>OY970783.1:5000-5625000 GCA_963853795.1 Xestia rhomboidea
AGACGTGCGATTTTGAAGCTTTTTTCAGCGTTTTTAGACCAAACTAGGCCTCCGCCTACGTACTGACCATATCGCACGCACACACGCGCGTCAGGACTTCATCCCTTACCACACTTAGGAATTTTTCGACTTTTTCAAAGTAAATTCTCAAAATTTCGTGTTTTTTCCAAATTTTTTGCAAAAATAGTTTCAGTTTATAGTATAAATAGTACTCACCCTTCATCCCTGAATTCTGGTTCGCGATCCGTGTCCCGGTCTCCAGGCTGTGGGGTGAAAATCAAAATTTTTTGGTTCAAAAACTGGTTTTTTGACCAAAACTCAAAATTTTTGTTCGGCACCTACCCTGTTTTATTCCACATATAGCTAGCCCGCGCGGAGACGCGTCTCTGGACCCCTCGCCCGCACCCCTAGCCCGAATAGAACATACATATTTTTTCAAAATTGTGATTTTTCATACTTCGCTGCTGGTACCAAAATCTACCTAAGGGATCGAGTAAAAAACAAAAACGTTGATATCTTCACTTCCAGACGTGCGATTTTGAAGCTTTTTTCAGCGTTTTTAGACCAAACTAGGCCTCCGCCTACGTACTGACCATATCGCACGCACACACGCGCGTCAGGACTTCATCCCTTACCACACTTAGGAATTTTTCGACTTTTTCAAAGTAAATTCTCAAAATTTCGTGTTTTTTCCAAATTTTTTGCAAAAATAGTTTCAGTTTATAGTATAAATAGTACTCACCCTTCATCCCTGAATTCTGGTTCGCGATCCGTGTCCCGGTCTCCAGGCTGTGGGGTGAAAATCAAAATTTTTTGGTTCAAAAACTGGTTTTTTGACCAAAACTCAAAATTTTTGTTCGGCACCTACCCTGTTTTATTCCACATATAGCTAGCCCGCGCGGAGACGCGTCTCTGGACCCCTCGCCCGCACCCCTAGCCCGAATAGAACATACATATTTTTTCAAAATTGTGATTTTTCATACTTCGCTGCTGGTACCAAAATCTACCTAAGGGATCGAGTAAAAAACAAAAACGTTGATATCTTCACTTCCAGACGTGCGATTTTGAAGCTTTTTTCAGCGTTTTTAGACCAAACTAGGCCTCCGCCTACGTACTGACCATATCGCACGCACACACGCGCGTCAGGACTTCATCCCTTACCACACTTAGGAATTTTTCGACTTTTTCAAAGTAAATTCTCAAAATTTCGTGTTTTTTCCAAATTTTTTGCAAAAATAGTTTCAGTTTATAGTATAAATAGTACTCACCCTTCATCCCTGAATTCTGGTTCGCGATCCGTGTCCCGGTCTCCAGGCTGTGGGGTGAAAATCAAAATTTTTTGGTTCAAAAACTGGTTTTTTGACCAAAACTCAAAATTTTTGTTCGGCACCTACCCTGTTTTATTCCACATATAGCTAGCCCGCGCGGAGACGCGTCTCTGGACCCCTCGCCCGCACCCCTAGCCCGAATAGAACATACATATTTTTTCAAAATTGTGATTTTTCATACTTCGCTGCTGGTACCAAAATCTACCTAAGGGATCGAGTAAAAAACAAAAACGTTGATATCTTCACTTCCAGACGTGCGATTTTGAAGCTTTTTTCAGCGTTTTTAGACCAAACTAGGCCTCCGCCTACGTACTGACCATATCGCACGCACACACGCGCGTCAGGACTTCATCCCTTACCACACTTAGGAATTTTTCGACTTTTTCAAAGTAAATTCTCAAAATTTCGTGTTTTTTCCAAATTTTTTGCAAAAATAGTTTCAGTTTATAGTATAAATAGTACTCACCCTTCATCCCTGAATTCTGGTTCGCGATCCGTGTCCCGGTCTCCAGGCTGTGGGGTGAAAATCAAAATTTTTTGGTTCAAAAACTGGTTTTTTGACCAAAACTCAAAATTTTTGTTCGGCACCTACCCTGTTTTATTCCACATATAGCTAGCCCGCGCGGAGACGCGTCTCTGGACCCCTCGCCCGCACCCCTAGCCCGAATAGAACATACATATTTTTTCAAAATTGTGATTTTTCATACTTCGCTGCTGGTACCAAAATCTACCTAAGGGATCGAGTAAAAAACAAAAACGTTGATATCTTCACTTCCAGACGTGCGATTTTGAAGCTTTTTTCAGCGTTTTTAGACCAAACTAGGCCTCCGCCTACGTACTGACCATATCGCACGCACACACGCGCGTCAGGACTTCATCCCTTACCACACTTAGGAATTTTTCGACTTTTTCAAAGTAAATTCTCAAAATTTCGTGTTTTTTCCAAATTTTTTGCAAAAATAGTTTCAGTTTATAGTATAAATAGTACTCACCCTTCATCCCTGAATTCTGGTTCGCGATCCGTGTCCCGGTCTCCAGGCTGTGGGGTGAAAATCAAAATTTTTTGGTTCAAAAACTGGTTTTTTGACCAAAACTCAAAATTTTTGTTCGGCACCTACCCTGTTTTATTCCACATATAGCTAGCCCGCGCGGAGACGCGTCTCTGGACCCCTCGCCCGCACCCCTAGCCCGAATAGAACATACATATTTTTTCAAAATTGTGATTTTTCATACTTCGCTGCTGGTACCAAAATCTACCTAAGGGATCGAGTAAAAAACAAAAACGTTGATATCTTCACTTCCAGACGTGCGATTTTGAAGCTTTTTTCAGCGTTTTTAGACCAAACTAGGCCTCCGCCTACGTACTGACCATATCGCACGCACACACGCGCGTCAGGACTTCATCCCTTACCACACTTAGGAATTTTTCGACTTTTTCAAAGTAAATTCTCAAAATTTCGTGTTTTTTCCAAATTTTTTGCAAAAATAGTTTCAGTTTATAGTATAAATAGTACTCACCCTTCATCCCTGAATTCTGGTTCGCGATCCGTGTCCCGGTCTCCAGGCTGTGGGGTGAAAATCAAAATTTTTTGGTTCAAAAACTGGTTTTTTGACCAAAACTCAAAATTTTTGTTCGGCACCTACCCTGTTTTATTCCACATATAGCTAGCCCGCGCGGAGACGCGTCTCTGGACCCCTCGCCCGCACCCCTAGCCCGAATAGAACATACATATTTTTTCAAAATTGTGATTTTTCATACTTCGCTGCTGGTACCAAAATCTACCTAAGGGATCGAGTAAAAAACAAAAACGTTGATATCTTCACTTCCAGACGTGCGATTTTGAAGCTTTTTTCAGCGTTTTTAGACCAAACTAGGCCTCCGCCTACGTACTGACCATATCGCACGCACACACGCGCGTCAGGACTTCATCCCTTACCACACTTAGGAATTTTTCGACTTTTTCAAAGTAAATTCTCAAAATTTCGTGTTTTTTCCAAATTTTTTGCAAAAATAGTTTCAGTTTATAGTATAAATAGTACTCACCCTTCATCCCTGAATTCTGGTTCGCGATCCGTGTCCCGGTCTCCAGGCTGTGGGGTGAAAATCAAAATTTTTTGGTTCAAAAACTGGTTTTTTGACCAAAACTCAAAATTTTTGTTCGGCACCTACCCTGTTTTATTCCACATATAGCTAGCCCGCGCGGAGACGCGTCTCTGGACCCCTCGCCCGCACCCCTAGCCCGAATAGAACATACATATTTTTTCAAAATTGTGATTTTTCATACTTCGCTGCTGGTACCAAAATCTACCTAAGGGATCGAGTAAAAAACAAAAACGTTGATATCTTCACTTCCAGACGTGCGATTTTGAAGCTTTTTTCAGCGTTTTTAGACCAAACTAGGCCTCCGCCTACGTACTGACCATATCGCACGCACACACGCGCGTCAGGACTTCATCCCTTACCACACTTAGGAATTTTTCGACTTTTTCAAAGTAAATTCTCAAAATTTCGTGTTTTTTCCAAATTTTTTGCAAAAATAGTTTCAGTTTATAGTATAAATAGTACTCACCCTTCATCCCTGAATTCTGGTTCGCGATCCGTGTCCCGGTCTCCAGGCTGTGGGGTGAAAATCAAAATTTTTTGGTTCAAAAACTGGTTTTTTGACCAAAACTCAAAATTTTTGTTCGGCACCTACCCTGTTTTATTCCACATATAGCTAGCCCGCGCGGAGACGCGTCTCTGGACCCCTCGCCCGCACCCCTAGCCCGAATAGAACATACATATTTTTTCAAAATTGTGATTTTTCATACTTCGCTGCTGGTACCAAAATCTACCTAAGGGATCGAGTAAAAAACAAAAACGTTGATATCTTCACTTCCAGACGTGCGATTTTGAAGCTTTTTTCAGCGTTTTTAGACCAAACTAGGCCTCCGCCTACGTACTGACCATATCGCACGCACACACGCGCGTCAGGACTTCATCCCTTACCACACTTAGGAATTTTTCGACTTTTTCAAAGTAAATTCTCAAAATTTCGTGTTTTTTCCAAATTTTTTGCAAAAATAGTTTCAGTTTATAGTATAAATAGTACTCACCCTTCATCCCTGAATTCTGGTTCGCGATCCGTGTCCCGGTCTCCAGGCTGTGGGGTGAAAATCAAAATTTTTTGGTTCAAAAACTGGTTTTTTGACCAAAACTCAAAATTTTTGTTCGGCACCTACCCTGTTTTATTCCACATATAGCTAGCCCGCGCGGAGACGCGTCTCTGGACCCCTCGCCCGCACCCCTAGCCCGAATAGAACATACATATTTTTTCAAAATTGTGATTTTTCATACTTCGCTGCTGGTACCAAAATCTACCTAAGGGATCGAGTAAAAAACAAAAACGTTGATATCTTCACTTCCAGACGTGCGATTTTGAAGCTTTTTTCAGCGTTTTTAGACCAAACTAGGCCTCCGCCTACGTACTGACCATATCGCACGCACACACGCGCGTCAGGACTTCATCCCTTACCACACTTAGGAATTTTTCGACTTTTTCAAAGTAAATTCTCAAAATTTCGTGTTTTTTCCAAATTTTTTGCAAAAATAGTTTCAGTTTATAGTATAAATAGTACTCACCCTTCATCCCTGAATTCTGGTTCGCGATCCGTGTCCCGGTCTCCAGGCTGTGGGGTGAAAATCAAAATTTTTTGGTTCAAAAACTGGTTTTTTGACCAAAACTCAAAATTTTTGTTCGGCACCTACCCTGTTTTATTCCACATATAGCTAGCCCGCGCGGAGACGCGTCTCTGGACCCCTCGCCCGCACCCCTAGCCCGAATAGAACATACATATTTTTTCAAAATTGTGATTTTTCATACTTCGCTGCTGGTACCAAAATCTACCTAAGGGATCGAGTAAAAAACAAAAACGTTGATATCTTCACTTCCAGACGTGCGATTTTGAAGCTTTTTTCAGCGTTTTTAGACCAAACTAGGCCTCCGCCTACGTACTGACCATATCGCACGCACACACGCGCGTCAGGACTTCATCCCTTACCACACTTAGGAATTTTTCGACTTTTTCAAAGTAAATTCTCAAAATTTCGTGTTTTTTCCAAATTTTTTGCAAAAATAGTTTCAGTTTATAGTATAAATAGTACTCACCCTTCATCCCTGAATTCTGGTTCGCGATCCGTGTCCCGGTCTCCAGGCTGTGGGGTGAAAATCAAAATTTTTTGGTTCAAAAACTGGTTTTTTGACCAAAACTCAAAATTTTTGTTCGGCACCTACCCTGTTTTATTCCACATATAGCTAGCCCGCGCGGAGACGCGTCTCTGGACCCCTCGCCCGCACCCCTAGCCCGAATAGAACATACATATTTTTTCAAAATTGTGATTTTTCATACTTCGCTGCTGGTACCAAAATCTACCTAAGGGATCGAGTAAAAAACAAAAACGTTGATATCTTCACTTCCAGACGTGCGATTTTGAAGCTTTTTTCAGCGTTTTTAGACCAAACTAGGCCTCCGCCTACGTACTGACCATATCGCACGCACACACGCGCGTCAGGACTTCATCCCTTACCACACTTAGGAATTTTTCGACTTTTTCAAAGTAAATTCTCAAAATTTCGTGTTTTTTCCAAATTTTTTGCAAAAATAGTTTCAGTTTATAGTATAAATAGTACTCACCCTTCATCCCTGAATTCTGGTTCGCGATCCGTGTCCCGGTCTCCAGGCTGTGGGGTGAAAATCAAAATTTTTTGGTTCAAAAACTGGTTTTTTGACCAAAACTCAAAATTTTTGTTCGGCACCTACCCTGTTTTATTCCACATATAGCTAGCCCGCGCGGAGACGCGTCTCTGGACCCCTCGCCCGCACCCCTAGCCCGAATAGAACATACATATTTTTTCAAAATTGTGATTTTTCATACTTCGCTGCTGGTACCAAAATCTACCTAAGGGATCGAGTAAAAAACAAAAACGTTGATATCTTCACTTCCAGACGTGCGATTTTGAAGCTTTTTTCAGCGTTTTTAGACCAAACTAGGCCTCCGCCTACGTACTGACCATATCGCACGCACACACGCGCGTCAGGACTTCATCCCTTACCACACTTAGGAATTTTTCGACTTTTTCAAAGTAAATTCTCAAAATTTCGTGTTTTTTCCAAATTTTTTGCAAAAATAGTTTCAGTTTATAGTATAAATAGTACTCACCCTTCATCCCTGAATTCTCATTCGACGCCTGGCCGCCGCCGAGTGCACACGTGCGCTCCGCTCTGTCGCTGCCTTGCCCCCGCGCACCCCGCGCCCCCCGACTCGGTTTCGCCGCTACGCTACGTCAGTAGCGTCCGCCGCCTCGCCGAGCTCCGACGGCCCCCGGCCCGCCAAGTCGTAGTGTGACTACAGTTTTTGCCTTGTGCTCGGACTTAGTTGCGCTGCGCCGTGTCGAATTAACTACTTGTAGTTAAATTCGATACGTTAAAAACTGTCTTTTTCAAGACATATTTCCTTAACGGAAATCGACAAAACCTCGTCCGCGTATTTTGCCCCTTCAGGTGAAATCCACGATTTTGTGGTTCTTGACGGATACCTCACGGTGTTAACGAAGTCAAGAGGGTGGTGACCCGACACACCCGCCGATCCCCTTCAGGGTGAGGCAACCCGTTGGAAGGGCTCTGACTGCGGCCTTGGGGGATCTCCTAGTCGCAGTCTGGTAGCATCTAATCCCCGTTTGTCCACAGCTGCACCCGGGACGTCTGGGTGTCTCTACCCCAGCGGCCCGGATCGGTCGCAAGACCCATAGGGCCCTGCCGCACAATAAGATCGGCGGCAGGTTTACAAGCTTAGGGCACACCTTAGCACTCACCTCCCTGTAATCCCAACAGGGTGAGAACACATCCCTGGGTTATCCCGCCCGGGGAGTTAGGTCTTACAGTGTTTTCCGGCCCTTCTGGCCATTCAGACAGCAGTGGAGCTGGCGAGTTTGTTTGTGTTTTTCTTCTCGCCAGTGGAACACTAGGAAAAACACAGGTGTAGCCTCGTTTAAGGGAGCTGTCTGCCCGGGGAGTTTACGTTTCACGTACCTCCTCGGGATAGGTTTGGTTAGGACTAGGCATAGGTTAGGTTATGTGCTAGATCCCCCCGTAGTTAATTCTGCCATAATGGCAACGCCCCGAACCGAGGAATTAAATTCCTCGTTAGGAGTGCTCCTAAAGCGTCTATTAGAGGACAATAATCCCTACATTAGGGAAGTTTATGATGGGCTCCTTGAGCCATTCAAGAAGGAGAACTGGGGCAAGTCAGACGACTCGCACTCAAGATCTCCCTCTCCTATTCCCCGACCCAACTCCGCCGATATGGACGTTGTGGTCAGCCCCGAAGCCCCCGATAGCTCGCCCGAAGTAATCTCCTCCTCCTCTGAGTCCTCACCATCCGAGCCAGAGGATTTCCAAATAGTTCAGAACGGGAAACGTAAGAAGGCTAGGAAAGCCAATGCCGGTAAGGCCAAGAAGGCAGTCACGGCATTGAACGCCCCCCTCTCCGCATCCCTTTCCCACATCCCCTCCACCGCCGGAGTAGCTGCTCCCTCAGCCGCGATCCCCATCAACCGCCCTCCCAGCCGTACGGCTACTGGCTCGGCTCCTGCCAGCCGCCCGGATAGTCCGATGGAACCGGTTCCTTCTCCATCTCAATCTGCTTCGACCAAGAAGCTCACACCCCCTGCTCTGTACATCAGAGAAAAGGGGAAGTGGACTGAAGTGTCCAAGATGTGTGCGGATCGCAAGATCCAGTACACAAGCGCGACGTCTACCCAACAGGGTATTAAAGTTAAGGTCCCCACCTCCACCGACTACAGACAGTTGGTGCATGCCCTTCGTGGTAGGAACATCGCCTTCCACACCTTCTCCCTCCCAGAGGAAAAGCCGACCCGCGTGGTCATCAGGCGGATCCCGAAGGAGATCCCTGCCCAGGACATCCTGGAGGACTTAACCTCCCAGGGCATCCCCGTCTCGGCGGTTCACCGCCTTCATAAGAATAGGTCCCAAGGGGGTGACGAGTACGACATGGTGCTCGTCATCTGTGACCCAGTCGAGGGTCACCACCCAATTTTTAAGGTCAAGGCAGTCTGCTCCTTATCGGGCATCTCAATTGAGAGGCCCAGGAAGCAGAATATAGTTGGGCAGTGTCATCGCTGCCAACTATACGGTCACAGCCAAAAACATTGTTACGCACCGCACAGGTGCGTTAAATGTCTAGGCGAACACGCCACGGCAGATTGCCCTCGTCCCAAGGACAGGGCTCTGTGTACAGAGCCGCCTAGCTGCGTGCTATGCGGTCAATCTGGCCACCCGGCTAACTACAGGGGCTGTCCCAAAGCCCCCAAACAATTCGCCAACAGACTGGCGAATCGCGCCCAAGCCCGTCAGCAGAGGGAAAGCCCCCTGACGAAAGCCCCATCCAAGGACCTCCCTGAGCGTCTCAGCCCACAGAGGCCCTCTCCTTGGAACCAGCTAAACCACCAGCGTGCCTTCCCTGCCCTGGTGAAACCCCAGCCCAACCCGTTGCCAATGCCTGGTCTAATGGACAATCCAGTCCCAATGCCCACTCCAGTGGCTCGGCCCCAGGTCCCTCTTCCCTCCCCTAGCCCCCGGCCTTCCAACCAGGAAGAGGAGAGTACTATCGACACCCTCATGAGGTTCCAGGTGTTTATCTCACCTGAGGCCGACTGCTTAGCAGCCGAGCTCAGGTTAGCTAAGGACCTGAAACAGATCAATGAGATTTACGCGAGATATCCTAGGATCGCGGAAGCCCTTCGTAACCTCAATCAAACCCAATAATGGATAACACACCCGTAGCATCGTGCACCCAACCCCGGTCCCTAAAGTTAGGCTTTTTTAATGCTAATGGCATGGGAGGGCAACGCGACGAGATCGCGTCCTTCCTTCGCGATTATCAAGTAGACATTTTTCTCATCCAAGAGACTTTCCTAAAACCCAGCAATCGTGATCCTAAAATTGCCAACTATCGTTTAGTTCGCAATGATAGGACACGTTGCCACAAAGGCGGTACGCTCATCTATTACCGCAAGGAACTGCACTGCATCCCCATCGACCCCCCTCCCCTAGAATCCCTACTGGAGGTTTCAGTCTGTCGGCTAGCCATGACAGGTCATCAACCGCTTCATATAATGTCTGCCTATATGCCCCCCTCAAACACGTCTGAGAATCATAACCTCCTGGTTAACGATCTCACCAAACTCTTCGGCATGAGTGGTTCCGTTATCATAGCGGGCGACTTCAACGCCAAACATCCCGCCTGGAATAGTAGTATGACTAACCCGAGAGGGAGAGTCGTCTGCGATCTAGGCCAGACCATCAACTTTGATCCCATTGCTCCTATGGAGAACACGCACTATCCCGACACCACTAGTCATCGTCCCGATGTGCTCGATATAGCGCTGCTCAAGAATGTTAGCCTTAGGTTACATTTAATTGAGACGCTACACGAGCTTAACTCTGACCACCGCCCAGTGCTCATGCACCTAGTTTCTCGCTCGGGTATCTCTGACCCTAGCCAACCCACTCCTACCACCCTAATAACCGACTGGAAGAAAGTAAGCGATATGCTGAAATCCGACACGTCACCGCACCTAGACGGTATCCCCGACCACATTGTCTCAGTCGCAGACACCGAGGCCGCTATCGACTCGTTTACAGCTCACGTGCAATCCATTTTAAAGGATTGCTCTCGGGAAGTCCCAGTGTTGAGTGATCAACGCTGGAAACTACCCGACGACATCCGTGAACTGATAAACGAGAAGAATGCGGCCATACGTGCCTATAGCGTCTGGCCCTGCGATGAGAACAAAGCTCACATGCGTTATTTGCAGCGTGCTGTAAAGAAGCGCACTAGTGAGTTTCGTTCGAATCAATGGGACAAGATGCTCAGCGAACTAGAGCCAACTCACCAAGCCTTCTGGCAACTTCAGAGGAAGCTGAGGTCCTCCGAGGAGGCCTCTTCTCCACCTCTCATCCGTCCTGACAAGAGCGTCGCTTTTGACGACTCTGAGAAGGCAGAATGCCTGGCCGACAGTTTGGAATCACAGTGCTCCCCTAGCACCCTTCCAGTAGACAAGCAGCACCTCGATGAGGTGGATGCAGAAGTCGAACGAAGGGCCGCTCTCCCTCCCGTAGAAGACCCCGACGATCCCCTCCCTCCGGTCACTCCAGACGAGGTGAAGGATATAATCGACAAGCTCAAGCCTCGGAAAGCCCCTGGCGCCGACGGCTTCACCAATAGGATTTTTAAAACCCTCCCCGCTCAGCTCATAGTCCTTTTGGCAGCCATCTTCAATGGCGCCTTGAGCAACAACTTGTTTCCCCAAGTGTGGAAAGAGGCCACCGTCATCGGTATTCCCAAACCTGGGAAACCGAAAGCTCAGCCTTCGAGCTACAGGCCGATCAGTCTCCTGAGCGCGCTCGGCAAAATCTATGAGAGACTTATTTATAAGCGACTCAGAGATTATGCCGAGACAAAAGGCCTCATTCCCGATCAACAGTTCGGTTTCAGAACCGAACATTCGTGCATACACCAAGTCCACCGCATCGTCGAACACTTGAGCGCTGGTTTCCAGCGCGGAGCGATGACGGGGGTGTTGTACTTCGACATAGCGAAAGCCTTCGACAAGGTCTGGCACAACGGCTTATTATACAAGCTGTATAAACTCGGTGTGCCGGACCGTCTCGTGCTCATCTTACGAGACTTTCTGTCGGATCGCACCTTTCGCTACCGCGTGGGAAAATCTCTATCTTCTCCCCACCCCATCCGAGCCGGAGTCCCTCAGGGCTCCGTCCTCTCTCCTCTAGTTTTCACGCTGTTCACCAGCGACATCCCAACGAACAAGAAAGTTCAGGTTGCCCTATTTGCCGACGACACGGCTATTTACTACACCGGCCGATCTCAGGTTTGCATCCATCGTGCACTTCAACAGGCCGCCGATTCACTCGGCGCTTGGTTTCGTAAGTGGAGGATCGAAGTAAACCCTGAGAAGAGCCAGGCTGTACTCTATCAGAAGTTACGCCATCAGCGACCGTCACCTGCCCCCATCACTATGTTCGGCAAGCCTATCCCTTGGGAGAAGCAAGCCAAGTACCTCGGTGTCATCCTCGACGAACACCTGACTTTCGCGGCCCATATCAAAGCAGCTCGTAACCGAGCAGCCTTTGCCATGGGCAGACTCCACTTCATGCTAGTCAAAAAGAGCAAGTTGTCACTCAAGTGCAAGTTGCGTCTTTACACGGCAGTTATCCGACCTATCATGACTTACGCTTGTGTCGTATTCGCTCATGCCCATCCCCGCCACATCCACAGGATGCAGACCTTGCAGAACCGCTTTCTCCGTAAGATCACCGGAGCCCCCCCTTACGTCCGTAACGATAGTCTTCACCTAGATCTTAGAATCCCCACCATTCAGCAATTCATGAAACGTCTTGCAAAGCGTTTTTTCGACTCCTCTACTAAGCATAGGAACCCCCTGATCGCATCGGCCGCCCGATACGACCCATCGCGTATCAGCTCAGTCCGCCGTCCTCGGCACACTCTTGTCACCCCCGACGACGCTATTACCCTCTTACAGGAGAGTAGCAAAGACACCAGTACCGTACGTAGAAAATACAGATACAAACCGAAGACATACCGACCTCGCCGCCGAGGTCCGGCGCGTAATCCCCGTTCAATTCCCCCCCGACCCTTGCTAGAGCCAGCCCGCGATGCTGAGCCAGTAATTTCAAACGAGCCCCTAATTAATGACACTCAGATCCAGCCTGTCCCTTTGCTGCCCCCAGCGACGCCCTAAGCCGAGGTTCGTACCCCACAGGGGGTGCCCTTAGGCGTGGTCGCTTAGTTTTTAGTTATCATGCCCCTGGCTGGAGGCCTTAGTTTCAAGGCATCCACAGGTATAGTCCGGTTAAGCAGTAGCCAGTCTCTTCTAGACTGAACTGCGAGATGCCATTCCCAAAAAAAAAAAAAAAAAAAAAAAAAAAAAAAAAAAAAAAAAAAAAATCCCTGAATTCTGGTTCGCGATCCGTGTCCCGGTCTCCAGGCTGTGGGGTGAAAATCAAAATTTTTTGGTTCAAAAACTGGTTTTTTGACCAAAACTCAAAATTTTTGTTCGGCACCTACCCTGTTTTATTCCACATATAGCTAGCCCGCGCGGAGACGCGTCTCTGGACCCCTCGCCCGCACCCCTAGCCCGAATAGAACATACATATTTTTTCAAAATTGTGATTTTTCATACTTCGCTGCTGGTACCAAAATCTACCTAAGGGATCGAGTAAAAAACAAAAACGTTGATATCTTCACTTCCAGACGTGCGATTTTGAAGCTTTTTTCAGCGTTTTTAGACCAAACTAGGCCTCCGCCTACGTACTGACCATATCGCACGCACACACGCGCGTCAGGACTTCATCCCTTACCACACTTAGGAATTTTTCGACTTTTTCAAAGTAAATTCTCAAAATTTCGTGTTTTTTCCAAATTTTTTGCAAAAATAGTTTCAGTTTATAGTATAAATAGTACTCACCCTTCATCCCTGAATTCTGGTTCGCGATCCGTGTCCCGGTCTCCAGGCTGTGGGGTGAAAATCAAAATTTTTTGGTTCAAAAACTGGTTTTTTGACCAAAACTCAAAATTTTTGTTCGGCACCTACCCTGTTTTATTCCACATATAGCTAGCCCGCGCGGAGACGCGTCTCTGGACCCCTCGCCCGCACCCCTAGCCCGAATAGAACATACATATTTTTTCAAAATTGTGATTTTTCATACTTCGCTGCTGGTACCAAAATCTACCTAAGGGATCGAGTAAAAAACAAAAACGTTGATATCTTCACTTCCAGACGTGCGATTTTGAAGCTTTTTTCAGCGTTTTTAGACCAAACTAGGCCTCCGCCTACGTACTGACCATATCGCACGCACACACGCGCGTCAGGACTTCATCCCTTACCACACTTAGGAATTTTTCGACTTTTTCAAAGTAAATTCTCAAAATTTCGTGTTTTTTCCAAATTTTTTGCAAAAATAGTTTCAGTTTATAGTATAAATAGTACTCACCCTTCATCCCTGAATTCTGGTTCGCGATCCGTGTCCCGGTCTCCAGGCTGTGGGGTGAAAATCAAAATTTTTTGGTTCAAAAACTGGTTTTTTGACCAAAACTCAAAATTTTTGTTCGGCACCTACCCTGTTTTATTCCACATATAGCTAGCCCGCGCGGAGACGCGTCTCTGGACCCCTCGCCCGCACCCCTAGCCCGAATAGAACATACATATTTTTTCAAAATTGTGATTTTTCATACTTCGCTGCTGGTACCAAAATCTACCTAAGGGATCGAGTAAAAAACAAAAACGTTGATATCTTCACTTCCAGACGTGCGATTTTGAAGCTTTTTTCAGCGTTTTTAGACCAAACTAGGCCTCCGCCTACGTACTGACCATATCGCACGCACACACGCGCGTCAGGACTTCATCCCTTACCACACTTAGGAATTTTTCGACTTTTTCAAAGTAAATTCTCAAAATTTCGTGTTTTTTCCAAATTTTTTGCAAAAATAGTTTCAGTTTATAGTATAAATAGTACTCACCCTTCATCCCTGAATTCTGGTTCGCGATCCGTGTCCCGGTCTCCAGGCTGTGGGGTGAAAATCAAAATTTTTTGGTTCAAAAACTGGTTTTTTGACCAAAACTCAAAATTTTTGTTCGGCACCTACCCTGTTTTATTCCACATATAGCTAGCCCGCGCGGAGACGCGTCTCTGGACCCCTCGCCCGCACCCCTAGCCCGAATAGAACATACATATTTTTTCAAAATTGTGATTTTTCATACTTCGCTGCTGGTACCAAAATCTACCTAAGGGATCGAGTAAAAAACAAAAACGTTGATATCTTCACTTCCAGACGTGCGATTTTGAAGCTTTTTTCAGCGTTTTTAGACCAAACTAGGCCTCCGCCTACGTACTGACCATATCGCACGCACACACGCGCGTCAGGACTTCATCCCTTACCACACTTAGGAATTTTTCGACTTTTTCAAAGTAAATTCTCAAAATTTCGTGTTTTTTCCAAATTTTTTGCAAAAATAGTTTCAGTTTATAGTATAAATAGTACTCACCCTTCATCCCTGAATTCTGGTTCGCGATCCGTGTCCCGGTCTCCAGGCTGTGGGGTGAAAATCAAAATTTTTTGGTTCAAAAACTGGTTTTTTGACCAAAACTCAAAATTTTTGTTCGGCACCTACCCTGTTTTATTCCACATATAGCTAGCCCGCGCGGAGACGCGTCTCTGGACCCCTCGCCCGCACCCCTAGCCCGAATAGAACATACATATTTTTTCAAAATTGTGATTTTTCATACTTCGCTGCTGGTACCAAAATCTACCTAAGGGATCGAGTAAAAAACAAAAACGTTGATATCTTCACTTCCAGACGTGCGATTTTGAAGCTTTTTTCAGCGTTTTTAGACCAAACTAGGCCTCCGCCTACGTACTGACCATATCGCACGCACACACGCGCGTCAGGACTTCATCCCTTACCACACTTAGGAATTTTTCGACTTTTTCAAAGTAAATTCTCAAAATTTCGTGTTTTTTCCAAATTTTTTGCAAAAATAGTTTCAGTTTATAGTATAAATAGTACTCACCCTTCATCCCTGAATTCTGGTTCGCGATCCGTGTCCCGGTCTCCAGGCTGTGGGGTGAAAATCAAAATTTTTTGGTTCAAAAACTGGTTTTTTGACCAAAACTCAAAATTTTTGTTCGGCACCTACCCTGTTTTATTCCACATATAGCTAGCCCGCGCGGAGACGCGTCTCTGGACCCCTCGCCCGCACCCCTAGCCCGAATAGAACATACATATTTTTTCAAAATTGTGATTTTTCATACTTCGCTGCTGGTACCAAAATCTACCTAAGGGATCGAGTAAAAAACAAAAACGTTGATATCTTCACTTCCAGACGTGCGATTTTGAAGCTTTTTTCAGCGTTTTTAGACCAAACTAGGCCTCCGCCTACGTACTGACCATATCGCACGCACACACGCGCGTCAGGACTTCATCCCTTACCACACTTAGGAATTTTTCGACTTTTTCAAAGTAAATTCTCAAAATTTCGTGTTTTTTCCAAATTTTTTGCAAAAATAGTTTCAGTTTATAGTATAAATAGTACTCACCCTTCATCCCTGAATTCTGGTTCGCGATCCGTGTCCCGGTCTCCAGGCTGTGGGGTGAAAATCAAAATTTTTTGGTTCAAAAACTGGTTTTTTGACCAAAACTCAAAATTTTTGTTCGGCACCTACCCTGTTTTATTCCACATATAGCTAGCCCGCGCGGAGACGCGTCTCTGGACCCCTCGCCCGCACCCCTAGCCCGAATAGAACATACATATTTTTTCAAAATTGTGATTTTTCATACTTCGCTGCTGGTACCAAAATCTACCTAAGGGATCGAGTAAAAAACAAAAACGTTGATATCTTCACTTCCAGACGTGCGATTTTGAAGCTTTTTTCAGCGTTTTTAGACCAAACTAGGCCTCCGCCTACGTACTGACCATATCGCACGCACACACGCGCGTCAGGACTTCATCCCTTACCACACTTAGGAATTTTTCGACTTTTTCAAAGTAAATTCTCAAAATTTCGTGTTTTTTCCAAATTTTTTGCAAAAATAGTTTCAGTTTATAGTATAAATAGTACTCACCCTTCATCCCTGAATTCTGGTTCGCGATCCGTGTCCCGGTCTCCAGGCTGTGGGGTGAAAATCAAAATTTTTTGGTTCAAAAACTGGTTTTTTGACCAAAACTCAAAATTTTTGTTCGGCACCTACCCTGTTTTATTCCACATATAGCTAGCCCGCGCGGAGACGCGTCTCTGGACCCCTCGCCCGCACCCCTAGCCCGAATAGAACATACATATTTTTTCAAAATTGTGATTTTTCATACTTCGCTGCTGGTACCAAAATCTACCTAAGGGATCGAGTAAAAAACAAAAACGTTGATATCTTCACTTCCAGACGTGCGATTTTGAAGCTTTTTTCAGCGTTTTTAGACCAAACTAGGCCTCCGCCTACGTACTGACCATATCGCACGCACACACGCGCGTCAGGACTTCATCCCTTACCACACTTAGGAATTTTTCGACTTTTTCAAAGTAAATTCTCAAAATTTCGTGTTTTTTCCAAATTTTTTGCAAAAATAGTTTCAGTTTATAGTATAAATAGTACTCACCCTTCATCCCTGAATTCTGGTTCGCGATCCGTGTCCCGGTCTCCAGGCTGTGGGGTGAAAATCAAAATTTTTTGGTTCAAAAACTGGTTTTTTGACCAAAACTCAAAATTTTTGTTCGGCACCTACCCTGTTTTATTCCACATATAGCTAGCCCGCGCGGAGACGCGTCTCTGGACCCCTCGCCCGCACCCCTAGCCCGAATAGAACATACATATTTTTTCAAAATTGTGATTTTTCATACTTCGCTGCTGGTACCAAAATCTACCTAAGGGATCGAGTAAAAAACAAAAACGTTGATATCTTCACTTCCAGACGTGCGATTTTGAAGCTTTTTTCAGCGTTTTTAGACCAAACTAGGCCTCCGCCTACGTACTGACCATATCGCACGCACACACGCGCGTCAGGACTTCATCCCTTACCACACTTAGGAATTTTTCGACTTTTTCAAAGTAAATTCTCAAAATTTCGTGTTTTTTCCAAATTTTTTGCAAAAATAGTTTCAGTTTATAGTATAAATAGTACTCACCCTTCATCCCTGAATTCTGGTTCGCGATCCGTGTCCCGGTCTCCAGGCTGTGGGGTGAAAATCAAAATTTTTTGGTTCAAAAACTGGTTTTTTGACCAAAACTCAAAATTTTTGTTCGGCACCTACCCTGTTTTATTCCACATATAGCTAGCCCGCGCGGAGACGCGTCTCTGGACCCCTCGCCCGCACCCCTAGCCCGAATAGAACATACATATTTTTTCAAAATTGTGATTTTTCATACTTCGCTGCTGGTACCAAAATCTACCTAAGGGATCGAGTAAAAAACAAAAACGTTGATATCTTCACTTCCAGACGTGCGATTTTGAAGCTTTTTTCAGCGTTTTTAGACCAAACTAGGCCTCCGCCTACGTACTGACCATATCGCACGCACACACGCGCGTCAGGACTTCATCCCTTACCACACTTAGGAATTTTTCGACTTTTTCAAAGTAAATTCTCAAAATTTCGTGTTTTTTCCAAATTTTTTGCAAAAATAGTTTCAGTTTATAGTATAAATAGTACTCACCCTTCATCCCTGAATTCTGGTTCGCGATCCGTGTCCCGGTCTCCAGGCTGTGGGGTGAAAATCAAAATTTTTTGGTTCAAAAACTGGTTTTTTGACCAAAACTCAAAATTTTTGTTCGGCACCTACCCTGTTTTATTCCACATATAGCTAGCCCGCGCGGAGACGCGTCTCTGGACCCCTCGCCCGCACCCCTAGCCCGAATAGAACATACATATTTTTTCAAAATTGTGATTTTTCATACTTCGCTGCTGGTACCAAAATCTACCTAAGGGATCGAGTAAAAAACAAAAACGTTGATATCTTCACTTCCAGACGTGCGATTTTGAAGCTTTTTTCAGCGTTTTTAGACCAAACTAGGCCTCCGCCTACGTACTGACCATATCGCACGCACACACGCGCGTCAGGACTTCATCCCTTACCACACTTAGGAATTTTTCGACTTTTTCAAAGTAAATTCTCAAAATTTCGTGTTTTTTCCAAATTTTTTGCAAAAATAGTTTCAGTTTATAGTATAAATAGTACTCACCCTTCATCCCTGAATTCTGGTTCGCGATCCGTGTCCCGGTCTCCAGGCTGTGGGGTGAAAATCAAAATTTTTTGGTTCAAAAACTGGTTTTTTGACCAAAACTCAAAATTTTTGTTCGGCACCTACCCTGTTTTATTCCACATATAGCTAGCCCGCGCGGAGACGCGTCTCTGGACCCCTCGCCCGCACCCCTAGCCCGAATAGAACATACATATTTTTTCAAAATTGTGATTTTTCATACTTCGCTGCTGGTACCAAAATCTACCTAAGGGATCGAGTAAAAAACAAAAACGTTGATATCTTCACTTCCAGACGTGCGATTTTGAAGCTTTTTTCAGCGTTTTTAGACCAAACTAGGCCTCCGCCTACGTACTGACCATATCGCACGCACACACGCGCGTCAGGACTTCATCCCTTACCACACTTAGGAATTTTTCGACTTTTTCAAAGTAAATTCTCAAAATTTCGTGTTTTTTCCAAATTTTTTGCAAAAATAGTTTCAGTTTATAGTATAAATAGTACTCACCCTTCATCCCTGAATTCTGGTTCGCGATCCGTGTCCCGGTCTCCAGGCTGTGGGGTGAAAATCAAAATTTTTTGGTTCAAAAACTGGTTTTTTGACCAAAACTCAAAATTTTTGTTCGGCACCTACCCTGTTTTATTCCACATATAGCTAGCCCGCGCGGAGACGCGTCTCTGGACCCCTCGCCCGCACCCCTAGCCCGAATAGAACATACATATTTTTTCAAAATTGTGATTTTTCATACTTCGCTGCTGGTACCAAAATCTACCTAAGGGATCGAGTAAAAAACAAAAACGTTGATATCTTCACTTCCAGACGTGCGATTTTGAAGCTTTTTTCAGCGTTTTTAGACCAAACTAGGCCTCCGCCTACGTACTGACCATATCGCACGCACACACGCGCGTCAGGACTTCATCCCTTACCACACTTAGGAATTTTTCGACTTTTTCAAAGTAAATTCTCAAAATTTCGTGTTTTTTCCAAATTTTTTGCAAAAATAGTTTCAGTTTATAGTATAAATAGTACTCACCCTTCATCCCTGAATTCTGGTTCGCGATCCGTGTCCCGGTCTCCAGGCTGTGGGGTGAAAATCAAAATTTTTTGGTTCAAAAACTGGTTTTTTGACCAAAACTCAAAATTTTTGTTCGGCACCTACCCTGTTTTATTCCACATATAGCTAGCCCGCGCGGAGACGCGTCTCTGGACCCCTCGCCCGCACCCCTAGCCCGAATAGAACATACATATTTTTTCAAAATTGTGATTTTTCATACTTCGCTGCTGGTACCAAAATCTACCTAAGGGATCGAGTAAAAAACAAAAACGTTGATATCTTCACTTCCAGACGTGCGATTTTGAAGCTTTTTTCAGCGTTTTTAGACCAAACTAGGCCTCCGCCTACGTACTGACCATATCGCACGCACACACGCGCGTCAGGACTTCATCCCTTACCACACTTAGGAATTTTTCGACTTTTTCAAAGTAAATTCTCAAAATTTCGTGTTTTTTCCAAATTTTTTGCAAAAATAGTTTCAGTTTATAGTATAAATAGTACTCACCCTTCATCCCTGAATTCTGGTTCGCGATCCGTGTCCCGGTCTCCAGGCTGTGGGGTGAAAATCAAAATTTTTTGGTTCAAAAACTGGTTTTTTGACCAAAACTCAAAATTTTTGTTCGGCACCTACCCTGTTTTATTCCACATATAGCTAGCCCGCGCGGAGACGCGTCTCTGGACCCCTCGCCCGCACCCCTAGCCCGAATAGAACATACATATTTTTTCAAAATTGTGATTTTTCATACTTCGCTGCTGGTACCAAAATCTACCTAAGGGATCGAGTAAAAAACAAAAACGTTGATATCTTCACTTCCAGACGTGCGATTTTGAAGCTTTTTTCAGCGTTTTTAGACCAAACTAGGCCTCCGCCTACGTACTGACCATATCGCACGCACACACGCGCGTCAGGACTTCATCCCTTACCACACTTAGGAATTTTTCGACTTTTTCAAAGTAAATTCTCAAAATTTCGTGTTTTTTCCAAATTTTTTGCAAAAATAGTTTCAGTTTATAGTATAAATAGTACTCACCCTTCATCCCTGAATTCTGGTTCGCGATCCGTGTCCCGGTCTCCAGGCTGTGGGGTGAAAATCAAAATTTTTTGGTTCAAAAACTGGTTTTTTGACCAAAACTCAAAATTTTTGTTCGGCACCTACCCTGTTTTATTCCACATATAGCTAGCCCGCGCGGAGACGCGTCTCTGGACCCCTCGCCCGCACCCCTAGCCCGAATAGAACATACATATTTTTTCAAAATTGTGATTTTTCATACTTCGCTGCTGGTACCAAAATCTACCTAAGGGATCGAGTAAAAAACAAAAACGTTGATATCTTCACTTCCAGACGTGCGATTTTGAAGCTTTTTTCAGCGTTTTTAGACCAAACTAGGCCTCCGCCTACGTACTGACCATATCGCACGCACACACGCGCGTCAGGACTTCATCCCTTACCACACTTAGGAATTTTTCGACTTTTTCAAAGTAAATTCTCAAAATTTCGTGTTTTTTCCAAATTTTTTGCAAAAATAGTTTCAGTTTATAGTATAAATAGTACTCACCCTTCATCCCTGAATTCTGGTTCGCGATCCGTGTCCCGGTCTCCAGGCTGTGGGGTGAAAATCAAAATTTTTTGGTTCAAAAACTGGTTTTTTGACCAAAACTCAAAATTTTTGTTCGGCACCTACCCTGTTTTATTCCACATATAGCTAGCCCGCGCGGAGACGCGTCTCTGGACCCCTCGCCCGCACCCCTAGCCCGAATAGAACATACATATTTTTTCAAAATTGTGATTTTTCATACTTCGCTGCTGGTACCAAAATCTACCTAAGGGATCGAGTAAAAAACAAAAACGTTGATATCTTCACTTCCAGACGTGCGATTTTGAAGCTTTTTTCAGCGTTTTTAGACCAAACTAGGCCTCCGCCTACGTACTGACCATATCGCACGCACACACGCGCGTCAGGACTTCATCCCTTACCACACTTAGGAATTTTTCGACTTTTTCAAAGTAAATTCTCAAAATTTCGTGTTTTTTCCAAATTTTTTGCAAAAATAGTTTCAGTTTATAGTATAAATAGTACTCACCCTTCATCCCTGAATTCTGGTTCGCGATCCGTGTCCCGGTCTCCAGGCTGTGGGGTGAAAATCAAAATTTTTTGGTTCAAAAACTGGTTTTTTGACCAAAACTCAAAATTTTTGTTCGGCACCTACCCTGTTTTATTCCACATATAGCTAGCCCGCGCGGAGACGCGTCTCTGGACCCCTCGCCCGCACCCCTAGCCCGAATAGAACATACATATTTTTTCAAAATTGTGATTTTTCATACTTCGCTGCTGGTACCAAAATCTACCTAAGGGATCGAGTAAAAAACAAAAACGTTGATATCTTCACTTCCAGACGTGCGATTTTGAAGCTTTTTTCAGCGTTTTTAGACCAAACTAGGCCTCCGCCTACGTACTGACCATATCGCACGCACACACGCGCGTCAGGACTTCATCCCTTACCACACTTAGGAATTTTTCGACTTTTTCAAAGTAAATTCTCAAAATTTCGTGTTTTTTCCAAATTTTTTGCAAAAATAGTTTCAGTTTATAGTATAAATAGTACTCACCCTTCATCCCTGAATTCTGGTTCGCGATCCGTGTCCCGGTCTCCAGGCTGTGGGGTGAAAATCAAAATTTTTTGGTTCAAAAACTGGTTTTTTGACCAAAACTCAAAATTTTTGTTCGGCACCTACCCTGTTTTATTCCACATATAGCTAGCCCGCGCGGAGACGCGTCTCTGGACCCCTCGCCCGCACCCCTAGCCCGAATAGAACATACATATTTTTTCAAAATTGTGATTTTTCATACTTCGCTGCTGGTACCAAAATCTACCTAAGGGATCGAGTAAAAAACAAAAACGTTGATATCTTCACTTCCAGACGTGCGATTTTGAAGCTTTTTTCAGCGTTTTTAGACCAAACTAGGCCTCCGCCTACGTACTGACCATATCGCACGCACACACGCGCGTCAGGACTTCATCCCTTACCACACTTAGGAATTTTTCGACTTTTTCAAAGTAAATTCTCAAAATTTCGTGTTTTTTCCAAATTTTTTGCAAAAATAGTTTCAGTTTATAGTATAAATAGTACTCACCCTTCATCCCTGAATTCTGGTTCGCGATCCGTGTCCCGGTCTCCAGGCTGTGGGGTGAAAATCAAAATTTTTTGGTTCAAAAACTGGTTTTTTGACCAAAACTCAAAATTTTTGTTCGGCACCTACCCTGTTTTATTCCACATATAGCTAGCCCGCGCGGAGACGCGTCTCTGGACCCCTCGCCCGCACCCCTAGCCCGAATAGAACATACATATTTTTTCAAAATTGTGATTTTTCATACTTCGCTGCTGGTACCAAAATCTACCTAAGGGATCGAGTAAAAAACAAAAACGTTGATATCTTCACTTCCAGACGTGCGATTTTGAAGCTTTTTTCAGCGTTTTTAGACCAAACTAGGCCTCCGCCTACGTACTGACCATATCGCACGCACACACGCGCGTCAGGACTTCATCCCTTACCACACTTAGGAATTTTTCGACTTTTTCAAAGTAAATTCTCAAAATTTCGTGTTTTTTCCAAATTTTTTGCAAAAATAGTTTCAGTTTATAGTATAAATAGTACTCACCCTTCATCCCTGAATTCTGGTTCGCGATCCGTGTCCCGGTCTCCAGGCTGTGGGGTGAAAATCAAAATTTTTTGGTTCAAAAACTGGTTTTTTGACCAAAACTCAAAATTTTTGTTCGGCACCTACCCTGTTTTATTCCACATATAGCTAGCCCGCGCGGAGACGCGTCTCTGGACCCCTCGCCCGCACCCCTAGCCCGAATAGAACATACATATTTTTTCAAAATTGTGATTTTTCATACTTCGCTGCTGGTACCAAAATCTACCTAAGGGATCGAGTAAAAAACAAAAACGTTGATATCTTCACTTCCAGACGTGCGATTTTGAAGCTTTTTTCAGCGTTTTTAGACCAAACTAGGCCTCCGCCTACGTACTGACCATATCGCACGCACACACG
Source organism: Xestia rhomboidea (assembly GCA_963853795.1). NCBI lineage: Eukaryota > Metazoa > Arthropoda > Insecta > Lepidoptera > Noctuidae > Xestia > Xestia rhomboidea. The sequence continues at coordinate 28,286 of OY970783.1, forward strand.
CGCGTCAGGACTTCATCCCTTACCACACTTAGGAATTTTTCGACTTTTTCAAAGTAAATTCTCAAAATTTCGTGTTTTTTCCAAATTTTTTGCAAAAATAGTTTCAGTTTATAGTATAAATAGTACTCACCCTTCATCCCTGAATTCTGGTTCGCGATCCGTGTCCCGGTCTCCAGGCTGTGGGGTGAAAATCAAAATTTTTTGGTTCAAAAACTGGTTTTTTGACCAAAACTCAAAATTTTTGTTCGGCACCTACCCTGTTTTATTCCACATATAGCTAGCCCGCGCGGAGACGCGTCTCTGGACCCCTCGCCCGCACCCCTAGCCCGAATAGAACATACATATTTTTTCAAAATTGTGATTTTTCATACTTCGCTGCTGGTACCAAAATCTACCTAAGGGATCGAGTAAAAAACAAAAACGTTGATATCTTCACTTCCAGACGTGCGATTTTGAAGCTTTTTTCAGCGTTTTTAGACCAAACTAGGCCTCCGCCTACGTACTGACCATATCGCACGCACACACGCGCGTCAGGACTTCATCCCTTACCACACTTAGGAATTTTTCGACTTTTTCAAAGTAAATTCTCAAAATTTCGTGTTTTTTCCAAATTTTTTGCAAAAATAGTTTCAGTTTATAGTATAAATAGTACTCACCCTTCATCCCTGAATTCTGGTTCGCGATCCGTGTCCCGGTCTCCAGGCTGTGGGGTGAAAATCAAAATTTTTTGGTTCAAAAACTGGTTTTTTGACCAAAACTCAAAATTTTTGTTCGGCACCTACCCTGTTTTATTCCACATATAGCTAGCCCGCGCGGAGACGCGTCTCTGGACCCCTCGCCCGCACCCCTAGCCCGAATAGAACATACATATTTTTTCAAAATTGTGATTTTTCATACTTCGCTGCTGGTACCAAAATCTACCTAAGGGATCGAGTAAAAAACAAAAACGTTGATATCTTCACTTCCAGACGTGCGATTTTGAAGCTTTTTTCAGCGTTTTTAGACCAAACTAGGCCTCCGCCTACGTACTGACCATATCGCACGCACACACGCGCGTCAGGACTTCATCCCTTACCACACTTAGGAATTTTTCGACTTTTTCAAAGTAAATTCTCAAAATTTCGTGTTTTTTCCAAATTTTTTGCAAAAATAGTTTCAGTTTATAGTATAAATAGTACTCACCCTTCATCCCTGAATTCTGGTTCGCGATCCGTGTCCCGGTCTCCAGGCTGTGGGGTGAAAATCAAAATTTTTTGGTTCAAAAACTGGTTTTTTGACCAAAACTCAAAATTTTTGTTCGGCACCTACCCTGTTTTATTCCACATATAGCTAGCCCGCGCGGAGACGCGTCTCTGGACCCCTCGCCCGCACCCCTAGCCCGAATAGAACATACATATTTTTTCAAAATTGTGATTTTTCATACTTCGCTGCTGGTACCAAAATCTACCTAAGGGATCGAGTAAAAAACAAAAACGTTGATATCTTCACTTCCAGACGTGCGATTTTGAAGCTTTTTTCAGCGTTTTTAGACCAAACTAGGCCTCCGCCTACGTACTGACCATATCGCACGCACACACGCGCGTCAGGACTTCATCCCTTACCACACTTAGGAATTTTTCGACTTTTTCAAAGTAAATTCTCAAAATTTCGTGTTTTTTCCAAATTTTTTGCAAAAATAGTTTCAGTTTATAGTATAAATAGTACTCACCCTTCATCCCTGAATTCTGGTTCGCGATCCGTGTCCCGGTCTCCAGGCTGTGGGGTGAAAATCAAAATTTTTTGGTTCAAAAACTGGTTTTTTGACCAAAACTCAAAATTTTTGTTCGGCACCTACCCTGTTTTATTCCACATATAGCTAGCCCGCGCGGAGACGCGTCTCTGGACCCCTCGCCCGCACCCCTAGCCCGAATAGAACATACATATTTTTTCAAAATTGTGATTTTTCATACTTCGCTGCTGGTACCAAAATCTACCTAAGGGATCGAGTAAAAAACAAAAACGTTGATATCTTCACTTCCAGACGTGCGATTTTGAAGCTTTTTTCAGCGTTTTTAGACCAAACTAGGCCTCCGCCTACGTACTGACCATATCGCACGCACACACGCGCGTCAGGACTTCATCCCTTACCACACTTAGGAATTTTTCGACTTTTTCAAAGTAAATTCTCAAAATTTCGTGTTTTTTCCAAATTTTTTGCAAAAATAGTTTCAGTTTATAGTATAAATAGTACTCACCCTTCATCCCTGAATTCTGGTTCGCGATCCGTGTCCCGGTCTCCAGGCTGTGGGGTGAAAATCAAAATTTTTTGGTTCAAAAACTGGTTTTTTGACCAAAACTCAAAATTTTTGTTCGGCACCTACCCTGTTTTATTCCACATATAGCTAGCCCGCGCGGAGACGCGTCTCTGGACCCCTCGCCCGCACCCCTAGCCCGAATAGAACATACATATTTTTTCAAAATTGTGATTTTTCATACTTCGCTGCTGGTACCAAAATCTACCTAAGGGATCGAGTAAAAAACAAAAACGTTGATATCTTCACTTCCAGACGTGCGATTTTGAAGCTTTTTTCAGCGTTTTTAGACCAAACTAGGCCTCCGCCTACGTACTGACCATATCGCACGCACACACGCGCGTCAGGACTTCATCCCTTACCACACTTAGGAATTTTTCGACTTTTTCAAAGTAAATTCTCAAAATTTCGTGTTTTTTCCAAATTTTTTGCAAAAATAGTTTCAGTTTATAGTATAAATAGTACTCACCCTTCATCCCTGAATTCTGGTTCGCGATCCGTGTCCCGGTCTCCAGGCTGTGGGGTGAAAATCAAAATTTTTTGGTTCAAAAACTGGTTTTTTGACCAAAACTCAAAATTTTTGTTCGGCACCTACCCTGTTTTATTCCACATATAGCTAGCCCGCGCGGAGACGCGTCTCTGGACCCCTCGCCCGCACCCCTAGCCCGAATAGAACATACATATTTTTTCAAAATTGTGATTTTTCATACTTCGCTGCTGGTACCAAAATCTACCTAAGGGATCGAGTAAAAAACAAAAACGTTGATATCTTCACTTCCAGACGTGCGATTTTGAAGCTTTTTTCAGCGTTTTTAGACCAAACTAGGCCTCCGCCTACGTACTGACCATATCGCACGCACACACGCGCGTCAGGACTTCATCCCTTACCACACTTAGGAATTTTTCGACTTTTTCAAAGTAAATTCTCAAAATTTCGTGTTTTTTCCAAATTTTTTGCAAAAATAGTTTCAGTTTATAGTATAAATAGTACTCACCCTTCATCCCTGAATTCTGGTTCGCGATCCGTGTCCCGGTCTCCAGGCTGTGGGGTGAAAATCAAAATTTTTTGGTTCAAAAACTGGTTTTTTGACCAAAACTCAAAATTTTTGTTCGGCACCTACCCTGTTTTATTCCACATATAGCTAGCCCGCGCGGAGACGCGTCTCTGGACCCCTCGCCCGCACCCCTAGCCCGAATAGAACATACATATTTTTTCAAAATTGTGATTTTTCATACTTCGCTGCTGGTACCAAAATCTACCTAAGGGATCGAGTAAAAAACAAAAACGTTGATATCTTCACTTCCAGACGTGCGATTTTGAAGCTTTTTTCAGCGTTTTTAGACCAAACTAGGCCTCCGCCTACGTACTGACCATATCGCACGCACACACGCGCGTCAGGACTTCATCCCTTACCACACTTAGGAATTTTTCGACTTTTTCAAAGTAAATTCTCAAAATTTCGTGTTTTTTCCAAATTTTTTGCAAAAATAGTTTCAGTTTATAGTATAAATAGTACTCACCCTTCATCCCTGAATTCTGGTTCGCGATCCGTGTCCCGGTCTCCAGGCTGTGGGGTGAAAATCAAAATTTTTTGGTTCAAAAACTGGTTTTTTGACCAAAACTCAAAATTTTTGTTCGGCACCTACCCTGTTTTATTCCACATATAGCTAGCCCGCGCGGAGACGCGTCTCTGGACCCCTCGCCCGCACCCCTAGCCCGAATAGAACATACATATTTTTTCAAAATTGTGATTTTTCATACTTCGCTGCTGGTACCAAAATCTACCTAAGGGATCGAGTAAAAAACAAAAACGTTGATATCTTCACTTCCAGACGTGCGATTTTGAAGCTTTTTTCAGCGTTTTTAGACCAAACTAGGCCTCCGCCTACGTACTGACCATATCGCACGCACACACGCGCGTCAGGACTTCATCCCTTACCACACTTAGGAATTTTTCGACTTTTTCAAAGTAAATTCTCAAAATTTCGTGTTTTTTCCAAATTTTTTGCAAAAATAGTTTCAGTTTATAGTATAAATAGTACTCACCCTTCATCCCTGAATTCTGGTTCGCGATCCGTGTCCCGGTCTCCAGGCTGTGGGGTGAAAATCAAAATTTTTTGGTTCAAAAACTGGTTTTTTGACCAAAACTCAAAATTTTTGTTCGGCACCTACCCTGTTTTATTCCACATATAGCTAGCCCGCGCGGAGACGCGTCTCTGGACCCCTCGCCCGCACCCCTAGCCCGAATAGAACATACATATTTTTTCAAAATTGTGATTTTTCATACTTCGCTGCTGGTACCAAAATCTACCTAAGGGATCGAGTAAAAAACAAAAACGTTGATATCTTCACTTCCAGACGTGCGATTTTGAAGCTTTTTTCAGCGTTTTTAGACCAAACTAGGCCTCCGCCTACGTACTGACCATATCGCACGCACACACGCGCGTCAGGACTTCATCCCTTACCACACTTAGGAATTTTTCGACTTTTTCAAAGTAAATTCTCAAAATTTCGTGTTTTTTCCAAATTTTTTGCAAAAATAGTTTCAGTTTATAGTATAAATAGTACTCACCCTTCATCCCTGAATTCTGGTTCGCGATCCGTGTCCCGGTCTCCAGGCTGTGGGGTGAAAATCAAAATTTTTTGGTTCAAAAACTGGTTTTTTGACCAAAACTCAAAATTTTTGTTCGGCACCTACCCTGTTTTATTCCACATATAGCTAGCCCGCGCGGAGACGCGTCTCTGGACACCTCGCCCGCGCCCCTAGCTTGAAAAAATTTTGCCCACCCACCCGCCCTCTGGTCTATAGGAAGGTAGACGTGGGAGCTTCGGCAAAATTTATTTTTTCATATATAGTTCCTTTTGGATATTTTAGGCCCATAACTAGGTGATAGGTAGGGGAAACTCGTTTTTAAAAATTTTTTGACCTGAATTTTACAGAAATTTTAATATTATTATTTTTAGATATTTTAGTAATTTAGTAATTTTATTGTATTTTATTGTATTTTATTGTTGTATATTTTATTTGATTATTTATATTACTTATTGTGTTCCCCCCTTTACAGGGTCACATAAGTACCAGTGTCCCTTTGAACATCTCCTCTCGGGCAGATATTGCGGTTCCGTCCCCCTCTTTACAGGGGTCAGTTCTGACAGTACCTGCTCCCAAAATTTTGAATATGTTTTGCACCCCATCCAGCACCGTGAGGGCCCAAGGCTCGAGTGGCTCGCCGCGATCGGCGGAGAGGGCGGGGCCTTCGCCTGACGCGAGGAGGAGAATCTCCTTCGGAGACGAGACTCCTTCGGCGTCACGAGGGGGCCCTGCCACTCCGGGAGCGCGCCGAGCTCCTGCGGACTTCTTGACATTGCTCAAGAAGCCTGAGGCGAGGCACCGCAGTCGCACTGAGGAGGCGAGAGCTTGCCTGAACAAGGCTAAGCTAAATTTAGGCAACTCTCGTAACCTCAGGACCGACATAAAGACTGCGGTGCTCGAGGCCATAAACAGGCTTTTTGAGCTTGTCGAGGAGTCCGAGCGCGACAAGGCCCTTACCGCACCCATCGCCGTACCGGAACCCGCGCCCACTGCTGACTTCGGTCCCCAACCCATTTTCCACGAGGTTCTTGCTGGCCAGACTGAGCTTCTAAACACCATGAAGGAGCACATCTCGGAGTTAAAGGAAAACTCCGAGAAACTCGACAGACTCCGAGACAGTCTGGCCAGCAGAGAAAGTGTAGGGGAGACAACCTACGCGAGTGTAACGGCCGTCAGTAAGTGCCACACTGGGGCGCAGGCCCTAGAGCGAACGACGCTGCACTCCGTGGTTGTCTCGTCAACACAGGAAATGGATACAGGGGCCGAAGTCCTCGAAAGAGTGCGAAAAGCAGTGGATGCGAAGGAGGGCTGGGTGCGCGTGGAGAGGGTCAGAAAGGCCAAAGACCAAAAGGTCATAATGGGGTGCGCAACGAAGGAGGAGAGGGAGAAACTGAAGAAGCGACTAGAATCGGCCGGAGAGAACCTCGTCGTCGAGGCAGTGAAGAATCGGGACCCGCTTCTGGTTCTTAGGGACGTGCTGTCAGTACACAGTGACGAGGAAGTGTTGAGAGCCCTTAAGAACCAGAACCGGGAGATCTTTCACGGCCTCGGGGACGAGGAACTCAAAATGTCTGTAAAATTTCGCAAGAAATCACGAAACCCGCACGTGAATAGCATTGTGCTGAGTGTCACCCCAGCAATCTGGAGGAGGGCACTCGAAGGAGGCAAGCTTAGGATTGACCTCCAGAGAGTGCGCGTCGAAGACCAGACGCCTCTGGTGCAGTGCACCCGCTGCTTGGCTTACGGGCACAGCAAACGCCTGTGCTCGGAGCCAGCCGATCTGTGTAGCCACTGCGGCGGTCCACACTTCAGGGTGGACTGCCCTAGCAACCAGATCGGCGAAGCAGCGGCATGCATTAACTGCACCAGAGCCAAGCTCGGGGAACACCGGCACAATGCATTCAGCAACGAGTGCCCGGTGCGTAAGAAGTGGGACGCATTCGCGCGAGCAATGATAGCTTATTGCTAAAGTTGTCGATGCGCCCACTTCAAAGCTCCAAGAAACAACTTCGACACAACCAGATAGCAGATGCATTGAGCGAACCACTGGGGTTGGCTCAGTGGAGAATGATAATTGGAGTCACCTTCTTGAGAAGGTGGCTGAAATTATGCTGGACCGTGAGCCAACTCTAGTGGAAACGCGAAGTTGTGTCGAACTTGTTGCGGGAATGGTCATCATCCTGAATATTTGGCGTCGAAATGGGATATTCAATTATATATTGAGGATATATCAAGCAAATATTACCAAAGCCAAAGTTGGAATCTGACTCGTAGGCGCAGAGTATGTCAAGGGCCATGTATGTAGGAGTGAGTGTTTGGATAAAGTAGGCTTAGATAGAAAATTTAATTTGGAAATGTAGTTAGTATAATAGTAGGGAAATATAAAGGAAAATGTAAAATTAAGTTAAATTGTAGTTGCAGGCAAAATTATATTGTGAAAAGGAATGGTTAATAGTAATAAGTCAAAAATAAAAGAAGAAGAACAATAGTAGGTTGTATTGAGTATGAAAATGGAAGCGAAATTTAAAGCAGCATTGGATGTGGGAGTGTGGTCTCGTCGGCCTTCTAAAACACAAGTCGCCAATCAAGAAAAACAAAAGTAAAAAAGGTCTCTGATCATGTCAGAGGGACACTGGCGGGGCAGGAGTGTGGTTTTAGCCGGTTCGAGTCCGGCACTACCTCGACTGTCTCACAGGAGAAATTCCTGTGGGATAGTCGAGGTGTCCGCGGGGATTTCCCACTCCTGCCAAAACAAAAAAAAAAAAAAAAAAAAAAAAAAAAAAACCCAAAAACCACCTTAGGGATCGAGTCAAAAACACAATTGTCGATATCTTCACTTCTAGACGTGCGATTTTGAAGCTGTTTTCAGCGGATTTAGACTAAACTAGGCCTCCGCCTACGTACTGACCATATCGCACGCACACACGCGCGTCAGGACTTCATCCCTTAACACACTTAGGAATTTTTCGATTTTTTCAAAGTAAATTCTCAAAATTTAGTGTTTTTTCCAAATTTTTTGCCAAAATAGCATCAGTTTATAGTATAAATAGTACTCACCCTTCATCCCTGAATTCTGGTTCGCGATCCGTGTCCCGGTCTCCAGGCTGTGGGGTGAAAATCAAAATTTTTTGGTTCAAAAACTGGTTTTTTGACCAAAACTCCAAATTTTTGTTCGGCACCTACCCTGTTTTATTCCATATTTAGCTAGCCCGCGCGGAGACGCGTCTCTGGACACCTCGGCCGCGCCCCTAGCTCGAATAAAACATAGATTTTTCTAAAAAATAGTCTTTTTCATACATCTCTGTTAGCACCCAAAAACCACCTTAGGGATCGAGTCAAAAACACAATTGTCGATATCTTCACTTCTAGACGTGCGATTTTGAAGCTGTTTTCAGCGGATTTAGACTAAACTAGGCCTCCGCCTACGTACTGACCATATCGCACGCATTTACACGCGCGTCAGGACTTCATCCCCTACCGCACTTAGAAATTTTTCGATTTTTCAAAGTAAATCCTCAAAATTTAGTGTTTCTTCCAAATTTTTTGCAAAAATAGTTTCAGTTTATAGTATAAATAGTACTCACCCTTCATCCCTGAATTCTGGTTCGCGATCCGTGTCCCGGTCTCCAGGCTGTGGGGTGAAAATCAAAATTTTTTGGTTCAAAAACTGGTTTTTTGACCAAAACTCCAAATTTTTGCTCGGCACCTACCCTGTTTTATTCCATATTTAGCTAGCCCGCGCGGAGACGCGTCTCTGGACACCTCGGCCGCGCCCCTAGCTCGAATAAAACATAGATTTTTCTAAAAAATAGTCTTTTTCATACATCTCTGTTAGCACCCAAAAACCACCTTAGGGATCGAGTCAAAAACACAATTGTCGATATCTTCACTTCTAGACGTGCGATTTTGAAGCTGTTTTCAGCGGATTTAGACTAAACTAGGCCTCCGCCTACGTACTGACCATATCGCACGCATTTACACGCGCGTCAGGACTTCATCCCCTACCGCACTTAGAAATTTTTCGATTTTTCAAAGTAAATCCTCAAAATTTAGTGTTTCTTCCAAATTTTTTGCAAAAATAGTTTCAGTTTATAGTATAAATAGTACTCACCCTTCATCCCTGAATTCTGGTTCGCGATCCGTGTCCCGGTCTCCAGGCTGTGGGGTGAAAATCAAAATTTTTTGGTTCAAAAACTGGTTTTTTGACCAAAACTCCAAATTTTTGCTCGGCACCTACCCTGTTTTATTCCATATTTAGCTAGCCCGCGCGGAGACGCGTCTCTGGACACCTCGCCCGCGCCCCTAGCTCGAATAAAACATAGATTTTTCTAAAAAATAGTCTTTTTCATACATCTCTGTTAGCACCCAAAAACCACCTTAGGGATCGAGTCAACAGAAGGTGGTAGCCGTAAGGCTGGTCCGGGGGTACCGCACGATCTCCCGCGAGGCGGCGAACCTCCTTGCCGGATTGCCGCCATGGGATCTGGAGGCAATAGTCCTCGCGCGCCTACATGAGTGGCGCGCGGAGGCGCTACGCCGGGGGGAAACTCCGCTGCCGCGGCAAATTGTCGCTCAGCGGACGGACTTCCGGCGGGATCTCATGGCGACATGGAGAGAGCGACTATCGCAACCCCGTGCAGGGCACGCCACAATAGTGGCGATAAGTCCCCTCTTTGAGGAGTGGCTGGAGAGACGCCACGGCGTCCTCACCTTCCGCCTGACGCAGGTTCTTACCGGACACGGATGTTTCGGTAAGTTCCTGCACCGAATCGGGCGGGAGGAAACGCCCGGGTGCTATCACTGTGAGGATAGGCCGGAGGACACGGTGGAGCATACTGTGGAGGTGTGCCCCGCTTGGGTGGAGCACCGCCGTGTCCTCGAGGTGGCAATCGGCGGCGGCGACCTCTCGCTCCCGACCCTGGTTCGTGCCATGGTCCGGAGCGAGACGGAATGGGACGCCGTCACCTCCTTCTGCGAAGCAGTCATGCTAGCGAAGGAGGTGGCGGAACAGGACAGGGAGAGATCCTTACGTCCCGGCCGCCGCGGGAGACGCCCCGGGCGTCGGGGACCACGTGGTGGCTTCCGGCCACCGTAGGCGCGGGCCTGTGGACGGGGAGCTATGGGCTAGCTCGCCGTCCGTACGTCTCATGACGACAGGCCGTGTCGACGGCGCGTTCGTGTTCCACGCGCGCCTCAAAGAGAGTCAGCAACAGTGAAGGGGTCCGCAAGGGCCGAAGCCTGCCGGGGCTGCGGGACTATTCGAAAGAGATACCGTGGCCCCGGAACACAAAGGGCGATGAAGGAACATGGATGGGTTTTAGTCAGTAAAAGTCTGACACTCCCTCCTGCTCAGCCCAGAGCGGGAGAAGTCATTTGATGATTTCCCATCCGAAAAAAAAAAAAAAAAAAAAAAAAGGGATCGAGTCAAAAACACAATTGTCGATATCTTCACTTCTAGACGTGCGATTTTGAAGCTGTTTTCAGCGGATTTAGACTAAACTAGGCCTCCGCCTACGTACTGACCATATCGCACGCATTTACACGCGCGTCAGGACTTCATCCCCTACCGCACTTAGAAATTTTTCGATTTTTCAAAGTAAATCCTCAAAATTTAGTGTTTCTTTCAAATTTTTTGCAAAAATAGTTTCAGTTTATAGTATAAATAGTACTCACCCTTCATCCCTGAATTCTGGTTCGCGATCCGTGTCCCGGTCTCCAGGCTGTGGGGTGAAAATCAAAATTTTTTGGTTCAAAAACTGGTTTTTTGACCAAAACTCCAAATTTTTGCTCGGCACCTACCCTGTTTTATTCCATATTTAGCTAGCCCGCGCGGAGACGCGTCTCTGGACACCTCGCCCGCGCCCCTAGCTCGAATAAAACATAGATTTTTCTAAAAAATAGTCTTTTTCATACATCTCTGTTAGCACCCAAAAACCACCTTAGGGATCGAGTCAAAAACACAATTGTCGATATCTTCACTTCTAGACGTGCGATTTTGAAGCTGTTTTCAGCGGATTTAGACTAAACTAGGCCTCCGCCTACGTACTGACCATATCGCACGCATTTACACGCGCGTCAGGACTTCATCCCCTACCGCACTTAGAAATTTTTCGATTTTTCAAAGTAAATCCTCAAAATTTAGTGTTTCTTCCAAATTTTTTGCAAAAATAGTTTCAGTTTATAGTATAAATAGTACTCACCCTTCATCCCTGAATTCTGGTTCGCGATCCGTGTCCCGGTCTCCAGGCTGTGGGGTGAAAATCAAAATTTTTTGGTTCAAAAACTGGTTTTTTGACCAAAACTCCAAATTTTTGCTCGGCACCTACCCTGTTTTATTCCATATTTAGCTAGCCCGCGCGGAGACGCGTCTCTGGACACCTCGCCCGCGCCCCTAGCTCGAATAAAACATAGATTTTTCTAAAAAATAGTCTTTTTCATACATCTCTGTTAGCACCCAAAAACCACCTTAGGGATCGAGTCAAACTGGGTGCTGCGCGCCGACCTCCCTAGCGGTGTCAGCGTAGTTTGCTACGCTGACGACACGCTGGTGCTGGCACAGGGGAGGTCGCACGAGGCGGCGGCCGACACTATGACACGCGGGGTTGCGATAGTCGTGGAGAGAATCCGGCAACTGGGTCTCGAGGTGGCACTGCACAAGTCCGAGGCCATGTGCTTTCATGGGCCTCGGAATGCGCCACCTCCGGGATCCTCAGTGATGGCAGGAGGGGTTTCCATCGGCGTCGAGTCGACGCTGAAGTACCTGGGACTTGTCCTCGACAGCCGGTGGAACTTCGTGGAGCATTTCCGACGTTTGGCCCCCAGACTGGAGCGGACAGGGGCTGCCTTCAGGCGGCTCCTGCCCAACCTGGGGGGGCCGAACGCCTCCTGCCGGAGGCTCTACGCGGGAGTCGTGCGGTCCATGGCCCTTTACGGGGCCCCGGTGTGGGCACGTTCATTGAGGCGGCGTGCCGCCCACCACTTGAACGTGCCCCAGAAGGTGGTAGCCGTAAGGCTGGTCCGGGGGTACCGCACGATCTCCCGCGAGGCGGCGAACCTCCTTGCCGGATTGCCGCCATGGGATCTGGAGGCAATAGTCCTCGCGCGCCTACACGAGTGGCGCGCGGAGGCGCTACGCCGGGGGGAAACTCCGCTGCCGCGGCAAATTGTCGCTCAGCGGACGGACTTCCGGCGGGATCTCATGGCGACATGGAGAGAGCGACTATCGCAACCCCGTGCAGGGCACGCCACAATAGTGGCGATAAGTCCCCTCTTTGAGGAGTGGCTGGAGAGACGCCACGGCGTCCTCACCTTCCGCCTGACGCAGGTTCTTACCGGACACGGATGCTTCGGTAAGTTCCTGCACCGAATCGGGCGGGAGGAGACGCCCGGGTGTCACCATTGTGAGGATCGACCGGAGGACACGGTGGAGCACACGGTGGAGGTGTGCCCCGCTTGGGCGGAGCACCGCCGTGTCCTCGTAACGGCGATTGGCGGCGGCGACCTCTCGCTCCCGGCCTTGGTTCAATCCATGGTCCGGAGCGAGACGGAATGGGACGCCGTCACCTCCTTCTGCGAAGCAGTCATGCTAGCGAAGGAGGTGGCGGAACAGGACAGGGAGAGATCCTCACGTCCCGGCCGCCGCGGGAGACGCCCCGGGCGTCGGGGGCCACGTGGTGGCTTCCGGCCACCGTAGGCGCGGGCCTGTGGACGGGGAGCTATGGGCTAGCTCGCCGTCCGTTCGTCTCATGACGACAGGCCGTGTCGACGGCGCGTTCGTGTTCCACGCGCGCCTCAAAGAGAGTCAGCAATAGTGAAGGGGTCCGCAAGGACCGAAGCCTGCCGGGGCTGCGGGACTATTCGAAAGAGATACCGTGGCCCCGGAACACAAAGGGCGATGAAGGAACATGGATGGGTTTTAGTCAGTAAAAGTCTGACACTCCCTCCTGCTCAGCCCAGAGCGGGAGAAGTCATTTGATGATTTCCCATCCGAAAAAAAAAAAAAAAAAAAAAGGGATCGAGTCAAAAACACAATTGTCGATATCTTCACTTCTAGACGTGCGATTTTGAAGCTGTTTTCAGCGGATTTAGACTAAACTAGGCCTCCGCCTACGTACTGACCATATCGCACGCACACACGCGCGTCAGGACTTCATCCCTTACCACACTTAGGAATTTTTCGACTTTTACATAGTAAATTCTCAAAATTTAGTGTTTTTTCCAAATTTTTTGCAAAAATAGTTTCAGTTTATAGTATAAATAGTACTCACCCTTCATCCCTGAATTCTGGTTCGCGATCCGTGTCCCGGTCTCCAGGCTGTGGGGTGAAAATCAAAATTTTTTGGTTCAAAAACTGGTTTTTTGACCAAAACTCCAAATTTTTGCTCGGCACCTACCCTGTTTTATTCCATATTTAGCTAGCCCGCGCGGAGACGCGTCTCTGGACACCTCGCCCGCGCCCCTAGCTCGAATAAAACATAGATTTTTCTAAAAAATAGTCTTTTTCATACATCTCTGTTAGCACCCAAAAACCACCTTAGGGATCGAGTCAAAAACACAATTGTCGATATCTTCACTTCTAGACGTGCGATTTTGAAGCTGTTTTCAGCGGATTTAGACTAAACTAGGCCTCCGCCTACGTACTGACCATATCGCACGCATTTACACGCGCGTCAGGACTTCATCCCCTACCGCACTTAGAAATTTTTCGATTTTTCAAAGTAAATCCTCAAAATTTAGTGTTTCTTCCAAATTTTTTGCAAAAATAGTTTCAGTTTATAGTATAAATAGTACTCACCCTTCATCCCTGAATTCTGGTTCGCGATCCGTGTCCCGGTCTCCAGGCTGTGGGGTGAAAATCAAAATTTTTTGGTTCAAAAACTGGTTTTTTGACCAAAACTCCAAATTTTTGCTCGGCACCTACCCTGTTTTATTCCATATTTAGCTAGCCCGCGCGGAGACGCGTCTCTGGACACCTCGCCCGCGCCCCTAGCTCGAATAAAACATAGATTTTTCTAAAAAATAGTCTTTTTCATACATCTCTGTTAGCACCCAAAAACCACCTTAGGGATCGAGTCAAAAACACAATTGTCGATATCTTCACTTCTAGACGTGCGATTTTGAAGCTGTTTTCAGCGGATTTAGACTAAACTAGGCCTCCGCCTACGTACTGACCATATCGCACGCACACACGCGCGTCAGGACTTCATCCCTTACCGCACTTAGGAATTTTTCGACTTTTTCAAAGTAAATTCTCAAAATTTAGTGTTTTTTCCAAATTTTTTGCAAAAATAGCATCAGTTTATAGTATAAATAGTACTCACCCTTCATCCCTGAATTCTGGTTCGCGATCCGTGTCCCGGTCTCCAGGCTGTGGGGTGAAAATCAAAATTTTTTGGTTCAAAAACTGGTTTTTTGACCAAAACTCCAAATTTTTGCTCGGCACCTACCCTGTTTTATTCCATATTTAGCTAGCCCGCGCGGAGACGCGTCTCTGGACACCTCGCCCGCGCCCCTAGCTCGAATAAAACATAGATTTTTCTAAAAAATAGTCTTTTTCATACATCTCTGTTAGCACCCAAAAACCACCTTAGGGATCGAGTCAAAAACACAATTGTCGATATCTTCACTTCTAGACGTGCGATTTTGAAGCTGTTTTCAGCGGATTTAGACTAAACTAGGCCTCCGCCTACGTACTGACCATATCGCACGCATTTACACGCGCGTCAGGACTTCATCCCCTACCGCACTTAGAAATTTTTCGATTTTTCAAAGTAAATCCTCAAAATTTAGTGTTTCTTCCAAATTTTTTGCAAAAATAGTTTCAGTTTATAGTATAAATAGTACTCACCCTTCATCCCTGAATTCTGGTTCGCGATCCGTGTCCCGGTCTCCAGGCTGTGGGGTGAAAATCAAAATTTTTTGGTTCAAAAACTGGTTTTTTGACCAAAACTCCAAATTTTTGCTCGGCACCTACCCTGTTTTATTCCATATTTAGCTAGCCCGCGCGGAGACGCGTCTCTGGACACCTCGCCCGCGCCCCTAGCTCGAATAAAACATAGATTTTTCTAAAAAATAGTCTTTTTCATACATCTCTGTTAGCACCCAAAAACCACCTTAGGGATCGAGTCAAAAACACAATTGTCGATATCTTCACTTCTAGACGTGCGATTTTGAAGCTGTTTTCAGCGGATTTAGACTAAACTAGGCCTCCGCCTACGTACTGACCATATCGCACGCACACACGCGCGTCAGGACTTCATCCCTTACCACACTTAGGAATTTTTCGACTTTTACATAGTAAATTCTCAAAATTTAGTGTTTTTTCCAAATTTTTTGCAAAAATAGTTTCAGTTTATAGTATAAATAGTACTCACCCTTCATCCCTGAATTCTGGTTCGCGATCCGTGTCCCGGTCTCCAGGCTGTGGGGTGAAAATCAAAATTTTTTGGTTCAAAAACTGGTTTTTTGACCAAAACTCCAAATTTTTGCTCGGCACCTACCCTGTTTTATTCCATATTTAGCTAGCCCGCGCGGAGACGCGTCTCTGGACACCTCGCCCGCGCCCCTAGCTCGAATAAAACATAGATTTTTCTAAAAAATAGTCTTTTTCATACATCTCTGTTAGCACCCAAAAACCACCTTAGGGATCGAGTCAAAAACACAATTGTCGATATCTTCACTTCTAGACGTGCGATTTTGAAGCTGTTTTCAGCGGATTTAGACTAAACTAGGCCTCCGCCTACGTACTGACCATATCGCACGCATTTACACGCGCGTCAGGACTTCATCCCCTACCGCACTTAGAAATTTTTCGATTTTTCAAAGTAAATCCTCAAAATTTAGTGTTTCTTCCAAATTTTTTGCAAAAATAGTTTCAGTTTATAGTATAAATAGTACTCACCCTTCATCCCTGAATTCTGGTTCGCGATCCGTGTCCCGGTCTCCAGGCTGTGGGGTGAAAATCAAAATTTTTTGGTTCAAAAACTGGTTTTTTGACCAAAACTCCAAATTTTTGCTCGGCACCTACCCTGTTTTATTCCATATTTAGCTAGCCCGCGCGGAGACGCGTCTCTGGACACCTCGCCCGCGCCCCTAGCTCGAATAAAACATAGATTTTTCTAAAAAATAGTCTTTTTCATACATCTCTGTTAGCACCCAAAAACCACCTTAGGGATCGAGTCAAAAACACAATTGTCGATATCTTCACTTCTAGACGTGCGATTTTGAAGCTGTTTTCAGCGGATTTAGACTAAACTAGGCCTCCGCCTACGTACTGACCATATCGCACGCACACACGCGCGTCAGGACTTCATCCCTTACCGCACTTAGGAATTTTTCGACTTTTTCAAAGTAAATTCTCAAAATTTAGTGTTTTTTCCAAATTTTTTGCCAAAATAGCATCAGTTTATAGTATAAATAGTACTCACCCTTCATCCCTGAATTCTGGTTCGCGATCCGTGTCCCGGTCTCCAGGCTGTGGGGTGAAAATCAAAATTTTTTGGTTCAAAAACTGGTTTTTTGACCAAAACTCCAAATTTTTGTTCGGCACCTACCCTGTTTTATTCCATATTTAGCTAGCCCGCGCGGAGACGCGTCTCTGGACACCTCGGCCGCGCCCCTAGCTCGAATAAAACATAGATTTTTCTAAAAAATAGTCTTTTTCATACATCTCTGTTAGCACCCAAAAACCACCTTAGGGATCGAGTCAAAAACACAATTGTCGATATCTTCACTTCTAGACGTGCGATTTTGAAGCTGTTTTCAGCGGATTTAGACTAAACTAGGCCTCCGCCTACGTACTGACCATATCGCACGCATTTACACGCGCGTCAGGACTTCATCCCCTACCGCACTTAGAAATTTTTCGATTTTTCAAAGTAAATCCTCAAAATTTAGTGTTTCTTCCAAATTTTTTGCAAAAATAGTTTCAGTTTATAGTATAAATAGTACTCACCCTTCATCCCTGAATTCTGGTTCGCGATCCGTGTCCCGGTCTCCAGGCTGTGGGGTGAAAATCAAAATTTTTTGGTTCAAAAACTGGTTTTTTGACCAAAACTCCAAATTTTTGCTCGGCACCTACCCTGTTTTATTCCATATTTAGCTAGCCCGCGCGGAGACGCGTCTCTGGACACCTCGGCCGCGCCCCTAGCTCGAATAAAACATAGATTTTTCTAAAAAATAGTCTTTTTCATACATCTCTGTTAGCACCCAAAAACCACCTTAGGGATCGAGTCAAAAACACAATTGTCGATATCTTCACTTCTAGACGTGCGATTTTGAAGCTGTTTTCAGCGGATTTAGACTAAACTAGGCCTCCGCCTACGTACTGACCATATCGCACGCATTTACACGCGCGTCAGGACTTCATCCCCTACCGCACTTAGAAATTTTTCGATTTTTCAAAGTAAATCCTCAAAATTTAGTGTTTCTTCCAAATTTTTTGCAAAAATAGTTTCAGTTTATAGTATAAATAGTACTCACCCTTCATCCCTGAATTCTGGTTCGCGATCCGTGTCCCGGTCTCCAGGCTGTGGGGTGAAAATCAAAATTTTTTGGTTCAAAAACTGGTTTTTTGACCAAAACTCCAAATTTTTGCTCGGCACCTACCCTGTTTTATTCCATATTTAGCTAGCCCGCGCGGAGACGCGTCTCTGGACACCTCGCCCGCGCCCCTAGCTCGAATAAAACATAGATTTTTCTAAAAAATAGTCTTTTTCATACATCTCTGTTAGCACCCAAAAACCACCTTAGGGATCGAGTCAAAAACACAATTGTCGATATCTTCACTTCTAGACGTGCGATTTTGAAGCTGTTTTCAGCGGATTTAGACTAAACTAGGCCTCCGCCTACGTACTGACCATATCGCACGCATTTACACGCGCGTCAGGACTTCATCCCCTACCGCACTTAGAAATTTTTCGATTTTTCAAAGTAAATCCTCAAAATTTAGTGTTTCTTCCAAATTTTTTGCAAAAATAGTTTCAGTTTATAGTATAAATAGTACTCACCCTTCATCCCTGAATTCTGGTTCGCGATCCGTGTCCCGGTCTCCAGGCTGTGGGGTGAAAATCAAAATTTTTTGGTTCAAAAACTGGTTTTTTGACCAAAACTCCAAATTTTTGCTCGGCACCTACCCTGTTTTATTCCATATTTAGCTAGCCCGCGCGGAGACGCGTCTCTGGACACCTCGCCCGCGCCCCTAGCTCGAATAAAACATAGATTTTTCTAAAAAATAGTCTTTTTCATACATCTCTGTTAGCACCCAAAAACCACCTTAGGGATCGAGTCAAAAACACAATTGTCGATATCTTCACTTCTAGACGTGCGATTTTGAAGCTGTTTTCAGCGGATTTAGACTAAACTAGGCCTCCGCCTACGTACTGACCATATCGCACGCATTTACACGCGCGTCAGGACTTCATCCCCTACCGCACTTAGAAATTTTTCGATTTTTCAAAGTAAATCCTCAAAATTTAGTGTTTCTTCCAAATTTTTTGCAAAAATAGTTTCAGTTTATAGTATAAATAGTACTCACCCTTCATCCCTGAATTCTGGTTCGCGATCCGTGTCCCGGTCTCCAGGCTGTGGGGTGAAAATCAAAATTTTTTGGTTCAAAAACTGGTTTTTTGACCAAAACTCCAAATTTTTGCTCGGCACCTACCCTGTTTTATTCCATATTTAGCTAGCCCGCGCGGAGACGCGTCTCTGGACACCTCGCCCGCGCCCCTAGCTCGAATAAAACATAGATTTTTCTAAAAAATAGTCTTTTTCATACATCTCTGTTAGCACCCAAAAACCACCTTAGGGATCGAGTCAAAAACACAATTGTCGATATCTTCACTTCTAGACGTGCGATTTTGAAGCTGTTTTCAGCGGATTTAGACTAAACTAGGCCTCCGCCTACGTACTGACCATATCGCACGCACACACGCGCGTCAGGACTTCATCCCTTACCACACTTAGGAATTTTTCGACTTTTACATAGTAAATTCTCAAAATTTAGTGTTTTTTCCAAATTTTTTGCAAAAATAGTTTCAGTTTATAGTATAAATAGTACTCACCCTTCATCCCTGAATTCTGGTTCGCGATCCGTGTCCCGGTCTCCAGGCTGTGGGGTGAAAATCAAAATTTTTTGGTTCAAAAACTGGTTTTTTGACCAAAACTCCAAATTTTTGCTCGGCACCTACCCTGTTTTATTCCATATTTAGCTAGCCCGCGCGGAGACGCGTCTCTGGACACCTCGCCCGCGCCCCTAGCTCGAATAAAACATAGATTTTTCTAAAAAATAGTCTTTTTCATACATCTCTGTTAGCACCCAAAAACCACCTTAGGGATCGAGTCAAAAACACAATTGTCGATATCTTCACTTCTAGACGTGCGATTTTGAAGCTGTTTTCAGCGGATTTAGACTAAACTAGGCCTCCGCCTACGTACTGACCATATCGCACGCATTTACACGCGCGTCAGGACTTCATCCCCTACCGCACTTAGAAATTTTTCGATTTTTCAAAGTAAATCCTCAAAATTTAGTGTTTCTTCCAAATTTTTTGCAAAAATAGTTTCAGTTTATAGTATAAATAGTACTCACCCTTCATCCCTGAATTCTGGTTCGCGATCCGTGTCCCGGTCTCCAGGCTGTGGGGTGAAAATCAAAATTTTTTGGTTCAAAAACTGGTTTTTTGACCAAAACTCCAAATTTTTGCTCGGCACCTACCCTGTTTTATTCCATATTTAGCTAGCCCGCGCGGAGACGCGTCTCTGGACACCTCGCCCGCGCCCCTAGCTCGAATAAAACATAGATTTTTCTAAAAAATAGTCTTTTTCATACATCTCTGTTAGCACCCAAAAACCACCTTAGGGATCGAGTCAAAAACACAATTGTCGATATCTTCACTTCTAGACGTGCGATTTTGAAGCTGTTTTCAGCGGATTTAGACTAAACTAGGC
Source organism: Xestia rhomboidea (assembly GCA_963853795.1). Lineage (NCBI taxonomy): Eukaryota > Metazoa > Arthropoda > Insecta > Lepidoptera > Noctuidae > Xestia > Xestia rhomboidea. The sequence continues at coordinate 48,117 of OY970783.1, forward strand.
CTCCGCCTACGTACTGACCATATCGCACGCACACACGCGCGTCAGGACTTCATCCCTTACCGCACTTAGGAATTTTTCGACTTTTTCAAAGTAAATTCTCAAAATTTAGTGTTTTTTCCAAATTTTTTGCAAAAATAGCATCAGTTTATAGTATAAATAGTACTCACCCTTCATCCCTGAATTCTGGTTCGCGATCCGTGTCCCGGTCTCCAGGCTGTGGGGTGAAAATCAAAATTTTTTGGTTCAAAAACTGGTTTTTTGACCAAAACTCCAAATTTTTGCTCGGCACCTACCCTGTTTTATTCCATATTTAGCTAGCCCGCGCGGAGACGCGTCTCTGGACACCTCGCCCGCGCCCCTAGCTCGAATAAAACATAGATTTTTCTAAAAAATAGTCTTTTTCATACATCTCTGTTAGCACCCAAAAACCACCTTAGGGATCGAGTCAAAAACACAATTGTCGATATCTTCACTTCTAGACGTGCGATTTTGAAGCTGTTTTCAGCGGATTTAGACTAAACTAGGCCTCCGCCTACGTACTGACCATATCGCACGCATTTACACGCGCGTCAGGACTTCATCCCCTACCGCACTTAGAAATTTTTCGATTTTTCAAAGTAAATCCTCAAAATTTAGTGTTTCTTCCAAATTTTTTGCAAAAATAGTTTCAGTTTATAGTATAAATAGTACTCACCCTTCATCCCTGAATTCTGGTTCGCGATCCGTGTCCCGGTCTCCAGGCTGTGGGGTGAAAATCAAAATTTTTTGGTTCAAAAACTGGTTTTTTGACCAAAACTCCAAATTTTTGCTCGGCACCTACCCTGTTTTATTCCATATTTAGCTAGCCCGCGCGGAGACGCGTCTCTGGACACCTCGCCCGCGCCCCTAGCTCGAATAAAACATAGATTTTTCTAAAAAATAGTCTTTTTCATACATCTCTGTTAGCACCCAAAAACCACCTTAGGGATCGAGTCAAAAACACAATTGTCGATATCTTCACTTCTAGACGTGCGATTTTGAAGCTGTTTTCAGCGGATTTAGACTAAACTAGGCCTCCGCCTACGTACTGACCATATCGCACGCACACACGCGCGTCAGGACTTCATCCCTTACCACACTTAGGAATTTTTCGACTTTTACATAGTAAATTCTCAAAATTTAGTGTTTTTTCCAAATTTTTTGCAAAAATAGTTTCAGTTTATAGTATAAATAGTACTCACCCTTCATCCCTGAATTCTGGTTCGCGATCCGTGTCCCGGTCTCCAGGCTGTGGGGTGAAAATCAAAATTTTTTGGTTCAAAAACTGGTTTTTTGACCAAAACTCCAAATTTTTGCTCGGCACCTACCCTGTTTTATTCCATATTTAGCTAGCCCGCGCGGAGACGCGTCTCTGGACACCTCGCCCGCGCCCCTAGCTCGAATAAAACATAGATTTTTCTAAAAAATAGTCTTTTTCATACATCTCTGTTAGCACCCAAAAACCACCTTAGGGATCGAGTCAAAAACACAATTGTCGATATCTTCACTTCTAGACGTGCGATTTTGAAGCTGTTTTCAGCGGATTTAGACTAAACTAGGCCTCCGCCTACGTACTGACCATATCGCACGCATTTACACGCGCGTCAGGACTTCATCCCCTACCGCACTTAGAAATTTTTCGATTTTTCAAAGTAAATCCTCAAAATTTAGTGTTTCTTCCAAATTTTTTGCAAAAATAGTTTCAGTTTATAGTATAAATAGTACTCACCCTTCATCCCTGAATTCTGGTTCGCGATCCGTGTCCCGGTCTCCAGGCTGTGGGGTGAAAATCAAAATTTTTTGGTTCAAAAACTGGTTTTTTGACCAAAACTCCAAATTTTTGCTCGGCACCTACCCTGTTTTATTCCATATTTAGCTAGCCCGCGCGGAGACGCGTCTCTGGACACCTCGCCCGCGCCCCTAGCTCGAATAAAACATAGATTTTTCTAAAAAATAGTCTTTTTCATACATCTCTGTTAGCACCCAAAAACCACCTTAGGGATCGAGTCAAAAACACAATTGTCGATATCTTCACTTCTAGACGTGCGATTTTGAAGCTGTTTTCAGCGGATTTAGACTAAACTAGGCCTCCGCCTACGTACTGACCATATCGCACGCACACACGCGCGTCAGGACTTCATCCCTTACCACACTTAGGAATTTTTCGACTTTTACATAGTAAATTCTCAAAATTTAGTGTTTTTTCCAAATTTTTTGCAAAAATAGTTTCAGTTTATAGTATAAATAGTACTCACCCTTCATCCCTGAATTCTGGTTCGCGATCCGTGTCCCGGTCTCCAGGCTGTGGGGTGAAAATCAAAATTTTTTGGTTCAAAAACTGGTTTTTTGACCAAAACTCCAAATTTTTGCTCGGCACCTACCCTGTTTTATTCCATATTTAGCTAGCCCGCGCGGAGACGCGTCTCTGGACACCTCGCCCGCGCCCCTAGCTCGAATAAAACATAGATTTTTCTAAAAAATAGTCTTTTTCATACATCTCTGTTAGCACCCAAAAACCACCTTAGGGATCGAGTCAAAAACACAATTGTCGATATCTTCACTTCTAGACGTGCGATTTTGAAGCTGTTTTCAGCGGATTTAGACTAAACTAGGCCTCCGCCTACGTACTGACCATATCGCACGCATTTACACGCGCGTCAGGACTTCATCCCCTACCGCACTTAGAAATTTTTCGATTTTTCAAAGTAAATCCTCAAAATTTAGTGTTTCTTCCAAATTTTTTGCAAAAATAGTTTCAGTTTATAGTATAAATAGTACTCACCCTTCATCCCTGAATTCTGGTTCGCGATCCGTGTCCCGGTCTCCAGGCTGTGGGGTGAAAATCAAAATTTTTTGGTTCAAAAACTGGTTTTTTGACCAAAACTCCAAATTTTTGCTCGGCACCTACCCTGTTTTATTCCATATTTAGCTAGCCCGCGCGGAGACGCGTCTCTGGACACCTCGCCCGCGCCCCTAGCTCGAATAAAACATAGATTTTTCTAAAAAATAGTCTTTTTCATACATCTCTGTTAGCACCCAAAAACCACCTTAGGGATCGAGTCAAAAACACAATTGTCGATATCTTCACTTCTAGACGTGCGATTTTGAAGCTGTTTTCAGCGGATTTAGACTAAACTAGGCCTCCGCCTACGTACTGACCATATCGCACGCACACACGCGCGTCAGGACTTCATCCCTTACCGCACTTAGGAATTTTTCGACTTTTTCAAAGTAAATTCTCAAAATTTAGTGTTTTTTCCAAATTTTTTGCAAAAATAGCATCAGTTTATAGTATAAATAGTACTCACCCTTCATCCCTGAATTCTGGTTCGCGATCCGTGTCCCGGTCTCCAGGCTGTGGGGTGAAAATCAAAATTTTTTGGTTCAAAAACTGGTTTTTTGACCAAAACTCCAAATTTTTGCTCGGCACCTACCCTGTTTTATTCCATATTTAGCTAGCCCGCGCGGAGACGCGTCTCTGGACACCTCGCCCGCGCCCCTAGCTCGAATAAAACATAGATTTTTCTAAAAAATAGTCTTTTTCATACATCTCTGTTAGCACCCAAAAACCACCTTAGGGATCGAGTCAAAAACACAATTGTCGATATCTTCACTTCTAGACGTGCGATTTTGAAGCTGTTTTCAGCGGATTTAGACTAAACTAGGCCTCCGCCTACGTACTGACCATATCGCACGCACACACGCGCGTCAGGACTTCATCCCTTACCGCACTTAGGAATTTTTCGACTTTTTCAAAGTAAATTCTCAAAATTTAGTGTTTTTTCCAAATTTTTTGCAAAAATAGCATCAGTTTATAGTATAAATAGTACTCACCCTTCATCCCTGAATTCTGGTTCGCGATCCGTGTCCCGGTCTCCAGGCTGTGGGGTGAAAATCAAAATTTTTTGGTTCAAAAACTGGTTTTTTGACCAAAACTCCAAATTTTTGCTCGGCACCTACCCTGTTTTATTCCATATTTAGCTAGCCCGCGCGGAGACGCGTCTCTGGACACCTCGCCCGCGCCCCTAGCTCGAATAAAACATAGATTTTTCTAAAAAATAGTCTTTTTCATACATCTCTGTTAGCACCCAAAAACCACCTTAGGGATCGAGTCAAAAACACAATTGTCGATATCTTCACTTCTAGACGTGCGATTTTGAAGCTGTTTTCAGCGGATTTAGACTAAACTAGGCCTCCGCCTACGTACTGACCATATCGCACGCATTTACACGCGCGTCAGGACTTCATCCCCTACCGCACTTAGAAATTTTTCGATTTTTCAAAGTAAATCCTCAAAATTTAGTGTTTCTTCCAAATTTTTTGCAAAAATAGTTTCAGTTTATAGTATAAATAGTACTCACCCTTCATCCCTGAATTCTGGTTCGCGATCCGTGTCCCGGTCTCCAGGCTGTGGGGTGAAAATCAAAATTTTTTGGTTCAAAAACTGGTTTTTTGACCAAAACTCCAAATTTTTGCTCGGCACCTACCCTGTTTTATTCCATATTTAGCTAGCCCGCGCGGAGACGCGTCTCTGGACACCTCGCCCGCGCCCCTAGCTCGAATAAAACATAGATTTTTCTAAAAAATAGTCTTTTTCATACATCTCTGTTAGCACCCAAAAACCACCTTAGGGATCGAGTCAAAAACACAATTGTCGATATCTTCACTTCTAGACGTGCGATTTTGAAGCTGTTTTCAGCGGATTTAGACTAAACTAGGCCTCCGCCTACGTACTGACCATATCGCACGCACACACGCGCGTCAGGACTTCATCCCTTACCACACTTAGGAATTTTTCGACTTTTACATAGTAAATTCTCAAAATTTAGTGTTTTTTCCAAATTTTTTGCAAAAATAGTTTCAGTTTATAGTATAAATAGTACTCACCCTTCATCCCTGAATTCTGGTTCGCGATCCGTGTCCCGGTCTCCAGGCTGTGGGGTGAAAATCAAAATTTTTTGGTTCAAAAACTGGTTTTTTGACCAAAACTCCAAATTTTTGCTCGGCACCTACCCTGTTTTATTCCATATTTAGCTAGCCCGCGCGGAGACGCGTCTCTGGACACCTCGCCCGCGCCCCTAGCTCGAATAAAACATAGATTTTTCTAAAAAATAGTCTTTTTCATACATCTCTGTTAGCACCCAAAAACCACCTTAGGGATCGAGTCAAAAACACAATTGTCGATATCTTCACTTCTAGACGTGCGATTTTGAAGCTGTTTTCAGCGGATTTAGACTAAACTAGGCCTCCGCCTACGTACTGACCATATCGCACGCATTTACACGCGCGTCAGGACTTCATCCCCTACCGCACTTAGAAATTTTTCGATTTTTCAAAGTAAATCCTCAAAATTTAGTGTTTCTTCCAAATTTTTTGCAAAAATAGTTTCAGTTTATAGTATAAATAGTACTCACCCTTCATCCCTGAATTCTGGTTCGCGATCCGTGTCCCGGTCTCCAGGCTGTGGGGTGAAAATCAAAATTTTTTGGTTCAAAAACTGGTTTTTTGACCAAAACTCCAAATTTTTGCTCGGCACCTACCCTGTTTTATTCCATATTTAGCTAGCCCGCGCGGAGACGCGTCTCTGGACACCTCGCCCGCGCCCCTAGCTCGAATAAAACATAGATTTTTCTAAAAAATAGTCTTTTTCATACATCTCTGTTAGCACCCAAAAACCACCTTAGGGATCGAGTCAAAAACACAATTGTCGATATCTTCACTTCTAGACGTGCGATTTTGAAGCTGTTTTCAGCGGATTTAGACTAAACTAGGCCTCCGCCTACGTACTGACCATATCGCACGCACACACGCGCGTCAGGACTTCATCCCTTACCACACTTAGGAATTTTTCGACTTTTACATAGTAAATTCTCAAAATTTAGTGTTTTTTCCAAATTTTTTGCAAAAATAGTTTCAGTTTATAGTATAAATAGTACTCACCCTTCATCCCTGAATTCTGGTTCGCGATCCGTGTCCCGGTCTCCAGGCTGTGGGGTGAAAATCAAAATTTTTTGGTTCAAAAACTGGTTTTTTGACCAAAACTCCAAATTTTTGCTCGGCACCTACCCTGTTTTATTCCATATTTAGCTAGCCCGCGCGGAGACGCGTCTCTGGACACCTCGCCCGCGCCCCTAGCTCGAATAAAACATAGATTTTTCTAAAAAATAGTCTTTTTCATACATCTCTGTTAGCACCCAAAAACCACCTTAGGGATCGAGTCAAAAACACAATTGTCGATATCTTCACTTCTAGACGTGCGATTTTGAAGCTGTTTTCAGCGGATTTAGACTAAACTAGGCCTCCGCCTACGTACTGACCATATCGCACGCATTTACACGCGCGTCAGGACTTCATCCCCTACCGCACTTAGAAATTTTTCGATTTTTCAAAGTAAATCCTCAAAATTTAGTGTTTCTTCCAAATTTTTTGCAAAAATAGTTTCAGTTTATAGTATAAATAGTACTCACCCTTCATCCCTGAATTCTGGTTCGCGATCCGTGTCCCGGTCTCCAGGCTGTGGGGTGAAAATCAAAATTTTTTGGTTCAAAAACTGGTTTTTTGACCAAAACTCCAAATTTTTGCTCGGCACCTACCCTGTTTTATTCCATATTTAGCTAGCCCGCGCGGAGACGCGTCTCTGGACACCTCGCCCGCGCCCCTAGCTCGAATAAAACATAGATTTTTCTAAAAAATAGTCTTTTTCATACATCTCTGTTAGCACCCAAAAACCACCTTAGGGATCGAGTCAAAAACACAATTGTCGATATCTTCACTTCTAGACGTGCGATTTTGAAGCTGTTTTCAGCGGATTTAGACTAAACTAGGCCTCCGCCTACGTACTGACCATATCGCACGCACACACGCGCGTCAGGACTTCATCCCTTACCACACTTAGGAATTTTTCGACTTTTACATAGTAAATTCTCAAAATTTAGTGTTTTTTCCAAATTTTTTGCAAAAATAGTTTCAGTTTATAGTATAAATAGTACTCACCCTTCATCCCTGAATTCTGGTTCGCGATCCGTGTCCCGGTCTCCAGGCTGTGGGGTGAAAATCAAAATTTTTTGGTTCAAAAACTGGTTTTTTGACCAAAACTCCAAATTTTTGCTCGGCACCTACCCTGTTTTATTCCATATTTAGCTAGCCCGCGCGGAGACGCGTCTCTGGACACCTCGCCCGCGCCCCTAGCTCGAATAAAACATAGATTTTTCTAAAAAATAGTCTTTTTCATACATCTCTGTTAGCACCCAAAAACCACCTTAGGGATCGAGTCAAAAACACAATTGTCGATATCTTCACTTCTAGACGTGCGATTTTGAAGCTGTTTTCAGCGGATTTAGACTAAACTAGGCCTCCGCCTACGTACTGACCATATCGCACGCATTTACACGCGCGTCAGGACTTCATCCCCTACCGCACTTAGAAATTTTTCGATTTTTCAAAGTAAATCCTCAAAATTTAGTGTTTCTTCCAAATTTTTTGCAAAAATAGTTTCAGTTTATAGTATAAATAGTACTCACCCTTCATCCCTGAATTCTGGTTCGCGATCCGTGTCCCGGTCTCCAGGCTGTGGGGTGAAAATCAAAATTTTTTGGTTCAAAAACTGGTTTTTTGACCAAAACTCCAAATTTTTGCTCGGCACCTACCCTGTTTTATTCCATATTTAGCTAGCCCGCGCGGAGACGCGTCTCTGGACACCTCGCCCGCGCCCCTAGCTCGAATAAAACATAGATTTTTCTAAAAAATAGTCTTTTTCATACATCTCTGTTAGCACCCAAAAACCACCTTAGGGATCGAGTCAAAAACACAATTGTCGATATCTTCACTTCTAGACGTGCGATTTTGAAGCTGTTTTCAGCGGATTTAGACTAAACTAGGCCTCCGCCTACGTACTGACCATATCGCACGCACACACGCGCGTCAGGACTTCATCCCTTACCACACTTAGGAATTTTTCGACTTTTACATAGTAAATTCTCAAAATTTAGTGTTTTTTCCAAATTTTTTGCAAAAATAGTTTCAGTTTATAGTATAAATAGTACTCACCCTTCATCCCTGAATTCTGGTTCGCGATCCGTGTCCCGGTCTCCAGGCTGTGGGGTGAAAATCAAAATTTTTTGGTTCAAAAACTGGTTTTTTGACCAAAACTCCAAATTTTTGCTCGGCACCTACCCTGTTTTATTCCATATTTAGCTAGCCCGCGCGGAGACGCGTCTCTGGACACCTCGCCCGCGCCCCTAGCTCGAATAAAACATAGATTTTTCTAAAAAATAGTCTTTTTCATACATCTCTGTTAGCACCCAAAAACCACCTTAGGGATCGAGTCAAAAACACAATTGTCGATATCTTCACTTCTAGACGTGCGATTTTGAAGCTGTTTTCAGCGGATTTAGACTAAACTAGGCCTCCGCCTACGTACTGACCATATCGCACGCACACACGCGCGTCAGGACTTCATCCCTTACCGCACTTAGGAATTTTTCGACTTTTTCAAAGTAAATTCTCAAAATTTAGTGTTTTTTCCAAATTTTTTGCAAAAATAGCATCAGTTTATAGTATAAATAGTACTCACCCTTCATCCCTGAATTCTGGTTCGCGATCCGTGTCCCGGTCTCCAGGCTGTGGGGTGAAAATCAAAATTTTTTGGTTCAAAAACTGGTTTTTTGACCAAAACTCCAAATTTTTGCTCGGCACCTACCCTGTTTTATTCCATATTTAGCTAGCCCGCGCGGAGACGCGTCTCTGGACACCTCGCCCGCGCCCCTAGCTCGAATAAAACATAGATTTTTCTAAAAAATAGTCTTTTTCATACATCTCTGTTAGCACCCAAAAACCACCTTAGGGATCGAGTCAAAAACACAATTGTCGATATCTTCACTTCTAGACGTGCGATTTTGAAGCTGTTTTCAGCGGATTTAGACTAAACTAGGCCTCCGCCTACGTACTGACCATATCGCACGCATTTACACGCGCGTCAGGACTTCATCCCCTACCGCACTTAGAAATTTTTCGATTTTTCAAAGTAAATCCTCAAAATTTAGTGTTTCTTCCAAATTTTTTGCAAAAATAGTTTCAGTTTATAGTATAAATAGTACTCACCCTTCATCCCTGAATTCTGGTTCGCGATCCGTGTCCCGGTCTCCAGGCTGTGGGGTGAAAATCAAAATTTTTTGGTTCAAAAACTGGTTTTTTGACCAAAACTCCAAATTTTTGCTCGGCACCTACCCTGTTTTATTCCATATTTAGCTAGCCCGCGCGGAGACGCGTCTCTGGACACCTCGCCCGCGCCCCTAGCTCGAATAAAACATAGATTTTTCTAAAAAATAGTCTTTTTCATACATCTCTGTTAGCACCCAAAAACCACCTTAGGGATCGAGTCAAAAACACAATTGTCGATATCTTCACTTCTAGACGTGCGATTTTGAAGCTGTTTTCAGCGGATTTAGACTAAACTAGGCCTCCGCCTACGTACTGACCATATCGCACGCACACACGCGCGTCAGGACTTCATCCCTTACCACACTTAGGAATTTTTCGACTTTTACATAGTAAATTCTCAAAATTTAGTGTTTTTTCCAAATTTTTTGCAAAAATAGTTTCAGTTTATAGTATAAATAGTACTCACCCTTCATCCCTGAATTCTGGTTCGCGATCCGTGTCCCGGTCTCCAGGCTGTGGGGTGAAAATCAAAATTTTTTGGTTCAAAAACTGGTTTTTTGACCAAAACTCCAAATTTTTGTTCGGCACCTACCCTGTTTTATTCCATATTTAGCTAGCCCGCGCGGAGACGCGTCTCTGGACACCTCGGCCGCGCCCCTAGCTCGAATAAAACATAGATTTTTCTAAAAAATAGTCTTTTTCATACATCTCTGTTAGCACCCAAAAACCACCTTAGGGATCGAGTCAAAAACACAATTGTCGATATCTTCACTTCTAGACGTGCGATTTTGAAGCTGTTTTCAGCGGATTTAGACTAAACTAGGCCTCCGCCTACGTACTGACCATATCGCACGCACACACGCGCGTCAGGACTTCATCCCTTACCGCACTTAGGAATTTTTCGACTTTTTCAAAGTAAATTCTCAAAATTTAGTGTTTTTTCCAAATTTTTTGCAAAAATAGCATCAGTTTATAGTATAAATAGTACTCACCCTTCATCCCTGAATTCTGGTTCGCGATCCGTGTCCCGGTCTCCAGGCTGTGGGGTGAAAATCAAAATTTTTTGGTTCAAAAACTGGTTTTTTGACCAAAACTCCAAATTTTTGTTCGGCACCTACCCTGTTTTATTCCATATTTAGCTAGCCCGCGCGGAGACGCGTCTCTGGACACCTCGGCCGCGCCCCTAGCTCGAATAAAACATAGATTTTTCTAAAAAATAGTCTTTTTCATACATCTCTGTTAGCACCCAAAAACCACCTTAGGGATCGAGTCAAAAACACAATTGTCGATATCTTCACTTCTAGACGTGCGATTTTGAAGCTGTTTTCAGCGGATTTAGACTAAACTAGGCCTCCGCCTACGTACTGACCATATCGCACGCACACACGCGCGTCAGGACTTCATCCCTTACCGCACTTAGGAATTTTTCGACTTTTTCAAAGTAAATTCTCAAAATTTAGTGTTTTTTCCAAATTTTTTGCAAAAATAGCATCAGTTTATAGTATAAATAGTACTCACCCTTCATCCCTGAATTCTGGTTCGCGATCCGTGTCCCGGTCTCCAGGCTGTGGGGTGAAAATCAAAATTTTTTGGTTCAAAAACTGGTTTTTTGACCAAAACTCCAAATTTTTGCTCGGCACCTACCCTGTTTTATTCCATATTTAGCTAGCCCGCGCGGAGACGCGTCTCTGGACACCTCGCCCGCGCCCCTAGCTCGAATAAAACATAGATTTTTCTAAAAAATAGTCTTTTTCATACATCTCTGTTAGCACCCAAAAACCACCTTAGGGATCGAGTCAAAAACACAATTGTCGATATCTTCACTTCTAGACGTGCGATTTTGAAGCTGTTTTCAGCGGATTTAGACTAAACTAGGCCTCCGCCTACGTACTGACCATATCGCACGCATTTACACGCGCGTCAGGACTTCATCCCCTACCGCACTTAGAAATTTTTCGATTTTTCAAAGTAAATCCTCAAAATTTAGTGTTTCTTCCAAATTTTTTGCAAAAATAGTTTCAGTTTATAGTATAAATAGTACTCACCCTTCATCCCTGAATTCTGGTTCGCGATCCGTGTCCCGGTCTCCAGGCTGTGGGGTGAAAATCAAAATTTTTTGGTTCAAAAACTGGTTTTTTGACCAAAACTCCAAATTTTTGCTCGGCACCTACCCTGTTTTATTCCATATTTAGCTAGCCCGCGCGGAGACGCGTCTCTGGACACCTCGCCCGCGCCCCTAGCTCGAATAAAACATAGATTTTTCTAAAAAATAGTCTTTTTCATACATCTCTGTTAGCACCCAAAAACCACCTTAGGGATCGAGTCAAAAACACAATTGTCGATATCTTCACTTCTAGACGTGCGATTTTGAAGCTGTTTTCAGCGGATTTAGACTAAACTAGGCCTCCGCCTACGTACTGACCATATCGCACGCACACACGCGCGTCAGGACTTCATCCCTTACCGCACTTAGGAATTTTTCGACTTTTTCAAAGTAAATTCTCAAAATTTAGTGTTTTTTCCAAATTTTTTGCAAAAATAGCATCAGTTTATAGTATAAATAGTACTCACCCTTCATCCCTGAATTCTGGTTCGCGATCCGTGTCCCGGTCTCCAGGCTGTGGGGTGAAAATCAAAATTTTTTGGTTCAAAAACTGGTTTTTTGACCAAAACTCCAAATTTTTGTTCGGCACCTACCCTGTTTTATTCCATATTTAGCTAGCCCGCGCGGAGACGCGTCTCTGGACACCTCGGCCGCGCCCCTAGCTCGAATAAAACATAGATTTTTCTAAAAAATAGTCTTTTTCATACATCTCTGTTAGCACCCAAAAACCACCTTAGGGATCGAGTCAAAAACACAATTGTCGATATCTTCACTTCTAGACGTGCGATTTTGAAGCTGTTTTCAGCGGATTTAGACTAAACTAGGCCTCCGCCTACGTACTGACCATATCGCACGCACACACGCGCGTCAGGACTTCATCCCTTACCGCACTTAGGAATTTTTCGACTTTTTCAAAGTAAATTCTCAAAATTTAGTGTTTTTTCCAAATTTTTTGCAAAAATAGCATCAGTTTATAGTATAAATAGTACTCACCCTTCATCCCTGAATTCTGGTTCGCGATCCGTGTCCCGGTCTCCAGGCTGTGGGGTGAAAATCAAAATTTTTTGGTTCAAAAACTGGTTTTTTGACCAAAACTCCAAATTTTTGTTCGGCACCTACCCTGTTTTATTCCATATTTAGCTAGCCCGCGCGGAGACGCGTCTCTGGACACCTCGGCCGCGCCCCTAGCTCGAATAAAACATAGATTTTTCTAAAAAATAGTCTTTTTCATACATCTCTGTTAGCACCCAAAAACCACCTTAGGGATCGAGTCAAAAACACAATTGTCGATATCTTCACTTCTAGACGTGCGATTTTGAAGCTGTTTTCAGCGGATTTAGACTAAACTAGGCCTCCGCCTACGTACTGACCATATCGCACGCACACACGCGCGTCAGGACTTCATCCCTTACCGCACTTAGGAATTTTTCGACTTTTTCAAAGTAAATTCTCAAAATTTAGTGTTTTTTCCAAATTTTTTGCAAAAATAGCATCAGTTTATAGTATAAATAGTACTCACCCTTCATCCCTGAATTCTGGTTCGCGATCCGTGTCCCGGTCTCCAGGCTGTGGGGTGAAAATCAAAATTTTTTGGTTCAAAAACTGGTTTTTTGACCAAAACTCCAAATTTTTGCTCGGCACCTACCCTGTTTTATTCCATATTTAGCTAGCCCGCGCGGAGACGCGTCTCTGGACACCTCGCCCGCGCCCCTAGCTCGAATAAAACATAGATTTTTCTAAAAAATAGTCTTTTTCATACATCTCTGTTAGCACCCAAAAACCACCTTAGGGATCGAGTCAAAAACACAATTGTCGATATCTTCACTTCTAGACGTGCGATTTTGAAGCTGTTTTCAGCGGATTTAGACTAAACTAGGCCTCCGCCTACGTACTGACCATATCGCACGCACACACGCGCGTCAGGACTTCATCCCTTACCGCACTTAGGAATTTTTCGACTTTTTCAAAGTAAATTCTCAAAATTTAGTGTTTTTTCCAAATTTTTTGCAAAAATAGCATCAGTTTATAGTATAAATAGTACTCACCCTTCATCCCTGAATTCTGGTTCGCGATCCGTGTCCCGGTCTCCAGGCTGTGGGGTGAAAATCAAAATTTTTTGGTTCAAAAACTGGTTTTTTGACCAAAACTCCAAATTTTTGTTCGGCACCTACCCTGTTTTATTCCATATTTAGCTAGCCCGCGCGGAGACGCGTCTCTGGACACCTCGGCCGCGCCCCTAGCTCGAATAAAACATAGATTTTTCTAAAAAATAGTCTTTTTCATACATCTCTGTTAGCACCCAAAAACCACCTTAGGGATCGAGTCAAAAACACAATTGTCGATATCTTCACTTCTAGACGTGCGATTTTGAAGCTGTTTTCAGCGGATTTAGACTAAACTAGGCCTCCGCCTACGTACTGACCATATCGCACGCACACACGCGCGTCAGGACTTCATCCCTTACCGCACTTAGGAATTTTTCGACTTTTTCAAAGTAAATTCTCAAAATTTAGTGTTTTTTCCAAATTTTTTGCAAAAATAGCATCAGTTTATAGTATAAATAGTACTCACCCTTCATCCCTGAATTCTGGTTCGCGATCCGTGTCCCGGTCTCCAGGCTGTGGGGTGAAAATCAAAATTTTTTGGTTCAAAAACTGGTTTTTTGACCAAAACTCCAAATTTTTGTTCGGCACCTACCCTGTTTTATTCCATATTTAGCTAGCCCGCGCGGAGACGCGTCTCTGGACACCTCGGCCGCGCCCCTAGCTCGAATAAAACATAGATTTTTCTAAAAAATAGTCTTTTTCATACATCTCTGTTAGCACCCAAAAACCACCTTAGGGATCGAGTCAAAAACACAATTGTCGATATCTTCACTTCTAGACGTGCGATTTTGAAGCTGTTTTCAGCGGATTTAGACTAAACTAGGCCTCCGCCTACGTACTGACCATATCGCACGCACACACGCGCGTCAGGACTTCATCCCTTACCGCACTTAGGAATTTTTCGACTTTTTCAAAGTAAATTCTCAAAATTTAGTGTTTTTTCCAAATTTTTTGCAAAAATAGCATCAGTTTATAGTATAAATAGTACTCACCCTTCATCCCTGAATTCTGGTTCGCGATCCGTGTCCCGGTCTCCAGGCTGTGGGGTGAAAATCAAAATTTTTTGGTTCAAAAACTGGTTTTTTGACCAAAACTCCAAATTTTTGCTCGGCACCTACCCTGTTTTATTCCATATTTAGCTAGCCCGCGCGGAGACGCGTCTCTGGACACCTCGCCCGCGCCCCTAGCTCGAATAAAACATAGATTTTTCTAAAAAATAGTCTTTTTCATACATCTCTGTTAGCACCCAAAAACCACCTTAGGGATCGAGTCAAAAACACAATTGTCGATATCTTCACTTCTAGACGTGCGATTTTGAAGCTGTTTTCAGCGGATTTAGACTAAACTAGGCCTCCGCCTACGTACTGACCATATCGCACGCATTTACACGCGCGTCAGGACTTCATCCCCTACCGCACTTAGAAATTTTTCGATTTTTCAAAGTAAATCCTCAAAATTTAGTGTTTCTTCCAAATTTTTTGCAAAAATAGTTTCAGTTTATAGTATAAATAGTACTCACCCTTCATCCCTGAATTCTGGTTCGCGATCCGTGTCCCGGTCTCCAGGCTGTGGGGTGAAAATCAAAATTTTTTGGTTCAAAAACTGGTTTTTTGACCAAAACTCCAAATTTTTGCTCGGCACCTACCCTGTTTTATTCCATATTTAGCTAGCCCGCGCGGAGACGCGTCTCTGGACACCTCGCCCGCGCCCCTAGCTCGAATAAAACATAGATTTTTCTAAAAAATAGTCTTTTTCATACATCTCTGTTAGCACCCAAAAACCACCTTAGGGATCGAGTCAAAAACACAATTGTCGATATCTTCACTTCTAGACGTGCGATTTTGAAGCTGTTTTCAGCGGATTTAGACTAAACTAGGCCTCCGCCTACGTACTGACCATATCGCACGCACACACGCGCGTCAGGACTTCATCCCTTACCGCACTTAGGAATTTTTCGACTTTTTCAAAGTAAATTCTCAAAATTTAGTGTTTTTTCCAAATTTTTTGCAAAAATAGCATCAGTTTATAGTATAAATAGTACTCACCCTTCATCCCTGAATTCTGGTTCGCGATCCGTGTCCCGGTCTCCAGGCTGTGGGGTGAAAATCAAAATTTTTTGGTTCAAAAACTGGTTTTTTGACCAAAACTCCAAATTTTTGTTCGGCACCTACCCTGTTTTATTCCATATTTAGCTAGCCCGCGCGGAGACGCGTCTCTGGACACCTCGGCCGCGCCCCTAGCTCGAATAAAACATAGATTTTTCTAAAAAATAGTCTTTTTCATACATCTCTGTTAGCACCCAAAAACCACCTTAGGGATCGAGTCAAAAACACAATTGTCGATATCTTCACTTCTAGACGTGCGATTTTGAAGCTGTTTTCAGCGGATTTAGACTAAACTAGGCCTCCGCCTACGTACTGACCATATCGCACGCACACACGCGCGTCAGGACTTCATCCCTTACCGCACTTAGGAATTTTTCGACTTTTTCAAAGTAAATTCTCAAAATTTAGTGTTTTTTCCAAATTTTTTGCAAAAATAGCATCAGTTTATAGTATAAATAGTACTCACCCTTCATCCCTGAATTCTGGTTCGCGATCCGTGTCCCGGTCTCCAGGCTGTGGGGTGAAAATCAAAATTTTTTGGTTCAAAAACTGGTTTTTTGACCAAAACTCCAAATTTTTGTTCGGCACCTACCCTGTTTTATTCCATATTTAGCTAGCCCGCGCGGAGACGCGTCTCTGGACACCTCGGCCGCGCCCCTAGCTCGAATAAAACATAGATTTTTCTAAAAAATAGTCTTTTTCATACATCTCTGTTAGCACCCAAAAACCACCTTAGGGATCGAGTCAAAAACACAATTGTCGATATCTTCACTTCTAGACGTGCGATTTTGAAGCTGTTTTCAGCGGATTTAGACTAAACTAGGCCTCCGCCTACGTACTGACCATATCGCACGCACACACGCGCGTCAGGACTTCATCCCTTACCGCACTTAGGAATTTTTCGACTTTTTCAAAGTAAATTCTCAAAATTTAGTGTTTTTTCCAAATTTTTTGCAAAAATAGCATCAGTTTATAGTATAAATAGTACTCACCCTTCATCCCTGAATTCTGGTTCGCGATCCGTGTCCCGGTCTCCAGGCTGTGGGGTGAAAATCAAAATTTTTTGGTTCAAAAACTGGTTTTTTGACCAAAACTCCAAATTTTTGCTCGGCACCTACCCTGTTTTATTCCATATTTAGCTAGCCCGCGCGGAGACGCGTCTCTGGACACCTCGCCCGCGCCCCTAGCTCGAATAAAACATAGATTTTTCTAAAAAATAGTCTTTTTCATACATCTCTGTTAGCACCCAAAAACCACCTTAGGGATCGAGTCAAAAACACAATTGTCGATATCTTCACTTCTAGACGTGCGATTTTGAAGCTGTTTTCAGCGGATTTAGACTAAACTAGGCCTCCGCCTACGTACTGACCATATCGCACGCATTTACACGCGCGTCAGGACTTCATCCCCTACCGCACTTAGAAATTTTTCGATTTTTCAAAGTAAATCCTCAAAATTTAGTGTTTCTTCCAAATTTTTTGCAAAAATAGTTTCAGTTTATAGTATAAATAGTACTCACCCTTCATCCCTGAATTCTGGTTCGCGATCCGTGTCCCGGTCTCCAGGCTGTGGGGTGAAAATCAAAATTTTTTGGTTCAAAAACTGGTTTTTTGACCAAAACTCCAAATTTTTGCTCGGCACCTACCCTGTTTTATTCCATATTTAGCTAGCCCGCGCGGAGACGCGTCTCTGGACACCTCGCCCGCGCCCCTAGCTCGAATAAAACATAGATTTTTCTAAAAAATAGTCTTTTTCATACATCTCTGTTAGCACCCAAAAACCACCTTAGGGATCGAGTCAAAAACACAATTGTCGATATCTTCACTTCTAGACGTGCGATTTTGAAGCTGTTTTCAGCGGATTTAGACTAAACTAGGCCTCCGCCTACGTACTGACCATATCGCACGCACACACGCGCGTCAGGACTTCATCCCTTACCGCACTTAGGAATTTTTCGACTTTTTCAAAGTAAATTCTCAAAATTTAGTGTTTTTTCCAAATTTTTTGCAAAAATAGCATCAGTTTATAGTATAAATAGTACTCACCCTTCATCCCTGAATTCTGGTTCGCGATCCGTGTCCCGGTCTCCAGGCTGTGGGGTGAAAATCAAAATTTTTTGGTTCAAAAACTGGTTTTTTGACCAAAACTCCAAATTTTTGTTCGGCACCTACCCTGTTTTATTCCATATTTAGCTAGCCCGCGCGGAGACGCGTCTCTGGACACCTCGGCCGCGCCCCTAGCTCGAATAAAACATAGATTTTTCTAAAAAATAGTCTTTTTCATACATCTCTGTTAGCACCCAAAAACCACCTTAGGGATCGAGTCAAAAACACAATTGTCGATATCTTCACTTCTAGACGTGCGATTTTGAAGCTGTTTTCAGCGGATTTAGACTAAACTAGGCCTCCGCCTACGTACTGACCATATCGCACGCACACACGCGCGTCAGGACTTCATCCCTTACCGCACTTAGGAATTTTTCGACTTTTTCAAAGTAAATTCTCAAAATTTAGTGTTTTTTCCAAATTTTTTGCAAAAATAGCATCAGTTTATAGTATAAATAGTACTCACCCTTCATCCCTGAATTCTGGTTCGCGATCCGTGTCCCGGTCTCCAGGCTGTGGGGTGAAAATCAAAATTTTTTGGTTCAAAAACTGGTTTTTTGACCAAAACTCCAAATTTTTGCTCGGCACCTACCCTGTTTTATTCCATATTTAGCTAGCCCGCGCGGAGACGCGTCTCTGGACACCTCGCCCGCGCCCCTAGCTCGAATAAAACATAGATTTTTCTAAAAAATAGTCTTTTTCATACATCTCTGTTAGCACCCAAAAACCACCTTAGGGATCGAGTCAAAAACACAATTGTCGATATCTTCACTTCTAGACGTGCGATTTTGAAGCTGTTTTCAGCGGATTTAGACTAAACTAGGCCTCCGCCTACGTACTGACCATATCGCACGCATTTACACGCGCGTCAGGACTTCATCCCCTACCGCACTTAGAAATTTTTCGATTTTTCAAAGTAAATCCTCAAAATTTAGTGTTTCTTCCAAATTTTTTGCAAAAATAGTTTCAGTTTATAGTATAAATAGTACTCACCCTTCATCCCTGAATTCTGGTTCGCGATCCGTGTCCCGGTCTCCAGGCTGTGGGGTGAAAATCAAAATTTTTTGGTTCAAAAACTGGTTTTTTGACCAAAACTCCAAATTTTTGCTCGGCACCTACCCTGTTTTATTCCATATTTAGCTAGCCCGCGCGGAGACGCGTCTCTGGACACCTCGCCCGCGCCCCTAGCTCGAATAAAACATAGATTTTTCTAAAAAATAGTCTTTTTCATACATCTCTGTTAGCACCCAAAAACCACCTTAGGGATCGAGTCAAAAACACAATTGTCGATATCTTCACTTCTAGACGTGCGATTTTGAAGCTGTTTTCAGCGGATTTAGACTAAACTAGGCCTCCGCCTACGTACTGACCATATCGCACGCACACACGCGCGTCAGGACTTCATCCCTTACCGCACTTAGGAATTTTTCGACTTTTTCAAAGTAAATTCTCAAAATTTAGTGTTTTTTCCAAATTTTTTGCAAAAATAGCATCAGTTTATAGTATAAATAGTACTCACCCTTCATCCCTGAATTCTGGTTCGCGATCCGTGTCCCGGTCTCCAGGCTGTGGGGTGAAAATCAAAATTTTTTGGTTCAAAAACTGGTTTTTTGACCAAAACTCCAAATTTTTGCTCGGCACCTACCCTGTTTTATTCCATATTTAGCTAGCCCGCGCGGAGACGCGTCTCTGGACACCTCGCCCGCGCCCCTAGCTCGAATAAAACATAGATTTTTCTAAAAAATAGTCTTTTTCATACATCTCTGTTAGCACCCAAAAACCACCTTAGGGATCGAGTCAAAAACACAATTGTCGATATCTTCACTTCTAGACGTGCGATTTTGAAGCTGTTTTCAGCGGATTTAGACTAAACTAGGCCTCCGCCTACGTACTGACCATATCGCACGCATTTACACGCGCGTCAGGACTTCATCCCCTACCGCACTTAGAAATTTTTCGATTTTTCAAAGTAAATCCTCAAAATTTAGTGTTTCTTCCAAATTTTTTGCAAAAATAGTTTCAGTTTATAGTATAAATAGTACTCACCCTTCATCCCTGAATTCTGGTTCGCGATCCGTGTCCCGGTCTCCAGGCTGTGGGGTGAAAATCAAAATTTTTTGGTTCAAAAACTGGTTTTTTGACCAAAACTCCAAATTTTTGCTCGGCACCTACCCTGTTTTATTCCATATTTAGCTAGCCCGCGCGGAGACGCGTCTCTGGACACCTCGCCCGCGCCCCTAGCTCGAATAAAACATAGATTTTTCTAAAAAATAGTCTTTTTCATACATCTCTGTTAGCACCCAAAAACCACCTTAGGGATCGAGTCAAAAACACAATTGTCGATATCTTCACTTCTAGACGTGCGATTTTGAAGCTGTTTTCAGCGGATTTAGACTAAACTAGGCCTCCGCCTACGTACTGACCATATCGCACGCACACACGCGCGTCAGGACTTCATCCCTTACCGCACTTAGGAATTTTTCGACTTTTTCAAAGTAAATTCTCAAAATTTAGTGTTTTTTCCAAATTTTTTGCAAAAATAGCATCAGTTTATAGTATAAATAGTACTCACCCTTCATCCCTGAATTCTGGTTCGCGATCCGTGTCCCGGTCTCCAGGCTGTGGGGTGAAAATCAAAATTTTTTGGTTCAAAAACTGGTTTTTTGACCAAAACTCCAAATTTTTGTTCGGCACCTACCCTGTTTTATTCCATATTTAGCTAGCCCGCGCGGAGACGCGTCTCTGGACACCTCGGCCGCGCCCCTAGCTCGAATAAAACATAGATTTTTCTAAAAAATAGTCTTTTTCATACATCTCTGTTAGCACCCAAAAACCACCTTAGGGATCGAGTCAAAAACACAATTGTCGATATCTTCACTTCTAGACGTGCGATTTTGAAGCTGTTTTCAGCGGATTTAGACTAAACTAGGCCTCCGCCTACGTACTGACCATATCGCACGCACACACGCGCGTCAGGACTTCATCCCTTACCGCACTTAGGAATTTTTCGACTTTTTCAAAGTAAATTCTCAAAATTTAGTGTTTTTTCCAAATTTTTTGCAAAAATAGCATCAGTTTATAGTATAAATAGTACTCACCCTTCATCCCTGAATTCTGGTTCGCGATCCGTGTCCCGGTCTCCAGGCTGTGGGGTGAAAATCAAAATTTTTTGGTTCAAAAACTGGTTTTTTGACCAAAACTCCAAATTTTTGTTCGGCACCTACCCTGTTTTATTCCATATTTAGCTAGCCCGCGCGGAGACGCGTCTCTGGACACCTCGGCCGCGCCCCTAGCTCGAATAAAACATAGATTTTTCTAAAAAATAGTCTTTTTCATACATCTCTGTTAGCACCCAAAAACCACCTTAGGGATCGAGTCAAAAACACAATTGTCGATATCTTCACTTCTAGACGTGCGATTTTGAAGCTGTTTTCAGCGGATTTAGACTAAACTAGGCCTCCGCCTACGTACTGACCATATCGCACGCACACACGCGCGTCAGGACTTCATCCCTTACCGCACTTAGGAATTTTTCGACTTTTTCAAAGTAAATTCTCAAAATTTAGTGTTTTTTCCAAATTTTTTGCAAAAATAGCATCAGTTTATAGTATAAATAGTACTCACCCTTCATCCCTGAATTCTGGTTCGCGATCCGTGTCCCGGTCTCCAGGCTGTGGGGTGAAAATCAAAATTTTTTGGTTCAAAAACTGGTTTTTTGACCAAAACTCCAAATTTTTGTTCGGCACCTACCCTGTTTTATTCCATATTTAGCTAGCCCGCGCGGAGACGCGTCTCTGGACACCTCGGCCGCGCCCCTAGCTCGAATAAAACATAGATTTTTCTAAAAAATAGTCTTTTTCATACATCTCTGTTAGCACCCAAAAACCACCTTAGGGATCGAGTCAAAAACACAATTGTCGATATCTTCACTTCTAGACGTGCGATTTTGAAGCTGTTTTCAGCGGATTTAGACTAAACTAGGCCTCCGCCTACGTACTGACCATATCGCACGCACACACGCGCGTCAGGACTTCATCCCTTACCGCACTTAGGAATTTTTCGACTTTTTCAAAGTAAATTCTCAAAATTTAGTGTTTTTTCCAAATTTTTTGCAAAAATAGCATCAGTTTATAGTATAAATAGTACTCACCCTTCATCCCTGAATTCTGGTTCGCGATCCGTGTCCCGGTCTCCAGGCTGTGGGGTGAAAATCAAAATTTTTTGGTTCAAAAACTGGTTTTTTGACCAAAACTCCAAATTTTTGTTCGGCACCTACCCTGTTTTATTCCATATTTAGCTAGCCCGCGCGGAGACGCGTCTCTGGACACCTCGGCCGCGCCCCTAGCTCGAATAAAACATAGATTTTTCTAAAAAATAGTCTTTTTCATACATCTCTGTTAGCACCCAAAAACCACCTTAGGGATCGAGTCAAAAACACAATTGTCGATATCTTCACTTCTAGACGTGCGATTTTGAAGCTGTTTTCAGCGGATTTAGACTAAACTAGGCCTCCGCCTACGTACTGACCATATCGCACGCACACACGCGCGTCAGGACTTCATCCCTTACCGCACTTAGGAATTTTTCGACTTTTTCAAAGTAAATTCTCAAAATTTAGTGTTTTTTCCAAATTTTTTGCAAAAATAGCATCAGTTTATAGTATAAATAGTACTCACCCTTCATCCCTGAATTCTGGTTCGCGATCCGTGTCCCGGTCTCCAGGCTGTGGGGTGAAAATCAAAATTTTTTGGTTCAAAAACTGGTTTTTTGACCAAAACTCCAAATTTTTGTTCGGCACCTACCCTGTTTTATTCCATATTTAGCTAGCCCGCGCGGAGACGCGTCTCTGGACACCTCGGCCGCGCCCCTAGCTCGAATAAAACATAGATTTTTCTAAAAAATAGTCTTTTTCATACATCTCTGTTAGCACCCAAAAACCACCTTAGGGATCGAGTCAAAAACACAATTGTCGATATCTTCACTTCTAGACGTGCGATTTTGAAGCTGTTTTCAGCGGATTTAGACTAAACTAGGCCTCCGCCTACGTACTGACCATATCGCACGCACACACGCGCGTCAGGACTTCATCCCTTACCGCACTTAGGAATTTTTCGACTTTTTCAAAGTAAATTCTCAAAATTTAGTGTTTTTTCCAAATTTTTTGCAAAAATAGCATCAGTTTATAGTATAAATAGTACTCACCCTTCATCCCTGAATTCTGGTTCGCGATCCGTGTCCCGGTCTCCAGGCTGTGGGGTGAAAATCAAAATTTTTTGGTTCAAAAACTGGTTTTTTGACCAAAACTCCAAATTTTTGTTCGGCACCTACCCTGTTTTATTCCATATTTAGCTAGCCCGCGCGGAGACGCGTCTCTGGACACCTCGGCCGCGCCCCTAGCTCGAATAAAACATAGATTTTTCTAAAAAATAGTCTTTTTCATACATCTCTGTTAGCACCCAAAAACCACCTTAGGGATCGAGTCAAAAACACAATTGTCGATATCTTCACTTCTAGACGTGCGATTTTGAAGCTGTTTTCAGCGGATTTAGACTAAACTAGGCCTCCGCCTACGTACTGACCATATCGCACGCACACACGCGCGTCAGGACTTCATCCCTTACCGCACTTAGGAATTTTTCGACTTTTTCAAAGTAAATTCTCAAAATTTAGTGTTTTTTCCAAATTTTTTGCAAAAATAGCATCAGTTTATAGTATAAATAGTACTCACCCTTCATCCCTGAATTCTGGTTCGCGATCCGTGTCCCGGTCTCCAGGCTGTGGGGTGAAAATCAAAATTTTTTGGTTCAAAAACTGGTTTTTTGACCAAAACTCCAAATTTTTGTTCGGCACCTACCCTGTTTTATTCCATATTTAGCTAGCCCGCGCGGAGACGCGTCTCTGGACACCTCGGCCGCGCCCCTAGCTCGAATAAAACATAGATTTTTCTAAAAAATAGTCTTTTTCATACATCTCTGTTAGCACCCAAAAACCACCTTAGGGATCGAGTCAAAAACACAATTGTCGATATCTTCACTTCTAGACGTGCGATTTTGAAGCTGTTTTCAGCGGATTTAGACTAAACTAGGCCTCCGCCTACGTACTGACCATATCGCACGCACACACGCGCGTCAGGACTTCATCCCTTACCGCACTTAGGAATTTTTCGACTTTTTCAAAGTAAATTCTCAAAATTTAGTGTTTTTTCCAAATTTTTTGCAAAAATAGCATCAGTTTATAGTATAAATAGTACTCACCCTTCATCCCTGAATTCTGGTTCGCGATCCGTGTCCCGGTCTCCAGGCTGTGGGGTGAAAATCAAAATTTTTTGGTTCAAAAACTGGTTTTTTGACCAAAACTCCAAATTTTTGTTCGGCACCTACCCTGTTTTATTCCATATTTAGCTAGCCCGCGCGGAGACGCGTCTCTGGACACCTCGGCCGCGCCCCTAGCTCGAATAAAACATAGATTTTTCTAAAAAATAGTCTTTTTCATACATCTCTGTTAGCACCCAAAAACCACCTTAGGGATCGAGTCAAAAACACAATTGTCGATATCTTCACTTCTAGACGTGCGATTTTGAAGCTGTTTTCAGCGGATTTAGACTAAACTAGGCCTCCGCCTACGTACTGACCATATCGCACGCACACACGCGCGTCAGGACTTCATCCCTTACCGCACTTAGGAATTTTTCGACTTTTTCAAAGTAAATTCTCAAAATTTAGTGTTTTTTCCAAATTTTTTGCAAAAATAGCATCAGTTTATAGTATAAATAGTACTCACCCTTCATCCCTGAATTCTGGTTCGCGATCCGTGTCCCGGTCTCCAGGCTGTGGGGTGAAAATCAAAATTTTTTGGTTCAAAAACTGGTTTTTTGACCAAAACTCCAAATTTTTGTTCGGCACCTACCCTGTTTTATTCCATATTTAGCTAGCCCGCGCGGAGACGCGTCTCTGGACACCTCGGCCGCGCCCCTAGCTCGAATAAAACATAGATTTTTCTAAAAAATAGTCTTTTTCATACATCTCTGTTAGCACCCAAAAACCACCTTAGGGATCGAGTCAAAAACACAATTGTCGATATCTTCACTTCTAGACGTGCGATTTTGAAGCTGTTTTCAGCGGATTTAGACTAAACTAGGCCTCCGCCTACGTACTGACCATATCGCACGCACACACGCGCGTCAGGACTTCATCCCTTACCGCACTTAGGAATTTTTCGACTTTTTCAAAGTAAATTCTCAAAATTTAGTGTTTTTTCCAAATTTTTTGCAAAAATAGCATCAGTTTATAGTATAAATAGTACTCACCCTTCATCCCTGAATTCTGGTTCGCGATCCGTGTCCCGGTCTCCAGGCTGTGGGGTGAAAATCAAAATTTTTTGGTTCAAAAACTGGTTTTTTGACCAAAACTCCAAATTTTTGTTCGGCACCTACCCTGTTTTATTCCATATTTAGCTAGCCCGCGCGGAGACGCGTCTCTGGACACCTCGGCCGCGCCCCTAGCTCGAATAAAACATAGATTTTTCTAAAAAATAGTCTTTTTCATACATCTCTGTTAGCACCCAAAAACCACCTTAGGGATCGAGTCAAAAACACAATTGTCGATATCTTCACTTCTAGACGTGCGATTTTGAAGCTGTTTTCAGCGGATTTAGACTAAACTAGGCCTCCGCCTACGTACTGACCATATCGCACGCACACACGCGCGTCAGGACTTCATCCCTTACCGCACTTAGGAATTTTTCGACTTTTTCAAAGTAAATTCTCAAAATTTAGTGTTTTTTCCAAATTTTTTGCAAAAATAGCATCAGTTTATAGTATAAATAGTACTCACCCTTCATCCCTGAATTCTGGTTCGCGATCCGTGTCCCGGTCTCCAGGCTGTGGGGTGAAAATCAAAATTTTTTGGTTCAAAAACTGGTTTTTTGACCAAAACTCCAAATTTTTGTTCGGCACCTACCCTGTTTTATTCCATATTTAGCTAGCCCGCGCGGAGACGCGTCTCTGGACACCTCGGCCGCGCCCCTAGCTCGAATAAAACATAGATTTTTCTAAAAAATAGTCTTTTTCATACATCTCTGTTAGCACCCAAAAACCACCTTAGGGATCGAGTCAAAAACACAATTGTCGATATCTTCACTTCTAGACGTGCGATTTTGAAGCTGTTTTCAGCGGATTTAGACTAAACTAGGCCTCCGCCTACGTACTGACCATATCGCACGCACACACGCGCGTCAGGACTTCATCCCTTACCGCACTTAGGAATTTTTCGACTTTTTCAAAGTAAATTCTCAAAATTTAGTGTTTTTTCCAAATTTTTTGCAAAAATAGCATCAGTTTATAGTATAAATAGTACTCACCCTTCATCCCTGAATTCTGGTTCGCGATCCGTGTCCCGGTCTCCAGGCTGTGGGGTGAAAATCAAAATTTTTTGGTTCAAAAACTGGTTTTTTGACCAAAACTCCAAATTTTTGTTCGGCACCTACCCTGTTTTATTCCATATTTAGCTAGCCCGCGCGGAGACGCGTCTCTGGACACCTCGGCCGCGCCCCTAGCTCGAATAAAACATAGATTTTTCTAAAAAATAGTCTTTTTCATACATCTCTGTTAGCACCCAAAAACCACCTTAGGGATCGAGTCAAAAACACAATTGTCGATATCTTCACTTCTAGACGTGCGATTTTGAAGCTGTTTTCAGCGGATTTAGACTAAACTAGGCCTCCGCCTACGTACTGACCATATCGCACGCACACACGCGCGTCAGGACTTCATCCCTTACCGCACTTAGGAATTTTTCGACTTTTTCAAAGTAAATTCTCAAAATTTAGTGTTTTTTCCAAATTTTTTGCAAAAATAGCATCAGTTTATAGTATAAATAGTACTCACCCTTCATCCCTGAATTCTGGTTCGCGATCCGTGTCCCGGTCTCCAGGCTGTGGGGTGAAAATCAAAATTTTTTGGTTCAAAAACTGGTTTTTTGACCAAAACTCCAAATTTTTGTTCGGCACCTACCCTGTTTTATTCCATATTTAGCTAGCCCGCGCGGAGACGCGTCTCTGGACACCTCGGCCGCGCCCCTAGCTCGAATAAAACATAGATTTTTCTAAAAAATAGTCTTTTTCATACATCTCTGTTAGCACCCAAAAACCACCTTAGGGATCGAGTCAAAAACACAATTGTCGATATCTTCACTTCTAGACGTGCGATTTTGAAGCTGTTTTCAGCGGATTTAGACTAAACTAGGCCTCCGCCTACGTACTGACCATATCGCACGCACACACGCGCGTCAGGACTTCATCCCTTACCGCACTTAGGAATTTTTCGACTTTTTCAAAGTAAATTCTCAAAATTTAGTGTTTTTTCCAAATTTTTTGCAAAAATAGCATCAGTTTATAGTATAAATAGTACTCACCCTTCATCCCTGAATTCTGGTTCGCGATCCGTGTCCCGGTCTCCAGGCTGTGGGGTGAAAATCAAAATTTTTTGGTTCAAAAACTGGTTTTTTGACCAAAACTCCAAATTTTTGTTCGGCACCTACCCTGTTTTATTCCATATTTAGCTAGCCCGCGCGGAGACGCGTCTCTGGACACCTCGGCCGCGCCCCTAGCTCGAATAAAACATAGATTTTTCTAAAAAATAGTCTTTTTCATACATCTCTGTTAGCACCCAAAAACCACCTTAGGGATCGAGTCAAAAACACAATTGTCGATATCTTCACTTCTAGACGTGCGATTTTGAAGCTGTTTTCAGCGGATTTAGACTAAACTAGGCCTCCGCCTACGTACTGACCATATCGCACGCACACACGCGCGTCAGGACTTCATCCCTTACCGCACTTAGGAATTTTTCGACTTTTTCAAAGTAAATTCTCAAAATTTAGTGTTTTTTCCAAATTTTTTGCAAAAATAGCATCAGTTTATAGTATAAATAGTACTCACCCTTCATCCCTGAATTCTGGTTCGCGATCCGTGTCCCGGTCTCCAGGCTGTGGGGTGAAAATCAAAATTTTTTGGTTCAAAAACTGGTTTTTTGACCAAAACTCCAAATTTTTGTTCGGCACCTACCCTGTTTTATTCCATATTTAGCTAGCCCGCGCGGAGACGCGTCTCTGGACACCTCGGCCGCGCCCCTAGCTCGAATAAAACATAGATTTTTCTAAAAAATAGTCTTTTTCATACATCTCTGTTAGCACCCAAAAACCACCTTAGGGATCGAGTCA
Source organism: Xestia rhomboidea (assembly GCA_963853795.1). Taxonomy (NCBI): domain Eukaryota; kingdom Metazoa; phylum Arthropoda; class Insecta; order Lepidoptera; family Noctuidae; genus Xestia; species Xestia rhomboidea. The sequence goes on from OY970783.1 coordinate 75,930, forward strand.
AAAACACAATTGTCGATATCTTCACTTCTAGACGTGCGATTTTGAAGCTGTTTTCAGCGGATTTAGACTAAACTAGGCCTCCGCCTACGTACTGACCATATCGCACGCACACACGCGCGTCAGGACTTCATCCCTTACCGCACTTAGGAATTTTTCGACTTTTTCAAAGTAAATTCTCAAAATTTAGTGTTTTTTCCAAATTTTTTGCAAAAATAGCATCAGTTTATAGTATAAATAGTACTCACCCTTCATCCCTGAATTCTGGTTCGCGATCCGTGTCCCGGTCTCCAGGCTGTGGGGTGAAAATCAAAATTTTTTGGTTCAAAAACTGGTTTTTTGACCAAAACTCCAAATTTTTGTTCGGCACCTACCCTGTTTTATTCCATATTTAGCTAGCCCGCGCGGAGACGCGTCTCTGGACACCTCGGCCGCGCCCCTAGCTCGAATAAAACATAGATTTTTCTAAAAAATAGTCTTTTTCATACATCTCTGTTAGCACCCAAAAACCACCTTAGGGATCGAGTCAAAAACACAATTGTCGATATCTTCACTTCTAGACGTGCGATTTTGAAGCTGTTTTCAGCGGATTTAGACTAAACTAGGCCTCCGCCTACGTACTGACCATATCGCACGCACACACGCGCGTCAGGACTTCATCCCTTACCGCACTTAGGAATTTTTCGACTTTTTCAAAGTAAATTCTCAAAATTTAGTGTTTTTTCCAAATTTTTTGCAAAAATAGCATCAGTTTATAGTATAAATAGTACTCACCCTTCATCCCTGAATTCTGGTTCGCGATCCGTGTCCCGGTCTCCAGGCTGTGGGGTGAAAATCAAAATTTTTTGGTTCAAAAACTGGTTTTTTGACCAAAACTCCAAATTTTTGTTCGGCACCTACCCTGTTTTATTCCATATTTAGCTAGCCCGCGCGGAGACGCGTCTCTGGACACCTCGGCCGCGCCCCTAGCTCGAATAAAACATAGATTTTTCTAAAAAATAGTCTTTTTCATACATCTCTGTTAGCACCCAAAAACCACCTTAGGGATCGAGTCAAAAACACAATTGTCGATATCTTCACTTCTAGACGTGCGATTTTGAAGCTGTTTTCAGCGGATTTAGACTAAACTAGGCCTCCGCCTACGTACTGACCATATCGCACGCACACACGCGCGTCAGGACTTCATCCCTTACCGCACTTAGGAATTTTTCGACTTTTTCAAAGTAAATTCTCAAAATTTAGTGTTTTTTCCAAATTTTTTGCAAAAATAGCATCAGTTTATAGTATAAATAGTACTCACCCTTCATCCCTGAATTCTGGTTCGCGATCCGTGTCCCGGTCTCCAGGCTGTGGGGTGAAAATCAAAATTTTTTGGTTCAAAAACTGGTTTTTTGACCAAAACTCCAAATTTTTGTTCGGCACCTACCCTGTTTTATTCCATATTTAGCTAGCCCGCGCGGAGACGCGTCTCTGGACACCTCGGCCGCGCCCCTAGCTCGAATAAAACATAGATTTTTCTAAAAAATAGTCTTTTTCATACATCTCTGTTAGCACCCAAAAACCACCTTAGGGATCGAGTCAAAAACACAATTGTCGATATCTTCACTTCTAGACGTGCGATTTTGAAGCTGTTTTCAGCGGATTTAGACTAAACTAGGCCTCCGCCTACGTACTGACCATATCGCACGCACACACGCGCGTCAGGACTTCATCCCTTACCGCACTTAGGAATTTTTCGACTTTTTCAAAGTAAATTCTCAAAATTTAGTGTTTTTTCCAAATTTTTTGCAAAAATAGCATCAGTTTATAGTATAAATAGTACTCACCCTTCATCCCTGAATTCTGGTTCGCGATCCGTGTCCCGGTCTCCAGGCTGTGGGGTGAAAATCAAAATTTTTTGGTTCAAAAACTGGTTTTTTGACCAAAACTCCAAATTTTTGTTCGGCACCTACCCTGTTTTATTCCATATTTAGCTAGCCCGCGCGGAGACGCGTCTCTGGACACCTCGGCCGCGCCCCTAGCTCGAATAAAACATAGATTTTTCTAAAAAATAGTCTTTTTCATACATCTCTGTTAGCACCCAAAAACCACCTTAGGGATCGAGTCAAAAACACAATTGTCGATATCTTCACTTCTAGACGTGCGATTTTGAAGCTGTTTTCAGCGGATTTAGACTAAACTAGGCCTCCGCCTACGTACTGACCATATCGCACGCACACACGCGCGTCAGGACTTCATCCCTTACCGCACTTAGGAATTTTTCGACTTTTTCAAAGTAAATTCTCAAAATTTAGTGTTTTTTCCAAATTTTTTGCAAAAATAGCATCAGTTTATAGTATAAATAGTACTCACCCTTCATCCCTGAATTCTGGTTCGCGATCCGTGTCCCGGTCTCCAGGCTGTGGGGTGAAAATCAAAATTTTTTGGTTCAAAAACTGGTTTTTTGACCAAAACTCCAAATTTTTGTTCGGCACCTACCCTGTTTTATTCCATATTTAGCTAGCCCGCGCGGAGACGCGTCTCTGGACACCTCGGCCGCGCCCCTAGCTCGAATAAAACATAGATTTTTCTAAAAAATAGTCTTTTTCATACATCTCTGTTAGCACCCAAAAACCACCTTAGGGATCGAGTCAAAAACACAATTGTCGATATCTTCACTTCTAGACGTGCGATTTTGAAGCTGTTTTCAGCGGATTTAGACTAAACTAGGCCTCCGCCTACGTACTGACCATATCGCACGCACACACGCGCGTCAGGACTTCATCCCTTACCGCACTTAGGAATTTTTCGACTTTTTCAAAGTAAATTCTCAAAATTTAGTGTTTTTTCCAAATTTTTTGCAAAAATAGCATCAGTTTATAGTATAAATAGTACTCACCCTTCATCCCTGAATTCTGGTTCGCGATCCGTGTCCCGGTCTCCAGGCTGTGGGGTGAAAATCAAAATTTTTTGGTTCAAAAACTGGTTTTTTGACCAAAACTCCAAATTTTTGTTCGGCACCTACCCTGTTTTATTCCATATTTAGCTAGCCCGCGCGGAGACGCGTCTCTGGACACCTCGGCCGCGCCCCTAGCTCGAATAAAACATAGATTTTTCTAAAAAATAGTCTTTTTCATACATCTCTGTTAGCACCCAAAAACCACCTTAGGGATCGAGTCAAAAACACAATTGTCGATATCTTCACTTCTAGACGTGCGATTTTGAAGCTGTTTTCAGCGGATTTAGACTAAACTAGGCCTCCGCCTACGTACTGACCATATCGCACGCACACACGCGCGTCAGGACTTCATCCCTTACCGCACTTAGGAATTTTTCGACTTTTTCAAAGTAAATTCTCAAAATTTAGTGTTTTTTCCAAATTTTTTGCAAAAATAGCATCAGTTTATAGTATAAATAGTACTCACCCTTCATCCCTGAATTCTGGTTCGCGATCCGTGTCCCGGTCTCCAGGCTGTGGGGTGAAAATCAAAATTTTTTGGTTCAAAAACTGGTTTTTTGACCAAAACTCCAAATTTTTGTTCGGCACCTACCCTGTTTTATTCCATATTTAGCTAGCCCGCGCGGAGACGCGTCTCTGGACACCTCGGCCGCGCCCCTAGCTCGAATAAAACATAGATTTTTCTAAAAAATAGTCTTTTTCATACATCTCTGTTAGCACCCAAAAACCACCTTAGGGATCGAGTCAAAAACACAATTGTCGATATCTTCACTTCTAGACGTGCGATTTTGAAGCTGTTTTCAGCGGATTTAGACTAAACTAGGCCTCCGCCTACGTACTGACCATATCGCACGCACACACGCGCGTCAGGACTTCATCCCTTACCGCACTTAGGAATTTTTCGACTTTTTCAAAGTAAATTCTCAAAATTTAGTGTTTTTTCCAAATTTTTTGCAAAAATAGCATCAGTTTATAGTATAAATAGTACTCACCCTTCATCCCTGAATTCTGGTTCGCGATCCGTGTCCCGGTCTCCAGGCTGTGGGGTGAAAATCAAAATTTTTTGGTTCAAAAACTGGTTTTTTGACCAAAACTCCAAATTTTTGTTCGGCACCTACCCTGTTTTATTCCATATTTAGCTAGCCCGCGCGGAGACGCGTCTCTGGACACCTCGGCCGCGCCCCTAGCTCGAATAAAACATAGATTTTTCTAAAAAATAGTCTTTTTCATACATCTCTGTTAGCACCCAAAAACCACCTTAGGGATCGAGTCAAAAACACAATTGTCGATATCTTCACTTCTAGACGTGCGATTTTGAAGCTGTTTTCAGCGGATTTAGACTAAACTAGGCCTCCGCCTACGTACTGACCATATCGCACGCACACACGCGCGTCAGGACTTCATCCCTTACCGCACTTAGGAATTTTTCGACTTTTTCAAAGTAAATTCTCAAAATTTAGTGTTTTTTCCAAATTTTTTGCAAAAATAGCATCAGTTTATAGTATAAATAGTACTCACCCTTCATCCCTGAATTCTGGTTCGCGATCCGTGTCCCGGTCTCCAGGCTGTGGGGTGAAAATCAAAATTTTTTGGTTCAAAAACTGGTTTTTTGACCAAAACTCCAAATTTTTGTTCGGCACCTACCCTGTTTTATTCCATATTTAGCTAGCCCGCGCGGAGACGCGTCTCTGGACACCTCGGCCGCGCCCCTAGCTCGAATAAAACATAGATTTTTCTAAAAAATAGTCTTTTTCATACATCTCTGTTAGCACCCAAAAACCACCTTAGGGATCGAGTCAAAAACACAATTGTCGATATCTTCACTTCTAGACGTGCGATTTTGAAGCTGTTTTCAGCGGATTTAGACTAAACTAGGCCTCCGCCTACGTACTGACCATATCGCACGCACACACGCGCGTCAGGACTTCATCCCTTACCGCACTTAGGAATTTTTCGACTTTTTCAAAGTAAATTCTCAAAATTTAGTGTTTTTTCCAAATTTTTTGCAAAAATAGCATCAGTTTATAGTATAAATAGTACTCACCCTTCATCCCTGAATTCTGGTTCGCGATCCGTGTCCCGGTCTCCAGGCTGTGGGGTGAAAATCAAAATTTTTTGGTTCAAAAACTGGTTTTTTGACCAAAACTCCAAATTTTTGTTCGGCACCTACCCTGTTTTATTCCATATTTAGCTAGCCCGCGCGGAGACGCGTCTCTGGACACCTCGGCCGCGCCCCTAGCTCGAATAAAACATAGATTTTTCTAAAAAATAGTCTTTTTCATACATCTCTGTTAGCACCCAAAAACCACCTTAGGGATCGAGTCAAAAACACAATTGTCGATATCTTCACTTCTAGACGTGCGATTTTGAAGCTGTTTTCAGCGGATTTAGACTAAACTAGGCCTCCGCCTACGTACTGACCATATCGCACGCACACACGCGCGTCAGGACTTCATCCCTTACCGCACTTAGGAATTTTTCGACTTTTTCAAAGTAAATTCTCAAAATTTAGTGTTTTTTCCAAATTTTTTGCAAAAATAGCATCAGTTTATAGTATAAATAGTACTCACCCTTCATCCCTGAATTCTGGTTCGCGATCCGTGTCCCGGTCTCCAGGCTGTGGGGTGAAAATCAAAATTTTTTGGTTCAAAAACTGGTTTTTTGACCAAAACTCCAAATTTTTGTTCGGCACCTACCCTGTTTTATTCCATATTTAGCTAGCCCGCGCGGAGACGCGTCTCTGGACACCTCGGCCGCGCCCCTAGCTCGAATAAAACATAGATTTTTCTAAAAAATAGTCTTTTTCATACATCTCTGTTAGCACCCAAAAACCACCTTAGGGATCGAGTCAAAAACACAATTGTCGATATCTTCACTTCTAGACGTGCGATTTTGAAGCTGTTTTCAGCGGATTTAGACTAAACTAGGCCTCCGCCTACGTACTGACCATATCGCACGCACACACGCGCGTCAGGACTTCATCCCTTACCGCACTTAGGAATTTTTCGACTTTTTCAAAGTAAATTCTCAAAATTTAGTGTTTTTTCCAAATTTTTTGCAAAAATAGCATCAGTTTATAGTATAAATAGTACTCACCCTTCATCCCTGAATTCTGGTTCGCGATCCGTGTCCCGGTCTCCAGGCTGTGGGGTGAAAATCAAAATTTTTTGGTTCAAAAACTGGTTTTTTGACCAAAACTCCAAATTTTTGTTCGGCACCTACCCTGTTTTATTCCATATTTAGCTAGCCCGCGCGGAGACGCGTCTCTGGACACCTCGGCCGCGCCCCTAGCTCGAATAAAACATAGATTTTTCTAAAAAATAGTCTTTTTCATACATCTCTGTTAGCACCCAAAAACCACCTTAGGGATCGAGTCAAAAACACAATTGTCGATATCTTCACTTCTAGACGTGCGATTTTGAAGCTGTTTTCAGCGGATTTAGACTAAACTAGGCCTCCGCCTACGTACTGACCATATCGCACGCACACACGCGCGTCAGGACTTCATCCCTTACCGCACTTAGGAATTTTTCGACTTTTTCAAAGTAAATTCTCAAAATTTAGTGTTTTTTCCAAATTTTTTGCAAAAATAGCATCAGTTTATAGTATAAATAGTACTCACCCTTCATCCCTGAATTCTGGTTCGCGATCCGTGTCCCGGTCTCCAGGCTGTGGGGTGAAAATCAAAATTTTTTGGTTCAAAAACTGGTTTTTTGACCAAAACTCCAAATTTTTGTTCGGCACCTACCCTGTTTTATTCCATATTTAGCTAGCCCGCGCGGAGACGCGTCTCTGGACACCTCGGCCGCGCCCCTAGCTCGAATAAAACATAGATTTTTCTAAAAAATAGTCTTTTTCATACATCTCTGTTAGCACCCAAAAACCACCTTAGGGATCGAGTCAAAAACACAATTGTCGATATCTTCACTTCTAGACGTGCGATTTTGAAGCTGTTTTCAGCGGATTTAGACTAAACTAGGCCTCCGCCTACGTACTGACCATATCGCACGCACACACGCGCGTCAGGACTTCATCCCTTACCGCACTTAGGAATTTTTCGACTTTTTCAAAGTAAATTCTCAAAATTTAGTGTTTTTTCCAAATTTTTTGCAAAAATAGCATCAGTTTATAGTATAAATAGTACTCACCCTTCATCCCTGAATTCTGGTTCGCGATCCGTGTCCCGGTCTCCAGGCTGTGGGGTGAAAATCAAAATTTTTTGGTTCAAAAACTGGTTTTTTGACCAAAACTCCAAATTTTTGTTCGGCACCTACCCTGTTTTATTCCATATTTAGCTAGCCCGCGCGGAGACGCGTCTCTGGACACCTCGGCCGCGCCCCTAGCTCGAATAAAACATAGATTTTTCTAAAAAATAGTCTTTTTCATACATCTCTGTTAGCACCCAAAAACCACCTTAGGGATCGAGTCAAAAACACAATTGTCGATATCTTCACTTCTAGACGTGCGATTTTGAAGCTGTTTTCAGCGGATTTAGACTAAACTAGGCCTCCGCCTACGTACTGACCATATCGCACGCACACACGCGCGTCAGGACTTCATCCCTTACCGCACTTAGGAATTTTTCGACTTTTTCAAAGTAAATTCTCAAAATTTAGTGTTTTTTCCAAATTTTTTGCAAAAATAGCATCAGTTTATAGTATAAATAGTACTCACCCTTCATCCCTGAATTCTGGTTCGCGATCCGTGTCCCGGTCTCCAGGCTGTGGGGTGAAAATCAAAATTTTTTGGTTCAAAAACTGGTTTTTTGACCAAAACTCCAAATTTTTGTTCGGCACCTACCCTGTTTTATTCCATATTTAGCTAGCCCGCGCGGAGACGCGTCTCTGGACACCTCGGCCGCGCCCCTAGCTCGAATAAAACATAGATTTTTCTAAAAAATAGTCTTTTTCATACATCTCTGTTAGCACCCAAAAACCACCTTAGGGATCGAGTCAAAAACACAATTGTCGATATCTTCACTTCTAGACGTGCGATTTTGAAGCTGTTTTCAGCGGATTTAGACTAAACTAGGCCTCCGCCTACGTACTGACCATATCGCACGCACACACGCGCGTCAGGACTTCATCCCTTACCGCACTTAGGAATTTTTCGACTTTTTCAAAGTAAATTCTCAAAATTTAGTGTTTTTTCCAAATTTTTTGCAAAAATAGCATCAGTTTATAGTATAAATAGTACTCACCCTTCATCCCTGAATTCTGGTTCGCGATCCGTGTCCCGGTCTCCAGGCTGTGGGGTGAAAATCAAAATTTTTTGGTTCAAAAACTGGTTTTTTGACCAAAACTCCAAATTTTTGTTCGGCACCTACCCTGTTTTATTCCATATTTAGCTAGCCCGCGCGGAGACGCGTCTCTGGACACCTCGGCCGCGCCCCTAGCTCGAATAAAACATAGATTTTTCTAAAAAATAGTCTTTTTCATACATCTCTGTTAGCACCCAAAAACCACCTTAGGGATCGAGTCAAAAACACAATTGTCGATATCTTCACTTCTAGACGTGCGATTTTGAAGCTGTTTTCAGCGGATTTAGACTAAACTAGGCCTCCGCCTACGTACTGACCATATCGCACGCACACACGCGCGTCAGGACTTCATCCCTTACCGCACTTAGGAATTTTTCGACTTTTTCAAAGTAAATTCTCAAAATTTAGTGTTTTTTCCAAATTTTTTGCAAAAATAGCATCAGTTTATAGTATAAATAGTACTCACCCTTCATCCCTGAATTCTGGTTCGCGATCCGTGTCCCGGTCTCCAGGCTGTGGGGTGAAAATCAAAATTTTTTGGTTCAAAAACTGGTTTTTTGACCAAAACTCCAAATTTTTGTTCGGCACCTACCCTGTTTTATTCCATATTTAGCTAGCCCGCGCGGAGACGCGTCTCTGGACACCTCGGCCGCGCCCCTAGCTCGAATAAAACATAGATTTTTCTAAAAAATAGTCTTTTTCATACATCTCTGTTAGCACCCAAAAACCACCTTAGGGATCGAGTCAAAAACACAATTGTCGATATCTTCACTTCTAGACGTGCGATTTTGAAGCTGTTTTCAGCGGATTTAGACTAAACTAGGCCTCCGCCTACGTACTGACCATATCGCACGCACACACGCGCGTCAGGACTTCATCCCTTACCGCACTTAGGAATTTTTCGACTTTTTCAAAGTAAATTCTCAAAATTTAGTGTTTTTTCCAAATTTTTTGCAAAAATAGCATCAGTTTATAGTATAAATAGTACTCACCCTTCATCCCTGAATTCTGGTTCGCGATCCGTGTCCCGGTCTCCAGGCTGTGGGGTGAAAATCAAAATTTTTTGGTTCAAAAACTGGTTTTTTGACCAAAACTCCAAATTTTTGTTCGGCACCTACCCTGTTTTATTCCATATTTAGCTAGCCCGCGCGGAGACGCGTCTCTGGACACCTCGGCCGCGCCCCTAGCTCGAATAAAACATAGATTTTTCTAAAAAATAGTCTTTTTCATACATCTCTGTTAGCACCCAAAAACCACCTTAGGGATCGAGTCAAAAACACAATTGTCGATATCTTCACTTCTAGACGTGCGATTTTGAAGCTGTTTTCAGCGGATTTAGACTAAACTAGGCCTCCGCCTACGTACTGACCATATCGCACGCACACACGCGCGTCAGGACTTCATCCCTTACCGCACTTAGGAATTTTTCGACTTTTTCAAAGTAAATTCTCAAAATTTAGTGTTTTTTCCAAATTTTTTGCAAAAATAGCATCAGTTTATAGTATAAATAGTACTCACCCTTCATCCCTGAATTCTGGTTCGCGATCCGTGTCCCGGTCTCCAGGCTGTGGGGTGAAAATCAAAATTTTTTGGTTCAAAAACTGGTTTTTTGACCAAAACTCCAAATTTTTGTTCGGCACCTACCCTGTTTTATTCCATATTTAGCTAGCCCGCGCGGAGACGCGTCTCTGGACACCTCGGCCGCGCCCCTAGCTCGAATAAAACATAGATTTTTCTAAAAAATAGTCTTTTTCATACATCTCTGTTAGCACCCAAAAACCACCTTAGGGATCGAGTCAAAAACACAATTGTCGATATCTTCACTTCTAGACGTGCGATTTTGAAGCTGTTTTCAGCGGATTTAGACTAAACTAGGCCTCCGCCTACGTACTGACCATATCGCACGCACACACGCGCGTCAGGACTTCATCCCTTACCGCACTTAGGAATTTTTCGACTTTTTCAAAGTAAATTCTCAAAATTTAGTGTTTTTTCCAAATTTTTTGCAAAAATAGCATCAGTTTATAGTATAAATAGTACTCACCCTTCATCCCTGAATTCTGGTTCGCGATCCGTGTCCCGGTCTCCAGGCTGTGGGGTGAAAATCAAAATTTTTTGGTTCAAAAACTGGTTTTTTGACCAAAACTCCAAATTTTTGTTCGGCACCTACCCTGTTTTATTCCATATTTAGCTAGCCCGCGCGGAGACGCGTCTCTGGACACCTCGGCCGCGCCCCTAGCTCGAATAAAACATAGATTTTTCTAAAAAATAGTCTTTTTCATACATCTCTGTTAGCACCCAAAAACCACCTTAGGGATCGAGTCAAAAACACAATTGTCGATATCTTCACTTCTAGACGTGCGATTTTGAAGCTGTTTTCAGCGGATTTAGACTAAACTAGGCCTCCGCCTACGTACTGACCATATCGCACGCACACACGCGCGTCAGGACTTCATCCCTTACCGCACTTAGGAATTTTTCGACTTTTTCAAAGTAAATTCTCAAAATTTAGTGTTTTTTCCAAATTTTTTGCAAAAATAGCATCAGTTTATAGTATAAATAGTACTCACCCTTCATCCCTGAATTCTGGTTCGCGATCCGTGTCCCGGTCTCCAGGCTGTGGGGTGAAAATCAAAATTTTTTGGTTCAAAAACTGGTTTTTTGACCAAAACTCCAAATTTTTGTTCGGCACCTACCCTGTTTTATTCCATATTTAGCTAGCCCGCGCGGAGACGCGTCTCTGGACACCTCGGCCGCGCCCCTAGCTCGAATAAAACATAGATTTTTCTAAAAAATAGTCTTTTTCATACATCTCTGTTAGCACCCAAAAACCACCTTAGGGATCGAGTCAAAAACACAATTGTCGATATCTTCACTTCTAGACGTGCGATTTTGAAGCTGTTTTCAGCGGATTTAGACTAAACTAGGCCTCCGCCTACGTACTGACCATATCGCACGCACACACGCGCGTCAGGACTTCATCCCTTACCGCACTTAGGAATTTTTCGACTTTTTCAAAGTAAATTCTCAAAATTTAGTGTTTTTTCCAAATTTTTTGCAAAAATAGCATCAGTTTATAGTATAAATAGTACTCACCCTTCATCCCTGAATTCTGGTTCGCGATCCGTGTCCCGGTCTCCAGGCTGTGGGGTGAAAATCAAAATTTTTTGGTTCAAAAACTGGTTTTTTGACCAAAACTCCAAATTTTTGTTCGGCACCTACCCTGTTTTATTCCATATTTAGCTAGCCCGCGCGGAGACGCGTCTCTGGACACCTCGGCCGCGCCCCTAGCTCGAATAAAACATAGATTTTTCTAAAAAATAGTCTTTTTCATACATCTCTGTTAGCACCCAAAAACCACCTTAGGGATCGAGTCAAAAACACAATTGTCGATATCTTCACTTCTAGACGTGCGATTTTGAAGCTGTTTTCAGCGGATTTAGACTAAACTAGGCCTCCGCCTACGTACTGACCATATCGCACGCACACACGCGCGTCAGGACTTCATCCCTTACCGCACTTAGGAATTTTTCGACTTTTTCAAAGTAAATTCTCAAAATTTAGTGTTTTTTCCAAATTTTTTGCAAAAATAGCATCAGTTTATAGTATAAATAGTACTCACCCTTCATCCCTGAATTCTGGTTCGCGATCCGTGTCCCGGTCTCCAGGCTGTGGGGTGAAAATCAAAATTTTTTGGTTCAAAAACTGGTTTTTTGACCAAAACTCCAAATTTTTGTTCGGCACCTACCCTGTTTTATTCCATATTTAGCTAGCCCGCGCGGAGACGCGTCTCTGGACACCTCGGCCGCGCCCCTAGCTCGAATAAAACATAGATTTTTCTAAAAAATAGTCTTTTTCATACATCTCTGTTAGCACCCAAAAACCACCTTAGGGATCGAGTCAAAAACACAATTGTCGATATCTTCACTTCTAGACGTGCGATTTTGAAGCTGTTTTCAGCGGATTTAGACTAAACTAGGCCTCCGCCTACGTACTGACCATATCGCACGCACACACGCGCGTCAGGACTTCATCCCTTACCGCACTTAGGAATTTTTCGACTTTTTCAAAGTAAATTCTCAAAATTTAGTGTTTTTTCCAAATTTTTTGCAAAAATAGCATCAGTTTATAGTATAAATAGTACTCACCCTTCATCCCTGAATTCTGGTTCGCGATCCGTGTCCCGGTCTCCAGGCTGTGGGGTGAAAATCAAAATTTTTTGGTTCAAAAACTGGTTTTTTGACCAAAACTCCAAATTTTTGTTCGGCACCTACCCTGTTTTATTCCATATTTAGCTAGCCCGCGCGGAGACGCGTCTCTGGACACCTCGGCCGCGCCCCTAGCTCGAATAAAACATAGATTTTTCTAAAAAATAGTCTTTTTCATACATCTCTGTTAGCACCCAAAAACCACCTTAGGGATCGAGTCAAAAACACAATTGTCGATATCTTCACTTCTAGACGTGCGATTTTGAAGCTGTTTTCAGCGGATTTAGACTAAACTAGGCCTCCGCCTACGTACTGACCATATCGCACGCACACACGCGCGTCAGGACTTCATCCCTTACCGCACTTAGGAATTTTTCGACTTTTTCAAAGTAAATTCTCAAAATTTAGTGTTTTTTCCAAATTTTTTGCAAAAATAGCATCAGTTTATAGTATAAATAGTACTCACCCTTCATCCCTGAATTCTGGTTCGCGATCCGTGTCCCGGTCTCCAGGCTGTGGGGTGAAAATCAAAATTTTTTGGTTCAAAAACTGGTTTTTTGACCAAAACTCCAAATTTTTGTTCGGCACCTACCCTGTTTTATTCCATATTTAGCTAGCCCGCGCGGAGACGCGTCTCTGGACACCTCGGCCGCGCCCCTAGCTCGAATAAAACATAGATTTTTCTAAAAAATAGTCTTTTTCATACATCTCTGTTAGCACCCAAAAACCACCTTAGGGATCGAGTCAAAAACACAATTGTCGATATCTTCACTTCTAGACGTGCGATTTTGAAGCTGTTTTCAGCGGATTTAGACTAAACTAGGCCTCCGCCTACGTACTGACCATATCGCACGCACACACGCGCGTCAGGACTTCATCCCTTACCGCACTTAGGAATTTTTCGACTTTTTCAAAGTAAATTCTCAAAATTTAGTGTTTTTTCCAAATTTTTTGCAAAAATAGCATCAGTTTATAGTATAAATAGTACTCACCCTTCATCCCTGAATTCTGGTTCGCGATCCGTGTCCCGGTCTCCAGGCTGTGGGGTGAAAATCAAAATTTTTTGGTTCAAAAACTGGTTTTTTGACCAAAACTCCAAATTTTTGTTCGGCACCTACCCTGTTTTATTCCATATTTAGCTAGCCCGCGCGGAGACGCGTCTCTGGACACCTCGGCCGCGCCCCTAGCTCGAATAAAACATAGATTTTTCTAAAAAATAGTCTTTTTCATACATCTCTGTTAGCACCCAAAAACCACCTTAGGGATCGAGTCAAAAACACAATTGTCGATATCTTCACTTCTAGACGTGCGATTTTGAAGCTGTTTTCAGCGGATTTAGACTAAACTAGGCCTCCGCCTACGTACTGACCATATCGCACGCACACACGCGCGTCAGGACTTCATCCCTTACCGCACTTAGGAATTTTTCGACTTTTTCAAAGTAAATTCTCAAAATTTAGTGTTTTTTCCAAATTTTTTGCAAAAATAGCATCAGTTTATAGTATAAATAGTACTCACCCTTCATCCCTGAATTCTGGTTCGCGATCCGTGTCCCGGTCTCCAGGCTGTGGGGTGAAAATCAAAATTTTTTGGTTCAAAAACTGGTTTTTTGACCAAAACTCCAAATTTTTGTTCGGCACCTACCCTGTTTTATTCCATATTTAGCTAGCCCGCGCGGAGACGCGTCTCTGGACACCTCGGCCGCGCCCCTAGCTCGAATAAAACATAGATTTTTCTAAAAAATAGTCTTTTTCATACATCTCTGTTAGCACCCAAAAACCACCTTAGGGATCGAGTCAAAAACACAATTGTCGATATCTTCACTTCTAGACGTGCGATTTTGAAGCTGTTTTCAGCGGATTTAGACTAAACTAGGCCTCCGCCTACGTACTGACCATATCGCACGCACACACGCGCGTCAGGACTTCATCCCTTACCGCACTTAGGAATTTTTCGACTTTTTCAAAGTAAATTCTCAAAATTTAGTGTTTTTTCCAAATTTTTTGCAAAAATAGCATCAGTTTATAGTATAAATAGTACTCACCCTTCATCCCTGAATTCTGGTTCGCGATCCGTGTCCCGGTCTCCAGGCTGTGGGGTGAAAATCAAAATTTTTTGGTTCAAAAACTGGTTTTTTGACCAAAACTCCAAATTTTTGTTCGGCACCTACCCTGTTTTATTCCATATTTAGCTAGCCCGCGCGGAGACGCGTCTCTGGACACCTCGGCCGCGCCCCTAGCTCGAATAAAACATAGATTTTTCTAAAAAATAGTCTTTTTCATACATCTCTGTTAGCACCCAAAAACCACCTTAGGGATCGAGTCAAAAACACAATTGTCGATATCTTCACTTCTAGACGTGCGATTTTGAAGCTGTTTTCAGCGGATTTAGACTAAACTAGGCCTCCGCCTACGTACTGACCATATCGCACGCACACACGCGCGTCAGGACTTCATCCCTTACCGCACTTAGGAATTTTTCGACTTTTTCAAAGTAAATTCTCAAAATTTAGTGTTTTTTCCAAATTTTTTGCAAAAATAGCATCAGTTTATAGTATAAATAGTACTCACCCTTCATCCCTGAATTCTGGTTCGCGATCCGTGTCCCGGTCTCCAGGCTGTGGGGTGAAAATCAAAATTTTTTGGTTCAAAAACTGGTTTTTTGACCAAAACTCCAAATTTTTGTTCGGCACCTACCCTGTTTTATTCCATATTTAGCTAGCCCGCGCGGAGACGCGTCTCTGGACACCTCGGCCGCGCCCCTAGCTCGAATAAAACATAGATTTTTCTAAAAAATAGTCTTTTTCATACATCTCTGTTAGCACCCAAAAACCACCTTAGGGATCGAGTCAAAAACACAATTGTCGATATCTTCACTTCTAGACGTGCGATTTTGAAGCTGTTTTCAGCGGATTTAGACTAAACTAGGCCTCCGCCTACGTACTGACCATATCGCACGCACACACGCGCGTCAGGACTTCATCCCTTACCGCACTTAGGAATTTTTCGACTTTTTCAAAGTAAATTCTCAAAATTTAGTGTTTTTTCCAAATTTTTTGCAAAAATAGCATCAGTTTATAGTATAAATAGTACTCACCCTTCATCCCTGAATTCTGGTTCGCGATCCGTGTCCCGGTCTCCAGGCTGTGGGGTGAAAATCAAAATTTTTTGGTTCAAAAACTGGTTTTTTGACCAAAACTCCAAATTTTTGTTCGGCACCTACCCTGTTTTATTCCATATTTAGCTAGCCCGCGCGGAGACGCGTCTCTGGACACCTCGGCCGCGCCCCTAGCTCGAATAAAACATAGATTTTTCTAAAAAATAGTCTTTTTCATACATCTCTGTTAGCACCCAAAAACCACCTTAGGGATCGAGTCAAAAACACAATTGTCGATATCTTCACTTCTAGACGTGCGATTTTGAAGCTGTTTTCAGCGGATTTAGACTAAACTAGGCCTCCGCCTACGTACTGACCATATCGCACGCACACACGCGCGTCAGGACTTCATCCCTTACCGCACTTAGGAATTTTTCGACTTTTTCAAAGTAAATTCTCAAAATTTAGTGTTTTTTCCAAATTTTTTGCAAAAATAGCATCAGTTTATAGTATAAATAGTACTCACCCTTCATCCCTGAATTCTGGTTCGCGATCCGTGTCCCGGTCTCCAGGCTGTGGGGTGAAAATCAAAATTTTTTGGTTCAAAAACTGGTTTTTTGACCAAAACTCCAAATTTTTGTTCGGCACCTACCCTGTTTTATTCCATATTTAGCTAGCCCGCGCGGAGACGCGTCTCTGGACACCTCGGCCGCGCCCCTAGCTCGAATAAAACATAGATTTTTCTAAAAAATAGTCTTTTTCATACATCTCTGTTAGCACCCAAAAACCACCTTAGGGATCGAGTCAAAAACACAATTGTCGATATCTTCACTTCTAGACGTGCGATTTTGAAGCTGTTTTCAGCGGATTTAGACTAAACTAGGCCTCCGCCTACGTACTGACCATATCGCACGCACACACGCGCGTCAGGACTTCATCCCTTACCGCACTTAGGAATTTTTCGACTTTTTCAAAGTAAATTCTCAAAATTTAGTGTTTTTTCCAAATTTTTTGCAAAAATAGCATCAGTTTATAGTATAAATAGTACTCACCCTTCATCCCTGAATTCTGGTTCGCGATCCGTGTCCCGGTCTCCAGGCTGTGGGGTGAAAATCAAAATTTTTTGGTTCAAAAACTGGTTTTTTGACCAAAACTCCAAATTTTTGTTCGGCACCTACCCTGTTTTATTCCATATTTAGCTAGCCCGCGCGGAGACGCGTCTCTGGACACCTCGGCCGCGCCCCTAGCTCGAATAAAACATAGATTTTTCTAAAAAATAGTCTTTTTCATACATCTCTGTTAGCACCCAAAAACCACCTTAGGGATCGAGTCAAAAACACAATTGTCGATATCTTCACTTCTAGACGTGCGATTTTGAAGCTGTTTTCAGCGGATTTAGACTAAACTAGGCCTCCGCCTACGTACTGACCATATCGCACGCACACACGCGCGTCAGGACTTCATCCCTTACCGCACTTAGGAATTTTTCGACTTTTTCAAAGTAAATTCTCAAAATTTAGTGTTTTTTCCAAATTTTTTGCAAAAATAGCATCAGTTTATAGTATAAATAGTACTCACCCTTCATCCCTGAATTCTGGTTCGCGATCCGTGTCCCGGTCTCCAGGCTGTGGGGTGAAAATCAAAATTTTTTGGTTCAAAAACTGGTTTTTTGACCAAAACTCCAAATTTTTGTTCGGCACCTACCCTGTTTTATTCCATATTTAGCTAGCCCGCGCGGAGACGCGTCTCTGGACACCTCGGCCGCGCCCCTAGCTCGAATAAAACATAGATTTTTCTAAAAAATAGTCTTTTTCATACATCTCTGTTAGCACCCAAAAACCACCTTAGGGATCGAGTCAAAAACACAATTGTCGATATCTTCACTTCTAGACGTGCGATTTTGAAGCTGTTTTCAGCGGATTTAGACTAAACTAGGCCTCCGCCTACGTACTGACCATATCGCACGCACACACGCGCGTCAGGACTTCATCCCTTACCGCACTTAGGAATTTTTCGACTTTTTCAAAGTAAATTCTCAAAATTTAGTGTTTTTTCCAAATTTTTTGCAAAAATAGCATCAGTTTATAGTATAAATAGTACTCACCCTTCATCCCTGAATTCTGGTTCGCGATCCGTGTCCCGGTCTCCAGGCTGTGGGGTGAAAATCAAAATTTTTTGGTTCAAAAACTGGTTTTTTGACCAAAACTCCAAATTTTTGTTCGGCACCTACCCTGTTTTATTCCATATTTAGCTAGCCCGCGCGGAGACGCGTCTCTGGACACCTCGGCCGCGCCCCTAGCTCGAATAAAACATAGATTTTTCTAAAAAATAGTCTTTTTCATACATCTCTGTTAGCACCCAAAAACCACCTTAGGGATCGAGTCAAAAACACAATTGTCGATATCTTCACTTCTAGACGTGCGATTTTGAAGCTGTTTTCAGCGGATTTAGACTAAACTAGGCCTCCGCCTACGTACTGACCATATCGCACGCACACACGCGCGTCAGGACTTCATCCCTTACCGCACTTAGGAATTTTTCGACTTTTTCAAAGTAAATTCTCAAAATTTAGTGTTTTTTCCAAATTTTTTGCAAAAATAGCATCAGTTTATAGTATAAATAGTACTCACCCTTCATCCCTGAATTCTGGTTCGCGATCCGTGTCCCGGTCTCCAGGCTGTGGGGTGAAAATCAAAATTTTTTGGTTCAAAAACTGGTTTTTTGACCAAAACTCCAAATTTTTGTTCGGCACCTACCCTGTTTTATTCCATATTTAGCTAGCCCGCGCGGAGACGCGTCTCTGGACACCTCGGCCGCGCCCCTAGCTCGAATAAAACATAGATTTTTCTAAAAAATAGTCTTTTTCATACATCTCTGTTAGCACCCAAAAACCACCTTAGGGATCGAGTCAAAAACACAATTGTCGATATCTTCACTTCTAGACGTGCGATTTTGAAGCTGTTTTCAGCGGATTTAGACTAAACTAGGCCTCCGCCTACGTACTGACCATATCGCACGCACACACGCGCGTCAGGACTTCATCCCTTACCGCACTTAGGAATTTTTCGACTTTTTCAAAGTAAATTCTCAAAATTTAGTGTTTTTTCCAAATTTTTTGCAAAAATAGCATCAGTTTATAGTATAAATAGTACTCACCCTTCATCCCTGAATTCTGGTTCGCGATCCGTGTCCCGGTCTCCAGGCTGTGGGGTGAAAATCAAAATTTTTTGGTTCAAAAACTGGTTTTTTGACCAAAACTCCAAATTTTTGTTCGGCACCTACCCTGTTTTATTCCATATTTAGCTAGCCCGCGCGGAGACGCGTCTCTGGACACCTCGGCCGCGCCCCTAGCTCGAATAAAACATAGATTTTTCTAAAAAATAGTCTTTTTCATACATCTCTGTTAGCACCCAAAAACCACCTTAGGGATCGAGTCAAAAACACAATTGTCGATATCTTCACTTCTAGACGTGCGATTTTGAAGCTGTTTTCAGCGGATTTAGACTAAACTAGGCCTCCGCCTACGTACTGACCATATCGCACGCACACACGCGCGTCAGGACTTCATCCCTTACCGCACTTAGGAATTTTTCGACTTTTTCAAAGTAAATTCTCAAAATTTAGTGTTTTTTCCAAATTTTTTGCAAAAATAGCATCAGTTTATAGTATAAATAGTACTCACCCTTCATCCCTGAATTCTGGTTCGCGATCCGTGTCCCGGTCTCCAGGCTGTGGGGTGAAAATCAAAATTTTTTGGTTCAAAAACTGGTTTTTTGACCAAAACTCCAAATTTTTGTTCGGCACCTACCCTGTTTTATTCCATATTTAGCTAGCCCGCGCGGAGACGCGTCTCTGGACACCTCGGCCGCGCCCCTAGCTCGAATAAAACATAGATTTTTCTAAAAAATAGTCTTTTTCATACATCTCTGTTAGCACCCAAAAACCACCTTAGGGATCGAGTCAAAAACACAATTGTCGATATCTTCACTTCTAGACGTGCGATTTTGAAGCTGTTTTCAGCGGATTTAGACTAAACTAGGCCTCCGCCTACGTACTGACCATATCGCACGCACACACGCGCGTCAGGACTTCATCCCTTACCGCACTTAGGAATTTTTCGACTTTTTCAAAGTAAATTCTCAAAATTTAGTGTTTTTTCCAAATTTTTTGCAAAAATAGCATCAGTTTATAGTATAAATAGTACTCACCCTTCATCCCTGAATTCTGGTTCGCGATCCGTGTCCCGGTCTCCAGGCTGTGGGGTGAAAATCAAAATTTTTTGGTTCAAAAACTGGTTTTTTGACCAAAACTCCAAATTTTTGTTCGGCACCTACCCTGTTTTATTCCATATTTAGCTAGCCCGCGCGGAGACGCGTCTCTGGACACCTCGGCCGCGCCCCTAGCTCGAATAAATTTTGCCCACCCACCCGCCCTCTGGCTTATAGTAAGAAGGTAGACGTGGGATTTTGGCAAAAATTTAAGTCGTGATTTGGTTAGGGTTTACTTTTGTTAGGGTTTTCGGAGTGTGTTTAAGGGAATTTTATCATTTTAACAATATTTGACCGACGATATAATTATTTTCAATTATTAATATTTTAGTTATTTTAGCAGATTAGTTATTTTATTATTTTCCGTGTACCCCCCTTTACAGGGACACGGTTGATTCCAGTGTCCACCATATTATTATTATAAGTCTCTCCTCTCTTGAGCATATTTTATCGACCGGGCCTCCACTTTACAGGGGCTCGCTTTTATCTGTATCAATGCCACTCGAGACCAATATGTTCCGCACCCCATCTGCTACCTTGAGAACGCTGGGCACCGGGGGCTCGACGCGATCGCCGGAGAAAGCGGGACCTTCCTCTGCTGACGCGAGGAGGAGAATCTCCTTCGGAGAGGACACTCCTTCCGCCACGCGGGGGGACCCTGCTACTCCGGGGACGCGCCGAGCTCCTGCGGACTTCTTGACACTGCTCAAGAAGCCTGAGGCGAGGCACCGCAGTCGCACTGAGGAGGCGAGAGCTTGCCTGAACAAGGCAAAACTTAATCTAGGCAATTCTCGCAACCTCAGGACCGACATCAAAGCTGCGGTGCTCGAGGCCATAAACAGGCTTTTTGAGCTTGTCAAGGAGTCGGAACGAGACAAGGCGCCTACCGCACCCATCGCCGTACCGGAACCCGCGCCTACTGCTGACCAAAGTCCCCATCCTATCACCGTCGACGTTCTTGCTGGCCAGACTGAGCTCCTTAACAGTCTAAAGGAGCACATCTCGGAGTTGCGAGACAACTCCGAGAAGCTTGACAGACTCCGAGACAGTCTGGCCAGCAGGGAAGGGGTGGGGGAGACAACCTACGCGAGTGTGGCGGCCGTCTGTAAGAGCCACACCGGGGCTCAGGCCCTGGAGCGAACGACGCTGCACTCTGTGGTTGTCTCCTCAACTCAGGAGATGGATACGGGGGACGAAATCCTCGAAAGAGTGAGGAAGGCAGTAGATGCGAAGGAGGGCTGGGTGCGCGTAGAGAGGGTCCGAAAAGCCAAGGACCAAAAGGTAGTGATGGGGTGCGCAACAACGGAGGAGAGGAGGAAATTAAAAGCACGATTAGAGAAGGCCGGAGAGAACCTCGTTGTCGAGGACGTGAAAAATCGGGACCCGCTTCTGATTCTTAGGGACGTATTACTCATGCACAGTGACGAAGAAGTGTTGAGAGCCCTTAAGAATCAGAACCGGGAGATATTTCACGGGCTCGACGACGAGGCGCAGAGGATGGTGGTAAAATACCGTAAGAAAACCCGGAATCCGCATGCGAATCACGTTGTGCTTGGTGTGTCCCCTATGGTCTGGAGGAGGGCGATTGAAGGAGGAAAACTCCGCATCGACCTCCAGCGAGTACGCGTCGAGGATCAGACGCCTCTGGTGCAGTGCACCCGCTGCTTGGCATACGGGCACGGGAAACGCCTGTGCACGGAGCCAGCCGATCTGTGCAGCCATTGCGGTGGAGCACACCTCAGGGCAGACTGCCCGGATAGACAGATCGGCAAAGCAGCGGCTTGCGTGAACTGCACCAGAGCAAAACAGGGGGCCACCGAGCACAACGCATTCAGCAACGAATGCCCCGTGCGAAGGAAGTGGGACGCATTCGCAAGAGCTTCAATAGCATATTGCTAAAGTTGGCGATGCGACCACTTCCAAGCACGGGAGTAAAACCAATTCGGCCCAGCCGATATACAGACGAGTTGAGACGGTCACCAGCGTTGGCAATAAGCAAAGATATAAATTGAGGCTGTTTCTTGAGAAACGAGCTCAACTTATGCTGGAGCTGGTGCCGGCGCTGGTGGATACGTCAAGCTGGGTCGAACTTGGTGATACTGTACAAGTCGTTAACCTGTCTTGCAAAGAAATGAGTAAATTTAGAAGAATAGTAATAATCATGAAAACTTATAAAATTAAAGATATTTAATTATATAGTAAATATATACCTTAGATATCATATAAATAAACGTAAAAAATAGGAAATAAAATTAAACAAAGCAAGAAATCTTAATAAGGGCATAAAATATAAGGGTTAATAATAGATATAAATATAAGAATAGTATAAATTAAAGAACATCAATAAAGTAATATAGTATTTAGCAAATAGTTTTAAAAAAGTTTACAAAATATAAAGTTCACTATAGCAGTAACACAAATTTAAGGAATGTTTTAGGGTATTAAAAAATAGGTAAATTTACCACGCAAAACCAAACCGTACATCATGTGGTCTCTCCGGCCACCAAGAAATGTAGACAAACTAAACAAGACAGATGTCAAGGACTCTGATTATGTTAGAGGGACACTGGCTGGGGCAGGAGTGGTTTTTAGCCGGTTCGAGTCCGGCACTACCTCGACTGTCTCACAAGAGAAAGTCCTGTGAGATAGTCGAGGTGTCCGCGGGGATTTCCCACTCCTGCCAAAACCAAAAAAGAAAAAAAAAAAAAAAAAACCTAACCTAACCTAACCTAACCTTTTTTTTTTTTTTTTTTTTTTTTTTTTTTTTTTTTTTTTTTTTTTTTTTTTTTTTGACGCTGGGAAAAAATGCATTACGCATGCCCTCCCGTCGGGGGACGGGAGGGGTATGTGGGACTCCCCGGGCGTGCAATACCCGGTATACCCACTAAAACGACCCAGCGCATTCCCGCTTCGTCATAGTGGAGGGGGACTGGGAATCCGGCACAGCCTTTACTTCCAGTCCCCCGCCGACGAACGCAAGGCACACCCCCCCCTCTTGCCCTCACGGCACGGGCGTGGAGGAGGGGGTTGGGAATGACCGACGGAGGTGACGGGTGCAATGCGGGCGGAGGCACCCCCGCGCCTGTCGCCCGCCCGTCACCGTGAGGAGGGAGGGCAAATGCCCCTTCCCCCCCTCTCCGCCCGCGGAGCAGCGCAGCGAGAGAGAGACCTCCCGCGCGCGCTCCGCCTCCTCCTTTTGCGAAAACGCAAAAGGAGGCTACCGCTGACCAGGCCTCCGCGCTCCCCAGCATGGCGTCCGCCAACGCACGCCGGGAAGCGGGAGGCCCAGTCGCCCGCGAGGTGACGGGTGCAATGCGGGCGGAGGCACCTCCGTGCCTGTCGCCCGCCCGTCACCGTGAGGAGAGAGGGCAAACGCCCCTTCCCCCCCTCACCGCCCGCGGAGCGGCGCAGCGAGAGGATCATGTTCCGCGCATGATCCTCTCGCCGCGCCGCTCCGCCTCCTCCCTTTGCGAGAACCTCGCAAAAGGAGGCTACCTCTGACCAGGCCTCCTCTCCTCGCTCCCCAGCATGGTGTTCACGCACGCACGCCGGGAAGCGGGAGGCCCAGTCCCCCGCGGGGTGACGGGTGCAATGCGGGCGGAGGCACCTCCGCGCCTGTCGCCCGCCCGTCACCGTGACCTAACCTAACCTTTTTTTTTTTTTTTTTTTTTTTTTTTTTTTTTTTTTTTTTTTTTTTTTTTGACGCTGGGAAAAAATGCATTACGCATGCCCTCCCGTCGGGGGACGGGAGGGGTATGTGGGACTCCCCGGGCGTACAAAACCCGGTATACCCACTAAAACGACCCAGCGCATTCCCGCTTCGTCATAGTGGAGGGGGACTGGGAATCCGGCACAGCCTTTACTTCCAGTCCCCCGCCGACGAACGCAAGGCGGACCCCCCCCTCTTGCCCTCACGGCACGGGCGTGGAGGAGGGGGTTCGGGAATGACCGACGGAGGTGACGGGTGCAATGCGGGCGGAGGCACCCCCGCGCCTGTCGCCCGCCCGTCACCGTGAGGAAGGAGGGCAAATGCCCCTTCCCCCCCTCTCCGCCCGCGGAGCAGCGCAGCGAGAGAGAGACCTCCCGCTCGCGCTCCGCCTCCTCCTTTTGCGAAATCGCAAAAGGAGGCTACCGCTGACCAGGCCTCCGCGCTCCCCAGCATGGCGTCCGCCAACGCACGCCGGGAAGCGGGAGGCCCAGTCGCCCGCGAGGTGACGGGTGCAATGCGGGCGGAGGCACCTCCGTGCCTGTCGCCCGCCCGTCACCGTGAGGAGGGAGGGCAAACGCCCCTTCCCCCCCTCACCGCCCACGGAGCGGTGCGGCGAGAGGATCATGTTTTGCTCATGATCCTCCCACCGCGCCGCCCCGCCTCCTCCCTCTGCGAGAACCTCGCAAAGGGAGGCTACCTCTGACCAGGCCTCCTCTCCTCGCTCCCCAGCATGGTGTTCACGCACGCACGCCGGGAAGCGGGAGGCCCAGTCCCCCCGCGGGGTGACGGGTGCAATGCGGGCGGAGGCACCTCCGCGCCTGTCGCCCGCCCGTCACCGTGAGGAGGGAGGGCAAACGCCCCTTCCCCCCCTCTCCGCCCGCGGAGCGGCGCAGCGAGAGGATCATGTTCCGCGCATGATCCTCTCGCCGCGCCGCCCCGCCTCCTCCCTCTGCGAGAACCTCGCAAAGGGAGGCTACCTCTGACCAGGCCTCCTCTCCTCGCTCCCCAGCATGGTGTTCACGCACGCACGCCGGGAAGCGGGAGGCCCAGTCCCCCCGCGGGGTGACGGGTGCAATGCGGGCGGAGGCACCCCCGCGCCTGTCGCCCGCCCGTCACCGTGAGGAGGGAGGGCAAACGCCCCTTCCCCCCCTCTCCGCCCGCGGAGCGGCGCGGCGAGAGGATCATGTTCCGCGCATGATCCACTCGCCGCGCCGCCCCGCCTCCTCCTTCTGCGAGAACCCCGCAAAAGGAGGACCCCACTCCCCTGCCATGCCCTCTGCTACGCTCAGAGGGGCACGCAGGGGAAACGCACACCGCACCTCGCATGACGGGAGTCGATCATACGAAGTGCGATGCGCCCCCCCCCCCCCAGAAAGCGCCTGGTGGTTTTTGTTGCGTCTATTTCTTATGGAATTAGACCAAGAACAGGGCGGCAACCACGTGAAGGTGAACACACCAGACTTGCCTTGAGGATCTACACGACCGTAGCGCTCTCCCTCAAGACCCCGCCACCCTACCGCCTCTGAGGGAGGCAGTAAGGTAGACCTGCATCTATGCTACCATGCAAAGTATGAGCAAAGCATGTCGTTGTGCAACCGCGAAAGCATAAATACAGATCCGCCCCAACCTAACCTTTTTTTTTTTTTTTTTTTGACGCTGGGAAAAAATGCATTACGCATGCCCTCCCGTCGGGGGACGGGAGGGGTATGTGGGACTCCCCGGGCGGTCGAACCCGGTATACCCACTAAAACGACCCAGCGCATTCCCGCTTCGTCATAGTGGAGGGGGACTGGGAATCCGGCACAGCCTTTACTTCCAGTCCCCCGCCGACGAACACAAGGCGGACCCCCCCTCTTGCCCTCACGGCACGGGCGTGGAGGAGGGGGTTCGGGAATGACCGACGGAGGTGACGGGTGCAATGCGGGCGGAGGCACCCCCATGCCTGTCGCCCGCCCGTCACCGTGAGGAGGGAGGGCAAATGCCCCTTCCCCCCCTCTCCGCCCGCGGAGCAGCGCAGCGAGAGAGAGACCTCCCGCGCGCGCTCCGCCTCCTCCTTTTGCGAAATCGCAAAAGGAGGCTACCGCTGACCAGGCCTCCGCGCTCCCCAGCATGGCGTCCGCCAACGCACGCCGGGAAGCGGGAGGCCCAGTCGCCCGCGAGGTGACGGGTGCAATGCGGGCGGAGGCACCTCCGTGCCTGTCGCCCGCCCGTCACCGTGAGGAGGGAGGACAAACGCCCCTTCCCCCCCTCACCGCCCGCGGAGCGGCGCAGCGAGAGGATCATGTTCCGCGCATAATCCTCTCGCCGCGCCGCTCCGCCTCCTCCCTTTGCGAGAACCTCGCAAAAGGAGGCTACCTCTGACCAGGCCTCCTCTCCTCGCTCCCCAGCATGGTGTTCACGCACGCACGCCGGGAAGCGGGAGGCCCAGTCCCCCGCGGGGTGACGGGTGCAATGCGGGCGGAGGCACCTCCGCGCCTGTCGCCCGCCCGTCACCGTGAGGAGGGAGGGCAAACGCCCCTTCCCCCCCTCTCCGCCCGCGGAGCGGTGCGGCGAGAGGATCATGTGGTTGCTCATGATCCCCTCGCCGAGCCGCCCCGCCTCCTCCTTCTGCGAGAACCTCGCAAAAGGAGGACCCCACTCCCCTGCCATGCCCTCTGCTACGCCCACTGCTCAGAGGGGCACGCAGGGGAAACGCACACCGCACTTCGCATGACGGGAGTCGATCATACGAAGTGCGATGCGCCCCCCCCCCCCCAGAAAGCGCCTGGTGGTTTTTGTTGCGTCTATTTCTTATGGAATTAGACCAAGAACAGGGCGGCAACCACGTGAAGGTGAACCACTAGACTTGCCTTGAGGATCTACACGACCGTAGCGCTCTCCCTCAAGACCCCGCCACCCTACCGCCTCTGAGGGAGGCAGTAAGGTAGACCTGCATCTATGCTACCATGCAAAGTATGAGCAAAGCATGTCGTTGTGCAACCGCGAAAGCATAAATACAGATCCGCCCCAACCTAACCTTTTTTTTTTTTTTTTTTTTTTTCACGATGTGGAAATCCTCAATGGATGTCCTCCGCCCTGGGGAGAGCGGAGGGGTCTGTCAGACTCGTACTGACTAAAACCACACCGGTGTTCCATCGCACACTTGCGTCGGGGGGCAGCGGGTTCTGATGCGACTTCCGCTGCCCCGGACTAGTGCCGGCCCGCTCGACTTGCGGGCCTCGTCCCGGGGGGAGTGAGGTGTACAACTCCCCCCGCTACGTCTCGGAGAGGCGCGCGTGGAACACGACGCGCCACCGTCTCGGGTCCAGTGTCATGGGGGGCGACGGATGTCCCCGAATCCGTCGCCCCTGGACCTATTTAGGGGGCCCGGAAGAGGGCGTTG
Source organism: Xestia rhomboidea (assembly GCA_963853795.1). Taxonomy (NCBI): domain Eukaryota; kingdom Metazoa; phylum Arthropoda; class Insecta; order Lepidoptera; family Noctuidae; genus Xestia; species Xestia rhomboidea. Next base: position 102,788 of record OY970783.1, read on the forward strand.
TCCGCCCTCTGCCGACGCCCGGTGCGTCTGCTGCGGGTCGGGAGAGCGGTCTCGACCTCCCTCAACCTCTCCGCAGCCTCCTTCTGCGACATGACGGTTTCGCAGAAGGACACCACTGCGTCCCAGGACTCTGCACTGCCAACCATCGCGCGAGCGACGGCCAGCAGCGACAGGTCTTCTCCAACCTCTGCTACGAGGGCACGGCGCGGCTCGTCCCACGCGGCACACTCGGCCAGCGTATGCCGCGCCGTATCCTCCGTGCAGTGGACGCAGTGATGGCACCGGGCGTCCGGCTCCCTGCTTAAGCGACACAGGTACTTCCCGAAGCAACCGTGCCCCGAGAGCACCTGCGTCGCCCGAAAAGTCAGGGAGCCGTGCTTCCTCCCGAGCCAGTCGTCGAGTACTGGCCGGATCGCCTCGATTGTGTCGAGGCCGGCGGTGGGAAGCTCGAGCCTCCCCCGCCATTCCGCCACCATGACCTGTCGGAGCTGAGACCGGTACACCGTGATCTGTCGGTGCACCAGCCTCTCGCCCCGATGTTTGGCCCACATTTCGGACCTGGAGGCGAAGACCCTCGCGACACTGTACCAGTGGCGCGAGGGTCTTCGCCTCCAGGTCCCACGGCGGGGATCCGGCCAGTACGCAAGCCGCCTCGTACGAGATCGTGCGATATCCCCGTACGACCCTGACGGCCATCGCTCTCTGCGGTCTGCGCAGGACTGCGATAGTGCGGGCCGTCAGGTCGGTCGCCCATATCGGGGCCCCATAAAGGGCCATCGATCGCACGATCCCGACGTATAACCGCCTGCAGGCGGAGCTCGGGCCCCCCAAATTGGGAAGCAGCGTTGACAGCGCGCCCGCCGCGCCCATCAACTTGGGCACCAGCCGCTGAAAGTGGGGGCCGAAGTCCCAACGGCTGTCGAGCACCAATCCAAGGTACTTCATGGTTGACTCGACAGCGATCCGGACCCCCCCGACCACGATGTGTGATCCCAACGGCGGTGCCCGTCGGGGGCCATGGAAAGCGATGGCCTCCGACTTGTTGAGGGCCACTTCCAGGCCCAGGCGTCGTATGCGGCTCACCACCTGTGAGACCGCAGCCGTGGCCAGCAACGCTGCCTCCCTGTACGAGCTCCCCCGGGCCGTGACCAGCGTGTCGTCCGCATAACACGTCAGGTTCACTCCCGGCGGGAGCTCGCACCGCAAAACCCAGTCGTATCCGATGTTCCACAGGGGTGGGCCCAGAACCGAGCCCTGTGGAACACCGCACGACATCTGGCGACGGCCCGTGCCGTCGCGTCCCATGTAGGTGACACACCTTCCTGAGAGGTACGCCCCCACGATGTTGCGGAGGTAGGAAGGCACCCGATGGTATCTCAGGGCCTCCCTTATGCAACTCCAGGGCAGGGTGTTGAACGCGTTGGAGATGTCCAGAGACACCGCCAGCACCACCCCACCCTGGGACACCGCTTCCTCCGCCAGGACTCTTACTCTCCTGATGGCGTCGATGGTAGAGCGCCCACACCGGAAGCCAAACTGGCTGTCGTCCAGGTTCGGCCCCACCGTGCACAAGTGGCTGACGAGGCGATCTGCGATTACTCGCTCGAGCAACTTGCCCGCCTCGTCCAGCAGCACTATGGGCCGATAAGCGGACGACGAATCCGCAGGGCGCCCCGCCTTCTTGAGCAGGACCAGTCGACCAGCCTTCCACCTGGTAGGGAAATGGCCCCGCTCAAGGCACGCCGAGAAGAGTCCTCTCAGTGGGGGCTCCAGCTCCTTCAGGGCGAGGACTAGAGCGCGGCCAGGCACTCCGTCGGGCCCCGGGGCAGTGTTCTTCGCCCGGAGCCGCATCACGGCCGCGCTCATCTCCGCCTGTGTCACCTCTGGGACGGTTTCGCTCTCCTCTTCATCTGACTCTGCAGCTGTGGGCACAGCCATCGGTGGTGGCTCATGCTCGGCTCTCTCAGGAAAGAGAGCCGAGACCACGCGCTCCAGAAACTGCGGCTCGAGACCTTGCGTTAGCGGGGGGGCCCACGGCCGAAGTTTCCCTCGGACCGTGCGGTAAGGGCGCCCCCACGGATCCCCGTCTAGGGTCGCCAGCAGCTCCTCTCTGGAGCGCGTCTTCGACTCGCCGATGGCCAGCCACAGAGCCTCCTTCGCCGCGCGGTACACCTCATACCGCGCGGCTTCCTCGTCGGGATCCCGCAGACGTCTCCTCCGACATCGCGTGTACGGGCGTCGGGCGTCCGCGCACGCGACGCGCAGACGCTCGACCTCGACGCACCACCAGTACACGCGGCGCCTTGCGGACAGAGGGGAGACGCGTGGCATGGACGCGTCGCAGATTTGCGTCATCGCGTCGCCAAACCACTGCGCCTCCACATCGACGTCGACGGGACCGACGGTAGCCGACTCCCGAACCCAGGCTTGGACGATGGTGGCTTCCTCGAGAGCCTCCCTGTCGAGGCGTTTCAATGCCCAACGCGGGCCGTCTCTCCGGGTGGCCGATTGGCTACGACCTTCAGCGGTTTGGGCGGAGACGTCGAAACGTATGTATCGGTGGTCCGATAGCGTCTCCACCTCCGCTTCCACGTGCCAATCACGAACGCGGTGCACGACAGCGGGACTAGCGAACGAGACGTCCACTATGGACCCACCCCGCTGCCGCACACACGTGTTGGTCGACCCCCGATTTAAGACGGCCAGGCCCGTCGTAATGGCCCACTCCTCAAGCACATCGCCTCTCGGGTCTGTGATCGGGGATCCCCACGCCGCTGATTTGGCGTTCAGATCACCGAGAAGCAAAATGGGCCGAGGGTGAGACCGGCCGACGACGGCTCCCAACTCGACAAGGAAACTCTCGAAGTCGGCGAGACTCCTGTTGGGCGAGAAATATGCCCCGATCGTGACGATCCCGTTCACAAGGGCGGCAACCCAACCGTGACCCCGGGATACGTCGACAAGAGTCACGCCGATGATGGCCACCAGGCCGTCCAGATCCCCTGCCCAGTTTTCCCGGGGGGGGATAAAATACGGCTCAGCGACCACCGCCACATTTATCGACCACTGCGCCATGCTCAGGACCAAGAGATCCTGAGCTCTGGTGCAGTGGTTGATATTCGCCTGGAGGAAATGGAGTGCCATTACTGACACTGCATTTCCTCGCTTCGTCCCACCACAGGCCGGGAGTCGGCCTCAGAGGTGCTAGGGGGTGCGGCCCCCGCAGCCTTGGTCCAACGCTTGCTGCGCTTTCTGGGCGCGCCGCAAGCGTTGCCGCCCATTCGGTGCCCCGCGGGCTTTCCTGCAGCTGTACACAGACTGCAGTTTGGCTCCGCGGAGCACTGGGCCGCCTTATGGCCGGGCCGACCGCAGCGATAGCACAAATCGCTGCGGTCTGTTTCGCAGGTGCAGAGTGCCTGGACGTGCCCTTTCTCCAGGCACCGGTAGCACTGCATGACCCGGGGTGCCAGGAGTTGAACTCTCGCTGACACCCAGCCCACCAGTAGACGGCCCGCGTCAGCGACCTGCTTGGCCGCAGCCACCGGACACCGGACCCAAATGGTGCCAAGCCCGCCAGCATTAACGCGGATGTCGCCTGCCCGCACATTTTCTGGGGGGCATCCGCCGCTCCGGGCTATGGCCGCCGCCACCTCCTCTGAGGTTACGGAATCGTCCAGCCCATCGACGCGAAGCTCAGCCGTCTTCATGGGTCTGGACACCCGGGCCTCCTCGGGGTTGAGGACGTCCCTCAACTTTGCGGCTAGAGAGTCCGCCCTCTCAGCACAGCTGGTCCCCGCCAACTCAAACATCTTGCCCCCCGTGGCTGCCGTTCTAAAACGGAAGCCGTCCGGGGTGCCAAAGTCAGCGAAGACCAGTTTGCCCCTCGCGTCTGCCAGTACCTTCTGGTACGTGACTCCCCTCTCCTTGGCTTCGGGCTGCAGCGTGACCACTACAGCCTCGGAGCGGGGGACGCGGATTCTCGGGGCCTTCCCCTTGGAGCCCTTGGCCTTGCGGCCCCTCTTCCGCTTCTTTTTGCGGCTTTCGGCCGTCTTCCAAGCCCCCTCGTTTTCTTTGGGGGACGAGCTGCTCCCCTCAGTGGGATTACTCGTCCCCTTCCCCACCTTTTTGCCACCCTCTGTGGGCTTTTTGGGCGCCTGCGTGGGCTTTTTGGGGGCCGACGAGGGCTTTTTTGGCACGGGTGGCGCTTTAGCCACCTGGGCCCACGTTGGTCCAACCGTTGCTGGGGCGGTCTCCACCTCCTTCCTCCGCGTGTCCGCTGCCAGCGGCGGACGAAGCCTAGTAGGGGGATTGAGCCTGGGCTCTAGGCTGTCAAACCGGGCGGTCATTATGTTCAACAGCCGGTTGAACTGGTCTTCCCCCAAAGACCCGTTCTGTGGCAGGGCACGACTGTCCGTAGTCGTCGCACCCTGCTGCCGGCTGAAGTCTGCCCTCAGGGCGCTGACCTCCTGCTGGAGCTCTTCCATCCTCGTATGGAGACGGTGATTCTCCTCTCGGAGCTTCACCGTCTCCTCCGAGGTCGTCCGGTCAAGGAGGACGTCCATTGCCTCTTTTATCCCGGTCGCCGCCTCCTTCAGGGCCCGCGTGAACGTCCCCTTCAGGTTGCCCGACTTCGTGGCCACCTTCAGGACGACGTCCACACCGTCCAAAACCTGACGGCTAAGGGCCTCTGCCGTCAAGCCCTCAGGAGCTTCGGCAGCGTGGGACCGCCTCTCCCTTGCCTGACGAGCCAACTCGGCGACCTCGTCGGTCGCGATGGCCTTCCGGCCCTCCCGCCTCGCGGCATTGAGCTCCGCCTTGGTGGACACTAGGGCGATGGAGGCATCCCCTTGCTCCACCTGCATTGCACCCTCGGAGTCGCTCGGCACCGGCGTATCGGGGGGCTTTAGGAAGCGACCCCGTGAGTCACGTGACGCTGCCGGAGCAATTGTTCCGGGAAGCGTCTTGCGTCCTCTGCCCCTCCTTGTTGTCGACACCTTGGGGGCTGGCAGGTTCTCCTCGCTGGAAGACAAGCCCACCGAGCCCGCATCCGACCCACAGTCATGCGGCCGCTTCAACCAAAATTTGGAGGCAGCGGTCGCAACTGGTTGCGGTGTGTCGTCGACCTCCGACAACACACTCACCCTCTCCAGAACCACGCGTGGTTCCGCTGGAGCCTCTGCTCCCGTCTCTAGTGACGCAGCGCCAGAGTCCGACACTGCGTCCACCGCGCGGTGCGGTGTGAAAGAGATCAGGTCTTCGAAAGACCGTGATCTTGAGCCTCCTCGGCTCTTGTTGCCTTTGGCAAGCGGAAAACGTTTGGTGCCCTCCCCAGAATACGAGGGGCTTGACGATCCCGAAGGGATCGTGGCGGATTCTCCAGCTGCTGAGCAGCTGGTACCGCCCTGGGGTACTATTTTACAAATCGTTTTTTTCATAGTTTTTGTTCCTTTAAAGGGTGTGGTCCCTGTCTCCCTACTTCATCATAAATAAATAAACATAAACATACATAATTTATATACATATATATACACATACATACATATATACATATCCCGCCCTCCCCCTTGATCCTTTATCGCGACGATTCATCGCGCTCACAGTCACGTCTGATGGACAGACGCGTACCAGAGCGCGACGAATGCCGCGACCCAAGATGAAAGAGGAACCCCAACCCTGATTCACTCCCCGAGATCTTCGAGGAGTGAATCACTAATCACGTACCGTCCGATGAGCCCGCTCCGTGAGCCATCGCACGGCACACGACGAAATAACCCCAACCCTGATTCACTCCCCGAGAAATACGAGGAGTGAATCACTAATCAAGTACCGTCCGATGAGCCCGCTCCGTGAGCCATCGCACGGCACACGACGAATAACCCCGCCCCGATTCACTCCCCGAGAACTTCGAGGAGTGAATCACTAATCACGTACCGTCCGATGAGCCCGCTCCGTGAGCCATCGCACGGTACGCGACGAATATCCCCGACCCCTGATCCACTCCTCGAGGAACTCGAGTAGTGAATCGGTCATCACACATCGTCCGATAGACCCGCTCCGTGGGTCATTGCACGACGCACGATGTGACCCCTCCCCATATTCACACTCCAATGACTTGGAGCGTGAATCGTGCACTGTCCAGAACGGACAGGGCACCCCTCCCCAGAATATTAGCCACGACAGTAACATTCCCCAAGGAATAAGAAGAATTTCTTCTCATTCCTCGAGGAAGGATACTGCCGCGCTCAGGGTGCACCGGCCCAGCAGCTGCTCTTCCCTCCAGACGTATCGAGAGGGACCAGCAGCCACTAGACACGCGTGGAGGAATTCTGACGCACCCCAACCTAACCTAACCTTTTTTTTTTTTTTTTTTTTTTGACGCTGGGAAAAAATGCATTACGCATGCCCTCCCGTCGGGGGACGGGAGGGGTATGTGGGACTCCCCGGGCGGTCGAACCCGGTATACCCACTAAAACGACCCAGCGCATTCCCGCTTCGTCATAGTGGAGGGGGACTGGGAATCCGGCACAGCCTTTACTTCCAGTCCCCCGCCGACGAACACAAGGCGGACCCCCCCTCTTGCCCTCACGGCACGGGCGTGGAGGAGGGGGTTCGGGAATGACCGACGGAGGTGACGGGTGCAATGCGGGCGGAGGCACCCCCGCGCCTGTCGCCCGCCCGTCACCGTGAGGAAGGAGGGCAAATGCCCCTTCCCCCCCTCTCCGCCCGCGGAGCAGCGCAGCGAGAGAGAGACCTCCCGCGCGCGCTCCGCCTCCTCCTTTTGCGAAATCGCAAAAGGAGGCTACCGCTGACCAGGCCTCCGCGCTCCCCAGCATGGCGTCCGCCAACGCACGCCGGGAAGCGGGAGGCCCAGTCGCCCGCGAGGTGACGGGTGCAATGCGGGCGGAGGCACCTCCGTGCCTGTCGCCCGCCCGTCACCGTGAGGAGGGAGGGCAAACGCCCCTTCCCCCCCTCACCGCCCACGGAGCGGTGCGGCGAGAGGATCATGTTCCGAGCATGATCCTCCCACCGCGCCACCCCGCCTCCTCCCTCTGCGAGAACCTCGCAAAAGGAGGCTACCTCTGACCAGGCCTCCTCTCCTCGCTCCCCAGCATGGTGTTCACGCACGCACGCCGGGAAGCGGGAGGCCCAGTCCCCCGCGGGGTGACGGGTGCAATGCGGGCGGAGGCACCTCCGCGCCTGTCGCCCGCCCGTCACCGTGAGGAGGGAGGACAAACGCCCCTTCCCCCCCTCTCCGCCCGCGGAGCGGCACGGCGAGAGGATCATGTCCTCCAAACACGATCCTCCCACCGCGCCGCCCCGCCTCCTCCTTCTGCGAGAACCTCGCAAAAGGAGGACCCCACTCCCCTGACATGCCCTCTGCTACGCTCAGAGGGGCACGCAGGGGAAACGCACACCGCACCTCGCATGACGGGAGTCGATCATACGAAGTGCGATGCGCCCCCCCCCCCATAAAGCGCCTGGTGGTTTTTGTTGCGTCTATTTCTTATGGAATTAGACCAAGAACAGGGTGGCAACCACGTGAAGGTGAACACACCAGACTTGCCTTGAGGATCTACACGACCGTAGCGCTCTCCCTCAAGACCCCGCCACCCTACCGCCTCTGAGGGAGGCAGTAAGGTAGACCTGCATCTATGCTACCATGCAAAGCATGAGCAAAGCATGTCGTTGTGCAACCGCGAAAGCATAAATACAGATCCGCCCCAACCTAACCTTTTTTTTTTTTTTTTTTTTTTTTTTGACGCTGGGAAAAAATGCATTACGCATGCCCTCCCTTCGGGGGACGGGAGGGGTATGTGGGACTCCCCGGGCGTGCAATACCCGGTATACCCACTAAAACGACCCAGCGCATTCCCGCTTCGTCATAGTGGAGGGGGACTGGGAATCCGGCACAGCCTTTACTTCCAGTCCCCCGCCGACGAGCACAAGGCACACCCCCCCCCTCTTGCCCTCACGGCACGGGCGTGGAGGAGGGGGTTGGGAATGACCGACGGAGGTGACGGGTGCAATGCGGGCGGAGGCACCCCCGCGCCTGTCGCCCGCCCGTCACCGTGAGGAAGGAGGGCAAATGCCCCTTCCCCCCCTCTCCGCCCGCGGAGCAGCGCAGCGAGAGAAAGACCTCCCGCGCGCGCTCCGCCTCCTCCTTTTGCGAAATCGCAAAAGGAGGCTACCGCTGACCAGGCCTCCGCGCTCCCCAGCATGGCGTCCGCCAACGCACGCCGGGAAGCGGGAGGCCCAGTCCCCCGCGAGGTGACGGGTGCAATGCGGGCGGAGGCACCTCCGTGCCTGTCGCCCGCCCGTCACCGTGAGGAGGGAGGGCAAACGCCCCTTCCCCCCCTCACCGCCCACGGAGCGGTGCGGCGAGAGGATCATGTTCTGATCATGATCCTCCCACCGCGCCGCCCCGCCTCCTCCCTCTGCGACAACCTCGCAAAGGGAGGCTACCGCCGACCAGGCCTCCTCTCCTCGCTCCCCAGCATGGCGCTCACGCACGCACGCCGGGAAGCGGGAGGCCCAGTCCCCCGCGGGGTGACGGGTGCAATAACCTAACCTAACCTAACCTAACCTTTTTTTTTTTTTTTTTTTTTTTTTTTTTTTTTTTTTTTTTTTTTTTTTGCGCTGGGAAAAAATGCATTACGCATACCCTCCCATCGGGGGATGAGAGGGCTATGTGGGACTCCCCGGGTATGACCCGGTATACCCACTAAAATAACCCAGCGGCATTCCCGCTTCGTCTAAGTGGCGGGGGACTGGGAAATCGGCACAGCCTTTACGTCCAGTCCTCCGCCGACGATTGACCCGCATGTCGGACCCCTCACGCCCCCCCCCTTGGGGAGGGGGACGGGCCCGGGAATGACCGACGAAGGTAGTGACGGGTGCAATGCGGGCGGAGGCACCCCCGTGCCTATCGCCCGCCCGTCACCACCATGAGGAGGGAGAGGACGGAGCCTTCTCCGACCCCTTCTTCGTCTGCGGAGCGGCGCAGCAAACCCGCGCACGCTCCGCCTCCTCCTTTTGCGAGATTACGTCCTCGCAAAAGGAGGCAAACGCGGCGGCCACGTATCCCGTTCCCCTCTCTAAGAGCGAGAGGGGAGGGGAGTCTGTGGGACACCGCGACAGCAACGCCACCGAGCCAACCCGGTCACCCAGCGAACGGCCAGGGACCGAGCAAGGCTCGGCGACCTTTGCCGAGTCCACCGACCACTCAGCCATCAGCCAAGGATGCGATGTTCGACCCGATGTTCGATCCATCAGTCGGACATCGCACCCTCCTCCGCAGCTGCCGCAGGGACGACGGTGCTAGCGGTAGTAGCAAACCCGCTCGGCGCCTGCACTTTGCCCCGCTTAGGGGGAGGATTGCAGTTCCTCCCCTTCATAATGTGGCCTGCCGGGCAGCCACTGGCGGCACACACCGCGCAGTGCGGCGTGGCGGCCTTGCAGGAGGCGGCTTTGTGGCCCTCCTTGCCGCAACGGTAGCACGTGTCCGTCCTGTCTACCGTGGACGGACACAGAGGCCGGGTGTGTCCGATGCCGAAGCACCGGAAACACCGCAGAGGCTGTTCCTCGAGAGCCCGGACTGCACCCGAGCTCAAGCCGACTGTGAGCCGCCCCTTGGCAAGGACGGCTTTGGCAGCGGCGACTGGGCACTCGAGGCGAATGGTGCCCATGCCGCCACGGCCGGGCCTTATGTCCCGGCCTTGGACCGCCGCGACGCCACAGCCCCCTACCGCTGCGACCGCCGCCACCACCTCCTCCTTGGTGACGGAGTCGTCCAGGTCCGTCACCTCTATGGCCGCCGCCTTGACCGGCCGGGCCACCTTGGCCGAATCCGCGATGACCTCCTGCAGCTTGGCTGCGAAGAGGTCAGCATGGGCACTCCCCTCTGCCCCCGGGAACTCGAAAATTCGAGCCCCGGCTTGGGTCCGCCGGCAAGACACACTGCCGATCCCTAGTTGGGTGGGATCGGCATTGCCACGCGCACGCACCAGAATGGAAGCGTATGTCTCCCCTCGCTCCGCAGCCTCCGCGGTGAGCGTCACCACGACGGCCGCGGTTTTCGGGGGGACTAGCCGCTTTGCCCTCCCTTTCCCTTTTCCCTTCCCCTTTCCCTTGCCGGTCGTCTGCGACCGGCTAGGAGCGGTGGTGGGGGGGGGGACAGGGGCGGCCGGCGCCGACTTTTTCCCTTTGCCCTTCCCCTTACGGACCACTTCCGTCCACTCGTTGGACGGGGTGGTTGAAGGGAGAAGGGCGTCGTCTTCCACCTGGGAGGAGGACGGCCCCGACTGGGTCTGCCTCTTATCCGCCGCAAGCAGCGGTCGGAGGCGTTTCTCCGGCAGGAGCCGGTCCTCTATCCCTGCTAGGCAGGCTCTAGTGAAGGCCCTCTCCTCCATAACAACCTTGCGGATGATATCCTCAAGGTTGGAAGAGGAGGGGCCCTCTACCGCAGGGCTCGTCTCGGCTCGTAGTGGCCGGGCCGTGGCTTCAGCCAGCTTCTGATGAAGCTGGCTGACCTCCGACTGCAGGCGATCAATCCTCGCCTGCAGTTGCCGCGTCTCGTCGGTGGTCTTCCGCTGGACCAGCTCCGTGACGACACCGCGCATGCTCGCGGCCCGGCACTTGAGGGCCTTCTGGAAGGTCCCCTTAAGATTGGAGGACTTAGAGGCGACCTCCAGAATCTCCTCCTCGTCCTCCTCCGCCATTCTCTCCAGCTCCGCCAGAGAGTGGTCCGCGTAATGAACGCGGGACGCACCGTACCCAGACCTGGCCCGGGCGACTTGCGCCCGCCTCTCTTTGGCAGCAACTCGCTCCTCCAGCTCTTGCTGGAGTTGCGCCCGCCGAGCCAGGACCAACTGGCGTTGGGCGTCCGCGAGCCCAACGTCATGGGTATCCGAGGCTGCCGTCGGCTTTTTAGCCTTCGGCAACCTCGTCGACCCCGAGCCCGAGGAGCCGTCGGAACCACCGCTCCGGCGGACCCTCTTCAGCGACCGCGAGTCGTCCGACACACCAAAATGTGAGTCGTTGTCAGACGACTCGCTCGCCCCTCCGAAGAAGCTAGCCGCAGACGGCGCGCGGCTAGCCTCTGACGCCGGAGCGTCGGAGTGGCCCTGAGAAGGGCCTTTGGGTTGGCCCTGAGAAGGGCCTTTTGGTTTTAAAAAACGCCCGGAGGCGTCCCGCGATTGTTTGGGCATTCCGCAGATTCGTAACACACAAGACAGTTAATAAAATTTGCTACGAGAGCACAGAGCACTTTGGCCGTACCCAGTCTGCCACTCCGTTACGGTGGTCAAACTGGGCCGTTTCCAGGGGACACGACGTGGACGTAAGCTCTGTGGGGTGGTCCCCCAACCTAACCTTTTTTTTTTTTTTTTTTTTTTTTTTGACGCTGGGAAAAAATGCATTACGCATACCCTCCCGTCGGGGGACGGGAGGGGTATGTGGGACTCCCCGAGCGGACCCGGTATACCCACTAAAACGACCCAGCGCATTCCCGCTTCGTCAGGGTGGCGGGGGACTGGGAAACCGGCACAGCCTTTACTTCCAGTCCCCCGCCGACGATTGCCAGGCAGGACCCCCTCACACCCTCACGGGTGTGGGGGGTCGGGAATGACTAACGGAGGTGACGGGTGCAATGCGGGCGGAGGCACCCCCGTGCCTGTCGCCCGCCCGTCACCTAGAGGAGGGAGGGCACGACGCCTTCTCCCCCTTCTCCGTCTGCGGAGCGGCGCAGCGAGAGGGTCGTCCTCCCGCGCCCGCTCCGCCTCCTCCTTCTGCGAGAGTACGTCCTCGCAGAAGGAGGCTACTGCTGACCAGGCCTCCTCGCTCCGCAGCATGGAGTCAACCACGCCGGGAAGCGAGAGGTCTGGTCCGACCACCGCGGTCAGACCACGGCGCAGCTCGGACCACGCCGGGCACACTTCGAGAGTGTGCTGCGCCGTGTCTTCCGCCGCGCCGCAGTCGTGGCACGCCGGGGTTTCCTCTCTCCCGATCCGGTGAAGGTGCGATCCGAAACATCCGTGCCCGGACAACACCTGCACCAGACGGAAAGAGAGGAAACCGTGGGACCGCTCGAGCCAGCCCTGCAGGACCGGACCGAGCGCGTCCAACGTCCGGCGGCCAAAGGCGGCGCTGGCGAGGTCCTCCGTCCAGTGGAGGACGATGGCTTCCTTCGCCTCTCGCCGCACCGCCTCCCGCTCTTCGCCCATGGGGCGCTCCCCAAGCGCCTTTCGGCGCGCCGTCCACTCGTACACTCTGGCGAGCACCCACGCCTCCAGCTCCCACGGAGGGGTGCCGGCCAGAGCGCACGCCGCCGAGAAGCCCACTGAGCGGTACGCTCTCGCCACCCGCTGTGCAATGGCCCGCTGGGGCCTGCGGATGGCGGTCGCATTCTCCCTCCTATGGAGGGAGTCCGCCCAGATGGGAGCCCCGTAAAGGGCCATGCTCCGCAAGATGCCGGCATAGAGGCGCCGGCATTTCGCCTTGGGCCCCCCCAGGTTCGGGAGGAGCCACGAGAGGGCGTCCGCGGCCTTCAACAGGCGCGTCGACAGCCCGCTGAAATGCGGGCCGAAGCGCCACCTGTCGTCCAGCACCAGCCCCAGATATTTCATCTGGGGCTGGACCCCTATACGGACGCCCTCCACGGCGATGTGGGCGTCGGCAGGGCAGCGCTGCCGGGGACCGCGAAAGAACACGGCCTCCGTTTTGTGCAGCGCCACCCTCAATCCCAGGCGGCGGATCCTTTCTGCTACCAAGGACCCGCCAGCCGAGGCCAGAATGGCCGCGTCGGCAAAGTTCCTCCCCCGGGCAGTGAGGAGAGTGTCATCCGCGTAGCAGATGACACTCGTGCCCGGGAGGAGGGCTCCCCGCAGGAGCCAGTCGAAGCCGATGTTCCACAAGGGAGGGCCAAGCACCGACCCCTGCGGAACACCGGACTCTGCAGCGTACCTCCTCATGGTGGCCGATTTGTCCACAAGGAGGACCTCGCGGTCCTCCAAGTAGTCGGCCAGGAGATCCTGCAGATATTGGGGCACTCCGTGATATCGGAGTGCCTCCAATATCGTCGAGTGGGGGACGGAGTTGAAGGCGTTGGCAATGTCGAACGACACCGCCAGCACTCCGTCCCCCGCCTCCACCGCCTCCTTCACCTGGCCCTTGAGGAGGGCCAGCGCGTCGATCGTCGAACGCCCACGACGGAAACCGTATTGGGCGTCCGACAGATCCGGCCCTACCCCCCGCAGGTGGTTCTCCAGCCTCCCGGCGACAATCCCCTCGAACAGCTTACCGACCTCATCGAGCAGAACGATGGGCCGGTATGCCGAGGGGGAGTCCGCCGGGCGTCCTTCTTTCCGGAGGAGGCACAGCTGCCCCTCCTTCCACGGTTTCGGGAACCTCCCAGCCGTAAAACACGCGCTGAAGAGGTCCCGAAACCTGTCCTCCATTTCGGTGGCGGCGATCGCCACCACCCGCGCGGGGACGCCGTCCGGCCCGGGGGCGGTCTTCTTCGCGCGGAGGCTCAAAACCCCCGCGTAGAATTCCGCCGCCGTGACCGGGGGCACCTCCGCCTCCGGTGGAGCCGCCCCTTGCGGGGGATCCATTGTTGGTGGGGCGAAGTCGGTCCTGCTCGGAAACAGGGACCGGACCACCCCATCCAACAATGCCGGCTCGAGGGTCTCCGACAGTGGGGGACCATAGGGGCGGAGCTTGTTCCGCGCCGCCTTATATGGCCTCCCATAGGGGTCCCTGTCGAGACCCTCCAGCATCTCGGCCCTCGCCGAGTCCTGCGCAGCGCCCATTGCAGACTTAAGGGCCACCGTAGCCTCTCGGTAAGAGGCGTACAGGCGGTCCTCCTCTGCCCGGACTCGGTTCTGGGCGCTGCGCCGGCGGCTCCGCGCGTAGGCCCTTCGGGCCGCCACGCAGGTGGCCCGGAGCCCCGCCAGCTCCTCCGTCCACCAGTACACGGCACGACGGGGAGGCGGACGGCAAGACCGAGGCATGCTGGAGTTGCACACCTCGGTCAAGGACCCCCGCAGCCGGACCGCTGCGGCATCCACGTCCGGGGCCTCCTCGACAGGGGGAGGCGACAGCCAGTCCTGGAGGAAGGCGGCCTCCTTGGCTGCCTCCCGGTCCAGGCGGGTGAGTGCCCACCGCGGGAAGGGAGATTGCCCAGCGCGGGCCGTCCCCCCTCCCCGCTGTGTGGAGATGTCGAACCGCACATAGCGGTGGTCCGACAAGGTCTCCACCAGCTCCACCCGCCAGTTCACGACGCGGGCGGCGAGCGCGGGGGTGGCGAACGAGACGTCCACCACCGACCCGCCCTGTTGCCGCACACACGTGTGGACCGCCCCCCTGTTGAGGAGGGACACACCGCACGAGGCCGACCAAAAGTCGACGGAGCGTCCCCGGACGTTACAACCGGCGGCCGGGTTGCCCCAGGCCGCCGACTTGGCGTTGAGGTCGCCGAGCACCACGACCTGGCGTGGCGCCGCCCTCCCTACGACGGCAGTGAGGATCTCTAGGAAATCCTCAAAGTCCGAGAGAGGGCGGTTTGGGGAGAAATACACCCCCACTATCGCTATCTCTCCCCACGCGGCAGCCACGTATCCCGGTCCCCTCTCTAAGAGCGAGAGGGGAGGGGAGTCTGTGGAAGACCGCGCCACCAACGCCACTAGGCCATCCCGGTCGCCCAGCCAACGGCCAGGGACCGAGTAGGGCTCGGCGACCACCGCCAAGTCCACCAACCACTCAGCCATGGTCTGCATCAGCAGATCCTGGGCTGTCCTGCAGTGGTTGGCGTTCGCCTGAAGGATGCGATGTTCGACTCTGGGCATTACTCGGACATCGCACCCTCCTCCGCAGCCGCCGCAGGAACGGCGGCGTTAGCGGCAACAGCTGGCGCAGGCCCGGTCGGTGCCTGCGCTTTGCCACGCTTACGGGGTGGATTGCATTTCCCCCCCTTCATGACGTGGCCTGCCCGGCGGCCACTGGCGGCACACACCGCGCAGTGCGGCGTGGCGGCCTGACAGGAGGAGGCTTTGTGGCCCTCCTTGCCGCAGCGGTAGCATGTGTCCGACCGGTCCACTTTGGACGGACACATGGGCTTGGTGTGTCCGATGCCGAAGCACCGGAAACACCGTAGAGGCTGGTCCTCGAGTGCCCTAACCGCACCCCAGCTGAAGCCGACCTGAAGCCGTCCCTTCGCAAGGACGGCTTTGGCAGCCGCGATTGGGCACTCGAGGCGGATTGTGCCCATTCCGCCGCGGCCGGGCCTTATGTCCCGAACCTTTTTTTTTTTTTTTTTTTTTGTTGCCGGGGTGGAAAATCCACACGGATGTCCTCCGCCCTGGGGCGGGCGGAGGGGTCTGTCGGACTCTAACCGACTAAAAACCACCCCGGTGTTCCATTCCCACACTTGCACCGGGGATCATGGGAACTAGTGCGCCTTCCACGATCCCCGGCTAGTGCCGGCCCGCGTCTGCGGGCCACCTCATGTCTACGGGGGGAGCGAGGTGTACTCCCCCCGCAACGCCAATAGGGGCGCGCGCGGAACACTACGCGCCACCGCCTCGGGTCCAGTTATTCGGCGGGGCGGCGGACGTCCCCAAGTCCGCCGTCCCTCTGAACCCGTTCAGGGGGGCCGGAAGAGGGCGTTGTCCGCCCTCCGCCGACGCCCGGCACGTCTGCTGCGGGTCGGGAGAGCGGTTTCCACCTCCCTCGACCTCTCCGCAGCCTCCTTCTGTGAGATGACCGTTTCACAGAAGGAGATCACTGCATCCCACGACTCTGCGCTCCCGACCATCGCGCGAGCGACGGCCGGCAGCGCTAGGTCGGCTCCCACTTCTGTCACGAGGGCACGGCGCGGCTCCTCCCATGCGGCACACTCTGCCAGCGTGTGCCGCGCCGTGTCCTCCAGACAATGGACGCAGTGATGACACCGGGCGTCCGGCTCCCTGTTTATGCGACACAGGTACTTCCCGAAGCAACCGTGCCCCGAGAATACCTGCGTCGCCCGAAACGACAGGGAGCCGTGCCTCCTCTCGAGCCATTCCTCGAGCACCGGTCGGATCGCCTCGATGGTAGCGAGGCCGGCGGTAGGGCGCAAAAGCCTCTCCCGCCACTCCGCCACCATGACCTCGCGGAGCTGAGACCGACGCAGATCGATCTCTCGCTGCATCGGTCCTCCGCCCCGCGTCCGCGCCTCCTCGCGCCACCGGTAAAGTGACGCGAGGACTCTCGCCTCCAGGTCCCAGGGTGGCGACCCGGCCAGTGCACAAGCCGCCTCGTAGGAGATTGTGCGATACCCCCTGACAGACCTGACGGCCATCGCCCGCTGCGGTTTTCGCAGGATCGCGATGCTGCCGGCCGTCAGGTCCGAGGCCCACACCGGGGCCCCGTACAGGGCCATGGATCGCAAGACCCCCAGGTACAATCTCCTACAGGCGGTGCTCGGGCCCCCCAGATTGGGAAGCAGCGTTGCGAGCGCGCCCGCCGCGCCCATCAACTTGGGCGCCAGCCGCTGGAAATGGGGGCCGAAACTCCAACGGCTGTCGAGCACCAATCCGAGATACTTCATGGTGCACTCGACAGCAATTGGAGTCCCCCCGACCACAATATGTGATCCCGGCGGCGGCGCCCGCCGGGGGCCGTGAAAGACCACGGCCTCCGACTTGTTGAGGGCCACCTCCAGGCCCAGGCGCCGTATGCGGCCCACGACCTGCGAGACCGCAGAGGTCGCCAGCAACGCTGCCTCCCTGTACGAGCTCCCCCGGGCCGTGACCAGCGTGTCGTCCGCGTAACACACCAAGGTCACCCCCCGTTGGAGCTCGCCTCTCAGCACCCAGTCGTACCCGATGTTCCACAGGGGTGGGCCAACGACCGAACCCTGTGGAACACCGCACGACATGTCGCGCCGGCCTCCGCCGTCGCGTCCCCAGTAGGTGACACACCTTTCCGCTAAATAAGCCCCAACGATGCGGCGGAGGTACGGGGGCACCCTGTGGTAACACAGCGCCTCCCGAATGCAGCTCCAGGGCAGGGTGTTGAAAGCGTTGGAGATGTCCAAGGACACCGCCAACATCACCCCGCCCCGGGACACCGCTTCCTCCGCCAGGACTCTTACCCGCATTATGGCGTCCACGGTGGAGCGCCCATGCCGAAAGCCGAACTGGCTGTCGTCCAGATCCGGCCCCTCTCTGTACAAGTGGCCGGCGAGGCGGGCAGCAATAATCCGCTCGAAAAGCTTACCCACCTCGTCCAGCAGCACTATGGGCCGGTACGCGGACGGCGAGTCCGCTGGGCGCCCCGCCTTCTTGAGCAGGACCAGACGACCCGTTTTCCACTCACTAGGGAATTGGCCCTGCTCAAGACACGCTGAGTAGAGTCCTCTCAGCTGGGGCTCTAGCTCTTTCAGAGCGAGGGCAAGCGCGACACCGGGAACCCCGTCGGGCCCCGGGGCGACGGTTTTGGCCCGAAGCCGCGTTATTGCCGCCCTCATCTCTGCGTGTGTCACCTCTGGGACGCTGACGTCCTCCCCATCCGTAGGCTCTGCGGCTGTGGGCAAAGCCATCGGCGGCGGTACATGCTCTTCTCTGGCAGGGAAGAGCGTTGCGACCACTTCCTCCAGCAGCTGAGGCTGCAGACTCTCAGTGAGTGGGGGCGCCCAGGCACGAAGTTTCCCTCGCACCGCACGATAAGGGCGCCCCCACGGATTCACGTCGAGGGTCGACAACATCTCCTCCCTGGCTCGAGTCTTAGCCTCGCCGACGGCCAGCCACAGAGCCTCCTTGGCCGCGCGGTACACCTCATACAGCGCGGCCTCTTCCTCCGGAACCCGACGACGTCTCCTCCGGTATCGGGTGTACTGGCGTCTCACCTCCACGCACGTCACGCGCAACTGCGCGATGACGGCGGACCACCAGTACAGCTGGCGCCTTGTGGACTGGGTGACGCGGGGCATAGACGCATCGCAAATTTGCGTCATCGCCCCGCGGAACCACTGCGCCTCCGCTTCGACGTCGAGGGGTTCGTTCGTCATTGACTCCCGGACCCAGGCCTGGAGGATTGCGGCTTCCTCGAGGAGTTCCCTGTCGATTCGCTTGTACGACCAGCGAGGACCGTCCATTTGCGGGGCAGGCGGGCGACCGCCGCCCGCAGGCTGGGTGGAGACGTCAAATCGAATATATCGATGGTCCGACAGCGTCTCCACCTCTACGGCAACTCGCCAGTCGCGCACACGGCCTGCAACAGCGGGGCTTGCGAACGACACGTCCACTATGGACCCGCCCCGCTGCCGCACGCACGTGTGCACCGAGCCCCGATTCAGGACGGTCAGGCCGGTCTCGACCGCCCACTCCTCCAACACCTCACCCCTGGGATCGGTGATCGGGGATCCCCACGCCGCAGACTTGGCATTGAGATCCCCGAGCAACAGCACCGGGCGAGGGTGGAACCGGCTCACGACGGCACCTAGCTCGACAAGGAACTCCTCAAAGTCAGCGAGACTCTTGTTGGGAGAGAAATACGCCCCAATTGTGACAATGCCGTCCACGAGGGCGGCCACCCAGCCGTGACCTCGGGACGGACTGACAAGAGTCCCGCCAATGATGGCCACCAAGCCGTCCAGGTCCCCTGCCCAGTTATCGCGGGGGGGAACAAAATACGGCTCGGCGACCACAGCCACGTTGATCAACCACTCCGCCATGCTCTGGAGCAATAGATCCTGAGCTCTGGCGGCGTGGTTGATGTTCGCCTGGAGGAAACGGAATAGTGCCATTAATGGCATTCCATTTCCTCGGCTCCTCCTTCCCTGGGTCGGGAGTCGGGCTGTGGGAGAGGCGCAGTTTCTCCGACAGCTCTAGACCTCTTATTCTTGGACTTGGGTGCCTTGCAGGCCTTCCCGCCAAGTCTGTGCTCCGAACGTTTCCCTGCAGCTGCGCAAAGGCTGCAGTTAGGCGCTCCGGAGCACTGGGCCGCCCTGTGGCCGGGTCGACCGCAGCGGAAACATAGTTCGCTGCGGTCGACTTGTGCAGTGCATTGTGCCTTGACATGCCCCTTTTCGAGGCACCGGAAGCACTGCAAGGCCCGTCTTGGCAGGAGTTTGACCCTGGCAGACACCCAGCCTACCAGAAGTCGCCCACCATCTGCAATCTTGTTCGCAGCCGCGACCGGGCACCGCACCCAAACAGTGCCCAGCCCGTCCGTGCCGCTGCGAATTTCGCCCGCCACCACGCTGTCTGGCGGACACCCACCGTTTTGAGCAATGGCCGCCATTACTTCCTCCGGGGTCACCGAGTCGTCCAGCCCATCCACGCGCAATTCAGCCGTGACCATAGGCCTGGACACTCGGGTGTCCTCTGGATTGAGGACTTCCCGGAGTTTGGCGGCCAGCTTGTCCGCCCTCTCCTGCCTTCCGGCACCCGACACCTGAAGCATCTTGGCACCCGTGGCTGCCGTCCTGAAGACGAAACCAGCCGGGGTGCCAAACTCGCTAAACTGAAGCTTCTGCTTCATTTCCGCCAGGACCGACTTGTAGGTCACTCCCCTGCTCACGGCTTCGGGCTGCAGTGTAATAACTACAGCCTCGGAGCGTGGGGTAGTGACCCTGGGCTGCCTCGTGCCCTGTGACCGAGTCGGTACCTGGGGCGGTGTCGGCTGCGGCGCGCTCTTTTTGCGCCCCCTCTTCACCACCGTCGTCCAGGCCTCCTGGGTGGGAGGTGCAGTCGCCGGTAGCGCGGCCTCTTGGGAAGTAGGAGGCGCGGTCGTACCCACCGCCTTCTTCTTCTTCCTTCTCTTGCGGCGGCCCTCTCCACCCACCGTCACTTGGGAGGGAGAAGCGGTCACCGGGGGCTGGACGAGGGGTACGGACGCACCCTGCACAGGCGTCCCAGGCCCTGCCGCGTTGCCCCCCTCTGCAGGCTTCTGCGTGACCTGCGCGGGCTTCGTCCTCGCGGACTCTTCCACCCTCCGCCTATCCGCCGCAAGCGGGGGCCGGAGGATCTCAGCCGGGGGCAGTCGAGACTCAATTGCCTCCAAGCGGGCACTAACCATGCCCCCACACTGCACCATACAGACTCTCGCCACCCTCTCTACGTCGTAGTCCGACAAACTTCGAGTTGGCGGCGCTGCATGTGCAGGGGCCGACGAGGGAGCCGCCTGCTGCTGCCCGACATTTTGCAAAGCGGCAAACTGCCGCTTGAGGTCCTCCAGCTCGGATCGGAGACGACTGTTCTCCGTCCACAGCCTCGCCGTCTCCTCCGAGGTCGTGTGGCCATGGAGAACCTGAACCGCCTCTCTGATCCCCTCTGCTGCCTCTTTGAGGGCGCGCATAAACGAGCCCTTCAGGTTGCCGGATTTGGTGGCAACCTTCAGGACAATGTCCACGCCGTCCATCACTTGGCGGCTGAGAGCCTCTGCTGTCAGGCTCTCCCCATTGGCCGCCTGGGCAGACCGCCGCTCTCGGGCCTGACGGGCCATTTCGGCCACCTCATCGGCCGCGACCGCTCTGTTCTGAGCACGTTTCGCGGCATTGGCCTCCGCTTTTGTGCCCACAAGAGCGACGCTGATCCCTCCAAGGTCGTCGACTGAGACCGCGGGTGAGACGCGATCCGAGTCGCTGACCGTCGGCGTATCGGTGCACTGCTTCAGGAAGCGGCCCCGAATGTCGCGTGACGCTACCGGACTGTTAGTCACGCGACCTCTGCCTCTCCTGGCTGTCGGCATCTTGTTAGCCGGCAGGTTCTCCTCGCTGGAGGACAGACCTGCCGAACCCGCGTCCGTCAGACAGCCGCGAGAACGCTTCCCCCAAAACTTGGAGGGAGCGGCTGTAACTACTTGCGGTGTGTCGTCTGACTCCGACATGCACACCCTCTCCAGGACCACGCGTGGCTCCACTGGAGCCTCTACTTCCGTCCTTAGTGACGCAGTGCCGCCGTCCGACACTACGACCGCCTCCGACGCGCGGCGCTCACCCAGTTTTCGGTCGGGTGGTTTGAACGAGATCAGGTCTTCGAAAGACCGTGATCTTGAGCCTCCTCGGCTCTCGTTGCCTTTGGCAAGTGGAAGAGAATTGTTGCCCTCCCCAGAATACGGGGGGCTTGACGATCCCGAAGGGATCGTGGCGGATTCTCCAACTGCTGAGCAGCTGGTACCGCCCTGGGGTACTATTTTCCAATTCTTCTTATTCATTTTGTTTTGTTCCTTTGAAGGGTGTGGTCCCTATCTCCCTACTTCATAAATATAATAAACATATATAATATATATACATACATACACATATAAATATTTCCGCCCCTCCCCCTTGATCCTTTATCACGGCGATTCATCACGCTCACAGTCACGTCTGATGGGCAGACGCGTACCAGAGGGCGACGAATGCCGTGATCCAAGATGAAGGAGGAACCCCAACCCTGATTCACTCCCCGAGAAGTTCGAGGAGTGAATCACTAATCACGTACCGTCCGATGAGCCCGCTCCGTGAGCCATCGCACGGCACACGACGAAATAACCCCAACCCTGATTCACTCCCCGAAAAGTTCGAGGAGTGAATCACCAATCACGTACCGTCCGATGAGCCCGCTCCGTGAGCCATCGCACGGCACACGACGAATAACCCCGCCCCGATTCACTCCCCGAGAACTTCGAGGAGTGAATCACTAATCACGTACCGTCCGATGAGCCCGCTCCGTGAGCCATCGCACGGTACGCGACGAATATCCCCGACCCCTGATCCACTCCTCGAGGAACTCGAGTAGTGGATCGGTCATCACACATCGTCCGATAGACCCGCTCCGTGGGTCATCGCACGACGCACAATGTGACCCCTCCCCATATTCACACTCCAATGACTTGGAGCGTGAATCGTGCACTGTCCGGAAGGGACAGGGCACCCCTCCCCAGAATATTAGCCACGACAGTAACATTCCCCAAGGAATAAGAAGAATTTCTTCTCATTTCTCGAGGAAGGATACTGCCGCGCCCAGGGTGCACCGGCCTAGCAACTGCTCTTCCCTCCAGACGTATCGAGAGGGACCAGCAGCCACTAGGCACACGTGGAGGAATTCTGACGCACCCCAACCTAACCTTTTTTTTTTTTTTTTTTTTTTTTTTGACGCTGGGAAAAAATGCATTACGCATACCCTCCCGTCGGGGGACGGAAGGGTTATGTGGGACTCCCCGGGCGGACCCGGTATACCCACTAAAACGACCCAGCGCATTCCCGCTTCGTCAGAGTGGAGGGGGACTGGGAATCCGGCACAGCCTTTACTTCCAGTCCCCCGCCGACGAACGCAAGGCACACCCCCCCCTCTTGCCCTCACGGCACGGGCGTGGAGGAGGGGGTTGGGAATGACCGACGGAGGTGACGGGTGCAATGCGGGCGGAGGCACCCCCGCGCCTGTCGCCCGCCCGTCACCGTGAGGAGGGAGGGCAAATGCCCCTTCCCCCCCTCTCCGCCCGCGGAGCAGCGCAGCGAGAGAGAGACCTCCCGCGCGCGCTCCGCCTCCTCCTTTTGCGAAATCGCAAAAGGAGGCTACCGCTGACCAGGCCTCCGCGCTCCCCAGCATGGCGTCCGCCAACGCACGCCGGGAAGCGGGAGGCCCAGTCGCCCGCGAGGTGACGGGTGCAATGCGGGCGGAGGCACCTCCGTGCCTGTCGCCCGCCCGTCACCGTGAGGAGGGAGGGCAAACGCCCCTTCCCCCCCTCACCGCCCACGGAGCGGCGCGGCGAGAGGATCATGTTCCGAGCATGATCCTCCCACCGCGCCGCCCCGCCTCCTCCCTCTGCGAGAACCTCGCAAAGGGAGGCTACCACTGACCAGGCCTCCTCTCCTCGCTCCCCAGCATGGTGTTCACGCACGCACGCCGGGAAGCGGGAGGCCCAGTCCCCCGCGGGGTGACGGGTGCAATGCAGGCGGAGGCACCTCCGCGCCTGTCGCCCGCCCGTCACCGTGAGGAGGGAGGACAAACGCCCCTTCCCCCCCTCTCCGCCCGCGGAGCGGTGCGGCGAGAGGATCATGTGGTTGCTCATGATCCCCTCGCCGAGCCGCCCCGCCTCCTCCTTCTGCGAGAACCTCGCAAAAGGAGGACCCCACTCCCCTGCCATGCCCTCTGCTACGCCCACTGCTCAGAGGGGCACGCAGGGGAAACGCACACCGCACCTCGCATGACGGGAGTCGATCATACGAAGTGCGATGCGCCCCCCCCCCCCAGAAAGCGCCTGGTGGTTTTTGTTGCGTCTATTTCTTATGGAATTAGACCAAGAACAGGGCGGCAACCACGTGAAGGTGAACACACCAGACTTGCCTTGAGGATCTACACGACCGTAGCGCTCTCCCTCAAGACCCCGCCACCCTACCGCCTCTGAGGGAGGCAGTAAGGTAGACCTGCATCTATGCTACCATGCAAAGCATGTCGTTGTGCAACCGCGAAAGCATAAATACAGATCGGCCCCACCCCAACCTAACCTTTTTTTTTTTTTTTTTTTTTTTTTTTTTTTGCGCTGTGAAAAAATGCATTACGCATACCCTCCCATCGGGGGATGAGAGGGCTATGTGGGACTCCCCGGGTCTGACCCGGTATACCCACTAAAACAACCCAGCGGCATTCCCGCTTCGTCAGAGTGGCGGGGGGACTGGGAAACCGGCACAGCCTTTACTTCCAGTCCCCCGCCGACGATTGCCAGGCAGGACCCCCTCACACCCTCACGGGTGTGGGGGGTCGGGAATGACTAACGGAGGTGACGGGTGCAATGCGGGCGGAGGCACCCCCGTGCCTGTCGCCCGCCCGTCACCTAGAGGAGGGAGGGCACGACGCCTTCTCCCCCTTCTCCGTCTGCGGAGCGGCGCAGCGAGAGGGTCGTCCTCCCGCGCCCGCTCCGCCTCCTCCTTCTGCGAGAGTACGTCCTCGCAGAAGGAGGCTACTGCTGACCAGGCCTCCTCGCTCCCCAGCATGGAGTCAACCACGCCGGGAAGCGAGAGGTCCGGTCCGACCACCGCGGTCAGACCACGGCGCAGCTCGGACCACGCCGGGCACACCTCAAGAGTGTGCTGCGCCGTGTCCTCCACCGCGCCGCAGTCGTGGCACGCTGGGGTTTCCTCTCTCCCGATCCGGTGAAGGTGCGATCCGAAGCAGCCGTGCCCGGACAACACCTGCACCAGACGGAAAGAGAGGAAACCGTGGGACCGCTCGAGCCAGCCCTTCAGGACCGGCCCGAGCGCGTCCAACGTCCGGCGGCCAAAGGCGGCGCTGGCGAGGTCCTCCGTCCAATGGAGGACGATGGCGTCCTTCGCCTCTCGCCGCACCGCCTCCCGCTCTTCGCCCATGGGGCGCTCCCCAAGCGCCTTTCGGCGCGCCGTCCACTCGTACACTCTGGCGAGCACCCACGCCTCCAACTCCCACGGAGGGGTGCCGGCCAGAGCGCACGCCGCCGAAAAGCCTACTGAGCGGTACGCTCTCGCCACCCGCTGTGCAATGGCCCGCTGGGGCCTGCGGATGGCGGTCGCATTCTCCCTCCTATGGAGGGAGTCCGCCCAGATGGGAGCCCCGTAAAGGGCCATGCTCCGCAAAATGCCGGCATAGAGGCGCCGGCATTTTGCCTTGGGCCCCCCCAGGTTTGGGAGTAGCCATGAGAAGGCGTCCGCGGCCTTCAACAGGCGCGTCGACAGCCCGCTGAAATGCGGGCCGAAGCGCCACCTGTCGTCCAGCACCAGCCCCAGATATTTCATCTGGGGCTGGACCCCTATACGGACGCCCTCCACGACGATGTGGGCGTCGGCAGGGCAGCGCTGCCGGGGACCGCGAAAGAACACGGCCTCCGTTTTGTGCAGCGCCACCCTCAATCCCAGGCGGCGGATCCTTTCTGCTACCAAGGACCCGCCAGCCGAGGCCAGAATGGCCGCGTCGGCAAAGTTCCTCCCCCGGGCAGTGAGGAGAGTGTCATCCGCGTAGCAGATGACACTCGTGCCCGGGAGGAGGGCTCCCCGCAGGAGCCAGTCGAAGCCGATGTTCCACAAGGGAGGGCCAAGCACCGACCCCTGCGGAACACCGGACTCTGCAGCGTACCTCCTCATGGTGGCCGATTTGTCCACAAGGAGGACCTCGCGGTCCTCCAAGTAGTCGGCCAGGAGATCCTGCAGATATTGGGGCACTCCGTGATATCGGAGTGCCTCCAATATCGTCGAGTGGGGGACGGAGTTGAAGGCGTTGGCAATGTCGAACGACACCGCCAGCACTCCGTCCCCCGCCTCCACCGCCTCCTTCACCTGGCCCTTGAGGAGGGCCAGCGCGTCGATCGTCGAACGCCCACGACGGAAACCGTATTGGGCGTCCGACAGATCCGGCCCTACCCCCCGCAGGTGGTTCTCCAGCCTCCCGGCGACAATCCCCTCGAACAGCTTACCGACCTCATCGAGCAGAACGATGGGCCGGTATGCCGAGGGGGAGTCCGCCGGGCGTCCTTCTTTCCGGAGGAGGCACAGCTGCCCCTCCTTCCACGGTTTCGGGAACCTCCCAGCCGTAAAACACGCGCTGAAGAGGTCCCGAAACCTGTCCTCCATTTCGGTGGCGGCGATCGCCACCACCCGCGCGGGGACGCCGTCCGGCCCGGGGGCGGTCTTCTTCGCGCGGAGGCTCAAAACCCCCGCGTAGAATTCCGCCGCCGTGACCGGGGGCACCTCCGCCTCCGGTGGAGCCGCCCCTTGCGGGGGATCCATTGTTGGTGGGGCGAAGTCGGTCCTGCTCGGAAACAGGGACCGGACCACCCCATCCAACAATGCCGGCTCGAGGGTCTCCGACAGTGGGGGACCATAGGGGCGGAGCTTGTTACGCGCCGCCTTATATGGCCTCCCATAGGGGTCCCTGTCGAGACCCTCCAGCATCTCGGCCCTCGCCGAGTCCTGCGCAGCGCCCATTGCAGACTTGAGGGCCACCGTAGCCTCTCGGTAAGAGGCGTACAGGCGGTCCTCCTCTGCCCGGACTCGGTTCTGGGCGCTGCGCCGGCGGCTCCGCGCGTAGGCCCTTCGGGCCGCCACGCAGGTGGCCCGGAGCCCCGCCAGCTCCTCCGTCCACCAGTACACGGCACGACGGGGAGGCGGACGGCAAGACCGAGGCATGCTGGAGTTGCACACCTCGGTCAAGGACCCCCGTAGCCGGACCGCTGCGGCGTCCACGTCCGGGGCCTCCTCGACAGGGGGAGGCGACAGCCAGTCCTGGAGGAAGGCGGCCTCCTTGGCTGCCTCCCGGTCCAGGCGGGTGAGTGCCCACCGCGGGAAGGGGGATTGCCCAGCGCGGGCCGTCCCCCCTCCCCGCTGTGTGGAGATGTCGAACCGCACGTAACGGTGGTCCGACAAGGTCTCCACCAGCTCCACCCGCCAGTTCACGACGCGGGCGGCGAGCGCGGGGGTGGCGAACGAGACGTCCACCACCGACCCGCCCTGTTGCCGCACACACGTGTGGACCGCCCCCCTGTTGAGGAGGGACACACCGCACGAGGCCGACCAAAATTCGACGGAGCGTCCCCGGACGTTACAACCGGCGGCCGGGTTGCCCCAGGCCGCCGACTTGGCGTTGAGGTCACCGAGCACCACGACCTGGCGTGGCGCCGCCCTCCCTACGACGGCAGTGAGGATCTCTAGGAAATCCTCAAAGTCCGAGAGAGGGCGGTTTGGGGAGAAATACACCCCCACTATCGCTATCTCTCCCCACGCGGCAGCCACGTATCCCGGTCCCCTCTCTAAGAGCGAGAGGGGAGGGGAGTCTGTGGAAGACCGCGCCACCAACGCCACTAGGCCATCCCGGTCGCCCAGCCAACGGCCAGGGACCGAGTAGGGCTCGGCGACCACCGCCAAGTCCACCAACCACTCAGCCATGGTCTGCATCAGCAGATCCTGGGCTGTCCTGCAGTGGTTGGCGTTCGCCTGAAGGATGCGATGTTCGACTCTGGGCATTACTCGGACATCGCACCCTCCTCCGCAGCCGCCGCAGGAACGGCGGCGTTAGCGGCAACAGCTGGCGCAGGCCCGGTCGGTGCCTGCGCTTTGCCACGCTTACGGGGGGGATTGCATTTCCCCCCCTTCATAACGTGGCCTGCCCGGCGGCCACTGGCGGCACACACCGCGCAGTGCGGCGTGGCGGCCTGACAGGAGGAGGCTTTGTGGCCCTCCTTGCCGCAGCGGTAGCATGTGTCCGACCGGTCCACTTTGGACGGACACATGGGCTTGGTGTGTCCGATGCCGAAGCACCGGAAACACCGTAGAGGCTGGTCCTCGAGTGCCCTAACCGCACCCCAGCT
The DNA here is from genome assembly GCA_963853795.1 of Xestia rhomboidea. NCBI lineage: Eukaryota > Metazoa > Arthropoda > Insecta > Lepidoptera > Noctuidae > Xestia > Xestia rhomboidea. Next base: position 130,082 of record OY970783.1, read on the forward strand.
GAAGCCGACCTGAAGCCGTCCCTTCGCAAGGACGGCTTTGGCAGCCGCGATTGGGCACTCGAGGCGGATTGTGCCCATTCCGCCGCGGCCGGGCCTTATGTCCCGGCCTTGGACCGCACTGGCGCCACAGCCCCCTACCGCTGCGACCGCAGCCACCACCTCCTCCTTGGTGACGGAGTCATCTAGCTCCGTCACTTCAATGGCCGCCAACTTGACCGGCCGGGCCACCTTGGCAGAGTCCGCGATGACCTCCTGCAGCTTGGCTGCAAAGAGGTCAGCGCGGGCGCTCCCCTCGGCCCCCGGGAACTCGAAAATTCGAGCCCCGGCCTGCGTCCGCCGGCACGACACACTGCCGATGCCCAGTTGGGCGGGATCGGCATTGCCGCGCGCCCGCACCAAGATGGAGGCGTAGGTCTCCCCCCGCCCCGCAGCCTCCGCGGTGAGTGTCACCACGACGGCTGCGGTTCTAGGGGGGATCAACCTCCCCTTTCCCCTCCCATTCCCCCTTCCCTGGCCCTTTCCCTTGCCGGTCGTCTGCGACTGGCTGGGAACGGTGGTGGCGGGGACGGTAGGCACGGCAGGGTTGGCAGGGACGGCCGTTGCCGACTTCTTCCCCTTCCCCTTGCCCTTCCCCCCACGGACCACTTTCGTCCACTCGTTGGACGGAGTGGTCGCAGGGAGAAGGGCATCTTCCGCCTGGGTTGAAGACGGCCCCGGCTCAGACCGCCTCCTGTCCGCCTGAGTTGAGGACGGCCCCGGCTCAGACCGCCTCTCATCCGCCGCAAGCGGTGGTCGGAGGCGCTTCTCCGGCAGGAGCCGGTCCTCAATCCCTGCAAAGCAGGCTCTCGTGAAAGCCCTCTCCTCCATTACTACCTTGCGGATGATATCCTCAAGGTTGGAGGAGGGGCCCTCTGCTGCAGGCCTCGCCTTGGCCTGTTGTGGCCGGGCCGAGGCAGCGCCCTCTGCCACAGGGCTCGCCTCGGCCTGCTGTGGCCGGGCCGTGGCTTCAGCCAGCTTCAGATGAAGCTGGCTGACCTCCGACTGCAGGCGATCCACCCTCGCCTGCAGTTGCCGCGTCTCGTCGGTGGTCGTCCGCGTCACCAACTCAGCGACGACACCACGCAGGCTTGCGGCCCTGCACTTTAGGGCCTTTTGAAAAGTGCCCTTTAGGTTGGAGGACTTAGAGGCGATCTCCATGATCCCCTCCTCGTCCTCCTCCGCCATCCTCTGGAGCTCCTCCAGCGACTGGTCCGCGTAAAGAACGCGAGACGCACCGTACCCGGACTTGGCCCGGGCGAGGTGCGCCCGCTTCTCTTTCGCGGCAACCCGCTCCTCCAGCTCTTGCTGGAGCTGCGCCTTCCGGGCCAGGTCAACCTGGCGCTGGGCGTCCGCGAGCCCAACGACGTGGGTATCCGCGGCCGTCGTCGTCGGCTTTTTAGCCTTCGACAACGGTTTGGACCCCGAAGCCGAAGAGCTCCCGGACCCACAGCTCTGGAAGACCCGCTTCAGTGGTCGTGAGCCGCTCCCATCTGACACTCCAACAACCGAGTCACTGTCAGATGACTCAGCCCCTCCATAATAGCTAGCCGCAGACGGCGCGCGGCTAGATTCAGACGCTGGAGCGTCGGGGTGGCCCTGAGAAGGGCCTTTGGGTTGGCCCTGAGAAGGACCTTTGGGTTGGCCCTGAGAAGGACCTTTGGGTTTTAAAAACCGCCCGCGGGCGTCCCGCGCAGGACTTGGCATGGCAGCCACAGCAGATTCGTAGAAAACAAGGCAATAAAATAAAAGCTACGAGAGCACAGAGCACTTTGGCCGTACCCAGTCTGCCACTCCGTTACGGTGGTCAAACTGGGCCGTTTCCAGGGGACACGACGTGGACGTAAGCTCTGTGGGGTGGTCCCCCACCCCAACCTAACCTAACCTTTTTTTTTTTTTTTTGTTGCCGGGGTGGAAAATCCACACGGATGTCCTCCGCCCTGGGGCGGGCGGAGGGGTCTGTCGGACTCTAACCGACTAAAAACCACCCCGGTGTTCCATTCCCACACTTGCACCGGGGATCATGGGAACTATTGCGCCTTCCACGATCCCCGGCTAGTGCCGGCCCGCGTCTGCGGGCCACCTCATGTCTACGGGGGGAGCGAGGTGTACTCCCCCCGCAACGCCAATAGGGGCGCGCGCGGAACACTACGCGCCACCGCCTCGGGTCCAGTTATTCGGCGGGGCGGCGGACGTCCCCAAGTCCGCCGTCCCTCTGAACCCGTTCAGGGGGGCCGGAAGAGGGCGTTGTCCGCCCTCCGCCGACGCCCGGCACGTCTGCTGCGGGTCGGGAGAGCGGTTTCCACCTCCCTCGACCTCTCCGCAGCCTCCTTCTGTGAGATGACCGTTTCACAGAAGGAGATCACTGCATCCCACGACTCTGCGCTCCCGACCATCGCGCGAGCGACGGCCGGCAGCGCTAGGTCGGCTCCCACTTCTGTCACGAGGGCACGGCGCGGCTCCTCCCATGCGGCACACTCTGCCAGCGTGTGCCGCGCCGTGTCCTCCAGACAATGGACGCAGTGATGACACCGGGCGTCCGGCTCCCTGTTTATGCGACACAGGTACTTCCCGAAGCAACCGTGCCCCGAGAATACCTGCGTCGCCCGAAACGACAGGGAGCCGTGCCTCCTCTCGAGCCATTCCTCGAGCACTGGTCGGATCGCCTCGATGGTAGCGAGGCCGGCGGTAGGGCGCAAAAGCCTCTCCCGCCACTCCGCCACCATGACCTCGCGGAGCTGAGACCGACGCAGATCGATCTCTCGCTGCATCGGTCCTCCGCCCCGCGTCCGCGCCTCCTCGCGCCACCGGTAAAGTGACGCGAGGACTCTCGCCTCCAGGTCCCAGGGTGGCGACCCGGCCAGTGCACAAGCCGCCTCGTAGGAGATTGTGCGATACCCCCTGACAGACCTGACGGCCATCGCCCGCTGCGGTTTTCGCAGGATCGCGATGCTGCCGGCCGTCAGGTCCGAGGCCCACACCGGGGCCCCGTACAGGGCCATGGATCGCAAGACCCCCAGGTACAATCTCCTACAGGCGGTGCTCGGGCCCCCCAGATTGGGAAGCAGCGTTGCGAGCGCGCCCGCCGCGCCCATCAACTTGGGCGCCAGCCGCTGGAAATGGGGGCCGAAACTCCAACGGCTGTCGAGCACCAATCCGAGATACTTCATGGTGCACTCGACAGCAATTGGAGTCCCCCCGACCACAATATGTGATCCCGGCGGCGGCGCCCGCCGGGGGCCGTGAAAGACCACGGCCTCCGACTTGTTGAGGGCCACCTCCAGGCCCAGGCGCCGTATGCGGCCCACGACCTGCGAGACCGCAGAGGTCGCCAGCAACGCTGCCTCCCTGTACGAGCTCCCCCGGGCCGTGACCAGCGTGTCGTCCGCGTAACACACCAAGGTCACCCCCCGTTGGAGCTCGCCTCTCAGCACCCAGTCGTACCCGATGTTCCACAGGGGTGGGCCAACGACCGAACCCTGTGGAACACCGCACGACATGTCGCGCCGGCCTCCGCCGTCGCGTCCCCAGTAGGTGACACACCTTTCCGCTAAATAAGCCCCAACGATGCGGCGGAGGTACGGGGGCACCCTGTGGTAACACAGCGCCTCCCGAATGCAGCTCCAGGGCAGGGTGTTGAAAGCGTTGGAGATGTCCAAGGACACCGCCAACATCACCCCGCCCCGGGACACCGCTTCCTCCGCCAGGACTCTTACCCGCATTATGGCGTCCACGGTGGAGCGCCCATGCCGAAAGCCGAACTGGCTGTCGTCCAGATCCGGCCCCTCTCTGTACAAGTGGCCGGCGAGGCGGGCAGCAATAATCCGCTCGAAAAGCTTACCCACCTCGTCCAGCAGCACTATGGGCCGGTACGCGGACGGCGAGTCCGCTGGGCGCCCCGCCTTCTTGAGCAGGACCAGACGACCCGTTTTCCACTTACTAGGGAATTGGCCCTGCTCAAGACACGCTGAGTAGAGTCCTCTCAGCTGGGGCTCTAGCTCTTTCAGAGCGAGGGCAAGCGCGACACCGGGAACCCCGTCGGGCCCCGGGGCGACGGTTTTGGCCCGAAGCCGCGTTATTGCCGCCCTCATCTCTGCGTGTGTCACCTCTGGGACGCTGACGTCCTCCCCATCCGTAGGCTCTGCGGCTGTGGGCAAAGCCATCGGCGGCGGTACATGCTCTTCTCTGGCAGGGAAGAGCGTTGCGACCACTTCCTCCAGCAGCTGAGGCTGCAGACTCTCAGTGAGTGGGGGCGCCCAGGCACGAAGTTTCCCTCGCACCGCACGATAAGGGCGCCCCCACGGATTCACGTCGAGGGTCGACAACATCTCCTCCCTGGCTCGAGTCTTAGCCTCGCCGACGGCCAGCCACAGAGCCTCCTTGGCCGCGCGGTACACCTCATACAGCGCGGCCTCTTCCTCCGGAACCCGACGACGTCTCCTCCGGTATCGGGTGTACTGGCGTCTCACCTCCACACACGTCACGCGCAACTGCGCGATGACGGCGGACCACCAGTACAGCTGGCGCCTTGTGGGTTGGGTGACGCGGGGCATAGACGCATCGCAAATTTGCGTCATCGCCCCGCGGAACCACTGCGCCTCCGCTTCGACGTCGAGGGGTTCGTTCGTCATTGACTCCCGGACCCAGGCCTGGAGGATTGCGGCTTCCTCGAGGAGTTCCCTGTCGATTCTCTTGTACGACCAGCGAGGACCGTCCATTTGCGGGGCAGGCGGGCGACCGCCGCCCGCAGGCTGGGTGGAGACGTCAAATCGAATATATCGATGGTCCGACAGCGTCTCCACCTCTACGGCAACTCGCCAGTCGCGCACACGGCCTGCAACAGCGGGGCTTGCGAACGACACGTCCACTATGGACCCGCCCCGCTGCCGCACGCACGTGTGCACCGAGCCCCGATTCAGGACGGTCAGGCCGGTCTCGACCGCCCACTCCTCCAACACCTCACCCCTGGGATCGGTGATCGGGGATCCCCACGCCGCAGACTTGGCATTGAGATCCCCGAGCAACAGCACCGGGCGAGGGTGGAACCGGCTCACGACGGCACCTAGCTCGACAAGGAACTCCTCAAAGTCAGCGAGACTCTTGTTGGGAGAGAAATACGCCCCAATTGTGACAATGCCGTCCACGAGGGCGGCCACCCAGCCGTGACCTCGGGACGGACTGACAAGAGTCCCGCCAATGATGGCCACCAAGCCGTCCAGGTCCCCTGCCCAGTTATCGCGGGGGGGAACAAAATACGGCTCGGCGACCACAGCCACGTTGATCAACCACTCCGCCATGCTCTGGAGCAATAGATCCTGAGCTCTGGCGGCGTGGTTGATGTTCGCCTGGAGGAAACGGAATTGCGCCATTAATGGCATTCCATTTCCTCGGCTCCTCCTTCCCTGGGTCGGGAGTCGGGCTGTGGGAGAGGCGCAGTTTCTCCGACAGCTCTAGACTTCTTATTCTTGGACTTGGGTGCCTTGCAGGCCTTCCCGCCAAGTCTGTGCTCCGAGCGTTTCCCTGCAGCTGCGCAAAGGCTGCAGTTTGGCGCTCCGGAGCACTGGGCCGCCCTGTGGCCGGGTCGACCGCAGCGGAAACATAGTTCGCTGCGGTCGACTTGTGCAGTGCATTGTGCCTTGACATGCCCCTTTTCGAGGCACCGGAAACACTGCAAGGCCCGCCTTGGCAGGAGTTTGACCCTGGCAGACACCCAGCCTACCAGCAGTCGCCCGCCATCTGCAATCTTGTTCGCAGCCGCGACCGGGCACCGCACCCAAACAGTGCCCAGCCCGTCCGTGCCGCTGCGAATTTCGCCCGCCACCACGCTGTCTGGCGGACACCCACCGTTTTGAGCAATGGCCGCCATTACTTCCTCCGGGGTCACCGAGTCGTCCAGCCCATCCACGCGCAATTCAGCCGTGACCATGGGCCTGGACACTCGGGTGTCCTCTGGATTGAGGACTTCCCGGAGTTTGGCGGCCAGCTTGTCCGCCCTCTCCTGCCTTCCGGCACCCGACACCTGAAGCATCTTGGCACCCGTGGCTGCCGTCCTGAAGACGAAACCAGCCGGGGTGCCAAACTCGCTAAACTGAAGCTTCTGTTTCATTTCCGCCAGGACCGACTTGTAGGTCACTCCCCTGCTCACGGCTTCGGGCTGCAGTGTAATAACTACAGCCTCAGAGCGTGGGGTAGTGACCCTGGGCGGCCTCGTGCCCTCTGACCGAGTCGGTACCTGGGGCGGTGTCGGCTGCGGCGCGCTCTTTTTGCGCCCCCTCTTCACCACCGTCGTCCAGGCCTCCTGGGTGGGAGGTGCAGTCGCCGGTAGCTCGGCCTCTTGGGAAGTAGGAGGCGCGGTCGTATCCACGACCTTCTTCTTCTTCCTTCTCTTGCGGCGGCCCTCTCCACCCACCGTCACTTGGGAGGGAGAAGCGGTCACCGGGGGCTGGGACGTCTGAACGAGGGGTACGGACGCACCCTGCACAGGCCTCCCGGGCGCTGCCGCGTTGCCCCCCTCTGCAGGTTTCTGCGTGACCTGCGCGGGCTTCGTCCTCGCGGACTCTTCTGTCCTTCGCCTATCCGCCGCAAGCGGGGGCCGGAGGATCTCAGCTGGGGGGAGTCGAGACTCAATTGCCTCCAAGCGGGCACTCACCATGCCCCCACACTGCACCATACAGACTCTCGCAACTCTCTCTACGTCGTAGTCCGACAAACATCGAGTTGGGGGCGCTGCATGTGCAGGGGCCGACGAGGGAGCCGCCTGCTGTTGCCCAACATTTTGCAAAGCGGCAAACTGCCGCTTGAGGTCCTCTAGCTCGGATCGGAGACGACTGTTCTCCGTCCACAACCTCGCCGTCTCCTCCGAGGTCGTGTGTCCATGGAGAACCTGAACCGCCTCCCTGATCCCCTCTGCCGCCTCTTTGAGGGCGCGCATAAACGAGCCCTTCAGGTTGCCAGATTTGGTGGCAACCTTCAGGACAATGTCTACGCCGTCCATCACTTGGCGGCTGAGAGCCTCTGCTGTCAAACTTTCCCCATTGGCCGCCTGGGCAGACCGCCGCTCTCGGGCCTGACGGGCCATTTCGGCCACCTCATCGGCCGCGACCGCTCTGTTCTGAGCACGTTTCGCGGCGTTGGCCTCCGCCTTTGTGCCCACAAGAGCGACGTTGACCCCTCCAAGGTCGTCAACTGAGACCGCTGGTGAGACGCGATCCGAGTCACTGACCGTCGGCGTATCATAGCGCTGCTTCAGGAAGCGGCCCCGGATGTCGCGTGACGCTGCCGGACTGTTAGTCCCACGACCTCTGCCTCTCTTTGCTGTCGGCATCTTATTGGCCGGCAGGTTCTCCTCGCTGGAGGACAGACCTGCCGAACCCGCGTCCGACAGACAGCCGCGAGAACGCTTCCCCCAAAATTTGGAGGGAGCGGCCACAAGTGATTGCGGTGTGTCGTCCGACTCCGACATGCACACCCTCTCCAAGACCACGCGTGGCTCCACTGGAGCCTCTACTTCCGTCCTTAGTGACGCAGTGCCGGAGTCCGACACTACGACCGCCTCTGACACGCGGCGCTCACCCAGTTTTCGGTCGGGTGGTTTAAATGAGATCAGGTCTTCGAAAGACCGTGATCTTGAGCCTCCTCGGCTCTCGTTGCCTTTGGCAAGTGGAGGAGAATTGTTGCCCTCCCCAGAATACGGGGGGCTTGACGATCCCGAAGGGATCGTGGCGGATTCTCCAACTGCTGAGCAGCTGGTACCGCCCTGGGGTACTATTTTCCAATTCTTCTTGTCCTATATGTATCTCCCCACTTCATAAATATAATAAACATATATAATATATTTACATACATACACATATAAATATTTCCGCCCCTCCCCCCTTGATCCTTCATCACGGCGATTCATCACGCTCACAGTCACGTCTGATGGGCAGACGCGTACCAGAGGGCGACGAATGCCGTGATCCAAGATGAAGGAGGAACCCCAACCCTGATTCACTCCCCGAGAAGTTCGAGGAGTGAATCACTAATCACGTACCGTCCGATGAGCCCGCTCCGTGAGCCATCGCACGGCACACGACGAAATAACCCCAACCCTGATTCACTCCCCGAGAAATACGAGGAGTGAATCACCAATCACGTACCGTCCGATGAGCCCGCTCCGTGAGCCATCGCACGGCACACGACGAATAACCCCGCCCCGATTCACTCCCCGAGAACTTCGAGGAGTGAATCACTAATCACGTACCGTCCGATGAGCCCGCTCCGTGAGCCATCGCACGGTACGCGACGAATATCCCCGACCCCTGATCCACTCCTCGAGGAACTCGAGTAGTGGATCGGTCATCACACATCGTCCGATAGACCCGCTCCGTGGGTCATCGCACGACGCACAATGTGACCCCTCCCCATATTCACACTCCAATGACTTGGAGCGTGAATCGTGCACTGTCCGGAAGGGACAGGGCACCCCTCCCCAGAATATTAGCCACGACAGTAACATTCCCCAAGGAATAAGAAGAATTTCTTCTCATTCCTCGAGGAAGGATACTGCCGCGCCCAGGGTGCACCGACCCAGCAGCTGCTCTTCCCTCCAGACGTATCGAGAGGGACCAGCAGCCACTAGGCACACGTGGAGGAATTCTGACGCACCCCAACCTAACCTTTTTTTTTTTTTTTTTTTTTTTTTTTTTTTTTTTTTTTTTTTTTTTTTTTTTTTCACGCTGGGAAAAAATGCATTACGCATACCCTCCCGTCGGGGGACGGGAGGGGTATGTGGGACTCCCCGGGCGGACCCGGTATACCCACTAAAACGACCCAGCGCATTCCCGCTTCGTCATAGTGGAGGGGGACTGGGAATCCGGCACAGCCTTTACTTCCAGTCCCCCGCCGACGAACGCAAGGCACACCCCCCCCTCTTGCCCTCACGGCACGGGCGTGGAGGAGGGGGTTGGGAATGACCGACGGAGGTGACGGGTGCAATGCGGGCGGAGGCACCCCCGCGCCTGTCGCCCGCCCGTCACCGTGAGGAGGGAGGGCAAATGCCCCTTCCCCCCCTCTCCGCCCGCGGAGCAGCGCAACGAGAGAGAGACCTCCCGCGCGCGCTCCGCCTCCTCCTTTTGCGAAATCGCAAAAGGAGGCTACCGCTGACCAGGCCTCGACGCTCCCCAGCATGGCGTCCGCCAACGCACGCCGGGAAGCGGGAGGCCCAGTCGCCCGCGAGGTGACGGGTGCAATGCGGGCGGCGGCACCTCCGTGCCTGTCGCCCGCCCGTCACCGTGAGGAGGGAGGACAAACGCCCCTTCCCCCCCTCACCGCCCACGGAGCGGTGCGGCGAGAGGATCATGTTTTGCTCATGATCCTCCCACCGCGCCGCCCCGCCTCCTCCCTCTGCGAGAACGAACCTCGCAAAGGGAGGCTACCGCTGACCAGGCCTCCTCTCCTCGCTCCCCAGCATGGTGTTCACGCACGCACGCCGGGAAGCGGGAGGCCCAGTCCCCCGCGGGGTGACGGGTGCAATGCGGGCGGAGGCACCTCCGCGCCTGTCGCCCGCCCGTCACCGTGAGGAGGGAGGGCAAACGCCCCTTCCCCCCCTCTCCGCCCGCGGAGCGGCGCAGCGAGAGGATCATGCGGGTGTTCATGATCCTCTCGCCGCGCCGCCCCGCCTCCTCCCTCTGCGAGAACCTCGCAAAGGGAGGCTACCTCTGACCAGGCCTCCTCTCCTCGCTCCCCAGCATGGTGTTCACGCACGCACGCCGGGAAGCGGGAGGCCCAGTCCCCCCGCGGGGTGACGGGTGCAATGCGGGCGGAGGCACCTCCGCGCCTGTCGCCCGCCCGTCACCGTGAGGAGGGAGGGCAAACGCCCCTTCCCCCCCTCTCCGCCCGCGGAGCGGCGCGGCGAGAGGATCATGTTCCGCGCATGATCCACTCGCCGCGCCGCCCCGCCTCCTCCTTCTGCGAGAACCCCGCAAAAGGAGGACCCCACTCCCCTGCCATGCCCTCTGCTACGCTCAGAGGGGCACGCAGGGGAAACGCACACCGCACTTCGCATGACGGGAGTCGATCATACGAAGTGCGATGCGCCCCCCCCCCCCAGAAAGCGCCTGGTGGTTTTTGTTGCGTCTATTTCTTATGGAATTAGACCAAGAACAGGGCGGCAACCACGTGAAGGTGAACACACCAGACTTGCCTTGAGGATCTACACGACCGTAGCGCTCTCCCTCAAGACCCCGCCACCCTACCGCCTCTGAGGGAGGCAGTAAGGTAGACCTGCATCTATGCTACCATGCAAAGCATGTCGTTGTGCAACCGCGAAAGCATAAATACAGATCCGCCCCACCCCAACCTAACCTTTTTTTTTTTTTTTTTTTTTTTTTTTTCACGCTGGGAAAAAATGCATTACGCATGCCCTCCCGTCGGGGGACGGGAGGGGTATGTGGGACTCCCCGGGCGTGCAAAACCCGGTATACCCACTAAAACGACCCAGCGCATTCCCGCTTCGTCATAGTGGAGGGGGACTGGGAATCCGGCACAGCCTTTACTTCCAGTCCCCCGCCGACGAACACAAGGCGGACCCCCCCTCTTGCCCTCACGGCACGGGCGTGGAGGAGGGGGTTCGGGAATGACCGACGGAGGTGACGGGTGCAATGCGGGCGGAGGCACCCCCGCGCCTGTCACCCGCCCGTCACCGTGAGGAAGGAGGGCAAATGCCCCTTCCCCCCCTCTCCGCCCGCGGAGCAGCGCAGCGAGAGAGAGACCTCCCGCGTGCGCTCCGCCTCCTCCTTTTGCGAAACCGCAAAAGGAGGCTACCGCTGACCAGGCCTCCGCGCTCCCCAGCATGGCGTCCGCCAACGCACGCCGGGAAGCGGGAGGCCCAGTCGCCCGCGAGGTGACGGGTGCAATGCGGGCGGAGGCACCTCCGTGCCTGTCGCCCGCCCGTCACCGTGAGGAGGGAGGGCAAACGCCCCTTCCCCCCCTCACCGCCCACGGAGCGGTGCGGCGAGAGGATCATGTTCCGAGCATGATCCTCCCACCGCGCCGCCCCGCCTCCTCCCTCTGCGAGAACCTCGCAAAAGGAGGCTACCTCTGACCAGGCCTCCTCTCCTCGCTCCCCAGCATGGTGTTCACGCACGCACGCCGGGAAGCGGGAGGCCCAGTCCCCCGCGGGGTGACGGGTGCAATGCGGGCGGAGGCACCTCCGCGCCTGTCGCCCGCCCGTCACCGTGAGGAGGGAGGACAAACGCCCCTTCCCCCCCTCTCCGCCCGCGGAGCGGCACGGCGAGAGGATCATGTCCTCCAAACACGATCCTCCCACCGCGCCGCCCCGCCTCCTCCTTCTGCGAGAACCTCGCAAAAGGAGGACCCCACTCCCCTGACATGCCCTCTGCTACGCTCAGAGGGGCACGCAGGGGAAACGCACACCGCACCTCGCATGACGGGAGTCGATCATACGAAGTGCGATGCGCCCCCCCCCCCAGAAAGCGCCTGGTGGTTTTTGTTGCGTCTATTTCTTATGGAATTAGACCAAGAACAGGGCGGCAACCACGTGAAGGTGAACACACCAGACTTGCCTTGAGGATCTACACGACCGTAGCGCTCTCCCTCAAGACCCCGCCACCCTACCGCCTCTGAGGGAGGCAGTAAGGTAGACCTGCATCTATGCTACCATGCAAAGCATGTCGTTGTGCAACCGCGAAAGCATAAATACAGATCCGCCCCACCCCAACCTAACCTAACCTAACCTAACCTAACCGTCTGGCTCCAACCACCGCCGCGAACGCCACGTTTTTCGTTCGTCTCCCGCTATAAAAAATTCGAAAAAGTGGTAAAAAGTGGTCGAATTTTAACAAGTTTGGTGTCTGTGTGTGGGGAATTGTGCAAGCTATACGCCCCAGTGAAAGTTACTACCCGGATTGCAGTGAATAATTATTAACACCTGAAAAACTCCAAAATTTGGAGGTTAAACTGTGAAGTAAAATCTTCAGACGAATACGCTGCGAAAACAAGATCGACGACCCCCTCTTTTTATTGAAGGAGAGGGTGGGGATTAACCCCGCACACCATCCTGATCATCCGGGAACTTCAAAAACCCGGAGCTCCACTTAATACACTGAAAAAAGTGAAAACCACGTGGACTGAAAATTTAGAAGGAGCGGAGCCAGACGCCTGGAATTTTGCAGCCATCATTCTCTGTTACTATATAGAAGGTACCCACAAACAATTTTCATCTACCTACCAGCACTGATTTTTAAGAGGACTTAGAAGTTCGAAAATTTAGACTCCTATATCTTCGGACCCAATCAAGATTTTCAAAATCTTCAACCGCAGACCTTGGCGCGCTAACTGGCATAATAGAGACACTAAGTTTTAGATTTTTAGAATAAACAGTTTTTAAGTTATAAGGTATTTTGCAGAAAAAACATATTTTTCAAAAAATTTTAACCTGGTTTTTGGCTTTTTAAATGTTTAATTATTGTATATTATAGCGCTCTATTTGTAGTATTTTTAACCATTTTTTCAAAAAAATTTCGACCAGCGGTTCTCTAGATATTGAATTTTAACTGTTTTTTGGCCCTTATTCAAAATTAAATAGGAATATATATATTTCGACACCTGGTCAGTGTCCAACACACCCATCGTGACCTATTCGAGCCCAAACACCGGCCCCATAGGTCCTAATTTGACTGTTTTGGCAAAATCGCGCCATCTTGGTTTTTTAGGTTTTAAGTTTAAGAATAAGATATCTCGGGAACCGTTGGTCCTTTTAACACCGGATTTTCGATAGTGCTAGAAGCGTACCGCCAACATTAGGCGTGGATAAGTTTCAGGCTGTTTCAGGCGACTGAAATTTTTGTCGCTGAAACTGCTTTCAGAATATACCTGAAGTGACGCCGAGCTGCAGGTCCAAAACCCCGTTCCTCTGCGACGAAGGGTTCTGAAGTTACGAACGTTTTAATACTACATTTGACAGCTCGGCGGCCATTTTGTTTATCTTCGGGCAGCCAGAACTCCTGAACCAGAGGTCGTAGGAGATTGCGGTTTTCGACTTTATAGTCGGAGACTCATTGCCCTGCACACCTCACGATTTCGGGCGGTTTGGAGCTGAAAATTTTTGGGACCCTGAAAGTAGTTTCAGCGGACAGCGGAGCTCAGGGCGAGTTGGGAGAGCCCAAACTCGAGGGGTCTGCGGCTTTCCCGAAGGAAGTTATCCGAGGTCAAAGTTTACCTTTGACAGATCCGCGGCCATTTTGAACTTTTTCAATCGATCATAGCTTCCTAACGGAGAGTCGTAGAGGGCCGGGGTTTTCGCTGGACATACCAGTAGGGCATAGTGTATAAGAGTAGACGGTTTTCAGGCGTTTTCAGGACGTCAGGATTTTTCAGCCTGGAAACCGTTCCGGCGGATTGGTCTCGTCGAGCCCAATTCGGAAAGCCCAAACACCGGGGTTTTTGGTCGGGTGGTTCCGGAGATATCCTCTTGTAACCACTTGTGGTTTTTTATTTTGGTAAAAAACCAAATTTTCAAGTTGGGATATCTCCGAAACCCTTTGGTGTAGCCATACCGAGTTTGGGTTCATCTGGAAGGGCTCGGTGAGGCCTGTCCACCGGACTGGACAAAACGACTCTACATAGAGTCTTTTTAAGAGTCGTCAGTTTTTGACTGCTGGGAGCTTTTCTCATCTGCTTTCGGTGCTTGACCCGTTCATTGAACGAAAGACTGACCGTAAATTGCTTTACGTAGAGTTGAGACCTACTAAGATTTATTAATCTTAAGTATTTTACATTTTATTTTTATTATACACTTTTACTTTTGTTTTGTTTTGAATTTTTTACACTTTGACGCGAACCTCCAACGACATGAACCCAATTAGGACCCCACTCAAAGTGAAGCCGGCTGATGGTGAAAAGTCACCGATACCGACGACGTCTCCTCCTAACGTGAGGCGCAGCGTCGGAGAATGGGAGGCTGTGGGGCCCTCCAGCGCTAATCTAGCGCCCCCCCCTCCCTTGGTCACCAAGACGGCGCAGGCTGGCCCTGCGAAACCCATACAGAAGCCACTCCTATCTAGACTTGTACAGGTCCACTCGCCGCCGAAACCGCACTACGCGGACCGCTCGGCAGAAGCGAAGGCCTGTCTGACAAAGGCCAAATTACTATTAAGTTCCTCTAGAAATACTAAAACGGAAATAAAAACAGGAATAATTGAGTCGCTGGACAGGTTATTTCAACTCATTAAAGAGGCGGAAAAGTCAGCCAAAATCAAGGGAGTGGGGACCGAAAACACGCGGCCCGAAAGCGCTGCCGCCGACCTCACATTCACTAGCCTAGCCGACCCAAGCCAGAGCAACAGCCTACTCGAGGCTCAAATAAGAAGTCATTCATTGCTGCTAGAAAGCCACTCCAAGGAGATGGCGGAGTTAAAGTCGACAATTGAGCAGCACAAAAAGACGCTTGAGGACGGCGCTGCCATGACTTACGCGAGCGTGACAGCGACACAAAGCGGAAAAACGAACCATACGCGAAGTACGCTACACTCAATCGTTGTCACCTCGAAGGACGAAACAGAGACCGGGGACGAGGTACTGAATAAAGTCAGAGAGGCAGTAGACGCAAAAGATGGCTGGGTAAAAGTGGAAAAAGTGAGAAAAGCGAAAGACAGGAAAATCATTATGGGCTTCCTAACTACCGAAGAAAGGGACAAGTTAAAAGGCAGGCTGGCAAGAGAAAATCAGGACCTCCATGTCGAGGAGGTGAGGAATAAGGACCCGTTACTGATCCTCAGAAGCGTCCTCTCGGTAAATACAGATGAGGACGTTCTCAAGGCGCTAAGAAATCAGAACCGAGACGTCTTTCGCAACCTCGACAAGGAGGAGGACAGGGTGGCAGTGAAGTTCCGGAGGAGGACCAGGAACCCGCACACCTGTCACGTTGTGGTCAGCGTCTCACCAATCATATGGGGACGGGCCACAGAACTCGGATGCCTGCACGTAGACCTCCAGCGGGTGAGGGTCGAAGATCAGACCCCACTAGTGCAGTGCACGCGCTGCCTAGGCTACGGGCATGGCAGACGATATTGCAAGGAATCGGCTGACTTGTGTAGTCATTGCGGCGGGCCGCATCTGAGATCGGAATGCGCCGACTTTCTAACGGGTGCCCCGCCCAGGTGCCAAAACTGCACAAGAGCCAAGCTTGGAGACGTTGGCCACAACGCCTTTAGTTCCGAATGTCCAACACGCCGCAAATGGGACGAGATAGCTAGGTCAACGGTAGCATACTGCTAAGGGCACCCACGCCAACCCAAACCCCTACAGACTGGTTCAGGCCAACCTCCAGAGAAAAAGACTGGCGACGAACGAGCCGCTTATCGAAGCGGAAAAGCGCGGGATCGCCGTTGCTCTCCTCCAGGAACCATATGTGGGCGGGGCAAGGGTAATGAGGAGTCATAGAGGCGTTCGGATCTTCCAGAGCACTGACACCGGAGATGGGACTGTTAAGGCCGCAATAGCGGTCTTTGATCAAGATCTCGTTGTAGAACAGTACCCAAAACTCACCACGAACAACATCACCGTGGTGGGGATCCGAACCAGTGCCTGGAGGATCACACTAGTCTCCTTTTACTTCGAGCCAGACCACCCAACTGGACCATACCTGGAGCACCTCAAACGCGTTGAGGAACAGGTGGGGTCCAGAATGTGGATTCTTGGAGGAGATGCAAATGCCAAAAGTACCTGGTGGGGAAGCCTGACCATCGATCGCAGAGGTGAAGAAGTGTCCGGAGCTCTTGACGAGCTGGACCTGAACATACTCAACAGAGGGGAAATTCCGACCTTCGACACGACCAGAGGAGGAATACGCTACTGCAGCCACGTCGATATCACGGCATGTTCTACGGACATTCTGGACCTGGTGGACGACTGGAAAGTAGACGAGGGTCTCACGAGCTCGGACCACAACGGCATTGTTTTTAACATCAAATTAAAAAGGTCAAAAGGCATGCAAATTAATAGAACCACTAGGATTTTTAATACTAAAAAAGCAAATTGGCCCGAGTTTCGTGAGAAACTCGGCCAGTTATCGCAAGCAAACAAAATTACCAAAACTGAAATAGAAAAATTAAATACAGCAGACCAACTTAATTCAATCACCAACTCATATATTAACTTAATTAAAGAAGCATGCACCTCATCAATGCCGTTTAAGAAAACGAATGAAGTGCTTACCTTGCCGTGGTGGTCCGAGAAACTCGAGAAGATGAAGAAAGAGGTCGCCACCAGGAAACGCAGAGTTAGGAGTGCTGCACCAGTCCGAAGAACGAAGGTCGTTGAAGAGTACCTGAAACTGAAAGTTGAGTATGAGACGGAGGCAGCCAAGGACGAGATCGAGAGCTGGAAGAACTTCTGTACAAGACAGGATAGAGAAGGGGTTTGGGAAGGTATCTACCGGGTGATAGGAAGGACTAAGGGAAGAGGAGAGGACCAGCCACTAGCGAAGGATGGGGAGGTTCTGGACGCAAAAGGGTCGGTCAAATTACTGGCGGAAACCTTTTACCCCGAAGACCAATCAGGCACTGACAGCACCTGCCACCGCCTTATAAGAGAAAAGGCCGACGTCGTGAATGCTGGAGGGCAAGATGAACCATGCGATCCACCATTCACGATGGCCGAGCTGATGACAGCGTGCGGGTCCTTTAACGCCAAAAAAGCGCCAGGAGCGGACGGTTTCACTGCCGACATCTGCTGCCAGGCCATTAGAAGTGCCCCTGAGGTAGCCTTGGCTCTTCTGAATGGCTGCCTGAGAGCTCACCTCTTCCCTGAAATCTGGAAAGAAGCGATCGTCATTATATTGAAGAAGCCGGGGAAAACGGACTACAGCTCCCCAAAGGCGTACAGACCAATTGGCCTACTACCAATACTCGGTAAAATCTACGAGAAGATGTTGGTGGCCCGCCTCAAGTTTCACCTGATTCCCAGGATGAGTACTCGCCAGTATGGATTCATGCCCCAGAAGAGCACCGAAGACTCCCTCTATGCACTCATGCAACATATACGCGGTAAGCTGATACAAAAGAAAATTGTAGTACTGATATCATTGGACATAGAGGGAGCCTTCGACAGCGCATGGTGGCCAGCCATAAGGGTCCGTCTGGCTGAGGAACAGTGCCCAGTGGGCTTGAGGAGGGTCATCGACAGCTATCTTGAAAACCGAAGGGTCAGGGTCAGGTACGCGGGCGAAGAGTACAATAAGGCCACAAGTAAGGGCTGTGTTCAGGGTTCCATTGGGGGTCCGATTTTCTGGAACCTGTTGCTGGACCCGCTCCTTAAGAGCCTGGAAGCTAGGGAGGACTATTGCCAGGCCTTTGCAGACGACGTGGTGCTGGTTTTCGATGGTGACACATCATTGGAGATCGAGGGACGTGCCAATGCCGCTCTCGAACATGTTCAGGCGTGGGGCGTACAAAACAAGCTAAAATTTGCCCCGCAGAAAACCAACGCAATGGTGGTAACTCGGAAATTAAAATACGACACCCCGCGCCTGAGCATGGGCGGGATCGACATTGTCATGTCCAACGAGATCAAAATCCTGGGTGTCACCATCGACAAACAGCTAACCTTCAACGCACACGTCGCAAATGTGTGCAGGAAGGCAATAGGAATCCACAAGCAGCTCACCAAGGCAGCAAAGACCAGCTGGGGACTTCACCCCGAAGTTATCAGAATAATATATGTGGCCACCGTCGAACCAGTCATCCTGTACGCCGCCAGCGTATGGGCACCAGCCGTCGAAAAGTTAGGCATAAAGAAGCAGTTGGGAGCAGTTCAGCGCGGTATAGCACAAAAGCTGTGCAAAGGATACCGGACGGTCTCCTTAAACTCCGCGCTAGTGCTGGCTGGGATACTACCTCTCGACCTGCGAGTCCGCGAAGCGGCATCGCTATACGAGGCCAGAAGAGGGGTGCCCCAGCCAGCACTTGGCGACAGGAGCGTCGAGCAGACCGCCTCGGCAATGGAGGCTCCACACCCTGCAGAGCGCGCTGAGCTAGAGCTCGTAAGCCTGGTAAACCAAGAGCAACTAGATGCCCAGAACGAACTTGAGGTTCGTATCTTTACGGACGGGAGCAAGATTGGGGGCAAGGTTGGGGCGGCACTATCCGTATGGAGTGGTGACGCCGAAACCAAAGCTCTCAAGCTTGCTCTCCCACACTACTCCACTGTTTACCAGACTGAGCTTCTGGCGATATGCGTCGCAACCAGGGTTATACAAAAGCACAGTGCGCAATCGTTTGGAATTTTCAGTGACTCCATGGCAGCCCTCCAAACCATTCAAAATTATAACCGTCACCACCCCCTGGCAGTAGAGACAAGGGCCAACCTTAGGTCCCTGTCGATCCAAAACAAGGCTGTTACCCTGTTCTGGATCAAAGCCCATGCGGGGTTGGAAGGAAATGAGAGGGCCGATGAATTAGCCAAAAGAGCCGCTGAAGGTTCCAAACGAAAGCCCGACTACGACCTGTGCCCGATTTCATACGTCAAGAGATGCATCCGAACGGCAACTCTTGACGAGTGGAATCGGAGATACAGCTCCGGAGAAACTGCTTCAGGGACGAAATTGTTTTTCCCGGATGCGGTGGCGGCCTACAGGATAGTCAGGAAAATAAAAATTGGCAATGTAACCACACAGATCATGACGGGGCACGGCGGGTTCTCGGAATACTTGAATCGTTTTAAGTGCAAGGAGAGCCCGTCGTGCATCTGTGATCCTGACATTGCTGAGACGGTGCCACATATATTATTCAACTGTCCCGTGTTTGACCGGGAAAGACTTGAGGCTGAGCACGTACTCGACACCAAATTGGAGGTAGAAAATATATGGGCATTAATGAAGGGAAAAAAGAGAGAGGTGTTTTTAGAATTTTGTGTAAAAATTTGTGAAAGAGTCATTAAAAGAAATAAAACAGCATAAGCAAAAATGTTTACATAATATTTACAGAATATTAAGGTCAAGCATTGGAAGCAGATGTTATAAACTTGCTAAGAACGCCAGAGAGAATGATTAATATGTATACTCTATGCTGCCCATATTGATGAACTAGTGTTAGTAACAGTAAGAAATGTCGTAGAAATAAGAAGGATGATGATTCGACATCCACAACTAATGTACTAGAATTAAGGAATAGAAATTAGAATTAGCTTAAGAAATATGTAACTAGAAGTAAGAATAGTTTATAAGATGGCCGTAATAGTGCAAACAAACATGTAATAATATTAAAGAATAGAAAATAAAAGTAGATATAGTAATAATGTAAATAGAAATAAGAATAGTACAAAAAGATTGTTGGAAGTTGTAAACAAACATGTAATGTAAGAATAAGAATCATTGTATAAGAATAATAAAAACAAAGTCTTGTTGTGTTACACCCAAAATAAAACTAGAGAACAGTAGTACAGAATAAGGAAAAGTAGAAGGGCGTCCTACCCTTAGAGACAGAAAGAGGAAGGAATGATAGAAAGATAAAGTATGCAGAACGAAAGTGCGAGAAGAATAATAGCGAGAACTAGTATGAATGTGAAGCGTAGCACAGGCTCCGATTATGTTGGAGGTAGAAGTATAAAAAAAAAAAAAAAAAAAAAAAAAAAAAAAAAAAAACCTAACCTAACCCAGTCTGGCTCCAACCACCGCCACGAACGCCACGTTTTTCGTTCGTCTCCCGCTATAAAAATTCGAAAAAGTGGTATAAAGTGATCCGATTTCAAATATTTTGGTGTCTATGTGTGGGGCAAAGTAAAACCTATACGCCCATGTGAAATTTCAAACCCGGATTTCAGTGTTGTTCGACTATAACCCGAAAAACCTCGATTTTTTGAGGTTAATCGCAGAACAAAAATCTTTAACAGAAAACGCTGCTCGAACCAGATCGGCGACCCCCCTTTTTTATTGGACCAAGGGGTGGGCACCGCCCCCGCACACCATCCGGACCACCTGGAAACATCAAAAACCCAGTGTTTCAGCTTCCAGGCCGAAAATACCGAAAAGCACGTGGCCTGAAAATTCAGAAGGAGTGGAGCCAGAAGCCGGAAAATTTGCAGCCAACATCTCCTGCTGTAGTACAGACGGTATCTGAAAAAATTTTTTACTTAACTACCACGCCCGATTTTTAAAAGGAGTTAGGATTTCGGAAAATTGGACCTCTACATCTTCGGACCCTGCCAAGATTTTCAAAATTTTCAACCGGTAATCGTGGCGCGCTCATCAGTTCAGTAGAAATCCTAAGTTCTAGATTTTTAGCTACAATAGTTTATAAGATATAAGGAAATTTTCAAAAAATTAATATTTTCAAAATTTTTTATGACTTGGATTTGGTTTTCTAAAATTTTTGTTATTGAATCTTGTAGCCCTATAATTAACACATTTTTAGCACATTTTTTCAAAATTTTTAGACAAATAGTTTCAAAGTTACAGAATTTTAAGTGTTTTTTGTAAATAACTCATTAAATATAGGAAAAATCAAATTTTTTATGGTATTATTGTGTTGGTAAAGCTTATTCGGACTTAACTAAGCCCAAACACGGGCCCAATTGCCCTTGATTTGGCTTATTTGACAAAAATCCGCCATATTGGTTTTTAGGTTTTAATTTTTAGATTTTGATATCTCGGTAACCGTTGGCCCGATTTACACCGGACTTTCACTCAGGCCATTGGCAAATTGCCGACTTTGGGTGTCGACCATTTTCAGGCCATTTCAGGCCATAAAATTTTTTGTCGCTGAAACTACTTCCAGGACCTACCTGAAGTGACGCCGGGCTGTGGGTCCAAAACCCCGTTTTTCTGTGACGTAGGGTTCTGGAGATACGGACGTTTTAACACGACTTTTGACAGCTCGGCGGCCATTTTGTTCAGCTTCAAACCGCTGTAACTCCTAAACCAGTGGCCGTGTGAAGTAGCGGTTTTCGACGTTACAGTCGAGAACCCGCTGCCCTACTTACCCCACGATTTCAGGCGGTTTGGAGCTGAAAATTTTCAGGACCCTGAAAGTGGTTTCAGCGGTTAGTGGAGCTCAGGCCGAGCAGGGAGAGCCCAAACTCGGGGGTTCTACGGCTTTCCCGAGGGAAGTTATCCGGGGTCAAAGACCGCCTTTGACAGCACTACGGCCATTTTGAAAAATCTTTAGACGGCCATAGCTTCCCAACGGAGAGTCGTGGAGGGCTGGGGTTTTCACTGAACGTATCGGCAGGGCTTAGATTATAAGACAGGATAGTTTTCAGGCGTTTTCAGGAGTTTAAAAATTTTCAGCCTGAAAACAAGTCCAGTAGATTGGTCTCTCCGAGCCAAGTTCGGAAAGCCCAAGCACCGGGGTTTTTGGACCGGTGGTTCCGGAGATATCCTCTTGTAACCACGTTCGGTTCTTATTTTTGCAAAAAACCAAAAATTTTCAAGTTTGGATATCTCCGCAACCCCTTGGTGTAACTGCACCGAGTTTGGGGTCATTTGAGAGGGCTCGGCGAGAGCTATCTGCTGAAAGTAGAGAAACTACTCTACATAGAGTCTTTCCAAAAGTGTCTCTTTTTCACGGTTTTTGACTCTATCTTGATTCTTTTGATTTTGTTTTCGACTGTTTCACTGTGTGACCCGCTCATTTGAGCGAAAAGCTGACCGAGAGTCACTCTATAGAGGCAGGACCCGCGGAAGATTTTATAATCCTAAGCATATTTCCATTTTACTTCATTTTATTTTTACTTAATATACTTTTATTTTATTTTGCTTCTCAGTTTGACAAGACAAGTCCTACTTTTAGAACTAAAATTAATTTCACCCAATTTATACCATATTTTAGATCCCCCCTTTACAGGGATCCACTTATTGTTTATATTCGTGTCCTCTGACAAGTCCCTAAGATGTTCGGTTTGAGGACCCCCAACAAACCTAAGGCTGCGGAGGAGAGTTCGGGCACGGAGGAGGCATGCCCAGCACCGGCCGGCCCCTCAGTGAGGCGCAGTATTGGGGAGTGGGAAGCGGAGAAACAAAAATCGGGGCAACCCCAAAAGACCAAAACACCTCCAAAAAAGGTACCCGCTCCCACTCCCCCCAAGAAGACAGCCGAGACCACGCCCCCAAAACCCAAGCCTAAAGTACTGGCCGCCCAGCGACTAAGAACAGATACCTATGAGCTGCCAGGGAGAGCTTTGGAGAGTCCGCCTCGAGAACAGCCACCCGTGAAGTATATCAATAGAACCACGGAGGCAAAGGCGTGTCTCTCCAGCGCCAAGATTCAACTGGACAGCTCAAGGAATCTAAAGAAAGAAATAAAGGACGGGATCACAAAAGCGGTCGAAAGATTATACCATCTAGTCAGGGAGGGAGAGAGCGAGAGGGCCAAATCACCCGTAGAGGCAGCCGAGCCCGAGAAGGCCCCCAGGGACCTGACACCGGCTTCAGGCGCACCGACAGAGCTCATGAGCCAGCTCATGGAAAACCTCCAGCAGCACAACAAGGCGCTGGAGGAATGCCAGCGGCATACACGGGCTCTGTCGGAGCACTTACAACAGGCACCTCGCTTCGTCGCAGGCCAGGGGCCCTCGTTCGCGGAGATGGCAGCCGTCCCGAAACAGCGCTACCAGGAGCCTCTTCACTCGGTGGTGGTGTCATCGGTCGATGACAAAGACACCGGAGAAGAGGTTCTTGAAAAGCTGAGGACGGCGGTGGACGCCAGGAATGAGGGCACCAGGGTGGAGAGGCTGCGGAAAGCGAGGGACCAGAAGGTGGTGGTCGGCTTCAGGACCAGGGAGGAGCTGACTCGGGTGTCAGAAAGGATAAAGAAGGCCGGAAACCTCGTGGTCGAGGAGGTAAAGAACAAAGATCCGCTCATCATCCTCAAGGACGTCCTCTCATGTCACTCTGATGTGGAGGTCATCGAGTCGCTCAAGCGACAAAACACCCACCTGATTGGAGACCTGCCTGCAGATGATGTTAGGATGGGGGTTAAGTACCGTCGCAGGACAAGGAACCCCCACATGTCTCACATCATCATGCAGGTGTCCCCCTGTGTGTGGCAGACGCTGACAATCGCGGGTCGAGTGCACATTGATTTGCAGCGGGTGCGCGTGCTGGATCAGTCGCCACTGATTCAGTGCACCCGCTGCTTGCGCTTCGGCCACGGCCGCAAACAGTGCACAGAACCAGCCGACCTCTGCACACACTGCGGTGACCCCCACATGAGAGTCGACTGCCCCTCACGGCTGGCCACGGAACCACCGAAGTGCAGGAACTGCGTTTCCGCTAGGCTGAGCAACACAGAGCACAACGCCTTCGACAGTGAGTGCCCAAGTCGCGTAAAGTGGGACGCATTGGCGCGACAGTCGGTGGCGTACTGCTAAGGGCCAGCCAGCGGAAACAGTAAATGACTCATCCAGGGATTCCCAAACACACTCGAGAGCCCGTAAGGATTACCAGGTAATCCAAGCGAATCTGCAGAGGAAAAACCTGGCAACCCAAGAACTCATGATTGTGGCAAGTGAGCGGAGGGTTGCGTTCGCACTGCTCCAGGAACCGTATGTGGGTGGGGTTAGAAGGATGCGAGACTACCGGGGAGCGAGAGTCTACCAGTGCGCTGAACAGGGAGGTGGAACTGTGAAGGCGGCAATAGCCGTCTTCGATCACGACCTTGACGTGACACAGTGTCCGAAACTCACCACCAACAACATCGTGGTGGTGAGGATCCGTACCAGCGCCTGGGAAATCGCAGTAGTCTCGTTTTACTTCGAACCAGACCAGCCCATACAGCCATACCTGGAGCAACTTCTGCAGATTCGCGAGGAAATAGGCCCCGCAAGGATGATCATTGGCGGTGACGCCAACGCCAAGAGCACCTGGTGGGGTAGCCTGGTAACCGACACCAAGGGTGAGGATATGTCCGGAACCCTGGAGGAAATGTGCTTGCAGGTACTCAACGTCGGCAACACACCGACCTTCGACACCGTCAGAGGTAACACCTTGTACAGCAGCTTCGTTGATGTAACAGCCTGCTCAACGGAGCTGCTGGATTTGGTGGAGGACTGGCGAGTCGAGGAAGGCCTCACGAGCTCGGACCACAACGGTATTGTCTTCAAAATTAATCTTCAGAAAGCCAAAGGAACAAAAATCAATAGAACCACGAGACGATACAACACGAAAAAAGCAAATTGGAGCCAGTTTCATGAGAAACTGGCACAATTAAAAGCCCAAGTAAATTTAAATCCAGCTGTAATAAGTAAAATAAATAACATCACAGATTTAGAACTAAACATAAACTCATATGTAACAAGCATCACCAACACTTGTGATGAAAATTTGACAAAAATAAAAAATAATGAGCAACTGACAATACCGTGGTGGTCCAAGGAGCTGGCTGAGCTGATGTCGGAGGTGAACACCAGGAGACGCCGCATCCGATGCGCTGCACCAGTCCGGAGGCAGAAAGTCATCGATGAGTACCTGCAAGCAAAACGGAACTATGAGTCTCTTGCACAACGGGCGCAGACAGAGGGTTGGAAAAGCTTCTGTGAAAAACAGGACAGGGAGGGAATGTGGGAGGGGATTTATAGGGTCATAGGACGGACCGCCAAAAGACAGGAGGACTTGCCGTTGGTGAAGGATGGAGTACCACTGAGTGCACAGGAATCGGCTCAGCTGCTGGCCGAGACTTTCTACCCGGAAGACCTAGAAGAGGGAGAATCTGCTGACCACCGTCGGACACGTGAAGCGGCCTGTCGTGTAAACGATTGGGCGCATGACGAACAACATGACCCACCGTTTACACTTCAGGAGCTGAAAACCGCGGTGGAAAGCTTCAACCCGAAGAAGGCTCCCGGGGCGGACGGTCTCACAGCCGACATCTGTGCTCAGGCCATTTCCCGGGACCCAGGGACGTTCCTTGCACTGGCCAACAAGTGCCTGGAGCAAGGACACTTCCCTGGGGCCTGGAAAGTGGCAACGGTGGTGGTCCTCCGTAAGCCCGGCAAGGAATCCTACACCACCCCTAAGTCGTACAGGCCGATCGGCCTCCTACCAGTCCTAGGAAAAATTTTAGAAAAGATGCTTGTAGCGAGGCTCAAGTGGCATCTGATCCCGCGGCTTAGTACTCGCCAGTTTGGTTTCATGCCACAGAGGAGTACCGAAGACTCCCTCTACACCATGATACAACATATCAAAGGGAAGCTAAGTCTAAAGAAGCTGATCACTGTTGTATCACTGGACATAGAGGGAGCCTTCGATAGCGCATGGTGGCCGGCTATCAGGACCAGACTGGCTGAGGAAAAGTGCCCGGTAAACCTTAGGAGGCTACTAGACAGTTACTTGACTGGTAGGAGTGTCAGAGTTAGATACGCTGG
Organism: Xestia rhomboidea; assembly: GCA_963853795.1. Classification (NCBI taxonomy): domain Eukaryota; kingdom Metazoa; phylum Arthropoda; class Insecta; order Lepidoptera; family Noctuidae; genus Xestia; species Xestia rhomboidea. The sequence goes on from OY970783.1 coordinate 155,474, forward strand.
TGCCGAGTGTCGGAGAGACACGAGTAAGGGGTGTGTGCAGGGGTCCATTGGCGGTCCTATCCTGTGGAATCTGGTCCTCGACCCTCTTTTAAAGGGGCTGGATAACCGAGGCGTCCACTGCCAGGCGTTCGCCGATGATGTGGTGATGATCTTCGACGGTGAGACAGCACTGGAGGTCCAAAGACATGCCAATGCAGCCCTCGAGTATGTTCGGGTGTGGGGCATCGGAAACAAGCTAAAGTTTGCACCGCAAAAAACTTGTGCAATGGTGATTACCAGGAAGCTGAAGTACGATGTCCCGCTCCTGAGCATGGGCGGGGTAGGCATTGGCATGTCTAAGGAAATCAAAGTGCTAGGGCTCACCGTCGACCACCAGCTCACTTTCAACTCCCATGTCGCAAACGTTTGCAGAAAAGCTGTAAATATCTACAAGCAGCTGGCACGTGCGGCAAAAGTGAGCTGGGGCCTTCACCCGGAGATCATTCACACAATATACACGGCAGCAGTGGAGCCAGTGATCCTGTACGCGGCAAGCGCCTGGGCGCCAGCCGCAAAAAAGATCGGAGTGCAGAAAAGCCTTAACACGGTCCAACGAGGATTCGCGCAGAAGCTCTGCAAATCCTACCACACTGTTTCGCTGAACGCGTCCCTGGTGCTGGCTGGGATACTCCCACTCGACCTCCGAATACAGGAAGCAGCCGCTCTGTATGAGGCAAAGAGAGGGGTACCTCAGCCGGTACTGGCGGGCAGGGAGGTGGAGCGGGTGGTGGCATTTGCAGAGACTCCGCACCCGGCGAAACATATGGCCATGGGGTTCGTATGCCTGGAAGACCAGACCCGTGTGGACAACCACAATAGTCAAGCAGTAAAGGTGTTCACGGACGGCAGCAGGATCGAGGGCAAGGTCGGAGCAGCACTTTCACTTTGGGAGGGTGAAGCCGAGACCAAGTCCGTCAAACTTAGCTTGCCGTCCTACTGCACGGTCTACCAGGCTGAACTTCTGGCCATATGCGTAGCCACGCGCGAGATCCTCAAGCGCAAGGAGGGAACCTTCGGTATCTACAGTGACTCAATGGCCGCACTTCAAACAGTCACAAACCAAGGTTCCCTCCACGCCCTGGCCGTGGAGGCGAGAGCAAACGTTGCCACAGCTTTATCCCAGAGCAAAGATGTATCCTTGTTCTGGGTAAAGGCACACGTAGGGCTATTAGGCAACGAGCGTGCGGACCACCTCGCGAAGGAGGCTGCACTCCGGTCCAAGAAGAGGCCAGACTACGACCGCTGCCCGGTTTCATTCGTCAAGCGGCAGATCCGTTTAGGGTCGCTCGACGAATGGAACCGGAGGTACCAGAACGGAGAGACAGCCTCAGTAACAAAGATGTTCTTCCCAAATGCGATCGACGCCCACAAGATTGTGCAAAAAATCAAACCAGTGGGAATAATCACGCAGATCCTGACGGGTCACGGTGGGTTCTCCGAATACCTACACCGCTTTAGGTGTAAGGAGAACCCATGGTGCATCTGCGAACCGGATCAAGTGGAGTCGATCGCACATGTCCTGACGGAATGCCCAGCTTTTGGAACAGAAAGGTATGACGCCGAGCGAAGACTAGAGACAACTATCAACATTAACAATATAAACAAAATAATGTCTGAAACAAAACTGAGAAACATTCTATTAGAATATTGCGTCAAAATTGCCACAAAAGTTATCAAGCGCAACAAGCAAACCTAAAAATCTATGCTTTTCCAAATATAGACATTTCATAAAAGAAAAGATATTTAGATGAAAGCATAGATTCCAGTAAAGCAGAATCATAAATAGCGTTAAAAAATATAAAGGGTCAGGCATTGAAGCAGAAGATATAAAGCGATAAGAGAGTCAATAAACAATACTGAAAAACTGTAACCAATAAAATGATGCAATAGAATTAAGAAATAGAAAGAAGAAGTAGTCTTAAGAAAAATGTAAGTAGAATTAAAAATGGTATCTAAGATAGTTGTGAAAGTTGCTAGCAAATGTGTATTTGTATTAAGAAATAGAAATAAGAATGGGTTTTAAAAATATGTAAACAGAAGTAAAAACAGTTTATATGATAGTTGTTATAGTTGCAAGCAAATGTGTAATTGTATGAAATAGAAATAAGAATTCGTTTTAAAAGATATGTAAGTAGAAGTAAAAACAGTTTATAATTATGATAGTTGTCAAAGAGTTGCAAGCAAATGTGTAATTGTATTAAGAAATAAGAATAAGTTTAAAAAATATGTAAGTAGAAGTAAAAACAGTTTATATGATAGTTGTTAAAGATGCAATGCAAAAGTGTAATAGTGCTAAGAAATAGTAATTAAATAGAATAAGAAATACTGTAAAGATTAATAAAAACAACTGTGTCCATGTGTTATCCCTGAAAATAAAAATAAAAGAGGAATAGAGAATAGAATAGGGAAAAAGTAGAAGGGCGTCCTACCCTTAAAGAAAGAAAGAGGAAAGAATAAAAGAAAGACAAAGTATGTAGAATGAAAGTACGAGAGGAATAAAAGCGAGAACTGGTATGAATGTATTTCGACTAGAAAGATTTATTTCGATTAAAAAGGTCTCTGATGACCATGTCAGAGGAACACGAAAAAAAAAAAAAAAAAAAAAAAAAAAAAAAAAAAAAAAAAAAAATACCTTTTTTTTTTTTTTTTTTGACGCTGGGAAAAAATGCATTACGCATACCCTCCCGTCGGGGGACGGGAGGGGTATGTGGGACTCCCCGGGCGGACCCGGTATACCCACTAAAACGACCCAGCGCATTCCCGCTTCGTCAGAGTGGCGGGGGACTGGGAAACCGGCACAGCCTTTACTTCCAGTCCCCCGCCGACGATTGCCAGGCAGGACCCCCTCACACCCTCACGGATGTGGGGGGTCGGGAATGACTAACGGAGGTGACGGGTGCAATGCGGGCGGAGGCACCCCCGTGCCTGTCGCCCGCCCGTCACCTAGAGGAGGGAGGGCACGACGCCTTCTCCCCCTTCTCCGTCTGCGGAGCGGCGCAGCGAGAGGGTCGTCCTCTCGCGCCCGCTCCGCCTCCTCCTTCTGCGAGAGTACGTCCTCGCAGAAGGAGGCTACTGCTGACCAGGCCTCCTCGCTCCGCAGCATGGAGTCAACCACGCCGGGAAGCGAGAGGTCTGGTCCGACCACCGCGGTCAGACCACGGCGCAGCTCGGACCACGCCGGGCACACTTCGAGAGTGTGCTGCGCCGTGTCTTCCGCCGCGCCGCAGTCGTGGCACGCCGGGGTTTCCTCTCTCCCGATCCGGTGAAGGTGCGATCCAAAGCAACCATGCCCGGACAACACCTGCACCAGACGGAAAGAGAGGAAACCGTGGGACCGCTCGAGCCAGCCCTGCAGGACCGGACCGAGCGCGTCCAACGTCCGGCGGCCAAAGGCGGCGCTGGCGAGGTCCTCCGTCCAGTGGAGGACGATGGCTTCCTTCGCCTCTCGCCGCACCGCCTCCCGCTCTTCGCCCATGGGGCGCTCCCCAAGCGCCTTTCGGCGCGCCGTCCACTCGTACACTCTGGCGAGCACCCACGCCTCCAGCTCCCACGGAGGGGTGCCGGCCAGAGCGCACGCCGCCGAGAAGCCCACTGAGCGGTACGCTCTCGCCACCCGCTGTGCAATGGCCCGCTGGGGCCTGCGGATGGCGGTCGCATTCTCCCTCCTATGGAGGGAGTCCGCCCAGATGGGAGCCCCGTAAAGGGCCATGCTCCGCAAAATGCCGGCATAGAGGCGCCGGCATTTTGCCTTGGGCCCCCCCAGGTTTGGGAGTAGCCATGAGAAGGCGTCCGCGGCCTTCAACAGGCGCGTCGACAGCCCGCTGAAATGCGGGCCGAAGCGCCACCTGTCGTCCAGCACCAGCCCCAGATATTTCATCTGGGGCTGGACCCCTATACGGACGCCCTCCACGACGATGTGGGCGTCGGCAGGGCAGCGCTGCCGGGGACCGCGAAAGAACACGGCCTCCGTTTTGTGCAGCGCCACCCTCAATCCCAGGCGGCGGATCCTTTCTGCTACCAAGGACCCGCCAGCCGAGGCCAGAATGGCCGCGTCGGCAAAGTTCCTCCCCCGGGCAGTGAGGAGAGTGTCATCCGCGTAGCAGATGACACTCGTGCCCGGGAGGAGGGCTCCCCGCAGGAGCCAGTCGAAGCCGATGTTCCACAAGGGAGGGCCAAGCACCGACCCCTGCGGAACACCGGACTCTGCAGCGTACCTCCTCATGGTGGCCGATTTGTCCACAAGGAGGACCTCGCGGTCCTCCAAGTAGTCGGCCAGGAGATCCTGCAGATATTGGGGCACTCCGTGATATCGGAGTGCCTCCAATATCGTCGAGTGGGGGACGGAGTTGAAGGCGTTGGCAATGTCGAACGACACCGCCAGCACTCCGTCCCCCGCCTCCACCGCCTCCTTCACCTGGCCCTTGAGGAGGGCCAGCGCGTCGATCGTCGAACGCCCACGACGGAAACCGTATTGGGCGTCCGACAGATCCGGCCCTACCCCCCGCAGGTGGTTCTCCAGCCTCCCGGCGACAATCCCCTCGAACAGCTTACCGACCTCATCGAGCAGAACGATGGGCCGGTATGCCGAGGGGGAGTCCGCCGGGCGTCCTTCTTTCCGGAGGAGGCACAGCTGCCCCTCCTTCCACGGTTTCGGGAACCTCCCAGCCGTAAAACACGCGCTGAAGAGGTCCCGAAACCTGTCCTCCATTTCGGTGGCGGCAATCGCCACCACCCGCGCGGGGACGCCGTCCGGCCCGGGGGCGGTCTTCTTTGCGCGGAGGCTCAAAACCCCCGCGTAGAATTCCGCCGCCGTGACCGGGGGCACCTCCGCCTCCGGTGGAGCCGCCCCTTGCGGGGGATCCATTGTTGGTGGGGCGAAGTCGGTCCCGCTCGGAAACAGGGACCGGACCACCCCATCCAACAATGCCGGCTCGAGGGTCTCCGACAGTGGGGGACCATAGGGGCGGAGCTTGTTCCGCGCCGCCTTATATGGCCTCCCATAGGGGTCCCTGTCGAGACCCTCCAGCATCTCGGCCCTCGCCGAGTCCTGCGCAGCGCCCATTGCAGACTTGAGGGCCACCGTAGCCTCTCGGTAAGAGGCGTACAGGCGGTCCTCCTCTGCCCGGACTCGGTTCTGGGCGCTGCGCCGGCGGCTCCGCGCGTAGGCCCTTCGGGCCGCCACGCAGGTGGCCCGGAGCCCCGCCAGCTCCTCCGTCCACCAGTACACGGCACGACGGGGAGGCGGACTTCAAGACCGAGGCATGCTGGAGTTGCACACGGTCAAGGACCCCCGCAGCCGGACCGCTGCGGCATCCACGTCCGGGGCCTCCTCGACAGGGGGAGGCGACAGCCAGTCCTGGAGGAAGGCGGCCTCCTTGGCTGCCTCCCGGTCCAGGCGGGTGAGTGCCCACCGCGGGAAGGGAGATTGCCCAGCGCGGGCCGTCCCCCCTCCCCGCTGTGTGGAGATGTCGAACCGCACATAGCGGTGGTCCGACAAGGTCTCCACCAGCTCCACCCGCCAGTTCACGACGCGGGCGGCGAGCGCGGGGGTGGCGAACGAGACGTCCACCACCGACCCGCCCTGTTGCCGCACACACGTGTGGACCGCCCCCCTGTTGAGGAGGGACACACCGCACGAGGCCGACCAAAAGTCGACGGAGCGTCCCCGGACGTTACAACCGGCGGCCGGGTTGCCCCAGGCCGCCGACTTGGCGTTGAGGTCGCCGAGCACCACGACCTGGCGTGGCGCCGCCCTCCCTACGACGGCAGTGAGGATCTCTAGGAAATCCTCAAAGTCCGAGAGAGGGCGGTTTGGGGAGAAATACACCCCCACTATCGCTATCTCTCCCCACGCGGCAGCCACGTATCCCGGTCCCCTCTCTAAGAGCGAGAGGGGAGGGGAGTCTGTGGAAGACCGCGCCACCAACGCCACTAGGCCATCCCGGTCGCCCAGCCAACGGCCAGGGACCGAGTAGGGCTCGGCGACCACCGCCAAGTCCACCAACCACTCAGCCATGGTCTGCATCAGCAGATCCTGGGCTGTCCTGCAGTGGTTGGCGTTCGCCTGAAGGATGCGATGTTCGACTCTGGGCATTACTCGGACATCGCACCCTCCTCCGCAGTCGCCGCAGGAACGGCGGCGTTAGCGGCAACAGCTGGCGCAGGCCCGGTCGGTGCCTGCGCTTTGCCACGCTTACGGGGGGGATTGCATTTCCCCCCCTTCATGACGTGGCCTGCCCGGCGGCCACTGGCGGCACACACCGCGCAGTGCGGCGTGGCGGCCTGACAGGAGGAGGCTTTGTGGCCCTCCTTGCCGCAGCGGTAGCATGTGTCCGACCGGTCCACTTTGGACGGACACATGGGCTTGGTGTGTCCGATGCCGAAGCACCGGAAACACCGTAGAGGCTGGTCCTCGAGTGCCCTAACCGCACCCCAGCTGAAGCCGACCTGAAGCCGTCCCTTCGCAAGGACGGCTTTGGCAGCCGCGATTGGGCACTCGAGGCGGATTGTGCCCATTCCGCCGCGGCCGGGCCTTATGTCCCGGCCTTGGACCGCACTGGCGCCACAGCCCCCTACCGCTGCGACCGCAGCCACCACCTCCTCCTTGGTGACGGAGTCATCTAGCTCCGTCACTTCAATGGCCGCCAACTTGACCGGCCGGGCCACCTTGGCAGAGTCCGCGATGACCTCCTGCAGCTTGGCTGCAAAGAGGTCAGCGCGGGCGCTCCCCTCGGCCCCCGGGAACTCGAAAATTCGAGCCCCGGCCTGCGTCCGCCGGCACGACACACTGCCGATGCCCAGTTGGGCGGGATCGGCATTGCCGCGCGCCCGCACCAAGATGGAGGCGTAGGTCTCCCCCCGCCCCGCAGCCTCCGCGGTGAGTGTCACCACGACGGCTGCGGTTCTAGGGGGGATCAACCTCCCCTTTCCCCTCCCATTCCCCCTTCCCTGGCCCTTTCCCTTGCCGGTCGTCTGCGACTGGCTGGGAACGGTGGTGGCGGGGACGGTAGGCACGGCAGGGTTGGCAGGGACGGCCGTTGCCGACTTCTTCCCCTTCCCCTTGCCCTTCCCCCCACGGACCACTTTCGTCCACTCGTTGGACGGAGTGGTCGCAGGGAGAAGGGCATCTTCCGCCTGGGTTGAAGACGGCCCCGGCTCAGACCGCCTCCTGTCCGCCTGAGTTGAGGACGGCCCCGGCTCAGACCGCCTCTCATCCGCCGCAAGCGGCGGTCGGAGGCGCTTCTCCGGCAGGAGCCGGTCCTCAATCCCTGCAAAGCAGGCTCTCGTGAAAGCCCTCTCCTCCATTACTACCTTGCGGATGATATCCTCAAGGTTGGAGGAGGGGCCCTCTGCTGCAGGCCTCGCCTTGGCCTGTTGTGGCCGGGCCGAGGCAGCGCCCTCTGCCACAGGGCTCGCCTCGGCCTGCTGTGGCCGGGCCGTGGCTTCAGCCAGCTTCAGATGAAGCTGGCTGACCTCCGACTGCAGGCGATCCACCCTCGCCTGCAGTTGCCGCGTCTCGTCGGTGGTCGTCCGCGTCACCAACTCAGCGACGACACCACGCAGGCTTGCGGCCCTGCACTTTAGGGCCTTTTGAAAAGTGCCCTTTAGGTTGGAGGACTTAGAGGCGATCTCCATGATCCCCTCCTCGTCCTCCTCCGCCATCCTCTGGAGCTCCTCCAGCGACTGGTCCGCGTAAAGAACGCGAGACGCACCGTACCCGGACTTGGCCCGGGCGAGGTGCGCCCGCTTCTCTTTCGCGGCAACCCGCTCCTCCAGCTCTTGCTGGAGCTGCGCCTTCCGGGCCAGGTCAACCTGGCGCTGGGCGTCCGCGAGCCCAACGACGTGGGTATCCGCGGCCGTCGTCGTCGGCTTTTTAGCCTTCGACAACGGTTTGGACCCCGAAGCCGAAGAGCTCCCGGACCCACAGCTCTGGAAGACCCGCTTCAGTGGTCGTGAGCCGCTCCCATCTGACACTCCAACAACCGAGTCACTGTCAGATGACTCAGCCCCTCCATAATAGCTAGCCGCAGACGGCGCGCGGCTAGATTCAGACGCTGGAGCGTCGGGGTGGCCCTGAGAAGGGCCTTTGGGTTGGCCCTGAGAAGGACCTTTGGGTTGGCCCTGAGAAGGACCTTTGGGTTTTAAAAACCGCCCGCGGCGCCCCATGGCAGCCACAGCAGATTCGTAGAAAACAAGGCAATAAAATAAAAGCTACGAGAGCACAGAGCACTTTGGCCGTACCCAGTCTGCCACTCCGTTACGGTGGTCAAACTGGGCCGTTTCCAGGGGACACGACGTGGACGTAAGCTCTGTGGGGTGGTCCCCCAACCTAACCTTTCTTTTTTTTTTTTTTTTTTTTTTTTTTTTTTTTTTTTTTTGCGCTGGGAAAAAATGCATTACGCATACCCTCCCATCGGGGGATGAGAGGGCTATGTGGGACTCCCCGGGTCTGACCCGGTATACCCACTAAAATAACCCAGCGGCATTCCCGCTTCGTCTAAGTGGCGGGGGACTGGGAAATCGGCACAGCCTTTACGTCCAGTCCTCCGCCGACGATTGACCCGCATGTCGGACCCCTCACGCCCTCCCCTTGGGGAGGGGGACGGGCCCGGGAATGACCGACGAAGGTAGTGACGGGTGCAATGCGGGCGGAGGCACCCCCGTGCCTATCGCCCGCCCGTCACTACCATGAGGAGGGAGAGGACGGAGCCTTCTCCGACCCCTTCTTCGTCTGCGGAGCGGCGCAGCAAACCCGCGCACGCTCCGCCTCCTCCTTTTGCGAGATTACGTCCTCGCAAAAGGAGGCAAACGCGGCGGCCACGTATCCCGTTCCCCTCTCTAAGAGCGAGAGGGGAGGGGAGTCTGTGGGACACCGCGACAGCAACGCCACCGAGCCATCCCGGTCACCCAGCGAACGGCCAGGGACCGAGCAAGGCTCGGCGACCTTTGCCGAGTCCACCGACCACTCAGCCATCAGCCAAGGATGCGATGTTCGACCCGATGTTCGATCCATCAGTCGGACATCGCACCCTCCTCCGCAGCTGCCGCAGGGACGACGGTGCTAGCGGTAGTAGCAAACCCGCTCGGCGCCTGCACTTTGCCCCGCTTAGGGGGAGGATTGCAGTTCCTCCCCTTCATAATGTGGCCTGCCGGGCAGCCACTGGCAGCACACACCGCGCAGTGCGGCGTGGCGGCCTTGCAGGAGGCGGCTTTGTGGCCCTCCTTGCCGCAACGGTAGCACGTGTCCGTCCTGTCTACCGTGGACGGACACAGAGGCCGGGTGTGTCCGATGCCGAAGCACCGGAAACACCGCAGAGGCTGGTCCTCGAGTGCCCGGACTGCACCCGAGCTCAAGCCGACTGTGAGCCGCCCCTTGGCAAGGACGGCTTTGGCAGCGGCGACTGGGCACTCGAGGCGCATGGTGCCCATGCCGCCACGGCCGGGCCTTATGTCCCGGCCTTGGACCGCCGCGACGCCACAGCCCCCTACCGCTGCGACCGCCGCCACCACCTCCTCCTTGGTGACGGAGTCGTCTAGGTCCGTCACCTCTATGGCCGCCGCCTTGACCGGCCGGGCCACCTTGGCCGAATCCGCGATGACCTCCTGCAGCTTGGCTGCGAAGAGGTCAGCATGGGCACTCCCCTCTGCCCCCGGGAACTCAAAAATTCGAGCCCCGGCTTGGGTCCGCCGGCAAGATACACTGCCGATCCCTAGTTGGGTGGGATCGGCATTGCCACGCGCACGCACCAAAATGGAGGCGTATGTCTCCCCTCGCTCCGCAGCCTCCGCGGTGAGCGTCACCACGACGGCCGCGGTTTTCGGGGGGACTAGCCGCTTTGCCCTCCCTTTCCCTCTTCCCTTCCCCTCTCCCTTGCCGGTCGTCTGCGACCGGCTGGGAGCGGTGGTGGGGGGGGGGGACAGGGGCGGCCGGCGCCGACTTTTTCCCTTTGCCCTTCCCCTTACGGACCACTTCCGTCCACTCGTTGGACGGGGTGGTTGAAGGGAGAAGGGCGTCGTCTTCCACCTGGGAGGAGGACGGCCCCGGCTGGTTCTGCCTCTTATCCGCCGCAAGCAGCGGTCGGAGGCGTTTCTCCGGCAGGAGCCGGTCCTCTATCCCTGCTAGGCAGGCTCTAGTGAAGGCCCTCTCCTCCATAACAACCTTGCGGATGATATCCTCAAGGTTGGAGGAGGAGGGGCCCTCTACCGCAGGGCTCGTCTCGGCTCGTAGTGGCCGGGCCGTGGCTTCAGCCAGCTTCTGATGAAGCTGGCTGACCTCCGACTGCAGGCGATCAATCCTCGCCTGCAGTTGCCGCGTCTCGTCGTGACGACACCGCGCATGCTCGCGGCCCGGCACTTGAGGGCCTTCTGGAAGGTCCCCTTAAGATTGGAGGACTTAGAGGCGACCTCCAGAATCTCCTCCTCGTCCTCCTCCGCCATTCTCTCCAGCTCCGCCAGAGAGTGGTCCGCGTAATGAACGCGGGACGCACCGTACCCAGACCTGGCCCGGGCGACTTGCGCCCGCCTCTCTTTGGCAGCAACTCGCTCCTCCAGCTCTTGCTGGAGTTGCGCCCGCCGAGCCAGGTCCAACTGGCGTTGGGCGTCCGCGAGCCCAACGTCATGGGTATCCGAGGCTGCCGTCGGCTTTTTAGCCTTCGGCAACCTCGTCGACCCCGAGCCCGAGGAGCCGTCGGAACCACCGCTCCGGCGGACCCTCTTCCGCGACCGCGAGTCGTCCGACACACCAATATGTGAGTCGTTGTCAGACGACTCGCTCGCCCCTCCGTAGAAGCTAGCCGCAGACGGCGCGCGGCTAGCCTCTGACGCCGGAGCGTCGGAGTGGCCCTGAGAAGGGCCTTTTGGTTTTAAAAAACGCCCGGAGGCGTCCCGCATGGGTTTTGGCATTGCCACAGCAGGTTCGTAGGACAACAACGCAATAAAATAAAATTCTCTACGAGAGCACAGAGCACTTTGGCCGTACCCAGTCTGCCACTCCGTTACGGTGGTCAAACTGGGCCGTTTCCAGGGGACACGACGTGGACGTAAGCTCTGTGGGGTGGTCCCCCCCCCAACCTAACCTTTTTTTTTTTTTTTTTTTTTTTTTTTTTTTTTTTTTTTTTTTTTTTTTGACGCTGGGAAAAAATGCATTACGCATGCCCTCCCGTCGGGGGACGGGAGGGGTATGTGGGACTCCCCGGGCGGTCGAACCCGGTATACCCACTAAAACGACCCAGCGCATTCCCGCTTCGTCATAGTGGAGGGGGACTGGGAATCCGGCACAGCCTTTACTTCCAGTCCCCCGCCGACGAACACAAGGCGGACCCCCCCTCTTGCCCTCACGGCACGGGCGTGGAGGAGGGGGTTCGGGAATGACCGACGGAGGTGACGGGTGCAATGCGGGCGGAGGCACCCCCGCGCCTGTCGCCCGCCCGTCACCGTGAGGAAGGAGGGCAAATGCCCCTTCCCCCCCTCTCCGCCCGCGGAGCAGCGCAGCGAGAGAGAGACCTCCCGCGCGCGCTCCGCCTCCTCCTTTTGCGAAATCGCAAAAGGAGGCTACCGCTGACCAGGCCTCCGCGCTCCCCAGCATGGCGTCCGCCAACGCACGCCGGGAAGCGGGAGGCCCAGTCGCCCGCGAGGTGACGGGTGCAATGCGGGCGGAGGCACCTCCGTGCCTGTCGCCCGCCCGTCACCGTGAGGAGGGAGGGCAAACGCCCCTTCCCCCCCTCACCGCCCACGGAGCGGTGCGGCGAGAGGATCATGTTTTACTCATGATCCTCCCACCGCGCCGCCCCGCCTCCTCCCTCTGCGAGAACCTCGCAAAGGGAGGCTACCGCTGACCAGGCCTCCTCTCCTCGCTCCCCAGCATGGTGTTCACGCACGCACGCCGGGAAGCGGGAGGCCCAGTCCCCCGCGGGGTGACGGGTGCAATGCGGGCGGAGGCACCTCCGCGCCTGTCGCCCGCCCGTCACCGTGAGGAGGGAGGGCAAACGCCCCTTCCCCCCCTCTCCGCCCGCGGAGCGGCGCGGCGAGCGGATCATGTCCTCCAAACACGATCCTCCCGCCGCGCCGCCCCGCCTCCTCGCTCTGCGAGAACCTCGCAAAGGGAGGCTACCTCTGACCAGGCCTCCTCTCCTCGCTCCCCAGCATGGTGTTCACGCACGCACGCCGGGAAGCGGGAGGCCCAGTCCCCCCGCGGGGTGACGGGTGCAATGCGGGCGGAGGCACCTCCGCGCCTGTCGCCCGCCCGTCACCGTGAGGAGGGAGGGCAAACGCCCCTTCCCCCCCTCTCCGCCCGCGGAGCGGCGCGGCGAGAGGATCATGTTCCGCGCATGATCCACTCGCCGCGCCGCCCCGCCTCCTCCTTCTGCGAGAACCCCGCAAAAGGAGGACCCCACTCCCCTGCCATGCCCTCTGCTACGCTCAGAGGGGCACGCAGGGGAAACGCACACCGCACTTCGCATGACGGGAGTCGATCATACGAAGTGCGATGCGCCCCTCCCCCCCTAAATGCGCCTGGTGGTTTTTGTTGCGTCTATTTCTTATGGAATTAGACCAAGAACAGGGCGGCAACCACGTGAAGGTGAACACACCAGACTTGCCTTGAGGATCTACACGACCGTAGCGCTCTCCCTCAAGACCCCGCCACCCTACCGCCTCTGAGGGAGGCAGTAAGGTAGACCTGCATCTATGCTACCATGCAAAGCATGTCGTTGTGCAACCGCGAAAGCATAAATACAGATCGGCCCCGCCCCAACCTAACCTAACCTAACCTAACCTTTTTTTTTTTTTTTTTTTTTTTTTTTTCACGCTGGGAAAAAATGCATTACGCATGCCCTCCCGTCGGGGGACGGGAGGGGTATGTGGGACTCCCCGGGCGTGCAAAACCCGGTATACCCACTAAAACGACCCAGCGCATTCCCGCTTCGTCATAGTGGAGGGGGACTGGGAATCCGGCACAGCCTTTACTTCCAGTCCCCCGCCGACGAACACAAGGCGGACCCCCCTCTTGCCCTCACGGCACGGGCGTGGAGGAGGGGGTTCGGGAATGACCGACGGAGGTGACGGGTGCAATGCGGGCGGAGGCACCCCCGCGCCTGTCGCCCGCCCGTCACCGTGAGGAAGGAGGGCAAATGCCCCTTCCCCCCCTCTCCGCCCGCGGAGCAGCGCAGCGAGAGAGAGACCTCCCGCGCGCGCTCCGCCTCCTCCTTTTGCGAAATCGCATAAGGAGGCTACCGCTGACCAGGCCTCCGCGCTCCCCAGCATGGCGTCCGCCAACGCACGCCGGGAAGCGGGAGGCGCAGTCGCCCGCGAGGTGACGGGTGCAATGCGGGCGGAGGCACCTCCGTGCCTGTCGCCCGCCCGTCACCGTGAGGAGGGAGGGCAAACGCCCCTTCCCCCCCTCACCGCCCACGGAGCGGTGCGGCGAGAGGATCATGTTCCGAGCATGATCCTCCCACCGCGCCGCCCCGCCTCCTCCCTCTGCGAGAACCTCGCAAAAGGAGGCTACCTCTGACCAGGCCTCCTCTCCTCGCTCCCCAGCATGGTGTTCACGCACGCACGCCGGGAAGCGGGAGGCCCAGTCCCCCGCGGGGTGACGGGTGCAATGCGGGCGGAGGCACCTCCGCGCCTGTCGCCCGCCCGTCACCGTGAGGAGGGAGGACAAACGCCCCTTCCCCCCCTCTCCGCCCGCGGAGCGGCACGGCGAGAGGATCATGTCCTCCAAACACGATCCTCCCACCGCGCCGCCCCGCCTCCTCCTTCTGCGAGAACCTCGCAAATGGAGGGCCCCACTCCCCTGCCATGCCCTCTGCTACGCTCAGAGGGGCACGCAGGGGAAACGCACACCGCACCTCGCATGACGGAAGTCGATCATACGAAGTGCGATGCGCCCCCCCCCCCAGAAAGCGCCTGGTGGTTTTTGTTGCGTCTATTTCTTATGGAATTAGACCAAGAACAGGGCGGCAACCACGTGAAGGTGAACACACCAGACTTGCCTTGAGGATCTACACGACCGTAGCGCTCTCCCTCAAGACCCCGCCACCCTACCGCCTCTGAGGGAGGCAGTAAGGTAGACCTGCATCTATGCTACCATGCAAAGCATGTCGTTGTGCAACCGCGAAAGCATAAATACAGATCGGCCCCGCCCCAACCTAACCTAACCTAACCTAACCTTTTTTTTTTTTTTTTTTTTTTTTTTTTCACGCTGGGAAAAAATGCATTACGCATGCCCTCCCGTCGGGGGACGGGAGGGGTATGTGGGACTCCCCGGGCGTGCAAAACCCGGTATACCCACTAAAACGACCCAGCGCATTCCCGCTTCGTCATAGTGGAGGGGGACTGGGAATCCGGCACAGCCTTTACTTCCAGTCCCCCGCCGACGAACACAAGGCGGACCCCCCTCTTGCCCTCACGGCACGGGCGTGGAGGAGGGGGTTCGGGAATGACCGACGGAGGTGACGGGTGCAATGCGGGCGGAGGCACCCCCGCGCCTGTCGCCCGCCCGTCACCGTGAGGAAGGAGGGCAAATGCCCCTTCCCCCCCTCTCCGCCCGCGGAGCAGCGCAGCGAGAGAGAGACCTCCCGCGCGCGCTCCGCCTCCTCCTTTTGCGAAATCGCATAAGGAGGCTACCGCTGACCAGGCCTCCGCGCTCCCCAGCATGGCGTCCGCCAACGCACGCCGGGAAGCGGGAGGCGCAGTCGCCCGCGAGGTGACGGGTGCAATGCGGGCGGAGGCACCTCCGTGCCTGTCGCCCGCCCGTCACCGTGAGGAGGGAGGGCAAACGCCCCTTCCCCCCCTCACCGCCCACGGAGCGGTGCGGCGAGAGGATCATGTTCCGAGCATGATCCTCCCACCGCGCCGCCCCGCCTCCTCCCTCTGCGAGAACCTCGCAAAAGGAGGCTACCTCTGACCAGGCCTCCTCTCCTCGCTCCCCAGCATGGTGTTCACGCACGCACGCCGGGAAGCGGGAGGCCCAGTCCCCCGCGGGGTGACGGGTGCAATGCGGGCGGAGGCACCTCCGCGCCTGTCGCCCGCCCGTCACCGTGAGGAGGGAGGACAAACGCCCCTTCCCCCCCTCTCCGCCCGCGGAGCGGCACGGCGAGAGGATCATGTCCTCCAAACACGATCCTCCCACCGCGCCGCCCCGCCTCCTCCTTCTGCGAGAACCTCGCAAATGGAGGGCCCCACTCCCCTGCCATGCCCTCTGCTACGCTCAGAGGGGCACGCAGGGGAAACGCACACCGCACCTCGCATGACGGAAGTCGATCATACGAAGTGCGATGCGCCCCCCCCCCCAGAAAGCGCCTGGTGGTTTTTGTTGCGTCTATTTCTTATGGAATTAGACCAAGAACAGGGCGGCAACCACGTGAAGGTGAACACACCAGACTTGCCTTGAGGATCTACACGACCGTAGCGCTCTCCCTCAAGACCCCGCCACCCTACCGCCTCTGAGGGAGGCAGTAAGGTAGACCTGCATCTATGCTACCATGCAAAGCATGTCGTTGTGCAACCGCGAAAGCATAAATACAGATCCGCCCCAACCTAACCTTTTTTTTTTTTTTTTTTTTTTTTTTTTTTTTTTTTTTTTTTTTTTTTTTTTTTTGCCGGGGTGGAAAATCCACACGGATGTCCTCCGCCCTGGGGCGGGCGGAGGGGTCTGTCGGACTCTAACCGACTAAAAACCACCCCGGTGTTCCATTCCCACACTTGCACCGGGGATCATGGGAACTAGTGCGCCTTCCACGATCCCCGGCTAGTGCCGGCCCGCGTCTGCGGGCCACCTCATGTCTACGGGGGGAGCGAGGTGTACTCCCCCCGCAACGCCAATAGGGGCGCGCGCGGAACACTACGCGCCACCGCCTCGGGTCCAGTTATTCGGCGGGGCGGCGGACGTCCCCAAGTCCGCCGTCCCTCTGAACCCGTTCAGGGGGGCCGGAAGAGGGCGTTGTCCGCCCTCCGCCGACGCCCGGTACGTCTGCTGCGGGTCGGGAGAGCGGTTTCCACCTCCCTCGACCTCTCCGCAGCCTCCTTCTGTGAGATGACCGTTTCACAGAAGGAGATCACTGCATCCCACGACTCTGCGCTCCCGACCATCGCGCGAGCGACGGCCGGCAGCGCTAGGTCGGCTCCCACTTCTGTCACGAGGGCACGGCGCGGCTCCTCCCATGCGGCACACTCTGCCAGCGTGTGCCGCGCCGTGTCCTCCAGACAATGGACGCAGTGATGACACCGGGCGTCCGGCTCCCTGTTTATGCGACACAGGTACTTCCCGAAGCAACCGTGCCCCGAGAATACCTGCGTCGCCCGAAACGACAGGGAGCCGTGCCTCCTCTCGAGCCATTCCTCGAGCACTGGTCGGATCGCCTCGATGGTAGCGAGGCCGGCGGTAGGGCGCAAAAGCCTCTCCCGCCACTCCGCCACCATGACCTCGCGGAGCTGAGACCGACGCAGATCGATCTCTCGCTGCATCGGTCCTCCGCCCCGCGTCCGCGCCTCCTCGCGCCACCGGTAAAGTGACGCGAGGACTCTCGCCTCCAGGTCCCAGGGTGGCGACCCGGCCAGTGCACAAGCCGCCTCGTAGGAGATTGTGCGATACCCCCTGACAGACCTGACGGCCATCGCCCGCTGCGGCTTTCGCAGGATCGCGATGCTGCCGGCCGTCAGGTCCGAGGCCCACACCGGGGCCCCGTACAGGGCCATGGATCGCAAGACCCCCAGGTACAATCTCCTACAGGCGGTGCTCGGGCCCCCCAGATTGGGAAGCAGCGTTGCGAGCGCGCCCGCCGCGCCCATCAACTTGGGCGCCAGCCGCTGGAAATGGGGGCCGAAACTCCAACGGCTGTCGAGCACCAATCCGAGATACTTCATGGTGCACTCGACAGCAATTGGAGTCCCCCCGACCACAATATGTGATCCCGTCGGCGGCGCCCGCCGGGGGCCGTGAAAGACCACGGCCTCCGACTTGTTGAGGGCCACCTCCAGGCCCAGGCGCCGTATGCGGCCCACGACCTGCGAGACCGCAGAGGTCGCCAGCAACGCTGCCTCCCTGTACGAGCTCCCCCGGGCCGTGACCAGCGTGTCGTCCGCGTAACACACCAAGGTCACCCGCCGTTGGAGCTCACCTCTCAGCACCCAGTCGTACCCGATGTTCCACAGGGGTGGGCCAACGACCGAACCCTGTGGAACACCGCACGACATGTCGCGCCGGCCTCCGCCGTCGCGTCCCCAGTAGGTGACACACCTTTCCGCTAAATAAGCCCCAACGATGCGGCGGAGGTACGGGGGCACCCTGTGGTAACACAGCGCCTCCCGAATGCAGCTCCAGGGCAGGGTGTTGAAAGCGTTGGAGATGTCCAAGGACACCGCCAACATCACCCCGCCCCGGGACACCGCTTCCTCCGCCAGGACTCTTACCCGCATTATGGCGTCCACGGTGGAGCGCCCATGCCGAAAGCCGAACTGGCTGTCGTCCAGATCCGGCCCCTCTCTGTACAAGTGGCCGGCGAGGCGGGCAGCAATAATCCGCTCGAAAAGCTTACCCACCTCGTCCAGCAGCACTATGGGCCGGTACGCGGACGGCGAGTCCGCTGGGCGCCCCGCCTTCTTGAGCAGGACCAGACGACCCGTTTTCCACTCACTAGGGAATTGGCCCTGCTCAAGACACGCTGAGTAGAGTCCTCTCAGCTGGGGCTCTAGCTCTTTCAGAGCGAGGGCAAGCGCGACACCGGGAACCCCGTCGGGCCCCGGGGCGACGGTTTTGGCCCGAAGCCGCGTTATTGCCGCCCTCATCTCTGCGTGTGTCACCTCTGGGACGCTGACGTCCTCCCCATCCGTAGGCTCTGCGGCTGTGGGCAAAGCCATCGGCGGCGGTACATGCTCTTCTCTGGCAGGGAAGAGCGTTGCGACCACTTCCTCCAGCAGCTGAGGCTGCAGACTCTCAGTGAGTGGGGGCGCCCAGGCACGAAGTTTCCCTCGCACCGCACGATAAGGGCGCCCCCACGGATTCACGTCGAGGGTCGACAACATCTCCTCCCTGGCTCGAGTCTTAGCCTCGCCGACGGCCAGCCACAGAGCCTCCTTGGCCGCGCGGTACACCTCATACAGCGCGGCCTCTTCCTCCGGAACCCGACGACGTCTCCTCCGGTATCGGGTGTACTGGCGTCTCACCTCCACGCACGTCACGCGCAACTGCGCGATGACGGCGGACCACCAGTACAGCTGGCGCCTTGTGGGTTGGGTGACGCGGGGCATAGACGCATCGCAAATTTGCGTCATCGCCCCGCGGAACCACTGCGCCTCCGCTTCGACGTCGAGGGGTTCGTTCGTCATTGACTCCCGGACCCAGGCCTGGAGGATTGCGGCTTCCTCGAGGAGTTCCCTGTCGATTCGCTTGTACGACCAGCGAGGACCGTCCATTTGCGGGGCAGGCGGGCGACCGCCGCCCGCAGCCTGGGTGGAGACGTCAAATCGAATATATCGATGGTCCGACAGCGTCTCCACCTCTACGGCAACTCGCCAGTCGTGCACACGGCCTGCAACAGCGGGGCTTGCGAACGACACGTCCACTATGGACCCGCCCCGCTGCCGCACGCACGTGTGCACCGAGCCCCGATTCAGGACGGTCAGGCCGGTCTCGACCGCCCACTCCTCCAACACCTCACCCCTGGGATCGGTGATCGGGGATCCCCACGCCGCAGACTTGGCATTGAGATCCCCGAGCAACAGCACCGGGCGAGGGTGGAACCGGCTCACGACGGCACCTAGCTCGACAAGGAACTCCTCAAAGTCAGCGAGACTCTTGTTGGGAGAGAAATACGCCCCAATTGTGACAATGCCGTCCACGAGGGCGGCCACCCAGCCGTGACCTCGGGACGGACTGACAAGAGTCCCGCCAATGATGGCCACCAAGCCGTCCAGGTCCCCTGCCCAGTTATCGCGGGGGGGAACAAAATACGGCTCGGCGACCACAGCCACGTTGATCAACCACTCCGCCATGCTCTGGAGCAATAGATCCTGAGCTCTGGCGGCGTGGTTGATGTTCGCCTGGAGGAAACGGAATTGCGCCATTAATGGCATTCCATTTCCTCGGCTCCTCCTTCCCTGGGTCGGGAGTCGGGCTGTGGGAGAGGCGCAGTTTCTCCGACAGCTCTAGACTTCTTATTCTTGGACTTGGGTGCCTTGCAGGCCTTCCCGCCAAGTCTGTGCTCCGAGCGTTTCCCTGCAGCTGCGCAAAGGCTGCAGTTTGGCGCTCCGGAGCACTGGGCCGCCCTGTGGCCGGGTCGACCGCAGCGGAAACATAGTTCGCTGCGGTCGACTTGTGCAGTGCATTGTGCCTTGACATGCCCCTTTTCGAGGCACCGGAAACACTGCAAGGCCCGCCTTGGCAGGAGTTTGACCCTGGCAGACACCCAGCCTACCAGCAGTCGCCCGCCATCTGCAATCTTGTTCGCAGCCGCGACCGGGCACCGCACCCAAACAGTGCCCAGCCCGTCCGTGCCGCTGCGAATTTCGCCCGCCACCACGCTGTCTGGCGGACACCCACCGTTTTGAGCAATGGCCGCCATTACTTCCTCCGGGGTCACCGAGTCGTCCAGCCCATCCACGCGCAATTCAGCCGTGACCATGGGCCTGGACACTCGGGTGTCCTCTGGATTGAGGACTTCCCGGAGTTTGGCGGCCAGCTTGTCCGCCCTCTCCTGCCTTCCGGCACCCGACACCTGAAGCATCTTGGCACCCGTGGCTGCCGTCCTGAAGACGAAACCAGCCGGGGTGCCAAACTCGCTAAACTGAAGCTTCTGTTTCATTTCCGCCAGGACCGACTTGTAGGTCACTCCCCTGCTCACGGCTTCGGGCTGCAGTGTAATAACTACAGCCTCAGAGCGTGGGGTAGTGACCCTGGGCGGCCTCGTGCCCTCTGACCGAGTCGGTACCTGGGGCGGTGTCGGCTGCGGCGCGCTCTTTTTGCGCCCCCTCTTCACCACCGTCGTCCAGGCCTCCTGGGTGGGAGGTGCAGTCGCCGGTAGCTCGGCCTCTTGGGAAGTAGGAGGCGCGGTCGTATCCACGACCTTCTTCTTCTTCCTTCTCTTGCGGCGGCCCTCTCCACCCACCGTCACTTGGGAGGGAGAAGCGGTCACCGGGGGCTGGGACGTCTGAACGAGGGGTACGGACGCACCCTGCACAGGCCTCCCGGGCGCTGCCGCGTTGCCCCCCTCTGCAGGTTTCTGCGTGACCTGCGCGGGCTTCGTCCTCGCGGACTCTTCTGTCCTTCGCCTATCCGCCGCAAGCGGGGGCCGGAGGATCTCAGCTGGGGGGAGTCGAGACTCAATTGCCTCCAAGCGGGCACTCACCATGCCCCCACACTGCACCATACAGACTCTCGCAACTCTCTCTACGTCGTAGTCCGACAAACATCGAGTTGGGGGCGCTGCATGTGCAGGGGCCGACGAGGGAGCCGCCTGCTGTTGCCCAACATTTTGCAAAGCGGCAAACTGCCGCTTGAGGTCCTCTAGCTCGGATCGGAGACGACTGTTCTCCGTCCACAACCTCGCCGTCTCCTCCGAGGTCGTGTGTCCATGGAGAACCTGAACCGCCTCCCTGATCCCCTCTGCCGCCTCTTTGAGGGCGCGCATAAACGAGCCCTTCAGGTTGCCAGATTTGGTGGCAACCTTCAGGACAATGTCTACGCCGTCCATCACTTGGCGGCTGAGAGCCTCTGCTGTCAAACTTTCCCCATTGGCCGCCTGGGCAGACCGCCGCTCTCGGGCCTGACGGGCCATTTCGGCCACCTCATCGGCCGCGACCGCTCTGTTCTGAGCACGTTTCGCGGCGTTGGCCTCCGCCTTTGTGCCCACAAGAGCGACGTTGACCCCTCCAAGGTCGTCAACTGAGACCGCTGGTGAGACGCGATCCGAGTCACTGACCGTCGGCGTATCATAGCGCTGCTTCAGGAAGCGGCCCCGGATGTCGCGTGACGCTGCCGGACTGTTAGTCCCACGACCTCTGCCTCTCTTTGCTGTCGGCATCTTATTGGCCGGCAGGTTCTCCTCGCTGGAGGACAGACCTGCCGAACCCGCGTCCGACAGACAGCCGCGAGAACGCTTCCCCCAAAATTTGGAGGGAGCGGCCACAAGTGATTGCGGTGTGTCGTCCGACTCCGACATGCACACCCTCTCCAAGACCACGCGTGGCTCCACTGGAGCCTCTACTTCCGTCCTTAGTGACGCAGTGCCGGAGTCCGACACTACGACCGCCTCTGACACGCGGCGCTCACCCAGTTTTCGGTCGGGTGGTTTAAATGAGATCAGGTCTTCGAAAGACCGTGATCTTGAGCCTCCTCGGCTCTCGTTGCCTTTGGCAAGTGGAGGAGAATTGTTGCCCTCCCCAGAATACGGGGGGCTTGACGATCCCGAAGGGATCGTGGCGGATTCTCCAACTGCTGAGCAGCTGGTACCGCCCTGGGGTACTATTTTCCAATTCTTCTTGTCCATTATTGTTTTTTGTTCCTTTGAAGGGTGTGGTCCCTATCTCCCCACTTCATAAATATAATAAACATATATAATATATTTACATACATACACATATAAATATTTCCGCCCCTCCCCCCTTGATCCTTCATCACGGCGATTCATCACGCTCACAGTCACGTCTGATGGGCAGACGCGTACCAGAGGGCGACGAATGCCGTGATCCAAGATGAAGGAGGAACCCCAACCCTGATTCACTCCCCGAGAAGTTCGAGGAGTGAATCACTAATCACGTACCGTCCGATGAGCCCGCTCCGTGAGCCATCGCACGGCACACGACGAAATAACCCCAACCCTGATTCACTCCCCGAGAAATACGAGGAGTGAATCACCAATCACGTACCGTCCGATGAGCCCGCTCCGTGAGCCATCGCACGGCACACGACGAATAACCCCGCCCCGATTCACTCCCCGAGAACTTCGAGGAGTGAATCACTAATCACGTACCGTCCGATGAGCCCGCTCCGTGAGCCATCGCACGGTACGCGACGAATATCCCCGACCCCTGATCCACTCCTCGAGGAACTCGAGTAGTGGATCGGTCATCACACATCGTCCGATAGACCCGCTCCGTGGGTCATCGCACGACGCACAATGTGACCCCTCCCCATATTCACACTCCAATGACTTGGAGCGTGAATCGTGCACTGTCCGGAAGGGACAGGGCACCCCTCCCCAGAATATTAGCCACGACAGTAACATTCCCCAAGGAATAAGAAGAATTTCTTCTCATTCCTCGAGGAAGGATACTGCCGCGCCCAGGGTGCACCGACCCAGCAGCTGCTCTTCCCTCCAGACGTATCGAGAGGGACCAGCAGCCACTAGGCACACGTGGAGGAATTCTGACGCACCCCAACCTAACCTTTTTTTTTTTTTTTTTTTTTTTTTTTTTTTTTTTTTTTTTTTTTTTTTTTTTTTCACGCTGGGAAAAAATGCATTACGCATACCCTCCCGTCGGGGGACGGGAGGGGTATGTGGGACTCCCCGGGCGGACCCGGTATACCCACTAAAACGACCCAGCGCATTCCCGCTTCGTCATAGTGGAGGGGGACTGGGAATCCGGCACAGCCTTTACTTCCAGTCCCCCGCCGACGAACGCAAGGCACACCCCCCCCTCTTGCCCTCACGGCACGGGCGTGGAGGAGGGGGTTGGGAATGACCGACGGAGGTGACGGGTGCAATGCGGGCGGAGGCACCCCCGCGCCTGTCGCCCGCCCGTCACCGTGAGGAGGGAGGGCAAATGCCCCTTCCCCCCCTCTCCGCCCGCGGAGCAGCGCAGCGAGAGAGAGACCTCCCGCGCGCGCTCCGCCTCCTCCCTTTGCGAAAACGCAAAAGGAGGCTACCGCTGACCAGGCCTCCGCGCTCCCCAGCATGGCGTCCGCCAACGCACGCCGGGAAGCGGGAGGCCCAGTCGCCCGCGAGGTGACGGGTGCAATGCGGGCGGAGGCACCTCCGTGCCTGTCGCCCGCCCGTCACCGTGAGGAGAGAGGGCAAACGCCCCTTCCCCCCCTCACCGCCCGCGGAGCGGCGCAGCGAGAGGATCATGTTCCGCGCATGATCCTCTCGCCGCGCCGCTCCGCCTCCTCCCTTTGCGAGAACCTCGCAAAAGGAGGCTACCTCTGACCAGGCCTCCTCTCCTCGCTCCCCAGCATGGTGTTCACGCACGCACGCCGGGAAGCGGGAGGCCCAGTCCCCCGCGGGGTGACGGGTGCAATGCGGGCGGAGGCACCTCCGCGCCTGTCGCCCGCCCGTCACCGTGAGAAGGGAGGGCAAACGCCCCTTCCCCCCCTCTCCGCCCGCGGAGCGGCGCAGCGAGAGGATCATGCGGGTGTTCATGATCCTCTCGCCGCGCCGCCCCGCCTCCTCCTTCTGCGAGAACCCCGCAAAAGGAGGACCCCACTCCCCTGCCATGCCCTCTGCTCAGAGGGGCACGCAGGGGAAACGCACACCGCACTTCGCATGACGGGAGTTGATCATACGAAGTGCGATGTGCCCCCCCCCAGAAAGCGCCTGGTGGTTTTTGTTGCGTCTATTTCTTATGGAATTAGACCAAGAACAGGGCGGCAACCACGTGAAGGTGAACACACCAGACTTGCCTTGAGGATCTACACGACCGTAGCGCTCTCCCTCAAGACCCCGCCACCCTACCGCCTCTGAGGGAGGCAGTAAGGTAGACCTGCATCTATGCTACCATGCAAAGCGTGAGCAAAGCATGTCGTTGTGCAACCGCGAAAGCATAAATACAGATCGGCCCCAACCTAACCTAACCTAACCTTTTTTTTTTTTTTTTTTTTTTTTTTTTTTTTTTTTTTTTTTTTTTTTTTTTTTTTGACGCTGGGAAAAAATGCATTACGCATACCCTCCCGTCGTTCTCATACCTCCCGCAGTTAAGAGAGTGTCATCCGCGTAGCAAATGACACTCGTGCCCGGGAGGAGGGCACCCCGCAACAGCCAGTTGAACCCGATGTTCCACAAGGGGGGGCCTAGCACCGACCCCTGTGGAACACCGGACTCTGCAGCGTACCTCCTCATGGTGGCCGATTTGTCCACAAGGAGGACCTCGCGGTCCTCCAAGTAGTCGGCCAGGAGATCCTGCAGATATTGGGGCACTCCGTGATACCGAAGTGCCTCCAATATCGTCGAGTGGGGGACGGAGTTGAAGGCGTTGGCAATGTCGAATGACACCGCCAGCACTCCGTCCCCCGCCTCCACCGCCTCCTTCACCTGGCCCTTGAGTAGGGCCAGCGCATCGATCGTCGAACGCCCACGACGGAAACCGAATTGGGCGTCCGACAGATCCGGCCCTACCCCCCTCAGGTGGCTGTCCAGTCTCCCGGCGACAATCCCCTCGAACATTTTACCGACCTCATCGAGTAAAACGATGGGCCGGTATGCCGAGGGGGAGTCCACCGGGCGACCCTCCTTTCGGAGGAGGCATAGCTGCCCCTCCTTCCAGAGTTTCGGGAACCTCCCAGCCGTAAAACACGCGCTGAAGAGGTCCCGAAACCTGTCCTCCATTTCGGTGGCGGCGATCGCCACCACCCGCGCGGGGACGCCGTCCGGCCCGGGGGCGGTCTTCTTCGCGCGGAGGCTCAAAACCCCCGCGTAGAATTCCGCCGCCGTGACCGGGGGCACCTCCGCCTCCGGTGGAGCCGCCCCTTGCGGGGGATCCATTGTTGGTGGGGCGAAGTCGGTCGCTTCCCCTTCCGGTCCACTTTCGTCCACTCGTTGGACGGGGTGGTCGAAGGGAGAAGGGCATCTTCCGCCTTGGACGAGGACGGCTCTGGCTCAGACCGCCTCTTATCCGCCTGAGTTGAGGACGGCCCCGGCTCAGACCGCCTCTCATCCGCCGCAAGCGGCGGTCGGAGGCGCTTCTCCGGCAGGAGCCGGTCCTCAATTCCTGCAAAGCAGGCTCTCGTGAAGGCCCTCTCCTCCATAACAACCTTGCGGATGATATCCTCAAGGTTGTCAGTGGAGGCAGGGCCTTCTGCCACCGGGCTCGCCTTGGCCCGTTGTGGCTGGGCCGAGGCAGGGCCCTCTGCCACAGGGCTCGCCTTGGCCTGCTGTGGCCGGGCCGTGGCTTCAGCCAGCTTCTGATGAAGCTGGCTGACCTCCGACTGCAGGCGATCCACCCTCGCCTGCAGTTGCCGCGTCTCGTCGGTGGTCGTCCGCTGGACCAACTCCGCGACGACACCGCGCATGCTCACGGCTCTGCATTTTAGGGCCTTTTGGAAGGTCCCCTTCAGGTTTGAGGACTTAGAGGCGACCTCCACGATCTCCTCCTCGTCCTCCTCCGCCATCTTCAGCAGCTCTTCGATAGAGTGGTCCGCGTACAGGACGCGGGACGCACCGTACCCGGACTTTGCCCGGGCAGCCTGCGCCCGCTTCTCCTTAGCGGCCACCCGCTCCTCCAGCTCTTGCTGGAGTTGCGCCTTCCGGGCCAGGTCTAGCTGGCGCTGGGCGTCCGAGAGCCCAACGACGTGGGTATCCGTGGCCGTCGTCGTCGGCTTTTTTGCCTTCGACGACGGCTTGGACCCCGAGGCCGAGGAACTCTCGGACCCCCCACAGCTCAGAAAGACGCGCTTCAGCGTCCGAGTGCCACTCGCATTCGACACACCAACAAGCGAGTCGCTGTCAGACGACTCTGCCCCGCCGTAGTAGCTAGCCGCAGACGGCGCGCGGCTAGCCTCTGATGTTGATGCATCGGGGTGGCCCTGAGAAGGGCCTTTTGGTTGGCCCTGAGAAGGGCCTTTGGGTTGGCCCTGATAAGGACCTTTTGGTTTAAAAAAGCGCCCGCAGGCGTCCCGCGATTGTTTAGGCATACCGCAGATTCTCGTAAAACAAGGCAATGGATAAAATAAAATACGAGAGCACAGAGCACTTTGGCCGTACCCAGTCTGCCACTCCGTTACGGTGGTCAAACTGGGCCGTTTCCAGGGGACACGACGTGGACGTAAGCTCTGTGGGGTGGTCCCCCAACCTTTTTTTTTTTTTTTTGCGGTGAAAAATGCCTAACGCATACCGCACCGTCCGGGGAGACGGTTTGGTTATGTGGGGCTTGCACCCACTAAAAAACACCGCCGTGAGCCTACTGTCGCCTTTGCGGATGGGCCGCGAGAACTGCTACGCATGACGTTCGTGACCCATCCAGCGCTGCCCGCCACTGGGCACCAAACTCTTTTGGCGATGTCCGGGCTCACCTGAGACATCGCCTCCACTCGTGAGGGCCGTGCAACGCGACGACGATAGACTCCCCGATCTATCGCCCGCTGGCACCTCTTAGGGCGGCATCAGGTCGCCATGGCGCCTTCTCCGCCGCCCTATCCTCCTGCGACGAATCGCGTCAGCGAGGGAGTCTTCCTCCCTGACGCGCTCCGCCGCCTCCTTCTGCGAGATGACATCCTCGCAAAAGGACGCCACCGCCTCCCATGCCCCCCTGCTGTCGACCATGGCCTTTGCAACGGCCGGCAAGGAGAGGTCTGCTCCGATTACTGCTGCGAGAGCACGGCGCTGCACCACCCAAGCAGGACAATGCTCGAGGGTGTGAAGCGCCGTATCCTCGCTGCAGCCGCACTGGTGACACACGGGAGTCGCCTCCCGTCTAGCCACTTTGTGCAGGTATTTGCCAAAGCAGCCATGCCCTGACAACACCTGCACCAGACGGAAGGATAATGTCCCGTGTCGCCTCCGTACCCATTCCTCCAGGACCTCCCGCGCGCGCTCCGCCTCCTCCTTTTGCGAAATCGCAAAAGGAGGCTACCGCTGACCAGGCCTCCGCGCTCCCCAGCATGGCGTCCGCCAACGCACGCCGGGAAGCGGGAGGCCCAGTCCCCCGCGGGGTGACGGGTGCAATGCGGGCGGAGGCACCTCCGTGCCTGTCGCCCGCCCGTCACTGTGAGGAAGGAGGGCAAACGCCCCTTCCCCCCCTCTCCGCCCGCGGAGCGGCGCGGCGAGAGGATCATGCGGATGTTCATGATCCTCTCGCCGCGCCGCCCCGCCTCCTCCCTCTGCGAGAACCTCGCAAAGGGAGGCTACCTCTGACCAGGCCTCCTCTCCTCGCTCCCCAGCATGGTGTTCACGCACGCACGCCGGGAAGCGGGAGGCCCAGTCCCCCCGCGGGGTGACGGGTGCAATGCGGGCGGAGGCACCTCCGCGCCTGTCGCCCGCCCGTCACCGTGAGGAGGGAGGGCAAACGCCCCTTCCCCCCCTCTCCGCCCGCGGAGCGGCGCGGCGAGAGGATCATGTTCCGCGCATGATCCACTCGCCGCGCCGCCCCGCCTCCTCCTTCTGCGAGAACCCCGCAAAAGGAGGACCCCACTCCCCTGCCATGCCCTCTGCTACGCTCAGAGGGGCACGCAGGGGAAACGCACACCGCACTTCGCATGACGGGAGTCGATCATACGAAGTGCGATGTGCCCCCCCCCCCAGAAAGCGCCTGGTGGTTTTTGTTGCGTCTATTTCTTATGGAATTAGACCAAGAACAGGGCGGCAACCACGTGAAGGTGAACACACCAGACTTGCCTTGAGGATCTACACGACCGTAGCGCTCTCCCTCAAGACCCCGCCACCCTACCGCCTCTGAGGGAGGCAGTAAGGTAGACCTGCATCTATGCTACCATGCAAAGCATGAGCAAAGCATGTCGTTGTGCAACCGCGAAAGCATAAATACAGATCCGCCCCAACCTAACCTTTTTTTTTTTTTTTTTTTTTTTTTTTTTTTTTTTTTTACGCTGGGAAAAAATGCATTACGCATACCCTCCCGTCGGGGGACGGGAGGGGTATGTGGGACTCCCCGGGCGTGCAATACCCGGTATACCCACTAAAACGACCCAGCGCATTCCCGCTTCGTCATAGTGGAGGGGGACTGGGAATCCGGCACAGCCTTTACTTCCAGTCCCCCGCCGACGAACGCAAGGCACACCCCCCCCTCTTGCCCTCACGGCACGGGCGTGGAGGAGGGGGTTGGGAATGACCGACGGAGGTGACGGGTGCAATGCGGGCGGAGGCACCCCCGCGCCTGTCGCCCGCCCGTCACCGTGAGGAGGGAGGGCAAATGCCCCTTCCCCCCCTCTCCGCCCGCGGAGCAGCGCAGCGAGAGAGAGACCTCCCGCGCGCGCTCCGCCTCCTCCTTTTGCGAAATCGCAAAAGGAGGCTACCGCTGACCAGGCCTACGCGCTCCCCAGCATGGCGTCCGCCAACGCACGCCGGGAAGCGGGAGGCCCAGTCGCCCGCGAGGTGACGGGTGCAATGCGGGCGGAGGCACCTCCGTGCCTGTCGCCCGCCCGTCACCGTGAGGAGGGAGGGCAAACGCCCCTTCCCCCCCTCACCGCCCACGGAGCGGTGCGGCGAGAGGATCATGTTTTACTCATGATCCTCCCACCGCGCCGCCCCGCCTCCTCCCTCTGCGAGAACCTCGCAAAGGGAGGCTACCGCTGACCAGGCCTCCTCTCCTCGCTCCCCAGCATGGTGTTCACGCACGCACGCCGGGAAGCGGGAGGCCCAGTCCCCCCGCGGGGTGACGGGTGCAATGCGGGCGGAGGCACCTCCGCGCCTGTCGCCCGCCCGTCACCGTGAGGAGGGAGGGCAAACGCCCCTTCCCCCCCTCTCCGCCCGCGGAGCAGCGCGGCGAGCGGATCATGTCCTCCAAACACGATCCTCCCGCCGCGCCGCCCCACCTCCTCCCTCTGCGAGAACCTCGCAAAGGGAGGCTACCTCTGACCAGGCCTCCTCTCCTCGCTCCCCAGCATGGTGTTCACGCACGCACGCCGGGAAGCGGGAGGCCCAGTCCCCCCGCGGGGTGACGGGTGCAATGCGGGCGGAGGCACCTCCGCGCCTGTCGCCCGCCCGTCACCGTGAGGAGGGAGGGCAAACGCCCCTTCCCCCCCTCTCCGCCCGCGGAGCGGCGCGGTGAGAGGATCATGTTCCGCGCATGATCCACTCGCCGCGCCGCCCCGCCTCCTCCTTCTGCGAGAACCCCGCAAAAGGAGGACCCCACTCCCCTGCCATGCCCTCTGCTACGCTCAGAGGGGCACGCAGGGGAAACGCACACCGCACTTCGCATGACGGGAGTCGATCATACGAAGTGCGATGCGCCCCTCCCCCCCTAAATGCGCCTGGTGGTTTTTGTTGCGTCTATTTCTTATGGAATTAGACCAAGAACAGGGCGGCAACCACGTGAAGGTGAACACACCAGACTTGCCTTGAGGATCTACACGACCGTAGCGCTCTCCCTCAAGACCCCGCCACCCTACCGCCTCTGAGGGAGGCAGTAAGGTAGACCTGCATCTATGCTACCATGCAAAGCATGTCGTTGTGCAACCGCGAAAGCATAAATACAGATCGGCCCCGCCCCAACCTAACCTAACCTTTTTTTTTTTTTTTTTTTTTTTTTTTTTTTTTTTTTTTTTTTTTTTTTTTGCGCTGGGAAAAAATGCATTACGCATACCCTCCCATCGGGGGATGAGAGGGCTATGTGGGACTCCCCGGGTCTGACCCGGTATACCCACTAAAATAACCCAGCGGCATTCCCGCTTCGTCTAAGTGGCGGGGGACTGGGAAATCGGCACAGCCTTTACGTCCAGTCCTCCGCCGACGATTGACCCGCATGTCGGACCCCTCACGCCCCCCCCTTGGGGAGGGGGACGGGCCCGGGAATGACCGACGAAGGTAGTGACGGGTGCAATGCGGGCGGAGGCACCCCCGTGCCTATCGCCCGCCCGTCACCACCATGAGGAGGGAGAGGACGGAGCCTTCTCCGACCCCTTCTTCGTCTGCGGAGCGGCGCAGCAAACCCGCGCACGCTCCGCCTCCTCCTTTTGCGAGATTACGTCCTCGCAAAAGGAGGCAAACGCGGCGGCCACGTATCCCGTTCCCCTCTCTAAGAGCGAGAGGGGAGGGGAGTCTGTGGGACACCGGAAACACCGCAGAGGCTGGTCCTCGAGTGCCCGGACTGCACCCGAGCTCAAGCCGACTGTGAGCCGCCCCTTGGCAAGGACGGCTTTGGCAGCGGCGACTGGGCACTCGAGGCGCATGGTACCCATAACCTAACCTAACCTAACCCGACGATATCTTCACTTCTAGACGTGCGATTTTGAAGCTGTTTTCAGCGGATTTAGACTAAACTAGGCCTCCGCCTACGTACTGACCATATCGCACGCACACACGCGCGTCAGGACTTCATCCCTTACCACACTTAGGAATTTTTCGACTTTTTCAAAGTAAATTCTCAAAATTTAGTGTTTTTTCCAAATTTTTTGCAAAAATAGTTTCAGTTTATAGTATAAATAGTACTCACCCTTCATCCCTGAATTCTGGTTCGCGATCCGTGTCCCGGTCTCCAGGCTGTGGGGTGAAAATCAAAACTTTTTTGGTTCAAAAACTGGTTTTTTGACCAAAACTCAAAATTTTTGTTCGGCACCTACACTGTTTTATTCCATATATAGCTAGCCCGCGCGGAGACGCGTCTCTGGACACCTCGACCGCGCCGCTAGCTCGAAAAAATTTTGCCCACCCACCCGCCCTCTGGTCTATAGGAAGGTAGACGTGGGAGTTTTCGGCAAAATTTATTTTTATATATAGTTTCTCTTGGATATTTTAGGCCCATAACTAGGTGATTGGTAGGGAAAACTAGATTTTAAACAATTTTGACCTGAATTTTATCGAATTTTAATATTAATATTTAGATATTTTATTTAATTTAGTAATTTTATTGTTTTTATTGTTATTTTATATTTTAATCGATTTTTTATATTACTTATTGTGTTCCCCCCTTTACAGGGTCACATAAGTACCAGTGTTCTTCTGAACATCTCCTCTCGAGCGGATATTGCGGTTCCGTCCCCCTCTTTACAGGGGTCAGTTCTGACAGTACCTGCTCCCAAACATTTTGAATATGTTTCGCACCCCATCCAGCACCGTGAGGGCCCAAGGCTCGAGTGGCTCGCCGCGATCGGCGGAGAGGGCGGGGCCTTCGCCTGACGCGAGGAGGAGAATCTCCTTCGGAGACGAGACTCCTTCGGCGTCACGAGGGGGCCCTACCACTCCGGGAACGCGCCGAGCTCCTGCGGACTTCTTGACATTGCTCAGGAAGCCTGAGGCGAGGCACCGCAGTCGCACTGAGGAGGCGAGAGCTTGCCTGAACAAGGCTAAGCTAAATTTAGGCAACTCTCGCAACCTCAAGGCCGATAGGCCAAGGTCCGAAAGGCCAAGGATCAGAAAGTGATCATGGGGTGCGAAACGAAGGAGGAGAGGCGCAAACTTAAGGCGCGATTGGAAGCGGCCGGAGAGAACCTCGTCGTCGAGGAGGTGAAAAACAGAAACCCGCTTTTGATTCTTAGGGACGTGTTGCTGATCCACAGTGATGAGGACGTGTTACGAGCCCTTAAGAATCAGAACCGGGAGTTATTTGACGGCCTCGGCGACGAGGATCAAAAAATGTCAATAAAGTTCCGTAAAAAGTCACGCAACCCTCACGTGAACAGCATTGTGCTGAGTGTTTCCCCAGCAATCTGGAAGAGGGCACTCGAAGGAGGCAAGCTTCGCATTGACCTCCAGAGAGTGCGCGTCGAAGACCAGACGCCTCTGGTGCAGTGCACCCGCTGCCTAGCATACGGTCACGGCAAGCGTCTCTGCACGGAGCCGGCCGACCTATGCAGCCACTGCGGCGGTCCACACCTTAGGGTGGACTGCCCAGTCAAACATCTTGGCGAGGCAGCGGCATGCGTGAACTGCACCAGAGCCAAGCTCGGGGAGCACTCGCACAATGCGTTCAGCACAGAATGCCCGATACGCAGGAAGTGGGACGCATTCGCACGAGCAACCATAGCTTATTGCTAAAGTTGTCGAGGCGCCCACTTCCGCGTACACAGAGACGACCAGTTTGACACAACTGAATTGCAGTTGCATTGAGCGAACCGCTAGGGTTGGCTTGACGGACGGAGGTAATTTGAGTCACTTTCGTGAGAAAGTGGCTGGAGTTATGCTAGACTGTAGGTCAGCTCTAGTGGAATCGACGGCTGTGTCAAATTGGTCGGAAATCTGTTTCGAAAATGTTCGCATGATGCAGTTGGTGTGGAAAACTATTTTATATGAAACTATATATTAAATATATAGTGTTGATATTAAGGATCTAACCCAACAACTGCATTGTGCAAAACAAAAAACGAAATAAAAGAAACACCACGAGGGCAGATTTGTGAGGGATCGTAGAAATAAAAATTATATAAATAAAATAAAAAGCATTAGTAGTTTAAAATTATATAAATAAATTAAAAACCATTAGTAGTTACATAAATTATAGTAGTTGAATTGTACATTGAAACAATACAGAAATATTTAGATGAACAATAAAATAATTATAGTAGATAGAAGCCGTTAATATACATATCATAGTAAATAAAAATTGGAAAACATAAATACAAATATAAATACAAACTTAAAAATCCGGTTCTGATCACTATAGATATAACTTTATTGACAAAAATAAGCGCATATAGCGTGGCTCTTCGGCCTAAACCAAAAAAGTCGCAAAACAAGAATAAACAGAGTGAACAAGGTCTCTGATCATGTCAGAGGGACACTGGCGGGGCAGGAGTGTGGTTTTAGCCGGTTCGAGTCCGGCACTACCTCGACTGTCTCACAGGAGAAATTCCTGTGGGATAGTCGAGGTGTCCGCGGGGATTTCCCACTCCTGCCAAAACAAAAAAAAAAAAAAAAAAACTTTTTTTTTTTTTTTTTTTTTTTTTGCGCTGGGAAAAAATGCATTACGCATACCCTCCCATCGGGGGATGAGAGGGCTATGTGGGACTCCCCGGGTCTGACCCGGTATACCCACTAAAATAACCCAGCGGCATTCCCGCTTCGTCTAAGTGGCGGGGGACTGGGAAATCGGCACAGCCTTTACGTCCAGTCCTCCGCCGACGATTGACCCGCATGTCGGACCCCTCACGCCCCCCCCTTGGGGAGGGGGACGGGCCCGGGAATGACCGACGAAGGTAGTGACGGGGGCAATGCGGGCGGAGGCACCCCCGTGCCTATCGCCCGCCCGTCACCACCATGAGGAGGGAGAGGACGGAGCCTTCTCCGACCCCTTCTTCGTCTGCGGAGCGGCGCAGCAAACCCGCGCACGCTCCGCCTCCTCCTTTTGCGAGATTACGTCCTCGCAAAAGGAGGCAAACGCGGCGGCCACGTATCCCGTTCCCCTCTCTAAGAGCGAGAGGGGAGGGGAGTCTGTGGGACACCGCGACAGCAACGCCACCGAGCCATCCCGGTCACCCAGCGAACGGCCAGGGACCGAGCAAGGCTCGGCGACCTTTGCCGAGTCCACCGACCACTCAGCCATCAGCCAAGGATGCGATGTTCGACCCGATGTTCGATCCATCAGTCGGACATCGCACCCTCCTCCGCAGCTGCCGCAGGGACGACGGTGCTATCGGTAGTAGCAAACCCGCTCGGCGCCTGCACTTTGCCCCGCTTAGGGGGAGGATTACAGTTCCTCCCCTTCATAATGTGGCCTGCCGGGCAGCCACTGGCGGCACACACCGCGCAGTGCGGCGTGGCGGCCTTGCAGGAGGCGGCTTTGTGGCCCTCCTTGCCGCAACGGTAGCACATGTCCGTCCTGTCTACCGTGGACGGACACAGGGGCCGGGTGTGTCCGATGCCGAAGCACCGGAAACACCGCAGAGGCTGGTCCTCGAGTGCCCGGACTGCACCCGAGCTGAACCCGACTGTGAGCCGTCCCTTGGCAAGGACGGCTTTGGCAGCGGCGACTGGGCACTCGAGGCGAATGGTGCCCATGCCGCCGCAGCCGGGCCTTATGTCCCGGCCTTGGACCGCCGCGACTCCACAGCCCCCTATTGCTGCGACCGCCGCCACCACCTCCTCCTTGGTGACGGAGTCGTCCAGGTCCGTCACCTGTATGGCCACCGACTTGACCGGCCGGGCCACCTTGGCCGAGTCCGCGATGACCTCCTGCAGCTTGGCTGCAAAGAGGTCAGCATGGGCACTCGCCTCTGCCCCCGGGAACTCGAAGATTCGAGCCCCGGCTTGGGTCCGCCTGCAAGTCACACTGCCGATCCCCAGTTGGGTAGGATCAGCATTGGTCCGCGCCCGCATCAAGATCGACATGTAGGTCTCCCCTCGCTCCGCAGCCTCCGCGGTGAGCGTCACCACGACGGCTGCGGTTTTTGGGGGGACCAGCCGCCTCTTTCCCTTCCCTTTCTCTTTCCCCTTCCCCATTCCCTTGCCGGTCGTCTGCGACTGGCTGGGAGCGGTGGTGGCGGGGACAGCAGGGACGGCCGTCGCCGACTTTTTCCCTTTGCCCTTCCCTTTCCCTTTACGGACCACCTCCGTCCACTCGTTGGACGGGGTGGTTGCAGGGAGAAGGGCGTCGTCTTCCACCTGGGAGGAGGATGGCCCCGGCTGGCTCTGCCTCTTATCCGCCGCAAGCAGCGGTCGGAGGCGTTTCTCCGGCAGGAGCCGGTCCTCTATCCCTGCTAGGCAGGCTCTAGTGAAGGCCCTCTCCTCCATGACAACCTTGCGGATGATATCCTCAAGGTTGGAGGAGGAGGGGCCCTCTACCGCAGGGCTCGTCTCGGCTCGTTGTGGCCGGGCCGTGGCTTCAGCCAGCTTCTGATGAAGCTGGCTGACCTCCGACTGCAGGCGATCAATCCTTGCCTGCAGTTGCCGCGTCTCGTCGGTGGTCTTCCGCTGGACCAGCTCTGTCACGACACCGCGCATGCTCGCGGCCCGGCACTTGAGGGCCTTCTGGAAGGTCCCCTTAAGATTGGAGGACTTAGAGGCGACCTCCAGAATCTCCTCCTCGTCCTCCTCCGCCATTCTCTCCAGCTCCGCCAGAGAGTGGTCCGCGTATAGAACGCGGGACGCACCGTACCCAGACCTGGCCCGGGCGACTTGCGCCCGCCTCTCTTTGGCAGCAACCCGCTCCTCCAGCTCTTGCTGGAGTTGCGCCCGCCGAGCCAGGTCCAACTGGCGTTGGGCGTCCGCGAGCCCAACGTCATGGGTATCCGAGGCTGCCGTCGGCTTCTTAGCCTTCGGCAACCTCGTCGACCCCGAGCCCGAGGAACCGTCGGAACCACCGCTCCGGCGGACCCTCTTCCGCGACCGCGAGTCGTCCGACACACCAATATGTGAGTCGTTGTCAGACGACTCGCTCGCCCCTCCGAAGAAGCTAGCCGCAGACGGCGCGCGGCTAGCCTCTGACACCGGAGCGTCGGAGTGGCCCTGAGAAGGGCCTTTGGGTTGGCCCTGAGAAGGGCCTTTTGGTTTGACAACAACGCAATAAAATAAAATTCTGTACGAGAGCACAGAGCACTTTGGCCGTACCCAGTCTGCCACTCCGTTACGGTGGTCAAACTGGGCCGTTTCCAGGGGACACGACGTGGACGTAAGCTCTGTGGGGTGGTCCCCCAACCTAACCTTTTTTTTTTTTTTTTTTTTTTTTTTTTTTGACGCTGGGAAAAAATGCATTACGCATGCCCTCCCGTCGGGGGACGGGAGGGGTATGTGGGACTCCCCGGGCGTGCAATACCCGGTATACCCACTAAAACGACCCAGCGCATTCCCGCTTCGTCATAGTGGAGGGGGACTGGGAATCCGGCACAGCCTTTACTTCCAGTCCCCCGCCGACGAACGCAAGGCACACCCCCCCCTCTTGCCCTCACGGCACGGGCGTGGAGGAGGGGGTTGGGAATGACCGACGGAGGTGACGGGTGCTATGCGGGCGGAGGCACCCCCGCGCCTGTCGCCCGCCCGTCACCGTGAGGAAGGAGGGCAAATGCCCCTTCCCCCCCTCTCCGCCCGCGGAGCAGCGCAGCGAGAGAGAGACCTCCCGCGCGCGCTCCGCCTCCTCCTTTTGCGAAATCGCAAAAGGAGGCTACCGCTGACCAGGCCTCCGCGCTCCCCAGCATGGCGTCCGCCAACGCACGCCGGGAAGCGGGAGGCCCAGTCGCCCGCGAGGTGACGGGTGCAATGCGGGCGGAGGCACCTCCGTGCCTGTCGCCCGCCCGTCACCGTGAGGAGGGAGGACAAACGCCCCTTCCCCCCCTCACCACCCGCGGAGCGGTGCGGCGAGAGGATCATGTCTTGAGCATGATCCTCCCACCGCGCCGCCTCGCCTCCTCCCTCTGCGAGAACCTCGCAAAGGGAGGCTACCGCTGACCAGGCCTCCT
Organism: Xestia rhomboidea; assembly: GCA_963853795.1. Taxonomy (NCBI): domain Eukaryota; kingdom Metazoa; phylum Arthropoda; class Insecta; order Lepidoptera; family Noctuidae; genus Xestia; species Xestia rhomboidea. The sequence goes on from OY970783.1 coordinate 191,718, forward strand.
CTCCTCGCTCCCCAGCGTGGTGTTCACGCACGCACGCCGGGAAGCGGGAGGCCCAGTCCCCCCGCGGGGTGACGGGTGCAATGCGGGCGGAGGCACCTCCGCGCCCGTCGCCCGCCCGTCACCGTGAGGAGGGAGGGCAAACGCCCCTTCCCCCCCTCTCCGCCCGCGGAGCGGCGCAGCGAGACGATCATGCGGGTGTTCATGATCCTCTCGCCGCGCCGCCCCGCCTCCTCCCTCTGCGAGAACCTCGCAAAGGGAGGCTACCTCTGACCAGGCCTCCTCTCCTCGCTCCCCAGCATGGTGTTCACGCACGCACGCCGGGAAGCGGGAGGCCCAGTCCCCCCGCGGGGTGACGGGTGCAATGCGGGCGGAGGCACCTCCGCGCCTGTCGCCCGCCCGTCACCGTGAGGAGGGAGGACAAACGCCCCTTCCCCCCCTCTCCGCCCGCGGAGCGGCGCGGCGAGAGAAGGAATTAGACCAAGAACAGGGCGGCAACCACGTGAAGGTGAACACACCAGACTTGCCTTGAGGATCTACACGACCGTAGCGCTCTCCCTCAAGACCCCGCCACCCTACCGCCTCTGAGGGAGGCAGTAAGGTAGACCTGCATCTATGCTACCATGCAAAGCATCAGCAAAGCATGTCGTTGTGCAACCGCGAAAGCATAAATACAGATCGGCCCCAACCTAACCTTTTTTTTTTTTTTGTTTTTTTTTTTTTCACGCTGGGAAAAAATGCATTACGCATGCCCTCCCGTCGGGGGACGGGAGGGGTATGTGGGACTCCCCGGGCGTACAAAACCCGGTATACCCACTAAAACGACCCAGCGCATTCCCGCTTCGTCATAGTGGAGGGGGACTGGGAATCCGGCACAGCCTTTACTTCCAGTCCCCCGCCGACGAACACAAGGCGGACCCCCCCTCTTGCCCTCACGGCACGGGCGTGGAGGAGGGGGTTCGGGAATGACCGACGGAGGTGACGGGTGCAATGCGGGCGGAGGCACCCCCATGCCTGTCGCCCGCCCGTCACCGTGAGGAGGGAGGGCAAATGCCCCTTCCCCCCCTCTCCGCCCGCGGAGCAGCGCAGCGAGAGAGAGACCTCCCGCAGGCGCTCCGCCTCCTCCTTTTGCGAAATCGCAAAAGGAGGCTACCGCTGACCAGGCCTCCGCGCTCCCCAGCATGGCGTCCGCCAACGCACGCCGGGAAGCGGGAGGCCCAGTCGCCCGCGAGGTGACGGGTGCAATGCGGGCGGAGGCACCTCCGTGCCTGTCGCCCGCCCGTCACCGTGAGGAGAGAGGGCAAACGCCCCTTCCCCCCCTCACCGCCCGCGGAGCGGCGCAGCGAGAGGATCATGTTCCGCGCATGATCCTCTCGCCGCGCCGCTCCGCCTCCTCCCTTTGCGAGAACATCGCAAAAGGAGGCTACCTCTGACCAGGCCTCCTCTCCTCGCTCCCCAGCATGGTGTTCACGCATGCACGCCGGGAAGCGGGAGGCCCAGTCCCCCGCGGGGTGACGGGTGCAATGCGGGCGGAGGCACCTACGCGCCTGTCGCCCGCCCGTCACCGTGAGGAGGGAGGGCAAACGCCCCTTCCCCCCCTCTCCGCCCGCGGAGCGGCGCGGCGAAAGGATCATGCGGCTGCTCATGTTCCCCTCGCCGCGCCGCCCCGCCTCCTCCCTCTGCGAGAACCTCGCAAAAGGAGGACCCCACTCCCCTGCCATGCCCTCTGCTACGCTCAGAGGGGCACGCAGGGGAAACGCACACCGCACTTCGCATGACGGGAGTCGATCATACGAAGTGCGATGTGCCCCCCCCCCCCCCAGAAAGCGCCTGGTGGTTTTTGTTGCGTCTATTTCTTATGGAATTAGACCAAGAACAGGGCGGCAACCACGTGAAGGTGAACACACCAGACTTGCCTTGAGGATCTACACGACCGTAGCGCTCTCCCTCAAGACCCCGCCACCCTACCGCCTCTGAGGGAGGCAGTAAGGTAGACCTGCATCTATGCTACCATGCAAAGCATGTCGTTGTGCAACCGCGAAAGCATAAATACAGATCGGCCCCGCCCCAACCTAACCTTTTTTTTTTTTTTTTTTTTTTTGACGCTGGGAAAAAATGCATTACGCATACCCTCCCGTCGGGGGACGGGAGGGGTATGTGGGACTCCCCGGGCGGACCCGGTATACCCACTAAAACGACCCAGCGCATTCCCGCTTCGTCAGAGTGGCGGGGGACTGGGAAACCGGCACAGCCTTTACTTCCAGTCCCCCGCCGACGATTGCCAGGCAGGACCCCCTCACACCCTCACGGATGTGGGGGGTCGGGAATGACTAACGGAGGTGACGGGTGCAATGCGGGCGGAGGCACCCCCGTGCCTGTCGCCCGCCCGTCACCTAGAGGAGGGAGGGCACGACGCCTTCTCCCCCTTCTCCGTCTGCGGAGCGGCGCAGCGAGAGGGTCGTCCTCTCGCGCCCGCTCCGCCTCCCCCGCCTCCTCCTCCTCCGAGGCTACTGCTGACCAGGCCTCCTCGCTCCGCAGCATGGAGTCAACCACGCCGGGAAGCGAGAGGTCTGGTCCGACCACCGCGGTCAGACCACGGCGCAGCTCGGACCACGCCGGGCACACTTCGAGAGTGTGCTGCGCCGTGTCTTCCGCCGCGCCGCAGTCGTGGCACGCCGGGGTTTCCTCTCTCCCGATCCGGTGAAGGTGCGATCCGAAGCAGCCATGCCCGGACAACACCTGCACCAGACGGAAAGAGAGGAAACCGTGGGACCGCTCGAGCCAGCCCTTCAGGACCGGCCCGAGCGCGTCCAACGTCCGGCGGCCAAAGGCGGCGCTGGCGAGGTCCTCCGTCCAATGGAGGACGATGGCGTCCTTCGCCTCTCGCCGCACCGCCTCCCGCTCTTCGCCCATTGGGCGCTCCCCAAGCGCCTTTCGGCGCGCCGTCCACTCGTACACTCTGGCGAGCACCCACGCCTCCAATTCCCATGGAGGGGTGCCGGCCAGAGCGCACGCCGCCGAAAAGCCCACTGAGCGGTACGCTCTCGCCACCCGCTGTGCAATGGCCCGCTGGGGCCTGCGGATGGCGGTCGCATTCTCCCTCCTATGGAGGGAGTCCGCCCAGATGGGAGCCCCGTAAAGGGCCATGCTCCGCAGAATGCCGGCATAGAGGCGCCGGCATTTCGCCTTGGGCCCCCCCAGGTTCGGGAGGAGCCACGAGAGGGCGTCCGCGGCCTTCAACAGGCGCGTCGACAGCCCGCTAAAATGCGGGCCGAAACGCCACCTGTCGTCCAGCACCAGCCCCAGATATTTCATCTGGGGCTGGACCCCTATACGGACGCCCTCCACGACGATGTGGGCGTCGGCAGGGCAGCGCTGCCGGGGACCGCGAAAGAACACGGCCTCCGTTTTGTGCAGCGCCACCCTCAATCCCAGGCGGCGGATCCTCTCTGCCACCAAGGACCCGCCAGCCGAGGCCAGAATGGCCGCGTCGGCAAAGTTCCTCCCCCGGGCAGTGAGCAGAGTGTCATCCGCGTAGCAGATGACACTCGTGCCCGGGAGGAGGGCACCCCGCAACAGCCAGTTGAACCCGATGTTCCACAAGGGGGGGCCTAGCACCGACCCCTGTGGAACACCGGACTCAGCGCCGTACCGCCTCACAGTGGCCGACCTGTCTACGAGGAGGACCTCTCGGCCCTCCAGGTAACTGGCCAGCAGGTCCCGCAAGTATTGGGGCACTCCGTGATATCGGAGTGCCTCCAATATCGTCGAGTGGGGGACGGAGTTGAAGGCGTTGGCAATGTCGAACGACACCGCCAGCACTCCGTCCCCCGCCTCCACCGCCTCCTTCACCTGGCCCTTGAGGAGGGCCAGCGCGTCGATCGTCGAACGCCCACGACGGAAACCGTATTGGGCGTCCGACAGATCCGGCCCTACCCCCCGCAGGTGGTTCTCCAGCCTCCCGGCGACAATCCCCTCGAACAGCTTACCGACCTCATCGAGCAGAACGATGGGCCGGTATGCCGAGGGGGAGTCCGCCGGGCGTCCTTCTTTCCGGAGGAGGCACAGCTGCCCCTCCTTCCACGGTTTCGGGAACCTCCCAGCCGTAAAACACGCGCTGAAGAGGTCCCGAAACCTGTCCTCCATTTCGGTGGCGGCGATCGCCACCACCCGCGCGGGGACGCCGTCCGGCCCGGGGGCGGTCTTCTTCGCGCGGAGGCTCAAAACCCCCGCGTAGAATTCCGCCGCCGTGACCGGGGGCACCTCCGCCTCCGGTGGAGCCGCCCCTTGCGGGGGATCCATTGTTGGTGGGGCGAAGTCGGTCCTGCTCGGAAACAGGGACCGGACCACCCCATCCAACAATGCCGGCTCGAGGGTCTCCGACAGTGGGGGACCATAGGGGCGGAGCTTGTTCCGCGCCGCCTTATATGGCCTCCCATAGGGGTCCCTGTCGAGACCCTCCAGCATCTCGGCCCTCGCCGAGTCCTGCGCAGCGCCCATTGCAGACTTGAGGGCCACCGTAGCCTCTCGGTAAGAGGCGTACAGGCGGTCCTCCTCTGCCCGGACTCGGTTCTGGGCGCTGCGCCGGCGGCTCCGCGCGTAGGCCCTTCGGGCCGCCACGCAGGTGGCCCGGAGCCCCGCCAGCTCCTCCGTCCACCAATAGACGGCACGACGGGGAGGCGGACGGCGAGACCGAGGCATGCTGGAGTTGCACACCTCGGTCAAGGACCCCCGCAGCCGGACCGCTGCGGCATCCACGTCCGGGGCCTCCTCGACAGGGGGAGGCGACAGCCAGTCCTGGAGGAAGGCGGCCTCCTTGGCTGCCTCCCGGTCCAGGCGGGTGAGTGCCCACCGCGGGAAGGGAGATTGCCCAGCGCGGGCCGTCCCCCCTCCCCGCTGTGTGGAGATGTCGAACCGCACGTAACGGTGGTCCGACAAGGTCTCCACCAGCTCCACCCGCCAGTTCACGACGCGGGCGGCGAGCGCGGGGGTGGCGAACGAGACGTCCACCACCGACCCGCCCTGTTGCCGCACACACGTGTGGACCGCCCCCCTGTTGAGGAGGGACACACCGCACGAGGCCGACCAAAATTCGACGGAGCGTCCCCGGACGTTACAACCGGCGGCCGGGTTGCCCCAGGCCGCCGACTTGGCGTTGAGGTCACCGAGCACCACGACCTGGCGTGGCGCCGCCCTCCCTACGACGGCAGTGAGGATCTCTAGGAAATCCTCAAAGTCCGAGAGAGGGCGGTTTGGGGAGAAATACACCCCCACTATCGCTATCTCTCCCCACGCGGCAGCCACGTATCCCGGTCCCCTCTCTAAGAGCGAGAGGGGAGGGGAGTCTGTGGAAGACCGCGCCACCAACGCCACTAGGCCATCCCGGTCGCCCAGCCAACGGCCAGGGACCGAGTAGGGCTCGGCGACCACCGCCAAGTCCACCAACCACTCAGCCATGGTCTGCATCAGCAGATCCTGGGCTGTCCTGCAGTGGTTGGCGTTCGCCTGAAGGATGCGATGTTCGACTCTGGGCATTACTCGGACATCGCACCCTCCTCCGCAGCCGCCGCAGGAACGGCGGCGTTAGCGGCAACAGCTGGCGCAGGCCCGGTCGGTGCCTGCGCTTTGCCACGCTTACGGGGGGGATTGCATTTCCCCCCCTTCATAACGTGGCCTGCCCGGCGCACACCGCGCAGTGCGGCGTGGCGGCCTGACAGGAGGAGGCTTTGTGGCCCTCCTTGCCGCAGCGGTAGCATGTGTCCGACCGGTCTACTTTGGACGGACACATGGGCTTGGTGTGTCCGATGCCGAAGCACCGGAAACACCGCAGAGGCTGGTCCTCGAGTGCCCTAACCGCACCCCAGCTGAAGCCGACCTGAAGCCGTCCCTTCGCAAGGACGGCTTTGGCAGCCGCTTTTTTTTTTTTTGCGCTGGGAAAAAATGCATTACGCATACCCTCCCATCGGGGGATGAGAGGGCTATGTGGGACTCCCCGGGTCTGACCCGGTATACCCACTAAAATAACCCAGCGGCATTCCCGCTTCGTCTAAGTGGCGGGGGACTGGGAAATCGGCACAGCCTTTACGTCCAGTCCTCCGCCGACGATTGACCCGCATGTCGGACCCCTCACGCCCCCCCCTTGGGGAGGGGGACGGGCCCGGGAATGACCGACGAAGGTAGTGACGGGTGCAATGCGGGCGGAGGCACCCCCGTGCCTATCGCCCGCCCGTCACCACCATGAGGAGGGAGAGGACGGAGCCTTCTCCGACCCCTTCTTCGTCTGCGGAGCGGCGCAGCAAACCCGCGCACGCTCCGCCTCCTCCTTTTGCGAGATTACGTCCTCGCAAAAGGAGGCAAACGCGGCGGCCACGTATCCCGTTCCCCTCTCTAAGAGCGAGAGGGGAGGGGAGTCTGTGGGACACCGCGACAGCAACGCCACCGAGCCATCCCGGTCACCCAGCGAACGGCCAGGGACCGAGCAAGGCTCGGCGACCTTTGCCGAGTCCACCGACCACTCAGCCATCAGCCAAGGATGCGATGTTCGACCCGATGTTCGATCCATCAGTCGGACATCGCACCCTCCTCCGCAGCTGCCGCAGGGACGACGGTGCTATCGGTAGTAGCAAACCCGCTCGGCGCCTGCACTTTGCCCCGCTTAGGGGGAGGATTACAGTTCCTCCCCTTCATAATGTGGCCTGCCGGGCAGCCACTGGCGGCACACACCGCGCAGTGCGGCGTGGCGGCCTTGCAGGAGGCGGCTTTGTGGCCCTCCTTGCCGCAACGGTAGCACATGTCCGTCCTGTCTACCGTGGACGGACACAGGGGCCGGGTGTGTCCGATGCCGAAGCACCGGAAACACCGCAGAGGCTGGTCCTCGAGTGCCCGGACTGCACCCGAGCTGAACCCGACTGTGAGCCGTCCCTTGGCAAGGACGGCTTTGGCAGCGGCGACTGGGCACTCGAGGCGAATGGTGCCCATGCCGCCGCAGCCGGGCCTTATGTCCCGGCCTTGGACCGCCGCGACTCCACAGCCCCCTATTGCTGCGACCGCCGCCACCACCTCCTCCTTGGTGACGGAGTCGTCCAGGTCCGTCACCTGTATGGCCACCGACTTGACCGGCCGGGCCACCTTGGCCGAGTCCGCGATGACCTCCTGCAGCTTGGCTGCAAAGAGGTCAGCATGGGCACTCGCCTCTGCCCCCGGGAACTCGAAGATTCGAGCCCCGGCTTGGGTCCGCCTGCAAGTCACACTGCCGATCCCCAGTTGGGTAGGATCAGCATTGGTCCGCGCCCGCATCAAGATCGACATGTAGGTCTCCCCTCGCTCCGCAGCCTCCGCGGTGAGCGTCACCACGACGGCTGCGGTTTTTGGGGGGACCAGCCGCCTCTTTCCCTTCCCTTTCTCTTTCCCCTTCCCCATTCCCTTGCCGGTCGTCTGCGACTGGCTGGGAGCGGTGGTGGCGGGGACAGCAGGGACGGCCGTCGCCGACTTTTTCCCTTTGCCCTTCCCTTTCCCTTTACGGACCACCTCCGTCCACTCGTTGGACGGGGTGGTTGCAGGGAGAAGGGCGTCGTCTTCCACCTGGGAGGAGGATGGCCCCGGCTGGCTCTGCCTCTTATCCGCCGCAAGCAGCGGTCGGAGGCGTTTCTCCGGCAGGAGCCGGTCCTCTATCCCTGCTAGGCAGGCTCTAGTGAAGGCCCTCTCCTCCATGACAACCTTGCGGATGATATCCTCAAGGTTGGAGGAGGAGGGGCCCTCTACCGCAGGGCTCGTCTCGGCTCGTTGTGGCCGGGCCGTGGCTTCAGCCAGCTTCTGATGAAGCTGGCTGACCTCCGACTGCAGGCGATCAATCCTTGCCTGCAGTTGCCGCGTCTCGTCGGTGGTCTTCCGCTGGACCAGCTCTGTCACGACACCGCGCATGCTCGCGGCCCGGCACTTGAGGGCCTTCTGGAAGGTCCCCTTAAGATTGGAGGACTTAGAGGCGACCTCCAGAATCTCCTCCTCGTCCTCCTCCGCCATTCTCTCCAGCTCCGCCAGAGAGTGGTCCGCGTATAGAACGCGGGACGCACCGTACCCAGACCTGGCCCGGGCGACTTGCGCCCGCCTCTCTTTGGCAGCAACCCGCTCCTCCAGCTCTTGCTGGAGTTGCGCCCGCCGAGCCAGGTCCAACTGGCGTTGGGCGTCCGCGAGCCCAACGTCATGGGTATCCGAGGCTGCCGTCGGCTTCTTAGCCTTCGGCAACCTCGTCGACCCCGAGCCCGAGGAACCGTCGGAACCACCGCTCCGGCGGACCCTCTTCCGCGACCGCGAGTCGTCCGACACACCAATATGTGAGTCGTTGTCAGACGACTCGCTCGCCCCTCCGAAGAAGCTAGCCGCAGACGGCGCGCGGCTAGCCTCTGACACCGGAGCGTCGGAGTGGCCCTGAGAAGGGCCTTTGGGTTGGCCCTGAGAAGGGCCTTTTGGTTTGACAACAACGCAATAAAATAAAATTCTGTACGAGAGCACAGAGCACTTTGGCCGTACCCAGTCTGCCACTCCGTTACGGTGGTCAAACTGGGCCGTTTCCAGGGGACACGACGTGGACGTAAGCTCTGTGGGGTGGTCCCCCAACCTAACCTTTTTTTTTTTTTTTTTTTTTTTTTTTTTTGACGCTGGGAAAAAATGCATTACGCATGCCCTCCCGTCGGGGGACGGGAGGGGTATGTGGGACTCCCCGGGCGTGCAATACCCGGTATACCCACTAAAACGACCCAGCGCATTCCCGCTTCGTCATAGTGGAGGGGGACTGGGAATCCGGCACAGCCTTTACTTCCAGTCCCCCGCCGACGAACGCAAGGCACACCCCCCCCTCTTGCCCTCACGGCACGGGCGTGGAGGAGGGGGTTGGGAATGACCGACGGAGGTGACGGGTGCTATGCGGGCGGAGGCACCCCCGCGCCTGTCGCCCGCCCGTCACCGTGAGGAAGGAGGGCAAATGCCCCTTCCCCCCCTCTCCGCCCGCGGAGCAGCGCAGCGAGAGAGAGACCTCCCGCGCGCGCTCCGCCTCCTCCTTTTGCGAAATCGCAAAAGGAGGCTACCGCTGACCAGGCCTCCGCGCTCCCCAGCATGGCGTCCGCCAACGCACGCCGGGAAGCGGGAGGCCCAGTCGCCCGCGAGGTGACGGGTGCAATGCGGGCGGAGGCACCTCCGTGCCTGTCGCCCGCCCGTCACCGTGAGGAGGGAGGGCAAACGCCCCTTCCCCCCCTCACCGCCCGCGGAGCGGCGCAGCGAGAGGATCATGTTCCGCGCATAATCCTCTCGCCGCGCCGCTCCGCCTCCTCCCTTTGCGAGAACCTCGCAAAAGGAGGCTACCTCTGACCAGGCCTCCTCTCCTCGCTCCCCAGCATGGTGTTCACGCACGCACGCCGGGAAGCGGGAGGCCCAGTCCCCCGCGGGGTGACGGGTGCAATGCGGGCGGAGGCACCTCCGCGCCTGTCGCCCGCCCGTCACCGTGAGGAGGGAGGGCAAACGCCCCTTCCCCCCCTCTCCGCCCGCGGAGCGGTGCGGCGAGAGGATCATGTGGTTGCTCATGATCCCCTCGCCGAGCCGCCCCGCCTCCTCCTTCTGCGAGAACCTCGCAAAAGGAGGACCCCACTCCCCTGCCATGCCCTCTGCTACGCCCACTGCTCAGAGGGGCACGCAGGGGAAACGCACACCGCACTTCGCATGACGGGAGTCGATCATACGAAGTGCGATGCGCCCCCCCCCCCAGAAAGCGCCTGGTGGTTTTTGTTGCGTCTATTTCTTATGGAATTAGACCAAGAACAGGGCGGCAACCACGTGAAGGTGAACCACTAGACTTGCCTTGAGGATCTACACGACCGTAGCGCTCTCCCTCAAGACCCCGCCACCCTACCGCCTCTGAGGGAGGCAGTAAGGTAGACCTGCATCTATGCTACCATGCAAAGCATGTCGTTGTGCAACCGCGAAAGCATAAATACAGATCCGCCCCGCCCCAACCTAACCTTTTTTTTTTTTTTTTTTTTGACGCTGGGAAAAAATGCATTACGCATGCCCTCCCGTCGGGGGACGGGAGGGGTATGTGGGACTCCCCGGGCGTGTAATACCCGGTATACCCACTAAAACGACCCAGCGCATTCCCGCTTCGTCATAGTGGAGGGGGACTGGGAATCCGGCACAGCCTTTACTTCCAGTCCCCCGCCGACGAACACAAGGCGGACCCCCCCTCTTGCCCTCACGGCACGGGCGTGGAGGAGGGGGTTCGGGAATGACCGACGGAGGCGGACGCCTCCTCCCTCTGCGAGAACCTCGCAAAAGGAGGCTACCTCTGACCAGGCCTCCTCTCCTCGCTCCCCAGCATGGTGTTCACGCACGCACGCCGGGAAGCGGGAGGCCCAGTCCCCCGCGGGGTGACGGGTGCAATGCGGGCGGAGGCACCTCCGCGCCTGTCGCCCGCCCGTCACCGTGAGGAGGGAGGGCAAACGCCCCTTCCCCCCCTCTCCGCCCGCGGAGCGGCGCGGCGAGATGATCATGTAACCTTTTTTTTTTTTTTTTTTTTTGACGCTGGGAAAAAATGCATTACGCATACCCTCCCGTCGGGGGACGGGAGGGGTATGTGGGACTCCCCGGGCGGACCCGGTATACCCACTAAAACGACCCAGCGCATTCCCGCTTCGTCAGGGTGGCGGGGGACTGGGAAACCGGCACAGCCTTTACTTCCAGTCCCCCGCCGACGATTGCCAGGCAGGACCCCCTCACACCCTCACGGGTGTGGGGGGTCGGGAATGACTAACGGAGGTGACGGGTGCAATGCGGGCGGAGGCACCCCCGTGCCTGTCGCCCGCCCGTCACCTATAGGAGGGAGGGCACGACGCCTTCTCCCCCTTCTCCGTCTGCGGAGCGGCGCAGCGAGAGGGTCATCCTCCCGCGCCCGCTCCGCCTCCTCCTTCTGCGAGAGTACGTCCTCGCAGAAGGAGGCTACTGCTGACCAGGCCTCCTCGCTCCGCAGCATGGAGTCAACCACGCCGGGAAGCGAGAGGTCTGGTCCGACCACCGCGGTCAGACCACGGCGCAGCTCGGACCACGCCGGGCACACCTCTAGAGTGTGCTGCGCCGTGTCCTCCACCGCGCCGCAGTCGTGGCACGCCGGGGTTTCCTCTCTCCCGATCCGGTGAAGGTGCGATCCAAAGCAACCATGCCCGGACAACACCTGCACCAGACGGAAAGAGAGGAAACCGTGGGACCGCTCGAGCCAGCCCTTCAGGACCGGCCCGAGCGCGTCCAACGTCCGGCGGCCAAAGGCGGCGCTGGCGAGGTCCTCCGTCCAATGGAGGACGATGGCGTCCTTCGACTCTCGCCGCACCGCCTCCCGCTCTTCGCCCATGGGGCGCTCCCCAAGCGCCTTTCGGCGCGCCGTCCACTCGTACACTCTGGCGAGCACCCACGCCTCCAACTCCCACGGAGGGGTGCCGGCCAGAGCGCACGCCGCCGAAAAGCCCACTGAGCGGTACGCTCTCGCCACCCGCTGTGCAATGGCCCGCTGGGGCCTGCGGATGGCGGTCGCATTCTCCCTCCTATGGAGGGAGTCCGCCCAGATGGGAGCCCCGTAAAGGGCCATGCTCCGCAAGATGCCGGCATAGAGGCGCCGGCATTTCGCCTTGGGCCCCCACAGGTTCGGGAGGAGCCATGAGAGGGCGTCCGCGGCCTTCAACAGGCGCGTCGACAACCCGCTGAAATGCGGGCCGAAGCGCCACCTGTCGTCCAGCACCAGCCCCAGATATTTCATCTGGGGCTGGACCCCTATACGGACGCCCTCCACGACGATGTGGGCGTCGGCAGGGCAGCGCTGCCGGGGACCGCGAAAGAACACGGCCTCCGTTTTGTGCAGCGCCACCCTCAATCCCAGGCGGCGGATCCTCTCTGCCACCAAGGACCCGCCAGCCGAGGCCAGAATGGCCGCGTCGGCAAAGTTCCTCCCCCGGGCAGTGAGCAGAGTGTCATCCGCGTAGCAGATGACACTCGTGCCCGGGAGGAGGGCACCCCGCAACAGCCAGTTGAACCCGATGTTCCACAAGGGGGGGCCTAGCACCGACCCCTGTGGAACACCGGACTCTGCGCCGTACCGCCTCACAGTGGCCGACCTGTCTACGAGGAGGACCTCTCGGCCCTCCAGGTAACTGGCCAGCAGGTCCCGCAAGTATTGGGGCACTCCGTGATATCGGAGTGCCTCCAATATCGTCGAGTGGGGGACGGAGTTGAAGGCGTTGGCAATGTCGAACGACACCGCCAGCACTCCGTCCCACGCCTCCACCGCCTCCTTCACCTGGCCCTTGAGGAGGGCCAGCGCGTCGATCGTCGAACGCCCACGACGGAAACCGTATTGGGCGTCCGACAGATCCGGCCCTACCCCCCGCAGGTGGTTCTCCAGCCTCCCGGCGACAATCCCCTCGAACAGCTTACCGACCTCATCGAGCAGAACGATGGGCCGGTATGCCGAGGGGGAGTCCGCCGGGCGTCCTTCTTTCCGGAGGAGGCACAGCTGCCCCTCCTTCCACGGTTTCGGGAACCTCCCAGCCGTAAAACACGCGCTGAAGAGGTCCCGAAACCTGTCCTCCATTTCGGTGGCGGCGATCGCCACCACCCGCGCGGGGACGCCGTCCGGCCCGGGATGATCATGTAACCTTTTTTTTTTTTTTTTTTTTTTTTTTTTTTTTTTTTTTCACGATGTGGAAATCCTCAATGGATGTCCTCCGCCCTGGGGAGAGCGGAGGGGTCTGTCAGACTCGTACTGACTAAAACCACACCGGTGTTCCATCGCACACTTGCGTCGGGAGGCAGCGGGATCTGATGCGACTTCCGCTGCCCCGGACTAGTGCCGGCCCGCTCGACCTGCGGGCCTCGTCCCGGGGGGAGTTAGGTGTACAACTCCCCCCGCTACGTCTCGGAGAGGCGCGCGTGGAACACGACGCGCCGCCGTCTCGGGTCCAGTGTCATGGGGGGCGACGGATGTCCCCGAATCCGTCGCCCCTGGACCTATTTAGGGGGGCCGGAAGAGGGCGTTGTCCGCCCTCTGCCGACGCCCGGTGCGTCTGCTGCGGGTCGGGAGGGTGGTCTCGACCTCCCTCAACCGCTCCGCAGCCTCCTTCTGCGACATGACGGTTTCGCAGAAGGACACCACTGCGTCCCAGGACTTTGCACTGCCAACCATCGCGCGAGCGACGGCCGGCAGCGACAGGTCTCCTCCAACCTCTGCTACGAGGGCACGGCGCGGCTCATCCCACGCGGCACACTCGGCCAGCGTATGCCGCGCCGTATCCTCCGTGCAGTGGACGCAGTGATGGCACCGGGCGTCCGGCTCCCTGCTTAAGCGACACAGGTACTTCCCGAAGCAGCCGTGCCCCGAGAGCACCTGCGTCGCCCGAAACGTCAGGGAGCCGTGCCTCCTCCCGAGCCAGTCGTCGAGTACTGGCCGGATCGCCTCGATTGTGTCGAGGCCGGCGGTGGGAAGCTCTAGCCTCCCCCGCCATTCCGCCACCATGACCTGTCGGAGCTGAGACCGGTACACCGTAATCTGTCGGTGCATCAGCCTCTCGCCCCGATGTTTGGCCCCCTCGCGCCACTGGTACAGTGTCGCGAGGGTCTTCGCCTCCAGGTCCCACGGCGGGGATCCGGCCAGTACGCAAGCCGCCTCGTACGAGATCGTGCGATATCCCCGTACGACTCTGACGGCCATCGCTCTCTGCGGTCTGCGCAGGACTGCGATAGTGCGGGCCGTCAGGTCGGTCGCCCATATCGGGGCCCCATAAAGGGCCATCGATCGCACGATCCCGACGTACAACCGCCTGCAGGCGGAGCTCGGGCCCCCCAAATTGGGAAGCAGCGTTGACAGCGCGCCCGCCGCGCCCATCAACTTGGGCACCAGCCGCTGAAAGTGGGGGCCGAAGTCCCAACGGCTGTCGAGCACCAATCCAAGGTACTTCATGGTTGACTCGACAGCGATCCGGACCCCCCCGACCACGATGTGTGATCCCAACGGCGGTGCCCGTCGGGGGCCATGAAAAGCGATGGCCTCCGACTTGTTGAGGGCCACTTCCAGGCCCAGGCGTCGTATGCGGCTCACCACCTGTGAGACCGCAGCCGTAGCCAGCAACGCTGCTTCCCTGTACGAGCTCCCCCGGGCCGTGACCAGCGTGTCGTCCGCATAACACGTCAGGTTCACTCCCGGCGGGAGCTCGCACCGCAAAACCCAGTCGTATCCGATGTTCCACAGGGGTGGGCCCAGAACCGAGCCCTGTGGAACACCGCACGACATCTGGCGACGGCCCGTGCCGTCGCGTCCCATGTAGGTGACACACCTTCCTGAGAGGTAAGCCCCCACGATGTTGCGGAGGTAGGAAGGCACCCGATGGTATCTCAGGGCCTCCCTTATGCAACTCCAGGGCAGGGTGTTGAACGCGTTGGAGATGTCCAGAGACACCGCCAGCACCACCCCACCCTGGGACACCGCTTCCTCCGCCAGGACTCTTACCCTCCTGATGGCGTCGATGGTAGAGCGCCCACACCGGAAGCCAAACTGGCTGTCGTCCAGGTTCGGCCCCACCGTGCACAAGTGGCTGACGAGGCGGTCTGCGATTACTCGCTCGAACAACTTGCCCGCCTCGTCCAGCAGCACTATGGGCCGATAAGCGGACGACGAATCCGCAGGGCGCCCCGACTTCTTGAGCAGGACCAGTCGACCAGCCTTCCACCTGGTAGGGAAATGGCCCCGCTCAAGGCACGCCGAGAAGAGTCCTCTCAGTGGGGGCTCCAGCTCCTTCAGGGCGAGGACTAGAGCGCGGCCAGGCACTCCGTCGGGCCCCGGGGCAGTGTTTTTCGCCCGGAGCCGCATCACGGCCGCGCTCATCTCCGCCTGTGTCACCTCTGGGACGGTTTCGCTCTCCTCTTCTTCTTCCGACTCTGCGGCTGTGGGCACAGCCATCGGTGGTGGCTCATGCTCGGCTCTCTCAGGAAAGAGAGCCGAGACCACGCGCTCCAGAAACTGCGGCTCGAGACCTTCCGTTAGCGGGGGGGCCCACGGCCGAAGTTTCCCTCGGACCGTGCGGTAAGGGCGCCCCCACGGATCCCCGTCTAGGGTCGCCAGCAGCTCCTCTCTGGAGCGCGTCTTCGACTCGCCGATGGCCAGCCACAGAGCCTCCTTCGCCGCGCGGTACACCCCATACAGCGCGGCTTCTTCGTCGGGATCCCGCAGACGTCTCCTCCGACATCGCGTGTACGGGCGTCTGGCGTCTGCGCACGCGACGCGTAGCCGCTCGACCTCGACGCACCACCAGTACACGCGGCGCCTTGCGGACAGAGGGGAGACGCGTGGCATGGACGCGTCGCAGATTTGCGTCATCGCGTCGCCAAACCACTGCGCCTCCTCATCGACGTCGACGGGACCGACGGCAGCCGACTCCCGAACCCAGGCTTGGACGATGGTGGCTTCCTCGAGAGCCTCCCTGTCGAGGCGTTTCAATGCCCAACGCGGGCCGTCTCTCCGGGGGGCCGATTGGCTACGACCTTCAGCGGTTTGGGCGGAGACGTCGAAACGTATGTATCGGTGGTCCGATAGCGTCTCCACCTCCGCTTCCACGTGCCAATCACGAACGCGGTGCACGACAGCGGGACTAGCGAACGAGACGTCCACTATGGACCCACCCCGCTGCCGCACACACGTGTTGGTCGACCCCCGATTTAAGACGGCCAGGCCCGTCGTAATGGCCCACTCCTCAAGCACATCGCCTCTCGGGTCTGTGACCGGGGATCCCCACGCCGCTGATTTGGCGTTCAGATCACCGAGAAGCAAAATGGGCCGAGGGTGAGACCGGCCGACGACGGCTCCCAACTCGACAAGGAAACTCTCGAAGTCGGCGAGACTCCTGTTGGGCGAGAAATATGCCCCGATCGTGACGATCCCGTTCACAAGGGCGGCAACCCAACCGTGACCCCGGGATACGTCGACAAGAGTCGCGCCGATGATGGTCACCAGTATTAAAACGCAATGGCAGTTTTACACAGACTATTTAATATCATAAACGTTAGTACATATTTAGGCCACTAGGTGACGCTAGTAGTATGAAGGATGCATTATTTTGTTACAATTTTAATATCCTCCTATAACAAAATAAACAACATGCTCAAATTTCTGAGATGCCTAATAACTTCAAGAATTTATAATGTTTACTAGTACAAAGACTTTTGGTTAATATATCTGCAAGCATATTGGAAGTTGATACATATTCTACATTTATTTTATTATTTAAAACACATTCTCGTATGAAATGGTGACGAATATCGATATGTTTCGACCTTTTATGATATAATGGATTAGCAGTTAATTTTATAGAGCTTTGGTTATCACTAAATAAACATATAGGTTGCTTGCTATCCAGTACATATATTTCATTCATCAAGTGTTTGAAATAAATAGCCTCCTTGCAGGCTTCAGACAAGGCCATATATTCGGCTTCAGTGCTAGATAGTGCCACTGTTCTCTGCTTTCTAGATTCATAACTAATTACACATCCTGCCAAAATAAAACTGTACCCAGTATAAGACCTTCTGTCTATAGTACAAGACGCCCAATCGGCATCAACATAACCATGTAAATTAGTATCATCTTTCTTAAAGACTAGACCATATTTTATAGTTTTCTTCAAATATCTTAACAATCTCTTTAAGTGTTTCCAGTGAGTCTCATTATAGCAAGTATTATACTGACTTAGAAAACTAATACTATAGGATATATCCGGTCTTGTAAGGACTGATAGGTACATTAAACATCCTACTAATTGCTGATATGGAAATTTCTCATCACATTGGTTATCAACAGATTTTTCTAATTTAAGATTAGTTTCCATGGGGGTATCAGAGGTATTACAGTCACTCATATTAAATCTAGCTAATACATTTTCTATAAATTTTGCTTGATCTATAGTTATACAGTTTTTACTGACATTTACATTCATGCCAAGACACTGCTTTATTTTACCTAAATCTTTAATTTTATATTCATTTTCCAAAACCTTTTTTAATTCTTGGTAAGCTGAATTACAATTATAGAATACAAAAAAATCGTCAACAAATAGTGCTACATACACTTTGACATTTTTGTGACATTTCATAAAAAGGCATGGCTCATACTTAGATTTACTGTAACCTAACTTCATCAAACTTTCTTCAACCCTGACGTACCATGCTCTGGCAGATTGTTTTAAACCATATATTGCCCTTTTTAATTGTAATACTTTATTTTTACAATTGACATATTCTGAGCTTTCTGGTAATTCCATATACACACATTCATTAATATAACCGTTTAAGAACGCTGTGGGAACATCTAGGTGATTCATATTAAGATTTAAAAGCACACTCAAAGCAAATAAAAGTCTTAAAGTACTATACCTTAACACAGGTGAGTAAGTTTCATTAAAGTCTACTCCCTTAACTTGGGTGAAACCCTTTGCCACTAGTCTTGCTCTATGACGCACTTCACCTTCACAATTGAACTTTTTTTTAAAAACCCACTTATTTTTTACCACGGTACCAACATTAGGTCTGTCAACTAACTCCCATGTATTATTGTCTCTGAATGACTGTAACTCTTCCTTCATTGCTCTTCTCCATTGCTCTTTTTCAGGACCTCTAAGAGCTTCACGTACTGTAATTGGTTCACTTGTCATATCTTCAACACACATGTTGCTGTAGCCGTAACGATCTGGCTTACAACGTACACGTTTTTCTGGTTGATTGACAGTCTTATTCTGAGAGACAACCTCCATATCTTCTGTTGTCAAGGGTTCATAAAACACTTCATCGGAATCGCTGGACGATCCGCTTGCAACATATGTGAAGTCGTCTTTCTTAAGTATCTGCTCGGTCTTATCTAGACTGCTCAGCTGGTCATCATCTGATTCTGCTGATACCTCCTTATCTGTGTCGCAAAGTGGTTGCTTTTCTTCTACCATGATATTTGCTGTACTGCTGTCATTTTTAATATTTTCCATGACTACAACATCTCTTGATATAGTTATTATTCTGCTCTCTGAATTGTACAAACGAAACCCTTTCACATTCTCTGGGTATCCAACCAAGTACATCTTCTGAGCTTTCTTGTCCCACTTCTTGCGACGTTCTTTTGGTACATGGACCATGACTGGGCTACCAAACACTCTTAAGTGGCTGAGGTTTGGTTTGCTGCCCGTCCACATTTCATAAGGGGTAGTATTCCTGTCTAGACCGGCTACTGGTGATCTATTTTTTAAATAGACCGCTGTGTTCACAGCTTCTGCCCATAACTGTTTATCAAACTGAGCATCAAACAGGAGACATCTTGCTTTTTCAACTATTGATCTGTTATATCGCTCACACAGCCCATTTTGTTCAGGTGTGTAGGCATTACTTTTCTGGTGGACTATTCCATTCTTCTTCAAGTAATTCTTCATTTCTGTAGAACTAAATTCCCCACCATTGTCAGATCTTAATACTTTAATTCTTCTGGATTTCTGGTTCTCTACTTGTTCTTTAAATTCTTTGAAATACTTGAAGGTTTCATCTTTTGTTTTAAGAAAATAGACAAAACACATTCGGCTGTAGTCGTCTACAAATATTAAAAAATACCGAGACATAGCAAGTGATTTGTTTTCCATTGGCCCGCATAAGTCAGTATGGATCAATTCAAGTACATTGCTAGTCTTACTTGAGCTGTTAGGGAATGGTAGTCTTGCTTGCTTGCCCTCGCAACACACAACACAACTCATCTTGCTAATATCACTTTTGTCTTGATAGGTCACACCTTCAACAGTTCCACGTTTCATCTTCTCCAAGTCATTTGAATTTATATGACCTAGTCGTCTGTGCCAAGTCATACTTGAAGTCTGTACTGCTGCTGCTAAAACTTGCTCAGACTTCACAATGTTTAATCTGTATACGTTATTCTCTAAACTAGCTTCACCAATACAGTCATTCTGAGCATTGTAAATGTAACATCCACGTTTGTTAAAGGATAATCTGTTTCCATTTTCAACCATTCTACTCACTGACAACAAATTAGTGGTCAGATTAGGAACACACAAAACATTGTTCACTTTTATCTCATACCTTTTCCCTTTAACTGAGGTAGTAAGGATTAAATCTCCAGAGCATAGAACTTGCGCGCTTGTCTGGTTCGCCACTTTGATTTCCTTAGTTATCGGCTGATAGGAAATGTTCGACAACATATTTTCATTCGCTACTAGATGGCAACTGGCACCGGAATCTACATACCAGTCGTTTCTATTGAATTCACTAGTCATAAATACTGCGCTAAAAGCATTTGACTTTTCTTTCTCTGTTGTATTAGAACACTGGTTTTTATAATGTCCAACCTTTTTGCACTTGTAGCAACGAATAACCTTTTTGTTGTTTTTGAGGTTATCATTGACATTAGATGGCTGCGTTCCGTTATTTCTAGTATTACTGCTGTGCAGTTTCCCGCGCTTTTGCTTGGTCAAAAATGCGCTTTCGGAACTAACCTCAAACTCTGAACTCATGTCCAATAATTTAGTTTTGATTGCATCTGAACTAATTTTCATACCTGAATGCTCTATAGCCATTATCATTGGGCTAAATTTTTCAGTTAGTCCTGCCAGCAATAACGAGCCAACCCATTCATCATTTATTTCAAAACCGGTACCTTTTAACTTCTGGGCGGTTTCAACGAGCTGGGTTACGTAGCTGGTCATGGAGTCGCTGGTCTCTAAACGGATTGATATCAAACTTCTAAGAAGGCTGATCTTCCGCGTAAAACCTGAATCATCGAACAAAGATTTTAACTTGCTCCACAATCCTCGTACCGTAGCTTCGTTCTTGATATGAGTATATAGGGATGGATCTATAGTCATGATGATCTTCGCCCTGGCCTTTTTATCTTCTATTTCGGCAAGCACTGTGGCGTCGTTCAGACCCACGCCTTCTAAGATCATGTAATTTTCCACGGCAAAAGCCCAATCATCATAATTTTCACGTCCCCGTAATTTAGGCACATTCACTGAGTAACTGGCAGACATATTTCGTTCGGATCACCTTATTTTCACGCCAATAACTTATTAAAATTGCTAACTGGGCCCATAACCTATTAAAACGCAATGGCAGTTTTACACAGACTATTTAATATCATAAACGTTAGTACATATTTAGGCCACTAGGTGACGCTAGTAGTATGAAGGATGCATTATTTTGTTACAATTTTAATAACCAGGCCGTCCAGATCCCCTGCCCAGTTTTCCCGGGGGGGGACAAAATACGGCTCAGCGACCACCGCCACATTTATCGACCACTGCGCCATGCTCAGGACCAAGAGATCCTGAGCTCTGGTGCAGTGGTTGATATTCGCCTGGAGGAAATGGAGTGCCATTACTGACACTGCATTTCCTCGCTTCGTCCCACCACAGGCCGGGAGTCGGCCTCAGAGGTGCTAGGGAGTGTGGCCCCCGCAGCCTTGGTCCAACGCTTGCTGCGCTTTCTGGGCGCGCCGCAAGCGTTGCCACCTATTCGGTGCCCCGCGGGCTTTCCTGCAGCTGTACACAGACTGCAGTTTGGCTCCGCGGAGCACTGGGCCGCCTTATGGCCGGGCCGACCGCAGCGATAACACAAATCGCTGCGGTCTGTTTCGCAGGTGCAGAGTGCCTGGACGTGCCCTTTCTCCAGGCACCGGTAGCACTGCATGGCCCGGGGTGCCAGGAGTTTTACCCTCGCTGACACCCAGCCCACCAGGAGACGGCCCGCGTCGGCGACCTGCTTGGCCGCAGCCACCGGACAACGCACCCAAATGGTGCCGAGCCCGCCAGCATTAACGCGGACGTCGCCCGCCCGCACATTTTCTGGCGGGCATCCACCGCTCCGGGCAATGGCCGCCACCACCTCGTCTGGGGTCACTGAGTCGTCCAGCCCATCGACGCGAAGCTCAGCCGTCTTCATGGGTCTGGACACCCGGGCCTCCTCAGGGTTGAGGACGTCCCTCAGCTTTGCAGCTAGAGAGTCCGCCCTCTCGGCACTGCTGGTCCCCGCCAACTCAAACATCTTGGCCCCCGTGGCTGCCGTTCTAAAACGGAAGCCGTCCGGGGTGCCAAAATCGGCGAAGACCAGTTTGCCCCTCGCCTCCGCCAGTACCTTCTGGTACGTCACTCCCCTCTCCTTGGCTTCGGGCTGCAGCGTGACCACTACAGCCTCGGAGCGGGGGATACGGATTCGCGGGGCCTGCCCCTTGGAGCCCTGCGCGTTCTTGGCCTTGCGACCCCTCTTCCGCCTCTTTTTGCGGCCTTCGGCCGTCTTCCACTCGCCCTCTTTTTCTTTGGGGGACGAGCTGTTCTCCTCAGTGGGATTTCTCGTCCCCTTCCCCACCTTTTTGCCGCCCTCGGCGGGCTTCTTAGGCGCCTGCGTGGCTTTTTTGGGGGCCGGCGAGGGCGTTTTTGGCGCCGGTGGCGCTTTAGCCACCTGAGCCCATGTAGGACCAGCCGTTGTTGGAGCGGACTCCGCCTCCTTCCTCCGCGTGTCTGCCGCCAGCGGTGGACGAAGCCTAACGGGGGGGTTGAGCCTGGGCTCTAGGCTGTCGAAGCGGGCGGTCATAATGCTCAACAGCCGGCTGAACTGGTCTTCCCCCAAAGACCCGTTCTGTGGCAGAGCACGACTGTCCGCAGTAGTCGCACCCTGCTGCCGGCTGAAGTCTGCCCTCAGGGCGCTGACCTCCTGCTGGAGCTCCTCCATCCTTGTATGAAGACGGTGATTCTCCTCTTGGAGCTTCACCGTCTCCTCTGAGGTCGTCCGGTCAAGGAGGACGTCCATCGCCTCTTTAATGCCGGTAGCCGCCTCCTTCAGGGCCCGCGTGAACGTCCCCTTCAGGTTGCCCGACTTCGTGGCCACCTTCAGGACGACGTCCACGCCGTCCAAGACCTGGCGGCTAAGGGCCTCTGCCGTCAAGCCCTCAGGAGCTTCGGCAGCGTGCGACCGCCTCTCCCTTGCCCGACGAGCCAACTCAGCGACCTCATCGGTCGCGATGGCCTTCCGGCCCTCCCGCCTCGCGGCATTGAGCTCCGCCTTGGTGGACACTAGCGCGATGGAGGCATCGCCTTGCTCCACCTGCATTGCCCCTTCGGAGTCGCTCGGCACCGGCGTATCGGGGGGCTTTAGGAAGCGGCCCCGGGAGTCTCGCGACGCTGCCGGAGTGCTCGCTCCGGAAGGCGTCTTGCGTCCTCTGCCCCTCCTAGTTGTCGAAACCTTGGGGGCCAGCAGGTTCTCCTCGCTAGAGGACAAGCCCACCGAGCCCGCATCCGACCCACCGTCATGCGGCCGCTTCAACCAAAATTTGGAGGCGGTCGCAACTGGTTGCGGTGTGACGTCGACCTCCGACAACACACGCACCCTCTCCAGAACCACGCGTGGTTCCGCTGGAGCCTCTGCTCCCGTCAATAGTGACGCAGCGCCAGAGTCTGACACTGCATCCACCGCGCGGCGCGGTGTAAGAGAGATCAGGTCTTCAAAAGACCGTGATCTTGTTGAGCCTCCTCGGCTCTCGTTGCCACTGGCAAGCGGAAAACGATTGTTGCCCTCCCCAGAATACGAGGGGCTTGACGATCCCGAAGGGATCGTGGCGGATTCTCCAGCTGCTGAGCAGCTGGTACCGCCCTGGGGTACTTCTTTGCAAGTCGTCTTTTTCATTTTTTGTTTCTTTTTAAGGGTGTGGTCCCTGTCTCTCTACCTGCTTCATAAATACATAAACATAGACATATATAATTTATATACATATATATACACACACATACATATATATATATTCCCCCCCCCTCCCCCTTGATCCCCCACCACGGCGATTCATCGCGCTCACAGTCACGTCTGATGGACAGACGCGTACCAGAGAGCGACGAATGCCACGATCCAAGATGAAGGAGGAACCCCAACCCTGATTCACTCCCCGAGATCTTCGAGGAGTGAATCACAAATCACGTACCGTCCGATGAGCCCGCTCCGTGAGCCATCGTACGGCACACGACGAATTAACCCCGCCCCGATTCACTCCCCGAGAACCTCGAGGAGTGAATCATCAATCACGTACCGTCCGATGAGCCCGCTCCGTGAGCCATCGCACGGCACACGACGAATAACCCCGCCCCGATTCACTCCCCGAGAACTTCGAGGAGTGAATCACTAATCACGTACCGTCCGATGAGCCCGCTCCGTGAGCCATCGCACGGTACGCGACGAATATCCCCGACCCCTGATCCACTCCTCGAGGAACTCGAGTAGTGAATCGGTCATCACACATCGTCCGATAGACCCGCTCCGTGGGTCATCGCACGACGCACGATGTGACCCCTCCCCATATTCACACTCCAATGACTTGGAGCGTGAATTGCGCACTGTCCGGAACGGACAGGGCACCCCTCCCCAGAATATTAGCCACGACAGTAACATTCCCCAAGGAATAAGAAGAATTTCCTCTTATTCCTCGAGGAAGGATACTGCCGCGCCCAGGGTGCACCGACCCAGCAGCTGCTCTTCCCTCCAGACGTATCGAGAGGGACCAGCAGCCACTAGGCACACGTGGAGGAATTCTGACGCACCCCAACCTAACCTTTTTTTTTTTTTTTTTTTTTTTTTTTTTTTTTTTATTTTTTTTTTTTGCCGCTGGGAAAAAATGCATTACGCATGCCCTCCCGTCGGGGGACGGGAGGGGTATGTGGGACTCCCCGGGCATGCAATACCCGGTATACCCACTAAAACGACCCAGCGCATTCCCGCTTCGTCATAGTGGAGGGGGACTGGGAATCCGGCACAGCCTTTACTTCCAGTCCCCCGCCGACGAACGCAAGGCACACCCCCCCCTCTTGCCCTCACGGCACGGGCGTGGAGGAGGGGGTTGGGAATGACCGACGGAGGTGACGGGTGCAATGCGGGCGGAGGCACCCCCGTGCCTGTCGCCCGCCCGTCACCGTGAGGAGGGAGGGCAAATGCCCCTTCCCCCCCTCTCCGCCCGCGGAGCAGCGCAGCGAGAGAGAGACCTCCCGCGCGCGCTCCGCCTCCTCCTTTTGCGAAATCGCAAAAGGAGGCTACCGCTGACCAGGCCTCCGCGCTCCCCAGCATGGCGTCCGCCAACGCACGTCGGGAAGCGGAAGGCCCAGTCGCCCGCGAGGTGACGGGTGCAATGCGGGCGGAGGCACCTCCGTGCCTGTCGCCCGCCCGTCACCGTGAGGAGGGAGGACAAACGCCCCTTCCCCCCCTCACCGCCCACGGAGCGGTGCGGCGAGAGGATCATGTTTTGCTCATGATCCTCCCACCGCGCCGCCCCGCCTCCTCCCTCTGCGAGAACGAACCTCGCAAAGGGAGGCTACCGCTGACCAGGCCTCCTCTCCTCGCTCCCCAGCATGGTGTTCACGCACGCACGCCGGGAAGCGGGAGGCCCAGTCGCCCGCGAGGTGACGGGTGCAATGCGGGCGGAGGCACCTCCGTGCCTGTCGCCCGCCCGTCACCGTGAGGAGAGAGGGCAAACGCCCCTTCCCCCCCTCACCGCCCGCGGAGCGGCGCAGCGAGAGGATCATGTTCCGCGCATGATCCTCTCGCCGCGCCGCTCCGCCTCCTCCCTTTGCGAGAACCTCGCAAAAGGAGGCTACCTCTGACCAGGCCTCCTCTCCTCGCTCCCCAGCATGGTGTTCACGCACGCACGCCGGGAAGCGGGAGGCCCAGTCCCCCGCGGGGTGACGGGTGCAATGCGGGCGGAGGCACCTCCGCGCCTGTCGCCCGCCCGTCACCGTGAGGAGGGAGGGCAAACGCCCCTTCCCCCCCTCTCCGCCCGCGGAGCGGCGCGGCGAGAGGATCATGTTCCGCGCATGATCCACTCGCCGCGCCGCCCCGCCTCCTCCTTCTGCGAGAACCCCGCAAAAGGAGGACCCCACTCCCCTGCCATGCCCTCTGCTACGCTCAGAGGGGCACGCAGGGGAAACGCACACCGCACTTCGCATGACGGGAGTCGATCATACGAAGTGCGATGTGCCCCCCCCCCCCCAGAAAGCGCCTGGTGGTTTTTGTTGCGTCTATTTCTTATGGAATTAGACCAAGAACAGGGCGGCAACCACGTGAAGGTGAACACACCAGACTTGCCTTGAGGATCTACACGACCGTAGCGCTCTCCCTCAAGACCCCGCCACCCTACCGCCTCTGAGGGAGGCAGTAAGGTAGACCTGCATCTATGCTACCATGCAAAGCATGTCGTTGTGCAACCGCGAAAGCATAAATACAGATCGGCCCCACCCCAACCTAACCTTTTTTTTTTTTTTTTTTTTTTTTTTTTTTTTTTCACGCTGGGAAAAAATGCATTACGCATGCCCTCCCGTCGGGGGACGGGAGGGGTATGTGGGACTCCCCGGGCATGCAAAACCCGGTATACCCACTAAAACGACCCAGCGCATTCCCGCTTCGTCATAGTGGAGGGGGACTGGGAATCCGGCACAGCCTTTACTTCCAGTCCCCCGCCGACGAACACAAGGCGGACCCCCCCTCTTGCCCTCACGGCACGGGCGTGGAGGAGGGGGTTCGGGAATGACCGACGGAGGTGACGGGTGAAATGCGGGCGGAGGCACCCCCGCGCCTGTCGCCCGCCCGTCACCGTGAGGAAGGAGGGCAAATGCCCCTTCCCCCCCTCTCCGCCCGCGGAGCAGCGCAGCGAGAGAGAGACCTCCCGCGCGCGCTCCGCCTCCTCCTTTTGCGAAATCGCAAAAGGAGGCTACCGCTGACTAGGCCTCCGCGCTCCCCAGCATGGCGTCCGCCAACGCACGCCGGGAAGCGGGAGGCCCAGTCGCCCGCGAGGTGACGGGTGCAATGCGGGCGGAGGCACCTCCGTGCCTGTCGCCCGCCCGTCACCGTGAGGAGGGAGGGCAAACGCCCCTTCCCCCCCTCACCGCCCACGGAGCGGTGCGGCGAGAGGATCATGTTTTACTCATGATCCTCCCACCGCGCCGCCCCGCCTCCTCCCTCTGCGAGAACCTCGCAAAGGGAGGCTACCGCTGACCAGGCCTCCTCTCCTCGCTCCCCAACATGGTGTTCACGCACGCACGCCGGGAAGCGGGAGGCCCAGTCCCCCGCGGGGTGACGGGTGCAATGCGGGCGGAGGCACCTCCGCGCCTGTCGCCCGCCCGTCACCGTGAGGAGGGAGGGCAAACGCCCCTTCCCCCCCTCTCCGCCCGCGGAGCGGCGCGGCGAGAGGATCATGTTCCGCACATGATCCACTCGCCGCGCCGCCCCGCCTCCTCCTTCTGCGAGAACCCCGCAAAAGGAGGACCCCACTCCCCTGCCATGCCCTCTGCTACGCTCAGAGGGGCACGCAGGGGAAACGCACACCGCACTTCGCATGACGGGAGTCGATCATACGAAGTGCGATGTGCCCCCCCCCCTCAGAAAGCGCCTGGTGGTTTTTGTTGCGTCTATTTCTTATGGAATTAGACCAAGAACAGGGCGGCAACCACGTGAAGGTGAACACACCAGACTTGCCTTGAGGATCTACACGACCGTAGCGCTCTCCCTCAAGACCCCGCCACCCTACCGCCTCTGAGGGAGGCAGTAAGGTAGACCTGCATCTATGCTACCATGCAAAGCATGTCGTTGTGCAACCGCGAAAGCATAAATACAGATCGGCCCCAACCTAACCTTTTTTTTTTTTTTTTTTTTGACGCTGGGAAAAAATGCATTACGCATACCCTCCCGTCGGGGGACGGGAGGGGTATGTGGGACTCTCCGGGCGGTCGAACCCGGTATACCCACTAAAATGACCCAGCGCATTCCCGCTTCGTCATAGTGGAGGGGGACTGGGAATCCGGCACAGCCTTTACTTCCAGTCCCCCGCCGACGAACACAAGGCGGACCCCCCCTCTTGCCCTCACGGCACGGGCGTGGAGGAGGGGGTTGGGAATGACCGACGGAGGTGACGGGTGCAATGCGGGCGGAGGCACCCCCGCGCCTGTCGCCCGCCCGTCACCGTGAGGAGGGAGGGCAAATGCCCCTTCCCCCCCTCTCCGCCCGCGGAGCAGCGCAACGAGAGAGAGACCTCCCGCGCGCGCTCCGCCTCCTCCTTTTGCGAAATCGCAAAAGGAGGCCACCGCTGACCAGGCCTCCTCGCTCCCCAGCATGGCGTCCGCCAACGCACGCCGGGAAGCGGGAGGCCCAGTCGCCCGCGAGGTGACGGGTGCAATGCGGGCGGAGGCACCTCCGTGCCTGTCGCCCGCCCGTCACCGTGAGGAGGGAGAACAAACGCCCCTTCCCCCCCTCACCGCCCACGGAGCGGCGCGGCGAGAGGATCATGTTTTGCTCATGATCCTCCCACCGCGCCGCCCCGCCTCCTCCCTCTGCGAAAACGAACCTCGCAAAGGGAGGCTACCGCTGACCAGGCCTCCTCTCCTCGCTCCCCAGCATGGTGTTCACGCACGCACGCCGGGAAGCGGGAGGCCCAGTCCCCCGCGGGGTGACGGGTGCAATGCGGGCGGAGGCACCTCCGCGCCTGTCGCCCGCCCGTCACCGTGAGGAGGGAGGGCAAACGCCCCTTCCCCCCCTCTCCGCCCGCGGAGCGGTGCGGCGAGAGGATCATGTGGTTGCTCATGATCCCCTCGCCGAGCCGCCCCGCCTCCTCCTTCTGCGAGAACCTCGCAAAAGGAGGACCCCACTCCCCTGCCATGCCCTCTGCTACGCCTTCTGCTCAGAGGGGCACGCAGCATGCACCTCGCTCATAGGTAGCCCCTGCTGGTGAGAATTCTCAGGTGCAGAGGAACACCTGGAATCTTGGGGCTCCACCTGCTGCGGAACTTCCGGTCGCACCCGGAGACCCACGACTTCCTCCCGAAGAGCCACCATCTCTTGACGGAGGGCATCGACCTCCTTCCACAGTCGGTCGTTCAGCAGGTGGAGCCGTCGGGTCTCCTCGCTGGTGCTTCGGCTGGCGAGGCCCTCTATAGCCAGTCTGACCCGCTCTGCTGCCTCTCTGATAGCCCGCTGACTTGTACCCTTTAAGGTTTTGGACTTCCGAGTGGTATCCAAAACCACCTCTATGTCCATTAGGGCTCTTTTTTCAATTTCCTCTGCAGAGACAGAGGAACTCTGCCCCATGAGCGGAACCTCAGCACTGATAGGCGCCTCCGCACTCTCCTCTACAACCGTGTTGACGGCCATTTGGCATGCCGGCGACACGCTTTGGCAGTCCGACTCACTCTCCTCAGAGAGTGAACCACGTGGGGTACCGGACCGGAGGAACCTACCCCTCCCATCTCGAGCTGGTCTCCGCCCTCTGCTTGTCGCCGCCTTGGAAGGTACCTTCCGAGGTGGCAACATCTCCTCGTTCTCGTAAGGCCGCTTGAGTGGTCCCGTAGATGCGAGCATTTCGGGAACACGACCCGACAACTCAGCACCAAGATGACCCGGACCTCGCTGGCCGCCTACCTCTACCATAGTGGTGTCGCTTGACAGCGCGCCGTCCACTGTACTATTCGCTGTGTTGTCGGACCCCGACAACACATTCACCCTCTCGAGAACCACGCGTGGTTCTGCTGGAGCCACTGCTCCCGTTATCTGTGACGCAGCGCCAGAGTCTGCCACTGCGTCCTCCACTGCGTCCTCCTTCTCCACCAAGTTGTTTTGTTTTTTGTTGTTTGAGATTTCCATTTTGTTCCCACGAGTAGTAAGGAATTATTCGTCAACCTAGGCAGAGCCTTTTTACCTAGGTAAGCCTAATACTGTAGGGTGCGGCAGGTGCCCCACAGGGGAAGCGCTAATGACTGGACACCCTCCAGCCATTCATCCTCTCGCCGCGCCTCGAAACTTAGGATTGGGTGGTTTTTTATCTTAGAGGTATCCTTCCTCTGGGCCAGGCAGTTAAGCCAAGCCCCCGACGGTGGCATTAGACATGCCTCCGTTCGCTGTCCGGCCAACCCGGCTCAGCGAACCCGCCGAAAGTTGTCTCTTCTAAGATTGCTCATAGAAGAGAGACAACGAATGCTGCGTTGGTGCGCCAGCACCTCAGCGGCATGGTCACGTCCTCCGCTGTGCCCTCTGATTTTCAGAGGGTCACGCGGAGGAACGCCCCGTTGGTCCAGGTTGGACCCCTCCCCAGAATATTAGCCGCGGCAGTACCACTCCCCGAGGGATAAGAGGAAATTCTCATTTCCCCTCATTCCCCGGAGAAGGATACTGCCGCGCCCAGGGTGCACCGGCCCAGCAGCTGCTCTTCCCTCCAGACGTATCGAGAGGGACCAGCAGCCACTAGGCACACGTGGAGGAATTCTGACGCACCCCAACCTAACCTTTTTTTTTTTTTTTTTTTTTTGACGCTGGGAAAAAATGCATTACGCATGCCCTCCCGTCGGGGGACGGGAGGGGTATGTGGGACTCCCCGGGCGTGCAAAACCCGGTATACCCACTAAAACGACCCAGCGCATTCCCGCTTCGTCATAGTGGAGGGGGACTGGGAATCCGGCACAGCCTTTACTTCCAGTCCCCCGCCGACGAACGCAAGGCACACCCCCCCCTCTTGCCCTCACGGCACGGGCGTGGAGGAGGGGGTTGGGAATGACCGACGGAGGTGACGGGTGCAATGCGGGCGGAGGCACCCCCGCGCCTGTCGCCCGCCCGTCACCGTGAGGAGGGAGGGCAAATGCCCCTTCCCCCCCTCTCCGCCCGCGGAGCAGCGCAGCGAGAGAGAGACCTCCCGCGCGCGCTCCGCCTCCTCCTTTTGCGAAAACGCAAAAGGAGGCTACCGCTGACCAGGCCTCCGCGCTCCCCAGCATGGCGTCCGCCAACGCACGCCGGGAAGCGGGAGGCCCAGTCGCCCGCGAGGTGACGGGTGCAATGCGGGCGGAGGCACCTCCGTGCCTGTCGCCCGCCCGTCACCGTGAGGAGAGAGGGCAAACGCCCCTTCCCCCCCTCACCGCCCACGGAGCGGTGCGGCGAGAGGATCATGTTTTGCTCATGATCCTCCCACCGCGCCGCCCCGCCTCCTCCCTCTGCGAGAACCTCGCAAAGGGAGGCTACCTCTGACCAGGCCTCCTCTCCTCGCTCCCCAGCATGGTGTTCACGCACGCACGCCGGGAAGCGGGAGGCCCAGTCCCCCCGCGGGGTGACGGGTGCAATGCGGGCGGAGGCACCTCCGCGCCTGTCGCCCGCCCGTCACCGTGAGGAGGGAGGGCAAACGCCCCTTCCCCCCCTCTCCGCCCGCGGAGCGGCGCGGCGAGAGGATCATGTTCCGCGCATGATCCACTCGCCGCGCCGCCCCGCCTCCTCCTTCTGCGAGAACCCCGCAAAAGGAGGACCCCACTCCCCTGCCATGCCCTCTGCTACGCTCAGAGGGGCACGCAGGGGAAACGCACACCGCACTTCGCATGACGGGAGTCGATCATACGAAGTGCGATGTGCCCCCCCCCCCCAGAAAGCGCCTGGTGGTTTTTGTTGCGTCTATTTCTTATGGAATTAGACCAAGAACAGGGCGGCAACCACGTGAAGGTGAACACACCAGACTTGCCTTGAGGATCTACACGACCGTAGCGCTCTCCCTCAAGACCCCGCCACCCTACCGCCTCTGAGGGAGGCAGTAAGGTAGACCTGCATCTATGCTACCATGCAAAGCATGTCGTTGTGCAACCGCGAAAGCATAAATACAGATCGGCCCCAACCTAACCTTTTTTTTTTTTTTTTTTTTTTTCACGCTGGGAAAAAATGCATTACGCATGCCCTCCCGTCGGGGGACGGGAGGGGTATGTGGGACTCCCCGGGCGTGCAAAACCCGGTATACCCACTAAAACGACCCAGCGCATTCCCGCTTCGTCATAGTGGAGGGGGACTGGGAATCCGGCACAGCCTTTACTTCCAGTCCCCCGCCGACGAACACAAGGCGGACCCCCCCTCTTGCCCTCACGGCACGGGCGTGGAGGAGGGGGTTCGGGAATGACCGACGGAGGTGACGGGTGCAATGCGGGCGGAGGCACCCCCGCGCCTGTCGCCCGCCCGTCACCGTGAGGAAGGAGGGCAAATGCCCCTTCCCCCCCTCTCCGCCCGCGGAGCAGCGCAGCGAGAGAGAGACCTCCCGCGCGCGCTCCGCCTCCTCCTTTTGCGAAATCGCAAAAGGAGGCTACCGCTGACCAGGCCTCCGCGCTCCCCAGCATGGCGTCCGCCAACGCACGCCGGGAAGCGGGAGGCCCAGTCCCCCGCGGGGTGACGGGTGCAATGCGGGCGGAGGCACCTCCGCGCCTGTCGCCCGCCCGTCACCGTGAGGAGGGAGGGCAAACGCCCCTTCCCCCCCTCTCCGCCCGCGGAGCGGCGCGGCGAGAGGATCATGTTCCGCGCATGATCCTCTCGCCGCGCCGCCCCGCCTCCTCCTTCTGCAAAAACCCCGCAAAAGGAGGACCCCACTCCCCTGCCATGCCCTCTGCTACGCTCAGAGGGGCACGCAGGGGAAACGCACACCGCACTTCGCATGACGGGAGTTGATCATACGAAGTGCGATGTGCCCCCCCCCCCCTCCAGAAAGCGCCTGGTGGTTTTTGTTGCGTCTATTTCTTATGGAATTAGACCAAGAACAGGGCGGCAACCACGTGAAGGTGAACACACCAGACTTGCCTTGAGGATCTACACGACCGTAGCGCTCTCCCTCAAGACCCCGCCACCCTACCGCCTCTGAGGGAGGCAGTAAGGTAGACCTGCATCTATGCTACCATGCAAAGTATGAGCAAAGCATGTCGTTGTGCAACCGCGACTAAAACCACACCGGTGTTCCATCGCACACTTGCGTCGGGGGGCAGCGGGATCTGATGCGACTTCCGCTGCCCCGGACTAGTGCCGGCCCGCTCGACCTGCGGGCCTCGTCCCGGGGGGAGTGAGGTGTACAACTCCCCCCGCTACGTCTCGGAGAGGCGCGCGTGGAACACGACGCGCCGCCGTCTCGGGTCCAGTGTCATGGGGGGCGACGGATGTCCCCGAATCCGTCGCCCCTGGACCTATTTAGGGGGGCCGGAAGAGGGCGTTGTCCGCCCTCTGCCGACGCCCGGTGCGTCTGCTGCGGGTCGGGAGGGTGGTCTCGACCTCCCTCAACCGCTCCGCAGCCTCCTTCTGCGACATGACGGTTTCGCAGAAGGACACCACTGCGTCCCAGGACTCTGCACTGCCAATCATCGCGCGAGCGACGGCCGGCAGCGACAGGTCTCCTCCAACCTCTGCTACGAGGGCACGGCGCGGCTCATCCCACGCGGCACACTCGGCCAGCGTATGCCGCGCCGTATCCTCCGTGCAGTGGACGCAGTGATGGCACCGGGCGTCCGGCTCCCTGCTTAAGCGACACAGGTACTTCCCGAAGCAGCCGTGCCCCGAGAGCACCTGCGTCGCCCGAAACGTCAGGGAGCCGTGCCTCCTCCCGAGCCAGTTGTCGAGTACTGGCCGGATCGCCTCGATTGTGTCGAGGCCGGCGGTGGGAAGCTCTAGCCTCCCCCGCCATTCCGCCACCATGACCTGTCGGAGCTGAGACCGGTACACCGTAATCTGTCGGTGCACCAGCCTCTCGCCCCGATGTTTGGCCCCCTCGCGCCACTGGTACAGTGTCGCGAGGGTCTTCGCCTCCAGGTCCCACGGCGGGGATCCGGCCAGTACGCAAGCCGCCTCGTACGAGATCGTGCGATATCCCCGTACGACTCTGACGGCCATCGCTCTCTGCGGTCTGCGCAGGACTGCGATAGTGCGGGCCGTCAGGTCGGTCGCCCATATCGGGGCCCCATAAAGGGCCATCGATCGCACGATCCCGACGTACAACCGCCTGCAGGCGGAGCTCGGGCCCCCCAAATTGGGAAGCAGCGTTGACAGCGCGCCCGCCGCGCCCATCAACTTGGGCACCAGCCGCTGAAAGTGGGGGCCGAAGTCCCAACGGCTGTCGAGCACCAATCCAAGGTACTTCATGGTTGACTCGACAGCGATCCGGACCCCCCCGACCACGATGTGTGATCCCAACGGCGGTGCCCGTCGGGGGCCATGAAAAGCGATGGCCTCCGACTTGTTGAGGGCCACTTCCAGGCCCAGGCGTCGTATGCGGCTCACCACCTGTGAGACCGCAGCCGTAGCCAGCAACGCTGCTTCCCTGTACGAGCTCCCCCGGGCCGTGACCAGCGTGTCGTCCGCATAACACGTCAGGTTCACTCCCGGCGGGAGCTCGCACCGCAAAACCCAGTCGTATTCGATGTTCCACAGGGGTGGGCCCAGAACCGAGCCCTGTGGAACACCACACGACATCTGGCGACGGCCCGTGCCGTCGCGTCCCATGTAGGTGACACACCTTCCTGAGAGGTAAGCCCCCACGATGTTGCGGAGGTAGGAAGGCACCCGATGGTATCTCAGGGCCTCCCTTATGCAACTCCAGGGCAGGGTGTTGAACGCGTTGGAGATGTCCAGAGACACCGCCAGCACCACCCCACCCTGGGACACCGCTTCCTCCGCCAGGACTCTTACCCTCCTGATGGCGTCGATGGTAGAGCGCCCACACCGGAAGCCAAACTGGCTGTCGTCCAGGTTCGGCCCCACCGTGCACAAGTGGCTGACGAGGCGGTCTGCGATTACTCGCTCGAACAACTTGCCCGCCTCGTCCAGCAGCACTATGGGCCGATAAGCGGACGACGAATCCGCAGGGCGCCCCGCCTTCTTGAGCAGGACCAGTCGACCAGCCTTCCACCTGGTAGGGAAATGGCCCCGCTCAAGGCACGCCGAGAAGAGTCCTCTCAGTGGGGGCTCCAGCTCCTTCAGGGCGAGGACTAGAGCGCGGCCAGGCACTCCGTCGGGCCCCGGGGCAGTGTTTTTCGCCCGGAGCCGCATCACGGCCGCGCTCATCTCCGCCTGTGTCACCTCTGGGACGGTTTCGCTCTCCTCTTCTTCTTCCGACTCTGCGGCTGTGGGCACAGCCATCGGTGGTGGCTCATGCTCGGCTCTCTCAGGAAAGAGAGCCGAGACCACGCGCTCCAGAAACTGCGGCTCGAGACCTTCCGTTAGCGGGGGGGCCCACGGCCGAAGTTTCCCTCGGACCACGGCCCACGGCCCACCACTTGAACGTGCCCCAGAAGGTGGTAGCCGTAAGGCTGGTCCGGGGCTACCGCACGATCTCCCGCGAGGCGGCGAACCTCCTTGCCGGATTGCCGCCATGGATCTGGAGGCAATAGTCCTCGCGCGCCTACATGAGTGGCGCGCGGAGGCGCTACGCCGGGGGGAAACTCCGCTGCCGCGGCAAATTGTCGCTCAGCGGACGGACTTCCGGCGGGATCTCATGGCGACATGGAGAGAGCGACTATCGCAACCCCGTGCAGGGCACGCCACAATAGTGGCGATAAGTCCCCTCTTTGAGGAGTGGCTGGAGAGACGCCACGGCGTCCTCACCTTCCGCCTGACGCAGGTTCTTACCGGACACGGATGTTTCGGTAAGTTCCTGCACCGAATCGGGCGGGAGGAGACGCCCGGGTGTCACCATTGTGAGGATCGACCGGAGGACACGGTGGAGCATACGGTGGAGGTGTGCCCCGCTTGGGCGGAGCCCCGCCGTGTCCTCGTTGGCGAACGGCGATTGGCGGCGGCGACCTCTCGCACCCCGCCCTTGGTTCAATCCATGGTCCGGAGCGAGACGGAATGGGACGCCGTCACCTCCTTCTGCGAAGCAGTCATCCTAGCGAAGGAGGTGGCGGAACAGGACAGGGAGAGGTCCTCACGTCCCGGCCGCCGCGGGAGACGCCCCGGGCGTCGGGGGCCACGTGGTGGCTTCCGGCCACCGTAGGCGCGGGCCTGTGGACGGGGAGCTATGGGCTAGCTCGCCGTCCGTTCGTCTCATGACGACAGGCCGTGTCGCCGGCGCGTTCGTGTTCCACGCGCGCCTCAAAGAGAGTCAGCAACAGTGAAGGGGTCCGCAAGGACCGAAGCCTGCCGGGGCTGCGGGACTATTCGAAAGAGATACCGTGGCCCCGGAACACAAAGGGCGATGAAGGAACATGGATGGGTTTTAGTCAGTAAAAGTCTGACACTCCCTCCTGCTCAGCCCAGAGCGGGAGAAGTCATTTGATGATTTCCCATCCGAAAAAAAAAAAAAAAGAAAAAAAAAAAAAAGGGATCGAGTAAAAAACACAAACGTCGATATCTTCACTTCTAGACGTGCGATTTTGAAGCTGTTTTCAGCGGATTTAGACTAAACTAGGCCTCCGCCTACGTACTGACCATATCGCACGCACACACGCGCGTCAGGACTTCATCCCTTACCGCACTTAGGAATTTTTCGATTTTTCAAAGTAAATCCTCAAAATTTAGTGTTTCTTCCAAATTTTTTGCAAAAATAGTTTCAGTTTATAGTATAAATAGTACTCACCCTTCATCCCTGAATTCTGGTTCGCGTTCCGTGTCCCGGTCTCCAGGCTGTGGGGTGAAAATCAAAATTTTTTGGTTCAAAAACTGGTTTTTTGACCAAAACTCCAAATTTTTCTTCGGCACCTACCCTGTTTTATTCCATATTTAGCTAGCCCGCGTGGAGACGCGTCTCTGGACACCTCGCCCGCGCCCCTAGCTCGAATAAAACATAGATTTTTCCAAAAAATAGTCTTTTTCATACATCTCTGTTAGCACCCAAAAACTACCTAAGGGATCGAGTTAAATACACAATCGTTGATATCTTCGCTTCCAGACGTGCGATTTTGAAGCTGTTTTCAGCGGATTTAGACTAAACTAGGCCTCCGCCTACGTACTGACCATATCGCACGCACTTACACGCGCGTCAGGACTTCATCCCTTACCGCACTTAGGAATTTTTCGATTTTTCAAAGTAAATCCTCAAAATTTAGTGTTTCTTCCAATTTTTTTGCAAAAATAGTTTCAGTTTATAGTATAAATAGTACTCACCCTTCATCCCTGAATTCTGGTTCGCGTTCCGTGTCCCGGTCTCCAGGCTGTGGGGTGAAAATCAAAATTTTTTGGTTCAAAAACTGGTTTTTTGACCAAAACTCAAAATTTTTCTTCGGCACCTACCCTGTTTTATTCCATATTTAGCTAGCCCGTGCGGAGGCGCGTCTCTGGACACCTCGCCCGCGCCCCTAGCTTGAATAAAACATAGATTTTTCCAAAAAATAGTCTTTTTCATACATCTCTGTTAGCACCCAAAAACTACCTAAGGGATCGAGTTAAAGGGGTGCGAAGTCAGAAGTCCTCCACGTGTGTCCGGCGGCTGCTCGTCCCTCTCGATACGTCTGGAGGGAAGAGCAGCTGCTGGGCCGGTGCACCCCGGGCGCGGCAGTATCCTTCTCCGGGGAATGAGGGGAAATGAGAATTTCCTCTTATTCCTCGGGGAGTGGTACTGCCGCGGCCAATTATTCTGACATGGGTGGGGTCCGACCCGGACCAAAGGTGCGTTCCTTTGCGTGCCCTCTGTTTAGCAGAGGGCATAGCAGAGGAGTGAGGGCGGGCTCGGTGTGCACTTACCCTGCCTCCGAGCAGACAGAGAAGGATCGTCCTCCTCTGTCACCGCCGGTCTCGTAATCCCAACGTCGAAGTGTCGTGGATCAAGTCTCGCGGTTTCGACAGGGACCGAGGGTCTTGGCTTAACCGCCCGGACCGCGAGGTAGACAACCTCTATAAAAAGTTACCCCGAATCCCAAGCGGCGACGCACCGCGAGGGGATGTATGGCTGACGGGTGTTCCACAGAACGAATCAGTCGCTAGTGCGCTCCTCGCCAGGGTACCTGCAGACCCCCTGGCGAGTAACAAATACTAAAATCTGCCCTACTAGGTACAGGGGTCTCTGCCTAGTTAGGAGTATATTTCCCCCATACTCGTGGGTTCAATTATGGAAAAAGATAACAAACCAACCAAAACCGCCGGCAACGGCAAAAAAGTGGAGAGGAGGGATGCGGGGTCGGAGTCCGACCTCGCATCCAGCGATGCGAGTGCGGGAGGCTCAGGGAGCTCCCGCCGCGCGAGTGATGGAGCCGCTGCGGAGAACGGCAAGTTCTTCCGCAAGCGGCCCAGGCGGGATGGCGACAGGGGGTCGTCATCCGGAGAGGAGGAGGCCTCGGCCCGAAAGATCCCCACCAACAAGCGTGGTGGGATCCGGGGCAAGGGGAGGGGGCTCTCTGCCTCCGTGAGGGCCGAAAAATCGGCAAGGCTTGCCGAGGAGGGGCGCCACCCGGGCAGCAATGCTGCCCCCGGATCTGGCGACGAGGCA
Source organism: Xestia rhomboidea (assembly GCA_963853795.1). Lineage (NCBI taxonomy): Eukaryota > Metazoa > Arthropoda > Insecta > Lepidoptera > Noctuidae > Xestia > Xestia rhomboidea. The sequence goes on from OY970783.1 coordinate 228,979, forward strand.
GGTGCACCTGGCGGCTCCGATGTGGAGCGTAAGACCAGGTTCGCGAAGGAGGTAGAGGCCGCGATTAGAGGCGTGGCCCTGAAGATGAAGACTTCATCAAAACTCAGGGCCATACCCGCGGCTTCTGCCTCCATCATGGCGGCAGCGGAGGCCAACTTTGGCGGACCTCCTCCTCCTCCTCCTACGGTGGATGGGGCGGAGTTGGCCAAACTGAGGGCGGAGGTGGCCCGCCTGTCGGCAGCCACGGAGGCTCTCCAAAAGGAGAACGCCAGGCTCCTAGCAGACCTGGCCAGTCTGCGGGAGTCTGGCTCCCGAGTGGCGCCGAAAAAAGGGGACCAGACGCAGCGACCCAGTCAGCCCGAGCCAGTCGAGAACCAGGTCCTGAACCTGGTTCGGCAGGAGCTGGCTTCCTTCCAGGCACGGTTCTCCGTCCTGGAGGGAATTGTCCTGCGTCCCCCCCTGGCGGCAAGTAAGGGAGCCCCGGGTCCGAGGGCAGCCTCATATGCGGCTGCTGCGGCTGCCGCACCCGGACCGGGGCTGTCCAGCCAGCCATCTGGCAGGGCAGTGGCGGCCCCTCCCCCAAAGCCGGCTCCGGCGAAACCGGTGCCGGCTAAAAAGGCGCCCAGGGGGAGAAAGGGCAAGGCGGCTGCACAGGCGTCGGCTGTGCCGGCGCCAGTGCCAGCAGCGAGTGGGCCAGTGCCGGCAGTACGTCAGCCGCCGCCGCCGCCACCGCCACCGCCCCCCCAGCAGCCCCCTACACCTCCTGCAGTTGAAGCCGGATGGCAGGTGGCCGGCGAGAAGAAGAAGGGGCGGAAAGCGGCCAAAAAGGCCCGAAACCAAGAGCGGCAGCGCCAGTTTAGGGAGCGCAAGATCGCGGCTAGGCTCCGCGCCCCTAAGACCGCGGCTGTAGTGATCACACTGCAGCCGGAAGCGGAACAGAGGGGCGTGTCCTACCGCGACCTGCTGGCGAAGGCGAAGGCGACGGTGAACCTCGGCGAGCTGGGGATCACCGGGGGCCTCCGGCTTAAAGTCACCGCAACGGGGGCTCGACTGCTGGAGATCCCTGGTGAAACCAGCGGCTCGTCCGCCGACGCTCTGGCTGAAAAGCTCAGAGCGTCCCTTAATGCGGACGAGGCCCGAGTGTCCAGGCCCGTCAAATGCGCAGACCTGCGCATCCTGGGTCTGGACGACTCGGTGACCGAGGAGGAGGTGGTGGCCGCCGTCGCTAGGTCCGGAGGGTGCCCTGCCGATCAGGTCAGGGCAGGCACCCTTCGCCCGGACCCCACGGGCATGCGGACCGTAATGGTCAGCTGCCCTGTGACGGCGGCCAGGACGATTGTGGAGGGCCGTAGGCTACTGGTGGGCTGGGTCTCAGCGCAGGTGAAGCTGCTGGAGCCCAGACCTCTGAGGTGCTACCGATGCCTCGTGGGACACCATGTATCGGTGCAATGCGCCTCGGAGGTCGACCGCAGCGGCCTCTGCTTCCGCTGCAGCCAGCCCGGTCACACATCCGCGGCTTGCTGCGCCGCCGCGCCGCACTGCGCTGCATGTGCGGCGGCTGGCAAGCCTGCCGATCACCGGGCTGGGGGCAAGGCCTGCGCTCCGCCCACCAGGGCCACTAGAGGCAAGGGCAGGCCCTCCGCCGCCACCGCCACCGTCACCACCGCCGCAGCCGCAACTGCCGCCGCTGCCGCTCCCTCTGTCGCCGCCACAGAGGGGCCCTCACAGGGGGCCAGGTTGGAGGAAGCGGTAATGGAGTGCCAATAACGGCCCCATTACGCTTCCTCCAGGCGAATATCAACCACTGCGCCTGCGCTCAGGATCTCTTGCTCCAGAGCATGGCGCAGTGGTTGATTAACATCGCTGTGGTCGCTGAGCCGTATTTCGTCTGGCCCAGGGAAGACTGGGTGGCGGACCTAAGCGGCTCAGTGACCATAGTGTCGTCGGCCGCCGCCGGCACCCCGACCCTTGAAAGTGTCAGGAGGGGTCGGGGGTGCGTAGCAGCCCGGTTCGGGGAGATCGTCGTAGTGGGAGTCTACTTCTCCCCGAGCCGAACTCTCGCCGAGTTCCACAACTCTCTCGCAGAGTTGAGTGTCGTCGTCGGAAACCATTCCCTCCCCGTGCTTGTCCTCGGGGACTTCAATGCCAAGAACTTGGCTTGGGGTTCCCGTTGCACAGACGTGCGGGGAAGGATGGTGGAGGACTGGGCCCTGGAGAGGGGCCTGGTCGTCCTAAATCGGGGCTCTGTCGCCACGTGCGTGAGGATGCGGGGCGAGTCGGTGGTGGACATTTCGTTCGCTAGCCCCGCCCTGTCACCGCGTGTCGTTGACTGGCGCGTCATGGAGGGGGTGGAGACCTATTCCGACCACCGGTACATCCGGTTCGACGTCTCCACCCAGACCTCAAGCGCGCCGGTCCAACAGGCCCCGAGTGGTCCGCGTTAAGCGCTGAAGCAGCTGGACCGGGAGCTCCTCCTGGAAGCCTCGATCGTGCAGGCCTGGGTGACATCACCGGACAGGCCTGCCGACGTCAATGATGAGGCAGGGTGGTTCCAGGAGGCCATGTCCGACATATGTGACGTGGCAATGCCCCGAGTCCGGCCAGGAAGCGCCCGGCGTCAGGTGTACTGGTGGTCGCGAGAGCTGACGTCCCTACGGGAGGCGTGTGTGGCTGCGCGACACCTGTACGCCAGGCACCGCAGGCTCCGCATTCGCCCACCGAATGCGGCAGCCATAGAGGCGGAGCTTTACGAGGGCTACAGAGCGGCGAAGACCGCCCTCCGCGAGGCTGTCCTGCGGGCCAGGGTCCTGGCCCGCGAGGAGATGCTGGGGGCTCTCGACAGAGATCCGTGGGGGCGCCCTTACAAGATGGTGCGGGACAAACTCCGCACCTGGGCCCCCCCGCTGACGCAGAGTCTCCGGCCTCAGCTCGTGGAGGACGTGGTGAGCGCTCTGTTCCCCTCGCGAGGGGAACACCCGCCCCCGCCTATGGTTCCGCCGGCTGCGGTGCCGGAAGCGGACCACCAAAGTGACGACGACGACGCTCCTGAAGTGACCGGGGTAGACCTGAGAGTGGCGGTACGAAGGCTAGGTGCCAAAAATACCGCCCCGGGACCCGACGGCTTGCCTGGCAAAGCCTGGGTCCTGGCCTCGGAGGCTCTCGGGCCCCGACTGGAAGGGCTCTTTAGCGCATGTTTGGAGAGAGGCCAGTTTCCGCTTCGTTGGAAGACGGGGAAGCTGGTCCTCATCCGGAAGCCGGGGCGCCCGGCGGACTCTCCGTCCGCCTACCGGCCCGTGGTGCTGCTCGACGAGGTGGGCAAGCTCTTTGAAAGGGTAGTTGCAAACCGCCTCGCCGAGCACCTTGCGGGGATGGGGCCGGACCTTGCGGAACACCAATTTGGTTTCCGCAAGGGGCGCTCTACGGTGGACGCCATCATGCGCGTGAGGGCCCTCACGACGGGGGATGCGGTGTCCCGGGGTGGGGTTGTCTTGGCGGTGTCTCTCGACATCGCCAATGCCTTCAACTCCATGCCCTGGAGCTGCATAAGGGAGGCACTCCGGTATCACCGGGTGCCGACCTACCTCCGTCGTGTGGTCGGGGACTACCTAGCGGACAGGTGTGTCATCTACCCCGGTCGCAGCGGAGACTGGAACCGGCGAGAGATGTCGTGCGGTGTTCCACAGGGATCGGTTCTGGGGCCGTCCTTGTGGAACATCGGGTACGACTGGGTGCTGCGCGCCGACCTCCCTAGCGGTGTCAGCGTAGTTTGCTACGCTGAGGGGGCCGAACGCCTCCTGCCGGAGGCTCTACGCGGGAGTCGTGCGGTCCATGGCCCTTTACGGGGCCCCGGTGTGGGCACGTTCATTGAAGCGGCGTGCCGCCCACCACTTGAACGTGCCCCAGAAGGTGGTAGCCGTAAGGCTGGTCCGGGGCTACCGCACGATCTCCCGCGAGGCGGCGAACCTCCTTGCCGGATTGCCGCCATGGGATCTGGAGGCAATAGTCCTCGCGCGCCTACATGAGTGGCGCGCGGAGGCGCTACGCCGGGGGGAAACTCCGCTGCCGCGGCAAATTGTCGCTCAGCGGACGGACTTCCGGCGGGATCTCATGGCGACATGGAGAGAGCGACTATCGCAACCCCGTGCAGGGCACGCCACAATAGTGGCGATAAGTCCCCTCTTTGAGGAGTGGCTGGAGAGACGCCACGGCGTCCTCACCTTCCGCCTGACGCAGGTTCTTACCGGACACGGATGTTTCGGTAAGTTCCTGCACCGAATCGGGCGGGAGGAAACGCCCGGGTGCTATCATTGTGAGGATAGGCCGGAGGACACGGTGGAGCACACTGTGGAGGTGTGCCCCGCTTGGGTGGAGCACCGCCGTGTCCTCGAGGTGGCGATCGGCGGCGGCGACCTCTCGCTCCCGGCCCTGGTTCGTGCCATGGTCCGGAGCGAGACGGAATGGGACGCCGTCACCTCCTTCTGCGAAGCAGTCATGCTAGCGAAGGAGGTGGCAGAACAGGACAGGGAGAGGTCCTCACGTCCCGGCCGCCGCGGGAGACGCCCCGGGCGTCGGGGGCCACGTGGTGGCTTCCGGCCACCGTAGACGCGGGCCTGTGGACGGGGAGCTATGGGCTAGCTCGCCGTCCGTACGTCTCATGACGACAGGCCGTGTCGACGGCGCGTTCGTGTTCCACGCGCGCCTCAAAGAGAGTCAGCATCAGTGAAGGGGTCCGCAAGGGCCGAAGCCTGCCGGGGCTGCGGGACTATTCGAAAGAGATACCGTGGCCCCGGAACACAAAGGGCGATGAAGGAACATGGATGGGTTTTAGTCAGTAAAAGTCTGACACTCCCTCCTGCTCAGCCCAGAGCGGGAGAAGTCATTTGATGATTTCCCATCCGAAAAAAAAAAAAAAAAAAAAAAAAAAAGGGAACGAGTCGAAAACAAGAACGTCGATATCTTCTCTTCCAGACGTGCGATTTTGACGCTGTTTTCAGCATTCTTAGACCAAACTAGGCCTCCGCCTACGTTCTGACCACATTAAACGCACCTGCACGCGCGTCTGGACGTCATCCCTGCGAAATACTCAAAAATACTTCGATTTTTATAGTAAATCCTGAAAATCAATTGTTTTCCTAAATTCTTTTGCAAAAATAGTTTTAGTTTATAGTATAAATAGTACTCATCCTTCATCCCTGATTTCTGGTCCGCGTTCCGTGTCCCGGTCTCCAGGCTGTGGGGTGACATTCCAAATTTTTTCTTCCAGAAACTAGTATTTCGACCTTAAGTCGAAATTTTTGTTCGGCACCTACCTTTGATTATAGCACAGATCGCTAGCCCGCGCGGAGACGCGTCTCTGGACACCTCGCCCGCGCCGCTATCCCGAAAAAACATACATATTTTTTAAAAAGAAGTATTTTTCATACATCGCTGCTGGTACCAAAATCTACCTAAGGGAACGAGTCGATTGCCGGATTGCCGCCATGGGATCTGGAGGCAATAGTCCTCGCGCGCCTACATGAGTGGCGCGCGGAGGCGCTACGCCGGGGGGAAACTCCGCTGCCGCGGCAAATTGTCGCTCAGCGGACGGACTTCCGGCGGGATCTCATGGCGACATGGAGAGAGCGACTATCGCAACCCCGTGCAGGGCACGCCACAATAGTGGCGATAAGTCCCCTCTTTGAGGAGTGGCTGGAGAGACGCCACGGCGTCCTCACCTTCCGCCTGACGCAGGTTCTTACCGGACACGGATGTTTCGGTAAGTTCCTGCACCGAATCGGGCGGGAGGAAACGCCCGGGTGCTATCATTGTGAGGATAGGCCGGAGGACACGGTGGAGCACACTGTGGAGGTGTGCCCCGCTTGGGTGGAGCACCGCCGTGTCCTCGAGGTGGCGATCGGCGGCGGCGACCTCTCGCTCCCGGCCCTGGTTCGTGCCATGGTCCGGGGCGAGACGGAATGGGACGCCGTCACCTCCTTCTGCGAAGCAGTCATGCTAGCGAAGGAGGTGGCGGAACAGGACAGGGAGAGATCCTCACGTCCCGGCCGCCGCGGGAGACGCCCCGGGCGTCGGGGGCCACGTGGTGGCTTCCGGCCACCGTAGGCGCGGGCCTGTGGACGGGGAGCTATGGGCTAGCTCGCCGTCCGTTCGTCTCATGACGACAGGCCGTGTCGACGGCGCGTTCGTGTTCCACGCGCGCCTCAAAGAGAGTCAGCAATAGTGAAGGGGTCCGCAAGGACCGAAGCCTGCCGGGGCTGCGGGACTATTCGAAAGAGATACCGTGGCCCCGGAACACAAAGGGCGATGAAGGAACATGGATGGGTTTTAGTCAGTAAAAGTCTGACACTCCCTCCTGCTCAGCCCAGAGCGGGAGAAGTCATTTGATGATTTCCCATCCGAAAAAAAAAAAAAAAAAAAAAAAAAAAGGGAACGAGTCGAAAACAAGAACGTCGATATCTTCTCTTCCAGACGTGCAATTTTGACGCTGTTTTCAGCATTCTTAGACCAAACTAGGCCTCCGCCTACGTTCTGACCACATTAAACGCACCTGCACGCGCGTCTGGACGTCATCCCTGCGAAATACTCAAAAATACTTCGATTTTTATAGTAAATCCTGAAAATCAATTGTTTTCCTAAATTCTTTTGCAAAAATAGTTTTAGTTTATAGTATAAATAGTACTCACCCTTCATCCCTGATTTCTGGTCCGCGTTCCGTGTCCCGGTCTCCAGGCTGTGGGGTGAAATTCCAAATTTTTTCTTCCAGAAACTAGTATTTCGACCTTAAGTCGAAATTTTTGTTCGGCACCTACCTTTGATTATAGCACAGATCGCTAGCCCGCGCGGAGACGCGTCTCTGGACACCTCGCCCGCGCCGCTATCCCGAAAAAACATACATATTTTTTAAAAAGAAGTATTTTTCATACATCGCTGCTGGTACCAAAATCTACCTAAGGGAACGAGTCGACCACACAGACACACACAACAGAGCGCTCACCACGGCTCCTTCTGTCACTGGCTGTCACTCAGCTGTCATTTTCTGTGCCTCAGGTGTCACTTATTGTCACTTTCTCTCACTTGCTGTCACCCAGCTGTCACTATCTGTCACTCGCTGTCGCACAGCTGTCACTTTCTTGCACTCGCTATCACTCAGCTGTCACTTTCTGTCACTTGCTGTCACTCAGCTGTCACTTTCTGTCATTCGCTGTCATTTTCTGTCACTTTCTGACACTCAGCTGTCACTCAGCTGAATTTTTCTGTCACTCGCTGACACTCAGCTGTTACTTTCTGTCACTCGCTGTCACTCAGCTGTCACGACCCGATTGGCGCAGCGGTAGTGAGGCTGCCTTACGTTCGTAGGGTCCCGGGTTCGAATCCCGGTCGGAGCAAATGTTTGTGTGATGAGCATGGGTGTCCACGAAACATGCGTGTAATGTCCAGCGATATTTATTTATTTATTTATTTACTTTCTGACACTCAGCTGTCACTTTCTGTCTCTCGCTGTCACTCAGCTGTCATTTTCTGTCACTCGCTGTCACTCAGCTGTCATTTTCTGTGTGTCAGCTGTCACTTACTGTCACTTTCTCTCACTTGCTGTCACCCAGCTGTCACTTTCTGTCACTCGCTGTCACTCAGCTGTCTTTTTCTGTCACTCGCTGTCACTCAGTTGTCACTTTCTGTCACTCGCTTTCACTTTCTGTCATTCGCTGTCATTTTGTGTCACTTTCTGACACTCAGCTGTCACTCAGCTGTCACTTTCTGTCATTCGCTGTCACTCAGCTGTCACTTTCTGTCATTCGCTATCACTCAGCTGTCACTTTCTGTCACTCGCTGTCATTTTGTGTCACTTTCTGACACTCAGCTGTCACTCAGCTGTCACTTTCTATCACTCGCTGTCACTCAGCTGTCACTTTCTGTCACTCGCTGTCACTCAGCTGTCACTTTCTGTGTCTCAAGTGTCATTTACTGTCACTTTCTCTCACTTGCTGTCACCCAGCTGTCATTTTCTGTCACTCGCTGTCACATAGCTGTCACTTTCTGTCACTCGCTGTCACTCAGCTGTCACTTTCTGTCACTCAGCTGTCACTCATCAGAATTTTTCTGTCACTCGCTGTCACTGAGCTGTCACTTTCTGTCACTCGCTGTCACTCAGCTGTCACTTTCTGTCATTCGCTGTCACTCAGCTTTCACTTTCTGTCATTTGCTGTCACTTTCTTTCTAATCAACGGAGTTAATATATAATCTATTTTTCTAGCAGGGCATTCAGCGTCTCCCGTTTTGTGGTCACAGGGCTTTTTAAAGCGGGAGCAAGTCGCGCATCTCGGAATGTCAGTTTTCTTCGCACATTCGGACATCATATGACCTGCGTCACCGCAGTGACCACATGTAGAAACTAGTTCTCTGCAAGATTTGGCTGCATGGCCACACTGCTGGCATTTATAGCACCTCGTAACTAACGTGAAGTCCCTGACAGGACATGATGTCCAATTTATAAAAATCCTAGATTGAGGTATTACAATTTTTCGTATGTTGGCCGAAACTTCAATAACTAAGTTACAGGTTGCAGCCTCTCTCTTCCCAGATTTGTGGCTTAATTTTACCAAGGTCAAAAAGCACCAAACCAAAGCACTCGCTCACTCGCAGTCACTCAGCTGTCACTCAGCTGTCACAAGCTGTCACTCAGCTGTCACTCGCTGTCACTTTCTGTCACTCAGCTGTCATTTCTGACACTCAGCTGTCACTCAGCTGTCTCTCGCTGTCACTCAGCTGTCACTTTCTGTCACTCGCTGTCACTTTCTGTCACTCGTTGTCATTCAGCTGTCACTTTCTGACACTCAGCTGTCACTTTCTGTCAATTTCTGACACTCAGCTGTCGATTTCTGTCACTTTCTGTCCCTTGGCTGTCACTTTCTTTCAATCGGCTGTCACTTTCTCTCACTCGCTGTCACCCAGCTGTCACTTTCTGTCACTCAGCTGTCACTTTCTGTCACTTTCTGTCACTCGCTGTCACTCAGCTAACACTTTCTGTCAATCGCTGTCACTCAGCTGTCATTTTCTGTGTGTCAGCTGTCACTTACAGTCACTTTCTCTCACTTGCTGTCACCCAGCTGTCACTTTCTGTCACTAGCTGTCACTCAGCTGTCACTTTCTGTCATTCAGCTGTCACTTTCTGTCAAACAGCTGTCACTTTCTGTCAATCAGCTGTCATTTTCTGTCACTCGCTATCACTCAGATGTCACTTTCTGTCGCTCGCAGACACTCAGCTGTCATTTTCTGTCCCTCAGCTGTAACTTTCTGTCAATCAGCTGTCACTTTCTGTCAATCAGCTGTCACTTTCTGAATCTCAGCTGGCACTATCTGTCTTTCAGCTGTCACTTTCTGTCAATCAGCTGTCATTTTCTGTCCCTCAGCTGTAACTTTCTGTCAATCAGCTGTCACTTTCTGTCAATCAGCTGTCACTTTCTGTCATTCAGCTGTCACTTTCTGTCAAACAGCTGTCACTTTCTGTCAATCAGCTGTCATTTTCTGTCTCTCGATGTCACTCAGATGTCACTTTCTGTCGCTCGCTGACACTCAGCTGTCATTTTCTGTCCCTCAGCTGTAACTTTCTGTCAATCAGCTGTCTTTTTCTGTCACTCAGCTGTCACTAGCTGTCACTCAGCTGTCACTCGCTATCACTTTCTGTCACTCAGCTGTCATTTCTGACACTCAGCTGTCACTCGCTGTCACTCAGCTGTCACTTTCTATCACTCGCTGTCACTCAGTTGTCACTTTCTGAAACTCAGCTGTCACTTTCTGTCAATCAGTTGTCATTTTCTGTCACTAAGCTGTCACTTAATGTATTTTTCTCTCACTCGCTGTCATCCAGCTGTAACTTTCTGTCACTCAGCTGTCATTTTCTGTCCCTCAGCTGTAACTTTCTGTCATTCAGCTGTCACTTTCTGTCAATCAGCTGTCACTTTCTGTCAATCAGCTGTCACTTTCTGTCACTCGCTGTCACTCAGCTGTCACTTTTTGTCACTCGCTGACACTCAGCTGTCACTCGCTGTCACTCAGCTGTCACTTTCTATCACTCGCTGTCACTCAGCTGTCACTTTCTGTCAATCGCTGTCACTCAGCTGTCATTTTCTGTGTGTCAGCTGTCACTTACTGTCAATTTCTCTCACTTGCTGTCACCCAGCTGTCACTTTCTGTCACTCGCTGTCACTCAGCTGTCACTTTCTGTCACTCGCTGTCACTCAGCTGTCACGACCCGATTGGCGCAGCGGTAGTGAGGCTGCCTTACGTTCGTAGGGTCCCGGATTCGAATCCCGGTCGGAGCAAATGTTTGTGTGATGAGCATGGGTGTCCACGAAACAAGCCTCGTTGCTTAGTGTGGCACTAGATGGCGCTGTGTGTAATGTCCAGTAATATTTATTTATTTATTTATTTACTTTCTGACACTCAGCTGTCACTTTCTGTCTCTCGCTGTCACTCAGCTGTCACTTTCTGTCACTCGCTGTCACTTTCTGTCACTCGTTGTCACTCAGCTGTCACTTTCTGACACTCAGCTGTCACTTTCTGTCAATTTCTGACACTCAGCTGTCGATTTCTGTCACTTTCTGTCCCTTGGCTGTCACTTTCTGTCAATCGGCTGTCACTTTCTCTCACTCGCTGTCACCCAGCTGTCACTTTCTGTCACTCAGCTGTCACTTTCTATCACTCGCTGTCACTCAGCTGTCACTTTCTGTCAATCGCTGTCACTCAGCTGTCATTTTCTGTGTGTCAGCTGTCACTTACTGTCAATTTCTCTCACTTGCTGTCACCCAGCTGTCTCTTTCTGTCACTCGCTGTCACTCAGCTGTCACTTTCTGTCACTCGCTGTCACTCAGCTGTCACGACCCGATTGGCGCAGCGGTAGTGAGGCTGCCTTACGTTCGTAGGGTCCCGGATTCGAATCCCGGTCGGAGCAAATGTTTGTGTGATGAGCATGGGTGTCCACGAAACAAGCCTCGTTGCTTAGTGTGGCACTAGATGGCGCTGTGTGTAATGTCCAGTGATATTTATTTATTTATTTATTTACTTTCTGACACTCAGCTGTCACTTTCTGTCTCTCGCTGTCACTCAGCTGTCATTTTCTGTCACTCGCTGTCACTCAGCTGTCATTTTCTGTGTGGCAGCTGTCACTTACTGTCACTTTCTCTCACTTGCTGTCACCCAGCTGTCACTTTCTGTCACTCGCTGTCACTCAGCTGTCATTTTCTGTCACTCGCTGTCACTCAGTTGTCACTTTCTGTCACTCGCTTTCACTTTCTGTCATTCGCTGTCATTTTGTGTCACTTTCTGACACTCAGCTGTCACTCAGCTGTCACTTTCTGTCACTCGCTGTCACTCAGCTGTCACTTTCTGTCATTCGCTATCACTCAGCTGTCACTTTCTGTCATTCGCTGTCACTCAGCTTTCACTTTTTGTCATTTGCTGTCACTTTCTTTCTAATCGACGGAGTTAATATATAATCTATTTTTCTAGCAGGGCATTCAGCGTCTCCCGTTTTGTGGTCACAGGGCTTTTTAAAGCGGAAGCAAGTCGCGCATCTCGGAATGTCAGTTTTCTTCGCACATTCGGACATCATATGACCTGCGTCACCGCAGTGACCACATGTAGAAACTAGTTCTCTGCAAGATTTGGCTGCATGGCCACACTGCTGGCATTTATAGCACCTCGTAACTACCGTGAAGTCCCTGACAGGACATGATGTCCAATTTATAAAAATCCTAGATTGAGGTATTACAATTTTTCGTATGTTGGCCGAAACTTCAATAACTAAGTTACAGGTTGCAGCCTCTCTCTTCCCAGATTTGTGGCTTAATTTTACCAAGGTCAAAAAGCACCAAACCAAAGCACTCGCTCACTCGCAGTCACTCAGCTGTCACTCAGCTGTCACAAGCTGTCAATCAGCTGTCACTGGCTGTCACTTTCTGTCACTCAGCTGTCATTTCTGACACTCAGCTGTCACTCAGCTGTCTCTCGCTGTCACTCAGCTGTCACTTTCTGTCACTCGCTGTCACTTTCTGTCACTCGTTGTCACTCAGCTGTCACTTTCTGACACTCAGCTGTCACTTTCTGTCAATTTCTGACACTCAGCTGTCGATTTCTGTCACTTTCTGTCCCTTGGCTGTCACTTTCTGTCAATCGGCTGTCACTTTCTCTCACTCGCTGTCACCCAGCTGTCACTTTCTGTCACTCAGCTGTCACTTTCTGTCACTCAGCTGTCACTCAGTTGTCTTTTTCTGTCACTCGCTGTCACTTAGCTATCACTTTCTGACACTCAGCTGTCGATTTCTGTCACTTTCTGTCCCTTGGCTGTCACTTTCTGTCAATCGGCTGTCACTTTCTCTCACTCGCTGTCACCCAGCTGTCACTTTCTGTCACTCAGCTGTCACTTTCTGTCACTCAGTTGTCTTTTTCTGTCACTCGCTGTCACTTAGCTATCACTTTCTGACACTCAGCTGTCACTTTCTGTCAATCAGCTGTCACTTTCTGTCACTCGCTGTCACTCAGCTGTCAGTGACACTCAGTTGTCACTTTCTGTCACTCGTTTTCACTTTCTGTCATTCGCTGTCATTTTGTGTCACTTTCTGACACTCAGCTGTCACTCAGCTGTCACTTTCTGTCACTCGCTGTCACTCAGCTGTCATTCGCTGTCACTCAGCTGTCACTTTCTGTCACTCGCTGTCACTCAGCTGTCACTTTCTGTCACTGGCTGTCACTCAGCTGTAATTTTCTGTGTCTCACCTGTCACTTACTGTCACTTTCTCTCACTTGCTGTCACCCAGGTGTCACTATCTGTCACTCGCTGTCGCACAGCTGTCACTTTCTTGCTTTCGCTATCACTCTGCTGTCACTCAGCTGTCACTTTCTGTCGCTCGCTGTCACCCAGCTGTCACTTTCTGTCATTCGCTGTCACTCAGCTGTCACTTTCTGTCACTCGCTGTCACTCAGCTGTCACTTTCTGTCATTCGCTGTCACTCAGCTGTCACTCAGCTGTCACAAGCTGTCACTCAGCTGTCACTCGCTGTCACTTTCTGTCACTCAGCTGTCATTTCTGACACTCAGCTGTCACTCAGCTGTCTCTCGCTGTCACTCAGCTGTCACTTTCTGTCACTCGCTGTCACTTTCTGTCACTCGTTGTCACTCAGCTGTCACTTTCTGACACTCAGCTGTCACTTTCTGTCAATTTCTGACACTCAGCTGTCGATTTCTGTCACTTTCTGTCCCTTGGCTGTCACTTTCTGTCAATCGGCTGTCACTTTCTCTCACTCGCTGTCACCCAGCTGTCACTTTCTGTCACTCAGCTGTCACTTTCTGTCACTCAGCTGTCACTCAGTTGTCTTTTTCTGTCACTCGCTGTCACTTAGCTATCACTTTCTGACACTCAGCTGTCGATTTCTGTCACTTTCTGTCCCTTGGCTGTCACTTTCTGTCAATCGGCTGTCACTTTCTCTCACTCGCTGTCACCCACCTGTCTTTTTCTGTCACTCAGCTGTCACTTTCTGTCACTCAGCTGTCACTCAGTTGTCTTTATCTGTCACTCGCTGTCACTTAGCTATCACTTTCTGACACTCAGCTGTCACTTTCTGTCAATCAGCTGTCACTTTCTGTCACTCGCTGTCACTCAGCTGTCAGTGACACTCAGTTGTCACTTTCTGTCACTCGCTTTCACTTTCTGTCATTCGCTGTCATTTTGTGTCACTTTCTGACACTCAGCTGTCACTCAGCTGTAATTTTCTGTGTCTCACCTGTCACTTACTGTCACTTTCTCTCACTTGCTGTCACCCAGGTGTCACTATCTGTCACTTGCTGTCGCACAGCTGTCACTTTCTTGCTTTCGCTATCACTCAGCTGTCACTTTCTGTCACTCGCTGTCACTCAGCTGTCACTTTCTGTCATTCGCTCTCATTTTCTGTCATTTTCTGACACTCAGCTGTCACTCAGCTGTCACTTTCTGTCACTCGCTGTCACTCAGCTGTCACTTTCAGTCTCTCGCTGTCACTCAGCTGTCATTTTCTGTCACTCGCTGTCACTTAGCTGTCATTTCTGACACTACGCTTTCACTCAGCTGTCACTCACTGTCACTTTCTGCCACTCGCTGTCACTCAGCTGTCATTTCTGACACTCAACTGTCACTTTCTGTCATTCGCTGTCACTCTGCTGTCACTCAGCTGTCACTTTCTGTCGCTCGCTGTCACCCAGCTTTCACTTTCTGTCACTCAGCTGTCACTTTCTGTCACTCAGCTGTCACTCAGTTGTCTTTTTCTGTCACTCGCTGTCACTTAGCTATCACTTTCTGACACTCAGCTGTCACTTTCTGTCAATCAGCTGTCACTTTCTGTCACTCGCTGTCACTCAGCTGTCATTTCTGACACTACGCTTTCACTCAGCTGTCACTCACTGTCACTTTCTGCCACTCGCTGTCACTCAGCTGTCATTTCTGACACTCAACTGTCACTTTCTGTCATTCGCTGTCACTCTGCTGTCACTCAGCTGTCACTTTCTGTCGCTCGCTGACACTCAGCTGTCATTTTCTGTCCCTCAGCTGTAACTTTCTGTCAATCAGCTGTCACTTTCTGTCAATCAGCTGTCACTTTCTGTCAATCAGCTGTCACTTTCTGTCACTCGCTGTCACTCAGCTGTCACTTTCTGTCACTCGCTGTCACTCAGCTGTCACTTTCTGTCATTTGCTCTCATTTTCTGTCATTTTCTGACACTCAGCTGTCACTCAGCTGAATTTTTCAGTCACTCGCATACACTCAGCTGTCACTTTCTGTCACTCGCTGTCACTCAGCTGTCATTTTCTGTGTGGCAGCTGTCACTTACTGTCACTTTCTCTCACTTGCTGTCACCCAGCTGTCACTTTCTGTCACTCGCTGTCACTCAGCTGTCATTTTCTGTCACTCGCTGTCACTCAGTTGTCACTTTCTGTCACTTGCTTTCACTTTCTGTCATTCGCTGTCATTTTGTGTCACTTTCTGACACTCAGCTGTCACTCAGCTGTCACTTTCTGTCACTCGCTGTCACTCAGCTGTCACTTTCTGTCTCTCGCTGTCACTCAGCTGTCATTTTCTGTCACTCGCTGTCACTCAGCTGTCATTTCTGACACTACGCTTTCACTCAGCTGTCACTCACTGTCACTTTCTGCCACTCGCTGTCACTCAGCTGTCATTTCTGACACTCAACTGTCACTTTCTGTCATTCGCTGTCACTCGATGTCACTCAGCTGTCACTTTCTGTCACTCGCTGTCACTCAGCTGTCACGACCCGATTGGCGCAGCGGTAGTGAGGTTGCCTTACGTTCGTAGGGTCCCGGATTCGAATCCCGGTCGGAGCAAATGTTTGTGTGATGAGCATGGGTGTCCACGAAACAAGACTCGTTGCTTAGTGTGGCACTAGATGGCGCTGTGTGTAATGTCCAGTGATATTTATTTATTTATTTATTTACTTTCTGACACTCAGCTGTCACTTTCTGTCTCTCGCTGTCACTCAGCTGTCATTTTCTGTCACTCGCTGTCACTCAGCTGTCATTTTCTGTGTGGCAGCTGTCACTTACTGTCACTTTCTCTCACTTGCTGTCACCCAGCTGTCACTCAGCTGTCATTTTCTGTGTGGCAGCTGTCACTTACTGTCACTTTCTCTCACTTGCTGTCACCCAGCTGTCACTTTCTGTCACTCGCTGTCACTCAGCTGTCATTTTCTGTCACTCGCTGTCACTCAGTTGTCACTTTCTGTCACTTGCTTTCACTTTCTGTCATTCGCTGTCATTTTGTGTCACTTTCTGACACTCAGCTGTCACTCAGCTGTCACTTTCTGTCACTCGCTGTCACTCAGCTGTCACTTTCTGTCTCTCGCTGTCACTCAGCTGTCATTTTCTGTCACTCGCTGTCACTCAGCTGTCATTTCTGACACTACGCTTTCACTCAGCTGTCACTCACTGTCACTTTCTGCCACTCGCTGTCACTCAGCTGTCATTTCTGACACTCAACTGTCACTTTCTGTCATTCGCTGTCACTCGATGTCACTCAGCTGTCACTTTCTGTCACTCGCTGTCACTCAGCTGTCACGACCCGATTGGCGCAGCGGTAGTGAGGTTGCCTTACGTTCGTAGGGTCCCGGATTCGAATCCCGGTCGGAGCAAATGTTTGTGTGATGAGCATGGGTGTCCACGAAACAAGACTCGTTGCTTAGTGTGGCACTAGATGGCGCTGTGTGTAATGTCCAGTGATATTTATTTATTTATTTATTTACTTTCTGACACTCAGCTGTCACTTTCTGTCTCTCGCTGTCACTCAGCTGTCATTTTCTGTCACTCGCTGTCACTCAGCTGTCATTTTCTGTGTGGCAGCTGTCACTTACTGTCACTTTCTCTCACTTGCTGTCACCCAGCTGTCACTTTCTGTCACTCGCTGTCACTCAGCTGTCATTTTCTGTCATTCGCTGTCACTCAGTTGTCACTTTCTGTCACTCGCTTTCACTTTCTGTCATTCGCTGTCATTTTGTGTCACTTTCTGACACTCAGCTGTCACTTTCTGTCACTCGCTGTCACTCAGCTGTCACTTTCTGTCATTCGCTGTCACTCAGCTGTCACTTTCTGTCACTCGCTGTCACTCAGCTGTCACTTTCTGTCACTGGCTGTCACTCAGCTGTAATTTTCTGTGTCTCACCTGTCACTAACTGTCACTTTCTCTCACTTGCTGTCACCCAGGTGTCACTAACTGTCATTCGCTGTCGCACAGCTGTCACTTTCTTGCTTTCGCTATCACTCAGCTGTCACTTTCTGTCACTCGCTGTCACTCAGCTGTCACTTTCTGTCATTCGCTCTCATTTGCTGTCACTTTCTGACACTCAGCTGTCACTCAGCTGAATTTTTCAGTCACTCGCATACACTCAGCTGTCATTTCCTGTCACTCGCTGTCACTCAGCTGTCACGACCCGATTGGCGCAGCGGTAGTGAGGCTGCCTTACGTTCGTAGGGTCCCGGGTTCGAATCCCGGTCGGAGCAAATGTTTGTGTGATGAGCATGGGTGTCCACGAAACATGCATCGT
This sequence comes from Xestia rhomboidea, assembly GCA_963853795.1. Lineage (NCBI taxonomy): Eukaryota > Metazoa > Arthropoda > Insecta > Lepidoptera > Noctuidae > Xestia > Xestia rhomboidea. The sequence goes on from OY970783.1 coordinate 246,052, forward strand.
TGCTTAGTGTGGCACTATATGGCGCTGTGTGTAATGTCCAGCGATATTTATTTATTTATTTATTTACTTTCTGACACTCAGCTGTCACTTTCTGTCTCTCGCTGTCACTCAGCTGTCATTTTCTGTCACTCGCTGTCACTCAGCTGTCATTTTCTGTGTGTCAGCTGTCACTTACTGTCACTTTCTCTCACTTGCTGTCACCCAGCTGTCACTTTCTGTCACTCGCTGTCACTCAGCTGTCATTTTCTGTCGCTCGCTGTCACTCAGTTGTCACTTTCTGTCACTCGCTTTCACTTTCTGTCATTCGCTGTCATTTTGTGTCACTTTCTGACACTCAGCTGTCACTCAGCTGTCACTTTCTGTCACTCGCTGTCACTCAGCTGTCACTTTCTGTCATTCGCTGTCACTCAGCTGTCACTTTCTGTCACTCGCTGTCACTCAGCTGTCACTTTCTGTCATTCGCTGTCACTCTGCTGTCACTCAGTTGTCACTCAGCTGTCACCAGTTTTCACTCAGCTGTCACTTTCTGTCACTTTCTGTCACTCGCTGTCACTCTGCTGTCATTTCTGACACTCAGCTTCCACTTTCTGTCACTAGCTGTAACTCAGCTGTCACTTTCTGTCATTCGCTGCCACTCAGCTGACATTTTCTGTGTCTCAGCTGTCTTTTACTGTCACTTTCTCTCTTTTGCTGTCACCCAGCTGTCACTTTCTGTCACTCGCTGTCACTCAGCTGTCACTTTCTGTCACTCGCTGTCACTCAGCTGTCACTTTGTAACACTCAGCTGACACTTTCTGTCTTTTTCTGACACTCAGCTGTCATTTTCTGTCCCTCAGCTGTCACTTTCTGTCACTCGCTGTCTTACAGCTGTCACTCGCTGTCACTCAGCTGGCACTTTCGGTCACTCGCTGTCACTCAGCTGTCACTTTCTGTCATTCGCTGTTATTTTCTGTCACTTTCTGACACTCTGCTTACTCTGCACTCGCTGTCACTCAGCTGTCACGACCCGATTGGCGCAGCGGTAGTGAGGCTGCCTTACGTTCGTAGGGTCCCGGGTTCGAATCCCGGTCGGAGCAAATGTTTGTGTGATGAGCGTGGGTGTCCACGAAACATGCATCGTTGCTTAGTGTGGCACTAGATGGCGCTGTGTGTAATGTCCAGCGATATTTATTTATTTATTTATTTACTTTCTGACACTCAGCTGTCACTTTCTGTCTCTCGCTGTCACTCAGCTGTCATTTTCTGTCACTCGCTGTCACTCAGCTGTCATTTTCTGTGTGTCAGCTGTCACTTACTGTCACTTTCTCTCACTTGCTGTCACCCAGCTGTCACTTTCTGTCACTCGCTGTCACTCAGCTGTCATTTTCTGTCGCTCGCTGTCACTCAGTTGTCACTTTCTGTCACTCGCTTTCACTTTCTGTCATTCGCTGTCACTCAGCTGTCACTTTCTGTCACTCGCTGTCACTCAGCTGTCACTTTCTGTCATTCGCTGTCACTCTGCTGTCACTCAGTTGTCACTCAGCTGTCACCAGTTTTCACTCAGCTGTCACTTTCTGTCACTTTCTGTCACTCGCTGTCACTCTGCTGTCATTTCTGACACTCAGCTTCCACTTTCTGTCACTAGCTGTAACTCAGCTGTCACTTTCTGTCATTCGCTGCCACTCAGCTGACATTTTCTGTGTCTCAGCTGTCTTTTACTGTCACTTTCTCTCTTTTGCTGTCACCCAGCTGTCACTTTCTGTCACTCGCTGTCACTCAGCTGTCACTTTCTGTCACTCGCTGTCACTCAGCTGTCACTTTGTAACACTCAGCTGACACTTTCTGTCTTTTTCTGACACTCAGCTGTCATTTTCTGTCCCTCAGCTGTCACTTTCTGTCACTTTCTGTCACTCGCTGTCTTACAGCTGTCACTTTCTGTCTTTCAGCTGTCACTTTCGGTCACTCGCTGTCACTCAGCTGTCACTTTCTGTCATTCGCTTTCACTTTCTGTCATTCGCTGTCATTTTGTGTCACTTTCTGACACTCAGCTGTCACTCAGCTGTCACTTTCTGTCACTCGCTGTCACTCAGCTGTCACTTTCTGTCATTCGCTATCATTCAGCTGTCACTTTCTGTCACTCGCTGTCACTCAGCTGTCACTTTCTGTCATTCGCTGTCACTCTGCTGTCATTTCTGACACTCAGCTTCCACTTTCTGTCACTAGCTGTAACTCAGCTGTCACTTTCTGTCATTCGCTGCCACTCAGCTGACATTTTCTGTGTCTCAGCTGTCACTTACTGTCACTTTCTCTCTTTTACTGTCACCCAGCTGTCACTTTCTGTCAATCAGCTGTCACTTTCTGAATCTCAGCTGTCACTTTCTGTCATTCAGCTGTCACTTTCTGTCAATCAGCTGTCACTTTCTGTCAATCAGCTGTCTCTGTCTGTCACTCGCTGTCACTTTCTGTCACTCAGCTGTCATTTTCTGTCCCTCAGCTGTAACTTTCTGTCAATCAGCTGTCACTTTATGTCAATAAGCTGTCACTTTCTGTCATTCGCTGACACAGCTGTCACTTTCTGTCACTCGCTGTCACTCAGCTGTCACTTTCTGTCACTCGCTGTCACTCAGCTGTCATTTTCTGTGTCTCAGCTGTCACTTACTGTCACTTTCTATCACTTGCTATAACACAGCTGTCACTTTCTGTCACTTTCTGTCACTCTCTGTCACACAGCTCTCTCTTTCTGTCACTCGCTGTCACTCAGCTGTCACTCAGCTGTCACTTTCTGTCATTCGCTGTCACTCAGCTTTCACTTTTTGTCATTTGCTGTCACTTTCTTTCTAATCGACGGAGTTAATATATAATCTATTTTTCTAGCAGGGCATTCAGCGTCTCCCGTTTTGTGGTCACAGGGCTTTTTAAAGCGGAAGCAAGTCGCGCATCTCGGAATGTCAGTTTTCTTCGCACATTCGGACATCATATGACCTGCGTCACCGCAGTGACCACATGTAGAAACTAGTTCTCTGCAAGATTCGGCTGCATGGCCACACTGCTGGCATTTATAGCACCTCGTAACTACCGTGAAGTCCCTGACAGGACATGATGTCCAATTTATAAAAATCCTAGATTGAGGTATTACAATTTTTTGTATGTTGGCCGAAACTTCAATAACTAAGTTACAGGTTGCAGCCTCTCTCTTCCCAGATTTGTGGCTTAATTTTACCAAGGTCAAAAAGCACCAAACCAAAGCACTCGCTCACTCGCAGACACTCAGCTGTCACTCAGCTGTCACAAGCTGTCACTCAGCTGTCACTCGCTGTCACTTTCTGTCACTCAGCTGTCATTTCTGACACTCAGCTGTCACTCAGCTGTCTCTCGCTGTCACTCAGCTGTCACTTTCTGTCACTCGCTGTCACTTTCTGTCACTCGTTGTCACTCAGCTGTCACTTTCTGACACTCAGCTGTCACTTTCTGTCAATTTCTGACACTCAGCTGTCGATTTCTGTCACTTTCTGTCCCTTGGCTGTCACTTTCTGTCAATCGGCTGTCACTTTCTCTCACTCGCTGTCACCCAGCTGTCACTTTCTGTCACTCAGCTGTCACTTTCTGTCACTCAGCTGTCACTCAGTTGTCTTTTTCTGTCACTCGCTGTCACTTAGCTATCACTTTCTGACACTCAGCTGTTACTTTCTGTCAATCAGCTGTCACTTTCTGTCACTCGCTGTCACTCAGCTGTCAGTGACACTCAGTTGTCACTTTCTGTCACTCGCTTTCACTTTCTGTCATTCGCTGTCATTTTGTGTCACTTTCTGACACTCAGCTGTCACTCAGCTGTCACTTTCTGTCACTCGCTGTCACTCAGCTGTCATTCGCTGTCACTCAGCTGTCACTTTCTGTCACTCGCTGTCACTCAGCTGTCACTTTCTGTCACTGGCTGTCACTCAGCTGTAATTTTCTGTGTCTCACCTGTCACTTACTGTCACTTTCTCTCACTTGCTGACACCCAGGTGTCACTATCTGTCACTCGCTGTCGCACAGCTGTCACTTTCTTGCTTTCGCTATCACTCAGCTGTCACTTTCTGTCACTCGCTGTCACTCAGCTGTCACTTTCTGTCATTCGCTCTCATTTTCTGTCATTTTCTGACACTCAGCTGTCACTCAGCTGAATTTTTCAGTCACTCGCATACACTCAGCTGTCACTTTCTGTCACTCGCTGTCACTCAGCATTCATTTTCTGTGTGGCAGCTGTCACTTACTGTCACTTTCTCTCACTTGCTGTCACCCAGCTGTCACTTTCTGTCACTCGCTGTCACTCAGCTGTCATTTTCTGTCACTCGCTGTCACTCAGTTGTCACTTTCTGTCACTCGCTTTCACTTTCTGTCATTCGCTGTCATTTTGTGTCACTTTCTGACACTCAGCTGTCACTCAGCTGTCACTTTCTGTCACTCGCTGTCACTCAGCTGTCACTTTCTGTCACTCAGCTGTCACTTTCTATCACTCGCTGTCACTCAGCTGTCACTTTCTGAAACTCAGCTGTCACTTTCTGTCAATCAGTTGTCATTTTCTGTCACAAAGCTGTCACTTAATGTATTTTTCTCTCACTTGCTGTCATCCAGCTGTAACTTTCTGTCACTCAGCTGTCATTTTCTGTCCCTCAGCTGTAACTTTCTGTCATTCAGCTGTCACTTTCTGTCAATCAGCTGTCACTTTCTGTCAATCAGCTGTCACTTTCTGTCACTCGCTGTCACTCAGCTGTCACTTTTTGTCACTCGCTGACACTCAGCTGTCACTCGCTGTCACTCAGCTGTCACTTTCTATCACTCGCTGTCACTCAGCTGTCACTTTCTGTCAATCGCTGTCACTCAGCTGTCATTTTCTGTGTGTCAGCTGTCACTTACTGTCAATGTCTCTCACTTGCTGTCACCCAGCTGTCACTTTCTGTCACTCGCTGTCACTCAGCTGTCACTTTCTGTCACTCGCTGTCACTCAGCTGTCACGACCCGATTGGCGCAGCGGTAGTGAGGCTGCCTTACGTTCGTAGGGTCCCGGATTCGAATCCCGGTCGGAGCAAATGTTTGTGTGATGAGCATGGGTGTCCACGAAACAAGCCTCGTTGCTTAGTGTGGCACTAGATGGCGCTGTGTGTAATGTCCAGTGATATTTATTTATTTATTTATTTATTTTCTGACACTCAGCTGTCACTTTCTGTCCCTCGCTGTCACTCAGCTGTCATTTTCTGTCACTCGCTGTCACTCAGCTGTCATTTTCTGTGTGGCAGCTGTCACTTACTGTCACTTTCTCTCACTTGCTGTCACCCAGCTGTCACTTTCTGTCACTCGCTGTCACTCAGCTGTCATTTTCTGTCACTCGCTGTCACTCAGTTGTCACTTTCTGTCACTCGCTTTCACTTTCTGTCATTCGCTGTCATTTTGTGTCACTTTCTGACACTCAGCTGTCACTCAGCTGTCACTTTCTGTCACTCGCTGTCACTCAGCTGTCACTTTCTGTCATTCGCTATCACTCAGCTGTCACTTTCTGTCACTCGCTGTCACTCAGCTGTCACTTTCTGTCATTCGCTGTCACTCTGCTGTCATTTCTGACACTCAGCTTCCACTTTCTGTCACTAGCTGTAACTCAGCTGTCACTTTCTGTCATTCGCTGCCACTCAGCTGACATTTTCTGTGTCTCTGCTGTCACTTACTGTCACTCGCTGTCACTCAGCTGTCATTTTCTGTCACTCGCTGTCACTCAGTTGTCACTTTCTGTCACTCGCTTTCACTTTCTGTCATTCGCTGTCATTTTGTGTCACTTTCTGACACTCAGCTGTCACTCAGCTGTCACTTTCTGTCACTCGCTGTCACTCAGCTGTCACTTTCTGTCATTCGCTATCACTCAGCTGTCACTTTCTATCACTCGCTGTCACTCAGCTGTCACTTTCTGAAACTCAGCTGTCACTTTCTGTCAATCAGTTGTCATTTTCTGTCACAAAGCTGTCACTTAATGTATTTTTCTCTCACTTGCTGTCATCCAGCTGTAACTTTCTGTCACTCAGCTGTCATTTTCTGTCCCTCAGCTGTAACTTTCTGTCATTCAGCTGTCACTTTCTGTCAATCAGCTGTCACTTTCTGTCAATCAGCTGTCACTTTCTGTCACTCGCTGTCACTCAGCTGTCACTTTTTGTCACTCGCTGACACTCAGCTGTCACTCGCTGTCACTCAGCTGTCACTTTCTATCACTCGCTGTCACTCAGCTGTCACTTTCTGTCATTCGCTATCACTCAGCTGTCACTTTCTCTCACTTGCTGTCACCCAGCTGTCACGACCCGATTGGCGCAGCGGTAGTGAGGCTGCCTTACGTTCGTAGGGTCCCGGATTCGAATCCCGGTCGGAGCAAATGTTTGTGTGATGAGCATGGGTGTCCACGAAACAAGCCTCGTTGCTTAGTGTGGCACTAGATGGCGCTGTGTGTAATGTCCAGTGATATTTATTTATTTATTTATTTACTTTCTGACACTCAGCTGTCACTTTCTGTCCCTCGCTGTCACTCAGCTGTCATTTTCTGTCACTCGCTGTCACTCAGCTGTCATTTTCTGTGTGGCAGCTGTCACTTACTGTCACTTTCTCTCACTTGCTGTCACCCAGCTGTCACTTTCTGTCACTCGCTGTCACTCAGCTGTCATTTTCTGTCACTCGCTGTCACTCAGTTGTCACTTTCTGTCACTCGCTTTCACTTTCTGTCATTCGCTGTCATTTTGTGTCACTTTCTGACACTCAGCTGTCACTCAGCTGTCACTTTCTGTCACTCGCTGTCACTCAGCTGTCACTTTCTGTCATTCGCTATCACTCAGCTGTCACTTTCTGTCACTCGCTGTCACTCAGCTGTCACTTTCTGTCATTCGCTGTCACTCTGCTGTCATTTCTGACACTCAGCTTCCACTTTCTGTCACTAGCTGTAACTCAGCTGTCACTTTCTGTCATTCGCTGCCACTCAGCTGACATTTTCTGTGTCTCTGCTGTCACTTACTGTCACTTTCTCTCTTTTGCTGTCACCCGGCTGTCACTTTCTGTCACTCGCTGTCACTCAGCTGTCATTTTCTGTCGATCGCTGTCACTCAGATGTCACTTTCTGTCCCTCAGCTGTCTTTTCTGTCACTTTCTGTCACTCGCTGTGTTACAGCTGTCACTTTCTGTCACTCAGCTGTCACTTTCGGTCACTCGCTGTCACTCAGCTGTCACTTTCTGTCATTCAGCTGTCACTTTCTGTCAAACAGCTGTCACTTTCTGTCAATCAGCTGTCATTTTCTGTCGATCGCTGTCACTCAGATGTCACTTTCTGTCGCTCGCTGACACTCAGCTGTCATTTTCTGTCCCTCAGCTGTAACTTTCTGTCAATCAGCTGTCACTTTCTGTCAATCAGCTGTCACTTTCTGAATCTCAGCTGTCACTTTCTGTCATTCAGCTGTCACTTTCTGTCAATCAGCTGTCACTTTCTGTCAATCAGCTGTCACTGTCTGTCACTCGCTGTCACTTTCTGTCACTCAGCTGTCATTTTCTGTCCCTCAGCTATAACTTTCTGTCAATCAGCTGTCACTTTATGTCAATAAGCTGTTACTTTCTGTCATTCGCTGACACAGCTGTCACTTTCTGTCACTCGCTGTCACTCAGCTGTCACTTTCTGTCACTCGCTGTCACTCAGCTGTCATTTTCTGTGTCTCAGCTGTCACTTACTGTCACTTTCTATCACTTGCTATAACACAGCTGTCACTTTCTGTCACTTTCTGTCACTCTCTGTCACACAGCTCTCTCTTTCTGTCACTCGCTGTCACTCAGCTGTCACTCAGCTGTCACTTTCTGTCATTCGCTGTCACTCAGCTTCCACTTTCTGTCACTAGCTGTAACTCAGCTGTCACTTTCTGTCATTCGCTGCCACTCAGCTGACATTTTCTGTGTCTCTGCTGTCACTTACTGTCACTTTCTCTCTTTTGCTGTCACCCGGCTGTCACTTTCTGTCACTCGCTGTCACTCAGCTGTCATTTTCTGTCGATCGCTGTCACTCAGATGTCACTTTCTGTCCCTCAGCTGTCTTTTCTGTCACTTTCTGTCACTCGCTGTGTTACAGCTGTCACTTTCTGTCACTCAGCTGTCACTTTCGGTCACTCGCTGTCACTCAGCTGTCACTTTCTGTCATTCAGCTGTCACTTTCTGTCAAACAGCTGTCACTTTCTGTCAATCAGCTGTCATTTTCTGTCGATCGCTGTCACTCAGATGTCACTTTCTGTCGCTCGCTGACACTCAGCTGTCATTTTCTGTCCCTCAGCTGTAACTTTCTGTCAATCAGCTGTCACTTTCTGTCAATCAGCTGTCACTTTCTGAATCTCAGCTGTCACTTTCTGTCATTCAGCTGTCACTTTCTGTCAATCAGCTGTCACTTTCTGTCAATCAGCTGTCACTGTCTGTCACTCGCTGTCACTTTCTGTCACTCAGCTGTCATTTTCTGTCCCTCAGCTATAACTTTCTGTCAATCAGCTGTCACTTTATGTCAATAAGCTGTCACTTTCTGTCATTCGCTGACACAGCTGTCACTTTCTGTCACTCACTGTCACTCAGCTGTCACTTTCTGTCATTCGCTCTCATTTTCTGTCATTTTCTGACACTCAGCTGTCACTCAGCTGAATTTTTCAGTCACTCGCATACACTCAGCTGTCACTTTCTGTCACTCGCTGTCACTCAGCTGTCATTTTCTGTGTGGCAGCTGTCACTTACTGTCACTTTCTCTCACTTGCTGTCACCCAGCTGTCACTTTCTGTCACTCGCTGTCACTCAGCTGTCATTTTCTGTCACTCGCTGTCACTCAGTTGTCACTTTCTGTCACTCGCTTTCACTTTCTGTCATTCGCTGTCATTTTGTGTCACTTTCTGACACTCAGCTGTCACTCAACTGTCACTTTCTGTCACTCGCTGTCACTCAGCTGTCACTTTCTGTCTCTCGCTGTCACTCAGCTGTCATTTTCTGTCACTCGCTGTCACTCAGCTGTCATTTTCTGTGTGGCAGCTTTCACTTACTTTCACTTTCTCTCACTTGCTGTCACCCAGCTGTCACTTTCTGTCACTCGCTGTCACTCAGCTGTCATTTTCTGTCACTCGCTGTCACTCAGTTGTCACTTTCTGTCACTCGCTTTCACTTTCTGTCATTCGCTGTCATTTTGTGTCACTTTCTGACACTCAGCTGTCACTTTCTGTCACTCGCTGTCACTCAGCTGTCACTTTCTGTCATTCGCTGTCACTCAGCTGTCACTTTCTGTCACTCGCTGTCACTCAGCTGTCACTTTCTGTCACTGGCTGTCACTCAGCTGTAATTTTCTGTGTCTCACCTGTCACTTACTGTCACTTTCTCTCACTTGCTGTCACCCAGGTGTCACTATCTGTCACTCGCTGTCGCACAGCTGTCACTTTCTTGCTTTCGCTATCACTCAGCTGTCACTTTCTGTCACTCGCTGTCACTCAGCTGTCACTTTCTGTCATTCGCTCTCATTTTCTGTCACTTTCTGACACTCAGCTGTCACTCAGCTGAATTTTTCAGTCACTCGCATACACTCAGCTGTCATTTCCTGTCACTCGCTGTCACTCAGCTGTCACGACCCGATTGGCGCAGCGGTAGTGAGGCTGCCTTACGTTCGTAGGGTCCCGGGTTCGAATCCCGGTCGGAGCAAATGTTTGTGTGATGAGCGTGGGTGTCCACGAAACATGCATCGTTGCTTAGTGTGGCACTAGATGGCGCTGTGTGTAATGTCCAGCGATATTTATTTATTTATTTATTTACTTTCTGACTTTCAGCTGTCACTTTCTGTCTCTCGCTGTCACTCAGCTGTCATTTTCTGTCACTCGCTGTCACTCAGCTGTCATTTTCTGTGTGTCAGCTGTCACTTACTGTCACTTTCTCTCACTTGCTGTCACCCAGCTGTCACTTTCTGTCACTCGCTGTCACTCAGCTGTCATTTTCTGTCGCTCGCTGTCACTCAGTTGTCACTTTCTGTCACTCGCTGTCACTTTCTGTCAAACAGCTGTCACTTTCTGTCAATCAGCTGTCATTTTCTGTCGATCGCTGTCACTCAGATGTCACTTTCTGTCGCTCGCTGACACTCAGCTGTCATTTTCTGTCCCTCAGCTGTAACTTTCTGTCAATCAGCTGTCACTTTCTGTCAATCAGCTGTCACTTTCTGAATCTCAGCTGTCACTTTCTGTCATTCAGCTGTCACTTTCTGTCAATCAGCTGTCACTTTCTGTCAATCAGCTGTCACTGTCTGTTACTCGCTGTCACTTTCTGTCACTCAGCTGTCATTTTCTGTCCCTCAGCTATAACTTTCTGTCAATCAGCTGTCACTTTATGTCAATAAGCTGTCACTTTCTGTCATTCGCTGACACAGCTGTCACTTTCTGTCACTCGCTGTCACTCAGCTGTCACTTTCTGTCACTCGCTGTCACTTTCTGTCAATCAGCTGTCACTGTCTGTCACTCGCTGTCACTTTCTGTCACTCAGCTGTCATTTTCTGTCCCTCAGCTATAACTTTCTGTCAATCAGCTGTCACTTTATGTCAATAAGCTGTTACTTTCTGTCATTCGCTGACACAGCTGTCACTTTCTGTCACTCGCTGTCACTCAGCTGTCACTTTCTGTCACTCGCTGTCACTCAGCTGTCATTTTCTGTGTCTCGGCTGTCACTTATTGTCACTTTCTATCACTTGCTATAACACAGCTGTCACTTTCTGTCACTTTCTGTCACTCTCTGTCACACAGCTCTCTCTTTCTGTCACTCGCTGTCACTCAGCTGTCACTCAGCTGTCACTTTCTGTCATTCGCTGTCACTCAGCTTCCACTTTCTGTCACTAGCTGTAACTCAGCTGTCACTTTCTGTCATTCGCTGCCACTCAGCTGACATTTTCTGTGTCTCTGCTGTCACTTACTGTCACTTTCTCTCTTTTGCTGTCACCCGGCTGTCACTTTCTGTCACTCGCTGTCACTCAGCTGTCATTTTCTGTCGATCGCTGTCACTCAGATGTCACTTTCTGTCCCTCAGCTGTCTTTTCTGTCACTTTCTGTCACTCGCTGTGTTACAGCTGTCACTTTCTGTCACTCAGCTGTCACTTTCGGTCACTCGCTGTCACTCAGCTGTCACTTTCTGTCATTCAGCTGTCACTTTCTGTCAAACAGCTGTCACTTTCTGTCAATCAGCTGTCATTTTCTGTCGATCGCTGTCACTCAGATGTCACTTTCTGTCGCTCGCTGACACTCAGCTGTCATTTTCTGTCCCTCAGCTGTCACTTTCTGTCACTCGCTGTCACTCAGCTGTCATTTTCTGTGTGGCAGCTGTCACTTACTGTCACTTTCTCTCACTTGCTGTCACCCAGCTGTCACTTTCTGTCACTCGCTGTCACTCAGCTGTCATTTTCTGTCACTCGCTGTCACTCAGTTGTCACTTTCTGTCACTCGCTTTCACTTTCTGTCATTCGCTGTCATTTTGTGTCACTTTCTGACACTCAGCTGTCACTCAGCTGTCACTTTCTGTCACTCGCTGTCACTCAGCTGTCACTTTCTGTCTCTCGCTGTCACTCAGCTGTCATTTTCTGTCACTCGCTGTCACTCAGCTGTCATTTTCTGTGTGGCAGCTTTCACTTACTTTCACTTTCTCTCACTTGCTGTCACCCAGCTGTCACTTTCTGTCACTCGCTGTCACTCAGCTGTCATTTTCTGTCACTCGCTGTCACTCAGTTGTCACTTTCTGTCACTCGCTTTCACTTTCTGTCATTCGCTGTCATTTTGTGTCACTTTCTGACACTCAGCTGTCACTTTCTGTCACTCGCTGTCACTCAGCTGTCACTTTCTGTCATTCGCTGTCACTCAGCTGTCACTTTCTGTCACTCGCTGTCACTCAGCTGTCACTTTCTGTCACTGGCTTTCACTCAGCTGTAATTTTCTGTGTCTCACCTGTCACTTACTGTCACTTTCTCTCACTTGCTGTCACCCAGGTGTCACTATCTGTCACTCGCTGTCGCACAGCTGTCACTTTCTTGCTTTCGCTATCACTCAGCTGTCACTTTCTGTCACTCGCTGTCACTCAGCTGTCACTTTCTGTCATTCGCTCTCATTTTCTGTCACTTTCTGACACTCAGCTGTCACTCAGCTGAATTTTTCAGTCACTCGCATACACTCAGCTGTCATTTCCTGTCACTCGCTGTCACTCAGCTGTCACGACCCGATTGGCGCAGCGGTAGTGAGGCTGCCTTACGTTCGTAGGGTCCCGGGTTCGAATCCCGGTCGGAGCAAATGTTTGTGTGATGAGCGTGGGTGTCCACGAAACATGCATCGTTGCTTAGTGTGGCACTAGATGGCGCTGTGTGTAATGTCCAGCGATATTTATTTATTTATTTATTTACTTTCTGACACTCAGCTGTCACTTTCTGTCTCTCGCTGTCACTCAGCTGTCATTTTCTGTCACTCGCTGTCACTCAGCTGTCATTTTCTGTGTGTCAGCTGTCACTTACTGTCACTTTCTCTCACTTGCTGTCACCCAGCTGTCACTTTCTGTCACTCGCTGTCACTCAGCTGTCATTTTCTGTCGCTCGCTGTCACTCAGTTGTCACTTTCTGTCACTCGCTTTCACTTTCAGTCATTCGCTGTCACTCAGCTGTCACTTTCTGTCACTCGCTGTCACTCAGCTGTCACTTTCTGTCATTCGCTGTCACTCTGCTGTCATTTCTGACACTCAGCTGTCACTTTCTGTCACTCGCTGTCACTCAGCTGTCATTTTCTGTCGCTCGCTGTCACTCAGTTGTCACTTTCTGTCACTCGCTTTCACTTTCTGTCATTCGCTGTCATTTTGTGTCACTTTCTGACACTCAGCTGTCACTCAGCTGTCACTTTCTGTCACTCGCTGTCACTCAGCTGTCACTTTCTGTCATTCGCTGTCACTCAGCTGTCACTTTCTGTCACTCGCTGTCACTCAGCTGTCACTTTCTGTCATTCGCTGTCACTCTGCTGTCACTCAGTTGTCACTCAGCTGTCACCAGTTTTCACTCAGCTGTCACTTTCTGTCACTTTCTGTCACTCGCTGTCACTCTGCTGTCATTTCTGACACTCAGCTTCCACTTTCTGTCACTAGCTGTAACTCAGCTGTCACTTTCTGTCATTCGCTGCCACTCAGCTGACATTTTCTGTGTCTCAGCTGTCTTTTACTGTCACTTTCTCTCTTTTGCTGTCACCCAGCTGTCACTTTCTGTCACTCGCTGTCACTCAGCTGTCACTTTCTGTCACTCGCTGTCACTCAGCTGTCACTTTGTAACACTCAGCTGACACTTTCTGTCTTTTTCTGACACTCAGCTGTCATTTTCTGTCCCTCAGCTGTCACTTTCTGTCACTCGCTGTCTTACAGCTGTCACTCGCTGTCACTCAGCTGGCACTTTCGGTCACTCGCTGTCACTCAGCTGTCACTTTCTGTCATTCGCTGTTATTTTCTGTCACTTTCTGACACTCTGCTTACTCTGCACTCGCTGTCACTCAGCTGTCACGACCCGATTGGCGCAGCGGTAGTGAGGCTGCCTTACGTTCGTAGGGTCCCGGGTTCGAATCCCGGTCGGAGCAAATGTTTGTGTGATGAGCATGGGTGTCCACGAAACATGCATCGTTGCTTAGTGTGGCACTAGATGGCGCTGTGTGTAATGTCCAGCGATATTTATTTATTTATTTATTTACTTTCTGACACTCAGCTGTCACTTTCTGTCTCTCGCTGTCACTCAGCTGTCATTTTCTGTCACTCGCTGTCACTCAGCTGTCATTTTCTGTGTGTCAGCTGTCACTTACTGTCACTTTCTCTCACTTGCTGTCACCCAGCTGTCACTTTCTGTCACTCGCTGTCACTCAGCTGTCATTTTCTGTCACTCGCTGTCACTCAGTTGTCACTTTCTGTCACTCGCTTTCACTTTCTGTCATTCGCTGTCATTTTGTGTCACTTTCTGACACTCAGCTGTCACTCAGCTGTCACTTTCTGTCACTCGCTGTCACTCAGCTGTCACTTTCTGTCATTCGCTATCACTCAGCTGTCACTCGCTGTCACTTTCTGTCACTCAGCTGTCATTTCTGACACTCAGCTGTCACTCAGCTGTCTCTCGCTGTCACTCAGCTGTCACTTTCTGTCACTCGCTGTCACTTTCTGTCACTCGTTGTCACTCAGCTGTCACTTTCTGACACTCAGCTGTCACTTTCTGTCAATTTCTGACACTCAGCTGTCGATTTCTGTCACTTTCTGTCCCTTGGCTGTCACTTTCTGTCAATCGGCTGTCACTTTCTCTCACTCGCTGTCACCCAGCTGTCACTTTCTGTCACTCAGCTGTCACTTTCTATCACTCGCTGTCACTCAGCTGTCACTTTCTGTCAATCGCTGTCACTCAGCTGTCATTTTCTGTGTGTCAGCTGTCACTTACTGTCAATTTCTCTCACTTGCTGTCACCCAGCTGTCTCTTTCTGTCACTCGCTGTCACTCAGCTGTCACTTTCTGTCACTCGCTGTCACTCAGCTGTCACGACCCGATTGGCGCAGCGGTAGTGAGGCTGCCTTACGTTCGTAGGGTCCCGGATTCGAATCCCGGTCGGAGCAAATGTTTGTGTGATGAGCATGGGTGTCCACGAAACAAGCCTCGTTGCTTAGTGTGGCACTAGATGGCGCTGTGTGTAATGTCCAGTGATATTTATTTATTTATTTATTTACTTTCTGACACTCAGCTGTCACTTTCTGTCTCTCGCTGTCACTCAGCTGTCATTTTCTGTCACTCGCTGTCACTCAGCTGTCATTTTCTGTGTGGCAGCTGTCACTTACTGTCACTGTCTCTCACTTGCTGTCACCCAGCTGTCACTTTCTGTCACTCGCTGTCACTCAGCTGTCATTTTCTGTCACTCGCTGTCACTCAGTTGTCACTTTCTGTCATTCGCTTTCACTTTCTGTCATTCGCTGTCATTTTGTGTCACTTTCTGACACTCAGCTGTCACTCAGCTGTCACTTTCTGTCACTCGCTGTCACTCAGCTGTCACTTTCTGTCATTCGCTATCACTCAGCTGTCACTTTCTGTCATTCGCTGTCACTCAGCTTTCACTTTTTGTCATTTGCTGTCACTTTCTTTCTAATCGACGGAGTTAATATATAATCTATTTTTCTAGCAGGGCATTCAGCGTCTCCCGTTTTGTGGTCACAGGGCTTTTTAAAGCGGAAGCAAGTCGCGCATCTCGGAATGTCAGTTTTCTTCGCACATTCGGACATCATATGACCTGCGTCACCGCAGTGACCACATGTAGAAACTAGTTCTCTGCAAGATTCGGCTGCATGGCCACACTGCTGGCATTTATAGCACCTCGTAACTACCGTGAAGTCCCTGACAGGACATGATGTCCAATTTATAAAAATCCTAGATTGAGGTATTACAATTTTTTGTATGTTGGCCGAAACTTCAATAACTAAGTTACAGGTTGCAGCCTCTCTCTTCCCAGATTTGTGGCTTAATTTTACCAAGGTCAAAAAGCACCAAACCAAAGCACTCGCTCACTCGCTGTCACTCAGCTGTCATTCGCTGTCACTCAGCTGTCACTTTCTGTCACTCGCTGTCACTCAGCTGTCACTTTCTGTCACTGGCTGTCACTCAGCTGTAATTTTCTGTGTCTCACCTGTCACTTACTGTCACTTTCTCTCACTTGCTGACACCCAGGTGTCACTATCTGTCACTCGCTGTCGCACAGCTGTCACTTTCTTGCTTTCGCTATCACTCAGCTGTCACTTTCTGTCACTCGCTGTCACTCAGCTGTCACTTTCTGTCATTCGCTCTCATTTTCTGTCATTTTCTGACACTCAGCTGTCACTCAGCTGAATTTTTCAGTCACTCGCATACACTCAGCTGTCACTTTCTGTCACTCGCTGTCACTCAGCATTCATTTTCTGTGTGGCAGCTGTCACTTACTGTCACTTTCTCTCACTTGCTGTCACCCAGCTGTCACTTTCTGTCACTCGCTGTCACTCAGCTGTCATTTTCTGTCACTCGCTGTCACTCAGTTGTCACTTTCTGTCACTCGCTTTCACTTTCTGTCATTCGCTGTCATTTTGTGTCACTTTCTGACACTCAGCTGTCACTCAGCTGTCACTTTCTGTCACTCGCTGTCACTCAGCTGTCACTTTCTGTCACTCAGCTGTCACTTTCTATCACTCGCTGTCACTCAGCTGTCACTTTCTGAAACTCAGCTGTCACTTTCTGTCAATCAGTTGTCATTTTCTGTCACAAAGCTGTCACTTAATGTATTTTTCTCTCACTTGCTGTCATCCAGCTGTAACTTTCTGTCACTCAGCTGTCATTTTCTGTCCCTCAGCTGTAACTTTCTGTCATTCAGCTGTCACTTTCTGTCAATCAGCTGTCACTTTCTGAATCTCAGCTGTCACTTTCTGTCATTCAGCTGTCACTTTCTGTCAATCAGCTGTCACTTTCTGTCAATCAGCTGTCACTGTCTGTCACTCGCTGTCACTTTCTGTCACTCAGCTGTCATTTTCTGTCCCTCAGCTATAACTTTCTGTCAATCAGCTGTCACTTTATGTCAATAAGCTGTCACTTTCTGTCATTCGCTGACACAGCTGTCACTTTCTGTCACTCACTGTCACTCAGCTGTCACTTTCTGTCATTCGCTCTCATTTTCTGTCATTTTCTGACACTCAGCTGTCACTCAGCTGAATTTTTCAGTCACTCGCATACACTCAGCTGTCACTTTCTGTCACTCGCTGTCACTCAGCTGTCATTTTCTGTGTGGCAGCTGTCACTTACTGTCACTTTCTCTCACTTGCTGTCACCCAGCTGTCACTTTCTGTCACTCGCTGTCACTCAGCTGTCATTTTCTGTCACTCGCTGTCACTCAGTTGTCACTTTCTGTCACTCGCTTTCACTTTCTGTCATTCGCTGTCATTTTGTGTCACTTTCTGACACTCAGCTGTCACTCAACTGTCACTTTCTGTCACTCGCTGTCACTCAGCTGTCACTTTCTGTCTCTCGCTGTCACTCAGCTGTCATTTTCTGTCACTCGCTGTCACTCAGCTGTCATTTTCTGTGTGGCAGCTTTCACTTACTTTCACTTTCTCTCACTTGCTGTCACCCAGCTGTCACTTTCTGTCACTCGCTGTCACTCAGCTGTCATTTTCTGTCACTCGCTGTCACTCAGTTGTCACTTTCTGTCACTCGCTTTCACTTTCTGTCATTCGCTGTCATTTTGTGTCACTTTCTGACACTCAGCTGTCACTTTCTGTCACTCGCTGTCACTCAGCTGTCACTTTCTGTCATTCGCTGTCACTCAGCTGTCACTTTCTGTCACTCGCTGTCACTCAGCTGTCACTTTCTGTCACTGGCTGTCACTCAGCTGTAATTTTCTGTGTCTCACCTGTCACTTACTGTCACTTTCTCTCACTTGCTGTCACCCAGGTGTCACTATCTGTCACTCGCTGTCGCACAGCTGTCACTTTCTTGCTTTCGCTATCACTCAGCTGTCACTTTCTGTCACTCGCTGTCACTCAGCTGTCACTTTCTGTCATTCGCTCTCATTTTCTGTCACTTTCTGACACTCAGCTGTCACTCAGCTGAATTTTTCAGTCACTCGCATACACTCAGCTGTCATTTCCTGTCACTCGCTGTCACTCAGCTGTCACGACCCGATTGGCGCAGCGGTAGTGAGGCTGCCTTACGTTCGTAGGGTCCCGGGTTCGAATCCCGGTCGGAGCAAATGTTTGTGTGATGAGCGTGGGTGTCCACGAAACATGCATCGTTGCTTAGTGTGGCACTAGATGGCGCTGTGTGTAATGTCCAGCGATATTTATTTATTTATTTATTTACTTTCTGACTTTCAGCTGTCACTTTCTGTCTCTCGCTGTCACTCAGCTGTCATTTTCTGTCACTCGCTGTCACTCAGCTGTCATTTTCTGTGTGTCAGCTGTCACTTACTGTCACTTTCTCTCACTTGCTGTCACCCAGCTGTCACTTTCTGTCACTCGCTGTCACTCAGCTGTCATTTTCTGTCGCTCGCTGTCACTCAGTTGTCACTTTCTGTCACTCGCTGTCACTTTCTGTCAAACAGCTGTCACTTTCTGTCAATCAGCTGTCATTTTCTGTCGATCGCTGTCACTCAGATGTCACTTTCTGTCGCTCGCTGACACTCAGCTGTCATTTTCTGTCCCTCAGCTGTAACTTTCTGTCAATCAGCTGTCACTTTCTGTCAATCAGCTGTCACTTTCTGAATCTCAGCTGTCACTTTCTGTCATTCAGCTGTCACTTTCTGTCAATCAGCTGTCACTTTCTGTCAATCAGCTGTCACTGTCTGTTACTCGCTGTCACTTTCTGTCACTCAGCTGTCATTTTCTGTCCCTCAGCTATAACTTTCTGTCAATCAGCTGTCACTTTATGTCAATAAGCTGTCACTTTCTGTCATTCGCTGACACAGCTGTCACTTTCTGTCACTCGCTGTCACTCAGCTGTCACTTTCTGTCACTCGCTGTCACTTTCTGTCAATCAGCTGTCACTGTCTGTCACTCGCTGTCACTTTCTGTCACTCAGCTGTCATTTTCTGTCCCTCAGCTATAACTTTCTGTCAATCAGCTGTCACTTTATGTCAATAAGCTGTTACTTTCTGTCATTCGCTGACACAGCTGTCACTTTCTGTCACTCGCTGTCACTCAGCTGTCACTTTCTGTCACTCGCTGTCACTCAGCTGTCATTTTCTGTGTCTCGGCTGTCACTTATTGTCACTTTCTATCACTTGCTATAACACAGCTGTCACTTTCTGTCACTTTCTGTCACTCTCTGTCACACAGCTCTCTCTTTCTGTCACTCGCTGTCACTCAGCTGTCACTCAGCTGTCACTTTCTGTCATTCGCTGTCACTCAGCTTCCACTTTCTGTCACTAGCTGTAACTCAGCTGTCACTTTCTGTCATTCGCTGCCACTCAGCTGACATTTTCTGTGTCTCTGCTGTCACTTACTGTCACTTTCTCTCTTTTGCTGTCACCCGGCTGTCACTTTCTGTCACTCGCTGTCACTCAGCTGTCATTTTCTGTCGATCGCTGTCACTCAGATGTCACTTTCTGTCCCTCAGCTGTCTTTTCTGTCACTTTCTGTCACTCGCTGTGTTACAGCTGTCACTTTCTGTCACTCAGCTGTCACTTTCGGTCACTCGCTGTCACTCAGCTGTCACTTTCTGTCATTCAGCTGTCACTTTCTGTCAAACAGCTGTCACTTTCTGTCAATCAGCTGTCATTTTCTGTCGATCGCTGTCACTCAGATGTCACTTTCTGTCGCTCGCTGACACTCAGCTGTCATTTTCTGTCCCTCAGCTGTCACTTTCTGTCACTCGCTGTCACTCAGCTGTCATTTTCTGTGTGGCAGCTGTCACTTACTGTCACTTTCTCTCACTTGCTGTCACCCAGCTGTCACTTTCTGTCACTCGCTGTCACTCAGCTGTCATTTTCTGTCACTCGCTGTCACTCAGTTGTCACTTTCTGTCACTCGCTTTCACTTTCTGTCATTCGCTGTCATTTTGTGTCACTTTCTGACACTCAGCTGTCACTCAGCTGTCACTTTCTGTCACTCGCTGTCACTCAGCTGTCACTTTCTGTCTCTCGCTGTCACTCAGCTGTCATTTTCTGTCACTCGCTGTCACTCAGCTGTCATTTTCTGTGTGGCAGCTTTCACTTACTTTCACTTTCTCTCACTTGCTGTCACCCAGCTGTCACTTTCTGTCACTCGCTGTCACTCAGCTGTCATTTTCTGTCACTCGCTGTCACTCAGTTGTCACTTTCTGTCACTCGCTTTCACTTTCTGTCATTCGCTGTCATTTTGTGTCACTTTCTGACACTCAGCTGTCACTTTCTGTCACTCGCTGTCACTCAGCTGTCACTTTCTGTCATTCGCTGTCACTCAGCTGTCACTTTCTGTCACTCGCTGTCACTCAGCTGTCACTTTCTGTCACTGGCTTTCACTCAGCTGTAATTTTCTGTGTCTCACCTGTCACTTACTGTCACTTTCTCTCACTTGCTGTCACCCAGGTGTCACTATCTGTCACTCGCTGTCGCACAGCTGTCACTTTCTTGCTTTCGCTATCACTCAGCTGTCACTTTCTGTCACTCGCTGTCACTCAGCTGTCACTTTCTGTCATTCGCTCTCATTTTCTGTCACTTTCTGACACTCAGCTGTCACTCAGCTGAATTTTTCAGTCACTCGCATACACTCAGCTGTCATTTCCTGTCACTCGCTGTCACTCAGCTGTCACGACCCGATTGGCGCAGCGGTAGTGAGGCTGCCTTACGTTCGTAGGGTCCCGGGTTCGAATCCCGGTCGGAGCAAATGTTTGTGTGATGAGCGTGGGTGTCCACGAAACATGCATCGTTGCTTAGTGTGGCACTAGATGGCGCTGTGTGTAATGTCCAGCGATATTTATTTATTTATTTATTTACTTTCTGACACTCAGCTGTCACTTTCTGTCTCTCGCTGTCACTCAGCTGTCATTTTCTGTCACTCGCTGTCACTCAGCTGTCATTTTCTGTGTGTCAGCTGTCACTTACTGTCACTTTCTCTCACTTGCTGTCACCCAGCTGTCACTTTCTGTCACTCGCTGTCACTCAGCTGTCATTTTCTGTCGCTCGCTGTCACTCAGTTGTCACTTTCTGTCACTCGCTTTCACTTTCAGTCATTCGCTGTCACTCAGCTGTCACTTTCTGTCACTCGCTGTCACTCAGCTGTCACTTTCTGTCATTCGCTGTCACTCTGCTGTCATTTCTGACACTCAGCTGTCACTTTCTGTCACTCGCTGTCACTCAGCTGTCATTTTCTGTCGCTCGCTGTCACTCAGTTGTCACTTTCTGTCACTCGCTTTCACTTTCTGTCATTCGCTGTCATTTTGTGTCACTTTCTGACACTCAGCTGTCACTCAGCTGTCACTTTCTGTCACTCGCTGTCACTCAGCTGTCACTTTCTGTCATTCGCTGTCACTCAGCTGTCACTTTCTGTCACTCGCTGTCACTCAGCTGTCACTTTCTGTCATTCGCTGTCACTCTGCTGTCACTCAGTTGTCACTCAGCTGTCACCAGTTTTCACTCAGCTGTCACTTTCTGTCACTTTCTGTCACTCGCTGTCACTCTGCTGTCATTTCTGACACTCAGCTTCCACTTTCTGTCACTAGCTGTAACTCAGCTGTCACTTTCTGTCATTCGCTGCCACTCAGCTGACATTTTCTGTGTCTCAGCTGTCTTTTACTGTCACTTTCTCTCTTTTGCTGTCACCCAGCTGTCACTTTCTGTCACTCGCTGTCACTCAGCTGTCACTTTCTGTCACTCGCTGTCACTCAGCTGTCACTTTGTAACACTCAGCTGACACTTTCTGTCTTTTTCTGACACTCAGCTGTCATTTTCTGTCCCTCAGCTGTCACTTTCTGTCACTCGCTGTCTTACAGCTGTCACTCGCTGTCACTCAGCTGGCACTTTCGGTCACTCGCTGTCACTCAGCTGTCACTTTCTGTCATTCGCTGTTATTTTCTGTCACTTTCTGACACTCTGCTTACTCTGCACTCGCTGTCACTCAGCTGTCACGACCCGATTGGCGCAGCGGTAGTGAGGCTGCCTTACGTTCGTAGGGTCCCGGATTCGAATCCCGGTCGGAGCAAATGTTTGTGTGATGAGCATGGGTGTCCACGAAACAAGCCTCGTTGCTTAGTGTGGCACTAGATGGCGCTGTGTGTAATGTCCAGTGATATTTATTTATTTATTTATTTACTTTCTGACACTCAGCTGTCACTTTCTGTCTCTCGCTGTCACTCAGCTGTCATTTTCTGTCACTCGCTGTCACTCAGCTGTCATTTTCTGTGTGGCAGCTGTCACTTACTGTCACTGTCTCTCACTTGCTGTCACCCAGCTGTCACTTTCTGTCACTCGCTGTCACTCAGCTGTCATTTTCTGTCACTCGCTGTCACTCAGTTGTCACTTTCTGTCATTCGCTTTCACTTTCTGTCATTCGCTGTCATTTTGTGTCACTTTCTGACACTCAGCTGTCACTCAGCTGTCACTTTCTGTCACTCGCTGTCACTCAGCTGTCACTTTCTGTCATTCGCTATCACTCAGCTGTCACTTTCTGTCATTCGCTGTCACTCAGCTTTCACTTTTTGTCATTTGCTGTCACTTTCTTTCTAATCGACGGAGTTAATATATAATCTATTTTTCTAGCAGGGCATTCAGCGTCTCCCGTTTTGTGGTCACAGGGCTTTTTAAAGCGGAAGCAAGTCGCGCATCTCGGAATGTCAGTTTTCTTCGCACATTCGGACATCATATGACCTGCGTCACCGCAGTGACCACATGTAGAAACTAGTTCTCTGCAAGATTTGGCTGCATGGCCACACTGCTGGCATTTATAGCACCTCGTAACTACCGTGAAGTCCCTGACAGGACATGATGTCCAATTTATAAAAATCCTAGATTGAGGTATTACAATTTTTCGTATGTTGGCCGAAACTTCAATAACTAAGTTACAGGTTGCAGCCTCTCTCTTCCCAGATTTGTGGCTTAATTTTACCAAGGTCAAAAAGCACCAAACCAAAGCACTCGCTCACTCGCAGTCACTCAGCTGTCACTCAGCTGTCACAAGCTGTCAATCAGCTGTCACTGGCTGTCACTTTCTGTCACTCAGCTGTCATTTCTGACACTCAGCTGTCACTCAGCTGTCTCTCGCTGTCACTCAGCTGTCACTTTCTGTCACTCGCTGTCACTTTCTGTCACTCGTTGTCACTCAGCTGTCACTTTCTGACACTCAGCTGTCACTTTCTGTCAATTTCTGACACTCAGCTGTCGATTTCTGTCACTTTCTGTCCCTTGGCTGTCACTTTCTGTCAATCGGCTGTCACTTTCTCTCACTCGCTGTCACCCAGCTGTCACTTTCTGTCACTCAGCTGTCACTTTCTGTCACTCAGCTGTCACTCAGTTGTCTTTTTCTGTCACTCGCTGTCACTTAGCTATCACTTTCTGACACTCAGCTGTCGATTTCTGTCACTTTCTGTCCCTTGGCTGTCACTTTCTGTCAATCGGCTGTCACTTTCTCTCACTCGCTGTCACCCAGCTGTCACTTTCTGTCACTCAGCTGTCACTTTCTGTCACTCAGTTGTCTTTTTCTGTCACTCGCTGTCACTTAGCTATCACTTTCTGACACTCAGCTGTCACTTTCTGTCAATCAGCTGTCACTTTCTGTCACTCGCTGTCACTCAGCTGTCAGTGACACTCAGTTGTCACTTTCTGTCACTCGTTTTCACTTTCTGTCATTCGCTGTCATTTTGTGTCACTTTCTGACACTCAGCTGTCACTCAGCTGTCACTTTCTGTCACTCGCTGTCACTCAGCTGTCATTCGCTGTCACTCAGCTGTCACTTTCTGTCACTCGCTGTCACTCAGCTGTCACTTTCTGTCACTGGCTGTCACTCAGCTGTAATTTTCTGTGTCTCACCTGTCACTTACTGTCACTTTCTCTCACTTGCTGTCACCCAGGTGTCACTATCTGTCACTCGCTGTCGCACAGCTGTCACTTTCTTGCTTTCGCTATCACTCTGCTGTCACTCAGCTGTCACTTTCTGTCGCTCGCTGTCACCCAGCTGTCACTTTCTGTCATTCGCTGTCACTCAGCTGTCACTTTCTGTCACTCGCTGTCACTCAGCTGTCACTTTCTGTCATTCGCTGTCACTCAGCTGTCACTCAGCTGTCACAAGCTGTCACTCAGCTGTCACTCGCTGTCACTTTCTGTCACTCAGCTGTCATTTCTGACACTCAGCTGTCACTCAGCTGTCTCTCGCTGTCACTCAGCTGTCACTTTCTGTCACTCGCTGTCACTTTCTGTCACTCGTTGTCACTCAGCTGTCACTTTCTGACACTCAGCTGTCACTTTCTGTCAATTTCTGACACTCAGCTGTCGATTTCTGTCACTTTCTGTCCCTTGGCTGTCACTTTCTGTCAATCGGCTGTCACTTTCTCTCACTCGCTGTCACCCAGCTGTCACTTTCTGTCACTCAGCTGTCACTTTCTGTCACTCAGCTGTCACTCAGTTGTCTTTTTCTGTCACTCGCTGTCACTTAGCTATCACTTTCTGACACTCAGCTGTCGATTTCTGTCACTTTCTGTCCCTTGGCTGTCACTTTCTGTCAATCGGCTGTCACTTTCTCTCACTCGCTGTCACCCACCTGTCTTTTTCTGTCACTCAGCTGTCACTTTCTGTCACTCAGCTGTCACTCAGTTGTCTTTATCTGTCACTCGCTGTCACTTAGCTATCACTTTCTGACACTCAGCTGTCACTTTCTGTCAATCAGCTGTCACTTTCTGTCACTCGCTGTCACTCAGCTGTCAGTGACACTCAGTTGTCACTTTCTGTCACTCGCTTTCACTTTCTGTCATTCGCTGTCATTTTGTGTCACTTTCTGACACTCAGCTGTCACTCAGCTGTAATTTTCTGTGTCTCACCTGTCACTTACTGTCACTTTCTCTCACTTGCTGTCACCCAGGTGTCACTATCTGTCACTTGCTGTCGCACAGCTGTCACTTTCTTGCTTTCGCTATCACTCAGCTGTCACTTTCTGTCACTCGCTGTCACTCAGCTGTCACTTTCTGTCATTCGCTCTCATTTTCTGTCATTTTCTGACACTCAGCTGTCACTCAGCTGTCACTTTCTGTCACTCGCTGTCACTCAGCTGTCACTTTCAGTCTCTCGCTGTCACTCAGCTGTCATTTTCTGTCACTCGCTGTCACTTAGCTGTCATTTCTGACACTACGCTTTCACTCAGCTGTCACTCACTGTCACTTTCTGCCACTCGCTGTCACTCAGCTGTCATTTCTGACACTCAACTGTCACTTTCTGTCATTCGCTGTCACTCTGCTGTCACTCAGCTGTCACTTTCTGTCGCTCGCTGTCACCCAGCTTTCACTTTCTGTCACTCAGCTGTCACTTTCTGTCACTCAGCTGTCACTCAGTTGTCTTTTTCTGTCACTCGCTGTCACTTAGCTATCACTTTCTGACACTCAGCTGTCACTTTCTGTCAATCAGCTGTCACTTTCTGTCACTCGCTGTCACTCAGCTGTCATTTCTGACATTACGCTTTCACTCAGCTGTCACTCACTGTCACTTTCTGCCACTCGCTGTCACTCAGCTGTCATTTCTGACACTCAACTGTCACTTTCTGTCATTCGCTGTCACTCTGCTGTCACTCAGCTGTCACTTTCTGTCGCTCGCTGACACTCAGCTGTCATTTTCTGTCCCTCAGCTGTAACTTTCTGTCAATCAGCTGTCACTTTCTGTCAATCAGCTGTCACTTTCTGTCAATCAGCTGTCACTTTCTGTCACTCGCTGTCACTCAGCTGTCACTTTCTGTCACTCGCTGTCACTCAGCTGTCACTTTCTGTCATTTGCTCTCATTTTCTGTCATTTTCTGACACTCAGCTGTCACTCAGCTGAATTTTTCAGTCACTCGCATACACTCAGCTGTCACTTTCTGTCACTCGCTGTCACTCAGCTGTCATTTTCTGTGTGGCAGCTGTCACTTACTGTCACTTTCTGTCACTCGCTGTCACTCAGCTGTCACTTTCTGTCTCTCGCTGTCACTCAGCTGTCATTTTCTGTCACTCGCTGTCACTCAGCTGTCATTTCTGACACTACGCTTTCACTCAGCTGTCACTCACTGTCACTTTCTGCCACTCGCTGTCACTCAGCTGTCATTTCTGACACTCAACTGTCACTTTCTGTCATTCGCTGTCACTCGATGTCACTCAGCTGTCACTTTCTGTCACTCGCTGTCACTCAGCTGTCACGACCCGATTGGCGCAGCGGTAGTGAGGTTGCCTTACGTTCGTAGGGTCCCGGATTCGAATCCCGGTCGGAGCAAATGTTTGTGTGATGAGCATGGGTGTCCACGAAACAAGACTCGTTGCTTAGTGTGGCACTAGATGGCGCTGTGTGTAATGTCCAGTGATATTTATTTATTTATTTATTTACTTTCTGACACTCAGCTGTCACTTTCTGTCTCTCGCTGTCACTCAGCTGTCATTTTCTGTCACTCGCTGTCACTCAGCTGTCATTTTCTGTGTGGCAGCTGTCACTTACTGTCACTTTCTCTCACTTGCTGTCACCCAGCTGTCACTTTCTGTCACTCGCTGTCAATCAGCTGTCATTTTCTGTCATTCGCTGTCACTCAGTTGTCACTTTCTGTCACTCGCTTTCACTTTCTGTCATTCGCTGTCATTTTGTGTCACTTTCTGACACTCAGCTGTCACTTTCTGTCACTCGCTGTCACTCAGCTGTCACTTTCTGTCATTCGCTGTCACTCAGCTGTCACTTTCTGTCACTCGCTGTCACTCAGCTGTCACTTTCTGTCACTGGCTGTCACTCAGCTGTAATTTTCTGTGTCTCACCTGTCACTAACTGTCACTTTCTCTCACTTGCTGTCACCCAGGTGTCACTAACTGTCATTCGCTGTCGCACAGCTGTCACTTTCTTGCTTTCGCTATCACTCAGCTGTCACTTTCTGTCACTCGCTGTCACTCAGCTGTCACTTTCTGTCATTCGCTCTCATTTGCTGTCACTTTCTGACACTCAGCTGTCACTCAGCTGAATTTTTCAGTCACTCGCATACACTCAGCTGTCATTTCCTGTCACTCGCTGTCACTCAGCTGTCACGACCCGATTGGCGCAGCGGTAGTGAGGCTGCCTTACGTTCGTAGGGTCCCGGGTTCGAATCCCGGTCGGAGCAAATGTTTGTGTGATGAGCATGGGTGTCCACGAAACATGCATCGTTGCTTAGTGTGGCACTATATGGCGCTGTGTGTAATGTCCAGCGATATTTATTTATTTATTTATTTACTTTCTGACACTCAGCTGTCACTTTCTGTCTCTCGCTGTCACTCAGCTGTCATTTTCTGTCACTCGCTGTCACTCAGCTGTCATTTTCTGTGTGTCAGCTGTCACTTACTGTCACTTTCTCTCACTTGCTGTCACCCAGCTGTCACTTTCTGTCACTCGCTGTCACTCAGCTGTCATTTTCTGTCGCTCGCTGTCACTCAGTTGTCACTTTCTGTCACTCGCTTTCACTTTCTGTCATTCGCTGTCATTTTGTGTCACTTTCTGACACTCAGCTGTCACTCAGCTGTCACTTTCTGTCACTCGCTGTCACTCAGCTGTCACTTTCTGTCATTCGCTGTCACTCAGCTGTCACTTTCTGTCACTCGCTGTCACTCAGCTGTCACTTTCTGTCATTCGCTGTCACTCTGCTGTCACTCAGTTGTCACTCAGCTGTCACCAGTTTTCACTCAGCTGTCACTTTCTGTCACTTTCTGTCACTCGCTGTCACTCTGCTGTCATTTCTGACACTCAGCTTCCACTTTCTGTCACTAGCTGTAACTCAGCTGTCACTTTCTGTCATTCGCTGCCACTCAGCTGACATTTTCTGTGTCTCAGCTGTCTTTTACTGTCACTTTCTCTCTTTTGCTGTCACCCAGCTGTCACTTTCTGTCACTCGCTGTCACTCAGCTGTCACTTTCTGTCACTCGCTGTCACTCAGCTGTCACTTTGTAACACTCAGCTGACACTTTCTGTCTTTTTCTGACACTCAGCTGTCATTTTCTGTCCCTCAGCTGTCTTTTTCTGTCACTTTCTGTCACTCGCTGTCTTACAGCTGTCACTCGCTGTCACTCAGCTGGCACTTTCGGTCACTCGCTGTCACTCAGCTGTCACTTTCTGTCATTCGCTGTTATTTTCTGTCACTTTCTGACACTCTGCTTACTCTGCACTCGCTGTCACTCAGCTGTCACGACCCGATTGGCGCAGCGGTAGTGAGGCTGCCTTACGTTCGTAGGGTCCCGGGTTCGAATCCCGGTCGGAGCAAATGTTTGTGTGATGAGTATGGGTGTCCACGAAACATGCATCGTTGCTTAGTGTGGCACTAGATGGCGCTGTGTGTAATGTCCAGCGATATTTATTTATTTATTTATTTACTTTCTGACACTCAGCTGTCACTTTCTGTCTCTCGCTGTCACTCAGCTGTCATTTTCTGTCACTCGCTGTCACTCAGCTGTCATTTTCTGTGTGTCAGCTGTCACTTACTGTCACTTTCTCTCACTTGCTGTCACCCAGCTGTCACTTTCTGTCACTCGCTGTCACTCAGCTGTCATTTTCTGTCACTCGCTGTCACTCAGTTGTCACTTTCTGTCACTCGCTTTCACTTTCTGTCATTCGCTGTCATTTTGTGTCACTTTCTGACACTCAGCTGTCACTCAGCTGTCACTTTCTGTCACTCGCTGTCACTCAGCTGTCACTTTCTGTCATTCGCTATCACTCAGCTGTCACTCGCTGTCACTTTCTGTCACTCAGCTGTCATTTCTGACACTCAGCTGTCACTCAGCTGTCTCTCGCTGTCACTCAGCTGTCACTTTCTGTCACTCGCTGTCACTTTCTGTCACTCGTTGTCACTCAGCTGTCACTTTCTGACACTCAGCTGTCACTTTCTGTCAATTTCTGACACTCAGCTGTCGATTTCTGTCACTTTCTGTCCCTTGGCTGTCACTTTCTGTCAATCGGCTGTCACTTTCTCTCACTCGCTGTCACCCAGCTGTCACTTTCTGTCACTCAGCTGTCACTTTCTATCACTCGCTGTCACTCAGCTGAATTTTTCAGTCACTCGCATACACTCAGCTGTCATTTCCTGTCACTCGCTGTCACTCAGCTGTCACGACCCGATTGGCGCAGCGGTAGTGAGGCTGCCTTACGTTCGTAGGGTCCCGGGTTCGAATCCCGGTCGGAGCAAATGTTTGTGTGATGAGCGTGGGTGTCCACGAAACATGCATCGTTGCTTAGTGTGGCACTAGATGGCGCTGTGTGTAATGTCCAGCGATATTTATTTATTTATTTATTTACTTTCTGACACTCAGCTGTCACTTTCTGTCTCTCGCTGTCACTCAGCTGTCATTTTCTGTCACTCGCTGTCACTCAGCTGTCATTTTCTGTGTGTCAGCTGTCACTTACTGTCACTTTCTCTCACTTGCTGTCACCCAGCTGTCACTTTCTGTCACTCGCTGTCACTCAGCTGTCATTTTCTGTCGCTCGCTGTCACTCAGTTGTCACTTTCTGTCACTCGCTTTCACTTTCTGTCATTCGCTGTCACTCAGCTGTCACTTTCTGTCACTCGCTGTCACTCAGCTGTCACTTTCTGTCATTCGCTGTCACTCTGCTGTCACTCAGTTGTCACTCAGCTGTCACCAGTTTTCACTCAGCTGTCACTTTCTGTCACTTTCTGTCACTCGCTGTCACTCTGCTGTCATTTCTGACACTCAGCTTCCACTTTCTGTCACTAGCTGTAACTCAGCTGTCACTTTCTGTCATTCGCTGCCACTCAGCTGACATTTTCTGTGTCTCAGCTGTCTTTTACTGTCACTTTCTCTCTTTTGCTGTCACCCAGCTGTCACTTTCTGTCACTCGCTGTCACTCAGCTGTCACTTTCTGTCACTCGCTGTCACTCAGCTGTCACTTTGTAACACTCAGCTGACACTTTCTGTCTTTTTCTGACACTCAGCTGTCATTTTCTGTCCCTCAGCTGTCACTTTCTGTCACTTTCTGTCACTCGCTGTCTTACAGCTGTCACTTTCTGTCTTTCAGCTGTCACTTTCGGTCACTCGCTGTCACTCAGCTGTCACTTTCTGTCATTCGCTTTCACTTTCTGTCATTCGCTGTCATTTTGTGTCACTTTCTGACACTCAGCTGTCACTCAGCTGTCACTTTCTGTCACTCGCTGTCACTCAGCTGTCACTTTCTGTCATTCGCTATCATTCAGCTGTCACTTTCTGTCACTCGCTGTCACTCAGCTGTCACTTTCTGTCATTCGCTGTCACTCTGCTGTCATTTCTGACACTCAGCTTCCACTTTCTGTCACTAGCTGTAACTCAGCTGTCACTTTCTGTCATTCGCTGCCACTCAGCTGACATTTTCTGTGTCTCAGCTGTCACTTACTGTCACTTTCTCTCTTTTACTGTCACCCAGCTGTCACTTTCTGTCAATCAGCTGTCACTTTCTGAATCTCAGCTGTCACTTTCTGTCATTCAGCTGTCACTTTCTGTCAATCAGCTGTCACTTTCTGTCAATCAGCTGTCACTGTCTGTCACTCGCTGTCACTTTCTGTCACTCAGCTGTCATTTTCTGTCCCTCAGCTGTAACTTTCTGTCAATCAGCTGTCACTTTATGTCAATAAGCTGTCACTTTCTGTCATTCGCTGACACAGCTGTCACTTTCTGTCACTCGCTGTCACTCAGCTGTCACTTTCTGTCACTCGCTGTCACTCAGCTGTCATTTTCTGTGTCTCAGCTGTCACTTACTGTCACTTTCTATCACTTGCTATAACACAGCTGTCACTTTCTGTCACTTTCTGTCACTCTCTGTCACACAGCTCTCTCTTTCTGTCACTCGCTGTCACTCAGCTGTCACTCAGCTGTCACTTTCTGTCATTCGCTGTCACTCAGCTTTCACTTTTTGTCATTTGCTGTCACTTTCTTTCTAATCGACGGAGTTAATATATAATCTATTTTTCTAGCAGGGCATTCAGCGTCTCCCGTTTTGTGGTCACAGGGCTTTTTAAAGCGGAAGCAAGTCGCGCATCTCGGAATGTCAGTTTTCTTCGCACATTCGGACATCATATGACCTGCGTCACCGCAGTGACCACATGTAGAAACTAGTTCTCTGCAAGATTCGGCTGCATGGCCACACTGCTGGCATTTATAGCACCTCGTAACTACCGTGAAGTCCCTGACAGGACATGATGTCCAATTTATAAAAATCCTAGATTGAGGTATTACAATTTTTTGTATGTTGGCCGAAACTTCAATAACTAAGTTACAGGTTGCAGCCTCTCTCTTCCCAGATTTGTGGCTTAATTTTACCAAGGTCAAAAAGCACCAAACCAAAGCACTCGCTCACTCGCAGACACTCAGCTGTCACTCAGCTGTCACAAGCTGTCACTCAGCTGTCACTCGCTGTCACTTTCTGTCACTCAGCTGTCATTTCTGACACTCAGCTGTCACTCAGCTGTCTCTCGCTGTCACTCAGCTGTCACTTTCTGTCACTCGCTGTCACTTTCTGTCACTCGTTGTCACTCAGCTGTCACTTTCTGACACTCAGCTGTCACTTTCTGTCAATTTCTGACACTCAGCTGTCGATTTCTGTCACTTTCTGTCCCTTGGCTGTCACTTTCTGTCAATCGGCTGTCACTTTCTCTCACTCGCTGTCACCCAGCTGTCACTTTCTGTCACTCAGCTGTCACTTTCTGTCACTCAGCTGTCACTCAGTTGTCTTTTTCTGTCACTCGCTGTCACTTAGCTATCACTTTCTGACACTCAGCTGTTACTTTCTGTCAATCAGCTGTCACTTTCTGTCACTCGCTGTCACTCAGCTGTCAGTGACACTCAGTTGTCACTTTCTGTCACTCGCTTTCACTTTCTGTCATTCGCTGTCATTTTGTGTCACTTTCTGACACTCAGCTGTCACTCAGCTGTCACTTTCTGTCACTCGCTGTCACTCAGCTGTCATTCGCTGTCACTCAGCTGTCACTTTCTGTCACTCGCTGTCACTCAGCTGTCACTTTCTGTCACTGGCTGTCACTCAGCTGTAATTTTCTGTGTCTCACCTGTCACTTACTGTCACTTTCTCTCACTTGCTGACACCCAGGTGTCACTATCTGTCACTCGCTGTCGCACAGCTGTCACTTTCTTGCTTTCGCTATCACTCAGCTGTCACTTTCTGTCACTCGCTGTCACTCAGCTGTCACTTTCTGTCATTCGCTCTCATTTTCTGTCATTTTCTGACACTCAGCTGTCACTCAGCTGAATTTTTCAGTCACTCGCATACACTCAGCTGTCACTTTCTGTCACTCGCTGTCACTCAGCATTCATTTTCTGTGTGGCAGCTGTCACTTACTGTCACTTTCTCTCACTTGCTGTCACCCAGCTGTCACTTTCTGTCACTCGCTGTCACTCAGCTGTCATTTTCTGTCACTCGCTGTCACTCAGTTGTCACTTTCTGTCACTCGCTTTCACTTTCTGTCATTCGCTGTCATTTTGTGTCACTTTCTGACACTCAGCTGTCACTCAGCTGTCACTTTCTGTCACTCGCTGTCACTCAGCTGTCACTTTCTGTCACTCAGCTGTCACTTTCTATCACTCGCTGTCACTCAGCTGTCACTTTCTGAAACTCAGCTGTCACTTTCTGTCAATCAGTTGTCATTTTCTGTCACAAAGCTGTCACTTAATGTATTTTTCTCTCACTTGCTGTCATCCAGCTGTAACTTTCTGTCACTCAGCTGTCATTTTCTGTCCCTCAGCTGTAACTTTCTGTCATTCAGCTGTCACTTTCTGTCAATCAGCTGTCACTTTCTGTCAATCAGCTGTCACTTTCTGTCACTCGCTGTCACTCAGCTGTCACTTTTTGTCACTCGCTGACACTCAGCTGTCACTCGCTGTCACTCAGCTGTCACTTTCTATCACTCGCTGTCACTCAGCTGTCACTTTCTGTCAATCGCTGTCACTCAGCTGTCATTTTCTGTGTGTCAGCTGTCACTTACTGTCAATGTCTCTCACTTGCTGTCACCCAGCTGTCACTTTCTGTCACTCGCTGTCACTCAGCTGTCACTTTCTGTCACTCGCTGTCACTCAGCTGTCACGACCCGATTGGCGCAGCGGTAGTGAGGCTGCCTTACGTTCGTAGGGTCCCGGATTCGAATCCCGGTCGGAGCAAATGTTTGTGTGATGAGCATGGGTGTCCACGAAACAAGCCTCGTTGCTTAGTGTGGCACTAGATGGCGCTGTGTGTAATGTCCAGTGATATTTATTTATTTATTTATTTATTTTCTGACACTCAGCTGTCACTTTCTGTCCCTCGCTGTCACTCAGCTGTCATTTTCTGTCACTCGCCGTCACTCAGCTGTCATTTTCTGTGTGGCAGCTGTCACTTACTGTCACTTTCTCTCACTTGCTGTCACCCAGCTGTCACTTTCTGTCACTCGCTGTCACTCAGCTGTCATTTTCTGTCACTCGCTGTCACTCAGTTGTCACTTTCTGTCACTCGCTTTCACTTTCTGTCATTCGCTGTCATTTTGTGTCACTTTCTGACACTCAGCTGTCACTCAGCTGTCACTTTCTGTCACTCGCTGTCACTCAGCTGTCACTTTCTGTCATTCGCTATCACTCAGCTGTCACTTTCTGTCACTCGCTGTCACTCAGCTGTCACTTTCTGTCATTCGCTGTCACTCTGCTGTCATTTCTGACACTCAGCTTCCACTTTCTGTCACTAGCTGTAACTCAGCTGTCACTTTCTGTCATTCGCTGCCACTCAGCTGACATTTTCTGTGTCTCTGCTGTCACTTACTGTCACTCGCTGTCACTCAGCTGTCATTTTCTGTCACTCGCTGTCACTCAGTTGTCACTTTCTGTCACTCGCTTTCACTTTCTGTCATTCGCTGTCATTTTGTGTCACTTTCTGACACTCAGCTGTCACTCAGCTGTCACTTTCTGTCACTCGCTGTCACTCAGCTGTCACTTTCTGTCACTCAGCTGTCACTTTCTATCACTCGCTGTCACTCAGCTGTCACTTTCTGAAACTCAGCTGTCACTTTCTGTCAATCAGTTGTCATTTTCTGTCACAAAGCTGTCACTTAATGTATTTTTCTCTCACTTGCTGTCATCCAGCTGTAACTTTCTGTCACTCAGCTGTCATTTTCTGTCCCTCAGCTGTAACTTTCTGTCATTCAGCTGTCACTTTCTGTCAATCAGCTGTCACTTTCTGTCAATCAGCTGTCACTTTCTGTCACTCGCTGTCACTCAGCTGTCACTTTTTGTCACTCGCTGACACTCAGCTGTCACTCGCTGTCACTCAGCTGTCACTTTCTATCACTCGCTGTCACTCAGCTGTCACTTTCTGTCATTCGCTATCACTCAGCTGTCACTTTCTCTCACTTGCTGTCACCCAGCTGTCACGACCCGATTGGCGCAGCGGTAGTGAGGCTGCCTTACGTTCGTAGGGTCCCGGATTCGAATCCCGGTCGGAGCAAATGTTTGTGTGATGAGCATGGGTGTCCACGAAACAAGCCTCGTTGCTTAGTGTGGCACTAGATGGCGCTGTGTGTAATGTCCAGTGATATTTATTTATTTATTTATTTACTTTCTGACACTCAGCTGTCACTTTCTGTCCCTCGCTGTCACTCAGCTGTCATTTTCTGTCACTCGCTGTCACTCAGCTGTCATTTTCTGTGTGGCAGCTGTCACTTACTGTCGCTTTCTCTCACTTGCTGTCACCCAGCTGTCACTTTCTGTCACTCGCTGTCACTCAGCTGTCATTTTCTGTCACTCGCTGTCACTCAGTTGTCACTTTCTGTCACTCGCTTTCACTTTCTGTCATTCGCTGTCATTTTGTGTCACTTTCTGACACTCAGCTGTCACTCAGCTGTCACTTTCTGTCACTCGCTGTCACTCAGCTGTCACTTTCTGTCATTCGCTATCACTCAGCTGTCACTTTCTGTCACTCGCTGTCACTCAGCTGTCACTTTCTGTCATTCGCTGTCACTCTGCTGTCATTTCTGACACTCAGCTTCCACTTTCTGTCACTAGCTGTAACTCAGCTGTCACTTTCTGTCATTCGCTGCCACTCAGCTGACATTTTCTGTGTCTCTGCTGTCACTTACTGTCACTTTCTCTCTTTTGCTGTCACCCGGCTGTCACTTTCTGTCACTCGCTGTCACTCAGCTGTCATTTTCTGTCGATCGCTGTCACTCAGATGTCACTTTCTGTCCCTCAGCTGTCTTTTCTGTCACTTTCTGTCACTCGCTGTGTTACAGCTGTCACTTTCTGTCACTCAGCTGTCACTTTCGGTCACTCGCTGTCACTCAGCTGTCACTTTCTGTCATTCAGCTGTCACTTTCTGTCAAACAGCTGTCACTTTCTGTCAATCAGCTGTCATTTTCTGTCGATCGCTGTCACTCAGATGTCACTTTCTGTCGCTCGCTGACACTCAGCTGTCATTTTCTGTCCCTCAGCTGTAACTTTCTGTCAATCAGCTGTCACTTTCTGTCAATCAGCTGTCACTTTCTGAATCTCAGCTGTCACTTTCTGTCATTCAGCTGTCACTTTCTGTCAATCAGCTGTCACTTTCTGTCAATCAGCTGTCACTGTCTGTCACTCGCTGTCACTTTCTGTCACTCAGCTGTCATTTTCTGTCCCTCAGCTATAACTTTCTGTCAATCAGCTGTCACTTTATGTCAATAAGCTGTTACTTTCTGTCATTCGCTGACACAGCTGTCACTTTCTGTCACTCGCTGTCACTTTCTGTCACTCGCTGTCACTCAGCTGTCATTTTCTGTGTCTCAGCTGTCACTTACTGTCACTTTCTATCACTTGCTATAACACAGCTGTCACTTTCTGTCACTTTCTGTCACTCTCTGTCACACAGCTCTCTCTTTCTGTCACTCGCTGTCACTCAGCTGTCACTCAGCTGTCACTTTCTGTCATTCGCTGTCACTCAGCTTCCACTTTCTGTCACTAGCTGTAACTCAGCTGTCACTTTCTGTCATTCGCTGCCACTCAGCTGACATTTTCTGTGTCTCTGCTGTCACTTACTGTCACTTTCTCTCTTTTGCTGTCACCCGGCTGTCACTTTCTGTCACTCGCTGTCACTCAGCTGTCATTTTCTGTCGATCGCTGTCACTCAGATGTCACTTTCTGTCCCTCAGCTGTCTTTTCTGTCACTTTCTGTCACTCGCTGTGTTACAGCTGTCACTTTCTGTCACTCAGCTGTCACTTTCGGTCACTCGCTGTCACTCAGCTGTCACTTTCTGTCATTCAGCTGTCACTTTCTGTCAAACAGCTGTCACTTTCTGTCAATCAGCTGTCATTTTCTGTCGATCGCTGTCACTCAGATGTCACTTTCTGTCGCTCGCTGACACTCAGCTGTCATTTTCTGTCCCTCAGCTGTAACTTTCTGTCAATCAGCTGTCACTTTCTGTCAATCAGCTGTCACTTTCTGAATCTCAGCTGTCACTTTCTGTCATTCAGCTGTCACTTTCTGTCAATCAGCTGTCACTTTCTGTCAATCAGCTGTCACTGTCTGTCACTCGCTGTCACTTTCTGTCACTCAGCTGTCATTTTCTGTCCCTCAGCTATAACTTTCTGTCAATCAGCTGTCACTTTATGTCAATAAGCTGTCACTTTCTGTCATTCGCTGACACAGCTGTCACTTTCTGTCACTCACTGTCACTCAGCTGTCACTTTCTGTCATTCGCTCTCATTTTCTGTCATTTTCTGACACTCAGCTGTCACTCAGCTGAATTTTTCAGTCACTCGCATACACTCAGCTGTCACTTTCTGTCACTCGCTGTCACTCAGCTGTCATTTTCTGTGTGGCAGCTGTCACTTACTGTCACTTTCTCTCACTTGCTGTCACCCAGCTGTCACTTTCTGTCACTCGCTGTCACTCAGCTGTCACTTTCTGTCACTCGCTGTCACTCAGCTGTCATTTTCTGTCACTCGCTGTCACTCAGTTGTCACTTTCTGTCACTCGCTTTCACTTTCTGTCATTCGCTGTCATTTTGTGTCACTTTCTGACACTCAGCTGTCACTTTCTGACACTCAGCTGTCACTCAGCTGTCACTTTCTGTCACTCGCTGTCACTCAGCTGTCACTTTCTGTCATTCGCTATCACTCAGCTGTCACTCGCTGTCACTTTCTGTCACTCAGCTGTCATTTCTGACACTCAGCTGTCACTCAGCTGTCTCTCGCTGTCACTCAGCTGTCACTTTCTGTCACTCGCTGTCACTTTCTGTCACTCGTTGTCACTCAGCTGTCACTTTCTGACACTCAGCTGTCACTTTCTGTCAATTTCTGACACTCAGCTGTCGATTTCTGTCACTTTCTGTCCCTTGGCTGTCACTTTCTGTCAATCGGCTGTCACTTTCTCTCACTCGCTGTCACCCAGCTGTCACTTTCTGTCACTCAGCTGTCACTTTCTATCACTCGCTGTCACTCAGCTGAATTTTTCAGTCACTCGCATACACTCAGCTGTCATTTCCTGTCACTCGCTGTCACTCAGCTGTCACGACCCGATTGGCGCAGCGGTAGTGAGGCTGCCTTACGTTCGTAGGGTCCCGGGTTCGAATCCCGGTCGGAGCAAATGTTTGTGTGATGAGCGTGGGTGTCCACGAAACATGCATCGTTGCTTAGTGTGGCACTAGATGGCGCTGTGTGTAATGTCCAGCGATATTTATTTATTTATTTATTTACTTTCTGACACTCAGCTGTCACTTTCTGTCTCTCGCTGTCACTCAGCTGTCATTTTCTGTCACTCGCTGTCACTCAGCTGTCATTTTCTGTGTGTCAGCTGTCACTTACTGTCACTTTCTCTCACTTGCTGTCACCCAGCTGTCACTTTCTGTCACTCGCTGTCACTCAGCTGTCATTTTCCGTCGCTCGCTGTCACTCAGTTGTCACTTTCTGTCACTCGCTTTCACTTTCTGTCATTCGCTGTCACTCAGCTGTCACTTTCTGTCACTCGCTGTCACTCAGCTGTCACTTTCTGTCATTCGCTGTCACTCTGCTGTCACTCAGTTGTCACTCAGCTGTCACCAGTTTTCACTCAGCTGTCACTTTCTGTCACTTTCTGTCACTCGCTGTCACTCTGCTGTCATTTCTGACACTCAGCTTCCACTTTCTGTCACTAGCTGTAACTCAGCTGTCACTTTCTGTCATTCGCTGCCACTCAGCTGACATTTTCTGTGTCTCAGCTGTCTTTTACTGTCACTTTCTCTCTTTTGCTGTCACCCAGCTGTCACTTTCTGTCACTCGCTGTCACTCAGCTGTCACTTTCTGTCACTCGCTGTCACTCAGCTGTCACTTTGTAACACTCAGCTGACACTTTCTGTCTTTTTCTGACACTCAGCTGTCATTTTCTGTCCCTCAGCTGTCACTTTCTGTCACTTTCTGTCACTCGCTGTCTTACAGCTGTCACTTTCTGTCTTTCAGCTGTCACTTTCGGTCACTCGCTGTCACTCAGCTGTCACTTTCTGTCATTCGCTTTCACTTTCTGTCATTCGCTGTCATTTTGTGTCACTTTCTGACACTCAGCTGTCACTCAGCTGTCACTTTCTGTCACTCGCTGTCACTCAGCTGTCACTTTCTGTCATTCGCTATCATTCAGCTGTCACTTTCTGTCACTCGCTGTCACTCAGCTGTCACTTTCTGTCATTCGCTGTCACTCTGCTGTCATTTCTGACACTCAGCTTCCACTTTCTGTCACTAGCTGTAACTCAGCTGTCACTTTCTGTCATTCGCTGCCACTCAGCTGACATTTTCTGTGTCTCAGCTGTCACTTACTGTCACTTTCTCTCTTTTACTGTCACCCAGCTGTCACTTTCTGTCAATCAGCTGTCACTTTCTGAATCTCAGCTGTCACTTTCTGTCATTCAGCTGTCACTTTCTGTCAATCAGCTGTCACTTTCTGTCAATCAGCTGTCACTGTCTGTCACTCGCTGTCACTTTCTGTCACTCAGCTGTCATTTTCTGTCCCTCAGCTGTAACTTTCTGTCAATCAGCTGTCACTTTATGTCAATAAGCTGTCACTTTCTGTCATTCGCTGACACAGCTGTCACTTTCTGTCACTCGCTGTCACTCAGCTGTCACTTTCTGTCACTCGCTGTCACTCAGCTGTCATTTTCTGTGTCTCAGCTGTCACTTACTGTCACTTTCTATCACTTGCTATAACACAGCTGTCACTTTCTGTCACTTTCTGTCACTCTCTGTCACACAGCTCTCTCTTTCTGTCACTCGCTGTCACTCAGCTGTCACTCAGCTGTCACTTTCTGTCATTCGCTGTCACTCAGCTTTCACTTTTTGTCATTTGCTGTCACTTTCTTTCTAATCGACGGAGTTAATATATAATCTATTTTTCTAGCAGGGCATTCAGCGTCTCCCGTTTTGTGGTCACAGGGCTTTTTAAAGCGGAAGCAAGTCGCGCATCTCGGAATGTCAGTTTTCTTCGCACATTCGGACATCATATGACCTGCGTCACCGCAGTGACCACATGTAGAAACTAGTTCTCTGCAAGATTCGGCTGCATGGCCACACTGCTGGCATTTATAGCACCTCGTAACTACCGTGAAGTCCCTGACAGGACATGATGTCCAATTTATAAAAATCCTAGATTGAGGT
The DNA here is from genome assembly GCA_963853795.1 of Xestia rhomboidea. Classification (NCBI taxonomy): domain Eukaryota; kingdom Metazoa; phylum Arthropoda; class Insecta; order Lepidoptera; family Noctuidae; genus Xestia; species Xestia rhomboidea. The sequence continues at coordinate 285,322 of OY970783.1, forward strand.
ATTACAAATTTTTGTATGTTGGCCGAAACTTCAATAACTAAGTTACAGGTTGCAGCCTCTCTCTTCCCAGATTTGTGGCTTAATTTTACCAAGGTCAAAAAGCACCAAACCAAAGCACTCGCTCACTCGCAGACACTCAGCTGTCACTCAGCTGTCACAAGCTGTCACTCAGCTGTCACTCGCTGTCACTTTCTGTCACTCAGCTGTCATTTCTGACACTCAGCTGTCACTCAGCTGTCTCTCGCTGTCACTCAGCTGTCACTTTCTGTCACTCGCTGTCACTTTCTGTCACTCGTTGTCACTCAGCTGTCACTTTCTGACACTCAGCTGTCACTTTCTGTCAATTTCTGACACTCAGCTGTCGATTTCTGTCACTTTCTGTCCCTTGGCTGTCACTTTCTGTCAATCGGCTGTCACTTTCTCTCACTCGCTGTCACCCAGCTGTCACTTTCTGTCACTCAGCTGTCACTTTCTGTCACTCAGCTGTCACTCAGTTGTCTTTTTCTGTCACTCGCTGTCACTTAGCTATCACTTTCTGACACTCAGCTGTTACTTTCTGTCAATCAGCTGTCACTTTCTGTCACTCGCTGTCACTCAGCTGTCAGTGACACTCAGTTGTCACTTTCTGTCACTCGCTTTCACTTTCTGTCATTCGCTGTCATTTTGTGTCACTTTCTGACACTCAGCTGTCACTCAGCTGTCACTTTCTGTCACTCGCTGTCACTCAGCTGTCATTCGCTGTCACTCAGCTGTCACTTTCTGTCACTCGCTGTCACTCAGCTGTCACTTTCTGTCACTGGCTGTCACTCAGCTGTAATTTTCTGTGTCTCACCTGTCACTTACTGTCACTTTCTCTCACTTGCTGACACCCAGGTGTCACTATCTGTCACTCGCTGTCGCACAGCTGTCACTTTCTTGCTTTCGCTATCACTCAGCTGTCACTTTCTGTCACTCGCTGTCACTCAGCTGTCACTTTCTGTCATTCGCTCTCATTTTCTGTCATTTTCTGACACTCAGCTGTCACTCAGCTGAATTTTTCAGTCACTCGCATACACTCAGCTGTCACTTTCTGTCACTCGCTGTCACTCAGCATTCATTTTCTGTGTGGCAGCTGTCACTTACTGTCACTTTCTCTCACTTGCTGTCACCCAGCTGTCACTTTCTGTCACTCGCTGTCACTCAGCTGTCATTTTCTGTGTGTCAGCTGTCACTTACTGTCAATGTCTCTCACTTGCTGTCACCCAGCTGTCACTTTCTGTCACTCGCTGTCACTCAGCTGTCACTTTCTGTCACTCGCTGTCACTTTCTGTCACTCGTTGTCACTCAGCTGTCACTTTCTGACACTCAGCTGTCACTTTCTGTCAATTTCTGACACTCAGCTGTCGATTTCTGTCACTTTCTGTCCCTTGGCTGTCACTTTCTGTCAATCGGCTGTCACTTTCTCTCACTCGCTGTCACCCAGCTGTCACTTTCTGTCACTCAGCTGTCACTTTCTATCACTCGCTGTCACTCAGCTGAATTTTTCAGTCACTCGCATACACTCAGCTGTCATTTCCTGTCACTCGCTGTCACTCAGCTGTCACGACCCGATTGGCGCAGCGGTAGTGAGGCTGCCTTACGTTCGTAGGGTCCCGGGTTCGAATCCCGGTCGGAGCAAATGTTTGTGTGATGAGCGTGGGTGTCCACGAAACATGCATCGTTGCTTAGTGTGGCACTAGATGGCGCTGTGTGTAATGTCCAGCGATATTTATTTATTTATTTATTTACTTTCTGACACTCAGCTGTCACTTTCTGTCTCTCGCTGTCACTCAGCTGTCATTTTCTGTCACTCGCTGTCACTCAGCTGTCATTTTCTGTGTGTCAGCTGTCACTTACTGTCACTTTCTCTCACTTGCTGTCACCCAGCTGTCACTTTCTGTCACTCGCTGTCACTCAGCTGTCATTTTCTGTCGCTCGCTGTCACTCAGTTGTCACTTTCTGTCACTCGCTTTCACTTTCTGTCATTCGCTGTCACTCAGCTGTCACTTTCTGTCACTCGCTGTCACTCAGCTGTCACTTTCTGTCATTCGCTGTCACTCTGCTGTCACTCAGTTGTCACTCAGCTGTCACCAGTTTTCACTCAGCTGTCACTTTCTGTCACTTTCTGTCACTCGCTGTCACTCTGCTGTCATTTCTGACACTCAGCTTCCACTTTCTGTCACTAGCTGTAACTCAGCTGTCACTTTCTGTCATTCGCTGCCACTCAGCTGACATTTTCTGTGTCTCAGCTGTCTTTTACTGTCACTTTCTCTCTTTTGCTGTCACCCAGCTGTCACTTTCTGTCACTCGCTGTCACTCAGCTGTCACTTTCTGTCACTCGCTGTCACTCAGCTGTCACTTTGTAACACTCAGCTGACACTTTCTGTCTTTTTCTGACACTCAGCTGTCATTTTCTGTCCCTCAGCTGTCACTTTCTGTCACTTTCTGTCACTCGCTGTCTTACAGCTGTCACTTTCTGTCTTTCAGCTGTCACTTTCGGTCACTCGCTGTCACTCAGCTGTCACTTTCTGTCATTCGCTTTCACTTTCTGTCATTCGCTGTCATTTTGTGTCACTTTCTGACACTCAGCTGTCACTCAGCTGTCACTTTCTGTCACTCGCTGTCACTCAGCTGTCACTTTCTGTCATTCGCTATCATTCAGCTGTCACTTTCTGTCACTCGCTGTCACTCAGCTGTCACTTTCTGTCATTCGCTGTCACTCTGCTGTCATTTCTGACACTCAGCTTCCACTTTCTGTCACTAGCTGTAACTCAGCTGTCACTTTCTGTCATTCGCTGCCACTCAGCTGACATTTTCTGTGTCTCAGCTGTCACTTACTGTCACTTTCTCTCTTTTACTGTCACCCAGCTGTCACTTTCTGTCAATCAGCTGTCACTTTCTGAATCTCAGCTGTCACTTTCTGTCATTCAGCTGTCACTTTCTGTCAATCAGCTGTCACTTTCTGTCAATCAGCTGTCACTGTCTGTCACTCGCTGTCACTTTCTGTCACTCAGCTGTCATTTTCTGTCCCTCAGCTGTAACTTTCTGTCAATCAGCTGTCACTTTATGTCAATAAGCTGTTACTTTCTGTCATTCGCTGACACAGCTGTCACTTTCTGTCACTCGCTGTCACTCAGCTGTCACTTTCTGTCACTCGCTGTCACTCAGCTGTCATTTTCTGTGTCTCAGCTGTCACTTACTGTCACTTTCTATCACTTGCTATAACACAGCTGTCACTTTCTGTCACTTTCTGTCACTCTCTGTCACACAGCTCTCTCTTTCTGTCACTCGCTGTCACTCAGCTGTCACTCAGCTGTCACTTTCTGTCATTCGCTGTCACTCAGCTTTCACTTTTTGTCATTTGCTGTCACTTTCTTTCTAATCGACGGAGTTAATATATAATCTATTTTTCTAGCAGGGCATTCAGCGTCTCCCGTTTTGTGGTCACAGGGCTTTTTAAAGCGGAAGCAAGTCGCGCATCTCGGAATGTCAGTTTTCTTCGCACATTCGGACATCATATGACCTGCGTCACCGCAGTGACCACATGTAGAAACTAGTTCTCTGCAAGATTCGGCTGCATGGCCACACTGCTGGCATTTATAGCACCTCGTAACTACCGTGAAGTCCCTGACAGGACATGATGTCCAATTTATAAAAATCCTAGATTGAGGTATTACAAATTTTTGTATGTTGGCCGAAACTTCAATAACTAAGTTACAGGTTGCAGCCTCTCTCTTCCCAGATTTGTGGCTTAATTTTACCAAGGTCAAAAAGCACCAAACCAAAGCACTCGCTCACTCGCAGACACTCAGCTGTCACTCAGCTGTCACAAGCTGTCACTCAGCTGTCACTCGCTGTCACTTTCTGTCACTCAGCTGTCATTTCTGACACTCAGCTGTCACTCAGCTGTCTCTCGCTGTCACTCAGCTGTCACTTTCTGTCACTCGCTGTCACTTTCTGTCACTCGTTGTCACTCAGCTGTCACTTTCTGACACTCAGCTGTCACTTTCTGTCAATTTCTGACACTCAGCTGTCGATTTCTGTCACTTTCTGTCCCTTGGCTGTCACTTTCTGTCAATCGGCTGTCACTTTCTCTCACTCGCTGTCACCCAGCTGTCACTTTCTGTCACTCAGCTGTCACTTTCTGTCACTCAGCTGTCACTCAGTTGTCTTTTTCTGTCACTCGCTGTCACTTAGCTATCACTTTCTGACACTCAGCTGTTACTTTCTGTCAATCAGCTGTCACTTTCTGTCACTCGCTGTCACTCAGCTGTCAGTGACACTCAGTTGTCACTTTCTGTCACTCGCTTTCACTTTCTGTCATTCGCTGTCATTTTGTGTCACTTTCTGACACTCAGCTGTCACTCAGCTGTCACTTTCTGTCACTCGCTGTCACTCAGCTGTCATTCGCTGTCACTCAGCTGTCACTTTCTGTCACTCGCTGTCACTCAGCTGTCACTTTCTGTCACTGGCTGTCACTCAGCTGTAATTTTCTGTGTCTCACCTGTCACTTACTGTCACTTTCTCTCACTTGCTGACACCCAGGTGTCACTATCTGTCACTCGCTGTCGCACAGCTGTCACTTTCTTGCTTTCGCTATCACTCAGCTGTCACTTTCTGTCACTCGCTGTCACTCAGCTGTCACTTTCTGTCATTCGCTCTCATTTTCTGTCATTTTCTGACACTCAGCTGTCACTCAGCTGAATTTTTCAGTCACTCGCATACACTCAGCTGTCACTTTCTGTCACTCGCTGTCACTCAGCATTCATTTTCTGTGTGGCAGCTGTCACTTACTGTCACTTTCTCTCACTTGCTGTCACCCAGCTGTCACTTTCTGTCACTCGCTGTCACTCAGCTGTCATTTTCTGTCACTCGCTGTCACTCAGTTGTCACTTTCTGTCACTCGCTTTCACTTTCTGTCATTCGCTGTCATTTTGTGTCACTTTCTGACACTCAGCTGTCACTCAGCTGTCACTTTCTGTCACTCGCTGTCACTCAGCTGTCACTTTCTGTCACTCAGCTGTCACTTTCTATCACTCGCTGTCACTCAGCTGTCACTTTCTGAAACTCAGCTGTCACTTTCTGTCAATCAGTTGTCATTTTCTGTCACAAAGCTGTCACTTAATGTATTTTTCTCTCACTTGCTGTCATCCAGCTGTAACTTTCTGTCACTCAGCTGTCATTTTCTGTCCCTCAGCTGTAACTTTCTGTCATTCAGCTGTCACTTTCTGTCAATCAGCTGTCACTTTCTGTCAATCAGCTGTCACTTTCTGTCACTCGCTGTCACTCAGCTGTCACTTTTTGTCACTCGCTGACACTCAGCTGTCACTCGCTGTCACTCAGCTGTCACTTTCTATCACTCGCTGTCACTCAGCTGTCACTTTCTGTCAATCGCTGTCACTCAGCTGTCATTTTCTGTGTGTCAGCTGTCACTTACTGTCAATGTCTCTCACTTGCTGTCACCCAGCTGTCACTTTCTGTCACTCGCTGTCACTCAGCTGTCACTTTCTGTCACTCGCTGTCACTCAGCTGTCACGACCCGATTGGCGCAGCGGTAGTGAGGCTGCCTTACGTTCGTAGGGTCCCGGATTCGAATCCCGGTCGGAGCAAATGTTTGTGTGATGAGCATGGGTGTCCACGAAACAAGCCTCGTTGCTTAGTGTGGCACTAGATGGCGCTGTGTGTAATGTCCAGTGATATTTATTTATTTATTTATTTATTTTCTGACACTCAGCTGTCACTTTCTGTCCCTCGCTGTCACTCAGCTGTCATTTTCTGTCACTCGCTGTCACTCAGCTGTCATTTTCTGTGTGGCAGCTGTCACTTACTGTCACTTTCTCTCACTTGCTGTCACCCAGCTGTCACTTTCTGTCACTCGCTGTCACTCAGCTGTCATTTTCTGTCACTCGCTGTCACTCAGTTGTCACTTTCTGTCACTCGCTTTCACTTTCTGTCATTCGCTGTCATTTTGTGTCACTTTCTGACACTCAGCTGTCACTCAGCTGTCACTTTCTGTCACTCGCTGTCACTCAGCTGTCACTTTCTGTCATTCGCTATCACTCAGCTGTCACTTTCTGTCACTCGCTGTCACTCAGCTGTCACTTTCTGTCATTCGCTGTCACTCTGCTGTCATTTCTGACACTCAGCTTCCACTTTCTGTCACTAGCTGTAACTCAGCTGTCACTTTCTGTCATTCGCTGCCACTCAGCTGACATTTTCTGTGTCTCAGCTGTCACTTACTGTCACTTTCTCTCTTTTACTGTCACCCAGCTGTCACTTTCTGTCAATCAGCTGTCACTTTCTGAATCTCAGCTGTCACTTTCTGTCATTCAGCTGTCACTTTCTGTCAATCAGCTGTCACTTTCTGTCAATCAGCTGTCACTGTCTGTCACTCGCTGTCACTTTCTGTCACTCAGCTGTCATTTTCTGTCCCTCAGCTGTAACTTTCTGTCAATCAGCTGTCACTTTATGTCAATAAGCTGTCACTTTCTGTCATTCGCTGACACAGCTGTCACTTTCTGTCACTCGCTGTCACTCAGCTGTCACTTTCTGTCACTCGCTGTCACTCAGCTGTCATTTTCTGTGTCTCAGCTGTCACTTACTGTCACTTTCTATCACTTGCTATAACACAGCTGTCACTTTCTGTCACTTTCTGTCACTCTCTGTCACACAGCTCTCTCTTTCTGTCACTCGCTGTCACTCAGCTGTCACTCAGCTGTCACTTTCTGTCATTCGCTGTCACTCAGCTTTCACTTTTTGTCATTTGCTGTCACTTTCTTTCTAATCGACGGAGTTAATATATAATCTATTTTTCTAGCAGGGCATTCAGCGTCTCCCGTTTTGTGGTCACAGGGCTTTTTAAAGCGGAAGCAAGTCGCGCATCTCGGAATGTCAGTTTTCTTCGCACATTCGGACATCATATGACCTGCGTCACCGCAGTGACCACATGTAGAAACTAGTTCTCTGCAAGATTCGGCTGCATGGCCACACTGCTGGCATTTATAGCACCTCGTAACTACCGTGAAGTCCCTGACAGGACATGATGTCCAATTTATAAAAATCCTAGATTGAGGTATTACAATTTTTTGTATGTTGGCCGAAACTTCAATAACTAAGTTACAGGTTGCAGCCTCTCTCTTCCCAGATTTGTGGCTTAATTTTACCAAGGTCAAAAAGCACCAAACCAAAGCACTCGCTCACTCGCAGACACTCAGCTGTCACTCAGCTGTCACAAGCTGTCACTCAGCTGTCACTCGCTGTCACTTTCTGTCACTCAGCTGTCATTTCTGACACTCAGCTGTCACTCAGCTGTCTCTCGCTGTCACTCAGCTGTCACTTTCTGTCACTCGCTGTCACTTTCTGTCACTCGTTGTCACTCAGCTGTCACTTTCTGACACTCAGCTGTCACTTTCTGTCAATTTCTGACACTCAGCTGTCGATTTCTGTCACTTTCTGTCCCTTGGCTGTCACTTTCTGTCAATCGGCTGTCACTTTCTCTCACTCGCTGTCACCCAGCTGTCACTTTCTGTCACTCAGCTGTCACTTTCTGTCACTCAGCTGTCACTCAGTTGTCTTTTTCTGTCACTCGCTGTCACTTAGCTATCACTTTCTGACACTCAGCTGTTACTTTCTGTCAATCAGCTGTCACTTTCTGTCACTCGCTGTCACTCAGCTGTCAGTGACACTCAGTTGTCACTTTCTGTCACTCGCTTTCACTTTCTGTCATTCGCTGTCATTTTGTGTCACTTTCTGACACTCAGCTGTCACTCAGCTGTCACTTTCTGTCACTCGCTGTCACTCAGCTGTCATTCGCTGTCACTCAGCTGTCACTTTCTGTCACTCGCTGTCACTCAGCTGTCACTTTCTGTCACTGGCTGTCACTCAGCTGTAATTTTCTGTGTCTCACCTGTCACTTACTGTCACTTTCTCTCACTTGCTGACACCCAGGTGTCACTATCTGTCACTCGCTGTCGCACAGCTGTCACTTTCTTGCTTTCGCTATCACTCAGCTGTCACTTTCTGTCACTCGCTGTCACTCAGCTGTCACTTTCTGTCATTCGCTCTCATTTTCTGTCATTTTCTGACACTCAGCTGTCACTCAGCTGAATTTTTCAGTCACTCGCATACACTCAGCTGTCACTTTCTGTCACTCGCTGTCACTCAGCATTCATTTTCTGTGTGGCAGCTGTCACTTACTGTCACTTTCTCTCACTTGCTGTCACCCAGCTGTCACTTTCTGTCACTCGCTGTCACTCAGCTGTCATTTTCTGTCACTCGCTGTCACTCAGTTGTCACTTTCTGTCACTCGCTTTCACTTTCTGTCATTCGCTGTCATTTTGTGTCACTTTCTGACACTCAGCTGTCACTCAGCTGTCACTTTCTGTCACTCGCTGTCACTCAGCTGTCACTTTCTGTCACTCAGCTGTCACTTTCTATCACTCGCTGTCACTCAGCTGTCACTTTCTGAAACTCAGCTGTCACTTTCTGTCAATCAGTTGTCATTTTCTGTCACAAAGCTGTCACTTAATGTATTTTTCTCTCACTTGCTGTCATCCAGCTGTAACTTTCTGTCACTCAGCTGTCATTTTCTGTCCCTCAGCTGTAACTTTCTGTCATTCAGCTGTCACTTTCTGTCAATCAGCTGTCACTTTCTGTCAATCAGCTGTCACTTTCTGTCACTCGCTGTCACTCAGCTGTCACTTTTTGTCACTCGCTGACACTCAGCTGTCACTCGCTGTCACTCAGCTGTCACTTTCTATCACTCGCTGTCACTCAGCTGTCACTTTCTGTCAATCGCTGTCACTCAGCTGTCATTTTCTGTGTGTCAGCTGTCACTTACTGTCAATGTCTCTCACTTGCTGTCACCCAGCTGTCACTTTCTGTCACTCGCTGTCACTCAGCTGTCACTTTCTGTCACTCGCTGTCACTCAGCTGTCACGACCCGATTGGCGCAGCGGTAGTGAGGCTGCCTTACGTTCGTAGGGTCCCGGATTCGAATCCCGGTCGGAGCAAATGTTTGTGTGATGAGCATGGGTGTCCACGAAACAAGCCTCGTTGCTTAGTGTGGCACTAGATGGCGCTGTGTGTAATGTCCAGTGATATTTATTTATTTATTTATTTATTTTCTGACACTCAGCTGTCACTTTCTGTCCCTCGCTGTCACTCAGCTGTCATTTTCTGTCACTCGCCGTCACTCAGCTGTCATTTTCTGTGTGGCAGCTGTCACTTACTGTCACTTTCTCTCACTTGCTGTCACCCAGCTGTCACTTTCTGTCACTCGCTGTCACTCAGCTGTCATTTTCTGTCACTCGCTGTCACTCAGTTGTCACTTTCTGTCACTCGCTTTCACTTTCTGTCATTCGCTGTCATTTTGTGTCACTTTCTGACACTCAGCTGTCACTCAGCTGTCACTTTCTGTCACTCGCTGTCACTCAGCTGTCACTTTCTGTCATTCGCTATCACTCAGCTGTCACTTTCTGTCACTCGCTGTCACTCAGCTGTCACTTTCTGTCATTCGCTGTCACTCTGCTGTCATTTCTGACACTCAGCTTCCACTTTCTGTCACTAGCTGTAACTCAGCTGTCACTTTCTGTCATTCGCTGCCACTCAGCTGACATTTTCTGTGTCTCTGCTGTCACTTACTGTCACTCGCTGTCACTCAGCTGTCATTTTCTGTCACTCGCTGTCACTCAGTTGTCACTTTCTGTCACTCGCTTTCACTTTCTGTCATTCGCTGTCATTTTGTGTCACTTTCTGACACTCAGCTGTCACTCAGCTGTCACTTTCTGTCACTCGCTGTCACTCAGCTGTCACTTTCTGTCACTCAGCTGTCACTTTCTATCACTCGCTGTCACTCAGCTGTCACTTTCTGAAACTCAGCTGTCACTTTCTGTCAATCAGTTGTCATTTTCTGTCACAAAGCTGTCACTTAATGTATTTTTCTCTCACTTGCTGTCATCCAGCTGTAACTTTCTGTCACTCAGCTGTCATTTTCTGTCCCTCAGCTGTAACTTTCTGTCATTCAGCTGTCACTTTCTGTCAATCAGCTGTCACTTTCTGTCAATCAGCTGTCACTTTCTGTCACTCGCTGTCACTCAGCTGTCACTTTTTGTCACTCGCTGACACTCAGCTGTCACTCGCTGTCACTCAGCTGTCACTTTCTATCACTCGCTGTCACTCAGCTGTCACTTTCTGTCATTCGCTATCACTCAGCTGTCACTTTCTCTCACTTGCTGTCACCCAGCTGTCACGACCCGATTGGCGCAGCGGTAGTGAGGCTGCCTTACGTTCGTAGGGTCCCGGATTCGAATCCCGGTCGGAGCAAATGTTTGTGTGATGAGCATGGGTGTCCACGAAACAAGCCTCGTTGCTTAGTGTGGCACTAGATGGCGCTGTGTGTAATGTCCAGTGATATTTATTTATTTATTTATTTACTTTCTGACACTCAGCTGTCACTTTCTGTCCCTCGCTGTCACTCAGCTGTCATTTTCTGTCACTCGCTGTCACTCAGCTGTCATTTTCTGTGTGGCAGCTGTCACTTACTGTCGCTTTCTCTCACTTGCTGTCACCCAGCTGTCACTTTCTGTCACTCGCTGTCACTCAGCTGTCATTTTCTGTCACTCGCTGTCACTCAGTTGTCACTTTCTGTCACTCGCTTTCACTTTCTGTCATTCGCTGTCATTTTGTGTCACTTTCTGACACTCAGCTGTCACTCAGCTGTCACTTTCTGTCACTCGCTGTCACTCAGCTGTCACTTTCTGTCATTCGCTATCACTCAGCTGTCACTTTCTGTCACTCGCTGTCACTCAGCTGTCACTTTCTGTCATTCGCTGTCACTCTGCTGTCATTTCTGACACTCAGCTTCCACTTTCTGTCACTAGCTGTAACTCAGCTGTCACTTTCTGTCATTCGCTGCCACTCAGCTGACATTTTCTGTGTCTCTGCTGTCACTTACTGTCACTTTCTCTCTTTTGCTGTCACCCGGCTGTCACTTTCTGTCACTCGCTGTCACTCAGCTGTCATTTTCTGTCGATCGCTGTCACTCAGATGTCACTTTCTGTCCCTCAGCTGTCTTTTCTGTCACTTTCTGTCACTCGCTGTGTTACAGCTGTCACTTTCTGTCACTCAGCTGTCACTTTCGGTCACTCGCTGTCACTCAGCTGTCACTTTCTGTCATTCAGCTGTCACTTTCTGTCAAACAGCTGTCACTTTCTGTCAATCAGCTGTCATTTTCTGTCGATCGCTGTCACTCAGATGTCACTTTCTGTCGCTCGCTGACACTCAGCTGTCATTTTCTGTCCCTCAGCTGTAACTTTCTGTCAATCAGCTGTCACTTTCTGTCAATCAGCTGTCACTTTCTGAATCTCAGCTGTCACTTTCTGTCATTCAGCTGTCACTTTCTGTCAATCAGCTGTCACTTTCTGTCAATCAGCTGTCACTGTCTGTCACTCGCTGTCACTTTCTGTCACTCAGCTGTCATTTTCTGTCCCTCAGCTATAACTTTCTGTCAATCAGCTGTCACTTTATGTCAATAAGCTGTTACTTTCTGTCATTCGCTGACACAGCTGTCACTTTCTGTCACTCGCTGTCACTTTCTGTCACTCGCTGTCACTCAGCTGTCATTTTCTGTGTCTCAGCTGTCACTTACTGTCACTTTCTATCACTTGCTATAACACAGCTGTCACTTTCTGTCACTTTCTGTCACTCTCTGTCACACAGCTCTCTCTTTCTGTCACTCGCTGTCACTCAGCTGTCACTCAGCTGTCACTTTCTGTCATTCGCTGTCACTCAGCTTCCACTTTCTGTCACTAGCTGTAACTCAGCTGTCACTTTCTGTCATTCGCTGCCACTCAGCTGACATTTTCTGTGTCTCTGCTGTCACTTACTGTCACTTTCTCTCTTTTGCTGTCACCCGGCTGTCACTTTCTGTCACTCGCTGTCACTCAGCTGTCATTTTCTGTCGATCGCTGTCACTCAGATGTCACTTTCTGTCCCTCAGCTGTCTTTTCTGTCACTTTCTGTCACTCGCTGTGTTACAGCTGTCACTTTCTGTCACTCAGCTGTCACTTTCGGTCACTCGCTGTCACTCAGCTGTCACTTTCTGTCATTCAGCTGTCACTTTCTGTCAAACAGCTGTCACTTTCTGTCAATCAGCTGTCATTTTCTGTCGATCGCTGTCACTCAGATGTCACTTTCTGTCGCTCGCTGACACTCAGCTGTCATTTTCTGTCCCTCAGCTGTAACTTTCTGTCAATCAGCTGTCACTTTCTGTCAATCAGCTGTCACTTTCTGAATCTCAGCTGTCACTTTCTGTCATTCAGCTGTCACTTTCTGTCAATCAGCTGTCACTTTCTGTCAATCAGCTGTCACTGTCTGTCACTCGCTGTCACTTTCTGTCACTCAGCTGTCATTTTCTGTCCCTCAGCTATAACTTTCTGTCAATCAGCTGTCACTTTATGTCAATAAGCTGTCACTTTCTGTCATTCGCTGACACAGCTGTCACTTTCTGTCACTCACTGTCACTCAGCTGTCACTTTCTGTCATTCGCTCTCATTTTCTGTCATTTTCTGACACTCAGCTGTCACTCAGCTGAATTTTTCAGTCACTCGCATACACTCAGCTGTCACTTTCTGTCACTCGCTGTCACTCAGCTGTCATTTTCTGTGTGGCAGCTGTCACTTACTGTCACTTTCTCTCACTTGCTGTCACCCAGCTGTCACTTTCTGTCACTCGCTGTCACTCAGCTGTCACTTTCTGTCACTCGCTGTCACTCAGCTGTCATTTTCTGTCACTCGCTGTCACTCAGTTGTCACTTTCTGTCACTCGCTTTCACTTTCTGTCATTCGCTGTCATTTTGTGTCACTTTCTGACACTCAGCTGTCACTTTCTGACACTCAGCTGTCACTCAGCTGTCACTTTCTGTCACTCGCTGTCACTCAGCTGTCACTTTCTGTCATTCGCTATCACTCAGCTGTCACTCGCTGTCACTTTCTGTCACTCAGCTGTCATTTCTGACACTCAGCTGTCACTCAGCTGTCTCTCGCTGTCACTCAGCTGTCACTTTCTGTCACTCGCTGTCACTTTCTGTCACTCGTTGTCACTCAGCTGTCACTTTCTGACACTCAGCTGTCACTTTCTGTCAATTTCTGACACTCAGCTGTCGATTTCTGTCACTTTCTGTCCCTTGGCTGTCACTTTCTGTCAATCGGCTGTCACTTTCTCTCACTCGCTGTCACCCAGCTGTCACTTTCTGTCACTCAGCTGTCACTTTCTATCACTCGCTGTCACTCAGCTGAATTTTTCAGTCACTCGCATACACTCAGCTGTCATTTCCTGTCACTCGCTGTCACTCAGCTGTCACGACCCGATTGGCGCAGCGGTAGTGAGGCTGCCTTACGTTCGTAGGGTCCCGGGTTCGAATCCCGGTCGGAGCAAATGTTTGTGTGATGAGCGTGGGTGTCCACGAAACATGCATCGTTGCTTAGTGTGGCACTAGATGGCGCTGTGTGTAATGTCCAGCGATATTTATTTATTTATTTATTTACTTTCTGACACTCAGCTGTCACTTTCTGTCTCTCGCTGTCACTCAGCTGTCATTTTCTGTCACTCGCTGTCACTCAGCTGTCATTTTCTGTGTGTCAGCTGTCACTTACTGTCACTTTCTCTCACTTGCTGTCACCCAGCTGTCACTTTCTGTCACTCGCTGTCACTCAGCTGTCATTTTCCGTCGCTCGCTGTCACTCAGTTGTCACTTTCTGTCACTCGCTTTCACTTTCTGTCATTCGCTGTCACTCAGCTGTCACTTTCTGTCACTCGCTGTCACTCAGCTGTCACTTTCTGTCATTCGCTGTCACTCTGCTGTCACTCAGTTGTCACTCAGCTGTCACCAGTTTTCACTCAGCTGTCACTTTCTGTCACTTTCTGTCACTCGCTGTCACTCTGCTGTCATTTCTGACACTCAGCTTCCACTTTCTGTCACTAGCTGTAACTCAGCTGTCACTTTCTGTCATTCGCTGCCACTCAGCTGACATTTTCTGTGTCTCAGCTGTCTTTTACTGTCACTTTCTCTCTTTTGCTGTCACCCAGCTGTCACTTTCTGTCACTCGCTGTCACTCAGCTGTCACTTTCTGTCACTCGCTGTCACTCAGCTGTCACTTTGTAACACTCAGCTGACACTTTCTGTCTTTTTCTGACACTCAGCTGTCATTTTCTGTCCCTCAGCTGTCACTTTCTGTCACTTTCTGTCACTCGCTGTCTTACAGCTGTCACTTTCTGTCTTTCAGCTGTCACTTTCGGTCACTCGCTGTCACTCAGCTGTCACTTTCTGTCATTCGCTTTCACTTTCTGTCATTCGCTGTCATTTTGTGTCACTTTCTGACACTCAGCTGTCACTCAGCTGTCACTTTCTGTCACTCGCTGTCACTCAGCTGTCACTTTCTGTCATTCGCTATCATTCAGCTGTCACTTTCTGTCACTCGCTGTCACTCAGCTGTCACTTTCTGTCATTCGCTGTCACTCTGCTGTCATTTCTGACACTCAGCTTCCACTTTCTGTCACTAGCTGTAACTCAGCTGTCACTTTCTGTCATTCGCTGCCACTCAGCTGACATTTTCTGTGTCTCAGCTGTCACTTACTGTCACTTTCTCTCTTTTACTGTCACCCAGCTGTCACTTTCTGTCAATCAGCTGTCACTTTCTGAATCTCAGCTGTCACTTTCTGTCATTCAGCTGTCACTTTCTGTCAATCAGCTGTCACTTTCTGTCAATCAGCTGTCACTGTCTGTCACTCGCTGTCACTTTCTGTCACTCAGCTGTCATTTTCTGTCCCTCAGCTGTAACTTTCTGTCAATCAGCTGTCACTTTATGTCAATAAGCTGTCACTTTCTGTCATTCGCTGACACAGCTGTCACTTTCTGTCACTCGCTGTCACTCAGCTGTCACTTTCTGTCACTCGCTGTCACTCAGCTGTCATTTTCTGTGTCTCAGCTGTCACTTACTGTCACTTTCTATCACTTGCTATAACACAGCTGTCACTTTCTGTCACTTTCTGTCACTCTCTGTCACACAGCTCTCTCTTTCTGTCACTCGCTGTCACTCAGCTGTCACTCAGCTGTCACTTTCTGTCATTCGCTGTCACTCAGCTTTCACTTTTTGTCATTTGCTGTCACTTTCTTTCTAATCGACGGAGTTAATATATAATCTATTTTTCTAGCAGGGCATTCAGCGTCTCCCGTTTTGTGGTCACAGGGCTTTTTAAAGCGGAAGCAAGTCGCGCATCTCGGAATGTCAGTTTTCTTCGCACATTCGGACATCATATGACCTGCGTCACCGCAGTGACCACATGTAGAAACTAGTTCTCTGCAAGATTCGGCTGCATGGCCACACTGCTGGCATTTATAGCACCTCGTAACTACCGTGAAGTCCCTGACAGGACATGATGTCCAATTTATAAAAATCCTAGATTGAGGTATTACAAATTTTTGTATGTTGGCCGAAACTTCAATAACTAAGTTACAGGTTGCAGCCTCTCTCTTCCCAGATTTGTGGCTTAATTTTACCAAGGTCAAAAAGCACCAAACCAAAGCACTCGCTCACTCGCAGACACTCAGCTGTCACTCAGCTGTCACAAGCTGTCACTCAGCTGTCACTCGCTGTCACTTTCTGTCACTCAGCTGTCATTTCTGACACTCAGCTGTCACTCAGCTGTCTCTCGCTGTCACTCAGCTGTCACTTTCTGTCACTCGCTGTCACTTTCTGTCACTCGTTGTCACTCAGCTGTCACTTTCTGACACTCAGCTGTCACTTTCTGTCAATTTCTGACACTCAGCTGTCGATTTCTGTCACTTTCTGTCCCTTGGCTGTCACTTTCTGTCAATCGGCTGTCACTTTCTCTCACTCGCTGTCACCCAGCTGTCACTTTCTGTCACTCAGCTGTCACTTTCTGTCACTCAGCTGTCACTCAGTTGTCTTTTTCTGTCACTCGCTGTCACTTAGCTATCACTTTCTGACACTCAGCTGTTACTTTCTGTCAATCAGCTGTCACTTTCTGTCACTCGCTGTCACTCAGCTGTCAGTGACACTCAGTTGTCACTTTCTGTCACTCGCTTTCACTTTCTGTCATTCGCTGTCATTTTGTGTCACTTTCTGACACTCAGCTGTCACTCAGCTGTCACTTTCTGTCACTCGCTGTCACTCAGCTGTCATTCGCTGTCACTCAGCTGTCACTTTCTGTCACTCGCTGTCACTCAGCTGTCACTTTCTGTCACTGGCTGTCACTCAGCTGTAATTTTCTGTGTCTCACCTGTCACTTACTGTCACTTTCTCTCACTTGCTGACACCCAGGTGTCACTATCTGTCACTCGCTGTCGCACAGCTGTCACTTTCTTGCTTTCGCTATCACTCAGCTGTCACTTTCTGTCACTCGCTGTCACTCAGCTGTCACTTTCTGTCATTCGCTCTCATTTTCTGTCATTTTCTGACACTCAGCTGTCACTCAGCTGAATTTTTCAGTCACTCGCATACACTCAGCTGTCACTTTCTGTCACTCGCTGTCACTCAGCATTCATTTTCTGTGTGGCAGCTGTCACTTACTGTCACTTTCTCTCACTTGCTGTCACCCAGCTGTCACTTTCTGTCACTCGCTGTCACTCAGCTGTCATTTTCTGTGTGTCAGCTGTCACTTACTGTCAATGTCTCTCACTTGCTGTCACCCAGCTGTCACTTTCTGTCACTCGCTGTCACTCAGCTGTCACTTTCTGTCACTCGCTGTCACTTTCTGTCACTCGTTGTCACTCAGCTGTCACTTTCTGACACTCAGCTGTCACTTTCTGTCAATTTCTGACACTCAGCTGTCGATTTCTGTCACTTTCTGTCCCTTGGCTGTCACTTTCTGTCAATCGGCTGTCACTTTCTCTCACTCGCTGTCACCCAGCTGTCACTTTCTGTCACTCAGCTGTCACTTTCTATCACTCGCTGTCACTCAGCTGAATTTTTCAGTCACTCGCATACACTCAGCTGTCATTTCCTGTCACTCGCTGTCACTCAGCTGTCACGACCCGATTGGCGCAGCGGTAGTGAGGCTGCCTTACGTTCGTAGGGTCCCGGGTTCGAATCCCGGTCGGAGCAAATGTTTGTGTGATGAGCGTGGGTGTCCACGAAACATGCATCGTTGCTTAGTGTGGCACTAGATGGCGCTGTGTGTAATGTCCAGCGATATTTATTTATTTATTTATTTACTTTCTGACACTCAGCTGTCACTTTCTGTCTCTCGCTGTCACTCAGCTGTCATTTTCTGTCACTCGCTGTCACTCAGCTGTCATTTTCTGTGTGTCAGCTGTCACTTACTGTCACTTTCTCTCACTTGCTGTCACCCAGCTGTCACTTTCTGTCACTCGCTGTCACTCAGCTGTCATTTTCTGTCGCTCGCTGTCACTCAGTTGTCACTTTCTGTCACTCGCTTTCACTTTCTGTCATTCGCTGTCACTCAGCTGTCACTTTCTGTCACTCGCTGTCACTCAGCTGTCACTTTCTGTCATTCGCTGTCACTCTGCTGTCACTCAGTTGTCACTCAGCTGTCACCAGTTTTCACTCAGCTGTCACTTTCTGTCACTTTCTGTCACTCGCTGTCACTCTGCTGTCATTTCTGACACTCAGCTTCCACTTTCTGTCACTAGCTGTAACTCAGCTGTCACTTTCTGTCATTCGCTGCCACTCAGCTGACATTTTCTGTGTCTCAGCTGTCTTTTACTGTCACTTTCTCTCTTTTGCTGTCACCCAGCTGTCACTTTCTGTCACTCGCTGTCACTCAGCTGTCACTTTCTGTCACTCGCTGTCACTCAGCTGTCACTTTGTAACACTCAGCTGACACTTTCTGTCTTTTTCTGACACTCAGCTGTCATTTTCTGTCCCTCAGCTGTCACTTTCTGTCACTTTCTGTCACTCGCTGTCTTACAGCTGTCACTTTCTGTCTTTCAGCTGTCACTTTCGGTCACTCGCTGTCACTCAGCTGTCACTTTCTGTCATTCGCTTTCACTTTCTGTCATTCGCTGTCATTTTGTGTCACTTTCTGACACTCAGCTGTCACTCAGCTGTCACTTTCTGTCACTCGCTGTCACTCAGCTGTCACTTTCTGTCATTCGCTATCATTCAGCTGTCACTTTCTGTCACTCGCTGTCACTCAGCTGTCACTTTCTGTCATTCGCTGTCACTCTGCTGTCATTTCTGACACTCAGCTTCCACTTTCTGTCACTAGCTGTAACTCAGCTGTCACTTTCTGTCATTCGCTGCCACTCAGCTGACATTTTCTGTGTCTCAGCTGTCACTTACTGTCACTTTCTCTCTTTTACTGTCACCCAGCTGTCACTTTCTGTCAATCAGCTGTCACTTTCTGAATCTCAGCTGTCACTTTCTGTCATTCAGCTGTCACTTTCTGTCAATCAGCTGTCACTTTCTGTCAATCAGCTGTCACTGTCTGTCACTCGCTGTCACTTTCTGTCACTCAGCTGTCATTTTCTGTCCCTCAGCTGTAACTTTCTGTCAATCAGCTGTCACTTTATGTCAATAAGCTGTTACTTTCTGTCATTCGCTGACACAGCTGTCACTTTCTGTCACTCGCTGTCACTCAGCTGTCACTTTCTGTCACTCGCTGTCACTCAGCTGTCATTTTCTGTGTCTCAGCTGTCACTTACTGTCACTTTCTATCACTTGCTATAACACAGCTGTCACTTTCTGTCACTTTCTGTCACTCTCTGTCACACAGCTCTCTCTTTCTGTCACTCGCTGTCACTCAGCTGTCACTCAGCTGTCACTTTCTGTCATTCGCTGTCACTCAGCTTTCACTTTTTGTCATTTGCTGTCACTTTCTTTCTAATCGACGGAGTTAATATATAATCTATTTTTCTAGCAGGGCATTCAGCGTCTCCCGTTTTGTGGTCACAGGGCTTTTTAAAGCGGAAGCAAGTCGCGCATCTCGGAATGTCAGTTTTCTTCGCACATTCGGACATCATATGACCTGCGTCACCGCAGTGACCACATGTAGAAACTAGTTCTCTGCAAGATTCGGCTGCATGGCCACACTGCTGGCATTTATAGCACCTCGTAACTACCGTGAAGTCCCTGACAGGACATGATGTCCAATTTATAAAAATCCTAGATTGAGGTATTACAAATTTTTGTATGTTGGCCGAAACTTCAATAACTAAGTTACAGGTTGCAGCCTCTCTCTTCCCAGATTTGTGGCTTAATTTTACCAAGGTCAAAAAGCACCAAACCAAAGCACTCGCTCACTCGCAGACACTCAGCTGTCACTCAGCTGTCACAAGCTGTCACTCAGCTGTCACTCGCTGTCACTTTCTGTCACTCAGCTGTCATTTCTGACACTCAGCTGTCACTCAGCTGTCTCTCGCTGTCACTCAGCTGTCACTTTCTGTCACTCGCTGTCACTTTCTGTCACTCGTTGTCACTCAGCTGTCACTTTCTGACACTCAGCTGTCACTTTCTGTCAATTTCTGACACTCAGCTGTCGATTTCTGTCACTTTCTGTCCCTTGGCTGTCACTTTCTGTCAATCGGCTGTCACTTTCTCTCACTCGCTGTCACCCAGCTGTCACTTTCTGTCACTCAGCTGTCACTTTCTGTCACTCAGCTGTCACTCAGTTGTCTTTTTCTGTCACTCGCTGTCACTTAGCTATCACTTTCTGACACTCAGCTGTTACTTTCTGTCAATCAGCTGTCACTTTCTGTCACTCGCTGTCACTCAGCTGTCAGTGACACTCAGTTGTCACTTTCTGTCACTCGCTTTCACTTTCTGTCATTCGCTGTCATTTTGTGTCACTTTCTGACACTCAGCTGTCACTCAGCTGTCACTTTCTGTCACTCGCTGTCACTCAGCTGTCATTCGCTGTCACTCAGCTGTCACTTTCTGTCACTCGCTGTCACTCAGCTGTCACTTTCTGTCACTGGCTGTCACTCAGCTGTAATTTTCTGTGTCTCACCTGTCACTTACTGTCACTTTCTCTCACTTGCTGACACCCAGGTGTCACTATCTGTCACTCGCTGTCGCACAGCTGTCACTTTCTTGCTTTCGCTATCACTCAGCTGTCACTTTCTGTCACTCGCTGTCACTCAGCTGTCACTTTCTGTCATTCGCTCTCATTTTCTGTCATTTTCTGACACTCAGCTGTCACTCAGCTGAATTTTTCAGTCACTCGCATACACTCAGCTGTCACTTTCTGTCACTCGCTGTCACTCAGCATTCATTTTCTGTGTGGCAGCTGTCACTTACTGTCACTTTCTCTCACTTGCTGTCACCCAGCTGTCACTTTCTGTCACTCGCTGTCACTCAGCTGTCATTTTCTGTCACTCGCTGTCACTCAGTTGTCACTTTCTGTCACTCGCTTTCACTTTCTGTCATTCGCTGTCATTTTGTGTCACTTTCTGACACTCAGCTGTCACTCAGCTGTCACTTTCTGTCACTCGCTGTCACTCAGCTGTCACTTTCTGTCACTCAGCTGTCACTTTCTATCACTCGCTGTCACTCAGCTGTCACTTTCTGAAACTCAGCTGTCACTTTCTGTCAATCAGTTGTCATTTTCTGTCACAAAGCTGTCACTTAATGTATTTTTCTCTCACTTGCTGTCATCCAGCTGTAACTTTCTGTCACTCAGCTGTCATTTTCTGTCCCTCAGCTGTAACTTTCTGTCATTCAGCTGTCACTTTCTGTCAATCAGCTGTCACTTTCTGTCAATCAGCTGTCACTTTCTGTCACTCGCTGTCACTCAGCTGTCACTTTTTGTCACTCGCTGACACTCAGCTGTCACTCGCTGTCACTCAGCTGTCACTTTCTATCACTCGCTGTCACTCAGCTGTCACTTTCTGTCAATCGCTGTCACTCAGCTGTCATTTTCTGTGTGTCAGCTGTCACTTACTGTCAATGTCTCTCACTTGCTGTCACCCAGCTGTCACTTTCTGTCACTCGCTGTCACTCAGCTGTCACTTTCTGTCACTCGCTGTCACTCAGCTGTCACGACCCGATTGGCGCAGCGGTAGTGAGGCTGCCTTACGTTCGTAGGGTCCCGGATTCGAATCCCGGTCGGAGCAAATGTTTGTGTGATGAGCATGGGTGTCCACGAAACAAGCCTCGTTGCTTAGTGTGGCACTAGATGGCGCTGTGTGTAATGTCCAGTGATATTTATTTATTTATTTATTTATTTTCTGACACTCAGCTGTCACTTTCTGTCCCTCGCTGTCACTCAGCTGTCATTTTCTGTCACTCGCTGTCACTCAGCTGTCATTTTCTGTGTGGCAGCTGTCACTTACTGTCACTTTCTCTCACTTGCTGTCACCCAGCTGTCACTTTCTGTCACTCGCTGTCACTCAGCTGTCATTTTCTGTCACTCGCTGTCACTCAGTTGTCACTTTCTGTCACTCGCTTTCACTTTCTGTCATTCGCTGTCATTTTGTGTCACTTTCTGACACTCAGCTGTCACTCAGCTGTCACTTTCTGTCACTCGCTGTCACTCAGCTGTCACTTTCTGTCATTCGCTATCACTCAGCTGTCACTTTCTGTCACTCGCTGTCACTCAGCTGTCACTTTCTGTCATTCGCTGTCACTCTGCTGTCATTTCTGACACTCAGCTTCCACTTTCTGTCACTAGCTGTAACTCAGCTGTCACTTTCTGTCATTCGCTGCCACTCAGCTGACATTTTCTGTGTCTCTGCTGTCACTTACTGTCACTCGCTGTCACTCAGCTGTCATTTTCTGTCACTCGCTGTCACTCAGTTGTCACTTTCTGTCACTCGCTTTCACTTTCTGTCATTCGCTGTCATTTTGTGTCACTTTCTGACACTCAGCTGTCACTCAGCTGTCACTTTCTGTTACTCGCTGTCACTCAGCTGTCACTTTCTGTCACTCAGCTGTCACTTTCTATCACTCGCTGTCACTCAGCTGTCACTTTCTGAAACTCAGCTGTCACTTTCTGTCAATCAGTTGTCATTTTCTGTCACAAAGCTGTCACTTAATGTATTTTTCTCTCACTTGCTGTCATCCAGCTGTAACTTTCTGTCACTCAGCTGTCATTTTCTGTCCCTCAGCTGTAACTTTCTGTCATTCAGCTGTCACTTTCTGTCAATCAGCTGTCACTTTCTGTCAATCAGCTGTCACTTTCTGTCACTCGCTGTCACTCAGCTGTCACTTTTTGTCACTCGCTGACACTCAGCTGTCACTCGCTGTCACTCAGCTGTCACTTTCTATCACTCGCTGTCACTCAGCTGTCACTTTCTGTCATTCGCTATCACTCAGCTGTCACTTTCTCTCACTTGCTGTCACCCAGCTGTCACGACCCGATTGGCGCAGCGGTAGTGAGGCTGCCTTACGTTCGTAGGGTCCCGGATTCGAATCCCGGTCGGAGCAAATGTTTGTGTGATGAGCATGGGTGTCCACGAAACAAGCCTCGTTGCTTAGTGTGGCACTAGATGGCGCTGTGTGTAATGTCCAGTGATATTTATTTATTTATTTATTTACTTTCTGACACTCAGCTGTCACTTTCTGTCCCTCGCTGTCACTCAGCTGTCATTTTCTGTCACTCGCTGTCACTCAGCTGTCATTTTCTGTGTGGCAGCTGTCACTTACTGTCACTTTCTCTCACTTGCTGTCACCCAGCTGTCACTTTCTGTCACTCGCTGTCACTCAGCTGTCATTTTCTGTCACTCGCTGTCACTCAGTTGTCACTTTCTGTCACTCGCTTTCACTTTCTGTCATTCGCTGTCATTTTGTGTCACTTTCTGACACTCAGCTGTCACTCAGCTGTCACTTTCTGTCACTCGCTGTCACTCAGCTGTCACTTTCTGTCATTCGCTATCACTCAGCTGTCACTTTCTGTCACTCGCTGTCACTCAGCTGTCACTTTCTGTCATTCGCTGTCACTCTGCTGTCATTTCTGACACTCAGCTTCCACTTTCTGTCACTAGCTGTAACTCAGCTGTCACTTTCTGTCATTCGCTGCCACTCAGCTGACATTTTCTGTGTCTCTGCTGTCACTTACTGTCACTTTCTCTCTTTTGCTGTCACCCGGCTGTCACTTTCTGTCACTCGCTGTCACTCAGCTGTCATTTTCTGTCGATCGCTGTCACTCAGATGTCACTTTCTGTCCCTCAGCTGTCTTTTCTGTCACTTTCTGTCACTCGCTGTGTTACAGCTGTCACTTTCTGTCACTCAGCTGTCACTTTCGGTCACTCGCTGTCACTCAGCTGTCACTTTCTGTCATTCAGCTGTCACTTTCTGTCAAACAGCTGTCACTTTCTGTCAATCAGCTGTCATTTTCTGTCGATCGCTGTCACTCAGATGTCACTTTCTGTCGCTCGCTGACACTCAGCTGTCATTTTCTGTCCCTCAGCTGTAACTTTCTGTCAATCAGCTGTCACTTTCTGTCAATCAGCTGTCACTTTCTGAATCTCAGCTGTCACTTTCTGTCATTCAGCTGTCACTTTCTGTCAATCAGCTGTCACTTTCTGTCAATCAGCTGTCACTGTCTGTCACTCGCTGTCACTTTCTGTCACTCAGCTGTCATTTTCTGTCCCTCAGCTATAACTTTCTGTCAATCAGCTGTCACTTTATGTCAATAAGCTGTTACTTTCTGTCATTCGCTGACACAGCTGTCACTTTCTGTCACTCGCTGTCACTTTCTGTCACTCGCTGTCACTCAGCTGTCATTTTCTGTGTCTCAGCTGTCACTTACTGTCACTTTCTATCACTTGCTATAACACAGCTGTCACTTTCTGTCACTTTCTGTCACTCTCTGTCACACAGCTCTCTCTTTCTGTCACTCGCTGTCACTCAGCTGTCACTCAGCTGTCATTTTCTGTGTGGCAGCTGTCACTTACTGTCACTTTCTCTCACTTGCTGTCACCCAGCTGTCACTTTCTGTCACTCGCTGTCACTCAGCTGTCATTTTCTGTCACTCGCTGTCACTCAGTTGTCACTTTCTGTCACTCGCTTTCACTTTCTGTCATTCGCTGTCATTTTGTGTCACTTTCTGACACTCAGCTGTCACTCAGCTGTCACTTTCTGTCACTCGCTGTCACTCAGCTGTCACTTTCTGTCATTCGCTATCACTCAGCTGTCACTCGCTGTCACTTTCTGTCACTCAGCTGTCATTTCTGACACTCAGCTGTCACTCAGCTGTCTCTCGCTGTCACTCAGCTGTCACTTTCTGTCACTCGCTGTCACTTTCTGTCACTCGTTGTCACTCAGCTGTCACTTTCTGACACTCAGCTGTCACTTTCTGTCAATTTCTGACACTCAGCTGTCGATTTCTGTCACTTTCTGTCCCTTGGCTGTCACTTTCTGTCAATCGGCTGTCACTTTCTCTCACTCGCTGTCACCCAGCTGTCACTTTCTGTCACTCAGCTGTCACTTTCTATCACTCGCTGTCACTCAGCTGAATTTTTCAGTCACTCGCATACACTCAGCTGTCATTTCCTGTCACTCGCTGTCACTCAGCTGTCACGACCCGATTGGCGCAGCGGTAGTGAGGCTGCCTTACGTTCGTAGGGTCCCGGGTTCGAATCCCGGTCGGAGCAAATGTTTGTGTGATGAGCGTGGGTGTCCACGAAACATGCATCGTTGCTTAGTGTGGCACTAGATGGCGCTGTGTGTAATGTCCAGCGATATTTATTTATTTATTTATTTACTTTCTGACACTCAGCTGTCACTTTCTGTCTCTCGCTGTCACTCAGCTGTCATTTTCTGTCACTCGCTGTCACTCAGCTGTCATTTTCTGTGTGTCAGCTGTCACTTACTGTCACTTTCTCTCACTTGCTGTCACCCAGCTGTCACTTTCTGTCACTCGCTGTCACTCAGCTGTCATTTTCTGTCGCTCGCTGTCACTCAGTTGTCACTTTCTGTCACTCGCTTTCACTTTCTGTCATTCGCTGTCACTCAGCTGTCACTTTCTGTCACTCGCTGTCACTCAGCTGTCACTTTCTGTCATTCGCTGTCACTCTGCTGTCACTCAGTTGTCACTCAGCTGTCACCAGTTTTCACTCAGCTGTCACTTTCTGTCACTTTCTGTCACTCGCTGTCACTCTGCTGTCATTTCTGACACTCAGCTTCCACTTTCTGTCACTAGCTGTAACTCAGCTGTCACTTTCTGTCATTCGCTGCCACTCAGCTGACATTTTCTGTGTCTCAGCTGTCTTTTACTGTCACTTTCTCTCTTTTGCTGTCACCCAGCTGTCACTTTCTGTCACTCGCTGTCACTCAGCTGTCACTTTCTGTCACTCGCTGTCACTCAGCTGTCACTTTGTAACACTCAGCTGACACTTTCTGTCTTTTTCTGACACTCAGCTGTCATTTTCTGTCCCTCAGCTGTCACTTTCTGTCACTTTCTGTCACTCGCTGTCTTACAGCTGTCACTTTCTGTCTTTCAGCTGTCACTTTCGGTCACTCGCTGTCACTCAGCTGTCACTTTCTGTCATTCGCTTTCACTTTCTGTCATTCGCTGTCATTTTGTGTCACTTTCTGACACTCAGCTGTCACTCAGCTGTCACTTTCTGTCACTCGCTGTCACTCAGCTGTCACTTTCTGTCATTCGCTATCATTCAGCTGTCACTTTCTGTCACTCGCTGTCACTCAGCTGTCACTTTCTGTCATTCGCTGTCACTCTGCTGTCATTTCTGACACTCAGCTTCCACTTTCTGTCACTAGCTGTAACTCAGCTGTCACTTTCTGTCATTCGCTGCCACTCAGCTGACATTTTCTGTGTCTCAGCTGTCACTTACTGTCACTTTCTCTCTTTTACTGTCACCCAGCTGTCACTTTCTGTCAATCAGCTGTCACTTTCTGAATCTCAGCTGTCACTTTCTGTCATTCAGCTGTCACTTTCTGTCAATCAGCTGTCACTTTCTGTCAATCAGCTGTCACTGTCTGTCACTCGCTGTCACTTTCTGTCACTCAGCTGTCATTTTCTGTCCCTCAGCTGTAACTTTCTGTCAATCAGCTGTCACTTTATGTCAATAAGCTGTCACTTTCTGTCATTCGCTGACACAGCTGTCACTTTCTGTCACTCGCTGTCACTCAGCTGTCACTTTCTGTCACTCGCTGTCACTCAGCTGTCATTTTCTGTGTCTCAGCTGTCACTTACTGTCACTTTCTATCACTTGCTATAACACAGCTGTCACTTTCTGTCACTTTCTGTCACTCTCTGTCACACAGCTCTCTCTTTCTGTCACTCGCTGTCACTCAGCTGTCACTCAGCTGTCACTTTCTGTCATTCGCTGTCACTCAGCTTTCACTTTTTGTCATTTGCTGTCACTTTCTTTCTAATCGACGGAGTTAATATATAATCTATTTTTCTAGCAGGGCATTCAGCGTCTCCCGTTTTGTGGTCACAGGGCTTTTTAAAGCGGAAGCAAGTCGCGCATCTCGGAATGTCAGTTTTCTTCGCACATTCGGACATCATATGACCTGCGTCACCGCAGTGACCACATGTAGAAACTAGTTCTCTGCAAGATTCGGCTGCATGGCCACACTGCTGGCATTTATAGCACCTCGTAACTACCGTGAAGTCCCTGACAGGACATGATGTCCAATTTATAAAAATCCTAGATTGAGGTATTACAATTTTTTGTATGTTGGCCGAAACTTCAATAACTAAGTTACAGGTTGCAGCCTCTCTCTTCCCAGATTTGTGGCTTAATTTTACCAAGGTCAAAAAGCACCAAACCAAAGCACTCGCTCACTCGCAGACACTCAGCTGTCACTCAGCTGTCACAAGCTGTCACTCAGCTGTCACTCGCTGTCACTTTCTGTCACTCAGCTGTCATTTCTGACACTCAGCTGTCACTCAGCTGTCTCTCGCTGTCACTCAGCTGTCACTTTCTGTCACTCGCTGTCACTTTCTGTCACTCGTTGTCACTCAGCTGTCACTTTCTGACACTCAGCTGTCACTTTCTGTCAATTTCTGACACTCAGCTGTCGATTTCTGTCACTTTCTGTCCCTTGGCTGTCACTTTCTGTCAATCGGCTGTCACTTTCTCTCACTCGCTGTCACCCAGCTGTCACTTTCTGTCACTCAGCTGTCACTTTCTGTCACTCAGCTGTCACTCAGTTGTCTTTTTCTGTCACTCGCTGTCACTTAGCTATCACTTTCTGACACTCAGCTGTTACTTTCTGTCAATCAGCTGTCACTTTCTGTCACTCGCTGTCACTCAGCTGTCAGTGACACTCAGTTGTCACTTTCTGTCACTCGCTTTCACTTTCTGTCATTCGCTGTCATTTTGTGTCACTTTCTGACACTCAGCTGTCACTCAGCTGTCACTTTCTGTCACTCGCTGTCACTCAGCTGTCATTCGCTGTCACTCAGCTGTCACTTTCTGTCACTCGCTGTCACTCAGCTGTCACTTTCTGTCACTGGCTGTCACTCAGCTGTAATTTTCTGTGTCTCACCTGTCACTTACTGTCACTTTCTCTCACTTGCTGACACCCAGGTGTCACTATCTGTCACTCGCTGTCGCACAGCTGTCACTTTCTTGCTTTCGCTATCACTCAGCTGTCACTTTCTGTCACTCGCTGTCACTCAGCTGTCACTTTCTGTCATTCGCTCTCATTTTCTGTCATTTTCTGACACTCAGCTGTCACTCAGCTGAATTTTTCAGTCACTCGCATACACTCAGCTGTCACTTTCTGTCACTCGCTGTCACTCAGCATTCATTTTCTGTGTGGCAGCTGTCACTTACTGTCACTTTCTCTCACTTGCTGTCACCCAGCTGTCACTTTCTGTCACTCGCTGTCACTCAGCTGTCATTTTCTGTCACTCGCTGTCACTCAGTTGTCACTTTCTGTCACTCGCTTTCACTTTCTGTCATTCGCTGTCATTTTGTGTCACTTTCTGACACTCAGCTGTCACTCAGCTGTCACTTTCTGTCACTCGCTGTCACTCAGCTGTCACTTTCTGTCACTCAGCTGTCACTTTCTATCACTCGCTGTCACTCAGCTGTCACTTTCTGAAACTCAGCTGTCACTTTCTGTCAATCAGTTGTCATTTTCTGTCACAAAGCTGTCACTTAATGTATTTTTCTCTCACTTGCTGTCATCCAGCTGTAACTTTCTGTCACTCAGCTGTCATTTTCTGTCCCTCAGCTGTAACTTTCTGTCATTCAGCTGTCACTTTCTGTCAATCAGCTGTCACTTTCTGTCAATCAGCTGTCACTTTCTGTCACTCGCTGTCACTCAGCTGTCACTTTTTGTCACTCGCTGACACTCAGCTGTCACTCGCTGTCACTCAGCTGTCACTTTCTATCACTCGCTGTCACTCAGCTGTCACTTTCTGTCAATCGCTGTCACTCAGCTGTCATTTTCTGTGTGTCAGCTGTCACTTACTGTCAATGTCTCTCACTTGCTGTCACCCAGCTGTCACTTTCTGTCACTCGCTGTCACTCAGCTGTCACTTTCTGTCACTCGCTGTCACTCAGCTGTCACGACCCGATTGGCGCAGCGGTAGTGAGGCTGCCTTACGTTCGTAGGGTCCCGGATTCGAATCCCGGTCGGAGCAAATGTTTGTGTGATGAGCATGGGTGTCCACGAAACAAGCCTCGTTGCTTAGTGTGGCACTAGATGGCGCTGTGTGTAATGTCCAGTGATATTTATTTATTTATTTATTTATTTTCTGACACTCAGCTGTCACTTTCTGTCCCTCGCTGTCACTCAGCTGTCATTTTCTGTCACTCGCTGTCACTCAGCTGTCATTTTCTGTGTGGCAGCTGTCACTTACTGTCACTTTCTCTCACTTGCTGTCACCCAGCTGTCACTTTCTGTCACTCGCTGTCACTCAGCTGTCATTTTCTGTCACTCGCTGTCACTCAGTTGTCACTTTCTGTCACTCGCTTTCACTTTCTGTCATTCGCTGTCATTTTGTGTCACTTTCTGACACTCAGCTGTCACTCAGCTGTCACTTTCTGTCACTCGCTGTCACTCAGCTGTCACTTTCTGTCATTCGCTATCACTCAGCTGTCACTTTCTGTCACTCGCTGTCACTCAGCTGTCACTTTCTGTCATTCGCTGTCACTCTGCTGTCATTTCTGACACTCAGCTTCCACTTTCTGTCACTAGCTGTAACTCAGCTGTCACTTTCTGTCATTCGCTGCCACTCAGCTGACATTTTCTGTGTCTCTGCTGTCACTTACTGTCACTCGCTGTCACTCAGCTGTCATTTTCTGTCACTCGCTGTCACTCAGTTGTCACTTTCTGTCACTCGCTTTCACTTTCTGTCATTCGCTGTCATTTTGTGTCACTTTCTGACACTCAGCTGTCACTTTCTATCACTCGCTGTCACTCAGCTGTCACTTTCTGAAACTCAGCTGTCACTTTCTGTCAATCAGTTGTCATTTTCTGTCACAAAGCTGTCACTTAATGTATTTTTCTCTCACTTGCTGTCATCCAGCTGTAACTTTCTGTCACTCAGCTGTCATTTTCTGTCTCTCAGCTGTAACTTTCTGTCATTCAGCTGTCACTTTCTGTCAATCAGCTGTCACTTTCTGTCAATCAGCTGTCACTTTCTGTCACTCGCTGTCACTCAGCTGTCACTTTTTGTCACTCGCTGACACTCAGCTGTCACTCGCTGTCACTCAGCTGTCACTTTCTATCACTCGCTGTCACTCAGCTGTCACTTTCTGTCATTCGCTATCACTCAGCTGTCACTTTCTCTCACTTGCTGTCACCCAGCTGTCACGACCCGATTGGCGCAGCGGTAGTGAGGCTGCCTTACGTTCGTAGGGTCCCGGATTCGAATCCCGGTCGGAGCAAATGTTTGTGTGATGAGCATGGGTGTCCACGAAACAAGCCTCGTTGCTTAGTGTGGCACTAGATGGCGCTGTGTGTAATGTCCAGTGATATTTATTTATTTATTTATTTACTTTCTGACACTCAGCTGTCACTTTCTGTCCCTCGCTGTCACTCAGCTGTCATTTTCTGTCACTCGCTGTCACTCAGCTGTCATTTTCTGTGTGGCAGCTGTCACTTACTGTCACTTTCTCTCACTTGCTGTCACCCAGCTGTCACTTTCTGTCACTCGCTGTCACTCAGCTGTCATTTTCTGTCACTCGCTGTCACTCAGTTGTCACTTTCTGTCACTCGCTTTCACTTTCTGTCATTCGCTGTCATTTTGTGTCACTTTCTGACACTCAGCTGTCACTCAGCTGTCACTTTCTGTCACTCGCTGTCACTCAGCTGTCACTTTCTGTCATTCGCTATCACTCAGCTGTCACTTTCTGTCACTCGCTGTCACTCAGCTGTCACTTTCTGTCATTCGCTGTCACTCTGCTGTCATTTCTGACACTCAGCTTCCACTTTCTGTCACTAGCTGTAACTCAGCTGTCACTTTCTGTCATTCGCTGCCACTCAGCTGACATTTTCTGTGTCTCTGCTGTCACTTACTGTCACTTTCTCTCTTTTGCTGTCACCCGGCTGTCACTTTCTGTCACTCGCTGTCACTCAGCTGTCATTTTCTGTCGATCGCTGTCACTCAGATGTCACTTTCTGTCCCTCAGCTGTCTTTTCTGTCACTTTCTGTCACTCGCTGTGTTACAGCTGTCACTTTCTGTCACTCAGCTGTCACTTTCGGTCACTCGCTGTCACTCAGCTGTCACTTTCTGTCATTCAGCTGTCACTTTCTGTCAAACAGCTGTCACTTTCTGTCAATCAGCTGTCATTTTCTGTCGATCGCTGTCACTCAGATGTCACTTTCTGTCGCTCGCTGACACTCAGCTGTCATTTTCTGTCCCTCAGCTGTAACTTTCTGTCAATCAGCTGTCACTTTCTGTCAATCAGCTGTCACTTTCTGAATCTCAGCTGTCACTTTCTGTCATTCAGCTGTCACTTTCTGTCAATCAGCTGTCACTTTCTGTCAATCAGCTGTCACTGTCTGTCACTCGCTGTCACTTTCTGTCACTCAGCTGTCATTTTCTGTCCCTCAGCTATAACTTTCTGTCAATCAGCTGTCACTTTATGTCAATAAGCTGTTACTTTCTGTCATTCGCTGACACAGCTGTCACTTTCTGTTACTCGCTGTCACTTTCTGTCACTCGCTGTCACTCAGCTGTCATTTTCTGTGTCTCAGCTGTCACTTACTGTCACTTTCTATCACTTGCTATAACACAGCTGTCACTTTCTGTCACTTTCTGTCACTCTCTGTCACACAGCTCTCTCTTTCTGTCACTCGCTGTCACTCAGCTGTCACTCAGCTGTCACTTTCTGTCATTCGCTGTCACTCAGCTTCCACTTTCTGTCACTAGCTGTAACTCAGCTGTCACTTTCTGTCATTCGCTGCCACTCAGCTGACATTTTCTGTGTCTCTGCTGTCACTTACTGTCACTTTCTCTCTTTTGCTGTCACCCGGCTGTCACTTTCTGTCACTCGCTGTCACTCAGCTGTCATTTTCTGTCGATCGCTGTCACTCAGATGTCACTTTCTGTCCCTCAGCTGTCTTTTCTGTCACTTTCTGTCACTCGCTGTGTTACAGCTGTCACTTTCTGTCACTCAGCTGTCACTTTCGGTCACTCGCTGTCACTCAGCTGTCACTTTCTGTCATTCAGCTGTCACTTTCTGTCAAACAGCTGTCACTTTCTGTCAATCAGCTGTCATTTTCTGTCGATCGCTGTCACTCAGATGTCACTTTCTGTCGCTCGCTGACACTCAGCTGTCATTTTCTGTCCCTCAGCTGTAACTTTCTGTCAATCAGCTGTCACTTTCTGTCAATCAGCTGTCACTTTCTGAATCTCAGCTGTCACTTTCTGTCATTCAGCTGTCACTTTCTGTCAATCAGCTGTCACTTTCTGTCAATCAGCTGTCACTGTCTGTCACTCGCTGTCACTTTCTGTCACTCAGCTGTCATTTTCTGTCCCTCAGCTATAACTTTCTGTCAATCAGCTGTCACTTTATGTCAATAAGCTGTCACTTTCTGTCATTCGCTGACACAGCTGTCACTTTCTGTCACTCACTGTCACTCAGCTGTCACTTTCTGTCATTCGCTCTCATTTTCTGTCATTTTCTGACACTCAGCTGTCACTCAGCTGAATTTTTCAGTCACTCGCATACACTCAGCTGTCACTTTCTGTCACTCGCTGTCACTCAGCTGTCATTTTCTGTGTGGCAGCTGTCACTTACTGTCACTTTCTCTCACTTGCTGTCACCCAGCTGTCACTTTCTGTCACTCGCTGTCACTCAGCTGTCACTTTCTGTCACTCGCTGTCACTCAGCTGTCATTTTCTGTCACTCGCTGTCACTCAGTTGTCACTTTCTGTCACTCGCTTTCACTTTCTGTCATTCGCTGTCATTTTGTGTCACTTTCTGACACTCAGCTGTCACTTTCTGACACTCAGCTGTCACTCAGCTGTCACTTTCTGTCACTCGCTGTCACTCAGCTGTCACTTTCTGTCATTCGCTATCACTCAGCTGTCACTCGCTGTCACTTTCTGTCACTCAGCTGTCATTTCTGACACTCAGCTGTCACTCAGCTGTCTCTCGCTGTCACTCAGCTGTCACTTTCTGTCACTCGCTGTCACTTTCTGTCACTCGTTGTCACTCAGCTGTCACTTTCTGACACTCAGCTGTCACTTTCTGTCAATTTCTGACACTCAGCTGTCGATTTCTGTCACTTTCTGTCCCTTGGCTGTCACTTTCTGTCAATCGGCTGTCACTTTCTCTCACTCGCTGTCACCCAGCTGTCACTTTCTGTCACTC
This sequence comes from Xestia rhomboidea, assembly GCA_963853795.1. NCBI lineage: Eukaryota > Metazoa > Arthropoda > Insecta > Lepidoptera > Noctuidae > Xestia > Xestia rhomboidea. The sequence goes on from OY970783.1 coordinate 318,069, forward strand.
AGCTGTCACTTTCTATCACTCGCTGTCACTCAGCTGAATTTTTCAGTCACTCGCATACACTCAGCTGTCATTTCCTGTCACTCGCTGTCACTCAGCTGTCACGACCCGATTGGCGCAGCGGTAGTGAGGCTGCCTTACGTTCGTAGGGTCCCGGGTTCGAATCCCGGTCGGAGCAAATGTTTGTGTGATGAGCGTGGGTGTCCACGAAACATGCATCGTTGCTTAGTGTGGCACTAGATGGCGCTGTGTGTAATGTCCAGCGATATTTATTTATTTATTTATTTACTTTCTGACACTCAGCTGTCACTTTCTGTCTCTCGCTGTCACTCAGCTGTCATTTTCTGTCACTCGCTGTCACTCAGCTGTCATTTTCTGTGTGTCAGCTGTCACTTACTGTCACTTTCTCTCACTTGCTGTCACCCAGCTGTCACTTTCTGTCACTCGCTGTCACTCAGCTGTCATTTTCTGTCGCTCGCTGTCACTTTCTGTCACTCGCTTTCACTTTCTGTCATTCGCTGTCACTCAGCTGTCACTTTCTGTCACTCGCTGTCACTCAGCTGTCACTTTCTGTCATTCGCTGTCACTCTGCTGTCACTCAGTTGTCACTCAGCTGTCACCAGTTTTCACTCAGCTGTCACTTTCTGTCACTTTCTGTCACTCGCTGTCACTCTGCTGTCATTTCTGACACTCAGCTTCCACTTTCTGTCACTAGCTGTAACTCAGCTGTCACTTTCTGTCATTCGCTGCCACTCAGCTGACATTTTCTGTGTCTCAGCTGTCTTTTACTGTCACTTTCTCTCTTTTGCTGTCACCCAGCTGTCACTTTCTGTCACTCGCTGTCACTCAGCTGTCACTTTCTGTCACTCGCTGTCACTCAGCTGTCACTTTGTAACACTCAGCTGACACTTTCTGTCTTTTTCTGACACTCAGCTGTCATTTTCTGTCCCTCAGCTGTCACTTTCTGTCACTTTCTGTCACTCGCTGTCTTACAGCTGTCACTTTCTGTCTTTCAGCTGTCACTTTCGGTCACTCGCTGTCACTCAGCTGTCACTTTCTGTCATTCGCTTTCACTTTCTGTCATTCGCTGTCATTTTGTGTCACTTTCTGACACTCAGCTGTCACTCAGCTGTCACTTTCTGTCACTCGCTGTCACTCAGCTGTCACTTTCTGTCATTCGCTATCATTCAGCTGTCACTTTCTGTCACTCGCTGTCACTCAGCTGTCACTTTCTGTCATTCGCTGTCACTCTGCTGTCATTTCTGACACTCAGCTTCCACTTTCTGTCACTAGCTGTAACTCAGCTGTCACTTTCTGTCATTCGCTGCCACTCAGCTGACATTTTCTGTGTCTCAGCTGTCACTTACTGTCACTTTCTCTCTTTTACTGTCACCCAGCTGTCACTTTCTGTCAATCAGCTGTCACTTTCTGAATCTCAGCTGTCACTTTCTGTCATTCAGCTGTCACTTTCTGTCAATCAGCTGTCACTTTCTGTCAATCAGCTGTCACTGTCTGTCACTCGCTGTCACTTTCTGTCACTCAGCTGTCATTTTCTGTCCCTCAGCTGTAACTTTCTGTCAATCAGCTGTCACTTTATGTCAATAAGCTGTCACTTTCTGTCATTCGCTGACACAGCTGTCACTTTCTGTCACTCGCTGTCACTCAGCTGTCACTTTCTGTCACTCGCTGTCACTCAGCTGTCATTTTCTGTGTCTCAGCTGTCACTTACTGTCACTTTCTATCACTTGCTATAACACAGCTGTCACTTTCTGTCACTTTCTGTCACTCTCTGTCACACAGCTCTCTCTTTCTGTCACTCGCTGTCACTCAGCTGTCACTCAGCTGTCACTTTCTGTCATTCGCTGTCACTCAGCTTTCACTTTTTGTCATTTGCTGTCACTTTCTTTCTAATCGACGGAGTTAATATATAATCTATTTTTCTAGCAGGGCATTCAGCGTCTCCCGTTTTGTGGTCACAGGGCTTTTTAAAGCGGAAGCAAGTCGCGCATCTCGGAATGTCAGTTTTCTTCGCACATTCGGACATCATATGACCTGCGTCACCGCAGTGACCACATGTAGAAACTAGTTCTCTGCAAGATTCGGCTGCATGGCCACACTGCTGGCATTTATAGCACCTCGTAACTACCGTGAAGTCCCTGACAGGACATGATGTCCAATTTATAAAAATCCTAGATTGAGGTATTACAATTTTTTGTATGTTGGCCGAAACTTCAATAACTAAGTTACAGGTTGCAGCCTCTCTCTTCCCAGATTTGTGGCTTAATTTTACCAAGGTCAAAAAGCACCAAACCAAAGCACTCGCTCACTCGCAGACACTCAGCTGTCACTCAGCTGTCACAAGCTGTCACTCAGCTGTCACTCGCTGTCACTTTCTGTCACTCAGCTGTCATTTCTGACACTCAGCTGTCACTCAGCTGTCTCTCGCTGTCACTCAGCTGTCACTTTCTGTCACTCGCTGTCACTTTCTGTCACTCGTTACACTCAGCTGTCACTTTCTGACACTCAGCTGTCACTTTCTGTCAATTTCTGACACTCAGCTGTCGATTTCTGTCACTTTCTGTCCCTTGGCTGTCACTTTCTGTCAATCGGCTGTCACTTTCTCTCACTCGCTGTCACCCAGCTGTCACTTTCTGTCACTCAGCTGTCACTTTCTGTCACTCAGCTGTCACTCAGTTGTCTTTTTCTGTCACTCGCTGTCACTTAGCTATCACTTTCTGACACTCAGCTGTTACTTTCTGTCAATCAGCTGTCACTTTCTGTCACTCGCTGTCACTCAGCTGTCAGTGACACTCAGTTGTCACTTTCTGTCACTCGCTTTCACTTTCTGTCATTCGCTGTCATTTTGTGTCACTTTCTGACACTCAGCTGTCACTCAGCTGTCACTTTCTGTCACTCGCTGTCACTCAGCTGTCATTCGCTGTCACTCAGCTGTCACTTTCTGTCACTCGCTGTCACTCAGCTGTCACTTTCTGTCACTGGCTGTCACTCAGCTGTAATTTTCTGTGTCTCACCTGTCACTTACTGTCACTTTCTCTCACTTGCTGACACCCAGGTGTCACTATCTGTCACTCGCTGTCGCACAGCTGTCACTTTCTTGCTTTCGCTATCACTCAGCTGTCACTTTCTGTCACTCGCTGTCACTCAGCTGTCACTTTCTGTCATTCGCTCTCATTTTCTGTCATTTTCTGACACTCAGCTGTCACTCAGCTGAATTTTTCAGTCACTCGCATACACTCAGCTGTCACTTTCTGTCACTCGCTGTCACTCAGCATTCATTTTCTGTGTGGCAGCTGTCACTTACTGTCACTTTCTCTCACTTGCTGTCACCCAGCTGTCACTTTCTGTCACTCGCTGTCACTCAGCTGTCATTTTCTGTGTGTCAGCTGTCACTTACTGTCAATGTCTCTCACTTGCTGTCACCCAGCTGTCACTTTCTGTCACTCGCTGTCACTCAGCTGTCACTTTCTGTCACTCGCTGTCACTCAGCTGTCACGACCCGATTGGCGCAGCGGTAGTGAGGCTGCCTTACGTTCGTAGGGTCCCGGATTCGAATCCCGGTCGGAGCAAATGTTTGTGTGATGAGCATGGGTGTCCACGAAACAAGCCTCGTTGCTTAGTGTGGCACTAGATGGCGCTGTGTGTAATGTCCAGTGATATTTATTTATTTATTTATTTATTTTCTGACACTCAGCTGTCACTTTCTGTCCCTCGCTGTCACTCAGCTGTCATTTTCTGTCACTCGCTGTCACTCAGCTGTCATTTTCTGTGTGGCAGCTGTCACTTACTGTCACTTTCTCTCACTTGCTGTCACCCAGCTGTCACTTTCTGTCACTCGCTGTCACTCAGCTGTCATTTTCTGTCACTCGCTGTCACTCAGTTGTCACTTTCTGTCACTCGCTTTCACTTTCTGTCATTCGCTGTCATTTTGTGTCACTTTCTGACACTCAGCTGTCACTCAGCTGTCACTTTCTGTCACTCGCTGTCACTCAGCTGTCACTTTCTGTCATTCGCTATCACTCAGCTGTCACTTTCTGTCACTCGCTGTCACTCAGCTGTCACTTTCTGTCATTCGCTGTCACTCTGCTGTCATTTCTGACACTCAGCTTCCACTTTCTGTCACTAGCTGTAACTCAGCTGTCACTTTCTGTCATTCGCTGCCACTCAGCTGACATTTTCTGTGTCTCTGCTGTCACTTACTGTCACTCGCTGTCACTCAGCTGTCATTTTCTGTCACTCGCTGTCACTCAGTTGTCACTTTCTGTCACTCGCTTTCACTTTCTGTCATTCGCTGTCATTTTGTGTCACTTTCTGACACTCAGCTGTCACTCAGCTGTCACTTTCTGTCACTCGCTGTCACTCAGCTGTCACTTTCTGTCACTCAGCTGTCACTTTCTATCACTCGCTGTCACTCAGCTGTCACTTTCTGAAACTCAGCTGTCACTTTCTGTCAATCAGTTGTCATTTTCTGTCACAAAGCTGTCACTTAATGTATTTTTCTCTCACTTGCTGTCATCCAGCTGTAACTTTCTGTCACTCAGCTGTCATTTTCTGTCCCTCAGCTGTAACTTTCTGTCATTCAGCTGTCACTTTCTGTCAATCAGCTGTCACTTTCTGTCAATCAGCTGTCACTTTCTGTCACTCGCTGTCACTCAGCTGTCACTTTTTGTCACTCGCTGACACTCAGCTGTCACTCGCTGTCACTCAGCTGTCACTTTCTATCACTCGCTGTCACTCAGCTGTCACTTTCTGTCATTCGCTATCACTCAGCTGTCACTTTCTCTCACTTGCTGTCACCCAGCTGTCACGACCCGATTGGCGCAGCGGTAGTGAGGCTGCCTTACGTTCGTAGGGTCCCGGATTCGAATCCCGGTCGGAGCAAATGTTTGTGTGATGAGCATGGGTGTCCACGAAACAAGCCTCGTTGCTTAGTGTGGCACTAGATGGCGCTGTGTGTAATGTCCAGTGATATTTATTTATTTATTTATTTACTTTCTGACACTCAGCTGTCACTTTCTGTCCCTCGCTGTCACTCAGCTGTCATTTTCTGTCACTCGCTGTCACTCAGCTGTCATTTTCTGTGTGGCAGCTGTCACTTACTGTCACTTTCTCTCACTTGCTGTCACCCAGCTGTCACTTTCTGTCACTCGCTGTCACTCAGCTGTCATTTTCTGTCACTCGCTGTCACTCAGTTGTCACTTTCTGTCACTCGCTTTCACTTTCTGTCATTCGCTGTCATTTTGTGTCACTTTCTGACACTCAGCTGTCACTCAGCTGTCACTTTCTGTCACTCGCTGTCACTCAGCTGTCACTTTCTGTCATTCGCTATCACTCAGCTGTCACTTTCTGTCACTCGCTGTCACTCAGCTGTCACTTTCTGTCATTCGCTGTCACTCTGCTGTCATTTCTGACACTCAGCTTCCACTTTCTGTCACTAGCTGTAACTCAGCTGTCACTTTCTGTCATTCGCTGCCACTCAGCTGACATTTTCTGTGTCTCTGCTGTCACTTACTGTCACTTTCTCTCTTTTGCTGTCACCCGGCTGTCACTTTCTGTCACTCGCTGTCACTCAGCTGTCATTTTCTGTCGATCGCTGTCACTCAGATGTCACTTTCTGTCCCTCAGCTGTCTTTTCTGTCACTTTCTGTCACTCGCTGTGTTACAGCTGTCACTTTCTGTCACTCAGCTGTCACTTTCGGTCACTCGCTGTCACTCAGCTGTCACTTTCTGTCATTCAGCTGTCACTTTCTGTCAAACAGCTGTCACTTTCTGTCAATCAGCTGTCATTTTCTGTCGATCGCTGTCACTCAGATGTCACTTTCTGTCGCTCGCTGACACTCAGCTGTCATTTTCTGTCCCTCAGCTGTAACTTTCTGTCAATCAGCTGTCACTTTCTGTCAATCAGCTGTCACTTTCTGAATCTCAGCTGTCACTTTCTGTCATTCAGCTGTCACTTTCTGTCAATCAGCTGTCACTTTCTGTCAATCAGCTGTCACTGTCTGTCACTCGCTGTCACTTTCTGTCACTCAGCTGTCATTTTCTGTCCCTCAGCTATAACTTTCTGTCAATCAGCTGTCACTTTATGTCAATAAGCTGTTACTTTCTGTCATTCGCTGACACAGCTGTCACTTTCTGTCACTCGCTGTCACTTTCTGTCACTCGCTGTCACTCAGCTGTCATTTTCTGTGTCTCAGCTGTCACTTACTGTCACTTTCTATCACTTGCTATAACACAGCTGTCACTTTCTGTCACTTTCTGTCACTCTCTGTCACACAGCTCTCTCTTTCTGTCACTCGCTGTCACTCAGCTGTCACTCAGCTGTCACTTTCTGTCATTCGCTGTCACTCAGCTTCCACTTTCTGTCACTAGCTGTAACTCAGCTGTCACTTTCTGTCATTCGCTGCCACTCAGCTGACATTTTCTGTGTCTCTGCTGTCACTTACTGTCACTTTCTCTCTTTTGCTGTCACCCGGCTGTCACTTTCTGTCACTCGCTGTCACTCAGCTGTCATTTTCTGTCGATCGCTGTCACTCAGATGTCACTTTCTGTCCCTCAGCTGTCTTTTCTGTCACTTTCTGTCACTCGCTGTGTTACAGCTGTCACTTTCTGTCACTCAGCTGTCACTTTCGGTCACTCGCTGTCACTCAGCTGTCACTTTCTGTCATTCAGCTGTCACTTTCTGTCAAACAGCTGTCACTTTCTGTCAATCAGCTGTCATTTTCTGTCGATCGCTGTCACTCAGATGTCACTTTCTGTCGCTCGCTGACACTCAGCTGTCATTTTCTGTCCCTCAGCTGTAACTTTCTGTCAATCAGCTGTCACTTTCTGTCAATCAGCTGTCACTTTCTGATTCTCAGCTGTCACTTTCTGTCATTCAGCTGTCACTTTCTGTCAATCAGCTGTCACTTTCTGTCAATCAGCTGTCACTGTCTGTCACTCGCTGTCACTTTCTGTCACTCAGCTGTCATTTTCTGTCCCTCAGCTATAACTTTCTGTCAATCAGCTGTCACTTTATGTCAATAAGCTGTCACTTTCTGTCATTCGCTGACACAGCTGTCACTTTCTGTCACTCACTGTCACTCAGCTGTCACTTTCTGTCATTCGCTCTCATTTTCTGTCATTTTCTGACACTCAGCTGTCACTCAGCTGAATTTTTCAGTCACTCGCATACACTCAGCTGTCACTTTCTGTCACTCGCTGTCACTCAGCTGTCATTTTCTGTGTGGCAGCTGTCACTTACTGTCACTTTCTCTCACTTGCTGTCACCCAGCTGTCACTTTCTGTCACTCGCTGTCACTCAGCTGTCATTTTCTGTCACTCGCTGTCACTCAGTTGTCACTTTCTGTCACTCGCTTTCACTTTCTGTCATTCGCTGTCATTTTGTGTCACTTTCTGACACTCAGCTGTCACTCAACTGTCACTTTCTGTCACTCGCTGTCACTCAGCTGTCACTTTCTGTCTCTCGCTGTCACTCAGCTGTCATTTTCTGTCACTCGCTGTCACTCAGCTGTCATTTTCTGTGTGGCAGCTTTCACTTACTTTCACTTTCTCTCACTTGCTGTCACCCAGCTGTCACTTTCTGTCACTCGCTGTCACTCAGCTGTCATTTTCTGTCACTCGCTGTCACTCAGTTGTCACTTTCTGTCACTCGCTTTCACTTTCTGTCATTCGCTGTCATTTTGTGTCACTTTCTGACACTCAGCTGTCACTTTCTGTCACTCGCTGTCACTCAGCTGTCACTTTCTGTCATTCGCTGTCACTCAGCTGTCACTTTCTGTCACTCGCTGTCACTCAGCTGTCACTTTCTGTCACTGGCTGTCACTCAGCTGTAATTTTCTGTGTCTCACCTGTCACTTACTGTCACTTTCTCTCACTTGCTGTCACCCAGGTGTCACTATCTGTCACTCGCTGTCGCACAGCTGTCACTTTCTTGCTTTCGCTGTCACTCAGCTGAATTTTTCAGTCACTCGCATACACTCAGCTGTCATTTCCTGTCACTCGCTGTCACTCAGCTGTCACGACCCGATTGGCGCAGCGGTAGTGAGGCTGCCTTACGTTCGTAGGGTCCCGGGTTCGAATCCCGGTCGGAGCAAATGTTTGTGTGATGAGCGTGGGTGTCCACGAAACATGCATCGTTGCTTAGTGTGGCACTAGATGGCGCTGTGTGTAATGTCCAGCGATATTTATTTATTTATTTATTTACTTTCTGACACTCAGCTGTCACTTTCTGTCTCTCGCTGTCACTCAGCTGTCATTTTCTGTCACTCGCTGTCACTCAGCTGTCATTTTCTGTGTGTCAGCTGTCACTTACTGTCACTTTCTCTCACTTGCTGTCACCCAGCTGTCACTTTCTGTCACTCGCTGTCACTCAGCTGTCATTTTCTGTCGCTCGCTGTCACTCAGTTGTCACTTTCTGTCACTCGCTGTCACTTTCTGTCAAACAGCTGTCACTTTCTGTCAATCAGCTGTCATTTTCTGTCGATCGCTGTCACTCAGATGTCACTTTCTGTCGCTCGCTGACACTCAGCTGTCATTTTCTGTCCCTCAGCTGTAACTTTCTGTCAATCAGCTGTCACTTTCTGTCAATCAGCTGTCACTTTCTGAATCTCAGCTGTCACTTTCTGTCATTCAGCTGTCACTTTCTGTCAATCAGCTGTCACTTTCTGTCAATCAGCTGTCACTGTCTGTTACTCGCTGTCACTTTCTGTCACTCAGCTGTCATTTTCTGTCCCTCAGCTATAACTTTCTGTCAATCAGCTGTCACTTTATGTCAATAAGCTGTCACTTTCTGTCATTCGCTGACACAGCTGTCACTTTCTGTCACTCGCTGTCACTCAGCTGTCACTTTCTGTCACTCGCTGTCACTTTCTGTCAATCAGCTGTCACTGTCTGTCACTCGCTGTCACTTTCTGTCACTCAGCTGTCATTTTCTGTCCCTCAGCTATAACTTTCTGTCAATCAGCTGTCACTTTATGTCAATAAGCTGTTACTTTCTGTCATTCGCTGACACAGCTGTCACTTTCTGTCACTCGCTGTCACTCAGCTGTCACTTTCTGTCACTCGCTGTCACTCAGCTGTCATTTTCTGTGTCTCGGCTGTCACTTATTGTCACTTTCTATCACTTGCTATAACACAGCTGTCACTTTCTGTCACTTTCTGTCACTCTCTGTCACACAGCTCTCTCTTTCTGTCACTCGCTGTCACTCAGCTGTCACTCAGCTGTCACTTTCTGTCATTCGCTGTCACTCAGCTTCCACTTTCTGTCACTAGCTGTAACTCAGCTGTCACTTTCTGTCATTCGCTGCCACTCAGCTGACATTTTCTGTGTCTCTGCTGTCACTTACTGTCACTTTCTCTCTTTTGCTGTCACCCGGCTGTCACTTTCTGTCACTCGCTGTCACTCAGCTGTCATTTTCTGTCGATTGCTGTCACTCAGATGTCACTTTCTGTCCCTCAGCTGTCTTTTCTGTCACTTTCTGTCACTCGCTGTGTTACAGCTGTCACTTTCTGTCACTCAGCTGTCACTTTCGGTCACTCGCTGTCACTCAGCTGTCACTTTCTGTCATTCAGCTGTCACTTTCTGTCAAACAGCTGTCACTTTCTGTCAATCAGCTGTCATTTTCTGTCGATCGCTGTCACTCAGATGTCACTTTCTGTCGCTCGCTGACACTCAGCTGTCATTTTCTGTCCCTCAGCTGTCACTTTCTGTCACTCGCTGTCACTCAGCTGTCATTTTCTGTGTGGCAGCTGTCACTTACTGTCACTTTCTCTCACTTGCTGTCACCCAGCTGTCACTTTCTGTCACTCGCTGTCACTCAGCTGTCATTTTCTGTCACTCGCTGTCACTCAGTTGTCACTTTCTGTCACTCGCTTTCACTTTCTGTCATTCGCTGTCATTTTGTGTCACTTTCTGACACTCAGCTGTCACTCAGCTGTCACTTTCTGTCACTCGCTGTCACTCAGCTGTCACTTTCTGTCTCTCGCTGTCACTCAGCTGTCATTTTCTGTCACTCGCTGTCACTCAGCTGTCATTTTCTGTGTGGCAGCTTTCACTTACTTTCACTTTCTCTCACTTGCTGTCACCCAGCTGTCACTTTCTGTCACTCGCTGTCACTCAGCTGTCATTTTCTGTCACTCGCTGTCACTCAGTTGTCACTTTCTGTCACTCGCTTTCACTTTCTGTCATTCGCTGTCATTTTGTGTCACTTTCTGACACTCAGCTGTCACTTTCTGTCACTCGCTGTCACTCAGCTGTCACTTTCTGTCATTCGCTGTCACTCAGCTGTCACTTTCTGTCACTCGCTGTCACTCAGCTGTCACTTTCTGTCACTGGCTTTCACTCAGCTGTAATTTTCTGTGTCTCACCTGTCACTTACTGTCACTTTCTCTCACTTGCTGTCACCCAGGTGTCACTATCTGTCACTCGCTGTCGCACAGCTGTCACTTTCTTGCTTTCGCTATCACTCAGCTGTCACTTTCTGTCACTCGCTGTCACTCAGCTGTCACTTTCTGTCATTCGCTCTCATTTTCTGTCACTTTCTGACACTCAGCTGTCACTCAGCTGAATTTTTCAGTCACTCGCATACACTCAGCTGTCATTTCCTGTCACTCGCTGTCACTCAGCTGTCACGACCCGATTGGCGCAGCGGTAGTGAGGCTGCCTTACGTTCGTAGGGTCCCGGGTTCGAATCCCGGTCGGAGCAAATGTTTGTGTGATGAGCGTGGGTGTCCACGAAACATGCATCGTTGCTTAGTGTGGCACTAGATGGCGCTGTGTGTAATGTCCAGCGATATTTATTTATTTATTTATTTACTTTCTGACACTCAGCTGTCACTTTCTGTCTCTCGCTGTCACTCAGCTGTCATTTTCTGTCACTCGCTGTCACTCAGCTGTCATTTTCTGTGTGTCAGCTGTCACTTACTGTCACTTTCTCTCACTTGCTGTCACCCAGCTGTCACTTTCTGTCACTCGCTGTCACTCAGCTGTCATTTTCTGTCGCTCGCTGTCACTCAGTTGTCACTTTCTGTCACTCGCTTTCACTTTCAGTCATTCGCTGTCACTCAGCTGTCACTTTCTGTCACTCGCTGTCACTCAGCTGTCACTTTCTGTCATTCGCTGTCACTCTGCTGTCACTCAGTTGTCACTCAGCTGTCACCAGTTTTCACTCAGCTGTCACTTTCTGTCACTTTCTGTCACTCGCTGTCACTCTGCTGTCATTTCTGACACTCAGCTTCCACTTTCTGTCACTAGCTGTAACTCAGCTGTCACTTTCTGTCATTCGCTGCCACTCAGCTGACATTTTCTGTGTCTCAGCTGTCTTTTACTGTCACTTTCTCTCTTTTGCTGTCACCCAGCTGTCACTTTCTGTCACTCGCTGTCACTCAGCTGTCACTTTCTGTCACTCGCTGTCACTCAGCTGTCACTTTGTAACACTCAGCTGACACTTTCTGTCTTTTTCTGACACTCAGCTGTCTATTTCTGTCCCTCAGCTGTCACTTTCTGTCACTTTCTGTCACTCGCTGTCTTACAGCTGTCACTTTCTGTCTTTCAGCTGTCACTTTCGGTCACTCGCTGTCACTCAGCTGTCACTTTCTGTCATTCGCTTTCACTTTCTGTCATTCGCTGTCATTTTGTGTCACTTTCTGACACTCAGCTGTCACTCAGCTGTCACTTTCTGTCACTCGCTGTCACTCAGCTGTCACTTTCTGTCATTCGCTATCACTCAGCTGTCACTTTCTGTCACTCGCTGTCACTCAGCTGTCACTTTCTGTCATTCGCTGTCACTCTGCTGTCATTTCTGACACTCAGCTTCCACTTTCTGTCACTAGCTGTAACTCAGCTGTCACTTTCTGTCATTCGCTGCCACTCAGCTGACATTTTCTGTGTCTCAGCTGTCACTTACTGTCACTTTCTCTCTTTTACTGTCACCCAGCTGTCACTTTCTGTCAATCAGCTGTCACTTTCTGAATCTCAGCTGTCACTTTCTGTCATTCAGCTGTCACTTTCTGTCAATCAGCTGTCACTTTCTGTCAATCAGCTGTCACTGTCTGTCACTCGCTGTCACTTTCTGTCACTCAGCTGTCATTTTCTGTCCCTCAGCTGTAACTTTCTGTCAATCAGCTGTCACTTTATGTCAATAAGCTGTCACTTTCTGTCATTCGCTGACACAGCTGTCACTTTCTGTCACTCGCTGTCACTCAGCTGTCACTTTCTGTCACTCGCTGTCACTCAGCTGTCATTTTCTGTGTCTCAGCTGTCACTTACTGTCACTTTCTATCACTTGCTATAACACAGCTGTCACTTTCTGTCACTTTCTGTCACTCTCTGTCACACAGCTCTCTCTTTCTGTCACTCGCTGTCACTCAGCTGTCACTCAGCTGTCACTTTCTGTCATTCGCTGTCACTCAGCTTTCACTTTTTGTCATTTGCTGTCACTTTCTTTCTAATCGACGGAGTTAATATATAATCTATTTTTCTAGCAGGGCATTCAGCGTCTCCCGTTTTGTGGTCACAGGGCTTTTTAAAGCGGAAGCAAGTCGCGCATCTCGGAATGTCAGTTTTCTTCGCACATTCGGACATCATATGACCTGCGTCACCGCAGTGACCACATGTAGAAACTAGTTCTCTGCAAGATTCGGCTGCATGGCCACACTGCTGGCATTTATAGCACCTCGTAACTACCGTGAAGTCCCTGACAGGACATGATGTCCAATTTATAAAAATCCTAGATTGAGGTATTACAATTTTTTGTATGTTGGCCGAAACTTCAATAACTAAGTTACAGGTTGCAGCCTCTCTCTTCCCAGATTTGTGGCTTAATTTTACCAAGGTCAAAAAGCACCAAACCAAAGCACTCGCTCACTCGCAGACACTCAGCTGTCACTCAGCTGTCACAAGCTGTCACTCAGCTGTCACTCGCTGTCACTTTCTGTCACTCAGCTGTCATTTCTGACACTCAGCTGTCACTCAGCTGTCTCTCGCTGTCACTCAGCTGTCACTTTCTGTCACTCGCTGTCACTTTCTGTCACTCGTTGTCACTCAGCTGTCACTTTCTGACACTCAGCTGTCACTTTCTGTCAATTTCTGACACTCAGCTGTCGATTTCTGTCACTTTCTGTCCCTTGGCTGTCACTTTCTGTCAATCGGCTGTCACTTTCTCTCACTCGCTGTCACCCAGCTGTCACTTTCTGTCACTCAGCTGTCACTTTCTGTCACTCAGCTGTCACTCAGTTGTCTTTTTCTGTCACTCGCTGTCACTTAGCTATCACTTTCTGACACTCAGCTGTTACTTTCTGTCAATCAGCTGTCACTTTCTGTCACTCGCTGTCACTCAGCTGTCAGTGACACTCAGTTGTCACTTTCTGTCACTCGCTTTCACTTTCTGTCATTCGCTGTCATTTTGTGTCACTTTCTGACACTCAGCTGTCACTCAGCTGTCACTTTCTGTCACTCGCTGTCACTCAGCTGTCATTCGCTGTCACTCAGCTGTCACTTTCTGTCACTCGCTGTCACTCAGCTGTCACTTTCTGTCACTGGCTGTCACTCAGCTGTAATTTTCTGTGTCTCACCTGTCACTTACTGTCACTTTCTCTCACTTGCTGACACCCAGGTGTCACTATCTGTCACTCGCTGTCGCACAGCTGTCACTTTCTTGCTTTCGCTATCACTCAGCTGTCACTTTCTGTCACTCGCTGTCACTCAGCTGTCACTTTCTGTCATTCGCTCTCATTTTCTGTCATTTTCTGACACTCAGCTGTCACTCAGCTGAATTTTTCAGTCACTCGCATACACTCAGCTGTCACTTTCTGTCACTCGCTGTCACTCAGCATTCATTTTCTGTGTGGCAGCTGTCACTTACTGTCACTTTCTCTCACTTGCTGTCACCCAGCTGTCACTTTCTGTCACTCGCTGTCACTCAGCTGTCATTTTCTGTCACTCGCTGTCACTCAGTTGTCACTTTCTGTCACTCGCTTTCACTTTCTGTCATTCGCTGTCATTTTGTGTCACTTTCTGACACTCAGCTGTCACTCAGCTGTCACTTTCTGTCACTCGCTGTCACTCAGCTGTCACTTTCTGTCACTCAGCTGTCACTTTCTATCACTCGCTGTCACTCAGCTGTCACTTTCTGAAACTCAGCTGTCACTTTCTGTCAATCAGTTGTCATTTTCTGTCACAAAGCTGTCACTTAATGTATTTTTCTCTCACTTGCTGTCATCCAGCTGTAACTTTCTGTCACTCAGCTGTCATTTTCTGTCCCTCAGCTGTTACTTTCTGTCATTCAGCTGTCACTTTCTGTCAATCAGCTGTCACTTTCTGTCAATCAGCTGTCACTTTCTGTCACTCGCTGTCACTCAGCTGTCACTTTTTGTCACTCGCTGACACTCAGCTGTCACTCGCTGTCACTCAGCTGTCACTTTCTATCACTCGCTGTCACTCAGCTGTCACTTTCTGTCAATCGCTGTCACTCAGCTGTCATTTTCTGTGTGTCAGCTGTCACTTACTGTCAATGTCTCTCACTTGCTGTCACCCAGCTGTCACTTTCTGTCACTCGCTGTCACTCAGCTGTCACTTTCTGTCACTCGCTGTCACTCAGCTGTCACGACCCGATTGGCGCAGCGGTAGTGAGGCTGCCTTACGTTCGTAGGGTCCCGGATTCGAATCCCGGTCGGAGCAAATGTTTGTGTGATGAGCATGGGTGTCCACGAAACAAGCCTCGTTGCTTAGTGTGGCACTAGATGGCGCTGTGTGTAATGTCCAGTGATATTTATTTATTTATTTATTTACTTTCTGACACTCAGCTGTCACTTTCTGTCCCTCGCTGTCACTCAGCTGTCATTTTCTGTCACTCGCTGTCACTCAGCTGTCATTTTCTGTGTGGCAGCTGTCACTTACTGTCACTTTCTCTCACTTGCTGTCACCCAGCTGTCACTTTCTGTCACTCGCTGTCACTCAGCTGTCATTTTCTGTCACTCGCTGTCACTCAGTTGTCACTTTCTGTCACTCGCTTTCACTTTCTGTCATTCGCTGTCATTTTGTGTCACTTTCTGACACTCAGCTGTCACTCAGCTGTCACTTTCTGTCACTCGCTGTCACTCAGCTGTCACTTTCTGTCATTCGCTATCACTCAGCTGTCACTTTCTGTCACTCGCTGTCACTCAGCTGTCACTTTCTGTCATTCGCTGTCACTCTGCTGTCATTTCTGACACTCAGCTTCCACTTTCTGTCACTAGCTGTAACTCAGCTGTCACTTTCTGTCATTCGCTGCCACTCAGCTGACATTTTCTGTGTCTCTGCTGTCACTTACTGTCACTCGCTGTCACTCAGCTGTCATTTTCTGTCACTCGCTGTCACTCAGTTGTCACTTTCTGTCACTCGCTTTCACTTTCTGTCATTCGCTGTCATTTTGTGTCACTTTCTGACACTCAGCTGTCACTCAGCTGTCACTTTCTGTCACTCGCTGTCACTCAGCTGTCACTTTCTGTCACTCAGCTGTCACTTTCTATCACTCGCTGTCACTCAGCTGTCACTTTCTGAAACTCAGCTGTCACTTTCTGTCAATCAGTTGTCATTTTCTGTCACAAAGCTGTCACTTAATGTATTTTTCTCTCACTTGCTGTCATCCAGCTGTAACTTTCTGTCACTCAGCTGTCATTTTCTGTCCCTCAGCTGTAACTTTCTGTCATTCAGCTGTCACTTTCTGTCAATCAGCTGTCACTTTCTGTCAATCAGCTGTCACTTTCTGTCACTCGCTGTCACTCAGCTGTCACTTTTTGTCACTCGCTGACACTCAGCTGTCACTCGCTGTCACTCAGCTGTCACTTTCTATCACTCGCTGTCACTCAGCTGTCACTTTCTGTCACTCGCTGTCACTCAGCTGTCACTTTTTGTCACTCGCTGACACTCAGCTGTCACTCGCTGTCACTCAGCTGTCACTTTCTATCACTCGCTGTCACTCAGTTGTCACTTTCTGTCACTCGCTTTCACTTTCTGTCATTCGCTGTCATTTTGTGTCACTTTCTGACACTCAGCTGTCACTTTCTGTCACTCGCTGTCACTCAGCTGTCACTTTCTTTCATTCGCTGTCACTCAGCTGTCACTTTCTGTCACTCGCTGTCACTCAGCTGTCACTTTCTGTCACTGGCTGTCACTCAGCTGTAATTTTCTGTGTCTCACCTGTCACTTACTGTCACTTTCTCTCACTTGCTGTCACCCAGGTGTCACTATCTGTCACTCGCTGTCGCACAGCTGTCACTTTCTTGCTTTCGCTATCACTCAGCTGTCACTTTCTGTCACTCGCTGTCACTCAGCTGTCACTTTCTGTCATTCGCTCTCATTTTCTGTCACTTTCTGACACTCAGCTGTCACTCAGCTGAATTTTTCAGTCACTCGCATACACTCAGCTGTCATTTCCTGTCACTCGCTGTCACTCAGCTGTCACGACCCGATTGGCGCAGCGGTAGTGAGGCTGCCTTACGTTCGTAGGGTCCCGGGTTCGAATCCCGGTCGGAGCAAATGTTTGTGTGATGAGCGTGGGTGTCCACGAAACATGCATCGTTGCTTAGTGTGGCACTAGATGGCGCTGTGTGTAATGTCCAGCGATATTTATTTATTTATTTATTTACTTTCTGACACTCAGCTGTCACTTTCTGTCTCTCGCTGTCACTCAGCTGTCATTTTCTGTCACTCGCTGTCACTCAGCTGTCATTTTCTGTGTGTCAGCTGTCACTTACTGTCACTTTCTCTCACTTGCTGTCACCCAGCTGTCACTTTCTGTCACTCGCTGTCACTCAGCTGTCATTTTCTGTCGCTCGCTGTCACTCAGTTGTCACTTTCTGTCACTCGCTGTCACTTTCTGTCAAACAGCTGTCACTTTCTGTCAATCAGCTGTCATTTTCTGTCGATCGCTGTCACTCAGATGTCACTTTCTGTCGCTCGCTGACACTCAGCTGTCATTTTCTGTCCCTCAGCTGTAACTTTCTGTCAATCAGCTGTCACTTTCTGTCAATCAGCTGTCACTTTCTGAATCTCAGCTGTCACTTTCTGTCATTCAGCTGTCACTTTCTGTCAATCAGCTGTCACTTTCTGTCAATCAGCTGTCACTGTCTGTTACTCGCTGTCACTTTCTGTCACTCAGCTGTCATTTTCTGTCCCTCAGCTATAACTTTCTGTCAATCAGCTGTCACTTTATGTCAATAAGCTGTCACTTTCTGTCATTCGCTGACACAGCTGTCACTTTCTGTCACTCGCTGTCACTCAGCTGTCACTTTCTGTCACTCGCTGTCACTTTCTGTCAATCAGCTGTCACTGTCTGTCACTCGCTGTCACTTTCTGTCACTCAGCTGTCATTTTCTGTCCCTCAGCTATAACTTTCTGTCAATCAGCTGTCACTTTATGTCAATAAGCTGTTACTTTCTGTCATTCGCTGACACAGCTGTCACTTTCTGTCACTCGCTGTCACTCAGCTGTCACTTTCTGTCACTCGCTGTCACTCAGCTGTCATTTTCTGTGTCTCGGCTGTCACTTATTGTCACTTTCTATCACTTGCTATAACACAGCTGTCACTTTCTGTCACTTTCTGTCACTCTCTGTCACACAGCTCTCTCTTTCTGTCACTCGCTGTCACTCAGCTGTCACTCAGCTGTCACTTTCTGTCATTCGCTGTCACTCAGCTTCCACTTTCTGTCACTAGCTGTAACTCAGCTGTCACTTTCTGTCATTCGCTGCCACTCAGCTGACATTTTCTGTGTCTCTGCTGTCACTTACTGTCACTTTCTCTCTTTTGCTGTCACCCGGCTGTCACTTTCTGTCACTCGCTGTCACTCAGCTGTCATTTTCTGTCGATCGCTGTCACTCAGATGTCATTTTCTGTCCCTCAGCTGTCTTTTCTGTCACTTTCTGTCACTCGCTGTGTTACAGCTGTCACTTTCTGTCACTCAGCTGTCACTTTCGGTCACTCGCTGTCACTCAGCTGTCACTTTCTGTCATTCAGCTGTCACTTTCTGTCAAACAGCTGTCACTTTCTGTCAATCAGCTGTCATTTTCTGTCGATCGCTGTCACTCAGCTGTCACTTTCTGTCTCTCGCTGTCACTCAGCTGTCATTTTCTGTCACTCGCTGTCACTCAGCTGTCATTTTCTGTGTGGCAGCTTTCACTTACTTTCACTTTCTCTCACTTGCTGTCACCCAGCTGTCACTTTCTGTCACTCGCTGTCACTCAGCTGTCATTTTCTGTCACTCGCTGTCACTCAGTTGTCACTTTCTGTCACTCGCTTTCACTTTCTGTCATTCGCTGTCATTTTGTGTCACTTTCTGACACTCAGCTGTCACTTTCTGTCACTCGCTGTCACTCAGCTGTCACTTTCTGTCATTCGCTGTCACTCAGCTGTCACTTTCTGTCACTCGCTGTCACTCAGCTGTCACTTTCTGTCACTGGCTGTCACTCAGCTGTAATTTTCTGTGTCTCACCTGTCACTTACTGTCACTTTCTCTCACTTGCTGTCACCCAGGTGTCACTATCTGTCACTCGCTGTCGCACAGCTGTCACTTTCTTGCTTTCGCTATCACTCAGCTGTCACTTTCTGTCACTCGCTGTCACTCAGCTGTCACTTTCTGTCATTCGCTCTCATTTTCTGTCACTTTCTGACACTCAGCTGTCACTCAGCTGAATTTTTCAGTCACTCGCATACACTCAGCTGTCATTTCCTGTCACTCGCTGTCACTCAGCTGTCACGACCCGATTGGCGCAGCGGTAGTGAGGCTGCCTTACGTTCGTAGGGTCCCGGGTTCGAATCCCGGTCGGAGCAAATGTTTGTGTGATGAGCGTGGGTGTCCACGAAACATGCATCGTTGCTTAGTGTGGCACTAGATGGCGCTGTGTGTAATGTCCAGCGATATTTATTTATTTATTTATTTACTTTCTGACACTCAGCTGTCACTTTCTGTCTCTCGCTGTCACTCAGCTGTCATTTTCTGTCACTCGCTGTCACTCAGCTGTCATTTTCTGTGTGTCAGCTGTCACTTACTGTCACTTTCTCTCACTTGCTGTCACCCAGCTGTCACTTTCTGTCACTCGCTGTCACTCAGCTGTCATTTTCTGTCGCTCGCTGTCACTCAGTTGTCACTTTCTGTCACTCGCTGTCACTTTCTGTCAAACAGCTGTCACTTTCTGTCAATCAGCTGTCATTTTCTGTCGATCGCTGTCACTCAGATGTCACTTTCTGTCGCTCGCTGACACTCAGCTGTCATTTTCTGTCCCTCAGCTGTAACTTTCTGTCAATCAGCTGTCACTTTCTGTCAATCAGCTGTCACTTTCTGAATCTCAGCTGTCACTTTCTGTCATTCAGCTGTCACTTTCTGTCAATCAGCTGTCACTTTCTGTCAATCAGCTGTCACTGTCTGTTACTCGCTGTCACTTTCTGTCACTCAGCTGTCATTTTCTGTCCCTCAGCTATAACTTTCTGTCAATCAGCTGTCACTTTATGTCAATAAGCTGTCACTTTCTGTCATTCGCTGACACAGCTGTCACTTTCTGTCACTCGCTGTCACTCAGCTGTCACTTTCTGTCACTCGCTGTCACTTTCTGTCAATCAGCTGTCACTGTCTGTCACTCGCTGTCACTTTCTGTCACTCAGCTGTCATTTTCTGTCCCTCAGCTATAACTTTCTGTCAATCAGCTGTCACTTTATGTCAATAAGCTGTTACTTTCTGTCATTCGCTGACACAGCTGTCACTTTCTGTCACTCGCTGTCACTCAGCTGTCACTTTCTGTCACTCGCTGTCACTCAGCTGTCATTTTCTGTGTCTCGGCTGTCACTTATTGTCACTTTCTATCACTTGCTATAACACAGCTGTCACTTTCTGTCACTTTCTGTCACTCTCTGTCACACAGCTCTCTCTTTCTGTCACTCGCTGTCACTCAGCTGTCACTCAGCTGTCACTTTCTGTCATTCGCTGTCACTCAGCTTCCACTTTCTGTCACTAGCTGTAACTCAGCTGTCACTTTCTGTCATT
This sequence comes from Xestia rhomboidea, assembly GCA_963853795.1. NCBI lineage: Eukaryota > Metazoa > Arthropoda > Insecta > Lepidoptera > Noctuidae > Xestia > Xestia rhomboidea. The sequence continues at coordinate 338,094 of OY970783.1, forward strand.
CGCTGCCACTCAGCTGACATTTTCTGTGTCTCTGCTGTCACTTACTGTCACTTTCTCTCTTTTGCTGTCACCCGGCTGTCACTTTCTGTCACTCGCTGTCACTCAGCTGTCATTTTCTGTCGATCGCTGTCACTCAGATGTCACTTTCTGTCCCTCAGCTGTCTTTTCTGTCACTTTCTGTCACTCGCTGTGTTACAGCTGTCACTTTCTGTCACTCAGCTGTCACTTTCGGTCACTCGCTGTCACTCAGCTGTCACTTTCTGTCATTCAGCTGTCACTTTCTGTCAAACAGCTGTCACTTTCTGTCAATCAGCTGTCATTTTCTGTCGATCGCTGTCACTCAGATGTCACTTTCTGTCGCTCGCTGACACTCAGCTGTCATTTTCTGTCCCTCAGCTGTCACTTTCTGTCACTCGCTGTCACTCAGCTGTCATTTTCTGTGTGGCAGCTGTCACTTACTGTCACTTTCTCTCACTTGCTGTCACCCAGCTGTCACTTTCTGTCACTCGCTGTCACTCAGCTGTCATTTTCTGTCACTCGCTGTCACTCAGTTGTCACTTTCTGTCACTCGCTTTCACTTTCTGTCATTCGCTGTCATTTTGTGTCACTTTCTGACACTCAGCTGTCACTCAGCTGTCACTTTCTGTCACTCACTGTCACTCAGCTGTCACTTTCTGTCTCTCGCTGTCACTCAGCTGTCATTTTCTGTCACTCGCTGTCACTCAGCTGTCATTTTCTGTGTGGCAGCTTTCACTTACTTTCACTTTCTCTCACTTGCTGTCACCCAGCTGTCACTTTCTGTCACTCGCTGTCACTCAGCTGTCATTTTCTGTCACTCGCTGTCACTCAGTTGTCACTTTCTGTCACTCGCTTTCACTTTCTGTCATTCGCTGTCATTTTGTGTCACTTTCTGACACTCAGCTGTCACTTTCTGTCACTCGCTGTCACTCAGCTGTCACTTTTTGTCATTCGCTGTCACTCAGCTGTCACTTTCTGTCACTCGCTGTCACTCAGCTGTCACTTTCTGTCACTGGCTTTCACTCAGCTGTAATTTTCTGTGTCTCACCTGTCACTTACTGTCACTCAGCTGTCACGACCCGATTGGCGCAGCGGTAGTGAGGCTGCCTTACGTTCGTAGGGTCCCGGGTTCGAATCCCGGTCGGAGCAAATGTTTGTGTGATGAGCGTGGGTGTCCACGAAACATGCATCGTTGCTTAGTGTGGCACTAGATGGCGCTGTGTGTAATGTCCAGCGATATTTATTTATTTATTTATTTACTTTCTGACACTCAGCTGTCACTTTCTGTCTCTCGCTGTCACTCAGCTGTCATTTTCTGTCACTCGCTGTCACTCAGCTGTCATTTTCTGTGTGTCAGCTGTCACTTACTGTCACTTTCTCTCACTTGCTGTCACCCAGCTGTCACTTTCTGTCACTCGCTGTCACTCAGCTGTCATTTTCTGTCGCTCGCTGTCACTCAGTTGTCACTTTCTGTCACTCGCTTTCACTTTCAGTCATTCGCTGTCACTCAGCTGTCACTTTCTGTCACTCGCTGTCACTCAGCTGTCACTTTCTGTCATTCGCTGTCACTCTGCTGTCACTCAGTTGTCACTCAGCTGTCACCAGTTTTCACTCAGCTGTCACTTTCTGTCACTTTCTGTCACTCGCTGTCACTCTGCTGTCATTTCTGACACTCAGCTTCCACTTTCTGTCACTAGCTGTAACTCAGCTGTCACTTTCTGTCATTCGCTGCCACTCAGCTGACATTTTCTGTGTCTCAGCTGTCTTTTACTGTCACTTTCTCTCTTTTGCTGTCACCCAGCTGTCACTTTCTGTCACTCGCTGTCACTCAGCTGTCACTTTCTGTCACTCGCTGTCACTCAGCTGTCACTTTCTGTCATTCGCTCTCATTTTCTGTCATTTTCTGACACTCAGCTGTCACTCAGCTGAATTTTTCAGTCACTCGCATACACTCAGCTGTCACTTTCTGTCACTCGCTGTCACTCAGCATTCATTTTCTGTGTGGCAGCTGTCACTTACTGTCACTTTCTCTCACTTGCTGTCACCCAGCTGTCACTTTCTGTCACTCGCTGTCACTCAGCTGTCATTTTCTGTCACTCGCTGTCACTCAGTTGTCACTTTCTGTCACTCGCTTTCACTTTCTGTCATTCGCTGTCATTTTGTGTCACTTTCTGACACTCAGCTGTCACTCAGCTGTCACTTTCTGTCACTCGCTGTCACTCAGCTGTCACTTTCTGTCACTCAGCTGTCACTTTCTATCACTCGCTGTCACTCAGCTGTCACTTTCTGAAACTCAGCTGTCACTTTCTGTCAATCAGTTGTCATTTTCTGTCACGAAGCTGTCACTTAATGTATTTTTCTCTCACTTGCTGTCATCCAGCTGTAACTTTCTGTCACTCAGCTGTCATTTTCTGTCCCTCAGCTGTAACTTTCTGTCATTCAGCTGTCACTTTCTGTCAATCAGCTGTCACTTTCTGTCAATCAGCTGTCACTTTCTGTCACTCGCTGTCACTCAGCTGTCACTTTTTGTCACTCGCTGACACTCAGCTGTCACTCGCTGTCACTCAGCTGTCACTTTCTATCACTCGCTGTCACTCAGCTGTCACTTTCTGTCAATCGCTGTCACTCAGCTGTCATTTTCTGTGTGTCAGCTGTCACTTACTGTCAATGTCTCTCACTTGCTGTCACCCAGCTGTCACTTTCTGTCACTCGCTGTCACTCAGCTGTCACTTTCTGTCACTCGCTGTCACTCAGCTGTCACGACCCGATTGGCGCAGCGGTAGTGAGGCTGCCTTACGTTCGTAGGGTCCCGGATTCGAATCCCGGTCGGAGCAAATGTTTGTGTGATGAGCATGGGTGTCCACGAAACAAGCCTCGTTGCTTAGTGTGGCACTAGATGGCGCTGTGTGTAATGTCCAGTGATATTTATTTATTTATTTATTTACTTTCTGACACTCAGCTGTCACTTTCTGTCCCTCGCTGTCACTCAGCTGTCATTTTCTGTCACTCGCTGTCACTCAGCTGTCATTTTCTGTGTGGCAGCTGTCACTTACTGTCACTTTCTCTCACTTGCTGTCACCCAGCTGTCACTTTCTGTCACTCGCTGTCACTCAGCTGTCATTTTCTGTCACTCGCTGTCACTCAGTTGTCACTTTCTGTCACTCGCTTTCACTTTCTGTCATTCGCTGTCATTTTGTGTCACTTTCTGACACTCAGCTGTCACTCAGCTGTCACTTTCTGTCACTCGCTGTCACTCAGCTGTCACTTTCTGTCATTCGCTATCACTCAGCTGTCACTTTCTGTCACTCGCTGTCACTCAGCTGTCACTTTCTGTCATTCGCTGTCACTCTGCTGTCATTTCTGACACTCAGCTTCCACTTTCTGTCACTAGCTGTAACTCAGCTGTCACTTTCTGTCATTCGCTGCCACTCAGCTGACATTTTCTGTGTCTCTGCTGTCACTTACTGTCACTCGCTGTCACTCAGCTGTCATTTTCTGTCACTCGCTGTCACTCAGTTGTCACTTTCTGTCACTCGCTTTCACTTTCTGTCATTCGCTGTCATTTTGTGTCACTTTCTGACACTCAGCTGTCACTCAGCTGTCACTTTCTGTCACTCGCTGTCACTCAGCTGTCACTTTCTGTCACTCAGCTGTCACTTTCTATCACTCGCTGTCACTCAGCTGTCACTTTCTGAAACTCAGCTGTCACTTTCTGTCAATCAGTTGTCATTTTCTGTCACAAAGCTGTCACTTAATGTATTTTTCTCTCACTTGCTGTCATCCAGCTGTAACTTTCTGTCACTCAGCTGTCATTTTCTGTCCCTCAGCTGTAACTTTCTGTCATTCAGCTGTCACTTTCTGTCAATCAGCTGTCACTTTCTGTCAATCAGCTGTCACTTTCTGTCACTCGCTGTCACTCAGCTGTCACTTTTTGTCACTCGCTGACACTCAGCTGTCACTCGCTGTCACTCAGCTGTCACTTTCTATCACTCGCTGTCACTCAGCTGTCACTTTCTGTCACTCGCTGTCACTCAGCTGTCACTTTTTGTCACTCGCTGACACTCAGCTGTCACTCGCTGTCACTCAGCTGTCACTTTCTATCACTCGCTGTCACTCAGTTGTCACTTTCTGTCACTCGCTTTCACTTTCTGTCATTCGCTGTCATTTTGTGTCACTTTCTGACACTCAGCTGTCACTTTCTGTCACTCGCTGTCACTCAGCTGTCACTTTCTTTCATTCGCTGTCACTCAGCTGTCACTTTCTGTCACTCGCTGTCACTCAGCTGTCACTTTCTGTCACTGGCTGTCACTCAGCTGTAATTTTCTGTGTCTCACCTGTCACTTACTGTCACTTTCTCTCACTTGCTGTCACCCAGGTGTCACTATCTGTCACTCGCTGTCGCACAGCTGTCACTTTCTTGCTTTCGCTATCACTCAGCTGTCACTTTCTGTCACTCGCTGTCACTCAGCTGTCACTTTCTGTCATTCGCTCTCATTTTCTGTCACTTTCTGACACTCAGCTGTCACTCAGCTGAATTTTTCAGTCACTCGCATACACTCAGCTGTCATTTCCTGTCACTCGCTGTCACTCAGCTGTCACGACCCGATTGGCGCAGCGGTAGTGAGGCTGCCTTACGTTCGTAGGGTCCCGGGTTCGAATCCCGGTCGGAGCAAATGTTTGTGTGATGAGCGTGGGTGTCCACGAAACATGCATCGTTGCTTAGTGTGGCACTAGATGGCGCTGTGTGTAATGTCCAGCGATATTTATTTATTTATTTATTTACTTTCTGACACTCAGCTGTCACTTTCTGTCTCTCGCTGTCACTCAGCTGTCATTTTCTGTCACTCGCTGTCACTCAGCTGTCATTTTCTGTGTGTCAGCTGTCACTTACTGTCACTTTCTCTCACTTGCTGTCACCCAGCTGTCACTTTCTGTCACTCGCTGTCACTCAGCTGTCATTTTCTGTCGCTCGCTGTCACTCAGTTGTCACTTTCTGTCACTCGCTGTCACTTTCTGTCAAACAGCTGTCACTTTCTGTCAATCAGCTGTCATTTTCTGTCGATCGCTGTCACTCAGATGTCACTTTCTGTCGCTCGCTGACACTCAGCTGTCATTTTCTGTCCCTCAGCTGTAACTTTCTGTCAATCAGCTGTCACTTTCTGTCAATCAGCTGTCACTTTCTGAATCTCAGCTGTCACTTTCTGTCATTCAGCTGTCACTTTCTGTCAATCAGCTGTCACTTTCTGTCAATCAGCTGTCACTGTCTGTTACTCGCTGTCACTTTCTGTCACTCAGCTGTCATTTTCTGTCCCTCAGCTATAACTTTCTGTCAATCAGCTGTCACTTTATGTCAATAAGCTGTCACTTTCTGTCATTCGCTGACACAGCTGTCACTTTCTGTCACTCGCTGTCACTCAGCTGTCACTTTCTGTCACTCGCTGTCACTTTCTGTCAATCAGCTGTCACTGTCTGTCACTCGCTGTCACTTTCTGTCACTCAGCTGTCATTTTCTGTCCCTCAGCTATAACTTTCTGTCAATCAGCTGTCACTTTATGTCAATAAGCTGTTACTTTCTGTCATTCGCTGACACAGCTGTCACTTTCTGTCACTCGCTGTCACTCAGCTGTCACTTTCTGTCACTCGCTGTCACTCAGCTGTCATTTTCTGTGTCTCGGCTGTCACTTATTGTCACTTTCTATCACTTGCTATAACACAGCTGTCACTTTCTGTCACTTTCTGTCACTCTCTGTCACACAGCTCTCTCTTTCTGTCACTCGCTGTCACTCAGCTGTCACTCAGCTGTCACTTTCTGTCATTCGCTGTCACTCAGCTTCCACTTTCTGTCACTAGCTGTAACTCAGCTGTCACTTTCTGTCATTCGCTGCCACTCAGCTGACATTTTCTGTGTCTCTGCTGTCACTTACTGTCACTTTCTCTCTTTTGCTGTCACCCGGCTGTCACTTTCTGTCACTCGCTGTCACTCAGCTGTCATTTTCTGTCGATCGCTGTCACTCAGATGTCACTTTCTGTCCCTCAGCTGTCTTTTCTGTCACTTTCTGTCACTCGCTGTGTTACAGCTGTCACTTTCTGTCACTCAGCTGTCACTTTCGGTCACTCGCTGTCACTCAGCTGTCACTTTCTGTCATTCAGCTGTCACTTTCTGTCAAACAGCTGTCACTTTCTGTCAATCAGCTGTCATTTTCTGTCGATCGCTGTCACTCAGATGTCACTTTCTGTCGCTCGCTGACACTCAGCTGTCATTTTCTGTCCCTCAGCTGTCACTTTCTGTCACTCGCTGTCACTCAGCTGTCATTTTCTGTGTGGCAGCTGTCACTTACTGTCACTTTCTCTCACTTGCTGTCACCCAGCTGTCACTTTCTGTCACTCGCTGTCACTCAGCTGTCATTTTCTGTCACTCGCTGTCACTCAGTTGTCACTTTCTGTCACTCGCTTTCACTTTCTGTCATTCGCTGTCATTTTGTGTCACTTTCTGACACTCAGCTGTCACTCAGCTGTCACTTTCTGTCACTCACTGTCACTCAGCTGTCACTTTCTGTCTCTCGCTGTCACTCAGCTGTCATTTTCTGTCACTCGCTGTCACTCAGCTGTCATTTTCTGTGTGGCAGCTTTCACTTACTTTCACTTTCTCTCACTTGCTGTCACCCAGCTGTCACTTTCTGTCACTCGCTGTCACTCAGCTGTCATTTTCTGTCACTCGCTGTCACTCAGTTGTCACTTTCTGTCACTCGCTTTCACTTTCTGTCATTCGCTGTCATTTTGTGTCACTTTCTGACACTCAGCTGTCACTTTCTGTCACTCGCTGTCACTCAGCTGTCACTTTTTGTCATTCGCTGTCACTCAGCTGTCACTTTCTGTCACTCGCTGTCACTCAGCTGTCACTTTCTGTCACTGGCTTTCACTCAGCTGTAATTTTCTGTGTCTCACCTGTCACTTACTGTCACTCAGCTGTCACGACCCGATTGGCGCAGCGGTAGTGAGGCTGCCTTACGTTCGTAGGGTCCCGGGTTCGAATCCCGGTCGGAGCAAATGTTTGTGTGATGAGCGTGGGTGTCCACGAAACATGCATCGTTGCTTAGTGTGGCACTAGATGGCGCTGTGTGTAATGTCCAGCGATATTTATTTATTTATTTATTTACTTTCTGACACTCAGCTGTCACTTTCTGTCTCTCGCTGTCACTCAGCTGTCATTTTCTGTCACTCGCTGTCACTCAGCTGTCATTTTCTGTGTGTCAGCTGTCACTTACTGTCACTTTCTCTCACTTGCTGTCACCCAGCTGTCACTTTCTGTCACTCGCTGTCACTCAGCTGTCATTTTCTGTCGCTCGCTGTCACTCAGTTGTCACTTTCTGTCACTCGCTTTCACTTTCAGTCATTCGCTGTCACTCAGCTGTCACTTTCTGTCACTCGCTGTCACTCAGCTGTCACTTTCTGTCATTCGCTGTCACTCTGCTGTCACTCAGTTGTCACTCAGCTGTCACCAGTTTTCACTCAGCTGTCACTTTCTGTCACTTTCTGTCACTCGCTGTCACTCTGCTGTCATTTCTGACACTCAGCTTCCACTTTCTGTCACTAGCTGTAACTCAGCTGTCACTTTCTGTCATTCGCTGCCACTCAGCTGACATTTTCTGTGTCTCAGCTGTCTTTTACTGTCACTTTCTCTCTTTTGCTGTCACCCAGCTGTCACTTTCTGTCACTCGCTGTCACTCAGCTGTCACTTTCTGTCACTCGCTGTCACTCAGCTGTCACTTTCTGTCATTCGCTCTCATTTTCTGTCATTTTCTGACACTCAGCTGTCACTCAGCTGAATTTTTCAGTCACTCGCATACACTCAGCTGTCACTTTCTGTCACTCGCTGTCACTCAGCATTCATTTTCTGTGTGGCAGCTGTCACTTACTGTCACTTTCTCTCACTTGCTGTCACCCAGCTGTCACTTTCTGTCACTCGCTGTCACTCAGCTGTCATTTTCTGTCACTCGCTGTCACTCAGTTGTCACTTTCTGTCACTCGCTTTCACTTTCTGTCATTCGCTGTCATTTTGTGTCACTTTCTGACACTCAGCTGTCACTCAGCTGTCACTTTCTGTCACTCGCTGTCACTCAGCTGTCACTTTCTGTCACTCAGCTGTCACTTTCTATCACTCGCTGTCACTCAGCTGTCACTTTCTGAAACTCAGCTGTCACTTTCTGTCAATCAGTTGTCATTTTCTGTCACGAAGCTGTCACTTAATGTATTTTTCTCTCACTTGCTGTCATCCAGCTGTAACTTTCTGTCACTCAGCTGTCATTTTCTGTCCCTCAGCTGTAACTTTCTGTCATTCAGCTGTCACTTTCTGTCAATCAGCTGTCACTTTCTGTCAATCAGCTGTCACTTTCTGTCACTCGCTGTCACTCAGCTGTCACTTTTTGTCACTCGCTGACACTCAGCTGTCACTCGCTGTCACTCAGCTGTCACTTTCTATCACTCGCTGTCACTCAGCTGTCACTTTCTGTCAATCGCTGTCACTCAGCTGTCATTTTCTGTGTGTCAGCTGTCACTTACTGTCAATGTCTCTCACTTGCTGTCACCCAGCTGTCACTTTCTGTCACTCGCTGTCACTCAGCTGTCACTTTCTGTCACTCGCTGTCACTCAGCTGTCACGACCCGATTGGCGCAGCGGTAGTGAGGCTGCCTTACGTTCGTAGGGTCCCGGATTCGAATCCCGGTCGGAGCAAATGTTTGTGTGATGAGCATGGGTGTCCACGAAACAAGCCTCGTTGCTTAGTGTGGCACTAGATGGCGCTGTGTGTAATGTCCAGTGATATTTATTTATTTATTTATTTACTTTCTGACACTCAGCTGTCACTTTCTGTCCCTCGCTGTCACTCAGCTGTCATTTTCTGTCACTCGCTGTCACTCAGCTGTCATTTTCTGTGTGGCAGCTGTCACTTACTGTCACTTTCTCTCACTTGCTGTCACCCAGCTGTCACTTTCTGTCACTCGCTGTCACTCAGCTGTCATTTTCTGTCACTCGCTGTCACTCAGTTGTCACTTTCTGTCACTCGCTTTCACTTTCTGTCATTCGCTGTCATTTTGTGTCACTTTCTGACACTCAGCTGTCACTCAGCTGTCACTTTCTGTCACTCGCTGTCACTCAGCTGTCACTTTCTGTCATTCGCTATCACTCAGCTGTCACTTTCTGTCACTCGCTGTCACTCAGCTGTCACTTTCTGTCATTCGCTGTCACTCTGCTGTCATTTCTGACACTCAGCTTCCACTTTCTGTCACTAGCTGTAACTCAGCTGTCACTTTCTGTCATTCGCTGCCACTCAGCTGACATTTTCTGTGTCTCTGCTGTCACTTACTGTCACTCGCTGTCACTCAGCTGTCATTTTCTGTCACTCGCTGTCACTCAGTTGTCACTTTCTGTCACTCGCTTTCACTTTCTGTCATTCGCTGTCATTTTGTGTCACTTTCTGACACTCAGCTGTCACTCAGCTGTCACTTTCTGTCACTCGCTGTCACTCAGCTGTCACTTTCTGTCACTCAGCTGTCACTTTCTATCACTCGCTGTCACTCAGCTGTCACTTTCTGAAACTCAGCTGTCACTTTCTGTCAATCAGTTGTCATTTTCTGTCACAAAGCTGTCACTTAATGTATTTTTCTCTCACTTGCTGTCATCCAGCTGTAACTTTCTGTCACTCAGCTGTCATTTTCTGTCCCTCAGCTGTAACTTTCTGTCATTCAGCTGTCACTTTCTGTCAATCAGCTGTCACTTTCTGTCAATCAGCTGTCACTTTCTGTCACTCGCTGTCACTCAGCTGTCACTTTTTGTCACTCGCTGACACTCAGCTGTCACTCGCTGTCACTCAGCTGTCACTTTCTATCACTCGCTGTCACTCAGCTGTCACTTTCTGTCACTCGCTGTCACTCAGCTGTCACTTTTTGTCACTCGCTGACACTCAGCTGTCACTCGCTGTCACTCAGCTGTCACTTTCTATCACTCGCTGTCACTCAGTTGTCACTTTCTGTCACTCGCTTTCACTTTCTGTCATTCGCTGTCATTTTGTGTCACTTTCTGACACTCAGCTGTCACTTTCTGTCACTCGCTGTCACTCAGCTGTCACTTTCTTTCATTCGCTGTCACTCAGCTGTCACTTTCTGTCACTCGCTGTCACTCAGCTGTCACTTTCTGTCACTGGCTGTCACTCAGCTGTAATTTTCTGTGTCTCACCTGTCACTTACTGTCACTTTCTCTCACTTGCTGTCACCCAGGTGTCACTATCTGTCACTCGCTGTCGCACAGCTGTCACTTTCTTGCTTTCGCTATCACTCAGCTGTCACTTTCTGTCACTCGCTGTCACTCAGCTGTCACTTTCTGTCATTCGCTCTCATTTTCTGTCACTTTCTGACACTCAGCTGTCACTCAGCTGAATTTTTCAGTCACTCGCATACACTCAGCTGTCATTTCCTGTCACTCGCTGTCACTCAGCTGTCACGACCCGATTGGCGCAGCGGTAGTGAGGCTGCCTTACGTTCGTAGGGTCCCGGGTTCGAATCCCGGTCGGAGCAAATGTTTGTGTGATGAGCGTGGGTGTCCACGAAACATGCATCGTTGCTTAGTGTGGCACTAGATGGCGCTGTGTGTAATGTCCAGCGATATTTATTTATTTATTTATTTACTTTCTGACACTCAGCTGTCACTTTCTGTCTCTCGCTGTCACTCAGCTGTCATTTTCTGTCACTCGCTGTCACTCAGCTGTCATTTTCTGTGTGTCAGCTGTCACTTACTGTCACTTTCTCTCACTTGCTGTCACCCAGCTGTCACTTTCTGTCACTCGCTGTCACTCAGCTGTCATTTTCTGTCGCTCGCTGTCACTCAGTTGTCACTTTCTGTCACTCGCTGTCACTTTCTGTAAAACAGCTGTCACTTTCTGTCAATCAGCTGTCATTTTCTGTCGATCGCTGTCACTCAGATGTCACTTTCTGTCGCTCGCTGACACTCAGCTGTCATTTTCTGTCCCTCAGCTGTAACTTTCTGTCAATCAGCTGTCACTTTCTGTCAATCAGCTGTCACTTTCTGAATCTCAGCTGTCACTTTCTGTCATTCAGCTGTCACTTTCTGTCAATCAGCTGTCACTTTCTGTCAATCAGCTGTCACTGTCTGTTACTCGCTGTCACTTTCTGTCACTCAGCTGTCATTTTCTGTCCCTCAGCTATAACTTTCTGTCAATCAGCTGTCACTTTATGTCAATAAGCTGTCACTTTCTGTCATTCGCTGACACAGCTGTCACTTTCTGTCACTCGCTGTCACTCAGCTGTCACTTTCTGTCACTCGCTGTCACTTTCTGTCAATCAGCTGTCACTGTCTGTCACTCGCTGTCACTTTCTGTCACTCAGCTGTCATTTTCTGTCCCTCAGCTATAACTTTCTGTCAATCAGCTGTCACTTTATGTCAATAAGCTGTTACTTTCTGTCATTCGCTGACACAGCTGTCACTTTCTGTCACTCGCTGTCACTCAGCTGTCACTTTCTGTCACTCGCTGTCACTCAGCTGTCATTTTCTGTGTCTCGGCTGTCACTTATTGTCACTTTCTATCACTTGCTATAACACAGCTGTCACTTTCTGTCACTTTCTGTCACTCTCTGTCACACAGCTCTCTCTTTCTGTCACTCGCTGTCACTCAGCTGTCACTCAGCTGTCACTTTCTGTCATTCGCTGTCACTCAGCTTCCACTTTCTGTCACTAGCTGTAACTCAGCTGTCACTTTCTGTCATTCGCTGCCACTCAGCTGACATTTTCTGTGTCTCTGCTGTCACTTACTGTCACTTTCTCTCTTTTGCTGTCACCCGGCTGTCACTTTCTGTCACTCGCTGTCACTCAGCTGTCATTTTCTGTCGATCGCTGTCACTCAGATGTCATTTTCTGTCCCTCAGCTGTCTTTTCTGTCACTTTCTGTCACTCGCTGTGTTACAGCTGTCACTTTCTGTCACTCAGCTGTCACTTTCGGTCACTCGCTGTCACTCAGCTGTCACTTTCTGTCATTCAGCTGTCACTTTCTGTCAAACAGCTGTCACTTTCTGTCAATCAGCTGTCATTTTCTGTCGATCGCTGTCACTCAGCTGTCACTTTCTGTCTCTCGCTGTCACTCAGCTGTCATTTTCTGTCACTCGCTGTCACTCAGCTGTCATTTTCTGTGTGGCAGCTTTCACTTACTTTCACTTTCTCTCACTTGCTGTCACCCAGCTGTCACTTTCTGTCACTCGCTGTCACTCAGCTGTCATTTTCTGTCACTCGCTGTCACTCAGTTGTCACTTTCTGTCACTCGCTTTCACTTTCTGTCATTCGCTGTCATTTTGTGTCACTTTCTGACACTCAGCTGTCACTTTCTGTCACTCGCTGTCACTCAGCTGTCACTTTCTGTCATTCGCTGTCACTCAGCTGTCACTTTCTGTCACTCGCTGTCACTCAGCTGTCACTTTCTGTCACTGGCTGTCACTCAGCTGTAATTTTCTGTGTCTCACCTGTCACTTACTGTCACTTTCTCTCACTTGCTGTCACCCAGGTGTCACTATCTGTCACTCGCTGTCGCACAGCTGTCACTTTCTTGCTTTCGCTATCACTCAGCTGTCACTTTCTGTCACTCGCTGTCACTCAGCTGTCACTTTCTGTCATTCGCTCTCATTTTCTGTCACTTTCTGACACTCAGCTGTCACTCAGCTGAATTTTTCAGTCACTCGCATACACTCAGCTGTCATTTCCTGTCACTCGCTGTCACTCAGCTGTCACGACCCGATTGGCGCAGCGGTAGTGAGGCTGCCTTACGTTCGTAGGGTCCCGGGTTCGAATCCCGGTCGGAGCAAATGTTTGTGTGATGAGCGTGGGTGTCCACGAAACATGCATCGTTGCTTAGTGTGGCACTAGATGGCGCTGTGTGTAATGTCCAGCGATATTTATTTATTTATTTATTTACTTTCTGACACTCAGCTGTCACTTTCTGTCTCTCGCTGTCACTCAGCTGTCATTTTCTGTCACTCGCTGTCACTCAGCTGTCATTTTCTGTGTGTCAGCTGTCACTTACTGTCACTTTCTCTCACTTGCTGTCACCCAGCTGTCACTTTCTGTCACTCGCTGTCACTCAGCTGTCATTTTCTGTCGCTCGCTGTCACTCAGTTGTCACTTTCTGTCACTCGCTGTCACTTTCTGTCAAACAGCTGTCACTTTCTGTCAATCAGCTGTCATTTTCTGTCGATCGCTGTCACTCAGATGTCACTTTCTGTCGCTCGCTGACACTCAGCTGTCATTTTCTGTCCCTCAGCTGTAACTTTCTGTCAATCAGCTGTCACTTTCTGTCAATCAGCTGTCACTTTCTGAATCTCAGCTGTCACTTTCTGTCATTCAGCTGTCACTTTCTGTCAATCAGCTGTCACTTTCTGTCAATCAGCTGTCACTGTCTGTTACTCGCTGTCACTTTCTGTCACTCAGCTGTCATTTTCTGTCCCTCAGCTATAACTTTCTGTCAATCAGCTGTCACTTTATGTCAATAAGCTGTCACTTTCTGTCATTCGCTGACACAGCTGTCACTTTCTGTCACTCGCTGTCACTCAGCTGTCACTTTCTGTCACTCGCTGTCACTTTCTGTCAATCAGCTGTCACTGTCTGTCACTCGCTGTCACTTTCTGTCACTCAGCTGTCATTTTCTGTCCCTCAGCTATAACTTTCTGTCAATCAGCTGTCACTTTATGTCAATAAGCTGTTACTTTCTGTCATTCGCTGACACAGCTGTCACTTTCTGTCACTCGCTGTCACTCAGTTGTCACTTTCTGTCACTCGCTGTCACTCAGCTGTCATTTTCTGTGTCTCGGCTGTCACTTATTGTCACTTTCTATCACTTGCTATAACACAGCTGTCACTTTCTGTCACTTTCTGTCACTCTCTGTCACACAGCTCTCTCTTTCTGTCACTCGCTGTCACTCAGCTGTCACTCAGCTGTCACTTTCTGTCATTCGCTGTCACTCAGCTTCCACTTTCTGTCACTAGCTGTAACTCAGCTGTCACTTTCTGTCATTCGCTGCCACTCAGCTGACATTTTCTGTGTCTCTGCTGTCACTTACTGTCACTTTCTCTCTTTTGCTGTCACCCGGCTGTCACTTTCTGTCACTCGCTGTCACTCAGCTGTCATTTTCTGTCGATCGCTGTCACTCAGATGTCACTTTCTGTCCCTCAGCTGTCTTTTCTGTCACTCGCTGTGTTACAGCTGTCACTTTCTGTCACTCAGCTGTCACTTTCGGTCACTCGCTGTCACTCAGCTGTCACTTTCTGTCATTCAGCTGTCACTTTCTGTCAAACAGCTGTCACTTTCTGTCAATCAGCTGTCATTTTCTGTCGATCGCTGTCACTCAGATGTCACTTTCTGTCGCTCGCTGACACTCAGCTGTCATTTTCTGTCCCTCAGCTGTCACTTTCTGTCACTCGCTGTCACTCAGCTGTCATTTTCTGTGTGGCAGCTGTCACTTACTGTCACTTTCTCTCACTTGCTGTCACCCAGCTGTCACTTTCTGTCACTCGCTGTCACTCAGCTGTCATTTTCTGTCACTCGCTGTCACTCAGTTGTCACTTTCTGTCACTCGCTTTCACTTTCTGTCATTCGCTGTCATTTTGTGTCACTTTCTGACACTCAGCTGTCACTCAGCTGTCACTTTCTGTCACTCGCTGTCACTCAGCTGTCACTTTCTGTCTCTCGCTGTCACTCAGCTGTCATTTTCTGTCACTCGCTGTCACTCAGCTGTCATTTTCTGTGTGGCAGCTTTCACTTACTTTCACTTTCTCTCACTTGCTGTCACCCAGCTGTCACTTTCTGTCACTCGCTGTCACTCAGCTGTCATTTTCTGTCACTCGCTGTCACTCAGTTGTCACTTTCTGTCACTCGCTTTCACTTTCTGTCATTCGCTGTCATTTTGTGTCACTTTCTGACACTCAGCTGTCACTTTCTGTCACTCGCTGTCACTCAGCTGTCACTTTTTGTCATTCGCTGTCACTCAGCTGTCACTTTCTGTCACTCGCTGTCACTCAGCTGTCACTTTCTGTCACTGGCTTTCACTCAGCTGTAATTTTCTGTGTCTCACCTGTCACTTACTGTCACTTTCTCTCACTTGCTGTCACCCAGGTGTCACTATCTGTCACTCGCTGTCGCACAGCTGTCACTTTCTTGCTTTCGCTATCACTCAGCTGTCACTTTCTGTCACTCGCTGTCACTCAGCTGTCACTTTCTGTCATTCGCTCTCATTTTCTGTCACTTTCTGACACTCAGCTGTCACTCAGCTGAATTTTTCAGTCACTCGCATACACTCAGCTGTCATTTCCTGTCACTCGCTGTCACTCAGCTGTCACGACCCGATTGGCGCAGCGGTAGTGAGGCTGCCTTACGTTCGTAGGGTCCCGGGTTCGAATCCCGGTCGGAGCAAATGTTTGTGTGATGAGCGTGGGTGTCCACGAAACATGCATCGTTGCTTAGTGTGGCACTAGATGGCGCTGTGTGTAATGTCCAGCGATATTTATTTATTTATTTATTTACTTTCTGACACTCAGCTGTCACTTTCTGTCTCTCGCTGTCACTCAGCTGTCATTTTCTGTCACTCGCTGTCACTCAGCTGTCATTTTCTGTGTGTCAGCTGTCACTTACTGTCACTTTCTCTCACTTGCTGTCACCCAGCTGTCACTTTCTGTCACTCGCTGTCACTCAGCTGTCATTTTCTGTCGCTCGCTGTCACTCAGTTGTCACTTTCTGTCACTCGCTTTCACTTTCAGTCATTCGCTGTCACTCAGCTGTCACTTTCTGTCACTCGCTGTCACTCAGCTGTCACTTTCTGTCATTCGCTGTCACTCTGCTGTCACTCAGTTGTCACTCAGCTGTCACCAGTTTTCACTCAGCTGTCACTTTCTGTCACTTTCTGTCACTCGCTGTCACTCTGCTGTCATTTCTGACACTCAGCTTCCACTTTCTGTCACTAGCTGTAACTCAGCTGTCACTTTCTGTCATTCGCTGCCACTCAGCTGACATTTTCTGTGTCTCAGCTGTCTTTTACTGTCACTTTCTCTTTTTTTTGCTGTCACCCAGCTGTCACTTTCTGTCACTCGCTGTCACTCAGCTGTCACTTTCTGTCACTCGCTGTCACTCAGCTGTCACTTTGTAACACTCAGCTGACACTTTCTGTCTTTTTCTGACACTCAGCTGTCATTTTCTGTCCCTCAGCTGTCACTTTCTGTCACTTTCTGTCACTCGCTGTCTTACAGCTGTCACTTTCTGTCTTTCAGCTGTCACTTTCGGTCACTCGCTGTCACTCAGCTGTCACTTTCTGTCATTCGCTTTCACTTTCTGTCATTCGCTGTCATTTTGTGTCACTTTCTGACACTCAGCTGTCACTCAGCTGTCACTTTCTGTCACTCGCTGTCACTCAGCTGTCACTTTCTGTCATTCGCTATCACTCAGCTGTCACTTTCTGTCACTCGCTGTCACTCAGCTGTCACTTTCTGTCATTCGCTGTCACTCTGCTGTCATTTCTGACACTCAGCTTCCACTTTCTGTCACTAGCTGTAACTCAGCTGTCACTTTCTGTCATTCGCTGCCACTCAGCTGACATTTTTTGTGTCTCAGCTGTCACTTACTGTCACTTTCTCTCTTTTACTGTCACCCAGCTGTCACTTTCTGTCAATCAGCTGTCACTTTCTGAATCTCAGCTGTCACTTTCTGTCATTCAGCTGTCACTTTCTGTCAATCAGCTGTCACTTTCTGTCAATCAGCTGTCACTGTCTGTCACTCGCTGTCACTTTCTGTCACTCAGCTGTCATTTTCTGTCCCTCAGCTGTAACTTTCTGTCAATCAGCTGTCACTTTATGTCAATAAGCTGTCACTTTCTGTCATTCGCTGACACAGCTGTCACTTTCTGTCACTCGCTGTCACTCAGCTGTCACTTTCTGTCACTCGCTGTCACTCAGCTGTCATTTTCTGTGTCTCAGCTGTCACTTACTGTCACTTTCTATCACTTGCTATAACACAGCTGTCACTTTCTGTCACTTTCTGTCACTCTCTGTCACACAGCTCTCTCTTTCTGTCACTCGCTGTCACTCAGCTGTCACTCAGCTGTCACTTTCTGTCATTCGCTGTCACTCAGCTTTCACTTTTTGTCATTTGCTGTCACTTTCTTTCTAATCGACGGAGTTAATATATAATCTATTTTTCTAGCAGGGCATTCAGCGTCTCCCGTTTTGTGGTCACAGGGCTTTTTAAAGCGGAAGCAAGTCGCGCATCTCGGAATGTCAGTTTTCTTCGCACATTCGGACATCATATGACCTGCGTCACCGCAGTGACCACATGTAGAAACTAGTTCTCTGCAAGATTCGGCTGCATGGCCACACTGCTGGCATTTATAGCACCTCGTAACTACCGTGAAGTCCCTGACAGGACATGATGTCCAATTTATAAAAATCCTAGATTGAGGTATTACAATTTTTTGTATGTTGGCCGAAACTTCAATAACTAAGTTACAGGTTGCAGCCTCTCTCTTCCCAGATTTGTGGCTTAATTTTACCAAGGTCAAAAAGCACCAAACCAAAGCACTCGCTCACTCGCAGACACTCAGCTGTCACAAGCTGTCACTCAGCTGTCACTCGCTGTCACTTTCTGTCACTCAGCTGTCATTTCTGACACTCAGCTGTCACTCAACTGTCTCTCGCTGTCACTCAGCTGTCACTTTCTGTCACTCGCTGTCACTTTCTGTCACTCGTTGTCACTCAGCTGTCACTTTCTGACACTCAGCTGTCACTTTCTGTCAATTTCTGACACTCAGCTGTCGATTTCTGTCACTTTCTGTCCCTTGGCTGTCACTTTCTGTCAATCGGCTGTCACTTTCTCTCACTCGCTGTCACCCAGCTGTCACTTTCTGTCACTCAGCTGTCACTTTCTGTCACTCAGCTGTCACTCAGTTGTCTTTTTCTGTCACTCGCTGTCACTTAGCTATCACTTTCTGACACTCAGCTGTTACTTTCTGTCACTTTCTCTCTTTTACTGTCACCCAGCTGTCACTTTCTGTCAATCAGCTGTCACTTTCTGAATCTCAGCTGTCACTTTCTGTCATTCAGCTGTCACTTTCTGTCAATCAGCTGTCACTTTCTGTCAATCAGCTGTCACTGTCTGTCACTCGCTGTCACTTTCTGTCACTCAGCTGTCATTTTCTGTCCCTCAGCTGTAACTTTCTGTCAATCAGCTGTCACTTTATGTCAATAAGCTGTCACTTTCTGTCATTCGCTGACACAGCTGTCACTTTCTGTCACTCGCTGTCACTCAGCTGTCACTTTCTGTCACTCGCTGTCACTCAGCTGTCATTTTCTGTGTCTCAGCTGTCACTTACTGTCACTTTCTATCACTTGCTATAACACAGCTGTCACTTTCTGTCACTTTCTGTCACTCTCTGTCACACAGCTCTCTCTTTCTGTCACTCGCTGTCACTCAGCTGTCACTCAGCTGTCACTTTCTGTCATTCGCTGTCACTCAGCTTTCACTTTTTGTCATTTGCTGTCACTTTCTTTCTAATCGACGGAGTTAATATATAATCTATTTTTCTAGCAGGGCATTCAGCGTCTCCCGTTTTGTGGTCACAGGGCTTTTTAAAGCGGAAGCAAGTCGCGCATCTCGGAATGTCAGTTTTCTTCGCACATTCGGACATCATATGACCTGCGTCACCGCAGTGACCACATGTAGAAACTAGTTCTCTGCAAGATTCGGCTGCATGGCCACACTGCTGGCATTTATAGCACCTCGTAACTACCGTGAAGTCCCTGACAGGACATGATGTCCAATTTATAAAAATCCTAGATTGAGGTATTACAATTTTTTGTATGTTGGCCGAAACTTCAATAACTAAGTTACAGGTTGCAGCCTCTCTCTTCCCAGATTTGTGGCTTAATTTTACCAAGGTCAAAAAGCACCAAACCAAAGCACTCGCTCACTCGCAGACACTCAGCTGTCACAAGCTGTCACTCAGCTGTCACTCGCTGTCACTTTCTGTCACTCAGCTGTCATTTCTGACACTCAGCTGTCACTCAGCTGTCTCTCGCTGTCACTCAGCTGTCACTTTCTGTCACTCGCTGTCACTTTCTGTCACTCGTTGTCACTCAGCTGTCACTTTCTGACACTCAGCTGTCACTTTCTGTCAATTTCTGACACTCAGCTGTCGATTTCTGTCACTTTCTGTCCCTTGGCTGTCACTTTCTGTCAATCGGCTGTCACTTTCTCTCACTCGCTGTCACCCAGCTGTCACTTTCTGTCACTCAGCTGTCACTTTCTGTCACTCAGCTGTCACTCAGTTGTCTTTTTCTGTCACTCGCTGTCACTTAGCTATCACTTTCTGACACTCAGCTGTTACTTTCTGTCAATCAGCTGTCACTTTCTGTCACTCGCTGTCACTCAGCTGTCAGTGACACTCAGTTGTCACTTTCTGTCACTCGCTTTCACTTTCTGTCATTCGCTGTCATTTTGTGTCACTTTCTGACACTCAGCTGTCACTCAGCTGTCACTTTCTGTCACTCGCTGTCACTCAGCTGTCATTCGCTGTCACTCAGCTGTCACTTTCTGTCACTCGCTGTCACTCAGCTGTCACTTTCTGTCACTGGCTGTCACTCAGCTGTAATTTTCTGTGTCTCACCTGTCACTTACTGTCACTTTCTCTCACTTGCTGACACCCAGGTGTCACTATCTGTCACTCGCTGTCGCACAGCTGTCACTTTCTTGCTTTCGCTATCACTCAGCTGTCACTTTCTGTCACTCGCTGTCACCCAGCTGTCACTTTCTGTCACTCGCTGTCACTCAGCTGTCATTTTCTGTCACTCGCTGTCACTCAGTTGTCACTTTCTGTCACTCGCTTTCACTTTCTGTCATTCGCTGTCATTTTGTGTCACTTTCTGACACTCAGCTGTCACTCAGCTGTCACTTTCTGTCACTCGCTGTCACTCAGCTGTCACTTTCTGTCACTCAGCTGTCACTTTCTATCACTCGCTGTCACTCAGCTGTCACTTTCTGAAACTCAGCTGTCACTTTCTGTCAATCAGTTGTCATTTTCTGTCACAAAGCTGTCACTTAATGTATTTTTCTCTCACTTGCTGTCATCCAGCTGTAACTTTCTGTCACTCAGCTGTCATTTTCTGTCCCTCAGCTGTAACTTTCTGTCATTCAGCTGTCACTTTCTGTCAATCAGCTGTCACTTTCTGTCAATCAGCTGTCACTTTCTGTCACTCGCTGTCACTCAGCTGTCACTTTTTGTCACTCGCTGACACTCAGCTGTCACTCGCTGTCACTCAGCTGTCACTTTCTATCACTCGCTGTCACTCAGCTGTCACTTTCTGTCAATCGCTGTCACTCAGCTGTCATTTTCTGTGTGTCAGCTGTCACTTACTGTCAATGTCTCTCACTTGCTGTCACCCAGCTGTCACTTTCTGTCACTCGCTGTCACTCAGCTGTCACTTTCTGTCACTCGCTGTCACTCAGCTGTCACGACCCGATTGGCGCAGCGGTAGTGAGGCTGCCTTACGTTCGTAGGGTCCCGGATTCGAATCCCGGTCGGAGCAAATGTTTGTGTGATGAGCATGGGTGTCCACGAAACAAGCCTCGTTGCTTAGTGTGGCACTAGATGGCGCTGTGTGTAATGTCCAGTGATATTTATTTATTTATTTATTTACTTTCTGACACTCAGCTGTCACTTTCTGTCCCTCGCTGTCACTCAGCTGTCATTTTCTGTCCCTCAGCTATAACTTTCTGTCAATCAGCTGTCACTTTATGTCAATAAGCTGTTACTTTCTGTCATTCGCTGACACAGCTGTCACTTTCTGTCACTCGCTGTCACTCAGCTGTCACTTTCTGTCACTCGCTGTCACTCAGCTGTCATTTTCTGTGTCTCGGCTGTCACTTATTGTCACTTTCTATCACTTGCTATAACACAGCTGTCACTTTCTGTCACTTTCTGTCACTCTCTGTCACACAGCTCTCTCTTTCTGTCACTCGCTGTCACTCAGCTGTCACTCAGCTGTCACTTTCTGTCATTCGCTGTCACTCAGCTTCCACTTTCTGTCACTAGCTGTAACTCAGCTGTCACTTTCTGTCATTCGCTGCCACTCAGCTGACATTTTCTGTGTCTCTGCTGTCACTTACTGTCACTTTCTCTCTTTTGCTGTCACCCGGCTGTCACTTTCTGTCACTCGCTGTCACTCAGCTGTCATTTTCTGTCGATCGCTGTCACTCAGATGTCACTTTCTGTCCCTCAGCTGTCTTTTCTGTCACTTTCTGTCACTCGCTGTGTTACAGCTGTCACTTTCTGTCACTCAGCTGTCACTTTCGGTCACTCGCTGTCACTCAGCTGTCACTTTCTGTCATTCAGCTGTCACTTTCTGTCAAACAGCTGTCACTTTCTGTCAATCAGCTGTCATTTTCTGTCGATCGCTGTCACTCAGATGTCACTTTCTGTCGCTCGCTGACACTCAGCTGTCATTTTCTGTCCCTCAGCTGTCACTTTCTGTCACTCGCTGTCACTCAGCTGTCATTTTCTGAGTGGCAGCTGTCACTTACTGTCACTTTCTCTCACTTGCTGTCACCCAGCTGTCACTTTCTGTCACTCGCTGTCACTCAGCTGTCATTTTCTGTCACTCGCTGTCACTCAGTTGTCACTTTCTGTCACTCGCTTTCACTTTCTGTCATTCGCTGTCATTTTGTGTCACTTTCTGACACTCAGCTGTCACTCAGCTGTCACTTTCTGTCACTCGCTGTCACTCAGCTGTCACTTTCTGTCTCTCGCTGTCACTCAGCTGTCATTTTCTGTCACTCGCTGTCACTCAGCTGTCATTTTCTGTGTGGCAGCTTTCACTTACTTTCACTTTCTCTCACTTGCTGTCACCCAGCTGTCACTTTCTGTCACTCGCTGTCACTCAGCTGTCATTTTCTGTCACTCGCTGTCACTCAGTTGTCACTTTCTGTCACTCGCTTTCACTTTCTGTCATTCGCTGTCATTTTGTGTCACTTTCTGACACTCAGCTGTCACTTTCTGTCACTCGCTGTCACTCAGCTGTCACTTTCTGTCATTCGCTGTCACTCAGCTGTCACTTTCTGTCACTCGCTGTCACTCAGCTGTCACTTTCTGTCACTGGCTGTCACTCAGCTGTAATTTTCTGTGTCTCACCTGTCACTTACTGTCACTTTCTCTCACTTGCTGTCACCCAGGTGTCACTATCTGTCACTCGCTGTCGCACAGCTGTCACTTTCTTGCTTTCGCTATCACTCAGCTGTCACTTTCTGTCACTCGCTGTCACTCAGCTGTCACTTTCTGTCATTCGCTCTCATTTTCTGTCACTTTCTGACACTCAGCTGTCACTCAGCTGAATTTTTCAGTCACTCGCATACACTCAGCTGTCATTTCCTGTCACTCGCTGTCACTCAGCTGTCACGACCCGATTGGCGCAGCGGTAGTGAGGCTGCCTTACGTTCGTAGGGTCCCGGGTTCGAATCCCGGTCGGAGCAAATGTTTGTGTGATGAGCGTGGGTGTCCACGAAACATGCATCGTTGCTTAGTGTGGCACTAGATGGCGCTGTGTGTAATGTCCAGCGATATTTATTTATTTATTTATTTACTTTCTGACACTCAGCTGTCACTTTCTGTCTCTCGCTGTCACTCAGCTGTCATTTTCTGTCACTCGCTGTCACTCAGCTGTCATTTTCTGTGTGTCAGCTGTCACTTACTGTCACTTTCTCTCACTTGCTGTCACCCAGCTGTCACTTTCTGTCACTCGCTGTCACTCAGC
The DNA here is from genome assembly GCA_963853795.1 of Xestia rhomboidea. Taxonomy (NCBI): domain Eukaryota; kingdom Metazoa; phylum Arthropoda; class Insecta; order Lepidoptera; family Noctuidae; genus Xestia; species Xestia rhomboidea. Next base: position 360,949 of record OY970783.1, read on the forward strand.
TGTCATTTTTTGTCGCTCGCTGTCACTCAGTTGTCACTTTCTGTCACTCGCTTTCACTTTCTGTCATTCGCTGTCACTCAGCTGTCACTTTCTGTCACTCGCTGTCACTCAGCTGTCACTTTCTGTCATTCGCTGTCACTCTGCTGTCACTCAGTTGTCACTCAGCTGTCACCAGTTTTCACTCAGCTGTCACTTTCTGTCACTTTCTGTCACTCGCTGTCACTCTGCTGTCATTTCTGACACTCAGCTTCCACTTTCTGTCACTAGCTGTCCCTCAGCTGTCACTTTCTGTCACTTTCTGTCACTCGCTGTCTTACAGCTGTCACTTTCTGTCTTTCAGCTGTCACTTTCGGTCACTCGCTGTCACTCAGCTGTCACTTTCTGTCATTCGCTTTCACTTTCTGTCATTCGCTGTCATTTTGTGTCACTTTCTGACACTCAGCTGTCACTCAGCTGTCACTTTCTGTCACTCGCTGTCACTCAGCTGTCACTTTCTGTCATTCGCTATCACTCAGCTGTCACTTTCTGTCACTCGCTGTCACTCAGCTGTCACTTTCTGTCATTCGCTGTCACTCTGCTGTCATTTCTGACACTCAGCTTCCACTTTCTGTCACTAGCTGTAACTCAGCTGTCACTTTCTGTCATTCGCTGCCACTCAGCTGACATTTTCTGTGTCTCAGCTGTCACTTACTGTCACTTTCTCTCTTTTACTGTCACCCAGCTGTCACTTTCTGTCAATCAGCTGTCACTTTCTGAATCTCAGCTGTCACTTTCTGTCATTCAGCTGTCACTTTCTGTCAATCAGCTGTCACTTTCTGTCAATCAGCTGTCACTGTCTGTCACTCGCTGTCACTTTCTGTCACTCAGCTGTCATTTTCTGTCCCTCAGCTGTAACTTTCTGTCAATCAGCTGTCACTTTATGTCAATAAGCTGTCACTTTCTGTCATTCGCTGACACAGCTGTCACTTTCTGTCACTCAGCTGTCACTTTCTGTCACTCGCTGTCACTCAGCTGTCATTTTCTGTGTCTCAGCTGTCACTTACTGTCACTTTCTATCACTTGCTATAACACAGCTGTCACTTTCTGTCACTTTCTGTCACTCTCTGTCACACAGCTCTCTCTTTCTGTCACTCGCTGTCACTCAGCTGTCACTCAGCTGTCACTTTCTGTCACTAGCTGTCACTCAGCTGTCACTTTCTGTCAAACAGCTGTCACTTTCTGTCAATCAGCTGTCATTTTGTCACTCGCTATCACTCAGATGTCACTTTCTGTCGCTCGCTGACACTCAGCTGTCATTTTCTGTCCCTCAGCTGTAACTTTCTGTCAATCAGCTGTCACTTTCTGTCAATCAGCTGTCACTTTCTGAATCTCAGCTGGCACTTTCTGTCTTTCAGCTGTCACTTTCTGTCAATCAGCTGTCATTTTCTGTCCCTCAGCTGTAACTTTCTGTCAATCAGCTGTCACTTTCTGTCAATCAGCTGTCACTTTCTGTCATTCAGCTGTCACTTTCTGTCAAACAGCTGTCACTTTCTGTCAATCAGCTGTCATTTTCTGTCTCTCGATGTCACTCAGATGTCACTTTCTGTCGCTCGCTGACACTCAGCTGTCATTTTCTGTCCCTCAGCTGTAACTTTCTGTCAATCAGCTGTCTTTTTCTGTCACTCAGCTGTCACTAGCTGTCACTCAGCTGTCACTCGCTATCACTTTCTGTCACTCAGCTGTCATTTCTGACACTCAGCTGTCACTCGCTGTCACTCAGCTGTCACTTTCTATCACTCGCTGTCACTCAGTTGTCACTTTCTGAAACTCAGCTGTCACTTTCCTTCAATCAGTTGTCATTTTCTGTCACTCAGCTGTCACTTAATGTATTTTTCTCTCACTCGCTGTCATCCAGCTGTAACTTTCTGTCCCTCAGCTGTAACTTTCTGTCATTCAGCTGTCACTTTCTGTCAATCAGCTGTCACTTTCTGTCAATCAGCTGTCACTTTCTGTCACTCGCTGTCACTCAGCTGTCACTTTTTGTCACTCGCTGACACTCAGCTGTCACTCGCTGTCACTCAGCTGTCACTTTCTATCACTCGCTGTCACTCAGCTGTCACTTTCTGTCAATCGCTGTCACTCAGCTGTCATTTTCTGTGTGTCAGCTGTCACTTACTGTCAATTTCTCTCACTTGCTGTCACCCAGCTGTCACTTTCTGTCACTCGCTGTCACTCAGCTGTCACTTTCTGTCACTCGCTGTCACTCAGCTGTCACGACCCGATTGGCGCAGCGGTAGTGAGGCTGCCTTACGTTCGTAGGGTCCCGGATTCGAATCCCGGTCGGAGCAAATGTTTGTGTGATGAGCATGGGTGTCCACGAAACAAGCCTCGTTGCTTAGTGTGGCACTAGATGGCGCTGTGTGTAATGTCCAGTGATATTTATTTATTTATTTATTTACTTTCTGACACTCAGCTGTCACTTTCTGTCTCTCGCTGTCACTCAGCTGTCATTTTCTGTCACTCGCTGTCACTCAGCTGTCATTTTCTGTGTGGCAGCTGTCACTTACTGTCACTTTCTCTCACTTGCTGTCACCCAGCTGTCACTTTCTGTCACTCGCTGTCACTCAGCTGTCATTTTCTGTCACTCGCTGTCACTCAGTTGTCACTTTCTGTCACTCGCTTTCACTTTCTGTCATTCGCTGTCATTTTGTGTCACTTTCTGACACTCAGCTGTCACTTTCTGTCACTCGCTGTCACTCAGCTGTCACTTTCTGTCATTCGCTGTCACTCAGCTGTCAGTTTCTGTCACTCGCTGTCACTCAGCTGTCACTTTCTGTCACTGGCTGTCACTTAGCTGTAATTTTCTGTCTCACCTGTCACTTACTGTCACTTTCTCTCACTTGCTGTCACCCAGGTGTCACTATCTGTCACTCGCTGTCGCACAGCTGTCACTTTCTTGCTTTCGCTATCACTCAGCTGTCACTTTCTGTCACTCGCTGTCACTCAGCTGTCACTTTCTGTCATTCGCTCTCATTTTCTGTCACTTTCTGACACTCAGCTGTCACTCAGCTGAATTTTTCAGTCACTCGCATACACTCAGCTGTCATTTCCTGTCACTCGCTGTCACTCAGCTGTCACGACCCGATTGGCGCAGCGGTAGTGAGGCTGCCTTACGTTCGTAGGGTCCCGGGTTCGAATCCCGGTCGGAGCAAATGTTTGTGTGATGAGCATGGGTGTCCACGAAACATGCATCGTTGCTTAGTGTGGCACTAGATGGCGCTGTGTGTAATGTCCAGCGATATTTATTTATTTATTTATTTACTTTCTGACACTCAGCTGTCACTTTCTGTCTCTCGCTGTCACTCAGCTGTCATTTTCTGTCACTCGCTGTCACTCAGCTGTCATTTTCTGTGTGTCAGCTGTCACTTACTGTCACTTTATCTCACTTGCTGTCACCCAGCTGTCACTTTCTGTCACTCGCTGTTACTCAGCTGTCATTTTCTGTCGCTCGCTGTCACTCAGTTGTCACTTTCTGACACTCGCTTTCACTTTCTGTCATTCGCTGTCACTCAGCTGTCACTTTCTGTCACTCGCTGTCACTCAGCTGTCACTTTCTGTCATTCGCTGTCACTCTGCTGTCACTCAGTTGTCACTCAGCTGTCACCAGTTTTCACTCAGCTGTCACTTTCTGTCACTTTCTGTCACTCGCTGTCACTCTGCTGTCATTTCTGACACTCAGCTTCCACTTTCTGTCACTAGCTGTAACTCAGCTGTCACTTTCTGTCATTCGCTGCCACTCAGCTGACATTTTCTGTGTCTCAGCTGTCTTTTACTGTCACTTTCTCTCTTTTGCTGTCACCCAGCTGTCACTTTCTGTCACTCGCTGTCACTCAGCTGTCACTTTCTGTCACTCGCTGTCACTCAGCTGTCACTTTGTAACACTCAGCTGACACTTTCTGTCTTTTTCTGACACTCAGCTGTCATTTTCTGTCCCTCAGCTGTCACTTTCTGTCACTTTCTGTCACTCGCTGTCTTACAGCTGTCACTTTCTGTCTTTCAGCTGTCACTTTCTGTCTCTCGCTGTCACTCAGCTGTCATTTTCTGTCACTCGCTGTCACTCAGCTGTCACTCAGCTGTCACTTTCTGTCACTCGCTGTCACTCAGCTGTCACTTTCTGTCACTCAGCTGTCACTTTCTATCACTCGCTGTCACTCAGCTGTCACTTTCTGAAACTCAGCTGTCACTTTCTGTCAATCAGTTGTCATTTTCTGTCACAAAGCTGTCACTTAATGTATTTTTCTCTCACTTGCTGTCATCCAGCTGTAACTTTCTGTCACTCAGCTGTCATTTTCTGTCCCTCAGCTGTAACTTTCTGTCATTCAGCTGTCACTTTCTGTCAATCAGCTGTCACTTTCTGTCAATCAGCTGTCACTTTCTGTCACTCGCTGTCACTCAGCTGTCACTTTTTCTCACTCGCTGACACTCAGCTGTCACTCGCTGTCACTCAGCTGTCACTTTCTATCACTCGCTGTCACTCAGCTGTCACTTTCTGTCAATCGCTGTCACTCAGCTGTCATTTTCTGTGTGTCAGCTGTCACTTACTGTCAATGTCTCTCACTTGCTGTCACCCAGCTGTCACTTTCTGTCACTCGCTGTCACTCAGCTGTCACTTTCTGTCACTCGCTGTCACTCAGCTGTCACGACCCGATTGGCGCAGCGGTAGTGAGGCTGCCTTACGTTCGTAGGGTCCCGGATTCGAATCCCGGTCGGAGCAAATGTTTGTGTGATGAGCATGGGTGTCCACGAAACAAGCCTCGTTGCTTAGTGTGGCACTAGATGGCGCTGTGTGTAATGTCCAGTGATATTTATTTATTTATTTATTTACTTTCTGACACTCAGCTGTCACTTTCTGTCCCTCGCTGTCACTCAGCTGTCATTTTCTGTCCCTCAGCTATAACTTTCTGTCAATCAGCTGTCACTTTATGTCAATAAGCTGTTACTTTCTGTCATTCGCTGACACAGCTGTCACTTTCTGTCACTCGCTGTCACTCAGCTGTCACTTTCTGTCACTCGCTGTCACTCAGCTGTCATTTTCTGTGTCTCGGCTGTCACTTATTGTCACTTTCTATCACTTGCTATAACACAGCTGTCACTTTCTGTCACTTTCTGTCACTCTCTGTCACACAGCTCTCTCTTTCTGTCACTCGCTGTCACTCAGCTGTCACTCAGCTGTCACTTTCTGTCATTCGCTGTCACTCAGCTTCCACTTTCTGTCACTAGCTGTAACTCAGCTGTCACTTTCTGTCATTCGCTGCCACTCAGCTGACATTTTCTGTGTCTCTGCTGTCACTTACTGTCACTTTCTCTCTTTTGCTGTCACCCGGCTGTCACTTTCTGTCACTCGCTGTCACTCAGCTGTCATTTTCTGTCGATCGCTGTCACTCAGATGTCACTTTCTGTCCCTCAGCTGTCTTTTCTGTCACTTTCTGTCACTCGCTGTGTTACAGCTGTCACTTTCTGTCACTCAGCTGTCACTTTCGGTCACTCGCTGTCACTCAGCTGTCACTTTCTGTCATTCAGCTGTCACTTTCTGTCAAACAGCTGTCACTTTCTGTCAATCAGCTGTCATTTTCTGTCGATCGCTGTCACTCAGATGTCACTTTCTGTCGCTCGCTGACACTCAGCTGTCATTTTCTGTCCCTCAGCTGTCACTTTCTGTCACTCGCTGTCACTCAGCTGTCATTTTCTGTGTGGCAGCTGTCACTTACTGTCACTTTCTCTCACTTGCTGTCACCCAGCTGTCACTTTCTGTCACTCGCTGTCACTCAGCTGTCATTTTCTGTCACTCGCTGTCACTCAGTTGTCACTTTCTGTCACTCGCTTTCACTTTCTGTCATTCTCTGTCATTTTGTGTCACTTTCTGACACTCAGCTGTCACTCAGCTGTCACTTTCTGTCACTCGCTGTCACTCAGCTGTCACTTTCTGTCTCTCGCTGTCACTCAGCTGTCATTTTCTGTCACTCGCTGTCACTCAGCTGTCATTTTCTGTGTGGCAGCTTTCACTTACTTTCACTTTCTCTCACTTGCTGTCACCCAGCTGTCACTTTCTGTCACTCGCTGTCACTCAGCTGTCATTTTCTGTCACTCGCTGTCACTCAGTTGTCACTTTCTGTCACTCGCTTTCACTTTCTGTCATTCGCTGTCATTTTGTGTCACTTTCTGACACTCAGCTGTCACTTTCTGTCACTCGCTGTCACTCAGCTGTCACTTTCTGTCATTCGCTGTCACTCAGCTGTCACTTTCTGTCACTCGCTGTCACTCAGCTGTCACTTTCTGTCACTGGCTGTCACTCAGCTGTAATTTTCTGTGTCTCACCTGTCACTTACTGTCACTTTCTCTCACTTGCTGTCACCCAGGTGTCACTATCTGTCACTCGCTGTCGCACAGCTGTCACTTTCTTGCTTTCGCTATCACTCAGCTGTCACTTTCTGTCACTCGCTGTCACTCAGCTGTCACTTTCTGTCATTCGCTCTCATTTTCTGTCACTTTCTGACACTCAGCTGTCACTCAGCTGAATTTTTCAGTCACTCGCATACACTCAGCTGTCATTTCCTGTCACTCGCTGTCACTCAGCTGTCACGACCCGATTGGCGCAGCGGTAGTGAGGCTGCCTTACGTTCGTAGGGTCCCGGGTTCGAATCCCGGTCGGAGCAAATGTTTGTGTGATGAGCGTGGGTGTCCACGAAACATGCATCGTTGCTTAGTGTGGCACTAGATGGCGCTGTGTGTAATGTCCAGCGATATTTATTTATTTATTTATTTACTTTCTGACACTCAGCTGTCACTTTCTGTCTCTCGCTGTCACTCAGCTGTCATTTTCTGTCACTCGCTGTCACTCAGCTGTCATTTTCTGTGTGTCAGCTGTCACTTACTGTCACTTTCTCTCACTTGCTGTCACCCAGCTGTCACTTTCTGTCACTCGCTGTCACTCAGCTGTCATTTTCTGTCGCTCGCTGTCACTCAGTTGTCACTTTCTGTCACTCGCTTTCACTTTCTGTCATTCGCTGTCACTCAGCTGTCACTTTCTGTCACTCGCTGTCACTCAGCTGTCACTTTCTGTCATTCGCTGTCACTCTGCTGTCACTCAGTTGTCACTCAGCTGTCACCAGTTTTCACTCAGCTGTCACTTTCTGTCACTTTCTGTCACTCGCTGTCACTCTGCTGTCATTTCTGACACTCAGCTTCCACTTTCTGTCACTAGCTGTCCCTCAGCTGTCACTTTCTGTCACTTTCTGTCACTCGCTGTCTTACAGCTGTCACTTTCTGTCTTTCAGCTGTCACTTTCGGTCACTCGCTGTCACTCAGCTGTCACTTTCTGTCATTCGCTTTCACTTTCTGTCATTCGCTGTCATTTTGTGTCACTTTCTGACACTCAGCTGTCACTCAGCTGTCACTTTCTGTCACTCGCTGTCACTCAGCTGTCACTTTCTGTCATTCGCTATCACTCAGCTGTCACTTTCTGTCACTCGCTGTCACTCAGCTGTCACTTTCTGTCATTCGCTGTCACTCTGCTGTCATTTCTGACACTCAGCTTCCACTTTCTGTCACTAGCTGTAACTCAGCTGTCACTTTCTGTCATTCGCTGCCACTCAGCTGACATTTTCTGTGTCTCAGCTGTCACTTACTGTCACTTTCTCTCTTTTACTGTCACCCAGCTGTCACTTTCTGTCAATCAGCTGTCACTTTCTGAATCTCAGCTGTCACTTTCTGTCATTCAGCTGTCACTTTCTGTCAATCAGCTGTCACTTTCTGTCAATCAGCTGTCACTGTCTGTCACTCGCTGTCACTTTCTGTCACTCAGCTGTCATTTTCTGTCCCTCAGCTGTAACTTTCTGTCAATCAGCTGTCACTTTATGTCAATAAGCTGTCACTTTCTGTCATTCGCTGACACAGCTGTCACTTTCTGTCACTCAGCTGTCACTTTCTGTCACTCGCTGTCACTCAGCTGTCATTTTCTGTGTCTCAGCTGTCACTTACTGTCACTTTCTATCACTTGCTATAACACAGCTGTCACTTTCTGTCACTTTCTGTCACTCTCTGTCACACAGCTCTCTCTTTCTGTCACTCGCTGTCACTCAGCTGTCACTCAGCTGTCACTTTCTGTCACTAGCTGTCACTCAGCTGTCACTTTCTGTCAAACAGCTGTCACTTTCTGTCAATCAGCTGTCATTTTGTCACTCGCTATCACTCAGATGTCACTTTCTGTCGCTCGCTGACACTCAGCTGTCATTTTCTGTCCCTCAGCTGTAACTTTCTGTCAATCAGCTGTCACTTTCTGTCAATCAGCTGTCACTTTCTGAATCTCAGCTGGCACTTTCTGTCTTTCAGCTGTCACTTTCTGTCAATCAGCTGTCATTTTCTGTCCCTCAGCTGTAACTTTCTGTCAATCAGCTGTCACTTTCTGTCAATCAGCTGTCACTTTCTGTCATTCAGCTGTCACTTTCTGTCAAACAGCTGTCACTTTCTGTCAATCAGCTGTCATTTTCTGTCTCTCGATGACACTCAGATGTCACTTTCTGTCGCTCGCTGACACTCAGCTGTCATTTTCTGTCCCTCAGCTGTAACTTTCTGTCAATCAGCTGTCTTTTTCTGTCACTCAGCTGTCACTAGCTGTCACTCAGCTGTCACTCGCTATCACTTTCTGTCACTCAGCTGTCATTTCTGACACTCAGCTGTCACTCGCTGTCACTCAGCTGTCACTTTCTATCACTCGCTGTCACTCAGTTGTCACTTTCTGAAACTCAGCTGTCACTTTCCTTCAATCAGTTGTCATTTTCTGTCACTAAGCTGTCACTTAATGTATTTTTCTCTCACTCGCTGTCATCCAGCTGTAACTTTCTGTCCCTCAGCTGTAACTTTCTGTCATTCAGCTGTCACTTTCTGTCAATCAGCTGTCACTTTCTGTCAATCAGCTGTCACTTTCTGTCACTCGCTGTCACTCAGCTGTCACTTTTTGTCACTCGCTGACACTCAGCTGTCACTCGCTGTCACTCAGCTGTCACTTTCTATCACTCGCTGTCACTCAGCTGTCACTTTCTGTCAATCGCTGTCACTCAGCTGTCATTTTCTGTGTGTCAGCTGTCACTTACTGTCAATTTCTCTCACTTGCTGTCACCCAGCTGTCACTTTCTGTCACTCGCTGTCACTCAGCTGTCACTTTCTGTCACTCGCTGTCACTCAGCTGTCACGACCCGATTGGCGCAGCGGTAGTGAGGCTGCCTTACGTTCGTAGGGTCCCGGATTCGAATCCCGGTCGGAGCAAATGTTTGTGTGATGAGCATGGGTGTCCACGAAACAAGCCTCGTTGCTTAGTGTGGCACTAGATGGCGCTGTGTGTAATGTCCAGTGATATTTATTTATTTATTTATTTACTTTCTGACACTCAGCTGTCACTTTCTGTCTCTCGCTGTCACTCAGCTGTCATTTTCTGTCACTCGCTGTCACTCAGCTGTCATTTTCTGTGTGGCAGCTGTCACTTACTGTCACTTTCTCTCACTTGCTGTCACCCAGCTGTCACTTTCTGTCACTCGCTGTCACTCAGCTGTCATTTTCTGTCACTCGCTGTCACTCAGTTGTCACTTTCTGTCACTCGCTTTCACTTTCTGTCATTCGCTGTCATTTTGTGTCACTTTCTGACACTCAGCTGTCACTTTCTGTCACTCGCTGTCACTCAGCTGTCACTTTCTGTCATTCGCTGTCACTCAGCTGTCAGTTTCTGTCACTCGCTGTCACTCAGCTGTCACTTTCTGTCACTGGCTGTCACTTAGCTGTAATTTTCTGTGTCTCACCTGTCACTTACTGTCACTTTCTCTCACTTGCTGTCACCCAGGTGTCACTATCTGTCACTCGCTGTCGCACAGCTGTCACTTTCTTGCTTTCGCTATCACTCAGCTGTCACTTTCTGTCACTCGCTGTCACTCAGCTGTCACTTTCTGTCATTCGCTCTCATTTTCTGTCACTTTCTGACACTCAGCTGTCACTCAGCTGAATTTTTCAGTCACTCGCATACACTCAGCTGTCATTTCCTGTCACTCGCTGTCACTCAGCTGTCACGACCCGATTGGCGCAGCGGTAGTGAGGCTGCCTTACGTTCGTAGGGTCCCGGGTTCGAATCCCGGTCGAGGCAAATGTTTGTGTGATGAGCATGGGTGTCCACGAAACATGCATCGTTGCTTAGTGTGGCACTAGATGGCGCTGTGTGTAATGTCCAGCGATATTTATTTATTTATTTATTTACTTTCTGACACTCAGCTGTCACTTTCTGTCTCTCGCTGTCACTCAGCTGTCATTTTCTGTCACTCGCTGTCACTCAGCTGTCATTTTCTGTGTGTCAGCTGTCACTTACTGTCACTTTATCTCACTTGCTGTCACCCAGCTGTCACTTTCTGTCACTCGCTGTTACTCAGCTGTCATTTTCTGTCGCTCGCTGTCACTCAGTTGTCACTTTCTGACACTCGCTTTCACTTTCTGTCATTCGCTGTCACTCAGCTGTCACTTTCTGTCACTCGCTGTCACTCAGCTGTCACTTTCTGTCATTCGCTGTCACTCTGCTGTCACTCAGTTGTCACTCAGCTGTCACCAGTTTTCACTCAGCTGTCACTTTCTGTCACTTTCTGTCACTCGCTGTCACTCTGCTGTCATTTCTGACACTCAGCTTCCACTTTCTGTCACTAGCTGTAACTCAGCTGTCACTTTCTGTCATTCGCTGCCACTCAGCTGACATTTTCTGTGTCTCAGCTGTCTTTTACTGTCACTTTCTCTCTTTTGCTGTCACCCAGCTGTCACTTTCTGTCACTCGCTGTCACTCAGCTGTCACTTTCTGTCACTCGCTGTCACTCAGCTGTCACTTTGTAACACTCAGCTGACACTTTCTGTCTTTTTCTGACACTCAGCTGTCATTTTCTGTCCCTCAGCTGTCACTTTCTGTCACTTTCTGTCACTCGCTGTCTTACAGCTGTCACTTTCTGTCTTTCAGCTGTCACTTTCTGTCTCTCGCTGTCACTCAGCTGTCATTTTCTGTCACTCGCTGTCACTCAGCTGTCATTTTCTGTGTGTCAGCTGTCACTTACTGTCACTTTCTCTCACTTGCTGTCACCCAGCTGTCACTTTCTGTCACTCGCTGTCACTCAGCTGTCATTTTCTGTCACTCGCTGTCCTTCAGTTGTCACTTTCTGTCACTCGCTTTCAATTTCTGTCATTCGCTGTCATTTTGTGTCACTTTCTGACACTCAGCTGTCACTCAGCTGTCACTTTCTGTCACTCGCTGTCACTCAGCTGTCACTTTCTGTCATTCGCTATCACTCAGCTGTCACTTTCTGTCTCTCGCTGTCACTCAGCTGTCATTTTCTGTCACTCGCTGTCACTCAGCTGTCATTTTCTGTGTGGCAGCTGTCACTTACTGTCACTTTCTCTCACTTGCTGTCACCCAGCTGTCACTTTCTGTCACTCGCTGTCACTCAGCTGTCATTTTCTGTTACTCGCTGTCACTCAGTTGTCATTTTCTGTGTGGCAGCTGTCACTTACTGTCACTTTCTCTCACTTGCTGTCACCCAGCTGTCACTTTCTGTCACTCGCTGTCACTCAGCTGTCATTTTCTGTTACTCGCTGTCACTCAGCTGTCACTTTCTGTCATTCGCTCTCATTTTCTGTCACTTTCTGACACTCAGCTGTCACTCAGCTGAATTTTTCAGTCACTCGCATACACTCAGCTGTCATTTCCTGTCACTCGCTGTCACTCAGCTGTCACGACCCGATTGGCGCAGCGGTAGTGAGGCTGCCTTACGTTCGTAGGGTCCCGGGTTCGAATCCCGGTCGGAGCAAATGTTTGTGTGATGAGCGTGGGTGTCCACGAAACATGCATCGTTGCTTAGTGTGGCACTAGATGGCGCTGTGTGTAATGTCCAGCGATATTTATTTATTTATTTATTTACTTTCTGACACTCAGCTGTCACTTTCTGTCTCTCGCTGTCACTCAGCTGTCATTTTCTGTCACTCGCTGTCACTCAGCTGTCATTTTCTGTGTGTCAGCTGTCACTTACTGTCACTTTCTCTCACTTGCTGTCACCCAGCTGTCACTTTCTGTCACTCGCTGTCACTCAGCTGTCATTTTCTGTCGCTCGCTGTCACTCAGTTGTCACTTTCTGTCACTCGCTTTCACTTTCTGTCATTCGCTGTCACTCAGCTGTCACTTTCTGTCACTCGCTGTCACTCAGCTGTCACTTTCTGTCATTCGCTGTCACTCTGCTGTCACTCAGTTGTCACTCAGCTGTCACCAGTTTTCACTCAGCTGTCACTTTCTGTCACTTTCTGTCACTCGCTGTCACTCTGCTGTCATTTCTGACACTCAGCTTCCACTTTCTGTCACTAGCTGTAATCAGCTGTCACTTTCTGTCATTCGCTGCCACTCAGCTGACATTTTCTGTGTCTCAGCTGTCTTTTACTGTCACTTTCTCTCTTTTGCTGTCACCCAGCTGTCACTTTCTGTCACTCGCTGTCACTCAGCTGTCACTTTCTGTCACTCGCTGTCACTCGGCTGTCACTTTGTAACACTCAGCTGACACTTTCTGTCTTTTTCTGACACTCAGCTGTCATTTTCTGTCCCTCAGCTGTCACTTTCTGTCACTTTCTGTCACTCGCTGTCTTACAGCTGTCACTTTCTGTCTTTCAGCTGTCACTTTCGGTCACTCGCTGTCACTCAGCTGTCACTTTCTGTCATTCGCTGTTATTTTCTGTCACTTTCTGACACTCTGCTTACTCTGCACTCGCTGTCACTCAGCTGTCACGACCCGATTGGCGCAGCGGTAGTGAGGCTGCCTTACGTTCGTAGGGTCCCGGGTTCGAATCCCGGTCGGAGCAAATGTTTGTGTGATGAGCATGGGTGTCCACGAAATATGCGTGTTATGTCCAGCGATATTTATTTATTTATTTATTTACTTGCTGACACTCAGCTGTCACTTTCTGTCTCTCGCTGTCACTCAGCTGTCATTTTCTGTCACTCGCTGTCACTCAGCTGTCATTTTCTGTGTGTCAGCTGTCACTTACTGTCACTTTCTCTCACTTGCTGTCACCCAGCTGTCACTTTCTGTCACTCGCTGTCACTCAGCTGTCATTTTCTGTCACTCGCTGTCACTCAGTTGTCACTTTCTGTCACTCGCTTTCACTTTCTGTCATTCGCTGTCATTTTGTGTCACTTTCTGACACTCAGCTGTCACTCAGCTGTCACTTTCTGTCACTCGCTGTCACTCAGCTGTCACTTTCTGTCATTCGCTATCACTCAGCTGTCACTTTCTGTCACTCGCTGTCACTCAGCTGTCACTTTCTGTCATTCGCTGTCACTCTGCTGTCATTTCTGACACTCAGCTTCCACTTTCTGTCACTAGCTGTAACTCAGCTGTCACTTTCTGTCATTCTCTGCCACTCAGCTGACATTTTCTGTGTCTCTGCTGTCACTTACTGTCACTTTCTCTCTTTTGCTGTCACCCAGCTGTCACTTTCTGTCACTCGCTGTCACTCAGCTGTCATTTTCTGTCGATCGCTGTCACTCAGATGTCACTTTCTGTCCCTCAGCTGTCTTTTCTGTCACTTTCTGTCACTCGCTGTGTTACAGCTGTCACTTTCTGTCACTCAGCTGTCATTTTCGGTCACTCGCTGTCACTCAGCTGTCACTTTCTGTCATTCAGCTGTCACTTTCTGTCAAACAGCTGTCACTTTCTGTCAATCAGCTGTCATTTTCTGTCAATCGCTGTCACTCAGATGTCACTTTCTGTCGCTCGCTGACACTCAGCTGTCATTTTCTGTCCCTCAGCTGTAACTTTCTGTCAATCAGCTGTCACTTTCTGAATCTCAGCTGTCACTTTCTGTCATTCAGCTGTCACTTTCTGTCAATCAGCTGTCACTTTCTGTCAATCAGCTGTCACTGTCTGTCACTCGCTGTCACTTTCTGTCACTCAGCTGTCATTTTCTGTCCCTCAGCTATAACTTTCTGTCAATCAGCTGTCACTTTATGTCAATAAGCTGTCACTTTCTGTCATTCGCTGACACAGCTGTCACTTTCTGTCACTCGCTGTCACTCAGCTGTCACTTTCTGTCACTCGCTGTCACTCAGCTGTCATTTTCTGTGTCTCAGCTGTCACTTACTGTCACTTTCTGTGAAGTTCTTAAACATAACAACCGCGACGACGGTTGCGTAAGTGTGAGAACTTCGTTTATTTATTATAGATAAAAAGCTGAAGCATTTTATATTACCTTTTAATAAATCTTAGTACAATAAATATGTTTAAAGTATAATCATGTTTTTTTTCATAAGAATATTATTACCATGGCAACGATTGCCATAGAGGATTAGTCTTCTAAAGAATAAGAAGGTATGTATAAGTAGAACATACTTCACACCCTCGAAAGTTTTAAGAATTTTTGGTTAAATTCTTAAGTCCCATTCTGGAACTTAATTCCTTTAGTCTGGGCCCAAATAGCGGCTTGGTAAATAAGTCAGCGAGTTGAACTTCGCCAGGACTTCGCGACGGTTGCGTAAGTGTGAGAACTTCGTTTATTTATTATAGATAAAAAGCTGAAGCATTTTATATTACCTTTTAATAAATCTTAGTACAATAAATATGTTCAAAGTATATTCATGTTTTTTTCATAAGAATATTATTACCATGGCAACGATTGCCATAGAGGATTAGTCTTCTAAAGAATAAGAAGGTATGTATAAGTAGAACATACTTCACACCCTCGAAAGTTTTAAGAATTTTTGGTTAAATTCTTAAGTCCCATTCTGGAACTTAATTCCTTTAGTCTGGGCCCAAATAGCGGCTTGGTAAATAAGTCAGCGAGTTGAACTTCGCCAGGAACTTGTTTGACACTGAACTCTTCATTGCTTACACATTCTCTAACAAAGAAGTGTTTTATTTTGATATGCTTGGTGCGCTTGTGGTATTCGTATTTTGGGTTGTGCGCTAAGAACACTGCCGACTTGTTGTCTATGTTTAGGACTGGCTTTTCTGTTTTTGTTAGATCGTTAAACAATTGATTCCATGCAAATGGGTATTTAAATTAAAAATGAACCCCGATGGTTCCGTTGAGAGGTACAAGGCCAGAATGGTCATCAAAGGCTATTCCCAGATACCTGGAGTGGACTACGACAGAACGTTCAGCCCAGTGGTTCGTCTGAGCACTGTACGTTCACTGCTTGCTGTCGCTACTCGTGAAAACCTGAAACTGACACAGTTCGACGTGACGACCGCCTTCCTAAACGGTGAAGTTAAGGAAGAACTATATATGAAACAGCCCGAAGGTTACCGTGACGGAACTAAAAGAGTCTGTAAATTAAAACGCAGCCTTTATGGATTGAAGCAAGCGCCACGCTGCTGGAATCACTGCATAGCAGAGTTTTTACTGAAAACTGGATTCAAGCAGAGTGAAGCGGATCCATGCCTATTCGTGCGAACTAAAGGTCAATCAAAGGTCGCTATAGCTCTTTACGTGGACGATGGACTTGTAGCGCACAACTCAACGACAGCAGGTGACGAGTTTTTGAAGGAACTAAAAGCTAGATTCAAAATAACGACCAAACCTGCGTCTTACTTCCTCGGAATAGAAAAAAACGTGCAAAAAGACTCCATATCTCTATGCCAAAAGTCATATATCAAGAAAATCCTAGAAAAATATGGAATGTCTCAGTGCAAGTCAGCACCATCACCCATGATCAAAGATAATGATGCGGGAGCGGATGAAAACATGAAGTCGAATTTTCCTTATAGGCAAGCCGTAGGCGCTTTGGCCTATCTGTCTGTAGGTACGAGGCCTGATATTTCCTACGCTGTTGGAGTCGCCTCAAGACATCTAGAAGCACCTACAAAGGATGATGTGATGCTAGTTAAGCGCATCTTCAGATATCTGAAAGGGACCCAAGATAAGGGCCTAATATTTACAAAAAAGTCAACGCCGCACTTGGTCTGCTACAGCGATGCAGATCACGGAGGAGACCAGTCAACTGGGCGATCGACTTCTGGTGTGGTATGCCTATTCTCTGGCGCCGCTATAAGCTGGAGAAGCCAAAAGCAAACTACAGTTTCCATTTCATCAACGGAGGCTGAAGTTATAGCAGCGAGCGAAGCGGCTCAAGAAATACTATGGCTGAATCAATTGTTTAACGATCTAACAAAAACAGAAAAGCCAGTCCTAAACATAGACAACAAGTCGGCAGTGTTCTTAGCGCACAACCCAAAATACGAATACCACAAGCGCACCAAGCATATCAAAATAAAACACTTCTTTGTTAGAGAATGTGTAAGCAATGAAGAGTTCAGTGTCAAACAAGTTCCTGGCGAAGTTCAACTCGCTGACTTATTTACCAAGCCGCTATTTGGGCCCAGACTAAAGGAATTAAGTTCCAGAATGGGACTTAAGAATTTAACCAAAAATTCTTAAAACTTTCGAGGGTGTGAAGTATGTTCTACTTATACATACCTTCTTATTCTTTAGAAGACTAATCCTCTATGGCAATCGTTGCCATGGTAATAATATTCTTATGAAAAAAACATGAATATACTTTGAACATATTTATTGTACTAAGATTAAAAGGTAATATAAAATGCTTCAGCTTTTTTCTATAATAAATAAACGAAGTTCTCACACATACGCAACCGTAGTCGCAGTTGTTATTCTAAGAACTTCACATAATATTCTTGCTTTTTCAACCAGGGTACGATTTTTCCTCTCTGCTAATCCATTTTGGTGCGCTGTGTGCGGGGCACTAAGTCTTCTTTGTATCCCGCAGCGTTTTAGATAAGCGTCGAAGTCCCTGTTGATATATTCGGTGCCATTATCGGATTGTAGTACCTTGACTTTGTTCCGTAGAATTTTGTTTTTGTTGTTGCGGTTTCCCATTATTTTTCTTCCAGCAGCTTGTACATATTTTGTGCGATTTGTGTTTGAAGATGTTACCTCTTCGTTTGCAGATTCGACAGGACGCGTATAAAGCTTCTTCTTGATATGAGGATCCAGGTTCGTCGTCATTGGTCATGTTATGGTTATGACGGGCTTCAAATTCTTCAAGTATTTTCGTTTTAAGCTCATCTGGCTTAGGAAGAATGTCACGCGTTTCAATTGCGACTCTGAAGTTCTCATATTCGTGGGAGAGACTGTATAACATCATGATGGTTAACAAGTCTTCGTTTATAGTAACGTCCATATCAGCCAGCTTGTCAACTGTGTCCATAAACTTGTTCAAGTGTGCTCGTACATCTTGGTTGTCTAATCTAGTTAGGATCAGCTGTTTAAGTAGTGTCGCTTTGCGCGCAGGTCCCTTACTGGCATAAGTGTTCTTTAATTTGTCCCATACTTCTTTTGCAGTGCCGCAGTTTTTAATTTGTTTAAGCTCGGACGGAGCGATAATAAGGATGAGCTCAGATTTCGCTAATCGATCCTTTTCTTTTTCATCGGCATTTGCATCTGTAGTCAAGGCTTTCTCAACATATTTAAATAATTTATGTCGTACTAGGACGGCTTCGGCTTGAATTACCCAAGTGTCGTAATTATCCTTCGTGAGTGGATCGATTTTTATGTTCGACATTTCGACTTGGTACTCGTACTTACAGTTTCCGCTCTGCTACCATGTGAAGTTCTTAAACATAACAACCGCGACGACGGTTGCGTAAGTGTGAGAACTTCGTTTATTTATTATAGATAAAAAGCTGAAGCATTTTATATTACCTTTTAATAAATCTTAGTACAATAAATATGTTTAAAGTATAATCATGTTTTTTTTCATAAGAATATTATTACCATGGCAACGATTGCCATAGAGGATTAGTCTTCTAAAGAATAAGAAGGTATGTATAAGTAGAACATACTTCACACTTTCTATCACTTGCTATAACACAGCTGTCACTTTCTGTCACTCTCTGTCACACAGCTCTCTCTTTCTGTCACTCGCTGTCACTCAGCTGTCACTCAGCTGTCACTTTCTGTCATTCGCTGTCACTCAGCTTTCACTTTTTGTCATTTGCTGTCACTTTCTTTCTAATCGACGGAGTTAATATATAATCTATTTTTCTAGCAGGGCATTCAGCGTCTCCCGTTTTGTGGTCACAGGGCTTTTTAAAGCGGAAGCAAGTCGCGCATCTCGGAATGTCAGTTTTCTTCGCACATTCGGACATCATATGACCTGCGTCACCGCAGTGACCACATGTAGAAACTAGTTCTCTGCAAGATTTGGCTGCATGGCCACACTGCTGGCATTTATAGCACCTCGTAACTACCGTGAAGTCCCTGACAGGACATGATGTCCAATTTATAAAAATCCTAGATTGAGGTATTACAATTTTTCGTATGTTGGCCGAAACTTCAATAACTAAGTTACAGGTTGCAGCCTCTCTCTTCCCAGATTTGTGGCTTAATTTTACCAAGGTCAAAAAGCACCAAACCAAAGCACTCGCTCACTCGCAGTCACTCAGCTGTCACTCAGCTGTCACAAGCTGTCACTCAGCTGTCACTCGCTGTCACTTTCTGTCACTCAGCTGTCATTTCTGACACTCAGCTGTCACTCAGCTGTCTCTCGCTGTCACTCAGCTGTCACTTTCTGTCACTCGCTGTCACTTTCTGTCACTCGTTGTCACTCAGCTGTCACTTTCTGACACTCAGCTGTCACTTTCTGTCAATTTCTGACACTCAGCTGTCGATTTCTGTCACTTTCTGTCCCTTGGCTGTCACTTTCTGTCAATCGGCTGTCACTTTCTCTCACTCGCTGTCACCCAGCTGTCACTTTCTGTCACTCAGCTGTCACTTTCTGTCACTCAGCTGTCACTCAGTTGTCTTTTTCTGTCACTCGCTGTCACTTAGCTATCACTTTCTGACACTCAGCTGTCACTTTCTGTCAATCAGCTGTCACTTTCTGTCACTCGCTGTCACTCAGCTGTCAGTGACACTCAGTTGTCACTTTCTGTCACTCGCTTTCACTTTCTGTCATTCGCTGTCATTTTGTGTCACTTTCTGACACTCAACTGTCACTCAGCTGTCACTTTCTGTCACTCGCTGTCACTCAGCTGTCATTCGCTGCCACTCAGCTGACATTTTCTGTGTCTCAGCTGTCTTTTACTGTCACTTTCTTTCTTTTGCTGTCACCCAGCTGTCACTTTCTGTCACTCGCTGTCACTCAGCTGTCACTTTCTGTCACTCGCTGTCACTCAGCTGTCAGTGACACTCAGTTGTCACTTTCTGTCACTCGCTTTCACTTTCTGTCATTCGCTGTCATTTTGTGTCACTTTCTGACACTCAGCTGTCACTCAGCTGTCACTTTCTGTCACTCGCTGTCACTCAGCTGTCATTCGCTGTCACTCAGCTGTCACTTTCTGTCACTCGCTGTCACTCAGCTGTCACTTTCTGTCACTGGCTGTCACTCAGCTGTAATTTTCTGTGTTTCACCTGTCACTTACTGTCACTTTCTCTCACTTGCTGTCACCCAGGTGTCACTATCTGTCACTCGCTGTCGCACAGCTGTCACTTTCTTGCTTTCGCTATCACTCAGCTGTCACTTTCTGTCACTCGCTGTCACTCAGCTGTCACTTTCTGTCATTCGCTCTCATTTTCTGTCATTTTCTGACACTCAGCTGTCACTCAGCTGAATTTTTCAGTCACTCGCATACACTCAGCTGTCACTTTCTGTCACTCGCTGTCACTTAGCTATCACTTTCTGACACTCAGCTGTTACTTTCTGTCAATCAGCTGTCACTTTCTGTCACTCGCTGTCACTCAGCTGTCAGTGACACTCAGTTGTCACTTTCTGTCACTCGCTTTCACTTTCTGTCATTCGCTGTCATTTTGTGTCACTTTCTGACACTCAGCTGTCACTCAGCTGTCACTCAGCTGTCACTTTCTGTCACTCGCTGTCACTCAGCTGTCATTCGCTGTCACTCAGCTGTCACTTTCTGTCACTCGCTGTCACTCAGCTGTCACTTTCTGTCGCTCGCTGTCACCCAGCTTTCACTTTCTGTCACTCAGCTGTCACTTTCTGTCACTCAGCTGTCACTCAGTTGTCTTTTTCTGTCACTCGCTGTCACTTAGCTATCACTTTCTGACACTCAGCTGTCACTTTCTGTCAATCAGCTGTCACTTTCTGTCACTCGCTGTCACTCAGCTGTCATTTCTGACACTACGCTTTCACTCAGCTGTCACTCACTGTCACTTTCTGCCACTCGCTGTCACTCAGCTGTCATTTCTGACACTCAACTGTCACTTTCTGTCATTCGCTGTCACTCTGCTGTCACTCAGCTGTCACTTTCTGTCGCTCGCTGACACTCAGCTGTCATTTTCTGTCCCTCAGCTGTAACTTTATGTCAATCAGCTGTCTTTTTCTGTCACTCAGCTGTCACTAGCTGTCACTCAGCTGTCACTCGCTATCACTTTCTGTCACTCAGCTGTCATTTCTGACACTCAGCTGTCACTCGCTGTCACTCAGCTGTCACTTTCTATCACTCGCTGTCACTCAGCTGTCACTTTCTGAAAATAAGCTGTCACTTTCTGTCAATCAGTTGTCATTTTGTCACAAAGCTGTCACTTAATGTATTTTTCTCTCACTCGCTGTCATCCAGCTGTAACTTTCTGTCACTCAGCTGTCATTTTCTGTCCCTCAGCTGTAACTTTCTGTCATTCAGCTGTCACTTTCTGTCAATCAGCTGTCACTTTCTGTCAATCAGCTGTCACTTTCTGTCACTCGCTGTCACTCAGCTGTCACTTTTTGTCACTCGCTGACACTCAGCTGTCACTCGCTGTCACTCAGCTGTCACTTTCTATCACTCGCTGTCACTCAGCTGTCACTTTCTGTCAATCGCTGTCACTCAGCTGTCATTTTCTGTGTGTCAGCTGTCACTTACTGTCAATTTCTCTCACTTGCTGTCACCCAGCTGTCTCTTTCTGTCACTCGCTGTCACTCAGCTGTCACTTTCTGTCACTCGCTGTCACTCAGCTGTCACGACCCGATTGGCGCAGCGGTAGTGAGGCTGCCTTACGTTCGTAGGGTCCCGGATTCGAATCCCGGTCGGAGCAAATGTTTGTGTGATGAGCATAGGTGTCCACGAAACAAGCCTCGTTGCTTAGTGTGGCACTAGATGGCGCTGTGTGTAATGCCCAGTGATATTTATTTATTTATTTATTTACTTTCTGACACTCAGCTGTCACTTTCTGTCTCTCGCTGTCACTCAGCTGTCATTTTCTGTCACTCGCTGTCACTCAGCTGTCATTTTCTGTGTGGCAGCTGTCACTTACTGTCACTTTCTCTCACTTTCTGTCACTCATTGTTACTCAGCTGTCATTTTCTGTCACTCGCTGTCACTCAGTTGTCACTTTCTGTCACTCGCTTTCACTTTCTGTCATTCGCTGTCATTTTGTGTCACTTTCTGACACTCAGCTGTCACTCAGCTGTCACTTTCTGTCACTCGCTGTCACTCAGCTGTCACTTTCTGTCATTCGCTATCACTCAGCTGTCACTTTCTGTCATTCGCTGTCACTCAGCTTTCACTTTTTGTCATTTGCTGTCACTTTCTTTCTAATCGACGGAGTTAATATATAATCTATTTTTCTAGCAGGGCATTCAGCGTCTCCCGTTTTGTGGTCACAGGGCTTTTTAAAGCGGAAGCAAGTCGCGCATCTCGGAATGTCAGTTTTCTTCGCACATTCGGACATCATATGACCTGCGTCACCGCAGTGACCACATGTAGAAACTAGTTCTCTGCAAGATTTGGCTGCATGGCCACACTGCTGGCATTTATAGCACCTCGTAACTACCGTGAAGTCCCTGACAGGACATGATGTCCAATTTATAAAAATCCTAGATTGAGGTATTACAATTTTTCGTATGTTGGCCGAAACTTCAATAACTAAGTTACAGGTTGCAGCCTCTCTCTTCCCAGATTTGTGGCTTAATTTTACCAAGGTCAAAAAGCACCAAACCAAAGCACTCGCTCACTCGCAGTCACTCAGCTGTCACTCAGCTGTCACAAGCTGTCACTCAGCTGTCACTCGCTGTCACTTTCTGTCACTCAGCTGTCATTTCTGACACTCAGCTGTCACTCAGCTGTCTCTCGCTGTCACTCAGCTGTCACTTTCTGTCACTCGCTGTCACTTTCTGTCACTCGTTGTCACTCAGCTGTCACTTTCTGACACTCAGCTGTCACTTTCTGTCAATTTCTGACACTCAGCTGTCGATTTCTGTCACTTTCTGTCCCTTGGCTGTCACTTTCTGTCAATCGGCTGTCACTTTCTCTCACTCGCTGTCACCCAGCTGTCACTTTCTGTCACTCAGCTGTCACTTTCTGTCACTCAGCTGTCACTCAGTTGTCTTTTTCTGTCACTCGCTGTCACTTAGCTATCACTTTCTGACACTCAGCTGTCACTTTCTGTCAATCAGCTGTCACTTTCTGTCACTCGCTGTCACTCAGCTGTCAGTGACACTCAGTTGTCACTTTCTGTCACTCGCTTTCACTTTCTGTCATTCGCTGTCATTTTGTGTCACTTTCTGACACTCAACTGTCACTCAGCTGTCACTTTCTGTCACTCGCTGTCACTCAGCTGTCATTCGCTGCCACTCAGCTGACATTTTCTGTGTCTCAGCTGTCTTTTACTGTCACTTTCTTTCTTTTGCTGTCACCCAGCTGTCACTTTCTGTCACTCGCTGTCACTCAGCTGTCACTTTCTGTCACTCGCTGTCACTCAGCTGTCAGTGACACTCAGTTGTCACTTTCTGTCACTCGCTTTCACTTTCTGTCATTCGCTGTCATTTTGTGTCACTTTCTGACACTCAGCTGTCACTCAGCTGTCACTTTCTGTCACTCGCTGTCACTCAGCTGTCATTCGCTGTCACTCAGCTGTCACTTTCTGTCACTCGCTGTCACTCAGCTGTCACTTTCTGTCACTGGCTGTCACTCAGCTGTAATTTTCTGTGTTTCACCTGTCACTTACTGTCACTTTCTCTCACTTGCTGTCACCCAGGTGTCACTATCTGTCACTCGCTGTCGCACAGCTGTCACTTTCTTGCTTTCGCTATCACTCAGCTGTCACTTTCTGTCACTCGCTGTCACTCAGCTGTCACTTTCTGTCATTCGCTCTCATTTTCTGTCATTTTCTGACACTCAGCTGTCACTCAGCTGAATTTTTCAGTCACTCGCATACACTCAGCTGTCACTTTCTGTCACTCGCTGTCACTTAGCTATCACTTTCTGACACTCAGCTGTTACTTTCTGTCAATCAGCTGTCACTTTCTGTCACTCGCTGTCACTCAGCTGTCAGTGACACTCAGTTGTCACTTTCTGTCACTCGCTTTCACTTTCTGTCATTCGCTGTCATTTTGTGTCACTTTCTGACACTCAGCTGTCACTCAGCTGTCACTCAGCTGTCACTTTCTGTCACTCGCTGTCACTCAGCTGTCATTCGCTGTCACTCAGCTGTCACTTTCTGTCACTCGCTGTCACTCAGCTGTCACTTTCTGTCGCTCGCTGTCACCCAGCTTTCACTTTCTGTCACTCAGCTGTCACTTTCTGTCACTCAGCTGTCACTCAGTTGTCTTTTTCTGTCACTCGCTGTCACTTAGCTATCACTTTCTGACACTCAGCTGTCACTTTCTGTCAATCAGCTGTCACTTTCTGTCACTCGCTGTCACTCAGCTGTCATTTCTGACACTACGCTTTCACTCAGCTGTCACTCACTGTCACTTTCTGCCACTCGCTGTCACTCAGCTGTCATTTCTGACACTCAACTGTCACTTTCTGTCATTCGCTGTCACTCTGCTGTCACTCAGCTGTCACTTTCTGTCGCTCGCTGACACTCAGCTGTCATTTTCTGTCCCTCAGCTGTAACTTTATGTCAATCAGCTGTCTTTTTCTGTCACTCAGCTGTCACTAGCTGTCACTCAGCTGTCACTCGCTATCACTTTCTGTCACTCAGCTGTCATTTCTGACACTCAGCTGTCACTCGCTGTCACTCAGCTGTCACTTTCTATCACTCGCTGTCACTCAGCTGTCACTTTCTGAAAATAAGCTGTCACTTTCTGTCAATCAGTTGTCATTTTGTCACAAAGCTGTCACTTAATGTATTTTTCTCTCACTCGCTGTCATCCAGCTGTAACTTTCTGTCACTCAGCTGTCATTTTCTGTCCCTCAGCTGTAACTTTCTGTCATTCAGCTGTCACTTTCTGTCAATCAGCTGTCACTTTCTGTCAATCAGCTGTCACTTTCTGTCACTCGCTGTCACTCAGCTGTCACTTTTTGTCACTCGCTGACACTCAGCTGTCACTCGCTGTCACTCAGCTGTCACTTTCTATCACTCGCTGTCACTCAGCTGTCACTTTCTGTCAATCGCTGTCACTCAGCTGTCATTTTCTGTGTGTCAGCTGTCACTTACTGTCAATTTCTCTCACTTGCTGTCACCCAGCTGTCTCTTTCTGTCACTCGCTGTCACTCAGCTGTCACTTTCTGTCACTCGCTGTCACTCAGCTGTCACGACCCGATTGGCGCAGCGGTAGTGAGGCTGCCTTACGTTCGTAGGGTCCCGGATTCGAATCCCGGTCGGAGCAAATGTTTGTGTGATGAGCATAGGTGTCCACGAAACAAGCCTCGTTGCTTAGTGTGGCACTAGATGGCGCTGTGTGTAATGCCCAGTGATATTTATTTATTTATTTATTTACTTTCTGACACTCAGCTGTCACTTTCTGTCTCTCGCTGTCACTCAGCTGTCATTTTCTGTCACTCGCTGTCACTCAGCTGTCATTTTCTGTGTGGCAGCTGTCACTTACTGTCACTTTCTCTCACTTTCTGTCACTCATTGTTACTCAGCTGTCATTTTCTGTCACTCGCTGTCACTCAGTTGTCACTTTCTGTCACTCGCTTTCACTTTCTGTCATTCGCTGTCATTTTGTGTCACTTTCTGACACTCAGCTGTCACTCAGCTGTCACTTTCTGTCACTCGCTGTCACTCAGCTGTCACTTTCTGTCATTCGCTATCACTCAGCTGTCACTTTCTGTCATTCGCTGTCACTCAGCTTTCACTTTTTGTCATTTGCTGTCACTTTCTTTCTAATCGACGGAGTTAATATATAATCTATTTTTCTAGCAGGGCATTCAGCGTCTCCCGTTTTGTGGTCACAGGGCTTTTTAAAGCGGAAGCAAGTCGCGCATCTCGGAATGTCAGTTTTCTTCGCACATTCGGACATCATATGACCTGCGTCACCGCAGTGACCACATGTAGAAACTAGTTCTCTGCAAGATTTGGCTGCATGGCCACACTGCTGGCATTTATAGCACCTCGTAACTACCGTGAAGTCCCTGACAGGACATGATGTCCAATTTATAAAAATCCTAGATTGAGGTATTACAATTTTTCGTATGTTGGCCGAAACTTCAATAACTAAGTTACAGGTTGCAGCCTCTCTCTTCCCAGATTTGTGGCTTAATTTTACCAAGGTCAAAAAGCACCAAACCAAAGCACTCGCTCACTCGCAGTCACTCAGCTGTCACTCAGCTGTCACAAGCTGTCACTCAGCTGTCACTCGCTGTCACTTTCTGTCACTCAGCTGTCATTTCTGACACTCAGCTGTCACTCAGCTGTCTCTCGCTGTCACTCAGCTGTCACTTTCTGTCACTCGCTGTCACTTTCTGTCACTCGTTGTCACTCAGCTGTCACTTTCTGACACTCAGCTGTCACTTTCTGTCAATTTCTGACACTCAGCTGTCGATTTCTGTCACTTTCTGTCCCTTGGCTGTCACTTTCTGTCAATCGGCTGTCACTTTCTCTCACTCGCTGTCACCCAGCTGTCACTTTCTGTCACTCAGCTGTCACTTTCTGTCACTCAGCTGTCACTCAGTTGTCTTTTTCTGTCACTCGCTGTCACTTAGCTATCACTTTCTGACACTCAGCTGTCACTTTCTGTCAATCAGCTGTCACTTTCTGTCACTCGCTGT
This sequence comes from Xestia rhomboidea, assembly GCA_963853795.1. Taxonomy (NCBI): domain Eukaryota; kingdom Metazoa; phylum Arthropoda; class Insecta; order Lepidoptera; family Noctuidae; genus Xestia; species Xestia rhomboidea. The sequence continues at coordinate 386,937 of OY970783.1, forward strand.
CACTCAGCTGTCAGTGACACTCAGTTGTCACTTTCTGTCACTCGCTTTCACTTTCTGTCATTCGCTGTCATTTTGTGTCACTTTCTGACACTCAACTGTCACTCAGCTGTCACTTTCTGTCACTCGCTGTCACTCAGCTGTCATTCGCTGCCACTCAGCTGACATTTTCTGTGTCTCAGCTGTCTTTTACTGTCACTTTCTTTCTTTTGCTGTCACCCAGCTGTCACTTTCTGTCACTCGCTGTCACTCAGCTGTCACTTTCTGTCACTCGCTGTCACTCAGCTGTCAGTGACACTCAGTTGTCACTTTCTGTCACTCGCTTTCACTTTCTGTCATTCGCTGTCATTTTGTGTCACTTTCTGACACTCAGCTGTCACTCAGCTGTCACTTTCTGTCACTCGCTGTCACTCAGCTGTCATTCGCTGTCACTCAGCTGTCACTTTCTGTCACTCGCTGTCACTCAGCTGTCACTTTCTGTCACTGGCTGTCACTCAGCTGTAATTTTCTGTGTTTCACCTGTCACTTACCGTCACTTTCTCTCACTTGCTGTCACCCAGGTGTCACTATCTGTCACTCGCTGTCGCACAGCTGTCACTTTCTTGCTTTCGCTATCACTCAGCTGTCACTTTCTGTCACTCGCTGTCACTCAGCTGTCACTTTCTGTCATTCGCTCTCATTTTCTGTCATTTTCTGACACTCAGCTGTCACTCAGCTGAATTTTTCAGTCACTCGCATACACTCAGCTGTCACTTTCTGTCACTCGCTGTCACTTAGCTATCACTTTCTGACACTCAGCTGTTACTTTCTGTCAATCAGCTGTCACTTTCTGTCACTCGCTGTCACTCAGCTGTCAGTGACACTCAGTTGTCACTTTCTGTCACTCGCTTTCACTTTCTGTCATTCGCTGTCATTTTGTGTCACTTTCTGACACTCAGCTGTCACTCAGCTGTCACTCAGCTGTCACTTTCTGTCACTCGCTGTCACTCAGCTGTCATTCGCTGTCACTCAGCTGTCACTTTCTGTCACTCGCTGTCACTCAGCTGTCACTTTCTGTCACTGGCTGTCACTCAGCTGTAATTTTCTGTGTCTCACCTGTCACTTACTGTCACTTTCTCTCACTTGCTGTCACCCAGGTGTCACTATCTGTCACTCGCTGTCGCACAGCTGTCACTTTCTTGCTTTCGCTATCACTCAGCTGTCACTTTCTGTCACTCGCTGTCACTCAGCTGTCACTTTCTGTCATTCGCTCTCATTTTCTGTCATTTTCTGACACTCAGCTGTCACTCAGCTGAATTTTTCAGTCACTCGCATACACTCAGCTGTCACTTTCTGTCACTCGCTGTCACTCAGCTGTCATTTTCTGTGTGGCAGCTGTCACTTACTGTCACTTTCACTCACTTGCTGTCACCCAGCTGTCACTTTCTGTCACTCGCTGTCACTCAGCTGTCATTTTCTGTCACTCGCTGTCACTCAGTTGTCACTTTCTGTCACTCGCTTTCACTTTCTGTCATTCGCTGTCATTTTGTGTCACTTTCTGACACTCAGCTGTCACTCAGCTGTCACTTTCTGTCACTCGCTGTCACTCAGCTGTCACTTTCTGTCTCTCGCTGTCACTCAGCTGTCATTTTCTGTCACTCGCTGTCACTTAGCTGTCATTTCTGACACTACGCTTTCACTCAGCTGTCACTCACTGTCACTTTCTGCCACTCGCTGTCACTCAGCTGTCATTTCTGACACTCAACTGTCACTTTCTGTCATTCGCTGTCACTCTGCTGTCACTCAGCTGTCACTTTCTGTCGCTCGCTGTCACCCAGCTTTCACTTTCTGTCACTCAGCTGTCACTTTCTGTCACTCAGCTGTCACTCAGTTGTCTTTTTCTGTCACTCGCTGTCACTTAGCTATCACTTTCTGACACTCAGCTGTCACTTTCTGTCAATCAGCTGTCACTTTCTGTCACTCGCTGTCACTCAGCTGTCATTTCTGACACTACGCTTTCACTCAGCTGTCACTCACTGTCACTTTCTGCCACTCGCTGTCACTCAGCTGTCATTTCTGACACTCAACTGTCACTTTCTGTCATTCGCTGTCACTCTGCTGTCACTCAGCTGTCACTTTCTGTCGCTCGCTGACACTCAGCTGTCATTTTCTGTCCCTCAGCTGTAACTTTATGTCAATCAGCTGTCTTTTTCTGTCACTCAGCTGTCACTAGCTGTCACTCAGCTGTCACTCGCTATCACTTTCTGTCACTCAGCTGTCATTTCTGACACTCAGCTGTCACTCGCTGTCACTCAGCTGTCACTTTCTATCACTCGCTGTCACTCAGCTGTCACTTTCTGAAAATCAGCTGTCACTTTCTGTCAATCAGTTGTCATTTTCTGTCACAAAGCTGTCACTTAATGTATTTTTCTCTCACTCGCTGTCATCCAGCTGTAACTTTCTGTCACTCAGCTGTCATTTTCTGTCCCTCAGCTGTAACTTTCTGTCATTCAGCTGTCACTTTCTGTCAATCAGCTGTCACTTTCTGTCAATCAGCTGTCACTTTCTGTCACTCGCTGTCACTCAGCTGTCACTTTTTGTCACTCGCTGACACTCAGCTGTCACTCGCTGTCACTCAGCTGTCACTTTCTATCACTCGCTGTCACTCAGCTGTCACTTTCTGTCAATCGCTGTCACTCAGCTGTCATTTTCTGTGTGTCAGCTGTCACTTACTGTCAATTTCTCTCACTTGCTGTCACCCAGCTGTCTCTTTCTGTCACTCGCTGTCACTCAGCTGTCACTTTCTGTCACTCGCTGTCACTCAGCTGTCACGACCCGATTGGCGCAGCGGTAGTGAGGCTGCCTTACGTTCGTAGGGTCCCGGATTCGAATCCCGGTCGGAGCAAATGTTTGTGTGATGAGCATAGGTGTCCACGAAACAAGCCTCGTTGCTTAGTGTGGCACTAGATGGCGCTGTGTGTAATGCCCAGTGATATTTATTTATTTATTTATTTACTTTCTGACACTCAGCTGTCACTTTCTGTCTCTCGCTGTCACTCAGCTGTCATTTTCTGTCACTCGCTGTCACTCAGCTGTCATTTTCTGTGTGGCAGCTGTCACTTACTGTCACTTTCTCTCACTTTCTGTCACTCATTGTCACTCAGCTGTCATTTTCTGTCACTCGCTGTCACTCAGTTGTCACTTTCTGTCACTCGCTTTCACTTTCTGTCATTCGCTGTCATTTTGTGTCACTTTCTGACACTCAGCTGTCACTCAGCTGTCACTTTCTGTCACTCGCTGTCACTCAGCTGTCACTTTCTGTCATTCGCTATCACTCAGCTGTCACTTTATGTCATTCGCTGTCACTCAGCTTTCACTTTTTGTCATTTGCTGTCACTTTCTTTCTAATCGACGGAGTTAATATATAATCTATTTTTCTAGCAGGGCATTCAGCGTCTCCCGTTTTGTGGTCACAGGGCTTTTTAAAGCGGAAGCAAGTCGCGCATCTCGGAATGTCAGTTTTCTTCGCACATTCGGACATCATATGACCTGCGTCACCGCAGTGACCACATGTAGAAACTAGTTCTCTGCAAGATTTGGCTGCATGGCCACACTGCTGGCATTTATAGCACCTCGTAACTACCGTGAAGTCCCTGACAGGACATGATGTCCAATTTATAAAAATCCTAGATTGAGGTATTACAATTTTTCGTATGTTGGCCGAAACTTCAATAACTAAGTTACAGGTTGCAGCCTCTCTCTTCCCAGATTTGTGGCTTAATTTTACCAAGGTCAAAAAGCACCAAACCAAAGCACTCGCTCACTCGCAGTCACTCAGCTGTCACTCAGCTGTCACAAGCTGTCACTCAGCTGTCACTCGCTGTCACTTTCTGTCACTCAGCTGTCATTTCTGACACTCAGCTGTCACTCAGCTGTCTCTCGCTGTCACTCAGCTGTCACTTTCTGTCACTCGCTGTCACTTTCTGTCACTCGTTGTCACTCAGCTGTCACTTTCTGACACTCAGCTGTCACTTTCTGTCAATTTCTGACACTCAGCTGTCGATTTCTGTCACTTTCTGTCCCTTGGCTGTCACTTTCTGTCAATCGGCTGTCACTTTCTCTCACTCGCTGTCACCCAGCTGTCACTTTCTGTCACTCAGCTGTCACTTTCTGTCACTCAGCTGTCACTCAGTTGTCTTTTTCTGTCACTCGCTGTCACTTAGCTATCACTTTCTGACACTCAGCTGTCACTTTCTGTCAATCAGCTGTCACTTTCTGTCACTCGCTGTCACTCAGCTGTCAGTGACACTCAGTTGTCACTTTCTGTCACTCGCTTTCACTTTCTGTCATTCGCTGTCATTTTGTGTCACTTTCTGACACTCAACTGTCACTCAGCTGTCACTTTCTGTCACTCGCTGTCACTCAGCTGTCATTCGCTGCCACTCAGCTGACATTTTCTGTGTCTCAGCTGTCTTTTACTGTCACTTTCTTTCTTTTGCTGTCACCCAGCTGTCACTTTCTGTCACTCGCTGTCTTTCAGCTGTCACTTTCTGTCACTCGCTGTCACTCAGCTGTCAGTGACACTCAGTTGTCACTTTCTGTCACTCGCTTTCACTTTCTGTCATTCGCTGTCATTTTGTGTCACTTTCTGACACTCAGCTGTCACTCAGCTGTCACTTTCTGTCACTCGCTGTCACTCAGCTGTCATTCGCTGTCACTCAGCTGTCACTTTCTGTCACTCGCTGTCACTCAGCTGTCACTTTCTGTCACTGGCTGTCACTCAGCTGTAATTTTCTGTGTTTCACCTGTCACTTACTGTCACTTTCTCTCACTTGCTGTCACCCAGGTGTCACTATCTGTCACTCGCTGTCGCACAGCTGTCACTTTCTTGCTTTCGCTATCACTCAGCTGTCACTTTCTGTCACTCGCTGTCACTCAGCTGTCACTTTCTGTCATTCGCTCTCATTTTCTGTCATTTTCTGACACTCAGCTGTCACTCAGCTGAATTTTTCAGTCACTCGCATACACTCAGCTGTCACTTTCTGTCACTCGCTGTCACTCAGCTGTCATTTTCTGTGTGGCAGCTGTCACTTACTGTCACTTTCTCTCACTTGCTGTCACCCAGCTGTCACTTTCTGTCACTCGCTGTCACTCAGCTGTCATTTTCTGTCACTCGCCGTCACTCAGTTATCACTTTCTGTCACTCGCTTTCACTTTCTGTCATTCGCTGTCATTTTGTGTCACTTTCTGACACTCAGCTGTCACTCAGCTGTCACTTTCTGTCACTCGCTGTCACTCAGCTGTCACTTTCTGTCTCTCGCTGTCACTCAGCTGTCATTTTCTGTCACTCGCTGTCACTTAGCTGTCATTTCTGACACTACGCTTTCACTCAGCTGTCACTCACTGTCACTTTCTGCCACTCGCTGTCACTCAGCTGTCATTTCTGACACTCAACTGTCCCTTTCTGTCATTCGCTGTCACTCTGCTGTCACTCAGCTGTCACTTTCTGTCGCTCGCTGTCACCCAGCTTTCACTTTCTGTCACTCAGCTGTCACTTTCTGTCACTCAGCTGTCACTCAGTTGTCTTTTTCTGTCACTCGCTGTCACTTAGCTATCACTTTCTGACACTCAGCTGTCACTTTCTGTCAATCAGCTGTCACTTTCTGTCACTCGCTGTCACTCAGCTGTCATTTCTGACACTACGCTTTCACTCAGCTGTCACTCACTGTCACTTTCTGCCACTCGCTGTCACTCAGCTGTCATTTCTGACACTCAACTGTCACTTTCTGTCATTCGCTGTCACTCTGCTGTCACTCAGCTGTCACTTTCTGTCGCTCGCTGACACTCAGCTGTCATTTTCTGTCCCTAAGCTGTAACTTTCTGTCAATCAGCTGTCTTTTTCTGTCACTCAGCTGTCACTAGCTGTCACTCAGCTGTCACTCGCTATCACTTTCTGTCACTCAGCTGTCATTTCTGACACTCAGCTGTCACTCGCTGTCACTCAGCTGTCACTTTCTATCACTCGCTGTCACTCAGCTGTCACTTTCTGAAAATCAGCTGTCACTTTCTGTCAATCAGTTGTCATTTTCTGTCACAAAGCTGTCACTTAATGTATTTTTCTCTCACTCGCTGTCATCCAGCTGTAACTTTCTGTCACTCAGCTGTCATTTTCTGTCCCTCAGCTGTAACTTTCTGTCATTCAGCTGTCACTTTCTGTCAATCAGCTGTCTTTTTCTGTCAATCAGCTGTCACTTTCTGTCACTCGCTGTCACTCAGCTGTCACTTTTTGTCACTCGCTGACACTCAGCTGTCACTCGCTGTCACTCAGCTGTCACTTTCTATCACTCGCTGTCACTCAGCTGTCACTTTCTGTCAATCGCTGTCACTCAGCTGTCATTTTCTGTGTGTCAGCTGTCACTTACTGTCAATTTCTCTTACTTGCTGTCACCCAGCTGTCTCTTTCTGTCACTCGCTGTCACTCAGCTGTCACTTTCTGTCACTCGCTGTCACTCAGCTGTCACGACCCGATTGGCGCAGCGGTAGTGAGGCTGCCTTACGTTCGTAGGGTCCCGGATTCGAATCCCGGTCGGAGCAAATGTTTGTGTGATGAGCATGGGTGTCCACGAAACAAGCCTCGTTGCTTAGTGTGGCACTAGATGGCGCTGTGTGTAATGTCCAGTGATATTTATTTATTTATTTATTTACTTTCTGACACTCAGCTGTCACTTTCTGTCTCTCGCTGTCACTCAGCTGTCATTTTCTGTCACTCGCTGTCACTCAGCTGTCATTTTCTGTGTGGCAGCTGTCACTTACTGTCACTTTCTCTCACTTTCTGTCACTCATTGTCACTCAGCTGTCATTTTCTGTCACTCGCTGTCACTCAGTTGTCACTTTCTGTCACTCGCTTTCACTTTCTGTCATTCGCTGTCATTTTGTGTCACTTTCTGACACTCAGCTGTCACTCAGCTGTCACTTTCTGTCACTCGCTGTCACTCAGCTGTCACTTTCTGTCATTCGCTATCACTCAGCTGTCACTTTATGTCATTCGCTGTCACTCAGCTTTCACTTTTTGTCATTTGCTGTCACTTTCTTTCTAATCGACGGAGTTAATATATAATCTATTTTTCTAGCAGGGCATTCAGCGTCTCCCGTTTTGTGGTCACAGGGCTTTTTAAAGCGGAAGCAAGTCGCGCATCTCGGAATGTCAGTTTTCTTCGCACATTCGGACATCATATGACCTGCGTCACCGCAGTGACCACATGTAGAAACTAGTTCTCTGCAAGATTTGGCTGCATGGCCACACTGCTGGCATTTATAGCACCTCGTAACTACCGTGAAGTCCCTGACAGGACATGATGTCCAATTTATAAAAATCCTAGATTGAGGTATTACAATTTTTCGTATGTTGGCCGAAACTTCAATAACTAAGTTACAGGTTGCAGCCTCTCTCTTCCCAGATTTGTGGCTTAATTTTACCAAGGTCAAAAAGCACCAAACCAAAGCACTCGCTCACTCGCAGTCACTCAGCTGTCACTCAGCTGTCACAAGCTGTCACTCAGCTGTCACTCGCTGTCACTTTCTGTCACTCAGCTGTCATTTCTGACACTCAGCTGTCACTCAGCTGTCTCTCGCTGTCACTCAGCTGTCACTTTCTGTCACTCGCTGTCACTTTCTGTCACTCGTTGTCACTCAGCTGTCACTTTCTGACACTCAGCTGTCACTTTCTGTCAATTTCTGACACTCAGCTGTCGATTTCTGTCACTTTCTGTCCCTTGGCTGTCACTTTCTGTCAATCGGCTGTCACTTTCTCTCACTCGCTGTCACCCAGCTGTCACTTTCTGTCACTCAGCTGTCACTTTCTGTCACTCAGCTGTCACTCAGTTGTCTTTTTCTGTCACTCGCTGTCACTTAGCTATCACTTTCTGACACTCAGCTGTTACTTTCTGTCAATCAGCTGTCACTTTCTGTCACTCGCTGTCACTCAGCTGTCAGTGACACTCAGTTGTCACTTTCTGTCACTCGCTTTCACTTTCTGTCATTCGCTGTCATTTTGTGTCACTTTCTGACACTCAGCTGTCACTCAGCTGTCACTTTCTGTCACTCGCTGTCACTCAGCTGTCATTCGCTGTCACTCAGCTGTCACTTTCTGTCACTCGCTGTCACTCAGCTGTCACTTTCTGTCACTGGCTGTCACTCAGCTGTAATTTTCTGTGTCTCACCTGTCACTTACTGTCACTTTCTCTCACTTGCTGTCACCCAGGTGTCACTATCTGTCACTCGCTGTCGCACAGCTGTCACTTTCTTGCTTTCGCTATCACTCAGCTGTCACTTTCTGTCACTCGCTGTCACTCAGCTGTCACTTTCTGTCATTCGCTCTCATTTTCTGTCATTTTCTGACACTCAGCTGTCACTCAGCTGAATTTTTCAGTCACTCGCATACACTCAGCTGTCACTTTCTGTCACTCGCTGTCACTCAGCTGTCATTTTCTGTGTGGCAGCTGTCACTTACTGTCACTTTCTCTCACTTGCTGTCACCCAGCTGTCACTTTCTGTCACTCGCTGTCACTCAGCTGTCATTTTCTGTCACTCGCTGTCACTCAGTTGTCACTTTCTGTCACTCGCTTTCACTTTCTGTCATTCGCTGTCATTTTGTGTCACTTTCTGACACTCAGCTGTCACTCAGCTGTCACTTTCTGTCACTCGCTGTCACTCAGCTGTCACTTTCTGTCACTCAGCTGTCACTTTCTATCACTCGCTGTCACTCAGCTGTCACTTTCTGAAACTCAGCTGTCACTTTCTGTCAATCAGTTGTCATTTTCTGTCACAAAGCTGTCACTTAATGTATTTTTCTCTCACTTGCTGTCATCCAGCTGTAACTTTCTGTCACTCAGCTGTCATTTTCTGTCCCTCAGCTGTAACTTTCTGTCATTCAGCTGTCACTTTCTGTCAATCAGCTGTCACTTTCTGTCAATCAGCTGTCACTTTCTGTCACTCGCTGTCACTCAGCTGTCACTTTTTGTCACTCGCTGACACTCAGCTGTCACTCGCTGTCACTCAGCTGTCACTTTCTATCACTCGCTGTCACTCAGCTGTCACTTTCTGTCAATCGCTGTCACTCAGCTGTCATTTTCTGTGTGTCAGCTGTCACTTACTGTCAATTTCTCTCACTTGCTGTCACCCAGCTGTCACTTTCTGTCACTCGCTGTCACTCAGCTGTCACTTTCTGTCACTCGCTGTCACTCAGCTGTCACGACCCGATTGGCGCAGCGGTAGTGAGGCTGCCTTACGTTCGTAGGGTCCCGGATTCGAATCCCGGTCGGAGCAAATGTTTGTGTGATGAGCATGGGTGTCCACGAAACAAGCCTCGTTGCTTAGTGTGGCACTAGATGGCGCTGTGTGTAATGTCCAGTGATATTTATTTATTTATTTATTTACTTTCTGACACTCAGCTGTCACTTTCTGTCCCTCGCTGTCACTCAGCTGTCATTTTCTGTCACTCGCTGTCACTCAGCTGTCATTTTCTGTGTGGCAGCTGTCACTTACTGTCACTTTCTCTCACTTGCTGTCACCCAGCTGTCACTTTCTGTCACTCGCTGTCACTCAGCTGTCATTTTCTGTCACTCGCTGTCACTCAGTTGTCACTTTCTGTCACTCGCTTTCACTTTCTGTCATTCGCTGTCATTTTGTGTCACTTTCTGACACTCAGCTGTCACTCAGCTGTCACTTTCTGTCACTCGCTGTCACTCAGCTGTCACTTTCTGTCATTCGCTATCACTCAGCTGTCACTTTCTGTCACTCGCTGTCACTCAGCTGTCACTCGCTGTCACTTTCTGTCACTCAGCTGTCATTTCTGACACTCAGCTTCCACTTTCTGTCACTAGCTGTAACTCAGCTGTCACTTTTTGTCATTCGCTGCCACTCAGCTGACATTTTCTGTGTCTCTGCTGTCACTTACTGTCACTTTCTCTCTTTTGCTGTCACCCAGCTGTCACTTTCTGTCACTCGCTGTCACTCAGCTGTCATTTTCTGTCGATCGCTGTCACTCAGATGTCACTTTCTGTCCCTCAGCTGTCTTTTCTGTCACTTTCTGTCACTCGCTGTGTTACAGCTGTCACTTTCTGTCACTCAGCTGTCACTTTCGGTCATTCGCTGTCACTTAGCTGTCACTTTCTGTCATTCAGCTGTCACTTTCTGTCAAACAGCTGTCACTTTCTGTCAATCAGCTGTCATTTTCTGTCGATCGCTGTCACTCAGATGTCACTTTCTGTCGCTCGCTGACACTCAGCTGTCATTTTCTGTCCCTCAGCTGTAACTTTCTGTCAATCAGCTGTCACTTTCTGACACTCAACTGTCACTTTCTGTCATTCGCTGTCACTCTGCTGTCACTCAGCTGTCACTTTCTGTCGCTCGCTGTCACCCAGCTGTCACTTTCTGTCACTCAGCTGTCACTTTCTGTCACTCAGCTGTCACTCAGTTGTCTTTTTTTGTCACTCGCTGTCACTTAGCTATCACTTTCTGACACTCAGCTGTCACTTTCTGTCAATCAGCTGTCACTTTCTGTCACTCGCTGTCAGTCAGCTGTCATTTCTGACACTACGCTTTCACTCAGCTGTCACTCACTGTCACTTTCTGCCACTCGCTGTCACTCAGCTGTCATTTCTGACACTCAACTGTCACTTTCTGTCATTCGCTGTCACTCTGCTGTCACTCAGCTGTCACTTTCTGTCGCTCGCTGACACTCAGCTGTCATTTTCTGTCCCTCAGCTGTAACTTTCTGTCAATCAGCTGTCTTTTTCTGTCACTCAGCTGTCACTAGCTGTCACTCAGCTGTCACTCGCTATCACTTTCTGTCACTCAGCTGTCATTTCTGACACTCAGCTGTCACTCGCTGTCACTCAGCTGTCACTTTCTATCACTCGCTGTCACTCAGCTGTCACTTTCTGAAACTCAGCTGTCACTTTCTGTCATTCAGCTGTCACTTTCTGTCAATCAGCTGTCACTTTCTGTCAATCAGCTGTCACTTTCTGTCACTCGCTGTCACTCAGCTGTCACTTTTTGTCACTCGCTGACACTCAGCTGTCACTCGCTGTCACTCAGCTGTCACTTTCTATCACTCGCTGTCACTCAGCTGTCACTTTCTGTCAATCGCTGTCACTCAGCTGTCATTTTCTGTGTGTCAGCTGTCACTTACTGTCAATTTCTCTCACTTGCTGTCACCCAGCTGTCACTTTCTGTCGCTCGATGTCACTCAGCTGTCACTTTCTGTCACTCGCTGTCACTCAGCTGTCACGACCCGATTGGCGCAGCGGTAGTGAGGTTGCCTTACGTTCGTAGGGTCCCGGATTCGAATCCCGGTCGGAGCAAATGTTTGTGTGATGAGCATGGGTGTCCACGAAACAAGACTCGTTGCTTAGTGTGGCACTAGATGGCGCTGTGTGTAATGTCCAGTGATATTTATTTATTTATTTATTTACTTTCTGACACTCAGCTGTCACTTTCTGTCACTCGCTGTCACTCAGCTGTCATTTTCTGTGTGTCAGCTGTCACTTACTGTCACTTTCTCTCACTTGCTGTCACCCAGCTGTCACTTTCTGTCACTCGCTGTCACTCAGCTGTCATTTTCTGTCGCTCGCTGTCACTCAGTTGTCACTTTCTGTCACTCGCTTTCACTTTCTGTCATTCGCTGTCATTTTGTGTCACTTTCTGACACTCAGCTGTCACTCAGCTGTCACTTTCTGTCACTCGCTGTCACTCAGCTGTCACTTTCTGTCATTCGCTGTCACTCAGCTGTCACTTTCTGTCACTCGCTGTCACTCAGCTGTCACTTTCTGTCATTCGCTGTCACTCTGCTGTCACTCAGTTGTCACTCAGCTGTCACCAGTTTTCACTCAGCTGTCACTTTCTGTCACTCGCTGTCACTCAGCTGTCATTTTCTGTCATTCGCTGTCACTCAGTTGTCACTTTCTGTCACTCGCTTTCACTTTCTGTCATTCGCTGTCATTTTGTGTCACTTTCTGACACTCAGCTGTCACTTTCTGTCACTCGCTGTCACTCAGCTGTCACTTTCTGTCATTCGCTGTCACTCAGCTGTCACTTTCTGTCACTCGCTGTCACTCAGCTGTCACTTTCTGTCACTCGCTGTCACTCAGCTGTCACTTTCTGTCATTCGCTGTCACTCTGCTGTCACTCAGTTGTCACTCAGCTGTCACCAGTTTTCACTCAGCTGTCACTTTCTGTCACTTTCTGTCACTCGCTGTCACTCTGCTGTCATTTCTGACACTCAGCTTCCACTTTCTGTCACTAGCTGTAACTCAGCTGTCACTTTCTGTCATTCGCTGCCACTCAGCTGACATTTTCTGTGTCACAGCTGTCTTTTACTGTCACTTTCTCTCTTTTGCTGTCACCCAGCTGTCACTTTCTGTCACTCGCTGTCACTCAGCTGTCACTTTCTGTCACTCGCTGTCACTCAGCTGTCACTTTGTAACACTCAGCTGACACTTTCTGTCTTTTTCTGACACTCAGCTGTCATTTTCTGTCCCTCAGCTGTCACTTTCTGTCACTCGCTGTCTTACAGCTGTCACTCGCTGTCACTCAGCTGGCACTTTCGGTCACTCGCTGTCACTCAGCTGTCACTTTCTGTCATTCGCTGTTATTTTCTGTCACTTTCTGACACTCTGCTTACTCTGCACTCGCTGTCACTCAGCTGTCACGACCCGATTGGCGCAGCGGTAGTGAGGCTGCCTTACGTTCGTAGGGTCCCGGGTTCGAATCCCGGTCGGAGCAAATGTTTGTTCGATGAGCATGGGTGTCCACGAAACATGCATCGTTGCTTAGTGTGGCACTAGATGGCGCTGTGTGTAATGTCCAGCGATATTTATTTATTTATTTATTTACTTTCTGACACTCAGCTGTCACTTTCTGTCTCTCGCTGTCACTCAGCTGTCATTTTCTGTCACTCGCTGTCACTCAGCTGTCATTTTCTGTGTGTCAGCTGTCACTTACTGTCACTTTCTCTCACTTGCTGTCACCCAGCTGTCACTTTCTGTCACTCGCTGTCACTCAGCTGTCATTTTCTGTCACTTGCTGTCACTCAGTTGTCACTTTCTGTCACTCGCTTTCACTTTCTGTCATTCGCTGTCATTTTGTGTCACTTTCTGACACTCAGCTGTCACTCAGCTGTCACTTTCTGTCACTCGCTGTCACTCAGCTGTCACTTTCTGTCATTCGCTATCACTCAGCTGTCACTTGCTGTCACTTTCTGTCACTCAGCTGTCATTTCTGACACTCAGCTGTCACTCAGCTGTCTCTCGCTGTCACTCAGCTGTCACTTTCTGTCACTCGCTGTCACTTTCTGTCACTCGTTGTCACTCAGCTGTCACTTTCTGACACTCAGCTGTCACTTTCTGTCAATTTCTGACACTCAGCTGTCGATTTCTGTCACTTTCTGTCCCTTGGCTGTCACTTTCTGTCAATCGGCTGTCACTTTCTCTCACTCGCTGTCACCCAGCTGTCACTTTCTGTCACTCAGCTGTCACTTTCTGTCACTCAGCTGTCACTCAGTTGTCTTTTTCTGTCACTCGCTGTCACTTAGCTATCACTTTCTGACACTCAGCTGTTACTTTCTGTCAATCAGCTGTCACTTTCTGTCACTCGCTGTCACTCAGCTGTCAGTGACACTCAGTTGTCACTTTCTGTCACTCGCTTTCACTTTCTGTCATTCGCTGTCATTTTGTGTCACTTTCTGACACTCAGCTGTCACTCAGCTGTCACTTTCTGTCACTCGCTGTCACTCAGCTGTCATTCGCTGTCACTCAGCTGTCACTTTCTGTCACTCGCTGTCACTCAGCTGTCACTTTCTGTCACTGGCTGTCACTCAGCTGTAATTTTCTGTGTCTCACCTGTCACTTACTGTCACTTTCTCTCACTTGCTGTCACCCAGGTGTCACTATCTGTCACTCGCTGTCGCACAGCTGTCACTTTCTTGCTTTCGCTATCACTCAGCTGTCACTTTCTGTCACTCGCTGTCACTCAGCTGTCACTTTCTGTCATTCGCTCTCATTTTCTGTCATTTTCTGTCACTCGCTGTCACTCAGCTGTCATTTTCTGTGTGGCAGCTGTCACTTACTGTCACTTTCTCTCACTTGCTGTCACCCAGCTGTCACTTTCTGTCACTCGCTGTCACTCAGCTGTCATTTTCTGTCACTCGCTGTCACTCAGTTGTCACTTTCTGTCACTCGCTTTCACTTTCTGTCATTCGCTGTCATTTTGTGTCACTTTCTGACACTCAGCTGTCACTCAGCTGTCACTTTCTGTCACTCGCTGTCACTCAGCTGTCACTTTCTGTCTCTCGCTGTCACTCAGCTGTCATTTTCTGTCACTCGCTGTCACTTAGCTGTCATTTCTGACACTACGCTTTCACTCAGCTGTCACTCACTGTCACTTTCTGCCACTCGCTGTCACTCAGCTGTCATTTCTGACACTCAACTGTCACTTTCTGTCATTCGCTGTCACTCTGCTGTCACTCAGCTGTCACTCAGCTGTCACAAGCTGTCACTCAGCTGTCACTCGCTGTCACTTTCTGTCACTCAGCTGTCATTTCTGACACTCAGCTGTCACTCAGCTGTCTCTCGCTGTCACTCAGCTGTCACTTTCTGTCACTCGCTGTCACTTTCTGTCACTCGTTGTCACTCAGCTGTCTTTTTCTGACACTCAGCTGTCACTTTCTGTCAATTTCTGACACTCAGCTGTCGATTTCTGTCACTTTCTGTCCCTTGGCTGTCACTTTCTGTCAATCGGCTGTCACTTTCTCTCACTCGCTGTCACCCAGCTGTCACTTTCTGTCACTCAGCTGTCACTTTCTGTCACTCAGCTGTCACTCAGTTGTCTTTTTCTGTCACTCGCTGTCACTTAGCTATCACTTTCTGACACTCAGCTGTTACTTTCTGTCAATCAGCTGTCACTTTCTGTCACTCGCTGTCACTCAGCTGTCAGTGACACTCAGTTGTCACTTTCTGTCACTCGCTTTCACTTTGTCATTCGCTGTCATTTTGTGTCACTTTCTGACACTCAGCTGTCACTCAGCTGTCACTTTCTGTCACTCGCTGTCACTCAGCTGTCATTCGCTGTCACTCAGCTGTCACTTTCTGTCACTCGCTGTCACTCAGCTGTCACTTTCTGTCACTCGCTGTCACTCAGCTGTCATTTTCTGTGTCTCAGCTGTCACTTACTGTCACTTTCTATCACTTGCTATAACACAGCTGTCACTTTCTGTCACTTTCTGTCACTCTCTGTCACACAGCTCTCTCTTTCTGTCACTCGCTGTCACTCAGCTGTCACTCAGCTGTCACTTTCTGTCATTCGCTGTCACTCAGCTTTCACTTTTTGTCATTTGCTGTCACTTTCTTTCTAATCGACGGAGTTAATATATAATCTATTTTTCTAGCAGGGCATTCAGCGTCTCCCGTTTTGTGGTCACAGGGCTTTTTAAAGCGGAAGCAAGTCGCGCATCTCGGAATGTCAGTTTTCTTCGCACATTCGGACATCATATGACCTGCGTCACCGCAGTGACCACATGTAGAAACTAGTTCTCTGCAAGATTTGGCTGCATGGCCACACTGCTGGCATTTATAGCACCTCGTAACTACCGTGAAGTCCCTGACAGGACATGATGTCCAATTTATAAAAATCCTAGATTGAGGTATTACAATTTTTCGTATGTTGGCCGAAACTTCAATAACTAAGTTACAGGTTGCAGCCTCTCTCTTCCCAGATTTGTGGCTTAATTTTACCAAGGTCAAAAAGCACCAAACCAAAGCACTCGCTCACTCGCAGTCACTCAGCTGTCACTCAGCTGTCACAAGCTGTCACTCAGCTGTCACTCGCTGTCACTTTATGTCACTCAGCTGTCATTTCTGACACTCAGCTGTCACTCAGCTGTCTCTCGCTGTCACTCAGCTGTCACTTTCTGTCACTCGCTGTCACTTTCTGTCACTCGTTGTCACTCAGCTGTCACTTTCTGACACTCAGCTGTCACATTCTGTCAATTTCTGACACTCAGCTGTCGATTTCTGTCACTTTCTGTCCCTTGGCTGTCACTTTCTGTCAATCGGCTGTCACTTTCTCTCACTCGCTGTCACCCAGCTGTCACTTTCTGTCACTCAGCTGTCACTTTCTGTCACTCAGCTGTCACTCAGTTGTCTTTTTCTGTCACTCGCTGTCACTTAGCTATCACTTTCTGACACTCAGCTGTTACTTTCTGTCAATCAGCTGTCACTTTCTGTCACTCGCTGTCACTCAGCTGTCAGTGACACTCAGTTGTCACTTTCTGTCACTCGCTTTCACTTTCTGTCATTCGCTGTCATTTTGTGTCACTTTCTGACACTCAGCTGTCACTCAGCTGTCACTTTCTGTCACTCGCTGTCACTCAGCTGTCATTCGCTGTCACTCAGCTGTCACTTTCTGTCACTCGCTGTCACTCAGCTGTCACTTTCTGTCACTGGCTGTCACTCAGCTGTAATTTTCTGTGTCTCACCTGTCACTTACTGTCACTTTCTCTCACTTGCTGTCACCCAGGTGTCACTATCTGTCACTCGCTGTCGCACAGCTGTCACTTTCTTGCTTTCGCTATCACTCAGCTGTCACTTTCTGTCACTCGCTGTCACTCAGCTGTCACTTTCTGTCATTCGCTCTCATTTTCTGTCATTTTCTGACACTCAGCTGTCACTCAGCTGAATTTTTCAGTCACTCGCATACACTCAGCTGTCACTTTCTGTCACTCGCTGTCACTCAGCTGTCATTTTCTGTGTGGCAGCTGTCACTTACTGTCACTTTCTCTCACTTGCTGTCACCCAGCTGTCACTTTCTGTCACTCGCTGTCACTCAGCTGTCATTTTCTGTCACTCGCTGTCACTCAGTTGTCACTTTCTGTCACTCGCTTTCACTTTCTGTCATTCGCTGTCATTTGGTGTCACTTTCTGACACTCAGCTGTCACTCAGCTGTCACTTTCTGTCACTCGCTGTCACTCAGCTGTCATTTTCTGTCATTCGCTGTTATTTTCTGTCACTTTCTGACACTCTGCTTACTCTGCACTCGCTGTCACTCAGCTGTCACGACCCGATTGGCGCAGCGGTAGTGAGGCTGCCTTACGTTCGTAGGGTCCCGGGTTCGAATCCCGGTCGGAGCAAATGTTTGTGTGATGAGCATGGGTGTCCACGAAATATGCGTGTTATGTCCTGCGATATTTATTTATTTATTTGTTTACTTGCTGACACTCAGCTGTCACTTTCTGTCTCTCGCTGTCACTCAGCTGTCATTTTCTGTCACTCGCTGTCACTCAGCTGTCATTTTCTGTGTGTCAGCTGTCACTTACTGTCACTTTCTCTCACTTGCTGTCACCCAGCTGTCACTTTCTGTCACTCGCTGTCACTCAGCTGTCATTTTCTGTCGATCGCTGTCACTCAGATGTCACTTTCTGTCCCTCAGCTGTCTTTTCTGTCACTTTCTGTCACTCGCTGTGTTACAGCTGTCACTTTCTGTCACTCGCTGTCAATCAGCTGTCACTTTTTGTCACTCGCTGACACTCAGCTGTCACTCGCTGTCACTCAGCTGTCACTTTCTATCACTCGCTGTCACTCAGCTGTCACTTTCTGTCAATCGCTGTCACTCAGCTGTCATTTTCTGTGTGTCAGCTGTCACTTACTGTCAATTTCTCTCACTTGCTGTCACCCAGCTGTCACTTTCTGTCACTCGCTGTCACTCAGCTGTCACTTTCTGTCACTCGCTGTCACTCAGCTGTCACGACCCGATTGGCGCAGCGGTAGTGAGGCTGCCTTACGTTCGTAGGGTCCCGGATTCGAATCCCGGTCGGAGCAAATGTTTGTGTGATGAGCATGGGTGTCCACGAAACAAGCCTCGTTGCTTAGTGTGGCACTAGATGGCGCTGTGTGTAATGTCCAGTGATATTTATTTATTTATTTATTTACTTTCTGACACTCAGCTGTCACTTTCTGTCTCTCGCTGTCACTCAGCTGTCATTTTCTGTCACTCGCTGTCACTCAGCTGTCACGACCCAATTGGCGCAGCGGTAGTGAGGCTGCCTTACGTTCGTAGGGTCCCGGGTTCGAATCCCGGTCCGAGCAAATGTTTGTGTGATGAGCATGGACATTTGTTTCCGAGTCATGGATGTTTATATGTATAATAAGTATGTATTTACAAACAAAAAGTATCTATGTAGTATATCAACTATCTGGTGTCCACGACACAAGCCTCGTTGCTTAGTGTGGCACTAGATGGCGCTGTGTGTAATGTCCAGCGATATTTATTTATTTATTTATTTACTTTCTGACACTCAGCTGTCACTTTTTTGTCTCTCGCTGTCACTCAGCTGTCATTTTCTGTCACTCGCTGTCACTCAGCTGTCATTTTCTGTGTGTCAGCTGTCACTTACTGTCACTTTCTCTCACTTGCTGTCACCCAGCTGTCACTTTCTGTCACTCGCTGTCACTCAGCTGTCATTTTCTGTCGCTCGCTGTCACTCAGCTGTCACTATTTGTGTCTCAGCTGTCACTTTCTGTCACTGGCTGTCACTCAGCTGTCATTTTCTGTGTCTCAGCTGTCACTGACTGTCACTTTCTCTCACTTGCTGTCACCCAGCTGTCACTTTCTGTCATTCGCTGTCACTCAGCTGTCATTTTCTGTCGCTCGCTGTTACTCAGCTGTCACTTTCTGTCACTCGCTTTCACTTTCTGACACTCAGCTGTCACTCAGCTGTCACTTTCTGTCACTCGCTGTCATTCAGCTGTCACTTTCTGTCATTCGCTGTCACTCAGCTGTCACTTTCTGTGTCTCAGCTGTCACTTTCTGTCACTGGCTGTCACTCAGCTGTAATTTTCTGTGTCTCACCTGTCACTTACTGTCACTTTCTCTCACTTGCTGTCACCCAGGTGTCACTATCTGTCACTCGCTGTCGCACAGCTGTCACTTTCTTGCTTTCGCTATCACTCAGCTGTCACTTTCTGTCACTCGCTGTCACTCAGCTGTCACTTTCTGTCATTCGCTCTCATTTTCTGTCATTTTCTGACACTCAGCTGTCACTCAGCTGAATTTTTCAGTCACTCGCATACACTCAGCTGTCACTTTCTGTCACTCGCTGTCACTCAGCTGTCATTTTCTGTGTGGCAGCTGTCACTTACTGTCACTTTCTCTCACTTGCTGTCACCCAGCTGTCACTTTCTGTCACTCGCTGTCACTCAGCTGTCATTTTCTGTCACTCGCTGTCACTCAGTTGTCACTTTCTGTCACTCGCTTTCACTTTCTGTCATTCGCTGTCATTTGGTGTCACTTTCTGACACTCAGCTGTCACTCAGCTGTCACTTTCTGTCACTCGCTGTCACTCAGCTGTCATTTTCTGTCATTCGCTGTTATTTTCTGTCACTTTCTGACACTCTGCTTACTCTGCACTCGCTGTCACTCAGCTGTCACGACCCGATTGGCGCAGCGGTAGTGAGGCTGCCTTACGTTCGTAGGGTCCCGGGTTCGAATCCCGGTCGGAGCAAATGTTTGTGTGATGAGCATGGGTGTCCACGAAATATGCGTGTTATGTCCTGCGATATTTATTTATTTATTTGTTTACTTGCTGACACTCAGCTGTCACTTTCTGTCTCTCGCTGTCACTCAGCTGTCATTTTCTGTCACTCGCTGTCACTCAGCTGTCACGACCCAATTGGCGCAGCGGTAGTGAGGCTGCCTTACGTTCGTAGGGTCCCGGGTTCGAATCCCGGTCCGAGCAAATGTTTGTGTGATGAGCATGGACATTTGTTTCCGAGTCATGGATGTTTATATGTATAATAAGTATGTATTTACAAACAAAAAGTATCTATGTAGTATATCAACTATCTGGTGTCCACGACACAAGCCTCGTTGCTTAGTGTGGCACTAGATGGCGCTGTGTGTAATGTCCAGCGATATTTATTTATTTATTTATTTACTTTCTGACACTCAGCTGTCACTTTTTTGTCTCTCGCTGTCACTCAGCTGTCATTTTCTGTCACTCGCTGTCACTCAGCTGTCATTTTCTGTGTGTCAGCTGTCACTTACTGTCACTTTCTCTCACTTGCTGTCACCCAGCTGTCACTTTCTGTCACTCGCTGTCACTCAGCTGTCATTTTCTGTCGCTCGCTGTCACTCAGCTGTCACTATTTGTGTCTCAGCTGTCACTTTCTGTCACTGGCTGTCACTCAGCTGTCATTTTCTGTGTCTCAGCTGTCACTGACTGTCACTTTCTCTCACTTGCTGTCACCCAGCTGTCACTTTCTGTCATTCGCTGTCACTCAGCTGTCATTTTCTGTCGCTCGCTGTTACTCAGCTGTCACTTTCTGTCACTCGCTTTCACTTTCTGACACTCAGCTGTCACTCAGCTGTCACTTTCTGTCACTCGCTGTCATTCAGCTGTCACTTTCTGTCATTCGCTGTCACTCAGCTGTCACTTTCTGTGTCTCAGCTGTCACTTTCTGTCACTGGCTGTCACTCAGCTGTCATTTTCTGTGTCTCAGCTGTCACTTACTGTCACTTTCTCTCACTTGCTGTCACCCAGCTGTCACTTTCTGTCACTCGCTGTCACACAGCTGTCACTTTCTTGCACTCGCTATGACTCAGCTGTCACTTTCTGTCTCTCGCTGTCACTCAGCTGTCACTTTCTGTCATTCGCTGTCATTTTCTGTCACTTTCTGACACTCAGCTGTCACTCTGCTGAATTTTTCTGTCACTCGCTGACACTCAGCTGTCACTTTCTGTCACTCTCTGTCACTCAGTTGTCACTTTCTGTCTCTCGCTGTCACTCAGCTGTCATTTTCTGTCACTCGCTGTCACTCAGCTGTCATTTTCTGTCACTCGCTGTCACTCAGCTGTCATTTTCTGTGTGTCAGCTATCACTTACTGTCACTTTCTCTCACTTGCTGTCACCCAGCTGTCACTTTCTGTAACTCGCTGTCACTCAGCTGTCATTTTCTGTCACTCGCTGTCACTCAGTTGTCACTTTCTGTCACTCGCTTTCACTTTCTGTCATTCGCTGTCATTTTGTGTCACTTTCTGACACTCAGCTGTCGCTCAGCTGTCACTTTCTGTCACTCGCTGTCACTCAGCTGTCACTTTCTGTCATTCGCTGTCACTCAGCTGTCACTTTCTGTCACTCGCTGTCACTCAGCTGTCACTTTCTGTCATTCGCTGTCACTCTGCTGTCACTCAGCTGTCACTCAGCTGTCACCAGTTGTCACTCAGCTGTCACTTTCTGTCACTTTCTGTCACTCGCTGTCACTCAGCTGTCACTTTCTGTCATTCGCTGTCACTCAGCTGTCACTTTTTGTGTCTCAGCTGTCACTTTCTGTCACTGGCTGTCACTCAGCTGTCATTTTCTGTGTCTCAGCTGTCACTTACTGTCACTTTCTCTCACTTGCTGTCACCCAGCTGTCACTTTCTGTCACTAGGTGTCATTCAGCTGTCATTTTCTGTCGCTCGCTGTCACTCAGCTGTCACTTTCTGTCACTCGCTTTCACTTTCTGACACTCAGCTGTCACTCAGCTGTCACTTTCTGTCACTCGCTGTCATTCAGCTGTCACTTTCTGTCATTCGCTGTCACTCAGCTGTCACTTTCTGTGTCTCAGCTGTCACTTTCTGTCACTAGGTGTCATTCAGCTGTCATTTTCTGTGTCTCAGCTGTCACTTACTGTCACTTTCTCTCACTTGCTGTCACCCAGCTGTCACTCGCTGTCACACAGCTGTCACTTTCTTGCACTCGCTATGACTCAGCTGTCACTTTCTGTCTCTCGCTGTCACTCAGCTGTCACTTTCTGTCATTCGCTGTCATTTTCTGTCACTTTCTGACACTCAGCTGTCACTCTGCTGAATTTTTCTGTCACTCGCTGACACTCAGCTGTCACTTTCTGTCACTCGCTGTCACTCAGTTGTCACTTTCTGTCTCTCGCTGTCACTCAGCTGTCATTTTCTGTCACTCGCTGTCACTCAGCTGTCATTTTCTGTGTGTCAGCTGTCACTTACTGTCACTTTCTCTCACTTGCTGTCACCCAGCTGTCACTTTCTGTCACTCGCTGTTACTCAGCTGTCATTTTCTGTCACTCGCTGTCACTCAGCTGTCATTTTCTGTGTGTCAGCTGTCACTTACTGTCACTTTCTCTCACTTGCTGTCACCCAGCTGTCACTTTCTGTCACTAGCTGTCACTCAGCTGTCATTTTCTGTCACTCGCTGTCACTCAGCTGTCATTTTCTGTGTGTCAGCTGTCACTTACTGTCACTTTCTCTCACTTGCTGTCACCCAGCTGTCACTTTCTGTCACTAGGTGTCATTCAGCTGTCATTTTCTGTCGCTCGCTGTCACTCAGCTGTCACTTTCTGTCACTCGCTTTCACTTTCTGACACTCAGCTGTCACTCAGCTGTCACTTTCTGTCACTCGCTGTCATTCAGCTGTCACTTTCTGTCATTCGCTGTCACTCAGCTGTCACTTTCTGTGTCTCAGCTGTCACTTTCTGTCACTAGGTGTCATTCAGCTGTCATTTTCTGTGTCTCAGCTGTCACTTACTGTCACTTTCTCTCACTTGCTGTCACCCAGCTGTCACTCGCTGTCACACAGCTGTCACTTTCTTGCACTCGCTATGACTCAGCTGTCACTTTCTGTCTCTCGCTGTCACTCAGCTGTCACTTTCTGTCATTCGCTGTCATTTTCTGTCACTTTCTGACACTCAGCTGTCACTCTGCTGAATTTTTCTGTCACTCGCTGACACTCAGCTGTCACTTTCTGTCACTCGCTGTCACTCAGTTGTCACTTTCTGTCTCTCGCTGTCACTCAGCTGTCATTTTCTGTCACTCGCTGTCACTCAGCTGTCATTTTCTGTGTGTCAGCTGTCACTTACTGTCACTTTCTCTGTGTCAGCTGTCACTTACTGTCACTTTCTCTCACTTGCTGTCACCCAGCTGTCACTTTCTGTCACTAGCTGTCACTCAGCTGTCATTTTCTGTCACTCGCTGTCACTCAGCTGTCATTTTCTGTGTGTCAGCTGTCACTTACTGTCACTTTCTCTCACTTGCTGTCACCCAGCTGTCACTTTCTGTCACTCGCTGTCACTCAGCTGTCATTTTCTGTCGCTCGCTGTTACTCAGATGTCACTTTCTGTCACTCGCTTTCACTTTCTGACACTCAGCTGTCACTCAGCTGTCACTTTCTGTCACTCGCTGTCATTCAGCTGTCACTTTCTGTCATTCGCTTTCACTCAGCTGTCACTTTCTGTGTCTCAGCTGTCACTTTCTGTCACTGGCTGTCACTCAGCTGTCATTTTCTGTGTCTCAGCTGTCACTTACTGTCACTTTCTCTCACTTTCTGTCACCCAGCTGTCACTTTCTGTCACTCGCTGTCACACAGCTGTCACTTTCTTGCACTCGCTATGACTCAGCTGTCACTTTCTGTCTCTCGCTGTCACTCAGCTGTCACTTTCTGTCATTCGCTGTCATTTTCTGTCACTTTCTGACACTCAGCTGTCACTCTGCTGAATTTTTCTGTCACTCGCTAACACTCAGCTGTCACTTTCTGTCACTCTCTGTCACTCAGTTGTCACTTTCTGTCTCTCGCTGTCACTCAGCTGTCATTTTCTGTCACTCGCTGTCACTCAGCTGTCATTTTCTGTCACTCGCTGTCACTCAGCTGTCATTTTCTGTGTGTCAGCTGTCACTTACTGTCACTTTCTCTCACTTGCTGTCACCCAGCTGTCACTTTCTGTCACTCGCTGTCACTCAGCTGTCATTTTCTGTCACTCGTTGTCACTCAGTTGTCACTTTCTGTCACTCGCTTTCACTTTCTGTCATTCGCTGTCATTTTGTGTCACTTTCTGACACTCAGCTGTCACTCAGCTGTCACTTTCTGTCACTCGCTGTCACTCAGCTGTCACTTTCTGTCATTCGCTGTCACTCAGCTGTCACTTTCTGTCACTCGCTGTCACTCAGCTGTCACTTTCTGTCATTCGCTGTCACTCTGCTGTCACTCAGCTGTCACTCAGCTGTCACCAGTTGTCACTCAGCTGTCACTTTCTGTCACTTTCTGTCACTCGCTGTCACTCAGCTGTCACTTTCTGTCATTCGCTGTCACTCAGCTGTCACTTTTTGTGTCTCAGCTGTCACTTTCTGTCACTGGCTGTCACTCAGCTGTCATTTTCTGTGTCTCAGCTGTCACTTACTGTCACTTTCTCTCACTTGCTGTCACCCAGCTGTCACTTTCTGTCACTCGCTGTCACTCAGCTGTCATTTTCTGTCGCTCGCTGTCACTCAGCTGTCACTATTTGTGTCTCAGCTGTCACTTTCTGTCACTGGCTGTCACTCAGCTGTCATTTTCTGTGTCTCAGCTGTCACTAACTGTCACTTTCTCTCACTTGCTGTCACCCAGCTGTCACTTTCTGTCATTCGCTGTCACTCAGCTGTCATTTTCTGTCGCTCGCTGTTACTCAGCTGTCACTTTCTGTCACTCGCTTTCACTTTCTGACACTCAGCTGTCACTCAGCTGTCACTTTCTGTCACTCGCTGTCATTCAGCTGTCACTTTCTGTCATTCGCTGTCACTCAGCTGTCACTTTCTGTGTCTCAGCTGTCACTTTCTGTCACTGGCTGTCACTCAGCTGTCATTTTCTGTGTCTCAGCTGTCACTTACTGTCACTTTCTCTCACTTGCTGTCACCCAGCTGTCACTTTCTGTCACTCGCTGTCACACAGCTGTCACTTTCTTGCACTCGCTATGACTCAGCTGTCACTTTCTGTCTCTCGCTGTCACTCAGCTGTCACTTTCTGTCATTCGCTGTCATTTTCTGTCACTTTCTGACACTCAGCTGTCACTCTGCTGAATTTTTCTGTCACTCGCTGACACTCAGCTGTCACTTTCTGTCACTCTCTGTCACTCAGTTGTCACTTTCTGTCTCTCGCTGTCACTCAGCTGTCATTTTCTGTCACTCGCTGTCACTCAGCTGTCATTTTCTGTGTGTCAGCTATCACTTACTGTCACTTTCTCTCACTTGCTGTCACCCAGCTGTCACTTTCTGTCACTCGCTGTCACTCAGCTGTCATTTTCTGTCACTCGCTGTCACTCAGTTGTCACTTTCTGTCACTCGCTTTCACTTTCTGTCATTCGCTGTCATTTTGTGTCACTTTCTGACACTCAGCTGTCGCTCAGCTGTCACTTTCTGTCACTCGCTGTCACTCAGCTGTCACTTTCTGTCATTCGCTGTCACTCAGCTGTCACTTTCTGTCACTCGCTGTCACTCAGCTGTCACTTTCTGTCATTCGCTGTCACTCTGCTGTCACTCAGCTGTCACTCAGCTGTCACCAGTTGTCACTCAGCTGTCACTTTCTGTCACTTTCTGTCACTCGCTGTCACTCAGCTGTCACTTTTTGTGTCTCAGCTGTCACTTTCTGTCACTGGCTGTCACTCAGCTGTCATTTTCTGTGTCTCAGCTGTCACTTACTGTCACTTTCTCTCACTTGCTGTCACCCAGCTGTCACTTTCTGTCACTCGCTGTCACTCAGCTGTCATTTTCTGTCGCTCGCTGTCACTCAGCTGTCACTTTCTGTCACTCGCTTTCACTTTCTGACACTCAGCTGTCACTCAGCTGTCACTTTCTGTCACTCGCTGTCATTCAGCTGTCACTTTCTGTCATTCGCTGTCACTCAGCTGTCACTTTCTGTGTCTCAGCTGTCACTTTCTGTCACTAGGTGTCATTCAGCTGTCATTTTCTGTGTCTCAGCTGTCACTTACTGTCACTTTCTCTCACTTGCTGTCACCCAGCTGTCACTCGCTGTCACACAGCTGTCACTTTCTTGCACTCGCTATGACTCAGCTGTCACTTTCTGTCTCTCGCTGTCACTCAGCTGTCACTTTCTGTCATTCGCTGTCATTTTCTGTCACTTTCTGACACTCAGCTGTCACTCTGCTGAATTTTTCTGTCACTCGCTGACACTCAGCTGTCACTTTCTGTCACTCGCTGTCACTCAGTTGTCACTTTCTGTCTCTCGCTGTCACTCAGCTGTCATTTTCTGTCACTCGCTGTCACTCAGCTGTCATTTTCTGTGTGTCAGCTGTCACTTACTGTCACTTTCTCTCACTTGCTGTCACCCAGCTGTCACTTTCTGTCACTCGCTGTTACTCAGCTGTCATTTTCTGTCACTCGCTGTCACTCAGCTGTCATTTTCTGTGTGACAGCTGTCACTTACTGTCACTTTCTCTCACTTGCTGTCACCCAGCTGTCACTTTCTGTCACTAGCTGTCACTCAGCTGTCATTTTCTGTCACTCGCTGTCACTCAGCTGTCATTTTCTGTGTGTCAGCTGTCACTTACTGTCACTTTCTCTCACTTGCTGTCACCCAGCTGTCACTTTCTGTCACTCGCTGTCACTCAGCTGTCATTTTCTGTCGCTCGCTGTTACTCAGATGTCACTTTCTGTCACTCGCTTTCACTTTCTGACACTCAGCTGTCACTCAGCTGTCACTTTCTGTCACTCGCTGTCATTCAGCTGTCACTTTCTGTCATTCGCTTTCACTCAGCTGTCACTTTCTGTGTCTCAGCTGTCACTTTCTGTCACTGGCTGTCACTCAGCTGTCATTTTCTGTGTCTCAGCTGTCACTTACTGTCACTTTCTCTCACTTGCTGTCACCCAGCTGTCACTTTCTGTCACTCGCTGTCACACAGCTGTCACTTTCTTGCACTCGCTATGACTCAGCTGTCACTTTCTGTCTCTCGCTGTCACTCAGCTGTCACTTTCTGTCATTCGCTGTCATTTTCTGTCACTTTCTGACACTCAGCTGTCACTCTGCTGAATTTTTCTGTCACTCGCTAACACTCAGCTGTCACTTTCTGTCACTCTCTGTCACTCAGTTGTCACTTTCTGTCTCTCGCTGTCACTCAGCTGTCATTTTCTGTCACTCGCTGTCACTCAGCTGTCATTTTCTGTCACTCGCTGTCACTCAGCTGTCATTTTCTGTGTGTCAGCTGTCACTTACTGTCACTTTCTCTCACTTGCTGTCACCCAGCTGTCACTTTCTGTCACTCGCTGTCACTCAGCTGTCATTTTCTGTCACTCGCTGTCACTCAGTTGTCACTTTCTGTCACTCGCTTTCACTTTCTGTCATTCGCTGTCATTTTGTGTCACTTTCTGACACTCAGCTGTCACTCAGCTGTCACTTTCTGTCACTCGCTGTCACTCAGCTGTCACTTTCTGTCATTCGCTGTCACTCAGCTGTCACTTTCTGTCACTCGCTGTCACTCAGCTGTCACTTTCTGTCATTCGCTGTCACTCTGCTGTCACTCAGCTGTCACTCAGCTGTCACCAGTTGTCACTCAGCTGTCACTTTCTGTCACTTTCTGTCACTCGCTGTCACTCAGCTGTCACTTTCTGTCATTCGCTGTCACTCAGCTGTCACTTTTTGTGTCTCAGCTGTCACTTTCTGTCACTGGCTGTCACTCAGCTGTCATTTTCTGTGTCTCAGCTGTCACTTACTGTCACTTTCTCTCACTTGCTGTCACCCAGCTGTCACTTTCTGTCACTAGGTGTCATTCAGCTGTCATTTTCTGTCGCTCGCTGTCACTCAGCTGTCACTTTCTGTCACTCGCTTTCACTTTCTGACACTCAGCTGTCACTCAGCTGTCACTTTCTGTCACTCGCTGTCATTCAGCTGTCATTTTCTGTCACTCGCTGTCACTCAGCTGTCATTTTCTGTGTGTCAGCTGTCACTTACTGTCACTTTCTCTCACTTGCTGTCACCCAGCTGTCACTTTCTGTCACTAGCTGTCACTCAGCTGTCATTTTCTGTCACTCGCTGTCACTCAGCTGTCATTTTCTGTGTGTCAGCTGTCACTTACTGTCACTTTCTCTCACTTGCTGTCACCCAGCTGTCACTTTCTGTCACTAGGTGTCATTCAGCTGTCATTTTCTGTCGCTCGCTGTCACTCAGCTGTCACTTTCTGTCACTCGCTTTCACTTTCTGACACTCAGCTGTCACTCAGCTGTCACTTTCTGTCACTCGCTGTCATTCAGCTGTCACTTTCTGTCATTCGCTGTCACTCAGCTGTCACTTTCTGTGTCTCAGCTGTCACTTTCTGTCACTAGGTGTCATTCAGCTGTCATTTTCTGTGTCTCAGCTGTCACTTACTGTCACTTTCTCTCACTTGCTGTCACCCAGCTGTCACTCGCTGTCACACAGCTGTCACTTTCTTGCACTCGCTATGACTCAGCTGTCACTTTCTGTCTCTCGCTGTCACTCAGCTGTCACTTTCTGTCATTCGCTGTCATTTTCTGTCACTTTCTGACACTCAGCTGTCACTCTGCTGAATTTTTCTGTCACTCGCTGACACTCAGCTGTCACTTTCTGTCACTCGCTGTCACTCAGTTGTCACTTTCTGTCTCTCGCTGTCACTCAGCTGTCATTTTCTGTCACTCGCTGTCACTCAGCTGTCATTTTCTGTGTGTCAGCTGTCACTTACTGTCACTTTCTCTCACGTGCTGTCACCCAGCTGTCACTTTCTGTCACTCGCTGTTACTCAGCTGTCATTTTCTGTCACTCGCTGTCACTCAGCTGTCATTTTCTGTGTGTCAGCTGTCACTTACTGTCACTTTCTCTCACTTGCTGTCACCCAGCTGTCACTTTCTGTCACTAGCTGTCACTCAGCTGTCATTTTCTGTCACTCGCTGTCACTCAGCTGTCATTTTCTGTGTGTCAGCTGTCACTTACTGTCACTTTCTCTCACTTGCTGTCACCCAGCTGTCACTTTCTGTCACTCGCTGTCACTCAGCTGTCATTTTCTGTCGCTCGCTGTTACTCAGATGTCACTTTCTGTCACTCGCTTTCACTTTCTGACACTCAGCTGTCACTCAGCTGTCACTTTCTGTCACTCGCTGTCATTCAGCTGTCACTTTCTGTCATTCGCTTTCACTCAGCTGTCACTTTCTGTGTCTCAGCTGTCACTTTCTGTCACTGGCTGTCACTCAGCTGTCATTTTCTGTGTCTCAGCTGTCACTTACTGTCACTTTCTCTCACTTTCTGTCACCCAGCTGTCACTTTCTGTCACTCGCTGTCACACAGCTGTCACTTTCTTGCACTCGCTATGACTCAGCTGTCACTTTCTGTCTCTCGCTGTCACTCAGCTGTCACTTTCTGTCATTCGCTGTCATTTTCTGTCACTTTCTGACACTCAGCTGTCACTCTGCTGAATTTTTCTGTCACTCGCTAGCACTCAGCTGTCACTTTCTGTCACTCTCTGTCACTCAGTTGTCACTTTCTGTCTCTCGCTGTCACTCAGCTGTCATTTTCTGTCACTCGCTGTCACTCAGCTGTCATTTTCTGTCACTCGCTGTCACTCAGCTGTCATTTTCTGTGTGTCAGCTGTCACTTACTGTCACTTTCTCTCACTTGCTGTCACCCAGCTGTCACTTTCTGTCACTCGCTGTCACTCAGCTGTCATTTTCTGTCACTCGCTGTCACTCAGTTGTCACTTTCTGTCACTCGCTTTCACTTTCTGTCATTCGCTGTCATTTTGTGTCACTTTCTGACACTCAGCTGTCACTCAGCTGTCACTTTCTGTCACTCGCTGTCACTCAGCTGTCACTTTCTGTCATTCGCTGTCACTCAGCTGTCACTTTCTGTCACTCGCTGTCACTCAGCTGTCACTTTCTGTCATTCGCTGTCACTCTGCTGTCACTCAGCTGTCACTCAGCTGTCACCAGTTGTCACTCAGCTGTCACTTTCTGTCACTTTCTGTCACTCGCTGTCACTCAGCTGTCACTTTCTGTCATTCGCTGTCACTCAGCTGTCAGTTTTTGTGTCTCAGCTGTCACTTTCTGTCACTGGCTGTCACTCAGCTGTCATTTTCTGTGTCTCAGCTGTCACTTACTGTCACTTTCTCTCACTTGCTGTCACCCAGCTGTCACTTTCTGTCACTCGCTGTCACTCAGCTGTCATTTTCTGTCGCTCGCTGTCACTCAGCTGTCACTTTCTGTCACTCGCTTTCACTTTCTGACACTCAGCTGTCACTCAGCTGTCACTTTCTGTCACTCGCTGTCATTCAGCTGTCACTTTCTGTCATTCGCTGTCACTCAGCTGTCACTTTCTGTGTCTCAGCTGTCACTTTCTGTCACTAAGTGTCATTCAGCTGTCATTTTGTGTCTCAGCTGTCACTTACTGTCACTTTCTCTCACTTGCGACAGCAAGTGAGAGAAAGTGACAGTACAGTGACAGTGACAGTGACAGTAAGTGACAGCTGGGTGACAACCCAGCTGTCACTTTCTGTCACTCGCTGTCACACAGCTGTCACTTTCTGTCACTCGCTGTCACTGTCACTCGCTGTCACAGAAAGTGACAGCTGAGTGACAGCTGAGTGTCAGAAAGTGAAAGCGAGTGACAGAAAGTGACAGCTGAGTGACAGCGAGCGACAGAAAATGACAGCTGAGTGACAGCGAGTGACAGAAAGTGACAGCTGGGTGACAGCAAGTGAGAGAAAGTGACAGTAAGTGACAGCTGAGACACAGAAAATGACAGCTGAGTGACAGCCAGTGACAGAAAGTGACAGCTGAGACACAAAAAGTGACAGCTGAGTGACAGCGAATGACAGAAAGTGACAGCTGAGTGACAGCGAGTGACAGAAAGTGACAGAAAGTGACAGCTGAGTGACAACTGGTGACAGCTGAGTGACAGCTGAGTGACAGCAGAGTGACAGCGAATGACAGAAAGTGACAGCTGAGTGACAGCGAGTGACAGAAAGTGACAGCTGAGTGACAGCGAATGACAGAAAGTGACAGCTGAGTGACAGCGAGTGACAGAAAGTGACAGCTGAGTGACAGCTGAGTGTCAGAAAGTGACACAAAATGACAGCGAATGACAGAAAGTGAAAGCGAGTGACAGAAAGTGACAACTGAGTGACAGCGAGTGACAGAAAATGACAGCTGAGTGACAGCGAGTGACAGAAAGTGACAGCTGGGTGACAGCAAGTGAGAGAAAGTGACAGTAAGTGACAGCTGACACACAGAAAATGACAGCTGAGTGACAGCGAGTGACAGAAAATGACAGCTGAGTGACAGCGAGTGACAGAAAATGACAGCTGAGTGACAGCGAGAGACAGAAAGTGACAACTGAGTGACAGAGAGTGACAGAAAGTGACAGCTGAGTGTTAGCGAGTGACAGAAAAATTCAGCAGAGTGACAGCTGAGTGTCAGAAAGTGACAGAAAATGACAGCGAATGACAGAAAGTGACAGCTGAGTGACAGCGAGAGACAGAAAGTGACAGCTGAGTCATAGCGAGTGCAAGAAAGTGACAGCTGTGTGACAGCGAGTGACAGAAAGTGACAGCTGGGTGACAGAAAGTGAGAGAAAGTGACAGTAAGTGACAGCTGAGACACAGAAAATGACAGCTGAGTGACAGCCAGTGACAGAAAGTGACAGCTGAGACACAGAAAGTGACAGCTGAGTGAAAGCGAATGACAGAAAGTGACAGCTGAATGACAGCGAGTGACAGAAAGTGACAGCTGAGTGACAGCTGAGTGTCAGAAAGTGAAAGCGAGTGACAGAAAGTGACATCTGAGTAACAGCGAGCGACAGAAAATGACAGCTGAGTGACAGCGAGTGACAGAAAGTGACAGCTGGGTGACAGCAAGTGAGAGAAAGTGACAGTAAGTGACAGCTGACACACAGAAAATGACAGCTGAGTGACAGCGAGTGACAGAAAATGACAGCTGAGTGACAGCTAGTGACAGAAAGTGACAGCTGGGTGACAGCAAGTGAGAGAAAGTGACAGTAAGTGACAGCTGACACACAGAAAATGACAGCTGAGTGACAGCGAGTGACAGAAAATGACAGCTGAGTAACAGCGAGTGACAGAAAGTGACAGCTGTCACTTTCTGTCACTCTCTGTCACTCAGTTGTCACTTTCTGTCTCTCGCTGTCACTCAGCTGTCATTTTCTGTCACTCGCTGTCACTCAGCTGTCATTTTCTGTGTGTCAGCTGTCACTTACTGTCACTTTCTCTCAGCTGTCACTCAGCTGTCACTCAGCTGTCACCAGTTGTCACTCAGCTGTCACTTTCTGTCACTTTCTGTCACTCGCTGTCACTCAGCTGTCACTTTCTGTCATTCGCTGTCACTCAGCTGTCACTTTCTGTCACTCGCTTTCACTTTCTGACACTCAGCTGTCACTCAGCTGTCACTTTCTGTCACTCGCTGTCATTCAGCTGTCATTTTCTGTCGCTCGCTGTCACTCAGCTGTCACTTTCTGTCACTCGCTTTCACTTTCTGACACTCAGCTGTCACTCAGCTGTCACTTTCTGTCACTCGCTGTCATTCAGCTGTCACTTTCTGTCATTCGCTGTCACTCAGCTGTCACTTTCTGTGTCTCAGCTGTCACTTTCTGTCACTAGGTGTCATTCAGCTGTCATTTTCTGTGTCTCAGCTGTCACTTACTGTCACTTTCTCTCACTTGCTGTCACCCAGCTGTCACTCGCTGTCACACAGCTGTCACTTTCTTGCACTCGCTATGACTCAGCTGTCACTTTCTGTCTCTCGCTGTCACTCAGCTGTCACTTTCTGTCATTCGCTGTCATTTTCTGTCACTTTCTGACACTCAGCTGTCACTCTGCTGAATTTTTCTGTCACTCGCTGACACTCAGCTGTCACTTTCTGTCACTCGCTGTCACTCAGTTGTCACTTTCTGTCTCTCGCTGTCACTCAGCTGTCATTTTCTGTCACTCGCTGTCACTCAGCTGTCATTTTCTGTGTGTCAGCTGTCACTTACTGTCACTTTCTCTCACGTGCTGTCACCCAGCTGTCACTTTCTGTCACTCGCTGTTACTCAGCTGTCATTTTCTGTCACTCGCTGTCACTCAGCTGTCATTTTCTGTGTGTCAGCTGTCACTTACTGTCACTTTCTCTCACTTGCTGTCACCCAGCTGTCACTTTCTGTCACTAGCTGTCACTCAGCTGTCATTTTCTGTCACTCGCTGTCACTCAGCTGTCATTTTCTGTGTGTCAGCTGTCACTTACTGTCACTTTCTCTCACTTGCTGTCACCCAGCTGTCACTTTCTGTCACTCGCTGTCACTCAGCTGTCATTTTCTGTCGCTCGCTGTTACTCAGATGTCACTTTCTGTCACTCGCTTTCACTTTCTGACACTCAGCTGTCACTCAGCTGTCACTTTCTGTCACTCGCTGTCATTCAGCTGTCACTTTCTGTCATTCGCTTTCACTCAGCTGTCACTTTCTGTGTCTCAGCTGTCACTTTCTGTCACTGGCTGTCACTCAGCTGTCATTTTCTGTGTCTCAGCTGTCACTTACTGTCACTTTCTCTCACTTTCTGTCACCCAGCTGTCACTTTCTGTCACTCGCTGTCACACAGCTGTCACTTTCTTGCACTCGCTATGACTCAGCTGTCACTTTCTGTCTCTCGCTGTCACTCAGCTGTCACTTTCTGTCATTCGCTGTCATTTTCTGTCACTTTCTGACACTCAGCTGTCACTCTGCTGAATTTTTCTGTCACTCGCTAGCACTCAGCTGTCACTTTCTGTCACTCTCTGTCACTCAGTTGTCACTTTCTGTCTCTCGCTGTCACTCAGCTGTCATTTTCTGTCACTCGCTGTCACTCAGCTGTCATTTTCTGTCACTCGCTGTCACTCAGCTGTCATTTTCTGTGTGTCAGCTGTCACTTACTGTCACTTTCTCTCACTTGCTGTCACCCAGCTGTCACTTTCTGTCACTCGCTGTCACTCAGCTGTCATTTTCTGTCACTCGCTGTCACTCAGTTGTCACTTTCTGTCACTCGCTTTCACTTTCTGTCATTCGCTGTCATTTTGTGTCACTTTCTGACACTCAGCTGTCACTCAGCTGTCACTTTCTGTCACTCGCTGTCACTCAGCTGTCACTTTCTGTCATTCGCTGTCACTCAGCTGTCACTTTCTGTCACTCGCTGTCACTCAGCTGTCACTTTCTGTCATTCGCTGTCACTCTGCTGTCACTCAGCTGTCACTCAGCTGTCACCAGTTGTCACTCAGCTGTCACTTTCTGTCACTTTCTGTCACTCGCTGTCACTCAGCTGTCACTTTCTGTCATTCGCTGTCACTCAGCTGTCAGTTTTTGTGTCTCAGCTGTCACTTTCTGTCACTGGCTGTCACTCAGCTGTCATTTTCTGTGTCTCAGCTGTCACTTACTGTCACTTTCTCTCACTTGCTGTCACCCAGCTGTCACTTTCTGTCACTCGCTGTCACTCAGCTGTCATTTTCTGTCGCTCGCTGTCACTCAGCTGTCACTTTCTGTCACTCGCTTTCACTTTCTGACACTCAGCTGTCACTCAGCTGTCACTTTCTGTCACTCGCTGTCATTCAGCTGTCACTTTCTGTCATTCGCTGTCACTCAGCTGTCACTTTCTGTGTCTCAGCTGTCACTTTCTGTCACTAAGTGTCATTCAGCTGTCATTTTGTGTCTCAGCTGTCACTTACTGTCACTTTCTCTCACTTGCGACAGCAAGTGAGAGAAAGTGACAGTACAGTGACAGTGACAGTGACAGTAAGTGACAGCTGGGTGACAACCCAGCTGTCACTTTCTGTCACTCGCTGTCACACAGCTGTCACTTTCTGTCACTCGCTGTCACTGTCACTCGCTGTCACAGAAAGTGACAGCTGAGTGACAGCTGAGTGTCAGAAAGTGAAAGCGAGTGACAGAAAGTGACAGCTGAGTGACAGCGAGCGACAGAAAATGACAGCTGAGTGACAGCGAGTGACAGAAAGTGACAGCTGGGTGACAGCAAGTGAGAGAAAGTGACAGTAAGTGACAGCTGAGACACAGAAAATGACAGCTGAGTGACAGCCAGTGACAGAAAGTGACAGCTGAGACACAAAAAGTGACAGCTGAGTGACAGCGAATGACAGAAAGTGACAGCTGAGTGACAGCGAGTGACAGAAAGTGACAGAAAGTGACAGCTGAGTGACAACTGGTGACAGCTGAGTGACAGCTGAGTGACAGCAGAGTGACAGCGAATGACAGAAAGTGACAGCTGAGTGACAGCGAGTGACAGAAAGTGACAGCTGAGTGACAGCGAATGACAGAAAGTGACAGCTGAGTGACAGCGAGTGACAGAAAGTGACAGCTGAGTGACAGCTGAGTGTCAGAAAGTGACACAAAATGACAGCGAATGACAGAAAGTGAAAGCGAGTGACAGAAAGTGACAACTGAGTGACAGCGAGTGACAGAAAATGACAGCTGAGTGACAGCGAGTGACAGAAAGTGACAGCTGGGTGACAGCAAGTGAGAGAAAGTGACAGTAAGTGACAGCTGACACACAGAAAATGACAGCTGAGTGACAGCGAGTGACAGAAAATGACAGCTGAGTGACAGCGAGTGACAGAAAATGACAGCTGAGTGACAGCGAGAGACAGAAAGTGACAACTGAGTGACAGAGAGTGACAGAAAGTGACAGCTGAGTGTTAGCGAGTGACAGAAAAATTCAGCAGAGTGACAGCTGAGTGTCAGAAAGTGACAGAAAATGACAGCGAATGACAGAAAGTGACAGCTGAGTGACAGCGAGAGACAGAAAGTGACAGCTGAGTCATAGCGAGTGCAAGAAAGTGACAGCTGTGTGACAGCGAGTGACAGAAAGTGACAGCTGGGTGACAGAAAGTGAGAGAAAGTGACAGTAAGTGACAGCTGAGACACAGAAAATGACAGCTGAGTGACAGCCAGTGACAGAAAGTGACAGCTGAGACACAGAAAGTGACAGCTGAGTGAAAGCGAATGACAGAAAGTGACAGCTGAATGACAGCGAGTGACAGAAAGTGACAGCTGAGTGACAGCTGAGTGTCAGAAAGTGAAAGCGAGTGACAGAAAGTGACATCTGAGTAACAGCGAGCGACAGAAAATGACAGCTGAGTGACAGCGAGTGACAGAAAGTGACAGCTGGGTGACAGCAAGTGAGAGAAAGTGACAGTAAGTGACAGCTGACACACAGAAAATGACAGCTGAGTGACAGCGAGTGACAGAAAATGACAGCTGAGTGACAGCTAGTGACAGAAAGTGACAGCTGGGTGACAGCAAGTGAGAGAAAGTGACAGTAAGTGACAGCTGACACACAGAAAACGACAGCTGAGTGACAGCGAGTGACAGAAAATGACAGCTGAGTAACAGCGAGTGACAGAAAGTGACAGCTGTCACTTTCTGTCACTCTCTGTCACTCAGTTGTCACTTTCTGTCTCTCGCTGTCACTCAGCTGTCATTTTCTGTCACTCGCTGTCACTCAGCTGTCATTTTCTGTGTGTCAGCTGTCACTTACTGTCACTTTCTCTCAGCTGTCACTCAGCTGTCACTCAGCTGTCACCAGTTGTCACTCAGCTGTCACTTTCTGTCACTTTCTGTCACTCGCTGTCACTCAGCTGTCACTTTCTGTCATTCGCTGTCACTCAGCTGTCACTTTTTGTGTCTCAGCTGTCACTTTCTGTCACTGGCTGTCACTCAGCTGTCATTTTCTGTGTCTCAGCTGTCACTTACTGTCACTTTCTCTCACTTGCTGTCACCCAGCTGTCACTTTCTGTCGCTCGCTGTCACTCAGCTGTCATTTTCTGTCGCTCGCTGTCACTCAGCTGTCACTTTCTGTCACTCGCTTTCACTTTCTGACACTCAGCTGTCACTCAGCTGTCACTTTCTGTCACTCGCTGTCATTCAGCTGTCACTTTCTGTCATTCGCTGTCACTCAGCTGTCACTTTCTGTGTCTCAGCTGTCACTTTCTGTCACTAGGTGTCATTCAGCTGTCATTTTGTGTCTCAGCTGTCACTTACTGTCACTTTCTCTCACTTGCGACAGCAAGTGAGAGAAAGTGACAGTACAGTGACAGTACAGTGACAGTGACAGTGACAGTGACAGTGACAGTAAGTGACAGCTGGGTGACAACCCAGCTGTCACTTTCTGTCACTCGCTGTCACACAGCTGTCACTTTCTGTCACTCGCTGTCACTCAGCTGTCACTTTCTGTCATTCGCTGTCACTCTGCTGTCACTCAGCTGTCACCAGTTGTCACTCAGCTGTCACTTTCTGTCATTCGCTGTCATTTTGTGTCACTTTCTGACACTCAGCTGTCACTCAGCTGTCACTTTCTGTCACTCGCTGTCACTCAGCTGTCACTTTCTGTCATTCGCTGTCACTCAGCTGTCACTTTCTGTCACTCGCTGTCACTCAGCTGTCACTTTCTGTCATTCGCTGTCACTCTGCTGTCACTCAGCTGTCACCAGTTGTCACTCAGCTGTCACTTTCTGTCACTTTCTGTCACTCGCTGTCACTCTGCTGTCATTTCTGACACTCAGCTTCCACTTTCTGTCACTAGCTGTAACTCAGCTGTCACTTTCTGTCATTCGCTGCCACTCAGCTGACATTTTCTGTGTATCAGCTGTCACTTACTGTCAGTTTCTCTCTTTTGCTGTCACCCAGCTGTCACTTTCTGTCACTCGCTGTCACTCAGCTGTCCCTTTCTGTCACTCGCTGTCACTCAGCTGTCACTTTCTGTCACTCGCTGTCTTTCAGCTGTCACTTTCTGTCATTCGCTGTCACTCAGCTGTCACTTTGTGTCACTCACTGTCACTCAGCTGTCACTTTCTGTCACTCGCTTTCACTTTCTGTCATTCGCTGTCATTTTGTGTCACTTTCTGACACTCAGCTGTCGCTCAGCTGTCACTTTCTGTCACTCGCTGTCACTCAGCTGTCACTTTCTGTCATTCGCTGTCACTCAGCTGTCACTTTCTGTCACTCGCTGTCACTCAGCTGTCACTTTCTGTCATTCGCTGTCACTCTGCTGTCACTCAGCTGTCACTCAGCTGTCACCAGTTGTCACTCAGCTGTCACTTTCTGTCACTTTCTGTCACTCGCTGTCACTCAGCTGTCACTTTCTGTCATTCGCTGTCACTCAGCTGTCACTTTTTGTGTCTCAGCTGTCACTTTCTGTCACTGGCTGTCACTCAGCTGTCATTTTCTGTGTCTCAGCTGTCACTTACTGTCACTTTCTCTCACTTGCTGTCACCCAGCTGTCACTTTCTGTCACTAGGTGTCATTCAGCTGTCATTTTCTGTCGCTCGCTGTCACTCAGCTGTCACTTTCTGTCACTCGCTTTCACTTTCTGACACTCAGCTGTCACTCAGCTGTCACTTTCTGTCACTCGCTGTCATTCAGCTGTCACTTTCTGTCATTCGCTGTCACTCAGCTGTCACTTTCTGTGTCTCAGCTGTCACTTTCTGTCACTAGGTGTCATTCAGCTGTCATTTTCTGTGTCTCAGCTGTCACTTACTGTCACTTTCTCTCACTTGCTGTCACCCAGCTGTCACTCGCTGTCACACAGCTGTCACTTTCTTGCACTCGCTATGACTCAGCTGTCACTTTCTGTCTCTCGCTGTCACTCAGCTGTCACTTTCTGTCACTCTCTGTCACTCAGTTGTCACTTTCTGTCTCTCGCTGTCACTCAGCTGTCATTTTCTGTCACTCGCTGTCACTCAGCTGTCATTTTCTGTCACTCGCTGTCACTCAGCTGTCATTTTCTGTGTGTCAGCTATCACTTACTGTCACTTTCTCTCACTTGCTGTCACCCAGCTGTCACTTTCTGTAACTCGCTGTCACTCAGCTGTCACTTTCTGTCATTCGCTGTCACTCAGCTGTCACTTTCTGTCACTCGCTGTCACTCAGCTGTCACTTTCTGTCATTCGCTGTCACTCTGCTGTCACTCAGCTGTCACTCAGCTGTCACCAGTTGTCACTCAGCTGTCACTTTCTGTCACTTTCTGTCACTCGCTGTCACTCAGCTGTCACTTTCTGTCATTCGCTGTCACTCAGCTGTCACTTTTTGTGTCTCAGCTGTCACTTTCTGTCACTGGCTGTCACTCAGCTGTCATTTTCTGTGTCTCAGCTGTCACTTACTGTCACTTTCTCTCACTTGCTGTCACCCAGCTGTCACTTTCTGTCACTAGGTGTCATTCAGCTGTCATTTTCTGTCGCTCGCTGTCACTCAGCTGTCACTTTCTGTCACTCGCTTTCACTTTCTGACACTCAGCTGTCACTCAGCTGTCACTTTCTGTCACTCGCTGTCATTCAGCTGTCACTTTCTGTCATTCGCTGTCACTCAGCTGTCACTTTCTGTGTCTCAGCTGTCACTTTCTGTCACTAGGTGTCATTCAGCTGTCATTTTCTGTGTCTCAGCTGTCACTTACTGTCACTTTCTCTCACTTGCTGTCACCCAGCTGTCACTCGCTGTCACACAGCTGTCACTTTCTTGCACTCGCTATGACTCAGCTGTCACTTTCTGTCTCTCGCTGTCACTCAGCTGTCACTTTCTGTCACTCTCTGTCACTCAGTTGTCACTTTCTGTCTCTCGCTGTCACTCAGCTGTCATTTTCTGTCACTCGCTGTCACTCAGCTGTCATTTTCTGTCACTCGCTGTCACTCAGCTGTCATTTTCTGTGTGTCAGCTATCACTTACTGTCACTTTCTCTCACTTGCTGTCACCCAGCTGTCACT
This sequence comes from Xestia rhomboidea, assembly GCA_963853795.1. NCBI lineage: Eukaryota > Metazoa > Arthropoda > Insecta > Lepidoptera > Noctuidae > Xestia > Xestia rhomboidea. Next base: position 426,464 of record OY970783.1, read on the forward strand.
TTCTGTAACTCGCTGTCACTCAGCTGTCATTTTCTGTCACTCGCTGTCACTCAGTTGTCACTTTCTGTCACTCGCTTTCACTTTCTGTCATTCGCTGTCATTTTGTGTCACTTTCTGACACTCAGCTGTCGCTCAGCTGTCACTTTCTGTCACTCGCTGTCACTCAGCTGTCACTTTCTGTCATTCGCTGTCACTCAGCTGTCACTTTCTGTCACTCGCTGTCACTCAGCTGTCACTTTCTGTCATTCGCTGTCACTCTGCTGTCACTCAGCTGTCACTCAGCTGTCACCAGTTGTCACTCAGCTGTCACTTTCTGTCACTTTCTGTCACTCGCTGTCACTCAGCTGTCACTTTCTGTCATTCGCTGTCACTCAGCTGTCACTTTTTGTGTCTCAGCTGTCACTTTCTGTCACTGGCTGTCACTCAGCTGTCATTTTCTGTGTCTCAGCTGTCACTTACTGTCACTTTCTCTCACTTGCTGTCACCCAGCTGTCACTTTCTGTCACTAGGTGTCATTCAGCTGTCATTTTCTGTCGCTCGCTGTCACTCAGCTGTCACTTTCTGTCACTCGCTTTCACTTTCTGACACTCAGCTGTCACTCAGCTGTCACTTTCTGTCACTCGCTGTCATTCAGCTGTCACTTTCTGTCATTCGCTGTCACTCAGCTGTCACTTTCTGTGTCTCAGCTGTCACTTTCTGTCACTAGGTGTCATTCAGCTGTCATTTTCTGTGTCTCAGCTGTCACTTACTGTCACTTTCTCTCACTTGCTGTCACCCAGCTGTCACTCGCTGTCACACAGCTGTCACTTTCTTGCACTCGCTATGACTCAGCTGTCACTTTCTGTCTCTCGCTGTCACTCAGCTGTCACTTTCTGTCATTCGCTGTCATTTTCTGTCACTTTCTGACACTCAGCTGTCACTCTGCTGAATTTTTCTGTCACTCGCTGACACTCAGCTGTCACTTTCTGTCACTCGCTGTCACTCAGTTGTCACTTTCTGTCTCTCGCTGTCACTCAGCTGTCATTTTCTGTCACTCGCTGTCACTCAGCTGTCATTTTCTGTGTGTCAGCTGTCACTTACTGTCACTTTCTCTCACTTGCTGTCACCCAGCTGTCACTTTCTGTCACTCGCTGTTACTCAGCTGTCATTTTCTGTCACTCGCTGTCACTCAGCTGTCATTTTCTGTGTGTCAGCTGTCACTTACTGTCACTTTCTCTCACTTGCTGTCACCCAGCTGTCACTTTCTGTCACTAGCTGTCACTCAGCTGTCATTTTCTGTCACTCGCTGTCACTCAGCTGTCATTTTCTGTGTGTCAGCTGTCACTTACTGTCACTTTCTCTCACTTGCTGTCACCCAGCTGTCACTTTCTGTCACTAGGTGTCATTCAGCTGTCATTTTCTGTCGCTCGCTGTCACTCAGCTGTCACTTTCTGTCACTCGCTTTCACTTTCTGACACTCAGCTGTCACTCAGCTGTCACTTTCTGTCACTCGCTGTCATTCAGCTGTCACTTTCTGTCATTCGCTGTCACTCAGCTGTCACTTTCTGTGTCTCAGCTGTCACTTTCTGTCACTAGGTGTCATTCAGCTGTCATTTTCTGTGTCTCAGCTGTCACTTACTGTCACTTTCTCTCACTTGCTGTCACCCAGCTGTCACTCGCTGTCACACAGCTGTCACTTTCTTGCACTCGCTATGACTCAGCTGTCACTTTCTGTCTCTCGCTGTCACTCAGCTGTCACTTTCTGTCATTCGCTGTCATTTTCTGTCACTTTCTGACACTCAGCTGTCACTCTGCTGAATTTTTCTGTCACTCGCTGACACTCAGCTGTCACTTTCTGTCACTCGCTGTCACTCAGTTGTCACTTTCTGTCTCTCGCTGTCACTCAGCTGTCATTTTCTGTCACTCGCTGTCACTCAGCTGTCATTTTCTGTGTGTCAGCTGTCACTTACTGTCACTTTCTCTGTGTCAGCTGTCACTTACTGTCACTTTCTCTCACTTGCTGTCACCCAGCTGTCACTTTCTGTCACTAGCTGTCACTCAGCTGTCATTTTCTGTCACTCGCTGTCACTCAGCTGTCATTTTCTGTGTGTCAGCTGTCACTTACTGTCACTTTCTCTCACTTGCTGTCACCCAGCTGTCACTTTCTGTCACTCGCTGTCACTCAGCTGTCATTTTCTGTCGCTCGCTGTTACTCAGATGTCACTTTCTGTCACTCGCTTTCACTTTCTGACACTCAGCTGTCACTCAGCTGTCACTTTCTGTCACTCGCTGTCATTCAGCTGTCACTTTCTGTCATTCGCTTTCACTCAGCTGTCACTTTCTGTGTCTCAGCTGTCACTTTCTGTCACTGGCTGTCACTCAGCTGTCATTTTCTGTGTCTCAGCTGTCACTTACTGTCACTTTCTCTCACTTTCTGTCACCCAGCTGTCACTTTCTGTCACTCGCTGTCACACAGCTGTCACTTTCTTGCACTCGCTATGACTCAGCTGTCACTTTCTGTCTCTCGCTGTCACTCAGCTGTCACTTTCTGTCATTCGCTGTCATTTTCTGTCACTTTCTGACACTCAGCTGTCACTCTGCTGAATTTTTCTGTCACTCGCTAACACTCAGCTGTCACTTTCTGTCACTCTCTGTCACTCAGTTGTCACTTTCTGTCTCTCGCTGTCACTCAGCTGTCATTTTCTGTCACTCGCTGTCACTCAGCTGTCATTTTCTGTCACTCGCTGTCACTCAGCTGTCATTTTCTGTGTGTCAGCTGTCACTTACTGTCACTTTCTCTCACTTGCTGTCACCCAGCTGTCACTTTCTGTCACTCGCTGTCACTCAGCTGTCATTTTCTGTCACTCGTTGTCACTCAGTTGTCACTTTCTGTCACTCGCTTTCACTTTCTGTCATTCGCTGTCATTTTGTGTCACTTTCTGACACTCAGCTGTCACTCAGCTGTCACTTTCTGTCACTCGCTGTCACTCAGCTGTCACTTTCTGTCATTCGCTGTCACTCAGCTGTCACTTTCTGTCACTCGCTGTCACTCAGCTGTCACTTTCTGTCATTCGCTGTCACTCTGCTGTCACTCAGCTGTCACTCAGCTGTCACCAGTTGTCACTCAGCTGTCACTTTCTGTCACTTTCTGTCACTCGCTGTCACTCAGCTGTCACTTTCTGTCATTCGCTGTCACTCAGCTGTCACTTTTTGTGTCTCAGCTGTCACTTTCTGTCACTGGCTGTCACTCAGCTGTCATTTTCTGTGTCTCAGCTGTCACTTACTGTCACTTTCTCTCACTTGCTGTCACCCAGCTGTCACTTTCTGTCACTCGCTGTCACTCAGCTGTCATTTTCTGTCGCTCGCTGTCACTCAGCTGTCACTATTTGTGTCTCAGCTGTCACTTTCTGTCACTGGCTGTCACTCAGCTGTCATTTTCTGTGTCTCAGCTGTCACTAACTGTCACTTTCTCTCACTTGCTGTCACCCAGCTGTCACTTTCTGTCATTCGCTGTCACTCAGCTGTCATTTTCTGTCGCTCGCTGTTACTCAGCTGTCACTTTCTGTCACTCGCTTTCACTTTCTGACACTCAGCTGTCACTCAGCTGTCACTTTCTGTCACTCGCTGTCATTCAGCTGTCACTTTCTGTCATTCGCTGTCACTCAGCTGTCACTTTCTGTGTCTCAGCTGTCACTTTCTGTCACTGGCTGTCACTCAGCTGTCATTTTCTGTGTCTCAGCTGTCACTTACTGTCACTTTCTCTCACTTGCTGTCACCCAGCTGTCACTTTCTGTCACTCGCTGTCACACAGCTGTCACTTTCTTGCACTCGCTATGACTCAGCTGTCACTTTCTGTCTCTCGCTGTCACTCAGCTGTCACTTTCTGTCATTCGCTGTCATTTTCTGTCACTTTCTGACACTCAGCTGTCACTCTGCTGAATTTTTCTGTCACTCGCTGACACTCAGCTGTCACTTTCTGTCACTCTCTGTCACTCAGTTGTCACTTTCTGTCTCTCGCTGTCACTCAGCTGTCATTTTCTGTCACTCGCTGTCACTCAGCTGTCATTTTCTGTGTGTCAGCTATCACTTACTGTCACTTTCTCTCACTTGCTGTCACCCAGCTGTCACTTTCTGTCACTCGCTGTCACTCAGCTGTCATTTTCTGTCACTCGCTGTCACTCAGTTGTCACTTTCTGTCACTCGCTTTCACTTTCTGTCATTCGCTGTCATTTTGTGTCACTTTCTGACACTCAGCTGTCGCTCAGCTGTCACTTTCTGTCACTCGCTGTCACTCAGCTGTCACTTTCTGTCATTCGCTGTCACTCAGCTGTCACTTTCTGTCACTCGCTGTCACTCAGCTGTCACTTTCTGTCATTCGCTGTCACTCTGCTGTCACTCAGCTGTCACTCAGCTGTCACCAGTTGTCACTCAGCTGTCACTTTCTGTCACTTTCTGTCACTCGCTGTCACTCAGCTGTCACTTTTTGTGTCTCAGCTGTCACTTTCTGTCACTGGCTGTCACTCAGCTGTCATTTTCTGTGTCTCAGCTGTCACTTACTGTCACTTTCTCTCACTTGCTGTCACCCAGCTGTCACTTTCTGTCACTCGCTGTCACTCAGCTGTCATTTTCTGTCGCTCGCTGTCACTCAGCTGTCACTTTCTGTCACTCGCTTTCACTTTCTGACACTCAGCTGTCACTCAGCTGTCACTTTCTGTCACTCGCTGTCATTCAGCTGTCACTTTCTGTCATTCGCTGTCACTCAGCTGTCACTTTCTGTGTCTCAGCTGTCACTTTCTGTCACTAGGTGTCATTCAGCTGTCATTTTCTGTGTCTCAGCTGTCACTTACTGTCACTTTCTCTCACTTGCTGTCACCCAGCTGTCACTCGCTGTCACACAGCTGTCACTTTCTTGCACTCGCTATGACTCAGCTGTCACTTTCTGTCTCTCGCTGTCACTCAGCTGTCACTTTCTGTCATTCGCTGTCATTTTCTGTCACTTTCTGACACTCAGCTGTCACTCTGCTGAATTTTTCTGTCACTCGCTGACACTCAGCTGTCACTTTCTGTCACTCGCTGTCACTCAGTTGTCACTTTCTGTCTCTCGCTGTCACTCAGCTGTCATTTTCTGTCACTCGCTGTCACTCAGCTGTCATTTTCTGTGTGTCAGCTGTCACTTACTGTCACTTTCTCTCACTTGCTGTCACCCAGCTGTCACTTTCTGTCACTCGCTGTTACTCAGCTGTCATTTTCTGTCACTCGCTGTCACTCAGCTGTCATTTTCTGTGTGACAGCTGTCACTTACTGTCACTTTCTCTCACTTGCTGTCACCCAGCTGTCACTTTCTGTCACTAGCTGTCACTCAGCTGTCATTTTCTGTCACTCGCTGTCACTCAGCTGTCATTTTCTGTGTGTCAGCTGTCACTTACTGTCACTTTCTCTCACTTGCTGTCACCCAGCTGTCACTTTCTGTCACTCGCTGTCACTCAGCTGTCATTTTCTGTCGCTCGCTGTTACTCAGATGTCACTTTCTGTCACTCGCTTTCACTTTCTGACACTCAGCTGTCACTCAGCTGTCACTTTCTGTCACTCGCTGTCATTCAGCTGTCACTTTCTGTCATTCGCTTTCACTCAGCTGTCACTTTCTGTGTCTCAGCTGTCACTTTCTGTCACTGGCTGTCACTCAGCTGTCATTTTCTGTGTCTCAGCTGTCACTTACTGTCACTTTCTCTCACTTGCTGTCACCCAGCTGTCACTTTCTGTCACTCGCTGTCACACAGCTGTCACTTTCTTGCACTCGCTATGACTCAGCTGTCACTTTCTGTCTCTCGCTGTCACTCAGCTGTCACTTTCTGTCATTCGCTGTCATTTTCTGTCACTTTCTGACACTCAGCTGTCACTCTGCTGAATTTTTCTGTCACTCGCTAACACTCAGCTGTCACTTTCTGTCACTCTCTGTCACTCAGTTGTCACTTTCTGTCTCTCGCTGTCACTCAGCTGTCATTTTCTGTCACTCGCTGTCACTCAGCTGTCATTTTCTGTCACTCGCTGTCACTCAGCTGTCATTTTCTGTGTGTCAGCTGTCACTTACTGTCACTTTCTCTCACTTGCTGTCACCCAGCTGTCACTTTCTGTCACTCGCTGTCACTCAGCTGTCATTTTCTGTCACTCGCTGTCACTCAGTTGTCACTTTCTGTCACTCGCTTTCACTTTCTGTCATTCGCTGTCATTTTGTGTCACTTTCTGACACTCAGCTGTCACTCAGCTGTCACTTTCTGTCACTCGCTGTCACTCAGCTGTCACTTTCTGTCATTCGCTGTCACTCAGCTGTCACTTTCTGTCACTCGCTGTCACTCAGCTGTCACTTTCTGTCATTCGCTGTCACTCTGCTGTCACTCAGCTGTCACTCAGCTGTCACCAGTTGTCACTCAGCTGTCACTTTCTGTCACTTTCTGTCACTCGCTGTCACTCAGCTGTCACTTTCTGTCATTCGCTGTCACTCAGCTGTCACTTTTTGTGTCTCAGCTGTCACTTTCTGTCACTGGCTGTCACTCAGCTGTCATTTTCTGTGTCTCAGCTGTCACTTACTGTCACTTTCTCTCACTTGCTGTCACCCAGCTGTCACTTTCTGTCACTAGGTGTCATTCAGCTGTCATTTTCTGTCGCTCGCTGTCACTCAGCTGTCACTTTCTGTCACTCGCTTTCACTTTCTGACACTCAGCTGTCACTCAGCTGTCACTTTCTGTCACTCGCTGTCATTCAGCTGTCATTTTCTGTCACTCGCTGTCACTCAGCTGTCATTTTCTGTGTGTCAGCTGTCACTTACTGTCACTTTCTCTCACTTGCTGTCACCCAGCTGTCACTTTCTGTCACTAGCTGTCACTCAGCTGTCATTTTCTGTCACTCGCTGTCACTCAGCTGTCATTTTCTGTGTGTCAGCTGTCACTTACTGTCACTTTCTCTCACTTGCTGTCACCCAGCTGTCACTTTCTGTCACTAGGTGTCATTCAGCTGTCATTTTCTGTCGCTCGCTGTCACTCAGCTGTCACTTTCTGTCACTCGCTTTCACTTTCTGACACTCAGCTGTCACTCAGCTGTCACTTTCTGTCACTCGCTGTCATTCAGCTGTCACTTTCTGTCATTCGCTGTCACTCAGCTGTCACTTTCTGTGTCTCAGCTGTCACTTTCTGTCACTAGGTGTCATTCAGCTGTCATTTTCTGTGTCTCAGCTGTCACTTACTGTCACTTTCTCTCACTTGCTGTCACCCAGCTGTCACTCGCTGTCACACAGCTGTCACTTTCTTGCACTCGCTATGACTCAGCTGTCACTTTCTGTCTCTCGCTGTCACTCAGCTGTCACTTTCTGTCATTCGCTGTCATTTTCTGTCACTTTCTGACACTCAGCTGTCACTCTGCTGAATTTTTCTGTCACTCGCTGACACTCAGCTGTCACTTTCTGTCACTCGCTGTCACTCAGTTGTCACTTTCTGTCTCTCGCTGTCACTCAGCTGTCATTTTCTGTCACTCGCTGTCACTCAGCTGTCATTTTCTGTGTGTCAGCTGTCACTTACTGTCACTTTCTCTCACGTGCTGTCACCCAGCTGTCACTTTCTGTCACTCGCTGTTACTCAGCTGTCATTTTCTGTCACTCGCTGTCACTCAGCTGTCATTTTCTGTGTGTCAGCTGTCACTTACTGTCACTTTCTCTCACTTGCTGTCACCCAGCTGTCACTTTCTGTCACTAGCTGTCACTCAGCTGTCATTTTCTGTCACTCGCTGTCACTCAGCTGTCATTTTCTGTGTGTCAGCTGTCACTTACTGTCACTTTCTCTCACTTGCTGTCACCCAGCTGTCACTTTCTGTCACTCGCTGTCACTCAGCTGTCATTTTCTGTCGCTCGCTGTTACTCAGATGTCACTTTCTGTCACTCGCTTTCACTTTCTGACACTCAGCTGTCACTCAGCTGTCACTTTCTGTCACTCGCTGTCATTCAGCTGTCACTTTCTGTCATTCGCTTTCACTCAGCTGTCACTTTCTGTGTCTCAGCTGTCACTTTCTGTCACTGGCTGTCACTCAGCTGTCATTTTCTGTGTCTCAGCTGTCACTTACTGTCACTTTCTCTCACTTTCTGTCACCCAGCTGTCACTTTCTGTCACTCGCTGTCACACAGCTGTCACTTTCTTGCACTCGCTATGACTCAGCTGTCACTTTCTGTCTCTCGCTGTCACTCAGCTGTCACTTTCTGTCATTCGCTGTCATTTTCTGTCACTTTCTGACACTCAGCTGTCACTCTGCTGAATTTTTCTGTCACTCGCTAGCACTCAGCTGTCACTTTCTGTCACTCTCTGTCACTCAGTTGTCACTTTCTGTCTCTCGCTGTCACTCAGCTGTCATTTTCTGTCACTCGCTGTCACTCAGCTGTCATTTTCTGTCACTCGCTGTCACTCAGCTGTCATTTTCTGTGTGTCAGCTGTCACTTACTGTCACTTTCTCTCACTTGCTGTCACCCAGCTGTCACTTTCTGTCACTCGCTGTCACTCAGCTGTCATTTTCTGTCACTCGCTGTCACTCAGTTGTCACTTTCTGTCACTCGCTTTCACTTTCTGTCATTCGCTGTCATTTTGTGTCACTTTCTGACACTCAGCTGTCACTCAGCTGTCACTTTCTGTCACTCGCTGTCACTCAGCTGTCACTTTCTGTCATTCGCTGTCACTCAGCTGTCACTTTCTGTCACTCGCTGTCACTCAGCTGTCACTTTCTGTCATTCGCTGTCACTCTGCTGTCACTCAGCTGTCACTCAGCTGTCACCAGTTGTCACTCAGCTGTCACTTTCTGTCACTTTCTGTCACTCGCTGTCACTCAGCTGTCACTTTCTGTCATTCGCTGTCACTCAGCTGTCAGTTTTTGTGTCTCAGCTGTCACTTTCTGTCACTGGCTGTCACTCAGCTGTCATTTTCTGTGTCTCAGCTGTCACTTACTGTCACTTTCTCTCACTTGCTGTCACCCAGCTGTCACTTTCTGTCACTCGCTGTCACTCAGCTGTCATTTTCTGTCGCTCGCTGTCACTCAGCTGTCACTTTCTGTCACTCGCTTTCACTTTCTGACACTCAGCTGTCACTCAGCTGTCACTTTCTGTCACTCGCTGTCATTCAGCTGTCACTTTCTGTCATTCGCTGTCACTCAGCTGTCACTTTCTGTGTCTCAGCTGTCACTTTCTGTCACTAAGTGTCATTCAGCTGTCATTTTGTGTCTCAGCTGTCACTTACTGTCACTTTCTCTCACTTGCGACAGCAAGTGAGAGAAAGTGACAGTACAGTGACAGTGACAGTGACAGTAAGTGACAGCTGGGTGACAACCCAGCTGTCACTTTCTGTCACTCGCTGTCACACAGCTGTCACTTTCTGTCACTCGCTGTCACTGTCACTCGCTGTCACAGAAAGTGACAGCTGAGTGACAGCTGAGTGTCAGAAAGTGAAAGCGAGTGACAGAAAGTGACAGCTGAGTGACAGCGAGCGACAGAAAATGACAGCTGAGTGACAGCGAGTGACAGAAAGTGACAGCTGGGTGACAGCAAGTGAGAGAAAGTGACAGTAAGTGACAGCTGAGACACAGAAAATGACAGCTGAGTGACAGCCAGTGACAGAAAGTGACAGCTGAGACACAAAAAGTGACAGCTGAGTGACAGCGAATGACAGAAAGTGACAGCTGAGTGACAGCGAGTGACAGAAAGTGACAGAAAGTGACAGCTGAGTGACAACTGGTGACAGCTGAGTGACAGCTGAGTGACAGCAGAGTGACAGCGAATGACAGAAAGTGACAGCTGAGTGACAGCGAGTGACAGAAAGTGACAGCTGAGTGACAGCGAATGACAGAAAGTGACAGCTGAGTGACAGCGAGTGACAGAAAGTGACAGCTGAGTGACAGCTGAGTGTCAGAAAGTGACACAAAATGACAGCGAATGACAGAAAGTGAAAGCGAGTGACAGAAAGTGACAACTGAGTGACAGCGAGTGACAGAAAATGACAGCTGAGTGACAGCGAGTGACAGAAAGTGACAGCTGGGTGACAGCAAGTGAGAGAAAGTGACAGTAAGTGACAGCTGACACACAGAAAATGACAGCTGAGTGACAGCGAGTGACAGAAAATGACAGCTGAGTGACAGCGAGTGACAGAAAATGACAGCTGAGTGACAGCGAGAGACAGAAAGTGACAACTGAGTGACAGAGAGTGACAGAAAGTGACAGCTGAGTGTTAGCGAGTGACAGAAAAATTCAGCAGAGTGACAGCTGAGTGTCAGAAAGTGACAGAAAATGACAGCGAATGACAGAAAGTGACAGCTGAGTGACAGCGAGAGACAGAAAGTGACAGCTGAGTCATAGCGAGTGCAAGAAAGTGACAGCTGTGTGACAGCGAGTGACAGAAAGTGACAGCTGGGTGACAGAAAGTGAGAGAAAGTGACAGTAAGTGACAGCTGAGACACAGAAAATGACAGCTGAGTGACAGCCAGTGACAGAAAGTGACAGCTGAGACACAGAAAGTGACAGCTGAGTGAAAGCGAATGACAGAAAGTGACAGCTGAATGACAGCGAGTGACAGAAAGTGACAGCTGAGTGACAGCTGAGTGTCAGAAAGTGAAAGCGAGTGACAGAAAGTGACATCTGAGTAACAGCGAGCGACAGAAAATGACAGCTGAGTGACAGCGAGTGACAGAAAGTGACAGCTGGGTGACAGCAAGTGAGAGAAAGTGACAGTAAGTGACAGCTGACACACAGAAAATGACAGCTGAGTGACAGCGAGTGACAGAAAATGACAGCTGAGTGACAGCTAGTGACAGAAAGTGACAGCTGGGTGACAGCAAGTGAGAGAAAGTGACAGTAAGTGACAGCTGACACACAGAAAATGACAGCTGAGTGACAGCGAGTGACAGAAAATGACAGCTGAGTAACAGCGAGTGACAGAAAGTGACAGCTGTCACTTTCTGTCACTCTCTGTCACTCAGTTGTCACTTTCTGTCTCTCGCTGTCACTCAGCTGTCATTTTCTGTCACTCGCTGTCACTCAGCTGTCATTTTCTGTGTGTCAGCTGTCACTTACTGTCACTTTCTCTCAGCTGTCACTCAGCTGTCACTCAGCTGTCACCAGTTGTCACTCAGCTGTCACTTTCTGTCACTTTCTGTCACTCGCTGTCACTCAGCTGTCACTTTCTGTCATTCGCTGTCACTCAGCTGTCACTTTCTGTCACTCGCTTTCACTTTCTGACACTCAGCTGTCACTCAGCTGTCACTTTCTGTCACTCGCTGTCATTCAGCTGTCATTTTCTGTCGCTCGCTGTCACTCAGCTGTCACTTTCTGTCACTCGCTTTCACTTTCTGACACTCAGCTGTCACTCAGCTGTCACTTTCTGTCACTCGCTGTCATTCAGCTGTCACTTTCTGTCATTCGCTGTCACTCAGCTGTCACTTTCTGTGTCTCAGCTGTCACTTTCTGTCACTAGGTGTCATTCAGCTGTCATTTTCTGTGTCTCAGCTGTCACTTACTGTCACTTTCTCTCACTTGCTGTCACCCAGCTGTCACTCGCTGTCACACAGCTGTCACTTTCTTGCACTCGCTATGACTCAGCTGTCACTTTCTGTCTCTCGCTGTCACTCAGCTGTCACTTTCTGTCATTCGCTGTCATTTTCTGTCACTTTCTGACACTCAGCTGTCACTCTGCTGAATTTTTCTGTCACTCGCTGACACTCAGCTGTCACTTTCTGTCACTCGCTGTCACTCAGTTGTCACTTTCTGTCTCTCGCTGTCACTCAGCTGTCATTTTCTGTCACTCGCTGTCACTCAGCTGTCATTTTCTGTGTGTCAGCTGTCACTTACTGTCACTTTCTCTCACGTGCTGTCACCCAGCTGTCACTTTCTGTCACTCGCTGTTACTCAGCTGTCATTTTCTGTCACTCGCTGTCACTCAGCTGTCATTTTCTGTGTGTCAGCTGTCACTTACTGTCACTTTCTCTCACTTGCTGTCACCCAGCTGTCACTTTCTGTCACTAGCTGTCACTCAGCTGTCATTTTCTGTCACTCGCTGTCACTCAGCTGTCATTTTCTGTGTGTCAGCTGTCACTTACTGTCACTTTCTCTCACTTGCTGTCACCCAGCTGTCACTTTCTGTCACTCGCTGTCACTCAGCTGTCATTTTCTGTCGCTCGCTGTTACTCAGATGTCACTTTCTGTCACTCGCTTTCACTTTCTGACACTCAGCTGTCACTCAGCTGTCACTTTCTGTCACTCGCTGTCATTCAGCTGTCACTTTCTGTCATTCGCTTTCACTCAGCTGTCACTTTCTGTGTCTCAGCTGTCACTTTCTGTCACTGGCTGTCACTCAGCTGTCATTTTCTGTGTCTCAGCTGTCACTTACTGTCACTTTCTCTCACTTTCTGTCACCCAGCTGTCACTTTCTGTCACTCGCTGTCACACAGCTGTCACTTTCTTGCACTCGCTATGACTCAGCTGTCACTTTCTGTCTCTCGCTGTCACTCAGCTGTCACTTTCTGTCATTCGCTGTCATTTTCTGTCACTTTCTGACACTCAGCTGTCACTCTGCTGAATTTTTCTGTCACTCGCTAGCACTCAGCTGTCACTTTCTGTCACTCTCTGTCACTCAGTTGTCACTTTCTGTCTCTCGCTGTCACTCAGCTGTCATTTTCTGTCACTCGCTGTCACTCAGCTGTCATTTTCTGTCACTCGCTGTCACTCAGCTGTCATTTTCTGTGTGTCAGCTGTCACTTACTGTCACTTTCTCTCACTTGCTGTCACCCAGCTGTCACTTTCTGTCACTCGCTGTCACTCAGCTGTCATTTTCTGTCACTCGCTGTCACTCAGTTGTCACTTTCTGTCACTCGCTTTCACTTTCTGTCATTCGCTGTCATTTTGTGTCACTTTCTGACACTCAGCTGTCACTCAGCTGTCACTTTCTGTCACTCGCTGTCACTCAGCTGTCACTTTCTGTCATTCGCTGTCACTCAGCTGTCACTTTCTGTCACTCGCTGTCACTCAGCTGTCACTTTCTGTCATTCGCTGTCACTCTGCTGTCACTCAGCTGTCACTCAGCTGTCACCAGTTGTCACTCAGCTGTCACTTTCTGTCACTTTCTGTCACTCGCTGTCACTCAGCTGTCACTTTCTGTCATTCGCTGTCACTCAGCTGTCAGTTTTTGTGTCTCAGCTGTCACTTTCTGTCACTGGCTGTCACTCAGCTGTCATTTTCTGTGTCTCAGCTGTCACTTACTGTCACTTTCTCTCACTTGCTGTCACCCAGCTGTCACTTTCTGTCACTCGCTGTCACTCAGCTGTCATTTTCTGTCGCTCGCTGTCACTCAGCTGTCACTTTCTGTCACTCGCTTTCACTTTCTGACACTCAGCTGTCACTCAGCTGTCACTTTCTGTCACTCGCTGTCATTCAGCTGTCACTTTCTGTCATTCGCTGTCACTCAGCTGTCACTTTCTGTGTCTCAGCTGTCACTTTCTGTCACTAAGTGTCATTCAGCTGTCATTTTGTGTCTCAGCTGTCACTTACTGTCACTTTCTCTCACTTGCGACAGCAAGTGAGAGAAAGTGACAGTACAGTGACAGTGACAGTGACAGTAAGTGACAGCTGGGTGACAACCCAGCTGTCACTTTCTGTCACTCGCTGTCACACAGCTGTCACTTTCTGTCACTCGCTGTCACTGTCACTCGCTGTCACAGAAAGTGACAGCTGAGTGACAGCTGAGTGTCAGAAAGTGAAAGCGAGTGACAGAAAGTGACAGCTGAGTGACAGCGAGCGACAGAAAATGACAGCTGAGTGACAGCGAGTGACAGAAAGTGACAGCTGGGTGACAGCAAGTGAGAGAAAGTGACAGTAAGTGACAGCTGAGACACAGAAAATGACAGCTGAGTGACAGCCAGTGACAGAAAGTGACAGCTGAGACACAAAAAGTGACAGCTGAGTGACAGCGAATGACAGAAAGTGACAGCTGAGTGACAGCGAGTGACAGAAAGTGACAGAAAGTGACAGCTGAGTGACAACTGGTGACAGCTGAGTGACAGCTGAGTGACAGCAGAGTGACAGCGAATGACAGAAAGTGACAGCTGAGTGACAGCGAGTGACAGAAAGTGACAGCTGAGTGACAGCGAATGACAGAAAGTGACAGCTGAGTGACAGCGAGTGACAGAAAGTGACAGCTGAGTGACAGCTGAGTGTCAGAAAGTGACACAAAATGACAGCGAATGACAGAAAGTGAAAGCGAGTGACAGAAAGTGACAACTGAGTGACAGCGAGTGACAGAAAATGACAGCTGAGTGACAGCGAGTGACAGAAAGTGACAGCTGGGTGACAGCAAGTGAGAGAAAGTGACAGTAAGTGACAGCTGACACACAGAAAATGACAGCTGAGTGACAGCGAGTGACAGAAAATGACAGCTGAGTGACAGCGAGTGACAGAAAATGACAGCTGAGTGACAGCGAGAGACAGAAAGTGACAACTGAGTGACAGAGAGTGACAGAAAGTGACAGCTGAGTGTTAGCGAGTGACAGAAAAATTCAGCAGAGTGACAGCTGAGTGTCAGAAAGTGACAGAAAATGACAGCGAATGACAGAAAGTGACAGCTGAGTGACAGCGAGAGACAGAAAGTGACAGCTGAGTCATAGCGAGTGCAAGAAAGTGACAGCTGTGTGACAGCGAGTGACAGAAAGTGACAGCTGGGTGACAGAAAGTGAGAGAAAGTGACAGTAAGTGACAGCTGAGACACAGAAAATGACAGCTGAGTGACAGCCAGTGACAGAAAGTGACAGCTGAGACACAGAAAGTGACAGCTGAGTGAAAGCGAATGACAGAAAGTGACAGCTGAATGACAGCGAGTGACAGAAAGTGACAGCTGAGTGACAGCTGAGTGTCAGAAAGTGAAAGCGAGTGACAGAAAGTGACATCTGAGTAACAGCGAGCGACAGAAAATGACAGCTGAGTGACAGCGAGTGACAGAAAGTGACAGCTGGGTGACAGCAAGTGAGAGAAAGTGACAGTAAGTGACAGCTGACACACAGAAAATGACAGCTGAGTGACAGCGAGTGACAGAAAATGACAGCTGAGTGACAGCTAGTGACAGAAAGTGACAGCTGGGTGACAGCAAGTGAGAGAAAGTGACAGTAAGTGACAGCTGACACACAGAAAACGACAGCTGAGTGACAGCGAGTGACAGAAAATGACAGCTGAGTAACAGCGAGTGACAGAAAGTGACAGCTGTCACTTTCTGTCACTCTCTGTCACTCAGTTGTCACTTTCTGTCTCTCGCTGTCACTCAGCTGTCATTTTCTGTCACTCGCTGTCACTCAGCTGTCATTTTCTGTGTGTCAGCTGTCACTTACTGTCACTTTCTCTCAGCTGTCACTCAGCTGTCACTCAGCTGTCACCAGTTGTCACTCAGCTGTCACTTTCTGTCACTTTCTGTCACTCGCTGTCACTCAGCTGTCACTTTCTGTCATTCGCTGTCACTCAGCTGTCACTTTTTGTGTCTCAGCTGTCACTTTCTGTCACTGGCTGTCACTCAGCTGTCATTTTCTGTGTCTCAGCTGTCACTTACTGTCACTTTCTCTCACTTGCTGTCACCCAGCTGTCACTTTCTGTCGCTCGCTGTCACTCAGCTGTCATTTTCTGTCGCTCGCTGTCACTCAGCTGTCACTTTCTGTCACTCGCTTTCACTTTCTGACACTCAGCTGTCACTCAGCTGTCACTTTCTGTCACTCGCTGTCATTCAGCTGTCACTTTCTGTCATTCGCTGTCACTCAGCTGTCACTTTCTGTGTCTCAGCTGTCACTTTCTGTCACTAGGTGTCATTCAGCTGTCATTTTGTGTCTCAGCTGTCACTTACTGTCACTTTCTCTCACTTGCGACAGCAAGTGAGAGAAAGTGACAGTACAGTGACAGTACAGTGACAGTGACAGTGACAGTGACAGTGACAGTAAGTGACAGCTGGGTGACAACCCAGCTGTCACTTTCTGTCACTCGCTGTCACACAGCTGTCACTTTCTGTCACTCGCTGTCACTCAGCTGTCACTTTCTGTCATTCGCTGTCACTCTGCTGTCACTCAGCTGTCACCAGTTGTCACTCAGCTGTCACTTTCTGTCATTCGCTGTCATTTTGTGTCACTTTCTGACACTCAGCTGTCACTCAGCTGTCACTTTCTGTCACTCGCTGTCACTCAGCTGTCACTTTCTGTCATTCGCTGTCACTCAGCTGTCACTTTCTGTCACTCGCTGTCACTCAGCTGTCACTTTCTGTCATTCGCTGTCACTCTGCTGTCACTCAGCTGTCACCAGTTGTCACTCAGCTGTCACTTTCTGTCACTTTCTGTCACTCGCTGTCACTCTGCTGTCATTTCTGACACTCAGCTTCCACTTTCTGTCACTAGCTGTAACTCAGCTGTCACTTTCTGTCATTCGCTGCCACTCAGCTGACATTTTCTGTGTATCAGCTGTCACTTACTGTCAGTTTCTCTCTTTTGCTGTCACCCAGCTGTCACTTTCTGTCACTCGCTGTCACTCAGCTGTCCCTTTCTGTCACTCGCTGTCACTCAGCTGTCACTTTCTGTCACTCGCTGTCTTTCAGCTGTCACTTTCTGTCATTCGCTGTCACTCAGCTGTCACTTTGTGTCACTCACTGTCACTCAGCTGTCACTTTCTGTCACTCGCTTTCACTTTCTGTCATTCGCTGTCATTTTGTGTCACTTTCTGACACTCAGCTGTCGCTCAGCTGTCACTTTCTGTCACTCGCTGTCACTCAGCTGTCACTTTCTGTCATTCGCTGTCACTCAGCTGTCACTTTCTGTCACTCGCTGTCACTCAGCTGTCACTTTCTGTCATTCGCTGTCACTCTGCTGTCACTCAGCTGTCACTCAGCTGTCACCAGTTGTCACTCAGCTGTCACTTTCTGTCACTTTCTGTCACTCGCTGTCACTCAGCTGTCACTTTCTGTCATTCGCTGTCACTCAGCTGTCACTTTTTGTGTCTCAGCTGTCACTTTCTGTCACTGGCTGTCACTCAGCTGTCATTTTCTGTGTCTCAGCTGTCACTTACTGTCACTTTCTCTCACTTGCTGTCACCCAGCTGTCACTTTCTGTCACTAGGTGTCATTCAGCTGTCATTTTCTGTCGCTCGCTGTCACTCAGCTGTCACTTTCTGTCACTCGCTTTCACTTTCTGACACTCAGCTGTCACTCAGCTGTCACTTTCTGTCACTCGCTGTCATTCAGCTGTCACTTTCTGTCATTCGCTGTCACTCAGCTGTCACTTTCTGTGTCTCAGCTGTCACTTTCTGTCACTAGGTGTCATTCAGCTGTCATTTTCTGTGTCTCAGCTGTCACTTACTGTCACTTTCTCTCACTTGCTGTCACCCAGCTGTCACTCGCTGTCACACAGCTGTCACTTTCTTGCACTCGCTATGACTCAGCTGTCACTTTCTGTCTCTCGCTGTCACTCAGCTGTCACTTTCTGTCACTCTCTGTCACTCAGTTGTCACTTTCTGTCTCTCGCTGTCACTCAGCTGTCATTTTCTGTCACTCGCTGTCACTCAGCTGTCATTTTCTGTCACTCGCTGTCACTCAGCTGTCATTTTCTGTGTGTCAGCTATCACTTACTGTCACTTTCTCTCACTTGCTGTCACCCAGCTGTCACTTTCTGTAACTCGCTGTCACTCAGCTGTCACTTTCTGTCATTCGCTGTCACTCAGCTGTCACTTTCTGTCACTCGCTGTCACTCAGCTGTCACTTTCTGTCATTCGCTGTCACTCTGCTGTCACTCAGCTGTCACTCAGCTGTCACCAGTTGTCACTCAGCTGTCACTTTCTGTCACTTTCTGTCACTCGCTGTCACTCAGCTGTCACTTTCTGTCATTCGCTGTCACTCAGCTGTCACTTTTTGTGTCTCAGCTGTCACTTTCTGTCACTGGCTGTCACTCAGCTGTCATTTTCTGTGTCTCAGCTGTCACTTACTGTCACTTTCTCTCACTTGCTGTCACCCAGCTGTCACTTTCTGTCACTAGGTGTCATTCAGCTGTCATTTTCTGTCGCTCGCTGTCACTCAGCTGTCACTTTCTGTCACTCGCTTTCACTTTCTGACACTCAGCTGTCACTCAGCTGTCACTTTCTGTCACTCGCTGTCATTCAGCTGTCACTTTCTGTCATTCGCTGTCACTCAGCTGTCACTTTCTGTGTCTCAGCTGTCACTTTCTGTCACTAGGTGTCATTCAGCTGTCATTTTCTGTGTCTCAGCTGTCACTTACTGTCACTTTCTCTCACTTGCTGTCACCCAGCTGTCACTCGCTGTCACACAGCTGTCACTTTCTTGCACTCGCTATGACTCAGCTGTCACTTTCTGTCTCTCGCTGTCACTCAGCTGTCACTTTCTGTCACTCTCTGTCACTCAGTTGTCACTTTCTGTCTCTCGCTGTCACTCAGCTGTCATTTTCTGTCACTCGCTGTCACTCAGCTGTCATTTTCTGTCACTCGCTGTCACTCAGCTGTCATTTTCTGTGTGTCAGCTATCACTTACTGTCACTTTCTCTCACTTGCTGTCACCCAGCTGTCACTTTCTGTAACTCGCTGTCACTCAGCTGTCATTTTCTGTCACTCGCTGTCACTCAGTTGTCACTTTCTGTCACTCGCTTTCACTTTCTGTCATTCGCTGTCATTTTGTGTCACTTTCTGACACTCAGCTGTCGCTCAGCTGTCACTTTCTGTCACTCGCTGTCACTCAGCTGTCACTTTCTGTCATTCGCTGTCACTCAGCTGTCACTTTCTGTCACTCGCTGTCACTCAGCTGTCACTTTCTGTCATTCGCTGTCACTCTGCTGTCACTCAGCTGTCACTCAGCTGTCACCAGTTGTCACTCAGCTGTCACTTTCTGTCACTTTCTGTCACTCGCTGTCACTCAGCTGTCACTTTCTGTCATTCGCTGTCACTCAGCTGTCACTTTTTGTGTCTCAGCTGTCACTTTCTGTCACTGGCTGTCACTCAGCTGTCATTTTCTGTGTCTCAGCTGTCACTTACTGTCACTTTCTCTCACTTGCTGTCACCCAGCTGTCACTTTCTGTCACTAGGTGTCATTCAGCTGTCATTTTCTGTCGCTCGCTGTCACTCAGCTGTCACTTTCTGTCACTCGCTTTCACTTTCTGACACTCAGCTGTCACTCAGCTGTCACTTTCTGTCACTCGCTGTCATTCAGCTGTCACTTTCTGTCATTCGCTGTCACTCAGCTGTCACTTTCTGTGTCTCAGCTGTCACTTTCTGTCACTAGGTGTCATTCAGCTGTCATTTTCTGTGTCTCAGCTGTCACTTACTGTCACTTTCTCTCACTTGCTGTCACCCAGCTGTCACTCGCTGTCACACAGCTGTCACTTTCTTGCACTCGCTATGACTCAGCTGTCACTTTCTGTCTCTCGCTGTCACTCAGCTGTCACTTTCTGTCATTCGCTGTCATTTTCTGTCACTTTCTGACACTCAGCTGTCACTCTGCTGAATTTTTCTGTCACTCGCTGACACTCAGCTGTCACTTTCTGTCACTCGCTGTCACTCAGTTGTCACTTTCTGTCTCTCGCTGTCACTCAGCTGTCATTTTCTGTCACTCGCTGTCACTCAGCTGTCATTTTCTGTGTGTCAGCTGTCACTTACTGTCACTTTCTCTCACTTGCTGTCACCCAGCTGTCACTTTCTGTCACTCGCTGTTACTCAGCTGTCATTTTCTGTCACTCGCTGTCACTCAGCTGTCATTTTCTGTGTGTCAGCTGTCACTTACTGTCACTTTCTCTCACTTGCTGTCACCCAGCTGTCACTTTCTGTCACTAGCTGTCACTCAGCTGTCATTTTCTGTCACTCGCTGTCACTCAGCTGTCATTTTCTGTGTGTCAGCTGTCACTTACTGTCACTTTCTCTCACTTGCTGTCACCCAGCTGTCACTTTCTGTCACTAGGTGTCATTCAGCTGTCATTTTCTGTCGCTCGCTGTCACTCAGCTGTCACTTTCTGTCACTCGCTTTCACTTTCTGACACTCAGCTGTCACTCAGCTGTCACTTTCTGTCACTCGCTGTCATTCAGCTGTCACTTTCTGTCATTCGCTGTCACTCAGCTGTCACTTTCTGTGTCTCAGCTGTCACTTTCTGTCACTAGGTGTCATTCAGCTGTCATTTTCTGTGTCTCAGCTGTCACTTACTGTCACTTTCTCTCACTTGCTGTCACCCAGCTGTCACTCGCTGTCACACAGCTGTCACTTTCTTGCACTCGCTATGACTCAGCTGTCACTTTCTGTCTCTCGCTGTCACTCAGCTGTCACTTTCTGTCATTCGCTGTCATTTTCTGTCACTTTCTGACACTCAGCTGTCACTCTGCTGAATTTTTCTGTCACTCGCTGACACTCAGCTGTCACTTTCTGTCACTCGCTGTCACTCAGTTGTCACTTTCTGTCTCTCGCTGTCACTCAGCTGTCATTTTCTGTCACTCGCTGTCACTCAGCTGTCATTTTCTGTGTGTCAGCTGTCACTTACTGTCACTTTCTCTGTGTCAGCTGTCACTTACTGTCACTTTCTCTCACTTGCTGTCACCCAGCTGTCACTTTCTGTCACTAGCTGTCACTCAGCTGTCATTTTCTGTCACTCGCTGTCACTCAGCTGTCATTTTCTGTGTGTCAGCTGTCACTTACTGTCACTTTCTCTCACTTGCTGTCACCCAGCTGTCACTTTCTGTCACTCGCTGTCACTCAGCTGTCATTTTCTGTCGCTCGCTGTTACTCAGATGTCACTTTCTGTCACTCGCTTTCACTTTCTGACACTCAGCTGTCACTCAGCTGTCACTTTCTGTCACTCGCTGTCATTCAGCTGTCACTTTCTGTCATTCGCTTTCACTCAGCTGTCACTTTCTGTGTCTCAGCTGTCACTTTCTGTCACTGGCTGTCACTCAGCTGTCATTTTCTGTGTCTCAGCTGTCACTTACTGTCACTTTCTCTCACTTTCTGTCACCCAGCTGTCACTTTCTGTCACTCGCTGTCACACAGCTGTCACTTTCTTGCACTCGCTATGACTCAGCTGTCACTTTCTGTCTCTCGCTGTCACTCAGCTGTCACTTTCTGTCATTCGCTGTCATTTTCTGTCACTTTCTGACACTCAGCTGTCACTCTGCTGAATTTTTCTGTCACTCGCTAACACTCAGCTGTCACTTTCTGTCACTCTCTGTCACTCAGTTGTCACTTTCTGTCTCTCGCTGTCACTCAGCTGTCATTTTCTGTCACTCGCTGTCACTCAGCTGTCATTTTCTGTCACTCGCTGTCACTCAGCTGTCATTTTCTGTGTGTCAGCTGTCACTTACTGTCACTTTCTCTCACTTGCTGTCACCCAGCTGTCACTTTCTGTCACTCGCTGTCACTCAGCTGTCATTTTCTGTCACTCGTTGTCACTCAGTTGTCACTTTCTGTCACTCGCTTTCACTTTCTGTCATTCGCTGTCATTTTGTGTCACTTTCTGACACTCAGCTGTCACTCAGCTGTCACTTTCTGTCACTCGCTGTCACTCAGCTGTCACTTTCTGTCATTCGCTGTCACTCAGCTGTCACTTTCTGTCACTCGCTGTCACTCAGCTGTCACTTTCTGTCATTCGCTGTCACTCTGCTGTCACTCAGCTGTCACTCAGCTGTCACCAGTTGTCACTCAGCTGTCACTTTCTGTCACTTTCTGTCACTCGCTGTCACTCAGCTGTCACTTTCTGTCATTCGCTGTCACTCAGCTGTCACTTTTTGTGTCTCAGCTGTCACTTTCTGTCACTGGCTGTCACTCAGCTGTCATTTTCTGTGTCTCAGCTGTCACTTACTGTCACTTTCTCTCACTTGCTGTCACCCAGCTGTCACTTTCTGTCACTCGCTGTCACTCAGCTGTCATTTTCTGTCGCTCGCTGTCACTCAGCTGTCACTATTTGTGTCTCAGCTGTCACTTTCTGTCACTGGCTGTCACTCAGCTGTCATTTTCTGTGTCTCAGCTGTCACTAACTGTCACTTTCTCTCACTTGCTGTCACCCAGCTGTCACTTTCTGTCATTCGCTGTCACTCAGCTGTCATTTTCTGTCGCTCGCTGTTACTCAGCTGTCACTTTCTGTCACTCGCTTTCACTTTCTGACACTCAGCTGTCACTCAGCTGTCACTTTCTGTCACTCGCTGTCATTCAGCTGTCACTTTCTGTCATTCGCTGTCACTCAGCTGTCACTTTCTGTGTCTCAGCTGTCACTTTCTGTCACTGGCTGTCACTCAGCTGTCATTTTCTGTGTCTCAGCTGTCACTTACTGTCACTTTCTCTCACTTGCTGTCACCCAGCTGTCACTTTCTGTCACTCGCTGTCACACAGCTGTCACTTTCTTGCACTCGCTATGACTCAGCTGTCACTTTCTGTCTCTCGCTGTCACTCAGCTGTCACTTTCTGTCATTCGCTGTCATTTTCTGTCACTTTCTGACACTCAGCTGTCACTCTGCTGAATTTTTCTGTCACTCGCTGACACTCAGCTGTCACTTTCTGTCACTCTCTGTCACTCAGTTGTCACTTTCTGTCTCTCGCTGTCACTCAGCTGTCATTTTCTGTCACTCGCTGTCACTCAGCTGTCATTTTCTGTGTGTCAGCTATCACTTACTGTCACTTTCTCTCACTTGCTGTCACCCAGCTGTCACTTTCTGTCACTCGCTGTCACTCAGCTGTCATTTTCTGTCACTCGCTGTCACTCAGTTGTCACTTTCTGTCACTCGCTTTCACTTTCTGTCATTCGCTGTCATTTTGTGTCACTTTCTGACACTCAGCTGTCGCTCAGCTGTCACTTTCTGTCACTCGCTGTCACTCAGCTGTCACTTTCTGTCATTCGCTGTCACTCAGCTGTCACTTTCTGTCACTCGCTGTCACTCAGCTGTCACTTTCTGTCATTCGCTGTCACTCTGCTGTCACTCAGCTGTCACTCAGCTGTCACCAGTTGTCACTCAGCTGTCACTTTCTGTCACTTTCTGTCACTCGCTGTCACTCAGCTGTCACTTTTTGTGTCTCAGCTGTCACTTTCTGTCACTGGCTGTCACTCAGCTGTCATTTTCTGTGTCTCAGCTGTCACTTACTGTCACTTTCTCTCACTTGCTGTCACCCAGCTGTCACTTTCTGTCACTCGCTGTCACTCAGCTGTCATTTTCTGTCGCTCGCTGTCACTCAGCTGTCACTTTCTGTCACTCGCTTTCACTTTCTGACACTCAGCTGTCACTCAGCTGTCACTTTCTGTCACTCGCTGTCATTCAGCTGTCACTTTCTGTCATTCGCTGTCACTCAGCTGTCACTTTCTGTGTCTCAGCTGTCACTTTCTGTCACTAGGTGTCATTCAGCTGTCATTTTCTGTGTCTCAGCTGTCACTTACTGTCACTTTCTCTCACTTGCTGTCACCCAGCTGTCACTCGCTGTCACACAGCTGTCACTTTCTTGCACTCGCTATGACTCAGCTGTCACTTTCTGTCTCTCGCTGTCACTCAGCTGTCACTTTCTGTCATTCGCTGTCATTTTCTGTCACTTTCTGACACTCAGCTGTCACTCTGCTGAATTTTTCTGTCACTCGCTGACACTCAGCTGTCACTTTCTGTCACTCGCTGTCACTCAGTTGTCACTTTCTGTCTCTCGCTGTCACTCAGCTGTCATTTTCTGTCACTCGCTGTCACTCAGCTGTCATTTTCTGTGTGTCAGCTGTCACTTACTGTCACTTTCTCTCACTTGCTGTCACCCAGCTGTCACTTTCTGTCACTCGCTGTTACTCAGCTGTCATTTTCTGTCACTCGCTGTCACTCAGCTGTCATTTTCTGTGTGACAGCTGTCACTTACTGTCACTTTCTCTCACTTGCTGTCACCCAGCTGTCACTTTCTGTCACTAGCTGTCACTCAGCTGTCATTTTCTGTCACTCGCTGTCACTCAGCTGTCATTTTCTGTGTGTCAGCTGTCACTTACTGTCACTTTCTCTCACTTGCTGTCACCCAGCTGTCACTTTCTGTCACTCGCTGTCACTCAGCTGTCATTTTCTGTCGCTCGCTGTTACTCAGATGTCACTTTCTGTCACTCGCTTTCACTTTCTGACACTCAGCTGTCACTCAGCTGTCACTTTCTGTCACTCGCTGTCATTCAGCTGTCACTTTCTGTCATTCGCTTTCACTCAGCTGTCACTTTCTGTGTCTCAGCTGTCACTTTCTGTCACTGGCTGTCACTCAGCTGTCATTTTCTGTGTCTCAGCTGTCACTTACTGTCACTTTCTCTCACTTGCTGTCACCCAGCTGTCACTTTCTGTCACTCGCTGTCACACAGCTGTCACTTTCTTGCACTCGCTATGACTCAGCTGTCACTTTCTGTCTCTCGCTGTCACTCAGCTGTCACTTTCTGTCATTCGCTGTCATTTTCTGTCACTTTCTGACACTCAGCTGTCACTCTGCTGAATTTTTCTGTCACTCGCTAACACTCAGCTGTCACTTTCTGTCACTCTCTGTCACTCAGTTGTCACTTTCTGTCTCTCGCTGTCACTCAGCTGTCATTTTCTGTCACTCGCTGTCACTCAGCTGTCATTTTCTGTCACTCGCTGTCACTCAGCTGTCATTTTCTGTGTGTCAGCTGTCACTTACTGTCACTTTCTCTCACTTGCTGTCACCCAGCTGTCACTTTCTGTCACTCGCTGTCACTCAGCTGTCATTTTCTGTCACTCGCTGTCACTCAGTTGTCACTTTCTGTCACTCGCTTTCACTTTCTGTCATTCGCTGTCATTTTGTGTCACTTTCTGACACTCAGCTGTCACTCAGCTGTCACTTTCTGTCACTCGCTGTCACTCAGCTGTCACTTTCTGTCATTCGCTGTCACTCAGCTGTCACTTTCTGTCACTCGCTGTCACTCAGCTGTCACTTTCTGTCATTCGCTGTCACTCTGCTGTCACTCAGCTGTCACTCAGCTGTCACCAGTTGTCACTCAGCTGTCACTTTCTGTCACTTTCTGTCACTCGCTGTCACTCAGCTGTCACTTTCTGTCATTCGCTGTCACTCAGCTGTCACTTTTTGTGTCTCAGCTGTCACTTTCTGTCACTGGCTGTCACTCAGCTGTCATTTTCTGTGTCTCAGCTGTCACTTACTGTCACTTTCTCTCACTTGCTGTCACCCAGCTGTCACTTTCTGTCACTAGGTGTCATTCAGCTGTCATTTTCTGTCGCTCGCTGTCACTCAGCTGTCACTTTCTGTCACTCGCTTTCACTTTCTGACACTCAGCTGTCACTCAGCTGTCACTTTCTGTCACTCGCTGTCATTCAGCTGTCATTTTCTGTCACTCGCTGTCACTCAGCTGTCATTTTCTGTGTGTCAGCTGTCACTTACTGTCACTTTCTCTCACTTGCTGTCACCCAGCTGTCACTTTCTGTCACTAGCTGTCACTCAGCTGTCATTTTCTGTCACTCGCTGTCACTCAGCTGTCATTTTCTGTGTGTCAGCTGTCACTTACTGTCACTTTCTCTCACTTGCTGTCACCCAGCTGTCACTTTCTGTCACTAGGTGTCATTCAGCTGTCATTTTCTGTCGCTCGCTGTCACTCAGCTGTCACTTTCTGTCACTCGCTTTCACTTTCTGACACTCAGCTGTCACTCAGCTGTCACTTTCTGTCACTCGCTGTCATTCAGCTGTCACTTTCTGTCATTCGCTGTCACTCAGCTGTCACTTTCTGTGTCTCAGCTGTCACTTTCTGTCACTAGGTGTCATTCAGCTGTCATTTTCTGTGTCTCAGCTGTCACTTACTGTCACTTTCTCTCACTTGCTGTCACCCAGCTGTCACTCGCTGTCACACAGCTGTCACTTTCTTGCACTCGCTATGACTCAGCTGTCACTTTCTGTCTCTCGCTGTCACTCAGCTGTCACTTTCTGTCATTCGCTGTCATTTTCTGTCACTTTCTGACACTCAGCTGTCACTCTGCTGAATTTTTCTGTCACTCGCTGACACTCAGCTGTCACTTTCTGTCACTCGCTGTCACTCAGTTGTCACTTTCTGTCTCTCGCTGTCACTCAGCTGTCATTTTCTGTCACTCGCTGTCACTCAGCTGTCATTTTCTGTGTGTCAGCTGTCACTTACTGTCACTTTCTCTCACGTGCTGTCACCCAGCTGTCACTTTCTGTCACTCGCTGTTACTCAGCTGTCATTTTCTGTCACTCGCTGTCACTCAGCTGTCATTTTCTGTGTGTCAGCTGTCACTTACTGTCACTTTCTCTCACTTGCTGTCACCCAGCTGTCACTTTCTGTCACTAGCTGTCACTCAGCTGTCATTTTCTGTCACTCGCTGTCACTCAGCTGTCATTTTCTGTGTGTCAGCTGTCACTTACTGTCACTTTCTCTCACTTGCTGTCACCCAGCTGTCACTTTCTGTCACTCGCTGTCACTCAGCTGTCATTTTCTGTCGCTCGCTGTTACTCAGATGTCACTTTCTGTCACTCGCTTTCACTTTCTGACACTCAGCTGTCACTCAGCTGTCACTTTCTGTCACTCGCTGTCATTCAGCTGTCACTTTCTGTCATTCGCTTTCACTCAGCTGTCACTTTCTGTGTCTCAGCTGTCACTTTCTGTCACTGGCTGTCACTCAGCTGTCATTTTCTGTGTCTCAGCTGTCACTTACTGTCACTTTCTCTCACTTTCTGTCACCCAGCTGTCACTTTCTGTCACTCGCTGTCACACAGCTGTCACTTTCTTGCACTCGCTATGACTCAGCTGTCACTTTCTGTCTCTCGCTGTCACTCAGCTGTCACTTTCTGTCATTCGCTGTCATTTTCTGTCACTTTCTGACACTCAGCTGTCACTCTGCTGAATTTTTCTGTCACTCGCTAGCACTCAGCTGTCACTTTCTGTCACTCTCTGTCACTCAGTTGTCACTTTCTGTCTCTCGCTGTCACTCAGCTGTCATTTTCTGTCACTCGCTGTCACTCAGCTGTCATTTTCTGTCACTCGCTGTCACTCAGCTGTCATTTTCTGTGTGTCAGCTGTCACTTACTGTCACTTTCTCTCACTTGCTGTCACCCAGCTGTCACTTTCTGTCACTCGCTGTCACTCAGCTGTCATTTTCTGTCACTCGCTGTCACTCAGTTGTCACTTTCTGTCACTCGCTTTCACTTTCTGTCATTCGCTGTCATTTTGTGTCACTTTCTGACACTCAGCTGTCACTCAGCTGTCACTTTCTGTCACTCGCTGTCACTCAGCTGTCACTTTCTGTCATTCGCTGTCACTCAGCTGTCACTTTCTGTCACTCGCTGTCACTCAGCTGTCACTTTCTGTCATTCGCTGTCACTCTGCTGTCACTCAGCTGTCACTCAGCTGTCACCAGTTGTCACTCAGCTGTCACTTTCTGTCACTTTCTGTCACTCGCTGTCACTCAGCTGTCACTTTCTGTCATTCGCTGTCACTCAGCTGTCAGTTTTTGTGTCTCAGCTGTCACTTTCTGTCACTGGCTGTCACTCAGCTGTCATTTTCTGTGTCTCAGCTGTCACTTACTGTCACTTTCTCTCACTTGCTGTCACCCAGCTGTCACTTTCTGTCACTCGCTGTCACTCAGCTGTCATTTTCTGTCGCTCGCTGTCACTCAGCTGTCACTTTCTGTCACTCGCTTTCACTTTCTGACACTCAGCTGTCACTCAGCTGTCACTTTCTGTCACTCGCTGTCATTCAGCTGTCACTTTCTGTCATTCGCTGTCACTCAGCTGTCACTTTCTGTGTCTCAGCTGTCACTTTCTGTCACTAAGTGTCATTCAGCTGTCATTTTGTGTCTCAGCTGTCACTTACTGTCACTTTCTCTCACTTGCGACAGCAAGTGAGAGAAAGTGACAGTACAGTGACAGTGACAGTGACAGTAAGTGACAGCTGGGTGACAACCCAGCTGTCACTTTCTGTCACTCGCTGTCACACAGCTGTCACTTTCTGTCACTCGCTGTCACTGTCACTCGCTGTCACAGAAAGTGACAGCTGAGTGACAGCTGAGTGTCAGAAAGTGAAAGCGAGTGACAGAAAGTGACAGCTGAGTGACAGCGAGCGACAGAAAATGACAGCTGAGTGACAGCGAGTGACAGAAAGTGACAGCTGGGTGACAGCAAGTGAGAGAAAGTGACAGTAAGTGACAGCTGAGACACAGAAAATGACAGCTGAGTGACAGCCAGTGACAGAAAGTGACAGCTGAGACACAAAAAGTGACAGCTGAGTGACAGCGAATGACAGAAAGTGACAGCTGAGTGACAGCGAGTGACAGAAAGTGACAGAAAGTGACAGCTGAGTGACAACTGGTGACAGCTGAGTGACAGCTGAGTGACAGCAGAGTGACAGCGAATGACAGAAAGTGACAGCTGAGTGACA
Organism: Xestia rhomboidea; assembly: GCA_963853795.1. Lineage (NCBI taxonomy): Eukaryota > Metazoa > Arthropoda > Insecta > Lepidoptera > Noctuidae > Xestia > Xestia rhomboidea. The sequence goes on from OY970783.1 coordinate 454,850, forward strand.
GCGAGTGACAGAAAGTGACAGCTGAGTGACAGCGAATGACAGAAAGTGACAGCTGAGTGACAGCGAGTGACAGAAAGTGACAGCTGAGTGACAGCTGAGTGTCAGAAAGTGACACAAAATGACAGCGAATGACAGAAAGTGAAAGCGAGTGACAGAAAGTGACAACTGAGTGACAGCGAGTGACAGAAAATGACAGCTGAGTGACAGCGAGTGACAGAAAGTGACAGCTGGGTGACAGCAAGTGAGAGAAAGTGACAGTAAGTGACAGCTGACACACAGAAAATGACAGCTGAGTGACAGCGAGTGACAGAAAATGACAGCTGAGTGACAGCGAGTGACAGAAAATGACAGCTGAGTGACAGCGAGAGACAGAAAGTGACAACTGAGTGACAGAGAGTGACAGAAAGTGACAGCTGAGTGTTAGCGAGTGACAGAAAAATTCAGCAGAGTGACAGCTGAGTGTCAGAAAGTGACAGAAAATGACAGCGAATGACAGAAAGTGACAGCTGAGTGACAGCGAGAGACAGAAAGTGACAGCTGAGTCATAGCGAGTGCAAGAAAGTGACAGCTGTGTGACAGCGAGTGACAGAAAGTGACAGCTGGGTGACAGAAAGTGAGAGAAAGTGACAGTAAGTGACAGCTGAGACACAGAAAATGACAGCTGAGTGACAGCCAGTGACAGAAAGTGACAGCTGAGACACAGAAAGTGACAGCTGAGTGAAAGCGAATGACAGAAAGTGACAGCTGAATGACAGCGAGTGACAGAAAGTGACAGCTGAGTGACAGCTGAGTGTCAGAAAGTGAAAGCGAGTGACAGAAAGTGACATCTGAGTAACAGCGAGCGACAGAAAATGACAGCTGAGTGACAGCGAGTGACAGAAAGTGACAGCTGGGTGACAGCAAGTGAGAGAAAGTGACAGTAAGTGACAGCTGACACACAGAAAATGACAGCTGAGTGACAGCGAGTGACAGAAAATGACAGCTGAGTGACAGCTAGTGACAGAAAGTGACAGCTGGGTGACAGCAAGTGAGAGAAAGTGACAGTAAGTGACAGCTGACACACAGAAAATGACAGCTGAGTGACAGCGAGTGACAGAAAATGACAGCTGAGTAACAGCGAGTGACAGAAAGTGACAGCTGTCACTTTCTGTCACTCTCTGTCACTCAGTTGTCACTTTCTGTCTCTCGCTGTCACTCAGCTGTCATTTTCTGTCACTCGCTGTCACTCAGCTGTCATTTTCTGTGTGTCAGCTGTCACTTACTGTCACTTTCTCTCAGCTGTCACTCAGCTGTCACTCAGCTGTCACCAGTTGTCACTCAGCTGTCACTTTCTGTCACTTTCTGTCACTCGCTGTCACTCAGCTGTCACTTTCTGTCATTCGCTGTCACTCAGCTGTCACTTTCTGTCACTCGCTTTCACTTTCTGACACTCAGCTGTCACTCAGCTGTCACTTTCTGTCACTCGCTGTCATTCAGCTGTCATTTTCTGTCGCTCGCTGTCACTCAGCTGTCACTTTCTGTCACTCGCTTTCACTTTCTGACACTCAGCTGTCACTCAGCTGTCACTTTCTGTCACTCGCTGTCATTCAGCTGTCACTTTCTGTCATTCGCTGTCACTCAGCTGTCACTTTCTGTGTCTCAGCTGTCACTTTCTGTCACTAGGTGTCATTCAGCTGTCATTTTCTGTGTCTCAGCTGTCACTTACTGTCACTTTCTCTCACTTGCTGTCACCCAGCTGTCACTCGCTGTCACACAGCTGTCACTTTCTTGCACTCGCTATGACTCAGCTGTCACTTTCTGTCTCTCGCTGTCACTCAGCTGTCACTTTCTGTCATTCGCTGTCATTTTCTGTCACTTTCTGACACTCAGCTGTCACTCTGCTGAATTTTTCTGTCACTCGCTGACACTCAGCTGTCACTTTCTGTCACTCGCTGTCACTCAGTTGTCACTTTCTGTCTCTCGCTGTCACTCAGCTGTCATTTTCTGTCACTCGCTGTCACTCAGCTGTCATTTTCTGTGTGTCAGCTGTCACTTACTGTCACTTTCTCTCACGTGCTGTCACCCAGCTGTCACTTTCTGTCACTCGCTGTTACTCAGCTGTCATTTTCTGTCACTCGCTGTCACTCAGCTGTCATTTTCTGTGTGTCAGCTGTCACTTACTGTCACTTTCTCTCACTTGCTGTCACCCAGCTGTCACTTTCTGTCACTAGCTGTCACTCAGCTGTCATTTTCTGTCACTCGCTGTCACTCAGCTGTCATTTTCTGTGTGTCAGCTGTCACTTACTGTCACTTTCTCTCACTTGCTGTCACCCAGCTGTCACTTTCTGTCACTCGCTGTCACTCAGCTGTCATTTTCTGTCGCTCGCTGTTACTCAGATGTCACTTTCTGTCACTCGCTTTCACTTTCTGACACTCAGCTGTCACTCAGCTGTCACTTTCTGTCACTCGCTGTCATTCAGCTGTCACTTTCTGTCATTCGCTTTCACTCAGCTGTCACTTTCTGTGTCTCAGCTGTCACTTTCTGTCACTGGCTGTCACTCAGCTGTCATTTTCTGTGTCTCAGCTGTCACTTACTGTCACTTTCTCTCACTTTCTGTCACCCAGCTGTCACTTTCTGTCACTCGCTGTCACACAGCTGTCACTTTCTTGCACTCGCTATGACTCAGCTGTCACTTTCTGTCTCTCGCTGTCACTCAGCTGTCACTTTCTGTCATTCGCTGTCATTTTCTGTCACTTTCTGACACTCAGCTGTCACTCTGCTGAATTTTTCTGTCACTCGCTAGCACTCAGCTGTCACTTTCTGTCACTCTCTGTCACTCAGTTGTCACTTTCTGTCTCTCGCTGTCACTCAGCTGTCATTTTCTGTCACTCGCTGTCACTCAGCTGTCATTTTCTGTCACTCGCTGTCACTCAGCTGTCATTTTCTGTGTGTCAGCTGTCACTTACTGTCACTTTCTCTCACTTGCTGTCACCCAGCTGTCACTTTCTGTCACTCGCTGTCACTCAGCTGTCATTTTCTGTCACTCGCTGTCACTCAGTTGTCACTTTCTGTCACTCGCTTTCACTTTCTGTCATTCGCTGTCATTTTGTGTCACTTTCTGACACTCAGCTGTCACTCAGCTGTCACTTTCTGTCACTCGCTGTCACTCAGCTGTCACTTTCTGTCATTCGCTGTCACTCAGCTGTCACTTTCTGTCACTCGCTGTCACTCAGCTGTCACTTTCTGTCATTCGCTGTCACTCTGCTGTCACTCAGCTGTCACTCAGCTGTCACCAGTTGTCACTCAGCTGTCACTTTCTGTCACTTTCTGTCACTCGCTGTCACTCAGCTGTCACTTTCTGTCATTCGCTGTCACTCAGCTGTCAGTTTTTGTGTCTCAGCTGTCACTTTCTGTCACTGGCTGTCACTCAGCTGTCATTTTCTGTGTCTCAGCTGTCACTTACTGTCACTTTCTCTCACTTGCTGTCACCCAGCTGTCACTTTCTGTCACTCGCTGTCACTCAGCTGTCATTTTCTGTCGCTCGCTGTCACTCAGCTGTCACTTTCTGTCACTCGCTTTCACTTTCTGACACTCAGCTGTCACTCAGCTGTCACTTTCTGTCACTCGCTGTCATTCAGCTGTCACTTTCTGTCATTCGCTGTCACTCAGCTGTCACTTTCTGTGTCTCAGCTGTCACTTTCTGTCACTAAGTGTCATTCAGCTGTCATTTTGTGTCTCAGCTGTCACTTACTGTCACTTTCTCTCACTTGCGACAGCAAGTGAGAGAAAGTGACAGTACAGTGACAGTGACAGTGACAGTAAGTGACAGCTGGGTGACAACCCAGCTGTCACTTTCTGTCACTCGCTGTCACACAGCTGTCACTTTCTGTCACTCGCTGTCACTGTCACTCGCTGTCACAGAAAGTGACAGCTGAGTGACAGCTGAGTGTCAGAAAGTGAAAGCGAGTGACAGAAAGTGACAGCTGAGTGACAGCGAGCGACAGAAAATGACAGCTGAGTGACAGCGAGTGACAGAAAGTGACAGCTGGGTGACAGCAAGTGAGAGAAAGTGACAGTAAGTGACAGCTGAGACACAGAAAATGACAGCTGAGTGACAGCCAGTGACAGAAAGTGACAGCTGAGACACAAAAAGTGACAGCTGAGTGACAGCGAATGACAGAAAGTGACAGCTGAGTGACAGCGAGTGACAGAAAGTGACAGAAAGTGACAGCTGAGTGACAACTGGTGACAGCTGAGTGACAGCTGAGTGACAGCAGAGTGACAGCGAATGACAGAAAGTGACAGCTGAGTGACAGCGAGTGACAGAAAGTGACAGCTGAGTGACAGCGAATGACAGAAAGTGACAGCTGAGTGACAGCGAGTGACAGAAAGTGACAGCTGAGTGACAGCTGAGTGTCAGAAAGTGACACAAAATGACAGCGAATGACAGAAAGTGAAAGCGAGTGACAGAAAGTGACAACTGAGTGACAGCGAGTGACAGAAAATGACAGCTGAGTGACAGCGAGTGACAGAAAGTGACAGCTGGGTGACAGCAAGTGAGAGAAAGTGACAGTAAGTGACAGCTGACACACAGAAAATGACAGCTGAGTGACAGCGAGTGACAGAAAATGACAGCTGAGTGACAGCGAGTGACAGAAAATGACAGCTGAGTGACAGCGAGAGACAGAAAGTGACAACTGAGTGACAGAGAGTGACAGAAAGTGACAGCTGAGTGTTAGCGAGTGACAGAAAAATTCAGCAGAGTGACAGCTGAGTGTCAGAAAGTGACAGAAAATGACAGCGAATGACAGAAAGTGACAGCTGAGTGACAGCGAGAGACAGAAAGTGACAGCTGAGTCATAGCGAGTGCAAGAAAGTGACAGCTGTGTGACAGCGAGTGACAGAAAGTGACAGCTGGGTGACAGAAAGTGAGAGAAAGTGACAGTAAGTGACAGCTGAGACACAGAAAATGACAGCTGAGTGACAGCCAGTGACAGAAAGTGACAGCTGAGACACAGAAAGTGACAGCTGAGTGAAAGCGAATGACAGAAAGTGACAGCTGAATGACAGCGAGTGACAGAAAGTGACAGCTGAGTGACAGCTGAGTGTCAGAAAGTGAAAGCGAGTGACAGAAAGTGACATCTGAGTAACAGCGAGCGACAGAAAATGACAGCTGAGTGACAGCGAGTGACAGAAAGTGACAGCTGGGTGACAGCAAGTGAGAGAAAGTGACAGTAAGTGACAGCTGACACACAGAAAATGACAGCTGAGTGACAGCGAGTGACAGAAAATGACAGCTGAGTGACAGCTAGTGACAGAAAGTGACAGCTGGGTGACAGCAAGTGAGAGAAAGTGACAGTAAGTGACAGCTGACACACAGAAAACGACAGCTGAGTGACAGCGAGTGACAGAAAATGACAGCTGAGTAACAGCGAGTGACAGAAAGTGACAGCTGTCACTTTCTGTCACTCTCTGTCACTCAGTTGTCACTTTCTGTCTCTCGCTGTCACTCAGCTGTCATTTTCTGTCACTCGCTGTCACTCAGCTGTCATTTTCTGTGTGTCAGCTGTCACTTACTGTCACTTTCTCTCAGCTGTCACTCAGCTGTCACTCAGCTGTCACCAGTTGTCACTCAGCTGTCACTTTCTGTCACTTTCTGTCACTCGCTGTCACTCAGCTGTCACTTTCTGTCATTCGCTGTCACTCAGCTGTCACTTTTTGTGTCTCAGCTGTCACTTTCTGTCACTGGCTGTCACTCAGCTGTCATTTTCTGTGTCTCAGCTGTCACTTACTGTCACTTTCTCTCACTTGCTGTCACCCAGCTGTCACTTTCTGTCGCTCGCTGTCACTCAGCTGTCATTTTCTGTCGCTCGCTGTCACTCAGCTGTCACTTTCTGTCACTCGCTTTCACTTTCTGACACTCAGCTGTCACTCAGCTGTCACTTTCTGTCACTCGCTGTCATTCAGCTGTCACTTTCTGTCATTCGCTGTCACTCAGCTGTCACTTTCTGTGTCTCAGCTGTCACTTTCTGTCACTAGGTGTCATTCAGCTGTCATTTTGTGTCTCAGCTGTCACTTACTGTCACTTTCTCTCACTTGCGACAGCAAGTGAGAGAAAGTGACAGTACAGTGACAGTACAGTGACAGTGACAGTGACAGTGACAGTGACAGTAAGTGACAGCTGGGTGACAACCCAGCTGTCACTTTCTGTCACTCGCTGTCACACAGCTGTCACTTTCTGTCACTCGCTGTCACTCAGCTGTCACTTTCTGTCATTCGCTGTCACTCTGCTGTCACTCAGCTGTCACCAGTTGTCACTCAGCTGTCACTTTCTGTCATTCGCTGTCATTTTGTGTCACTTTCTGACACTCAGCTGTCACTCAGCTGTCACTTTCTGTCACTCGCTGTCACTCAGCTGTCACTTTCTGTCATTCGCTGTCACTCAGCTGTCACTTTCTGTCACTCGCTGTCACTCAGCTGTCACTTTCTGTCATTCGCTGTCACTCTGCTGTCACTCAGCTGTCACCAGTTGTCACTCAGCTGTCACTTTCTGTCACTTTCTGTCACTCGCTGTCACTCTGCTGTCATTTCTGACACTCAGCTTCCACTTTCTGTCACTAGCTGTAACTCAGCTGTCACTTTCTGTCATTCGCTGCCACTCAGCTGACATTTTCTGTGTATCAGCTGTCACTTACTGTCAGTTTCTCTCTTTTGCTGTCACCCAGCTGTCACTTTCTGTCACTCGCTGTCACTCAGCTGTCCCTTTCTGTCACTCGCTGTCACTCAGCTGTCACTTTCTGTCACTCGCTGTCTTTCAGCTGTCACTTTCTGTCATTCGCTGTCACTCAGCTGTCACTTTGTGTCACTCACTGTCACTCAGCTGTCACTTTCTGTCCCTTGGCTGTCACTTTCTGTCAATCGGCTGTCACTTTCTGTCAATAAGCTGTCACATTCTGACACTTAGCTGTCACTTTCTGTCAATCGCTGTCACTCAGCTGTCATTTTCTGTGTGTCAGCTGTCACTTACTGTTAATTTCTCTCACTTGCTGTCACCCAGCTGTCACTGTCTGTCACTCGCTGTCACTCAGCTGTCACTTTCTGTCACTCGCTGTCACTCAGCTGTCACGACCCGATTGGCGCAGCGGTAGTGAGGCTGCCTTACGTTCGTAGGGTCCCGGGTTCGAATCCCGGTCGGAGCAAATGTTTGTGTGATGAGCATGGGTGTCCACGAAACAAGCCTCGTTGCTTAGTGTGGCACTAGATGGCGCTGTGTGTAATGTCCAGCGATATTTATTTATTTATTTATTTACTTTCTGACACTCAGCTGTCACTTTCTGTCTCTCGCTGTTACTCAGTTGTCACTTTCTGTCACTCGCTTTCACTTTCTGTCATCCGCTGTCATTTTGTGTCACTTTCTGACACTCAGCTGTCATTTTCTGTCACTCGCTGTCATTCAACTGTCACTTTCTGTCATTCGCTGTCACTCAGCTGTCACTTTCTCTCACTCGCTGTCACTCAGCTGTCACTGGCTGTCACTCAGCTGTAATTTTCTGTGTCTCACCTGTCACTTACTGTCACTTTCTCTCACTTGCTGTCACCCAGCTGTCACTTTCTGTCACTCGCTGTCACACAGCTGTCACTTTCTTGCACTCGCTATCACTCAGCTGTCACTTTCTGTCACTCGCTGTCACTCAGCTGTCACTTTCTGTCATTCGCTGTCACTCAGCTGTCACTTTCTGTCATTCGCTGTCACTCAGCTTTCACTTTATGTCATTCGCTGTCACTTTCTTTCTAATCGACGGAGTTAATATATCGGTGTTCCGCTATTTTTCTAGCAGGGCATTCAGCGTCTCCCGTTTTGTTGTCACAGGGCTTTTTAAAGCGAGAGCAAGTCGCGCATCTCGGAATGTCAGTTTTCTTCGCACATTCGGACATCATATTATGACCTGCGTCACCGCAGTGACCACATGTAGAAACTAGGTCTCTGCAAGATTTGGCTTCATGGCCATACTGCTGGCATTTATTGCACCTCGTAACTTACGTGAAGTCCCTGACAGAACATGATGTCCAATTTATAAAAATCCTAGATTGAGGTATTACAATTTTTCGTATGTTGGCCGCAACTTCAATAACGAAGTTATAGGTTGCAGCCTCTCTCTTCCCAGATTTGTGGCTTAATTTTACCAAGGTCAAAAAGCACCAAACCAACGCACTCGCTCACTCGCAGTCACTCAGCTGTCACTCAGGTGTCACTAGCTGTCACTCAGCTGTCACTCGCTGTCACTTTCTGTCATTCAGCTGTCACTCGCTGTCACTCAGCTGTCACTTTCTGTCACTCGCTGTCACTCAGCTGTCACTTTCTGACACTCAGCTGTCACTTTCTGTCACTCGCTATCACTCAGCTGTCACTTTCTGTCACTCGCTGTCACTCAGCTGTCACTTTCTGACACTCAGCTGTAACTATCTGTCACTTTCTGACACTCAGCTGTCCATTTCTGTCACTTTCTGTACCTCAGCTGTCATTTTCTGTCACTCAGCTGTCACTTTCTGTCACTCAGCTGTCATTTTCTCTCACTTGCTCTCAACCAACTGTCACTTTCTGTCACTCAGCTTTCACTTTCTTACACTCAGCTGTTACTTTCTATCACTTTCTGACACTCAGCATTCACTTTCTGTCCCTCAGCTGTCACTTTCTGTCACTCGCTGTCTTACAGCTGTCACTTTCTGTATCTCAGCTGTCACTTTCTGACACTAAACTGTCACTCAGCTTTCATTTTCTTTCACTCAGCTGTCACTTTCTGTCATTCGCTGACATTCAGCTGTCACTTTCTGTCTTTTGCTGTCACTCAGCTGTCACTTTCAGACACTCAGCTGTCACTATCTGTCACTTTCTGACACTCAGCTGTCCATTTCTGTCACTTTCTGTCCCTCAGCTGTCACTTTCTGTCAATCACCTGTCACTTTCTGTCACTCAGCTTTCACTGTCTGACACTCAGCTGTCACTTTCTTTCACTTTCTGACACTCGGCTGACGATTTCTGTCTTTTTCTGTCCCTCAGCTGTCACTTTCTGTCACTCAGCTGTCACTTTCTCTCACTCAGCTTTCACTGTCTGACACTCAGCTGTCACTTTCTTTCACTTTCTGACACTCGGCTGTCGATTTCTGTCTTTTTCTGTCACTCAGCTGTCACTTTCTTTCACTCAGCTGTCACTTTCTGTCATTCGCTGACAATCAGCTGTCACTTTCTGTCTTTTGCTGTCACTCAGCTGTCACTTTCTGACACTCAGCGGTCACTATCTGTCACTTTCTGACAATAAACTGTCACTCAGCTGTCACTCGCTGTCACTCAGCTGTCACTTTCTGTCACTTGCTGTCACTCAGCTGTCACTTTCTGTCATTCAGCTGTCACTTTCTGTCATTCGCTGACACTCAGCTGTCACTTTCTGTCACTCGCTGTCACTCAGCTGTCACTTTCTGTCCCTCAGCTGTCACTTTCTGTCACTCAGCTGACACTTTCTGACACTCCCTGTCACTCAGCTGTCACTTTCTGTCATTCGCTGACACTCAGCTGTCACTTTCTGTCACTTGCTGTCACTCAGCTGTCACTTGTCCTCGAGAGATGTCGAGGCGTTTCAGTGCCCAACGCGGGCCGTCTCTCCGGGGGGCCGATTGGCTACGACCTTCAGCGGTTTGGGCGGATACGTCGAAACGTATGTATCGGTGTTCCGATAGCGTCTCCACCTCCGCTTCCACGTGCCAATCACAAACGCGGTGCACGACAGCGGGACTACTGAACGAGACTTCCACTATGGACCCACCCCGCTGCCGCACACACGTGAAGGTCGACCCCCGATTTAAGACGGCCAGGCCCGTCGTAATGGCCCACTCCTCAAGCACATCGCCTCTCGAGTCTGTGACCGAGGATCCCCACGCCTCTGATTTGGCGTTCAGATCACCGAGAAGCAAAATGGGCCGAGGGTGTGACCGGCCGACGACGGCGCCCAACTCGACAAGGAAACTCTCGAAGTCGGCGAGACTCTTGTTGGGCGAAAAATATGCCCCGATCGTGACGATCCCGTTCACAAGGGCGGCAACCCAACCGTGACCCCGGGATACGTCGACAAGAGTCGCGCCGATGATGGTCACCAGTCCGTCCAGATCCCCTGCCCAGTTTTCCCGGGGGGGGGGGGGGGGGGGATAAAATACGGCTCAGCGACCACCGCCACATTTATCGACCACTGCGACATGCTCAGGACCAAGAGATCCTGAGCTCTGGTGCAGTGGTTGATATTCGCCTGGAGGAAATGGAGTGCCATTACTGACCGACACATTAAATACAGCATGTGGTCCTAAAAGCTCTTATCAGGAAGTAGCTCAAGAATTTGTAAATTTCTTTACCGATATACCGTTAAAAACTACGGAGGCTCTTAATTCCTCTCCTGAAGTCTCAATTGATTTATTAAAAGCGAATGTGTCTGGATGCCAGTCTGAATTTAAATTTGAACACATAAACCTTATGATAGTTATTAAAGCTTTCCGGCAAATTAAAATCAAACTGACCGAAGATCTATGGGGAATGTCTATCAAAGTTTGTACATCCATACTTGAGACTAAAGCTCCTTACTTAGCTTTAATTTTTAATTTGTGCGTAGACCAATGAGTTTTCCCTGATTTAATGAAATACAGTAAAGTCATACCTCTTTTCAAATCCGGGGATGGTAAAGATACTAATAATTATAGGCCTGTATCCGTGTTGCCAGTTTTAAGCAAGGTGTTCGAAAAGGTAATGCTTAATCAAATGCTCCATCATTTTAACACCAACAGAATCTTACACGATCAACAGTATGGTTTCACTAAGGGACGTTGTACAACTGACGCTGGTGTAACTTTATTAAAGCACATATTTGCGGCGTGGGAAGAGTCCCAAGACGCTGTAGGAATATTTTGTGACCTCTCCAAAGCATTTGATTGTGTAAATCACGACACATTACTTTTGAAATTTGAGCATTACGGACTAGGTAAACTTGCACTTAGTTTGGTAAAATTTTATTTGAGTGATAGACAACAATATGTTCAAATAAATGGTGTTAATTCACAGGGTTTAAAAGTCAAAATGGGGGTTCCGCAAGGCCCAATATTCGGTCCTTTCCTCTTCTTAGTATATATAAATGATCTACCGTATTTACTGAAAAACCAACCTCAAAATATGGTGTTATTTAGATAAGATAAGATATTTGATTTGCATAAAACATGGTGTTATTAAAATAAACATTAGATCAGACATGTTTTGCTTAATACTAAGCATGCAAACTTACTTACTAAATAAACATCATGAATTAGTATTAAAAAAATCATTAATGCTATAGAAATTATTATTATTGAGCCATTTATATAATTGGATTTTAAATAATTTACAATTTAATGTTTTAAACATTTTTGGTAATTTATTATAGAGACGTACACACATAGCCTGAGAGCTTACTTCCTGTGCTGTTTTGAATAGTTCTTTGTGTTTTTGAACGAACATGCAAGCTTCATATACATATAATGAAGGTAACGGTAGCAAACCAAGCTCCTTAAATATTGCTTGACATGATTCGTCTGATGGAATCTCGTAGAGAGCTCGTAAACATTTCTTTTGGGCGACAAATGCTCTATTGTGGTCGGTACTATTTCCCCACATCATTAGTCCATAACGTAGTGAGGACTCAACATATGCGCGATATGACACAGCCGTTTTTCTATTAGTGACTTTTTTTATTTGTCTCAAAGCATAGACAAATTTATTTATTTTATTACATGCAGTATCAACCTGTGCTTTCCAGTCTAAATGTTCGTCAATTACAACTCCTAAAAACTTAGTTTTGTCACTTGTGTAATTTTCGGAATGTCCATTTTAAAATTAAATGTATTATTATAAGATTGATTAAATTGTATATATATTGATTTGTTAAGATTAATAGATAAATTATTACTATTGAACCAGTTAATAAGATTGTCTATTGTTTTATTTATGTCCGCTTCATGATCCGTAATTGATTTATATTTTTTATCGGTAGTCACAATTATGGAAATGTCATCGGCAAAAAGAAAGCATTTATGATTGGTTACATTAACAATGTCATTTATGTAGAGTAGAAATAATATAGGGCCCAATATGCTACCCTGGGGGACGCCGCGTTTTATACTTATATAATCAGACGAATATTCTGTCATATCCCAACTTTCATTAAGTTTAGTGACAGTGACTCTCTGTGGTCTGTTAGTTAAATACGACGATATCCACTGAAGTGGCAGTCCTCTTATACCGATAGTCTCTAGTTTTTGTAATAATATTTCATATGAAACCAAGTCAAATGCCTTTGACAAATCAAAAAATAACCCTGTCGTTAGCTGTTTGTTGTTAATATTGGTTAATATTTCTTTCAAAAGTGAAAAGATGGCTAAGGATGTGAACTTATGTTTCTGAAAGCCGAATTGCTCTTTTTTTATAATATTAAATTTCTCACAGTAGTTAACTATTTTTTGATACATGCATTTCTCATAGATTTTTGACATAATGGGTATCAGTGTTATGGAGCGATAATTATTCATGTCACATTTTTCACCTTTTTTAAATATCGGTTTGACAACAGATATTTTTAAAGCGCTGGGAAAGACTCCTTGTGCAAAGGACAGGTTAATAAGATAAGTCATCACCCCACTTATTTCATTAACACATGTCTTAATAATTCTGGTGTTTAGTTCATCATAGCCTACAGAGTTGGTATTTTTTAACGATAATATCTGTTTCGTCACCTCATTTTCGGATATAGGTGTGAGGAACATCGAGTTAGCAGTCAGGGTATCGCTGCGGAAACTATTTGCACAATTTTGAGTAGGAACATAATTTGTGAAATGACTATTGAAGGCAGAAGCTATATCCGCTGGTTTGGTAAGTATGGTGTTGTCAATTTGAATGTGTTCAATGTTGTCTTTAGGGTCCGTGTGTATTTCGTTTCTTATGACTGTCCATGCGGCTTTACATTTGTTGTCATTATTATTCATAAACTTTATGTTAGCATTGCGTTTAGCATTGTAGATACACTTTTGTAATAGTTTTGAATATGAGGTATATCTACTCTTGTTTATTATATTTTTAGTCTTGTAATATTGATATCGTAAGAAACGTTTCGTTTTAGAGCTTTGTTTTAGACCCTTACTTATCCACGTTCGCTTTATTTTATTATTTAAGTTTACTTTAACCCTAACTTTTGGAAAACAGAGATTGTAAAATAAGCATATCAATTCATGGAAAGCGCTGAATGCTGTATTTGCATCGCTTTCTTTGTAAACTTCTTCTTCTTTGTTTTCATCGTTTTATCTGTCCAGGATAGATTTTGTAAGCATTCACGGAATTTATGAGTCTTTTCTTTTTGTCATTGTTTATAGGGCTGTTTTCTTTGCTTGTTGAAGAATGACATAACGACTTTAGGACATTAATTTCTTGAGTCAGCTTGTTCACTTGTCTTTTAAAATCATTGTTTTATAATATCGTATTTTCTAACTCATACTCCGTGCTTTCTAGTTTTATAGTCAGCTGGGTTATTGTGTCTTGCATCTCAGACATTGAAGATATGTTAGTTGTAGTACCGTCTACACTTTTTGAGAGTTTGTTCGGTGTGGTGTCGATTTCGTAAGATGTATCATAATCGGTCAGTACATGAGAATCCTGGTCAGGGGTCGACTGCTTTTTTTTTTGTGCGAGTTTGCACAGGCGTTTTTGTAGTAGGATATGTCGGTGTTTTTCTCATTGTTATATTGGATGGCTCTGTAGAATTGGTGGTCTTTTTCTTAATACACATCTTGCAGCGCCATTTGTTTTTAGATTCTTGATTCATTAATCTGTACGTGTGTTCCGGATAGCCATCGCAGTCGGGTTCAAATCTGTTGTTACAAATTGAGCACAACGCAGTTTTTTTTATGTCAACATTTTTCTTACATTTGTAACATACTACTAGTGCACAAACAAAGGCCATAAGATGCCAATCTTATGGCCTTTGTTTGAAGTATTTGAGGAGTTCGATTGGGATGACATGTTATCTCTCGTTGCGTATTGTGTATACAACCTGGTTCAATGACGTATAACCAGATGGCGTTATTATCGATTGACAGCAGTAAATCATAAAATGTAGGTGACAGCAGTTCGACGTGATACCGCTACTCGGCTATAGATGGCGGTGTTTTCAATGTTTGCATCTCTGCTATCGTATGATTTGTGATTTTAAAAATTGACAGTTTGAAAATTTTCAACTTTTCTAAATACACTTGATTTGGAGTTCCACTAGGTTAAAATTGCCAAGAGGAAGGTACAAACTGTGGCGAAAATATAGTTCACATTACACCGCATTGATTTTTATCACTCAGTTTTTGTTGTTCACTCTAAACTTTTCACTGTTTGTTTATAATTATACTCAAAGTCACAGATTAAGTTTTTTCACAGAATTCACACTCAAAGTTGTTGCAAACGTTATCTAGCAACTATTGATCGTTTGTGCATAAGTTAGTCACAATTTTAGGCACTTTTACGGTGAAATACTACTTTTTAATAATTTTAAATACGGAGCTAGTTGTTTACAGTAGCGGTGGCGCCACCTGTTTTTCACACCTCTTTTTCACCACATTTGCCGATGACACTTCCCTAATTTTTAAGGTAAATAGACGAGCCCAAAATCGAGACGACGTGAATAATTGGTTCACAGCAAACAATTTGGTACTCAATGAAAAAAAAAACGAAATGCATAAGATTTGCTTTACCGAATGTCAAAAGTAGCGATTGTGATATAGTATTGAATAAAGATAAACTTGAATTCGTAGATAAAATGGTTTTCCTGGGGATTACGCTTGATTCAAGGCTTTAATGGGGTTCTCATTTAACATCTCTGGCGGGGCAGCTAAGTTCAGCAGCATATGCTATTAGAAAAATCCGTCAATTTACTGATGTAGATACTGCTAGATTGGTCTATTTTAGTTACTTTCATAGTATAATGTCTTATGGCATTTTATTATGGGAACGGGCTGCAGACATTGAATCTATATTTATTCTGCAAAAAAGAGCCATCAGAGCCATATACAATCTTCGTAGGCGCGATTCTCTGAGGAAACTGTTTAAGGAAATTAACATCATGACGGTACATTGTCAATACATTTACGAAAACATAATGTACGTGAGGAAAAATCTACATCTTTTTGGTAAAAGAGGTGACAGACACAATTACAGTACTAGAAATAGGGACCAATTAGTTCAGCCAGGCTTCAGACTCGCTAAAGTAGACTCTTCTTTCATGGGGTACTGTTTGAGATGCTATAATAAAATTCCACAAAGCATTCTGGAACTGAATGAAACAAAATTTAAAACATGCATTAAACGCACATTATGTAAGCAAACATATTACAAATTGGACGATTATATCGCTGATAAAAATGCTTGTTGAGCCGGTCCTGCTCCACAAGGACAGGGCGCATAAATGGATAGCACTAATTGTATTGTTGGAGCTGCTAAAGATTGTACAACTAACTTTGTATTGTATAAATTCAATATTTTTGGTATTATCACAGATAATATAGTATTATATAAACGCATATCCCATATTGTGTGAGTGCTATGTACTAGAATGCTCTCAGTCACTGGAAACCTACGTCTTTTCTTGACTTAAATGTGCCCTGGCGGTTAAGAGTATGTCATGCTCACTCAATGTCTCTCTGATGGTGGCGCGTGTGTCGGATCATTATTAGTTCCCTTCAAAATGGTTGAGTTGAATGGTGCTGATCCATGCGTCATGTTCGTGAACGGGCGCTGTCAGTTGGGACTGGTCAGCTCTTGGGTGCCACGGCTTATTTGTTTTTTTTTTTTTTTTTTGAATTGTTTGTTTTGTTTTTAATATGGACACTTTTAACGTGCTCATCTTGCTACATTGTTCTCACATAATGTACCATCTCAACATGAAGGTGTGACGTCGACCTCCGACAACACACGCACCCTCTCCAGAACCACGCGTGGTTCCGCTGGAGCCTCTGCTCCCGTCAATAGTGACGCAGTGCCAGAGTCTGACACTGCATCCACCGCGCGGAGCGGTGTAAAAGAGATCAGGTCTTCAAAAGACCGTGATCTTGTTGAGCCTCCTCGGCTTTCGTTGCCATTGGCAAGCGGAAAACGATTGTTGCCCTCCCCAGAATACGAGGTGCTTGACGATCCCGAAGGAATCGTGGCAGATTCTCCAGCTGCTGAGCAGCTGGTACCGCCCTGGGGTACTTCTTTCCAAGTCGTCTTTTTAATTTTTTTGTGTTTCTTTTTAAGGGTGTGGTCCCTGTCTCCCTACCTGCTTCATACATACGTAAACATAGACATATATAATTTATATACATATATTCCCCCCCTCCCCCTTGATCCTCCACCACGACGATTCATCGCGCTCGCAGTCAGGTCTGCTGGACAGACGCGTACCAGAGACCGACGAATGCCGCGATCCAAGATGAAGGAGGAACCCCAACCCTGATTCACTCCCCGAGATCTTCGAGGAGTGAATCACTAATCACGTACCGTCCGATGAGCCCGCTCCGTGAGCCATCGCACGGCACACGACGAATAACCCCGACCCCTGATCTACTCCTCGAGGAACTCGAGTAGTGAATCGGTCATCACACATCGTCCGATAGACCCGCTCCGTGGGTCATCGCACGACGCACGATGTGACCCCTCCCCATATTCACACTCCAATGACTTGGAGCGTGAATTGCGCACTGTCCGGAACGGACAGGGCACCCCTCCCCAGAATATTAGCCACGACAGTAACATTCCCCAAGGAATAAGAAGAATTTCTTCTCAATCCTCGAGGAAAGATACTGCCGCGCCCAGGGTGCACCGACCCAGCAGCTGCTCTTCCCTCCAGACGTATCGAGAGGGACCAGCAGCCACTAGGCACACGTGGAGGAATTCTGACGCACCCCAATCTAACCTTTTTTTTTGACGCTGCGAAAAAATGCATTACGTATACTCCCCCGTCGGGGGACGGGAGGGGTATGTGGGACTCCCCGGGTGGCCAAACCCGTTTTAGTGGGTATAACCCACTAAAACGACCCAGCGCATTCCCGCTTCGTCAAAGTGGAGGGGGACTGGGAAACCGGCACAGCCTTTACTTCCAGTCCCCCGCCGACGAACACAAGGCACACATCCCCCTCTTACCCTCACGGCACGGGTGTGGAGGAGGGGGTTGGGAATGACCGACGGAGGTGACGGGTGCAATGCGGGCGGAGGCACCCCCGCGCCTGTCGCCCGCCCGTCACCGTGAGGAGGGATGGCAAACGCCCCTTCCCCCTCTCTCCGTCCGCGGAGCAGCGCAGCGAGAGGATCGTCCTCCCGCGCGCGCTCCGCCTCCTCCTTTTGCGTAATCGCAAAAGGAGGCTACCGCTGACCAGGCCTCCTCGCTCCCCAGCATGGCGTCGACGCACGCACGCCGGGAAGTGGGACGCCCAGTCGCCCGCGAGGTGACGGGTGCAATGCGGGCGGAGGCACCTCCGCGCCTGTCGCCCGCCCGTCACCGTGAGGAGGGAGGGCAAACGCCCCTTCCCCCCGTCTCCGCCCGTGGAGCGGCGCAGCGAGAGGATCATGCGGGTGCTCATGATCCTCTCGCCGCGCCGCTCCGCCTCCTCCTTCTGCGAGAACCTCGCAAAAGGAGGACCCCACTCCCCTGCCATGCCCTCTGCTACGCCCGCTGCTCAGAGGGTCACGCAGGGGAACGCACACCGCACCTCGCATGACGGGAGTTGATCATACGAAGTGCGATGCGCTCCCGCCCCCCCCCAGGAAGCGCCTGGTGATTTTTGTTGCGTCTATTTCTTATGGAATTAGACCAAGAACAGGGCGGCAACCACGTGAAGGTGAACACACCAGACTTGCCTTGAGGATCTACACGACCGTAGCGCTTCCCCTCAAGACCCCGCCACCCCACCGCCTTTGAGGGAGTCAGTAAGGTAGACCTGCATCTATTCTACCAAGCAAAGCATGAGCAAAGCATGTCGTTGTGCAACCGCGAAAGCATAAATACAGATCCGCCCCACCCCAACCTTTTTTTTTTTTCTCGATGTGGAAATCCTCAATGGATGTCCTCCGCCCTGGGGGAAGCGGAGGGGTCTGTCAGACTCGTACTGACTAAAACCACACCGGTGTTCCATCGCACACTTGCGTCGGGGGGCAGCGGGATCTGATGCGACTTCCGCTGCCCCAGACTAGTGCCGGCCCGCTTGACCTGCGGGCCTCGTCCCGAGGGGAGTGAGGTGTCAAACTCCCCCCGCTACGTCTCGGAGAGGCACGCGTGGAACGCGACGCGCCGCCGTCTCGGGTCCAGTGTCATGGGGCGCGACGGATGTCCCCGAATCCGTCGCCCCTGGACCTTTTAGGGGGGCCGGAAGAGGGCGTTGTCTGCCCTCTGCCGGCGCCCGGTGCGTCTGCTGCGGGTCGGGAGAGCGGTCTCGACCTTTTTTTTTTTTTTTTGTGTTGCCGGGCTGGAAAATCCACACGGATGTCCTCCAGGGGTCTGTCGGACTCTAACCGACTAAAAACCACCCCGGTGTTCCATTCCCACACTTGCACCGGGGATCATGGGAACTAGTGCGCCTTCCACGATCCCCGGCTAGTGCCGGCCCGCGACTACCCCAAGTCCCCAAGTCCGCCGTCCCTCTGGACCCGTTCAGAGGGGCCGGAAGAGGGCGTTGTCCGCCCTCCGCCGACGCCCGGTACGTCTGCTGCGGGTCGGGAGAGCGGTCTCGACCTCCCTCAACCTCTCCGCAGCCTCCTTCTGTGAGATGACCGTTTCACAGAAGGAGATCACCGCATCCCACGACTCTGTGCTACCGACCATCGCGCGAGCGACGGCGTAACACGACGTCGAAAGGTCGGCTCCTACTTCTGTCACGAGGGCACGGCGCGGCTCCTCCCATGCGGCACACTCTGCCAGCGTATGCCGCGCCGTGTCCTCCAGACAATGGACGCAGTGATGACACCGGGCGTCCGGCTCCCTGTTTATGCGACACAGGTACTTCCCGAAGCAACCGTGCCCCGAGAACACCTGCGTCGCCCGAAACGACAGGGAGCCGTGCCTTCTCTCGAGCCATTCCTCGAGCACTGGTCGGATCGCCTCGATGGTAGCGAGGCCGGCGGTAGGGCGCAAAAGCCTCCCCCGCCACTCCACCACCATGACCTCGCGGAGCTGAGACCGACGCAGATCGATCTCTCGCTGCATCGGTCCTCCGCCCAGCGTCCGCGCCTCCTCGCGCCACCGGTACAGTGACGCGAGGACTCTCGCCTCCAGGTCCCAGGGTGGCGACCCGGCCAGTGCACAAGCCGCCTCGTAGGAGATTGTACGATACCCCCTGACAGACCTGACAGCCATCGCCCGCTGCGGCTTTCGCAAGATCGCGATGCTGCCGGCCGTCAGGTCCGAGGCCCACACCGGGGCCCCGTACAGGGCCATGGATCGCAAGACCCCCAGGTACAATCTCCTACAGGCGGTGCTCGGGCCCCCCAGATTGGGAAGCAGCGTTGCGAGCGCGCCCGCCGCGCCCATCAACTTGGGAGCGGTCTCGACCTCCCTCAACCTCTCCGCAGCCTCCTTCTGCGACATGACGGTTTCGCAGAAGGACACCACTGCGTCCCAGGACTCTGCACTGCTAACCATCGCGCGAGCGACGGCCGGCAGTGACAGGTCTCCTCCAACCTCTGCTACGAGGGCACGGCGCGGCTCATCCCACGCGGCACACTCGGCCAGCGTATGCCGCGCCGTATCCTTCGTGCAGTGGACGCAGTGATGGCACCGGGCGTCCGGCTCCCTGCTTAAGCGACACAGGTACTTCCCGAAGCAAACCCTTTTTTTTTTGCGGTGAAAAATGCCTAACGCATACCGCACCGTCCGGGGAGACGGTTTGGTTATGTGGGCCGTGAGCCTACTGTCGCCTTTGCGGATGGGCCGCGAGAACTGCTTACGCATGACGTTCGCGACCCATCCAGCGCTGCCCGCCACTGGGCACCAAACTCTTTTGGCGATGTCCGGGCTCACCTGAGACATCGCCTCTACTCGTGAGGGCCGTGCAACGCGACGACGATAGACTCCCCGATCTATCGCCCGCTGGCACCTCTTAGGGTGGCATCAGGTCGCCATGGCGCCTTCTCCGCCGCCCTATCCTCCTGCGACGAATCGCGTCAGCGAGGGAGTCTTCCTCCCTGACGCGCTCCGCCGCCTCCCATGCCCCCCTGCTGTCGACCATGGCCTTTGCAACGGCCGGCAAGGAGAGGTCTGCTCCGATTACTGCTGCGAGAGCACAGCGCTGCACCACCCAAGCAGGACAATGCTCGAGGGTGTGAAGCGCCGTATCCTCGCTGCAGCCGCACTGGTGACACACGGGAGTCGCCTCCCGTCTAGCCACTTTGTGCAGGTATTTGCCAAAGCAGCCATGCCCTGACAACACCTGCACCAGACGGAAGGACAGCGTCCCGTGTTGCCTCCGTACCCATTCCTCCAGGATCGGCTGGATAGCTCCCACTGTCCAGTGACCTGCACTGGGCGTCTCCAGCCTCGCCCTCCAAATCCGCAGGGTTTCGGCTTGGGCCTCCCTATGCCACCTCGTGACCAGCTCAGGCGGCGGGCATCTGCCACTTACCGCCTGCAGGTCCGCGCCACGCCAATAGACTTCGGCGAGCACCTGCGCCTCCAGATCCCACGGGGGCGTGCCGGCAAGGGTGCACGCTGCTTCCGTAGACACGGTGCGGTATCCTCGTATGACCCTGACTGCCATGACTCTTTGCGGTCTTCGCAGAAGAGCCTTATTTTGGTCAGACAGGGACTCCGCCCACACCGGGGCCCCGTAGAGCGCCATCGAGCGGACTACCCCCGTGTAGAGCTGTCGGCAAACGACGTTCGGTCCACCCAGGTTCGGCAACAGCCGACTGAGGGCGGACGCCGTGCCGATCAGCTTCGGCGCAAGCTGAGCAAAGTGCTCTCCGAAGTTCCACCTCCGGTCCAGAACCAGGCCCAAGTATCTCATGCTTGCCCGCACCGCTATTGTCGCACCACCAATAGTTAGGTGTGCGCCAGCCGGTGGCCGGCGTCGGGGCGCATGAAATACCAGGGCCTCCGTCTTCTCGAGCGCCACCTTGAGGCCCAGTGCCTTGATTCGCCCCACGACAAGGGACGTGCCCTCGACGGCCGAGCGTGCCGCTTCTTCGTAGCTCCCTCCCCGGGCCGTGACGCGAGTGTCATCAGCGTAGCAAATGACGCCCTGCCCGGGGGAGAGCAAACAGCGCAAGGCCCAGTCGTAGCCAATGTTCCACACGAGCGGACCCAAGACCCTGTGGAACACCGCACGTGATGGCCCTGCGCACAACTCGGCCGTCACATCTCTCGTAGCAGACGAACCGACCCTGCAGGTAGTCTGCTACCAGCTGCCTCAGGTAGACGGGGACCTGATGGTAGCGGAGCGCCTCCTCGATGCAGCTGAATGGCAAGGTGTTGAACGCTTTGGCGATGTCTAAAGACACCGCCAACAACACCCCACCCTGAGCAACTGCATCTTTTGCCTCGGCCTTGAGGCGCAAGATGGCGTCCACTGTCGAACGTCCTGCCCGGAATCCGAACTGGGCGTTCGACAAGTTCGGTCCAACTGCCTCCAAGTGCCGGACGATGCGGGTAGCGAGAATCTTCTCTAGCATCTTCCCCGCCTCGTCCAGCAAGACAATTGGCCTATACGCTGATGGCGACTCCAGGGGCGCCCCGCTTTCTGCAGCAGCACCAGTTGACCCTCCTTCCAAGCCTTAGGGAACCGTCTCGACGTCAGACAAGTGTCAAACAGCTCCCTAAGCCTGTCTTCCAGGGCCGCTTCCAGAGCCAGGGCCAGCGCCCTTGCAGGCACTCCGTCCGGTCCGGGGGCAGTCCTCTTGGATCGCGCCCGCAGAACTGCTGCCCCCATCTCCGCGTCGGAAATTGGGGGAGTCTCCATCTCCGCATGCTGCCCAGCCTCTGCATCGGCCATGGTTGGGGAAGGGTGATCCGCCCGATCCGGGAAGAGTGTCTCCACGACCCTGACGAGAAACTGAGGCTGGAGGGTTTCTGTCCGTGGGGGACATTGGGCGCGAAGTTTCTTCCGCGCCGCACGGTACGGACGCCCCCAGGGATCCCAGTTCAGATCCTCCAGTGCCTCAGCTCTTGTCTGCTCCTTCGCCCGTCAGATTGCCAACTGCAGAGCCCCCCGGGCATTACGGTATGCCTCATGCAGTTGGGACTGAAGGGTCTCCAGCTCTTCATTGCGGCGGCGCAACCTGCGTACCTGAGAGTAGGTCCTCCGGGCAATTATACAGGCCGCGCGGAGGTCTGCTATCTCCTGGGACCACCAGTAGACCGCCCGCTTCGGAGGTTGTTCTCGGGAGCGAGGCATGGCTGCATCGCACACAGCCGTCATGGCGAGGCGAAAGAAGTCGGCCTCGACATCGATTCCCTCTGCAGTAGGTGGTGAGGGCAGCCAAGCCTGTACAATGGCTGCTTCCTCTAGGAGGTCCCCGTCAAGCCGCTTCAACGCCCACCGTGGGAACTGCCGAGCGTCAGGTCGTGGAGACACTGTTGGGCCCGAGGAGGTGGAGACATCCATACAGATGTACAGGTGATCCGATAGCGTCTCCACACTCTCGAGGACCCGCCAACCCTGAACCCGTGCGGCGACAGCAGGGGTAGCAAACGAGAGGTCCACTATTGACCCCCCATGCTGCCGAACGCACGTGTTAACGGAGCCCCTGTTCAAAAGACAGAGGCCCGCAGCTATCGCCCATTCCTCGATCCCCCTGACATCCGTCCTGGGGGACCTCCACGCAATGGATTTCGCGTTGAAGTCCCCCATTACGATGGCGTGGGACGGCATCATTCGTCGAACCGAGGTCCCGAGGCGTCCAGGAAGTCCTCAAACTCCGCTAGGCTCCTGTTTGGGGAGAAATAAACTCCGAAGAGAATTATGTCCCCCCAGGTGGCCGCAACAAATCCTCGGCTCCTCTCTCTAATTGAAAGTGGCGCCGAGGGGCTGATAATAGCGACAGAGCCGTCCGTATCACCCACCCAGTCAGGGCGAACTGGAATGAAATACGGCTCCGCCACTACGGCTACGCCAATTGAACGCTCCGCCATGGTTTGCAGAACCAAGTCCTGCGCACCAGCGCATTGGCTCAAGTTCTCCTGGAGGAGGGAATGATTACGGACCGGGTCCATAATTAGTCCGTAACCATTATCGCCTCCTGCGACGGCTCTTCCGATCGCACTGCGCCGGAAGTGGTCGAGTCCCTGGTAGAGGTGGGCATCCATCATTTTCCCGATCTGGGAAACGATGGCATGCACCTGCACCTCGCTCATAAGTAGCCCCTGCTGGTGAGAATTCTCAGGTGCAGAGGAACACCTGGAATCTTGGGGCTCCGCCTGCTGCGGAACTTCCGGTCGCACCCGGAGACCCACGACTTCCTCCCGAAGAGCCACCATCTCTTGACGGAGGGCATCGACCTCCTTCCGCAGTCGGTCGTTCAGCAGGTGGAGCCGTCGAGTCTCCTCACTGGTGCTCCTGCTGGCGAGGCCCTCTATAGCCAGGCCCCACCCCCAACCTTATTATTATTATTATTATTTTTTTCACGATGTGGAAATCCTCAATGGATGTCCTCCGCCCTGGGGAGAGCGGAGGGGTCTGTCAGACTCGTACTGACTAAAACCACACCGGTGTTCCATCGCACACTTGCGTCGGGGGACAGCGGGATCTGATGCGACTTCCGCTGCCCCGGACTAGTGCCAGCCCGCTTGACCTGCGGGCCTCGTCCCGGGGGGAGTGAGGTGTAAAACTCCCCCCGCTACGTCTCAGAGAGGCGCGCGTGGAACACGACGCGCCGCCGTCTCGGGTCCAGTGTCATGGGGAGACCTGGACCTATTTAGGGGGGCCGGAAGAGGGCGTTGTCTGCCCTCTACCGACGCCCGGTACGTCTGCTGTGGGTCGGGAGAGCGGTCTCGACCTCCCTCAACCTCTCCGCAGCCTCCTTCTGCGACATGACGGTTTCGCAGAAGGACACCACTGCGTCCCAGGACTCTGCACTGCCAACCATCGCGCGAGCGACGGCCGGCAGTGACAGGTCTCCTCCAACCTCTGCTACCGAGGGCACGGCGCGGCTCATCCCACACGGCACACTCGGCCAGCGTATGCCGCGAGCGAACCTAACCTGAGCGAACCCGTCGATATCTACTCTTCCAGACGTGCGATTTTGAAGCTGTTTTCAGCGTTTTTAGACTAAACTAGGCGTCCGCCTACGTTCTGACCATATAGCGCGCACTTGCACGCGCGTCTGGGCTTTATCCCTACTAACACTCAGGAATTTTTCGATTTTTCACAGTAAATCCTCAAAATTAATTGTTTTTCCAATTTTTTTTCCAAATTTAACGTTAGCTTATAGTTACAATAGTTGTCACCCTTCATCCCTGAATTCGGGTTCGCGAACCGTGTCCCGGTCTCCAGGTTGTGGGGTGAAATTCAAAATTTTTTTGGTTCAAAAACTGGTTTTTTGACCAAAACCCAAAAATTTTTTTCGGCACCTACCCTGTTTTATTCCATACATAGCTAGCCCGCGCGGAGACGCGTTTTTGGATCCCTCGCCCACGCCCTAGCTCGAATAAAACATTCACATTTAAAAAAAAAGTTTTTTTCATACATTGCTGCTAGTACCCAAAATCCACCTTAGGGATCGAGTTGGAAACCGCCAGTTAGAGTTAGTACCCGCTGCCTGGCATACGGGCATGGGAAACGCCTGTGCACGGAGCCAGCCGATCTGTGTAGCCACTGCGGTGGAGCACACCTCAGGGCAGACTGCCCGGATAGACAGATCGGCAAAGCAGCGGCTTGCGTGAACTGCACCAGAGCAAAACAAGGGGCCACCGAGCACAACGCATTCAGCAACGAATGCCCCGTGCGAAGGAAGTGGGACGCATTCGCAAGAGCTTCAATAGCATATTGCTAAAGTAGGCAATGCGACCACTTCCAAGCACGGGAGTAAAACCAATTCGGCCCAGCCGATATACAGACGAGTTGAGACGGTCACTAGCGTTGGCAATAAGCAAAAATGTAAATTGAGGCCGTTTCTTGAGAAACTGACTCAACTTATGCTGGAGCTGGTGCCGGCGCTGTTGGATACGTCAAGCTGGGTCGAACTTCGTGATACTGTAACAGACGTTAACCAGTCTTGCAAAGAAGTTAGAAAATTTAGAAGAATAGTAATAATCATGAAAACTTATAAAATTAAAGATATTTAATTATATAGTAAATATATACCTTAGATATCATATAAATAAAAGTTAAAAATAGGACACAAAGCAAGAAATCTTAATAAGGGCATAAAATATAAGGGTTAATAATAGATATAAATATAAGAATAGTAGAAATTAAAGAACAGCAATAAAGTAAAATAGTATTTAGTAAATAGTTTTAAAAAAATTATCAAAATATAAAGTTTAAGTTAAAGCACACAGCAAAATAAATAAAAAGTAAACTTTTGAGTATTTTAGAAATAGGTAATTTATTACGCATAACCAAAACGTGCACCATGTGGTCTCTCCGGCCACCAAGAAACGTTGATAAGCCAAACAAGACAGATGTGAAGGGATCTAATCATGTTAGAGGGACACTGGCTGGGGCAGGAGTGGTTTTTAGCCGGTTCGAGTCCGGCACTACCTCGACTGTCTCACAAGAGAAAGTCCTGTGAGATAGTCGAGGTGTCCGCGGGGATTTCCCATTCCTGCCAAAACAAAAAAAAAAAAAAAAAAAGCCCTAGCGAACCTAACCTGAGCGAACCTAACCTGAGCGAACCTAACCTGAGCGAACCTAATCTGAGCGAACCTAACCTGAGCGAACAAAATCTGAGCGAACCTAACCTGAGCTCGAAGACCAGACGCCACTGGTGCAGTGTACCCGCTGCCTTGGGTACGGTCACGGCAAACGCCTCTGTAAGGAGCCAGCCGACCTGTGTAGTCACTGCGGTGGCTCACATCTCAGAGCGGATTGCCCAAACCGACTAACTGGTGAGGCAGCGGCGTGCATAAACTGCACCAGATCCAAGTTGGGGAACACTGGGCACAACGCATTCAGTAGCGACTGTCCGGTGCGTAGGCGGCGGGATGGATTGGCCCGAGCTTCCATGACAAAATGGCCCAGGCCAACCTGCAACGGAGTCAGCTAGCTACCAACGAACTTTTGCTGAAGGCGACAAAGCGCAAACTCGCCGTAGCGTTGCTCCAGGAGCCCTACGTGGGTGGGGTAAGAAGAATGAGAGGTCATCGGGGCCTAAGGGTCTTCCAGAGCTCTGAGGGAGGAGAAGGGACTGTAAAGGCAGCAATAGCCGTCTTTGGCAAAGACTTGGACGTCTTACAATACCCGCAACTCACCACAAACAACATCGTTGTGGTGGGAGTCCGAACCAGAGCTTGGACGATCACGCTGGTGTCCCTCTACTTCGAGCCCGACAAGCCCATTGAGCCATACCTGGAGCACCTCCGTCATATAGAGCGAGAGCTGGGCTCTAGCAGGTTGGTTATTGGAAGAGACGCGAATTCGAAAAGTACTTGGTGGGGTAGCAGCAGCGACGATAGGAGGGGTGCGCAAATGTATCGAGCGCTGGGGAAGCTAGGGCTACAGATCCTCAACACTGGGGACATACCCACCTTTGACACCATTCGGGGTGGCATTAGGTACTGCAGCCACGTAGACGTGACGGCCTGTTCGGTGGACATGCTGGACTTGGTGGACGGCTGGCAAATCGACGAGGGTCTCACGAGTTACGACCACAACGGCATTACTTTCGGCATTAACCTTACTAAATCCAAAGGCATAAACATTGAGAGGACCACAAGGATCTACAATACAAAGAAGGCCAATTGGAGCCCGTTTCGTGAGAAACTGTCTCAAATTATGCAGGAAAAGAATTTGACCCTTAGAAATACAAATAAACACATACACACAAGCAATTACACACACATGCCAAGACACAATTCAAGGGAAAAACCACACAGAAATACTTACCTTGCCGTGGTGGTCTGAGGAGCTCGCTGAGATGAAGTGGCTGGTCGCCACCAGGAAACGCAGAGTCAGGAACGCAGTGCCGGTCCAAAGAGCGATGGTTGTAGACCTGTACAAAAAGGAAAGGGAAAGATATGAGGAAGCAGTGACGAAAGCCGCAACAGAGAGCTGGAAAGAGTTCTGTGGGAAGCAGGACAGAGAAGGGGTCTAGGAGGGGATTTACAGGGTAATGGGAAGGATTGGAAAGAGAGAAGAGGATCTGCCACTACAGATGGCAGATGGCAGATTTTGTGTGTACATAAATAAATAAATAAATGGGTGGACAGCCGCTGGACGCGAGGGGTTCCGTGAAGCTGTTGGCCGAGACGTTCTACCCCGAGGACCGAGAGGAAGATGATACCATAGACCATCGCCAAATAAGAGAACGGGCAGAAATGGTAAACGCATGCAAGCCATGATGAACGACATGACCCACCGTTTACCCTAAGCGAGCTTGATAGGTCTATGGGATCATTCAACCCAAAAAAGGCCCCGGGAGCCGATGGCTTCATGGCGGACATCTGTAGTCACGCGGTTCACTGTGACCCCAACTACTTCTTGGCACTGCTGAACAAGTGCCTGGCGCTACACCACTTCCCGAAGATCTGGAAGGAAGCAACGGTGGTCGTGCTAAGAAAGCCGGGCAAAGACTCGTACACCGTACCCAAGTCGTACAGGCCGATTGGGCTATTGCCTGTCCTGGGGAAAGTGTACGAAAAGATGCTGGTTGCCTGTCTCAAATTTTACTTAGTACCCAGGATAAATACTCGCCAATACGACTTTATACCCCAAAAAAGCACTGAAGACTCCCCTATACCCTTGTGCAGCACATCCGCACGAAGCTGATACAGAAAAAGATTGTCACGCTCGTGTCACTGGATATTGAGGGAGCATTCGACAGTGCGTGGTGGCCCAGTATCAAAGTACGATTGGCTGAGGAAAAGTGTCCTGTGAATTTGAGACGGGTAGTCAGCAGCTATCTCAGCGACAGGGTGGTCACAGTGAGATACGCCGGTGAAGAAAGTAGGCAAAGTACCAGCAAAGGGTGTGTACACACTGGGACTTACAGCTTAGTACGGCCGGTATTCCAAGTGCGTACGATGTGACTACGTTTGAGACAATTGAGCCTGGATCAGTACCTAAAACCCAACTGACGCCAAACCTAGCCCTACAGCAACTACCTAGCACCCTAGTTATCCTAGCCCTATGGTAATTACCTACCTAGCACCCTAATAAAAGTTATCCTAACGCCCTAGCCTACCATACAAACCACACCAAACGTAAGTTACGTTGGATTTACGAGAGGGAAGTCTGTTACAAGGAGACCTACGGTAACAGACGGAATTTGGGTAGGAAGAGGGTTTTGTGTACGTCGTGCAATGTACACAGGAAATGGTTTTCTTACTGCCGATCCCACAGACTCATAGGACCGATGATGGCTAAAGGTGTCTTGGCCACAGTAAGAGGAGGTATAGGAGATAAATCACACTCGACTCCAGCTTGATGACTAATTTATTACAATAATGAACTTAATTATATACAATTTTTGTGGTAAATACACATTGATACCTATTTACATGTGTGTCGTGTGTGTATCGAGCCGATGAAGCGAAGATCTCAGTAGGCCACCTCTTAGCGCTGACGGTGTGCTGGTGTTGACGGCGCGTGGAACAAATGTGTGTCGCTCTTAATGCTGACGCTGTGATGCTGTTGTTGGCGCGTGTAACTATTGTATGTTCACGGTTGAACATTCTGGCGCCTCTCAGGACCTAGGCTCCAGTTGGTATAACTCAATAGTTTCGTGCTGATGTGGTAAACTGTACATTGGTTCCGTTGTGATAGTTGGTTGGCCTGTTGTTGGTTTAGTAGTTGTAGTCTTGTTGGCAGCAAGCGAGTTTGGTTCTCTTGCTGGTTGGTTCGCTGGCTCGGGACTTGTCCTTCTGGTCTTGTGCTGCACTGTGGCTCCAATCCATCTCAGTATTGCTGGGCCGTAGTAAACTAAAAACACAAATATTAAAAACATGATTATACACGATATCGCACTAGTTAAGTATGCGTGAGAGCTAATTTGATTCCAAATAGTACTATCTAATTCGGTTTGTAAAGCATTTTCTTGATTAACTAGAGTCTGAAAAATCTCTTTTGAGTTATCTACGACTTCTTCTTCTTTGGTAATGTTTAGCATGGATTTAGTCACTATGTGCGTTGTTATAGGAAAGTCTATTTGTTTTGAGTATGATGTTACAATCGGTACTGAAACAATTCTTTTGGCAGTTAATATGTTATTAGTTGTTTTAATAATGCAGTTATCGGCGATTCGTATTACACCAACACTTTGAAGCTCGAATTCTTCTCTTTGTCCATCACAAAGTATTGACGTCGTAACCCGATCTCT
Source organism: Xestia rhomboidea (assembly GCA_963853795.1). Lineage (NCBI taxonomy): Eukaryota > Metazoa > Arthropoda > Insecta > Lepidoptera > Noctuidae > Xestia > Xestia rhomboidea. The sequence goes on from OY970783.1 coordinate 484,372, forward strand.
TACAATGAATAACCAAGTGTTTGGCATGTAAAGTTGTTTCCATATTATTTTATTTGATAAGTAATATGTTTTAGTAGGACATTTCGTATGTGTCTGGTTTTTGAATAGTTGATCAACAATGCAATTTTCTTTTAATTGCATGTTTTTCACGGCCCCAGGAAAGCAAATAAAATGGTTAGTCCATTCTAAACAACGTTTGAACTCCTCATAGTTCAAGTCAAAATACATTTCGTTGTTGTAATCTAACCCTATGTAAGCTTTAGTCACTTCTATACTTTGGGCAGACTTGTCAGAGTTTATCTTTGGGACTGGTGTAACATACATTAAAGTATATTTAGTTATCTCTTGTATAGGAAAATAGGAGTATACTTTTATATGAGTCTTATTCTCATATATTTTGGTGTCTAGTAACTGTTGTTGAACAATTCTTAATTTAGATGGTAATTTTTTGTTTGCTGATGATATCAGGTCAGTGACGTTCTTTGGTGTTAAAACACTATAAACTGTCGCCTTGGTTAAGTATATCTCTAATAGCCCGTTGTAATAATCCATGATTTCTTCCATGTAATTATATGCTAATTGGTAAGTTTGCATAATACGTATGTTTACACTGTTGTGGTCGACTGTACTGAACCAATGATTGTTACTCTCTATGTAACCTATGACTTGGTTTAATTTAGTTTGAAATCCTATAAGTTTCTGTTTTATTCTTTCTTCAGTTTTGTTTACTTGTGAGATTGTTGTTATCATGAATTTGGTTTGATGGTTGGCAGCTTCAATTATTTTTTTTTGGTTTAAATTTAATGTGTCTATATCTCGGTATGCCTCATCATTCACTCCGAAGATAGCAGTTAGTAACTCTCCCCATATTCCCCTTTTCTTCCTAATCTGGTTTACTTCTGTCAAATATTCTTTAGTTCGCTCAAATTTTGATGATTCTTCTACCAAATGGTGGTGTAACTGTTTGCAAAATCCGGAAGTTGTTATTTGTTCTGCATTAGCACTTAGTTGACTGAATTGTGACGTCATTGTTTTTATTTTTACGAGGTCTTCCTCTAGGTGTTGTTTTTCATAATTTATTTCTATCCTAAATATCCCTCTGTCAATGCTTGCTGTTCCTATTTTTTCAACATAAAATCCTGGTGGTACCGTTTTTACAGAGTATGTCGTTGTAGTCGATTTTGCTGAACCCAATATTTGTAACATGATTAATAGCAACGTGAACCATTTAGATATTTTATTACTTCGTTTGGGTTGATTAGTTTTGTTTTTTCTTAGGATTGTAGCGGTATTTGTTTGTATTGAATTCATAGTTTCATTACTACTACTACTCATATTTGTTTCAATTGGCAATGGTATTAATGTGTGAATTGATCGTTTTTGAGTTGTTCCTGAGGACTTTTGAAGTGTCACTACTCGGGATAAGTCGTCGTTACCCGTATGTATTTCCTTTATTTTTGCAAGTGGCCATTTGCTGGGAGAAACTTTTTCATCTTTTATAATTACTAGAGTTCCAACCGACAAGTTTCCTTGATTAGTTTTCCATTTGTACCTTTGTTGAAGTTGGTGTAAATAATCTTTAGTCCAGCTTTTCCAGAAATCTTTTTTCATTTTTTGGATCTGTTTCCATCTATTTATGTGATCTGTATTAGTTTCCGATAGCGGGTCTGGTACCCCTACTGCTTCTCTTCCTATTAAAAAATGACTTGGTGTTAACACGATATTATTGTTTATATCTTCACTTAGTGCACATAATGGTCTTGAGTTTAAACATGCTTCAGTTTGGTGTAAGAACGTGCTCATTTCTTCATAAGTTAATGTCTGCTCTCCTATCACTCTACGCAAATGGTGTTTCATAGATTTTACTCCTGCTTCCCAAATCCCTCCGAAGTGGGGGGATGATGGAGGAATAAAATGCCATTGTGTTCCAATATTGGTCAACGTGTTTTGAAAGTCGTCAGACTGGGTTATGTCTAACATTTCTTTATACAAGTAATTGGCGGTGCCTACGAAATTCGTCGCGTTATCACTATACATGTGTGACACTGGCCCTCTGCGTGCCATAAACCTTCGTAATGCTGCTACAAACGTTTCTGCTGATAAGTCGCCTACCAGCTCCAAATGTACCGCTTTCGTGGATAAGCAAACAAATAGTGCAATGTAGCCTTTGTAAGATTTATGACCCCTTCCTTTCATTGTTCTCACTGATATGGGTCCAGCATAATCCACGCCTGTGTGACTGAATGGGTACGATTCCGTCACTCTTGGTTTTGGTAATGAGCCCATTTTTTGTGAGGCGGTGGATGCTCTGTATCTAGTGCACTTTACACATTTTCTAATGCTACTTTTCACAGCTCGCTTTCCTCCAAGTATCCAATACTTCTGTCTTATATACGCTAAGGTCATACTATTACCACTATGTAATGTGGTTAAATGAGCATCACGAATTATGATTAACGTTACATGATGGTCATGAGATAACAGAATTGGGTGTTTTTGATCGTATGGTAGACTGGAGTTTTGAAGTCTTCCTCCTACTCGCAGTAAGCCCTCATTATCAATAAACGGATCTAGGCATGACAACCTGTTTCCTTTCTTCAATGATTGTCCGGCTTTAATTGTTTTGTACTCCTCAGCAAATACTTCTTGTTGCACTAAGCGGAGGAGTTTTTTAGTTGTTGAATTAATTTCCTTACAACTTACTGGTTTTTTGTATTCTTGTTTATTCACAAATCTGTAGCAATATGATAGTACTCGTATCATCCTTTGGAAGCTTGAAAATCTTATACAGATTTCGTTTTTCGGTTTAATAGTTATATGATAACATCGTTTAATCTCCTCACATATCTCTGGTACAGTTCTCGTACTAGGCATGTTATCACTTTTTAACCACTCTGGTCCATTCCACCATTGTGATAAGTTTTGTAATTTATTTGGTGCAATGCCTCTTGTAATTAGGTCAGCTGGATTTTGTAAAGTATTTACATAACTCCATTTTGCTTCTGGTAATGTTCTTTGTATTTCAGATACCCTATTAGCTACGAACGTCTTCCATCGCTCAGCTTCACCCTTAATCCAACCGAGAGTAATCATGGAGTCCGTCCAACAATAAATATTCGCGATTTGCATTTCCATTCCAGTAATAACTTTTTCCATCAGTTGAGTTAATAATAATGCTGCACATAACTCCAACTTTGGTAATGTAGTTTTCTGCTTTTTCGGCGCTACCTTTGACTTCGCTTGCAAAAGGGTTACGTTGAATGTGTTATAATTTTGTATCCGACAGTATATTACTGCACCGTACGCTTTTTCAGAAGCATCACTGAACCCATGCAGCTCTACTCTCGATTTATTTGTAAAATGACACCATCTTGGGATGGAAATTTTCTCAATACTCTTTAGTTGTTTTTGTAGTTCAATCCATCTTGTCTTAATAGTTTCCTCTACGGGCTGATCCCACTCTGTGCCATTTGTCCAAAGTTCCTGAATCATGAGTTTCATATTTATGACAACAGGTGCTAACCATCCCAGAGGATCAAATATCTTAGCGATTTCCGATAAAATGAATCGTTTTGTTGGTTTTTCATTTTCATTAATAGTAATCTGAAACCAGAAACTATCCTCTAAAGGTGACCATAATACCCCTAAGGACTTTCTAGTTTCATCTAGCGGTATTTTCATCACTTGGTCGTCTTTGCTTTCGTTAGGTATATTTTCTAACAATTCAGCACTGTTAGACGACCACTTGCGTAGCTTGAATCCGCCTTTTCGTAGCATATTTATTAAGTTTTCTTGCAAATTTTTTGCTGCCTCAACATTAGTGTCTCCTGATAAAATATCGTCCACGTAGAAGTCCCGGAGAGTTCTTTGGCTGGCTATTGGGTAGCTCGCTTCTTCATCAGCAGCGAGTTGTTGTAGCGTCTTAATCGCTAAGTATGGGGCAGATGCAGTTCCATACGTCACAGTAGTTAATTCATATTCGTCGATTATATGTTTCGGTGAATTTCTCCATACTATTCGTTGGTAGGTGTAGTCTTCTTTGTTAATATTTATGTATCGGTACATTTTTTCGATGTCCGCCATAAATGCTATTTTGTGTTTACGCCAACGTAACAGTATAACTGCTAATTCTTGCTGTAGTCTTGGTCCCGTAAACATATTATCGTTTAGACTTATGTTAGTACTTGACTTGCTTGACGCATCAAATACTACTCGTAGCTTAGTAGTTAGTGAATCTTCTCTAATGACTGGTTGATGTGGTATGTAATATTTACCGTGGTAATAGTCAGTACTAGAAACTTTCCTCATGTGGCCCATTTCTAAATACTCATTGAGAAAATCTTGGTATTTTTCCCGTAAGTTTTCATCTTTGTTGAACTTTCGTTCTAGTTGTAATAGTCTTGCAATAGCTTTTTTGCGCGAATTCCCATAATCTACGCTTTGATTCTTAAATGGAAGTTTCACTGTGTACGTCCCATCTGGATTTCTTATAGTCGTGTTTTGGTAGTAGTTTTCGCATGCCTGATCCTCGTTAGTTACTTGGTATTTTTCAGGAATTTCTTCTAATTCCCAAAACTTGTTTAGTTGCTGAACTTCTGTAGTCCGTGTCATCATACTGATAACTGTATTAGTATTGGTGGTATCGCCGCAAATACCGGATAAAATCCACCCAAACTCGGTATTTTGAGCGATGATTCCGTCTTGCACCTTGTGTAATCCGTTTAGTAGTAAGTTGCTATATTCTTGAGCCCCCAATATTATATCTATTGGTCCTCTTTTGTAGTATGTAGGATCGGCAAATATTTTGTTTTGTAAACAATCCGATTTTAGTTCTGGTAAATTTTTCTCTGGTAAACAGCCAGTTAGTTTTGGTAGTATTATAAGTGTGACTGGTAACCTATATTCGCTCGGAAATCTTGGCTGTAGCATGACATTGACAGAGTTTTTCGATGTTTTAGGTTTTTCGTCAGCAATCCCGATCACTTCAGTATGTATCTTAATCCGTGGGTATGCCAATAGTTGGGCAACCTCTTCTGTGCAGAATGATGCCTCTGAACCTTGATCACATAGAACCCTTAGTAAATGCGACGTCCCGTCCGACGAGTGAGCTTTTATTAAGGCTGTCGCTAGTAGTGTGGTTTTTGGTATATTCGTTTTGTTAATAGTAGATATGTTGGACACAGTCTTTTTCATGGATTTACTTGTCGATGGGGTCGACAAATTTTCCTTGTTTGGCTCACTTTTTGCGTGCCTTGTAGTAAAATTATTGATATGATGGTGTAAATAGGAATGATGACCTCTTTTCCCACAGTATCCACAACTTTTATCACTGTGACATTTTATCGACGTTTCATGAGTCAAACAGTTTTTGCACTTCTGTTTTTCATTTACGATGTTATTGCGTTCTTGCACTGATAGCGTTTTAAACCCAGCACATTGATAAATGCTGTGTTCGCGACTTTGGCAAAACCAGCATACGCGTTGATCTACTTGTTTAGTAACTGAATTTGATGACTCATGGCGCGATCTGTGAGCAAACGCTTCTTCCCTCAGAGTGCTTGAAGTCTCCAGACACTTAAACCTTTTTTCTAAGAATTGCATCATTACCGAAAATTCTTGTACTTTATTAGGCTCTATTAGTTGATGTTCGTATTTTTCATCAGTTTCTGAGTCCCATATTCTACTAAGTATTCTTGTCAAAATAGGGTCCCAAGTTGAAATGTCGATGTTTTGATTTTTTAGTGCTTCTAGGTTTTCGTTGAGTGTATCATGGAGATTTTTTAAGTTCGCGGCATTACTTTTCTTTATTTTCGATATGCTTAGAATACTATCAATATGCTTAGTAATGATTAGTCTTTCATTTTTGTATCGTCTTGTCAACAAATTCCATGCAGTTATATAATTCGCGTCACAAACCGTTAAATGCTTGATCAGCTTTGCGGCGTCACCTCGTACATGTGTTTTTAAATACTGCATTTTTTCTGTGTCACTCAACGATTTATCTTCGTGTACTATTTTCAAGAATAAATCATAAAAGGAATTCCATGACTCATAACTTCCACTGAATGTTGGAATTATTATTTGTGGTAATTTAACCGAGGTTTTATGGTTGTTGTGTGACGATTTTTGACCTATTATTCCAAATAATTTTTCCATCACAAGGTCGAATCCCGTTTGCGTTCTTTCAAACATATTTTCTTGAAAATAGCTGTGTTCCAACGTACTATCTTCCATTAGAATGAGTACATGCGTTTCTTCAATTTCTTGCCACTGTTTTTGCAAAGTATTCATTAACGATTCTAAGTACCAACTTGCTTTCTCTTCAATAATTGCTTGAGTTGCCGACTGTAACTTTTTCTGCATCTGATTGATCCGAAATAGTTGAATAAATAGTTTGGGTGACCTAATGCCTTCTTCCTCTTCGGGTTGTACATCTTCTGGCTCGTATAGTTGGTTTACTACTTGTAGTCTTTTCTCACATTTTAACAGGTATTCAATAGCCTGCGTATACAGTGTATCGATAGACCCAAAGTAGTTGGTAGTGATGTATTTGTGATCACACAACACATCTTGGTTTTGTAGACGTGAATGGTTTTTGGACGTTCTAGTAAATATTTCTGTGAGTCGAGTTTTTCTCTCCGTAATATATTTTTGAGTCTTCCTTGATGCTGAGTCTTTCTTCATGTTGGTGAATATTTGTCTTAGTTCATTGTAATCTGCTTCTTGGCTTCTTATAACTTCGTTTATCTCTTGTACGTCCATCTTTACTGCCCTTTGGTATTATAAGCGCGACTTCTCTATTATCGGTGACCCCGTTTGTTGGTGCCGAATTCCGATCCGCTATTATTCAATTGGCTTATTAGTATATCAGTACCTTTACTAGCGCCTGTTGAGTACGCTAGTTCGAAGTACGTCTAAACGTTACTCAGCCAATATTGGTGTAGGACAAAAAGAAGAACGTTTTATATTTATTTAATTTTATATATATAAACGTTGCTATGTTAAAGTACCAATTACACAAATTCCCCGGTTTCCTAAAATCGCTCGAAGGACCAAAATGTACACACTGGGACTTACAGCTTAGTACGGCCGGTATTCCAAGTGCGTACGATGTGACTACGTTTGAGACAATTGAGCCTGGATCAGTACCTAAAACCCAACTGACGCCAAACCTAGCCCTACAGCAACTACCTAGCACCCTAGTTATCCTAGCCCTATGGTAATTACCTACCTAGCACCCTAGTAAAAGTTATCCTAACGCCCTAGCCTACCATACAAACCACACCAAACGTAAGTTACGTTGGATTTACGAGAGGGAAGTCTGTTACAAGGAGACCTACGGTAACAGACGGAATTTGGGTAGGAAGAGGGTTTTGTGTACGTCGTGCAATGTACACAGGAAATGGTTTTCTTACTGCCGATCCCACAGACTCATAGGACCGATGATGGCTAAAGGTGTCTTGGCCACAGTAAGAGGAGGTATAGGAGATAAATCACACTCGACTCCAGCTTGATGACTAATTTATTACAATAATGAACTTAATTATATACAATTTTTGTGGTAAATACACATTGATACCTATTTACATGTGTGTCGTGTGTGTATCGAGCCGATGAAGCGAAGATCTCAGTAGGCCACCTCTTAGCGCTGACGGTGTGCTGGTGTTGACGGCGCGTGGAACAAATGTGTGTCGCTCTTAATGCTGACGCTGTGATGCTGTTGTTGGCGCGTGTAACTATTGTATGTTCACGGTTGAACAGGGTGCGTTCAGGGCTCGATAGGAGGACCCATTTTTTGGAACCTGTTTCTGGACCCTCTTCTTAAACAGCTAGAGAGCAGGGAAGATTATTGCCAAGCATTTGCCGACGACGTGTATAGTATCTTCGTGTTTCAGACACTGTATACTTTTTAGGAAATATAGTATGTAAATGCTATAGGTACTTACACTTTTACTATCATCATACTCATTGTTTATATTATTTACTTTTACATCTTATGTCGCGCCTCGGCGACTACTATTTTTGTTGGCAGTCATACTATCGATCTTATTCGATTTATAATCTTTGATTATGCTGAAATTAAATTTAAAATCTAATAATTTTCAATGTTTACTTTTCGGTTGACATTACGTCAGTTGTCAAGCTGTCAATTACTTTTTCTCGAATTTTGTGTCATAGTTTTTCTTAGTGGTTAGGACTAAGAAGGTCATCTTTGATTTCTGTAATTTATTTTTATTTTTATTAATATGTTAGCTCTAATAATTTAATCTTTTATTAATTACTATTGTTTACTAGTTAACAGTTTCTTATTTAAGTTTATATAATTTATTAACACGCTCACAGAAATCTTTTAGGAAGTTTTGAACTAAATAATACAGGCTGTTTTAAATACAGGCCAATCACAGTTTTTGGATTTTCAAAAACTGGAATTCGAGAAATTTAAAAAAGAAGAAAATAAAACAGTTGTTATGAAAAACGCTGAAAATTTTCGGATATAAAAGGGACGCCAGCTTCATTCCCAGCAGTATAAAATTGGTTGCTGAACCTGAGCCTTCAGAGTCACCTGGCATAGGACACCTGGTCTCCCTTCAGTTTCAGAAGTCGTTCCTAACTTGAACCCTCTGTGATCGTGAACCACAGAGGACCTGGAGACACGTCATACTCCTGACGCCGCCTATATTCCAGGAGTTATACAAGCCCTGGAGACACGTCATACTCCTGACGCCGCCTATATTCCAGGAGTTATATTAGCCCTGGAGACACGCCATTCTTCCTGCGGACGCCGCAACCTATTCTGGGAATTGATTTCTCCACTACCTACTTCAAGACCATAAGCCTGTCCCTGGTCAATCAAGTACAGTAAAATCCTAAATTCTGTTGAGCGTGTTTTTTTTAGTTAGGAATTCTTTTTTTAATATTATTGTATTTTACTCTTCATTAAATTTAATTGTCAACTGCTTATTTACTTTCATTTACATTAGCAGTAACACGACAGTTTGGCGCCCATACGTAAAATCAAGACTCACTCCCTCAAATCATCTCTAAATTCTAAAAAAACTTACACAAGCAATCTAATTTGGTAATTATTATTTCATCAAACTTCATCACTTCATCAATCTACTCTTCAGTACTAAACTTACATTTACACTACACCCCCACACACATACCTTTTACCTCTGGTAATTGGCACCCTTTCGGCCTCTTGGTTGTGTTAACCCACTGGTGGGCACTACCAAGGTTGGAGATTGGTTACTTCACGACAACCGCAGGACAATATCCTGTGGTCGTTTATACGAATATATATATATCTATATACAATACATATTACAAATACTTTACTAACCTACACATATACCTTTTACCTCTGGTAATTGGCACCCTTTCGGCCTCTTGGATGTGTTAACCCACTGGTGGGCACTACCAAGGTTGGAGATTGGTTACTTCACGACAACCGCAGGACAATATCCTGTGGTCGTTTATACGAATCTATATATATCTATATTATACCTATTACAAATACTCACTAACATACACATATACAACATACGACGCACGTCATAGAATCGTAGTAGGAACTAAATTTCCTTATTTTGCTTTCTTTTGTTTTTCTTATCGTCTTATCGGATCCTTGAGTCCTCTAAAACTCGAGACCTCTAAGACTCGAGACCTCTAAGACTCGAGTCCTCTAAAACTTGAGTCCTCTAAAACTTGAGTCCTCTAAAGCTTGAGTCCTCTAAAGCTTGAGTCTTGTTAAACACTTCGAGTCCTCTTAAACTTTTACTTAATCATGGATAGAAATATTTCCTATGAACTTCTAAACAAAGCTGAGCTAGAATACGAAATTAAAATAAGATTAGAAGAACCTAAAGATACTGTTATACAGCTTAAAAAACAAATTCTTCAACTCGCACCTCGTACTCCCTCTGAAGAAATTGTTGACTCGATATTGGAAGTTAAAACCGATTTGGATGAACTTACCACTACTTTAAATTATATTGAACCAAAAATACTATCGTTGGAACAGGGAAACCTTAGACTATTAAAAAAAATTAAAACTTTTATTAATCATTTATTTCATCGACTAGAGAGGATTGATATAGATTCGGATTCCTCAGAGATAAATCGATTATCTCAAACTAAAGAGAGATTTCTAAACTTAGAATCAAAATTTAACTCTTTAACTACTGTTTCTAATGATATCAACCCTCAACCTCTAATAATTAACCCTCCCTCTTCAACTCCTAATAGTCCCAATGAGACAATGTTTCATACTATGCTTCCTGATATTCAATCTCAATCTCAAAACTTAATTCCTAATAATTCTCTTAACGAATTAAAAAGAATAAAATACGACGGGAATTCTTGTCCACGGTCATTTATCCAGAAAATTCAGGAATTTAGTATCTCTAGGAATATTTTATCAAACAAATTATTAGATCACGCGTTCGAATTATTTACCGATAACGCTTTACATTGGTACCGTTTCAAACGTGATTCTTTGTTTTCATGGAACGAACTTTGCGAAGCTTTGATTTCAGACTTTAGCGGTTTTGACTATGACTATAAATTACTAGAGGCTATTAATAGTCCAAGGCAAGGATGAACCTATAGTTATTTTTATTTCCATACTGACTGGCATGTTTTCCAGACTATCGGAAAAATTATCGGAAACTAAAAAACTACAAATTATTATCCGTAACATCCGTCCATGCTATTCACCTTATATCGCGAATAATAATATTAATTCAATCCTTGCGCTTATTTCATGTTGTCAAAAATATGAAGAATTTTTGGACAAAGAAAAACGTTTCAGGGAACCTGAAACTACAAATAATCCTTTAACTGTTGAATTTAACTATAAATCATCTAATTTAACATCAAAACCCTCAACCTCTAACGCGTTCCCTCCTAGAACAAATTTTAATCGTTTTAACAACAAACCTCAAGTTAATACAATTAATAAGCATAATTATAATGATTTTTGCGTACGCTGTCGCACTAATGGTCATACATTAACTAATTGCTCGCAACCGCGTACATTAATAATTTGTTATAGATGTGGTTTAAAAGATGTTAAATTTACCGATTGCCCTACACGACGCGTACAGTCTTCCATTTATTAACGAAATTTTAGATAATCTTAAAAACGCTAAATTTCTTTCAAGCATCGATATCGCTAAAGCATTTTGGGAGATTCCTTTGAAAGATGAAACCGATAAAGATAAAACAGCTTTTTATGTCCCTGGTCGAGGCATGTATCGCTTTGTTATCATGCCCTTTGGTTTAACTAATGCTCCAGCTACCCAGCAAAGACTTATGGACATGCTTTTCACTCCTGAATTTGATAATAAGGTATTTTGTTACCTTGATGATATTATAATAATCTCTGAATCATTTGAAGAGCATATCTCTTACCTAGTTAAAGTTCTTGAGAAATTAACTTTTGCTAAATTGACTATTAACTTCGATAAAAGTCAATTCTTTAAAAATGAACTTAAATACTTAGGATATATTGTAGATGAAAACGGTTTACGCTCAGATCCGGCTAAAATTAAAGCAATACTCGAATTTCCTACTCCCACTACTCGTAAAGAAGTGAGAAAATTTATTGGAACTTGTAGTTGGTTTCGTCGTTTTATTTCTAACTTCAGCACAATTGCAACTCCACTAAATAAATTAACTTCTTCCGGTAAAAATGCCCCTAAATTCATTTGGGATAAAGATGCTACTCTGGCTTTTAATACATTAAAAGAAGCTCTTGTAACTACTCCTATACTAGCTTGTCCCGACTACGATCTCCCTTTCTCTGTACATTGCGATGCTTCTAATTTCGGCATCGGAGGTATGTTAACACAAATAAAAGATGAAAAAGAAGTAGTCATAGCTTATATGAGCAAATCTCTTAATAAAAACGAACGAAATTACTCAACTACAGAAAGAGAAACTCTTGCGGTAATTTCAGCTTTAGAACATTGGCGTTGTTATATCGATAATGGTAAACAATTCACTGTTTATACAGATCACGCGGCACTTAAATGGTTTCTAAAATTGTCAAATCCATCTGGTAGACTCGCGCGGTGGGCTCTTAGGTTGTCATCTTTTAATTTTATTCTGAAACACAAAAGAGGTAAAGATAACTTAGTCCCTGATTTACTCTCCCGTTCACGTACACTTGGCGTTAATCCTATTAATCCTCAACCCGTATATCCAGCATTAGAACACTATAATAAAATACTTTTAGAATGTCGTAACAATCCTGATCAATATCCCAATTATACTATTCGGGAAAATAAATTATTTCGCTATTCTCAATCTCCCTACGCGTTAACTGAAGATTTCGCGTGGAAAGAAGTTCCTCATCCTGATCTCCGGGAAACCCTTGTCAAAGATAACCATGGGTCCTCGGATCATCCTCATCTAGGAATCTTTAAAACTTATAAAAAATTATCACTTCTATATTACTGGCCAGCTATGTTTAAAGATATCGCTAAAATAATTTCTATCTGTGATAATTGCTTAACTTACAAACACGCAAATCACTCTCCCTTTGGCCTTATGGGTAAACCAAAAATTTGTTCCAGGCCTTTTCAAACTATTTCTTTGGATCTAATGGGTCCTTTACCAATGACTAGACGTAGAAATCAATTTATTTTAGTAGTTAACTGTTGTTTTACTAAATATTCCCTAATCTTTCCACTAAAACGGGCTACTAGTGCTAACATCATTTCAAATTTAGAAAATTTAGTTTTTCTTGTTCATGGAGTTCCTCAGACTATTATTATGGATAATGGATCTTACTTCCAATCCCATGAATTCCGTAACTTTCTGGGCAGATATAACATCCCACACATTTTTTTCTCTCCTCACTATTGCCCTCAAGTTAATCCCACTGAAAGATACAATCGTACTATAATCACAGCTTTGGAACAGCACAACTAATGCTACCACTGGTTTCTCACCTAACTTTTTACTCTTTGGACGAGAGACAGTTACTACTGGCTCACTTTATACGCCAACTAATAACCTTGATGAAATCGTTTTTCTACCTAGAGACATCTATGCTACTAACACAGGTTTATTATCTGCAATTTTCGATAAAGTTCAGATCGCCATTTATATTGCTCATACTCGTAACTCTTCTCGGTATAACGAAAGTCGTTCCTTTAAAGAATATAACGTAGGAGATACAGTCTGGCGAAGAAACTATGTTCATAGTCAGGCTGGGATTTATTTCAGCGCAAAACTAGCGCCGAAATATGTAAAGTCCACTGTATTGCAAAAACTATCCCCGTTAGTTTATATACTTGAGGATCCTAATGGCAACCAAGCCAAATGGCATATAAAAGATTTTAAAATATAATGTATGTAATTATGTAAATAATTTTTTCTTCATATTTTGCTCATTACTCATCTCTCTCTTCTTTCCCTCTTCTAAAGTAGAGTTCTTTTCGGCTTATTAGAACTCTATTTATTTTATAATTCATTCATCGGTTTTTAAACCATTATAAGATTACTTTAATCTTTCTTCATATCTGTCCTTAACAGATAACTCTATGATGTGCTTTTATGTACAAATTATATAATTTTCGTTTCAACTAACTCTACAAGTTAGTTGGACTCTTGTTTTCTAACTATTGACTCTAAAAGTCGTTTGGAACAGTTGACAAGTAGGCTATTGCCCTTGACATTTACTCGGAGCATACCGACTACTATTGCGGGAGCTGCCCTGACGTTAACTCGGAGCTTACTACTACCATATTCTGCAGGAACTGCCCTTGACGTTTTACTCGGAGCTTACCGACTACTATTGCGGGAGCTGCCTTGACGTTAACTCGGAGTTTACTGACTGCGGTGTTGTTTATCAACTAAAGTTGATTAGGAGCGGATAACAACTCCATTAAAAATAAGCCTTTGTTAAAAATGTTTTCATTAATGGGTTTTAGACGAGAGCGGATTACAACTCCGAAAATAAGCCTTAAAGTTATTAATCAGGTTGAGTAGTGATCATTGAATGTGAATCCTACCTGACCTAACTTCGTAAGATGTCGGTGTGTTTGAATGAAGTATGTACGTTTTGTGAATGCTGTTATACTTTAACCTTTCAAAAATTTTTGTTCTAGACCAAAAATTTTCTCGGGGTCGTTGGGGAAATATAGTATCTTCGTGTTTCAGACACTGTATACTTTTTAGGAAATATAGTATGTAAATGCTATAGGTACTTACACTTTTACTATCATCATACTCATTGTTTATATTATTTACTTTTACATCTTATGTCGCGCCTCGGCGACTACTATTTTTGTTGGCAGTCATACTATCGATCTTATTCGATTTATAATCTTTGATTATGCTGAAATTAAATTTAAAATCTAATAATTTTCAATGTTTACTTTTCGGTTGACATTACGTCAGTTGTCAAGCTGTCAATTACTTTTTCTCGAATTTTGTGTCATAGTTTTTCTTAGTGGTTAGGACTAAGAAGGTCATCTTTGATTTCTGTAATTTATTTTTATTTTTATTAATATGTTAGCTCTAATAATTTAATCTTTTATTAATTACTATTGTTTACTAGTTAACAGTAACACGCTCACAGAAATCTTTTAGGAAGTTTTGAACTAAATAATACAGGCTGTTTTAAATACAGGCCAATCACAGTTTTTGGATTTTCAAAAACTGGAATTCGAGAAATTTAAAAAAGAAGAAAATAAAACAGTTGTTATGAAAAACGCTGAAAATTTTCGGATATAAAAGGGACGCCAGCTTCATTCCCAGCAGTATAAAATTGGTTGCTGAACCTGAGCCTTCAGAGTCACCTGGCATAGGACACCTGGTCTCCCTTCAGTTTCAGAAGTCGTTCCTAACTTGAACCCTCTGTGATCGTGAACCACAGAGGACCTGGAGACACGTCATACTCCTGACGCCGCCTATATTCCAGGAGTTATACAAGCCCTGGAGACACGTCATACTCCTGACGCCGCCTATATTCCAGGAGTTATATTAGCCCTGGAGACACGCCATTCTTCCTGCGGACGCCGCAACCTATTCTGGGAATTGATTTCTCCACTACCTACTTCAAGACCATAAGCCTGTCCCTGGTCAATCAAGTACAGTAAAATCCTAAATTCTGTTGAGCGTGTTTTTTTTAGTTAGGAATTCTTTTTTTAATATTATTGTATTTTACTCTTCATTAAATTTAATTGTCAACTGCTTATTTACTTTCATTTACATTAGCAGTAACACGACACGTGGTGATGGTATTCGACGGGGACACAGCACTGGAAATTGAGGGACAGGCCAATGCCGCTCTCGAACATGTTCGAACGTGGGGTGTCAAAAATAGGCTCAAATTCGCACCGCACAAAACCTGTGCGATGGTTCTAGTGCGAATGCTGAAATATGACACGCCGCGTTTGAGCATGGGGGGATTGACATTGGGATGTCTCAAGATGTCAAAATACTGGGGCTTACCATTGATGCCAAACTCACCTTCAACAAACATGTAGCTATGGTCTGTAAAAAGGCCATAGCTATGTACAAGCAGACTGGCCAGAGCAGCCCGTATCAGTTGGGGTTTGCATCCGGAGGTGATAAGGGCAATATATACCGCTGCAGTGGAACCTACGATGTACTGTACGCTGCAAGCGCATGGGCACCTGCTGCCAACAAACTGGGGGTCATAAAACAGCTAAACGTGGTCCAGAGGGGGTTTGCCCAGAAGCTGTGTAGAGCCTACCGCACGGTCTCCCTAAACTCGGCACTGGTGCTGGCTGGTATACTCCCACTCGACCTCCGTATACGGGAAGCGGCTGCGTTGTACGGAGCCAAGAGGGGTGTACCCCAGCCGGTACTAGGAGGGAGGGAGATTAAACGGCTGGCTCCAGCGACTGAGGCTCCGCACCCCGCGGACCAAGTAAAACTGGAGTTTGATAGCCTGGTAGACGAGGAACAATATAACAACCACAGCGATTTCGCTGTGCGTATATTCACAGACGGCAGCAAGATTGAGGGCAAAGTCGGAGCGGCGCTATCCTTGTGGAATGGTGCCGCCGAAACTAAGGCCCTCAAACTTGCCTTGCCGTCTTACTGTACCGTCTACTAGGCAGAACTTCTGGCCCTACGGAAGGTGGCAGCAGAGGTGCTCGAGAGTGGTGAAACCACGTTCGGCATCTTCAGCGACTCCGTGGCGGCCCTTCAGTCAGTTGCGAACGTAAGTTCCCCCCATCCCCTGGCTGTGGAAACCAGGGACACCATCCGACGCTGTAGGCTCCAGAACAAGAGTGTCTCCTTGTTCTGGATTAAGGGCCACGCAGGGTTGGAGGGGAACGAGCGAGCTGACCAGCTGGCGAAGGAGGCCGCACTGAAGTCGAAGAAGAGGCGGACTATGATCTGTGCCCCGTATCATTCGTCAAGCGAAGAATCCGGTCGGAGACGCTTGACGAATGGAACGGGAGGTACGGATCAGGTGAAACTGCCTCGGGCACTAAAATTTTCTTCCCGGACGCGATAGTGGCGTACAGGATCGTGCGCAAAATGGTCCCCACGGGCATCACCACGCAGATACTCACGGGGCACGGTGGGTTCTCTGCATACTTGAGTCGGTTCAAGTGTAAAGAGAGCCCATCGTGCGCTTGCGAGCCTGGCAAGGAAGAGACGGTGCTCCACGTATTGGAGTGCCCCATCACCGCAAGGGCCAGATTCGAGGCAGAACAGCGGCTTGGTGTAGAGCTCGTTGCCCAAAATCTCCCAAGCCTGATGGCGGATAACACCCGCGAAACATTTTTAAAATACTGTATACAAATTTATTTTTCGAGTTTAATTAACGTTTTAAATGGGGGGGGGGGGGGGGTTGGTAACTAAGAATAGGTAAAATTAGTCGTCAGTGTAGTATGTAATAGGTATAGTTTAAATTGGTAATGATGTAAGATGTGGTTGTCCATACCGAGAGGAGGTCTCTCCGGATTCTTTTTTGAAGATATAAATTGAAGCAACAGTAGCCAACAAAATAAAACACACTAATGGCTCAGATAATGTCAGAGGGCACTGGAAAGGCAGGAGTGGTTTTTAGCCGGTTCGAGTCCGGCACTACCTCGACTGTCTCACAGGAGAAATTCCTGTGAGATAGTCGAGGTGTCCGCGGGGATTTCCCAATCCTGCCAAAACAAAAAAAAACCTAACCTGAGCGAACCAAACCTGAGCTACTATGGCCTCAATCTTAATGAATTCGATCAGGAAGGTACAAAATCATAAATAAAAATCAAAATCTGAGCACCCGCACGTAAACAGCATTGTGTTGAGTGTGTCCCCCACGATCTGGAGGCGGGCACTTGAAGGAGGCAAGCTCCGCATTGACCTCCAAAGAGTGCGCGTCGAGGACCAGATGCCTCTGGTGCAGTGCACCCGCTGCCTAGCATATGGTCACGGCAAGCGTCTCTGCACGGAACCTTCTGACCTGTATGATCTTAAAACTATAATGGCCCCTTTATAGTTTGGTGTGCAAATATGTAATTTTAATCTGCATCTGGTAGTAGTTTTCTTAATGATTTTGTTGTTGAGATTAACCGGCTATTCCAAAGATTGACGTGCGTTACGTAAACATATTAAAAGAAATTCCGTTTTTCAATAAACCGGACTGGAGTGAAGTACGTTACGCGGAAACCCAAAAGTCTTATTACTATAGTCCGGGTTTCGTTGAACTCGAGGCAAACGAGAAGATCAGACCCTATGACACACTTAAGCACCTAAGCTACTCAGAGAGAGCTTATGCTTCGTTAACTTACGGTTTGTTAAAGCAAAAAGAATCCTTAAAGAAGGAACTTTGTGCTTTTATGACATGGGTCCGAGACCAGAAAGAAGAAATTAGCTTCGAGGCTATAAACCAAAAGCTTAATGATATTTTTACTTCCGGTGAATTTAGCCAGGTTTCGGGAGACCTTTTGCAAATGGTTTGTGGACATAAGGCTGTAACCATACAAATGCGCAGAGATAGCATTACTAATGCAGTTCGCGACCCGTTAGTTAAAGCGTCAATCAGGAAAAATACAAATCAATCAAAATACTTCCATCTGAGGTCAACATATTTAATTCTGAGCAGTTTGTTGTCGCTTTAGAAAAAGTTGGTGGTATCAAAAAGGCCTTCTGGCCTGCTTCTAAATCGACTAGCTCATCTAAATCGTCTTATGGTTCGGCCTCAACTTCGCAAGTTGGAAAATGGCTAATCCGTCCCTCGCAGGGGCAGCATTCGGTTCCGCCCTCGCAGGGTAAGAACACACACGTCTTTCAGAACTGTAGTGTCCCTTCACATGATGACGTTTAGCAGCATAATATACAATGTCCTTCGCAGGGATCTGCGCATGCTTACTACAATAATTATCCTCAGCAGGTTAGTGGCACAGTAGATGGAGGTTCCTTTCGCTCTCGCGGGGCAAGACAGAATCAAAGAAACCACGCACACAGACGTGGCAGCCATAAGCGAAGGTCATCACCTTCAGGCTTCAATGCCAAGAGAAATAAATATTGACATGAACATATTTCAAGCCGGTCAGTTATCGAATTTCGTCGATCATTGGAGGGAAATGCAAGCACCAGAATTTCTTATTCGGATAATTCAAGGGTACCGAATACCCTTTGAGAAAAACCTCCGTTAATTATGCCCAACTTCAACAACAAAGCGTTTCACACACCAGTGTCGACAGAAATGACTTTACATTAAAAAAATGTTGAATCAAGGAATTCTAGAAATTGTTAGTCCAACTCCAAGTTTCTTATCCACCCTCTTCCTAGTACCAAAGAGCGATGGATCGGCCCGACCGATTTTCAATTTAAAAGCTTTAAACTAATTCGTACTGACCACCCCATTCAGTCAAATGTATTCAGAGTCCCAGATTTCATTCAGCCCAAAGATTAGATGTGCAAGCTGGACATTTCCCAGGCATACTTTCACCTAAACACAGCAAAGTGCCACAGGCGCTTCCTACGCCTTATTTACAACAAACAAACTTTTGCAAATGGCCTGCCTTCCATTCGGTCTCAACACGGCCCCAAAAACTTTTGCCAGTTTGACAAATTGGATTGCCCAAGTAATGAGAAGCAAAGGTGTGAGAATATTGGTATTTCTCGACGATTTTCTCTTGGCCCACCAAGACCCAGAAATTCTCGCAAGCCATGTGAGCCTCAAATGCTTACCAAAGGAAAAAGCAAATTCATTGATGGCGAAAATTCGCCACATCATACGTCTTGGAAAAGCAGACTTGAAAAAGTTGCAGAGCGTGATAGGAGCACTAAACTTTGCGAGTTTTGTCGTTCAAAGAGGGATATTGCATCATCGAGCTCTATTGAAATTCATAAACACTCTATAACTAAACAATTCTGTCAAGGTATATTCTGTACCCGCAGATGCAATGAGCGATCTACAGTGGTACCCAGAATTTGCAACATCCATCAATTCTACACCACGCAACAAGTGACTCATTTTATCACGACGGACGCTTCCGGCTTAGGCTGGGGCGGGCGCCCCATATAGACAACCAGTCCCTAAGGGGAACTTGGTCTCAAAACGAGAAAGATGGGCACTGCAACTTAAAAGAGATGTTGGTAATATTGAAGGTATTTCAAAGTCATTCCATGTATCTGAGCCAATCTACAGTCACCATACAATGCAACAATCTTACGGTAGTAGCGTACCTCCGTCACGAAGGGGGGACCAAATCCACGAAATTGATGGACATAACTTACGACTTGTTTTACTTGATAGATCAGTACCAAATACAAATCAACGTGCACTGTATTGCGGGGAGGTACAACAACCATGCCGACCACCTATCACGGTTTCGCCTGGTCTCCGAATGGTATCTGTTGCCTGAAGTCACAGAAACGGTATTCTTAAAATGAGGCATTCCTAAAGTGGACCTGTTTGCCTCCAGCAACGCCCACGTAGTCCCTCATTACATATCAGAACGACAAACAAGCTGTAGCCCACGACGCATTCTCGGTTGCTTGGACATTCAATGGGTGTTCCCGCCCCCGTTTCTAATACCCAAAGTTCTGAGCTACCTCAATCAGGCATCGGGAATTTACTTACTGGTAAGATCTCAATGCTCGGGCTTTAGCCCCACCTTTCACAATACAGAACCTGGATAAAGTATTAATCGATGTGACGACAGGACTACCACCACCTCGCGTCCAGGATCTTGTATTGGAAATATGGAAATGTGGGGGTGGACACATTATTTAGGCGATTGGGATAATTCTCAAATAGATCTATTGAACAGTTCTTGGCGCGCTTCCACCCTGAGAACTTATAAGCCTGCATGGGACCGCTGGGTCTCATGGTGTAGAGTTAAGAATGTTAACCCAAAGAACCCCTCAAGTTCAGACCTGGCTCGTTTCTAGCTGATCTGCACATAAAATATAAACTGTCTTATAATACAATAATGTTACAAAAGTCCGTGGTCTGTACCCTTTGCAATGTAAATACATAATTCAGGTGTTCTAAGTAATCACGTTTTGGTAAAACACATTTAGAAATCAATTTCAATTAAAAAACCTATTGATTCCAAATTACCCATCTGGAATATTGATGATTTTGTTTCCTTTCTTGGGAATAGAACTAGAAATAATAATACTAGAAATAATGATAATATTTTTGAGGTATCAAGTCAAGCTGCTGCCCTTTTAGTACTCAGTAGGCTTAGCCAAGTTGACAATCTACAATCGTTTAGCTAGCTAATTATACATATATGTCGGATCCGGTCATGAGTACGGACGGGCGAATGGATCGAAAGCGCGCCAGTGGTGACATCACACGACCTACTTACGTCTACCCCACCATGGCGTGTCGTGCAGGTCAATGTCAGGTTGTATGTTGATTAAAATATGATTCGCGGCTGTAACACATAGTAGTTACAGAATAATAATCATTAAAATCATCAATACGACCCTCTAAGTTCATGTAACTGTTTTGAATGACTTTTCAACAGACTTCCAAAAAGAGAAAGTTTTCAATTCGACTGTTTTTTTTTTTCATGAAATAGTTCCCCTTTACAATTACTGTCACTGTCAAGCAAATGTCAATATGACTTCAGTTCAAATATTTTGCAACTACCCAGTGATTAGGGTAATCCCCCCAAATCTGGGGATTTTTTAAAGTAATGGGGGGGACAGTTTTTTGGGGGGATTTGTGGAGGGTACGGGATTTCGTGGATTCATTAATTGATGTTATTGTTAGCAAATTGACCTTTGGAATTTTGTCGTAGGGTTTTTCTAACGCAGTTGTTTAAAGAGCCTTCTTCCAAGTAGTAATTATACAAAGCCAAGCACAAGACAAGCTTCGATACATATTAGCCATTCACACTGCCAAATCCATCTTTGCAATTAGAAATTAGTTGGTAGGATGTGTTTAAGCCCAATTCAATTAGGTACTTAGGCTAAAGAGATCTAGAAAAATGTACGGAACTGCAGACACGAGTGAATATGCAGATTCTGTAACGAAGCTATTGCTGTAATTTCTTCAAAACCTCAATTTTCGGGGGATTCCGGGGATGGTTTGGGGAGAACGCTTGACAGTCATTTGGCAACACTGTAACTACCTACCTACGAAATCTGAGGTTCAAATCTATGTTTGTATGAAAATTGATGAGATACCTTCATAATTATTTTCTGTCTTTTAATTTGTAGTTTTGTTTGTTGGTAGGTAACTGCCTAACAAGTAAATAACAATCTGTGAAGTGTTTTGATTATTTAAATTCTCGAAATGACTTCGGGTTTCAAGTTGACAGAAACGCAACTGGTAGCAATTTATAAATTGGAATTCTATAAAAATAAAAAGAACTGGAAGCTGTACGAGGATGTGAAGAAGGAAACGCCGCGGCCGCCGTCACCGAAAACCAAAAAGTAAGTTTCATTGTTTTCCTCATTGAAGTAAACATTTTGTTCGGTCAGTTGTATGTCTGACGACCCTCTGTGGCTCTGACCCTACAGACACCACCAGATAATAGTACAAAGAACTGGATGACCACCTGTAAACATACAAACTTATAGTAAGTACCTATTACTGCTGATCACGTTTTACACACTAAGTACCTGGATTAAAGTGTGAAGAGATGCACCAAGATTTTATATTCCATTAAATAATAAATTATCATGAAACCTGTAGCTTAACCTGTACCTGTAGACGTGTCATCCTGATGACTGAAGCCCTCCAGTGTCTTGTACTTTGTGACCACACGACACCAACATAATGATCAGCTCATTAGGTACTTGTTAATAACAACAGGCCTGTCATGTTTAAAAACTTGTACTTAATCACCATTATCTTCTTCTTCTCGTTTTCAGAATTATCAGATGATGATGATATCAACATTTTCTTAAATTTTACTGAATTTGTTTGTGTTTTTACATTTCTAAACTGCCAAAATTTAGATACTTATATTGTTAGCTAGAAAACAGAAAGGGGAGGCCTTTGCCCAGCAGTGGACACAAGACAGGGTAAGACTAAAAAAACTGTCAGCTTAGTTGTTGATCTTATTGTTCATGCTGTGGCCTCCTGTAATAGGGGCAAGCCTATTACTATCAACCGGGCACAAGTAATTATGATTAATTTTCGAAATGTAACAGTACATTTCGTTCACCTCTGTTCAATACAATACAAGTGTGTTAAATATACAGGGCAGAGGGACAAACGGTTAGCCATTAGAGTGACAATGCCCACCTTGTGCTATCTGTTATATGGTCAAATAATGTTATAGCAAGCTGGACAAGACGTACAATGTCAAAGAGGAGTTCCCGGAGCCGGAGTACGATGTGGAGCAGGTCTCCCCACACAACAAGGCTTTCCTGCACGAGGAACCGGGTCAGTATCCTGTTGTTTGAAATTGCCTGGGGCTTTGTCTACATGCAGGTCATAAGTTATCGCACAGGAATACACTGGGAAATTGTATTCTATCCGGGCTGGTGATATCATACTATGATTGTACAGGGTGCAATTGTTCAACCTCACCTGGAGGGAAAGTACTCCAAATACTGGAGATACGATTACTCAGATGAAACATTCTTTTATTTTTTAAAAGAAAAAAATCTGCATTCAAAGATTTTCTAAAATTCGCTTCATTTCTATGACATCAACCAATAGGGTCAATCATATGGATCAAATCTCTCTAACAAACATGATAAGTTAAAAGAAAGGAAAACCATGAAATCTAAATTTTTAAATTCAATGTGTTAAGAAAAGCACTGTTACTTAAGAGGCCGGCGATGGACGAGTAGCTCATACAACCGTAATAAGTACAAAAATAATTTGTAAATCAAACATATTCTTAAGGTAGTGTCTTTATTCCGATTGGAATACAGAATATCTAAGTTCCCAAATATATATATTTTGAATGGACACTGATTTAAACTTTTAAATTCCTTCGATCTCGTCTCTATATAATTGTACTTTCAAAATATATATGGGAACATAGATATTCTGTAATCCAATCGAAATAAATAAAATAAACCGGCCAAGTACGTGTCGGGCCACGCGCAGTGTAGGGTTCCGTAGTAGCCCGTTATCACAATATAGAACGAACCCGTTGGTACAGCGCCTTCTAGCGGCAGCTTTGTGAAACTTATGATAATTTAGTTTTTTTTTTTTTTTTTAGATTTTGTTTTTCAATGCAAGTTTTTACCGGTCATAAACAAGCAACTACTTCATCTTAGTCACTTTATAGGATTTATTCTAAGGATTTTGTATTTGGTACAAAATTATCCAACACCCAAGTTCAACGACTATTACTGCTAAACTAATAAAGTTATCTTAACCACTATAGTTTTCCTTTAAAGTTCATGATCAGATTTTTCAAGCCAGCAGTTTAGCTTTTAGAGGAGGGGGGACGCCCTACTGGAACAAAAATTTTCACTTTTAATATTTTCATAAATTTAATATTTACACAAGTTTAATATTTTCGTAAATGGAGCATTAAATCAAAAAGTAGTATTAGCAACCCCTAAGCCATTTTAAAAGACCTATTCAACGATACCCCCCCACACGATGGGGTAGACGATAAAAATTTGTTCCAAAATTTTAATTTACCACTTTGTCGGCGGCGTTATTGATATGCACCCCTCTACAAAATTACAGCATTCTAGTACTAACGGTCTCTTAGCAAAACTTCGGACAGACAGACAGACGGGCATGACGTAACTATAAGGGCTCCTTGTCAGGACTACGAAACCCTAAAAAGAAAGAATATGTTTGATTTAAGTACAAATTGTTTTGGTATTACGTTTGTATGAACTACGCATGCTCCGCCGGCCCCTTATGGTGACACTTGTCAACATTTTTTCCTTAGAAATTTCGGGAGGGTATTACTCCACTGTTTGACACTGTACTTACGGAATATATCCAAAGTTAAACATGATATCGTTTTGTCTCATTATTAATTTTGTGTGTGCGGAAACAGAATAGTAAAATAAAAATTCATTCAAAAGTTACAAGCCACCAAAGATTCGTTTTTATTGCCAATTTCAAAGCAACTTTGGGCGTAAATTAGTAATAAAAGAATTGTCAAATTTCCAAAATAAAGTCTGTACCGACAAGGGAATATGCATGTATTTTTTTCTTCACTTAATTAAATCGATAAAGTACAGTCCCATCAACCCAAGAAAATAATTAAAAGTTTAGTTCAACGACTGTTTGTAGTTAAAACTTTAAAATGGTCTACGACAGTTCAAACGTCCGTGACTGTCGCGGCCATTCCTGCCACAGCGGTTGACGTCATTTCCCTCTATCTGCCTTGTTTACATCTAATTTTTAATCCTTATTTTTTTTCCTTTATGGTGGATGCTCCAGGGTAGCCCGCGAAATTCAAATTTACGTTTTTTGCAATTTGCAGGTCAGTGTCAGGTTGTATGTTGATTAAACTATGAATCGCGGCTGTAAGACGTATGCAGTTACCGAATTATAATCCTCAAAATCATCAATACAACCCTCCAAGCGCATAAAGGTGATGACTTTGACCTTGAAAAAGTAAATTCATACACCTTTATGAGCTTGAAGGGTTGTATTGATGATTATAATTCTGTAACTAAATCCGTCTTACAGCCGCGATTCATAGTTTAATCAACATACAACCTGACACTAGATATGAGCGCCGATGGCCAATTCCGCGGCGGCGGCGTGGCCTGGAAATTTTCACGGCGGCGGCGGCGTCGCGGCGGCGTGGCATGGCCGGCCGTGGGCCTTAGTTTTTTTTTTTATCATGGAGAGATTTCTTAAAATAACTAAGAAAACCATATTGTTGTTACAAAATAAAAGTTTACAGTCTTTTATATAATAATTGAAGATCACGTTTACTGAAAAAAAATCATTTCTGCATTTTGAGTTGAAGTGAAACCGAGTTTTTTTAATTAGAGCACTATCTATATATATTATAAAAAAAACTATTAAAAAATCAGAAAATATAAGTTTTTGAAGTAGTACTTATCATATATTTTGTTGTTAACATCACACTACAATACACGTTTATCGACTCTAATGCGTTAGCGACGACTGTGGCGAAGAGGCTAGGCGGAGCGTCGCGCGGTGCGTTGTGCGGCGCGGCTCGCTTTCAATTCAAACATAATATGACGATTAACGATGTATGAGAGTGTTTACGCAGAAGCGCTTTTACGCGCGTTTGCTGAAATGCAGCGTCGCCCGCTGCGTGCACCGCTGCGTTCAACGCGGCGGTGCACGCGGCTTCACACGCGTAAATACAAATATATCGCAGATGATACCGCCTCTCCGTAAACGGGAAAACGCGCAACGCCGCATGACGCACCGCACAACGCGCTTCCCGACGAGCCGCGTCTCCGTAAATGAGCACTTATGCGGTCGGGCCGCGCGTGCGAGCGAGAAAGCAAGTTGCGACTCGTCGCGACGGCGCGCCGCACGCTCCACACGGCGGCGGCGCGCCGGCGCGGCGCTCATATCTACCTGACACTGACCTGCAAATTGCAAAAAACGTAAGAAAATTTGAATTTCGCGGGCCAGCCCTGTTACTAAATGTACGTGCTTTATTCAAGCATTGCAATAACAATATTATAATTACATCTTTTGTGAATATTTAAGTAGTTATCAAATAAACGTGTTTCTTAGACACAGCGTTTGACGTCAACGCGCGAAAAAACGCTTCGTCGCCGGTAGGACGAAGCGTTTTGAATTTGCGAACCGTTTCAGCAAAAACACGCTACATAAAATATTAAATTGAAAAATAAGAGTTGTATTAGAAAGTTAAACAAGTGTACTTACCACAATGTTAATAAAGAAAGTTTTGAATTTCTTGCATAACACTTTATAGCGAAGAATTCAATAAATTTTATTTGTAATTGATTTATGCAGTAGTTTTTTTTACAAAACTTGATTTTCCAAAGGCCTTTTTGTATTTTTTTACGCGCCTTTTACTATGAATTATCGTGCATCTCACATTCTACTGACATAAAAAGATTTTGCTGGATGAAATGAAAGCTGTTATCTAAGTGAAACGTCAGTGATATAAATAGAGATTTCAACATGTTTTACATGAATGTTACGCGAGCATGCTTGCATGGTTATAGATTGTGATGCCCTTTTGACGTAAGCATTTTTTCATTTTTCTTCCTAATTAATATTGTAGCTGTAGAGTCTTAAAATTTTGTGGCGTTACCCCACCAGATGACACGCCAGACCCCCAGCCCCCTGACGACGTGCCCCCCTCGCTGCCAGCCCCCCTGCAGCCCCTGTCCCGGCTGCACTCGCTCGAACAGCCCTGGAGCGGAGACAAGACAGACCCTGACTGGGAGGACCCCCCGAAGGTGAGCCCCCGCACCCCTCACAAGACGGAGACCGTCGGTGAAGCCCACAGATGGTTGCGGTTGCGGCCCGTGATGCCCGTGAGACGGATTTGGGTATGTAATGGGCGGTAATTAAATTTTGTTTGACCTTGTAAGAGTAACAATAAGTTGTTTGTTTTAGGATTGGTGCGGGGCAGAGGCCGAGGGCATGCGTGACGAGCTCGCGTACGACCAGTGCGACGGAGCCTGCCCACGAGACAACCCGTGGGAACCGGGTACGTTACTGACACCTACTTTGTATATTTTAATTTACAAGCTAGAACCAAACATACACAACACACCTCGAAAAACACGGGTGACAAATCACGTTTCACGGTGGGACTCAACTTAACGCAGTCAAAACGTTGTGTTGATGGATGCATTCAATAGTACGGGGGTCGTCTCTCTCTCTTTCATGCAAAAACTACTTACCGGATTTTGATGAAATTTGGCACACAGATAGTTTATAACCTGAATGAACACAGGATACTTTGATCCCGGTAGTACACACACTGCGACAGTATGTGCTAACCCCTTAACTTTTAAAATGTTACTCCTCAACATGGAATTCGTTAAGAATAATCTAAAGCAGGGCTGTTACTGCTGGCTGTTGCTGCTACTTCTTCATGCAATGCGTCTGGCAACGACGAATGTTGACGTTTATATCGATATGACCAATAAAGGTCTAGAGAAATGATTACTAACCTGTATTTTTTTACTTGAAAACTGTTAATATTTTTTTCTGTGGCCCGCCATCTTTTGTAGTAAATTTAATTAGCCCGCGAAGGTTGTACAGCCCTGATCTAAAGAAAACTTCAAAAAGAGTTGATTGTTTCGATTGGGATTCGAACCATCGCATCACCGAACGTCGTCATACTTATACGCAGTTTGACGAACTAGCCAGCGAGCCCATATGAATTGTTATTTATTATCGTCCGAGATCCGAGTCACGTTATCTTGGATCTTGGCTTGCACATCGATAGCACTATGAAATGGCATACTCAAGTCGCTCGTGTCAGCCAGAACGTTACTGGTTTGTGGCGGGCTCTGAACCGATTGAGAAATCTTAATTTTTCATATCAACGATTATTGTGATGTGTGCTACTTTGACCTGAATGCAGATCTCGACAAACTTGACCGTCTTCTAAATAACTGAATTCGATTCGTCTTCAACCTGCGTAAATATGACCATGTCTCCCAGCACCGGTCTCTTCTCAAGTGGTTGCCCATACGTCGGCGCAGGGAGCGCAGGGAGCTAACCACCTTGTTTTATTTTCTTGTCTCTCCCACTTGCCCTGTTACCTTGCTCCCCGCTTGCAATACATTTGCGCCAACCACAGTAGGAGCCTGCGCTCTTCGCAAACCCGTGTTCTTCACTGTCTCTCTCACGGCACTGACTACATTCAGCGATCATTCTTCGTCGTCCATTTCTCTGAGGAATGCGCTCCCCCAGGAAATCAGGATGGCAACCAAACGTTTGCTTTTAACCGACTTCAAAAAGGAGGAGGTTCTCAATTCGATTGGTATTTTTTTATGTATGTACATATACAATTATACACCGATAACGCTGAGATTTATGATCCGATTTACGTGATTCTTCTTTAGATTGATGCGGAATAGTTGCCATTTGGTCCCATAAAAGTCTAACATAGTTGCCCATTAGTTATCATTTTATGAACATTTTTACTTCAGTTGTGTAGTCTTATTTTATGTATGTTCATCGATTTCTCCCCCATTTGTGGAGCGATTCTCAAAATTCTTTTTTTATTTGAAAGTATATACTCCTGAGGTGGTATCATTATACTTTGGTGAAGATCTGATGCTGATCTTCGGAGATATACTAGGGAACTCTTCAAAAATAGACGGTAAATCGGTCGTGTTTGCTACAATCGCTTGGATGTTTATTCCTCTCCCGAAGTCTCAATTAGTTTATTAAAGGCGAATTGGTCTAGATGCCAGGCTGAATTTAAATTTAAACACATAAACCCTACGATAGTTATTAAAGCGTTCCGGCAAATAAAAATAAACAGGCCGAATATCTATGGGGAATGTCTATCAAAGTTTGTACATCCATAATTGAGACTATAGCTCCTTACTTAGCTTTAATTTTTAATTCGTGTGTAGACCAAGGAGTTTTCCCTGATTTGATGAATTACAGTAAAGTCATACCTCTTTTCAAATCCGGGGATAGTAAAGATACTAATAATTATAGACCTGTATCCGTGTTGCCAGTTTTTAACAAGGCGTTTGAAAAGGTAATGCCGGCATCGACAGAGAGACAGACGACAGAAAACAATCGACAAGGACAGACGACAAGGACAGACGACAACGAAAGACGACAACGACAGACGACAACGACAGACAACAGAAGACAGACGACAGACCGACAGACGACAACGACAGACGTCAACGACACTCGACAACGACAGACAACAGAAGACAGATGACAGACGACAGACCGACAGACGACAACGACAGACGACAACGACAGACAACAGAAGACAGACGACAGACCGACAGGCGACAGAAGACAGACGACAACGACAGACAACAGAAGACAGACGACAGACCGACAGACGACAGGCGACAGAAGACAGACGACAACGACAGACAACGAAAGACGATAACGACAGACGACAACGACAGACGACAGCGACAGACGACAACGACAGACGACAACGACAGACGACAGACCGACAGACGACAGACGACCGACCACAGACGACAGACGACAGAACGACAGGCGACCAACGACAGACGACAAAGTAAGCTGTTCGAATTTGCGGCAGCCATTTTGTGACTTAGCAGGGAGATAAAGGAGGGTCAATAGTCCTCTAACTTTAGCAGACATTTGATGGACTGATTAGCGTTAACAGACGTTTATGAATCATGTTTTTTAGCATCGGGCCTTCAATGAGGCTCTAATTTTTTAGGAATAAGGCCGATATAATATAGTGACAACAGACATAACATAACTTGGCATACTTTTCTTACTTCTAATTATATTTACGCATAACAGCTTACGCATAACTTTTTTAAGCATAATTTATCTAATCAAAATAACGATTAAGCTAAGCATAACATTCTTAGGCATAAATATATTAACGCATAATGATATTAAAGCATATTTTTTATAGGCATAACAAAGAAGCATAATAATTAACTCCTAAAATGTTAGACATACCCTGATTGGATATGCCAATTTATTTTGACGATTGGAGAAAAAAACATATCTCCTGAAGCAGGTAATACATAACAATTTGTTTTGATGAAGTTGATTGTGAACGTTGGTGCAAACAAGCATACACCATGCATGCAGCAAGCATGCAGCATGCAAACTGCTAAATAAAAGACGTGTGTTCGAATCGAGCGTATATTTGAACTGAGGTGACGGTACAGGTGTGCGCTTGCTTATAATTACCCACGTATACAACACCTTCACTCTTAATTTCTACAAGACTTAAGAATCCTTATTACTAACACAATAACAAAAGCTGTAACTAATTACTAAAACTTACTTACTATTAGACTGTTACAAATAACCGACCAAAGCAAAATAACAAACAATTTTCTAAGCTTAATTATAATTAATAAACAAAAGGTATAGATTACCATGAAGTTTACGCTCCGGTTATACGCTATTCATCTATCAGATACTTGATTGGCTTAGCGGCTAAGTAGTAGTAAGTAGTAGTAAACTAAAATTCATCAAATGGATGCTATTTCAGCATTTTTGCAAGGAGATGCATGTGGACTACATAAGCACCGAGTTCATGTTAGCAGATGCATTGACAAAGGGACTGCATCGACCGAAGCTCGACCATCTCACAGCTGGAATGGGTTTGCGTTCAGGAGAGGGTGTTGATAATATATGAACGTATACATACATACATAAACGAACTCTTTGGTGTCTACGTTCTCTCACCGGCTCCATGACGCGTGTCAATCTGTTTGCTAGTAAAATTAATATGTTTTAATAAAATAAAAACAGTTAATAATATATTCAAGTGCTTTATTTAAATACAACAGTCCTCTATTTGTGTTAATGACAGTGTAGTTTCTAGACGTATCATTTAAAAATAACTGATTATATGCTTGTGATAGGTCTAACTTGGTAAAATAATGATTACCACTCAGCCCACTAAATAAATCTTCTAACTTTGGAACCGGGTACCTATCAACCAACAAAGCTTTGTTAAGTGTCACCTTATAATCCGCGCACAGTCGTATTCCACCGTCCGCCTTCCTCGCTATGACCAACGGCCTGGCCCAGTCGGACCGGTCAACGGGCTCGATGACGCCGGCACGCAACATTGCGTCCAACTCCGCATCTACTCGCGGGAACAGCGCGTACGGTACCAGGCGCGCGCGGCAGTAAATCGGCTGCGCTCCGGGCCGCACGTACAGCTTGACCTCTTCCCCCCGTATACTTGCCCAATGTACCGTCAAATAGTTTCTCATGCCTTTTTTTTTTTTTTAGGATGGGAAATCATCAAATGACTTCTCCCGCTCTGGGCGGAGCAGGAGGGAGTGTCAGACTTTTACTGACTAAAACCCATCCATGTTCCTTCCTCGCCCTTTGTGTTCCGGGGCCACGGTATCTCTTTCGAATAGTCCCGCAGCCCCGGCAGGCTTCGGTCCTTGCGGACCCCTTCCCTATTGCTGACTCTCTTTGAGGCGCGCGTGGAACACGAACGCGCCGTCGGCACGGCCTGTCGTCATAAGACGTACGGACGGCGAGCTAGCCCATAGCTCCCCGTCCACAGGCCCGCGCCTACGGTGGCCGGAAGCCACCACGTGGCCCCCGACGCCCGGGGCGTCTCCCCCGGCGGCCGGGACGTGAGGATCTCTCCCTGTCCTATTCCGCCACCTCCTTCGCTAGCATGACTGCTTCGCAGAAGGAGGTGACGGCGTCCCATTCCGTCTCGCTCCGGAACATGGATTGAACCAAGGCCGGGAGCGAGAGGTCGCCGCCGCCAATCGCCGTTACGAGGACACGGCGGTGCTCCGCCCAAGCGGGGCACACCTCCACTGTGTGCTCCACCGTGTCCTCCGGTCGATCCTCACAATGGTGACACCCGGGCGTCTCCTCCCGCCGGTGCAGGAACTTACCAAAACAACCGTGTCCGGTAAGAACCTGCTTCAGGCGGAAGGTGAGGACGCCGTGGCGTCTCTCCAGCCACTCCTCAAAGAGGGGACTTATCGCCACTATTGTGGCGTGCCCTGCACGGGGTTGCGATAGTCGCTCTCTCCATGTCGCCATGAGATCCCGCCGGAAGTCCGTCCGCTGAGCGACAATTTGCCGCGGCAGCGGAGTTTCCCCCCGGCGTAGCGCCTCCGCGCGCCACTCGTGTAGGCGCGCGAGGACTATTGCCTCCAGATCCCATGGCGGCAATCCGGCAAGGAGGTTCGCCGCCTCGCAGGAGATCGTGCGGTACCCCCGGACCAGCCTTACGGCTACCACCTTCTGGGGAGTTTCTCATGCCTGGAGATAAAATCATTTAGCAAGTTATTTTTACTTGTTACAATATTATGAATTTCTGTACACTTACCTTGCTTTGGTATTTCCATACACAATTCAGACAACCATTGTCTCCCTAATAAGCTAGTACTACCTTTATTTATTACATATAAGTCCAACCTTTTCACCTTGTTTTTATACTCCACGTTTATCTCCAAGTACCCTATCGAATAAACAGCTGTGCCATCGTAAAATTTTAACTTTAATTTACATGTTTTCAGAGGTATATCTTTAAACAATTTAGTGTAAGTTGAGTAGCTTATGCAAGATAACGCCGACCCCGTATCGACTTCCATTTTTAATGGTTTATTGTTTATATTAACTGTCATACACACCGGTCTATACTTCGCTAAAGACATCTGGTACATTGCCTCCTCGTCGTCACCCGACGCTTCCCGCTCCTCCCCGGAGCTGTCACCCGCTGCTGGTTCGCGTAGCCAGTGCGCTGCACCGGCAGCGCCGCAGGCCGCGTCGGCGACGTTTCCTCGGTCGCGTGTACCGCGTGCCGCCGCTGTCGCGCCCCTGCGTCGCTTCCCGCCGTTCTCCTCCGCGCTGTGGCCGCTCGGACCGAGCGCGCGACCTCTGCGTGACCTTCCTCGCGCGCCGTTGGAGTTTGAATTAGCCGATGTCGTACGGCGTTCGAAGTCCTTCTTCATGCATACTCTTCGTAAATGGCCAATTTTCCCACAGTAGCTGCATTCAAAATCTTTGTACCTGCAGTTTTGCGGGCTATGTCCATTGCCACCGCACGCTGAACAATTTCTGATTCCTAACTTGTGCATCTTCTCGCTAAGTTCCCGGTCCGGAACTTGTTCCCGCGAGCCCTCGACAGCTCCGGCGTCCCGCTCGGCTGCCTCCAGGGTATTGGCTAACTGTAGCGCTTTGTTGTAGTCTAGATTATTTTCTGCGAATAACCTCTGTCGAATAAAATCGCTCCGCAGACCGCACACAAACTGGTCCCATAGGTTTTCTTCTAAGTTCGTTTTAAACTCACAGTACCTAGCCATCTTTTTCAATTCTGCCGTACGTAGTCCGCTATCAAGTCGCCTGCCACTTGCCGTCTTTGACGAAATCTATATCTCTGCCAAGCCAAGATTGACGGTGTGGGTTGCAGATGTGCACACAGTAGATCCACCGCGACCGTATATGATAAGCTTGATGGCTTCCGCGAACTCGATAATGTAGACAACAATTCGTAAGCCTGTTCTCCGATTATCGCGATTAAAGTAGGCAACTTTAAATCGTCCGTTATTTTGTTAACCACAAATTACATTTCTAGCCGCTCCACATATGATGACCAGTTACCGGTTTTCACATCAAAGTCTTTGATTTTTCCCACAGACCACGATTGTCCACGATTACACGACACAATTAGGTATATGATCTATTCTGCACCGTACAAAGTTTGTTTTTTTAATCCTCGTCGCCACTGCTAAATAAAATACGTGTGTTCGAATCGAGCGTATATTTGAACTGAGGTGACGGTACAAGTGTGCGCTTGCTTATAATTACCCACGTATACAACACAAACAAGCATACACTATGCATGCAGCATGCAAACAAGTACACCAAGCATGCAGTAAGCATGCAGCATGCAAACAAGCTTACACCATGCATGCAGCATGCAAACAAGCAAACACCATGCATGCAGCATGCAAGCAAACACGCAGTATGCAACATGCAGCAGGCATGGTTTCTGTCACGGCTCCAGCGCTGCGGGGCTCCGGCGGTCCCACGCGAGCTTTTCGTCACAGATGTGTTTTACGGTCACCACCGCAGCTTCGGCTTGCTGGCCGGCTCAGCCGAGGCGGCGACCGTTAAAACCGCCTGCTCCTCAGCTTGCGGGCCACCTCGCCCCTCCGCGCCTACACGGGTTTTGCAGCGATTCGTTTCTGTCACTAACTTTTGTAGCACAACTAATGAGTTTTTAATTCAAAACAAAATAACTCAAATTTGATATCGTTATTTCTGTTACTTGTATGCCTAAATACTAATAAATAATAATAAATAAAATTTATTTATTTACTCAAAACAAGGCATAGTAGTACACGTTAAAAATACAGTTTTACAAAAAAGTACCATATCATTATACAAACGTGTGGGTGAGCACTGCTCTTCTAGCTAGGTTATGAAAACCTGTGTTAAGGAGAAGCAATCCGGTCCCCTAAGGTCTAATGATGTAAAGGTTACATATAGAGCTTCCGATGTTACTGCTGCAATTTCGGAGTATTGAGTTTGACAAGTTTTATGTATATTATTAAGTAATTATGTAAGTATATTAAGTAAGTATGTAAGAAACTAAGTAGGTAAGTAAGTATTATGTACGTTTTATTAAACGTCAATATGAAATAATTTTAAAGTAAAAAGTGTTTGTGTGTGTGTTTTTGTGTGTGTGCGGGTGGATCAATGTGTGTGTGTGTTTGCTTATCCATGTTCACCACTTAAGTTAAGATTCCTTCAGTTTCGTCATATGACTTGTTTTGGAGGTACGATTGCACAATCTTTTTACATTTGTAATAAGGTAGTCCGTAGATGTGACACTCTTCGTTTATTTTGTTATACAGGAACGGACCAAGAAAATGAAAGAATCGCTTGACAAAAGTTGAACGTACTCGCGGCAAGGTGCATATCCCATCTTTTCGGCGTTTACTACGTTTTTTATTTTCTATAATTCTGTATGGGGTTTTGCGGTGTTGCAGAATGACTGTTTGTAGTATAAAGTGTTGCCGAACATTTAGAACTTTGCAGTCATTGTATAGTTGATCGGTTGGAAACAGAATAGGACGACAAGTGGCCACTTTTAAAATGGCCCTATGTGGTTTTAGCTGCGCCACCCCAACAGGAAATGCAATATGTTACGATTGACAGGCAAAGTGCGAAATAGACATTACGTATTACAGAGGGATTAGCAATATACCGAAGAGTTTTAAATATGTATATCAGTTTGCGAACCCGTCCAGTTAATAAAGCGATAATATGAGACTTAAAATTGAGATTCCTGTCCAAGATTACTCCCAGGTATCTGATGCTTTCAACAGAGGTAAAAAGAGGACATTGACAATTTGATCCTTGTATTTGTGGATGACAAGTGTGAGCTTTAACCAAAATTGGAGTCTTTGGTTGAGAGACCGAGCTGTTAGAGTAAGTCAGAAATTTGGTTTTGGATGTATTAAGTGTTAGAGTGTGGCAATTAAGCCAATTTAACACAACTTCAAAGCCAATCTGAGCTTGATGCTCTAGTTGCGACCAGGAATCTGCGATGAAGGTTATTGCGGTGTCATCTGCAAATGATATTACCTTGGCATTAACTATATTGAGATCACACAAGTCATTAATGAAGATTAAGAAAAGAGTGGGGCCCAAGATGCTTCCTTGTGGTACCCCATAGTGAATAGGAAGCTCGTCGCTGTTATGGCCATCGATCCTGACTTTTTGCGAACGATTTGAGAGGTAACTTCGGAAAAGGTCCAGTTGTGGCTCCCTGACGCCTATTTCTCAAGTTTGATTAAGAGTGTGGCAACGGGAACAGTGTCGAACGCTCTCGCGAGATCTAGGAATATTGTAAGGGCCTTTTTATTTTTATTGATATTATCTATGACAAAACTGGTTAGGTCATGAACTGCGTCGCAGGTTGATTTATTTTTGCGAAAGCCATATTGTTGTTGTGAGATTATCTTACAATGATCCAGGTATCTAACCAATCTTTTGTTTATCAACCGTTCAAGGACCTTGGACAAAGCACTTAGAACAGCTATAGGACGATAGTTATTCGGCAAAGTTCCGTCGCCCCCCTTGAAGATTGGATAAATTATTGCCTTTTTAAAAGAAGTTGGAAAAACAGCTGTTTCAAAGCAAATATTGAAAAAATGGCATAAAACAGGCGCCAGAGTGGAGGAAAATTTCTTTAGTATTAAAGGTGATATGCTATCCCAACCTGTAGCCGCGTCGGGTCTCATTGAATTTATGGTGGATATAATTTCTTCTGGGTCAGTTCTATCCAAGACAAAAGATGAATTTGGTATAGAACTGTTTTGTGAGATAGGTGGTTGTTGTGAGGACCTCGTTTTTATGACGTCATCTGCAAGTTTCTTGCCAATTTTTACAAAAAAGGCATTCACATTGTTACATGACTGCGTAGGTGTGGGTGATGAGGATAGCAATTGCGTGGATGAGTGTGTAGTTTTCGTGGTGTTTGTTATTCGCTTTATGGTTTCCCATAGGGATTTTGGGTTATTGCTTGCTTTGCTGAGTTCTTCCGCGTCGAAGAGCCTCTTCGCCTTTTTAAGAATTTTTGTACAAAAGTTTCTGTATCGTTTGTAGGTTATTTAATGTTTCGTTATCCGGAGAATGCTTGAGGTTGGTGTGCATGGCATCCCTGTTTCTCATGCACCGTAGCAAGCCAAGAGTATCCAGGGTTTAAGAATCTTCTGTTTCGCTGCAACTTTTTTAATAACAGTGTTTTCCTATATGACGGAGGTCATTAAATCAATGAATTTGTCAGTAGCGGTATTTGCGTCTCATGTATTGAGAATAGGGTCGAAGTCCATGTTTAAGATTGATGCACCAAGTGCCTCATAATTAATTTTTGTTATGGTAGACATAGTGGTGACAGGGGTCCGTTTGCTATCCAGACAAAGTAGTGAAGAACCATGGTCGGTCACCGTAGAATCATAGACAAATGTGAGTGCGGGTGACTTTGTTCTCAGAATAATATGGTCCAGGCAATTGTTGCCCCTGGTTGAGAGGGTATGTGCTGGGAGAAAACCATGAAAAGCGAGACAATTCAAGTACTCGTGGGACCGCATATTATAGTATCTTCATGTTTCAGACACTCTTTACTTATGAGGAAATAGTATCTAAATGCTATAGGTACTTACACTTCTACTATCAATCATACTCATTGTTTATAATATGTCCTTTTACATCTTATGTCGCCTTGGCGACAACTATTTTTGTTGGCAGTCTTACTATCGATCTTATTCGATTTATTATCTTTGATTTTGCTAAAATTAAATATAAAATCTAATAATTTTCAATGGTTACTTTTCTGTTGACATTACGTCAGTTGTCAAGCTGCCAATTACTTTTTCTCGAATTTTGTGTCATTGTTTTTCTTAGTGGTTAGGACTAAGAAGGTCACTTTTGATTTCTGTAATTTATTTTTATTAATATGTTAGCTCAAATAATGTAATCTATTGTTAATTACTATTGTTTACTAGAAAACAGTATCTTATCTTAAGTTTATATAATTAAATTAACACGCTCACAGAATTCTTCTAGGACGTTTTTAACTAAACAATACAGGCTGTTTTAAATACAGGCCAGTCACAGTTTTTGATTTTCTGAAACTCAAATTCGAGAAATTAAAAAAAGAAGTAAAAATGAAACAGTTGATATGAAAAACACTAAAAATCTTAATATAAAAGGGACGCCAGAATCATTCCCGTCAGTATAAAATTGGATGCTGAACCTGAGCCTCTTAAGTCACCTGGCATAAGACACCTGGTCTCTCTAAAGATCCAGAAGTCGTTCCTCTCATGAACCCTCTGCGCTCGTGATCAACGGGACCCTACACTCCAGGAGCTCTACAGGCCCTGGAGACACGCCATACTTCCAGAGGACGCCTACACTTCGTGAGCTCTATAAGCCCTGGAGACACGCCATACTTCCAGAGGACGCCTACACTTCAGGAGCTCTATAAGCCCTGGAGACACGCCATACTTCCAGAGGACGCCTACACTCCAGGAGCTCTACAAGCCGTGGAGACACGCCATACTTCCAGAGGACGCCTACACTCCAGGAGATCTACAAGCCCTGGAGACACGCCATACTTCCAGAAGACGCCGCAACCTGATCTGGGAGTTGTTTCTCCACTACCTACTTCAAGACCTGATACTTCTTTGAAGCCGGTCTCTGAATATCTCTAATCAAGTACTGTAAACCCAAACTTCCTCTGTAGAGCGTGCGTTAGGTAGGTTTTTTTATAATAATAATTGTATTTATCTCGTAAAATTAAAATTGTCAATTACTTACTCATTTTTTAGTAGTAGTAATACGACAATAACAAGAGAAGAAGGTTTACGGACGTACGTGTTTTAGGACTATTTGGAATCGTTTTTGCTCACTTTTGTTGGAGTCACTTTGAGAATTGTTATTCTTTTACACAGCGTTGTTTATAAAGTCAGTATTTCACTATGTACAGAAGTTTTAAGTTGAAAAAAATATTTAAAACCACTTTCTATGAATAAAAACTGCGGAGCGTTTACAAACACGTCAACTCGCACCGGCGTCGGTGCGGGGGGGGATACTATTATGGTAATAGTCATTATGCCTAGTAACATTATGCGAATTCAATTTATGCCAAAACAAATTAGCCTTTAAGATAATTATGCCAACATAAACTGTATGCCAAAAAAAAATATGGCAAAGTATTATTAAGGCAAAACAAATTATGCCAAAATAGTTATGCCAAAGTATATTAGGTAAAAGATCATTATGCAAAAAGAAGAGATCCCAAGTTTACGATACCCCATGTAAGACAAGTCACAAGTGGAAAGTACAAATCAAGGAAGAAGAGTTGAAACCGGAAGATAGCACAGTGTTCTTGGGCATAACTTTGGATGCCAAGCTGCAGTGGGGCCCGCATATAGACAAATTGTCGAATAAACTTAGCTCTGCAATAATTCGTGATTGAACTGATTTAGAGACAGCCCGTTTAATTTACTTTAGTTATTTCCACAGTGTGATGTCGTACGGTATTCTCTTTTGGGGCAATGCCGCCGATATTCAGACAATATTTGTTTTTTTTTTTTTTTTTTTTATCCACCCTTAAAAAACGTCATGTAAGGCCGCAATACTGTCAAGGGTGTGACGGTACATGAAAATATATGATAAGTTAAAGGAACCTACAGAGACCTACAAGCCTAAAAGTCCCTACGACCCTAAGCCCTATAAGCCCTACAGCCCTAACCTACCATATACCTAGAATGTGATAAATAAATATATAAATAAGTTCAGGCTAAGGTTACAGACGGATAGTAGACAGGAATACCAGGTTCGGGAAGGGTACGCTCACTGCCAGTCCCGCACACTCACGAGACTGATCAGAGATGGCTATAGGTGTCTTGGCCACAGTGAGGGGTAATGAGACAAGAATATAAAATTCTAATCTCATTTATTTACAAAATGTTCTGCTTATATACTACTTTTTCTTAACACACACTGTTATACAAATTCTATGTGTCCTATGCGTGTAAGATGCAACCAAATTATTCTTTTAACTGGGCCGCGCGTGAGCCAGGCCGAGTGCTGAGTCAATGTCCAAAGGTAATATTGAACAATTTGTTTTGTAAAAAAGGGCAATTCGTTCAATTTATAAATTACTAGCTGATGCCCGCGGCTTCGCCCGCCCGCAAATTATATACTAAAACTTTGCTCTTGAATTACTCTATCTATTAAAAAAACCCGCATCAAAATCCGTTGCGTAGTTTTAAAGATTTAATAACATAATAGTATCCGACGGGTGTCGTACAGGCGGTCGCTTCATGTAACAAACAAGCCGAGCCTGACGTACTTGGCAGAAGGCATGCAGATGAATTTGTATGGTGGACGTAATAAAGAGTATTCGTATGTTTTGCAGCAACCCACTTAGAGCTGAAACCTGCAGTGGATCCCCTCGACCTTCACACGGAGTACCTGACTCCTGCACAGATGAGACAGACGGCCGAGGACTGGCTGACGCGGCACGGCTGCCCGGTGAGGCAGGAGGAGTATGCGGACACCTACGAGGAATATGGGGTAAGTGCATAATAATATGTAACATAATCTAATTGACACAACAAAAGACACGACATCGATCCTGCATCGCGCTATTAGAGTTTTCCGCGAGATAAGCATATACTGTGCGCAACCTTCGTCGGAATAAACTTGAACATATAATAAACAGTTTTTATTGCAAAATGTCTTACAGCCTTATTCATAAAAAATCCTTAATAGAGGTTTGATTGGTCTGTTAGTGAGCAGACTCATTAAGCTTGTTTGACGGTTGTCAAGAAGTATGATTCATAAACGCTTGCAAGCAGTCTGCTAGTTAATGAGCTGCTGATAGACGGATTAGACGCGTTATGTTGGCCATCTTGACAAATCAAAGTCAAAAATGGCCTTATCGATAATTTCGCTAATTCATCG
The DNA here is from genome assembly GCA_963853795.1 of Xestia rhomboidea. Classification (NCBI taxonomy): domain Eukaryota; kingdom Metazoa; phylum Arthropoda; class Insecta; order Lepidoptera; family Noctuidae; genus Xestia; species Xestia rhomboidea. The sequence continues at coordinate 524,906 of OY970783.1, forward strand.
ATCATCAAGCGGACAGATGGACAGACAGACAGACAGACAGACGGTCAGACAGACTGTCAGTAAGGTCAGACACGGCCAGACACACGGTCAGACATACGGTTAGACACGGTCAGACCGACGGTAAGACACGGTCAAACTGACGGTAAGACACGGTCAGACAGACGGACAGACGGTATGGTTTTTTGCTCTTGTCAAAGTCAGCTGTTCTGCGGCAACCATTAGGTATGTGACTTAGCAGGGAGATAAAGGAGGGTCAACAGTCCTCTAACTTTAGCAGACATTTGATGGACTGGTTAGCGTTAACAGACGTTTATGAATCATGCTTTTTAGCATCGGGCCTTCAAGGAGGCTCTAACTTTGTATGAATAAGGCTGTTAGTGTACGGACAGAGTGCCCGCTCGAATCGAGCGTGCGGCGGGGCGGGGCGTGCAGCGTACATGTCAAACACATGCGTTTATACGTGAGTGGCCTGTAGGCTTAGCCAAGTTGACAATCTACAATCGTTAACGCTAATAGAAAACTAACCAAATGTATGGGAATGACATCTATCAACGTTAAGTCACGTGGTCAAAACAAACGAATGGAAACTTTAAAGTTTAGTCAAAACTGTAAGTTGGCTACGATTTATATGGGATGTAGGGATCACGATTGTAGAAACGAATACATTTCATTCTATCATCTTGATCGATGTAAACTTGTCTAAGAAAGTTTATATTCGTTTGTTTTGACCACGTGACTTAACGTTTACGATTGTAGAAAGAGAATCGATACGAATCGTTTGTAACTTGGCTAGGCCTGCTGAGTAGACGCCCAACGCGGCGGCTGCAGCGTGCGAGTTTGCGTCTTGCGGGGCGTCCGGCGCGCGGCGGGGCGTCGCGTGCGAGTTCAAACCTGTTTGTGTTTCGGAGCGGCGCGCGGCGAGACGAGCGTGCGCGCGTTGTCGTTTGAAGAAATTATAATATAAATGAATACAAAATAAACCTGAAATATGGTTATCTACTCACTGTTTATACAAAAACAGAACAAGAGCGTGGAGAGAACCAGCAATTAAACTGGGAATTGAAAGTAAATTTATATCGATCTATTAACAGTAAACGTACCTAACAAGGCTAGGTTAGGTAAATGTAGGAAAAATGTTTTTAATTAATTCCGCTGTCGTATATTTCTCGCGGCCGGCGGACGCAGAGCGTGCACTATGGCCACTCATTGAACGCGCTGTCGGCCGCTCGCCGCCCCGCAGAACGCCCCGCCGAACGCTATTGCATCCAGGCCGTACACTTAGTAAAAATAAAGTAATCGTTCAAGAAAAATGTTTACTTTGAAACTCATTTTATGATAGGTAACCTGGGCGCCCGCGTAGCTACAGAACGAATATATCCCGGCGCCCTCGACAGTTATGGTACTGTACATGCGCACGCGCACCTATCTACAAACGAACGTGCTATTTGGAACCACAAAACGCGTACTTCACTATATTCCTTCTTGAGATAACGCCATTGAAAGTCAATTAAAGGTTAACCACATTTCTACAAAAATATAAAAGGGATGATGACTGACTAAAATAAGTATGAGTCTGTTTAGTCCGTCAGTTAGATTATCGATAAATATTGGATACGTGTTTTTGTTTTATCAAATTAATGAAAATTGACGTAGATAAAACGCCAAAGATCATGAGAGAGCTTGTGACGGAAACACCCAAAAATTCCGAAAAACTAAATTCCGAAAGTCATAATTCCGAAGACTTATAATGTCTTCTATTTAAAATCCCGAAATTCATAATTCCGAAAGTCATAAATACGAATTGTTTGTTGTCTGAATTTCATAATTCCGAAGAATCAAATGTCCGATGGATCGTTAGTCCGAAAAACTTGCTAGCTGGCATGAGGAGCGTGGGCCGTGGTAATGTAAAATGCGGGCGTAGCGAGCGCGCGTCTTGGAGTCGTAGCAGGTTCTAAATTTGCTTATATCTTGAAAACGGTGCGTGTCCTATCGCAAAAATAATGAAAAAATAGCCCCTATTATAAACGCACTGCCGCGTAATTCTCAACATGTAGGTAAAAAAAAAATTAAAAATTATTTTTAATGTTTCTTATCAATAAGTCGGAATATTGAAATTTCGGAATTATGAAAATAGGATTAATCCTAAATCGGAATTGTTATATTCGGAATGATGAAAATCGGTACCTATTTTGAAATTCGGAATTGTGACTTTAAGTTCCCTCTCATAGAGAGGAGGCCTGTGTCCCAGCAGTGGGAACATTAATAGGCTGATGATGATGATGATGATGAGGCGAGACGACAAAAAAATCTAATTAGTCCGTCAGTTAGATTATCAAAAAATATTTGACCCGTTTTTTTTCTTTTGTTACGTAAACCAAAATTGACGAAGATATGACGCTTTTTAAATTCTCATTACGTCACGCCTTGGTATAATTTTTAGCTAGTTCTGACGTCACGAGCCCCCACTCCCTAATTTTGATGCGTTTTATCTTTTGTCAATATTCATTAATTTCCAATACTCTAACTGACGGACTAAATAGATTTGCAATTTCTTGATACTGTCGTCATGCCTATTATGTAGTGTACCACCCGGCTTGTGACGTCACATTTTTCACGTCAATTTTTTTTTATTAAATGTACTCACCGACTGTCACATTTGAGTAGAAAATGTACTCACATTGTGACGTCACACGAGTTTTTGACGCACTGTATCGTCTTCATCTTTTGTTTACGTAAAAAAAGAAAAAATATGTGTCCAATATTGTTTGGAAATCTATCTGACGGACTATTTAGTTTTGTTTTGTCATCTAACCTATTATGTACTCATCAGAGTACGTATGCACTTAGAGGTATGGTGTCCGATATACTGACCATAGTCTCATGGAGCGACTGTGATTGTTGTCGCGACACATACTGCGGTGGAGTGTTAAAACAAACTGAGCTGCAACCTGCTGCTTTGATACCTTCGCGCATCAAACAACTGGCCGAGCCGTTGTTTCGTTTTGTTGGGGACGATTCCCTTGGACAGACGTGCGCGATGCACAGTTCTGTGAAGATGAGGTGACTCCGCCGTCATGCTGCCGGACTCACAAAGACGTAAAGGTGTTATATCTGGAGAGTCAATACCGTTTTATAAACACCTGCCAAGGAATGTTTCTTTGATTGATTTTGATTTTAAAAGTGCTCATGCTACTTCACTTTGTCGTTTGGATCATGCTTTATTGTGATCTCCCGGTCAGCCGGTTAGCCAGAGGTGTACCTGATAGTACACCCACATTACTCCAGTTATGTTTGAAGTCCCAGGTAATAGGGCGACCCTATTGCCGTCAACTGGGCACAAATCTAGACTCTGTGACTGCACTGAACAATTCCTGATGGCAAAACCCAATAACACCTTTCCCGACCCAGGACTCGAACCCAGGAGCTCATGGACAGCAGTCGCGGTTGCGGCCACTTGACCAACAAGTCAGTCACGCTCACACACACACACTCACAGTTGTTACTACATGAATGATTGTTCTGCAGTTGGTGGACGAGAGCGCAGACTTCGTGCGCGGCGCACACTGTGCACCTCACTCCTCCGAGATCGACCTGAGCATCACACAAGGTACAGTCACCATTATGTACAGTTGTCCTTCAATAGAACTCTTACAACGTCTACAAGTAGGTAGCCCCATCTAATCGGAAAATGCCTTACTTTAATCTTTTTGTTGTCTACAGAATGTCCTTGCACCTACAACAACTCACTAAGCGTGTTGTCCGTGCGTCAGCTATCACGAGCGATACAGCGACACCACTCCGCGCTCATACTGCTACTGAGAGAGCAGGCGCTCAGGGAGAGACTGGTAAGTACTACACACACACACACATATACCGCGACACCATTCCGCGCTCGCACTACTACTGAGAGAGCAGGCGCTCAAGGAGTCTGGTAAGTACTACACACACACACACACACATACAGCGACACCACTCCGCGTGCATACTGTTACTGAGAGAGCAGGCGCTCAGGGAGAGACTGGTAAGTACTACACACACACACATACAGCGACACCACTCCGCGCTCACACTGCTGCTGAGAGAGCAGGCGCTCAGGGAGTCTGGTAAGTACTACACACACACACACACATACAGCGACACCACTCCGCGCTCACACTGCTACTGAGAGAGCAGGCGCTCAGGGAGTCTGGTAAGTACTACACACACACACATACAGCGACACCACTCCGCGCTTATACTGCTACTGAGAGAGCAGGCGCTCAGGGAGAGACTAGTAAGTACTACACACACACACTATTACAGCGACACCACTCCGCGCTCACACTGCTACTGAGAGAGCAGGCGCTCAGGGAGTCTGGTAAGTACTACACACACACATACAGCGACACCGCTCAGCGCTCATACTGCTGCTGAGAGAGCAGGCGCTCAGGGAGAGACTGGTAAGTACTACACACACACACATACAGCGACACCACTCCGCGCTCACACTGCTACTGAGAGAGCAGGCGCTCAGGGAGTCTGGTAAGTACTACACACACACACACATACAGCGACACCACTCCGCGCTCATACTGCTACTGAGAGAGCAGGCGCTCAGGGAGAGACTGGTAAGTACTACACACACACACTATTACAGCGACACCACTCCGCGCTCATACTGCTACTGAGAGAGCGGGCGCTCAGGGAGAGACACACACACATACAGCGACACCGCTCAGCGCTCATACTGCTGCTGAGAGAGCAGGCGCTCAGGGAGAGACTGGTAAGTACTACACACACACACACACAAACAGCGACACCACTCCGCGCTTGCACTGCTACTGAGAGAGCAGGCGCTCAGGGAGTCTGGTAAGTACTACACACACACACATACAGCGACACCACTCCGCGCTCACACTGCTACTGAGAGAGCAGGCGCTCAGGGAGTCTGGTAAGTACTACACACACACACATACACATACAGCGACACCACTCCGCGCTCACACTGCTGCTGAGAGAGCAGGCGCTCAGGGAGTCTGGTAAGTACTACACACACACACACATACAGCGACACCACTCCGCGCTCACACTGCTACTGAGAGAGCAGGCGCTCAGGGAGAGACTGGTAAGTACTACACACACACACACATACAGCGACACCACTCCGCGTGCATACTGTTACTGAGAGAGCAGGCGCTCAGGGAGAGACTGGTAAGTACTACACACACACACATACAGCGACACCACTCCGCGCTCACACTGCTGCTGAGAGAGCAGGCGCTCAGGGAGTCTGGTAAGTACTACACACACACACACATACAGCGACACCACTCCGCGCTCACACTGCTACTGAGAGAGCAGGCGCTCAGGGAGTCTGGTAAGTACTACACACACACACATACAGCGACACCACTCCGCGCTTATACTGCTACTGAGAGAGCAGGCGCTCAGGGAGAGACTAGTAAGTACTACACACACACACTATTACAGCGACACCACTCCGCGCTCACACTGCTGCTGAGAGAGCAGGCGCTCAGGGAGAGACTGGTAAGTACTACACACACACACATACAGCGACACCACTCCGCGCTCATACTGCTACTGAGAGAGCAGGCGCTCAGGGAGAGACTGGTAAGTACTACACACACACACTATTACAGCGACACCACTCCGCGCTCATACTGCTACTGAGAGAGCGGGCGCTCAGGGAGAGACACACACACATACAGCGACACCGCTCAGCGCTCATACTGCTGCTGAGAGAGCAGGCGCTCAGGGAGAGACTGGTAAGTACTACACACACACACACACAAACAGCGACACCACTCCGCGCTTGCACTGCTACTGAGAGAGCAGGCGCTCAGGGAGTCTGGTAAGTACTACACACACACACATACAGCGACACCACTCCGCGCTCACACTGCTACTGAGAGAGCAGGCGCTCAGGGAGTCTGGTAAGTACTACACACACACACATACAGCGACACCACTCCGCGCTCATACTGCTACTGAGAGAGCAGGCGCTCAGGGAGAGTCTGGTAAGTACTACACACACACACATACAGTGACACCACTGCGCGCTCACACTGCTACTGAGAGAGCAGGCGGTCAGGGAGAGTCTGGTAAGTACTACACACACACACACACACATACAGCGACACCACTCCGCGCTCACACTGCTGCTGAGAGAGCAGGCGCTCAGGGAGAGACTGGTAAGTACTACACACACACACACATACAGCGACACCACTCCGCGCTCACACTGCTACTGAGAGAGCAGGCGCTCAGGGAGTCTGGTAAGTATACACACACATCTATATAAATAAAAACAAAAGGCCTGGCTGACTCATCAACGCCCAGCCCAAACCCTTTTTTTTTTTTTTTCGGATGGGAAATCATCAAATGACTTCTCCCGCTCTGGGCTGAGCAGGAGGGAGTGTCAGACTTTTACTGACTAAAACCCATCCATGTTCCTTCATCGCCCTTTGTGTTCCGGGGCCACGGTATCTCTTTCGAATAGTCCCGCAGCCCCGGCAGGCTTCGGCCCTTGCGGACCCCTTCACTGTTGCTGACTCTCTTTGAGGCGCGCGTGGAACACGAACGCGCCGTCGACACGGCCTGTCGTCATGAGACGGACGGACGGCGAGCTAGCCCATAGCTCCCCGTCCACAGGCCCGCGCCTACGGTGGCCGGAAGCCACCACGTGGCCCCCGACGCCCGGGGCGTCTCCCGCGGCGGCCGGGACGTGAGGATCTCTCCCTGTCCTGTTCCGCCACCTCCTTCGCTAGCATGACTGCTTCGCAGAAGGAGGTGACGGCGTCCCATTCCGTCTCGCTCCGGACCATGGATTGAACCAAGGCCGGGAGCGAGAGGTCGCCGCCGCCAATCGCCGTTACGAGGACACGGCGGTGCTCCGCCCAAGCGGGGCACACCTCCACCGTGTGCTCCACCGTGTCCTCCGGTCGATCCTCACAATGGTGACACCCGGACGTTTCCTCCCGCCCGATTCGGTGCAGGAACTTACCGAAACAACCGTGTCCGGTAAGAACCTGCGTCAGGCGGAAGGTGAGGACGCCGTGGCGTCTCTCCAGCCACTCCTCAAAGAGGGGACTTATCGCCACTATTGTGGCGTGCCCTGCACGGGGTTGCGATAGTCGCTCTCTCCATGTCGCCATGAGATCCCGCCGGAAGTCCGTCCGCTGAGCGACAATTTGCCGCGGCAGCGGAGTTTCCCCCCGGCGTAGCGCCTCCGCGCGCCACTCATGTAGGCGCGCGAGGACTATTGCCTCCAGATCCCATGGCGGCAATCCGGCAAGGAGGTTCGCCGCCTCGCGGGAGATCGTGCGGTACCCCCGGACCAGCCTTACGGCTACCACCTTCTGGGGCGCGTTCAAGTGGTGGGCGGCACGCCGCTTCAATGAACGTGCCCACACCGGGGCCCCCAGCCCAAACCCTTGGACCTAGAAAGCTGAAATTTTGCACAGAGTTTCTCTTTATAATGCAGACAGAAGGGGGAATGTTTGTATGGACAATCGTCAGTTTTAAAGTTAGGATCTTCAAATTTTTTGTTTAGGCTGATGATTCAAATTTAATTGATACGTGTCTCAGAGTTTTTGATAATTCTTCTCCCAAAGGGTTAAAAAGGGGGATGAAGTTGTGTATGAAAGTCCGTCAGTTCTAAAGTTAGGATCTTCAAATTTTGTGTTTAGGCTGACGATTATAAATTAATATACACGTGTCTCAGCGTTTGTGATAATTCCACCCCCAAAGGGTTAAAAAGGGGGATGAAGTTGTGTAGTCCTTAAGTAAAAATCATAACATTTATTATCTAGGCGTATGGGTTGAAGCTAACGCAACGGTGTTGTTAGAATTTCAATTCTTAAGGGGGTGAAGAAGGGGATGAAATTTTGTGTTTAATTAAAATTCTTCACGAATACTTCGGCTTATGGTTGGAAACTAACACAATGTATATTGTTGTTGTTTTTTTTTTTAATCTCAACCCACAAGGGGGTGAAAAGGGAAATGAAGTTTTGTATTGAAGTTGTTCATTTGCTAAATTATGTATTCAAATCTTCTAAATATATAAAAGAAGAAACTGACTGACTGACATATCAACGCACAGCCCAAACCGCTGGGTCTACAGATTCCAAATTTGGCAAGTAGGTTCCTTAAGTGGTCTAGGGGTGCACTATGAAAGGATTAAAAAAAAAACTCCAAAGTTTGTTGTATGGGGAAACAAGATTAGTTAGACTATTTTATTAGAAACTTCACAGGAGTACACCTATTGATAAATGAGTAGAAACGGGTTTCAGGTTTTTTTCAGAATTCAAACCCTAAGAGGGGGAAATGGGATGACAAAGTCTGAATATCAACATAATTATTGTTAGTATGGTGTATCGGGTCGGGTATTACAAATTTAACGATTTTAAGATTTAATGTGGCGGACCTGAAATACCATCATCCCCTGTTGGGGTGCGATGGGGTTGAAATGTCTACAATATGGGTGTCGATTCCGAGATTATCAGGCGTGCTGATTACGAATATGACATTTATTTTGAGATCTAAAAGATGACGGATTCGACTTCTATACGGGGTTATTATTAATTTACTTGATTGCGATAACGATGGTGATGATTGTGATAATGATGATGATGATTGTAATAATGATGATTGTGATTACGATGATAATGATTGTGATAATTATGATGGTGATTGTGATTGTGATAGTGACGGTGATAGCGATTGTGATTGTGATAGTGATGGTGATTGTGATAGCTATTGTGATTGTGATAGCGATTGTGTAGTGATGGTGATTGTGATGATTTTGAAATTTGGCACATAGATAGTTTATAACCTGGATTAACATGTAGGATACTATTTATCCCTTTAGTATGATCCCGTGGGACAGTTACTGAACTTCATGCCGGCGAAGCCGCGGGCAACAGCTAGTATAGCATAATCAGCGTTAAATGTTTCCACTACCAGAACACAGACCTTCTCTCTGTGAGTGAAATTGGTCTGAAATCCACCACGCAGACCGAATGTGGGTAGGGCACGCCACAATAGTGGCGATAAGTCCCCTCTTTGAGGAGTGGCTGGAGAGACGCCACGGCGTCCTCACATTCCGCCTGACGCAGGTTCTTACCGGACACGGATGTTTCGGTAAGTTCCTGCATCGAATCGGGCGGGAGGAAACGCCCGGGTGCTATCACTGTGAGGATAGGCCGGAGGACACGGTGGAGCACACTGTGGAGGTGTGCCCCGCTTGGGTGGAGCACCGCCGTGTCCTCGAGGTGGCGATCGGCGGCGGCGACCTCTCGCTCCCGGCCCTGGTTCGTGCCATGGTCCGGAGCGAGACGGAATGGGACGCCGTCACCTCCTTCTGCGAAGCAGTCATGCTAGCGAAGGAGGTGGCGGAACAGGACAGGGAGAGATCCTCACGTCCCGGCCGCCGCGGGAGACGCCCCGGGCGTCGGGGGCCACGTGGTGGCTTCCGGCCACCGTAGGCGCGGGCCTGTGGACGGGGAGCTATGGGCTAGCTCGCCGTCCGTCCGTCTCATGACGACAGGCCGTGTCGACGGCGCGTTCGTGTTCCACGCGCGCCTCAAAGAGAGTTAGCAACAGTGAAGGGGTCCGCAAGGGCCGAAGCCTGCCGGGGCTGAGGGACTATTCGAAAGAGATACCGTGGCCCCGGAACACAAAGGGCGATGAAGGAACATGGATGGGTTTTAGTCAGTAAAAGTCTGACACTCCCTCCTGCTCAGCCCAGAGCGGGAGAAGTCATTTGATGATTTCCCATCCGAAAAAAAAAAAAAAAAAAAAAAAGACCGAATGTGGGTTTGATAGATGTCTTGTCTTAGAGTTATAGGACATGCTGATTTCTTCTCGATGTTTCCTTCAGCGTTTTGAGAGCTGTGGTGATGAAATTAATTTAACAAAGCCTCTCTGAGTTGGAACCCACAAGCTACAACTCGTAGCCGGCGCTGTTACCACTGCCGTTGCCGCACGCTCACACGCACGCACGCACGCAGACTCTCCCGTCACTTAACTTCTTTTTCAATACACTTCCTAGAAAACTGGTTCATAACGCACTATGATTAGGTTCAACATGCAATGTATTTCACACGCGTGCGATTTTTTTCATTTTCCAACACGTACGGGAATGAAAAATGCCACAGATAGATAACTATACCTATACTTAGTCCAAATTGGTTCATTGCCTATAGTAGCACTCGGAGGTGAATGTTTTTTTTTATTTCGTCAAAGTAATAATGCGTCTTTACGGCGTAAATATTTTTTGAATATTCAAATTGTGTTTATAAATGGAATATCATAGATAAACATGATTAAGTATTTAAAACTAATATTTACTTTTATAAACAAATTAACATTTATTTGTGTTCTAAATTCAAAATACAAAAAAAAAAAACATTTTTATATTGGACTGTTTAACGGCTTTATACCTTTGCTTCTCCTTCAACCTGGCGAAACCAAGGCGCGGAAAAAAAGAAGATTTTTTTTCTAATAATTCATGACATAAATATTTTTCTTTCTTTTATTTAATTGTAACTTTTTATTGGTGAGAATCTATTTTTTTTATTTTCTTCAAAAGTGTATTGAAAAACGTCGTTTGATACACGTGGACATTTGTTATTGCAGTTCTTGGCTCAAAAACACCCTCGCCTGCGGCTCGGGAGTTAATTTCGCCTCGGCTGCAATAACAAATTTTCTCCACTTGTATAAAAATGTACTATTCTCTCATTCTCAGAGCAACATCATTGGATGTCGTATTGCTCCTGTGCTCGCAAACAGCCGCCGAGCATGAGCTCCTGTATACGATTCCCAGCTCGTGTGAATTAATATTTAGGGATTTCTCCATAGTAGCCACGGAGTCCGGATTTGTGTATGGTTGATGGCAATAGGCTCGCCCTCTATTACATAGGACTTAACTGGCGAAATGTGGATGTACTACATATAAGGTCCTCTGCCTAATGTTATGTTATCATTTAATTAAATGCGACTGTTTTCGTCCGCAGTCCTCCCGCCCTCACCTCCAGCCCCCGACCCCCTTCGAGGACTGCCCCACCCGCGACACGGACCCGCTCTGGCCGCCGGACAGCGTCCTGTCCGGCTCGCACCGCCTTCTGTCCGCCCCCGGACACGACGCGGACACCGGACGGGGACGCGGACGCTTGCAGCAGCGCCGGATCATCGGCATCGGGATGGGGAGACCTTACCGATTATAAGTATGAGGACATTGATGGGTAACAAACACAATGTGTTGTAGGGAGGGACCTGCACACTTACCGACGTGTAACCGGGTTGAGTCGATCCGACAGAACTTCACTTACACCACGGATATAGAGTAGCTCAGTCTCATTTGTCGCGTAAAGGCGTCATTCGGAGGTCGCCACCATCCGCATTCATTCACATTGGAAGCACTCGAACTGGCACCTAGACCTCTCGCCTTACTGACTCACAATACTAAGGGTCTCAAAGGAAAAAGATGTAAGCAAATATATATTGCACGGACAATGATTCTGCCGATTGGTTCAACCCGCTTCTGTGTCGACGAGTGTGTAATGTAACTGGGGGAATACATTGTGCTAGCTTCTAAAAGAAAAAAGTATTAAATTGTGTAAGAAAAACTTTATTCTAAAAAAAAAAACGGGTCATTGTTATTAAACATCGAAAACGCTGTAAAATAGATAAATTTTATATATTTTCTGTTACTTAACTAACAAGTATTAGCCGGATGAGATGATTTGAAAGTTCCTACCACTTTAAACTGTTAAACGAAACTCAAAACCTTACATAATTAGGTATATTTAAAAGTTAATGTGAGTCTGTTGTACGAGTAGAGCAAAGTATACATCATCAACAGGCGACTACGTCTAAATGAAAGCGAGAAATTTTCTTTTGTTATTTTACCCTTTTTAGTTGAAGTATACCACACAAACTCTTGTCTTTAATCAATTTACATTGGGCCGCCATGCCAGTATAGGCTAAGAAGAAAAACAACAAACTACGGAACCGATTTTGATGAAATTTCTATTTAAGTAAAGTATCCTTTAAAGTATTATCACATCGGTGCATAAATGACGGAGTTATGAGGTAACAAACATAAAAAACAACCGAAAAAAAGGAACCACGCCTTTTTTTAAAGTCGGTTAAAAACGCGTTGTTGTACTTTGAACGCCCAGCTCAGCACCGTAGCGGCCAGTACACATAAACACGATACGACGTCGCATCGTGTTTATGTGTACGAGCCGTAAGTTGAAAGTTGTACAGCGCCTAATGTAACTTCGCCTAGCGCCTACCGCCCAGTGTGATGTGTGTGAACATGCTGTCGCCGACCAAAGTTGTTGTCATGTGCGGTGGCGGTGGAAGGTAATCGACGCACAAACGTATTCCGTACATCAATCTGAACACATTTAAAGTTCTCATTGGTAAAAAAAAAACAGGACGTTCCTACAAAAGTGTAATACTCGTACTTACTCGTTCAAACGTGGTAGGGCTTCGGAATGATGTACTGTAGTACTTACTCGTTCAAACGTGGTAGGGCTTCGGAATGATGTACTGTAGTACTTACTCGTTCAAACGTGGTAGGGCTTCGGAATGATGTACTGTAGTACTTACTCGTTCAAACGTGGTAGGGCTTCGGAATGATGTACTGTATAGTGTACCCTTTAAAATTATATATAGTTAACAATATTATACCTAGTAAGGAATGCTCAGTGCGTGTTGCCGGACATGCTACACGCTGAATACATGATCAGTATTAGTAAGACAGCCAGTGCGAGTGAATGGAAGCCTGACATTGAGAGGTACTGTAAATTATTTCGAGTTTTCTTTTAAAAATAAATTATAGATTGTTGCCAAATAAATTATTATACTTCTTGCTTTGAGCATACAAGGTAAAATTAAACTAGCTAGCGTAAGTACAGTAGATGTAGATCGACAATACAGATTTAAAATAATCGAGAAGGATTTTCGGATAAAAATTTCGGGGATGTTGTTATAAGGTCTCCATATCGGCTGAGGTTCAGCTCATTTCATATAACCCTAGTACAGTTGTAATGTAACGCATGTGATGTAAAACGAGTGCGCATGCGCAGACTAGTGAAATGTCAACTCTTGCAAAGCGAGACTTATATGTTTGTAATTCCTATGTAAAACAATGTTTTTTATTTTTTTTTAATAAATCTTGGTGCTATCTGTCTGGGATAGTACCGATGTTGCAAATTTGGTATTTTTACTCTTAAAACTTTTAAGGGCGTCACACCAAGTAGTACGGGAGGGAAACGGTATCTGTGGGCCTAAAATGGCCGCTATAAAAGAATCAATATGAATCACGTTAAAAAATGTAAATTATTAAAATGGAGTGTATGGTCATGAGCATAAGTCCATTTTAGGAATTTTAAATTTTTAACTTGATTTATATTATTTCTGCTAAAGCGGCCATTTTAGACCCCCTGTTCATTTCACGAAGTCTTGATACCGGCTGAAAATCATATCAAATAATAGTTTAACCATAGAGCAGGGATTTGCGCGTCGGCTGCTCCCAGGAGGGGAAGGGGGGATCTGCTGGAATCACCTTCAACCTAAACCAAATAGTCAGCTGCAGAAGTGAAATTAGAATTTTCGATGGCACTTTAGGCAGAATTCGAAACTATAGGTATTAAAATCGTGGAATGCGTACATACCGGGAGCGAAGCCGCGAGCGAAAGCGAGAACGCGTCATTCTCTTACAGAGTGCTGCTCAACGTCATCGGCGTATGTTCCAACATAATTATATCGGCGTATGAGCCTTCTTCATTATATGGCAAGTTCATGGTAAGGCTTGTCCAATAACATATACGCTATTTAATAAAATGAAACACAATTAAACAAACATTTATTTATTACTTATAAATAGTTTACCATTACTGTACAAACTTGTAGGTATTTAACTTAAATCAACACGTGAATTCTCAAATGCCACTGCAGTTGAAGCCCACACGAGTGCTGTCAACGCGACACGCGCCAGCGGGAATGAACTCGTACTTCACATTGAGTGGCGTTTGGAATTCTGTCGAAAAACACAATAAAACATTATTTCTTAGGGTTAAAGACAAAATGAAAACTAAGAGCAATGTGCTCACATTACGTGACAGATATGGGCTGCGGGACTGTTCGAAAGAGATACCGTGGCCCAGGACACAACACAAAGGACGATGAAGGAACATGGATGGGATTTATTCAGTAAAAGTCTGACACTCCCCCCTGCTCCGCCCTGAGAGAAAGGGGTTTGATGATTTCCAATCCGAAAAAAAAAAGTAGGTTCGAAGTGATAATTATCTCTAATAAAAAAATCGTAAAACAATCGCTAACGTTTTGAATATCAGTTCACGTGCATCTGAACGAGATTGCCGCTTGCGCGTGTATCCAAACGGTCACAAACATTGTGTAGGTATACAATTAACAAAAAAAATAAGTAAGTATATTAGTTTCAAAGAATTAAATACAATAGGAATGTCTTTCTTTACAAAATAATTAAGTAACGAAAATACCATTAGTACATCACAAAAAGTATTTACGAATCAGCATGGATTATTATCTGGTAATTAAATAATTATCTTAATAATTTCGAACCGTGCTAGTTTTGTGAGGACAGTCACTGAACATTAATCTGGGGATGTCCTTTTCACATACTATTTACTCTGTCTTCTCTATTGTATTTCAGCTACTAACACTAGAAATAAGTTATTGTATTACTAACACGATGGATCACTGTTGTCCGAAAAATAAAGATTATTATTAAAAAGTAGTTATTATGCAAACATACAACTTTCGAAAAAACTTATTTTGCAAATAGGTTGAGTTTACCAAAAAGGAATGCTTGACACCAATTTCTAAATACTTACAAAAAAAATAGTTTTCAGAGAAATAGCTTATTATACCAATGTAAGGCACTTGCATCACAAATTTCTAAATATATTTAGGTCTTAACCAATTACTAAACGTTTATTTAGGTGTGCATTAACTTAGCATGTAATCGTGTACCTAGGCTAATGATAATTCAGTAGCAATAAATCCATCAAGGGACTCGCCTACTCATTTATTTAACATAACATACCCTAAAGTGTACATACATAACAAGTACATAACATCTTTAAGTTCAGTTTTTTGTGAGATGCAATCCCGCCAAATATATATCTATCTACCTATCTCTTTAAACAAAGTCTTTTAAATCCTCAATTTTTAGTTAATAATATTTATGTATTTTTGTCAAGGCATATTTCACTACACAGTTAAAGTAATTAAGTAAAAAAGTAAAGTAAGAGGAACCATTCAAGTTATAACTAGATATACTATACAGTGTAGAACACTTGACGCTACGAACACTACATTTGGCCGTCGAACTTACACCTATATTACTATGATGAGACATTCGACCTCGTTATCAAACAGCATAAGGTTGAATGTCGCTTCTACATTTTAAACGACAAGGTATATTTGTCTATAGTACAGTTACACAGTTTGAGTCCCAGTGAGTTGACATTTTGTGGGAATTATTGTCCACAGTGACCAACAACCCAGTCACTGTGCTGTGGAGTCAGGCAGGCAGTCGCTCTGTGTAACATACTGCTACTCAGCTGCATCCGGTTAGACTGTTGGACCGGAAGCCGATCCCGACATGGTTGGGAAAAGGCTAGACAGAAGAGGATGATGTTGTCTCAAGTAACGACTGGATTAAAAATAGTGTGTGAATGTAATGCTGGCTTGTGTTGGGCGAGTGTGAACTTGTCATACATTCATATTGTTTAGTACTTCTACAAACAGGTGCCGCCGAATTTGGCGCACTCTATTACACACAGAAAAGGACGGACTCATAATACTAACTAAATACAACCATCTCTAACCTGAATTAATGCCTAAATATAAGCGCACTGTTGCCCTTCAGCGTCGTTACAGCTAGTCCGTGGCCCGCTAGTCTGCCGAGCAGTCTCACCAAGGGGTATCGTATTACCCACTACGTATTACTGACCGGGTCGTGGAGGTCAGACAGGCACTCGCTCCGTGTAACATGCTGCTACTCAGCTGCGTCCGATTAGACTGGAAGCCGATCCTGACAAGGCAGGCAGATGATCATAAGCGCTCTGTTAGATTTTGAACTCTCGGAAAACTTGTAACAGAGCAATAATATGAAGGCATTAGTGTAACTGTAGCTTCGTATTGGCGTATACGAGCTATAGCACTTACATAAACATCACACGGCTCCCTAGCGAGCGATCAGTGCGTGTTCAGCGATACAATATGTCATTCATTTAAAAATAATTAAGTAAACGCGAAATGTTACAAAATAAATGCTCTCAGCAGTCAAATGTCAGGTCAACGAACTTTATAAACAGACTGTATGAGGACTATGACAATGGTATCTTTTTAATGTTGCTGTTATTCCACACTAGTCATTTGTCCCGTATCGTGGGTGCGTTTACAAACATGTAAACTCACAAACCCAAGCAAGCATGTTTGTAAAGCCGCACGAGTACAAATATGAGGTCCGTGCGCACGTCGTTTGAGACCTGCACATGAAATACAAAATACACGCGAACAGCTACTATAGTGATGATGTATTTAAACATTATTCTAATAAGCAGTGGCGTTCTGGGAATAATGTCTGCTTGCCCCCACGGGAGAAAGGCGTGAATGTAACGATGTCTGTATGTGTTACGTTTCGCGTTTACCTAAAGCTCTACAATAATACATTCTAGCGTCTCTATACTAACTTACAAAAATAATTAAATGCTGTCAATTTTAACAATGGACGGACTCTTGCCACTATTACATAAATGCAAGGGTTTAGCACCCGAATACACTAATTTAATACAATCGTTTGACAGGGTGTAAGCGACAGCCCTCCGCAAACTGACAGGGTGCATTCAGCTCCTTATCATAGCGTATTCCACCGGAAATTATCTCAGGATTTCTTTTTTATTTTTACTTTTTTTTATCTTTTTTTGAGTCACTACTCAAAAAAAGATTTTAAAAAAGTCGGAAAGTCGGGTTTAATTTATACGTTGAAATAAAGGAATAGTGATTCCTTAATTTCAATGTATAAAAAAACCCGACTGCAAAAAAATGTGAAAATTTAAAGATAAAAAAGTGCGTAAAAATGATAAATAAAAAAAAAACTGAAAAGAAAAAAAACAAGTAGTCTATATTATGTTGAGTACCTGCTATTGAATAACTGATACCGTGGCAATAATTTCGTGATCGATACACAAATAAAACGTATAATAAATTCAAAAGCATAGAACATAGCGACTTATCAGTCGGGACCCATTATTGTGACGATGTAAGCCGGTTTATGTGTTAATGGGTCCCGACTGATAAGTCGCTATTGTCTATGCTTTTTAATTAATTATTTATTTGTGTATCGATCACGAAATTATTGCCATGGTATCAGTTATTCAATAGCAGGTACAAAAATTTCCATATTGCAGAAAAAAGAAGATTAAAAAAAAAACACCTTAAACAATGAAAGCTAAAAGCCCCATTTTTTTTATGTCACCTTTCAAGAACACTTGGTCTAATGAGACGAATCTAACGATACCTTAATTAAAGAAATCCATCGAGTGGTTTGGAAGATATGAGGGAACACAGAATATTACAAAGATAGGCGCGAAAAACATAACTCTTTCCTTGCAGTCGAGTAAAAATTACATTCTCTGTTCGCAGCACTCGATTTTTGCATTATTTCAATAAACGGCTACAATAAAAAAACTCATCGTCGCGCTTGCGTTTTGCCACGAGAACGATACATTGCGTATGATAAAATAAAACAAATAAAATTTATTGGATTCCCATGAAGTTCCTGAAACAGTTTCTTGTACCGATCATTTTAGTGTGATATACTGAATTCATCCTACCAGTCTGCGGAAGGCTGTCCCTTGCACCCTGTTTACATATTATACGAGGTTAAATTAAATTATTTATTAGCTGTAGTTACTTGAAACCATGGGTTTAGGAAATAATTTCTCATTAGTAGTAACTTACTACTAATACGTACGACGTACGTTACTACTACCTACTACTTAGTATCGGCACCCATCATACCTCTGAAGTTCCGTCAGCTTATTTCAAAAGACCCTGTTTTTAATTTTTACTAAATATAAAAGCTGCAGGAGGCTTCATTCAACCTTAACTATCTATTATGCGTTTTATTGACAGATATTATGCTTCTCATTACATATACAGTTCATGATTTCCACAGCCCGCGCATACAAATTGAAGTTTATGTTTGCGCAGACCAATTCCCTTTTTCCGGTAAAAAATCAGAAATTAGAGTTTTATAGAGAATAATTTTTTTTTAGCGCCAACCATATTCTTCAGGGCACTCTACAGGGTGTTAAAGTAATCGCGTGCCATAGCTTAGGAGTGAGTTCAGTATTGATAAAGGAACCCGTAAAAAAATAAAAACTTAAAATAGTAATCGTTTAGCATTAAAGTTATTTTATATTGCTATTTGAAGTTAGTAGGTACTAAATTAGGTTGATCTTGCATTTTTTTTTGTTTTTTTTTTGGAAATATTTATTTTGGATTTATTTTTTATTTTTTACGGGTTTCTTTTATCGATACTGAACTCGCCCCTAAGCTATGGCACGCGACTACTTAACACCCTGTATGGTTTAATTTGAATATGTTTGACGAAAGGCTCCTCGAGCTTCAGTTGGTTCAGAGTCAGTCGTCGGCGCTGTCCGAGGAGCTGTCGGAGGCGCTGTCCGCGCCGGCGCGCGCCCGGCCCGCCGCCTCGCTGCTGTTGCTGGGCGACGGGATCGCCAGCTCGCCGAGGAACTCGGTACTGGAACGGAGGGAAAACATTTTTCACTTCTCATGCTCTGAAAGTGCTTATTTTTGCAGGATAGGCTGCACAAAATTAGATTTTGTGCAGCCTATCCTGCAAAAATATATATATATATATACGTTAATGCACTTGTGCACAAAATCTAATTTTGTGCACAAGTGCATTAACGTATATACTCTTAAATGTATCTATATTAAGGCAAAGAAAATGAGCCATACAGCCAAACACTATAAGAAGTTCATAGACAGAATTTGTTATTTTATAATATTTACTTTAATTTATTTGCCATAAGTGTTTTTAAGACATCATCATTTCAGCCTGCAGACGTCCACTGCTGGACATAGGCCTCCCCCAAGTGTCGCCACACTGACCGGTCCCATGCGACTCGCATCCAGCGGACTCCCGCAACCTTTAACAGGTCATCGGTCCACCTAGTGGGAGTCCTTCCCACGCAACGTCTTCCGGTTCGCGGTCGCCACTCCAGAACTTTTCGGCCCCATCGGCCATCCGTTCTGCGAGCAATGTGACCTGCCCACTGCCACTTAAGTTTGGCAATTCTTCGGACTACGTCGGTAACTTTAGTTCTCTTGCGGATGTCTTCATTTTTAATTCGATCGCGCAAGGAAACTCCGAGCATAGCCCTCTTCATTGCCCTTTGGGTGACTTTAAGCCTTCTGATGAGGCCCATTGTGAGCGACCACGTTTCGGTCCCGTATGTAATCATTGGCAACACACACTGGTCATAGACTTTCGTCTTGAGACACTGCGGTAAGTTGGACGAGAAGATACCGCGCAACTTCCCGAACGCTGCCCAGCCGAGTCGGATTCGACGATTGACCTCTTTCTCGAAGTTAGACCTACCTAACTGGACCGTTTGTCCCAGGTACACATAATCGTCTACAACTTCGAGTATACGGTCTCCGATCTTGATAGGAGTGGGTGTGACATGGGCATTCAACATGACCTTGGTTTTGTCCATGTTCATTTTAAGACCCACCCTTCCGGAAGCTGTACTGAGGTTATCGAGCATCGTCCTGAGGTCCTCCATGGTCTCAGCCATGACCACTATATCGTCGGCAAACCGAAGGTGAGTGATGTACTCGCCATTGACGTTGATGCCTAGCCCTCTCCAGTCCAGAACCTTGAAGACTTCCTCCAGTGCAGCGGTGAATAGTTTCGGAGATATGACGTCTCCCTGTCTCACACCTCGCTGCAGGAGGATAGGTTCCGAGGCTTGGTCCTGAAGTGCGGACATGGTGGCGTTTTTGTACAAACACTTCAACACCTCGATGTACCGATAGTCGATTTGGCACCGTTGAAGAGACTGCAGTACAGCCCAGGTCTCGATCGAATCGAAGGCTTTCTCGTAGTCCACAAACGAGGGGCAGGTTATACTCTTCGGTCTTCTGTATAACCTGCCGCAGCCAGAAACCGGCTTGTTCGGTAGGCTGGAAATCGTCAAACCTGCGCGCGAGACGATTCGTGATGACTCTTGGAAACAACTTGTAGACATGGCTTAGAAGTGAGATGGGCCTCTAACTCTTCAACCGGGCATTGTCGCCCTTCTTGAAGAAGAGTACCACCACACCCCTGCACCATGCCTGTGGCGTTTTTCCCTCAAGTATGACGGAATTAAACAGCTTTTGAAGGACCTTAAGAACCGGTTTTCCACCCGCCTTCAGGAGTTCGGCTGTAATTCCGTCATCACCAGGTGCCTTGCTTTTGAGTTGCTTCAGAGCCATCCTAATCTCGTACAGGCTGACGTCCGGGATGTCTTCGGTATAGTGTCGGGTCAGTCTAGCTCTTGGGTCGTTTGCTAGATCTACGACGGTTTTATTGGTTGACGTGTACAACTGTCCATAGAAGCTCTCGATCTCCCTCAGAAGCTCCGGTTTGGCGGATAAGATCCTACCATCGTCGGTCTTCAGTTTCGTGAGCTGGCTCTGCCCAATAGCCAGATCTCTTGCAAATACCTTGGAGACTTTATTCCGCCCAATCGCGTCTTTAATACGCTCGGTATTAAAGCGGCAGAGGTCGCTCTTAAAGGATTTAGAGATCCGTCTATTGAACTGCCGGTATTTACACGCCTCGTCTGAAGACTGCAGGATCAGCTCACGCCGCTCCTTCATGAGCTTGAGAGTGTGATCGGAGAGTCTCTTGTTCTGATCTGTACGACGTGCCTTGAAGAACTTAGACCCGGTCGTATGGACAGGTTCCACGAACCCATCGTTATATTCGTCCACTGACCTTCCTAGGCACTCGAAACGGTTCTGGAGTTCAAGCTGGAAGCTCCCGTGGTTTTGGATTTGGATCTGTGCTGGACGGAGCGTAGACTTCATCAGTCGATACCTTTCAAGCTTGATATTGATGTTCAATGTGCCTCTTACCATGCGGTGATCGCTCCCGGTTTTCACCGAATTGATCACAGAGACATCATTGAACATTTGCTTCTTGGTAGACATGATGAAGTCAATCTCATTCCTCGTTGCACCATCGGGGCTCTGCCAGGCCCACTTCCTGTGCTCACGCTTTCTGAAGAAGGAGTTCATCATATAGAGGCCCTCCTTCTCCATAAAACTAGCCAGTTGGTGAGCCCGGCGATTCCGACGTCCAACTCCAAATTGCCCCACCTTCAGCTCATTCCCGTCTCGTTTGCCGATTTTCGCGTTGAAGTCCCCCATGACAACGGTAAAGTTTTAAGACATAAAGTTATTAAAATTTAAATTGAAGTACGGTTAGTTATTTAATTAATTAATATAATATGTAGTAGGCTGTATAGGTCTGCAGCCCCAGCCTAATATCAATGTCGTAAGATTTAAAAAAATAAAGCGGCGATATGGAAAAACAGTTTCCAGTATCTCGAATAAAAATGGTTCGTTTTGTGCACTTGTTGTAAAATGTACTATTTGTTAGCATAGGACAACAATCAGTTCATTAACCGTCAGTGCAGACAGCGGAAAATTTAAATGAAATAGTACCGTAATACCATTGTATGTACAGCAGAAAATTGCATGAATGTCTATGCGGACGTCAAGTGTGGTCTCGCGCATGATGCTCGCGACTCGACCGCGCGCCGTCACAATGGTAATACGGTCCTATTTGCAATGCAGCCCGTACTTTGCTCGCGCATTTTCGCGCTTGTCTAGGTGGGTCGGTGTATGTGTGACCACCCATTACATACCGAGTCTTCTCCGTGCACGGTAAGCCGTTGGCACCACTTAAATATGGAACGCCGTTGATAGTCATTGTAGTGAATGTCTTTTGACTTTTATAATGGCTGTAGAAAGACCCTTAACGATGCCGAAAGGCACTCGTGAAAACAAGTGCGTCATTAGGCAAAGGCTCAATATTGGGTCCTTTCCTTTTTCTAGTATATATATAAATGATCTACCCTATTTATTGAAAAACCAACCTCAAAATATGGTGTTATTTGCTGATGACACTTCCTTAATTTTTAAGATAAATAGGCGGGCCCAAAATCTAGATGACGTAAATAATGCCCTACTTCAGGTCCAAAATTGGTTCACAGCAAACAATTTGCTATTAAATGAAAAAAAAACCAAATGCATAAAATTTGCTTTACCGAATGTTAAAAGTAGTGATTGTGATATAGTACTGAATAAAGAGAAACTTGAATTCGTAGATAAAACGGTTTTCCTGCGGATTACGCTTGATTCAAGGCTACAATGGGGTTCTCATTTAACATCTCTTGCGGGGCGGCTAAGTTCAGCAGCATATGACATTAGAAAAATCCGTCAATATACTGATGTAGATACCGCTAGACTGGTTTATTTTAGTTACTTTCATAGTATAATGTCTTATGGCATTTTGCTATGGGAACGGGCTGCAGATATTGAGTCTATATTTATTCTGCAGAAAAGAGCCATCAGAGCCATATATAATCTTCGTAGGCGCGATTCTCTAAGGGAACTGTTTAAGGATATTGGCATCATGACAGTACATTGTCAATACATCTACGAAAACATAATGTACGTCAGAAAAAATCTGCACCTTTTTGGTAAAAGGGGTGACAGACATAATTACAGTACTAGAAATAGGGACCAACTAGTTCAGCCAGGCTTCAGACTCGCTAAAGTAGACTCATCTTTCATGGGGTACTGTTTGAGATGCTATAATAAAATTCCACAAAGTATTCTTGAACTGAATGAGACGAAATTTAAAACATGCATTAAACGCACACTATGTAAGCAAGCATATTACGCGATTATATCGCTGATAAAAATGCTTGGCTCAATGCTGGTCCTGCTCCACAAGGACAGGGGCGCTTAAATTGATTATTGTTGGAGCTGCTGAAGATTGTACAACTATCTTTGCATTGTATAGATTCAATCTCTTTAGTATTATATAATCTCATAGCCCATATTGTGTGAGTACTATGTACTAGAAAGCTATCATTCACTGGAAACCTACGTCTTTTCTTGACTTGAATGTGCCCTGGCGGTAGAGAATATGTCATGCTCACTCAAAAGTCTCGCTGATGGTGGCGCATGTGTCGGATCATTTAGTTCCCTTCAAAATGGTTGAGTTGAATGGTGCTGATCTATGCGTCATGTCCGTGAACGGACGCTGTCAGTTGTGACTGGTCATCTCTCAGTTGCCATGGCTTATTTTAATGAATTATTTTTTGAATTGTTTTTTTTTTCTATTTTGTTTTACTGTGGACACTTTTAACGTGCACATCTTGCTACATTGTTCTCACATAATATACCATCTCAACATGAATGATGTAACCAAGATTTTGTAACAATATTCTGATTTAAAAGAGTGTCCATGGAGTTTCTTGCCCGTTCTTCTCCATAGAGATCTACGCTAGGGAATGGGCAACTACAGTACTTTCACAGTTTTTATGTCTTGTGACTGGGACTGTAGCTACATTTAATTTTCATCTTTGTTTCGACAATTCAAAAGTGCCTGTAACTGGCTTACTTGAAATAAATGCTTTGATTTTGATTTTGATTACGACATTTGTTTTCTTCCGAACCATACGTTTCTGGAAACCTTGTAGTTACGAAGAAATTGGAGGTCAAAGTTCCAACTTTATCTCAATTACTTTTCTTCAAATACCTCCATGATCCCTGTACTAATCAATGCATCCTTCAACACAATATTTTGAGTCCGTTACATTGAGTTCTACTGTTAACCAGGATTTTTAACCCTTGAAAGTTGTTTCCCAGCAATAATTGGTTTTTTTTCGGGAACTGCCGGCGTGTTTTCGGTACTGGGTTCAAGAATGTATTTTTAATTTAATATAACTTTTTAGTTAGAGCAAAAAAAACCACCAATTTTTTTTTTGTTATAGAACTTATCCAAGATCTTTCCATTCATCACAAAAAAAAATCTTCAAATACCTACTCATTTATTTAAATGAGTCAACAAAATAAAAATCTAGTTAGTACCAAATACGACATCGACCATTACTCCATTCCATCTCGTTCTCCCCTATTCAGGGTGTAAACCACCTTATCACGAAGCCGTCAACCAAGCATTCTATACATCAAACTTGTTGTATGGCAACATTCCACAGTGTTGTGGAATGTGGCGCCGGTCAATAACTCAATTTATATTTTTGAAACTACAAATAAATCAGTTTTCCTAAAACTAACAACAAACCAAAAAGTAACAAGATTATTTACAAAGCAATTTGTTAGTGAAAGACCTGTTCTTTGTATTAATTAGACCTGTCCTTCGATCTGCCGGAAATGGTTTTAAAAACAAGTGTAAAAGGTAATGAAGCGAGTAATTTAGCTTAAACTTAATAACACCTTTGCATTGTTTAATTATTACAATAATTAATTGTGAAGTATTCTGGTATTGTTTGTAAGTTTTAATGAACTTGCGATGTAATGAATCACTGCACTGGGTGTGTGTGTCACTTCCGCCTAGGCAAGATGGACGCGCGTAGGCAACGAGGTGTTTCGTTATCTTATGATTAGCAAAACAATTGAAATACTAAGTGTTTATTGAAGTGAACGATATTGTGTTGTGAAAATGAGAACTGTAATACGATTTAAAATAGCGTGAGGAGTTTTTTTGTCCATTCTTCTTCTCAACCATAATACTTTGCGAATGGACGACTACACTCTAGAAAGCAGGGGGGAGACAGTTAGAACATGCACAACTTCAGTGAAGAAAGAGTCGCCATCTACTTTTCTTAACCAATAAACTAAAAACGAAATATTTCATAATTAACGATAGATGTCTCTGTTCAATTATGAAGATAAAATAAGTTCTATAATTTAATTTAGTAGTTTTCTAGAGAATAATTGTTACATTTCTCGTAAAAATTATCACGTTTTTAAATTTCAAGGCTGTTCCGTATTATCAATTATACCACAACCTTGTCTTGGAAATCCTATTTTGTGTAACATAATCTGGCAACATCCCCTTGATCTGTCCACGAAGTAGACACAATAGTTAAACAATGGTGTCTCGAACGAATTGGTCATTTGACAGATCATGATATTTATGGCTGCCTCAACTTGCGCTTGCGCTTGAATGTGTTTCGTTGGTCCATTTTATGTTTAATTATATACAAATTCTCTGTGTAACTGTCAATTCTGTTCAAATATAAATGTAGCCGGCGAAATTCTTTCTTGTTTTTTGCAAATAGAAGGTGTATTTACATCGTATTTATGTGATCAAAATGAAATTCGCGAATTAAATGATGGCTCGTATTAAAATGTATCATCATTAAATTATGTATTCGCAAATTTCATTATGATCAACATACGACGTAAACAAAACAGCTGCTATTTGCAAAAAACAAACAAAAAAACTTGAATGATCACCTTTAGGTGAACAAATATTGACCTATACGTAAGAAGGTATACATACATTCCTATCTACCTATAGCTACCTATAGAGCCTTAGTTTTCGTTAAGAAATCCAGAGGGCGCTTCAAATCGGATGCTTCGAAATGGCACAAGAGGGCTCTCTTCTCCCGGCGGACTCTCCGTCCGCCTACCGGCCCGTGGTGTTGCTCGACGAGGTGGGCAAGCTCTATGAAAGAGTCATTGCAAACCGCCTCGCCGAGCACCTTGCGGGGACGGGGCCGGACCTTGCGGAACACCAGTATGGTTTCCGCAAGGGGCGCTCTACGGTGGACGCCATCATGCGCGTGAGAGCCCTCACGACGAGGGATGCGGTGTCCAGGGGTGGGGTGGTCTTGGCGGTGTCTCTCGACATCGCCAACGCCTTCAACTCCATGCCCTGGAGCTGCATAAGGGAGGCACTCCGGTATCACCGGGTGCCGACCTACCTTCGTCGTGTGGTCGGGGACTACCTGACGGATAGGGCCGTCATCTACCCCGGTCGCAGCGGAGACTGGAACCGGCGAGAGATGTCGTGCGGTGTTCCACAGGGATCGGTTCTGGGGCCGTCCTTGTGGAACATCGGGTACGACTGGGTGCTGCGCGCCGACCTCCCTAGCGGTGTCAGCGTAGTCTGCTACGCTGACGACACGCTGGTGCTGGCACAGGAGAGGTCGCACGAGGCGGCGGCCGAAGTTATGACACGCGGGGTTGCGATAGTCGTTGAGAGGATCCGGCAACTGGGTCTCGAGGTGGCATTGCACAAGTCCGAGGCCATGTGCTTTCATTGGCCTCGGAATGCGCCACCTCCGGGATCCTCAGTGATGGCAGGAGGGGTTTCCATCGGCGTCGAGTCGACGCTGAAGTACCTGGGACTTGTCCTCGACAGCCGGTGGAACTTCGTGGAGCATTTCCGACGTTTGGCCCCCAAACTGGAGCGGACAGGGGCTGCCTTCAGGCGGCTCCTACCCAACCTGGGGGGGCCAAACGCCTCCTGCCGGAGGCTCTACGCGGGAGTCGTGCGGTCCATGGCCCTTTACGGGGCCCCGGTGTGGGCGCGTTCATTGAGGCGGCGTGCCGCCCACCATTTGAACGTGCCCCAGAAGGTGGTAGCCGTAAGGCTGGTCCGGGGGTACCGCACGATCTCCCGCGAGGCGGCGAACCTCCTTGCCGGATTGCCGCCATGGGATCTGGAGGCAATAGTCCTCGCGCGCCTACACGAGTGGCGCGCGGAGGCGCTACGCCAGGGGGAAACTCCACTGCCGCGGCAAATTGTCGCTTAGCGGACGGACTTCCGGCGGGATCTCATGGCGACATGGAGAGAGCGACTATCGCAACCCCGTGCAGGGCACGCCACAATAGTGGCGATAAGTCCCCTCTTTGAGGAGTGGCTGGAGAGACGCCACGGCGTCCTCACCTTCCGCCTGACGCAGGTTCTTACCGGACACGAATGTTTCGGTAAGTTCCTGCACCGAATCGGGCGGGAGGAAACGCCTAGGTGCTACCACTGCGAGGATCCACCGGAGGACACGGTGGAGCACACTGTGGAGGTGTGCCCCGCTTGGGTGGAGCACCGCCGTGTCCTCGAGGTGGCGATCGGCGGCGGCGACCTCTCGCTTCCGGCCCTGGTTCGTGCCATGGTCCGGAGCGAGACGGAATGGGACGCCGTCACCTCCTTCTGCGAAGCAGTCATGCTAGCGAAGGAGGTGGCGGAAAGTGAGAGGGAGAGATCCTCACGTCCCGGCCGCCGCGGGAGACGCCCCGACGCCCGTAGGCGCGGGCCTGTGGACGGGGAGCTATGGGCTAGCTCGCCGTCCGTACGTCTCATCGAGTCGAGTGCTGTGTGTGATTTCAACTACCCACCTACCAACACTATCTACTCACTACCCAACAACACCAACAATGAAGTATCGTATCGCACGGCGATGTGGCGGCGGATGGCGCCAATAGTTGGGACAGTGTTCCTCTAAGCTTTCCCTGTCGTGATAGATATTACAACTAAAAATGGAAAATAAATAAACCTTTTTTTCAAAAAATAAACCCGACTTGAAAAACACAAAATAGTGAAAAATAACTTTAGCTTTAGTAGTCGGTGAGAAAAAAAAACTAAATGAAACAAACAGAGTCACCGATTTCAGAAGCTGTTTGAATACGATACGTATATGGAATAATTTGATTGGCGATCCGAACAGACTTATCCATTCTGGGAGCGGGTATGCAAGCATCTATTATAGTAAGCATGATAGACAGACGATGATGAAGGTGTACTCACACGAGGTCCTTGGTGACCTTGTTCTTCCAGGTGAAGAACTCGTCCCCGAGGTTGAAGGTCATGTTACTCCGCATCACCACCTTCACGGGAGGAGCTGCCTCGCCTGAAGACTTGGAGTGGTCGCGCGGCTACAGCACGTAACGTGAAAGATTACAAATTAAATGTTTCGGTAAATTCAATGTAGAATGCATCCAATGGGCCAGAGTTGTTACGCAGTGGGTGCCAGAAGACGCACGTCGTCGCCGCGGGAGGCCTAGGAAACAATGACGTGACGACTCAGAGGCTTTGTGCAATCACAAAAGAGCCTCGGCTCAGCATAATGCCAGATAATAAAAGGTGTATCACCTGACGCTGATCTTTAGCAGTAGCCCACGAGTGCCATACGCTTGAAAACTAAACAAACAAATGTTAACAGGCTTTTACCGAAGAGATAAGTAGGGTTTTAACATTTTCTATGAAATTAGGCACAGAGCAACGACACTCCGCAGAGCACGGCATCGTTATCTAAATGTGATGGAACAGAGTCACGGTCCATCTGATTGTTCTGGCCAAGGGCTCTGGGCTTTTTATTGGGTTTTCCCTATAAGCCTATGGCAATCAGCTTGGCACAAATTGAAAAAAAAATCATTAAAAACACTAAGCGTGGATTAGATCGCACCAACAAGTGTAAAACTGGGTCTCCCTTGTTTGACCGAAAGGAATTTGACAAATTTTCACTTCTCAAATTTTTTTTCTCATAATTTCATTTGCCAAATTATTACTTAGCAAAAAATCTATTCACAAAAAATTGTAACGCAAACCTAATGTTTGAGAAATGAACGTTTAAACTATAACTTGTTTACCAACTAGTACTTTTAACATTTTTTATTTATTCAAATATTTTAGTTGGAATAACAGTTTTTACGCAAAATCAAATAAGCCAAATATTTAGTATCGTCAGTTTTCAATTCACACTTTCCTATTCAGTCAAATGCTTCAATGACAAAAATGTGAACTGCTAAGTGGGTAGGAGTAAATCATAAATGTCGCTCAATGTGGGTTAGTCAAGCAAAACACTATCACTAACCTAACAATTTTTTTTTTTAATAAGTAATTAGCCTAATCTAAATAGTTCAGTTCCGGGTAACCTACTAAATACAATTTCTTTTTTTCTATTAAATGTGTCCAGACACATGTGACATTAGACACTGGCACAAGCCGGCCGCTGCCGCGGCACCGCTCGCTCGGCTCTTGCGTAGGAGGTCACAGTTTTAACCTAACCTAACCAATTTTTAAATAATTAACCTAATCTAACTACTTAAAAAACTAATATCAAGTAACCATAATTTTTTTTTATTTTGGCCTTCATATTTTTTGTCTTAACAAATCATTTCACCAAACGTTTATTGTCTGAAGATTGTTTGCTGTAATAAATCATTTGATTAAAGAACAAATGCCATAATGACATTATACTTGGTAACATTTTTCCAAGTAAAAATTTGACCAAATAAAAATATGCGTACTAAAATCATTCGAAATATTGCAATGGTATAAAAAAAGGATGCTAAAATTTGTTTGGGTAATGAAATTTTGTCAAAATCTTTTCGGCAAAAGGGCAGGATCCAGTAAAAACTCTACGACAGAGAACACTTACCTCATCCGTAGAATATTCCTGATGCTTCTCCTTCCGTTCATGACGTGGTTCTCCGGACGAGTCACTGACACTAGCGCGCTGGCTCATGCGCTGTCCCTGCGCAGCGATATCGTTGTTGTCGTCACTCTCCCGAAGCGCGGCATTCTGGCTGTCACTGGCGCGCTGGCTCATACGCTGTCCCTGCGAGGCGATATCGTTGTTGTCGTCACTCGCCCGAAGCGCGGCATTCTGGCTGTCACTGGCGCGCTGGCTCATACGCTGTCCCTGCGAGGCGATATCGTTGTTGTCGTCACTCGCCCGAAGCGCGGCATTCTGGCTGTCACTGGCGCGCTGGCTCATACGCTGTCCCTTCGAGGCGATATCGTTGTTGTCGTCACTCGCCCGAAGCGCGGCATGCTGACTGTCACTGGCGCGCTGGCTCATACGCTGTCCCTGCGAGGCGATATCGTTGTTGTCGTCACTCGCCCGAAGCGCGGCATGATGGTTGTCACTGGCGCGCTGGCTCATGCGCTGTCCCTGCGAGGCAATATCATTGTTGTCATCACTCGCCCGAAGCGCGGCATGCTGGCTGTCGCTGGCGCGCTGGCTCAGGCGCTGTCCCTGCGAGGCGATATCAGTATTCTCGTCACTCGCCCGAAGCGCGACATGCTGGCTGTCGCTGGCGCGCTGGCTCATGCGCTGTCCCTGCGAGACGATATCATTATTCTCGTCACTCGCCCGTAGCACGGCATGCTGGCTGTCACTGGCGCGCTGGCTCATGCGCTGTCCCTGCGAGACGATATCATTATTCTCGTCACTCGCCCGTAGCACGGCATGCTGGCTGTCACTGGCGCGCTGGCTCATGCGCTGTCCCTGCGAGACGATATCGTAGTTGTCGTCACTCGCCCGAAGAACGGTATGCTGGTCTATCCGCTCTCTTTGCATGGCGACTGTCTTCGCGTTCGAGTTTAGCTTCTTGTTTTTAGCATGCGAGCTAATATCGTTGTGGCTGTCACTGGCATGGTTGCTGCGCTGTCCCTTCTCACTGGAGTGCGAGTTAATGTTGTTCTTGTCACTGGCGTGCTTGCCCGGCCACTGTCCCTTCTCGATGGAGTGTGCGACAAGGTCATTGGGTTTCAGACGCTGCGGTCGGGAAATCCGACGGAATCGTGACTCGCCTGGTTGGGAATGGTAAGTTAATAGGGTAAATTCCGAAAGGACCATGGGCAAGCTTCTCATTTTTTTTAATGATGACGTAGCTTATAATGAGGACTTCACTTCATACCAAAACATAAACAACCTAAGTCATCGGAGAACAGAAATTGACACACTAGAGAATTATGTTCCTTTTTTAACCCACCACTCAAAAAGAGAGGGGTGTTATAAGTTTAACGTGTCTGTCTGTGGTATCGTAGCTCCCAAACGGATGAACCGATTTTCGTTTAGTTTTTTTTTCAATATTTAAACCAATGAATATTCTTACTAATAAAAAAAACTTAAGTTTAAGGGGTTTCCGTTACGAAGCCTTAACCGTCCTTAGTCGATTCTAGAGCTTCGCCAGCCTAGCTTTAACTCACTGTTTTCAACATGAAATACCTTAAGAACAAATGACTGTTGTAGTCAAATCTACGAAAAATGCAGGAAATAGCAGCATTTTCAACTACACTCGAGAGCAATGAATCCGGGTCACTTAAAGAATGTTAAAAATCTCGGAAACTAAAAATGATAGGTTAATGCAATAAATTGTATTTAATAGACAAAGTGAAAATCCCTTAATGAAAGTAAAAAAAATATGAGTCACCATACATTTTATTAACACAAAATTACATAAAGAAAAAAACTGCTGATCTCTCCTTAAAACAAAAATAGGAAACATGAAATTTTTGAACTTTATTACGATTTTCTTGAATTTTAATACTTCGTATTGCCTCCTCGTGCTTCCATTACTGCGTTTACGCGGTTTGGCATGCTGTACACCAAGTTCCTTATACGATTTTGGGGAATATTCTCCCATTCCTCTGTGAGAGCAATTTTGAGCTCACGAAGCGTGATTGGGGGAGGGTTTCGTTGTTTTACGCATCTGCCTAGCTCGTCCCAAGCATGCTCGATCGGGTTGATATCCGGGCTGCGCGCTGGCCACTCCATACGAGTAATGTTCATCTCTTGAAGGTAGTCATTCACAATCCTACCTGTATGAGGTCGGGCATTGTCATGCATAAATATAGCATCCTCACCTAAATTGACCATAAATGGACCAACGTGATCATTGAGGATTTCTTCCACATATCTTACGCTAGTTAAAGAGCCGTTTTCTATGATCACCAGCTCTGTGCGACTTTCAGAAGAAATTCCGGCCCACACAAGTACAGACCCACCACCGTAGGCTACTTTTTCTTCGATGCATGCTTGCTTGAATCTTTCCCCTGGTCTTCGATACACTCTGTGTCTTCCATCGTGCTTGTAGAGCATAAATTTTGATTCGTCGGAGAACATAACTTTTGACCAATCTTCAATACTCCAATTTACGTGGCTCTGGGCATATCTTAGTCTTGAAATACGATGCCCACGCTCCAGTTTAGGGCCGTTTGCAGGTCTAAGGGGTTTTAAGTTAGATTCAGCAAGCCGACGTCTTACTGTCCATGCACTTGGGTTACTTCCTCCGAGGCGTCGAAACTGATTTGTTAGTTCAGTTCCTGTGAGAAAGCGATTTTGAAGCATGGTGTTCACCAAGTATCGGTCTTCTCGTGCTGTGGTACACCTGGTTCTGCCCGTTCCTGGTCTGCGTAGGTTAGAACCAGTTTCTTCGTAACGTCGGAGAACTCTTTGTACTGTTGACAGCGACACACCGACAGTCCTGGCTGTATCGCGCTGACTCCGGCCGGTTTCCAGCATTGTAAGTATTCTGGTGCATTCTTCAGGCGTAAGCGACATAATTTCAGAATAATGAATATAGAGCACTATCAACATGGTTTATGTACCCACATAAATGACAGATTACAAACAAAAGCAAAACCAAATGCTGTAATTTCGTAGTTCCATCTTCGAAAGTGGCCCTTTTTCAAATTTGATTTTTTTATGATATAACTATACAATAACTAAGAAGTTTTAATACCTTCATTTAAGGAGTATTACATTGTCTATTAAATATAATTTATTGCATTAACCTAGCATTTTTAGTTTCCGAGATTTTTAGGATTCTTTAAGTGACCCGGATTCATTGCTCTCGAGTGTAGTTCTGTCTCTGGTCTCCGGCGACTTAGGTACTTGTTGTTTCACAATTAAGTAAAGTCTTAATTGTAAGCTACTATTTGAGAATATTTCAATTCTGTTGGTCTTACGCCTTCCTGCCCATGGTGCTTTTTGATTTACGTAAATCAAATTAGATTTACTAGTGATTGGTTACACATTAGCCAGCTGTACGTGTACAGAGTCATATTTAGGGAATGCTCGAGAATACTAGTCAGTGGCGAAGGTCCCATACAACTCGATGTCTACGGGATTCCCTTTGAAAAGTGGCACAGGCAGTATTCTATAGAAAATAGTACATTTTGATACAAGTGGAGAAACTTTGTTATTGCATTCGAGGCGGAATTAACGGCGGTTTTAGAGAACTGCAATAGCAAATGTCCACGTGTATCAAACGACGTTTTTCAATACACTTTTGAAGAAATTAAATAAAATAACGAAAAAAAACAATCACCGCCGACTATAGGCATTGCACCAATTTGTACTAAGTATAGATATAGTTTTATCTGTAGCAATTTCCCAACACCCGCGTGCTGTGCCGCGTGCGGTTCCTTTCTGCACGCGGCACAGCACAAGGTGATGGAAAATGAAAACAATCCACGTGTGTGAAATACATGGCATGTTGAACCTTATCGTAGTGCGATAAGGACCCGTTTTCGAGGAAGTGTATTGAAAATAATATAATCACATTAAATATATGTATTCCGGCTTACATCTTACAAAAATGAACCCTTCGCTACTGTACTCAATGTTAATGCGAGAATGTTCGACCTCGCTTTTAGAACACCGGGTAAAACGGGGTGGATAGAGATGCTGGGGTGGCCAGAGACATGGGGTGGATAGAGACGCAGGGGTGAATAGAGACGCACTAGGGTGGACAGAGACCTGGGGTGGATAGGTACGGTCTGGGGTGGATAGAGACGCAGGGGTGAATAGAGACGCACTGGGGTGGATAGAGACGCTGAAGTGGACAGAGATCTGGGGTGTTTAGAGACGCTGGGGTGAATAGGTACGCTCTGGGGTGGATAGAGACCTAGCTGGGGTGGATAGAGACGCTGGGGTGAATAGGTACGCTCTGGGGTGGATAAAGACGCTGGGGTGAATAGGTACGCTCTGGGGTGGATAGAGACCTAGCTGGGGTGGATAGAGACGCTGGGGTGAATAGGTACGCTCTGGGGTGGATAGAGACGCTGGGGTGAATAGGTACGCTCTGGGGTGGATAGAGACCTAGCTGGGGTGGATAGAGACGCACGGGTGAATAGAGACGCACTGGGGTGGATAGAGACCTAGCTGGGGTGGATAGAGACGCAGGGGTGAATAGAGACGCTGAAGTGGACAGAGATCTGGGGTGTTTAGAGACGCTGGGGTGAATAGGTACGCTCTGGGGTGGATAGAGACCTAGCTGGGGTGGATAGAGACGCAGGGGTGGATAGAGACCTGGGGTGGATAGAGACGCTGGGGTGAATAGAGACGCTCTGGGGTGGATAGAGGCGCAGGGGTGAATAGAGACGCTGGGGTGAATAGAGACGCACTGGGGTGGACAGATACCTGGGGTGGATAGAGACGCTGGGGTGAATAGAGACGCTCTGGGGTGGATAGAGACGCAGGGGTGAATAGAGACGCACTGGGGTGGATAGAGACGCTGAAGTGGACAGAGATCTGGGGTGTTTAGAGACGCTGGGGTGAATAGAGACGCTCTGGGGTGGATAGAAACCTAGCTGGGGTGGATAGAGACGCAGGGGTGAATAGAGACGCTGAAGTGGACAGAGATCTGGGGTGTTTAGAGACGCTGGGGTGAATAGGTACGCTCTGGGGTGGATAGAGACCTAGCTGGGGTGGATAGACACGCAGGGGTGGACAGAGACCTGGGGTGGATAGAGACGCTGGGGTGAATAGAGACGCTCTGGGGTGGATAGAGACGCAGGGGTGAATAGAGACGCTGGGGTGAATAGAGACGCACTGGGGTGGACAGATACCTGGGGTGAATAGAGACGCACTGGGGTGGACAGAAACCTGAGGTGGATAGAGACGCTGGGGTGAATAGAAACGCTCTGGGGTGGATAGAGACGCTGGGGTAGACAGAGACCTGAGGTGGATAGAGACGCTGGGGTGAATAAAGACGCTCTGGGGTGGTTGGAGACGCTGGGGTGGACAGAGACCTGGGGTGGAAAGAGACGCTGGGGTGGATAGAGACCAAACTTTGAAAGGGATTAATCGTTGAGTCCATATGATATGTTAGCAAAATGTACTCTATTTTATTAACTTAATTATTTAGAGCTCTTAATAGCAACATCAGGTTTCAGATGTTATTATTTATTTCCCATAACAAACACTTACACACGAAACAGCATACCATATTATTTCTACATCTTGCTCTATACTACATAAAGAGGGTCCTAAGTAAACAAACAGTTGCAAAGAAATTCGAATTATTTCATGAATCGTGTTCCCTTGATACCCACAGCTGTATCTTAATGACTGGTTTACAACATAGTGACATACCCATATCCCAGTCCTCGCGGTCCTCGCCGGCGGAGTGGTCCATGCTGTCATCCGCCACGTTCTCGGCGCCGACGCCCACTTCTTTCTCGCCGTATGTGTTGCCGCCGTCTTTGACTTTGTTGCCCTCGTCTGAGTGACCATGAGTATTGCTTTCGTCTTTGTTACTTGCATGTTTGTTGCTATCCGCACCATATTTGCTATCGAATGTTGCTTCAGGAGAGTCGTGTGTCGAGCTATAATGACGAAAACATAATTATTGTTTGTTTAGTCATTACTGATGGCACAGTATTGGTCGCAGTGTCTGAGCGATTGGCTGCTGCGTTGTGTGTCGCGGGTTCGATTCCCGCACGGAACAAATACAGGCTGTCGTTTTGCGTCCTCGATGTTGAACCAGCAATCTTAAACTCATTTCCATCCATATGTGCATATCAGTCTATGTATCAATTCACACAAGTTTATACAAATAAATGCATCTTTATCTTTTTAAAATTGTCAGTTTTGAGTAAATATGTCTACATATACAGGGTGATTGTGTCTGAACCCGCCATAGCAAATTCGCATATAGAGGAGGTCATTTGCTAATTAGTGGACCCTACTTCAGACTTCTGTCAAGATTTTTTTTAAACCTATCTTTATTTTCAAGAAAATTCCGAGGTATTTTAATGACCAATATTTATGACTACCAACAAATAATAAAAAAACTACTAAAATAATGCAAAAAAAAAAAAACTGTTTGGAAAAAACTCAATACAGTATAAAAATTAATATATCTACCAAACCATAAAACTTCGGCGACGGAAAGTAGGGTTCAATAATTAGCAAATGACCTTCTCTATAAGCGAATTTCCTATGGCGGGTCCAGAGTTCTAAACACAATCACCCTGTATAATGCTTCCGAGCGACTGCAACTAAGCAGAGGCTCGTAGAGATTACGAGATACGCTTAGCGGTTCCGCGAGTGCCGTCGGAGCGTGCGTTTCAACGTTAGCGTTCACGGCCACGCAACGCAGTAAGCTGATGCAGGAAGACCGCGAGTTCAGTCGGAACCCATATTGGATGTATCATTTTAGTCTAGATTATTTAATGGGTCCCGACTGTTGCAGTCAATATGACCTGTTTCCTGAAATTGTTTTTTTTTTTTTTACACTTTTTAGTTTCTTGGATATACCATTTTAAAATCCTCATGATGAGCCCTTTATCTAGCCGTTCAGGCTGCAGAGCGTGCCAAACATTTGAATTTGGCGCCAATAATCCGCCATTCTTTATTATTTTTTTATTTTGATATTGCCAGTGTCACTCTCACAGTAAATACGAATTTAACGACACCTTTCAAGCTAAGATTCATCGAGCCGTTCAGGCCACAGAGCGTGCCAAACAATTATACATTCATACTCTCGAAAAACATAACCCTCCTTCTGGCGCAGTCGGGTAACTAATTAACTTTACGCAAAAAATATTGCTGGGAAACGACTTTTTTGTTTGGGGTAAAAAATCATATTTTGCACGCACTCAAAACATTGTTCTGATGGATGGATTGAATAGTACGGGAGTCGTGGAGGTGTTTAAAGTAAAAATCTTACATTCAAAACTTGTATTTAAAAAAACAAGTTGTCAAATGATGGAAATTTGACCCCCAATATCTCCGTAACTAGAAGGTATGGTGTAGAACAAAAAAATGATTGCAATGACGGGGAGAACAAGTGCCTTTCGGTTTCGTTAAGAGGTTTTTATAGATATTTATAAAGGTTTTTATAGATAAATATATACGAATTGAATTGATATATAGAAACCAGGGCCGTCCTAAAGCTCGTGGGGTCGACGACATCGTCAAAGTCGCGGGAATACCTGGATCAGGGACGCACAGCACCGGGAAGTCTGGCACAAGAAAGGGGAGGCCTATACCTAGCAGTGGGTGATTCCGGGCTGCTATGATGATGTAGTTTTTTACACGACTCAAACTCGAACGACATATAGAAAAGTTTATAGGATACGAAAACATAAAAAATAAGGATGATGAATACATATCAAGTTACTAATACCGTAAGATACGAATATTTTACATTTTAGGCTCGTTTGTTTTTCCAGTTCAGTTCTTTGTTTATATTATATTCAATGGCAACATCGTTAAGGGGAACTTTCGACTTTTCGATTGAAATCAATAAGAAAAGTTACTAGTCATTTTCCAAAATTCGTAACTTTTTTTTTTGTAATACATTATTTTATTTTTGTACACTTTAAACACGATATATATTAACAATTGATCCAAAATAAACTTTATTTTAATGGGAAAAGGTTGATTTACGTGGCATAGAGGGGCATCACGCCATGGCATCGTCGTACCATTTCCATACGGGTCGGTTGTACTGCCGGCGCGCACATAGATGCATCACATCAATATGAGCACACCTTTGATGCATGCTGTACAGGTTGGAAGGGGCAGCAAGAGGTCGGCCATAAAAAAAGAAACCGGCCAAGTACGAGTCAGGCCACGCGCAGTGTAGGGTTCCGTAAAATAAATGTTACTATATTTTTTACATTTTTAAATGTTTTTTTTTTAGTTTTATTATGAAATATTTATTAAAAATGTTAAAAAAATGTGTTTAAATGAAAAAACGAAAAAATAAAATAATTATAATAGATATAATAGATTAAATTTGACATCTGTCAGTTTAGCAACTACAGCAAATACTTCATCTTAGTCACTTCAGAGGATTTATTCTAAGGATTTTATATTTGGTACAAAATTATCCAACACCCTAGTTCAACGACTATTACTGCTAAACTAATAAAGTTATCTTAACCGTAAAACTATAATTTTACTTTAAAGTTCAAGAAATGTACTGTCATCATGCATTTTTTCAGATTTTTCAAGCCAGCAGTTTAGCTTCGTCAACGGATGGTCCTTTCGTAAATGGAGCATTAAATCGAAAAGTAGTAGTATTAGCAACCCCTAAGT
Source organism: Xestia rhomboidea (assembly GCA_963853795.1). Classification (NCBI taxonomy): domain Eukaryota; kingdom Metazoa; phylum Arthropoda; class Insecta; order Lepidoptera; family Noctuidae; genus Xestia; species Xestia rhomboidea. The sequence continues at coordinate 563,152 of OY970783.1, forward strand.
CAATTTAAAAGACCTATTCAATGATACCCCACACAAAAAAAAACATCCCCACTTCACATGTAGGGGAGCTACCCTACAAAAAAATATGTTCCAAAATTTTATTAACCACTTTGTCGGCGTTATTGATATACACACCTTTACAAAATTACAGCTTTCTAGTACTAACGGTCTCTTAGCAAAACCTCTGACAGACAGAGAGACCGATGGACATGGCGAAACTATAAGGGTTCTTTGTCAGGACTACGGAACCCTAAAAATAAAACAGCTGTTTCCTACAAAAGTGCACAGCTGTTTTTTAATAATTAGCGACCATAAACTTGGATGTTCGGTATGGTGTAGTGAACACGTGGTAACCGTTCGTGCGTGTACAGTGCGAACCATTCTGTAAGTAATAGAACATAGCAGATAGCGCGGCATGGCGGCACTCACCCGCCGTCCTCGCCCAGCTTGTGCGTCAGGAGGTGCTGCAGCTCTTCGCGCTCGTACGCGTGGCGCGCGTGCTGCTGCGGACATGTGCTCACTGTAGCGGTAGCATTACCTCTATCTCATTCTGTCACTTGAAGGCGTCATTCGATGGAGCGACCATCCGCATTCATTCTCATCGGAAGCACTTACACTTGTGATGGAACCTTTTACTTTAGTGAGTCACAATTCGAAGTGACAGAAAGGGAAAAGATGCAACAATGTCGATTTGTTCGTGTTTATGTGATTTCACCCATAGGCTTACGCAGACTAGACTTACGCAGAGCGAAATATTCGCGAGAGGCCATCTGTGCGTTGGGCACCTGTAGAAGTAAAAGAACCCAGATCGAACGCGGGCTCACACGAACAGACCAAGTTCGGAGGAGACGCGAGCGCAACCTCAGGCAGCGGGTTTCAGACTCTGCTTGGGGATTTTTAAGTTCTACAATCGAATAATAAATGTTGCCGTCCGGCTGCGGCCAAGTTAGGCGAGCCACACATATAATAGACGAGTGTGGCGCTAGCGGAGTAAGCCTGCCGCTGACTGGTGGCGCCATCCGTCCAGTTTGTACGAAAGCGAGCGATACTGTAGTTCAGTCTGCGCCACTTTCACGTATTTGTCTCATCGCCCAAATATCTTTGTCACCAATATTGTTTACAACTTGAACTTGTATATTTAATAAAGATGCTGTCCTTTAAAGGGACTACAGGAACTAAACGCGAGTTTTATAATGCAAAAAAGCATATGATTCACTGCAATAAACAAAACCAGAAAAATATATGATATTCTTCAGGATATATGCTAGTGTGATAGTGTTTTGAAAACATAATACAACTAATTTTACTCGATAAATAACAATCACGACCTTATCTCTAAAAAATTCTTAAACGAGTAAAAACCATACTCAAATAATTCTACAAGCAACATATTAGCATGATAGTGTTTAATATTTTTAGTCCAATCAATAGATTTTTTGTAAATCGCAAAAAAACACTCATTTCGAACTATTCGGCCCGCAGTGACTGTTGTAACAACCACTTTGTAGTGCAAGCTGATTCAAACTTTATTCTAACAGAATTTCAAACGAAGTTTGAACCACCACAATTAGAGTTGCTAATTTAGCTCCTGTAGTCGCCTTAATTAAAAAAAAACTTAAATAAAATGACAAAGTTTAAATTGCTTTAACAGTACAACCTACCAACCTTTTTTTGCGTCTCCACAAAGTCTTCTATGATGATCTTCTTGCTGCCTTCGCCGATCTTGCTGACCTCGCCGACTCGGTCCGAGTGTGACCCCTCACGGTCCGAATGAGACCCCGCACGGTCCGAATGAGACCCCTCACGGTCCGAATGTGACCCCTCGCGGCCCACGTGTGCTCCTTCGCGGTTCGAGTGTGACCCCTCGCGGTCCGAGTGTGACCCCTCGCGGTCCGAGTGTGACCCCTCGCGGTCCGAGTGTGACCCCTCGCGGTCCGAGTGTGACCCATCGCGGCCGCGGGTGCCGCTCTGCAGCTCGATGCGGCCCAGGCCCCCGAAGGAGCCGGGCTGTGCGACGCCGCTACTGGGCGCTGGTACTGCGGCGTCCGCTTTCAGCTTCTGGACGTGTTTCTTCGGTTCCTGTGGAAACATTTTAAGCATTCCCTAGTTAATTGACATTGTACGGCATTGAAAAAACACTGTACGGGAATTATTTATATTACACATTATACTACAGCAGCACCCTACCCTTACCTATGACCCAGTTCCTTGCGATAGGAGAAGGAAGGACCTGGTTTGCACAAAGCCTCAAACTAAACATGCTCCTGCTAGTCGATTCAATGTGTTTTTAGGAGCTTATCTGTATAATAGACTCAACAAGAAACTTAACTTCTATAGTCTAAGTTATAGGAAATGTAGTTTTTCATCCCATCTATTCGAAAAGGACGACTTGGTTCGCCTTTAAGTGCACCCAAAGGTGGTGTTTTCTATAAGAAACTTTTAGCGGGCAGTAATGAGTTTTTAATCCTCTTTATAAGTGTGCCGCAATTATCTTTTCTTCCAACTATTCTTTAATTTCATCACAATCACACTAAAAACTCAGTACAAAGCGAGTCTTTAATGCTCTAGAGCAATAAAAATGTATGAAATTTACTCTATTCAGCCAGCCGAAATCAATACCTTTTTTTTTACGTACGTATTGTTCGTTTCTATCCTACTTGTTCCAAATTTAAAAAATGATTGCTGCTAACTCTGATTTCATATAAATTTGCCCAACAAAACTCTTAACCTTACGTTTAATAATTGCTCAAGTATAACTTTTAATTTCAATAATTAAACTTCTATTTTAACTGTTTGATATGAGTTTCTTTTATCTACTATTCCTATAGATAATAATTGAAAGAAAAACAAGATTATGCACCTCGCCTTAAGTAATTTATATTGCCCTCGTGCATGTTCATAATCAGGCACTCGGTGCAATAATAAATTACTTTGTGCTCGATGCAATAATCTACTATTGCCGCGCACTTTTTGAATTGAACTTTTAGCGGGCAGTAATGAGTTTTTTCACTTCTCATGCTCTAAAAGTACGCCAATATAGCCCTACGAAGCGGGACTGAAGTAGGGAGTAAAAGTAATTAGTTTTTTTAATTTCCTTCATGTGACATAGACAAACTCAAACAGCCAGTACCTAAATATACTATTATCTGTGGAGTGTGGACCATCTTCATTGCGAAAATGTTGAGAGTTTTAGTTCCATGGTTTTTCCGCAAGGGAAGGTGGCGCCATGTATTTTAAATTGTTAATCTGTGACTGGTTTAGAAGAAAAAACTGACCGCGAAAATTTCAGAATTTTTGTCGAGTGTAAATTTGTTCGGTTTTAAATCAATTAAGAATTACCAGTGACAGAGAAGAGTTTGACGTCGAGCTAAGAGCAAAAGACTTATTAGATAACCTTTTGCCGCCAAAATCGCGGCACATTTACGTAAAAACTTACAAAAGTTTTATGGACCGGAGGAAGAAGAAACATTTGTGATTTTTATTTTATTAAGTAATTTTATTAAAGGTACTAAATTAACTATTTTCTCGCACTCAAAGTGAAAAGTATAGTTTGCACCTCGAGACTAAACGCCAACTTAATATAGCCTCGGTTTCATTGACACCCTCGCACGCTCGGGAGTCAAACCACCTCTGACTTCGTTTAGTCCCTCGATATAAAATATACTATTAATCCTCTTTATAAGTGTGCCGCAATAATCTTTTCACCTCAGCACCTCAAACAAACAGGTTTTGCTGTTTACAGACAGTGAGCAATATTCGATTTTGCTGCGAGCGTGAGACAGAGTAACTTTTTAATTATATTTTTTTTAAATATCGAGAACTGTGCAGGTCTACTAACAAAATTCAAAAGATTTCAACTTCACTTTATTCTGTCACTATTTAATACGAAATTTGATTTTCAAATTCCATATCTAGTAGGCCCAAAAAAGAAAAAAAAATCAATAAAACGTTCGGATACCGATATTGTAAATCGATGACCGTAATATTGTAAACCACGGGTTAAGGTTTTAAGTAAGTGAAAAATTGTTATATTTCGAATAATCGAATTAAATCATGTATCTACTTATTTATTTATAGTTTAATCTTTAATATTGAGACAGAATACCGCGAGTGTAGTTTCAGAACGCATTTTAAAAAAATAGCGGGATTCAAATTTTTATTGTTTTATTCTCTGTTACGCTAGCCATGATTAGGTCAATGTACGCTAGCTACAAAGTACAATAAAATTTGGATAATAAAGTAATAATAATAAATAAATATGAGCGAGTCCAGTGACGAAGTCTGCTATTTAACACCCGAAGATTGAAGAATACCTAAAAAATGCAGAATTAAGTTTCCTGCCTGAAAAGTATCTAAAAACGTATGATATTTTTAGGCAATGGACACTAACAAAGGGTGCTAACACTTTTTCGGAGACTGTACTGTTATCGTACTTCATAGAATTATCACAAACTAGGCAACCATCTACAATGTGGAGTATTTACTCAATGTTGAAAGCCACAATAAAAACAAAAGATGACGTGCACATTGAAACCTATTCCAAACTTATTGCATTTTTGAAAAGAATGTCAGTAAGGCACAAATCCAAATAACATAATTTTTTACAAATCTCAATATCTTTTCCTGTTTATTGTATCCTATAAAAATATACAAATCATCGTCTGGATATCTGTGTGTTTGTGATGTGGTGTGGTGGTTTAATTTTTACAATGTTGTTTTTTTTTTACCTTTAAGTATATGTTCTCGCTGCTGACGTGAAAAGTTGTATGTGGTACACGAGACCAAAGTTATTTGCATCTCGTGTCTTTGAATCCCTCGCTATACGCTCAGGATTCTAACCTAGAATAACTCGCCACGCTCGTGATAAACAAAAACAAAACGATAGAATCCTTCGCTGACTCGGGATTCAAAATCAACACTCGCAGCAAAAACCCACTTTGCTCTCTTGTTGCACCAATAACTATTTACGCGCACTTATTGAATTTGGAACATCTTATTGTTCAGCGCCAAAGAAATCGAACGCAAATATTGTTTGAATTAAGACTGGGTGGTACGACGGCCTATAATCGCGCCGCTGCCGGCAGAATAAAAAAAAGAAATCAAATTAAAAACGCGCGAATTTTCACGGATTGTTAGAAATTCATGGTTTTGTTTTGAAACATTAGTTCTTCAAGTGACATTGAATAAAATATGAGGCGCCATTTATTTTCTCATAGTGGGTGATGAAAAGTAAAGTGTATTACACGGGCGCAAATATATTTTTGGCTCGGGCGACGTACTTTGAATCCCTCGCTACGTTCAGGATTCTACTAAAGAATCCCTCACTTCGCTCTGGATTCAAAAAAGCGCCCTCGCCGTAAAAATATATTTTGCCCCCTTATGATACAATCTACTATTGTAACATCGGATTATTTAGCGATACTTAATTACACGGACACAGAAAAACTTCTAGAAGTCCTGGTTTGATTATGTTATTCCTTCGTATCTAATTGTAAAATATGTATTTACTTAATTTAGTTTTAATGTTAATGTTTGATGTTATTTGTACCAATTTGATTATTCTTATAGTTGTTAATAGATTTCTTTTATTTTATGCACTAATTATACCATTGTTCGAGAAATAACACTGCTGCACCTAAATGTACACTTTTGTAATACTTTTTAAATAAATTATTCTTATTCCTAATTTAAAGTTTTTGTCAGGTGTGTTTTTTTAGTTTTTCTTACGTTATTAGCGACTTTCAGAACGCACCCTTAACTGCCATATACACACAGCGGCACGGTATGTGGCCCAAACATAAACAAACCGATAACAGGCGATTTCGGTATCGCGTATGAGAATGTCGTGTGGCAACGTGTCAGGTCATTTCACACGTCCTCTAAGAAACTGTCATAACACATAAATATGTAGGTTTTAGATAATACCCCACTCGATTTCGAAGTAAAACAGAAGATACTAACATGAGTATGTCTGTGGGGGTCCCGCTCGGCCGCGCGCACGCCCAGCACGCGCAGCAGCGCGGGCGGCGCCGCGCCCAGTGACGTCACCTTGTTGCGCTCGAACAGGCGCCCGTTGTTCACCACCTGAGCAGGCACAGTTACGTCACACAGCAGCTCTCGGCCGTATAGCTATTGTGCGAATCTCGCGGATCATTTTGATTGCGTGATGCAAGATTTGTAGTTGTTAACTTGCGTCAATGATGTCGCCAGTTCTTTTTGTATATTTGGCTATGTCGCTACAATAGTACAGGCAACAATTGGATATTGACATCGACTTTAATTCGTAACAATAAGGGAGGTGTTCGTCAAATGAAAGTAACTAGCGAAACTCCAGTGATGTGTTGTTCACAAATCATCGGGTGTGCAGAAAGTGATGTTGTAATGACGAGTTGTGAAGTAGAGTCGAGTAGCTGCAGGATGACCTGGCTCCAGTTACCTTGACATTGTTGTCTACGAGTATGGTGACGAGGTCTCGCACGAAGCTGTTGTTGGGCAGCAGCTGGGCGTGCTTGCAGTGGATGTCCACCTCCAGGTGCTGTGTGGAGCCGTTGCTGAGTGTGCGGAGTAGTTTCAAGATGAACTTGTTCTTCGTGCGCTTCTTGCCCCAGTGTGTGCGTTTGTGACCGTGGCGTTTGTGGTGTGTGCGCTATGAAGTATAGGTGGTGTTAGTGTTACACTGGAGCAGGGATGTGCTGCGGAACATAATGTTCAACCGCAACAAGTATGCGCTTCGGGAAGCCAGTCGTCGAGAGGCATGCCATGACCATCGAGGCAAACCAAGATCTCTGAGGCAGCGATACGCGGTAGGAGTCGCACCTATCAGTCTTAGCCAAAGAGATCTACCCAAATTTTAACCGACTTCCTAAAGGAGGGGGTTATCAATTCGTCTGTTTTTTTTTTGTATGTATGCGATATCTTCGCCAATTGTGAACCGATATTGATAGTTCTTATTTTATTTGGAAGAATATTATTTCGCGGTGGTCCCGTTTAAGTTTGGTGAAGATCTGATGCTGATTTTCGGAGATATACTAGGGAACTCTTCAATAATAGACTGCAAATTGGTCGTGATTGCTGCAATCGCTTGGATGTTTATTGTTTATACAGCATCATGACGTGTAATGATGTTGTGTAAACAATAAACATCCAAGCTATTATATGGAAAAAATAAAAAAACTTTTTTGCAAAAAATATAACTGACTTCAAAAACACAAAAAAGTGAAAAATAACTTTAGCTACAGAAATCGGATGCAAAAAAAAAATCGAACAAACTAGTCATTGACTTCTTGTTTTGTTAGAAGAAAATTAGAGATAGTACCCGGTTACATTACTGTTGTACCTGGCGGCGATGACTTTTTCTATTTTCACATTTCGTCAGTACGGTTAAGCATTTTCGTTGCCGACACATGTCGCGATATTTGCGTGCTATCACTGCTTTATTTTTGAACATTTTTTCATTGTTACGTTTGGACTTTTATTGTTATATAAGTCATCGACGCCTGGTCCAGAGATAATGTAACCGGGTTGTAGGTACAGATCTCCCATTGAAAGTTTTCGCTTCGACAATTATCGTTTAGAGTTGTAACAACGACACAACATTACAGATTAACCACTTTGTGCAATTCCAAACTAATTCTCAAAGCTTTAGACTGGAGTGACATAATGAATCAAGTAGTAAGTACTCCAACAAAGAGAAAGCTCCAAACAAACTTACTACGGGTGGAAATACTAGTACCAACCGCGACAGTACAACACTTAGAATGTCTCTGTGGCAACTATTCGGAAACAAACGTTTTACATGCGCAAACTTTGTGGTATAACTGTAGCTTGATACATGATGCCGGTGTTGAGTGCGTGCGCGAGTGTTTGTACAGTGTATTGTCGGCTCGAGTAGGTATTGAAGTGTTGTGCGTACAACTGATATTAGTTTGCGATAACGATGTTGGTCCCACGGAGAAAGTCGCTCACTTCGGTGGTCTGTAGCACAGCCGTACATATGACCACACGTTTATGACATCATTATGATGCTGTGTGAGATAACTTAAATAAAACAAATCCTGGCTGCAAGATCAAGTCATGTCTGACATAAAAATGTATTGTCAGCAGAGCCGAACGTGAGCAAAATGTCAGCTCAATCGGTTGGTCTTTGAGGCCAGCCTAGTGCTCAATAAGTGAGCCACATATTAACATCGCTCTACCCTCACAGGGGGTATACCGCTTATCTTCACTGAAGATATTGCTCCTGGGTAGTGTCCCCTGGCCCCAAAGACCATGACTACACTCTTCTTAACATTATATCACCATCCCAGTTGCGAGCATATTGGTCGCAAGTGTCGTTACCTTGCGCGCGCGTCGCCGGTCAGTGCGGGCGTGCGCGTGCGCAGGCGGCGCCGGGTACGACAGCAGGGAGCGCGAGATGCGGCTGAGGACGGACAAACACTTACTAATATATTTATTTCACACACATTATACGCTAGATCGGACTAAATAAAAACATTCAATACCAACCGACTTATATGAAATATTTTAAAATGTATATTAGAAAACCGGCCAAGTGCGTGTCGGGCCGCGTGTTATAAACAAGCAACTACTTCATCTTAGTCACTTTATAGGATTTATTCTAAGGATTTTGTATGTGGTACATAATTATCCAACACCCTAGTTCAACGACTATTACTGCTTAAGCCAGCATTTAAGCAGCTATTAAGCCAGCAGTTTAGCTTTTAGAGGGGGGGGACGCCCTACTGGAACAAAAATTTGCACTTTAAAGTTTTTTACATCGAAAAGTAGTATTAGCAACCCCTAAGTCATTTTAAAATGTCTATTCAACGATACCCCACACGATGGGGCAGACGTCGAAACACATGTAGGGGATCTACCCTAATAAAATATTTTCCAAAATTTTATTTTACCTCTTTGTCGGCGTTATTGATATTCACATCTTTACAAAATTACAGCTTTCTAGTACTAACGGTCTCTTAGCAAAACCTCAGACAGACAGACAGACGGACATGGCGAAACTATAAGGGTTCCTTGTCAGGACTACGGAACCCTAAAAATGACATACGTTGAGCGTGACACGCGTTTTGTCGCCATTTTTTAGTTAGGTTAGTTGTTTCAGTTTATTTTATTTAGTGAGTCTATTATGATATCCTATTTCGTTAAAGATTTGTAAGAAAATTAAAAGTGACATGACATAACAGCACGCCTGCCAAGTATTCCCTGCGGGTCAGGCAGAGGTGCAGGTAGCTCTACCTATAGTAAATGCACATTTCGTCTGTTATTTATAAAAAAATAAATCATTGAATAGGGAGTGAGCCTATTGCCATCAACCAGCCACATATTCCTCCGTCTGCTACTGAGACTATAATATATTCCTGATGGGATAACCCAGTGACGCTGAGCGACCTGGGAATCGAACCCCAGAGCTCAACATATAGTGGCGCTGGCGACCGCTACACCAACGAGCCAGTCAAATGGAATTTAAAATTAAAACAGGAAGGAATTCAAATGAGAGTCGACCCGGGCGGCACCCGGCGCCGGCGCGCGGCTGTCAGGTACACCTCTACCCACCCTGCGGGGGTTACAGGCGCGATCTAATGATGTTATGTCATCAAATAGTTTAGCTACTGACAAATATTTGTTTATGATATTTAATGTCACCGTAAAATTGTAAAAACCCTTAGATTATAATCTATCTAGCGAGATAGTAAACTCTCGAAAGATTGTCAACCGATCATACTGCTTACAATATAACGCATTATTTTTCAGTAGATTATAATCTATCGAAGTGAAACCGTAAACACTGTTTTAAGCTTTCACGGCTCAAAACGTGATTATTGTTTATTTTTGAGCTCCCGATATTTCGACGCGAGCGCCATGATCGCGGGTTGACTGGAGAATGCGGGTGGATTGAAAAAATGTCTTGCTCCAGTCAACCCGCGATCATGGCGCTTGCAACAGCGTAAAAATAAAAATAAATATTATAAGAATTCCTCCAAGGAGTTTCACATTACGAGTATAATAAGCTGACTGATCGAACCTACTTGGAAGCGCTTTTGCTCAATACGTTTGTCTCACTCTAATACTAAAGAGTAAATGAGACGAAAGGTGTAGTTCTTATTTTCACCACGTGCATGTGGCGCCATTTGCAAATTCGCGCCATTTTTATATATTAGAAACTCGGGCTCGACTGCTGGAGATCCCTGGTGAAACCAGCGGCTCGTCCGCCGACGCTCTGGCTGAAAAGCTCAGAGCGTCCCTTAATGCGGACGAGGCCCGAGTGTCCAGGCCCGTCAAATGCGCAGACCTGCGCATCCTGGGTCTGGACGACTCGGTGACCGAGGAGGAGGTGGTGGCCGCCGTCGCTAGGTCCGGAGGGTGCCCTGCCGATCAGGTCAGGGCGGGCGCCCTTCGCCCGGACCCCACGGGCATGCGGACCGTAATGGTAAGCTGCCCTGTGACGGCGGCCAGGACCATCGTGGAGGGCCGCAGGCTACTGGTGGGCTGGGTCTCAGCACAGGTGAGGCTGCTGGAGCCTAGACCTTTGAGGTGTTACCGTTGCCTGGTGGGGCACCATGTGTCGGTGCAATGCGCCTCGGAGGTCGACCGCAGCGGCCTCTGCTTCCGTTGCAGCCAGCCCGGTCACACATCTGCGACTTGCTGCGCCGCCGCGCCGCACTGCGCTGCATGTGCGGCGGCTGGCAAGCCTGCTGATCACCGGGCTGGGAGCAAGGCCTGCGCTCCGCCCACCAAGGCCACTAGAGGCAAAGGTAGGCCCTCCGCCACCACCGCCACCGTCGCCAATGCCGCAGCCGCAACTGCCGCCGCTGCCGCTCCCTCTGTCGCCGCCACAGAGGGGCCCTCACAGGGGGCCAGGTTGGAGGAAGCGGTAATGGAGTGCCAATAACGGCCCCATTACGCTTCCTCCAGGCGAATATCAACCACTGCGCCTGCGCTCAGGATCTCTTGCTCCAGAGCATGGCGCAGTGGTTGATTAACATCGCTGTGGTCGCTGAGCCGTATTTCGTCCTGCCCAGGGAAGACTGGGTGGCGGACCTAAGCGGCTCAGTGACCATAGTGTCGTCGGCTGCCGCCGGCACCCCGACCCTTGAAAGTGTCAGGAGGGGTCGGGGGTGCGTAGCAGCCCGGTTCGGGGAGATCGTCGTAGTGGGAGTCTACTTCTCCCCGAACCGAACTCTCGCCGAGTTCCACAACTCTCTCGCAGAGTTGAGTGTCGTCGTCGGAAACCATTCCCTCCCCGTGCTTGTCCTCGGGGACTTCAATGCCAAGAACTTGGCTTGGGGTTCTCGTTGCACAGACGTGCGGGGAAGGATGGTGGAGGACTGGGCCCTGGAGAAGGGCCTGGTCGTCCTAAATCGAGGTTCTGTCGCCACGTGCGTGAGGATGCGGGGCGAGTCGGTGGTGGACATTTCGTTCGCTAGCCCCGCCCTGTCACCGCGTGTCGTTGACTGGCGCGTCATGGAGGGGGTGGAGACCTATTCCGACCACCGGTACATACGGTTCGACGTCTCCACCCAGACCTCAAGCGCGCCGGTCCAACAGGCCCCGAGTGGTCCGCGTTGGGCGCTGAAGCAGCTGGACCGGGAGCTCCTCCTGGAAGCCTCGATCGTGCAGGCCTGGGTGACATCACCGGACAGGCCTGCCGACGTCAATGATGAGGCAGGGTGGTTCCAGGAGGCCATGTCCGACATATGTGACGTGGCAATGCCCCGAGTCCGGCCAGGAAGCGCCCGGCGTCAGGTGTACTGGTGGTCGCGAGAGCTGACGTCCCTACGGGAGGCGTGTGTGGCTGCGCGACACCTGTACGCCAGGCACCGCAGGCTCCGCATTCGCCCACCGAATGCGGCAGCCATTGAGGCGGAGCTTTATGAGGGCTACAGAGCGGCGAAGACCGCCCTCCGCGAGGCTGTCCTGCGGGCCAGGGATCTGGCCCGCGAGGAGATGCTGGGGGCTCTCGACAGAGATCCGTGGGGGCGCCCTTACAAGATGGTGCGGGATAAACTCCGCACCTGGGCCCCCCCGCTGACGCAGAGTCTCCGGCCTCAGCTCGTGGAGGACGTGGTGAGCGCTCTGTTCCCCTCGCGAGGGGAACACCCGCCCCCGCCTATGGCTCCGCCGGCTGCGGTGCCGGAAGCGGACCACCAAAGTGACGACGACGACGCTCCTGAAGTGACCGGGGTAGACCTGAGAGTGGCGGTAAGAAGGCTAGGTGCCAAAAATACCGCCCCGGGACCCGACGGCTTGCCTGGCAAAGCCGGTCCTGGCCTCGGAGGCTCTCGGGCCCCGACTGGAAGGGCTCTTTAGCGCATGTTTGGAGAGAGGCCAGTTCCCGCTTCGTTGGAAGACGGGGAAGCTGGTCCTCATCCGGAAGCCGGGGCGCCCGGCGGACTCTCCGTCCGCCTACCGGCCCGTGGTGCTGCTCGACGAGGTGGGCAAGCTCTTTGAAAGAGTAGTTGCAAACCGCCTCGCCGAGCACCTTGCGGGGATGGGGCCGGACCTTGCGGAACACCAATTTAGTTTCCGCAAGGGGCGCTCTACGGTGGACGCCATCATGCGCGTGAGGGCCCTCACGACGGGGGATGCGGTGTCCCGGGGTGGGGTTGTCTTGGCGGTGTCTCTCGACATCGCCAATGCCTTCAACTCCATGCCCTGGAGCTGCATAAGGGAGGCACTCCGGTATCACCGGGTGCCGACCTACCTCCGTCGTGTGGTCGGGGACTACCTGGCGGACAGGTATGTCATCTACCCCGGTCGCAGCGGAGACTGGAACCGGCGAGAGATGTCGTGCGGTGTTCCGCAGGGATCGGTTCTAGGGCCGTCCTTGTGGAACATCGGGTACGACTGGGTGCTGCGCGCCGACCTCCCTAGCGGCGTCAGCGTGGTTTGCTATGCAGACGACACGCTGGTGCTCGCACAGGGGGGGTCGCACGAGGCGGCGGCCGAAGTAATGACACGCGGGGTTGCGATAGTCGTTGAGAGGATCCGGCAACTGGGTCTCGAGGTGGCATTGCACAAGTCCGAGGCCATGTGCTTTCATGGGCCTCGGAACGCGCCACCTCCGGGATCCGCAGTGATGGCAGGAGGGGTTTCCATCGGCGTCGAGTCGACGCTGAAGTACCTGGGACTTGTCCTCGACAGCCGGTGGAACTTCGTGGAGCACTTCCGACGTTTGGCCCCCAAACTGGAGCGGACAGGGGCTGCCTTCAGGCGGCTCCTGCCCAACCTGGGGGGGCCGAACGCCTCCTACCGGAGGCTCTACGCGGGAGTCGTGCGGTCCATGGCCCTTTACGGGGCCCCGGTGTGGGCACGTTCATTGAGGCGGCGTGCCGCCCACCACTTGAACGTGCCCCAGAAGGTGGTAGCCGTAAGGCTGGTCCGGGGGTACCGCACGATCTCCCGCGAGGCGGCGAACCTCCTTGCCGGATTGCCGCCATGGGATCTGGAGGCAATAGTCCTCGCGCGCCTACATGAGTGGCGCGCGGAGGCGCTACGCCGGGGGGAAACTCCGCTGCCGCGGCAAATTGTCGCTCAGCGGACGGACTTCCGGCGGGATCTCATGGCGACATGGAGAGAGCGACTATCGCAACCCCGTGCAGGGCACGCCACAATAGTGGCGATAAGTCCCCTCTTTGAGGAGTGGCTGGAGAGACGCCACGGCGTCCTCACCTTCCGCCTGACGCAGGTTCTTACCGGACACGGATGTTTCGGTAAGTTCCTGCACCGAATCGGGCGGGAGGAAACGCCCGGGTGCTATCACTGTGAGGATAGGCCGGAGGACACGGTGAAGCACACTGTGGAGGTGTGCCCCGCTTGGGTGGAGCACCGCCGTGTCCTCGAGGTGGCGATCGGCGGCGGCGACCTCTCGCTCCCGGCCCTGGTTCGTGCCATGGTCCGGAGCGAGACGGAATGGGACGCCGTCACCTCCTTCTGCGAAGCAGTCATGCTAGCGAAGGAGGTGGCGGAACAGGACAGGGAGAGATCCTCACGTCCCGGCTGCCGCGGGAGACGCCCCGGGCGTCGGGGGCCACGTGGTGGCTTCCGGCCACCGTAGGCGCGGGCCTGTGGACGGGGAGCTATGGGCTAGCTCGCCGTCCGTACGTCTCATGACGACAGGCCGTGTCGACGGCGCGTTCGTGTTCCACGCGCGCCTCAAAGAGAGTCAGCATCAGTGAAGGGGTCCGCAAGGGCCGAAGCCTGCCGGGGCTGCGGGACTATTCGAAAGAGATACCGTGGCCCCGGAACATAAAGGGCGATGAAGGAACATGGATGGGTTTTAGTCAGTAAAAGTCTGACACTCCCTCCTGCTCCGCCCAGAGCGGGAGAAGTCATTTGATGATTTCCCAAACGAAAAAAAAAAAAAAAATATATTAGAAACGTCCAAGACTGATATTTATAAACAAAATAATAATATGTGTTCAAGCGAGGAATCTGATATTAATATGGAATCAAGTCCACCTGATATTTGCAGAAAGCGGTCTCTTGCCGCTAAAACCGCGAGAGCGCTATTTAATTATTTATAATAATTTTATAGCATGGAAGACTCGAAGAAATACTCAATCATTACATATTGTACTGTTTTCTCGCAATGTGTTGAAAAGCATTGTATGACACACGTGCAGAAATTGGTATTTACAAACTCGTGACTATGGTAAGCCCGGGACGAAAACCAACTTACCGCACTAGTATCATAAATAACTATTTTAGGTAGCTATTGTGTACAGAGCAGATAATATTTTTATTTAGTTTGTCATTGCGTGTCGGCACCCTTGCTATGTAGTTGATCTGTTCCCTCTGTACATGAAAATCAATTGCTTCACCTATCTAGGTCACTATAGCGAACAGGTCTTCATCCTTGGATATTGGCACTTCTTTGATCTCAATATTGTTCATGCGCGACCTCCGTTCATTCTCAGACTGCCGATTCTCAAGCTGGGTAGGTCGATCCTGACAATTGACTATCACTTCTTTGGGGGTCCGTATTGTCTCGATTTCAACTTCCAGAATGGACACTTTACTTGCCAAAGCTTTTATTTCCTACCGTAGGACTCGAAGGACGCTAGGTCACTCTGGATATCATTTACACTCTCTATCAACGCAGGTAAAGCTTCCATTTTAGCTGACAGAAGTTGCAGCTCAACCGTGATGGTGTCCGAGTTTGCTGGTGAGGCCTTCAAACAACCAGTTTGGGGACTGGCAACCGGGGTCGAAATGAAATGAAATGAAATTTTATTTATAGACATGGTGTCATAGCCTTGCAGCTTTGACATTTCCAAGTCGATTTACGCTCGCCAAGTTCTCTACCCAGCCTCTGTTATCCCAGCACAGGGAAAGTCGAATCTCGTCTTACAGGCAACACACGTAGCACCATCCCTCGCTTCAGTGTCACAACGCTTGCAGGTAAACATTTCGACTGACTTTGATAAAAAGATTGAGAAACACTGCCAGCGGTTTTAGGGAAATAAATATGTAGTAGCTATTAACAACGCCGTGTACTATCGATCGATCGGTACGCCGCCTACCGCCATACTGAATGAGCTCATGACCTTATTATCGTTATCATCGACCCCGAAATCCATGAAAACGACACCCATAATGATAAAAATTTCCCGTCGCCATCTTGGATTGTCAATTTGACCTCATTTTCATTATCAGCGACCACGAAAACGACACCCATGACGGAAAATCCATGTCCCTGTCGCCATCTTGGATTTTCATTTTACCCTCATTTTCGTTATCAGCGACCACGAAAATGACACCCATGACGGAAAATCCAAAAATTGTCCCTGGCGCCATCTTGGATTTTAATTTTGACCTCATTTTCGTTATCAGCGACCACGAAAACGACACCCATGACGGAAAATCCATACCCTGTCGCCATCTTGGATTTCCATTTTACCCTCAGTTTCGTTATCAGCGACCACGAAAATGACACCCATGACGGACATAGTGCACACATTTTTGACGATATACTATTTGTAACCACACCTATGTTTCACAAAATAAATGGTTGATTGAAAATCCAAAAATTGTCCCTGGCGCCATCTTGGATTTTCATTTTACCCTCATTTCGTTATCAGCTCCTGAAATCTACGAAAACGACACCCATGATGCAAAAACCGAAATTCATCATTCACAGATCATGGGTTTTTGCGTTAAATTGTAAGCAGTATGTTCGGTTGACAATGTTTCGAGAGTTTACTATGTCGCTAGATAGATTACAATCTAACGGTTTTTACATTTTAACGGTGACATATATAATGAACAAAACATACCGTTGTCCTCGCAGTCTGTTCAGTCTCTGTTCCCGTTCTGCGCCGAAATTCAAGCCATCTGCGAACGAACACGTGGACATTATTACAAGAATATGTCACGTGATCACGTCCCGAAGAAGCGTAATTAATTTACACACACTACTATTAAAATTGGTTTAGTTGGGTTAAATTGATAAAAACAAAAATTGAATTCGGCATGATAAAAATATGACAGTCGGGCCACAGATTAAAATAATTAGTATGATACGTACTAGCATGGAAGTTATTATCCTCGGTGTAGTCGATGGTCCAGGCCTGCGTGGCCGCGCCGGGCTTGCAGGGCTCGGCGCGCACGTCGCCGATGTCCCTCGGCGCGCTCAGGCACAGGCGTGACGTCACGTGCTGCAGCTGCCCCGCGCTCAGCCGGCGCCAGCGCTGCTCGCGCCCGGCGCCGCGGCACGCCGTCATCACCACGTGCTGGACGGCGGGCTCGCCAGCGGACTTCTCTTCGGGAGACATTCTGCGGTGGGGAACATTGCTGGCGTGAACATCGGCTCGGCTGGCGGCACAGTCACGCCGAGTCCACGTCACTGTACTAGTACAGTACCTGGCCGGCTGCACGCTGGCGCAGTCGGTCTCGTCGCGGATCTCGCCCGCCAGCGACAGCGAGAAGTACTGCGTGGCCTGCAGCTCCTGGTGGCACGGGTAGGCGCCCAGCGTGGCCGCGTCCTGCTCGCGCTGCATCGTGTCCAGGCACATGCCGGTCTCAGAGTTCTTGAACCTATGGGGTACGCAATCATAAATGGCTAAAATGGCTCGCTCTGTAATCAACTTAATAATAGGCTTTACCTATGAAAATTCCGTTCTCCCGTACTGGCTATTTCAAGTCCATTTTTTTCTTTTTTCGCTAAGAATTTTAAGTTCAAATTATTTTTAAAAAATGAAATTCTTTTTTGAAAATTAGTCATTTGTTTAATGGTTAGCGTTCTGTTTTCATCGCATTTGTACGTTTTTCGTCATCATGGATACGTTAAAAATCCGAGTGATTACAGAGTATGAGTACCGTCGTGGCAGCAAAGCTGCAGAAGCGGCACGCAACATCAACGACGTGTACGGAGCGAACACTACTAACGATCGCACCAGCCGTTATTGGTTTGCCTGTTTCTGTTCTGGAAATTTCGACCTAAGAAATGAACCCCGTGGTCGACCGAAAACTTTAGTCGACAATGACGAATTAAAGGCGATTGTAGAAGCTGATGATTCTCAATCTACAGCTGAATTAGCAGCAGCTTTCGATGTTAGCATCAAAACAATATTGGTCCATTTGCGTCGAATTGGCAAGGTGAAAAAGCTTGACAAATGGGTGCCCCACGAATGGAATGATCGTCAGCGCGAAGCAAGCGTCGAGTCGAGCCTTGCATGCGGGAGACTCGTAAAATCTTTAAATCACGCCTAAAGTGGTGCCAAAATAATAGAGAGCAGATAAAGGTGGATATCCTCGCTTCTCACTATTCGAAACATGACTTTCGGAATTTTTGGAAACCACTAAATAATAAGTCGAGTTTACCCGTGAGCGTTAACGGTGTGAGTGATCCGAAATGTATTGCGGACTTATTAAAGGATCATTTTTGGTGAAATCGCCATTGGGACCATCACGGTTATTCAGTGTGGATGGGTCACATGGACAGGAGATAAACACTAGATTTACAGCTAAGGATGTTCGGGGAGCTATGAAGTCAATGTCACGTGGTAAGTCTCCTGGCCATGACAGCCTGAGCATTGAGCAGTGTCCACCTGCCCAGAGTTCTTGCCATGTTTTAAACATTTTGTATGGGACATACGTACTTACCAGCAGAGATGATGAAGACCGTGGTGGTACCAAAACCGGTGACCTAAGCGACACGAGCAACCATAGGTCAATCTCACTAGCCTAAGTGCTTAGTTGCTTAGCTTGACCGGTATGTAAGCACGCATGATAACCAATTTGGTTTTAATCCGGGACTGTCTACTGAGTCAGCTATCTAGTGTTTGAAGCAAACTGTCAAGTACTACTCCGATAGAAGCACACCTATTTATGCCTGTTTTCTCGACCTCTCGAAGGCGTTCGACCTGGTTAGTTATGACATCTTATGGCAAAAATTAAGTAACATCTCAATGCCTTTCGAACTGATAGAAATTTTCAAGTACTGCAGGTTTCTTAACCAGGTCTACGTCATTCGATGGTTCAGTGCTCTGTCGGAGCCGTACAGGTTGAAGTGCGGGGTGAGGCAGGGAGGACTGACCTCGCCAAAGCTCTTCAACCTGTACGTGAACGCACTGATAGAAGAGCTCAGTAGTACGCGTGTCGGCTGCCATATTGACGGTGTTTGTGTCAACAATATTAGTTATGCGGACGACATGGTGCTGCTGAGCGCCTCGCTGTGTGGCCTGTCCAGGTTGCTGGGCATCTGCGAGCGTTACGCACTTGATCAGCACGGTTTGCTCTATAACGCAAAGAAAAGCGAATGCATGCAATGCTTTCAGGCCAGGGGTCGGAGCTGCCTGGATTCTGTTCCACCTATCAGATTGAACGGTGTCAAGTTATAAAGAATTCAATTTCAATATCTCCGGCATATCGTGACCTCTGACCTGAGGGACGATGCAGACATCGATAGGGAGCGGAGGGCGTTGTCTGTGAGGGCCAATATGATCGCCCGTAGGTTTGTTCGTTGCTTTTCAGAGCGTTTTGTACGTCCCTGTACACGGCCAGCCTGTGGGGCCATATACCCAGAAGCAGTACAACGCTCTCCGTGTTCAGTACAATAACGCGTTCAGGGTGCTGTTGGGGCTGCCCCGGCACTGCAGCGCCTCGGGGATGTGCGCCGACGCCCGTGTCGACTGTTTCTACACGACGATGCGGAAGCGGTGCGCATCTCTGGGGCGCGGGCTTCGGGCTACCTCCTACACCATCCTGAGCGTATTTGCGAACAGGTTTGATTGTCGGTACATTAACTATTGTTATATGGTTAATGTAATGACAAACAAACAAATGACTCAGAGGCAGGAGTATTATTAGTCATAAGTTTTAATTTGTATTGCCTATTTAATTAATTATTGTTGTACTTTTCATTTTTATAATTGTAATTTTTTATTTAGTCTCTGACATTATAATTTTGGAATTTTAGTTTTAAATTATTTGATTATATTTGTATAGTATGCTGATTGAAATTTTTCTTTTTTAATTGTTTATTTTCATTTCAAATGTGTGCATACATTATGATCTTAAATTGATTGAAATAAATTATTTTGAATTTGCTGCTCAACAGGCACACAAACGAAGGCATATTGAATCGCATTGTTACTTGCGACGAAAAATGGATTCTGTTCGACAATCGTAATCAAGCTAGTACACACGTACAAGATAGATATTCGCCGGCCTCACCTGCCGTAGCCGTACACGTCGCGGACGGGCACGAACTTCTCCTTGTAGATGTTGTCGAGGTACCACTGGAAGCTCTTGCACTTCAGCTTCTCGCGCAGAATCTTGCGGTGCGTCACATCGCCTATCTTTGGGTTGTTCTGTGACGCGAAATTATCTGTTTTTAGTTTAAAATTCATCATATATCATATCTTTGCGTCCTCTTGTCTTATTAGCTTCATACCTAACTGTTGTTCTGTTTCATAAGATTTGACTCCAATATTAACTTCACCTTGTATCCCCTCCCTGTCCCCTAGCTTCTAAAGTCAGGACGGGGCAGCCCCAAATTGGGAATCAGTCTTCTTGTCAGTGGGAGGCCAACCAGTCTGGGACGAAACCTACAGAGCCGTGCGGAAGGCGGCGCGGCTCTATCCCCTTCGGGGGAAACTGACCTTAATACTAATATTAACATGCATTAGGAAAAACTAAAATTTAATCAGCCTACGGTAATTTAGGAACAGTCAGAAATGCATCCATCAGCACAATGTTTTGAGTGAGTTACATTGAGCGCTACCGTAAACTATGATTTTTCCCACCAAATAACGAAAGTCGTTGCTTAGTTTTATGTACATGTACATACTACTTGGTTGACGGCTTTGTGATATCCCATTACACCCTGTATCACTGGCTGAACGACGTCATGTGCCTGTGATGACACCGGTGTACCTCCACACACAGCTCGACTGTTCAAACGAGTTCCTCCGATACATATGGAGTAATTTTGGCACTCACCCTCAGGTCAGGCCGGTGCAGGTAGAACAGCTCAGCGTACTCGTCCATCCACACCTCTGCCATGCGGGCAGTGTTTATACCTGTAAGTGAGACATAACTTAACATCATAGCCACACATCGAATTGGTTTAACAATACCTGTAATGATAGTTGTAAGTTGAATAAATTAAAATATCATGCCTGTAATCCCAGAAAGGTTAGCCAGGTGTGCACCTAATAGTACACCCACATTTCGCCAGTTATATTTAGTCTTATGTAAGCGGCGAGCCTATTGCCATTAACCGGGCACAAATTCAGACTCCGTGGCTGCTAAAACCCAAATTCTTCAAAACATAGGCAATGAGAAAATAGGGATGTATGTAAAAACTTATATTAAAAAATAAATAAAAAAATAAATTTAATAAATAATAATAAATATTTGAATATATAGACAAGTCTTAAAAAAGCCAGACGTATATCGGTTAGGAAAGAACTTAAAAAAGCAAATGATTCTTCAAAAGCTATATGGGGAGTTATAAATAAACATAGAAACACTCAATCGAAACGTGAAAGTAGTAAGAACATTGTTTTGAAAATAGAAAACAAAATAATATCAAATCCCCAGGAAATAGTTGACATTTTCTCGAATATGTTTGACAAAGCCGACCTTGTTGGGGAGCTCAATACTTATGAACAAGCCATAAACACTTTGAAAGATAGCGTTACTAGAGTTAGTGTAGAAATGTCCTGCGAACCAGTGACTGCAGGTGAAATTAAAAAACTTGTCAATGCAATGGCAAACAAGAAATCGGCTGGTCAGGATGAAATCCCAATACAAATATTTAAAGATCATATTGACTTATTGGCAAAACCACTGGCATATTTTATTAATAAGTGTATGAACGAGAGTGTTTTCTCGGAACAATTTAAGATAGTAAGAATTCTGTCAATTTATAAAGTAGGGTGCAAATCCGATCCCAATAACTACAGACCAATTTCTCTCTTACCTATAATTTAAAAAAAAAATGAGAATATACTATAAACAAGACTTCTAGACATGTAAATCGCAATAAAATTCTTAATTACAAATAATTTGGTCATCAAAAAAATGTGGTAACTAATGACGCAGTTACTTTAATGGAGGAAGTAATAAACAGAAATAATCATAAATTAAAAGTCGTCGGGATATTTCTTGATCTAAGTTCTGCTTTTAACACAGTAAATCACAAGCTACTACTAGCAAAAATGGAGCATTAGGGAGTAAGAGGATCAGTTTAAAACTTCTTTAAATCTTACTTAGAAAATAGGAAACAATATGTAGAAATTAAAGTAGAACAAGAAAAAATGTAAGAATGTTTTTAAATCGGGACTAAAAAAAAATAAGACAAGGAGTTCCACAAGGCTCAATATTAGGGCCAATCTTCTTCATCTTATTTATTAATTATTTAATTAACTACATTTTAAAACAAACTGATACTGAACTCTTTCTTTTTGCTGATGACACGAATGCCATTATAACCGCGGAAGATATGGGAACTCTTAGTAGTAAGGTAAATATAGCTCTGGCGCTCTTTCATTCTTGGTTTACCATTAACAATCACATCTTAAACACCAATAAAACGAATGCTATATTATTTAGAACAACGTCCAGAAACAAGGATTCAATTAACATAACCTTGAATGCCAATAGAATAATATTAGTAGATAGTGTGAAATTTCTAGGTATTTATATTGATGAAAGCCTAAATTGGAAAAAGGAACTATCAGCCATAGAAAGTTTAATTAGTTCAGCTTGCTATGCTCTTAGAAGCCTTCGAGATGAAATTTCTATCGAACAATTTATTGAAAATAGTATACTATTATTCGCTTGTTGAATCAAAACTTAGGTACAGTATTGCTCTATGGGGAGGTAGTTATGTGTACAATGTAAATACTGCTTTTGTAATACAAAAACGAGCTATAAGAACTATGGCGAGAATTCCGCAGCGAGTATCGTGTAAGGACTACACATATTAACTACAGATATTAACGGTCCCTTGTTTGTACATTTTAGTTCTACTTACAGACCTTATGAAAAACTACGGGATAATGAGACACTTGAGGACAGAAATAAGCGAGAGGCTACAAGTCGTAAGGACTTAAAATATAAAATACAACCGCATTTGAAAGTAGTCAGTCATGCTGCATGCTATCAATCAATTAAAACTATTCAATAAGCTACCCATAGAATTAAAGTCAATTTATAATATGAAATAGTTTAAGCACTAGCTGAAGTCATTTTTGAAAGACAAGTATAGCACTTGTCTTTCAAAAATGACTTCAGCTAGTGCTTAAACTATTTCATATTATAAATTGATCATTATACACTTATACACTTATACGATCATTATACACTTAATGAGTTTCTCAGTAATAATTAACCACTTGTTGACATGATCTAGTTTTTATTTTTTATGACTACTATTATTTTTTATTGAAATGACTATGCCTTTATTTATTTTTTAACAAATTAATTACATTTTTAAATATTCTTTACAACAAAAATATATAAAAACATTTAAAAATATAAAAAAATGTAGCCCACCGGTATCGGGAGCAGGGTCCAAGCTACCGGCGGTCAGGGCTCCAGAGAGAGGAATCTCCTAACAATACGAGCCGTGTCTAGGAGTACCGCTTTCTGAATCAAGCCCTTGATCCAGCTGCCTAACGAGAGCCTCCTCATGTGTTGATCGAGGCTCTTGGCAATTAAGCCATGGGCTGATACGACTATCGGCACAATGATCGCTGAGTCCACTTCCCACATGTCGACAACCTCGCGAGCCAAGTCAAGATACTTGATTTGTTTATCTTCCTCGGTTTTCACGAGGTTCCCATCATGCGGGACCGTTATGTCAACAATCATTGCGCGCCGCTCTGAACGATCCACCACCACTATATCAGACCTATTGGCTACAATAGTCCGTGATCATGTCAGTGATGATGGATTGATCCCAGTACAATGTGATACTGCCATTATCGAGAACTGGGTCGGGCACATACCTATAGTAATGCACTTCCGATTCCACAAGGTTGTATTTTAGAGCAAGTTGCTGATGGATAATCCTGGCTACAAGGTTGTGCCTATGCAAGTATTCTCCGTTAGCTAGACGGGAACACCCAGAGATAATGTGACGGATTGATTCGCCCGGACGGTGGCATGCCCGACATATGTCAACCGTGCCATCCTTCACAATAAATCTCCGGTAGTTATTCGTCATCATAACTTCATCCATTATTGCACAGACAAAACCTTCGGTTTCTCCGAATAGGTCCCCAGAACGTAGCCAGGCTACGGACGCTGATAGGTCTACATCGGGCCCATGCAGAGCCCGGAAAAAGCGTCCGTGTAGCTCCTTACTCTGCCATACTTCCCTACGGTCGTTAGTGTCAAGCACTGGAGGTTTGCGCCAGTTCTCTTTAGCCAAGGAGAGCGGCGTGAGGCCCTTGTCCATCGCGACCACATCTCGATGCATTCCTACATTGGCTCCTAGGAAATATTCCCTGAGGCTGCATATCTCGCGATTGTGGAGAGTCTTGGCATTTAAAAAGCCTCGACCCCCACACTTCCGCGGGATATACAGTCTCATAACCGAAGAACGTGGGTGATGCATTCGATATGCCGTCAACAATTTACGGACCTTCGTATCCAAGGCGTCTAGTTCTGTTTGAGTCCATTTGAGCATGCCGAAAGAGTACATCAAAACCGGCATGACCCAACCGTTGAAGGCACGCACTTTATTTCCACCTGATAAAAGACTATTAAATACTTTTTTCAGGCGGGCAAAGAAGCGCTCCTTCAACGATTGCTTCATGTCAGCAACATTGATGCCCAGCGCTTCCGACATACCCAAATACTTATAGGTTTCGGTTGCTGAGAGGGATCTAAGTGTTATGGAATCCGAGAGCTGGGTTTCCACAGATTCCACAATCTCCCCTCGGACAAATGTGCGGTCATGCATGTATGCATGACCGCACATTTGTCCACACCAAATTCCATCCTGATGGCGCTACTGAAAGTTTCAGTTACCTTCAGTAACTCTATCAGTCGCAAGTCGTTGGGGGCAAAGAGTTTTAGGTCATCCATGTATAGGAGGTGAGATATAACCTGACCATCTTTCCGCAACCGATAGCCTAGACCTGAATCCTCCAGCAGTGTGCTAAGAGGATTCGAAGCCAAGCAGAACCAAAGTGGACTCAAACATACCTCGCTCTATCCTTATCGGCTCGCTTTTATCGCTCAGTTGGGTCTGCGAACATTATCGAAGCGCATATCTTTTCTGATTCAAGTGTACGACTCGCTGCTTCGGCAACGCCGTGCGTCCTCAGCGTGCTTCTGAAAGCGTGCGGTACTCTCTTACAGGTTGGAACCTGTCAGGGTCATCATCACAGCCGATCCACTTCCAGCCGATGCCGACTTAGGGTTTTTACAGACGAGCGGCATGTTGCCAACTGCAGATAAACAGCAGCCGTCGCCACCTGTCGACGGCTGCCGTCGACGCGCCGGCGGCAGCCGCCGACACCACAACTGCAAGTGTCGACGGCAGCCGTCGACATATGGCGACGACTGCAGTTGGCAACGTGCCGCTCGTCTGTAAGAACCCTTAATAATCTCCCTGTTAATAATGAAGTAGCTGCTGTCCGGGGTAGGATTGCTGAGAGCTTATCTATTCGTTTAAGACTGCCCAACAACACAGTTATAACTATACCTAACGTCAAATAAATATAAATTAAAGGTCATTGACCCGCATACATTTATTCAAATACGTAATTCCGAAAACGGAAATAATGACATAAACTTGTCCCAAAACGACCTTTGTCGTGATCCTTGACTTTTTCTAGAAATAAAAAACGATTCATAATGTATTGTCGGGGTACCTGCGCAGAGAAATTAAGGAAAGAGCAATGAACTTTATTTCAGATTTAAGTGGCAGCCGCCATCACTTCTCCGTGATATTTCGTAAGTCGTCCACCCCGTTAACATAGAACCCTGAAATTATGATATTTATCTAACCGTGTGTATCCGTGTGTGCGGGCATCCCGTACGGATGGAAGCTCCGGAACACGTGCCCGACTCGCGAGCAAGGGATTGTCTCCAGTGTGCCGCCGCCTACAAACATTAATAAATAAGTAGTTACAGGGATTTTTGGTTTTGGTGTTCGTATGACGTACAGAGTTTGAAAATGCGTTGAAAAAACAAAATGGCGGCGCGTCATAGTGCGCAAGGGCCAGGTCAAAATGGAAGTCAGTCCAACGGTTTTAGAATCAAAAAGTTTGTAGTTGTTTGTTTACTTTGTTGTTTGATTAAGGTTCTCGCTATGTTTTGTGATTGCTGACAAACTAAAACACAAAAAGTTAGTTAAAAATAAAATATACATATCTCATAACATTCACTAAAGGCTCTTCAATTCATAGTATTGCGACAAACAATAAGTTATAAGAGAAGACTAGCTACTGTTTGTTAATCTGAATTTGGGAATGCCACTGATACTAACACTGCCAGACCCTGAAGCTCATCTCGAGGTTCTCGCCGCCCCAGCCTCCCATCTGCTCGTCGTAGGCGCCGAGCTCCCAGAAGTACGCCCGACTGATGGCGAACAGTCCGCCGGCCATCGTCGGCGACCTGTCGAGAAAGGACGTTGTCTACTATAAGGCGTCTTGCTCTTGTCGGCGCCCACGCTAGTTGTTAACACTCCTGGCGGTGACGAAAGAAGCTGTCACATTAGTTCCGTGTACACAAACAAATAATTCACTTGTCATGGGGTTCCTGGCTAACATGTTAACGCGAGATGGCGCTAAGTGTTCTGTCTTGTTGCCGATTGATCGCTTTTAATTCAAGATGACTGACTAGTGACAAACAATCAGCTATCTCTCGCGGCGAAACTTCAAAGAAACCACCTCATAGAAGTCATAAGTCAGAAAGTAGACAGTCTTGCCAAGGGGTATCAATGTTATACTCAGTTGTGCAGGACAAATAGACAGTCGCTCTATGTAAAATACCGGTATTGAGCTGCATCCGGTTACACCGGACGGCGATGACATATTTGACATCGATTAAAAACTGGATGAATACTAACCAAGTAGGCGCTATATCGGACCCTCGTCTCTTTTTCTCTCTTTCCGGCACGTCAGTCCAAGTGAAATGTCCTGTGAAGGAGAACCCACCAACCTGCGCGAGACAATATATTAGTACCATGAAGTATTGGTTGGTTGCGCCGAGGGCGACACGGCGCCTCTAGCGGAGAGCAGGCACAACTAGGATGGCACACAGGTATGACGACTATTTTTTTATTCTGTTTTCTATACGCAAAAAATCTTTAAAAATACCAAAACGGTAGCAGCGGATTCCCGAAAAGCATTTTAGCCCGATTTTAGCAGACCTTATCAACCTATTCGGTTATTAAATCTAAAATAGAAAATATGGAAGGCGAACCTACATTCCAATATTTTGTATGAAAATTAGAAAGAAAAACCTCAAGGCGGTTCTCAAACAGATCATTACCATCCTAGTTACGCCATTATTGCTAAAAGTTTATATTTTCACTCACCTTTTTAAGATGGGACTTTCCTTTTTTAATAAGCATTGAAAACTTATTACATAATACCCAATAGACTCAACTTAGCACTCAAGTCATTATGGTTTACTTTTACCACAAAAGTAACATTCTTTTTTTTTGGACAAACCAGTGAAAATCAGCCTCAATGAATTTGCTAAGTTAAATGAATAGAGCAATAATTATAAGCGTGTGCAGTAGAACAAAAAGGTTTAGCACGGCAACATCAATAGTGTTACCAACGACACCGTTCCATCGTGACACTTATTTAGTATTTAGTATAGTATATTTATTCGCGTATTATTTTGGCAGTTTACGAAAAAACCTTTTAATTCTTATCTAACTACCTAAGTGATGTTTGGTGAATCAACGACGGTTAGTGATAACAAACGTTAGTATGTACATACAACACCATCGCCCGGCTCTGTCTACATTCCCAATACAAGCGTGTTTCAGTTATTTGCTTACATAATGATGTCAAACTCAAAAGCATTTATTTCGCTTAGACTTTTGAATGTCAGAAAAACAAATGATGAAAATAACTAAATACGTACATTTATTAAATGAGTCGTATTTTTTGTTAAAAGGAATAGTAACGATGAAATTTGTAGACGCAAAACTATTTTGATTATTCTAAACACATTTGGTACATTTTTTAAACATAAGATCACATCGTACGGATCGATAGTTTAAGGTTTCCAGGAAATATTCCTTGAAACTGCATATCGCCACACTTCCGCTAGATATACAGTCTCATAACCGAAGAACGTGGGTGATGCATTTAAATGCCGTCAACAATGTACGGACCGCCCTATCCAGGGCGACTAGATCTGTTTGAGTCGATTTGAGTATGCCAAAAGAGTACCTACATCAGAACCGGCATGACCTGACCTGATTTATGGAGCAGGGGGGTTGTCCCTGTCTTCAGAAACTCGGGCAGCGATACTGACTCTAAGGCTGACTGGAACAGGGCTGCCAAGCGAGGGTGCGATCTTTGGAACCACTTAATCCCTGGAGATTCTGCACGAGCATTTCTGGTATCGGATCGCACACTCGCTTGACCTTAGGAGTCCATTCGCCCTCAGTGTAACTAACAGCCACCGACCAGGTGCTGCGCCAGTATAAAGACATGGCGCCATCATCCGGCAGACGCGTCAGCCACACCTCGGTCCGGTCGCTCCTAAGCCCTGATACCTTTCATCGCTTTTGAATGTGAGATTCGTTCCACCCGCTGCTTATACCTATAAATACGGTTTCCAATGAATACACTTTCTGCGTCAAGATTTCATTCATTTTTATTACCGGCGTAATTAAATATATAACAAGGACCAAAATTAGTGCATATATATTTTTCGGCGGTCACTTAAAATAACGCGGCGCCACTTCTCCGAAGTCGTCGGCCCTGGCAGGCGCGGATACAGGGGGGGGGGGGGGCAATTTGTGCAATTGTGGCGCCCCCCCCTTCCCGAACCGGACCGAATACGTAATTAGACGCTCAGGATTTTTAAAAGTTATAGCTTTTCCTGCCTGATGCCATAGAATGATATTGTACGTAATCAATTGTAGCGTAAAATGGAATCACTCAAATTAAAATATATTTTACTACCTCTGGATTGGCACTCCTATTGGATTTTTGCATGATCGACCGGTATAAACAAAGCCTTAAATAAATTAGGAGCCCCTTGCCCCGAGGCCTTATATGCAATTATAGCATAATTATCTTAGGCAATGATTTAAAAAAATTGCGAGCTCGCTTCGCTTACTCTTGCAGCCTAGTTTTTCTTGAGTCTTGACTTTGTCTTTATGAGGCCCAGATAACAGGTCTAGTAGGTCGAAACAATTCTAACCTGTTTAAGAAGCGAAGCGAGCTCGAAAATTTTAACACTTTACCTAAGTGTTAAAATTTTCGAGCTCGCTTCGCTCGCTCTACGGATTACTTTCTCTTGAATTTATCGAAAAGTCGATCAAGTAACTCCTATATGAAGGATCGAAACTATTCTAACCTGTCCAAGGCAAGGTGTCATAAAATTGCGAGCTCGCTACGCTCGTTCTTACAGCCTACTTCCTCTTGAATGTTGCCTCTGTCTGAGGGTCGATCTAGTAACTCCTGTATGAAGGGTCTAAACAATTGTAACCTGCTCAAGGCAGTGTTAAAATTTTCGAGCTCGCTTCGCTCGCTCTACGGGCTCGCTTCGCTCGCTCTACGGGCTACTTTCTCTTGAATTTATCTAAAAGTCGACCAAGTAACTCCTATATGAAGGATCGAAACTATTCCAACCTGTCCAAGGCAAAGTGGCATAAAAATTTCGAGCTCGCTGCGCTCGCTCTTGCAGCCTACTTCCTCTTGAATGTTGCCTTTGTCTGAGGGTCGATCTAGTAACTCCTGTATGAAGGGTCTAAACTCTAAACAATTGTAACCTGCCCAAGGTAGTGTTAAAATTTTCGAGTTCGTTTCGCTCGTTCTAGGAGCCTTACTTCATTTTGTTGTTAAAATTGACGCCTTATTTCGATTAAGTATAATCATTTTTTTTAATGAATTTTCCGTCGAAGATCAAACAAAAATTCCTGTATCCACGCCTGGGCACTGGCACTGCATAGGTTTAAATGATACCTGAGTATGTGGTGTCCAGAACATGACTGAACGTTTCAGAACACACATAGCATGTCGAGAACGATCTTTACAAGATTTTAGGTCACTGCTACCTAACGACATCTATTGCGTTGACTTCAGCAAATGTGATAATAAAGGTAATAGTCTCGATTTCAAAATGTGTAGTAGGAATTCGAATCAAGACTTTCTGATTATAACTTTAAACATCACCATGGGTTATTGAGCGTTTGTTGGTTAAATTACTAATTTGAAATATTGTTCTGTTTCAGTTTTTTTCCATTTGGCAGAAACAGACCGTTTACATTTCAAACTGCAGCTATCACGTGATATTAGTATTAGTGAAGACAGCCGATAACGGCCGACGACTACCGATATTTTCCGACATTGGTTAAATGTAGGGAATTACATAGGAACCTATGTAATTCTCTACATTTAACCAATAAATAAAAAGATGAAATTATCATCATTAAGTACATGTGTGTGTATGTTAGGCATTAGTATTGTTTCCACATCCAAGTTATTTTAGTTGGTTCGTTATTTTATCAAGCATCATCTTTATTTGTTGTATTCTTCTGTTTCCATTCCACATGCATATTATTCTTGTTATCATCACCAGCCATTTTGTTTTTAGTGTCACCATTGCCAATGTTCTCCGAGCAAGCGTGGTTCGTGCTCCCGCCTTCTCTGTGTGAGACCCAAAGTAACAATCTGGTATTATTATTACTGGTTAGCCTGGCATGCTGTTAGTTTGACTGAGACTAGGTCTAGGCACGTCGCAACACCTCTTTCAGCAGTAGTGTCACTTCAGTGTGCGAAACATATGGAGCTGTACAACTAGCCTAGCTCCATCCATAATTCTCACACCGAAGTAAAACTAAAATAAGCTGATATACCTAAAGACGCTACTTGACCGGGAGCATTCGCCTGTAGTGACGAGAGCCGAGCGCGAGCATTACATGACAATACGCAACCTGTCACCTGGCTGTCCGATACAGTAACTAACAATCACTCACTCATTCGAATTTTATTTTTTACGTGCGAATGTTACCGGCAAGGGAGCGCTTCAAGAATTCATGGCATGCCACCTGATAGGTATCGGGAGCTTCAAACTTGAACGTGCTCTGGTCTATGACGTCAATGATGGGCGTGAGCACCGAGTCCCGCTTGTGCTTGACCCTCTCCAGCAGCGGCCGCAACCAGTCAGCGCCCGTCTCGCAGTGCGAGTCCAGGAACACCAGCACGTCGCCGCGAGCGAGGCGCGCGCCTTTGATGCGGGCGAGCATCAAACCCTGTCTGGAATATAGTACTGGATGGAAACAATGCGAATTGCGACACGACTTGCGTCAAGCGACACGCGCGTGTCCCTTGTTCCCTTCGCGTGAGTATCGGAGGCGAAAGGTCCTTCCTACTCCATTCCTATCGGCTGTCCTTCGTGCTTCGACCTTATACGTGTAAATAATTTTATAGACATTTAACACACCATAGGATTTAAAACACATACACCTCCTTCACACATACGCTGGGTGGCGGGACTGCCGATGCCGTGAGACCGTCGGTGCCGTCGAGGCCGGTACCGAAAGAGGTGGCCAGACGACCTGCATGCGTACCGCCCCGCAAAACATTTCACAATTTGACGGTTTCACTTCGATAGATTATAATCTAGTTTGTTCGGTTGACAACATTTCGTCAGTTAACAATCTCGCTAGACAGATTACAGTCTAACGGGTTTTACAATTTGGCGCCGACGTATACATTTTTGTCATTCATAGCTCATCACCAAAAAAAAATAAGCCGGTGCGCGCCCGTCGAGTGCCAGAATTTAGTATTAAGTTCTTAAGTAGACACACGCGACATCTGTTCGCCGCTTCGCCACAGGTGAGGTCCGCCATTCGCGGCAAGTTCTTTCATTTGTCCTCTCCGCAGTCACAGTCACAACATCAACACTATCATGCTATTTCTGACATTGGTTGTTTTGGTAAATTAGCTCTACTTCGCATTTAGCTCTACTGAGCCAACGTAAAAACCATTTCGTATACACTGTTTCAACTTAATCCAGGCTGAGTTTTGAGCTTTACTGTCATAATACATTTTGTTTGTTATGTTATTTTCTCCTACATGTATAAAGTTTCGTTAGTGGCTACCGAAAAACAAAAACGCAGAAATTTTCGTGATTACAGTTTTAGTTGACAGTATCAAAACACGAACGGCGTGTATGCGGCGCCTAACGACGAGTTTATCAAAACATGCGACGTGTTTCAGCTGTACTAAAGGGTTAGGTTACGTTTGAAATACTCAATAGAAGCCAAGGGCTCATTAAATTCGTATTCGTTCAATTAACGCACTAAAAAATGGCAGTTTCATACTAATAGCAAACTTTTCATAACTCATTGGGAATGTACACAATTACACATCCATAAACCCATAGAAGAAAACAAAGAAACACCCAGGTGTGAATAATCTATAATATAAACCTTAATTTACGCAATCGTGTATCCGATAAAGCACACAAACATATTACACTATATAGTTTGTATATACATACACGCACTTAACGCATAAACCATTAATGGAATATTTGTACACGTAATTGAAAAATATATATACCTATAAACATAGCCAGCTAAATAAGACTTAAGGCGAAGTGCAGGAGCTAAATTAGCAACTCTATTTGTGGTGGTTTATCTGGTTTTGTTTATTGCAGTGAATCAAATGCTTTTTTGGATTATAAAACTCGCGTTTATTTTTTAATTTTAAGGAACAGCAAACAGTTACATTATGAAAACTTAAAACTAGTATAACAGTATTTGCATTTTGCTAATAATGTAACCAACACTGTCCACGGGTGATCATAATAATATAAAAAAGCAATAATCGCCGGGTGACAAAACAAGAGTAGAAAATAAGTAATAAAACTTTGTTGTTTAGCTCCTGTAGTCCCCTTCATAAAAATAATTAAATGAAGTAACTTTGGATTAGGAGGAAATTAAAGAATATTGACTCTTAGAAAACTGATCAAGGATTCATTCCTTCGATTGAGCCGAAGATAATATATCTTGGGACCGAGATACCAAACCAATAGAATAAACTAATGTTATCGATTATGTCGATACTTGCTAGGAATACATTTTTTCTTTTTTAATTCGCTTTTATTAAAATGAAAAGAAGAAAATATGTAGAAAGAAAAAAAGAAGCTACAAGAATACAAAACTGCTTTTTTAAAAGTCGGTTAATTAGATTTATCTATCAAAATCGATCCTGGGGCTGCAGGATTGAGACAGTCATGAACAGACATGACTGTCTCAATATGTAGCGAGTGTCATTAGAATTCGTGGTGTGTGCGAAACTTAAGCTCCGTCGACTGGAGCGAACTGGTTTGAAATTCAGTGCAAAGTTTGACCAATACTAACCAGGCAAATTAAATAAAAGCTTATAAAAATCTAATCAATTTAAAAAAAAAAAACTTGAATATGTCACAGATCACTCGGAAAAACAGAATCATTTGAAAATCCCAGGATCTGCTCGAACTATTACGAAAATCTTTCTTAGAAAACATACTAGAAATTTCGTTCGACTTATACAATTGAAACTTTTGTAAGAAACCAATTGGAAGAGTACGAGGAAAAATTGGATGTCTTAGATAGGTACCTACCTACCTCGCAGAGGAAATAAAAGGATTTAATTCCATTTTATTTCCTCTGCGTGGCGTCACCCAGAATTAAATCACAGAAATAAAAAAATGTGCTTTAGAAATGTAACATGTGCGCTGCAAAAACTCGTGTAATTAGTAACACAGAATGGCGAGGAGATGCTTTGTTGCCAGGCATCTCTACGACAAACCTCCTCAACTAATAGAGCATTTCACCAACAAGCGAGATTGGTGTAAAAGAAGCAAACCCATAGAATTTATGACGTTTATCGACACTTCTCACTGTGCTATATGAATATATTTCGATAAGACAATTTTCGTTGATCCTCTAAAAACGCAGTCTTCTAATGATGATCACCTTACTAAAGTACCTAAATACCACTTTTTCACTTTCAGCCATCTTGTTCGGTCGCAGTAAGCTAGCGTACCCCGGGTTACGTTACGTTATAACTGTGACAGCCACGCGCCAGCTGAGCGAACGAACAGAGCAAATTAAAATGGGAATCATTTGGGGCTCGACATGCCTATTTAAATGAAAACTCGTGGTTGTCATAGAAACATATATAATCTTTTTCACTCGTACTTTATTAATGGTTCCGTGAAATTCAAACTCCAACATCATTCTTTGTAAAGTCCCTTACCATGGACGGGATGTCCTCAGAGGTATCCGTCCGTATTTATGGAAGTGAGGCTTCGATGATTTCCGCGCGATTCCACTTCCATGCGGCTGCTCATCAACCGACTACGCGGACGACAGCCTGCTGCTCGTTCAGTCGAGTACTCGGGCTGGACTCGACAATTTAGCTTACAATTGGCTACGATTTGTATCTCAGTGGGGCGATCGCAACCGTCTGACCTAGGTAATGTTAAATTTCTAAATGATTCAAACCACAGACTGACGCCTGGGAGGATCTTTTATCTGAATGGCAATGTAGGTGGGATATTACCATCACGGGCCGATGCCTCCACCAGTTCTCTCCATCCGTTTCGTGAGCGGCTGCCAGGACATGGCTGGAGATGGATCACTGTGTTGCCCAATTTCTCACAGGTCATGGTATTTTTAAGAGTTTTTTTTTCCCTTTAAACTTGTTGCCTCGCCCTTTTGTCAATGTTCTACATCTGACTGGAAATGCGAATATGAACAATCTGCACATCATATTTTATGGGAGCGCAGTGTTTGGCAGGATAAACACACTATTGTGTGGGATAGTGTACAGGGTTACATCCGAAGTTATTTACTATACGGACTTTGTATAGAAACAACAAAATCCCAGGCGTTTTTGTCATACCTACCTATTATGGGAATCAAATATAATATTCATCCGTGGTGCTGGGCAACTGCGCCTACCCCAGTTGCAAACGTCCCTTTGTGCCTATTGGCCTTGTTTCGCTCTGTCTCCTGCTGATATTCAAGGCAGTTAAATTGTTTCCCTAGGACTTCGTCCAGCTTCATTGTCTCGGCGCTTTTCTGGTGGTCGCCACTGCTGATTCTGCCATCAGGAAATGCAATGGTTTGGGAATAATGTGGCGGGCTTGTTAATGCCTGCTTTATGATTCCACGAAGATGTGTTGTCGATCTGAGCGCGTGCCATCGGAAGTTGCCGCCATAATAATTATAAAGACTACTTATTGTCGCACAAAACAGGCGAACGTTGTATCAACAACCAATATCAGGATACTAGTAGCAACAAGGTATGGAAAACACTCTAATCATGAGCATTGTTTTCTAAAACATCGTACGAAAACCGGTGTGTTTGGCATTGCGCGCCGTAATTTAAGCTTAAACCTATTGCATTATTCTTTTATGCTAACTCTGTTATTGCACTTTCCTCTCGATGACTTCCCAGTTTTTTCCAATGAACCTCCTAAGACTTTAGCTTACCAAATTCTAAGTAAGTAATGCAATTAAATAGTTAGGTACATTTTAGAAGGTCGTTCGATAATTTTTCTTGCGATATTTTATGCTTATTACAACACAACACACTTTTTCTCATAATTCCAAGGATTTTCAAGGAAATTCCAAATACATTGCTTCATATGACAAACTCGTCTGCTCGACAACGCAAATAACGCAATGTTGAAAGGCATTGCCATTGAAGTGGATCACACAATTACCCCGCTGATTTTCGATCGAGTAGTGGACCATCCTACAATACTTATACAATTTTTTAATGAAATTGATAATAAGTTCACCAAAGAGCTAGAGCGACCTGCAATTGCAAACAATGGCCTCAACAAAAGAGATCGTTTTAGAAAAACCGAAGATATCAAAGCTTATAAAAGTCCCAGTAAGTATTCCCAAAACAACAGGCAGAAACGCAACTCAAAAGAAGGTAATGTGACATTTGACAATCGGCGCGAGGGCACTAGCACGAGCGCGCGGTGTACACGTAACGCAATAAATACGTCGTTATTTTTAATCGAAAGCACAATCATTATCCTATAGCATTTTAAATTGTTTGCAACAAGCACAATTAGTATCCGATAGTCTATATGAATAAATTCTTAAAGTTCCGAAAATACAGGGTGTGAACAACCTCATCACGAAGCCGTCAACCAAGCATTCTGTACATCAAACTAAGTAACTTCACGCAAAAATTATTGCTGGGAAACGACTTTTTTTTTGGGTGAAAAATCATGTTTGTGGTAGGAATCAATGTATCGCACTTAAAACATTGTGCTGATGGATGGATTGAATAGTACGGGGGTCGTGGAGGTGTTAAAAGTAACAATGTTACATTAAAAAATTGTCAAAAAGTTGGAACTTTGACCCCCAATATCTCCGTAACTAGAAGGTTCCCAGCTTCCCAGGTATAGTGTAGAACAAAAAAAAAAGATCGCAATGACGCGGAGAACAAGTGCCTTTCGGCTTCGTTAAGAGGTTTTTTACACCCCTTATAATTTATGAAACGAGTAAGTATTTTAAATTATTTTTAAAATGGACTCATTGACGTTATGCTTACAGCACGCGCTCGTGCTAGGCCCTCAGGAAATAGCGGCACGCGTGCAACTCGTGCAAGTATAAAAGCGACGTAACGCCCGCGACTGTGGACATGATATGGCAGACATTGGACTACCGGGGTTATGGCTAGTATTTGGTTAAAGAGTGTTGACAAATGTTTGCAAGGTCATTTGTAAGTGAAACGTTAATTTCGAATTTCAACATTCATTGTCAAATCGGTCAGGACATGATCAATACCAGTATATAGCAAGCGATAGGAATCAATGTTAATTTATTATTTACCTTTGAAGACAATTACAAGTACGTTCACTCACAATGAGCAAAGTACAAAGATTGCCGTTAATTGATTTAAGCACAGTTTCGTTTCGTGAGTCGTAACTAACACCGTAAATTTTCAGCAATTACTACGAAATATTCGCAATGTTGATGACCATGACAGTAAGGATGAGTACCTGAACATGAACAACATACCAATACTAGCCACAACACCCTTAAAATTAACCTGAAAATTGCGGGAGTCGAGCACGCTGTAGTAGAAATTTCCGGCCTCGATGACGTCAATGATCGGGACGACGACGGAGTGGGGGTAGTCCTTGATGTTCTGGAGGATGGGGCGCAACCAGTCGGGCTGGGCCTCGCAGTGCGAGTCCAGGAACACGAGCACATCGCCCACGGCGTAGCGCGCGCCGGCCAGCCGCGCTCGCGTTAGCCCCACGCTGTAGTCACCACACAAGTCAATGGCACCGGTTCAGTGACAACGGACAACAGGGGAAGTAGACATCACTATTTCAATTTTAATTGTTCCATCAAAATTATATTTTAGTAATAAGATCATTAGGTAACATCAGGCGAATGTAACGTTTAGGTATAGTATGTAGGTACCTCATCATTCTCCTGCCCTTATCCCAATTCACTTGTGCTCGGCGCAGCATGTCTTCTTCTTCCATACTTCTCTATTACTCGTCATTTCATCAGACACCTCTTTTCTTGTCTTGCCATATCATCCTTCACACAGTCCATCCATCG
Source organism: Xestia rhomboidea (assembly GCA_963853795.1). Classification (NCBI taxonomy): domain Eukaryota; kingdom Metazoa; phylum Arthropoda; class Insecta; order Lepidoptera; family Noctuidae; genus Xestia; species Xestia rhomboidea. Next base: position 600,425 of record OY970783.1, read on the forward strand.
TTTCTTTGGTCTTCCTCTACTCATATACCCATCCACATTCATACCCAAAACTTTCCTCACGACATTTTCCTCATTCCTCCGCATCACATGTCCGTATCCGTACCACGACAACCAATTTTCGGTCACCGGCGCCACTTTCAGACTTCCTCTTATATACTCATTTCATTTTAGGTAGTAGGTAGGTTCGTAAATCTTAATTACTTATAGTTAATTGTGAAACCAAATAATTGGAGGGTTACGTAAGTAATTTTATCCCATGATCTGTCCACGAAGTAGACACAATAGTTAAACAATGGTGTCTCGAACAAATTGGTCATTCGACAGATCATGATTTAACGCTTTTAAAGCTAGTAACAAAGGTGTACGTTAGCATAAGAAAATTATGAGGCCACATGAAACGATTTCCTTTGGAAATATTGTAAACGATTGTAAACGTGTTTTTTTATTAAGACTTGTCTTTCACGACGTATCCGAAGAAGAACTAGCAAGTAGAACAACTGTTATATCACATAGAAACATATGGATTACTTTTAACAAGCCCACTAAGAATTCCAAATAAAATTAGCACACATTACAGAGATCTCGACATTAGATTGTCAACTTAACCACAAGAGATTTAGAGCCTAAACTATTTGTACCTCGTCGCTTTCATAGCTCAGAGCGTACAGGAAGTTCTCTTGGGAGATAACATCAATAGCCGGGTTGACTACCGCATTCCTTTGGTCGTGAACTCGCTGGAGGAGAGGCCGCAGCCAATCAGCAACGACCTCAGTGTGGGAGTCGAGGAAGACCAGGACTTGGCCAGCGGCCACCTCGGCACCCTTCAGCCGAGCGCGGATCAGCCCTGTTCTGATAAAACCGCTTAGTATTGTACAAGTCACATTTTGTTACAAGAAAACATTATTTTTATCAAACATGTTTATGGCTCCACTTCTGGTAAGTGTTCACAGTCATCTGCAATACCAAGGGCGTTGCAGGTGCGTTCAAAATCAAACATTTTATTTCACATAGGCCTACAAGGGCACTATGAGACCTCGAAAAAAGGTGCGCGGTTCGGGTTGATCTTTTTAAGCAATTTTCGTTCAAAGATTTTTTACGTCCTAAAACCTAGTTTTCAAAATTTTCCTCCTCCTACTTTAGAAATAAGAGGGGGGGATTTTTTTTCGGCTTTAGAAGCAAATATCTCATCAACCAATGACTTAAAACACAAGTGTTTAAGAAATCTCTATATCATTACAATATATGTATAGAGATTTCTTAAACACTCATCTCATATCAGACAATAACTACCTCTTTATAACAATAAGTAGTATCATCAATAACATTAACCAAGAAGTACAACAAACAAAATTATCCACAAGTGCTTTAGCTTCGACATTCAAATTACAATTCTACCACATAGACACACAGCCTAATCTCCTAACTTCCTCATCATAATAAGTAGTCTCATAGTAAAACATAGCTGGCTTCCCTCGACAGCCTTTCGTTTTCATCCTTATACACTCGATGACAGTCATACTCCAGCCAAGTCTAATAAAGTTCTCACCAGATAAATATTATATAGATGCTGTAAACTCTTGAGGACCTCTTGCAACTGCCTTCCGTCTCCATCGTCAGACCTTCGATGAAAGTCATACTCTAGTTAGGTTTAAAGTTCTCATCAAGTTGCATGAAATGAGCCCAAACACGATAAAGCTGCTGTAAACTCTTGGGGACCTCTTGCAACTGCCTTCCGTCTCCATCGTCAGACCTTCTATGACAGTCATACTCCAGACAGGTCTTAAATTCTCACTAAGGTGCATGAAATTATGAAGCCAATAACAATATAGCTGCTGCAAACTGTTGAGGACCTCTTGCTTGCTACTGTCTTCCGTCACCACCGTCAGACCTTCGATGAAAGTCATACTCTTGTTAGTTAGGCGTGGTCACATACAAAAAAAAACGTATACGCATCGAATTGAGAACCTCCAGCTTTTGTTTCATGGGTATAACTGGACTCATGCGAAAACTTGTATGGTTGTTATAAAAGTTGGACTCCTGAGAAAGTTGGACTCATGCGAACAGAGGTAAAATACCAATGCTGAGGCAACTGACATGGGTAAGGGTCATTCTTTCACGGAAAATCTTATCACCGCGATTTAGAAAATGGAGTGAAATGAACAACGCCATCTATCGACTCGGAAGTTAAACTGCTAAAATATAATTCATGGAAAGCGGTCTAACACACTCTATTGGCTATTTAGATTTTCAAAGTAGCGTCATACGAGTAATCTATAGTACCTTTTGCTATAGTAACTTTTATAAAAACACGGTCACTCGATCCAAAAGTTATCTTGTGAGCACATTTTTAATCATTAGTACCAATTTAGTTGAATAGTTGTCACTGCATGTAACTTACATTTGATGAGAAGTTCTTCTTCTTGAACACTTTAAAATTCATATTCCATTTGAAAGAAAGCACCGATTACAATAAAACAAAAACTAAAACCTTCAAGTTAAGCCCAATATTTGTGCATTAAATCTAACCACATTGGTTTTATAATTTACACCTGATGCTGTAATAGAAGACCCCTCACAGACATACAGACAAAAATTCTAAAAATGGTATAGAAATGGGTTCTGTTAGTGATCCTTTGACACCCCTAGTATTTTTTTTCTAAATATTTTTAATGTACTGAAACGCCACGTCTACAGATTTTATTGTAAGTATAGAAGAATGAAATTAATGGATCAGCGAAGTACGTACGTAGTTAATTCTATCAAAATACTTCAAAATCTACGCTAGTGGTGGTCCGTTAAGACGGCGCCTTTTCTACCGTGATTGATTTTGTTAATTCTAGCTAGACCGGGAATGGATACCGAACAACGCTTTAGGCACTTTTGGTAACAGACGTGATGCAGGAGACCTCTTATCAACAATCTAATCAATTTATGAAGCTAGTCAGATTTTTTTAAGTTATTGCCCATTCCAAAGCGTAATGTCATATGGAGAAGAACGGACAAATACTTCACGGCTGCCATTGTGCGGGACTAGCTACGGTCAAAATAACGTGTGTTGGCTTTCATCGGTTCGTTCCGTACGTTTTTGTTTTACGAACGTTGAAAAAGATCTCCCACACCTAAACAGTGTCCCGAATCACCTCAAATTTACTTCTATGTCCAGGTTCATACTTAAAGTCGTCCTTTTCTATCACATCTATGAGAGGAGTGACCACATGTTTCTTGTCTTCTTTAATTCGATGGAGGAGAGGACGAAGCCAGTCTTCCAAGACTTCACAATGGGAATCCAGGACGATCATCACGTCGCCCACGGCAGACCGGGCGCCGGCCATCCTGGCCTGGGTCAAACCTATCCTGGGTGTTGCAGGACGTTTTAGTCAAACAGGACGGCTGGATACAATGACGGGGTATTATCAGGTGGAAAATTTTATATGGATGATTGTTTTGTAATTATTATGAGATTTTCTTAGATGGGATGTTTATTGCTGGTTTTGGATTTCTACGCTTTTCTAGGGTGCATATGATTTAGATAGTATTTTCCGTCCATTTACTCGACTGACATTAATGCCATGCGCGTGTAGTATTGTGATGTATTATTTCTCCTAACTCTATGAATGATACATTTGCTGTACAACCATGTCTGTGCCACGCGGGCACCACTTGCCTATCGGCCACACTCCGCTGAGCCCATTCTAACATAATTTACTCATTATTTTAGTTTCCTGTACAATCAAGGGCAAACATCTTTATACGACCGTATCCTTTGTACTAAATTAGCCAATGAAATGCTGTTTATTGTTTTTATTGTTATATTGATGTTATATAATTTGTCTTTGTAGTTATGCGTGTAAGTAAATTCTTCTGTGGTAGGTATGTTTATTTTCATTAGTATATATTAATAGTATATATTACAATATTATTATATATTGTTATAATATTATTATATATTATTATATTATACATTATTATTAGTATATATTACAATAGCTTTGTTTTTATGTATTATGTTTCTCTTCTTCTCTTACACACTATGTCTATGTTACAGTTAAAACGCGTTTTCCCTAGTTAAAACTAGTTTTTACTAACTGCAGTAACTGCCTTAGTGTTACAACTAGTATTAACTGCTGTTCAAAAATGAATATCAGTGAAAACTATTTTTAACTAGAGACAACGCTGTTTTAAGCTATCACGGTTCATAACTAAACTTAAAATGTCACTTACGGGATATCTTCCGTGATTATAGTTAAAGGTTACTGGTTCGTGGTTTCCGTCATAATCACGGAAGATATCCCGTAAGTGACACTTTTAAGTTTAGGGAAAACGCGTCTGTCGAAATGATTCCATTAAAACTATTTCATTTTACTTATGTACGTTTCTTATTAAGCTGCCAATCTGACCTCCACAACCCATTTAGTACTGGGTAATACGATACCACTTGGTAAGACTGGTTGTCAGTCTTTTTGGGCCACTGACTACCTATAACGATTGTCAAAGATCTACGAATGACAGCCGGGACCAACAGCTTAACGAAGAATCATCTTAATTATAGGAACATCAACGTATAACAATAATGCCATGGCGACAATATTAATTTCAAGTAATTAAAATAATCAAATAAAGAAAAGTCAAAAACAGCTTAATAATAAACATTCATAAAATGAAATTAAACAGTTTTACCTTTCGAAAAATCGCGTTTTCCTTAGTTAAAACTAGTTTTCACTGATATTCATTTTTGAACAGCATTTAATACTAGTTCTAAGGCAGTCAGTAAAAAATAGTTTTAACTAGGGAAAACGCGTTTTACCTAAAAACGGGTTCTAACTGTAACATCTAGGTACATCTCTTTTTATCTACTCTCCTTTCGCAGGTATGCTGGAAGAGATTTGTATTGAATAAGCACCACCTGTCTTTCTGTTCCTGTCTACTATTCTGAACTTAGTGTGTAATTGTTAAATAAATACATTAACATTTGTGAACCGGCCCGACTGCGCACGGGTGTAATATGGCATCGCATGGATGCAAAACCTTCTTATAATATAAATTCTAATATCATTTTTGTAGTTTAGAGAACTAAGCGGTCACATGGAAACAGTGAAAAGTGATTTTGCTTCCTTTTGTCAACAATCAGCATAATAAAAAAGAAATCAGCTGTTCCATACATTTTGACCGTGTGGGTTGCACTTTTGAATGAAACATGTACTGTGTACGTGGTAAACGTTTTCACGTTGGTGTCCCTTGGGCCCCGTCCCCACAATGTCGTGACGACAGATAATCGTGTAGTTAAGTGTCAGGGCTAGCTTGTGTATTTAAATGGAGGTATTCACACATAGGACGACGCGATTACTGTGTTCCACGACTTTTGCCAACTAAAAACCAACGATAAATTAATCGTCACGACATAGTGGGAACGGGTTCGTACCCCGTATACTATTGTTATGAGTGTAACTGTAACATTACCAAACGTTTGTCAACATTTTAGAAAAAAGTCGTATTTGAACATATTTTTGCCCTTGACTGTACAAATGATTTTTGTCATAAAGTGGCATGTCGATATGGAATTTAATGTGACTGTCGCAGGCATATCGTAGAACACGCCGTATCACATAAAGGCACGCCGGATTGCAAAACGTCGCTGTTATGTAAATTTGAATTGAATGAGCACTTCGCGTTCGTCAAAGCGGCGTAAACGTGCCGCCCAAATACAAACGGGCGCATCGTCGATACGCCGCATTGAAAGAGCTCGGTACTTAGGGCACCCGACGTTAGGTTTGGTTAGGTTACTTTAAACCCTGCAGACAGAAATAGGAGCCCGCGTAGCGCGGCTACGTCCACTACGCCTTACTAACGGAATTTTAAGTATTTTATTCGGTTGTTTCTTCTTGCTGTCAATACGGCTAAACGTTGGTCGCCGCTTTGTCGAACATATCGCCACCACAATCCGGCTGAACGTGAGGACGCCGCATTACATAACGGCGATGTTTTTCAATCCGGCGCGCCATTATGTAATACGGCGTGTTATACGAATTGGCTGCGGCATGGCAGTAAATTTATTTATGTATGTTCGCCTATATCAACAAAACGTACGAAACGGCAGTTTTATTTTATAACTGATGTAAAATTTATAGGCGTCTAGAATAGTGTAGGTACAGGATTGTTCGTCAAAAGTGTGTCTCGATGAACCGCGGATATTTTCAGACGTCGTTTCAATTATTTCGTACAATTTATGATATTCGAACTTTGATAGAATTGTGGAATTTTGTATAGAACTTGATTAGCCGATTGTGTCACGATTAGTGAGTTAATGGTTCGTCACGAGATGACAGCATCGTTCAATTACCTATTGTATAAACTTGTGTTGATTAAATAAACTCTAACACAATGCATAGTTTAAAGACTTTTGGGAATTGTCAATACTTACACTGAAATGATTATGATTAAGATCAGGGTGTATGGGAGATCCACGCACCTGTATAGTCAAGTCAAGCTATTAATTGCTTGATCACCCTCAGGTTGGAAGTCGCTTGCATTTCACTACACGACAAGGTATACACGTATACACGGGGTGGCAGGGGGAAGGAACATCGACGCACAAACGATACCGCGTATTCACTATATCATTCCGATCGGTTATTAAAAAAAAACCGGCCAAGTGCGAGTCGGACTCGCGCACGAAGGGTTCCGTACCATTATCTGTACAACATTACACAAAACGACAACCACATTAAAAAAATATCACGTTTGTTGTAAGTACTATCGAGGACACTCCCGCCTGACGCCGCACTTACAACATAGAAACGCTCTCTATCCCCGCCCCGTTGACTTTATATAGAAATAATTAATGAAAAGATACCGATCGGCGACACATGCCAAACGAGAGTTATTGTTATGTTGCGCGCCAAAGTTGACGCTTTCCTAATAGGCCTAAAGTTTAAGGTGGAGTAGCTCGGCGCCTCCGCATGATTTTTTTAAGCGAAAAAAATTTTAACTGATCAGGCGGAAAAGACCACGACTGTACGAGTATGGGAGTACCCCTTAAATATTTATTTTATGTTAATTTAACTATTTATTTTATGTTAATTTAACTATTTATTGTTAAAGTGAATATACAGTTGCCTGTTGCCGTTAATTATCGAGCAAAAAACGGCACAAAAATCACGTTTGTTGTATGGGAGAAATTTATTTCTGTTTTTAGTACTTATTTGTTGTTATAGCGGCAACAGAAATACATCATCTGCCAAAATTTTAACTGTCAAGCTATCACGGTTCATGACATACAGCCTGGTGACAGACAGACAGACGGACAGTGGAGTCTTAGTAATAGGGTCCCGTTTTTACCTTTTGGGTACGGAACCCTAAAAGCAGCAGTATATACCATACATTTTGGCCGTTTACTTTAGTAAGAGACAGCTGTTATGTTTTTCAAATTACCGAACATTAAATAGTCGTATGTGAGGGGGGGGAGGTGTTGCATACGCGGCTATCGTTTGTGCGTCGATGTCCCTGCCACCCTGTATGTGTTGTGATAGTTACAACCATATTTAGTTTTCGGTTCTCCAAGTGGTAGAGCAATTAGAAGGCCGACTAATACACTAAAGAAGGTAAGTACCTACTACTTTTCAAGTGAAGTTGGTTATTAGGAGAATATTATGTAGTTTTTCGTACAGTATTGAGGGAAAGAAAGTAGATCAACTTGCATGCTAGCAAAATTGAAGTCCTGCAAGTATATTTCCTGTTTCGCAAGTATGAAATCATTGTGAATGAGGGTTGAACCTCATGCTCGAAGCTGCCGCGTGCTATAGCATTCCCGCTCTGCTTCTCGCTCTAGCAAATGACGGTTCAGAGCGACAAAAGGATAGGAGCATGGAAATGCGATTATGTACTGCCAGATGAGGCGCAACCTCACAAGAAATCAACCTGTGTTACTCACACAGGATTCTTACTTCCCTGTGTAACGTACTTACAAATATTTTTAAAGAAATGGCGCGAGTGGAGGGGGGCTGTGCCCACTTGCCCAGGAGCGGGACAGAGCAGGCTAGGGACAATACCTACCTCCTACAACAATCATGGGAGCAAGTGTAATTGTATGGAATAATGTTTAAATAATTAATACGTTAACATAAAATAACATCACGCCTGTAGTCCAGAAAGGGTTAGTAGGGTAGTAGGGCAGAGGTGTACCTCATAGTACAGCCAACATTCGGCCAGATACGTAATGACACATTTACTAGGGGGCGAGCCTATTGCCATCAACCGGGCACAAATACAGACTCCGGGTTGCTTGCTACCTAATCGAAGCCAGGAGCTAGCCCCCCCCCCCCCCCCCCCGCAGTGAGGGCTCCACTCACCGGTCAGGCAGGCGCAGTATGCGGATGAGGCCGGGCGGCAGTCGCGTGCGCACGTAGTGACTCAGCTTGCCCTTCAACTCGGGCAGCGTCGAATTGTCGTCCACCAAGATGATTTCTTTCAGGTACACGAGTTCGGAGCTCGGGTCCTGGCCGGGGTAACCTGAACAATACAGACAAGTATGAGCACGCAACTCCCAAGCTGCGCGTACGCACAAAACCATGTCCTCCGCCTTCCACCTTTAGTCTGATCCAACCAGCCTTTGAAGACCATCGGTACATCTTGCTGGACCGACACACGGTCTCCACTACAGGAGTGAGGTTGTGTGTGGTGTGGAGGAGAGTGGTTGTTGGTCTTTCGCCAGACATGGCCAGTGGCCAGCCCTGTGCCACATCAGCTTGCTTCCAGCCCTCAGGTATATCAGTAACTTCAGTTCTTTTAAGATAATTTCGTTCAATACTTATCGGCTTGAGCCGACTTCGTATCGATTTTATTTTGCCCCGGTGCACGAATCATTCCAACTTTCAGCCGTCCAATTAGGTTTCTCCCAAGCGTCACTACATCAGACGGGCCCGCCTTCTCGCAATCACTGGATTCCCTGGTAATTGGTCCACCTAATAGGCTCGAACATAACCAAATTAATTTTTAATAGCAGCTAAAAGTTTGAACTCACCTATGTAAGTAGTTCGTCCCGTCTTTTTATCCACAAAGTTGGCATGCTTGTACCACGGCTGGTTCCTCCGCGCGCTGTTGACGACGCTCCAAATAGTCCTTACTACCACGGAATAAGGCTCGTTGTGGAATATCAAGATGACGGAGGCTGAGGGCAGTTCCGCGTCGTAGACCACTCGCTGGCACGCTGGGTTGCGGAAGTCTGGGGAAGAATAAACTTGGTTACTATGGTGCAAAAATTAGGATTAAAAAGTCGCCAAAGTAGGCTATAATATATACGATAGGTGGACTGTCTGAAACATGATATGGCTTGAAAGGGGCTGACTGCTGAGGTTACGACTAATAGAGATGTATGGAAGCAGAAGACATGGTAACGCCGAACTAAAATATATTGGGTAGAAGGCAAGAGAATAATAACACAAACGGTCGCGGGAATCAGCTAGATGCGAGAAAGGCATCGGGTTTTTCACATCTGGTATGTGGCGTAGTTAATCATGAAGGGGCTTTGTATCACAAGAAATTAATATAGGTAGCAACTGTTTAGTAGTCGCAAGCCTCACTACTGCGCGTAAGGTTAGCGACGGGGCCCCTTCACGTAGCAACTGTTTAGTGGTCGCAAACCTCACTACTGCGCGTAAGGTTAGCGACGGGGCCCCTTCACGTAGCAACTGTTTAATGGTCGCAAGCCTCACTACTGCGCGTAAGGTTAGCGACGGGGCCCCTTGACGTAGCAACTGTTTAGTGGTCGCAAGCCTCACTACTGCGCGTAAGATTAGCGACGGGGCCCCTTGACGTAGCAACTGTTTAGTGGTCGCAAGCCTCACTACTGCGCGTAAGGTTAGCGACGGGGCCCCTTGACGTAGCAACTGTTTAGTAGTCGCAAGCCTCACTACTGCGCGTAAGGTTAGCGACGGGGCCCCTTGACGTAGCAACTGTTTAGTGGTCGCAGGCCTCACTACTGCGCGTAAGGTTAGCGACGGGGCCCCTTGACGTAGCAACTGTTTAGTAGTCGCAAGCCTCACTACTGCGCGTAAGGTTAGCGACGGGGCCCCTTGACGTAGCAACTGTTTAGTGGTCGCAAGCCTCACTACTGCGCGTAATGTTAGCGACGGGGCCCCTTCACGTAGCAACTGTTTAGTGGTCGCAAGCGTCACTACTGCGCGTAAGGTTAGCGACGGGGCCCCTTAACGTAGCAACTGTTTAGTGGTCGCAAGCGTCACTACTGCGCGTAAGGTTAGCGACGGGGCCCCTTAACGTAGCAACTGTTTAAGCTAAATATAAGTGTAATATGAAGTGTGTATAATTCCCCAACGATCAGTCTGTTATCAAGTAGTTATGCGGTACATTATAATTAGTAACCAATTAAATTTATTCATGCTGATAATGTTAATTAAGTACACTTTTCTTCAATGCCAGGCTACTCATGATAACGCGATTGCATTTATTTAAAAACTGGGGATAAAATATAGCATAACATGACGCCTGTGACCTCCAAAGTGATAGGCAGATCCAATCCAGAGAACCAATCCAGACTCTACTGAGATTGGAGACATTGAGAATTTTTGACAGAGATATTTTTCAGGACGGAATTTTATCAATCCTTATTTCGTATCCACTCAATAAAGTAAACCTCTGTACAAAGTTACGAGTAGGCTCTGATAAGTCAGTGAATGAATCAGAATATTTATTTTTAAATTATTTTAATACAAAAGCTGTTCAGCACGCATAGCATGACCACTTCAACTTGAATATATGGTTTCTTTTTTAGTAAACATTTTATATAAAATCACTCTTTAGAAAAGTGTTAGTGTACAATATGTCTAGTCTTGAACATATTGTTTAGAGCCATAAAGTGCTCAAGACTTTATCAAAGTATCTTTTTAAGTGGCCTGTGTCCCACTTGCTGGAGTGTTCTAACTGTTCCTACATCATCATCATCATCAGCCTATTAATATTCCCACTGCTGGGACACAGGCCTCCTCTCTATGAGAGGGAATGGGCTATAATCCACCACGCGGGCCCAGTGCGGATTGGTAGATGTCACATGTCTTCGAATTTTTGGTTCTAGGACATGCCGGTTTCCTCACGATGTTTTCCTTCACCGTTTTGAGAGCAGTGGTGATGAAATAAATTACACAAAGTAATGCGCCTGCCTGGGTTCGAACCCACGACTTACTGTTCGTAAGTCGGGGCCGCCACCACTGGGCCACCGCTGCTCTTACTGTTCCTACATCAGCACTTAATAGGAGAAGAAGAAGTGTCCTTTTCTGAAGTCGGTTTATGAAGATTTTTGAAAAGTAATGTGAATTTTTTGTTCTATTTCAAGTTTTAATTGGAATTATAAGATTTATTATATGATAAGATATCTGAAATTTTAGTAGCCGAAAGTTTGACATCCAGTCTTACCAAGTGGTATTGTATTTACCCAATTACTGGGTTGTGGAGGTCAGATAGGCAGTTGCTCCATGTAAAATACAGGTGATCAGCTGCATCCAGTTAGACTGGAAGCCGACCCCAACAAAGTTTGGGAAAAGGCTAGGCTGATGATGATCTGGAATTTTAGTTCTACCTAATAAAAAAATTCAATTCACGGATCGACAATACACAGCCAAAACCACTTACAATCTTTGAATTTTGCATGAGAGTTCCTCATATAAAACTATTATCTAATATTTGCATATAAATTGCAGGATGTACTTAAAACCATCAAGCATTCTAATCATTTACTACATACTTACAATTTCTCTGAATAAATATTTTTAATTCTGACTTTTAGAGACCACACATCATCACATGAAAGGGAAGTGACTGTCTTGATATGGGCATGTGATGAGGAGGGATGAATTGCATGACTAAAAGAGAAGACCAATGTAAAGATGGATGGCTTGAGTGAGGAATGATATGAAGGAAAAGGAGTACATGATAGTGTGACAACTGACAGGGGAGAATGGAAGAAAAAATGTGTGCACCGACACCAAGTAACATGGGACACGGGCAGGGAGATGAAGAAACACATCATAGAAAAGTCTTTTCAGAACTAATAGTTAAGTATTATATATTTATAAGTAAATATTTAAAATAATATGATAGTTTGCAATGGTTTGTACCAATTGATTCAAGAAACAACTGAATTTTTAAATTGAAACTCAAATTAATGTATGAGTACTTGATAAAATTATATTGTTTTTAAGTCCAGCTAGTGTAGAATTATAGAGATTACGCTAACGCCGGTGGCTGAGTACATATAGAGCGTGGCTACTCGATTGATTTAGTGTGTGATTACAGCCATACTTTCACTACTAACTGACCACCTACAATGACTAATTTGGACACAATTACGGCCGATATAATCACGTGTTTATAACAACAAAGAGTTTCTTGGCATGTTTAAGTAATAATTGTAGTTTTTAGCGGAGTTTAAATTTTAGTTTTGACTTACCGTTTAAAGTTCTGTTATATGGTATCCTGTCACTAAGATACACGTTGATCGCCAGCTTTTTCTCTGATTCCTCACCCAACTTCTTCTCCTCACCGATGAGGTGGGCAGCAGCACCTCCCTGTCCCAAGCCTGGGATAATTCTCGCCTCGTCTTCTAATATAAGCCGCTCATACTCTTCCTCGAGGGGATCTGAGAACTCCGCTTTCGTATTCTTTCTCCCGCCTTGCCAATGCTCGAATAAAGCAAAGATAAACACCACCAATACAACCAAAAACGCTAACTTGGCCGCTTGGTAGCACTTTCGCACCGGGAAATGTACCATTTTCGCTTATTTATTACTTAACGTGACACCGCATCGCGCTGTGTTCGGCGACCGACTGATTTTGACGTTTCGCTTCAACCATGTTTGTTTACAGTTGAACTTTTTAAAACCGGAAGGCAATCGTAAACAGTCTATTCAGCCTTATCAGGATAGGAAACTGTTTAGTTTTTTATTTCGATTTTATTTTTCCGATTTTTGTTGGAACTTATTGTGGTTCCATGATAATCTGCGTTAACAGTAATTAGTATGCTAATATTATTATGTCATTTTATTAAAACCACCCACTGACCTCGCCGCGCCGCGCCGTACTGGGCCTGTGTCTGACACCCGCAAACCACATCTTATGACGAAACTTAGTTCCACTGCATTATGGAAGCCGCAACAACCGTTTAGCCGACCATGTTCTGAACCTTGTCATATTTTACAGTAATTAGTTTCATGGAATTTGCCTGTGTACTCAGTGAACATCAGGGTACCGGTCGACTCAAAAAGAAATATGACTAACGTCAACTAAAAAGTAGCCAAACTAAAGTGGGACTTAGCTGGATTCATTAAAAGTGCTTTGATTAAAAGTGCTTAACTTATACCATTGAATTTATACGTTTAGATTTCGTGGTTTTTCCTTCATTTAATTTGTCATGTTTGTTAAAGAGACTTGATTCTTATGATTGACCCTATCGACCGATGCCAATATGCCATGAAAGTACAGGATGTTATTTTTTCGAATTTTAGTCAGTTCAATTCCCGAGTATGGCAAGCGAATTTTCAAAAATATGTGAATGCAGATTTGTTTTTATTTTTTAAATAATGGAATTTTCCTTTGAGTTTTGCTATCTCCAGTATTATAGAACTTTCCCTCTAGGTGGCATTGAAAAATTCCACCTTGTAGATATAATACTGGTGACTCACACCCGAACCGTCGTAGGCAAAGAGTATTATAATAATATGGGAGGTAGTAGGTGAGATATCATGAACCCGAAACCTAGTATTATATTATCTGTGACCGTATCGCCCTCGTAGGATGGTCGTCGACGTATCTACCGCGGATTTTCCCACGAAGTCGAACTGAGGGTCTATACCGCTCAGAAAAGAAATGTCGTGAGGCCAGGTTTCCTGCAATGCGATCGATGATATCGGATGTATGATAGCAATCCGACATAATCCACCGATCCAGTAATAGATTTACAATTAAAAATATTTGCTTTTGAATTAATATCGATATTGTCGCAATCATAGAAAAAAAAAAAAATTGTGTTCTAAATTCAAATTTTTATTTTTCTTATTATGCTGTTTAGCGGCTTCATACCTTCACCATCAACCTGGCAAAAGAAAAGCGCGCAACAAAAAAAAAAGCAAACTAAATCACAGTTTCCTCATGATCAATAATTCATGCCAAAAATACGTTTCGTTCTATTATTTTATTTTTTCGAAAGTATTGAAAGACGTCGTTTGATAGACGTGGGCATTTGTTACTGCAGTTTTCGGCTACATAACATCCTCGCCTGCGGCTCGGGTGATTTCCGCCTCGAATGCAATAACAAAGTTTCCCCACTCATATCAAAATGTACTAATTCCTCCCCTCAAAACCAATAATTGTTGCAATGGTTTGAGGTTTCGACAATAAGCATGACGACAGTATCAAAAAATTGCAAATCTATTTAGTCCGTCAGTTAGAGGATTGGAAATTAATAGACACGTATTTTTTGTTTTTGTAAATCATGATCAATGACAAAGATAAAACGCATCAAAACTCGTGACGTCAGAACTAGCTAAAAATTATACCATGGCGTGACGTATTGAGAATTTTAAAAGCGTCGTATCTTCGTCAATTTTGGTTTACATAACAAAAGAAAAAACACAGGTCAAATATTTTTTGATAATCTAACTGACGGACTAATTCGATTATTTTGTCGTCTCGCCTATAGTTTTATGGTCAGCAGCAAAGATACTTATAGGAAAAAGTCGGCAGCCTGCTTACAGTAAGTTAGTAATATCGTGATGGCTGTCAGAGGAGAATTGATTCTGAAGACAAATACGTTCTGCGCCGACTCCCAGTGACATCGGGCCAGGGCAGGAATTGAGGAAGGTGATGATGACAAATGTCTGTAGACCCCAAATAAATAACAGCGAGTACAGTTAACAAATTGTGTAATTATTCGTTATTTCATATAATATCGTTATTGCACATTATAAACAAAAACATAATCTATTAGTGGAATGTCGACAGAATCACAAAACTTATAAATACAACACATACAAGGACACAACACACTCACTGGTCCAATTATAAAACGCAGAACACGTATATTTAATGTTAAGTATTCTAGAGAATTCAGCCAACTATAAGAAACGTAATTTTTAGGCTAACCTGCAACACGACATGAATTTAAAACAACATTCTGCGTCTATCAATCGTTTGAATACGACAGAGACAAGATGTTTTTTTAATCCAGGCCTCATTTTATTTTCTGTCATATTTGTACCACTTTTAACTTGACTATCTAATTTCATTTACATAAAAAATTTAATTCATTATTTTATTTTGAATTTCCTATAATTTATTTGAAGAGTAAATAATACTAAGTACATAATACAATTCAGCTAGAGTCACATTGCAACCATTTATCATTTCATTCACCAGTTACTTTGCTTCTATACATCTCGTCTTTTTGTTTTCAAGGATTGCCATTTATTATTATAATATGTAGCTTTGATGGACGTAATATTATAACTGAATATGACTGAAAACCTTTTATATCATAATTTCATTTAATATTTGACAGCTTTTGCGCCGTTGCCAAGTTTCAGAATGCACTCTTTTAAACAACCTTCGCAGAAACATTATCACTCCATGTCACAAACTCATTTAAGAAGTACATCTCATTTCCACATCGTCACTTCCCAGCTTCACTATTGACATTCTTACAAGTTTCCCTGAACAACGCATCGAGAGAGCTCTGCTGCGTCTTCGACAACTTGGCGCCCTTCATGTCGAGAACCTTATGAAACTCTGCCACGGTACATTCCGGCAGCAACTGCACAAACTGACCCACAAACCCTTCCAAGTTCCCATCTAGAGGCGCCATCACTAGTTTGAGGATCATTTCGGCTTTTGTCATCAATTTGATGACGACTTTCGTATATGTCGCGGGTGCAGGCCGACGTACCTCAGACCCTATCGACGGCAGCTCTAGCAATGCCGTTTTTAACATATGAGTATCTAGCAGCAACTGTTCAGAGCCAACAGTGGAAATCGGCTTACATTTATAAATGTTCTGAATGAATTTCGGTATGAAAGAGTTCGCGAAACGGATACAGAACTGGGTGAAATACTTTCTGGACGAAGAGAGGTTGTCCCGTAGGTTCGGGACGGTGTTCTTGAGGTACATGATGATTTGAGTGACGTAGGAGCTCTGGTCACCCACGTTGTCGAAGTGCAGCCACGAGATCTTGGTCATGGCCTGCAGCGCCGGCTCGCACGCCACCTCCAGGTCTTGGACTAGCAGCTGGATGCAGTTGCTGATGATCTTGTGGAACAGGTCCTGTTCTGGACTCATGTCTATCTTGTCTGCGAGGCCCGGGGACACCTGCAACGAGGAGACCTTCGTTAAAAACAACTCAACATAAGTTACGGAAGCAATCGATACTTTGCGGAAATCTATGATGCAAATTATAAAACACCTTGAAGATGGTCTACAGTTACTATCACAGATATGGGCTATATCTCTTTCTGTGGTTACGTATGTTTTAACAGACTTCTAAAAAAAAGATTTTATGTATTCGGCCGGAATCTTTTTGTTCAAGTATGTAGACTTCTTCGTGATTGCTGGTCCGATTTACTTGATTATATTTTGATTACCTTTGTATTACATACATTTTATTAACTTTGCTTGGGTAGAATTATTTTTTCTGAAGGTAGGGTAGTTAATGCGTGTAACGCAAGCCGGGTACAGCTAGTAAAAACTATAGAAAACGATGGAACCTTCTCTTTGAGCTTCTGTTCCAAGTGTACAGTGGTCTCCAAACAGTACTCCGCGGTCGTGATGACGCTCGTAATCTTCGATATTTCTTGTTTCGTGTACCTGTAACATGGCAGAAATGGTTCCTAAGTCAATTTAAGATAATTATAGTTGTTTGGGCGAAGAGTAAATGGCAATTTGGAATCCGCCGGCGCGCCGTTATCAGGATATTATCTTCATTTTAAAAATCGATCTGGGCAGCTAACCAGAAACTTGGAAAGGATTATGAGGAAGGAACATTTTGGTACTCTTCTTTATCGTGTGATTGGAGCTGCAGGACCGAGCTGTTACCTGGTGTATCTGTTGTCACTGTTCTCATCTCTCAGCAGCGTGTGCAGGTTGGTGACGATGCTGGGCACTCCTAGCAGCAAGCCTGACGCCGCGCCGTTCCGCGGCAGGCTGCCCTGCAGGACCGAGCTGGCGTACTCGCGCAGGTACTTCTGGAACACGCCCGCGAGCTCTGTCACAGGACAGGGAAGAGCGTTAGAAGGGATGAGACACATCTAGGATGAGAGTAGAACAGAAGAGAGATCAGTGAAGAGTAACGTAGTTGAGTGTCCAGGGATCAGATTACCGGAGCGCAAATCTTTTTGGTTGAACAGTTGTCACTGGGTTTAAATCACTTCCAACTTTTAAAAGACTATTAAAACACCACTTACATAATGTATAAATTGTAAGTTTTTGCCGTTTTTTAGAACTTAATTTTAGTTTATTACTAAGCGAAACCGTCGTTTATTGTATCTTAATTATTATGTGTTTCCTCATAGAAGTGAATAATTGTATTCTTTTTGAGCGAAATAAAAGCTAGTGAGTTTGAATATGAAATAAAATGTTCATTCATATCTTTGGGAAAGTTGTTTGTTATCATGAATACAATAAAATCACGTGTTTAAGTATCGGTCACTAATTAACAGTCACGCTGAATTTAATAAAACCCTGTACATATTAACTATATGTATAGGTTACAATTTAATTTCAATCGGGCTCATTTCAAGAAAAAAGAGAAAAGCGCGGACAAGTCGGCACTAGTCGCGCCTCCCGCCCCCGCCCCCGCCCCCGCCGGCGCCGCTGACGACTAGTGTACTCACCCAGCATGGGCTCCCCGGTGGTGAGTCTCGCGCACTGCACGAGGCACTTCTTGTAGAACAGGAACAGGTCGGCGCAGGACGCGATGACCGCGCCGCCCGCGCCCCCCGCCCCCGCCCCCGCCGGCGCCGCTGACGACTAGTGTACTCACCCAGCATGGGCTCCCCGGTGGTGAGTCTCGCGCACTGCACGAGGCACTTCTTGTAGAACAGGAACAGGTCGGCGCAGGACGCGATGACCGCGCCGCCCGCGCCCCCCGCCCCCGCCCCCGCCGGCGCCGCTGACGAGCTCTTCGCGTCCTGTACACAAGTCTCTACACATGAACTGTGTGCCCCAGTGCCCCTCACACGTACAGGGGGTCTAAAATGGCCGCTTTAGCAGAATCAAAATGTGAATCACATTAGAAATTTTAAATTTTTAAAATAGACCATGTGGTTATGAGTATAAAGTCCATTTTAAGAAATAACATTTTTAACGTGATTCGTATTAAGATTCTGCTAAAGCGGCCATTTTAGGCCCCCAGATAGTTTACGAAAGAGAGTATAACCAATGAAAACCCTCTTAACAAACATATCATATCTATAATATCAAACGTAGCCCACGATTGATATAGATATTTTTGTAAGTGTGTTTAAGCAAAATTATACAAGTTAAGGGGACCGCTGCGAATGAAACCTTGTATAAGCGAAAAACATTAGTCGTACGTGGTTTTATAATTGACGGGAAAACCAATAGTATTGGAAAATACTTTATAGAAACTAATATTTTCAACAATGTTGACGGTAATTTTTGTTCAATACGTATTCATAATGGACTTTCTACAATTGTAAAAGTGTAACAACCAGTGTTACTTGGTATCTTAGTGTGTTGTGTCGCCCCAGCTCTCGGGCTGCGGGTGAGGCCGCTTACCTGCACGAACCGCTCCATGAGCTCGGCCAGGTTGGTGTCCAGCGAGCTGACGTACAGCGACAGGTAGGGCTCGAAGCAGGCGCCTATGAGGCCGATCCACGCGGAGCCCGTCGGGCCCGACACTTCCATGTTCAGCTCCGACGGCGTGGCCTGCTGGAGGGAACATGCTGTTTCAATGCAATACAGTATGCATGTCTATCAAAAATTAAATCTCTTTTTTCACAC
Organism: Xestia rhomboidea; assembly: GCA_963853795.1. Lineage (NCBI taxonomy): Eukaryota > Metazoa > Arthropoda > Insecta > Lepidoptera > Noctuidae > Xestia > Xestia rhomboidea. The sequence continues at coordinate 619,440 of OY970783.1, forward strand.
TTTTTAAAAAACGTTGCAGGAATGTCTCCTGTGTCGTGAGTGCGTTTACAAACATTTAAACTCAGACACACAAACAGCCAGACCCGAACAACTACCTGTAGCCCTATCAATACAAAAAAATTAAAAATGTCTGTTTTTAATATAAAAAACGCACTAAAAACAAAAACACATTTTTTTTGTGACTTTGTCTGTCTTTTTGTTCTCGCTAATCTTCGAAACGGTTGGAACGATTTTGACGGGACTTTTACAGGCAGATAGCTGATGTTATAAGGTCTAACTAAGGTTATTTTATTTAGGAAAAATAATAAGGGATCCGTGCAAAGAAAATGAAAACCCCTGAAATTGTTAACAAAATCCGATTCAAAAAGGGAAGTAATATTTTTTAATAGTAATTTCACGCGAACGAAGGCCGCGGGTAACAGCTAGTTTGAGATAAATGCTTTGAGTTTGAGTCCCGTGTGGCATCGAACCCGCAGCAGCCAGGCGCGCGCCCGAAACGGTGGAAATAAATAGCATATATTCCTGTCACGTTCTACTCACGTGTGTCCCGTCGCCGCTGTCCAACGTCGGTCGGTCGACGCTCACTTCAGCCGGCTCGACGCCGAGGTCTGTGCCTGCACGTAAGCAAACAATGGTTCAGTCGCAACTCCAACGCTTTACATTCCTCCTCAACTACATAGTGCAGTGTTTACCTGCATGAAAGCCTCTACGCTTGTATCCTTTCGATTAATTACTCGCTTACAAGCTAATGATTTTATGCGAGTCGTGGAATAAATCTTTTAGAAGCATCATCACCTGCCTATTCCCAACTATGTTCGGGTCGGCTTCCAGTCTAACCGAATGCAGCTTAATACCAGTATTTTACATGGAGCGACTGCCTATCTGACCGCCACAACCCAGTTAGTACTGGGTAATACGATACCAGTTGGTAAGACTGGTTGTCAGACATTTTGGGCTACATGCTAAAATCTTATGGTGAATGGAACCATTTAAAACCATTTAAGGTGATGTTTGAATTACCGTTGATATAAAACAGTAATATTAATAACCTCAAACACGGCTCGGTCCGTCGGCCGCAATAGCTTTTTTTGTTTTAGCTTCACTTTGGCCGGACACTACTGCACTTTGACAAGCTACTCAATGAATGTGATAGCAGCGCTATTTTTAAAAGAAGCTGTAAACACCTGTCAAATCTAGTACACTTTTCATTAGATCCCTATTCCAGCTAGGTTTGTTGGGCGACTGTTCGTTCGACCATGTGTATACCTGTGAACCGCTTGTGCAGCAGCAGCTCGAAGTTGTACGTCTTCTGTATGGCGTACAGTAACAGCTTCACGTCCACCTCAGCGCGGCGCGACGCCATCAGGTTGCTCAGCTCCGTGCGCGTAATCTGTTATCAAGCTTAACATTTTCACTGCAATAATTCATATTCATATTCTTTATTGCACACAAAATTAAAAAATAAACACACAAAATTCAAATATATAGCTTATGTACAACGGCGAGCAATAATCATACTAATAACGTCTCATTACTCGGAAGGGTCAGGCAGAGCAGTACTATCATAGTACACCTGCCCAGCTGTGGGCGTGAGCCCAGCCTACCTTACAGAAGTGCTGCGTGATCCTCTCGCTGAGCCGCCAGGGCGGAGGGAACAGCGTGGCGGTGGACTCCTCGAACGTGAGGAGGTGCCTCTTCAGCCACGCGTAGCGACGCTCCACGTGCGAGATCCATGCGGACTCTTGCTCTGAGGAGAACAGGTGCTGGTACTCCTACAGAGTAAAACATATTGTGGTTAGTAAATACAATTAGGACAGAATTAAAAAAAAAATATCTTCATAACCGGAGATGAATTTATTCAGTTTTCAATTACCATCCAGTGATGGTGACAAAATTTACTATCCGACCAGTATACCGGATTACGGATATTAGATCAATATTCAGCAAATACCCCACTACAAAACCAAGGAACATCATAGTCTCAATATTGAATTATTGATTAAAAAAACTCAATCTGAAGACAAATGTGATCATTTGTCTTCAGATTGAGTTTTTTTTACCCATACTTAAAATGTCACTTACGGGATATCTTCCGTGATTATTTATTGTTTTTGAGCTCCCGATATTTCGACGCAGTTTCAAGTGCCATGATCGCGGGTCAACTGGAGAATGCAGGTTGATTGAAAAAAAAAATTGTTAAGAGCAGACAAATCTGTCTACCCTCTTTCTTTGTCTTTTGCTACGCGCACCACTGGAACTCGACACTAAGTCACGGCAAAACACACTCACAGTATCACCAGGTTTTGTGAAGTTCTTATTATGTTGCTGGCTGCTACTTTTGAGCATACTCAATACTGGATTCCACGTACTTGACAATTAGAAGCCATCCTCTCGATTGAAATTTCTGTGTTTCCTTATTTCAATTGCTTCTCTTGTCAGCCTTGGAAAATAATGTTTGTCTGTTGACAAAACACGTGGCTTGTGGAATTCAATCCAGTGATTGGGCCCGGACTGTTTGAGGCGCGCGTGGAACACGAACGCGCCGTCGACACGGCCTGTCGTCATGAGACGTACGGACGGCGAGCTAGCCCATAGCTCCCCGTCCACAGGCCCGCGCCTACGGTGGCCGGAAGCCACCACGTGGCCCCCGACGCCCGGGGCGTCTCCCGCGGCGGCCGGGACGTGTGGATCTCTCCCTATCCCATTCCGCCACCGCCGCCTCGCGGGAGATCGTGCGGTACCCCCGGACCAGCCTTACGGCTACCACCTTCTGGGGCACGTTCAAGTGGTGGGCGGCACGCCGCCTCAATGAACGCGCCCACACCGGGGCCCCGTAAAGGGCCATGGACCGCACGACTCCCGCGTAGAGCCTCCGGCAGGAGGCGTTTGGCCCCCCCAGGTTGGGTAGGAGCCGCCTGAAGGCAGCCCCTGTCCGCTCCAGTTTGGGGGCCAAACGTCGGAAATGCTCCACGAAGTTCCACCGGCTGTCGAGGACAAGTCCCAGGTACTTCAGCGTCGACTCGACGCCGATGGAAAACCCTCCCGCCATCACTGAGGATCCCGGAGGTGGCGCATTCCGAGGCCCATGAAAGCACATGGCCTCGGACTTGTGCAATGCGACCTCGAGACCCAGTTGCCGGATCCTCTCAACGACTATCGTAACCCCGCGTGTCATTACTTCGGCCGCCGCCTCGTGCGACCCCCCCCCCCCCGTGCCAGCACCAGCGTTTCGTCCGCATAGCAGACCACGCTGACGCCGCCAGGGAGGTCAGCGCGCAGCACCCAGTCGTAACCGATGTTCCACAAGGATGGGCCTAGAACCGATCCCTGCGGAACACCGCACGACATCTCTCGCCGGTTCCATTCTCCACTGCGACCGGGGTAGACGTACCTATCCGCCAGGTAGTCCCCGACCACACGACGGAGGTAGGTCGGCACCCGGTGATACCGGAGTGCCTCCCTTATGCAGCTCCAGGGCATGGAGTTGAAGGCATTGGCGATGTCGAGAGATACCGCCAAGACAACCCCACCCCGGGACACCGCATCCCCCGTCGTGAGGGCCCTCACGCGCATGATGGCGTCCACCGTAGAGCGTCCCTTGCGGAAACCAAATTGGTGTTCCGCAAGGTCCGGCCCCGTCCCCGCTAGGTGCTCGGCGAAGCGGTTTGCAACTACTCTTTTAAAGAGCTTGCCCACCTCGTCGAGCAGCACCACGGGCCGGTAGGCGGACGGAGAGTCCGCCGGGCACCCCGGCTTCCGAATGAGGACCAGCTTCCCCGTCTTCCAACGAAGCGGGAACTGGCCTCTCTCCAAACATGCGCTAAAGAGCCCTTCAAGTCGGGGCCCGAGAGCCTCCGAGGCCAGGACCTAGGCTTTGCCAAGCAAGCCATCGGGTCCCGGGGCGGTATTTTTGGCACCTAGCCTTCGTACGGCCACTCTCAGGTCTACTCCGGTCACTTCAGGAGCGTCGTCGTCGTCACTTTGGTGGTCCGCTTCCGGCACCGCAACCGGCGGAGCCATAGGCGGGGGCGGGTGTTCCCCTCGCGAGGGGAACAGAGCGCTCACCACGTCCTCCACGATTGGTGTTACTCTTACAACGTCAGTTTTGTAGCCATTCTTATGCAGAACCTTTTGAACGTGGGCTAATTCACTAGCAAGATGTTCAGAGTCACACAGGTCAAATGCACGATTTGTGAGTGAGGTGACTACGGCTCTAAGGTGACAGGGGTGATGATGTGAGGTGGCATGTAAATAGCGGTCCGTATGAGTCGACTTCCTGTACACTGAATGGCTGAGGGTCCCATCACTCCCTGCAAAGACTTTCACGTCAAGAAATGCCAACGTCCGATCTTTCTCCACTTCCGCTGTGAAACGCATGGCCGAGTGGATATTATTCAGATGGTTCAAACATCTCTCAACTTCTGGTATTCCACCTCTGAGGATGCAGAATACGTCGTCCACATATCGCTTCCAAACTTTGATAGGCACCGGACATGTTGAAATAGCCAGGTCTTCGATGTGTTCCATCCACAAGTTAGCAACCACATGTGCCACTGGACTACCCATGGCTACACCATCAATTTATTGATAAAACTGGCCTTTGTATAAGAAGAAATTGTTGGATAAACAGTGTTCCAGCAATTTGGCATAATCCATCGGGATATCGTGTTCTGGAAACTTTCTTCTCATAACTTCCATACATTCCAGTACGGGAACATTGGTGAAGAGGGATTCGACGTCAAAACTGACCATAATGTCATCATCCTCGACCCTGGTCTGTTTCAACAAACTCACAAAATGGCGGGAGTCCTTGACGAAAGATGTAGTGTGGCCCACCAGTTTCTGTAGCGTGTCCCGCATTCTCCAGTTGACCCGCGATCATGGCGCTTGAAACAGCGTCGAAATATCGGGAGCTCAAAAACAATAAATAATCACGGAAGATATCCCGTAAGTGACATTTTAAGTATAGTTATGAACCGTGAAAGCTTAAAACAGTGTATGATCTACCCAGATATAGTGACAATTTCAGTTCAATTTCTCAATTTCTTTGGTCTGGATATCCGACTATCCTGGCCAAATATCCTGTAACTGGCCTGCCAGATGTCCATTTCTTTGTCGCCTCTGACAACGTCTAGTGTCAAATTATTTTTTAATACAGTTGCTCAAAAAGTGGTGTATTGCAGGGACGTATAGCGTTCGGGATGTAGGTTATTACATACTAGTGCTTTTTTTTTACCTTTCCCGAACTCGTGCGTTCTCTTTCCCAACTGTCAAAATAATGTCTATTAAAAAGAAAAACCAACCATGAAGTTTTTACTAAAGAGTTTTTGTGATTCATACAAATACGTATATTTCTAAAAAGAAGCTACTAATTTATTTCAATATCAGATTTAATGGTTTAATTAAATGAGTTAGGTAAGGTTTCATTTCATTTCATCTCATTAAATTTCATTTTCCTTTCATATCAATAAAAAAATCTACTGAAGACTAAGCTGTATGGATAGTTGCCTTTGCCTACCAAAATGGGTGAAGAAATAAAAAACTCTGCTTATATTCTACGGTTGGCGCCATTTTCCAGAAAATTTTCAATGTACATGTGTACTCCCGGATCTAATGAAATTCAGTAAGGTAATACCGCTTTTTAAATCTGGGGATAGTACCTAAAGACACCAATAACTATAGGCCCGTATCCGTTTTGCCGGTTTTCAGCAAGGTGTTTATTAAAAAATATTTTATAATCCTTTTGTTGACAATTTGCTTGTTTGGTTTTTTTTGTTTTGTGTTGTGTAACTTTGAAACACCGTGGTCTTAGTTACCTAATTTAAGGTTTGTTTCACATTTAGTTAATGTATTTTAAAATTAGCATCTAAAACTATTAATGTTTGCATGCCAATTTTATGGCGAAATGTGTCATTGCTCTATATACTATTTTTACCATCTTTTGTACCACATTTATTGCAAATAAATAATTTTGACTTTGACTTAAGATAATGCTCAATCAAATGCTTAACCATTTTAACACCAATAAAATATTGCACGAGCAACAGTTTGGTTTCACCAAAGGACGTTGTACAACTGACGCCGGTGTCACTTTATTAAAACACATATTGCGTGGGAAGAGGCACAAGATGCCATAGGAATCTTCTGTGACCTTTCGAAGGCATTTGATTGCGTAAATCACGAAACCCTGATCTTGAAACTTGAGCATTTGGTTTAGGTAAACTTGCGCTCAGTTTAGTAAAATCGTATTTGAATGATAGACAGCAGCAGGTACAAATAAACGGTGTCAATTCAATGGGTTTAAAAGTAAAAATGGGTGTACCACAAGGTTCGATATTGGGTCCCTTCCTCTTTTTAGTATATATTAATGACCTACCCCGTTTATTTAACAACCATCCGCATATGGTGTTGTTTGCTGACGATACTTCTTTAATATTTAGGATAAACAGACGTGCCTCTGATCTTGACGACGTAAATAACGCCCTACTGCAGGTCCATAATTGGTTTACCGCAAATAATTTAGTACTAAATGGGAAAAAAACCAAGTGCATTAGATTTGCTCTACCAAATGCCAAAAGTAGTGATTGTGACATAATATTGAATCAAGAGAAACTAGAATTTGTCGATAAAACGGTTTTCTTGGGAATCACGCTCGACTCAAGGTTACAATGGGGTCCTCATTTAACATCTCTTGCAGGACGGCTGAGTTCAGCTGCATATGCTGTTAGAAAAATCCGTCAATTTACTGATATTGATACCGCGAGGCTAGTCTATTTTAGTTATTTTCATAGTATTATGTCATACGGTATTTTACTATGGGGACGGGCTGCAGACATCGAGTCTATATTTATTCTGCAGAAAAGAGCCATCAGAGCCATATATGAATTACGTAGACGCGATTCTCTAAGAGAACTGTTTAAGGAAATTAATATCATGACAGTACCTTGTCAATACATCTATGAAAACATCATGTACATTAGGAAAAATCTGCATTTATTCAGTAAAAGAGGTGACAGACACCACTATAACACTAGAAATAGGGACCAACTAGTTCAGCCAGGTTTCAGGCTTGCTAAAGTAGATTCATCTTTCATGGGGTACTGTTTGAAATGTTACAATAAAATACCTCCCCACATTCTTCAACTGAATGAGACGAAATTTAAATCTTGTATAAAACGCACACTATGTAGGCAAGCATATTATAAGTTGGGGGATTACATTGATGATAAAAATGCTTGGCTAAATGCTGGTCCTGCTCCACAACCATAGGGGCAAACTAATTGATTGTACTGGTCGGGCATTATTTGAGTCTATCGACACGCAAAGAAGAAGAATTGATTCCCATGTTAATGTATTGTGGAAGCTGCAGAAGATTGTAAAAATATACCTACTTGCATTGTATAGATTCCGGTTTTTAGTATTATATAATTGCATAGCACATGTGTGAGTACTTTGTACTGTTCAGCCACCACTTACATTTAGTTATCTTTCATTGACTTGAATATGCCTTGGTGGCTGAGAGAATGTCATGCTCACTCAAATGTCTCGCTGATGGTGGCGGGTGTGTCGGGTCATTTGGTTCCCTTAAATATGGTCGAGTTGAATGGCGCCGATACATGCGTCATGTTCGTGAACGGGCGCTATCAGTTGGGACTGGTCATCTCTTAGCTGCCACGGTTCGTTCATTTTAATTACTTTATTTTTTAATTTTTGATTTATTATTTTACTCTGGACGCTCTTAATGTGCACGTCTTTCTACATCGTTCTCACATATGTATAATCTCAACATGAATGATGTAACCAAGATTTTGTAACAATATTTTGATTTAAAAGAGTGTCCATGGAGTTTCTTGCCTGTTCTTCTGCATAGAGATCTACGTTAGGGAATGGGCAACTACAGTACTTTCTCAAGTTATTATGCCTTGTGACTGTGACTGCGACTAGCTTTGCTTTTTTGTATTTTCGACATTCAAAAGTGCCGTAATGGTCTAATTGAAATAAATGATTTGAGTTTGAGTTTGAGTTTACTATAACTTTTATAAGAAATAAATTATTAGTTAGTTGAGTTTATTGTGTTTTTATTATTTTATTAAATTGCTTTATTTTTTCGCAATTGTATTAAAAATAGTCGTTCAGTACACCTCCGGAACCGTCATTGCAACTTGTTCCGACTGTCAACCCTCGCCTTCGGCTGCGCCTCGGCTCGGGTAGACATTTGTCGGAACTCTTTCCAATGACAGCTTTTCCGCACTTGTAATGAAATATACTATTTAAGGACTACTTTTGAATTGATCTCACCTGCAACTGCATATTGATGAACCACTTCAGCAGCTCAGTCTTGACCTTCGGCTCCAGGATGTCCACCACGCCGCAAGCTTCCGATAGTGTCCGGTGGGAAACGCCGCTCTTACTGCCTGCTGCAATGTGCACTCCATATGTATAGACGTAGGGTTCTTTCTTTCGTTTAAGACGTGTAAGGTCTGTATCCATAAGGTCACATAAATATTATAAACAGCGTTAGTGAACTCGACAGCAACAAGGAAATCCATGAAATCTCACAAAGTGAGCAAATTGTTTGATAAAGGAATTTATTCATTATAATCCAAAAATCTCCATGTCTGTGTGTCTGTAAATCTTTTCAAAATGTTATCGACTCTGAGACAGCACACAAAAGGTGGATAATGTTGTTTATTAGGTTTATACTTTTATTTAATATTAGAGTTTTCAGCAGCTTTTAAATACATTCCCCTTGTTAACTTTACAGTGTGCTACTATTATGTACAGTCGTGGTCTTTTCCGCCTGCTCAGTTAATTTTTTTTTCGCTTAAACCATGCGGAGGCGCCGAGTTACACCCCCTTAAAGTTTAGGCCTATTAGGAAAGCGTCAACTTTGGCGCGCAAAAAAACAATAACTCTCGTTTGGCGTGCGTCGTCAGTGCGCTCGGCCGATCGGTATCTTTTCATTCAGCCCCGCCCTGTTGACTTTATATAGAAATAATTCTATATAAAGTCAACAGTCGGGGCTAGAGAGCGTTTCTATGTTGTAAGTGCAAGCAGAAATTAGTTTAGTGGTGATTTGGCGGGAGTGTCCTCGATAGTACAGGTAGAAACTTTACCAGTGAAAGCCTCTTTAAAGTCGGCGAGTATCTGCGTGGCTAGTTGTTGCCTGATGGACGTCACCTGGTCGCGGAGTGTGCTCAGTTCTCGGATCTCGCGGTAGCATTCAAAGTGTTGTAGTACCTGCACAGAATAGTCATCATCATAATCTATGAAGTTAGATTGTTTAAAATATGTGTTAAGGACGGGCCCCTAATAGCGCCACAGCACGTCAAGCCGTGTACAATCATGAGGTGATTGAGATGATACTTATTATTTCTTTTCTGTATGAAAACCACCCAACCAATAAACTGCCATCATCCATCAACTCAAAAATTTCCCACGTCATTGTCAAAATCATGTCAAATTTGATTGAAATTGCACCTATCATGGGTTTACTGAAATGCAAAGTTTTCTTGGACAATAAAAGGTTAAGATATTACAATGAATGGCCCACCTCCATGATAGCCTGCATGGGCAGCACAATCTCCTTGTACTGCCTGCTCTGAGTCATGTTCCGCAGCGTGTCCACGCCCCCCACTAGCATGTGCAGGTGGTTGAGAGCCGTGATGGCTGCGGTGAGGTTGGACTTGGCACAGTCCAGCTGTTTAATCTCGGAGGTGATCTCGCGCACCATGCTCTCGCTGCGTTCTGCTTTCTTGTTTATGTCTGCTACCTGGAAGTATGATTAATGTTTGTGATCATGTTCTTAGGGTCCCGGGTTTGAATCCCGGTAGGAGCAAATGTTTGTGTGGTGAGCATGGATATTTTTTTCTGAGTCATGGACATTTATTTATATCTGTAATAAGCATGTATTTACAAAAAAAAAGTATTATGTAGTATATCAAGCATCTGGTGTCCACAACACAAGCCTCGTTGCTTAGTGTGGCACTAGATGGTAGTGTGTGTGTAATGTCCAGCAATATTTATTCATTTATTTAGAATAAAAAAAGTTACCTTGTGATGAAGACAGAAATAGGTCTCTAAAAGTAGACAGCTCATAGTCTCACAAGCACTTGCTGCGTGACCACTAAATCATTTGTACATTACTTTGCTGAATACAGGGTGTTGGGGTTGCTTCCTGGGCAGGGGCATTATTAGGTGTGTAAGCTGACGGACCAACTCCTTGACAATCCAAAAGTAATAGGTTTATTTGCAATAAATCATTTGAATTTGGGTCAGTAGACCAGTTTCATTATCTATTAAATAATTTCTGCAAAGAATCAGGCATGTTTGAATACCAGAGCTTGTATTGGGCTTCTACAAAACTCAAAAGCATAATTCCTTTACCTGTAATGCAAGTTCACCAATACACCTCTGAGCATCGACCAGTGCCTTCTGTCCCGCATCCCTCTGCTCAGCCTGAGCTCTCACTAGCCTGCGAATGTCATGCTCCACGCCAGCGAGGTGGAACTCACAGCGAGCAGCCGCACTCTCTACTCCTGAGAGGGACTGCTCCGTAGGAAAGACACGGTTGATGTATGCTACTGCATCGAACTGAGAAAGATTAAGGTTTTTGTTGTTTTAAATAAAATATTGATGGTTTTTGACGTTACAGTGGACATTTGTAGAAGTTATAAAGAGGTAGGTACTATAAAGTTTTGTTAAATTGTAAGAGGTTGCTATTGGAATCCATGTCGAGGCATGAAAAGTACTAACTAAAACAACGCCTTCAAAAAAGTATTAATCAAAACTATATCGGTAGCTTTTATGCGCAATGGTACGAAATTAAATTTAGATCAAAACAAAAGCAGTAAACAAACAAGAAATAAGAGCAAAGCAGAGAAAAGTCCAACTCACTTCCGCACTATCAAACTGTTCAGTTCCTCCCATCATTTCTTCAATACGACTCATCACGGAGCTCGGGAAGTTGATCTGAACTTCCGGTCCACTATCCTTGTCATCTAATATATCGTTTGAATCCATATTTTTATCTGTTTCTTGATCACTTTTGTAAAAATCACAACTTCACCAGCCCGCAGGCACAGTTTACGTTGAAACGTCACTGTCAAATTGACGTTTACGCACAGAGCATCACAGAGTACATTATTGCAGAGCATCACAATCACAATTTCACACTCGTTAACGATTCTGCTGGGATCGGGACTGAGTGGACATAAAAGCAAAAAAGACAAAGAGGATGTTACAAACTATGATTAACTGAATAATTTTAGTGGCCCGATTGACTGGAGCACCACATCAGTCGTCTTTGGTCACCCACAAGGTGCTTTTGTTGTTGAAACTCTAAAACTCTCTCGTTAAAACTCAAAAAGTGACGTTTTGTTTCCATTGTTTGATCAGTCGCTGTCAGTGTTGGTTGATGGATGTCATGTCATTAACTCATGATAACCCTGGCCGGGCTGACTGATAAAAGAATAAAAGTTCCTTTCCAAGTAGATAAAATAATACGCGTTAACAACTTCTTTAGATAGTTTAATAAGTGCCTCGTATAGAACGCCACGGTTTATTTATTTTCTAGTACAAAATTGAATCAGATGAATTGATGTTCTAGTTAGAATATTATTCTTTGTAGAGTGTAATCAGCTGTTTAATCCGCCTACACTCAACTGCTTCAACGTGTGTCATTGGAAACGTACACGACAATTATCTCGACCGCCAACGTCAAGTCATAGTGAGTGGAAACATCGTGCGCGGTTGCTCGCTCATTGTTTTTCAGTTATTTGGACGCGCTCGGGGCGCCTTGCCGTCGCGTGTTTTGCCGCAATGAACTTCGCGCAAACTCCACCGTGAATACCAGTTCAAGTGTTAGTTTTTCTACCAGCTTTTTACACAAACACCAGTGTCAGTGAAGTGATTAACAATGGCTCGTCTCACTGAAGAAATGGTGATCGCGCGATCCAAGCAATCGGACCTCAGCGCGATCAAGAAGCTGAACTGCTGGTAATGTTCCTAATTTATGATAGGTATTACTGGATGCGGACAAAGAACGTTCGAAAATTAAAATCTCCAACGGCCTAGTCTCGGCGTCCGCTCGACGGTTTGTCGTACTTATAATGTGAAATCGCAGGCAGTGCACGGAGGCGTAACGTAAACGTATTCGTTTGCGTTAATGTGCTACAGTTCATGGTCTTAAGGTTTTATCATAATTTCATTAAAGCTAGCTGAATAACATTCATTGCCTTGGTCTTTCACTTTTATGAATGCAACATGTCCATAGAGCATGAGATTTTGTTCTATTATTCTTTTTAATTTCTAGAGAAAAAACTAGATAAGAGAATGGAGTATGACAGAACTATTAATTATGATTACTACGAGCTACTGCAGCCAGTAATGTTACTTACTTGTAGTCTAACATATCACTACCAAATTGCATTGTTAAGAATCACCAACATTATATATTATCATTATATTATATAGGATGTTGTGTTTGTTTAAAACAATATTTTAATATTCTTACAATTTGTTGCATGTTACAAATACTTTTTTATGTAGCTGCGGGAATAAGCTGGTTAGCGATAATCAGTGTTTCATCAATAAGATCCGAGGTATAAAGATCAAATGGTGGATGTGTTATCTGTTTGGTTCTAATAATTCAGTAACACCATGAACTCCCAATAACAAACTGATATGTTATCATTTCTTACACTAGGCCTGTTCTAGGCTAATTGTGTGTAACTGTGCACAGCTAATGATACACATTTTCGGTTCAAATATGGAACCGTCACAAGATTTAAAGAATGTAGATCTACTATGTTACACACCACTTTACATTGTCTTTGGCTTCTAGCTCCCAACTGTTGCCTGCTACTAGGTTGTTGGACAACCTGCTTCGTGTCTCACCTGTTTCTTGACTTCTTGTCTCAAGAACCCCCTTGTGATGTGTGACTAATTACTGGCCATATCAGTAATACATGATATATGTATAATTAAATGAAGCGAGGCATACATGCATCATCATCAACTACACTATAGATTAACTTCAGATTAGATGAAGGTCACACACACATCTCCACTTCAACCAATGGCAATCTTAAGGTTCTACCTAATTGAGAGTGAACCTCTTGCCCCTAAAACTACAAATTGGGCTGGTACTGAGAAATTCAGGAGCTGATTTATTGTTCTTTCTATGTTTGTCTCTTATTATGTAGTTTATATAATCATCTCTTTGTTGAAGTTCCAATAAACACTTTTTTTTTTTCAAAGAACCATTTAACACTTGGCAATGGAACACAGGGAGGGAAATAGAGGAGGCCTATGTCGCAAGACAGCCTGACCGGGTAGCTGATTAGTTTTAAGCTAATGTATTACTTGTTTATGTATTAAGAAGGTCAGAGTAAAATTAAATCTTATTTGTTTTTTTTTTTTATTTATTTAATGGAACTCGGGACCCCCCCCCATGCTAGCACTCCCCCTTCTGGCTACTTTATGATAGGTAGCAAAGACAATGTCAATTTTGTTGATAAGATTATGAAAACTGAATGAATGAATGAATCCTTTTTCATCTAAACCCAGCAAACAGACAATTTGTTTTTTATCTATGCACTTCTAAATCTTGAGATAACATAGTGATCATCTCATCTGAGACACTGATGATGATGTGTAGACAATCAACTTGTATCTGCCACATATTATGTGTCACTCCTGTCAATGATATACAAAGAGGATTAACTTATATGAGTCTGTGGTTAACAGCTTCCTGACTGATATATAGCTTATTACTGTTTAAATATTAACTCTGGCTTCAACACACTGTTGGGCAATGGCCACTGGCTTTCAATTCTTTTGATCCAGGGTTAATGTGGACCACTGGTCATTTTGTCCAGTTGTAACAGCCAGCTTCTATGAGGCTTACTGCGTTGCCTTCCTTATTCACATACATACATAAACTCACGGCTTTTCCTCATGTGGGCAGGCAGAAACCACAGAACACCACCTGCTTCCTTTCATTTATAATATCAAAATAATTTGCAGCTTTGTAATATTAAAACAATCACAATCAAATCTATTTGTGCCAGATCTATAACATATTTATAAATAAACATTATACAATTATCCCTGTTTAATAATAATGAGACTAAACTTTACCCTACTATTATGTTGTTATCTGCTGAGCCTATTCTAAGTATGTTGAGGTTGGCTTCCAATCATTTAGATTATAGACTAGCAGTTGCCCGCGACCTTGGTTCGCGTTAAATTATTCGTATATTACTACTCATCTCAAAATACTCGTATTACTTCCCTTTTTGTATCAGATTTTGTTAACAATTGCAAGGATTTCAATCTTTTGGCACGAAAACCAAATCCCTTTTGGTCGGCTCCGCGAAGATCCCCTGTTCAACAGGGATGAGTCGCATCTTACACGGCCCTGGATGTCTGCCTGCCTCCTGATCAGTAGCGAGGTCCTAAAGGGGGAGGCGAGACGGGAGCGGAGACGAGTGTCCTCAGCCAGGCTTAAGGTGTGATCACCCCATCACCACAATTAGCGGCCCGTTTTGATTTATCAAGACGAGCCGCGTGCGCTTCCCTTGACGTGATGAGGTCTCGTTGAGAGCCTGCCTGAGCGGCCTGATCCTTCCGAACGGGTCGCTGTGTCGTAAGCTGGGCTAGTCGATGCGCTGGCTCCGGGTTGGCTAGATCCTGGTCAGCTGGTGCCGGCCCAGAAGTTGACGTTATCGCTGGTCGGTCTTACCGAACCCGCGGCTTTAGCGTCTGTTACTTGTGGAGACTTACCCTACCACAGTGTCTGACACCGCAGCTGCTTCTTGGACGGTCTGTTCCTCCTTCTTGCATTAAGTGCCGAAGGAGCCGGAGCAGCATGCACTGAGGGGTCACCGCGGTGGCGTTGTGTGGCCGGAGTGTTTTTCTTTCTCCAGTGCCTTTGCGCCCCGTCCTCTGCAAGTGCCAGGTGAACGCGAACGCCTCTCCGGTGGTGCTGATCTCCTCCGGCTGGCCAGCGGGGGAGGGGCGGCTTGAAGAGCCATAGGCGGAGGAAGATGTATAATGAGTTAACCGTCGTGGGGGCCTGTGCGCCTGAAATGGAGGAAGCATTGAAAGAAAGAAATATTTTTATCCCCATTATACATTTTTTTTTTTTATTCCATTGGTGCTGGTCACAAGCAGCGCCGACGTCCTTCGTTTATTAAATATCTCATCATTCGTCAAACCAAATCATTTTAAAAGTGTGCCCATGTAGGCCCATGTGAAATAAAAAATATTTTGATTTGGATCATGCACATCGCGACTTCACCCACTGCTGGGTATGGGCTTCTCTTTGCCTGTGCCAAGCTCCTTCTATCCTATTATAAGCTGAAAGTTGGTAGTGACCGAGTGTCCTAATTAATACCATACTCAAATTTATGGCCGAAGCAGTTTTTCATGATTGAATTTGATGCCCGTGTCTATAATGTATGTGAAATCATTATTGGTAAAATGTAATATATAAAACAGTTACAATAACGAACGAACATAACAGTCGTAGGCGGTTTACGTCGTATCAATAAACAATAATGTGGGAAAGAATATACCGTACAAGCATGGTACGACCTGCGTTCTTTTGTTCACACACTAGTCACTAGCTAGTCACTGGTGAATCAGAACAGCTGTTTTATAGCCGTGGAAAAACGTAGCTGATCGTAAACTACAGTACTCCGGCGACAATATGAGATCTTACTGTAGAGCACAACTCAATCACAAATACACACTGAGCAGTATTCACTTGGATATCGCACTTTTAATTATCTTCGTTGTCTCGCCTACATCAGACCGCGACCGCCATCCCGCAAACACGACGGCTACAATTTATATGCCGACCGATCTTTTGAGAAAGTTCCACAACTTTCTAGAACACTCTTCACATTTCCATAGTGGAACATTCTAGGATTACTCTCGAATTTTCTAGATAGTTCCATAGTGGAATTAGTGGAACATTCACTCGAACGCAATCTAAAATGTTCTACTAACACCGCCGAAGCGGACGTAACACTACTCCTTAGACATGCTCGTCCCGAGCATCATAAGCCCCGTGGTATCACGCCAATCCGGTCTATATGGACATTTGGACAAGCTTGTTTTTATTCACTCAGTGATTAAAAAGAGTTGTATTCACTGTTATCGGTGAATTAAATGCCCTTTTCCGAGTGGGAATAGTAATAACACCATTAAGTCTCCGTTATCTTCAAACAATAAAACTGATCGCACGAAACAGAAGGATGATGCATGTATGTATGTGTGTAGTGATTGTTGATGCTACCAAACTGAGACGTAAGACGGTGACGTTCGGTGTAACAACAACTACAATCATCAACCTATGAGCGACGGTAACCACTTTCCACCAGGTAACAAAGTTCCTGGGCCTCTATATAGTCGAGAATGTGAAATGGACTAAACATATTGAACATATAATACTAATACTTGAGAATGATGCTAACAAATTCAAAAGAATGCTAACAGACTTCATGGTTAAAAAAGCGAACGTCAAATGTCCGATTTATTTAAGCTTAATTATATCTAATTATATTTTGTAATTTGAATGATTAATAGTATATGTTTTAATTTTAATAATACAATGCATGAAAAATTATAAATTACTAAATTCCTTAGTTATTTTGACATAATTTAAATAAATAAAAATACCAGTCTAAGTATTTGTATTGTGTATGAGGCTGGTGTCCGCAACCCCTCGTACAAAGCGCGTATTTTGCGCCAACGAATTACATAAAGAACTCATTTCAAATACTTCTGAGAAAATATTTGTCGCTCATATTTGTACATATTTTATGTCATAGTTGACTAAATAACTTGTTACTGCTGAAACAGTTCGTCCTTGTAAAAGTGTGTCGGATCGCGTAAGAGTCTGCGCAATGCTTACCTACGAGTTCCGGACAGTTCGAAATAAAAAGGGGCTAAAAGTGACTGAAAAGTTGTACTTATGGTAACGGGCATGTGGTGCGGAGGAATGAGGTAAACGTCGTGAGGAAAGTTTTGAGTATGAATGTGAATGGCTACAAGAGTTGGGGAAGATCTAAGAAACGATGGATGGACTGTGCGAAGGATGATATAGTTAGAGAGGACTTGACTACTACAATGACGACGAATAGAATAGGTATTACGAACGGGGAAGACATTCTGCACAAACCCCAAGCAGTCAGGTGAATGAAATTGACTACCGTACGGTACAATCACAGAGCACTGAGACGCCTCGCTGGCTGCCGCTTCAATACAGACCAAACGTATCCTTATTTCTACGACACTAATGACCATGTAAAGTGGCGGCTCTGAAGGCGGTCCGTGACAGTTCTGCACAAGTTAAGCATAAACACAGGTAGAGTGTAGAGTGCGCCTGTGTTTGTGCATCTCTTGCCACACTTCCATAGACCGATAGGACGGCAATCCGCCACGACCGGAGACAAGGCGCAAGACTAACGGCTTCACCTTCCGAGTCACGGGGATGTGACACCACCAACTTTCAATCTTCGAGCTGCTAGAGAGAAGTTCCTGACGCAGAAACTCAATGCCCGACTTGGAGAAATAGATCTGGGAACAGCAAGGTCGGCCGTCAGATCAACGGGGCAGTTAAACTAGGCGCCATGCAATAGCGTATCTAGCCCACGTGCTATGAGTCACCCTGCCGGCGAGACAATGCGTGCAGTATTTGCGCACATTGTACTGCGTTAGGTAATGCGCTCAGTTATAATGTTTATGTCATTATGTGCAGTACAAGGTGAGCTGTGGTCTCGTTCTATGAACACTGTTTTAGAACCAGGTGTCTCGAATCACTGAATAGATCTTTAAACAAATAGAGGCGCACAACATTATTATGTTTCGCATGATAGCGTGGAAGCCATCTGTGCAAGCCTCCGCGAACATTCCCGACGCACTTCAGCGAAATGGCAGTCCCACCAGCATCCGGACGCTCAGGACATGGAGGCTCGTCGCTTGTATGACACCCAGCTAGGTATTCTGTCAAGCATTCTACACGAGTGGCCTCGTGTAGAATGCTTGACAGAATACATAGCTAGAGGGTTACTTTGATGTCTGTGGTACAACGAGCGAACCTGCGGGCAAGCATATTGCTACACACAGCTCTCAATATCTCCATCGTCTCTGGTTGCTCGTGATAATGACTTTAACTTTGATAGCTCATATCTCGGAAACGTGACACTTTCACTCGCTTTCATATTGATGCCAGCTATTGATTAATGTTGGTTTTATGAGTGGTCGCTATTTTCAAAATAAAATAAAATAAAATGGCGGAAGTTGGGCCGGCCAGGCTTCTTTTAAAAATCTTCCAACCTTTCTTCTTTCTTCCAAGTTAATGATAATCGTCCAACCCCTTTGTGGCTAGATTTATAACTTCCCAGCAAATAAAATTGCTCGATATAAAAATCTACATACACTGTTCTGCCCGCAAGTCATTAATTGAATTAGCGGTCCTCATTAAGAGCCTCAGCTCAAAGTCACGGTGCGGCTCAAAGCCAGTTACATAAACAATGTACATAATACTATCTCATACATAAGCTGCAAGTATATACAGAACGAGATTACTCTCGAATTTGCTTTCACGATTACGACATAGTACCGTACCTCTATCATCTGGTCATCAATATAGCACGTCGTGTTCTAGAAAAAGTTCGGTTTTGTCTCGTGGCATCTCTGTCACTGTGTGTGTTGCTGTCTCTTTCTAAGGTTCGATCGTCATCACCTGACTAGCTTTTTCCTGGCTACCGTCACAGTACAGTCTAACCGGAAAAAGCAGAATACCAGATTATTTCAAGGAGTGACTGCCTATCTGACCTCCACAACCCAGTTAGTACTGAGTAATACGATACCCCTTGGTAAGAGCCTGACTGACTGCTGTTGCCAATTATAGGGCACCACACATTATTTAAAGAGATTGAAGATCTTTGACAGCCGTTACAGATAGTCACAACCATAAGCCTGAAAGTATAAGAACGTGGTCGCTCACAATGGGCCTCGTCGGAAGGCTTCAAGTCACCCAAAGGGCAATGAAGAGGGCTATGTTCGAAGTTCTTTGCGTGATCGAATCAGAAATGAAGACATCCGCATTCTTGGTAAGGTTACCGACGGAGCCCAAAGAATTGCCAAACTTGTCGAGTTCTCCCGAGTGCAGGAGTGTCGAGATCCAGTGTCACGAAGAGCCTAAACTCATTCACTGACGGAGAAGGCACAGCCGGACCGCTGGGTATAAAAGAGACCATGAGCACGAACACCCCCCCTCCCCTCCGGATAAATAGTAAGAGACAAAACATCGTCATTCTTTCCGATTTTCGACACCACTATAACACTAGAAATAGGGACCAACTAGTTCAGCCAGGTTTCAGGCTTGCTAAAGTAGATTCATCTTTCATGGGGTACTGTTTGAAATCTATACATATAATAAAATCGTTGAGACCAAAAAATCTGTTCATTGAAGATTAAAAAAAAAAACCAGCCAGGTTGACTTGAAATAAGTAACTGAACATATTAAAACCATTTAAAAAAAATTTGTTTGTTTGTTTGAACGCGCATCACGTAAAAACTGCTGAACCGATTTTGTTGAAATGTTCACAAATCTGTTTAAATACATTCAGAATAACATATAGGCTATAGAAATTTTGGTTTTTTTTGGAAAAAGGGGGTGAAAAGGGGGGGTAAAGTTTGTATGAAAAAAAAAAATTAGATTGTTCTAGAATCATGAAACTTAGAATAAATACTTATTAATAAAAATAAAGAAATACCTGTTTCAGCATTTTTTTTAAATCTCATCCAGAGACGCAAAAAAGAGGGTTTTGTGTTTAAAATTAATAAACTTCAAACACCTATACAATCAAATCCAATCAAGTGTAACCTTTTAAAGTTGCTACATATACTTCATATCTAATACAGGTAAATATAATTTCT
The DNA here is from genome assembly GCA_963853795.1 of Xestia rhomboidea. Lineage (NCBI taxonomy): Eukaryota > Metazoa > Arthropoda > Insecta > Lepidoptera > Noctuidae > Xestia > Xestia rhomboidea. The sequence continues at coordinate 639,396 of OY970783.1, forward strand.
CAATTTTCTTGAAATTTGATTTTTGACGTGAATACGCACAAAATAGCGGAACTCAAGAAAATCAGCTTTCTTCGGTATAAGTAGTTGGTACGAAATGTTTGTGCGCGCATCACGTCAAAATTACTGCATAGGCTTGCGTATTACGTCAAAATTACTGCATAGGCTTCTTTAATATTTAGACTACATATTATCACGCTACTTCCTTAAGGGGGTAGGCAATTTTGCATTATTTCCGTATACTTCAATTGTTTGACGTTTCAGTCATGACGTAAGTACATGAGAACGGCTATTTGTGGCTTATGTCAATGAAGTAAATAGCCTCCGCTACCGCTCTGTAAACTACGGGGTTGCAGGTTCAAACCCTCCAACATTATTTTCAGTTTTTGTGATTTTGTTTTTTTTTTTATTTTTGATGCTGTGAGATTTCCTATATTTCATTTTGTATTTAAATTGTGTGCATTTCTATATTTCTTATTTTTTTCGTGAAATATTTTTCCAAAAAGTAATAGAGAAGTATGGAATAATGAATACAATCATGCTGCGCCGACCCCAAATAAATTGGGATAAGGGCAGGAGTATGATGATGAGGATGATTTCTCCAAAAAGTAGTATAGCGAACATCAGAAGCCTGATAAATCCACGTGTTCCTGCCGTGCAAGAACTGTGCTATGCTATTCGCAATAATCAATAATCCATACGCAGTTTACGTAGATTATATTTACAGCTAAATTGTTATTGGCCTCATATCGTATTTTCGGGCGAGAGGAGACGCCCGGGTTCTTCCATTGTGAGGATCGACCGGAGGACACGGTGGAGCACACTGTGGAGGTGTGCCCCACTTGGGTGGAGCACCGCCGTGTCCTCGAAGCGGCGATCGGCGGCGGCGACCTCTCTCTCCCGGCCCTGGTTCAATACATGGTCCGGAGCGAGACGAAATGGGACGCCGTCACCTCCTTCTGCGAAGCAGTCATGTTAGCGAAGGAGGTGGCGGAACGTGAGAGGGAGAGATCCTTACGTCCCGGGCGTCGGGAGCCACGTGGTGGCCCCCGGCCACCGTAGGCGTGGGCCTGTGGACGGGGAGCTATGGGCTAGCTCGCCGTCCGTCCGTCTCATGACGACAGGCCGTGTCGACGGCGCGTTCGTGTTCTACACGCGCCTCAAAGAGAGTCAGCAAAAAAGAAGGGGTTCGCAAGGGCCGATGCCTGCCGGGGCTGCGGGACTATTCGAAAGAGATACGGCGATGAAGGAACATGGATGGGTTTTAGTCAGTAAAAGTCTGACACTTCCTCCTGCTCCGGGAGGAGTCATTTGATGATTTCCCATCCGAAAAAAAAATAAGCTATAAGTATCGTGTTTGGGCTCAATTCATGCACCTTGATGAGAACTTTCGACCTAGCTGGAGTATGACTGTCATCGAGTGTCTAAGGATGAAAACCTAAGGCTGTCGACGGAAGTCCCAAATTTTATCGTTACAATATTTTAACGATGATTGCATATATTTCCGAGAAATTAAATTGTTACCTACTTGAATCTATACTTATTATGAAGGAGTAAAGTTTGTTTGTTTGGTTGGTTGAACGCGCTAATTTTAGGAACTACTGATTCCAGTGAAAAACATCTTTTAGTGTTGGATAGCCCATTTATCGAGGAAGGCTATACGTTATATAACATCACGATACAATCAATAGGAACGGAGTATCAGTGAAAATTGTTGCAAATACAGCGAAAAACTATTGCTTTTGAGAGCTTCCGTTCCGTGCGCTGCGTAAACGGTTAAAGTAACTCAACAATCATACATGTATGACGGGATTGTTCCTCTTAAAAAGTCCGCTAAAGCATATTATCTGCATTTTTTTTAGGTTGACTCACACTCTCTCTAAGCCTCTCTCTCTCTTACGTAACGCAGACGAAGTTGCGCGGGTCAGCTAGTGTTACAATTAAATACCTCCCCACATTCTTCAACTGAATGAGACGAAATTTAAATCTTGTATAAAACGCACACTATGTAGGCAAGCATATTATAAGTTGGGGGATTACATTGATGATAAAAATGCTTGGCTAAATGCTGGTCCTGCTCCACAACCATAGGGGCAAACTAATTGAATGTACTGGTCGGGCATTATTTGAGTCTATCGACACGCAAAGAAGAAGAATTGATTCCCATGTTAATGTATTGTGGAAGCTGCAGAAGATTGTAAAAATATACCCACTTGCATTGTATAGATTCCGGTTTTTAGTATTATATAATTGCATAGCACATGTGTGAGTACTTTGTACTGTTCAGCCACCACTTACATTTAGTTATCTTTCATTGACTTGAATATGCCTTGGTGGCTGAGAGAATGTCATGCTCACTCAAATGTCTCGCTGATGGTGGCGGGTGTGTCGGGTCATTTGGTTCCCTTAAATATGGTCGAGTTGAATGGCGCCGATACATGCGTCATGTTCGTGAACGGGCGCTGTCAGTTGGGACTGGTCATCTCTTAGCTGCCACGGTTCGTTCATTTTAATTACTTTATTTTGTAATTTATTATTTTACTCTGGACGCTCTTAATGTGCACGTCTTTCTACATCGTTCTCACATATGTATAATCTCAACATGAATGATGTAACCAAGATTTTGTAACAATATTTTGATTTAAAAGAGTGTCCATGGAGTTTCTTGCCCGTTCTTCTCCATAGAGATCTACGTTAGGGAATGGGCAACTACAGTACTTTCTCAAGTTATTATGCCTTGTGACTGTGACTGTAGCTTTGCTTTTTTGTATTTTCGACATTCAAAAGTGCCGTAATGGTCTAATTGAAATAAATGATTTGAGTTTGATTTTGAGTTTGATGGCAAATCCTATCGGAGCACAATGCCGATAATCATCTGTCTGCCTTTTTTTTTTTCATAATAGTTGGGGTCGGTTTCCAGTCTGATCGGATGATGTAACTGGATACCAGTACATGTTATGGAGCGACTGCCTGTCGACCTCCACAACTCAGTACTGACTGGGTAATACGATACCCCTTGGTCAAACTTATTGTCAGACTTTTGGGCCACTGACTACCTTGTAACGACTGTGAGAAGTCGTGCTTCCCGAGGCATGGATTAAAGTCTGTATGTAATGGGGTCATCCATGGACCAACCTAGGTATTTAGGTAAGCGACCCGAGCGGCTGTTTTTATTTAGCCTCGAGCCCCGACCTGCACGAGCACTGTGCACAAATAAATAGTTGATGGATGCAATAACCTCATATGACATACTCTTTCACAACATCGGCATGTTGTTCACTTCTCGGAGACAACTCATCTAATTAGAGAATTTGATTCATTCGTGACTCGGCGCCGGATTCCGGGCGTGCCTTACCGCTGTACATTCTACCACGCCAATGTACTCCTTATGTCACCACGGTTACAGTTAATAATTGCATGTTACATTTTACTGTGGTCACTCATACATGCCATTACCATATTCCATCCCGATATGGTTGATTATCAAACAAAATACAGCATGTAATTCTTTCAAATAAAGTAATAACAGTTTGTTTTTAGAAAGGAGCGGTTTCACTAAAATTCATAATAATAATTGAAGTGTTGATAACTTTTTCTTGTTTTACTCAGTTTTTAGAGCAGCTTCAACTTACGAACGGTGGTGGTAGGTTTGACCTTTGCACCCAGGCACAAGGGGGTGGCCAGCTTCTGAGCCAGGGGGTGGGGGGGGGGGGCAGAAGGGTGCGAGTACAAGCGGATTTGTAAGGGTTAAGTTTACTAGTTACGGATGCAGCTAAACATCTGCTAAGAATCTAAAATGAAGTAGCCACTTCAAAACTGTTAGCACCTCGGATTGTGTTTATTTGCTAGAAAATACATACGAATTCAAGGAAAGATCTTAAGTCCTAAAAGTATTTGTATTTGTTAGATTTTCCATACCTGCAATGAATTGCAAGTATGGAAAATCTCGCGAGCTGCGCGCAGCTCGCGTGTTTCGTGTTTTTGAGAAGTATTCCTTGCCCTTAAAAAAAATTGAGAATCCATAGGAATCCTTAAATGAATTGAGAATTTATTTTAAAGATTTTGAAACCCCTACGAACCCCTAATACAATCTAAACCTTATTTAAAAACTCAGACCTTTTCACATTAAAAAAAAACATTACCCTAAAGGTTGCTTGTCGTCGCCGCTGAGTTACGCTCCACTCAGGATCTACCTACCACCGGGCAGGTTTCGACGCCTACTACATAATAATATTTGTTCAAACAACTAATGGCTATCTCTAACCGTTATGAAGTAACAGCCCTTTCAATTTTAGGGGAGGTTGGGGAGGGGAGGCTATAAAAATTTCAACGCCCCTCAATAATAAATTATAGAAAAAGTGAAAAAGCCGCTACGTGTCTTAGTTTCGGAGATACGATGGGGAGGGGGGAAAAAGGGGGAGTTTAAAAAAATTATTTTGTCTAACAATCAGCCCCTTTATATGAATCTAAAAAAAATATCCTAAGTCTCTTAACTTCCAAGATCCGCCTAAAGGGGGGGAAGGGGGCAACTTTAAAAAATGGTTATTAGTTTTCCGAGCCTCCTCTATATGAATCTGAAAAAAAATGTTCCAAGTCTCTTGGTTTCCGAGATACGATAGATAGGGGACGAAGGGGGGCAAAAAAAGGGAGGTTTGGCACTTTTCCCATACTCGTGAGAGTCACTTGTTTACGAATCTGTCAAAATATACTCTCAACAGCAATGTAAATGTAACCCGACAGAGCGGGTACCTAGTACCTACGTTCTTAATGGAAACTTTCCCATTTCCTCAACTAAACAAAATGCCATCACAAAAGTCCGTTTCGTAACTATTTTGATCTTCATACATTGCGACTCATTTCGTATTCAAATCCGTACCTGATCAGCTGTGTCGCAAAGTTCACTGGCCGGACCCGCCTTAGTTTTTCTGACTGTCCTTTATCCAACTATGTTGGGGTCGTCTTCCAGTCTTACCGGAAGCAGCTGAATTCCAGTATTTTTCATTGAGCGACTGCATATCTGACCTCGATACATAACTCAGTTAGTACTGTAATAATATTATACGTTATTAGAGGCCCAAGACAAGAGACATTTGAACAGCTTACCATTGGGGTGGGTGGCAATGGCGAAGTTGATGTCCATAAACGGCGGTGACCAAACACTGAGCTGTCGGCTTGTTTGCCATCGAATAACATACGATACTCGTCATGGATGACACGCTATTCGGCGGAACAGGTTTGTGAACATAACATCATCATGCTTGTACTCAAACGGACCACTATTAGAAAGTAAAAGCCAAATAATAAATATTCGCTGCCCAATAGAACATCTCATCATGTAAGCTTTTTTGTATTTATGTTATCGGAAATGTATGTTATCCGTCAATGTATAAAATTCCTAGGAAATGTGTACAATTAGATAGGAAATCTACCTATGATTCTATATTTTGTAATATTCACTTTTCCTAGGAAATCTATACATTTCCTAAATAGCGATGTATTACATTCTTGATGGTCTTAAGTGCAGCGGGGATAGCGGTGCGAGCGGCGACTACACACAATCGAGAGCATCTATCGTACTCTAGTTTTGATGTCACCCTAATACACTAGACACCGCACCAACATAAACAAGGCATTGTGGCAAGGAAAACTTAGGATGCAAGAGCGGGCTCGGGACATGGGGCACCCCGACTCCGGACAGGTTAGGTTCGAAGGGACGTTGAGAAGCGAGCGAAGTAAGACCCCGCCATCTCCTTTGTGTTAGGTCACTATAAACTTTGCAGACAGAAACAGGAGCCCGCGTAGCGGGGCTACGTCGACTAAGCCTTATTACAACATTTTGATATTTACTTTGACGTTGATTTTATTCGTGTTGTTTTATTATTTTATTCACAGAGATACATTTCCTAGTATCATCTCGGAATTACATACAATTCCTAGGAAACACATACATTTCACAGGACATTTGTGTAATAAAGAATCTTTGAAACATTATTTTATACATTTCCTAAGTAGGCTCGGAATTGTAAATATTTCCTAGGAATTGCGTACAATTCCTGGGTTTCATACATTTCCGGTAACATTTACACCAATAATCTTCTACACATTTCTGACGGGATTCGATGTAATTACGGGTTAACCTCGATTTTGGACACTTCTTTACTTCTTAAGGTTCATTTGAGTCTTCTTCAATTTATGTGCGATGTCATCCACAATGTTCAGTGTTTGATCCACCTCCGTAGCCATTTTTTCGTAACTTCAAAATTGTGTCTGGTATCCGGCTCGAAGGACCATATGTTTGGGTGTTAGGGTTGAAATTACTTTGATGTTGATGTTTGAGCACGACCGTGGCGTCTGTGAAAAGCTGTATTTGAAACTGGCTCTATAACTTATGGAACCAACGAGTACAGATAAATATAAAAAGTTTAGTCGAAACAGTTTTGAACAGGTTAGAGTCCCTCTCGTTAGTATTTCATATCCTTAAATATTTGAGGAAGCAGCGGCGAGGCAGCGCCACATTGCCTCAACGTATATCACGGGTTATATCGACTCGTGCGATACACGACTACTCTCTGCAGACGTGATCATGTGACATGTGTCCAGTCATCCAGTGTAGGTTTAGCCGCTTAGCTCGTCATATAGGCCCCGATGGGTAAAGCAGAGGTGTACAGTAAGGTAACATTAATTCGCCAGTTATTTATAAGTTCTATGCGACAGGAGGCGAATCTATAGCCATTAATCGGATATAAATTCAGCCTAAAAACTGAAAAATCACTTGACTCGAGCACAATCTCAGAAATGTTCAACAGTCGCGCTTGCGACTTGCCAGGCAGCACATTCGTTTTATCATCATCTACATCGCCTTCTCCCAATCACATTGTAGTCGGCTTCCAATCTAACCGAATGCAGCTGAATACCAGTACCTATTTTACTGGGAGCGAGTGCCTATCTGACCTCAACACAGTTGCTGGGTAACACGACTGGCCAGACCCTGAGGATCATCATCATCCAGATTCCGACTTGACCCGCTGCTGGTTGGTCACAGGCCTCTTTCCTTGTGCTAATCCCCACGCACCAGCGCCAGTCCCATCCAAGTTGTACTCGCGAAGTCGCGATGGCAACATCAAACTGTAACATTAGTATGGCTAGGATATCAACTCAAAGAAGCCTCCCTAAAATGTCGACGGATTTTCTCATTCCTTTCTCCGTCCATAAAGACAAAGATCTCATGTCAAAATCTCGTTCCAATACTAGCAACAATTTCCAATAATACCACTTCAAGTATGGTGAATCAGGATGCCTGTGTCGTCGCACACAATGTGCTGCCTCGCCCGCGCCCGTCTTGCCTTGCGGTCATCAAGGGCGCTATGTGGTGCGGCGAGGCGCCTTATAAGGCGAGGCGTGGGTGGCAACTAGCAAGAGCCGGCCTCGGACTGAACTGAGCTTTTGTTACCCAACATAACTGTAGGCATGGAAGTGGCAACGTGCAATACACACGAATTATCGAGATTTAGAATGAGACTGTCCCACGGGTGGTGAGTGACTAAAGCGATGCTCCACACACTTACTTACTCTACAACATTTTTTTCTAAAACTCTAATAAATATTTAATATCACACGTAAAAGTAGCTCTGTCTACACTCAGGGTGATTGGTAAATGGGTGCAGTTCTTGGAATGGGTTATATACTACAACAAATTCGACCCGATGACGGGTTTAATAAGAGTGGTTTCGGAGTAATCGAACTTTATTTTTTATACCTACTCCTAATAAAGGAGGTGGTTCTCAAATGGTCAAAATATTTACTAAACACGTGCAGAAGAGAGTACAGTTGGCTGTCCGTAAATGCCGTGCCGTGCCGTGGAAGCGCGAGGGTAGCCCGCTAAATTCAAATGTTATTACGATTTTTTACAGTTTGCAGGTCAGTGTCAGGTTGTATGTTTATTGAAATATGATTCGCGGCCGTAACATTAAATTTAACAAATATGGCTTTACTGAGTATAATCATTAAAATCATCAGTTTTATTGATGATTTTACCGCCACAACCGACCGCGAATCATGTTTTATAATATCAGCCTAGTCGTTACAGGTAGTCAGTGACCCAAAAAGTCTGACAACCAGTCTTACCAAGGGGTATCGTGTTACCCAGTACTAACTGTGTTGTGGAGGTCAGATAGGCAATCGCTCCATGTAAAATACTGGTATTCAGGTGCATCCGGTTAGACTGGAAGCCGACCCCGAAATAGTTGGGAAAAGGCTAGGCAGGTGATGATGATGCAGCCTAACACTGACCGGCAAATTGCAAAACCCTAAGATATGTTGTATTTCGTGGGCTACGCTGGCGCCAGGTAGACGTAGAAACTGGTCTCTTATAGAAACCTCCCTGTTCGGGGTATACAGGCTGTTTGTCTATGATGATAGTGAAATCGTTGTCATTATCATGTCGGCCTCCTTATCTGTATCTACGTCTATCTATGTGGAGTGTGGACATGCCAGTTCGTGATCTATTCGCAATCACTGCGCGTGTTGACACACCGTCGGCTGTCTGATAGATACGGCATCGGACATCCATTGATACGGGCCACTGCTCTCTGTAACTATACTCCTGTATGCCCCGATGAAGGTTCAAGTTAGTTTAAGTACCTGCCTTGTAATTGGTATTGCCACCTGCCTAGGCTTTTCTCAACTACGTTGGGGTCGGCGTCCAGTCTAACCGGATGCAGCTGAATATCCATCAGTATTGTACATGGAACGACAGTTACTGGGTAAAGTGGGTGATACGATCCTTGGTAAGACTTTCTGGCCACTGACTGCTTGTAACGACTCTCAAAGATCTACAAATGATAGCCGGGACCAACAGCTTATCGTGCTTTCCGAGGCACAGAGAAAACTCGGATATGTAATTAATGGTCTGATCACGTATCCACGAACCGACTTTTGCAAGCACGGCCCTTGATAAGAAGATCATAACCAGGCACAAAACTATACTCCAAGCTATTACTGAAAAATCCCAATAAAACTTTCCTGACCTGCTAATCGAACCCAGAACTTGACGCTCAGCAAATGCGCTTGTGATGGGCCAACGAGGCAGCCTTTTGTAAAACTTGACTAACATTAGTCATTGTGTGGTGAATGACAAATACGACGCACCTTATGTACTTAGATAAACATAACATAAACAATATGTACGCCTTCGATAAGTCGGCGCATTTTGCTTACTGTTAATAATACGAAGCGATGTTTCACCTTATGCTATTGCACATAAAGTGTATAATAGTAACATTTGTACATGTAAACAATAAGTATACTTACAAATGGAGTCATTGATAAAGCACTATGTGTTGCATGTATTGTATGGCGGCAAGTCCACGGTGTCCTGTGAGTAATACCCAAGTGCTGCGCGATCCCATTGCACGTGTTGCCATTTATTTATTTAACTGGCTTTCACCCGCGGCTTGGCTCGCGTTAATTTATAATTTGACAATCAATTCGGTTTGTTCTCTGCTTGTAATAATATAATTCTATCATGTTTCGAAAGACGCGTGGCGCCATCTATTATCATCAGAACGTTTGTGTTTTTCCTCGGTAACAATACTTTTCTTCGTAATGAAAAGGCATCCTACGTACGATGAACTTTACGATAAGAAACGTTTACGTATTTCTGTTTAGGAATGTACTCGTATATTTACCGGAGCTGAGGGAGAGCCGGGCCCGGGGAAGGAAACATCAGTTTTTATTAGTCTTCATTGATACTAATGACGGTCAGCACGAAAAATGAAAGTATTTGGACACGAACGGGGTTCATTTCTGAACTACGTTATCATTGAGGTTAGATACGCAGCCCCACCACGCACTGGTTTGAATAATAGCTAATTCAACCCTTCCCACTGCTGGGCAGTGCTGGGGCGCTGGGCTACAAGCCTCCTCTCTGGGAGGAGGAGAGTGCTCTGTGTGTACTCCACTACGCGGCCCCAGTGATGGTTGAGACACGTCCAAAAACTGAAAAGACAGAATATGTATTTAGAAGAGACAGTTCAGTTGATGGTCGTGATTCACCATAACGTGTTTCTTTTAGTAATAAATATGACAATATCAATGGGCGCTCCGTTCCGCCTCGCGGATCACGACTCGTCTGATTGTCTGCTCAACGTATTGATGTCGGTACATCTTACCGTTGCCCTTCGACGCCAATGTCACATGCACACAGTATTATACTCACTGCACAAGGGCCCAACTAGTAAAAATCGGCAAGTACGAGGTGAACTCGCGTGGAGAGGGTTCCGTACAATCCCATAGTGCTGTGTGTGCTTCTTGTCTTGTCTTTTGTCTTATATTGAGTTTACCACTTTATTTTCAATTGATAGAATTCTTATAGGTTTTTCTGTAATCTACAAGCAATGAACTACCTATATTTTTTTTTTAGGCTCAGTAGTCAATTTTCGTCTTCATTCATGAATAAAATCAAAACTATTTATTTTACAATAATATCAAAAATATATTTGAAAAAAAATATTTTAAGACACAGTAAGGTTTGCAAAGCATTTTTTTTATTTCCTAATTTGTCCCCCCAAAATTAGCCTTATTTAAAAAAAATATATATATTTATTTTGCACGTCACAAACGTGTAAAGTAAATAAATATTTTTTGGGTCATAGGATTACACCATCCTACCAAATTTCATCTGATTTGGTCCAGTAGATTCGGAGCAAATTGGCTGTGACAGACGGACGGACAGACAGACAGACGCTCGAGTGATCCTATAAGGGTTCCGTTTTTTTTTCATTTGTTGTACGGAACCCTAAAAAAAACATGTTTCAAAATATACTGTTTTCTCACACAGTCCTTATATTAAGAATGAAAGAGACGCGTAAACATAGACTTCGTAGTATTCAGGGTCATACAAACAGCGAAGTCCGGGAGAATCGATACTCAAGTTAGGAAGTACTAGGCGAACAGAGGACGTCAGAAGTATGAGGGAATGTTCGTAGTAGATAATGCAGCGAGCATGTTCCTCTGATTTATGAAACCCTGGTACATAGCTCTTCTCGTGTCAAACGTATATTTGAATAAAATCATCGTAAATAGTTCTATTTTTAAAAGAATCGACCTCATTTCTTTTAATTCTATAAATAAAATGGATTTATTGCATTCAGCTTTTCCGGGGGTGCATAGTTTTATGAAAAAGGCATTTTTTTTTTAATATTGCTCGATTGCATGTTCAGTAGATATGTTGGTAAAAGCCTTTTGAAATATCCACGGTTTGGACATATGAAAATATCGTGAGGTAACAACAAGGGTCGGAATCCTCGCGCATAGAGATCTACGCTAGGGAATGGGCAACTACAATACTTTCACAGTTTTTATGTCTTGTGACTGGGACTGTAGCTACATTTAATGTTCATCTTTGTTTCGGCAATTAAAAAGTGCATGTAACTGGCTTACTTGAAATAAATGCTTCTGATTTTGATTTCATTCTCGGGAATTCCCCTAGCTACTGTCGATGACGCTTCCATTCCATTTGATTGAGCCTAAATAACGCAAACGAAGCAAGGGCATAAAACGATGGAAATATGGAAATTCAAGCGATACAAATCAATAGTGTTTGTTAGTCGTTGTATTCAGTGCTGCTACCCACGTACCAACGCCAGCACCGCCGCCGCTGCCACGCGAGTTATTACTAATGTAGATATGAGCAATAGCTACCGAGAACAGGCCAATTTGATGCAAGTATCGTTTACTTGATTACTATACTTAGTGGCACCGGCACGCGGCATCGGTCAAGGCCGCGGTGGAACATAATAATAGATGACGAATACTAACATGAAACTGGATGGCAAACATGCTGATGGTCGACTTATTGCTAAATAGTCGGCACAGCCTAACCGCTTGGCCACGAGCTTTCTTACCCGACTGCAGGAGGGTAGGTAATGTGTTTATCAGCCCATTTATTTATGTTTGTTCCTGTGTGGGCCCTATAAAGACCAAACGCGTGGGCCGATTTTGATGATCCTTACGTCGATCGATTTGTCATCATATTGCGAGTGTTTCACCAAGGAACTTACACACAATTACAATTACAAACATGCAACTCAAAAGCGTTCCGAGCGAGAGAACTTCAGTTTAGAACTAATACGTACATATGACTACTGACAGCACCTACATCGGTAATGCCAGTGGCATCACATAAACATTGTCGCTACGGAGACAAAGCTGAATTGTTTTATGGACACACTGAAGTTCATACGCTGTGACAACACTGTTATTAGGCACTCTCTGGGACCTGAGTCGTATCAAAGTTATTTACGAGGTATAATGTAGTCGTATAAGGAGCTTGTTGTTGTGCTGGGTCATCCTCGTGGCGTAGTGCGCAGCGCGCTTATGAGGTCATGAACGTTTGGGCTGAGAGCTTCGCAATGTTACACTGACAATATTATATGACCAGAGTTTCTAAGGAGTACCGTATTAACAAGATAATAGGTTGTGGACGACTTGGAGGCAGTCGTTCCATATAAAGTACTTACTGGTATTTTGCTGCATCGACGGCAAGGTTGGCCGTTAAATGCTGCGCTGCGTGTCGCGGGTTCGATTCCCGCACGGAACAAATATTTGTATTCCTATTCCTACAGATAATTGTTCTAGGCCTGACTGTTTGTGCATGCAAGTTTAAATGTTTGTAAACGCACCCACGATACAGGAGAAATTTAAAAGAAATAACAACGATTTTAATTAAGAAAAATGGAACCTGAGCTTGTACTCAGGTTCCATTTATCTATATATACATATTTGTTAAAAGGGTGGTGATTATGTTGGATTGTATTCGTATACAATACACTTTTTAGTAGAAGTCGCACTTCACGCTAACGCTGGACGAACCTCTTCACAAATACCGCGTCTTTGTCAGGGACATCCTACCAACAGACCGCAAAGCAGCATTGCCGTGTTCTGATTAGAACGGTATACAATATACATCACCCATAGGCGCTGCAGGCTGCTGTAATGAAAGGCTATCATGAGACATGTCAGCCCTATCTCTGGAATTGCAACACATCCCTGACCACTCACTACCAGCCTGCTCGATTGTCACCAGGAATTGTCTTTTCTTAAAACTAAGTTTGAAAGTCGTTTGTTGAATGGCCAGTGACGGCAGATTGGTGATCGTTCGTGCGAGATGATTGTTATCGATTATTATGTCGAAGCAATAACCATCGCCGTCCAAGTTGATCGGCAGTTTCGTTGGCTGATATTATTTCATAATAGAGGTTTTGGTCATGTCTTTTTCCGGAGCAGTAGTTTCGACAGTATTTCAGTACTTGGCCGTAATAAGAGCATGGCACATTTGACTTCCAAAAGCTCGTCTTTGCAGAGCCCCATCTTTGTACATAGTCGTTATACCTACGGGTAAGTATAACGTTGTCGTCCATACAATTCCCACATCAAAAGACCAAGTATTATTTGCAGTAAGATATCCGCATTTAGGATACACCACACAACAGTAATTGTCGATATCAATCTATTATTATTATTTTAACGAAATTAACAAAACTTTTAAACTAGAGCTACTACGAAAATTCAAAAAAAAAAACAATTGTATAACACTGTTACATATTTCCAAGAATGAATAAGAAATAGCCCAAGTTCTGTTGTCAGCCAGTTAGTGGGTCGGGCAGCGTGCCAACCGCCAAGTGTAGCGGGTCAACTGTTACTGTGGCGGGTCACTCGGCACTCACTGCCTCACTGCCAGTGTTGCCACCTTAGCCCTTTTCGGGCTAGATCTAGCACTTTTTACTGTTGGTATACTCGTTTTTTCATAGATTAGCCCGAAAAGAGCAATCTATATAGCCCTTTTCAAGCGATACGAAAACTTCGCACCGCGATTACCACGTTATGAAACATGGCGCGCCATGTGGTATAGATTTTGTCAGTTCACACTTTATAATCACTAATTGGGTATATTATGGTTTTGTTAAGGTAACAAAAATAAAGTAAAAGTAAAACTGCTTTGGCAGATATGATTTTAGAAGATTCTGATGAAGACTCTGATTTTTAACAATTTAATATAATTAGATTTTGCACTTTCTTAAATTACTTAAATTATTACGTTTCAAATAAACAATTTTTAACTCTTTGCATTTGTATTTATATTTTTAGCCCTTTTGATGGCAACATTTGCTAAATCTAGTTCATTCCAGCTTGTCCGACTGCCCCTTTTCAAAAACCAAGGTGGCAACACTGGCGGGCCTGTGGACGGGGAGCTATGGGCTAGCTCGCCGTCCGTACGTCTCATGACGACAGGCCGTGTCGACGGCGCGTTCGTGTTCCACGCGCGCCTCAAAGAGAGTCAGCAACTGTGAAGGGGTCCGCAAGGGCCGAAGCCTGCCGGGGCTGCGGGACTATTCGAAAGAGATACCGTGGCCCCGGAACACAAAGGGCGATGAAGGAACATGGATGGGTTTTAGTCAGTAAAAGTCTGACACTCCCTCCTGCTCAGCCCAGAGCGGGAGAAGTCATTTGATGATTTCCCATCCTAAAAAAAAAAAAAAAAGGTGGCAACACTGCTCAGTGCGGGTGTTGCTACTGTGTGCCAGAGTGACCGTGAATTCATTTCTGATCTGTAGCCCTAACATAATCATTAGCAAGGTAGGTCTCGGTGATAGTTGACAGTGGCGCGATATACGTCTACTATCACAGAGTAATGTATTGACCTGCTAGGTTGCTATTAAGTACACTTCCGAAGACGTTGGCGTCGCGCGTCGCACTGTCAATAAGATACTTAAAATAAATTTTATTTCGGACAAACAACGTCCATAGAAGGTCACCAGAGATTAGAGAAACTCATTTAACTATGTCGGTTACACCGTTACAGAGGTGTACCTAATATTATACCCACATTTCGCCAGTTATGTTTAATTCCCATGTAACAGGGGGCGAGCCTATTGCCATCAACCGGGCATAAATCTAGCCTCCGTGGCTGCTACTGAGAAATTACTCATGATGATATTTTTAAATACACTCGAGAGCAATGAATCCGGGTCACTTAAAGAATCCTAAAAATCTCGGAAACTAAAAATGCTAGGTTAATGCAATAAATTATATTTAATAGACAATGTAATACTCCTTAAATGAAGGTATTAAAACTTCTTAGTTATTGTATAGTTATATCATAAAAAAATCAAATTTGAAAAAGGGCTACTTTCGAAGATGGAACTACGAAATTACAGCATTTGGTTTTGCTTTTGTTTGTAATCTGTCATTTATGTGGGTACATAAACCATGTTGATAGTGCTCTATATTCATTATTCAAGCTGAAATTATGTCGCTTACGCCTGAAGAATGCACCAGAATACTTACAATGCTGGAAACCGGCCGGAGTCAGCGCGATACAGCCAGGACTGTTGGTGTGTCGCTGTCAACAGTACAAAGAGTTCTCCGACGTTACGAAGAAACTGGTTCTAACCTACGCAGACCAGGAACGGGCAGAACCAGGTGTACCACAGCACGAGAAGACCGATACTTGGTGAACGCCATGCTTCGAAATCGCTTTCTCACAGGAACTGAACTCACAAATCAGTTTCGACGCCTCGGAGGAAGTAACCCAAGTGCATGGACAGTAAGACGTCGGCTTGCTGAATCTAACTTAAAACCCCTTAGACCTGCAAACGGCCCTAAACTGGAGCGTGGGCATCGTATTTCAAGACTAAGATATGCCCAGAGCCACGTAAATTGGAGTATTGAAGATTGGTCAAAAGTTATGTTCTCCGACGAATCAAAATTTATGCTCTACAAGCACGATGGAAGACACAGAGTGTATCGAAGACCAGGGGAAAGATTCAAGCAAGCATGCATCGAAGAAAAAGTAGCCTACGGTGGTGGGTCTGTACTTGTGTGGGCCGGAATTTCTTCTGAAAGTCGCACAGAGCTGGTGATCATAGAAAACGGCTCTTTAACTAGCGTAAGATATGTGGAAGAAATCAAGCATGCTTGGGACGAGCTAGGCAGATGCGTAAAACAACGAAACCCTCCCCCAATCACGCTTCGTGAGCTCAAAATTGCTCTCACAGAGGAATGGGAGAATATTCCCCAAAATCGTATAAGGAACTTGGTGTACAGCATGCCAAACCGCGTAAACGCAGTAATGGAAGCACGAGGAGTCAATACGAAGTATTAATATTCAAGAAAATCGTAATAAAGTTCAAAAATTTCATGTTTCCTATTTTTGTTTTAAGGAGAGATCAGCAGTTTTTTTCTTTATGTAATTTTGTGTTAATAAAATGTATGGTGACTCATATTTTTTTTACTTTCATTTAAGGAGTATTACATTGTCTAATAAATACAATTTATTGCATTAACCTATCATTTTTAGTTTCCGAGATTTTTAACATTCTTTAAGTGACCCGGATTCATTGCTAGTGGTCTGCCGGTGTCGAGAGCAGGGTCCGTGGGTAGGGCTCCAAAGGCAGGCATCTCCTCACAATGTGAGCCGTGTTGCAAATGTTTACTAATTGAATTAACTTTCAATATCCACAAAGCACGCTGGTGCCGTGCGGCGTGTGCACGAACCTGCACAACCCGCGTGTCCGTGCATTCGACACGGGGCACGCTCGGGTGTGCTCGTATGTGCGTGTCTGCATGTCTATCTATTTGTTTAGAATATTTTATTGATTGTCTATATAATCAACATCAATTATACACATACAGCGAAAGCCATTTTAGTCACCAGCCGGCTTGGTTTAGTTGCCGTACACACAAAGCTAACTGACACTAAGCTCTCATTTCTCCGGCGCACCCAGCAGACCGAAGCTGATACTCCTTCTTCTCCTGTTTTATTGAAAAAACTGAAAGTGGGCAAAACACTAAGATTTTCCCTGTACACTGTACAGTATAATTAGGGTTTCGCCTCATCTTGCAGCACGCATCGCATTTCGTTCGCATGCTGCCGTGCCGAACGCATCGTTGATGCTGCCGCGTGCGACAGGACTCCTGCTCGCTTTCTCGCTCCAGCAAATGACGGCTCTGTTGTCTGACCGAACGGCAAAGGATTGTATTGAAAAATGCGTCTCCGAGCTGCTAGATGAGGCACCTTACAAGGTGAAATCTGTTCATTTACATATATGAGTGAAATGACTGGTTTCGCCTGAGAGTGGACAGGTCGGCTATGTTATCATGCTATATGTTTGTCAGACATTAGGTAATAAATAATAGATATACATATACGAGGTGCGTGCGACACGCGAGCGGCGCTAATGGGCGCAGGCCGCGGCGTGGAGGAGGCAGCTCGTGGAAGGATAGTGGTTGATGAGGAGCGATCGTTACTGGCTTTGTAGGCCTTGCTACTCTAAAAGTCGTAAGCGCGACTGCTAAGCGACATGCGAAGCTCTAAGCAGTCTGGCTACTAGCTCTCCTAGTTCATACAGAATTCCTAAGAGTGAATTGGCGCCCGGTTGATTCAAACGTTACTGACGAAATTCTTTAAATGTATCCATATCCGCGGCTCCTCTTTTAGATAATACAGGTTTGACTCTTGCGTCTAAGCTTTGTTCAAATTAAATCGCAAGACGGAGCTTCAGCAATCACCGTATTCGCCGCCAGCCGAACGTTAGCAATAGCAAGTTAGCACTCCATTCCTTTACTGCTCTTTGCCGCGAGGTGACACAGACGAGGCGGTCATCAGTACCTACTACTGATCGTTACTCGCTGTTTACTTACTTATTGTTAATTGGTAGTTACAGTACAGTATGCGGCTGTTAAATGTTACATGTTTAGATTGCGACAAAAAAAACCGTTTTAGACCAACTCAAGCAATAATAATTTAGTAAACTGATCCCGCGGGATCCAAATGAGCGGGATCAGTTGACTAAAGAGCCCTAATGGAGTTTTCTATCTGAAATCTCTCAGTAGCAGCCACGAAGACTGCATTTGTGCCCGGTTGATGGCAATAGGCTCGCCCTGGTTACATGGGATTAAAACATAACTGGCGAAATGTGGATGTACTACTATAACTCTGCCTAACCCGTTGGGGGATTACAGGCGTTACATTATGTTATACCTGTAAGTACACCAGCACACATAGGTACCCTTGTTCTAAACAATTTTGCACTACATAACATCACGCCCGTATTCCCGGTAGGGTCAGGCAGAGCTGTACCTAATAGTACACCCACATTTCTCCAGTGGCAGTTATTGTAGGAATATCCAGAATATCGATTGGTCGTTAAACAGGTGTCCCTATGTCCAGGCTCGCGTTATATCTACGTCGGTAAAGGTAATTCGGATCGATACTAGCAGGGTGTGTTCAGAGCTCTGAGGTGTTGTCGACTTAGTGTAGTGCGACCGGCGTACAATGTACAGTCAGAGGACTCGGATGTACAGTACAGGATGGAATGAACATCGCTGCACAAATGCTATTGTACTTTTACTCTATTAATAAACGCTTGTGTAGATTTGCACATGCGGATAATATTGAAGATCATTGTTGTCTCCTGACTGAACGCACGAGCCCTGTCCTACCCTGACCTACATAACATAGCATAACAGCCCTCACAAACACGTGTGAGCATGCGGATTATATTGTGAGAGTTCTGTATTCGAGGTGTTTTCCGTGATTCTCTAATATTCGAATGGGTGCATCATTTGGCGAATGGTGGCGTGATGTTAATGTATATTCTTCTCTTTCCCTTGTTCTACGTTGTATCCTATCTGCCTTTACGTTATTACTCACTCTATTTTCATTAATATCATTACTCACACAATCCTTGCATCTTTAATTACCCATTTCCCTGTTATCACATTTTCCCTCTGTGCTTGTCCAACTGATTAGTGGTTCGCACAGCTTGTCTTCTTTGCTCCATTTTTTTTCCAGTTCCTATCAGTAATCATTTTAGTAGTCGACCCTTTCTCGACTTTTCGTTCTTAACTTTTTATTTTTCTCACTCCTCCGCATCACAATCTACATCACTTTTCAGTCATCGGAGCCTCTTATAGAATTCCTCTTACGTATTCGTTTCTTTATATTCCCTGATTCACTATTGTCTTGCGCCCTGCCCTTATATATTTCAATTTACTTGCGGTCGGCGCAGCATGTCTTCTTACACTTCTCTAACTCGTCATGTCAGCAGTCACCTCTTTCTTTCTATTCCGTGATTATAACAATCAAATTGTCTTCAACGATGCCATCACCGATTCCTAATTATACAAGGTTTGTCTGCAACAGTTGCGCAAGTATCGTGCCTCGGCGTGTCTCCGGAACTGAACGGTAATCGGTAATCGTTGGCCTGCCGGTAGTGCTCAGCTGCTCAGCTGCAGGCATGATATGCCTATTGTAGGTACGTTGCAATAAATGTCTGTTAAGTGTTCATTATGCATACACTCGTGAATTTGAAGAGAACGCGCACAGAATTGATATGTTTTCAAAGGAAATTAGAACCAATATTGTCGTAGATTATCCGTTGCACTGTAACTTATTAGGATATACATACAGGGTGTAAACGGACCCTTCACGAAGCCGTCAACCACGCATTCTGTACTTACATCAAACTAAGTAATTTTACGCAAAAATGATTGCTGGGAAACGACTTTTTTTTTTGGGGTGAAAAATCACGTACGGTAAGACTCGTATTAGTTTTAAAGTAGAATTGTGTAATAGAACAGGTAGAAGAAATGAGGATTTTTGGTCTCACTATAGATCTACAATTTTGTACCCGTTCATTGAATTACTCCAATTTTGTACCTTATTCGTAGCTAAAGAAATGTAACTGACCCACCATATCTTGCACCCAGTTATATCGTTTGTGGTAAAAGAAATAAGGTCTAAACTACAATCCACGTGTGACCTGCATGTAGGGTTGCCGCGATGTCACGACTCGACACGAAAGGCGAATGAACTGTAGTTGTAAGTAATTTGACTTAGTACATTCAAATGCATGCACAAGTGAAATATGAACTACGAAAACCGACCTTAACGCTACGAAATAAAGGGCTCTCAAAAGTAAAACTACTACGCTATACCTAGTCTGCGGTTGACTGTACTGTAAGGAAAATGAACGGGGCTGTTGATTTACTGTTGTTTTGTAGTTTTATGACGGAAATTGAAGTTTTCTTTGGATTAGTTTAAAAACTTGGTATTAGGGGTAATGGAAATTGTGACAACCCTAAGTTTGAGTGACAACATCTTTGTTTGAAGCTTGTTGGAGTAGTTTGTTGTCTATTCTATGTTTGTAACAAACTGAGTGAGTGGTGAATGTGGTGATACTGTGCTACAACATTGACAGCACCTGACTGCTATGATGACCGTCTGGTTTCAAAAGAGACCGTCACACGGTTATGACCTTATGAGTGACAGAGACAACGCCACACAAAGCCGAACTTTTTGAAGCTAATTTATACCAGCAGACTTACCACCTGACAGATGATGATGGTACTATCTGATAGAGAGGAGGCCGAGTCCCAGCTGTGGAACATTATACGCTGATTATGGTATTTGTGCGACTTGTTCTCACTTGTACTCATTGTTATTCTATGCCTACACCTAGTTGAGTCATTCATTGCGTTTTAATTTGTGACCTTCGTTCATTCAATCAGCGGTGCGGGCCTGCGAGCCGGGCTCAAATGGTAAAGTTCATTTACTTCGTTCACGTCACGTTATATGATTCAAATTCTTGTGCCATGCAATGTAACCACAGACTTCTTCTCCATAACTATCTACGCATTCGTATATAAACTTTCAAAGCTTTTTCCAACTAACCGACTCTTACATTTAAAGTAACTTTATTAACCGAGTTCCAAATAGGAGGAGGTTCTATGTTTGTGTGTATGTATGGCTGTCACACAGGTACGAGTGACGGCAGACAAAGACGAACTTATTCGTAATCGCAATATGCCACCATCTTTCACAATCAAATAAATAACGTACACAAAATCAAGCTGACAGCGCGCGTAGATCACCGCTAACCACTGACGGCGCGTTCACTTTCGCCGCCAACTACCGACGACCCCGAGCCCGTGCGGCTGTACAATGACCTAGCTGTACTGTACCATCGTGATACATCATTGTATGGAGGTGAAAGACGGTAGGTTGTGCAGCTCTTTGCTTGACCAGAGACAGACAGTCGATAACAATAGTTGGCCAGTCCAAAATGTATTGGATTGAATGATGTCATAAGCTGCTATGATCGAGGTAGTTCATGTCAATCCTTTTGAAATCATTGAAGAAATACTCGAACTCAGCGTTTTGAATGTGATTGCCACTTTTCAAGGCGCTCTGCACGTGAGTTCCGTCTCTTTGAAGGAGAATTAACGGTCAAGGATAATCTGCAGATGATGACAGGGCTTTCAAGGGGTGCTCACGTAAATGTGTGGAACTTTCCACTGATCCAGCGGAAGGTACCACCACGCGGTTTAACTCTGTATGAGTAGTTCGACACAGCCATGTTTTTCCTCAAACGGAGGACGTCCATGAGAATGTCCCCAGCTATGCTTATCTCCAAAAGTTCTGTACGAAGAGATATAGTGTTGGAGAGGAGTTCTACACGTGGGCGTGTATCTGCGAAGTTACACCATGCTCATGTCGTGAAGCGGGTGCGGGGTGGGCTATGAGTTACCATGGAGTTTCTGGCCGGTTTTTCTCCATGGAAACGACCAACCCGAACCGTGCACCTTTTTCGACGTTTTATAAGTGCCCATCTAGGTCTATGTGAAATAAAATATTTTGATTGTGCCTAGTTACACAGATAACCCTGTGGATAGTCATAATGACAACAGCTAAAGACTACACATGTCGCAGTGTATATCAAAATGATAATTAAAGCTCTTGGTATCTGTCGCAGGCGCACGTTACGTTATCGCGGGCGATGCGTGTGCGCTGCTATAAGTAGCTGTAATGTCAAGACAGTGCACTCACCTAGAGGACTGCTTTGCAATGCAAGACAACATCAAGAAGTGTCCTATCGTAGGCAATGTAGCGACATCTATGACGCAACATGCGAACTAAATTCCAAAATCGCGGGGGAGGGGATACGAAGGGAGGTCAAAAAGTTCGTAGAATTAATGTAATACAGTACCTTTCAAATAATTTATAAGTAATTACCCCTGCGAAAAAAAATGTCATGACCCTCAAATAGGCAGAAAGAAGATCCGGCATTTTAGGGCTCTCCTAATTTCAGAAGCAATCATTCATCAATGAAAGTACGTGAGGTGTCCGTACGTGGCTTCGTGAGAGGTCCGTTAACACCTTGTATGTATCGTTATTATGTATAGGAAGGTATACGATCGACGCGACCTTGCTTTGTGTGCGCGTTGTGTCGCGTAAGAACTTCCGTAACAATATGTAATGCCTCTTAACATATAACGTAGACGGCATTACAAATGAGCATCGCCTTGCACGGCTTGCGAACTAAACAGATGACGTTGATTTTTTGCGAGTTTTACTTGCGTGTGGACTTGTGGACCTATGTGCCAAATAAATGTATTTTCTTATCTAGATCGTCACACCAGCCAGCTTAAGGCTGGTGTATCTGCTAAATTAGCAACTCTATTTGTGGGGTTCAAACTTCGTTTGAAACACTGTTAGAATAAAGTTCTAATCAGCTTGCACTACAAAGTGGTGGTGGAAATGAGTGGTTTTTATTAAATTGTAGCCTAATAAATCATTAGATCAAACTGCCAATTGTACACTTCGTGAAGAAAAAAGTGACAAATATTTGTGTGAAAAAAAAATACTAAAACTTAATTCCGTTTAGGAGAAGTTACGAAATTTCAAAGAAAAAATGCTTCACTTTGAATATTTTTTTCATATAGTAATAATAAAGTTAGAATTATTTCAATTGTACCAATTAAAGTTTAGAGTCTAATAAGTAACATATATTTTTTTTTGCACCTTTATATTCACTCATCAAAGAAGAGTTACATGGAGAAAACCTCTCGTTAGCTGGTACCACTCCCTTAAGGGCGTTCTACCTTCACGGACATGAAGCACACGGGACGTATAAGTAACGCTTGTCATTTGTTTGTTGCAGGGGAGCTGAACTTGGCGACGTCAGTCTGCTACGGAGGATGCCCAACGTTGAAGTACTAGCACTCAGGTGAGTGTTCACATTTACCATTGCAAAATGAACCTATTGGTAGTAGAAGTAAAGTTGTTTGTGGCGCAGCTCGTCGCGTTCAGTACTACCACCATACATAGGTCCACCGACAAGTTGCGCTGTGTGAACTGTGAAAGGTATGTGTGCCGGTAGCCGGTACAAGCAAGTGATATGTTTCAGCTTTGTGTCTAGGATAGCGACCTCTGCTCCATTGGAGAAAGTGACCACTTACGATGGGAATGTGAATATCAAGATAGAGAGAGACCAATCGTTCGCGTGAAATCATTATAAAAAAAAAAAATATTCCCTTTTTGAATCGGATTTTGTTACCAGTTTCAAAGGCTTTTTTGCACGGAACCCTAACTAGTTTTCTAAAATAAAAGTATCCTATGTTAGACCGTATTACATCAGCTATTTGCTTGTAAAACGCCGTCAAAATCAGTCTAGCCGTTTCGGAGATTAGCCGGAACAAACAGACAGACAGACAGACAAAAATTGAAAAAGCTGAATAATTTTATTTTATGTGCATTTGGAGCGACTGCCTATCTGACCTCCACAGCCCAGTTAGTACGGCAAGATCTATCCAAGCGGCTTTTATTATTTAGCCAAAAGCTCCTCATGTGACGAAACCAGACGTTTGTATTGATTGTATGTAAACGAATGTGGCGTACATTAGGCATGGCTCCTTCTAAAAAGCACATATTTACGCTCGTTTGGCCTCACCCTAAAACCTTATTTACGTCCTAGAATGTGTGTGAGCCGACAGTTGACTACTAGTGGCAGCGCCCAGCAGTCACCGCGGCGTGTCCTTCACTTACATCATTAGCGTCGTACTCGTTACAGAACATTAACGTGTTATTGATTCTATCGATACGGTTTCTATTGTTTTTGATAAACGACGTCTACAAGGTCGTTCTATTGAAAATGGAGATTTACATAGTTAGATCATGGACATACGGCCTTGGAAGATATTGTAGCTTGTTTATTTAAATCAGGCTTCGTCTGACTGTGAAATGTAAGAGGCCATCGCTGCGTATCTGTCTGTAATACCAGATCTCAACAGATGTGTTGCCAGACTTTACCATCATCATCTGCCGCCTTTTCCCAACTATTTATGTTGAGGTCGGCTTCCAGTCTAACCGGATGCAGCTGAATACCAGTACTTTACATGAAGCGATTGCCTATCTGACTTCCACAACCCGGTTAGTACTGGGTAATACGAAACCCCCTGGTGAGACAGGTTGTCGGACTTTTTAGGCTACTGACTACCTGTAACGACTGTCACAGATCTACAAATGACAACCGGGACCAACTGCTTAACGTGCTTTCCGAGGCACAGAGGAAACTCGGTATGTAAGGGTTTACCAAGGGGTATCGTATAAACCAGTACTATCTGGGTTGTGGAGGTCAGATAGGCAGTCGCTCCATGTAAAATACTGGTATTCAGGTGCATCCAGTTAGACTGGAAGCCGACCCCAACATAGTTGGCAACAGGCTTGGCAGGTGATGACTAGAAGAGAACAGTTAAACAATACCCATGCCTTCTTCTACTAACATAGCAAGTCCGTGAACTTGTGCAGAGTTCTCACACTAGCAGGGCGCGAGCGCGCGACGGACTCACGGTGGTCTGTCCGTGAATGCAGCCAATTGATTCGACACTACCGATACATTTAACAGAATTGCTGTATATACACTATCATTGGGATTCATAAAGGTACACTATAAGAAGGCGGCTGCATCGGCAACGCCACTGTTATGGGCTATACGCTGCAATGTCGCCATCTTGTGTCGTTCTACGATTAGGCGGCCATGCCACTGCGGTCTGCGTTCTCGTGCACAATTTTTATTATATTGAAAGATGCGCTTCTGATCGTCATTCGGGTACTGACAGAAGTGACAGAACAGACAAATCTATAGTAAAACATCCAAGCTTACACAAAATAAACAATCAATGCGCTGGTACGGTCGATCGTAGTATAACGACGATACGCGCGACGCGTCTGCCGTCAGACGTGCGTCCATTCGAAGTGAATGAACGGATTTGGGTGGACACAGGGCCATTTGATGAATGGATATAAAGCATTGTTCTCTGGCAGCGCGTGCGTGTCGAGTAGTTTACACTGGATCGCACCGCGCCGACAGTTTGTAAAGCTACTGATTGAACACTGACGTTAACTACCGTCAGTCACGCAGTCGCCGCCACTTTCACGATACACTTTATTTATGATAGAAGCACTAGCTGCCGCCCTCGACTTTTCCGCGAGTTCGTATCCCGCGGGAACATATTTCCGGGATAAATTATATCCCACGTTCTATGGGCCAAAATAGCCACTATGTGGTGCCCTGACACAGCCAGAAGGCGCTGCGCGCTCGTAGAAGATGGCGGGACGAGCTGGACAAAACCAACAATCAGTGGTCGGTCCACATTCGCCCAGGAACGAAAAAAATTGGAAACATGGGGAGATTATTTCACCTAGCAGTGGAATAACGCAGGCTAACTCAATCAGTATATTATCCTCACTCAGATCATGGCCTATTTATGTGCCAAAAACGGTAGTCCGTTCAGCCGACAAGTCGTGAAATATAACATGGATTAGTATAGCCCTATGAAGCAAGGTGTGGGGGTGCCGGGGTGGGCACGCCACACCTCACGTAGTTGAAGCTGTTTATTATCAATATGAACAACAGTGATCCATTAGAAACGTGAGCCGTCTAGCAAACTAATTTCCTAAGTAAACAATAAAGCTTTAACCCCTGGGCTATACTTGTACATGTAGTAGACTAGTCATGTGCAGAAGTTCCACCCCGTTCATCATCTGCTGAGCCTTTTCTCAACTATGTTGGGAACTTGAAGTCGGCTTCCAGTCTAACCGGATGCAGCTGAATACCAGTTTTTTACATGGAACAAGCAACTGCCTATCTGACCTCCACAACCCAGTTAGTACTGGGTAATACGATATACCCCTTGGTAAGACGACTGTCAGGCTTTCGGGCCACTGACAGCCCCTAAATAATCTCTCAGATCCAGCCTGTCCCTTTGCTGCCTTCCCCAACGACGCTCTAAGCCGAGGCGAGTGCCCCTCACTCCACAGAGCCAGAGCGCGCGGTCGCCCTGGCTGGAGGCCACACTCAAGGCATCCACAGGATAGTCCGGTTAAGCAGAAGCCAGTCTCATAGGTTGACTTGCGAGATGCCATTTAAAAAAAAATCCGTGCCACACGCATGCTACCCGCGAGACGAGGCGGGGAGGGTTGTATGTGCCGCCACCACACCGTCCTGCGTCCGTGTGCCAGCAATGAGTACTATATTTCTAAACAAGTTGGAAAAATACTGTCATTTGAGGAAACTACCTTAAATATTGATGATAGCAAGCGATGCTACTGACGCAAATTAAATCGACACAAAGGCCTCAAATAACATCCTATATTTTGCCACTAAACGATAACATCTGACCGTGTTTCCTTTGCAATCAGTTTCCCAGTGATTGACAACCCTGTTTATTTCTACTTGCTTTTCTTCCCGAAGCTTCGCAAAGAGTATATACTCTTGTCTTCATTATTACGTATGAACAGGGATATTTGTGTGCCGTGATCATAGTTGTGCCTCAGTAGAGAGGGGTCGCCGGTCGCGCTCGTCACCCGCGTGGCGATGCCGTCCGGACGGTTGCGATGCTATCCTATTACGCGTTACTGTCTGCTACCTACGCTGTAATTGGCTCTTTAGCTAATCTCTCTCCAATCCGATTGTGTTTATGTCTGGTAGTGGACAAAGGGTCTATTGTCTTTCTTATCTTGTCTACATACTGTGTTAAAGCTTAGTCTTAGTAAAGTTAAAACATTATGAAGGGCGAATTTGCATAACATGAAATTGATCTCGATCAGCACATTTAAACCGTCGTCAAGAGCTGTTCTGTTAGTGTCAATATTCCACGAGAAGGATGACTCTGGCTCTCTTGCATTAAGTTTATACACGTGCTGATCGCGTTCATTTGTGAAATTCTCCCTAAATCTTTGAGAGCGTGCCCTGGATAGATCAGAACTCAGACTGAGGTCCAGGTGGACAGGTGCTTTGCTCACGTGTTGCCTGAATGTACTCCATATCTAAACTCAAAAGCCGTCCATCCTAGAACCCAAGACCCAAGCCTAGTCGTCACGCATCCCACCACTACACCTACAAGAAAGTCAGCGAACTTTGAGCATTAATTTTCTCCTGATAATGAATGTGATATGGTGATACATTGAAATACTACCAATTAAACACCAATTAATATCTTTATTAATCACAAAACACTTATGACGCAATCACAAATACCCTACTGATCATTATTCACTCAGATTTTAGATATCGCACTTCTAGTTCATTTCAATTCGCTTCGTTGTATCGCCGAAATCGGACTGACTGCTCCTGCAAATCCGAGAAAGTTCCACAACTTTCTAGATCCTTCTTCGCAGATACATAGTGGAACATTCTAGAATTACTCTCGAATCTTCTAGAGTCCAGACTCGGACGGAATTTGGAATGCATTCGTACCACAGCCGACGTATCAATAGCTTCCCCTTCTCCGTATACGGAGAGCGACGGAGGTCGTGACCTGTCTGCACTCTGCCGTCTAGTCGTTTCCAACATTGTCGTAATGAAAGAAAAAATATTCAATAATAGTGATAACGTAGAGTTACTTATTTTGATGTACATCATAATGCTTCAAGTTGACGGCTTCGTGAACGGTCCGTTTAATACACCCTGTATATTTGCTGTCACTTCATCGCGGGCTTAGCATTGTTTATGTGCTTTCGGTGTCGGCGGTTAGAGCTGATCTAATGAAACGTGGCTGTTCGGCATATGTACATAACCTCACGACTGGTTCCTGTGAGGTAGACAGAAAGCACTGCACGCCACTTGCTACGATCCACATACTTGCTACACTCGTCTTGCTCGCACGCCGACGTGTTTACGTGGTGGGGTGTGCGTGTGTGACCTCTTTACATATACGTACGTACAAACGTACGTATGTTGGTCTAGTGGTCGCAAGCGTGATTGTCCTGGGTTCGATTCCTGAGTATGACAAAATGTTATTGGGTTTTCCCATCAGGACATTTCTCAGTAGCAGCCACGATTCTGGCATTGTCATTGTACCCGGTGGAATGACAAGGGCTCGCTCGTATTACATGGACCAGTGGGCCTTAAAGAAGATAGGGTAGACCTCTGCCTATAACTTCGGGAATTACAGGCGTAATGTAATGAAGTTTTAGTTGTGAGCAGATCTGTCTCACTCAAGATGTCTTTAGACAGACTGTAGTCACTTTATGACAACAATGATGAGCATCTCGTAGAGGAGTCTTTCCGAAGGGGGCTTTTTGTAAAAACTATGTGCCATATGAATAGCTACTGTATATAATTATGCTATCTAGGCCATAGCATCGCTCAAAGAGATATCACTGCGCGAGAGATATCCTACAGCGCTTCGCGGTAACAGCATCCGGTGCGTGCAGAATGAGGCGCACACGCACGTTGTGACGTCACGCACTCGTGCATCCGTGCGTCCGTACGCGTCGTGCGCGACGGTCGGTGACTCGATAAGGCGGTGACATCGGGCCGCGGCGGCGGTAGACTGTCATAAGTCTTGTATGAGTGATAGAGACGACGCTCTACAGAGACAAACTTTATCTCAAAATCTGCTGACCGCGTATGAAACGGCCGCGACCTGCAGAACTTACGTTATGTAGCTTTACTAGCTTCGCATGGAATTAAATAGAAGCGAAACTCCTCAACCGAAAGCATTCATTCACAAACGACAATTCATAATAAACTATGTAGTATTTATAGTCAATTGCACATATTGATGTGCCATTGGGTAATAATTTGACATTTTAAACGTCTTCATGTTACAACAGTAA
This sequence comes from Xestia rhomboidea, assembly GCA_963853795.1. Taxonomy (NCBI): domain Eukaryota; kingdom Metazoa; phylum Arthropoda; class Insecta; order Lepidoptera; family Noctuidae; genus Xestia; species Xestia rhomboidea. The sequence continues at coordinate 668,356 of OY970783.1, forward strand.
GGGCAGTTTTTGAAATGGATATTATACTAGTGTGTTGCCTGTATCTGCTACAACTGCAAACGAAAATCGAATGATTCCGAAAAAATATACCAAGAAAAGTACCGACAGCGATAAGTGAAATGCGCTCCATGCACCACTGATAACTGTCACCTTATCACCTCATTGTTGGAGACAATGCACAATGCACAATGTACAACGGTAATCAGTCAGTTAGTCAAAACAACGCTTTTCTGCCGCGCGGCAAGGACGCGGCCAATCAGAGCGTGGCGCGCCGAACGTTGCCCAATCACGCGCGGGCGTTAGAACATTGACCAATCAGGAAGCACGACCGTTGCACTTTCAAAATTTGAAAACAAACGAATTTTCCGTCTTATGTTTTTATACTAGGGTTAGTTTTAGATTGTAGTGTTAATGAATATGGCTTAGTTGGCAGGATGTGCGTTACGGGCTTGCGTTCCGTTAGAACTGCGCTCAGATCATGTTTCACGCGTGTTCGGTGACATTTGTATATGGACGGAGATTATCTTACAACAGGTTGTAAAGTATGAACCTTCTCTACTGAGACCAGCTGCTTTTTGAGGGATCAGAGAACCTTTGGACCTCCACGGTCATAAAGACAAAAGAGTGATAGAAAATCAAGGTAGCTAGCTATAGGGTGTATCTCGCGAGCAGATACCATAGGTATCGAAATGTGGGAAGTGAATAGCAGGCATTGTTCATGCCATTGGCATAAGAGCCATAGCCTTCAGTGCCTCGCGCACTTTTCTGATGTGACTGAATAAAGGACTGTATAAGTATTGCTTTATAGTATACAATTCGACGCAGAAAAAGCGTCGCCTCGAATCTCTTAAGAGGTCATCTCTCAGAAGTAGCCTGTCTGTGGGACTGGGGCTACTGCTTTCGATACCGGCCCTTAATTAATGTAATCATGCTTTGACCACCAACTCTCCACTGCCGTTTAATTAACTATTTCTCTGGGAATGTTTCAGTATAAACAAGATCCGCACCCTGGGCGACTTCGCGGGCTGCCGGCGCCTGCGCGAGCTCTACGTGCGCAAGAACGAGATCAACGACCTGAACGAGATCAGACACCTCAGGCATCTGCCAGACCTCACCAGCTTGTGGCTCGACGAGAACCCGTGCACCACACACCCGCAGTAAGTTCTTATTGGAGGGAGGCTCATGGGTGACTGCCGCACGACTCGGTCAATGCGTGCTAGTTGGTGGTCGGTCTGTGGATGGTGAGCATCTGTTGCATACCGAGAGCTCGCTGTCAGTCGTAGATCGTTGTCAGTCCTTACGGGTAGTCGGAAGAACGTCAAGCAGTCTTGTCGAGGAGAGTTACCCAGAACGTGGCCGTGGAGCGTGTGTGTAATACAGGTATTAGTGGCTGGCTGCATCACGCTCAACTGGAAGCCGATTGCCTGTATTCGCTCCTGCAATCACAAGTTTTGAACGTTCTTGACTCTGTCAATGTCTACTTGATATTCTTGAGTTTTTAACGAATTTCCTAGTTCTGTTGTATAAAAAGATGATGTTATGTTCGCAGATACCGGATGACGGTGCTGCGGAACCTGCCCAACTTGGAGAAGTTGGACAACGTGCCCGTGCAGCCCGACGAGGTAAGCGAATATCAACTTTAGAAAGTGTTGTTAAGTGCTGTATTTGGACCTTGGCACTGAACTTGAGCCAAGTTGAGCCCTTATTTAAAACCAGAGAGAGGGAGAGAAGTGCCACCACGTGCGAGAGTTTGTGAGATCTGGAGTCTCCCAAAACGTCGCGCTTGTTGGTACACTTCACCTATCCCTTCTGGGAATACACGCCTGATGTTACTTTCTGACGTTGTTGTCTTGAATTCAATAAAATCCACATACTTGTACATACACGTGTATAAATGAACGAATGGTGTGTGTTCAGGTGACGGAGGCGATGCGGCGCGGCCTACACATCCCCGACTCGGACGATGAAGGCTATCCCCAACAGGTGAGACACATTGAACTCATACTCAAACCATTACACCGTTACTTTTGAAAGGCAAAAACAAAAGGATGAAGCTACAGTCCCAGTCACAAGGAATAATAACTTGTGAAAGTACTGTAGTTGTGTTGCACATTCCAAGGCATAGAGCTCTATGGAGAAGAATGGGCAAGAAACTCCATGGACACTCTCTTAAATCAAAATATTTTTACAAGATTTTGGTTACATCATTCATGTTAAGATTATACATTATAATTATGTGAGAAAGATGTTGAAAGACGTGCACATTAAGAGCGTCCAGAGTAGAAGATTAAATCAACAATTTATTTAATAAACCGTGGCAGCTAAGAGATGACCAGTAACAACTGACAGCGCCCGTTCGCGAACACGACGCATGTATCAGCACCGTTGGATGTTAAAAAAAATGGTATCTGTCTTTGTGGCGATTCTGGAGGGAAGCCAATGTTGGTAATGCATTTACTTAGATTTAACCTGCGATAATGAGTGAATTAAAGTTAGCTTTGTTTGTTGTTACAGCAGGAGAGCTACGGGCAGTACCGGCGGCAGCGGTCGTGCGAGTCGAGCCCGGAGCGCGAGCCGGAGCAGTACTACACGCGGCACCCGCCGCGCCACGAGGTACCCACACTACCCACCACATACCTGCCGCACACCACATGCCGCGAAACTATGACACATTATCATCGGTGTCTCGAGGTTAAGGTGTCAAAAAAAGCTCTCATATTTCAAGTGGTGACACTGCAGTAAAAAGTTCGTTGCTTGCCGGACAGATGGCGCTGTTCGCAATGAAAACAAAATGTTAGCAGGGCATGTCTACGATGTGTCTGGTTTAGCCGGCGGTGACCACTTACCATTCTGCTTCATCGTGCTTGTTTAGTACTGCTGGTGTAGCTATACGGTTCTGCCTTCCCCCATGGGGGCTCGGCGTGATGTACTAAAGAAAAGACTGGACATGGTGGTGCATGTTCTAATCAATGTTTTGTGTGTCATTTAACTATTCTAATAACAATATTATGTGTATCTATGCATCAGTAGTAACAACCAGTTAGTAACTTAATGTAATCTTTAGTAAATTTGTGATGAATTAAGAGTTATTTACTCGTTATGTAGGATTCTATTGCAGTGATATTTTGTGGAATGTTCATAATTTTTATTTATCTGTGAAAATTTGCATTTTTTATATCGTCCTAACTATAATTAACGACTCATTTTGAATTACCAGAATAATTTTGACAGTATTGGAAAAATTAAATTTTCAAACATAGTGTCATTGGACAAGGCAACCCATTTTCACTTCCATTCTCCCGATAACCGCCACGCTATCACTACGTTTAACCGACTTCTAAAAAGGGAGGTTATGTATTCCTCCAGCATCTTTTTTTATCGTTTATTTTCACCGATTTCTCTTTGATTATTGGCCCGATTTAAATGTATTTTATTTATTCTCTCCTTTTTCTTTCATATCATCTCTTCCACGGTTACGATTCCTAAAACTTTTCTTTAGCCCTGATCTCTTTCTTAATTAAATGAGCCATCGTTTTATTCTGGTAAATAGAAATGAGTGGTGTGTTTGTTTGTGTAACTAACGTGTCATGCGGGGCCCAGGGCAGCGACAGCTCGGAGGCGGGCGCCGAGGGGCCCGGCGACGCGCCCGCGCCGCAGGTCAGGCACCACCCTTACCACCTACCTACTCCTGCACAACTACAGGCAACAATACAGTTAGGTATGCAGGCTAGCAATCTTACTACTATTATAAATGCGCAAGGGTTATAATCAATCTGTTTGAAATTTCATCAAAATCCGTTCAGTAGTTTCTGCGTGAAAGAATAAGAAAAATCGATCCTCACAAACTTTCGCATTTATAATAGTAGTAAGAAGATTGCTAGCCTGCATACCTGACTCTTGTTGGCTGTACCTACTCCTGCACTACGTACTCCCTCGCCTGCACATACAGCGTGCGAGGGACAGACGCACAAACTGTTACCACGTGTTCACTACATCCTACCGAACGTCAATTTAGAAATTTGACATTGGTAATTAAAAAAATAACCAACCAAGTGCGATTTGGACTCGCGCACCGAGGGTTCCGTGTAAATAAATAAATATCTCTGGACTTTACACATATTTACGGTATCTGAAAACTTTTACATGTGCTGTAAGAAATAGCTTCTTGCCAATTTCATGATTCTAGGTCAACGGGAGTACTATAAATTTTAAGTTACCTTGAGAGTGTCGATATATACATTTTTTGCGACATAAACGGCCATATCTTATTTTTACGTTAACTTAGAAGTTTGATTTCTCCACAACGTCAAGAGACTGTAGACCTGAGTATACGGTTTTAATTTCAACACGATACCTCCACGCGTCCCCGGGATAAAGGGTCTTGACAGATGAACAAAAAAGTGATCCTTTGAGGGTTCCGCTTTTTCCTTTTGAGGAACGGAACCCTAAAAAATAGTTAAACCAAACCTATTGACCGTGTAGGGATTGCACTTTTGTAGGTAACAGCACATTTGATTTCCGATGTGCTGAACACTGGTAACCGATTGTGCGCCGATGTCCCTCCCGCTGTGTACTGTCATGTTATGTTATTTGTGTACAGCCGACCTTGCTACCACTTTTGTCAACTATTCATAGAAAATTGATACCTATTTTAATGAGGTAAAAACCATGTATTATTTGATATTACGTACGTCTTAAAGCCAAATTAGACGTTGAAATTTTATGACGTGCAAATTAAGTTTAACTTTAGGGTGGTAACTAATTACGACGTCGACTTTACACGTATATTATTTACTTTATAGCGCTAATTTCTCATTTTTACGTAATTTGTGTACTTTTACTTTGTGTAACTGGGCCTCTAAGGTACAATTACGAAACAATCGCGAAGCGGCAATGTGGTGACATGTACACCTACAACGTGCAACATGAAGCGCGGAAAATAAAATCTGCCGTCGTAAGCGTAACAACGCTTACTTGTGTCACGCCACGCCACGCCTACTTTGCACTTCCTCTGTTTTTAGAGTTCCGTACCCAAAGGGTAAAAACGGGACCCTATTACTAAGACTGCACTGTCCGTCTGTCTGTCTGTCACCAGGCTGTATCTCATAAACCGTGATAGCTAGACAGTTGAAATTTTCACAGATGATGAACCGACTGTTGCCGCTATAACACAACAAATAATAAAAATAATGACTAATTAAAAGTTAAAGGGTAGTTAAAGTCCTACTACGATTTTACGGAACCCTTCATGCGCGAGTCCGACTCGCACTTGGCCGGTTTTTCTGTGCCGTGGTTGGTGCCATAGAGAAGGTAGTTCAGTTTGGTAGTGCACACCACACCCTTAAGTATGAGCAACCCTTTCTGCCGCGCGCTGTATAAAGGCGCCTACATGACACCAGTCCCGGCGCTTCGGTTCTCGGTGGCGGGCGCCTGCGAACAGTGCGAACACCTTGCCCTTCAGGTTGTTGTAGAATATTCTTTACGAGTAATCTTTAACACAAGAAGCATTGCTGCTTGTAAGGCTGCCTTTCTACTACAGTTTTGCGTGGATGTATAGCGGGGTTGTGTACAATTAAATAGCGGTTTCGTTATTTACTACTTGGCTAAGGAACCCTAAAAAAGAGAGAATCTTCCGATTAGCGGCAGGGTGTTGTGTCTGGTGGGTAATGGGTTATACTGCCCAACGAGTTTTGTCAGATAGTTGCATACAGAGTGTAAACAGACTCTTCACGAAGCTGTTAACCAAGCATTCTGTACTGATCAAACTAAGTATTCCTACGCAAGATTAATTGCTGGGAAATGACTTTTTTTTTTGGGTAAAAATCACGTTTTACGGTAAAACTCGAATGTAACGCACTCAAAACATTGTGCTAATGGATGGATTGAATAGTACGGGGGCCGTGGAGGTGTTTAAAGTAAAGTTCTTACAATTAAAAAATGTATTTTAAAAAAAACTTGTGAAAAAGTTGGAACTTTAACCCCCAATAGTAATATAGGTAAGTGTGGTGTAGAACAAAAAAATGATCGCAATGACGTGGAGCACAAGTGCCTTTCGGCTTCGTTAAGAGTGTTTGTACACCCTTTACATCCCGATGGCGTGTGACCCAATGTGATGTTGTAGTTCCCCACACTTGTGGCTACGTCCTGGCAGTGTGTAGTAGTGTGATGGTATGAGGAACATATAATGACGTGTACTAGTGTACCCGACAGTGCCCCGCGTCCCCCGTGCGGCGCGCCGGCGCGTCTCCCGAGCGCGACGAGCGCTACGACCACCCCGCCATGACCAGGTCGCACCACGACGTGAGTACCACACATACATCACTACATTATTACAATAGGGTAGATGACAAAAAAAATCTAATTAGTCCGTCAGATAGATTTCCAAACAATACTCAACACATATTTTTTTCTTTTTTCACGTAAACAAAAAATGAAGACGATACAGTGCGTCAAAAACTCGTGTGACGTCACATTTGAGTACATTTTTTACTTAAATGTGACGTCACAAGCCCCCACTCATGATCTTTGACACGTTTTATCTTCGTAAATTTGTATTAATTTGGTAAAAGAAAAAACAACTATCCAATATTTTTCGATAAACTAACTGACGGACAAAACAGAATTATTTGTTTAGTCAGTCATCATCCCTGTTCATTGAACACATTCATCATCAGTGTAGCCATTCCCCAACTACGTTGAGGTCGGCTTCCTGTCTAACCGGATGTAACTGAATACCAGTATATTACATGGAGCGACTGCCTACAGTTCATTTGACTCATTCAATTTGAGAACAAAGTGTAATCATGCAGGCCGATCCTCGTGTCGTGATAGAAATAACAACTTTTGTAATAACACAGTAATCACAATATGTTTGGTGTTTGTGTCATATTAGCAGTATGCAGTCAGGGAAGACATTGATAATTTGACTACTTAAATGTGCCCGCTTATAACCGTTTCATACCACTTTAAACAATGACAGCTGTGAGTTGAATATACGACCAAGTTTTAGTTCTCTTTGTGGCCAATTAAAAATAAAAATGTAGTAAACATCCGTTTCCCTGACTGTACCCACGCGACATTACCACGCTTGTGCAATAACATCCGAGTGTGACAAGATTATTACTGTCATTTCATTGTTATCCTGATGAGTATGAACTTCAAATTAAACTTAAGCGCCTTTGTCAGGCGTTGTGCGGAGTCTAGAGGTATGGTGTCCGATACTGACCATAGTCCCATGGAGCGACTGTGAAGGTTCGGGCGTGGTCGCGACACATACTGCTCTAGGAACTGCTCTGTGTTTCCTTTTAAGTTCATCTCAGCATCAGAGTTTGACAAGATCACTGTTATCATTTCACTGTTATTTTTCCTCTGTTGTTCCAGTTTACACCTTTAGGGTTGCGCCTCATCTATCAGCACGGATTCGCTCTTTTCCATGCTCCTATTATTTTCGGTCGCTTAGAACAGAACCGTCATTTGCGCGAGAAACATAGTACAATGTAGTGGTACATAGGCGGACTTGATGCTACAAGGCTTTTCTACCAGTCAACCTTAATCGTAATAATACTAACACGCGCTAATTTTGATAAACCCTTGAGACGTCTGAAGCCGCTACGGATTTGTTCGATTGTAGCGGTCGATACTGTATCTGTGTGAGGTTCTACACGAACTTCTGCCGCGATACGAGTGCTTCACAGTAGTAAACAGATTGGGGATGCACTGCAGACTGCAGACACATCTGACGCCGATATTTCTTTATCTGCCAGGATGACCGAACTTTTATTCCATTCTCTTCGATCACAAAAAATCGAGCAGATCGGTAGCCGGCAGGTGTGTGCTAGTTCCCCCCCGCTCCCCCCGCGCCCGAGGCTCGCAGTCCGTTAGTGAGTGCACGTGTGTGTGTTGCAGGCGCGCTCGCCCGACGCCGGCTCGCTGCGACACTCGCTCTCCACACACAGCGTCAAGGTATCCACCCACACTAACCAACACCTGCGCCAAAACTTGTTGATGAACGTGTACCTAAACAAACCCTGATCAAGTTCAGTTCAAACACATTCATCTGTATTGAGTAGGTTAGCTTCAAATTTCATCATACTGTTTTGGAATAGAGTTTATACCTAGTCCGACATGGCTGTAATAGTCCAGTCGACATGTTGAACTACGGTGAGCTAGCTGGGAAGTATTCCGAAGTTAATGGGACTTTAACAGGTTGATTGGGGGTCCACTAGGACTCAAACTCAAACTCTTTATTGCATTCATGTGTACATTTAGTTGTTGGACTAGGAAGACTATCATTAGTTTTCGACCTGGAGTTTGGAAATTTACTGAAAATTCGTTGGTGAACCAGCTACTTTCAAGCCTATTATTAACGGAGATACAGCCGATCCAAGTTTGACAAAGTTTCTTAAAATGTTAAATTAGCATAACTATTTATCGATATATCGAAGTCCTCGAGGTCGAAAACTTAGGATAGTCTTCGTAGTGGACCACCAAACATTCTGTTAAAGTTCCACTAACTTCGGACTACTTTCCAGGTAAAAGTACATAACTGCTGGACTATACATAATTATAGAATATAAACGAACAAAAATATAATAATAGCGCCAAATTTTCATATGTATGAGAGCCATGTCGGACTTACACATTCAGCCACGTGTATGTATGTATGTCTAAAGGGGCTACTAAACGGGTAATATTTTACCTTCCTACAAAGTTGCACAACACTGTTTTAGCAACATGTTTACCTCAAGACAAAACATGTTGCTGAAACAATGTTGTGTAACTTAATTCACCATTAATCCGAAACATTAGCATGACGACAGCAACTCTGCTACATTTCATGTCAGCAGCAACTTGTATTTATGGTAAACAAAAGTTGCCATAATTTCCATTTGTGCGTATCGTTGGCTTGAGACTGCGACACTCACGTAAACTATCAACATTGTTTCATTACAAACATACGTAATCATTGCTGTTCAACTACATGTGCGTCAATTAACAACCACTAAATAAATAATGTGTTAACACTATCCGAGTTGTAAGAGCCAACAAGTTGCAGCATTATCACATTGCCGGCCGGGGCTGCATCGCTGCTATAGGTGTCGCAAGCATGATTGAAGAGCGTGAGATCCGGGGTTCGATTCCCAGGCCAGCGTTTTTCAGTCAAGATTTTTTAATGAACAGTCGTAGGATTTGAAAGTAAAGGCTTTCTTGGACCGAAATGATTGTTATAACATGGCTCGTTGTGTTTCAGGAGTTTTCGTATTCGTCCAACGGCGAGTGTCGCTACCCCGCGCCCGCCAGCGGCGTGGCCTCGCCGCCCTACCAGGAGCCCTTCTACGAGCGGCCTGACAGGTAATAATAAAATAATACCAGCCTATTACTGTCCCACTGCTGGGCAAAGCCCTCTTCTCATACAGAGAAGGCACGAGCATTGATCACCACGCTTGCTCAAGACGGGTCGGCCAATAACACACCCCCCTGATACTGTCTCGTTACAGTTTACTTTATTAACTCTACATAGAAGGCAACTTATGCGCAGGCCACATCCATGAATTGTCACAAATATAACTCATTGCTCTAGCTCGTATTTATCTCTTCAGTGTCAACCAGACGTTGGAGCCGTTCCGTTTCTGTTTATTGTAGTTTTCCTCGGGAACAATCCTTTTTTTTCGGGACAAAACAGAATTGAGGTATATGTGATGTTGTGATGTCCCCAGGTCAGAGTCGTACGGACACATGTCGCAGCGCGGCAGCGGCGAGGCGTGGGAGGAGCGAGCGAGCGCGAGGCATGCCGCCGCGCACGCGAGCGAGCGAGACAAGGACTACCCCTCCGCCGTCATGGCCGAGCACCGGGGCTTCACCAGGAGGCCCGTCGCTAGGGTGTGTATACTGCCACACGTCGTTCACTATTCAAAACACAATGCACGACCACATTTTAATCGGCGGGGTGATGCGAATTGTCATGATACTACAGAATTTTCGTGAACTTCCAGCATTGTTGCATTCGATTTATAATGAAAATATGTCACGGCAGCTTTTTCATACGATAAGTTTGTGGTTAATAGATCCAGTAACGCGTTGAGGTCGGTGACACGGCGTGTTATATTAATACTTGTGTTGCAGAACTCGAACCTGCTGTCGGCGGTACTGTGCCTGGTGAAGGAGCTCGACTACCCGAGCCTCGAGGTGGCCGAGATGGCCGTCAGGTAACTATTGAATTCATTTAATTAATCAATATCTATCTATATTTCATCGTCATCATTGACTGCCTCGTTGGTCTAGCGGTCGTAAGCGCGACTGCGGAGTAAGAGCTCCTGGGTTCGAGTCCCGGGTCGGGCAATATTGGGTTTTTCCATCAGAAAATTCTCAGTAGCAGCCGCGGAGTCTGCATTTGTGTCCGATTGATGGCAATAGGCTCGCCCCCTATTACATGGGACTTAAACATAACTGGCGAAATGTGGGAGTACTATTAGGTACACCTCTGCCTAATCTTTCGGTGTGATGTGTTGTTATGTTACGCATCATTAAAAAGAAATGAAAGTTGTGTAATATTGGTAAGGTGGCGTTGTCGTTCCAGATGTCGCATGGACGAGCTCGCCAACACGCAGTGACGTAGCGCCCCCGCACTGACGTCACCGCGCGTGACGTCACCACACCTCTAGTCACAGCGGGAGGACATGAGCTATATACAAGTGTTCAGTGTGTGTGTCGTCGAAGCGGACCGCTCAGTGGTATACTAATTTATGATTATTCGGGTCGGCACGATCGAGTGACAACATCGAATCTAATGTAGATGTTCCGGGACAAGCGGCTCTAGCCGGCCGGTCGGCATAATATTCGAGCTGTTGCTTTGTTGTTGAACAGCCGTGCCGCCCCGATCAGTACGTAGCTTCCCCGACACTAACAAATAATATAGTATAAGCAGAGCTTACGGCTTCTTTTGTACCCGAGGCGACTTGAGTCGCGTCCACATGTGTGACACAACATGCGGCGAGACAACGATACCGTCGTCACCTACACATACAGGGGGAATTGTTCAAGTGGCCATGGATAGCCAAATCCGAGACTATGAGGAATTACGAAAAGTACTCATCACTTCCCAGAATTTCTTAGTAGCGACACTATCGAATAGTGTAATAATACAGTGTATGGTTTTTTTTTTCAAAATGTTGATTTTTTGAGCTCGATTCCTGGCTAGGAATATTGATTTTTCAAAAACCCACACGATGCAGTTTTAGTTTTGATAAAAATCTACTACAACTGTGTTGTGGAGAATAGACAGGCACTCGCTCCGTGTAACATGCTGCTACTCAGCTGCGTCCGGTTAGACTGGAAGCCGATCCCGACATAGTTGGGAAAAGGCTTTAAGCAGATAATGAAATGTAAAATAACACGCGCTGGTTTAAAGGCCGCGTATGAACGATTATAATGGTGCCAGTTAAGATCGCAATAGCGGTCATTGCCCTAATCTCTTCCTACGAAACAAAACAAATGAAACATGTATCGTTTTTCATTAGAAAAAATGTTGAAGATCACGATAGATGACGATTCAAGACTTGAACAGGCTTATTTTTGGATTTCAAAGTTAAGAACTTTAATAAATGTAGGTGGGTCAATGATCGCTTTTGCGATCTTAACTGGCACCAACTGTAGCACTGTCCGCAAGCCGCGTGACGTGTCGCGTGCGCCTGAGGCACGCGCGCCGAGACAAACCGATTCATTCCAACTTTACACAGATCTAGATTATAATGATCAGGGAACATAGAAGCCGCCAGTGAGTTCCACAGACTGGCGGTTCGCACAATTTTAAGAATAAGAATAATTTGTTTGCTTAAAATACAGGTATACCAGATGTTAAAGTTGGTGGTTTAGGCACAAACCATATTTTGCCTTTTAGGGCAAGAAAATATAATTTTATATCTATGTGAAATTTAACAAGATGGTATTAAGTAAAGTAAAATAATTATTAAATAAAAATAAGACATATTGCACACGAAACTAAATACCTATATCTTAAAATTAAATTTTGTGTTACAGAAATTCTTGCAAACTGTAAAAACAATTTTCTGTCATGCCATTTGCGCAATTTATTTTTAAAATATTTAAAAGGGAGTTCTCTAATATTTCTTGGTAATTTATTTAAGATGGAAATACACATTTGATACACAATTAATGTGGTAGCTTATCGCTTTGTTCGGGCTCGGGGAACTTCAACCTGGAACGGTATTGTTCGTTGAAATGTCACCCATGTGGACGGTACGCCTTCAAGTGATCAATGTTTAAGACAAACTTGTAAATAATAAACTTAAATCTCAATGAAATTGTCGACAAGGTCAGGTTAAATTGAATATCGATACCCAATACGTGTGCGAAGTATCGCTAGCTAATTTAATTTAAACCTGTTTATTAATTAACGTATGTTCAAATATTATAAACTTTATTTACACAATACCAAAGTCCAATATAAAAGTTCGCAACTATTGTAGTTGCGAACTTGCGGCCGTCAAAAAATCGAGCCATTCCCTTTTTTCAATAAACTGCAAATAAATATTTTTATAAATTTTTGTTTTTGTAATATTTCAGTATAATAAATGTTGCGTTTAAAGTTGCGGGCATGTAATTCACACAAAAAATGCATCACTCTTGATAGAAAATCAAAAAGGCATGGTTATATTATAAAGCTTTATATAGTTTATATAACAACCAATCCATTGCTTACGACAATGTATATAAAAGAGATGCACCTGTTGGCGAATAATTCGAATAAACAACTAAACGTCAACACAAACTGCATGCAACATGCGCACAGGTCCCTTGTCGTAAGAAACTGACATCAGTTGTAAGTGATAGCGCCGCATGTTATTGTTATTAACTAGTTTGATAAACGCAAATGATAAGGTGACTCGATTTTGTTGACGTCCGGAGGCCCTCGCACCGAGCACGAGCGCGCGGTGCACAACTGTACCTACACGTAACGTAAATACTTCCATTTTTTTAAGGATAACATAATTATCCATATCAATTTAGTTAAATTGTTTGCAAGAATCACAATCAGTATCCTCGATAGATATGAATAAATTCTTAAAATTATGAAAATATGATGTGTGAAACGAGTAAATTTCATTTTAAAATCGACGTATTTACGTTACGTTGTGACGTACGATCACACGTCACGGATCAAATACTCGGCGTAACACTTAAGTTTACGTCCATTATTATTATTTTAAGGTTTATTAATTAATTAATTGACGTCTGACCGGAGAGAATGGAACAAGAAATCGTGTTGCGCCGACCTCAAGTAGAATGACACAAGGGCAGCAAGGTGACGATGATGCATTCGTTTTTTTATGACAGTTCGGGGTTTATGTAATTGTAATTAATTCATTTCTTTGAGCAGTAAACCCAGACAGGTAGGCTTTAGGACACTAATGTAATTCATCACCACTGCTCTCAAAGAGTGAAGCAAAACATCGTGAGGAAACCGGCATGTCCTAGAACCAAAAAATCGAAGACATGTGACATCTACCCCCGCACTGGGCCCGCGTGGTGGGTGACAGCCCACTCCCTGTTTCCCAGCAGTGGGAACATTATACGCTGACTATACTAATGAATTAATTCGGGCTCGATCGGCCAATGCCTGCAATCATTTGTGCTAATTTTATATGCCCCTAGGACTTCAATATTCACAAGTATTGTACAATGGCACATGCGAGTTATAGAAGAAGTTTGAGTTTGTCTCGCGTCGTTTCTGTCACACCCGTGTGACCGTCTCTGTCTTTTTCTAAAGCTAAATGTGCCATGGTATCGGCCCGAACTGTGTAAATAATACCAGCCTAGTACTGTCCCACTGCTGGGCAAAGGCCTCATCTCGCACAGAGAAGGCACGAGCATTGATCACCACGCTTGCTCGAGACGGGTTGGCGATTTCAGACTTATACAGTGTGTTAGGTTATACGAGGGACATATTGAGGGAAGGTTTTCAGTATTCGATTCTCGTCCCAAATATGTAAAAAAACTATAACCTTAATTTGTGACGTAATTGTCCAATAAAATACACTATTCATGGACACTGAGCGCGCGCAAGAAGTGAACTTGTAAACAGTAAAATAATCACGCGGCAAAACACGCGCCGATTCTGCCGAAAAAGAAGCTCGTGCGCAAACCCCGCCCCTTTCCTTTGTGTTGTCCCTGATGTACCGACAGGGCACACTCCCGCGCCACCCCGCGCTGACCCCAGCCAGTCTAGGCGCGCGCGCCGCTAACTCCGCATGTGCGCTTCCGGGTATCGCGTAAAACACCCCGGTTACTTCGCGATAAGTGTGCGTGTTCTCGAATAACCAAAAATGACGTCTTATCAATATTCCAGTGAAGAATATTGGGAAGTGGTTCGTGCCTACTTGTTATCTAATGAAAGTGTGCGAGGAGCTATTGATTTGTACTGAGAGATGTTTCCCAACCGCCAGATTCCGTCGTATAAACTTATGCTAGGTATCATCAATCAACGACTGCGAACATTCGGTCAGTACCTAGTAGCAGTAGCTAGATATTTTTGCCTGTCGTAAGCCAGGTTTAAAGTATTAAAGGGAAAATGGATTATACCTAAAAGTCATTGACCTGCGCACATGTTCTGCGTTAGGCGCAAGGGTGTATACACGTTGCGGGACTTTTGCGAAATTTTTGGTATGGTTCTATCTGTTATTTATCAGTGTTTTTTTTTTGTTCATATTTTTATTAGTATCGTGTAAGCATGCACTATTGCGGGTTTGAATATGTCCCTCGTTTAAACTAACACACTGTATAAGTCCAGGTTTCCCAACGATGTTTTCCTTCACCGATGTCTGTGATGTCCAAGATAAAGTAGAAAGTACAAATGAATTGAAAAAGTCACATTGATACTTGCCCGGATTTGAACCCACTACCTCATGCATGAGAGGTGGGCCGCCACGACATTAACCGACATGAACTGTGTGTATGTAAATATTATTATGTTTATAAGTCGACGCTGAAAACTTGAAATGTATTTAAGCGAGATAGGCGTGCCTATGGATTTGCCACTGTCGACGTTGAAATTCTGTCTATTATTGCAAATTAATTTTTAAAATCACTTCTACACGGCTCAATAAATTATTTGTTTCAAAACTGGATGAGTCCGATGTTTTATATTTTGCTATTGTGAGAATAAACTGCCGAAACAAACTCAAATGTTAGTCTGTCTCGGCGCCGAGTTGAATATTGCAGGTCCTGAGCTAAACAGGACGCCTAGCTCCATTTTTTTTCTCTCACTGAGCTATACAGGAAGCTTAGCTCCGTCTCTGCCCCTCAGTGAGCTACACCGGACGCCTAGCTCCGTCTCTGCCTCTTACTGAGCTATACAGGACGCCTAGCTCCATCTCTGCCCTTCGCTGAGTTACACAGGAAGCATAGCTCCGTATCTTTCTTTCACTGAGCTAAACAGGACGCCTAGCTCCATCTCTTTCCCTCACTGAGCTACACCGGACGCCTAGCTCCGTCTCTGCCCCGCACTAGAACAGTTTGCCGATGTGGCCCTGGATTAGGGCGTTTCTTTCCATAGTCGTAGTACCTATGTGTTGTAAATAAGTGCGTGTTGTCTGTTGGTCGGCACTCGGCAGTGCGTGGCGCTGCTCGAAATGATTGTTTTATCAAATAAAAATGTAATGTACTCCTAATTAATTGTATTGTAATAAATTAACTTGCCGAAAACCTGCCGTTTTATTTATAACCCTGTTCGTGCCGCTGACTAAGCGGAAATTTCCCAGTCGCGCTTGATCCGGAAATGAGCTATAATATGTGCATATAAAGTGTGTAAAAAAATACCCTTAAGGTGAATGCGGCAGCGTGGCCCGCGAAATTCAATTTTCTTACGTTTTTTGCAATTTGCAGGTCAGTGTCAGGTTGTATGTTGATTAAACTATGAATCGCGGCTGTAAGACGTATGTCATCAATACAACCCTCCAAGCTCATAAAGGTGTAGGAATTTACTTTTTCAAGGTCAAAGTCATTCCTGCACCTTTATGCGCTTGGAGGTACAATTGGTTATAATTCTGTAACTACATACGTCTTACAGCCGGAGGAGTAGCAATCACCGAAGTACACCTTCAGGTCACTCCATCAAGTCCGGAGGTAAGGTCTCATCATAACTAACAAAACGAGCCCAAACTCGGCTCACCCAGTACAACACGTCAAGGAGTTCCAGTAGCAATCATCGAAGTACACCTTCAGGTCACTCCATCAAGTCCGGAGGTAAGGTCTCATCATAACTAACAAAACGAGCCCAGACTCGGCTCACCTAGTACAACATGTGAAGGAGTTCCAGTATCAATCACCGAAGTACACCTTCAGGTCACTCCATCAACTCCGGAGGTAAAGTCTCATCATAACTAACAAAACGAGCCCAAACTCGGTTTACCCAGTACAACACGTCAAGGAGTTCCAGTAGCAATCATCGAAGTACACCTTCAGTTCACTACATCAGGTCCGGAGGTAAGGTTTCATCATAACTAACAAAACGAGCCCAAACTCAGCTTACCTAGTACAACACGTCAAGGAGTTCCAGTAGCAGTCACCAATCACTTCATCAAGTCCGGAGGTAAGGTCTCATCATAACTAACAAAACGAGCCCAAACTCGGCTCACCTAGTACAACATGTGAAGGAGTTCCAGTGGCAATCACCGAAGTACACCTTCAGGTCACTCCATCAAGTCCGGAGGTAAGGTCTCATCATAACTAACAAAACGAGCCCAAACTCGGCTCACCTAGTACAACATGTGAAGGAGTTCCAGTGGCAATCACCGAAGTACACCTTCAGGTCACTCCATCAAGTCCGGAGGTAAGGTCTCATCATAACTAACAAAACGACCCCAGACTCGGCTCACCTAGTACAACATGTGAAGGAGTTCCAGTGGCAATCACCGAAGTACACCTTCAGGTCACTCCATCAAGTCCGGAGGTAAGGTCTCATCATAACTAACAAAACGAGCCCAAACTCGGCTCACCTAGTACAACATGTGAAGGAGTTCCAGTGGCAATCACCGAAGTACACCTTCAGGTCACTCCATCAAGTCCGGAGGTAAGGTTTCATCATAACTAACAAAACGAGCCCAAACTCGGCTCACCTAGTACAACATGTGAAGGAGTTCCAGTATCAATCACCGAAGTACACCTTCAGGTCACTCCATCAAGTCCGGAGGTAAGGTCTCATCATAACTAACAAAACGACCCCAGACTCGGCTCACCTAGTACAACATGTGAAGGAGTTCCAGTGGCAATCACCGAAGTACACCTTCAGGTCACTCCATCAAGTCCGGAGGTAAGGTCTCATCATAACTAACAAAACGAGCCCAAACTCGGCTCACCTAGTACAACATGTGAAGGAGTTCCAGTGGCAATCACCGAAGTACACCTTCAGGTCACTCCATCAAGTCCGGAGGTAAGGTCTCATCATAACTAACAAAACGAGCCCAAACTCTGCTCACCTAGTACAACATGTAAAGGAGTTCCAGTAGCAATCACCGAAGTACACCTTCTGGTCACTCCATCAAGTCCGGAGGTAGTCTCATCATAACTAACAAAACGAGCCCAAACTCGGCTCACCCAGTACAAGACGTCAAGGAGTTCCAGTAGCAATCATCGAAGTACATCTTCAGTTCACTACATCAGGTCCGGAGGTAAGGTTTCATCATAACTAACAAAACGAGCCCAAACTCAGCTCACCTAGTACAACACGTCAAGGAGTTCCAGTAGCAGTCACCAATCACTTCATCAAGTCCGGAGGTAAGGTCTCATCATAACTAATAAATAATAAAAATCTTGCCTTGTCAAGTATCAAATTTGGTTTATCGAATATTTTGTGTTTGTACAGCGATCATTTTCAACTCGAGCCGCTCCAAACAGGCGTTACGTGTCCTCTCTCGACGGCGGCCGTGCGCGGACTAAAGTTTCATTCAAAGTGTTTGTGCAATAAATCAAGACGGGTATCCTAAATAAAATAACCCTTATTGCAATCGATTAAGATTCATCCAGAATAGCAAAAAATGTGAAAAAATAAGATTTGGTTTTAATTTTTTTTGCAACTATATAAATCATTTATATAAAAAAAAAAATCCTTGCATTAAGAATTGATTATGTTTGCCAACATACAGTATTTTTAGAAATAGTAAAATATGTTAATATAGCACAAAAAATGTACCTAAACTCAACCCTGTGTCGTTAATTTTAGGGAAAATGGCAACGACAGATCGATTTTACATTAAAAAAAACTAAAATTTTCAATGATCAAGTTCCTATTATTTGAAGATGAAGAACCAATCTATACGAGGTAGTTATTAGTTATATTGGATTTTGTTTGGTTATGCCATAAAATTGTACCGAAAAACAGCATAATTTTACCTGATATGCAAACGCGCCCTTAAACTTCATGTACATGTACATAGGCGGACTTAATGCCACAAGGCATTCTCTACCAGTCAACCTTCATCCCGTCATCATCTTAATTTCCTTATACAGTTCGCTTATAGAGAATCGCGCCTATACGAAGATTATTTATGGCTCTTTTTTGTAGAATAAATTCATATTTATGTTATGGGGATGGGCTGCAGACATTGAGTATGGACTCAATGTCTGCAGCCCGTCCCCATAACAAAATGCAATAAGAATAGACCAGTCTATCGGTATCTACATCAATAAATTGACGGTTTTTTCTAATAGCATATATGCTGCTGAAGTGCTGAACTTAGCCGCCCCCATGATTGTAGCACCAAATCAAACGCGGATTGCGTTTGATTTGGTGCTACAGGAAAACCATTGTTTTATCTATGAATTCAAGTTTCGCTTTATTTAACTTGCTCAAATAATGATCATGGCGTGATATTGCCAAAATGATGGTCTTTTCCACAAAAACCATGGACTTGAAGTGCGAATCCGAACGCAACAACAGCCGCAAACCCTTCCGGTAAAGCCGCCCAGTCGCGCAATGATAGAACGTAGCGACACGACAGGAGTCCTTGTAACTCCATCAATATGCGACTGGCAACAGGCGGGAATACCATCGCCATCTACGGAAATGGTTTTGCATCCAGAAAGAGAACTATTAAGCGCGTGGCTGTTGCCGTGACTGAACGGGATACGTGGCGGAACGAACGCCGCCATATTGGTTTTTCAACACAATTTCACAAAATTGAGTTGAACGGAAAACGTTGCGTTGCCGTTGGAAGGCCTCCCACTAGGTGGGCCGATGAAGGTTGGCTGGCCTGTGAAGGTTGCGGGAATCCGCTGAATGCGAGTCGCACGGGGCCGGCCAATGTGGCGACACTTTGGGGAAGCCCATGTCCAGCAGTGGACGTCTTTCGTCTGAAATGATGATCAGTTGAAACAGAACAGTGCCTTCCTGAAAATTCATTAATGCCCTTTTAAAACCATGGTGCAGTATACTTATTGCTTCGGTTCCTCAAAAAGGTTCTAACAGTCCGAAAACGCACCTCTTTTCTTTCTACTTTTTGAACATGGAAAGGCGTATGCTGTCCTTGTGACAGGTGTCAGAGTGCCGTGTGAATGAGTGGAGAGGACAGTGAGGACACAGAGCTGATGCAGTCCATGGGACGAAGCGCGCGCCTGGGGCCTGCCGCCCGCTCTCTGCCCGCGCCACGCACCTCCTCTAGCGCGCACGAAGGTACGCATCGGTCAAGTGGCAGCCCTCAAAACGTCCCCCGATGAGTTCTAGTTAATCTTCAGATCCATCTAATTATTTGTTCCAAACACTTATATTCGCTCTAGAAAACATAAATTGTTTAATGTCCCATTTAGTCGCACTGTAGCTCGATCCACTTCCCCTGTACCGCGTATGCTTACGTTGCTCAACGCGCTCGTAGAGACCAACCCTGGATTGGACTTGTTTGCTGATGAATGGAAGACGATAATGTTAGAATGTTTGTGGTTCTGCGAGAAGACCGAGCAAAAGGATTATTTAATTGGTTTGCCCCCCCCTCCCCAAACACTCTGGGAGCGCAGTGTACGTTGTCAGACCTGAAGTTCTGCCCCAGAATAAGACATTACGCTCAGAGCTTCAGTAGGCGATGAAGATAAGAAGTGCGCGCGATCCGAGGGAACTCGCACAGCTAAAGTTAATATATTATTAGGTATGACAAGCTCGCTTCGCTCGATTTTGTTGCTTTGGTTCTTTTAATTCCAAAACAAGTAGACAATATAAGTATATTTTTAGGCTTAACTCCTAGAGCTTGCGTCGCTCGGCAGACTTAGTATGCGCACGTGTTGGCTTTGGCATTGCTTTGGCCAGCAGTGTGGCGAAACTATTTATAAGTCAGTGATGATTAAGTACTATGTCATGCTTTTTAGGGTTCTGTAGCCAAATGGCAAAAAACGGAACCCTAATGGATTCGTCATGTCTGTCTGTCTGTCAGTCCGTATGTCACAGCCACTTTTTTTCCGAAACTATAAGAACTATGCTGTTGAAACTTGGTAATTAGATGTATTCTGAGAACCGCATTAAGATTATCACGCAAAAATAGAAAAAAACAACAATAAATTATGGGGGTTCCCATGCTTAGAACTGAAACTTAATTTTTTTTTTCATCAAACCCATACGTGTGGGGTATCTATGGATAGGTCTTCAAAACTGAATTTAGGTTTCTAATATTTTTTCTAAACTGAATAGTTTGCGCGAGAGACACTTCCAAAGTGATAAAACGTGTCCCCCCCCTGTAACTTCTAAAATAAGAGAATGATAAAACTTAAAAAATATATGATGTACCGAAAATTTGGTCTGAACGAGATCTAGTAAGTAGTTTTTTTTTAATACGTCATAAATCGTAAACCGCAATTCACAAGCCAAGAGGGTGACCGATTGACGAAAGCCCAGCATCCCCTTGGAACCAGTGCCTTCGACCTCCGCGTGTCGCCTTGTGTTCCAGGTAGCTAGCTCGCATGTCGACGCGCTCGTCGTCGGGCTCGTGGTCCGGCTCGTGGCGCTCGCCGCCCGACATCATCGACCTCGACAAGTTCATGCGCGGCGCCGTGCGGCCCCCGCGCGGAGACACGGTGCACACGCTCAGATGGCAAGTCAACACTCACTTACTTCTATCACGATTGGCGCGTTGGCTTACCTACTCGTAACCAACGGCGCCATCTTGGTTCAGCAAGACATTTACCGGAAGCGTCAACGAAAGATCAAAAATCCTAACGAGTCTGTGTTCTTTGGACACCGCGTGGAGATTAGTCTCCACGCGGTGTCCAAAGAACAAACACAGCTCCTTTTCCGGTGCCTCATGTGTCTGTAGCCAGGGCTCGGAAACCGGCGGTTGAAATTCTCAACCGGTTACGGTTTATAAAGAAAACCGGTTTTGCATGAATTGTGGTTTTGATAATCAAAATTAACCGGATAAAACCAAGTTTGACGGGTCCCCTCTCTCGCTC
Organism: Xestia rhomboidea; assembly: GCA_963853795.1. Taxonomy (NCBI): domain Eukaryota; kingdom Metazoa; phylum Arthropoda; class Insecta; order Lepidoptera; family Noctuidae; genus Xestia; species Xestia rhomboidea. Next base: position 689,800 of record OY970783.1, read on the forward strand.
GCACGGTCTGGTCTGGACGTTGCGATGTCATTTTGTTTGGTTGTATTTGACGTCATCAGATCAAACATTTTTTTTTCATAATATTTTCTGGGGTAAGTAATTACGAAATTAACGGGTTAATTTGGGTGTCAAAACCGTTTGTGCTTATATAGGTAACCAGTAACCTTTATCATTTCGGTTACCTAAAAACAGTTCACTTGTTTAACCGATAAATGATTAAGGAGCGATATATTTACCGGTACCTATTTAATCGAAATTAACCGCTCTTTTTAAACCGGTTCAGAGCCCTGTACAACTATAGCCTTAGTTTGGTTACGTGTGTATTGTAATGTTTCGTATGACAACGGCACAGCGGTGGCAAGCTGGTGGTGGACGCGGGCGGCGTGGACCGGTCGCCGGGAGCGGTGGCGGCGCCCGCGCCCACCGCCCCGCCGGCGCCCCCCGCGCCCGCGCTCACCGCGCCCAGCGACTCCAGCGGGAGCCGGCCGCGCCCGCACGGCAAGCGCTTCTCTCACGACTCCGGGCTCTCCGACACCAGCTACGCGAGACGCAAACATCGCCCGCACAGGTAGCCGCCGCTCATCCTACTATACATATCTATACATTAGATACTCTGCTCTACAGCTACAGCGTTACAAATACTTGTAACACAACACCCAAAGCGCGATGTAGCTTTAAAAGAATCGCTGAATCACGCGGTTTTGTTACTGCAACCGAATGCAACCGAATACGAAGAGTTAGCTAACGAGATGCTGTAGTGCGTCTGTCGCACACCATCAATAAACTCTAACATTCCGATAGTCTCTTGCTCTGCACTCCGTCCACTATTTCGAGAATGTATTGTTAGTGCGAGAGCCGGCTGCAAAAATACCTACCTCATCGGGTACCCCAATAGGCTATCTTTAGATCGTTAACCGACACTTAATTAAACACGTAACAAAAATCAGGTCTGCCAGGGCCTATCCTGCCGGGTTATGGAAATAATTCATATTTTTGTGTCGTATTTTTTAGTGAACATTACGTCACAAGATACCCGAATTAAAGTGTTGGGAACAGTTAACCACTGATTAATTACGTAAAAAAAAGTGGGTCTGCCACTGCGTACTCTGCCGGAAGTACTTGGCAGACCCCTAAAATATGCCCCCTGCGGCACCATGAACCTACCGCATCGAGTACCCTGATGGAAGAGAATCTAATGAATTCTCATATTTTTTAAATTATTTTTTTCTTTTTTTTATTGAATTACTTTTTAGAATGTTTGTGGGGTTCTTAAGGGTTTTCATACTGATTTAGGGGTTCCTAAGGGTTCTTGTACTGCTGTAAGGGCGCTCATAATGGTTGTCAATATGATTAAAAAGTTCAATAAAAAAATAAAAAAACTTGTAACGAGGATTCTAACGGATTTTCCATTTCATTTAGGGATTCCTATGGATTCTCGAATTTTTTTAAGGGTAAGGAACTTCTCAAAAACACGAAACCGAGACCGCGAGCAACACCACTCACTGTAGAGTCCAATAAAATTATCGATTCAGAAGACGATGACATATTATTGATCAGTCATATAACAGTTCGAGCGAAAGTATTTTTTTATTCTATGTTTATAGTATAAATTTTATTATCTTTTAATTGTATTATTTTTTCCATCTCTAACCGTCGCACCACACCGTCACACCATGAAATAAGAAGATTATCTTGGCGAAGATTTAACATATTTTTTGTACATACGTTACTGATTTACATTAGAACAGTTCAATCTGACTCAGTTTTTGAAATGTTTTTGTTTGTTTAAAAATAGCTTTTGCTGTCTTTGACAGCCATTGTACCTAAATTGAATGTTTGTATTTAGATAAATAATTATTGTACCCACTTAGTTATCTACAATCAATGGCATTATTATTTCTTTGATTATTGTACCTATATTGTAAGCATGTTATTGTACACGTAGTTATTTTTAATAAATTTAAAATATACAAATTTGAGTGCTACAATTCTCGTTTTATTTAACGTTTCAATAATAATCATAAATTTGTATGAAATAATGCTGCCTACCAACTTCAAATGCTTTGAAGACTAAGTTCCGGCAAGATTCGACCTGGCAGACCTTTTGATCCTCTATCGAGGGCATCTTGGTTGCTGGTTGGCGTGTGTTTTATCAGGGTACTCGTTGAGGTAGGTTCAGGGTGCCGGAGGGGGCATATTTTAGGGGTCTGCCAAGTACAAAAATCAAAGCATTTATTTCAAGTAGGCCAGTTACAGGCACTTTTGTATTGTCGAAACAAAGATTTAAAATTAAATGTAGCTACAGTCCCAGTCTCAGGGCATAAAAAGTGTGAAAGAACTGTAGTTGCCCATTCCGTTGCGTACATCTCTATGGAGAAGAACGGGCAAGAAACTCTATATATATTATTATTATTAATCCATTTATTTCAGGTAACATAGACCCATACATAAATACCTTAACCTAATAATACATACTAATAACAATTTTTGTTAGTATATGCAACTTAAAACTATGTTAGTAGCACTTCACTTGCACGATGTTTTGTGCGTTCTTGTGGAATTTGTCCGCGGAAGCGACGGAACACCACATCCTGCGGCCAAAAACTTTCTTCCAACACCAAATGGAGCATACACGTTGGGATGCGCACCACAAACGCCTTGAAATTGACGTTGCGGCGCGACTCCAGTAACTGTACTCTTGGCGTGTACTTCAATCTTTGGCGCACGTACTCCTCGATGTCCTCAGCCTCAGTGGTGTAATGTAGGCGAGAGATGTACACCGGGGTGTTCGGCTTCGCGGCGCGAAGTTTAACGTTAGGCTCCGCAGGAGCCTTGCCGGAGCGGTTCTTACAGCTTCGCTGACGGCGTTTCCTCCTTTGCACCGTCACGAAACCGTCATCATCAGCCCGGTCCGTTGCCTTTGCAGTCACGGGCTTTGCGGGGAGAGTAGCAGGGATGCTTGAAATGACCACTGGCCCAGGTGGTCGCGTCGGTCGGGCAGCGCTGCGGGGAGGAGCTGCGGGGGCGGGGCTGCGAGGCACGGTTTCAGCGCGCAACGCAGACTCAGCAATCGGCGCCGGCGACAAAACCGCTGACGCGAAACTCGTAGCCGATGCATTGAGGCAGCCGGCTCCTCGGCATGTGTTTACGTTGCTTACACGTGCCGGTGACCCAGTTAATGTTACAGAGTTGCGCAACTCAACTAGTTGTGAGCGCAAGTCTGCAACGGTGCTCTGGGATGTAGCCAGATTTCTCTGCACATCAGCCAAACTAGCCTTCAAGAAGACGATGTCCTTCAGCAGGCTCGTCACGTCGACGTGGTCGAAAGTGACTGGAGGTAATTTGTTTAAATCCTGACACGCTTTTAAATCAGAATTGAGATGGTACATTATGTGAGAACAATGTAGCAAGATGTGCACGTTAAAAGTGTCCATAGTAAAAACAATTCAATAATAAGATAATTAATTCAAATAAGCCGTGGCAACCAAGAGCTGACCAGTCCCAACTGACAGCGCCCGTTCACGAACATGACGCATGTATCAGCACCATTCAACTCGACCATTTTGAAGGGAACTAAACGATCCAACACAAGCGCCTTTATCAGTGAGACATTTGAGTGAGAATGACTACTCCCAACCGTCAGGGCGCATTCAAGTCAAGAAAAGACGTAGGTTTCCAGCGACTGATAGCATTCTAGTACATAGCACTCACAAAATATGGGTTATGCGGTTATATAATACTAAAAATATTAAATTTATACAATTCAAAGATAGTTGTACAATCTTCAGCAGCTCCAACAATACAATTAGTGCTATCCATTTATGCGCCCTTGTCCTTGTGGAGCAGGACCGGCATTGAGCCAAGCATTTTTATCAGCGATATAAATATATATAGCGTGCGTTTAATGCATGTTTTCAATTTAGTTTCATTCAGTTCAAGAATGCTTTGTGCAATTTTATTATAGCATCTCAAACAGTACCCCATGAAAGATGAGTCTACTTTAGCGAGTCTGAAGCCTGGCTGAACTAATTGGTCCCTATTTCTAGTACTGTAATTGTGTCTGTCACCTCTTTTACAAAAAAGATGTAGATTTTTTCTTACGTACATAATGTTTTCGTAGATGTATTGACAATGTACAGTCATGATGTTAATTTCCTTGAACAGTTCCCTCAGAGAATCGCGCCTACGAAGATTGTATATGGCTCTGATGGCTCTTTTTTGCAGAATAAATATAGACTCAATGTCTGCAGCCCAACCCCATAACAAAATGCCTTAAGACATTATACTATGAAAGTAACTAAAATAGACCAATCTAGCAGTATGTACATTAGTAAATTGACGGATTTTCCTAATAGCATATGCTGCTGAACTTAGCCGCCCCGCCAGAGATGTTAAATGAGAACCCCACTGTAGCCTTGAATCAAGCGTAATCCCCAGGAAAACCGTTTTATCTACGAATTCAAGTTTCTCTTTACTGATACTGTTTTTTTTTTTGATACTTTCGATTTTTTTTCATTTTGTACTAAATTGTTTGCTGTGAACCAATTATGGACTTGAAGTAGGACATTATTCACGTCATCTACATTTTGGGCTCGTCTATTTATCTTAAAAATTAGGGAAGTATCATCGGCAAATAGCACCATATTTTGAGGTTGGTTTTTCAGTAAATAGGGTAGATCATTTATATATACTAAAAAGAGGAAAAGACCCAATATTGAGCCTTGCGGAACCCCCATTTTTACTTTTAAACCCTGTGAATTAACCTCATTTATTTGAATATATTGTTGTCTATCACTCAAATAAGATTTTACCAAACGAAGTGCAAGTTTACCTAGTCCGTAATGCTCAAGTTTCAAAAGTAATGTGTCGTGATTTACACAATCAAATGCTTTGGGGAGGTCACAAAAAATTCCTACAGCGTCTTGGGACTCTTCCCACGCCGTAAATATGTGTATACGGTTACACCAGCGTCAGTTGTACAACGTCCCTTGGTGAAACCATACTGTTGATCGTGTAAGATTCTGTTGGTGTTAAAACGATTGAGCATTTGATTAAGCATTACCTTTTCGAACACCTTGCTAAAAACTCGCAACACGGATACAGGCCTATAATTATTAGTATCTTTACTATACCCGAATTTGAAAAGAGTTATGAATTTACTGTATTTCATTAAATCAGGGAAAACTCCTTGGTCTACGCACAAATTAAAAATAAAAGCTAAGTAAGGAGCTATACTCTCAAGTATGGATGTACAAACTTTGATAGACATTCCCCATAGATCTTCGGTCAGTTTGATTTTTATTTGCCGTAAAGCTTTAATAACTATCATAGAAAGAAAGAAAAATTATTTATTAAACTCACACAGGACATAATAGAAACGAAAAGATAGAATTTAGGTATGACAAAATTATTTAAAGAAGTAAACATGAGAAAAATAAAAAACAATAAAATTTTATTGGTCAAAAGGCTCCTATTTCAGCAAGGTGTTGTGACATTTAAAAAAATAAGTTACAGCGCTGGTATTCTGATAGGGCCCATAGGGTTTATGTGTTTAAATTTAAATTCAGCCTGGCATCCAGACACATTCGCCTTTAATAAACCAATTGATACTTCAGGAGAGGAATTAAGAGCCTCCGTAGTTAACGGTATATCGGTAAAGAAATTTACAAATTCTTGAGCTACTTCCTGATTAGAGCTTTTAGGACCACATGCTGTATTTAATGTGTAGCTAGTATTACGTTCGTCATTCGCGCAGAGTGCGCAATGGCAGACCCACTTTTTTTACGTAGTTAATCAATGGTTAACTGTTGCCAGCACTTTAATTCGGGTACCTTGTGACGTAATTTTCACTTAAAAATACGACATAAAAATGTGAATTATTTCCTTTAAGTGTCGGTTAACGATCTAAAGATAGCCTATTGGGGTACTCGATGAGGTAGGTATTTTTGCAGCCGGCTCTTGCACTATGTATATATTGTAACATTTTCCTCAAGCACCCGGGTGTTGTACAGACGCGCGGTTGGCGGCGACTGCAGCGGGCAGCGCGCGCCGCGCTCGCACGCGGGGGGGCTGGGCGCGGGGGGCTCGAGTGCGTCGCTGCGCGCCTTCCGCGCCGTGTGCGAGCGCGCGCTACTGGACCAGCAGGCGCAGATATCGCGCGTGGCGCAGCTGTGTGAGCGCCTTTCGGAGCGCGCCCCAAACCCCGCCCCCGCCGCCCCGCGCCGCCGCTGCGAGCGCTCCATCACCGACAGCAGCGACGTCAGCTCCAGCAGCCGCAGCACGCGCGACCAGCGCCGCAAGGACAAGCATCGGGTAACCGCCGCACACACTATTACAAATAAAATGCATTTATTGCAGGTAATGATTACACCTATTTTACAACTAAACAAAATAATCAAAATATGTACTCGTAAACAGCTAAAACATTGTTTATTATTTAATTATGAATACATGTCGAATAACATAAAACCAGTTTACAAAAAACACCTTAAGTCACTAGAAATCCACAGTCCCTAGACGTACCCGGCGCAAAGGAACCCATGACACTTACAGCGTTTCCGCGCTGAATTGCCAGGGCTAGTCTCTGCACTAACCCTACTGCAGGTCCATAATTTCTTGCCGGGGCTGCGGGACTATTCGAAAGAGATACCGTGGCCCCGGGACACAAAGGGCGATGAAGGAACATGGATGGGTTTTAGTCAGTAAAAGTCTGACACTCCCTCCTGCTCCGCCCAGAGCGGGAGGAGTCATGTGATGATCCGAAAAAAAAAGGTCCATAATTGGTTTACCGCTAATAATTTAGTACTAAATGGGAAAAAACTAAGTGCATTAGATTTGCTCTACCAAATGTCAAAAGTAGTGATTGTGACATAATATTGAATCAAGAGAAACTAGAATTTGTCGATAAAACGGTTTTCTTGGGAATCACGCTCGCCTCAAGGTTACAATGGGGTCCTCATTTAATATATCTTGCAGGACGGCTGAGTTCAGCTGCATATGCTGTTAGAAAAATCCGTCAATTTACTGATATTGATACCGCGGGGCTGGTCTATTTTAGTTATTTTCATAGTATTATGTCATACGGTATTTTACTATGGGGACGGGCTGCAAACATCGAGTCTATATTTATTTGCAGAAAAGAGCGATCAGTAGGCGTACGTCACGTAACTAAAGAAGTGCTGTTGCAGTTAAGTTTCGATCAAAACAACGCTTTTCGTATTCTCTACCGCTGTCAGACACGCTCCCGTCAAGTTCGCGTCACGTGAGCGCAATAACAGCATTCTACTGTTGCGCGTCTTTGGGGCGTGCTTCGGAACGCAATATGATCGGTATTCTACTAAGTAAGAAAAAGCACTGAAATCTGTACTGGGGTATTATTTTAAAGTTTTAAAAACGTCATATTCATTTAAATGTAATCGATTCTATTCGATTATTCAGTAAGCAATATTTTTTCTCTCATATGGCCACACCATAAGTAACTGCACGTCAACTGTACGACAACCAAACTACCAAACTTGAGTTTGGCTGTCGTACAGTTGACGTGCAGTTCACGCGCAGTTCAAAGATTACAAGAATACCGTTTATCACTCGAACTTGAACTTAACTGCAACTTCATCAGCGGGTCATAAAATTACGTGAATTAGCCTTCAGAGCTATATATGAATTACGTAGACGCGATTCTCTAAGAGAACTGTTTAAGAAAATTAATATCATCTATGAAAACATCATGTACAGTCGTGGTCTTTTCCGCCTGATCAGTTAAATTTTTTTTCGCTTAAATCATGCGGAGGCGCCGAGCCACTCCACCATATTATAAAGTCAACGGGGCGGGGATAGAGAGCGTTTCTATGTTTTAAGTGCAAGCAAAAATCAGCTTAGTGGTGATCAGGTGGGAGTGTCCTCGATAGTACGTTAGAAAAAAAATGCATTTATTCAGTAAAAGAGGTGACAGACACCACTGTTACACTAGAAATAGGGACTGTGGTATTTCCCTCTATATTACCGGCTCTCAGGCGCACGCACGTCCGTTCACTACCGCAGCTCAAAGCTGACTGCCTTACCACCGCACGCGCGCTATAGACGACATAATGCCTCCCTCTCTTTCACTAACAGACACTACTTCCCTTCCTTATTTTATTATTTTTGTTTGATGTGATAATTTTCTCTTCATCCATCTAATCCTCACCCAAAGCAGAAATCTCATTCGTGGCTTACGGCCAACATTTAGGCCCTCCAACAAACCCCTGTTTGTTTTACTACGTTCCTTAAGAACGCCGAGTACCACCTGACTCCATCCATAGTCTCTACCAGACCCGACCTCCGCCAGAGCCACCCGCGTACCGCGCTTCATTAGACTGCTATAAGCAGACACCGACTTCTACGAAATGGCTACTGAATTACTAATATGGTCCTACCAACCGAACTAAGTTTCCCCACCATCTCATAAATTTCTCTACTTCAAACGGTACTTGGCCTTTGGGCATTCTCCTTTACCTAACATTCACGTACTTGTAAGTACGCTTAGAACTTAATGCTCTCAATGTGTAGCGATCCCCCTCTAACACTTTTACTACTCTGAAAGGTCCTTTATATTTGGGGTCTAATTTAGTCTTATACAGTCGCGCCTTAGTGCTCTCCACCCTTTTTTTTATATATGGCGGCGACTTTCCGTTTAACCGTCTGCGTCAGTATCATGGTCGTAAGCTAGACTAAGAGGGCGTGCGACTTTACCGACTAGTAATCCGAGCAGGTGGCCTACCATGACGTCTTAAAGCAGGATCGTTTTAATCGCGTTCCAGTGTGGGTAAGAGACGGAGCTATAGAGGACGTCTAGCGCCATCTCTTTCCCACACTGGCACGAAATTAAAACGATCCTGCTGTAAGACGTCATGGTAGGCCCGCAGGGCCGGCAGTCTCGACAGACAGAGATAACGACAAAATCGCAAACTTTCGATTGCTTCGCGATTCGCAAACTTGTGGGAAATGCAAATCTCTACATCCAAGATGCGTTTCTCGCAAGCATAATCATTGCAACCGAATATATTCGTTAGTAATTTGCAATCGAAAGTTAGCGATTTTGTCGTTATCTATGTCGAGACTGCCGGCCCAGGCTTACTTTTGTCACCCCACTGTACAGTTTAGTGCCCTCTGCACATCTCCTAACGCATCCTGACTCTGACACGACCTATCTTCGTTCACTTCAACCGCGGTAAGCATAGATTTTAACGTGCTCATTGTGCGCTCAACTTGACCGTTAACTCGCGATGATCCCGTAGCTATTAAATGAAGCCAATGCTTTACTCTCACAAAATTCCCGAAACTCGTGACATGTGAAACAACGACCTTGATCGGCAATAATCCGTACCGGTGCTCCAAACAATGATACGCTCCTAGTCACAGCTTTTATACTACGCGCGGTGGCAATACGCATCGTATGATGTAAAAGGACAAACTTTGTAAACGCATCAATGAGTACGAACACATACTCCTTGTTAGCTCGTTTTCCGCTTAACTCACTTGTCGCATCGATGTGTACCCATGCGCCAAGGCACCGCAACCTTTGTAATAGGGTGCAAGTCTGCCTGTACCTTGCATGAATGACACTTTGCTTCTTTACATGTAACGCAATCTTGTTACGAGAAGACTTAAAATAACACTTGCAAAATGTGAATTACTAGGTCTTGTTATTTTGGCATCTAATAATTACTTTTATTTCCACCGGCGAGCAACGATAAGGCCGTCTTTGTACCGTCTCGTTTGGATCTATTAAACGAATTTCTAGTTTATAAGCGATAACGATTTGGAAAACCGAAGATCATTGTTTACGTTCTCATGAAATGTCAATGTCAATGTACAGTGTACCTACATCATGCAAATTATTTATAACGCGCTGAGAACTTATTGGCACAGGAAGAATAGCATTGCTCTTTGTTAAACAATATCAATATCTTCTTTTCCAACGTTCGCATCTAGCTCCAACAGATCCTGCTTCACCATCGTACTCAATTTTTCCAAAGTAAAATTTGACATCATATTTTAATTTGTGGACATTGAAACAAATAAATAATGTCTAATTTAGATCACCAGATGGGCATCATCCTTTTATCAACCTGACACATTCATTATTTATTTCATACAGTATTTATTCACACCATTTTTTGACGACCCGAATGGCGCAGCGGTAGTGAGGTTGCCTTACGTTCTTCGGGTCCCGGGTTCGAATCCCGGTTGGAGCAAATGATTGTGTGATGAGCATGGACATTTGTTTCCGAGTCATGGATGTTTATATGTATAATATAAGTATGTATTTACAAACAAAAAAGTATCTATGTAGTATATCAACTATCTGGTGTCCACGACACAAGCCTCGTGGCTTAGTGCGGCACTAGATGGCGCTGTGTGTTAATGTCCAGCGATATTATTATTTATTAAACAACATTGTCCAAATTAAACTAACAATGTTGTATGAATTGTCTTCAAAGTTCAATAAACGTTATCCGTACACAAAACTTCATATTACGGGCATCAACCGTTTGTTTTATGAATGTACTATTCCGACTATTGTTTGACTTTGTTTTTAGCTGTAATCCATAATTTTAATTTATTTTTAATATTCATTACTAAACAATTCCATTAATATTTGCATGCCTGATATAAGGTAGATTGTACAAGGCTCACCCATCTTATTCCAACATCTTATTTTATGCACCTGCAATCTATGCAAATAAATGTTATTTCATTATCGGCATTATCTGTTAACATCATGTACTTACAGGTGTCATCTGTTATCATCATATACTTACAGGCATCACCTGTTAACATTATGTACTTACAGGCATCACCCGTTAACATCATGTACTTACAGGCATCACCTGTACTAAATTACATTACTAAGTCCTTACACGCTTCACCCTGTTTCCGGACTACTAGGCATGATCTGGCAACATCATGTACTAACAGGCATCATCTGTTAACATCATGTACTCACAGGCATCACCTGTAGTAAATTGCATTACGAAGTCCTTACAGGCGTCACCTGTTCCCGGACTACCAGGCATCATCTGGTAACATCATGTACTAACAGGCATCATCTGTTAACATCATGTACTCACAGGTATCACCTGAAGTAATTTGCACTACGAAGTCCTTACAGGCGTCACTCGTTCGTGTCCAACTAATCACGCTGAAATTGTACATCATTACATTAGAACCTATGTAACAGGCGTCACCTGTGATTTGGTCCATACAGAAGGAGACTCATGTTCTCTTTTATACGAGGATCATTACTTGATACAGTCATCTGCCTAGTTTTTCCCAAACTATGTTGGGGTTGGCTTCCAGTCCAACCGGATGGAGCAGAGTACCAGCACTTCACATGAAGCGACCGCCTATCTGACCTACAACCCAATAATTGAGCAATACGATACCCATTGGTAAGACTGTACATCGGACCCCTTGGCTTCTGACTACATATAACGACTGTCCACAAATGACAGCCGGGACCAACGGCTTAACGTGCTTTCCGAGCCACGGAGGAATCTCGGTTTGTAATGATGGTCATCGAACCACGAACCGACTTCGGCAAGCACGGCTTGAACCTTGAAGGTTGACCCGTGCGGCTGTTATTATTTAGCCACGAGCTCCTCCATCATTACTTGATACAATAATCTAATATTGATGAAAAGTGACGCAAACACTCATTTCCACACCGCTTTCTCCCGTCGCTATTTTGGTTTTCTTGCTAACTATTTGTACCACAAAATTAGTAAAACTTTGTCAAAAAATCTTCATTACCAAATAATCATTGCAAGATTAAAGTCTCAACAGTTGCAACAACTAGACTATGACATTACAGAGCAGTTACCTCTCATACCCTCGTAATTATTTATAATCATTTTGTACGGTCTCAACGCCGCGCCGCCTTTTTTACTTGGTAACGCTTTAGGCCAACGATGCGCGTCATAATTTAGCATATTATAACATGACTAACGAATTAAAATATAGTGAACTTATAACTGGGTAGCTATCAACAACTGAGAGGAGTGATCGCCTTTCACTATAGTACTGTAACACTACTTAGTGGGTCGTCTTATTTATTTATTTATAAAATAGGTGCAGCAACAGTAGGAAAAATACACATTACATTTATCGATAAGAGTACACATGTTACAGTTCTAATGTATGTATGTACTAATATGTGTACAAAGCATTCTTAGTACAATAAAGAGATCAAATAAGTGACTCACAGTAATAAGGTGGTCATCATCCTACCTTTCCTCACACACTTCAGTTGCACACATTAACTACACACCTGCACATTTCACTGAATATTTTACTTCACATCCATTTTTTTTTTGCAATAAATCATGTATCTAAGTTTTCGAATTAGCCATTGTATTGTATGTAAGCTACATTTAATTCGAGGTGTGAGAATTATTCTTACAATGATGTTTATATAACTATGTGAACCTTTGTGAAGAGAGAAAATAAAGATAGTGTATTAATGTACTTCACGGGGCCTCACCGTAATTTGTACTGTAAGTTTAATTATTTTGAGCAATCATAGCTTCAAATCTTAAAACAGCGTACACTGTTTTTGTTTTATGTAATTTTAATAATAATAGCACACAGTAGTCCTGTTAATCCTCGTCGGCAAAATGTGGTATTTCTCTCTATATTATCGGCTCTCAGGCGCACGCACGACCGTTCACTTCACTACCGCAACTCAAAGCTAACTGACTGCCTTACCACCGCACGCGCGCTAGAGACGACATAATACCTCCTTCTCTTTCACTCACAGTCACTACAGGGACCAACTAGTTCAGCCAGGTTTCAGGCTTGCTAAAGTAGATTCATCTTTCATTCGAACCATTACCACATACCTTCAAACCAATTAATTACCACTCAACACCGAACCAGTTACCTTACCACGTGCACGTTTGACGTTCCGTAAAGAAACAGAGAAGCAAGCATCTTGAAAAAGATGTTGGTACGTAAAGAAATAGGATGGTAGCACGGGCACAGCACGGCGTCATCACAACGCCGCACACGCCGGATATTTCGCTTCGAAAGAAGCGGTTTTGTAAGAAGAGGCAAGCAGGCAGAGCAAGTGTAGCACCAGTTCCCTCGGCATCTTCACTTCACACTCCGGAACTACGCAGATGGACACGCGGCGCTGACGACACGCGACGGAGCAACAGCAGAGCAGACGGTCTTCACTCGACGGCGGCGCGCGATGGAAAGGACCGCGACGTCGTAGAATTCGCTACAACCCCGCAAGGGGTTGCGGCAGGCGGGTTGTGGGCATCGCCCTTGGTCCCGCGGGATCTTTGTGTGCCCGTGAACACACGGGCACCGTCGGTGGGTGGGCCTTGTAGGCCTCGGCCAATGGCGAGCGTGCTTTCGCCGCTCGCCTGTAAATTAGTGTCATTTTGTGTCGGTAGGGGCGCCACGGTGTTAACCGTATCTTCACGCCGCCTCGGCGGTCTGTCACCGCCAGGTGGAACTCCCGGTGCCCCGGGTGAAGCCCAGCGGATGCTGACCAGCCAGAGGCGGCTTGGGCTACCCCTACCAGGCGAGGAGGCCCCCGCCCGCAGCGTTATCGTAAGCTAGCCGATGCGCTCCGGGCAAAGGGGCCGTGTGTGTATGTGTGAGCGGTATTGTGTGTTGTGTAACACCGCTCATGTTTGCGAGTAGATAGTAGAAGAGTCGTGTGGGTATGAGGTGGGGGGTGCGCGCCGCGTCTATATTAACTTAGAACGCGACGTTGCACCTTGTGTGTGTTATGTGTGTGGAGTCTTATTGTTTGAGTATGACGCGTGTAGGTGAGGCGACATACTCGGGTGGGCAAGTCCGGTGGGCGGGGTGACGTCACACGTCCGTCACGAGATCGCGTGGTAGGCGCTTGGGAAAGCGCGAGGGGCACCCCGCGTCAGGCGGGCGCGTGTGCCATGGCGCTATCTGTGCGATGTGTGGCCAGGCAGAGGCGTCGACACGCGCGAACATGTTGGACGCGAGGCGGCCGCAGAAGTCCTCCAGGCTCTCAATGTCGAGGTCCCGCTGGACGACGGTGTTCCTCACGTAGCGAGGGGCGGCGACGATCTTGCGGAGAGAGATGTTTTGTTGTCTTTGTAGGGCCCTTTTGCTTTTCTCGCTCGTGAGGGTGAGCCAAGCTGGGGCGGCGTACGTGAGCAGGGGGCGGATGTACGTTTTGTACACGCCCAGCTTGGCACGCAGCGGGAGGCGGGAATTGAGAACCGGGAGGAGCAGGAAGCGGGCGCTCCTGCATCTCGCGACGATCGTGCGGACGTGCGGCGCCATGGAGAGCCGACTGTCGATGGTGACGCCCAAGTACTTGGCCTGGGTCGACCATTCGACGTCGGCTCCCTGTAGCTTCAGGGGTGGTGGCTTCTTGTAGCCGCCGACAGTCAGTGCCTGGGTTTTTCCCACGTTCACCGACAACCTCCATTTGGCCAGCCATTCTGGCAGAAGATCGAGCACGCGCTGCATCTTGACGGCCGCGTGATGCACGTTGAGAGACGTGGCGATGTACGCGGCGTCGTCGGCGTACAGCGCGAGCGTGGTGCCCGGTGTTGTGGGGATGTCGTCGGCGAAGCAGGAGTAACACCACGGGGAGACACAGCTGCCCTGCGGCACTCCGGCTGTGATGGTACGGGTGCTTGATAGCACGCCGTCGACCACCACCCTGACGGTTCTGTCTGAAAGGAAAGAGGAGACCACCTGTAACAAGCGACGAGGCGCGTCTGTCATCGACAGTTTGTACAGCAGACCGGCATGCCACACTCTGTCGAACGCTTTTTCCATGTCGAGGAATACTGCAACCGCTCGCTCCCTCCTGTTCATCGCCGCCGTGAGCAGGTGCAGTACCCTCGACAGCTGGAGCGTCGTGGAATGTTCCGAGCGAAACCCAAACTGCTCGGGGCGTGGTTTCACGTGTTCTTGCAGGTGTCGCAGCAGGAGTTGTTCAAACACCTTGGAGGTGCAGGAAAGTAGTGTGATGGGCCGGTAGCTCTCCGGCTTCAGGACGTCCTTGTGAGGTTTGGGCAGCATGATGACGCGCCCTTCCTTCCACGCAGCCGGGAAAACCCCGGTGCGTAGTATTCCTGTGTACAAGCGCGCTAGCGCCGCTATCGTTCTGTACGGCAGGTGGCGTAGCGCGGTGTTTGTGATCTGGTCCGCCCCCGGGGCCTTTCTCGGCTTTGTCCGGAGGATGGCGCGTCTGACTGCACTAGGGGAGAAGAATATTGGGTCTTCCTCGGGGGCTACCGGCAAGGCGAAGTACTCTCCAAGGTGCCTCTCGACTGCTGCGATGTGCTCGGTGTCGGTGCTTGGGTTTGGCCGGAACTGACGCTCCAGGTGCTCAGCGAAGATTTCTGCTCGGTCCGCTGCAACATATCTGGGCGCCCCGTCGCTGTGGCGTAGTGGACGTACCGGGGCTGGGGTGTTCGTAAGCGTTCTGCACAACTTATGAATCGACGGCCAGCCCCCCTCTGCGGCGTCGATTCGTTCCACCCAGCCCGCGGCGTTGTGCTCCTGTAACTTGGCCCTGACCTTCTCCGCCAGACGGTTGAGGTCTCGCTTTATTGTAGGGCAGCCGGTGTCCTGCCACCGCCTGCGTAGGCGCCCCCTCTGGGCGATTAGGTGCTTGATGTGGGCGGGGAGGGGCTTGTAAACAAACCCCCCCGGCGGCGTCGGCAGTGTGGTAGTCGCCTCTTCCAGGGCGCGCTGGATGCAGGCGGTGACCTCTCCCGCGAGCCTCTCGACGTCTGCGGCGGTCTCGGTGGGCCAAGAGGGTGTGGTGGTCTCCAGCTTGTCCTTGTAAGTATCCCAGTCTATAATGCGACGTGGCGCAGGAGGCGAGAGTCTGGTCGGCATCTCTGAAAGGACGACGAGCACAGGTTGGTGATCCGACTGCAGCTCGTCGTCTATCACCTGTTGAGTGAGCTGGCAACCGAGGCCCTGGTGGATCACGATGTCCAGCACGTCCGGGATGTGCGCCTGGATGTCCGGGTAGTGGGTCGGTGTGTCAGGGCCGGACACCGTGTATCCGTGGGCCTCCGCCTCCGCGAAGAGCCGTCCGCCCCAGGTGTTCTGAATCCGGCTGTTCTATGCCGGATGCTTGACGTTGAAGTTGCCGGCAAGGAGTGTCGGGTTCGGCGACTGCAGGACGCGTCTCAGCTCCGCGAGGCTAAGGGCGGAGCCGGGTGGGTGGTAGGCGGCGTAAATGTTCATGTCCTTGCCGGCGACATGGAGTTGAACTCCCAACGCCTGGAAGGTCGTTGGGGTGATCTCTGGGAGCGGCTGATGGACGACCCTTCGGTTGACCAGCACCGCCAGCCCGCGGTAGGAGATGCCGAGCGGCGACTTCTCATCCCTCCTGTAAGTGAAGTAACCCGGGAACCTGATCCTGTCCGCAGGCCCCAGGTGTGTTTCACTCACAAGCGCCACGTCGATCCGTTGGTCCTTGAGGAGGAGGCGGAGTAGGGCGACCTTGTTTTTAAGGCCGCGGGCGTTCCAGTGTAGTATCCTCAACGAACTAGACATTGTATAGCGCGAGTAACTCTGTCAGTCCGTCGAGGATTACTAGGCCCGCGTCCTGTCCCTGTCTTATGGCCCTTATTAGGTCCATAAGTAGTCTGATGGCGCAGGCCGTGAATTCTTTTTGCTGGGTCGGGTTCTGCCGAGCTCCAGCGGCTTGGGTGGCGCGCTTCGGTGGTTCGCTGGCGTCAGCCGGGTGTTGTTGTTGTTGTTGTTTATGTGGCCTTTGCGCCCTGGGTTCCGCGGCGGCCGGGGCCGCGCCTGTGGATGGGGCAGACCTATCCTCTCTCTCTCTCTTCCCCTTCCTCGGCTCGCTAGGGCCGGCAGTGGCAACAACAACAATAGGTGGCTCAGCTGTGCGTGGAGTATTTGTGGCCTGCGCCTGCGCCGAGACAGGGACAGTGCCCTCTATTGTTCGGGTCGCGGGGGGCTGGGGATTTCTTCCCCTCTTCTTTCCCCCGCGCTTCTTATTTTTCCGCCTCAAGGCAGCGACATCCTTTGCGTCGGAGGTGGGCCCGTTTGCCGCCGCCATCAACGTGGCACTGGGGGCCTCATGGTCCTCGGCGTTGGTAGGCGGCGTCTATTTGTTGTGGCGGCGACCGTGCCTGCCCGCCTATTTGCGGCCTCCTTTTTCATGACCGGACACCTGGTGCTGCAGGCCGGATGATCGCCTGCGCAGTTGGCGCAGGTGGCCGGTTCTTCCTTTGGGCGCGGGCAGTCACGCGCGACGTGTCCCTCACCGCACCTCACGCAAGCGAGAGGGCGGTGGCACTGGTGCGAGCTGTGCTTGAATTTCTGGCACCTATGGCATTGAGCGGGCCCACGTTTGCTACGCCAAGCTTCCACGCGGACACCACGCATGCACATAAGTGTGGTGGTGTCATAGATTCTACGAATGTCCGTCTGCCTCCTCAGCACTGCGTGGAAGATACAGCCGGGTCGTCCTCCGCGTGCGTTGATATTACGCACGTACTCCGGCTCGTACCCCAGCAGGCTGAGCTCCTCTGAGATTTCGGCTGGGTTCGTGTCTGCCGGCAGCCCCCTAATAGCCACCTTTAGGCTACGCTCCGCCTGCAGCGAGTAGGCGAACCAGCTGACGCCGTCCGACCTCTCCAGGTCCGTCAGATATCTTTGGATCGCCCTGTACTCGTCCTCGCTCTCCGGGAGGAACCTGAATCCCCCCTGGAAAGGTCGGGCGTTTGGTGGGTGGCCCAATTTTATGCTGAGGGCCCTAAAGTGGGCGGCCCAGTTGGGTAGCTTCTCCACTACAAGCGGAGGGTAGCGTGGCTTCTTCTCCTTGCCGTCTTTTGCGGCCCTGGTGGTTGTACCTTGTCCAAGGGCTGCCACAGGTGTTTCAGCAGTGTCTTGTCCGGTGGGTGCGCGGCGGGCCGCTTCGGCGAAGGTCGGCGATCCGGCTCCCACTCTACCGCGCGAGTCGCGCTGCGGGAGCGGGGAGTCGGGGCACAGGCGCTTGGCCTCTTCAGCGGCCTCGCCGTCAGAGCTTCTGGGACGTCGCTGGGCCCTGGCCTCAACTTGGAAGTCTTGGCCGAGGGCCAGCGCGTCTTCTGTGCACATGTCACTGCCGGAATCATCGTCATTATAATGGTAATTACTGACCTCCGTGTACTGGTTGTCCACCGGTGGTCCGTGGTGAGCGGGCGTGGAGATGGAGGCCATTGAAAGGTCGCTCTCCTCCCTTGAAGAACACGGGGACAGCGCAGCTGGAGAATCCCGGGCGGAGGTTCTCGGCGGCGGTGGCGACATTGCAACTTCCTCCTTGGTCAGAGCCGAGTTTGCGGCGGCTGAGCCTGCCAGCAAGCGGTGGGGCGCGGGCGACCCGTTGCGCACAGCTCGGCCCGCAGCGGGGGCAGGGCGTGCGCTCGCGGACGGGCGCGCTCCGAGCCGCGCGGAGGATTACGCGGGCGGTGCGGGGCGCGATGTTGCGGCGGTCGGGTGAGCGGAGGCACGGGCGCCGAGCGGGGCGCGGGCGAGGTAGTATTACGCGCGCTTTGTATGTTGGGGCGCACAGCAGAGGTGGTGGTGCGACCAGGGAGTGCGCTGTTGCTGCTCCCTGAGGGCCCCGGGGCCTGGGTTGGCACGGGACGGAGCGGAACTTCTTGGCTACACCATCTATGTAATACATATGGAACGGTGTACGAATAGTACGGTGTCACAATTCGGTGTGTCACACCGCAGTCCATCGATGGAATATTTTTTTGATGTTGTTATGTTATTCCATCGGGAGTGGAATATTCCGTCGCGATAGTCAAAGGACCGCGCTTTGCGCGCCACTCCTATTTATCCCTTCGCGTCGATTTAGCGCCGCGGCGAAACAGCGCCCCGCGCCTACGGTGCGTCGCTATTGGTCGAGCGTTACGTAACGGTATCGGTTATGCCTAGATGCTATCATGATTATTGTATATAAATTTGGGCTTTCGAAAATAAATGCATCATTCCGCGCTCGGCTGCCGTAGCGTACACACGTACGCTCTGCCCCGTATCGCTCTCTCGCTCCCGCGCCCCCCGCGCCACTCGATTCGGTATCGCCGCAGTGCTACGCTCGTAGCACTGCAGCTACGCCGTAACCGGCGTAGGCCTTAGGCCCCGCCCCTTCGTAGCAGTGCTACGGTTTGTGCTCCCGCACAAAGTGCTGCTACGTCGTAGCAAATCGGCTACGGGTGCTACGCATCCGTAGTCGGTCTTCTACGCTCGCGTTTCGCGTCGCGTTTTTGGCTCCTTACGAGCAAAAACCATCACTTTTTCGGTGGTACTTGGGGGATACCTTACGGTGCCAACGAACCCAAGTGGGTGTTGACCCAACACACCCGCCGAGGGCCCCCCTGATTGCCTACCCCCTTCAGGGGTAGGCAATCAGTTGGAAGGGCTCCGACTGCGGCCTTGGGGGCTGGGGCTTCCCTAGTCGCGGTTGGAAGTTCTCTTACCCCGTTTGTCTACAGTTGCACCCGGGACGTCTCACGGTGGGCTGGAAATCGGCTTTCATAGACTTAACTCGGGTGTCATTTTTGTACATAGTAATGACTAATAAAAGCGATATCCGGCAAAAAATCAGGCACTTGCAAATTGAAATCCCTGATTTTTTGCCGGATATCGCTTCTATTAGTCATTACTATGTACAAAAATGACACCCGAGTTAATTCTGCCCAAAAACGAAGGAAATATAATTTTTTTACGAAAAATTTGTATGAAGCTAGTATGAAAAATCGCATTATCTCCTAAACGGCAAGTTTAACCGTACTATCCTTGGAGGTGGTCATAGTGCTAATTATTTATGATTTTTTGGTTGCCGATTTGACGATAAATTTAATGCCGTTTTTTAAAAAAAATCGTAAAGTTATAAAGTTCGATATGTTATTAACCCAAATATTAAGAACACAAAAAACAAGAAAAATTAAATAAAAAAAATGCTGTTTTTGACACATTTTTATAAAGTTAAATAAAAAAAGATTATCAAACTCTTATTTAAGTAACATATAAAGTTCTATTATATACAAAATAATTTAATTTAAGGAATTAATGCTAAGCATTTGTAAAATAAAGTAAAATAAATAAAAAAAAAGACAAAATATCATTAAATATTACAAAAAAAAACCAAACACACTCAAATACAAATTTACAAATATGTACATATATAATTTTTTTACAAATTTTCCTTATCACTCTCGTTGTCAGACTCCAATTCTGAGTCAACATCCAGATTGGATATATCCAAAAACTCGAACTCAGTTTCCTGAAATTAAGTTAAGTCAGCGCCCCGACCACAAATTCCCCCTGTGTCTTCAGCACCACACACCCTCCCCCCAGCGCCCTCAGCACCTCGCCCCCCAGCGCCCTCAGCGGCCCGTCACCCAGCTAAGGTGCACCATGCACCATTCACCTTCTCGGCCCCCCCTCCTCCCCCTGCGGCGAACGTACCAGCACTAGACCCCTTCGACTTCGACCCCTTCAGGGTCATCTCTAGCACCTTCGCGATTTTCTATTCCCCCGCGAGGACATCAAATGGCGAGAGAGATTATCGCCTGCAACGGCGACTTCTTCGCCTTGCTTCAAGTAGATAATGCGTACCCTGATGTTACGCAATCCCTCCGAAACCTCCCCCATAATTCGAATCCATAGAGCTCCTTCCCCCCTGTAGATTCAAACCGAAATCCCTAAAAATAGGGACCTTCAACGCCGAAGGCCTCCGCGACCATCACCTAGACATCCTCTTAGTCCAAGAGACCTTCTTTAAACCCCACCAGCGAGACCTAAAAATTGCCAACTACCAGTTAGTTCGCAATGACAGGACTCACTCTCATTTATTACAAATCCAGTCTGTACTGCATCCCCTTAGACCCCCCACCCCTTTCCAACCTCGAAGTCACTGTCTGTCGGCTGGGCATGACAGGTCATCTACCCATAACGATTGTCTCGGCATACTTACCGCCTCCCAAATTAAACTCTGACTCCGCGGCGATTAACGCCTCCATCAGAAACGACCTCACAGCCCTCCTCAATCTAAGTGACTCCGTCCTTCTGGCGGGGGATCTTAACGCAAAACACGCCGCGAGGAATTGTCGTTTGTCAAATACCAGAGGCAATGTCTTATACAACCTCTGCTGTCCCCTCAACTTTGACGTCATCGCTCCGATGCATCCCACTCACTTCCCCAACCAAATCCAAAACCAACCCAAATCACAGCCCCGATGTGCTAGACGTCGCGCTTCTGAAGAATGTAAACTTGCGATTGCATTCTATAGAAGCGATTGACGAGCTCAATTCGGACCACAGACCTGTGATGGAGTTTGCCCCCAGATATGGTCCTTCTGACCCCACACAACCCCCCCCCCCCCCACCAAAGTGATTACGGACTGGGGGAAAGTAAGCGAATTGCTGAAATCCACCGAGTCCCCTCACTTGGACCAAATACCCGTCATCATCGAGACTGTAGCCGACACGGAGGCTGCGATTGGCTCGGTCACTGGGCACGTGCAGTCAGTCCTGAACGAATGTTCAAGGGAGGTTCCGGCGGTGGATCACCTTCGCTGGAAACTTCCGGATGATGTGCGTGAACTGGTGACCGAGAAGAACGCGGCTATCCGTGCCTACAGAGCTTTCCCCTGCGGCAGTAATAAAGTTTTTATGCGTCGCTTACAACGCAAAGTAAGTAGATGTGTCAAAAAACTGCGTGAAGATAACTGGGACAAGATGCTCGATGATCTTAAACCGACCCATCAGGCCTTCTGGAACCTGCAGAGGAAACTACGTTCCTCTGAGGTCACCTCCATGCCCTCCCTCATTCGACCCGATCAAAGCGTTGCTTTTGACGACGACGACAAAGCTGATTGCCTGGCCGACAGTCTAGAGACACAATGTTCCCCCAGTACCCAGCCAGTAGACCAAGCTCACCTTGCTGAGGTGGATGCTGAAGTCGAACGCCGGACCTCACTACCCCTCGTTGAAGACCCGGATAATCCCCTGCCTCCTGTCACTCCAGAGGAGGTGGAGGACATCATAAAGGGTCTTAAACCTAGAAAAGCCCCTGGCTCTGACGGAATCACCAATAAGGTGTTCAAACTTTTCTCCCCCGCCCTCATAGTGTTAATTTTAAACACAAAACCCTCTTTTTTGCGCCTCTGGATGAGATTTAAAAAAAAATGCTAAGACAGGTATTTCTTTATTTTTATTAATAAGTATTTATTCTGAGTTTCATGATTCTAGAACAATCTAAAAAAAAATTTTCGTACAAACTTTACCCCCCCCCCCCTTTTCACTCCCTTTATCCAAAAAAATCCAAAATTTCTAAAGCCTAAATGTTATTCTGAATGTATTTAAATAGATTTGTGAACATTTCAACAATATCGGTTCAGTAGTTTTTACGTGATGCGCGGTCAAACAAACAAACAGATAAACAAACAAAAATTTAAAAAATTGTTTTAATTTGTCAGTTACTTATTTTAAGTCACCCTGATCGGTTTTTTTTTTTTTTAATCTTCAATGTACAGATTTTTTGGTCTCAACGATTTTATTATATGTATAGATTATACTCTATGGGCGCGGCTGATGGGGTCGACTCGACCGATGCGCTTGCATTCTATCAGTTGCGTACAGTCCCATCAGTTGTCGCTGGTGGTGATTTTGGTATTGCCATTTAAGAACCACACTCACCAAGAAAAAAGGGAAGTAAAACTTATGGCAGTCTTTCAAGTCCGTCGTTAAATAGGTAGAAGATAAGAATAAGAATAATTTATTGAAAAAGTATTACAAAAGTTTTAAGTGCAGTAATGTTATTTCTCAATGGTAAGAAAAAATAAAAAAATAAAGAAAAAGAAAATAATAAAATAAAATAAAAGAATATAAAAAACAAATAATAAAGAAGAGAAAGAGAAAAAATAGAGAATATTAATAAAGTAGGTATAGGTAGTAATGTACAAACATTTCAATTAGTATGTAAGTACGAAAAATAATTATAAAGGGATTCTATCGGTTCGGCCCTTCGATCAATAATAGTACTAGATTCCCGATAAGCGCTTCAAAAACGGCCCGAAAAATAAGACCACAAATACTTTTGTGGTCTTATTTCAAATTAGTATGGTCCAATCATAGCCAACATTAAGACGTCAAAGTTGCGCAGTGTGCGTTCAAAAACTGTGTAAATAACCACCCTAACATCAAGGTTTTGGAAGGAATATCCTTTTTTTGGTAAGTTTAAATCATTAAGTGTTTTTTATAAAATAAAAACAATTAAATAGTAAATACAATTCAATTATCTAATATTGTAATTGTTTGGCCAATGTTTGCTACAACGCACCAACTATTGTATCAAACATCGACTGTCTTTGAACAGGGAATGCATGGAGTAGTGTTGTTATTTTATAATGTTATTTTTGTTTGTAGATTTCCTAGTAACCCATTTCGCTGTGCAGAATGGGATAGCAAAAGAAAGAGGAGAAGAAATATACAACCCATATAAAAATTCGAGAATATGTTCGACTCGTAGAGGTCGAGGTTCGAGGCGTAGATTATTAATAACAACGGTTCCCAAATTGCAGTTAATTATTATAAAGTATTAAAATAGTCGGTGTACTATAATGTTTCGATAAAATAGTAAGTTGATTATGACTTTTTTATTGGTCCGTGAATCTAAAAAAAAGTCGTTTATAAGACGAAAGATTGATCAAATCAGGTTTTGTAAAAATCTTTATCAGATGAAACTATTTTATTAAATAGGTATTTTTAAAATGTAATAGCGGCAATTTAAAAAAGTCTCAACTAATTTTTTTAATCGGTCAAAAATATTTGCCACCATACAAAACAAACCTAAAAAAATATAATTCTGCAACTCTACGTCCTTCAATACTTTCTGTGTTCTGAGCATTGAAATGTAACACCAAGAACTACGTCTAGTTCCACAATAGAATAAGCACGAAATTGTAAACAAAAGTGTTTTAACCTTATAACTTAATCATTAAGTTTTATTTTAGAATAAATAGTTTTGTACTGATGACTTTTTATTTTCAAGCGATATTTTAAATTTATTCCTTTTATCCGTTCTCCGATGGAAGGACTTAAATAAATACATTTTGCAATGTTAATCAAACTTTATGTGTAAGCATTAAGGTTTATAATAAACTGTAGTTGCTAATATTATTAAACTTTTTTCTAAGAAATGTAGATGTTTACGTGTGTGCAAACGTGGCCACTTTAGCGACTTATTTTTGTTCCTGATCCTTAATCTCTTCGATCAATAATAGTACTAGATTCCCGATAAGCGCTTCAAAAACGGCTCGAAATATAAGACCACAAATACTTTTGTGGTTATATTAAGACGTCGAAGTTCCGCAGTGCGCGTTCAAAAACTGTGTAAATAACCACCGTAACACCAAGGTTTTGGAAGGAATATTTTTTTGTTGGTTTGTATACATCATTAAGTGTTTTTCATAAAATAAAAACAGAATTAAATAGTATAATTCAATTATATTATATTATTATTATTATTTATTTTATTATTATTTGATTGACAGCGCACGTCAAGACAAAAAATGTCTAAAGGCAATCATAATTTTAATAAATTAATTTAATTTATTTATTTGGTGCGAAACATTGTATGTTTCGGAAATTCATTGGTGTCAAAGACTACAATATATATATTATATTGACAAATTGGTGTGTATCGTGTGTATTCATCTCACTGCGTTGGAAACTATCGTGACTTGAAATGTCAAAAATTCGTTGGATCTTTGTTGAGGAATGATGTTGATTTTACCATCTAGCATACCACAGTTGACTGGTACACATTAGAGTTTTAAAAGGAGATACGAGTTCGACGCTGAGGCGAGGCGAGACCAGGCTCCCATTTACCTGGCAAAGGTGCCCGAGGCTGCGCCGACATGTGTTCTTCGGCGGTGCGATACCCCAGGCCCCCAGTGTGTGTTCCTCCGCTCCTGTCTTTTCATCACAACCTACAATAGACTGATCAGTGTTTGTTTTTTAGTTTAGTTTAATAAAGTTATTTTTATTAAGTTTATTTTTAAGAGGTACTTTATATTTAATGAGTAGTAGCAGCAGCGATGCGGTGGGTAATAGTAGTAGTCAACCTTCAACATCGCTGAACACCCTGGAGAGATGCCCGCTTTGCGCCCAGGCACGATTTTTTAAAGGTAAGCGGGGTCTGAATGTGCATATCGGTAAGGTACATAAACCTCCAAATGCACCCTCAGACCCTGTCTCAAATCTTCCACCTACAACTTCGGATACATCCACTTTCGACCCGATCTGGCAAACCCTTTCCAAATTCAAAAACTCTGTCCCTGTTTTAAAGCGAGTTCCCCGCGGTGCTAGGCCCTTAGTTGCACAAAACCTAGCAGGTTGTGTGCGCCTTGTCGTCCGAGAGAACTCGCTAAGTGCTTGGGAGCAGTTGCTTACCTTCCCTTACCGAATTCTGCATGTTCAAAAGAATTTGGCCACAAAAAAGACTTTGACTGCTCAAATCAAAGATAACTGTAATGTTTCGGCTCAAAATTTTGTTTCAAATTTATCGGCACAGGGATATACCTCTTCGAGAGGTATATCTCATCTGGTTGAATCAAAGTTAGGGGAAGGTGACATTAGCGGTGCAGCCAGGATTCTCTTCAGTAGCGATGTGGTGGCACCGTGTTCTCCAGAAACACTCGCAGCTCTGGAGACCAAACACCCTGCCCCCGCGGATGGCCTTTCTTTTCCCGACCCTCCTGATTCGGACATTCACTCCCTCACCATTACAGGTCGAGAGGTGGTCACAGTCGTTTGCTCTTTCCGAAGCGGCTCCGCCGGCGGCCTCGACGGCCTAAGTCCTCAGCACTTAAAGGACCTAATTTGTTCAGGCGCCGGGGAGGCCGGTGAATCACTCTTGAAGGAGCTTACGGCTCTGATTAACCTTCTACTCTCCGGCAAGGTGAACGAAACCGTCATCGACGTCTTATACGGGGCCAATTTATGTGCCCTGCGCAAGAGGGATGGCGGCATTCGTCCCATTGCCGTGGGTACTACTTACCGTCGTATGGCAGCCAAGATTTGTTGTAAATTTTATGGTGAGGCTGTTTCGGAAAAATTTCAGCCCCTGCAGCTAGGTTATGGTTCCAAAGGGGGCTGTGAGGCTGCCGTACACGCTTTGTCGACCTACCTAAATTCTGGCAAAGGTGAGGTCATCCTGAAGGTTGATATTAAGAATGCCTTCAATTCAGTTAATAGGGACACCTTGTTAACAGAAATTAAAAAAGAATTACCTCAAATTTATAGTTTTCTTTGGCAGTGCTACAGACACCCTTCTAAATTACTGTACCGTGACAACCTTTTGGAATCTGCTGTTGGCTGCCAACAAGGTGACCCCCTCGGGCCAGTGATATTTAGTTTAGCTATTCACCCAATTGTTAGACAGCTAAATTCAAAATTGAACGTCTGGTATCTTGATGACGGAACCTTGGGCGGCGATGTAGATACAGTTTTACATGATTTAATTTTCTTAAAAAATAATCTTCACTCCATTGGCCTTGACCTAAACCTTGCAAAATGTGAATTGTTTTTAGCAGACTGTACCGACAGACAAATGACTATTCCTAAATTTAACGCAATAGCCCCTAACATCAAAATTATTGAAAAAAGTTCTCTTCGTCTCCTTGGGTCTCCAATCTTCGAAACTTCCTTTCCCGATTTCATCGAGGAAAAAATTCAAAATTTCAATGATATTTCGGAAAGGTTACTCCAAATTAACATGCATTCGGCCATTACCATTATCCGTTATTGCTGTTTTGGCCCTAAATTAACATATTTCCTACGTGCTTCTTCTTTATGGAAGCACACTCATCTTTTAGACAAAATGGATCAAATTATCAGAAATACTTTATCATCCATTTTAAATGTGGCCTTGGACGACCGAGCCTGGACCCAAGCTACTCTTCCCATTCGTATGGGAGGGCTCGGTGTCCGCAAAATTTCTAGTATTAGTTTACCGGCTTTTATATCCTCGGTCCACGGCACTGAGAAATTAATCAGGAAAATCCTGGCTTCCACACTGATTGATTTTGATGTGCCGTGCTTCTCCGAGGCTATCAACGCTTGGAAACTCGCTTGCCCGAATTCTGAAGAACCCGACCACCCATTTTCCCAGAGACGGTGGGATGAGCCGCTCTGCAAAGTAGTTCAGATAAATCTACTGAACACGTCTGCTACTACTGCTGAGCGTGCGCGCCTGCTGGCTGTGGGTGAGTGGGAATCGGGTCTTTGGCTTCACGCACTACCGTCGTCGAGCATAGGCACGTTGCTCGACGACACCACTTTCCGCCTCGCTGTTGCTCTACGCCTAGGCGCCCCATGCTGTTCTCCTCATCGCTGTCACTGTGGTGAAGTTGTCAACAGCCTCGGACACCACGGCCTGTCTTGCAGCCGAAGTGCGGGCCGTTTTGCACGGCACGCGAATTTAAATGACATCATCCGTCGATCTCTTGTCACCGTCGGCGTTCCAGCTTTATTAGAACCCAATGGCTTGGCACGCGACGATGGCAAGAGACCGGACGGCATGTCTTTGTTTCCATGGAAGATGGGTAGGCCTTTAGTGTGGGATGCTACATGTGTCGATACTCTTGCGCCTTCCCATCTTCCTAGTTCATCGTGTTGTGCAGGGGCTGCCGCTGCGGCAGCGGAGAACCTCAAGCGGCGAAAGTATAGTAACCTTATTGGTAACTATATTTTCGAGCCGTTTGGGGTTGAAACTCTAGGACCGTGGGGTCCGAGCGCTCACAGCCTTTTCAAGGAAATTTCCAAACGTTTAGTTGACACTTCCCGTGACCCTAGGGCTGGCTTTTACCTTGGCCAAAGGCTTAGCGTTGCCATACAGCGTGGTAATTCCGCCAGTCTCTTGGGGACATTACCAGTTGACAGCGTTGAGGAGGAGTTTTTTGACGCCATTTTTTAAGTTTTTAGTTTAAGTTAGTTATCTTAGTTTATTTTAATTTTTTTTAATATTGCTAATGCATTGTTTTAAGTTCATTTTTAATAAATAGTAATATTTAAATGTCAAACACATTCAATTATCTAATAATATAATTGTTTGGCCAATGTTTGCTACAACGCACCAACAATTGTATCAAACATCGACTGTTCTTGAACAGGAAATGCATGGAGTAGTGTTGTTATTTTATGATGTTATTTTTGTTTGTAGATTTCCTAGTGACCCATTTCGCTGTGCAGAATGGGTAGCTATTGTCGCCAAAGAAAGAGGAGAAGAAATATACAACCCTTCTAAAAATTCGAGAATATGTTCGATTCATTTTGACAGATTCGACATTACTGAAAACACGCAAAGGCGTAGATTATTAAAAACAGCGGTCCCCAAATTGCACGTAATTATTATAAAGTATTAAAATAGTTGGTGTAAGATTACGTTTTAAGATATTTAAAATTACTTTTTTTAGATTCACGGACCATTAGAAGATAATTGACGAAAGATTTATCAAATCAGGTTTTGTAAAAATCTTTATCAGATGAAACTATTGAATTACATAGGTATTTTTAAGATGTAATAGCGGCAATGTAAAATAGTCTCTACTACTTTTTTGAATCGGTCAAAAATATTTACCACCATACAAAACAAACCTAAAAAAAAATATAATTCTGCTGTCTTTCAATACTTTCTGTGTTCTGAGCATTGAAATATAACACCAAGAACTACGTCTAGTTCCACAATAGAATAAGCATGAAATTGTATACAAAGTGTTTTAATAAACTTCAAACACCTATGCAATCAAAACCAATGAAGTGTAACCTTTTAAAGTTGCTACATATACTTCATATCTAACACCCGAATACTGGAACGTCACTTAAATATTTAAGGGCTGCCTAAACGTTTGAGAAGCTCCTAAAGTCGAAATTCATATTCTCAAATGTCATTTAAAAGCATTGATTAAATTTAACAGGATCTCAAATTAAGTTGTACTTAAACGCAACTCTGTATAAAATCCGTATACACTGGAACGTCACTCAGCGCTTTTTAACTGTCACATCAACTGTCAAATCGAGTTGATTAGGTGTTATATTTGAGTGGTCTCGAGTTCTCTTAAATCTTATATTCGATTAGTTTTTGGTGTTAAAATGTCTGTTGCGTCGTTATCTTCCCTTTCGGATCATGAAAGACACACCACGAGCCGCAGGAATGCTGAAAAGCTGAATGCTTTCGAAAAATGTACCGACGAGGAATTTCGTGTACGGTTCCGCGTCTGCAAAGAAACTGTTTTAGATTTGGATTCAGTCTTCGGAAGCAACATCAAACCCATAACAAAACGAAATAGAGCTATTCAACCAGTGGACCAAATACTGATAACCCTACGGTTTTACGCTACAGGCTATATCTGAAACACAAACACACAGGGCCACTTTATTATGCTATGTTACAAAAAAAAAAATGTTTTATTTAACTTACTTCTTCACCAGGTCTAATAGCATGTCTTTTTCCATAGTTGTGTAATTACACCCACGTTTCTTTTTATTTTCTTCCATTTTCTTTATTTATTTTGTATTTGTAGAAAGAAAGAAAAAAATAATAATGATCTTTACTCTAAACTTGTTAAATTACCGCGCGTAAAATTTCAAGTGTGACGTTCGACGTAATCTAAGACAATTATCTCAAGAAATTTTATTTTCTTAGGACGTCTTCTTTTGAGATTCGTCTGATTTTTATGTAAATAAATACATAATTTCAATCGTAATTCAAAGTAAACTTACATTACGCTGTTATATTTCAACTATTTAATAATTATATAAAACATTTTTTCGAAGAAGACTGCGTAAAACGAATACGAGACGTAAACTAAATTATTTTGTAACTGAGAACATGCTGAGAACAATTTTGAGGACTGCTTGGCTAAGCATGGTTTCGAATTGCTTGAGTGGCGTTTGTGTATACCATTTAAATTTAAGGGATGCTTATATTTAAGTAGCTTTTAGATGATTATGAGATTTGAGTGGCGTTCCAGTATTCGGCCCTAATACAGGTAAATATAATTTTTCAGTTTTCTCGAAATTTGATTTTTGACGTAATACGCACAAAATAGCGGAACTCAAGAAAATCAGCTTTCCTCGGTATAAGTAGTTGGTACGAAATGTTTGTGCGCGCATCACGTCAAAAATACTGCATAGATTTCTTTAAAGGCTTCTTCAATATTTAGGCTATATATTATCACGATACTTCCTTAAGGGGGTAGGCAATTTTGCATTATGTCCGCCGCGTATACTTCAATTGTTTGACGTTTAAGTCATGACGTAAGTACATGAGAACGGCTATTTGTAGCTTATGTCAACGAAGTAAATAGCCTAGCGGTTTCATCACCGCTTTGTAAACTACGATGTTGCAGGTTCAAACCTCCCCCAACAATATTTTCACTTTTTGTGATTTGTTTTAATTTTTTTTTTTTTTTGTGGTGAGATTTCATAGATTTCTTTTTGTATTTAAATTGTTTGCATTTCTATATTTCTTATTTTTTTTCTTATGTTTTTCCATAAAGTAATAGAGAAGTATAGAAGAAGAATAGAAACATGCTGCGCCGACCCCAAATAAATTGGGATTAGGGCAGGAGTATGATGTTTTCTCCAAAAAGTATAGTTTAGCGAACATCAGAAGCCTGATAAATTCACGTGGTCTTGCCGTGCAAGAACTGTGCTGTGATATTTGCAATAATCAATAATCCATACGCAGCTTACGTAGATTATATTTACAGCTATATTGTTATTGGCCTCATTTCATGCACCTTGGTGAGAATTTAAGACCTGCCTGGACTGTCATCGAAGGTCAAACGATGGAGACGGAAGGCAGTTGCAAGAGGTCATCAAGACTTTACAGCATCTATATCGTGTTTGGGCTCATTTTATGCACCTTGATGAGAACTTTCGACCTAGCTGGAGTATGACTGTCATCAAGTGTCTAAAGATGATAACGTAAGGAGGCTCTCCTTCTGCGAAGCAGTCATGCTAGCGAAGGAGGTGGCGGAACGGGACAGGGAGAGATCCACACGTCACGGCCGCCGCGGGAGACGCCCCGGGCGTCGGGGGCCACGTGGTGGCTTCCGGCTACCGTAGGCGCAGGCCTGTGGACGGGGAGCTATGGGCTCGCCGTCCGTCCGTCTTATGACGACAGGCCGTGTCGATGGCGCATTCGTGTTCCACGCGCGCCTTAAAGAGATTCAGCAAAAATGAAGGGGTCCGCAAGGGCCGATGCCTGCCGGGGCTGCGGGACTGTTCGCAAGAGATACCGTGCCCCCGGAACACAAAGGGCGATGAAGGAACTTGGATGGGTTTTAGTCAGTAAAAGTCTGACACAGTCTCATTTGATGATTTCACATCCGAAAAAAAAAAAAAGAAAAGGCTGAGGAGGCTGCCGAGGGAAGCCCTTATTTAGAAAAACAGAATATTTTAGCGATCAATGCAAATATTTCAGAGAAATTAAATTTTTACCTTCTTGATTCTATACTATACTTAATATTATAAAGCTGAAGTGTTTGTTTGGTTGGTTGAACACGCTAATTTCAGGAACTACTGGTTCGAGTTGAAAGTATCTATTAGTATTGGATAGCCCATTTATCGGAGGCAACAACGAACAACAACGTTACCACGTTTATATAACATCACGCTACAATCAATAGGAGCAGAGCATCAATGAAAAATGTTGCAAAAAGGAAAAAGATATTCCTTTTGAGATCTTTTGTTGCGTGCGCTGCGTAAACGGTTAAAGTTACGCAACAATCGTGTATGATGGAATTTTTCCTCTTAAATAGTTCTATAAAAAGTCCGCGATCGCGATGATGAAGAGATGATGATGGTGAGATGGTTAGAGAGAGTGTGAGACACCGTTAAAAGATTTTAAGGGTATCTCACACTCTCTCTAACCATCTCTCTGTCTCTTTTATATATCGCAGACGAAGTTACGCGGGTCAGCTAGTAAGTATATAAAGGCGCGCCTATGATGACGTCATCCGAATTCGTCTAGGATTTCTGGGTTTCTTCCAGCATAGCTATTCACAACGCTTCGATTCGATTTTCGATTCGGAAAGTCGTATGTCTATCTCGCTCGATTTCGTATTGTTAATAAAAGATAGACATACGACTTTCCAAATCGAAAATCGAATCGAAGCGTTGTGAATAAGTGGCCAGATTCGGACGATTCGACGCGGATAAGTGTGCAAGGTTTCATAGGATTTCATACAAGATTCTAAAATTTCGATTCTTTCGGCGCGGATAAGTTTGCGCCCACCTTTAAGGTGGATGCTCCAGGGTAGCCCGCGAAATTCAAATTTTCTTAAGTTTTTTGCAATATGTAGACCAGTGCTAGGTTGTAAGTTGATTAAAATATTGTTCGCGACTGTCAGACGTATGTAGTTACAGAATTATAATCATCAAAATCATCAATACAACCCTCCGAGTTCATAAAGGTCGAGGAATGATTTTGACCTTGAAAAAGTCTTTCTTCGACTTTTATGAACTAGGGTTGTATTGATGATTTTGATGATTATAATTCTGTAACTACATACGTCTGACAGTCGCGTACAATATTTTAATCAACTTACAACCTAGCACTGGTCTACAAATTGCCAAAAACGTAAGAAAATTTGAATTTCGCAGGCTAGCCTGACGCTTTCACCTTAAGAGGAACGGCCACTGCAAGGTATGTGACTGCCGCAGCAATGCCCGATGTATGTACTACATGTAGGGCTACAAACAAATAATTTAATCTCTAGCGTGATGTGTGGTCAAACACGGGATATTTACCATGTTTATTGTTTGTTTTGAGTTAGGTTTTAGTTTTAGTTAGGCCAGCTCCCTCACTGAGAGCCTTACTGCCAGGTTCTGACCGATAGCTCTACACAATGTTCTGCGCAGACAGACGAGTGCAAGACCTACAAGATCATCATGAACAAGCTCGACGAGCTCAACCGGCTGTTCGCAGCGCGCGCGCGTTCCTCGGGCCCCGCGTCCCGCGTCGCGCGCTCCCAGCCCGCCGCGTCGCGCCGCGCCCCCGCCTCCTCGGGCAGCGTGTCCGTGTCCGACAAGCTGGTGTCCACCGAGCCCGACCGCCCCGAGCAGTCGCGCGACCTCCAGGTCTTGCACAACGTCGTCACGGTAACTCCGACCGACACTATTTATTTTGAATTATTTTGCACATACCCGTACGCGCTAAGCTACGTCCCCACTTATAACAATGGCGCCCATGGACAAACTAAAATAGTTACCAAACTGTTATTCAGAGACTGAAGACACAAAGCCGGTTATGAATTGAAATGGAGACTTTGACCGCGCTAGCATTCAGCCGGTGCTGCATACTCTGTGTGATACAGATCCGTGGCGGCTCGACGCACGGCGCGGGCGCGGCGCGCAGGGCCGGCTCGTGCGTGGGGGGGACGCGGCACGTGCATGCCTGCGCGCTCGACGTCGCGCCCAGCGACGCGCTGCCGCAGCGCATCGCCACCGAGAGGTACCCCGCTTATGTTAGAGTGCAAAGCCGACACCCCTCCCGCCGGTAAGTGATCACCGCCTATGACGCCTTGCCATATCAGAGATAAAGCTGAAGTGCGTCTTGAACCTGTCACTACCCCAGCAGTCGCCGTACATACCCTTGACACAACAATGCTTGGCAGCAGGCATGGGTAGGAGTCCTTTCTCTGGGCGAGCTTCTTCACTTTGTATCATAATGAAAATTGTGAGAAACGTATCTCGTGTGTTTGGTGTAGCGTGGCGCAGTGCGAGAGCCACCTGGGTACCGGCACCAGCGTCGGCGACCCGCGCTTCGGGTTCGACCTGGACGACCCCGTGCATGTAAGTGCCACACCCACACGACGCGATCTCCTCATATCTCACCGACACACGGGGACGGCACCCGACCACTAATACCACTGTATACAGGGTGTAAACAACCTCATCACGAAGCCGTCAACCAAGCATTCTGTACATCAAACTAAGTAACTTTACGCAAAAATTATTGCTGGGAAACGAAAACTACTTTTTTTTTTAGGGTGAAAAATCATGTTTTGTTGTAGAACTCAATGTAACGCACTCAAAACATTGCGTGCTGATGGATGGATTGAATAGTACGGGGGCATAGAGGTGTTTAAAGTAAAAACATTACAATAAAAACTTGTAGGTATATAAAAAACTTGTCAAAAAGACCCCCAATATCTCCGTAACTAGAAGGTTCCCAGGTATGGTGTGCAACATAAAAATGATCGCAAGTGCCGTTCGGCTTCGTTAAGAGGTTTCTTACACCCTTTAGATAGCTGCGTCTCCTTCCCACACTCATTTTATTGTTCATATAATTCTGCTAAAGCGGTGACGGTACTGGTGTGGTACTGGTAAAGTCCCAGGACGACTCATCATGAATTTTCACAGGTTTTTCCAGCCAGCAGTAGTTTTAGCTTTTAGAGGGAGGGGGGGGGTTTCTACTTGAACACAAATTTGCAATTTAAAGTTTAATATTTCTTAAATGGACCATTAAATCGAAAAGTAGTATTAGCAACCCGTAAATCATATTAAAAGACCTATTCAACGATACCCCACACGATGGGGTAGACGACGAAAAAAAATTCATCCCCACTTCACATGTAGGGGAGCAACCAAATTTTATTTTACCACTTTCACGGCGTAATTGATATACACACCCCTACAAAATTACAGCTTTCTAGTACTAACGGTCTCTTAGCAAAACCTCGGACAAATAAACAGACATGCTGTAACTATAAGGGTTCCTTGTCAGGACTACGGAACTCTAAAAAAGGCATTTGATTCATCGATTACAGAGAATAATAGTTATTTGTTATACAAGAGTGCAAAGTTGCTTTTTAACCGCGTGCTCAATTTTGATAACCGAGCAAGCGAAGGATTCTAAAATTGAGTCACGAGCGCAGCGAGTGATTCAAAAATTAGAATCCTGAGCGTTAGCGAGGGAATCAAAAGAGCACGAGGTGAAAAATCTTTGCACTCGAGTGCAACACGTAACTTTTCATCCCACCTCAGCGAGGAAATTACTAAATGAAAAAAAAACATTTACAATCACAAGATACTTTTATTTCAGTTTAGGTGTTACTTTATGGTAGGTAAGTATTACAGAATAATCTTTAAATTATAACAAATAATACTTTGGTACAATTAAGAAAAATTTAAAGTAACGTTGCTACAGTTAGTTAAGTTGAGTGTAATATTTATTTATTTATTTATTAAAACTTTATGCACAAGTAAAAACTGTACAAAGGCGGACTTAATGCCTTGGGCATTTTCTACCTATTTTTTTTCGATTTTTATAATATCGTACTGTTTCAAATCCTTCTCGCGTGATTGTTGAGGGAGAAAGCTCATTTGCGCATTATTAACAGTTTCAGTCAATTCTGTTGGCGTCAAATAAACTTCTTCGTCGCAAAAACCACTTATTTTACGTTTTTCACTTGTTTTTAACCTAAGGTTTTAACAATTGACCTGACAAGAAAATGGCGCGCGCAAAGCAAATTATAAAAGTACACCAAGAAGGTTCCGAGTCTGAGTTTTTAACAAATTAAAAAAGGTTGTACCTATGATAAATTCGGCACCATGGAGGTAGAAGTAAATAGGTTTAATGATGTTTTGAATTCACAAACTTAGTGCACACGATGTTCTAAATTCAATTTACTTTATCCTCCAGAGGATAAAAACTACTTTTGCACTCAGTTATCGAAGAGCAAAAATACTCTTTCCGAGATGGGGGGATGAAAAATTTTTTTTTGGTCACTGAGTGCATGAAGACATTTTGATTCTGCTTTGCTCGAGTGCAATTTACTACTGGATAAATAATAAATCTTGTACTGACAATAAATGAAAACGCCAAAAAACAGCCAAATC
Organism: Xestia rhomboidea; assembly: GCA_963853795.1. Classification (NCBI taxonomy): domain Eukaryota; kingdom Metazoa; phylum Arthropoda; class Insecta; order Lepidoptera; family Noctuidae; genus Xestia; species Xestia rhomboidea. Next base: position 725,737 of record OY970783.1, read on the forward strand.
GGGCGGCATTTATTTTATTTATATAGATTAACTAGTATTTGCGTTGTGCGCGAGCTGCACGCAGCTCGCGTGTTTCGTGTTTTGAAAAGTATTCATTACCCTTATAAAATTTTGAGAATCCCTATGAATCCTTAAATGAATTGGAAAAGCCGAAGTTTTTTAAAAAAAATATTAAGTCCTTAGAAACCCCTAAATCAGTATGAAAACCCTTAAGAACCCCTAAAACATTCTAAAAACTAATTCAATAAAAAAAAAAAGAAAATAAAAAAAAAGTTTGCTTGCCGTCGCCAATGAGTTACGCTCCACTCAGGACCTACCTACCACCGGAAAGCTATCGTGACCTTACCTTTCAATTTTAGGGGAGGTTGGGGAGCGGAGAGTATACAAATTTCAACGCCCCTCAATATTAAGTATATTAAAAATCAAAATGCCGCTACGTGTCCTAGTTTCCGAGATACGATGGGGGGAGGGGTGAAGGGGGGGGGGGGGGGTAAGTTTTTAAAAATGATTTTGACTAACAATCAGCCCCTTTAATTATGAATCCGAAAAAAAAAATGTTCCAAGTCTCATAACTTTCGAGATCCGCCTAAAGGGGGCGAGAAGGGGGCAAGGGGGGCAACTTTTAGAAATGGTTTTTACTTTTGCGAGCCTCCTCTATACGAATCTGAAATAAAAAATGTTCCAAGTCTCTTGGTTTCCGAGATACGATAGGGAGGGGGGGAAGGGGGGCTAAAATGTGAGGTTTGGCACTTTTCCCATAGTTTTTAGAGTTATTTGTTTACGAATCTGTCATTATATACCCACCTCCCCATCCACCATCTGGGAGAACAATTCTGTCAATCCGTATCCGTCAGTAAATCTGTCAGCCCGAATCCGTACTCGTGAGAGTTCCTTGTTTACGAATCGGTCAAAATATACCCTCCCCATCCACCATCTGGGAGAACAATTCTGTCAGTGAGTCAGTGGTAATTCAGCTTTTTAAAGTATAATTTTATTTGTCTCTGTACATATTCAGTTGTACTCGCAAGCGAAGCGGTTGCAAGCGATGCGCGCGACGACGCGGCGCGCAAGAAGCGTGGAGCCCAGCGGGCGGCACTACGAGCGCTTCGGTCTGCTCGAGCACGAGGAGCGCCGCTCGCCGAGCGAAGCGCCGCGCACCCGCGAGCATGTGTGCAAGCACCCGCGCGAGCCCTCGCTGTGCTCGCTGTGCCGCGGCTACTGGCGCTCGTTCAGGCACTACCTCGCCGCGCAGATCTTCTGTTGCCCTGACGCCGCCGGCGCTGTGCGCTGACGTGTCATTGTTTTAATTATATTATTGCAAATATATCATACTTGTGAACTCACTCGCCACTTTTTATTTAAATATACTTAGTAAACTACACCTTCGGAAATCCCAATAAGTAAGTATTTTAATTTTCACATGTCGATACCATCCCACATGTGGACAACCTCGCGACTTCGCGAGTCGAGTCAAGATACTTGATTTGCTTATCTTTCTCGGCTTTCACGAGGTTCTAGTAATGGGGGGACCGTTATATTAGCAATCATTGCGCGCCGCTCTGATCGATCCACCACCACCATATCAGGCTAATTATCCTGTCAGTACCTACAATGTGATACTGCCATTATCGAGAACTGGGTCGGGCACATAGCTATAGTAAGGCACTTCCGACTCCACAAGGTTGTATTTTAGAGCAAGTTGCTGATGGATGACCCTGGCACAAGACAAGGTTTGCCTATGCAAGTACTCTCCGTTAGCCAGACGGGAACACCCGGAGATAATGTGACAGATTGATTCGCCTGGACGGTGGCATGCCCGACGTATGTCAACCGGAGATTTATTGTGAAGGACGGTACCGTCCTTCACAATAAATCTCCGGTAGCTATTCGTCATCGGTGAACGAAAAAAACATGCTCACTGTTCGTCATCATAACTTGATTCATAATTGCACAGACAAAACCTTCGGTTTCTCCGAAGAGGTCCCCGGAACGTAGCCAGGCTACGGACGATGATAGGTCTACCTCGGCCCATGCAGAGCCCGGAAAAGACCTACTTCTTGGTGGTCATACTGGCATGTCATACTAATATGACCAGTGAGAATCGCTTGTATTGGTGGTCATTTTATTTTTATAAACATCCTATATGCATATTTGCTACACACTGCAGACCCACCCTACCCCTGGCTATGACCAAACTACGGAACCCATAGAGTTTCGTCATGTCCGTCTGTCTGTCTGTCCGAGGTTTTGCTAAGTAATCGTTAGTAATAGAAAGCTGTAATTTTGTAAAGATTTTATAGGAATATGGGCATGAAGAAAAACTGCAGCGGTTTGAACTTAAATATACGTTAACTCGTTTATTATTCAAAAATAAATTACTCACATGGAAGGTTATAATATCTGCCTCCTAGCACAGTGTAGATAGAAGTAAGAGAGTGACTAAAGGCAACCAGCGCTTTTATAACATACAGTTTATGACAGTGTTACCATTTTAAAGATTATAGATTAATTTATGCATTAGTAAAATCGACTAAATATCAACATTCCCCCTCAAAAATTAATCATCAATCAACCAAATACAAACTGATTCATTTACAATCATATTCACCTAAATAACCAGAATACTATAAACCTTCCAAGTGATTGCTGGGAGAATTACAATATCTATGGCCCAACATTTGTTGCAAGGACTAGGAAAACCCAGAAAAACCTAGCCAGACCATTTCACCAAAATGAATTAATTTCAAATATTATTATAATTAATAATTACCAGTTAAAATAACAACTCATATGAATTAATTATTAATTAAACAATTCATCACATCAGTTAATTTACCATGAAACGTAACATCACTGCAAACCCATCTCATCTCTGAACCGTTTAAATGCAACAGCTGGTAGCGGCTTCGTTAGCACATCCGCTATTTGTTTACCTGTGGGTATATAAAACAATTTTATTATATTGTTTTCAACTTGTTCTCTGGAGAAATGATACTTGATGTCAATATGTTTTGACCTTTTATGACTAGTAGGATTATTTGCTATACTGATACAACCATTATTGTCTTCAAAAATGGCAATTGGGTTGTCAATATTCATCTTAATACTTGTTACTAGAGACTTTAGCCATAATGCCTCTTTTACGGCTTCAAATAAGGCCATGTATTCAGCCTCAGTTGACGAAGCCGCAACTGACATTTGCCTCTTTGTATTCCAAGTTATTGTACAGTTATTGAATAATTTAAATAAATAACCTGTAGTACTTTTTCTATCATTGACATCATTACCACCCCAATCGGAATCTACATACCCACATAATACATGATTAAAATCATCACACCTTTTGTAACTTAATTTTAATTCGATAGTGCCCTTCAAATACCTAAGCACTCTTTTGAGACATAACCACAACTCTTTGTTATTTTTGTTTGTGTATCTACTCAAAATGTTAACACTAACACTTAAATCTGGACGTGTACACAACATAACGTACATTAAACACCCAATTAGATTGCGGCAAGGTGCACTATATTCACTATCTACATTTAAAGATTCATAGTTAGGTTTATTGTCTAAAGGTGTACTAATGGGATTACAGTCAGACATACCAAATTTATCTAAAATGGTTTTTATATAAGAACTTTGATCTAAAGTTATTTTGTCATTACTTCGAGTTATTTTAATACCTAGGAACAATTTTATCTCATTTAAATCTACCATTTTAAATTTGCTCTTTAAATAACTTTTAAGTTGGTCGATTGATTGCCGGTTAAAACATATCAAAACCAAATCATCGACATACAGCAAAACGTAAATATTTTTATGAATATCGCCCTTATCCAAAACATATATACATCTATCAACTGATGAATTTTCAAATCCTTTTTCTTTAAGACACTGATCAAATAATTCGAACCAACACCTAGCAGCTTGTTTTAGTCCATACAGAGCTTTATTTAATTTACAAACGTAACCGTTTTTACTAACTACACCCTCCGGTACTTTCATGTAAATTTCTTCTTTTAAAATGCCATTTAAAAATGCGGTTAACATCCATATGATGGATTAATAAATTGTATTGATTTGCGAAACTAATCATACATCTAAAACTAGCAATGCGCGCAACAGGCGCAAAAGTTTCAGTATAATCAGATAAATACTCTTGACTAAAACCTTTGGCAACAAGACGTGCCTTATATCTTAATGGATTGCCAAACTCATCATTTTTAATATTAAAAATCCATTTGCAATCGACTATATTCCTATTACTAGGTTTAGGTACTAATGTCCAGGTATCATTAGCTAAAAGTGAATCTAATTCATCCTTAATTGCACCTTCCCATAAAGTCCTATCATCCCGATTTTTAATTTCGTTATATGATGTGGGTACTTTGCAACTAATTGATTCAGCACACAATAAAATATCATCATTTTCATTATACGAGACAGGGGGACGACCCTTGATCCTATCACTCCTTCTCAATTCACAAGAATCGTCGATATTTTTATCACTAGGACTGGTACATGTCTTGTCATCATCAATTGGCTTCAGTATGATGGAATCATTTAATTTTCGATTTTTACTACACGAAACTGATTCATCAGATTTCGAACTATCTGATTTCGGTTCGTTTAATATTGAATTATCTGATTTTGATCCAACTGATTTTAAACCATCAGCTTTAGAAATATCAGATTTAGGACTGTCATAGCATTGAGGTTTTATTGACACTGGTTTTGACACCACGTCAGATACACCAGTTTTGTCATGGAACTGTTCGATTTCATTTCCTTCATTACATCGTAATGTCGGCCTCGATTGGAGAAAATTAATCTCATCTACTATGACATCCCTCACCATCTCATATTTTCCGCGTTCCGTGTTCCATACTTTATAGCCATTTGGTACATACCCAACTAGAATACCTTTCCACGATTTTTCATCAAATTTTGTTTTACTGGTTTTATCATGCACATAGACGGTAGAACCAAAAACCTTTAGATACTTAATTGCAGGTTTTTTATCATGCCACAATTCAAATGGAGTTCGAGTTTGTTTTAAAGCGCGGGTAGGTGTAATATTTATTAAATATACTGCAGTTAAGACTGCATCACCCCAAAAACACTTAGGCAATTTAGCACCACTTATCATAGCGCGGGCTTTTTCCGTTATTGTCCTAACCATGCGTTCTGAAACCCCATTTTGCTGTGGTGTTCTAGGAATAGTAAAATGGTATGATATTCCTTTAGAAACACAGTAATCTTTCATTTCATTAGACAAGTATTCCCGACCATTGTCACAGTACAAATTAACCAGTTTTGTGTTAAATTTACCCTCACTTTTTGCAACAAAATCTTTAAAAGCAGAGAACACGTCTGATTTATATGTTAATAAGTATACCACACAATAGTGAGTAAATTGATCGACAAATAACACAAAATAATTCTTATTATCGACTGTAGAAGGAGTGATTGGCCCACACACATCAGTATGCACAACATACAAAGGCCGTTTAATGTAATTTTTATTTTTAGAGTTGTTAAAAGGTAATCGTGCCTGTTTCCCGTTTATGCAAGCTTCGCATAATTTATTATTCGGTGATACCACCTCAATTAAGCTTATATCATCAATCATACAGTTATTTTTCAGGTCTAAAAACTTTTGTTTACTTATGTGGCCTAACCGTTGATGCCACAAATCGTAATTAGTACCTTCACTGTTGCATGTTTGAGAAACAGGTTGATTAACTTTAACCTCAAAATTAACACAAATTAAATTATTTACTGCCATACCTTGCATCAGTATTTTACCGTCCTTACTGATATTTGTTCCATGCTGGTCGAAGGTGATGGTCAATCCAGCACGCTGCATCTTGGTTACTGACAACAGGTTGTACGGTACCTCACGACAGTACAATACGTCTTCCAGAGTACCATGGATTCCAGTGTTACTGATCACTTGTAATGTCCCTCTTTTGGTGGCTGTAATGAATTCACCGTGTTTAGCAACTGAAATTTTTAAAGGTATAATTAAATTTGAAAAGTGACAGAATAGGTCTTCCCTGTTAATGATATGGTCTGATGCTCCGGAATCTAGCAGGAAAATTATACTATCATTTTCTTCAGCGCAACCCTCATTATTTCCGGACATAAATGCGAACCCGGAAACCTTACTGGAGCTTGTAGCATCTTGAGTAAGCTCCACTGTTTGAACTGTGCGGGGTCTGTCTGCAGGTTTTTGTTGATTTGGTTGAAGCATCCGTTTGAAGTAGTAGCAGTTGTTTTTGATATGACCCTTGCGTCCACAATGGTAACACTTCGTGAAGGATTTATTCGGGGCCTTGAACTTTTGCTGGTTTGATTTAGGCTTAGTGACGTCGTGTTTTCTTCGGTTGAAATTTTGAGTTTTATTTTCGACGTGTAGAATTTTGCCACTTGTGTCACTACCCTCATTTTTCAATTTCACCTCTTGATCCAACAATCGTGTTTTAACAAAGGCCAAAGTTAAACTATCTTCGGATAATGTCTCGATTGCAGTTATGACGCCGTCGTATGTATTCGGCAAGGTGAGAAGCAAGTGAGACACCTTATCGGTTTCTTCTAGCTTTGCACCAGCTGACAGTAGTTCCGTGATGAGATCGTCAAAGGTCGTGAAGTGTTTGGCTAACGGAATATCGCCATGAAGTTTCAAACCCAATAACTTTTTACGTATTGCCAGTTGGGTTGCCAGACTTTTTCTCTCGTACAATGCGTCCAAGTTTCTTAGGATTTCTTTTGCAGTGAGATCTTCCTTAGCGAAACCAAGGAAAGAGTCTGTCAAATACTCGACGATTACACTCTTCGCAATTCGGTTAGCTTTCTCCCAAGCCTCTAACCGTATTATGGGTTCATCGTCGATGACTTTTATAACGTCCATTTCGGTTAGCAACGCTCGAATTCGGAACTTCCATACACTGTATCTTTGACCATCGAAAGGTTTAATATTTCGCTTGGTCTTCAAATTCTCCATGACGTGCCACGTGTTTTACAAGTTATCAAATTTAAACACTTACGTACTGATTGATCAGCACACAGTAAGAGTAACTGTATATTTAAGCAGTTCTGGGCCCATAACCTATAGGAATATGGGCGTGAAGAAAAACTGCAGCGGTTTGAATTTAAATATACGTTAACTCGTTTATTATTCAAAAATAAATTACTCACATGGAAGGTTATAATATCTGCCTCCTAGCACAGTGTAGATAGAAGTAAGAGAGTGACTAAAGGCAACCAGCGCTTTTATAACATACAGTTTATGACAGTGTTACCATTTTAAAGATTATAGATTAATTTATGCATTAGTAAAATCGACTAAATATCAACAGATTTGTATATCAATAACGCCGACAAAGTGGTAAAATAAAATTTAGGAAAAAAAATTTCTTAGGGTAGCTCTCCTACATGTGAACTGGGGGTGAATTTTTTTTCGTCGTCTCGTTGAATAGGTCTTTTGATATGATTTAGGGGTTGCTAATTCTACTTTTCGATTTTTACGAAAATTTTAAACTTTAAAGCGCAATTTTTTGTTACAGTTGGGCGTCCCCCCCCCCCCCCCTCTAAAAGCTAAATTGCTGGCTTGAAAAATCGGGATAAATTCTTTATGATAGTGCATTTCGTGCATTTTAAAGGAATACTATAGCGATTAGGATAGCTTTGTTAGTTTAGCTGTAATAGTCGTTGAACTTGGGTGTTTTGTACCAAATACAAAATCCTTAAAATAAATCCTATAGTGACTACGATGAAGTAGTTGCTTGTTTGTAACGGGTAAACACTTGCATTGAAAAACAAAATCTAAAAAAAAAAAAAACTAAAACAACAATAAATTATCATAAGTTTGACAAAGCTGCCGCTAGATGGCGCTGTACCAACGGGTTTCTTCTATATTGTGATAACGGGCTTCTATATATATGGAACCCTACACCGCGTGGTCCGACACGCACTTGGCCGGTTTTTTAAAAGTTAAACGATACCACCAGATAATAGTGTTGTAACACTAGTGAAAACCACTTCTGACAACTACCATTTTATTTAATCATTTTTAACCCATTACGGGCGGCATGGGCACCAGACCGTAGGCCGACAAGGGAGGCCCGGCACTTCGGGGACAGAAGTCAAAGAGTGTTATTTAATATGCGAGCGAAGCGAGCGCGCGTCATGGAGTTGTAGCAAGGATGTTTTTAAAAATAATATGACCACCAATACAAGCGATTCTCACTGGTCATATTAGTATGACATGCCAGTGTGACCACCAGGAAACGTGGGAAAAAGCGTAAAGATTATTATTAAGCATAATCATTGTGCACGTCGGCTAGTTTTCAATTAATGAGGTAGCTTCTTAATTCAGAGCCACTTAATTTATTATCTGGCGAAATCGTTCACTGTTCGTCATCATAACTTGATCCATGATTCATCATGGTCTCTCTGGTTCTTGATCATGATAACCTTCGGTTTTTTCGAAGAGGTCCCCGGAACGTAGCCAGGCTACGGACGCTGAACTGATAGCTGTACATCGGCCCATAAAGGGACGGGGGCAATGGGCCGGTAGAAGGTAAACGCGCTCAAATCAGAGCACTGGCAAGATGTCAGACGTGATCAGAAGCAGAGTTCTCTGTTGGAGGCAGTATGCACAGCGGTCTACACTCCAGAGAAGATCGCGTACCTTGGCGACGCGTCGATGTGGTCTACTACTACTATCCTTAGCATTGTGAGAACGGTAAAGCGAAGTTCGACCGTAGTAAACTTGTTTTTATTTTTTTTTGTTTCTTTCTCCATGGTACAATGATATTTCTAAGTGTTGGGCCAACAGGGCGCATGCTTCAGGATAAGGCCTACAGAATCGCCTAATTTTAATAAGTATTAAGTATTCCGCGTTTAAATAAAGGACAACCCACAGGAACTCCGTATTATGACATCAGGGATAACGGCCCTGAACGAGTAGTAGGTCGATACCACCTCACTCAGATCAAGTAAAACATAGATCTGAGCTACGTACGCCGATCGACAGCAAGCCGGCTACACGGCTGCACCTCAACGCATCGCCCAGTGATCTATGCACGACACGTCGGTTAACCGCACCTCCGCGGAATACTCAGCGTCGTCTGACAGAAGAACTCTCTGGCCGCAAACACACGTCAGCGAAAAAAGAACTAGTTGATAGAACAGAACAAAAGAAAATTTCGGCTATGACACTATCAAAATTACATGTGAAAATAGTGAAATAAATTAAAAACACGCGTGCAATCTTCAACACAATGTAGTGGGTTGCTCCGGAATACGAAAACCTCACAAATATGAAAAATTCAAGCCGCATCTGGTGGCTTCTCTGTCTATTGCTACAGGTAGGAGCGAGCGCGCGAGCGGCCGCGAGGGAGTGACGGGGCGCGGCCCGCTTGGTAACGAGCCGTCGTCGTCGTACTAGCCAGAACCAGGACAACTGGCGGCGCACAATGCTTTAATATTAATTCGTGTGTATTTGTTGTCGCTGCTGTAGTAGTGGTCGCAAGGTTTACTGCCGAGAGTGAGATCCTGGGTTCGATTCTCGGGTCGAGCCTAGTAGCAGCCCGTTGTCTGGATTCGTGCCCGGTTGATAATAATTACATAGCTGCTTGCAGCTAGACTTTAACATAACTGGCGAAATGTGGCTTTACCTAATACAGAGTACTGGCTAACCTTTCGAGGACGATGTTAATGTTATATTATGCCAAAAGCATTGCGCAGTGTAGAGCTCCGTGGGTTCTGTCCCTCGTGCCACCCCGTGCTAACCCCGCGTGTGTGGCGGCAGGTGTTTGGCGCCGTTGTCTGCTGCGGCAAGAAGTCGTGCCGTCCGCCGCGCTGCCCCGGCGGCTGCAAGCCTCGCTACTGGTGACGGCACGGATCTATTCTACGACGCACAACTAGAAGTTCGAAGCAAGAAACAACCAGAGAGAACTGTATTATGGTGAGTCACGCTACGTATTTGGCAAATTTCGCCGGTAGATAACGGATGAGTGTTGGATTCTTACCTACTGCCATGAGTGGGGCCGGTAGCGTACACACCCGCCTGCCCGCATAGCCCCGTCACCACGAGTGGCCAGCCTGTTCTATGACTCTTCCAAGTTCAGCTTTTCTTTTTTGAGCGTCTTTTCGCCATAAAACTCGGTGTGTTATTTAAATGCGCGGGTGGTACTGCCTGTCTGCACCTGGGTGATTATATTTTCAGGACTCTGTAAGCTTGACCATGTCTGCCTATCGATCTTATATCAACTATAGGTAGGTACTATCAGTCTGTTGTTTTATTTTCCTCGGTAGTTCGGTATGTTTTATCGAAGTTATGTTTATTCCAGTCGTTATATCCTACTTCCTACTAACTACTACTATTATAAATGCGAAAATTTGTGAGTATGGATGGATGTTTGTTACTCTTTCACGCAAAAACGACTGAACGGATTTAGATGAAATTTTGCAACAGATAGTTTATAACCTGGATTAACACATAGGATACTTTTTATCCCGCTTGACGCAGGCGAAGCCGCTGGCTGAAGCATAGTAAGGTTCATAAAGATGCGGCCTCTGAATCAGACCAGCATCTCGCCTCGACCCTTGGCCAGTTCTGAATAATGAACTTTTACGGCTGCGCAAGCCAATGATATTCTTCCATATTTAGTTAATCAGTCAAAACTACTTTTGACCGGTCAACTAACATTTAGAAACTTATTAGGTTTGTTACCCTTTTGAAAAACATGTAATTCTAGGACTAGATAAATTACAACTGAGGCGTTCTAAAACATTTGACAACCCGAATGGCGCAGCGGTAGTGAGGCTGCCTTACGTTCTTAGGGTCCCGGGTTCGAATCCCGGTAGGAGCAAATGTTTGTGTGATGAGCATGGACATTTGTTTTCGAGTCATGGATGTTTATATGTATAATAGGTATGTATTTACAAACAAAAAGTATCTGTAGTATATCAACTATCTAGTGTCCACGACATAAGCCTCTTTGCTTATTTTGGCACTAGATGGCGTTGTGTGTAATGTCCAGTGATTTTTTTTTAATGCTGAAAACTAATTTTAACTTCATAAGGGTTTTGACTGACACCACTCAAAAGTAGGAGTTTTGACTGTACCTAACATATATACGATACATATATACGGTATACAAGTGTAAACAGACCCTTTACGAAGCCGCCAAACAAGAATTCTGTACCTACATCAATCTGTCTGTATTCTCTTCCTTCTCTCACACACTATTGTCTACATTTCTTTTTCATTTCTCCTTTTGCAGGGCTGCTGGCAGAAATTTCTTAAGAAATAAGCAGTACCTATGTACTCATATTTTTTAATGTGTTTTCCTGTGCTGTATACTGTGTGTACATAAATAGTAAAATAATAATGTGTGGCAGTGGTACGAGTGGGCGGCGTCGCTGTGGTGGTGGGCGCTGTTCCTGGGGCTGAGCGTGCTGCAAGTGCGCGGCTGCAAGAAGAAGACCATCTGCCGCCCGCCGCCCGGCGCCAGGCCCGGCTGCGGCGGCGGCAGGGGCAGGTGACGTCACACACGAGCTCTACACGCGTAAGTTGGTCATACTTCTCGTCTTTACTGAGAAGCGACTATCGTAACTGAAGTCGACAGGTTCGTTGGTGCACCGCAGTGTTGCGTTGCGTACCTATACCTATTAGCTTAGCGTCGCGGTGCCGTCGCGCAGCACAAGTTAATTTAGTCTTTTAAAGCATGAGCACACAGAGTTCGTGTGTTGTCGAGCCCGACCCGCTGTGCATCGCGGATGCGGAATCGTTCGTGAAAAAGTTTTGTTTTTTTTTCCATTCTTTAAACACTGATTCATTTGTTTTTAGGAAAACGAGTGATAATGACGACTGCACATCTGAACTCTCACACAGTGAACACAAGACTACTGTAAGTACCTGCCCGCCTACCATGTCAATATTTTATTTCGTGATGGCACAGATATTATAATACTTCGTCTTCGTAGTGATGGTAAACCAAGACATTTTTATTCAGCGGTGAATGACTGACGCATACCGTACCTACCGTCTGGGCTCATCGCCACCACTCATGAGGACGACGATAGACTCTATCGCCTGCTGGCACCTAGGGCGGCATCAGGTCGCCGTGGCGTCTTTTCCGCCACCCTGTCCCCAAGCAACGCTGCGCCACCTCCTGCTCTTCGTCGCTCAAAGACAGAAGGATGCTACTGCCTCCCATGCCCCTGCTGTCGACCATGACCTTGGCCACGACTGGCAAAAGAGAGGTCTGTCCAGATTGCTGCTGCGAGAGCACAGCGCTGCACCACCAATGCTCGAGGGTGTAAAATTGTGAAGCGCCGTGTCCTCGCTGCGGGCGCACTGGTGACACACGCCTTCCATCTAGCCACTTTGTGCAGCTATTTTGCCAAAGCAGCCATGCTCTGACAACATGTTTTATCCCGGGTAGCCTCCGTACCTCCACAATCGGCCGGATAGCCGGCAAGGTCCAGTGACCTGGACTGGGCGTCTCCAGCCTCATGAAACTTGATAGCCGAGTAGGTAGAGTGTGATGAGAATGCTCTAAATCTATATTTAAAACGTTCACTGTGACTGCCTTGCTGGTCTAGTGCACGCATGTCTGCTGAGCTTGAGGTTTAGGGTTTGATTCCCAGGTCAGCTGTACTATTAGGTTTTGCAATCGGGAATTTCTCAAAAGCAGCCAGTCTGGATTTGTGCCGGGTTGATGGCCAAAGGCTAGGCGAATGTGGGTGTATTATTAGGTAAACTTGTGCGTAACCCTTCAGGGATTACAGGTATGTTTTGACAAGATTGAGACAGGAGCCACCCTATGGGCCGCCCACTTAGTTTTCAAACAGGGCAAAATACCAACAACCTGCCATTCGGTCATTTTAAATTTTCATCTCATCAGTCGGGGCTTGTACCAAAATGACTTGAACACGCATAACCTGTCGATGATGTACGTGGCCTTTCAAAAAATCAATTTTCCATGCTGCTGCGCTCTCTCTTTCTCTCTCTCTCTCTCTCTCTCCACCTTCCATGTTGATTCCTATTGTCTGTCCTCAGTCCAGATGTAATTGTATATAACTGTTAGCAGATGTACAACAGGCGTGAACGCATAAGCAAGCAGACTGCATCCCGACTGCAGGCTGCTATCCGGCTACGTGTCAGTCGTGCGGCGAGTGCCCCCACAAGCACTTGGACCCTTGTGATATTTTTATGATATACATATACTACTAAATATAAATTAAAAAACAAACAAACTTTTAGTTTTTATATTGTTTTTCTTAAAATTAGGCTCCTAACATGACTAAATAACATCAGTAGTTCCTGAAACAAACAGAAGATGACGTTACATACACATCCAACATAATAACCACATAGGAAGGGGGGGTCTAAGCACAAAACCTGTAGTATCTGGTGTTTCCTACTACATAGCACTTACAGACATAGGACATGTTCGAGGCCCAAACAAAGAATTAATGACTACTTGATTTGACAGTTGTCCAACTACTCCCAATGTGTTTTTGCCCATCAGAAAACATAAATTGACACTTGTTTATATTGATACAATAATCATTAATACACAAAACTTACTTAGTCAAAATGCCGTCCTTTTTGGTAAGCCTCACAATGCAGTCGTCAGACTCCCCCATGCGTCTGATGGCTCCGCACACCACGTACATCTTGGATGACTCTGCGGCACGGCCGGTGGCGGGGTCCACATCTGCAATCACCAGCTGCACAGACGCGTGGTCCTTAGCATGGATCAGACGGTTGCTGGCCGAGCTGGAACAGTACAGTGACACATAAGAACAATGATGATTACCCATCTTTCAGTGTAAATATCGCTGGACATTACACACAGCGCCATCTAGTGCCACACTAAGCAATGAGGCTTGAGTCACCAGATAGTTGATATACTACTACTTTTTGTTTGCAAATACATAATATAAACATCCACGACTCGGAAGCAAATGTCCATGCTCATCACACAAACTCCTACCGGGATTCGAACCCGGGACCCTAAGAACGTCGCTCTCGACCCTAAAAACGAAGAAGGCAGCCTCACTACCACTGCGGTATTCGGGTCGTGTGAAAATAGTAACTATGATAGTTTCAGGATTTTATTTCATAATAAAATATCTGGCAAGAAGAAACAAGCATTTATGTTTCAAGGTTCAGAAATATTCTTAGTTGTAATTTTAACAAACATGATTGAACAATGTGATTGACCTAGGCACAGTTAAAATTGCTGATGAAGTACAATGTATATCTCTAGGAACAGACGGGCCAGAATGAGAGATCCTATTAAAATAATTATGTATTGTGTCAAAATCCGCATGCGATTCTCTTAACGCAATGTGGTCAACAATGTAAGATAACCTCAAACGGCACTCACCACTTCCTCGGGCAGTACAAGTCTACGAATTCACCGGCGTCGTTTTGCATGTTGAATGTCTGAAACACAAACTTTTACGTGACCACAAGCTCAATATTTGTATAAAATCACTAATATTTAGAAGAAAATGAAATATTCACCTACTAGGTAAACTAGTCACGGAAATGACAGAAGCGAAAAAGAAAGGAAGGAATTAAGATGGCGGCTGAAGTTGAAGTAAATATGAATACTAGTCTTTTGAGAACCGCATATTTTAGCATGTATTGGGACTAATAACATAGAATAACTCTAATTTATCCAAAAAGGGGGCTATGATACCGCCGTACACGCTTTGTCGACCTACCTTAACACTTAATCGGCCATGGCGTCTACAAGTTCATTTTATGAAATCGGTACCGGAATGTAGTGCGATCAAGGAAATGATATACTAACTGGAATGAGTACGAACAAAATGCTAAAAAAATAAAAAAAAACCCTATCCCAAAAGCTTAGAGTTTAAATTGGTACGATGGATTCAATAGAAAAGAAAAAAAAACAAAACGTTCCGAGCGAGAAACCGACAAAGGTCGAGGAATGATTTTGACCTTGAAAAAGTCGTTCCTCGACTTTTATGAACTTGGAGGGTTGTATTGATGATTTTGATGATTATAATTCTGTAACTACATACATCTTACAGTCGCGAACAATATTTTAATCAACATACAACCTAGCACTGGTCTACAAATTGCAAAAAACGTAAGAAAATTTGAATTTCGCGGGCTAGTCTGGAGCATCCACCTTAACTTAAATGTATGTCTGTACCGTCCAGTTGCAAATTATCCATTTTGCAACCTGTCTATCCAGACGACTTTTGTATTCGGGGATTCGAGGACTCCGATAATATTATATATTTTTTCAGAACAGAAATCGCATATTCTAGCTATGACTGTTTACCTATAATGTTTTAGTAACATTCGCCAATATTTATTTTATGTTCCGAAACCATTCATTTTCACTCGCAGCTCGCCAAATGGATTCTTTTGCTGGAGAAGCATGGAAAAATCCTTAGGACACGGCAATATTTGTATTTAAAAAGCAAACTAGGTACTACCGAAACCATGTGCGATGTCCGATGTTTCTAATTTATATAATATACTTTTGATTACTATGTACGTCAACGGTGTTCGAAACTTCGAACTTACTTACTTAATTTATTTGGATATTTTATATAACCTTCTGGAATCTGCTTTTGGCTGTCAACGAAGTGACCTGCTCGGGCCAGTGAAAGGCCCAAAATTAACATATTTCCTACGTGCTTCGCGTTTAACTTTGATCAATAATAGTCGATGCCCTTTATGGAAGGAAACACACTCATCTTTTGAACAAAATGGATAAAAATATTATTTAAATGAAGCTTTGGACGACCGAGCTTGGACACAAGCTTCTGTTCCTATTCTTATGGAAGGCCTCGGCGTCAGCAAAATTTCTAGTATTTACCGGCTTTTATATCCTCGGTTTTATAATTTCTCAGTGTCGTGGGACACTGAGAAATTAATCAGGAATATCTTGGCTTCCGCTGATTGATTTTGATGTACCGTGCTCCTCCGTTTAAATATAGTAACCTAATTGGAAACTATATTTTCAAGTCGTTTGGGGTTGAAACTCTAGGACCATGGGGTCCGAGTGCGCACAGTCTTTTCAAGGTTACAAAACGCTTAGTCGACACTTCCCGTGACCCAAGGGCTGGCTGTGGCTTTTACCTTGACCAAAGGCTAATGCCGCGTTGACACGTTCAGAGTATGGATCTCGCATACTTATTCGGACGCAATTCGTATTATGGCAACCCATCCGAGTGTGCTCGGATTATGGGAGTGAATTAGAAAACGCTCATAAAGAAGTGGAATGGCAGCATTTGGCAGATGTTAGGAGACTAGAAGGACATACAGAAGAACGAGAAGATTCTGTCTTCTTCTATTTTGGAGAGACTAATGGACTCCATGGCGTGGGATTCGTGGTAGCTAAAAATTAGGAAGGATAACATCATTGAGTTGATTGGGTAGGTACTCAGAACGAATGGCTGTTCTCCAATTCCGCATTTCACTCAAGCACACACTTACTATCATCCAGCTGTAGGTACTGCAAGCCTTGAGGTTGGACTAACGAGGAATTGGTCGAAGACTGCAGCCATGAGCAATGCCGCTGAAAATATTGATGGACAGGTTTTACACTATAGTAGCGACGAATATAACTACCTGCAGGGCTAATGCGTATCTTTCTGATGTCCAGTGACTATCAAGCTTCGGTTTTACATCGAACTTCGATGACAACCGTGAATGTCATAATTTTGGTATTACGTATCACACTTAGTGGATATCACTTTACGGTGACTAACAGGGTCATACATTATACGAAACTTACCTTTTGACCGTTAATTGATGGACACGGAGCCCAGTTACTATCATTTCGAGCTGTCAACAGAGATACGTAATAGCCCTACTGGGCCAGAGATCGACGGTCCAGTCGAGTCAATTAAAAATAAAACATTTCAAAAAGTTATTGTTTTATTTCCACAAATACACATAATTTCACATACATCAAACAAAAGAACAGACCTCGCCATGTACGCCTTTTTATTACAAGCTTTTTTTAAAATTTGGTCCACTTCCCGCTTACCGATTGAGCTGAAAAAAAAAGTTAAAATAAAATTAAAAGTAAAAAAAACTTTTATAAAAACAAGCTTTTATTTATATGCGAATTACGTTAGCTGCATTATCGGGGGATTGAAATGAAACCAAAGATGACTGTAGTTAATGTAATTAGTAAAATAATTAAATTAGCCTAGCTCCTATTCGAAGTGTGAATATGGGATGATCTTCTTAGATTCTCGTTATTAGCTAATCTTAGGTACGTGCAATGAAGTGCTTGTCTTGGCTCTTTACTTCCGTACGGTTCCACCTTGAAACCTTGAAAGTATTGGGTGCTGAGTCGGTGATCTCCGTATTGCGAGGTCGATCGCTCGATGTCCGCGCGTCACGAAGTGCCTCGTCGGCGTTTGGCTGCATTATTATACTCTTTGTTTGGCTGTTTCCCTTATGCAGCGGCGTGTGAGTCGCGAATCGGGGTCTAGGTCGTAGGTAGCGCTGCGCGTACCATGCGCTAAAAAGAATTAAAATAAACTTTTCCTTTAAAACTTTTGCTATCAAACATCATTACACAATTTAATGATATTTAAAGCTTGTAGCGAGATTTTCATGTGTAGATAAACAAGTGTTATTAAATAACTTGATCTAATTGGTTTTAATTGAAAAAAAAAACAAATTAAGTAAATACGAGTAAGTACCTAAATCTCGCGACAAAATTTTCATATCATCTAAATTGTGTAATGACGTTTTATGTTGATAGCAAAAGTTTTAAAGGAAAAGTTTTAAGAAAGTTTGTTTTTAATATTTTTTTTTGTAAATAATTTGCGGACTGGACATTCTGCAAATTGGACATTTTTCGAACACTGGCCATTTTGCGAATTGGAAATTCTGCGCCTAAACGTTTAACGCTTGTCGCGAGATTTACCTAAGAGTTTAATCTCGCTTTAGCCAACATAAAACATATCTACTGTGCGGGACAACGAAGATAGTGTATAGATATAGATATATAGGGTACATAGGCACTGATAGGATAGTAAATAGGCACTAATAGTATAGTAAATAGGCATTACAAACTGTTAGATTAATAGGTTAGTTCGTAGACTAATATGTTTTAGCATTTTGTTTTGTATACATATTAGGCTTAGCGTTACGAGTTTATTATGTTATGTTTTTTGTTGATTGTATACTTTTGTATGATAGTTCTTGATATATAGATCTCAATAACATACAGTTTTATATAGGTTCACATAGAAAAAGTTAGTAAAAAACGCAAATATTGTCACGCGGTTCTCGTTACAGTCAAGTTTCTCAGTACAAGCTAATTTGTGTAATATTTTCCCGCATTTTTTGTCTTATTTTGATTGGATTTTAGTTTTTCCCGCGTTTTTTGGAATATTGTAAACGAATGTGATTGGCTAGTTACTGAAAAAAAAAATTATAATAATCGGGCCATTTTGGTCACTCATTCATTACGTCATTCGACACAGTCAACGGCAAGCTAGCTATAGGAAAAGCTCTCTCCCAGTAAACAGAAGAAAGAAGCTCATCAGTGGTTTTACTCCTCACCAAGCAGTTTAAATGTGCTACATTGCACATCTACATTCAGCAGATAGCTAAATTGCCGTTGATGGAATGCCTCGACCGCCGATCTACAATATAAGCTATCAAAGTTACAATCGTCATCTGAACTACATCATTATGAGCCGAGAACTGCTGTGTATACAAGAATTGTCCAACCTCACCGATAAGGTTGAGTTGGGCAGTATTAGTAAATAAATAAAACACAAAAAGATAATCTCAAAAATAATCTTTACTTATACAACCATTTTTTACACGTTCACACACACAAGGCGAGACGAAATCAACACATTATAGAAAAATAACAAATTTGTTGAAAAAATTATTAAAATAAAACATCGACGAACAGAAACAGTTTATAAATATTATTATGTACAGATATTTGAGTCGCTCGCACTCATATTGGTAAAAAAACTAATAATGCACTAGTTTCATGTTATTGCTGATTTTTCGAGACATGTTTTCGATTTCGTTTCGAGTTCGGCGAAATATTTTCAAGTTTCGCCGAAAGTATGTCGGCTTTCAGCGAAATTATGAGATCATTACTACAACATTAGTTAATTAATGTAAGAAGTAATTAAAATAAGCACATTTTTCTACATGATAAAGAAACAAGTTGTTTTGACATCCATTATTAGGATATTATTAAATAAGCAAGGAAAATTTTAAAAAAAGCATTTTTAATTTCTACTTTTTCTAGCTGATATGTCTCATTGGTCATAATTATGGTTCAAAAAGAGCATAAAACATCAAAATAATTTTCGACGTATTGACAACCTCCTTCATTTTTGAAGTCGAGTACTTGTTGACCAACTTCAAAAAATGTACAAGGTATTGGTTACAAAGAAATCTTCACGCTATCCTAATGTAGCCAATAAAAGATATCCACCTGATGTCAGAACGCAACACAGCGACATGTCAAAATTAAACGCGTGTCCAATGATCTGATTGGCTATTTATAATAAAATTCAGACAACGAATCCAACAGTGTCTGTCATTTTTTTAGCTATTTTGTGTTGATTTTCGTTCTAAAAACTGGATCTTAGGTTCGCCTATTCCTAGGGACTTCTTAATACATAGTAGGCTTATTTAACAATAATCTTTTTGTCATGAAAGAAATTGAGTATTATTAGAAGAATAGAAATAAATAAGAGTAGAGACGAATAAAAGTGACTAAAAAAATATTGCGAAAAAAGAATATGATTTTTGTGAATAACGCCATCTACCGGTTTTTGTTGGCAATATCATGAAACTAGTGATGACACCTAGCGGACTCTACTAACAACTTCCTAGAAGAATTTCTTCGCTTGCGCTTCTTTTCTTTCTCTGTGAACAAAAAAAAATACATTGAAGAATAGTGAATTTTTATGTACTTTAAAATTTATGACGTTTTTCAATAGCTACCAGTTTGAGATGAACTTACTTTACACATATGTGTTGAATAGTTTACATCGTTTGGAAAAAAGATTAGCAACACGCGACTGTTGTCGTATCGATGAATGGGACTCAGAATGCCGGTATGCCGGAAGGCCCTTAGGGCGTACACACGTAGAACGATGGCTGCCGGCGCTGACCTGCCAGCGCTTATCGGCACCCAGCGCCGATAAGCGGTCAGTTTCTGACGGCGTAAGCAAGTCGGAACTTGTCGGCGACGTTCGGCGCTTATCGGCGCCGGGAGCCAGCGTTCTACGTGTATACGCACAGGTAAGTACTGCCGCGGACGATCTTCACAAACACCACAACTACTCACTTGTACATGGCGTAGACCAGCATGAGCGCCAGTTGCGTCGCTACGACCACCAGCAGCCCCGTGAAGCTGACGCAGCTCACATCAGGACAGGCGGGCACGTTGAGGGCTTGAGGGCTACCAGCTGCGGCTAGCCTGCACACAAACATGATTGGTTATTACAGTACACAAGATCTTTTTCGGCAGAAACTTAATAGAACGTCACCCGGGGTCGCCTCTTGACGTCGTCGAATTCACTGTGCCCGTCCGAATGTTGATCTAAACTTCGAGTGACCCTTACTCCATTTTATTTTTAGAGTCTTGTAATCACATCGGGAGTAGGGACACCTATCCAATCGTGTTGTCAATAATTCGAGTCGAGTCCGTAATGATGTCTGTTGATGTAACGGAGTAGGAAACGCCCGTAATTTAGGAAGGATAGCCCGCGAAATTTAAATTTTCTTACGTTTTGTGCTATTTGCAGGTGAGTGTCAAGTTGTATGTTGAACAAAACATAATTCGCGACCGTAACATCATTATAGTACGAGACCATTGACCGAACAATGATCGACCAATGACCGAACAATGATCGACCATTATGAATTTAGCAGATTACGAATTTTCAGCAAAACCATTGTCATTGATCAACAATTATGAAATCAATGATAGATCATTGTGACACCATTGTAATAGCAGACTCGCCCCCCTGACAACGTAAAAATACGTCAAACATTATTTGTTAAAAAGATAAAAATAAACCACTATGACTGCCTCGTTGGTGTAGCGGTCGCAAGTGCGACTGCTGAGCGAGAGGTCTCGGGCAAAGTGTTATTGGGTTTTTCCGTCAGGAATTTTTGTGTAGCAGCCACGGAGTCTGGATGTGTGCACCGTCGATGACAATAGGCTCGCCCCTATTACATGGGACCTTTTATATGTATAGAAACATAATAAGCTAGTCATACCTCTGCGCTACTCCAGTGACGGTGGCCTTCACCTGCGCCAGACTGTCCCGCACGTCGCTCAGCAGCTGCGGACTGTTGCCTGCGCCGGCGCCGCCCGACGCGGCCGCCAGCGAGTCCGACTTGCGCGACACGTCGATGATGAAGCCTCTGCGGATAGGGATAAGGTTGATTTTTGAATAATGAGGAGTTATCTTGTTATTTAGATTAGTAATTGATCTTTTAAACTTTTTAAATTCTAATTGTTTGGAACTAGAGAACCAAAACCCATTACTAAAAGATTCTTTGTGACGAAACATTTCTTAAAGCAACAAAAAAATTAAATGTGAATTTTTAGCTAGCCAAGTGTGCATAGAAATCATATTATACATAGATACTTGTCATTTTATACAATTTTAATTTCAAAATCGACGAATCGTCGACATACCACGATTATACTTGTTTGGTCATTAATTTGGGGTCTATTTCTTAATCGACATTAAACTTGTATCTGTGGAATAAAAATGACATTGCGATGGAAGGCCTCCTACCAGGTGGACCGTGGACCTGGTGAAGGTCAATGTGCTGACACTTAAGGGAGGCCTATGTCGAACAGTCCACTGTTGGACATAGGCCTCCCCTAAGTGTCCTGAGCGTCTTAATAATAACACCACAGGCTGCATTTATTTTGGTTTAGGCCCGTAAATATAATTGAAAGTACCAGTAAGTTGAGAAGCAAAAGCACATTCCAAACATAATAATAATGACAGAAAAAGATTTAATGCCAAACCGCGATATTGTTAATACAAAATATGTCTTTTAAATACCAGCCCTCATTGGTTGTAAAATATAGAAACGCCACTTACTTTAATTCAGCAATAGTGTTGATCATGACTTGGTTGTTGGCGACCAACGCGTCCCAGTCGTGGCGACCAATGGGAAGGGATGGCATCTGCAATCATAACATTGTACTCCATGTTTAGTAACAAAACAACTACTCATCATCTGCCTAGCCTTTTCCCTATATTGGGGTCGGCTTTCAGTCTTACCGGAAGCGAGCGACTGGCTATCTGACCTCCACAACCCAGTTAGTACTGGGTAATACGATACTCCTTAGTAAGACTGATTGTCAGACTTTTGGGCCACTGACTTCTAAATGACAGCCGGGACCAACTGCTTAACGTGCTTTCCGAGGCACGATTTAATTACGACAAGAGAGAAGAATTATGGATCATTTTGTTTCCGAAACAAAATGAACTCAATTCATTCATAACAGTGATATATTTGCGAAATCGCGAACTTTCAGAGTGCGGCGCATTGCCTTATGTGTGTTGCTTACCTGTACGGGCGCGGCGCCGGGCTGGATGGGCTGTCCCTGCGAGTGGCTGTACACGGCTGTCAGCATGGACAGAGAGTTCATCTGCTTGCCTATCACCTGGGGCATGGGGTATAAGCGCATCGTTAGTATTTACAGTGACTGATTTAACTGGGGCAGTATGAAGTTAGGTAGAGATACCGGGAAACTGTCCTATGAACATTTTTTTAAATGATGTTGACATTCTTAATTTTTGATGAAGGGGCACTTACATAGAAAATTATAATGAATGAATACAAGTAGTCCTCACCTCGTCCACCTTCTTGTTCAGATCCCGCAGTATGTCGTGTATCTGCGTCTGCCCCTGGAAGATCTGCCGCAACTCGCGCTGCGCGTCCGACTCGAACCAGTCGTCGAACTCGCCGTCCTTGTCGCGCACCTGCGGAACACAGTGGGTCAGAGAGAGATGCCTATAACCTTAAACAAGATTTTGTGTGGTATACTACTACTAAAAACCCCGACTACTGAAAAATCACGCTGTAATCAAATTCGGGTTAACAAGGTAAAATCGTCTCCTCCTATTGTTGAAGTCGGTTAAAATGTAGCCTATGTAACCCGGGCCATAATAACGAATCGATTGACACCTTATTCATCAAAATTGGATGAATAGTTTAGGCGCTACGGAGGAACACACAAAAATAAAAACATACATAGACTGCTAAAATGATAACCTTTCCTTTTGGCTTCGCCGTAGTCGATAAAAAACTATGCTATGCCTGTTTTATAACCAACTTCTAAAAAAGGAGGAAGTTATGTTTTCCAGCAGAATCTTTTTTTTTTGTGTGCTTTGCACCGATTACTCCGTGATTACTGAGCCGATTGCTCCAGACTTCCACTGAGGAAGACCTCTGATGACAGAACCCAATAATTCTTTCGCTTAACTTGTGAATCGAACCTTGGACAACGAACCGACTGAAGTATTGCTGCGCCGACCTAATAGAATGCGATAACGGCAACAGGAACATGATAATGATGAAGAGCATACAAACCTCATCGGGATGTTCCTTCCTATAATCTTCTTTCTGCTGCTCCAACTTCTTCTGGTACTCCTGGTACTCAAGCGACAGCTTCTGTTGTTCGTCCTGACTCATCTGCTGACCTCCTGGTGGATAAGACATGTTTATAGCCAAATTATAATACATAGTACTAGGCTCCTATGAAACTAAGGTGGTCTGATGATGGTGAAATTTCAGATGGACTCTACAAAAAGTACTAGGCTCACATAAGATGAAGAGGCTCAAAAAATATTACTATTATTTCTAAAAAGTTCTAGGGTTATATAGGACCAAGAGAGCAGTTTCTCCGTGATCATGGTACTTGCAATATTCCTTTTAAATATAGGTTGTCAACGTTGTCTCTCATTACACAATTGTTTTTCGTCGCAGGCTATCAATAAATGGTACATTTTGATACAAGTGGAGAAAGTTTGTTATTGTATCCGAGGCGGAATTAACTCCCGAGCCGTAGGCGAGGGTGTTTTTGAGCCGAGAACTGCAATAACAAATGTCCACGTGTATCAAACGACGTTTTTCAATACACTTTTGAAGAAATAAAATACAAGAACGAAAAATATTTTTGTCATGAATTATTAGGAAACTATGATTTTAATTGTCTTTTTTTCCGCGCTTTGCTATCGCCAGGTTGAAGGAGAAGCAAAGGTATGAGCCGCTAAACAGCCAAATTTTTTTTTTTTATATATATATTTTTGTATTTAGAACACAAATAAATGTTAATTTGTTTAAAAAAGTAAATATTAGTTTTAAATAATCATGTTTATCTATGATATTCTATTTATAAACACAATTTGAATATTCAACAAATATTTATGCCGTAAAGACGCATTATTGCTTTGCCGAAATAAAAAAAAACATTCACCTCCGACTATAGGCTTTGAACCAATTTGGACTAAGTATAGGTCTATCTGTGGCAATTTTCATTCCCGCAAACGTGTTGGAAAGTGAAAAAATCGCACGCGTGTGAAATACATTGCATGTTGAACCAGTTTTCGAGGAAGTGTATTGAAAACTAATAATTAGGCTTGTATACGATCGAAGAGGTTTCGTTTACGCTATCAATAAAAAGCACTAGGCTCGCATACAGTCAAGAGGGTCTCGTCTCACCGCTCATCTTTCGGCAAACTATATCTCAATGTACCAGGCTACCATAGAAGTCAGGAGACTCACCGCTCTGCTGCTGCTGCGTGTGCAGCGAGGTGGTGAGTAGGTGTATGACGTCATGGTCGTCGGCCAGCCCTCCCGTGGCGGCCGACAGGCCCAGGAACCCTCCTCGCGGGAGGACCACGTTCTCGGCGCGGAAGCAGAGCTCGTAGTCGGCTTCGTTGTTCGTCATGCCTGGAAAAAGAAAGGTTAACATAAATAAAAAAAAACCTATTAAAAAAACCACCTTTAAAATGCCCCTCCCCCTCCCCTAAAAATAACAAAATCCCCATTTTAAATCCCTTGGTTTGGTGTCAAACTGCGCACAGACATAATCCTGATCCTGACTAATATTATAAATGCGAAAGTAAGTTTGTTTGTTACCGTTTCACGCCTAAACCACTGAACCGAACATCCTGAAATTTTGCATATACGTTGTCAGGTGTACAGAAACGGACATAAGGTACATTTCATCCCGAAAAAAAGTTGACTTACAGCTCAACCTTTAGCTCGTAAGTCGGGACCATAAGTGCACTTGAGTGTCTTAGAGTGCACTTCAGCCGTCTGTAGTGCACTTAAGAAGTCAATAGTGTCCCTGTGTACTACACACTTAATTTGAAGGACTATGGTCTCTTTAGCTCCTTATGTGTAGATAACTACACGTCCAAGTAAACAGTTTGATTTAGACAAGCCTTTTATATCTAAACTAAAAATAATAAAGCTGAAGAGTTTGTCTGAACGCGCTAATCAATAAAACCAGCAGTCGGATTTGAAATTATTATTGCTATTGCTAATTCTTGACCTTAGGGAGCCAAGCAAAAAAAGAAAACGGCGGGTGAATCCGCGGAGCACAGCTAGGCTTATGGTCCAAGACTTGAGATCCTACTTATTTGGTGACTAACAAAATGTGTGGCATCGAATAGTGTTAGTATGTACTGTGATGGATATCTGCTAGCTTGGGCCGATGGACTATATTCAGGTATCAGGTGCTAAAGTTGCGTAAAAATTTTACTCAATTTTTTTAAGTCTGTGTGCTGATTTTTACTGATGCCTTGCGTCTCTGGGTTCTTGCTCTATTGGCAATAAGGCCCGGACTCCACCAAAGCGGAGACAAAACGAGACGAAAGAGATCTATTGTAAACCACCAATAGAGTTTCGCTTACACTTCTCGTTACCGCTGAGGTTTAGTGGAAACGGATAAGCGCCGAGGAGAAGAAACATGAACTGGGCGTGAGTAGCCTGTCTACACATCTCTGCTCCGGTCCAGTTAGTACGCATCTCCGCAAATAAATAAATATTGCTGGACATTACATACACCGCCATCTAGTGCCACACTAAGCAACGAGGCTTGTGTCGTGGACACCAGATACTTTATTATTTTTGTTTGTAAATACATACTTATTATGCATATAAACATCCATGGCTCGAAACAAATGTCCATGCTCATCTCATCACACAAACATTTGCCCCGACCGGGATTCAAAACCGGGGAACGTAAGGCAGCCTCACTACCGCTGCGCCATTCGGGTCGTCAAAGCAAAGCAAAGCTTTGGCGGATACACCTCAGCTGCTAAGCATCTCTTGTCCTCTCCGCATCGCACATCTCGGTTTCGGTGCAGTCCGGACCTCAAGTCGGGTTTCGTTGTCCAAGTACAAGTGTACATTAAGTAGATATCAGAGTGCTATTGAAAAACCATCTACATACCCCGATGGAGCAGAAATGTTACTTATTTTGTTTGAAAACAATTCCGCTAACTCACAGCTACTCACATCTGCTATAACTACGCTATGATTGGCTGACCCAAGGTCAAATAACACTCTCTCTCTCTCACACTGTTTTAGTGAGAGCGAGCGTAATATTTATGAGTGACAAATCACTTATTAGTTGCGGAGGCGGATGACCCGACATTACCGCTCTATTGGGGTATATGCTCGATGTGAAAAACTCATCAAAACTGTTAAAGTTGTGTAGCGCAAGCTGAACTTAAAGGGCGAATTTCACAAATCAAATCAAATCAATGTAAGATGCCTGTACTAGGATAATCCTGTATCACAGGCTGCAGGAGCTCTAACAATATGCTATAAGTAGGGCAGTAGTTTTTTGTTTAATATTTAACATTACGGGACAAAATTATTTTGATTAAGGTTGAAGCTCTGACCGACCGTCCATACATTTTTGTCTCGTAAAATACACTAAACACAGACACTCTTTCTTTCAAACTAATCGTTTTATCACTTCTCTACAGTGAAATGTGTACGCAACGGACCTTTTTGGGCATTATCTTACATTATTTACTGAGAAAAACAATAATGAAATCCCGGCAAAATTTGACACTTCTTTAGTAGTGTGCGTGACTTTTGACAAGCAAACCAAAAGCGTTGTTTAGACATTGACACGCTAGATGGCGTGCAGACGATCTTATAATTCTGATAAATCAATATCTTAAGTTCAATAATTGGTTAATTCCCTTTCCAACCGTTCAAAACAAAAACAATATAAAATAACATAAAACTGATGACATAAACATCAATGTTTTGTTTTTTTTTAAACTTTTCTTACTTATTATTGTTGTATGGCAACATAAATACCAATAGTCGTAGAGGTAGGTTATAAGCAACGATGCCGTTCTTCCTAACCTTGACCTACATGCATTGTTGACGTAACAAAGCGTTGCCAAACTTCGTTCACTTGTATAGACTGTTATAAAATACATTCTTATTTCGGTTGTGACGCGCTATGATTTGCGCGCGGAATTTCTTGCGTATTAAATTTTGTATGCTATACATTTTCATTGATTCAAATTGCATTATTTCTCTAGTATATATTTAGTTCATATTATTTAGTAGACTATAATGTAATTTATCGTAGGTATAGTAATTATTTATTCTAAAAACGCAATTCTATTTTTTTCGGTGGTATTTGAAACAGCAAGTTGACCCGTGATTTTTATGAAATCTCGTCATAATACTAATTACCTACGTCATACGTAGCAGTGATGAGTACAAAGTCAGTGTTTCTTAATATTTGAATGTGTTTGAATATATTTTTGGTCAACAATAGATATAATTATTAATCGGTTAACTACCAAAGTAGTCACAAAATAACTTGCAAACATGTGCAAAATATAGCTTTGCCGGGCGGGACACCTTTTACGCATTTTGCAAACAGTATCAGACAGACAGTCAGACATACATTAATATTAGTTGGTTTTATTTTGTAGTAGGTACCTAACTTACCAAGCTCTCGCTAGTTCACGTCAAATTGTTATGGTGCGTTCAGAAACAAATAGAAATCAGTTACTTACAATCTATTTTGTGCTTTATTTTAAATAAGTAACTTATCTAATCTGATTTTGTTTTCTTATTTGTCGACCAATTCTACCAGGAATATAAAGATAACATTGAAATATAAAGATAAATAAAATGTAACTTAACATTTTTCTAGATCTTTGGTTTCGAACGCAACCCTATTTTATTATCTATGATTTGGAATATTGCAATTTGCATCATGGTTGTGAAATACGAATTTACGATACTATTACATTATTTTAAATTTTATTGATTGTGGAAGCTGGTTCAAATATCTAAATGATTATCTGGGATATCTGGGCATCGCATTGTGGACTTGAAGGATGTAAATGTAATGGAGTGGGCATTTCTTCTGGAAATATGTACCTACATCGAAATATGTGTGAATCTAACAAATTGAATTTGTTAGTGAAATTGATGGATTTCGAAGTGAATTAATTTTCAAGTGCAATATGTGTCATAAAATTGTTCGGAGAGCAGTGATTAAATAAATACTGGACACAAGCAGCTCACAACAAGTCCTATGGATATTCCGGATATTCCAACAATGTCAGCTTTATTTTATTATGAAAGATCAAATTGCTATTCAAAAAGGTTATGAGGTGTCTTCAGACGGCGCGGCATTCCATTTGTTACTGTATATGTAGATTGTATATGGAGCATGGTTCAAAGGTCAGGTAAGTTAATATTTTACAAAACACGAATTTGGTTCTGTAAGACATTTCTAATACGTGCAATATTTACAAGTGTTGATTTTCATTTCCAGGCCTGCATTATTGGTAAAGAAACTACTAAATGTCTATTTCTTGCTGCTAGAAAGAAATATTGTTAGACATGTCAATATTATGAGAGGAGAAACATCGATATGAAAATTATGAAAAAAAAAACTGCTGAAAAAATTTTACTGGATCATCTACAGCAATGGAATCAGAGAGAAATGGCCCGCTTCATGTATTCGGAGTACATGAAAACTGCAAGGATTATTACTGCAATGTCAATAAAACATTGACAGATGGAACTGAAAAGAAGGAAGAAGATCTCGTAGAAAGGCTGAAAAATACTGCTCCAGAGGTGTGGGTTCTGATTTATGCAGCCAATGAAAAAATTGCTTTGAAGGCAGGTCGTTTGTCAAATGAGACAACAAATGTGGCAGAAAACTTTATGAGCGTAATAAACAAATTTAACTGTGGAAAACGAATTAGTTTAGGAAAAGGGCGTTCTTACCAGCGACGTGTTCATGTGGCAGGTAAATATAAAGTCTTTCCTTATATAACCCAATTTATATCGCCACAACATGTCTTTCCTGGAATATAACACTTAAAAATATGTTTTCAGGACTATCGCTTGCTAATGGACACAAATGGCATGAAACTGCATGGAAAAAGCAGACCACACAGAGCCCAAGGAAACATTTTAAAAATACTTAAAACGGAAAGAACAAAGCAGAATACGATAGCAATCTTCGACACGCAAACGATTGTTTACCAATTTAACAATATGAGAGTGTAGCAAAAAGTATGTTCATGCAACAATATAATAAAATTGTGAGGCCTTCAGGCCTTTTTATTGATGAAGAATTTGGATTTTTAGCTGGCCGTCCAGATGGTAAGTTATTTATTTTTCAAACTTCAATTTTATCTTTGTGTTTGGCAAATGTGGCCAAACATAACACTAGTTATAATTGCGAGAAACAAAGAATAACCAGCACTAGAGACGATTGAATTTCTTATATCAAATCTCATAAAAAGCTACATCTGTGTTTTATATTTTATGGCAATTTGTTACAGGTATAATTGAAAATGAGAGAGCTGTTGTTGAGATCAAGTGCTTTCCATCATTGGCCAGGACAAATCAAAGCCTCGAGGCAGCTGCACTAGAAAAGAAAAACTTTGCTCTAAAACTGGACAATAATGTTTTAGTGATGAAGAAAAAGCACGATTATTACTATCAAGTAAACTGAAAATTCTATTGCATGTCCACATTTTAATTAATTTCAATATCTGGTTTTCTCTTACTATAATTAAATTCTATTCCAGGTTCAAGGCCAAATGCGTGTCAGCAAAATGGATAAGTGCTACTTCATATGTTTTATTTCAGTCACGAAACCTTTGACTGTAATAGAAGTTTGTCAGGATAATGAATTTATCAGCAATATGATACCAAAATTATCAGACTATTTAAAAACTGTGTTCTGCCGGAAATAATTTTGAGACGTGTTCAAAAAAATGCTAAATGTATAGATTTGAATGGTATGTACGCAAAGCTTTTCCTTTTTTTTGTCCTCATTTTAATAAATTTCAGTATCTGGTTTTCTCTTACTATAATTAAATTTTATTCCAGGTTCAAGGACAAATGCGTGTCAGCAAAATGGATAAATGATACTTCATATGTTTTATTTGTCGAGATAATGAATTTGTCAGCAAAATACCAAAATTATCAGATTTTTTAAACTGTATTCTGCCAGAAATCATTTTGAGATGTGTTAAAAAAAGCTAAATGTATAGGTTTGAATGGTATGTACACAATGCTTTTACTCTTTTTTTCACTTCATAAATTGCATCAATTTCAATGTCTAAACTAAATAGAATATATTAGGTTATTCTAGTAAAAAATAGCAAAGAAGAGAAGTAAAGTTTTATTTTAGAGCAGCTAAATAATATTTTGAAGTGAATGGTACATAATATTCCTCAAAAGTAACAAATATTACCAATTACCTATGTTTTCTTTGCAGCAGCAGTATAGCAGTGGTTTCCAGACAGGAACTTTCAAAGCAGACAGGGTAAAATCAACTGATTCTAGTTCGAATTGTATTTTAGTAGTAGTTTGTTTAGAATCGACATTATCATGGTATATTTCTTAGTTTTAGATTTGATGTTATCTCTTGTATAAGAATTATAGTTTCTGTGTTATGAAATGTCTAATTATTGTAATAATTGGTACTATTACAAATCAGCATAATTTACTTCAAATACTTGTTTTGATAAAAAATTCAAAAGTGTAATGTAATAAAATAAAACTGCGTTTTATTGTAATTAATGTTGACATAATTTATTTCCCAAAATTATAAATAAATAGTATACGCCAACAAATACAAACTTTTATTTTTATACCTATCTTACGGTCGAACAAGCTATTTGGTTAAAAGTTTAACCCACAAATTACATTGTAAAATATAAACCAAATAGCTTGGTCGACCGTCCATATCTACCGTAGCAGGTTAAGCAGGTGGCGTTCTGTAGAAATCATCAATCTCAATACAGAAAAATGAAAAACTTGTTTTTTTTCATTCACGCCATCTAGTGTCAATCCTTGTAAACGTAGGGCTTACATACTCACCCACGTCTGTGTGTGTAAACAACACTATGTTCAATAGCAAATGTTAAAATCCGAAATTGTGCCGAATTGGGTGGATTTTGTGGCAATGATATGACCCAGTTCGATAAAGCGCAATGTCCTCTAATCGCTAGCGCTACTCCTACGACCTAATAATTTTCCAATTACACAAAAACCCAAATTAACTAAAAAATGTTGACTTCAACGCCATCTAGCGGGGAAATGGCTGGGAGCAGCCTGTATGCATACCCTTAACTTACCACAACAAACAGAAGAACTGAAGAGCATCTCTAAAACGCAGTTTAGTTGTTTTGTTCAAGTTCAATTGTGAAATGCGCCCAAAGCGTGAGTGTTAAAGTTACTTTTCAGTTCATGTACTCACCATTGTGGAAGAACACAGTGAGGGTGTTGAGGTAGTACTCGATGCGCGCGCGCGTCGGGAACGGCTTGTTGCGGAAGTCGCGCAGGCAGCCCGACAGCAGCTGCTGGGAGCCGTCGCTGGAATACACATTGTTACGGGCAACATGAACATTATGTTATTACTAACTTTTGTCACCTAGGGGTATAAAAATAGTGTACGATCTATTCTCAGACCTACCAAAAACCTGTTAACGAAGCCGAAAGGCACGTCTTGTTCTCCCCGTCATCGATCATTTTTTTGTTCTACATCATACCTGGGAACCTTCTATTCATTTGATTTTGATTGCATATTGGGGGGTCAAAGTTCCAACTTTTTGACAAGTTTTTTTTTTTTTTAATACTAGTTTTTAATGTGAGATTTTTACTTTAAACTCTTCCACGACCCCCTTACTATTCAATCCATCCATCAGCACAATGTTTTGAGTGCGTTACATTGAGTTCTACCACAAAACATGATTTTTCATCCCAAAAAAAAAGTCGTTTCCCAGCAATAATATTTGCGTAAAGTTACTTAGTTTGATGTACAGAATGCTTGGTTGACGGCTTCGTGATGAGGTGGTTTACACCCTGTATATAGTAGAAGATTATTGCCGGCTCCTGGAATGCTCCCTAAAAAGCCGGCACAAAACAAATTGTGGCACATCTCTCTTTCAAGTTTCAGGCAGATCTCCTTGTTGATCTAATGACACTGGGCCACTGATGCAGGACAAAACAAACGGTACCAACCTCTTATGATCAAACACCTTGTTGCCATCGTTGAGGACCGCCATGATGTAGGGGTTGTTGTGCTTGTTGTCGTTATCGAACGAGTCGAAGATCACGGCCAGCCCGTTCCAGCGGTCGGACGAGCCGAACACTTCCCCGGTGTAGTCTCCGCGCTGCGTCGTGTACCAGAACGCCTGTCGAACACATTTATTTATTTACTTATGGCACTCCAACGACTTATTCACTAATACATTTTTTGGGGTAGTGTTAACTTAAAATCTAGGGTGAATTTGTCGCTTACAGGTGTGCACAGCACTTACGTAGGTATTACAAGTTTTATAATATTACAAAAGATCTTCAAAAGTCGTTTCCCAGCAAGAATTTTAGCGTACAGTTACTGAGTTTGATAAACTTAAACTGTCACTTACGGGATATCTTCCGAGATTGTTATTAATTTTGAGCTCCCGGTATTTCGACGCTGTTCCAAGCGCCATGATCGCGGCATGACTGGAGAATGCGGGTGGAACAGCGCTCATGGCGCTTGCAACAGCGTCGAAATATTTTTAATTATAAACCGTGAAAGCTTAAAACAGTGTTTACTTAGTTTGATGTACAGCTGCAGAATGCTTGGTTGACGCCTTCGTGAAGATTCCGTTTACATCTTGTACAACATCCAGCGCTGGTCACTGATTCTTCTGAAAGATCAGGTGCAGTACTCGCAACCGGCGTGCGTGTATGACCAGATGTGTGAAAGTGGACGAGGCGAGAGGAGTATGTAAGGATCGTAGTAGGTGACGTTCTGTGGTATCTGCCTGCCCCCACGGCAAAATGCTTGAGTTTATGTATGTGTATGTAGTACCCATGACTTACCAATCCGTCAGCCCCTATCCTGCCTCTGCCTGTGACCTTGAACATGACGTCGATCTCCCACCAGTCGAAGTTGAGGGGTTGCTTCGTCCATATCGCGCCCTTCTGGCTGCGCAGTGAGGGCGCCAGGCGGACGCTCTCGCCGGATGCGATGGCGTCTGCAAGTGACACAGTTACACGGTTAGCTTTTTGTTTATGAGTGTTACTTTTAGTATCAACGGTGTATAGTTGAAGAATAGAGTATGCAAGGCTCGCAGCCAGTGGCTTGCCCAGGGGGCCAACTTGGCTATTTAGAAACCTTCATCGTGAAGAGTGTATGAAATAAAATAAATAATAAATAAATATCGCTGGACATTAACACACAGCGCCATCTAGTGCCACACTAAGCAACGAGGCTTGTGTCGTGGACACCACATAGTTGATATATACTACATAGATACTTTTTTTTTTGTTTGTAAATACATACTTATTATACATATAAACATCCATGACTTGGAAACAAATGTCCATGTTCACCACACAAACATTTGCTCCAACCGGGATTCGAACCCGGGACCCTAAGAACGTAAGGCAGCCTCACTACCGCTGCGCCATTCGGGTCGTCAAAGTACCGTAACTATTCGTAGCAAGTGGCGTTCCCTGGTTTCCCTGCCCCCATGGGATAAAAGCGTGCGTTTATGTGTGTGTCGGCAGAGAGATAAAGACGGTCTTAATAATTGCGAGTTTAACCGTGTAAGTAAGCAAAATTCGCGTCGTGGCTCCTTTAGAAACCAAAGCGCGTTCTGGAACACTCGAAATGACCACGAAGAGAAATTCGTGTCGTGGCTCTTTTGATTTTGACCACATGACACATGAACACAGGACGGGCTGCAGATATTGAGTCTATATTTATTCTGCAGAAAAGAGCCATCAGAGCCATATATAATCTTCGTAGGCGCGATTCTCTAAGGGAACTGTTTAAGGATATTGGCATCATGACAGTACATTGTCAATACATCTACGAAAACATAATGTACGTCAGAAAAAATCTGCACCTTTTTGGTAAAAGGGGTGACAGACATAATTACAGTACTAGAAATAGGGACCAACTAGTTCAGCCAGGCTTCAGACTCGCTAAAGTAGACTCATCTTTCATGGGGTACTATTTGAGATGCTATAATAAAATTCCACAAAGTATTCTTGAACTGAATGAGACGAAATTTAAAACATGCATTAAACGCACACTATGTAAGCAAGCATATTACAAGTTGAGCGATTGTATCGCTGATAAAAATGCTTGGCTCAATGCTGGTCCTGCTCCACAAGGACAGGGGCGCTTAAATTGATAGCATTAAATGGTATTGTTGGAGCTGCTGAAGATTGTACAACTATCTTTGCATTGTATAGATTCAATCTCTTTAGTATTATATAATTGCATAGCCCATATTGTGTGAGTACTATGTACTAGAAAGCTATCATTCACTGAAAACCTATCATTCACTGGAAACCTACGTCTTTTCTTGACTTGAATGTGCCCTGGCGGTTGAGAATATGTCATGCTCACTCAAAAGTCTCGTTGATGGTGGCGCATGTGTCGGATCATTTAGTTCCCTTCAAAATGGTTGAGTTGAAGTTGAATGGTGCTGATCTATGCGTTATGTCCGTGAACGGGCGCTGTCAGTTGTAACTGGTCATCTCACCGTTTTTATGTCTTGTGACTGGGACTGTAGCTACATTTAATTTTCATCTTTGTTTCGACAATTCAAAAGTGCCTGTAACTGGCTTGCTTGAAATAAATGCTTTGATTTTGATTTTGATCATGCACGCATGCATGCATGACGACACGCATTCTGGCAATGAGGAAATGCCACAAAGCGTTCTGAGCATTTTTCAAACAGCCAGGTAAATGGAACTTGTCAACGATGACGCCGGTTGTAGTCGAGGGTGATGAGGTACCTAAACGAAACCCTAGCGGTCGTGAAAATTCTCAAAATTTCGTAATTGGTGTCATTTTCGGGGTTTTCATGGGTACTGATGACTCAAGCGGCAGTATCGACGCGCTGTTTCTAGCTCTAGCAAATTACGATTCTGAGCGACAGAACACCTCGTTCGGATACACACGTGAAGTTAATTAATGATTGTTTTACGATTTTTATTATTATCAATAAGAAACATACCTATCAATCAATCAAGGTATAATTATCAATCTAATTATCATGATTATTTCGAACCCTAGTTACTGTACAATGTACAGTGATGCTAATTCAGTTAGAAGTCATTGAAATTGTTCTACTTGTCATTATTTTAATGGAAAACATTGCTTGACATAAATATTCATGCTTGGAAATTATCATGAAACTTGGCTATACTTGTTATACTTATAACTTCTCCTTCCACATCATGATCTGCCGAGCCTTTTCCAATTAGGTTAGGGTCGTCTTCCAGTCTAACCAGATGCAGCTGAATACCAGTATGTTACATGGAGCGACTGCCTATCTGACCTCGATGCTGGGTAACTAATATTGCCTCTGTCTTATCATAACCAGATACTTCTACTAAACCCGATAATAGCACTTTACCTGACCTTCCTTTTTTTTTTTTTTTCGCATGGGACATCATCAAATGACTCCTCCCGCTCTGGGCGGAGCAGGAGGGAGTGTCAGACTTTTACTGACTAAAACCCATCCATGTTCCTTCATCGCCCTTTGTGTTCCGGGGCCACGGTATCTCTTTCGAACAGTCCCGCAGCCACTTTACCTGACCTGGGGTTGAAACTCAGGACCTCACGCGTAGAAGTGCGCTTTGGACCACTGCACCAAAAAGACAGTCTGTTTGATTTATATGCCTGCCATACAAGAATGTTTGCCTGTCCACTGCCCAATAGTTGAACGTCAAACGATATTCGAAACATCATCCTCAATAAATTATGATAAAGTGTAATAAAGATTAATACTATAGCTAACTGAACTGTGTTTCATTGTGTAATATTATATGTTTGTATCTAATCATTAGGTAAGTACTTTTTACAGTAGTCTTCCTATATCAACTTGAAATAAAAATATTTTTAATTTGAATGAGTCTAATTACAGGGACCTGTAACACAAACACGAACTTGTACTTTTGCAAATGCATGATTTTAATTTTGGAAGTGGCTCGGGAGAAGAGAGTTGGGCGAGAATTGGGCGAGGTCTTTGTCTGGCAGTGGTACAGTATACATGTGTAAACGGGCCCTTCACAAAGCCGGAAGTTCACGTGCGTGTACGCGCCTGCATGTATGACTAAATGTATGAACGTGGACGAAGCGAGAGGACAAGATGGTTTGTAGTAAACAAGGTATAAAGGGGCCCTTCACGAAGCCGTCAACCAAGCGTTCTGATCAAACATACATCAAACTGTAAAATAACTCTACGCAAGAATTCTTGCTGGGAAACGACTTTTTTTGGGGGTGAAAAAACACGTTTTACGGTAGGACTCATTGTAACGCACTCAAAACATGATGCTGATGGATGCATTATGATATTTAAAGTAAAGTTATAATATTAAAAACTTGTATTTTGTGAAAAACTAACTAAAGTTGGAACTTTAACCTCCATAATCTCCGTAACTAGAAGGTTCCCAGAGGTATGGTTCGGAAAACAATCTGCAATGAGCCTCCCCCTACCAGTCCTGTCGTTTGCACA
This sequence comes from Xestia rhomboidea, assembly GCA_963853795.1. Classification (NCBI taxonomy): domain Eukaryota; kingdom Metazoa; phylum Arthropoda; class Insecta; order Lepidoptera; family Noctuidae; genus Xestia; species Xestia rhomboidea. The sequence continues at coordinate 762,838 of OY970783.1, forward strand.
TTACAGGAGCTGGCGAACACTACTCCAGACCAAACTCGCAGCCCAGTATTGGGCCAACTCAATTTACACTGCTCTCGACAGGCTAAGAAGCAAAACATCCCGTCAAAGAGGCCACTGTATTAACCGGATATCCCGCCATTCAGTTCAGAGGGAAAACCGTTGAAACTGCAAGTAACCTGCAGTCATTGCTTCCGGCTCTGATAATATGATAAGACATTGTTAAAATTAATTCAATCTAAATCCGGAATCCGTTGGATGCGAGTCGCACGGGACCGGGACATGTGGCGACACTCTGTCCAGCAGTGGACGTCTGCAGGCTCGCCCATTATCAATGGCCTACCAACCAGCATCGGTAGGTTGCTATCTGTCTGTTTGACATTTTGTTTACTGATCGATAGAAACAAAACGTCACAGAAAAGCTTTCTTTGATTTTATGACAGGTAGGTGACGCGGATAGGACTAATTTTGTTTATAGAAACACCGATAGCTACGAGAATAGGCATATTAACTGACAGTAGGTATTACGTCTTGTAAGTTATAGAAAAGGGCGTGGTCCTAGGTTCCTTCTAAGCGAATATTATATAAGGTTCCTGAATAGACTTTTTTCTATGGAAGTTGGAATAGTCGCCCCATGGCTGTTTTGTTTATTTCTGATTTTCCGAAACTCGCAAAAAAACATGCACAATGAACCTGCAGGATTAGAATGAAATATGTCCTACCTCTGGGTATGGTATACCTGTGTGTACAGGAGTACCATACCCAGAGTTAGGACATAGGATAATTTTTACCCCGATAGTATCTGTGTTACCGTGTGATGATTCCTAACGTCCACGTCGCGGGCAATAGCAAAAGTATTTTAATTAAGATCTACATTACAGTGTAGTAATACTAATAACACTGCACTTTTAGCGTAACAGCGTGAATAAGAGCAATTATTACAGAAATCATTTACGCAGCATTTCGTAATTATTCGCTGATATCAGTGTTTGTATAATAAGGACGTGTTGCGCCGAGAACTACGTGTACTTCGGTTATGAATTATCGATTTTTAAACACGTTTTTTATCAGAAAATTTGAGCAGGAATTCTAAGAACTGACAGTTTTTTTTATTTTATTGTTTTATAATACCTATGCCTACTTCTTTGATGTTTGTGGCAAATAAGCAGACATCCCAGAAAATACGTGACCACCACATATCTGCTATGTACCGTAAAACAGGGTGAATAAGAAACGCAGGGGTGAATGGAGATAAAACTTTCGAAAGTGATTTTATCATTTAATTAATATTAGAGCTTCGCCCGCAACTTCGTCCGCAAAAAATGTGATAACTCGGCTAATTTGCATGATATAAATATAATTTATAACCTATGTTACTTCCTGATAATTTTGCTTTCTATTGGTGAACAAACAGTTTAAATCTGTCCCGTAGTTTTTGACTTTATTGGTTACAAACATACAAATCTTTCCTCTTTATAATATTAGTGTAGATTAGTTTAGATGATAAGTAGGTACTTTATTTTATTAACTAAATTATACTTGATTATTTAAAGACCTTATTAACAATTTCGTCTCGATTCCACCCTGCGTTTCTACTCACCCTATTTTACGGTATTAGCAGATATGTTGACACAGATGGGTTGCAGAAACAAAGCTGAAAAACATGTGCCTGTCGTTACTCTGCTCTGGTGCCTCTGCTATTCAAACTTAATCATCTTCTCATAACTTTTTGTTTTAGGATTTACAACCCATGGCTCAGCGCTGTAAGTTGGAATTCCAACAGCTCGCTTTTAAAACTTAACATCACGCCTGTAATCCCCTGAAGGGATAGGCAGAGGCGTAACTATTAGTACACCCACATTTCGCCAGTTATGTTGAAGTCCCATGTAATAGGGGACGGGCCTATTGCCACCAACCAAGCTCAAATCCAGACTCCATGGAAGTGCACCAATCGCAAAGTGCAACTTTTTTATTGGTGCACATTCAACGTCAGAGCCATTTAGATGGGCTATAAGACACATCTAAAATTAATGCCTAAATAGTAGTAATAGTGTTAGTGAAAACAATAAATGTTTATTGATGTTACAGCGCCCTGTGAGTGTGTTTTCTGGGTTCAAGAATTGGTGCTACAAACTTCCCTGCAATATATTTCTATGTTATCTGTTATGGTGATGCAAAACACCATCTGCTTAACAATGTGATGATGTAAGCTTATCAATAGAAGGGCCTGTTTTTTACATATAGTCTTGCTACTATAAAAAGATAACATTGATTGTATCTTATCGTTTCATGTTGTTAAAATAATGTTAACATAACTGTGAGTTTAAATGTTTGTAAACGCACCCACGATACGGGAGAAATTCATAGTGTGGGGTTACGTTTAAAAAAACTGAATCAGCTTAAAAGTGATGATGAAAAAATGTGTCCATAGAGTGTCCTGCCCATTCTTCTCCATGAGATCTAAGATTTTGGAATGGGCAACTTCAGTCCACTCACAAGCTGTTATTATGCCTGTGGCTGGACTGTAGGTAACTTATTTTTTACTATAGATGCAAAAGTGCCTGTCACAGTTCTATTTGAAATAAATGCACAGAGTTTGAGTTTGATGGTATCCTGATGTGCATAAATCATCTCTTCACACTTATTTTCTATTTTTTTTTTCTTAGCCTGTTTTGTCCCACTGCTGGGCAAAGGCCTCCCCCATGGCCTTCTATTCTTCTCTCTGTGCGGTTTTCTCTGGCCAATCTGTCACAAACATAGTCCTATTTTCCCTAAGTAATAAAATCTTTCAAAACATCAGTGATTTAGGGGTTTAATTTTTTTAAATTAACTAGAAGGATACTCTGGAATACAGGTAACAAATATTTATAGTAGGTATAATTTATAATTTCAATATTAGACTGTTTACAATAGGGTTTTTAATTCAAATTAAAAAGAAACAAAACTACATCCAGTATAGAGAACTACCACCATCTGATGGCATTGCCTTGCTTAGATTTCTACAATAATGAGATGACTAGTAGCTAGCCATATCTAAAGCTTATCGTTGACACGTTTTTTTTTATAGAAAGTGCCAAAATATAAGAAAGAAAGAAATGATTGGACATTTACTGACTTATTATTTTAATCCATTGTCATAACAACTATTCTATTCGCATAAACGAATAAATGAAATGATTAACTTACAAGTTTTAATGACTAACGACTATTTAATTTAATAATATCATAAAATTATTAAGGCTTTTAACCGTGTCGACTGCTTTCGTGGAACCAAAAAACATGATCTCGGTAACTACTTCATCTCTCTTTTTAACACAGCTAGAAATGTATGGTGCTGTCTTTCTCACACTTGACAGATTTCACTGACGTGTCGCTGTCATATCGTATGGACCGAAACAACAAATAATTTTAGGTTTCTAGCACGATATTTATAACTTAACAGAAATATTTATGAACATAGAAACGTAGATAACGAGTCTACATGTTAATTTAAATAGACTAAAACCAATTTATCAGTGATGGATAACGAGAAATAAGGTTATACTCACTGCCTCCGTACTCCCAGAAAGGAACAGATCCATCTTTTTGCGCTAAATACGGCGGCTTGAATGAATATTTGTATTCAAATCGTCTGTGTACGGACTGGGTATTAACGCACACCAAAACGCATATAATAACACTGCACAATACTAAATTTAATTTAATCGACGACATATCGACGGCTGGCAGCAACCGTTCTCGCTCACGTCAAGACTCTCAAAAAAAATTTTGTTGATCGCGATATTCGACCGTGATTCGTCGTCAGCTAAGATTCGTTTGGATACACAGCTGCCACATTTGAAAAAGGTACAGATATTTTTATTGAAATCTGATTGGTGGTCACTATGTCAGTCCACCCTACAATACTGTGTCGGTGTCTGGGGTAGCGCTGGAAAATCGTTGTTCGATATGATAACTTCCTCCTCTATCTCTATAACTCCATCATCATCAGACAAAACCTGTTACTTATTTACATTTATAATCAGGAGCCATTCAATTGATTAAATCGGTAAAAGAGTTTGTACTATTAATAAAGCCTCTTTCTTGTTCCAGTTTATGAGCCGTGCCGTATCGACGGCGCGTTCGTGTTCCACGCGCGCCTCAAAGAGAGTCAGCAACAAGGAAGGGGTCTGCAAAGGCCGAAGCCTGCCGGGGCTGCGGGACTATTCGAAAGAGATACCGTGTCCCCGGAACATAAAGGGCGATGAAGGAACATGGATGGGTTTTAGTCAGTAAAAGTAGGAGTCATTTGATGATTTCCCATCCGAAAAAAAAAAAAATAGTATGAGAGCCGTGTTAACTGTATAGTGCATTTTTAAATATATTTTTCATGAAATAAAATAAATGTGGGTTGGTTAAAATCAATAGAACTGCCACTGCTGTGTATCCAATCTTAGTACAGTTTGGCAATGGCAACAATAAAAAAAAGAAATCAAATGTCAAAGTGACCGTCAAAAAATAGAAATCTGAAATGTGTGGTATTTGTAAATATTTTGATAAAATTCGATTGTTACCAAAGTAATTTGATGAATGGCAAATGTGGGGATAGTTTTGGGAACAAAGTAAATGTAGGTAAAATGTTTCATTAATGATTTTCCTGCATTTTATCTTAGAAACTACGCATTATGGTTTTTTAAACAGACCGTATAAAATATGTTATGGTTTCATTAAGTCGTAACTGTTAAATATTCTGATAAGAAGTCAGTAGGTTTTTTATACTATAAGTTTGTTTATAGTAAACATGCTTATAAGTGCAAATCATAGCTGTATTCCCTATAATAAAGTAAGGAAACCCTTCCACCTAAGTATAGTATATTTTGGAATTTGGGCGGTTTAGTGGTGACCTTGAGGTAGTGGTTGAGCGGTTTCACACGGATTTTCATTGGTTCCAATGTTCGATTCCCAGACGACGCAAATATATTTCATTGCTCAAGTGGTTGTTGAAATGGCTTTACCGATTTTGACGGGACTTTTACTGGCAATTATCTGATGTTTTAAGAGCAGTAACCTAAGGTTTAATTTTAGAATAGAAAAAGAATTAGGGTTCCGTTTAAAAAATTAAAACCCATGAAACTGTTAGCAGAATCCAATTCAAATAGGAAGTCATATTTTATAATAATTTCTGAAGCAGCTTGTATAAAATAAATAAAAAAGTCCTCTCTTTCAAATTCCAGTACCATGACTGAAGAGCCATTCTACCGTCGCCAAGTCTCCCGTCAGCACCTCGAGGTACTAGCGCAGTACATGGAGCGCTACCCTCCGCTAGCCCTCGCCAGCGCGCGCTCCAGGGAAGGACACTTGCAGTCCAAGCGTATGTGGGAGAAGATAGCGAGGACGCTCAACAGGATCGATGAGGCCGTTACGAAGAGTGGGAAGAGTTGGGCTAGAGTGAGTAGCCTATAGGAACACACTGCTGGACATGGGCTACTCCCAAACTGAATCACAACACACTGCTATTCTTTTGGAATTACATAATTTTGTTACGGGATCCAAGGCAGTTGAATTGTTTCTCTGGGACCCTTCGAGCTTCATTGCCTAAAGCTTCTCTTGGTAATAAGAAACCTTTCAAATCAAATTCCCTTGGGGTACTTTCAAGGAAAATGAATAACTTTTTAGGGTTCCGTAGTCCTGACAAGGAACCCTTATAGTTTCGTCATGTCCGTCTGTCTGTCTGTATGTCCGAGGTTTTGCTAAGAGACCGTTAGTAGTAGAAAGCTGTAATTTTTTAGAGGTGTGTATTATCAATAACGCCGACGAAGTGGTAAAATTAAATTTTGGAACATATTTTTTTTTAGGGTAGCTCCCCTACATTTGAAGTGGCGATGAGTTTTTTTTTCGTCGTCTACTTCATCGTGTGGTGTATCGTTAAATAGGTCTTTTAAAATGACTTAGGGGTTGCTAATACTACCTACTTTTCGATTTAATGCTCCATTTACGAAACATTAAACTTTAAGTTCATATTTTTGTTCCAGTAGGGCGTCTTCCCCCCTCTAAAAGCTAAACGGTGGACTTGAAAAATCTGGAAAAATTCATGATGATCTCATAGTCGTAACCTTCGAGCTTCCAAGAATCTACTTCTCCAAATTCCTTCACACCGTACAGGCTTTATGTCAAATTCTTACGCTATCTCGACTGTAAAGCTCTGGAACGCGCTACCTCTTGGCATTAAGAAAGCTGAAAGCAAATTCACTTTTAAAAGAAAAGTTCGTAACTACTATTTGAATCGCTCTTAATTTGAAGTCTAGTCATAATAATTATTATTAGGTTTCTCGTTATTTTCTGTTTAATTTTTGGCATTTTATAAAATATCTATTAGTTTATTTAATATGTATATGTGTATTAGTATCAATATAAGTTTATACTTTCTCGTTTACAAGAACTTAGTTTTTTAGACATTTTTTGTACCCTATCACTATGTTTTCCTATTTAACCCAAAGGTTGACTGGTAGAGAATGCCTTGTGGCATTAAGTCCGCCTATGTACATGTACATGAAGTTTAAATAAATAAATAAATAAAGATGATAGTGCATTTATGAACTTTAAAGCAAAACTATAGCGGTTAAGATAACTTTATTAGTTTAGCAGTAATCATCTGTGGCAGTAATAGTCATTGAACTTGGGGGTATTGGATAATTTTGTACCAAATACAAAATCCTTTGAATAAATCCTATAAAGTGACTAAGATGAAGTAGTTGCTTGCATTGATAACGGGCTACTACGGAACCCTACACTGCACGTGGCCCGACACGCAATTGGCCGGTTTTTTATTAGGAATGATATTCATATTTGTATGAAACACTAACTTATAGGAAACTCCAAAGTGAGAATCTAATCAAAATTTTATAATCCATTGTCCCCAGTACTGGATCGACCTAAAGTTCAAGATCCGCCGCAAATACGCCGTGATCCAGAAGTGCCACTCGGAAGGCACTCACTGCAGCATCCATCTCAATCCTCTGGAGGACAGGATCGTGAAGATCCTCACCGATGAGGAGGGGAATCTGCTGCCCACGGCGTCTGTATACCATCAGATGAAGAGTTACCATCCGTTGCATTATCCTTTGAAGGGGACGGGGGTAAGTTGTATATTCATTTTTTTTTCTATCATCCTTGTATTGTCCGACCGGAGCTTTTAGGAATTATGTCGACTTTTGACATAATATTTGCAAATAATTTTGTTTTAGAAAGCTAAACGAGGGATTAGTCAAACACTAGTGTAACTTCGATTGTTTGTTAAAAACACAACATTTTTAGGGTTCCGTACCTCAAAAGCTAAAAAACCCCCAGGAACCCTTATAAGATCACTTTCTGGTCCGTCTGTCACCACCGATTTTCTCAGGAACGGGTGGACCTAGCAAGTTGAAATTTATACCAGATACTGAGGTCTATAGTCCCTATTAGATGTATAAAAATCAAGGTTATGAGTCAACACGATCACGATAAAAAGATGTGGGCAAATTCAGATATTCGCAAAAACTTGTATGTACCAAAATTTACCTTAATTTTCAACTTTTTTTATTTTTCGTACTTTTCCCTTTACTTGTGCTGTAAGACCTTGCTTTTAACCAAAATTGACAAATCTAGGTCAACCGGAAGTACCCTATAGGTTTCGGGTCGAAAACCTAAATGGTAGTTCCCGTTGACCTAGAATCACGAAATTTGGCAAAAAGCAAGGTCTTACACTTACACCGTAAATATGTAGTTTAATAACTAAAAAAGCGATTTTATTATTACAAACTTATTATTTGCTGTTGGTGCAATAGCCGTTTCTAGGGATCGAACAGCAAAGTAAAGTTTCTCCTTTAAAAAGTTTGTTTGAAACCCTCCGTGCGCGAGTCCGACTCGCTCTTGGCCGGTTTTTGGTGTGTCAGTCAAGTGTCAAGTTTCCAAAACATATGGCGTTGTGATCGCTATTAGCTCAACTTTGATAACTTATATCTCGGAAACGTGAATCAGAATGCGTGACGCTTTAGAAGATTTTTTCTCAGAAAAGAGTTGTTTGTTTTGATGCCAGCTTTTGATTGATATTGGTTTTAAGCGTGTCTGATCTAATAAAAGTTTGTTGTGCTGAAGATGCAATCAGTGAATGGACTTTAACTTTGATAGCTCATATCTCGGAAACGTGACACTTTAGACTATTTTGTCTCGTTCAAAACTGGTTTGTATTGATACCTGCTATCGATTAGTAAAGGTCTTATGCGTGGCCGCTGCTTTGAAAAAAAATCAAAATGGCGGAAGTTAATCCGGCCAAAAATTCAAACCCCTCAAGGTGTGAAATAAAATTAATACTGAATCAATTTACAATTTTAAAACATGTGCTTAAATTAATTTACTAAATTATAAGATTGTTCAGTATTTAATCAGCTGTACTTTTACCACCTGTAGCAACATTTTTTTTCTTAGTTGTTTAATTTCAGAATAATAACATAATTGGTAATACACAAAGTTCAATTTCCACTGCAATTTTGGTATTTTCAATACTACAAGTCATTCTGAAATCAGCTCAATTTACACAGTTGCTAAGTTGATATTTGTTTAAGATTACCACATGTTTTGGAACAAGGATTAATTTCGACTCAGAATAACGCTTTAGGGTTGAGCCTCATCTAGCAGCACCTTTTCTGTCGACCAGAATCTTCATTTCCTAGAGGACGAGCGGACGAGCGCATCGTCGATGCTGTCTCGTGCCATAGAGCACTCCCACTCAGGACGGAACATGGAAAAATGCGATTCCGTGCTCATTGATGTGGCGCAACCCGTACCCACATATCAGTTACAAGCCAAAAACTAACATAAAACTATTTATTTTCACAGAACAGCCGACTAAAACAAATAACAGAGCAAGACACAAAAATCGACGACAGCGGAGGCCTATCAGCCGACGACCAATCACAGGACTACCTCGTCACAGCTTCACCAATAACAGAGCACATAGACTTACCCCCTTCAGACATCAAACCAATCATAGGGCATCTCAAACATGACGTCACAGACCCCATAGAAGTTACAGAAGAGAAGAAAACGATCGACGAACTAAAAAGAGAGATAGTTGAGTTCGAGCTAAGGAAACAAAAAGAGCTATTCGAAATGGAGAAACAGATTTTGAAAGAGAAACATGAAATGGAAATGTCGATTTTGAAAATTAAAAAGCAGTTGCTGGTAAAAGAATTGAAGAAGTCTTGAGAGCTGAGATTATGCTTAACCTTTCCCAACTTTGGGGTCGGCTTCCAGTCTAACCGGATGCAGCTGAATACCAGTATGTTACATGAAGAAGACAGATTACAAGAAAATATGCATGTAGCGGAGATTAAATGGATAAAGTAAGAAATGACGCCAGTTACAGAACAGTTGAAAGGGAATCGTCTGTCTTGGTGAGGACATGTGATGAGATCATGAGAAGGGATGAAATACCTGTGACTATCCAGTGTCTACCCAGCCTCCCATCTCACCGGAGCACATAGGTGATGATCGCCGTGGAAACGGGTTTTGTCGACGAAAAATCGATAAAATGACAGATGGACAAAAGAAATCTGTCATTTTGTCGATTATTTCTTCGAAGAAACCCGTTTCTACGGTGGCTGATCTCCTAACCTTCAAAGGCTGTACGCGACTACTGCGTTGGCCTGGTGGTCGCAAGGATGGACGTTTTTGGGGAACGGTCATATGAAATTTTGACATTCAAAAGTGCTTATTTTCAGCCATATTTGAATAAACGACTTTTGATTGTAACCTGCTTTCAGAGTCATGGATGGGACTCTGTATGTGCTGGATGGTCAAATGGTCATCCTGAAAAAAAAACGGCGCCGATTCTCAGCACCTTTATCGCATGTGCAGTAAGGGTGATTTTCGTAGGTCATGTGTTCTTCATACGCAAGAGAACCAAGGTTACCGACGTAGTTCGAATAATTGCCAAACTTAAGTGGCAGTGGGCAGGGCACATTGCTCGCAGAACGGATGGCCGATGGGGCGGAGAAGTTCTGGAGTAGCGACCGCGAACCGGAAGACGTTGCGTTGGGAGGCCTCCCACTAGGAGGAGCGGTGACCTGGTGAAGGTGCAGGGGATCCGCTGGATGCGAGTCGCACGGGACCGGGACATGTGGCGACACGCGCGGGGAGGTCCAGCAGTGGACGTCTTGCGGCTGAAATGATGATGATGATGTGTTCTTGCTACTGAAGTTTCCCGCATTTAAAGTCAGTCACAGTGTTTACATTTAAAATCGATTTAAAAGTGATACAAAATAGTCATACTTTGTAAGTGTAAATGGTGGAATTATACTATATAAAGCTGAATTACCACTGACTCACTCACTGATTGACAGAATTGTTCTCCCAGATGGTGGATGGGGAGGTGGGTATATTTTGACAGATTCGTAAACAACTAACTCTAAAACCAATGGGAAAAATCCCAAACCTCCCCTTTTCGCCCCCCTTCTCACCCCTTCCTATCGTATCTCGGAAACCAAGAGACTTGGAACATTTTTTTTTTCAGATTCGTATAGAGGAGGCTGGGAAAAGTAAAAACCACTTTTCAGAGTTGGCCCCCTTTCCCCCCTTCTCCCCTCCTTTAGGCGGATCTCGGAAGTTAAGAGACTTGGAACATTTTTTTTTTCAGATTCGTATAAAGGGGCAATGCATTAGTCGAAATCATTTTTCAAAACTCCCCACTCTCCCCCCCTTCACCCCTCCCCCCATCGTATCTCGGAAACTAGGACACGTAGCGGAATTTTGATTTTTACTATACTTTATTATTGGGGGGCGTTGAAATTTTTATACCCTCCCCTCCCCAACCTCCCCTTTCCGGTGGTAGGTAGGTCCTGAGTGGAGCGAACCTGCGAGACCAAGTGGAGCGAAGGGGGGAGGTGGCGAGCGAAGCGAGCCGGCGACCTCCGTAGCGTAACGCAGGTTGAGTGGGTGAAGCTCCCCTCCCCAACCTCCCCTAAAATTGAAAGGGCTGTAACTTCATAACGATTAGAGGTAGCCATCAGGTGCTTGAACAAATATTATAGTAGGCGTCGAAACCTGTCTAGTGGTAGGTAGGTCCTGAGCGGAGCGAACCTGCGAGACCGAGTGGAGCGAAGAGGGGAGGTGGCGAGCGAAGCGAGCCGCCGACCTCCGTAGCGTAACGAAGGTTGAGTGGGTGAAGCGTAACTCAGGGACGACGACAAACAAACCTTAGGGTAATGTTTTTTATACTTCTCAAATGTTTTTCTCAAACTCTCGTGAGTATGGGAAAAGTGCCAAACCTCCCCTTTTTGCTCCCCTTCCTCCCCCTTCCTATCGTATCTCGGAAACTAAGGGACCCGTATACGGGATCGTATAGAGGAGGCTCGGAAAAGTAAAAACCAGTTTTCAAAGTTGTCCCCCTTTCTCCCCTTCTCCCCCCCTTTAGGCGGATCTCGGAAGTTAAGAGACTTGGAACATTTTTTTTTTCAGATTTGTATAAAGGGGCCGATTGTTAGTCAAAATCATTTTTCAAAACTCCCCACTCTCCCCCCTTCACCCCTCCCCCCATCGTATCTCGGAAACTAGGACACGTAGCGGAATTTTGATTTTTACTATACTTTATTATTGAGGGGCGTTGAAATTTGTATTTCCTCCCCTCCCCAACCTCCCCTTTGCTCCCCTCCGCTTTCCGGTGGTAGGTAGGTCCTGAATGGAGCGAGCCTGCGAGACCGAGTAGAGCGAAGGGGGGAGGTGGCGAGCGAAGCGAGCCGGCGACCTCCGTAGCGTAACGAAGGTTGAGTGGGTGAAGCTCCCCTCCCCACCCCCCCCTAAAATTGAAAGGGCTGTAACTTCATAACGGTTAGAGATAGCCATCAGGTGTTGGAACAAATATTATAGTAGGCGTCGAAACCTGTCCGGTGGTAGGAAGGTCCTGACCGGAGTGAACCTACGAGACGAAGGTTGAGTGGGTGAAGAGTAACTCAGGGACGACGACAAGCAAACCTTAGTTTAATATTTTTTTATACTTCTCAAATGTTTTAGGGGTTCTTAAGGGTTCTCATACTGATTTAGGGCTAATTCTAACGGATTTTCGAATTCATTTAAGGATTCCTATGGATTCTCAAAATTTTATAAGGATAGGGAATACTTCTCAAAAACACGAAACCCGCGAGCTGCGCGCAGCTCGCGCACCCAAGCAAACTAGTTATACTATATAAAGCTCGATTACCACTCACTGACTCACTCACTGACAGAATTGTTCTCCCAGATGGTGGATGGGGAGGTGGGTATATTTTGACAGATTCGTAAACAACTAACTCTCAAACCTATGGGAAAAGTGCCAAACCTCCCCTTTTCACCCCCCTTCTCCCCCCTCCCTATTGTATCTCGGAAACCAAGAGACTTGGAACATTTTTTTTTTCAGGTTCGTATAGAGGAGGCTCGGAAAAGTAAAAACCAGTTTTGAAAGTTGTCCCACTTTTCCCCCTTCTCCCCCCTATAGGCGGATCTCGGAAGTTAAGAGACTTTGCACATTTTTTTTTTCAAATTCGTATAAAGGGGCCCCGAATTAGTCGAAATCATTTTTCAAAACTCCCCACTCTCCCCCCCTTCACCCCTCCCCCCATCGTATCTCGGAAACTAGGACACGTAGCGGAATTTGGTTTTTACTGTATTTTATTATTGAGGGTCGTTGAAATTTTTATACCCCCCCCCCCCCTCCCCAACCTCCCCTTTGCTCCCCTCCGCTTTCCGGTGGTAGGTAGGTCCTGAATGGAGCGAGCCTGCGAGACCGAGTAGAGCGAAGGGGGGAGGTGGCGAGCGAAGCGAGCCGGCGACCTCCGTAGCGTAACGAAGGTTGAGTGGGTGAAGCTCCCCCTCCCCAACCTCCCCTAAAATTGAAAGGGCTGTAACTTCATAACTGTTAGCGGTAGCCATCAGGTGTTTGAACAAATATTATAGTAGGCGTCGAAACCTGTCCGGTGGTAGGTAGGTCCTGAGCGGGTGAAGCGTAACTCAGGGACGACGACAAGCAAACCTTAGGGTATTGTTTTTTTTTTATACTTCTCAAATGTTTTAGGGGTTCTTAAGGGTTCTCATACTGATTTAGAGGTAATTCTAACGGATTTTCCAATTCATTTAAGGATCCCTATGGATTCTCAAAATTTTATAAGGATAGGGAATAATTCTCAAAAACACGAAACCCGCGAGCTGCGCGCAGCTCGCGCACCCAAGCAAACTAGTATATGTATATATGTTTGAAATATTACTTTTTATTGAAACTTCAAGTCTCTCCTTTTCCCAATGGCAGCGGGCTTGGATTATTTTATGCTTCGTCGATGGTAATAGGCTCGCCCCCTATTACATGGGACCTAACTGGTGAAGTTACGACTCTGTCTAATCTTTCGGTATTTAAAGGCGTGTTGGTATGTCAGACTAATGCATATAGACAACTTCCCAAATTTGTACAAGAGGGGTCTAGTCTAAGGTCCAACCACGACCTCGTGCGATGCGAATTACGTTAAGCGACGCGGGCTTTTTGCTTGTTTCTGTCGCGTGAGTACCGCGGCAGTGTCTTGTGAACACGACAAGAGTTAGTGTGGACAATAGGGTAGATGACAAAAAAAAATTAATTAGTCCGTCAGATAGATTTCCAAAAAATATTGAACACATTTTTTCTTTTTTCACGTAAACAAAAAATGAAGACGCTACACTACAAAATGATAGTGCGTCGAAAACTCGTGTGACGTCACATTTGAGTATATTTTTTACTCAAATGCGACGTCACAAGTCCCCACTCATAATCTTTGACACGTTTTATCTTCGTCAATTTGTATTAATTTGATAAAACAAAAAACACGTATCCAATATTTTTCGATAATCTAACTGACGGACTAAACAGAATCATATTTTTTTTAGTCAGTCATTAACCCTACTAGAAAGGGTACTTATGTACATAAAATAAAAAACTGTTTCTGTTCAGACGTTGTACTTAAAGTGACAGATACGAAAGAGAAGACACAATTATTGTTTCGCCTGAGTCTTTTCGAAAGGAAAATATGGATGGTCCAGCCACTTCAGTTGTGGGATGGTCCTGTAGTTCCTGTCGAAGCTCTTCAGTACATCTCTATCTTCCTGAGTCAGACTGAAGTTGAACACATCAATATTCTGTTCGATGCGGGACTTTGTCAACGATTTCGGGAGCGGGATCACTCCCAACTCGATCTAGGAAACAGAAGAGATGATTACATTACATTATCACACACACACAAAGGAGCTCGTGGCTAAATAAGTAATAACAGCCGCTCGGGTCGACCTTCAGGTTAAGCCGCGCTTGCTTGGGTTGCTCCGTGGATAGGTGACCACCCATTACATACCGAGTTTCCTCCGTGCCTCGGAAAGCACGATAAGCCGTTGTCATTTGGAGATCTTTGACAGTCGTTACAGGTAGTCAGTGGCCCGAAAGTCTGACAACCAGTCTTAGATAGATAGTTTCATTTATTTGTCTGAAATATGGTATTTTACAGATTTTACACTGCTTCTTTAGTTCTTCATATTCCGCCAACTATGTAAATTCGGCATGCAAAAGGACCACCAACCAAGGGGTTACCAAGGGGTATCGTATTACCCAGTAGGTAGTAACTGGGCTCCGGAAGTCAGATAGGCAGTCGCTCCATGTAAAATTCTATTATTCAGCTACATCTGGTTAGACTGGAAGCCGACCTGTTTGAACATAGTTGGGAAAAGGCTGATGGCACACACAATCCGTCTATGACGTTCTACTTCTAGGTAACAGGCCTCTTGTCTATGAGAGGGAGTGGCCTGTTATCTACCCACGTCGTAGATTACAGGCACAGTGAAAGAAGGTATTGGTATAAGGCAATTCTATACCAAAAGAGGAGATATCCAAACAAAAATTGCACTTAGACATGAAAACAGATTAAATATACCCACTTCGCGACTAAAAATGCACTCTTCTAGTACATTTGTTATGTCCATTAAAATATACAATAAGTTACCGGAGTACATCAAAAATATAAATAAAAATAATATCTTTATCAATAAATTAAAACAATTTCTACTATCCAAAACTTACTACACAATTGACGAATATTTTAGTGATAAATTTCAACAACAATAAAAACTTGACTTATTCCTTATAATTCCTAATTTTTATTCTTATTTTACTTATCTTAATTCTTATTCCTAATTCCTAAATGCCTAATACAAATTTTTACTTATTCCTTATAATATATAAATAATATTTAATAAAATTGTTATTAATTTAATTCGTGCAATACATACTTAATATAAAAATTCATAAATATAACTTAAGACCAATTATATAAATACCATAAAGGCAAATAATACTATTTTAGTCTAATATTATTAATTGTTCTTTTATCAATAACGCCTTCATCCTCTCTCCTATTAAAAAACTAACTTTGCTGTGCCCGACAGGGTCCATAATTGATTCTATGTTTTTAACATACCAACTGTTATATGTACACATTATGGAATGCAATAAAGTATTGAGTATTGAGGTAAAAGAGTGTCCAAGGAGTTTCTTGCCCATTCTTCTCCATAGAGCTCGCTACGCTTTGGAATGAGCAACTATTACACAGTACCTACAGTTATTATTCCTTGTGCATGACTGTGACTGTAGCTTCGTTTTCTTTGTCTTTCTGACATTCAAAAGTGCCTGTTTTGATCCAACTGAAATAAATGCTTTGAGTTTGATTGGTGGTGGTCACAATGTCTTCCTATTTTTGGTTCTTTTATGACAAGCCGCGGGTTTCTCACGATTTTGAGTCTTCACAGTTTTGAGATTGAGCAGTGCTGATGAAAAAAATTGCATTCTGGTTCGAACCCACGACCTACAACGCTTCAGCCAGAAGTCCAGAGCTGATTCTATTGGGCCACTTGTCATCCTGTCTTTGTGTAGAAGATTGCCAAGAGATGGCGCTAAACTCAACTAAACTGAGTGCACGGTGGTGCATTACCAAATTTCAGATGACAGAGCTGAGCATCATAATTATTGTTTCAGATTTTATTCCGTAGATTATCATTTTTTTTAAAGATTAGTCTCATAATCTTTTTCTGCTAAAAACTTACCAGATATCTCAAATTGACTTGCGTCACAGTCTTGTTGTATTTCTTCGCGATCTCCAGAAGCGCGGGGTCATCGACCCTTGGGGGCGGGGCGTCGGGCTTCGCCTTGCTGTAGAACAGGGAGCCGAAGGGAGTGTAGCCCATCACGCGGATGTCCTGGCGGGCGCAGTAGGCGAGTAGCTCTGGTTGTTGCAGGTTCAGGTTGAGCTGTTGTGGAAAATAAGATTAAATGAGGACCTAATTCCCTAAAGGGGTAGACAGACGTGTATAGTACGCCCATATATCGCCAGTTACCTACATGTTTTTATTGGCCATAGAAAGGAAAATATTCAGGCATCCTGATGATCACCCCCGCCTATGGATACGCGTATAAAATACCATGCTACCGCTTTTGTAAGTAATAATATCTAGCTGTGATATAAGTACCTTATATCTGCGCATAAACATTAAAGGGGCAATTAAGGCTCGGCGCAAACGGGCCACCAACCACAGCCACCGGTAGCCAGCGACAAGCAGTTCACACGCTTTTTCATACATTTTGTTGAAACTCGCCGCACACGTGTGGTCGGTGGCGGCCACTCGTTACAGTAGTCGACACACAAACCACAGCCACCGGTGGCTGTGGTTTGTGGCCTGTTTGCGCCGAGCCTAAACAAGACAAGAAGTTAAAAACCTCCGGCTTGGCCTGACATCATCCGTGGGACCTGTGACAGGCTGTCAACCTCGATGTGGCATTATAACTATAGACACTTACCTCGACTTGCAGTGCCGTAGGCTTCTCCAGGCCAAGTTCCAGGAGCCTGTCAATCTGCTGCTGGTTAAAGTTGGAGACTCCGATAGACTTGGTGAGGCCCAGACTCTTGGCTTCTATCATGCCGCGCCAGGTCTCTACGTAGTCTGTGTAGTCGTATGTGCCGTTATTCTGGGTGTTTAGAGATTTTATTTTATTAGGTTTGTAAAGTGGAGAAATTAAGGATCTTCTGTGTGACTGCACGACTTTGCTGACAATACCCGGATACATTTTTGCCAAGAGGGCGAGGAGGATTCATAAATAAATGAAGGGGTTTTCAACTCTTCATCTTGCCAGAACAAAAATTTGCCTTTTTAAAATTAATTAGCGTATAAAGGTGCAGGAATGACTTTGACCTTGAAAAAGTAATTCCTGCACCTTTATGAGCTTGGATTATTGATGATTTTGATGATTATAATTCTATAACTACATACGTGTTACAACCGCGAATCATATTTTAATCAACATACAACCTGACACTGACCTGCAAATTGCAAAAAACGTAAAAAATTGAATTTCGCGGGCTAACCTGGAGCATCCACCTTATAACAATTCCATAAGAAGTTCAGAATGCGTGTTAGTGAACGAACAGTAAGCATTTCAATATTTTTCAACCCCACATTTTGTGGTTTTCTTTCATAAAATAAACAAACACTCAAATAAAGCGAAAACAAGAAATAACATAAGTACATTAATTCTCAAAAAATCATTCACTTTTTTTGTGTTCCCCTAATTTTGTCCGTGTGTGTAGATTATAGTTAGTGAAGATATTTAAGAACATGAGATATACTTACAAACTGCCCAACCGGCCAGTGCACGAGGTACAGGTCCACATAGTCCAGCCCGAGGTTGGCGAGGGAGGCTCGCAGGGCGGGCACCACTGCTTCTCTAGCGTGCTCGCTGTTCCACAGCTGGGGGTATAGCAAACAACAGGATAAGTCATTCTTCTTCTTAGCGTGTCGATGGCAATCTAAATTGTGTCGGCTCAGAACTGAGCGACTAGTTTGGCGCTTTCGGTAGCGTCCATTAGTTCCTGCAGTGAACAAACAACAGGACACGCAGGACACGATATTATGTGCCCCATCGTTTGTGGAACAGCACCACATTTACACTCCAAGGCAGAGTCATTAATCTCCACCTGAGCAGGTTTTCCTTGCTGCGGCCAACCTGGGTCCGGAGTCTATTTAAACACTTCCAGGTCAGCCATGGGAACTCTTGTCCAGGTGGGAGATTTTCAGAAGGTGGAACGAATGGGATTGGTAAGGATGCACTATATAGCTCGCCAGTCTTGCCTTTCCCTGGAGCGCTCGATAAGTCATTGAAGGACTGGTTAGGTAAGGCTGGCCCATAATTCCATACCGCCTCATCGCTAAGGTAAGACCTCTACTCCTGAATATCTTCATAATTTCAGCTGGAAGACTGCTGACCTCTCCGAAGATTTACCGGTTTTATCGTCTGGTGTTGTGCTTCTCGCATCCTGTGGATTGTCGTGACCTTTACTAGTTGATATTTATGTGAATGACTGATCAGTGGTGAATATGTGATTGAGTTATACCTAAGTGTTTTGTAATGAAAAATGATATTTTTAATATTTTTATTAATTGGTAGTGATTCAATTTAATTTAGTGATGATAGTCGCACGGGACCGGTCAATGTGCCGACACTTGGGGAAGGCCTATGTCCAGCAGTGGACGTCTGCAGGCTGAAATGACGATGATGCTGATTTAATTGATCCCATACCCAGCTTGTAACAATGTCTTAAATCTCTGTAAGGTACTACCGACGTTTTATGCGTGTCTGATCAAATCAAAGTTGTTATGAAGATACCATCATTGAATGGACTTAAATTTTGATAGCTTTGATTTTAGAACATTTTGTCTCATTCAAACTTGTTTGTATTGATACCAGCTATTGATTAATATAGGTTCTATGCGTGGCCGCTACTTTGAAACAAAAAAAAACCTTAGTTGTAATATAGATCTCCTCCCTTTTGATGCCTTCTCCGAACTTCTTAGCGAGGGCCCTCCCGACCTGGTCTTCAATCTTGTAGACGAACGCGGTGTCGATGTGGCGGTACCCAGCGTCTATGGCCCAGCTCACGGCGTGCTCCACCTCGTCCAGTCCGGGCTCCAGACGACCATGTTGGGGGGAAGGTCACATTATTTTTCAAACCACGAAGCCGAATGGCGTTAGTTACGGAGATATTGTAGGTCAAAGTTCCAACTTTTTCACAAGTTTTTTTTCCAAATACTAGTTTTTAAGGTCTAACGTAACCCGTTTAGTATTAAAAATGCATCCATAAGCACAATGTTTTGAGTGCGTTACGTTGAGTTTTACCGTAAAACGTGATTTTTCACCCCAAATGAAAATCGTTTCCCAGCAATAATTTTTGCGTAAAGTTACTTTGATGTAGGTATAGAATACTTGGTTGAAGGCTTCGTTACGGTTCGAAGGGTATGTTTACACCCTGTATATATAATAATGTTATGTATGCCAAGTTTCGTTAGCTAATTCAATTTAGAATGATAGAAGGAAGCAAAGCCACATTTTATTCTCACTATTCACGCGGCGGCCGCATCTCCAGAAGGGGATAGAGGCGTACGCTGAAGTCAAACTCATCAAAGCACTTTTGAATGATCAAGGACCCCATCCACGGTGTCGTAGTGAGCCTGTAGCTCGTGGAGCAGTAGGTAAGTCTTCTAGACACGGGATACTAGTATCTCCAATATCCTAAAATAAATACCTTTGAATTGTTTCCCAGCCAAGTCCCAAGAGCGATAGCTGGGATCTCCTTGCCATCGTGTAGTTTTAGGGTTGGAACTACAGGTACATCCGCTGCTGAGAGCTGAAACAAGTGAAATAACGCATTCGTGGTGAAGAAGTGAAGTTCCTCGCGAGTAGTATGGGTACTGTGCCGGCCAGGATTATTTCAAGGAGATTAATATATCTTCAGCTCCTTAACTCGAGCTCGAATTTGCACCAAAACTCGAATATGTTAGGTTTTTGTTTGTCCATTCATACTATAAGTAACTTTATCAACTCATGCATAAAAGCTTTAAAAACTATGAAGAAAACGTTCGAAAATTTTTGCATTAGGGTATCTTTTTTTTGTTTCTGAATGTTTTGTTGAAAGTCCTAGAAAACGCTGCCGAGGTGACTTAGAGACATTTGTGGTAAATTGGTCGGAAATTGGCACACACAGAGAGGAGTGAAAGACTGTGGGAGAGACCTTTGTTCAGCGATGGGACAACACAGATTTGTAAAAAAAGGTTTCGAATTTTTTTTTTTGAAGCCAGGAGGTCCATGCTGATCCAGCAAGCCGTTAGTTTTACTATTTAATTATTACTAATTTGTAGTTCGAATCCGGAGCGAAAACATATTTTTTGCCTTATCATCGTTATATGTATAGTTAACAAGATTGAGACCCATCACGTGAAGTTTCTACGTATTATTTGACCCTACAACTATTAGGTAGTATAAACATTGATAAAATAAATAACGTTTACGCAAATCTTATTGCGTAAGTTTTTGTCTACTTACGAGTCTAGTCAAGTACCTATTTATAAATCATACAAAATAGCGAATATATAATTTAAAAAACGCCAAGTGCCAGTTGAACTCGCGTGGAGAGGGTTCCTAGGCTTACAATACCAAAGTCTTATATTGAGTTTACCACTTTATTTTCAATTGATAGAAATTCTTATAGGTTTTCCTGTCACTACCTAATCTACAAGCAATAAATGATAATAATATTTTTCATTTTTTTTTAAATTTATGCTCAGTAGTTACGGAGATCAGGAGTGGGGGGGGGTCAGTCAATTTTCGTCTTCCCTCATGAATAAAATCAAAACTACCTATTTATTTTACAATAATAACAAAAATATATTTGAGATCTTTATGTTATTTAAAATATAACGAGCGAAACCCTTTTTTTTTTTTTTTCTCTCTTCTTGTATATGCAATCAGCCCTAAGGCTATGATCAAATGTGTTCTGTGATGCTGTCATGCGGAGTGGCTTCCCATTGGAAGCATCTACTCATCTGGTGCCCAGAGCTACTGCCGGTCTTCTAGCTCTAGGATATGATGACGTTTTAGTCGTCTCACATACTGGTCCATGGTGAGTTGGCGAGCAAGTTCGTTAGGGTGATGGATTAACCGCTCTTTGTATTTAGCTGCCAAACTCCGAATTTCTTCTTTGATTGTTTTCACTTCAATGTGCTCGTGAAGTTCATTGTTGGTTATGTACCTTGGTACTTTTGCAATTGTTCTTAGGATCTTGTTCTGTTGGCGCTGTAGTATTTTTATGTTGGAATCGCTTGCACTGCCCCACAGTTGCAGGCCATATGTCCAAATGGGCTTTAAGATGACTTTATATATAAGCAGTTTGTTGTCCAAAGAGAGTCTCGAGTTCCTTCCTAGCATCCAGTATAGGCTGTTGCACTTTAACTGAAGCTCCTGCTTTTTCTGCTTTTTTTTTTTTTGGTTAGTCTACGGTCAATGTGTAAGCCAAGATATCTGACATGGTCACTGTGGGGTAGAGTACATTGGCCCAACTTTACAGGTGGGCAGTCTCCTATTTTAAGAGTGAATGTCACCTGTACTGATTTTGCAGCACTAGCCTTTATTTTCCATTTTTTGAGCCATTCGTTTACTTTGTTAAGGCCCTTCTGCAAGTTCTCTGATGCCAGTCTTGGATCTTTATTACTTGCTAATATAGCGGTGTCGTCTGCAAATGTAGCTGTGGTTATTCCTGGCGTTAGTGGTAGGTCAGCAGTGTACAAGGTGTAGAGCATGGGACCGAGAACAGATCCTTGTGGCACCCCGGCGTCAATCTCTCGGAACTCAGAAGTGGCGTCACCTTCTTTCACATAAAATATGCGATCCTCGAGGTAAGATTTGAAAATTGCAAAGTATGAATGGGAAATATTCTGCTTGATCTTACATAATAGGCCTTTGTGCCAGACTTTATCGAACGCCTGCTGGATATCCAAAAACGCTGACGAGCAGTATTCCCTTTGTTCTAAAGACTTTCTTATGGCGTCACATACTCTGTGGACTTGTTCCACTGTGCCATGGCGTTCTCTAAAGCCGAATTGGTGGTCTGGTATCACTTTGCGCTCCAGGAGGCTTGGCATAATTCTGCGAAGTATTGTCTTCTCCAGTACCTTGGATAGAGTAGGCAACAGACTGATTGGTCGATAGGATGTTTTTTCAGTCATTACTTTGCCAGCCTTGTGGATCATGATAATTTCCGAGACTTTCCACGCACTCGGAAAGTACCCTATTCGTAGCATAGCGTTGAAGATGATGGTGATAAAAACAATAGCCTTTCTCGGTAGTTCCAGCAATACCTCTTTAGTTATCAGGTCGTAACCCGGTGCCTTTTTAATGTCCAGCCGTTTGATCGTTTTTATGACTTCCGCGGGCGACACAGGTCTAGGGGGAAGGTCCATTTGAAGGTCTTGTTTTAGGATGAGATCAACATATTCTTCTGATGAGTTGTCTAGTGTTTCATTCGGTTTAAAAACGCTTGTTAGATGATCCGCAAACAAGTACGCTTTTTCCTGGCTTGTTCTGGCCCAATCATTTTCTTTTTTAATTGGGGTTTTTGGTGCCTTAGGTCGGTCACAAGAACGGGTGATTTTCCAGAGCGAGTAGTTGCTGGCTTTAGTAGCTGTTAGTGACTCCAACTTTGCTTGCATTGTTAAGTCATTGGCATTCTTTATAGCTTCCTTCAATTCTACAATGGCTTTATTAAGGACGGCCTTGTCTTGCGGATGACGACTTAGCTGCCAAACTCTGCGTAGTCTGCGTTTCTCCTGGATCATGGTCCTTATTTCTAATGGTACGTTTGTGGGCTGGTTCCTATGTTCAATAGTAGGCGTGCTTCTCCACCCAGCAACCTGTATGAGATTAGCAAATGTCACTACTGCTGTTTCAATTTCCTCCGCTTCTTTGAGTCTGATATTTAGATTAAGGTTTTCCTCTATGTATTCCCTGAAGGAGGGCCAATCAGTATGCTGGTTGTATAATATTGTGGGTCTCTCAACTTCAATTATAGTTGAGCTGATAGTTAATAAGACTGGGGTGTGATCAGATGACCCATCAGCACATGACTCGATCTTCATGTACTGTTCCGAGAGTCCTTTTGTAAGGAAGAAGTCGAGTATGTCCGGGATTCGATTGTGATCAGCTGGCCAGTTGGTAGGTTCTGATGGGGCAATTGTACTTAGGCGATTGATATCGACGCTCAGCTTTAGTTGTCTTCCCCTAGTCGTTATTAATCTTGAACCCCAATGGACATGTTTGGAGTTCCAATCGCCTCCTGCTTTGAAGCGATTGCCAAGACTTGAAAAGAAGTGAGAGAACAGGTCGGCTTCTATTCGATGTTTTGGTGGACAGTATACGGCTGAGACATTAAAGTATCCACATCTGTCTTGTATTGCGACTGTAGTGGCCTGTATTTGCTCTGTTTTATACTCGGGCAGTAGATGGTGTTTTATTTTGTCCCGAATAATTATAGCTGATCCTGCATGGCCTGTACCATCTGGGTGGTTTGTAGTATATGTCTGGAACCCTTTGAATTTGACATTGGTTTTGTCTGTGCAGTGTGCTTCGGATATTAGGACTATATCTAGTTTGTGCTCGGCCATTAGTATCTCGAGCTCATCTTTATTGGGTGAGAGTCCATTTATGTTCCAAGTCGCCAGTCTTAGCCCAAGGCCTGTCAACCTTGTAGCTTGGTTATGAGCGTAGTCATGAGGCTCATTAGAGAACTCATTTGTTGTAAGATTAAGTCAAATTTCTCGTTTTGTACGAAACCCTAAAAAAACAAATACACTCGAGAGCAATGAATCCGGGTCACTTAAAGAATCCTAAAAATCTCGGAAACTAAAAATGCTAGGTTAATGCAATAAATTATATTTAATAGACAATGTAATACTCCTTAAATGAAGGTATTAAAACTTCTTAGTTATTGTATAGTTATATCATAAAAAAATCAAATTTGAAAAAGGGCCACTTTCGAAGATGGAACTACGAAATTACAGCATTTGGTTTTGCTTTTGTTTGTAATCTGTCATTTATGTGGGTACATAAACCATGTTGATAGTGCTCTATATTCATTATTCAAGCTGAAATTATGTCGCTTACGCCTGAAGAATGCACCAGAATACTTACAATGCTGGAAACCGGCCGGAGTCAGCGCGATACAGCCAGGACTGTCGGTGTGTCGCTGTCAACAGTACAAAGAGTTCTCCGACGTTACGAAGAAACTGGTTCTAACCAGATACGCAGACCAGGAACGGGCAGAACCAGGTGTACCACAGCACGAGAAGACCGATACTTGGTGAACACCATGCTTCGAAATCGCTTTCTCACAGGAACTGAACTCACAAATCAGTTTCGACGCCTCGGAGGAAGTAACCCAAGTGCATGGACAGTAAGACGTCGGCTTGCTGAATCTAACTTAAAACCCCTTAGACCTGCAAACGGCCCTAAACTGGAGCGTGGGCATTGTATTTCAAGACTAAGATATGCCCAGAGCCACGTAAATTGGAGTATTGAAGATTGGTCAAAAGTTATGTTCTCCGACGAATCAAAATTTATGCTCTACAAGCACGATGGAAGACACAGAGTGTATCGAAGACCAGGGGAAAGATTCAAGCAAGCATGCATCGAAGAAAAAGTAGCCTACGATGGTGGGTCTGTACTTGTGTGGGCCGGAATTTCTTCTGAAAGTCGCACAGAGCTGGTGATCATAGAAAACGGCTCTTTAACTAGCGTAAGATATGTGGAAGAAATCCTCAATGATCACGTTGGTCCATTTATGGTCAATTTAGGTGAGGATGCTATATTTATGCATGACAATGCCCGACCTCATACAGGTAGGATTGTGAATGACTACCTTCAAGAGATGAACATTACTCGTATGGAGTGGCCAGCGCGCAGCCCGGATATCAACCCGATCGAGCATGCTTGGGACGAGCTAGGCAGATGCGTAAAACAACGAAACCCTCCCCCAATCACGCTTCGTGAGCTCAAAATTGCTCTCACAGAGGAATGGGAGAATATTCCCCAAAATCGTATAAGGAACTTGGTGTACAGCATGCCAAACCGCGTAAACGCAGTAATGGAAGCACGAGGAGGCAATACGAAGTATTAAAATTCAAGAAAATCGTAATAAAGTTCAAAAATTTCATGTTTCCTATTTTTGTTTTAAGGAGAGATCAGCAGTTTTTATCTTTATGTAATTTTGTGTTAATAAAATGTATGGTGACTCATATTTTTTTTACTTTCATTTAAGGAGTATTACATTGTCTATTAAATACAATTTATTGCATTAACCTATCATTTTTAGTTTCCGAGATTTTTAACATTCTTTAAGTGACCCGGATTCATTGCTCTCGAGTGTAGATACCGACTTTACAATCTTGTTATTTCTATAATTAATATTAAAAGCCAGTAAAATATTTAAAAATTCTTATTTTGGGTTTTCTTTTGGAAAACTTAGCTTCTATTGCGAGATTTCCAAAAAACCTACCTAAGTGTATAAAGAGTAAGTACACACGCCAGCACATCCACCTACTACAATCTGTTTTCGACTTTATCGTCAAAGCATTAGGTTCAAAGTTGATTGGGAAAATCTGACAGTTTCGGGTAAGTAGCTTGATGACCCGTCTGTACATTGAAATTTAAAAAACCAATCCGTGGTTGGCACACAATACAAATATTTAAAAAAACCGGCCAAGTGCGTGTCGGACTTGCGCATGAAGGGTTCCGTACCATCGTAGGAGGGTTGTCCCCAGTATTTTTTTAATATTTTTTTTTATTATTTGTTGTTACAGCGGCAACAGAAATACATCATCTGTGAAAATTTCAATTGCCTAGCTATCACGGTTCATTAGATACAGCCTGGTGACAGACAGACAGACGGACAGTGGAGTCTTAGTAATAGGGTAAAATCCCGTTTTTACTCTTTGGGTACGGAACCCTAAAAAGTACCTACATAGATGATAAATGAAAAAGGAAATTAAGTTCCACAAAAGAAATTAAAAACTCATCTTAAAACAAAATTGCTCAAGTTTATACAAATTATCATAATCTTCCCATACAATTTAAAACCACAAGAACTTTAAAGGTGAAATAAAACATTTTAAGAAGCTCATACCTACCTATTGTATAAAACTAAATGCATTTACTAAAAACCACTAGAACAATCAACCATTTTAGAACCACCTTTATTCTGTGAAACCACGGAATATCTAAACCTCAAACCGATATATTTAACATAATCATATAAACTTGTCTGGACACAACCGCGCGCAAAAACTTAAAAACAAAAGAAATATAATACAACTTACCGAAATAAACGCGAAAATAAACACGAAAACACAACCATATGTCCCCATGGTCGCGTTCTAATGAGCGAAGTAGATAATAATCGATGTGTTCGTCGTAAAATTACTAGTTTTTTTATTATTGATATAAAAGGTTATTTGACCTTTTTGCTTGATAACCAAGCGACTGGCACGACGCAAAGGTGTGAACTAAGTTGGAGGGGGTATTGAGTAACTGGCTTATTCAAGTTGTTATTATGTAGGACCATGCTTTAGCTACTCTTTTATTTATGCACTAGTAAAAATAACCCTGCAAAGGCGGACTTATTGCCTTGGACATTTTTTATCTGTCTACTTTAGGGTACAGAGTACTTTTATATTTGCTTTAGGGTCATGCAGACTCAAAACATGATGTGTTGTGATATAATTATTTTAGTTGTGATGCCAAACAGCCAACAAATTAAAAGAGAAAGTATAGCGAGTGTATAAACACTCTTATCAAAGTCAGGAGGCACTTGTTATTCCCGTCATTACGATATATTTTTTGTTCTGGACCATACCTTATCTGGGGACTTTCTAGTTACGGTCAAACTTCCAAAATTTTAGACAATAAAAAAAAAATAGGTAAGTAAGTACGTTACCTCCTCGACCACCCTTTTTTTTTTTTGCAGATGGGAAATCATCAAATGACTCCTCGCGCTCTGGGCGGAGCAGGAGGGAGTGTCAGACTTTTACTGACTAAAACCCATCCATGTTCCTTCATCGCCAATTGTGTTCCGGGGCCACGGTATCTCTTTCGAATAGTCCCGCAGCTCCGGCAGGCTTCGGTCCTTGCGGACCCCTTCCCTATTGCTGACTCTCTTTGAGGCGCGCGTGGAACACGAACACGCCGTCGACACGGCCTGTCGTCATGAGACGGACGGACGGCGAGCTAGCCCATAGCTCCCCGTCCACAGGCCCGCGCCTACGGTGGCCGGAAGCCACCACGTGGCCCCCGACGCCCGGGGCGTCTCCCGCGGCGGCCGGGACGTGAGGATCTTTCCCTCTCACGTTCTGCCACCTCCTTCGCTAGCATGACTGCTTCGCAGAAGGAGGTGACGGCGTCTCATTCCGTCTCGCTCCGGACCATGGCTTGGACCAGGGCCGGAAGCGAGAGGTCGCCGCCGCCGATGGCCACCTCGTGGACACGGCGGTGCTCCACCCAAGCGGGGCACACCTCCACAGTGTGCTCCACCGTGTCCTCCGGTCGATCCTCACAATGGACTCCTCGACCCCCTTACTATTAGATTTATCCATCAGAACAATGTTTTGAGTGGCAGAGTAATAGTCGAAACTAATTTAATTTTAAAAAACGTTTTTGCAAAAAATAAAACCGACTTCAAAAAACAAAAAAGTGAAAAATAACTTTAGCTTCAGAAGTCGGTGACTTGTTTGTTTGATTTAGTTTTTTTTTCACCATATCATGGTCATAGGCTTATCCCCAATCAAATGGAAACTAACATATCTAAATAACATAACTGTCGAAATCTGGTAGTACTGTACACATCTGCGTACCCCCTCAGAGCATACAAGCGTGATGTTACGTTATGATGTTGTGAAACAATAAACATTCAAGCGATTGCAGCAATCATGACAGATTTGCTGTCTATTATTGAAGAGTTCCATTGTATATCTCCAAAGATCAGCATCAGATCTTCACCAAATTGAAATGGGACCTCGTCGAAAGTTCTGAGGTAACAAACAAAAAAAAATACAGTCGAATTGAGAACCTCTTCCTTTTGGAAGTCGGTTAAAAAAGGGAAATCATCGACACGACGAAGAAGAAGAATGTTTTGAGTGCGTGACTGGAGGCGCTACCATAAACCGTGGTATTTCACACCAAAATAAAAGTCGTTTCCCAGCAATATTTTTTCCGCAGTATTTATGTTTGATGTTCAGATTACTGGTTGACGGCTTTGTGAAGGGTTTCCGTGTCCGAAGCGATCAGTTTAGCTTTAACAAAACTTCAACAGGTTGTCAGCTCATTTTTGGGTTGAGCAAGCCATCTTCCTGCCCCCATCCCAATGTTTGAGTTCCGTCCATCTCTCTCAGCCGCTCATCATGTTTCTCTCAGTCCATCCATTGCTTCTGCTACTCTCATACCCATCCACTGATCTACAATAATATTATATGTCTTGTTGGTTTAGTGGTCGCAAGTGCGAATACTTGGGTTCGATTCCCGGCTCGAGCGAGTACTGTTATTTTGTTACTGAATTTTAATACTTTCTGCTTTCTAGGGGCAAAAAAAAAAATCTGCTGATCCATATATTTTGACCGTGTAAGTAGGTATTGCACTTTTGTAGGATGAAGCCGATTTTTTTAAAATCATCATCATCATCAGTTTTTCAGCCTGTAGACGTCCACTGCTTGACATAGGCCTCCCCGCGCGTGTCGCCACATGTCCCGGTCCCGTGCGACTCGCATCCAGCGGATCCCCTGCACCTTCACCAGGTCACCGCTCCACCTAGTGGGAGGCCTTCCAACGCAACGTCTTCCGGTTCGCGGTCGCCACTCCAGAACTTCTCGGCCCCTGGCCCATGGCAATTCTACTTGCTACGTCGGTAACCTTGGTTCTCTTGCGAATGTCTTCGTCGTTTTTTTAAATAACCGATGAAAAATTCTACGTGGCAACATGTTCACATGAAATATGAAGCTTCTCAAACTGGTTATCTTTGTATTAAATATTAGCTTGTCTAAGACTAGTATTCACAATTACCGCTGTATACAGCGTGTGCCATCAAGGTGTTCTCATATTTACGGATGTGGTACAAACCATCGAATATAACGACTTTCCCCAAATGAATGTCCAGCTGATCTTTTTTTCGCAAATACGTTAGTGTAGGTCCCATGGAAAAAGTTGTTCAGTATGATGGATGGTCTGTGCATGCCGGAGGAGCTATGGGCTAAAGTGACCACACAATGGTTCCCAAACAGCAGCAATCAGCAACGCGGCAGGCCCATAAGGAGATGGCGGAACGAACTCGACTCCTTTCACAAAGATTGGCGCATAACAGCACTGGACAGGGATAAGTGGAAGGAGGGAAGGGAGGCCTTTGCCCTGCAGTGGGACACAAATGGATGATAATCTTCATCATCATCATTTCAGCCGAAAGACGTCCACTGCTGGACATGGGCCTCCCCTCCCTAAGAGTCGCCACATTGACCGGTCCCGTGCGACTCGCATCCAGCGGATCCCCACAACCTTCACCAGGCTGATAATAAATTATAATAATAATGGTCTGTATGTACAGTCGTCAGTACATTAAGCTACCCCAAACTGTCAAATTTCTCCAAATGATTTTAGACAATGATCAACATCCCCCATCAACATTTTTATAAAATTCAGTGTCAGGGTGTATGTTGAACAAAATACAGGGTGTATACAGACCCTTCACGAAGCCGTCAACCAAGCATTCCGTACATCAAACTGAGTAACTCTGCGCAAAAAATTTTGCTGGGAAACGACTTTTTCTGGGGGTGAAAAATCCCATTTTACGGTTTATGGTATTACACAATGTAACGCATTCAACACATTGTGCTGATGGATGCATTGAGTAGCAAACGGGTCATGAATGGAGGTATTTAAAAAATCAAATCAAATCTCAAATCTTTATTGCATTCCATATGTATTACATAGATGGTGTAATCAAATAATAAAAAGAAAACAATATGGACAATATCTAAAGTAAAGTTACCTTTAAAATTCCCTAAAAACTTGTATTAAAAAAAAAACTTGTGAATAAGTTGGAACTTTGACCATATCTCCGTAACTAGAAGGCGGGGTATGGTGTAGAACAAAAAAATATCGCAGTGATGAGGAGAATAAGAGCCTCTCGGCTTCGTCAAGGGCCTAGTTACACACTTTATTATGATTTGCGGCCGTAATACGTTTGTATTTACCATAAAAAATATTAAAGCCATATTTGTTACAGCCGCGAATCATATTTTAAGCAACATACAACCTGACACTGACCTGCTAACTGCAAAAAACCTAATTGTATTTCGCTAATCTGGCACTTCCACCCTAAACGGAACCACACACTGTCTGATACATGCTGTATTTCCTAGCACTTGGGTGTGTAAACAACTTAAGTGTGAACAAAAACTTCTTGATTAGTTTCGTCGGTCAATAGAAGGTCGATGGACCACGAGTTTTTGTTTAGCGGATTGGATGAACATAGTTTTTAGGGTTCCGTAGCCCCCCTGGCTACTGTCTAAGTCCGTCAACGAAGATACGGAGCCCGTCCGAAAGTAACTATACTTTGATATGAACCTACTCCCTCATATATTCGGATATAAGAGTTTTGAAACACATCGGGAGTAAGGACAGATGACCAATCCAATTGTTATTCATTTTTAGTTTGGGCAGCTAACGAAGCTTATGTGCGTAAGTGATACGGAGTAGGAAACTCCCGTAACTTCGGCTGAAACTACGGGTTTCGTGCTTAGAGAGTAGCTCCTGGTGCGTAGCTTATCCGTCGTCGCGTCCTCGAACGGCATCTGTGGAGAAAGTTTTCTTTGCTTCTTCTAACAAAGGATTTGATCGCACTTTAAGTATTTAGTATTTACCAATTCATTAAGCATACATGAGGCATTCATAATGAACTTTTAATTTAGTTAATAACCAAGTACGAAGACTCCTACAATGACTTAAAACTTACGCGGTCTAGGGTCAAACTCTTTTGGGCATAACAACAATAAAGCCATTTTATAAGAGACGAGTTTTCATGTCATTTCTGCTGTGGTGTAGATCATTATATACAAGTTTGGTATGATATACTATAAAACCGGTTTTCCATAGTTATTGTTATGTATTGCGAAACCGTATCGTCAAAGATAAATTTCGCAGAAGTGGCACTGCACGGTTTTGATTATAATAAACTAGCTTCTGCCAGCGTATTCGCCCGCGTGAAATTTGAAAATTGTCCCAAGTATCCTGTTTTAATCCAGGTTATAAACTATCTGTGTGCAAAATTTCATTCAAATCCGTTCAGTAGTTTTTGCGTGAAAGAGTAACAAACATACATACATCCATACTCACAAACTTTCGCATTTATAATATTAATAGGACAGGATTTATCATCATCCATTTACCTTCCGTTTCCCAACTACGCCCGCGATGATTTCTGTCTAACCGGTTGATAACTGAATACCAGTACATATTTTTGCATGGAATGGAGCGAATAGCTTTCATTTCATGAGCTTGTCTGGGTATGCCTGCTAGTTCTCACTTATTCCACCTACTGCCACCTCTGCCACCCCAGATACAAAGTCTAGGATTGATACAAATACAAACGTTGAGCTTGCTGTCGCTCAGTGTAACGCCGAGTCGTCGACCACCAAGTGACCATGATTCTACTCAAGTTAAGTTCTATAGTGTTGTTGGCTGTTTGCTCTGTAAGTTTATGTTGATTTATTTATTTATTCTAAGGAGTACATATGTAAGGAAAAGGAACGTAGCAGGGGACGTTCTGGAGCTTCTACCTACCCCTGTGGGGAAATGGCGTGAGTTATGCATGTGTGAATAGAAGGTGTAAAAACACCGTTTTTGCACGCTTTTTTGTAACCTTCAAGTTGTCGAGATATTAAAGGTTCCAATTTTTAAACGAGATTTGAAAAATATAAGTTATAAATAAATTAAAACACATCTATGACTCCTGTACTATTCAATGCGTTTATCAGCATTTGTTTTAAGTGCGTTTCATCGTGATTTTTCACACAAAATAATAGTCGTTTCCCAGGAACAGTTTGCACATGCACAGTGTTACTTAGTTTGAATAGTATTATATTATCTGTGGTTTGAATACAGAATGAGGATGACGGCTTAGTGAAGGGTTCGTTTGATGCGCTCTGCATTCATCCTGGCACAGATAATATAAATCCTGCAGCGCCTCGAAGGTCATATTGGTCGCAAAGCGCTACTGAAGAGTCTTGAAGTCTTGAGATCGATTCCGGGCAAAGTGCTATTAGTTTTTTCCCACAGGAATATATCTCAGTAAACAACCATGAGGCTGGATTTGAGCTCGGTTGATAGATTTTGGCCAAAGAATCAACATTACCATACAACGTGGCAATGCTGCCAGCTTTCTTGACACTCTGCCTGTTGACATCGATGTGGACGAATTTTTTGACGCCCATCATTCGTTTACCATTTCGATACTTGATACAATTTATTGATCGTATTCGTATTAGTAAGGTCAGGTGCTTCGAACCCACCACCGACGTGCATGTATGACAAGATGTATGAATTGGACGAACCAAAAAGAGTATTTGAGGATCGTAGGATAAGTGGGGTTCCGGGTTTCTGCCTACCCCCATCACGCGGACAAAGGCGTGAGTTTATGTAAGATGTTAATTGCTTAAGGATATGCAATCAAGTGGTTTGTCTGCAGGTTGCACTAGTCAACATTTTTTCCATACAAATTTCGGGGGGGTATTACTCCACTGTTCGACACTGTATATCCAAAGTTAAACATGATATCGTTTTGTCTCATTATCAATTTTGTCTGTACGGAAGCAGAATAGTAAAATAAAAAGCCATTAAAAAGTTACGAGCTACCAAAGATTCGTTTTTACTGCCAATTTTAACGCAACTTTAGGCGTGAATTAGTAATAAAAGAAGTGTCAAATTTCCAAAACGAAGTCCGTACCGACAAAGCACAATTATCGCAGAATTCAATAAATTTTATTTGTAATTGATTAATGCAGTGGTTTTTTCATAAAACACGATTTTCCAAAGGTCTTTTCGTATTTTTTTACGCGCACTGTTACTATGAATTATCGTGCATCTCACTGAATACTGTTTCCCCCGGGCGGGCGGTGCGGTGCGGGAGGACGACGCTCACGCACACATCAACAATATGTCACACGCGCGGTACCGCGCGCGCGTATTCCAGTTTTATTTGAATCTGCTTCTGCGGCCTGTCATTCCTATGACGTTTGACGTATACCTAACTGTTTGGCGGTTTTGATAAAAATTGGATTTTTTGGTTTGAGTGGACGCTGTTCTAGTGACTAAGAAACAATGTTACACAATTGTTACACCTAATCTATTTAGTGTTCTTACATACGAGCGACACGCGCCATTGACATCAGAGGCACCTTGTCGATGGCGACTTCGACCACTAGTGCTATTCCCTAAGAACACAGCGCCGCAGGCATACTAGTGACCGGGCGGCGCGGCTTTGTGTAGGTAAATAGGCATTAGGTAATGAAATGGAAATGGTTGCTCAAAAAGTAGGTGCCTATACATATATAAACCCACCTCTGGCACGGTAAAAACTGATGAAATCTATACTGCGCTTCTGGCAGTCGGGATACCTTATTGATAACGTAGGTATGTACCTAGTTCTATATCGTATTAGGTACCCATTTAATATGTATGCTTTTACTAGGATTTCGTTACTCGCGTTCCCGTAGGAACCTATTTACTGCTCCGCTCATATAACATAACCTTTTTTCAATAATTGACTACCTAACAAAAAGTAAAAAGATTTATTTATCTAGTAGGTATTTAATTTGGGAGATCAGAGACAGGTATCTAGTAGGCGTTCAAACAAACGTTCTCTTCAGCTTTAAAATTTTAGTAGGTAGTACTAATAAATACCTGATAATATAATATAACAAACATAATAAATTAAATGAAAGGAAAACCATGAATAAAAGTACTTTATCTTATTGAATTTATCCCATTGAATTTATAACTGTTCTTTAGATTTCATGATTATCCCTTCATTTAATTAATCATGTTTGTTAGAGAGATTTGATCCATATGATTGCCCCTATCGATTGATGTAAAAAAGGTACAGAATGTTATTTTTTCGAACTTTAGTCTACCTATCCATCCCAGGTTCGATGCCCGAATGTAGCAAGCGAATTTTCGAAAATCTGTGAATGCAAATTTGTTTCTTTTTAAAAATAAAGGAATGCTTCCTTTGAGTAAAATTTGCTATCTCCGTATTTAGAGTACTTTCCCTCCAGATGGCATTGAAATAATCCACCCTGTCTATGTACCTAATATAGTGCTTACCTTTATAAATCAAGGAATTGCTTCATCAGCTGATCATCATGAGGTAGCAAACGCCGCGTCGCGTTACATCGGTAGGTACTCGCCACGCGCTTCGCACTCGCGTCCGGTGTCGCGTATCCGAGGGTTGTCACAAATTATTATGTGACTTTTAATAGTTTTCTTTTTTAACCGACTTCATTACTTCAATGAAATTCTAGGAACATATCTACAGTTTTTAGAAGCCTTACACATCGTTAGAAGGCTGCCTACAAAAATAAATTAACAAACTCATAATATAATTAACAAATAAATAACGGCATAGTTATGAATAAAAGCATTAATTTAATAAAATAAATATATTATAGTGTTTATTTTATAATGCTGTTATTTTTATTAAACAGATACAAAAGATTGGCGAATAGGAAAAAAAGGGCGCCTAAAACTAAGTGCCCCTCGCAAGTAGAAGTTCAAAAGAACATTGAGGGGATGGTTCATGAATAAAGAAAATATTCCTCCTGTACTGTCTGTCTGTCTGTCCATCTGTCTGTCCGTCTGTCTGTCTGTCTAACCGTCTGTCTGTCCGCCTGTCTGTCTGTCTGTCTCTCCGTCTGTCTGTCTCTCCGTCTGTCTGTCTCTCCGTCTGTCTGTCCATCTGTCTGTCTGTCTAACCGTCTGTCTGTCCGTCTCTATGTCCGTCTGTCTGTCTGTCGGTCCGTCTGACTAAATTGACTATTTTTCTCGCACTCAAAGTGAAAAGTACAGTGTAACACACGGCGCTCAAATCCCATTATGACTCGGTTCCTATTTACTACCTCGCTAAAGCTCGGTAGTAAAACTACCTGGTATATAATGAGTGTACCTACTATTACACACGTGCGTAAATTACGGTTACATTCGTCTACTCGTTTGTAAAAACCAACTTTCCACACTAGTATCATAAATACCTATTTTTCTGTTTATTAGGAATAATTTATTTTGAGCTATAGTGGCGGTAATTACAAACTGCGAAACAATGTCAGTAATTGTGTTATAAATTCAATAATAATAATAAATTAATTAGACAAGAGCCTCGACTAACATCTGAGGAGACTCTCGCTAGGCAGCTGGATCAGGCGCTTGATTCAGAAAACAGTTCTTCTGGACACGGCGCGTATTGCACCGGCAGCTTGGACCCTGTTCCCGATGCTAGCGGGCTAGTTACTTTTTTTTTAATAGTTTTGTTACTAACATTTAAAAATGTAAATTTATTACATTTTGAAATATATTTAAGAAATATGTATACTTTTTGGGCATTAAATTATTCTTTATTCGTTTTGTATACATTTTTAATGTAGTTTTTTTTTTAATTGTTTTTTTTTGTTTTTATAAACATTTTTTTTTGTTTATTACAAAAATATTTAAAAATGTGATGACCATGTATGAAAATGTTATAAAAGAAATAAATAATAAATAAAGATTTACAATAGTACATTTTCATAAAAGTGGAGAATGTTTGTTATTGCGTTCGATGCGGAATTAACACCCGAGCCGTAGGCGAGGTTGTTTTTGAACCGAGAACTGCAATACCCACGCCATGCAATGCCCACGTGTATCAAACGACGTTTTTCAATACACTTTTGAAGAAATAAAATAAAAGAACGAAAAATATTTTTGTCATGAATTATTAGGAAACTATGATTTAAATTTTCTTTTTTTTCCGCGCTTGGCTTTCGCCATGTTTAAGGAGAAGCAAAGGTTTATAGCCGCTAAACAGCCTAATATGAAAAATATAAAATTCTAATGTTTTTGAGTTTAGAACACAAATGTTAATTGGTTCATAAACGTTTTATTGTAATAATCATGGTTTTAGATGATATTCTATTTATAAACATTATTTAAATATTCCAAAAATATTAAAAAAGACGCATATCGCTTTGCCGAGTTTAAAAAAGACATTCACCTCCGAATCAAGAGGACCGTCTCGCGCCAGTTTCATTTTGGGACTTGGCACCGGCAAGTGTCAAAATGAAACTGGCGCAAGACGGTTGTGAATAGAGGCATTGAACCAATTTGGACTAAGTATAGGTAAAAGTTATCTGTGACAATTTTCATTTCCGCACACGTGTTACGAAAATGAAAAATTGCACGCGTGTGTGTATTTCACACGCATGAGATTTTTCATTTTGCATTGTGAACCTAATCGTAGTGCGATATGAACCAGTTTTCGATAAAGTGTATTGAAAAACAGTTTAATGTTATTTGTTTCATTCGTTAAATAAAAATAAGTAATGAAAGCACCCCTAAAATAATTGAGTAAGCAACTTACAACCCTTGTAGCAATCTGCCGTTACTCGCTCTACGTTTCATGCACATGACTAAAAATCATGTTGTATGTTACTTGGTTTATACTAATAATAATTTATCTCAATTGACAACCCTAATTTTTCTTTGGTAGGTATCTATTTGATGTAAGGAGTTGTTCAGCCTTTGGCGGCGGACAAAGTAGGTAGGTATATTATGTGGGATTATCATAGGTACATACTTACTGTTATAATTACCTATGTACCTACAATTCAACAAAAATGTCACAAACCGTCGCCGCGTAGTGGACACTAAAATATATTCTTTAGGTAAGGTATGTAGGTAGGTACTAAGAAAACAATACTGATGTGTCATTTGTCTTGATGAAAACATGTGTTTACATTTAGTGATATTGAGTATATTATACCTAAAAAAAGTAAGAAGACAGGTAAGTAGGTAATTTGGAAAACAACTTATGAAGGCCATTAGGCAGAACTAATTACAATTATTAGGTATCCACTCGGACATAAGACCAACCCGCACTGGGGCCGCATGGTGGATTACAGCCCATTCCCTCTCACAGAGAGGAGCCGTGTCCCAGCAGTGGGAACATTATAGGCTGATTATGCTGCTGCAATCGGACGTAAACTGCTACTTGAAAATTCATATTTTCAAGTAAGCATGCGTCGGCGGCGGCGAGGCGTCGTGAACTCCTGAACGATCGCTGCATGACCACCCGGGGAAAATGAAACATAATAAGCAATATATATTATGTAAGTACTAAAAGAGCCATACAGGTATAAAATGATAACGCAGCGCCTCCTACAGGCCCTACTTTACTTTAGTACGAGTTTGTAGGTACATTGCTGATTTCTCGGCGAGTGTCGAGCGGCGTCGAATGTAGACTTGGGTAGTTCCGGAACGAGTCATGAAAATGATATACTTCCAGTCCCGGTACTACACCACTCACTCGTTCACTACCAATTCAAATGTGTCCTTTAGTTCCTCTAGTACCGAGTAGTTCCGACTATTTCCGAACCGCTCTGCTAGCTCTCGCGTCATCGCACATCAACGCACCGCCACGCCTATGATAGAACGAGATGGGAACACATCGTATGTTCGAACCGTATTACCGTACAACAACCACAGATTAACTCTTTTGTAACTTAACGCGGGCTTATACTACCACCACCCCTCGTCACCCGCTGTACTAAAACGTTGAGAGTAGTTCAGTACTCGTATAGTCCCGAGGTAATAATATATCAGTTTTGCTTGAATAGTTCTGAACTACAATGGTACTGGAACTTTTCCGTGGTACTAAATGAACTGAAAGCGTTCCCCGGTACTAAAGGAACTAATGAACTAAATGAGTGGACTAGTTCCGGAAGCAAAAATATACATATCACTCCTTATCTTTTGTTGGACACGTTTTGCGCATCTCTAGTCGAATGGCATTTCAATTGTGTACATCGTTTAAAAGTTCGTTTTTGTTCGGAACGCTTCGGAACGCTGTGTGTGTGCGTACGAACTAGACGTGCGTGAAGACTAGCGCCTAACTGCTCATCACTGACACTATCTCTGTCGGGCACGATGCTAGGTGAGACAGCGTGCTTTTTGGCCACGCCCACCAGCGAGTTCGAGCCCGTGACTTGTGTCACCTATGCAGTTGACCTTCGAGGAATCTTCCTTTTGTAATATAAATTGACTCGCTGCTGGTTACATGCAATCGTTTATAAAAATAAGTTAATTATAACTATGACGTCAGTTTTCCGTATGCGTCCATTACAAAGAGATTTAAAAGAATTAGGTAATTGGGAATCATGTCATACAAAAATTTTGATCCCGAACATTTTCGATTTTGACACACGAATGCTACCTGACATGCGCCCCGTATGACAGTAGACAGAACGATTTGTTACTAAGAAGTAACAAGTATTTGGATTACGATTTTCTTCGTATTGTCCCGTCTATCGCTCGTACATATTTAAATGTCTTTGGTCCATTACGTCGAGCCGAATCTCACGAGAGAGGAGAGTGGGTTCTCGGCAAATATCACGTAGTTTTTTTCCCGCAAGCTTGAAACAGTGTAAACAGTAGGCTTAGCCAAGTTGACAATCTACAATCGTTAACGCTAATAGAAAACTAACCAAATGTATGGGAATGACATCTATCAACGTTAAGTCACGTGGTCAAAACAAACGAATGAAAACTTTAAAGTTCAGCCAAAACTGTAAGTTGGCTACGATTTATATGGGATGTAGCGATCACGATTGTAGAAACGAATACATTTCATTCTATCATCTTAACCGATGTAAACTTGTCTACGAAAGTTTATATTCCTTTGTTTTGACCACGTGACTTAACGTTTACGATTGTAGAAAGAGAATCGATACGAATCGTTTGTAACTTGGCTAGGCCTGCTGGCCTAGCCAAGTTACAAACGATTCGTATCGATTTTGTTTTATCGATTTCGTAGACAAGTTTACATCGATCAAGATGATAGAATGAAATGTATTCGTTTTTACAATCGTGATTCCTACATCCCATAAAAATCGTAGCCAACTTACAGTTTTGACTAAACTTTAAAGTTTCCATTCGTTTGTTTTGACCACGTGACTTATCGTTGATAGATGTCATTCCCATACATTTGGTTAGTTTTCTACTAGCGTTAACGATTGTAGATTGTCAACTTGGCTAAGCCTACTGGCGAGAAAACTAGGTTTAATTAGGTTAACAGGTTTCTCTACTAAATCCTACACGATAATGATATTTTAATCTATAAGACTAATAAAGAGATAAAGTTTGTGTAGGGGGTACCTAATCTCCGGAACTTACGATCCAATTTTAAAAAATATTTCACTGGCAGAAACCTACATTATTCGTGGGGCTCTAGATTATATATTATCATCATGCATAGGTATAGTAGAGCAGAGCTATCACAATTTTAACGGACAATGTCGCGGGCGAAGTGCTTTAATAAATATTTTGAAAAGTCTCACGTGAGACGAGGCCGTGACCGTCAAGTCAAATGTCATGTTGGCATTTGCTCCACCGGCCATCGCCTCTCAAAAAAAAATCTGCTGTTCCACACATCTTGACCGTGTAGGTATTTATTAGTATATTTGGTAGTATTACAGTTTTATAGGAAACAGCTGTTTTTTGTCGGTGTCCTTTCCGCCACAATTGGGGCTCTTCCAAAGTCGCCTCCTTGGGTTTTAGTCGAAAGCGTGACTGCTGACCGTCGGGTTCGGTTTCCAAACCCCAGACACAGCGACATTGGATTAATTGTTCTTCGTCGGGCTTATTTTTCTCGCCGACTTTCCGGCGGTCACCACTGATGATGATGGCTTGCAGGACTAGCTGTGGTCGGAGATAGTGTGGCGGGCTTGATATTGGGTTTTTTCCATCAGGGAATTCAGGGAGTTCGTCTGGGAGAAATAATGTTTGCCCAGTCTCGGTAAAATATCTAGAATCCATCAACGTTACAGATGTAATTCATGAATCAGTAAGTATCTGGTTCCTATAAATCCCCCTTAAACTAAATTATGTACTAAGGACTCTTTTGTCAATCCTGTAAATGTCTTTGAAATATACACCACACACCGTAAAATCTGAGCGGTCTGGAGCGTAGGAGGCGGAGGCGTAGAGTGGTGCTGTCAAGCGTCTGTCAGTTTGACAGAAGCATACACAAAAGTTCACCAAAGCATGTCAAATAAACAGGAAATGTCTCTACAATAATGAATTAACAAGAGTGCAAAAATGTAGCAAATTCGAAAAAGCATTCTAGCCATCAAAATCAAAATGATAAACCAGCAGACCTATCATGCTACAGCCTGATCGACCAACCTACGCCGCTTAGACATCTCCGTTATGAATATAGTTTGCATCATGGCACTTGCTCCATCGGTTCTCAAGACTAACAGACCGCATCATCATGTCAGCCCATAATCACCCACAGCTGGGTACAGGCCTCCCCATTCTTCTGCCACACTTCTCGGTTCTGTGCGTCGCTCATACAACTGTTCCCGCGAATTTGACAATATAGTCAACCTAACACGCTATTGGACGGTCCTGGTTTCCTTGGCTCTTGGCAACCATTCGGTAAGACTGCTCCGTCAGCTACCTCCACAAGCAGACCTAATCATGCCGAGTCTACCAAATCGGACTGTTGAAGAATTCGCTGAAGACTTCAGAACGACAAATCAGATTCTTCGTCCGAACCCTGATATTGAAGAAGATCTGACCCAGAAATGTGAAGTCACTCCTGAGATACGGGAGAGGATTCGGACTTACACACAGTTTAAGAAAAAAAAGCCTAGGATTGAGTGTTGTTGTCAGGTTGTTCTTTGAATGATAAGGATAGTAGCTCTTTGTATAGGTTCGGCGCCACTCTAACCAGATGCATCTCAATGCCAGTATGCCACATGGACCGATTGCCTATCTGACCGCCACATCCCGGTAACTGGGTAACACGGCACCCCTGGGTAAGACTGGTTGTCAGACTTTCGTCGGGCCACTGACTTATACCTGTAACGAATGTCAAAGATCTACAAATGACAGCCTTGAGCGGCTTACCGTTGTTTTCGAGGCCTGGATGGGTATCAGTGTGTAATGGACCCATCCACGGAACGACCTCGGCGAGCTTAGTTTAACCTTCGAGCGCTTCAGGCGGCGGTTTTTGTCTAGCCACGAGCCCTACCCAAAAAATAACC
The DNA here is from genome assembly GCA_963853795.1 of Xestia rhomboidea. Lineage (NCBI taxonomy): Eukaryota > Metazoa > Arthropoda > Insecta > Lepidoptera > Noctuidae > Xestia > Xestia rhomboidea. The sequence continues at coordinate 804,094 of OY970783.1, forward strand.
AGTACTAAGTTTACTCTGTCGCCGCGTAGCGTTGTTACTTGTTATGTTTTGGCTTGAAGTGTATGCCCATACCATCTAATGGGTGATTCATTTAGAGATACTTTTATGAATATGGATTTTTTAGGGTTCCGTAGTCCTGACAAGGAAAAGGTCTGTCTGTCCGAGGTATTTCTAAGAGACCGTTAGTACTAGAAAGCTGTAATTTTGTAGAGGTGTAATGTGTATATTTCAATAACGCCGACAAAGTGGTAAAATAAAATTTTGGAAAAGATTTTTTTTAGGGTAGCTTCCCTACGTGTGAAGTGCGAATGAATTTTTTTTTCGTCGTCTACCCCATCGTGTGGGGTATCGTTGAATAGGTCTTTAAAAATACTTAGGAGGGGTTGCTAATACTACTTTTCGATTTAATGCTCCATTTACGAAATATTAAACTTTAAAGTGCTAATTTTTGTTCCAGTAGTCGTTGAACTTGGGTGTTGGATAATTTTGTACCAAATACAAAATCCTTAGAATAAATCCTCTACAAGTGACTAAGATGAAGTAGTTACTTGTTTTTAACTTTTTGAACGCCATTGTCACATATACGTGACAAGCAAGTGTGTGCCTCGTACGCCAAACGACACGAATATGTGACAAAATGGTAGGTGAAATTGTGGCTTGGCGTGGAGGGCACGCGCATGCGTTTATGCTCTGGCGTTCAAAAGGTTAACGGATAAAGACTTGCATTGAAAAACACCTTCTTAGTATTAGTTAGTATAAGTTACTGTACTAACCTTAGATAGGTACTGGTATTCAGCTGCGGTTAGACTGGAAGCCGACACCGATAAAGTTGGGAAAAGGCTTTATTAAATTTATCTATATAGGTTTACCAACAGCTTCTGTGTACAACATTATCTTAAATAATATAAATAGGTTAACAGTCTTGGACTTACACTGGCAAATGATGACTTAGTTACTCTGTGGGCCTGCGTATTTAGGAATTTGTAGATTTAACATGTCTGTACCTAATTGGCCCTGTAGTTTTAGCAGCCATTTGAGTTATACATTGATTTTCCACAGGAAGCAGTAACCAGACCTGGTGTAGCACCTCTCATTGATCTGAACGATGGCAATACAATTCCAAGCATTGGATTCGGTACCTGGCTTGGATTCGACAAAGCGGTAAGTTTAAAATAGCGCCATCTATTGAGAAGTAGCTGTACTGCTTAAGTTTGTGGGTTGGTTGTTAGTTCTGAGCCTGGCCGCTTAAGGAGACCGCTTTTTCAGGTTTTTGTATTTATTAGATTGACATCAACATTTGTTAAATATTTGTAATATCATAATACAGTTTTTCTTATGTTATAAGCGGCCTTCAGTAGACTTAGCAGATTAAAGGCTCCAACACACAGGCGCGTTTTTGCGTTTCTTTGTTTTCGCGTTTCTGCGTCCCGCGATATTGCGATATTTGTTTTTAGTACATTATGTATTGGGACGCATGCGATCCCACACACTGCCGCGATAAAAACGCCGCAATAGAAGTAGGACGCATGCGATCCCACACACTGGCGCGTTTCTGCGTTTTCACGTTTCTGCGTCCCAATATATGATTATGGTAGAGTACAAAAAAAAACTTGCGGGGCAGTCTTTGGAAACTGCCGATAGAAGTGAAAACTAAGTAACTTGTGAATTATGTCGTCGAACTATTAGATTATTATTTTTGGTGAAAGAAGTGTTTTTTTTTTCTCACCGTTTAAACCTTCCCTAGGGTACGAAAAACATTTCAAAACTAAAGCCAGCTAAATCGGCCCAGTCGTTCTCGAGTTTCAGCGAGCACAAACGAACGATGACGCGAGTTCCATGATTTTTGTTCACCCAACAGTACACTACGCGCCTAAAGAAGTTTTCACTTCAAAAACTATTTTATTATCATAAATTGAGATAATATAAATAGAAAACCTACCATATTAATAATATCCATCTATATATTATACCAGGGTGAGACTGTGGTTGCCAAAGATGACACCGTCCAGAAGGCGGTGGAGATAGCCATCGATGCAGGATACAGGCACATCGACACAGCTGCCATATACACCACGGAGGAACAGGTACCATCCCTATCTCAGTATCTATCCTAAGTTAATATGACTCGCCAAACTTCAGAAAGAGATTGTCGCACAGGTATGAGGGGGTATGAGTTACAGAAACAACGTGTCAAAAGAAAAAACTTTTTAGGGTTCTGAAGCCATTAAAATCTCGTCATGTCAGTGTTTTTTGTCTTGCCGTGTTTGTCTTGAACCGATTACACAAGCTAATATAGCTATGTGTAATCGGTTGACCCGATGACTATTCACACTACATCGATGAATTACACAGGAAATGTGATTTGTGCACCACTTTACAACATAATAATGATCTTGTGAAGCACGAAAAAAATAATTAGAATTGGCACTCCCCATAAGTGACCGAGTGATGAAAACATGGTTCTTCGTTGACTCGATGTGCTATATTATTAACCTTTGGACCACCATAGTCACATATACATGAGAAGCAAGCGCGTGCCCTGTATGCCAAACGACACAAATATGTGACAAAATGGTAGGTGAAATTGTGGCTTGGCGTGGAGGGCACGCGGGTGTGTTTGTGCTCTGGCACTTCCCCGCACCGCACGTACCCCGCGCGTTCCAAGTAGTACACAAACAAAGAACAAAGCATTCATTTTTAATCTATTATCATTTAGCTTAGGTACCATAAACAAAACATGATTATTCAAGTAACGTTCCGTTACATTGTTTACAGGTCGGCCTTGCGGTTAAGAATAAGATAGCTGCAGGCGCTGTGGCTAGAGAAGACTTGTTTATTGCAACCAAGGTAGGTAATTAATTTGTCTATCACATACAACCGAACCGGCCGACGGAAGAGGCTGACATATTTCAAAACCAAAACTCGAAGACAACGTTACATCCGTATGACGCACTGGGCCCACGTGGTGGACTACCAACGATTTACTCTTACGAAGTGAAAACGTTAGAAACTGATTACGCTTATCCCATGATCTGTCCACGAAGTAGACACAATAGTTAAACAATGGCGTGTCGACCAAATCGGTCATTTGACAGATCATGATTAATGCAAAGGTTGTTCTCGTTCTGTTACCATTGCACAGTGACACTTGTAGTAGGTAAAGTTTGTTTGGGCTGTAGTCTGTACTTAATGTTTTCACATTTTTTCCAGCTGTGGAATGACCGTCATGCCAAGAGAGATGTGGTGCCGGCCCTCAAGGAGTCTCTCGCTCGGCTGGACCTCGCATATCTGGACCTCTATCTTATACACTTCCCGGTCCCAGTATATGTAAGTATAGTTTTGACTGAATTAAAAAGGAGGTTATGAATTCTTTAAGTATTATTCTCATGTGCAAAAAGGATTATTGGAAACATCGTTATTTTGCAAGAGCTTACCTTAGGTAGTAACTGATGGGCTGATAGGCGAACTTGAGGCACGCGATCCATGTTTCAGAACAAAGTTGTTTTGAATTTACCCCAACAAAATCATCAAATAATATTTTTTGACTTCATTCCTGTACATTAGACAACGTTATCCTTTAGTTCCACTTGCACTAATCAAAACGAGTATTTAAAATCGTAGCGTTCTGTCGTTCCTGTCTACCGCCATGGGTAAAAGACGTGATTTTTCGTTTTTCTGTAATTTTGCAGGATAACAACACTTTCTACGACGTAGACTACGTGGAGACCTGGCAGGGCATGATCGAGGCTCAGGCGATCGGGCTGGTGAAGTCCATCGGCGTGTCCAACTTCAACGTCACGCAGCTGGAGAGACTTATCACTATGAGCAAGGTTAAACCTGCTGCCCTGCAGATTGAGGTACGAATAACACCGTTTAAAATTAAAGAGACCCATCACATATTGTTTAACTGCGCTTTCTCGATCCAGAACGGCTGACAGACTGTCACATCAGTTATTATTATTTTGGTGTAGTTGACTTTCTGAAACAATGATGAGTTTAAGGTACAACCGCCAAAGTTACTTTATCTGGAACAAAGTTTGCATAAGTTAGTGGATAACAACGGATAACTAAAGTTACACCTATAGCCTAGCAAGTCGCTACGGTCGTTTCATTTCGCATTTTCTTGGGTTTTTTGCAATTAGCATATAATCATATTTTGTTCCGCAAACAGCCTGACACTGATCGTCAAATTGAAAAAAAAAACGCAAGAAAGAATTTACCTGGCGCTTCCACCTTAAGTCACCAGGCTCTAGGCGTTAAGCATGGCACGTGTCGGTGCGTACGTGCCCTTAATGTTGCAAATTGTTGGTATACCAAAAAGTTACTTCTGTGTGGATACACCTTAAAATTCTAGAAACCGTAACTCTATTATCTTACCTTCCAACACTAGGTGAACCTAAACCTGCAACAAGCGGAACTGATCCAGTTCTGCAAGACGCACAATATAGCCGTCATCGGGTACACGCCCTTCGGCTCCCTCTTCCATAACAAAGCGGCTAAGGATGCTCCTCCTCCCAGGACTGATGAGCAAGCGTTGCTGAGTATAGCTGATAAACACCATAAGACTGTGGCGCAAGTTAACCTGAGATATCTGGTAAGCAAGCTTCTTTTTAATTAGGGACAAATAAACGATGAGGCATTAATTAAAGTCAATCAAACAAGCAAAGACACCGAATTCCGAAATTAAAATAATTTAAGACTTTCACTAAACAAATGTCTATGCTTATCATACAAACATTTGCTCTAACCGGGATTCGAACCCGGGACCCTAAGAACGTAAGGCAGCCTCACTACCGCTGCGCCATTCAGGTCGTCATATAGGTACCTACTATAAGTGCATTTCTTATCCTCTTATTCTTTAGGTTTAGGGGATGATTACTTTAATAGTTTTAGCTTTTACCACGGGATTTCAAAATATTGGCAGTGTGAAATTTGTGGTAAGACTATTGCACGATAGAGGGCGCTGATGAGAAATTATTTTGCATGTAGAATGTACTCTACATTCTACCGATTTTAAAATGGAAACTAAATTGATGTGCTCTGCACTATTTCATAGTGATATAGGTAATTATTTACTGTACAGACACTTTTTTCCTTTCCAAGAAATAATACTCACTAATATGAAACTATTCAACATTTAGTACATGCACTCACCAAGAAATGGCGCTGATACAAACTTTTAATTTCAGATTGAACTTGGAGTGATTCCTATCCCAAAGTCCGTGACAAAGAAACGCATTGAAGCCAACATTGAAGTCTTCGACTTCCAACTAAGCCAGCAGGAGAGAGATGTCATGAAGACTTACGACAGGAACTACAGAACCATCGCTGTGAGCATGTGGAAAGACTCCCCGTATTACCCCTTCAAGTAATAATATAAGTTCTAGTATTAAAGTCATCTAAGAACATCTAGGTTTTTTTTCTTTCGATTACCTACCTTAATCTCTTATGGCTTAGACAATTGGGAAATCGGTTTTGAAGTTTTTCGTGTTTCTAGAACGAATTTTAAGCCTTTCGATACCTTAATAATTTTTGACTTTTTTGTAGTCATTATTGCTGCATAATTATAATGTCGCTTTGTCTATGCATTGAGCAGACATGAATTTAGTTATTCATGTGCTCCATTGGTGTAACTGCTATGTGTGGCGTTCCAGTGAGAGGATAATCGAATAAACAAATAAATGACTACAATACCTTCAAATAGTTTCAAGGTAGGTAGGTACATACCTACTAAGAATGATTCAAAAACATAATCGTTGTAGGATGTACCTAGAGAGTACATGAAGATGATCGACTACAATAACCGCCGCGCCTCCTTTTTTGAAGTCGTTAGAAAAGAAACAAAAAATATATACAGGGTGTTACAAACCACTTCATCACGAAGCCGTTAACCAAGCATTCTGTACATCAAACTAAGTAACTTTACGCAAATATTATTGGTGGGAAACGACTTTTTGTTTTGGGGTGAAAAATCATGTTTTGTGGTAGAACTCAATGTAACGCACTCAAAACATTGTGCTGATGGATGGATTGAATAGTACGGGTCGTGGAGGTGTTTCAAGTAAAAATCTTACATTAAAAACTTGTATTTAAAAAAAATGTTGCCAAAAAGTTGGAACTTTGACCCCCAATATCTCCGTAACTAGAAGGTTCCCAGGTACTTATGGTGTAGAACAAAAAAAATGATCGCAATGACGAGGAGAACAAGTGGCTTTCGGCTTCGTTATGAGGTGTTTTTCACCCTTTACGTGAAGAAACTGTTTAAAAGACATAACAAACACAAATACAAACAGAAAAAAAAAACTATGAAAAAACAAAAACGTTACAAATCAAAAACAAAATAAACCTTATATAAAAAAAACTCGAGTAAATCTGAACCACTACGATGGCTAGGTTTGTAAAAGCCAGTACTTACAGCACAAAAGCTAGGACGGTATTAATGGAAATCTTGAACAGACTGGCTCTGTGACACCAGTTCCCGGTGCACACACAGGCGTGAAACCGCGCGTACAACGAGATCCCTCGCGACACCGGCAGCAGAGTCGCCATCGGACTAATTATGCAGCCACTTAACGGCCTGTGGAAAAGAAAAGAAGACTTTACAGCAGGCCCGGACTGCACATCCGGGCAAATCGGGCAAATGCCCGATGGGCCGGATGCCCGTTAGGCCGGTGTGGCCGATTGGCGACCTTTTTTCTGCCTCTGGATTGGCACTCCTATTGGATTTTCGCATGATCGACCGGTATAGACTTGGGTGTAGACAGAAGCTGAAATAAATTAGGAGCTCTTTGGCACGAGGCCTTTTTGTAATATCAGATAATTGCTTCCAGGCTGTGGTCGGCTTCAGAAAAATATCGGGCTCGCTTCGCTCGCTCTTACGGGCTACATACTCTTGAAACATGGCTTTGTTTGCAAATCTAACAAGTAATTCTTGTATAAAGGGTCGAAACAGTATTTCTAACCTGTCCAAGGTAGGGTGCTAAAATATCCGGGCTCGCTTCGCTCGCTCTTGGATGTGCTTATTGTTTTAAAAATTGACTCCCTAAGTCGATTTTTTAGTTTCTAGACTTTTCAAATAACTTCTGCGCCACCCCCCCACTCCTGGCTCAAAAGCTGGCGACGCCCTTGTTAGACAGCATCGCTATTCTTTTAGTTTCAAGTCTCTTCTTTATCAAAGTCGCAGCTCAACATTTCAGCATATTATTCTATTTTAGATGGTTTCTTCGGTCGATTCAAAATTTACATTAGGTACCTAGTGGTTTTCCTTTCTCTTGATAGTGGAGGGCCGACCGTCTCTAAAATGCCCGGGCCGGTTTTGGGTCCCAGTCCGGGGCTGCTCTACAGTAATCTAAACAACATCCATTTATTTCAGGCAACTTTGGCCCATAGACATATACCAAACAGTCTAACATAGGTACATATGATAAAATACGAATTGTGTAGTAAATAGAACCTATAAAACTTTGTTAGCAACACTTCACTTGAGCACTATGTCACCGTGCGATCATGTGGCACTTGCCCGTGGAAGCGTCGGAACACCACTCCCAGCGGCCAAAAGTCCTCCTCCAAGACGAGGTGCAGATAACACGTTGGTATTCGCTCCACGAACGCCTTAAAGTTGAATTTTCGGCGCGGCTGCAGCTGCTGCACTGTCGCCGCGTAGTTGGTCTTCTGACGCTCTTCCATCTAACAACAGTGTTTCAGTTATGATGTCATGAAGCTGCTGGCAAAAGCTAGCTAAAAATAAATAATTAAACATTGAATACTTACAACCAGTGCAAGTTACAACTTGGCCATCCGCTTACTAGCGAAGTGTTTGCCCAGCAAGGGCCTCTTGCTGATCCGGCAAGTCCTCTGAGTGTACACGCCGGTGAGGTCTGTCCACCTCACGGCACAGCCGGGCGTGAACCGCTCGTAAATGGCTTCAGGATCCTGAGGGTTCTCTATGTAATTCGACCTAAACAAGGAAGTAAATGCGTTTTTTGTACAAGCATATAATCAGCCTACAATGTTCCCACTACTGGACACTCGGATCCCTAAGAGAGGGCTCAGTGAGGGTTGCTAGATGTTGCATATCTGTCACGTTTTTGTCTCTAGGACATGCCGGTTTCCTCACGATGTTATCTTTTATGAGAGAAGTGGTTTTGAGCACAAAATAATGCGCATGCCCGACGAACTAAATCTCGTTAACTAATCAAGGCCTTGTCCAGGCCACCGCGGCTCGCATATCAACAAAAAACAGAAAAAAATAATTAGTGCATAAAATGCCAAAAGGATACAGTCATCATCATAACCATCTGATTCTCTAGCCAAGTCAGAGGCCCACACGGGCGGCATAAAAACTCTGACACCAGGTTAGGTACTAACCATACTGTAAAGAAGGTTAAGATCTGATTCTCAACTCAGCCTAAGTAGTAGTCCAGTCATTTGGTAGTTTGACCTGGAACGGTTTCCGGGAGTTTTGAAATTTGGTGGTTTCATAGATTTTGACGTGCTCTTTCCAAATTTTCATTTTGCCACCATCTTTGCCGCTCGAAAGGCCGCCATAATTAGAAAAATGGCGCCCAAAAACAGTATTTTAACGATAACTTCTTTCTGACTCATTTTACGATGAAAATAGCTTTGAACCAAACTAAATTGTTGTATGCCCAATGGGCGGGACATAGCTGATCACAATCTAATTATTTAAGACCTGTATTATGTACCTGCCTATGATTCACAATAAAGATATTGATTGATTGAAATTAGAGAAAATTTCCTATAATTTATGCATTTACTTTTTTTTGTAGAATCAATAGTTTCAAAGTCCAGTCTAACACGCGTTTTGTCATTTCCACAACCATGAGGCGCGCGTAAGAGGTGCGTTCTTTTATGTATCTTCAGTAGGCCTAACGTTTGTTCTTCAAGATTACATTATCCAGGAAATCGCGAAAAGTTTCAGGTACAGTCGTGGTCTTTTCCGCTTGATCAGTTAATTTTTTTTTTCGCTTAAATCATGCCGAGGCGCCGAGCCACGCCCGTTTAAGTTTAGACCTATTACGAAAGCGTCAACTTTGGCGCGCAAAATAACAAAATAACTCTCATTTGGCGTGCGTCTGTGGGCTCGGCCGATCGGTATCTTTTCATTCATTATTTCTATACAAAGTCAACGGGGCGGGGCTAGAGAGCGTTTCTTTATTGTAAGTGCAAGCAAAAATCAGCTTAGTGGTGATCAGGCGGGAGTGTCCTCGATAGTACCTATATCTGACTCAATTTCTTGAAAAAAAAATCCGATTGAGGATATTGTTTTGTCTTGTTTTGTAGACCGTGGAGCGTTTGCGAGCTTGTTGTCTGTTTCATAAGCTTTTATTTATTTAACTTGCCTTGAAAGACATCTAGTTAGTTTGTATTGACCAAATCTTGCAACTCAATTTCAAACCAGTTCCCTTCAACCGATGGAGCTGAAATTTTGCACACACCTCTGGTTCTTCCGGTTAGACGAAAACCCCAAAACAAATAAAGAGAAAAAAAACCTCTGACTCTAGTGGCAATACATTTTTATGAAAGACATTAATTTCCTGTAGCCATGATCGACTCCTCACGAGAAAAGTCCTCAACGGTTAATAGCACGGATACGACAATTTGCATCAGCCAAGTGCGTGTCGGGCCACGCGCAGTGTAGGGTTCCGTAGTAGCCCGTTATATTTTAGGACAGACAGACATACAGACGGACATGGCGAAACTATAAGGGTTCCTTGTCAGGACTACGGAACCCTAAAAACGCGTGTTGGTGTGATGCATCTTAGTTTGCGGCTCGCGTACACTGAAACTATTGATTTAAAAAAAAAAACTATTATTTGTTTACTTGTCTTTGTCTATTGTAGGAAATTTTCTGTAGTTTAATTTTGTTCAGAGCTATTTTCATCATAAAATGAGTCGGAAATAAGTTATCGTTTAAAAAACTGTTTTCGTGCAAGTCAAAATCTATAAGACCACTAAATTTCAAAACTCCCGGAAAACTTTTCAGGTAACTCTCTTTTTGAGCCCCAAATGACTGGACTATGGGCCTATCCCAAGCTGTGCCACAGCAAAACATCCTGTCCTCAAAACAACGCGCAATCAGTTATGATACCCATGCCACGGGGGTATGCAGAACGTCACCTGCTCTCAAACGTTAAATTATACTGTATATTATGTCATGCCAAAGACATTCAAATATTTTTGACTCTTTTAAATCTCTTTGTGTCATGCAAAGCTAAAGTAAAGCAAGTCATTACTGCCCTAGGCTCTAGCCGGGCAGTTACATTGTACTGACTTTCATTACTGCCCGCTGGACAATAATGTGATTCGAATTGGGAACCACAAATAAAAAAAAAAAAACTTCTTCGTGGGTTATAGTTACCTTCGACAACCAAAATAATTAAATTACGCAACTTAGTAGTAATACGACGGGCTGACAAATTACGTATTTTGATCAAGCCACATATTTTGACTAAGGTGTAGAGTTTGTGAAGTTAGACCTTGTAGAGTTAGGGCATGTAGAGTTAAAAGCTTGGCTCTACATGAGATCTGGGGGCCTAAAATGGCCGCCTTAGCAGAATCAAAATAAGAATCACGTTAAAAAAATTAAATTCTTAAAATGGACTTTAGGTTTATAATCGTAAAGTCCAATTTAAGAATTTTAAATTTTTAACGTGATTCTTATTTTGATTCATTTAAGATTCTGCTAAAGCGGCCATTTTAAACCCTCTGATAACTTATAATAGTTACTGTGACACTGTAACATTGTAAAACCAAATAAATATTTGTTATAAAAAAAAATTAAGTACCTACCATGATATTCCTTGCCGACGGTTTTTCGAAGTTTTAGAAGTGCCATAAAGGCCTATCTGTACAAATAAATAAAATCGAAGTGACTGTCTGTTTGTAATTTCAATATAAAAGCTGTTCACTGAATCCATGAAAGTTTTTAAATAAGCTTTTCATCCCCCCATCTCGGAAAGAGTATTTTTGCTCTTCGATATCTGAGTGCAAAAGTCGTTTTTATCCTCTAGAGGATAAAGTAAATTGAATTTAGAACATCGTGTGCACTAAGTTTGTGAATTCAAAACATCATTAAACCTCTACCTCCATGGTGCCGAATTTATCATAGGTACAACCTTTTTTAATTTGTTAAAAACTCAGACTCGGAACCTTCTTGGTGTACTTTTATAATTTGCTTTGCGCGCGCCATTTTCTTGTCAGGTCAATTGTTAAAACCTTAGGTTAAGTTAAAAACAAGTGAAAAACGTAAAATAAGTGGTTTTGGCGACCAAGAAGTTTATTTGACGCCAACAGAATTGACTGAAACTGTTAATAATGCGCAAATGAGCTTTCTCCCTCAACAATCACGCGAGAAGGATTTGAAACAGTACGATATTAAAAAAAATGAAAAAAATAGGTAGAAAATGCCCAAGGCATTAAGTCCGCCTTTGTACAGTTTTTACTTGTGCATAAAGTTTTAATAAATAAATAAATAAATATTACACTCAACTTAACTAACTGTAGCAACGTTACTTTAAATTTTTCTTAATTGTACCTAAGTATTATTTGTTATAATTTAAAGATTATTCTGTAATACTTATCTACCATAATGTAGTAGTTAACACCTAAACTGAAATAAAAGTAAAAGTATCTTGTGATTGTAAATGTATTTTTTTTTGCATTTAGTCATTTCCTCGCTGAGGTGGGATGAAAAGTTACGTGTTGCACTCGAGTGCAAAGAATTTTCACCTCGTGCCCTTTTGATTCCCTCGCTAACGCTCAGGATTCTAATTTTTGAATCACTCGCTGCGCTCGTCACTCAATTTTAGAATCCTTCGCTTGCTCGGTTATCAAAATTGAGCACGCGGTTAAAAAGCAACTTTGCCCTCTTGTATAACAAATAACTATTATTTTTTCTTTCTTTCTTTCATTTATTTGTCAAAACATGGTCGATATATATTAGGTAAGTACATGGTCTTGAGTTCATCTTATGGCCTTTGCAAATAGGTAGAATTAGCCAATTTTTTATAATAAAGGTCAAAAGAAAACCTAACAATTTCAAACTCGTCGCTCGCTCTTGAATTTGTTTGTTTTATTGATAGACTTTTCCTTTTATATAAATGGATAAAGTTACCTCTTGTACGAATTGACAAAAAAAAAAAAATGTAACAAATCCGTAGAGGAATGCAAACAATTTCGAGCGGATTCCATGGATTTGAAAATGCACCCTGGCCGGCGCCCAGCCTATCCCTATCACACTGGATTTTAACATAACTTTACCTGGTGAAATGTGAGGTGTACACATTGCGTAACTCTTCGAGGATAAAGTACAGGCGTGATGTTATAAGAAAGGTCTAATTATTCTATTTCAGGAACAAAAATATCATGGTCTTCCTTTTATTTAAGATGCTATGTTATTTAGAAAAAAAACCTTCATGGTCCTGTGCGAGACGAACAAACAGTGTTTCCTTTTCAAAGTTTCTTTTAGATTGACTTGATTCAGAAAAAGGGAGAAACAGTTTTACTTACCGTTTTCTGATTCAAGTCAATTCCAGCACCCCATTTGAAGTGTAACTACCAAAACTAACCATAGTAAGTATTACTTTAATACCTAATAAAATAAGTCATCCCAACGAAAAAAAAAACTTTAGTAAAAGCACTTATAATACGGATAACGTTATAAGAATAGCCGCAGAGATCTTATTTGTAAAGTTAGGCGGCCATAACAGTAAATTAGGTGGCATAATAGAACGAAGGCGGAAGCTGGCTGAACAGGCTAATGTCTGTGCCTCCGTGGAAAACGAAATGCGGCAACATGGCGGGCGCCTGCCTGTCTGGCGCCAAAATTTCCACGAGTGCGCCTTTGAAACGTCAAAACTCACAATTTTCTCCAAGTTTAATCTCGATTCTATTAGTAAACACTAAGGTGGATTTTCCTTTAACATATTTATGTAGTTCCATTATTGACTTTTCAATATAAGTGGTATGCGTTTCGTGCTACTATTTCTGCCGTCAAACGATTTTTGATCGTAGCTTTCTGAAAATACGGTAAATTGTTGATTGTATGAGAAAATTCGTAACAGTGATATTTTTTTTTTTCGTTGGCGAAGCTTTGTCTGGGTGGCGCCAAGGGCCTAAACTACTTACGAAGTTATTCAATGAGTTTTGAACTGTATTTCGTGGGAATTAGGGTTAGCTTTCGTGTGCTTTGTATTAAAAGGGCTGCTCTTGCTTTGAAATTCGCGTAAAAGTAACATTTGGTAGCACATAGTCTACTATAGTATATTACTATTGTTTTTCTCTTTTATTTCTGCTGCGTAAGGATGATTTTTATTTCCTAGAGTTAAAAGAACTATACTTTGAACAGATACATAAGTAGGTACTTACCCCATATTGCTGGGAGACGAATTTTAACGGTAAGAATCAACGTAACTTACTCAAAACAGTGCTGCAGGGGTCTTGATGATATTTAGATTTAGAGAGAAAAGATAGATAAGTAAGTATACTTAACATTAAAGACGTAGCTGTAGGTACCTAGGTACTTATTAAAAAAAATCTTGTCAAAAAGTTGAAACTTTGACCTCCAATATCTCCGTAATTAGAAGCAAAAGCCTTGAAAGAAAAAAAAAGAGGTTTGGTCAGGAGAGTTCGGCGTCCTGAATTTTTACATGTAACGAGCGAATACGTAAATATTAATTTAATGCTATCCCCGCTCTACCATGGCTCTACCAAATTATTTTTGTGTAGAGGAATAGGTACTAGCGTTCTTTCGCAATCGCTATGGGCCCCGTTTCATAACCGAGACGCCAACTAAGTACTTACTCGTAATTAATGAAAATAAATTTGTTAAAATATTAATTGATCACTGATCATTTTTTCACACAACTTTTCAGTCATCGGCGCCCCTTTCAGAGTTCCTCATAATAATATGTATTAATTTCTTATTTTATCCATTCGCGTAACACCACATATATCCCCTTTAGCATTCTCATCTCCGCGACATGCAAATGCCTTTTATTCATCCCTTTTGCGGATACAAATTTCAATCACCTTTATGTGATCATTGAGTAGAAAAGGCGATCACTATTTAGAAAACAAAATTCCCCTTTGCAGAACTAAAATATAACATAGGTACTGTCACTGCGGTGGCCCAGTGCTGGCGGCCCGACTTACGAACAGTAAGTCGTGGGTTCGAACCCAGGCAGGCGCATTACTTTGTGTAATTTATTTCATCACCACTGCTCTCAAAACGGTGAAGGAAAACATCGTGAGGAAACCGGCATGTTCTAGAACCAAAAATTCGAAGACATGTGACATCTACCAACCCGCACTGGGCGTAGTGGATTATAAGTCCATTCTCTCTCATAGAGAGGAGGCTTGTGTCCCAGCAGTGGGAACGTTAATAGGCTGGTGATGATGATGATGATGTACTGTCACTTACGGGATATATTCCGTGATTATTGATTAAATTTTGAGCTCCCGATATTTCGATGCTGTTGCAAGCGCCATGATCGCGGGATGACGGGATCTCAAATAATCAATATTCACGGAAAATATCCCGTAAGTGACAGCATAAGTTTAGTTTTAAACCGTGAATAATATAATTATTTTCACTAGCTAGAGTCTAAAAGCTAAGAATGCCATTTTTTCTGCGCCATATTAGGTACATCTTATGTTGTCACGTCAAAGCCAAATTCTAACAACCAAGGGTGAGTCACCTGTCTAGACTTGTAACCCTCGCTTGGAGGTCGTCTTGCCAACCAGCCAGATGTGGAATTCTGTCGGTATTGGATTACTAAGTAGGTATTATATTTAGATAGATGAGAGATAGAGGAGAGATGGGCAAAGATCGTCATACACTGGACGCCTGACGAAGGACAGCGCCGGCAAGGTCGACCTCGGCGAAGATGGCGTGACGCTCTGATCATGTTTGCGGGGCGAACATGGCCGGAGACCGCACAGAATAGAGAGGTTTGGAAGGAGAAAGGAGAGGCCTTTGCCCAGCAGTGGGACACAGCAAAAAAAATATATTTGGATATGGAAGTTTGAGTCACGCTTTTAATTGCGGGTAGTTGGATTATGATTAAAAAAAAACATTTATGTCGGACAACAATGTTCCTTATTTCGTTAGTACCTACCTACAGCTTAAATTCTAGTGTTGTGTTAGTAACATTAATATAATAATAGTAGATTATTAACCAAGGGGATAAAGCAGTGTCTTCTGTCGCGGGTGACGATTTAAATCGCGAGAGTATCGAAGGACTCGAGGTTAACTCCCGAGCGTAGCGAGGGTGTTAAAAACTTAAATACGAGCGAAGCGAGGGATTCAAGACGAGTCCTGGGTGTAGCGAGGGATTTAAGTTCACCTAAGACAGCTTTATCACCGAGGAAAATACTCTACTTTTCGAACCATTTGCGAAAAAATTAACACAATAGGTAATAATATGAGATAAGCATTTTAGAACATTAACTTATTTATAAAAATAAATTAAAATAAACTTAACGTTTATGTATTTGAAGAAAACAAAAACGCGGCAAATTCCTAAACTAATATTTTTTTGTCGGAAAAGCAAAGGCATCAAGCTCATACGGCCTCGACGGTTTTCGTAATTTTATTTAATAATCATAACTGCATAATAAATGCGTATTTCTTTTACAAAAAGATGCAAATGTTTTATATACAAATTCAATGGTGTAAACAGAGATGTAGTTCAGTATAAATTTCTGTAAGTATTCCAAATTTAAATCACATTCTCCCCCTAGAGGATGAATGAAATTCAGTACAATTTTCTTTCCCTGTTTTTAACAGATTAAAAATGACTATTGTTATGTTCGCTTTTTGTGGCATAGAATGTCACTTTTTTGAGCAAGTGGTACGAAAATA
This sequence comes from Xestia rhomboidea, assembly GCA_963853795.1. NCBI lineage: Eukaryota > Metazoa > Arthropoda > Insecta > Lepidoptera > Noctuidae > Xestia > Xestia rhomboidea. The sequence continues at coordinate 819,980 of OY970783.1, forward strand.
GTATTATTAAAACAAAGGACGGCCACCGGGCCAGGCAGGAAAACATGTTTCCTGCATAATCAACCTCCGCACAAAATAACTAATATTTGGAGTAAAGCTTTCCGCCTCAGCTCTCAGGATATCGTGGCCACTACTCCGGACTCAGCGCAGCAGTGAAGCAGTTTTTTTGCGTAATTTAAGTATGGCATGAAAGCTATCAGTGGGTCTCGAATCGGTAAACATTTCTAAGGCGCTACAGAAAAATGAAAATGAAATTCTATGGCCACGTTACAGGAACTAATGGCAGCTATTGAAGGAGCCAAACTTGTGGCCAAATTCTGGGATTCAATTTAGAAGAAGTGTAGAAGAAGGATCATGTCCGAAAATTCGCATGATTAACTTTTGCTCGCGTATTGCCTGACGAGGAGGCCGGGAACTACTCCACATGATTCTAGGTACCTACTACCAGGATAAAAATATCTTCCTTCTAAACCCAGGTTATCCAGGTACTTATTCAAATACGTCCAACAGTTAAGACGTGAAAAGGGAACAAACATACAGAGTTACTTTCACATTTTATGTATGCATTGATATCCATTGTTATTTTGTATTAATAATAGACCACGTATAACTGTTTGGTAGATACTGATGAAGAAAAGCTAATTGACGCATCACTGGCATAACTCCTGATTTCGGAAATTCAGAATTCGAACTACCATTCACCGCCAAATACATAAGGAATGTTGTTTTTCACCGAACTAAACGGACACTTAAAATGGATGGTTCCATTTCCCCCAAAGAAAATTTAATTTTTCAAAATGGCGATTCGCGCCCACCTGTTTGAGAGCGCTGTGATTGGTCGGGTGGGTTCCGCGTTCGGATACACCCACCGGTGAGGTGTGTCGAGGGTAAGTACTCTATACAGCCAAAGTGTTACTGTAAGTAAGTAGTTTTGAGAGCTGTCTTAAATAAGATTGGGGAGAAAAAATTAAACGCCGCTACATCCCCAATGTAATATATGGCATAACACTGTTGGCTTTCCATCTCTTGGTTCTGAGCGTAAAAAATCAAACCGAACGCTTTTATTTATAGCACTTGGCCCGCGACTTTGTCCGCAAAAATTGTGATAGCTCGGCTAATATAATATTGTAATTTATAGCATAAACCACCCACGAATAATGTAGCTTTCTGTCAGTGAAAGTTTTTGAAAAATTGGATCTGTAGCTACGGAGATTACCCTACATACAAATTTACAAACAAATACCTGTTTACAATATTGGTATTGTTATAGATGACATACAATTTAGGTGTTGGAAATTCTCTATCGTCTTATCATTTGTGTTTAACAATCATTCAAGACAAAGTCTTGGCTCCCCCATATTGTGTATGCAACGCTGGACTTTTAAATTGTTTTGCACAAATTGCGGTAACGAAACTCGCTTTTTAATGATTTTGTGTTTTAATGTAAGGGGAGAGTTTTACTGGCTGTCAGCCCTGTCAGCATGTCCCAAATGGTCGTTAGATATTATGATCTCCAAACTTTTTTACTATCCATTGGACTCATTGAAGTTGTTATGAGACAACACGAGAAAATATGATGACTATTTTCTTTTGCTATATCTATTTTATTTCACACACACATCATCATCTGCCTAGCGATTTTACCAACGATGTCGGGGTCGGCTTCCAGTGTAACCGGATGCAGCTGAATACCAGTATTTTACATGGAGCGACTGCCTATCTGAACCCAGTTAGCACTGGGTAATACGATACCCCTTGGTAAGACTGGTTGTCAGAATTTTTGGGCCACTGACTACCTGTAACACACACCTATAGGCCTATAAAGAGTCCGGAATAGATGCACGTATACGTTTAGGCTTTTCCCAATATAATTCAACAATTCCCAGCGCAGTCTGGTGTTTCTGACGGATCATTCGCTTAACTCCTTTCATGCTGCGGTCCATTGCCCGCTGGCAAATCTTGAGTTTAGATTTCTGTTGTTCAGTACGAAGAAGAAATATCCGAGAAAAACTAATACTTTTAACCAATGACGCCTTGTTCCGTGACGCCTTTTAGCAAATGACATACTTAGGTACTGACCTAGTACCTACCTACCGACACTGAGCAGTTGGTAATTGCAAGTAGATCACGATTTTGTTAGCTTTGTCCCGCTACTTGTAAGTAAAAACAAACCAAGCAGCCTACGATTTAATATTCAATGTCATTTCATCTTCAAGAGCTAAATTCCCTTCTTCATCGCACACACGGAGCACCACACTCCCCCACGACTGCTATATTAGCGATAAATCACTGCAATTCTACACTTTTATTGTTATTTGTTACTATCGACCGCCGCATCCGCCATCTTTGCTGAGTTCGGATACGCGTCCAATTTGTGATGCCGTCTTCGGATAATTTTTTATAATTGCAATTTAATATGTTATGGAAATATGTATGAGATTACACACAACGTCACGCCTGTATTTGTCGAAGGGTTAGGCAGCAGAAGTGAATAATACATATTACATTACAGTTGGGCACTTTCAGGAGCGTCCATCAGCTCCTGCCCCTACACCACATTAACACTCCAGGGCAGAGTCATCTACGAATCTCCACCTTAAAAAAAAACGATATAACCAAAAGTACCTGCCTACCCCTCGTACAATAAAGGAACTAAACGCAAATCCACACCAGCGCCATCCCTCCTGGATTAATCAAGGCGAGTGCTTCCACTCGACTCCAGTTATGACGGCTATAACTAATACTCTCTGTTGGGCAGTTATTTATCACAACTACCCTCCGTGGGCTGCAGGGATTATTGCTAAACTGCTATCTGAAAACCATAAATATGTAGTTTAGTAACAAAATACCTACAAGTTTATACGGAACCCTCGGTGCGCGAGTCACACTCGCACTTGGCCGGTTTTTTTGTTGTTGAGTGATTGCAAGGTGGCAGACGTTGTGGACGTTGTGGTCTACGATTTTAGGAACAATCTTTGATCAAAATTGAGCAGGTAGGATTAAATTGGTTTGTAGAAGAAAACAATGCCATGATTTGAAACTAGCCAAAAACTGAATGGTTTGTTTCGAGATATGATAGTGTTGAAAATATGTATATCTCTTGCTGAATTTAATACTTTAAATGCCGCAGATTAGATACCAAAAAAACATTGGAGTCTGATGACATGCTCATTTTTCAAGACGACAAAAATGAATCCATCATCGCTCAATAAACAAAGCATAGCTAATTAAGATGACTCAACCACAAAATAATAAAAATAATACCAAAATAGTTTTGCTCTCAAACCGTTAATAAACTCCCCCTCGTTTCACCCCGCGATCCATCCCCAGTCTCCCCCAGCTGCCCAGGGACGAATAACATTTGTTGTCGCGGCCATTAACAACTTTTTAATTGCTAACAGTTTCCAGAGACAATAGGATATTTCTATGACAACATGACTGGCGTTAGGGGATCACTTTAGTTTATCATAATAGGATGACGTTTTTTCATGATAATGTCTTTGGTTAATGAGTATCTTGGGATGTGTAGTAATTAGCCGCGTTTGTCTTTATTGTCCCAGAGTTATAGACAGTCATCGTTACTGGAGAAGTTTTGGGTCTCAAAATATGACAGAGGAATACGTCGTGAGGACATTGGCATGCCATATATGGCAGTCATGACACACGACACCTCTCCGCCGTAAGTCCGCGCGGTCGGGTGTTGAAGGGGATCTAGGAAAATGCCCGTAAAACAAAACCTGTGGTAAAATGGTACAGGGCTATAGTTCCATATTTTTTTTTAGGTTCCCGTATTTCAAAAGATATTTTAAGATCACTTTCTTGTCCGTCTGTCTGTCTGTCCGTCTGTCACCACCGATTTTCTCAGGAACCGATGGACCTAGCAAGTTGAAATTTATACCAGATACTGAGGTATATAGTCCCTATTAGGTCCTGAGTCAACACGATAAAGGAGATAGGGGCAAATTTAGATTTTCGCGAAAAATTGTAAGTACCAAAATGTACCTTAATTTTCCACTTTTTTTATTTGTCGGAATTTTCCCTTTACTTGTGCTGTAAGACCTTACTTTTAACCAAAATTTTCAATTCAAGGTCAACCGGAAGTATAGATTTCGAGAATCACGAAATTTGGCGAGAAGCAATCTCTTAAAGCACATGTATAGAGAACAATGTGAAAACCTTAAATACGAGTATGTAGTTTAACAACAAGTCCGTTTTTTTTTTTGTTATAACGCGTCAAAACGGCATGCCCTAGAACCAAAAACCGAAGACATATTTGACATCTAGCAACCCGCACCAGGCCCGCGGTACAGCCCAACCATCCGACAGAGGCATATAAGTTTCACACATCACGCCTGTAATCCCCGAAGGGTTAGACAGAGGTGTACCTAATAGTACACCCACATTTCGCCAGTTATATTTAAGTCTTATGTAGGGGGCGAGCCTATTGCCATCAACCGGGCACAAATCCAGACTCCGTGGCTGCTACTAAGAAATTACTGATGAAAAAACCCAAAAACAATTTGCCCGACCAACCGAACCCGAATCGAAACCAATACCTCATGTTCAGCAGTTGCGATTGCATCCTCTAGAGTCTAGACCAATGAAGTCCATTCAAGGCAAGTAGGAAGATTTTTTTCTGAATATGCTCGTACTCAGCGAGGAGGAGGTAGCTTACGAAAAGCGTATGAAGACAAAGGTTGGGGCAGACGTATTCATATTCCGCGAGAGCTTTTCAACTGTAAGTTAGAGAATTTTAATTCTATGGAAAGCTACATATCTAAAATTACGTTCCTGACACAACAATTGACCGATATTGATGCTCAAATCCCTGATGATTGGATTATATCGATTTTGCTGGGTGGATACGAGGCCTGAAAACACAACAGTAGGAGCAATAAAAACAGACTGAATATCTTATGAACAGCAATATTCATCGAGAATAAAAACTAACTCAGAGAAGTATAAAGTCAATGATCTGTATCTCCCAGCATCCAATCTAATCAATCAATAGCTACAAAGGCGAGTGACTTGCATCCCTCCACAGATTTGTATGTATATAGATATTAATATTATACATAAGCTATACAACTATGGAAGTTACAATAAAACTTTATGAGCGTGTCTTACGGTTACAAATTGTTCTTGGCGGGGTGACCATGGCTTCTTATTGGAGACAGAATCGATGTTTGCTAAACTATTTTAATGTATGGGATTTTATAAGAAGTTAAACACGTTATATTGTACAGTAATAGTTACGTAAACAAAGAACATGAAAACTAAAATGGGTGTAAAAAGACCCATACCGATGCCCAAAGCACTTGAGCTATACATAACGGACATTGCGATATTTTTTTGTTCCGGACCTGGGATCCTTCTAGTTACGGAGATATTGGAGGTCAAAACTTTTTTTAATAAGTAGGTAATAGTTTTAAATGTTATTACTATTTTTTAAATACTTCCATGACCCCTGTACCACTCAATGCATCCATCAGCAAAATGTTTTAAATGCGTTACGTTACAGTCCTACAGTAAACCGTAATTTTTACACAAAAAAAATGGTTTTGCAGCAATAATTTTTGCGTAGAGTTACTAATGCTTGGTTGACTTATGAAGGGTCCGTTAACACCTTGTATTATTTGGTTGCTGTTAGCCCGCTTCACCGAACTGCTGCAAAAACCTCTCCATGACTTCTTATTGTAGGTGTATTTCTGAAAAACCAAAAAAAATGCCTACTTATTTATGGTGACCCGTCTTCGCCCCGCGGTAGTGACGCAACAGCCGGAAGTGGCGGAAGCGGCACGATCTGTCTGCTCGCCGCTCTTCGCTGAGCTTGTACATTTGCTGCGCCGTCGTGTTTGTGCCATGCCATGTTTGTGCACAATGGTGTGGCTTGCTGTCACGGCTCCTTTTTGCGTTTACTACTTTTATTTTTCTTAGTTTGGCGTGCTTTGTTTTAGTTTGGGGGATAGACGGGTTATTTTGTTATTTCTAGATAATTTAAAATGTCTCGTAAGGCAGGTTAGCACTTCGCTCGCCTAGTACTTAATCGGTTTTTGGGCTGGGTCTTTATGAAGCTTAACTTTCCGTAAACAATAAAATGATTGAATAGGCTAGTTTCCACCATCAATAAATTGCAAATCTATTTAATCCGTCAGTTAGAGTTTTGGAAAATAATGGGCACGTATATTTTGTTTTTGTAAATCAATGAATATTGACAAAGATAAAACGCATCAAAACTCGGGAGTGGGGGGCTCATGACGTCACAACGCACTAAAAATTATAGCACGTCGTGACGTATTGAGAATTTTAAAAGCGTCGTATCTTCTTCAATTTTAGTCTACGTAACAAAAGAAAAAATAAGTATAAAATATTTTTTGATAATCTAACTGACGGACTAATTCGATTATTTTAAGACACAAGCCTATTGATTGATCTCAGTGGCCACACACAGTTTGAATTCGTGCCTACATTTGTAACAAAGCTACAAGTGAAATGAATGCAAAAAATAAAACCGACTTCAAAAAACACAAAAAAATGAAAAATAACCTCAGCTTCAGAAGTCGGTGACCTTTGTTTGATTGATTTAGTTTTTTTGTCACTTACTCGCACGCATCCCCAAAATATGACAGTTAAAATAAGTACTTACCTTTTTTTTTCGGATGGGAAATCATGTCAGACTTTTACGACTAAACCTATCCATTGTTCCGTTCCAGGGCCGCAGTATCTCTTTCGAATAGTCCCGCAGCCCCGGCAGGCATCAGACCTTTTGCTGACATCTCTTTGAGGCGCGCGAACGTGCCATTTTAATATACCTAACTGTCGAAATCTGGGTGTATTGTACACATCTGTGTACCCCCTCAGAACATACAGGCGTGATGATACGTCATGATGTTGTATAAACAATAAACATGCAAGCGATTGCAGCAATCACGGCAGATTTGCCGTCTATTTTTGAAGAGTTTCATTCCCAAGTAACACAATCGCGTCTAAAAACGGACTATTAGATATCTAATAGAATTTAATTTTATTGTCTACATTAAGAGTAAAATATCTCCAAGTAATATTCAAGAACGCTTATGGACACAGTTTAGTAAAAGTGGGCACAACCTTATCCCTTCTCATAAGAAAGAGTTAAGAATACATGAATAGATAGAGATAAGAGCTGTAAATTTTCAAATTGTCTGTAGAGATTTTTCTAGTGTCTCACTAATCTGTTTATAGACCACAAATTTTACTACTAGATAGTTTATAGATAAAGTTGAGACCTTTAAAGAAGTCTTAACGCGTCAAGTTTTTAAACCAAAATTAACTCAAGACTAACAACTATAAGTAACATTTGATTTGTGATAGACAACGAAACTTAATGGCGCAGAACTTACAAGAGTTATTTAAACTTATTATTGTATTGCATCATGGCGTAAGCAAAATTCTTATTTCGTACATTACTTGTGTTTTAGCGGGTAAACAAGCAAATCTATATATGCGATTGAAATTCTATCGTCGAATAGTATGTAAAACTTTCTTAAAATAAGAGCGCCCGCTGTAAATGTAAATTTAATATATTTTTTACCAAATATGAATATTTTTTATAATAAGTATTTTTTTAAAATTGCATTTTAATTATGAAAATACACATTTTATTTAAAATATAGTAATTTAAAACATATTAAATGTTTAATTAGACATCTTTTAATGATAAAATTTAAGATAAAAAGCATTAAAAAATGTAACGAAAATAATTTGAAGCAAAAATAGGCAATAAAAATGGCGTCAAGATAAAATTTACTAGAAAAAAGAATTTAATAGAACAAACACTCTAGAGAATTTTCTGTAGTATGGCTCTAGCTCTATGACAAGAATAATTTCACTTGCTACATACTAAACTATCTAGTGAAAGAATAAACAGATTTATGAGTGGTTTAAGATTACCTAGTAACTGTCATCTCTCTATTCCCTTTTATCTTCTCACAGTATTTCTAGACGTTCATCAGTGAACAGGTAATTTGATGTGTTGTGAACGGAGGACCATTTTATGCAGTAACAGAGCAATTTAATTAATGGTAAGTAAGTAAAAGGTATCGGGTTGAAAATTATTTTTTATTTGAAATAAGTCCTTCAAGACTATGTGAGATAAAGCATACGTTGCTGACCACTGGCACAGATCCTTTCTGAGGCAATTGAATCGACTTTCGTCGTCGTAATTAGTGTTATCATCCGAATCGGACTGCTCACTCACTAACAAAATTTTGTGATGTTGTAGGGGAAGGGGACACTACAAATTCAGTTGTATCTTCTGTCGTAGAACAATTTCGCGCATTTTGGAGGAAATTACTAGAAAATTACGATTCTGAATGTGAATTATTTTGCAACACTTCATTTTTCTTCCTTTTTAAATAAAGGGTGTAAAAAACCTCTTAACGAAGCCGAAAGGCACTTGTTTTCCTCGTCATTGCGATCATTTTGTTCCACACCATACCTGGGAACCTTCTAGTTACGGAGGTATTGGGGGTCAAAGTTTCAACTTTTTGACAACTTTTTTTTTAACGACAACGTATTTAATGTATGATTTTTACTTTAAACACCTCCATGACCCCCGTACTATTCAATCCATCCATCAGGACAATGTTTTGAGTGCGTTACATTGAGTTCTACCACAAAACTTTTATTTTTCTGTGGTAACAAACACAAAAAAATACTGTCAAATTGAGAACCTCCTCTTTTTGGAAGTCGGTTGAAAATCAATCGTTATCGCTATTACACAAACATAACTGAAGAAATGTGGACATACTATAGAGATAGAGCTCTGTCTAAGATATGCCTAACTCTACCTAAGTACGAGTTACAATCGTAATCGTAATGATCTCAAACATCTTCAACATAGCAACAGTGAGGATGCACCCCAGCATCTTTGGAACTACATCAGACATCTATAAATCAAGCCCGCCCCCTCGATACAGCGGGGACGCCTCATTGACCACGCATTTACATACAGCTTCACAATCCTCACGATGACTTGATATATTATGACTCAACGATAAAAAAGGGGTCTGAATCAGAGGACAAAGCGTGTGGTCCTGCTCCTTGCAAGTAGGAACACGAACATTTTCGCAAAACTTCATTTCCGTAGCCAAATGGCAAAAACGGAACCCATATAATTATGTATTTCCTGGCGCTCCCTTGTTTCGCAGACAAAAACATAGAATTTCGTTTCGCCGAAAATGTTTCATTATGATATTTATTTTGGTACTTGTATTTTTATTTCGAATATTATTGTTTTAACGACTATTTACTTGAAAATTCTATATGACTGCTTCGTTGGTCTCGTGGTGGTAAGCGCAACAGCTGAGCTTGAGGTCCTGGGTTCGATTCCCAGGGCGGGCAATGGTTACTAGGTTTTTCCATTAGTTTTCTCAGTAACAGCCACGGTCCCACGGAGTCTAGATTTGTGCCCGTTTGATGACAATAGGCTCGCCCCGTATTACATGGGACTTAAATATAACTGGCGAAAAGTGGGTGAACTATGTATTAGGTACACCTCTGCCTAACCCTTCGGGGAGTACAGGCGTGATGTTATAAAAAGATCTGTCGTTACAAAAAAAGTCCCAAATAAAACATTCACAATAAATAACTTACTTTACAAGTAAAATTAATGACAGTCACCGACTCTTGTGTTCCTTCCCTTCACTGCGCATGGCTGCCCTTGCGAGTCGTGGGTACTGCGTCCGTCTGTCCGTCTGTCTGTCCTGCCTAGAGGGTCGAGTACGACACTCATTGTGATAAATGCTCGTAGAAATATGGTGAGCGGCACTTAGAAGCATTCAAGTTTATTTGAAAGTCGGTTTTATCATCCTCAAGACTGCCGAATTGGTTTCGTAACTTTTTTTAAATTTATTTAATCACAACGGTTGTGTTTTAACCAATTACAGTACCTAATTATAGGGCTTGGAAGATCTGTCCGGCCTAACTTACGGCATATTTTTTTTTTCAAAGTTGCGGCCACGTATATTTATCGATAGCTGGTATAGCTACAAATAGGTTTTGTAGGAAACAAAATGTTCTAAAGTGTCACGTTTCCGAGTTATCAAAGTTATAGTCCATTCTTCAGCACAACTTTGATTTGATCAGCCACGCATTAAAACGTGTATCAATCGATAGCTGATATCACTCAAGCATTGTATGAAACAAAATCTTCTAACGTCACGTTTCCGATATTTTTAAAAGCTATCAAAGTTGCTGGTACGCTGGTAGCGACAACAACAGCATTTATTTAAGTATGTAAAACATAACATGTCTTCTTATACTTAATTCCATCCTCCAATTTCAAAGCGACGAAACACTTAAAAACTAATCACATCACATCGTTCATAAAACCCAGTTTGCGAGCCTAATCGAATGTAACTGCTCATAAATATCAGTTAACTGTGGCTGCTTGACTGGCTAGCTCTAACTCACGTCGGTTAACTTATAAGTTAAAGATTTATATCGAAGGGTCTGGCTGATCAATGGGTAACTAACAATCTAAGATGAACTTATTCTGTGTTTAGTCTGTAGTATCTATTCTTTTTGTCAATGTCGAATTCTTGTTCGATCAAATCTCTACGTCAACGTGGTAATCTTTGAACAGTTTGACAAGAAAGTGGTTTGTAACGAGACACGTGTTGACATCCGACAAACATACTCAAACAAGGGGTTGAACTTGATACTTAGCGTTGTGTTTGTTGTCAACAGTTTCACTCGCGTTTTATAGAAACTAATTTATGAATGATAGTTAGTGTGACGATAGTCTTCGTTGTGGTCGCTATCAGCACAACTTTCAAACAAATCAAAGCTATGCTGAAGATGCCAGCAGTGAATTCGTTAAACTTTAAAAAGTTATCACTTTAGAACATTTTGTCTCATACAAAAATTGTTTGTATTGATGTCAGCTATTGATGAGTATATACTAGCTGATGCCCGCGGCGTCGCCCGCCCGCAAATTATATACTATCATATATATATATATATATATATATATATATATATCTATACATATAATAAAATCGTTGAGACCAAAAAATCTGTTAATTGAAGATTAAAAAAAAAAAACCAGCCAGGGTGACTTGAAATAAGTAACTGAACATATTAAAACCATTTAAAAAATTTTTGTTTGTTTGTTTGTTTGTTTGACCACGCATCACGTAAAAACTGCTGAACCGATTTTGTTGAAATGTTCACAAATCTGTTTAAATACATTCAGAATAACATATAGGGTATAGAAATTTTGTTTTTTTTGGAAAAAGGGGGTGAAAAGGGGGGGTAAAGTTTGTATGAAAAAAAAATTTAGATTGTTCTAGAATCATGAAACTCAGAATAAATACTTATTAATAAAAATAAAGAAATACCTGTCTTAGCATTTTTTTTAAATCTCATCCAGAGGCGCAAAAAAGAGGGTTTTGTGTTTAAAATTAATAAACTTCAAACACCTATACAATCAAAACCAATGAAGTCTAACCTTTTAAAGTTGCTACATATACTCCATATCTAATACAGGTAAATATAATTTCTCAGTTTTCTTGAAATTTGATTTTTGAGGTGAATACGCACAAAATAGCGGAACTCACGAAAATCAGCTTTCCTCGGTTTAAGTAGTTGGTACGAAATGTTTGTGCGCGCATCACGTCAAAATTACTGCATAGGCTTCTTCAATATTTAAACTATATATTATCACGCTACTTCCTTAAGGGGGTAGGCAATTTTGCATTATTTCCGTATACTTCAATTGTTTAACGTTTCAGTCATGACGTAAGTACATGAGAACGGCTATTTGTGGCTTATGTCAACGAAGTAAATAGCCTTGCAGTTTCATGACCGCTCTGTAAACTACGGGGTTGCAGGTTCAAACCCTCCAACATTATTTTCACCTTTTGTGATTTGTTTAATTTTTTTTTGATGCTTTGAGATTTCCTATATTTCATTTTGTATAAGTTGTGTGCATTTCTTATTTTTTTCGTGAAATATTTTTCCAAAAAGTAATAGAGTAGTACATAAGGAAGAAGAATACAATCATGCTACCCCCAAATAAATTGGGATAAGGGCAGGAGTATGATGATGAGGATGATTTCTCCAAAAAGAAGTATAGCGAACACCAGAAGCCTGATAAATCCACGTGTTCTTGCCGTGCAAGAACTGTGCTATGCTATTCGCAATAATCAATAATCCATACGCAGTTTACGTAGATTATATTTACAGCTAAATTGTTATTGGCCTCATATCGTGTTTTCGGGCGGGAGGAGACGCCCGGGTTCTTCCATTGTGAGGATCGACCGGAGGCCACGGTGGAGCACACTGTGGAGGTGTGCCCCACTTGGGCGGAGCACCGCCGTGTCCTCGAAGCGGCGATCGGCGGCGGCGACCTCTCTCCCAGCCCTGGTTCAATACATGGTCCGGAGCGAGACGGAATGGGATGCCATCACCTCCTTCTGCGAAGCAGTCATGCTAGCGAAGGAGGTGGCGGAACGTGAGAGGGAGAGATCCTCACGTCCCGGCCACAGCGGGAGACACCCCGGGCGTCGGGAGCCAGGAACATGGATGGGTTTTAGTCAGTAAAAGTCTGATACTTCCTCCTGCTCCGGGAGGAGTCATTTGATGATTTCCCATCCGAAAAAAAAAAGCTATATCGTGTTTGGGCTCATTCATGCACCTTGATGAGAACTTTCGACCTAGCTGGAGTATGACTGTCATCGAGTGTCTAAGGATGAAAACCTAAGGCTGTCGAGGGAAGCCCCAAATTGGAAAAACATAGTACAATATTTTAACGATGATTGCATATAATTCCGAGAAATTAAATTGTTACCTACTTGAATCTATACTTATTATTATAAAGGAGAAAAGTTTGTTTGTTTGGTTGGTTGAACGCGCTAATTTTAGGAACGACTGATTCCAGTTAAAAACATCTTTTAGTGTTGGATAGCCCATTTATCGAGGAAGGCTATACGTTATATAACATCACGCTACAATCAATAGGAGCGGAGCATCAATGAAAATTGTTGCAAATACAGCGAAAAATTATTGCTTTTGAGAGCTTCCTTTCCGTGCGCTGCGTAAAGGGTAAAATTACTCAACAATCATACATGTATGACGGGATGGTTCCTCTTAAAAAGTCCGCTAAAGCATATTATCTGCATTTTTTTTAGGTTGACTCACACTCTCTCTAAGCCTCTCTCTCTCTTACGTAACGCAGACGAAGTTGCGCGGGTCAGCTAGTATATATATATATCTATTAAAAAATCCCGCATCAAAATCCGTTGCGTAGTTTTAAAGACCTAAGCATACATAGGGACAGACAGACGCGGCGAGGAACTTTGTTTTATAATATTTAGTGAAGTAGGTTTTTTTTCGCAACGTTGAAAGTAAAAAAAATGGCGGAAGTTAGGCCGGCCATTTAATTCAAAGCGAAGACCGACGTGACTTTTGTTTGACTCAGTTTTTGTGCCATCGACTTCTAAAGCTAAAGTTATTTTTCACGTTTTAGTGTTTTTGAAGTCGGTTTTATTTTTTGCAAAAAAGTTTAAGTTAGTTTTAGGTAGTGTAAGTGAACGGGACGCGTATTGCCAAACTATATGCTGACCCAGACGGTTGGTCTGAGGTCGATTTTCGAGTTTGCCTTTGTAGTTGACAAAAGGTAAACGCACACTTGCCCGCGCTGAAAGAAATTTTCTATCAAACCTCGACAGACTGCAGGCAGCGCTCGCTAGCCGCTGAGCCAGGCAATGCGGCGCGCGGAGCAGGCGGCGCGGGGCACGCAGGCGACGTAAGTGTGCGAGGTTTTATAGGATTTTATACGCCACTGATAAATGATCGCCGACCCGTACAACAGAGGTAGAATATAAGAAAAAATAAGTAGTATTTTTTATATTGGGATATATTTAATACCAAACCAAACTAACAAAAACTTTTCTTAATGAGATGACAATAAGTTTCAGATTCAATCTTAGATATCACATGTCTCCCTCTGTCCTCTCTGCATCGAAACTGAGTGGGTCTGGCATGTGGTGACGTAATGAGTAATAAAATCGGACACTGCAGCAGTTTACAGATAATCTGATAAGTCTGTGGTCAGTCGGGTCACTGACCTTGGAGACTGTTAGTGAGTTTCATGTCTGAACTGATTTTTAAATGTGTGTGCGCTAGGACCCTTAAAAATATGGGTGAAACTACGCTAGGTGAAAATAATGGGTGTAAATGTACTCTTAACGAAACCGAAAGGCACTTGTTCTCCCCGTCATTGCGATCATTTTTGTTCTAGACCAATTAGACCATACCCTTCTAGTTACGGAGAAATTCAGGGTCAAAGTTCCAAAATTTTCTCAAGTTTTTTTGTGTAATGCAAGCTTTTAATGTTATAACATTACTTTAAATACACCATTGACCCCCGTACCATTAAATGCATCCCCATCAGCACATGATTTGAGTGCGTTACATTGAGTCCTACCGTAAAAGTGACTTTTCACCCAAAAAAAAAGTCGTTTCCTAGCAATGATTTCTGCGTAGATTTGCTCAGTTTGGTGTGGTTTTGTGCACAGAATGCTTGGTTGACGGCTTCGTGAAGGGACCGTTTACACCTGTATACAGTATGAGGACATACACTGTATGGTCGATGTATGAGGACGACAAATTACACATACTTAAAGTATTACTTCCTTATTTGAATCGGATTAACAACACACAACTTCAAGGGTTTTTTTTGCACGGAATGTAATCATTTTTGTAAAGTAAAAGTAGCCTAAGTTAGGTAGGAATTAAAACATCAGCTATCTGCCAGTAGGTAACAGTCGGTCCAGCCGTTTCGGAGATTAGCCGGAATGAACAGACAGACAACAGACAAAAAAAAACCGGTCAAGTGCGAGTTGAGGGTTCCGTACAATACCAGTCTTATATTGAGTTCACCACTTTATTTTCAATAGATAGAATTCTTATAGGTTTTCCTGTAATCAACACGCAATGAACTATATTTCGTGTTTTTTTCAAAATTTTAGCCTCAGTAGTTTTGAAGATCAGAATCAAACATTATTTATTTTACAATAATATATTTGAGGTCCTCATAACGAGCCCCTTCATTTTATACATATATGTTACGGCTAATACCCGAAGTGCGGCTACACCTAGTGTTAGCCGGCTACAACTAGGTGCAGCCGGCCCCGTGCGGTTAAACTTAGATGTATCCTCTTATCTTCGGTTAGAACTAGGCTTAGCCTTCATCATAGCGGCTAGAACTAGGTGCAGCCGCACACCGGTGGTTAAACTTAGGTGTATCCTATTTAGCATCAGCTAGAACTATTAGGTTTCCAGTTCAGTTAAGCATTTTGGTTTTGTTTTGAGATTCTTATTTTGCATTTCCCAATTGATTCGTTATTTATTTGTGTAAATTGCGTAATCTTTTTTAATTCTGATTTAATGACGTCGGCAATACATCCAAGCATCCAGAATTATTCATCCCTAAATCGATTGCCATCCGGTTCATAAAGTAATGTTCTTTGACCCCCTCAGAAACAACCTCCCTGTCTTTTTCCTACCTCATCTGTTCGGAATAAGGTTTAAATTACTTTGACACTCTATTCAACAAATATGTGTAGCAATTTTCAACCTTGTCACAACGGAGTAAGATATATCGTACATTGTGTGGTAAGATTTTGTTTTTCATTGTGGTTTGGAAATGAGCCGATGATAAAGTTGTATTAAAATGCCATAAATCTAGTAGAATTGATTTTCCACGCTGTTTTATGTGTAAAGAAAAGACACTTCTTTTACATGACATCATAACATTACGCCTGTTACTCCTGAAGGGTTTGAGCAGAGGAGTAGGTACTCTCTGTACTACTTATAATACATTTCGCCATTCATATTTTCTTGCAAGATGTGCACGCATGTTAAAAGAACAAAAAAATAAACAAATATACAATTTCAAAACCAAAATAATTCATTCAAATAAGCCATTGCAAATAAGAGATGACCAGTCACAACTGACAGCGCCCGTTCACGAACATGACGCATGGATCAGCACCATTCAACTCAACCATTTTGAAGGGAACTAAATGATTCGACACACGCGCCACCATCAGCGAGACATTTGAGTGAGCATGACATACTCCCAACCGCCAGGGCACATTCATGTCAAGAAAAGACGTAGGTTTCCAGTGAATGATAGCTTTCTAGTACATAGTTCTCACACAATATGGGCTATGCAATTATATAATACTAATAAAGAGATTGAATCTATACAATGCAAAGATAGTTGTACAATTTTCAGCAGCTTCAACAATACCATTTAATGCTATCAATTTATGCGCCCCTGCCCGATGTGAATGGACCCACTTACCTTACCGATCAAGTCAGATGTGAATGGAACCACTTACCTTATTGGTGATGTTCTTCAGAAAGGTCAAGTGCTCAGTGCTTTATGTCTGTATAGAGCTCCATCGGTTTATACAACATGTAAAGTAATTAACGCACATCCTGAAATTAGTTTGTTCAGAATCGTTTACTGAATCGATTTCTATAATTTTTAATATAGGTTTTTTTATCCCAAAAATAATTAAAGCTACGTAATTTATAGTCACACTACCCCTGTATAGTCCAAAAAAACTGAAATGGACCGTAACTCAAGGCAGTAAGACTTTTAAAAGTGCAGTTTTATTTGTATTAATACAAATTCCGCCATTCAATACAAAATAAAGAAAAATCAATCTTATTTCAAGTAAGTTAAAGTCGTTACAAATACAGTTAGGTAAACTACTACGACTTCGCTAGCACTAGCACTTCGCACGCGACTTCGTCCGCGAAAATTGTGATAGTTCGGCTAATTTGCATGAGTTTTTAAAATCGGTTGAGTAGTTCTTTAGTTAAATCGTAACAAACACACAAACAAAAATCAAATTTTTCCTCTTATAATAGTAGTTAGATTACGTAGAAAAAAAAACTGAAATAAAATCTCTGAAAGCGATACGAACGCACCCAAAACCAGAGAAGACCTGTCAAAATCGAAAGACAGAATCTGAAATGCAGGTAAAATCGTAAATTGAAACCGCAAACAAATTCTTGGCAAAATTGTGGCGCAGCTCTTCAGCAATGACGAGTGGTAGTTGAAGTGTCAGTTCCTGGATGCAGGAACAAAAGGAAGATGATACCTGTAACCCCGGTGTGTTACAGGCGAACCCTGTTCCTAGTAGCAAGACCTCGACAATGGTTATACTAGTTGTGTTCGCAGTTATATTTATATGTATTATCATAACTTGCGTCAACTATGTCACTGTTCTCTCGGGGAACAAGGAAGCAACCACAGAAAGAAACCAAATAAAGACGCGGTTCATTGACGAAAGTCCCGTGAAAAAGTTGCTGAGCCATGTCGTGTCGTTGAGCGCAGATAGCAAGATACACCGCAGTCGCACGACGCGTCTGGCGGAGCGGTTCCCTTATGTGGTTGCCGTGACTAGCAACTCGAGTAGGGTGTGGAGATTTGCGTGCTTTGCTAGTGTTGTGTTGATGAAGTGGATAGTCACTGGTGCACATTGCAGGTGAGTCTTCGTCAAAACATTTGTCAGCATGTATTGAGCAGTATTTGCCCAGCGGTAAGTTTTTTTTCATGTTGAAATCCTCAATGGATGTCCTCCGTTGTGGGGCTGGCGGAGGGGTCTGTCAGACTCCTACTGACTAAAACCTTGCATTCTCCACAATCACCCCAGCAGTGACGGTTTGCTTGCGACAAACCTCTCAGGTAAAGGGGAGGAGTGAGCTGGTCCTCGCTCTGTCACTCCGTTTGAGCGCGAGGAAATACCACGCTACGCCAACTCGGGCCTATATATTTGCTTAGACGACAGACGTACCCAAATCCATCGCCAGCAGGCCATTTTATTGGGGGCGGAAGAGGTTACCTGGCCCTATATACTTACGATAGTAGCTCGTGAGTTCGAACACAGGGAGTCGCGTTGCTGTGTCATTTATTTCATCACCACTGCTCTGAAAAAGGTGAAGGAAAACATTGTGAGGAAACCGGTATGTCCTAGAACCAAAACTTCAAAGACATGTGAAATCTGTGCGTATCACAAATGAATGATCGTAGTGTACCTTCCAAAATAAAAACACTTGTTTTCTAAGCAGAACAAGAAAAGGAACGCATTATTTTAATCTTTGGAACGCATCTAAAACTCATCATCAGAAAAGCTGTCAAAATTGTATGACATACCAGGTACTGCCAGATGATAGGTAGGTAGTTAAATGTCGCGCACAAATCGTCAAAATTATGGTGAAATTCATAACATAACATCACGGCTATAATCCCCGAGGTTAGGCAGAGGGTTTAACAGTACACCCGAAAACACGCATGTTCTAACCATCAAAAATATACTAAATTAAAAAAATGGTGGATAAAAACATAAAAATATTCATAGTTGTAATGACTATAGTCTTTTTTTTGGTTCTTGCATTGGTTTCGCAATTTAGTACGGCAGTTGAATCTGCTAAAGACACGGCGAACTCTAATGAAAAATGTCCTTTATTGAAACATGTGATCGCTTTGACAGACGATAACATGAACAATTACTCCATGGAGTTGACTGAGCGGTTTCCGTATGTGGCTGCAGTGACTACAAACTCGACTGATAGCGTTTGGAGTTTCAGGTGTTTTGCTAGTGTTATACTGGGTAAATGGATTGTTACCGCTGCACATTGTCGTTCTAGGTGAGTTGCAGGAGGGTTTATGTTATACTAGCTGTTGCCAATCAACAATCAATCAATTGTTTAAGCTTCTGACTAGTCGTAACAAGTGACAGGACTATTGTATTGTGTATCGGGCTAGAGTCAACAACTACACGTCCAAAGCGCGTAACTTATGCGCTTATAGGTCTCAACTGATATGCCTACATAATAATTTATCCTTACAGGCTCCCAGGACACACGCACCGCGCGATCCTCTACAACGACTATGCTCATAATCATACACATTCGTTCCCCATCCTCTTCTGGAGACTCCACGAGAAATACAACAAAAGTTCGCTCATTCCAAAATACGATATCGCAGTTGCCAAACTCAATATCGAAAATTACCCATTTCAATTGCGACCATCAGTCATTGATGAGTCCATAGCAACAGAGATAGAAGCCAGTGTATGGAAGACTGTAGCTACCATGGACAAGACACTGTACCTCACTAATCAGTTTGATAAGTACGATGTGAAGATTGGCAATGCGGGACGATGCTTCGAGAGCTACGGCGTCGAAATCGATGATGCGTTGATCTGTGTCGATATGTCACAGTTTAATGATTGTTTTACGCACGATTTTGGACCTATATATTCAGGGGATAAACTTGTAGGTCTATTATTGATTAAACCCGTGGATTGTGATATGAAATGGTCTATTTTTACAAATATATCTTATCATACTAGTTGGATTTTGAAGACTACTCGTGATTCGTGATTTTTTGTTTTATTTTGCGTGATACAAACATAAACTCACGGCTTTTTCTCTAAAGGGGAAGGCAGAAACTACAAAACGCCTGGTATAATCCTTACATACTCCTTTCGGCTCATCCACGTTCATGCAACAAGTCAAACTCGTACGCACGTTCACTTACGGAAAATAGGCATTGTACGGAAACCTCTCCACGCGAGTTCAAATCGCACTTGACCGGTTTTTTTCTACACCATCAGAAATTAGAGATTTCAACGAACAAAAAGCCCACCGACCGAAAAAAAACAGAAATTTTTACGTGAGAATTTTTGATTGAAAATTAGGGTGCTTTTTCCGTGACCGATCCATAGTCACACCAAATTGCCACACCAGTGTGACTATGGTTATTTTTATTTATCCGTAGTCACACTGGTGTGACTTCGGATAATCTAACCTGATCCGTAGTTACACCATCAAACCATTGGCCCAATTTGTGTCTTTATTTGGGTTGCTTTTTTTTTATCATTTCTTTTAGTACTGAGTTTGGAACTTCATTTTCATTTTAGAATATCATCTCCCAAAGTTAATTTTATTCATAAAATGTTGACCATTTTTCTGACATAAAACTCTTTGCTAAGATTTAAAAAAGTACCATTCGTTTTAGACGAAGCATCTTGATAAACCGCGCGTTTTACATAACAATAACGCACAAGTACGTAATGAGATACAATGCGATATTGAAATTGGTGAAATAAGAGACTCTTTACGAGCAAATGTGTTATAGTACATTATGATATTAGTGCGGTAAGTTGAAAATCACGGGCGAGGCGTAATTGCTAGCCCGAGCCGTAGGCGAGGGCTATAAAAAAGCAGAGGCTGTAATTATCAAAGCGCACATATGTCATACGACGTTTTATAACATATTTGCGAGGAAATAAAACAAATAAAAACAATACAGCGAAAAGAAAAAGCGCACAGAATAATGTTTACTTACTCGTTCACAAATTAGCGAGGCGCGCGCATCAGCGCTTTTTTTTAAGGCAAAGACACAAAAAACAGCCAGTATTACTAATAAAGTAAATTAATATTTTTGTGTTTTTGTTACAGATAAATGGTTGTAATTTATTGTCAAAATTAATTAAATTAAAGAATTACATGTTTATTTATTACTTAGGTATATTTCATCTCCCAAAGTTAATTTTATTCATAAATGTTGACCACTTTTCTGACATAAAAACTCTTTGCTAAGATTTAAAAAAGGATAAACCGTGCATTTTACTTTACAGCACAAGTGCGTAATGAGAAACATTACGATATTGAAATTGGTGAAATAAGAGACCCTTTACGAGCAAATGTGTTATAAAAAGTATTACAGCGCCATCTATGAGACAAATTAGGAACTAACATCAAAATTTAGAATCGCGCTATGAACGTTTTATGTGCCCAAGAGTAAAATGTTTTGATTTCAATCCTCCCTCTTCTAGCGAGTGTAGTGTACAAGTGGCGAGTGGCGACAACCTGGACAGTGGATGTCAGTTGACTTTGTATGAACGGCTGACACCACTATAAACAATACAATAAACAACAATATTCCACCACTGTCCTTACCCCCAGTACTGATCTACTTCACTTAACACTTGACCAATGTAATTCGGGCTTTGGGCTTAACGTCACGTCACTGAGTCCAGTATCCCGTGAGGCAGCAGACGGCTCATTGAAAACAATGCTTTATCAATTATCGCAACCTACTACACAATGTACACCTGCAATCTATGCTAATAAATTTTACTCCTGACCTCGACCCGGAGGGGGGTGAGGTGTAAAACTTCCCTCGTTACGTCAAAGAGGCGCGCGTGGATCACTACGCGTCGCTTTCTCGGGCTTCTCGGGTCCAGTGTGATAGGGGCGATGGATGTCCCCGGATCCGTCCCCAGATCCGTCGTCCCTGGAACTATTTTGGGGGGGGGCGGAAGAGGGCGTTGTCCGCCCTCTGCCGGATTTGGACGTCGCGTCGTGAAGGCTCCTGCACGTCACGATGATATTCAGCCATAATTTTTTCATGGGTCATCTCATTTCCTAATCATCAGCGCGTAAGTCATGCGCGTCGCCGAGGGTAGAGGGGGCAGCTGCCCCCCTCTAGAAGCACAGGATTTTTAAAAGTTATTAAGGCGACTACAGGAGCTAAACGCGAGTTTTATAATGCAAGAAAGCAATATTATTCAATGCAATGAACAAATCCAGAAAAATATATGATATTCTTCAGGATATATGCTAGTATGATAGTGTTTTTAAAACATAATACAACTAATTTTACTCGGTAAAAAAAATCACAAACTTATCTCTAAAAATTTCTTTTAAAGAGTAAAAACCATACTAAAATACATGCGAACATTCTGATTTTTTGGCAAATAATTCTACAAGCAACATATTAGCATGATGTGTTTTATTTTTTTAGTCCAATCAATAGATTTTATGTAAATCGCAAAAAAAACCACTTAGTTCGCACTATTCGGCTCGCAGTGACTGACGTAACAACCACTTTGTAGTGCAAGCTCATTAGAACTTTATTCTAACAGAATTTCAAACGAAGTTTGAACCACCACAAATAGAGTTGCTAATTTATATCCTGTCTTTTCTTGCCTGATACCACAAAATGAGTAACTTGTACGTAATAAATTGTACCGTACAGTAGAATCACTTTCAAACTCAAATATTTTTATTTTTTAAGGCACACAAATGAGCTTCTGTGTACTCGCACTAACACATTTTCTTTAAACCAATTCGTGCGGTTTGTACTTCGAACACATCAAACCTTTTATCACAAAGACTCCTTTTTTTCTGCCTCTGGATTGGCACTCCATCTCCAGACTCTTGCCCCGAGGCCTAATAGGTCGACAATTATAGCATACATCATATACAAGGTTGCAAAAATGGAGCATGTGGACAGTTTGATCTCAAATAATATATCTGAATTTACATTTTTTTGGAACAAGCTTGCCACACTATTCCCAAACCACTACAACTCCTGCGCGCCAGAATCAACAGTGGCGACCACCAGAAAAGCGCCGAGACAATGAAGCTTGAAGAAGTCCCAGAGAAACAGTTAAACTGTCTTGG
Source organism: Xestia rhomboidea (assembly GCA_963853795.1). Classification (NCBI taxonomy): domain Eukaryota; kingdom Metazoa; phylum Arthropoda; class Insecta; order Lepidoptera; family Noctuidae; genus Xestia; species Xestia rhomboidea. The sequence continues at coordinate 842,519 of OY970783.1, forward strand.
ATCCTGCAACGAAATTATTCAGAAAATAACAGCTGAGGATGAGGAGTAGGAAAAACATAATTTCCACTTCCCTCCATATCAGTAGGAGACAGAACGAAACAAGGCCAATTGGCACAAAGGGACGTTTACAACTGGAATAGGCGCAGTTGCCCAGCACCAGGGAATAGGGATAAGTACTTATATTAGCCTTTATTTATTTATGTAGAAATTGACTACATTTTTTAAATATTAATCTGAAAAATAAAATGTAAGAAAATGTAGCCCACCGGTATCGAGAACAGGATCCAAGCTACTAACGGCCAGGGCTCCAGAGAGAGGGACCTCCTATTTCCTAAGAATACGAGCCGTGTCCAGGAGTGCCACTTTCTGTATCAACCCTTGATCATTGAACATGTCAGAAGCACTACAGAAACGCGGCAGCCCCAAGAGCATTCTGAAGCTGTTATTGTATTGGACCCTTAGGGCGTCCATTGTTTTTCGCGTGTAGCTGGCTAGCCTAGCCCACCCACTTGTGTAGAAGGTTTGGCGGTAAACCTTAGACAACGTTATTTTATCCTCCTTATTATAACACGCAACCCTGCAAACCAGCATATTTCTATGATAGCTTTCTTTAAGACACCAGGCCAAACTACCAAATAAAACAGCAAAAAGCAAAAAAAAACTAACGTCATCCATAATACGTAGTATGTGTAGCTTTCAAAATCCAGTTTGTATAGTACGAAACATTAGTAAAAATCGCCAGCTTCATATCACAATCCTTGGGCTTCACTGTGAGGAGACCCACAACCTTGTCACCAGCATATAAAGGGCCAAATTCGTGTATAAAACAGTCATCATGATTTGACACATCTATGCATATCAGACTCTGATCCAGTTCTATTCCGTAACCTTCGAAACACTTCCCTGGATTCGTGATGTGCACTTCGTATTTATCTAAGTCGTTGGTCAAGAAAATCCTCTTGTCCATGGTCGAAACTGTCTTCCAAACGCTAGCATCAAGTTGAGATACTGCTCTTTCATCAAAAACTGAAGGTTTCACGTTATCGTAAGGGGCGAAGTCCCCGTTGAGCTTGGCTACTGCGATATCGTTCCGGTATTGGCTGCTGATGTTGTACTTCTCGTGAATGCGCCAGAATAAGATAGGGTATGTGTGGTTGTAGTTCCGAGCGAAGTCATTGAAGAGGAGGACTCGATGGGTGTGGCCGTAGCCTCTGTAAAAAAGATGTATTCATATGTTAAGAAATTTCTTAGGCCTTTAGCCTCGTTGGCCGAGAGGTCACAAGTGCGACTGCTGAACATGGGCTCCCGGGCCGGGCAAAGTGTTATTGGGTTTACACTAGAAAATTGTCTGGAGCAGCCGTACTATTAGGTACACCTCTAACGTAAATATAGAAAACGTTGCGTCGACCCCTGGTAACAGGACAAGGGCCAGTTGTTGACGACGTTAGGACTGGCTCGCAACTACAATCCTATCGAACTTAAAAGCGTGTAGGTACCAGAAAGCTGACGGAAGCGCAACTCCTATAATAGACTTACTCAGGTACTTACCGGGCAAACAAACAAATTTTGCCTCGTTATAATAGTTATCGTTATCATAGACCATGACCTGGGATATCTCAGTTGTGAGATACGTTTTCGCGGGATAAATTCCACCTCCACGCGAGCGAAGTAAAGCTCAAAGGTTTTGTGAATATTTACTTTAGTAATAAAATATTTTTTTTTTTTTTTCGGATGGGAAATCATCAAATGACTTCTCCCGCTCTGGGCGGAGCAGGAGGGAGTGTCAGACTTTTACTGACTAAAACCCATCCATGTTCCTTCATCGCCCTTTGTGTTCCGGGGCCACGGTATCTCTTTCGAATAGTCCCGCAGCCCCGGCAGGCTTCGGTCCTTGCGGACCCCTTCCCTATTGCTGACTCTCTTTGAGGCGCGCGTGGAACACGAACGCGCCGTCGACACGGCCTGTCGTCATGAGACGTACGGACGGCGAGCTAGCCCATAGCTCCCCGTCCACAGGCCCGCGCCTACGGTGGCCGGAAGCCACCACGTGGCCCCCGACGCCCGGGGCGTCTCCCGCGGCGGCCGGGACGTGAGGATCTCTCCCTGTCCTGTTCCGCCACCTCCTTCGCTAGCATGACTGCTTCGCAGAAGGAGGTGACGGCGTCCCATTCCGTCTCGCTCCGGACCATGGCACGAACCAGGGCCGGGAGCGAGAGGTCGCCGCCGCCGATCGCCACCTCGAGGACACGGCGGTGCTCCACCCAAGCGGGGCACACCTCCACAGTGTGCTCCACCGTGTCCTCCGGTCGATCCTCACAATGGTGACACCCGGACGTTTCCTCCCGCCCGATTCGGTGCAGGAACTTACCGAAACAACCGTGTCCGGTAAGAACCTGCGTCAGGCGGAAGGTGAGGACGCCGTGGCGTCTCTCCAGCCACTCCTCAAAGAGGGGACTTACCGCCACTATTGTGGCGTGCCCTGCACGGGGTTGCGAAAGTCGCTCTCTCCATGTCGCCATGAGATCACGCCGGAAGTCCGTCCGCTGAGCGACAATTTGCCGCGGCAGCGGAGTTTCCCCCCGGCGTAGCGCCTCCGCGCGCCACTCATGTAGGCGCGCGAGGACTATCGCCTCCAGATCCCATGGCGGCAATCCGGCAAGGAGGCTCGCCGCCTCGCGGGAGATCGTGCGGTACCCCCGGATTAGCCTTACGGCCACCACCTTTTGGGGCGCGTTCAAATAGTTGGCGGCTCGCTGCATCCAAGCACACCCTTACCTGCAGTGAGCAGAAGTAACCATCCACTTCACAAGCACAATGCTAGCAAAGCAAGAGAAAGACCACAGATCAGACGTGTTCTTCGTAACGGCAGCTACATAAGGGAACCGCTCAGCGCTGCTCAGCGACGTGTTCTCCATCAGAGAGATCACTCCCATCGACTTCGTCTTGGGGTACTGGAAAACGGTCTCTCCAAGCATGAACTCTCTTTTTCTCTCTTCAACAGTTATGTCCGTGGCGAATTTCACCATCACACAAACAGCCATTATGGCTATTAATATGAAAATGGTTAACACGATGCATGCTGCTTTCATTATGAATATTGTTATAGACCTACTACCTTATACGTTATTGATTGTATTAAAGTTTATAAAATTGCCTTGATGATGCAAGAATTCTGCACGCGTTTTGTTTGCACATTGCTGCAATGTTCTGTTGGCATTTGATTGACATTGTCAGGAGGGTTGACATTGTCACTGTATTAGCTGTCTCGTTCATAAGGTCCGAATCTTATTGTGCAGAGGCTTATTTTAAGGACAAGATGGTACTAAAATGCAAAGTAGGGTTAAAATAGGACTAACTTCATGGTAGGGCCACTGTTCCCGAGGAAAACAACAATTACGTGCTTTATGACAATAATAGCAAAATCATGATTGAATTATTACAAGCAGGGTACAAAACAACGAGTAAATTAACGCAAGCGAAGTTGCGGTCAAAAGCTAGTACGTGAATAATTCAATGTTTTGATCTTAAAAGGAACCTCTGTGTTTATTTTGAATTTTCTTCATAGGCGGCTAGAAAACAGCGTCGCCACCTAATTCACCGGTGTCACAACTCCAGTGCCAGAAAACGGGCAATAAATGCTGAAATACACTTGACTCCTGCTTATCCCGTTCCTGTTGACAGTCCATCATGATGTTTGTTCCCATGAGTGCAGAGCTTACGGCTCTAGTGTCCGAAGCACAAATATTGACACGGTTGAGTTTAGCCTGCATTAGGCTTATTGCTCTGCATAGAGGTGCTAGATGTGGCTTGGAAATTAATTGAGGAGGACGGAATACAAAACATGGTTTGACAACTGAAGATCTTATAAGAATGTCTTTTTAGAGGAGTGCTGAACAGAAAATAGTAGAGCTAGCTTTGCTCATTTTAAAGATAATCCTTGTCGTCGGGAAGTAGAAGATAATACTTTAGAGACGCGGACGGTGGAAGTATGTACTAAAGAACTAGCCAATCAGCGTTGCTGTGTCCTGGTTCGAAGGAAGGATGCCGATGTTTAACAGGTAATGTGTCATGTCAGCATTGTCGATGCATGATACAGTTTTCGCATGACCATAGTCAGCACTGACGCCGCCATCTTGTCTTTCCAATACAATTTCCAGGGACAATATCAACAATGTCTATTATACCAACAGCGAGCTCCTGACAATGACATTTATGAGCCGATAGATCCACACATACGCGCTGTACTAGGTAGGTATGTATGTTTCCTCTGGTAGGTATGCGTATTGCAGATGTTCATGGCAATGCCCACTTATCACCAAGTATGCCGTAAAGACCTGTAACTAGATGGACAGACGACGTCACACGAGTTGCGGGGAAAAACTGGCTGACAGAAGCCAAAGACCGAGACCGCTGGGATTCTTTGGAGGAGGACTTCACCCTCACTCTTGCATGACATTTTACTTCAAATCTACATTTAATGAAAGAAACTACTAATGCATGAAATAAAAGGCATTTTTTTATTTAATTTTTTTGCCGTGATAGATCTTTGGCATCCACCAAAAAAATAATCTACTGCAAAAAACTATTTGGTCGTTCCGTACGTCGCAACTATTATCTGGCTCACCTAGCGTGTGTACGTCTTTGTTATATCTCCCCCTCGTGTGAGAGCTGAGCGTATTTGTACAGATTTGCACCGGCGCGGGTCACTTGCTAGAATTAAGTGATACACTCACAACAATTGATTATATTTTCTGAAGCACTTTAGCGGGGGTATAGTGGCAGAACTATAAATATGAATTATGAGAGTTTGGACCCACGGTTGCAGGGTAAAGCTTTTTGTATTAAGCGAAGTGCTTACTTAAAGAGCCTCTCTTACAACTTTCATCTACCTAATTAATGACTTGACTGTACTTGATCCTCAGTTGGAGCTCGGGACCCTAAGTCTCCACCCTAAGTGTCCGTGCTTCTCCCGGGTGAAGAAACTAGGTGAAGCACGGGTCCGGACCCTAAATATGTTAGATTCAGTTATATACTGGTATAAATAATATCCTACAACAACGGACGTAAAACACCCCGAAAGAAGCCAAGAGTGATTTATTCTCCCCGTCATGTTACTGCAATCATTTTTTTTTGTTCTGGATCATTTTTTTTTGACCTGGGAACTTTCTAATTACGGAGATATTGATGGTCAAAGTTTAAAGGGCTTGAAAGATTTTTGTATGAAGCCTGGCCGGCCTAACTTCCACCAAAAGTTGCGGCCACGCATTATGTACCTAAATTATGGCATGTATTTAACGCGGCGACAAACTAATCTGATTATGGGTTTTAAAACTAATTAAAATAGGTAGCAAAAATAATAGGTTGGCAGCTACAGTGAAGTAGCAGCAGTTTTATTTTGAGTTGTAAGCTTTGTTTAAATTGGCAGTGATTTTTTGGTGTGGCAACTGAATTTATTGTTAGGCGACAACTTGACGGTGGATAAAAAGTAGAAAATAGGCTTTCATTAATTATACAATGGGGTTGTTTATAAAAACCCGCGCCCGTTTCGCTCGCATGTTAAATAACACTCTTTGACTTCTGTCCCCGAAGTGCCGGGCCTCCGCCGGCCGGCCTCCTTCGTCGGCCTACGGTCCGGTGCCCATGCCGCCCAGTGTATTTTATATGGAAGCCAATAATACAATGTTTGATATCCCACTGTTAATATTAGCCGCCAGTCAATAATACAATGTTTGATATCCCACTGTTAATACTAGCCGCCAGTCAATAATACAATGTTTGATATCCCACTGTTAATATTAGCCGCCAGTCAATAATACAATGTTTGATATCCCACTGTTAATATTAGCCGCCAGTCAATAATACAATGTTTGATATCCCACTGTTAATACTAGCCGCCAGTCAATAATACAATGTTTGATATCCCACTGTTAATATTAGCCGCCAGTCAATAATACAATGTTTGATATCCCACTGTTAATACTAGCCGCCAGTCAATAATACAATGTTTGATATCCCACTGTTAATATTAGCCGCCAGTCAATAATACAATGTTTGATATCCCACTGTTAATACTAGCCGCCAGTCAATAATACAATGTTTGATATCCCACTGTTAATATTAGCCGCCAGTCAATAATACAATGTTTGATATCCCACTGTTAATATTAGCCGCCAGTCAATAATACAATGTTTGATATCCCACTGTTAATATTAGCCGCCAGTCAATAATACAATGTTTGATATCCCACTGTTAATATTAGCCGCCAGTCAATAATACAATGTTTGATATCCCACTGTTAATATTAGCCGCCAGTCAATAATACAATGTTTGATATCCCACTGTTAATACTAGCCGCCAGTCAATAATACAATGTTTGATATCCCACTGTTAATATTAGCCGCCAGTCAATAATACAATGTTTGATATCCCACTGTTAATATTAGCCGCCAGTCAATAATACAATGTTTGATATCCCACTGTTAATATTAGCCGCCAGTCAATAATACAATGTTTGATATCCCACTGTTAATACTAGCCGCCAGTCAATAATACAATGTTTGATATCCCACTGTTAATATTAGCCGCCAGTCAATAATACAATGTTTGATATCCCACTGTTAATATTAGCCGCCAGTCAATAATACAATGTTTGATATCCCACTGTTAATATTAGCCGCCAGTCAATAATACAATGTTTGATATCCCACTGTTAATATTAGCCGCCAGTCAATAATACAATGTTTGATATCCCACTGTTAATATTAGCCGCCAGTCAATAATACAATGTTTGATATCCCACTGTTAATACTAGCCGCCAGTCAATAATACAATGTTTGATATCCCACTGTTAATACTAGCCGCCAGTCAATAATACAATGTTTGATATCCCACTGTTAATACTAGCCGCCAGTCAATAATACAATGTTTGATATCCCACTGTTAATACTAGCCGCCAGTCAATAATACAATGTTTGATATCCCACTGTTAATATTAGCCGCCAGTCAATAATACAATGTTTGATATCCCACTGTTAATATTAGCCGCCAGTCAATAATACAATGTTTGATATCCCACTGTTAATATTAGCCACCAGTCAATAATACAATGTTTGATATCCCACTGTTAATACTAGCCGCCAGTCAATAATACAATGTTTGATATCCCACTGTTAATACTAGCCGCCAGTCAATAATACAATGTTTGATATCCCACTGTTAATACTAGCCGCCAGTCAATAATACAATGTTTGATATCCCACTGTTAATACTAGCCGCCAGTCAATAATACAATGTTTGATATCCCACTGTTAATACTAGCCGCCAGTCAATAATACAATGTTTGATATCCCACTGTTAATATTAGCCGCCAGTCAATAATACAATGTTTGATATCCCACTGTTAATATTAGCCGCCAGTCAATAATACAATGTTTGATATCCCACTGTTAATACTAGCCGCCAGTCAATAATACAATGTTTGATATCCCACTGTTAATATTAGCCGCCAGTCAATAATACAATGTTTGATATCCCACTGTTAATACTAGCCGCCAGTCAATAATACAATGTTTGATATCCCACTGTTAATACTAGCCGCCAGTCAATAATACAATGTTTGATATCCCACTGTTAATATTAGCCGCCAGTCAATAATACAATGTTTGATATCCCACTGTTAATACTAGCCGCCAGTCAATAATACAATGTTTGATATCCCACTGTTAATACTAGCCGCCAGTCAATAATACAATGTTTGATATCCCACTGTTAATACTAGCCGCCAGTCAATAATACAATGTTTGATATCCCACTGTTAATATTAGCCGCCAGTCAATAATACAATGTTTGATATCCCACTGTTAATATTAGCCGCCAGTCAATAATACAATGTTTGATATCCCACTGTTAATACTAGCCGCCAGTCAATAATACAATGTTTGATATCCCACTGTTAATACTAGCCGCCAGTCAATAATACAATGTTTGATATCCCACTGTTAATATTAGCCGCCAGTCAATAATACAATGTTTGATATCCCACTGTTAATACTAGCCGCCAGTCAATAATACAATGTTTGATATCCCACTGTTAATATTAGCCGCCAGTCAATAATACAATGTTTGATATCCCACTGTTAATATTAGCCGCCAGTCAATAATACAATGTTTGATATCCCACTGTTAATATTAGCCGCCAGTCAATAATACAATGTTTGATATCCCACTGTTAATACTAGCCGCCAGTCAATAATACAATGTTTGATATCCCACTGTTAATATTAGCCGCCAGTCAATAATACAATGTTTGATATCCCACTGTTAATATTAGCCGCCAGTCAATAATACAATGTTTGATATCCCACTGTTAATATTAGCCGCCAGTCAATAATACAATGTTTGATATCCCACTGTTAATATTAGCCGCCAGTCAATAATACAATGTTTGATATCCCACTGTTAATATTAGCCGCCAGTCAATAATACAATGTTTGATATCCCACTGTTAATACTAGCCGCCAGTCAATAATACAATGTTTGATATCCCACTGTTAATACTAGCCGCCAGTCAATAATACAATGTTTGATATCCCACTGTTAATACTAGCCGCCAGTCAATAATACAATGTTTGATATCCCACTGTTAATACTAGCCGCCAGTCAATAATACAATGTTTGATATCCCACTGTTAATACTAGCCGCCAGTCAATAATACAATGTTTGATATCCCACTGTTAATATTAGCCGCCAGTCAATAATACAATGTTTGATATCCCACTGTTAATATTAGCCGCCAGTCAATAATACAATGTTTGATATCCCACTGTTAATACTAGCCGCCAGTCAATAATACAATGTTTGATATCCCACTGTTAATACTAGCCGCCAGTCAATAATACAATGTTTGATATCCCACTGTTAATACTAGCCGCCAGTCAATAATACAATGTTTGATATCCCACTGTTAATACTAGCCGCCAGTCAATAATACAATGTTTGATATCCCACTGTTAATACTAGCCGCCAGTCAATAATACAATGTTTGATATCCCACTGTTAATACTAGCCGCCAGTCAATAATACAATGTTTGATATCCCACTGTTAATACTAGCCGCCAGTCAATAATACAATGTTTGATATCCCACTGTTAATACTAGCCGCCAGTCAATAATACAATGTTTGATATCCCACTGTTAATACTAGCCGCCAGTCAATAATACAATGTTTGATATCCCACTGTTAATACTAGCCGCCAGTCAATATTTTTAATACCTCACCTATTATTTCATTGGCCTTGTTATCTTTTAGTAGGTATAGCAGCCATTATTAAGTTATTATATATTAAATGAGCTACAAAAGTAGCTCATTTAATTTCATTTTTATTGTGGTAAAAATATTTAATCGCTACCAAGTTATTTTTTTTGTAACCAATTAGTTAGTCGCCTAATAAGTTGTTATTCGCCTCAAAAATAATTGGCCCTGAATTAATCGTTAGCTGTGGTATCAATTACAAACAAGTATTATTTGAGGCAAAATGTTTTTAAAGGTCACGTTTACGAGATACGAGCTATCAAAGTTAAAGTCCAATCACTGATGGCATCTTCAGCACAACTTCGTTCTTCGTTTAATTTTATTGGACCTAATTCCCATATTTACATAGCGTCAAATTCTGACTGCATAAAAACATTTGTTATAATTATCTATTTATTTCGTCATGACTAATGTAACCAACCAATATAACCAACTATAGGTACGGACTCTACATTCTAAGTTTTCGGTTTGTTTTCGTTCGTACCCCAACAACCAATAAAACGCAAACCCAATCAAAATACTGCAAAATAAATCAGATTCAGCATCAGATAACTGTGTACAATTGTAGCGGGACCGGTATCGCTGTAATTTAGTGCGATCTGTAGATGTGTCTCGATGTAATGTAGATACGATTCGAGATATATTGAGATGGACGCCCCGTCGAGATGACTTGCCGGGAACATGTGGAGTTTGTTACTGATGTGATATGGTTTGGGGGCGAGAGAATGATAATATTTTTTTGCTTAAAAACATGGTATAAAAAGATATCCAGCGTACCTTAAAACGTTTATTGTCAGTCTTTTTTTTTTTAAATCGTTGCCACTGACACCAACACCAACTAGGAATTTTTCCTGTATTGTGGGTGCGTTTATAAACGCGTGGATTTTGGTAATTGTCCCTCGGGATCGTCTACCGGGATAAAAATATCCTATGTGTTAATCCAGGTTATAAACTGTCTGTTTGTCAAATTTCATCCAAATCCAGCCAGTAGTTTTTGCGTGAAAGAGTAACAAACGTCCATGACATCCATCCATCCATCCTCACAAATTTTCGCATTAATTTATAATATTAGTAGGATTTATATTAAGTAGATTTAGGAAGTAGGACAAAGAAATATTGGGAAAACATAACCCATCCTTGGCAGTCGGGTAAAAATAGAAGAGAACAAAAAGAAAACTTCTAAAATATTCCGCAGCTAGTAGTGTCTCTTCGCAGTCGACTGAACGATTCCTTACCAAATAAACAATAATTATTTAAATGAACGAAACCATTAGGGGACGCCCAACCGTTTAAGTTTTAACTTAATTATGACGTCTTTTCATTGTGTTGATGATTGCAGTACGGTAAGCCGAACAAAAACATCGTTGTTTCTTTTTTGGCAATTTATTGTTTTGTTAGCTCAAATTTGTACACTTACATTATGTCTGCAATGTAGTGCATATTTTTCATTTATTTTTTAACTTATATATGCATTTTGTGATGTCATTAGCTCAACACATATGCGCTACTTATATGACCATGAGATGACCTCCCAAAATGAGATTTTTGTCCTCAAATTGGATTTTGACAGCATATATTTTGGAAATAAATAAACACTGAAAGAGAACATACCTAATTTATTATATTCGCATAGATTAATTAATAACAAAACAATTAAAATTAAAATAAACGAAACTAAATAACTATCAACTTAAAAAATGGCGTCAATAAACTCCTCCTCAACGCTGTCAACTGTAATGTCTCCAAGAGATTGGCGGCGTTACCACGCTGTATGGCAACGCCAGCTTAAAGCCAGCCCTAGGGTCATGGGAAGTGTCACCTAAGCGTTTTAAAATTTCTTTTACTTTGCGGAAAGTGCAGAAACCCACGACAAACTGCACATAATATTAATTTATCAATAGGCCTTCTATTGGTAATTTTATGATCTTTATATCTATTACCAGTGTTACCAAGACGTCAGAAAATACGTAACACTATGTAACAAGGAAACTGTCTTGCTAATTTCATAATTTCACCCTAAAAAACATTTCTGCTATAATATTTTTTTCGCTAAAATAACGTCAAAACAAAAAAGTTGTAAGTTTCCATGCCGACAGTACACACACAATCAACTTATTTCGTAACTACTAACCCACCCTTATTTCTGAACAATAAAAATATTCATATCACTTCTCTGTCCCTTTCTCTCTCATAGGAAATTACGTAGGAGAGAGCGAGAGGTGTATAAGACAATTTACAAAATTTTCGCAAGGGAGCGTGGAGATATTTATCTCTATTAGTGTTTCGTATCTTCATCCCTTGTTGTGTTGGGGATAGGCATAAATGTATGTTGTTTTTGGCGAGATTTTTTCTCTGTTAAGTGAGTTGGAAGAGGGTAGTTGAATGTTTTTGGGTCGTTAAGTTTTTCTCGCTTGTGGGGTGCTTATGTGGCAACTTTAGCGTCAACGTGGGCCTCCTTATATAAGAATATAGCTTTTGGTCGCGGCTTCACTCTCGTTATATAAGTATCGAAATTAACCAACGAGAACGTGAATGCATACCACACTCGGGGTTAATGTAGCTTCCCGTTAGTGAAAGGGTTGTTAGAATCGGGTCAGAACTTCCGAAGATAACCCCTTACATACAATCATACAAACTTTTACCTCTTTATATATGAGTAGTTATTAAACCGATTTTTCTCCTCCAAATAACTACGTTGGGCTCTCACCATCAATGTGCGTCTAAAATCTACTATCTCAGCCACTCAGCATGTGGTCCTGGTTTCGATTCCTGGGTCGGGAAAAGTGCTATTTTCTTTTCCATCAAGAATTTTCTCAGTAGCAGCCAGGGAGTCTAGATCTGTACCCAGTTTATGGCAATAGGCTCGCCTCCTATTACATGGGACTTAAACATAACTGGCGAAATGTGGGTGTACTATTCATTATATAATAGGGAATATGCATGAAATACAAAACTCTTTTTATTTATGAATAATGCCTTGTAAGTAAATAAAAACATTGTGGTACACTTGTTTAAGTTTCTGATACATCACTCATTTTACTATTTACTGTTTTATGTAGCATGTTTTTGGTGAAACGGAACGCACTGTCAAAACACACCCTCGATAACGCCGGTATTGACGTCAAAGTTCATTGTGTCAAAAAAACACTTTTATTTGAAAATTGTTAAAAGTTTCACAAAAATTTTATACAATTGGTAATTAATTTATTATGTTCTAACATAAGTTCGGTCACAACACAAGCCCCAGATACACATCGCCAGATAAGTTTAAGAGGGAGCCTATTGATTACCATCAACCGTACAACAATTGTTTTTAGAATTATAAAGAATTGTAAACAAGTCGCTAATTCAATTTAGTATTTCTACTCGACAAAAGAGGGCGCTGTTACAAGTTTATAGTAGTACCCACAAAGTCCATGAAAATGCTTGCGGGTTTGTGGGTAGTAAATCAATACACCGGGATTGTTTTTCACGCGGAAGCATTTGCTGAAAATATCTTTTGTAACGGTTCAAATATTTTCCTTAGTTCAGAAGAGATGGAAACACCCAACTGGTAGGATAATCTCATAACCCTGTCATCTTGTTTCTTGCCTGCATTACCGCGCCCCGGTTAAAGTGGATTACAAAATAAATAACCTACTTTTATAACACTAATGCCCGTTTCAATAATATTAAACGACGCATAAATTAATGTTTTAATATTATCGCACTGTTCGATATACTTAATCACTTTATTGTTGGCGCGTTTATACGAGTTTTAAATTCATTTTGGGTGTCAGCAGAATCACGATAGGTATACATACCCTCTGCATAGGTACGTGTATTGTATCTCCTGCCCACAGTAGGTGAAAATATTAGTCAGCATTATTGGTAGCGGGAGTGCCCAATAAACCGCAAATATGCAAGCTCGCCTATTTCACTACTGCGTTAAGTTGCGGGAACTGCCCACCACAGAACACTGCAGTAGCCACCATTATGGTACTTACCTAGTTGGATGATATTATTATGTAAGTACCTACCTACCTAACTAGACACTACTGGACAGCAAAAAGGCAATGTATATTTTGAACACAGAACTAACATTTGTGTACATAGGTATTAAGAAGGTACCTACTAAATCTCCTTCTTAAGTTTTTAGGTGTGTGACCATCCAAAAGACTAGTACCTACCTAGCCCTTCATTATGACTGTGGGATAGATCAAAGCTTAATAATTATTAACCATAAAAAACTTAGTTCCATCATAAGCTATGCTAGTATTAGTACATCACAGACTCAGAGCGGAAGTCACTTGACAGCGTACAAGATAAATCGATTGATTAGCTTTCCTTACAAGTCGAACAGGCCCACGCCGACCTTGATTCAATGAATTCCTGAGATGAAATCAAGATCTTCCCAAGTAGCTGACAATTTACCATATTTAGCCATGAGCTCAAACAAACAATTTCTAGCTGAATCAAGCATTAAAACAATAAAGTATCAGTCAGAACTTCGTAAAAATCGAACAAAAATAACGATGACTCAAACTTTGTTCTCGATTGCGAGAATTCGGACGTCCTATTACGTTTGCCCGCTAGTGAATCAGCTGCGTGAAAAAATCAATACTGCGCGCGTTACATGAATTTATTCCGCATTTTCAATCGACTGAGGCATCATTAAGCCTTAAACGTGTGTGTTTTGTATCATAATGGTCCTCAATAATTGTTATTTTATTTAAAATTAGTCGTAATTTAAAGTTAACTACGATAATTACATCGACGAAATTAAATTAACACCGCAGTGAACGTAGCCACAGGTAATTGCTGCATTAGATCAAGAACGCACCAGATGGCGCAGTAGTACTCGTGATGTTGTTACATACCGTATGGGCGTGTGAGTGCTTGTGTAAAAAAATAAGTGTTTTGTGTTGTTTTAAGCCCTAATGGAGAACAAAAACGGTAAGAATAGTCATATAACATCCCAAACTTTCTTGTACGTTAATCGCAACATCGTCAACTTTACAGAAAACTCGTAGGAAATGAGAATTCTTACATCTGTCCGATCAGACGTATAACCCGACCGAATTTGGGTCGCGTCATTATCGATGCACTTCCCACTGGACCCGACGTTTTCAATTTGGCAGGGTTATATTCCCGCCATCTTGTGACTTGAGCTTTCAGGATTTTGTATAAATATATCGATCGGAAGCTCTGTGTAACCTAATTCCTTCGTTATTCCCGTTCTACATGAAGCATAGCGTCTGTTAAATACTGATAATTAATTTGGTTTACATTTAACTTGTCTAAATTGGCGCCGCTAGGCTTTGTTGACATAGAGTACACATGTAATTTTTTTAGATTAGATCGTTTTTTTTGGGAAGAAGCCGTGTAAAATGCAAATTTGACGCTTGTTTGGCTTGTTAATACTGTGAAACAGTTCTCTAATTGCTAGTAATGGTAATAGTTTACGTGTAGTCTATCGGCCTTGCTCGCGGCGCCTACATAACCAAGAGTGACATCAGATTTCTGAAATAGAATTTACTAAAGAATACTTTGTTTTTGGTGGATGTTACTACATTGGACGCTTCGTCTCGACTCGTTTACCTTTGGACGTGACATTTGAATATCACCAATGCCACTTACCGATGATTTTAATGAGCTGAAATTATGATGCATGATCAAAAGTGGATGACCTAGCATAGACTTCTTTTTTAATCTCTAGCTAGAATTGGACATGACCTTTTATTTTCTTTCTAATTTCTTTACTAACTGTTTTCATACACAATTATTGTTAGGGTTATGAAACACTAATTAACTACCTACCTCTAATCTAGATTCTAGACTTAATTTTGGATATGACCTAACCCAATGCCCATTTGATGCAGTATTTAGTTGAAAATATTCCTGAGTTTGTAAAACTATAAGTCAGTAGGATGAATGAATATGCAATGATTAATAAATTATTGATGAATAATTCAAAATGTTCTCATCTGCAGCTATGAGTAATAATATTGAGAATAACTGTGCATGAATGAATTAAATTCATTCATGTTAAATTTTTAAATAAATTAATGTTAAATAAATAACATACATTTTATATGTTTACAGTAAATTACCTACTATGTTAATGGTTTATAGATTAAACAAAATTGCTCTAACAACTGAATGCCAGTAACTACTAACATTTTCCTCAATTTATCGACTACTCAAACGGTTTGATTTATTGTCGTAAAATAGCCGCTTAACAGGGATTTAATTATGTATTGTTGTGGTTTTGATACGATTTATTAATGTTTATTTTTAGGGTTCCGTTTTGCCTACTGATCACTTTATTGTCTGTCTGTCAAGATCCTTTGTCTCAGGAACATGTGAGAAATTAGTATCAAATATCTAATAATATTTATAATATTTGATACTAATTTCAGACGGACAGCACACATGAGGGATAGCAGACCTTAGGTCTGCTATCCCTCATGTGTATGTGTGTTGTGTGTATGTGATCAAAAGATATGACCATTTATGTTGCATATTTTACAAGGGAATTAAAACCTCTATGGTACTTCCCGTTACCCTAGAAAAAAAAAAACCAGGCTATTGTCTCAAGTTGAGTTTGAGCGGGGTAGGAAGAGACAACAGAATGCAATACTTACAATATAGGTACTCCTTTCGCATTCAAAGGCATCATCATCTGCTGTGGCCTTTTCCCAACTTAATTGGGGTCGGTTTCCAGTCTTACCAAATGCAGCACCAGTAGTTTCATGGAGCGACTGTCTATCTGACCTCCTTAACCCAGTTAGCACTGAGTTATACGCTAACCCTTGGTAAGACATTCAAAGATAATACACATCAATATGTTTTATTAATAGGTTTGCTTGATTGTAATATTGTGTAGTGTGTTATCAGTGTGTGCTATGTGTACAATTCAGATTAATTATATTAAGGTTTGGCTACACTGTTCACACTACTTATATGAGTTTTCAATGACATTAATTAATCTTTTTCGTTTTGTATGTACTTATTATAACAAAAACACATTTTTTTCTTTTTCAATTTTTGTCTGTCTGTTTGTTTGTTCTGGCTAATATCCAAAACGGCTCGTTCGATTTTGACGTGACTTTTACCGGCAGATAACTGATGTTCTAAGGAACAACTTAGGCTACTTTTATTTTAGAAAAATAATAAGGGATCCATGCAAAAAAATTAAAACCCTTGAAATTGGTAACAAAATCCAAAAAGGGAAGTAATACTTTTACGCGAACGAAACTGGCGGGCAACAGCTAGTTATGCAATTAAAAAAAGTAGCAAGAGTTCCAATTAGAAAATTAACGTAAACGAACCTTAATAAGCAAACGATTGTTATGCTTATGACCGTCGAATTAGACCAACAAAAGAGCAGTGTTCTTGTAAAATATCCAAAAAGGCAGTAGCTTGACTCATTCTACCGATGCTAATGATCCGACGAAGCAGATAAATAATTGTGGGCGCGACAAGGCAGTGACAGGACAAACACTAAGAATATATTAAGCCATACGTATTACGTTTCGCTAAACTAAGCTACCGGACATCGTGACTAGAATTGACCAACAAAAATGGAGCTGGACTGGCCACATGATGAGGGCAAATAAAGAGAAATGGAGTTAATTTATATCCAAGGGACAGTATACGTACCAAGAAGAAACAAAAAAAGAAGATGACCTTTGCCAAAAGGCACACTGAAGTGAGGGACATATTAAAACAACATTTAAAGAAAAACAATTTCCAATGAAGGGCAATTTTTAATTATTGTATTACGTTTCGAGTAATAAAGTACACTTTCAAAGGTGACAATAGACGGCAGCTGCGTTGCGGTTCACAACACTCGCAACGACTCTGCTGCTCCGGTCTTAATCCCGAAATTGTTATCTAGTTTCGTGAAACTGCGCCTTATCGCTCTGTTAAAGACGAATCGAAAAAAAGAAAATCGAATAACACTTGCTCGAAAACGTTAACTCGATAGTACTTGAAATTGATAAATTATGAGCTCGACAGTTCACTGCCTCGATGCATTAAAACTATAAGCTCGAATCATCGGCAGCGCAGACAGCAACAGCACTAAACTACGGGTTTGCTGTCCGCAGTCGCCTCTCGCTCGCCTACTGCAGCAGGTATCCATGCCATGGCGGCGCACCTACCGCCGTCGTCTTCAGAAACGTACCTGTATGCTGACTTCACATTTTATAGACTTTTTTCACATTATAAGCTCAATTTACACTGGAAATATATAATAGCTTTGATGTGTCGCCATGTGTACTTATTTATGAAATGTCTCACGTCTGGCCCAGTCCCTATGTTTATGTAAATACATAGTGTAATAACATTGTCTGTATAGGAGGCTCACAGCTAATATTTATTTTAATTAGTACGATATTCGTGTATTAGTTTGTTTGATTGTCCTAATAATTATAACAAAGGTACCAATATAGACGAGTGTCTCGAGAGAGAAATAGGAACTTACACTTGGCACTTGGAGATGATAAATCGGCAAGGTCGTCTTATTATTATTAGCTTTTCGTGTCCCACTGCTGGGCAAAGGCAGACTATCCAGTGCTGTTACTCGCCAATCTTTGTGACAAGAGTCGAGTTCTTAGTAGAATATATTGCATTGGGAGTAGGGAATGCAAATCCGTTCTGTTTTGAAAACTGGATTTTTTAGTCGGATTTTTATCCTGATTTTACGGATTTTTCATGAAAATAAACAAATCTTCCCATATTCTTATATATTTGGAATTATTCAAATTAAATACCATAATTTTGGTGTTATAGCCATAATTAGTCCTGTAGAAATCGACGCTAAAAAGGATGATGTAGTTCTGAATTTTTGATATGTTGTATTAGATCAGATATGGTGATGTGGATCCAAATTTGCAACTTCGAAAAACTTGTGCTCGCTGCGCACCACGCGATAAACTGCGAATTTTTGTGACTTTTTTCACTTTTTGCTCCAAAACTCAAAAACTGCATTTTTAATCGAACAGATAGTGTGTTGCTGGGGAGTTTCTTTTTCCCAGCTAAAATACTAGGAAGTGTCAAAGGTCGGGCGTTTTGGGGAACTGTCTCCTGTAAACTTAGACGTTCAAAAAGTGCTGATTATCAGCATAATTTGAATAAATTACTTTTGATTTTGTGAAAGAGCTTGTTCTAGGACGTACCCAAAATCTTAAAAAAATGTATTTTATTCTTCTTCTTAGCGTGTCGATGCCAATCTAAATTGTGTGGGCCCAGAACTGAGCGACCAGTTTGGCGCTTTCGGTAGCGTTCATCATCACGAGAATGTATTTTATTCAACCAGTATACTTTACTACTTTCTGAACGTCAAAAACTTCTTTGAGCGTCCCCTTCGCCAGCCCTGCGCCACTTTCTAGTGTTTTATGTGGGAAGAAGTGGCACAACGAACTCCCCAGCTGCATACTAAGCAAAGCTTTTAGTATTGGAGAGGTCCAATTGTCCATCCCTACCACTTACCATAGACCACCTCCTTGCAATCAAGAACATCAGACATCAGCTGAGAAAAACATCGAGATTTCGAAAATCTTCATCTTAGCTTTGTCTCACGTCGTCGTCTCTTTCGCACCTGTGTGACTCTCTCTTTCCGAACTCCGACGTGTGATGTTAACGCCTCGGTACTGTGAAGTCGTTGGCTTCTCGCGTAGGGCTTCGAAGATTGTTGTGTTTACAAGAATAGCCTATTGGGTTAATCTTATAATATTATTGTGTATGGTTTGGCGAGCCAAGTAAAGTAAAAGGGTGTTAGTTATGTTATGCAGACTCAAACTTAAATTCATGCCTTTTTTCCAAAAAAAAAACTACCGAACGCCTATGATCCTTAAATACTTTTATTTCGTCCGTCTATTTATACACAGGGCCGTCTTTACCTTTATAGGCCACTCTGGGCCTGTGGCCAGGGTCCCGCAATCATTAGGGTCCCGAGTTCCTGTAAACATGAAAGCAGGGGCTGACAAAAGAAAACCTAACGTACCTATCCGAGGCGGAGTGGTCCGAAGCTCAAGCTCACTTCGCTCGCCCTTGCATCCGACATGGACCCCATAGTCTTAAAGTACCAGCGCCTCCAAAAACACTACCCTGATACATCTGGTCACTGTTCATAATACACGTCGCGTTACGAGTACGCACCAAACGTTTCTGAAGAACATCACCGTACTGACTGACTTTACATGTCCACTCGAATATGTGTGATTGCGATTATCTTTGCCACGATCACACCACTTGTCTGGTCTTGGAATGAGACTGGGACCTCGAGTTTCTTTCGGTTTTTCTTATCAAAGTGGTAGTACTTAAAGGACATACCAACATCATCTAGTTTTCTATTTGAAGTGTTCGGAGTTTGATTCCTAGGCCGGGCAGACTATCATTGGGGTTTTCCATCTTCCAATTGCTCAGTTGATGGCAAATGGCTTAAACATAACTGGCGAAATGTGACTGTGAGGCACACCTCTGCCATACCCTTCGTGTATTACAGGCATGCACATAGCATGGCATGTACTTATCTAGAATTTATTCCAATCTTCAAAACACCGATGTGTAAAGTGCTTGTTTATTTGACAAATATCTGCAATGACACAATCTGTACAGATTTTTGTTTGTTGATAAAAATATCACGATAACAGTTCGTTGACTCGCTGATAATTTCAGCCCAATAATGTGTGTTTAATGTTTTATTAAAACTCTGTCCTTTAAATTGCTTTTTCCTTTTCCTCCTTGTAATCGGTGGCTAGCCTTTTGCCATTTACTGGGCACGCATGCGGACTCTGGTCTGAAACTGAGGAATTCATCATTCTCCTGCTGTCATCCCAATTCACTTGTGGTCGGCGCAGCATGTCTTCTTCTTCCATACTTCTCTATTACTCGTCATCTCATTAGACACCTCCTTTCTAGCCATATCCTCCTTCACACAGTCCATCCATCGTTTCTTTGGTCTTCCTCACTCTTTTATAGCCATCTACAGTCATCCTCAACCTGAGGAATTCCCGAAGAAAGTATATCTTCTTGGCTCGACCTGGAACGCGTCTTTTCTTCGGTCTTTTTCCATCTCTCCATCCATTTACATTTATCATTCTTTTATTCTCACACATTTCATCCCTCATCATTACATTCCCACACCAAAACAGTCGTCTCCCTTTCAACTTCTCTCAGAGTTTACATCTAAACAGTTGCTGATAAACTTTCCACAAATATTATAGGAAACGGCGCTAGTCGTAACACAATTGTAGTAAAGTAAATAGGGCAGCTTGAAATAGCGCAGGAAGTTAGCTACAACTGCTGGGAATATGCCGACGGAACAGTTGATTTGTGTTCAGCAGCTATTCTGCATGGTGTAACAAAAAAGTTTGGATTATGGTGTAGAATTTAGATGAATGGTGCCTTCTTTTGCATGGGCGCAAGCACAAATCTTACTAATGTTATAAATGCGAAAGTTTGTGAGGATGGATGGATGTTTGTTTATCTTTCACGCAAAAGTACTGAATGGATTTCAATGAAATTAGGCACATAGGTAGTTTATAACTTGGATTAACATAAATATGTGATACTTTTCATCCCGGGTGTAGGATCCTGTGGGGCATTTACCGAACTCACGCGGGCGAAACCGCGAACATAAAGCTAGGGAAATGTAAAAATGGAAAAGGTCTGCTCGTTGTAGTGCTAAGATAAAACAAAAACTATCAGTAACTCAAAAACTAACACAGCCTAGACAGATCTGTAGTTTAATCGACGTCCGTGCGAACACAGACGTTAGTTTAATGCATGACGTATGATTTGATAAATTATGTTACAAACGAGTCTGTAATCATTTAATCCTCGTAAAATGTTAAGGAGTTTGTTCTGCCACTGCTCCCCAGTTAAAATAGAAGTACCTAAGTGAGTAAACGTTCTAATTCCCAGCCCTATTTGAGTTATGATTTTGTTCAGCCCGTACCTGCCCGTGGCCCTACCGACTTACTGTGTGAGTACGAGCATACGCATAGATTACTAGGGGAATGCAATCTCGAGACGAGATCGCCAAGTCGAGATCTCGAGGGATTAGAAATTCGATCTCGGCGAGATCTCGAATGGTTTTTAAAAAGTATTGTTTTACTGAGATAAGTGAAACATGATTGAAACTGCTTAGTTGTGATTATGATGCGAGTAAGATACAACATTAATTATTATAAAAAACGTCTATATTTTAATAATTATTTACTTATGTTAATGAACACACAAATCACAATTCAAGACCCGTAAAATTAAGAAAGTACCTACGTATTTTAACAAAAATAATAGAAGTGAGACAAACATGAAACAAATAGTTTTAGGAGTGATTTTGGAAATAGCTCCAAAAACAAATAGTGCTTAAAGTGTTGCCGCTAGATCTCGTCAATCTTGGCCGAGGTCTCGTCATTTTATGCTTCGAGATTAATCTCGAAAAATGAGGCGAAATCTCGCGAGATCGAGATTGCATTCTCTATAGATCATCACACTTTCCACTGTTGAATGTTGATATAAACCAAAGACACGCGAACAACATTGACGCGTGCCAACAAATGGGTCAAGACTATGACATCGTCACTGAATCGTTCGGTGATGTCACCCGAGTTACAGGAACGCCCAGATAATGAATGAAGCATTACCTATTGCTTTGAAAAAATGACCTGAAAATCTGATCAGAAGTTGATATGCTTTATTTTGCGTGTTCTTCTAAATCAGTGGTTCCCAACCTTTCTTGGACCAGGGACCACTTGGTGTCCAGATAAACATGGACACCGTCAGGATTCGCATCTAGGGGGGTTAAGTTTAACGCACACAATGCTAAAATTGGAAAATGTGATGAAAACCTTTAGAAAGTGAAAGATACAAGAGCGATCGAAGTGTGCTCAAAAAATATAGCAATCATTCATACAGAGATAGGAATAAGTAAGTAGTTTTGCAGAAATGCTCATGAATCTTGCAAGAAAAATTTTCACCACGCCTCTGAAGGTTTTCAATTAGGTGTGGTTGAGCTTGGATCATCTGTGCAAGGTAAAAAGTACGAATAACATTTTAACCTTTCGCGGACCATATTCGAAGCTCTTGCGGACACCACCGGTGGTCCGCGGACCACAGGTTAGGAACCACTGTTCTAAATAGACTACTAATTAAAATCGTAGAATTAGCTTTGGCCCTATTCGAACCACCTACACGAACGTTTCATAAGTGAACAAGAATTTGTGTGGTATATTACCACTAAAAAACCCGACTACTGGAAAATCACGCTCGTTTTTAAATTCGAGGTTTACAGGGTAAAATCGACTCCTCCTATTGTTGAAGTCGTTTAAAATCAAGCTTATGTTACCTGGGCCATAATAACGAATCGATTGACACCTTATTCATCAAAATCGGATGAATAATTTAGGCGCTACAGATAAACATACGTAACTACACATGCATAGACTGTACCCTTCCTTTTGGCTTCGCCGTAGTCCGGTAAAATGCAACCTTTTTAAACATTTTTAAGGCCGGGTGGCCACGTTGGTTTAGTAGTGTTGAGCGTGTGATCGTGGGTACAACCCCCAGGTCGACTAAGAGTTGTCGGGTTTCGCGTTTAGAAAAAGTTTCTCAGAACCAGCCCCAAATGTGGACTTGAGCAGTTTTAGGGAGCTCGCGCACTACGCGGCCACTACCACGACTTGTACTCATGAACGGCCGCTATTATAAGCGAAACTGGTCAGATGGCCCGTTGTGCGATCTAATTTTTTTCCTGCTCGAAGTTTCTGCGGCCAAAAATCTTGGTCCCTTACATGGGATTTAAATATTACTGCCGCAATGTGTATATAATATACACTTCTGTGACTTACCCCTTCTGTGTGACTGTGAATCCACTATGTAGTTAAAGCTAAACTAGTTATTGTAAACAGTTCCGCTACGGTCGGATCAGTTCGTTCCGTTTCTACAACTAGATAATGATCCGAAGGTCGGCCGTGTCTAGTATTTTTACGTATATCTAAACTTAACCTTGTGTAAACAGCTGTTTATGTAAAGGTAAATAACGAGATATAATATACTACATAATCAGCTTTAAGGTAACATTTCTACTTCGGGGCTGCGGGACTTTTCGAAAGAGATACCGTGGCCCCGGAACACAAAGGACTAAGAAGGAACATGGATGGGTTTTAGTCAGTTAAAGTCTGACACTCCCCTTCCGCTCCGCCCAGAGCGGGACGTCATTTGATAATTTCCCATCCGAAAAAAAAAAACGTTTTACATTCCTAGTCCCTTCGGGGATTACAGGCGTGGTTTTATGTTGGGATGCAGGATTCCTTTAACGTTCGTAATGCTAGGACTGAGGCTTATTCTTTGTGAGGGAGTTGCACTAAATCTACCAAGGGGTACTAGTGTCATGATGGTGGTACCTATTTCTTGCCTTTCTTTCTTTTCAAATATTCTGTGGTTTAACAGCAAGTCCTAACTTCTCTGATACCAGTATTTTAGGAGTCTCCTTCGCAGATTCGCTTTCCGCACCCAATAATCTAGTTGTCCGTCGGTACATTTAGCTTCGTCCATAAACATTTTAGCTGCTTTTGGCTCTGTACTTTGCAGATTTTAGGCCTCGTAATTCAATGGAAAACACATTTTAATGAATATAAACAAAGCCAGTCATCACCGACCCCAACATTGTTGGGAAAAGACAGGCCTGTCTTTTCCCAACAATGTTGGGGTCGGCTTCCAGTCTAACCGGATGCAGCTGGATACCAGTATTTTACATGGAGCGACTGTCTATCTGACCTGTACAACCCAGTTAGATCGAACCAGAGAAACAACAACACAGAATAATCGACCCGAGGGCCTGTTATTATTTAACCACGAGCTCCGCTTTGCTAAGCCAGTGTTAAAGAATTCAGGATTTATGAGTATCTGCTAGTGACCAGATTATTTTTCTTGCCACATACTGATACTGTTAGCGTGCGTCATCCCACTGTTGGGCAAGACTTCCAGTTGTTTCTATACAGGGCTAATGTGCCACTGGTCGTTGGTTTTGTCTAGTTCGTCCCGCCATCTTCTTCGAGGTATCGCCATCGCTTTCTGGCTGTGTCAGGGCTCCAGAAAGTGGCCCACATAAATAATTTAATTCGAACAATGTAACTGCTATACAAATCGGTATTATTTAATCTTGATCTGACTCCAAAGATCACAGAAAAACTTGTAAGCATGAGCTAATCGTTTTATCAAACGTTGGCCCAAATGTTCTGGCAGTTGGCCAAAGATGGGCTCATGGCTGTAAGAGCCCGCCCAGATGAGTCAGGATCGGAAGCACGCGAAGTTGTATGTATTTCTTACGTCATATTATTATCTGTGAAGATGAATGGAGGGAAATCGTCGAAAGTAACAAAAGCGGGGATAGATCTGCTCTGGTAGTATGATAAAGCATGTTTCAAATAACAATTCAGATTAAAGAATTTGAGTTATAATCCTACTTATCACAATGTTCACAGGGGAGATGCCTGCAAGCCTATGTACTGTACATGAAGCTGAAATAAATAAATAATTCAAGTCCATAGCTTTTTTGAAACCGGGGGTGCATTCAATTGTCGGTTTCAGTTCAAATGCCGCAGTGCGGCAAATTCGTTTTTGCTAAGATTTCCAAATCATCTAGATCTATAAAATTAGTAACAAATACTGCTCGCGGCGTTTGCGTCCGAGAAATATATCCTATGGTACTGGTAATAGTCCAGTGAAAGAATTATAGAAATGGAGTGCATAGTTTCGGAGATTAACCCCTACATCCAAACTTACAGACTCCTTATACCTAATTTAGGTATTTATTTTATTTGGCTCTCCAGAGTACTATTACATAGTGCCCCACTTTATGCTACAGTATGCGCCTAAACAATGAAAAAAATATACAACAAAATGAAAATAAAGTTAGGACAAACAGAATCAAACTTGATTATTTTGCGAATTACAAAAATATTTTCCTGAGAGTAGGCACAGATGTCGCACTAATATTATAAAGGCGAAAGTTTGTGTGTATGTTTGTTACTCTTTCACGCTCAAACGGCTGAACGGATTTGAATTAAATTTGGGACACCGATAGTTAATAACCTGGATCAACACATAAGATACTTTTTATTATCCCAGTAGTATGATCCCGTGGGACAATTATCGAACTCGACGCGGGCGAAGCCGAGGACATAAGCTAATAATATGACATAAATCGATGTCGATGTATAATACGAAGAGTATAGATATGATTTAGCAGAGATCTTCCGATGATGTCCATCAAAAAACACAAAGATATCCAAACATTTAACGAAATGTAATGTTTTTAGTACAAGACAGCTGTTTGTAATCAAAACAAAACAACAACAAAAAATAGGAGTTCTTCAAACTATTATCTAAGCAATTACAACTACATATATCTGACTCATCATTAGGTAACAAGGTCATATACATATAAATGTATTTAAAACACCGACTCTATTACAATACAATTAAGGTTCTTTATAAGTTAAAGCATTATCAAAGAATTTTGTGCCTTATGTGTTAACTGTTATAGTTTAGAATTGTTTGTTACGATAGGTTGGCTTAATAAATTATTGTGATAAGTTCCTTGTGACTAAATATGGACAAAAGAGGTCTTTTGAATACTGATAGTGACTAACACAGACTTCTTGGGAGCTAAGACGAGTAGCTAGTTGCTTTTTCTCCGTCCATGTTGGTAGACTTGACAAATCTAAGAATCATGATCCGCTACCGAACGAGGTGTAGCAGGCATCGAACCGACTCAAGACAGACTTCATCGTCTCCCTAAGTTCCTACCCTTATCCCATTCTATTTGGGGTCGCCGTAACCAATGAGATTTTACCAATAGAGACGTCATACTCATTATAAAGAAATAAAAACACCATATTCGAACGCGTCGTTCGAACTGACAGCACAACACGCCATTATCTCGTGCTCTCTGTCACTTATGCAACGCACTACTTGTCTCGTTTGTGTAGGTGTCAAAGCGGCAACAGCGCGGCAGTGATTTTTGAGTAAAATGAAATTTTCCATTTTAAATAGACTAAACAGTACTAATAAATGAAAAGATACGTCCTTGATTTTTACAGCTGGCCCAGTATAAGTATTGAACTATCTGAACACACAATTTGCCATATTAATTATTTTCATACACCAAACTTCCGCCGCGTCGCACAGGACGGACTGAGGTCACACAAGCTGATCAGCTTGTGTTTGCATTGCCGCGCTGACGTCGGTAAAAAGTACCTCAGTATTATATAGAACATCATTGGCCGCAACACGTTTTCTTCTTCCATTCTCCCCTGTCAGACGTCACGGAATCGTTTACTCCTTTCTCTTCCATATCATTCCTCACACAATCCATCCATCGTCTCGTTAGCCTTCCTCTCCCTCTCCATCCATCAACATTCATGTCCGCCACTCTTGTAGCCACATACATTTCATCCCTCCTCATTACTCCTCATACAAACGACTTCCTTTCAATTTTTCTGTAACAGGTGCCATTTAAGACAGACTTACTTTGTGTAATTAATAACGGTGAAGGAAAACATCGTGAGAACACTGGCTTGCCCTACAACCAACAATTCCAAGACATGAGACATCTACCAGCCCTCATGGGGCCCGCGTGGTGAATTATAGCCATATTAGGTCTACCGCACACTATAGAAAGTATTCTACTAGTGCGAGCGAGAATACTTAGCCCGTCTCGCTCGCACTAGTAGGGTAATTGTCTGTCTTAAGACAGTCTTGTCTATAGTGTGCCCTTATAGCCCACTGCCTGTCACAGAAAGAAGGTCTTGAGTCCCAGCTATGGGATCGTAGAAAGCTTAAATAACAGTAAATGGTAATGTGAGTGAATTACGTTCCACTTGGAAATAGGCCTCTCCTTTCGTTAACTTTGTCCTCGGCCTCCCAACAACTAGTCTGATTAGACTACTTATATCTAGCTCAATTTTCTTAATGAAGATAATGACTGTATTCATCATCATTATCATATCCTGATTAGGGATTGAACTAGAGCTACCTGCCGAGGCAGCTCAATTTATCTCAGCATGCAGCCCGACCTAATCTAAAGAAAATTAGCCTTTACATTGCTCTGACATAGTTAGGTAAGTACAGTAACCCCTTAATCACTAGGGCATTAGAAGCTCGTGCTAAAATCGTCATATTTTGCCTTTTCCCAATTAAAATGGGATCGGCTTCCAGTCTATTCGGATGCAACTGAATACCAGTATTTTACATGAAGCGACTGCCTATCTGGAGTTAGTACTAGGTAATAGGATACCCCTTGGTAAGACTGGTTGTCAGACATTCGAGCCACTGACTACCTGTAACGACTGTAGAAGATCTACAAAATTATGACAGCCGGGACCGGCTTCCATGACACGGAGGAATCTCTGTATGTATTGTGTCGTCACCCATCTACAGAGCAACCTAGGCAATTGCGGCATAACCTGAAGATTAATCCGAGCGGCTGTTATTATTTAGCGACGAGCTCCCCATCCACGTGCTACGAAATCAATACCAAAAGTCATACAATATGAAAACGAACACTTCACGAGGCCATCAACCATAAGCCATCAAAATAAGTTACCATAAAGCAAAAATGGTTTCTGGGAAACGCATGTTTTTGGGGGTCATTTTACGGTAAAAATCAATGTAATGCACTCGAAAAATTGTGCAGATAGATGCATTAAAAGGGCCATGGAGGTATTTAAAGTAAAATCATGACCTTAACAACAAGTAGGTACTTATTTAAAAAAAAGTTTTTCCTCCAATATCTCCGTTACTAGAAGGTATGGTCCAGAACAAAAAAATATCGCAATGACGGGAAAAGCAAAACAAGTGCCTTGCAGCTTTCGTTAAGGGTCATTTACACCAGTAAATTCAAATTAGGCTATAATTATACGGCACGCGTACGATATCAGCATTCTTTGAACCGACTTTCGCCCCTTTCTTAATGTAGCTTGAATTTTGTGACGGAACAAAATCCCCAACTACACATCTTCCACGTTCGTCTTGCTGCGTCCAACTACATACGTCTTATCATACACTAGCGACCTGCCCGGGCTTCGCACAGGTGCAACATGTACATCCTTCCTCGTGAATCACTTTATCTATTGCTGAAAATTGCATTAAAATCCGTTGCGGAGTTTAAAAGATCTAAGTGTACAGACCGGGGGAGCAACTTTGTTTTATACTGTGTAAAGAAGATTCGTTAAAATCGTTGCTACAATTGCAATAATGATTCAATGCTCATGACTATGAGTCTACTTTTAATGATGATGGTGTATAATTGTATCCAAAATCACTGACATAACGGTAACATGACATCAATGGTGTTTGAAGAAAACCTTGGCATATACTTACTAATGATAACTATTAAATTAGATGAGAAATCAACTTTTAAAGTTATATAAAACATGAAAGATCTTGAAAATTTTGAATAAGTATATTTTTTAAACAAGATCATGACTGTCTGTCAGGCAATAATTAGTAGTGTGGTACTTATAACGGCAGTATGATACATTCATGGGGGTCTATCAAAATCCATGATTGATTCATCTACATGACTCATTGTTAATGGGAAGTCAGTAGTGGATGCTGATACAGAAATACTTCCTCTCTGTGCGTGCCTTTACGCTAAACTAAAATGACTAACGCTAACTGATTTAGTAAATTAAATAATGATTATTTAATTACAACAGCGGTGATATTTGAAGTATCGGACCTGTAATCTTTCTTTATCGTGTGGTTAGTGCCTAACCTGGTGTCAGAGTTTTGAGACCTGTAATAAAAACCTGATTCTCAATTTCGTTTCTGATAATTTTTACAACACTATCAAAGACATTTTACTTTTTAATACTATGAATTGATGTTAGTCAATCTTTCTTCTTTGTCTTCTTTCACAATATAATAATAATAGTTTATGACCTGCATTAACATAGGATACTTATAATCCCAGTAGTACGAATCCGTGGGACAAGCTACATCTTGTGAATCGTGAGTCACTTCCAAAATTGTTTTAATGTGTAGAATTTTATAATATAATTTTGTTAGTTTATAAAAAAATACCTAAATCAAGATCAGTCTGAAGATCCTGCGAACCGTATTGGTAAAAGTCGTGAATTTATTCTATCAAATAATTATGAAATAATGCAAGACCATTTCATATCCTTGAGTATTGAACTTGCTGATAACTCATGTAGCGTCGACATAGTAATTTATTGTGTAAGTACATAACTAAGTGCACGTTTCCAACAACACTATAGCTGTTATCTCTGACCTGACCTTATGCTATATAAAGTGACTAACATACCTATTAACTTCAGCAAAGCAGTCATTTTAAAAGCGTTTGTATCAGCGGGCCTCATGCGAATTTTTCGACTACGTTTTAAAATTACTCCTTTTTACTGAAAATATACTAGTGTCTTATATTATATACTAGTGTTTTTACATCAACATTCTCCTGTCCTTATCTCAGTTCATTTGTGGTCGGCGCAGCATGTCTTCTTCCATACTCCTCGGCTACTCGTCATCTCAGCAGTCACCTCCTTTCTAACCGTATCATCCTTCACACAGTCCATCCATCGATTTTTTTATCTTCCTCCACTCTTTATAGCCTGACGCATTCATACATAAAAGTTGTCGTCAATATTATTCCATACAAATTGAAGTTCTTAGTAGTTTCATCAGTGAAAACAACTGGCACTAGAGCCATGGAATGTTTACAAGAGACATCAATGGGAAACCACCTCACCTTGGCCTATTGAAAGAATCATGGTGAAATAAATGGGTTATGATTCAGACTGTCTAGAGCGATGATTCTTGGAAGGTGGCTGGATGAGGATAGAGAGAAGTGACGTTTAGAGATGACTGTTGTCAGCCGTTGACTGCTAAAGCATGTGACGATGATTCAAGTTTGTTATTGAATATATTAATTTCTGTTCGACATAAAAAGCCCCATATTTTCTGCCCTAGGCTCCAGCCCACTCAGCCTGCTGGTAAATCCGCCACTGAGAGTGATAAAACGCATGTGACTTAATGAGAAGATGAATGAATGTGAAGAAGATGCATATGAATGTTGATGGATGGAGATTGAGAGGAAGGCCAAAGGAATGATCATCATCATCATCAGCCTATTAATGTTCCCACTGCTGGGACACAGGCCTCCTCTCTATGAGAGGGAATGGGCTATAATCCACCACACGGGCCCAGTGCGGATTGGTAGATGTCACATGTCTTCGAATTTTTGGTTCTAGGACATGCCGGTTTCCTCACGATGTTTTCCTTCACCGTTTTGAGAGCAATGGTGATGAAATAAATTACACAAAGTAATGCGCCTGTGTGGGTTCGAACCCACGACTTACTGTTCGTAAGTCGGGGCCGCCACCACTGGGCCACCGCTGCTCTCTCAAAGGAATGATATTAAGGGAAATTAGTAAATGACGCCGTGACAGGGGCGAATGGAATAAGAAAACGTGTTGCGCCGATTCCAAGTAGAATGTGACAAGAGCAGGAAGACTATGATGTGTATGGTGGATTGAATATTGCTCAAGCCTGTCTCCGTACATTTTGCTCCACTTTTCCATATTTATACCACAGAAACAATGTGTTTTCCTCATCCGAGCGTATTTAAAGTAGCGCTAATATAAACGACATTGACCCACAAGTGATTCGTACGATTCGCTTGTTTTTGTTCTTACCCACGGGATGACTGTTCTGCACTGTTGTGTCATTTTGTGGGAATAAATGTAATGGAATTATTGACTAGTGTTATTTTAGTATTATGTGGTTGGTGGTGCCAACAGACAGTCCTTATTGTTGCACTATCTTCTGGCCGCGACTTCGGCCGCGTTTTGGAAACATAATTATCCCATAGGCAGTCTGTATCAGTGTTTACTTCTTTATAAGAGTAGTGTAGAAGTGTAGATATATAGCGTTGTTACTATAGTGGAGTGGGGACGGCAATCTGACACGATTGGAGATCTGTCGCTGGACCAAGTGCCCATCCTAATGAATTGTAACAGTGAGTGGATATTGCCCAAGTTTGGTAAGGAGGATTTTATTTTGTCGTTTTTTATGCAGGCAGTAAGAAATAATGGGTATAAAAATACCTATACATATAATAAATGGTTTTTGCCCGGTTGATGGCAATAGGCTCGCCCCTATTACATGGTACTTAAACATAACCTGCGAAATGTGGGTGAACAATTAGGTACACCTCTGCCCTAACTATCCCTTCTGGGATTACTTACAGGCGCGATGATGTTATGTTGTATCGTAGATTCCAGTCTGGCCTATTAGACTGGGATCTACGATCAACATGAGTCATGACCATTTTCAGCCTAAAATGTTCCCACTATACAGGACATTATTTTTCAGCCTGTAATGTTCTCACTGTACTGGACATTTTTAGCCTAAAATGTTCCCACTATACAGGACATTATTTTTCAGCCTGTAATGTTCTCACTGTACTGGATTTTTTTAGCCTAAAATGTTCCCACTATACAGGACATTATTTTTCAGCCTGTAATGTTCTCACTGTACTGGACATTTTCAGCCTAAAATGTTCCCACGGTGCTGGACTGGGCCTCTTCTCCTTGAGACGAAGTAGGCCACTCTTCAGCACACGTACCCGTTTCTCACGGTATTTCCTCGGTAGGTTTAATACGTATTTTATCCCCCCATTCATTGACCAACCGATACACAATATTATTTATTTTGCTAACAGTAACACAAAAACACGTATATTTTGAAGCAGTTTTCCTCGAACTGGTCATGACACACGCCACGTCACGGTCATTCATAACGACGTTACGTCATTTATGCAGTCATGAGAGAATTCTGATCGTATTTATAATTTTACCTCAAACTAGAGATTTAAATCGGTAGATTTGCCCTCCCGTGTCAAAAGATAGTCGTGTTTCTGTCGCGTTTTGACATCTCAGACATACAATGATGCATGCTGCCATGGCGACTCTTCTTTAGGGACTGGACCCAAAAATTATCAATTTCTAACTGTATACAAAATTAGTTAACCCTTTTCATTAGGTACACTGGTAGCGCCGGGGTAACCCGCGAAATTCTGATTTTCTTTGATTCTTACGTTTTTTGCAATTTGCACTTTTGCAGGGCAATGTCAGGTTGTATGTTGATGAAAATATGATATTATTTAATACTTATTATAAACTACATTCAACAGTCTCCGTTCGCCGTCCAATCGACGTTGACATCACTTGCGCAAACGCTTACGGCATCGTCTTTGAACTAGCCATTTGTTCGCTACATCGACTAATAAGGCGATTTTTGTACGAAAAAACATTTGTAAAACCTTGACACTCGTATCTTTTACGAATATAGTTTGGAAAATAAAATCAAACCGTCGCACAAAAAAATGTCTGCTAGTTTAACCTTTTGAACGCCATTGTCACATATACGTGACAAGCAAGTGCGTGCCTCGTACGCCAAACGACACGAATATGTGGCTTGCGTGGAGGGCACGCGCATGCGTTTATGCTCTAGCGTTCAAAAGGTTAAGGAACCCTAAAGTTTAGGGCTTAAATCTAAACATCCACAGAGAGATTGAAAAGCCGGCCAAGTGCGAGTCGGACTTGCGCATGAAGGGTTCCGTACCATCGTAGTAGGGGATTAGGAGATTCATTTTTAATTTTTATTTATAGCAGCAATAGAAATACACATTCTGTAAAAAAATCAACTGTCTTAGGTAGACAGTTGAAATAATTACGGAATTTTACGGATCATGAAAGCCCGCTGACAGACGGACGGACGGACAGCGGAGGCTTAGTAATAGTGTCCCGTTAAGTAGTGGTCCCGTAGGTATCCGTACCCGAAGGGTAACCACCCTTCGGGTACGGACACCTAATAAATATCGCTGGACATTAATACACAGCGCCATCTAGTGCCACACTAAGCAACGAGGCTTGTGTCGTGGACACCAGATAGTTGATATACTACACAGATACTTTTTGTTTGTAAATACATACTTATTATACACATAAACATCCATGACTCGGAAACAAATGTCCATGCTCACCACACAAACATTTGCTCCAACCGGGATTCGAAAGGAGACAATTTTTTTTGTTTGGAGAACAGGCCACCTCTTAAATTGTAGCGTTTAGTAATGAAACGTATATTGATTTCGTCCTTATAATCTCTAGATTACAGTGGTAATATTAGCTAAGCCTTGTCTAACCGGAATGCTGAGAAATTCGAAAATGAAAACGTGAATCTAACAATAACCTCAAAACGTGCGATATTGTCGAAATGGATGTTTAACCGGTATTATTACTTCGTGCAATGGTATCCACTGTAAAATAATATTTCTTTCCTCGGAGTCAACATGGACAGCATGTGTTTGGTGTGCTCTTAAAATTGAAGATCCACATGGAAAGCAAACATTGAAAGTGCAGTATGAATACTTTCATTCAATAACATTAAGCAGTTTCCACAAACTGCATCTAGTGGGTATGTATAACTGAAAAGGAATAAAATAAGTTAAGAAACAGAACACTTTTTTTCCACTACCTTCCTTCTACTGCAGTCTGATAAAAATATAAAATTATTTAGTCGCGTTAATACCTCAAGCCACGAGTATAATTTAAAGAATGTACCTGTCTTATTTCTTATTAGTTCATTACACGATAACTAAATCCTAAAGGGTGCAGTTGTGACCAAGAACTAGTAAACAATGAGAAATTGGAATAGGCGGGTAAACTCGCACTATATCTACTAAAACTATTCTAACTTTTTTTCATGGTATCCTGTTAGCTACAACACAAGGATGCGACGTAAATAATATAACCAAGATCACATTATCAAAGCTTTATCACCACTCACCTCGCGAGAAATCCACACACATACTTACCTATACAAGTTGGCGAACGTCTGTAGCAGTCTCTGAAATTAATTGTATTCACACATTGCGTTAAAATCTTACTGCACAATTGACACAACGACTTTGTGGAGTATGCGCTGTACTTGCAGATGCCATTTTCGTTAATATTTTTTAATAAATACGAAAAAACTGCAGAAACACTTTCACGAAAACCGAAATAAACGGAAGAAGTAAATATCAAATGGAGTTGTCCGTCAATTGATCGAAGTCTGTCAACCACCAAAAAGACGGATTTACAACGTTCCGTGCCACGACGATTTTTTAAATCATCTACGAGATTTTAGCGAAAACATTTAAAAGTAGCATTAAAAAAAGTTCACAGTTTAATACTATTTATTTTTATATTCTATTCTATTTATATTATAATTAAAGCAGATATTGTTACCACTGGGTACCGTACTTTTTATGTCAATGTCAAAAACGTCCCGTTAACGTGTTCACGTTAGTATTTTCTGTGAAATGACATTGACCACAACATGAATGATTTGACTCGCCAAAACATATCATAATTTATCTTATTTATTATGATTTTATGATTCCGGTTACGTTTCAATGTAATCTTTCGTTAATTACTATAATAAAACAGTTACTTTTTTTTGGTGTAATATGAATAATAAACGCAACATACAAGCAGGGGGCCTAAAAAAAATTGTCTCCTTTCGAACCCTAAGAACGTAAGGCAGCCTCACTACCTCTGCGCTATTCGGGTCGTCAAAAATACAAATGATAGCATAGTTTATTATATCCCAAACATTTAGAAAACACCAAAATTCCGTTTCACTGCCCCACATTCCGTTTCGCAATTCGGGACGATTAAAAACTCAGCTCCAGCCCACTCGACAACTTTCTCCATGATAGCGGGCCCTGCGACCTTTTTGCAGGCGTAGGCAGACCGCCTACTGGCCGGATGTGACACCTATTCATGGTATTGTGGTAGGCAGTGTTTAGCGGTGCTGTAAATGGTTGGAATTTGGATTTTATAATGCCATTTTGATGATGTCTGTTGGTGAAGTTATGGAGCTATGGTCTCGGTCGCTAGTACGTACCTGACTTTGCTGACGGCTTCAGCTGACATACAAGGTGGAGGAGACACCGATGCTGAAACTGTTACCACGGCACATAATCAGTACATACTGAACATGACACGAGATTTTGAATTTGCTGTCCCATACAATATGTCTGTTTTTGTATTTTTGAATCGGATTTTGTTAACAATTCCAGGGTTTTTTTTTTCTTGCACGGAACCATACTGCTTTTCGGAAGTTACTCCTTATAACATCAGCTATCTGCCAGTAAAAGTTCTTTCAAAATCGGTCCAGCCGTTTCGGAAGTTAGCCGGAACAAACTGACTACAATTTATACACTTTAATATGCATCCAGTAAAAAGCTGTTACGTCGAAATTTCAGGCACTACAAATTAATGTTGGTTTCGTTTTCTTGTAAATCTCACGGAATAAAATCTCTGAATGGTAACGACCACTCTATCAACAACCGCTGCGTTGAAAGCGTAGTTACGAAGAACAACGTGCTCACACAGAAACACAACAAGCGACTAAAATAGACTTGGTTTCGTTACAGCTCCATTTGCTATAATTAATTAGCGTACCTTTCGGGCATTTATTAAAATATTATACTAGTGATTTTTTCTTATTATGAAACCTACCCTAATCTTATTATCATCATCTGCCTTTCTTTCCCAACTATTTTTGGGGTCATCTTCCCCTCTTACCGGATGCTGCTCAATTCCAGTATGTTTGTTATAGAGCGACTCACCTAATCTAACTGTAACTATATCTGACCTGACCACCAAATCGAAAACACTGTTTGGTTAACGACTCAACACGTTGATGAATATCAAACATCAATCCGTTTCGCAAGCGTGTTATTTCACTGAAGAAATTTAATCATACCATAAATAGGTGAGACGACAAAAAAAACGAATTAGTCCGTCAGTTAGATTATCAAAAAATATTTGACCCGTGTTTTTTCTTTTGTTACGTAAACCAAAATTGACGAAGATACGACGCTTTTAAAATTCTCAATTCGTCACGTCAGGGTATAATTTTTAGCTAGTTCTGACGTCACGAGCCCTCACTCCCGAGTTTTGCTGCGTTTTATCTTTGTCAATATTCATTGATTTACAAAAACAAAAAATACGTGTCCATTAATTTCCAATACTCTAACTGACAGACTAAATAGATTTGCAATTTTTTGATACTGTCGTCATGCCTATTACCATGACAAATTAAAACAAAATATGCTACACACCTAATATATCCTCAAAACTAGACCACTGACCTCCCTCGACACTAGCGCCACAGTTAAATCCGCGGCTATTTCCAGAACCATTGCCTCATGAGATATTACAGCTCAGAAGTGGGTTACCGTGCCGTTTATGAGGTTGATAAACCCACTGTCCTGATGCAATGGGCAAATATGGCCTGACGCCATCGTTGGAAGACGAAACTTTGTGAAATTGAAAGTGATTTATTTACGTTTTGTGCTTACACCCATTTAAAACTGGAGCAACAAGATTTTGACGTTGGTCGTCGATCAATTTCTTGCGTTATATTAATATAAAGGGTGTAAAAGTACCCTTTAACGAAGCCGAAAGGCACTGGTTGTGCTCGTCATTGTGGACATTTTTAGGGTTCCGTACCTCAAAAGGAAAAAACGGAACCCTTATAAGATCACTTTCTTGTCCGTCTGTCACCACCGATTTTCTCAGGAACGGATGGACCTAGCAAGTTGAAATTTATATACTGCGGTCTATAGTCCCTATTAGGTGTATAAAAATCAATCGCGAAAACTTGTAAGTACCAAAATTTACCTTAGTTTTCAACGTGCACAGTACATTGTGCTGTAAGACCTTGCTTTTTAACCAAAATTGACAATTCTAGGTCAACCGGAAGAACCCCAACCCCAACCCCTACCCACCCCTAACCCTACAGGAACCCTATAGGTTTTGGGTCGAAAACCTATCTGAAAACTGTAAATATGTAGTCTAATAACAAAAAAAAAAAGCGATTTTACTATTACTACTTACTATTTGCGGTTGGTGCAATAGCCGTTTCTAGGGATCAAACAGCAAAGTTAAGTTTGTCCTTTAAAAAGTTTGTACGGAACCCTCGGTGCGCGAGTCGGACTTGCTCTTGTTTTGTTCTCTAGAACAAAACAAGAAAAAAGTTCCCAGGTGTGGTCTACCACACCTGGGAACGTTCTAGTTACGGAGATATTGAAGGTCAAGGTTTCAACTTTTTGACAAGTTTTTAATGTTATAACTTTACTTTAACTACCTCCACGTATGCATCCAACAGCACTATGTTTTACCCCAAAAAAATAAAATAATTTCCCTGCAACAATATTTGCATAGAGTTATTTTACGTTTTATGTATGAATGCTTGGTTAACGGCTTCGTAAAGGGTCCATATACACTCGGTATATTGTAAAAAAACTTTACAATTGCATCATCTGAAAACCAGTTTTATAAATGGGGTCAATCGCTGATGCCTAAAAATTATTTAACGCCCTTGTCTTGAAATGATTTAGTTTTCGCACAAACCATCTGCCCTTCAAATTGCCTTACGAGAATCAGCGTGGAGCATGTGGTACTCACACTCCCATTTCCCAATGCAAACTTTGCAACATTCATTGCGTTTGATATGCTGTTGAGCAGACGAGTTTTTCAAACATAATAAATTAAGAGGTGTAATAAAAATGTAAAAACTAATTAGTCCGTCACTTAGATTATCAAAAAATATTTGAACCTTGTTTTTTCTTTTGTTACGTAAACCAAAATTGACGAAGATACGACGCTTTTAAAATTCTCAATACGTCACGCCATGGTATAATTTTTAGCTAGTTGTGACGTCACGAGCCCCTACTCCGAGTTTTTATGCGTTTTATCTTTGTCAATATTCATTGATTTACAAAAACAAAAAATACGTGTCCATTAATTTCCAATACTCTAACTGACGGACTAAATAGATTTGCAATTTTTTGATACTGACGTCATGCCTATTAGGGTGCTGCATTGATTCTGTAAGCAAACATTTCTAGAAGAGTAAAATCAACTGTCAATTGATTCTTTAAAGTCAAAAATACGGTAGCAACAATATAAGCCATGCAATCAATAACAACTCATCTCAACCGCCTACATGAAAGGTGTAGAATATAATCTGATGACAGGTTGTTGAGAGCGCCCACGGTCGCCATAACTACATTACTTATGGTCACTGCACCAATTATACGTGGGTAGATCTATATAGGACAGCGGTTCCCAACCTTTCTTGGACCAGGGACCACTTTGGTGTCTATAATGTTAGCAGGGACCCTAAGGTCCTAGATAAACATGGACACCGACAGGATAATATCTAGGGGGGTGAATCTTTAACTCACAGAATGCAAAAATTGGAAAATGTGATGAGAACCTCTAGTTAGTGAAAAGATACAAGAGCGATCTTAGTGAACTCAACAAATTTAGCCACCATTCATACAAAAATAGCAATAAGTAAGTAGATTTTTTGTAAAAATGCGTATGATTCATGCAAGAGCGAGCGCAGCAAGCTCAAAAAATTTTAGCACCTGGCCTCTGATAGGTTTTCAATTAGATTGGTTTTTTTTTTTTTCGTGTGGGAAATCATCAAATGGATCCTTCCGCTCTGGGCGGAGCAGTAGATAGTGTCAGACTTTTACTGACTAAAACCCATCCATGTTCCTTCATCGCCCTTTGTGTTCAGGGCCACGGTATCTCTTTTGAACAGTCCCGCAGCCCCGGCAGGCATCGGCTCTTGCGGACCCTTCCTTTTTGCTGACTCTCTTTGAGGCGCGCGTGAAACACGAACGTGCCGTCGACACGGCCTGTCGTCATGAGACGTACGGACGGCGAGCTAGCCCATAGCTAGTCCACAGGCCCGCATTAGATTGGGTTAAGCTTGCAACTTCTGTGCGAGTTCAAAAGTACGAATACCATTTTAACCTTTCGCGGACCATATTCTAAGCTCTTGCGGACCACCGGTGGTGCGTGGACCACACGTTGGGAACCACTGATATAGGCAGATGTGTTACTACTACCGTTCATGTTTTGTGTTGCGAATATTTTGTCAGCCCGTAACAATTTGGTCATGTGTTCCAGAATGTATAATCAGATCAAATCATTATTATATTCACACTGCTTGACACAGGCCTCTGTCTGTATCTTTATTTATGAGAGGGAGTAGGCTATCTATCACTCGGAACCAGTTCGGATCATTTCTTCAAATTTTTGGTTCTTGGACATGCCGGTTTCCTCACGAAGTTTGCATTCACCGTTTTGCAAGCAGTGGTGATAAAATAAATTATATAAAAGTAATGCGTCTGTCTAGGCTCGAACCTACGACCTGCAAACCGTAAGTCGGGGCCGACCACGGACCACACACGTCATCTTTATATTGGCACTTATACTGTGCAAGCGCTATATTGGCTCTCTTGTAAAATTCTGAACGAAATATATTGTCATCTCCACACGTTACCCACTACAACCGCCGTCTTTCTGCCTCCAACCGAGCACATCATGATATTATAAACAGTTGGTGTAACATATCGTACAGTAGCATGATTGTTAGCGCGTGCCACTGCGCCCGCGCCGAACGGCACGCGTCGTTACTCAATCAACCGCATGTGAGTAACAATTTGGTTAAAAGCGCCTTTATTTCGAAACACTTAGGGGTCAGTGAATGGGTAGTGGAGGTCAAATGAGCAGTCCCTCCATGTGTTACCTACTCTTATTGAGCTGCATCCCGTTAGGCTGGAAGCTAATTCCAATATAATATAGTGGGATAAGGCTGGGCAGATCAGGGACGCGCGGACAGTTCATGTACGGTTGACTGTACAACCACAATTGGTTGATTATTATGATCTGTAAGGGGTTCCATCTGGGGCTGCGGGACTATTCGAAAGAGATACCGTGGCCCCGGAACACAAAAAGCGATGAAGGAACATGGATGGGTTTTAGTCAGTAAAAGTCTGACACTCCCTCCTGCTCCGCCCAGAGCGTGAGGAGTCATTTGATGATTTCCCATCCGAAAAAAATAAAATAAAAATGGGTTCCATCTGCAGCCAAATGAGGAACAGTTTTTGATGAAACAATTGGATTAATCGTTTTAAGCAGTAGCTTAGATAGCCTAGTGGTGACCGTCGGACTGTCAGGTCATGTCTCAAGTTCGAACCCAAGACACGCGCCTCGGATTTTTTGGAGTAAGCACTTGCTTCGCACAGTAACACATTAATATTGTACAACAAACAGAAGCCTGTTTATTATAGCACGTGCGCAAGCGCAGATAACTGGATACCGGCACGTGTCAACACTGCCACGCGTTGTTCTATAACGACATGTGTTTTTTTACATTTGTCTTTAGTTTGAAAACCCGAAGTGATTTTGCTGGTGGTGTAATGTTAGTGTTTGCTTGGAAACTGATTTGTTTGGCTTCTAACTTATTCGCGAAAACAATTAATTGAAACGCCTTCGATCAAATTAATGCGGGCCCAATTCTTTTCCTGATACAGAAACACCTGGTTTTACTGGATACGTATTTGATGTTGATGTTAAATCATCGGAATCAGTTAATGGTTTAGCATTCCAATGAAGTAATTTAACAAGAGCAAACCTACAGTGTTTTTTTAGTGTTTTTGTTGTTTATTTTTTTAATGATTTTTAATTAATTGAATGATATTTTTATGATTATTATTGAAATCGATGTAATTGCAAGAGGCACCCAAATTCTTGCCTAGAATCTACACGGAAATTAGCATAGTAAGTTTGTAAACAGTATGTTTAGAGATGATACAAAAAATTCTATATTTTCTTATGGTTTTTCTTAATTGCACACGACGCACAAAATTGCACACGACCCTGATCAGGGTCCATACTTATAATTGTGTTTTACAATGTTATAGCTTTCACCTTGGTCTCTATACTATTATTTCTGCCTAAAGGAGGGTCTTTATACATAACAAAGCTTCACTTTTACAATGAACATCACACGCAAAAACGTCCTCATTCATATAATAACTAGCAGGCATGTGCTTATGTCATGATTGACCTATTTAGCGCCGGTAGGTGCCGAGTTGCCCTCAATTCTACTTACACGTACCCGATTAATCTCACCTGTCTTTGTCATTTCCTTTGTAATGAAACAGGACAAACGATATTGTGGTTAAAGATTTTAAGGTATCTTGGGAAGTTAAAGCTAGGTGTTTAGAAAATGTTCTCAATTATATGTTTGTCAAATATTGCCCTACAAATCTGTTATCGATGTAATCGTGCTTTTAATTTTGTCAAAAAGTTAAAAAAATAACAATTGGTATACTAGATTCGTTAGAACACATGCATGCACATACATGTATCATAATTATAGATTGCACGGTATTAATAGTTGGGAAGGAGGGTAGTTTGGTAAAAACAATGATAAAGATAAAGAGATACTTAAATAAATATCATTACATGTATAATATATGTAAGTACTTTACACTTATTATCCCCGAAGGGCCAGGTGAAGGTAAGGTATATATTGTAATTAGTACACACACATTTCGCCAGTAATGTTTTAGACCCAGGTAATTGGGGACGAGCCCATTGTCATCAACCGGGAACAAATCCAGACCTAAAAAATAATTATTTATTTCATTTTTGCGAGCATAAGCAACTGAGGTAATTCTGATACCATTGCGCAATTCTCGAGAGAAATAATATAATATGTAGAAACCCTATGTTACGGCGAAAATTATGTTTCCCGTGCATCAAACGAGGTCCTGAAAAATCACATAATCCTTACATAAAGCCTAGTGGATTAACGAAACAAAGGGAACAAGAACAATTTGTATCATATTTCACTCTTATCTCCTCTTACATTTAATGCCAAATATCTCCATAACACGCATTGAAATTTTCGCGAGATAGAGGACGAATCCCCGGGCTGTGGCCGGGCTCAGGTTATGTAAGAGGCTCCATGGAGGCGGCAGACGACTGCCAGACGGCGCCAACCCGACTGGCGCCAAGACAAAGACAGACGCACTCTCTATCCCCCCTCTCTGTCCCCCACAGACTGTTGGCGCCCAACGTGGGACCGTTACTGAATAACTTCTTAGGGGGGAAAACTGTTTTTATAGCATTTTGATTTGTTTAAATTTATTGCATTGTTATTTTTTTCGATTGCAGAGTTTTCGGAGATAAATTTGACGTAGTTTTCGTGTCGGTTTTTTTTAAATTTATTAGTTTGGGAGGGTGGGTTGAAGCTTTCGGAGGGAAAACTATTTAGATGGATGTTAAGATAACTGGGAGACAAGATTGCGAAAAGTTCTATCTTGTACTATTCAGCCAAATTATTTCAGTATTCACATGGATTACATGAAGTTTTTTTACTCCAT
This sequence comes from Xestia rhomboidea, assembly GCA_963853795.1. NCBI lineage: Eukaryota > Metazoa > Arthropoda > Insecta > Lepidoptera > Noctuidae > Xestia > Xestia rhomboidea. Next base: position 885,161 of record OY970783.1, read on the forward strand.
TCATGAATGATCCTGAAAACTTGAAAGCAAAGTGCTCATTGAAGAAAGAGTTGGCGATTTGACCAACGTCAGATATCTGTAGAATAAATTGGCAAGTCTTGTTGTCTCTCGGACAAGAAAAAATAAGTTAGGTACTTATAGATTATAATTTGGTTGAATTCGCCTTAGTAAGGTCAGGGAACAATAGGTACATTATTTATTATTAACAACTATCACAACTTAAATTATCCGATTATATATTACAATTACTTACTGTCAATCTTTGACAGTTGTGAGTTGTATAAAATGACTTTAACCAACTTGACGTACCTAGTATGTCAAAGTTTCCCTTACTATACAATACTTCAGTGGTTTCAAGACCTTACAATTCTTGTGAACATACACGTAACTACATAAGCCTTGAAATAAACGAGATTATAGCTCGCTTGCCAACAAGCCTTCCCCTAGCAACACAGATTACTAATGTCAATGACTGGAAAAGTGTCTAGTTGCCAAACTATTGTTTATTAGTACTTGTTTCTTTTTATTTTCTCGTCTTTATGTCACCGTATCGTTTTAAGTTTATGAGCATGGGTTCTGTTAATGTTGTAGTTATAGAGTAGTTTGTCTTGATATTTCTTCGGCGATTATTCACCATTTTCATCATTTATTCATCATCTTGCAACATCGTGCTCACTTAGTGTAAGTACTACCATCTCAACATGAATGATGTAACCAAGATTTTGTAACAATATTTTGATTTAAAAGAGTGTCCAAGGAGTTTCTTACCCGAGCTTCTCCATAGAGATCTACGCTCGGGAATGGGCAACTACAGTACATTAAATTTTCATCTTTGTTTCGACAATTCAAAAGTGCCTGTAACTTGCCTACTTAAAATAAATATGTTTTTTTTTCCTAGTGGGGACGTTCCTCTTCTTAGTTCATGATTCGTATTCAAGGATTTTTCGTTCTCGAATCTCGACACAGTTGGTCGCTACTGGTTTCTTTAGCAGCACACAATAGGGAACTACCGGACGAAGAGTTATTGGATTTTTTCAAATGGATTTTCTCAGTATCAGTGTGGAGTCCGAATTTGTTGCCTGTGCAACAGAGTCGCCATTAGACCAGACAAAATATGGGTGATCTTACTGGACGTACATCTTTGCCTTTCTCTGAGGGGCATTACAGAGTGTATTTCTGACAACTGCTGATCTACTTATTGGTTTATGAGTAGATGGGAAACCTACCTTCAGGTACTTGGTTTAAGCCTAAAAAGTTGTTGACCTCTACCGCTGCTATAAACTTGGCCACCTACTGGGCCCAAACCGTGTAATTCGAAGGAACATCGACACGATAAGAAGACGACTGGTCATACCCACTTCTCTAGACTAAGTTCACGTAGCTACTATGAACATCGATACTAATAAGCTTCTCCTTCTTCCCCAGGTAAACAGACTGCAATGTGAAGAAGACTTAGTGAACCACGCCAAACGAGTGCCTTCCAAACGACTAAGTGCCTATTTTGTTAGAAATAGTTACGTTTAGCTACGAACGATACGAAGAGACGATACGTGAATTACTGGTGAGTACTACCATTTGTTACTAACTAGGTATTGTCCATTTCCGTTCCAAATTTCATCAAAATCCGTGCAGTCGGTAAAGGGACATGCCCGCCGCACGAATCCCAAACAGCAGCAACTGAACAATTCCCAAACAACAGACAATGAAGGTCGACGAAGTCCCAGAGTAATAATTTAATGGTCTTAAATCCAGCAACGAAATTAATCAGAAAAGAATATCGGAGTAGTAGGAAAAACATAATTTCCACTTCCCTCCATATCAGCAGGAGACAACTATACAAGGCACAAAGGTATGGTAAGGTGCAAAAAGGTATCCGACTGACAGTTGCTTTCGCAGATAACACGTTCGCTTCTGCCTAGAAGGCAGAACCTACAGAATGGTACCTGTTCTGCGGCCTGCGATCCTTCTATCTTCATAGACATTAAAATCACCATCTTTATCTGGGACAGACCTCTCGTTGCTTGTGCCAAACCCCACACTCCTGTGCCTACCCTATCCGGGTTTTACCCACTTTCAAAAACCATATAGTACCTACCTATGCGCGGTATGCTTTCAGGTTGTAACTTTTTCAGTCTATAATGATGCATTTATAAGTGTAGCCATTAACCAACTTATCCGTAACACGAGATGCCAATAAAATGTATCGTTTGGAATGGATTGTGGCAATTAAAAGCTACCACGTGGGATTTCACACCAAACGGCGTTTTTCACACTGCTTTATTTGGTTTTTATTTTAGACGTAAGGTGGAACATGGTGTCCTCTATTGAAAGGCTACTTACTACCCAACAGTTGTCGGGTTTCTGCGTATACAGGGCATTAAAGTGTCGCCATTTAGTCCCCTGCAATCTGCAACCGTCAAGAGGCATCGCACTGATAACTAATATGGCGATCTGATAAATAATTTTAGTTCGTAAGGGCTGCTATAGAAGTCGCCATAAATTTTGCATAATATTCTCCTTCTTCTTTCTTAGCCATTCACCGATTGTTTTCACTTATTTCTTATTGACTCTCGCTAGGATTTTTTCATGTATAAGTATCATACTTTTTAATCAATTGAGTAATTTTGTAATTGCAGAAACAGTTCTTTTTTCTAACGTCATCGGAGCAAACCTCTAAATTTCGAGTTTGTTATCCCAAAAAACGTCCGCGCAGTCAATTTTCATGTAAGAGACAGACCTTCACTCTAAACCAAATGTATTTTCTATGCAACACAGCGGGAGATTCGCCTCTTTCTAAGTGAAAGCGATTTACTAAACATATCGACGGAATTTTTGTTAAAGAAAATACTAAAGAAAAAGGCGTGTTGAAAAAATAAGGGGTCTTGCCCGCATATTCGTCCCTTAATCGATGACGTGCAGAGTTTATAACGGCCCTTTAAATTCAAAACTGAAGAAAATAGCTATAAAGTCCAAACTGGGAGTTCATACTAAATAAAATAGAAAAGTTACCTAGCTATAATTCTACTTTAGCACCTTTTCCGTCCAATCTGTCATCTAATACATGACATTTCAACTTGGGTCTATACGTATATTTTATAAAGGCCGAATATACATATAATATAATAGAAATTTGTGAGATTCTGTAGCACCATCGAATTGATACTAAACTCCAGTTAAAAATACATTGAGTACTTTAGAAATGGGGCATAAGTCCCTTCAATTATTACTACGAGGTGGTGAATTTCAACCTCACCCAATTCCGTTTACCCCTTGTCCTCAAGTGGCAATGTTATTATCACCATAAACACTCATAGCTTACCAAGAATGTGAACCTCAAAGTGTTCCCTTACAAGTACTCATCAAGTACTCCACGTCCACTCATACCACAGAGCATGGAATAGCCGTGCAGCCGTCGGTGATATTGAGACCCTCAGTGCTCAGGAATCAAGTTGTTGATTCCTAGCGGCCGCGGCGGTACTTTCATGCAAGCCTACAAGCTAGGCTTGCCCTCATAACCTACTACTCTGTTTGGGTTACTGAGCAGTCTGCTTGCCTTGTGGGCTTGCCGTATTGTTGACCCCTAGACACGCCACTGTTGGTTCCGATTCCGACTTATTTCTTTGACCGTCGTTACGGGTGTTCAGAAGCCCGGAAGTCTTACCAACAGATGTCGTGTTACCCAGTTACCTGGTTGAAAGTGAGATAGTCACTCAATATAAAAAAATGGCATACAGCTGCGACCAGTTAGACTGGAAATGACAAATCTGTATCATATGAAATAAGTAACCAATATTCATATTTACCGACATATGTGACATGAATTTTGTATGCCTTAATGGCGGGACTTGTATTTAACACAACATCTTATGAACCTATGATCCACAATAAATAATTTGAATTTGTAAACCGAAAGCAGATAAGCGATGATCTGATTATAGACAACCATGCACTGTGGTGTTGACAATGTCTTCTCTAGCAGCGGTTGACTCTGTAACTCATACGCAACTAACCATTGATTCGTGTGATACAGCTGGTGTCATAACACTCATAACATTTACTTTGATAATGGCTTTGCCAGAGGAAAAACGACTTCGGTAATCTGTAGGGTATGGTGACGATCAGGGAAGGGTTGTATTTGATCATCTAAACTACTTTCATAAGCTGAAGAGGTTTGATTGAACGCGCTGATCTCGGGAACAATTTCGAATTGAACAATTCTTCTAGTGTTGGATATCCCATTTTTCCAGGAAGGCTATATAACATAACGCTACGACCTACGACCAATAAGAGCGGAGCATCGACGGAAAATTTAGCAAATTTTGAAAAACTGAATTTTTTAAATAATTTCACACGGACAAAGCTCGCGGAGTAACGGGCAACAGCTAGTAAGAATAGAAAAACACCAAAGAAACAATGGATGGACTGTGTGAACGATGATATGGTAAGAAAGGAGGTGTCTGATGAGAAGTATGGAAGACGAGGACATGCTGCGCCGACCCAAACAAATTGAGAGACGATCAGTATTGGAGAAAAATATAATATCAGTGGGAATTTCACAATCCTCCATTAAAAGCTTAAAAATGTTTAAAACGTTTCCAAGCGGTACATGCGATTCAGCAGTATCTGTTCAACAACAAAGCTAACGCGTACCGAATAACATAACATCCCCGAAAGTTTAGCCAGAGGTGTACTTAACAGTACACCCACATTACGCGCTAGTTATGTTTTAAGTCCCATGTATTCAGGGGCGAGCCTATTGCCAACTGCAACTGGGCACAAATCCAGACTCCATGGCTTCTACTGAGCAATTTACATAACAACACTTTGACTGAATCAACCCAGAACCTCAAAATCAGTACACATATTCGACATGCGACCAATTGGCACTATTCGACCGAAACCGGCGGTTTTTTCTGAACGGATATCTATATTTGAATTATGCTGACGTGAACGGAGCAACCTTTACCTTATACAATTCCGAAATCCAAGAAATCTCTGAATAAGAATAGAATACACTATTTGTAGCCTTTCTTGATGTAAGTGTGGACGAGGGACGATTTTGCATGTAGGTGGTAGTCGAATATACCCTGTGCTAAAACCATCATACAGGAATGTTTTTGTTTGAGCAATCTTTTTATATAACTGTTATAGAACTGCAAAGCCAAGAATAGAAAACTAGAATTACTCTTGCCCAGTATAAAATTGAAAAGAAAACTATTATTTTTGTAACCTTCTAAAAAGGACTGATCCCAAATATGCTAAGATCTCTATCTCAAACTCAAACTCAAACTCAAACTCAAATCATTTATTTCAATTAGACCATTACGGCACTTTTGAATGTCGAAAATACAAAAAAGCAAAGCTACAGTCACAGTCACAAGGCATAATAACTTGAGAAAGTACTGTAGTTGCCCATTCCCTAACGTAGATCTCTATGGAGAAGAACGGGCAAGAAACTCCATGGACACTCTTTTAAATCAAAATATTGTTACAAAATCTTGGTTACATCATTCATGTTGAGATTATACATATGTGAGAACGATGTAGAAAGACGTGCACATTAAGAGCGTCCAGAGTAAAATAATAAATTAAAAAATAAAGTAATTAAAATGAACGAACCGTGGCAGCTAAGAGATGACCAGTCCCAACTGACAGCGCCCGTTCACGAACATGACGCATGTATCGGCGCCATTCAACTCGACCATATTTAAGGGAACCAAATGACCCGACACACCCGCCACCATCAGCGAGACATTTGAGTGAGCATGACATTCTCTCAGCCACCAAGGCTTATCTAGTACTAGATCAAGGCTTATCTAGTGCTTAGTAGTACTATCTTAGTATATTTGGGATCAGTCATCATAGTGGAAGGACATAATGGAGACAGTTTGCTCAGCAGTTCCAGGATCCACGCTAATGAAAATAATGGAGGTTCAAGTGAATTCAAACAATCTATTTAAGTCGCGAGATAATAGGCTTCTTTTGGGTTAGCTCGTTCTATAGTCGACGTAATCTCTGTCGTCAGCATTAGATTGAGGTCAAGAGTAGGCACTTTTAATATTAAATAAATAAAAAAAAAACAGAAAAAATCCACTCAATCTTTCAATCATTCTAGTTCAGTAAACCTGGCTAGCTATAGCCAATGTCGTTGAAGTCTTTTCTAAACGCAAACCGACTGACCGTGTAGAGACAAGTCTTACTCATTCTGTTAATCATTTTTGAGGAGACTAGTGACTGCAGTTTGAAAACATTCAAGCTAAAGAAATTATTAAAAAGTTTGATCATACAATACAAGGAATCGTTTGGTTTTCTATATGTGCTTCAACTATTTGAATAACTGTAGCTCCCCACCGTTAATCCAACTAACGCAATTACCAAAGACACAAACATTATCTATAACGACATCAATATCTCAATTTGCAACATCAACAGCGTCACTAACATCAATGTTGCCAGCGTCTCAACCCTTCACGTCGCTACCCATTACTTCTGTTCCACCGCACATTGCACTCCGCTACGTAAATATTCATAATTGTACTCTATAACAACACTCTTTGGGGTTACATCTCGGCCCACTAACTATTATAGTTCATTGAACTGTTTAAAATCTTCTGTAGGTAAGAATAAAGGTGATTTTGGCGTGAGAGGTGGTGTTTTTTCAAATTTCCTGTCAATCAGCAGCCTTTTGTCGAGCAAAGTGGCCACAGGTGCATTGTTAAATCCAACCCTCGTTTATAATTCTTTTATTGTTGAATTGAGTCGGTGCTCGCAAAATTACGTGCATCATCGAGGGAGATATTAATGGCCAGTAAAAAGTTTTATTAGTAACTACAGCACTAAATCTTATAGTGACATGATAAGGGGATTAATAACTTTGGCGTCCCCAAAAAGCATTCCATGGAAGTCTTCGTCCCGATACGAATCAATAAACAAAATCACGAGCTCCGGAAATCCGAGCGGAGTCCGAGATGCATTTCCATCTTTCATCGTCTTTTCACCCTCCGAATATCATCCCTAAAGTTCGATCCCCCATCTCTCTGTATTACAGGGGTGCGTAAGGGATGGGAGATTCGCAGGGCGCGTGCGCGGGTCAACCCCTCATGAGCTTCCGAGACCGTTGATAGTGGCAAGCGCGAGATCCTGGCGCGATGCCGGGGTCGCGGAACATTCCTCCGTGGACCGTCCGCGGCGGCGGAGGTCCCGCTCTCTCACCCTCAGCTAGCAACCTTGCACAACTGCACAATACTTCCAAGTGTTAGGTGCACCGCAGGGAGCCACACTGGGCCCTGACTTAGTACAATTCAACTCAGTCTCCTTCATTCTCCAAACTCTATTCAAATCAATTCTCCAAGTCTTCTAAAGCCAAGCTTAACAAACAAGCGGGGTGTGAGAGAGCGAGAAGGCAAAGTTTTTTTCTAAAGTGGGAACGAGACGACGAGATGGTACGCCGCTCCCGATCGAGGTAAGCACCACTTGTACGGGGCCACGTGTTCCAACTTTTAGTTTTCAGTTTCAGGTGGTTGGCACTCGCCGCTGGCCGTTGTTTCGTCAAAAGCTTTTGTTCCCCTTCAGCATTCACATTATCACAGATTTCCTGCGTTGGTAAAACTATGTACTATTGATTATGTTGTGTGTTGCTTTGTTAATGTTTATCCAATTGGTTTCTTTTTGGTGTCCTACTTAACGATGGGTTTATTGCATTATTTAGGTTAATTCTCTATTTCTCCGCTATTTTGTGCCCTTCGAAGGTTTGACTAGGTTTCTTAACAATTCTATGTTTCGTGTATTCCTTCAGTCAGGAAGGAAAAATCCAGTACGTACCAGTAAGGCCGTTACTGGCGTTAAATTAATCTCCATAATTCTTAGCTGCTGTATTTGTCATGTTGAGCAGTTCATATTAGAGGCAAGCTTGGGACGTGTTATAACATAGTTATTGACTATGGCAGGGTGTTTCAACGGTTTAATAATTCCTTACCACTAAACCATAATTCCCGCCCATATTAACTTGCCCCATCATTTCATAACACTATAATTCGTACCTTTTCATTATTTTTTATTAAAACCGCACGTTCCCCCATATCAATTCCCTTTGAACAGCGTATAATTATCGCCTGCATCCTCTGTGATTACAACTCGTTAGTTCTCTTCAAGGTTCCCACCGATCGGTTTCATTTGTATGCCTTTCAATTAACTAGAATTTTCTTCATCTGTTTGGGCGTTCATTAAAATTGGTCTTTAAATCAATCTGTTTGCTCATCCCGTGTTTATCCGGGATTAAATACAGTTTCTTTTACGTAGCCATTTTGTTCTTCATTGAGCATTTTATCTGTAACTCCTCCAGATATTTCGCTGTCTTTCACATTTGCGTCATCGGGGCATTACTTAGTTGTGTGTCTTATTCTTATCTATTGGAAGGTTGTTCCATTCATAAAATCTGCTATCGCTTCAATAGTTGCTCTTGACATTCAAATTGTATTGCCAATCTTATCTTAATCCTTATCTATATGAATAATAAATGCATTTTACGTAACGTAATTCAATAGGCAAAAGTCAAAGTGGTGCGTAGATTACTTTGTTGCGTAACATAGATATCATTATTTTCCATTTCAATATCCATATCTACTAATTTTGCACTTTTACGATTAAAATACTCAGTTTCGTTATCGTCACTACCTTTATCAATACCCTGATTACCGTTACGTTGTCCCCTAGCTATCTTATCAGTATAATTCTCTAATCAGACAAAGTTTATGTGTACAAGAATAGTATCGTCATTCATTAGTTCTATGCTAGGATCGTTAGAGTCAATTTTGTCTCCACGGGGGTCACCTCCTACGGAGATGATTGGCTTGCCTCCTATCCTACCTTCATCGATTAAGGGGTGATGAATGAATGGGAATTAGTCTGGCTTGTTTACGGATTATCGGGGATTATCTAAAGAGATATCTTTATTTGTGTTTCCCTTTTTGGTAGTTGAATTTTCGTCTTGTAATTTTTTTGTTTCGATGATTTTGTCTTGAGTATCCCAAGATTCAACATCGAATCACGCCTGTATTTGTCGAAAGGGGTTGCAGAGGTGTACTTGCGTGCGCTACTACCTATAGCAGCAAGACTGTAAGTTTCTATAATGTATGTAGGTGCATGTATAAGTGATGTTAGTTAAGTGATGCTGTCTAGCATCCTCTTGTAAATACTAGTTAGAAAGTATTCTTTCTTTGTCATAGAAAAACAAGTATCTTCATCACTTGTATGAATATGTGTGCAGTTATGTCGTCATTCACGGGTTTTCCTTAAAAATTCGTCTTTTCTTCCTTATAGTGTCTATTTCCCTATTTCACCATGATCTTAACATGCTAGTTTTGCATTATAGAGCACAATATTGCTTTTTATAAATTAAAACCAGAGTGAGACTAGAATTGGGCAACTAGAGCTTCCTCAGTCGCGTCCATCAGATCATGTAACTGTTGCATACAACAGGACACGTAGGATAATAACGAAAACAAGCGTACAGTCAGCTGCACCAATATTTATATACTTTTTTAAAATTTAAATGCAATTTTTGCGAGTAATAAAGATTGTAACTTGGAGAAAGGATCTTTTTCATAAAAATATGAGTTCCACAATACTATGTTCGAAACAACATGATTTTTTATCAGAACGATACGAGAAACAGACTTAAAAGTTGAAAAGTGTTTACATATTGGTGCTCGTGACGGTAATCAAGAAAGTGTAATACTATGTAATTTGTGTTTTCTGAATATATCGAATAGAATGGAATAGAAGAATAGACTAGAATATAGAAGAATGTTTTAATTCCAAAAATCTGATCATAGTCTTCAATCATTCTAACAAACAATTTGACCAATCATCCCCTAAATATATTAAAATGGCGGAGCCTCCCCTGCATCCGGCCACTCAATAATCCCCTAATTCGCTAATAGAAAAACAGAAATATCGGATTTCCCGCACACGCCGTGACGACTTCCTGTGGAGCCGGAAGTTTGCTGGCGGACATGTATGGACGATTTTATCTCCTTGAGATATTCTTGTTTGATCTTCTCGTTATATTTAATAATATTTCATGGTATTTCTGAATCTATCTGTTCGGAATAATTGATATGAATAGTAAGATAGTGGGTGTAGATGACGTGTGTCATCTTATCGACCAGTTCGCATTTTACCCGCGTGGCAAGTTAAAGCCTACCCTCAAAGACACATGTAACATCTTCTAACCCGCAATGGGCGTGCCTGGCAGGTTCAACCCCATTCCCTCTTAGAGACTTTCCCGTTCTTCTCCATAGAGGAGATATACGCTAGGGAATGGACAACTACAGTACTTTCACAGTTTTTATGTCTTGTGACTGGGACTGTAGCTACATTTAATGTTCATCTTTGTTTCGACAATTCAAAAGTGCTTGTAACTGGCCTACTTGAAATAAATGCTTTGATTTTTATTTTAGAGGATGCATTACGAGCAGTAGGCTAACTACGCTAAGCTTGTGTTCATTTGCGATTAGAAACATCTTAGTAAATCCAATGCTTTTGTCGTTGGTGCTAGCTCTGTGCTCTTTGGTCTTAATCTTGCTCGAGTTTAATTTTCTATTGACTGTTCACGAGAACAGGTCCCTGTGTGGACTTTCTTAAAAGGTAATAGTACTAATATTTATTCACTATTGTCCGTACAACTAGCTATCTCTTTGACCTTAGTTTTAGTTATTTTAAAGTGTTATGCAATAGGTATTTTAATCATAATGACTTCTGTCATTATTTAATGTGTTTCTCATTACACGACGATGACATTTTTTTTGTATCAATCGTCTTTTCTACTTAGAAACGGCGAGAACGAAAAATTTACCACTAATTGCTCGGATTAGCTAATTCTAGAACCTACCTCATCTTGTCAACCACGCCCGCTTCGTCTCCTATTACATCCACATATTACTTTTCACTTAACCTAAAACCTATTTCTCCAAGAGTGAGTGAGACAGCATCTCCCCGGCGCCAGACATCGCGGCGCCTGAGTGTATCGATTCTCCCCAGTGGAGGGGGTGACGCATGCGCGTTGATTGTTTGTGAAGATTTCTTCTGATTATAGATTTTCTTTAAGTACATTATGTACTAGAGGTTTATTAGCTTTTAGTTTTATTGTGGCTTTCGTTTTTACATTTAGTTCGGGTTTATGGTTTATATGATTGGTTTGTTTGTTCTGATTGGGCGGTGGACTAATTAGATTGGTGTAAGAAATTAGTTGGTACTGTTCTGGTGATGTTATATGGAGAGTCTTTGATTCAGGTAAGGATTATGATGGTAAGTATTGGGAAATAGTCTGAATTTATTTTCTTTCTAAATTACTTAACAGACAATACTAACACCCGCATCTATAAACAAGCCAAAGTGATTATTTTAAAACTACATATGTATTACTTATTAAGTTTTTTTAAATAGTTATTTACAATTCTAAATCCAAATTTTTGCTTGAGCTTATAAACCTGTCGAAAGCAAACATTGTCATTCCTACATTCAGTATCTTGTCATAGTCACATCAACCGGTTAGTTTTCTCCACCAGTCTCTCACATAAAATAACCCTTTTCTAAAATGCTAAACGAAAAACCTTTGCAATATCGGATTAACAGCTCCACCCATTGTCTTCTAGACAAAAAGAAGCCATGACGTCACTCACACGGTAACATAACACTATAATAGTGTCGATAGTTGCCATTGTGTGGTGACACTATGGTCAGTGACGAGCTCTGACACTCCCTTTGTGTCTGTGTAATGTGTGTTCGTGTATTGATTAGGTGTCCTGGCCATTGTGACATAAATGTCACGGGTGGGTGGGACAAAATTTGAGATGTGTCGCGTGTAGATGTTAGTAGTTCTTCTTTTGTATGATCATCTACGTTCAGACTTCACTCACTGCTGGGCGTAAGGCTCTTTGTTTGTTGAGTTTTAATATTGGTAGTTATCTTCGACGAAATATTATGAGTGGATCATGCCATTGTTAAAACATTAGCCAATCATCAAGTTAGGACCCGCCGAGAATGCACCGGAGTACATTTAGTACACCGTGCATTCAAATACACTCAGGCCATTTTAATATATTTAGACAGTATAAATAAAATAGGAGTAAATGATGCCGTGACGTCTGACAGGGGAGAATGGAAGAAGAAAACGTGTTGCGCCGACACCAAGGAGAATGGGTTAAGGGTTGCTAGATGATGATGATATATACAAGGTATTGTCGTGTGAAAGTATATTAACCCATTTTAGATCTTTTAGTTCGATTGTCCTCATTACATTACCTCTGACGTGAGCATCAAAAATACCCCAGGCCAAATTAGTCTCCTTCATTACAATCTATACCCCAATTTTACCTTCCATTCATCCCACGCCACCTTTCAACCAACTTTCCAATTGATTCAAGCTCCCAACTTTAGACTTAGCGACCCGTTGCTAGGCAACCGGCGCGACGCAGCGTCGCCGCTGAAACTTCAGGCTTGACTGACTTTGAAACGTATTGTAGGGTAGTAGTAAATTATTTTGGCATCGAGGCTTTGGCTCGGAAAAGTAGGGCAGAGTTTACTTATGTTATCGAATGTTCCTGCGTTTTGGTGTTACGGTTTGAGTTATTGTGGGTGTGGGTTTCAAATTCCTTTGTTGAAGTTGTGTTTGTTCGATGTCTTTTACTATAGGTGAATTTTGTTGCTAAGGTCGATATTTTGTAATTCTTATTAGATTTTTTTTTAGAATTCAAGCTGTGTTAGCTTGTTTCAAATTAATATGTATATTTGCTGTACTAATACTAATGTTAAAATCACGTTCATTAACCACCATGTACCAATTGTATTACTGAACATTTTACCAAGTAACATCCTGCCTGTAATGTTCTAAGGAATAAACACATGTATACCCATAGTACACCTACTTTTTGCCGGTTGTGTATAAGTCCTATGTAGTAGGGGGCGGGAACTTACATTAGGTCGTCAGTAATCATCAGTTTCATCATATCATCATCATCATTCTCCTACCCTTATCCCAATTCACTTGTGGTCGGCGCAGCATGTCTTCTTCTTCCATACTTCTCTATTACTCGACATCTCATCAGACACCTTTCTATCTTGCCATATCATTCTTTATACACACAGTCCATCCATCGTTTCTTTGGTCTTCCTCTACTCTTAACCCAACTACATTCATACTCAGATCTTTCCTCACAAAATTTTCCATCATTTATAAAGCGAAATATCTTCTCATTCTATAGACGCTTATACTAACATCAATCGACGCGTTAAATCGAGATGTCCATGTCACGTTCATCAGCTTCCTATGATAAATATTGTCAAATCCAATGAACTGTTAACAATGTGTACGGACATGCTTAGAGCTTTATGAATATTTTGATCAGGCGTCAAGTTTATATTCACCCTCACTTGTTTATGTTTTCAATTTTATTGATCCAGATATAAAGGCAGCGGCGCTTGATCCATAGCTACAGTGTTTATGACTTGCTTCTTTACGACATTTTAAAACAGTTTACATACTTCAGCACACGTCTATCCTTAGCTCAATATTATAATCATTATTAAAACATTTAGTCTTGGACTAACTTGATATAATAACTACAATCAGTATGTCATGACATTCTCGCTGACATACGTAATATAGAATTACGTATTTAGTTAATCTATAATCTACTTGAGATAATTCTTTTTAGATCACCCCTTTATGCTTAGTAAGTTATTTACTGCTGAATGTCTGGCGTTTGTCAGTTATACTGGGCAATTTGATTAGACGCGTCCCCATTTTTGTTGAATGTCAACTAAGATTGAAGCGATCCGAATAATCTAAGCTGAATTATGTATTTATGTGTTTTAGGAGCTAGATACGGTGATGACGTCACTGAAAAATTTTCATCAACAGGACACTTAGTCTACGTCGGCCATAAAACAATAAACTCGTCCATATAAACGAATGCAGACAAACTTATATTGAACTATTAAAATTCCAACGGTGGTGTGTTTCAAGTGCCAGGGGCTCCAATGATGCCTTTTTATGCAAAACTGTATGCAATAACTCGCCCGTTATGACTATGGGCTTTTTAATGAGTCCATGCGAATTTGTTAATATCCCGAATCCGTATCCAGCCGCCCTTATGTGTGGGGAGTAAGGTTTAATGTTCTCGAGATTGGGTGGAATGCCTTCGCGTCGGTTTTTATTGCATCTCGGTCGAGTTGTTGAGGGGTCTACTCCTTAGTTCTGTTAAGTATAAGTTTATATATTTCTAGATATTAATTCGAGGGTTAGTACTTTTTACGGATGTTAAGTTTATTAGTTAGTTATTTCGTATTAGTCACGTTCTCGTCATTAATACATCGTTTACTATTTGATGGGGTTTCGGAATTATGATTAAAACGTGTTGTACGTTATTAGTTGTTAGTGCTTTCGGGATCACTGAGGAACTCGTGGCTAATTGATAACAGCCGCTCGAGTGATCTTTAGGTTAAGCCGTGCTTGCCTAGGATGGTCTGTGGATGGGTGACCACCCATTACATACCGAGCTTCCTCCGTGTCTCGGTACTCCGTGTCCCGGCTGTCATTTGTAGATCTTTGACAGTCGTTACAGGTAGTCAGTGGTCCCAAATGTCTGAAAACCAGTCTTTCCAAGGGCGGCTGGATCTGCTTCACTATTATACACACAAAAAATCTATTCCTGAGGCTTCCTGCAAGGAAGTACAAATCAAACATTAAAATTGTAATCTCATTCCCATACTTATCTCCCGAATAGCTATCAGCTGTCTCTACTCGTTTTTTATCCGAACCCGCATAGCATTCGTTTTAAATACCGACTCTCTCATACAGTAAGGGTTACAGAAATAGATGAACTCATAAATATTGCTTTGTGGCCAATAAACGGGATGAGTTTGGAAGTTTTGACTCTGAGAATGGTGTACAGTCGAAGTCGAACACATGGTACATTTGTAAACAGTTTGAGATTTACAACGCCTTTAGATCCCGGGTTCGATCCTCGGGTCGGACAAAGTTTTTATTGGGTTTTCCCATCAGAAATTTCTCAGTAGCAGCCACGGAGGTTGGATTTGTGAGTTCGGAGTCCGGTAAGTTGATGGCAATAGGTTCGCCCCCTATTAAGTACAGGGGACGTAAACATAACTGGCGAAATGTGGGCGTACTATTAGGTACACCTCTACCTAACCCTTCGAGGATTTCAGGCGTGATGTTGTGTTACTTCGTGGTTAGTTAGTTTCCCATCAGGATTTTCTATAAAGCAGCTAACAGCCCAGTCTAGATTTGTGCCTATTCTACTATATATAGCTCGATTTTACTATATAAAACTCAAACTTAACTGTTCTGACGAAAAATGTGGGGGTACTTTCTGTTAGCACAACTCTGTCACGGGCGTGATGATATACTGACGGTTATTGACCCGGACTTACGTCCCGTTAAATAGTTTTCTCGGTACTATTTTTATTTAGTTACTAGCACTCCGCCCGCGACTTCGTCCGCGAAAATTGTGATAGTTCGGCTAATTTGCATGATATCAATATAATTTATAGCCTATGTTACTCGGTAAAGATGTAGCTTTCTAATGGTGAAAGAATTTTTAAAATCCGTTGAATAGTTCTCGAGTTAAATCGTAACAAACACACAAACAAAAGTCAAATCTTTCCTCTTTATAATATTAGTTTAGTTAGATGAAGCATGAAACTTGCGTCGTTAATCTAAAAATTGACTCACTCTGTCAAAACATTGTGTTATGATTGATGAGGCAGTTTACTGTCTGAAAACAGGGTAATAATTTTTAATTTTAAATCTATATTTATATGCTACTGTTAGACATTTTTGAAGAATAACCACTACAGTTCCAGTTTAAGCTTCGTATACTCAATAAAGTGTATTCTCTAAAATATTTACAATATCTTTGTTGTTGGCATCTTAAACACTGGATAAGATTTCCTTAAAACTTTTAGCTATTAAATTAACTATTGAAATTGATAATTTAAGATAACGAATTTGATGAACATTTATGAGCTGGTTATTATCTTATTATAACAGAAGGCAATTAACCATAATTACGTCATTCGCACATAATACTCAAAGAACATACTCATACCAAGAGCTTAGAGTTAGAACAGAACTCTTGGTTTGTTCCGTATTTCTTTCTACTTTAGACAACACATCTAATTTACCTGATTATTATCAAACGCATCATTGACTTTTTCCTCTGCTCTAAAATGCCGGAACATATTCTCGTCTCAGCATACGCAACAAATCATAACTAAGAAGAGTCATGTTCTATTAATTCCATACAGCGTGTCATTAGGGAGAATAGTATTTTTAGAATGTTTGTTAAGCTGAAATACGTGACAGTCAGTGGAGAAGAAAGCAAAGTAGAGCTAGTATACAAAAAAAAACTAAAGTTATAAACCTGGTTGATTCTTAAAATCAATGTTAGATGTGTGATGTGAGTTTGGTCCGTCACTTCTTCTTCCCAAATAAAATTTGAGTAATTTTTATAGTGTGGATACTATACTAGGTAATATTGTGTCTTAGCAGAGCGACATTTTTAACCCCCGACTCAAAAAGAGAGGGGTGTTTAAGGTGAAAATCAACGGTTGGGAGTTGGGACTTAATACGACGACCACTAAACGCAAAAGTTACGTAATATTTGGTTTATGGATGTACAGCGTGGGCCAGACTGTTGTAAACAAGCCCTCCACACACCTCCACATCGGTCTCCACCGGCGGTTTACAACAGTGCGTCAACAGTGCGTGCTGTTGTAAACCGCCGGTCTGGCACGGGCATTAGGACTGACGTGTGGCGTGTGGCACACACCGTTGTCGATAAGATAAAGAATACAGAAGGCTTACGGCCTGGTCACGACTTCGGTCTTAGCGTGTATGGCAACGCTAAGCTTCTGGCCAAGGTAAAAGCGAGTCCTTGGCTCACGGGAAGTGTCAACTAAGCGTTTTGAAATTTCCTTAAAAAGGCTGGGAGTACTTGGACCCCACGGTCCTAGAGTTTCAACCCTAAACAGCTCGAAAATATAGTTGACAATGAAAAGATTACTATATTTGCGCCGCATGAGGTTCTCCGCAGCCGCAGTACAGCACGGTGATTGAGCAAGGAAGAATACACGAAGTAATTCTTCAAAAATGTGAACGACTCATCAACAGCTACTTGAATACTCACATTTGTCACAAACACCCAAGTTCACAAGCAACAAACAGTAGTAAATTCAGTGAAATTGAGCGCGAACGACACGCCCTTTCAAACGAGCCGCTTCAATTATTTTTATGGAGGGTGCAAGAAACGAGCTCGATACGCTCAGATGCTGTATTGCACGATGTACATTCTTAGTCACAAGTTGGACATACAGACTTGACAGTTTTGGGTGTGAACGATTTCTTGGTTAAAAGGTAATTTATGGAAAGATTTTGGTGTTTTGTAGATCCCGGGTCTTGCCCCGTAGGGGTTCAATAAAGAAGTCATGCTATTTATTTCATTACCACTTCTCTGAAAACTTTGAACGAAAACATTGAAAACGCGTGGTGGATTATTGCAATTTATTGCATCACCTCGGCTCGTAAGCGCCAGACCACATCGCGAGGCATCGTTTCACCTCTTTTCATACTTTAGTTCACACCGCGAACTATCGAAAGAGACGAACGACGTATGCAAAAGGGCTTCGCTCGCCCGCGCGCCAGCTGACGGTGCGGCGTGCGCTTTACCGGCGAACGATCTTTACCCAGCATGTACTGAACCCTTCAAAATCAAGGGAAATCTACCACCTGACTGGGTTCGCATACTCCTTACAGAAAAGAGGCCGAATCATTATACAGGAAACAAGGGAAGGGTTAATCTTCTTAGCGTATCGATGGCAAAAACATCAAATGTGTTCAGCCCAAAACTCAGCCAGGCGGACCCCTCTCACTGATGCAGCAAATATATTAGATCATCGAGTGCGCAGACGATAGGGCAAGAAGGAAGTTGGGCCATTGTCTGTAGGGAGACTCCGCATACGCAATGGGTTGATGATGTTATGTTATTCAATTATTTTCTTCCCAAACTGAAACTTCTGCTCTATTCATTCAGTTCTCATCTATAAATAGCCGTATATATTTAGCGTCACAGGTGATGGTGCTGGTTATAGAAACACGCCATGGTGTGTCGTGCCGTGCCACCGAGCATTAACCGGCTTGAGAGTTGAGAAATATGAAATGTGATGAGTTAGATGGAGGTTTGAGTGGTGTCAGGATTGCATTGATGAGGGGTTTTACCCGTATTATAAGATCTGTTTGGGTTCTAATTTTTCAATGTGTTTACATTTCAAACTTACGATCTGTTTTGATTTATAGGACGTTCTTGCTAGGTTTCATTTCTTAATGAATCTTATTTACTTTTGGTAAATAACGTTTGATATATATATATATATATATTTTATATTTATATATATATATTCTCCACTAAGCAGACAGTGCGGGGTTTGAGAGTTGCGACGTAAAATATTAAGAGTGTATCTTTAGTTTATTTTCTGATCATTATGAAGCCATTAATTAAGCAATCCCTATAATAGGGAACTTCACTGAGTATTCCTAACCATGTTCTCTGAACTTGTCAACAGGTACCAACTGAGGATCCACCACCGCAAGCACAGACGCAGTCGTGACGAAGCCTGCGCGCGCGCATCGAGGACGCACTGCACGACAACTGGCGGCGGCTGACTGCCACACGCGCTGTAAGTCATCCGTCAGTCTAAATAGCAGTAAAGTATGTTCTAAGTAGTTTTAGAAATTGATAGTGTGACACGCTGACACTCCTGTGCCTCGGATAGCCTGTCATATGCCTGATCACGCCTCCGTCGTGTCGGATCAAGGGGATCGGGAGAGAGGGAGTGTATCTGTGGTTGCGCTCAACTCGTTCACTTCAATGTCTCATGGACGTTATGGCGACTGCTATCGCCGAATTAGACATGGAAAACACTAACGATAAAACTGCTACTGAATGTTGGCAGAGTCAATATTCCATAGCAATTGTTTGATTCACCCTCAGTAGTCCAGCCTATTCCGTCACCCTAGTCACTTCTCAACAAAATGCTCTCCATCATTCCAGGGTTCATTCCAATCCCGGGCGCGCCTCCGCTCTTTCAGCCAGGAGCGGCGTCGCCGGCCCAGCGCCTGCTCGCTCGACCTTCAGGACTTGGAAGACAGACCTCACAACACTGCTACTATACACAGGTGAGCTGCAATACTATGTAGATCTGTGCCTTGACTGTCGTTACGGGTTGTCAAAAATCCAAAAGTTTAAAAACCAATCTTGCCAAGGGGTATGTATGCATCTTGTTAGAGTGGAAGCCGACCACAACATAGTTGGGAAAGGGGTAGGGCGATGATGGTGCATCTTTTTCAAAATGGAACCATTAACTAAGCTGCATTTAATGTATTATTGTGGGCTTTGTAATGAAACATGTTTGAGGTCTACATAAAGATAATAATAGTATTTATACAGTTATTAATTAATATTTAAGTACTGGGAGACGTGCTCCGTCCACGGTCTCCATTAGTAAGGGGGGTTGCCATAGCCTGTCTCATAGATAATTAAAACAAAATGACATCTGACACACACTAGTGACGTTCCGTTACAATTTATGTTCATTAATTTGCAATAGGGAACGTGCACAACGACGGTGCTGCCGACCTGGCGTCGCCTATCCGAATCTTGTACTCTATTAATACTTGACATTGACATTTCCAACAAGTAAACATAATTAATTTTACTAGTGAAAATTAGTATTCTAGCTAATCATAATGCGTTGTTGCATTTATGGATGTACCAATACATCCAAAAAAACAAAGAAAATAAAACAAATAGGGTAAAATTTTATTACTTTTCAAAGAATAGTACTTTCATGCCATGGTTATGTAAAAACGCAAAAAATGGATAAACGCAGTAAAGAAGCATAGGTAAGAATGAGTTTTGAGCATTTAGAAATAATCAATAATATTAGTAGTGAAAATAACTAAGTTTTTTATATAATACAGTCAGATATACATTATCTTTCAATCTGTTTTCAGCAAACATCCGAATGATTGGCTTCCATCTAGAAATACAGTAATATGCTGTGCTCACTTCATTGGCAACAAAAAATCAGAAAATCCTTTACATCTGTCATACATTCCTACAATTTTCCCTGGTGAAGAAAATAATCCACAAAAATTGTTTAAAAAATTACAAAGATTTGAAAGACATCAACGTCGAATACAACGAGAAAAGTTTGTAGGAATAAATACTGCTAATAATTCCTTAGAATGTAGTACTGAAGGTAATGTTAAGGCTAGTTATTCTAGCTAAACAAAGTGTTGTTTGTCAAAGTGATGATTTATTGAGGGGAGATCAGACAATTAGTACACATTTATTCTGCAGTTTGATTAATATAAATGGTGTTTGCACAGCTGAAATTCAGACTAATATGATATCAAAAAAATCGGCAGATAAAAGCTGTGAAGTGAATATTCCTACAACTGCCAAAGTTAAGAAGGATTTTGGTTGTGACCCTCTTGACCAGCATTCACAAATGCTGCTTTGCCAAGGATTTCATGGCATAACTTCACTAAAAACAGAAGAAAATCTAATTCGTTCAACTGGTGTGACATTTTCAGTGTTTAATTTGCTTTTAAATTAACTTCCTGATATTAAGTCCTCAAGTATAGATAAAAAAACCAAGTTACTTATTACATTAATGAAGCTAAAGACAGGATTACATTTCTCGGTATTGAGTATAATATATAATATTCTTCTTATGCTTGTTCTATGAATTTGGAATAACTTGTTTTTGTTACACTCTGCATTAAAAAAGGTCATTATATGGCCCTCAAAATCAACCGTCCAAGCAAACATGCCAGAACCATTTAAATTTCACTATGCGAACACGCGTTATAATAGACTGCACTGAAGTTCACACCGAATATCCCTCAAAAGTTAAACAAAGAGTCCACATGTACTCAAATTATAAACATGGTTACACAATAAAGTTTTTAGTTGGCTGCACTCCTTGTGGTTTCATAAGTTTTGTATCTAAATGCTACGGAGGGCGTTCTAGTGATTGCTTCATAACAAATGATTGTGAAATAATTGATTTGTTAGAGCCTGGAGATACTGTTCTCGCTGATAAAGGATTCCCTTCCATTAATACATGTGTTGAAAATAAGAAAGCTGTTTTAGTTATGCCACCATTTCTTCATGCACCACAATTTTCATCAGAGGAAGTAGACGAAACATATAAAATAGCTTCTCTGAGAATCCATAATAGAGATAATCATGCAGAATTGCAGAGAATTAACAGTTTCATATTTTTGATAAACTGCCAATAAGTTTGCTGAAGTATAGAGATGAAATAGTTTATACTATTTGTGCATTGGTGAACATTGAGAACCCAATAATTACGCAAATAATAAACTTAACTAGTTTTAGCATTATGTTTTGAAAATAAAATATTTTTGAATACCTATGTATTCAAAAATATTTTATTACCTCTTTATTTCTTTTTACTAAATTAAATAACGAAGGAACCATTAACAAATCAAAATAAACATTATATTTATAAACATTTAACTACTTCTAGGTTTATCAGAGTTACCAAACTTTAACTCTTCAACCTCCAATACGTGGCCGGCCTCGAAGAGCTTTTGACCTTTTGCCATATTTTGGCCACGCTGACGATCATTATTAATAGACCGGAACCCATGTTTTATTACTTTTATCATAATCAAAAATAATATAATTGAAGAGTTAGTTTTGTTTACTTGCACGACGATTGCTGATAAGTTTCCTTTACTGTCCGCATGGTGTCTCTTTTGTCGATTTGTGCTGCCACCTATAGTTCCTGCACGTTCCCTATTCAATATCTAAATTTTCTAACAGTACATTGTGAAATCATTTTTTTTTTCAATAAAGATGAAGCTAGTTAAAAAGAACAACAACAACAATTTAAGACTACAACCTCCATTTTGTCGACAGAGCGCACTCTCTAACCAAAATGGCGGCGCTCTCGCTGAAGATATCAATAGACGGCGGCAAGGTGGTGAAGACCATACAGTTCGACCCCTCCACCACCGTGTACGACGCCTGCAGGATCATCCGGGAGAAGATTCTAGAGGCCAGCAGTGGCGATCGTAAGTGTTCACTGATTTACTATGTATTGCCCCGACTTACGAGTTGCTCCTGGCTTCGGCCCCTAGTTTCTACTAGCACGCTGAATTTTACGAAGACATTTTGAAGACACCCAAGTACATCAATATAAATAAATAAAATTGAATTATCTGGTTGTAATATCAAAATAACTTTACTATATACAGATTACAGGGTGGAACTTTTCAATGCCATCTGGAGGGAAAGTACTTTAAATACTGGAGTTTGCAAATTTTACTCAAAGGAAACATTCCTTTATTTTTATAAAGAAACAAATCTGCATTCACAGATTTTCGAAAATTCGCTTGCCACACTCGGGAATCGAGCCGACTAAAATTCGAAAAATAACATAACTGTACCTTTTTGACATCAATCGATAGGGTCATTCATATAGATCAAATCTCTCTAACAAACATGATAAATTAAATGAAGGGAAAACCATGAAATCTAAACTTATAAATTCAATAAGATATTAAAGCACTTTTATTTTCGGATTATTTTGCTGTCAATCTTATAGCAACCAGCAACCTCTTACAACACCCACAAAACGAGTGTTGCTTTTTTTTTTTTGTAAAACTAAACCACTCCTCCCTCTTCAACAGCAAAGGAATACGGCCTCTTCTTAGCGTCAGAGGAGGACAACAAGAAGGGGATATGGCTGGAGGCGTCCAGGAGCCTGGACTACTATATGCTGAGGAATGGAGACCTGCTGGAGTATAATAAGAAGACCAGGAACCTGAGGGTGCGCATGTTGGACGGTGAGTGGCATTCGGATAAGGTGCCAGTGTTGTGTGTGAAAGCTAGTGATGAAAGGACTCGAGGCTTTTCAACCTTTGTACATAGTTAAGACTAGCCTCGATTTTGAAGACTCGACTCTAAAAATACGCCTCGCGGCTTGTTACTAATGTGAAAGAGTTCGGGTCATTAGAAAAGACTTTAATCAATGAAACGACTCGAGTTCTTTACTAAGACATTCAAGGCTTTGGGACTTTTCCATCAGGAATTTCTCAGTAGCAGCCACGTAGCCTGGATTTGTGCCCGCTTGACGGCAATCGGCTCGTCCCATATTACATGAAATGTGGTTGTACTATTAGGTACACCTCTGCCCAACCTTTCGGGGATTACAGGCGTGTTGTGTTTATGTTGAAGTCAGTTTCGATTGCAATGGGATTGGATATTCAGAAAAGAAAAATTCAAAGCTGAGATATGAACAGCATTTATTTATGTCTCTTCTTTTGTATGCTATGCAAGGTTTCCTACTTCCTCGCTTATCAGTCAACCTACATATTCGATTTGATCATGAGAACAGTTTTGCATTCTTCAAATCGCAGGACACAGTTGAAATGAAATAAATGAAATTTATTTATTTACCAGAATGTAGGTGCTTACATGATCATCATCATCATCATCAGCCTATTAATGTTCCCACTGCTGGGACACAGGCCTCCTCTGTATGAGAGGGAATGGGCTTAAATAATTTGAGTTTCACTATATTCGACTTATCAGTCGTGCAAATATTTCTAATAATATCATTAAATTACATCAAAGTTTATGATGACTCATTTATTTAATACTAAATATACGTTTTGAACATAATTTACCAATTCAAAGTCTCTTTCATCAATGTACTTGCGAAACAATTCTAAGGGCGCCCTTGTTGTTGCAGGCACGGTGAAGACCTTACTGGTGGACGACAGCCAAGTGGTAGCCAACCTGATGGTGGTCATCTGCACCAAGATCGGCATCACCAACTACGACGAGTACGGGCTGGTGAGTAGCAAGATAACTATACTCTCCGCCAGATAAGTAGGAATTAAACGTCATTGACCCGCAAACATATTCAAATACGTAATTCCGAAAACAGAAATAATTACACAAGCTTGTCCCGAAACGACCTTTATCGTGATCCTTGACTTTTTCTAGTAATAAAAAACGATTCACAATGTATTGTCGGGGTACCTACGCAGAGAAATTAAGGAAAGAGCAATGACCTTTAATTCCTAGTTATCTGGTGGAGACTATACTTTACATAATGGTACGCTAAATACGCGCTTTGACGAGGAATTGCGGACACCAGCTCGTTATACAACACAATACATAATGGTAAAAACTAAAGGCTGCTTCGTTGCTCTGGTGTTCACAAGTGCTACAGCTGAACGTGAAGTCTGTTGTTTATCAAATGACAGCTTATGCATATGAACATATATGTATACGGCAACTATAACTTATAACAAAAACACATTTTTTTCAACTTTTGTCTGTTAGTCGGAACTAACAGACAAAAGTTGAAAAAAATGTGTTGAATTAGCCGGAGCTAATCGCCGAAACGCTTGGACCGATTTTGTCGGGACTTTTACTGGCAGATAGCTGATGTTATAAGCTCTAAATTAGGCTACTTTTATTTTAGAAAAATAAATTAGGGTTCTATGCAAAAAAATCTAACCCTTGAAATTGTTAAAAAAATCAAATTCAAAAAGACTGGTGAGATTTTTTCAGGACACAAGCCTATTGCAAACGTTATTCCAAGACAAAATCTCTTTCGAATTTAGATAACTGTAATGATATTAGTGGTCCTGCTGAAATATAATGCTTATTTTACACATAAATCATCCATAATGACAGCAACGAATTCAATCAAAGCCTACATACATGTCCTTCAGTCGAAAAAAATTTAGAACTTAAAAAACTTACCTATAAAAATCTCTCGCCTCCCGTAGGTCCGCGAGGAACAGAAGGATGAGCCAGACCCGTGCGAGAAGCCCAACTTCGGCACGCTGACCCTCAAGAGGAAGCACCAAGAGAAGGAGAGAGACGCCAAGATGGAACAGCTGCGGAAGAAGTTAAGGACTGATGATGAAGGTACATATTTACAAGACTGGCAAGGAAGTGTTATGTTTCCACGCGTATCTTGTACGTCTGTTTCTTTATAATCTCGTATCTTCCTACTGACTGGATGGATTTCGACTTAGTGTCATTAGATTTGTCTCAAAAACTCAAGTGATCTCAGATAGGTGTTAAACAAAACAAAAAAATAATATTTTTTTTTTGGCGCTAAATTGTACGTCGTTATTTTTTTTTTTTCAACTGAACCTGTCGAGTAGGGTGTCAAAATGAAGGAAATTAAAAGGAGATTATTAAAAAAAAAACATTATAAAATATGCAGCCAGGTTTTTTTTTTATTTTTTTAGTTAAATGGTACTTGTAACATTATAGGTAATCTGAATCTCTTCAAATTTCGAGTGAATCGGTTTGTTTTAGGCGCGCGTGCTTCCTAGGCCGCGTCATCGAGTTGTGGACAAACGCAAGCCTATTTATGGTAAAAAACTAAATGTAAAAAACAATCATTTTTCTTCAAGAAACCATCAGATATGATCATTATAAGAAATTGTCCAGACTTGAAAACGTTCATAATCACACAGCTGTTCTTATGTTTTTTTTTCTTAATTCTTAATGTAGAAATTCGAATTCATCAATCTTCAAAAATATTTGTGTTATAACTGGCGTAATTTAAGCAGTTGGTCCCGGCTGCCATTTGTAGATCTTTGACAAACGTTACAGTAGTAGTCAGTGGCCCAAAAAGTCTGAATACTGGTATTCAGGTGCATCCGGTTAGACTGGAAGCTGACCCCAACCTAGTTGGGAAAACGCTAGGCAGCGGCGCTAGGCATGATAATGATGTACCGTTCTCCCCAACAGTGAACTGGGTGGAGCCGTCCAAGACGCTGCGCGAGCAAGGCATCGACGTGACGGAGACGCTGCTGCTGCGCCGCAAGCTGTTCTTCTCCGACCGCAACGTGGACTCGCGCGACCCCGTGCAGCTCAACCTGCTGTACGTGCAGGCGAGGGACGCCATCCTGGACGGCATGCACCCCGTCACCATGGATAAAGGTATACTGACGACCCGGCTGACGCAGCGGTACTGAGGCTAATGTTCGTGTGATGAGCATGGACATTTGTTTCCGAGTCAAGGATGTTTATGTTTATAATAAGTATGGATTTACAAAAACAGTATCTATGTAGTATATCAACCATCTGGTGTCCACGACACAAGCCTCGTTGCTTAGTGTGGCACTAGATGGCGGTGTGTGTAATGTCCAGTTATATTTATTTTGTTTTATTTCGCTCGATTTAAAAAAACTAACAAAGGATTTAAAGTACTTTTTGAATCGAAGCGTTTGTGAATACGAGGGCAGGTCAGGCAAACCGTTATTGTAACATTCCGGAAGTTCCTTGTGATAGCAATAAGCTTGCTCCTCCCCAGTTAGCGGAATATAAGTGTGGTGTTCAGAAAATCTCAGCTTACCACTTCAGAGCATACATAGGTGATGTTATCTTATGAAATGTTTGTATTGTCCACAGCTTGCGAGTTCGCGGGCATTCAGTGTCAGATACAGTTTGGTGACCACAGAGAAGACAAGCATACTACCGGATTCCTAGAGTGAGTATTTATGGCCTAGCAAGGCGTTCTCACTAATACTAAGTGTCACCACAAACTCTCTCTTCAATTGGAAGGCTATTAAATTACTTAAAGTGAAGTTTCTCTGTTGCCAACACATTTAAAAAAAATATTAATTCAATAGATTTGACAAACCTGTTTCGCCAGTTTTCAGCATAAAATACGAAACATAGAATTGTAATTAAAATTTAAAAAAATAAACCCTTTTTGTCTTCTATGTAATTTATGATTTCGGCAGAAAATACAAAAGAACTTCTTCTCCAACCTTATAAATCCTAACTTATTAGTATCATAAATGCGAAAGTATGTTTGTTTGTCACCGTTTCACGCCTAAACCTCTGAACCGATCAGACTGAAATTTTGCAAATACCTTGTCAGGTGTATAGAGACGGACATAGGGTAACTTCATCCCGAAAAAAAGTACTGTTCCCGAGGAAAACAACAATAACGTTCTTATGATAATAGATGGCGCCACGTGTCTTTCGAATCATGATTGATTGAATTATATTATTACAAGCAGAGTACAACCTGAATTGATTGTCAAATTCTAAATTAACGCCTAGGGCAATAGCAATTAAAAAATAATATGTAATTAACTTTCAGTCTCAAAGAATTCCTGCCAGCTTCGTACGTGAAGGTCAAAAACATCGAGAAGAAGGTGTTCAAGGAGCACAAGAAGCACATCAGTCTGACCGAACTCGACGCCAAGGTGCTGTACACCAAGAGCGCCAGGGACCTCAAGACTTACGGCGTAGCCTTCTTCTTGGTCAAGGTAAATACATATCGCTGCACATTACACAGCGCCATCTAGTGCCACACTAAGTGACGAGGCAAGTGTCGTGGACACCAGATACTTGAAACTACATATATTACTTATATAAACATCCATGACTCGGAAACAAATGTCCATGCTCATCACACAAACATTTGCTCCTACCGGGATTCGAACCCGGGACCCTAAGAACATAAGGCAGCCTCGCTACCGCTGCGCCATTCGGGTCATAAATGTTTAGCTGTCATCATTTTCCTTCCCTAATAACAATTTATTGTGCAATGCCGTGGACCATACTCAAACAATAAAGTGTTAAAAAGTACTCTTAACGAAGCCGAAAGACACTTGTTCTCCCCGTCATTGCGATCATTTTTTTTTGTTCTACACCATACCTGAGAACCTTCTAGTTACGGAGATATTGGGGGTCAAAGTGCCAACTTTTTCACAAGTGTTTTTTTAATATAAGGTAGGCATTTTGTACGTCATACTAAGTAACCCTACACAAAATTTATTGCTGGGAAAGGATTTTTTTTGGGGTCAAAAATCACGTTTGACGGTAAAACCCAATGTAACGCACTCAAAACATTGTGCTGATGGATGCTTTGAATAGTAAACGGGTTATGGAAATATTTAATGTAAAGTTAAAACCTTAAAAAGTATTTATTCAGTATATTAGTATTTTGTAAAAAAAAAGTTGAGAAAAGGTTGTAACTTTGATCTCCAATATCGCCGTCACTAGAAGGAGCTCATGCCGGTTTCCTCACGATGTTTTCCTTCACCGTTTTGAGAGCAGTGGTGATGAAATAAATTACACTAAGTAATGCGCCTGTGTGGCTTCGAACCCACGACTTACTGTTCGTAAGTCGAGGCCGCCGTCACTGGGCCACCGCTGCTCTCGAATACGAGATCAGAAACTAGTTGTAAAAACAAGATATCAAGTTTTATCCACATTTTTTGTCTGCAGGAAAAGATGAAAGGCAAGAACAAGCTAGTCCCTCGTCTGCTGGGCGTCACCAAGGACTCCGTGCTCCGCCTGGACGAGAAGACCAAGGAGATCCTGCAGACCTGGCCCCTCACCACGGTGAGGAGGTGGTGTGCCAGTCCCAACACCTTCACCTTGGACTTCGGAGACTATAGGTAACGTCTTTGACTTACGGCCGTTATCTTTAACTTACTTACGTATAACTGTCAATGAATATGCCCACGTCTCGTCGCTATCGGTGTGTCTATAAACAAAGTTAGCTTGAAATATCCTATCTGCGTCACCTACCTGTCACTTGATGCATAGAAATTATCAAAGAAAGCTTTCCTGTGACGTTCACACATACAAAGCTTGACACAGATGTTTTTTACATGTTGTGCCTGAGTTTCTGCCACTAATGGTTCTGATGATTGTGCTCTTATCTGATTGGTGTATCTCTCGCCCCAGCGACCAATACTACTCGGTGCAGACGACGGAGGCCGAGCAGATCCTGCAGGTGATAGCCGGCTACATCGACATCATCGTGCGCAAGCAGCGCGCCAAGGAGCACCTCGGCATCGAGGGCGACGAGGGCTCCGCCATGCTGGAGGACTCCGTGTCGCCTTCCAAGTGAGTGTCCCACTGCTGGGCTAGGCCTCTTCTCGTACAGGCTCCGGGGGGTTGTGTCATCGCGCGCAACTGACACGTCAGGCGAACAAACGCAAGCCTGCTTAGCATTGAAAATAATAGTCTAGATTTCCTTACGACGTTTTTAAGGGAGTATAGTTCTGGGAAAAACTATGTATCTGGAAAACTCTAGAAATGTATTCGGACTTCTTGATGCATATTCGATCTGTTTTCAGTTTTCATTTGAGACATTTCAGATTTCTCAATACAACGACAACGCATCCGTGTCGGTCTGTTTGCTATCCGTTCACTTGAAAATATAAAATTTTCTTGAGGACACATACAATCATGTCGAAGACCTATTTATCATCTTAAAACAGTTAAAAAGAAATAGATTCTAGTAACACGCGATACAATACAGTCTGGATTGCGATGTCTCCTCAATATAAGCACAACACTATTTGTCTGCAGAGCCAACATCATCCAACACGACACGTTCAAGTCGGGCAAGGTGAACACCGAGTCCGTCGCCAAGCCGGCCGTGCACAGACCCGGGGCGGAGGGTAATGTCTACTTATGTGTAGTTATGACTAGTTTTGTTTAATTTTGTTTACAAATACATTGGTGGAACATCATGTGCATTTAGGGACTGTCCAATGGGAAGTTCTCTCTGATGCTGCATACGTATCATAAAGTACACGTTTCATTATTTGAGGTCATAAAAAAACGACTGTACTGTACGTCACTCACTACTGTGTACTCACTGTGTGTCACTCACTAGTGACACCCCAAAAATCATCAATTTATCAGGAACACATCATAATTTACAAACATTTTGGAAAAGTAGTAAAACTCACTTTTGTGGTCTTTATTCGTTTAAAAAAGTAATAGATAATGCAAATAGTGAACAAGTAATAAATATCAATATATAAAAGATAATAAATATCGCCAATATTCATGA
Source organism: Xestia rhomboidea (assembly GCA_963853795.1). Classification (NCBI taxonomy): domain Eukaryota; kingdom Metazoa; phylum Arthropoda; class Insecta; order Lepidoptera; family Noctuidae; genus Xestia; species Xestia rhomboidea. Next base: position 915,143 of record OY970783.1, read on the forward strand.
TATTCCACCAAAACCCACGTTTAGTTCTGTTATAATTTCGCCACTGCTTCACACGATATAATTTGCCGCTGCTAGGAGCCAAGCCGTTCGCCGTGAACCACATGACCGGTGCGCAGCAGACCACCGTCTCCGGTCAGATCATCACAGGACATACGCCGCCTTCCGTTAGTATTGACGCTGTTTTTCTTTTATTTTGCCTTATTTAAGCTTGTTATTTATTGAGGAAAAAAGTTGTCCAACAATTTCGAACATCAAATGTTTCTGGTAACTATCGTGTATTGTCTCGCGTTTACACCGAGGTATAAAATAAAAAATGAGTTCTACATGTTTGGTGTAGAGGTTTTCGTTCATAGCTTACACCTAAATCAAGTTGTCAAGGCTAGTTGTTTGCAAAACTTGTAGTTAACCTGTCAAGAATGTCTTAATGTATACAAAACATGTTCGAAACAACGTCAATACGTGGATAATACTTGTTTAGTAAGTGTAAACGCGGGGTCACCGCGAAAGTAATCCATCATCTGCCTAGCCCTTTCCCAACTATGTTAAGGTCGGCCCCCAGTCTATTCGGATGCAGCTGAATACCAGTATATTACATGGAGCGACTGCCTATCTGACCTCCACAACCCAGTGGGTAATACCCCTTTATTAAGACTGGTTGTCAGGTTTTTGGGCCACTGACTACCTGAGCGACTATCAAAGATCTACAAATGACAGCCGGGACCGACTGCTTAACGTGCTTTCCGAGGCACGGAGGAAACTCTGGTGGTCAACCATCCATCCAACATAAGATCATGTTGCCAAAACATTGTTGTAGAACTTTTCCCAGTGAATACGAAGTCCTTAGATAATAGTGAATATTTTCTAATGAGTGTCTGAGGGAAATTGGCTATGCTTTTCCGAGATTAAGAGGTATTTTTTAAGAACCATGTCTTGTTGACTTGTTCTAAGTAACAACATGTAAATTCCGAGACGTCATTTTTTATTTTTATAATAGAAGAAAAAATTTGGGTAATCATAAAGTTGACGTATTTGGGGACCCGAGGATACAATTATTTCTGTTATAAAATTTTGAGGGCAGTATTTAACAGGTACTTATACTTTTAATTACAGAAGAAAACGTCTTGTTTTAATAATACTACACTACAAAAAAAAAAGAAATGTAATCTTGAGCTAGATGCTCACCATATTAGTAAGCCTGCTACTGGCATAACATGGCGCTCGATTTTATCAATAATAAGATCTGTATTTCTGTACCTGTGTTAACAAATAAAAAGTGATTTGATTTGATTTGATTTGAATAATAGAAAATGCATGGCCACGTTTGCTCTGACAACAAACTTCAATTCCTGCTTGATTATAGAATAATAATAATGTGAAAAACATTTTGTTCCACGCTGCTCCTATGGCTACATGTAGTCATCGAAATGGGCTGTGTAGGTATATATTGTATGACTTTTATACATAATAGAAATTGCACCTGCCTGACCCTTCGGGGATTACAGGCGTGATGTTTACAAAACAAAACTAGCGCAACTACTGACCGACTTGGATTCGAACCCCAGGTAGAGTAATGTTATTATTGAGTTATTCCATCGGGAAGTCTAAAGAAGCCCTGAGTCTGGATTTGTGCCCGATTGAGGTCAATTGGCTCACCCCCTTTTACATGGGACTTAAAAATAACTGAGTAAACGTTAATGTTCAACTGTATGTTGAGAAATCCTGTCCGATCCGTGAGGGTGTTGTTAGGTATCGATATTAGATTCTATTTATGTAACCATTTTTAAATAACAAATAAAAAAAATACCCCAATTTAAATTAAATAAATTGTACTGAAATGAGATAACGGGTAGTGACGTCATACAACAAACAATTGACGATCGGACATACTAATGCCGAAGACAAGGTTCTCACGTTTTAAAAGTTGGTTAGAATTTAGGGATCGGTGGGAATATGGACACAAATGTTTACTTTCATGAATATTTTAAATTTCGTATTTCATTTGGTGTAATTTATTTCATTACTACTGCTCTCAAAACGGTGAAGGAAAACATCGTGAGGAAACCGGCATGTTCTAGAATCAAAAATTCGAAGACATGTGACATCTACCAATCCGCACTGGGCCCGCGTGGTGGATTATAGCCCATTCCCTCTCATAGAGAGGAGGCCTGTGTCCCAGCAGTGGGAACATTAATAGGCTGATGATGATGATGATGATTTTTTTTGACATTTGGTAATGTCATTGGTTTACCTATACGCCCCTTTCGGATGGGACAGGTTTTCTGTTTTATTTTAACATTTTGTGTACACGGCCTTACCCTTAGTTTTGCCACTTACGGCCGTTTTCTATAACTTACTTACGTAAACCTGTTAGTTAATATGCCTACGTTTCGTGGCGTGTTTCTTGTAGAAACAAAGTTGGCAATATCCTATCCGCGTCACCTACCTATCACTCGGAGGACTGCGATTCAAAGAAAAATCAAAAAAGCTTTATCAATACACTTCCTCAAAAACTGGTTCATATCGCACTACGATTAGGTTCACAATGCAATGTATTTCACACGCGTGCGATTATTTATTTTCCAACACGTGTGCGGGATTGAAAACTGCCACAGATAACTTAAACCTATACTTAGTCCAAATTGTATCAATTATTACAATAAAACAACGTTTATGAACAAATTAACATTTATTTGTGTTCTAAACTCAAAATCATTTGAATTTTCTGTTTTTCATATTAGACAGTTTAGCGGCTTGATATCTTTGCTTCTCCATCAACCTGGCGAAAGCAAAGCGCGGAAAAGAAAAGAAAATTTAAATCATAGTTTCCTAATAGTTCATGACAAAAATATTTTTCGTTCTTTTATTTCATTTCTTCAAAAGTGTATTGAAAAACGTCGTTTGATACACGTGGACATTTGTTATTACAGTTACGGCTCAAAAACATCCTCGCCTACGGCTCGGGTGTTAATTCCGCCTCGAATGCAATAACAAACTTTCTCCACTTGTATCAAAATGTACTATTCTGGGACGTTTTGTTTCTAACGGTCCGTAAGCTAAATGTCAAACAAACAAAGATAGCAATCTTCCGTTGCCTGTAAGTAAGTTATTGAAAATGGCCGATAGGTTAACATACATGTCCGAACACATAACCGTATCTAACACCAATATGTCCACGTCCCAGGCTTCCCAGACGCAGCAGACGCGCGTGACGTCCATCATGACGGAGCCGCAGCGCGCGCTCCTGTCCACCATCACCAGCGGAGTCGAGATCATCAAGCAGACCGAGCAGGGACTCAGCAGGGTACGTATTAGTCTTCCTATTAACAACCACTGATTCATCATCTGCCTAGGCTTCCAGTCTAACCGGATGCAGCTGAATACCAGTATTTTACATGGAGCGACTGCCTCCACAGCCCAGTTAGTACTGGGTAATACGATGCACTTTGGTAAGACTGACTAGCAACCACTGATTTCTATAGGACCAAACGGCAAGGATTATACTTACAAAAGTTATTTTTAGAATCGGTTTATAAATGACGGAGTTATGAGGTAACAAACAAAAAAAAAACACAACCGAAATGAACCTCTTCCTTTTTTTGAAGTCGGTTAAAAAGGGCTTTTCACTTTTTTCATTTTATTCTGCGGATTTTTTAATACCAATGCTATCTATTTTCAGAGATGTAAAAAAGGAAACGGTCCTAGTCAGATGTCAATACTATTTTTGATTCATTTCCTTAAGTGCATCGTGGAGCGAACTTCCATTTCAGCGAGGACTCGATAGCATAAAAAATATTTAAAACGTTCTAAAGGAAAGCCAATTTATAAAAAATAACTTGATATGATAAAAATAACGAAATTTAAATGTCTTCAGGTGAAGATTTAAAACGTTTTTCCAACCAAATCTTATCATAATTATTAATTTGCAATAAATATTGGCAATTTAGTATTTTCAAATCAACAAATCTTTACGTAGTATAAAACAAAGTCGCTCCCGCTGTCTGTACGCTTATATCTTCTAAACTCCGCAATGGATTTTAATGCAGCTTTCAGCAATAGTGATTCAAGAGGAAGGTTTATATCTACATTGCACCCGTGCGAAGCCGGGGCTGGTCGCTAGTTACAAATAAGTAAGACAACAGATTACTCTATTTGCTTAGGATACCAAGGAGATCGCGTGTACTTGAACCTTCTATAGTAGGATTTTAACCGGTTTATTTTCTCGTCAGGCCACGCTGCCAGCGCTGGGCCACGACGCGGCCTCCGTGAAGTGGAAGCAAGTCACGATGGACACCAACAAGCAAGTCGTGACGTCACAGATCGCCGCCATGAATGCCGCCACCGCGCAGGTCGTCACCCTTACTTCAGGTAACAGTGTGGAGGTTGTACAGGCCTTCAGCTGCGAGGTGCGCAAGGATATGGAGACGTGTCGCTAGAGCTCAATCATTTAAGGTGGAAGCGCCAGGGTAGCAGATACAATTAAATGGCCGGTCTAACTTCCGCCTTTTTTTTTTTGCAAAATTACGCATAAAACCTATTTTAATCGATTTATTTATTTACAGTTAATTAAAACTGTAAATACCAATTATAATAACTAACATAGAAACAATAATTAACAAAACAAAAGTAAAATCTTCCAGTTGACACCATTCAATGGTTTGAATTAAATTACTAACTAATACTAACACGGAACCGTGGACACTCTGGCATACTTTCTCTCACAGAACATCACACATTTTCGCATAACCTTTCTCACTTCCAAGGAGTTAAAGCCCAACACTCCTAACAGATAGTTGGTAGAGTACATGAAGGGAAAATAGAAATATAACCTTTGGAAAAGCCTCTTTCTGCACCTTTTCGAGCATCAGTGTTGGGGCAGCGATGTAAGAGAGCCAGACACAGGCACTAGACTCAAGTTTGCTTCGAACTAGAGTGGTGTATAGTAATCGAAGAACATTAGGATTGCGGAAGTCACGAGCGTTTCGCATCACAAAGCCTAAACGCCTGAAGGATTCCTTCGCGAGGGTAGAAATATGGTCTTTAAATGTCAGACGGCGGTCAAACGTCACTCCCAAATCCTTAACGTTGGTGACTCGAGAAATTACGTCGCCACCCAATCTGTAGTTGAAAAGGATTGGTCGCAACCCTCTACCGTATGTCATGACGTGGCACTTGCTTGTGTTGAACGGAAGTTTATTTACAATAATCCACCTATAAACGGCATCAATGTACCTTTGTAGGAGTTTACAGTCCTCGTCCGATCTGATTTGTGCAACCAGTTTTAGGTCGTCGGCGTATAGCAAGCACCTGGCAAACTTAACCTTTGTTACAAATCATTAATCATGATCAGGAATAGAGGCGGCCCCAACACGGATCCCTGGCTCACGCCCGAGCGTGTGTTGTAAGGCTTAGAATTAAAGCAACCATGTCTGACAAACTGCTTGCGATCTCGCAGGTAGTCGGCAAACAAGCTGAGAAATCCGGACGAGAAACCTATGGCCTCTAGTTTTGTCAAGAGTACATCGTTGTCAACTCTATCAAAGGCTTTTCGAAAATTAAAATATAGAGTGTCAACCTGCCTCCCGATGTCCAAGCTATTGGATATGTAGTCAACATGGATGAGCAAATCCGAGTTTACGGAGCGACTCGGTCGAAAACCGTGTTGGGCATCATCATCGATAGCTGATTACAATACAAACAAGTTTTGTATGAGAGAAAATGTTCTAAAGTGTCACGTTTCCGAGATATGAACGAGCTGTCAACTTGTTGTGAGCTAGTTACTTTATGCGTGCGACAGATGAGAATATCAGTTTTCTATTTTTATCGATACAATATGGGTATCGTATCGTTGTTTTCCTTCACCGTTTTGAGAGACGAACAAATAAACCGTAACGTTGCGATGTCGTAGATTCCCACGATGCGACGTCATATTGTGTTTATGTGTATACGCCCTTTTTTTTCGGAGTGGAAATCATCAAATGACCCCTTTCGCTCTGGGCGGAGCGGAAGGGAGTGACACAGCAGTAACCTCCCGTAGGAGCAGACGAAGTGGACCACACGGCCGTGGGCGCCGCCATCACGACCATCACCAGCAACCTGCCTGTGATGTCGCAGGGCGTGCAGCTCATCGCGGCGCTGCTGGACGACGCCGACTCGCTGCTGGACGCCACGCGCAAGCTGTGCGCCGCCTTCACCGACCTGCTGCGCGCCGCCGAGCCCGACACCAAGGAGGTAACCGCTGCTCTCTCACACTAGGCGATGTCACTACACATTACAATACAATACACTATTCTTTATTATCTACACTACAAAGTAACATTCATTAAAGAAAATACATTCTAATTAGATTAAAAACAGTTATAGAGCCATCATTAGAAATATTGACAAATCATATTTTTTAACAAACACGTTATGCCGATATTAATATGACAGATTCGTGGTTTAGAAGAAAACGAATAAGTAAAAGAGATGACGCTCCACAAAAGAGATGACGCTTACTGTACCTGTTTTCATAATCTCTTCGTCTATTTCCAGCCCCGCCAGAATCTCCTTAACGCAGCGTCTCGCGTCGGCGAAGCGTCCACAACAGTCCTCTACACCATCGGCGAGGAGACGGAAGAAGACAAGGAGACCCAGGTAAACGACCCCAAGCGAAACCCTAAGAAATCATTCTTGTACAGAAAACTTAACTATTGCTACGACAACTTCTACAAAGTGTTCTTTGGCAAGGAGAAGGGCGATGCGTACGACACGGACTTTGAAAATGTTCATATAGGCAACGGCAAGTCTAAAGATTCCATTGATGATGGAATCTACGAAGATGTCGACACTACACGTAGTTGGGGATTAGATGTTATACAGGAAGAATCCGATAGTGATTATTATAAGAGTATAGATTACTGTAATATGCTGTTCAAGAATAAACCGGAAAAATCGAACAGCGATAACGATTTTGAATCGATTGTGCAAAACTGTGAAGGGTACCTTGATAGCAGCAATCCTAAGTTGTATCCGAAGACGATTTATGATAAAATTTATAACTTTAGAAAGGATTTCTCCAGTCATGACTACGCCAACGTTAATTACGATAACGTCAAAAGTAATATTGATAAATCCAACTTGAATAACGAGAAATCGAATATTAATATCGACAAAACTAACTATGACAACGGAAATATAGATTTCCACAGACGTACCAAAAACGATCTACTCCGCGAACAGTTCTTTCTATCAGAAAATATCGATAAAAATGACATTAATGATAAATTCAATCGATTCAACGGTAAGAAGATCGAGTGCCACAGCATAGTAAATGACATCACTAAATCAGGCCCCGATGTCAAAGTGTCAGGCTCTCTAAATATGAAATTGCTGAACCCAGATCGATACAACCGCGTTTTGACGACAACAGAAACTTTCATGGAGACAGCCGAAGCGAGTTTCACTAAAAACCAAATTTCGAAGCTACGACGCGATGGCTTTGAGAATTTCGTCAAAAAAAGCGAAAGATACTATACTAGCGAGACGGGGGACAAACATACGGAAGTCTTAAACAACACTATTGAGTCTACAGGGAAAACGGAGATTAGGATATTTTATAACCCAACTTTTAAGACTACAGGTGAAAATAAACGAGGTTTTTGTCAGTTTTGTAAGAGAAAGTGCCCCAGGACGGCAGAAAAATGCTGCCCTAAGTGTGAATGTTTGGAGATTGAGTTAGCCACGATATGGAAAGATAATTGGCTGAATATTTTGTGTTTGCTGTCGATTATCTTTATGTTGTTAGCGCTCTTGGTTCAGTGCTTCATGCCCGAGGATATGTGTGGACGAGATAACGGTACGGCAGCTGGGGAGAAGTGTTTTGATATGATGTGAAATTGGGTGAGGAGGGGAAGAACGGAAGAGGGGGGAAGGGTGTTATTTTCCAAAAATATAAAGTTTTGATATACCAGTTAGCACAGAACACAGAAATATGCCCAATGATTGTTGATGGATATTATTTCTACAAAATAATAATAGGCCAGTTTCCACCATCAATAAATTGCAAATCTATTTAGTCCGTCAGTTAGAGTATTGGAAAATAATGCACACGTATTTTTTGTTTTTGTAAATCAATGAATATTGACAAAGATAAAACGCACGTGACGTCACAACGCACTAAAATTATAGCATAGCGTGACGTATTGAGAATTTTAAAATCGCCGTATCTTCGTCAATTTTGGTTTACGTAACAAAAGGAAAAATACGTGTCAAATATTTTTTGAAAATCTAACTGACGGACTAATTAGATTTTTTCAGGACACAAACCTGTTCTAACTCGAATATTAAAATCATTAGATGTGCTCTTACCGTACTTAGTTCGAGTAAATGTGTTAATTCAGAAAAGAGTGAGCTTGCAAATCCCGCATGAAACGTTAGGTGCGATTTTCAGTATTCGTGATGACAATACTATTCCATATGGAATACGGAAGTGGAAATTATATTTTTCCACGTCCTCCGATATACTTTGTTTTGATTAATTTCGTTGCGGGATCCAAGACAGTTAAATTGTTTCTTTTGGTGGTCGCCACTGTGGATTCTGGCGCACAGGAGGTGCACTAATTTGGGAATGGTGTGGTGGGCTTGTCCCAAAGAAAAATAAATATATAGAGAATTCAATAATTGTCACTGTTAATTAAACAAGACGGTTTCATTAAACTCACGCAGTTGGCTAACTAAAGATTTTCACCTTTGTTTCAAAAATAATTTATATTTTTGGAAAATTAAAAAAAAAAGTGTGTGATTTGGTTTTCGGTGGCTTATTCCTATGGTGTAGGGATATGTATTTGTCATTGAAAGTACCCAGTGTGGTATTGAGTTCCTTTTTACTATCCCCCTGTTTATAAATGCTCTCTTAAAGAATCTCATTATGACCGAAAATTCTTCCAAAAGTCTTAAAAACTGAAATTGATGAATAACTATACTAATAAAAAAATATCTGGAATTTCTCGGGCCAGAATCTGAATTTGTGCCTAGTGCAGTGGGTGAAGTCGGGCTGTGTATGATGTTGGCTATAGGCTCGCCCTCTAGCTTCTATATTCTCTATGGGTCATAAACATATCTGGTGAAATATGGGCGTTCTTCTGTCTAACCCTTCGGGGGAACAGGCGTGTTGTTATAAGTCTACACAGGGTTCTCAGAAATCTTTGTGAGAACTAATATCCTACATTGGCTATTATTAAGGTGGATGCTCCAGGGTAACCCGCGAAATTCAAATTTTCTTACGTTTTTTGCAATTTCCAGGTCAGTGTCAGGTTGTATGTTGATTAAAATTTGATTCGCGGCTGTAACACGTATGTAGTTATAGAATTATAATCATCAAATCATCATCAATACAACCCTCCAAGCGCATAAAGGTGCAGGAATGACTTTGACCTTGCGCCTTACTTTCGCGGGCTACCCTGGAGCATCTACCTTAAAAGAATCCTAAAATGTTTGGTGGTTGTCAAAAAATGGTACCAGTTACGCGTTTAAAAATATCTATAAAAAAGATTTTATCCCTTTTAAAGTATTCGGAAATATATAAGTATTACATTTAACTAAAGTATTCCTTTTGTTCTGCCTCTATATAGGCATTATTTACTTAATATTTTAATATATAAAAGCACGTTGCTCTTTCTATAGTATTTAAAAATCGTCTGTTTCCTTTATTTTCATGTTTTCTTGTTGGTTAAAGTTAATAATCAAAATTATAAAGACAAATGAGTAAGGGAAAAGACTGCACTATGACATTATTATTAGTATGTTAGGTTAGGTAGTTTTTGGGAGTATATGATTCACATAAATCTGTTTAAGAGGTCAGACTAACAGAAGCAAGAAAACACATGTTTGATCCCGATGAGTTGTCAAAACATAATGGCCAAGAATCATTTAAACGTATTTAAAAAGATTTTTTTTTTGGGCAGTTTGTCGTATTTACAATAAAGAATTATGAAAATATGTGAATTGCATACTCTAGTCTAGTTCCACAGTAAGAAGTTAACGTACTAACTACCAGTTAGTATCACTTATCTTTAGTTTGGTAGTCTGTTGGACAGTAAAGTGCGTCGCTTTGTCGTGGCCGGCTATGGAGACGCGTTTATAGTGGTATTGAACAGTTCAGTAAAAACGTAATGCACTAACTTCAATGTTAGTCTTTTAGGTTTTATTTTGTAGGTTTTTGTGGAGCTGGGCAGTTAGGGGGAACAACAGGTTGAGGGGAATGGGGTATACTCGCTTATGGGACTTAATTGTTATTATTGACTACCTCGTTTGGTGTAATGGTCGCAAGCACGACTGCGGAACATGAGGTCCTGGGTTCAATTCCCTGGTCGGGCAAAGTGAGATTTGGTTTTTCCATCAGGATTGTTTTAGTAGCAGCCACTAAGTCTAGATTAGTGCCCGGCTGATGGTAATAGGGTCGCCCCCTATTACATGAGACTTAAACATAACTGGCGAAATTAGGGTGTACTATGGGGCCATCCATAAATTACGTCACACGAAAATCATGATTTTTTTACCCCCCCCCCCCCCCACCCCGTCCTTGTCGCAGCTGGTCACATGAGACCCCCCCGCCCTAGTGAGATGTCACATATTTTACAAGTTTACATCTAAAATTATTGAATCAAAAAAACAGTTCCGAAATTGGTTTTATTTCGATTTAAATTCTTTAAAACATTTAAAAAATTAACAAAACTTGTAAACTTATAAAGATTTTGAAATGTGACGTCACGAAATTTAGGACTCCTTCCACCCCCTTGTCACACAATGTCACACTTTGTCGACCCCCCTCCCTCCCCATTAACGTGTGACGTAATTGATGGATGGCCCCTATTAGGTTCACCTCCGTCCAACCCATCGGGGGTTACAGACGTGATGTAATAATAATTATAATTTAATCAGTCCTTGGATGCTAGTCAGAAAGTCATCACAATGATTCATACAGAATACAAACAATACTGTTTTTTATCAAATCCAATCTTCTGCTAATTTTCGAAAGAAATCTAGTCTATTTGCAGCTGAAAATTAGGTAATTATTAGAATTTTATTTCAAATACACTCACGAGCATTATTAATATAGTTTTTTTCAATTAAAAAATGTTGCGTAACGTATTTGTTGATCAAAAATGAAGTAGAAAAAATAATTGAAAAGTTCCAGCCACTATAAAAAAGTTTCGAATTTTAAAAAAATGACAGAACCGATTCAATGCTCGCGACTGTAGTTAGAATCTAACAAAACAGAAATACCGACGTTATTTGCCAATTATGAGCCATTATATTTGCATCATCACAATCTTGCCATCACAAAGTCATAAGCGAGTTATAGCGACCCTTATTAGAGCTCTTCTATACACAATGGTTGGCTTTATACTAAAATAATAAAACATGGAGCGCCACGACGTAGTTACTGTGATAAGAGTAGAGGAAGACCAAAGAAACGATGAATGGACTGTGTTAAGGATGACATGATAAGAAAGGAGGTGACTGATGAGATGACGAGTAATAGAGAAGTATGGAAGAAGAAGACATGCAGCGCCGACCACAAATGAACTGGGATAAGGGCAAGAGAACCCCGTTACTGGGAAACATCATACCACGCGGATAACACTGCCTGTCAGCTGTACATATTATTATATCATACACTGACTTTATTGGTCCTTCAAACAGTTCATGTGCGTGTACGCTGCCTGCATGTATGACTAATTGTATAAATGGACAAGATGACTTGTAGAAACAACGTGTAAACGAACCCTTCACGAAGCCCTCAACCATGCATTCTGTACATCAAACTAAGTAACTCTACGTAAAAATTGTTTCTGGGAAACGACTTTTTTTTTGGGGTGTTAAATTACGTTTTACTGTAGGAATGTGGCGCACTCAAAATATTGTGCTGATGGATGCATTGAATTGTAAGGGGATCGTGTAGGAATTTAAAGTAAAGTTTTAACATTAACAACTTGTATTAAAAAATAACTTGTGAAACGTAAACAGTTGGAACTTTGACCCCAATATCTCCGTAACTAGAAGGTTCCCAGGTATAGTCTAGATTTCTAGAACAATAAAGTGATCGCAATGATGGGGAGAACGAGTGCCTTTCGGCTTCGTTAAGGGTATTATTACACCCATTATGTTTCTGTCTACACATGGAGAAAAGTCGTGAATTTAAGTTTGTTGAAGAGTCACAGCTTGGTAACGACGAAGTCACGAGTTTACTAAACTTGGTAATATTGTTGTATTTTTTTGTACAAGTCCATCATGAACCATTGTGTAAAGAAGCGTCGTGATTTACGTTATTTTTGTGTTTATTTATTTTTTGTTAACAATCATCTTAATGCTTACTAATCTAGTTTTTATTTTTTATTATTTTCCCTTTTTAACCGACTTCTAAAAACGAAGGAGGTTATGTATTCGTTATTAAAAGCATTAAGGTAATTGGCAGCTAGGGGTCGGCTTAACCTGCTAACTTATTAAATTGGACGTATATGTTAGCCGACCTTATTTATTTTTGTTAATGTTTGGCTGCTAATTTATAATTTTTTCAATTTCTTTTTATGTACTTATTTTTTAGTTGTTCAGGTACACATTGTCGTATGATTGAAAATCACTACATAGTATAAAACAAAGTCGCTTTCTCTGTCCCTATATCCCTATGTATGCTTAAATCTTTAAAACTACGCAACGGATTTTGATGCGGGTTTTTTTAATAGATAGAGTGATGCAAGAGGAAGGTTTTAGTATATTATTTACGGGCGGGCAAAGCCGCGGGCATCGGCTAGTATATTTACAAGATTTTTTCGCGTACGATTCGATTAATCGACAATGTGTATCTGTGCTAAATCTGTAAGTGATGTCCTTGTCCATGTATATGTGTACTTTTTGCATTGCTACATAATCGTATTGCATATAAACTAGTAATACATTAAAATTATAAATACTACTAACACTTGGCTAATCGAAATAATCCGAGTGCAGGAATTAAATAGACCCGCTTCCACATAGCTGAAAAGCATAACTAGCGAAACTTGGTGTGTTATAAAGTACAGCTCTGCCTGACCCTTCAGGGATTACAGGCGTAATGGCGGTATAAATAATATATCAAAAATGGTACCAATTTCAGTATTCCGTCACATTTTTTAAATTATTTGCTACCGAATGTCATGCTATTCCGATATCAATCAATTGTAATTATATATTTATTCGATGCAAAGAGACTCACATATACATAGACTCAAGATTTACAAATTGCCATTTTATATTTACAACAACAACAACAGAAGATTATTTTTAATTTTATTTTTTTGCCATTTATTTTTTAAATGCACGGCGAGTTTCGAGTTTCTTGAAAAAACGGCAAAACTAATCATTTACTGAATAATGACGATTGTTTTCTTAAAAAAAAAACTTTTCATGTTACTTAAAAGACTGATTTCATTTCGCTTTTATTTGTTTGACTGTCCAAAATCTAAGCTTTTACTTGAACTTCTTGCTCGAATCTTGCCAGCAATTTTGTCATAGTTATTTTTTTATAATAATTTTAATACACATGGGGCCAGAATAATTGTACCAGTATTTAACAAGTAATCTTTTTCTTTCTAATATTTGACCATACCATTTAAATCTCAGAACATTTACTTAAATATTAACTAACGTTGATTATGCTCTTTATTATTTTTGAGGCTTTTCTATCAATTAAATCAAGGATAACATATCATATCAATTCTTCTAATAAATACTGGTTCAATTCCTGTGCTCCCCACTGTACGGTTGTGGTTCTTAAACTTTCACTGCCATGAGGTTATTTTTGGTTAATACATTTGCTTAAAAAAAAACTATTGTTTTATTTATATAACTAACTGTCTATGAAAGTAAATGTATTTAGCAAAAATAACTTACTAATAAACCCCCCCTGTATATTGACGGAATAACATGATGTTGTATATAAGCTGGTAAAAGAAAAAAAAAGGAGTGAACAAGAGGCTTTTGCCAAGCAGTGGGATAATTAGTCACATACATCCTTGATATTAATGATCATAGTGTGGCTAATTGTTCAAGCCCTCACTCATGACGTACTAAAGGCATTCAATAAGCTAAATGTGTACAAAGCGTTTTAATACAAAGATGGACTTATCGCCAATAACCTTGTAATGTGGGATTTAAAACTACCTATCTGGCGAAATGCGGGTGTAATATACACCTCTGCCTATCCCTTCTAGGGAATGCATTCATGATATAATATTAAAAAAAAAAATACAGGCAACAAATTGCGTTAAAAACTTATAGAACCATACTTAGGTCTAAAACAAAATCAGTTCAGCGCCATACAAGCACATTTCACGTTCGATACATTAGGAAGTAATTCCACACATTGTCACGAGATGGCGTTGTTTATAAAAATATACGCGTGTGACCTAGATAGTCGAGTAGACAGATGGCTGGTTTTTATAACGAGTGTCGTGTGCTCGATGTCTGGCTGGAGACTAATGTGCGCCCTGGATCGTTGACGGGGAAATATGTTGTGTGAAAGAATAACATTGTGAATGTCTATGATTTTGATGTTTTTGTTTGTTTGGCTGAAATGATAGAGAAATATGATTGTGCGCTTAAACATACATACTTCAATATTACGATACAATCGTACAATAATTAATTTAAGTAAATGATAAATAGGGCCGAAAATATAACTGGCGAAATATAGGACCTACGCCATACACCTCTGCCTCTCCGTTCAGGTACAGCAGACGTGATGTTTTTTTGTGTTCATAATGAGAATCACGTTATAAAAGCATGCTAGTCAAAATTGAGTTCTTTGTTTATCGTGTGGTTAGTGCCTTACCTGATGTCAGAGATTGCATATCGCTCATGGGCCTCCGACTTAGTTTTACATGCCGTTGAGAAACATCTCTCAGGCGTGCTGGTTTCTTCACGATGTATTCCTTCATCGAAGCAAGTGATAATAGGAGAGATTCCTGACTAAAAAAATATGATTCTGTTTAGTCCGTCAATTAGATTATCGATAAATATTGGATACGTGTTTTTTGTTTTATGAAAATAATAAAAATTGACGAAGATAAAACTCGTCAAATATCATGAGTGGGGGCTTGTGACGTCACTTTCCAGTAAATAATGTACCCAAATGTGACGTCACAGGAGTTTTCGAGGCACTGTATCGTCTTCATTTTTTGTTTACGTGAAAAAGGAAAAAATATGTGTCCAATATTTTTTGGAAATCTATCTGACGGACTGATTAGATTTTGTTTTTTCATCTACCATATAATACAGAGTAATACATGAGTCCGAAATTTGACTAATATAAATATAGTTGAAACCATCTTTTTCACGGTCTTGGCTCTATCCACCAGAAAAAATAATTTGCCATAAAAGTTACTTAATAATGTACTTATTAAGAAAGGTACGTACTGAATTTATTTTCCCATTACTAAGAAAACTGGAAAACGGTCGTTAAGTAAAATAGATAAGATAGATAGCAAATCATTTTAAAAATCAGTCATGTATGACATGACTGCCGGATACGAACATTACATCAAAAGTATTTTTACGACGGCGACAGTTTTATTTACGCGAACACGGCGACGTGTATATGTTGTAGGTATACAGTATGTACGCTGGCGTATCATCTCATAAATAGTTTATATTCATATTTCTTAAGACATTTTTGGATACTGAAAATGTATGTCGGTAAAACTGACTGCATTACCTCTTCTTATACAAGTAAACGGACTTTTCTCGAAGCCGTTAACCAAGCATCAAACTAAGTAACTCTGCGCAAAAATGATTGCTTTGAAACAATTTGCTTTTTTTTTGGAAAAATAATCTCCTTTTACGGTAGGACTCAATGTAACGCGCTCAAAACATTGTGCTGATGGATGCATTGGTACAGGGGTTTTGGAGAAATTTAAAGTAAAGTTAAAACATTAAAACATATATAAAAAAAAAAAAATGAAAAAGTTTGAACTTTGACTTTGTATCTCTCTCGAATGTAAAAATGTAAAAGTTTTATTTTTATTTTGAAACAGTTGGCTCTATTACAAAGAAAACGATGATAGTTACTAAAGTTTATAACTGTGTCGCAGCTATCAACGCCCATCTAAACGGGATGGCAATTGGTCCAGACTTAAACTATTTATACAGTATAACCAATATTGCGGTAAACTTTAGTCGAAGAGAGGTGTGTGTGAGTCGGTATGCATGAGGGGATGTATATCTAAATATAATAATAAACTAACTAAATATAATATTCGATCTTGCGGCCCAGCTTTGTCGGAACGGGCAGGTAGCACCAATTTACTTCAAGACCGACTGGACATTATCTCGGTGATTGGTATCAATAACCTAACAATATGTCTCTTCCCCACAGGACATCCTGCTCTCCCTAGCGAAGGCCGTAGCCAACACCACGGCCGCGCTCGTCCTCAAAGCTAAGAACGCGGCCGCGCAGTGCCGGGACGACCAGCCCCTGCAGAACGCCATCATCTCCGCCGCCACGAACTGCGCCCTCGCCACCAGCCAGCTTGTCGCTTGCGCCAAGGTATGAAAGCTATACTAATATTATAAAGAGGAAAGATTTGCATTTTTGTACGTAACTTAAAAACTACTGGACCGATTTAAAAAAATTGTCAGCAATGGATAGCTACATTATCAGCGAGTAACTTAGGCTATATTTTATACCCGTACTCCCACGGGAACGGGAAATACGAAACCGCGTGACGTCCGCTAGTAATAAATAATAATGAATATCGCTAGACATTACACACACCGCCATCTAGTGCCACACTAAGCAACGAGGCTTGTGTCGTGGACACCAGATAGTTGATCTACTACATAGATACTTTTTTTTGGAAATCCAATCCATTACTCGGAAACAAAATGTTCATGCTCATCACACAAACATTTGCTCCTACCGGGATTCGAACCCGGGACCCTAAGAACGTAAGGCAGCCTCACTACCACTGCTCCATTCGGGTCGTCAATCAAGAAATAATCTTTCATCGAAATTGGTTCAGGAGA
The DNA here is from genome assembly GCA_963853795.1 of Xestia rhomboidea. Classification (NCBI taxonomy): domain Eukaryota; kingdom Metazoa; phylum Arthropoda; class Insecta; order Lepidoptera; family Noctuidae; genus Xestia; species Xestia rhomboidea. Next base: position 932,183 of record OY970783.1, read on the forward strand.
ATTTGAGAAAAATAAAGTTAAATCTTTGACCCCCAATATCTCCGTAACTAGAAGGTTCCCAGGTATGGTGTAGAATAAAACATGATCACAATGACGAGGAGGAGCTCGTGGCTAAATAATAACAGCCGCTCGGGTCGATCGTTAGGTTAAGCCGTGCTTGCCTAGGTTGGTCTGTGGATGGGTGACCACCCATTACATACCGAGGTCCTCCGTGTCTCGTAAAAAAATAATAATTATAAAAATTATAAAAAAAAAAAATCGTATAATCTTCATATAAAGATGGGCTTTTCCATTTTATAAAAATCTATACTTCTATATTAATATTTTATAGAGGTAAAGCTTTTGAGGTTTTAGGGGTAATCTCTAAAGCCACTTTATTTGTGAGTGTCATAGGCTATATTTATTACTAGAAACAAGAGCGAGTCGGACTCGCGCACCGAGGGTTCCTTCCAAACTTGTTAAAAAACAAACTTAACTTTGCTGTTTGAAACGGCTATTGCTCCAACCAAATAATAAGTTGGTAATAATAAAATCGTTTTTTTTTGTTATTCAACTACGTATTTACGGTTTTCAGACTTTTCCCTTTACATGTGCTGTAAGACCTTGCTTTTAGCCAAATTTCGTGATTCTCGGTCAATGGGAACTACCATATAGGATTTCGACCCAAAACCTATAGGTTACTTCCGGTTGACCTAGAATTATCAATTTTGGTTAAAAGCAAGGTGTTACAGCACAAGTAAAGGGAAAAGTCCGAAAAATAAAAAAAAAATGAAAATTAAGGTAAGTTTTGGTACTTACAAGTTTTCGCGTAAATCAAAATTTGCCCATATTTTTTTATCGTGTTGACTCAAGACCTTGATTTTGGGATTTTTTTAGGGACTATAGTCCTCAGTATGCGGTATAAATTTCAACTTGCTAGGTCCACCCGTTCCTGAGAAAATCGGTTGTGACAAACGGACAAGAAAGTGATCTTATAAGGGTTCCTTTTTTCCTTTTGAGGTACGGAACCCTAAAAGTCTATCCGTCTTATTATAAAAACTTTCATAAGTACCAGGTTTAAACCAGGACTAAAAGGTCTTGGTTTAGTACGGTGCTAACGTTAGTTCTTTCATTCGTATTACAAACCGTAGACCAACAAAGGACTACTTAGTACCAAAGATAGTCCCTGGTCTAAACATTATCCACGGATTATATGCAACAAAATATTTATATCATTCAATCATTCGTTCAGCGTTCTATGCGCCGTTCCTTTTTACAAAATGTTGTTACGTAATTTAAAGAAAAAATATTTTATAAATTGTTATTTGTAGTGGTAAAATAAAAAGTTTTGTTATTTACAGGTATCAAAATATTCCAACTTGTATTTTTTTGAATGCATCAATCCAATTGTTCTGTTTTGGAACAACTATCGAGCTAGCGCGTATAATGGAGTGAACTGGGCGGTGCGCGTAATTCGAGTAATAATATATTATCGAAATGTTTATGTTACATCTTAAAGTAAACTAAATGTCCGGTTTCACTTCAAGATTATGAATACAAGTATAAGTAAAGGCACAGTTCTTTGGGCACAGTATTCTTTGTGGTGAGATCGTGTGTGCATTCAATTTAAAAAGAAATGGAACAACCAAAAAAAAAACGGTGAAAATTGGAGTTCAGAAGAAAAAGTTAGTGATAACTGACATGTTAGATTACGTATACACAGTATTTGATACACTAAAGCTAAACTATAACCTATGCCACAGTAATTAAATTAATACAAATTTCATTCTAAGATATATACTTTTTTTTTCTTTATTTATTTACAGGGTTTTTTCTGTAAAAAGATTTATACTGCGTCAAGATAATGCCGAGTCGGCTAAAATACTTGAAGATAAGTCGACGAAAACCAATATAAATATGTAAAAAAAACGAGTTGACAATTTAGTACCATAGTTAAACTAGGGGCCACGATGGTCTAACTTTGGCACCATAGAAAGTTCTAGGACTAGCGATAAACTTCTTTTTGTAATAACGTTTATCAAGTTCATGGTTTAAACCTAGTACTAAACCCGGTACTTTTTTTAAGACTACGTTTTATAATAAGAGGGTATAAGTCTTATCTTAATATTTAACTCAATATTATAAAGGGGAAAGATTTGATTTTTTCTTTGTTTCAATTTAACTCAAGAACTACTCAACCGATTTCATAAATTCTTTCACCATTAGAATGCTACATCTTAACCGAGTAACACAAGCTATAAATTATATTTATATCATGCAAATTACCCAAACTATCTCAATTTTCCCGGACGAAGTCGCTCGCGAAGTGCTAGTTAGTTACATATTTGTATGGTACAGGTGGTAGCGCCGACCCTGCACAACTTGGCGTGCCGCGAGCAGCTGACCAGCGCCGCCCGCCTGGTGGCGCAGGCGGTGGAGCGCCTGGTGCAGGCGTGCGGCGCGGAGCCCGACGTGCAGGCCGCCGCCAGAGGGGTCTCCGACGAGCTGGAGCGACTGCTGGCGCACTGTGACCTGGGTGAGTACCTACAGCCAGCAGCTGACCAGCGCCGCCCGCCTGGTGGCGCAGGCGGTGGAGCGCCTGGTGCAGGCGTGCGGCGCGGAGCCCGACGTGCAGGCCGCCGCCAGAGGGGTCTCCGACGAGCTGGAGCGACTGCTGGCGCACTGTGACCTGGGTGAGTACCTACAGCCAGCAGCTGACCAGCGCCGCCCGCCTGGTGGCGCAGGCGGTGGAGAGCCTGGTGCTGGCGTGCGGCGCGGAGCCCGACGTGCAGACCGTCACGGGACGCCTGGCAGATGTTAAACAAAATGACTCGATTCACAAAAAGAAAATTCTAAGACTGGGATCAAACTCGAAGTCACGAGATTGTCACCCAGCGCTGTGCCCCGAGACCAGCTGGCTTGATGAAAACCGTGGCGAATATGTGTTCTTCCTTCAGTATAAGATATATTTGTTGTTCACAGAACGTCGCGCCCAACAGCCCACAGTAACAGAACGCTCGGTGGAGACCGTGATGTCTGCCAGTGAACGAGTGGTAGCTTCCGGGGACCCGGCCGACATGGTGCGCCATGCCAGGCTGCTGGGACAGGCCACCGCTCACCTCATCACTAACATCAAGGTACGTACCCAGGGATCATACAGAAGCTATCTCGTACTGTTAGCTTGGCTACGGACTGCTGGGCTGGACTGAACCTGTATAACACGTGTGCACGTTGTGACAGACGGAGGCGGAGAAGAACGCGAGCAGTAAGCTGCTGGCGGCCGCCAAGCTGCTGGCGGACGCCACGGCGCGCATGGTGGAGGCCGCGAGGCAGTGCGCTGAGTCGCCGCAGGTACTCACATCAGTGTAGCGTGATACAGACTGTATAGGGTTTAACACTGCCTAGGGGCTGACAGCCCTCCACAAACTGACATTGGGCATGTGGCATTTGGCTCCTTAATTTGAATCATATTCCACCGCAATTTTTCTTTTTTTATCGTTTTTTCAGTTACTATTCCTTAATTTCAATGTAAAATTGTCTATACGCACCACGAAATTTATGTAAATAGTACGGCTAAAATCAAAAAAACATGGGTGTTGAAATGCTCTAACGAACGACGCGTAAAATTAGCTGTTCACTTCCTGCCTAGCTACAGAATTAATTAAACTCGTCGTCGCGCTTACCGTTCGCTACGTGCGTTTTGCCACGGTAACGATACTTTGCGTATGAGGAAATAAAACAAATCAAATTTATTGAATTCTCATAACGTTTCGGACGTACCGATCACCTTAGTATGGTATACTGAATTGACCATATCAGTCTGAGGACGCCTGTCTTTTAAACCCTGTATTAAAAAAGAAAAGGAATCCATAATGTCTTATTTTAATCACTTGCAAAAATCGGAAAATATCTGAACAAATACAATTAATTGTTTTAATCAATAAAGATCAAATAATTACAGTTTGTTTTTTACGAACTTAAAAGTCGATTCAAGATATAAAATATTCTACAACAAACTGATATCAAATTTTAATTTTAGCATTGCATTTATCTGTTATCCATGTACAGGATCGCGAGAAACAAGAAGCCCTCCGCAAGGCCGCGGAGGAACTGCGCTACATCACCGTGGACTACGCTCAGGGACAGGACATCGTGGGCTCGCAGGTCGCCAGGCTACAGGTAACATACAACACAACACTCTTCTTAACCGACTTCCTAAAGGAGGGTATCAATATAAAAAAAAATACTATTAAGCTAAACAATATTGACGTTGTGTGTACAGGAGAGCGCCCGTCAAGCCGCTTCAAGCGCTACGCAGTTGATCACTTCAGCTCACAACGCTACTCAGTTCAACACCAACAAGTATACACAGGTATGTTTACTTCTATTTCTAGATATTCATTTTTTGTCTGTCTGCCTGTTTGTTCGAGCTAATCTCTGAAACGGGTGGATCTATTTTGACGGAACATTTGCTTAATGATACAACTAATGTCTCAAATTTGCAGAAGTTAATATAATTTATATTGTCTCCAGGAAACCCTGATTGAGGAGTGCAAGGCCCTCTCGGAGCAGATTCCCCGCGTCGTGGACGCCATCAAAGTGTCCAGCGTGCGACCTGGCGAGGCCGCAGCTCAGCTTGATCTTATCTCTGCTTCAGAGGCTTTCTTACAGGTTGGTACCTAGTCTACTAATATTATAAATGTGAAAGTAAGTTTGTTTGTTACCTTTTCACGCCTTAACCACTAAACCGAACATCCTGAAATTTTGCACAATCCTAAAGCATTGTGGAAAACCATTATGGAAATAACCAATACTGGTAAAAGTACTACACTAGTCCTGATGAACTGCTCAAAATATTCTTTCTTCAGCAATATAGGTAAAAACATAGCAGCAAAAATAATTAACGACCCAAATAAAGCGCCTTCAGACTGCGAGACCATTCATCCTGGTAATGACACGACACTGAGGCCGCCAATCAAGTCGCTTGTTATACAAAAAGTTGACGAATGTGACATAGACACTATTATACTCCAGATGCGCCATGACTGTGCCGTAGGTTGAGATGGTATATTTTCCTCGCTCCCTAAGACATGTCGTCATATTCTCGTATCGCCGATAACATAAATATCTGCAATCTTTGCATTGAGACAGGAGTTTTTCCAGATTCTCTGAAGAATGCCATAGTCCATCCAATTTTTACAGGCGGGAACAGGCTGTATCTTTAATTATAGGCCTATATCAGTACTGTCATCGCTCTCTAAAACCCTCGAGAAGATTCTTAACCAAAATTTTAGAAGCTTTCTCGATAAATACAAAATTATAGCGGTTAATCAGTGCGGCTTCCGGTCTGGTGCGTCCACTGAAGATGTAGTTTTGGATGTAAATTATTGCTAAGTAGAATAAAGTGCCTTGGTATATTCTTTGACCTGTCAAAAGCCTTCGACACAGTTTCTGTCCCCAAACTAATTTCCAAGCTGGAGTATATTTGGGTGTACGTGGCATAGCTCTGGAAATTTTCAAAGATTACTTGTCGAATCGCACCCAGCTGGTCAAGATTGGCTCCAGCTACAGTGATGAAGAGGTTATGCTATACGGTATCCCCCAAGGAAGCATTCTAGGCCCCACACATTTTCAAATGTACATAGATGACCTCTGTAGAATGTCAATACCACCTTGAATACACACAATTACAATTATGAAAATCACATCAAGTAAGGAAAATGTTGTGACACAATTTAAAATATTAGTTGTAACGCCTGAAATAGGTGAGTGATCGTTGTTCTGTTGCAGCCGTCCGGGCACGTGGTGGCGGCCGCGCGCGGCGCGCTGCCCGCGCTGCACGACGCGCCCGCCGCGCGCCAGCTGGCCGCCAGCACGCACAGCTTCACCGCCAGCACCGCCGACCTCAGGTAACTGTTTTAATATACAATAAAGTTTATAATAAGCAGACTCCGGGACGCTTTTAAAAACCTATTACTAATTGTACGAAACTAAACTATTCTTAGAACATTGTCATTCTTCACGATGCAATTGAGAATATTAAAACAATAATTAAAAACATGTTTATGTCTTCATCATTCTCTCGCTTATCCTAATTTATTCGGGGTCGGCGCAACATAGCTTCTTCTTCTACACTTCTATATTACTCGTCATCTCATCAGACACCTCCTTTCGTCTTATATCATTCTTCACACAGTCCATCTATCGTTTCTTTGGTCTTACCTACATTCATACTCAACATTTTCCTCACACAAATGTCAATACCATGACAGCTGATCACGACACAACTTTTCAGTCTCCGGCGCCACTTTCAGACTTCCTCTTATGTACTCATTCCTTATTTAATACGTTCGCGTTACACCACACACCCCCCTTAACGTTCTCATCTCAGCCACAATGTTTGTGTTTCATTCATCCCTTTTGTGACTCAAAATTCCATACAAGACAGCATATATCTACATCTGAATATTTCTTGTCCAATGCTTTTTCTCTTTCAAAGACAAACACAATATTACTTTTATAAAACAAATATGAAAACAAATAATCATTTCTAATTCGGTAAATGTTGTATTTCTGCCAACAGATCAGCAGTAGGGCGCGCGCGCATATCTTGCAAGGGCCTAGAGCTGGATGCAGCTGCAGAGATCATCAAGTCTCTGCAGGGAGAGCTCGATGAGCTGGAGGAGGCGGCCAGGGCGTTCGAGCTGCGACCTCTGCCCGGACAGACTGTAAGCATTAACATAAGGAAACTAGCTACGCCCCGCGGTTTTACCCGCGTGGTGGGGAAAAAAATACATCTGGGAGTATAAAAAATAGCCTAGGACCTATTCTCAGACCTACCAAATATACACAATTTTTTTATAAAATTCGTTCTAGCCGTTTCGGAGGAGTTCGATAACAATAATTTTGTTGTGACACAAGATTTTTAGATTAGATCTTAAAATTACAAAAAGTCTGGAGAAACTTCACACCATTATTACTTCATATTATTAAACAAATTCTCCTCCGCCGCATCTGTTTGTCTGTCTGAATGTGATAAACTCAATGATTGCCGAACGGATTTTCGAATGGTTTTTAATAATCTATAGTTTAAAATACAATATAGAGTACACGCTCGCGGGACGGATACGGCACGTTATTATGATGTAGGGTGCTGTAGTGATAACTGTCCGCAGGCTGAATGGGCGTCGTCCACCTTGAAGACGTCGTCGCGCTCGGCGGCGTCGCACACAGCGGCGCTGGTGCAGCAGCTGCGCTCGCCCGGCGCGTGCGGGCGCGCGGCGGGCGAGCTGGCGCTGAGCCTCAAGCTGTTCACCCGCGGCCTGCGCGCCGGCGCCGCGCTGCACGCCGACCAGCCCCAGCGGGAGAGGTACACTTACTTATGTTCCTCACGGCGCCGCTGGTGCAGCAGCTGCGCTCGCCCGGCGCATATAATATAATAATATTCACTTCAGCGCCATCTAGCAGGCCACGAGCAGACCGTATGCTCCGCCTTAAAGCGTTTTCTTCTCAATCTTCTGTTGCTACCTGTTGCCATTTTCAGAGAGTTACATAGAAACCAGTGTTGTCGCGCGACATTCGCTTCGATTACATACGGTTTAGAAAAAGTACTGTAGCAGTACTGAAAAAGTACTGCCAGCACATCGATCTATCCGAAACTATCAAATTTAATCAACTTTGAACCTAATGCTTTAGCGATAAAGTTGAAATTCTTTGACAGATAGTAGTAGCTTAATGTGCAGGTCTGTACCTTTAAGATATACTCTAATGTCATTGTATCTCTCGTCTACAGAGTCATCAACTCAGGTCGCCAAGTCCTGTACTCGTCTCAGACCCTGGTGGAACACGTCAAGAGATACCTGACCACCTCGGAGACTGTAGACACCTCCTCCATCATGAGCATCGCTAAGGATATATCGCAGGTAACACATACTTGCATACAATAGTATCTCACTGGCTAAAAGCTACATTATTCGGGGGTGCTATAGACTATAACTCATATTTATATCATGCATATTACACACAATTTTTGTGGACGAAGTCGTGGGCATAGCATTTGATAAGGACATACACGAACATCTGGGCAGTTTGTCCCGCCACTTGTTCTCAGCTGAAACTAAGAACTGGCGAAGGGCGGGCGTGTTGAAGTACTTTCTTATTTTCACAGGTGATGTATTTCTGTTGCCGCTATAACAACAAACAATAAAATTAAAAAGGGAGCTCCCCTACTATGATGGTATGGAACCCTTCATGCGCGAGTCCGACTCGCACTTAGCCGGATTTTCGTTAAAATGACGTGTGAACATTTGCGTCTCATATCGAAATTAATTCTAACTTCAATCCCAGGTCTTGAGCTATTTTCAGTATTTCGAAAAAATTACAGGCCAACCTCCTTACTAATCCGACAACTTATCCTGTTTGAAATAAAGTTCTTTATTTAATAAACCTGAATTTTCTAATAAAGCCGTTAATAATTATTTAAAAATTAACCGTTCGCTCGTTGCACACAGGGTCTAGAATCAACCCTGGAAGCCATTCCGTCGCACACGGAGCTGGACGTGGCCATGGAGAATATAAACGAGACGCTCAACATCCTCAACATGGGAGAGTTCCCGCCCTCCGACAGGACCTATGGGTAAGTCGACTAATACTTATTTATTTAGATCCATGCCGCACAAAAGATAGTGTGGTTCAGTAGGAGCGCATAGCATACTACTATCTTAACATGGTTTTAAACGAAGTCGCTCCCGCTGTCTGTTCGCTTACATCTTTTAAACTACGCAACGGATTTTAATGCAGTTTGCAGCAATAGATAGAGTGATTCTAGAAGGTTTATTTATATGTATGTTGCACCTGTGCAAAGCCGGGGCGGGTCGCTAGAATATTATAAATGTAAAAGTTTGTGAGGATGGATGGATGTTTGTTACTCTTTCTCGCAAATAATATTGAACGGATTAAAATGAAGTTTGGGACTAACATAGTTTATGACCTGGATTAAAACATAGGATACTTTTTATCCCGGTAGCACGATCCCTTAGGAAACTTAACGTACAGATAATGTTACTGGGTAGTTAGTTCCGCCACTTCTTCGACAGGCGGTGATACTGCCGATTCTCAAGCTTATTTAAATAAGTCACTTCTACTTTTGTATTTTTTGTAATCGTTCCGTTGTTCTCCCACAGCGAACTCCAATCGGAGCTGAACGCCGCGGCCGCCGGACTGAACACGGCGTCGTCGGACGTGGTGCAGAACGTGGAGCAGGCGGCCGGCCTGGCCCACTCCAGCGCGCACTTCGGCGACGCCTTCAACCGACTGCTCGGCGTCAGCATGGAGATGGCCGGCCACACCGAGGTACCCTCACACCTCACCTGCCAACCAAGAAGATTATCCACATGATGCGCTACTCCTGACCATACCATGTCGGAGTGTTTAGACGCTTGCTCTTCTCAGGACCTGACACTGCCAACTGCGCTGCCAACTACAGGATCCAATAATTTAGCATAATATTTATCATCATCATCATTTGCCAGCCTGTTCTTAACTAAGTCGAGGTCAGCTGACTACCAGTATGTTACATGGAGCGACTGCCTGTCTGACCTCCACAACCCAGTTAGTACTTAGTAATACCTTCCTTGTTAAGGCTGGTTGTCAGACTTTTGGGCCACTGACTACCTGAGCGACTGTCAAAGATCAACAAAATGACAGCCGGGACCGACGGCTTAATGTGCTTTTCGAGGCACGGACGAAACGCGTAATAGTATTTACCATCGGCTATAAAAGAAATAAAGCAAATCTATTTCTTTGTAATATTGCTAACAAGTATGTTATTTTGTCGTAGGATCGTGATGCTCAAACTCTGATGGTGAGCTCGATGAAGAGTGTGACCGTGAACTCGTCCAAACTGCTGGGGACCGCCAAGTCTGTCAGTCAGGTGAGTACACACAATATTTACTAGTTTAAAGAATCCTTAAACAAGGAACACTGTCACTGGCAATAAATACAAAATCATTGTTTACTTATGAGGAAATTAATTTGAGCTTGTTTGTTTGTTTGGTTCGAAATATTTGTGCGTGTTTAAGTAAGTTATTGTTTGTTTCCGTAGGACCTGACGCGTCCCAACGCTAAGAACCAACTAGCGGCTGCAGCTCGCGCCGTCACCGACAGCATCAATACACTTGTAAGTTATGCTATTTTATTACAATATATTCTATTACATGGGGCACAAATACTATATTATTAAATCATTAATTTTTCAGACAACATGGCCCATATAGTGTTAGTACAAACAAATAGAATACGCCAATACCTTACTATTTTTCCTTTTCCTTACCACGTTCTTTGATAAACATTTTAATGTGACGTCAAGACTCCTTTAAAATAATAATCGAAAAAGACAGCCAACAACAACTGTCCCTGGTTTTTTTTTCGTGTGGTTAGTGCCTAACCTGGTGTCAGAGTATTTATGCCGCCCATCGGCCTCTTACTTGGCTTTACATGCCGTCGAGAAATATCTGTCAGGTTTGGTTTCCTCACGATGTTTTCCTTCACCGAAGCAAGTGATAATTATAAAATGCGCACATGAATCTGAAAATACAGAGGTGCGTGTCTTGAATTTGAATTCGAGACCTATGACTTGACAGCCCGACGGTCACACCACTAGACTATCACTGCCCCTGGTGTTGACTTTAGAAGACTAAAAAAATAACAGTCATCTAAATATCTATAGTCGTGTGGCGTCCAGTTTCCTTCAGTACGACATTGGTCCCCAGGTGGACGTGTGCACGGAGGCGGCGCCGGGCCAGAAGGAGTGCAACGCGGCCATCCGCAGCATCAGCAGCAGCCGGCCGCTGCTCAACAGTCCCACGCAGCCGCTCTCCGAGCTCGGCTACTTCGCCTGCCTGGACTGCGTCGTGGAGCAGAGCAAGAGCTTGAGTGAGTCCTGCTTCCTGCGCGTACAGCGTCCTTCACGAGGCATACTAAGTAGCTCCACGCAAACATTTATTGCTGGGAAAAGACTTTTCTTTTTGGAGTGAACAATTTCGTTTTACGGCGGACTCCATGTAAAACATTGTGCTGGTGGATGCATTAAATAATACGGGGGCATTTGAAGTACAGTTACAACATTAAAATCTTGTATTTAAAAAGAAGTTGGAACTTTGACCCTCAATATCTCCGTAACTAGAAGGTTCCCAGGTATGGTCTAAAACTCTAGAACAAAAAAATCTCAGCCAGTTTTTAGTTCTAGGACATGCCGTTTTCCATCAAGTTAACTTATTCTATTTTCTCGGTTGAACAGGTGAAGGCATGTCCTCCATGGCGAGCTCAGTGAAGCGCAGCGAGGTGGAGCAGTTCAGCCGCGCCGTGGGCGTCGTGGCCACAGCTGTGCAGGGGCTGGTGGACTGCACCGCGCAGGCTGCTTACTTGGTGAGTGGCTCGCGGACTGCTGAGCTTATGGTTCTGGGTACGATTCTCAGCTCAATAGGGTAGATGACAAAAAAAATCTAATCAGTCCGTCAGATAGATTTCCAAAAAATATTTGACACATGTTTTTCTTTTTTCAAGTAAACACAAAATGAAGACGTGTGACGTCGAAAACTCGTCTCAAACTGACGAACTAAACAGAATCATATTTTTTTTGTCAGGAATCATCCCTATTGAAGTGTTAGTTAGTTTTTCCATCAATAATTTCTCAGTAACAGCCACGGTGTCTGAATCAGTGCCCGGATGATGGTAATACGCTTACCCATATTACATGGGACTTAATCGTAACTGCTGTAATGTGGACGTCTCAATTTAACCTAAAATACAGACGTTATTTAAATACTTGCTGTAGTTGATTTGGGTAATACCCCCCTTAGGTGGCGGTGTCGGACGAGACGAGCGTGGCGGGTCGCGCGGGGCTGGTGGACCAGGCGCAGTTCGCGCGCGCCGCCGCCGCCATCCAGCTGGCCTGCCGCGCGCTGGCTGACGCCGGCAGCAACCAGCAACAGGTACCATCTCCATTCATTGCCAACACTGCTCAATCAACTCATAAAACAACAACACTATTTGAACTTCAAGGATGAATTTTTCAAATCCATATTTTGTTTTTTGTTAAAATTTATATCTTGTTAATATATTAATAATAATTCGTTTTTTATATATTCAAATGTTTTTTTGTATATTTTTATTAAGGAATATTTAAAAATGTCAAAAAATATATTTATAGATGAATAAACGGAAATAATAAGTTTATTAGTACATAACAAAAACAACAACACAATACATAGCATATGGAAACAGTGGGTTGTACTACCAATTTTAATATTTTTGTCAGGTTTTTTTTTTGTTTTTATTAGCAACTTGTTTTTAATGTAATTTTTTTACTTTAAACACCTCCATGACCCCGTACTATTCAATCCATCCATCAGCACAATATTTTGAGTGCCTTACATTGAGTTCTACCACAAAACATGATTTCTCACCCCAAAAAAAAGTCGTTTTAGCCAGCAATAATTTTTGCGTAAAGTTACTTAGTTTGATGTACAGAATGCTTGGTTGACTGCGTCGTGATGAGGTTGTTTACACCCTGTATACACAATTATGTTGTATTAACAATATTGCAGCCCACAAGATAAGCGTTACTCAATTGATTATTAAAATAAATGCCTCGTCGCAGGTGCTGTCCGCGGCGACAGTGGTAGCGAAGCACACGAGTGCGCTGTGCAACGCGTGCCGCCTGGCCAGCGCGCGCACGGCCGAGCCCGGCGCCAAGCGACACTTCGTGCAGGCCGCCAAGGACGTCGCCAACTCCACCGCCAAGCTCGTCAAGGAGATCAAGGCGCTGGACACCGACTATAGCGAGGTAACACACGCCGCCATCTAGTGCCGCACTAAGCGACGACCCAGGTGTCGTGGGGACCAGATACTTGTTATAAACAAAAATATCCATGCTCATCACTCAAACATTTGCTCCTTACCGGGATTCGGGCCCGGGACCCTAAGAACGTAAGGCAGCCTCACTACCGCTGCGCCATTCGGGTCGTGTAACGAATATAAACCTTCCTATACTCGACGCATCATCGTCTGCCTACCCTTTCCCAGTGTGGGTTGACTTCTAGTCTAATACCAGTATGTTACATGGAGCGACTGCCTATCTGACCTCCGCAACCCAGTAAGTACTGGGTAATACGATACTCCTTGGTAAGACTGGTTGTCAGACTTCAGGGCCACAGATTACCTGTAACGACTGTCTAAGATCTGATTTTCCTTCCCGAGTTTCCTTCGCGTTTTCTGAGGCACGAAGGAAACTCGGTATGTAATGGATGAACACCCGTCCACGGACCGACCTAGCTAAGTGCGGATCAACCTGAAGATCGATCATTGCAGTTGTGATCATATGAGCTCGTCCTTATTGTGTTAATTACTTTGTGAAGCAGCTCAGTTGGAATATTACCACCATACATACTGTACTGATAAGGCTACTAAGAAGCCAAAAAGCACTTGTTCTCCCCGTCATTGCGATCATTGTTTTGTTCTAGACCATACCTGGGAACCTTCTAGTTAACGGAGATATTGGGGGTCAAAGTTTCAACTTTTTCACAAGTTTTTTTTAAATTCATACTAGTTTGTAAGGTCATAACTTTACTTTGAGTACCTCAATAACCCGTTTACTATTAAATGCGTCCATCAGCACAATGTTTTGAGTGCGTTACATTGATTTTTACCAAAATTGTGATTTTACACCCCAAAGAAATGTCGTTTCCCAGCAATATTTTTTGCGTAAAGTTACTTAGTTTATTGTACAGAATGCTTGGTTGACGGCTTCGTGAAAAGTCTTTTTGCACCCTGTATAGCAACATGAGACATTTCAGCGTTGTCTTCGCATTTGCGATGCCTCTGGGGTGTTAACGTGAAGACCACTTACATCGTCAGATGCTCCGTCGCATTGTTGCGACATCCAATAACATTTAGCTATTTTGTTGTTCGCAGCCAAACCGCGCCCGCTGCGCTGCGGCGACAGGTCCGCTGCAGGACGCAGTGCGCAGCCTGTGCCAGTTCGCCGACAGCCCCGAGTTCGCGTCCATCCCCGCCAAGATATCCGTGCAGGCCAGGAACAACCAGGAGGCCATACTGGACTGTGGCAGGTCAGGAACATACCCTTACTTTATAGCCTTTTAAACATATTATGTACAATCAGACAATAGACTTAAAAAAAAAGATGTCTCACATCACATGTCTATTTACATAGCGTCTTTGTTTCCAATGCAGTAGTCGACATTCCTCATTCATCTACTTTAACACAGATGAGATATTGTGAAATAAACCAAGGGCTCATTTGTTCATAGACATTCTTTTTATTATTCAAAAATTGAATTTGGCACAATACATATAAATTAAATCTTAGAAAGAATGTTGGTTTAACAAAGTTCGATGCCTGTACAAGGTTAAACCTGTATCACAGACGGCTGGTTTGTAATAATTACTATTTGGAGAATAGATTTCTTGACATAATAGTGAAATAATCTAGTTTCACACTGTCCTTACAACGTGTATTTTACCGTATAAATGGTGATCCGGTTTCTATCCTGTGATTTAAACATAATCATAATAATGCTGGCTTCAAAGCTAAAAGTATTTGACGTCTGTTGTCCCCAGGAACATAATATCCGGTTCGTGTTCAATGCTGGAGTCGGCTCGCTCGCTGGCCGTGTCTCCGGCCGAGCGCTCGCACTGGCAGCTGCTGGCTCAGCACAGCAAGACGGTCTCCGACAGCATCAAGGCGCTGGTCACCAACATCAAGTACGTATGCTAACCATGCGTGCGCCGATGCTCTTTTGTGGATAGATGACCATCTATATTCCATTTCCAAAGAGACACGGAGTGCTCCGTGACTTGGAAAGCATTTAGGAAGAACAGGGTGTTAAGTTCTTCATCCCCCATAGAAAAGGAAGAATCCTCCGGGGGGCTACTGCCCGACAGTTGTTGTCGGGTTCTTCTAGAACTACAAGGGGAGGAGCTAAACGCGAGTTTTATAATGCAAAAATGCTTATGATTTACTTTACTGCAATAAACAAAACCAGAAAAATATATGATATTCTTCAGGATATATGCTAGTATGATAATGTCTTGAAAACATAATACAACAAATTTTACTCGATAAAAAAAAATCACGAACTTATCTCTAAAAATTTCTTTTAACGAGTAAAAACCATACTCAAATACATGCGATCATCCTGATTTTTTGGCAAATAATTCTACAAGCAACATATTAGCATGATAGTGTTTTATTTTTTTAGTCCAATCAATAGATTTTTGTGAATCGCAAAAAACCACTCATTTCACACTATTCGGCCCGCAGTGACTGACGTAACAACCACTTAGTGCAAGTTGTTTAGAACTTTATTCTAACAGTATTTCAAACGCAGTTTGAACCACCACAATTAGAGTTGCTAATTTAGCTCCTGTAGTCGCCTTAAGAGGGAACAGTGGCTGCGATTCTCCATACAAATTTATTCCCTTTTTCTCTTCAATACTTCTTTTCTCTCTTCTTGAATAATGCCTCTAGAGCAATATTTTATTTCCATAAACTCAAAGAGTCCCGTCACACGTCTTAAAATGTTCAGTTGTAAGACATGCCGGTTATCTCACAATGTCCTCCTTCACCGATTATAGCGCTATATGTTCTTCCACAGAGAGAAAGCCCCAGGCCAGCGCGAGTGCTCAGCCGCGCTTGAGACCCTCAACAAGCAGCTGAGAGAGCTGGACCAGGCCGCCATGCAGGCCGTCGGCCAGGAGCTGTACCCCAGGAAGAACAACTCGCTGCAAGGTAACATATTATTGTAGCAGAGCTTTCATAGGTCTCGAGCTGAAACCCAAGACACGCACCTCGGATTTATGTGGGAATTGTATAAGTATCACTTGCTTCGGTGAAGGAAAACATCGTGAGGAAACTAAACCAGCATGCCCGAGAGATATTTCTCGACGGCATGTAAAGCCAAGTCAGAGACCCTTGGGCGGTATAGAAACTCTGACACCAGGTTAGGCACTAACCGGCCGGAGCTCGACCGGGGAGATGACTTGGTTCCATCGCCCTTTTTGTTAGTAACATAATAAACACATTGGTTTGTTCTCCACCAGGCTACTCAGAACAGATAGAGAACAGCGCGACTGAGATGCTGGAGCGCCTGGAGCCGCTGCGCATCGCCGCCAACGGAGAGGCCGAGAACTTGGGACACGCCGTCATACAGCTGGTGAGCTAGCTATCTTGTGTTGTGACCCGAGTTGGGATACAATCACTTTATTTTAGGAAATATGAAGCTATTTTTCTGATTTGTTTGAGTTCTCTAGGACTACCAGACAAATTCGAAGAATTTTTAACATAAAAGAAATTGATAGGAACCTAGACAAACTCATTCTTTAAATTTGAATGTCAAATATAATTGAATAGGCTCAGATTTCGAGGAGAAAAATAGGGAATAATTATGATACGTCAATCTCATCAAAATTTTTGTCATTTTAATCGGTCTGAGCTGTAGTCTGTCCCTATCGCACACTACGGCTTCTTCAAAGACCTATTTTTAAAATTCCTCGCAGGAGGTTCACCCTATCAGTCTGCGGAGGGCTGTCCCTTACATCTTGTATAAACGCCATACTACGTTTTTTGAAAGACTGACACTGTGTTTGGACAGTTTCTGTCCACTATGTCGATGATTACACACACACTTTACTTTTTTTCTCTGTACCTGTGAGTAATCCCCGCTATGTATGGTACAGGTGTCGTACGCCGAGCCCCTGGTGTCCGGCGCCGTCGGGGCGGCGTCCAACATAACCGAGTCCAGCACGCAGACGGCGCTGCTGGAGCACACGCGCACGGTGCTGGAGACGCTCGCGCAGCTCGTGCTGCATGCCAAGACTGCGGCCGGCAACCCGAGGGTGAGTACACACAGATCACCTGCTGTTATCTCTACGCCGCCCGCGGTTGACAAGTAAAGAACGCCCAACACATAAATCCGTAGTCCTTTCTATCCTTTTGTTTACAACAAGTAAATAAAAGGGAATTTAATTCGAGGGACTAAGTTGGATTCCGAAGTATTCAAACAACTCGTGAAAAAAAAAACAGCTCGGTTCTTGTATCCCTCGCTCCGCTCAGGATTCTACTCTAGAATCCTTCGCTGCTTTAGAGATCCAACTTAGTCCATCGAATTAAATTCCCTTTTTTTCACTTGTATAATCTAGTATCATGTTATTGTTCTCTTCTGTTATATTGTTGTTATTGAACGTGTGTTGAATACTTCTGAATTTTTGTTTGTCCCGCAGGCAGTGAACACCCACGGCCTGGTGACGTCGCAGGTGTCGGGCTGCCGCGCGTCGCTGGCGGAGCTGCAGGTGTGCGTGCGCGAGCTCAGCGCGGCGCGCGGGGCCGTCGGCCCGCTGCTGGACACCATGCAGAGAGCCATCGCCAGGCTTACGGAGCACAGGTCTGTCATACACAGTTATTCATTTTTGAGGAAACCAGCATGCCTGTGAGATACTTCTCGACGGCATGTAAAACCAAGTCAGAGGCCCATGGGCGGCATAAAAACTCTGACATTAGGTTAGGCACTAACCACACGATAAAGAAGATGTAACACTGAGCCGCCATCTACAACGCCACTAACGGACTGAGCATGGCAAGTTACGTCACACTAATCTTAGTTAGCGCAAGCAGAGTTGTCGGCCAGATTAGCATTTACAGAGTGGAACATCAGTACATCATTCAGAGCTCAGTTTCTATGTGGGGCATTTACTTATATTACAGAAAATTTATCATTTTGACATTATTGCACTTTTGTAGGAAACAGCAGATTTTCCTGGGTCGTGTAGAAACATTTATGGACTAACCAGGCGTACATTTGTTTCGGAATAAAGTAATGTGTAGGTCTTTCAGTTCACAAGGTAGTTTGTTAAATAATTAAATTGACATGAGCGAACAGTTTCTTCTATACAGATCAGTTTTAATGTTCGGCAAGGGAAAGCTATTAAGTAGAATGCTCTTTTCAAGTCCATATATTTTCTTGATCATATAACTTTACGTAACCGTTCTTACGCATTCCCCTTAATTTCTAGGGGAACATTTATAAAACCATAGCTAGACCTGCTGTCTTATATGGATCAGTATGTTGGGCATTGTGGCTGAGATGAGAATGCTAAGGGGGTTGTGTGGTGTAACGCGAACGGATAAAATAAGGAATGAGTGCATAAGAGGAAGTCTGGAAGTGTCGCCGGAGACTGAAAAGTATGGACATGTGATGCGGAGGGATGAGGAAAATGTTGAGTATGAATGTAGACAGCTATGAGAGTAGAG
Source organism: Xestia rhomboidea (assembly GCA_963853795.1). Classification (NCBI taxonomy): domain Eukaryota; kingdom Metazoa; phylum Arthropoda; class Insecta; order Lepidoptera; family Noctuidae; genus Xestia; species Xestia rhomboidea. The sequence continues at coordinate 950,487 of OY970783.1, forward strand.
GAAGACCAAAGAAACCATGGATGGACTGTGAAGGATGATATGGCAAGAAAGGAGGTGTCTGATGAGATGACAAGTTGTACGGAAGAAGAACACATGCTGCGCCGACCACAAGTGAATTGGGATAAGGGCAAAATAATGATGATAAATACTTACCCCTTCAGGGAATATAGGCATGTTATGAACTCATTTCTACACTAACTACACTAATATTATAAAGAGGAAAGATTTGTATGTTTGTGTGTGTGTGTGTGTGTATGTTTGTAATGAATGAACTCAAAAACTACTGCACCGATATCATAAATTCATTCACCATTAGGAAGCCACGTCTTTACTGAGTAACATAGGCTATATTTTATCCCCGTACTCCCACGGGAACGGGAACTACGCGGGTAAAACCGCGTGACGGCCGCTAGTACGTTATAAATACGTGGACGTAGTAAAAGAATTGTGTACATATCGTACCAGGAGACATTCTGTAGTTTCTGCACACCCCCATGGGTAACCGGCGTGATTTTATATACTTTCATTATAAATACTGATGTATCAGTCGGTTGGCCTTAACCGCTCAGCTGTGGCACAAATATAACGCAGTGACGCGCGCTATTTTAAGATGCGCTCAACGACCCACATGTACCACATGTACCGAATGTTTCTTGTGTAGGCTTCATACTTTGTGTGGGGGAGATATTCAAGTACAGCAGGGTTTTCTGTACATTTCTCATAGTTTATGACCCAAACTTGAGAGTACGCTTCTTCATGGCTATTTACATTAGGTCGTTTTGACCGATTCGGTGTGCAGCCCGTATTCGATCACCGACTATTGTAAAGAGGTAAATCTGTGTGTATGGTATTTGTTTGAGTGTCCACAGTTCGGCTGAATGCGGTCGCCGAATCCGGTAAACCGACAACTTAAACGAATGCGGTCGCCGTATTCGGTGACCGACTTAATGTAGATGCGCCATGATGATAGAAGATGTGTGTTAGGAAGGCACTGCATTCTCGTATGATTAAAATCATAACTAAACAGAATTAACGATACAATAATGTAATTTAATTTTTTTAATGTAACAGATTTCCGAAAAGTTATGTTGGTTGGTAGTAAATTTAAACAAAGTATCAATATTTCAACCAAACTAACAAGTTCTGTATTCTGCACATAGACATGAATTTTCTAAAAAAAATAATGTTTGTTACCGAGATCTATATTTTGAGAGTATTTGTACATACGAACTAGCTTTTGTCCGCGGCTTCGCCTGCGTGTAGTTCGGTAATTATCCCTCGGGATCGTACTACTGGGATAAAAAATATCCTATGTGTTAATCCAGGTTATAAACTATCTGTTTGCTAAATTCATCCAAATCCGGTAAGTAGTTATTTGCGTGAAAGAGCATTCGCACAAACTTTCGCATTTATAATAGTAGCAAGATCTTTTGAGTATATTAGTACGAATATTATGCTAAATGTAAATGCGTTACCAACATTGCGAAACCAAAGGGAAGGGTTATGATTCTAACAGTCTATGTATGTATGTTTGTATTTACGTATGTTCCTCCGTAGCGCCTAAACTATTCAACCAATTTTTAAAATGAGGTGTCAATCGATTCGTTATTATGCCCCGGGTAATATAGGCTACATTTTAACCGACTTCAAAAAGGAGGAGTCGATTTGACCTTGTAAACCCCGAATTTACTTAGAGCGCAATTGTCGGGTTTTTTTAGTCCACACAAATTCTTGTTCATATTACGATAACTTTCTTTCGCTCCCAACACTTGGGCTAATTATATTATCCATTATCATACCTTCATACACCCCACTTCAGCACACTTTTGATCTCAAACTGTCAGAGATTAATTTATAAATTAATTATGGCTCGCTAACTTCTTAAGTAGTCTCTGGTCAATAAGAGTTGCATTTGGCAGCAACCCAACTCTTTGGTCGTCGATGATCTAACTGAAGATGGTATTATTTTTGTCTATACTTAGTTTGGTGACGTCATAGGTATGGTTAGTCAATACATTGTAGGATAAACAAAAAACAAATAAGTGTTAGGAAGCAGTGGTGTTGTTAGTGAACGAGCTCGTCCGGGAATGTGTCTGTATGCACGTTCGGCAATATAGTAACATAAATCGTTATCATCATTCTCCTGTCCTTATCCCAATAGGGTAGATAACACCATAAAACAATAATTTCAAGACGCCAATTTCTAAAAAAAAACTTGAGAGGTGTCAAGGGACACACACCCGGATGGAACGAAGTTCCTTTCGATTAATTAGTGAAGGAATTGTAATCAAATTTTATTTTTTTCATAACAAAACATTCAACCACGTGCTTCCCACCCCCTCACCCCACGCACGGGTCGACCTCACCTCTGCCGATTCGTGTCTCTAACTTGCACGCAATTAAATCCGTCGTTTATATTGATAAAAATTTATATTATTATTTGCGATATACGGTATCACTATAAGCGGTGAAATGGGATGGTGGCTTACTATAGCAAAAAGTGTCGTTACAACTTTTCGTCTTAATTTTTTCCGTCTAGCCCCCTTTCGCAACGCGCGATAAGGAATTTCGTTCCAAAACGTTATTTTGGGCCTGAAAACCCGATTAATTTTCAATTAATTGCCAAATTCTATTTTTAGTTGCTTTGAAATCAATATATAGTCGAGTCATTGAGTTAACCAAATAATGACGTCACAGCGTGCTATTGCCATACATATCTATGAGAGACCGGCGTTTTGACAGCTCTTAAAAAGTATGTCAATTTGATTGGTGTGTCAACTACCCGAAAGTCTGACAACCAGTCTTACCAAGGGATATCATATTAGCCAGTACTAACTGGGTTGTGGAGGTCAGATAGGTAGCCGCTCCATGTAACATACTGGTATTCAGCTGCACCCGACTAGCAGTTAGACTGGAAGCCGACCCCAACGTAGTTGGGAAAAGGCTAGGCAGATGATGGTGATATGTATTGATTGTTATATTTTAGTTATAAATATTTTCTAATTCGTTTTCTGTTATTGCAACTACTGTGTATTGTCTCTGCCTCACCCTAAGGTAGACTGGTAGAAAATCACCAGTCGCCTTTGTACAGTTTTTACTTGTGCATAAAGATTTAGTAAATAAATAAATATGTATGTATATAGTAAGCTCATACGCAAGTCTTGTTTACTATGCCCGTCAGTTGAGTTAGGTCGCTCGTTGTGAGCTGCGATCGTAGCGAGTTCAACGCGACTAAACTGTTTAGTTTTTACGTGATGCTCTTTAGTAGTTCAATGTCAAGTGTGACTCTGTATTTTTTGTAGTGAAGAAAGTTTATTTTTCATGATTTTGATTAAAAGTGTGTTTATATATGGAATGTTGTTTTAAGTTAGTTTGTGTGTTAGTGTTGTGATTACATTATACTCGTGATAATAGGTGTTTTATAGACCAGTTTCAACATGGAAAAACTGAAGTTAGTGTTATTTATTTACTTTGATTGATTTTAATTTTTCGTATTTTCCCGGTGATTCAGAGGCTCGCTATAATACCATAGATAAATGGAGACTAACGTGACATGTAAACGAATAAGTTGAAAATTAACAATATGGAAATCTAAAAACATCTTCAGGGAAACTTATACTGTCACTTACGTATCTTCAATGATTATTCATTATTTTGAGTAACCATGGAGTTTCTTGCCAGTTCTTCCCCATGAGAAACGGCCATGGCAAGCCCATGTAGGCCTATCTACACTAATATTATAAAGAGGAAAGATTTTTATTTTTTGTGTGTGTGTGTGTGTGTGTATGTTTGTAATGAATAAACTCAAAAACTAATGCGCCGATTTCAAAAATTCATTTACCATTAGAAAGCCACGTCTTTACTGAGTAGCATAGGCTATATCGCCGTACTCCCACGGGAACGGGGACGTCCGCTAGTGTGAAATAAAATATTTTGATTGATTTGATTTGATTGATTTAGTAGGTCATACAACGCAGCAATTCTATAATATTTTCCAGTATATAAACTCCAATGTTTCTGTTAGTGTCGCGTGACCACGTTACCGAACAGACATCGATCGTAAACTTTATTTTAACAGTTTTAACGTTCACCCCGCGTTTGAAGTCATAGCGTCAAGGTTAGCTCTGCTGGACTCTTATATTTATCTAGAATTAAGGATGGTAGATCTAGGGTTAGGGTTTTTTTAGCCTAATGTCTCACTGCTGGGCACATACTAGGTCACAAACAGAAGGGACGAGTATAGTAAGCGCTCTATTTCACTGCATGTTACATTTTAAACATAAAGAAGGTCGCAGCTGGACTCAAAGCTAGACCACCTACAGCTATAACCTACAATGTCGTCAATGGTTTTCTGACATATCCGCTTTGTGCTCGGAGTTTTTCGGTCAAAGATGGATAAGCTAGCCACTTGAGAGCACATGAAAGAGCAGCACACCGAAGCTCTCGATCGAAAACCACATCTAAAACAATAAAGTTCTAGTTACTTGAATGTATTACGTCACCAATATATCGAGTGTATAAAATATCGACAATCATCACACGTTTACAGAGTTTCACTTGCTAATTTTATTCTACCCGGTATTGTTGACCAAAACAAATTGTTTACAAGACAATCTCTTTTACAGCCAACACTGAATGACATAGCTGTTTGGCACCCCTGACCGCTCTATGTAGTACATTAGCGAGAAGTTTGCGCGCGGTATATAGGTCATGTCATGACCAACGATCCGCGTGTTTATTTGTGACTGACTTCCATTTTTGAAGATTCTAAATATATTTTTATCCTAGTGATCCCGATAGGAGCTCGTGGCTAGATAATAACAACCTTCAGTTTAAACCGCGCTTGCCTAGGCAGGTCTGTGGACCACCCATTACATAGTTTCCTCCAAACTCGGAAAGCACGTTAAACCGTTGGTCCCGGCTGTCAATTGTAGATCATTCACAGTCGTTACAGGTAGTCAGTGGCCCGAAAGTCTGACCAGTATTACCCAGTACTAACTGGGATGTGGAGGTCCGATAGGCAGTCGCTGAGCCAAAATGCTGGATTATCCGTTGATAAGTATTGAGAATATTGTAGGCTGATCTTCTTCATGTGGTTAGTGCCTAACCTGTTGTCAGAGATTTAATGCCGCCCATGGGCCTCTGACTTAGCTTTACATGCCGTCGAGAAATATCTGTCAGGTTTGGTTTCCTCACGATGTTTTCCTTCACTGAAGCAAGTGATAATTATACAATACGCACATGAATCTGAATAATCAGAGGTGCGTGTCTTGGGCTTCGAACTCGAGACCAATAACTTGGCAGTCCGACGGTCACATCACTAAGTTATCACTGCTTATGTAGGCAGATTATGTTAGCAGACACAATGTAAAAGTTGTTATTATCTTACTATTTCATATTTGTACTAGTTCTGTTCTCTTTGACGACCCGAATGGCGCAGCGGTAGTGAGGCTGCCTTACGTTCTTAGGATCCCTGGTTCGAATCCCGGTAGGAGCAAATGTTTGTGTGATGAGCATGGACTTTTGTTTTCGAGTTATGGATGTTTATATGTATAATAAGTATGTAGTTACAAACAAAAAAGTATCTATGTAGTATATCAACTATCTGGTGTCCACAACACAAGCCTCGTTGCTTTGTGTGGCACTAGATGGCGCTGTGTGTAATGTCCAGCGATATTTATTATATTTATTATCTCTGTGTATAAGCATTATTCTTAGCTTGTAAACAAGCTGTTTGAAATGATGCTTATCCCGCCATCTGGGAAACCTTACTAAACATGTTCAATATGCTTGTTACAGAATGTCCTTGATCGGCACGTACGACGAGACGGACTCCTTCGTGGACTATCAGACCAGGATGGTCGGTGCCGCCAAGGAGATCTCCAGACTTGCGACGGACATGGTTAGATTATTATATTATTGAATGGAAATAACACGATTTTACTTAAATCCTATATACAGGACTCATCACGAAGCCGTCAACCAAGCATTCTGTACATTAAACAGTAACTCTACGCAAAAATTATTGCTGGGAAACGACTTTCTTTTTGGGTGAATAATCACATCTTACGGTAGGACTCAATGTAACGCACTCAATCATTGTGCTGATGGATGCTGGATGCATATTCAATACAATAGTGCGGGGGTCGTGGAAGTATTTAAAGTTACAACATTCAAACCTTGTATTTAAAAAGCTTGTTCCCCAATATCTCCGTAACTAAAAGGTTTGGAAGGTATGCTCTAGAACAAAAACAAATAACGCAATGACGGTGAGAATGAATGCATTTCGGCTTCGTTAGGGGTCTTGTATTATAGAGAAAGTCATCGAATTCCAAGTAACCATTTTTATTCTTCTAGTGCATGATGTAACTATATTATATAATAGAAATGTGGTCAAGTGTAACCGTAATGTTACCTCACAGACGGCGAAGTCAGCCACCGACGCCAGCCGCCTGGTGCAGCTGGGTAACGAGATGTGCCAGAAGTACGAGCAGCTGGCGCAGGACAGCGTGGGCGCCTCCGCCACCACGCCCAACGGAGACGTCGCCAACAGGTAACACCTCACGCTCTACGCGCCATCTAGTGTGTAGTCTTTGTTACGAGTACTCAATCACGTCAGTGTGTAAACGCTACTGTATTTAATTACAGATATTGTTCTGAATTGGGTGGATTTTGAGGCAATATTATGATCAAGTGCAATGTCCGAGTTGCACTCGAACTACTTCTACGGCTTACTAATGTTCCAATCTACACTAATATTATAAAGAGGAAAGATTTTTATTTTTGGTATGTAAAGAATAAACTTATTAACACCTGGATCGATTTCAAAAATTCTTTCACCGTTAGAAAACTACATCTTTACCGAGTAACATAGGTTATAAATAATATTGATATAATGCAAATTAGCCGAGCTATAACAATTTTCGCGGACGAAGTCGCGTGCGAAGTGCTAGTTACAAATAAAACAAAATAAACTAAAAATGTCGACATCAGCGCCATTTAGCGGTAAATAGCCACAAGCAGACCGTATGCTCACAAGCCGCCGCCTTAGCAAGGTATACTAAAGGTTGTCGTTGTTCGTCAGGATCCGCGTGGCCGTGGTGGAGCTCGGGGAGGGCGTGGCGGAGCTCATCCGGGCGGGCGGCCACTGTCGCCTGTCCGCCATCCCGCACAACCAGCGCGCCGTCGCCGACTCCGCCAAGACCGTCAACGAGAAGGTAAATACAACAACTCATACGTTCTTTTTGCTAAATCGGTTTAACACTATCACTTTAGAAAGAGTACCATAGTTAAAAGTTCTTCCAACAACCATAAAAAAGTTGGATCGCTACGCAAAAACTTTAAATATTTATGTAATCAAGACTTCAAGACCCATACAGTTTTTGCTAGTTATCAGTGCTTCTCAGTTAATATTCATCATCATCATCATTCTCCTGGAATAGTCTGATGTTTGAATTACCTGCACTACCCCAGAGCTAAATGCCGTATGTCCAAGTTTATATGTAACCAGTTTATGTCCTCCCCAGGTGATAGCAGTCCTGTCCGCCTTACAAGCAGGCTCGCGCGGTACCCAAGCGTGTATCGACGCCGCGGCCACCATCGCCGCCATCATAGGGGACCTGGACACCACCATACTGTTCGCTAGCGCCGGTAACTAACACCTTTGTTCATGTCTTCGTCCTTCCCTTGTCCCAATTTAGTTGTCGTCTGCATATTAGGCCTGTGATGTCGAGTTGAGTGAGAGGCATTCAGTCGTAATGCACCACGTGGGTGCCACATGCCTTTAAAACCGGCCAAGTGGGACTCGCGTACGAAGGGTTTTGTATCTATACAACATTAGACAAAACAGCAAAAAATCACGTGTGTTTTATGGGAGCCCCACTTAAATATCTATTTTATTCTGTTTTTAGTATATGTTGTAATAGGCGGCAACAGAAATACATCATTTGTGAAAATTTCAACTGTCTAGCTATCACGGTTCATGTGATACAGCCTGGTGACAGACAGACGGACGGACAGTGGAGTCTTAGTAATAGGCCCCGTTTTTACCCTTTGGGTAAGGTACCCTAAAAAATAAACATTGGTGTTTCTTTTTCTGTAAAGAAATCCAAAACACTTCCATCCATTTTAAAATGTGTAATCTGACTAATGTTAATGTATATCTAATTGATAAACAGTAGACAAGTAAATCCATTCTCGTCCATTACACTTTCACAATCTTATGCAAGAAATCAGACCATCAGTTAGCGCTACAGTTGATTTGGAGAGTTACATCTTAGAACCTAAAAAAAAATAAAGTATAACCAATCGTTCCTTTGGACCCCAGGAACCCTCCACTCCGAGAAAGATACCGACACGTTCTCTGACCACCGTGAGAACATACTGAAGACGGCCAAGACTCTGGTGGAGGACACCAAGACCTTGGTGGGAGGAGCTGCGGGTACCCAGGAACAACTGGCCAGCGCCGCGCAGAGCGCTGTCACCACTATTGGTGAGTTAGCTACACCAACTGTCAGAGTACATACAGGGTGTAAGCGGACCCTTCACGACGCAGTCAACCAAGCATTCTGTACATCAAACTAAGTAGTAACGTAAGACTTATTGAATAATCTGATAGAATAATTGTGTGTGCAGTGGGTCTGTGCGAGGTGGTGAAGCTGGGCGCCATGTCGCTGGGCTCGGGCAACCCGGAGCCGCAGGTGCTGCTGCTGCACGCGGCGCGGGACGTGGCGGCGGCGCTGCGGGACCTGGCGGGCGCCACCACGGCCGCCAGCGGGCGCCACGTCGCGCACCCGCACATGCACCGGCTCAAGCACGCCGCCAAGGTACACCACATTCTGTGACTATCATTACAATATTGTGACATCCACCGGCCGCAGGACACACTCCCTGTAATAAAGTCTACTTCTTAGCGTGTCGATCAATCTAAATTGGATCGACCCGGAACTGAGCTACTAGTTTGGCGCTTTCGGTGGCGTTCATCAGTTCCTATAGTGAACAAACAACAGGACACGCAAGACACGATATTAAGTGCCCCATCGTTTGTAGAACAGTACCACATTTACACTCCAGGGACAGAGTCATTAATGAATCTGGGCAGGTTTCCCTTGCTGCGACCAACTTGGCCAATCAAAACAAAGTAAAGGCCCGTGTTGTAAGCCGTGGAAACATTGTAGTTGTGCTGTGGCCGTGAGTCGCAGTAAACGGTCTACCTACGGGTCACAACTTAGGATCCATTAATATGAAAGATGATATTTATCCGTGGCGCTGGGCAACTGCGCCTATTCCAGTTATAAACGTCCCTTTGTGCCTATTGGCTTTGTTTCGTTCTGTCTCCTGCTGATATGGAGGAAGTAGAAATTATTTAGCGAAACTTTTCTGATTAATTTAAAAAGACAAATAGTTTCTCTGGGACTTTCGTCGAGCTTCATTGTCTCGGCGCTTTTCTGGTGGTCGCCACTGCTGATTCTGACGCACAGGAGTTACAGTGGGCAGGGAATAATGTGGCGGGATTGTCCCAAAAAATCCCACCTACATTTTCTATTCAGGACAACGCTAATTTCACGTACATAACTTAGGAGTGACCTGCTGTGAATCTCTACACCATATTTCATTGACTGTCATGAAAGTTTAAAAAAGAGCACTTTACGCATACTTCGTTGTTGTAAATACCAAATTTCCAAGTTAATCTTCGCTTTAGTTGCTTAGACTATGTACAGTAAGTTTTTATTTTCTATGTTGTGTTTTATACAACTGAATTTAAAAATATGTTTAATATCTGGCTTGATCATGTTTTTCAAAATTTTTCTTTGTGTTTTAACACATTTTTTTTAAAGTTTCGCAATGCTCAAATAAATATGCAATATTTAGTAGTAGTTAGTGGTCAAAATATTACACTGAGAAAAAAGTGTAGCACCACTTATAAATACAGCTTGGTTGAAATAACAGCCCGCTTGAAAATCTACCATTTTAAACCATAAACACAACAGTAGTATTTTTTTTCGCTATATGATATCCACAGCAATGCCATACTTCTTAGCCCAGAATAACCAAAAAAAAAACAATAAATTCAAGAAACATTTCCATTCCATAACATTTGTGTTGTCTATGGTAACGGCAATCGCGGCAATATACCCTTCAGGCTATACTGCCGTCACCTGGCGTACCCGCCGTTTTGTTCGTCTTGTCAATATTGGACTGAGCTGGTATTTTCTCTAGCGGCTGTCGGATGCCACCCGTCGCTGGAGCCTCCCCCTCAAAGCCAGCACCATCCCCCGCCCCAACCGGCGCTCCGCCCTCTTACGCAGCGACTATAACTCTGCTGACTCCGAAACTGACATCTTCCAATCGGACCAAGAAGATGAACTTATCAAACTCCTTGATTACTCGAGCCAGGATGACGATGTCTCCCCGACTATTTTCCACGATAATTGTGAAGAAGTCACCTCGTATATCGAGAGTTTAATGACCATACCACCAGTAAGGAGTCACAAAAATGATGATTTAAATGAGAGGTATAACGTGGCTGCTAAGAACAGCCTCCTTGACATGGATTGGAGGGTTCTTAAGTACGGTGAGAACATCCTCTTAGGAGAGACCAAGAAACTAGCAGATCTTGTTCAAGACATTGACTGTAACGTCGAAAATAAACGAAAGATAGATAAAGTCCAACGAATCAAAGCCAATCATGATTTAGATACGGAAATGAAACGATTATCCGCAGTCATAGAAAACATTGATACTGAAATAGAAATTAACGTGAAAACGGAAGTCAAAGTAGAAACTGTTCACAAAAAGCCTAAATTAGAGGATGTTAAATTGAAAAGTCCTGTTTTTACACTAAAGAAAGTTAGACCGGTTAGCTTAGACCTCCAGGCTACATCCCCTGAAGCAACTGACGCAATCAAAGAAATGCTTAGCCCACAAGAGAGACAAAAGGATGAATCTGTGGAAATTGTCGTTAAACCTGAATTTAAGACGAAAACTCCGACGAAAGACGTGTCAGACGTCAATACAATGACGAGAAAAGTCAGAATGGAATTTTGGAAAATGTTTAAGGATGACACTGAATGGTGGAAAGCGATAGCTAAAAGAAATCTGGACAAGATGGAAGAAACGAGAAGAGAATTGGAAAGATTCAGCGGTCATGAGCTTGTATTGGGCGAATATCAAACGCAACTCGATAGATTTGAAAACGAGAAACATACTCTTCAAAATTTCATTGAAGAAGTCGATAAGTCTAAAGCTGTTAACCAAGACTTAGAGTACAACAAAAAATACGAAGATATGGTGTTAAAACTCATTGAATTCGCAAAAAAAGACTTTATTTATAAAGGATTTGATCCACTCATAGAACAGTTGAAAGCATTGTCGAACATCAAAATAGACCGCAGAAAGAAGGTTGACGTTCAGGAGATTTTGAATATTTACTCTCAAATTGACACAAGCAAATATACTTACGAAGAGCTCTGCCTTTTGGAAAGATATTACAAAGAAATTATAAGGAAATACAAAAAAGATTCAAGAGACAAAGAGAATATTATACCAGAAAACCGCCAAGACTTCAGCACAAGAGTTACTACCACAAATGTACACTCAACTAACAGTCTACACCGTCATATAAACCATCACATAACCTTCAATACAGACACGATCAAATCTACGCAATCTAACCCAGAAAAATCACCAAATACCCCCGAAATCTTCGACCTGACCAGGACGTACCCTATGCAATACTACGCTAACAACTGGTGGACCATCTACGAAGACGTACTCAAAAGCAGAGAACAACAATTCGGCTCAATCGATAACTGGTGGAATGTCTACGAAAAGATACTAAATAAAACGGAAACGATCGAAGATATAGAAAGAATACGGTCTCTAATGCGCAGCCAGTCAAAATCTAGGCCGAATTCTAGGATGGAAGAACAGTTACGGATGCTAGATGAGATCAAGAATGATCGGTTTAAGGAAACGGAAGCGGTGACGAGGAACGACGATGAATCGGTCAGATATTGCTCAATTTGATCGCTACTTCGCACGCCTGGCATGGTGTGGAGGCTTCTCATTGGTTATCAACGTCATTGTCGTGTGGCGGACGGTTTTGCACCTGTTTCTTTCTTTTATTTTGCACGCGGTTGTAAAGCTTATTATATTTTCGGGTCTCCTGGGTGCAAAGATCATTTTTATCATTAATCATGAGGAAGATTTTTCATAAAAATAACATCTTCAAAGGAATCTTATGATAATTAAGCTAGAAGAGCATTTTTACATGTAATCATATCAAAGATCCTAAAGATAATTGGGCTTAATATTCGTAATACTTTAAAGATTAGAATGTTTATATCCTTGAGAGCAGATCTCACCAAAAAAACTGAATGTGATCTCATCTAAACGACGTTCAGTAGCTGTCAATGGCAATATTCTAAATCTATATATAGCATTTACGACAGTGACAGGTCCTATTGAATGCGGCTTACATGTTCTGACCGTGTTGAGTTTTCTTACCGGTATTTGCCTTAAGTTTCTTTGGAATAAATTCCAGTGTCATTATTTTATCATGAAAACTGGGGTCACTTTGTTTTCAATTTAATATAGAGCCAAGAAATGGTGCAATAACTTTTCAACCAGATGAATTATTTGGCCCATCGTCATCTATCCATGCTGGGGGTTGATGGGTGATATCATCCTAAAAACAGTTGCAAAAACCGGCCACCACATACTAACTCGCTTACGTCATACTCATTGTCACACTAGTATTGAAATGTGTTTAGTTTTATGTCGCAGTGTGGCATGACCCTGACCAGTGTCTCAGCTTGTACATATATTTGTTTCAGAATTTCATTCAACTGCATTTCTGAGAAGCTTACATATTCTCTATAGTGTTGGTTAAAATGGGTACAAGATAGCTTACAGTACGAGAATAGCGAATAGCCTGTGCCCAACAGTCGGACACTAAGGGCTTCCTCAAGTAATTAAATATTATTTTAGCATTTATGTTAGTTTAAAACAATATTGTAGCCTATATCTTGGTCTGGAATAGACCGAGGTAATTAATGTTAACTAAACTGTTAATGAAAAATTAAGTTGTTAGATTAAATTCTACGTTACGATTAGTTTATCATGGCATTTTGTATGTTTAAAGTCTTATCATATTTCGGTAGATAAATATTGTCTAGTTTAGTTCCTAGGTCGTTTTCAAAGTTGTCGTCTCTTTAACACATTTCCCGGAGTCATGTCATGGTAGCCATCACATCTCGGTGCCTTCCAGAAGACGCTTGTCATCTGTACATAACAAAACCACAAGCTTTCATATCAGCTGCCATACGGTCCAATATTGACAAACAAATAAATCTATGATTGGGGTGGGATCAGAGGCAGAGTGCGCATGCAAGACTTATACGTAACGTAAATAGTGTCGAGTGATTTTTTCAACGAAAGTACAACCACTGTATAGTATTTTGCAACAAGCATTGTATCACTTATAGATTCAAATATGATCTAAAATGGAGTAAATATTGTGCGTGAAACGAGTATTTTTAATTTTAAAATCATTAGAATTTACGTTGCGTGAGGTCCTCCGTCCGTGCTAGGCTCACATTGCGTAATATAAACCGCTCAATTTTTTTTTACAGATTTTTGACACAATTTGTTTTGAGCGGCGTAAATTACACTTTTCTGGTCCTACTCTTATATAAATTATGTTTATGTATTATTTAAAGATCTTTTTCTTATATATTTATGGTGTTATTTTGAAAGCTTATGGGTTACAGCTAAAGCATGGCGCTTTTGTCGTTTAGCTAACGGGTTTACTCATGTTTTATTTAATTCGTATTAAAATTACTTAATTTCTAGTTGGCAACCCAAAGCTTCAAATTCATGTTTTTAGTTTAATTTTTTATTAAAACATTGTTGTCGTTTATTAATTATTTGAAAATGATTATGCAATTGGGAAGATATGGCGATTTTCTGATCAATGTTTTAGGAGCAGACATATTTATGAACAGCATTCAATTAGGATTATCCTAACTCCATCAAGCCACCCAGCTTCATATGTTTAGGAACTTGAGGGTAATATGTTAAGTTATGTACGTGTCTCTTGGTAGAACACTAATTAAAAAGTAAGACCAAGAAGGCTGTTTTTTGTGCGTGCCCTGTCTAACAATATATCTGACTTCGCACTGTTGCGCATCCACCAACCAGCAGTGTACCCGCTTAGCAGATTATAGCTCATGACCCACTCGCCTTCACTATTAGGAGCCCTGTCTCCCGGCTGTGGGGACGATAAAATTGTGTATTACTCTCAATATGCATGCCCCTGTTACATAGCTCTTTTGCTTTTACCACTGCTCCTAATTCATTGATCAGAGAAGCACACAGTTCCCATACAGAGTACAAGACTAATAGTGTCCCTTCGTTAGGTGATGGTAACCAACGTCACGTCTCTACTGAAGACCGTCAAGGCCGTGGAGGATGAGCACACGCGCGGCACCAGGGCGTTGGAGTCGACTATCGAAGCTATCTCGCAGGAGATTGAGGTTAGTGTACATGTGTTCGTTACTCCTGCAAAAGACGTGGCACCGCCATTGCTCGGTTGCTGCGTGAACAAAGAGACGGGCAAACAACTGCACACATGATTTTCAGGGTTCCGTACCCAAAGGGTAAAAACGGGACCCTATTACTAAGTCTCATGAACACACACACACATCATGTCACATGAACCGTGATAGCTAGACAGTTGAAATTTTCACAGATGATGTATTTCTATTGCCGCTAAAACAACAAAAAATATTTTTTGGCCGGTTTTTTTATAATAATGGTACTGCTTAACCACTAGATGAGTGGACGAAAGCACGAGCATATGTTCCAGGTTCAAGTTGGATTCGACCTCCAGATCGGAGTTTATCTAATTTCTTTTAGAAATTTCTCAGTGGCACACTGTTCATTCGATTTGTGGAGCACAAATCGAATGAACAGTTATAATCGCCTCGTACTTGTATAACTGGTGAAATATCTCCTTGCCATGTACTTTGGGAAACACGGACGTGTTCTGAATCGGACGTGGCTTGTGTACTGAAAAAATCGAATTAGTCCGTCAGTTAGATTAACACAATATTTGACCCGTATTTTTTCTTTTGTGACATAAACCAAAATTGACGCAAATACGATGCTTTTAAAATTCTCAATACGTCGCCTAGGTATAATTTTTAGTGCGGTTTGACGTCACGAGCCCCCCACTCCCGAGTTTTGATACGTTTTATCTTTGTCAATATTCATTGATTTGCATAAACAAAAAATACGTGTCCATTATTTTCCAATACACTGACGGACTTAAATAGATTTGCAATTTATTGATGGTGGAAACTAGCCTATTGTAACTTTATGTTCCCCAACAGGTGCTCATGTCGCCGTCAGCCCCCAAGTCGGCCGCGAGCCCGGAGGAGCTGATCCGAGTGACGCGCCAGATGACCGTGGCCACCGCCCGCGCCGTGTCCGCCGGCAACGCCAACAAACAAGACCAGTTAACCGCCGCCGCCAATCTGGGCAGGAAGACTGTGGTCGACCTTCTTGTGGTCTGCAAGGTATGTACTAAAGGACCTATCTACCTATTTCGGGACAAGACGTCATGATATCTACAATGGTGTCTTCGTCATTGCTAGAAATAGTGCTCCCGTGAGCGTCGCCGCATTGATCAGTCCTGTACTTCTTGCAACTAGCGGATTTCTGCTACCTTCACCAGGTCATCAGTCAACCTTGTGGGAAGCCTATTAAGGCTGCGTCTTCCAGAATGCTTGCATTTAAATTTTTCGTATGTTATACAGGGTGATTTTTTAAGTGGGCGTGTATGGCTAAATTAAAGAATTTGATCTCTATTAGCGACACTATCGAATGGTGTAAAAATACAGTTTTTTTTTAAATCAACGGGTTCGTTTCCGGGTTAAGAATATTGATTTTCCCAAAATCTAATGATGCAGTTATTCTAAATCGGGTTCGAGACTCTGTTAAGTGTTTTTCGCTATTCCTCATAGTGTAGGATTTGGCCAACCACGCCCACTTCAAAAATTCACATTGTGTAATAAAATAAGTCGTCAATTGAAATGTGTTCCACCCCCCCCCCCCCGCAGGGCGCGGCTGAGTCGGCGGAGTCGGCCCCGCTGCGCGTGCGCACGCTGGAGGCGGGGCGCGCGGCGGCGCAGGCGTACCGCGCGCTGCTGCAGGGCGTGCTGGCGGCGTGCGGCGGTGACGTCACGCAGCTGCCCGACCTGTCGCGCCACGTGGCGCACACCACCGCCGACATCATCGCCACAGCCGAGCTGCTCAAAGGTACACCTTACCCGACACTCCGCCTATTGCAGTCCAATTCCCTCCAGTTTAACCCCGCTTACGTATCAGCAGTCCATGTTGTTTGGGGGTGTCTCCACTCCCGAACTTGTTTGCTCCAGCAGCGGTCCTTCGACAGACATGGCCAGCCCACTGCTACTATAGCTTGCTTGCCTCTATAGTCTAGTTGTCGTAAGCGCGGCTACTCGTCCTGCTGAGTTCGATTCCCAGATTGGGCAATTATGTGCATCATGCATATCGCCCATCTTGTATCTCTGCCTACCTTCTCAGAGAATACAAGCATAAATTTATATTTACGGAACATATTTTCCTTCATACATAGTCTTACCAAAGGGTATCGTATTACCCAGTACTAACTGGGTTCTGAAAGTCAGATAGGCAGTCGCTCCATGTAAAATACTAGTATTCAGCTGCATCCGGTTAGACTAGAAGCCGACCCCAACATAGTTGGGAAAAGGCTCGGCTGACGATGACATTTTCGTTCATACCAAACTAAGTCAATTTCAAAAGATTAATTCGTGTTATTTTCTTTCGTAAGGTTCGGACTGGGTAGACCCTGACGATCCAACAGTGATCGCTGAGAACGAGCTCCTGGGTGCTGCAGCCTCCATCGACGCGGCCGCCAAGAAACTGGAGTCGCTCCGGCCTAGGAAGAGCGTCAAAGTGCAGGTTAGTAGGGGGAAAATATAGTCTTTAAGATCAAGAAATATTTGAATGCTGACCAATTCTTTTTCTAGATATTCTGAGTATTTTATTTTTGTGTACTATCGTGGACACTCCCGCCTGGTCACCACTAAGCTAAATTTTGCTTGCACTCGCAACATGGAAACGCTCTCTAGCCCCGCCCCGTTGACTTATTATTGAAATAATTAATGAAAGACAATACCGATCGGCCGAGCGCACTGACGACGCATGCCAAATGAGAGTTATTGTTATTTTGCGCGCCAATTTGACGCTTTCCTAATAGGTCTAAACTTTAAGGGGGCGTGGCTCGGAACCTCCGCATGAAGTAATTGAAAAAAAATCAGGCGGAAAAGACCACGACTGTACGTATTTCTTGTGTTATGAATGTCTTATGCAATATAAATGTTTTATAATAATTTAAATACTCATCTTGAAAACATCAACGATTCAAGACTTGGCGACCTAATGAAACCTACCAAAAAGAAGAATTACTCACAGAAGAACAAGAAGCAACATTATCTTCTAGAAGACTACCGAGTGTCGTTGAGATATGTTTGATATTCTTGGTTGTATCGTGAGCTTCACCCAGGAATCAAACATATTCCACATCGATGCCGGTACTAACTACTGAACTACGGTGACTGAGGAAGAACGTACCTTATTGTAAATATCTTAAAAATATATGTCTTTTTTCTTTAAGTGTTTTCACTATATTACTTATGTGTACATGTCTACAGTAATATTAAAAAGAGGAAAGATTTGTATGTTTGTAACGAATAAACTCAAAAACCACTGGATTGATTTAAAATATTCTTTCACCATTATAATACTACATTATCCCGACGACCCGAATGGCGCAGCGGTAGTGAGGCTGCCTTACGTTCTTAGGGTCCCGGGTTCGAATCCCGGTTGGAGCAAATGTTTGTGTGGTGAGCATGGACATTTGTTTCCAAGTCATGG
This sequence comes from Xestia rhomboidea, assembly GCA_963853795.1. Taxonomy (NCBI): domain Eukaryota; kingdom Metazoa; phylum Arthropoda; class Insecta; order Lepidoptera; family Noctuidae; genus Xestia; species Xestia rhomboidea. Next base: position 968,472 of record OY970783.1, read on the forward strand.
ATGTTTATATGTATAATAAGTATGTATTTACAAACAAAAAGTATCTATGTAGTATATCAACTATCTGGTGTCCACGACACAAGCCTCGTTGCTTAGTGTGGCACTAGATGGCGCTGTGTGTTAAAATCCAGCGATATTTTTTTTATTTATTATCCGTATTTTTCATATTTTAATTTCACCATAATCGGTTTATCCAGTCAAGTATTTCTTAATGTAGTACCGAGCTCACTGAGGGTCTGCCAGTTTTGACCCTTATATCTATAGTAATACGGTTGAAAAGTACGACCTCCAGTGAACTCCGTTGTATGTTATTGTCCGTCTATTTTTATACAGGTTGTAGAGGACAGCCCTCCGCAGACTGATAGGGTGAATTCAGTATATCATACTGAGATGACCGGTACAAGAAATTATTTCAGGGACGTTACTGGAATCCATTAAATTTGCTGTTTTATTTCCTCATACGCAGTGTATCGTTACCGTGGTTTGTAGGTAGCGAACGGCAAGCGCGACGACGAGTTCGATAAACTCTGTAGCTAGGCAAGAAGTGAACAGCTGATTTCACGTGTCGTTCGTTTATTTTAACATCCATTGTTGGTTTTTATTTTAGCCGTATTATTTACATAAATGGAATGCTGCGTACGTACAGAGAATGCAATTTTAACATTGAAATAAAGGAATAGTAACTGACAAGACGATAAAAAAAACCGCTGAAAAATTCCGGTGGAATATGATTCAGAATAAGGAGCCGAATGCACCCTGTCAGTTTGCGGAGAGCTGTCCCTTACACCCTCTATTTTACTGTCCATCTTATTGATTTGAAACTCTGGTCTAGCGGTCGCACGCGCTGAGCATGACATTTCGATTCCTAGTTCGGACGTGCTATTTGGTTTTTCATCAGGAAATTCTCAGCAGCAGCCACGGAGTCTGGTTTTATGCCCGGTTTATGGGAATAGGCTCGCCCCCCACTACTTGGGACTGAAACAAAACTAGCGAAATGTGGGTGTACTATGAGGTACGCCGTAAGCCTCTGCCGAACCCTTCAGTCGTGGTGTTGTAAGATGCACACGTGCACAGTATGTAGTGCACTATCACCATATCGTTATCACATCCTCTGTTGTCTGCAGGAGGCGGACGAGAGCCTGAACTTCGACGAGATGATCCTGGAAGCTGCCAAGTCTATCATCTCAGCCACGTCCGCGCTCGTCAGGGCGGCGTCGGCGGCGCAGCGGGAGCTCATCGATCAGGTAATTTGGCTTTACATCTGTATTATGTACTCGTAAATATATCAGATTAGTGATGAGTAATAGTTACTAGTGGCGAAGGGTTAAAATTGACCGAAGAAAAAAAAGAATGAAAACTGTATTATTATTTTTTCGTTGTTTTTGTTTCTGTTTATTATGACCATATTTTCGTTATCAGTGACCCCGAAAACAACGAAAATGACACCCATGACAAAAAAAAAAGATAATTTTCGCCGGCGCCATCTTCCATTTTCATTTTGACCTCATTTTCATTATCACCGACTCCGAAAACCACGAAAATGACACCCATGAAGAAAAAAATCGAAATTTTTATCGGCGCCATCTTGTTTTTTTTTTTACTTCATTTTTTTATGAGCGACCGAAAACGATGAAAATGACACTCATGAAGAAAAAACCGAAAATCATCCACGCCATCTTGTATTTTCATTTTGACCACATTTTCGTTATCAGCAACCCCGAAAACCACGTAAATGACACACATGAAGATAAAACCGAAAATTTTCATTTGTGCCATCTTGCATTTTCATTTTGACCTCATTTTCGTTATCAGCTACTCCGAAAACCACGAAAATGACACCCATGAAGAAAAATTCGAAAATTTCATCGGCGCTATCTTGTTTTTTTATTACTTCATTTTCGTTATCAGCGACCGAAAACCATGAAAATGATATCCATGAGTAAAAAACCGAAAATCATCCACGCCATCTTGAATTTTGACCTCATTTTCGTTATCAGCAACCCCGAAAACCAGGTAAATGACACCCATGAAGATAAAACCGAAAATTTTCTTTGGTGCCATCTTGAATTTTTATTTTGGCCTCATTTTTTTCGTTATTAACGACCCCGACAACCATGAAAATGACACCTGAACAAAACCGAAAAAACTTTCATCGGCGCCATCTTCACATTTGATTACGCTTTTAAAGTTGTTTTAACTGACTCGTTCGCAGGGCAAAGTAGCTCGCCGTCCGACATCGTCGTCCGACGACGGGCAGTGGTCCGAGGGCCTGATCTCTGCCGCGCGGCTGGTAGCGGCGGCAGCGCACTCCCTGGTGGAGGCCGCCAACGCACTGGTGCAGGGCGCCGCCAGCGAGGAGCGGCTCATCTCCAGCGCGCGCCAGGTCGCCTCCTCCACCGCGCAGCTGCTGGTGGCTTGCAAGGTATGTTCCACTTCACCTGCCGCCCACGCGCTGGTGCAGGGCGCCGCCAGCGAGGAGCGGCTCATCTCCAGCGCGCGCCAGGTCGCCTCCTCCACCGCGCAGCTGCTGGTGGCTTGCAAGGTATGTTCCACTTCACCTGCCGCCCACGCGCTGGTGCAGGGCGCCGCCAGCGAGGAGCGGCTCATCTCCAGCGCGCGCCAGGTCGCCTCCTCCACCGCGCAGCTGCTGGTGGCTTGCAAGGTATGTTCCACTTCACCTGCCGCCCACGCGCTGGTGCAGGGCGCCGCCAGCGAGGAGCGGCTCATCTCCAGCGCGCGCCAGGTCGCCTCCTCCACCGCGCAGCTGCTGGTGGCTTGCAAGGTATGTTCCACTTCACCTGCCGCCCACGCGCTGGTGCAGGGCGCCGCCAGCGAGGAGCGGCTCATCTCCAGCGCGCGCCAGGTCGCCTCCTCCACCGCGCAGCTGCTGGTGGCTTGCAAGGTATGTTCCACTTCACCTGCCGCCCACGCGCTGGTGCAGGGCGCCGCCAGCGAGGAGCGGCTCATCTCCAGCGCGCGCCAGGTCGCCTCCTCCACCGCGCAGCTGCTGGTGGCTTGCAAGGTATGTTCCACTTCATCGTGGAGCCTATCTGTATGTAATGCCAGGTCCAGGGCAGCACTCCACCAACATGTGTAGCCGCCACTTAGCCGCGACCCTCTCTATATCATCATTTGGTGATCATAAAGGCACCGCCGCGCTCACCATCGGTTTACCACTTTTCAAACTTATCACTCAGGGCATACGGGTGAAAACTGGTCAACCGTCAGAGAAGTGTGTAGTGCTTATTTCATATTTCATCACAGAAAATAAAACCAAATTTCTTACTCTAACTTTCAATTTGTATCTTCTCAGGTGAAAGCCGACCCTTCATCGGAGTCAACCCGCCGCTTGCAATCAGCTGGAGCCGAAGTCATCAGGTCTACCGACAACCTGGTGCGGGCTGCCCGGGATGCCATCCAGACTGAGGAAGAACGGAGTCTGGTCCTCAACAGGCGCATGGTGGGAGGCATCGCGCAGGAGATTGACGCCAGGTAAGCGTCATCTTGAGATGGGCAGACGACATAGTTGCCATCGGTGGAAAGACGTGGATGAGCCTGGCAAAGGAGCGTGGAGATTAGCACAAGAAAGGAGGCCTCCTTTGCCCAGCAGTGGGTGGATTCAGGCCGTGGATGATGATGATGAAGCATCTTCTTTAGCAAAACGTCCATAGACGCCGCGACGTCGCCTCGAGTGCATCTGGAATCCAGCGGAGCCAACGATCCATCTTGTAGGACACATACCTATTATTGGAACCTTTGGTTATGTGGTTGGAGAAGGTTGTAAATAAAGCCACAGAGCCCAGTATAAAGTCTATTGACGATAACCTGGATTAATAGTTACAGTTAAGTTTCTTAAATAATCTTAATAGCACACACGTTATTGGTACGGCGCGGCGAAGACGACTGGCTCTAGACTGTAGGCGCGGGGAACGTTGCATTTAGCACCGTTAGCATTATTGTGACCCGTAGTTCCTACACCCATAAACACCAGAGTGTGACGTCCCAACTGCTGTGCCCCAGTCCAGCCCCACGCCTTATAATTGTGTAATATGTTTGTTCCACCAGGTCTGAAGTCCTTCGCATAGAGAAAGAGCTAGAGGAAGCCCGCGGCCGCCTCACCGCCATCCGACAGGCGAAGTACAAGATACGCGCCGGGGAGACCTCGGGAGACGACACGGACACGGATGTGCAGCTGGGCTACAACAGTGACGCGAGCCAGCACCAGCACAGGTAACACAAGGAAATACCTTGAAAGAAACGAAACAAAATGTATTTATATATGCTTAAACATGGCGCATAACAAAATAAAGCTATAAAAAAAGAGTAAACATTGAGCTCCTTGAGTTCTGAGCTGAGCTACACGATTACTGACACATGCTTGCACTGACTGGACAAGTCCACAACTGTGTGGTTCCTTCTTTAAAAAACTATATCTTTATCTTTACATAGTATAAAACGAAGTCGCTTCTGCTAACTATACGCTTAGATCTTTTAAACTACACAACGGATTTTAATGCAGATTTCAGTAATAGATAGAGTGATTTAAGAGGAAGGTTTTTACGTATATACTACATTGCACCCGGCGCCGGTCGCTAGTCAGATATAATCTGTAAGGCCCTCATGTGACACTGCATATCAGACTTTCAGAACTCCGACTACCCTAACGAATGTCAAAGATCTACAAATAACAGCTGAAACCAAAGGCTTAACATGTTACTTACATGCTATTAGACGCACGAAGAGACCCTCCGGGCTTGAGATACCACTTCTATCCGCTATTGTCAAACCGATGGTCATCCATCCGCAAAATAGACCGAGGCGAGCGTAGTTTAACCTCGGTCGACCGACTCGTTACCCTGTAACTAGACAAGGCCCCTTAATCACAACGCTTCGATTCTATTTTCGATTCGCAAACTCGTATGTCGTATCTTTTTTTGACGAAATCGAGCGAGATAGACAAACGACTTTCCGAATCGAAGCGTTGTGAATAGCTATGCTGGAGCCCATTATTAACAAAAAATCATATCTCCAACAGATTCAAGACCCCGAACAGCAGCTTCGCGAACACGACGTACAGCCCGAACAGCACATACTCGCCGCACACGACACAGACAACACACAACACGACCAACCTTAGCACACACATCTCGCACCTCAACCAGTCCATTCACGGCACACCCGGGCCAGCGAAGAGCCCTGTCTCACCCGGATATGGGTACACTACGCCGAAGAGTCCTACTGCACCTGCTAGGCCCGATAACTTCAACAGTATGACTCCCTTGAACCAATCAACTTTGAACCAATCGTCTCTGAACCAGTCTTCGTATAGTCAGAATTCTGGTTACAACCAGTTTAGAGAAGAGAAACAGTACACGGTTCAGAGTCCGACGTTTTCAAGTTTTAGACCTCAGAGTCAGGAGGAACCCAAGCAGAATTATGAAGGATTTACCACTCGGTAAGTTATTTTTGAAGTTTTATTTTTGGTCACTTTTTATAGTTGGTTTTTGGTGTTGGAACCAGTAGAAGATATTTAGTTTGTCCGGTGAGCCTTTTTCCTTTTAAAACTTTTTCTTAGACGACGAATTAATTCTCTTACAAAAAACTATATACTCGGCTCTCGTTTTTTTCACACTTGGTGACATCTCAATACAATATTGAAGCGCCGTAAATTGCTCGGCGATGCCCAGATGTCGAAAAATCACATAGCTATGAATTGCTCAACTGTATTGCCCACGTAAGTGCAACATAAGATTTAAACCAGTTAGAGGGCGTCCATTACTTACGTGAGGCTTTTCGGGGTCGAGCCCAATCTCATGGGAGTGAGGGGGTTCTTGGCAAATATCACGACGTTTTTTTTCCAGCAAGAAACTGATCAATTGCGTGAAATCGAAGTTACTAATTAAGTAAACATGTTTCTCCACTAAAATATAGCTAAATCCTACACAACAATATTTAATAATAAATATTCAATGGAAATAAAATTGGTTTTTAACTAAATCCAACACAACCAAGCACAGAACAACGCATTTACACTTCACTACGAATTTTGATGAATCTCACGTGAGATTAGGGCGGGGGTAAAGAGGTCATACCAAATCCCACGACATCTCACCAAAGGGGGAGGGGGGGGGGGTCGAAAAGGTCTCACGTAATTAATGGACGCCCCTTACATTCCTTTAGTTACTACTAAAATTTGAAGGCTCACTTGTAATCTTAGATGTTGCAAAGCATAAATTAGACTTTCTTTAAAAATCTAGATCATTTTAGTATAGAGGTTTCAACACCAAAAACAACAAATATTTTACTTCAACAACACAAGTAATTCTAACGTTTTTTTTCCCAAATTATTAACTCAAAACCTTTTGCTTTCCACGCTGCCATCGGACACAAACAGATGATTACATAATATTTAATACTCTTATATACAAAATATAACTGTTTCAATGTGCCTTCACACCTTATGATATGTGCCTACTATATAAATTATATATTATACCTATATATTATAGTTAATAAGATTACGAATACAAATATACAAACACTCTGGAAGCCAAATTCAAGGTTAGAATAATTAATTTTTAAAAGATGTTACTTTAACTGGTTATTCTGCGATTTGACTGAAAAAGTGCTCAAAATATATGGATAAAATGAAAAATAAGTTTAATCGTTGAATAAAAGTAAAAGTAATATTCAATATGTAGTATTTAAAATATTAACGCATTTAGGGTAGATATTTTAATAGTTTTTTGTTGACAGTATTCAAAAAGCTTAAAATGACACTATACTATTATTTAAGCCTAGCAACACTGTGGTTACTTCAAAATCATTGTGAACAGTAAAATAAATAGTATTTTTTTTTAAACATGCCAATCGGTTGTACCTGAAATAACTGAGGAACTTAAGGGGCCATTGTATTCATAATAAAATTATAAACATTTACTTCCTTTGTAAATGATGAAAGGACCTAATATCGAACCTTTTGGTACATACTTACTTTTAAACCCATTGAATTGACACCATTTATTTGTACTTGCTGATGTCTATTGTTCAATGATGATATCCTGTTATGTTCAAGTTTTAAGAGTAGGATTTGGACATCAATAAAACCCACTAAGTTCATTTAATCCCATTGAATGACTTTTGCATGAAATATTTTTCGCGATAACGAAGCATTTCATGCAGTATACCAACTACCAATTATATTTAAATTAACATGATTTTTGACATTAATGTTCTTTCATTTTATATTCAATACATTTATTTTACTGTCATACACATTACTATACTTCATGCATGTCTTCACGCTTTATACAATGTATACTCAGCAGAATTATAAAAATACTCTTGTATATGTATCTGTTAGAAAACAACTATTATATACTATTCCATTCTACATGAGCCACAGACTGGTCTAGCTTTAAACTGTCTATCCTAGCTTTGAACCTAGATTTAATCCCAGATCTATGCTAAATTGAAACTTAGATCTAAGCCTGTGATTTATACTCAAAATTTAACTAACATAAATTTGTGCCTATGTTGAATGCTAGATCTACAAATGAATTTAATTTTAAAGCTATGCCTTGTTTTCTAGATCTATGACTGAATTAATCTTAGATCTATGCCTATATTTTACCCTAGGTCATTGCTCATTTTTCTAGTTCTATGCCTACATTTTGTCCTAGATCTACGCTTTTTTAAATCTTAAATCTTTGCCTAGATTAAATCCTAGTTCTATGCCTAGTTGAGTCTCATATGCCTTTCGTTTCACAGAATATCTTCCAATGACAGAACGATGAATCAAGAGTAAGTTTTAAAAACAACGCTTTTACAAACATTCATACATATATTATAGTTGATTTAAATGTTATTTTATATGGCAATGTTGACAAAGATAACTCAAAAATATAGATTGACAGCAAAATAAGTTGATAGGAAACAACGAATATTTCAGAGCATTGTCTTGACTTGATGTAATTAAAAAAAAACCAGCCTATTACTGTCCCACTGCTGGGCAAAGGCCTCTTCTCAACAGAGAAGGCACATAAATATTTTAAATAATATTACAATACTGTTTTAATGATTAAATATAGACATACTTAATTAACAAACTATACGCAACCTTAAAATAATAATATAAACTAAACATTTACAAAAAGAGGACTAAACTAAGACACGCTGCATATTTAAAACGACAAAATTGGAATTATTATAATATAATAGAGCTTAAAACGGGTTTAAATATTATAATATAATAGAGCTTAAAACGGGTTTAAATATTATAATATAATAGAGCTTAAAACGGGTTTAAATATTATAATATAATAGAGCTTAAAACGGGTATAATATAATAGAGCTTAAAACGGGTTTAAATATTATAATATAATAGAGCTTAAAACGGGTTTAAATCTACACTTCGGGCTGTAGCAAAAGAGAATTCCCTAATTCTTAATCCTAATAACATTTGGCCCGATTCTCCCGACCCCAAACTAACGAACCCGTCTTTGTTTATTTGTTTACATTGCCGACGAAGTAATATTATGATCAACTATACATATGTAAATAAATACATAAACATACAGAATGTAAATACTTTTTGTGAGCGTCCATAAGCTTGAAATCCGCTTTGCAATATGCTAGGAACGTTTTGCGAACCTGTATCTGCTTTATGTTTATTTATTATACAAATGGCCACAAAATTGTCGCCCCACACTAGGGAGTAGTAACGTACACAAACCCGGAACAACTAACTATCTACAATGCTAGAACTACAATAGACGCATTTATGCGAATATTGGCGGTATTTTGCTATTAAATAACTACATCATATTTATTTATTAAAGATCAATAGGTATGGGAGAACACAACATGCTGCGCTGACCGCAAAGAAATTGGTACAAATCATGATCTGTCAAAGGACCAATTTGTTCGTGACACCATTGTTTAACTATTGTGTCTACTTCCTGGACAGATCAAGGGCAGGGAAATAATGTTGATTTACACACCATATTTCCATTCGTTTTAAGTTATTTTTGTTTGAGCCGAATAACACAAATATTTTCACAAAGACAGCAATTTTAGTGCCTGCATACTCCAAAAATCGCGTGCCCAATATGGTCTCAAGGTTCATATTATTAACTGCGTCTGTGAGCATTTTACGAATTGTAACGTAATTCGTATTATTATCTGCTATAGCGGCCATTTTAGCTGGCTTGATCTGACTTTCAGAAACCGCGTCAACAAAATGATCTGCTTGTTCCCCAACGCTCCTAACATACTGCCCAAGTGGACCGAGCCATCGTTCTGTACATAATATACTGTGTATAGCTTATATACTATCTCCTATGTACTTGTACTTAGAGCAACTAACTAGGCATGCTCTGTTACTGATTGATGCAAGGTTTTAAGTGGTGGTTCAGTTTTATAGATGGATAAAATATTTCTTGCATTGTCTTAAAAGTTTAAATGGTGACATCATTTTGTGTTTTTTCAAATCGCGCTTTTTTCTCAAGAATTATAATTCATGTACAAAAGAAATATTTAACTTTATAATTAAAAACGAAACTGGAGCACCACTTGAAAGCCCGTTTTGACAAACTAATGTACCGTAACGTAACCTGCATGGGGTGCTTCACAAGGACAAGCCTAGAGGAGGTGACAGTGAGGTCGCTAACCCTGCCGGAGGTCCGCACGGCGCACCTGGTCGGGGAGGACCGGATACCGTACAAGAGGGAGCGGGCCCCCCCTCCCCCGCCCAGGAGGGCTTCGCTACTTAGGTGCGAGGAAACTAAGTGAATTCGGTTTGTGATGTTACTTCTTCTACTTTTGTTTTGGTTTGCACTCGGTTGCCAGGTGAGGTTTGGTTGATCCGGTACGGACAGTGTGCGGACACGACTCTCAATACCAGACTCTGGCTAATCTATTGAAGTATTTGTCAAAGTCTGGTGTCTGACAGTTCGCTATCTGTTTGTATCGGTGTGACTGAACTTTTACGGGGGTAGGTGAAAAATGGGGTATTGGTTTTTAGTTTCAATGTGGAGATTAAAGTGTTGGTTGTCTATGTCATTTCATTGTAGTTACGGGCTAAATATCATTTTTGTGTAGTTAAAATCGTTTTTAAATAATAAATTTGGGTTGTAACATTAAATTTCGGTTAGAACATCCATTTTTATATCTCAACTCGTAGTCACCGAAAAATGCTGCTAACAGAAAGATAACAATTATCCACCAAAAACGAAGATTGTTTAATCAGAAGCCCAAAATGGCAATACAGTGGCCAATAACATTTGAAAAATCATTCATCTTTGCAAACCATAAAAACTGTACTTCAATACTCTCATTTAAAAAAAAAAGTATGTGTCGATATAAAATCATCAATCATCACTATACTGTCTCACTACTGGGCAAAACAATCACCATCACATCACAATCCCACTGTTCAAATCATCAGTTCCATCACCAGAACCTGACAACCACATCGGGGTAGGTGGGGTCACATATCGTGCTAATTTATGGCACATGACACCATCACTGACCGCGGAAGACACCATGAAGGCAGAATCAGTGCCCTGCATCACATGACCCCCTGCTACAAGGAAGAAGGTGGGGAGAGAGGGGTCAGATAGTGCTGGACACTGTAAAGTACCCTGTCGTTGATATGACACATTGAGTTTTCGCAGTAGTTACACAGGCTGATATTTTAATAGGTCACATTAACTTTTTTAGGAAACTAGCCTATTTTTCATTAAAATATTTTTTCCATACTATATGTATATTTTGGTCAAGTTTGTGTTGTCCATAAAATAAGTTATTTTAGCCGCTCGGGTCAATCTTTAGGTTAAGCCGTGCTTGCCTAGGTTGGTCTGTGGATGGGTGACCACCCTTACATACCGAGTTTCCTCCGTGCCTCGGAAAGCACGTTAAGCTGTTGGTCCCGGCTGTCATTTGCAGATCTTTGACAGTGGCCCAAAAAGTCTGACAACCAGTCTTACCAAGGGGTATCGTATTACCCAGTACTAACTGGGTTGTGGAGGTCAGATAGGCAGTCGCTCCATGTAAAATACTGGTATTCAGCTGCATCCGGTTAGACTGGAAGCTGACCCCAACATAGTTGGGAAAAGGCTAGGCTGATGATGATGACCTTTTTCAAACTCAAACTCCATGCATTTGTTTTAAATAGACCCGAGGCATAATAACTGTGAGTGGACCGTAGATGCCCATTCTAAAATCGTAGATCTCATGGAGATGAATGGGCAGGAAGCTCCACATTATAAGAAAAAAATATTTGATGGTCACACAGTACCTTAAAGTGACAGATATAAAGCTGTACAAAATCAAATTCGACTCAAACTCAGTGTGTCTTATTTACTGCAGTGTAAAGAATATATTGAAACTTTTACGGAAAAGGAAGAAGTATAATGAACGATTAAACGAGCGAATGTCTACAGTGAATGAATGAGAGAAAGTCTTCGAACTATGAAATGTGTCACGCTGAATGAATGATGAATGGAATGACACCTTTTCATTCACGAATACGAGAAACCTATACACAAAGTGAAGCCATGTTATACTGGTATGTATAGCTTGATGTGTCCTTGTGTACACAACTACACAGATGTGGTCTGGTAGAAGAAAAAGGTATACTTTTAAGAAGTGTAAGAATGATTGAACGAATGAAAAGCTTGGTCCTTTAATAATTTTGTGAACATAACCATTTTTGTCATTAAAACTTAAACAATACATGTTACTAATACTTCTACAAAAAAAAACTAAAGTTAAAAGACTGTTCTTTTAGCAATATGTCGAAACTTCTAGAATATTTAAAAGCAAATACTAATAATAATGTTTTCTAATGACATTTTGTTGCCTGAGACTAATTCTTCTTGTTTTTAATTCTCTTCTGGCATGGCATGGCGGTGTTGGTGTCTAACTCTTCTGGGAATCTACCTGGGGCTAACTTCATCAACATTTGTTCAGCAAAACTTGGTTTTAATATAATGTTAGGTTGTTTATTTAAATTATGTTAGGGTGTCTATATAATTAGGATGGGGTTTTATAATTTGGATTACTTATGGTTGGTTTTGAGTTGTTTATGGGTTAATAATTCTTTGAATATTTAAAACAAATATGTTTAAAATATGAAAGTGTGTACATAACAATCTCATCGAACTTAAAATTAAATTTCAAGTTTTTTTTACTTGGTCTAGTGGTTGCAACCGCGATTGCAGAGAATGATGTCCTGGGTTCGATTCCCGGGTCGGCAAAGTGATATTGGGTTTTTCCATCAGGACTTTTCAATAATAAGATCCTCCTTTAATAAATTGGTTTTAAAGAAAACTTTCGATACTTTCAAATGAGAGTTTTACAAAAACATCTCTACCAATCCCTTCGGATAGAACAGGTGTGATGTTGTATTCAAGTTATACCTGATTAAGCTTACAGGCAACATCACCCAATAAAATAAAATTCTTAATGCAGGCTTGTAAAAAAAGACCCATGAGCAGCTCTAACCAAATAACCAACTACAACCACCTAATCAACCTATAACCAACTAAAAATAACATTGCAGCTACGAGACGCGCCTGTACGACACCCCGCGCCCTCTCCAAGACCCCCCACGACACCTTCACGACCCCCCACGACACATCGAGACCAAATCTGAGCGCCAGGAATCATCGCACTACGATTACAAAGAACAAAAGTATGGATACGAGCCCCCTAAGACACCACTCAGCCCTAAATTTAACGCCAGAGAACTCAAATTTGATGACAAAGAGCCCATCTACTCAACCTTGAAGAAACCGTTCGATGGAGTTGGCCAAACATTCTCAGAACACCAGAAGTCGACTGAAGCTATCCCTGGAGGGACTAAACAGTCAGAGTTCAAGGTCCATAGCGAATCTTACCAGTCGTATCCTAAAACTGAGTTTAGTAAGACTGAATTCCGTGAAGACGTCAAGTCTCCTTTTCCGTCTACCCCCAAATTTGATAGATCTACAGAGTTAGTAAAAGCAGTGACTCCAGATTATGACAGAATTGCCTCTCCATACAAAGAAAGTTCTAGTTACGGTGGTCCCAATTACATGGAGGAAACTACTACGGAAGTCAAGGAGATTCCTAATGGTACACAGAAAATCACAACAACAAAAATCTACAGTTCTTCGCCCGTGAATTTGACGACAACTAACACTAAGTATGAACCGATCAGGCTAGATGGAATCGATGAATTGTCGAAATCTTTTGATAATGATTCGAAGTACAGCACTTTAGACTCCCGCTTCAACACTTTAGAGTCTAAACTCAGCTCGGATACCAGTCGATCATTTATGAGGCCTTCGGAGTTCCAGTCCTCGGACTACCAGACCGCTACAAACGTTACGAAAGTTAAAAAACCTTCGGAGATGGTGAAGGAACTAGACGCTTTGGACAAGAAGTTCTCCAAGCAGACCATCACCTCAGAAACCATTGAACGGAAGTCCGTGATGACCAGCTCTCACAAATCGGAGTCTTCGTCGACAGTCACTAAGAAATTCGGCAACTTTTAAAAGGTGCGTCTTACTGTGGACAAAAAGCTTTTATTTACCGCTTCACATTACCGGTATTTATTTAGTACATAGTATATTTTTGTTGAAATTGTTCTTTACCATGGTAAAATTACGGTTTTTACCGCGGTAAATGACTGGGTAAAATTAAATTGGTATTTTTACCGGTAATTTTTGGCGACAGTTTGTAATGTAAGTGTTGAAATTTAAAAGGACTATGCAAGTTTTTAAAAGAACTTTGAAATTATTTATATTTTAATACATATTAGTGTTTTGTAATTTGATGTTTTTTCTAAAAAGTCTCGAAAATTAATTATTTGGTAGATATTTTGTCTTTTCGAATCATTTGTACAGGGTGGTCTGTATTGGTTATAGTCTCGAAATTACATTTAACTAGTTAAAAAGAAATATACAGAACAGCCTAATGGCCAAAGGTGTTCATTTGCGATCGTTAGATCGCCTGTTCGAATCTCAGCCATTTCTCTCACTCTCAATCTTGAAAATATAGAAAAAATGGGTCAAAAGTCAAAATATCTGCCGCAACAAATTGTATAGTTGTTGTATATTAAATCTAAAATCTATTGAAAGTTTACTTATAAAGAAAGTGTGTCTATTTAAATGTTTGTCTTTGTGTTTTTGATCTAACATTTAAAACGCCGTTTATTAAAGTTACTAAAATATTTATGAAAAAATATTTAAAAAAAAATTCTAACCAACATACTTATTTATAAAAGCCAGATAATTTTTAAATATTGATGTACTAAAATAAAATGTAAGATTAAAAACATGAATTAAAGCAAAAGTGACTAAAAATTAAAACTGTAAATTTAAATATAAGGTGCTAAAATATTTAATTTAAAATACGGCGGTGTCTTAGTCAGCCTTAGAGATTTGGAGTTCAATTATTATTGTTATTAATACTTGGGTTTAGTTATGTCAAAGTGTGCGAGCCTGGTAACTAGGCCAATTATTGAAATATCTACAGTTAACTGGATATAGGCATCTTTTTTTAACAGACTTCCAAAAAGAGGATGTTATCAATTTGACTGTTTTTTTTTTAAATCATAATCTGTCAAACTGACTAGGAAAAGTCACTTTTCTACAACAACTTGGGCAGCTTTCTACAGCAGTAATGTCCTTTTATACATTTTAATGAGCATTTTTTAAAGATTGCTCCCAATCCATGAAACCATCAAGTCCAGTATATATTATGGTCTAAAGTTAGTTTATATTAAGGTAAAAATAGTGAGAAAAAGTCTTTCTTGAATATTGTTCAAATAATATATCATACATCATAATCATGACATTTAAAATGAACTGGTTCTACTATCATTCTCAACTCACACTTTCCATAGAAAAATATTACCTACGAATGCACCTACTGATATTTTTAAATAGATAAATATGTAGTTTTCAAAAGATCTCTTACACAATTATAATTAAGTACATGTAAATGCTGCCTGCATTTACAAAAACGTCCACCATACACTTTGACACGACTAAATCCAAGTCCCACTGCTGGGTATGGAGCCCACGTTTCACAAAGTGCTAGCCCCGCGGGGACCTTATATTGATGCCTTCGATTTTACCGACTGTGCCATTACGGATAGCATTGTTATTATATTCATGTTTTTTGGATATTTCGTGCCTTTCTTCTAAATATTATGTAAACGTTTTGAAAGGGCTGTATGTTGGCAAAATACTCATAAAAATATACAAAGCAGCTAGATATAATGCAGCTAATATATTAAAATATGCAAAACTACAAAAAGTATAAAAATATTCAGAATATTTGAAAAAAAAAACTAGATGTAGAGCAGATTTAAATATAAACGTATTTGAATTTATAATGTCGTCAAATAAAATGCCCCCATGACTACTAGCTAACTCCAAATACAGCCCAATATATGAAGCGATGTGCCATTTTCAGAATATATATTTAATTTTATAAATTATTATAATATACATTTTATTAAAAAATATTCTAACTGAAAAATATTCACGGCATCCTGTTAATAAAAAGAGCTAAATATTTATTAAAATGAAATTAAGTGTTATAAAAAAAAAAAAACAGAAATATGGTATGGAAATATGAGCAGCCTATAGTGTTCCCTCTGGTGGGACACAGACCTCCTCTCTACGAGGAATGGGCCGTGATCCACCACGCCGACCCAGTGCAGGTTGATAAAAACATATATTTAGTCTGATTCTGACATAAAATATTCATATTGGAAATAAAATCAGCTAAGATGCATTAATTATACCTACCTCCGTAACAGGATGTCTTGAACTTCAGTGATCGTGTGGTGCATTATTTTACAAAATATACTAAATATATATTTAATGAAAAAATGTATTTGTATACTAATATACTAAGAATTAACTATTTGACCGACACTACGCGAAAAGCCGGGCAAATAGTTACAAGCTTGCAAATTAACGCATTTAGAAAAGGGAATTTTTAATATTGACAAAAAAAAAGAATTTTATTTATTGTTTTTATTTTATAGCATGATGATGGTGACAACGGGCGAAATCTCGTGAAGTTATTTACGAAAAAGTATATAACTAAAATAAGATGAAATTTAAATAACTAAATTAAAAACTAATATTTAATTTTCAGAGTAGCTCGTTCTAATATTCAATGCAATTAAATGTAATATTATTTGTCAAACCACGTGCCTTATGTGAGTTCGTAGCTTGAAAAACATTTTTTTTCTCTTCAGTGCGGCGGCAGCGTGTATCAGACAGGTGGTCATATTTGAAGTGTGATTAAGACCATACAAAAATTAAATGAGATTACGACGATGGTCTCATGAAAAAAGACAGAAAGTTGTCCAGTTTCGTTGTCTATACCACATCTATAAATATGAGTACACCTTTCCGATACATTTTGTATAAAATATTGAACTTAAACATGAAATACAGATGTTTAACTTTACTAAAGCTTCATGTGTATTATAGTACATATATACATTTGTACTCTTAGGATAGATGCCCGCGAAAGCGATTCGTCCACTGAAAGGTATAGAAACACCAATTCTTGTAGTTTAGTATATAGAAATATAATTAAATAGTTTTTATTATAAAAATACGTATTTTGTACCCTTGTCTAAATTCGATATAAAAAGTTCGACATTTTAAAACAAAAAAATTGTCGTCAAAAACAAAAGAAAATATATAGATTTGACGTAAAGTTTTTACAAAAACTTCGAAAATATAAAAGGTGTCGGAAAAGTATATTAAAACAGCAGTAAAAATAAAAAAATAAGTGTATTGACAAACTCAGCGTAATAATACCTAGTATGCATGTTTGAATATTCTTCCCATGTAGAATTATATATTTAAGATTTAACTATCTATATAAAAACGCTATATAAAAGTTTATTTAGCCTTAACAATAAAGGCAAAGTAATGATATATGAGGTCAAATTAAAATAACTAGCAAAACCCCAGACACGTGATAAGTATCAATGTTAAAATAAAACAAAGAATTGTCTTTGGATTTTTCCATCAGGAATTTCTCGGTAGCAGCCACGGAGTGTGGATTTGTGCCCGGTTGATGGCAATAGGCTCGCCCCCTATTACATGGGACTTTAACATCACTGGCGAAATGTGGGTGTACTATAACGGTACACCTCTGCCTAACCTTCCGGGAAAATACGGTCATGTTATAATAGTATATAAGGTGTGGCGTGACACGGCAGTATGTAGTCACTTATAATATGCCTGCGGGGTTTTCCTAGTTAATTTAATGTGATGTCCATAAAGGCGTTTCAACCACGAGCGACAGTTCGTGTCGGGCTAAATCGTGTCTTATTAATATTAATAATATTGTACTATTGTAATCTATACTCTTATTATAAGCCGTGGTTTAGAGCGCTCAAGGTTAGCAAAAGAAAAAAACCGGCAAAGTGCGAGTCGCGCTCGCGCACCGAGGGTTCCGTATGATTTTATTATTGAACTACATATTTACGGTTTTCTGATTTTTCCCTTTACATGTTTGATTACCTTGAGAAACTCGAAGTTTACGTTTCGTTTTTTTCTTTTAAGGTACGGAACCCTAAAATAGCCTTTATTTTTCTATGTGTTGAATTTAGTGAAGAAATCCGACATTCTATGAAAAATACAAAAAAAAATGACATTATTCTGACTCTGAATGTGATAGTCTGGTTTCAGTTTTAAGAAATCTGACATCAATTTAATATCCAAAATTATTATTCTTCCAATCTTACAAAGATGCGGGTGGTGAAATTTCTGTAATTTTGAGCTCTCTAAGCAACGAATTTCGCTTGTACACTCATATAATATATGAATATACTAATTAAATATAATATGAACTATATTAATACATTATAAACTAGTTTTTTATACATAGGTATAACTTAAGTCTTCGAGTACATAAATAAAATCTCTTAAAACCAAATGCAAATGTAATTTTTACTAATTTTTTATTGTTTAAATCAATCGTTTGGTATTTTTTTGTTAATATTATGTAAAATGTTTATGTGCGGTAGCTAGGTGTAAGCGTGTATGGTGGTCGTTTCGATGTAATAAACTTGTAACTAATAATATTTTGGTGTTATTTGAATCATAACCCTCCACATATCAGCCTAGCCCTTTCCCAACTATGTTGGGGTCGGCTTCCAGTCTAACCGGATGCAGCTGAATAGGTACAGTAGGTATTTTGCATAGATTAAATGCCATCATAAGACTTAACCCAGGTCATGGTCTGCGTGTGACCAAATATAATCGAGAACCCTTCAGCCGTTATGGCGATAAAAGTTAACAAACAAACAGAGTAGCTTTATCTATAAAACGTTTCCAAGGGACCTACACTACTCACTATTGTCTCAATAATATTTTCTTATAAAATTATTGCTATTCACAATCAATTACGAATACAAATGAATTGTAGCGTGTTTATCGAATCGCAATTGTTTGAAAATACATTGTCCAAAATTGCAGAAAAGGGTAGGTAGTATTTGTTTTACGGTAAGCTAGTGGGTGGGTAGGTATATAAATATTATACCTAAGTGCTATACATCTCTGCCTATCACTTCGGTGAATTCTGGCGTGATGCAATGTTGCTATAGCACAAGAAAGGTAAAGCAGTTGGGTTTTGAAATCACAATCTAGTTGTGTTAACACTAAGGCAATTCATATTATTTGTGGACCCTTTTACGAAAACTCGCGTATAATGAAAAATTTGTGTACCTACGCGTGTTATTAATTGTTGCAGATAATATTATGAATTTTACTTATGATTTGTAATATGATTCATACTACAATTCATACTTCATGGCTCGCTGGACTAGTGGTCGCAAGTGCGACTGCTGAGCTAGAGGTCCTGGGTTCGATTCTCAGGTCAGGCAGTGTTATAAATTGAGTTTTTTCATAATTTCTCAGTAGTTGCCACGGAGCCTGCGGATTTGTTCCTGGCCGGTGGCAATGCGCTCGCCCCGTTACATGGGGCTTTATATAACTGGCTAATAGTATGTGTGTGTACTAATGGGTACACCTCTGTCTAACCCTACGGGATTTACAGGCGTGATGTTCAGGTATCATAGGTACTACAAATTGAGTTAAGGGCAGGATATTGTTGATTTTATTTTCCTAATACGATTCTGCTAAAGTTAGGAGCTCGTGGCAAAATAATAACAGCCGCGCGTTGCTCCGTGGATGGGTGACCACCCATTACATACCGAGTTTCCTCCGTGCCTCAGATAGCACGTTAAACCGTTGGTCTCGGCTGTCATTTTTAGATCTTTGACAGTCGTTACAGTGGCCCGAAAGTCTGACACCCAGTCTTACCAAGGGGTATATCGTATTACCCAGTACTAACTGGGTTGTGGAGGTCAGATAGGCAGTCACTCCACATAAAATACTGGTATTCAGCTGCATCCGGTTGATAGACTGGACGCCGACAGCAACATGCTTGGGAAGAGCCTGGGCAGACGATTTATAACGATTCTGCTAAAATTGCCCTTTTAAGCCCCCTGGTTTTAGTAGGAAAGGGACATCTACTTTGTCGCTTGGGGTTGAAACCAAACCCATACCAACGAATATTATATTTAACTTACTAATAACTGATATTTTTAAAATACTTCTAAAATCAAAGCGAAAAGAACACACCTACCTACTTACAACATCTGTTTCTTAAATTCTGATTTTAGTGAATAATTGGAAAATTTTAAAGTTTTAATAACTTAACAAACACATAAATGAATAACCAAATGTAGGTATGTATGTACCTTCTGAATCAATATTAATTGTTACAAAATAAGCCCCATTACGGTATGACGCAATTTAATCGAAACAAATACCGAACACCCGTAGCGTAGGGTGGTACCCACAGAAATCTTAATAATGTTTTACTCGGTAACATGAAATCAGAAATTGTCTGTTTTTGCCACGGGACGGAGTTGGAGTACATATACTATAGGTACGCTCTTGTATGAGAAGCAAAAAAAAAAGGTAAGTAGTTTAAATATAAATACTCGAAGATGTAGTTCTCGGAGTATTGCCAACTACTTACACTACCGTCGCGTCGGGCCTCGTTGGTCCACTGATAGGGTCGCAAGCTCGACTGCTGAGCATGCGGCCCTGGGTTCGATTCCCAGGTCGAGCAAACAAAGTGTTATTGGGTTCTACCATCAGGAATTTCTCAGTAGGCAGCCACACACACAGTCATATAAAGAATAAACAATTAGACCGAACAATAAATCGACATTACAATACAGTGCTTAATTCGACCAACTAATCAAATAAAATAAATTATTATTTCAGCAGAGTTGCTCTACAATCAATCGTTTAGTAAGTAAATAAGTTTTATTGTAATAGTGGTTGGAAAGATATTCAGTTGCCGTTCAGATATATTTGGTGACAGTCGTCTCTGAAGTTACAATGTCGAAATTAATCATTATTTTAGTGGTGGTCGCGATTTGCTCGGCAGGTAATATATTATTTTGGTTTTACTTGATATTTTGATTAATTTCTTTAATTATAAGACAAGCATTGGTATAGTAGGTACCTACCTACATTTTGATATAAGTGGGGAAACTTTGATATTGCAGTCGAGGCGAATTTTAAACCCGAGCCACTGGCGAGGTTGTTATGTAGCCGAGAACTGCAGTAAAAAATGCTCACTTGTAGCAAACGACGTTTTCCAACAAACTTTTGAAGAAATAAAATAATAGAAAATTATTTTTGTTATAAATTATTAGGAAACTATGATTAAATTTGCTTTTTTGCCTTTGCCCAACAGTGGGACAGTAATAGGCTGATATTGTTATTATTATATGTATTACTAGCTAACTATACTACTAACATCGGTCCAGCCGTTTCGGAGATAAGCCGGAACAAATAGACAGACGCATAGACGTACAGACAGAAAAAAAAAAATATAATTAATTCAGCAAAAAACTGCATGTTATTTTGAAATTACAAAACAAACACTTCAATTTTGTTTATTTGTATAGATTTTTTAGAAGCGAGTGGATAAAGCTGCTCTATATAACCAAGTTATATTCCAGTTGGTGCTGAGATAGTCCGGCCCTGCGCCTTCCACGACTACGGATGTATCCAGGCGAACTTAGCAGCCAACTCTAACTGCAAAAGGAACGTGAGCGGTTACCTGCCCAGCAAATACTTGGTGAAAGAATTCCGGTTTGAAACTCCCTTCTTCAATTCTTCATATATTGAGAAGAATCTGATCGTGAAAAACCACGACAAGTGCCGTGTTTCGGAGTTTTTGTAAGTATAGAGGTGCTCCAACAATTCAACAACAAACAACTCGTCCAAAGCGATGGCGAAATAGATCGGAGCTGGATGGATGAAATGGCGGCAGGTCATGGTAACAATATGCGACTCCTGCATTCCCTTAATAAGGGGAAGATTTATAAAACAATGGTTAGACCTGCTGTCTTGTATTGATCAGAATGTTGGGCCACAAAAGGGATGAATGTAAGGTAATTACATGTGACTGAGATGAGAACGTTAAGAGGGGTGGTGGTGTAACGCGAATGGATAAAATAAGTCTGGAAGTGTCGCCGGAGACTGAAAAGTATGGACGTGTGATGCGGAGGAATGAGGAAAATGTTGAGTATGAATGTAGACAGCTATAAGATTAGAGGAAGACCAAAGAAACCATGGATGGACTGTGATGGATGATATGGCAAGAAAGGTCTGCTGAGATGAGGAGTAATAGAGAATTATGGAAGAAGAAGACATGCTGCGCCGACCACTAGTGAATTGGTATAAGGGCAGGAGAATGATGAAACGAGTGACAAAGTTTATCACGTTTCACATATTTCTAAAATAGTTCAGCGCGGTGCGTGGTGTAGAGTCGCGGTGTCCGAGCAGAAACGAGGCGAATGACGTACCTATTTCACGTTTTTGTTACTGATACCTATAAAGCTTTATGCATATGAGGTCCTGGGTTCGATGGAATTTCTCAGTAGCAGCCACGGTGTCTTGATTTGTGCTCGGTTGCTGGCAATAGGCTCGCCCCCTACACATGGGTGAAATGTCGATGAACTATTAGGTAGGTACACCTCTGCCTAACTCCTCGGGGACTACAAGCGTGATGTTACGTCATGTGACAACCTATTCCAGCTACAACACAGACACGAACAAGGCGGTGCTCTGCGTGGACTGCCCGCTGCTGGACCTGGAGTCCGACCGCGTGCTCATCCAGCACAGGAGCAAGCTGGAAGACGAACTCTATCACTACCATATTCATGCCGAATACCGTAAGTACACCTAGCTCCTACTACTTTGTGACCCGACTACGGCCAAGCCAAAAGGAAGGGCTATGATTTTAGCAGTCTATGTTTGTATTTACGATGTTCCACCCTCAGACCAAATAAAAATGTAAAGATGGAACTCTGCGAACAGCAAAGTGAGGCCGTCAAATTACGTCTCGCCGGGTACACTCAGAACAAAGAAGTGAGGCCGGTTTGCTAAACATGTTGTGCATTTATTGAGGCATAGTTTAATTGTAGTTTGATCTTAAATGTGTGTGTGTCAGCGTGTATGAACAGCGCGAGACGTAATTTGACGGCCTCACTTTGCTGTTCGCAGAGTTCTGTCTTTACCTTTTATTTGGTCTGAGGTTCCACCGTAGCGCCTAAACTATTCATCCGATTTTGATGAGTAAGGTGTCAATCAATTCGTTATTATGTCCCGGGTAACATAAGCTACATTTTAATCAGTAGTCGGGTTTTCGGTGATACCACACAAACTCTTGTATATTGTCAATATTTTTAGGTCATCGTCGTCTGCCTAAAATTTTCCCAACTATGATAATTAACAACGATTAACTTATTTTCCTCTGCTCTCAAAACGGTGAAGGAAAACATCGTGAGGAAACCGTCATGTCCTAGAACCAAAAAATTTGAAGACATGTGACATCTACCAATCCGCACTGGGCCCGCGTGGTGGATTATAGCCCATTCCCTATCATAGAGAGGAGGCCTGTGTCCCACCAGTGGGAACATTAATAGGCTGATGATGATGATGATGATGACTTATTTTTAGGGTTCCGTAGATACCCAAAGGGAGCCAACGGGACCCTATAACTAAAGCTTCGCTGTCTGCCCATCCGCCTCTCACAATGGCAGTTCTTTTGAACTGATAGACACATAACACACTTTCTTTTTCTCAGTCTGTGTGTGTGTGTTTTATTACTGTGGCCGCTATAATAACACAAAAAAGTTAAAAATTAAATTGCGAAAAAAATACTGTGGCGCCCGGTGCGCGGTGGTACAGACAGAATCCTTCGTTTGCGAGCGTGACTCGCACTTAGTCGGTTCTTGTATCATTCTACATTCACATAAAAACCGATAAAATTGCATAAATGTAAGAATAAAAGTTCATCTGCTTCTTTCATTTTGATTCCGTAAGCGAAAACATTTCATTGCCGACTTTTGAAATCCAACATCTTTGGATCACCTATCTAATGATACATACATAAACTTTTTCACTTTTGACTCATTTTGTGTACAGGCATTTCTATTCAAGTGAAAAACTGGTAGTGAAAGGCAAAAATGAGCAAAAAGTTAAGTCTGGTATCGGATTTGAGTACCAGCCACACATTTGTCGCCGCGATTCCTTGACAGTTGATCAGTTTTGAGAAAAAACAAGTTAAAAACGTCCACTTGAAAAGACATCATCTAACCAAACCAAATGTTTTCAGCACTGATCCGCCTCAACTTGAATCTGGGCGTCCGTGATCACATGGACCTGTGCAAGGCGCACATCTTCACAGAAGTCGTTGAGCTGCCTCGCTTCCACATCAATCCTAAAGGTTCTTAGTATTATTTATAATAATATTAAGTAGATATAGCTTCTAGAAGACATAGGTAGGTACCTACCTACACTGACCTTATTGGTGATGTTCTCCAGACAGGTCAGGTGCGAAGTTCTCCCAACCACGCCTGCTTGTATGACCAGATGTATGAACGTGGATTTTACTTTCCACCTTGAGCACTTGACGATCTTATGACTGCATAAGCGATCGTGCGCGGCTTAACCTCGAAGATCGCCCCGTGCATCATCACTCAGTAAAGACAAGGGCGGTGATTCTTCTCTTCTTTGAGAAGAGGCTTTTGCCCAGCAGTGGGACAGTTATAGGTAGTAGTGGCCGTAGCTTCCAGCAGTATTTATTGTTTCCAGTAGGTAAGTAACTGGACTGATAAACGGACAGAATCCTCACTTTTGGTATTTCACATTGTAGTGTGTAGATATAAGAAGAATGGCCCTAGACGACCCTCTGACTTGACTTGGAACCCGTTTGCTAAGCCGTGTGAAGGTCATCACTCATTTCTAGTGATGAAGAGTTTTGATGAAGAGTTATAAACAACTTCCACAGGGGCTTTGTGTGTCCCAGGTTTCTTTAATTTTGTATCACTATCAAAATCACAGCATCATCTATACTTACATACTTTACCATACCTACAATACTTTACTATTAAACAACACATTTTTCTCCAAACAGACAAACCTACAAAGAGCTTCCTTTCGAGGGACCTCACAGCACTGAACATATTCGAACGAGAGGCGTTCTTCTACGGCGGAGACCGGTTGGCGAAAGCTTTCATTGATTCCTTGATTTGCGACTACGGGTGTAATAGACTCATACTACCACATTATAGCGATTCTTTAGAGGATAATGAGGTTGAAAACATATAAAAACATTATAAACTTACACTATAAACCTACCTACTATACAGGTTACACAAACACTTACGTATTGTACCTATATACATAATTCCGAACTACCCACATACAAATGTTTCATCGGTATTTTTTTTTTGTGGGACCGTTTATAATTTTCAATTTTCAGTTTTCGGAATGATGTACTGAATACCTACGTGGTATCTAAGCGTTCGTGCGAAACGAAGGTTAAAATAAAACAAATTCTTCTTCTATAATAAACACCGCTACAAAATAAGCATTTAGTATAAAATTACTTATTTTACTTACACTGACTCAAAACGATTTTACAGAAACATAAAACGTTTTTTATTTATTCCACAATGTATACCTTCCTATCGAGAAACCTTTTCCTTTAATTTAATTTTATTTTAATGTGGTTGGGTGGCTTACAGCTAACAATACAAAATTGTATAGTGAGGCAATCGACGAAAAGCCATTTACAAGCCGGCGTACCTAGGGGGGGGAGGGGCGGCGAGGGTGGCCCGCACGTGAACATCACTATTGCCACCTATAAAAAATCGTAAAACTGTGGCAGATTACATTAAGCAGGGGGAGGGTGCGAAATTTTGGGTAACTGTAGAGAAACCAATCTATCCGAGGCGGAAAGCAAAAATTGTACGTAGTAGGCCATTCACCGTAGCAGTTTGTATGAACAAAAATAACCCAATTATATAACCGAGAATATACTAAATTATTCGAGCTCGCTTCGCTCGTTCAGATGTCTAATACCTATCAAGTTGTAGGTGGGTGCTAAAATTTTCAAGCTCGCTCTTGCATTCCGTTTTTTTCGATTGATAGTCTTTCCTGTATAAATCGACAAAATGACTCCTTGTACGAATAGATAAACAAAATCTAACATATCCAGAGGTGGAGTGCAAAAATAGTCGAGCTTTTTTTAATGGAACACATCGTTGATTAATAATAAAATAATGATAAAATATAATTTAATATTTTGATAAAAAAATAATTAATTATACAATAATTAAGTACCTATTACGTTTAATTTTTATTTTAACTGTTTTGATTGATTTTTGTGGTGACACGTAGAATTTCCGCATCGGGCGCCACCCATGCTGTACTGTTGCACAAACTTATAACATTAATAATATAATTACTTATGCATAATATAATAACAAAGAATTGGACTAAATTTAATACTTACTATTAAAATTCATCATAAACAACGCAGCTTTTAGACAAGGAAGTACTAATTATCGCTAAGCTGCTTGCAAACAAATCGATTGATGGGTGTTCGTTCATTGAATTACAACTTGGTTAAATGCTTTTAATGAACGAAGCAAAAAAAGTTAACAGTGCGAGCGTAAGGAGCACGAAGAAGATTTCTCAAGGCAGAATGGCGAGGTGGAACATTCAGGGACAGCTTAGAAAGAAGTTCAGGACACTCGATCCATGATTGTGCTATTTTAACTAGGAACCATATGTGAGATATTATATTTCCCCTAGTTACAATTGGAAGTAAGTGGAATCGTACCTACAGGTGCAAGAATGACTTTTTCAATACACTGCCTCGAAAACTGGTTCATAACGCACTATGATTAGGTTCAACATGGAATGTATTTCACACGCGTGCGATTATTATCATTTTCCAACACGTGTGCGGGCATGAAAATTACCACAGATAACTATACATAAATTGCCTATACTTAGTTCAAATTGGTTCAATGCATTAAGTCGGAGGTGAATGTTTTTTTTTTTATTTTGGCAAAGCAATAATGCGTCTTTACCGCCTAAATATTTTTTAAATATTCAAATTGTGTTTATAAATAGAATATCATAGATAAACATGATTATTTAAAACTAATATTTACTTTTATTAACAAATTAACATTTACTTGTGTTCATTTAAATATTAAAAAAAACTATTATTTATATTAGGCTGTTTAGCGGCTTCATACCTTTGCTTCTCCTTCAACCCGGCGAAAGCAAAGCGCGGAAAAAAAGAAAATTAAAATCATAGTTTCTTATTAATTTATGACAAAAATATTTTTCGTTATTTTATTTTATTTCTTCAGAAGTGTATTGAAAAACGTCGTTTGATACACGTGGACATTTGTTATTGCAGTTCTCAGCTCAAAAACACCCTCGCCTACGGCTCGGGAGTTAATTCCGCCTCGAATGCAATAACAAACTTTCTCCACTTGTATCAAAATGTACTATTTCAAGGTCAAAGTCATTCCTGCACCTTTAGGCGCTTGGAGGGTTGTATTGATGATTTTGATGATTATAATTCTGTAACTACATACGTCTTACAGTCGCGAGGAATATTTTAATCAACATACAACCTAGCACTGGCCTGCAAATTGCAAAAAACGCAAAAAAAAATGAATTTCGCGGGCTGGTTGGCGCATCCACCTTAAGCTATAACATTACATGGGCGTAAAAATTGCATCGACCTCTGAATGACATTATTTTCTAATGAAATAACACTAGGTACCTAACGTGGGGATCGAACCCAGGACTCCAACATGCTCAGCAGCTGGACAGAAAAAGCTGTCATACAAATTATTGAGTTACAATTTCATCCAATCACAGCACACCTCGCTTCAAGACTTACACCACTCTCAACCCCGATTGATGAAGAAACCCACTCGAAATCTTGGGAACTGATATTTTTACAGATAAAGCTCGTAAGCACACGTATATAAAAACAACAGCGGTTCGGCATCACCTCACCTCATGTATGCAATTTGTGGACTGACTATACGCAAAAGTCGTACAGCGCCTTTCGTGTGCAGTTCAACAACGCATTCAGGATGATGTTGGCGCTCCCCCGCTATTGCAGCGCATCGACTATGTTTGCACGCGCGCGCGTGGGTTGCTTCCACGCCACTATGCGCGCGTGAGGCACGTCGCTGGTGCGGCGAGTGCGGGGGAGCGCTAACAGTATGCTGGCCGCGCTCGCGGGAAGGCGCGTTTTGCTCCATCATCTCCCACTGTTGCATGCGACATGTGGCAGGCTGATGCGACTGACAGAACTGATTTTATTATGTTAATTTGTTAATTATGATTTTTTTTTATTAATGTTTCTATTCTTATTGTGTATTTAATTTTATTGTATTGAATTAGTAAATGAAATTGTTACAAATTGAAAATATTGTGTAGGTATGTAATGTGACTGTATGAATTTGTGTGATTTCTATTATGAGTCTGTGATACTCGAATTAAATGATTTTACTTTTTTTTATTTATACTAGCTGATCTCGATCAGTGACGGTGCCATATCGGCGGCGGCGACCTCTCGCGTCCGGCCCTGGTTCAATCCATGGTCCGGAGCGAGACGGAATGGGAAGCCGTCACCTCCTTCTGCGAAGCAGTCATGCTAGCGAAGGAGGAGGCGGAACGTGAGAGGGAGAGAACCTCACGTCCCAGCCGCCGCGGGATAACTGAACGGGAAGAAACCGGATCTTACACTATTGCACAGTGATGTGCATTTGGATTAAGTTATCTTTTTTTATTTCGGGACAAAACCTGATTGTACCTAGGTACATTTAATTTAGGCCCCTATCTCACTAGAGACTCGACGTTTGACGTCGCGTCTGCGCAGCGTTTTCGCTATGCGACGATATTATACGACGTTGGAGAAACGCTGACGCTCGTAAAACGCCAGTGGGATAGCGGCCTTGTTGTAGGTATTCCCATAACGTTCCTGAAAATTATTTCTTGTACCGGTCATCATATAGTTGGTGCCAGTTAAGATCGCAATAGCGGTCATTGCCCTTTCCCTAATATCTCTTCATACGAACCAAAACAAATGAACCATGTATTGTTTTTCATTGGAACAAATGTTGAAGATCACGATAGATGACGATATCAAGACTTGAACAGGCTTATTTTTGGATTTCAAAGTTAATAACTTTGATAAATGTAGGTAGGTGGGTCACTGACCGCTTTTGCGATCTTAACTGGCACCAACTATAGTATGATATACTGAATTCACACTCCATCAGTACCTATAGAATATCTTTGTTGGGTTGTTCCTGCTGTATAGGTTTTTTAAAGAAAACAAAAGCGACAGTTTAAAAAACTTTTATTTATAAAATCGTTTGACATTAGAACTACGCATACGGACAGGCGAAGCTTGTAACAATATCTTAAACATCTCATAACTATTCATTATTTGTGAAAAACTATTTATTAATAATATTAATAATATCATTCGCTTGGGACTCACTTCAATATATAGTCTCACTTTTTAATATTTCACTACTTAAAAAGAGGCGGCCTATTTTTGTTGAACTTAATTATTTTCACATCATCATTTGCTTATCCTTTTCCCAACTATATTGGGGTCGGCTTCCAGTCTAACCGGAAGCAGCTTGAACTTTTCACATAGGTATTCCAACAAAATTAAGTACCCGGTAAAGCGGGGTGAATAGAACCAGTGAGGTGATTGGTCACAACACATTGAGAGGGATTTTGACGTTGAATTAACATGGTATGCTGCCAACAAAGCCTCTAAATATTTAAGTAAATAAAATAAAGTACCAACTTGTTGGTAACATATCTTAAGAATTCAGTTTGTTTTTCTATTCACTCCGTTTTGCGGTATCCAAAGTAAAATGAAATTAACTAGGGATGAGTAACTAAGGACTATAAAACATAAAAAATAATAATTTGTAAAGTAAATATTTGAAGTCAGTTGTTTTAGTCTGAAGTTTTTGCTAGTTTATTTCATTTCACCTTTTACAGTAAACACTTTTAGATAATTGTTAGCTAATGGATTCATTAATTCTCCGATACTAACTTTATCAAATTTCTAAAGGATAACTCTTCAGACATTGTTATAAATTAAATTTGATCAGGCACACAACAGAATTCTCTAAAGAATTATTATAAACAATATTTTATCATTATTAAAAAAAAGGAAAAAAAGCATTTATGATTTGTTCTTGTTAACGATATTTTTTATACACAACCAACAATATTTCTTCCTAACATAAACAGAACATCACGCCTGCTACCCCCCACAGGTTAAGCAGAGTGTTTATAATATTACACCTACATTTCGCTACTTATGACTAAGTCCCATGTACTGGTTGGCGTTGTTGCCATCAACCTATATTAATTTTTATCAAACAAAAATAGGCCACCTCACATCACTATTAATATTATACTTCTATATTAATTACGTGTTTTAAAATAGGCTATATCACAGACCTATTACAACAAATTATTATAGATGGAAAGGTATAAATGTTACTAATAATTGTGTGTCTATTCTGGTTACCAAATGCATATTACAGCATATGAAGCTTGCACATAAATATATGTGAATTCAAAATATAAATATGGTTGGCGCAGTGGCTAAACGATTCCCGCACAGAATAAATATGTGTATGGCCTTTAGATAGTTGTTTGTAAAGGCACCCACGATACACAAGACAGTAACTAAGTACTAGTAGTACCTACCGGGGCAACGTATCGTCTTTCCATTCTATACAAGGCCAGAACGCAAGGGTGTGAAACTTGTCGCGTATAGATTGGAAATCACTTTTTAATCAAGGTCTTCCAATCTATACAAGAGTAGTACGCAAATAATCGTGTATACTTTGTAGTTGCTTAGGTAACTAGCTTGTTCCATAAGATACAGTGCTGGTACGCATACAAACTAACCGCTGTATAAGGCGTAGTCGACGTAGCCCCGCTACGCGAGGCTCCTATTTCTGTCTGCAGGGTTTGAGGTAACCTAACAACGTCGGGGTGCCCCAATCCCGAGCTCGCTTCGCTCAATCTTGCATCCTAAGTTGAGCCAAAACAAAAAGTTGAGTGAAAAGATGAGCTTAAGAAAACGATTATTTTAGCAGAACATGTATCGGAAACTTAGTATTATTTTAGCATTACAATACGCGAGCAAATTCCTATGGTGGCGTTTTGGCCTTGTATAAATTGGAAAGATGTACGTGTGCGTCCACGTTACAAACTATATACGAGTAGTACGCAAAATTCGTGTCATTGTAATCACAGATTAAAAATTGCATTTCAATATATACGCGAGCAGATTCCTATGGATGCGTTTTGGCTATGTACCGAATAGAATTACGAGTCAACGTATTAAAAAAAATAAAAAAAGAACATCCAGAATCAATAGTGGCGACAGACATAAAATCGCCGACACAATGAAGCTCGACCTCGAAGTCTGCAAACGTTCTACTACCAACTGTCTTCCCACCATATCAGCAGGTGACGGAACAAAACAAGGCCAATGGCACAAAGGGATGTTTGCTACTGGGATAAGCCCAGATGCCTAGCACGACGGATAAATATTAATGGGTCCTAAATTGAGAGAAGAGAAAACGTAGTTTTCTAATCTGTGAGCAAATTTTCGTCTTTATTAGCATTTCAGAGCCTGGTTATCAGGTTGCCGGGATTGTATCATCTGCTTCATTTGTATCAATACAAAAACAAATGTTAAAAAAGTGTAAATACATAATTTTACTACAATATAAATAATAAATCTTCTTAAATTAGATCTATTTAGAGATTCTTGTTAGGAAAACTAGTTTTATATGAATTATTAAGAATAAGAATGAGCAATTTTTTAATACTATGCGATGCACAGACGTGTATCAAAATCCGCGATACCCAAACATTTTGTCATTTAGGTTCTTGATAAGTCACTAAATGCGTTGTGCGTAGTGCTAAACGTATTTAAAACATGTTCTGTCTTTGACAGTATCGAACGGGTAACAAGTGATATGAAAAACAGGGTGTAAAGACCTTCATCCCCCATAGATAAGAGAAGATCCTCCGACCAGACGGGTGTTGTGTGTAGTCGGCTACTGCGCCCGATTGTTGTTGACAGCTGTTACTATACAGGGTGTAAACCACCTCATCACGAAGCCGTCAACCAAGCATTCTGTACATCAAACTAAGTAACTTTACACAAAAAATATTGCTGACACGAAACTGAAACGACTTTTTTTTTGGGGTGAAAAATCATGTTTTTGGTTACGGTTGTGCATTACTCAATGTAACGCACTCAAAACATTGTGCTGGTGGATGGATATGGGAGTCGTGGAGGAGTTGAAAAATCTTACATTAAAACTTTAATTAAAAAAAAAAGAACTTGTCAAGAAGTTGGAACTTTGACCCCCAATATCTCCGTAACTAGAAGGTTCCTAGTAGTGTAGAACAAAAAAATGATCGCAATGATGAGGAGAACAAGTACCTTTCGGCTTCGTTGAGAGGTTTTTTACACCCTGTATGGTCTTAAGTCGCGGATACTTGAATATCGCGATTTAGAATTTTGATGTTAGTTCTTCATTTGTCTCATAGCGCTGTAGTACTTTTTGTATTATGTTGCTGCAGCACTTT
Organism: Xestia rhomboidea; assembly: GCA_963853795.1. Classification (NCBI taxonomy): domain Eukaryota; kingdom Metazoa; phylum Arthropoda; class Insecta; order Lepidoptera; family Noctuidae; genus Xestia; species Xestia rhomboidea. The sequence goes on from OY970783.1 coordinate 1,000,565, forward strand.
TTGTATAACTGAGACAGAATGATATTTCAAATAAGTTTAGCGCTAATTAGATTTAGTTACTTGTGGTCATTACTAAATGCGTTGAACACGTTTAACGGTATCTGTGTCTGTGACATCTTCTTTATGATGGACACAGACGGAAATACAGAATTTTGTTATGATTTAACATGTTAAGCGCTAAATGTTCAAATAATGGTTTGGGGTGTTAATCTGTCTCTATAACTTTTAATTTTAAGTTATTTAAAATCTTTAATTTTAAGTTATTTATAACTTTTAATTTTAAGTTATTTATAATTTTCAATTTAGCAGTTATTATTAGTTTTCAGTAAAACTGTAATTAATAGAGGAGTGATATTTTATTTTATCATTTACTAGAGCAATTTTTTTCTTTGTAACTTTTTAGGAAACAGCTTTTTTACGTATTTTCAAATGATTTATAATTATTCTTTTAGACTATAAAAGCTTATTTTAAACAACTATCAACAACACGGCACCAAGTCTTATTTTTATAGAACTATCTATAAATTTTTCATGTCGACTAAAGTTGTTGTGAATTTTTCTGTTTTGTTTTATTTTAACAATGGACTCAGAATGGTAGACACATTTTACTTGAAAAGATTTTTGTATGTTTAGAGAGCGACCACAGACTACGACGTGGAATCGGTTGGAGCCAAAAGTGCTTTATGCATCCATGCAATGAATGCTGAGCGTGTGAAAATGTGCTGAAACTTGATCCAATTAAAGCAACGGGCCTAAGAGGGTCCATTTATCAAAACTGTGATTTTGAATTGCAACGTTCCCAACTATCTGAATGCACTGACTAACAGTGGTTCCCAACCTGTGGTCTGCGGACCGCAAGAGCTTCGTCTATGGTCCGCGAAAGGTTGAAATGTTATTCGTAGGTACTTTTTAACTTGCACAGAAGTTGCAAGCTCAACCCAATCTAATTGAAAACCTATCAGAGGCTAGGTGCTAACATTTTTTGAGCTTGCTGCGCTCGCTCTTGCAAGATTCATACGCATTTCTACAAAAATCTACTTACTTATTGCTATTTCTGTATGAATTGAGGCTACATTTTTTGAGTTCACTTCAATCGCTTTTGTATCTTTCACTTTCTTAAGGTTCTCATCACATTTTCAATATTTTTGTGTGAGTTAAAGATTCACCCTCCTAGAGATGATCCTGTCCGTGTCGATGTTTATCTAGGACCTTATGGTCCCTGCTAACAATAAAGACACCAGAGTGGTCCCTGCTCCAAGAAAACTTGGGAACCACTGGACTAACGTTAAAGGCAACTTTACTGGTGTAATGATTAATATTGTTCTTTTAAGATTTCCTTAAACTTAAAATTACTATTGGATACAGCGAAAATTCTAGGAAATGTATTTATGTTTTTAGTATTCTATCGACCGCCTATTAATTCTAATATAGATTTTTTAAATTACATAACATTTTATCCCATAAACCTTTAACTTACCTAAACTAGGATTTTATTTTCCAAGAAAAGCTTTTAAATAGTTCACTCCATAGCTTTTCAAACAACCACTATCGTTAACACTAAAAACGGGATATTTACCTTGACAACAGTATTCAAGGTAAATATCCCGTTTTTAGTGATAGTGGCCATGTCAGCTTAAAAACTTATACTTTAACAAGTTAACAACCTTGAAAACTCTAAAAAATTAAAATTAAATGGTAATTTGACAAAACTCTTTAATTTTTATGTATAATAACCCAAATATATAGCTATCACCAATTTATAACATTATATTTTTGACAGGTCCCTTAACTGTGTAGGCAGAAAAGCTGCCTACAACCAAAAAACGAAACTCATGTGGTACTAGTAAGCTGAAAAATTCTTAAAACTATGAATAATTGAAAAAAAAAAACTTAAACTATCTTACTTAACTAACAAAAAAAGAACAGTTTTTTTTTTAAACTATGTATAAATAATTTTGAAAAATAATTAATTAATTATAAAATATAATCAACTCTGAGCAACAACAAAAAATGGACGAAGGTACCTAGGTAGCTATTTTATGGAATGTAGCCAATTTCGCATATCACATTACAATACAAAAAAAATATAAGCAATTTCTTCGTTGTCATTATACATACCCAATATTGTTAGAAACAACAGCAGAATATTTTAATTGTCTTAAACGACATGTGCTGCTGGATTTGCAAAGCTCAACTCAATACCTAAAGTTGAAAAACCAGCAGCACGGCCAATGTCCCATAAGTTATTTTAATAATAGATAATAATATATTTTATTAATCATTTATGTGATATCATTGTTAAGGACGCTTTTACATTTTTCTACAAATAACAGTGTTTTTAAGGTACCATTTTAATGTATAAGCAATCACAAATGCGGAGATTTCATGATCTTAATTTAAAGATAATATATTCATCTCTAGATTGGCGTCAGAAAAATTATAGTCGTCATATAAAATTTTCGCACAAATACGTTTTTCCCATCACAATAATCGCAGAAAATGTTAAAATTAGGGTAAAAAATAATGCATAAAAGCTCAGGTTGTAAATAACATTACTGTTGATGTACTTTTGTAACATGCCTTTATTAAATATATTATAGATTTTTATTTTACTAGTTACGGTTACGTGTGTTTTAACTTTTATCGAAATAACCCTAAACCTACACCACAGTCTCAATAAAGATGATTCAGAAGACGAGATTTTTTTTATTTTATTTTTTACATAAACTCCTAGGCTAGTATGTTATTAGCTCATTATGTAATACTCCAAAAAGGAGCCTTATATAATAAAATTTAAATGTTTAATAGCAAGATGTTCTAGTCGTTTTTTAATTCTTATGACCGGAAATTATTTTATTTTAAGTAGGTACTTACCTACTTATTTCACATAGTTTTTTTAACAAAAAAAACCTACTTACTACAATAGAGTGAAACGAAAAGCCAATGGTCGACAAGATCACTAAGCGCCATCTCGCGGCAAAGTTTTCAGCAAGAATCTCCATGGCAGGTGAATGAATGTTACAAACCCTTAGCGTTATCTACGCGAATCTAACTTGACAGTTTACTTTCAACATTGAATAAAACTTTCTTTGAAACAATCAAGTAAAAAAAAAACATTTTAAATAAAAACATGGCCAAAACAGGATAGCAATTCAAAATAAAATATTTACAATTGATATGAAAATAAGTTGATATGAATCTTACTCTACGGGCAATGTACAATCAGGGACATTAATTATTAAGCAAATTGAGTACCAACTGAAATAACGGGTGGCTATACAGTCCTCTCAGTATTTTACTTCAGAGAACAACAACCAAATTGTAACCTAAACAAACCTAAATAACAACGAAAATAAAAATCATTGTATCATCATATCAATCAAGTAACATATATTCTGCAAAGGACTGTAGCCAGGACTAAAGCCTACATCTTGTTTTCTCTTTCAATACAATTTCCACACATAATGTTCACCAACAGCACGCTCCTCGGCAATGTCTCTCTCTTGTCATTGCGCGAGGATCTATCTGAGCTAAGTTGTTCTCTAAAATCAACCAATGACAGGATGAGTAACCTGGAGGAAAGGGTAGCGGTGATGGAGACCAAACTGGCTCAGCCCCAAGTGACGCGATCGTCGGATGTGGATGAGCTAATAGGCCAATTAAGGAGCGATATAAATGACCGTGACCAAGAGCTGCTCGCCAATGTATCCAGATCTCAAACATACCAGAGATCAGGGGCGGAAACCCTACCCACACAGCCACGTTGGTGGCGGCTAAGATTGGCGTGAAAGTTAAAGCGCGCGATAAAGTGAGTGCCGAGCGTGTAGTAGGCAGGCGCATCAACGCCACGCAAGTGACGCCCGCCTCGCGCGCCGCTTCCTACGGGACGAGCTGTTGGAGGGAGCGCGGGTGCGTCGCAGCATGTGACCACTGCGGATATCGATCTGCCAGGCCCCGCGACGTGCATCTTCAACGCATCGCCGTTTGGTCTGAGGAAAATTGCCTGTCGCTGAACCCTACCAAAACTAAATATATTGTATTTGGCACAAGACAGCAGCTAGCCCGACTGCCTTTGACTTTTGATTTGGAGCTAATGGGCGAACTAATTGAGAGAGTGTATGAGGCGCGAAATCTAGGTCTTGCGATGGACAAAGCCCTTCGTTTTGAGAACCACATAGCAGACTCTGTCAGAAACTGTTTTTATCGCCTGAAGGTTTTATATAAGATGAGGCCTTACTTATCGGAATCACTGCGGGTACAGCTTGTGGAAACCTTGGTACTATCTAGGTTAAACTACGCCGACACACTGTACGGCCCGCGCCTATTAGCTCGTACAGACCGACTCGTTCAGAGAGTACATAACGCTTGCGCGCGGTTTTGCTACAACAGCCCTCGGCGAGGCCACGTAACACCTTTTCTAAACAAACATATGTCATTAAAAATGAAGTCCAGACGTAAACTACACTTGGCATGCCTCCTGTTCGGTGTGGTTAAATTAAAAAAAAAAACGGACTACTTATACAACAAACTAAGTTGGTTAACTAGTAGACGCGAATGTGGGAGAAGGCAATGCTCGCAACAACTCTCGACTCAGTCTCAAAACACAGCAGCTTTCAGGGGTAGCTTTCGCTATGCGACGTCCTAAATATGGAATAACCTGCCACCACCGATTAGAATGATCAGCACAATACACACGTTCAGAATACGTTTACGGCAGTATCTAATGGAATCGCAACGGAAGTTGGATATGGTCGCACTGAATGTCTCAACTATATGATGTACAAACTACCCTACTTATCTATACCCACACAATTGCCATTGCATCTGCTTTTTAACACTTCTAACTATATCTTTTATTTTATTTTTTTATTATGGCTCGACTGCTTACAGCGTATTGAGCGACGAAGTGCACGGATTCATGACACAGTATTTTTACAAGTTTTATTAACTTATGTTGTTTGTTTAATCTTGCACTTTTCTCGATATTTTATTCATATGTAGTTTATTTGTTATTATGTTACACACATTTATTCTATTTATGTATCTATTCTTACAAACACATATCTTATTAGAATACGCACACCACTAAACTGTTTATGTCCGTGACATTACCACCTCAGGTCCAGTTGAAGACCAGCTGTGGGTGCTACCTGCGTTTCATTTTTCTGTTTAGTTTTAAGTTTTTTTGTTTGTGTAGTTTTAAGTTTTTTTTTTAATTTTATTCTTATTTTGATTTTGTTGTGTGCACTTGCGGCTTAAGCCAAATAAATATGTTTTATTTCTTTCTTTCAATGTCATTCAAGCGCCAAGAAAACTAGTGTCATATTGCTAAACAATTAATTTCCCTAAAATTACATAAATTACATTACTTAACCATTTCATCAGCTTTATCCTATTTTAGCAATTCTCTAATACTGGCTAACATTTTGGCGGTACATTATAACATCACGCCATTTCCGAATCGGGTATAGGCACATACAAAACCACTTTAGTTACTTATAAACTAACTATTCTATGTAACATGCTATGTACATTTTCTTCGTTACTTATTTAGTTATTTACAGGACGAATGGTACAAAAGTAATATATTTTATGCGAGTCAACTTGAAAACTACTGGACCGGTTATATATTGGAACTAAGTATTTTTTTTGTTAACTAGTATTTGTTTTTTTTTTCTTCTTACATATTTATACAGCGAATTTCAAAAAGGTATGGTGATTTTTAAGGATTATCAAACTAAACAAGTTTCTCCATGGGACTCGATCCAATCGAATGGGGTTTTTTCGCAATTATAAAGTTGGTTCCTTATAGAAATTACTACCGCATCTTCAAATATGACCAAATATTTCTGATACATCCTGCATTAAGAGATTTTAGATAACGATGTAGAAGTTACCGTTATAATGTATTTATTTTATTTCTTCTTAAATATACTGGTTTCGATTACTAACCTAACTGGTGTTTTTTTCTTTTTTACTGGTGTTTATAAAACATTATTACAAAAAAAAACTAGCGAGAGTTCTTTTATAAGTAAATATTTTTTTAAATAAAGATCTTTATATTATGTACGTATATGGCACATACGCATTGTGACAGAAATAATTTCGAGATTTCTGGTTACCCTTATTTTTATGTCCATGAAAATAAAGAGATTTAATTTATATAAATAAAAACTTAACGAATATTATGCACACAATTTGATGACGTAAAATAAAACAAAAAAAGTTTAAAACCTTTAAATATTCAACATTTTGACCAAAACATTAATATAAAAAAACATTGTTGTACCTTATCTTTTTCTTTCTTTTCATTAAAAATGCGTACGTATAATTACAAATTACGTAAATATTATTCGATTAAAAACAAATGTAACGAGATTCCTAAGTATGAACTTTAGTATAATATTATGATAATATTAAACATTTGAAGGCACTAAGCTATGTTGCAAAATAATAAAAAAAAAGTTCTAACTAAAATAAAAATATTTCTAACATAATAATATTGCGCTTAGGGGAAGGCAGAGAGACTCTTTTGTTAAAAATACAAATTGTAAAAAAGAATCCTAGTAAAAATTTTTTTTGTACCTTGCTAAAAAAAATAACAAATTTCCAATAAATACAATACCTACCAACCAACCGTTAAACAACCGTTTTTTTTCTCAATACCCATCAAGTTACTGTTGCGTTTCGCTAGCAAATTAAATTTAACCCTGTATTAAAAAAAGCAAGGCTAGCTGTAAGAAACTGCACTGCACTGTGTTATAAATATTTATAATAATATTGCAACGACGAGCTGACACTAAAAACTCACGGAACAAATTCGCCATTTTCAGCGGTCACAACACGTGGGAGCGAGATGTGGCATCTCGCTATCAGAAGTCGAAAGATAAATGTAAAAGCGGCGTTATTTCCAGCAATGATGCTGATACTTTTTTGTGGTAGATAATAACTTAAAATACAAGGTGTAAACGAACCCTTCACGAAACCCTCAACCAAGCATTTTGTACATCAAACTAAGTAACTTTACGCAAAATTATTGCTGGGAAACGACGTTTTTTTGGGGTGACAAAGCACGTTTTACGATAAGACTAAAAAATTCTGCTGATGGATGCATATTACGGGGGTCATGGGGCATTTAAAGTAAAATTAAAAACTTGTATTTTTTTTAAAACTTGTCAAAAAGTTGGAACTTTGGCTCCCAATATCTGTAACTAGACGGTTCCCAGATATATGGTCCGGAACAAAAAAAATATTGCAATGACGGGGAGAACAAGTGTATTTCGGCTTCGATAAGGGTATTTTTTACACCCATTATGTATTATTTATCACAATAGATTACTTTGCCATTCGCTTTCAGATAAATGTACCGTGAGTTTTTAGAAAGGCTAAATACTAAGATTATTATGAAGACAAAAAAAATTAACAATTTCAGTTTAGTTTAAAATTAATGCTAAAGCCGAAAATCAAAAAAATAGAATAGTATAGTTTAGAGATAGATGTTGAAAAATACTAAAGCATTAGACAAACATTTTAACTGCCGAGCTTCGAATCGGGCCTACTATTTAACAATTTTATTGTCAGTTTATAAAAATAGTTTCAGTAGAGCCCCGATTTACTAAGAACTATGTAATAAAATAAATCGTAATTTAAACTGTTTTTTTTTTTTCAACTTAAAATAGTTGTACAATCATCAGTTTTCTTAACTCTCATAAGATTTACGCGTGCTGCTCTACCCGGCTCTTGTTTTACCCGACTTGCCTCAAAAGGAAACTGTATTTATCCTCAATATTTCAGGGCCCTACCATCGCTAGCATTCGGTATTAACAAGCATTCTTAAGTACTTATAAACCACGTTAAGACTTTGCTGTCCTTTTTTAATCTGAAAAAAAAATGAAAGAAAAAAATAAACAAAAAAAAAGGAAAAAAAAAATCGTTCCATGTCCAGCAGAAGTATTCTGTGAAGGAGAAGAAGTACAGACTCCAGCATATTAAGCTACCCGAAACGTCAAATTCCAACTGTCAATTTGTGTTTCCAAATTAACCTTGAACCTAATGAGTTGAAAATCTATTTTAGAAATTTGGCAGATTGTAGTAGCTTGATCTGCTGGTCTGCATTATAAGAACTAAAAAAAAAGCTAAAAGCTGTGTGTGCTAAGCTAAAAGCTGTGTGCTTACTTGGTAAACAAATATGGAATGAAAATAACAAGTTTTCGTATTAATGAAAAGGTCTGTCAAAGTTTATTTTAGATTGCGAGGACAAACGATCTCATTAAAGTGGCCGAAGTACATGGTACTAGTAAGTGGAAGTATGCCTTGGTGGCTGAGAGCATGTCATGCTCACTCAAATGTCTCGCTGATGGTGGCGGGTGTGTCGGGTCATTTAGTTCCCTTCGATATGGTTGACTTGAATGGCGCCGATACATGTTCGTGAACGGGCGCTGTCAGTTGGGACTGGTCATCTCTTAGCTGCCACGGTTCATTTTAATTTATTTATTTTTAAATTGTTGATTTAATCTTTTACTCAAATGTGGACGTCTTTCTACATCGTTCTCACATATATTATGTATCATCTCAACATGAATGATGAAACCAAGATTTCTTGCCCATTCTTCTCCATAGAGATTTACGCTTTGGAATGTGCAACTACGGTCCTTTCTCAAGTTATTATGCCTTGTGACTGGGACTGTAGCTTCGCATTTTTTGTATTTTTCGACATTCAAAAGTGCCGCAAAGGTCTAATTGAAATAAATGCTTTAAGTTTGAGTTTTTCTAGAAGAAACTGGATAGCCATGACACAAAACGGCCAAAAGTGGAGAGATTTGGAATAAACCTATACTCAACATTGGGTGGCCAAAAGTCTCAGGTGAACAGAGAGAGAGCGAAGTCCCAATTTGCTCAATTAGGATTAGTTATTTTGGAATACGGGTGTAAGGGCGTAAACACGTAGAGCGCTGGCTGCCGGCGCCGACCTTTCCTTTCCACAGACAATTTCTAATGGCGTAAGCAGGTCGGCGCTGGTCGCCAGTTCTACGTGTATACGCACATAAGGGTCAACGTAAATCCGTCAACTAAGCATTCTGTACAGGCAAAGTTACACTGCGCAAAATACATACTGCTGAGAAACAACTTTTTTGCACTCAAAACATTGTGCTGATGGAGGCATTGAATAGTACCGGTGTGACGGTGGTATTTAAAGTAAAGTTAAAGCATTTAAAACGTGAATAAAAAAAAACCCCTGAAATATATGGTTACGGTTTATAGTATATTTGCAATATTAGTATAACGAATTGAAGCGAATAGTGACGTGTATTATTAAATATTTGATCAAAATCAATATTTGATCAAAATCAACCACAGTTACATTTTTATGCACTTTGTTTAATACAGAGAACAGTTTTAATATAAAAAGCATTGATAAAAGCAAACCCCTTAGATGAATTGTACAAACATAGAAAATGTTGCTAACTGTAACAATAATTCTACCATGCTGTTTAGGGTTGCCAACAATCGTGTCTACAAAATGTTTTGTTTTTTAATTTGGCGACACCCAAAAGAGCCTCCTCCCTTTCAAAAGAACCTATTTTAAAGTTGCCAGATCTCTTTTCTTTTCTAATTCGCTGATTGGTCAACTCAATGATTACGAACCTCCTCCTTCTTAAAAACAGTTTAAATACTATTTAAAAGTTGCCAAATTAGGGTACCAAGAAAACACTCCTAAAATAAAGCTAATACTAGGTATCACGAGAAATTATATTATCAACAAGATTGCACTTAGTGGCGGTACTTTTATAGAAGCCTAAAAGCTTGGCTTACTGCTCCTCATGATGTTAGGTTTCTGAAGTCTGCTTGCCCTTGAGGCTTGCTGTACTTAGCCCCTAGACACGCCACTGCAAGTACTATCGTGGACACTCCCGCCTGATCACCACTTAGCTAATTTTTGCTTGCACTCGCAGCATAGAAACGCTCTCTAGCCCCGCCCCGTTGAATTTGTATAGAAATAATAAATGAAAAACAATACCGATCGGCCGAGCGCACTGACGACGCACGCCAAACGAGAGTTATTGTTATTTTGCGCGCCAAAGTTGACGCTTTCCTAATAGGCCTAAAATTTAAGGGCGTGGCTCGGCGCCTCCGCATGATTTAACGAAAATGAAAAATTTACTGATCAGACGGTAAAGATCACGACTGTACTTATGGCTACTTTTTGCCTACCTACTACTTAGACTACCCCTAACCAAGTTTCTGTACTAACATGAAAGGCAACCAATTTCCCCGAGTTTCACCCCAAGGGGGTAAACTACTCTCACTAGGGTTGAACTGCTTGAGTTTGACTCAAAGAGTAAAAGGGGGTGAAATAGTATCTGTCGGGAATTTAAGGGTAAGCTTTGCTATCAATGTTTATCTAAGCTAATAAATATCGACCAACCGCAGGGCACGTTTGGGGTATTATTTGGCGATAGTAACATGCATTTTTTTTTTACTAATATTGAGCTGCGTTTCCAAGGCTTTTAATTTACTATGGTAATCAGAAATAACGCATGTATACAGTGTGTAAACAGACCCTTCACGAAGCCGTCAACCAAGCATTATGCTGTACATCAAACTAAGTAACTCTGCGCAAAAATTATTGCTGGGAAATTTATTATTGGGTGAAATATCACATTTTACGGTAAAACTCAATGTAACGCATTCAACACATTGTGCTGATGGATACATTGAGTAGTAAACGGGTCATGGAGGTATTTAAAGTAAAGTTATAACATTAAAACTTGTATATAAAAATAAACTTGTGAAAAAGTTGGAACTTTGACCCCCAATATCTACGTAACTAGAAGGTTCACAGAGAACAAATCAATTACCGCAGTGACGAGGAGAATAAGTGCCTTTCTGCTTCGTTAAGGGTCTATTTGACACATACAGGGTGGAAGCGACGCCGACACACAAACGCTTACGCGTATTTAGCAAATTTTTCATCGGTATTTTTTTTAAATCTTTTTTTCCTACAAAAGTGCAATACTTACACGGGTAAAATGTATGGAACGGCTATTTTTTTAAGGGTTCCGTAACCAAAGGGATCAAAAACGGGACCCTATTACTAAGACTCCACTGTCCTGCTGTCTGTCTGTCACCAGGCTGTGTCTTATGAACCGTGATAGCTAGACAGTTGAAAATGTTCATAGATGATGTATTTCTGTTGCCGCTATAACAACAAATAAGTACTAAAAACAGAATAAAATAAATATTTAAGTGGGGCTCCCATACAACAAACGTGTTTTTTTTTTTGCCGTTTTTTGCTCGATATTCGTAATAGCAACCGGTAGACGGTTGAAATATTCACAGAATATTAAGTAAGTAAGAATATTTCAGAATATTTAGTTGTATATTCACTTTAAATTTAAAAATAAATAATCAAATTAAAAAAATATATATATTTAAGGGGGGGGCTCCCATTCAACAAATGTGATTTTTTGCCGTTTGTATAGATAATGGTACGGAACCATTCGCGCGCGAGTCCGACTCGCACTTGGCCGGTTTTTAGGGTTCCGTAGTTCTGACAAGGAACCCTTATAGTTACTTCACCTCCGTCCGTCTGTTTGTCCGAGGTTTTGCTAAGAGACGGTTAGTACTAGAAAGCTGTAATTTTGTAGGGGTGTGAATTATTATTTTGAAAAATATTTTTTTTAGGGTAGCTCCCCTACATTGTGTAGTGGGGATGATTTCTTTTTTGTCGCCAACCTCATCGTGTTATCGTTGAATAGGTATTTTAAAATGACTTAGGTGTTGCTAATACTATTTTTCGATTTAATGCTCCATTTACAAAATATTTATCTTTAAAGTGCAAATTTTGTTCCAGTAGCCCCCTCCCCCCTCCACTAAAAGCTAAACTGCTGGCTTAAAAAATCTGGAAAAAATCACAATGATTTTTCATAAACTTTAAAGAAAAATATAGCGGTTAAGATAACTTTATTCGTTTTTTTTTTTATAATAACCGATATTTTTTTTTGGGATTGTTTCGTCCCCTCCACCCGTATTGTATTTTGTAGCTTCAATTTTCAGAATCATGCGGCGTTATTTGCGAGTTTACCATAGAAACAAAATCTACCTTGGTTCTAAATCCTGAAAACCGATACAAAATCTGCCAGTGAAAACTACTTGCATATTGAAGCACCTTCACGCGTTTCAAAGTAACTATCAATAATTTCTATTAAAAAAGAGATTCTCGTTTCTGTCACACTCCTCGTCCACGATACTAATAGATTATTGATATATTTTTGTTGCCTGTCACAAAACATGGTGAAATTAGAAACATATCTCTACAACATACATTTTAAGGTATAATTTCGAATACGACCAAGACCGAAAACCAGAACGGAAATGACGTCACACAGCTATGAGAACCGGAGCGACACGACTTGGTTCCTATGTACCTCTATGAAGACAGAAACATAGGTCGGCTTCCAGTCTAACCGGATGCAGCTGAATACCAGTATGTTACATGAAGCGACTGCCTATCTGACCTCCACAACCCAGTTAGTACTGGGTAATACGATACCCCTTGGCAAGACTGGTTGTTAGACTTTCAGGCCACTAACTACCTGTATTGACTGTCAAAGATCTTCATATGACAGCCGGGACCAACGATTCTTTCCTACTCCTCCGATATACATTTCTGATTAATTTCGTTGCGGGATCCAAGACAGTCAAATAGTTTCTCTGGGACTTCGTCGATCTTCATTGTCTCGGCGCTTTTCTGGTGGTCGCCACTGCTGATTCTGGCGCACAGGAGTTACAGTGGGCAGGGAATTGTGAGGTGGGAGCGTCCCAATAAAAATAAGCCGGGACCAACGGCTTATCGAGGCACGGAGGAAACTCGGTATGTAATGGATGGTCACCCATCCGTTTATCGACCTTGTCCAGTGCTGCTTACCCTTGAAGATCGATCCGTGCGGCTGTCATTATTTAGCCTATCTATGAAGACAGCAACAGGCGGCAATGTCTCCAGTTACGGAAGTGTTTTTTCATTGAGTTACATGGAACTAAGTCGTGTTGCTCGCTACGGTCATTTATAGCGTTGGCGCGGCTGCGACAACTTACTCCGAAGTTGTAAATCAGGCTAGCATACATTACATATACCCGGGTCTCAATATAACACGTCGCGTTTTAGAAAGAGACAGCAACACAAGCATGAGTGACAAAGACGGCGCGAACATCGGAACTTTTTCCTAAAATTCGACGTGGAAAATATACGGCCGGATTTTAAACTTTTTGTGTGTGGACGAGGTAAACGTTCTCTTAGAGTGTTTGTGAATAAGGCATTACGTTACCAAGGCTAGAAGCTACCATACTATCACTAAGAATGCAATGACAATCACTAAATGCATTAAAATGGTCATATTTTCCATTACCGACATCATCATCCGCCTAGCCTCTTCCCAACTATGGTGGGGTCGGCTTCCAGTCTAACCGGATGCAGCTGAATACCAGTATGTTACATGAAGCGACTGCCTATCTGACCTCCACAACCCAGTTAGTGGTAAAACTGGTTATGCTTGTCAATGTTGTTGTATGTACATATCCGTTATTTGTAAAGTTTTTACAGTTGTTTCGGGCAGTCAGGAGGCCGATAGTCTGACTAGCAATCTTACCGGGTGGTAGTGGTACCAAGCTCCCCGAAACCTCGATTGTGGAGGTCAGAAAAGCTCCATATAAAAAAATATGCAGCTGCATCCGGTTAGACTGGAAGCCGACCCCAACATAGTTGGGAAAAGCCTCGCCAAATGATGACACGTTTTTTTGGTCAGTTTACAAACATCATTTAAATTCTATCCCTCGATTTTTACTTTTGTTTCTTTACACATGAACAAAATATTAGTGCATTACTAAGGATACTCATTTTAACAATATTATAAACAAAAAAATATGAATACAATATAAAGTTTTTGTAAACATTAAAACTAAACGATGGCTGCGCAGTTTAGCAACTTGATTTATTAAAGCTGCATTTTAAAACTTAGAGAGATTCTGTTTTACTAACAGGGATCATTTTTAGAGCTATTTATTTCCCGTTAAATATGTAATTCAGTTTAAACATTGGCTGATTATGTAACTAACCGACTAAATTAAACCTTAAATCGCTTGCAGCACAAATGACTAAACTTTTAGTACTAAAACATAATTTTGTCGACTTCACACCAACTCGTGAACAGCGACGCAGGCATAAAGACAATGATCATTTAAATGTGTTAATTTAACTATGTGTTGTGTGTGTTGTTGTTGTTGTTGTGTGTGTGTGTGTGTTGTTGCGTGTGTCTGTTATATTTTGTGATTTGTAGTGTTATTATGCTTTAATAATATTTTGCTGACTTTTACTTAGTGTCTTCAGATAAGGGATTTAAACGTACGCTTAAGGGCGTCAACAAGACATTGCAAGCAATACAATATTATTTTAGTTTTTAGTGGTTTTATATGTTGATTGAACATGCACGAATAGTATTTATAGTAGAGAGACCAGTTAAGTTGTGAGATTAATTTCCTTGTAAAACTTAAGGTCATGGCACATTATACCGGCACCGCGACTGCACAGCTGCAGCACGGCGTCGCCTCGAATTTAGGCTACGGCTAGCCGCCAGCGCGCTAACTACGCGTCCTCCGCGAGGTGCAAGCTCGCGGTCCGCGCGCAGGCCGCGAGATGTAAGCTTGCTGTCACCGCGAACACAATTTGTATAATTATGTCGGCGCGGTGTAAGTATGCGGTCCGCTCGCTAGCCACGCGCCGGCTGCGAGTCAAGTTGTATTGTAGCGGCAAGCGCGCTGACTCCCCGCCGTGGGCTTTTTTATATTAACATTACGAAATATATTATACGACACACGATTTAATGCTTTAATTTGAATAATAAGTTACTTTTTGGGTTGGAGCGGTGCCGTTGCGGTGCCGGTATAGTGTGCCATGACCTTTAAGCATATTATGATGACATTTCAGAAACAGTAATTTCTATCTCTATTTATTTACATAACCCAGAAAGAGAAAGCAATATATTCAGTTTAATTTAGTCGACGTATTTCATAACCATAGACATTTTTATTTTATAGAGTGACCACAATTAATGTTTTATTAAAGACAATAATATTATGGCGACAATTGTTACCTAATCTATGGCGTGTCTTTGAGACCAAACTATAGTTAATATTGTACTCAAAAACTAGTGTTAAGGTACCTAGAGTCGATATACAGGGTGTTTGGTTTATACTTAAGAGCTGATTCAATTTTAGGTGTAAAATATACTCTACATAACTAAAATGATAGTGGAATTTGTTTTCAATTGTACTTATAAGTAATACTTTTTTTTGCTTAAATTCGATCAGTTTTTTTTTTGTAAATAACATACATAACATCCCGCCCGTAGTCCCTAAAGGGGTAGGCAGAGATGTACCGATAGTACACCCAGTTTTTTTAAAACCCAGGTAAAAGGGGGGATTTAAATTTTATAACAAAAACTAGTCTAGTTACGAAAAAAAAACAAATCAGTAAATAAATATCTAAAAAAAAGACAAGTCTTAAATAAGAATAGGATAAATCTAAGTAAAAAGATAAATGGAATGTAGAAGCTACACGTATTATGTTTTAGGCGGAATGTCAATATAAATAATGGAATGGCGGATTGAGATTCAATTTCGTTCAAAAATAAGTGCAAAATTAAGAAAATAAATAAGGTAAGTAAAATAGTCTTATCTTCTATACTTAGTATATAAATAATGGTATATAATATAATAGTAATAGGAGAAAAAAATCTAGTAAGTAGTTGAAAAAACTTTTTGATTTAAAGTTTGAGATCGATAAAAACTACCCTGTATATCGACGGGGTGACTATACTTTATATACTATTATGGACGAGTCGACTATTGTGACTAAATGTTCTTACTTCTTATACTAATGCTTTACCAAACGCTTAGGCGGCGCTTTGGGCTTAAGCCGATCCCTTCTTACCTTTGTCAAACGCATTCTTTCGCATCTGTAGAAAAAACAAAGAGTTAGTATTTTTCTTTTTTAGGGTTTCCTGCAAAAACAGAACCTTTATAAAGAGACTCTTAACGAAGCCGAAAGCCACTTGTTCTCCCCGTCATTGTGATCATGTTTTGTTCGAAGACTGTACCTGGGAACCTTCTAGATACGGAGATATTGGGGGTCAAAGTTACAACTTTTTTTAAAATAAGTACATGTTTTTAATGTAAGATTTTTACTTTAAGCGCCTCCACGTCGTCCGTAATATTCAATCCATCGATCAGCACAATGTATTGAGTGCACATTGAGTTCTACATTAAAACGTGATTTTTCACCCAAAAAAAAAGTCTTTTCCCAGCGATAATTTTTACGTAAAGTTACTCAGTTTGATGTACAGAATGCTTGGTTGACGGCTTCGTGAAGAGTCTGTTTACACCCTGTATGATCACTTTGTTGTCTACTTGTTATGGACAACTGCACGACGGTTGTTGTCGGATTTTTTATATGATCTTCACTAGCGGATAACTTGAATAGCGCGATTCAGAATTTTGTTAGTTCTTCATTTGTGTCATAGATGGCGCTGTAGTACTTTTTGTACACCGCTAGACCCTTTACGGTAGATAAAATGATTAAAAACACGTATAATACATACGTGTCCAACAAGCCCGGCTTTCTCAGCATCGCGTGCAGTCTCCTCTTAAGATCAGAGTCGACTCTGTGCATCGTGACTCGTGCGTGGGCGTCGCAGGCGCGCTTGAGGCCCACGCTGCTGGGCGTGCGGTACGCGAACGTGGGGTCGTCGCGCGGCACCATGCGCGGGTGCGACCGGCCGGCCACCATGCCTGGAACGGTACAATGACAATGTTAAGAGAACGGAACGAGCTCTGAAGGTACGAAACTCAGGAAAAGCAGGAATCCGGCTCGAAGGACTATGTAAAGGCTAGGAAGATGGCTAAGTGATACTGCTGCTTATAAAGTCAAATTAAATATATTATCCGGAGCAAAGGTTTAGTAATAAAAAGGAGTGAGGGAGCACACGCGATGACGGGTAATCGTATACATACTGAATGCTCCACTAATATCATTTAGTGAAATGAGGTAAAAATGCACGAATAAATATTGGTATTTGGTGCATTATAAATGAATGGTTTCATCGTACTATAGAGGACACTCCCGCCTGATCACCACTAAGCTAATTTTTGCTTGCACTTACAACATAGAAACGTTCTCTAGCCCCGCCCCGTTGACTTTGTATAGAAATAATGAATGAAAAGATACCGATCGGCCGAGCGCACTGACGACGCACGACAAAAAAGCGTTGTTGTTATTTTGCGCGCCAAAGTTGACGCTTTCCTAACAGGCCTAAACTTTAAGGGGGCGTGGCTCGGCGCCTCCGCATGATTTAAGCGATTTATTTTTTAACTTATCAGGCGAAAATACCACGACTGTACTGTTTTGTTCTAGCTAGACCATACCTGGGAACCTTCTAGTTACGCAGATATTGGGGGTCAAAGTTCAAACTTTTTTTTTTGGGTTTTTTTAAGTACATGTTTTTAATCTTATGATGTTACTCTAAATACCTCCACGTCACCTTACTATCCAAAGCATCCATTAGCACAATGTTTTGAGTCCACCCGTAAAACGTTTCACCACATAAAAAAGTTGATTCCACAGCTTGTTTTTTGTAGGGCCCAATTTTAAACTAGTGCAAAAACCTTTATCGTACCAGTAAGAAATATATCTTCTAAATGGAAGAAGTTAGTTCTCAAAGCGGCAGTGTAGAGGACCCTGGCTGTATCCATGGAGAACGCGTAGCCCGTACCCGACAGATACTTTGGGTACACCCGGGCCTCATACATGTACTGCGGGCTGTACCTGAAACATAAGCAAATACCATGTATGACACAATTCCGCTGCTGAATTAAGACGACTACAGGAGCTAATTTAGCAACTCTAATTGTGGTGGTTCAAACTTCGTTTGAAATGCTGTTAGAATAAAGTTCTAATTAGCTTGCACTACAAAGTGGTTGTTACGTCAGTCACTGCGGGCCCAATAGTGCGAAATGAGTGGTTTTTTGCGATTCACAAAAAATCTATTGATTGGACTAAAAAAATAAAACACTATCATGCTAATATGTTGCTTGTAGAATTATTTGCCAAAAAATCAGAATGATCGCATGTATTTTAGTATGGTTTTTACTCGTTAATAGAAATGTTTAGAGATAGGTTCGTGATTTTTTTATCGAGTAAAATTAGTTATATTTTGTTTTTAAAACACTATCATACTAGCATATATCCGGAAGAATCTGGTTTTGTTTATTGCAGTGAATCATATGCTTTTTTGCATTATAAAACTCGCGTTTAGCCAGGACATTATTTTCTACATGATGTAGATTAATAGCCTAGAACTGACAGACTAACGCCCCCGCATCAGTATAATAATAATCCATTTATTTCGGGTAACAAAGACCCATACATAAATACCTTAACCTAAAATAAAAACCCTAAACACACGTTGCCAACTCGCTACTGCAAAAATCTCTAATTTCGAAATTTCTAGATGCGAATTAGTGCAAATTATACAATTGGGCTAAAAATTCAATTCTATTTCAGTATTTGACGTTCAAAAGTGACTTTTAATGGCCATATAAATAAATGATTTGACTTTGAAGGAACAAACTTTTAACATAAGGAATTTCTCACTATGATTTCCGCCAGATAAGTAAGAATTAAAGGTCATTAACCCCCTACCCAAAGCCTACCAATGTATTCCAATATTTCAACGCGATACGAAAAATATGTAAAGGCTGTGTTGCATACACGATCAAAACAAACGTATCGCGGTAAGGGGCATCCTTGGCGCGTTCACTGGGCATAAGCTACAAACGTTTTGGTCAAAACCATTTTCAGTTGTATTTATTTTGGAAGGTACTTACTAGTACTTACTCATTTTGGTAAAAGTCGGATCAATGACCTTTAATTATTTATTTATTCATTTATCAAACAATTTACATTGTGTATTGTGCGTTTTTACTTATCTGGCGGAAACTATAGCTACGGAGTCTGGATGTGCTCCAGCCCGAATGATGGTACTAGGCTAACATATCTGGCGAAACGCGGGTAAAGTACTGTCTATGTAACCCTCTGCCTAACCCTTCAGGGATTACAGGCGTGATGTAAACATAAATAATAAAATAAATATCGCTGGACATTACACACAGCGCCATCTAGTGCCACACTAAGCAACGAGGCTTGTGTCGTGGACACCAGATAGTTGATATACTAGGTACATAGATTCTTTTTGTTTGTAAATACATACTTATTATACATAAAAACATCAATGACACGGAAACAAATGTCCATGCTCATCACACAAACATTTGCCCCTACCGGGATTCGAACCCGGGACCCAAAGAACGTAAGGCAGCCTCACTACCGCTGCGCCATTCGGGTTGTCTATAAAAATATAGGTTACTTTTTCATTGCAATTAATAAATAATGGATCATTAAAAACATTAATTAATCAGTAAGATCAGGTGCGTAGTACTCGTTAACGCTAATAGAAAACTACCCAAATGTATGGGAATGACATCATTTCAACGTTAAGTCACGTGTTAGAAACAAACGAATAGATACTTTTAAGTTCAGTCAAAACTGTAAGTTGGATGTAGCGATCACGATTGTAGAAACGAATACATTTCATTCTGTACATCATTCTTCTCTGTCACCATCTGTCATTCATTCATCATCTTAACCGATGTAAACTTGTCTTCGAAGTTTTTATTTGCTTGTTTTGACCACGTGACTTAACGTTTACGATTGTAGAAAGAGAATCGATACGAATCGTTTGTAACTTGGCTAGGCCTGCTGATGTATGAACATGGATGAGGCGCAAGGAGTATGGTAGGACCTTAGCAGGTGTTCTGTAGTTTCTGCCTGTCCCATGGGAAAAAAAAGCGTGAGTTTATGTATGTAAATTATTTTTACATAAGAATGCCTCGTTGGTCTTGGCCTCTAGTGTTCACAAGTGACTGCCGAACAGTGGGGTACTTAATAGGCTTGTCGACTGAAAAAATCTAATTAGTCCGTCAGTTAGATTATCAAAAAATATTTAACACGTATTTTTTCTTTTGTTACGTAAACCAAAATTGACAAAGATACGACGCTTATAAAATTTTCAATACGTCACGCCGTGGTATAATTTTTAGTGCATTGTGACGTCACGAGCCCCCACTACGAGTTTTGATGAGTTTTATCTTTGTCAATATTCATTGATTTACAAAAACAAAAAATACGTGTTCGTTATTTTCCAATACTCTAACTGACGTACTAAATAGATTTGCAATTTATTGATGGTGGAAACTAGCCTATTCGATACCAAGATCAGGCAACGTGTTATTTAATCCTGTTTTGCCAAAAAAAACAATAACAGATCTGAGTCCAGATTTGAGCTAGACTTTAAGAGGGCTATTACAGTTTTTCTTGTTTTTGAGTGTTTGAGTCTAGCACTCAAATACAAGAAAAAAAGTGATTTTTATTTAAAGCGCTCCCTAGAGAAATAATCAAATTTCTTGGGCATATATTTTTTTAATTTTGTGGCCATATCTAAACCATAATCACACATCAAAAATCTCAGTTTAGCGCTTTAAATAAAAATCAAAATTTGAGTGCTAGACTCTTAAAACACACAAAAACAAGAAAAACTGTAATAGCCCTCTTAACATAACTAGCAAAATATCAGCGTGCCATACAACTCAGCCTACCCATTTGCGGAATACAGGTGTGCTGTTTTAAGCTTTCACGGTTCATAACTATACTTAAAATGTCACTTACGGGATATCTTCCGTGATTATTTATTGTTTTGAGCTCCCGATATTTCGACGCTGTTGCAAGCGCCATGATCAAAACAATAAATAATCACGACAGATATCCCGGAAGTGACATTTTAAGTACAGGTGTGCTGTTATGTACTTTAAGACTCCCAGTTCGATTCCCAAAAAGTGATATTCGATTCCATTCCATCAAATATTTCTTAGTAGCAAACCTGAATCTGGATTTATGCCCGATTGATGGCAATAAGCCAATAATGTTCCCACTGCTGGGACACAGGCCTCCTCTCTATGAGAGGGAATGGGCTATAATCCACCACGCGGGCCCAGTGCGGGTTGGTAGATGTCACATGCCTTGAATTTTTGGTTCTAGGACATGCCGGTTTCCTCACGATGTTTTCCTTCACCGTATTGAGAGCAGTGGTGATGAAATAAATTACATAAAGTAATGCGCCTGTCTGGGTTTGAGCCCACGTCTTACTCTTTTTACTGCGCTCGTAAATTGGGGCCGCCACCACTGGGTCAAATCTGCTCTCTGGGCCATCGTGCAATAGGATATTACCTCTGCTTACTCGCATAATATTATGTTCTTCAGATATGTCAGGTGCGTAGTGCTCGCAACCGGCGTGCGTGTATGACCAGTAGGCTAATCCACGTAACTAAAGAAGTGCTGTTGCAGTGCAGTTGCAGTTAAGTTTCGATCAAAACAACGCTTTTCGTATTCTCTGCCGCTGTCAGACACGCTCGCGTCAAGTTCGCGTCACGCGAGCGCAAAAACGGCATTCTAGTGTTGCGCGTCTTTGGTGCGTGCTTCGGAACGCAACATCATTGGTATTCTACTAAGTAAGAAAAAGCACTAAAATCTGTGCTGGAGTGTTATTTAAATATTTTAATAACGTCATATTCATTGAAATGTAATCAATTCTATTCGATTATTTAGTGAGTAATATTTTTCCTCTCTTATGGCCACACCATAAGTAAGTTTGGTAGAGTTTGGCTGTCGTACAGTTGACGTGCAGTTCACGCGCAGCTTACGCACAGTTCAAAGATTACAAGAATACCGTTTATCACTCGAACTCGAACTTAACTGCCACTGCACTACAACTTCATCGGCGCGTCATAAAATTACGTGAATTAGCCCTCAGATGTATGAAAGTGGACGAAGCAAAAGATGTTCTTTCGTTATCGTTTGGTTAGTGCCTAACCTGGTGTCAGAGTATTAATGCCGCCCATGGGCCTCTGACTTGGCTTTACATGCCGTCGAGAAATATCTCTCAAGCATGCTGGTTTCCTCACGATGTTTTCCTTCACCGAAGCAAGTGATAATTATACAATACGCACATGAATCTGAAAAATCAGAGGTGCGTGTCTTGGGTTCGAACTCGAGACCTATGACTTGACGGTCCGACGGTCACAACACTAGACTATCACTGCTTAAGCAGATGTAATCAGACGTCCTATAGTTCCTGCTTACCCTCATGAGGTAAAGGCTATAACTAATAAAACTTACCATTTATCACTGGAATCTTGCACAGGTCTTGCACCACAAATGAGGTCGCCTATCAGCATATACTCCTTTCTGCTTACTCCCTTAGTCTTCGTGTCGAAATCATGAGATCTGTTCTTCAGATTGGCTATAAGATTTGGCACATTTATATACATATCATCGTCAGTTTTCAGTATGTAGCGGACTGAAAAAAAGAAAAGATTTGTTATGGCATCGGTCGACAATAAGCGAACTTTACACCGCCAAATATTGTTAAATATACCTCCCTACTCAATTTAAATAATCTAAGAGGTGTTTCCGGACGATATCGATAAACTTCGACCGGTCATTGTAGTCATCATTATGAACAATTTTTACTATGGGACCATACCTTTTTTTTTTTCGTATGGGAAATCATCACATGACTCCTCCCGCTCTGGGCGGAGCAGGAGGGAGTGTCAGACTTTTACTGACTAAAACCCATCCATGTTCCTTCACGCCCTTTGTGTTCCGGGGCCACGGTATCTCTTTCTAATAGTCCCGCAGCCCCGGATGGGACCATACCCTGATGACATAAAGAAAAATCAGCGTGTTCCATACATTTCGACGAGTTATACGAACATAATTGTAGGACAGATGATTATTTTTTTTCGCGATTAAGGGTTTGGTCCCATCGTAAAAGTTGTTCATAATGATGAGTACAATGACCGGTCGAAGTTTATCGATATCGTCCGGAAACACGGTGTATACCTATACATACCTACAAATAAATATAATTGTTTCCGTTTGTAATTCAAACGACAGCTTTTTACTGAATGAAACAAAAATTCTAGTATTGAGCTGCATCTGGTTAGATTAAAGGCCGTCCCCAGCACCTTTGAAAAACGGCTAAGCAGGAGTTGATGCTAAAAACCAAAGTAGGCGTATAACACACATCCCAAACCACCTGAATAATTATTTAATAAACTTACCACTATTATTACAATTATTAGTGATCCATTTCAACATCATAATAGTTTTCAGCGTCAGATTATAGTATGAATCAATAAAACCTTCTTGGATAACATCGCCATATTTATCCGATTCTTCTTCGATTTTATTCTGAATGGTAGAATCGTTGTCATTTGTTGGCAACCCCAGAAGGAACACGACCTTATACTCCGGCTCAATTTTTGAATCTTCAGTGTTGTCAGTAGGTAACAATAATTCCTCCTTCATTTTCCGAATGTTTTTATTACCCTTTAGCATTGAGAGTACCTTGTCTAAGTCTGGGTTATCCTCATACCCCTTAGGGGGTATTTTCATGACATTAGTGTCATAATAATCATAATTTGGCTCACTATTCAACTCTTGATTCATATCGAATTCTGGCAACATAACTTCGTCTTCAAATCTCTGTTCAGGTACTAGTTCATCAGTCTTTTCAGTAACCAGATTGTCCTGCAACGCTTTAGCCAATTCGGGCAAAAGCCGGCTTAAGCTGGATATGTCTCGCTTCACCCTATTGGTGGATAGGTTATGTACATTCTTCTCTGTATATAGATCATATGTGTAATTGTAATTTATATACCTTTGTTTTACTGCATTATACAATTTGGACATTTCTGGATAATATTGTTGGTCGCCCCATGTTTCTCTTATAACTGCTCTGTTTTCGAAGTTCAGTGTGGATGAGCAGACGACAATTAATAGTAAAAGCTTATTTTTAACGTCTTTAGAGCATATATTCCTAGGGGCGTGTATTGTCGTTACGTTTTTGGGTTGTATGTATATTTTTGTGTCTCGATTTGTGTGAATTGACCAGCCCGCGATTATACCTGGGAATAAACGGTTCAAGTGAATAAAGGACATCATCAAATCTGTTAATTAGGCGTATATTAATACATGGTTTATTAACATCAAAAACGTGGCGATCACATTTCCGTAGACAGACGGTGATTCCCGAAGCGCATACTTTTCCTAGCACACCTGTACTAAACAGATGGACATGGTTTTACCATTCATGTTGATCGCCTCAGCTATTTAAGAAAGTTTATCGAATTTCAACAACTTGTAGAACAATAGTCGTTCAGTTTCAGGGTCCAGGGGACCACACGGGAAGTCGTGCGTTTATCATGTCACCCCTTATACATCCCCGATATTTTCGAAAAAATAAAATTATATAAATAAATATCGCTGCACATTACACACGGCGCCATCTAGTGTCACACTAAGCAACGAGGCTTGTGTCGTGGACACCAGATAGTTGATATACTAGGTACATAGATTCTTTTTGTTAGTAAATACATACTTATTATACATATAAACATCCATGACTCGGAAACAAATGTCCATGCTCATCACACAAACACTTGCTCCTACCGGGATTCGAACCCGGGACCCAAAGAACGTAAGGCAGCCTCACTACCGCTGCGCCATTCGGGTCGTCTATAAAAATATAGGTTACTTTTTCATTGCAAATAATAAATAATGGATCATTAAAAACATTAATTAATCAGTAAGATCAGGTGCGTAGTGCTCGTTAACGCTAATAGAAAACTACCCAAATGTATGGGAATGACATCATTTCAACGTTAAGTCACGTGTTAGAAAAAAACGAATAGATACTTTTAAGTTCAGTCAAAACTGTAAGTTGGATGTAGCGATCACGATTGTAGAAACGAATACATTTCATTCTATCATCTTAACCGATGTAAACTTGTCTTCGAAGTTTTTATTCTGTGAAGTTTTTAGTCTGAGAAGAAACAGCCGAAACAAACTCAGAGGTATAGTCTCTTTTGAAGTCCAGACATAATCTTGCTCAATTCACATGAGGACTATGCAGATTAGTGTCTGAGATAGTCTTTTGAGGAAAGAACCACACAGATTTGAGTGGACCTGTCCAGTCAGTGCAAATGCTTTTGCAAGCTTGTGTCGTGGACACCAGATAGTTGATATACTACATAGATATTTTTCGTTTGTAAATACATATAAACATCCATGAGTTGGATACAAATGTCCATGCTCATTACACGAACATTTGCACCTACCGGGATTCGAACCCGGGACCCTAAGAACGTAAGGCATCCTCACTACCGCTGCGCCATTCGGGTAGTCAACATTTTCGAAGGATCTTCTGATAAGTAAGATATACTATACTATAAATGAATACCTGTCAGACAGAAATTTGTGTGTATAATAATAATGCATATAATTATGGTGAATACTTGAGTCCGATTTATTTTATTTTATAAAAAAAAAAAAAAAATCCTTGTTTTCTTGATTCCATTTAGATACTTATTTATTAATTATTTTGACATTATATACTCTGACATTACTTATTATGAATCTATGACATTAATTACTTACATATCAACTTGAACTTATAACATTGTACAAGATATTATTTATGAATTAATGACATTGTGTAACGGATTAATTTGATTTTATGACATTGTATATGGTTTTATTTCGATTGTATTTTCTTTCCGACTCTGTGGTATTAATAGGATTTTATGAAATTGTATAACCTGTAATTATAAATGTTGCATGCCTGAATCGGTACAATACAGTGGACTGCGCATTCACTTGACATCTGGAAATGTATAAAATGTACTGCGTTGAGCAATAAATATTTGAATTTGAATTTTACCTTTGGACAGCTGGACATTGGCCTTATTGTAGACGGGTATGTACAGCAGCACACAGAACAGGATCATGGCGCTGCAGAAGAGGAAGTACTTCGCTAGGACTGGAGAGCGCCGACGGGTTTTGTCGTATCTGTGAATAGAAAAAATGCCTTTTACAATCATCTGCCCGCCTGTTCCCATTATGTTAGGGTCAGCTTCAAATCTAACCGGATGCAGCTGATTACCTGTATTTTACATAGAGCCACTGCCTATCTGACCTTCACAACCCAGTTAGTACTGGGTAATACGATACCCCTTGGTAAGACTGGTTGTCAGAATTTCGGGCCACTAACTACCTACCTGTAACGACTGTCAAAGATATACAAAATTAAATGACAGCCGGGACCAACGGCACCGGAACGGAAACTCGCTATGAAATGGATGGTCACCCATCGACGGAGCGACCTTGGCAAGCACAGGTTAACCTTGTCGATCGACCGATGCGGCTGTTATAATTTAGCCACGAGCTCCTCAATCTCTTTATTGCATAATC
Organism: Xestia rhomboidea; assembly: GCA_963853795.1. Classification (NCBI taxonomy): domain Eukaryota; kingdom Metazoa; phylum Arthropoda; class Insecta; order Lepidoptera; family Noctuidae; genus Xestia; species Xestia rhomboidea. Next base: position 1,027,041 of record OY970783.1, read on the forward strand.
AGTCAAATACATTTATTCGTTAAAATTATGGTCATTTAATTAGGTCGTTACATATGAAATTGGCGTTTTGTCGTACTGGCCACTTTGATCTCAAATAACTCCTCTTTGGTTAGGAATTCCAAATTCAAATTTATACAGCTATTTACTTATGCATTTGTGTATCGAAAACCAAAATTCATTTGTTTTTCCTCTTTTGTATTTTTTCTTTGCGTCACTCGGTTTACAAAACGGAGAACTTGAATTATCGCGTTATTTACAAGTACGAGTTCCACCGTGGCACCAGTGCTGCAGAAACGGTTCGAAGGATTAATGATGTGTATGGCGACGGTGTCGCAAACGAAAACACAGCGCGTTTTTGGTTCCAACGTTTTCGTTCTGGAAATTTCGACCTGCAGAACAAGCCCCGTGGACGGCCGGACACCAAAGTTGATAATCAAGAATTGAAGGTCATTGTGGAAGCGGACCCATCGCAAACCACGTCCGAGTTAGCTGCAGGCTGCGGTGTTAGTGATAAAACTGTTTTAATCCACTTGAAGCAAATTGGGAAGGTAAAAAAGCTTGAAAGGTGGGTACCTCACGAATTGAGTGAAGCAAATCGACAAACGCGCGTCGACTGCTGCGTTACATTACTCAACCGGCACAATAATGAAGGGATTTGAAATAGAATGACCTGTGATGAAAAGTGGATCCTATACGATAATCGGAAGCGCTCATCGCAATGGCTGAACCCTGGCGAACCAGCCAAATCATGCCCCAAGCGAAAACTGACTCAAAAAAGTTACTTGTGAGCGTTTGGTGGACCAGTGCCGGTGTCGTCCACTACAGCTTTCTTAAATCTGGCCAGACGATTACGGCAGATGTCTATTGTCAGCAACTGCAAACCACGATGGAAAAGCTAGCTGCTAAACAACCAAGGCTGGTCAATCACTCTAGGCCACTGCTGCTTCAGGACAACGCTAGACCACACGCTGCTCAACAGACGGCTACCAAATTAGAGGAGCTTCAATTGGAATGACTAAGACAACCACCGTACTCTCCGGACCTTGCTCCAACAGATTACCATTTTTTTTTCGAAATTTGGATAACTTCTTGCAATGGAAAAAATTAAACTCCGATGGGGCAGTCCAAACCGCCTTCAAAGATTTTATTGTATCCCGTCCGAATGGTTTTTTAGGGTTCCGTAGTCCTGACAAGGAACCCATATAGTTTCGCCTGTCTGTCTGTCCGAGGTTTTGCTTAGAGACCGTTAGTACTAGAAAGCTGTTATTTTGTAGTTGTGTATATCAATAACGCCGACAAAGTGGTAAAATAAAATTTTGGAAAATATTTTTTTAGGTAGGAGGGAGGAATATTTTTGTAGGGGAGCTACCCCTAAAATATTTTTTCAGGGGTAGCTCCCCTACATCCGAAGTGGGGATGATTTTTTTAATCGTCGTCTACCCCATCGTGTGGGGTATCGTTGAATAGGTCTTTTAAAATGTCTTAGGGGAAAACTATAACGGTTCAGATAACTTTATTAGTTTAGCCGTAATAGTCGTTGAACTTGGGTGTTGGATAATTTTGTACCAAATACAAAATCCTTAGAATAAATCCTATAAAATGACCAAGATGAAGTAGTTGCTTGTTTATAACGGGTGAAGACTTGCATTGAAAAACAAAATCTAAAATATACCGGTGTGATGGTAGGCCTGGTTCTGAGACCAGATCCTGTAACGGTACGGATGACGGCCCGTGTTGTCATCATACCAAGGTTCTGAGTTGGCTCGCGTCGATCGTCTAGTCTGTTCGTTTTCGTGAATGAATATATTAAGAAAGCGGCGGGCTACTACGGAACCCTACACTGCGCGTGGCCCGACACGCACTTGGCCGGTTTTTAGTAAAGGGATCAATGAACCTATGAGATGGCAGATACTTTGATTATTTCAATATTTTATATTAAACAAAAATCAGGTTTATGTTCCTCTCATATCATTTCATATGGAACGACATAATATTAAAAAAGTAAGTACTGATTATCTAGGTGAGATAATCAGCACTTTTTGAACGTCCAAATTATCTATACTAACTAGCTTCTACCAGCGGCTTCGCCCGCGTGAAGTTTGATAATTGCCCCATGGTATCTTACTACCGGGATAAAAAGTATCCTATGTTTTTATCCAGGTTATAAACTATCTGTGTGCAAAATTTCATCCAAATCCGTTCAGTAGTTTTTGCGTGAAAGTGTAACAAACAACAGATATATACATACTCACAAACTTTCGCAATTATAATATTAAAGTAGGATATTATAAAGTGGAGGATTTGTTTGTTTGTTTGTACCGAATAAGCTCCGAAACTACTGGACCGATTTTAACCATTTTTCACGAAAAGAAAGCTAAATTGTCAGTAAGTAACTTTAACATTCCTTTCATAATAATACTCAGAAATCGAACATAACATGTAAATGAGAAGTCGTGATCCGGTTATTCGTACTACACTATTTTTAACTTTTGAAGGACATCACCTAAATACAAGATAATGGTGTCGATTCTGTTGTGCACAAACTAAACTTAATTTAGGCTATTGCTTTTTTTTACTAAAAGGCAGTGCGAGAAAAGGACGGCTATAGCTATGAACTAAGTTAGAGATGTCAAACTAGTTTATGCCTTGCGCTTCACCGTGTTTTTAGTCGACATGTTTTTACGTGCACCCTTCATTTGTATGGAAATATTACCTCCAATTAAATTTGACAGCTCTAAATTACGTCCGTCTCTTTCTCGTTTTATAGAGAGAGAAAGATAGCAATAGCCTATATTAAGTTTAGTTTATGCACAATAGAATCGACACCATTATCTCATTTAAATTAGTAATTGACCTATAACCTGTTGACGTCGAGCTACAATCTGTATTAATTGCTTGCTTCGATTTGATATTGTCTTTAGCGGTACTTCATTTGTTATTTGCTTGTTATTGTGCATTTATTTATTTGCAGTGCCGCATTGACTTTTTATTTAAGTTCGTTAAGTCCATCCGTTTGGCGACAAGACGACATTGTTGCCACTGTTGCGAATATCCTGGATGAGGCTGGCACAGGAGCGTGCAGCTTGGCACAAACAAAGAGAGGCCTATACCCAGCAGTGGCTGACGTCGGGCTGTGGATTGTGATGATGATGATGAAGGCCTCTGTTCCCACTAGCTCAGTTAACTGAACAAACGAGAAAGGAAATCTCACTAGTTCAATCAACTGAACAAACGAGAAAAGAAATCTCACTAGTTCAATCTACTGAACAATCCAGAAAAGAAATCTCACTAGTTCAATCTACTGAACAAACCAGAAAAGAAATCTCACTAGTTCAATCAACTGAACACACGAGAAAAAAAATCTCACTAGTACAATCAACTGAACAAACGAGAAAAGAAATCTCACTAGTTAAATCAACTGAACAAACGAGAAAATAAATCTCACTAGTTCAGTTAACTGAACAAACGAGAAAAGAAATATCACTAGTTCAAATCAAATCAAATTATTATTATTATTTATTTTAGTTCAATCAACTGGTGTTCAGTAATGTTTTCTCGTTTGCTCAGGTACAGAAATCAGAGATTTACCCAACAAACAAAAGCACAATTTTTCTAATTTATATATATTTGTGACACAGTTTCGCGAAACTGCGTCACAAATGTATGTAAACTCTTTACTTTAACGAAATGTTATTGAGCTGGAAGATATCCCTATTAGCGATAAGACCGCCGTTGAACCCATGGAATTGGCGGCACGGTTGGCTCAGTGGCTGGGCGATTGGCTGCTGCTCTGCTTGACGCGGGATCGCGTCCCGCACACAACAAATATTTGCATAGCCTACAGGTAATAGGGTAGATGAAAAAATAAATATAATTGGTCCGTCTGATAGATTTTTTTTCTTTTTTCACGTAAACAAAAAATGATGACAAAAGATACAGTGCGTCGAAAACTTGTGTGACGTCACATTTGAGTACATTTATTACTCAAATGTGACGTCACAAGCCCCCACTCATGATCTTTGACACGTTTTATCTTCGTCAATTTGTATTAATTTGATGAAACAAAAAACAAGTATTAAATATTTTTCTATGATCTAACTGACGGAATAAACAGAATAATATTTTTTTAGTCAGTCATCATCCCTATTGTGCCGTGTGTATATGAGTTTAAATGTAAGTAAGCGCACCCACGATACCGGAGATTTTTTTAGGTTTAAAAAAAATGAAATATTGTAAATGGTGTAGATTCTGTTGTGCACAAACTAAACTTAATTTAGGCTATTGCTTTTTTTTTACTAAAAGGCAGTGCGAGAAAAGGACGGCTATAGCTATGAACTAAGTTAGAGATGTCAAACTAGTTTATGCCTTGCGCTTCACCGTGTTTTTAGTCGGCATGTTTTTACGTGCACCCTTCATTTGTATGGAAATAATACTTCCAATTAAATTTGACAGCTCTAAATTACGTCCGTCTCTTTCTCGTTTTATTAGAGAGAAAAAGATAGCAATAGCCTAAATTAAGTTTAGTTTGTGCACAATCGACACCAATGGCTGTTTAAATTTTGGTGTACAATAAAAGTATATTCTATAAGCTTATGTCCCAGGTTTCACTCGAGATAAGTTCGGTAACAGTATTCCAGGTTATAAACTATCTATGTGTCAAATTTCATTTAGTTTACGGCCCGTTAAGAATGGAAAGTTGCCTGGCCAAACCCGTACCAATGTCCTAATCAGTTGGTAACGTGTTCAAATTGCTAATTAATTGGAATTCATTAAACGTTCAACATTCAGGAAAATTATCGACACACTCCGCCAATTTGGCGAGTCGTAGCTGTGTTATACATCTGTCAAAGAATGACAATAATTATGGTTTGCAACATAACATCACACCTGTGTTTCCCGAAGGACTAGCCAGACGTGTACAGCACGCGTAGTGTATGACCGCAGTGGAAACGTGTTTTGTCGACGGAAGAATCGGCAAAATTTCAGAATGTTGAAATATTTCTATCGTCGTAAGCGTGGCGGTGTTAAAAATGGAGAAAAGAAATGTTTCTATTCTTCAGTCGACAACGGTCAACAACGTCACGCATGACGACAATTTTTTCTCTACTTTTGACACTTGAGGACAGAAATATTTCTTCTCAACAAATTTTTATTACTATTCTTTGTGTTTATTGACCTCTATTGATTTTAAAAACTTGTCGGGGTCCTACCGTCGCAGTCTCCTCAGATTTTAGATCGAGAAGAATGAAAGTAACTCCGTTTTGTTTACAAATAGAACTTTTGTAGAAGTTAATAATGATAAGTGTAGACTATAAAAAACAAAGTTTGATTTTGATGCAGCATGGTACGGTATTCCATACATCCATGAGCATTGCCCTTTGCCAAGTAGGACACACAATTGTTTACAAATATAGGTGCATCGGCCGGGCGTTAAATGTCAATGACGCATCGAGTTGAACATATCCTGCACATTTAGAAGGTGCCACGTATAAAGGCGAAAACCCACCGCGGCGCACGGAGAGGCTACGTATGAATTGACGTCATAGTACATGCGTGGCTTGCTCAAATAAGGCGCTCACACGGCTCAACGCTGTCAACGCTATGCACGCTGTGCATGCGGTACACGCTAAACACGAATATTAACCCACGACCATGCCGCGGTGGGCCACGCACGCTACAGTTGTCTCAGTCGTGGGCGTGTAGTGTATACTGCATTGGAAACGTAGACCCACGTTGTCAAACAAATTAATCCACGCAGCTAAAATGCGGCGCGTGATGGCCGTGCACAGCGTGCAACGCGGTGGGTTTGGGTGGGCCTTCAAGTGTATGATTTTGCGAAATCTTGATTTTACTAACATTTTTATTGTTTATTCTAATGCAATGCGCTAAATCCGAAACATTAAAAATGGTATATCTTGCACTTTGCCAATCCGTCATCAATTATTGCATTCCGGTCTGGAGTTGCACCGCAAAGACTAAACTGCTGGGGTTGGAGCGCGCCCAGAGAGCGGTGATGCTCGGCAGGCCGTATAGATTTCCCACAAGTGAATTGTATACGGAATGCAAGGTACCTACTTACTGTGCGGCAGCTCTTTGTGCTCAATGCCACCATCAACAGTGTATGAAGAAGACTAGTTATACATTTTAATACTATAGGTAATTTGTAATTTTGAAATGTCTAGTCTTACCTGTGGGAGAGTATGGGGCTATCATCGCTGCTGGAGACAGAAGGGCACAGTCGGTCGTCGTCATACCAATGTTTATCACCATCCATAGATTTAACTGCGGACAAAATCAATATATTACTAACCGCTACCTGCGCTTACGCACGCATGTATAAATGAATAAGGCGTCCCGAGTCGCTAGACACTCCGATCCAGCCTGTCCCCTTGCTGTCCTCTCCCAGCGACGCCCTAAGCCGAGGTCCGTACCCCGCAGGGGGTGCCCTTAGCGTGTAGTCGCTTAGTTTGTAAGTTTTTTGCCCTGGCTGGAGGCCTTACCTCTCAGGTTGAACTGCGAAAAGCCATTTCGAAAAAGAAAGAAAAGGGGGCGCTACAGAGCTCTCACAACCTCCGTTCTCGTAACGTCTCGCTGTTACATACATACATACAAATGCTGACGGCCCGAATGGCGCAGCGGTAGTGAGGCTGCCTTTCGTTCTTAGGGTCCCGGGTTCGAATCCCGGTAGGGGCAAATGTTTGTGTGATGAATATGGACATTTGTTTCCGAGTCATTGATGTTTATAATATTTAGAAACATCCAGAATACAACAAAAAACAAAAGTATGTAGTATATCAACTATCTGGTGTCCACGACACAAGCCTCGTCGCTTAGTGTGGCACTAGATGGCTCTGCGTGTAATGTTCAGCGATATCTATTTATTCATACATTATCAGCGTATAGGGTTCCCTCTGCTGTGACTTTTCTCTATGAGATCCAAAAGGATACAGAGCAGGGGAGGGGGGGTGGAGGATAACATCACGTCTGTAATCCCCGAAGGGTTTGACTGGGGTGTACCGAATAGTACCTACACCCAGATTTCATATGTTTAAGTCCCAAGTAGTAGGGGCCTATTTCTTACCTTTGTTTCCGAGTCATGGATGTTAATATGTATTATAAGTATGTATTTACAAAGAAAGAAATATCTATGTAGTATATAAACTATCTGGTGTCCACGACACAAGCCTCGTTCGTTAGTGTGGCACTAGATGGCGCTGTGTGTAATGTCCAGCGATATTTATTATTATTTAAACGGGCTAAAATCCAGACTCCGTAGCTGGTACCGAGAAATCCCTGATCATACAGATGCAAGAATGACTTTTTCAAAGTCAAAAGTCAATGCCATTCCTGCACCTTTATGCACTTGGAGGGTTGTATTAGTGATTTTGATGATTATAATTCTGTAACTACATACGTCTTACAGTCGCGAGGAACATTTTAATCAACATACAACCTAGCACTGGCCTGCAAATTGCAAAAACGCAAGAAAATTTGATTTTCGCGGGCTACCCTGACGCTTTCACCTTAAATACATTTATTAAAACAAGCAAAGTACTGTACTAGTGCTGTGATTTTTTGCAATGGGTCTTGCTAGCTGGCGTGAGGAGCGTAGGCCGAAGACGATATTTGTGACAAAGTGGGTGTGTAATGTAAAATACGAGTGTAACGAGCGCGCGTCACAATCATAGTCGTGACAAATAAAAATGGAACTTTAAGTTTTGGATAAAAAGTTAGGGATCACAATAGGGTACCTAATATGATAGTTTATCATGAAGTATTTAAATAACAAGTGTTAAGGTCAATGTCATAGTTCAACTCACCGAAATAATAACAAACGAGTGTGAATATGACGCAATACACTTGTCTCGCTCTAACTCACACCGTCTTCGGCACAAATTTGTTCCTAGACGCCTTACTTTCACGTTGCGGTATCGCGTGTAGCTACTTTTATTAGGGTTCCGTAGTCCTGTCAAGGAGCCCTTATAGTTTCGCCATGTCCGTCTGTCTGTCTGTCTGTCCGAGGTTTTACTAAGAGACCGTTAGTACTAGAAAGCTGTAATTTTGTAGAGGTGTGTTTATCAATAACGCCGACAAATTGTATTAGTTTAGCAGTAATAGTCATTGAACTAGGGTGTTGGATAATTTTGTACCAAATACAAAATCCTTAGAATAAATCCTATAAATAAAGTGACTAAGATGAAGTAGTTGCTTGTTTATAACGGGTGAAGAATTTCATTGAAAGACAAAATCTAAAATATAACGGGCTACTAAGGAACCCTACACTGCGCGTGGCCCGACACGCACTCGGCCGGTTTTTTTAAATGTGTCAGTCACTGAAAAAACTAAAAGAGTCAAAAACTAAAACCCAACTAGGTACTGAAATCACGCTCTAAAAAGTATGAAACAAGAAAACATTCTCGTCTGAAATTGTTATAGAGGTTACCCGTGGCCTTATTTATAGCACTTCGCCCTAAGGTTCATGATCCCGTAATGTTGTTGGAATGTATTGTATTTTTTAGGGTAGTACTTTTCTAGGGTAGACTGGTCGTCAGACTTTCATGCCACTGACTACCTGTAACGTCTGTCAAAGATCTACTAATGACAGCCGGGACCAACGGCTTAACGAGATTTCCGAGGCACGGAGGTAACTCGGTATGTAAGGGGTGGTCACCCATCCACAGACCAACCCAGGCAAGCGCGGCTTAACCTGAAGATCGACCCGAGCGGCTGTTTGTATTTAGCCACGAGCTCCTCAGATGCACACATCGCAGATGCATACATAATTACATATAGCATATAATATTTCATGTCAGTGGTTACTTGGGTAGGTAGTTCCCGCTGAGATTTTCAGCAATGACCGAAAACGGACAGGAATATACTGCGAACTCGCTTAAGGCTGGGGTATCTGCTAAATTAGCAACTCTATTTGCGGTGGAAATTCTGTTAGAATAAAGTTCTAATCAGTTTGCACTACAAAGTGCAGAGACAAGAGTCAGTCACTACGGATCGAATAGTGCGAAATGAGTTGTTTTTATTTAATTGCAGCCTAATAAATCATTAGATCAAAATGCCAATTGTACACTTTTGAAGAAAAAACTGGAAAAATATTTGTGTTAAAAACATAAATATGGCGGTTTATGATTTTTTATATGTAGTTTCTTCACAAGTTGACAAATCTTTACCTGTTTGTTCTATTTATTGTGACATGTCACAAGCATTCGATTATGTTGACCACAATATTTTACTAGATAAACTTGAGGCTTATGGTATAAGAGGGAATGTCCTTGAGTTGATAAAATCATACTTATCAGACCGCCAACAAGTAACTCAAATATCAAATTTTGATATTAAAACTAAAAGGGAACAAGTTTTCTCCTCTAATAAGAGATTTATAACATATGGTGTTCCCCAGGGAAGTGTATTAGGCCCTCCATTGTTCCTACTATACATTAATGATCTACCAAATGCAACTAAGGAACCCATGTCATTGTTCGCTGACGACAGTACTGTTACCATAGCACCTAAAGATAAGATAAACTACCATTCTGATACTAATGAGTCATTGAATTCTATAATTAATTGGCTTAATGATAATAATTTGAAAATTAATCTCAGCAAAACAAATATAATGCATTTTAGTCAACGACAAAAGTTACGCAATACATCCAAATTTAATCTAGTATATAAAGAAAATATAATACAAGAAGTAGAAACCGCCCGTTTTTTGGGATTGATCATTGACAAGCAATTAAATTGGAAAACTCACATTAATGAACTTTGTAAAAAAATTAGTACTTCGTCATATGCTCTTTATAAGTTGGCACCAACTGTCAACGTGGATACTTTACTTACAGCATATTACGGGCTGGCTGAATCAGTATTAAGATTTGGAATAATCTTCTGGGGCAATTCAACTCAGAAGGACACTGCGTTCAAAGCACAAAAACGTTGTATAAGGGCTATGTTTGGGTTGCAAACTCCTGACAGTTGCAAGCCAATGTTTATACAGCACAGAATTCTAACACTTCCGTCTCTTTACATATTAGAAATATCACTATTTGTAAAAACTAATCCAAAGTTGTTTCCCCTTCTGATTAATAATACAGGTAGAAAAAGACGTGAGAAGTATAGACTTTGGGTTCAATCAGTCTCCGCCAAAACAGCATTTAAAAAAAAAAGAGTAATATGCATGGCCCCATTAAAATAAAATTCCTAATTCCCTTAAGATATTAAATATTAATTCATTTAAGAGAGAACTAAAAAAATTACTTATTACTAAGGGATATTATAATGTTACAGAGTTTTTGAATGACAAATTTTGAATTTATATAATTTAATATGTAATTTTAGTTCTATTAATGTTATTGTCTTAATTATTATTTTTTATACTTTTTTTGAATTGACTGTAATTATGTATTTTGATTTAATTTTGACCACTTTAATTTTTTTTTTTTTGACTAATTTTAATTTATTTTTTTATTTTTATTTCTTATTTGTAAAACTATTTTGTCCGCCGAATATGGCAAAACATGTTGAACCAGCAATCAACTCATATTACATCCATATGTGCATATCCATGTATCATGTCACACATGTTTATACAAATAAATGCATCTTTATCTTTATCCGTTTAGGAGTAGTTACGAAATTTAAAAGAAAAAATGCTTCACTGAATATTTTTTTCATATAGTAATAATAAATTTAGAATTATTTCAACTGTACCAATTAAAGTTTAAGAGTCTAATAAGCAACATATTTATTTTTTGCACATTTATATTCACTCATCAAAGAGGAGTTACATGGAGAAAACCTCTCGTTAGCAGATACCACCCCCTTATACCCCGCCCGCTTGAGTCAGCTAATCCGATAGACAGATAACAAAAACATGCATGTACGATTTGTACTAAAATAGACATTGTCTTCCAAGAAATAAAAGATGTTGCTGCATGCTAATAGGTGTGGGTTGCAAGATGCGTCATGCACCCATCGCTAATTTAATGCGCACGTAAAAATAGCCCACGGCCGCATGAATGTTACGTATAGCGTTTTATGTTTTATTGATTGTTAAAATACTCTTTATCTGATCGGTGGGGTATGTTCTTTACAACTTTTACACTTTTTAACTTTTTCAAACGGTAAAACTGGACCCTATTAAGACTCCACAGTCCATCTGTCTGTCACCAGGCTGTATCTCATGAACCGTGATAGCTAGACAGTTGAAATTTTCTTAGATGATGTATTTCTGTTTCCACTATAACAACAAATAACAGAATAAAATAAATATTTAAGTGGGGCTCCCATACAACAAACGTGATTTTTTGATAATAATTGTACGGAACGCTTTGTGCGCGAGTCCGACTCGCCGGTTTTTTTTTAGACTAGCCCGGCACACTACCCCCCAAACTGACTAGGTACAACTCCTGTGCGCCAGAACCAACAGTGGCGACCACCAGAACAGCGCAGAGATAATGATGACTCCTAAGACATAGGCACATAAACCTAGTTTAGGAATCAGGGAATTCAAATTCTAATTCTAGTTATAAGCCTTATATGCTCGTAGTTTTTGGTCCTTGTACTAAGATGGTTTTTGGTTAAATAAAGAATTTATTTATTTAATAAAGCTCGACAAAGTCCTAGAGAAACAACGCAAGCAACGAAATTAATCAGAAAAGTATAGCGGAGGAGTAGGAAAAACATAATTTCCACTTCCCTCCATATCAGTAGGAGACAGAACGAAACAAGGCCAATAGGCACAAAGGGACGTTTACAACTGGATAGGCGCAGTTGCCCAGCACCACGGATACCTATATAATTTTATCATTAACATTAATGGGTCCTAAGCTGTGAGCTGTTTGTTTGATTCCAATAATAAGTATGGCAAAAACGCTTGAACGCAAGGAAACTTTTCAATTCGACGACCCGAATGGCGCAGCGGTAGTGACACTGCCTTACGTTCTTGGGGTCCCGGGTTCGAATCCGGGTAGGAGAATTTTTGAGTGATGAGCATGGACGTTTGTTTCCAAGTCGTGGATATATATGCATAATAAGTATGTATTTACAAACAAAAAGTATCTATGTAGTATATCAACTATCTGGTGTCCACGACACAAGCCTCGTTGCTTAGTGTGGCACTAGGTGGCGCTGTGTGTAATGTCCAGCGATATTTATTTTTATTCATTATTTAATTAGGGTGTAAAGCGGTCGCCGGCAGTGAGCGCGGCAGTACAAAAGACTTGTCACTCATTAGGTACTGTTACTGATCGTAGCTACTGGAACTAAAACGCGGTGGTGTGTAAGTAACCACAGTTTATTTTACAAACATTCACCAAAAGTCTACATTACTGTCCATGATATTAGAATTTAGAAGACAATTAAATGTGATGTCAATAAGTTCGGTTCGTAACAGGTGCATACCGAGAGAATCAACGACTGAGCAAAGAAGTTGGTCCCGGCTAGATCCTCGATAGCTGTCAGTTCTGTTCAAACTTGATGGCGGCTCGGAAGTTAGCTATGATTGACGGTCTGCGCATTATACAGTCAAGACGACACGTCATCTGCGCCACAGTAAAAAGATAACCAGTAGGTCGGCTCGGACATGGCCTTGAATTCAATGCCTACTGTCGATCAGAGGGCTAGAGGATTGCTACTATCGGTTATACTGTGTGGAAAATAAAAGCATGTAATATTCAAATCAATATTTATTATAAAATAAAAATCTTCTTAATTATGTATTGGCTGCTATCTATATATTTAACTATTGTATATTTAACTCAATGCTCGCAACTTCCGAGCCCCCAAAACTTTTGAACAGAACTTTATGTAGGTACTGGTATTCAGCAATGAAAGCCTGACCACCAGTCTTTTCAAGGGTATTAGTTTTCGAGTTTTAGCTTCTTGTAAATTGAATGGGAACCAAAAAATAACTATGTTCATCTTTATTTTTAAGACGTCACTATTTCAGCATTAAGAAAAATACAAGAATACAAAGGAGGAAGCGGGGTTTCGCGAGTAGAGGATGAAGGCCATTGCCCAGAACTGAATTGAAGGTAAATGACCATGGTAGTGCCCAATACAAACCAATTCATAAGCTAAATAATGGTGCAATAAATATGACTCAAAGAACATTTACATACAACTCTGTAACTACAAAACAAATTACTATAGTTTTACAGGATATGACAACAATACATAATAACAAAGTAAGTATTTTTTTATGAGTCAGTGGTAAATAAGTAAAAGTAGATAAGTACTTACCTACCTATGTATTTGTGTAAAATATGGTGTGTCGTAAATATACATCTATTATGATGTTACAATTATGTTCAGTAAAGCAAACACACCAGCTTAGGCATGCAAAATATTAATAATAATAATATTATTAGATTTTTTTTATATTTTGTCTGTCTGTTTGTTCCTGCTAATCTTCGAAACGGCTGGACCGTTTTTGCGCTACTTTAACTGGCTGATACCTTTTTTTTTTTTTTTAGGATGGGAAATCATCAAATGACTTCTCCCGCTCTGGGCGGAGCGGGAGGGAGTGTCAGACTTTTACTGACTAAAACCCATCCATGTTCCTTCATCGCCCTTTGTGTTCCAGGACCACGGTATCTCTTTCGAATAGTCCCGCAGCCCCGGCAGGCTTCGGCCCTTGCGGACCCCTTCCCTATCACTGGACTGCAACTGGCTGATACCTGATGTTATAAAGAGTAACTTAGGATACTTTTTTTATAAAAAGGATTAGGGTTCCATGCAAATAAAATTAATACCCTTGAAAATTATAATTTATTGCGGATGGAGATTGTGGGCAACAACTCCGCCCCTAAAAAGACCCACTGACCCTACTTTTACATAAAGAAACTGCCTATCTGATCTTCACTATAACTGGAAATAAAATCATACTTTCGCAGGTTAAAAGTTCTCTAACTTGACTCCTAATTTAAGTAACTATGTATCACTATGGCAAATGTAATAATAATTTCCTCAGTTTTTAAGACCTTAAACTCAAGATAAACTTTGTTGAATGTCTTTCTCTCAATGTCTATTGTCTGTTAAAATTCAAGTTAAATAAAAAGGCACATTTAAATAACAATGTCTTAAGAGTTCATAAACTGGTATTTACTTAGACTTCCTCCTTTGGAATATTCCGAGAAACTTGATCATTAAAGAACCTTCTAGTGTCATTTCAGATCAATTTTAAATACTTTTTTATATAAGTTTTTTATCTGACATGACCATTATTTTCATAAATATCGGGAACTCAAAACAAATACCAAGTAAATACTTTTTTATAGTATTCTCAACTTATGATTGTTTATTTATAACGGTTTTACAGTGTACAAGTGGTAGTAGAGTCACTGCCTATCTTTCTGAGTTTCGTGATCATTGTTTCAAAAGTTTTCGGTGACTATTATGCTCCTAAGAATCATACTACCATCCTGCTAAAGTTTATGAAAAATAATTCAGTAGTTTAGACATAACTTTCACATAACATTTTTAAAATAATTACAGGAATAGTGGCTAATGTGGTTATTACAATGAAAAACCTTCAGTAGATCCCGGAAACATAATTTTGTATTGATAACCGAGACCAATTATGTTAACTTTTTTATAGTTTTCTAAACATCTAATTGTTCTGATTACAATGGTCGAACAGTCTAAGTATAATTTATTGCGTATTTCATGAATAAAAGATTAAGTCGCTTCTACCTTCTATTATGAATGAAATCCTATTAGAATTTCAAATGAGCTTGTAAATTTTGATTACACACTTCTATACATATGTGTAACTCTTTAAACACTACGCTTATTTACGTGTAATTTATCATTGTGTTTGAAATAATAAAGTTTTCGTGAAAAAACACGCAAAAATTGGCGTTCCATGAAAAGTGACCGATCTGTTTGAAATAAATATGTAATACGAGTTAAATTGTTGCTTGAATAAGTATACAATGTTGTAGAATTTTTTAGACGTAATATCACATGACTTCGTGGAAAAAATACATCGTAAATCGTAACAGAAGTAGGTAATATTATTATAATTTAGTAATGACATGCTTAACCTCGATAGGACGAACTTTCTTATATTACGCAAGGTAACACCACAGGTATACGTTCATAATTAAATTAGCAAGCCTTCCTGAAATCTAGGACGTCGTGCAGTCCTATTTAAGACGAAAAATTAAAATATAAATAAACAATATCGTCGAAAATGTCATGTTTCTTCCAATTACTCACCTTTAAATAGCCACTACGCACTAGAAGTAACGAGATTCACACAATAAAAGGCTATGCTAGTATTTTCAAACACTCTAACACTATTAACAATTAATTAAATTATTATTTTACATTGAAAACAGACTAACACATTAAGTTTGATCCAGCTGCAGCAGCCATTTGTAAAAAGTTCGGAGTGTTGCCAAGCGATGATGATATTTTACCACAATACTTGTCAAAACATTTGGTAGTAATTTTTGAACGGAGAAACTACGCTCAAAATATGAATTTTAATGCAAGCTTTCGTGATCATGTGGCGATTATCACATCGCCCTCCTTGGTGTTCAATGCATATGCACATCACTACTCAGATGGCACATCCCTAGGGTTGGTGACTGATGTTTGACACATAGCGAACGGATTAAAAATTGTACTACTTTCATGGATCACAAGAATTTTATTTCTCATGTTCGGGAGCTGTTCTCCCGCATTGGTGACCCCGACGTGATCCCGCATTGGTGACTTGACCGCCTTCAGCTAACCAAGCAACATCAGGAGACTTGTTGACTGTGGAAGCCGCTCACGGCAACACAAGCATTGCTAACCGCTGTCGTCGCGCCCTGCCTTGTCACGTTCATGGTCGGATTCGTTATTAGATATTTTTTCTCACGGCGATTTCGACGGATACCTCGCCCAATAACCAAAGAAACACAATACATGTACTTTCTTTTCAAGGGAGATATTTCCAGGCTTCACATAGTTCTTCAAAAACGGATGAGTGTCTGAACAGTACATTTCTTCATTTCAAATCGCGCAGTAGTAATCTTCTTCGGTGAAATTACGAACAGTATTCTCATAGAATCCTTTAATACGCCGAGTAACAGGAACAATTCCAGGACATTGGTTTATTTTTTATTTTATTTTTTTCCAATTCTGTTATAGCCTTTTTTATTTTTATGTTAATTTTAAGGTGCACTGCATACTTAACATACATACATAATTGAAATAAGTGTTTAGGTAACTAACCCACATCATTATTTACTTTTGGGTTTGGTACTGTAGTTACTAAAATTGATTTATTATTGTTTGTTTGTTCTGCGGTGCTTGGGTGTGTGGTATTACTGCTACTTGCTTTGTATAGGTTTTGTATCATGGCGAACGAACAGTTTCAGGCACAACTCGAGCAACTGATAGCAGAAAATGCAGCACTACAAAAGCGACTAGGCCAGAATGAAGTGGAGGCAAAGGTATGTAGGGTAGCAGTAAAATTACCTACATTTTGGGCTGACAAGCCCGCAATTTGGTTTGCACAAGTGGAGGCCCAATTCCAAATTGCTAATATTGTTGGTGACACTACCAAATACAATTATGTAGTAGGTCATTTGGATCAGAGGCTGGCAGGTGAGGTCGAGGATTTAATAACAAATCCACCAGCCGAAGGGAAAATTGAAAGAAGTCCTCATACGACGACTTTCAATTTCCCAAGAGAAACGAGTTAGACAGCTTCTAAGTGATGAAGAGCTCGGCGACCGAAAACCGTCTCAATTTCTTCGTCACCTTCGCTCACTTGCAGGGTCGGTTCTTTCAGATGATAATATCATACGCCAACTTTGGTTGCGCCGTCTGCCACAACAAGCTCAAGCAATACTAGCAGCACAGGCTGACCTCAATTTAGATAAAGTGTCGGAGTTAGCTGACAAAATCGTGGAGTTAGCCCCACCACCTGCTGTTTGTTGCACATCGGCAAGTTCAACTTTAACTCTAGCTACATTAGCCCAGCAATTAGAAGATGTGAGTAAACAAGTAGCTGCACTATCGAGGCAGCAACACCGTCCTATACGCGACCGGTCCGCATCATCCAGCAGGTCAGCATCTTCCAGTAGGTCAGCAAACAATTCAAAGCGTTGCTGGTACCACAGGAGATGGGGCGTTAAATCAACTAGATGTACTAGGCCATGCGACTGGGAGTCGGAAAACTTAACCCGCGGTCAGTAGCGGCGGCAACTGATTGCGAAAATATCGGCCGCCGCCTTTTCGTCACGGACCGTGTGACCAGCCGCCGGTTCCTTATTGACACTGGGTCAGACCTGTGTTGTTTTCCGCATCGCTGGTTACCGTCACGCAGACAGCCTACTGATTATGAACTAAGTGCAGCTAATGGAAGCAGTATACAAACTTTTGGTACAGTAAACCTTAAATTAAATTTTGGTTTGCGTCGCGATTTCACTTGGCAGTTCGTGATAGCCGACGTCAGCACAGCCATTATTGGTTCTGATTTTTTGGCATTTTATCACCTTTTACCCGATTGCCGAAATAAGAAATTGGTCGACGGTACTACTGGACTAAAATCTGCTGCTTCCACCGCTAGTATTGACCAGCCCAGCATACGAGCAGTAGCGTCTGGTAAGTCAATATTTACTCAGCTCTTAGCGGATTTTCCAGATATCACTCGACCTCCTGGCCTTCCTAGAGTCATCAAGCATAACACAGTTCACTATATCAAGACCACAGACGGACCCCCTGTTTCCTGTCGACCTCGTCGTTTGGCGCCGCAGAAATTAGTTGCGGCTAAAAAAGAATTCGAGGAAATGGTAAGATGCGGGACAGCTCGACCGTCAAAGAGTGCCTGGTCTTCACCATTACATATGACCGTTAAAAAAGACAACACCTGGCGCCCTTGCGGTGACTACCGCGCCCTGAACGCCAGGACCATACCAGATCGATACCCGGTTCGACACATTAATGATTTCGCTCATAACCTCGCTGGTGTCAAGGTATTTAGCACACTGGATCTTGTTAAAGCTTACCACCAAATTCCAGTTTTTGAAGAGGATATTGACAAAACTTCCATCGTAACCCCGTTTGGCCTCTTCGAATTCCCGTATATGACTTTTGGCTTAAGGAACGCTGGCCAAACCTTTCAGCGTTTCATCGATGAGGTCACACGGGGTCTCGAATTCTGTTTTCCTTATGTAGATGATATCCTCATATTTTCCAAAGACGACTCTACCCACCTTCAGCACCTGCGCGTCCTTTTCAAACGCCTGCAGGACTACGGTGTGGTATTGAACCCTTCTAAGTGTGTCCTAGGTGTCAGCGAAACCGTATTTCTCGGCTACCACGTCAGTGGTAATGGTACTCGCCCCCCTCAGAATCGAATTCAAACGTTGCTGGATTTTCCACCGCCTGAGACAGTACAAGGTATGCGCAGGTTTCTGGGTATGCTTAACTATTATCGTCGATTCGTGCCGCGAGCAGCGAAATTCCAGGCTCCATTGATTGATGCCCTGGTCGCAACTAACAGTAAAGGTGCAAAGCCATTTCCATGGTCTCCCGAACTCTTGCAACAATTTGAAGCTTGTAAAAAGAGCCTTTCCAACGCAACACTGCTGCAACATCCAATCAGCAACGCCAGATTAGGTTTATTTACTGACGCATCTAGTGTTCACATTGGGTCCTGCCTTCAGCAAAATCTAAACGGCCAGTGGAGTCCACTTTCTTTTTTCAGCAAAAAATTGACCCCGCAGCAGGCACAGTGGCCAGCTTATTACCGTGAATTGTTAGCGATATATGAAAGTGTCCAACATTTTCGGTACATTTTAGAAGTCCAGCATGCAACAATATTCACAGATCATAAGCCCCTTTTGTACGCCTTTATACAACGACGTGAGAAACTTCCACCTCCACAACTTAACCAGCTATCATTCATTAGCCAATTCACGACTGATATCCAGTACATTAAGGGTGAAGACAACATCCTGGCCGACGCTATGTCACGCATTATATATAGATGCCATCACTTTAGACTTAGATTTTGAAGCTTTGGCTAAGTCACAGGCATCAGACCAAGAACTTGCAAATTTATTGCAACGTGGTTCCGGTTTAACACTCACCCAAATCAGTACATCAGGGAACAACACTCCGGTTTACTGTGACATCTCTACTGGTAAGCCACGTCTCTATCTGACCCCTTCCTTTCGCCGTGCCGCTTTTAACAAGTTACACAATTTGAGTCACCCCGGTGCCCAAGCCACGACTCGTTTGGTATCAGAGCGTTTTGTCTGGCCTTCGGTTAGAAAGGACTGCCGAGCCTGGTCCCGATCTTGTGTAGCTTGTCAGCGTAGCAAGATTTCAAGGCACAATTCTACCCCTGTCGGTAATTTTGAGCTACCATCCGGTCGTTTCATGCATGTCCATGTCGACATCGTAGGTCCATTGCCCGTCTGTGACGAATACCGTTATTGTTTGACCGCAATAGACAGAGTGTCCAGATGGCCCGAGGTTTGGCCCATGCGATCCATTACCGCGGAGGAGGTAGCCGAGACTTTTACCAAAGAATGGGTATCTCGTTTTGGCGTGCCGTCGGTTATTACTACAAATCGGGGATCTCAATTTGAGTCTGATTTGTTTCACCGGTTACTACAGCATTTCGGTACCAAGCGCATTAGAACCACCTCATATCACCCCTGCGCAAATGGGATGATCGAGCGAGTTCATCGGCAACTTAAAGCGGCGTTAATGTGCCATAATGATTCGTGGGTGAGGTCCCTTCCGATGGTTCAGCTAGGAATGCGTTCGGCGTATAAAGAAGATCTCGAAGCCACGGTAGCAGAATTACTTTACGGAGAGCCTCTCAGGCTCCCAGGAGAATTTTTGGTTCCAGCTCTAGAATCAGAAACATTAGAAAACCCAGTCGATTTCGTGGTACAGCTGCGAGACAAAATGTCATTGTTACGACCATTGCCAGCTAGTCGACATGATAAACCAGCTTCATTTATATTCAAGGATTTGTCGACAGCGACTCATGCATACCTTAGAGACGATACCATTCGAAGAGCGTTGCAGCCACCCTATTCGGGTCCATACAAAGTCCTGGAGCGCTCGTGTGATGGGAAAACATTCACCCTAATGGTAAAGGGTAAAAAGGCTGTCGTAAGCGTCGACAGACTCAAACCAGCGTTCATTGATCATTCCGATCTGCAAACGACTCTCACTATGCAATTGCCCGCCCCGGCTGTTTTTCCTCCACGGCAAGCCGTAACAGATAAGTCGCCCGAGCCCTCAATCCCGCAACAGTCAGTACAGATTCATTTACCAGTAAAGCAGTCCTATACCACACGCTCGGGTAGGCGCGTTAGATTTAAGAATTTTGATTAATTTCTTGTTTCATTGTATTGTTGTGCTCTAATTGAAGTTTTTTTTTGTGTTATAATTGTATTGTTGTGCTTTATTGTTAGTTGTTTTAGCCTGGTTTTTTTCTCTCCGTAGGGGGGTGGTGTGGCGATTATCACATCGCCCTCCTTGGTGTTCAATGCATATGCACATCACTACTCAGATGGTACATCCCTAGGGTTGGTGACTGATGTTTGACACTTTTAACGAACGGATTAAAAATTGTACTACTTTCATGGATCACAAGAATTTTATTTCTCATGTTCGGGAGCTGTTCTCCCGCAATCAATCAGTGTGACGATTGATGATGAACCAAACTCGTCTAAAATAAGCTGTGATGAATTCAAATTCAAATATTTATTGCTCAACACAGTACATTTTATACATTTCCAGATGTCAAGTGAATGCGCAGTCCTCTGTATTGTACCAATTTAGGCATGCAAAATTTATAATTACAGGTTTTACAATTTCATAAAATCCAATTAATACCACAGAGTCGGAAGAAAATAAAATAAAATTATAACCTTAGACAATGTTCTACAATGTCATAAATTAAAAAATTAAAAATAATACCAAACAATGTCATAAAATCAAATTACGTAATCCGTTACACAATGTTCATAAATAATACCTTGTACGATGTTATAAGTTCAAGTTGATATGTAAGTAATTAATGTCATAGATTCATAATAAGTAATGTCAGAGTATATAATGTCAAAATAATTAGGAAATAAGCATCTAAATGGAATCAAGATATAAAATAAAATAAATCGGACTCAATAATAATCACCATAATTATATGCATTATTATTATACACACAAATTTCTGTCTGACAGGTATTCATTTATAGTGTAGTATGTCTTACTTATCAGAAGATTATTGAGTTGCTTCTTAGATACATTTATATCTTTAATACATAACAAAGCATTAGGTAATTTATTATAAATATTTGGTGCCATTCCTATGAGGTTTTTATGGAATACTGCTTTTTTGTGTTGTCTAGTGCTTATTTTATATCTGTGTCGCGAGCTGTGTAGTTTTTCAAATAAGTGGAAATTTGTCTTGACAAATACAGCCACCTCAAATATATACATAAATTGATATGAGATAAATTGATTCCTCATTTGAATTAAATTATTCATTTTCTTTTATACTCTTTTCTAAAAGTAAGGCGCCTTTAAGTGCGTTTAAAATAAGGCTTCTTCCTTTTTCTTTTATTTACCCAATTTCCTTCTTATATATATAAAAATGAAACCCGTTTTCTTTGGTCACGGCATCACGCGTGAATGGCTGGACCGATTTCACTAATTCTTTTTGTGTTGTATTTGTTATTGTTAGGAGAAGGTTCTCACGGAAAAAAATATTAAGAAAATCTCTCAGAAATATTGAAAAATATACATTTAATTTTGCATATTTAAAAAAACGCGCGTAACGAATGTCAATGTCATTCACAGCCATAGACTATATTGAAAGAGCATTGTTTGTTCGGAAACGTGGTTACTTAATTAAATTCGAGCATCATTTGTTCGGAAACATCTTTTAAGGGTGTCTCACACTCTCTCTAACCATCTCTCTGTCTCTCTTATATATCGCAGACGAAGTTGCGCGGGTCAGCTAGTAGTAAATAAAAAACGGTTCTAATTGGAATTAATTATTAAGGCGATAAAATTAATTACTTGGCAACTATGTCAGAAAACTCCGATTCATTCCAAGCATATCACAATCAACTTTTCTGTCATTTTATTAATTTTCTGTTCTTTCTGCTGTGTTATAAAAGTAAAATGAATAAAACTCTCAACGCAAAATGAATGTATAAATTTTAAAACTAGTTGAGGAGTGTATATACACTCTTTCGTCACCAAAATATTAAACTAAGGCAACAGTTTCAGAAATAAATATCTGTATGTGATAGTACGTGAAACGTAACGTGTTAATATTTACAAATTCTTTCGGTTCGGTAAAAAATCCTTGTGAATCTAAGAAAAATAGAAAAAAATGTCTTCAGGAGTAACAAAACGGCAAATTCTGTCGATGTACAAACTGCTCATGAGGGAAGCTGACAAGTTTTCCAACTATAACTTCAGGTAAACCTAAAAAAATAATTCTAATTACATAACCTCTTTTGGCACAAAAAAATAATAAGGTTACAGTACTTGCTAATTAATGTAAACTAAAAAAACGAGAATAAAACCACTCGATTTTATAATTACATATTCAAATACTTTACCTAAGCATACAGTCTTGTTGCGAGCATTTTTCACATCTTTACCTATATTTTCATCATAACTACCATTTTCTTTATATCCTAGAATGCACGGGATAACATTAAGAAACCAAATAACCTCAGGTCTACACCAAGTTGTTAGTTTGGAATATTTATTTTATACTAACCAAATCGGTGAAATGGGTGTAATATTAAGTAATTCGCATAACCTTTAGTTTTGTTGGATACAACAGAGGAGCCATAGTTTTTTTCTAGCTTTTACTGTCCCTGTCCCACTGCTTGGCAAAGGCTTTTTCAATTCCTTTCACAAACTATTTTCTCCAGCCTTAGTTGTAAGACAATCAATATGGCATGGTTTATTAACTTAAAATGAGCTAAGTTAAACCTTTTTAAACGTGGTTAGTATACTCCGCTATAATTATTATCGAGGAGTATACTACCTGCGGACACACAACTCTATAAGGTTATGTCAATTTTATTTTTATTAAAAAACTGCACTTTTATCCGTTTAAACTACTCATTACAAACAATGATATAATCTAAGAGGATTCTCAAGAAAAGATATGATGTCATAACATTTGTTTTGACACTGATAATATTATCAACAAATGTTTTGAAGTTATTTTCGGTCAATTAGCACCCATGCCAAGGTTGTGATAACCTTTTTTTATTGGTTTGCTCTGTAAAATTCTAATTTGACTCCATTTTGTAGTTTTTTGGGGTTCTAATAATTATTTTAGTACCTACTTATGTTCATTAGAAGGGGTTTGAAGTTTTTGGCCAGAATAACTTCCGCCATTTTGATTTTTTTTCAAAGCAGCGGCCACGCTATTTAAGTACTTCTCAATTAGTCTATACCCGTAATAGTGATACCTACTCATTATATTTCTTCTGAATCTTTCAGGGCCTATGCATTGAGAAGAATAAAAGATGGATTCAAAGACAATAAGACACTAACTGAACCGAAACAAATTAAGACACAATATGACTTCGCTACGGAGAACCTTGCTATTATAAGGAGACAGGTATGACATATTATTTTATTCTTTCTTTATCGTGTGGTTAGTGCCTAATCTGGTGTCAGACTTTTCATACCGCCTATGAGCCTCTGACTTGGCTTTTCCATGCCGTTGAGAAATATCTTTTAGGCATGCTGTATTTGTTTCCTCATGATGTTTTCCTTCACCGAAGCAAGTGATAAAAATATGTTACAGTCAAAACTGTTTATCAGTTAAAACTATTTCAGTGTTGAAAATATAGTATTTTTGCGTACTATATATATTCCTTCAACAGTATATAGTATGCAGAACCGAAATATAGTACAATACTATAGATTTTAGTACGGTTGGCAACCCTAATCCGGTTAGACTGGAAGCCGACCCCCAACATGTTTGGGAAAAGGCTAGGCAGGTGACGATGATCAGGCGTGATCGCGGTCAAGAGCAGGCCCATTCTGCAATAATAAAACTGGCCAAGTGCGTGTCGGGCCACGCGCAGTGTAGGGTTCCGTAGTAGCCCGTTATATTTTAGATTTTGTTTTTCAATACAAGTTTTCACCCGTTATAAACAAGCAACCACTTCATTCTTAGTCACTTAATAGGATTTATTCTAAGGATTTTGTAATTGGCACAAAATTATCCAACACCCTAGTTCTACGACTATTACTGCTACACTAATAAAATTATCTTAACCGCTATAGTTTTCCTTTAAAGTTCATGAAATGCACTATCATCATGAATTTTCCCAGATTTTTCAAGCCCGCAGTTTATCTTTTAGAGGGGGGGGACGCCCAACTGTAACAAAAAATTGGACTTTTAAGTTTAATATTTCGTAAATGGAGCATTAAATCGAAAAGTAGTACTAGCAACCCCTAAGTCATTTTAAAAGACCTATTTAACGATACCCCACACGATGGGTTAGACGACAAAAAAAAAACATCCCCACTTTACACATAGGGGAGCGAGCTACACTAAAAAAAAATATTTACCAACATTTTATTTTACCACTTTGTCTGTGTTATTGATATACACACCTCAACAAAATTACAGCTTTCTAGTGCTAACGGTCTCTTAGCAAAACCTCTGACAAACAGACAGACGGACATAGCGAAACTATAAGGGTTCCTTGTCAGGACTACGGAACCATATATATAAAAAATAATAATGAATCAGCAGTTTCTTTAATAGTAGGTAATTGTAAAAAAATGTGAGTAAGAAACATCTGAGTAAACTAAGCGTCGCGGTCGTGGTTTGCTATAATATCATCCTTGTCTAAATTAGAATAAAGTTGAAAATAGAAATAAGCTTTCTGTATTTTTAGTGACTGTAATTGGCTTCTTTTATCTGCTGGAAAACGCGTAAAAGACTTTGAATAATTTGGCCTGCCCAACTTCCGCCATTTTATTTTCATCATGCATCAAGACAAACATGGTATTGTACGAGAGAAAATATTCTATAGCGTCACATTTCTAAGATATAAGTTATCAAAATAAATATTATTTTTTTATTTATCTTTTGACTTATTAAACGTGTAAGTCTTTGTATGTCCCTAATAATTGTGTAAGAATGAATGTTTATTGTAATAAGTATTATTTTAGCATAGCCATTTATTGACATACATGGTATAAAATATTGTACACCCCATGGGTATGTTACAGTGATACAATAATACTAATTATAAGATCTTCTGTTCACCTTTGACAAACAATAAATAAATGAAAAGTTACAAAAACATTTGCACGCCATAGTACCTATGTGTAGTATACAGGGTGTTAAAGTAGTCGCGTGCCATAACTTAGGGGTGAGTTCATAAAGGAACCTAAAAAATAAAATAAAAACATTACAAAAAAATGAAATATCAACCTAATTTAGTACCTACTAACTTCAAATAGCAATATGAAATATATATTTTTTTCGGATTCCTTTATCGATACTGAACTCACCCCTAAGCTATGGCACGTGACTACTTTAACACCCTGTATATGTGGCAAACATGTCTGAACCAATTTTCTTTATGTTATCCTGCATGCACTTAAAATTATTGTATGTGTACACATGTTTGGGCAAATAAATCTTATCTTATCTTACAATCTTGGCCATCAGCAAAACTTTGATTCTGATGATTTTGGAAAATGTGTCAGTTTAGATAGATACTAGCTATTGATTAAAACAGATTTTATGCGTGACTGCAGTTTTGAAAATAAGAAACAAAATGGCGGAAGCTAAGCAGGCAACGCTTCATACAAAAATCTTCTTTATATATTCTCCAATGATTTTATTATAAAAATGATGTTTTTCTTTTCCAGATCATCGTAGGAGACTTATACCGGACGGAAAAACTGGTTATCGAGAATAAACAGTAGTAGCATAACAAATATGATTGATATAGACAACATCACAGGCGATATGCTGAAGAAGAGAAGTTACATAAGACTTGTAACGACTTCGATAAATATGATTAAGGGACTGTTCATGTTAAGGTATGGAAGAAATGGATACGCGTCATTGGCGCAGTATTCGCAAAAACATGTGTGATTAGATAAAAGATTTCCACTAAAGGAAGAGAGAGAAACAGGTTTTATGCGAACATTTTGCCGGTGCGAGCACACAGTTATAGTACCGCAAACTGATCTGGGGCCCTACTCTCTAACGCTTCGTCCGTATATTCGGATCTATCTGTCTCTCTCACTCGCACTCATCTGCAGACGTGCGCGAGAGAGACGGATGGATCTGGAGTAGGGCCTTTGGGGCCAAAGGCCCTACTCCAGATCTATCCATATTTTATTTCACATAGCACTTTAAATGGTAAAAAAAATATAGGAGCACGGTTATGGTTGGTCGTTTCGTATGGAGTAGAACCGGCAAGAAACTCCATGGTAACTCTTAAAAATATTCGTCTTCATTTACCCTAGCAGGAGGGCTAGATGGGTGTAGTAGCGTACCTTCAATGTGAACAGTCCCTTATGCTAAAACTAACTGACACGTAAAACTAGAAGCTGCCTTTAAGGTAGGTAGAATTGTGATAGTGACTGGCAGGAACCCCAAATGAAAGCATAAACATAATCAGCGTATCACGTTCCCACTGATGGACACAGTGGATTAGATAGGCAGTCGCTCCATGTAAAATACTGGTATTTATCTCCATCCGGATAAACTGGAAGCCGATCCCAACATAGTTGAGATGAGGAATGTGGCCGCTAGGTACGAAGCCAGACCTTAGAACTTGTAACTCGGAGCCGACCGTAACCACTGCCATTCTTGAAACGACAGGTTTAATGTAACTCGAATAAAATGCTTCTGTTGGTGGCTCTATTGCCGGCGGCCTTCACAATTTTACCTACTACACAAGGTGAAAACTGAACCTTCACGAAGCAGTCAGCCAAGCAATCTACATCAAACTAAGTAACTCATCTATACAAAAATGCAAAAATTATTGCTGGGTAGCGACTTTTTTTGGTTGTATACGGCTCAATGTAACGCACTCAAAACATTGTGCTGATGTATGCATTGAATAGTACAAGATCCATGCAGGTGTTTAGTTAAATTATAGCATCAAAAACTTGTATCTTATAAAACTTGTGAAACTTTGATCTGAATAAGTACCTTTCGGCTTCGTTAAGGGTCTTTTTACACCCATTATTTTTATTTTTCAAGTATACGCACTTTTGCATTTATAATACATATTGAAACTCCTCACAATGCCATTGAGAATGGTAACATCCATATTTTTTGCCTCTCTACACAACTTCACGCTTGTAGTCCCCGGAAGAATAGGCAGAAGTGTGATAGTACACCCACATTTCGCCAGTCATTTAATTCCCATGTAATAGGGGGCGTACCTAACTCAAATATGAATGTACTATATTGTTTTTAAATGAATTTTGATATTATTTCGTTAGTATTTTTTGTTAAAATTTAACTGTAAAGCTCATTTGCACCGCAAATCTTTAAATAGTTACATTTAACGCTAACAAAATTCAAACTCAAACCCTTTGTTTAATTAAACCATTAATAAGCACTTTAGCGTTAAGCGAGTTGTGGTGCAAACGGGCCAAAAGATAATAAAATATTGTATTACAAATTTTTAGGACGAAATTAAGTGACATAATTTTAGATTTAGAATATAAAGTACCTCTTGGCTGCTCTAAAAGACATAAAATAAATTTATTACAACAACGTTTTATTTTTTTGACAACTTCCTCTTGGTTTAAATAATTATTACTTACTGTGATTTCTGGTCAGAACTTTTAATGGTCACTCGTCTGATTAAGGTGAAAGCGTCAGGCCAGCCCGCGAAATTCAAATTTTCTTACGTTTTTTGCAATTTGTAGACCAGTGCTAGGTTGTATGTTGTTAAATATTGTTCGCGACTGTAAGACGTATGTAGTTACAGAATTATAATCATCAAAACCATCAATACAACCCTCCGAGTTCATAAAAGTCGAGGAACGACTTTTTCAAGGTCAAAATCATTCCTCGACCTTTATGAACTCGGAACTCTACGACTCGACTCTGGTCTACAAATTGCAAAAAAGGTAAGAAAATTTGAATTTCGCGGGCTACCCTGGAGCATGATGACCTGCACAAAGGGTTGGAAAATTCTTGTATGAAGCCTAGCTGAAACGAAAAGTTGTACTTATGGCGGTGATTGTAACTTTGATAACTAATATCTCGGAAACGTGACACTTAAGAAGATTTTAATCTCATACAAACTTGTGTGTAATTATGCCAGCTATAGATTGGGTGGCCGTTGTATTGTAGATAAAATAAAATGGCGGAAATTAGGCAGGCTAAATAATTAAAACCCGTTAACTTTAATAAATGGTTGATTTCGGAATGACCACGCTTTATTAACTCGAAATCGGCGTGGGGGTCTAAAATGGCCGCGATTCATTGAGTTCCGTTGTCCGAATATAAACGAAGCCGATGGCATCTCTTTCTCTTTATCCGGATCAAACCGAATAGTGCGTCAATAAAAATCGTTCTTGTTTCAAATTAATTGTTTTTTTTTTGTGTCTCAGTCTCAGTTTTATCTTATAGATTTAAAGCACAATATGAAACTTATGGTCGTATATCTAGCACGATTTTTGTCGAATGTTTGTAAAGCGTTTGTTGATATATTCTCATAAAATTCTATGTATTAAAACAATGCATTTCTGTTATGTTTAATAAATTATGTTATAAGATTATAGTTTTAGTTGTTAGTGTGAATAAATTAACGTTGAGAATTTATTGTTTTATTTTACTGAACCTTTATAGAGACAAACCGAGCGAAGTGTGGACACTTGACGAGATAATAAAGCTAAGTCCGGTTTCCGCGGCTAGTCCGGTACCTACACTTGATTTGACCGCACCTTAAAATCCGTCAAAATCGGTCCAGCCGTTTGAGAGATTAGCTGGAAGCTGGAACAAACACAAAAAATTAAAAAAAAAAAATTTTTGGAAAAAAAGTACCGTACCTTATATACAGTGTGTTTGGCTACCGGTTACCGATACTTTAAGAGCATATTATATACTTATTTCTATCGACAAATAAATGTTTATAAATGCTCCTAACCCCACAACCCGCGAATGGCAGCCATTTTGTTTCTAATCGGCTGATCGGTATGCTCAATAAAATGCTAATCCAAACACACTGTATACAGGATGTAAACCACCTCATCACGAAGCTGTCAACCAAGCATTCTGTACATCAAACTAAGTAACTTTTCGCAAAAATTATTGCTGAGAAACGACTTTTTTTTTGGGGTGAAAAATCATGTTTTGTGGTAGAACTCCATGTAACGCACTCAAAACATTGTGCTGATGGATGGATTGAATAGTACGGGGGTCGTGGAGGTGTTTAAAGTAAAAATCTTACATAAAAACTTGTATTTAAAAAAAAAGTTGGAACTTTGACCCCCAATATCTCCGTAACTGGAAGGTTCCCAGGTAGAACAAAAAAATGATCGCAATGACGAGGAGAACAAGTGCCTTTCGGCTTCGTTATGAAGTTTTTACACCCTTTAGAACTTTCATAGCATTCAGTAAAATCCTGTTATTCTGAAATTACAAACGGTCATTTCAATTTTATTTAGTTGTATAAACAGGGAGATGAGATATTAGCAGCCGGTATAAAAAGACTTCCTCAATTGAACGGTACCCCTCAAAGAGTAAAATAATAAAGTAAGTAATAATAATTTGGGAGGTACCCTCCCTTATTAAGAGGATCTTAGCAGTTATAGTTCTGGGGATCTAAAATGGCTGTTTTAGCAGAATCCCATTAGGATAATAATATAAATTGTCACTTTGTGACCATTTTACGAAATGTAACGCATTTCGTAAAATGGTCACAAAGTGACAATTCATAATATTAACTGCCTCTGGGATCATTTTAAGAATTTTTCGACTCCCTGAATACTTTCTACTTCTTCTAAGCGTGAGTTTATGTATTTAAGTATTAAGACATGCCCGCAGGTTTATTTCCCATTTCACGAGATTTTCACACGCATGATGCGTGTGAAAATCTTAGCCTAGTTAACGATGCATTCTTTTTCAACTTTTTAACAGAAAAAGTACCGGATACCGCTATATCAACTACGTAAATACAAAACATTTACATTGTTCTTAAAACAGAGTACAGTCGATAACAGAATCGAAACTTTTCTAATTTTGTATAAGGGGCCTGACGCCATTATACGGACACAGATCTAGATTGAATGAATTGAATGCTGGACCACGGACGGGACGGAGGAATGTGGGAAGACAACCGACTAGGTGGACAGAGGACTCGCTAAAGTAGCCGGAAGAAACTGGATACTCATGACACAAAACCGCCAAAAGTGGAGAGATTTGGAAGAGACCTACACTCAACATTGGGTGGCTAAAGGTTGAAGAAGAGAGAGATCCAGATTTCGGAGCTAGGCTTCTTAGATTTAGTATAAAGACCAAACACATTTCGCTAGACGAACCCGAATCAATTAGCTCTTGTGACCCGTTGCTATCCCTACAGGCCAAGCCAAGCCTGGCCAATATCTGTACTGAAAGCCCTTTTCAAAAGGGCACACCAAATTGGCTGGGTTGGGTACCTACTGCTGCAGCAACTGAACGAATCCTAACTATAACACCAAGCCCTCACAACCTCACATAAAAATAGGTACCAAAACGTGCGTTTATCACTGTTCATGCCGCCGCCAAAGTCTTGACCCATAAAACTAATCTATAATCAAGTACCTAAACGAAAAAGGGCAAAACAATAAAAATTCTACTCTTTTTTCTTTTCTCGTCTCTACTTCACTGTACTGGTTTCAAAGCATAGCAGTTACAAACCACCATTCATTTGAAAACAGCAGTTTGGGGCACAGCCAATGTGCTAGTATTAATTTATCATGATTATTGTACTGCTGGGAATCCTGGCCGTTGTGTCTGCTGGGTCCAGTACGGATAACAAGGAATCGTATAAAAATCAGTGTAAGTTCATTATTTTATATTACATATCTTCTTCTTCATTGCGTGTCGATAGACTCAAATAATACCCGACCAGTATGTTGCCACCCTGAACAGTTCTGTCGTTGGCTTCGTTTAAATCCTGGAAGGTGCAGATGGCTGTGATGGGCAAGAAAGGAGGTGGGGCATATCCTGCAGAGGTGATCCGTGCCTCCAAAACACGTTAAGCCCTTGGTCCCGGCTGTCATTCGTAGATCTTCGACAGTCGTTAGTTACAGGTAGTCAGTGGCCCGAAAGTCTGAAAACCAATCTTACCAAGGGATTTAATGGTCATCAAATATTGACTTGCATATTCCCTATTGTTCGCAGTGCGCTCTGGCCACAGTCGGAAACACAAAGGCAAACATGACGTCAATAACTACAGTAAAGAAAGTAATATTTATTTTTATTTAAATTAGTTATGAGGTAACTGCATCTGTTTAGACTGGAAGCCGACCCTAACATAGTTGGGAACAGGCAGGCAGATGATACTGAATACCTGTTTTGATTAGGTACTCATACGCATTTACTATACAGGGTGTAAACCACCTCATCACGAAGCCGTCAACCAAGCATTCTGTACATCATACTAAGTAACTTTATGCAAAAATTATTGCTGGGAAACGACTTTTTTTTTGGGGTGAAAAATCATGTTTTGTGGTAGAACTCAATGTAACGCACTCAAAATATTGTGCTGATGGGTGGATTGAATAGTACGGGGGTCGTGGAGGTGTTTAAAGTAAAAATCTTAATTAAAAACTTGTATTTAAAAAAAAAGTTGGAACTTTGACCCCCAATATCTCCGTAACTAGAAGGTTCCCAGGTACGGTGTAGAACAAAAAAATGATCGCAATGATGAGGAGAACAAGTGCCCTTCGGCTTCGTTAAGAGGTGTTTTACACCCTTTATGTATAGGTACCGGGAAATGAGCCCCAGAAGTCTTTAAAAATAATGTAGGTACTTCCGCGACTGCCGAGTTCGATTCCCGGGTCAGGCAAAGTGTTATTGGGTTTTTCCTTCAGGAATTTCTCAGTAGCAGCCACGGAGTCCGGATTTGTGTCTGGTTCATGGCAATAGGTTAACCCCCTATTAAATGGGACTTAAACATATCTGGCGAAAAGTGGGTCGTGTAGGTACTTGTTTAAGGTACCTACACTTCGGCCTAACCCTTTGGGGATTACGAAGCCTGATGTTATGCTATATAGTTACTTTACACCATTTTTTTTTCAACCTGTGTTCGTGACATGAAATTCAGTGGTCGGCGCAGCATGTCTTCTTCTTCCATACTTCGCTATTACTCGCACAGAACATAATATATACTCTAAGGAGATTAGGTACTCGTCATTTCATCAGAAACCTCCTTTCTTGTCATAGGTATCATCTGTAACTGTTGGTAAACAGTTGTGATATAATATAAAATTGTCCGTGGAAATTGTATTGAAAAATCAAGATGGCGTCGTTCGTTCCCCGTATCGATGCTCTGTGGTCTTTCGTCTACGGCCACACGACAAGAGAACCATACACAACCAACAAATGCATCGTTTTCTACTCGCAATAACCAACGGAAATAACGCCAAGCGTTACCTACGTGCTAAGTAACGATTGTAGATGTCGGCCTCACATTCAAAATCAAGTTTTTTTGCGGAAAGAATTATAGGAAGTAGCCTAAGCATTGTTAGAAAACAAACAAATTAAGCAGCTGTTTTGACGAATCGGCTGATAAGGCTTACGTTGTTTTTAAACATCTACCCTGAACATTTGTATTTCTCGTTAAAGTGCGTTTTTAACACAGAGTCTTCACAGATCTTTGCGTTAAAAACGCCCTATCACCTACTTTGAGTAGCTGTAAATAATTTCATCATCACTGCTCTCAAAACGGTGACGAACGGTTTGACGAGGACACACTCAACACATGCATAGTCTACCACGACTGTCAATTCCCTGGTAGGTACACGAGTCCTCTGCCTGACCAGTCGGGGAATACTTAACCTTAGCGCATACACCCAAAACATTTTCAATACTGGCTATTTATATCAGCTGGACATTGAAAATCTTTTTCATTCACGGCGTCATCTCTTTACCCCCAGACTGTACGGACCCTAGGACCATGAAGAAGCACCCAGCGTACACGGAGTGGGCGGACGCCTACTCCTGCACCAGGCACAGATGTCAGCCCGGGGGCAGGAACCTTGCTATATACACAGTTGGGTATGTATACCTCAGATACCAGAAGGGAACTTTTTTTTTCTTTGAACTATTGTTAGCAAAACGTATGGTCCATGGACTGAAAAGTTTTGAAGTGACCGCTAACGGTGCTAACCGGATGGTGCGGGGGAAACACATACTCCTCTCAAAAGGTAATTCAATAGCGGTGAAGACCTCGGGAATTTGGATGAGAAAAACATGGGACAGGTCGCTGTCGCGAAGCTTATCCATGTCGAAAAGAGTACGTCTTCCATCTGAATAAAGATAATGAACCTGGACGGTTTAGTTCTGAAGCATAGAGAAGTCTGATTGATTGGCACAGAAAAAACAACCGGTTTGTGGTGTTCGCCCCTTTAATTTCGACTCTCAGACGCGCGTATCTGTTCACTACCGTCGCTCGCAGCTAACTGTATGGCTAACTGACCCAAAGAGTAAAGAACTGACCGCCCTACCACTGCACACGCGCTTGAGACGACATAACGCCTCCCTCTCTATCACCCACAGACACTATACGGTTTGCTAGGTACGGGGAGGATTATAGGTATTAGTAGTGATCATATTTCTTTCTGTGTAGTTGTAAGCGGGTTGAAGCTCCGGAGTCTGCCATCGAATGTGAAGAAGTGGTGGAAGATACCAACATGCAGTTCCCCTTCTGTTGCACGCGTCTTAGGTGAGTTCTTCTTTTACTATCATTTATTTATATAAACAGTCTGATTCTATGCAGTCAGCCTTGCATACTCGCTGACTGCTTTACATTAATGCATACTATTCTCAATAACCTAAATCATCATCCGGCCTCTTCCCAACTATGTTGGGGTCGGCTTTCAGTCTAACTGGATGCCAATATTTTATAAGGAGCGACTGCCTATCTGACCTCCTAAACCTTTATTAGGTATGTAAGTATATTATTTAAGGTCATGATTATGGTTTATGGTTTGGTGGTTTATGGTCTAAATCAAATACCGTCAATTTGGTCTACCGTAAGGTCCTGGATTTGATTTTCAGAGAGGTTTAAACTACCACCTCACAGGATGGAAGTGCCCACTTATTGAATTCGTGCCCGATTAAAGACAAAAGCCTCGCCTTCTAACTACTAGGGTATCATCATCATCTGCCTAGCCTTTCCCAACTATGTTGAGGTCGGCTTTCAGTCTAACCGGATGCAGCTGAATACCTATATTTTACATGGAGCGACTGCCTAGCTGACCTCCACAACCCAGTTAGTACTGGGTAATACGATATCCCTTGGTAAGTCTGGTTGTCAGAGTTTTTTGGCCACTGACTGACACACCTGCAAATGACAGCCGGGACCTACAGCTTAACGATACCTACCTGCCGCCGACACCACAACTGCAAGCGTCGACGGCAGCCGTCGACAGGTGGCGACGGCTGCAGTTTATCTGCAGTTGGCAACGTGCCGCTTGTCTGTAAGAACCCAACAGCAAACACAGTAACGTAAGTTACTACTGTTTTTTTCTGTTTGAGGGCTCGGGATTGGGGGCAGTGTTTATGTAGTCTGCTTACTTTTTTGAGGAATACAGAGGTGACGTTTACAAATTGTGCCTCCACAGGTGTCTTGTGGTCGTCCGTGGAGAAGTCTGGACCAGGGTGCTGGGTCAGCCTTGGGAAGTCCTGCCCGCCGCGCCTTGGAGTCACATGTACAAGATGAAGAAGCCGCCCCCAGACGACTCGACTTTCGTTCCCAAGTAAGTGGTGTTCATGTTCTTGTATAAATCGCTAGTCTAGCTGTCAAACCAGTTATATTTATTGAGTGCTGCATGGTTTTAGAAACGTGGGCAAAATGAGTAACCTGATGGTGGAACTAACGCCATTACCTTGTTTTTAAATAGAATTTCACGTATAATTAAGAAATGAGCAGGAACATATGAGGAAGTCTGAAAGTAGCGCCGGTGACTGAAAAACTGTGTGGTAATCGGTTACCGTGGTTTGGGCAGGTGATGCAGAGGAATGAGGAAAATGTAGTGAGGAATGTTTTGAGTATGAATGTGGATGGGTATAAGAGTAGATGAAGACCAAAGAACGAATGGTTGGACTGTGTGAATGAAGATATGGCAAGAAAGGAGGTGTCTGATGAGATGACGAGTAATAGAGAAGTAATAGAAGAAAGTAATAAGTAAAAGAAAACATGCTGCGGCAACATCAAATGAATTGGGAATGGGATAAGGGCAACAGAATGATGATGACGTGTTACAAGGGATCTTTTCCGTTTAAGACTTAAGAGCGCGAAAAAATGGCAACGTCGCAAATAGCTGTCAAATATTTACCTATTTTTGATTAATTTGGCAATATTACTGTATGTAAATAAGAAATATGCCTAACTAGTGAACTATTGTTAAGTCACCGAGCTCCTCCTAGTCCTGATCCCTAATAACTAAACTCAACCCAGGACTGTCGAGCAAGGCCCCATCTACGAGCTGACAGACAACGACTCTGGGTCTGACCAGAACGGCCATGACAAGGTGCTGCTGCGAACAGGAAAGAACACCGGCAGCGGGAGCGGGGACCAGCCGGAACTCAGGAATGCCCTGCCGTCCCCGGATATCGTGGTAATCTAATAATAGTCTTCAAGACCGAAATTAGCGGAGGGCGGAGGTTAGTCATCGACGCGAGAGATATTATAGGGCACAAGTGTGTGTGCAGACTGCAGAGACAAGTGCACTCTGTTTCGACTGTTTCCACATGAATCCGAAAAATCAGAGGTGCGTGTCTTCGAAGTCGCGACCGGACTTGGTAGTCCGACGGTCACATCACTAGGATATCACTGCTCGTTTTCATGTTAGCAGGCATTTCCCTTCGTTTCAGTAACTAGCAAGTTTAACTTCCGAACTCACTGCAGAACAAATTTTTGACAGCAATGACGATTCTGTCTGTAATCGATCCAGTCTTATTACGTCGTGTCATCCATTAACGAAAGCTTCTATTCTGTCAATAGTTTGATCTCTACTAGGTCCTACATGATTACAGTTTCGATGCTAAAACGTCTGCAGTTGCGTTTCTTAATATAAATGCTTGGACGTTTTGGGAGTCGACTTACCTACCTATAAATTCAAGTTCCCAGGATTGTTACTTATATTTTTTGTGGTTTACTAAATTAATCGATTTGATTTCAGATCGCGCTGTCAACAAATAACGAGGGAAAGGAATCGTCGCCTACGCAGAAGCCCGAAACTACGAGGTGATTTTAAATATTTTATTACTATTGATCTTTTTTTATTTTTAAACACATTGTTTACAATTTTAAATATTCCTATTATAATGTTTAAAAAAATAGTAGCCCACCGGTATCGGGAACAGGGTCCAAACTACCGACGTTCAGGGCTCCAGAGAGAAGAACCTCCTAACAATGCGCGCCGTATCCAGAAGTCTTCTTCTTCTTCTTAGCGTATCAATTGCAAAAAGTTCAAATGTATTCAGCCCAAAACTCAGCCACGCGGACTCCTCTCTGATGCAGCAAATAGATCAGGTGATCTATTGATCGTAGTATTATGTTCGGGCCATTGTCTGTAGGGAGACACCGCATACACATTTGAGATCTGAGCCGTCCATAAACCCCCATCTGAGGAGATTTCCTTTGCTACGGCTGACCTGGGTTCGGAGTTTATTCAGAGATTTCCAAGTCGGCCACGGCAAAGCATGCCCAGGTGGAAGGCTTTCAGACGGCTTGATGTAACCGTCAGGAGGCTTAAGCAGATCCCGCCAGAGATCATGCACATCTCGGTGATTGAAAGGGCCTCCCCGAGTGACATATTCTACTATACTTAAAATGTCACTTACGGGATATCTTCCGTGATTATTTATTGTTTTGATCCCGTAAGTGACATTTTTTTCAATCGTCAGCCTTAACACAAAATTTCGAGATCCTTTTTTTTTCTGATGGGAAATCATCAAATGACTCCTCCCGCTCTGGGCGGAGCAAGAGGGAGTGTCAGACTTTTACTGACTAAAACCCATCCATGTTCCTTCATCGCCCTTTGTGTTCCGGGGCCACGGTATCTCTTTCGAACAATCCTGCAGCCCCGGCAGAAATTTATGATCCTAACTTTAAAACTGACGGACTTTCATACAAACTTTCATCCTCTACTTAACTCCCTTAGGGGTTGTATTTCGAAAATCGCCGGATCGGAACGGTGTGACACTTTTTCGTGCGTGCAGCCGGTGTTCATCGGCTACAGAAGACGTTATCTATCAAGTCAAAAAAACTGAAAAGAGCAGCAAAATTACGATCGCGAAGTTAGAAAATTAAAAAAAAAACGTCACCATTACAACCGAATAGCGCAATGCGGAATACTATAAATGCCGTTTTCTATATCTTCCTTACGTATAACTGTCAATTAATATGCCTACGTCTCGTAGCTATCAGTGTTTCTATATAAACGAAGTTAGCTTGTAATATCCTATCCGCGTCACCTACCTGTCACTTTATTCATAGAAAAATCAAAGAAAGCTTTTCTGTGACGTTTTGTTTCTATCGGTCCGTAAGCTAAATGTTAAGCAGACAGAGATAGCAACCTTCCTGTTAGACTGTTAGTAAGTTATTGAAAATGGCCGTTAGTGGCCATATCATGGTTGCGCATAAAATTGGAGCTTGGGAAAGAATACCTCACAATACAACTTGGTATCTTTTCACCCTTCATTTGAGGGTTGCAGGAGTTTCACTACACATTCAAAATCTAGACACAGCAAGCGACGACTCCAGCAGCCTCCAGCCCAGTTCTTCGAGGAAGATGTGGAGAAACAGGCTGAGCAAGTCAACCTGGAGATCGAGGAAGTACCTACTTCTACGGAAAAAGTGAGTATACCCTTTAAGATTTTTTTTTAACAATGATTCAAAAAACCCAACCGAAAAGCAAAAAAACAAGCATATTTTAAAATAAACAAAAAATGGAAGCAGAGGCGGACCTATTCTTTAATATAAATTATTAAAATAGAATGGGCCCCGCCTTTTTCATCAAATGACCCCTCCCGCTCTGGGCGGAGCGGTCAGACTTTTGCTGGCTAAAACCTGCTTCCAACTTTATGAGGTTTTTCTAGGCAACCTTCCACTAAAACACGATAGATGGTGTTGTACATGACTCAGTGTAAAAAAAATGAATTTGGCGCCTTATCTACCTGCTCAAGCAAAGAACGAGGTACCTGCGTCATTGTGTAGTCTATGTAGGTACTGGTAGTGGTAGATCAGCATCCGTGGCATGTTGTTATAAATTTCTTTCATTTATTTATTCCTTTCTAATCCTCTCGAATCTTCTTAATTCCTCTTGAATCACTCTATCTATTAAAATCCGCATCAAAATCCGTTACATAGTTTTAAAGATCTAAGCAATACCTCCATAGGGACAGACGGGGCGGGCGACTTTGTTTTTAATTAAGTAGTGATTAAATTCAGCCACGATACACCGCTACGTCACTTGTAGAGCGAGTAGGTTTATCCGCGACGCTTGTCGCATCACCCTATCGAAAGTTAGCTTGTTCGCGCTTCACTCAAACAAAAAATGATGATGCCCTATTACAAAGTTTCTGTTTTTAATTGCTTTTTCATGCTTGCAGCCACCAGAGGAAGAAGGAGCGGGAAAAGAAAATGAAAAAGAGAAATTCTTCGGCAACAGCTTCTATCCAGTCACCCAGAAACCATTTTCTAAGTCTCATAGACGTGATGTACATGGCGAGGTATGTTTGGCGAGGTGTACCTTATCATCATCATCATCAGCCTATTAATGTTCCCACTGCTGGGACACAGGCCTCCCCTCTATGAGAGGGAATGGCCAATAATCCACCACGCGGGCCCAGTGCGTGTTGGTAGATGTCACATGTCTTCGAATTTTTGGTTCTAGGACATGTCGGTTTTCTCACGATGTTTTCCTTCACCGTTTTGAGAGCAGCGGTGATGAAATAAATTACACAAAGTAATGCGCCTGCCTAGGACGAACCCACGACTTACTGTTCGTAAGTCGGGGCCGCCACCACTGGGCCACCGCTGCTCACCTTCCGTACCTTATAGTGCCATGTAATATAGGGCGAGCCTATTGCCATCAACCGGGCTCAAATCAAGGACGTGAACCAATTACATTTTCACCAACCTGATATTCGAACCCAAGACCTCTTGCTCAACAGCAGCATCTAGCACAGATTATCTCTGGACCGACGAGACAGTCAATCTTTACTTTAAAAGGTGTAAACGGACGCTTCACGAAGCCGTCGACCAAGCATTCAGTCTTAAATCAAACTAAGTAACGCAAAAATTATTGCTTTGAAACGACTTTTTTTTTGAGGTTAAAAATCACGTTTTACGGTAAAACTGGAATGTAACACACTCAAAACATTGTGCTGATGGACGCATTTAATAGTAAACGGGTTATGGAGGTATTTCGAATAAAGATATGACCTTAAAAACTAGTATTTGACAAAAAAACTTGTGAAAAAGTTGTAACTTTGACCTCCAATATCTCCGTAACTCATACGTTCCCAGGTAAGGTCCAGAACAAAAAATGATCGCAATGACGGGGAGAACAAGTGCCTTTCGGCACAAGGGTCTATTCACCCTTTATGCTTGATTTATTTAAAGAAGTTCTCCAGCTTGACTAATGATGGTATCCTTTGTTTCTAGATCACTCAAAGCCCAATGGTTTGGACAGAAATACCTATAGACCAGTGGAATGAACCGAAAGAGACAGAAAACCTTGTAGAACCTCGAGCCAATGTAAGTAATAAACACTACTTTTTGAGCTCACCAACTGGGTTTTAGTTCTGGTGGTCAGAACTGCATCTGCGGTTAGACTGGAACTAGAAGTAGACCCCAATATACAGGGTGTAAAGGACTTTTCACGAAGACGTCAACCAAGCATTCTGTATATCAGCTTGCTGCAAGCTTAGCCAAGTTGACAATCTACAATCGTTAACGCTAGTAGAATGACATTATCTCAACGTTAAATCACGTGATCAAAACAAACGAATAGAAAATTCGTAGACAAGTTTACATAGTTCAAAATAATAGAATAGATTGCTATCGTTTCTACAATGTTGATCGCTATACTCTTTGGTAGGAACGCTCACCATAGACTAAAGTGTAGTTTTTTCCTACAGACATCAGAGAACGAGCGAGCGACTCAGTCGTGTCAACTTGGCTACCATTTTAGCGCTTTCTACAATCGCTTACGCCATGGCGTTTACGATTGTAGAAAGAGAATCGCTATGAAACGTTTGCTGGCTTGGCCTGCAGGCAAAGTTACACTGCGCAAAATATACTGCTGGAAAATGACTGACGGCGACACTACGAACGGTCGTTTAAAAAAAAAAGCATATTTTTTATTCAGGATTTCTATACCTAACACGTTGCTGGAATTTCGCTAGTTAATCTAACTGAACCTTGTATTAACTTCCATGTTACATTCCAGGAGCACAACAACAACAACAACATCAACAACGAAGAACCCCTGCTCCCACGACAACGAGAGCCGAAACATGAAGCACTACAAATACCAGCAAAGAAAGAAACAGCAGACGCGAGGGAGAAGAAGCCAAACAACCTTCAGGCCCTGGTCGACGCTATTGGATCAAGAATGAGGGATATTGAAAGTGTTGTGCAGAAGATGAGCGATAAGGTCCAACAAGTTAAAGCTACTACTGAAGGTAGCGCTGAAAAACGGTGAGTTGGAACTTTGTCCCCAATATCTCCGTAAATAGTTGGTGCCAGTTAAGATCGCAAAAGCGGTCATTGACCCACCTACATTTATTAAAGTTCTTAACTTTGAAATCCAAAAATAAGCCTGTTCAAGTCTTGAAACGTGATCTATCGTGATCTTCAACACTTTTTCTAATGAAAAATGATACATGGTTCATTTGTTTTGTTTCGTACGAAGAGATATTAAGGAAAGGGCAATGACCGCTATTGCGATCTTAACTGCCACCAAGAGGCCTATAGAAGGCTCCAAGGTATGGTCTAGAACAGGACTTCTCAACCAGCGGTGGGGCGCACCGCCCTGGGGAAGGGGGGGGGGGGGGGGCGTAGAGAGAAGACAAGGGTGTGGCACGCGTTTCGCACTAATATGGCACATGACCAGAAAGAGTTTACGAAGAATTTCTAGAAATCAAGACCGATTCGGCCATGAAAGATGACTTCCATCTCTTGATATTGGAGTAGCTTGTTGCTCAGGTTGTGTAACAGAAAAAAAATGGCGGGGCATTAAAATGAAATGAAAAAATATCGCAATGATGACGTGGAGAAAAGTACCTTTGGGCGTCGTTAAGGGTACTTTTAGACCCATTAGTAAGACTGCCTAGCTGGTGATTCTTTCATGTGAAATATCC
Source organism: Xestia rhomboidea (assembly GCA_963853795.1). Taxonomy (NCBI): domain Eukaryota; kingdom Metazoa; phylum Arthropoda; class Insecta; order Lepidoptera; family Noctuidae; genus Xestia; species Xestia rhomboidea. The sequence goes on from OY970783.1 coordinate 1,068,640, forward strand.
AAAAGCTCAGCGGTCGACGCCGCCCAACTAGATGAGCCAACAAAAGGTGGCTGCAGAAGGTGGAAGCCAGGGTGTTCTGGCGCAGCTTAGCAGAGATATGTTTAGATGTGGACTGCGATAATCAAATTTAGTCCCCGCGCGAGCTCCGAGGAAACGGTGGCTTGTTAAAAACACCTCACCTCAAGTACCTACATATCACCCTCACAGAATGATTTCATAATTTAGTTCGCGTGGAGTACTAAATTATGAAACCATTCTATGACGGCACTATATGCACCCGAAATAAAACCATCGATGATGTAAACAAGCCACCAAGTCCTCGGAGCTCGTGCGCGGACTATACATGTCCATGCCGTATTGGAAATGTTCTAAATTCTGACTGACGCAGCTCGAATCTCCCTTATGACATTTTTCGGGTAATCTATTTCTCTAGATACACCCTGAATATAAAATCGTTTGTCCTGACTGCCTATCATCGCACAGCACAAACCACGGGACTGTATATCGGGCAAACATTTGGCATACATATATTTATTTTGATGTAGGCTAAGAATTTTAACGCTTAAGCGGGTGAAATAGAGGATGCGAGTTTACTAGTTATCTATAAACCTTTGCTTTTAGGTTATCAGCGGAGAGAGATGGATCTCATAAACAACATAGCTATAAGGAATACAAACGGCCAAGCGCAGAAGATGAAAGCTATAAGAGGTAATCAATCAAAATCAAAAGTTATTTATTCAAATTAAGCTGTTAATCAGCACTTTTTAAACGTCAAAGTTTAAGGCGACTATAGGAGCTAAATTAGCAACTCTATTTGTGGTGGTTCAAACTTCGTTTGAAATTCTATTAGAATAAAGTTCTAATCAATCAAGCTTGCACTACAAAGTGGTTGTTACGTCAGTCACTGGCGGGCCGAATAGTGCGAAATGAGTGGTTTTTGCGATTTACAAAAATCTATTGATTGGACTAAAAAAATAAAACACTATCATGCTAATATGTTGCTTGTAGAATTATTTGTTAATATATTATTTGCATTTAGTATGGTTTTTACTTGTTAAAAGAATTTTTTAGAGATAAGTTCGTGATTTTTTTCATCGAGTTAAATTAGTTGTATTATGTTTTCATACTAGCACATATCCTGAAGAATATCATATATTTTTCTGGTTTTGTTTATTGCACTAAATCATAAATATGCTTTTTTGCATTATAAAACTCGCGTTTAGCTCCTGTAGTCCCCTTAATTAAAAGACAGTCCCTCATAACACCCGGCCTTCGACACTTCCTAGTGTTTTAGCTGGGAAGAAGAAATGGCGGAACAAACTCCCCAGCAACACAAATCTCTGTTAGGTTAGAAGAACTAGATTCTATACAATAGTGTTTAATCCATTACATTAAATTATGTTCACATGTCAGCTAGCACACACCAGTAAGTACTTAATAAGATTTACATCACAACTGCCAGGCTTGCTTGGGGAGATCTATGTCTAGCAGTAGATGCCTATCAGCTGAATCATGACGATGAACTGCTGTGGTGGTATTCAGGATATTTAATGATGCAGTTTCCCAGAAAAAAATAAGGTGGAAGGGACATTAGTACGACATCCCGAACCCCTGCTTATGATAGGTTTGGGGTTTTAAAAGCAAGCCTAAAAGCGTCTCAAAATCCAGAAGCTTTGCACCCGAAGCGAATAATATCACGTCTAAGTACTAAGTACAGAGTCAGGTTAAATTAACTAGCGGAACTCACAGACATCTAAGTATGTACCATGCCAAACAGCTTGCCCATTCCATAAAAAAACTACGTTTGGTATATGGAAACTGGATTTAAAAGCATCTATACTTGTAACGTGTGACATTTAAAAGCGCTTTTTAATGTCCTAAATTGAAATTAGTGGATGGATCGACTTTGATAGAACACAGAAATATGTCTAGATGCAGTTTCGCTAGCTGATTTACACCGTGACCTTGTACATATATTTCTGTTAAAGGTTTTCGTTAGAACGGGGTACCAAATACCTCCATAGATCCACAGAAACTACTACTGAAAAACCATTATTTATTGGAGATTTTAATGTGAAGGGATATTTCAGTGATGCTAGCAACAGTATTTTGAGACGAAGCGCACCCAAGGAGCCTAAGGTAATATATAATCCTTTCTTATACTCACTTTACATACTTACTAGTACTTACTTACTTACTAATATGACTTACATATTATATAATATATTTAATTTAATTTTGATAATATTATAAATGCGAAAGTAAGATTGTTTTTTTGTTACCATGTCACGCCTAAACCACTGAATCGATCATCCTTAAATTTCGCATATAAGCACGTTGTCAGGTGTATAGAAACCAAGAAACAAATATAGGGTACCTTTCATCCCGAAAAAAAGTACTGTTCCCGAGGAAAGCAACAATAACGTTCTTATGATAATAGATGGCGCCACGTGTCTTTCGAATCATGATTGAATTATATTATTACAAGCAGAGTACAACCTGAATTGATTGTCAAATTCTAAATTAACGCGAGCGAAGCTGCAGGCAAAAGATGGTATAATATATACCACGGAACGCCACCTGATACGATCCTTTTTTTTTTTTTTTTCGCAGTGGAAATCATCATATGACTCCTCCCGCTCTGGGCGGAGCAGGAGGGATTGTCTGACTTTCACACAACATTTTTTCATCACCTTATTATCCAAGACAGAAATAGATAAAGATGAAGAGTGTAAACTATTGAAACAATACATACTAGGCGGTTGGCCAGTAGATTCCAAAGACCTACCTAATGTTTTGAATTATATATACTCTTTGCATTTCGTCCTCGTTCATACATTTGGTCAAACACGCACGCCGGTTACATCTGACCTTTCTGAATGTTATAATGTCTCCTTAGTTTAGTAGTCGCAAGCGCCACTGCTGAGCATAAAGTCGCCTGATGAAAAGCCTTTCATCAGGAATTTCTCAGCACTTTGATTTGTGTTCCTAAGACAATGGTGTCGATTCGGTTGTGCACAAACTAAACTTAATTTAGGTTAATGTTATCTTTTACTAAAAGGCAGTGCGAGAAAAGGACGGCTATAGCTATGAACTAAGTTAGAGATGTCAAACTAGTTTATGCCTTGCGCTTCACCGTGTTTATAATCGACATGCTTTTACGTGCACACTTCATTTGTATGGAAATATTAGTTCCAATTAAATTTGACAGCTCTAAATTACGTACGTCTCTTTCTCGTTTTAGTAGAGAGAAAAAGATAGCAATAGCCTAAATTAAGTTTAGTTTGTGCACAACAGAATCGACACCAGTATAATTAGTCCTTCGCAAACATGAGTTTGTATGGAGAACAATGGTCAAGAAACTCCATAGTCTCTATTTCAAAATGTTTTATACAAGTCCCTATTTTTTCTCTGAAGGAACCACCACCGACCTACATGGCACCAGTCGTAGAACAACATCGCAAAGCCGTTCAGATCGAAATCTCAGAGCCCTCAGATGACAGCGAGAAGAAACACAAAAGGCACGCACATAAGAAAAAAAGAACTAAAGGCGCTCACTTGCACAAGAAACGGTCTCGTTCTAAAGAAGATAGAAGGAAACATTTTAACAAACTAAGTGCAGAGGTGGAGAAGAATGCTGTGTCCGTGGATGAAAGTGGTGATCTTGGGCAGTAAACATAGATGGCGCTATTTGCATGGTTATTTTGTCGTTTAAATTGACATTGACAGTAGAGCGCTGTTGTTAAACATATTTTGTGAAATTGTGTAAGCGGAAAATCAAGATGGCGGCGCTCTTCTGATTTACAAGGATTAAGCTTCCCTCACACAGGCGCGTTTCTGCGTGTTAATACAAAATGCGATATTGCGAGATGAGTTCTTAGAAAAATTGGTATTGGGACGCAGAAACGCCAAAACGCAGAAATGCAAAAACGCGCCTGCGTATGAGAGCCTTTAAGCCTAGTCGACAAAAGATCCATGTAAGTACAACTATAGCTGTTCTTTGATAAATGGCTGACAGCTTTTGAGTGAATAATTTGTAGATTTATTATTTATTTATTTAAACAACACATACAGCTATTATCATAGGTTTAAGTACCTAATACAATAGAGTAGTTATAAGTTTACAATAGTTTACCAAGAATATAATTAATTATTTTGAAAACCAAGAGTAATTTTGCAAAATGCGGCCCGTGTGAATTCACCCAGTGTACAATTGAAGCAGTCAATCTGTTGTGACACCATATTGAGTGCACGCGCTGCAGCAGGTTGGTGCGAGCGGGCGGCACCCACAGCAGCGGCCCACGTACCCATCGCCTGGGAACGCCTGGATTGTGTATTTTACCACGCATAATCTTAAATAATTAAGTGGCGAGAGCTACTTCCCTTCTTACTTCTGGTTTATAATAGCCTACCATGCCCAGCACAAATAGAGTAGTATATGGCAGTGGATACCCTGGATATACACCATACAGCTTAAAGTACAGGAATCTCACAAACTTGTTCTGGATACGTTCATTCTGTTGTTCAACGTTGAATTAACTACGGTGTAATTGCACAACACACTCGCATTCCCAATGTTATTTGACAATTCATCAATATTCATAAACAACTTCAACCGGGAAGACAGAACTAAATCATGAGGGTTTTTCGGATTTTATCTGACACCAAATGTCGCTACGTAGGCGTCTGGCCTAAACAACTGTCAAATTGTACTGAATTGTATGCTATTGAAACTTTTTACCGAAATTTCATCGTATTTGCACTGTTTTTTATACAATATTTATAAATATGGATTACGGACAAAGAAAAGTAGCTGAACTAAAGATTAAACTTCTTGTAAGTACTGCAAAAGTCAGTGGTACAAGGAAAAACTTAATGAAAGGTAACTTATGCGGCACAACACTGAGGCATTTTATTAATGATTTATAAGATAATTAAATGTAAAAATAATTGTAAACTACAAGAAACTCGTGTATTTTGAAAGATGTTTAGACCTTACGCCAGTGCTGCCACTTCGTGTTTTTTTCATTTTAGAACACCCTCATTGTACCAAGTTTGACCGATCGATGCATTTTTGCTTGACAACAAGCATGAAGCAACGCCACCACTGCGGTCATGATACGCTATCAAACCGACGAATTTGTCATTTGTCAAACATTTAATTAAAACAATGGGTTGGAAATCTCCTTCAAAATCTCTCAAAGGCCGATTATAGGTGTGTTGCACAAATTATACATAGGTAATGCTGATTTACAAAACTTAAGTATTAAATGTAGTTCTTTTTGCTGTTTCACGAAATTGGAAACGATTTACTTTAAATCTGATACCTACGTATTATATCGCAGGTGCAAAATTTGCGATAACATATAGCAATTAAAGTTTGTTCGTAGTGATTGAAATCCCATTGACAGCGCATCCTGATTTTGTAACACAATCGCAAACTAGGTTAATTTTATGAAACTCTCAAAAATGTCAAGCCATTTATTGATAATTCTGTATTTAAAACTACGATTTTTTGTAAATAAATAGTCTTTTAAATGATTTTGTTTTTTTTTTTAACTTATAGAGAAATTAAAGGAAAGAGAATGATAGATAGATTTCCATACTAATTAATTAAATATATAGAGATTTTGTTTGCAATTTTGTGTAGGGGGTAATCTCCGGAACTAATGATCTAATTCATCTCCATAGAGATCTACGCTAGGGAATGGGTAACTACAGTACTTTCACAGTTTTTATGCCTTGTGACTGGGACTGTAGCTACATTTAATTTACATTTTTTTTTCGACAATTCAAAAGTGCCTGTAACTGGCCTACTTGAAATAAATGCTTTGATTTTGAATTCTAAAAGTTATTTCACTGGCAGAAAGCTACATCATTCGTGGTTTTTCAGGCTATAAATTATATTGATATCATGCATATTAGCCGAGCTATCACAATTTTTGCGCACGAGTCGCGGGCGATGTGACTGATGTGACTGTTCAGCATGAGGTCCTGGGTTCGATTCCCGGGTCGGGCAAAGTGTTATTGGGTTTTTCCATCAGGAATTTCTCAGTAGCAGCCACGGAGTCTCCCGACTGATGGCAATAAACTCGCCCCCTATTACATGGGACTTAAACATAACTGACGGAAAGTGGGTGTACTATTAGGTACAGTCAACAAAACAGTTAGGTACCTACCTATGCAGGCTAACAACCTTCTTACTACCTACTATTATAAATGAGAAAGCTTGTGAGGATCGATTTTTGTTATTCTTTAACGCAAAAACTACTGAACGGATTTGGATGAAATTGAAAACAGATGGATTATAACCCTTTCGCATTTATTTAGTAGTACTTAAGAAGATTGTTAGCCTGCATACCTAACTCTTTTGTTGACTGTACAACTCTGCCCAACTCTCCGGGGATTACAGGCGGGTGATAGTCGACTAGGAGAATCATGTTAAATTGATTCAGCACTACCTTCTGTTCGCGACTTTATGCGTTAAGCAAAGTCAAAGTCAAATCGTTTATTGCTAAATCCATAATGTACACTTACAGGTGGTAAATAAAAACATAGAAACAATTATGGACCCTGTCGGGCACAGCAAATTTAGTAAATATGTAGAGAGGAAGACCGCTTTATTACTTTTCAGTTTGAAATGTTTCTTAGCCTAATATATTTCCATTTATTTACTTACTCTATTAATATTTTACTATCTATTATTATAAATCTATTCTTTTATTATATGTATTGAATTGTATTTTAAAATTAATTACTTGATAAGTCGCTTGAAAAATGGTCATTATTTTTAACCTTATAATTTCAATTCCTCACAAACAACCTACATTGTGTTTGAAGTAAAAATAACAACAATAAAAATTAAAAAAGAACACATTCATCATACGATTAACACATAAATATTAACAACATAGTCATTATTTCAATGCAATGGTTACCCAGGTCGGTCCGTGGATGGTGGCCAGCCATTACATAATATACTAAGACTCTTCCGTGCCTCCGTTGATCTTGGCAACTCCGTCCCCCACGATACAGAAGCAGTCTAGTCTCAGTTTGGGGGGGAACTATGTTAAAATATAACTTCTAGTTATGGAGATATTGGGGGTCAGTTTCAATTTTTTAACAAGTTTTTGTTTTTTTAAATACAAATTTTTAATGTAAAATTTTTACTTTAAACACTTCCACGACCCCCGTACTATTCTTTTATTCCATCAGCACAATGTTTTGAGTGCGTTACATTGAGTTCTACCACAAAACATGATTTTATACCCCAAAAAAAAAAGTCGTTTCCCAGCAATAAATTTTGCGTAAAGTTACTTAGTTTGATGAACAGAATGCTTTGTTAGCGGCTTCGTGATGAGGTTGTTTACACCCTGTGTTAAGAAAATGGTATAATTGTAACAATGGCATAAAATAATTATTCTTATTCAGCTTATTCTTGGTGTAATCAGAAATCCGTGTTACTGACAACCAGACTTACCAAGGGGTACCTTGTTACTCAGTAACTGGGTTGTGGTCGTCAGATAGCTGCATCTGGTAAGACTGGAAGCCGACCCCAAGTCCCCAACATAGCTGGAAAAAACCTACACAGATGATATTGTCAAACTCATTTCTTGAGCTAATCAAATCAACCGATGATATCTTTGTTAGACTACTTTTTTGGCGTGGTAACTGCATTAAAAACATAACCCTGTCTTTGCTGTCGCGCGGTCGGGTAAAAATTGTAAACAAACAAACATTTATTATAACTTCATAAAAATTCCACTTTCTTGTACTAGCAGTGTAAAAAAGTGCAATAAAAGTTGTAACAAGGGATTTACGATGCAGTCCCGCGTTCCTGACTAAATCCTGTTTGGGGGAAACCAAAAGAAAGATTTTATTTTGGAACAAGTTTAGGCTACGCCACGGTATCACAAGATCGGGATAATTCTGTTGTTTAAAAATGTGTTTATATAATACTTAGTGAGTGTATGGCAGGCGCTGGGTAGTAATTTTCTAAGGTAAGTACTTTTAATTGAAACACGGAAATTTGAAAATTACAAATATAAAAAAAAAATACAATATTTAGATGTTTATTTGAAATACAAAATTTTATTTATTGATTTATTGAGGAGCCTGTTGTTAAATAATAATAGCTGCTCGGGTCGATCTCCGAGGATAAGCAGTGCTTGCCTAGGCCGGCCGGTCCGTGGTTGGGTCACTACCCATTACATACCCAGTTTCCTCCGTGCCTCGGAAAGCACGTTAAGCCGTTGGTCCCGGCTGTCATTTGTAGATCTTTGACAGTCGTTACAGGTAGTCAGTGGCCCAAAAAAGTCTGACAACTAGTCTTACCAAGGGGTATCGTATTACCCAGTACTAACTGAGTTGTGGAGGTCAGATAGGCAGTCAATCCATATAAAATGTAGGTATTCAGCTGCATCCGGTTAGACTTATTGCCTCACTGTGCACGAATATGTTGTTGGAACACGTGGAGGTATTGACCTCCACGTGTTCCCGAGATAAAGGGTTTTGACAGGCAGACAAACAAAAAAAAAAACAAACACTAAGGCAATCAAACAAAGGTCACCGACTTCTAAAGCTTGACCTTTGTTTGATTGATTTGGTGTTTTTGTCACCGGCTTCTGAAGATAAAGTTATTTTTCACTTTTTTGTATTTTTTTTTGTTTTGTTTTTCATAAATGCAGCTATCGCAGTAATGCCAGTACGTATTCTAATATCAATCGAGTCACTCAAACCGAATTAAATATAATAAATCAAAGAAAAATTGCTGCATCTATGCAAGTCATCACTTGCCACAAGCCCCTCTGCTTGACCGATTTGGCTGTTTTTTTTTTGTTGCGTTCGTTATAGTTAGGACAAGGTTTAGTATGAAAGTTTTGTAAAAGGTGTAAAAAACCTCTTAACGAAGCCGAAAGGCACTTGTTCTCCTCGTCATTGCGATCATTTTTTGTTTCACACCATACCTGGGAACCTTCCAGTTACGGAGATATTGGGGGTCAAAATTTCAACTTTTTGACAACTTTTTTTACAACAATACAGGTTTTGAATGTAAGCTTTTTACTTTAAACACTTCCACGCCCCCCGTACTATTCAATCCATCCATCAGCACAATGTTTTGAGTGCGTTACATTGAGTTCTACCACAATACGTAATTTTTCACCCAAGAAAAAAAGTCGTTTCCCAGCAATATTTTTTGCGTAAAGTTACTTAGTTTGATGTACATAATGCTTGGTTGACGGCTTCGTGATGAGGTGGTTTACACCCTGTATTATGCTAAATAAACATCTCATTGTTTCCATACACAACACATATAATATAATATTTCCATATACAACCCTTAACGAAGTCGAAAGGCACTTATTCTCCCCGTAATTGCGATCAATTTTGTTGTAACCGTTGGTCCTGGGAACCAAAGTTGACATGATTTTTTTTTTGCTTTACTAAAAACAAGAATAATTTAATTTTTATCAGCACAATGTTATAAGTGCGTTACATTGAGCCACCGTAATTCACCCCACAAAAAATATTTCCGAGAAATAATTTAAGGGTACAGTTACTTAGTATGATGTAGTATGCTTGGCTGACGGCTTCGTGAAGGATCCGCGTACACCTTGTTTAATTATAGTAGTAGTAAACATGTTGTTTCGTATCAAAACCACGACCAAAACCATCACCATCATTCTCCTGCCCTTATCCCAATTTATTTGTGGTCGGCGCAGCATGTCTTCTTCTTCCATACTTCTCTATTACTCGTCATCTCAGCAGTCACCTCCTTTCTAGCCATTTCCTCTTCACACAGTCCATCCAGTGCTAAATCCCACATAAACCTCCGAACATCAAGCCTCTGTCCAACCCAACCCTTCGTTCCGGTATGATTCGTGACGTTGATCCTAGGAAATTATAATACCGCGTTCATTGATGATAATTAGTAGTTAAAAACTATGAAATAAACTGAAATAAATAATCTAACAACAAACTATAAAGGGCAAAGAAAAACTCCTCCTCAACGCTGTCAGCTGGTAATGTGCCCAAGAGACTGGCGGCGTTGCCACGCTGTATGGCAACACTTAGCCTCTGACCAAGGTAAAAGCCAGCCCTTAGGTCACGGGAGGCGCTAGGCGTTTGTAATTTGCTAAACAGTCAATGGGCACGGCCCCAGAGTTTCAACCCCAAGCCCCAAACGGCTTGAAAATATAGTTACCACAATGATTTCTATATTTTATAAACTTTAGGCCGAAATGTTGCAGTTATCTTTTAAATACTTTATTTGCCAAATACTTTTGCACGTGTAGAAATCTGAATGGGCAGATGAGTAAAGACGAAAAATGAAAAGCTCCTTTGTAAGGTCATTATTTCGCGGAGAATCTTAACATCGCGATTTACAATGATGACGTAATTGTCCAACGCCATATAATAAACAAAATCATACATATTTTTACATATTTCATTCAAAATTCAAATATGATGAGAAACTTGACAGATTAGACCCTTCTAAAAGCGTGTTTGGAAACAATGTAGGCATCTCAATAGGTGAAGAATCTGGCACATCCTAGAACCTAGAAATTCAAAGATACGTGACTACGGCCCGCACGAGGAGGCCCATGTCCCAGCAGTGGGAAAACTACAGACTATACAAGCCAAGCAAGAGCTTCTCGTGATCTTTTTTTCTGTTATTGATTTTCTGACACATGTCTGACACACAAGAAGTATCGCAGTCAGGTGCGTTGATATCACAAAGACGAAGAAGAAATTTTAATGTCTCATCATTCATTAGCAGCCGCTGCAGAGGTGGCCTGTGTGTTCTCCAGCAGTGGGAACATTATACGCTTATTATGCTTACCGATCCTATCATCTCTTTTCGCAAGTTACTCAATTTCTTCCAAATTGATCACGCTGCCTGACTACTTGTAAGAACAGCGGTAACAGTAAAACACAAGAGACTTGTTACAAGATCATTATCATATCTTCATATTTCTGCCCTTGTCCCATGTTATTTTATTCCATTCCCCCATGTCAATCGTCACGCTATCATTTAGTCTAGTAAGTTAGTAGTACGCTAGTATTTAAACTAAAGAATTTATTTCTGGAGAACGCGGGCACGTCGTCGGACTGTGATAGGCGGGTAGCTCCAGCTGGTCACTCCGGTTTGGAATTCATTGTCTGTTGTATGTTGGTATCGGTCTGCCGTTGTCGAGAAATAAATTCACGAGGCAGATGTAGCAGTAAGTTTTTAATTTATAATATTTTAAGTTATGTATGATAAACGAGCGTTGACGAGTAAAAAACTGTAGAAAATAACTTGTTTTTGTGTTATAAAAGACCATTTTCCTTTTTTAGGGTTCCGTAGTCCTGACAAGGAACCTTTATAGTTTCGCCATGCCCGTCTGTCCGAGGTTTTGCTAAGAGACTGTAAGTACTAGAAAGCTGTAATTTTGTAGAGGTGTGTAACAATAACGCCGACAAAGTGGTAAAATAATTTTTTTTTTTTTTTTTAGAAAATATTTTTTTTAGGGTAGCAGCTCCCCTTACTATTTTTTATATGTAATGCTCCATTTACGAAAAATAACCTCAAAGTGCAAATATTTGTTCCAGTAGGGCGTCCCCCCCCCCCCCCCACTAAACGTTGATAGCTTAGGCTCCCACCCGATGTACGGAATTTTTAAAAACAGAACTGGCGAAATGTTGGTGCAGGTACTATTAAGTAGGTATACCTCTGCCCAACCCTTTGAGGATTACAGGCGTGGTGATGTTTCATCATCATCATCCAACTTCACCCACTGCTGGGTATAGGCCTCTCTTTGCTTGTGCCAAGCTCCAGGTTCCCAGTCTTATCCAGTTATGTTAAGGTCTCGTGTTTTAGAGGGCGAGCCGATTGACTTCAACAGGGCCCTAAAACCAAGTCTCCAAAGTGGTGAAAATTCCTGGTGGAATATACTATCACAACATGATGCAATGGTGAAAGAAATCTATGAAAACTAGGCCTTACTTAGAGCAACCCACGAATCACTGCGACCCTTTCACGGGTAGCATCGCTGGAGGCCGTGGACAGGGCGTAATGTTTTGATATAGCGTAAGCTCAGTATGTTTATATTACACACGCGTAATATATAGGATAGCTACCCTGGGCGCGCGTCATTTGAAGAGACAAAATGGTCGCGATCAGATCAGTTGTGTTCTTAATGTTACATCATGGAGCGGTGAGTTTATTTTTGTAATGTTTTTATGAGATAAAACATTGTTTCAATAACACTTTTATTAATGTAGGTAGATAATTGTCGGGTAAACTTGGGTGATTTTATTGTTACTGAAAAGAGTTTTTGATTTCATTAATCAATTTTACATAAGGGGAGTACAGGAGCTAAACGCGAGTTTTATAATGCAAAAAAGCATGATTCACTGCAATAAACAAAACTAGAAAATATATGATATTATTCAGGTTATATGCTAGTATGATAGCGTTGTGAAAACACATAGTAAAATAAAATATTAAATATCGAGTAAAATTAGTTTAAAAAACGAATTTTACTCGATAGAAGAAAATCACGAACGATCGCATGTATTATAGTATGGTAAAAACAATAATAAAATACATGCGATCATTCTGATTTTTTGGCAAATAATTCTACAAGCAACATATTAGCATGATAGTGTTTTATTTTTTTAGTCCAATCAATAGATTTTTTGTAAATCGCATAAAACCACTAATTTCGCACTATTCGGCTCGCAGTGACTGACGTAGGTAATCAACCACTTTGTAGTGCAGCTTGCACTACAACTTTATTCTAACAGTATTTCAAACGAAGTTTGAACCACTACAAATAGAGTTGCTAATTTAGTTCCTGTAGTCGCCTTAAGGCAAATAAGTTAATTGACATGCCAATCAGTTCAGTGGAAAGAAAGAGGAAAGTAGAATTATGTTTTTTCCTCCGCTAATCTATTCTATTTCGTTGCGGGATCCAAAAATTGTTTCTCTGGGACTTCGTCGAGCTTCATTGTCTCGGCGCTTTTCTGGTGGTTGATTGAGTGACTGTTGATTCTGGCGCACAGGAGTTGCAGTGGTTTGTGAATAGTGTGGCAAGATTGTCCCAAAAAAATATGCCAATCAAATTGGTACTTTCTTGCCGTTTACCTTAGGCACCTACGAGGTTAAAACCGGCTTTTGGATCGATCTTCAAATTACAAGCCCATTTCCCCCCGTGCCCCGGCAAGGCCCGGCTGTAATTTGATAGTATTTTACGACTTATCAAAACCCCGTCTGTCAACCAGTTCAAGGTATCATAATATCCAGTTGCTGGGTTATGGAGATAAAAAAGGTGCTCGTGGCTACATAATAACAGCCGCTCGGGTCGATCTTTAGGTTTAGTTGTGCTTGCCTAGGTTGTTCTGTGGATGGGTGACCACCCTTACATACCGAGTTTCCTCTGTGCCTCGGAAAGCACGTTAAGCCGTTGGTCCCGGCTGTCATTTGTAGATCTTTGACAGTCGTTACAGGTAGTCAATGGCTCAAAAAGTCTGACAACCAGTCTTATCAAGGGGTATCGTATTACCCGGTACTAACTGGGTTGTGGAGGTCAGATATAGGCAGTCGCTTCATGTAAAATACTGGTATTCAGCTGCATCCGGTTAGACTGGAAGCCGACACCAACATAGTTGGGAAAAGGCTAGGCAGATGATATGATGATCTCGTTAAAATTAAATTAAGTACAAGATTTTAAACCAAGCTAATATTATTTGTATGTCTTCGTGAGTATGGAAAAAACTTTATCTTTATATAGGTCATTCACTTGACGAATTTATCAGCAGTTGTAGTCAACATAAATTATTTCACACTTAGTTGGTGAAATTAGTTTCCGTCGGAGTGTCTTTCAGTAGATTTTTTGTATGATTATTTTGAAGTACCTATTTAAATATAAAAAACCGGCCAAGTGCGAGTTGGACTCGCGCACCGAGGGTTCCGTATAAACTTGTAGGTATTTTGGTTATAAAACATATTTACGGTTTTCTGATTTTTTCCTTTACATGTACTGTAAGACATTGCTTCTTGCCAAATTTCATGATTCTATGTCAACGGGAAATAGTCTATAAATTTTGATTCACTTTTTTTATTTTTTTTTTCGTATGGGAATTCATCAAATGACTCCTCCCGCTCTGGGCGGAGCAGGAGGGTGTGTCAGACTTTTACTGACTTAAACCCATCCATTTTCCTTCATCGCCCTTTGTGTTCCGGGGCCACGGTATCTCTTTCGAACAGTCCCGTAGCCCCGGCAGGCATCGGCGCCTGCGGACCCCTTCCTTTTTGGCTTTTGAGGCGCGCGTGGAACACGAACGCGCCGTCATGAGACGGACGGACGGCGAGCCCTTAGCTCCCCGTCCACAGGCCCGCGCCTACGGTGGCCCCCGACGCCCGGGGCGTCTCCCGCGGCGGCCGGGACGTGTGGATCTCTCCCTCACACGTTCCGCCACCTCCTTCGCTAGCATGACTGCTTCGCAGAAGGAGGTGACGGCGTCCCATACAGTCTCGCTCCTGACCATGGATTGAACCAGGGCCGGAAGCGAGAGGTCGCCGCCGCCGATCGCCGCTTCGAGGACACGGCGGTGCTCCGCCCAAGCGGGGCACACCTCCACCGTGTGCTCCACCGTGTCCTCCGGTCGATCCTCACAATGATAGCACCCGGGCGTTTCCTCCCGCCCGATTCGGTGCAGGAACCTCCCGAAACAAACGTGTCCGGTGAGGACTTGCGTCAGGCGGAAGGTGAGGACGCCGTGGCGTCTCTCTAGCCACTCCTCAAAGAGGGGACTTATCGCCAATATTGTGGCGTGGCCTAAATTTTGATTCTCTTGAGTGTCGAAATATACGTTTCTTGCGGCATTTTAAACAACCGTATCTTTTTTACGTTAATTTAGAAGTTTGATGTTTTCACAGCTTCAAGGGACTGTAGACCTGAGTATATGGTTTTAATTTCAACTCAATACCTCCACGCGTTCTTGACATAAAGGGTATTGACAGACAGATGGCGTACTTTTAACTGAAAACCGTAAAAATATGTAAGATATGTTATAACAAAATACCTACAAGTTTATACGGAACCCTCGGTGCGCGAGTCCAACTCGCACTTGGCCGGTTTTTTTGTTTTGTTAAGGGCTACCGCACAGTATAGATAAGACTGTCTTTAGACAGACAATTACCCTACTAGTGCGAGCGAGAATACATAGTCTGTCTTGCTTGCACTAGTAGAGTAATAGTCTGTCTAAAGACAGTCTTGTGTCTAGTGTGGGGAACGCACACAAGTTCAGCCCAAACACGTGTAACCATCACTCTGGTTCTATACAGCGTTTACCAGAAAGTCGTGGTCATATTTCAGGGTATGACTCAGGCCATAAAACTGAACAACTTTCTCCTTGGGGCCAACATCGAAATAACGAAAAAAAAATCAACTGTTCAGTACAAAACTTCAATACCTACTCGACCCAACTGTATGGGACAGCTCTTGATGTAATTTCTATGTGTCTTTGTCATGTTCATACCAAAACTATGCTATAGAAATTTTTAAACTGACATGGTCACTAAGCCGTTCCGTCGATGCGCCGCGGCAGCCGCCGATCCACAACTGCAGGCGTCGACGGCAGCCGTCGACAGGTGGCGACGGCTGCAGTTTATCTGCAGTTGGCAACGTGCCGCTCGTCTGTAAGAACCCTAACACCGAAAACCTCCCCTCTCCTTGAAAATCTACCCTCTTTCTTGTTCGTTTTTCGCGCTCGGTACTGCTACCACTGTCACTCGCAGCTCGATTCTGTTCCCGACACACGAAAACTCACTGTGTCCGCTCGCGAAGTTTTTTCGCCACTTTTTCGGTTTTTACACAGTTGTTGAACCACTGGATTCCAGGCTCTCGACAGTGGAAACCCATCCTCCCGGTTGACTAGGAAAGTAGAGAGATTTGTCAGCTCATAAAGACCTTCTCGCAATAGCATCAATTTTTATGTGATCAACAGCAATCAAGCAATTAGTAAACATTGTAATAGTAAAAATTAATGACAAAACTATGTTCTATTAATGGCTACTACAAACACTGTTTTCGATAATAAGGAAGATATCTTGACAATGCAATGATACCTAGTTATTTGTCATATAAAGACGATTTGAGAGGTGCCTACCTTGTGCAGCTGTGTCTATGCAAGGACGAATGGTGACCTTCCAAACAATCGCTTCTTGATGTAACATTCACAACAACAGCTGGTATGTATGTTGTGAATGCCTATAGTGCCTACAAATAAAATATACCTGTATAATGCACCTTATAATCACACATAATAGTTATCATCTGGCTTCCACGAGTCCACGTTACATGGGGTAGGCGGCGCAACTAGTTTTTAGGGTTCCGAACCACAGTCGGCAAAAACGGAACTCTTAGATCACTTTGTTTGTTGTCCGTCTGTCCGTCTGTCAAGAACCTTTTTCTTAGGAACGCGTGGAGGTATTAGGCTGAAATAGACTTTGTTAAATGTGACATCACTAGTTTTCCAAATCAATATGACCATATTATTTATTGATTACAATACAACTTTACATTGATGTAATTTTACATTTTTGAAAATAAATCAGGTTTTCTGGCCTAAAATAAAGTGTTTTTTAGATAAGCTGTCTTAGAATTATTGGTACTTAATTGGAGTCAATTACCCGATTGAAAACTTAGGATGGAGTCCAGACAGAACTCTACACAAAGAAAAAAAATACGTACACATGAACATATAACCTCCTCCTTTTTTTGAAGTCGCTTAAAAATTAGAAATATTATTTACAAACTACAAATCTTAGTATAAAAATATGTATAAGTATCAAAAGATTACAGGGCGTCGAAAACTTTGTCCACATCGTTATCAACAGGAAAAGTGCCCAGAAGGCTCAGCAATTGAATTGCTCAGCAAAAGAATCAGCATGGCCATCCAACGTGGCAATGCTCCCTTTTTTGGCCACAAAATAGGCCCACCCTCTGGTTACGTGAAGAGTTTATTTTTACATGCGTATATCCGATTCCTCTTTCAAAATAATCTAAACAAAAACATAAGTAAAAACCATTCAACTCTGAAGATAGATAGTAGATACTTTGTAGCAATGGATGACTTTACTTTTTTTGTTTATCAAGCAACGCATTGAATTCATGATTCTTTCCTCAAATCACCATGCATGTCATAAATAAATATAAATCAAAGGAAAGGCGAAGAAGGACCTGGAATATTGTTTTATTACGGTACGGCGTAAATAAGGCACATCGAGTTCAGGTTTGTAGTGCGTCCTCTCTCTCACTCATACCATTGCAGGCGCGAGGATGCCTTAGAACCCGATTCCTATGAGGACAACCTCTCTGTGTCTACTGTAGACAAATAGTATACCTTTGTGACAGTATCTGGTTATAGCTGGATTTGTTAATTTACCAGCCATGTGCTCTACCTACTCGTACATAGTTTTGATTAGTTATTCAGTCAGTTGCCTCGGTCTCAAAGCGCGGCTTCTAGAGTCCCTGCAGGGCAATCGCGTAATACACTTACATTGGCAATACCTCTTAGTTTATGGACAGGACCTTTCCTACATTTCGGCAACAGGTCATTTATAGATAAATAAAACCCAAAAGTGTTGTTTCGTTTACGAAGCATGGAAGCTGGCAAGACAGCCACAACACCATACCCTACCAATTAATAATCAAAACATTTGAACCCCTACCGCATTATTAAAGCCAATTTAAAAGTTAGTTTTCTTAATGGGCTTGCTCACTGCTTACGATCAGGGTTCGTCTGCCTTAAAATTGAAATGACTGGAGTATCTATTGTAGTGGGTACCTCTTTCAAGATTACCATGAATACGATACTACTAAGTTTGTCTGTCTGTTTTCTTTTTCACGCCTAAAAATGTGCTGGACTCCTTGAAGTTCCTCGGACCCGAACAAGGCGAGATGCTTCATGCGAGCCATCTGTTTGAAGTCACTACTGGCTATAGGTTCTCATAAGGATCTCTTCAAGGTTCAAGACACTATCGAGTTGCGGCCAAACGCAAGGCAATTTCTGGTTAAATTAAAGTAAAGGTTGTCCCTTGGCAGCTCTGTAGGCTTAGCCAAGTTGACAATCTACAATCGTTAACGCTAATAGAAGACTACACAAATGTATGGGAATGACATAATTTTAACGATAAGTCACGTGGTCGAAACAAACGATTAGATACTTTTAAGTTCAGTCAAAACTGTAAGTTGGCTACGATTTATATGGGATGTAGCAATCACGATTGTAGAAACGAATACATTTAATTCTATCGTCTTAACCGATGTAAACATGTCTACGAAGATTTTATTCGCTTGTTTTGACCACGTGACTTAACGTTTACGATTGTAGAAAGAGAATCAATACGAATCGTTTGTAACTTGGCTAGGCCTGCAGGATTGATCCGATCCAACTTATTCCTTGCTGTCCTCCCTCAGCGACGCCATAAACCGAAATTTGTCCTCCACTTGTGTCCTTACTCCTTAGCGTATCTAGTCGCTAAGTTTAAAAGTTTTAGAAGTGAAAACTTCTTTAGGCGCGTTGAGCACTTTCGGGTGAATAAAAATCATGGAACTTGCGTCATCGTTCGTTTGTGCTCGCTAAAACTCGAGAACGGCTGCGCCGATTTAGCTGATTTTGGTTTTGAAATGTTTGTCGTAGTCAAGGGAAGGTTTAATAGGAGAGAAAACAAAAAAATAAGAATAAAACACTTCTTTACAAACCAAAAATAATTCAAAAATCTAATAGCTTGACGATACGATTCACAAGTTATTTAGTTTTCACCTCTATCGGCAGTCCCCAAAGACCTTACTCCCAAGGCACATACAAGATAGCCTGGTTAAGATGTGAACCTCCAAGGTAAGGTTGACCGTCGAGTTGCCATTCATAAACACGCAGCTCTGGACAGAGAGAGGTGGACCAAGGGTAGGGACTGTATAGACTTCTCCAGCATTGGAATGATATGAACTAGAAAAAAACCCGATTGCATTGAAAATTAGCGGCCAGGTAGACCTAGATTAGGTTACCTACTTTGTTTCAGTTAGTCATGATCAGCCTAGCCTTTTCCCAACTCGGCTGTTGGAGTCGGCTTCCAGTACCCGATGAAGCCGAATACCTACCAGTATTGTATATGGAGCGACTGCCTATCTGACCTAACATAACCCAGTTAGCCTTGGGTAATAAGGTACCCCTTGGTAAAACTCATGATTAGTGATTGTCATGCAGACTTTCGGGCCAATGTCTTCCTATGTCAAAGATCAAAAACAAATGACAGCCGGGACCAACGGCATAACGTGTTTTCCGTGGCACGGAGGAAACCCATGAGTATGTTATGATGGTCACCCATCCACAGACCGACCTAAGTAAGCGCTGCAATCAACCTGTGCGGCTGTTATTAGTAAGCCTTAGGCCCGGTTTCCACCAAAGCGGAGACGAGCGGAGCGGAGAGGAGAAGTTCAAGCTTCAACCAATCACAGGATAGACGAGAGACCTAATGTAGATTTCAACTGCATGTGATTGGTGGGATACGCACATCTCGTCTCTGCTCCGCTTTGGTGGAAACCGGGCCTTACTCGCGAGCTCCTCTCCATATCCAGTGATTAGGTAACATTGATAATCCCGGTTGAACAACGAGATATCAGGACAACGGAATCACACCAATCGACAAACTTCCATAAGAAGGGTTCCTGTCGAATAATTTCCGACCTACACACGAACGAATCCTGGGACAAAAGCTAGTTCTACCAACATGATAATAATATCAACACCACATTGTTTTAATAAAACTTGATATGATAGGTAGTTCAGTAACGGTCGTACATTGACCGCGCGCGCACGCGTTTTTAAATGTATTGTTATTGCTTAAAAAAACAAAAACTTTATTAGCATGAAGTCGAGTTTGGTTACAGAATAGGCTTAAATTTCAACATTGTCGTCCTTTTATCACATCTTTACATAGTATAAAACCAAGTCGCTCCCGCTGTTTCTACGTTTAGATCTTTTAAACTATACGCAACGGATTTAATGCAGTTTTCACGTCGCTAGTAAGAGACGTAAGGGTTTTAGAGGTAGGTTTACCTGTTATGTTTACATACTGGTTGAACATTTTGATTACCTACTGTTCAAATGTTTGTCATCACATAAAACACTTATAGAATCTGTTTGTTTTAAAACAATAGACACTCAGACATTAATCGTCTTTTGATACTAGTTAAGATAAGAGAGAGTTGTTTTGATGATATTGAATTCTGTAAAATGTATTTAATCATAAACTAACTGTTACTTAAATACTAAAATAAAGCCGGCCAAGTGCGAGTCGAACTCGCGCATGAAGGGTTCCGTGCTATCGTTTTTTTTTTTTGTTTTATTTGTTGTGGCAACAGAAATACAATTTCACCTGTGAAAATTTCAACTGTCTAGCTATCACGGTTCATGAGATACAACCTGGTGACAGACAGACAGACAGTGGAGTCTTAGTAATAGGGTCCTATTTCTACCCTTTGGGTATAGAACCCCAAAAACTATGATCTACGTAAACTAAATAAATAAACTAACAACAAACTATAAAAGTGCATCGAAAAACTCCTCAACGCTGTAAAATAAAATAGATAGGTAGAGGTACATATTTTGTAGTCGCGAATCATAATCTATATTAACATACAACCTGACTTGCAAATTGTTAAAACGTGTGAATTTCTCTGGTACCTAGCACTCATTCTTGTGTGTGACAGTTTCTGTCCCTCTAAAAAAAGAAAAAGACTGTCACACAATTAGTATGAGTGACAAAGACAACGCTATAAAGAGGGTAACTTTTTGAGACAGATTATAATAAGCTAAAAAAAATACGGTAAGCCCAATAGCTATATTAAATTATGTATCGTCACTTACGGAGAATTCTTAACAAGGAGTATATATTATCCAGTACCTACTAACTGGGTTGTAAAGGTCAGATAGGCAATCGCTCCATGTAAAATACTGGCATTCAGCTGCATCCGGTTAGACTGGAAGCCGACCCCAACATAGTTGGGAACACAGGTTGGGAAGAAGCTAGGAAAATTGCTAGAAAAATTTCTTTTGGGAAGTTCTAAACGTTTTCTTTTATTTCAGATGAGCTCTTTTGTAAACGTGCCGAAATTAAAGATGTCAAATGGCAGGGAGATGCCGGCTATTGGTCTGGGCACATACCTTGGATTTGATCAGGTAAGCACTACAATAGGTAGGTACAGTTTCTTCTTTATCATGTGGTTAGTGCCTAATCTGGTGTCAGAGTTTTTATGCCGCTCATGGGCCTCTGACTTGGCTTTACATGCCGTCAAGAAATATCTCTCAGGCATGCTGGTTTCCTCACGATGTTTTCCGTCACCGAAGCAAGTGACTAACTTCCCTACTTATTTGACATATCATAACTGTGCGTAGCCTTTAACGTAGTACAAATCGAGTTTCAAGCAAAGTTCACAAACCCTTACACAAAGCCTTACAAAGCCTTTACTAATTTAGCCTTTCATTCTTTCAGATGTTAGTTGTCCCGCATGTAAGCACGTTTTTAAAGAATCTGAATCTTGTAGTTGTACCTAGGCATATTGTTGATATTCGTATGAAACGTTAATTCTGCTAAGCAGAGTAAAGTCGAAGTGAGATCTGTGTGAGACTGTTGTCTCTGTCACACACATCTCTGTGACAGTTGATCTCTAAAAGTCGAAGTAAATTAAGCCCGGGTACCGAATGTTTATCATAATTATCTCCATGTCTTGTCCCATGTAACTTTGACATGGTGAAACACGCTATCTTCCTCCATTCTCCCCTGTCAACCGTCACTGTATGTCCAGTCTCCCCTGTCAACCGTCACTGTATGTCCAGTCTCCCCTGTCAACCGTCACTGTATGTCCAGTCTCCCCTGTCAACCGTCACTGTATGTCCAGTCTCCCCTGTCAACCGTCACTGTATGTCCAGTCTCCCTGTCAACCGTCACTGTATGTTATTTTCTTTTTCCAGAATGGCGTGGTTAAATCCCAGGACAAGCAGCTTCGGGACGTGGTTCTAGATGCCATAGACATTGGCTACAGGCACTTCGATACAGCATCTATTTACAACACGGAGGCTGAGATAGGAGAAGCTGTTAGGATGAAGATTGCCCAGGGAGTTATGTCCAGGGAAGATGTGTTCATTACTACTAAGGTAAGTTTTCCGACTTCACCCACCACTGGGTGCTAGTTCAGGATATTCCCGTAATGGCAACAATGTCGTCTGGCCTGTTGCCACCTAACGACCAATTTTGTAGTCATTCCAAGCTAAATACTGATTAAGTCTTATCACCTTCATGTATATCCATAAACACACAAAGTATAGCAAAATATTAGCTCGAATAAAGAGCAAAAATTTTACTTTGTTAGGTAGGCATTTCAAACGAATATGATTCTAATTCTTACGCTTGTATTGTTCATATTTATGTAAGCAAAATGTGAACAAGATAAGCGTCGTCGCATGCAAATATGAACGATTACGTAATACGAATAATGTTGAGATTCGTATGCGATGCTTACTTTACAAAGTAAAGTGCAAGCAAGTGCAGTGTAATGTTTGCCTTCAAGAGCTCCATGAGCTCATTCCACCACCTCGATTCTTCCATTGGGAGTCCAGCCGTACTGCAGGTTCAGGTACCCATATCTTTTCGATGTTCCACACATTTGCACGAAGCACTTTGCTACATCTTTTAATATGCGCACGGTCAAGGAGTGAAATTCCTTGCCTGCATTGCGTCGGTGTTACCAAGTTCATATACCACTCAGAAAGACATAACTAATGATTTAATGTCCAAAGTTCAAATTGCCGATGGATTTAAAATATTCTGAAATATTCACACCACTGTAGACGTGGCTGGTGGCCAGCAATCTGACCAAACTTTAAAAAATATCGAATGTATGCTATTTTAATATATTCACAGCTCTGGAACACTCATCACAGAAGAGGAGAGGTAGCGATTGCCTTGAGGGAGACCCTGAACAAGACTGGACTCAACTATGTAGACCTGTATCTTATGCACTGGCCTATTGGTGTTAATGTGAGTATGCAGACTTTCATCTTAGATATCAAACATAGCGAGCGAGAAAGACCGGCAGACCAACACAATTAAGCGGTAATGGTGATTAACGTTATAAAGCCCGAAAGTCTGACAACCAGTCTCACCAAGGGATATCGTATTCATCATCATCATCAGCCTATTAATGTTCCCACTGCTGGGACACTGGCCTCCACTCTATGAGGGGAAATGGGCTTTAATCCACCACGCGGGCCCAGTGCGGATTGATAAGATGTCACATGTCTTCGAATTTTTGGTTCTAGGACATGCCGGTTTCCTCACGATGTTTTCCTTCACCGTTTTTGAGAGCAGCGGTGTTGAAATAAATTACTCAAAAGTAATGCGCCTGCCTGGGTTCGAACCCACGATATATGATATCGTATTACCCAGTACTAACTAGGTTGTGGAAGTCAGATAGGCAGTCGTTCCATGTAAAATACTGGTATTCAGCTGCATCTAGTAAGACTGG
The DNA here is from genome assembly GCA_963853795.1 of Xestia rhomboidea. Taxonomy (NCBI): domain Eukaryota; kingdom Metazoa; phylum Arthropoda; class Insecta; order Lepidoptera; family Noctuidae; genus Xestia; species Xestia rhomboidea. Next base: position 1,092,216 of record OY970783.1, read on the forward strand.
AAGCCGACCCCAACATAGTTGGGAAAAGCTATAGGCTAGGCCGTTGATGATGGTGTTTAACGTTATAAAATAGTAAAACCGTCAGATGATTACTGCGAATATACGAAAGCGCAGGATTCGTCGTTGCGAGATACCGTGGCCCCGGAACACAAAGGGCGATGAAGGAACATGGATGGGTTTTAGTCAGTCTGACACTCCTTCCTGCTCCGCCCAGAGCGGGAGGAGTCATTTGATGATTTGCCATCGGAAAAAAAAAAAAAATTGGTCGTTGTGACGATGCTTTTAAGCAAGGCAGTAGACGTCTTTCAGCTATATCATGGTGGTCTTTTTAAGAAAGAAACCTATATAAGGTGGTGGGGAGATTATTCCACCACTTCTTCTTCGCATTGACTGCCTCGTTGGTTGAGTGGGCGGGTGGGCGCATGAGGTCCTGGGTTCGATTCTCAGATCGGACAAAGTGTTATTGGGTTTTTCCATTAGGAATTTCTCAGTAGCAGCAGTCTGGATTTGTGCTAAGTTGATAGCAATAGGCTCGCCCCTATTATATGGGACTTAAAAACACATAACTGGTGAGATGTGGGTGTATTATTAGGTATACCTCTGCCTAACCCTTGCCGTCGTGATGTTGTTACGTTCTTCTTCCCATTAAAACAACAGAAAGTGGCGAATGGCGGCCGTTTTTGGGGACTGTTTCATGTAAAGATAACGTTTAAGAACAGCTGATTCGCAGCCTTATTTGAATTAAGAATTTTTGATGTTTCCTTTCCATTTCAGGCTGACTATTCCCACTCAGACGTGGACTTCATGGAAACTTGGCGAGGGTTGGAAGACATGCACGGACTTGGCCTGGCCAAATCCATAGGCGTATCCAATTTTAACAAGGAGCAGCTGCAGAGGATCCTCGATGAAGGGACTGTTAGACCTGTCGCGTTACAAATTGAGGTAAGAAAAACGAAAGAACTTCTTGGTGAGACATCTTTGATCCATCATAAACTTTTAACCAAGTTCAAACACTGTTTTAAGCTTTCACGGTTCATAACTATACTTAAAATGTGACTTACGGGATATCAATAAATAATCACGGAAGATATCCCGTAAGTGACATTTTAAGTATTTTAACCAAGTTGACCGCAGCATGAAATAGATTTATAGGAAGAAAATTTAAACTAAGATGGAGCGCAAATAAATGTTATTAGTTAAGAAAAAGGGAGCCAGATCCTACTGCGTTCCTAAAATTAGTTTCATTTGGACTCCAAAAACTTACATACTCGTACAAATGCAAATTCCATACATACTGTACGGGGTGCAAAAACCCAGCGTGAAGTTAGTTTTATTATTAATTTTGGGGTTTCAAACAGAATAAAATTTCCCTCATGGTAAACGTAGTATGTACAAGTTACATTAAATTATGATCTTAAAATGAATGCTTCACTTATCTTTGACAAATAAACTATGTGGTCCGAATATAAACCTTTTTAAGGTGAATGCGCCAGGGTGACCCGCGAAATTCGAAAATTCTTACGTTTATTGCAATTAGTAGGTCAGTGCAGGAATGAATTTGACCTTGAAAAGTCATTCCTGCACCTTTATGCGCTTGGAAGTGGAGGTTTCACAACGAACAGTCCCGTCCTGTGCCCTAACACCAAACAACTCGTTTCCAGGTCCATCCTCAAATAATCCAAGAAGAACTCATCAACTTCGCCCGATCTGAAGACATCATAGTCATGGGGTATAGCCCCTTCGGTTCCCTGGTGATGCGCTACGGCATGCGCTTCCCAGGGCCTAAGATGGATGACCCCGTGCTGGTTGAGATAGCCCAGAAGTATGGGAAGACTTCTGCTCAAGTTGTGCTGAGGTGGTTGGTGAGTACCTAATGTGGAAACTGTTTTAAATTAGTAAACACAAAATAATAGTACATTATGATATAAGTGCGGTAAGTTGAAAATTACAGCCGAGGCGATATTGCTAGCCCGAGCCGTAGGTGAGGGCTATAAAAAGCACAGGCCGTAATTATCAAAGCGCACGTATGTCATACGACGTTTTATAACATATTTGCGAGGAAATAAATAAAACAAATAAAAACAATACAGCGAAAAGAAAAAGCGCGCGGAATAATTTTTACTTGTTCACAAATTAGCGAAGCGCGCGCATCAGCGCTTTTTTTTAAGCCAAAGACACAAAAAACAGCCAGTATTACTAATAAAGTAAATTAACATTTTTGTGTTTTTGTTACAGATAAATGGTTGTAATTTAAGTCAAAATTAATTAAATTAAAGAATTAAATGTCTATTATATAATATTCATCTCCCAAAGTTAATTTTATTAATAAAATGTTGACACTTTTCTGACATAAAAACTCTTTGCTAAGATTTAAAAAAGTATAAACCGTGCATTTTACTTTACAGCACAAGTACGTAATGAGATACATTACGATATTGAAATTGGTGAAATAAGTCCCTTTACGAGCAAATGCGTTATAAAAGCTTAAATAACATAATTATAAAATACTACACACATGAATCCGTAAAACCAGAGGTGCGTGTCCTGTGACTTGGCAGTCCGACGCGACGGTCACACCAACATACCATGACTGCTGCTGTTGCTTTTCTTAGGGTTCCGTACTTTAGCCCGCAAAAACAGAACCGTTACAGGATCACGTTGTTGTCCGTTTGTCTGCCCGTGTGACTGTCTGTCAAGATCCTTTTTTTCTCAGGAACGCGTGGAGGTATCAAGCTGAAAATACTTACTATCAAAAACCCAGTTCTGCTACCTCTTGTAGCAGTGATAAAGTCAAACTTGTAAGTCATTATAGGGTACTTCCCGTTGACCTAGTTTTGACAGTTTTTTATTTATTTATTTATTATTCAAATATGATAAGTAGACTTATAAACTAAGCCCCACAAACCGTTGCGTTTACGCGTATGTGTTATGATTAAAATCTAGTAGTGAATTTGGTACGTTTAGTTACTTTCCAAGACTCGTTGAGTCGTATTTACTCCTAATAATTTATTATTTCGATAAAGTGCCAAGATAACAGCGGCGAAGGTTCAAAATTTTAGTTCTGAATTCTGACACCCGAACACCGGCTTATTTGGCGCCACCTGTTGCTTTATTTGTTGACATTATTTTTTTTTTACTGTTTTCGATCCTATAAGTATTAAATGTCTGTACTATGATGTGATACCCATAGAATGTGAATGTATACTATTTGACTACAGTAGACACCTGGACGCTACGTAGAGTGCATTGTTCCTGAAGGGAAGCCGGTAGGAATCGGCTTAAAAGCTGCGTTCAGGCCTGCAAGATAAACCTAAACCTTTTTTTTATATTTTTCCAGGTCGACAGAAACGTAGTACCAATCCCGAAGACAGTGAACCCGAAGAGGCTACTGGAAAACATCAACATATTCGACTTCAAGCTAGAACAAGATGAAATCGACAAGATCAATGCGTACAATTCGAATACTCGGTTCACTCTGCCGTCTTTCTGGCAGTCACACCCTCACTATCCATTTGAAAAGGTCAAGGAACCTATTGCTGATCCTTTTAGAGGCTGATTTATATTAGTTATTAGTATAAGCTATGAAAGGAGAAACTGCCAGTATTTTATAAATCAAATCAAATCAAAATCAAATTAAATCATTTATTTGCATAGAATGTAGGTATTTGTACAATTAAGTTGTTATAAAATATAGTGAGCCGTGGGTTTGGCATGCAAAATTTAACAAATAATGACAGTATCAATAAAGAATTATAATAACTCATCATCAGTGTAGTAGTGTTAGAAGACAAGACTACAGCAACATAAAACAAAAAGTACAAGTGTGTCGTCATCGTCAATCTCACTTCTGTTCAATTTCGCTAGCTAGTTAACATGACTTTGTCTAGTAGCGATTCACCGCTACACTGGTTTATACTGAAGCCTAGCCATTTGTGATTGGTGACTTAAACGTTTTTTTTTAGTTTAGTTCTTCAGTATGTTTGAATTAAGTAGGTAAGTTTATATGTATTTTAGAATGTACCTAAAAATCAAGTATTTTTTAACAAACCTGCTGTTTTTTTTTTTTGAATTAGGTACTCCTTGTGAGCGTAGGAAACCTCTTCACTCAGCCGGAGTTTAAACTTCCATAGTTTAGACCCATCGATCCTAGAGAGAAAGGAGTAAAATATGATGCCGCTTGGCCGTGCATGACGTCTGACAGACAGAATGGAAGGAATAAATGTCGCTGGACATTAAGGCGTATAGGTACACGTAGAACGCTGGTTGTCAGCGCTGGCAGGTCGGCGCCCGATCAGAGAGCCCATGACTCTAAACCTACTCCCAGATATATTTTTTTTAGCGCCTCCAGGTTTTTTGCATTTCAGCATCGTCATTTCGTGTGTTCCCCATTAATAACGTGGCTAATTATATATAATATATCATCTGGTAGACTTATCGTTCTAGGTTTAGTGTCGTGGGCTCTCTAAAGTTTTGGCGCCGAAAATTTCTGACAGCGTTCTACGTGTTTACGCATAAACTTACACACATCACCAACTAGTGCCACAACGCAACGAGGCTTGTGTCGTGGACACCAGATATTTGATATAATAGATAGATACTTTTTTTGTTGTAAATCCATACTTAATAGAAATATAAACATCCATGACCCGGAAACAAATGTCCATGCTCATCACAAAAACATTTGCCCCTACCGTTATTCGATCCTGGGGCTCTAAGAACGTAAGGCAGCCTTACTGCCGCTGCGCCATTTGGGTCTTCAAAGAAGAAAGAAAACGTGTTACGTCGACCCCAAGTAGAACGGGACAAACGCAGGAAGATGATGAGTTAGACCCACGCATCGACAGAGATGAAAGGCCATAATGATATTGGTTGAAAATTGGTAAGAGAATAAATTAGGTAAGTATGCCATTGCTCTGCAGCTTGCAGGGTGACAACATAACCTCATGGACTCTTCACGACAACACATGACGATTTTCAAACGCATTTAGTTGACACATCGCCAACATGTGTGTGTACCTAGGCTCTATTATAGGTACTGTCATTGTCATACAACACCTTAGGTACGTAGGTACCTACTTTATTCATCTATTTCCTGTCAATAACCGCTAAGTGGCAATAATATCAATTTTATGTAGGTATACAAGTCAAGACTACCCAAGATATACTATGCAAAATAGGTCATACGGGGTCATTCATTTAATACCCGGACGCATTGCCCGGACGTCAATATTGCACATCGAGTTCATAGCGCTGTCCCTGTCACTCATACTTGTGTGACAGTCACATTCTAAAGCTCGATCGATGGCTGCCCTGCCTGGTACGTGTGTGCACTTGAATCAATAAGGTGCAATGTTATAGCTCATTGTTATAGCTAGATATCTACCTACTGTTTTATGATTCATCCATCTATTTCCTGATAATATCTTGTGTATTTGAGTTCCAGTCTACTTAAAATCTAGGAATAAATCGTATTTCGAGAGTTTCGTTACAAAACATAAATATTCTCATTTATTTGTTATGATAGGTACAATTCCAGTAACTCGAATTTCTGTAAATTATATTGACCGGTATTTTTAGCGTAGGAAAGAGACAAGTTATTTCATTTTATGTAAAAGTGACAGAAACAGATATAGACAGTTGTTTATTGATATAAAACCAATCATTTAGAAGCAATGACTGAACATTTTTAATGCTACAGATTATGTGAGTTGTTATCTGGAACGCTTTTAGGGTTGCCGCGTAACGCATTCTCCCCCATAGTGAGTAATAATTACTTCGTACATAATTATGTTGACTTAATTTTAATTTTATTTCACGTTGAAAACATTACCTATAGACCAAATAATTAAATGTGAATTTAAAAGACAATCTGAGTACTGACTAAACTCGATAAAAGTAAACGATGCGGCATTTTTTAAAACATAGTACTCTTTAGTTAGGAATAAGCACACAGCGTCTTTAAAACACGCTGTCGTTGCTCGTTTCTGTACTGCTCAAAATATTCCTATTTATCAAGACAAAAAAACGTACCAATGACGCGTTATCGACACACGCTATTCGGATCTTTTCGCGCGTTTATGAAAACGTTGTCGCCCTTACAATCTGCTTTTGAATAAATTAATTTACTCCAGATTCCAACTTATTATTGTTCACACGTTGGGCACACACGCGGGCACACACGCACTGAGCTATTTCTGGCTTGTCAGTTGTCGGTAAAACAACAAGTGGGCCGAAGTGGGGAAATAAAATTATGTCAGTCTGGTAACCCAGTGTGCAGCTGATAAAGGACGTCTTTACTTCGTCGCTGTCTGCGAAAAATCAAATAAATTTTTCCTCCATATTTGTTTAGTGGTGCGCTTTGCACAAATTATCGTTTAAATAAGTGTTTTAAATCATACATTGTGGCTAAGGTAACCCCTTACCCGAGCATGAGTTATTCCGGAAGGAATAAATTCGAGGTAAGCAGCAGTAATCAATAATAATGTCATTGTTTGTGTTTTCGTTGTGATAAACAGCTGACATGGGCGCTACGGGCCCATTTCTTTGTTCTTGACGCACTTTACGACGTTTCCAGGGAATAAAACTTTAATAAAAACCCAAAACCTCATTTATTTACAAGTCTGGCAGACATACGTATTCTATTTTTGAATAACACAAAAAGATGCGTTCTACGTAATCTTTGGCTAAGTTCTCTAACATGTCGTGATTATAATTGTGTATGTTTTTATTGTTTATTCACACGCGGTACTGAGTATTCATGTTTTTCTTTGTTAGGTCAGTGTAAATGACCTGAGGCGCGCGGCCACTCAACCCATGAATTGCTTATAAACCGTTATAATGATTGTTTTGTTAATTTTAAGACGTATTTTTAATGATGCGCGTGGTGTTCCGGCAAAGTTAACGGCAAGTTACCTTTGCCTGCCATCTAAAGAAATGTGGAAAGCGTCATAGAGAAAATATGTTTTTTTTTTAATAAATTGAAGTGGAAAAATTACATTTTTTACGTAAAATCATGAATTCATGAATGGCGCGCAATAAATTTAATTGGTTTTTGTTTTTTAATGCGACGCTAGACTCTTTGTTGGTAAATTGTGTTTATCAGATAAGAAATTATCAATCACGTCACATTTTAGTCCATGCTTGTTTGTTTTAAATATGAAGTATGTATTTTTAATGATGACACATTGAGTCCTATTTTCCAATCACACACGGCTTTACCATGTGCTTTTTTTTGTACACCAATATGAAAATGTCCTATTCAGTCAGTAGGTAACAAGCTGCTGAAGGCTTCAATCCCGTATCCCAGTTCTAAACCTACTCAATTTAGATAGCCTTTGGCAGAAGAATTAGGCAAGAGGGATGAAACAGGATCAAATTTCTGTTACTGAACAAAATGCTGCTATCATAATTATCTCAATCACAAATAGTAAATGACAGAAGTTATGTGAAAGAAACTCAGTCTGTATGAAAACTATTAATGCCTTTCACAGAATGGGTTTCCACACAGGTGGAACACCCAAGTCTTCATCTTCCAGCCCTGGTCCCCTTCTACTCGGGGCTGGCGCTACACATATTCTTCTTCCATTCTCCCCTGTCAGACGTCACAGCATAATTTACTGCTTTCTTTTTCATATCATTCTTCACACAATTCAAGGCCTTCCTCTCCCTCTCCATCCATCAACATTCAAGTCCCACTCTTTTAAGTCACATGTGTTTCATCCCTCCACATTCCATGTCCACTTTCTGTAGCAGGCGCTTTATCGCCATTCTTGTCACTCCACACATCCTTCTCAACATTTTCATCTCCACTACTTGCAATCGTTTTTCATCCATCTTCTTCACAGCCCAGCATTCTGATCCATACAGTATGGTAGGTCTAGTCACTGACTTGTATGAGTAATCACAGACTAAGTGGAACATCCAATTGAATTATAAAAAACACAAGAAAAACAATTCAGTAGCTAACTAGGTTATGGTACACTATACTTCTATGCACTAGTCCTGTTTGGTACAAAGAAGATTTTGAAACGTTCCACTCATTTATTTAAATTGCCAATGACTAGTTCCAGCCAGATTATACTCGTATTAATAACATTGTCAACTACTCAATATAGATCTTGAATTCACACAGAAATACTAGTTTTTAAGATTATAACTTTTCTTTAAATACCTCCATGACCCGTTTACTATTCAATGAATCCATCAGCGCAATGTTTTGAGTGCGTTACATTGAGTTTTACCATAAAACATGATAGTTTTTGGTAGGGTTACTTAGTTTGATGTACAAAATACTTGGTTGACGGTTTCATAAAGAGTCCGTTTACACCCTGTACAGTTAGTTTAAATAGAAAACTAAACATAATTATTATATAATTATAATATAACACAAATACACACTACCCTGCATGGTCCTCACATGAAAGAAAAAGAGAAAGCAAGAAAAATGTTGAATTAAGAAAAAAGTTGTTGTTGTTGAATGTTGTTGTTGTTGTTGTTGTTGTCGGATGTTATGTTGTTTAATTGACGTCAGTTCAATAAGCATACTGAAAAAAACGAAAATGACAATGAAAAAAGAAAAATGCTTGAAAATGTCTGGAATTCAAAATAGACTGGCTTGAGCTTATTTTGGTGTAGGTGGATAGGAAACTCCGACGTCATCTTGTTTTAAAACATTATTTATTGTGATAATTGTACAAGTGATTTTTTAAACCAATTGAAACAAATAAATCTCATTTTTCAATTGCTGAGTAGGTATAGGAAGCTAACACAATCTTGTGTCAGCTTAATGTAAACATGAAATATGACAACCTATAGGTCTGCAATAAAAAATGATGATGTGATGAAAAACAAAATGGCTACGAAAGAATTTAGGTCACCTGTAAAATAACTTTGAATTACATTCTGCTTTTAAAAGCGAAAAGTATTACGAATAGCTATTTATAAAAAGAACACTCAGAAGTAAAAAAAAAAGAGTAATACAACATAAATCATATTATGAAATGTCCTGTTGGCATGGAATCAGAACAACTTAAAAATAAAAAGGAAATTAAGTGGCCGTTATTCAGGCACATCGTGCTATAAAAAAATTGTGAGCCGTCACGGGATGCCTGGCAGATGTGAAACACCGAAATTATTTTGTACAAGTAATATGCCTAAAAGAACATATTATGACAGGAACTAAATATGGCATAGTGAACAAATAAAATAGGTGTTACTAATTTTTCCCTGAAAATGATGACTGTAATCATTTATTATCATTAAATACAAAAATTAAATAAAATCAAAATGACTCGATTCACAAAAAGAAAATCCATAGGCTGGGATCGAACTCGAAGTCACGAGATTGTAGCCCAGCGCTGTGCCCCGAGACCAGCTGGCTTGTTGTAAACCGTGGCGAATGTGTAGATTGTATGCTGCTGCTTATGCTCGGTAATGTTCGGGCCGACGTGCCGCTGGCCGCGTCGCCACGCCACGCCATATTTTGGTTTTACCCGCGCCTATAGATGTTTCACATCAAAAGTTCGGCATTGTAGAGCGTGGTCTCTGTCACTCATACCTGTGGGAAGTTTGTCTCTTTCTAAAGCCCGATGTCACATCATTTACAACCAGGTACTGTTCCTGGTTTCAAGTTCAACTCACCGTGGCTAAATAATTACAGCCGCACGGCGCAGGTTAGGATTTTTGGAAATCAATCCCCTAAGCCCCAACGGGTTAAAACGAGGGTAGAAAGTTTGTATGCAACTCAGTCAATTTTGCAAACGAATTCGTGGGCTCCTCATCGACGATATATTTACGACGGGTCTCCGTTTTACTTCCTCACGGTCTAGTATCATAAATCTTACCAGACAATGTTTAGGCTAACCTATTATAAAGGGTGTGAGGCTGTTCTGGACCATATCTGGGAACCTGCAAATTACGGAGATAATTTTTCTCCCTCTACTTTAAATACCTCCCCCATAATGACCCCTGTATTATTCAATGCAACCATCAGCACAATGCTTTGAGTGCATAACATTGAGTCGTTTTTCGCACCAAAAAAAAGTCGTTTCCCAACAATAATATGTTTTGCGCAGTGTTAGTTTGATGTATAGAATGCCAAAGCTATATATCTAAGGACCCATTACGAAGCCGTCATCTAAATTAAGGCTTCGTGATGGGTCCTTTACTGTCTGTTTGTCAGAAGGAGCGCGCTCGGCACCCTTGAAGGATCCTTCATCATCAAAATCATCATTTCAGCCGAAAGACGTCCACTGCTGGATATAGGCCTCCCCCAAGTGTCGCCACATTGACCGATCCCGTGCGACTCGCATCCAACGGTTCCCCGCAACCTTCACCAGGTCATTGGTCCACCTAGTGGTAGGCCTTCCAATGCAACGACTTCAGATTTGCTTCCCTTGAAGGATCCTCAATGCATCCCAAATGATATGAGGACTTCGTTTGTTCCAGATCGCTCGGTTTACGGGCGAAGATGACAACCACATAAACAGAAAGCTGCCAAAGGAGTTGCTGCTCAGGATACTCTCCTATCTAGATGTCGTCTCGCTATGTAGATGTGCGCAGGTAAGCACTGGTCTCCATGTAGTCATCATGTACACACAGCAAGTCAAAATACGACAAAAAGTAAAGTGTCAAGCAAAGTGCACTAGTTGACATGCCCTGCAAACGATTCTAGTACGAAATACTATCCTAGGTTTCTGAACTGATCTGCTGACAAATCCAATGTTAGATAGAAAAAAAAAAACCAGCATGTAAAATCAGTCAGATCAGTCTAACCGGATGCAGCTGAATACCAGTATTTTGCACGGAGCGACTGCCTATCTGACCTCCACAACTTTTGGGGCCCGTAACGACTGCCAAAGATCTACAAATGACAGCCGGGACCAACTGCTTAACGTGCTTTCCGAGGCATGGAGGAAACTCGGTATGTAATGGGTGGTCACCCATCCACGGAGCTACCTAGGCAAGCGTAGCTTAACCTGAAGGTCGAGCCGACCCTGTTATTATTAAGCCACGAGCATTTGTATCGGGGGACAAAAAGACGTACGACGACGCTGAAATCGGAAACGCCACAATTTTGCTACAAAATAATTTAAAAGATGTTTCGTGTGCTGCAGGTGTCAAAACTATGGAACATACTAGCTCTGGACGGCTCCAACTGGCAGAGGATAGACCTTTTCGAGTTTCAAAGAGACGTCGAGGTGAGAAACTAAGATAAAACTAGAATTACCTGAACTCCCAAGACAGTTTCTAATAATAATAGGCGAGACGACAAAAAAAATCGAATTAGTCCGTCACTTAGATTATCAAAAAATATTTGAACCGTGTTTTTTCTTTTGTTACGTAAACCAAACTTGATGAAGATACGACGCTTTTCAAATTCTCAATACGTCACGCCATGGTATAATTTTTTGCTAGTTGTGACGTCACGAGCCCCCACTCCCGAGTTTTGATGCGAATTATCTTTGTCAATATTCATTGATTTACAAAAACAAAAAATACGTGTCCATTAATTTCCAATACTCTAACTGACGGACTAAATAGATTTGCAATTTTTCGAAACTGTCATCATGCCTATTGTTCCTAGGACCCCATTGCCCGGCAGTCTACTGATTCTTCAGTAAATCTTGGAGATAGCATACATTTTTATGATATTGTCTGTCCTCAGGGTCCCGTCATAGAGAATATCTCGCATAGATGCGGCGGCTTCCTCAGAGAGCTCTCTCTTCGAGGATGCGAGAGCATAGGAGATGGATCCATCAGGTCACTAGCACAGGTCAGTTAATAGAGTAGTGGCCAGGGGGTTACCCCGCCTTACGCGTCGAAGGTCAAGTCTTCAAACCCTCGGGTGCTTTATTTGAGTAATTTATTTCTCCACTACTGTTCGCAAAATGGTGGAGGAAAACATCATTTTTTTTTGGTTTTAGAACATGCTGCTCTTCAGCATGTCCTAGAATCAATAATTTGAAGATTTTATTTCCATCAACCCGCGATTATGCCTACGTCCTCTCATAGAGAAGGCGTGGCCCAGCTCATTATCTGCCTAGCGTTTTCCCAACCATGTCGGGGTCGGCTTCCATTCTAACCGGATGCAGCTGAATCCAGTATTTTACATATAGCTACTACTTATCTCTACAAATGACAGCCGAGACCAACGGCTTACGTGCTTATCGAGATACGGAGGAACCCATATTGGACCCATATTGGATGTAATGATTTCAGTCTAGATTATTTAATAGGTCCCGACTGTTGCAGTCAATATGTCCTGTTTCTTGAACTTGTTTTTATCTTTTCAGTTTTTATTTAAAGTTATTTTTTATGCAGTCGGGTTTTTTTTTATTTTTTTTTTATTTTACACTTTTTAGTTACTTAGATATACCATTCTAAAATCCTCATGATGAGCCCTTTATCGAGCCGTTCAGGCTGCAGAGCGAGCCTAACATTTGAATTTGGCGCCAAAAATCCGCCATTTTGTTTCTTTTTTATTTTGATATACCCAGTGTCACTCTCACAGTAAATACGAATCTAACGACACCTCTCAAGCTAAAATCCATCGAGCCTTTCAGGCCACAGAGCGTGCCAAACAATTATACATACATACATACATACTCTCGAAAAACATAACCCTCCTTCTGGCGCAGTCGGGTAAATACAGGCAGATCCGTGTTTTTCTAACTGGATGATATTTTTTCCTCAAGTAAATATTTTTCAGTTTGTACCTAGATTGCGACCATAAGTTGTTAATATTTTGTGTTATCATTTGCAGTCATGTCCAAATATTGAGGAGTTAAACCTGAACAAATGTCGCAAGATCACCGACAACGCGTGCCAGGCGCTTGGGAGGCGCTGCAAAAAGTTACAGAGGTCAGTTTGACAAATATACTTATAAAATGTAAAATTCAAGTCACTGCTGCAGAATTGTACAATTGTAAATTTTTGTAAAAATATCATTTTTCTTCTTATGATAGTATTTTTTTTTATCACGATATATTTTTTGGTGCCACAGTAAAAGTTACTATTGACGATAAGGTCTATAAATTGCAATTGGTTTTAACTTTTGGCATCATGTTTCAAAATTTGGGCTTATCTTATAAGGAAGAGTTGCATTGTCCTTTGATTTGATCGTTACCGTGGCAAAACGAACGTAGCGAACGGCAAGCGCGACGACGAGTTTGATGAACTCTGTAGCTAGGCAGGAAGTGAACAGCTGATTTCACGTTCGTTAGAGTATTTCAACATATGAATATTTTCTTGTATTTCAGGATAAACCTGGACTCATGTTCGAACATCACAGACATATCGCTGAAGGCGCTATCTGACGGATGTCCGGTAAGGTTAATATTTGCGCCATTTTATTATTTTGCTTGTTACTTTTGGCATAATATTGACATTGGGAAAAGGGTCTAAGTTACCCCCCCCTCGTTATTTACTTTCCAAACAAGTAAACGTTTTTAAAATTATTTAAAAAATAACTTTAAGACCCACAAAAAAGTATAGTTGGCACCTTTGGGCTGTCATTGGTAGATCTTTGATATTCGTTGCAGGTAGTCAGTGACCCGAAAGTCTGATAACCCGTCTTACCAAGGGGTTTCGTATTACCCAGCACTAACTGGGTTGTGGAGGTCAGACAGGCAGTCGCTCCATGTAAAATACTGGTATTCAGCTGCATCCGGTTAGACTAGAAGCCGACCCCAACATAGTTGGGAAAAAGCATCCAGATGATGAATCATGCAGTTCCATATAAAACTATTTGTTGACGAGTCGAATGGCGCAGCGGTAGTGAGGGTGCCTTACGTTCTTAGGGTCCCGGGTTCGAATCCCAGTAGGGGCAAGTGTTTGTGTGATGAGCATGGACATTTTTTTTATACTATATTATTATATTATTTTTATACTAATGCAGTTGTTATCGAACACAGAGTTTTTGTAAACTGAGTTTTTCTTGTTTCCAATAAATTATTATTATTATTATTATTATTATTTAAAAAAAAAAATGGTATAAATGTAGTATATCAACTATCTGGTGTCCACGACACAAGCCTCGTTGCTTAGTGTGGCACTAGATGGCGCTGTGTGTAATGACCAGCGATATTTATTTATTTATTTTGTTGTGTCAAAAATGTTTGAATAATCCGTCCAATCATATTAAATCGTTATATTTGCAGCTCTTGACCCACGTGAACGTGTCGTGGTGTCAGTCAATCACAGAGAATGGCGTGGAAGCGTTAGCGCGCGCCTGTCCCAGACTGAGGACCTTTATATGTAGAGGTATGTATGTTCATCATCATCATGTCAGCTTGCAGACGTCCACTGCTGGACATAGGCCTCCCCTACGTGTCGCCACATGTCCCGGTCCCGTGTGACTCACATCCAGCGGATCCCCTGCACCTTCACCAGGTCACCGCTCCACCTAGTGGGAGGTCTCCCAACGCAACGTCTTCCGGTTCGCGGTCGCCACTCCAGAACTTCTCGGCCCCATCGGCCATCCGTTCTGCGAGCAATGTGCCCTGCCCACTGCCACTTAAGTTTGGCAATTCTTCGGGCTACGTCTGTAACCTTGGTTCTCTTAAGGTTGTCTTCATTTCTGATTCGATCGCGCAAGGAAACTCCGAGCATAGCCCTCTCCGTTGCCCTTTGGGTGATGTATGTTAAGGAAACAAAATAAACATAGGCGTCAAGCTAGCCCGTTCCCACTGTTGGGAAACAAACCCTCTCTCCGGAGAGGATGCGTATCGTACTCGTTACGTTGACTTAACTATGGCACTCGGATAAACCATGCGCTTGGTTAGGGTAAGGGATAAATTTTATCCCGGTAGTAATTTCCTGTTGAATAATTCCCTACATCTATTTATACGGAAATTACTAAAATTCCTTTGTACGAGAAAGGAATTTTAGTAATTTCCGTCAAATAGAAAATAAATAATTGATTAAATACTAACTTATGTCCGCGGCTTCGCCCGCGTGGATTTCGATAATTGTCCGTCGGGGTCATACTACTAGGATAAAACGTATCCTGTGTTAATCCAGGTTATAAACTATTTGTGTGCCAAATTTCATCCAAATCCGTTTGAGCGTGGAGGAGAAACAAATATCCACACAAAGACAGATACAAACTTTCGTCTTTACTATATTAGTATAGATTTATAATGATTGTTTTACCATCGCCACTCTAAAAAGGGCATTTTATTCATCGATAACGGTGAATAAAACGCTCTTTTACTCACTGAGTGAATAAAGACATTTTGTATTTGGAAGAAAGACTAATGAACAAAAAATTAATAAAATGTGCCGACAAGAATATAAACACTGAATTTCGAAAATTGCTTTGAGAGATTGACCAAGGGCTTACGAAGGTACTTTCCGACGGACGGAGGAAAGGTCTGTAATGAATTAGTGGTCACCCATCCACAGACCGACCTTGGTAAGCGTGACTTAACCTTGAAGATCGACCCGATTGGCTGTTATTGTTATCCCACGAGAAATATAAATACTATTCTTCTATTTATTTACTCGCAGTCAAATTAACTCGTGAAAAAAAAAAACATCTCGGTTGTTGTATCCCTTGCTCCGCTCAGGATTCTACTCTAGAATTCTTCGCTGCTCTCGGGCTCCAACTTAGTCCCTCGAATTAAATTCCCTTTTTTTCACTTGTTGTATAATCTACTATTGTTTCCTGTACCTGCAGGTTGTAAGAACGTGAACGACAACTGCGTGTCGACGCTCGCCACATACTGCCCGCGTCTGTCCGCACTCAACACACAGGGATGCGACGTAAGTATCTTCTTTACATAATATAAAACCAAGTCGCTCCCGCTGTTTGTACGCTTAGATCTTTTAAACTCCGCAACGGATTTTAGTGCAGTTTTAATCAATAGATAGAGTGATTCAAGAGAAAGGTTTAGGTCTAATGACACCCGTGCGAAGCCGGGGCGGGTCGCTAATATCCTATACAACAGAAAAATTCGGTAATACAATGATTTTTAGCTTCATCTACAAATAAATAAAACTGAAGTGTTTGTTGTATATTTTCAAAACAACAGCTTTTTACTGAATGCATACGAAAGTACGTACGGTACTTACTTAACATAAAAAAAAATGTGTGTGTTTGTTCTGGCTAATCTCCGAAACGGGTCGACCGATTTTGACGGGACTTTTACTAGCAGATAGCTGATATTATAAGGAGTAACTTAGGCTAGCGGTTTAGAAGATTATATCTCATACAATACTTGTTTGTATTGATACCAGCTATTGGTAAATACGGGTTTTATGGGTGGCCCATATTTTGATATTAAAATAAAATGGCGGCCCCTTTAAAATCTGTAACAAGAAGACTTTAACGAAGCCGAAAGGCACTTGTTCTCCTCGTCATTGCGATCATTTTTTTGTTCTACACCATACCTGGGAACCTTCTAGTTACGGAGATATTGGGGGTCAAAGTTCCAACTTTTGCACAAGTATTTTTTCAATACATGTTTTTAAGGAAAGTTTTAGTAGTCACCGAAGTACACCTTCAGGTCACTCCATTAAGTCCGGAGGTAAGGTCTCATCATAACTAACAAAACGAGCCCAAACTCGGCTCACCTAGTACAACACATCGAGGAGTTCCAGTAGTAGTCACCGAAGTACACCTTCAGGTCACTCCATCAAGTCCGGAGGTAAGGTCTCATCATAACTAACAAAACGAGTCCAAACTCAGCTCACCTAGTACAACACGTCAAGGAGTTCCAGTAGCAGTCACCAATCACTTCATCAAGTCCGGAGGTAAGGTCTCATCATAACTAATAAAAATCTTACCTTGTCAAGTATCAAATTTGGTTTATCGAATATTTTGTGTTTGTACAGCGATCTTTTTCAACTCGAGCCGCTCCAAACAGGCGTTACGTGTCCTCTCTCGACGGCGGCCGTGCGCGGACTAAAGTTTCATTCAAACTGTTTGTGCAATAAATCAAGACGGGTATCAAAAATAAAATAACCCCTAATGCAATCGATTAAGATTCATCCAGAATAGCAAAAAATGTGAAAAAATAAGATTTGGTTTTCATTTTTTCTGCAACTATATTAATCATTTAGATAAAAAAAATCCTTGCATTAAGAATTGATTATGTTTGCCAACATACAGTATTTTTAGAAATAGTAAAATATGTTACTAATAGCACAAAAAATGTACCTAAACTCAACCCTGTATCGTTAATTTTAGGGAAAATGGCAACGACAGATCGATTTTACTTTTTTTTTTTTTGATATGCAAACGCGCCCTTAAAAAGGGCGCGTTTGCATATCAGGTAAAATTATGCTGTTTTTCGGTAGAATTTTATGGCATAACCAAACAAAATCCAATATAACTAATAACTACCTCGTATAGATTGGTTCTTCATCTTCAAATAATAGGTACTTGATCATTGAAAATTTTAGTTTTTCATAATGTAAAATCGATCTGTCGTTGCCATTTTCCCTAAAATTAACGATACAGGGTTGAGTTTAGGTACATTTTTTGTGCTATTAGTAACATATTTTACTATTTCTAAAAATACTGTATGTTGGCAAACATAATCAATTCTTAATGCAAGGATTTTTTTTTTATCTAAATGATTTATATAGTTGCAGAAAAAATGAAAACCAAATCTTATTTTTTCACATTTTTTGCTATTCTGGATGAATCTTAATCGATTGCATTAGGGGTTATTTTATTTTGGATACCCGTCTTGATTTATTGCACAAACACTTTGAATGAAACTTTAGTCCGCGCACGGCCGCCGTCGAGAGTGGACACGTAACGCCTGTTTGGAGCGGCTCGAGTTGAAAAAGATCGCTGTACAAACACAAAATATTCGATAAACCAAATTTGATACTTGACAAGGCAAGATTTTTATTATTTATTAGTTATGATGAGACCTTACCTCCGGACTTGATGAAGTGATTGGTGACTGCTACTGGAACTCCTTGACGTGTTGTACTAGGTGAGCTGAGTTTGGGCTCGTTTTGTTAGTTATGATGAAACCTTACTTCCGGACCTGATGTAGTGAACTGAAGATGTACTTCGATGATTGCTACTGGAACTCCTTGACGTATTGTACTGGGTGAGCCGAATTTGGGCTCGTTTTGTTAGTTAAGATGAGACCTTACCTCCGGACTTGATGGAGTGACCTGAAGGTGTACTTCGGTGATTGCCACTGGAACTCCTTCACATGTTGTACTAGGTGAGCCGAGTTTGGGCTTGTTTTGTTAGTTATGATGAGACCTTACCTCCGGACTTGATGGAGTGACCTGAAGGTGTACTTCAATGATTGCTACTGGAACTCCTTGACGTGTTGTACTGGGTGAGCCGAGTTTGGGCTCGTTTTGTTTGTTATGATGAGACTTTACCTCCGGACTTGATGGAGTGACCTGAAGGTGTACTTCGGTGATTGCTACTGGAACTCCTTCACATGTTGTACTAGGTGAGCCGAGTTTGGGCTCGTTTTGTTAGTTATGATGTGACTTTACCTCCGGACTTGATGGAGTGACCTGAAGGTGTACTTCGGTGATTGCTACTGGAACTCCTTCACATGTTGTACTAGGTGAGCAGAGTTTGGGCTTGTTTTGTTTGTTATGATGAGACTTTACCTCCGGACTTGATGGAGTGACCTGAAGGTGTACTTCGGTGATTGCTACTGGAACTCCTTCACATGTTGTACTAGGTGAGCCGAGTTTGGGCTCGTTTTGCTAGTTATGATGAGACCTTACCTCCGGACTTGATGGAGTAACCTGAAGGTGTACTTCGATGATTGTACTGGGTGAGCCTGGATGTACACCTTCAGGTCGCTCCATCAAGTCCGGAGGTAAGGTATCATCATGACTAACAAAACGAGCCCAAACTCGGCTCACATAGTACAACACGTCGAGAAGTTCCAGTAGCAGTCACTGAAGTATACCTTCAGGTCACTCCATCAAGTCCGGAGGTAATTCGTAAAAAAATTTTTTTTTTTATAGGGACCTACCATAATTTTATTTCTAAGAAATACGTAAAAATCTTTCAAAGCATCAAAATGAGTTCACTTGACTACTATTCTCGCAGTTAGTCGTGCGTACACTTGTGTGTATGACCCGTGTCAATGTAGTAGTTCGATTCTGTACCTATCAATTTTGCAAACGCGTCCTTAATGTAAGATTTTTACTTTAAACACCTTCACGACCCCCGTACTATTCAATCCATCCATCAGCACAATGTTTTGAGTGCGTTACATTGAGTCCTACCGAAAAACGTGATTTTCACTCCAAAAAGAAAAGTTATTTCCGAGCAAAACTTTTTGCGTAGAGTTACTTAGTTTGATGTACAGAATGCTTGGTAGACGGCTTCGTGAAGGGTCCGTTTACACCCTGTATATTAGAAATTCTATTCGGATATTCTACATGTAATAACAGTAATGATTTTAAATTGCTCTTCTTGTTCACAGCAACTAACAGACGACTCAATATCCAAACTGGGTCCCGCCATGCGCCGGCTGTGCGTGTCGGGATGTTCCCGCCTCACTGACAGCGCCCTGTCCGCGCTAGCAGCGCGCTGTCCCGACATCGTGACCCTGGAGCTAGCGCAGTGCAGTCAGCTCACTGATGCTGGCTTCCAGGCCTTGGCCAGGGTGAGTGACGTCACGCCTGTAATCCTCCAAGGGTTTAACAGAGTACAAACATAAAGAGCGTTCATCCAAAAAGTTGGCAACGTCGCAAATAGCTGTCAAATATTTACCTATTTTAATTATTTTGGCAAAAGAAAAAATGGAAAAAAGGGGGCGTCCATTAAATACGTGAGGCTATTAAGGCGATTTTTCAACCCCCCCTCTAATATGATCAATATTTTAGTTCTCTAGTTAGCCATATTTCTTATTCACATACAGTAATATTGCCAAATTAATAAAAACAGCGAAATATTATATAAAATATATACAGCTACTAGCGGCCCGTTCCGGCTTCGCACGGGTTTGGTAATTTTTTGTTTTTTTTTGTTTTAGCTTATATGACACGTTCGTAGATTTACCATAGCAGCGCCATCTATTGATTACTTACTCAACCCAGTCGAAAGGTATCGACATCTGTTAGAATCATTTGTAGTTAACAGATAATTTTGACTGTCAAATAATAACAGACAAATAATTAGCAATAAATTAAAATTGCGACTATAATTTGAGATGTAAACTATCCTATCTCTCAAGTTGGATCGAACTGCACATGGTGTGCGAATTTTATTATAATCGGTTAAGTGGTTTAGGAGTCCATCGAGGACAAACATTGTGACACGAGATTTATATATATTAAGATTTGCGACGTTGCCAACTTTCTGTATAAGCGCTCTTGACACCCGCATTTCGCCAGTTATACGCTAATGAGCAGTTCTTGACAGGGTTCGAAGTGATGATTATCCTAACTAATATTATATGTAATGCGAAAGTAAGTTTGTTTGTTAAATTTTCACGCCTAAACCACTGAACCGATCATCCTGAAAATTTTGCATATCCGTTGTCACTGTTGTCAGGTATACAGAAACGGACATAGGGTATCTTTTATCCCGAAAAAAAGTACTGTGTCCGACGAAAACAACAATAACGTTCTTATGATAATAGATGGCGCTACATGTCTTTCGAATCATGATTGAATTACAAGCAGAGTACAACCCGAATTGATTCTTCTTCTTCTTATCGTGTCGATGGCAATCTAAATTGTGCCCGGAACTGAGCGACTAGTTTGGCGCTTTCGGTAGCGTCCATCCGTTCCTGCACTGAACAAACAACAGGACACGCAGGACACGATATTAAGTGCCCCGTCGTTTGTGGAACAGCACCACATTTACACTCCAGGGCAGATTCATTAATGAATCTCCACCTGAGCAGGTTTTCCTTGCTGCGGCCAACCTGGGTCCGGAGTCTATTTAAAGACTTCCAGGTCAGCCATGGGAACTCTTGTACAGGTGGGATATTTTCAGCAGGTGGAACGAATGGGATTGGTAAGGATGCACTGTCTCGCCACAGCTTTAGTCTTTCCATGGAGCACTCGCCATTTAGCCGAATTGATTGATTTGATTGACAAAATGACCCGAATTGATTGTCAAATTCTATATTAATGGCTAACGTAAGCGTGTAATTTTGTATATTATTCTAGAGTGTAATTTTACATTCCAACAGAGTTGCAAGATGATAGAGCGCATGGATCTCGAGGAGTGTGTCCTCATCACGGACAACACGCTCGCACATCTGTCCATGGGATGTCCGAGGTTGGAGAAATTGGTGAGTTGACATTTTTATAATAATAGGCTAGTTTCTACCATCAAAAAATTGCGAATCTATTTAGTCCGTCAGTTAGAGTATTGGAAAATAATGGACACGTATTTTTTGTTTTTTTTAATCAATGAATATTGACTAAGATAAAACGCATCAAACCTCGGGAGTGGGGGCTCGTGACGTCACAACGCACTAAAAATTATAGCACGGCGTGACGTATTGAGAATTTTAAAAGCGTCGTATCTTCGTCAATTTTGGTCTACGTAACAAAAGATAAAATACGTGTCAAATATTTTTTGAAAATCTAACTGACGGACTAATTAGATTTATTTAGGACACAAACATAATTATTATTACTTGTTTATTAGAGGAGTGAGCTGCTCGGGTCGATCTGGTTAAGCGTGCTTGCCTAGGTGGGTCTGTAGATGGGTGACCACCCATTACACATCGAGTTTCCTACGTGCCTCGGAAAGCACGTTAAGCAGTTGGTCTCGGCTGTCATTTGTAGATCTTTGACAGTCGTTACAGGTAGTCAGTGGCCCAAAAAATCTGACAACCAGTCTTACCAAGGGTTATCGTATTACCCAGTACTAACTGGGTATTACGAGGTCGGAGGGAAAGGCAGTCGCTCCATGTAAAATACTGGTATTCAGCTGCATCCGGTCAGACTGGAAGCCGACCCCAACATAGTTGGGAAAAGGCTAGGCAGATAATGATGATGATGATGATTCATCTGGATCATTATATTTATGTTTCCTCGCTGTTTCCAGACGCTGTCCCATTGTGAACTGATAACAGACTACGGTATCAAACAGCTGTCAATGTCGCCGTGCGCCGCAGAACATCTCACTGTCTTAGGTAAGTCCATTGGGTTTCATTACCGGATTCAGTGTAAACAGTACCTTCACGGAGCCGTCAACCAAGCATTCTGTTCATCAAACTAAGTAACTCTACGCAAAAAATATTGCTGGGAAACAACTTTTTTTTTTCAGTAGGACTCAATGTAACGCACTAAAACACTGCTGGTGTATGCATTGAATAGTACCGGGTAGTGGAGGTATTTAAAGTAAAGTTATAACATTAAAAAACTTGTATTTAAAAAAAAAAGTTGGAACTTTGACCCCCAATATCTCCGTAACTAGAAGGTTCCCAGGTATGGTCTAGAACAAACAAAAAACCATCGCAATGACGGGGAGTTTTACACCCAGTATACTAACTTTCAGGGAAGGTACTTAATTTTTTAAATTGTCTCCACCTAATTGAACCGACAATTTGGATCTCCAGGTCTAGACAACTGCCCGCTGGTGACGGACGGAGCACTGGAGCACCTGACCTCCTGCCACAACCTGCAGCTAATCGAGCTCTACGACTGCCAGATGGTCAGCAGGAACGCTATCAGGAAACTGAGGGTATGTACCAAACGTAGCCAGCACTGTACTGTATCAAACGTAGACACCTGTACTGTATCAAACGTAGACAGCTGTACTGTATCAAACGTAGACAGCTGTACTGTACTAAACGTAGACAGCTGTACTGTATCAAACTTAGACAGCTGTACTGTATCAAACGTAGATAGCTGTTCTGTATCAAACGTAGACAGCTGTACTGTATCAAACTTAGACAGCTGTACTGTACTAAACGTAGACAGCTGTACTGTACTAAACGTAGACAGCTGTACTGTATCAAACTTAGACAGCTGTACTGTATCAAACGTAGATAGCTGTTCTGTATCAAACGTAGACAGCTGTACTGCATCAAACTTAGACAGCTGTACTGTACTAAACGTAGACAGCTGTACTGTATCAAACTTAGACAGCTGTACTGTATCAAACGTAGATAGCTGTTCTGTATCAAACGTAGACAGCTGTACTGTATCAAACTTAGACAGCTGTACTGTATCAAACGTAGACAGCTGTACTGTATCAAACGTAGACAGCTGTACTGTATCAAACTTAGACAGCTGTACTGTATCAAACGTAGACAGCTGTACTGTATCAAACGTAGACAGCTGTACTGTATCAAACGTAGACTACTACTCCCTAGCATGTCTATTGTTAACCGACTTCATAAAAGGAGGAGGTTCTATGTTTAGCCGTATGTATTTTTTACCCGATTTCGGGTTCTGATTTTAGCAGTCTATGTATGGATGTTTGTGTTTACGTATGTTCCTCTGTAGCGCCTGAACTATTCATCCGATTTTGATGAATAAGGTGTCAATCGATTCGTTATTATGGCCCGGGTAACATAGGCTACATTTTAACCGACTTCATTCTGTCGGGTTTTAGTTTTAGGACTACTTGTACTTGTAATCGGGTTATAGTTTTTTTTTCAACTTCATTTGTTTTATGTAATTACGATATTGGATGGATTGTATTCAGTTTGTAAAACTATGTGTCCCAGCACACATTTTTTTTTTCGCAGGTTTACTGCAAATTATGATTTGATTAGGTCAGTTAAATTTAAATATTTTAAAACAATGAATTTTTTTTATAAAAAAAATACATTTTTCAGAAAAAATCCCCCCCTCTCCCGCCGCCAACGCTTTTTCGTGACTACCTATCCTCTAATACCCCGTCTATATAGAAGTTAAACTTCAATAATAATGATGGTATGTATTATGTTGGCACAGAACCACCTGCCCAACATAAAGGTGCACGCGTACTTCGCGCCCGTGACCCCGCCCGTGGGCGGCGCAGGCGCACGGCCGCGCTACTGCCGCTGCTGCAACATCATCTGAGCCCTGTGCCCGGGTACCACAGGCAACTCAATACTTATAACCATTACACCAAGGGACAATACGAGAATATGACATGTTTTTATAGTTTGTCAGTCAAAATAATCATTGTTTGACACTCAAAATAATCATTGTTTGACACTCAAAATAATCATTGTTTGACACTCAAAATAATCATTATGTTTGACAGTTAAAATAATCATGGCTGCGCTGCTGTAGGTCTTGAAATATCAAATTTGTAATTATTATCATTTATTAGTGATGCAAGTCAGGGAAATAGAAAAAGGGCATTTTTTTCGATTTTTTGTTGACAGTCAAAATAAATTTTGGTCCTTCAATGTCGAGTTTGTTGCTGTTTGATTAACAACGCTTTTATGGCGTAGTATTAACGGTAATTTTGTAGTGCAAGCGTTACTACAAAAAAAAAAACGAATATTTTTTGTCCCTTACTCTCAAATAATCAACGTAAATAATTAACTCAGGTTGGATTACTTTATCCAATTTAATTTTGTAATTAACTAATGAATATCTCAGTGTCGATTAAAACAATAATCTTACTAATTTAAGAAATGACCTGTCTTTGTCATGTATGTACAGGGTGCTACAAATATTGACGTCATAAAAAACGTCCTCATGCCCAGATGTATCCGGGAATTGCCGCGGCTCCGCGATTCTTGATAGTTTCTAACTTGTAATGATTTTTAAACACAACACCACGCCTGTTATCCCCGAACGGTAGGCAGAGGTGTACCTAATAGTACACACACGTTTCGCCAGTAACGTTTAAGTCCTATGTAATAGGGGGCGAGCCTATTGCCATCAACCGGGAACAAATCCACATTCCGTGGCTGCTACGGACAAAATCCTGATAGAAAAATCCAAAAACACTTTGCCCGACTAAATATTTTTTTATAATAATCTGGAAAATAATATGGGAACCGCTTTGAAAGTTTTATCTTTATTTTTACACGGCTTTTCACATTTCTAATCTCATTTTAATCAAGAGTAATATAAATAAGAGAAACCACATGATTTCGATATAAAAAAAAATTATGAAAGAGAATGATATAATGATGATTTTTCTCCTCACTTCATTTCAAAGCCAATTCACGTATGTATAACTCTAAAACTGTCAAGAAATGCGGAACATACATGTGGTATTGTCGGATACCCCCTGGCATGAAGAATCTATTTTGTTCATGACGTTACTATATGGGTAATACCCTCGGTCAACGAGATTTGTGGTATATTCATTTTGTAGTACCCCAAATTTATATGATTTTTGTGAACCTACAACGTCTTCTTACTTCAGAACTACGTCTATCGAGCCATTTTTCAATTTTAAACTTCATTAAGCATACTGTAAAGTTGATTTTAAACTGAATTTCTATCAAAATTAGGTCCTTATTGATAAAAAAAACTGGCTTGATGGTGTCCAACATGTCATAATTTTGACAAAATAGTATTTGTAAATAGCGACATCGACTTCTTCAATAAAACATTTGTTCAGTAGTTTTTAAGTAATAACGTAAACTTTAAACGAACAATACAAAGCCGAATTCACAAACGCTAATAAAAGTTAATGCTTTACGTAGTAGGGGTTTTGTAATGTCTGGGAAATTAGTTGTTAAGCAATTTGACTACCTACACAACTGTCAATTTCTGGTATTATGGAGGATTCTCTCCAATCTTTTCCTCATCTCAACTTTGAATGAAAAACTCATGCCACGCTGTCGTCCTTCCACAGAGAAAGGTCCATTTTCTGTATCTTTTAAAGCAACAAAATTTACAAAATGATCAAGATCTGCGAATTTATGTAGACTGTCAATTTGCTTAACAATTAAATTCCCCGACAATATTTGTATCATAAATGATACAATAACGTATATTAACTTAAATATACTAGAAATATTGACGACGAGCTAAGTCCAAAAATTAACACTTTTTATATTTGCTATATAAAAATTGCGACTGTATTATGTATGACGCGCTTACGACTAGTCGTACGACTGGTCGCACGACTGTCGCGACGCTGTGTTACTAATTGTTATATTATTATAATCACGGTGTACATTTATTAAGGGTAAAAACGGTTATTGGTCGTGTAATAAAAATATTATAATCCTCCTGGAGACTCCTCGATGCGCATACGCATACTGCTCGCACTGTGACGAGGTCCTGCCTCTGGAGCCCCAACCACGGGTAGCTTAGACCCTGCTCCCGACACCAGTGGACCACTATGTTTTTTTCATTAAGTAATATGAGAAAATTTGTAGGAAAAAAACATAAAGATTAATAATAGAGCAAACATATCCTACCTTATGATCCTCAGTGATCGTCATCCTTGTCCCATCAATGGGAACATTATATGTTAATAAAGTCAATATCATAATTCAATATCTTTGACAGTCGTTACAGGTAGTCAGTGGCCCAAAAGTCTGACAACCAGTCTTACCAAGGGGTATCGTACTACCCAGTACTGACTGGGTTGTGGAGGTCAGATAGGCAGTCGCTCCATGTAAAATACTGGTATTCAGCTGCATCCGGTTAGACTAGAAGCCGACCTCAACATAGTTGGGAAAGGTATAGGCGAATGATAACTATTGCAATATTCGTGTGGACATAACGTCACGCCTGTATCCTCCGAAGGGTTAAGTAGGGTTAAAACTATATTACACTCACGTTTAAATTCGAAGACATGTGACATCTACCAACCCGCACTGGGCCCG
This sequence comes from Xestia rhomboidea, assembly GCA_963853795.1. Lineage (NCBI taxonomy): Eukaryota > Metazoa > Arthropoda > Insecta > Lepidoptera > Noctuidae > Xestia > Xestia rhomboidea. The sequence goes on from OY970783.1 coordinate 1,118,921, forward strand.
CGTGGTGGATTATAGCCCATTCCCTCTCATAGAGAGGAGGCCTGTGTCCCAGCAGTGGGAACATTATAGGCTGATGATGATGATGATGATGATGACTCACATTTCGTCAGATTTGGTTAATTCCCAATTATTAGGTTTCGAGTTCGAACTCAAAACACAAACCTCTGATTTTTCGGATTCATGTGCGTATTGTGTAATTATCACCTGCTTCGGTGGTGAAAACCTCGTGAGGAAACCAGCATGCCTGAGAGATATTTCTCGACGGCATGTAAAGCCAAGTCAAAGGCCCATGGGCGGCATTAAAACTCTGACACCAGGTTAGGCACTAACCACACGATAAAGTAACAAGAGGGTAGGACAAAATTCTTTGCTATGTAGTAGGGGACATTTTTTATTACACGACCAAAAACGTAAATTAATAATTACGATCTAATTAAAATTAGATTTTAAGTAGTATGTAAATGTTCTAACACTATTTTGTAACGATTGCCTGTCGTGTGCGGCACGAAACACGAAAAACTAATATTATGACAACAAATTGTATCATTATAAAAATTACTCTTCAAAAATATTTAGTGCACTGTTTTGACTTCGAAACGATTTTAATATATGTACTAGCTTCTGATAATACGTGGTAACTGTTTGCGCGTCAATGCCCTGTATTTAAGTGATAAGAGACGAGCCTATTGACATCAACCGGGCTCAATAACCAATTCGGTCTGCGTATTTAAAAAAATATATAATTCGTTGACATAATATTAACTTAGAGATATTTCCCATAATATTGACACGAAAGCATTTCAATTGATATATTTAACTCAATATTGCATATTTATATTAATTACTGTATTAACTGTTTGTAAATTATGAAAATCAACTGATTGTTTTTGTCTTCCATGACATCAGGTGTTTAGTACTAGACCATAATTTTTAAATTAGTGTGTCGACAAGAAAGGACATGTTCACTGCAAATACATGGTCATGTTCACTGAAAGGACATGGTCATGTTCACTGAAAGGACATGTACATGTTCTCTGAAAGGACATGGTCATGTTCACTGAAAGGACATGGACATGTTCACTGAAAGCACATGGACATGTTCACTGAAAGGACGTGGTCATGTTCACTGAAAGGACATGGTCATGTTGACTGACTGAAAGGACATGAACACGTTCACTGAAAGTACATGGTCATGTTTCCTAACTGAAAGGACATGGTCATGTTCACAGAAAGAACATGGTCATGTTCACAAAAACGACATGGACATGTTCACTGAAAGGACATGGCCTTATCCACAAAAAATACGTTGTCTATGTCCACAGAAAAGACACTCATGTTTACAGAAAATACATTAAACACAGAAAAAACCCAGCCGATGTCCTGTTTCAAATAATGTCAGTTGATTTTCATATCTTCACGCAGCTACATTTTTCTCATTCCTCAATGTTTATGAATTAAATAAATATTGTAACGTAAGACAGTTTGACTATAATCAATATGTAAAAGTCAGTAGTGGGATATTAACTTACTGTGATGATCTGTTCAGATGAAATTGATCTTTGTCGGATGCTGTGATTGCCTAGCGATAGCTTACATTACGGAAACGGCGCTTTAGAAGATTTTGTCTCATACAATGATACTTGTTTCAATTGATACCAGCTATTGATTAATACTGGTTTTATGCGTTAGGCAAGCCATAAATTACAAAAAAAAAACGAAAATTTAAATCGATTAAAAAAAATTAAAAGCGTGTTTTTTCCCGACTGCGGTTAATCCCAAAACGAGGTTATGTTTCCACATATATTTATTTTCTTTTATAATATATAATCACAGTATCCTACAGAGATGGGGGGAGTATTTAATAGTAATAATAATAATTAATGATTACATGTATGTGATTTAATCTTAATAGTATACATTATATGTATTGTGGTATCTTAGACTCTGTAGTGTGATTTTTCACGACATTCTATTGAATAAAAAAACTGTTTGTATTTTTAATTTTGGCTTTTTATTTTTCTTTTATTCCATTCATTTTTATCACCATCCTCCGTGCCTTGATTCTATTGTATTAGTGGTCGCCGCTGCATGTCTTCTTCTTCCATTCTTCTCCATTATTCGTCACCCAGTAGTGACCACCTCTCTAGCAATATCATCTTTCACGCACACAACAGGTACGGTCCACGGGTTTGTTCCTGTTCAGTTACACCATGTTGTATTACACTGTTACCCATTGCGAGAAAATAACCCGACAGCGACAAGTAACACTGTAACTCAATGCCACGTTTTTTCCCCATTAATTAACACTGTAACTCAATAAAACGCTGTATTCCCGTAAGTATCACCTTGTTGAGTAAAATTATTGTTGAAACACCTAGACTTATCCCACCACGTATCTCTAAAAGAAAGCAAAGACAAGTAAGAGATGAGAATCAATTATAATAAAGTCTCACAAACTACCAGGAGGCCAGAATCATGAAGAAGTATTATCTAAAACATTAAAAACAGAGTTTGACGAATTACTTCTCTATGTATCTAAAGCATACAAGGAAGGGAGGAGCTCGTCTACACTAATATTATAAAGAGGAAAGATTAGTATTTTTGTGTGTGTGTTTGTAATGAAAAAATTCAAAAACTACTGCGCCAATTACTAAATATTAAATTCTTTCACCATTAGAAAGCCACGTCTTTACTGAGTAACATAGGCTATATTTTATATCATTAAATATAATATTATATATAAAATACACAACAACAACAACAAACATTAAAACAAAACGAACAAACGTTATAACATTATATATATTTTTTTATTATTATATATATATATTTCTTTATTTTTTTTGTGTTTTGTCCTGTGCGGGCTAATGAATGCCTTTTTTTTCTTTCTTTCTTTACATCCGTTCTCCCACGGAAACGGGAAGACGTCCGCAAGTGCTTAATAATTACAGCCACTCGGGTCGATCTTTAGATTAATCCGTGCTTGCCTAGGTTGGTCCGTGGATGGGTGAGCGCTCATTACATACCGAGTTTCCTCCATGCCTTGAAAAGCACGTTAAGACGTCGGTCCTCGCTGTCATTTATTTGTAGATCTTTTAGCAGTCGCTCAGGTTGTCAGTGGCCCGAAAAATCGGACAACCAATCTTACCAAGGGGTATCGTATTGCCCAGTACTAACTGGGTTGTGGAGGTCAGATAGGCAGTCGCTCTATGTAAAATACTGGTCATAAGCTGCATCCGGTTAGACTGGAAGCCGACCCCAACATAGTTGGGAAAAGGCTAGTATTTACAAACATAGATTTTGGTACATATCCATTACCTTTTGCTGATAGACTCAAAACATATTCACGCCTCTTTCGTAGGCAGGAACTACAGAGAACCACCTGCTAGGATCCTTACTCCTTTCGCCTCGTCCACGTTCATACATCTAGTCATACACGCACGCCGATTGCGAGTACTTACTACGCACCTGAGCTTTCTGGAGAACATCACACGAGGGGACGTCCTCACATCTGCCTTGTAAATTCTTTATTTTAGTCGCTTGTTTCTCTTCCCATAATAACCAAACCATTTAAGGTGGATGCTCCAAGCAACCCGCGAAATTCAAATTTTCTTACGTTTTTTGCAATTTGCAGGCCAGTGCTAGGTTGTATGTTGATTAAAATATTCCTTACGACTGTAAGACGTATGTAGTTACAGAATTATAATCAACAAAATCATCAATAATCCAATCGCATGAAGGTGCAGGAATGACTTTGACCTTGAAAGAGTCATTCTTGCACCTGTAAATAACGTAAGAAAATTTGAATTTCGCGGGCTACCCTGACGCTTTCACCTTATGCATGTTCTTTTCAATTAATTTTTGATTTAAAATTACCATTAATAGGTTTTCAATATGTTTCTAGGTTTAAAATAATTCTAAAGAATGGTACAGGAATGGCAATTAGGTCTCGATGTGATAAAAGTTGTAAGTAATATGATTATTAGCAGTAGAGTTACTTATGTATATAGATATGTATATACACAGGCTGATTGCTAAGATATGTATTAATATTAATATGTAGGGTATTAGGTAAATAAATATAGAAAAACGCTTTCACGAAAATTGCTAGATAATGGAGACATGTTTGTTGAAAATATAGGTAGGTATAATAAAGTACTTAAATTATACATATATAAAGTATGTATATCTATGCTGTAAATCAATCATGTACCTAATGAATGGGCAATATATTAATTCTTCGTTGTGAGTCTAAAAATGCCTGGAGAATCGAAAAACATAATTATAAGGGGCCATCCATAAATTACGTCACACTTTAAGTGGGGGGGAGGGGGTCGACAAAGTGTGACATTGTGTGACAAGGGGGTGGGAGGGGTCCTTAATTTCGTGACGCCACATTTCAAAATGTTTATAATCTAAGTGTTAAAACACGAACTTTCAACTATTAACTAAAAACTCAAAAACATTTCCAACTCTATTTACATAGACATAAGGTTCAAATTGTTTTGTCTGTTATAAGTCTGAATCTTTAATAAAAATAAAAAAAGTTTTTAGTTTTGTTAAATTTTTGAAATGTTTCATTTGATGTTATATAATTTTATTAAAAAAAGAATTTTAATCGAAATAAAACTAATTTCGGAACTGCTTTTTAAATTCAATAATTTGTAGATGTAAAATTGCAAAATATGTGACGTCACACCAGCTGTGACAAGGACGGGGGGGGGGGGGAATTAAAATTAGTTTGACGTAATTTATGGATGGCCCCTAATTAGCAATACACTATTCTTAAGTACTGTTAGCCTGTATCATCCCACTGCTGGGCAAAGGCTTCCAATTCTTTCCATCCGGGGCTAATGTGGGCCACTGGTCGTTGGTTTTGTCCAGGTCGTCCCGCCATCTATTCTTCTAAATAAAATGAAATAAATAAACATTGTATTTCTCTTCTAAAAAATGTTTATTTATTTTATTATTTGTTTATTTTTTATGATTCTATGAACACCAGGCCTACGTCATATTGTAAAAACTGAAACTAGTCTCCTTCTATCTCTCAGTATCATCAAAATAAGTCTCCAAACTCATGTGAAAAATAAGCATATTCGAACGGTGGAAATTAAACACATTGAGCGTGCTGTACGATTTTCAACTGTCGGCAGTAAGTTGAACGTTGCAAACTAGTTTGTCTATAAATAGTTATAAACCTTATCGATGTAAGATTTAATGTGTTCATATTTTGTATTAGAAAAATTGTTAGTAAAAAAACACTGAAAAAAATAACGTTTAAAACTGGTTCAGGCACTATTAAAGGTGTTTTAAACGCTGTCTGTTAAGAAAAATATTTTATTTGCGATTTATTTGCTTGCTGCGCCGCGCATCCGTGCGTAGCGTGGCCGAGCGATGCAGTGGATGGACGATGGAGTGTGTGGACGATCCCACCTATGTGTATAGGTACAAGTTCATACATCGCGAAGCTAAGCACACGTGTATGCTTATCCGTCGTCAGCAGAAGAATTGTGCCTTTACGTTATTTAACAGATATAGAGGCCTAATTACACAAGCTAAGTTAAATGTAATAATAAAACCAAAACATTGAAGTGTTCTACAGTTTCCAATCAATGTTATGTATCAAATAAATGTCTACACGTCCACTTGAAAATTGTTTTTATTTTGTTATCCCATCATAATAATAAGTATCCATCTGAATATCCGTTCACTATCCTGCACCATTTCATACTCAAACTCAGCATTTATTTTAATTAGACCATTACGGCACTTTTGAATGTCAAAAATACAAAAAAAAAACAAAGCCACAGTCCCAGTCACAAGACGTAATAACTTGTGAAAGTACTGTAGTACTGCTCATTCCCTAACGTAGATCTCTATGGATAAGAACGGGCAAGAAACTCCATGGACACTCTTTTACACACACTCTTTTTTCACATTCGTGATCGTAACAGTGATGGTATATACGAGTAGGGACTTCATTTTCCGCACTTAGACTCTTATTCGGTCCGTTGTGCGTAGGTGTCCTGGCTAAGTTAGCCAGCCTAGCTCCGCCCAGAAGCACAGAAGTTTCCTGGGAGCTTCACAGGCTTCGCGGAGCGACCTTACCGTTCTGAGGATTTGTTTGCGTTGGGTAGCCACTGCCTCGCATTCCAGGATGACGTGGGCAGCTGATTCTTCGGCGTCAAAGCAGCCCCTGCAGAGTGGGCTGTCCGTGGCGCCTATGTTGAAGATATGTTTGTTTAGGGGACAATGGCCCGTTATTGTCCCTATTATTATTCTGAGGTTATTTCTACTTAGGCTGAGCAGTCATTTTGTTAGTCGCGGATGTAGACTTGGCATCGCCATTTTTGACTGCCTGCAGTCTGTAGACCGTGATCATTTGTTGTTATGGAGTTCAGTTGATCTCTGGCGAATCCATGTACGGAATTGTGAGAAAGGTAAGGGAAGGAGTGGGTACGGGCCTAGCACTGCCATCTCGGAACCTCTCTTAGCAAGTTCGTCCGCGGCGTCATTGCCTAGGGATCCACTGTGTCCTCTGATCCACTGGAGGGTAATTCTATTAGACAGCGATATACTCTCCAGGGCGAGGTGACATTCAAATAGTAATGTACTGTTAGTTTGTTTGTTTTGTAGGGCTTTAAGCACAGCTAGGCTATCAGATACGAATCTGATTGCGTAGTTGTGTGAACCCCTAGACGCTTTACGACTGTCGCAGCTTGTGTTAGGGCGACACATTCGCATTGGAATATGGTATATATGAGTAAAACAACGATACCGTGTTATAACTGTGTATTGGTACTATTGCAAGCCTAGTCAAACCCAGTAACGTAGCTAGTCCTAGTAGGGCCCTGTATCGATTATTTTTGGGGGCCCTTTGAACCCGAATGCGGCGAAGCCCAAAAAAAAGGGGGAAATCACAAATTATTTTTGCAAACCTAGGAAAATAGCACCCTGACGCATCGATTTAGCTGTCATTCATTTACTAAGAGAATGTGTGAGCGAGCAGTGAGACAAAAAAATGTGTAACTGTGATCATGACTGGAATAGGTTGTGACGAAGAGCTAAAATAGAAAATTACAGCATCATGAAAGGGTTTATATTTTCTTCAAAAAGCGAGCTCCAAAATTTGGTGCTTTCTGGACCACGATTGCTAAAGCCTCCATCAAAGAGCGAGGGAAGTGAGCTCGAAAAATTGGAGCTTTCTGGACCGCGATAAGTTATATTTTCATTTTATATTTGAAGAATATTTCTTGTTACTCGGGGGCCCATATCATTAATACGGCTGATACGGCGGTAGCTACGCCCCTGATCAAACTGCAGAGAATCTTGACACCGCGAATTAGAAAACTCCATAAAGTTACTAGTGTTTGGTCTCGATAGAATCGACTACTGTCAGGCCCCAGAGGTAAAACGAATGAAAGCGATTTAGAACCATATGTTAGGTAAGAATAAGGTTTGAAATTGTAGGTACGGGTTGGGACGTATACGTCCCGGCGGGTCTCAAACGCTTTTTCATAAAATTGTAGGAAAACGTCCCGCGCGGGGTCTAAAGGTTAAACTAAGCAGCGTCACTATCGGTTTAAAACTAAACAATATTTCCAACACCATCTTATTTTTCCGAAATGGCATCTCGCAGTTCAACCTAGAGGTTGTCGTCTGCTTAACCGGACTACACCATCTCATTCTCGAATCGACGACTCAGGTTTTATCCAGTACGTCGACCTCGACAGCTCGGTCGTTTGCCTCATTCATGTCCTGGAGCGTGCAACTAGTTGTGCACGACGGGCCGGGGAGGTGTGGCATATCCTGTGCTGGGGCTCCACACTCGCATTGTATCTGAGATGGGTCGATTATACCCCCAGGGAGTCATTTTTCTGCCGGTGCGATGGAGTGTGGAGGGTAGGGGGGGAGTACGTTTCTCCTCAGTGTGTACTTCGTTCGTTTATTGCTTTATTAAAGAAACCCAAAATAAACAGCTTGTGTTACTTGAAAGCCAAGCCAATTGTACAAATTACAGCGTATCGAAATGATGACGCGAATTCGTGAAACTGAAAATATAATTTGGATGTGAAATTAAAATCAAGTGGTTTCAAACATTTTTGTTAAATTAAACGCCATCTTAAAATTTTAACAGCTCAAAATAGCAAAATAAGGTTTAGAAACCTAAAATCTCGAAATGGTTTCGTAATCAGCATAGGATAGTTTTCTTTTACAAACCGAATTCGGTGATACGATAAAGATAAAGGAGGTATCATGAAATAATAACACAACAAGAACGAACCACAGTATTTAATACAAATTAAATGTTACAACACAATCATCAGTCTGCAAATGAATGTATTACTGAGTAGCTTAAGCGTTGCTTACAAACTTAGGTGCAATCTTATATATATAAACATAATATCACGCCTGTTATCCTCGAAGAGTTGGACAGAGGTGTACCTAATAGTACACCCACATTTCGCCATGTTTCAGTCCCATGTAATGGGGGGCGAGCCTCTTGCCATACATACTTACAGTGACAAATTGTGGTACATTACTAAACCAGTGGCTTCGTACTCTAAAACTCTGTACAACTCTGGCAACACAATGTCAAAGTGTTACCTGTTAAAGATATTAGGAAAAAAATATCGATGATCTGAGAATATAAAGAAAGTTACAAATTGTGGCTACTTTTAAACGTATATCAGTATAGGTAAAACTATTGTCAGTGCACCCATTTTTAAACAGAAAATGAAAATACATATTTACTGTTGCACAGTCTGAGAAATGAATTGATTAGCAAATTGACACACAACATCAAGACGCCATATTGAGGCGGAAACGCCACGGTAGCCCGCGAAATTCAAATTTTCTTACGTTTTTTGCAATTTGCAGATCAGTGTCAGGTTGTATGTTGATTAAAATATGATTCGCTGCCGTAACAAATATGACTTTACTGAAATATAATCATTAAAATCATCAATACAACCCTCTAAGTTCATTGAATCCCATTGAATTACTTTTTCATGAATTGAATGGGTTTAAATGAACTTTTTTTTCAAATCTCAAATCTTTATTGCATTCCATATGTATAGATGGTGTAATCAAATAATAAAAAGAAAACAATATGGACCCTGTCGGGCACAGCAACATTAGGAGAGAGGAAGAGGGCTAAGTAGCAGTTTAATAATATTATTATAAGTTAATAAATGTGTTATTGGGTGTATAATTATGAATTTATAAATTATTAGAATATTAGATCTGTGCATATATATGACAACTTATAGGTTTGTATTGATGATTTTAATAATTATAATTTTGTAACTACATACGTGTTACTTACGCGAATCATATTGTCATCAACATAAAACCTAACACTGACCTGACCAAATTGCAAAAAAAACGAAATGTTGAAAAACAGTTATGATTCAAATACACGGACAGTTTACATTTAGAGTCAATTTGCAAGACAATTAATATTTCTGACAAAAATATATTTGTTTATTATATATTTTTAACATCATACACTCTAAACTACACACAGACAATTACATGTTCTCTATACATAATATTATAATATATTTTATGGGTATATAAACGATATAATTATTGTGCTTTATATTATAAAACTAATGGCACTTGCATACTTGGTAAGTTTAATTAAATAATAATTTATGATTGATTTCGACAGTTTAAAGACTAAAATTTACAGGGTGTTACAGAATACACGCAATACCTCTTTTAAGTTGGTGCTTCTGGACAAAAAACTGGAGAACTTAGCCTAAGGAACAAGGGGTTGAAAAAGATAAGAAAATTGGACTCTACATAATAATTTCGTCAGCCTATGCGATATTTTGTATAAAAAGTATTTTATTTTTCGACCCATATTCCTTGTAACAGATACCTAACTAAATGATATATTTTATAGTAACTGGTACAAAAATATATTAGAAAAAGTCTTCTAAATAATATTTACGAATTTATAATATCATAATACAACAAAAAAAGTTACGACGAATTGAGAATCTGTCCTCCTTTTTTGGAGTCGGTTAAAATGGCCTTAAAAATAATATGTAAAATGCAACAAATAAGATAAAAATAATACAAGATAATAGTAATAATAGCAGTCTCATGAGAACTATGCGACCTCTGTGACTAAATAAAAAAACACGCAGTTGTATTTTCAACCAACAGTTATGCTGAAAGCGCGCGAAATTAAAATTTCCTTACGTTTTATGTAATTTGCTAGTCAGTGTCGTTGTATATTTCATGAAAATGTTACGAGGAGTTAGATGAACTTAAAAGGTTGTATTGATGATTTTAATTCTGTAACTACACACAAAAACAAACATGCACGCTAAATATAATAAAAGTTGTGTGCGTGTATATAATAAGATACCAAGTAATCTTAAGATCATTTAGAAATAAATTGCATGAATGTTTGTGTAGTCATAGTTTTTATAGTGTCAAAGACTTCTTTGACAATAAATGTTAAATATTGTCTTGAAAATTTTGTACGCTTATCACTGTTTAAGCAAAAACATGTATACTCTTGATTTTTTTTTTACCATGTTTTTAAGGAAATAAATATTATTCTAATCTATTCTATTTATTACGCGGCCGCGAATCATAAATTATCATCAACATAAAACCTGACACTGCCCTGCAAAATAGCAAAAACGTGAGAAAATTTGAATTTCATCAGTGCAGCGTGCTTTTAATTAGTCATTTACAAAAAAGTCACCTGGTAATGAGTGAAAAAATGGATACAAATTAAACTGAAATAACAAAGCATCTTTTGAGCGTTATCAAGTACTCAATGAGATGCAGGAATGATAAAATGTTTATCAAAATGCAGGAGTCTGAGAATTTGTAAAATTAAGCAAGCATAGTTGGGTGATATTATGGTTGTTTTAGGTGGTGTTGTTTGTAAAAAAATACCACGTATTCAGTATATCAATCTGAGCCTCCCTACATAGAAATTTATCATTGGTTTAAAAAAAAAAACAGCTTTTTCCTACAAAAGTGCAAACCTACGCGGTCAAAATGTAGGAAATAGGCGAATTAAAATAAAATAAAAACTGATGGAATAGTTCTATGTGAGGTTCAGAGGGGCAGCGCAGATGACAGACTTTTTGTATATGGCAGACAAAAACTCTGCGACAAATTTTGCGTGAGTTATGTGTTTGACTATAATGACTACTTTTTTGTCCAGTATAAGGCGAACAGTTCTTTTTTTTGCTCTTTCCTGGCTCCTTAGTCACAACGCTACGATTCGATTTTCAATGCGGAAAGTCGTATGTCTATCTTGACTTGTACACACAAAAAGTCTCGTCATCTGCGCTGCCCCTCAGAATGATGTACAGAATACGTCCAACGTCAACCTTGTATAATATTATTGTTCTCTAAAAGAAAACATCATTTTTTTTTCTTTGTTTCAGTTTTTTACATATCGATACTCATTAGTTCTATAGAGTTTCGCTAGCTAGTTTTACCTGACCCGGTATATATTTTAATGATCATCATGCTTGCTTGATTTTACACGTAAATGAGTATACTATTTGCATACAAGCAATAAAAAGATTATAAAATCAAGCACGAGACAAACCACATGCATTTCTATAGAATATAGATTATTGCCAAAATGGTCCGGATCGCACCGGGCCGGTCAATGTGGCGAAACTTGGGGAGGCCTATGTCCAGCAGTGGACATCGGCTCCTAGGAAAACGCAGTGTTTTTAACTAAAAAATGCTGAGAAAGCTATAGTGTATACCAACGTACGTATTGGCGCACCCATCTCTTTACTTCAAGCTAGAATTTTACATCCCATCACGCCTGGTAAAACAATTAAATGTCTTGTCAACTTTACCAAAAACTCAATATTTTAAACGATATTTATGGCTACCGTAGGTACTAACTGTCGCTAAAGCGTGTGCCAGACTGTTGTAAACAAACTGTACAATTCAATACATTTACAACTGCGCAACCATTAAACAAAAATGTAAATCTTTAGATATCACACTCATAATGCATTTATGTATATCATCATAATCCATATCGTTTCATTTAGTATTAAGTGATGTAATGTCTTATGGTGAATGCTGCGTATACCTATAATAGGCATGCATACGAGCACTTTATGTTATTTTCATTGTTTTACATTAATTATTTGTATGTATTGCTGTTGGTGTACCAAATAAATAAACAAACCCTCCACATCGATCTCCACCGGCGGTTTACAACAGCTCGCACCGTTGTAAACCGCCGGTGGAGACCGGTGCGGAGATGTGTGGTGGGCTTGTTTATAACAGTCTGGCCCACGCTTTAATATCATATGCCACGCGTATCATAATACAGTACCAGTGCACCACAGGATAGTGCAGTACAACAATACTTCGGCATATCTTTAGTTTCATGTAATAAAGCCTATTGCCATTAACTGGGCCCAAATGCAGAGGACTGCTATTTAGAAATTCCTGAACGCTAGACAAAACCCTTTGGCTTCTTTTTCTAATATATAAAAATTAAGTCGAGTTGAGATTCTAATGAGTGCCATAATATTTACGTACCATATTTTGTGAAACCGGACGTTAATGCTTGTAAAATTCCCTAGTTTAGTTAAAAGAGACCTTAACTGAAGCGCCATAAAAACTACTATAATATTAGGACTTAAAACTATCTAGAGTGGTTTTCAAAAAATATCAATTTCAGTAAGGTACCTAGAAGTGGCGAGTACTATAAAAATAAATTTTAGGATTCAATACTTTAGATAAAGACAAAAATAATTTTGTTTTCTTATAACTTTAAAAAAACAGGGAATACATCATTTTGAACGAATCCCCAGATAAACTTGAAAAGCTGTTTATTTTTCTAAATTAAAAATAAATATTAAAAAAAGAGCAGAACCACTAACCCTGGTATCTATAGTCAAGTTAAGGTAATTACTTGAGTTTAAGTAATTACTTATAAAGCAAATTTTATTTATTAGACAGTATTTTGAACGAAGTAAGAACCTTCAAAGAAAGTAAAGCTAAGAATTCTAACTTTTGATATTTCTAACTTCAAGTAATTACTAAACTACAGAATAAAAATGTATCTTATGTTATTACTTTTACTCAAGTTATCACTTTGACATGTTTATAGATACGGGTGTAAATGTTCGCCTTGTATTAGTTTTTAGGAATGCATCGATAATATTTATAAAAAAGTATCACCAATACCGATACGGACAGTTATGATTCAAAGAAAGCTATAAAAAACAGTGGCTTTAGAAACAGACAAAATTGCTCATTATATAGAAAACATAATTGATAACACATTAGAAGACAAAACTTAATAATTAAAATTCACAGTTATGCGATTTATATTCAGGAAACAAAACAGTCTTAAATTATTCGATAAAAGCCGATTTCGTCAGTCTGTTTGGACGACAGGCACCATATTCACAACGCTTCGATTCGATTTTCGATTCGGAAAGTCGTATGTCTATCTCGCTCGATTTCGTAATGTCAAAAAAAAGATAGACATACGACTTTCCGAATCGAAACTCGAATCGAAGCGTTGTGAATAAGGGGCCAGGTCTTTCAGATGCAACAGAACTCATTTGGAAACTGAAATATTATTGTGCTTCAAATTCAAAAAGTATCGATGTATCCGATATGTAATATCGCCGATATGTCGGTATCGTTATCGGTGGCATCCCTAGTAATTTTATCCGTCCCAGAAGTTAAAAAGTTTAACGATATTACCTAATAAATTCCAAATAAACAATTTCTAAGGTACAACGTAGTTTAAGACGAATACAAATATTTTTGTTTTGTGCTTTATCTTAATTTAATTTAAATTCAACATACAGGTACACAACTATACTATGTAAAGCTATTCACGAGATTTTTTTATACACACATACATACATTCTCTTAACCTACCTTAGTTTAATAGTGGAAAAGCATATACTTATAATATGTCACCACGCCTGGTATACCCAATGGGCTAGGCAGAGGTGTACCGTATAAAGTGCACCCAAATTTCGCCTATACTTATAAATTGGTTATTTACGAAAATAAAGCTAAATACTGGCGCTCTTGAGCTATATTACCCCTAATAGTTAAGAAAACAACATTTCTGTTATAGGTTTTTTGTGAGCCCTTTGAGAGCTGTTGGGGTCAAATAAAACCCCAAATATATATTCTACTGGCGTGGTGGCTTCATCAAAACCCAACATCACGCCTGTTAACCCCGAAGGGCTAGGTAGGGGTTAGGGGTGTACTTAATAATACACCCACATTTCGCCAGTAGGGTAGATGACAAAAAAATCTGATTAGTCCGTCAGATAGATTTCCAAAACATTTTTTCACGTAAACAAAAAATGAAGACGATACCTATGAACTCCTCACATTTGAGTACCTTTTTTCCTCAAATGTGACGTCACAAGCCCCCACTCATGATCTTTGACACGTTTTATCTTCTTGAATTTTTATTAATTTGATAAAACAAAAAACACGTATCCAATATTTTTCTATGATCTAACTGCCGGACTAAACAGAATAAATTTTTTGTTAGTCAGTCATCATCCCTGTTATGTTTTAGTCACACGCAATAGGTGACGAGCGCAGTGAGTATTTTACTGCCGATTAAGGGATAATATAGCTCTGAATATTTACAAAAATAAAAAGATTTCACTAACAACATTCTTGAGTATTTATATACAGGGGGGAAGCACAGACGCACAAACGGTTACTACATTGTTCCGTAAATCATTCTGAAGAGCACATAGAAATTTTTAATCAGTCATTTAAAAAAAACATCCGTTCCACACTATTTGACCCTGTAGCTGTTGCACTTTTTAAGGAACAGCGAGGATATAGACGAAAACTATGTACCAGTGTGTGTTGCCAGTGATTACATACGGGACCGAAACGTGGTCGCTCACAATGGGCCTCATCAGAAGGCCTAAAGTTACCCATAGGGCAATGGAGAGGGCTATGCTCGGAGTTTCCTTGCGTGAGCGAATCAGAAATGAAGACATCCACAAGAGAACCAAGGTTACAGACGTAGCCCGAAGAATTGCCAAACTTAAGTGGCAGTGGGCAGGGCACATTGCTCGCAGAACGGATGGCCGATGGGGCCGAGAAGTTCTGGAGAGGCGACCGCGAACCGGAAGACGTTGCGTTGGAAGGCCTCCCACTAGGTGGAGCGGTGACCTGGTGAAGGTGCAGGGGATCCGCTGGATGCGAGTCGCACGGGACCGGGACATGTGGCGACACTTGGAGGTTGGAGGAGGCCTATGTCCAGCAGTGGACGTCTTTCGGCTGAATGACGAAGATGATGAGGATTTCTGGCTGATTCAGAATGATGTACTGGATACGTGGTTTCCGTTTTAGAGTTGGTGTCCTGTAATTATTACAATAATGACTAATTAACTATCTATTTTCTTATTCGAGATCAAAAAACCATGTACCATCATTGAGATTATGAATGCAACGTAACACATCAACTGGGCACAAATGGGATTAAGAACACCCAGATTTCACCAGACGTAGGACGAGCCTATTGCCATCAACTGGGCACAAATGGGATTCAGAACACCCAGATTTCACCAGACGTAGGACGAGCCTATTGCCATCAACTGGGCACAAATGGGATTCAGAACACCCAGATTTCACCAGACGTAGGACGAGCCTATTGCCATCAACTGGGCACAAATGGGATTCAGAACACCCAGATTTCACCAGACGTAGGACGAGCCTATTGCCATCAACTGGGCACAAATGGGATTCAGAACACCCAGATTTCACCAGACGTAGGACGAGCCTATTGCCATCAACTGGGCACAACTTCAGACTCCCGGCCGCTACTGATAAATTGGAAAACCCAGTGATCATTGCTACATTGTAGCCGTTCTTTACGGCAATGTTTTGTCATGTCTTACAATCTATGTGAGATTCCTTACACGAAGAATATTATTAGTGAAAACTTAACTTAAATAAACAGACTCTTCACGACGCCGTCAACCAAGCATAGGCGAGACGAAAAAAAAATCTAATTGGTCCGTCACTTAGATTATCAAAAAATATTTGACCCGTGTTTTTTCTTTTGTTACGTAAACCAAAATTGACGAAGATGCGACGCTTTTAAAATTCTCAATACGTCACGCTATGGTATAATTTTTAGCTAGTTCTGACGTCACGAGCCCCCACTCCCGAGTTTTGATGAGTTTTATCTTTGTCAATATTCATTGATTTACAAAAACAAAAAATACGTGTCCATTAATTTCCAATACTCAAACTGACGGACTAAATAGATTTTCAACTTTTTGATACTGTCGTCATGCCCATTCTCTACATCAAACTAAGTAACTCTACGCAAAAATTATTGCTGGGAAATTACACGTTTTTTGTGGAGAAAAATCACGTTTTACGGTATGATTCAAAAGTAACGCACTCGAAACATAGTGCTGATGGATAGGTACATTAAATATAGTACGGGGGTCGTGGAGGTATTTAAAGTAAAGTTACAAAATTAAAAAAATGTTTTAAAAAAAAATTGTGAAAAACTTGGAACTTTGACCCCCAATATCTCCGTAACTAGAACGGTTCTCAGGTATGGTTTAGGGTAATTTTACACCCATTATGTATTCAAATACTGGCTAAAAAAATCTCGACTATTACAAGATTCCTTAAATTATAACAAAGTTAAAGATTATTCCCAGTTTCACAAAAGCCTTTACGATATAATCAAATGATATTTTCGCCTTTAGAAACTGGCAACACTGACAGACTAGTGTTGTTTGGACACTATAATGGTACTTGAAAAACTTGTGCTATATACTTCGTTGTAATTCTGCTTAAAACTATTTATTTATTTATAATATAATATTACTTCTAACAAAAAATACTATATTTTTTAGTAAACCTACTATATGTACATGAACATGGCAACTTTTTGACGTTGGGAATATGAATGCCGTAAGCATTGAGCGTGATGTTGTATTATCAACCTTAAAACGCTGACACGAAAGTCGCCAATTGAACAGCGAGCTCAATGTATCTTATGACATTTTCCACAGTCGTTTTATAATAGCTAAGCAATTGTTGATCATGCCTGGCTAATGCTGACGATGAGATTTTGAAAGTAAATCAATGTATAAGAATAAAATGAAATTCAAATCAGTGCATTTTACCGATTTACTATGTATTTATTAGTAAATGTATTAATATATCGATTTTTTGAGCCGATCTTCAGGTTAAGCCCATACATGCCGAGTTTCCTCCGCGTCTCGCGCGTTATGGTGACACTAGTCGACATTTTTTCCATAGAAATTTCGGGAGGGTTTTACTCCACTGTTTGACACTGTACTTAAAAATTCAAAAGTTAATCATGGTATCGTTTTGTCTCATAATTAATTTTGTCTGTGCGGAAACAGAATAGTAAAATAAAAATCCATTAAAAAGTTACCGAGCTACCAAAGATTCGTTTTTATGGCCAATTTTAACGCAACTTCGGGCGTAAATTAGTAATAAAAGAAGTGTCAAATCCAAAAGCAAATCGGTACCGTCAAAGCACAACAATCCAAGAATTCAGTAGATTTAATTTGTAATTGATTTATGCAGTGGTTTTTTCATAAAACTCGATTTTCGAAAAGCCCTTTTCGTATTTTTTTACGCGCGCTTTTTACTATGAATTATCGTGCATCTCACTGAACTCACTCTGTCGGCCACTATGCCAGGTGAGACAGCGTGCTTTTTGGCCACGCCCACCAGTGAGTTCGAGCCCGTGACTAGTGTCACCTTAAGCTGTTGGTCCCGGCTGTCATTTGTAGATCTATGACAGTCGCCACAGCAGGCCAAGCCAAGTTACAAACGTTTCGTATCGCTTCTCTTTCTACAATCGTAAGCGCCTCGGCGTAAGCGGTTGTAGAAAGCGCTAAATTGGGAGCCAAGTTGACACGACTGAGTCGCTCGCTCGTTCTCTAATGTCTGTAGGAAAAACCTACACTTTAGTCTATGGTGAGCGTTCCTACCAAAGAGTATAGCGATCAACATTGTAGAAACGATAACATTCTATTCTATCATTTTGAACGATGTAAACTTGTCTACGAATTTTCTATTCGTTTGTGTTGATCACGTGATTTAACGTTGAGATGATGTAATTCTACTAGCGTTAACGATTGTAGATTGTCAACTTGGCTAAGCCTGCTGGTAGTCAGGAGCCTAAAGGTCGGACAACCAGTCTTACCGAGGCGTATCATATTACTGTGTTGTAGAGGTCAGATTAGTAGTCGCTCCATGTAAAATGCTGCATCCAGTTAGACTGGAAGCCGACCCCAAAATAATTGGTAAAAGAATTAGCAGATGATGACTTGAATCGACATATCAACATATTTACCAATAAATACATAAAGTATTAAATACAAAACCTATTTTGACTAAACATCAAAAGTGTTGTTTTTATATATTATTATCTTAAATTATTGAACATCTGCTTACAAAGCTTATGGCATATAAATTAAAATTATTTTTTCTTGATTACAAATAATTTTAGTTATTCCATATTCATATTTTTAGGGAGCGGCCAAACTTATCGGACCGAATATAACATTACGCCTGTAAACCCTGAAGGATAAAGCGGAGATGTAACTAATATTACGGCCACATTTCGCCAGTTATGTTTAAGTCCCACGTCTAGGGGGCGAGCCTTTTGCTATCGACCGGGCACTAATCTAGAGTCTATTCGGAAGACGCGACTGGACACCGCGTCGGGCTATTCACTTTTATTGCTGACATTTAAAGCGCTTTCAGGCCCCTTATTCACAACGCTTCGATTCGATTTTCGATTCGGAAAGTCGTATGTCTATCTCGCTCGATTTCGTAATGTCAAAAAAAGATAGAGATACGACTTTAAGCGTTGTGAATAGCTATGCTGATCGGATTTAGCCGATGCCGCGTCGATAAATTCGGTCGGTTCCTAATACGTCGACTTTGCCTTTGTGCCGGTTTTGTATTGCATTCATGTAACAACAATCAAAATTATCTATAATCAAGTTTCAATAAACAAAATTCGTAATATTATAGCAATAATCATTAATTATTAGTTTTCGCCTAAAATATAATTACAATAGGCTTGCCGATTATTATAATATACACTTATAATATAGTTATAATTATTTATAGTTTCTGCAAGTATTGCTATGTTGTTTTTATCACAGTGTCGTGAGTGAGATAAAGTTGTGTTCAACCCTGCGACTTTTTGTTGCGTTTAATCGCAACATCAAGTAAAAAATCGCACTGTCTACTGACACAAAGTACAGCTGAGTTAACTAACCGCTTGATTAACTAATATATCTAAATCAAAACACAATTAATTAAGTTCTTTTGATTTTTTTACGCACGGTTTCGAGTTGTCAGATTTTAAAATGTCAGTTCTTTTTTTAAAATTAGCTGCACAAATCTTAAAAAAAAAACAAATATTGGCAACTTTTTCGAAGTCTGACTTCTGATTCTTAGAAAGATATTTGCAACAAGATTGCGAGCAATATTGAAAAGAGACTGATTATTCTTAATTATGTTAGCTTAGTCGATTATTGTCAATTCATTATGGAAGACTATGATTTATTCTTGTAGAGGGAAATCCATATCAAAGGTACTCGAAGTTAAAGAGATGTCAGCACACAGGAAGGGGTTCGCAAGGTCCGATGCCTGCCGGGGCTGCGGGACTGTTCGAAAGAGATACCGTGGCCCCGGAACACAAAAGGCGATGAAGGAACATGGATGGGTTTTAGTCAGTAAAAGTCTGACACTCCCTCCTGCTCCGCCCAGAGCCGGAGGGGTCATTTGATACGAACCAAAATAAAAAGGTTACGCCAAGTTGTGCAGGAGTACGTCTACTTGTACAGTCGTGGTCTTTTCCGCCTGATCAGTTACAATTTTTTTCGCTTAAATCATGCGGAGGCGCCGAGCCACTCCACCTTAAACTTTAGGCCTATTAGGAAAGCGTCAACTTTGGCGCGCAAAATAACAATAACTCTCGTTTGGCATGTGTCGCCGATCGGTATTTTTTTCATTAATTATTTATTATAAAGTCAACAGGGCGGGGATAGAGAGCGTTTCTATGTTTTAAGTGCAAGCAAAAATTAGCTTAGTGGTGATCAGGCGGGAGGGTCCTCGATAGTACAAACGCACCATTTGCAATATCGTCTAAGTAGAAAGAAAGACTTGGAATAGGAATGCGCAGAACCGCCCAGCAGTGGGTGATTCCGGATTGAAATGATGGTAATTATTTATTTGAGACAAGTCATCCAGCTCGGTGCCAAAAAATGGCGAAATAAAGACTTAGTTAAGGAGGTAGATTCTGAAAAGTAGCGCATTTAATTATAAGGAGCTCGTGGCTAAATAACAGCAGCTGCTCGGGTCGGTTAAGCCGCGCTTGACTAGGCTGGTCGGTGGATGGGCGACCATCTATTACCTACCGAGTTTCCTGCGTGTCTCGGAAAGCACGTTAAGCCGTTGGTCCCGGCTGTCATTTAAAGATCTTTGACAGACGTTACAGGCAGTGGCCCGAAAGTCTGATGACCAGTCTCACCAAGGGGTAAATTTATCCAGTACTAACTGGGTTGTGAAAGTCAGATGCTGTCCGTCCTTGTAAAATACTGGTATTCAGCTGCATCCGGTTAGACTGGAAGCTGACCTCAACATAGTTGGGAAAAGGCTAGGCAGATAATAACAAATTGAGATTTTTTGGTTTACAAGTCGTCAGGCTGAACACAACTTTATGTCAAAAAATAATAATTTTCTTTTGCAATGTTTGAATAACGTGAAAAATTATTATAACCTGTGCATTTAGGAATGGCATATTTTTATTAATTTTTTTAAGTGATATGGAATGTCCTACAATTTCTCTAATAAATAATTATTTTATCTCAATCGAATTATATTTCACAAAAATATATGAACTGGTTTTATTAATGTTATATTTATTTATATTATTGTAGTTTTGTACAATCAGTAGTCGATCTGTCTATACCAAAATATTTGATGAAAAAAAATATACAGGGTAGTTCGTAAAATATTTGCTAACTGTTTACTAGTATTTTTGTATTACTAGATGTTGCGCGGAACTTCGTTCGCGTGGAAATTTTGGAGAAAGAAAATAGCCTATATGCTATAATTTATCTCTTTCGCCCTCATAAAGAGTAGGCCGTGTATCCCAGTAGTGGGGACATTATAGGCCGATTATAATGCTTATGCCAGAGGTGTACAGTTCATTATAATACTTTGCTGATGGGGTAACATCGACCTGTCCAAAAGACAATGTCAGTGTGACCCCCTCTGCAGGATATGCCCCACCTCCTTTCTTGCCCATCACAGCCACCTGCACCTTCCAGAATTTAAACGAAGCCAACGACAGAACTGTGCAGGGTGGCAACATACTGCTCGGGTATTATTTGAGTCTACACGCAAAGAAGAATACTTTGCCCGACCCAGGAATCGAACCTACGATCTCACACTAAGCAGTCGCGCTTGCGAACCACTAGATCATCGCGGCAGTCCATCATCTATAAAATTGCAACAAATCCAGACTCCGTGGCTGCTACTGAGAAATTCCTCATGGAATATGCTAATAATAGTTTGTCCAACAACTAGAGCAACAAATAGTTTGCAAATATTCTTCAAACTTCCCTTTATTTATTATGAATAATTTAGTGTAGAAATACTATGGTGCATATAGGCAAAAAAAAACAATATTTTTGGCATAAAAAGACTAACCACTGATATTTATGTATTAATTTAATTTTCATAATTAAAAATATCGTGATTCTCCTTGATTATCCAGTTAGAGATCACAAAATTTTTACTAATTTGCCTGATATCTCTTCGCACGAACCAGAATAATGGATCGCTTTTCACTAGCAAATGCATACATACTCTCACACCTTTTACTCATGGGGGTTAACAGAAAACTCTGACGTATTAAGGTCAACTAGTTTTCAACCGTATTACTTAGAGCATAAAGCCGCGTTCCCTTTATGTCGTGACGATTAATTTATCGTTGGTTTTTAGTTGTCAAAAGTCGTGGACGACAGTAATCGCGTCGTCCTATACAGGGTGTAAACAGACTCTTCACGAAGCCGTCAACTAAGCATTCTGTACATCATACTAAGTAACTTTACGCAAAAATAATTGCTGGGTAACGACTTTTTATTTCGGGTTGAAAAATCACGTTTTACGGTAAAACTAACTGTATCACACTCACTGGGATTGTGGAGGTGTTAAAAGTAAAAATGTTACATTTAAAACATGTACCTATTTAAAAAAAAACTTGTGATAAAGTTGGAAATTTGACCCCCAATATCTCCGTAACAGAAGGTTTCCAGGTATGGTCTAGAACAAAAAAAAATATCGCAAAGACGGGGAGAACAAGTGCCTTTCGTCTTCGTTAAGAATCTTTTTACACCCTTTATGTGAACACCTACATTTAAATACACAAGCCACGACACTTAAAACTACACGATTATCTGTCGTCACGCGACAAAGAAGGAACGCGGCCTAAGGGTGAAAATTGGTAGACCGTCCATCAATGAACTTATACATATTTCAGGTGAAAAATCCCCCAACTTACTTGTACTCTATAGTTGGTGCCAGTTAAGATCGCAAAAGCGGTCATTGACCCACCTACATTTATTAAAGTTCTTAACTTTGTTATCCAAAAATAAGCCTGTTCAAGTCTTGAATCGTCATCTATCGTGATCTTAAACATTTTTTCTAATGAAAAACGATACATGGTTTATTTGTTTTTGTTCGTACGAAGAGATATTAGGGAAAGGGCAATGACCGCTATTGCGATCTTAACTGGCACCAACTATACTAAAGACTCGGCTCATGTGAACACGTAACGTCTTCTATCGGCGAGTAGCGTCGAATTGCTTCACTAGTTCAGGTATGGCGTTCGGTTCGACGGGCACTTTCTGCATCAACTCCGACAGGCTGCGCACGTACGATAGTTTGCGGAAGAATTTTGAACTGTGGGGTGGAAAATTTACACGTATTTAGCTTCGGGACTGAAATTTATATAAGGTTAGGTTAGGTTACCCCAGGCGTTATGTTCGAGTGCTATGTAATAGGGGGCGAGCCTATTGCCAACAATCGAGCACAAATCCAAACTCCGTGATTGCTACTGAGGAATTCCTGACAGAAAAACTTTTTCAAAAAAATAAAACCGACTTCAAAAACACAAAAAAAGTGAAAAATAGCTTTAGCTTCAGAAGTCGCTGACTTTTGTTTGTTTGATTTAGTTTTTTTTGCCACCGATTTCTGAAGCTAAAGTTATTTTTCATTTTTTTGTGGTCGGTTTTATTTTTTGCAAAAAAGTTTTTTATTTTTTCCATTTTTAGGGAACTTTTCAATATAATAGACAGCAAATCTGTCGTGATTGCTGCAATCACGACGAATTTGCCGTCTATTATTGAAGAGTTCCCTTAGAGAAAATCAGCATCAGATCTTCACCAAACTTAAACGGGACCACCGCGAAATAATATTCTTCCAAATAAAAAAAAGAACCATCAAAATGGGGTGCGAACACTACACCAAGGAGGTAGTCAATCTACAGTTACGTTTAAGGCGACTACAGGAGCTAAATTAGAAACCCTAATTGTGGTGGTTCAAACTTCGTTTGAAATACTGTTAGAATAAAGTTCTAATCAGCTTGCACTACAAAGTGGTTGTTACGTCAGTCACTGCGGGCCGAATAGTTCGAAATTAGTGTTATTTTGCGATTTACAAAAAATCTATTGATTAGACTAAAAAAATAAAACACTATCATGCTAAATGTTGCTTGTAGAATTATTTGCCAAAAAATCAGAATGATCGCTTGTATTTGAGTATGGTTTTTACTCGTTAAAAGAAATTTTTAGAGATAAGTTCGTGATATTTTTTATCGAGTATAATTAGTTGTATTATGTTTTCAAAACACTATCATACTAGCATATATCCCGAAAAATATCATATATTTTTCTGGTTTTGTTTATTGCAGTGAATCATATGCTTTTTTGCATTATAAAACTCGCGTTTAGCTCCTGTAGTCCTCTTAAAATAAAGGAATGATAGTGAATAAAAAATGCGTACCTTACAAAAGGTTTGGTCAATATCACGAAGGATTTCAGCCAAAATGTTGGATGTACCAGGTACAAATGTTTTAAACTTTTACGCAATCTGTAACAAAAAAAAGGATTGTTCAGAAAACTTAAAGCATTTATTTCAAATTAGCTTATGAAAGCGGCTTCGCCCGCGTGAAGTTCGATAATTGTAACACGGGATCATACTACTGGGATAAAAATTATCCTATGTGTTAATCCAGGTCATAAACTATCTGTGTGCTAAATTTCAATCAATATCCGTTAAGTAGTTTTTGCGTGGAAGAGTAACAAACACACGCATACAAAATTATTTTTTTCATTTTCATTCATTCGTACATTCAATTTATCCCACTGCTGGGCTAAGGCCTCTCCCCTTGACTTCCAAATCCAGAGCCAACGTCGACCACTGGTCGTTGGTTCTGTCCAGCTCGTCCCGCCATCTCCTGCGTGGTCTACCGCGTCGCCTTCTGGCTGTGTCAGGGCTTCACATCGTCCGGGGCTGCGGGACTATTCGAAAGAGATACCGTAGCCCCGGAACACAAAGGGCGATGAAGGAACATGGATGGGTTTTAGTCAGTAAAAGTCTGACACTCCCTCCTGCTCCGCCCAGAGCGGGAGGAGTCATTTGATAATTTCCCATCCGAAAAAAAAAGGGCTTCACATCGTCCGGGGCTGCGGGACTATTCGAAAGAGATACCGTAGCCCCGGAACACAAAGGGCGATGAAGGAACATGGATGGGTTTTAGTCAGTAAAAGTCTTACACTCCCTCCTGCTCCGCCCAGAGCGGGAGGAGTTATTTGATGATTTCCCATCCTAAAAAAAAAGGGCTTCACATCGTGGTTAGGCACTAACCACACGACTTACCAACGATAAATAAAGACATGGGGCGACTGTATTTCATACGTACGGTCGACCAAGCTATTTCGTTTACATTTTAACATGCAATTTACATCGTAAAATGTAAACCAAATAGCTTGGTCGACCGTACATCATCATCTCATCATCACTTGCCTAGCCTTTTCCCAAGTATGTTGGGGTCGGCTTCCAGTCTAACCGGATGCAGCTATATACCAGTATTTCATATGGAGCGACTGCCTGTCTGACCTCCACAGCCCAGTCGGTACTGGGTAATACGATACCCCTTGGTAAGACTGGTTGTCAGACTTTTGAGCCACTGACTACCTGTGACAGGTCCATGGGCGGCATACAAACTCTGACAACAGGTTAGGCACTAACCACTCGATAAAGAAAGGCATGGAGCGACTGTATGTCATACATACCTCCTATCGATAAGCTTGTAGCACTCATGCAGCCAGTGGAAGGTGGGCAGGCGCCTCCTGCCCGCGCTGCCGTGCAGGTACACCAGGATGTACTCGTCTGTCACCAGCCGCTCTAGCGTCCAGATCACGTATCTGTGGAGAAAATGTAGATTCCAGTATTTGTTACTGAGGTTTTTGACTCTAAAACAGGGATTCCCAAAGTGGTCGCGGTTTCCCAGGGGTCGAGATAAACGAAAACTGGGGGTCGACGAGGTCTAGGGTACAGAAATTTAACCATGGTACACCTAGGTGAACCAGGGGTACAGAAAGTTAACCGTGGATCACCTAGGTGAACCAGGGGTACAGAAAATTAACCGTGGATCACCTAGGTGAACCAGGGGTACAGAAAATAGGGCACCCCGTCCCCTCTTTGAGGAGTGGCAGGAGAGACGCCACGGCGTCCTCACCTTCCGCCTGACGCAGGTTCTTACCGGACACGGCTGTTTCGGTAAGTTTCTGCACCGAATCGGGCGGGAGGAAACGCCCGGGTGCTATCACTGTGAGGATAGGCCGGAGGACACGGTGGAGCACACTGTGGAGATGTGCCCCGCTTGGGTGGAGCACCGCCGTGTCCTCGAGGTGGCGATCGGCGGCGGCGACCTCTCGCTTCCGGCCCTGGTTCGTGCCATGGTCCGGAGCGAGACGGAATGGGACGCCGTCACCTCCTTCTGCGAAGCAGTCATGCTAGCGAAGGAGGTGGCGGAACGTGAGAGGGAGATATCCTCACGTCCTGGCCGCCGCGGGAGACGCCCCGGGCGTCGGGGGCCACGTGGTGGCTTCCGGCCACCGTAGGCGCGGGCCTGTGGACGGGGAGCTATGGGCTAGCTCGCCGTCCGTCCGTCTCATGACGACAGGCCGTGTCGACGGCGCGTTCGTGTTCCACGCGCGCCTCAATGAGAGTCAGCAATAGGGAAGGGGTCCGCAAGGGCCGAAGCCTGCCGGGGCTGCGGGACTATTCGAAAGAGATACCGTGTGGCCCCGGAACACAAAGGGCGAGGAAGGAACATGGATGGGTTTTAGTCAGTAAAAGTCTGACACTCCCTCCTGCTCCGCCTAGAGCGGGAGAAGTCATTTGATGATTTCCCATCCTAAAAAAAAAAGTGGTACAGAAAATGAATCGTGGAACACCTAGGTGAACCAGGGGTACAGAAAGTTAACCGTGGATCACCTAGGTGAACCAGGGGTGGGGCGGATCTGTATTTATGCTTTCACGGTTGCACAACGACATGCTTTGCTCATGCATTGCATGGTAGCATAGATGCAGGTCTACCTCACTGCCTCCCTCAGAGGCGGTAGGGTGGCGGGGTCTTGAGGGGGAGCGCTACGGTCGTGTAGATCCTCAAGGCAAGTCTGGTGTGTTCACCTTCACGTGGTTACCGCCCTGTTTTTGGTCTAATTCCATAAGAAATAGACGCAACAAAAACCACCATCGCATCGCACTTCGTGTGATCGACTCCCGTCATGCGAAGTGCGGTGTGCGTTTCCCCTGCGTGACCCTCTGAGCAGCGGGCGTAGCAGAGGGCATGGCAGGGGAGTGGGGTCCTCCTTTTGCGAGGTTCTCGCAAAGGAGGAGGCGGAGCGGCGCGGCGAGAGGATCGTGAGCGGAACATGATGCTCTCGCTGCGCCGCTCCGCGGGCGGTGAGGGGGGGAAGGGGCGTTTGCCCTCCCTCCTCACGGTGACGGGCGGGCGACAGGCACGGAGGTGCCTCCGCCCGCATTGCACCCGTCACCTCGCGGGCGACTGGGCCTCCCGCTTCACGGCGTGCGTGCGTCAACACCATGCTGGGGAGCGAGGAGGCCTGGTCAGCGGTAGCCTCCTTTTGCGATTTCGCAAAAGGAGGAGGCGAAGCGCGCGCGGGAGGACTTTGATCCTCTCGCTGCGCTGCTCCGCGGGCGGAGAGGGGGGGAAGGGGCGTTTGCCCTCCCTCCTCACGGTGACGAGCGGGCGACAGGCGCGGGGGTGCCTCCGCCCGCATTGCACCCGTCACCTCCGTCGGTCATTCCCGAACCCCCTCCTCCACGCCCGTGCCGTGAGGGCAAGAGGGGGGGTCCGCCTTGTGTTCGTCGGCGGGGGACTGGAAGTAAAGGCTGTGCCGGATTCCCAGTCCCCCTCCACTATGACGAAGCGGGAATGCGCTGGGTCGTTTTAGTGGGTAAACCGGGTTCGACCGCCCGGGGAGTCCCACATACCCCTCCCGTCCCCCGACGGGAGGGCATGCGTAATGGATTTTTTCCCAGCGTGAAAAAAAAAAAAAAGGTGAACCAGAGGTACAGAAAGTTAACCGTGGATCACCTAGGTGAACCAGGGGTACAGAAAATTAACCGTGGATCACCTAGGTGAACCAGGGGTACAGAAAATTAACGGTCGTACACCTAGGTGAACCAGGGGTACAGAAAATGAATCGTGGATCACCTAGGTGAACCAGGGGTACAGAAAATTAACGGTGGTACACCTAGATGAACCAGGGGTTAATTTTGATGAGAAAACGATGTCAAGTTTACTCACTTAACCAACCGCCAAGTTTTTAAATTGGCAAGTATTTTGTATCAATAGGAAAAAAAAACTAGAATTAGAATTTCTAAAGTAATTTGCCTATGGGGGTCTGAGACATCAGTTCATTTTGGAAAAGGGGTCTCTTGCCCAAAATAGTGGCAGACCCAGTTTTAAAACATTTACAACTGACTCTTCAACAGTTATGTTGTGCGGAGGAATGAGGAAAATGTCGTGAGGAAAGTTTTGAGCATGAATGTGAATGGAGGACGACTAAATGGTGGTTAGGACGTCATAGTAGGTAGTCAACAAATGGCACGCTTGGTTTTCATACGGATCGTGAATTCGTGATATTGCGTTATCGGGGAAAATTAATAAAATAAATAAATATCGCTGGACATTACACACAGCGCCATCTAGCGCCACACTAAGCAACAAGGCTTGTGTCGTGGACACCAGATAGTTGATTTACTACATAGATACCTTTTGTTTGTAAATACATACTTATTATACATATAAACATCCATGACTCGGAAACAAATATACATGCTCATCACACAAACATTTGCTCCTACCGGGATTAGAACCCGGGACCCAACGCACGTAAGGCAGCCTGTCTATCGCTGCGTTATTCGGGTTGTCAAAATTGGTAACTGACTACCTGTAACGACTGCCTAAGATCTACAAATGACAGCCGGGACCAACTGCTTAACGTGCTTTCCGAGGCACTGAGGAAACTCTATATGTATTGGGCGGTCACCCATCCACAGACCAACCTAAGCAAGGGCAGCTTAACCTGAAGATTGATCCGAGCGGCTGTTTTTATTTAGCCACAAGCTCCCTACTCTAACCCTATACTACTGACTCTAAAACTTGACACTCCTATATAAAATTTATAATTGACATTATCTACTACATTTTTATTTACCGACATTTATAATTTTTGTTTTTTCTTAAATTTTCTTGTTGATATTCTGAGAATATTTATTGTTCGACTTCTTTGACCAGGGCTCTGAACCGGTTTAAAAAGAGCGGTATTTTTTTTTATTAAATACCGGTAAATATATCGTTCCTACATTTACCGGTTACATAAGCACAAACGGTTTTGACACTCAACTTAACCGGTTAATTCCGAAATTAGTCATTTCTTTTTCGTCTACTTTTTTACCACTTCCAACAAAATAACCCATGATCTGACCACGAAGTAGACACAATAGCCCATATATGCCCAGAACTTTTTATAACACCGATTTTTATAATTTTTACATATATTGTTTATTGATAAAAGCAAACAAGACCTGTGATAGTAATTTTTCAATTTCTGAAAGTTGGTTCGTTCAGTGGGTCGAAAATGACCCTTTGGGCAGATAAGGTCGTACACTAGTATGGAGAAAGAATAATCAAAATAAAACAGTAATATATCCTTTTCAGTATTTATTATTAGTTTAGACAAATAAGATAGGAACTATTAGGTACCTGAGTAATTAAATTCGGTAAGTAAGGAACATAGGACAAAATATCAGTTATAAATGAAATGCTGCAAAGCATTTGTCATGCAAATTGACGTCACATTTGCGGCACATTTTGACTGTTTTATTGTTACACAGCGCACATCTTCTGACCTGGCTTGTGAGAATAATATGTTCAGCAGAATGTTTTCTAACAGAAACAGGTACACTAGTCTTTGCCTTCTTCAGTGGTCCAGGCTGAGTTCTGGTACTCCCATATTTCTGGAGTAAAGACCTTGCAATAGATCGGCGAAATTCCAGTGGGTCTACGCTTGCCCCTAATGATCTGGCGAGCAAAGACGCGTTGTTGACGGCGACGTCAACTAGCCACATCAAAATGGGAATATACCATTTTTTGCCTCTAATGGAAATCCTGTAAACTCCGACATTAGCATCTAGTCTATCTAGACCTCCCATAAATCGGTTCTAATGTACAACGTTTGGCTGATCAATATCAATTTTCTGTTTGGCAGCAACTGAATATCGGCGTGCCTTTTGAACGGGGTGTACTCCAAATTCATTTGACAACATTGTAACTACGCTGTTCTCATTCCATCGTACGGCGCAAATATTATCATTTATTTCCAACCTGTAATCATTAAATCCTCTGGGCTGTTTCTTGCAAGACTTTACCTCCATTAGTGGACATTTGTCCACTCTATTGTGACGACCAGTTCCTGTGTGTATTGGATCCGGATGCCGTAGAACTTGGTTCGAAAATTTGGGAACTACTAGGAGCACAGACTTCGATGGTGGTGTCATCATAATTGTCTTCTTCGTCTTGTACCATATGCGTACCGTATGTGTACCATCTCAGCTGGAGCAAATAACTGATGTCGGTTCAAGCGATTTATATTGTAACAGTCCTCCTCACCTGAGTCACCGTCCGATATGGTACCTTCACAAGGCGGATCAATGTAAACATCAAAGCCCTGGACACCTTCCTCGTAGTCAAGTGACTCCAGGGCTTCAGCTATATCGTTTGTAGAGAGCACGCGCCGGGACCTGAAACAGGAAAAATATGATTATACAGCATGGTATGTGCCCACGGGGTCGTTACCGACCCACAAAAATGTTTCGATTGATTGCAATTACAAAAATATATTTTATAATCAATATTTACAACTATATCTCTAAAACACATATTCAGTTTACTATAAAAACAATTTTGATAGTAAAAAAGCATAATACAAACAAAATACTTACATGTTTATGCGCTTGGTTGCAAACTTTCTCGTGAAATGAACTTGTGCGATCTTGCACTGGCACTTGTCATTTGAAATGATTATATAGTAGGCATTACGATGAGCTGTGCTTCAAAATAGGTCTTTTAACTATCAAAAAATGGCGGTTTAACAAAAATTTATTTGTAAGTTCGCGGTTAGGGTGCATTGGAAGTAATCAACTACTTTCGGGTCATTAGCGACCCCCTGGGCATATATGGGACAAAGGCGTCTCGACCAAATCGGTCATTCGACAGATCATGATTTATAGTGACAATACCTCAGAAAATAGTATGAAAAAAAAAAAAGTTTGATCTGAGGACGTCAAATACACCTAAACAAAATGACATCGCAACGTCCAGACAGTGCGAGCGAGTGGCGGAGGCCGGGGACCTTGGACCTTAGAAAAATGGATTTAACCGGTTAATTCTGACTATCAAAACAAAAATCCATGAAAAATTGTTCTCATAAACCGGTAAATACCGGTAAAGTGCAACCTTTAACCTAAATCGATTTCGGTTTTGGGTCAAGGAGCGTAACCGGTTAAGAATTTTAACCGATTTAAACAGAGCCTTGGCTTTGAAATTCTATTTTTTTTTTTAATTTTCATTAATGTATTGTTATAATTTTATAATTATAATGTATTTGCTGCAAGTAATCAACTGACATTAAATTAAATTGATGATAATATTTGTACGCCAAATGGCAAAACATAGAGCAAGGATGAAAATGTACCATCTCACACACTGTAACTAGGTAGTTACAGTGTAAATTAGTATCAGAACGTTTATTTGTTAACATAGGTATGTTAACAAATAAACGTTCTGATACTAATTTTGTAAAACCATAAAGTTGTATAAATCCGTCTAAAATGCTGGTGAACTCACAGGAACAGGTTATCCATGCAGTAGGTGTAGTCTGGGCGCGCGTTGTCCGGCAGGTGGCAGGCGCTGAACACGATGAGCGCTGCGCCGGCGCAGTCGTACCCGCCGTGCGATATCACGCGCTTGTACGGCTCGATCACCTACGGAACATTCATTATAAAACATTGAATTTCTATTAAAAAAAAAACTTAGTATATTAACCATCTGGTTTCCACGACACAAGCCTCGTTGCTTAGTGTGGCACTAGATGGCGCTGTGTGTAATGTCCAGCGATACTTTTATTATTATTTAGTTATTATAAAGGGTGTAAAAAGACTCCTAACGAAGCCGAAAGGCTCTTGTTCTCCTCATCATTGCGATCATTTTTTAGTTCTAGACCATACCTGGGAACCTTCTGGTTACGGAGATATTGGGGGTCAAAGTTCCAACTTTTTCACAAGTTTTTTTTTTCAAATACTTTACTTCATAAAATATAGCTTGATCTCTGCGACATTATGTCAAACTCATACACTTCAAAATTTGAAGTTTGTTGTATGAGTTTGACCTAAGTCGCAGAGATCAAGCTATGTTTTATGAAGTGTAGTTTTTAAGGTCAAAGCTTGACATTAAATACCTCCATAGCCCGTTTACTATTAAATGCGTCCATAAGCACAATGTTTTGAGTGTTTCATTAAGAGTTTTACTCTAAAACGTGATTTTTCACCCCAAACAAAAATCCTTTCCCAGCAATAATTTTTGCGTAGAGTTACATAGTTTGATGTACAGAATGCTTGGTTTACGGCTTCGCGGCAATCCGCGTCCACTTTTTGATTGCTCCAGGGCCTCCACACCTTTAAAACCGGCCCTTACACCTTCTTTACCTTCATATCACAGGTTGCATGTCCCCCCGCTCTGGGCACACTGATCCAACCTCGCTCGTTGCTTAACTCTTCAGCCGCGGAGTATTCCGGGATGGGGTCGCTGCCCTCTGATAGTGTGTTCGTTGATTTTGA
The DNA here is from genome assembly GCA_963853795.1 of Xestia rhomboidea. NCBI lineage: Eukaryota > Metazoa > Arthropoda > Insecta > Lepidoptera > Noctuidae > Xestia > Xestia rhomboidea. The sequence continues at coordinate 1,151,456 of OY970783.1, forward strand.
CCTGTAATGAAGAATTAAAATCTAAACTACAATCAAACATCAATAGGCATGACGACAGTATCAAAAAATTGCAAATCTATTTAGTCCGTCAGTTAGAGTATTGGAAAATAATGGACACGTATTTTTTGTTTTTGTAAATCAATGGATATTGACAAAGATAAAACGCATCAAAACTCGGGAGTGGGGGCTCGTGACGTCAGAACTAGCTAAAAATTACACCATGGCGTGACGTATTGAGAATTTTAAAAGCGTCATATCTTCGTTAATTTCGGTTTACGTAACAAAAGAAAAAACACGGGTCAAATATTTTTTGATAATCTAAGTGACGGACTAATTAGATTTTTTTGTCGTTTCGCCTATTATGTTGAAATTCCATGTAAGACTGCATCGTTGGTGTAGTGGTTGCAAGCGCGACTGTTCAGCATGAGGTCCTGGATTCGATTCCCGGGTCGGGCAAAGTGTTATTGGGTTTTTCCATCAGGAATTTCTCAGTAGCAGCCGCGGAGTCTAGTTTGTGCCCGGTTGACGGCAATGGGCTCGCCCCCTGTTACGTGGGACTTAAAAATAACTTGCGAAATATGGTTGTACTTGTTAGATATCTCTTCCAATATTATGACATTACATTAGATAAGTGTAATAAAACTTACATTTTGCTCCCCTCATCATCACTCAACACCAGGTGCTGATTGACAGGCTCCGTCTCCAACTCCTGAGGCTCAGGGGGCTCGTCTTCCGATTCCATGGAACAGACGCTGACGCTGTCCAGGCTACATCTGTCTTCTTCTGGAGGCTACAAGAAAATAATATCCATGTTTAATGAAACTTCTAAAGGCAGAAGAGCTCGGGACTTAATAATAACAGCCGTTCGGATTGATCTTCGGGGTAAGCTGAGCTTGCATAGGTTGGTTCGTGGATGGGTAACCACCCATTACATACCGAGTTTCAGAAAGCACGTTAAGGCGTTGGTCCTGGCTGTCATTTGTAGATATTTGACAGTTGTTACAGGTAGTCAATCGCCCGAAAGTCTGACACCCAGTCTTACCAAGGGGTATCGTATTACCCAGTACTAACTGGGGTGTGGAGCTCAGATAGGCAGTCGGACCATGTAAAATACTGGTATCCAGCTACATCCGTTTAGACTGGGAGCCGACCCCAACGTAGTTCGTGAATTCACGTGATTCCACGGACCAACCTAGGCAATCATTGCGCATCAGTCATTGCGATCATTTTTTTTCAATACACTTCCTCGAAAACGGGTTCTTATCGCACTACGATTAGGTTCAACATGCCATGTATTTCATACACGTGGATTGTTTTCGAAAATCGGGTGTTGGAAAATTGCCTTAGATAAAACTATACCTATACTTAGTACAAATTGGTGCAATGCCTATAGTCAGCGGTGATTGTTTTTTTTTTCATTATTTTATTTTATTTCTTCAAAAGTGTATTGAAAAACGTCGTTTGATACACGTGGACATTAGTTATTGCAGTTCTCGGCTCAAAAACCCCCTCGCCTACGGCTCGGGTGTTAGTTCCGCCTCGAATGCAATAACAAACTTTCTCCACTTGTATCAAAATGTACTATTGTTCTAGACTATACCTTACCATAGTTACGGAGATATTGGAGGGCAAAGTTTTTTTTTCAAATACTAGTTTTTGAGGACATAACTTTACTTTAAATACCTCCTTAACCCGTTTACTATTAAGTACGTCCATAAACACAATGTTTTGAGTGCGTTACATTGAGTCCTACCGTAAAACGTGGTTTTTCACCCCAAAAAAAAGTCGTTTCCCAGCAATATTTTTTGCGTAAAGTTACTTAGTTTGATGTACAGAATGCTTGGTTGACGGCTTCGTGTTGGGTCTGTTTACACCTGCCGGTCTCTTTAACAAAAATCGTGTGATTGTATAACACCGTATTGTCGCAACGATTGTTCACAGTTCACACGATATAAGTTTACTAACAATATTGTATGTCGCAGAAACTGTGTTACGCGTTTTTAAGCCTCGGTAATTACGCATTCCATTTGCTGGTCTTTGTTTTCCATGTTAGTTATAGTTCCAATCCACGCTCCATACTTGTATCTGATGGAACTGGCTGTCATTTGTAAATCTTTGAGGAGCTCGTGGTTAAATAGTAACAACCGGGTAGATCTTCCAGGTTAAGCGTCGGTAGCCGAGATAGTTTAGTAGATGGGTGGCACTCCATTACATACATAAAGCACGCAATCCGTTAGTCCCTGCTATTTGAACCTGAATACCGCTACTGTACATGGAGCGACCGCCTATCTGATCTCCACAACCCAGTTAGTACTGGAATCGTAAATCGGTAGACAAGGAATTTGTATTCAAAGCCCAAAAGAAATGCATCAGAGCAATGTGCCATCTAGATAGTACTATAAGCTGTCAATCTTTCTATAAAGATTTAAAAATCCTTACATTACCTTCCTTGTACATATACGAATTAAATGTAGTGTGAAATCGAATCCAAGATATTATAAGACTGTCTTTAAAAGCTACTATGTATATAGACAGTTACGAGACAAAAAAAGGTTAGATGTAGAAATACCGTATGGGGAAACGGCACTACTCAAAAAAAGTATTATTTGTATAGCATCACTGATTTATAACAAATTGCCCGATGAGATTATAAACTTACCTACTCCTCTATTTAAGAATAAATTATACACCTTCCTAATTAAAAATGTAATTACAATGTAAAAGACTATCTAGAAGAAAAAAATATTGCATTTTAATTATAGAATTTATTTGTTCAATACTTAATTATGATGGCTAATATAATTACTTTGACATATGACATTATTATTAATTTGCATGACATTATTATAACTTATAAATGACTAATTCAAATTTAGTGTTTATTTGTGTGACCATCTATATTCTAAATGACATTGTAACTCTGAATATGAATAAATTCTAATCTCTTAATGTTCCTAACATAATTGCACACCTAGCATGGTTATAATAGTGTACGTTATAAACTTTCTGTAACATCCCCTGAACCCGTGTTATGCAAATAAATGATTTGTATTTGTAATACGATACCCCTAAATTGGTAACTGACTACCTGTAACGACTGCCTAAGATCTACAAATGACAGCCGAGACCAACAGCTTAAGGTGGATGCTGCAAGCAGCCCGCGAAATTCAAATTTTCTTTCGTTTTTTGTTGTGCTAGGTTGTATGTTGATTAAAATATTCCTCGCGACTGTAAGACGTATATTATGTAGTTACAGAATTATAATCATCAAAATCATCAATACAACCCTCCAAGCGCATTAAGGTGCAGGAATGACTTTGACCTTGAAAAAGTCATTCTTGCACCTGTACTGAATTTCGCGGGCTACCCTGACCCTTTCACCTTGACACGGAGGAAATTCGGTATGTACTGGGCGGTCACCCATCCATGGAGCGACCTAGGTAACCGCGGGTTAACCTGAAGCTCGACCCGTGCGGCTACTCGGACAAGCAGTCACCTCATGCAAAACACTGGTATTCAACTCTATACGGTCGTAGTCGGTTTGCCAAATAAATAAATAAATATCGCTGGACATTACACACAGCGCCATCTAGTGCCACACTAAGCAACGAGGCTTGTGTCGTGGACACCAGATAGTTGATATACTACATAGATACTTTTTGTTTTTAAATACATGCTTATACATATAAACATCCATGACTCGGAAACAAATGTCCATGCTCATCACACAAACATTTGCTCCTACCGGGATGCGAACTCGGGACCCTAAGAACGTAAGGCAGCCTTTCTATCGCTACGCCATTCGGGTTGTCAAAATTGGTAACTGACTACCTGTAACGACTGCCTAAGATCTACAAATGACAGCTGAGACCAATAGCTTAACACGAAGGAAATTCGGTATGTAATGGGTGGTCACCCATCCGAGGACCGACCTTGATAACCGCTGGTTAACCTGAAGCTCGACCCGTGCAGCTACTCGGACAGGCAGTCGCCTCATGAAAAACACTGGTATTCAACTCCATACGGTCAGTTTGCCAAATGATGATGACTTTTAGAACAGTCTTTGAAGACCATAGGACGACTCACCAGTTGAATCTTCCTCCGTTGTGTCCCGGGGCTCCGGTGCTGCGCCGGCGTGTGGCGGAGCGCTACGCTGCCAGTGTACGGGTCAAGGAGCGCCTGGTACGCCGACCTGTCTTCTTGCGTTGATGCTGATATTACATCTGGGGAGTCCAGGTCCTAGAGAATAGCATTATTCCTATGAAAACTATATTTTGCACGCGGCTTCGCTCTCATCGAGGTAGAAGATAATAGGCATGACGACAGTATCAAAAAATTGCAAATCTACAAAACAGAACACAGAAACAGAATAGTAAAATAAAAAGCTATTAAAAATTTACGAGCTACCAAAGATTCGTTTTTAGTGCCAATTTTAACGCAACTTGGGCAAAAAATTGGTAATAAAAGAAGTGTCAAATTTCCAAAACAAAGTCGGCACCGACAAAGCACAATTATCAAAGAATTCAATAAATTTAATTAAATAATATAATGAATTTATTTATACAGTGGTTTTTACTCGATTTTTCAAAGGTCTTTTTGTATTTTTTACGCGCGCCTTTTACTATGAATTTTCGTGCATCTCACTGAAATCACTCTGTCAGGCACGATGCCAGGTGAGACGAGCGTGCTTTTTGGCCACGCCCACCAGTGAGTTCAAGCCCGAAACTAGTATCACCTTTTTTTTTTTAAAATCTTCAAATGACTCCTCCCGCTCTGGGCAGAGCAGGAGGGAGTGTCAGATTTACTGACTAAAACCCATCCATGTTCCTTCATCGCCCTTAGTGTTCCGGGGCCACGGTATCTCTTTCCAATAGTCCCGCAGCCCCGGAACTAGTATCACCTTAAATATGCTTTGTATTATATTGCAAATAATAATAATATCCCAGGCCATAGCCAAGGTTTCTAGTGTCGGAAAATTCATAAAATCCTACAAGCCGGTCATCATCTTCATCATTTCAGCTGCAGACGTCCAATGCTGGACATAGGCCACCCCCAAGTGTCGCCACATTGACCGGTCTCGTGCGACTCGCATCCAGCGGATTCCTGCAACCTTCACCAGGTCATCGGTCCAACTAGTGGGAGGCCTTCCAACGCAACGTCTTCCGGTTCGCGGTCACCACTCCAGAACTTCTCGGCCCCATCGGCCATCCGTTCTCGAGCAATGTGCCCTGCCCACTGCCACTTAAGTTTGGCAATTCTTCGGGTTACGTCGGTAACCTTGGTTCTCTTGCCTTCATTTCTTCACTTAAAAATCAAAGGCTGTGGTTAGCATTGATTTGTGACCTGCAAACCTTTATGAATATACGAACACAAAATGTGTGTCACTTATAAAATATTTAAGTCCGGAAGTACAAAAAAGTACATGTGTCCGATAAGCGTCTTCGTCATACGAAACGTCATCCGTAAAAAACCAGCATTTATATAATAAGCGCTCCCAATTAGTGATCTTTGATTGTGAGTTTATGCTGTTTATGTATTTAGTACGTAAACATAAACATTTTAATATTATCGGTAAATGCGGAAATGTCTGTCTGTCACGTTAGGAAAATGCTAGGCAGGTGATGATGAATTGCTCAATTGGGTAGGTGATTTTAGAGTTTAGACCGCGGAAGGTCGAACTTTCCTCGGCAAAATAATGTTAAATACAAACAATACAAACACAATGCAATGTACGATGCTACTCAATACTCTTTTAATAATATTTTATACATACAACTATTGTACATACGTTTGAAAGCCACGTAAAATCTAGCTTATTCAAGAACCTGCTTTACAAGTATGTACAGTCGTGGTCTTTTCCGCCTGATCAGTTAATTTTTTTTTCGCTTAAATCATGCGGAGGCGCCGAGCCACGCCTCCTTACAGTTTAGGCCTATTAATTAATGCGCAAAATAACAATAACAATCGTTTAGCGTGTGTCGTCAGTGCGCTCGGCCGATCGGTATTGTCTTTCATTCATTATTTCTATATAAAGTCAACGGGGCGGGGCTAGAGAGCGTTTCTTTGTTGCGAGTGCAAGCAAAAATTTGCTTAGTGGTGATCAGGCGGGAGTGTCCGCGATAGTACCCACAACTGATGTGATGGAAAAAAATCCTAAATAGATGAGGCAATGTAACAGATTTAGACACTACGTAGAGTGACTTGTCCCCGAAGGCAACGACTGGAATCGGCTTCTAAGTTGCCTTCGCGTCTGTAGAATAGTAAACAGTTACAAAAGCATTGTGAGTTGATGTTTTTTTGGATCTTCATAAAATTTTTCAATAGTATCCGGACCATTCTTACAGGTAGTCCGTAGCCCGAAACTCTGACAGCCAGACTTGCCAAGGGGTATCGTATTACCCAGTACTAACTGGGTTGTGGGGGTCAGATAGGCAGTCGCTCCATGTAAAATGTTGGTACTCAGCTGCATCCGTTTGACTGGAAGCCGACCCCAACATAGTTGGGAAAAGGCTTGGCAGATAATGATCCGGACCCTTCTTAAAACTACTCGCCCACCCTTGGAGACTATTATAAGTCCAGCTTAATATCTCATGAAGTTTTTCTTCAGTCAGTGATGGTTTAAACTGAGACAATGCTATTCAGATGATGACAATGTTCACTTACGTTATGCATTCCTATACTGCTAGACATCTCAATCGGCAACTCGAAGTTAGGCATCGATCGTAGATGGGACGGAGACTCACACCATTCAGCCACCTGCAGGAGAAGGACAGATTATACAAGGTCAAATGAAATTGATTAGCGAAACTTTTTACATAATCGATAACTAATAAATTGGTTAGTTAAAATCAATTTTCATTAACTGACAGACAATGGATAATATCACTGAGCTTGTGCACAAAAGTTCCTTATACAAGGTGTTTGGTGCATCGAAAGAAGGGTTCATTAGCTGTCTCTTCGGCTCCAAGAACTCATCCTTGACTCCACGAATTGAAATGTCGAATTTCAAATGTCGATTTTGGGATATATTGTCTAATCACGATTACAGGGCACTTCGACTGAAGGGGTTAGGTTAGAGTTGTGGCTAGAGGAGGCCAGGGCGGCGCAGGAGGCGCCATGGCGACCTGATGCCGCCCCTGGGAGGTGTGAACGGGCGATAGATCAAAACCTTCGAGTCTATCATCGTCGCATTGCACGACCCTCACGAGCGGCGGCGATGTTTCAGGTGAGCCCGGACATCGCCAAAGGAGTTTGGTGCCCGGAAGCGGGCTGCGCTGGATGGGTCGCGAACGTCATGCGTAGCAGTTTTCGCGGCTCATCCGCCAAAGCGACAGTAGGCTCACGACGGTTTTTTAGCGGTTGCAAGCCCCACATAACCAAGCCGTCTAAAAAATAAATAAAAACGATTTGTGACCAGCCACACGCATGGTCAACGAGCTGTGCCGCGGCAGCAGATAGTGAGCGGTATTGCTTTTGTTAGGGTTAGTGTATCCTCACACAGCTTGGTAGGTAACATAGTCTACTCACCGAATGAAATTCTTCATTAACACTGATATCCACAGGCTGCGTCTTCGGCGTACTTTGTTGCCGATGTTTCTCCTCGACATACTTTAACACCCCATCCGCCTTCTGTGGCGTCCCATCTCTCAACTTCGGCACAATCTTCCTTCTTTCCACTTTATCCACCCTCGCTACATCAGGAGGAACCGTCAGGTCTAAATCCTGACTCCTAAATGCTGACAGATCGTGACTTCTGAAGTCCTGACTTTCAGCAGTAGCAAAGCTTTCCGTGAAGTACAAATTGTTTTTTGAAGTGTTTCTTTGAGGACTATAAAAACCGTTGTTCTCATTAGGTCTTTCATCTTCGATACTGGATAGACTAAGGTCTTTTTCATCATCAATTTTATGGATTTTCTTTGGGATTAAATCAGGATAATTCTCATCCGGACTCATTAAAGGATGATTTGTAGTTAAGGTTAAAGTAGAACTGAATTTTGGAGGGCTTATACCAAGGTTTTTGGGACGAGGAGAATCTAGGTGCAAATTCGACATTTTGGTTATCAAGCTGTCGTTGAAGCGTTCTGGTTCCGATAACCGGAGGATTTCCGGGTTTTGGAGTCTTAAGACTGGTTCCGGATGGTCCCCTTCGAAGTCGGAGGATAGGACCGAGTTTGGGGTGTCTTGGGACCTAAATGATTCGGATCCCGTATCCATCTTTTCATCTGAGGATGGTGATGTTAATTCGTCGTCATTTGAGCGATGTGTTCTGAAGTTACTGGAACAAAGAGAAGGTCAATTAGGAGTTATTTACATAATAACATAAGATCACGCATCTGTGTCTGATCAGTAATCCAGGTAGGGTTAAGCATTACTGTCATTTTTGTCTGTTTGTTCCAACTAATCTCCGAAACGGCTGAGCCGGTTTTGACGGGACTTACATTGGCAGATAACTGTTATAAAGGACTAATTTAGGCTACTTTTATTAACCGACTTCAAAAATCAGGAGATCCTCAATTCGTCGGAACCTTTTTTTTATGTAATGTTCCCCGATTACTTGAAGATGTCTGGACCGATTTTTTTTTGTTTGAAAGTGTATACTTCCCAGGTGGTCCCATGATCATCAAGTCAGGATCTGATGATGGGATCCTGGAGAATTAGAGAACTCTTCAAACTTCATAGACATACTTGAAGCGATTTGGTTAGTTTTTGGAAGAGTACTTTCTCGGAGTGGTCCCATTTCAATTTGGTGAAGATCTGATAAAGAACTTCGGAGCAAATAGACTGCAGGGATTTCTGAAATCTCATGTCTGTCTATTGTTTACACCAGTTCATAACATAACATCACGCCGGTACGCTGTGAAGGGTACGTGAATCACTAAAAAGTGAAAAATAAAAAAACACAAACAAAAAAAAAACAAAAAAAAGTGAAAAATAACTTCAGCTTCAGAAGTTTTTTGTCACTTTTGACTTCTGAAGCTAGTTATTTTTCACTTTGTGTTTTTTTAAGTTTGTTTTTTTTTATTTTTCACTTTTTAATGAACGTTTACGTTTTTTAGTCGGTTTTACACTTGAAATCGAAAGCAAAATCTTATTCAAATTGGGAAGTAATCTCATTATCTGCCGAGCCTTTTCCCAACTATGTCGGGGTCGGCTTCCAGTCTAACCGGATGCAGCTGAATACCAGTATTTTACATGGAGGGACTGAGGGCAGGAAAAATCAGCTGTTCCATACATTTTGACGAGATATGCGAACATAATTGTATGGAACAGACGATTTTTTTACCGCGCTTCAGGGTTTAGTCCCATAGTAAAAGTTGTTCATAATGATGAGTACAATGACCGGTCGAAGTTTATCGATATCGTCCGGTAACACGGTGTACAAAAATCTCGTGTCACAGTGTTTGTTATCGAACTCATCCAAAACGGCTTGACCGATTTTTTTATAATATTTTCACGGGAACGAAGGGTGCGGGCAATAGCTTGTATACGTACACATATAAGTGTATAATAATATATACCTGTAAAAATACGTAACGCTAAAATATATGTATAAACAAAAATCTAAAAATAATATTTAAACATTCACTATATGAGGGGTCACACGAATGTGACCACCTGTGACAAGGACGGAAGGGGGTCAATACATGAAATTCGTGTGACGTAATTTATGGATGGGCCCCTACTATGTAGTTATACATATAAAATCTTACTAGGTGAGTTTTTCGTTCTGCATTCACACATATTGATAAACTAGTAAAGTCAGCAAGCAAAAAACGACAATTCTCACGTTTTGCGAACAACACATGAATCATCGTTAAAATAACTCGTGTGACGCGATTACAGTGCGCTAAAGTTTTAAAATGTTAAACGGTGCTCTTTGAGAGAAAGAGTGGACCGCGATCCATCACATGGATGGGTCTATGTGATGTGCGGGGGTGATGAATGGCACATTCAGGTTTTTAATTATATTTTTACTAGCTGTTGCCGGCGGCTTCGCCCGCGTGAAGTTCGGTTACTGTCCCACTGGATCAAAATAAAGGGATAATTAGTATCCTAATCACTGTCACAATCACTGTCACAATCACTGTCACAATCACTGTCACAATCACTGTCACAATCACTGTCACAATCACTGTCACAATCACTGTCACAATCACTGTCACAATCACTGTCACAATCACTGTCACAATCACTGTCACAATCACTGTCACAATCATTACCATCTTATCATAATCGTTATCACAATCATTGTCACCGTAATCACAATCAACATCATCGTTATCACAATCATCACAATAAATCTAAAATAACCCTGTATAGAAGTCAAATTTACCATCTTCTGGATCTCAAAATAAATGCCATATTCGTAATCAGCACCCTTGATAATCTCGGTATCGACACCCATATTGATTTTTAGACATTTCAACCCCATCGCACCCCAATAGGGGATGATGGTATTTCAGGTCCGCCATTTTCAATCTTAAAATCGTTGTTTTTGTAATACACCATACAAACTATACCAACGTTGATTTTCAGACTTTGTCACCCCATTTCCCCCTCTTAGGGGTTGAATTCTGAAAAAACCTGAAACCCGTTTCTACTCATTTATCAATAGGAGCACTCCTGCGAAGTTTTGAATAAAATAGTCTAACTAATCTGGTTTTCTCATACAAACTTTGGAGCCCCGTTTAACCCCCTTAGGGGTTGAATTTTGAAAAATCCTTTCTTAGTGCACCCCTAGATCACATAAGGAACCTACTTGCCAAATTTGGAATCTGTAGACCCAGCGGTTTGGGCTGTGCGTTGATAGATGAGTCAGTCAGTCAGTCAGTTTCTTCTTTTATATATTTAGATTCCTTTTTATTTTTTCGAAAGTGTATTGAGAAACGTCGTTTGATAGACGTGGGCATTTGTTACTGCAGTTCTCGGCTCCATAACAACCCCGCCTGCGGCTCGGGTGCTAATTCCGCCGCGACTGCAATAACAAAGGGTTTGGAAGATTTTTGTATAAAGTCTGGTAAGTCTTTTTTTTCAAAGTTGCGGCCATGCATATATTAATATAACCTATATTAATCGATAGCTGGTATCAATATAAACAAGTTTTGTTTTAGACAAAATGTTCTTCTAGGCAGCCATTTAATTCAAACCCCTTTACCCACTTATATTTATTTATTAAAACTTTATGCACATAATGTACAAAGGTGGACTTAATGCCTTGGGCATTTTCTACCAGTCTATCTTATATCAAAATGAATAAAAAAACAATAATAAACGGCTCTCCCCAAATTACATGTGATGATGTGATGTGTGGCGAAACGTGGGTGTACTATTACGTACACCTCTGCCTTACTCTTTGGGAAAGACATGCGTGATGTTATGTGATATCCCCGTCGTCCGTGTTTACCAACACAAATCGATCAACTCCAACCAACTCTCGACTCAGCGCGCACAGTTGAAAGCAACAGCACGCATTTTTTTACGCATTCATTTACATATCGCCTTATGTCAGTGAAAACGGGCAATAGAATAGAAAGTTTTTATTTCAGACCGGAGTCCATAGGGTTAGTAACAATTTTACTTAAGGCGACTACAGGAGCTAAATTAGCAACTCTAATAGGCATGACGACAGTATCAAAAACATGCAAATTATCTATTTAGTCCGTCAGTTAGAGTATTGGAAATGAATGGACACGAATTTTTTGTTTTTGTAAATCAATGAATATTGACAAAGATAAAACGCATCAAAACTCGGGAGTGGGGGCTCGTGACGTCAGAACTATCTAAAATTATACCTAGGCGTGACGTATTGAGAATTTTAAAAGCGTCGTATCTTCGTCAATTTTGGTTTACTTAACAAAAGAAATAACACGGGTCAAATATTTTTTGATAATCTAACTGACGGACTAATTAGATTTTTTTTGTCGTCTCGCCTATTGTGGTGGTTCAAACTTCATTTGAAATACTGTTAGAATAAAGTTCTAATCAGCTTGCACTAAAGTGGTTGTTACGTCAGTCACTGCGGGCCGAATAGTGCGAACTAAGTGGTTTTTTTGCGATTTACAAAAAATCTATTGATTGGACTAAAAAAACAAAACACTGGTGTCGATTCTGTTGTGCACAAACTAAACTTTATTTAGGCTATTGCTATCTTTTTCTCTCTAATAAAACGAGAAAGAGACGGACGTAATTTAGAGCTGTCAAATTTAGTTGGAACTAATATTTCTATACAAATGAAGGGTGCACGTAAAAACATGTCGACTAAAAACACGGTGAAGCGCAAGGCATAAACTAGTTTGACATCTCTAACTTAGTTCATATTTATAGCCGTCCTTTTCTCGCACTGCCTTTTACTAAAAGATAGCAATAGCCTAAATTAAGTTTAGTTTGTGCACAACAGAATCGACACCACTATCATGCTAATAATATGTTGCTTGTAGAAATATTTGCCAAAATGGTCGTGATTTTTTTCCAATGGGGAAAAATGAAAATGTATACATATAAATATATTTATATATTATGTTTTCAAAACACTATCATACTAGCATATATCCTGAAAAACATCATATATTTTTCTGGATTTGTTTATTGCAGTGAATCATGTGCTTTTTTGCATTATAAAACTCGTGTTTAGCTCCTGTAGTCCCCTTAAGTAATTATAAAAACATCGTTCACCCAAACGCGAACTCACACCCGTTTAGTTGATAAGCGACAATTACCCACTGAGCTATAATGGCATGCCATTCGCCATACATAGAGAGAAAGTAAATAAGACAATGGTGCTACGTCACCATGTTTTTTGCTCCAAATAACCATGTACTTTCTATAATTACCTCTTTAACTAGGGAACGTTAATTTTATGACAAACTAGCTTGAATGCACACCTCGAGTGCACCGGCGTACCCCAGATCCGCAAGGAAACTCTTGGAACACCAAGATCCCTTGCGGTTGTCCTGAGGAGAGCGGGAAGATTGATCTGCTTCTGGAGGGAGGTAGGCTGGTTGGAACAACGGCCGCCATGGCTCACGTAGAATGGTCCACTTTATTGACAAAGTGCGGAAACCGAAACCCTAACATAGAACACAAATAGACTTCTTTTTATTAGGGGGAAAATATAATGACCACCAAAAATAACTTTGTAAGCACTAACATCTATCACCTACAATATCAATTGATCACCAAATTTTAATGAGGTGGTTGATGACAAACTTTTGCCTAGGCCGACTTGTGGCACCCCGACAAGGATAGATTAGGTTAGAAGGGTATGGCGGGGTCGAATGAGCGAGCAAAGCGAGCGAATAGACCCCGCCATACCCTTCGTGGTTATTTTTTTATAAACCATTCAGAAGTAGCGGGGTTACTTCGACCGGGTCTCCTTCGACTCGGATGCAAGAGCTTAACAGTTCAATTTCTGGTGGTCATTAGCTAAAAAAATTTTTCGGTTCTAGTTTCACGATAAAATGGGGATCTAATTTTGGTGATCATTTACTATTTTTGGCAATCAAAAGTGATTTTTTTGCCGTTACATTTTACTAAATCTGGTGGTGGGTTTAACATAAGCCTTTTTATTATTACAAAGTATGTCTTAATTCCGATTTTTGCACGCACTCCAGTTACGAATAAAACGCCGCTGACCTTTTTAGAAGGACCTCACTTATAACTAATAAGGTCAGTCCCATGTCATTCAGGGACAGATATTTCCCCCTCCCAACCGGTTCCGTAGTCCTGGAACCCTTATAGTTGAGAACGTAGTCCTAGAACCCTTTTGACGACCCGAATGGCGCAGCGGTAGTGAGCCTGCCTTACGTTCTAAGGGTCCCGGGTTCGAATCCCGGTTGGAGCAAATGTCTGTGTGATGACCATGGACATTTGATTCCGAGTCATGGATGTTTATATGTATAATAAGTATGTATTTACAAACAAAAAGTATCTATGTAGTATATCAGCTATCTGGTGTCCACGACACAAGCCTCGTTGCTTAGTGTGGCATTAGATGGCGCTGTGTGTTAATGTCCAACGATATTTATTTTTATTATTTATTTTATTTATTTATTAGTTTCGTCATGTACGTCTGTCTGTCTGTCTGTCCGAGGGTTTTTAATACTATTTTTCGATTTAATGCTCCATTTACGAAATATTAAACTTTAAAGTGTGTTGGATAATTTTGAACCAAATAAAAAAATCCTTAGAATAAATCCTTTACAGTGACTAAGATGAAGTAGTTGCTTGAATATAACGCGCTACTACGGAACCCTATACTGCCAATTCAAAAATAACCTCGTTGATCTGGCATGAGGCGGGGTGCGATTCCTAGGTCAGACATAGTGTTATTGAGTTTTGCCATCTGGAATTTCTCAGTCTGGTTATGTGCCCGGTTGATGGTAATAGGCTTACCCTCTATTACATGACATTTAAAAGACCCTAACTGGCGAAATGTGGGTGTAGAATTAGGTACACCTCCGATTCCTTCAGGGACTACAAGGTTTGATGTTATGTTTATTATATAATTTCCTTTTATTTATTGTATATTCATGACAATCTAATATATATATATTTTCTAATATAAATAAAACAATATCCTCAATGCATTCATTAAAATTATTGTATTTTATAATAGGATATTACATCATCAGATTATAATGACTAATACTTAGTTATGTGTTTGAAGGTGAAATTTTATTCTGTGAATATGTTACAGACAAAACACTTTAAACTTGGTTCGAAATTTGTAACAGGTTCATACTCAAGATACCATTTTTAAAGGACTTCTGGGTTTATGAAGATATTATTTTGTAGGGGCAGTGAGAAATTAAAAAGATATTTCTACCCACCAGTTTTTTGGCATAAACACCTTTAGTAGGAGCCGGTATTAGAAGACGATGAACAATGCCAGCCTAGCAGACCAGGCACATTTTGAATAGGCGAGACGACAAAAAAAAACTAATTAGTCCGTCACTTAGATTATCAAAAAATATTTGACCCGTGTTTTTTCTTTTGTTACGTAAACCAAAATTGACGAAGATACGACGCTTTTAACATTCTCAATACGTCACGCCATGGTATAATTTTTAGATAGTTCTGACGTCACGAGCCCCCACTCCCGAGTTTTGATGCGTTTTATCTTTGTCAATATTCATTGATTTACAAAAACAAAAAATACGTGTCCATTAATTTCCAATACTCTAACTGACGGACTAAATAGATTTGCCATTTTTTGATACTGTCGTCATGCCTATTGCGGTAATCTCCAGACACGCACGGAATTAGTTCTTCTAACACTAAAAGTAGAGCAGGGCAGAAAACAGTAAAAACAGTGTACGTTCAGATGGGCCAGCCACCAGAACTGGGACAGCTTACTTATTGACCAGGACACAATGTTCCAAACCAGGATATGTTCCGGTGTAATGGGACATACAGCAGCTCTACACTAATATGACAATATTAACAGTTTTTACAATTAATATGTGATGGAGTGAGGCATATTTTCGTCGGAAAATCAAGACTTTTATTGGTCTAAAATCATCAATATTGTCTGAGCAAGCATGATGATAAATTCTCATTAATTTAATTTTCTGTATGAGGGATGGGTTTGCAATGTGTGGAGTTCAGTAGTGTTCAATTTGAAAACTAAACTGTGATGCAGGACTTCTTAAGTTTATTTATTTACTAGTGTAAATCCTAAGCATAACTAATATTATACTTAAATGCGAAAGTAAGTTTGTTTGTTTGTTGCCTTTTCACATCTAAACCACTGAACTGATCATTCTGTTTCATATATACGTAGTCAGGTGTATAAAAACGGACATATCAACTTAAAAATGGTCACGTCCAATGAGATAATTTGAAAGTTATTTAAACGGATACAGTGTTAATCCTTATCAACTTAAATATATCAGTTATCTTAAATATTTCATGCACATTGTTATAATCAAACAATCAATTTAATTTATTTTAAATGAATTTCTTAGTAGTTATCACAAAAAAAATATGTGCACCAAAAATACATTATAATTTATAGTAATTTCAACCTAATCCACAAATTTGATGCATTAAGTGTGTGCCAGACTGTTGTAAACGAACCCTCCACACACCTCCACACCGGTCTCCACCGGCGGTTCACAACAGCACGTACTGTTGGCGCACTGTTTGCTAACTCAAGATATGAGTACAAGTATTTGCAAAGACCTCAGAGGATCAAAAGATTTAAACTGCAAATAATGACATATATCAGTACCTACAGGCATTTAATCCATTACATAGTAAACAGTCACAGCACAAAACTTCTAGTAAATAGAGACCCATCTAGAAGAATAAATATGTACGGACTTCAATATTTTGTGTTGTTCATATATGTGTAGTCTAACATATAAAATCAATTAAAATAATATAATAACACATATTTCATAAATTGTCGAACCACTTTCCTCAAGATAAAATTAAATAATAAATAGGAAATGTGGGTAGCAAGTACCTTCATGAATTTATATAAAACCTGTTCTAGAATCACCTCATTCGACCTACAATTTGGCAGACACATTCATTATGCAAAAAAAGAAAACAATATGCACACAATACACACGAATTCATGAGGAATTTAAATAATAGCGAAAAATCGACACCTCAATTTCCAATTTAAAAAAATATCGTATTCAACGAAGGAAATCATGTAAAATAACACACTCACCTCATTTGTAACTTCTCTATCTTGGAAATTCTGTATTATTTTATTGAGAAAACTATATCAGAATATTATAAAAAATATTTTTATAAAGCGCTGGTGTCATCGGGTTTCGCATAGCTTTATAGCTTTTGACAGCTAAGTTGACGTTTCGTTTTAGATTTTACGCTAGCATTCGTTGTTTATGTTATTGACGCGTTCAAGTTTAGAATATTTAATGGGGATTTTGGGGTTCAGTATATCAATTGAAAAACGGCAAAATGTAATAGCATAATAACGTAGAAACAGCTGTCATTATATTTTTTCTAAAAAGTCTATTTTTTACCCTTTCTTTAACTCGCAGATACGAATAGCAATAATATACGATTGTGCTAAACTTGCCCGCGAGTTTCAAATATACTCCGAGCGCGCGTCGTAATGGCAACATAATAACGTCGATTTTAAAATAATATATACTCGTTTCAGATACCATATCACTTTTGACAAGAAAGGAGGTGTATTATATTACGTGTAATAGAGAAGTATGGAAGAAGAAGACATGCTGTGCCAACCCCAACTTGAATTGGGATAAGGGCAAGAGAATGATGATGAATTTTAAGCATTTATTCATATCAATAGATGATAGTGATTGTGATAAAATGCTATAGGATAATTTGTACTTATGATTAAAAAAATCGTTGTATTTATGTTACGTCTAGGTACACCACGCGCTCGGTGCTAGGGCTGGATATTTGGTAGTAAAAAAGTTGGACTGTACCTGGGGGCATCTGAAGTTAGCATTCTCCTGCTCTTATCCCAATTCATTTGGGGTCGACGCAACATGTATTCTTCTTTCATACTTCTCTATTACTCGACATCTCATCTGAGATCTCTTTTCTTGCCATACCATCCTTCACACAGTCCATCCACCGTTTCTTTGGCTTTGGTTGGCTCTTATACCCATCCACATTTATACTCAAAACTTTCCTCACGGCGTTTTCTTCGTTCCTCTGCATCACATGCCCACACCAAGCCAACCGTATCCACAATTCCACACCACTTATCAGTCACGCGCGCCACTGTCAGGCTTCGCTTCCTCATATGTAGGTACTCATTTTTTATTTTATCCATTGGTGTAGCGCCACACATCCCCTTTAGCGTTTGACGTCGTATTCGATATAATTCTTTTTTCTGTTCCTATTGCAAATCTTTGCACGTGCGTTATATACGGCACGTATATTAGATACACGGACTAAAGAGAAATTAAAACGAACTCAATGTGATGTTGATTTACTGATCATTAACGTCAGTTAATCCTCAAGAAAAACAAGACAAAAACTCACATGTGAAAGTGATTAAACACAACAATGAATGGGAAAGACAATGGTCAAATTCTTCGAATGTAACTTATACAACTGGAAACACATAGCGACATCGATCTTGAACTCTGAGTCAATCTATTTTTTCCTTCACTTTATGAAAGACCATTGTTACATGTCTTGTTTGAAAAATTGCCTTCAAACCTTTTGAAATGGGTATGTTTTAAACCAGTATATAATGTACCTACATTTAAAAAATAAATATACTTAGCTAAAGTGCAATAGAATTTTTAATTTTTATTACTTTTTTTAATGCAAATGCTCTCTTTGAGCCCGAATCTTGACTGAATTTACATAAACAGTAAGAAAATAAAAGGGTGTATAATTATGGGCAATTAAATTGATCCTCTTTTATAAAACCGGTGTTTCGCTCTCACGGTTACTATTACACTGAAATGTTTATTTCCTAAAATGTGTTTGGGATGTTATGAAGAAGAGTTTATTATGAAGATAAATATGCAAAACACTATCCCGGAAAGAACACATTACTAAGTTTGTTGAAATGTTTCACGGAAACTCGCAAAGAATGGCAAAATATTATACTTTTTTTGCCTTTCTGGACGGTGTCTTCTTGGCGATTGTTTAACAAATATTCCGCGAGAAATGTATTTCTAGCCCGATTTGCGCAAATTTTACTTAGTGCCAAACTAGTGTTTGAGTGCACAGGGTGAATAATAAAGTGTTATATTACAGGCGAAGTTAACAAAGTGAAAATGCAGTTGGGAACGCTTGTTTTCTTATTGCATCTTATATTTTCTATTTATGCTGAGGATGTGAGCTGTAAGTTTTTTTTAATGTATCTATCGATCTGAAATTCAGATGTAAGCAATGGCTTATGGTGTTCAAGTATTCATAATCTAGGTATGATGTATTTCTATTTATGTCCTCATTCATATTTCCAGTGGGTTTATTCAGTATCTAATAATGTTTCTTTACCTTGAATAGGTAACAGACCATAGTACCTAGTTCATTTTATTTTTTGTCCAAATTGAAAATCGCAATTTCTAGTGAGTCAAGCTGTAAAACACAGAAAATTCAGGCATTGTGTGGCGACGTTTATTTGTAAACGTGTCGATTTCTTGTTGTTGTAATCAAAACATAACACAAAGCTTGCCCAAGTTACAGTTTACTGTGGTTTTCGTGGGCAAATATTTATCCGTAAATCTAATTGAATACACTATATCGCCATGACTATGAACTATTGCTTGCTGGTTCTCTCACAGTTGTTTATATTGGCGTTCTGTGAGCCTATCACCAATTCATCACCTCTGTGTGGAAAATACATGGAATGAGAATCACAAAGATTGTATCATAGATAGCCCATCTTTTTCTCATATTGAAGCAAGAATCACATGACGTAACATAATGCCTGTAATTGCGAAGGGCTAGGCATGGGTGTACCTAATAGTACACCCACATTTCGCCAGTTATGTTTATGTTCCGTGTAATAAAGGGCGAGCTTATTGACATCAATCGGGTCCAAATCCAGATTCCTAGGCTGTTGCTGAGAAAATCCTTTATAAAACACAAAAAAAACCTACACTCACTAGCTTAAGTAACACAACGATTGTAACGATACCACGTACATCGAAATCGGTTTAGGCGTTTTAGAAGTTATGGTGGAATAAAGAAACTCACAAACACATAAATTCATGAACCCTGAAAAACATAACACTCCTTTTTTTGGGCAGTCGTGTAATAAAAATAATACCGTTATAAAAGGCGGTGTCAGATGTTCGACCAATGCTACAATAAGCAGTAGGTATACTTTCAAATAAAAGACGAGCCGTCTTTAAAACAGTAGTGATTTAGAAATATCCTACTCTGCTCTTCATTGCGCCTTTTTCGAATACATTCTCACTATATGGGCCGTATATTCCAGATCAAGCTTGCGTGGACAAATACTCAAGGAAAGGCTACCAACCATGGCAAGAATGGTCTGACCATTACACGTGTCATCGGTACCGATGCGAGATTCGGGACGGGAAGTACTTCATAGCTGCTGTTGGGTAAATCTTCATTTTATTACCAGCATTGGAGGTTTATAAGAAAAAGATCAAAACACCAAAATTCAAAAAGCATGCATTGCAACATCAATGGAAAAGCTAGCACTTCTCCTGGCGTATTCACACGCATATTTACTTCCTAATGAAACATTTTTTTTTTGCTACCCTTATTGCACAAACTTTTTGTCAAATACGCCAGTATTGTATTTCATTTAAGGGGCCTCAGTGAGGTCCTATGCATTAAGTCAATAACCCAGCAGTTGGAGACTACTTGCTACGATTTTTCCAGGTAACACATAAGCACCTCAGTGTACATAACTTTTACTATCCTTGACGGGAACAATCTACTCATAAATGCGTTGTATGACTATTCTACTGAATGCCTGACTCTTTCAGTTTAAGCTAATTTGTAACTTTACTGATCCTTCAGATGTAGAAAACCGAAAATTCCTGAAAATGCATTGGAATGCCACGAATACATAGAAGATGAAAATGTTGGTATGTATTGAAACTGTGCTTTCTTTATTTTGCAGATGAGTAGTTTAGCTATTTTAACATTTAAAGTGAATGTTTCATGATTTATTAAAAAATATCGCAGAAAACTCCTAAATAACACTAAATAATATCCTGACCAAACCGAGACTATGCCTAACCTACATCATAAACAGACAGACTTATGTACGATACTTTCTTTAAATTAAAATTATCTGTTCAGAGTTTCCAACTTGTTGCGCTCGTCTGAGGTGCGTCGTTGAAGTCAACGGTGAGAGAATTGTACAAACACGAGGACAGCCCGGAGAATTGTTCCCTGACAAGTAAGACTGAATAAAGTGTTTAATCTGCACGTCAAACTGACATGACGACCCGAATGGCGCAGCGATAGTGAGGCTGCCTTACGTTCTTAGGGTCCCGGGTTCGAATCAAACGAAACAAACTAAAAGTATCTATGTAGTATATCAACTATATGGTGTCCACGACACAAGCCTCGTTGCTTAGTGTGACACTAGATGGCACTGTGTGTAACGACCAGCGAAAAAAAAAAGAAAAGAAAAATAAATCTCCAAATAATTTTATACCTATAATGTTGACGGTTAACGTAAAGCTTTTTCGACTTCTTTGACGAAAAATCCTATATTACCACTTTTACGATAAACTTCAACATTCCAATATTTGTAATGTTATCCTACAGGCAATGGAAGGGCCAGCAGAACGAGCCTAACCCTGCTGTGGTCGGGATGAGTGGAATCCAGCAGAACACTGTCGTGGGCGAGCCTCAGGGACAACCAGCCCCTGGCATCTTCAACAGCAGGGGAGCAGGCAAGGAGAAGTTGTTACTAGATCTTGGTTAGGCCGTCTCTTTGGCTCCTAGTCCTAGCCACCATACCTACCTAGTCACCATATTGGGTTATATACCTAATCAGTAAAACAATATAATTTTAGAAAGCATGTTTTTCTTCTGGTGTCTTAGAAATTATTAGTGCACTTTAAATATTATCAATGCAATTTAGTATTAAGTTTATCGTAGAGTAATACTTTGTAATTAGTTGTTGCCTTTGTTGGTTGCAACGAACTGGTTCTGTTTTAAAGAACCGGGATTTTCCGACCTTTAGGCTAAAGTACTGGGATTCCCAGTACTTTAAGTAAGACTTTATAAGATACTAGAGTTGAACGTGCTGAAACGGAGAAAGTAAGAGAAAGACTAAATGACAGGATAAAATAAAAACATTTACATTCAATCAAATGAAACGTTTTGTTTCTTATTTTATCTATTTATATAGTAAAATCGTAAAAATCAAATCAAAAGATTCTGTTCAAAATTTGCTCAAATATTCCATAAAGGCGTCTTCGAATGTTAGGCCATAATAATATTATCACGCTCCGTACTTATACGCAAGCTACCTACTTAATATTGCATTTCTAGAGTCACTCCAAACTGTGTTAATTTTTAACTTTATTTCATCGAATGGGTGTCTACTCGTTAAAATATAAACAAAATTGATAGCTTTCTGTTAATAGTTACTGGATTTCGCCGAACAGTTGTTGTTTTCTTTTAAGTGCTTGTTTTATTACAATATTTTGCACGGAATTTGCAGCCATCGGCAACTTCTATCCAGGTTTTCGAAACAGCATTCGTAGATCTTCAGACTCCACAAATGTCTGGAACGGATATTCATCCATAACTGAATTTCGGGAAAAAATTGAAAATAATATTCTACACGCGAAGTATCTTTTTACGAAAGTACCGAAAGAACCGGCATTTGGTTTTGAAAATCCCGGTTTCTAAAACGCCGAAAATTTTCAGGATTTCCCGGTACTTCTGGTAGCTTTTATACAATATTTTAAATATCTTTGGTTGCATTGCTTCACAATCAACAGTACAGTTTTGGTCTTATTTAAATTGTAACAAAACAAAGTATTTTCTAGTTTTTTCCCAAGTTTTATTAGTTTAGTACTAGTAATATTACGAATAGTTAAACCTGAATATTTTATTAATTTAGCCCCCGATATTCCCGACAGCGGATGGCAACGATATTAATGGAAGACGCTACGTAGATCCTTACCCCAACCAACAAATGCAAGAATCACCAAGAAAGAAGAGATCAACGGTCTACCCCCTGTTTGATAGGACCAATGGACGTGATACCGGCAGTTACCAGCCACACCAAGTCAAAATTCACGGATACTCTCCTGAAAGATATACTTCTTACTTCACCAAAACTAATCCAAAAAGCTAATTGGATCCTAATTTACATAATTATGTCTTTGTTACTTTTGTACTACTGGCACCATTTCACTATCATTTGTAAGTGCACAAACACAAATATTGTTTTAAATAATTAGTACGAATAATGTTGCAAAAGTACTTGTTGTAATCGTTGTTCTGTTTTTGTTATCTTGCAATTTGTTAACCATTGGATTTTGTTGAAATATCATTATTAAATGTTTACTAAATAATTTTTATTTAATTATAGTACGGAACCCTTTTTGTTTACTTAATTGTAGATCATCAACAAAAGTAAAACATAACGTAACGTCAAAACAAGCTGTCAAAAACAATTGGTTCTTGAATGGTTCATCTTTTGACTAAATGGAAGCAATTTGCGCATGCCGTCTCTTTTACCTTCAAGCTGAAATATCGCAGCTCTCTTTCACTCATAATATTGCATACTATGTAAAATCACCTAATACTGGAACGCATTCAGTTAACTTTTCCGGATTCTAATTTACTTGTGAATTTTGGTGAATTAAATTAAGTTCAAAATTCGTTAAAAACAAATAATAGACAAAAAATAATAGAACTATGACTTACTTATTTGTCAGAACATGACCAGGCAAACCGGCAGACCGTGATTATGAAATAAATTGAGTCTAAAATGTAAACAGGAAAAAAGGTCTCGTAAAAATTATCTCTGTTTTTATCATTAAAAATTTGTTAAAAATGGTGGAACCGGCGAAACCATTTGCTTGTACGATGCCCGACTGTGGGATGACGTTTACGAATGAGGATCACTTGAATGTGCACACGAAAAAACATGACATGGTGCTATCACTGGGTTCGGAGCAAAAAGCAGCATTTGTCGGTAAGGATTTGTATTAAAGAATATTTCAATAAAACCTCTTTGCTTTTACTGTGGCTCCATGTCTATTCCATCGTCGGGTTATTCATAGATCTGCAGTAGTAGATAGAACTCCAGACGTCTGACAACCAGTCTCACCAAGGGTTTTCTTTTCGCCCAGTAACTCAGTTGTAGAGGTCAGATAGTCGGACCATGTAAAATACTGGTCATATTTGAGAAAAGTCTAGACAGATAATGATGGTCTATTATGCAAAGCATGAAAGGAACGGGTTGTATCTTTATAACATTGCAAAGACTAGAGATGTACAAGATACTTTAAATAAAGTAGATATCTGGAATACAAGATGCAAAATACTTTTAAATTAGTATTTCAGATACCAGATGCAAATAACTTTCTGGAATGGTATCTGAAATACTAGATATAAAATAAGTATCTTTTAAATACTTTAAAAAGATGAAATACTTTTGTAAAAAAACAACTCTTTTTTTTATAGAAAGTTAATTTTTTAAACATCTAAGTCGCGTTGAACGTTCAAATGTGACACAACATAATATTATATTTTGAAGGTTTCAATTGAGACTTTCACTTTAGTAGTAGTAGTAGTAGTAATTGAGACTTAGTAAAACCAGTTCTTCAAACATTTTCTCACCCATTTTTCTTCGATGAGGCCTAATGATCATGCCCCCAAATGAGATGAGTCGCTCCACAGGAGCAGAACTTGGCAAATCAATTATCTATTACATTACTAAAAGTATTTTAGCAAACATAGTATCTACAAAATACTAAAATACCAAACAAAAGGTATTTAAATACAAGATACAAATCAAATAAAAAAAAAAGTATTTTAGATACAAGATGAAAATACATATTTTGTATGTTGTATCTGTATTTCAGATACTTGTATCTTAGATAAGTCACATCTCTGGCAAAGACAATGTACTGCCTAAGATGAGGTTCTCCTGCCCTTATCTGGAGGAAATACTAGACACACAGGTACTACATTATTCAGAACACCATTCTTCAAGATTTTTTTTAGATAAATCAGCGGTTCCATACATTTTGATCATGTAGGTATTGCACTTTTCTAGGACACTTCATTTTTATTTAAATTACCAATAGGGAATATGCACGTAATTTTTTCTTCACTTAAATCAATAAAATACAGTACTATCAACTCAAGAAAAGTATTAAAAGTTAAGTTCAACTACTGCTTGTCGCACAAAAATAATATTAAACTCCTGCAATTTTTTACGACAGTTCAAACATCCGTAGCTGTCGCGGCTATGACGTCATTATCCACAATCTGCCTTGTCTACATCTATTTTTTTTGGCCTTAATAAAATAATTTTACCAATTGTATCTGCTTTATTCAAGTAAAAATTGCAATAACAATATTATAATAAAATTTTAGTGAAGTACTTTTCCATGCATATTCCCTATTAAAATTTTGTATGTGGAGGTGTTCAATATGATGAACTTAACATGTAGTAACTGTTAGTGCATCGGTGTTTCTTCCTTCCTGTATCATAATAATTTCCTAATTATTATTATACAGCATTTTTGAATTCATTTCCGAGTCCCTTCCGGCCTGTATTATAATGATGTTTTGCCATTACTGATAATGATAAATGATGTTTTTGTAAGTAGGTTTTTATAAACACTTTTAAACGTCATGAACTGTTTGGCATGCTGTTGTAAATTGTACAGTATTTTCAATGTACCTCTAATATGACAATGGATTGAATATTTGGATGCATATAATGACTGAAACTGGGATTCTTGCTGCTTTATATCCAGCATAGTTCACGATTCAGAGGTGACAGCGCAGCGATTTGGAAATACACCTCTGCCAACCCATTTAACGACTAAAGGCGTGATACACTTCTCATCAAAAAAATCGAAACACCTCTGAAGTTTGTTTTTTATGAGCTTTATGTATTTTTTATACTTACATCAAACAAAATAAGAAAAAAATGCCAGTTAATTGCTGATAATAAAAGGTATTGTTTAACAAATATTAATGTTTCAAATTAAAATTAAAGGGCTTGGAAGATTTTTGTATGAAGCGTGACCGGATTAACTTCCGCCATTTTTTTTTTTTTTTTCAAAATAGCGGCCACGCATATGACCTACATTAATCGATAGCTGTGTGTGTGTGTGTGTGTACCACGCTGTTCTACTAAACTACGCAGCGGATGTTGCGGTTTTCTTAAATAATACAAACAAGTTTTGTATGAGACAAAACGTTCTAAAGTGTCACGTTTCCGAGATGTGAGTTATCAAAGTTAAAGTCCACTTACTGATAACATCATAAGCACAACTTTGATTTGATCAGACACGCATAAAAAGTATATTAATCGATAGCTCACATCAATACAAAAAAAAAAATCCGAGCAAAATCTTCTAAGGCGCCACGTTTCCGAAATATATGTATAGCATTGTGATCGCTGCGCTACCAGCACAACTTTGATAGCTTAAATCTCGGAAACATCACGCTTTAGAAGATTTTGTCTCAGAAAAAATTGTTTGTATTGATGTCAGCTATCGATTAATGTAGGTTTCATGTCTGGCTAATGAAATCAAAGTGGTTATGAAGATGCCATGAGTGAATGGACTTAAACTTTGAAAGCTCATATCTCGGAAACGTGACACTTTAGAACATTTTGCCTCATACAAAACTTATTTGTATTGATACCAGCTATCGATTAATAATAGGTCTTATGCGTGGCCTTTGTACTTTGGACGTGGTACTTTGAAAAAAAAAAAACGAAATGGCAGAAGTTAATCCGGCCAAAAAAATTCGAACCCCTTTTTCTTTAGCCTTCATCTTTTGATTTCGCTCAGGCAGCCCCGGACTGGGACCCGAAACCGGCCCGGGCATTTTAGAGACGGTCGGCCCTCCACTATCAATAGAAAGGAAAACTACTAGGTAATGTAAATTTTTAATCGACCGAGAAACCATTAAAATAGAAAGGCTGAATTGTTGCGCTGCGACTTTGTTATAGAAGAGACTCGAAACTAAAGAATAGCGACGCTGTCTAACAAGGGCGTCGCCAGCAGCTTTTGAGCCAGGAGTGGGGGCGCAAAAGTTATTTGAATAGTCTTGGAACTAAAAAATCGACTTAAGGATATAATTTTTAAAACAAAAATAATTAAAGCTCCAAGAGCGGTGGTCTACCGTCAATTTTAGGCCATTAGCTGGTTTATGAGGTTTCAGGCCACCCTCCGCCAACCTTCTACAGCCGCGGCTCGAGGTTCCAGGACCCGAACCTCATTAAGCCGCTGCTGCAGTTGAATAGAGTTAAAGTGACGATTTCTTAGAGAGTGTGACGCAATACCGGTCATCTTGCTCAGATGTGACTAGATATCTACCAAATCCTGGACGGCGAGTAAAGATACCAGTCTCCCGATAATGCTGATACACTCTATTGGCAGCGGGGAGGCCAAGATGCAATCGTGCAGCCACAACAGGCTGACCATGCCCTGAATATAGCAATGCCACGACTTGGGCTTGGGCTTCTGTGGGCGAGGTATCCATATTTGTTAGAAAGAAATCTGTTAGGTAGGATGCCACAGAGCTTAGTTAATAATCACTATTAAAAAAACGATATTAAAAAAAAATAGGATTACCAGAAATTTAGACGGAATACAGCACATTGAAAATAATGTCTAGGTACATTCATTTATTGAATGAAAATTCGAAATTTTTATTTTAAATTTGGAATTGTGGGAAGTACACCATTGTGTAGACTAAACTGCCAGCTATTTATTGAAGTAAGTATTTTTTTTTAATGATATCAGTCCACTTTTTAGGGTTGCGTACCCAAAGGGTAAAAACGGGACCTTATTACTAAGACTCCACTGTCTGTCTGTCTGTGTCACCAGGCTGTATCCCATGAACCGTGATAGTTCGACAGTTGTAATTTTCACAGAATGTGTATTTATGTTGCCGCTCTATCAAATAATAATAACAAAATATAAATACGATAGTACGGTACCCTTCATACGCGAGTTCGCCTGGCACTTGGCCGGTTTTTTATTAAATGCCGCGTGCCGCCTAAATAGTATTTACAGTATTGTTTCGATTTTTTGATGAGAAGTGTATTACGTTGGAATCCCTTGTATAAGTTTCCTGGTAGTGATTCATATTTCATACGGTATTGAATTGTTTCATATCTTATTAGTTAATTTGATAAGATCAATAATGTAATTACTTGTTTATCTGCATCGTGAAGTAGGTGAAGTTTTATAAAAACACTAGTTTCTGCCCGCGTGTAACTGTCCCACGGGAGTCGTACTACGTAGATAAAAAGTAGGTATCATATGCGGCCGCAAATCATATTTTGTTCACCATACAGCCTGACACTAACCTGCAAACTGCAAAAAGAAAAGAATTTTAGGGTCAACGACCTGGCGCTTCCACCTTAAGGACAGAGGCTACTCTCCTTCCACTTCACTCTATCCAGAGCTACTTAAAAGCAGTCTTTATCATGTATGTAATAAGAATTTAATACTATTCTTTATATATGTTTCAAGCTGACCAGACACCTACTCCAACTCGCTTCATCAGGAACTGTGAGGAGGTTGGACTGTTCCAAGACTTGCAGAGCGTTAACCCGTTTGATGAGGGGTTCAAAAGAGCTATGGAAGCCAAGTAAGTTTAAATATATACTTAGTAGGTCCTGGCTGTCATTTGTAGATCTGTGACAGTTGTTACAGATAATAACCCTGAAAGTTTGACAACCGATATCGTTTGATATCGTATTACCCAGTACTAACTGGGTTGTGGAGGTCAGATAGGCAGTCGCTCCATGTAAAATACTGGTATTCAGCTGCATCCGGTTAAGGTGGATGCTCCAGGGTAGCCCGCGAAATTCAAATTTTCTTACGTTTTTTGCAATTATCAGACCAGTGCTAGGTTGTATGTTGATTAAAATATTGTTCGCGACTGTAAGACGTAACTCTCCGAGTTCATAAAGGTCGAGGAATGATTTTGACCTTGAAAAAGTCGTTCCTCGACTTTTATGAACTTGGAGAGTATGTGATTTCGCGGGCTAGCCTGACGCTTTCACCTTAAACTGGAAGACGACCCCGACATAGTTGTGAAGAGGCTAGGCAGATAAATATCCTAACTATCCATTTCTTCTACTAATGAATGTTTGTGTGATGAGCATGGACATTTGTTTCCGAGTCATGGATGATTATATGTATGTAATAAGTATGTATTTACAAACAAAAAGTATCTATGTAGTATATCAACTATCTGTATCCACGACACATGCCTCGTTGCTTAATGTGGCACTAGATGGTGCTGTGTGTAATTTCCAGCGATATACAGGGTATTAAAGTAGTCGCGTGCCATAGTTAAGGGGAAGTTCAGCATCGATAATGGAACCCGTAAAAAATAAAAATAAATCCAAAAATTAAAAAAAAAAAAAAAACAAAAAAAAAATTGCTAGATCAACCTAATTTTGTAGGTACTAGGTACCTACGAACTTCAAATAGCAATATAAAATCATTTTAATTCTAAACGATTGCTATTTTAAGTTAGTAGGTACTAAATTAGGTTGATCTTGCAAAAAAAAAATCGTGTTTGTTTTTTTTTACGGCTTCCTTTATCGATACTGAACTCACCCCTAAGCTATGGCACGCGACTACTTTAACACCCTGTATATATATTTATTTTTTTGTCTATCTTTTCAGACATGGCCTCCTATCCTTGGAGAACATGGCTTCCTCATCAGACGAGCTGCACACTCCTCAGATGGTGTTTCCCCACATCGACGGCGATTCGGCTCTCTACACCACTAACAACCAAAGAAATATTACTATTAGCAGGTAAGCCACTAAAATTATAATATCACTGACTTTTGCCTGCGTCTTCGCTGGCATAAAGGCTCTACCACATAGGCGCGTTATTATCGGTCGCCGGTCGATAATATCGCATGCGTTATTGCGATAATGCGTCCCTATTCCTTGCACACAACTGTGTTTTTATCGTCCGATATTTCTATTTCGTATTCGTGTTTTTGGCAGGTTTTTAATCGGCACCTACCTACCGGGCAGATTCGCTATTTTTGTGATGGTCACACTGTACAGCATATATCCCTACTACTGTTAGCAATAAAAAATCTTCGTCTGATGATAAATCAATATCCATATTTTAGATTTTTAGAATACTCGTAACTGTCGGTAAAACCAAATTTCGTCCTTGACGTACTACTAGTACTAACGATATCGCAGCCGTGTGTGGGATCGCATGCGTCCCAATACCAAATGTTCTAAGAACTCATATCGGAATATCGCAGGACGCAGAAACGCAAGCGTCCTACTTTTATTGCGTCATTATTATCGCAGCAGTGTGTAACTTCGTTGCCGTCCTAATACATGATGTCCTAAAAACAGATATCGCAATAACGCATGCGATAATAACGACCGATAATGACACACTTGTGTGGTAGATCCTTTATACTCGAAAATTGTCAATATAGCCTAAGACACTCGGGGATAATCAATCAAGCATTCTGTGCATGCAAAAATGTTGCTGGGAATTGACTGTTTTTTTGGGGAGTGATAAATCACGTTTTACGGTAGGACTCATGCACTCAAAACATTGTGCTGATGGATGCATTGAATAGTACGGGGGTCGTGGAGGTATTTAAAGTACCTAAAGTTTTTTTTTTAAATTAGCCTATACTGTCCCACTGCTGGCCCTCCTCCATTCCTTTCCAACTCTTCCGGTGTTTTGCCTTTTCTGGTAAAGTTACACTAACAGACCAGATAAAAGAGGTAAGAATGGCCTTGTGGGCGGGGCAGGCGCGCCGCTCATATGTCAACGCTCATATGTCAATCGACCAACATTCGCGCTCTTATTGTGTGCGTGTGTGCACGTCAAGCACAGTTTTTACGTCAGTGTGACAATCAATAGCAAGCTCGCGATCTAAGTGTGAGTAGTTTATTTGTGTGCGTAATGCACTTAGCCACGTACGTATGGGTCTCTTGCTTGTAGTGAAGTTAAGAGTGGCAGACAAGCGGCGACACGCGTTCTAATACAAATCAAGAACTATTTCCTTTCTAACCTCTTTGATATGTTCTGTGGTTACAACATTAAAATAAACTTGGTGGAAAGGTTGGAACTTTGACTTCCAATATCTCCGTAAGTAGAAGGTTCCCAGGTATGATCCAGAACAAAAAAATTGATCACAATGACGGGGAGAACAAGTGCCTTCCGGCTTCGTTAAGGGTCTTTGTGTACCCATTAGTTATAACCCAACTACGGCGAAGTTGAAAGGAAGGGTTATGATTTTAGCAGTCTATGTATGTATGTTTGTATTTACGTATGTTCCACCATAGCGCCTAAACTATTCATCCGATTTTGATGAATAAGGTGTCAATCGATTCGTCATTATAGCCCGGGTAACATAGGCTACATTTTAACCGACTTTAATTAGAGCGTGATTTTTCGTAGTCGGGTTTTTAGACACAATTTTTTGTCTCATATAATTTTGTTTGTGAGTTGTACCATAATACAAATCTCTTATTTTTCAACAGATCCTCAAGCGACGAATCAGGCGCCGTCAAAGAATTCGAAAGAACAACAATATCAAAACTGACCAACGAAGTAACAACCATCTCTCGAATTGTCGGCAAAACCGAAGAAAAACATGACGAAAAAAACAAGGATATACGAAAAGACTCCGTTTCTTACACGAATAATGTTATCAAAATCAGTAATATGGTCAGAAAAGATAGCATAGAAAAGAATCCAGTACAAACTCTGATCTATGAAGACACAGTAATAAGGGATAGTAATGTACTATCAGAAAAAGTACAAGAAGTACCTCCTATAATGAGCCAGAAATCCCTAGATTTCATCGTTGACAGTTTGAACTCTGACTTTGAAGACACTGCCAAAAAAAAAGTTAAAAACGAAACCGAGGATTATGAAGTTATTATTAAACTACCAAGTGGAAAACAAGTAAAAATGCGAGCAGTAGAGGAAACTCAAGAAAAAACTGCTAAAGAAGTCCTTAAAAAAGCCTTAACAGAAAAGGTTGAATCGAAAAAAACTACTCAAAGACTTAACGCAGTGAATTTGATACCTGTGAACAACGTACCAATAGTGCCTGGAACTTTGATACCCGTAACTCTAATACCTCAAATTAGTCATAAAATGCCTATAATATCTTTAAATAATATGTGTGAGTTTGATAAAAAGCCGATGAAGAGAAAAG
The DNA here is from genome assembly GCA_963853795.1 of Xestia rhomboidea. Lineage (NCBI taxonomy): Eukaryota > Metazoa > Arthropoda > Insecta > Lepidoptera > Noctuidae > Xestia > Xestia rhomboidea. The sequence goes on from OY970783.1 coordinate 1,183,308, forward strand.
TAAAAAGTGAGAATTTTGGGGGTAGAGACGAAGGGTGCAGTAGTGTTAATGTTAAGAATAAGGGGAAGCTGAATGGTGTGCCCAAGGAGAAGGACTTGGATAGTAGGTGTGCGGCGTCACGGAGATACAGGTAAACTATCTTTATTGACTATCTATCTATACAAGGTGGAGACACTGACGCACAAACCGTTATCACATACTCAGTACATCTAAACTAAACTAAACTAAACTACCCACACATATAAACATTTGATTACCCACGCGTAAAACTGGTATCAATTTATAGCTGGCATCAATTTATAGCTGGCATCAATACAAACAAGCTTTGTATGAGACAAAATGTTCTAAAAAAACATTTTCATTTAAAAGGACATTCCATGGAGTTTCTTGCCCGTTCATCTCCATAGAGATCTACGCTAGGGAATGGGCAACTACAGTACTTTCACAGTTTTTATGCCTTGTGACTGGGACTGTAGCTACATTTAATTTTCATCTTTGTTTCGACAATTCAAAACTGCCTGTAACTGGCCTACTTGAAATAAATGCTTTGATTTTAATTTTAATGTGTTTTTAGTCCATTCACGGATGGCATCTTCAGCACAACTTTGATAGCTCATATCTCGGAAACGTGACACTTTAAAACATTTTGTCTCGCACAAAACTTGTTTATGTATATGCCAGCTATCGTTTAATAGAGGTGTTATGGGTAGCCGCCACTTTGGAAAAAAAAATGGCGGAAGTTAGGCCGGCCAGGTTTCATACAAAAATCTCCCAAGCCCTTTTCAACTGAATTTTTTTTTAAATGTTCGGTAACCGTTGTGCGTCGTTGTCCCTACCACACCGTATAGTATAATAATAGGGTAGATGACACCATAAAACAATAACTCCAAGACAACAATCTCAAAAAAAAACTTTATTTTCGGCCTGAAAACCCGATTTATTTTCAATTAGTTGCCAAATTCGATTTTTAGTTGCTTTGAAATCAATAAATAGTTGAGTCATTGAGTTGACTAAACAGTGACGTCACAGCGTGCTATTGCCATACAAAAACTATGAGAGAACCGCGTTTTGACAGCTCTTAAAAAGTATGTCAATTGATTGGTGTGTCAAGTACCCTATTCTCCTAATTATTTTGACTCATTAGTAGAAGTCACTTGATGACTTATGAGCATGAGGTACTTCGATTTTGGGATCGGGCAGTGTTAATGGATTTTTCCATCAGAATTTTCTCAGTAGCAGCCACGGAGTCTGGATTTGTGCCCTGTTGATGGCAATAGGCTCGCCCCTATTATATGGGACTTAAAACATAACTGGCGAAATGTGGGTGTACTATTTAGGTGCCTAACCCATCGAGAAAGTATTATTGGGATTTCTAAGGCTGAGTTTTTCGTCATAAATCATGATCTGTCGAGTGACCAATTTGGTCGAGACGCAATTGTTTAACTATTGTGTCTACTTCGTGGATAGATCATGGGATAAGTTTTGGTTTGTTCCAGGGCAAGATTAAAAGAGACATGGATACAACAGGCCCAGGAGAACAAGAAGCTACGAGAACTAAATGACAAGCTGTCATCAGAGAGAGCGGTGCTTAGGACTGTTATCACAGAACATCTGAAGAAATGTCCTGATGCTGTGGACTTGAGTAAGTATCTTAAGGCCGTTTTCTATAATTTACTTACGTATAACTAAATAAAAATAAATAAATATCGCGGACATTACACACAGCGCCATCTAGTGCCACACTAAGCAACGAGGCTTGTGTCGTGGACACCAGATATTACTGTCAGTTGATATGCCTTCTCTCGTAGCTATCGGTGTTTCTATAAACAAAGTTAGTCCTATCCGCGTCACCTACCTGTCACTTTATTCATAGAAAAATCAAAGAAAGCTTTTCTGTGACGTTTTGTTTCTAACCGTCCGTAAGCTAAATGTTAAGCAGACAGAGATAGCAACATACCGATACCTGTTGGTAGGTTATTGAAAATGGCCGTTATTGAACTTGAATTCAGAATTTCAGATAAAAGACGTTGGCATTTCGAAAAACGAATTTATTGTCTTCCAGTACAAAGTTTAAATTCCATTCCAACCAATTAATATAAAATATATAATAATATATTATATTATATTTATTATATTATATTTACTTTAAACACCTCCACGACCCCCATACTATTCAATCCATCCATCAGCACAATGTTTTGAGTGCGTTACATTGAGGTCTACCACAAAACATGATTTTTCACCCCAAAAAAAAAGTTGTTTCCCAGCAATAATTTTTGCGTAAAGTTACTTAGTTTGATGTACAGAATGTTTGGTTGACGGCTTCGTGATGAGTTGGTTTACACCCTGTATATTTTTTCCAACCAATTATTTTATTTTTAGAATCTAACATAACATTACGCCTGTAATCCTCGAATGGTAAGGCAGAGGTGTAGCTATAGTGCACCGACATTTCGCCAGTTATGTTAAAGGCCCACGTAAAAGGTGACGAGCCTATATATTGCCATAATCTGGGCAAAAAAAAAATCTGACTCGTTTTGGTTATTCTTTACTTAAACTTGTATTCAGAATTTATGATAAAATATCGATTTTTCAAAAACAATAAAACTGGTTGAAGTTTTGCGCTCATGTTTGTAACCGAAAAACGGCAAAATGTGATTTAGTTCATTCAAAATAGCTTTTTATAAGCCGCACAATAAGGTGTTTTTTCTCTACCATATCATATCATATCCATATCACGGTCTATCTTAATTGCTAATTTCAAACATTTTTGTTTTAGAAAACATGTTGGAGAAGTTAAAAAACACTGGAACGACGCTTTAACATCAAGCCGACTTTTGCCGGGTGGAATAAGAAGTTTTATAGTAAGATAAACTTAAAGGTATACCTTTTTTGTCGCTTTTACTTGATCGATGTCATCAATCTGCCAGATCGACGGATTCCAGTCGATAAAGCAATCAGCGTTAATCAATTGTGGATTAACGTCTGGATAGATAGACGATTGAAGGTAGATTGACGTCAATACTTGATGGGTTGTAGATTGACGTCGATACTAGATGGGTTGTAGATTGACGTCGATCCTTGATAGATGGTAGGCCGTCGTCGATCCTTGATAGATGGTAGATTGACGTCGATACTAGATGGATTGTAGATTGACGTCGATCCTTGATAGATGGTAGATTGACGTCGGTCCTTGATAGACGGTAGATTAGCGTCGATCCTTGATGGATTGTAGATTGACGTCGATTCTTAGATTGACGTCGATCCTTGATAGATGGTAGTTTGACGTCGATCCTTGATACATGGTAGATTGACGTCGATACTCGATGGGTTGTAGATTGACGTCGATCCTTGATAGATGGTAGATTGACGTCGATACTCGATGGGTTGTAATTGACGTCGATCCTTGATAGATGGTAGATTGACGTCGATCTTTGATAGATGGAAAACCGAAGTCGATCCTTGATAGATGGTAGGCCGACATCGATCCTTAATAGATGAAAGAATGATGAATAGATGAAGTTGAATCGTCGTTGACTGATAAGTCAAGTGATTCTGGCTAAATACAATATAAAAATGATTGATTGATGTTTATTTTGGACAGATGCAATAACGAATTTAATTGGTAACGGTAGATCGACGGGGATTATAGATGAATCGTAGATCAACGTCGATCTACCGTTAATTTAGGACCGTATAGATAGTAACAGCTTTTGATTAAATTGTGCCTTTTTGGTGAGGTTCTTCAGAAAGATCAGGTGCGTAGTACTCGCAACCGGCGTGCTTGTATGACCAGATGTATGACCGTGGACGAGGCGAGAGGAGTATGTGAGGATCGTAGCAGATGGCGTTCTGTAGTTTCTGCTATTCTACATATCTACCTTAGATTGTAATCGCTTTCAATTAAGTGTGCCTTTTAACCCTATAAAAGAAGTTATGTTTGCAATGCTATGACAAAATAATATTTGTATTAGAATGTTTAATTTATTTTATAGTACTGATTTTCATTCCAGTATTGTTAATAATTGACTCAATTAATTTATTTATTGATAAGGCCTTGAAAAGCTGTTGATTGGATTTATTTAATTATGAAAAATAAATGGTTTTACATTTTTTAAATGTTGGTTCTTACTACTTATTCCTTTTTCGTTAACAGTCGTGACTTAGGCTCCATGTAAAATGGAGCTGATGAACTGGTTTTCAGCTGCATTCGGTTAGACTGGAAGCTGTCCCCAACAAAGTTAGGAAAAGATAGGCAGCTGACGATGAATCAGGGTTCCTTTCTGTGGTGTCAGTTGTTGTTAAAATATAACATAACATCACGCTTGTAATCACCGGGGGGTTAGGCAGAGGTGTACCTAATAGAACACCCACATTTCGCCAGTTATGTTTAATTCCCATGTAATAGGGGGCGAGCCTATCAATCGGACCTATCAAGACTCCGTGGCTGCTACTGAGAAATTCCTATTGGAAAAAACCCAATAACACTGCCCGAACTGGAAATCGAACCCAGGACCTCATGCTTAGCAGTCGCTCTTGTGACCGCTAGACCAACGAGACAGTCGTTTGTTTATTGGTGAGAAAATATGGGTTTCAGGGTTTAAAAATAAAATGCATATTTTTATAACAATCTCTATAATTATGGCACTTTAATATTTGACAAGAAATAATATTATATAGGTACCTTAGGTTTGAAGCTATAACAACGTAAATATTGAAGGAGTAATTCTGCTCATGATTTTAAAATCAGCCATAAGCATAGGAGAAATAGTTTTCCATTTTCAGAATGGTCCATGACAGTATTCCATTTTATAATTCCATTCTCGAATTCCAAACCTCAAAATTCCATTTTCAAAATGATTTTGAAATGTAAAATGTAGAGTAGTTTCAAACCGTAAGTTTACACATACGTTTTAAGTTTACATAACCGTTTACAGACTTAAATGTAAACTAGTTGTTTACGTATGAGCCTGTAAACAGTTTACAGGTATAACCATCGTGTGAAATGTGAAAAAATCTGTCAAACGGGCCACATTTGTCCGTAGAACTAGGAAATTAACGACTTTTGTGAAGCTAGACAAGAATTTTCTTTTTACCGTCGAAAATAAATTGCTTTTTAATTTGCGCCTACTTCCTCAACAGAGTTGTATTTAGCGCTAATCATAGTAAAATATCATTCTATCGTTGTCAGCTTCAAAGAACTGACTGAAATGGAATGATGTTTCAAGTGAGGTTTTTTCTAGGCCAGCTTCCACTAAAAAACGATAATATTTGGACACCAATATCTGCTGCACGTAAAACCTTGATTTGGCTGCGACCGGACACCGATAACATTTTTTTTTTACACTGAGTCAAGTACAGCGCCATCTATCGTTTTAAGTGGAAGCTGGCCTAGAAAAATCCTCATTGGTTTAGTGCCAAATGTGATTTGTGGCCACCTTTTTTCCTCATTTATAAAGGAATTTTATCCGCATTGTACGCTGACGAAAAAATCGTCAGTTTTCAAAAAAGTATCTCTATATCAATATTTTCAGTAACTAGGTACAGTCTAGTTCTAGACTTTTGTAGAAGAAAATCTATAATGTGGAGTCGCCAGCATATCATGTTACCACAAACTGTCAAATTTTTGCAAATGATTTTAAACCATAAAATGTTGGTGGTTAAGTTCAAAACCGAATGAGAAAATTTGACAGTTTGTAGTAACTTGATGTCCTGGCGACTCCACATTATAGATTTTCTTCTACAAAAGTCTATTCAAATCAAATTGTAGGCAAATAAAATGTATGGTAGATATTGAGCAGATGAAAATAAATTTATTTTATTAGTAGGTATTTATTTTCTAATCAGTCACAGGGTTTAATTTGGATTTGTATCTGTTACGACCTGTGAATTTGTTTTACACAAAATCACCAAAATAATTTTAAACATGGCTTCACGGTCGCTTATTTCCCAGTTCATATTATAACACGGCAGATTCTCAACATTGGCCATTCTTAAGCATTTAGCTTGTTAGTGTATTAGTTAAAAATAAAGTGCAATAAATCCTTCATTTTGGGTAAAACGATGTCCACGGAATTTCACATGCCCGAGGCAGGGTTACTACCGCCATCTACTTTCAAAAGTTGTAACTATTTTTTACTCTATGTTCAATAGATGTTGATGTGATATTTCCTCACCTGAACTCTCAATTGGTTTATTAAAGGCGAATGTGTCTGGCTGCCTGGCTGAATTTAAATTTAAACACATTAACCCTATGATAGTTATTAAAGCTTTCCGGCAAATAAAAATCAAACTGACCGAAGATCTATGGGGAATGTCTATCAAAGTTTGTACATCCATACTTGAGACTATAGCCCCTTACCTAGCTTTAATTTTTAATTTATGTGTGGACCAAGGAGTTTTCCCTGATTTAATGAAATACAGTAAAGTCATACCTCTTTTCAAATCCGGGGACAGTAAAGACACTAATAATTATAGACCTGTATCGGTTTTACCAGCTTTTAGCAAGGTTTTTGAAAAGGTAATGCTTAATCAAATGCTCTATCATTTTAACACTAACAGAATCTTACATGATCAACAGTATGGTTTCACCAAGGGACGTTGTACAACTGACGCCGGTGTAACCTTATTAAAGCACATATTTACTGCGTGGGAAGAGTCTCAAGACGCCATAGGAATTTTTTGTGACCTCTCCAAAGCGTTTGATTGTGTAAATCACGACACATTACTTTTGAAACTTGAGCATTACGGACTGGGTAAACTTGCAATTAGTTTGGTAAAATCTTATTTGAATGATAGACAACAACATGTTCAAATAAATGGTGTTAATTCACATGGTTTAAAAGTAAAAATGGGGGTTCCACAAGGCTCAATATTGGGTCCTTTCCTTTTTCTAGTATATATAAATGATCTACCCTATTTATTGAAAAACCAACCTCAAAATATGGTGTTATTTGCTGATGACACTTCCTTAATTTTTAAGATAAATAGGCGGGCCCAAAATCTAGATGACGTAAATAATGCCCTACTTCAGGTCCAAAATTGGTTCACAGCAAACAATTTGGTATTAAATGAAAAAAAAACCAAATGCATAAGATTTGCTTTACCGAATGTTAAAAGTAGTGATTGTGATATAGTACTGAATAAAGAGAAACTTGAATTCGTAGATAAAACGGTTTTCCTGGGGATTACGCTTGATTCAAGGCTACAATGGGGTTCTCATTTAACATCTCTTGCGGGGCGGCTAAGTTCAGCAGCATATGCCATTAGAAAAATCCGTCAGTATACTGATGTAGATACCGCTAGACTGGTTTATTTTAGTTACTTTCATAGTATAATGTCTTATGGCATTTTGCTATGGGGACGGGCTGCAGATATTGAGTCTATATTTATTCTGCAGAAAAGAGCCATCAGAGCCATATATAATCTTCGTAGGCGCGATTCTCTAAGGGAACTGTTTAAGGATATTGGCATCATGACAGTACATTGTCAATACATCTACGAAAACATAATGTACGTCAGAAAAAATCTGCACCTTTTTGGTAAAAGGGGTGACAGACATAATTACAGTACTAGAAATAGGGACCAACTAGTTCAGCCAGGCTTCAGACTCGCTAAAGTAGACTCATCTTTCATGGGGTACTGTTTGAGATGCTATAATAAAATTCCACAAAGTATTCTTGAACTGAATGAGACGAAATTTAAAACATGTATTAAACGCACACTATGTAAGCAAGCATATTACAAGTTGAGCGATTATATCGCTGATAAAAATGCTTGGCTCAATGCTGGTCCTGCTCCACAAGGACAGGGGCGCTTAAATTGATAGCATTAAATGGTATTGTTGGAGCTGCTGAAGATTGTACAACTATCTTTGCATTGTATAGATTCAATCTCTTTAGTATTATATAATCGCATAGCCCATATTGTGTGAGTACTATGTACTAGAAAGCTATCATTCACTGGAAACCTACGTCTTTTCTTGACTTGAATGTGCCCTGGCGGTTGAGAATATGTCATGCTCACTCAAAAGTCTCGCTGATGGTGGCGCATGTGTCGGATCATTTAGTTCCCTTCAAAATGGTTGAGTTGAATGGTGCTGATCTATGCGTCATGTCCGTGAACGGGCGCTGTCGGTTGTGACTGGTCATCTCTCAGTTGCCATGGCTTATTTTAATGAATTATTTTAGTTTTTGAATTGTTTTTTTTTTTTCTGTTTTGTTTTACTGTGGACACTTTTAACGTGCACATCTTGCTACATTGTTCCCACATAATATACCATCTCAACATGAATGATGTAACCAAGATTTTGTAACAATATTCTGATTTAAAAGAGTGTCCATGGAGTTTCTTGCCCGTTCTTCTCCATAGAGATCTACGCTAGGGAATGGGCAACTACAGTACTTTCACAGTTTTTATGTCTTGTGACTGGGACTGTAGCTACATTTAATTTTCATCTTTGTTTCGACAATTCAAAAGTGCCTGTAACTGGCTTACTTGAAATAAATGCTTTGATTTTGATTTTTGATTTTGATGGCGCTAGCGGTTTCATTACATGATTTATACAAACTAGCGAAATATAAAATGTAAAATGAATTAAAACTTAGCAATAATTATGTAATTTTTCGACACTAATTAGCTTAGTAATAGTAGAATCATTGAAATAACTTATTTTTAACTTATATTTCACAAAATTATTGTCCAATTTCAAAGAAATGTTCGTAACACATCGTCCTACCCTGATTTTAGTACATGCTTTTGAAATCTATGCGTTTTTCTTTTCGGGGAGACAATCCAAGCGATTCAACGCGGATATGTAAACGATCTAATTGACAGTATTTAATAGTTGATGGCTAAACAGTTCTAACAAATGCGTGATATGCATAAAATTTAGAAAAATTGTGAAGAAAGAAGAATATTATTACTATACGTGGTGAGTTATATTTTCAAATTCAGTTAAGTTTTTCTTTTGTCTCCATATTTGAGGAAATCTCCACTCTTTTAAATGTCTAGCAATCCTATATCTGGGTCTTCTGAAAGTGGGCACTGGACTTGTAGGTACGCACAACGACCAATCAAGCTATACAAAACTAATATAAGCTGATTTCTCATTGTACGGGAAGTCTAAACAAATCGAGGTCATGTTATACTGGAAACGTATTGCTTGATGTGTGGCCGTGTGTACATGACACTCCAATTAGATATTTGGAAGAGTTTTTTTGTCATAGCCAAGTGGAGACAACCTAGGTAGAAAATGGACATTGCCGCGACACTTCGTGGCTTATTAATTTACTTAAGTATGTATTTTTATCATCCGACCGATCTTTCGAAACATATTCTATCGTTCCCTTAAACTACTTAAGATATATTAAGCGTAATGATTCTAAGTACTTCAAAACTTGCTTATATTTTACCAATTTCTCTTTCGTTCATTTTTATAATTTTCGTAAAAAGATTTTGATTTATTAAATATTTTTCTTAAAAATATAACCCACCACTACAATGCATTCTTAACGTTCTAGTTAGTTTAAATTAAAGCGATCAATCTTTAAACTTTAAAGTTAATATTAACAGTTTTTTTTTAATAAAAAAAATCTAATCCATACATAACGTTGAGTCAGCTGTTATTTTTTTTCTAATTATTTTCATACATTTTAGTATTAATCCGACTGCAAACTTTAAATTGTTTATACTTATTATCGTTAACATTATAAACGCATTTTGCAACAGATACCAAAATATAAACCCTAAATCCCTGCAATTATTAAGTATACTAAAAACTAAAACCTATAATAAGTGAATTTTCACTTGCACTTTTGATTTAGGGCTCATATTAAGGTCCCAGCAGGGATAAGACTTGACACCCTCACGGCTCATATCATATAAATTAAATATATTTGAGTATCAATTTTATTTTTTGCAGTTGGACTAATACGTATATGTGGCTAAGAACAGTCGAGGTACATTCTCTCTATCAATTTCAGAAGTGATCTCAAAACGGAAATAGCGACCTTCCATTCTTAAATTTTCGAATGAGACAATACAGACATTAAACTAACGGTTTTAACTAGGTAGGACGAATTGTCACTCAATCCTCAGACTACAAATGACAGTTACGCTTGAAAAGAGTCACAAATACCTTCAAACATTTATAATCTAGCGATGGTCACATTTCCTTTTTGAGGCCATAATAAGCCGCTTTAAACCCATCATTGTCTCACTGCAAGAGAAAGATGACGCTATACATGACGAATAGCACCATCCCTTTTCTAACAACGTTACAAAGATGGCGGTCTGACAGATGTCAAAGTTACGCCAAGCGAACATTGACAGATGTCAAGCTCGTCGAGCAATTTTATTCGCTTTTATTTTTTTATTGATTTATTGAATCATTTCTTTATCAAACCGGTTTTAGCATAACAGCTAACTCAAATAAATGAACAATTCTTTTTCTTATAAACAGCATTCCAGTGAGTCGTGGTAAGCCTGTCTACAGTGCCATGCTGATCCCAGTACAATATCTAGGGACGCAGTCTTTTTAAGATGAAATCACTAAAGTAGCCTCCGAAAATCGAATTTTTTGCTTATGTTTTTTTGTGATTTGCGCGTGATTGTCACGTTGTATTTTGATGATAATGATTTGCGACCGCAACAAATACGTATGAACAGAATTAAAAGCAATAATCCTTTTTCTAAGTTTGTGATGATAAAATGTAATACGTATAATTTCATGAAATACTTAGTAATTCTTTGGTAAGTAGAGTAATAAAACTTAGAGAATTTTATTGATCATAATTAAGTAAATACATATTTTTCACGGTCTCAAATCGATCAATCATCAATATAAAATCTGATATGCCTTGCAAATTACAAAAAAAACTAAGAAAAAAATATTTCGCGAGCTACTCTAGAGCTTTCCATCTCAATATAAAATAACATGCAATGATCGCAATGTCGTGATGATTAGCGTCATTCATTTTAACGCGACAAGCAAACATCGTTTAGGATCAATTCAATTTGTATAATTTCTGTATTTTTCCTGCTCTGTGCTTTATACAATTTGACATCAACGTCAAATACATTTTAAACTGTATAATTATTCATTTAATCTGTAAAATATTGTCAACATTTTTCAAATTATAATTAATAAAAAAGTCTGATTTTAGAATTTATAATACTTTCCATTTTATATCGTATAATTTATAATATATTATTCAAATTGTATAAACCAATCAGCTCTGTCACTGGCGGGATGATTTATATTTCCTTATTATAATTATCATCTATGATATTTATAATTTATCATTCTCTTATCATTATAATTTATAACCCAAACAATATCCGCTCGCGAATACACCTATGCAAGAAATATAAAAAGGAATTACTTTAATTTTAATTTACTAAATAATTAATAACAATTTTTAGGAAGTACATAATCTTGACGGTCGTTATTATTATTATTTATATATTTGTTTTTTTCTTTATTAATTATTTTACATATTTATAATACCTATTATATGCTTTGCACTCCTCTTTAAATACAGCCTAAGTTTTCATTGTTGTGATTTCTACGGTGTGAAGACTCTTGAGGCCCTTTTTATCTAAAAATATATAACATTGTATACTCATATCAGCCGCGTATGTATTTAAACTGGAATGTGACTGGGTAAAAGGCATTTACTGGGATATATTACAGATAGGCTTGCTGTTGTTACTTGGACGTAGGCCTATAGGCCCGTTTTAGTCCTCAGTTTAGGTTCGAAAATAAACCTTAGGCTGGTGCGTACAGTCCAGAAAGAAACAGACTTTAAAAATTAAGGTTTATCTGCGTATGGCACGCTATTGCAGTGTTTAGATCTCTGCCTTAAGTTAGAAGAGTTTCAGATATTTTCTAGTCAGAGACATACCTACAGGTTGTAAACCACCTCATCACGAGGCCGTCAACCAAGCATTCTGTACATCAAACTAAGTAACTCTACGATGCATTAAATAGAACGGAAGTCGTGGAGAAATTTAAGGTAAAGATATAACCTTAAAATCTGCATTAAAAAAAAAGTGAAAAACTTGGAACTTTGACCCCCAATATCTCCGCAACTAGAAGGTTCCCAGGAATGGGCGAGAGCAAAAAAAAATTCGCAATGACGGGGAGAACAAGTGCCTTTCGAATTCGTTAAGGGTACTTTTACACCAATTATATGTACATACGAATGAGCATATAATATGCAATTAAATAAATTATCACCTATAGCGTAAAGTAGGACTAACACAAGGCCATACTTAAATGAATTCGTAATGAAAGCGCACTGTTAGATATTGAACTCTCGGCTCATCTAAGAGAGTTAAAATTCCAATAATGCGATAATATTTAGGTATTCATTTAGGTGTTTGAGCTACACCTAGTGTTAGTTATAACGGACATAATTGTAAAGAATGAATTACAGTTACAAAGCAAGCCATAATCATGTAAGAATAAACGGCTCTCTCATATGTTTCGTCCGGTCGGTGTTATATCAAAAACTACTTATAGGACTTGAACACCATTTTCACTAAATCTTAGATCATTTTCAGGGAAGATTTCAGTGTTTTTATCACTAAGCGTGCTACTTAACTAAAACACCGTAAAAATCACAACAAAGACCTTCTATTAAAATTACTAGTAACGAATTTATTATCACTAATCTTTGCTCATTAAGTATTGCACCCGTATCTACCTATTCAATTAAATTAGGTTTACAAGATAAATAGACATAGAACTCTTTATATAAAAACTTCACATTTGATCACCGAAAAACTACCATTTAGAGACGGCGCTATACGGAACCGTGTAGCTCTATCCCCTTCTGTCAAAAAAAAGAGAGATTTAATTCATCAAAATTGGAATCCATTTTCTGAAGAATTAAATCTGTCACATTTCATGTCGGTTAAGGCTTAAAAATTGCGATCGATTTGAGCTGCCTATCAAAATCTTTAAGTTACTGTGCGCAATACAACTTTTTACATGATCGATGAAAAAATGACGAATTATGAACTGCTAACTAAAATTCACAGCTCTTCGTACGCAATTTTAACGCTATTCTATGGAGTTTTCTGCGCCTACGCATAACTAAAATTAAGACACATTGTTTTGCCGGCTCCGTTCATAAAGTCAATTTTTAATCTTGTATTTCTCTCTCTCGGTGTCTTTTGTCAAGTTTTTATCCTACATTTTTTACAAAGTAAAGAGTTCTATATCTCTATATTTTATCGCTATATTCAGCCGGTATAATGACGGATATCAACTTTGTATTACACGTTACACGTCAACGTGTCGAATGTGACGTCAAAATGTATAATTTATTTTTAAATGTATAATTACATGTATAAATTGCGTTCTCAGCGTTGGCTAGCGTGGGTTAATAAAAATGTATATTTTTTGTGACTTTTATAAAATTTTATATTTTTATTTATAAATTGTTGTTTTTTATCGCATTATTGTTTACTTAGCTTTTGTTTGAACTAACTACAAGATTATGATGTCTAGCACCTTATTTTGTCATTGTATCATTTTTTTCTAACCTACCCTACATAAAATAAAATACAAATTATTTTGATACATATTTTATATTTTCTACCTGAGCTTTTTTACCTTAAACCGCCTATAATTATTTTTCACAACTGACACCTACCATCACCTTTTATAGCAGTATTATTTAATCTAACTACTCTGTACGTAAGGGATGGAGCTAGACGTCCTGTATAGGTCCATCTCTTTCGCACACAGAAGTAACATTCAAGTAATACAACGGGGTGGTGATATGTCCCCAGGTGTCTAGTATTTTGTAAGTCTAAGCAATCAGTCGAGTAGGTAATCGCTTTTTTCCATTCTTATTAATTTTACGTTACTACTCATTGATAGATGGGTTTTTGAGTGGAGACCGCGAATTGGCAGGCGTAAGGTAGGACGCCCTTGGGCCCTAGGCTGATCACTACACCTTTCGTCGCTTCATAAATGGAGTGGTTGTCCACTGGTTGATCTTCGCAGGGTTGCTGGTAGCAACTTGCTGAGAGTTGCCGAGAATCGAGCTAAGTGACGCGGAATCGGAGAGACCTTAGTGCAGAAGACTGATCATGATTATTCGTCAACTTATTTCGTACAAGTTGTAGAAGTTTTTTTTCTGCCCTACTACCACCAACCGTGCAGACTGGCTATTTTTGCTCCGGCATGAGCTATTCCCCTAACCATAGATAGAAGAGAAGAAGAAAAACATAACATTACGCCTGTACTCCTGACACACCAGACCCGACATTTATTTATTTTACATAATATCATCAGGCAGGTAGTTAAGACATCTGAAAGCTGCCTGTATTCTGCTGTTCCCCAATACATTTTCTTCTTGCAGTTGATATACTTATGTTTGTCTAGTCATTTCTCCAGTTATAATAAAATTGAAGTCATCATGTAATGGGGGGGCGAGCCTATTGCCATCAACCGGGTACCAATCCAGACTCCGGGCTACTACTGAGAAAATTCTGATTGAAAATCCCATAAAACGCTTTGCCCGATCGAGAGAAGAATAAAACTATAGAATCATTTTTCTAGTACACAAGCTAAGGCCATTTGCGACTGGAAATCCAGTCAAAAAGATAGTGCTAGACAAACCCTAATGCGATAAAAACCTTTTTACTATACATTTCGACGTCCTGCTGTGACATTGGATTTTTATTTCTAACTCTAGCAAAATTATGCTGAAAAATATATTTTTGTACTAACAATATTTCGCGTCTACGATATTACTTATAATCTCCCACGATTTTTGCAGCATTTAGCAGTATTTTAAGCGGTATAACCGGAAAATTACATTTGTGTGTTCGACTTCGATACGACCTCGTTACGATTTCATTCCGTTATCGATACGATTTGGTTCCGATCTCGTTCTGTTTTCGCAACGATTTCGTTTCGATATTGAATTCTGTCGTATTGTTTCGGTATTGAATCACCGCTTATTTTGTTATTTATTATTTGTAGAAATGAAATTGCACGTTTATAATTAAGCAACGACGTTATCTCTTAAATGAGTTTCACACTTCTAACAGACTTGTTGGTGGTGTTTAATTATCCGTCCAGGTAGCTTACCAAGACATCTTAAAGCTTTTGTTTAAATCGTACTTGAGTGTGGGAGAGAGATGGCGCTAGACGTCCTGTATAACTCCGTCTCTTTCACACACTAAAGTGACAACTGATTTAAGACGCCATGAAAACCTCCGTGTTGTCGCCTAAACAGCAATTACATGGCAGAATAAAATCAACGTTGAATGTAGCGACGCAAAATAAATACAAAGAAGTAAACAGCAGTGACCGACAGATGGCGCCTCTGTTTCACTGGCATAAGACGCCACATGAAGTAAGTTAGAAAAAAAATCTTTATGATTTTTATGATTTTATTGAGCATTTAAAAATTTATAGATCCACTCCTTTTAAATTTTAAGCTTAAATGTTAGTATTGAATGAAATGGTTAACACTATTTTTTAAATTTTAGAGGCATGTTAATCAGGGTGTAGTTTCTCATCCCCCATAGAAAAGGGAGGATCCTCCAACCAGACGGGTGTTGTGTCTTGTGAGCTAATAGTAGACAGTTTTTTTGGGGTTGTTGTATACAGGGTGGCGATCGAATCCCCGGCATCCATCAAGGGGGTGATTCTATTCGTACAACAACCAACTTTTATTATGAAGCATAGATCCGATTCGTAAAAAACTACTTTTCATACATGCATCGAAATATGTCCGTCTAAACTTATACAGGAATTCGATTTTTTTTCCACAAATCATTTCACATGAATACCACCTGCGTGCCTTGACGGATGGAGTTGACTACATCGCAATCGGTAGAAGGGGACACCAGCGCTAAAACAGTAACAACGTTCAGGGGGTCTAAAATGGCCGCTTCAGCAGAATCTTATTATGAATCACGTTAAAAAAAATTAATTCTTAACATGGACTATAAGGTTATGATCATAAAGTCCATTTTAAGAATTTAATTTTTTTAACGTGATTCTGCTAAGGCGGCCATTTTAGGCCCGCTGTACATCATTCTGAATTGCACAATTTTCATCGGTAATTAAAAAACAAAACAGCTTTCCATACATTTTGACCGAGTAGCGTATTGCAGTTTTATTTGTAGAAAACAGCTGGTTTTTTTTATTACCTGTGAAATTTTTCTTTTTGGGGGTGTACTGAGTACGTGGTAAACGTTGTCGCGTTGGTATCCCTTCCACCCCTATATCTTTAACTTGGGGATAACTTTGATTGCGCGATGCAGGATTTTTAGTTCGTATGTAGCAAGATAGATGTCGCTATTACCAATAAATTAGTTATACCGCTTAAAATAACCGCCGATTTGGGTATCAATGATCACAAAGTGCTAAAAGTGACAAGTAAAACTTGTCACCAAGCACATTTTTATAACCCTACAATATATTATTTATTTATAACTTATTATTAATGATTAAAATGTACTTGGTGTTTAATTTCATAAAATTATTTATTCTTTATACTATTATTATAAAACCCCATACTTTGCGACTAAATTCTAGCATACTTTTTTACTATTTTGTTTTTTTTTTTAATTTCTATGTCACCCGCAGATTAAGAAAAATAAATGTCAAAATTAAATTGTAGGAACCTTAATTTTAAATTATTAAAGGCTTTTCAATATATTCTAGCTTCTGATTTAAATTATACTACATTCAACTTTATAAAACTATTTAAATATTGATAATCATATTTCACATCAATATATTTATACGCAACGTTATAAATTAGAGATGTGACAATATTCCATTCTATCGATAACTTTTTTGCAAGTAAATTGCGAACGAAATATTTTCATTATAAAAAATGGGTTCTCATTAAAACTAAACATTTGATACACGCTAAATTAATTAAAAGTAGAACTGAATTGACAATTTAATTACCTACGTCTTTTCAGAAGACCTTAAAAACACAACCGTTTTTTAACACTAATCTCAGAAACTGATATCACCAATCTGATGCACTTACTCGTAACTATTCGACTATATTTCGGCAGTACACGCTAGTTTCTTCCCAATTTCGGCGTTTTTTGTCTATCTACAGGTGCCCACTTCTAAGATTAGGTGCAACTATGAGCAAATTTTATTGGTCGATAATTGGACCAATCAGAAGCGTTCGCAGGAGAAATTAGTATTCGAAAACCTACTAGATGGCAGTGGGGATTCGAAATTTGAATTTATTTTAAAAATCGCAACTGCCATCTAGTTTTATCAAACTCACTCACATCTCTATGATTCCCTTTATTACTAACGCGTCTATACTGAGCATTATGTACATGCTAAATCCAGGAAAACTTTTATTAATAATTTAAGAGCAAAAATCGCTGAACATGAGATTAGCCTTAGAAGAAAAATGTGCTTAGTTTTGACACCACAAACTGGAAGCTTGAAGCTGATAGACTATTTTTTTTAAATGTTAATCTTTGGTTTTATTTTGTGGAGCTTCTCGATTTTTAAGGATTATTATGCCAGGCCTAATTGTGAGTGCATACCTATGGTAAATCTATTCCTACATTATTGGAAGAGTAAAGACGTGAACTTCAAGTTTTATTTCTTTATTTGATTAAAAATCAAACAGCAGTGCACCTGGTAGTATTTTTACTTTTGTAAATTTATCAAATCTCCTTTTTTAATAACCCCACAAGGGTTTTTATTAAAGGCAAAAGACGTTTATTTCCTATTAAAGATATTTCTCATTTTTCTTGCATATTAGTTTTTTTTAATGACATGTCTACGTTCCGTTTCCCTCAAAATTGAGAAGCCCTCACAATCTTTACTTACTATGATCTCAAAAAGTTCAAGCTAAGCATTTTTTGATGCGGCTTTTAACAGGAATAGTTTTAATGCCGTGCTGTAAAAACTAAGCACCACAAGACTAAACTACATCTACGTTTGGACGAAAAATGTAATTAAATCTCAGCTAGGGTAGGGCCCAAAGGTACTCTCGATCGATTGTCGATACATCGGTATATAACTTATCTAACACACATCACTAGTGAGTTTTTTTAGATAGGGTTGGACAGTTGACACTTGTCAGTTTTTTATCGATATCGATGATTTACTCGTATTGTCGGCGCGGCGACGTAAACCGACGTTGCGTTGATAGCAACGTTGTATGAAAGTGAAAAACGGACAATATTTGTGAGTCATCGACATTGATACTCGACAATCGACCGCTCGGGGCAGTCTCTACGCCTACTTCACCTGAGGCATGCGCATGCGACTAGTGTTGCAACCAAGGCCAGTGCTGCGACCGGCGTGCGCGCGGCATTGCACATATCCTCCTCACAGAAGCACATGTGGCCTGTGCCAGTACTTTCCATCATACACACGTGATCAACCATGAAAAGATTTATTTGTAGTTGCGATGTACAGGTTCGCCGGACCACCTCGTACGCTGAAACGAGACAATAAATTGTATTAGCTGGTTTAGTAATATTGTGGTGATAGACCAACTTTGAAATCAAAAGACTCGAAACCTAGTACACACCAATTGCTTTTCTATCGCATTCTGACAATAGGCGAGACGACAAAAAAACGTGTATTCCCGTTCGTCCCACTGACTTCGTCCCCGTAGTGGGACGAACGAGAATTACAAAAATAATATTAAATTTGTTCCTGATCGTCCCATTCATGATTTTTAGGGAGACGAAAGGGAATCATTTATTAATTATTTTTTAGTCCTCTTGGTCCGACCAAATAATTTCAGAGTGGTTGTTTTAATGGTAAAAAAAAACAAATTTTAAAATAAAAATCAGTGATTTATTAAGGACTAAAAATCACAGTTAAAATCATAGAATCAACTTTACGTACCTAGGTATCAAAATACACATACACTGAAACATTAAAACAAAATAAAATTCTCCATAAAACTAAAAATTATGTAGTAAAGTCACACTTGCTTATGTAGGTATACAGTGGCACATTTTTGCGTTTTAAGCAAGTGTTACTTTGTAATAATTAGGACGTTTTCTTTTTACAAAAAGAAGCTGATTGAAGAAGCTGACTGATTTTGATCTGATCATAATTTTTAGTTACCTAGGTACGTAAAGTTGATTCTGTGATTTTAACTGTGATTTTTATTCCTTAATAAATGACTGATTTTTATTTTAAAATTTGTTTTTTTTTTTACCATTAAAACAACCAGTCTGAAATTATTTGGTGGGACCAATAGGACTAAAAAATAATTAATAAATTATTCCCGTTCGTCCCCCTAAAATCATGAATGGGACGATCGGAAACAAATTTAATATTATTTTTGTAAATTCCCGTTCGTCCCACTACGGGGACGAAGTCAGTGGGAAGAACGGGAATACACGCAAACAAATCTAATTAGTCCGTCACTTAGATTATCAAAAAATATTTGACCCGTGTTTTTTCTTTTGTTACGTAAACCAAAATTAACGATTATACGACGCTTTTAAAATTCTCAATACGTCACGCCATGGTATAATGTTTAGCTAGTTCTGACGTCACGAGCCCGCACTCCCGAGTTTTGATGCGTTTTATCTTTGTCAATATTCTTTGATTTACAAAAACAAAAAATACGTGTCCATTAATTTCCAATACTCTAACTGACGGACTAAATGGATTTGAAATTTTTTGATACTGTCATCATGCCTATTCATACACATGTAGCGGCACTACATCTATGACATAAATGAAGAACCAACATTAAAATGCTAAATCGCGCAGATATAAAGTTATCCGCGACTGTAGAGTATAGACATAATAAAAACCCGAGAAGGGGGTTTTAATTTCTTTGCAAGAAACCCTAATTATTTTGCTAAAATAAAACATCTCCTTTATATCACCTTATAACATCAGCCATCTGATAGTAAAAGTTCCGTCAAAATCGGTCTAGCTGTTTCGGAGATTAGCCGGAACAAACAGACACCAAAAAAATAAAAATATATATACCGTATGTACTTTTATATGCATTCAGTCGCATTCAGTAAAAAAGCTGTTATTTTGAAATTACAGACACTTAAATATTTATTTATTTGTTAACATGTTTAAATAAGTCTAGGTATTTTTTTTTTCGGATGGGAAACCATCAAATGACTCCTCCCGCTCTGGGCGGAGCAGGAGTGAGTGTCAGACTTTTACTGACTAAAAGCCATCCATGTTCCTTCATCGCCCTTTGTGTTCCGGGGCCACGGCATCTCTTTCGAAAGTCTAGGTATCCTCAAGATGTATTCCTGTTTACATGTATATACGGTCACATTGGTCTTATAATATCTATCTAACTTATTACGTTACGGCCCGCTTCTAGTGCACAAGTATCAGGTCTCAATTTATTACGACATCATCATTTGGCTAGCCTCTTCTCAACTATGTTAGGTCGGCTTCCAGTCCAACCGGATTCAGCTCAATAACGTTTACATGGAGTAACTGCCTATCTGAACTCCATAACCCAGTTAGTACTGGGTAATACGATATCCCTTGGTAATACTGGTTGTCAGACTTTCGTGCCACTAACTACTTGTAACGACTGTCAAAGATCTACAAATGACCGCTGTCTTAGTCTTCGAAGATTACAAGCGTGATGTTGTGTTGACGTTATATTTTTGGTTCAAAGACCGTAAAAACTAAAACAATAACCTAACCGTGTTCACTCATTAACGGTGTCAAGAAATGACAAATGCCGCCTGCGTTGCCCATTGCCAAAAACTTAAAAAAACTACATTCTGAATATTGGCAGCCATCCCAATTTGAATCGCGAGTTAAAAGATACGTTTTAATGAACGATTACTTGAGAACACTGGTATTTTAAGTGGGAAATAAACTATACAGTAGACACGTTGCGTTTCTGATCCAGAGAATTTATTGTCCGGAATCATCAATCGCTGAGCATGGAAAAGAAGACACGCTGTCGATCCCAAACGAATTGGAAGAGCATGAAAATAATGATGGTTTTACGACACAACATCACGCCTATAATCGCTGAGAGGTTATAGATGGAGCAGAGAGGTACCTATATAGTACACCCATATTTTGCAAAGTTCCATGGTAACGGCTATGACTTACGAGCATTACTTGTGTAATTTATTTAATCACCGTGTAAACTTGAAAATGGGAGGATCCTAGGACAAAACGGGTGCTACGTCTGGTGGGCAACCAGACAGTTGTCGTGGAGTTCTTGTATATGTATACCTACGCTTAACTCGGGGATAATCATGATATCGTGATGCAGGACTTTTAGATAGCGCTAGTCCCGTGTCCCAGCAGTGGGAACATTATAGGCTGATTATGCTAGTTAAATGATGAAGATACTCACGACTCTTAGAATATCGGACCATTTTGACGCAGCAGCCGTTGCAGGTCTGCAAGGGAGGCTGGTCTCTTGGCAGTGCTGTGTAGTTGAAGGGATCCTTGCAGCGCGGGTCAGTCCAGCTGTCGCACTCGTAGCAATATATTGTTCGTGCTGGGAACAGGTTAAGAGAATGATTAGGGATTTTTGCAACGATAGTTGATTTTTTGAGGTTAGTTTGTTGCAGTTCGATGTTCAAGCCGACCAAGACAATTGACCGTGGCATACAAAATGTCTTCTGCGATTTTTTTGCCAGATTTTAGGACCTCAGTACGCGGACATGACCACGACTTTTGGCCGCAGAAGCTTCGTCGAGGAAGAACGGCGAAGAGGCGTCCGACCAGTTTTGTTCGAGATACCGTCCGGTCATGTAACAGGTCGTGGTCGACAACCCTTTAAACGGAGTCACGTAAGATGAAGAAGCTTCAAAATTAGTAATTACATACAAAACTGAAGGTGCGGGGTATACCGAGCGGAATGCGTACCCCGGAGTTTGTTAGATAATGTACTGAAATATCTGTCAAAGTTCACTGTCTGCAGCCATAGTCCACCCGCTTGGATCGTTTTGTTTGATCGAACAATGCTGAATGCAGCTAAAACTCACGAGTGTCCAAAGTTTGAACACATTAGGGACGTCTTCTTTCAGTGGACATTTTTAAAGATTTGCTGGCGCTTTGCAGAAGGATCGCATTTCGAAAAATTAACTGATAAATTGTCCAGGTCGGCCAGTAGTTAGTACCGTATGATTATGGCTGATGCACAAATGTTACTGACTTTAGTAGGAAAATGGTGTTATAGGCGTTAGGGATATTTGAAGCGAATGGGTTCGTTGTGTTAGACCTTCTGAAAAAATATTACAGTGTTATGCAAGCTGATGGGTGGCTTTTGAACATTTGTATGTGTGTCTTATATGAGAGGCTGAACTGTGATCTAAGGATTCATTTGTAGCGTTCGTCAATTTTAGAAGTATTGCTTCGGATTCTGCCAAAATCGAAGACAAATTCTGGACCGACTTTTTAGATTGCCATTTACACGCTATCCACTTCTCCACAAGCTACACACTGAAGCGTCACGCGTGTTGCAAATGAAAGAAACAACATAAAGCCTGCAACGAATTACCACGACGCGAAACAAGTGATAAACCCGCCTCTCGCTTGATGCAAGCATCGACTGAAGCCATTTACAAGTTTTCTTAATAACCCATGAAAAATTTCTTCGGTAGGAGATTTGAATTATGTTCTGAATTCATGGTAACTGTTTTTGCTCCGAAGTCTCTTACACCAGCTACATCAGCACTACTAAGAACTAGTCAATGAATATTCTAGACTTGACAACGACAAATGTTCCACATCGATCGACCTACTAGGCTTACGTTAACCTAGGTTACTAGTATGAACGACTGCCTCGTTGGTCTAGCGGTTGCAAGCGCGATTGCTGAGCGAGGATTCGATCACCAGGTCAAGTCAGGCAGTGGTTTTTGCTTATTCCTTAAGTTATTTCTTAGTAGCCACCCGGAGTTTCCCCCGGTTGATCGTAATAGGCATGCACCCTATTATGGGACAAGGGAGTTAAACGTAACTGGCGAAATGTGGGATATGTGTGTTCATAGTACCTAGAAGTATTAGATACACCTCTGGTTGAACCTTTGCGGATTAGAAGCATGATGATATGTTTGAACATTTCTGTCAAAATGGGGGTATATCCCGGCCCAACCCTTCTAGGCGAACAACCAAGTGACTTATTACATAAAACCCTTTTACCCCTTAACTCGACCTGTTGCAAAGCCCACCTGCCTTCACGATAAAAATCTATACCATGTCCTAGGCTATTTATAGTCAGTGCTAAACAGTGGCAAGGCTGTTCAGACACGCGATGCATGTCAAGGAAAGCAATGCTAGTCCTTGTAATATATTCCAATCGCTGGAATTGAAAAAAATGCGGCTAAACCGCCCATTAGCGGCGCCGGTGGTTGCATAACGGCTGTCGCCGCTATGTCTGGCTTGGTTTCTGAGTGGGAAGTAGGGCAGTAGGGGCAGGGTCGTGGTCCTATCGCTATGTGGAGTGGTTCTTTGCCAATAACGTCCCCATAGTTGAGATTTCGTAGCTAAAAAATTAAGCATTAAGATGCGCTTGCCTAAGTTGGTCCGTGAATGGACCCATTACATACAGAGCTTCCTCCGTGCCTCGGAAAGCACACTAAGCCGTTGGTGCCGGCTGTCATTTATAGATCTTTGACTGTCGTTGCAGGTATTGAGTGGCCCGAAAGTCTGACAACCAGTCTGACCAAGGGTATCGTATTAACCAGAAGTAGCTCCCTGTATTCGGCTACATTCGGTTAGACTGGCAGTCGACCCCAACGTAGTTGGGAAAAGCTAGGCAGTTGATGAGTTGGGTCTCGGTCTGAAGCTTGAAACTCTGACAGTCTACCGGGGTATCGTTTTCGCCAGTAAGTGAGTTGTGGAGGTCAGATAGGCAGTCACACTGTATAAAATACTGGTATTCAGTTGCATTTGGCTATACAGAAAACCGACCACCAACTTACGATAGGAAAATGATGATGACTCAGATTTCTTCTCTGTGAGATTATATGGGAGAAGAACACAACGCGGGGACAGTGCGCTTTAGCGGGTGGGTGTCTTTTCCGTGTATAGAGGAGTTTCGTTAGTTTTGTTGGAGAAGGAAACGGCTAAAGTAGAAAAATCCTAAGCGGATCATGGAATAAGTTTTAGAAAAAGACCTTTTTACACAATACTTAATGTGTCTCATTGGTGGAAAACAAAACAGAAGTACTAGATCTCTCCCTTAGCAAATGTATTGACTTGCGAGTGCAGATATAGATTTCTTAGGCCCGAGTTTCGGGCTCTGAGCCAAAAGCAGTTGAAAGAAAACCGTATAATGAATATCCAATTACGAATATGTTAGATCACTTCTCCATGACATGGTTAAGGAAATATTTTAATTGAGCCTCGAAATGTTGCCCTTTGATGTTTAAAAATAATTCGAACGATCCTCTAATAACATACCTATGTGGGTCTCTTTTTTATTTTTTACATCTGCAAAAAGATGTTTTTCTCGCCAATCTCCTCTTTCCTGCATACAAGATGCCAGGAGATTCCTTAGTGAATTATCACTGCAATACTCCTTAAGTAACGTTTACGTGACACGTTTTTCCCTGTCATTCATTACATCTCTCGTCTCCCGGAGAATATAAAATTAAATGGCCTCTAATTTAGACTTGTTTTTACGGTTTTTGTGTAGTAAGCAACGACTTATTGTCGGGCTGTAACATATAACATTGTTAAATCAAATAATTTAAAAGAGTAACTGAAAATCCATAGTTACTCTTTTAAATTATTTGATTTAACAATGTTGCCAGTTCTTCTACATAGGAAACGACCAACCCGAACCGCGCACCATTTCTCGACGTTTTATAAGTATGTAGGCCGATGTGAAATAAAATATTTTGTTTTTGACAAAAAAAAAATTAAAACCTGGATGTCTTGCTAAACTATTAGTTATTTTTTACTTTTTTTAAAAGAATACCTAGTCGATAAAATGTACTCAATATGTACGCCTTATTTGTTTTTATCGACAATAAACCAATTTGAGTCGGTTACATCACTAATCTCGCTAATGACACATGTAGGGTTGCGCCGCAAATATCATAAGCCAATTAGTTTTATCGATTGTGTCATACTTGCTTGGTCATCTTATCTAAAAGAAAAATACTATTGTAACGAAGAAAGGATGGCATAATGAGCTATAAGAGGGAGTTGGCCATGTTTAACCACGCGGGCCCAGTGCGGATAGGGTGTCATAATTTTATCGAATTTATTCCTCACAATATTTTTTCGCCGATTTGAGAGCAGACAGGAAAATAAGGATGCACGGAAATATCTCAAGTTTCCATAAATACTCGCAGGTATAGCTTGTCAAAGCGACATTTGACAGTTGTGAAAAAATAAATGTTGTGGTTCAATATTACTATACTCTTTGTTGTGGTTTTATGTAGGAATAAAAAGAGATTTATTTGTTTAATGCACGCTAGGCTTAAAAGTAGTGACTTAGTGGGTACATGACAATAATAACTTAAAATACAAAAAAATATATATATTATTCATATAAGACACATATAGAGCGGATATTGAAAATATTTTTTTTTTAAATTCCGAATATCTTTTTATTTTGACACATGAATGCTACCTGACAAGCGGGCGTATGACAGACAGACCGACTTGTTACTAAGAAGTAGTAACAAGTATTGGATTACGATTTCTTCGTCTTGTCTGTCTATCGCTCTTAAATATTTGTCTTTAGTGGAATATCAGTTTAATTTATTAATATTGTTCTAGTTTTACTTATATATAATAAGAGGACACAACACTGTGGTTTTTCCATACAAATGTAGTCCCCTGTTTAAAATGCCAGTAAAGCAATATTTTCTTTTCCAAAAAATCTATAACGTTTATTGGCATGTCCCTAAGTTTTCTTTTTTTTCATAAATTATTAAAGGGATATGAACCTTCAAAAACCTAAAAAAATGGCCAGATTTTCCGTTGTGTTGGTATTTTCTGCTGTTGTCTCTTTCGCGCTCTGCACGTGGTCTTTTGGGCACTGCGCGACAGCAATACATTTTACAAATACCTATTTCTCAATTCTCTCGCCCTTTTTGTTTCCTCTTAATGCCTTGATTTCACGTATTGAGTACAGTGGCGAGACAGTGCCAATACAGAGTGTCGTCATCATTCTCCTGCCCTTATCCCAGTCTATTTGGGGTTGGCGCGCCTCTCAGCAGGTCTACATTCCAAGATTGACTGTCATACACTGGTATGACAGTTATAATGGGTGTAAAAGGCCCTGGACAAAGCCGGCGCTTATGCTGGACTTTAAAAAAGATTTCCATGTTTGTTTCGCCGTTTCTTTTCAGGGGAGTCAGATAAATCAAAAATATATGACTCTTTATGGCACATGTTTCAAATATGACGTGTAAAAATGAGTCTGATATCCTATTGGCAGATTAAATAATTTCGTTTCAAATTAGGAGCAACCTCTCCATTTGTGCTCGTCACATATAAGTTATCACGGCTTATTCTAAAGACACGACCTCATCTCTCCAAAGAACTTTTGTCTATTTTATTATTAACTTCCAACGTTCAGCGACTACTATTCTCGCTCATTCGCCATGTTTCTTTTCAGAACTATAAAAGTTACATCAACTAGCTGTATCACCTAAACAGACTTCAAAAAAACATCAAAAAGTTATCGCTCAAACATCCAAACAACAGATCAAGACAGTCATTACCTAATTAAAAGCTAATTTTAACTGATTTCGACGTCACGATCGTAATGCGCTGTCCACGATAGTCGCGGGTGCCATTTTTAGATCCCCAACGATCGTCGTTTATTTTTGACGCGTGGTTTTCATGTAAACTCTCTCATAACTTCGGGCCATTATTTCTATAATGTAACGTTGATAAATTCGGATGAAGATGTTATTGTAACTAGTTTACTCCCGTGTGTTTGCTCGCGGTATTTTTCTTTGACTGGTCGAAAGACACCTAAGTATTTTTATTTTATTCGCAAACTGGCTAACCAAAAGTGAAGGATGATTTGGCTAGAACCTAGAAATAAGGTGACAGCTGAGATGACGGGTAATAGAGAAGTTTGGAAGAAGACATACTGCGCCGACCCCAAATAAATTGGGATAAGGGATGGATTAGAATATGATGATCACTAATCAAAAACATACGAAGCCTCCGAGTCTCCGACTGCGTGTTTTAAAGAGCCTAATTTGTAAAATTTATTTCTACATAATCAAACATCATTTTAGTTTGCGAAGACGAAAGAAAAAAATCCCGACTGCTTATAGCAGTCGGGACTTTTTTCTTTCGTCTGTCCACTGTTTAGTAAAGGCAGACGACATTATTATCGTTACGGTTAAAAACTGAATGAGGCTGATACAGGAACGTGGATATTGGCAGAAACAAAGAGAGAACTAGGCAAGGCCCCTGATGCTGATACTGTATCCTAGTAGTGCTAACAACGCAGTGCTTCAAGGTACAAGCAAGACGATTTTGCATATTGTGGTAGCATGAAAACAGTATCACTGTTATTGTTTACCAATGGCAGTATCTTAAATTCCATCGACAAAAAGGGCCGTTGATATTTTTCCTATTACCTAGATAGGCGCGGTGATGATGAGTAGAGTGACAGAGTGGCGTCCAAGAAAAGAGAAGTGTTGTTCGTCCAGCAGCGAGATGAGCGGACGACATCGTTGCCAACGCGGGCAAAACAAGGCTGACACGAGAACGTGTAGAGATAGCCACCTGGATAGATCAGAGAGTATTGCACGGCCCTAATGAGTGGTGGCGATGTTTCAGGTGAGCCAGGACATCGCCAAAAGAGTTTGGTGCCCAGAGGCGGGCTGCGCTGGATGAGTCGCGAACGTTTTGCGTAGCAGTTCTCGCGGTCATCCGCCAAGGCGACAAAGCGAAAGGCACAAACAGAGAGACGCTATACCCAGCAATGGGTGACGATGGGCTGTGTATGATGATGATAGCTTCACACCTCTAAACAAAATACCTGCATCATTAGGATTCTAGCCGTATAAGTGGGGTCAGTGTAAATGTAGCCTGGCACATCGAGGACACTCCCGCCTGATCAACACTAAGCCAAGTTTTGCTTGCTCTTACAACATAGAAACGGTCTCTAGCTCCCGTTGACTTTGTATAGAAATAATTACTGAAAAGATATCCATCGGCCGAGCGCACTGACGATGCACGCCAAACGAGAGTTATTGTTATTTTGCGCGCCAAAGTTGACACTTTTCTAATAGGCCTTAACTTTAAGGGGGCGTGGCTCAGCGCCTCCGCATGATTTAGTCGAAAAAAAATTCAACTGATCAGGCGGAAAAGACCACGACTGTACCATCATTGGGTTCATTATTTAGGAAGCTACTGCGATGGTGTTTCATGAAAATGTGTTGTTAGCGTTTGTGCATCAGTGAAGGTGTAGATCTTATTGTTAAGAATCAGTTTTACTTACCCCAGTAGATATATATAACTAAACAGTAACACACGAAATATAACGAACGGACAAACAAACATACATTCAGTCGCGTTTGAAGATAGCACAGCTTTATTTAAAAAACTGTCTAGCTTTAGCGTAAACAGAATCACACCTGCCAGCGACTATTCGAAACTAGTGGTAGTATTGGTACAGCAGGTCGCACGTCAATGGTAATAAAACCAGCATTAGCTGGCATAGTCTATTGAAACTCCGAACTACGCTATGGCAGTTACGGTCAAAGTGTTACCATCGACTTACAGTCTATTGTACCTGGGTATAACAGTTTGTGCAAATAGGTATTTACATGTTCTGGTGCCCTACATGAGATAGAGCCATACAGGGCGTCTAGCTCCATCCCTTTCTCAGTAAGATTGAAACAGTTCTGCTATACATGAGAGATCATAGTAGCAAGCCTGTTCAAAATAACGTTTAATGGCAAGTTTCAAATGGATTCTGGCTAGTTGTAATTTAGCAGATTGACAACAATTAATGATTCCTACGTCATCCAAGCTTCTACGGATCAATTAAGTGCCTACTTAGTTATAAAGTACTTACAATTCCAGGTGGTTTTTGTTTTGTTGAATAGTGGAAATGCATCAATAAAAGCTTGGGTTCTAATCGGAATAGCCGTCAAAAGCGAACGGTAAAAGCTACATTTCATGCACTAACTACGAAAGAGATAGAAAATAAATAAAAGAGTACCTATTTAATGTATTTTTCTAGATTTACTTACTTATTTAAACTTTTTTAGTAAATTAATGATTAGCTAAGAATGTGTTACCTTTTGCAGTCTTGTAAGTAATTTAAACAAAAAATAAAATAAAACAAAAAAGCTGACACTGTGACTGTTTTGTGAAGAAAAAATTCTGCTTTATTACGTTAGCCAACCCAGTCTACGACATTGTTTTCATAGTTTACAATTTTTTGAATATTTTTGCTAAGTTATTCACGTGAATTAAGTTTTAATGTAAGCATAGAAGCAACTGGCGAGTGTAAAAATGGCTTTTATTAGCTTTTTTATTTTATTTCTGTCAAAAGCCTAAAAGCTCGTGAGTTATTGTTTTTGTTAAAAAAAAAAGAAAAACAGTACTTACTTTGGCATTCCGCCTGAACAAGGGGGCTGAGACTTAGTGCCCATAATGCTGAAAATCCATGCTTGAATTAGTAAAAAAGAAAAAACATATAAGAAAAACGAAAACACTACACAGTTATCTAAATAGAAGAAGTTCCACAGTAAAAAGATACATCCTGTAAATAACTGAATACAACAAAAACAAACTATTTTTTTCATGCTTTTTCAAGTTCATAGACTGGTTGGCTGAATGTTAAAAGGAAAACACCTAAATAAAAACGCTAAATGATTTATACAGAAAATTTTAGTAACCATAACAAATAACAATGTTGTATAAGTTAATTTTCTAAGTTAAATTCTTACTGAAACATTGTGATAAAAAAAAAATTGTTAATCTGAAAACGAGAATCAGTTATTCACAGGAAGAAAAATGTTTGAGTGTTTTTTTTTTGTTAGTTTTTTTTAAGAAATTTTAGTTCGTCTATTGTGACTAAAATAATTATGACATGCAAATTATTGCATTCCTCAATTCCAACATTTAAACACGCATTCCTGTGGGCACTCAAACACAATACATTTATCGAGCTGCGAAAACATCGATAATTTGTCATCATTATTGGGTTAGTCGATACTGTTATGTCAGTCACATCACTAAACACGTACAAGTTGGTGTGGTATTAAAACACATTTTTAATGCGTTGTTTTACTGTTGCGAATGCGAAAGGGTATGGGTATGGTATTATTTCTATAAAACAACTCATTTTTTACACACGTGGAGATTCAAAATTAATTCACAGTAGGTACTCGCCATGACACATCGCATTTAACTATATTTTGTAGATTCCAATTATTAAAATTCTGTTTTATACATAAGACAACAAACAACCTGATACTGACTAGCAAATTATAAGAAAAAAACTCAAGAAAAGTCGAATTTCGCGGGCTACCAACACTTCCTCCTTAAGTTTAGGTATTACTCTTTGTTTTAATGTCATGACCTAAGGTCGGAAATAGCTGGCGGTTGTGTCGTTGTTGCCGAGATATCGCGCGGTGTTCATTGATCAAGCCGTAGTAGCTTATCTTGGCTTGAATAAGGTCATTTTAGCAGGTCAGTGGTGCGAAAGAACGAGCACAAACAGGGCGCTAAAATAATGCATAATAATATGCATTATTTTAGCGCCCTGTTTGAAAGGAAGTTTGCTGCTTATTTTAAATCGCCGAAAAAGAGGAGTAGCTTTTCAAGTGGAGGCATATTTTTTATGCATAACTTTTTACAGAGTAGGTAGTGTAAATTTGTCTTTTATTTTTATCGGTGGTTTGCGTTGAGACTTCAACGGTATTTTTGGTTGAATACAGAAAAAGAGTAATTTAAATTCACTCGATAAAATTAGGAGACCCTTTTTGCAATTCCTTATTTTTTTTGCAATTTTTTTGTTAAGTACTGATGGTTCAGTCATCAGATCAATGGTTTGAATAAAAATCAACCATAATGTTTTATTCATCGACAAAACCGGAATTATGTTTTTATTATACGGACACTTTAGTTATGCCAACCTAAAATAGTGATGTGACACATACAAATCCCAATACTATCGATATGTTCGCAGCTGTCAACACGACACAGATCTAACAACGGGTACTCTATGGTACACAACACTTGAGTGACAGTTTGACACTTTTCGGTGCTTCATCGCATATTACCAGTCCGTATACAGGAGTTGGATTTAACTTGGTCCACCCCAAACCAGGACATCAGCAAAACTGGAAAAAAGATTAAAGGGGATTATTAACATACTACATACATTTTGGTGCCCGTGGTTTTACTTGCATTCTAGGAGAATTACAGTTCGTTTACGTCTGTCACAGTAATCCAACAACAATCTTATTGTAATCAGAATAAACACCACTGTTATTTGACAGTGTGACAGACTTGACAGTGGCAGCAACGATCACTGTCATTTTGACAGCGATGCCCAATCAGAAGTAAACTAAAGCGTGAAAGAACAGTAACCTAAAGTTCAGTATAAAAAGCCGCAAAATTTTGCGCAATTTTTAACTTATTTTAAAATGCAACTGAAAATAGAGTTGGAAATCGCGGGAATTACGTGAGGCATGTTTTTTCTGGCAGCTGCACGGGCTGCCGCCATCGCCACCTGTGGCAGCACCTGTTCGCAAGCCTTAACCTGCTAACAGGTGCTGCAGCAGAACTTGAGTAAATAGGTACCATACAAGGACTAGCTTGCTAGACGCTAGCTTCTAAGGAGTATTCTAGTGACGATAGCGTAAGTGAGCATCCGTTGTGTCCGCCAAATCATGCACGAGCATGCTCGAGCAGTTACACTGACCTTTAGGCCCAATTCACACAATGGCAGCAGTCGGCAGTACAGTGTAAAACCATATACTTAAGCGTTATCTTCATAGGAAATGTATAGTATTGAAAGACTCGGGATAGATATGCAGTCGGCCGCGGTGCCGCGAGCAGTCGAGCGACCCGCCAAACCGGCGGCACGCGAATAAATTCCACTGATGCCGATGCCGACCACTTCAGTATGAATTAAATGGAACTGGAAAAATGCGATTCTTACCAATTTCTTGTTCTTGGCCGTTGGCCATCTCATAATATTACTACCAATGAATTCCCATTAAAACTGCCATTTCTCAATTATATTGCACACATTTATTTAGGAAAAATCAGCATTGTTTATGTACCTACATACATATCCACAGTAAAACTGATTTAAAATAATTGCAAGATACCGAGTAACTGTCTTGATCGAATCAAAATATTTTTATATTATTTTCTAAACATACAACTTAGACTTTGTATAAAAGACTTTTTTTATGTGAAATCTTTACCACAGTCGGATTGAAGTTTCAAATACACACCGACGCACAAACGGTTAATTACAAAAACAGTGGTGCGGCCAATAATGTAAGTTATGAACACTGACATCATAGCTAAGGTATATAATACCCTGTGTCTGCGACTTCGTCCACGTCAAAGAAACATATTCTGTGGCACTCGGTAATCTTCAGTAAGCTTTCCATCAATGACAGAATTTATGAAATCGAATGAGGAGTTTCTGAGATTATCTCCTAAATCCTCACTCACATACCTCTTTATAATCTGCTAGCTTTTGCCCTCGGCTTTGCTCGTGTTAAATTAGAATTTCACAATCAATTCGCACTACTAAAGTTCGGTAAGGGTGTAAAAAACCTCTTAACGAAGCCGAAAGGCACTTGTTCTTGAATTCCCGTCATTGCGATCAATTTTTTGTTTGACATCATACCTGGGAACTTTCTAGTTACGGAGATATTGGGGTCATAGTTCCAACTTTTTGACATGTTTTGTTTTCAATACAAGTTTTTAATGTAAGATTTTTACTTTAAACACCTCCACGACCCTCCGTACTATTCAATCTATACATCAGCACAATGTTTTGAGTGCGTTACATTGAGTATCCCAGCATTAATTTTTGCGTAAAGTTACTTAGTTTGATGTACAGAATGCTTGGTTGACGGCTTCGTGATGAGGTTGTTTACACCCTGTTTAATTCAATCAAGATTCGAAAAACACGTAGCGCTATCTATTATCGTATGAACGTTATTGTTGTTTTCCACGGGAACAGTACTTTTTTCGGGATGAAGGGTACCTTATGTCCGTTGCTGTACACCTAACAACGTATATGCAAAATTTCAGGATGTTCAGTTCAGTGGTTCAGGCGTGAAACGGTAACAAACAAACTTACTTTCGCATTTAATAGTTATGATAGTTACTAAATACTAATATATTAACAGTGAAGATTTTGTTTGAGCGCGATAATCTCTGGAACTACTAGTCAAATTTGACATTGCGTTTCATAGCCTAATTCTTAAGGAAGTTATAGGCTTAGAGGGGTATAAGAACAGAGTGTGGTTGTTTAGTTTCTCAATACTCCATAGAAAAGGGAGGATCCTCTGATCTGAATAGCTATTCACAACGCTTCAATTCAATTTTCGATTCGGAAAGTCGTATGTCTATCTTTTTTTGACATTGCGAAATCGAGCGTGATAGACATACGACTTTCCGTATCGAAAATCGAATTGAAGCGTTGTGAATAAGGTAGGGCTATTACGTATCTCTGTTGACAGCTCAAAATGATAGTAAACTGGGCTCAGTGTCCATCTTAACAGTCAAAATGTTTAGTTTCGTATTATGTATGACCGTGTTAGTCACCGTAAAGTGATATCCACTCAGTGTGATACGTAATACCAATATTATGACATTCACGGTTGTCATCAAAGTTCGGTGTACAACCGAAGCTTGATAGTCACTGGATATCAGAAAGATACGTGATAGCCCTGCAGACGGGTGTTGTGTCTGTTGGGCTACTGCCCAACAGTTGTGGTCGTGGATAACTTTATAGCATAATAATATGGAATATTTTTTTTTGTTAATTTCTTTCTTTTATCGTGGGTACACCCTGTATGATGTTGCAGAAACGCTTTATTTTTTTTACTAGATTTATTTGTTACTCACCTAAAACAACAATATAAAATCTATTCCATTATATCTAAGGTAATACAGATGGATTGTTAATTTGTCTAGCTAGACCGTCTTGTCAGCTGGTTTGCCATTAAATAGCAACGAAAAAATTAAACGTTCTCCACTGAGATCAAACGGAAGTGAAGATTCTTGAATCTGGAACGAGTTCCCACCATTAAATATATCACATTATGTCCCCAAAATAAACCTTTACTAAATTATCGTAGTCTGGACGTCACAGGCGAATAAATAGACGCGTATGCGCCAATAACCGTGAATACTATGCCAAAGTGTTTTAATATAATATTTTAATAAGTGTCCTCTTCTACGTCAATTGAGCTTTAAATATTGTGTCTCGAAATGATTGCGGTGCTGAAGTCATCTGTAGTCACACACGACATAATTTCAGAAAAATGTTAAAGAGTTTCACACTCATAGTTTTTACAAAATATTTCTTCATCCTGTCATTAACCAACAACGCACAATAAAGAACCATAGCACAAGACTTTTTTAGGGTTCCGTACCCAAAGAGTAAAAACGGAACCCTATTACTAAGACTCCACTGTCTGTCCGTCTGTCACCAGGCTGTATCTAATGAACCGTGATAGCTAGACAGTTGAAATTTTTACAGATGATGTATTTCGATTGCCGCTATAATAACAAATACTAAAAACAGAATTAAAAAAATATTTAAGGGGGGGTCCCATACAACAAACGTGTTTTTTTGCCGTTTTGTCTAATGTTGTATAGATAATGGTACGGAACCCTTCGTGCACGAGTCCGACTCGCACTTGGCCGATTTTTTAACGAAAGTGAGCATTAATGACAGTTTTTGATAACATCCCCCCTAAAAAAACATGTTTTGTTGTTACCTGTCAAGTAGTGTTGTCCGTAGTTAATGATTGATATCGATAAAATTATAATTCTTACAGTTCTGACTTGCATGTTTGTTTCCTTTATCTTGGTCAATTGTTTTTTTTTTCATAAAAATGTTACTAAAAACATATTCGTGATAGGATTACGTTTGTCACCTGTAAAATGTAACTAATTAAAAAAGACAGACAGCAATTTTCCAGCTGTCAGCCTGAAAACATAGACTAATTTACATAATCGTTTCAAAAACTATAGAAGGCATGAACGGGTGTCACTCACAGAATGGAGATCAGACACAGCCACTTTGCGTCACTTAATCTACATAAATAAAATACTCTGTGGATGATACTATTACAATATTTACAATAGTTCGGTCGAGCCACTGACTTGGGATATTATGTAGTTGGTATAGCGTGTAATCTACAATACAAGATGTAAACGGCACCTTCACGAAGCCGTGAACCAAGCATTCTGTGGGCCTACCATGACGTCTTAAAGCAGGATCGTTTTAATTTCGTGCCAGTGTGGGAAAGAGATGGCGCTAGACGTCCTCTATAGCTCCGTCTCTTACCCACACTGGAACGCGATTAAAACGATCCTGCACATCAAACTAATTAACCCTGCGTAAAAAAATATTGCTGGCAAACAACTTTTTTTTAAGGTGAAAAATTATGTTTTACAGTGAAATTCAATGTAACGCACTCAAAACATTGTGCTGATGTATTGAATAGTACGGGGGTCGTGGAGGTATTTAGTATTAAATAAAAAATATTTGTGAAAAAGTTGTTTTTTGACCCTCAATATCTCCATAGCTAGAAGGTTCCCAGGTATAGTGTAGAACAAAAATAATATCGCAATGACGAGGAGAACAAGTGCCTTTCGGCTTCGTTACGGTGTTTTACACCCTTTATAATACAGGAGTAATCTAGGTGTACACCGTTTAGGTAGGTACCTACATCCATACAAGTACATAAAATGTATTTGTCCGTTTGTCATTAAAAATAACAGCTATTTACTAAATGCATATGAACTGCTTAAACGGTACATACTTAGAAAAAAAAATCTCTGTTTGTCTGTCTTTCTGTTCCGGGTAATCTTCGAAACGGCTGGACCGATTTTGACGGGACTTATACCGACAGATAGCTAATGTTATAAGGATAGAAAAAGGATCCGTGCAACAAAACGAAAACCCTTGAAATTGTTAGCAAAATCCGATTCAAATAGAGGTGTAATATTTTTATAATATAACAGGTGGACGAAGACTGCGGGCACTGTCGCGGGCTACAGCTAGTCACACTAATATTGTAGAGGAGAAAGTTTGTATCTGTGTATGTTTGTTAATCTTTCACGCAAAAACTACTGAACGGATTTAGATGAAATTTTGCACACAAATAGTTTATAACCTGGATTAACACATAGGATACTTTTTATCCCGGTAGTATGATCCCGTGGGACAATTATCGAACTTCACGAGGGCGAAGCCGCGGTCATAAGAAGTTTATTAGTTTGGATGTAGGGGCCAGGGAGTAATCTGCGGAACTACTGATCCGATTTGGAAAATTCTTTCACTAATGGGAAGCTACATTATCCCCGAGTGTCTTAGGCTATACAGGACCATCCTGTGGGATTACTTCTGACCTCCAAACGAGTGAAACCGCGGCGTCGAGGAGCAAAAGCTAGTCTTATCTAACTTATTTCACTACTATTATAAATCTGAAAGTTTATGAGGATGGATGGATGGATGGATGGATGGACAGATGGCAGGATGGACGGATTGATGGATGGATGGACAGATGGCAGAATGGACGAATGGATGGATGGATGGACGGATGGATGTTAAGACTACTGCACGGAATTGGAGGAAGGCAGATAGATAGTTTATAACCTGCATCATGAAACATAGGATACAGTTTTATACCGGTAGTAAGATCCCGTAGGACAATTATCATTACCGAACTACACGCAGGCGAAACCGCTAGCATTAGCTAGTTATTTATAATTTAGCATCAAGCCTGTAATCCCCGAAGTGTTAAGCAGAGGTGTACCTTATAGCACACCCACATTTCACCAGTTATGTTTAAGTCCCATGTAGGGGGCGAGCCTATTACCATCCACCGGGCACCAATCCACACTCCGTGGCTGCTACTGAGAAATTCCTGATGGAAAAACCCAATAGCACTGCCCGACTCGGGAATCGAACTCAGGTCCTCATGCTTAGCAGTCGCACTTACGACTACTACACCAACGAGGCAGTCTATAAAAATGTCTACCCAACACTAGAAGTCTATTTCTGCCTCGTTCATTGTGCACCGGTCTATTTCCGTCCGTGTTGACAATATACAGGCTGGTATTTTTCAACGCCACCAGCAGGGCTATCACGTATCTTTCTGATATCCAGTGACTATCAAGCTTCGGTTGTACACCGAACTTTGATGACAACCGTGAATGTCATAATATTGGTATTACGTATCACACTCAGTGGATATCACTTTACGGTGACTAACAGGGTCATACATAATACGAAACTAACCTTTTGACCGTTAATTGATGGACACTGAGCCCAGTTACTATCATTTCGAGCTGTCAACAGAGATACGTAATAGCCCTACTGGAGGGAAAGTAGCTGCTCTAAATACTGAAGATAGCAAATTTTACTCAAAGAAAACATACCTTAAATATTATAAACAAATCTGTATTCACAGATTTCGAGAATTCACTTGCCACACTTGAAAATCGAACCGGCTAAATTCCGAAAAAATAATAACCTGTGTTTTTATGGCATTAGGGTTAATCATATGATCAAATCTCTCTAACAAACATGATAAATTAAATGAAGGGAAAACCATGAAATCTAAACTTATAAATTCAATGGGTTATGATAAAGCACTTTTACTCAAAGGTCCATCCGATTATTTATGTTAGTACCTTAACAATTATCTTTGACGTCAATTATAATTATTAAAATGAAGAACTATTTATTTAGGAAGATTGCAATTTGCACAAACATGTGCAAATTGCAATCTTCTTTCTTCAATTGTAAAGGTTTGAGTAAAAATGCTTTACGAGTATCTTATCCCATTGATTTTATAACTTTACATTTCATGGTTTTCCTTTCATTGAATTGATCATGTAAGAGAGATTTGATCCATATGATTGACCCTACCGATTGATGTCGAAAAAGTACAGGATGTAATA
This sequence comes from Xestia rhomboidea, assembly GCA_963853795.1. Classification (NCBI taxonomy): domain Eukaryota; kingdom Metazoa; phylum Arthropoda; class Insecta; order Lepidoptera; family Noctuidae; genus Xestia; species Xestia rhomboidea. The sequence goes on from OY970783.1 coordinate 1,221,421, forward strand.
CCACCCTGTATGGAGGTAAACTTGAGTTGAGGTCAGCACTCGAGTTAGGTCAGGTCAAGTTGTCAGTATCAAAGGCTCGGATTTGGATGGGATATGTTTTAATATTCTGTTTGTGGAAGGGATTGTGTTTAACGTGCGAGTTCGTGTGTGTGTGCTTAGAGAACATAACCGGCCACTGAAATTAACGAAAAACGTATCTATACATAGCTATGATAATTAATTTACAGAGCTAATGGTGAAAAAATATCTTGCTTAAATTTTAAACCATTGTCGTTATTGTTTTGAGTGATATTACGTTTCTTTTTAGGGTTCCGTACCCAAAGGGTAAAAACGGAACCCTACCACCACACCACCACCTATTACTAAGACTGCACTGTCCGTCCGTCTGTCTGTCACCAGGCTGTATCTCATGAACCGTGATAGCTACACAGTTGAAATTTTCACAGATGATGTATTTCTGTTGCCGCTATATAAACAAAAAATATACTATATTAGAAACAGAATAAATCGTGATCTGTCAAAGGACCAATTTGTTCGAGACACCATTGTTTAACTATTGTGTCTACTTCGTGGACAGATCAAGGGAAAATAATTATTTTAGTGGGGCTCCTATACAACAAACGTAATTTTTTTGCCGTTTTGTCCAATGCTGTATAGATAATGGTACGGAACCCTTCTTAGCGCGAGAGCTCTTTGCCAGACTGTAGATAACGAATAGCTAAAAGAGAGTATAGCTACCCAAATAGACAAAGACTTACTACAATTAACCATACGCAATAATTACAATAATAATTAATGTTTGCCTCAAGACATTTAAATCCGTATAATTATGGGAACTTTAATTTTCTTGGGTTGGTAACACTGTTGAATCAACTGTCAAAATTAAATATAACGGATTAACACATAATTCTGTTTAATCGTTTTTTATGTACTTATGTAAAGAAAAAAATAAATTATGATTTGATCAGCGATAGATAAGACACCTTGATTTGAAATATTATAGATCAATTTACAAATCTATACAAAAATATAAAATATAAATCTATACAAATAAATAAAATTCAAGTCTGTTTGTAATTTCAAAAAATATACATATACGGCACTTATAACAAAAACACATTTTTTTTCCATTTTTGTCTGTCTGTCGTGTCTTTTTGTTCCGGCTAAACTCCGAAACGGCTGGATTGATTTTGACGAGACTTTTACTGGCAGATAACTGATGTTATTAGGTCTAACATAGGTTTTTTATTTATTTATGTTTACGCCGCGCGCTCGTGCTAGGGCCCTAGGTAGGTACTACCTACTATAAGTAAGTTAGTACAGCTGACCGCACGTCAAACGAAAATCACCCTTATAGTTACAATATTAGAGCCGCTATCAGTGTCAAATTGTTGCTAGTAAAGTGGGGTTGACAAGACTATTTGGAGCACTGTACAGTTTTCATCACACATTCAGTACTTTCATGCTCTAAGAAAGTTGCATGCAGTGAAAAATTGCCCCTTATTAAGTAAAGCCAGAAAAAAATATTGTTTACTAAATTGCTCGCAACTCAAAATGTCCGTAGGTGTATTCAAATCACAACTGTCATCCTTTGACAGGTGTTTATTTATGACGAACACGGAAAATTTACGTACGGACCTTTCAAAGTTTTTGTCTGTCAAAATCACAATGAGCTTTATTCCTGTAACAATAAGGCTGCTGTTGGGTCGCTACTGAGGTAAAATAAGTGTGAAAGGACTGTACAGACGCCAGCACATCAATCTACCCGAAACTGTTAAATTTACCCAATGAACCTTGCGCCTAATGCTTTAGCGATAAAGTTAAAAATCAGATTGATGCGCTCAGCTGGTGTCTGTCCATTCAAACCTCAACTGTCATACTTTGACAGTTGTATGAAATGGCGTTCACACTGGCGAAACATTGCCGTCATGTCATGACTGTCATAGTCATGTTGTCTGAAAGAGATAACAAAAATAACTAAGAGTAGAGAGGGAGAGAGAAATAGAGATTGGAACATGTTTTGTTACCCACTTGTCGTAAGGTATCAATTTGGTAAATAAGGTGAAATCCAGGGTAGCCCGCGAAATTCAAATTTTCTTATGTTTTTTTTACAATTTGCAAGTCAGTGTCAGGTTGTATGTTAATGAAAATATGATTCGCGTCCGTAATACATATGTATGTAGTTACAGAATTAGGTATAATCATTAAAATCATCAATACAACCCCCAATTTAATTCAATAACTATTTTATGAAAAAGTGATTCAATGGGTTTAAATTAAGGTAGAGGTTTTACGGACGCAAATCATATTTTCATTAATATACAACCTAAAACTGACCTGCAAATTGCAAAAAAACCCAAGATAAGTAATTTGAATTTCGCGGGATACCCTGGCGCTTCAGCATAAACGCACGCCCATTTTGTCACAAATTTGTGTCGTTTGGCGTACAGGGCACGCGCTTGCTTCTCAAGTTGTCACGTATATGTGACAATGGCGTTCAAAAGGTTAATCATTATTTTTTCTGAAGGTTTTAAAGTGTAGTCTCACCTGGCACAGGAAATATCCAGCGCATTTTTTCTATTTCTTCCGTCCTGCTTGTCAACTGTCTTCAGCTCGATTTTCTTTTCATTGCCACTTCAATTTTATCTTAATTTATAATTATTATTATAATCGTAAGTTTTTATAAACTAGATGTGTTTTCATAACAAAAAGAAACATTATTATTTCGTCATTTAAACAAATAAGATAAACTAAAGTAATTACTAATTATGTTTTGAAATATGAACTTTCATAGGTACTAATTAAAATGACATATCGCCTTATTGCTGTTTTTATCTTCAACATTTTTCGAGGGTTTCATACATAAAATTGTCTCTCTCATGTTGGTTTGTTTCAGCATTAGGGTCAGAGTATTTTCCATTGTATTTGACGATTTCAGAAAGTAATCAAACAATAGTTAATAGTTTTTATTGATCAAATAAAAAAAATGTTTCACAACGAAAAGCGACTCAAGTTTTTCAACAGGGATATAAGTGGTCCTAATTAAAAAAATGCATTGCTTGAGTACTTAATTATGATCATAACTCTCATAGAAAATAAGGAAACGAATCAAAGTAAAGAATATTATACAATGTATTGTCTAAAACAATAGTACTTGTATAAAATGAAAATCACTTGATGACAATAATGATTTAATAACGTAGAATCTAAAGAAAACCCTAAAAAACGTTTTTAAACAAAAAGTAACTTTCACAAAAGGCAACGAACAAGAATTCTGTAAATATTAAAGCGCCATCTATGGTATTTTGATCCAACCAACACACTTTCGTATTATTTTTAATTTTGACACTGCAGATGACAGCACTCATTCGAATAATTCCGATTATTGCCATTAAATGGCGGGAACTTTCATCATTTATTGCACCATTGTACATGTTTTCGCAATTTATGGGCACTGCGGCGTTTTATTTTTGTTAAATTTTAGCATTTTACGTAAGTCTGCGTACGTTGCGATTCATGCTAAATAATTTGTTTGTTAATATTACAGAAATGAATTGCATAAACGTGTATTTTGTCGCAGTATAATCATTGTGACATTAGTGTGTGGAACCTGAAAAAATCGTACTACAGCACAAGGGACAGTGCGCGGACATTATTGATTTTACCTACCGCTACATTCCACGATTATTATTTACCAAAAACACCGTTGAATTATTCATTTTTTACAAACACATTATCACAAAAAACTAGTGCAATATTCACTAGAATAATGAACGTTTATTTGCTTTCTGCAGCTACAAAATTTAAAAAAAATACTGTCAACATGGAAAAAATATTAAAAGGTTTCTTTTAAGACGTTTTTTTGCCCGAAAAAATAATTATTGAACGTAGTATGCTAATTTTTACCTACCTATTAACATTATGATAGCCGTTTACGTGAAAAAATAAACACTAATCACTGTTACCTAATTAACTTGTGTTATAAATATGGTTTAATCATAATTAAAGGTGTGTTTTTTGTATTTTTTCTGTTTTATAACGGTATGCGTGAATGCAGCGATTTTAAGCCCATTTTACGAGGGACACGCCGACTAGACAGCGCGCGGCGGACTTACTGGCGGGGCTGCCAGCCTATATTCAAAGTTACGCAATACGCAAGGTGGAAAAAACAATACTGAAGCAATTAAAGTGTCACAATTCTGCGAAAAATAAATTCTTTTGACTGTTATTTTACTTATTTTAAAAAGAATTATGTCTATTTCGACGCATTTTGGATGGTTTAGTTGTGTAAAAAGGTTTAGAGCGTTCTAAAGTGACGCATAACGTTTAAATATTCCATTAATGCATAATAAAAGAGGGGAGGGCCGTCGGTACTGTTTGGTGTAAGCAGCTCATTTGATAATTACTATGCATGGATATTGGGCTATTTTTGGGATAGCCTACTTCTTTGTGACAGCTGAAATATGATTTTGTATTTGTAATTAACCAGGAATCGAGTATACTCAGACACCCAATATGGGGCCACACCATATTGAGTAATTTGGTAGATATTTTAATCGCCTTTTTTGCATTGAAGAAATCTTATATCTTACCTACTGATAAAATACTTTATTATAAACACAAAAGTTTGTGAGGATGGTTGCACGGATGTTTGTTACTCTTTGACGCAAAAACTACTGAACGGAATTAGATAAAACTTAACAGCAATATATATGGCTTTTATGTACATTAGAATAACACATAGAATGACTAACTAGCACATTGAATTTAAAAAAAAATGTATAAAAATACGCGGGTGATGCCGCGGGTGGAAACTAGTTGCTTAAATTAAAGCTTGAAGTTTATTTGAATGTGTTATAAAACTGGGGGTCTAAAATGGCCGCTTTAGCAGAATCTTAAGTGAATCACGTTAAAATTCTTAAAATAGACGTTATGGTTATGACCATAAAGTCCATTTTAAGAATTTAAATTTTGATTCTGCTAAGGCGGCAATTTTAGGCGCCCTGTTATTGATTGCAATGTTTGGAACCGATATTATTATTTTCAAATTAATTGCGTCATTTTGATGGACTACCGCCAAAAATATTTAAAAACAGCACCAATGTCTATAATGAATCGTATTATTAAAATACAAACCAAAAAGAACAATTCTCATTTCTAATTTAGCTTTCCCCAAAATCATGCGGATATTCATAAGTTGGCAACCCAGTCACTCCGGCATCGGGCCTGTATTACTGCTATGCGGAAAACGGGATACGCTCACATTTTAGGCTTTATACTTTAAATTGAGACGATTTTCTTACTGACAACAAGTGGTAAAATAAGATTTTATTAATTAGTAATTTTAAACAATAATTTTCGTTTTCAAATATTTTTTTGAAAGAAGAATACTAACTCTGTTTTTCTACATCTTAGATATTAAAACATTTCTTTGTATTATATTGCAGAAATACAGTTTTACAAGGAATCGATGTTTATAACTTAGTATGATACGAACTAGTTTTATAAATCCTTTGACTAAAATGACTTTTTTGAAATTTCATCTGAAACACTTTCTTTTTTCTTTCAATAAAGTAGTAATAACAGTAAAGTAAAAACAAAACACTCCGTATTTTATTCTGCTTTCAGCGCTATCTAGCGGTGGAAATGCAAAACTCTCGCTTCAGCGAAAGGAAATTCCTACGTTCCGTTTCGCTCATTTTCACGTTTAAGATAGCGGGTTCCATTCATGAATACTGTTATAATTGCTAGAAGAAAACGCTAGATGGCGTTATTTTCTAGGCGTTAGAGAGTTTTCTATAAAGTTGGAGCAGTTTGACTTTTTTCATTTGCCTAACCTAATTCCTGTTTGGGTTGTCAAAATCTAATCTTATTCGTCTCAGATGGAGTGCTAAAATTATTGAACTTACTTTGCTTAATTCGTTTAATAATAATATACCTTTTTAAAAAGGATGGAAGAGGGACACCGACGCACACAAACGGTCACGTATTCAGTGGTACACAAGGAACTAATATACTAACTGAAATGAGTACGAACAAAATGCAAAAAAAAAACTATGTCAAAAGCCTAGAGTTTCTATTTGTATAATGGATTCAATAGAAACAAAACGTTCCGAGCGAGAAACCGACATTGGTGGATGGTGTCTCTGTCTTGCCTTGCCAATAGAAGTTATAGGTAATAAGTTAACATAAAAAGTTAATGACATCCACTCTTGTAGCTATCTCGCCTAGAATGCTATTGAGTTGCAGGTCATCATCATGAAATAATAAAATAACAGTAGTCTGTAACTGTCTCAAGAGTTAGTATGATTGTTGGACACCATATTCGAAAGAGACAACATCCACTCTCGAAGCTTTCGCGCTCGGAACGTTTTTGGGTTGCCGTCCTCATTCCAGTTAGTATATAAGTTCCTTGGTCCATCATTCTGAACCATTAGTAATTTAAAAAAATCAGCTGTTCCATACTTTCTTCCCAGTTTACGTACGCTCAGGCTCGGTGGAGCGACGATCTTCGCAGGGTGGCTGGTAGCAACTGGATGAGAGTTGCCGAGAATGGAAATGAGTGGCGTGCGATTGAGAAGGCCTATGTCCAGTAGTGGTCTGCTGTAGGCTGATAAGGTACCTGTTGCACTTTTGTATAAAACAGCACTTTGTTTTAAATTGCCGATGAAAATTTTCTGCGTTTCTGAATGATGTACCTACTGAGTCCGTGGTAACCGTTTGTACATGTAAATGCAATGTAGGGACAGTCGTCCACGTCCCGTTTAAATCGACTCAAAATTTGACATAACCAAGGTGAAGTGAGCTCCCGGGCGCCCATAGCGCCGCAGGAATGTCACCCTGAGCGGCGCATGTCGTGCTAAAGTCGGACTGCTTATCCCCTCCTGACAACTATGTACTACCCCACTCGCAATACCAGTACGACAAAAGCGATTGACTCGAATCCAATAATGTTTACTTCTGCCCTAAACCCGTAATCGCCGCTGCCCAACCACGATGACATTTCTAGCTACGACTCCGCCCTCTAAAGAAAATAACATAACTGAAATACGGCTGAAATAACATCTTTGCACTGGTAACGTCGATTGTTTTCTCCAAAGGGAGAAAACAATCGACGTTACCTAGTGTACAGGTCGCTTCCCTAGCCTAGCCAATACTTCGTATTGTTTTAGAGATTGCAAGCGCGGCCGCGGCCGAACAGGGAGTCGAGTCAATTCCTACGTTGGGAAATATGTTAGGGTGAGTTTCCACTGAGGCTGTGACGTGGAGGACCAATCACATTGGTTTTTAAATTCATTTCGCGTCCCATCCCGCGATGGATTCATTTCAATATAGCCGTAGATTTGATTTTGTGAATAAAACAGAAACATAAAGGCTTAAAAATCATTTTTATTCATAACTATCGTACATTAATAATCAATAATTATTAATTATAAATTTAAATACAGTAAGTAATTACGGGTATTTGACACTGCGTCACTCTCGCACTCAAGCGTTATTATATTTTAAATGCACTTCTTATACATAAATAAGTTACATAGTACATTATAATATGAAAGAGACTTATTTACTCAAAAAAATCCAGGATTTTTAAACTTTTTCACGAATATTTATAAACAAAAAATGAAAAAACCATCCAGAAACATAATTTCTCGCAAAAAAATATTCAAATCAATATAACCTAAGTAATTTTTAAGTAAATAATCTCAAAAATCGTTGCTACAAACACTTCTTTTCCAACAATAATGGATAGTATTTTCCAATTTAATAACAAATGATAAAGTCAGTTAACCATTGAAAGAACAATATTATTTTTTTCTCTATTTACTAGAAAAAAAAAATCCCAAGTACCAAAGATATTTTATACAATTTTAATAGGGTCAGATTAATAAAGTATCTAGCCTGTGGTTAAAAACCAAACTAAATGCCACATTTGCTCAATTTAGAATAACAAGAGAAGGGTAATATATTTTACAGTGTCATACAGACATAGATATTAGGACAGGCTTAGGATATTGGGACACACTTATAAATAAAATAAAATAATAATAATTATTAAATTATTTCACAAAGTAATTTTGAACAGTACATTCCCAAAAACTGATCATTACATTACATTTGTCCATTGACAAGACAAGACAAGATATATTTTAAATTATTATAATTTAATGAAATTTAATTAATTAAATATAAAATTTAATAAATTTTAATTTAATTAAATAAATTTTAAATTATTATAATTGAACAGATATATTTTAAATGAAATACAGTTTTATTATTAAACGTACTTGGGAATAACAATGCTAGTCGCAACGATACATAACGCACTATGTAACTAGCAACAATCAGACTTCAGTGTTTTAAAACATATAGTGTAAAGCTGTGTGCAGGTATATATTGTGTTATATAATAATATCCTTTTGAATATTTAGGAAAAAAAAACCTTTTTTATTTAATTAGGAATAGACTGCAAGACTGAGCTATTCTATGCAGTAATGGAATTATGCCTTGAATAAGTCTGATAAAAACTAGTTATTTTATCATTGACTAGTTTTGCCTGTAGCTTTGCTCGGAGATTTTCCCACGGGAATGCACACTGGGGGATACTGTAGCCTCCCATTAGTGAAAGAATTTTCGGAATCGGAGCAGTAGTTTCGAAGATTACCCCCTACATTCAAACTTACGAACTTTACCTTTTAGTATTGAAGAGCGGTTCAAACAGACATTATTAAACACACAAACATTTAAAGCATTTCCACATACAAAATGAGATTCAGTACATCATTTTAAAACACTGTCGTCAGGCGATGGTTCACGGCACTCCTTATAACAGTATCACTCTTTATACTAGTTTTGATACGAAACAGCTGTTGATACCGAAAACCAACGCACTATACAATACATAACATATATTACATCAAAAAAAGTATACAAAATGATAAATATATTGTTACAAAACAAACTTGAAGGATAGTACAGAAATACAAGTCTTAAGACAAAACTTTGAATAACGTTTTTTTTTGTATTTTTACAAGAAAAACATGCTTAAAGCATTGTTAAACGAACGTAAGATATTCTTAAGAAGATAATTACAGATTTTATATCAAATTGTTTGGAAATAAGCTATTTTTTCAGTACTACCCTCAAATGTTAACCGCTTAAAATATTACAAGCGTTCTACAAACAAAATGTACGTGATGAAAGGTTTTTTTATTTATATAATAAAATAGTTTGTGAGTTATCGTGGTGTGAATTGACGTTGGTTTATTAGACGAGAAACGCTGGCAACACTGGTAGAAATGTGTGTTGCTAGATGTGGCACTGTATTGCAAGATAAATTGGACATTTTCAAACGTAGAATGAACTGGAAAAAGTATTCGTTTTCTTGTAATATCGAGTTCTATCTTGCAAGACAAAGTGCCAGCGATGATTCTTTTTCTGCGCAGAATACCCCAACGAAATTTACACAAAAAAAAAATGAAATAAAGACAAAGAAAATGACAAAGTTTGGAAGTTAGAGACAGCTCCTAAGAAGTAACGAACAGCGGTGCAACGCCGCCTCCCTGCGAACACCTTCACAACATTCAACACAAGCTCTAAAACCCTTTATACACATCGCACAGTCTCAAATAATGTCTTAACGCAGCAAAAACGACGTTTAAACTCAGTGCAAAGAGACAAAATTCAACCTTAGTGCACTTTCCGTAAGATTTAATATTGAATGACGCACTTCACTTGGTGTTATTGCAAAAATATTCACGTCATTTTAGTAGTGAAATGAACTTTATGTTAAAAGCGATACGATTCAACTTCTATTAGCTAAATAATGCGAAGATTTTGACAAATATAACGAAGTGAAGTACAAAAAATTGTAGTTTTTGTTTCTCCGCACTGAATTTCAACCGTTTCTCTATACAAATGCCACACTCCTTAATACCAAAAGATTCTCAGTATGTACACTAAGACATGCTAAAAAAATCATTTATTTATAAAAAAAAATCGCTGCGATTATTAGTCGTTATACAATAATTAGTCGTTTCGCTTTTTAACTTTAGTGCTTGAAGAACACCTAAATAGGTACGACCAAAGGCTGGAATTAGGTCTTCTGTGAGCACTACTTTAATCTCATGGACATGGCTTAGCCATTTGGATAAAAAGCTAAACTTTAAATCCAAGATGGCGGTGAAGTCCACACCTAACTATAAACGTAACAGTGACTTCAGATTGCTCATTAAAACTAGCAATTATTTGCCCACAATTTTCTTTTATTCTTCCTGTTGTTCGTTGCGGTTAGTTTTAACGTTTTTTTTTTAAATATTATTTCTTATTAATTTCTATGTTAAGGCAGACTGTTATACTATTTTGTCACTTGATCGGGAAAAAATATTTTTTCTATATTTTTCGTTTTGTTAGTTTCGAAAATCCCTATTGTAAGCTATTTTGGGCCTGCAGATGCGAGAACGATCAACAATTAATTTTGTAACTAGGAAAATGATTCCATTGAATGAGGAAGACTGGAAGCCTTAACACAGTTGGGAAAAAGCTCGGCAGATGAATGAAAGACCGAGTTCTGTCATATAAACACAATTTTTCTAGTTAAAATAAAACAAAGACTTCTGTAGGCCCAAAAAGTTTTAGCTAAAATGGGTTCTACCGTATTTTCAACAAAATTTCTCGCTCACTATAATTAAAAATGTCTCTCACAGTCAATAATGTAAAGAGATATATTAATAAGCATATTATATCTCTGTGTTACCGTCAGACAGGCTTTGTATACCGCTGTGACAAATGTCACGGATTTTGTCACATATGTCACTTGATACATTTCGGCCTGAAATATTGGAATTCCAAGTAATACATGAATTTTTATCAACAACAGCAGACGAACAGCTCTGCCAATCCCTTAGAGAAGACAGGCGTGAATATAGCTCATAATTTTCAACGAAAAACTTCCATGATTTTGTAATGATTTCTCACTAACATTCAACAATATTATTGTAAAGGCACATGCTTTATTTCCGATGTAAAACAATTTAGTTAGTAAAAAAACATGATTTTATACTCTCAGTATGGAATTATTCCAACACTTGGGAAAAGTAATGGGACATTGATTCCGATTGGGGAATGATACCTAGGAATGATTTTTCTATCTTGTTAATTAATACCCTTTTCTAGAACCCGTTCCTATAAACAAGTCATAGTGATTACTTGAGTAAAAGTAATTATTTAAGGTGGATGCTCCAGGGTAGCCCGCGAAATTAAAATTTTCTTACGTTATTTGCAATTTCCGTTATAGAATTATAATCATCAAAATCATCAATACAACCCTCCAAGCGCATAAACGTGCAGGAATGACTTTGACCATGAAAAGTAATTTCTGCACCTTTATGAGCTTGGAGGGTTGTATTGATAATTTTAAAAATTACAATTCTGTAACTACATACGTGTTACAGCCGCGAATCATATTTTAATCAACATACAACCTGACACTGACCTATCAATACAAAAAAACGTAAGAAAATTTGAATTTCGAGGGCTACCCTGGAGCATCCACCTTGAGATACGATTTTTATTCTGTAGTTTAGTAATTGCTTGAAGTTAGAACTGTCAAAGTTAGAATTCTTAGCTTAGCTTTCTTTGACGGTTCTTACTTCGTTCAAATTCTTATCTATTGCATAAAAATGGTTTCATAAGCAATTACTTCAACTCAAGTAATTACTTTAACTTGGCTATAGATACTAGTGAATACCTTCAAGTTGAAAAAGATCTTTACGTAATTTTAGCATAAATTTTCTTAACTGGCATGTTTGAAAATTGTTGTAAAATTACCATAACCAATACATATTCCCAGCATTGTTTAGACTAGGGTTTTTTTCAATGACATACAATTTTGATTAAGACCACTAGGCACACGTGGATTGGGGCCCACGTGGTAGTTTGAGGCCTACATGGTCGATCGGGGCCCACGTGGCCGATTGGGGCCCACAAGTAGATTTGGGTTCACGTGATGGATTGGGGCCCGCGTTGTCGATTGGGCCCACATGGTAGATTATGGCCTATGTTGCGAATTATGCCCCTCTATCTCAGAGACAGGAGGCCTCTGTCCCAGCAGTGGGAATGCGATAGGGTATGGTAATTTTGCCAACAATTTCAACCAACATCACAACATCGAATGCTCCATACACATCACAAAACGCCTGTACATACACAATTTAGCTCGTTTTATACAATACAGCCGACTAACCTTACAATATCGGGCGAGAACAACTACATTCACATTTTAAAAGCACCTTTTTCAAAACAGCGTTTTTTTGACAAAATGGGGCTGACTACAACTAATTTAGGTATTTTAATGTTCTTTTAGTTAGAATGATGGCTTTTTATTCACTAATATAAGATGCCATGCAAATAAATGCTTCATTAAATAAAAGCGCGCAATAGGCTCGCCCCAAATGACATGGGACTTTAATATAATTGGCAAAATGTGGGTGCACTGTTAGGTACATCTCCGCCTTGTCCTTCGAGACTGTACTAAGGGTTGGAAGTCCAGCGTGCTTTTATTAATGGCCATTTTCAATAACATACTAACAGGTAACGGAAGGTTGCTATCTCTAACCGTTTGACATTTAGCTTACGGACCGTTAGAAGCAAACCGTCACAGAAAAGCTTTCTTTGTATTCACTGCTACGAGACATAGGCATATTAACTGACAGTTATACGTTAGTAGGTTTTAGAAAACAGCCGGTAGGCACTCATGGGACATATAGTGAAAACTGGCCTTACATTACACAAGAGATGATAAGTTAAAATGGAATCGGCACATCGGACTTTAGAAAGAGACACAAGTATGAGCAACAGAGAAGGCGCTCTACATAACCTAGCTTCTTCAACTTCTTTGTATCATACAATGTTTTAAACTTTCACGGTTTAAAACTAAACTTACACTGTCACCTACGGAATATCTTCCGTGATTACCAATTATTCAGTGAACCAAAAAGTCTGAGAACCAGTCTTACCAAGGGGTATCGTATTACCTATTACTAACTGGGTTGTGGAGGTCAGATAGGCAGTCGCTCCATGTAAAATACTGGTATTCAGCTGCATCCGGTTAGACTGCAAGCCGAAAAGGCTAGGCAGATGATGATGATTATCAATTATTCTGAGTTCCCGATATTTCGACGCTATTGCAATTTTTAATGTTAGATTTTTACTTTAACGACCACGTGTTTGTTCCACGACCCCCGTACTATGCAATCCATCCATCAGCACAATGTTTTCAGCGCGTTACATTGTGTACAAAACATGATTTTTCGCCCCAAAAAAAAAAGTCGTTTCCCAGCAATAATTTTTGTGTAAAGTCACTTAGTATGATGTACAGAATGCTTGGTTGACGGCTTCGTGATGAGGTGATTTACACCCTGTATATTGTTACTGCAGACAAATCTGTCTGTTCTCTTAATAAAAAATCATTGAAAATATCCCGTAAGCCACAGTGCAGGTTCATAGTGCCATATCTACGGTACGGTACATTCTATTACATATCCTCGAAGATGGAAATGCATACAAATACAAAACTCTTTTCAAAGCCCTTAGCGAAGTCTTGCTGTATCTAAAGCCACTTATATCAATAGTAGAAAGTTTTACTAAGCTATCATACAAGAGCACACTCAATTCTCGCCCCTAACGCCTTCACAATACAGTTCAGTTCACACGATTCGCGCACGATTTTCTTCACAGTCTTAACACGCGTCACACTTTTCTTAAGTTTTGTTCACAAAATTATTACATTAAAAAAAGATATTCTGTAGAACGGTTTTAAATATTAATATTATCATATTAATGCAGCCTATTTCAAAGTTTGTACGGAATTTATTTTTACCCGACTACAGCGGAACCTAAAAGGGGAGTAAAGATTTTCAATGAAAGATTTCTCTGAAAGTGGTTTTGTTAAGGTGGATGCTCCAGGGTAGCCCGCGAAATTCAAATTTTCTTACGTTTTTTGCAATTTCCAGGTCAGTGTCAGGTTGTATCTATGTATATAGCATCCACCTTAATATGATTTTGATATAAAGAACATAAAATATAGAGATGCCTAGGTCTTATATTTGCAAAACAAAAAAAGAAATTTTGCCTACTAACTGGGTTGTGGAGGTCAGATAGGCAGTCGCTCCATATCACATACTGGCCTTAAATGACCACTTTAGAAGAATCTTAATAGGATAATCATATGAAATAGTAACATATACAATGAGGTAGATGACACACCAATCAATTGAGATACTTTTTAAGAGCTGTCAAAACGCGGTTCTCTCATAGATTTAGTATGGCAATAGCTAACTGTGACGTCACTGTTTAGTCAACTCAATGACTCAACTATTAAATGATTTCAAAGCAACTAAGAGTAGAATTTGGCAATTAATTGAAAATAAATCGGGTTTTCAGGCCCAGAGATTGGTGTCTTGGAATTATTGTTTCAAAGTGTCATCTACCCTATTTATAAAATGGTCACAAAGTGAAAATTCATAATCATAACGGTGTCAGTGACCAGTTTAAAGATATTCATATTACTGATTCTGCGAAATTGGCTATTTTAGACCCTTTGGTATTGAGCTGCTTCCGATTAGACTGATAGCTGACCCCAACATAGTTTTGAAAATGCTAGACAGATGATGAATTATCAACATTGTTTTTTTAGCAAATCAAGAACTTAAAAACATCTCTATTTTTTTTGTTAAACTTCACATTTCATTAAAATATCACACTGGGTATAAAGAGCACAGGTTTTCACGTAAAGTTGCAGGAAGTTATTTCGACAGTGGTTTCTATACGTTAAATCAGCCTATTTTCATTGTCCATCTATATAAAACTGGATTGTTTATTAAAACAAAAGTCTTTAAGTAAGGGATTGTATTCATTTGTGTGAAGTGATCTTGTGAGCTTTAAAAAAAAACAATAAATTATTACAGTGTTATTGGGATTTTCGTTCAGGAATGTCTCAAAAGTAGTTCGGGTTTTGGACTTGTGGTCGTATGATGGCAAAGGGGTTGGCCGCTGAAAGCTGAAAGCAGATGGCGCTAGCATAGTTTGATCCCAATCTGACCAATGAGGTCAAGCCATTTAGAAAGTGACATTACCAGATTTTCTACAAATGACGATGCTTGGAACAAACTATGCTAGGGCCATTAGTTTCAATGTTTCACTAGATAAGCTCAAGTCTAATAGAGGGTGACCCTATTGCCATCAACCGGGTCCAAATCCAATCTCCGGGTTGCTACCGAGAACCAATGTCTTGTAAAGCTTGTCCATTTAACACAAATGATTAAAATGCCTATTATAATAGCACACGGGTCAACATAATTATGAGTACAGTACACTCTACACCGGGCAACTTGAGTATGGTACACCTTACAGCGTTACTGTATTTTCACCCACGAGCACGGGATCACTGTGTTAGCAGACTATTGAGTATTAAATAAAGAGAAGATGTATTTACAGTTCAGATATAATAACGGTGAAAGGCCTGTAGTTGTATTTCTACGGAGAAGAACGGGCAAGAAACGCCATGGATATTCTTTTCAAATCAAATTGGGTATTACTAAGTCCTGCGTAAATGACTGCTGCTTCTATTAAAACAAGAATTATAAATTCTGTGAATAAACGGTGTCTGATTGCAAGTGTAAGAATACCGTCTGTTGTTACAGTCCCATGCCGTGTGGTCCGGTCAGTGCATGTCGGCGTGTGTCTGCGTGCTGCGCGTGCGCGTGTGCGCGCGAGGCCGCCGGCGCTACGTGCCGCCCGCGCCGCCCGCCCCGCCCGCCCCGCGCGGGGACTCCTCGCGCTGCTTGCTGATGTATACCTGTGCAGAGGAACACCTAGTCAGATCCCAGCTATGTCATCTCATTTTTGGAAATATTGCCGGTATTACCTAGTTATGTTGCCAACTTAAAGTTGTATTACGCAGTCTCCTCTCCTCTACGCAGGAGATAGAGCAAATCTATTAGTCCGTCAGTTAGAGTATTGGAAATTAATGGAAACGTATTTTTTGTTTTTGTAAATCAATGAATATTGACAAAGATAAAACGCATCAAAACTCGGGAGTGGGGGCTCGTGACGTCATAACGCACTAAAAATTGTACCACGGCGTGACGTATTGAGAATTTTATAAGCGTCGTATCTTCGTCAATTTTGGTTTACGTAACGAAAGAAAAAATACGGGTCAAATATTTTTTCATAATCTAACTGACGGACTAACTAGATTATTTCAATCGACAAACCTATAATTGTGTATATGCAAACATTCATTGCTAAAATCGTAATTACGCACACACGCGACTACGCGCAAAGCAGTTCACCGTTTGGTAAGTAATAACTAGGCAAGACATTTTGAGTTACAACAGAGATGAGTATGAGGAAAATGTTTTAAGTATGAATGTATGTATGAGAGTAGAGGAAAACCAAACTATGGATGAACTGTGTGAAGGATGACATAGCACGAAAGGAGGTGTCTGATGAGGTGACGAGTAATAGAGAAGTATGGAAGAAGAAGACATGCTGCGCCGACAGCAAATAAATTGCTCTACGGGCAACAGAATAATGATGGTATCTTCAAACACTGTTTTAAGGCTTTACGAGATATCTTCCGTGATTGTTCATTGTTTTGATCCCGTGATTATAAAGCTTGCAACAGCGTCGAAATATCGGGAGCTCAAACCAATGAACAATCACGGAAGATATCCTGTCTAAGTGATAGTATTAGTCTTATTACCAAAAACTGAATAAACCTTAGTGTACGAGCATCGCCACATGATATAAATTGTTTTAGTTTTTACCTGAACAAGCAGTTGCTAAACTCGCCGATTTATGTACATACGCTGACTAGGCTATTACGCCCGCCACAAGTCACCTACTTTAAGTATTATATATTTTGTTGTTTACATAATAAACTGTCAATCATTAACGGACACAAAACAGTGATTTTATTCCCTGTACCCATCCCGTGTGATTCGTCCATCTACATACTACATCTCAGTGTGCGGAGCTGTTGCCCGTACACTTAGTTTAACTGTACTATCAATTCCAGCATAGCTATTCACAACGCTTCGATTCGATTTTCGATTCGGAAAGTCGTATGTCTATCTCGCTCGATTTCGTAATGTCAAAAAAAGATAGACATACGACTTTCCGAATCGAAAATCAAATCGAAGCGTTGTGAATAAGGGGCCAGGCTTATCTGCAAAACCATGGTCTAAATTTGTTCGTATTACAAAACTTTAAAAAACCGTGGTTTCCTTAGTACCGTCATTTGAACCAGTGTTTGTATATCAACCACAGATTAATACAAATATCATTCGTTCACCATGATATCATTCAATTGCAACGTTCCGTATGCCCAGAAAAGAAAACGTTTTGATAATACGCTAATGATTAGATGATGTTTAGGAGTGTTAAAAATATTGAGACCTGGTTATTTTGCATGGATATAAACATTATTTAGTTATTTCGTCGATTGCAGTTTTGTACAAAAAAAATATTGATCTGAAAACACGTTTTCTGTTGTGTCGGCGTGGTGTTTCCAACAATTCAGTGGCTTCAATATCCTCAATATCAATTAAATCGACCATGTTAATATCCATTTTTGAGTTAAAACTACATAATTAGTCTATGGTTTATCGCAAAACCACGACTTGTAATACCATTTTTGTTTAGACCGTAGTTTAGAGAAGGTTAAACCAGGTTTTTTTTAGTGAAACCGCTTTTTGTAATAAGACGGTGTAAGTTTAGTGAAGGTGTCTTTTTCATTGAAGTTCCCGCGGCGCTATTACCTCACGTACGGTCGACCAAGCCATTTGGTTTACATTTAAAACATGCAAATTACATTGTAAAATGTAAACCAAATAGCTTGTTGGACCTTACAAGACCTCTGTGGTCCTTACCTGCAGTAACCGGTACTTGCTAACAGATAAATGCTTGAGATGTGGCTGCATGCGCTCCTCGCCCAGCGCGAACGTGAAGGCCACCATACAGAACACGGCCGCCTTGCGGACTGCGCTGTTCTGGTGGTCTGCCAACTGCGGAGGAGAGTTATAATTATAATACAGGGTGTAAAACACCTCTTAACGAAGCCGAAAGGCACTTGTTCTCCCCGTCATTGCGATCATTTTTTTGTTCTACTAGTTACGGAGATATTGGGGGTCAAAGTTCCAACTTTTTCACAAGTTTTTTTTTAATACAGGTTTTTAATGTAACATTTTTACTTTAAACACCTCCACGACCCCGTACTTTTCAATCTATCCATCAGCACAATGTTTTGAGTGCGTTACATTGAGTTCTACTACAAAACATGATTTTTCACCCCAAAAAAAAGTCGTTTCCCAGCAATAATTTTTGCGTTAAGTTACTTAGTATGATGTACAGAATGCTTGGTTGACGGCTTCGTGATGAGGTTTATTACACACGTATCATAACGTAATGTTACCCTGGAGGGGGTACACAGAGGTGATTGACTAATCAACATTTTATTATTTAAGTTGTATGTAGGGTACGGTCAACGACCCGAATGGAGCAGCGGTAGTGAGGCTGCTTTACGTTCTTAGGGTCCCGGGTTCGAATCCCGGTAGGAGCAAATGTGAATAAATTTTCCCCGTTTTTGCAAAAAAAAATAATTTATGCTCCGCTCCTATTGGTCGAAGCGTGATGTTATATAGCCTATAACCTTCCTCGATAAATATACTATCAAACACAAAAAGATTTTTTCAATCCCAACCAGTAGTTCCTGAGATTAGCGCGTTCAACCAAACAAACAAACTCTTCAGCTTTATAACATTAGTATAGATTATATAAGTGACCTGTCCGACGCCCTCCATGAGGTTCTGCACGGTGTCGTCGGTGAGCTCGTGCGGCCGCGCCTTGGCCACCTCGGCCGCCAGCTTCAGCGCGCACAGCGACGTGGGGTACCCGCGCGTGCGGATCACGGGCTTCAGCAGCGCCAGCACCTGCGGGGGTACGATACTTTCATAGAGCTCCTTCGACCAGGAAGAAAGTTTGTTTTGTCCAAGATAGCGGCCGGTCATGCAACAGTCATGATCCTGCCCGCTTGAGGTCCCTAATGTATAGACACCGTCAATAGGGTAGATGACACAACAATCAATTGACATACTTTCTAAGAGCTGTCAAAACGCGGTTCTCTCATAGATTTTATATGGCAATAGTACACTGTGGCGTTACTGTTGAGTCAACTCAATGACTCAACTATTTATTGATTACAAAGCAACTAAAAATCGAATTTGGCAATTGATTGAAAATAAATCAGGTTTTCAGGCTCAAAATAACGTTTTTTTTTTAGACATTAGTGTCTTGGAATTATTTTGTTATGGTGTCAACTACCCAATTGCATTTTTTTTCAACCGACATGCAGTTAACAGTATAGCATCAGAATTTTGAAGTTAACCTTCCCAACTATGCTAGGGTCGGCTTCGTCGTATTGGATGCAGGTGACTATCAGTACTGCTGTTTACTAACACAACCCTTGAGGGGTTTTCTTATTGCTTTTTTTTTTTCGCGAGGCGTAGGTAGAATATTGGTCCATTTTCGGTCTATTATTGTGTTTTGTCTCTTTTCAGAGATTTTTAACAGCTGTAGTTAGCATTTAGGTTCACTTTTAGCCTAAAATTTGTTATTTTTTCTCTTGAGACCTAAAACTAGAGGCAGTAGCATTCTTGCTTTGATCTAAAATGTCTTTGTTTGTTTTTTTTTAGACAAGTATTTCGCTATCTTGGGGTATCGTATTACCCAGTACTAACTGGGTTGTGGAGGTGAATACTGGTATTCGGCTGCATCCGGTTAGACTAGGCAGGTGCTGATGATGTCTGACCTGCTGCGCGGGCAGAGCGCTGGCGATGTGCGGCATGCCGGCCTCCACGGCGCGCATGAGCTCCTTGTTGAGGCTCTCGTAGGCGTGGATGAGCTTGAGCAGGATGAGGTCGAAGTAGTCCTGCCACTGCGGCCGCGTCTCGGCGCGCCGGCACAGCCAGATCAGCACCTTCACGGCCTCCGCCGCCGCGCGCTCGTGCGCCGTGCCCCAGCCTGTCAGCACACGGGGAATACTTTGTTATTGCAGTCGAGGCGGAATTCACACTCGAGCCGTAGGCGAGGTTGTTATAGAGCCGACAACTGCAATAACATTAACGTTTTTCAATTTCGAAATACACTTTCGAAGAAATAAAATAGTGGAACGAAAAGTATTTTTGTCACGAATTTATTAGGAAACTATGATTTAATTTGCTATTTAGGGTTCCGTAGTCCTGACAAGGAACCCTTATAGTTTCGTCATGTCCATCTGTCTGTCCGAGGTTTTGCTAAGAGACCGTTAGTACTAGAAAGCTGTAATTTTATAGAGGTGTGTATAACGCCAACAAAATGGTAAAAATAAAATTTTGATAATTTTATTTTTTAGGGTAGCTCCCCTACTACATGTGAAGTGGCGATACATTTTTTTTTCGTCGTCTACCTACCTATCATTGAATAGGTCTTTTAAAATGACTTAGGGGTTCAAAGTCAAAGTCAAAGTCAAAGTCAAAGATTTATTTGCCTATAAATATGGTTACAAAAGTTCTTACAATGGTATAATATAATAGTAGCTTAACATATTTAATCATAAAATAATGACATGCAAATTTTTAGTATAATTGGATCATTTAAATTTGAACTGGAGATATTCTTTTATATTATAGAAGGGATTCTCAATCAACCATCTATGTAAAGCCCTTCTGAAGCGGACCATTGGAAGTTCTTTAATTTGGTTAGGAATCTTGTTATATATCTGAATACACATAGGATAGCAACTCCGCCTATATAGTTCAGTTTTTGTTCCAGGAATAATTAGTCTGTTAGGGTATCTAGTTTTGAACTTACATTTATCTCCCAGTTTTTCAAACATCTCAGGGTGAGATTTGGTAAATTTACATATTTCCTCAATATAAATACCTGTTAATGTAAGTATTCTAAGTTTTTTAAATAGTGGTTTACATGATGTTAGTGGGTCTACATTACAAATCGCACGTATACATCTCTTTTGTGCGACGAAAGCTCTTCCGAGATGCACCGAGTTTCCCCATACCAGTATACCATAACGCAATATTGAACCAACATAAGCATGATAAGCCTGCAATGTAGCTTGTCTACTAGTTAGGTTAGATATACGCCATAGAACATAAGCAAACTTACTGAGTTTTCCACATATCATATCGATATGACCAATCCAGGAGCACCTCTCATCTAGAACTATCCCAAGAAAAGTCATACTATCCGATTGTTGTATTTGTTTATCTTTATATGTAATGTTTAAATCGATTTTGTTCCAGTTTTTGTTACGAAACTGTATATATTTGGTTTTATCTAGGTTAGGTTTTAGGTTATTCTTTTCCATCCAAGTTATTACTTTACTTACGGTACTATTTATTTCCTCGTTATAGTTTTCTTTAGTTTTAGGGACAATTACGGAAACATCGTCTGCAAAGAGTATGCAGGGATGATCAGTTACTTCTGCTAGGTCATTGATATATATCAGAAAGAGCGGGGGGCCTAAAATACTGCCCTGTGGAACGCCTGTGCAATTGTAACCTAATTTGGATTTAAATTTCAGTTCACCGTTTTGATTTGGTTTATCTACAGTAATTTCTACAAATTGCGATCTGTTTGTAAGGTAACTTTTTAACCATGCATTTGCCTTACCGCGTATTCCATAATTATCACATTTTTTTAGTAGTAGCTCGTGCGATACAAAGTCAAAAGCTTTAGACATGTCAAAAAATACAACAGTTGTCGGGATTTTCTGGTCAATATTTTTAGTAACTAGGTTAATTAAGTTAAATGCCGCTGTGGTTGTCGATTTCTTTTTTTGGAATCCATGCTGTTCATGTTTCAAAATTTGAAATTTATCGATAAAATTTATTAATCGCGTATGCATGACCTTTTCGTAAATTTTCGATAAAATTGGCAATAGGGCTACCGGTCTGTAATTATCAACAAGTTTTTTATTACCTTTTTTATGTATTGGTTTAATAGTCGTCATTTTCAATTTCTCAGGAAACACTCCTGTGAATAATGATAAGTCTATCAGATGTACGAGTACCGGAGTAATTATAGGGCCTATGTACTTTATTATTTTTGTAGGTATCTGATCATAACCTGTTGAATTTGTATCCCTGAGTGATTTTATTACTTTTTGTATTTCGCCATCATTTGTGGGCATTAAAAACATGCTAGAATTAATAGGATCAATGTCATAGTTATTAGTATTAATGTCAAAATCGTTGTTCGTCAAATTTATATAATAGTCATTTACATAATTGGCAATGTCC
Organism: Xestia rhomboidea; assembly: GCA_963853795.1. NCBI lineage: Eukaryota > Metazoa > Arthropoda > Insecta > Lepidoptera > Noctuidae > Xestia > Xestia rhomboidea. Next base: position 1,243,779 of record OY970783.1, read on the forward strand.
GTGGGGTTTGTTAGTGGTCCAGTTTCAGTTTCTATTTCCTTAATGTGTGATTCCTGTATTTGATTATTATTGGAATTGTATTTTATTAAGTCCCATGAGGCCTTACATTTATTTTTAGCCCTAGTTATGTAATTTGTGTTATGGATTTTTTGTGCTTTTTGTATACATTTTTTGAGTAATTTGTTATAAGTTAAGTATTTTAATTTACTGTCTTTGTCAGATGAGGAGTAGTATTTAAAACGCAAGTTCCTTTTGGTTTTAGTTGATTTTTTAATACCTTTGGAAATCCATTTCGTATACTTTTTCACTAGGTTGATTTTGATCTTTATTTTAGGGAAGCACAAATCAAAGAACTGGACAAGTGTATCGTGAAAATGATTAAACGCACTGTTAGCTTCCTGATTAGAAAAAGTTTCTATCCATTTTAAACTTGACAGACAGCTAAAGAACTTTTCTTTATTTTCGGCACTAAGATCCCGCTTATAAATTGTGCGGAAACGTAGAGCCGGAACTTTATTGTCTATTTGTATGGATATCATCTGAGCTGTTTCGTGATCGGACAGTCCCAGTGGTATAACCTCACATATTGCATCCTTACAGTTACTTATTATTTGGTCCAGACATGAATTTCTTCGTGTTGGTTGCTTTATATGTAGTGTTAAGCCGAAATTATTTACAATCCTAGTTAATTCGTCTATGCATTTTTTATTTCTATCGATTTTCTTGCTCAAAATATCAATGTTAAGATCACCTACTATGACTATTTTTTTTTTTGATTTATTTCGAAGGTTGCACAACATTACTTCCATATTACGTAGGAAGACAAAGGGGTTTGAGCTTGGCGTACGATATAGGGCTATTATTAAAATGTTATATTGTAAGAGCTCAATTCCACAACACTCAAACTCATTTTCAGACGCATATTTTTTTAATTGTGTTAGTATTTTGTACTCAATGTGATTTAGGCAGAATATACAAACCCCGCCTCGCTTTTTTTTCTTTCTTGAGTACCAGTCTCCTAATTTGTAGCCATTTAAGGTAACGCTGCTCTCCTCACCCGCTTTAATAAAAGTTTCCGTTAAGCATACTACATCAATAATTGACCCCTCATTTAGAAACGAGTCGATCGCAATTTCTAAAACTTCTTTTTTACTTCTTAAGCCTGCAATATTTTGATGAAGAACATTTAGTGAGTGTACGTCTTTAACCTTACATAACTCATTTTCATACAGGTTTTTTAATTTTATATTTTTTCCACAGAAGGTTTTTGTTGTAGGTAAAGTATTACTAGTATCTGCGAAAAAAGGTGTTATTTGGGCTGCTGTTAGAGTTATATGATCTTATTGGTCGGTAAGTAAGTTTTGTGTCTAGATTGGAAGTAGAATATGTGAACACATCGGAGCATTTCGACTGAGCAGTTGGGTTTTTGTTGAAGTTTAGATATTTATTTTTATAATCAATTGTGTCAATTAGAACGTTCAATTTATGACTAGTATTGCTATGAGTACGCAAGAAGTAGCAGTTTTCATTATTATTACATATCAGTTCTAGATTATTGTTCAGTAATTTTTCATTTAAATATTTATTTTTCAACACACTCAACAACTTTTTTATAAACATATATAATTCATTTAACATAGTAGTAGGGTTGTAGTCATTTTCTCCTACACAAATAATAATTTTATCACAAGGCTTACATGTCAACTCCGTGTTTAACAGTTGCTTAGATATTGCATAGTATTTTATCATTCCTTCTACGCAGTACCTTTCATATGAGCTATTAGATCTCAAGTCAAGTAGGCGTGTAGTTAAACCCGTAATTTGCTGGGTTCCAAGGATATGTATTTTCCTCTTCAGATAATTGTTTTTGCTTCTAAGATATGAAGTATCAGTTGTAATAGTTTTTTCCTTAAGCTGCATTGTAGTTTGGGAACCTTCCGCGTTTATCTTCTTGAGTTTTGGTTGTTCTTCCGTATTTAGTGTACCAGTACCAATGGTTAAGTTGGATTTTTGAGTCTCGTTAGGTAGTGAGTTGCTAGGTTTCCTTACCATTCCAGATTCATGTTGCAGTTGATTGGTTGAAATCTTTGATTCGTTTAGGTTTCTAGATTTTCGCTTTGGAGTACTTATTTTTGGTGAAAATATTTTAGTTAAACTTTTAATTTTGGTATCTCGATTTTGTAGTCTTTTCTCTAATTCTATTTTTTCTAATATTAAGTTTTCAATTTCATTGTGCGCCCTCTCCAGCTTTTCCTTTAAATCTCTGACAGTTTCCTGTAAATCAGTAATTTCTTGGCAATTCCATGTAGATAAGTCCGGTAAGCTTCTTCTCAGGGCCTGAGACTCAGTGGATAAGAAAGAATTATTATCTTCAAAACTTGTTGTCGAGGCATTTAAATTAGTAATTCTTCTCCTAAATGTAATATTATCATTCATGTTTTCCATGATAGCAGTGTACAGTCAGCGCCCTCTTGTGTTAACTTGACTGATTATTAGATTTATTGGTTAAATCAGTGTCACTAGACGGCATTCGTTCAGTTTGTTGGCAACTCTAATACTAGATAATTATTTGGTTGCTTCACTACTCATTCATTCAATTAGTCAGTTCAGTTTGGATCAACACTAGTCATTTATCTATTATTGTCTTGCAACACTTGGTTATTATGTTGGTAGCTTGGTCTAGGGTCTATGTGATGACAGATGAAGTTATAGTCTATGACACTTTTAGGTTATGTTTACTGGGATTTACCACTGTGTTTTTTTTTTAAGTTTTAGCACAAAACACTGAGTTTATTATGAGTTCACACTTATTTAGTCCGTGTAAATCAGGTCCATCACTTTCGACGCAATTTCAAGTCCTTATTACTGAGGTTTGTATTTTCCTTTCCGAGTGCACTTTTAAACGTCTTTACTGCTCGAGAACCGGAACCGGGGGTTGCTATTACTACTTTTCGATCTGCTCTATTTACGAAATATTAAACATTAAAAGTGCCAATTTTTGTTCCAGTAGGGCGTCCCCCCCTCTAAAAGCTAAACTGCTGGCTTGAAAAATCTGGAAAAATTCATGAAGTTTAAAGGAAAACTATAGCGGTTAAGATAAGCAGTTATAGTCGTTGAACTTGGGTGTTAGATAATATTGTACCAAATAAATCCTTAGAAGAAATCCTATAAAGTGACTAAGATGAAGTAGTTGCTTGTTTATAACGGGTAAAGACTTGCATTTAAAAACAAAATCCAAAATAAAAAAAACAATAAATTATATTAAGTTTCACAAAGCTGCCGCTAGATGGTGCTGTACCAAGGGTTCGTTCTATATTGTGATAACGGGCTACTACGGAACCCTACACTGCGCGTGGCCCGACACGCACTTGGCTGTTTTTTTTCTCCGCGCTTTGCTTTCACCAGGTTGAAAGAAAAGCAAAGGTATGACGCCACTAAACAGCCTAATAAAAAAAATAGAAAATTCTAACATTTTACAATAATTTACACAAATAAATGTTAATTTTTTCATAAAAATAAATAGTTGCTTTAAATAATCATGTCTATGATACTCTACTTATAAACACAATTTAAATATTCAACAAATATTTACGTCGTAAAGACGCATATCTCTTTGCAGAAATTAAAAAAAAAGAATTATCATGTGGTTAGTGCCTAACCTGGTGTCAGAGTTTTATGCTACCCATGGGCTTCTGACTTGGCTTTACATGCCGTCGAAACATATCTGTCAGGCATGCTGGTTTCCTCACGATGTTTTCCTTCACCGAAGCAAGTGATAATTATACAATACGCACATGAATCTGAAAAATCAGAGGTGCGTGCCTTGGGTTCAAACTCAAGACATATGACTTGGACTATCACTGATTTTTACATCATTGATCGATGACTAATAAAAAACAATCTGTCTGCTACACTATAATCAATCATTTAAAATGGCCACATCCCAACACGAATACATTTAAATTCACATTAAAATTAGAAAAGGCTTAAAAATGTTCGTAAAAATACAATCAATATTTGTTTAGTTGTTTTTGAAAAATCGGGCCTCACAAACATTTCAAAGATATTTTTTTTTAGGGTTGTTTTCGTAGTCCTGACAAGGAACCCTTATAGTTGCGCCATATCCGTCTGTCTGTCTGTCCGAGGTTTTGCTAAGAGACAACTTTATTAGTTTAGCAGTAATAGTCGTTGAACTAGGGTGTTGGATAATTTTGTACCAAATACAAAACCCTTAGAATAAATCCTATAAAATGACTAAGATGAAGTGGTTGCTTGTTTATAACGGGTGAAGACTTGCATTGAAAAACAAAATCTAAAATATAACGAGCTACTACGGAACCCTACTGCCCGTGGCCGGACACGCACTTGGCCGGTTTTATAATTAAAGTCGTTTACTCACCAGAAGTCTGTTGCGCATTACTCGCGTTTTCAGTATTCTCTTTATCACCCGCATTCTCATCTATTGATAACGCCGCTAACGCCACTCTGACTATGTTCCTGAAATAATAAAATAGTATATCATGATCTGTCGAATGACCGATTTGGTCGAGACGCCATTGTTTAACTGTTGTGTCTACTTCGTGGACAGATCATGGGGTTTTTATTGTAATTTTGTCAATTCTTTCTTCGAAAAAATCCGTTTCTACGGGGGTCGTGCTATGCGGGTAGAGATCTTTTTAGTTACGGAGATATTGGAGATTACCTTTATAACACATTTGCTCGTAAAGGGTCTCTTATTTCACCAATTTCAATATCGTAATGCAACTCATTACGTACTGTGCATTATTGTAAAGTAAAACGCACGGTTTATCAAGATGTTCCGTCTAAACCGAACGGTACTTTTTTAAATCTTGGCAAAGAGTTTTTATGTCAGAAAAGTGGTCAACATTTTATGAATAAAATTAACTTTGGGAGATGAAATATAATAAATGAAGATTTAATTATTTAATTTAATTTATTTTGACAATAAATTACAACCATTTATCTGTTACAAAAACACAAAAATATTAATTTACTTTATTAGTAATACTGGCTATTTTTTGTCTTTTCCTTAAAAAAAAAGCGCTAATGCGTGCGCATCAGCAATTTGTGAACAAGTAAAAATTATTCCGCGCGCTTTGTCTTTTCGCTGTATTGATTTTATTTGTTTTATTTATTTCCTCACAAATATGTTATAAAACGTCGTATGACATACGTGCGCTTTGAAAATTACAGCCTCTGCTTTTTTATAGCCCTCGCCTAGGGCTCGGGCTAGCAATATCGCCTCGGCTGTAGTTTTCAACTTACCGCTCTTATATCATAATGTACTATTAATTTAAACACAGCCATGACCCCCGTACTATTCAATATATCAATCAGCACAATGTTTTGAGTGCGGTACATTGAGTCCTATCGTAGGAACTCGTGGCTAAATAATAATAACCGCTAGGAGCAATCTTGGGTTGGTCTGTGGATGGGAGACCACCCTTTACAGACCGAGTATCCTCCGTGCCTCAGAAAGCACGTTAAGCCGTTGGTCATTTGTAGACCTTTGACAGTCGTTACAGATAGTCAGTGGTCCAAAAGTCTGACAACCAGTCTTACCAAGCGGTATCGTATTACCCAGTACTAACTGGGTTATGGAGGTCAGATAACTAGTCGCTTCATGTAAAATACTGGTATTCAGCTGCATCCGGTTAGACTGGAAGCCGACCCCAACATGTAGTTGGGAAAAGGCTAGGCTGATGATAACCGCGAACCGGAAGACGTTGCGTTGCGCGGCCTCCCACTAGGTGGAGCGGTGGCCTGGTGAAGGTGCAGGGGATCCGCTGGATGTGAGTCACACGGGACCGGGACATGTGGCGACACGTAGGGGAGGCCTATGTCCAGCAGTGGACGTCTGCAGGCTGAAATGATGATAAGTGATAGGTCCCATAGTACGTGTAACATACTAACTTGAAGTACTCGACAGGTTTCCTGCAGTCTCCGTACTTGAGCAGTTCGTGCGTGGCTAGCAGCAGGCGCTCCCACTGCTCAGGGGGCGCTTGCGAGACGTCCAGCTTGCATAGGGCTTCTAGGACTTCGGGCTCTCGTAGGCCGCCTAGGGAGACAAAGATAGATTTACTAGACACATTATTAGATATTAACTGGCAAATGGCCAATTGAACTATGCAATAAGGAAGGAAAGGGGATGATTTATCCTAACTAAAAAAAATATGATTCTGTAAAGTCCGTCAGTTAGATTATCGAAAATATTGGATACGTCTTTTTTGTTTTATCAAATTAATAAAAATCGACGAAGATAAAACGCGTCAAAGATCATGAGTGGGGGCTTGTGACGTCACACGAGTTTTCGACGCAATGTATCGTCTTCATTTTTTGTTTACGTGATAAAAGAAAAAAAATATTTCCAATATTTTTTGGAAATCTATCTGACGGACTAACTAGATTTTTTTTTTAGTCATCTACCATATTACTTATAGACGCAAAATCGACTTGAGCTAGTTTAAAAGGATAGACCACCAAAATTATTAGATAGAGATTCAGATATATTTTTATTATTTGTCATTCATGACTAGGGATCGGATATTCGGATGCATATTTACCTAAACTTTGAGTGTTGACTAGTATGGAGCGGGCGTCATTACGGAAAATGTCCCGGTTTTTTATATTTACCATTTTTTCCTAATCGAATATTCAACAGAATTTTTTTAAATCAAATAGTTTTAAGTATTTAATATTAATCCAAAAAAATACATTTTTTTTGTGTTATTTTCAACACTGGAAATGTGTTCGTGTTGTGTGTGTCTCGTTTCAAATATTCATTATGCGTATGAGTACTACATTTCATACACACTGTATTACTTATGATATATACCGCGATCTCGGAAAAATATCGCTATTTTTAGAAGCCGCTCCCATACTTTTGTACCCTAAACCCGAAGCCAGGAAAAAACGTACTTTAGTTAAATCTCCGATCTCTAGTCAAAACAGAATCTCTACCAGCATATTGTATTTAATTAAATTTCAACTGAACTTTTACGGTGAATAATAAATAAATAATAATAATAATCCATTTATTTCAGGTAACAAAGACCCATACATAAATACCTTAACCTAATAATACATACTAATAACAATTTTTGTTAGTATAAGCAACTTAAAACTATGTTAGTAGCACTTCACTTGCACGATGTTTTGTGCGTTCTTGTGGAATTTGTCCGCGGAAGCGACGGAACACCACATCCTGCGGCCAAAAACTTTCTTCCAACACCAAATGGAGCATACACGTTGGGATGCGCACCACAAACGCCTTGAAATTGACGTTGCGGCGTGACTCCAGTAACTGTACTCTTGGCGTGTACTTCAATCTTTGGCGCACGTACTCCTCGATGTCCTCAGCCTCAGTGGTGTTATGTAGGCGAGAGATGTACACCGGGGTGTTCGGCTTCGCGGCGCGAAGTGCAAGGTGCTTGCCGGAGCGGTTCTTACAGCTTCGCTGACGGCGTTTCCTCCTTTGCACCGTCACGAAACCGTCATCATCAGCCCGGTCCGTTTCCTTTGCAGTCACGGGCTTTGCGGGGAGAGTAGCAGGGATGCTTGAAATGACCACTGGCCCAGGTGGTCGCGTCGGTCGGGCAGCGCTGCGGGGAGGAGCTGCGGGGGCGGGGCTGCGAGGCGCGCTTACAGCTGCAACGCAGACTCAGCAATCGGCGCCGGCGACAAAACCGCTGACGCGAAACTCGTAGCCGATGCATTGAGGCAGCCGGCTCCTCGGCATGTGATTATTTTTTTGTTATTATTTTAATATTTTAATAACGTCATATTCATTGAAATGTAATCGATTCTATTCGATTATTTAGTGAGTAATATTTTTTCTCTCATATGACCACACCATAAGTAAGTTTGGTAGAGTTTTGTTGTCGTACAGTTGACGTGCAGTTCACGCGCAGTTCAAAGAGTACGTAGTTTATCCCTCGAACTTGAACTTAACTGCAACTGCACTACAACTTCATCGGCGCGTCATAAAATTACGTGAATAGGCATGACGACAATGTCAAAATATTGCAAATCTATTTAGTCCATCAGTTTTTGTTTTTGTAAATCAATGAATATTGACAAAGATAAAACGCATCAAAACTCGGGAGTGGAGGCTCGTGACGTCAGAACTAGCTAAAAATTATACCACGGCGTGACGTATTGAGAATTTTAGAAGCGTCGTATCTTCGTCAATTTTGGTTTACGTAACAAAAGAAAAAACACGGGTCAAATATGTTTTGATAATCTAAGTGACGGACTAATTAGTTTTTTTTTGTCGTCTCGCCTATTAGCCCTCAGTTCAATGTTTTTCCTTAACCCAAAAAGTGCTTAACGCCTAAAGTTTTCACTTCAATAAGTTACAACAAGCGGACAAACAGAGCATGTTGGCTTAGTAATAGAGCTCCACTGGATACGAACCCTAAGCAGTAAAGTGTAATAGTAATAAGTACTTACATTTAGTAATAATATATCCGTTCTCGTCAGTCTCGTACGGTCTGATCTTGTCGCGGCCCAGCTGACTGGAGTTGAACTCTCTGGAACAAAGCAACATTTTTCTTTTAATTGTTAATTTTTATTTTTAAATTGGCCTAATTAGTAGTAGTAGCAGTGTTAGCTTAATGGCGTGACCGTCGGACTGCCAAGTCATAGGTCTCAAGTTCGAACCCAAGGCACGTCAGATTTTTTCGGATTCATGTGCGTCATTGTATAAATATCACTTGCGTCGGTGAAGGAAAACTTCGTGAGGAAACTAGAATGCCTGAGAGATATGTTTCGACGGCATGTAAAGCCAAGTCAGAGGCCCATGGGCGGCATTAAACTCTCTAGGTTAGGTAATAAACACATGATAAAGAAGAAGATTTTTAAATTATTTCTTTTAGGAAATGGGTTGCTATAGGTGTTTAAGACAACTCTTTGTGCCCACACACACACACATATAGCGCACACACACACATATAGCGCACACACACACATATAGCGCCGCAAGAACAGTCGGCCCTCGTCAGCCATACGCAGCGCTCAACCTAACGTTGCTCTGTAAATTTAATCGTTTCGAAAGTACCTATACGTATACGAATCATGATCTGTCGAATGACCGATTTGGTCGAGACGCCATTGTTTAACTATTGTGTCTACTTCGTGGACAGATCATGGGTTAATCAGCCTATAATGTTCCCACTGCAGAGCTATAGAGGGAATGGGCTATAATCCACCACGCGGGCCCAGTGCGGGTTGGTAGATGTCACATGTCTTCGAATTTTTTTTGGTTCTAGGACATGCCGGTTTCCTCACGATGCTTTCCTTCACCGTTTTGAGAGCAGTGGTGATGAAATAATTACACCAAGTAATGCGCCGCCACCACTGGGCCACTGCTGCTCTTGACTGCAGAAGTGGTCCCCTCCCGCGTCTCACCGGTAATAGGGAATATGCATGAAAAACAAAACTCTTTTTATTTATGAAAAATGCCTTGTATTGGGGCACAAAAACATTGTGGTACACTTGTTTAAGTTTCTAATACATCACTTATTTTACTATTTACTGTTTTATGTAGCATGTTTTTGTTGAAACAGAACGCACTGTCAAAACACACCGTCCTAGATAACGCCGGTATTGACGTCAAAGTTCATTGTGTCAAAAAACACTTTTTCACTTCTCATGCTCTAAAAGTACGCCAATATAGCCCTACGAAGCGGGAGTAAAGTGACCACTTTAGTCCCTAGGGAGTAAAAAGTAATTCGTTTTTTAATTTCCTTCATGTGACATAGACAAACTCAAACAGCCAGTTAATATACTACTATTATCTGTGGAGTGTGGACCATCTTCATTGCGAAAATGTTGAGAGTTTTAGTTCCATGGTTTTTCCGCAAGGAAGGTGGCGCCATGCGTTTTACATTCTTAATCTGTGACTGGTTTAGAAGAAAAAACTGACCGCGAATATTTAATTTTGCTAATTATTGTTACTGGGTAAGCTTATACTTATTTTCTATGTTATGTGTTTATAATTTATGTTTTCTATATTGTATGTATTATAGCATCGTAATGGACGAGTCTGTAATGATGTTATAATTGGTAAATAAATAAATAAAAATAAATAAATAAAATTTCATATTTTTTGTCGAATGTAAATTTGTTCGGTTTTTTATAAATTTATTAAGAATGTCCGGTGATAGTGAAGAGTTTGACGTCGAGCAAAGAGCAAAAGACATAATAGATAATAATATATAAAAACATAATAGATAAAAACGCGGAAGATTTACCTAAAAACTTACGTAAGTTCTATGGACTGGAGGAATAATTAATGTTTTTGTACTAAATTGACAATTTTTCTCGCACTCGAAAGTGAAAAGTACAGTTTGCACCTCGAGACTAAACGCCAACTTAATATACCCTCGGTTTCATTGACTCCCGCGCCTCGCACGCTCGGGAGTCAAACCACCTCTGGTATATTATGGGTTCGTTTAGTCCCTCGTTATAAAATATACTATTATTTGAAGAGTGCTAAGAGTTTTACTAAATGTTTTTTATAATATTGTTATTGCAATTTTTACTTGAATAAAGCACATCCAATTGGTAAAATTATTTTATTAAGGCCAAAAAAATTAGATGTAAACAAGGCAGATTGTGGATAATTACGTCACATCATGGCCGCGACAGCTCCGGACGTTTGAACTGTCGTAGAAAATTGCATGGGTTTAATATTATTTTTGTGCGACAAGCAGTAGTTGAAGTTAACTTTTAATACTTTTCTTGGGTTGATAGTACTGTATTATATTGATTTAAGTGAAGAAAAAATAACGTGCTATTCCCTATTCAGATACCGTCTCAGTTAAACAAAAGGCCTGTAGTTGATAAGAATATGTCTCACCCGTGTTGTAAGTCGAGCCTGTGATGCGCCGGCACGGGCGAGGATTCCTTCGTACTGTTCGCCTCCTCAGAACTGTCGGCAGACGCCGCGCGGTTTAACGCCTCGCTGTCACAAATACATACATAGTTATTGTACCCGGCAGGATATTGTTAATGCGAAATATGACGTCGAAAGTCAAGTTTAAGAGAGAGACTCTAGAATACCTAGAACCCTAATTAATAATAATAATACCAGCCTATTACTGTCCCACTGCTGGGCAAAGGTCTCTTCTCATACAGAGAAGGCACGAGCATTGATCACCACGCTTGCTCAAGACGGGTTGATGATTTCAGACTTATACTAATTATGAGCCCAACAGAAGCCTTAGTCATTGGCCATCACGGCATTATAAATGCTTTAAAAAGAAAAAAAAACTTACGTTTTCCTGCAGTGTACGTCATCTAAGACCATAATGCTTATATTCGTTTTGTTATGCACTATGCTATAGTGACTATAGCAATATTTAATCCTAATTATTTTTCAAAAATAAAAGTGACCTATTATACTTCATCAGTTATCTGCCAGTAAAAGCCCCGTCAAAATTAGCCGTTTCGGAGATTCTCCGGAACAAACAGACTGACAGGAAAAAAAATGTTTTTTGATTTAACAGCTTTTTTATTCAGTAAAACGCTGTTCCTTTTAAAATTGCAAACAGACTTTTTAATTTCATTTATATGTAAAGTTTGCAATTTATAATCAATACTTTAGTGCAACACAGAGCAATATCCCATTTTAATTTAAATGGGGTATTGCTCTGTGTTATTGTGTGTGTATTTGACAGCTATTTGCGACGTTGCCAACTTTCAAGCATGCAACTTGAACTGAAGCCATTGTTTTAATTTAGTACTTACGCATTATAATGTCCGTTGGGCACTCCATTGTGTCCCTTATTAGATAGCGTGACGTCTGACATCTGACTGATGCCCGAGTCTTTGCTTGACATGTGGTTACCGCAGTCCGCTGGAAAGGGAAAAAGTAAATCAATTAAATAACATTTGTAAGAAAGTTTATCCTCCGTGCGGCGGGAAGCACGGTAAGCCGTTGGTCCCGGCTGTCATTTGTAGATCTATGACAGTCGTTACAGGTAGACAGTGGTCCGAGGGACTGACAACCAGTCTTACCAAGAAGTATCGTATAACCCAGTACTAACTGGGTTGTGGAGGTCAGATAGGCAGTCGCTCCATGTAACATACATAAAGGGTGTAAAACACCTCTTAACGAAGCCGAAAGGAACTTGTTCTCCTCGTCGTTGCAATCATTTTTTTGTTCTACACCATACCTGGGAACCTTCTAGTTACGGAGATATTGGGGGTCAAAGTTCCAACTTTATGACAACTTTTTTTTTTAAATACAAGTTTTTAATGTAAGTTTTTTACTTTAAACACACCTCCACGACGCCCGTACTATTCAATCCATCCATCAGCACAATGTTTTGAGTGCGTTACATTGAGTTCTACCACAAAACACAATTTTTCACCCAAGAAAAAAAAGTCGTTTCCCAGCAATAATTTTTGCGTAAAGTTACTTAGTTTGATGTACAGAATGCTTGGTTGGCGGCTTCGTGATGAGGTGGTTTACACCCTGTATATATTCAGCTGCATCCGGTAAGACTGGAAGCCGACCTCAACATAGTTGGGAAAAGGCGGGCAGATGACGTTGTAAGAAAGAATATACTATTTGTAAGACCGTCTCCGTGATCTAGTGATAGCAAGTGTAGCTGCTGAAAATGGGCCTTCATCAAATGACTCCTCCCGCTCTGGGCGCGGGAGGGAGTGTCAGACTTTTACTGACTAAAACCCATCCATGTTCCTTCATCGCCCTTTGTGTTCCGGGGCCACGGTATCTCTTTCAAACAGTCCCGCAGCCCCGGCTGAAAATGGGCCTTGGGTTCTAATCCCCCATGGGTAAAGTGTAAAAGGGTTCTATTTGGGACTTCACAGTATTAGCCTGGTGTCAGAGTTATGCCGCCCATGGGCCTCTGACTTGGCTTTACATGCCGTCAAGAAATATCTCTCAGGCACGCTGGTTTCCTTACGATGTTTTCCTTCATCGAAGCAAGCGATGATTATACAATACGCACATGAATAGGCTAATAGGGAATATGCATGAATTACAAAACTCTTTTTATTTATGAAAAATGCCTTGTATTGGCGCATATAAAGATTGTGGTACACTTGTTTAAGTTTCTAATACATCACTTATTTTACAATTTACTGTTTTATGTAGCATGTTTTTGGTGAAAAGGAACGTACTCTCAAAACACACCGTCCTCGATAACGCCGGTATTGACGTCAAAGTTCATTGTATCAAAAAAACACTTTTATTTGAAAAGTGCTTAAAGTTTCACTAAAATTTTATTATAATATTGTTATTACATTTTTAACTTGAATAAAGCACATACAATTGGTAAAATTATTTTATCAAGGCCACAAAAATTAGATGTAAACAAGGTAGATTGTGGATAATGACGTCACATCATGGCCGCGACAGCTACGGACGTTTGAACTGTCGTAGAAAATTGCAGGAGTTTAATATTATTTTTGTGCGACAAGCAGTAGTTGAACTTAACTTTTAATACTTTTCTTGGGTTGATAGTACTGTATTTTATTGATTTAAGTGAAGAAAAAATTACGTGCATATTCCCTATTATGTAATGCTACAATGTTACCATTGCTATGCTGCGCGGTGTAGGTGTGTATCTCGGAGGTAGTCTTCCGGATGCGCGAGTACACGTCGTCCGGCGCCGTGTTGGACGCGCCGCTCACCGAGCGGAGAGGACTGTCCGAGCCTGCTGATAACAGATCATTACTGAGACCGGCATTGATAACGAGATAGTCCCATAGTTTCTGAAATGCTCTACTGACATTGGGGTGTGATTTATTTGCCTCAAGATGGGTAGACGTATGTCTTGGATGTTTAAATTACTGTGTGGGGGTGGACGAAATGTGACGTTTTTTACCCGTCTGCCAAGCAAAACATAACCCTTATTTTTTGGCGCGAATCTTTTGTTTCTTTATAAATTTCTTTACAGCATCGTATGTTCCAACTGGCTGGATGGATTTCGACTATTAAGGCATCATTAGATATGTCTTAAAACCCAAGAAGAAAAGAGTGTCCATGGAGTTTCTTGCCCGTTCTTCTCCATAGAGATCTACGCTAGGGAATGGGCAACTACAGTACTTTCACAGTTTTTATGCCTTGTGACTGGGACTGTAGCTACATTTAATTTTCATCTTTGTTTCGACAATTCAAAAGTGCCTGTAACTGGCTTACTTTAAATAAATGCTTTGATTTTGATTTTTTATTTTGATTTTCAAGTGTCCTTAGTTTTTATTTAAACACCTAAGTCGTTAATATTTTTTTTCAACCAAACCTATCGAGTAGGGTATCAAAATGTAGGAAATTAAATAGATTACATAAAACAATTTGTAAGGTTTTTTGAGACTTTAAATTAAATGTTACTTGCTGTCTGGTGTGGTTGTATCAAGGGCTCTACGCCTTGGTCAACAATGGGCTACTACTAAAAAAAAAAAAAGGTATTGTATTGTACTACTCAAAAATAAATGTTTGTCACTCACTGCTAGAAGTTCTTCTGACATGCTGCTGTACCACTCCGTTGACTAGCGCCTGCGTTTCCGCCGGAAGCTCGCTCATTAGCGCTGTGAACTGTGGATAGGGAAGTAAAAGTTATGGTATAGTCAAATTATTGTGTGCGAAGATGAAGATATTATGGCTAGAAAGGCGATCAGTGCTGAGATGACGAGTAATAGAGAAGTATGGAAGAAGAAGACATGCTGCGCCGACCACAAATAATTTGGGATATCGGCAGCAGAATTCATCATCATTCTCCTAGAAAAGGCTAGGCAGATGATGATAAGACAGTAATACTCACAGGCACAGGGTTACAGTCGTAGAGATGCGCGAGCGCACGTCGCGCACACACGCGCACGTCCGCGGCGCGCGGGTCTCCCGCTAGTGTCGCCACCTTCACCAGCGCGCGACCCGCCACGCCTGTCGCTCCACCTGCCAGACAAATAACATAAAGATACAATCTGGGAAGGGGTAGACAGAAGTGTAAAGTATGATTTTTTTCTTTTTTTTGGTGTGTCATGTGTCCCACTGCTGGGCAAAGACCTCCCCTTTCTCCTTTCAAACCTCTCTATCTTGTGCGATATCTGGCCATGTTCGCCCCGCAAACCAGATCAGATCGTCACACCACCTTCGCCGCGGTCTCCCTCGACGGCGATTCCCTCCGTCAGGCGTCCAGTTAGTGGCGCTCTTTGCCCACCTCTCCGGGTGCATTCGCGCTACGTGGCCAGCCCACTCCCACTTTACCTTGCCTGTTTTTTCATGGGAAATCATCAAATGATTCCTCCCGCTCTGGGCGGAGCAGGAGGGAGTGTCAGACTTTTACTGACTAAAACCCATCCATGTTCCTTCATCGCCCTTTGTGTTCCGGGGCCACGGTATCTCTTTCGAACAGTCCCACAGCCCCGGCAGGCTTCGGCCCTTGCGGACCCCTTCCTTATATCTGAATCTTTTTGAGGCGCGCGTGGAACACTCCTGCGCCGTCGACACGGCCTGTCATCATGAGACGGACGGACGGCGAGCTAGCCCATAGCTCACCGTCCACAGGCCCGCGCCTACGGTGGCTCGACGCCCGGGGCGTCTCCCGCGGCGGCCCGGACGTAAGGATCTCTCCCTCTCACGTTCCGCCACCTCCTTCGCTAGCATGACTGCTTCGCAGAAGGAGGTGACGGCGTCCCATTCCGTCTCGCTCCGGACCATGGATTAAACCAGGGCCGGGAGCGAGAGGTCGCCGCCGCGACATAAGAAACACCACCCTGCGTTCCATAACTCAGGTTACAGCTTAGTTATGGAACGCAGGGTGGAGTTTCTTACGCGATCTGTTCGCTTAACACCTATTATGCTGCGCTCCATTGCCCGCTGGCAAATCTTGAGTTTGGACTTCTTTTGTGCAGTAAGTGACCAACTTTGCGTACCGTAGGTTAGGACGGGCAGGATGCACATGTCGTTGAGTTTTCTTTTCAGCGTTATTGGAAGATTTCCCTTAATGTACACTTAAAGTACTTACGGGATGATATCCGGGGTGTTCCCTTCATGTGTTCTTTTAGGGCCCAGAATGTCTTCCAAGCATTTTGGACTCGTCTTTCAACTTCCTTATCTTGTCTATTTTATTCTTGTCTATCTGGCCCAAGTATGTATACTCATCGACATATTGCTGCACATGCCAGTCTACCTCGACCCTACGTTTCGTGCTGTTGGTCATGATCTGAGTTTTAGATCTGTTCATTGAAAGTCCAACCTCAAGACTTGCTGTGCTCAGATCTTCGAGCATTTCTTCGAGTTCTGAAGTAGATGTGGAGAACAACACAATGTCATCAGCAAAGCGGAGGTTTGTTAGCTGATGGCCGCTAACATTTATGCCTCGTGACTGCCACGAAGTAGGCAGTTTGTTAAAAACTTCCTGCAGTGCGCTAGTGAACAGTTTAGGTGAGAGTGGGTCGCCTTGTTTGACGCCCTTTTCAATGTTGAAATTCGGACCAGAAATATGTACAGTACCCGGCAATAAATATTGCACATCGACCTTTGGAAAGAGACAATCGGCTAATTTCGGCTTCGTAGAGCGCTATCTCTCTCGCACGAAATACAAACAGTCCGGTATCTATTAGGAGCTGTTAAAACAATTATGATTTGCTTCTTTTGATAATTATTATTTGTATAAAATACACCAATTTTTCTATAGTGATGGCTTTAGGTTGGGGTAAAATAAAATAAAAAAAACATGTTCCCATTATGTTTTCGTATTTAATTATTTTGGAAAATTACAGCTGTAGTGTACATAATAAACAACATTAATCATATTGTTAAAATGAGACATTGTAATAAAAATAATAATAATTCTAATTCTCAATTACTTCCATTTCACTATCTGTGCTCTCAAAGAGATCAATATCACTGTCACTGTCAGCCGTATTTATCACTAGTCTATCAGTGTAATTGTCTAAACCGTGTTGAATGCTTCTATATTCATTCTCACATTTGATTGCATGATCGCAAACCTTTTTCCAATCTTCAGCCCCGATCATGTTTACTTTTTCAGTCAATAATGTTTTTACTGTAGTTAAATTCATACCCACATTTCTAGAGGCTACATAGCCTTTCAGTTGAGACCATATATTTTCTATTGGATTAAAATTCGGATGATATGGTGGCAATCGCAACACAGTGTGCCCATGTTCGGCAAGTACTTTGTCCACGGAAAACTCTGTATGCCTCTCCTTGTGCTGACATATAATAGCGTAAATCTGGGTTTTTGTTAATTTTGGATCTACTGGAATTTCGTGTCTGTTTAACCAGTGGATCATTTCCTGTTTAATGGTGTTTGAGTTGGGGGGTCTTTCAACATATTTGTTGTGATAGGGTGCGTTATCGATAACTAGAACAGAATCACTGGGTATATTTGGTATTAATTGATTAACCAGCCATTTTTCGTAGTTATCGTTATTCATTTCATTGTGATAGTCACCTGTAGTGTCCGTGGATTTATACGTTAAAAAGGCACCGGGTACAAAGCCTTTTTCATTACCCGCATGAACTATTATCAAACGTTGACCTTTTGAAATTGGCTTTTTTACTCCTTTTTTCTTGTCATCACTCCAAGATTTCCCTTTAGTGTGGGATGTATGTATGTAAGACTCATCCATGTAGACGATATTTTTTCCTGATTCGCGAAATTTGCGTATTTTATCGAGGTATTCCATCCGTTTGAGACTTACATCGTGCTTTTCCATTAGAAGTTTTCGATTATCTTCCATTTTAGTGAACCGAAATCCCATCTCGTGAAGTATTTTTCTCAACGTCTTTTCAGACCCATTGTAATTAATAGCTTCAGATAATTTAGCTTTTAATGATTTTATTGTTGGCAGTTCATTAAATCGTAAGTGAAAATCATACACCATTCTTCGAACAACATCATAATCAAAATCGTCCATATGCAAACGAAATTGCTTTTTTGGTCTCCCTTTTTTTGGAGTGTTGAACTTTATTTCAGTAGAATGTGTTTCAGTACTGACTTCGTTTAATATATTGATCAAAGTTCTTCTTGAAATTCCAGTGGCATTTGCAACTCGCGATTGAACCTTCTTAAAATAACAACTTACATTTTCATCTTCATTTTTTTTAAATCTGTCAGTTTCGGTTACAAAATATTTATAAACATTGTAGATAATTTCGCGTGACTGACCTCGTAAAGGTTTCCCTCTTTTTCCTAAAGATGCCATTGTGCAATTTTAAATTATTTAAATTTGGGGGTGTTAACAACTCTTAATATATATTTTGAACTGGACGCGACCGCACTTTATCGCACTTGAACAACGACTGACAAACGTCACATAGGTAGTGTGCGACAGAGATAACGCTCTACGAAGCCGAAATTAGCCGATTGTCTCTTTCCAAAGGTCGATGTGCAATATTTATTGCCGGGTACTGTAGCTTCATGTTCGCGATGCTATTTCGATATATGGTGTCAATGAGGTCAATGTAGGTGTGCGTTATATTTTGCGACTCCAGGGAAGTAATAACTGACTGATGGTTTATACTGTCGAATGCTTTGGTATAGTCCACAAAGGCCAGGTATAGCAGTTTATTAAATTCACAATATCTTTCGATGACTTGATTAATGGTATGGAGATGATCGGTTGTAGAGAGGTGGGGACGAAATCCAGCTTGTCCGGGAGGTTGGTAAAGATCAAGGGTCGAAGCGATACGGTTCTCTATAACTTTAATAAATAGTTTATATAGATGTGAAATTAGGCTTATGGGGCGATAGTTCGAAATATCAGCTTTGTCTCCTTTTTTATGGAGTAAAATTTTGTTGGAGTAGCACATTTCAGAGGGAATCTGACCGGAGTATAAGATGATGTTGAATAAAGAAATGATGTGAGGTATTAGAATGTTTATGATGATGGGGGTCTTCGGACACATTTGTTAGTGCTTTAGTTTTGGAGGCATTCATCGGCGTACCAATCGAGTATGTCAAAGAGTACACATACTTAGGCCAACAAATTTCAACGACTGATATAATGTCAATGGAAATAGACACTAGAATTGGGAATGCATGGAAGTGCTACTGGCGGCTAACAGAAATTATGAAGAACAAAGAAATCAAAATGTCTGTCAAATCAAAACTGTACAACAAAAAATTAGAAACTTGCCAGACAGCAATGGAGAGAAGCATGCTGAATTTAAAAAAAATCAGACAGAGTACGAAACAAAACCATCAGAAATCGCACTAAAATACAAAATGTTACAACTAGAATCCGGTAACTTAAATGGCAATGGACAGGACATACAATAAGAGGCATAGAGAAGTGGAACAGAAGCGTACTGTTTTGGTACCCTAGAAATAGGAAAACGAGGCAGACAGATTCGAAAGTGAGAAGACGAGATAAAGGCGATAGCAGGAAAACTATGGACTAGGAAAGCTCTAGACCGAGTTGATTGGAAAGAAATGGAGGAGGCCTTTGCCAATATTGGAAGTGTCTAGACTGTTTTTGCTGATCCTGGTACAGATTTTTATAGAATTTGGTGACTATATCGATTATTTTGCTTGAACTACTTTGTTTCATGCCGTTTTCATCATTCAGGTTAGAAATCCAGGCTTTTCCCTTGACAATCCCCTGTTTGGCATTTCTCAAAGTGGCATTACTTATTAAGGCTGATTTAATCATGTTTGTATTACAATCCCTAATATGATCCCGTGGGACAATTATCGAACTCCCCGCGGGTCAAGCCGCCGGCATAAGCTAGTTTATTATAGTTTACGTACCATGTAACGCTAACGCCAAACTGTTGGGCGTGCAGTAGTCATGCGCGAGGTCCGCCAGGAACCGGAGCGCGGCCGCTTTGGTCTTAGGAGTCGGCGCCGTCGCTCCGTCCGCTAGGAACCTATGCAAAGAGAGAAAAGTTATCAACTGAACTAATTCAATGAGTTACACCAACACATCAGAATATTACTTAGTTACTGCATTTAATGTGCGTACTCGTGCAAATAACAATAGTTTTTGTTGCATCGAAATTGGGCCAGGATTTTCAAGCGCTTTTTTTAACTTAGCGTTGCTTCGCGAGCTACTGCGATGACGTCACGTGGTGGTGTCATGTCCGATTGCGGGTGATGCGGATTGTTTACGTTCATAAAATTTGATTTAGAAAGTGGTTTGCACTTATTATTTTAAGTGTTTGTGTTTAAATATTATTGTTAATTAATTAATTAATAAAAAATATTTGCGGCCCGTGGCGTGACGTCACACGTCAGCGCGTTTATCTCAGTCATTTTTGAAGATAGAAAAAAAAAGATTCTTTTTTATCGAGGTACCTATTTTTTTTTGGACATGTTGATAACAAAAAAACATTGGTGTGACTCATTAATGATCTTCCCTTCTATACTGAAGTGGAGTTTGCCCTCGAGTAGTATATTAACAAGCAGATTTTATTATTACTTAATAATCATCGTACCTGAATATATTATGTAGCTGCAGTTCAGCGGGGAAGCACTCGTGGATGACGTCTAAAGTCTTCATGATCTTGCTCTGCACCGAGCCCAGTATGTCCGTGCCGAGTTTCATCAGTAATCTGGAACAAAAACATATATATATTTGTAATATTTCCGCACGTTTCGCTGCTGGTCCCGGCTGTCATTTGTACATGTTTGACAGTCGTTACAGGTAGTCAGTGGCCCAAAAAGTCTGACAACCAGCATTACCAAGGGGTATCGTGTTACCCAGTACTAGCTGGGTTGTGGAGGTCAGATAGGCAGTCTCCATGTAAAATACTGGTATTCCGCTGCATCCGGTTAGACTGGAAGCCGACCCCAACATAGTTGGGAAAAGGCTAGGCAGATGATGAGGAGAGGTGTAAAGTGTGATGGTCTGAACGACACCCATAGATGTGACGTCACATTTCTGAAGTGTAAGCCTGTGAGTCTCGCTTCTCCATAGCGGCATCTCCGCGGCTCGGTCATACGCATACGGCGCAGCTGACATACCTCGGGGTAAGTCTAACATACCCAAACTCCTCCGCTATTCTAGAGGTGAAGCGACTCGCGCTGAGGTCGGGCCGTGGATGTATACAGGGTCAGGGTGTAAACGAAACCTTCACGAAGCCGTCAACCAAGCATTCTGTACATCAAACTAAGTAACTTTACGCAAAAAATATAGCTGGGTCCTTTTTTTTGGTGTGAAAAATCACATTTTACGGTGGGACTCAATGTAACACATTCAAAACTTTGTGCTGATGGATGGATTGAATAGTACGGGGGTCGTGGTCGTGTTTAAAGTAAAAATCTTACATATAAAACATGTACTTGAAAATAAAAAAAACTTGTGATAAACTTGGAACTTTGACCCCCAATATCTCCGTAACTAGAAGGTTCTCAGGTATGGTGTAGAACAAAAAAAATGATCGCAATAACGGGGAGAACAAGTGCCTTTCGGCTTCTTGTTACAACCATTATACCTGAACATAAGCTGGTAGAGCCAGTCCTTGAGCTGCTGCCAGTGCACCAGCAGCAGCTCGCAGACGGCGTCCAGCAGCAAGGAGAACACCTTGGTGTGCGCGTCCACGAACATCTTGTTGAGCAGCTCGGTCAGGCGGCGCAGCTGCTCGTCGGTTAGGAGGCGGCCGCTGTTCAGGTAGTTAGCCTGGGGAGAGAATTACGATTATTTTCAAAGTCTAAGATGCACGTAATTTATTCTTCACTTAAATAAATAAAATACAGTACTAACAACCCAAGAAAAGTATTAAAAGTTAACTTCAACAACAGGTATGACGTGCTAGTGCTCACCAAGTGCGTGAGTCCGTCCTTCCGCTCGGTCCAGTGCGTCTGCGCACACAGCGCGATGATGTCGTCGGGCGGCGGCGGGGGGGGCGGGGAGCCGCAGTCCCAGCCCAGCCGCGACCCGGAGCCCGACCACGACACGCTCTGACGGAGAGTAACATGGTAATAGGGAGACTTAGCGAAAAAATAACAGATGCTACATCATGTATATTTTACAGTCCAGCTGTGCTGTAATCGTGTCGAACAGGGATGTTTCCTGAGTAAAAGAAATTGTGAGCCGTCATGGGACGCCTGGCAGATGTGAAACATCGAAATTATTTTGTACAAGTACATAAAAGAACAGATTACGACAGGAACGAAAAATGGCATAATGAAAAAAATTAATATTACTAATTTTTTGGCTAAAAATTATGACTTTTTATGTAATAATTTTTATTATCATTAAATGCAAAAATTAAATAAAAACAAAATGACTCGATTCACGAAAAGAAAATCCTTAGGCTGGGATCGAACTCGAAGTCACGAGATTGTAACCCAGCGCTGTGCCCCGAGACCAGCTGGCTTGTAAACCGTGGCAAATTTGTAAATCTTATGCTACTTAAACAAGCTGTTGTCAACCCGGCCCGAACATGACCGACTAATTTAGTCTGTAATGTTCGGGCCGGGTTGACAACTTGACAGTTGGCGACGCGTCGCCACGGCATTTTTTGGTTTTACCCTATAGATGTTGATGTTGATGTTGTTGTGTTGTGTTTGTGTGTGGTGTAAAACCGAGTCCAATATTTGTTGGAAATGTATCTGACGAACCAATTAGATTTTTTTGGTTATCACACATGTTGGGGGCGGTCATAATAGGGTTATTATGACCGCCCCCAACATGTGTGTTTCACGCGTCGACAAGAACGCTGTTTTCATTCAACTATCTTCGATGTCTCGAACATTGAAAATCATTTGCGTGCTTATGCGTACAGTCGTGGTCTTTTCCGCCTGATCAGTTAATTTTTTTTTCGCATAAATCATGCGGAGGCGCCTGGCTACGCCCCCTTCAAGTTTAGGCCTATTAGGAAAGCGTCAACTTTGGCGCGCAAAATAACAATAACTCTCGTTTGGCGTGCGTCGTCAGTGCGCTCGGCCGATCGGTATTGTCTTTCATTAATTATTTCTATAAAAAGTCAACGGGGCGGGGCTAGAGAGCGTTTCTATGTTGTAAGTGCACGCAAAAATTAGCTTAGTGGTGATCAGGCAGGAGTGTCCCCGATAGTACTGTACAGTAAAACAAATTTTCACCGTCGAATAGGTTAATTTAACAGAACGTACTATATTAGTATCTACTCACATCATGTCTTCTATAAGAGTCGAGACTTCTTTCGGAACAGACGCTGGAGGCTTCCGAGTCGTCGTCCCGACCTCGCCCACCTTCACATGTTGAACTATCTTCTGGACTCTGTGGGTGAAGAATAACGGATGATGTTTAAAATATTATAGGAAAACAAAATATGCGGGGCAGTCTTTTGGGGACTGCCGACAGAAGTGAAAACTAAGTAACTTGTGAATTGTATCGTTGCGCTCTGTGTTCGTTCATTTTCTATTTTCCCCTCCCCCTCCCCCCTCTGGCACCGCCCCAGTCGTAGCACTGCTACGGGTTGTGCCCTGCGCACTCCTAAGTTGTGCTACGCCGTAGCGGATCGGCTACGAGTGCTACGAACAGCATACGTGACGGTCACGCGAGTTCCAAAGTGCTCAACGCGTCTAAAGAAGTTTTCACTTCAAAAAACTGTAAAATTCGTTCCGTGTTCGATGTTCGTCCGTTCCGGAATTGATGGTTCTTTTTTGTCGCTGATTGGTCTCTTTCATTTAAGATAACGTAACGTTTCACTAACACACTTTTTTATTCATTTTATCGTAAGTTCCACTTCCACTTACAAGAAGAATGTTAGTCAGATGGGGTTTTATTGAAAAATAAGTCCAGAATAATGTTCGCATAACTCAACACAACGTACATAACTCAAAACAACAATAAGAAATGAAATAGATAGATCTTATATTAGTCCGGTAACTTACTCTAAGTAAAGCCTCCGCGTCCCTGGTCTGCTGCAGCAGGCGCAGGGTGGCGGCGGGGGCGCGGGAGGGGGCGGTGCGCTCGATGGACTCGCGCCGGCGCACGCCCGCGCTTACTACACTACTGGATCTGCCGCTCCTGTTGGAAAAAGAGACGTCATGTTTACAAGTATGTAAATTAAGTTCAAAAGAGATGTGATGTTTACAAGTATGTAAATCAAGTTCAAAAGAGACGTGATGTTTACAAGTATGTTAATTAAGTTCAAAAGATACGTGATGTTTACAAGTATGTAAGATATTTTATTATTAACAGGAGGTAAAGTTCCTCAATACTCCATAGAAAAGAGAGGATCCTCCAACGATACGAGTGTTGTGTCTGGTTTTCCTATACAGGGCGGATACGGTAAACGGGGCAGTAAGGGGAACTACCTTAACCGTTACAGCTACACGTAATTTTTCATGAAATTTTGATCCCCATTCACAGATTTTCGAAAAAATGCACTTTCAATCCTGTTTCTAATACTGATCAAAAAGTTCTATCGGAGCAACTCGGGTTGGAGTACTAAAAATTTAACCAATTTTTTTTTATCTGATGTTAATCAATCCTGTGTCGTAGATAACTAAGAAGCGCAAGAATCGTTAGTTTTATTCCACAAAGAGTTCTACAAGCTCTTAAAGTTCTTACCTGGTAGGACTAGTTTCTCTGGAGCCCGCCAGTGAGCGCGGGATACCCGAGGGTCGCCTGCGAGCGCTCGCCAGTGACATGGGACCACTGCTGCGGGATGACGGCGATGACGAACGGGATGTCGCTGTGGATATCATTTCAAACATAACATCACGCCTAACATAAATATCGCTGGACATTACTTGGAATGTGTGAATGCAAATTTATTTCTATAAAATAAAGGTGTGTTTTCGTTGAGTAAAATTTGCTATCTCCAATATTTCGAGTACTTTCCCTCCCAGGTGGCATTGAAAAATTGCACCCTGTATATACAGGGTGTTAAAGTAGTCGCGTGCCATAGCTTAGGGGTGAGTTCAGTATCGATAAAGAAAGCGGTAAAAAAAAATGTTTTTTTTTTTGCTAGATCAATCTAATTTAGTCCCTACTAGCTTAAAATAGCAATCGTTTAGAATTAAAATTATTTTATATTGCTATTTGAAGTTCGTAGGTACCTACTAAATTAGGTTGATCTTGCAATTTTATTTTTTAATATTTTTTTTGGATTTACTTTTAAATTTTATACGAGTTCCTTTATATATACTGAACTCGCCCCTAAGCACGCGACCACTTTAACACCCTGTTTTTTTATTAGAATGATGTTTTTATCTTTTATTAATTTTTATTTGGCAATGGGTGTTATTTACCTGAACTAAATAAATTATTTATTATTATAATTAAACAACTAGTAGTGCCATCCAGTTGGTCAGTGGGCAGTCGTTTAGATATCGACCCCAAGTCATCAAAGGGGATTTCCCTTCGCGGCATTGAACATTGGGATCTGTATCTTGTTACCACTAGCTACATATGAATTTACGTTGGGTGAAGATAAAATGCCTTGCTATGCCGTTCCCTGTGTGCTGGCCTTCAAGACGTGCAGGAATTGACCAATAAAAGACGAGAAAAAGGAAGCGACGTACAGTTCAACCAATATGATTGGTCGATTCCTGTACCAAGTCCTCGTTTTAGTATAAACACCTCCTACGAAAGACCATCTCAGACACTTATCTGCATAGTCCTCATGTTAAGACACTATAAATAGTCAGTTGAGTTTACCAAGATGTCTGGACCTTAATAGTTCTCGTTCTCTTATTAGACCTCGTGAGTTTGTTTCGGCTGTTTCTTATCAGAGTAGTCAGCTACGAAACACCGGCCCCATATAGTTAAGGTTGGGGTATCTGTTAAATTAGCAACTCTATTTGTGGTGGTTCAAACTTCGTTTGAAATTCTGTTAGAATAAAGTTCTAATCAGCTTGCACTACAAAGTGGTTGTTACGTCAGGCACTGCGGGCCGAATAATGCGAAATTAGTGTTTTTTATTTAATTGTAGCCTAATAAATCATTAGATCAAAATGCCAATTGTACATTTTGTGAAGAAAAAAGTGTCAAATATTTGTGTGAAAAAAAAATACTAAAACTTAATGCCGTTTAGGAGTAGTTACGGAATTTAAAAGAAAAAATGCTTCACTTTGAATATTTTTTTTATATAGTAATAATAGAGTTAGAATTATTTCAATTGTACCAATTAAAGTTTAGAGTCCAATAAGCAACATATTTTTTGTTTGCACATTTATACTCACTCATCAAAGAGGAGTTACATGGAGAAAAATTGGCAGATACCGCCCCCTTAAAATGACGTGTAAAATTATTTGAAAAAAATCTATATTTTGCAAAATAAACATCATTTATCATTAACGCCGTTGGTGCCGGCTGTCATTCGGAGAATTTCACAAGTTGTCACAAATCAGGGGCCCGGAAGCTTCGCAGATGTGGAATGATATACTCACGTTGTGATTGTGACACTCCAGGTCTCGACCGGGATCGTCCAACCGACCGCTCTGGACTGGGAGGTACGCCGCTCGCTGCGACTGGCGAACGTTTTGCTCTGGCTGTTGAGAGAATAAAAGATTGTAGCTAAAAAGAAAATATTCTTATTAAAAAATAAAGATGGAAAAGAACTACGGAATTTATTGACTGAAGATTTTAGCTGTTTTAAAAAAAATCTAGCAAAAGAATTAATAGCTAGCCCGCATTGACGAAAAAAACCTCTACCGTTTGCAAATATCAGCGAAAATTCTTTAAAAAACGTATGAGTGCACGCAATGCAAATACTATCTGGGGGAAACTCGCACGTTAATAGGCTAGTCTCCACCATCAATAAATTGCAAATCTATTTAGTCCGTCAGTTAGAGTATTGGATAATAATGGACACGTATTTTTTGTTTTTGTAAATCAATGAATATTGACAAAGTTAAAACGCATCAAAACTGAGTGGGGGCTCGTGACGTCAGAACACAATAAAAACGATACCTAGGCGTGACGTATTGAGAATTTTAAAAGCGTCGTGTCTTCGTCAATTTTGGTTTTCGTAACAAAAGAAAAATACGGGTCAAATATTTTTTTATAATCTAACTGACGGACTAATTAGATTTTTTCAGATGACAAGCCTATTTCTTGATTACTATAATATAATTTTTCAACACTTTTTTTATTTTTTGTAGTGCATTCAATCGTATAAAACGAGTGATGAAATGAATACGGGTGAAATAATCAGCCTTTAAAAGACAAGGTTAAAGAGACATTGGCGCTAAAACGGTAGCCACGGTACATATTCACTACACCATTCTGAACCCGGGCCACGTAGAAAATTTTCATCGATAATTAAAACAAAAAAAAATCTGCTATTTGTTACTGCATTTCGACCGTGTTTTGTAGGAATCAGCTGGTTTTTTAGGGTTCCGTGCCCAAGGGTAAAAACGGGACCCTATTACTAAGACTCCACTGTCCGTCTGTCTGTCACCAGGCTGTATCTCGTTAACCGTGATAGCTTGACAGTTGAAATTTTCACAGATGATGTATTTCTATTGCCGCTATAACAACAAATACTAAAAACAGAATCAAATAAATATTTAAGGGGGGCTCCCATACACCAAACGTGATTTTTTTGCTCGATATTAATAACGACAACAGGTAGACGCTTGAAATATTTACAGAATATTTAGTTGTATATTATTCACTTTAAAAATAAATAATTAAATTAAAAAATATATCTAAGGGGGGCTCACATACAACAAACGTGACTTCTAATGTTGTATAGACTAGTCCGTTTTGTCTTATGTTGTATAGATAATGGTACGGAACCCTTCGTGCGCGAGTCCGGCTCGCACTTGGCCGGTTTTTTTAATAACCGACAAAAAAATTCTATGTGTCCCTTTCACCCTATAAACTAATAGACATACATCTAAATAAATCTTTCGATTACAGATATTATATACTTCTTACAGACAAGCAAATAAAATATATTTAGGCCAGCTTGCACCATTTACCGCAAAATTATGTAAATACATTTAGCAGATCAACTATTAAAAAACATAATTCTGTGTCTTTCAAATTCAAATGACAGAACGAAATAGAAATATGTTTTAGACTAGTTTCGCGCTAAATGCCGCGTCCTAACCAAAGCTATCGGTCCTGTTAATTTTGTTTCGTGTAGAGGGCACACCCAGTCTTACCAAGGGGTATCGTATTACCCAGTACTAACTGGGTTGTGGAGGTCAGTTAAGCAATCGCTCCATGTAAAATACTGGTATTCAGCTGCAGCCGGTTGGACTGGAAGCCGACCCCAACATAGCTGGGAAAAGGCTAGGTAGATGATGCATTAGCACGGAGTACTAAGGCGAGCTCGATGCTATAGGCATTTTAACATAACACTGATAACTTCCATGTATATGCCCATCAATGTAATAATCGGTCAGTCAACATGTGCAATTGTCCTTCTATCCTCAAAACCAATAATATTAAATACTTAGGGGTTATAATAGACGACACACTCTCTTTTAGGTATCATATTGAAAGTCTGGTTAAAAGAGTGCGCAAATTAATATATGTATTTAAAAAAATACGAACTTTTGCAGATTCTAAGTTAATTACACAAGTTTATTTCGCCCTGTGTCAATCTATAATTAATTACTGTATCATTTCATGGGGTGGCGCATCAAAAACTATCCTACTTCCCCTTGAAAGAGCTCAAAGAGCAATTTTAAAGGTAGCAAACTTCCATCCCTTTTACTTTCCCACAGATCAGCTGTATAAATCGTGCAACGTGCTGACTGTGCGCCAGCTATTCATTATGCACTTAGTATTAAAACAGCACACCATGCTCACGTACAATGCTGACAATACTAACAAGAGACGGAATGATATAGTATGCATTTCTAATACAACCTCCAAACATGTCTTTGTGGAAAGATTCTTTTCATTTTTAGGCCCATTTCTGTACAATAGATTAAATAGAAAACTAAGTATTTATAAGTTAAACTATTTTAACTGTAAAAAGTCTATTAATACTTTTTTACAACCCATGACATATGCACAGACAGAAGATTCACTTGTTGTCTGCAAATAAACTGCTGACACATTGTTTGTTTATTTTGTATGTACCTAAGTTGTAATTTTAGTAATTTACTTTTCTTTTATTGTTAATTTATTTATTTTAAGTAGGTATTTTTGCACCTTCTAGCCTGAAACACAGGTTCCACCTAGTTCAGGCAATAAGCACAGTGCTCTATTTTATTAGTTAAGATACTTAATTGTAAATTTGCCCCTTTTTATAAATAAACGATTTTATTATTTTATTATTATTATTATATTATTTTCTTCAAGTCAACCGTTGGGTGATGTATTTATTATCACTTGCTTCGGTGGTGAAAACATCGTGAGGAAACCAGCATGCCTGAGAAATATTTCTCGACGGTATGTAGAACCAAGTCCTTGGGTGGCATAAAACTCTGACACCAGTAGGCTTAGCCAAGTTGACAATCTACAATCGTTTACGCTATAGAAAAGTAACCAAATGTATGGGAGTGACATCTATCATCGTTAAGTCACGTGGTCAAAACAAATGAATGGAAATTTTAAAGTTTAGTCAAAACTGTAAGCTGGCTACGATTTATATGGGATGTAGGGATCACGATTGTAGAAACGAATACATTTCATGCTATCATCTTGATCGATGTAAACTTGTCTACGAAAGTTTATATTCGTTTGTCTTGACCACGTGACTTAACGTTTACGATTGTAGAAAGAGAATCGATACGAATTGTTTGTAACTTGGCTAGGCCAGCTGGTTTGGCACTATAACCACACGATAAAGAAGAATAAGCCAACCTTTGCGTAATGCAGAAACAAACAATGATTGATGTAAATCTGATAACTGATGAATCAATTTTATTTTTATATGCTACGAGTAATTTCTAACACATGACGACCGATCGCTTCGGTTAGTCCACGGCCTTTATCTTGGTGCAAACAGGCCTTAATTTATAGCGCGTACAAAAAACTAAATATAACATCTACTTATCAAGATAAAATAATAATTGACGAATAAAAATACCTGGTTGTGATACATCTCCTTCTTCCGCATAGCATAAATTAAAGTTAAACTAATTTATAATTATTTATTTATTATTTATAATGATATCCCTCTACATTTACACTTGTATATTTATAATTATATTATATAATATTCTTCGTTGTTCGGTCTATTCGCTTATATCTTCGTCACGGTCAAATCGTGGATCCACTGAAATTCAAAAACTTTACTCAGTATATTTACTTTTGAGATTTTTGAAAATTAAAAATAAAATGATGAAAATGGTCAATTTTTTAAATTAAAATGTTGGATGAGAATGAGTAAAAGAGTAATGTTTTTGAATTCCGTTGAAGATAAGGAACATTTTATTATTTTTTTGGAATATAAACCTTTTTTTTATGGGTGGTAAGGTGTTTTTTTCTGACGAAATATATAAACACTACTTATATTCTTTTGTAAAATATTAATTTGTTAAATATATGCAAGGAAAGATAAAAACAAAACTCATTGATACAGTTGTCATTGTGTTAGTTTGAGCGACTACAGCTTTTTATTAACATGTTAAAAGATACCCCACACTAGAGCGCAAATGTGTATTTTGACCGACTTCTAAAAAAGGAGAAGGTTGTAAAGGGTGTAAAAAGACTCTTAACGAAGCCGAAAGGCACTTGTTCTCCCCGTCATTACGATCATTTTTTTGTTCTAGACCATACATGAGAACCTTCTTCAGAGATATTGCGGGTCAAACTTCCAACTTTTACAAAAGTTTTTTTAAATACATGTTTTTAATGTAAGATTTTTACTTTAAACACCTCTACGACCCCCGTACTATTCACTCCATCCATCAGCACATTTTAAGTGCGTTACATTGAGTTCTACCGAAAAACATGATTTTTTTCACCCCCCAAAAAAAAAGTCTGCAAAAATGTTTGCGTAGTTACTTAGTTTGATGTACAGAGTGCTTGGTTGACGGGTTCGTGAAGGGTCTGTTTACATCCTGTATTCCACTGAAATGTATGCTTTCATGAGTCTACATACAATGTACACCGATTATGTTAAACTTTTATTATTTTAGGGGAGGATAAGACTTTTTACACCCTTCGCCACTGCCTAGTGTTGGCATTGGCGAAGGGTGAGCGTAGGGAGGGGGAGTGGGAACGGGGTAGTTGTGTCACTCTATGTAAAATAAACACAAATATGTACGCTATCATACAGATATATTATAAAGGGTGTAAATTGAAACCTTAACGAAGCCGAAAGGCACTTGTTCTCCCCGTCATTGCGATCATTTTTTGTTCAGGACCATGCCTGGGAACCTTCTAGTTACAGTCATATTGGAGGTCAAAGTTCCAAGTTTTTCAAAGTTTTTAATGTTTATAGAAGAGCACAAGGGCGCTAGGCGCAAGGGCTTCGTTTTTAATGTTCTTACTTTACTTGAGATAGCTCTATGAATGTTGTATTATTCAATGCATCCATAAGCACAATGTTTTGAGCGCGTTACATTGAGTTTTACAGTAAAACGTGATTTTTCACCCCAACAAAAAAAAAAGTTGTTTCCCAGCAATGATGTTTGCGTAGGGTTGCTTGGTTGACGACTTGGGAACGGACCCCCGTTTTTACCTTTGCTTCAGTGTGGGGTATTCTTCATAGATCGAATCGACGTCAAAATGATATCAGTTCGATCCTATAACATTTCAGTAATGCAATGAAGCCTAGCATATTTTTAGCATTTATTAATAGCGACCCATTTTTTTTTGCGTTTTAATTAGAGAGTAGTGTTTAGTTTCATGTAATATGAGAAAACCTGCATGCTGTAATACCACATACCTCCCATTTTCTGCTGTTGAGTAGCTTCCAAAGTAATGCTTGTTATTATTTATGACCTTTCACCCCCCACCCCCTTTGAACCCCTATAGTTATTTTATCTTTCCGTAAAACCTTGTATGTTGATCATTTAGATCTTAGATCAGAGATCTTCATAGAAATTGTTATCTATCAGTGGCGAAGATTCAATTTTTGTTAGAGGTAAGCCGGAGTACATATTTTTAATGAGATTATATTATTTGTCTAAAGAATACTGACTGCTATTTTTCAAAGGGAATCTGGTAGGAATCGAGTTGTATGGGACCTCCGCCACTGTATCCATTATCTGTTTTTGATGTGAAACATCTATAGGCGCGCTTTGGCAGTAAAACCGACTCGTATGCCGTGACGCTGTCATGGCGTGATGCGTCAACGCCACCGCTCTCGACTTAATATTAACATAGATGTTTCATATCTGCCGAGCGTACTAAACGGCCTTTTCTTATAAATAAATCTTGTTACTTTATATTTTTTAAATGATAGCATAACTTCGATAAAGATCTCTGTTTTAAACGACATATTTATTCAAGTGTCTTATAAAATAAATAAGTGTAGTATCGGTGGCGAAGTCTTTGAAAAAACCTTTTTTATACTACGAGATTTTCTAGGTTAGTATTTATTTAATCCTTCCAAAAACGTTTTAATCTTTTAAAGACGATTGTCTTTTAAAATAAATGAGCGTCTTTCAACTTAAATAAGGCAAGTTCCAAAGTTAGTCGTAGTTACTAGGCTAGGGAAAAATACAAGATGATATACATATATGATATAAATTAGTGTGTACCATCTCAACATGAATAATGTAACAAAGGTTTTGTAAAAATATTCTGACTTAAAAGAGTGTCCATGGAGTTTCGTGCTCGTTCTTCTCCATTGAGATCTACGCTAGGGAATGGGCAACTACAGTACTTTCAAAGTTTTTCTGCCTTGTTGGCTGGGACTGTAAAATTCATTGTTGTCTTTGTCTCGACAATTCGAAAGTGTCTGTAACTGGCTTACTTGAAATAAATGCTTTGATTTTGGTGTCATTTGATTTTTTTGGGAATCAAAATATAAATTATGTATATACATTTATTTAATTTATTACATATTACATATATTTAATTTATTGGAATCAGACTAAGAATAAATTGCAGAACACACCCCTTAAAAACCCCCTTTTCAGTTCTCAAGAAATTGACCTTGTATAAAACAGCTTTAATCCCGATTCCATTGCACCCTTCGCCACCGCTACCTTATACAGAATGTAATAGAATAATCGTAATACCTCTCAGATGGTGATTCAGAAAATCAAACTGGACAAATAAATTAGTTTTCTTTCTTTCTTTTTATTTTGATGGTTCGAATCACCAGCTAAGAGGTATTGCGTTAATTCAGTTCCGCCTTGTATATACCTACATAATGTATACGTGTACACGTACAGTATATAAGACAGGATACTCACGCAAGCTAGCAGTGGGCGGGATCTTGTTCCTGCTCATGTGCGAGTACAGCGCACGCGCCCGCGCTCGCTGCGCGGCGGCCGCGTCCAGCGCCGACACCGAGCGCGCCGTCACGTTGCCCGGCGAGCGCTCTGTACATAGGGTTACAACTTAAAACCTGACAGATTCTATATACTTTACACGGTGCTAGAAACATTGACGTAACAAGCGGTGGAGCGCCTTAAGGTGGGAATACCAGGGTAGTCTC
This sequence comes from Xestia rhomboidea, assembly GCA_963853795.1. Taxonomy (NCBI): domain Eukaryota; kingdom Metazoa; phylum Arthropoda; class Insecta; order Lepidoptera; family Noctuidae; genus Xestia; species Xestia rhomboidea. Next base: position 1,277,257 of record OY970783.1, read on the forward strand.
CGAAATTCAAAATTTTCTTATGATTTTTGCCATTTGAAGATCAATGTCGGGCTGTGTGTTGAATCAAATATGATTCACGACTGTAACACGTATGTAGAACAGTTACAGAATTATAATCATTAAAACCATCAATACAACTCTAAAGTTCATTATCATACCCAATTCACGAAAGTCATTCAAAGAGGCACAAAACATGATCATTCAAAGGACCGATTTGTTCAAGACAAAAACACCATTTTTTAACTATTGTGTTTACTTCTTGGACAGATCAAGGGGTCAACTTAGAGGGTCTTTCTACATCGTTCTCACATAAATGCATAATCTCAACATGAAAGATGTGACCAAGATTTTGTAACAATATTTTGATTTAAAAGAGTGTCCATAGAATTTCTTGCCCGTTCTTCTCCATAGAGATCTACGCTAGGGAATGGGCTACTACAGTACTTTCTCAAGTTATTATGCCTTGTGACTGTGACTGTAGCTTTGCTTTTTTTGTATTTTTGACATTCAAAAGTGCTATTATGGTCTAATTGAAATAAATGCTTTGAGTTTTTGAGAGTAAAGCCATATTCGTTACGGTCGCGAATCCTATTTTCAACCGACTTCCAAAAATGAGGTTGTCAATTCGTCAGATTTTTTTTTTGTGTTTTAATCAACATACAACCTGGCCTGACTGACCTGCAAATTGCAAAAAACGTAAGAAAATTTGAATTTCACGGGCTACCGTGGAGCTTCCACCTTCATGTGGTGTATAGTTGCTGCCAATTCAGATGACAATAGCGGTCATTGCCCTTTCACTAATATCTCTTCGTACAAACCAAAACAAATGTATCATGTATCATTTTACATTAGAAAAAATGTTTAAGATCACGATTCAAGTCTTTTTTTTTGCGATGGGAAATCATCAAATGAGCCTCCCGCTCTGGGCGGAGCGAAAGGGAGTGTCAGACTTTGAGTAAAACCCATCCATGTTCCTTCATCGCCCTTTGTGTTCCGGGGCCACGGTATCTCTTTCTCTTAGTCCCGCAGCCCCGGCAGGCTGTAGTACCGTCGTGGCGCGCCACGGGGATGTGCGAGGGGGGCCGCTCGTGCGAGGCGCGGCGCCGGCGCAGCGAGCCCGAGCGACTGACGCCCGACACTAAGTTCTCGGTGGACGCTACGCAATACTTACCGACATCCAGCAGCGTGGAACAATATGGTACTCATTTAGTTCATGTATGGGGTACAAGACGAGCTGGGACCCGAACACACCCTACTCCACCACTCGAGGTAGGCGGAAAGGACCTTACATTACTATTGTGTCGAGTTATTTTAAAATTGATTTTTAATTAATAATAATTCAGACTGTTTTCTCTTAATGTCGTATCGTACTTAAGAGCTATGTTAGCTCCTAAGTACTCGCTACTAAGCCATATGGATTCTTGTCCGAAATAAAGTTTTAAATTGATATCACTTAGTAAATCGAAGCCCATCCCAAAATAAAAATATTACCGAAATTTGTTTAGCGCTACATGTTTTTAGTGTTTTGCGGTACAAATGGGTATCAGATAATGCTACATAACACAATATCAGGCCTATAATACTTGTAGGGTAAGGCAGAGATGAACCTAATAGCACACCCACATTTCGCCAGTAACGTCAAAGTTCCCTGTAATAAGGGGCAAGCCAATTGCCATCGACTGGCCACAAATCCAGACTCCGCGGCTGCTACTGAGAAATTCCTCATGGAAAAACCCAATAACACTTTGCTTGACCGACCCGCGTAGCATGACTACCGTAGAAACGAAGAACGAATCGACAGATCTTTAGTTCACCTGTCATTGAATCGACAAAATGACAAAGGAACAAAAGTCGTTGTTGATTCTTTCTTCGAAGAAACCCGATTCTACGGTGCTCATGCTACGTGGGCTGGGAATCGAACCCAGGACCTTACGCTCAGCAGTTGCTCTTGCGACCACTGGGCCAACAACGAATGAAAATGTTATTTATTGCATTTACTGACCTGATACACTGGCTGATGGACTTCTAGGACTCGTGATGGCTCTTCTCTCTGTAACAAACAATAATGTTGGTATTTCATCTACACTAATTATAAAGAGGAAAGATTTGTATTTAAATTCTTTCACCATTAGAAAGCCACGTCTTTACTGAGTAACATAGGCTATATTTTATCCCCGTACTCCCACGGGAACGGGAACTACGCGGGTGAATCCGCGTGACGTCCGCTAGTACTGTGATATTTTAAAACTACACAAGATTAAGCTCGTTTCGCGCGTGCAGTACTGACGCCCGTATTCCCGACAGGATTAGGTAGGGCTTTCTAAACTTAAATTAACGATTTGGTGACATGACAAACTCGAAGTATAGTTCTGTTCCAAATGTTAATGCTATAGACACTTGCAAAGCGTGTCACAGAAAGAGACAAAACATAGAAATAAAAATGGTTTTAAATGGTCTAAATACTAAGTTTTTATTGTTCACAACAAAATATAACATAAATTATTTAACTTTATAGCACATATAACTGTATTTTTCATTTATTTCATTATATTTATTCAATCTTTGTTTAGCACAGTAGTGTGCTTACCTTGAAAAACATGGCACGCGGAGTGAAACAAAAAATCTCATCGTTCTGTTTCATTTCTTTACACGATATCGGCGTAAGTCGCTCTTTGTCTTGTGTGAATGCGACCAAAGATATCAATTTGTCTATAGCATTCTCTGTCTACGGCTGTGAATGACTGCACATTATACACTCAAGACGATGCGTCCTCTGCGCCCCGCTGATACATAAAATTGCGTTCTACGCAGCTTTCTTTACCTTAGATGTCCCGAGCCGCCATGAAGTTGGACCGTTATACCGCCGTTATATGCATGTAATTTTTTTTCTTCACTTAAATCAATAAAATACAGTACTATCAACCCAAGAAAAGTATTAAAAGTTAAGTTCAACTACTGCTTGTCGCACAAAAATAATATTAAACTCCTGCAATTTTCTACGACAGTTCAAACGTCCGTAGCTGTCGCGGCCATGATGTGACGTCACTTATCTCAATCTGCCTTGTTTACATCTAATTTTTTGGCCTTTTTATAGTAATTTTACTAATTGTATGTGCTATATTCAATCAAAAATTGCGATAACGATTATTATAATAAAATCTTAGTGAAATACTTTTCAAATATTTTTTTATTATTTTTTGACACGTAGACTTTGACGTCACTACCGGCGTTATCGATGACGACGCGAGTGCGTTCCGTTTCACCAAAAACATGCTACATAAAACAATAAATTGTAAAATAAGTGATGTTTTAGAAACTTAAACAAGTGTACCACAATGTTTTTATGCGCCAACACATGGCATGTTTAATAAATAAAAAGAGTTTTGTATTTCATGCACACATTCACAAGTTACTTAGTTATCACTTCTATCGGCAGTCCCCAAAGACTGCCCCGCATGTTTGTTTTTGTGGGAACTATGATATTTACCAGTGCCAACGTGATGCAGACTATCGACGCTTCCGATATTCCTCTCTCGCTCTATCTGCTTCTGCGCGGCCGAGTCCAGCCGAGCGAACAGCTGCTCCGCGTCGTCGGGGAAGTGGCGCTTGTAGGCTGCGTATGCTCTGTCAAATGAAATATAAGAAAGAAATATGAATCACACTAATATTAGAAAGTTTGTGTGTGTGTGTTTGTTACGCTTTCACGCAAAAACTATTGAACGGATAAAATTTAGCAACCAGATAGTTTATATCCTAGATTCGTCTGTCACCACCGATTTTCTTAGGAACGGGAGGACCTAGCAAGTTGCAAGCATATACTGAGGTCTATAGTCCTTATTAGGTATAAAAATCAACGACGAAAACCTTAATTTTGAAGTTTTTTTTTTCGGATTCTTCCCTTCACTTGTGCTGTAACCTTGCTTTTGACCAAAATTGGCAATTCTAGGTGAACCGGAAGTACCCTATAGGCTTTGGGTCGAAAACCTACATGGTAGTTCCCGTTGACCTTCACGAAATTTGGAAAAAAGAAAGGTCTTACAGCACCTGTAAAGGGAAAAGTCTGAAAACCATAAATGTGTAATTTAATAAAAAAAAAAGCGTTTTTTACTATTACAAACTTATTATTTGCGGTTGGTGTAATAGCCGTTTCATGGGATCGAACAGCAAAGTTAAGTTTGTCTTTTAAAAAGTTTGTACGGAACCCTCGGTGCGCGAATCCGACTCGTTCTTGGCCGGTTTTTACTCAAATCTGACGTCACAAGCCCCCACTCATGAACTTTGACACGTTTTATCTTCGTCAATTGATAAAACAAAAAACACGTATCCAATATTTTTGATAATCTAACTGACGGACTAAACAGAATTAAATTTATTTAGTCAGTCATCATCCCTGTTAACGAACTTCCCGCGGTAGAAGTCGCTGGCCGAAGCTAGTATAGCATAATGTTACTATTTCCTGAATGGATAGGCAGACGTGTTCGCGACGCAGCCTATTAGATGAATTCAAATTCGGAGCAATATTGATATTTTTCAATATCTGTGGTTCGAACCTAGAAAAAATGAAAAACTTTCTAGTTTGAGAGAGAACGAGAAAAAGTTCAAACAAGACTTATAGACGACTGGCATATTACCGAAACTACACGATAATAGGGTATTACACCCATTTTTGAAAAATGTCTCAATTAGATTCTATAGTGATAATGAACCACTAAAAAAAAAATTATTCAATAGTTAAGTGCCCTAAAAATGCATTTAAATTTAGCATTTTCAAATTTCACGAAAACGCTGGACGCAGTGTACACCATATTGCTCTATGGTCATGACGTCAGTTGGCTGTGTAAACAAATGCAGTAATATTTGAAGTTGACAGTTGACACATCTAAGTTTACATAGCCTTGTGACGTAATAACATGGCGACTACGATAATGGTTATGAAGTAGATTAAAAAAGCTGAAACCTTTGAATTGAATTTTAAAATTTAGTTTGCTATTTTATGAACTAAAACTAACGTTTTCCGACTGCTTTTTGCCTAAGCTATCTCAATAATATATTTTTAGAATGTCTTCTCTTACAGAGTAAAATACCATATAGCATCGTATAAAACGAGGCTTTACGAAGCATTTACATGTAGTTTTGTGTGTAATAAGTGGATGCTTCCTTGCTTAATGCGACGCTTACCTTCTGCCGTAAGTCCGACAAGTGCTGTCGGCGTCGACACAGGCGCGTCGTATGGCGTCCCTCACCGCCGCTTGCTGCTTCTCTATGGTTTGCGCCGGCCATTGCTCTAGCATTAGTACTAGGACTTCACTGTGGCCAACAAAATGAATGGATAAATATCAAACAAACGTAACATTTGTAGATTATTTCGAGATTTTGTGGATGAGACTTTCAGACGCAACATTATACAGGGTGTCAACAGACCCTTCATGAAGCTATCAACCAAGCATTCTGTATATCAAACTAAGTAACTCTACGTAAAAATTGCTGGGAAACGTCTTTTTTTTGGGGTGAAATATCACGTTTTACGGTGAAACTCAATGTAACGCACTCAAAAAATTGTGGTAATGGATAGATTGAATAGTACGGGGGTCTTGGAGGCGTTTAAAGTAAAAATCTTACATTAAAAGCAAGCAAAAGCAAAAACTTGTCAAAAAGTTGGAACTTTGACCCCCAATATCTCCGTAACTAGTACGTTCCCAGAACTAAAATATGATCGCAATGACGGGGACAACAAGTCCCTTTCGACTTCGTTAAGGGTCTATTTACACCCTATTTTCGTAATCAGGGGGTCTAAAATGGCCGCTATAATAAATCATTTGAATCACGTTAAAAATTTAAAATTCTTAAAATGCACCTTATAAATATGACTGTAAAGTCCATTTTAAGAATTTAATATTTTTAACGTGATGCGGCCATTCTAGGCCCCCAGGTATTCGTTACCTGAGTGTAGAGCGGATCTCCTTAGACTTGTTGGTTGTTAGGTTGGTCATGACGACGGGCAGCAGGCGCGGGGAGTGCACGTACGATACTATGTAGCGCACGCATATCGTGCCCGCTGATGATACCACCTGAAACACACGAAAATGTTCCTTATAATTGTATTGTTATTTTTATAAAAATATTACTTCCCTTTTTAAACCGGATTTTGTTACCAATTTTATGGGTTTTATTTTTTTGCACGGAACCCTAATTCTTATTCTATAAAAATGTAGCTTAAGTTACTCCTTATTGTTGGCAACTCCAACAAATAATATATATTTGAATTTTTAAGTTTCCGTTTCCTCATGTCAAACAAACTGTCATTCAGTCTGCAATACGTCAGACGCACAGGAAGACGTCTGTAAGACGAAAAGTACGTCAACGCGCCAACAGGTGCCAAGGGGAAATGCGGTCGGTGAGGTAGTATGAGTCGTACGATCGACCAACGCGCAGGGGGGCAGGGAGCGAGACAAAAGATACACCATGTGTTTAATTTGTTTAGCCTGCTTACCCCCGAATACTGAAACGTCACTCAAAATTTAAGGGCTGCTTAACATTTGAGCAGCTCCTAAACTTTAAATTTCGTATGGCGAAACGTCACTTTTGAGTATCTGTTAAATTTGAGTGCTACTTAAATTTTGAGTGACGTTTCAGTATTCGGGGGATAGATACCTAAATATGTAAGTAATGTTTATTTTGTTTCTTATGTAGTTTCATGTTTAAGTACTGTTTGTTTTATTTTTTTTCAATTCAATCAAATACTTTATAATTATGCTGTTTTTACTTCCGTACGTTTTTCTTTTCACGGGTGACCACTGAAAACCCCTGTGCTGTGGCCCCCCCATAGTACAGCTTCATGCTGAGCGGTTACCTATTTGTCGCACTCACGACGTGCAAGCGGTCAATTTTTATTTTTTATAATGTACTTTTTGTTGTTCCGTTTTGTAATATTCTGAATGTTTTTATGTTTGTTATTTCTGTTTTCAAATTTTGTATGCACGTCATGTCCGTGTGATAATATATATAAAGATTTGATAGACGTGTCGATAAAAGCCTGCCTTTTTATCATCTGCTTCTACACCTGCAAACCCTCCAAGAACTCCATCACTTTAAAAACAGGATCGATTGGCATCAAAAAAATGTTTAGTGTATGACAATTTTCTTGCTAACTGTAATTTTTTTTTCGAAAATCAATGGGGATAAGATCATTTTCGTGTAGATGCAACGGTGGTAGTACCCCTTAGAGTCCCGTTAACCGTATCCACCCTGTATGTACGGTCGACCAAGCTATTTGGTTTATATTTTACAATGTAATTTGCATGTTAAAATGTAAACCAAATAGCTTGGTGACCGTACATTCTGGGGCACAGGCTCATACAAGTTTTGGCCATGTCCTTTTAGCTCTTTGTAATATTACTAGCGGACGGCACGCGGTTTCACCCGCATAGTTCCCGTTCCCGTGGGAGTACGGGTATAAAATATAGCCTATGTTACTGAGTAAAGACGTAGCTTTGTAATGGTGAAAGAATTTTTGAAAAGGGCGCAGTAGTTTTTGAGTTTATTCATTACAAACATACACACAAAAATACAAATCTTTCCTCTTTATAATATTAGTGTAGACTACAGAATGGGGAAATTATTTTTTATATGTAGTATGTATAAATGAATAATATGTTACCTTGGCGGCGTTCTGTATGAGATTGATGAGCTCCTGCATGATGTACAGACTGAACTGCTCGATCTTGTTGCGCAGCACCTTGGCCATGTGCGCGATGGTGATGCACGCCTCGCGCACCACCTGCGACACAAGCACACGCTCAGGCGGACGGCGCCGAGTACTACACCCACATCGAGCCAGTTATGTTTAAGGTGACACAAGTCGACATTTTGTCCATAAAAATTTCGGGGGGGTATTACTTCACTGTTTGACACTGTACATCCAAAGTTGAACATGATATCGTTTTTTCTCATTATTAACTTTGTCTGTGCGGAAACAGAATAGAAAAATAAAAAGCCATTAAAAAGTTACGAGCTACCAAAGATTCGTTTTTATTGCCAATTTTAACGCAACTTTGGACGTAATTTAATAATAAAAGAAGTGTCAAATTTCCAAACCGAAGTTGGTACCGACAAAGCACAACTATCGAAAAAGCCAATAAATTGTACTTGTAATTTATTTATGCATTGGTTTTTTCATAAAACTCGATTTTCCAAAGGCCTTTTAGTATTTTTTTACGCGCGCTTTTTACTTTGAATTATCGTGCATCTCACTGAACTCACTCTGTCGGCCACTATGCCAGGTGAGACAGCATGCTTTTTGGCCACGCCCACCAGTGAGTTCGAGCCCGTGACTAGTGTCACCTTAAGACGACTACAGGAGCAAAATAGGCGAGACGACAAAAAAAAATCGAATTAGTCCGTCACATAGAATAACAAAAAATATTTGACCCGTGTTTTTTCTTTTGTTACATTAAACCAAAATTGACGAAGATACGACGCTTTTAAAATTCTCAATACGTCACGCCATGGTATAATTTTTAGCTAGTTCTGACGTCACGAGCCCCCACTCCCGAGTTTTGATGCGTTTTATCTTTGTCAATATTCATTGATTTACAAAAACAAAAAATACGTGTCCATTATTTTCCAATACTCTAACTGACGGACTAAATAGATTTGCAATTTATTGATGGTGGAGACTAGCCTATTATTGGAAGCCATCTGTGCGACCCTCCGCGAACATTCCCGAAGCGACACAGCGCCATGGCAGTCACAGCAGCATTCCGATATAACTAGATGAGTTACCTGACTCCTCAGGTCCTTGATGACGACCAGGAAGGGCACGGACAGCTCCTTGAGATGCGCCGCGAACTCCGCCGGGTACTGCTGGTGAGCGTTCGCCGTCAGGAGCGAGCGGATCTTCTTCAACTGTTCATACATATAAGAGGTACATGTAGATTTGGTATGCTTTGCGAAAGAGCACATTTTAGCAACGATACAGACAGACAAAAGGGGTATTGTTGTGGAGGTCAGATAGGCAGTCGCTAAATGTAAAATATTGGTATTCAGCTGCATCCGGTTAGACTGGAAGCCGACCCCGACATAGTTGGGAAAAAGCTAGGCTGATGATGACAGACAGACAAATAGGTAAATTGACCAAAATAAACAAGTATGTGGATAGCATAAAATCAGATCAGAATGTTCCCACTGCTGGGATACACGGCCTCTTCTCTATGATAGGGAATGGGCTGTCCCAATGTGGTAGGTGTCACATGTCTTCGAATTTTTAGCGCCGGGGTCGCCCATTAGCGCGGCGGCATGGCGGCACAGGTCGTCCACTCGTACACTACAAGTGATACTCACAGCATCCACTCTCTTCTCCCAGTCAGCGCCGCGGTCGCCCAGTAGCGCGGCGGCATGGCGGCACAGGTCGTCCACTCGTACACTACAAGTGATACTCACAGCATCCACTCTCTTCTCCCAGTCAGCGCCGCGGTCGCCCAGTAGCGCGGCGGCATGGCGGCACAGGTCGTCCACTCGTACACTACAAGTGATACTCACAGCATCCACTCTCTTCTCCCAGTCAGCGCCGCGGTCGCCCAGTAGCGCGGCGGCATGGCGGCACAGGTCGTCCACTCGTACACTACAAGTGATACTCACAGCATCCACTCTCTTCTCCCAGTCAGCGCCGCGGTCGCCCAGTAGCGCGGCGGCATGGCGGCACAGGTCGTCCACTCGTACACTACAAGTGATACTCACAGCATCCACTCTCTTCTCCCAGTCAGCGCCGCGGTCGCCCAGTAGCGCGGCGGCATGGCGGCACAGGTCGTCCACTCGTACACTACAAGTGATACTCACAGCATCCACTCTCTTCTCCCAGTCAGCGCCGCGGTCGCCCAGTAGCGCGGCGGCATGGCGGCACAGGTCGTCCACTCGTACACTACAAGTGATACTCACAGCATCCACTCTCTTCTCCCAGTCAGCGCCGCGGTCGCCCAGTAGCGCGGCGGCATGGCGGCACAGGTCGTCCAGTCCGCGCGGCCCGTACACGGCGGCGGGGGCGGAGGACAGGAAGGCGGCCTCGAACGCTTCCGAGGACACGGCGCCGGCCTCACCGCCCGCTGACGTACTGATGCCGCTCGACACTGTGGATAGTTAAAGGTTATGTTAGTCGAAGAGTCATAAAATAGTCATGGCTGAACCACACACATTACAGATCGTTCGGTCCACGGTATAGGTCAAAAAGAAAGAAAGCAAACATATTTACAACAGAAATTAAACTTAAATCTTTACAGAAAAAGCTAAGCTTGCCTAAAAATCGTTTTCTGTCGGTAAACAGATGATTGAAGGTATCCTAGACTACAAAACTGAGTGCGAGAACAGTGAGTGAGTTCACCACTTGTACGTGCGCGCGCACAAATGTTCGCAGTTGTGCGCGAACATTCTAGTGAACACACAAACAGCGCCCATTTTGTTCATGTTTACTTGAGAGAGTCCACAGTTAGAAACATATGCGCACACCGGTGAAATCGCGACTTACTGAACTGTATATTCAATGCCAGTATACGAACATAATATAGCTACACAATCGTCATGCGTAACAAGCCTATAAAATAAAAATAAATAAATATCGCTGGACATTACACACACCGCCATCTAGTGCCACACTAAGCAACGACGCTTGTGTCGTGGACACCAGATACTTGATATACTACATAGATACTTTACTTACTTGATACTTTACTTCAATTCTATGTCAAAATGATAATAAGATAACGACAATTTAGTACCAAAAATGACCAGAAAATTAATAGATGAATGAAACAACTCACCGCTGCCAGCGCTGGTCAACTTAGCCGGGGGAGGAGGCTTCCTATTCGCTGAAGGTAGACTGTAAAGCCCAGGAACTGTTCTCTTTGGAGCCTCACACGCTATGGTGATCAGTGATGAAAAGTGATTGGTTATTTTGTAGTCCGGTGGAACATGGTGATTATTTGAAGTCCGGTGGAGCATGGTGAGAGAGAAAGATTTGTGGGTTAGTTTTTATGATGGTTAATAAATCGGTTATTCAATTGTTGGACAGCTTTTTTATGAAATACTGGTATTCAGCTGCATATAGTTGGGAAAAGGTTAATAATTATATGGTTTAAAATGGATGCTCCAGGGTAGCCCGCGAAATTCAAATTTTCTTATGTTTTTTGCCATTTGAAGATCAATGTCGGGCTGAATGTTGAATGAATTTGACCTTGAAAAAGTAATTCCTGCACCTTTATGCGCTTGGAGGGTTGTATTGATGATTTTAATGTTTATAATTTTGTAACTACATACGTGTTACAGCCGCGAATCATATTTTAATCAACATACAACCTGACACTGAGCTGCAAATTGCAAAAAACGTAAGAAAATTTGAATTTCGAGGGCTACTTTGGAGCATCCACCTTAAGAGCGTTTATACAGAAAATAGACAACGTCGCAAATTGCTGTCAAATATTTCGCTTTTTTGATTAATTTGGCAATATGGTGTTACGATATTAATTATTGCATTTCATAATCAATATTTTAGTTCTCTAGTTAGTCATATTTCTTATTTCCTTATAGTAATATTGCCAAGTTAATTAGAATAGGTAAATTTTTGACAGCTATACGCGACGTTGCCAGCTTTTTGGATGAGCGCTCGTAATTTTTTTTTTTATTGAAATCTTTTTGACGATAGAAAACTCGGCTTTTAAGTATTAATAATTTTATTGATATCATAAAATGATTAAGTTGGTGGTAGAAGAAAAAAGTTACGATGTGTTATTTAAGTGTTAGATCAAAGATAATGATTGAATGCAAAGGGTGTAAAAATCCCGTCAACGAAGCCGAAAGGCACTTGTTCTCCTCGTCATTGCGAACATTATTAGGGATATAAGATAACTTTCTTGCCCGTCTGTCTGTCTGTCCGTCTGTCACCACCGATTTTCTCAAAGGGTGGACCTAGCGAGTTGAAATTTATACCAGATAGTGAGATCTATAGTCACTATTAGGTGTATAAAAATCAAGGTTCTGAGTCAACACGATAAAAAGATATGGGCAAATTTAGATTTTCGCGAAAACTTGTAAGTATTTACCTTAATTTTCAACTTTTTTTTATTTTTCGGAATATTTTGTTCTAGCTAGTTTCTTATTTCCATACAGTACTATTGCGAAATTAATAAAAAAAGGTAAATATTTGACAGATATTTGCGAGGTTGCCAACTTTTTGAATGCGCCCTCTTAAGGTGACACTAGTCGCGGGCTCGAACTCATTAGTGGGCGTGGCCAAAAAGCACGCTGACTCCTCACCTGGCAGCGTGCCCCACAGAGTGAGTTTAGTGAGATGCACGATCATTTATAGTAAAAAGCGCGCGTTAAAAATTAGAAAAGGCCTTTGGAAAATCGAGTTTTATGAAAAAAACAATACATAAATCAATTACAAATAAAATTAATTGAATTCTACGATAGTTGTACTTTGTCGGTAACGACTTTGTTTCGGAAATTTGATTAATTTAAGACCAAAGTTGCATTAAAATTGGCAATAAAAACGAATCTTTGGTAACTTTTTAATGGCTTTTTATTTTACTATTCTGTTTTTGCACAGACAAAATTAATAATGAGACAAAACGATATCATGTATAACTTTGGATGTAGTGTCAAACTGGCGTAATACCCTCCCGAAATTTCTATGGAAAGAATGTGGACCAGTGTCACCTTAATTCTAATTTTAATATGATTTAACGAAAATTTAATCAGCCTCCCCTAGGGTAATTTAGGAGTGAAGTCGTTACAGTTTGTTATTTATTGTGAAGAATATGTTCCAGGCTTCCTAGATCCAGTATTTATAGGTAGTCAGGTAGGTCAGACAGCTAAAATAGCAGTATCTGGTTAGAGTGGAAGCCGAGCCCGGCACTGACCTGGCGTGGAGGCGCCGGAGCTGTCGTCGCGGGCGCGCGCCGACGTGGGGATGGTCATGGTGCGCTTCACGGTGCGCGACACGAAGTCCGGCTCGTCCGCTCCCGAAGTGGCTGCGGGCAGACAATGGCAGCTATTCTAACATACTTCTATGTTTCTATGGTGTCAGAGTTTTTACGCCGCTCATGGGCCTCTTGACTTGGCTTTACATGCCGTCAGGAAATATCTGTCAGGCATGCTGGTTTCCTCACGATGTTTTCTTTCACCGAAGCAAGTGATAATTATACAATACGCACATGAATCTGAAACATCAGAGGTGCGTCCGACGGTCACACCAATATATCGTCCGATATCACTGCTGTGTGTGTGTGTGTGTGTGTGTGTGTGTAAGATATTAAAATACAATGATTATGGATCTGAAGTGGCACTGGGGCTGGCCATATCTGAACTGTCATAAAAATGTGTCCCAATTTAGTGAATTGTGGGCGTACTAGACACTACTGTCTACCCCTTCGGGTTACACAAGCGTGATATTATATATTTTAATCCTTATTAGTGACCTTATTGAATGGTGTAATAATGCAGCGTATTTTTTTCCACAATGGGTTGAATTCTTGACTTGGAAAATAGATTAAAAAAAAATCCAATGATGCAGTTTTCGTTTTCATCAAAATCGAGCTCGAGCTCCTTTGACATTTTTTCAATAATCCTCATAGTTTGGAATTTGTCCAAGCACGTCTACTTGAACAATTCACCCTGTATAGACCTCTCACTAGGTGGAGCGGTGACGTGGTGAAGGTTGCGGGGTCCGCTGGATGCGAGTCGCACGGGACCGATCAATGTGGCTACACTTGGGGGAAGCCTATGTCCAGCAGTGGACGTCTGCAGGCTGAAATGATGATGATGATAACTCACCAGTCGGCAACAATAAGCCCGCTTCCCTCGCCTCGTCGAACTTCTGTTCGAGTAGCGCGAACTTCTGAGCGGGTAACAACTCTTTCTTCTTCAAGTCTTGTCTTAATCTTTCACCTGCAAATTAAGAGAAAATGCTTCATGTTATATTATAAAGGGTGTAAAGCCGTAAGGCACTTCGTCATTGCGATCATTTTTTTGTTCTACACCATACCTGGGAACCTTCTAGTTACGGAGATATTGAGGGTCAAAGTTCCAACTTTTTGGCAACTTTTTTTTAAATACAAGTTTTTAATGTAAGATTTTTACTTTAAACACCTACACGACCCCCGTACAATTCAATCCATCCATCAGCATAATGTTTTGAGTGCGTCGCATTGAGTTCTGCGACAAAAACATAATTTTTCACCCCAAAAAAAAGTAATTTCCCAGCAATAAAGCGAAAAGTTACTTAGTTTGATGTACAGAATGCTTGGTTGACGGCTTCGTGATGAGGTGGTTTACATCCTGTATGATGGCAAACAGTTTCGTAATGAAATAATGATGTTTCAACATTAATTTTAATTGCCATTACATTCAAACTATTGCCTAGGTTGGTACGGACCAACCCCGGAACAACCGTGGACAACCGGAAACACATTATGTAATGAGTTTCCTTCATGGCTCAGAAAGCACGTTAAGCCGTTTGTCCCGGCTGTCATTTGTAGATCTTTGACAGTTATTAATTACAGGTAGTCAATGGGCCAAAAAGTCTGACAACCAGTCTTACCAAAGGGTATCCGTTACTCAGTACTAACCGGGTTGTGGAGGTCAGATAGGCAGTCGCTCCATGTAAAATACTGGTATTCAGTTGCATCCAGTTAGACTGGAAGCCAACCCCAACATAGTTGGGAAAAGGCTCGGCAGATGATGATGCATTAAAATTCTTCTTTTTGTTACAATATAAGTTAATTCTGTGTCTAAAAATGTCCACGTTTGTTACCAAAGCAGTCCACTACATGACTCAATCATCAATCCAAGGTATACTGACCAACATGTCTATAAACATCAACGAGCAATTGCATCGCGGCATCTCGGACTCCGCTACTCGGGTCGCCGACCAGCGCCGCCAGGTTGGGTACCGCCGCGCGCAGCTGTAGCTCTGTGGCGCCGTGACTGAAATGAGACAGTTTCATTAATAATTAAACGGGTTTCAATTTAATGACGAAAGTTGTGGCCACGCATAATACCCATATTAATCGATAGCTGGTATCAAAATAAACAAGTTTTGTTTAAGGCAAAATGTTCTAAAGTGTCACGTTTCCGAGATATGAGCTATCAAAGTTTAAGTCCATTCACTGATGGCATCTCCAGCACAACTTTGGTCCGGGGCACTGGAACATAAAAGGGCTAAGAAGGAACAAGAGGGCTCATTTGATCATTTCCTATCCGAAAAAAAAGGCAACTGGCTCATTTATACAATACAAAAAAAAAACTTATAAATAATAAACTAAGACATTTATTAATAAACACTATAAGCCACCACCGGAAAAAGTCCATTTAGTCACCAAAACGTCCATTTCATCAACAAAACAATCTAGCTACAAAAAAATCACTCACTAATCTAACAACGCCTGTATACACCGCAATGCCTCCTCTCTCGCGTGAGGCGCCTTGTGCTGTAAGGCGGGCATTAGACGCGCCAGTAGCGCTCGCGCGTTTGCGGCCCGGGAGCTAGCCAGCGATGCCACGCACGTTCGGGCAGTGTGGCGGACCGCTTCTTTCGTATCCGCCAATCTGAAATAAGAATAAGTAAGATAGTAGTAGCAATGTAGTAGTAGTAATAGTGTAGTAGTAGTAGTAGCAATGTAGTAGTAGTTGTGTAGTAGTAGTAGTTCAGTAGTAGTTGTGTAGTAGTAGTAGTGTAGTAGTAGTTGTTATGTAGTAGTAGTAGTTGTGTAGTAGTAATAGTTGTGTAGTAGTAGTAGTTCAGTAGTAGCAGTGTAGTAGTAGTTGTGTAGTAATAGTAGTATAAAATCTATATAATAAATAAAATAAAATAAAAAAAACTATGCAGGTTAACAAAGATAGTTGAAATATCATACTAGGCCAAAAATAGATCTAAAAACTGAACTGACTGGCTGCTGCGCTGCGTGGCGCGGGTTTGATCCCAGCATGAAACAATATTTTGTATGGCCTACAGGTTCCAAGTCTGGCTGTTTGTGTATATGAGATTAAATGTTTTGTAAACGCACCCACGATACAGGAGAGATCCCTTGTGAGGGGCGACGTTTTTTGAATAAAAGATAAAGGTAGAAAAACAATACACTTAATCTACTTCGTAATACATAGTCGTGGTCGTTTTCGCGTGATCAGTTAATTTTTTTTAGCTTAAATCATGCGGAGGCGCCGTGCCACGCCCCCTTAAAGTTTAGGCCTATTAGGAAAGCGTCAACTTTGGCGCGCCAAATTACAATAACTCTCGTTTGGCGTGCGTCGTCATTGCGCTCGGCCGATCAGTATGTTTTCATTAATTATTTCTATACAAAGTCAACGGGGCGGGGCTAGAGAGCGTTTCTGTTTTAAGTGCAAGCAAAAATTAGCTTAGTGGTGATCAGGCGGGAGTTTCCTCGATAGTACCTACTGTTATGACCTGCGAACGAAGCCGCCAGCCACTGGGCCCTATCAGAATACCAGCGCTGTAACTTTTTTTTTTTAATGTAACAGCACCTTGCTGAAATAGGAGCCTTTTGACCGTGCACAGGACCAATTTGATTGTTTTTTATTTATTTAGTATTTAGTTGATTTAGTATATTTATTCGCGTAAAACATGGTATACAAAGGTGTTACAAGCTTAAATGGCACAAACATGTTTAGCTAGGATATGACCAAGCATGCAAAAATTTTGAATACAGGGAAAACGGTTGAAAAAGGTTGACTGGTAGAGAATGCCTTGTGGCATTAAGTCCGCCTATGTACATGTACATGAAGTTTAAATAAATAAATAAATAAAAACGGTAAGTAGGCATCAAACACTGAACAGTTCACTCAATATTAAGAACATCTAATTTTTTATATAAATTCTCTTAAGCTATAAAAACCATGTTCAAGTAACCATTTATAAAATTTAGTTTTAAATAATTTTGCATTTAATATTTTAAAATGCCTCGGTATTTTATTATAAATGCGCACACACATTGCCAGGCAGTTATTATTGTATTTAGCTAGCCTAGGTAAATCATCCAACACTAATTTATAGGGATCTCGTCTATTTCGAGGATTCACATCATTTGCAGTCTTAAATAATTGTATGTTTTTCATTACAAACACACATATTTCGTAAATGTAGAGTGACGGTAACGGTACAAACCAAGTTTCTTAAATATTGGTCGACATGAGTCGTCAGGTTTGAGACCACAAATTGATCTCATGCACTTTTTTTGAGCGATAAATACTCTCTGGAAGTCGGTGCTATTACCCGACATTACAAGCCCATAACGTAGTACTGATTCGACATAAGCTTGGTATGACATTACAGCAGTTTTTATGTCAGTTACATTTTTGACTTGTCTAAGTGCGTATACAAATTTATTGATTTTAGTGCTGACATTATCTATGTGTTCTTTTTATCTATTATAACACCTAAGAATCTAGTTTGCGTTACTTCTTTGATTTTGTTAATATTGAGTTTAATGTCATTTTTATAATTATTTGATTGATTAAATTGAATGTAAACGGATTTATCTAGGTTTATAAATATTTTTTCTTTCTTTCTTCTTCTTTCTTTATCTGTAAATGGTTAATGTCAAGCCAATGCAGTAATTTGTCAATTGTATTATTAATGTCAAGCTCATGATCTAGAATGGTATTATGTTTTTAGAGATGTCGTCGGCAAATAACATACATTTATGATGAGTTACTTTTATGATTTCGTTTATGTATATGAGGAATAATATGGGGCCCTATTTTATTTTATTTTTCTCATGTTTACTTTTTTATATAATTTTGTCTTAATTCTATCTTTTTATTTCTATTATGTCCCGTGTAAGTTTAATAAATACTTTTTCTTTCTTTCTTTAAAAGCTAGTACCTAGGTATTAGGTAACAGGCGACCTAAAGACCTTCCCACTCTGCCCGACCTCCATCGAACCGTAAACAACACGGCGCTATAATAAACGACATGTCCTCGGCACATCTCGAGACGCGAGACGGAAGTGACGTCATAACACAATGCTCAATTAGAATGCACTCATGTGAGACTGAACAATGATCGGTCGATATTGTTTTGATATGTATTGAAATAGGTTGTTTCTTAACATATTTATTATGAGATCTCTACTGAGACTGTGTTGCGCCTGCCGGGGCTGCGGGACTGTTCGAAAGAGATACCGTGGCCCCGGAACACAAAGGGCGATGAAGGAACATGGATGGGTTTTAGTCAAAGTCTGACACTCCCTACTGCTCCGCCCAGAGCGGGAGGAGTCATTTGATGATTTCCCATCCGAAAAAAAAAAGACTTGCTGTTGAGTATTTTACACGCCAGTCATACTTCCACTGCCTATCTGACCTCCACAACCCAGTTAGTACCGAGTAATACGAAACCCCTTGTTAAGACTGGTTGTTAGACTTTTGGGCCACTGACTATCTGTAACGACTGTCAAAGATCTAGGAATGACGGCCACGATCCACACTTTGTATGTGTAAAAAACCTCTTAACGAAGCCCAAAGGAACTTGTTCTCCCCGTCATTGCGATAATTCTTTTGTTCTACACCATACCTGGGAACCTTCTAGTTACGGAGATATATTGGGTTGATTCCCAAAACCTTGCTTACTTTATATGTAACAACTAAATGTACACATGAAAGCAATAAAGAGTTTGAGTTACTTACCGATCTATTATGTGAGGCAGGACCGTGGGGACGTAGTGAGAGAACTCGGGGCCCATACGCTCTGCCAGGGCCGTTATCACCTCGAGGCCGTTTTGTGCCACCTGTGGAACATAACATAAATCATGTATCTGCATAAAACATGCTATACAATGGTGTTTAATAAAACTAGAATGATTCAGACATAAATAGCTAAGATAAAACATCATCATCATCATCAACCTATTAATGTTCCCACTGCTGGGACACAGGCCTCCTCTCTAAGAGAGGGAATGGGCTATAATCTACCACGCGGGCCCAGTGCGGATTGGTAGATGTCACATGTCTTCGAATTTTTTGTTTCTAGGACATGCCGGTTTCCTCACGATGTTTTCCTTCACCGTTTTGAGAGCAGTGGTGTTGAAATAAATTACACAAAGTAATGCGCCTGCCTGGGTTCGAAACCACGACTTACTGTTCGTAAGTCGGGGCCGCCACCACTGGGCCACCGCTGCTCTCCAAGATAAAACATAGCATGCAAAATTGTCTCAAATGTTTTGTGAAAAAAAAAAGAAAAAAAAAATTTGCCAATCTTATTTTTTTCTTACTAAGACTGTCGTTTTCATGTAAACAAGTATTTCCAAAACCAGACGGGAAGATTTTTTTAAATATTTTTTCTGAATAACTCTTTCCATAATAAACTATAACTAACAACTTTCAGCTCGGGTATATAAATCGTCTTAACTAGTGTTTCTTTTCAACATTAGTTTAACTTGCCGACTCACATTACAAAATCCGCCAACCTTGCACTATAAACAAACTATGACACACTACTGCCAACCCCGTTTCACATTGATACTAATGCACTAGGAGTGCATCGCGGCGCGGCTTGTAACAGACTGGTCGGATGTGGTCTACGGTCATGTAACTATTCTGAACGAATAGTTAATTAACTTTACGTGTAGTTAAACTAAGACACCTTTTGGATTTTTTCAAGACATTAATTACCAAGTATCCGGCTGGACTAGATTTGGCAGAATTTGTTGAACTAAAAAACCCGACTACGGAAAAATCACGCTCTAATTAAATTCGGAGTTTACAAAGTAAAATCGACTCCTCCTTTTATTTATTTATTATTTTTAACAGTATTTAAAACCATTAACACTAAATTAAATACCTAATCCTTTTACTGTCTTCTCGCAGAACCACAAACATTCCAACATTTTCGTCTTCCATTCATCAGCAAACAAGTCCAATCCAGGGTTGGTCTCCTCGAGCGCGTTGAGCTTCGTAAGCATACGCGGTACAGGGGAAGTGGATCGAGCTACAGCGCGACTAAATGGGACATTCAACAATTTATGTTTCCTAGAGCGAATATAATTATTTGGAACAAATAATTGACACAGCTCCACATGTAATTCCGAGGCGTTTGTATCATCATCATCATCATTTCAGCCGAAAGACGTCCACTGCTGGACATGGGCCTCCCCCAAAAGGGGGGTTTTTGCCATAATCGCCACGCTTGGCATGCGGGTTGGCGATCGCAGTGCGGTTGTTACAAAAGCACAGAGAACGCTGCTGCCCATTCTCTGATAAGTCCCTTATAATTATACCATTTATAATTTTATACGCAAGTTAGTTGGCCAACAGCACGCCTGACTTTAAGGGAATTAAAATTCAAACATCCTAAAATAAACATAGTAGGATACATTATATGGATAATATCCAAATACATTTATATATCATGTCCTGCCTTTCCTGTTGTTTGCACATCACAGGAGTGAGCTCCGGACGCTACTGAAAGTGTCAAACTCGTCACCAAATTTTGGGCTGACTCAATTTAAATTGTCATCGACACGCTAAGAAGAATATAAGAGGTTTTGATGTAGAAGATAATCTTTGTACTCATCAGATTTCAACAATTCTTCACTGGTGGAAATTCAATATACACAGCGAAGACGCCGGTTAAAGCTAGGTACAGTAGTAGTAAACCATAGAAGCAATAGAACAGGAATTTCTTGTCATATGCTCAAGTATGGCTTTAACATTTCAATAAACAGCTACCGATGAAGATACTCAGTCGCTGCGTTAACGGCGAGAGTTTCCAGAATAAGACTACGGACGCAATCAAGCGTGTAGCAAGCGGTAATATGAATCGGAATCAGAGTGTGTATGCTGTGATCTTGCGTTTGAGCCGAGGCTACAAGAGGTGGGACGCAATACATCAACATCTGCCCAGTCTAGTTTAACCGAATGCAGCTGAATACCAGTATTTTACATGGAGCGACTGCCTATCTGACCACCACAACTCAGTGTTGGGTAATACGATACGCTTTGGTAAGACTGGTTGACAGACTTTCGGGCCACTAACTACCTGTAACGACTGCTTCCTTGTCCTTTTCCAACTATGCTGAGGAATTTGTTCCAACACTTTTAAAGGCGCTCCCTCAATGGGAGCATTCGCCTATAATGTAACAAAGCCAATATTCATATTTGAACATATTTATAAAAATAAATAAAATTTGAAAAAGTTTAAAGTTTGTAATTTAAAAATAACAAAGCTTTGTTACTGAATGCTTATGAAAGAATATAATTAAACGGTACATGATAACAACAAACCTTTTTTATTTTTGTCTGTCAGTCTGTCTGTTTGTTGTAATTTCCTAAACGGCTAGACCGATTTTAACGAGACTTTTACTGGCAGAAAGCTGATGTCATAAGGAGTAACGTAGGCTACTTTTAAATTAGAAAAAGTATTAGGGTTCCATGCAAAAACCCTTGAAATTGTTAACACACAACGTTGTCACAGGACTCGGTAAAGCGATTCTTGGAGGTCTATGACCATCAGCATCCTCACCTTGAAGTTCCCTCCATTGAGCCAGGCCTGCATGGAGTCCAGCAGTTGCGCGGAGAGGTCGTGCGTGATCTCCGGCTCGCGGCGCACGAGCGCCACCAGCTGCTCGCCCAGCAGCTGCCGAAGACGCAGATCCGGCCGGTTGAGCAGCGGGAGGGCTGCCTCCAGTGTCGCTGGTTGAGGAAAGTGCGCCATCTGGTGGAGAAAGAGGTAGTATAATAGGCGAGACGACAAAAAAAAATCTAATTAGTCCGTCAGTTAGATTATCAAAAAATATTTGACCCGTGTTTTTTCTTTTGTTACGTAAACCAAAATTGACGAAGATACGACGCTTTTAAAATTCTCAATACGTCACGCCATGGTGTAATTTTTAGCTAGTTCTGACGTCACGAGCCCCCACTGCCGAGTTTTGATGCGTTTTATCTATTGTCAATATTCATTTAATTACAAAAATTAAAAATACGTGTCCATTAATTTCCAAGACTCTAACTGACGGACTACATAGATTTGCTATTTTTTGATACTGTCGTCATGCCTATTTGTTCATCTTTCATCGTGTGGTTAGTGCTTAACCTAGTGTCAGAGTTTTTATGCCGCACATGGGCACCTGACTTGGTTTTACTTGTCATTTGGAAATAATGGACGCTCCAACCCGCGTAGCATGACCACCAGAGAAACGGGTTTCTTCGAAGAAAGAATCGACAAGATGACAGATAATGATAGATTTCTTTTATCACTACATAGTATAAAACAAAGTCGCTTTCTCTGTCTCTATATCCCTATGTATGCATAAATGTTTAAAACTACGCAACGGAGTTTGCATGCGGTTTTTTTTTAATAAATAGAGTGATTCAAGAGGAAGGTTTTAGTATATAATTTACGGGCGGGCGAAGCCGCGGGCATCAGCTAGTTCATAATAAAAGAAATCTATCATTATCGACAAACATGATAAATTAAATAAAGGGAAAATCATGAAATCTAAAGAACAGTGGAATAAATTCAATAAGATAAAGCACTTCACTTCACTTGGTTTTCCTTACATTTAATTTATCATGTTTCTTAGAGAGATTGGATCCATATGATTGACCCTATCGATTGATGTAAAAAAGTACGGGATTTTATTTTTTCGAACTTTTGTCGGTTCGATTCCTGTGTGTGGCAAGCGAATTTTCGAAAATCTTAAAATGGGGATTTGTTTTTTTTTAAATAAAGGATTGTTTCCTTTGAGTAAAATTGCTATCTCCAGTATTTTGAGTACTTTCCCTCCAGGTGGCATTGAAAAATTCCACCCTGTATATTCATTTGTAAATGTCTAGAATCTAGGTAACAAGTCTGCAGGCCTAGCCAAGTTACAAACTATTCGTATCGATTCTCTTTTTACAATCGTAAACGTTAAGTCACGTGGTCCAAACAAACGAATAGAAACTTCGTAGATAAGTTTACATCGATCAAGATGATAGAATGAAATGTATTCGTTTTTACAATCGTGATCGCTACATCCCATATAAATTGTAGCCAAGTTATAGTTTTGACTGTACTGACATAACGTTGAAATGATGTCATTCCCATACATTTGGTTAGTTTTCTATGCGTTAACGATTGTAGATTGTCAACTTGGCTAAGCCTACTGGCTAGATTGTCTAGACTACACTGTAGAGGTCGCAACCGGATTCAATTCGGTTGGGTTGGGTAGTGTTATTTTGAATTTTTCAAATAGGAGTTTTTCAGTGCAACTGCTGCGCATGAGGTCCTAGGTTTGAATCCCGGGTCGGGCAAAGTGTTATTGTGTTTCTCCATCAGGAT
Organism: Xestia rhomboidea; assembly: GCA_963853795.1. NCBI lineage: Eukaryota > Metazoa > Arthropoda > Insecta > Lepidoptera > Noctuidae > Xestia > Xestia rhomboidea. Next base: position 1,300,577 of record OY970783.1, read on the forward strand.
TTTGTCAGTAGCAGCCACGGAGTCTGGATTTGTGCCCGGTTGATGGCAATAGGCTCGCCCCTATCACACGGGACTTAGACATAACTGGCGAAATGTGAGAGTAGTATAATATGGTAGATGACACACCAATCGAGATAATTTTTAAGAGCTGTCAAAACGCGGTTCTCTCATAGATTTTGTATGGCAATAGCACGCTGTGACGTCACTGTTTAGTCAACTCAATTACTCAACTATTTATTGATTTCAATGCAACAAAAAAATCTAAATTGGCAATTAATCTACACTAATATCGTAAAGAGGAAAGATTTGTATTTTTACCCGACTGCGCCAGAAGGAGGGTTACGTTTTTCGAGAGTATGTATGTTTGTTTGTATGTATGTATAATTGTTTGGTACGCTCTGTGGCCTGAACGGCTCCATGGATTTTAGCTTAAAGGCGTCGTTAGATTCGTATTTACTGTGAGAGTGACACTGGACTGGGTATATCAAAATAAAAAAACAAAATAGCGGATTTTTGGCATTTTTGGCGCCAAATTCAAATGTTTGACACGCTCTGCAGCCTGAACGGCTCGATAATGGGCTCATCATGAGGATTGTAAAATGGTATATCCAAGTAACTAAAAACGTAAAATAAAAAAAATAATTGAAAAATTAAAAAACCCGACTGCGTAAAAAATAACTAATAACTTTAAATAAATACTGAAAAGAATAAAACAAGTTCAGGAGACAGGACATATTGACTGCAACAGTCGGGACCCGTTAAATAATCTAGACTAAAATCATTACATCCAATATGGGTCCACCTGTATGTTAGTACCTAGTAAGTAAAAAACTCACCGTTGCCAAGTTTCCAGCTGTGTCTCACTTGACGAAGTCTGCCCTATTATTGCACGGCACTGTTCTACATAATATCATCGCACTCACACTACACTGTTACCTATGTTTCTCACTCTGTCTAACACTGTTAATCACAGATAGGTTTAGGCACTCATCACTTTTGTACGCTGAAGATCTGGAAAGAGTAGAAATAATGGTTTATTAGAAAATATGTCTTAATTCAATGTACTTAGGACTCTATTTTCAGCAAATCACTGGTAAAAACTTGGATCTTGTGCTGGATAGCGTGATAATACAGAATTTCAATAGAATAAAGAGGCCATAAGAGGCCAGCTGCTTAAGTTGAGGCTAAACGAGCGTAATTTTTTGAGCTGTAAGTCGCGTAATTTACGCTGCTTTCGGTTTCAAATTAAAGTCCTGTTTATACCACTCGACGACGCAAAATGAGTTGTCTGTCGACTCACGCGTATTGTTTCGACCGAATTGCGTTCAGGGTGAGGAAGGAGAGCGAGGCAAGCGTCAGTTAGTTACAGAATGTGCGACTGAAGTTACGTCCGTCCGTCTGACATCCTAACCGAATTACAGTTGAGCGTAAATTGCAGTACTCAAAATACGCGACTCACAGCTCAAAAAATAACGCTCGTTTGGCCTCAGCTCTAAAGGGGCATCGGCGGCAACTTTTGCGGCGATTCAATACCGATACAGTTGCTTTTAATAAGCCCGCGTTTGTCGCTACCAAAAAGATGGCGCATAATCACCCGTGTATTCAGGAACCGATATGATAAACTTGACAAAACAACGCAAGAGTCAAACTGACCAAAAATAACTTAAACTTATGTCTTACAGATTTCTTACAATCTCATAAGATCTTAAAAGTAATGCACAAACAATCAGGACACGAAAATAAAGAAAAATAATATCGACGGGCCTCAACGTGGGACGCCTTTGCCAGCAGGTGTATAAAAAAATTGACCAAATTATTCAAAAACAACTACCCACATAATAAATGTTAATAAACTTCCTAATAACTTTGAATAAAGTTCGACATAGCAATCTCAAAAAGTCTGACAACCAGTCTTACCAAGGGGTAATATCGTATTAACCAGTACTAACGTGGAGGTCAGATAGGCAGTCGCTTCGTGTAAAATATTGGTATTCAGCTGCAACCTGTTAGACTGTAAGCCGATCCGGACATAGGTAGTTGGGAAAAGGCTAGGCAGGCAGATCAAACGAAATCTCAATACAACCAATCAGTAAATGAAGAACAGGGAACGAACTGTAGGTCGGATGATTCGATTTCGATTCGTTTGTATTTTTGTATGGATGTTTGTAATGAATAAACTCAAAAACTACTGCGCCGATTTCAAAAATTCTTTCACCATTAGAAAGCCACGTCTTTACCGAGTAACATAGGCTATAATATTTTATCCCCGCACTCCCACGGGAACGGGAACTACGCGGGTGAAACCGCGTGACGTCGGATGTTATAATAATAATCCAAAAATTGATCAAGTATCTTGACTTGGCTCGCGTGGTTGTCGACATGTGGGATGTGGACTCAGTGATCATTGTGCAGTTGATATGTGCAGCAGATAGTCGTATCAGCCCAGGGATAATTGCCAAGAGCTTCGACCTAAGGAGGTTCTCGTTAGGCAGCTGGATCAAGGGCTTAATTCAGAAAGCGGTACTCCTGGACACGGCTCGTATTGTTAGGAGGTTCCTCTCTCTGGAGCCCTGACCGCCGGTAGCTTGTACCCTGTTCCCGATACCGGTGGGCTACATTTTTTTAAATTTTTAAATGTTTTTCAAGGAATATTAAAAATGTAATTAATTTGTGAAATAATAAATAAAGGAAATTCTAAAATTGTAATGTAATTACAATAAAGGAAATCCTAATATTGTAATGTAATTAAGTACCAAGATTCAGTTTTGTACAGAAACAAGAGTGAATCTGAACATTAGAGGCGATTGCTGGCGAGGGAGCGCCTTAGTACATATACTATCTACCTATAGATGCAAGTACACGCGTACCAGTAGGCCTTTGCGGTAGACCGCAAAACCTATTGTAGCTTGCTTGATTTCTAAAGTCATTGGGGTCAGCGTCCAGTCTAACCGGATGCAGCTGAATACCAGTATTTTACATGGAGCGACTGCCTATCTGACCTCCACAGCCCAGTTAGTACTTTGTAATACGATACTCCTTCCTAAGAGTGGTTGTCAGACTTTCGGGCCACTGACTACCTGTAAAGACTGTCAGAAGATCTACAAACGACAGCCGGGACCAAAGACTTAACATGTTTTCCAGGGCACGGAGGAAACTCATTACGATGGTCAATTGGTCAATAATCCACGAATCGACCGTCGGTAACGTGCTTGTCCTTCATGCGAACCCTGCGCCAGTTATAATTTAACCTCAAGACCCTTACATACAAAAACCCCTAAACCTTGCAAAAATATAGATACTACGTTTACAGCAAAATATTTGTCCAAGCAGAATACAGACCAATCCCTGAATGGAGTATGCGCCCGTACCAATGCTGCATACTTTATTTATGAATACATTTACTTGAACTCTTGGCCAACATCCAAATATTTTGATTTAGAATCTGCGAAATATGGTTATAAGCTGGTGGATTTAAGTTAAGATTGCGAATATATTGTTTTGTTTACAAATAGAATTTCTATGTTATGTTTTTTATTGTTTGAGCAAGACACATAGCACGGAGCTTTTATCACAACTTGGCCACCACTGGTAACGGCCTCAGTAGGTCGCATGCAATGGAGCGCAGTATCAGGAGTAAAACTTACTGATCGTTTAAGGAACTCGATGCTGCGTTCCAAAACTTAAATTTCCGATGTAGGTCACACGGCTGCCAAGCTCAAGTGCAACTGGGCTGGCCACATCATGCCGGAGGAGCTATGAGCTAAACCACACAATGGGTCCCAGACTGTTATGATACTATACTGACTGTTGTGTTGTTACTGTTTTCTCATACCCTGAAGGAGATGGCGGGACGAACTCGAACTTTTTTCATAAAGATTGGCAGATAACAGCAATTGATAGAGATAAGTGGAAGGAGGGAAGGGAGGCCTTTGCTCTGCAGTGTGCCAATAAAACTAAAAGGTTACAATCATGATCAACTCTAATCTGGTACTTTTCTTTGTATTATCACTATTAATCTCAAAATAGTGAAGGAAAACATCGTGAGAAAACCGGAAAGTACGTACTAGAACAAAAAAATCGAAAAATGAGACATCTACCTACCCAAAGCTACCCTTTTTAAATATTCCTACGTGTAATGTGTAAGAACACCCACATTTCGCTAGTAATATTTGAAGTCCCAAATAGTAAGGCGCAAAACGAGACCCAAATTCTTTGTCAGAAAGCTTTAAGTAACAAAAACGTACATGGTTTGGCCGAATATACAGTCTCTTCGTGATTCATAAATGTAAAACCAGCCACTATGATAGAAAACATTCGTCCTCCTTCATCCATTATTTATATTACCGACTATTTAATCTTTTGAACCCAATATAAACTATAACGTAAGACATAATCATCATTAATCTTCATAATATAGTATTCTATAATACACTCTAACTACTACTTTCGCGGTTAGTTTACTAACATGTAAACAAATACTTGTTATTCGAAAAATAATTTTAAGGCCATCGTATAAAGTTCAATTTGCGCTACAACTTTAAATATTTTCAATAGTAGTCATTCTGAAATCAACTTAATTCCCACTCATCATTTCAGCCGTAAGACGTCCACAGCTGGACATAGGCCTCCCCCAAGTGTCGCCACAATGACCGGTCCCGTGCGACTCGCATCCAGCGGATTCCCGCAACCTTCCCACTCAATATTATTTTGTTCAAGTGGATTATAACGTCAATAGGAAACAAGGATTTGAATAGACTGTAGTTTGGCTACTGAATAAGTTAAGCTGCTTACACAAGAGACGAGGCGTAGCATCGTTGAAATAGTGGTAATTGATCCTAGGCTAGGCAGAGAGGTAGGTTATTCATTATTCATGATTATTGGAAAGGCATTTGGAGGAGCTACCCATCCACAGACCAACCTAGCTAGACCAAAAGGCCAAGCCACATGTTTGACTATAAGGTGTAGAGTTTGTGAAGTTAGACCTTGAAGCTTGGCTCTACATGAGATCTGATAACTTTTTGACAGTGCGAGTCATATGGTCTCGTCTTGGCAACATTTTACATGAAAATGTTTTTGGTGGGATTTCATTTCTTTTTGTAAGTTGCTTGTAAATTATTTTTTTAAGTTACAAGTTTTATATTTTTTGTTGTTGTTTGTGTACCAATAATAGCTTGCATACCAAATTTCAGCTTTCTAGGGCATTGGGAAGTACTATATGTATTTTGATGATCATCAGTGACGAAATCAGGGTTTTTTAGATATCAATAAAATTTAAAGTAAGTATAAGAGCTATGCAATTAAAATTTAATATGCTCTATTTTGTTTATCTGGTACAATCCAAACCCAAGTCATCAAAGGGTTCAAAAAAACGACGAAGCGCTTCGAGAAAAGGTAGGTAGTGCCCTTGCTTCGCTTGACTCGTCTTGGCGGGGCCACTACCGTGCCCCTAGATTCAATGATACAAAATAAGATTCAATGATACAAAATAAGATTCAATGAGACAAAATAAGATTCAATTATACAAAATAAGATTCAATGATACAAAATAAGATTCAATGAGACAAAATAAGATTCAATTATACAAAATAAGATTCAATGATACAAAATAAGATTCAATGATACAAAACAAGAATAGGGTTAGAGCAAAGAAACGATGGATGGACTGTGTGAAGGATGATATGGCAAGAAAGATGACTGCTGAGATGAGAAGTAATAGAGAAGTATGGAAGAAGAAGACATGCTGCGCCGACAACAAAGGAATTGGGATAAGGGCAGGAGCATACACCCACACATTGACACTTCCCTTCGTGTAACATCTGCCTGTTTTAAAAATGTACGGTTCTCCCAACTGTAATTAAAAACTACCATAAATCTCTCAAGAAAGACAACTCACAACACCATTTAAATCCAATCAACAATCCAAACGGACCATAGGCGAACGCGCCAGTGCAAACCGCCTTACTCATCCAAAAATACCACCACTCCAGTAACTAGGTAACTCGTTATTTACACTCTACTATTCATAGAACACTTTCATCTATTTTATTTGCCGTCTGTCTATGAAATATGCCGAACCAATACACGGGGGATACAGTTCCTGGTTTGGTTTTGGTTGCTAGTAGTTTGTGCGTTTGAATGCAGCAGGATTTTTTATGTTATCGCAAGTGTTATAGCAGGAGGAGCTCGTAGCTAGAAAATAACAGCCGCTCGGATCAATCTTCAGGTTAAGACGCGCTTGCCCAGGTTGGTCTGTGGATGGGTGACCGCCCATTACATACCGAGTTTCCTCCGTGCCTCAGAAAGCACGTTAAGCCGTTGGTCCCGGCTGTCATTTCTAGATATTTGACAGTTGTAACAGGTAGTCAGTGGCCCGAAAGTCTGACAACCAGTCTTACCAAGGGGTATAAGAAAAAAGATCTGCAAATGACAGCCGGGACCAACGGATTAACGTGCTTTCCGAAGCACGGAGGAAACTCGGTATATAATGGTTATTCACCCATCCACGGATCAACCTAGGCAAGCACGGTTTAACCTAAGATCGACCCGAGCGGCTGTTATTATTTAGCCACGAGCTCCTTCTGTTGGTGGTTGTTACGCCTTCGAATTTTTGGTTCGAAAAAAAAAAATGCTGATGGCGCCGAAGAGTTCTGGAGTGGCGACCGCGAACCGGAAGACGTTGCGTTGGAAGGCTTCCCATAAACCCCCATTAGGTGAACTAAAGATCTGGTGAAGGTTGCGGAGATCCGCTGCATGCGAGTCGCACAGGACCGGTCAATGTGGCGACACTTGGAGGAGGCCTATTTCCAGCAATTGACGTTTTTCAGCTGAAATGATGATGACGAACTGTTGGTTCTAGGACATGCCGTTGTTTTACTACACCGTTTCGAAAAGAAAGACTAGGTTTATCTAGTTACGCACTAAATGACCTATATACTAGCCCAAGGACCCGTATAACACAAACATTGATAACCTCAGCCATTGAGATCAAGTAATTTTATCATTGAGAGCACAATTAACCTGACGTACGTCATGCCGACCTGAAGACCAATTGGTCTTTATTGTTATTGTAAATAAATGCAAGTAGGTAGATCTATGTATACGAATAAAGCTGAAGAGTTTGCGATATTCTCTGGAACTATAATTGAAAAAATTGCATTGATACCCCAATTATTGAGGAAGGTTATAGGATATACAACATCATGCGCATCTTCCGCCGTACGCAGGTTCTCTCCGGACACGGATGTTTCGGGAAGTTCCTGCATTGAATCGGGCGGGAGGAAACGCCCGAGTGTTACCACTGTGAGGATCCACCGGAGGACACGGTGGAGGTCAGCCCCGCGTGGGCGGAGCACCGCCGTAATCTCCACCGTGTCCGTGGCGGCGGCGACCTCTCGCGTCCGGCCCTGTTTCAATCGATGGTCCGGAGCGAGACGGAATGTGAAGCCGTCACCTTCTTCTGCGAAGCAGTCATGCTAGCGAAGGAGGTGGTGGAACGTGACAGGGAGAGAACCTGACGTCCCAGCCGCCACCGTAGGCGCGGGCCTGTGGACGGTGAGCTATCGGCTAGCTCGCCGTCCGTCAGTCTTATGACGACAGGCCGTGTCGACGGCGCGTTCGTGTTCCACGCGCGCCTCAAAGAGATGTCCGCAGAAAGGAAGGGCCGATGCTGCCGGGGCTGCGGGACTGTTCGAAAGAGATACCGTGGCCCCGGAAAACAAAGAGCGAAGAAGGAACATGGATGGGTTTTAGTCAGTAAAAGTCTGACACGGGTCTCGCCCCGCCCAGAGCGGAAGGAGTCATTTGATGATTTTCCATCCGAAAAAAAAGGCGGCGGCGGGTGATACTGCAGGGCACAGCTTGTAGTGCGATATATCGCACGCAGCAATATATTGCTGGAAAGGAGGGTGACTTCTAACATAAACATAATCAGCCTACAATGTTCCCTCTGCTAGGACACTGAACTCCCCTTGATGAGAGGGAATGGGCTACAATCCACCACGCGGACCCAGAGCGCGTTGGTCGATGTCATGTCTTCGTTTTTTGTGGTTCAAGGACGTGCCGGTTTCTTACGATGTTTACTTTCACGGTTTTGAGAACAGTACTGATGAAAAAACCACGACTTACTGCTCGTATGACGGAGCCGCCACCACTGGGCCTCGGCTGCTCTCCTAGTGACTACTGAGATGAAGAATAATCATCCAGATAATGTTCTGATTAATCAAATAGTGTTATTATCTATCGCGATCTCATTCATGTAAATAACAAGGACAAATGCGTTCATAAACTCAAATTTTATGAACATAGAAAATATTAATAAATTGTATCACAATACGACATATTTCTACCGTTGTTTGCTTGTAAGGAAGGAACGACTTCATTCGGAGCAACTGTATTCAATGAGTAATAGTGTATGAATCACGATTCAATCACATGTAGTGCATAAGATTCTGTTTTAATATTGATCCGAAGGAATTATTGAGAATTCTCATTCTTATGCTTCTTCTATATCGACGTGAATAAAAATAATTGGCATGTCTGATATGAAAAGTGAGTGAGGGCTTTGCCAATCGTTTTAGAAATCTTCCCTGGTGGAGGCCTTTTGAGGTTAATACTAAAACATCACCACGCATTCTGAGGATTAAGCATGCGTCACTCGCATTCTTAATCAAGATTCATTTATTTGCTTATTGGAAAACAACATTGTGTTTGTGTGAGATGACAGGATGAGCTCCAGCTCATCCTAGAAGTCCAAGGAAGAAGAAGAAGAAGAAAGAAGTCCACTTCTTTAATAGGTCCTAAGCAGCTCTAGTGGAGACCACAGATGGGACAGAGGAATGTGGGAAGACAACCGATTAGATGGACAGACGATCTTATTAAAGTGGCCGGAAGAAACTGGATAGCCGGTTCCTAAACCGCAAAAAGTGGAGAGATTTGGAAGGGACCTACACTCAGCATTGGGTGGCCAAAGGTTGAAGCAGAAGAAGCTCTAAATAGGGAGAACTGGAAAGAGAGTATGGAGGCCTTTGCCCTGCAGTGGTAAACTGCAGGGCTCATAGGGATTTTAATAACTTTAAACAAGCTGACCACGCAAACGTTGTTCTGCCATATAAATTATGGCGTGCGCAAATTTCATAACCGGTCGAGCCGTTTCGGAAGAGTGCGACCACAAACACCGGATAATTATATTCGCTAAACAGATAACTTAAACAAATCAATAGCTATCGAGTTGCTCAGAGGTCCTCAGAAAAGTCACAAATCGGGAATAGGAGTCGATGTTTACAGTTAAATTAACTAACTTAATAATTGGCATAACTATTTATTAATAAGATTACCATTCCCTTGTCACAATATTAGTCATCAGCTACAAAGAGAACCTCAGTCAGGCGCCTAACAGCTGTATTTTATTTATTTTAAACTACAATTTATATACAAATGCGTCATTGTATGATGAGCAAGTGGGACTTGTCAACTTGTGTCAGTGAGTAATGGCAGAAGACCCGCTTCGGACAAAACACCGCATATCCAAGAATGAGGACGAGGCGAAAAGCGTTCGAAGGGGGTGGCAGTGTCTAGAGAGCGAGCGAACTAAGTCCCGACCATCCCCTTCTAAAAGTAGCTTGTGGGGTTTAGCAGTTGCTGCCTACCCCCATTGGTTTTTACCAAAATTGGCGTGAGTGAATGTACAGTCGTAGGTAGTCTTTTCCGCCTAATCAGTTAAAAAAAAAATCGCTTAAATCATGCGGAGGCGCCGAGTCATGCCCCCTTAAAGTTCAGGCCTATTAAAAAGCGTCAACTTTGGCGCGCAAAATAACAATAACTCTCGTTTGGCGTGCGTCGTCAGTGCGCTCGGCCGATCGGTATCTTTTCATTCATTATTTATATACAAAGTCAACGTGGCGGGGCTAGAGAGCGTTTCTATGTTGTAAGTGCAAGCAAAAATTGGCTTAGTGGTGATCAGGCGTGAGATTCCTCGATAGTACATGTATCTCCAAGGTAAAGCAACTCGAACAGCAAAGGTTGTAGAAAATGAGACAATTTGTGAGGCAATGAGGCGTTTTTCAAATTTTAAAACCAAAAAGAAGCTACAGTCGCAGTCTTAAGGCATAATCGTCATCGTCGCCGTTGGCCTAGTTATAAGGACTATGGTTGGTCCTCTCAATGGGTTAACTCGTCTTTAGTTAAGTTACTAACAATAGTGTTTAAGTGCAAAACTGTTACTAACAATTTATGGATCTCTTAGTTGTCCCACATAAAATGATTTGATAAAATGTGAAAGCTGAAAACTGTATTTGCCCATTCCAAAGCGTAGATCTCTATGGAGAAGAATAAATACCAGGCGTGGTGTTATGCTTGCTGGGTCACGCCCAAAACGTGTGGAACTTCTAAATGTATCCTCCATTACGACATTCATTAACACTTTCATTTGCTTTCAGGGTTAATAGTAGTCGCCTACACTCCTTTATTGACGTTTTAATTAAAACTATTGTTTCATAATGCGTTGACATCGCGATGGAAGATTGTATTTTTTTCGTTTTGTCTGTGGTGATCAATACTCGTTCACTTGTTCCTTCCCTCTGTACGAGAATAGGCCTTTGTTTTGCAGTAGGACAGTTATCAGCGGTGGAGGTCGCTGGTGGCGATTTTAATTTAAATGTTTTTACTTTACCTGGCTCAGTGACGATAATTATTAAGGACAGTGTAAGACCCTGGCTTAGATAGAGACATGTGTGAATGACATTGGGAGGATGCTCCACAAACGAAATCACTAGCGAGCGGTCTACGGAAAGACTAAAGCGGTGGCGAGGTAGTGCTACCAAACTCATTCGTTCCACCTGTTGAAAATCTTCCAACTGGACATGAGTTACCATGGCTAGCCTGGAAGTCTTTAAACGGACCTAGGTTGGCTGGAGCAAAAATCCTGCTCAGTTGGAAATTCATTGATGACTGCCCTGGAGTGTAAATGTGGTGCTGTTTCACTTAATATCGTGTCTTATAACTGATGGACGCCAAACTCGTGGCTCGGTTCTTGGAAGAAGGAGAAGACAGCCTGGCTACTGGGTAGTACGATACCCTTAGTTCAAGCTAGTTGTAGGACTTGCGGGCTTTTGGAACTACCCGTAACAAAAGACAAAGATCTTCGAATGACGCCGGGACCAACGGCTTAACAAGCTTTCCGAGGCACGGAGAAAACTCGGTATTGTAATAGATGGTCACTCAATCTCGGGCCAACCTCGGCAAGGGTAGCTTAACGCTCCTCGAATTGATGGCCAAGTATTGTAAATCTTATTAAAAAAGCCTGTATAAATGAATGTGACGTCGGTCGTTCCGAATAAAAACATTACACCTGAACGGTACTCAGCGCAAAGCTATTCAGGCAAAATAATCCTTATCCTATTACGTATTTAGCTGGCATACAATAAGTACCGCATATTATGTAAATGTATCAAATCTTCGCCGAACACTTGGTAAAGAAATACCTACCTCATTCACGTAGCTTTAAAAATGTTACAGGAGGAAAAAAACAAGTACTTAAAACGTGGCTAAGATTGCGTGTAGACTGTTAAAGAGTCACACATGGCGGATTTTTGTTGCGATTATACAAACATGCGACTTTGTCGCAACTTCGAATTACTAGCAGAAAGCAAAGGACGCACAGTTATGTTACCTTTGCCAGCAGTAACCAAACAGTTAACCTTTTTACGATTTGATACGTCTGTGTCTCGGAAAGCATGCTAAGGGCCTAAGGCCAGCTAGGTACGTCGGGGGCGGCCACGTGGCCCCCGGCCACCGTAGGCGCGGGCCTGTGGACGGTGAGCTATGGGCTAGCTCGCCGTCCGTCCGTCTCATGACGACAGGCCGTGTCGACGGCGCGTTCGTGTTCCACGCGTGCCTCAAAGAGAGTCAGCAAAAAGGAAGGGCAAGTGCCGATGCCTGCCCGCTTCCGGGACTGTTCGAAAGAGATACCGTGGCCCCGGAACACAATGGGCGATGAAGGAACATGGATGGGTTTTAGTCAGTAAAAGTCTGACACTCCCTCCTGCTCCGCCCAGAGCGGGAGGAGTCATTTGATGATTTCCCACCCGAAAAAGAAAAAAGGCCAGCTAGGTACAGTAGGATAAACGGCCCTTTGCCAGATCTCTCTCCGATCGTGTCGGATTGCCGTCCCATCGAAATCCGAATCATGAGAACCAGGGAAGAGAGTGCACCTGTGTTCGCGCACACTCATGTGCACTATAATAACTCCCGCGTCTATGGTAAGGCTCCGATGAGATGGCCGCCATGTCCAAAAGCTGACTCAACAAAATCAAAATATTTTATTTCACATAGGCCTAGACGGGCACTTACAAAACGTCGAAAAAGGTGCACGGTTCGCGTTGGTCGTTTCCATGGAGAAGAACCGGCAAAAAACTCCATGGCCAAGCAACTCCATGGTCTAGAGGACAATAACTATCTTCTAGTAACGAGATTAAAGATTACTGTTAATTACTGCGTTAAAGTAACTATAAAAGGAATTATAAAAGGTAAAAACATAATTGATTACATTCGCTTCAAAAATCCCCCATGTGTAGCTGCCCTAAAAAGTTTAATAGTAATTTGGTAGGGGTTAACAAGAATATTAGCAATGCATCAAACGTTCTGTAGATTGAGTCGTGTTAAACGCGAGAGGTTCCGTATAGAAATTAAAATAGCTTTCACGAATATCGTCTGGCGCACCCTGGGCATTCAACCCCGCTCTTGCTGATTGGTCAATTTCTTAACGGCATTACTGTGATTTTTTTCACTGGCATTCGCTCACGGCTCCAGTTTTCCCCGGGAACGTTTAAAATAGCCTACGACACTTGGGGATAATGGTGCTTCCCATTAGTGAATTAATTTTCCCCCTACATCCAAACTTCACCTCTTCATAATATTGGATTTCGTTAGACGCTGACTATAACCTGGGTATCTGCTGGACAACATAAGGGAAACCACAGACTCGTAATGTACCACAAACTGTAACCGAATGTAGCTTGTTCATTGGCTTGCTCCCATTCCGTCTCATCAGGCAACCACTGGGCTTGCTAATTTTTGACTGACTTTAAGGTGGATGCTCCAGGGTAGCCCGCGAAAAATTCAAATTTTCTTACGTTTTTTTGCAATTTGCAGGTCAGTGTCAGGTTGTATGTTGATTAAAATATGATTCGCGGCTGTAACACGTATGTAGTTACAGAATTATAATCATCAATACAACCCTCCAAGCGCATAAAGGTGCAGGAATGAATTTGACCCTGAAAAAGTCATTTACCACCTTAAAGGGAACAGTTGCAGAAAGCGTTTTTTTTCCAACGAAATCTGCCGGCGCTGCTGTAAATGTTTATATATAGCAGAATTTTGATAGTTGTATAAAGATTTATTGTCTCTCAAGATATTTTCGTGCGGAAAATTATGGAAATTTTCATCTAAATCCATGAGAGTACTTTTTTCGCGCGGTGTAATACGTTCCCGTGGAAAAATTCCGACGTTCACGTCAGCGAAGCTGCGAAAAGACGCTATCATTGCTATACATATTGTACACAAACAAACAAAAAGAAGTATAATATATTTAAAGATAAAACGATTGTATCAGATATCATCGCCTGACGAGGGACCATAATTAAGGCTTCACGTGGTGTCGCCATAGCAACCAAGGCGTGCCCAAAACGATAGCTATGATAGAAAGCCAAAGTAGCGACACACCATTTCTTTTTGCGTACTGGTATTCAGCTGCATCCGGTTAGACTGAAGCCGACCACGACATAGTTTGGGAAAAGGCTAGGCTAGATGATGAATAATGATACTTCCAGCTCTTGAACGTGCTTTAAATGCGCTGATCGAGATCAGTTTTATTAGAGAAATCCGCCGTAGTCATTTCGAGTTCCCTATGACTCATCTGTTATTGGGACAGCTTCAATTTCCCTATCCAACAGAACAGCACGTGTTGAGTTGAGGCTGCATCAGTTATTGGTTCGAATGTAGGTGCTTTCAAGGGGGGTACCACATGCCGGGGCTGCGGGACTGTTCGAAAGAGATACCGTGGCCCCGGAACACAAAGGCCTATGAAGGAACATGGATGGGTTTTAGTCAGTAAAAGTCTGACACTCCCTCCCGCTCCGCCCAGAGCGGGAGGAGTCATTTGATGATTTACAATCCAAAAAAAAGGGGGTACCACATCGTGAAGCTGACCAAAAAACCGAAGCGTTGGGACGACGTTGATGGACACCAAGGAACACTGAGCCCAGTTACTATCATTTCGAGATGTCAACAGAGATACGTAGGTAATAGTCCTAAGGTTCTCTTCTTGGGTGAAAACGTGATGATGGAGATGTTCAAACTGACTCAAAAGAATCGCGTAGCTTCCCAATAATTAAAATAAAATAAAAACCGGCCAAGAGCGAGTCGAACTCGCGCACAGAGGGTTCCGTAAAAACTTTTTAAAAGGACAAACTTTACTATGCTGTTCGATCCCCAGAAACGGCTATTGCACCAACCGCAAATAATAAGTTTGTAATAGTAAAATCGCTTTTTTTTTTGTTATAAACAAAAAAAAAATCGATTTCGATAAACTACATATTTACGGTTTTCAGATTTGTTCCTTTACATGTGCTGTAAGACTTTGCTTTTTGCCAAATTTCGTGATTCTAGGTCAACGGGAACGGTTTTCGACCCAAAACCTATAGGGTACTTCTGGTTGACCTAGAATTTTAACAATTTTGATTAAAAGCAAGGTCTTACAGCACAAGTAAAGGAAAAATTCCGAAAAATAAAAAAAGTTGAAAATTAAGGTCAATTAATGGTACCAACTTACAAGTTTTCGCGAAAATCTAATTTTTCCAATATCTTTTTATCATTTTGACTCAGGATTTTGATTTTTATACACCTAATAGGGACTATAGACCTCAACTTGTTAGGTCCACTCGTTCTTGAGAAAATCGGTGGTGACAGACGGACAAGATAGTGATCTTATAAGGTTTCCTTTTTTAAATACCTGTTCAAGGTACGGAACTCTAAAAACAAAAACAAAAGACGTGCACAGTTGAGCTTTTGTGTTTGAACTACATACATACATAAACTCACGCCCTTTCCCCATGGAGGCAGGCAGAAACCACAACATTGTCGTATAACGTCATTGACCAGAAATTCCACTATCTCACCTAAGGAACCCTAAATATAATTGTACTATATAAATTAACATATAATATTATAATGGCATGGCATTTCGTTCCACATAATTGTTTCACAAGCTTTCTTTAATCCCCATAGTAATAATAATTGTGAGAAAATATTTAACGATTATGTACTTCCTATGTTTGTTGACATTTACAGATAGTATCTATATTGTTTGTGGTGTTTCCATGGGATTAGCAGAGGTAAGTGGTGTTTATAATGGTGTGGTGATACCATTGATTATGATATCAGTATTCTTTAGTAATTGGATCATGGAAGACGCAGGCCTAGGTAACACAAGAATTTTATTTTTTAATTATTATAAAAAAAACCTAAAATTAATTAAAAGATTAATAATTTCTAGAAAAGTTGAGTAATTTTAATGGTTTAAGGGTGTCAGTTAAGTAAATGATCTGGGGACCGGGGGGGATGGAATCACGTGTACATTGATCCGAACGGCTAATATTATTTAAATTACAGCCAATTTAGCTAAATTATAAACAAAAGAAAAATTTTATGCAACATTTGTTTTTATATTACAGACAGATCAGCGAGTTTCCCTAGTCTAGTTAATTAATGCACGAACACAGCTTACTGTTAACCAGGTCATTAGGTTGCACAGTGAGTAACCTACAGTTAGTACATGTTTTTATGAAGTTTGTTTTCCTTTATATGACTCTTAATAGGTAGGTATGCAGAATGATATCTAATGAGTTGCTTCAATGAATGGTGTTTTCATAAATCCTATTCTAACATAACACATTTAACATAGGCATGTTGTGTGAAAACATATCAAACTAACCAATAGACAAACTTACAATCGCATTTATCATATTAGTATGGATTTTCTAGGTGTGCTGCCAGTGCCTACCCCATTGGGGAATACAGGATACAGGGGGTCTAAAATGGCAGCTTTAGCTTTTGCTTTTTATTTTGTTGCTTTAGCTTTTTCTATATTATGAATCACGTTATTATAAATTTTTTTTTAACGAGATTTATATCATGATTCTGTTAAAAGCGGCCATTTTAGGCCCGCAGGTCACGTAAATTCCCGGACGTAACGTCCCGGACGCCGCGGGAGACGCCCCGGGCGTCGGGGGCCACGTGGTGGCTTCCGGCCACCGTAGGCGCGGGCCTGTGGACGGGGAGCTATGGGCTAGCTCGCCGTCCGTCCGTCTCATGACGACAGGCCGTGTCGACGGCGCGTTCGTGTTCCACGCGCGCCTCAAAGAGAGTCAGCAACAGTGAAGGGGTCCGCAAGGGCCGAAGCCTGCCGGGGCTGCGGGACTATTCGAAAGAGATACCGTGGCCCCGGAACACAAAGGGCGATGAAGGAACATGGATGGGTTTTAGTCAGTAAAAGTCTGACACTCCCTCCTGCTCAGCCCAGAGCGGGAGAAGTCATTTGATGATTTCCCATCCGAAAAAAAAAAAAAAAAAAGGTCACGTAAATTTTCAGTCAAAAGGATATTTGAATGTTTTGTAAAAGTCTATCTATATTAGCTGTTGCCTGCTTACAATACAACGATAGGTTGATAACACAATCACAAAATCTAATCATGAGATTTGACAGCAGATAAGCTGAATCCTGATACTAATCTGGGATTATAGATTTATGGATCAATTTACGCAATCCACATTGAAAAAAAAAGTCAAATTCAAAACCATTTATTTTAATTAAGCTAAAACGTAGTTTTGAACATCTTCTGAATTACAAAGACAGTCCTCCAAAATGCCTGCACTAGTGTTTTAGCTGGGGTCAAGAAGTAGCAGAACCGACTTGTGAAAAACACATTGACTGTTTTTAATTTACCCTTTCATTATCTATCTGGATTATGTATTAGGCTTTCAGACATAAACCATGAGCTTTATTACATGCTTTGAATAATTACTTACTTTGGTAGGTACTTAGGATTAACATAAGGGTTATCTCATCAATATTTATGTATGTCTTAATAAACGCAAGCTGATATCATAAATAGCTAAGGGCATATACATAGAAGCAAATACATATTTACATCCACGAGATCATTTCAGTCAATTTCAAAGGGAGAAAAATATTCATTTCAATATTCAGTACTTATAGGTACTTACAATGATTAGATGTAATTCTAATTATCATAAATTTATGGCCGAATATCATACTAATATTATAAATGCGAATGTTTGTGAGTTTGTTATGGATGTAGGTATAGATGTATCAATGATTGTTACTCTTTCGGCTTATTTGTTTTTGTTTTTTTATTTAGCCTATATTGTCCTGCTGCTGGGCAAGGCTAATTCATTATTTTATTTTTTAATTGTTTTTATTAAGGACACTTTTAACGTGCATATCATTCTCACTTATTGTACCATCTCAACATGAATGATGTAACCAAGGTTTTGTAAAAATATTCTGATTTAAAAGAGTGTCCATGGAGTTTCTTGCCCGTTCTTCTCCAGATCTGCGCTAGCTAGGGTATGGGCAACTACGTTGTACGGACGTGTAACGTACCTACGTACGGACTGTAGTTTCATTAAATTTTCATCTTTGTTTCGACAATTCAAAAGTGCCTGTAGCTGGCCTACTTGAAATAAATGCTTTGATTTTCACGCAAAAACTACTGAACGGATTTGGATGAAATTTTATACATAAGTAGATAGTTTATAACTTAGATTAAAACATGGGATACTTTTTATCCCGGTAGTAAGTTCCCATGGGACAATTATCTATACGGATGAAAATGAAAAATAGGGATTGGCTGAATAGCTGACCGGCCACAGAAAAAACAAACAAAATAGGCGGGAAAGCGGCAATCCGATCGTCATTTAATTTTTCGATTTGATTCATGTTTTTATTTTAACTTTCCTTGTATTCGTAATGAAAAGCACAGTGTTTACCTCGGGTTAAAGACTTATTTAGTCCCTCGAACTATTAGCGCCCTCGATGCGCTCGGGCACCAAACCCCGTCTCAGGACTAAATAAGTTACTTTCACCCCTAGGGTAACAATGTACTATTATTACTGTCTGGTGGTCTGAAATTCTACGTCCAAAGCGCATATATTGCATACGGGTGGAAAAATTGATCATTTGATACATCTCAACACTCTCAACTCTCCAAGAAAGGACAGAGCCACCATCGCCGGTACTGATAATGCTATGCATATTCGGGTCGCAAATTAATGGATATTTTGTCGCCCAGCTGAACTCCCTCTCATAGAGAGGAGACCTGTGTCCCAGCAGTGGGAACATTATCACTGATTATGGTTATGTTAGGTATGCTAAATTATTAAGTATTATTAAGTACCAATTCATTTTTAATAATAATTATACAGCGACAGAAGCACTGCAAGAATATCATGGCAATCACAAGTATCAGGCATAAATATGACAGTAAAAACTTTTGAAAAAGACTGAAAAACCATCATCAGCCATCGTCACTTGGTATGTAACTTTTCCTAAAACTCGATGTTGCCTTATTTACGCCCTGGTTTAGTAAACGTTTAACTAAGTAATTGGGGAAACCATTACCATTGACCTTGAGTAACGCTGCCGTAGATCTAATTTTAGATTTTTTTCTAACAAGACATGTTGGTATTGGCCTCTAACCTAACCTGTTGTGACTGAATTTAATATTCGACCTTAAACATGATTTCATTCTTAGCCTAGAAGGCTAGATTCAAGAAAATGGAACTTCCAAGGCTGTATTTCTCTATACATTTTAATAAGCAAAGCTTCCAAGAATTTCAAATCTTTATAAGTATCTAATTAACTATAACGGTAACACCGCCATTCTCTTGGGGACATTACCAGTTGACAGCGTTGAGGAGGAGTTTTTTGACGCCTTTTTTAAGTTTTTAGTTTATGTTAGTAATTTAGTTTATTTTAAAAGATTTGCAAATTGTAAATAATGTATTTATTGAACTATAATATTTAACAACACCATGGCAATATTTTCCAAAGGAAAGAGAAGTCATGACATGGTGTGAAAGAGGCTCCACCCTTACTAAATGGGACTAAAAGATAATTAATTGGCATAATATGGATGTACTGTTAACCGTAACCCTCTGCTAATCCCAGCAGGGATTTCTGGCATGATGTGAAGTCACAGTATACCCATAGTTTACTTGTGTTCTTGTCCCAGTACAATAAATAAATAATAATAAATATCGCTGGACATTACACACAGCGCCATCTAGTACCACACTAAGCAACGAGGCTTGTGTCGTGGACACCAGATAGTTGATATACTACATAGATACTTTTTGTTTGTAAATACATACTTATCATACATATAAACATCCATGACTCGGAAACAAATGTCCAAGCTCATCACACAAACATTTGCTCCTATCGGGATTCGAACCCGGGACCCTAAGAACGTAAGGCAGCCTCAGTACCGCTGCGCCATTCGGGTCGTCACAATGTCACACGTCAGTACAATTGAATGCAAGCTCCTAACATTCTACCAAAAAGTGTAAAATTCGACGGCTCTCCAGGCTACATTGCCGTCACCACAAGACGCTGGCAGAGAAGCCAACATTGGCTGTTTCCAAAGAAAAAAAAAAGTAGGTATAAGCTAGCCTCATTCTATTGAAACTGACTACACTAGGCCAGCTCAAGGTCAAAGCATCAACACTGACATGTAGTCTAGTATACCTACATAATAGGGGACAAAAGTAATTCTTCTAAGAAATTAAGTTTCTTCGAGGTTACCTTTGAAGTTTCAAGCAATCATTGATTGTTTATTTATGTATTGAAAGACAACAAATTATTTATCCACACATGTCCATTACTTAAATGTCAATAAATCATAATAATATAAAAACATGTCACTTGTCCGATCAACTTGAATGAAAAAAGAAACCCTGGAATTTATTTTCCCGTCTATAGAAATGACATTTTGAAAAGGTCAGTCAGTCTATATTGTATAAGCTCTCAATGTCATGACTTTTAGCTCTTTTCTGACCTTTGACCCTGACTGAGTCATCATCGGCCTTGTCTTTTCCTAACTATGTTAGAGTCGGACCAGCAGTCAGTGCAGTCTAACCGATTGCAGCTGAATACCAGTATTTTACATAAAGGGACTGCCTAATCTAACCTTCACAACTCTATTACTGGATGACATGAAAACCCCTGGTTAAAATGGTTGCAGACCTTAGAGTAGTTACAAAATAATGCCAGCAGGAGTTAACTGATTAACGGAGGGATCCCAATGTATCCCATCCACAGATAGACCATGGGAGCGTAACCTTGATTGATTTCTGCAGTTATTTCTTAGCTATATGATCTTATAAGGTCACGGTTAGCTCAGTAATCTTTATCTACATTATAATAGTCATCCAATATAACCTTGTCTTTACATATAAAATAATGTACAGAACCTACTCGTAAGGCAAGAACATTGAAACAACAATATTATCTAAAGAATATCACATTCTTTCTGTTTCAGATAGCAAAATTTTGAGAAAGATTAAGACATAAACATAAATAATGTTTTAAAATACTTTAAATATCTATTTCAAGTTCATGTGTTATCTGGGTGTCCTAATCTCTGGGTGAAGTAAAGATGTTATTTAGGTACATAACATCACACCCTTTTCCAAATTGGGTAAGTAGAGGTGTAGAAACAGTACATCCACATGATTTGGATAAAAAATTATCACGGAAAGTTTATATCCTGATTTAACACAGGATATTTTTTATTCCAGTAGTACCATCCATTGGGAAAATTACCAAATTCTATGCAGGTTAAGCCACGGGCATAACCTAGTATTGTATAGACCCCACAATTCTCTAAGAGATCATGACACATCTTACGTTTGTCAATGTCTATATTAGTTTTAAGATGTGATAATTATGTGTCATACTTTAATTAGGTACCTGGGTTTATGTAGGGTATGTACATGTTTGAGTATGAATGTGTTAAAAGTGGAGAGAGACCAAAGCAATGATAGATGGACTGTGTAAAGGATGATATGGCAAGAAAGGAAGTATCTGATGAGATTAGCATTGCATATTGCCACAATGGCTAGTGGTCACAAACACAACTAGTCAGCAGTAGGTCCTGGGTGCGATTCTCTTTCTGGTAAGATGTCATTGGATTTATCCATCAGGAATTTCTCAGTAGCAGCCATGGACTCTTGTTTTGTATCTGGTTGATGGCAATAGGCTCACCCCTCATTATATGGGACTCAAACATAACTGGCGAAATGTGGATACTATTGGGTACACCTCTGCCTAGCCCTTCCGGATTACAGGTGTGATGTTATGTTATGACATAAGATTTTTGTTAGCTTGTGTTAGTTCCTTACAATTGACAGCACAGTTGGAGCAATGGCTGAGCGATTGACTGCTGCACTGCATGGGTTCGATTCGTTCATGGAACAATTATTTATACGGCATACAGTAAGTTGTTCCTGGTCTGGCTTTTAGTGTATGTGATGTATGCGATACAGGATATATTCATAATGTAGGGTAACGTTTTTGTAGAAATACAATAATAATTTAATTTTTCCTTCATGATTTTAGCTGATATGATGTCACTTTGTGTAGGCCTTCAGATACTCGGCTTTCTCAGAGTAATGAAGATTTCTAACTTGAGAAATTATACAAAATGTATTTAAAGCTTCTGGGAGACTGGATTGAAAGTGCTGGAAGTCCAGGGTAGATGCCTTGGGCTAGAAGTGAGTTCACACCTTTTCAAATTGTGTCATCTACTCTATATCAGTGAAAACAGACCACAAAAGAAACATTTTAGAAAGTCAAAGTGACCTATTTAAAATAATCCAATTAAGTACTTAATTTGGCTACAAAAGGCCAGTTTTAAGTCTGGAATGAACTAGGAATGAAATTAACTACCCCAATGACATAATTCAAGCCTTCATTGAAGATAGCTTGAATCATAAATGCAATAAAATTCAATTGTATGTCTATAAGTTCGCATGCTAAATCTTTTCCTCGACATTGTACGACTGACTGCTATGATGTCATCGTCAGACACCAATTGAGGCTTGTTGGCTAAAATTTAGCTTACTTTACCCTTGGGCTTAGCAATTTGCAAGACGAAAAAAAGATGTCACATTTTATTCGCAAATATCAAGTTTCTATGCAAATATCTTTTATGTGAAGGTTTCCAATGAATTAAAAACACATAAAAACAAGTAAACCGAAGGATTCGCGCAACGAATAACTAAATCTGCAAGGTGTCTGACAAAGCAACTGTCATGTAAAATCTAGCAAACCCGTTTCGCGACCGTTGCAACTTCTCAAATGCACACTTTAACAGAAATAGTACTATAAATACATGCTAGTTACCTGAAGTAACTCGATCACTAGTAAAACAAAGCACTGGTTAACTATTTCGACGCAAAAATATGATTAAAAGGCATCATTACCATCTATAGATACGACCTTTAGAAACAAAAACTTCTTTGACCAACACTAATCAACTAATCACACGCACAGTTCGCGGAACACAACTAATTTAACACCTGAAATAACTAAATAGGATCACTGTAACTAATTTTAAACAGTATTTTCACGAGTCAAAACCCTCACCATTTCAAAATCACTTGAAAAATTCAGCGATATCGCGCATGTCTGACAAAAATTTACATCACGTGACCTGTCATGGCGTCTCACTAACTTTTTAATTGTTTTGCAGCATTGCTTGGGAATGTTGTCATACTTCCTAGTAGTGTTATTATTGTTAATTCTTTTATTTTTACGATTGCTTGTGTGTATATTTTCCGAAATGTTTAGCAGATAATATAATTTTGGTTTAGATTGTTTTGGTCACATCAGTGTGTTAAATCCAACCATAGACAATTTTATTTCGCCGGCGGCGGCGACTCAAAAATCTAAGACAGCGTAAATAAGACTTAATTTTTCGCGCGTTTATTAGGTTTTCTGTATATTTGTTCTTATTGTGTTTGGTTTTGATGTGAAAACGTCTTTAAAATCAGCACGATACACGGGTTACCATGTCAGAAAACTCGGACGGAACGGAACGGAAATGGAATAAATGTGTTGGCGCGTAAGGCGTAAGTGAGTGAGTATTTCCAGTATTCGCTCAAACTCAAACTCAAAGCATTTATTTCAATTAGACCAATAAAGCACTTTTGAATGTCAAAAATACAAAAAGGCAAAGTTACAGTCACAGACACAAGGCATAACTTGAGATTGAGAAAGTACTGTAGTTGCCCCTTCCCTAGCGTAGATCTCTATGGAGAAGAACGGGCAAGAAATTCCATGGACACTATTTTAAATCACAATATTGTTACAAAATCTTGGTTACACCTTTCATGTTGAGATTATGCATTTACATGAGAACGATGTAGAGAGACGTGCACATTAAGAGCGTCCAGAGTAAAAGATTAAATCACCAATTTAAAATTAAAGTAATTAAAATGAACCGTGGCAGCTAAGAGATGACCAGTACCAACCGACAGAGCCCGTTCACGAACATGACGCATGTACTTGAATGACGCCGCATTCAAGTCAACTATGTCACGATGTTATAACACACCCGCCACCATCAGCGAGACGTCTGAGTGAGTGTGACATTCTCTCAGCCACCATGGCATATTCAAGTCAATGAAAGATAACAAAATGTAAATGGTGGCTGAACAGTACAAAGTTCTCACACATGTGCTATGCAATTATATAATACTAAAAGCTGGAATCTATACAATGCAAGAATATTTTTACAATCTTCTGCAGCTTCCACAATACATTAACATGGAAATCCATTAGTTTGCCCTTATGTTTGTGGAGCAGGACCAGCATATAGCCAAGCATTTATATCATCAATGTAATCCCCTAGCTTATAAAATGCTTGCCTACAATCATAATGTGCGTTTTAGACAAGATTTAAATTTCGTCTCATTCAATTGTAAAATGTGGGGAGGTATTTTATTGTAACATTTCAAACAGTACCCCATGAAAGATGAATCTACTTTAGCAAATCTGAAACCTGGCTGAACTAGTTGTTCCCTATTTCTAGTGTTATAGTGGTGTCTGTCACCTTTTTTACTGAATAAATGCAGATTTTTCCTAACGTACATGATGTTTTCATAGATGATATTAATTTCCTTATACAGTTCTCTTAGAGAATCTCGTCTACGTAATTCATATATTTATTTATTTATACATAATTATTTATTTATACATAACTAGCTGACCCGCGCAACTTCGTCTGCGTCACATAAGAGAGACAGAGAGATGGTTAGAGAGAGTGTGAGACACCCAAAGATAGACAATAATGCTATCGCGGATTTTTATAGAACTTTTTCCGTCATACACGATTGTTGCGTAACTTTAACCGTTTACGCAGCGCACGCAACGAAAGATCTCAAAACGAATATTTTTTTCCTTTTTTTGCAACACTTTTCATTGATGCTCTGCTCCTGTTGATTGTAGCGTGATTTTATATAAACGTTGTAACGTTGTTGTCCGTTGTTGCGTTCCCCGATTAATGGGCTATCCAACAGTAAAAGATACTTTCAACTCGAACCAGTAATTCCTGAAATTAGCGCGTTCAACCAAACAAACAAACTCTTCAGCTTTATAATATTATAGTATAGTTTCAAAAAGGTAACAATTTAATTTCTCTGAAATATTTGCATTAATCGCCAAAATATTCTGTTTTTACAAATAAGGGCTTCCCTCGACAGCCTTACGTTATCATCCTTAGACACTCGATGATAGTCATACTCCAGCTAGGTCGAAAGTTCTCATCATGGTGCATAAAATGAGCCCAAACACGATATAGCTGCTGTAAACTTTTGATGACCTCTTGCAACTGCCTTCCGTCTCCATCGTCGACCTTCGATGAAAGTCATACTCTAGCTAAGTTTAAAGTTTTCATCAAGGTCCATGAAATGACCCCAAACACGATATAGCTGCTGCAAACTGTTCCAGACCTCTTGCAACTGACTTTTGTCTCCACCGTCAGACCTTCGATGGCAGTCCAGGCAGGTCTTAAATTCTCACCAAGATGCAAAGAGGCCAATAATAATATAGCTGTAAATATAATCTACGTAAACTGCGTATGGATTATGGATAATTGCGAATAGCACACTACAGTTCTTGCACGGCAAGAACACGTGAATTTATCAGGCTTCCGTTCGCTATACTACTTTTTGGAGAAATCATCATCATACTCCTGCCCTTATCCCAATTTATTTGGGGTCGGCGCAGCATGATTGTATTCTTCTTCCATACTTCTCTATTACTTTTTGGAAAAATATTTCATGAAAAAATAAGAAATATAGAAATGCAAACAATTTAAATGCAAAAAGAAATATAGGCAATCTAACAGCATCAAAAAAAAATTAAATAAATCACAAAAAGTGAAAATAAGTTGCGGGGTTTGAACCTGCAACCCCGTAGTTAGCAGGGCGGTCATGAAACCGCTAGGATATTTACTTCATTGACATAAGCTACAAATAGCCGTTCACATGTACTTACGTCAGGACTGAAACGTCAAACAATTGAAGTATACGGACATAATGCAAAATTGCCTACCCCCTTATGGAAGTAGCTTGATAATATATAGCCTAAATATTGAAGAAGCCTTTAAAGAAATCTATGCAGTAGTTTTGTTTGCGCGCACAAACATTTCGTACCAACTACTTAAACCGAGGAAAGCCGAGTTTCTTGGGTTCCGCTATTTTGTGCGTGTTAACCTCAAAAATCAAATTTCAAGAAAACTGAGAAATTATATTTATTTGCATTAGATATGAAGTATATGTAGCAACTTTAAAAGGTTACACTTGATTGGTTTTGATTGTATAGGTGTTTGAAGTTTATTAAATTTAAACACAAAGCCCTCTTTTTTGCGTCTCTGGATGAGATTTAAAAAAAATGCTAAAACAGATATTTCTTTATTTTTATTAATAAGTATTTATTCTGAGTTTCATGATTCTAGAACAATCTAAAATTTTTTTTTCATACAAACTTTGCCCCCCCTTTTCACCCCTTTTTCCAAAATTTTACAAAATTTATATAGCCTAAATGTTATTCTGAATGTATTCAAACAGATTTGTGAACATTTCAACAAAATCGGTTCAGCAGTTTTTACGTGATGCGCGGTCAAACAAACAAACAGACAAACAAGCAAACAAAAATTTTTAAAATGGTTTTAATATGTTCAGTTACTTATTTAAAGTCACCCTGGCTGGTTTTTTTTTTAAATCTTCAATGTACAGATTTTTTGGTCTCAACGATTTTATTATATGTATAGATAAGCACACCAACAGCACAGTCACTTACAATTCAAATCAATTATGCAAATAACAGGAATACATGACATTGATATATGAATACTAGACAAAGAAAAACAAAAATAAAAAGTGTGTCTAGTAGACCTTCTAAAACACTATAAAAAATGGCAAAATATGGCTCTGGTGGCTCTTTTCTGCAGAATAAATATAGACTCGATGTCTGCAGCCCTATGAAAATAACTAAATTAAACTAGTCTCGCGGTATCACAGTAAATTGACGGCTTTTTCTAACAGCATATGCAGCTGAACTCAGCCGTCCCGCAAGAGATGTTAAATGAGGACCACATTGTAACCTTGAGTCGAGCGTGATTCCCAAGAAATTCGTTTTATCGACAAATTCTAGTTTCTCTTTATTCAATATTATGTCACAATCACTACTTTTGACATTTGGTAGAGCAAATCTAATGCACTTAGTTTTTTTCCCATTTAGTACTAAATTATTAGTGGTAAACCAATTATGGACCTGCAGTAGGTCGTTATTTACGTCGTCAAGATTAGTGGCACGTCTGTTTATCCTAAATATTAAAGCAGTATCGACAGAAAACAACACCATATGCGGATGGCTGTTATATAAACGGGGTAGGTCATTAATATACTAAAAAGAGGAAGGGACCGAATATCGAACCTTGTGGTACACCCATTTTTACTTTTAAACCCATTGAATTGACACCATTTATTTGTACCTGCTGCTGTCTATCATTCAGATACGATTTTACTAAACTGAGCGCAAGTTTACCTAAACCGTAGTGCTCAAGATTCAAGATCAGGGTTTCGTGATTTACGCAATCAAATGCCTTCGAAAGGTCACAGAAGATTCCTATGGCATCTTGTGCCTCTTCCCACGCAGTAAATATGTGTTTTAATAAAGTGACACCGGCGTCAGTTGTACAACGTCCTTTGGTGAAACCATACTGTTGCTCGTGCAATATTTTATTGGAGTTAAAATGGTTAAGCATTTGATTGAGCATTATCTTTTCAAACACCTTGCTGAAAACCGGCAACACGGATACGGGCCTATAGTTATTGGTGTCTTTACTATCCCCAGACTTGGCACCGCTAGACGCCGCATGCTTGGTGCTCTGCCGAAGGCGTCAACAATGTCAAAAAAATGTCAATTTAAATAATTTGCCAAAAAATGCTTTTAAATTTAGTCAAAACTAGCCTACGTCACAGATTTGGAAATAAACCCTGAGATTGTACAAATAACATTTGTTTTGCTTTAGCGGCAGAACGTATTTACGATCCTGTAGTCACACTAAATTCGATCAATTCTGCTAGACCATAGATGGCGGTATTCTCAATTCGACTTGACCACATCACTTCTTGAGTTGCGAAGTACTTTCGGGAACGTTCTTGAATAGAATCAATCCAAAATAAAATTTATCTTAATTGTTTAGAGTTGATTTTGACTAACCGTTCTATAACATCTTATAAACAATATGGAATGCAAAATAAATAAATATGAAATATGAAAACTTTCTCATGCCACAGACCAATGTTAAAAAAAATCGTTGTCGAATATTAAATGAAATGTTATTTTAGAACGAAGTCAATCTGGTTTTCTTTCAATCTTTAACACTAAAAGCGACTCGCTGATTATAGACGTTTCACGTTAAAACCAACGGCCGTGTGCACCGACACAGCCCCACCCGATTTTTTTAATAAGTGTATTTTTCTCGTATTTTAAAAATAGCAATACGTGCGGGATAGTTACGTTCGTACACGCCGATCTCCAAAACCAAAACAATCAATGTGTATGTTTGGTTACAGATATTATAGAAGACCCTAGTTGTAGTAGCACTATACCGCGGGCAGATTTTGAGTGGATTTGGCGGGCAGTGACGAACGGGTCTACAAAGTCATCTGTCGGGCAATCGGGAGCAATATTGCAAAAACCTATACTCAATAGTCAAGCTAGAAAAAAATCAAACACGTCCGTTTCTGTGATTAGTATTTTATTTTGTTAACAAGTTATAAATTTGGATATAGTTAATGAGCCCACGACACTATACCTGATTCGATAACACTACCACACTATATTATTTTGTCAAGTTTTTAATAATGGCGATGATACTGCAATGCAAAAAACCTGTCGGCGCTAATAAAAAAAAAAACGATTTTTAGGTATATAACATGATCGATCTCCTGAAAAAACCAACGCTCATCTGAAAGATCATCAATTTCTGTGTAAGAAAAACCACCTGCTGCATCTTTCAAACAGTGGAGAAAGTAGTTGCTGCAGCGATTGAAGGTCCCCCCTCGCACAGCTGGATTCGGCGTTTTAATTCAGTTTTGTCAGCAAGCTTTCGATTTGTACTGATTGAATAAGTAGGCGGGCCACGGACACGTACTAATAATTAATTTTACGAAACTTCAGAGTCTTATCATACTAGAAGCCGTTTTTTTTTCATTGCAGCAATGCCATTTCGTGTTTCCCCATTAAAAACGTGACTAATTATTATAAATATATAATTATATCATCTGCAGGGCTATTACGTATCTTTCTGATATCCAGTGACTATCAAGCTTCGGTTGTACACCGAACTTTGATGACAACCGTGAATGTCATAATATTGGTATTACGTATTACACTGAGTGGATATCACTTTACGGTGACTAACAGGGTCATACATAATACGAACCTAACCTTTTGACAGTTAATTGATGGACACTGAGAGCCCAGTTACTATCATTTCGAGCTGTCAACAGAGATACGTGATAGCCCTTTTATTAGTCTTATCGAATTAGGTTTAGTGTCGTGGGCTCTCTAACTAATATACTTGGGGTACATAAACAGGTATATTAGGTCCTTCAATAGTAAATGCAGTCAGGAAAATGCATTTCATACATCATAGGAAAGCCCAAACAATCTTGGTAACTGTGGTCCATGGGCATCAAACAGAATGGGATTCTTTGATGCCTTTGAAGATTTCCGTATGAACATATTTCACATATACAAAACTCACCATAGTCAGAGCTCCCGACATCCCCAGGTCTTCTATCATCTGCTTTCGGGCTAGATAAAGCACGGTAATCTTGACCTACCAATACGTTTCGAATGCCTTGTTTACCAGCACCAGCTGACTTAAATGGTTCAATTAAGGGGTAGCGTACGCCGTTAAAGACTGGTTCATTGAATAAGTGGTCGGAAGTCGTATCAATTAGCGGTGTTGGTTCTGGTGCGGGAGCAGGAGTCTGTACTCTGATTTGGCGGGGTGTCTGCCCGAAACATGGACGTGAACACATAGGACCAGACGTTGCTTCTCTCATAGCAGGTGGCTGTTGGGATTGAGGACAGCTTCTGTTCAAAACTTGCTGACTCAAACGAGGACTTGGCAATGCACTTGTAAGGGACATGTTTAGATTCATTGGACCTGCAAAACTGGTAAGGTTGGCAGGACTCGTTTGTGGTCTTGGACGTTTTTCAGTCGAGCGCAGAAAGTTACCAGCTCCAAAGCCTTGGTTCCCCACGGGACCTTCACTCAAATTCTGCTCAGGCCGTCCTTCATTCGGACTCCAAGCCCAGATCTGGGGTCCGTAAGCGTGCATAGAAACAGGGGTATGGTGAGTTGCATTCGGCACTGGGGAGGGCATGTGGGGCTCTCCTAGTATCTCCTCAGGAGTTCGACAGGTCCTTTGCATCGGCATTCCTGATTGGTAATATGTTTCAGGTTTCGAAAAACCAGAAAAAGGATTCTGGACGGGACCTTCATTTAGATTAGAAGCTTGACTACTAGTCATTGGCGGCGCGTTTCGTTCCGATTCGTTGTGCTTGAGTTTGTTTACAAAATCGTCAACTATCTCAGGACTTACGTCTTTTTTCAATTTCGTTACCCCCCTAATAATATCTGACTTCATTTTATTTTCGTTTGGCGGGCTGTAGCCCGACTTTTCAATGTCACACAATCGTTTAGCGAGAGTTTTCGTCATTGAATCTTTGGCATCCCCTTCAGGAATCGATTGTTCGCGAAGAAATTGTTCCACTTCGTTCTTCATTTTAATTTCTGCCACTTCTTCTTTCAACGCTGTTTGTGGTACAGGTATTCTTTGTAATTCACATAACAGCTGGTTTCGTCTTACTAAAGGATCTTTGTCACCCGTACCGCCTTGCTCTCTTACTTCTAAACAAAATTTATGAACAGCATCATGGATTTGCAATTTATAAAACTGTCTGGCTTCCTCATCATTTATGTCGTAATAGTATTGTAAAAAACTTTCAACGATTTTTTCTTTAAATTTATTAAATTCAGTTTGTTTTGCGGCTGAAGTAAGGTAAGGTTCCTTTAAAATGCTGGCGACTGTGCTATTAAGTTCTTGTTTATAGTCATGTCTCGCCTTCTCTTCCTTTATTAGTGGTTTAATGGACCTGATCTGTTCTTTAAGTTGGTACTTCCTTGCAGCTTTACTTTGCTCAAAATCACAGCATACAGGTAAATTGGACAGTACATTATCAAGTTCCTCGTCTAATAGTTCATCGTAAACAATGTCATCGTTAAATATTTCAGAGTCCACGTTAAATTCGCTTATTTGTATAATTATTCTAGTTGCTACATTGTTGATGATGGCTTTATTATTTTCTTCAGTTGAAACGAGGGGCAATTGATTGCACCAGTCCTCTACTTTTTCTACTATTAAGTCACCAGGTTTTTTGTTTGACATAGGTCCGACTGGGGGGCAGCAGGGTTTTGCGTTGGTTGCTTTAGATTGAAGCACACTAGTCTTTGGACGCTGAGGTGCAGTTTTGAGACCAGAGGCACCACTAGGACCGGGTGCTTGGCTTGTATTAGGGTCCTTCGCTCCCTTTTCCCCCTTGCTCTTTTTGACCGGTTCACTCTTTCCTTTAGTCACTGTCTCCGGGGGGACATACTTTCTAGCATCAGCTGTTGATTTCAATATACTTTGTAACTGTTTTACATGTTCATCTATTCCTTCCTGTCCTGATTTGAGCGGAAGCTTTGCAAGCCATTTACGAGCTTCCTTATTTATATTATCGTCTACATGGCTACCATATTTTTCTATATCTTGAATTCTCTTAGCAAGTGTGGATAGAATTTGGTCCCTTTCTAGTAACTCGTTAAGATTGTCGGTTTGTTGTAAAGGAAGGTTTTCATACCATGCATCTATTTCACATCTTGTTTTCACTTGCTCAACTTCGTCTATGACTGAATTTTCTTGAGGCATAGGAACTTTGAATAACGCACTATAAATTTCGTTGTAAATCTGATCTTTTGTTAAAGGTATAGCATTCTTATTTCGTGCACTTTCAAAGTATTTATCAATCTCATGTCTAACTCTTTTCTCGTGTGTTGCTTTAACATCATCATTTGCATGATCAAAGTTTTCTAATATAAACATATCAGCTAAATGGTTTTTGTATATTTCAAATCCTGGATCAAATGCTTGCACACTTTGAACCGGGTTAGGGATAGAAGAATCTATAGTGGCCTCCAGTTTATGCCTATAATTATCACCTGCAGATTTTTCTTTGATAACTTGGTTAGTTCTTATAATTTTATTTATTAGTCCTTCTTTTATTTCCTCTCTATTCTTTTGTAATTCGGAATTCTGTGGCACATTTTCTAGTTGTGTTTCTATTTCATCATCCAACATTTCTCGGTAAAGTAACTCGTCGTTAAAGATTCTTGGGTCGACATTTAGTTCGCCAATTTTTTGGTATAACTGCCTGGTGATGGCCTCTTTCATATTCTTCACAGTCTCTTTATCATCTAATTTGATTGGTAGCTTGTTCGACCAGGTTTCAATGGCTTCTATAATTTCTTCAGCTGGAGTTTTACCTTTAAACGACTTAGAGCTAGGACTGTGCTTCATTGTGCCTTTTTTATTTTCTGTTTTTGAATCTTTCTCTGTACTTTTCTTTTTTGAAACTTTTTGTTTATTATCAGATTTTGACTTTTCCAAACTGGTTAGTGGTTGTTTTTCGAGAGATGTTTTTGAACCTTGTTTGCTACCTTTTGCCATTCTACTCATCAGTTGTTGTATAAGAATTGGCTTATTAATTTCCTTGCTTTTATCTAATGGCAGTTGTGATATCCAAGCAGCAATGTATTCTTCTAATTGTTTATCACCACTATTGTCTTCATTTACTCGCCTTTGTGTCTCAGTTTCACACATCTTCTCAGATAGTTCGCTAATCATTTGTATTCTTTCCTCTGCTTGCTCAGGCTGTAAAGGTTGCAGAGGCAGATTTTTAATCCAATCAGTTATTTCTTTGACATAATGAAGTTTTAAGCTAAAAGCCTCAATGGATTGTTCGTTTGGTATAGGAACAGCAGCAAACTTTTCATAAACCTGTGCTTTGGTTAATGTCTGAAGATCAGTACCTTCGTGAACCATTTTTTTTATTTCTTTCAGTAAACGTGCTGTCCATGCTTCCAATTTGAGCTCGTCGTCAGCGATTTCTCTGCCATTGACGCGAATGTAATCATTAATAAAATCGCTCAAATTTTGTTCTTTAATATCGGCACCCATGATTGATGAACCGATCGAATCGCTTCCTTGTGATACCTGTGGACAACACACCTCAGCAGGGCGTAGATCATCAATTTTTTCAAGTAATTGATGAGCCATCATGGGTGTCTTCTCCATGTGTTGATGCGGTATTGGTAAATCATATGTATTTATACTCGAAAGTATCGTTGAAGCTATCAAATAATTGTAATCCATTGCATCGGGGTTATCATTTCTTTGCTCTTCTATTTCTAGTATATTCCTAGCGAGATCATTTATGAATTCAATTCGAGCTTTGTTGCCGATGGTGTTGTAAGATGATTCTATGGGTATGCTGTTTAACCAGTCCGATATTGCCTTTATGTATTCTAACTCATAATTCAAGCTATCTGGCCTAAATCTCTGGTGCTCTTTTGATTGTTCGAAGTGTTCGTAAACTTCTTTTCTAGTTGGTGGGGCTAGTTTTCTTAGCTCGGTTTTGAGTAAATGAGCAAAAGCTCCCCTTGCCATAGGATCATCAATATCGTAGTTGTGCTC
This sequence comes from Xestia rhomboidea, assembly GCA_963853795.1. NCBI lineage: Eukaryota > Metazoa > Arthropoda > Insecta > Lepidoptera > Noctuidae > Xestia > Xestia rhomboidea. The sequence continues at coordinate 1,334,033 of OY970783.1, forward strand.
TATGTACTTTCCAATAAACTCTCTAATAGTTTTATCGGGATCTCCTTGGATATTCCCTAAATTACTTACGTCTAACTCACGTTGTTTTGAAGGATGTCCTTCATTCTTTTGTCGTTTTGCTGCAATTCTTGCCACCATATCACGATGTCTTTCGTCGTGCCGAGTTTCTAACGTTCTATCTTGGGGCAGATCAATAATTTTACTTTTAAGCTCCTGAGTTAATAGATTTAAATATTCTTTTTCTTTAGAATTCACCATTTTCGTGAGCCATTGATTAATATCTGCTTCTATGGCAGATTCTGGGTCTTTGTTTCGAAGATGATCTTGTAAATTAAGAGCTAAATCGTGAACCATTTTATTTCGTTTGTTTTTATCTTTGTTAGAGATAATTTCGGAAGGTTGTTCATTTACCCACACTGATATCTGGTCTTCTATCACATCAATTCCTTTTGCTACGTAGTCCTGATCCCAAGCGCCTGCAGCTTCCATGTGCTTTATAGCTCCCATTTCTTGACGGGTACCATGTTGCGATGCTATCAAATTCGGTACTGGAATATTATTCAGTTTCTTCTGAAATTGCGCTACTAAAGGTACGGAATCAGTACGGAGTTTGGCTTCCTCGAAAAAGCTGAATTTACATAACCATTTGTAAATAAGGTACTTTTGATATTTTTCTTCGTCAAGAACTGAGTCTGGTGCAAGTTGTTGTAGCTTTTGATGGTCCATTATGTCACCAGCCAAGTCATAGATTACAGTTTTCTTAAAGCCTGGCTCTTCATTGAATTGTTTCGGTAACGTGTTCAACCATTCTGTGATTAAAACTGCCACCTTTTCTATGTAAGCTGTTTCCTCAGGGTTTAATTTGGGGACATCTTTTTGCGGTTTTGCTTTTCTTGGGGTGGATGTCGCTGGGGGGCTCCCCAATCCCCATCTATAAACTGATATAGCTCCTGATAATTTAGGCATTACAGAATCAAAGCTTGTACTGGTTGACTTTCTAGCATTGTTTAGTCCTTCGTTTACATTATAGATGATCATATTAGCAACGGCCTCTGCTCTGCTCGTAGAAATCTTTCCAGTGTCTCGTAAAAAAAATGTGATTTCATCGTTGACGTCTATTCCGTAGACTTTGCTTATTGCTTTAGAATCTAAGAAAGCAGAACATATTTCCTTCTTAAGTTTATTCCTGTTGCTGACAGGAACTTTATCTAAGCATTCGCCAACTTTATTTGAAACTATATTTTTATAATTATGAACCGATCTACGTACGGGTCTTCCCGCTAGCTGGCTAGTGAACTGATTGAACACAGAAGGAGAAATAAGCTCTTTATCTTTGGGACTTGATGATCCCTGTTTCAATTGTACATTCAGTAATCTATTAGCAAGATCTTCAGCCAGCTTATTAAGCTGCACGGTTTTATATTTAGGAGATGTAAAAGTTAACGGCAGATCATCTAAAATATCGATGATTTCTCCTTTCAATATAAGCTTGTAGCTTGTTGTATGAAGTGGTATGTCTAGTAACGCAGATAGTTTTTTCATTAGAAAATCGACCACCTCTCTCCTGGTTAGAGATACTGCTGGGTCTAACGTCAACTTTAGCGACCAGTCAACCATTTCTTTCTCATAAGAAAGACCGTCTGATTTCACTGTGTCATCTACATTTTCTTCTTCATAATTTACACCAAGCATACTTTTATTTATTCCCTTTATTCTACTCCAAAGTCTTTCTTTCAAACTATCTTTGAAGTTAATTTGTTCCTGTCTTGTCCCATGTAACCACATAGGTAATGTATTGAAGCAATCGTCAATTTCCAATTTCGTTTTCATTTCGTATGTTTCTTTGTGAACTTCTGTTGCTAATGCATTGATTTTGTCTACTAAGTTGTAGACGACATTATTCTTTATATCTCTAGTAGTAAGGTTCAATGAGTAGAACATTGGTACATTTCGTAGCCAGTCTAGTATTTCATTTTGTAAATGCTCTTTATAAAAGTTTCTATTTGGCACGACATCTCTTGTCTCGGTTTTTCTGAGAGTTATTTCATTCACTATTTCATTACTTGGCTTTTTTATGAAGAGATTGTTTGGACCGAAGTCTTTCATAGTAATATCAGTTTGAACGCAACGACCCTCGTCCATTACGGGCAGGGCAAATTTCGGTAACCGCATTCTTGATAATGTCGGGGAAACAGTAATCTAGAGAAAGAGCAAAAACTATATTAATTAATATAATAATTTTATTATTCGTTCCTACGAATAAAAATTGTGTTTTATTTTTCATAATTGGCGGTAGTTTTCATTCTTCTGTTATTTTTTTTTCGGTACAGTGGAATACGTTACTATGACAAATCCTCAACGCAAATTTTTCTTTTATAACATATTGCAACAGACACTAGCCAAGTTAGCAGGGTTATAAAGTACGCGCGTGGAAAACGGTGGGCTCTCTGTTCCCTTAGTACTCACTCTTCTAGTACGAAGCAATGCTGATCTCTGTCCGATCGAGTCGGATTCGGCAATACGATACAACCGAGCAGAGATAAGCATAGCTGGGAGTAATCAGGTTATTTTTAGGGTTCCATACTTCAAAAAGAAAAAACGGACAAGACCGGGGATTTCTCAATTGCAGCCCGGAATCTGGGTTTGTGCTCGGCTGATGGCAGTACGCTGGCCTCCATTATTATATGTGGCCTTGCTTTCAAGATAACTGGAGAAATGTTTAGACAGTGTTGATATTGTTTTACTTACACCTTGATCACGCATCCCTGTTCTAGTCCCGCAAGCATAATCAGTTTTCTTGGTACCAGAGTGATGAATACGCTTGTGATAGTTTAGTCTCTCCTGGATCGCCGGGCATTGCTTCGGGTTGCAAGACTAGAAGAACATTATTAGGAAGTAGTACTTAGAGCTCAGATTAGGAAAATTAGTACCTATCACAATACCATTCGACCAGAAATGGTGCACGTCGGTGTTACCTATCATAAGTTCGAAAAATATTTGACCGAATTTCATTTCACCTAAAACTTTTCAACTACATAAATTATAGTTTCGTTTTTTTTTTTACTTCATCGAAGTCACGTGTGCCACTGTATCATTTGACCTATAATCAATTCGATTTTTTTCGTTACTCCGACATTTCATTTGGTCGATTTTTTTTTTACTGAAGTTACCCTTAGCCGAAATAAAATTTGTTTTAAGTATTATGTTTCCGAACATGCATGCATGCAGTATGAAAGCAGGCATGCAGCATGCAACATGCAAGCAGGCATACAACATGCACGCAGATGGTTTTAACGCTCACCACCGCAGCTTCAGCTTCAGCCGCTTCAGCCGCGGCGGCGGACCTTCAAACCACCTACTCCTCAGCTCGCTCGCGGGCCGCCCCACCCCTCCGCACCTACGCGGGCTGGAATGGAATTACACTCTAGGGGTAGAGGGGTAGCGTACTAGGGTAGACAAGACTGCGTGAAGTCGGTTTTGCAGTGATTCGTTTCTGTCACTAAATTTTGTAGCACAACACATTGACTATCTAGGACACTATTTTAATTTAATATTGAAAATGCTACCAAGTAACCGGCTATATTATATATTATTTATTTATAAATATATTAAAAAGCCAAATAATATTCCGTAAAATGTTGTTTCGGTGTGGTGAAAATATGGCAAATAAATCATTTGGTAATGAAAAAAGTTCAAAAGAGGCTTCGGCCAAAAGCAAAAAGTTATTTTGTAAATCGGCTAATAGTTCTGTAAAATAATAGCTATGTCACGTGATACTTCGATGATCTAAAAATATGTCAAATAATGAATATATAGCAAAAAAGGCGTCGGTCAATAGTTTTCGGCAAAATGAAATTCGAACAAAAAAAATCGGAAAAGTGATCGGTTCCCGCACGTCTGGGATCTATCTTCATAAAAACCTATTCTGAAGTACGTACTTTTCCTTAGTCATCGGTATCATATATTTTACCGCCAAAGTAAGGTGCCCGGTGTATGTAATTACAGGTGAAATGAGAAAATTCAGCTTTGCAGATGACCATATTTGGTGGAGACCAATTGCCATCAGCTGGGCTGTCGCGTCGTTTACATTTAATAAATGCCTGTTAGTAAAACTACGGCGACATCTACATCGCGAAATACAACCTACGCAAGACATCTCAAGTTACAAAAATCCTACATCGCGTAAGTAAACTTCACAGCGCAATCTGTAGGTCTGATAAAAAAATATTCTGCAGTAGCCAGTTAGACACAACACCCGTCTGATTGGAGGCTCTTCCTTTTTCAATGAAGAGTCACTTGTAATTATTGACATGGAATTAACAGCGGTGGTGGACCAGTGCTAACGGCCGTGTTATAAGTTGTAAGGTTCGAACCCCGGCAGGAGCATTATGTTACAGCTCTCAAAACATCCACATGTGTCATCTACCAAGCCACACTGGGCCAGCGTGGCAGATTACAGGCCTTTTCCTCTCATAGAGAAGAGACCTGTCCCAGTACTGCCAGCAGTGGAAACATGATCGGCTGATTTTGCTTTTGGCATTTTTGGCTATTGAAATGTACTATCGAGGACACTCCCGCCTGATCACCACTAGCAAAATTTTGCTTGCATTTACAACATAGAAACGCTCTCTAGCCCCGCCCCGTTGACTTTGTATAGAAATAATGAATAAAAAGATACCGATCGGCCGAGCGCACTGACGACGCACGCCAAACGAGAGTTATTGTTATTTTGGGCGCCAAAGTTGACGCTTTCCTAACAGGCCTAAACTTTAAGGGGGCGTGGCTCGGCGCCTCCGCATGATTTAAGCAAAAAAATTTAACTGATCAGGTGGAAAAGACCACGACTGTACCTGTATTGTGTCTATTTGAAAGAGTTTAATGTTCACGACTTACGAGCACACAAGAAGACCTAATCTTCTGTTTAATATCGACATATCTAACATCTAGCTTCTTCGCCAATCTTTTCTGCAGTATTGGTCTTTCCTTGGTGAAACAGAGTTCGGCTGCAGTGGGACTATACTTATGCTTATCCTTTCCTTGATGCTTCTCCGTTAATTTATCATTATCAGGGGATGGTTGGGGGCTTGGCTCCTCAGAGACAGGGGTGACGGGGGTGTCACCGTTGTCTCTCGTCCGGTCGTTAGAACTGCAGTCTTCTAAAGATTTTGATCGCTCAGAAGTTTTTAATTGTTCTGAAGATTTTGAACCTGTGTGAGTTGTTAGATAATTAAGTAGAAGTACAAGATCTAGGACAAGGACTATAATTATAAGGATCGAAGCAGGTGGCGGTTGTGTATGTATCTGGGAAAAGTAGAATCGATGACCTGGGAAACCGTGGGAATCCGCTGGAAACGGAAAGCATAAGACCGGGGGATGTGCTGATGTTTGAGGAAGGCCTAAGTCCAGCAGTAGACGTCTGAAGCAGTTATGATGATGATGACTCCAAGGGGATTCCCTTCATGTTCATTATCCACAGCCCAAACTCACCCACTCATGCTGGGATACGCCTCTTTGTACCAAACTCCACGGTCCCTTCATGTTAGGTTACTTTAAATCTTGCAAACAGAAAAGGGAGTCTACGTCGACAACTCCAGTAAGCCGGTTTGGCCTGGGACAAACTAGTTTGGTCTATTATCGCGTTTGGCCGGTAAGATACATAATGAGTATGTTCTTACCTTCAGTATCCCTGTCTGGTCCGTCTGGTCGTCCAATGATTGTGAAAGAAAGCCGAGTACCGGACACTTTCTGTTGATGATCTTGGACCACAGCAAAGACTTCGTCTTTTAACTGCGTCATTGTCCTCCAAGTTTCGAACAACTTTTCTTCCAAGATGTCCCTATGTGTACTATGCTCTCCTAGTACGTACTAAGTTTAAGTTTTTTTCATGTTCATGAGAAGTGATTTTGTTAAGATTTTTTTTGTAAATTTGAATATTTTTTATAAAAAAAAATTGCAATATGGTGTCATCTGAGAGTTGATTGATTTTGACATTGGAAGTTTTTTCTTTACTTTCTACCTATATCTCTTTTTAGAGAAAAGAGGTGAATTTCATCTTAGTTATTAATAGCAAAGAGTATTAAAATCATGTCCATAAGCACATTTCTATGAGTTGATCTGCTGTTCAGCTTTTGAGACCACTTTGGCTTCCTGTCGAACAGCTAGCAACGACATATATATGGTATCATCAATGACCTACATCTATCTGTACATTAATAAAAAAGCCTTTATTTCCCATTACCCTTAAAATTACGTTATAAATGTATACAATATTTTATTTCTTTGTTAGTAGTTTTATTTTTATTATAATCTAAGTTAGTATGTTCTCCGGGATATTGGTATATATTTATTATGGTATATATAATTATTTATTTAGATATTTATTTCCCCTCCTCGGGTGAAGGCCTCCTCCAGTTTCTTCCATTTGTCCCTGTCCTTTGCAATATTCCAATATTCCTTCTCTTCGGTCTGCCTATTCTTCTTTTTCCATCTGGCCCTTTACACTCTGTAGTTTTAGCTGTCCACCTACCGTCTTTGTATCGTGATACGTGGCCAGCCCATTGCCATTTCAGTTTCAGGGCTTTGTTAAGGGCATCATCATTACTTTGGTTTTTAGTCTGATAACTTCGCTTCAAATTTTCTTGTGTATTTTTCTTATGTTCAGTATACTTTTCTCCATGACTCTTTGTGTTGTTTCATTCTTTTGTTTGGCTCTTGTCGTGAATATCCAAGATTGGGTTCTTGATTCTTCATATCTATCGAGTAGTCACCTTTAAAGATCTCCTTGAGTGACCAAAATTTCTTCCATGTTATATTTGCTCTTCTTACAACTTCATCTTCGTTGTTTGTTTTGTTAAATGATCCTTGTTTGCCTAGGTAGATGTAGCTATCGACATATTCTATTGTGTTTTCTTTAACATCTATGGGCTCTTTGTTGCTGTTTGTCATAATTTTGGTTTTAGTAGCATTCATTTCTAGGCCTACTTTCGAGCTTGCTTGGTAAAGTAAACATAGCATTTCTTGTAGATCTTTTGATGTCTCTGATAGTATGACTATGTCATCAGCGAATCTTAGATGGTTTAGATAGAAATTGTTTATTTTCACCACTCCCGCACGAAAGACGTGTCTTTCCTCTACGTAAACAGTGAGGAAAGTTGTTTTTTCCTCACTGTTTGAACAGTGAGGAAAGTAATGATCCCGTTCAAAAGAAACTAACCTTGCCTGATTTTTTTATGTTAAGTTTTAAAGTATATAATTTTGATTTGCTTTGTGACTATTTAATTTATTTACCTATGATGACTGAATACTTTCTTGCTGGGAGTGGTGAAAAGTTTTGTATGCAACATGTGAGCAAGTTCATTTGCTATTCGTTTTGTTGAGTCTTTCGCTTACTCAGGATTGAAATTTATAATCACTCGCTGCGCTCGTGATTCTATTTTTCAATCCTTCGCTCGCTCAAGACTCAAAATCAAAACTCATAGGAAAAACGAACTTTCCTCATATGTTGGATAAATAACTATTTTATGCCTTTTGTTTTCTAGTCTATTTCCTTAAATATGTTTTCTAGAACGGCAATAAATAGTTTAGGTGATAAGGACCTTGTCGGACTCCTTTTTCAATTTATACATATACAAACATAAATAAAATTGAAGTGTCTGTTTGTAATTGCAAAATAAAAGCTTTTTGGTGAATGCATATGAAAGTTTAAAAAAAAAACGTATTAAAAAACGTATTATTAACCTTTATAGAGTAACTAGTTTGCTTGGGTGCGCGAGCTGCGCGCAGCTCGCGTGTTTGGTGTTTATGAGAAATATTACTTACCCTTATAAAATTTTGAGAATCTATAGGCACCCCTAAATGAATTGGAAAATCCGTTAGAATTACCCCTAAAACAGTATGAAAACCCCTACGGACCCCTAATAAAACCTTATTTAAAAACTGAGACCTTTTCCCATAAAAAACATTACCCTAAAGTTTGCTGAGTTACGCTTCACCAACTCAACCATCGTTACGCTAAGGAGGTCGCCGGCTCGTTTCGCTCGCCACCTCCTCCCTTCGCTCCACTCAGGACCTACCTACCACCGGACAGGTTTCGACACCTACTATAATATTTGTTCAAACACCTGATAGTTATCTCTAACCGTTATTAAGTTACAGCCGTTTTCAATTATAGGGGAGGTTGGGGAGGGGAGCTTCACCCACTCAACCTTCGTTACGCTACGGAGGTCGCCGGCTCGCTTCGCTCGCCACCTCCCCCCTTCGCTTAACTCGGTCTCGCAGGTTCGCTCCACTTAGGACCTACCTACCGCCGGAAAGGGGAGGTTGGGGAGGGCAGGGGAGGGTATAAAAATTTCAACGCCCCCCAATAATAAAGTATAGTAACAATCAAAATTCCGCTACGTGTCCTAGTTTCCGAGATAAGATTGGGGGAGGGGTGAAGGGGGGGAGAGGGGGGAGTTTTGAAAAAAGAATTTAACTAAAAATCGGCCCCTTTATACGAATCTGAAAAAAAAATTGTTCGAAGTCTCTTAACTTCTGAGATTCGCTTAAAGGGGGGGAGAAGGGGAAAAAGGGGGACAACTTTGAAAAATGATTTTTACTTTTCCCAGCCTCCTCTATACGAATCTGCAAAAAAAAATGTTCCAAGTCTCTTGGTTTCCGAGATACGATAGGGAGGGGTGAGAAGGGGGGTGAAAAGGGGAGGTTTGGCACTTTTCCCATAGGTTTCAGAGTTAGTTGTTTACGAATCTGCAAAAATATACCCACCTCCCCATCCACCATCTCGGAGAACAATTCTGTCAATCAGTGAGTCAGTGGTAATTCAGCTTTATATAATATAATTTAGGCTAAAAAATAAACACCTTTGAAATTGTTCACAAAATCCGATTCAAATAGCTTCTAATATCTAAGCCTTCTTGTTTATATTAGCTGTAAGTTTCCCGAACAGAAAAAAAAACAATCTCGTGTAAAGTGTTTGTTATCGCGCTCCTGCGAAACGGGTTTTTTTTAACGGATTTTTTTTTTGTGTATATTTGGTAGGTCTGATAATAGGTCGTAGGCTATTATTTAGTCTCACACATTCACATCAAAATTTACACGCGAACGAAGTCGCGGGCAACACAACTAACTCTGGCAGTTAGTAGGTAAACAAATTAACTACGAGTTTTACGTAGTCACCTAACTATTTTGAAGAATATTACTAATATTAAGGACACCCCAAGAAGGATACCTAAACACGCCTTTTCCCAACTATGTCGGGGTCGGCTTCCAGTCTAACCGGATGCAGCTGAATATCAGTATTTTACATGGAGCGACTGCCTACCTGCCCTCCACAACCCAGTTAGTACTGGGTAATACGATACCACTTGGTAATACTGCTTGTTGCGACTACTCGACCAACGATGCAGCCCTCTTTTGTAAATAGGCATGACGACAGTATCAAAAAATTGCAAATCTATTTAGTCCGTCAGTTAGAGTATTGGAAATTAATGGACACGTATTTTTTGTTTTTGTAAATCAATAAATATTGACAAAAGATAAAACGCATCAAAACTCGGGAGTGGGGGCTCGTGACGTCAGAACTAGCTAAAAATTACACCTAGGCGTGACGTATTGAGAATTTTAAAAGCGTCATAACTGCGTCAATTTTGGTTTAGGTAACAAAATAAAAAACACGGGTCAAATATTTTTTGATAATCTAACTGACGGACTAATTGGATTTTTTTTAATGCCATTGCTCCTTTTTAAAACCATTGTCAACTTTAAAAATCAAAAGAAAATCAGAAGAGAGATTTGACAGTTTTATTCTGACATCTCTGCGAGATACCTACCTCACAAAATTCTAAATTGTCGTAGTATTATTATTTATACCTGTTTAGTTTGAACGTGAAATCTTCGTGACATTATAACAAGACATGTAAGTTGTTGTTAAACATGTCATGTTGTTGTTAACTTCTAGCAAGACATGTAAGTTGGGACCTTAACAGCTGCCCGACTTCACCCACTGCTGGGTATAGGCCTCTCTTTGTTTGTGCCAAGCTCCACGCTCCTGTGTCAACCACATCCAGGATATTACCGCAGTGGCAACAATACCGTCTGCCCATCTCGCCGCTCGCTGTCCCCTTACAGGGTCCATATTTATGTACCCATCTTTAAGCCCTTTGTAACATCTTTTAAGGGTTCCGTACCTCAAAAGGTAAAAAATGGAACCCTTGGAACCCCCGATTTTCTCAGGAACGAGTGGACCTAGCAAATTGAACTATTTGCTAGGTCCACTTACTAGGTCGATTTATACCAGATACTGAGGTCTATAGTCCCTATTATTAGATGTATAAAAATCAAGGTACTGAGTCAACATGATAAAAAGGTATGGGCAAATTTAGATTTTCGCGAAACCCTATGTAAGTATCAAAATTTACCTTAATTTTCAACTTTTTTTTATTTTTCAGACTTTTCCCTGTACCTACTTATGCTGTAGGACCTTGCTTTTAAGGTGGATGCATAAATAAATGGTGATGGATATATCATCAATACAACCCTCCAAGCGCATAAAGGTGTAGGAATTTACTTTTTCAAGGTCAAAGTCATTCCTGCACCTTTATGCGCTTGGAGGGTTGGATTGATGATTTTGATGATTATAATTCTATAACTACATACGTGTTACAGCCGCGATTCAAATTTTAATCAACATACAACCTGATACGGACATGCAAATTGCAAAAAACGTAAGAAAATTTGAATTTCGCGGGCTACCCTGACGCTCCACCTTAACCAAAATTGACAATTCTAGGTCAACCGGAAGTACCCTATAGGTTTTGGTCGAAAACCTATAGGGTAGTTCCCGTTGACCTACCCACGAGCCGGTTTTTTACAATATGAAATGCAAAATAAATAAATATGAACAGAATTGATTGTTGCCATCCGGGATAGAACCTGGATGAGACTAGCACAGGAGCATTGAGATTGCAAAAGAAAAGTTTTTTTTCAAAACACTTCCTCGAAAACTGGTTCTTATCGCACTACGATTAGGTTCAACATGCAATGTATTTCACACGTGTGCGATTTTTTCCACTTTCCAACACGTGTGCGGGAATGAAAATTGCCACAGATAACTATACCTATGCTTAGTCCAAATTGGTTCAAAGCCTATAGTCGGAGGTGAATGTTTTTTTTATTTCGGCAAAGGAATAATGCGTCTTTACGGCATAAATATTTGTTGAATATTCAAATTGTGTTTATAAATAGAATATCATACATATACATGATTATTTAAAACTAATATTTACTGTTATAAACAAATTAACATGTATTTGTGTTCTAAATACAAAAATATATTTAAAAAAAATATTTCTATATTAGGCTGTTGAGCGGCTTCATACCTTTGCTTCTCCTTCAACCTGGCGATAGCAAAGCGCGGAAAAAAAAATCATAGTTTCCTAATAATTCATGACAAAAATATTTTTCGTTCTTTTATTTTATTTCTTCAAAAGTGTATTGAAAAACGTCGTTTGATACACGTGGACATTTGTTATTGTATTCGAGGCGGAATTAACTCCCGAGCCGTAGGCGAGGGTGTTTTTGAGCCGAGAACTACAATAAACTTTCTCCACTTGTATCAAAATGTACTATTTCCCTCCCGTGCCATAATTTAATATAGTTATCAAGAATCTAAGTACATCAAGTCTTTAAAATTAAATTTATAATTACAAAGAGCATTTTGCATGTGGTGTTTGCCTGTAATTGGTTGTGCAGTTAGATTTAAGACACAATTACTTGTATGTTCCTATCTGCGGGCCTACCATGACGTCTTAAAGCAGGATCGTTTTAATTTCGTGCCAGTGTGGGAAAGAGATGGCGCTAGACGTCCTCTATAGCTCCGTCTCTTACCCACACTGGAACGCGATTAAAACGATCCTGCTTTAAGACGTCATGGTAGGCCACCTGTATATTATCTGTAACGACTGTTGGTGAACCTTAATTAAATAAATAAAATAGCAACTTAGACCGCGCGTACACAGATCGTTGGGTTTCCGTCTGTACGCAAAATTTTCTCATTTCTAACTCTCCCTGGGTTCGCGCCCAGGCAATGCTGAATGCTCTACTCATCTACTGGCATCGACACCGGATTGTGATTTATTTGCCTCGAGACGGGTAGACGTATGTCGTGGATGTGGTGATTTTGCCTTTGCGGCTTCGTTATGAGTCTTTTTACTTCCTTTAAAAACCATTTCCGTCTGTCATATGGAATCTTTTCTCTAATACAAATATAATTGTCACCAGGCCCATACCACACGCTGACGGTAGGCAGGCTTCCCCAAGGCCTGATCTGTGTTACTCTGCTATTAGATTGCTAAAGATGTCTGTAAGTATAACACCGAAGTCAATAACATGCGATCTCTTTGCATTTTTAGTTGCTCGAATTAATTTCTAGCATCGCGTAAAGCAAACTCGAAACTATACGACGACGACTATTTGACGACCCGAATGGCGCAGCGGTAGTGAGGCTGCCTTACGTTCTTAGGGTCCCGGGTTCGAATCCCGGTTGGAGCAAATGTTTGTGTGATGAGCATGGACATTTGTTTCCGAGTCATGGATTTATATGTATAATAAGTATGTATTTACGAACAAAAACTATATATGTAGTATATCAACTATCTGGTGTCCACGACACAAGCCTCGTTGCTTAGTGTGGCACTAGATGGCGCTGTGTGTTAATGTCCAGCGATATTTATTTATTTTATATCCATTTATTTCAATAATAATTTAGAATTGCCTGCCCATGGTTAGGCCTCCGACAAGGTAGACCGACGATCTGGCGATAGTCTTGGAAATCCACATTGTATTGTATTCTATAACGGGCTGGTGACCGCAACTCCACGTCAAAGCGCGTATTTTCCACTTATGCGAGAAGCAAGCAGCGGTCGACGACTTGGCAACGTTTGAAGCTTTATGTCCAGCTGATGACGTCTGTCGGCTGAAATGATCATGGTCGAGGAAAGTCAACGTCGTTATTCAAAAAACAAGAGAGAGCATCAAAATATGGGCCAGAAAAATGTTGTGATCTAATGTGTGGCTGGCAAGCCAGTCACACATTAGATCTTACCGTAGTTAACTCAGCACGACTGTACGAGGTGGCTATGTATTATTTTATTCGACAGCACGTACCCTCGGACCAGAATTGATCTGTTTCCATGGAGGGCGACGGGATGGTGGCGGTGGTGAGAGGCCTCCGGGAGGCAGGGCTCGCCGTCACGCTGTTAGACGGGAACAGGCAGTACACTCTGCTGCCAAATACTAGTAAGATATCTATTCAGTAAGTCCCGCTTCGTGGCAAGCGACTTTGCGGCAGGCCAGACGGAGATGGCGAGATGAGGTGGACACCTCTAACAACTATTGGGTCTTGGCAGCTCTGGGCAGAGAGCGGGCTAAAAAAAGTTTTCTCAGCTAAGAATTTAGATTTTATGACCCTGTGCGATTGAATCATAAATTAAGGGATCCAAGATAAACCAAGATAACCGACATAGTTCTTAGCATTATTAAACGTAAAGTGGCAGTCGTCAGGGCTTTATAGCAGCAAGGAATTCCTGTTGGTGATACACAACTGTCAAAAATCTAGTGCTAGATAGAGAAACGTATCCTATCCGAAGATCGCTACGGGCAATATTTATCAATTTCAGATATCAGACCAGTAATTTCAAACTAATGGGCAAAATACATTCAATGAGGGGCACTATACATACTTTTTTGTCCACTATAAGGCGATCAGTAGGATCCTTTCCATCAGTAGATCTTTATAGTGAACAAAAAAGTAGTCAAACACATCAATCACGCAAAATTTGTAGCAGAGTTTTTGTCTGTCGCAGACAAAAAATCTGTCGCCTGCGCTGCCCCTGACGTGTATTTATCATGTCGCGATGAATAGTCGTGAAAACTGATGGTGCACTCCTACAGCGCCGAGGTCATAGCCCTTATACACGTAGTATATTACCACGCCACGGCGTCGCTACCTGCCAGGATGTGACGTCATACCTATCTTTTACTAAGTTTCCATTTTCATTATCCAGCATTTTCTCCAGCAACACAACCAGCATCAACTCAACGCGCGGCCCCCAAAACCATAGTGCATGCGTCCACACAGCAATGTCCCCCGAAGTTCACTGCTGACATCAGCACGGAGCCTGCCACGCCCCAGTGTGACCGGGACGTTCAGGCTATTGATGGGAGATACGCTTCTACGTATAAGGTGCGATTCTTTATACTATTTGTAAATCATTTGTAGATCTTTGACAGTCGTTACAGGTAGTCAGTGGCCCTAAAAGTCTGACAACCAGTCTTACCAAGAAGGGGTATCGTATTACCCAGTACTAACTGGGTTGTGGAGGTCAGATAGGCAGTAGCTCCATGTAAAATATTGATATTCAGCTGCATCCGGTTAGACTGGAAGCCGACCCCAACATAGTTGGGAAAAGGCAATGAAAAATGATGATGACTTTTACACTATTCATCATCAGCCTATTAACGTTCCCACTGCTGGGACACAGGCCTCCTCTCTATGAGAGGGAATGGGCTATAATCCACCACGCGGGCCCAGTGCGGGTTGGTAGATGTCACATGTCTTCGAATTTTTGGTTCTAGGACATGCCGGTTTCCTCACGATGTTTGCCTTCACAGGTTTGAGAGCAGTGGTGATGAAATAAATTACACAACGTAATGCGCCTGCCTGGGTTCGAACCCACGACTTACTGTTCGTAAGTCGGGGCCGCCACCACTGGGCCACCGCTGCTCTCACACACTTTACACTATTCTCGTTCTAGTAACTTATCAAAACTACGGCAGATTAGACTAACCCCGCGTTTATACTAAGGACTGCCTCGTTGGTGTAGCGGTTGCAAGCGTGGCTGAGCACGAGGTCCTGGGTTCGATTCCCAGGTCAGGCATTGTAAAGGGGGGGGCCAAACGCCTCATGCCGGAGGCTCTACGCGGGAGTCGTGCGGTCCATGGCCCTTTACGGGGCCCCGGTGTGGGCGCGTTCATTGAGGCAGCGAGCCGCCCACCACTTGAACGTGCCCCAGAAGGTGGTAGCCGTAAGGCTGGTACCGCACGATCTCCCGCGAGGCGGCGAACCTCCTTGCCGGATTGCCGCCATGGGATCTGGAGGCAATAGTCCTCGCGCGCCTACACGAGTGGCGCGCGGAGGCGCTACGCCGGGGGGAAACTCCGCTGCCGCGGCAAATTGTCGCTCAGCGGACGGACTTTCGGCGGGATCTCATGGCGACATGGAGAGAGCGACTATCGCAACCCCGTGCAGGGCACGCCACAATAGTGGCGATAAGTCCCCTCTTTGAGGAGTGGCTGGAGAGACCGCCTGACGCAGGTTCTTACCGGACACGGATGTTTCGGTAAGTTCCTGCACCGAATCGGGCGGGAGGAAACGCCCGGGTGCTATCATTGTGAGGATAGGCCGGAGGACACGGTGGAGCACACTGTGGAGGTGTGCCCCGCTTGGGTGGAGCACCGCCGTGTCCTCGAGGTGGCGATCGGCGGCGGCGACCTCTCGCTCCCGGCCCTGGTCCGTGCCATGGTCCGGAGCGAGACGGAATGGGACGCCGTCACCTCCTTCTGCGAAGCAGTCATGCTAGCGAAGGAGGTGGCGGAACAGGACAGGGAGAGATCCTCACGTCCCGGCCGCCGCGGGAGACGCCCCGGGCGTCGGGGGCCACGTGGTGGCTTCCGGCCACCGTAGGCGCGGGCCTGTGGACGGGGAGCTATGGGCTAGCTCGCCGTCCGTACGTCTCATGACGACAGGCCGTGTCGACGGCGCGTTCGTGTTCCACGCGCGCCTCAAAGAGAGTCAGCAATAGGGAAGGGGTCCGCAAGGACCGAAGCCTGCCGGGGCTGCGGGACTATTCGAAAGAGATACCGAGGCCCCGGAACACAAAGGGCGATGAAGGAACATGGATGGGTTTTAGTCAGTAAAAGTCTGACACTCCCTCCTGCTCCGCCCAGAGCGGGAGAAGTCATTTGATGATTTCCCATCCGAAAAAAAAAAAAAAAAGGCATTGTAAAGGCTTCTTAAATTTCTCAGAAATTTAAATGTGGTGCTGTTCCACAAACGATGGGGCACTTAATATGTGTGTCCTGCGTGTCCTGTTGTCTGTTCACTGCAGGAACTGATGGACGCTACTGAAAGCGCCAAACTAGTCGCTCAGTTCCGGGCCGACACAATTTAGATTGCCATCGACACGCTAAGAAGAAGATTTCTCAGAACCAGCCACGAGGTTTGGATATGTGCCCGGTTGATGACAATTATTTATTTACATGGGACTTATACGTAACTGGCAAAATGGAGGTGTAGATACTATGACGTACAATTCTACCTAACATGGGGCTGCATCCCCGGCAGACATTGGCCCTTGCGGACCCCTTCCTTTCTGCTGACAGCACTTTGAGGCGCCCGAGAACCTGCGCCGTCGACACGGCTTGTCGTCATAAGACGGACAGATGGCGGGCTAACCCATAGCTCACCGTCCACAGGCCCAATCATCGTTTACACGTTAGGACAAGTAAAAAAAGTTTTATAAAAACATTGTAGAACGCTTGTCAAAAACATGAACAAAATAGTTAACAATACCTTTTTCTATCAGATTTCTACGAAGCGGTTCAGTAATTGATTTTATCTTATTGGTAGTTATTTAATTTCATGTATTTATAGTTGATTTACTTTCTGTTTACTAGACGATGCATTGCAATGTGCGTCCTACGTCCCCTTCAGTGCAGGTAACTGAGTTTCCACCACAACGAACTGAACTTTATCCTGGTAAGTGCTCTTCTTCTTCTCTCTCTCTCTCATACCATCATTCTGCCTCTTTCTATTTTCTTCCTCTCTTTCTTTTAGGTCATGGAAACTTTATAGTGGGTGGTTCTGGGAGTGGGGCTAACGGCTGTCCGATTAGACCCAGTTCTCCCAGTTACAGAGGAGGCATGAGCTGGCCTGATCCAGGTAAGTGGTATCACCATCACCTCTGCCAACATCTGCCTTGCTTTTATCCTATGTTAAGTCCGGCTTCCAGCGTAAGAAATTAAAAATATCATAGAGAATGCTGCAATCACCAGTATTTTACGTTATTTTGGGGCCGGGTTCTTCGATTGGTAGCTCTCAATAAGCCTGGACCAGAACTGCCGCATCCAGAAGCGAATGGAGAACCATGCAAGAGGCGTATGTCCATCAGTCGACGCAAATGTACTGAGAAGCAAGAAGAAGAATAGGCCTCATTTTAAAATCACCCAAAGGGCGATGAATGGGCTGCTCGGAGATTTGTTGCAGCAAGAAATGAAAAGATACGGTATAAGCTCTTAAAGAGGGATCTATAGAAACTTAGAACCCACATCATCGTCTTCCGCCCTTGTCCCATGTTACTCGGGGTCGGCGCAACACGTTTTTCTGTCAATCATCACTCCTTTTTCCTTCATTCACAATCCGTCCATCTTTTCTTTGGCCTTCCTCAAAACTTAGAAACCAAAAATAAAGTTATTTAGGAACTTTAGCAATTCTACACAAAGTTGCCATTTTAAAAATCCCGGCTCCCCCTCTAAATTTTCATTGAGTACAGCAGCGAAAACAAATCATCATTCACCTGCCCTTATCCCAATTCATTCGGGGGCAGCATGTTTTCTTCTTCCATACTTCTCAATTTTTCATTGCCTCATCAGACACTTTTTTTCTTGCCATATAATTCTTAACAAGTCCATCCATCGTTTCTTTGATCTTCCTCTACTCTTATACACATTTACATATCCACATTCATACTCAAAACTTTCCTCACGACATTTTCCTCGATCCTCCGCAAAGACATCAGTAAGATGAGTAAGAAGCCGCACACAAGAGCGGATCTTTCAAAAGTTACCTCCTAATACATTTCAGGTTCAGTCTGCTCCCCTCGACCTTCACGCATGGAGGATGCATTTGCCAGATCTCTGAGGAAGTATCCCAACTGCCTCTCGCCTGACAGGTCTTCGGAAGTCATGGAAAGACTCGTCAATTATACTCAAGCTAAGGGCTGTAAGTGTCTTCTGTTTGTGTTATGTCATAGCATCACGTCCCTCCCCGAAACCACTTATGTTTAAGTAATAGGGAGCGAACCTATTGCCATCACACGGTCACAAGTCCAGTCACTGGGCTACTACTGAGTATTTCCTGGTGGGAAAACCCAATAACACTTTGCCCAATGATGCAGAGCAGTGACGAAATCTTCTTGAGAGGTAGTAGTGCTCTTGGTGTATGAGCTTGTCCGAGGAAGTACTACACCAGCTATTTCTTCTGAGAAGCAGAGTTACTATGTTGAGATTTAAAGAGTTTGGGTACTTTTGAAGTTAATAGTTGCAGGTGGAGCGAAATAAAAGGATTTGATATAATGCGTGTTTTATTTATTTGTACGATGCAGAATAACGCCGGTCAAGGCGACGACATTTTTTCTGCCATCATGGTTATGGGCCCAGTCACCCGGAGCGAAATAAAGGAATTATTGCGTGCCAGCTGTGGTAAAACAGCGGTGTGATTCTGCGGTCTCGCAACAACGCCGGTCAAAGGCGACGACATTTTTTCTGTATCGTACAAATAAATAAAACACGCATTATATCAAATCCTTTTATTTCGCTCCACCTGCAACTATTAACTTCAAAAGGTACTGGTTTGTAATTACAGGCTCATTAGACATTCTAACTTTACCTCTGTGATAGT
This sequence comes from Xestia rhomboidea, assembly GCA_963853795.1. Taxonomy (NCBI): domain Eukaryota; kingdom Metazoa; phylum Arthropoda; class Insecta; order Lepidoptera; family Noctuidae; genus Xestia; species Xestia rhomboidea. The sequence continues at coordinate 1,352,766 of OY970783.1, forward strand.
AAATGAACTGCATCGCCACTCTATATTTCCATTGGCAGTAAACTCTTTACATCAGGACATGTACCTCATAGCAGTATTACTTTAATGTTACATCAGTGGGAGAGGGACACCTAGCTCAATCTATCTAAAAAAATACTGAAATGAGAGGTTATGGCAGGCCACTAAGGAGGCCGTTGGATTGTTTGTGCTTCAATAACAAAAATCATTATTTCCCAATTTCATCAGCATCAAGAAACTACAGAAACTCATCTCCAAACAGAAGCTCAGAACACTCATCCCAAAACATCGTAGAATCTAAAGCCACCTTCAACGCGACTGCTCGTAGACATTTTTACGAGCCTGATGGTAGCATACGTTCTAGAAAGAATGAGGATCCTGCTACGAGAGATAGGAGGATCAATGACCATTATGACAGGCCTGTCAGGGGCTGTTATGATGTCAGGTACCTAAGGGATATGACGAAGAGGACGAGGGAAAGTGGGGGGTCCTATACGAGTTATGTAAGTGTATTGAGTATTGTGGTAGTTTGGCTCATGGCTAAGGCACGGACTGTACCAAAGCGGAGACGAGTGGAGATGTCCGAAGCGCAGAGAGAGGAGATGCGTAAGATCTCGGATGAATGCACCAAAGCGAATAGGATCGGAGATGAGCAAAGCGGAGAAGAGAGGAGATTTGCACCACCTCTCACCGCACGCCACTTACAACACGCTGCTCACCATATGCTGCACACAGCATACCGCACGCCGGCGCCGCTCACAGCATACCGCTCACCACACGTCGCTAATAGTACACCGCTCACCGCACTCCGCTCACGTCACTTTTCTACTGAGCGCTTGTCTGCTAGCCGAAATTCTTTTGGTGGTTTACAACACAGCCCCTCTTTTGTCATCTCGTCTCCGCTTTGGTGGAATTTGGCCCTAAAGCATGAGCTCACCTAATGTTTGCTAGCTTTCCGATCCGAGGCGATGCAATAATGGTAAACGGGTCGAATGTAGGCGCTGGTGATCCACTGTAGAGCTTTTACTTTGGTTCATCACTCTATACGGCGCCACGCTACACTGTTGATGCATTTGCTCTAATAGCAACCCATCGTCCGACAGGCATTGTTGACCCTATACCACTTCAGAATCTTCTTCTCTGTCGAAACCGCATGTAGTAGTCGTACTACGTAGTCTAACTGCTGGCGCTTTCATACAAGGGCCCTTCACAAAGCAGTCAACGAAGCTGTACGGTCGACCAAGCTATTTGGTTTACATTTTACAGTGTAATTTGCATTTTGAAATGTAAACCAAATAGCTTGGTCGACCGTACATGAAATTAAGTAACTATACGCAAAAAGTGAGCCGTCGCGGGACGCCTGGCAGATGTGTAACATCAAAGTACAAGCAATATGCATAAAAAAGGCAATATTAAATAAAATAAATGAAAATAAAAGAATATCCTTATGCTGGAATCTAACTCGAAGTCACGAGATTGTATCCCACCGCTCTGTGCCTCGAGACCAGCTGACTTGTTGTAAACCGTGTCGAATATTTGTAGATCTTATGCTGCTTCAAACACGCGGTTTTCATTTGTTTTACCACGGCATGCGTCGCAACGCTCGCCACGCCATTTTCATTTGTTTTTTTTTATTTACTAGCGCCTATAGATGTTTTACATCAAAAATATTAATGGGAAGCGACTTTTCGTTTGGGGTGAGAAATCACGTTTGGCAGTGGTATCTACTAACGCACTAAACACGTTGTGCTGATGGATGCATTGAGTAGTACAGGGGGCATAGATGTATTTCAAGTAAACATTAAAAATGTGTGATCTCCAATGTCATGTGACATTAATGAAGTAAGACGACATGACGCTGACTGGTGTCTCTAACCAATTCAAATGACGTTTTCTTCCATTGACAGCCGTACAGCCATCCAGTTTGCCCTCCGACAATCAGAGAGACGCATGATTATCATCCGCTCTCATGTGATTATCAGAATGTAAGTGGACACTTTGATCAATTTCATTTATAACACACACGCTTCTGCCAGCGGCTTCGCCCACGTGAAGTTTGATAAATTGTCCTATGGGATCTTACTACCGGGATAAAAAGTATACAGGTTATAATCTATCTGTGTGCAAAATTTCAACCAAATCCGTTCAGTAGTTTTTGCGTGAAAGAGTTTTACAAACATCCCATACATCCATGCTCACAAACTTTCGCTTTTATAATATTAGTAGGGTTATTACACCAGCAGGCTTAGCCAAGTTGACGATCTACAATCGTTAACGCATAGAAAACTAACCAAATGTATGGTAATGACATCATTTTAACGTTAAGTCACGTGGTCAAAACAAACGAATTGAAACATTAAAGTTCAGTCAAAACTGTAAGTTGGCTACGATTTATATGGGATGTAGCGATCGCGATTGTAGAAACGAATACATTTTATTGTATCATCTTAACCGATGTAAACTTGTCTACGAAGTTTTTATTTGCTTGGTTTGACCACGTGACTTAACGTTTACGATTGTAGAAAGAGAATCGATACGAATCGTTTGTTACTTGGCTAGGCCTGCAGGTATCATGGACAACTCAGACAATGGCCAACCTTCCATCTTGTACCGCATGCTTTGACACCTGCGCATTTGATGATGATGGCTCCGTCAGTAAGCTGGGTCCGTGTAGCTGAGTTTTGGGCTAAGGATATGCAAAGGACCTTGGGCACAAATGTATGGACTCTGGTCCTGGACCCAATAGATATAAATAGTATATCGAAAGAAAGGTATATTCTCATAGAGCACGAATAGGTATGGCGCTTGTCCTGATATGTTGTCCGATCGGAGTACGCGTACCTTGAATATTAAATCATCATGTGAATATGTCTCTAAGTATTTATGATATATTTTTTAAATGGCTGTTCTGATTTTAATGATTTAGATCTTAAATGAAAGGTGTCTCTCCAGTGTTATAGGACATAGTATCCCATGATCTGTCCACGAAGTAGACACAATAGTTAAACAATGGCGTCTCGACCAAATTGGTCATTTGACAGATCATGATTTATTGGATATGTTATAGGATATCACAAAATGTGAAATAAAACAAGATGGCGGACGTGAGCTTTAATGATGTGTTGGGATTTACCGAAATGTGTTAGGATTTTTTTTTTGTTGGAAAGTGGAAAATAAGTACACGATTATGACAGCCGCGACCAATAGCTTAACGTGCTTTCCGAGATACTGAGAAAACTCGGTATGTAAGGATGGTGACCCATCCACACACCAACCTAAGTAAACACGGCTTAACCTAAAGCGATATCGACCCGAGTGGCTGTTATTAATTAGCCACGAGCTCCTCTTTCGATGTGGAATGAATTCACATATTCATTCCAGCTTAGTAATCACTACACAATACGTATTTTATTGATTTTTGGAGTACTATCTGAGATAATGAAAATATTTTATAAGCCGATATCTCGAATCGGACAACAAATCCAAATGTAACCCAATAATAACTTTTTTTCCTCTTGAAAAGACCTATCCATCGATGTACGATTTAAGTCCATTTTTGGTCCTTATGACCATAAGGACCAAAACGCCCGAACCCCTTTTTTTGCTATCAACATCCTAAGACAAAGACCTGTTTTCCCGAAAGAAAGTAGACAGAATCATATGGCACGGACAGGTTTCGCCTGCTACCTAAAGTTTCATGTAATAGAGGCAAGCCTAATGCCGTTGTGAATAATTCACAACGGCATTAGTCTTGCCTCTATTAGACTTTTCCATTAACAAATTATTTGTTAATGGAAAAGCCTCAAATCGAGCTAGGTCACTATGAAATTGAAATCATCTTTCGTACCTTTAAAAAAAAAATACCTTGCCCCACACTAAATCCTATTTATATTTTCTTTGGTTTCAGAGTTCAAATTCAGTCAATATGGAAATTCAAGGTAAGTAATACCGCACATAGTTCTAGTATTTGCCTGTCATTTCTAGTCAATACCTATTCTATTTGTATCGCAATTTAATTTCCTTCTCTCTTCCTACGTATTTGTGCTAGAAGTCCCGTCGTTACCATCAATCACTAGTGACACAGCGTTTAATCTATCCATACGATCACAATACTATTATTTTAATCGACATCATCATCATTACTATCTTCTTGCCCATCCCATGACATGTCCCGTTACTTGGGATCAGCGCAACACGTTTTTTCTTCCCTGTCAACAGTCACGCTATCATTAACTCCTTTTTCTCTCATATCATTCCTCACGCGATCTATACGTCTTTGCTCTTGGTCTTCCTCTCCCTCTCCATCCATAAACATTTATATCAATCATTCTTTCCTTGTAATCCACAGCTGCTGTCAAAATGTTATCCAAAGAAGTGTCAACGTTACCACGACCAGACGTAACTAGGAAAACTGTAAGATGCTTATTATTTTAACATAAGAATACACTTGTCTTCCCCAAAGTAAACTTCTAGAGGTTCAACGGACACTCACATTTCAATATTTGTGTTTTAGTACAATGTAAGAAGTTGACGAGACTACTGCCATCAACCGATCACAAATCCCGGCTCCGGAGTACCACTTTCTTACTTTATCGTGTAGCTGGCTAGTGCCTTACCTGGTATCAGAGTTTTTATACCGCCCATGGGGCCTCTGACTTGGCTAATACAGAGAAATTCTTATTCAAATTATTGGATAAACCCAAAAATTAATACTGCTCGATCTGGCGATGTAAAAATCTGCACATTAGGCATGACGACAGTATCAAAAAATTGCAAATCTATTTAGTCCGTAAGTTAGAGTATTGGAAAGTAATAGACACGTATTTTTTGTTTTTGTAAATCAATGAATATTGACAAAGATAAAACGCATCAAAACTCGGGAGTGGGGGCTCGTGACGTCGGAACGAGCTAAAAATTATACCATGGCGTGACGTATTGAGAATTTTAAAAGCGTCGTGTCTTCGTCAATTTTGGTTTTCGTATCAAAAGAAAAAACACGGGTCAAATATTTTTTGATAATCTAAGTGACGGACTAATTAGTTTTTTTTTTGTCGTCTCGCCTATACTTCAAACCAGACTAAACCGAAACTGAAATCGGAAACGCATACCGGTACCGCATGCGGTGGTCGCAATGACCGACTGTTCACACGAACGGCCGTACAACTGTTGCGGCCTATGTTTGTGTAGGTATTTCAATATGAACCTCCTCATTTTGGCCGGAGCCTCTGCCACCAGAGTTACACATGCTTAATAGTTGTCAGCGTAGTGCGCAATTTTCCTTAAGATCTTTGTTTTAGGTAGCCGTTCCTGAATCCCCCACATCCTCAGCTAAAGAAGAGTACGCGGCAGGTGAAGGTGAAGGTGAATTCTACTACGTTGAAAACATAGACATAAGAACATCGATCAAATCCATACAAACGAATTGCTATGCTTCCGACACGACTTTAAAACCTAGAAAATCTGCTCAAACAGTTTTTAGCACTATAGATTTTCATTCAAGTAGAAACAGAACTATAGTTAGTAGGAAAACTAAATCGCAAGATGCGATAAAGTTAACCAAAGATGAATTGAAAATTAGTCTGTTAGAGCTTATCAATGAAATCTCTGATACTGTGTCTAAAAATACCATTAGAGATGAATTGATAAGAAAATTGTTTAATACTAGTGAGAGGACTGACCATATATGTGATAGAGCGAAAATAAAACATGACAGATGCCACAAATATGTTGAAGATTATTGTCCAACAGTTTGTGATTACGTAGGAGATTATGAAGACCTCCTAAGCAAACTTAAACATTGTTACGGGGACGCAAACAATGTTTTAAGATCTGAAATAAAACCTTTTAGGTTGTCCGAGTATCGACAACTCGACTTCGTTTTAAAAGACTGGGTCAATCATTTGAACTTACAAACTGATGACATAAGCAGGTCTAGCGATAGGAGAGATCTTCTTAACTCAGTTGAAGATAGAATTAAAGCATTATTGAAAAACTGGACTAAAGAAGATTTCGATTTGAAATCAGAAATAGTGAAAATTTTACAAGAAATTCCTATTGAAGTTAATAAAAGTTATGGCATGAAATCTTATTTACGGAAACTAGTAGATGTGTTACTGAAAAGGATGAGAAATGTGATAGTAACTGGACAGACTGGAAGGGTTAGAAGAAGACCGTTCGCAAGTAGATCAAAGAACATACTAACTGAAGACGATATGAGAGATTTCGTAAGAGAACATTTATTGAATTATGCTAATGAAAATAATTCAATAATTTATAATGAATTTCTAATGTATGATTTAGAAAATGAACTGATAGATCTAATGATGGACTCAATCGAGTCCATTTGGTGTGGGCACGATGATGAGATTATGGATGAAATGGAAATAATATTCCAAGATTTTGGCAAAATATCGAATAAGCACGCGAAATATATTTCTAACCTAATGCTCCAAGATTTACAAGACATGCTAAATAATTGCATTTTCAACCAAACTTACACCATTCTAAACGTCAGTAATAATTCAGGGCATGTATTGCCCTGTTCAACCAACTGTACAGATTTCAGTATCGGATCTATAACTGAGGAAGATTTGCAAGCGAACCTAGATCGTTATACGAATCAACTCTGTCTACAGATCAATCAGTGGTTAGATGACTTGGAAGTACTCCAGACTAAAGACCGTGGTTTTAGAGACGTAGTCGTAAATGACCTGGCAGGAGATATTATAGATAGACATAAGTATGTAGAAATAAATCACACCGGTAGAGATTCTGACCAAGACCGATTAGAAGCTTTGAAATATCAGATATTTAAATGGATAAACAAATTAGTAGGAGATGATAATCAGGAAACTATAAATAATGCTGAAAATTTATTGCAAAGGATTAATAGTGTACCTGTTCCTATGCTGGTAAACCCTAAGCATCTGAGTGCAGGACGAGCTGAAGTGGATAAAAGTGCTTGTCCCAACGCTGGTCGAAGTACACTAACACCTTATTCACAACCAGTTCAATCTAAACCGTGCTATGGTAAGGAGACTTGCCCAAACACGTCAAAAGATGGTACAGGAATCAATTCAAGAGGACTGTTCGATGAAGGTAATAGTTTTCCTAACGCACGGACTTCCAAACCTCAGGGAATTCATGATCAGACTGCCCGTGGATCTTGTGGCCGTGGGCCCCGAAATTGTAATGCATCTCGTTCACAAGGCCAAAGCAGTCTTAACAATAGCAGAGCATGTGAACGTAGTTTTGGCCCAGCTTCACCTAATAATCCATGGGGTTCTAACACTTTTTCATCTGGGTTCACTGGTAACCTTAGTCAGCCAAGACAAGGAATTGTTAGCGGTAGCGCAATTGGCCCTTATGGAACCTGTGGGACAAATCAGCCATCAATGCATGACCCAAATCAATCAATCAGTGCCTGTTCACCAAACCGCCCCGTGGGTTCAGTCCCAGTAAAAAAATTGAACGAAGACTATGACGAATACCTTAAACAATGGGTTAAAAAAATACCAATAACAGATAAAAAGGAAGAAGAACCAGCAAGACTGAAAGTCTATAACGGAATATGGAAAGCTGTAACTAAGATGAAATTAGATCCTAACATTTTTGGCAACCAATATTACTGCCAAGATGTCTTGGAAGAAGAGATGGAAAGGCTATTGCAGGGTGTTCCACAATCACAGGAGTTAGAAACAGCAAAGCCTGCGTTGAAAGCACAGCTACTCCAAAAGACTTTAGCTATGAATGACTTGATCAAATCCACGAACGCACCAGCTTCTTTTAAACAGCAACTTATGGATAATATCGAAAATAATTTACCAGAAAGAGCGCCCACTGAGGAAGAAGATAAAGCAAATGATGAACTCGATAAACAGAACATGGCAGACTATTACATACTTTACACAAGGTACAAAGACGATGACGACGTTAAAGCTACTGTTCACAGGAAGAACTTCTTGAAGAAACTTGACGAATACCTAAATAAAATAAAAAATAGGCATAATTTAGTAGAAATGAAAACAACGGCTTACGCGAATGAAATCATAAATTCTCTGGAGAAAATCCCCACGCCAAATCTGTCGGCTATCAAAGATGAAACGGATGAGATTTTACTTGCTATGGAGGTCGAAAACTGGATTTCTGACATTCCTCAAAATACTTTTGTGAGTCTTATAGAGAAAAGAAAGACGAGAGATGCAATATTTAAAAAGATTCAAGAAATTGGCTTAGGTGGTGTGAGTTGTTGCGATAACGCATTCAGGGTAGCATTGAACGCAGAGCTACCAAAAAACTTAGAAAATATGCCAATACAAGAAGGGATTAACAAAGAATATCTGATAGATGAGTTGGCAAATAGAATCAAGAATTTATCAACATCTATACGAAGAGTATCATTTCAAGGAGCAGAAGATTATGAGGAGTTTAGCAGAAATATGCCAGGAGCATCGAGTATGCACGAGATGACTGGAGATAGGAGTTCCTATTTAATCGCTGGAGAAAATATTGTTAAATGTTCTCCTAGACAAGTTGGGATGAGATTGGGTGAAGGGAGACAACACTCAGTGCACTCAGTGCCGTGCTCAGAAGATATTCAGTGGCTTTCTATGGACAGGACAGAAGTACCATCGCAAATGCGCAGTGGGTACGTAGCACCTCAAGATAGGCAATCGCCGCAAGTGTACAATCCGAATGAATCAGGGCAAATACCCCAGAGACCGCAATCGCCACAAATGTATGCTTCAAATGCTCCAGTCTGTTGCGGACTTCTTGGGAGAAGCAATGTCAGCGGAGGAAATATTTCTAGTGATACTGGTCCGAACAGGATTTGGAGAAATGAGGGAGCGCCTGTACCGCAGAAGAGACAAAAGATGTCGACGCAAGAGAGCCGGGCGTCAGAATGTGCGTGCAATAGATCTGGTCGACCTGGAAATTTCGGGACAAACGCTGGTCCTAAATTAAATTGGGCTGGTGGCCAAACGCCTGTGCCCGACGAGGAAATCCAATGGTATTCTATGGAAGTGACCGAAATTCCTTCGCAAATGCGCAGTGGGTACGTAGCACCTCAAGATAGGCAATCGCAGCAAGTGTACAATCCGAATGAATCAGGGCAAATGCCCCAGAGACCGCAATCGCCACAAATGTATGCTTCAAATGCTCCAGACTGTTGCAGACTTCTTGGGAGAAGCAATGTCAGCGGAAGAAATATTTCTAGAGATACTGGTCCGAACAGGACTTGGAGAACTGAGGGAGCGCCTGTACCGCAGAAGAGACAAAAGATGTCGACGCAAGAGAGCCGGGCGTCAGAATGTGCGTGCAATAGATCTGGTCGACCTGGAAATTTCGGGACAGATGCTTGTCCTAAATTAAATTGGGCTGGTGGCCAAACGCCTGTTACCAACGAGGAAATCCAATGGTATTCTATGAAAGTGACCGAAATTCCTTCGCAAATGCGCAGTATGTCAATTGCATCGCCAAGAGCGCCATCCCCACCAGTGTATGGTCCGAATTCAGCAGACCAAGCAGCTAGCCAGAGAAGTTATCCAGGAAGTTCTCAAGGACCGAACACATTTACCCCTAATACTCAAGCGCCTTTCGTCCACGCTAGGGAGGTACCATTTTCGTCATTTAACCAAAGCCAATTACCTCAAACCAGCCCATTACTTCAAGGACAGTTTGGCCAAGGTAGCCCAGGACGGTTCAACCAATGTGTTGGCCCGGCTTTTGGACCACTTTACCAACCTCCACCAGATATCGGTCCGGGACAAACCCCAATTTTTTCCAATAATACATTGGGACAAACTTTTGCTCCTAATGCTCCTTGTTGTCAAGGAAGCTTAAGACCAGGAAGACAAATGCCAAAGTTGGGCCAAGCCAAGCCTAATGTCCCAGGCAGTTCACAAAACGGTCAAGCTTCCAGTGGAGTAATTGAGGGCAGTGGCCAAGGTTTTTCGATCACTCAGCCTAATGTTTCCCAAGGTCAAGTTACATTAAATCAGACCTCACAGAGTCCTGGGCCTATATCAGCAGCTCCGAACAACTTAAAGATGATGGCAGGCGGTCGGATGGGAACACTTAGTAAAAGCCAAGTCCCGGGACCTAGTTCACAGCCAAATGTGCCAACGGGCAGTGGACTAGGCACCACGTTCTATCAAACCGGCGGTCAAGGAGTAGGAACGCACGCAATCCCAGCTATACGCGTAACTACAGACGATAGAAGTATACAACAACCATGTAATCAGAATCAAAGTATACAGCAACCTAGTAATCAAAATCAATTTATGCAACAACTAACTAAGAACCAAAGTATACAACAGCCTTGTATGACAGCTGATAAAAGCTTACAAGCCGCCTGTATGCCTGCTATGTTTTTGGGAAGACCTGAAGGCTGTTTTGCTCCTGATAGGGACAGAGAGGTGGAAAGATGTAAGTGTATTAGAAGAGGAAGAAAGTTCAGACCACGGATGCAGATAGATCCTAATGATGCCCAAATGCAATACCTTCCTTGCCGTCCAGTAACGGGACATTTTCCGTGTTTCTTTTAATGATACATGTTCATGTTTTATTTTTGTTAAGATACTGAATGATTAAAATTAATAACTACAGTTCTACAAAGATCTTTTGGGCTACCAAATGACGTTGACAAGAGTTTTGTAAAATGTATAGAAAAGAAGATGGCGGTGTCAGTTCACGTTTAACGTCATGCGCGAGAAGATCTTTGTCCAGATATACAGTAAGTAGTCATTCATATGGCAGCCCGAATTTCGAGAAAACGTTTAGTTTTGTAGAGCTTTGTCTCTGTCACACCTGTAAGACACCTCTCTTAACTCGACGTGTCGTATAAACTCCTGAGTACTGTACTTCTCTCTTTCAAAATTATGGTGATATTTGTCAATCAATTTAAAGAACAGGCTTGAATATTTGAAAAATCAGATGTATCATTTAAATGTTGTATAATTTTAATCATTTTTGTCAAGAATGAATTAGTTTTGTATCCAAAAAGTTCACCAGGTTTGACAATTCATGTGTACGTAGTTTTTCAATAAAATATTTAAATCACATCACAGAATCCAATTATTTTTTAACACAGAAAAAAAAATCTCAGTACGGTAAGCATTGTTTTTGATACTAACTGTTGCATTTGTTTTACAGAAAATCAACCTACACCTAATAAACTTGGAACTGTAAGTGTAAACTTTTTAATTCTTGACATTAAAACTCCTGTTTTTGACAATCTTCAAACAATGAGAGTAGATTATGTATTTATTTTCAGGTCCACGAAAAAGAGGCCCGTAATGAACCTAAGAACAACGAAGTAAAGGAAGTAGACGTTAAAGAAAAACAAGTATTTAATTTTAAATCTGTTCAAACAGCTTTAAGCACTATAGATATAACAACAACAAAATGCAAATACTATGAAAAGAGAAGTAAATCTCAGGTAGAACTAACCGAGACGACAAACGAGCAAGAAGTTAAAATAACAGGTCATACTCTGGATCTGCATTTGCAGCAAGAAGTGACGGAATGGTTTGAAATCCACAGCAACAAAGTAAGACTCAAATCATGGGAAGAGAAAATGAAAAAGTTAGCTGAGAAGTTAAAAAAACCCGGTGGTGAAGAAAAACTAAAGAGTAAAATAGAAAAGTTTATGAAGCAAGCACCCGAGACATTTACAGAAGCTGATAATGACATTGTAGAATTCAGAAAACAGCTTCCCCATAATATCGTACGAAAACTGAAGAAAATGTATTCAAGCCCAAAAGAACCTAACGTTAATATTTACCGGTTGGAAATACCAAAATACTGCAGTAGATTCAAAATAGACAACTTCGAAAAAACTGTCTTAAATTGGACGAAAACTTTAAGTATCAAGAAAAGAGATTTTTTAGGCCGGAATGTGACAAAAGACGACGTTTATAAATTTGTCGCTGAGAAATTGGAACCAGTTGTGTTAGATAGACCACAATCTGATTCAAAATATAAGGAAGCATTACAATCTAGTATTACAGAAATAGTATACGAATTGCCAATAGCCATCAGCAGTCATAACAGAGATTTGTACCTAAACAAAGCAATAAACAATCTGATAGAAAATATATTTACGATTGAAAATAAATTTTCTAGCACATACATCCAACCTACAATAACGGAAATAAAAGAATTTATCAAAGATGAAATAACATTTTTCTTACAGAAATGCCACGTTGCTATAAGTACGAAGAGAATGGCATATCTCGAAATAGAATTGGTTAAACGTTTACTAGATCTCACAGATATTACTGACATTGATAGTTCCGTTGCAGACGATGTTACAAAACTTCTAAAAGAAGTGAGCAAGCTACCACAGTACAAAGCAAAGTATTTTACTAATTTGATTTTGAAAGATTACAAAGAGTTTTTCTTTCGTGAAAACTTTTTTCGACAAAAAGGTAATTCAGAGCGTGGGCGACCGGAAGTGTATTCATCTTTCCAAATAGCTACTGATCTGGTAGATTTCAATGAGGCAGCGAGCTTTGAAACGTATAAAAAACAGCTTGTAGAAGAAATTAGCAAATGGTTAAGGAAACTAAGTATTCCAATTAACGACAAGAATCTTATGGAAGTGGCTGTGAATGATTTGGCTGGTGATATAGTAGATAGATACAAGTATTTATTATTAAATCCGAGTCTCACAGGAACAGATGCTCAAGAACTAAAACAGTTAAAATTTCAGATATTTAAATGGACAAATAAGTTAATTGGTGAAGAAAACACGACAGTCTTGGAACACGCTCAAGAGCTGATGAATGAAATAAATAACATTCCTAAACCTTCTTTACAGGATACAAGTGTAGTTCGATCTTTGTCACCACCAAATACTGATGAGATAAACAATACTTCTAAACCTTACATCGACAAACTCACTGATGAAATTGGAAACTGGTACTGTGAATTATCTGTCGATTTTCACGTGTCACAAGATACAAGACACGACAAAATGTTAATTAAAGAATTAGCTGAAGAAATAGAAAAGGGCCTCGAAAAGAATGAAGACGGAGTCACTGACAACGCAGTACGTAAATGGGCAGAGAAAGTATTCAATAAAAAATTAAGCTATTATGATGTGCAACAATTGAAAAATAGGATCAATAATGTACCGTATACAAGAAATAGTAGAGCAAACGATCTTAAACACGAAAAAAACTTAATTAGGTCTTATGAAGACATAATTGATGAATGGATAGATAAAATACCTATAGCACCGATAAAGTTACAACTTTTTGTCAGTAATAAGAATGAAATAATACATTCTTTAGCCGTCAAGATTTTTAAATTTAAAGGTAAATTAAAGCAATTACCTGCTGAAGTTGTAGAAAAAAAAATACAAGAAGAACTATCTCATTGGTTGAAGAAACTACCGTTGCATGTGAAAGTTGATAATGAAAACTGTAGAGATAAATATGCTACGAAACTTGCTAGGAGCATACAAAGACAAAGTATCAATGATTTTTTAGAAAAACGCCCTAAAATAAGTGACCAACCTGTGATTATACAGCTTGAAAATGTGATGATCGATTGGCTAAGAAAGTTGCCGTTGTACAGGGAAAAAAGTCCAGAAGAAAGACAACATCAAGAAACGGCTATAAAGGAATTAGCACTTAAATTAAGCCAAACTATAGGTAATGACGTCGCTGATCTGGATAAAGAAATTTTCCAACAAATCGGGATGTTAGATCCGGAACAAAACTATGATAACTTACAAAATACGGCTTATAGACTAAAACAATATTTACAAAAACTGGATTTGTATAAAGAATTGTGCAAACAGCGTGAAGAGGAAAACAGATTGTTGGTTGATACGATTGAAGTCTGGTTAAAAGATTTACAAATTACAGATGTTGAAGGATTTCATAAACAGAAAGCGGATTTTATTAAAAGTGTGAAGAAGTTAATATCTTCGGGGTCAGATAACTCAGTCATGAAAAAGGAGATACTGATATTCACAAAAACTCTTCCATTGAGTCATAGTAGAAAACATGATTTTAAATATTTGAATGCAGAAGTAATGAAGCTTGTAAAAAGTTTGAACAGAGAACCTATTGGTGACGTGGCTAGTCTATCATTAGGTAAAAGCAACGACATGATTAGCGATGCCATCAAAGTCTGGTTTAGTACTTTGCCACTGAAACCTGTATACTGCCCGAGGGAACTAAATTCTTTAACTGACGACTTGTGTTCGGTTATAACCTCAATTTTACTAGACCCAGATCAAAACTCGACGAGAGAGCAAAACTATGCAAGTTTGTACAGAGAAATTGCTAAATTCTTGAGAAGATTCCCTTTGATATATGAACTAAGTACTGAAAGACATATCTTCGGAATGGCAGCAGAACTCTCGAAATCTTTGAAAAATATCATTTTATTTGGAGACTATAAATACACTGTTAATAATATGACAGTGTGCGATGTATCCGTTAAAAATACTACTAATGATAACAATATTAAAGAAAGTGGTATTAATGAAAACTTAGAAACTTATACGAAACAGTTAGTGCAACAGATAAGCGAGTGGTTCGATCGCTTATATTTGCCAGAAGGGAACCAGGGTTTCAAAGTAGTAGTCATCAATGATTTAGCATCAGATATCGTGGACAGACACAAGTATTTAGAATTAAATCCTAACAATACTCTCTCGGAACACGATGAAATAGAACATCTAAAATATCAGATATTTAAGTGGATTAATAAATTAGTTGGCGAAGAGAATAAAGAAACAATCGCGCATGCTGAAGAATTAATGCAAAGGGTTAAAAGCATACCAGTGCCAATGTTTGTAAGACCTCAAGACAAGGGCCAAGCAGAGTCGCATTCACCAAGGCAACCTCAATACTGCGATAAGAATCCTGCGGGGCAACAGAGTAGAAACGCGCCAACTGCCCAGGGTATTTCTAACCGTATGGATTCAGCTAATCCTACCTCAAAACCCTGCTGTTCTCAAGAACCCCCACCAGCGCCCCCACCTCCAGAAGAAGGTAGCATGGAGGCTATGTGCCAGAAATTCGTAACGGTTTTTACAGATCATTGTAATGCTATACCGTTAGACGATTCGACACCCTATGCTAAAATAGTAAGACTGACCATAGTCAATGGCATTTTGCTAACCTTTTTCAAATTGAAAGCAGACCCGGTTATAGAAAATGACTATGGGTATTTCGAGTTTTTACTAGAGGGGAAAATAGATAAATTACTAGACGAACTTCCGCAAACGGAAGCATTACAGAAAATAAGTCATTCATGGAAAAAGCGCGTTTTAGAAAGCGCTTTGGGTTTGTTGAATGAGATGCATTCCGTTTCTGACAGGCCATCTTTTAGGCAAAACGTTAAAAATAATTTCAATCGGCAATTAGCGATAGATAACGAGATTCAGAACTGTTATGTTCTTCAGCAAAACTTTTTGAATTCAGTAGCTGATGCATACATTCTACAAGTTAATTATAAAGAAAAAGACCCTGTGAAAGCTAATATTTACAAGAATCGATTGATGGGAGAAGTTGATAAATTAGTAAATCATTTGACTAAAGAACATAACGCGGGTTTTAGGGTTTTTAATCAATCAAAATTAAGACGTATTGCTTTGAAAGCATTGGAACAAGTACAAGTCCCTGCAGATGATATCTTACAAGACGAAGTGGAAGAAATCCATCTTGCAGATGAAATAGAGAAATGGTACAAGGAACTGCCAACTAAACCTTTAAAAAGCGAAGAAGAAAATGTAGCAATAAAAAGAATGATAAATTTACTGGCAAAGAAATTAAATGACATGCATAAACATTTAAATGGTGATAATCTGTCAATGGAAGACAAGATGAAGCATGAAGTGAGTCATTTTTTAGTGAAAAGAAAAACAATCCAAGATGACTATGACCATAAGATTACTGATATGGTGGACCTACTATTTTTAAGACTTAAGGACAGATGGGCGCCCGTCCAATATCCTGAAGGTTTCGATGAGTTTGCTAAAGCTAAACCACTTAGTTCTACACTCGCACATGTTGATAACGCAGAATTTTTAGCCCCCTTGATGAATGCTGGTACAAGTACTAGTCCACAGACAGCTGGCCAAGGAACGTGTGGAGACTCAGGATATTTTATACAACCTGGTCTGACGATGCAGGATATGAAACGAGTTCCTTTCTGTTCTCTTCTAAGTCCTGGTCTTGACCCGAATGTGTCCAGACAAGTCAGATCACCAAGAGTGAATTTAGAAGGCTGTAAATTCGGACTAAGGCAGGATATAAGTCGGCAAAGTCCACAAAGATCGAATTTGTCTCAAAAATCTCAGAGTCTAAGACAGGCTCGGCCTTCGCCGAAAACTGGACGTGGTACTAGCCAAGGAAGAGAACAGAGTATCAATCAAAGTCTTAGACAAGATGCATTTGGGGTACATATTGGACCAAAAGACAAACGCGATCAGAAAATTCCAGGTCAAGTACAAAGATCTTGTGGAACGTATGGTAACGTAAGTATTCGTGGTCCTACTCCTAGAACTACTGAAGCAGCAATTGGCAGAACTGGGGCAACCAGCTCAACCAGAGAAACTAGGGCAACCGGCGCTCCTGTCTTCTCAGATGAAGATGTGTTGTATAGTGAGTTTCGTGTTAAGTGCAGATGTTTGGAGGCATACCGGAGAATGAGAAGCATGTATTATGATGAACGGTGTGAAAGGTTTAGGACCCATGTATTTCCTTATTAAATTATGTGCTGGTGTTATGTACTGTATGTTTTTGTCGTGATTGTCAATAAATTATTATGACTCTTTTTGCTAGTATTTTTTTGTAAACGTAGAAATAATAACGTCCACCGCACATGTGCTCACTCGCACAGTTTACGAATCTGCACGGATGGCAATGACGTTGGGCAACACACGGTAGGTATAGTGCCACCAACTTAGCTGTGCACGCGCACAAATTGAAACTACAGCCGTCATTTTAAGAACGTCATGCAGCGTTGCGGCTGTGACAAGTCAGTGATGACACATTTGGAAAAATTAATCACCCACTATTAAATTAAAACGAAATTCAATAGGAATGTGGCAGAGAACAAATTTTGGGAAATCGAGTGCACAAATACCGCAATTGATTGAAGATGCATTTCGCAAAATCACACCGGCAGAGTGGAAAAAACCGGGATTCGGTCATGGTCCACTTGCTTAGTTAACCCAGGTGGACCACGGGCACTTTTTCTTGCCGGTGGTCCACCTTTAGAAATTTAGAACCTCCTACGACTCCATGACGCGCGCTCGCTTCGCTCGCATATTAAATAACACTCTTTGACCTCTGTCCCTGAAGTGCCGGGCCTCCGCCGGCCTCCTTCGTCGACCTACGGCCCGGTGCACATGCCGCCCATAAAGGATCAAAAAATACAAGACTATTACCTGGTGGTATTGTTTAACTTTAAAAAAACCCACCGTACCACCAGGGGTACGGTCGGTCTGTATCCCGTGAAATTACAGGATGAGGATTTTGTTTCCGTGGAATTAATTTTAGGTGGACCACGGCCAATAGACATTTTTTATTTGCATATTCCTCATCATTTAGGTGATCCACCGGCAAGAAAACGTGCCCGTGCCCAGGTGAACTAAGCAGGTGGACCACGACCGAATCCCTGAAAAAACATTGCGATCATGTAAAAAAAAAAAAATGCATACTCACAAAAATATGCGTGTTTAGATGAACCTTTCATTATTCAATTACAGAGTGACAGTTAAAGCGAGTCGAGTGACTCAGAATCAGAAGATGACATATTGTGTGAATCAGCAGATGGCTCGGGAACTTCGGTTCCGACCGGAAATTTTACTTAAGTGCGGCCGCTTGAACTCAGAAACCCTGACCAATTATTTTTACAAAATATAGCTCAAAATTCAATTATTCCGCATTTTTTGTTTTATTTATTTAATTACTAAAATTCATAGCTATACTCGTACTTTAATATTATATTCTAATGATATTTGAAGACGGACTTGAGAGACTGCATTATGTTTTACAAACTTCCCTTGTTTCTTGGTGAGTTTCTATAATCACCACTAGCGACGGCCTCAGGTGAACAGATAAGTTGGTGGCACTGTACTCGCATTTGGTAACACGAGTCTTCCATCAGCAGCATTTATAGATGCGAAACAACAGGACACTGGCATTGGGAATGTTAAAAACGAAATTGTGAAACTTCGTTATTAAATCTGCTACTTGTGGGACACGGATGTCCACGCTTGAGTTTGAGCATGAGCGGCGAAATTATGGCCCGGGACTCCACGAGACTAGCGGAGCGGAGAGACGTGGCAAGATTCGACCAATTACAGGAGAGACTAAAGATGCGATGTGGATTTCAACCAATGTGATCCTGTATCCACGATCCTGTACCATCGATCGATTGGTGGTAACACCCTAAAGTGAAGTAGTCTGGACCAATGAGAGCACATACAGAGACAAACGAGAATCCGATCTTTTTTTTTATTATATTGCAATACCACAAAACAAATAGGACAACACAAAACTTTCACATAATCATTGTCTAAAGTACAAATAACTGGGATATAGACAGTGACGACCGCAGCATTTTGCACACTTCTTTAAATTCGGCCCAACATCGTTGCCTTGAGTAAACTGTTGACTGGGATAATTCCCCGACTGGGCCCTACCTGCCTGAGACTTTGGAACCAGCCTCTCTTTACAATTACATCTCATCCTTTCCTCTTTATGCTCCCGCTCCATAACTACAGAATCATCAATCCCCTCATCTAGAATCACACGCCTTAATGGCGAGCACCAGAAGTTGTCCTCTTCATCTCCTTCAAATGACCAATCGTTTGCGTTATGTTGTCGTTTCTCCGGTCTCGGATTGCTTAAATTGTCTAAAGACCCTAATTCAATCACTCGTTCTTTACGGAAAGGTCTGTTGCTGCTGCAAGGCATCTGGTCTTGATGGTCAAGGCCATTCCTTTTCGGGATTCGATCTCTTTTTGAGAAAGGAGAGCTTGAAGGTGAAGGCTGATTGTTAAGTCCGAACGGGCTCATGCAGGGACTAGGCGCGCAAAACGGTTGAAATGACCTTTGTGTGACGATTCCATAAGGACTAGATGAAGGTTGACGTTGAAATTTTGGATCGGATCGGATCTGTGACCCTGTGTCTTGCTGTTGTAGTGTACATAAGCTGGGTAGTCGACCGCAGGGCGGTGGGGAGCATTGTGTGCCGGAAGATATTCGAATTCTATCGCATGGCGTCGGGCTAGTTTGATGACGGAGCGAAGGGTCACGATTACCTCTCACATTCTGTGGTATTTCTGATTCTTCGACGCTGTTTTTGTCATTAGGATTACAGTAGTATTTTTTTATGGTTTTCTGAAACATTTAGAGAAAAAAAGACGACGTTTAATGACTTAATGCTGAAATTTGTCAAGTTAATAAAATGATAATGAAAGAACTGAACTGAAGAAAAGAACTATTTGATGAGGTGGCGTAATATAGGCAAGTATGGAAGAAGAAGACATGCTGCGCCAACCCCAAATGAATTGGGATAAGGGCAAGAGAATGATGATGATGATGATGATGAATAAAACTGGAAAACCTAATCACTTGCACTCATGGTTTCAACACACGATGCAGCTGAGTATCAGTATTTTACATAACGCGACTGCCTATCTGAAATTCTGAAATCAGTTACTGGTTAAGACGAAACCTATAGGCAAAACTTGTTGCCAGACTATCGGGCTTCTGGCCACCTGTCTAAGATCTAAGAACCGCAGCCGGAACCGGTCAGGCACGTAAGGATCTCGGTATGTAATGGAAGGTTGCTCACCCGCTGATCATCCTCTACAAGCGATGCCCAAGGTTAAAAAACGACCCATGCAATTATTATTTAGTCATGAGCCATAGTTATAACTCAATAAAAATTCTTACCTGTGGTTGAACTTCCTCATTAACATCAGATATATTGGTACTTGAAATCGTCTGTGTCCTCAACTGACGAATACATTGAAGAGAGGCTCTTGAGGGTCTTTGACACGGTCCAACTGTCTTTTGTTGGGAAGCTGGGCAAACAGGAGCCCTCTTCTGTTGGGAATAAGCATTTGCAGGTTGTTCTGAACAAGGTTTTGGTGGTCTTTTATCGGCAATCCGACAGATTGGACTCCGAGGTTTTCGATACCCGAGTGATGGCGGCGTTGTTTGGCTGCCAGTATCAACTGTCCGCATTCCGGGACATGTCTTGGGTTTATTATCCTTCATTAATGATCTCACACAGCCAGGAGATAAACAATTTCTTCGTTTGATTATTTCTAAATGGTCCTTATCCTCAGGGCTTAAGGTACATGGAGGCATTGGTTTGTTCTGCTTGCAGGTAGGATGCCCACACACCATTTGGGAGCCACTAGGGCCAGGAGAAGCCTTTCGCTTCTCAAACAACGATTTATGTTTTGAACAAACTGGAGTGCTAACATTCCCAAAAGAATCAATAGTCACATTTGATGATGCATCATACTTTCTCGATTCTTCTGTTGCTGTTAGTTTATCTATTAATGTATCAGCAAGCGTTTCCAAATCTTCTTCAGTTTCCAAAGGCAATCTGTTCAGAAATTTGACTATTTCTGCCCTCTTTGAATCATTGTCTGTGTCATTGGTTTCTATCTCAATGTCAAACAGTTTCTTTGCCAATACATAAACCATTTTGTTTCTGGCTAAGAGTTCAGTGGGATTTTGGGGTTGTATTGGTAATTCTTTTAACCAGTCATTTATTTCTTCTCTTATTCTCGCTTGTTCTACTTCGTATCTTATAGAATCCTTAGCAGGCAACGGAACGGCATTCAAGGCAGCGTACAAGGATTGGTTTAGTTTCTGACTACTAAGAGGTGCACATGGAACTTTGTTCATGTAATCCTTACAGAATCTACTCACCTCATTGGAAATTTTCCTTTGTAATTTCTCCCTTTGAGATTCATTGTTTCCGGAAAAGTGTAGGTCAATGTAAGCATCAGCCAATTGATCTTTTAATGTGTTCATAGTAGCTTGCTCTTCTTTAGATAAGTTCCGTTGGTCTGGTAAAACTTTTGACATAGTATCACGTAAATTGCGTTTGTAAGTTTGACCTGCAAACTCGTCATGAGCTCTCTGTTTTGCTTCTAATACTTTATTAATAAGATCTTCTTTCAAAGGTTCAATTTCGTCTTCGGGTATTGTGATATCACCAAGCATATTCTGCAGTTCGTCTCTTAAGATGGCTTCATAAAGAGCATCGTCATTAAATATTTCTGGGTCAACATTCATTTCGCCAATTTTTTGGATTAAACTATACGCCATGTCCTTTTTCTTGCCGTTGGTTTCGGATTCGTCCATATTATCATCATCTTCGGTATGTATGCTACTTATCCAAGTGTCTATGAAGTTTGTCAGTCCATTGAAACTCATTCCGTAGTGGCCTTTTAAAAAGAGAATTAATAATGATTAGCTTGTTTTGCATTAAAAATAGGTTAATAGTGTTAAATGTGTTACTCTTATAATTTTTCTACTGTTGGGACATACGCCCATACGTTCATCTGTAAGTAGGAACGGGTTGTTATCTAACATGCAGTCGCAGAGCGGGTTCATAGATATCACAAGTCTTCGATTTTTTCGGTCTAGGACCATACGGTGTTTTCACGTTCTTTTACTTCACTGTTTGAGAGCAATGGTGATGAAATAATCACAGAAGGTAAAATCCCTGCCTGGTTACACCCAGAACGTTCCTCTCAAAGGTCAGGGTTACTACAGGGCCACCATTTGGAAGTAAGCAAAATAAAAAAAAAACATAATTAATCAATGGGGAAGACCGTTAAAAGCTAATTGTAGATGGCGAGACCAGTAGTTAAGCTTAAGTCTAAATCTGACCAATGAGGAAGGTTGAATATAAAATGACGCTACCAGATTTTTAACCAATGAAAATGCTTGGAACTAGCTATGCTAGTAAAGCCATTAGTTTCACAGTTGTCATCCCTATTTTATCCAGTACACTACGTGGACTGTAACAACTTTCTTTTACTTGCACTAAAAGTAATAAAAAAAAAAACATTACCTGCACCAGTCATAGTAACTTCACTATCTTGAAGCGGAATTCCTAAATCTTCAGCATAGTCTTCAGCTAACTGGCATTCCATCATCCTTCGTTTGTCTGCGGACATCGCACACCCATGGAAAACGTCTCCAATATCATTCATCATCGCTTCTCTGAAATCTTTCTTCTTTACCGGACCTTTAGATTGCTGAATTCTTGCTATTAACTTCTTGGTTCGTGCTAGAAGTTTGTACGCTAAGTCTTCAGCTTCATCATCACACATGTCGCAATTACTTAAATACGTTATTCGCTTGATAGCGTCAGTTAACTTTTCTATAATTTCATCTTGGTCAGCATTACTGTTACCTAGTTTTACTAACTCCTTGATGAGATTTGATAATAACTCTCTTCTTTCGCAACATATGTTGTAGTCGTTTAAGACCGCTGCTATTTCATCTGGAAGGGTAGTCCGGAACTCTTGCGCTTCCTTTGGCGTTAGATTTTTTCTTCGTCCGTCCCCTTTAAATAGAGAAGGTAAGTTGTCTTACTGATTAACAGACAATTCGACTTTTTCATCAGATTTTTTTCCTTATTATAATATTTTAGAATTTGGTCTCTGAATATGTTCCAAATTATACCTGAACTGTTTAAAAATAAGCTTTATTTGTTTCTGATGAAAAGTTTTCACTTATCATTTTGTTGTCCCCTCTTAGATTTTTTTATGATTCTTCATTTAATAAGCTACGCGTAACCGTTAATGTTATTAAGAAATTAAGAATACGTGTTTTAATATTCGTTTTTATTTCATTGTTGTCTAGTTTTTTTATTGTTATTGTTTAATAATTTTTATTTCTTTATAGTTCGTTACATAATCTAAGAATCGAAATGATGTTATTATTTCAATTTTGCTCAGTTATTTACTTTATTTATTAAAATCCTAATATGATAAAGTTTAATAAGACTCCCACCTGCTCTCCTCATTAAGAATTTGAAGTTGTAAATCTGTCAAACTTTACTTTAATTTTATTTAAGGTGATTTCTTTTTAATTCAAAATTTCTTACTAGAAAACGAAAACTATATTTCTAATTGCGCGTGCCTTATAATGTTTTCTTGTCGTGGTCATCCACAGCCATTTGGAAGTTTATTAAGAGAGAGAGTAGATTAAGAATATATTTTTGATTTTAGACGGGACTCGGGTCGCCGTTTGCCTTTATCTCTACTTTGTTTTTGCCAGTTAGAGGCATATATCATTCGCTAAAGAAAGAATTCGGCTCGAACGCATCCGTACTCATTCGCAATGGTTAAGTGTGTTTACCTGCGGATGACTTTCTCACTCTAACGTATGACGCCTAAAGCAAGCAGAAAGAGACCGGGATACTAAAGCAGTGACACCCAAATTGATGCCTTAATATTATTGTAGAGCTAGAATTTTGTTTCATTTAAGTGTAGCATTAGTGAAAATAGGCACAGATATCACCCTAACAAACTGGCCAAGGGCTAATTCACTGCAGCGAAAATTCGCGCGGTGCAAACGGCGAAGAGTTTAGTGACTTTCCGTTGCACCAAATTTTCCCGGGGCCAAGCTGATAGACAAATTATTTATTTTGTCTGTTTTTTGTTTAAATTGCACCCCCATTTTCCCCCCTTAGTTTAGTCGTCTTTTAAAAATTCAGTTGGACTTTTATACCGTTAATCAATTTGTACAATTCCTCAATTTTATCAATATCTGGAATCAGACTTTCGTCATCAGTCACTTTATCTAGTCTCTTAAATACTTGAAACCGTAGATTTTCAAGTTCCTCCTTTTTCGAAATCATCTTCTCCGGATGTACTTGCAAGTATTTCTGCCGGTCTACTATATCGTTAGACAGGTCTTTAATAACTTCCGTTTGTACATCTGGCTCTAGATTTATAGGCACACTCTCTATCCAAGTTCTAGTAGATTCTATGACTTTATCCATAGATTCTGTGACTTTAACCACGTAATTTTCTCCTGTGGTTTTTTTGGGTGTAGAAGCTTGTCCGGGACTGAATTCCGTGTTTGACATTTCTTCTGTTGATGCATCGGTTGAATTGTGACTATTTCTCTTTTGTTTCTTTTTCTTTGAAACTGGTGATTTTATCGATGATTTTGGCGGTGTTTTTGGCCGAGCTACTATAGGAGGTATTTGTTCATTTTCATTCATAGCAGCTACCGTTCGAGGAATTTGTACATTTTTAATTTTCGTTGATAATTCTCCTGTGTTTTCTACAATTGTCTTCAATGGACCAGCTGGCACTAACGGATCCAACCTCCTATGCACTTGCAACTTCAAATACTCGAGATCGTCACTTCGAGAGGCATTCGCGTTATATTCTTGGAGATATTTCTGCCTTCCAACGATATCACGTACAAGTTCACCTACAATTTCATTCTTTTCTTTCGGAGCTATTTTAACTTTTGTCTTGTGTAGCCAATTTGTGATAATATCGTTTAATACCTTTTCATAGTCTTCCTCAGTGATTTGATTTTTGTTTGGATTAAAAGGAGAATTTTGTTTTGTTGTATTGTTCAAAGCAAACGCTTCTTCTACCTTTGAAAGACGAGCTGATTTTCCTTGATTCTTTGGTACTGGTTTAGGTACAAATTCCTTAGTTGATGATGGACACTGGTAGGCGCTAGTTCTTGCTATAGATCTGCTTACAGTAGACAGCATATCAATTTGGCCAGTCTCGTCGTATGTAGCCAATATGTCTTTTAAAATTTCATCTGTTTGTGCATGTGTTATTTTAGTAATTGCGTCGTCAACATTTCTTGACCACTGTTTTCTTACACCTTTTGTTAAGGATATTAATTTGTGTAAGGAGTAATTTATGTTTCCAGTAGATAATGCTGCGCTGGTACTCTTCTTTCTATCTTGGGGTGATGGACCTCTTCTCCGTTTGCTGGAGCTGCCTTGCTCTGTTATAAAAGAAACAAATAGATATAACACTGGGATCAAAATGGAAATTGAGTTGGGCATGGAAAAGGGCATGGAACCGAAGTCTCATCACCTTTTTAAATTTTTCTTCAAAGTTCCATCAATCACGCTAACTTCGTGTATGGTACCAATATCCAATCGTTGATACATGGTGTAAACGGACAGACTGAGTGCACTTCAACTTTAGCAATTTTAACTTTTAGAAAAATCTAAATGATGTGATGTGTGAGAATGATCAGGTAACTATGCTAAATTCCTAAATACAAGTTTCTCATCGAGATATGAGAAATTAAGGTTACCAGAAAAGTCACCCAGTCATTATTGAAATGTTTACGAATATGTTTTAGTTATCTATTGGTCGAGTGATTATTATCATTCTGTTTCTTTGTTGGTGATGCGTGTATATATTAATGAAATGATTGTTTTGTAAATGTGCTCTGTTAAAGTTTAAAACTATGTAGTGTTGTGACTTAGTTGATAAAATAAATATGTACGACTTAGATTTTAACACAAACACAATGTAGCAAAAAATAAGATACAGTACGAGTAGAGAAAACAACTATATTGCTGTTGAAACTTCATTTAGCATACCACGAAGCAAGAAGAACACATAACATAACGCCTGTAATCCCTGAAGGGTTAGACAGAGGTGTACCTAGGATCTCATGTTCGGTAGTCGCGATTTCAAGTACTAGACCAACGCTAGCAAGCAAGATAGCAAGAAGAAGCAAAGCAAAAACTTAGATTAACGATGCTGAAACGACACACGCCAAAAATGCAAACGGCAAAAGCGGGGTCCTTCCTTTATTAGAAACGCCAACCATTGATGTTATTAAGAAATAAAATGTTTGATTTTAAGATTTTGTTATGTATTCGTTTTGATTTCATTGTTGTTCATTTTTTTACTTTATTTATTAAAATTCTAATATGGTAAAGTTTAATAAGACTTACTGCTCTCCGAATTAATAATTTAAAGTTGAGAATCTGTCAATTCAAAAATTCAATTTTTTTTCAAGATTTTTTTTTTGTCAATGATGATAAACGTCGATCCTTGATTCATTTAAGTATAATATCATCATTATTGAAAATTGACATTAGCGCGATATCTCCCTTAGCAACTTGTCAAAGGCTAATTCGCTGCAGCGAAAATTCGTGCGGTGCAAAACGGCGAAGCGTCTAGCGATTAAAACAAATGCATCATGCCATGCGTTGCAGCAAACGGTCTCGCCATTCGTTCGCTCATTTGTACAACGCGAATTTTCATTGCAGCTAATTTCCAACGGCAGGTTTTGTTTAAATTGCACTCCCATTTTCCTCTTAAAGGCTCCTTACGCACAACGCCGCGCCGGCGGCACAGGCCGCCGGCTTTTCCCAGGCGTCTATACCACCGGCACGTGGCGCAGAAACTTGCACAAAGCCCACCGAGCATCATTCCAGTTGTGACAGTCGAGTAGAACAAAAGTGAGTTTTGTGGTTGGTTATCGATTACGATTTATTTTATTAACCCATGATCGGTCCACGAAGTAGACACAATAGTTAAACAATGGGGTCTCGACTAAATTGGTCATTCGACAGATCATGATTTATACTTTATTTTTCCTAAATATATACCGCGTACAACCACAACACAACCTCGTGAATGCCGGGAGCGAACCGTCCGGTAGGTACCCGGGCGGCCATACCGGCGCGGCGGCGGTTCCTATGTGCAGCAAAGGGGCGGGTTTATAAGCTGCCGGACGCGCCGCAGCTTGCCCGGTGGCAGTGCCGGCAGTACTGTGTGTAGGAACCTTAACTTTAGTCGCCTTTTAAAAATCAGTTGAACTTCTATAACGTTGATTATTTTGTACAATTCCTCAATTTTATTAATATCGGGAATCAGACTTTCGTCATCAGACAATTTATCCAGTCTCTTAAATACTTGAAACCGCAGATTTTCAAATTCCTCCTTTTTCGAAATCATCATCTCTGGATGTATTTGCAGGTATTTCTGCCTGTCTATTATATCGTTAGCCAGGTCGTTAATAACTTCTGTTTGTACATCTGGCTCTAAATTTAAAGGTACACTCTCTATCCACGTTCTAGTAGATTCTGTGGTTTTGGTTGGTGTAGAAGCTTGTCCGGGACTGAGTTCCGTTTTTGACATATCGTGTTCTAAAACATCGTCATCATCTTCTTCTGTTGATGTTTCGGCTGAAGTTGATGGAGTAGTCTGGATATTTTTCTTCTTTTCTGGATAGTTTTGTATGGTTTTTCATTGAAATTGGTGAATTTACCGATAATTTTGGCCGAGCCGAGACCATTTGTGGTATTTGAACAGTTTCATTCGTCGCAGTTACCATTTTCGGTATTGGAATCTTCTCAATTTTCGTTGTTAATTCTCCTATGCCTTCAACGATTATCTTCAATGCATCAGCTGACACTATTAACGTATTCTACCTCCTATGTACTTGCAACTTCAAATACTCGAAAAAGTCACTTCGAGTGGCATTCGCGATTTCAAATTGTTGGAGATATTTCTGCCTCTCAACTATATTTACAAGTTCAATTACAATTTTATTATTGTCCTTCGGAGCTATATTAACGTTTGCCTTGTTTAGCCAACTTGTGAAAATATCGTTTAATATCTCGACATAGTCTTTCTCAGAGATTTGATTTTTATTTGGATTAAAAGAAGAATTTTGTTTTATTGTATTGTTATAAGCAAAAGTTTCTTCTATCTTTGAAAGACGAGATTTTCTTTTTGATGCTGGTTTAGGTACAAATTGCTTCTTTGATGACAGACCCCTATAGGCGTTAGTTCCAGCTATGGATCTGCTTACAGTAGACATCATATCAATTTGGCCAGCCTCTCCGTATATAGCCAATATCATGTCTTTTAAAATTTCATCTGTTTTCAAATTTGTTATTTTAGTAATTGCGTCATCAACATTTCTTGACCAATGTTTTCTTACACCCTTTGTTGATGCTATTAATTCTTGTAAGGAGTAATTAATGTTTACAGTAGATAATGCTGCGCTGGTAATCTTCGTCCAATCTTGGGGTGATGGATCTCTTCTCCGCTTGCTGGAGGTGCATTGCGCTGTTATAAAAGAAACAAAAAGAAATAACACTGAGATCAAAATGGAAATTGAGGTGAATCAGTTTTTACTTCGTCTTTAGTAGATAACAGTCATAGATTGAGAACACAAAATAGGCAAATTATGTATGTATGTTTGTTCCTTTGTGGCACTCTAGAGACCAAACGCGTATAGCCAAACGCGTACGCGTTAGTGTGGCACTAGATGGCGCTGTGTGTAATGTCCAGCGATATTTAGTATTTATTTATCTATGGGAGTCCGCCATATTAGATTTAGGAAGACGTCACTTAGCAAATCATGCATTGTATTTCTAAACGTGTATTCAAAATACAGCTTCACCGGTTGGGGATACTGCTTTAAAATTCAGTTGCAAAAGGGTTTGGATGATTTTTGTATTAAGCCTGGCGACCATTTTACCAAAAATTACCTATTTAATTATTAAATTAGTTTTGTATAATGCAAAATGTTCTAAAATGTCACGTTTCCGAGATCTAAGCTATCAAAGTAGTTCTGAAGATGCCGTTAGTGAATGGACTAGCATAAGGGTGAATATCAAAGCAGCAAATTTTGTACGCGTCCACGTTGAGAATCAAGGTGTAAAATGATAGGATGTTTCTTATTTTTTTTTACTTATGTGCAACTAGGGCCACATTTAGTGCTGTTATTCGTGTTTATAAATAATCAGGAAAAAAACAATTGCCTTAAAATTATTTATTTGTTTAAACATTTTTTTTTGTTCATTGATAGAGGCTCCTGACAATTTAGCCATTGGCTGATACGACTATCAGCACAATGGTCGCTGAGTCGGTTCAGGGTCAAAATGTCCAATTCTCTAAATGTCAACTGTGTCAAAATGTCCAAATCCCAAAATGTCCAATTCTCAAAATGTCCAATTCCCAAAATGTTCAATTCCCAAAATGGTATGGGACTTTAAGAATGTGGTAAATTTTTCAATAAAGCCGCGTTTCCACTACGTCAGACCGGCAGATTTACCGGAATGGCAAAACTGCCGGAAGAGATAGTAAAGTAGTGGCTAAAGAATTTAAATAAAACTGTTCACATTATGCTGGATCCGGCAAAAACAATGCTCGGCATTTTAACCGAGCGTTTTGTCACTGCGAAGCGCCGGTAGAACACCCGGACCGGTGTAATGTGAACGAGTTTGCGCCGGTATCTATGTCACCTGCTTGCCCCGCCCGTGCTCCATCATTTCGGGTTCGTATTCCAATAAAGGTAGGTAGACGTGTAGGGTGAAGTACTTTGATTCGTCACTTCTCACTTCACCCATAAAAGTTTCAAATGTTCTAAGTGAAAATCTTTCTCGTAAAATAGGATGTATGTAATGTTTTCTTGTTACTCTAGTAGGATGTCTTCTATTAAGAAACCACCACTACACAATAATTTCGCCGTCCGCTGTGCGCACAAGTCCAAATTCAACTGAGGAGGACTGTCCGGTTTTCTTGTGGGATCCGGAGTAATGTGAACACTATTGTCCGGGTGGCCGGACTCCGGCAAATCAGCCGCTCCGGCGTAGTGGGAACGCGGCATACTCATCAAAGCGCTTTTTAATACTTACTAACAATAAATACAAAATACTGAAAGAATCAAAATATGTTTTATTTACCTATTTAAAGTAACAAATTAAGACCAGAGATGACCACAATATACCACATAACATTAATTTTTTTAAACATGCTAAGTCACAAAAAAAATGTTTTTTTTTTTTTTTAAATTGTTGCAATGTGAGGTCTTTGTAATTTCAATAAATATGTTTTGTATTTCCGATCATAATGGATGTCTCTGGGTCTTCTATTACTTAACAGAGAATTCTTTAAACGACAGTCCCAATATTTAGTTTCATTTTTCAATTTGTATAAAAAGAAGTTTAAATTAGGATTCTTCTGTATACGGCTATTTAATCGTCTGTGCCATTCTTCTAATGCGTTAGTAGTTCTATGACGCTGTGCAGAACAGCTCAATAAAGCTGGCGACTTCTTTGGGTACCATGTTGACTCAAAGTACCTACGAAACTTATCCATTTCGAGCGAGTTTGGGCTCGTCTCTAAAATATAGTGCCATGCAGCTGATATTTCATTTGCCGGAACTAAAGGTATAATGGCACTCATTCGGGTAGTATCTCGTCCTGCGCTTGTTGCATTTAATTTGATTGTTTTCGAATACTTCCATGTGGCATCATTGAAGTGGCGGTAACATCCGGTCACTTCAGCTTGTGAATAAACGTAAGATACGGCATTTAATATAGCGACTTCGTAATCTGAATTTTAAAATTTCGGATTTGGACACCACACTTGCAACTTTTATGAGCGAAAATAATTCTAATGAATGATGTCGGTCTGCCAGCTCTCAGTGGTTGCAACTTCGAGTTATAGCGCATACAAGAGGCTTCATTCATTAGGAAAAAAAAAAACGATAAGAGAAATTGTCAGTTTTAGTACCTACATATTCAAAGTAAGGCGTCTCCGCAGATGAAATAAATTGGTCTGCCTGCTCTCAGTGGTTGCATTTCAGAGCTATGATGCGCGCAAGTTACTGCATTGTTGCGAAAAAAAAAACGATAAGAGAAACGGTCAAAATTTTATTTGAGCCAGACGCGCGTGAGTGGTGTCCAGAGACGCGAATGGAACGCCGCGCCGACCAGAACACAGGGCTGAAGGATGAGTTCAGTGGTTGCATTTCAAAGCTATGAGGCGCGCCAGTCACTGCATTGTCATTGCATTATCGATTTTTAGAAAAAAAAACATCAAAGTTTAGTGTTTTTTCCAAAAGTTAGATTCTAATTTGATTAGTACTCACCATAACTCGAAGTTGCAACCACTGAGAGCAGGCAGACCGACATTATTCACATTAGGGGACCACTCTACAACCCATTGAAGTAAATCTAAGCGTATCAACAACACAACACAACGCAACGCAAGGCTCAACGCTTTACAACTATGCTGTTTTGGCTTCCGTACGTTTTTCTTTTCTTTTCACGGGTGACAACTGAAAACCAGCGCTGTGCTGTGGGCCCCCATAGTACAGCTTCATGCTGAGCGGTTACCTATTTGTCGCACTCACGACGTGCAAGCGGTAAATTTTTATTTTTTATAATGTACTTTTTGTTGTTCCGTTTTGTAATATTCTGAATGTTTTTATGTTTGTTATTTCTGTTTTCAAATTTTGTATGCACGTCATATCCCTGCGATAAATAAAGATTTTTTCTTTCTTTCTTTCTTATCATGATCGTTATGAAAAATCCCGTCACCTCTTAGACGAATGGTCTTAGTTTGAAAAATAATGGTCTTCCAGTGTTTTTTAACCAATATACTGTGTTTATTAAATGCCTGTACCTACATAATATAGACTGCAATATAGATAAAACACTGTGCCCGTAGTGACAAAAACAACTAACTTTTGTCCAAAATTGCTGAGCAATATTCACCTTTTTATTTTTGTTCTATAAGATTTTTACTATAACATGACCTAAATTTTTATACCTGTACATTCTGAGGAACAAGCTCATAGAATTTTTGGCCATGTCATTTACCACATTCTCAAAGATTGGACATTTTGGGAGTTGGACATTTTGGGATTTGGACATTTTGATACCGTTAGACATTTTGAGAATTGGACATTTTGCCCTGAAATTAAAATTACTGTTTCACAATCTCGGTTTACCTTGAAATTTTATGATTTTCTTTTTTGATCGAAAACTGGATTTTGGTGAAACTATAAACCGCTACTTAATTACTTTATCCAATAGCGATATTTTTCGTTATTGTTCAAATATTACATTTTTTAAACTGGTATTCGGGGCTTTATAATCCCTTTCGGATCATAATAGGGAATATGCATGACATACAAAACTCTTTTTATTTATTAAAAATGCCTTGTATTGGCGCATAAAAACATTGAGGTACACTTGTTTAAGTCGCTAATACATCACTTTTACTGTTTTATGTAGCATGTTTTTGGTGAAACGGAACGCAAAATGCGTCGTCCTCGATAACGCCGGTAGTGACGTCAAAGTCTATGTGCCAAAAATACACTTTTAATTGAAAAGTGCTTAGAGTTTCACTAAGATTTTATTATAATATTGTTATTGCAATTTTTACTTGACTAAAGCACACACAATAAGTAAAATTATTCTATTAAGGGCAAAAAATTAGATGTAAACAAGGCAGATTATGGATAATGACGTCACATCATGGCCGCGACAGCTACGGACGTTTGAACTGTCGTAGAAAATTGCAGGAGTTTAATATTATTTTTAAGCGACAAGCAGTAGTTGAACTTAACTTTTAATACTTTTCTTGGGTTGATAACACTGTATTTTATTGATTTAAGTGAAGGAAAAATTACGTGCATATTCGCCGACAAAAATATTTCTTCAAGATTTTTTTGAAAATTGTTTAAAGTCTTACACAACCCCATCAACAATTATTATTTACTAAACCTTGCTGAGACTCCATTTCCTTTTTAATATTCATGATCATGTCATACAAATCTTCGGTTCTCTTCGTAATATCAGGAATCCCTTCCGGATCCACAATGTCTTTCAGTCTTCGAAAGACTTGAAACATTAAATGTTCGATCTCATCTTCATCAGTAGATGCTGCCTCACGGTGTGTTCTCAAATATTTCTGTCTTTCTATTATGTCGTTAGTAAGATTGTCTGCTATAGTAGCTGCTGATTTTGGGTCTATATATATTGGGAGAGTCTCCAGCCAATTTTTAACGCATTCTTTCATTTTCTTCTGCGCTAATGAATCTTCTTCCAGTGGGAGTGTTTTATCATCGACAGCACTGCTGCCAGCTTTGGCAAATGCATCTTTTGGTTTAGGTAGCCTTTTTGGCTCTTGTGGTGGTGGTTTTATCTCCATGACTGCTTTATACAAATTTGGAGTTCTCTCTATAATTTTAGGCATAGCTTTCGGATTCACAACTCTATTCATTCTCCTAAAAACCTGATATTTAAAATTTTCTATTTCATCTTTTTCGCTAGATTTTGCCTCCGGATGCACATGCAAGTATTTGAGTCTATGTAATATGTCGCTAGCTATGTTATCGGCTGCAGTTGCTAGTACTTTAGGGTCCAAATGTATAGGCAGACTATCCATCCACTTTTGAATGGCTTTTGTTATTTTATCTTTATGGTCCGCTAGACGTTTTGCTTCTCCGTCCTCATCTTTTTCAGAAGCCTTTTTTTTAGTTCCTTCTTTAGACAGCAGCCCTGGTCTTCTTAAATTTGAATCTGCATCTTTAATTTTTCTTCGCAATTCAAGCACATGCTCATCTAATACAGCATTTAATTCACTTTTCAGCCGAATTTTCTTGTCCTTTGGTAAAGTCGCTTCATCTATGATTTCACCCATGTTACCTTTTAGTCCTGCAGAATCATCATCAAGTAACTGACTATTGAATTGCTGTACCGTTAAATCCTTAAGTTTCTTCTTAAGTTCTATCTTTATCTCTTTTGGTACAGGTGCGTCATCAATGACATTTTCAAGCCCTCGTAAAATATTCACTTTAGTTTCGTTTTCTAATGCTTTTATACGATCGTTTTGAATTTGACTTGGTTTGGTTTTGCTTCGTAAATTGCTCATATTATCATTTACTGTAGCATTTAATTCACTTTTCAATTTAACTTTCTTGTCTTTTGGTAAATTCATTTCATCTATGATTTCATCCATGTCATCTTTCAATCCCATCGCAACATCATTAGATAACTGATTTTTAAATTGCTGCGTCGTCAAATCCTTGAGTTTTTTCATTAGTTCTATCTTTTTCTGTTTCGGTATAGGTGCGTCATCAATGACATTTTCAAGCCCTCGTACAATATTCACTTTAGTTTCGTTTTCTAATGCTTTGAAACGATCGTTTTCATTTTGACTTGGTTTGGTTTTGCTTCGTAAATTGCTCATATTATCATTTACTGTAGCAGTTAATTCACTTTTTAATTTATCTTTCTTGTCTTTTGGTAAAACCATTTCATCTATGATTTCATCCATGTCATCTTTCAATCCCATCGCAGCATCATTAGATAACTGATTTTTAAATTGCTGCGTCGTCAAATCCTTGAGTTTTTTCATTAGTTCTATCTTTTTCTGTTTCGGTATAGGTGCGTCATCAATGACATTTTCAAGCCCTCGTACAATATTCACTTTAGTTTCGTTTTCTAATGCTTTGAAACGATCGTTTTCATTTTGACTTGGTTTGGTTTTGCTTCGTAAATTGCTCATATTATCATTTACTGTAGCAGTTAATTCACTTTTTAATTTATCTTTCTTGTCTTTTGGTAAAACCATTTCATCTATGATTTCATCCATGTCATCTTTCAATCCCATCGCAGCATCATTAGATAACTGATTTTTAAATTGCTGCGTCGTCAAATCCTTGAGTTTTTTCATTAGTTCTATCTTTTTCTGTTTCGGTATAGGTGCGTCATCAATGACATTTTCAAGCCCTCGTACAATATTCACTTTAGTTTCGTTTTCTAATGCTTTGAAACGATCGTTTTCATTTTGACTTGGTTTGGTTTTGCTTCGTAAATTGCTCATATTATCATTTACTGTAGCAGTTAATTCACTTTTTAATTTATCTTTCTTGTCTTTTGGTAAAACCATTTCATCTATGATTTCATCCATGTCATCTTTCAGTCCCATCGCAACATCATCAGATAACTGATTTTTAAATTGCTGCGTCGTCAAATCCTTAAGTTTTTTCGTTAGTTCTATCTTTTTCTGTTTCGGTATAGGTGCGTCATCAATGACATTTTCAAGCCCTCGTACAATATTCAGTTTAGTTCCGTTTTCTAATGCTTTTAAACGATCGTTTTCATTTTGACTTGGTTTTGTTTCGTTTCGTAAATTGCTCATATTATCATTTACTGTAGCATTTAATTCACTTTTCAATTTAACTTTCTTGTCTTTTGGTAAATTCATTTCATCTATGATTTCATCCATGTCATCTTTCAATCCCATCGCAACATCATTAGATAACTGATTTTTAAATTGCTGCGTCGTCAAATCCTTGAGTTTTTTCATTAGTTCTATCTTTTTCTGTTTCGGTATAGGTGCGTCATCAATGACATTTTCAAGCCCTCGTACAATATTCACTTTAGTTCCGTTTTCTAATGCTTTTAAACGATCGTTTTCATTTTGACTTGGTTTTGTTTCGTTTCGTAAATTGCTCATATTATCATTTACTGTAGCATTTAATTCACTTTTCAATTTAACTTTCTTGTCTTTTGGTAAATTCATTTCATCTATGATTTCATCCATGTCATCTTTCAATCCCATCGCAACATCATTAGATAACTGATTTTTAAATTGCTGCGTCGTCAAATCCTTGAGTTTTTTCATTAGTTCTATCTTTTTCTGTTTCGGTATAGGTGCGTCATCAATGACATTTTCAAGCCCTCGTACAATATTCACTTTAGTTCCGTTTTCTAATGCTTTGAAATGATCGTTTTCATTTTGACTTGGTTTTGTTTTGCTTCGTAAATTGCTCATATTATCATTTACTGTAGCAGTTAATTCACTTTTTAATTTATCTTTCTTGTCTTTTGGTAAAACCATTTCATCTATGATTTCATCCATGTCATCTTTCAGTCCTATCGCAACATCATCAGATAACTGATTTTTAAATTGCTGCGTCGTCAAATCCTTAAGTTTTTTTATTAGTTCCATCTTTTTCTCTTTTGGTATAGGTGCTTCAGCAATGACATTTTCAAGTTCTCGTACAATATTTTTTTTAGTTTTATTTTCTAATTCTTTAAACTCCAGTTTAGTTAATTCTGTAGTATCACCAGATAACGGTTCCTTTGTGTTTTTAGTGATAATATTCTTTATTTTCGTCTTCAATTCAATCTTTTTCGCCTCCGGTTTTGAAGCGTCGTCAATAGAGCTTTCTAGGCCTTGTAAAATTTTGTTTTGTATTTTGTAGTTTCTTTGATTACTGCTCATGCTTTCGTCTATTGCAGTAATTAACTCTTTAGTTTGTATTCTATCTCGTGCAGATATATCAAAATACTTATCTGCATCGTTTAATAACTGAGTTTTTACAGCTTCTCTTTTGCCTTTATCCTTTATATTAAGATCATTGACAATATCGCTTAATTTCTCTCTAGCCACTTCTTTTTCTTCATTTGTTACATTTCGGACTAAGTTATCAGCTAACACATCGTGTAGTTTATGATCCAATAACTCCTGTTTATCTTTAGAAATTGTCGAGTCCTTAATTTTAATTCT
Organism: Xestia rhomboidea; assembly: GCA_963853795.1. NCBI lineage: Eukaryota > Metazoa > Arthropoda > Insecta > Lepidoptera > Noctuidae > Xestia > Xestia rhomboidea. Next base: position 1,389,112 of record OY970783.1, read on the forward strand.
GATTGTTTCTTCTAAAGAAGTTTTAATTTCAGGTACTTCTTTTCCCTGCGCAATTAGTTCGTTAAGTTGTTCTGTCACAGCATGTGCTACATTTGACTTCAAATAATTTTTCTTATTCTCAGGAATATCCATCTCATCAATTTCATTAATAATATCTTCCTTTATTTTTTGTTGTGTATCTTTACTTAGAGGGTTGTATAAAGTATCCAGTAACACGGCTTTTATATCTTTTTTGACGTCTTCCTTTGCATCCGAGTCAATTGACAGTCTGTTAACTAGTTGGTCAACATATTTTGTAGTCATTTGTGCTAGGTCTTTTGTTTTTTCGTTCCTTTGGGATGCATCCATCTTATTAGACAGTATATTTGTTAAATTCTTTATTTTTTCTTCTGGCATGTCGTCTTTAAGAATAATCGAGACTTCATCTAAAATGTTTTGCTTTTCTTCATCCGAAAGAGAATAATCTAAATTTCTTACTAGAACGGGTTTTAATTGACTTTTCAAATTGGCTTTTACATCCCTCGTGATTGGGGACTTTTCAATTACATTGATCATTGTATCATATAGTCTTTTCCTGAGCTTAATTAAATAGTGACTTAAAGATGATAAAGCGTCTTTGAAACTTTTAGATACCGATGCACCAATCGCCTTTTTTAGTATATCTTTTTTATCATTTGGTATGGGTAGATCACTGCACACACAATCAATTTCTTCTTCTATAGTTCTAACAACTTCTTCTGAAAGAGGACGATCACCATTCTTCGTGATTATGTCCTGTATACATTTCTTCAATTGTCTCTTGTTACCAGGATCTATCGAAAATCTATCAATAACCATACCCACATCATCTTCTAATTTACATTGAAAATCGCACACAGGCTTAGGCAAAAGCATATCCAAATGTTGCCCCACCACATCAAATAACGTTTTTTTCAAACGTCCACACAAACTTCTATCTTCGGAAATTGGACATTTCTGTAATATATTGCTGATATTATCGTTAATAATATTCTCGATATTGGGAGGCAGTGGTTTATTCATATGCTTGCACAGTGTTTTATTAACTTGCCCCATCAAATCTTCTTTTCTAACAGTATCTACAGGGAGTTCGTCTACCGCTTTTCTGACGTTTTTCTCAATAATCTGTTTCAAATCACTCTCATCTTTGCCTAGTCTTATAAACGATTTATCGAATGTTGTGCTCAACGTACTACGTAAGTTGTCCTTTAATTCGTTTTGACCTTCGTCGAGTGTTTTATTAATGATTCGACTCTTATCCGCAAGTAATCCTTCCTTTACATCCTCTTGATCCTCTAAAAGATTTGAGGATGACGTCATAGATACTTTTCTTTGTACCAGTTTTAGTTCGTGACCTCTAACCTGAAGGACGATGCAGATCGCACATTGATAGGGAGCGGAGAGCGTTGTCTGTGAGGGCCAATATGATCGCCCGCAAGTTTTTTCGTTGCACGGGGGCCGTTAAAATAACTCTTTACAGAGCGTTTTTTCCTTCCTCTACACGGCCAGCCTGTGGGTGTCATATACCCAGAAGCAGTACAACGCTCTCCGTGCTCAGTATAATAATGCGTTCAGGGTGCTGTTGGGGCTGCCTCAGCACTGCAGCGCCTCAGGGATGTTCGCCGACGCCCGTGTCGACTGTTTCTACACGACGATGCGGAAGCGGTGCGCATCTCTGGGGCGCAGGCTCCGGGCTACCTTCAACACCATCCTGAGCGTATTTGCGAACAGGTTTGACTGTCGGTACATTAACCATTGTTATATGGTTAATGTAATGACAAACAAACAAATGACTCAGAGGCAGGAGTATTATCTAATTAATTAATTATTGTTGTACTTTTAATTTTTATAATTGTTAATTTTTATTTAGTCTCTGATATTATAATTTTAGTTTTAATTTATATAGGGTGAATATCAAAGCAGCAAATTTTGTGTGTCCATGTTGAAAATCAAGGTGTGAAATGATTGGATGTTTCTTATTTTTTTATAGTAAACTGCGTTACTTGTTGCAACTAGGGCCACATTTTTTGTTGTTATTCGTGTTTATAAATAATCAGGAAAAAAACTATTTCCTTAAAATTCAAGTTTGGTGGCTTGTCCCAGTTCCATTTTTTTATATAATTGCATTTACCAAAGTAAGAAGAGAGTTTGAGCTTGAGTGAGAGTTTGAGTTAGAGTTTGGTGGCACTTTTTTAACTTACTATAACATAAACTTTCGTACGTGTGCGACCAATCGCGTTTTTTTTATTTCGCACCTCTCGGTCGTGTGCTGGACTTGCCCGTAACAGGTGTGTGATTAGTGCTGCGATTACAACGTAAGTATTCATCTTAGGTGGCACGGGGGACAAGAATTGTTCAATTTTGGTGGATCGTTATGCTGTTGATTATAACGCGTTTTAATAATAAGCTACACGTTATAGCTAGTGATTTGGGTAACGCATAAATCAGTGATAATAATATAATTGTAACTTAAAAACCCAATTTTTTTTTTATCCTTGGTTCCAATTTTGGTGGCTCAATTTCGGTGGCTTTGGTGGCGTTTTTACGTTCTGTTTGTACATATATAGCCAGTTTTTACGTTGCAAGACAGTTTCATTAGCAAACAAATAAATTTTATGTACTTGACAGTATGTAAGACCTATTATTATAAGGGTAGCATGCTAAAGATGAACTTGCTTATTTTTATTTTGTTGGTTTTTGAATGCCAAAACAGACCAATGAAAAGAGGCTGCTTAAAAAGAGAATGGATGAAAGAAGAAGAAAAGCAAGAATAATGTTTCATCATCAGCCTACAGCAGACCACTGCTGGATATATAGGCCTCAATGGCACGCCACTCAACTCGATTCTCAGCAACTCTCATCAAGTTGCTACCAGCCACGCTGCGAAGATCGTCGCTGCAGTCACTCGGGACTGAAGGCATCCCACCTTACGTTTGCCGATTCGCGGTCTCCACTCAAGGTCACGTCTACCCCAACGGTCATCGGTTCTACGGCTAAATGACCGGCCCATTGCCACTTCAGCTCACTTATTCTGTGAGTTATGTTGACAACTCTGGTTCTCTGTCGGATCACCTCGTTCCGGAGACCCACCCCACCTCAGAGAGACTCGAAGCACAGCCCGTTCTATGGAACGGGCTGTGCTTCGAGTCTGCTCGCTGAGCGACCTTAAATTTATGGACCAGCCGTACCAGGGTCCACTTTTCGGCCCCGTAAGTCATAACAGGCAGTACGGGCTGGTTGAAGACCTTCTGTCTTTAGGCACTGTGGAAATGCGACGAGAGGTCTTCTCACAGCACAGCTCAGCTGAATTCTTCTGTGAGTCTCAAAGTTGTTCTTACTAAACTTCAGACTTTGCCCGAGATAAACATACTCTCGAACAACCTCGAGAGGACCGCCATTGACAACAACAGTTCTGGGAAGACTTCAGAACTGACCAGGTCTCGACAGAGTAAATGCCTTCTCATAGTCCACAAATGCAAGACTGAGCGGCCGATTATACTCTTCGGACTTCTGTAAGTTCTGCCGCATAGTATGGATGTGGTCATCCTCTTCAAAACCCGGTCTGTTCCCGGTGGCTGGAAGTCATCGAGTCTTTGCGCTAGACGATTCATGAAAACAGCTTATACACGTGGCTAAGGAGCGAAATTGGTCTGTAATTCTGTAATAGGGTCTTGTTCCCCTTCTTAAAGAAAAGAACGACCTCGCCCCTTCTCCACGCTTCTGGAGCTCTCCCAGATAACAGGACCGAGTTGAAAAGCTCCTGAAGCTCTCTTAATGCAGGCCTTCCTCCCGCTTTCAGGAGCTCTGTCGTTATCCTATCCTCATCAGGGGTTCTTCCATTTTTAAGCTGTGTAAGAGCTGCCTCGATTTCATCTTGGCTTAGTATTGTCAGGTCTTCTGTGAAATGACGGGTTAAGGTGGTTCTGGAATCCTCATTTTAGTGAACAGGTCGATTTTGGTGGGCGATTTTCAATTTTGGTGGCCACTCTACACTTTAAACTAAAATATCGCAAAAAGTTATCGAGATATTCTTGGGCTTCTTTAAGATTCTTTAAGCTTGGACTTTCTATTGTTATAGAAAGGTCAGCCAGATCCTTATTTTTCACGAAAACTGAAAAATAAATTTCGCCAACAAAATTGACAAAAAATGCACTTTGCTGATATTCACCATTATATAATTGATTATTTTAATTATTTTTACTTCAAATGTGTGCATATCGATCTTAAATAAATTATTTTTAATTTGAATTTAACGCATTTCGTTACAACTCCTCCTGTTTCTCTTTCGACATTGACGAAGCATCAATAACCTTGTACATGTCTTTTATCATATTTGTTTTTGCCTGTTCTATGTCTTCAGTTTGAGGCAAAATGTTAAGTCTCTTCATTAGTTTATCAACGTGTGTGTGCAAGACACCAAGATCTATAGGCAGGCCGGTATCAGCTATATACTCAAATATATTGTTTTCCAAATCCTCATTTTCTTGTTTATTGCTATCGTGTATCATTGTAACAATATCTTCAACAATTTCTTCAAATTTGTTTGGAAAGAAATCAGAAGTGCCTGGTAAGTTACTAATCCAATCAGTGACCACTTCGTAGAGTTCATTTTGATCAAACCTTTTTGCATTCGGTTCGGAATATAAATTATCTTTTTGAACGGTACTTGGAACTGTCTTCATTATCTCATCAACGAATTCATCTAATATTCCAATCGCAGTATCCACATCGTCCACAAATTCAAATATTATTTTTTTAATTGTTTCTATAACTTTTTCGTCACTTATCCCTTGAGACTTTAATTTATTGGCTAAACCTTCAATCAATTTAGGATCTTTTTCTAGCTCTCTACATAAACCATGTTCACATGCCCATTTAGATATATTCTCTACACTTGTCGAATCGGTATCGCCTGATAATTGAATGTTTCTTGGTAAATTTACTATTTCTGTGGCCAATTGATGTGCTTTTCTTTTGAATATTGCAGAGTCGTAATTTAAAGGTAACTTGACTAGTAATTCAGTTATTTCTTTTCTTAAAATTTGTGCGTATTTCATATCACATGCGGGCCTCTCAGCAGCTAAAGGATTCAGTTTATTGGAAAAAAGATCAATTAAAGCTTCCATCTCTATTTCTTCATTATCATCTTCAAAATCCAAATTTTCAACCCATTTTGTAACAATTTCTCTAAATCTATCAGGTTTTCTTGGTATAGTTACAATTTTATCTATAAGCCTTTCAGCTAATTGATTTTTAAACACAATTTCTTCATCTTCATCTTTACCAGGATTCCACAATGAAAAATTATCAATGAAACTGCTGATTTCCTTTCTAACATTTTCATCAAAATCCTCACCATCGGGTAACTGTTTAAGAATCTGTCGTAATTCTTTGATTGCTGTTTCTCTTTTCCTCTTCTTCGCTTTACATTCGATACTGTGAACAGGAACGTCCTTCAGCCATTTACATATAGCTTCATCGATTTTTTTGTAATAATACGTTTGTTCTTCTGCCTTCCTGTTACAGACACAAGCAAGGTCACGCGGACAGCTTGTTTTAGCTTCGATAGTTGTAGTTTTGCAGCTACAACCTACAGTTTTGGTGGGGACTTCAGAGTCATACGTAGACTGCGTTGCCCTGGTACAGTAACAATCTGATCTCTTGCACTGACATCCGGCATCCTGTAAGGAAGATAAAGCGATTCAAAATCGTAAATTTCATGAAATTTTATGTTTATGACTTTGAAGTCTTTAATGCTCATTAATATATCAGAATATAGTGACAGGCGGCAATGTCTTCATCTTCGAAGCGCCTTTTGTATCTAGTCTTTTTTTTGTTTTTCTCGATGTGAAATTCTCGATGGATGTGCTCCGCCCTGGGGAGAGCGGAGGGGTCTGTCAGACTCGTACTGACAAAAACCACACCGCTGTTCCCTCGCACACTTTCGTCGGGGGGCAGCGGGATCTCATTCCGCATCCAGTCTGACCCAACCACCTTTTTGAGGTCTTCATCCTAGTTTAAGCACCTGGTACCTTCTCATCGGATTCAAAATAGATAGAATATGCGTCATCAACACCAAAGTTTAAAAAGTTCATTTACAATACTATAATTTTCCGGGTACAACGACCGACGGTCTACTATCCAAACACTAATAAGAAATAATAAAAGCAACTGAATAATGCTACCAGTTTATACAATGCAACTGTAGCGACTATAATTACGCTGGTACCTATGTAATACGTAAGCGAAAGTAATTATCAGGATGAAGAAAACTCAACAAAGACTAAAACACAGAAAAATAAGATTGAAATGAATGAATGAAGACTAACACAGGAGAAATATTCCAAGATAATGATGAATCATCAAAGGCTAATGAAGAATAACTATTACAAGGTAAGGATAAAGCAGCTAAGGTAAATGAAAATGAACCAACAATCGAAGCAAAACTTACAGTCCAAGGCGTTGACCATCCGCTAAAAGATCGTACGATGCGAGAGAGAACAGATCCGGATGCTGTGTGGTACAAAATTGAATATACTAGTAGACATACAAGAAATATTGTAGGCGTCGGTCCCTCTGACTCGAAGGAGGACTTAAATTTCTACGTATTCTATCATTCACGACAAAAAAGTAGGTAAAAAATAAATCGCACGTCAAGAAAACAAAGTTAACAATCCAGCCCGAAATTCAGATCTTCTAAAAAGTACAAAACATCCTATCTAGCGTAAGTTTTCAGCAAGAATTTCCACCGCAACTGAATGAAATTAAAAACAAACCCTTAGCGTCAGTTTGTGGAACAAATTTGTCAATTTTCTACCTATTTTAGAAGGCGTAACGGCGTAACGTAAGACTAATCCAGAAGCAAACTTTATTCCTAAACAATAAATCTACGAAAACGAAGGCAACAAAAAACAAGAGTTATATTCCGTAGTAAATAACGTTATAACGTTTATGAATATTAAACTCAAACAGCCAGTACCTAAATATACTTTTACCTGTGGTGTGTATACCATCTTCATTGGGAAAATGTTGAGAGTTTTAGTTCCATGTTTTGGCGTGATGAAGGTGGCGCCATGTGTTTTAAATAGTTAATCTGTGACTGGTTTAGAAGAAAAAACTGACCGCGAATTCTTTTCAGAATAATAATTATAATTTCAGAATTTTTGTCGAGTGTAAATTTGTTCGGTTTTATATAAATTTACTAAGAATGTCCAGTGACAGTGAAGAGTTTGACGTCGAGCAAAGAGCAAAAGACATAATAGATAATCTTTTGCCGCCAAAAAACGCGGAAGATTTACCTAAAAACTCACGAAAGTTCTATGGACTGGAGGAATAATAAATGTCTTTGTACTAAATTGACTATTTTTCTCGCACTCAAAGTGAAAAGTACAGTTTTCACCTCGGGACTAAACGCCAACTTTAATACCCTCGGTTTTATTGACTCCCTCCCACGCTCGGGAGTCAAACCACCTCTGGTATATTATGGTTTCGTTTAGTCCCTCGATATAAAATATACTAATATGAATTGACACATTATGACAATATTTTTTATTTTTTTTTGGTTTATTCTTATTATATTTTGATTTAATTTAATTTGTGTAATTGTAATGATTTTAATATGGATTGCATGTATGATGTTTTGTTTTATGTTCTTATAAAGGGTGTAAAACACCTCTTAACGAAGCCGAAAGGCACTTGTTCTCCTCGCCATTGCGATCATTTTTTAATTCTACACCATACCTGGAACCTTCTAGTTACGGAGATATTGGGGGTCAAAGTTCCAACTTTTGGACAACTTTTTTTTTAAATACAAGTTTTTAATGCCAGATTTTTACTTTAAACACCTCCACGACCCCCGTACTATTCAATCCATCCATCACCATACTGTTTTGAGTGCGTTACTTCGAGTTCTACCACAAAACATGATTTCTCACCCCAATAAAAAAAGTCGTTTCCCAGCAATATTTTTTGCGTAAAGTTACTTAGTTTGATGTACAGAATGCTTGGTTGACGGCTTCGTGATGAGGTGGTTTACATCCTGTATAATTTACTTATAGACATTCAGACACGATGTAAAAATCGTTATTGAATAAATAACTCATTTATTAATTGAAAAGGTTCATGCCGACTCGACCGTGTATAGACTCCCTTATGAAAGATGGTGGTGGCGATGGTGTGTGTGCATTTTGTTTCAATCAATTTGCATGTCATCTATATCTAACTATGGATTAATACCTCATCATCAACTGCCTAGCCTTGTCACAACTGTGTTGGGGTCGGCATCCAGTCTAACTGGATGCAACTGACTACCAGTATTTTACATGGAGCGACTGCCTATCTGACCTCCACAATACCTACTTCTTGCAAATAAATGATTATGAATAAAAAGAAGACATTGAAAACAATAGTTACCTTGGGCTTCATCTTCTTCGTATTCCTGAAAACAAAACAAATAAGGCTTTGACACTAAGTCCAGGAGTTGGAATAATATGTAAAACCCTTGAAATAGGGTAGATGACAAGAAAATCTAAAATAATCTATCAGATATATTTCCAAAAAATATTGGACACATATTTTTTCTCTTTTCACGTAAACAAAAAATGAAGACAGTGCGTCGAAAACTCGTGTGAGCCGTCACACGAGTTCCGGTAAAAATGCACTCAAACGTGCCGATATTTGAGTGCATTTTTACCGGAAAGTGACGTCACAAGTCCCCCACTCATGATCTTTGACGCGTTTTATCTTCGTCAATTTTTTATTATTTTGTTATAACAAAAAACACGTAACCAATATTTTTCGAAAATCTAACTGACGGACTAAACATAATCATATATAATCATCCTTATTGTTAATAAAATCCGATTTAAATAGGGAAGTTTTCTTAATATATAAAAATCTCGTGTCACAGTGTTTGTTATCGCGCTCCTACGAAACGGCTTGACCGATTTTCATGATTTTTTTTGTGTATATTTGGTAGGTCTGATAATATAGGCTAGGTTAGGAATATAGTCGTAGGCTATTATTTAGTCTCACACATACACATCAAAATTTACAGGCGAACGAAGTCGCGGACAACAACTAGTTAGTCAATAAAGTAGACTGCAGTTGCTGGTGCAGTTTTATTCTTATTCTTTATTGCACACAAAATTAAAAAAAAAATCTTTTTAATACTAGATAGTATTTTGTCTCCTTGGTAAGACTGGTTTTCAGACTCTCGGAGTTCTGACCTCCCGAAACTAACCACTGTCTAAGATCTGCGAATGTCAGCCGGAACTAACCTGCCACCCGGATCTTGGCATGAAATTGATGGTAACCCAGCCACAGACCGATTTCCGTTAACTAACCGTCCAATAACATTTATTATTAAAAACATATCGATTAATAGGCATGACGACAGTATCAAAAAATTGCAAATCTATTTAGTCCGTCAGTTAGAGTATTGGAAATGAATGGACACGTATTTTTTGTTTTTGTAAATCAATGAATATTGACAAAGATAAAACGCATCAAAACTCGGGAGTGGGGGCTCGTGACGTCAGAACTAGCTAAAAATTATACCATGGCGTGACGTATTGAGAATTTTAAAAGCGTCGTATCTTCGTCAATTTTGGTTTACGTAACAAAAGAAAAAACACGGGTCACATATTTTTTGATAATCTAAGTGACGGACTAATTAGTTGTTTTGTCGTCTCGCCTATTGTGACGGCCTCGTTGGTGTCACAAGGGCTACTGCTGACCATGAGGTCCTGGGTTCGATTCCCAGGTCGGGCAAAGTGTTATGAGCTTTTCCACCTGTGGGCCTACCATGACGTCTTAAAGCAGGATCGTTTTAATTTCGTGCCAGTGTGGGAAAGAGATGGCGCTAGACGTCCTCTATAGCTCCGTCTCTTTCCCACACTGGAACGCGATTAAAACGATCCTGCTTTAAGACGTCATGGTAGGCCACCAGGTATTTCTCAGTAACAACAGTACAGAACTTTTGATCGGTTGTTGGCATAGCCTCGCTCTCTGTACTACAACTACAGTACTTTCACAGTTTTTATGTCTTGTGACTGGGAGTGTAGCTACATTTAATTTTCATCTTTGTTTCGACAATTCAGAAGTGCCTGTAACTGGCTTACTTGAAATAAACGCTTTTGATTTTGTTTTTGATTCTGAACTCAAACTCAAAGCATTTATTTCAATTAGACCATTACGGCACTTTTCAATGGCAAAAATACAAAAACATAATAAAAAATAAGCTGCAGTCACAGTCACAAGGCATAATAACTTGAGAAAGTACTGTAGTTGCCCATTCCCTAGCGATGAGTGTGATACGTGATTTCGAAAAATGAACCACCGAAGATCACGTCCCCGTAAGTTCACGAATACGAAACACTTAACAACGAATGCACGCTACCACGAAAAACCATACGCCGCAGCCATGGGATCTCGAATAACTAAATCTCTAATTTCACCTATTCTAAACACTTAACAACGAATGCACACTACCAAGAAAAACTGAACACCGTAGCCATACGATCTCGAAACAGTCTGTTACATCTAGTTGTGGCGGAAACCTTTTTGAGACACAATTGTCAATTTTTGAGATGCCTTTTTAATGCTGTAAAAATATAAATAGTTTGGTGTCAGAAAAACTTCAAAAAAATTATTTTTTATTTTTCTCATCAAAAAGCAACTAAATAACATTATGTACTTATGATGGAATAGGTGAAAAGCCTATCTCCACATAGTCTGTGACATGAGACTGAAACATAACTGACTTAACGTGGGTAAGCAATAGGTACACCTCTGCCTAGCCTTCCTGTGATCATAGGCGTGTTGATACGTACCATTAAATCGCTTGTTTGTTCATTCTTGCTAGGGCACTTTCTCTTGTGCTCGTTGTATCGATTCTTCAGCTTCGGACACACTTGGAACACCTAAGTATAGGAATCACAATTATTTCTTAGATTTGTCAAACGGTATTTAGACATATGTACACCCAGGCCCAGCGGTGGCACCGACTTGAGAACAGTAAGGCCCCGTTCCCACTTCGTCGTGACGACAGATAATCGTGTAGTTTTAAGTGTCGTGGCTTATAAATAAATAAAAATCGCTGGACATTACACACAGCGACATCTAGTGTCACACTAAGCAACGAGGCCTGTGTCGTGGACACGAGATAGTTGATATACTACATAGATACTTTTTGTTTGTAAATACATACTTATTATACATTACTTCCATGACTCGGAAACAAATGTCCATGCTCATCACACAAACATTTGCTCCTACCGGGATTCGAACCCGGGACCCAAAGAACGTAAGGCAGGCTCACTAATTTTCGGGTTGTCTTATGTATTTAAATGGAGGTGTTCACATATAGGACGACGCGATAACCGTCGTCAACGACTTTTGCCAACTTAAAACCAATGATAAATTAATCGTCACGACATAGGGCCAAGGAGAACGGGGCCTTCTGTTGTGGGTTCGAACGCATAGGCGCGCATAGGCGCTAGGCGCATTACTTTGTGTAATTTATTTCATCACCATTGCTCTCAAAACGGTAAAGGAAAACATCGTGAGGAAACCGGCATGTCCTAGAACCAAAAATTCGAAGACATGTGACATCTACCAACCCGCACTGGGCCCGCGTGGTGGATTATAGCCCATTCCCTCTCATCTCATAGAGAAAAGGCCGTGTGAACCAGCAGTGGGATCATTTAGGCTGATTATGCTTATGTATTACAAAGGTGAGGTGATATTCAAGCATGTGATAAAATAGAACATCAAACTGAACAACTTCCTCCATGGGACCACCGTCAGTAGGTACCGCGGAAAACTATTCACCTGTCCCATTCAATCATTAGGTGAAGATAAAGCTTTTAAACAGAGAGTGAAAAGAGGCAAGATTTAATGCGTGCAATATTATTTAATATTGCACGCATTAAATCTTGCCTCTTTTGATAATTTTCAGTGTTTTTACACGACTGCCCAAAAATATGTATGTTTGTGAGTTTCTTCATTCCAGCATAACTTATAAACGCCCAAACCGATTCCGATGTACGTGGTATCGTTATTGTGTTACCCCGGGTAACAAAGGCTAGTGATAAATTTAAAACGTTTTTTATTTGAAACTAAAAAGGGTAAAATAAAAAAAAAACCCGACTGCGTAAAAAATAACGAATAACTTTAAATGAAAACTGAAAAGAAAAAAACAAGAACAAATATTAAATTCTAATGACGGAACATATTGACTGCAACAGTCGGGACCCATTTAATAATCTAGACTTAATTCAATCTAATATGGGTTCCGACCACAGATATAGATAGACATAGATAACGCAAAAGCAACTACTTCGCGTGCCCAGCTTATGATGCAGAATCATAAGCCGCCACTTTCGCGCTCAGTCGCATCGGTGTGGCCGCACTAGTCGGACGTCAGTTAAAAAACTTAAAATGGTTAATTGTGCTGTTATAAATTGTAAAAACAGTTCAAATCTGGTGAGAAAAAATAAAGTAAACGTTTCCTTCCATCGGTAAGTCATTTTGTGATTAATATTATGCGTAATTAATTTTAAAATCAATTATTTTGAATCTAATACGCACAGTAATATCTGGTAATACTAAATTTGAGAAAAACATAGGTCGTCAAAAGTAAGATGCATATTCGTATTACATTGCCGCTTTTACTTGGAGCGGTTGATGCAATGTTTTGTTTTAACAGATGATGGATATCGAAACAAGTGATACTATCGTATATCGCTTCGGTTTCGTAGTACAGGCGCTTTTATCATTTTTCTGTCCATTTTAGCGATTAGTGCTGTTCATACTATGCAACACCAATCGATTCTCAAGAATCGATTTTGGAAACAGAGGAATGATTTTGTATTTTATAGGTACTTAATATATAGACAATTTTAATAAATAATCGTAATGTTTCGTGATTATTTTAGTTTTCCACATGAACCCAATTTGAAAGAAAAATGGATTGAGGCGACGGGAAATAAAGATTGGTTCCCAACAAAGCATAGCACTATATGTTCAATTCATTTTGAGGAAGCAAGCTTTGTTGAAGGGAAAAAGCAACGAATATTGACAAAAGAAGCATATCCGACTATTGATCTACTGAAGATCATAAGTATCATAACTGATGAAGTTAGTTAATTGATAAGTCTATGTACTTTCGAGGTTTTTATTATAAGTGTGTAAAGTCTTAAATGTTGAATTTTACTTGTACTTGTATTACAGAATATAGAATATCTTTAAATCGATTTGATTTTCCCATCACTAAATAGTGCTTGTGACGTCATAGTAGGTAGTCACAAAATGGCACGCTTGGTTTTCATACAGATCGTGATACTTGCGTTATCTATGTCTATCTATATCTGTGGTTCCGACTGTTGCAGTCAATATGTTCCGTCATTAGAATTTATTATTTGTTCTTGTTTTTTTCTTTTCAGTTTTCATTTAAAGTTATTAGTTATTTTTTACGCAGTCGGGTTTTTCAATATTTTTTTTTATTATAGGTAGCAATCAAATTGAGGAATCATTGGCTTGGTATGACCCATGTGATGAGGAGGGATAACACGCATGTTGCTTCAAACGTGCTAAATATAAATGTCGATGGTTGACGTGGGAGAAATGGGAATGTGGGTGGAAAAATGTTGTAAAGAAAGTTTTGAGTATGAATTTGGTTGCGTACAAGAGTAGAGGAAGAACAAAGAAACGATGGATGGACTGTGTGAAGGATGATATGGCTATTGGAGTTTCGGCAGTATTTCCATAAAACTCACGTTAGATTTCTAGTAACACGATATTTACGCACAAACTACATGACGTTTGCATAAAACCAAAGAGGAGACAAGAGAGCCACCAGTGTCAGAAAAAACACCAGCGTCTATAATCTATCTTATAAGTTTATATTTCCAACAATGGCAAAATAATTGCAATTATATGTATATTTGTTTTTTGTTTGTGTGCAATAAAGAATAAGAATAGAATAGAATGTCAAGAAAGAAGGCGTCTGATGAGATGACGAGTAATAGAGAAGTATGGAAGAAGAAGACATGCTGCGCCGACACCAAATGAATTGGGATTGCCCTTATCCCAATTCATTTGGTGTCGGCGCAGCAGAGAGTGATGATATGATGGTTGAAGAGGGAAAGGAAACCCCAAAATAAAGATAGATGGGTTTTGTGAGGAATGATATGAAAGAAAACCGGCCAAGTGCGTGTCGGGCCACGCGCAGTGTAGGGTTCCGTAGTAGCCCGTTATATTTTAGATTTTGTTTTTCCAATGAAAGTCTTCACCCGTTATAAACAAGCAACTACTTCATTTTAGTCACATTATAGGATTTATTCTAATGATTTTGTATTTGGTACAAAATTATCCAACACCCTAGTTCAACGACTATTACTGCTAAAATAATAAAGTTATCTTAACCGCTATAATAACATAGTTTTACTTTAAATTTCATAAAATGCACTATCATCATGAATTTTTCTAGATTTTTCAAAAAGCTAAACTGCTGGTTTACCTTTTAGAGGGTGCAGTTTAAAGTTTAATATTTCGTAAATGGAGCATTAAATCCATTAAATCGAAAAGTAGCAACCCCTAAGTCATTTTAAAATACCTATTCAACGATACTCCACAAGATGGGGTAACGACGAAAAAAAACATCATCCGCACTTCACACGTAGGGGAGCTACCCTAAAAAAAATATTTTCCAAAATTTTATTTTACCACTTTGTCGGCGTTATTGATATACACACCTCTACAAAATTACAACTTCAACAAACAAACAAAAAACAACAACAGACAGACAGGCGAAACTATAAGGGTTCCTTGTCAGGACTACGGAACCCTAAAAAGGAGTGAATAATAACGTGACGGTTGAAAAGGGTAAATGGGGTAAAAGCAGGAAGGTAATGATGAAGTTTTTGTGAAGTATCAAATGAAAATAAAGAAGCTAATACTTACAACAGGTTTCTCATAGCAAATCTGTCGGACAGTATTTCTAATGTACTTGGACATTTCACTCAAACTCAAATCCCGGACGGAGCGTTCGAATCGGATAGGCCTTTCCGTCTTCCGGGATTTACCCGGACTTCCGGGACTCTTAGACCCAACGGAACTCCCAAACCGGACAGGACTACGGGCCGGACTTCTGGAATCCTCTGGACTTCTGGATCCAGTCGGGCTTGGGGACCCGTCGGATCGATTGGATCGTCCATCGGGAGGGCTACCGGCTTTTAAGTAGTCGTAGCTTGTGCTGAAGGCGGTTTCTCTGTTTCTGCAAGAGTAATAAAATTTATTTGTGATTTTTTTTATTTACCCGACTAAGGCGAAGCCAAAAGGAAGGGTTATTATTTTAGCAATCTATGTATGTTTGTGTTTACGTATGTTCCTCCGTAGCGCCTAAACTATTAATCCAATTTTGATGAATAAGGTGTCAATCGACCGCTCGAAACCGCCGTGTCTGTCTTTACGTATGCTTAGATCTTTAAAACTACGCAACGGATTTAGATACAGGTTTTTTTAATAGATAGACTGATTCAAGAGGAAGGTTTGAGTATATAATTTACGGGCGGGCGAAGCCGCGGGCATCGGCTACTCACTAATAAAATCAGACCTACTCCCATTCTCACGGCGCGCCTAATCTTTTGATCAGAGCATAATCTATTCTCATTAGCTTTAGCGCATACAATAAGCGCCTAATGATTTATAAACGTGTATTTTTACTTGATATTAATACAAATTCTGTGACATTTCTTCATATCCATCCGAAAATTGTGAGTCAACGGGGTAATGGGGATCAAAATATAGCTTGCTTAGCTGCACCCGGCTACCAAAACTTCCAGTCTAACCAACTGCAGCTGACAACCCCTCCACAACCCAGTTACTACTGGGTAATACGATACAACTTGGTAAGACTGGTTGTCAGACTTTCGGGCCACTGACTACTTAACGACTGTCAAAGGTCTAAAATTAACCTGCTGAGACCAACGGCTTTAACGTGCTTTCCGTGGCTGGGCGGAAACTCGGTACGTAATGGGTTTTTATTTTAATTTTATTTATTATGGGAGTTTAAAAAGCTACAATATATAATGTTTACAAATATACAATAATATACATAATTATGAAGTAATGCGAATATTGCTGTCAACTACATTATCCGCATGTTAACAAAATTAAGATAAGGTAAAAAGTGCCAAAAGATGCTCAGATAGATAATTTTAAGAAGAAAAAGAACATCGATTATTAAAATAAACACAATACAATTAATACGTTATTTATGAAAAGAAATAATAATCGAGAAAAAAATCATCACAAATGAGAATAAATTAAATTATATAAAATAAGGAAATTGACAATATAATAAAATTATAAATTCATACAATTCGTTAATGAAACTAATTAAAACGGTTGAAATTTCTTTCTTACCTGAGATTCCTGCTATCGCTCATAGGCGAATACAGCTTGAAGTTCCTCGTCCTCCCTACGTGCCCGACCTGGACGCCACTGCTGCTTGGCAGGTTGTTATCCTGTCTCCGTGTGTAAGTCTGCTGTTGTTTAGACTGCAAGTCGTCAGGGTCTGCGGACTTCTGCTGGCGGAGGGACCGCACGCTTTTGGATGAACGGGACATTTCTTGGACTGAAAAAGAATATTGTTATTGACACCGACACCGTGTTACCGGATGATATCGATAAACTTCGACCGGTCATTGTACTCATCATTATTATGAACAACTTTTACTAACGCGTCGAAATTTCGGACTTCGTTTGTTTATTAAGAATTCCTTTGTTTTATACTTTTTGACATTTTACTGATTTGACATGAATACTTAGTTTGTTCAGTATTTTACTTTTTTTATTATTATTGTGACATTGATGTTTTTTTAATGACATTTATTTTGTATTTTTTTTTTTTTTTTTTTTTTTTTTTTATTAATGTGAATGTGAGGACAATGTGGGTCACGTCACATATTTAATTTTTATCCCCACGACTGTCTGGCAGTTTGAGTACTATAAGCGACGTACCCAAATGTCCTTTCTTTGGTATTGATCGTCGTTTAGTTGAGCTCCTTGAGTTATAAGTCGAGCTACACGATAACTGACAAATGCTTGCACTGACTGGACAAGTCCACTCAAATCTGTGTGGTTCTTTCTTCAAAAGACCATCTCAGACACTCATCTGCATAGTCCTCATGTGAATTGAGCAATATTATGGACTTCAAAAGAGACTATGACCTCTGAGTTTGTTTCGGCTGTTTCTTCTCAGAGTAGTCAGGTACGAAACACAAGCCCCTTCTAGTTTTTATAAAATGACGTGTAAAAGTGTTTGCAAAAACCTACTTGCAAAAATAAACAACACTATAGGACCAAAACCTGAATCGCGAAAAAAGAATCAGCTGTTCCCTACAATTACTCGCATTACTCGTAAAAATTTATGGAACAGCTAATTTTTTTTTCGCGATTAAGGGTTTGGTCCCATAGTAAAAGTTGTTCATAATGATGAGTACAATGACCGGTCGAAGTTTATCGATATCGTCCGGAAACACGTCGGCGTCGTATAGGGTGGTAGAGACAACTACGCTAAAACGGTACGTATCATTCTTCTGTACGTGTGTTTGTTATCTTCCTACTTTTCTTAAACGGCTGGACCGATTTGGATGAAATTCTGTGTATATATTTCAATGGGTTTCTGGATGGTTTGAAAACACAATTGGACCCTGTAGGTGACTTCTCCTAAAACGGCTAGGCCGATTTGGATGATATTTTGTGTGTATATTTCAATGGGTTTCTGGATAGGTAGGGTAGGTCGGGTAGGTAGGGTATGTAGTATGAGGAGGAAGTAGGAAGTAGGTTAGGAAGAGCATTTCAATATTAATAGTTAAGACAGGACAACGTCTGTCGGGTTAGCTAGTATTCAATACATTTCTTTGATATCGCAAATAAATTCTGAAAATGCAATGAAAGATACTGTCCTCCACGACACAGGGATCCCTAAAACCTAGAGACCTATTTTTGACGTTATTTTCTTCTGAAACAATACAGTAACTTGTATTTATTTTAGTTTGTTATGTAAATTGTTATTTTGTGTACCTGTCATACTCTATTTTTAGCCTCATTATCTGCCAAGCCTTTTCCCAACTACGTTGGGGTCGGCTTCTAGTCTAACCGGATGCAGCTGAATACCAGTATTTTACATGGAGCGACTGCCTATCTGACTTCCACAACCCAGTTAGCACTGGACTACTGGGTAATACGATACCTACCACTTGGTAAGACTGGTTGTCAGTCTTTTTGGGCAACTGACTACCTGTAACGACTGTCAAAGATCTACAAATGTCAGCCAGGACCAACAGCTTTACGTGCTTTCCGAGGCACGGAGGAAACTTGGTATGTAAACCCTGGTCACCCATCCACAGACCAACCTAGGCAAGCACCGCTTAACCTAAAGATCTACCCCGAGCGGCTGTTATTCTGTAGCCACGAGCTACTCACAATTTTTAGCTTGTGTGTACCGAATGAGCCTTTCAATGAGATCGTGAGACGCGCTCCTGAACGAACCCATGCTGGGGTACTTCCGTAAGGACTGCTCGAACACATCGTTGTCCCGTTTCGAGTTGCAGTAGCGATGGCTAGAACCTGCAATGTGGCACATTATGAACAAAATCAAACGTCATTTAACATTCTGTCAAACTGATACGGACGGCTGCTCCAGTACCTACGGTCGAACAAGCTATTTGGTTTACATTTTGAAATGAAATGAAATCATTTATTTGCTCCTATTGTAGGTATACAGATATGATGGTAAATTCCATGAGAGTCCCAATACATTTTGCCGTACGGCATGCAAAATTATATAACATAAAACATTCAGTAAACAAAAAATAAACATAAAGAAACATGAAAAAGCATTCCATTCAATAAGCAGCATTACTAACATTATTAAAAATTCTAATATTAAGACATTCGGAATTAGGCACAATGCCAATACATGAATTAAAAAATAAGTAAAAATGTCAATAGCAACTACAAATGTCAATCAATTTAATTAAGAATGGCGGAAAATTAAGTTACAAATGTCAATAAATTAAATAAAAAAACGAAATCTCAATAACTCTCTCTTTTACAATGTAATTAGTTTTTTTTTGTCGTCTCGCCTATTATTTGCAATCATGGTAATACAAAACATGCAATTACTTTCATAATACTAACAACTTCATATTAGATTACAAAGTCACGTGTTCGTATTGCCGAAAACAGACGAAGATTACCGAAAGCGCATTGCATAACTATTGTTACCTTTATCGCGCCATATCTGGCTCCCTCCGTTGTGTCTGATTTTAGACGTCGAGGCCCTCAAATGTCCGCTTTGACTAGGTTGTCTAAAGCCTTGTGAACTCCCTTGTCCGCTGTGGAAACTCCACTGTGCACTTCCATTACCACCAATTTCGAAGTTCCCTTCATCTGTTGAGTTAACATAACGTCATACAAAGTGTTAACGGGCCCTTCACGACGCCGTCAACCAAGCATTCTGTACATCAAGCTAGGTTACTCTACGAAAAAATTATACTTAGCTGGAAAATTTTTTTGGGGGTGAAAAATCACGTTTTGCGTTGGGACTCATTGTGACGCACTTAAAACATTGTGCTGATAGATGCATTGAATAGTACGGGGGTCTGAGTCTTGTACCGTTTTATATGCCCTGCATATATGTCTTACCTCCATTGGGTTTGGTCGTCATGACCGAAAACGGTAAAGAGGACTATATTTATTGTTCACACATATTTCGCCACGTCTATAACGTTGCGTGAAAACGGAGCCGCGCTTTATCATCCACCTGCAACCCTACCAATTTATATATCGTTGTCAGATTTTCAGGATGTGATGCGGAGGAACGAGGAAAACGTCGCGAGGAAAGATTTGAGTATGAATGTGGAAGGGTATAAGAGTACAGGAAGACCAAAGAAATGATGGATGAACTGTGTTAAGAATGATATGGCAAGAAAAGAAGTGTCTGATGAGATGACGAAAAATAGAGAAGTACCTATGGAAGAAAAAACATGCTGCGCCGACACCAAATGAATTGGGACAAGACAAGAGAATGATGACGATGACATACATATAACATACAGATGATATAGGTACCTACATATTCTTAGCTGAAAATAGTGCGGAAAATAGCCGGATGGCTATAAGAGTTTAGACATTTAGAATCAAAATTCTGTTGGGGAAGACCAAAGAAACGATGGATGGACCGTGTGAAGGATGACATGGCAAGAAAGGAGGTGTCTGATGAGATGACGAGTAAAAGACAAGTATGGAAGAACAGCAAATGCTGCGCCGACCACAAATAAATCGGCATAAGGGCAGGAGAACGATAATGTCAAGAACTTTCAGTAAAAGATGGGAAGACAGTGAATGACTTACTGCGACAAGGTTCCCTCCTTTGAGGTGGGAACTCCGACACCGCTTCAGGTGGCGATGATGGAGTCATCTGGCAGTGTGCCAACTGTGACAAAGAACA
Source organism: Xestia rhomboidea (assembly GCA_963853795.1). Lineage (NCBI taxonomy): Eukaryota > Metazoa > Arthropoda > Insecta > Lepidoptera > Noctuidae > Xestia > Xestia rhomboidea. The sequence continues at coordinate 1,409,651 of OY970783.1, forward strand.
ATAGCATTAGACTGAAGCTTCATTCTTAAAAGGTCACGTTTTTTGCATTATTATAATCAGCCAATAAGATACGTACAGTTAACAAAAGAGTTAGGTATGCAGGCAAACAATCTTCTTACTACTAATGTGAATGCGAAAGTTTGTGAGGATCGATTTTTGTTATTCTTTCACGCAGAAACTACCAAGAGATTTGGATGAAATTGCAAACAGATTGATTATAAATCTTTTGCATTTATAATAGTAGTAAGAAAATTGCTAGCCTGCATACCTAGCTATAGAGTTTTAGGAAAAACCATCAGTTTTGTAGAACATCACAACTAATAGCTCTGTGGAATAGTATCATATCTGAAGCTCGATATAATGACCCGACTGCGCAGCGGTAGTGAGGCTGCCTTACGTTCTTAGGGTCCCGGTAGGAGCAAATGTTTGTGTGATGAGCATGGACATTTGTTTCCGAGTCATGGATGTTTCTATGTATGATAAGTATGTATTTACAAACAAAAACAGTATCTATGTAGTATATCAACTATCTGGTGTCCACGACACAAGCCTCGTTGCTAAGTGTGGCACTAGATGGCGCTGTGTGTAATGTGCAGCGATATTTATTTATTTATAATGTTATATTATCACTCGGGTGTAGCTACATTTTCATTATTTACCTTATAGCTACTAGTATATCTATCATCACAGATCTGAGAGCCCTTGCTGACTGTCGGGAAATCTGCACCAGTAGTCTTCTTGACGGACGCTCTCCGAGTTACGGAGACTGACTGTACTCCAGTTGTTGCAGGCATCGTGTCCACGCTGTGATCTGCTGCAGGAGATACTTCAGCCCTATTTCCTGCGTTTACATCTGAAACACGACATACAGGGTGTAAACCACCTCATCACGAAGCCGTCAACCAAGCATTCTGTACATCAAACTAAGTAACTTTACGCAAAAATTATTGCTGGGAAGCAATTTTTTTGGGGTGAAAAATCATGTTTTGTGGTAGAACTCAATGTAACGCACTCAAAACATTGTGCTGATGGGTGGATTGAATAGTACGGGGGTCGTCGAAGTGTTTAAAGTAAAAATCTTACATTAAAAACTTGTATTATAAAAAAAGTTGCCAAAAAGTTGGAAATTTGACCCCCAATAATATCTCCGTAACTAGAAGGTTCCCAGGTATGGTGTAGAACGAAAAATTGATCGCAATGACGAGGAGAACAAGTGCCTTTCGGCTTCGATAAGGTGTTTAAACCCTCTAGACATGGTACTGGGATAGCGTGAGGCATACCATGGCCAGAGTGGTTACCCGGCCACCCGTACTAGGGCGCCCGCGCAAGCTCCACTGGTATTGTACGAGTATTGTAAGTTAGTCACTAGCAAGGAATTATGCGCGCCCTAGCTCAAAAGTTCTCTTGGATTGTATGTAATTTGTGTATGATTATAATGTGATTCCTAAACACCTGTGTTTCTCTTACACCTGTTCCCCGGCTATAATAGTACATTATGATATAAGTGCGGTAAGTTGAAAATTACAGCCGAGGCGATATTGCTAGCCCGAGCCGTAGGCGAGGGCTACAAGAAAGCAGAGGCTGAAATTATCAAAGCGCACGTATGTCATACGACGTTTTATAACATATTTGCGAGGAAATAAATAAAACAAATAAAAACAATACAGCGAAAATAAAAAGCGCGTGGAATAATTTTTACTTGTTTACAAATTAGCGCTTTTTTTAAGGCAAAGACACAAAAAACAACCAGTATTACTACTAAAGTAAATTAATATTTTTGTGTTTTTGTTATAGATAAATGGTTGTAATTTATTGTCAAAATTAATTAAATTAAATAATTCAATGATTATTTATTATATTTCATCTCCCTCTCCCAAAGTTAATTTTATTCATAAAATGTTGACCACTTTTCTGACATAAAAACTCTATGCTAAGATTTAAAAAAGTATTAATTAATAGTTATTGTAATGTAAAACGCACGGTTTATCAAGATGCTCCGTCTAAAACGAACGGTACTTTTTCATCAAACGAAATCTTGGCTAATGTTTTCTCCACCGAATACGTTATAGATCTTTCCAAAGGTAAACCCTCGACGTCTATAATTGGTGCCCGAGATACAAGGTTTACCTAGTTTGTTGGGGTCAATGTAAAACGTTTTTGTAATATTTTTGACAATAGAGTTTTTGTATTTATATTATTGGCACATTTCACGCAGACCAATTTTATCACAAATTTCGAAACGCCTAGTAGACGCTTCCCGTGACCCAGGAGCTAGTTTTTACCTTGGTCAGAGGCTAAGTGTTGCCATACAACGTGGTAACGCCGCCAGTCTCTTAGGCACTTTACCAGCTGACAGCGGTGACGAGATTTTCGATGCCTTTTATAGTTTGTTCTTACTTTATTTATTTTACATAATTTATTAGTTTTTAATTAATAATGTATAATATAGTTAGTTAGTTAACGTTACTAAGATATTATAAATGCGAAGGTATGAAAAACTAAATTTAAAGATCAAGGATTATTTAAAATTTCTGTGCATGTTTTGTCAACAAACATCTTAAATCAAGACCTAAATCGTCCCTTACAAATAGGCCTTAGCAATGTAACTTCGAGATAGAACATGTGTCTGCATGTACTTTAACTGATATCTCTCATAAGGCGCTAAATGGTTAACCGGTAAACTCGTATGCTCGATTAGCCACTATACGGATTAACCCATAGGTTAAACATTTAAGTGTTGCTGATTACTTGCGTGTGAAAAACAAGAAAATACACTGCAAAAACAACAACAACAAATCGTGTGTACGTACGTGGGTGCTCCTCTTTGGCATTCTGCCCTTGCAGAATCATTATCCTATAAATTATGATTCTGCTAAAACGGCCATTTTAGGCCCCTGATATGTTGCTAACGATGTTCTACATTGCTGTCGAGCAATTTACTGGCTAAAAAAATAAATCAATAAAATCTTCGAAGTACTTTATACTATAATGGTATATTGAATAAAAAAAACCGGCCAAGAGCGAGTCGGACTCGCGCGCCGAGGGCTCCGTACAAACTTTTTAAAAGACAAACTTAACTTTGCTGTTCGATCCCCAGAAACGGCTATGCACCAACCGCAAATAATATGTTTTCAATAGCAAAATCGCTTTTTTTTGTTATTAAACTACATAATTACGGTTATCAGATTTTTCCCTTTACATGTGCTGTAAGACATTGCGTCTCGCCAAATTTCGTGATTCTAGGTCAACGGGAACTACCATATAGGTTTTCGACCCAAAAACTATAGGGTACTTCCGGTTGACCTAGAATTTTAAATTTTGGTGAAAAGCAAAGTCTTACAGCACAAGGAAAAATTCCGAAAAAATCAAAAAGTTGAAAATTAAGGTAAATTTTGATACTTAAAGTTTTCCCGAAAATCTAAATTTGCTCAAAATCTGAATTGAATTGAATGCGCGAGTCCGAGTTGCACTTGGCCGGCTTTTCCGTTCAGTCAGAACTGACCCTCAGTCGTTTTAAAAAGACTCACGTATTTTCGACCTGGACGGCCTCCTCTCCACATTAGGTCTGGACCTGCTGCTGACCGTGAGGGTCACTCCAGGAGCGTCCAGACTCTGGACTACTGCTACCAGCTCCTCTACGTCTCCGCCCATGGTTTACAGTGTCTTAGTTCATTGGTGGTACAGGCATATACTGGAATCGAAGATTGATACATAAGCTCACGCCATTTTTCTGTCGGGGTAGGCTCAAACTACAGAACACCACCTGCTACGTTCCTCTCATACTTCTTTTGCCTCAGCCACGTTCATACATCAGCAGGGCTATTACGTATCTTTCTGATATCCAGTGACTATCAAGCTTCGGTTGTACACCGAACTTTGATGACAACCGTGAATGTCATAATATTGGTATTACGTATCACACTGAGTGGATATCACTTTACGGTGACTAACAGGGTCATACATAATGCGAAACTAACCTTTTGACAGTTAATTGATGGACACTGAGCCCAGTTACTATCATTTCGAGCTGTCAACAGAGATACGTAATAGCCCCTACTGGTCATACACGCACGCCGGTTGCGAGTACTACGAGTACGCACCTAACCTTTCTGAAAAAAATCACCCTAGGCGTAACTTTTAGAACCTGCTACGACTCTATGACGCGCGCTCGCTACGCTCGCATTTTACATTACACACCCACTTTCTGTCGCAAATTTCGTCGTCGCTCCGCCGGCCTTCGGCCTACGATCCTCATGCTAGCTGCTCCCTGCGTTTCAAATCATCATCTGCCTAGCCTTTTCCCAAATATGTTGGGGTCGGCTTCCAGTCTAACCGGATGCAGCTGAATACCAGTATGTTACAAGGAGTGACTGCCTATCCGACCTCCACAACCCAGTTAGTACTGGGAGTTACGTAGCCCCTTGGTAAGACTGGTTGGCAGACTTTCGGGCCACTGACTAGCTGTAACGACTGCTAAAAATCTACACAGGACCGCCGGGCGCGCGGGACAGGATCTGGACAGGTTCACTCAAATCTGTGTGGTTCTTTCTTCAAAAGACCATCTCAGACACCGCCACAGCCGAAACAAACTCAGAGGTCATAGTCCTCATGTGAATTGAGCAAGATTATGTCTGGACTTCAAAAGAGACTATGACCTCTGAGTTTGTTTCGGCTGTTTCTTCTCAGAGTAGTCAGGTACGAAACACAAGCCCCTTCTAGTTTTTTAAAAAATGACGTGTAAAAGTGTTTGTAAAAACCAACTTGCAAACACCGAGACCAACGGTTTAACGTGCTTTCCGAGGCACGGAGGAAACTCGGGTATGTAATGGGTGGTCACCATCATCGGCAAACGTGGCTTAACTTGCAGATTGATCTGAGCAGCTGTTACTATTAGCCTCGAGCGTTTCCAATCATGATGATTATTTGGGTTGCACGACATTGGTCAAGTCTGATATTCGTCAAATCGGTAATTCGTCAAATCGTCTTTTTGTCCAATTACGAAATTTGCCAAATACGTTATTGGTCAAGTCCATGTACAGTCGATGAAAACATGTGTTTTGAATTCACATAGCTTACTTGTAGGAACTTACAAAAGGAAAAGCCGCCTGTTGTAGGTTCCTATTTACATCATTAAAATGTAGTAAATAGTAAGTAATTAAGTATTCTGAGGTTTAATTTGTTTGGATTGTTACCTCCTTTGAATCTGTAAGAGTAGGATCTAGGCGGAAAATGGCAAGAAATGATTTCTCAGGACATATGGTGTTGTGCAATTGAACGCCATAGAACCACCAACGCAGTTGAGGCTTGGCATCGAGAATTAGGGGTACAAAAGAGACATAACATTTTATAATTTCAGCATAAAATTGTACTTACTCTCATTTTGAGCAGTCTGAGGATAGAATAGCATATGTCAGGCTTGTAACAGCCTTGCCATTCGTCACTGGTGGGTACTGGCCTGGAAATAACATTAAGGGCCTAAGCACACGGCGGATTTTAAACGCGCAGACGACGCGTAGATGACGCGCGTATACGCGCTTCAAACTAGATTTGAACACAACCTTGTAACCTAAGCACATGGGGCGATCGTATACGCGCAGATACAGCGATACAGACGCGCTGCACTCGCTTGTAGCTTCCGCGTTTTGGTCCGAGACTCCTCGTCAGTTGTACAATGGCGTCGGTTGAGACAACACTGCTTATGCTGACTTTGACCCTTTGTACGGGCTTCAAACGAGTTTCGAATGAGCTTCACGCTTACACGCGCGTTTCTATCAGGTTTTACACGCGTTTGAATCTATAAAAACGCAAAAATCGGCATCTTCGGCGCAGAAAACGCGCGTCGTCTGCGCCTTTAAAATACGCCGTGTGCTTGGGGCCTAGATTATACGGGGTGTAAACAACCCTTTACGAAGCCGTCAACCAAGCATCAAACTAAAAAGTAACTCTTTAATACGCAAAAATGATTACTGGCTTTTTTTTGGAGTGAAAAATCTTGTTTTATGGTAAAATTCAATGTGCTGATGGGTGGATTGAATAGTAAACGGGTTATGGAGGTATATAAAGTAATGACCTTAAAAGCTAGTATTAAAAAAAAGTTGGGAAAAAGTTGGAACTTTGACCCCCAATATCTCCGTAACTAGAAGGTTCCAGGTATGGTCTAGAACAAAAAGATGATCGCAATGACGGGGAGAACAAGTGCCTTTTGGCTTCGTTAAGGGTCTATTACACCCTTTATAACCGAAGAACCGGGGGAAAGACAGCCAAGTTAATGTGGGAGTAAGCTGGCCACGTAGCACGGATGCACCCGGAGAGCGGGAGACTTGGACACCGATCATCATTCATTGGACACTGGACACCTGATGGGGGAAATCGGCGCCGAGGTAGACCACGGCGAAGGTGCTGGGACAATCTTGTTCGCGGGGCGACCATGCCCCGAGATTTCACAAGATGAATCGGTTTGGAAGGAGAAAGGGGGGCCTTTGCCCAGCAGTGGAACACTTGACAGGCTAGGAAAAAACAAGTGCGAGTTGAACTCGCGTGGAGAGGGTTCCGTACAATGCCAAAGTCTTATATTGAGTTTACCACTTTATTTTCAATTGATAGAATTCTTATAGGTTTTCCTGTTATTTACAAGCAATGAACTATATTTTGTATTTTTTTTCAAAATTTTAGGCTCAGTAGTTAAAACTTATTATTTACAATAATAACAACAATATATTTGAGATCCTTATAACGAGCCCTTTCATTTGATATATGACACAGTAAGGTTTGCAAAACTCTTTTTTTTTCTAATTTCTTCCCTGAAAATGACCCATAGTTTAAAAATATATTCATTTACTTTGCACATCTGTTTGGGTCAATAGGATTAAACCATCTAATTTCACCTGATTTGGTCTAGTAGATTCGGAGCAAATTGGCTGTGACAGACAGACGGACAGACAAACAGACTCACGGGTGATAAGGGTTCCGTTTTTTATTTTTTTTGTACGGAACCCTAAAATTATATAAATTTATCAATCACTGTCATTGCTTACGCAGTATTAGCCGTTGCCCGCGTTCGTTCACATGGAGTATAAAAATTATACCAAGGGAACGTACTTCATGGATAAAAAAAAAGTATCCTATGTCTCACCCAGGTCATGGTATATCCGTGTGCCTTTTCAATCGAAATTATTTCACCCTTTTATGTGTGAAAACGTTAAAGATAGACTCTTGAATTTTTAGGTCGAGCAAACTGTTTTAGCTGTCAGGAATTTGGAGTCTGGATTTACCTGATCAGTCTCAAGAAAGAAGTATTCCCGCGATCATGATGCTTGCAACAGCGTCGAAATATCGGGAGCTCATAGTATCTAAGGAAAATCACGGATATCATCCCGTAAGTACTTTAAGTGTAGTAGCAAGAAAGTTCCTCTGGTAAGACTGGAAGCCGACCACTGCATAGGAAACGGCTGAGGGTCTGACTGCCAGGCAATGATAAGGGGTCTTAATGATCTCCAAGATTGGTCAGAGGGTCGTCTTAAGAATTGCATCCAAGGAAGGTAAATAGAGGTACTTACATTATAAAAAATACATAAAGTAACGGATAAAATAATACAAAACACACAATTTCTTAAAATAATGTAAAAAAATATCGCAATTTAGAATTTGTGTAGCACCAACGTCATGCTGACATTGTCTTTGACTGATTTCTTTTAGTGTTAAGGATCTAAAGAAGAGAAAAGAAGGTTTATCTTTGATTTATATTCCTTTTTGGTCTATTAGCGTTGGTTGCAGGCTTACAGCCAGAATCTTCGATCATGATTGAAACCCGGCAAAGTTTAATAAAGCTATTACTTTGAATTGATGTAGGTATGAGTATTTTAGAGGAAGTTTGAAAGTAGCGTCTGTTACAGAAAAAATTAAAGGAAGACGTCTATTTTGGTATGGACATTGGACATAATAATCAATCAACCAATCTGACGACCCGAATGGCGCAGCGGTAGTGAGGCTGCCTTACGTTCTAAGGGTCCCGGGTTCGAATCCCGGTAGGAGCAAATGTTTCTGTGATGAGCATGGACATTTATTTCAGAGTCATGGATGTTTATATATGTATACATATAATAAGTATATATTTACAAACAAAAAGTATATTATGTAGTATATCAACTATGTGGTGTCCACGGCACAAGCCTCGTTGCTTAATGTGGCACTAGATGGCGCTGTGTGTAATGTCCAGCGAGCGTTAATAAAAAAAAAAAACAATCATTTATTTATAATTTGATAACATAGGTACACAATAAATACTGGCATAATGAGGAGGGATGAAACGCATGTTACTAAAAAAGAGAGATATTAATGTTGATGGATGGCGAAGGAGAGAGAGGACAAAGAAAACATGGATCGATTGTGTGAGGAATGGTATGAAAGAGAAAGGAGTAAATGATGCCGTGACGTCTGACAGGGGAGAATGGCAGAAGAAAACGTGATGCGCCGACACCGAGTAGAATGGGACAAGGACAGGAAGATTTTTGATCAACATGTAAGGAAACTTTCCAATGAGAGCAGTAAGAAAAACTTCATACAGGCTACAGAGCAGGGTGTGCTCGTTCCTTTTCAATAAGAGTTTAAGGACTTTGCCCTGCAAAGATAGGTGGAACTGTTAATATGCTCAATAAAACACGGTATTTATAAGTCATTTTAATTGCTAAACGATTTCGCAAGATCATTATAACATTTTAACAAACGTGTTAAAAATACAAGTCGTGCTTTCTTGTCCAATTAATGATAATCGTGTTTTAATTCAAAGTGTCAAGGCTGAATAATTAAAAGTCGTTATCAAAAAACCAAAACGCCGTGTCGTTTCTTCTGTTAAAGTGACAGCTGTCAGAAATGTCAAACTTTTGGCGCCAAACCGCCATCGCCATGTTGTGATGTTGCGACAGAAAAAGTAATGCGTGAATGATTTTATTCACCGTAATTGGAATTTATTGCAATAAAAGATAGAGGTTTATAGGTCAGTTTTATTTGTTGAAACAATTTATTTTGCGGTTAAAGCAAGGTCAATGTTTCTGTACATTACAATGGGTGCAGTTACCGGTGTCGCAATTTGGAAATGTGTACTTGTTTCAGCTTGCATTGCACCAATAAACTTTGATGTAGCATTACTAACATGTATTATGTGAGCAAGCATGTTGTATAATGTACAATGCTCGACCCTTTTTGCCTTTTCTCAGAAGTTGGATATTAATAATAGGGTAGATGACAAAACAAATCTAGGTATATCTTTTTTAAATTTTGTGGCCATAACTAAACCATTATCACACATATAAACCACAGTCTAAACTGAGATTTTTGATGTGTGATTATGGTTTAGATATATATATGTATAAGAAAGTTTGATTAGTTTTCTAGGGAGCGCTATAAAAAAAAACAATTTTTTTCTTGTATTTGAATGCTAGACTCTTAAAACACTCAAAAACAAGAAAAACTGTAACAGCCCTCTTAACCTGAACATTGATACGCGCGGCTGTTATTATTTGGCCACGACCTACCTCCTCCTACCAATGTAATAATAATACTAAGTTAGTGTAATAATAAGTTATATTCATAAATGTATGCTGATGCTTAGACACTCGAACCGAACGCGAAAGTGAATACTTTGTTCCACTCTCTTGCCTCTACCACCGTCACGGATCTCGATAGACAGTTTTATCGGAGAGCATCTGGCATTGATATACTTACATGGTGATTATAATGTAGTTTCTACTTGCTTTTGAGTGGTTTTCGCAATTGAAACTGAACGCGATCAGGAATTCTGAACCGCGGTGAAGAGTTGTCCGTGTAATTATTCCCTTGGATTATGACCCTTTTTTTCGGATGGGAATCATCAAATGACTCCTCCCGCTCTGGGCGGAGCAGGAGGGAGTATCAGACTTTTACTGACTAAAACTCATCCATGTTCCTTCTTAGCCTTTTGTGTTCCGGAACCGCGGTATATCTTTCGAGCAGTCCCGCAGCCCCGGCAGAAAAACCCCTTCCAGTGTGTTGACATCTCTTTGAGGCGCGCAATAGGCTAGTTTCCACTATCAATAAATTGCAAATCTATTTAGTCCGCCAGTTAGAGTACTGGAAAATAACGGACACGTATTTTTTTTTGTTTTTTGTAAATCAATGAATATTGATAAAGATAAAACGCATCAAAACTCGAGAGTGAGGGCTCGTGACGTCACAACGCACAAAAAATTATAGCACGGCGTGACGTATTGAGAATTTTAAAAGCGTCGTATCAGCCTCTCGGGTCGATCTTTAGGTTAAGCCGTGCTTGCCTAGGTTGATCTGTGGATGGGTAACCACCCATTAGTTACATACCAAGTTTCCTCCGTGCCCCGGAAAGTCCCGGTTGTCATTCGTAGATCTTTGACAGTCGTTACAGGTAGTCAGTGGCAAGAAGTCTGACAACCAGTCTTACCAAGGGGTATCGTATTACCCAGTAGTTCAGTACTAACTGGGTTGTGGAGGTCAGATAGGCAGTAGCTCCATGTAAAATACTGGTATTCAGCTGCATCCGGTTAGACTGGAAGCCGACCCCAACATAGTTGGGAAAAGACTAGGCAGATGATGATGACGATAGTGAGTTTCTCTCCTCCTTTTCCCTCTATCCCCCTATATCCCTCCGTAGAATTTTATATGCAGGACGCCGCTGCGACACCGCTACGGCTCCGGCGCCGCGCAGCACACTGTGCATATAACCTAACTAAACAAAAACAACTAGCAAGAAACGTTGAAAAAACCAGTTGACCAACTGCCAAACCCCAGCAAGTAAACAAACCACTTTTATTTAGAAACAGACGTTCGTTACCGATCAGTAGTCCGAACTAGTCCATCTAATAAATGATACAAGTAAATTAAATGATGTCATCGACGTGATTCGGACCGACACGTTGATACAGCGACCGTTGAGATTGTGCCGGTTAAACAATTGATAACGGTCTGTTTTATACGTTGGAGTAAAGTAGTACTATCTTTACACTCTCTTAAACATCTTGTGAACGGCTTTTTCTTACCTAATAGGCGAGACGACAAAAACAATCGTATTAGTCCGTCAGTTAGATTCTCAAAAAATACATGACCCGTGTTTTTTATTTTGTTACGTAAACCAAAATTGACGAAGATATGACGCTTTTAAAATTCTCAATACGTCACGCCATGGTATAATTTTTAGCTAGTTCTGACGTCACGAGTCCCCACTCCCGAGTTTTGATGCGTTTTAACTTTGGTCAATATTCATTGATTTACAAAAACAAAAAATACGTGTCCATTAATTTCCAATACTCTACTGACGGACTAAATAGATTTGCAATTTTTTGATACTGTCGTCATGCCTATTGAGTGCTTCGTTGGTCAAGTAGTCCCAATTGCGATTGCTGGGCATGCAGTCCTTTTTTTTTTTTTAGGATGGGAAATCATCAAATGACTTCTCCCGCTCTGGGCGGAGGTCTAGTGTCAGACTTTTACTGACTAAAATCCATCCATGTTCCTTCCTCGCCCTTTGTGTTCCGAGGCCACGGTATCTCTTTCAAATAGTCCCGCAGCCCCGGCAGGCTTCGGTCCTTGCGGACCCCTTCCCTATTGCTGACTCTCTTTGAGGCGCGCATGGAACACGAACGCGCCGTCGACACGGCCTGTCGTCATGAGACGTACGGACGGCGAGCTAGCCCATAGCTCCCCGTCCACAGGCCCGCGCCTAGGAGGTTCGCCGCCTCGCGGGAGATCGTGCGGTACCCCCGGACCAGCCTTACGGCTACCACCTTCTGGGGCACGTTCAAGTGGTGGGCGGCGCGCCGCCTCAATGAACGCGCCCACACCGGGGCCCCGTAAAGGGCCATGGACCGCACGACTCCCGCGTAGAGCCTTCGGCAGGAGGCGTTTGGCCCCCCCAGGTTGGGCAGGAGCCGCCTGAAGGCAGCCCCTGTCCGCTCCAGTTTGGGGGCCAAACGTCGGAAATGCTCCACGAAGTTCCACCGGCTGTCGAGGACAAGTCCCAGGTACTTCAGTGAGGGGCATGCGGTCCTGGGTTTGATTGTTCAGGCGAATTGTTTATTGGGTTTTTCCAGGGCTTTTTAAGTAGCAGCCACGGAGTTTGGATTTGTGCCCGGTTGATGGCAATAGACTTGCCCCCAATTATATGGGACTTAAGGTGGATGCTCAAGGGTAGCCCGCGAAAGCAAGATGAATGACTTTGACCTTGCAAAAGTAATTGCTGCACCTTTATGAGTTTGGAGAGTTGTGTTGATGATTTTGATGATTATAATTCTATAACTACATACGTGTTAAAGCCGCGAATCATATTTTAATCAACATACAACCTGACACTGACCTGCAAATTGCAAAAAATGTAAGAAAATTTGAATTTCGCGGGCTACCCTGGAGCTTCCACCTTATCTGTTTACTTCATGCATGTTTGCTGTTGATCAGCTGCAATACTAGAAACCTAGTCAAAAAGACAAGCATGAGTCAATCCTGTGCACTCTATAAGTATAGAATAATCAGCCTATTCTGGATGCTCTAACTGCTGGGACACAGGCCTCCTCTCTATGAGAGGGAATCCAGTCTGTTGAAAGTGGTTGCATAAATACCGAACACTTTGAATAAGGAAAATGTCGTGAGGAAAGTTTTGAGTACGAATGTGGATGGTTATAAGAGAAGAGGAAGATTAAAGAAACAAATGGATGAACTGTGTGAGTGATGATATTATTATAGCACGAACGGAGGTGTCTGATGAGATGACGAGTAATAGAGAAGTATGGAAGAAGAAGACATGCTGCGCCGACTACAAATAAATTGGAATAAGGGCAAGAGAATGACGATGACTTTGAAATCTATTGTCTCTAGTGCCGACTGCTTTCGACTTAGTTAAAACTAAAGGTACCGCCTCGATTGGTACAAAAATTTTATTCAACTGAATTAGTAGACTTAAAATAATTATTTTTTACCGTGATCTTTCTCTAAAGTGCACTTAGTTCAAGGGTACAAGTGGCCAATGATGCGTCATTTGATTCTGAAGCTTGACAATGACATCCAAATGTCGTTTACCTCATGTTTTTTCTGCTTCCGTAAGACGCTCTTTTGGTTGGTTCATGCTTATTTAGAAGTGATGAAAACAGGATGTAAAGTTCCAGGTCAATACTAAGTAATTACCTATACTAAGTAATTTTAGCGTGAACTGTGAAGAGTACAATAGAAAAATTCAGCATGATTATGTCTTTGTGATTGGGGCGGGTGAGCAAAATCAAAATCAATCAAAATCGAAGTAGGCCAGCAGGGCTATTACGTATCATTCTGATATCCAGTGACTATCAAGCTTCGGTTGTACACCGAACTTTGATGACAACCGTGAATGTCGTACGTATCACACTGAGTGGATATCATTTTACGGTGATTAACAGGGTTATACATAATACGAAACTAACCTTTTGACAGTTAATTGATGGACACTGAGCCCAGTTACTATCATTTCGAGATGTCAACAGAGATACGTCATAGCCCTACAGTTACAGGCACTTTTGAATTATCGAAACAAAGACAACAATAAAATGAAGGTACAGTCACAGTCACAAGGCATAATAACTTGAGAAAGTACTGTATTTGCAAATTCCAAAGCGTGGATCTCTATGGAGAATAACGGGTAAAAAACTCCAGAGACACTCTTTTAAATCTAATTCAGAATATTGTTACAAAAAGCTTGGTTACATTACTCGTGTTAAGGCTGTACCCGTGCGAAGTTGCTGGTCTCGTATATATCCCCAATTCCCCACAGAAAGCCAGTGGCTATAACACAATTCTATAAAAAGTAATCCCTTCAAAAGACATACCCTTTCTCACAAACTGCTTAGAAACTATTCAACTTTTCATCGCCCCAATGTGAGTCCCAAAAAAAAAAAAGATTTTGAGTCGACTACCAGTTTAAACCAGTACGAGAATCATGTATTTACAAATCCCGACCTTGTTCTTAAAGACGTTGTCCTTGTATACCGGTCTACACAATAAATTACGTTGTACGAATCGAACGTTAAGAATACGTTATTTTGAATGCACGACCGTTGAGAATTTGCGATAGTGACTTATCGGTTGTCGGTCAATGAGTTTATTTTTACCCGACTACTGCGAAGCCAAAGGGGAAGGGTTATGATTTTAGCACTCTATGTATTATGTATACGAGTATGTTTATAAATTTGTGTTTACGTAAGTATGTTCCTTCGTAGCGCTTAAAAACTATACATCCGATTTTGATGAATAAGGTGTCAATCGATTCGTTATTATGGCACGGGTAACATAGGCTTCATTTCAACCGACTTCAACAATAGGAGGAGTCGATTTTACCCTGTAAACCCCGAATTTAATTAGAGCGTGATTTTTCAGTGAGTTGCGTGAGTTTTTTTGTTTTTGTATACCACACAAATTCTTGTTATCCGTGTATGTTCAGCGATATCTTCGCCAATAGTGAACCGATTTTGGTGATTCTTTTTTTGTCGGAAGGATATTATAGCTACAGAAGTCGGTGATAAAAAAAAAACTGAATCAAGCAAACCAAATTCACCGACTTCAGAAGCAGCATATTTTCACTTTTTTGTGTCTTTGAAGTAAGTTTTATTTTTTTGCAAAAAAGTTTTTACTATCTTAAGTATTATGTTTTAAAATGTTATGTGGGTAAATATTGACTGTTCGTTGCCTTACGAAGAGGTAACGAGCCTCATTGGTCTAGTGGATGCAGGGGTGACTGCTGACCATGAGGTCATTTGTTCGATCCCCACAGCCGGGTGTACCTACCTAGTTTCCCTGGTTTACTTATTACAGATGTCCAAGTGCCATCTGCTAATTACTAAGTATCCAATACGACTTTCTATAATAACACGCTTTTTCTATCAGCTCGCTGCTCGAAGTATTGATTCGTGCCCCGCTGATGGCCTCAAGCTTCCACCTCATGCCTATTTACTGCATCAGTGAGCGGGGTTCGCTTGCCTGAGTTTTGGGCTAAACACTTTTGAAATTTTTGCCATCGATACGTAAATGATGAGAATGTTGAGATGAATGTGTGGAGTGACAAGAATGGATAAAATAAGGATTGAGTTTATTAGAGGAAGTTTGAAAGTGGCGTCTGTTACAGAAAAGTTGATAGGGAACCGACTGTCTTGGTATGGGTATGTGATGAGGAGGGACGAATCGCATGTGACTAAAAGAGTGGTGAATATGATCGATGGAGAGGGAGAGGAAGACCTAGAAAACGATGGATGGATTGTGTGAGGAATGATATGAAGGAAAAGGGTGTAAATGATAGCGTGACGGTTGACAGAGGAGAATGGAAGACTATAACGGGTTGCGCCGACCTCGAGTAACATGGAACAAGTGCAGGAAGACGATGACGTTATATAAGAAGAATAATACATCATCATCCTCATAATTTCAGCCTGCAGACGTCCACTGCTGGACATCTAACCTCCCCAAAGTGTCGCCACATTGACCGGTCCCGTGTGACTCGCATCTAGCGGATTCCCGCAGCCTTCACCAGGTCATCCGTCCGCCTAGTGGGAGGCCTTCCAACGCAACGTCTTCCGGTTCGCGGTCGCCACTCCAGAACTTTTCGGCCCCATCGGCCATCCGCTCCGTAGAAGACTAACACATTAGGTACCTAATTACCTATCAACTATACAAATAATTGCATATCTGAGAATATTATAGCACCCAACAGTGTATTCATGCAATCTCGTGTGCCTTGAAATTAATAAAACACTTATAAATATTCAGAGAATCCTGTCTGAGTGCTTGAGGACATCTTGGAGGCGTCTCATTACCTATAATTTAATTGATTCATGTTTGTTTGAATATTGCTTCTTTGATATTTATTGTGGACTAACTTTTAGCCGCACAGTTCGTAATAATCATCTCCTAGCCTTTTCCGGTCGGCTTCCAGTCTAACCGGATGCAGCTGAATACCAGTATTTTACATGGAGCGACTGCCTATCTGACCTCCACAATTCAGTTCATACTCAGTAATACGATACCCGTAAGTAAGACTGGTTGTCAGACTTTTTGGGCCACTGACTACCTGTAACGACTGTCAAAGATCTACAAATGACAGCCGGGACCAACAGCTTATCGTGCGTTCTGAGGCATGGAGGAAACTCGGTATATAACGGGTGGTCACCCATCCACAGACCAACCGGACCTTAGCAAGCACGGCTTAGCCAAAGATCGACCCGAGCGGCTGTTATTATTTACCTTTATGGCAGATTTTTTATAGTCATAATATTATTTTGCAAACCAGCGGATAACATAAACTTCATTTCGCAGAAAATTGTTTGGCAGACACTCATTTATCATAGTTCAAAACTCATAATTTTGTAAGTCAGAATCATCTTTAGGCATACATTTCATAAGCATAAGAATCAAAAGTAGAACCATCTTATTGCAGAAAGTTCACAGTCAAAATCATCTTTTGGCATAAATTTTATATCGATAGACATTTAAAGGCAGAACTATCTTATCTCAGAAAGTTTACAGTTAGAATCATCTTTTGGCATACATTTCATATGCATAATAATGGAAAGACTCATCTATCACATCACAGGATAGTACATTTTGATACAAGTGGAGAAAGTTTGTTATTGTATTCGAGGCGGAATTAACACCCGAGCCGTAGGCGAGGTTGTTTTTGAGCCGAGAACTGCAATAACAAACGTCCACGTGTATCAAACGACGTTTTTCAATACACTTTTGAAGAAATGAAATAAAAGAACAAAAAATATTTTTGTCATGAATTAATAAGAAACCATGATTTTAATTTTCTTTTTTTCCGCGCTTTGCTTTCGCCAGGTTGAAGGAGAAGCAAAGGTATGAAGCTGCTATACAGCCTAATATAAAAAATAGTTTTTTTTATTTTTATTTTTGAATTTAGAACACAAATAAATGTTAATTTGTTAATAAAAGTAAATATTAATTTTAAATAATCACGTTTACCTATGATATTCTATTTATAAACACAATTTGAATATCCAAAAAATATTTACGCCTGTAAAGACGCTTAGTGATTTGCCGAAATTAAAAAAAAAACATTCACCTCCGACTATAGGCATTGAACCAATTTGGACTAAATATAGGTATTTTCATTCCCGCACACGTGTTGGAAAATGAAAAAAATCGCACGGGTGTGAAATACATTGCATGTCGAACCTAATCGTAGTGCGATAAGAACCACTTTTCGAAGAAGTGTATATTGAAAAATTTATTAAACAGTCGAGTGTGTTTTTTAATCAACCGAGGTCGTTAGTTAGTTCTGACATAATGCGCTTACATCGCAAAAGCCGGTATGTTTTGCTACAATTACTTAGATTTCTTAGATCCTGCAATTAGGAATATCGTGAGAACCATACGACCTTGTCATTATGTTTGAATTACCTTGTTTATAGACTTTGTGTTACGTAGAACTTATGATTTAATATTAAGAACTTGAATTTTGCCCCAGTCTACTTGTCCTGCCAAAGACACGTACAAATTACGCTAGAAAGAATATCATCTATGAAGGAGCACAACTTTATAATAATTTACCATCCAGTATAAAAAATGTAAGCTCTTTCAACGGTTTCAAATCAAAACTATCAAGTTATATTATTGAAACCCACAAATAATGTTACTAGCCTACCAATTAAAAATTATATAATTTTAAGACTAAGAAATTAAGAATATG
Organism: Xestia rhomboidea; assembly: GCA_963853795.1. NCBI lineage: Eukaryota > Metazoa > Arthropoda > Insecta > Lepidoptera > Noctuidae > Xestia > Xestia rhomboidea. The sequence goes on from OY970783.1 coordinate 1,427,370, forward strand.
TTAAGATTAAGAATATCGGTGACCGTTACCTAGAATAAGTTTATTACATTATGTTATCTTATGTTCTCATGTTAGTGGCTCTTTTGTCTGTTTGAGAATAAAGTATAATTATTAAACCTAAACCTAGAACTTGAATTTACCTAAATACATAATGTAGAATCATTTATGCATATCCCATCAATATCATCATCTGCGTAGCCTTTTTTCCCGACTATGTTGGCGTCGGTTTCCAGTTTAACCGGATGCAGCTGAATACCAGTGTTTTACATGGAGCGACTGTCTATCTGGCCTCCACAACCCAGTTAGTACTGGGTAATACGATACGCCTTAGTAAGACTGGTTGTCAGACTTTTCGGCCACTACCTGTAACGACTGTCAAAGATCTGCAAATGACAGCCGAGACCAACGGCTTAACGTGCTTTCCGAGGCACTGAGGTAAATCGGTGCCTATGTAATGGGTGGTCACCCATCTACGGATCAGCCTAGGCAAGCGCGGTTTAACCTGAAGATTCATCCGGGCGGCTTTTATTATTTAGCCACTAGCTCCTCCATATCACATCCATCAATATCAGTAATGCTTATCACAATCAACTTATCATGTTCCCACTGCTGGGATACAGGCCTCCTCACTATGAGAGAGGAGTGAGCCATTTCCACCACGCCGACAAAATTCGGGATGGTGGACGTCACCACATCTTCGAAATATTGGTTCTAAGACATTACGTGATTTTCCATAACCGTTTGTAGAGCAATATGCATGACGAATAGGTTTGTCTGGTAGCTCAAAGTCTGATGTAAATATTTATTCGTCTTCAAACAATTTCAGCAATGAAACAGAATAGCCCGTCAATGACGATTCGATGCAGTTTTAAAACAAAACATTGTCGCGCGACCTAACCACGGCGATCATCACGCGGCTTTTGGCGAATTCGAACGCGGGCGCTTACCGTCTGATCGTCTTTGGCCGCCTCCTAACCATCGCGCGAACAAATCGTCGTCGCGTTCATTTTATTCGGCTAATCAAAAAGCGCGGGCAAGCTCACAGAGCACGCCTCCCGTCTTAAACAAATGAGTAACATCACTAACATTATTGGTGAGGTTCTTCAGAAAGATCAGGTGCGTAGTACTCGCAACCGGCGTGCATGTATGACCAGATGTATGAACGTGGACGAGGCAAAGGAGTACTCCATTCACTTCGTCCACCTTAATACATCTATCTATGTAAGTATCGTACCAGGTGGCGTTCTGTAGTTTCTGCCAGGCCTCATCACATTTCACATTAACATTATAAAGGCGAAAGTTTGTATGTGTGTGAGTATGTCTATATGTTTATTACTCTTACACGCTAAAATTACGGTTCGGATTTGGATGAAATTTTGCACACAGATAGTTTTTAACCTGGATTAACACATAGGATACTTTTTATCCCGGTTGTAAGATCCCGAGGAACAATTATCGAACTGCACGCGGGCGAATCCGCTGTCAGAAGCTAGTGGGGACATAATGAACGCGATGTTCGCGCGATTATTCGCCTCAGTTAGTACCTGGCCTCACGGCTCACATTTACATAAACAGACAATGGATAGTAACCGTAGTATATTTTATTGTTAGAACAGTATTGTAAACATTTGTTAAATATCAGTCAATTGTTTACTCAATACAAATAGTTAGTCGTTATTATTTCAAGTTGTTTTGGAAGTAAAAATCATCATCTGCCCGCTTTTACCCAACTATGTAGGGGTCGGCTTTCAGTCTAACCAGATACAGCTGAATACCAGTATTTTACATGGAGCGTCTGCCTATCTGACCTCCACAACCCAGTTGGTCCTGAGTGTGACTGGTTGTCAGACTTTCGGTCCACTGAGTACCTGCAACGACTGTCAAAGATCTACAAATGATTGCCGAGACCACAGGCTTAAAGTGCTTTCCGGAATATTTTAGTCATTAACATTTATATCGATTCTTCGGATCGATCCGGATCCGAAATGAACTCGTAACTTGAAAAGAAGAGCGTTATAAATCGGTCACCACGCGCCGCCTGACCACTGCAATATCAATTTATGCGGTATCTGCAAAAGCAACTACTGAGTACCTACTGATTCAGTCTTGAGTTACAATGTCAGTTGTTGCAAATATACATAACTAGCGACCCGCCCCGGCTTTGCACGGGTGCAACATATACATAAAGGGTGCAGGTATATTATTAGACACTTAACGAAGCCGAAAGGCACTGGTTCTCCCCGTCATTGCGATATTTTTTTTGTTCTAGACTACACCTGGGAACCTTCTAGTTACGGAGAAATTGGAGGTCAAAATTCCGACTTTTAGAGACCCGTTTACTAGTCAATGCGTCCATCAGCACAATGTTTTGAGTGCGTTATATGCCTCTAGTGTTACAAATATCCATATGCACAGTGACTTTTCTTTTAATAACAAAAAAAAATGGTTTTGTAGGACCTCGAAGTCGTCAGGGTTTGTGCCAGAGATTGAAAACGGGTCCAAAATACCGGTATTTTGTGGTTCCGGTACCAATACCGGGAACCAGAACCTAAATTGGAACCTTTATTTTGACACACAAAGTAGACGCGGAAACATGAATGGCGGCAAAATAGCAAAACAACCTGCTTGGTCTGGCTGCCGAGGCACGAATTTCAGTAAATTTCGGTTATTCAATCCCTGCTCCGAACACACATCCCCTCTTCCGTAAGGAACCTTTGAATCGGGTGATAAGGAACCGGTATAATATCATCCGATTTTTAGGTTCTAAGAACCGGTATTTAGATCTGGTACATCGGAACTCAAACCGGAATCGATACCAGAACCGGAACCGTACCGAAAAGAGGAACCTTTAGAACCCAAATAAAGAATCATAACCGAAATTGGTACCGGTTTACAATCCCTGGTTTGTGCCCGGTTGATGGCAACAGGCACGCCCCCTTTTCTAAAGGACATAAGGGGCGAAATGTGGGCGTAGGTTAAACCTTCGGGAAAACACTTCACACTAAGAATATGTAGGTCTGTAGTTCTGTATGTCTTTATTTTTATAGGCATAATCGATAATAACGTTTCTCACTCACGCACATGTCAAATCAAACCTAATACCTTTAGCGTGTTCGTAAACGAAACCAAATTATGTATGAAATCAGTAATTATACAGTTTACAACAATATTGTGTACTTGTTTCTCTGTTTGTTTGTAGGTGAGCTATCGGAACGTACATACAACCACAGATAATATAATACATACAACTGAGCCACCAGATACAAGCGATGCTTAGTTTGTGGCTCATCGACTACCTATTATGACACACCTGTATTTTTACATTGATTAATAAACTGATTTAGTTTTTTTTTTTTATTTTGCTAACATCGTCAGCAAATCCTCAAACTATTTGTTTTACTGCACGACACCCACCTCTGATTTTTCGGATTCATATGCGTATTGCATAATTATCACTATAGCTTCGGTGAAGGAAAACATCATGAAGAAATCAGCATGCCTGGGAGTTATTTCTTGACGGCATGTAAAGCCAAGCCAGAAAGAAGCCTATGGGCCGCTTATAAACTCTGACACCAGGTTAGGCACTCACCACACGATAATGAAAGAAAAAATTCTGCAAAAAATTACACAGGCATCTTCACACAAGTACAGAAAATATTCGTTCGTTGCCAAATAGTGAACGCACACTTATCAGAGCCGAAAGAATCGAATTTTAGAATGACTTATATGAAATTCTATAAAGCCTCGCACACCTTATTCGATAACGTTATACGGATGAGAAAATGTTTCTTCGGCGCGGTCGGTTCTTTCGGCGCGGATAAGTGTGCGTTCACTCAAATAAATGAGGATCTACTATATGAAGAATATTATTTCGTGGTGGTCCCGTTTAAGTTTGGTGTAGATCTGATGCTGATCTTCGGAGATATACAAGGGAACTCTTCTAAAACAGACGGCAAATCTGTCATGATTGCTGCAATCGCTTGGATGTTTATTGTTTACACAACATCATTACATAACATCACGACTTTGCTGTATATTATTGAAGAGTTCCCTAAAAAAAATAGAAAAAGTAAAAAACTTTTTTGCAAAAAATAAAACCGACTTCATCATCTGCCTAGCCAATTCCCAACTATGTTGGGGTCGGCTTCCAGTCTTACCGGATTCAGCTGAATACCAGTATTTTATATGGAGCGACTGCCTATCTGACCTCCACAACCCAGTTAGTACTCGGTAATACGATACCACTTGGTAAGACTGGTTGTCGTACTTTTTGGGCCACTGACTACCTGTAACGACTGTCAAAGATCTACAAATGACAGCCGGGACCAACAGCTTAACGTGCTTTCCGAGGCAACTATGTAAGGGTGGTCACCCATCCACAGACCAACCTAGGCAAGCACGGCTTAACCTAAAGATCTACCCGAGCGGCTGTTATTATTAAGCCACGAGCTCCTCACTAGAGCTTTATTTAACTTTTGTGCAAATAGGTTGCGATGGGATGAAAAATGTGTGTGTACTTAGGTAGGTACTAAATGTACCAAAAGATTTACAAACCTTTTGAAAATAGGCGTTATGTTATGTGCAGCTTCTAATTCTATCTAGTATTTACGGTCATAGCACAAACTAACAAGTCTGACTACGCAAAAGGCGTAATACTGGTTTCTCCGTAAGGAATATCCCCTTATTCAGAATGATACCTACTCGTTTTGTGGCCGTACATAATTATGCCTTATATAACGTGGTCTTATGTGGGATCGACCTTCCTTTTTGATTAGATGCCTAGGTTTTTATACTTACATATATTGGTCTAGTTTCTAAATTTTTCCCTTCTACAAATTACGAACTTCCATACGAAAGCAAATGATAGACCTGCAGGCTTAGCCAAGTTGACAATCTACAATCGTTAACGCTAGTAGAATGGCATCATCTCAACGTTAAATCACGTGATCAACACAAACGAATAGAAAATTCGTAGACAAGTTTACATCGTTCAAAATGATAAAAATAGAATGTTATCGTTTGTACAATGTTGATCGCTATACTCCTTGGTAGGAACGCTCACCATAGACTAAAGTGTAGGTTTTTTCTACAGACATTTAAGACGACTGAGTCGATCTCTCGAGATCGACTCAGTCGTGTCAACTTGGCTACCAATTTAGCACTTTCTACAATCGCTTACGCCGCGCGCCGCCGAGGCGTTTACGATTGTAGAAAAAGAATCGATTGAAACGTTTGTAACTTGGCTAGGTCTGCTGTTCAAGTAACAAATTTGTAGGCATTGAATCGACTCGAAAAGATGACCTCGCTGAATAACATCGCCTGAAAATAAGCACAGACCCATAGGTGTAAGAAGAAAGGAAAGACCGAAAACATTATGAAGATAGCGGTATATCACCGACATACAGTGGGACACCATTTGTCGTAGTGGCGATATGATCGACGAAGGTCTATGTCTGCAGTGGCTTTCTTTCAGACAAAAATACTCCAAAATTAATGTCACTTAAATACGGCCTTAACTATAAATGGCAGTAAACACCATTAATTTCGTGATGTCGGTGTTGTCATCACAATAATTTACTAAATGATCTTGATTAAAATGCGCATCATGGCGGTATCTTCTGATTAAAGCACTTAATTTAGCTCATAACGTCCGGTTATTTGCAGACTCCTATCAAGTTTCATTCGGTCTTGGAGCACATATATTTTGGGACAAGCCTGCCAATTTATTCCCAACCACAGTAACGTTGAAAGTCAGAATCATGGCGACCAGCAGAAACGCGCCGAGCTAGTGATGCTCGACGAGTCCCGGAGAAACAATTTAACTATAATTATTAGCTATATAATTGCTTTTTAGAATCTGTCGATTGTAGAATCGGTCAAACATAGAATCTGTCGATTGTAGAATCTGTCAAATGTAGACTAAACGCAATTTTTATGTATAGATATTAGTTATTTTATGTGCAAAAAAGAATAAGAATAATAATATGTTGATGGATTCTCAGGGAGATTTTAATTGAGATTTTAATTAATAATAGCTATGTGAAATTGTAATTAAAACCTATTAGTTTGAAGTTATTAGGACAATATGTACGAAAAACTTTCATTGCAAATTATTTAGATGTCTTAAATAAATAGGTACATATTATTATAATCTCACCGCGTGCTCAAGGTGGAGATCTCAAGCCGAGGCCTCAGCCTACATTTAAGAAAAAAAACTCTTAACTTTAGTTTTAAATCCAAGGTCTTGATAAAATAAAGGGTTTTTTTCTTTAATAACTTACTTTGTGGGTTGCATTGCATATTACCAGTAGGTAGTCCAGTAATCAAACGCATAAAACCTCCATTATAATCATTTTCACAATCATAATCGACACAATAATTAAGATGCAGAGGAATGAGGCAAATGTTGTAAGGAAAGTTTTGAGTATGAATATGGATTTGGATGGGTATAAGAGTAGAGGAAGACCGAAGAAACGATGGATGGACTGTGTAAGGGATGATATGGCTAGAAAGGAGGTGACTGCTGAGATGACGAGTAATAGAGAAGTATAGAAGAAGAAGACATGCTGCGCCGAGCCCAAATGAATTGGGATAAGGGCAAGAGAATGAAGATGATGAATCGTATCCTTTCATCACTAATGCCCAGCGCCCCTCAGGTTACACTCCAACCGCTTCCCTGTGCATCCGAAATTCTCATTTTCTTTTTTTTTATGAATCGCATCTCGCAGGTCAACCTAGGAGGTTGTCATCTGTTTCACCGGACTATCCTGTGTGCCTTGAGTGTAAGGCCTCCAGCCAGGGCAGCAAACTTACAAACTAAACGACTACACGCATAGGCATAGGACTACGCGCTTACAACACCCTACGTGTGCAATACAACAACGCATTTCGATGTATATTTGGGCTACCGTGGAGGTGTAGTGCGTCCGGCATGCTTGCGGAGAACAGAGTAGATGATTTCAATGCCGTATTAAGAAAAGCGAGGGCCTCCTTCATGAGCCGTGTACATGATTCTGACAATGGAATATTGAGAGCCATATATATTATGAAGCTAATTATTTCTTTGTACATATATGGCTGTCAATATTCCGGCTAACAATTTTTAATGAATATTTTTGTCTATTGTATTTTTTATCATTATGAATGAATTGTAATTATTAATATTTAACTTATTTTTATAAAATTAATGGACAATAATAATGTAATTTTACTTATTTTCAATGAATTAGTTTTTCTGGAATTTGTACTTTTGAACTGTTTTTTTTTTAAATGTATCTGCCATAAGGGTCTTGCCTGAAATAAATGTTTTTTTTGTTTTTTTTTTATAGGGCACCCCTTGTCGAGTACGAGTCTCGGCTTGGGGCGTCCTTGGGAAGACAGCAAAGTACCAGGCTGGATCTGAATGATATCATTATTTAGGAGCTGATTTAGAACTACAGGCTCATCATCGCGGGCTGGCTTGAGCAATGTCGGAGAGGGCAAGAATCGGGATATCGCGACGGGCCTCCACAGCGAGGACAGAATGACGGATATTTTTTGAGAGTGCTAGTTTCCCTACTACTCTCCTGAAGGAGGGTAATAGCGTCGTCGGGAGTGACGAGGTCATGCCTTGGTCGGCGAATCTTAGTAATGCGCGAGGGCTCGTGTCGGGTGGCTGAGATTCTCATAGGCCCGCCCTACCTTCCTTCCTTCCTTCTTTATCTACGGGCCCTTTTTTTTCGGGTGGCAAATCATCAGATGACTCCTCCCGCTCTGGGCGGAGCAGGAGGGATTGTCAGACTACTACTGTCTTACTGTTCTGTTTACTGATTAAAACCTATCCGTGTTCCTTCGTCGCCCTTTGTGTTCCGGGGCCACGGTATCTCTTTCGAACAGTCCCGCAGCCCCGGGATCTACGGGCCCTACTATACTAAAGTGCCCGCGGTACTATGTCCGCGAGGTGGATTATGTTACGGCCCTCTCCCTTTTCCCGTACAGGAGGCCTATGTCAAGCAGTTCGGACTTCAGAAGCCAATTATTGATTTTGCTAAAACAGTAGACCTACAAACTCAATACGAATTGAGCAGCCTCATTAGTTATCTACGTTATGCGATTACTATTTTTATAAACTTATTTTATTAAGCATTTACTAGCGGTAAAACTGGTACAGTATTATTTATTTAAACTTAATTGGTCGTAACTTTATATAACAATAGATGGTTGCTTAATGAATCGTATTTTTTTAATTAATATTCCTATCTAACTCGCTTTATTAAAAAAATCTTTGGCTAATCATCTAAATGATCGCTTGCATATCATTTGCGTTCCCATGCACAAGCTAATTATTTTGTTAGAACAATCAGAATGCACTTTCGACGAGCTAAGATTTATCGCAAAAACATATCGCGTGCGCTTAGCTACTCCATTCAAGTCAAAACAAACTTTAAAACTAGTTTTTTGCCGTTTGTAAACTTGAAAACCTTCAATTCTAACCCGTATGCCAAGGATTTAAGTCTTTAATTTGACTAAAATGAATTTTCAAGATGGCAGCGTTCGTCAAGTCGGTATCCGCCATTTTGCCTGTTGCCAACTTCAGTGCGTTACCAACCGCGGACTGGGATAGTCACGTCGCGTGAATCAAAAGTAATAAAACAAAAAATACAACGTTAAAATTACAAAAACAATAATTCCCAGTGAGTTTGTGGTGTGACAATCCAAGTTTTTATGATAAACAGTGGTTTAAAGTGTGCTTTGTGGTAAAACGAACAGTTATAGGGCCATTGTTCTAAAGAAAACTTCGAAATTCTTGTAAACAATGATTGGTTGGCCATAATGGAAGACGTATACACAATTAAAGTTAAAACGAAACCCGATACGAGGAACTTGTACCCGTCGGAGAGGCGGTATTCAGCGTCGACCGTTTCGGGTTTAGCGTGGGTACACATTGCATTGGCTGCTACGTCCTTTCTTCTCGCTTGTTTGGCGTTAGTCAACCCGAATTCCGAACTACACCCTGTCAACAATACCACACTACCAAATGACGGAAACCGGAGTGAAAATAGCCAACAAAATGAGAATACAAACGTATATTTGAATGATTTCGAAAATGAGAATGGAACTCTTAGAGATTCGAACAATGAATCGAATTTCAAATTGAGTGGGAACGGAAATCCGTTGAGTTCGAATGAAACAACGGAATTTAACGGAAATAATAAAAATGACAGTAATTATATATTGGTTTTAGCGCCGGCTTTGATCACGATATTTGGGTTAGCGGCTGGCATAGCGAGTATTTTAGCTTCGGTGAGATGGTACATAGACAATAACATTACATGGCTATTCGTCATGTCTTGTCTCTCGACGCTGGTTTCTCTAACATCCTTCATCATGATAGCAGTTTGGTTCATAACTACGTCAGACGGCGATATTACTGAGTTCTACAAAGACAAAGTGCCTTTCAAAGACTATTTTGTCATAAAACACACTGATGTTATCATAAGAAACGAATCTCATATGATTGTTGCTTTAAACACGACCGTGGATAAAGATGAAACACCGAATTTGTTTACAAAACGGGTGTTATCTATAAACATACTAATTGCAGCGTTTCTAGAACTATTGTGGTCGATTTTAAGCGTGAAAATCTCTTATAAAGGCATGAAGAATACTTACAAAGAAGACAATGAACGACGAGGCAACTGTATATCAGTTGTCACAAAAATCAAAGGGAACGACACGCGAAAATTGCCTCGGAACGGCAAGCTTTTACCGCCCAAACCTGACTTAATAGATCACTACCCGAGCAAGAAAATCAAGAGGATATTTCTAGCACAATCTGACAAAAATAAAACGAAACAAAATACGGAGACGAGCTCAGAGTTCTATAAAGAACGAATGATGAACTTTTTGAACCGCTGCGCTTCTTTGGAAGGGCATTCAAACCCTGAGAACACATCTAGTGTGCATTCTGAAGCTTTAAACTCGATTCCTGAAGGTGTGACCGTGGAGGTTAGTGTTCAAGAGCCTATAATCGAAGTAAAAGACCGAATGACACCAATAAGCTGGGGGGATACTCCTGAACACACAGTATACAACCAAAATACATTGAACCTCGACAAAATATTCAAATTTAAGCCGAAACAGAACAAAAGTGAGACTGTGAACGGTGAATAGTGCGTGTGAGTGAAATTGACAATGAAATTAATGATTGAACACGCAAACTGTTTGTGTTTTTGATGCCAACTCGTGTTTAACTATTGTTACTATAATCTTGTATTGTAGGTACTATATTCGTGTGTATTATACGAAAGCATTGAAGCTTTTTGGAATTTTATAGCCCTAGTTTGCTTGCTAGGACTACATTTATTAAGGGGTCAATTCTCGTACTTATCAACGTTCAAATTAAATTCGCATTTTCTTATCTTCTTTCTAGATTTCTTTGACAAATTAAGATATGGATGAGAACGCTAAAATTACAGCAATTGCCCTTCAGATTTCATACTACTATTAGGAGGCCAAACGAGCGTAATTATGTGAGTCACGTAAATTCGGTTTCATACATAGTTGGGCACATTTTACGTCATCAATCGTACAATCCAGACTTTCGTATGAAAATTTGGCGTAAATTGCGCGACTCATAACTCATAATTACGTTCGTTTGCCTAACCCTTATGCATGGGTTTTCTAAGACGATGGACAAACATATAGTATTTGACTGAATTCATGCTAGTTTTGAATCAAACGTAGTTTTAGCCGGTTATACTTATGATTGGGTGTAGTATTGCTTAAGAATGCGGGCCTTGCCCTTGCTCCGGTTGCTCACACTCACATATGCAGAGTTCTGTAACTGTACGCATTCAAGGAACGATTCAGCAAGCCCGTTTTACAACTCCTGGAATTTGCATTTTAGTGGGAGTGACTAGGGTGTTTTGAAATGACACGTCGAATCCAAATGAAGCGTAAAAATGACTTCTAACCAGTGTGATGGCCATGCTCAGTACGAGTATTTGCCCCAGTGTATGTAGCTATCCCGGTAACTGATGAACTAATGTGATCCTATATCCAGAAACGAATATTTTTGCTAAAACATGGCAGATTATTTGGCCACACTATCAAATTTAAAATGACAGCTTCTAACTTTTAGAAGAGTGTGATAATAATCATGGAATATGTACTTATTTTAAAGTGCTTTATTTTTTATGGATACAGAAACTGACAGAGCCTTTTTTACCCGACTACAGCGAAGCCAAAAGGAAGGGTTATGCTTTGATTAAGTCGATTTCGAAGAAACTAATTGTGAGAGCCATTGACTCGACGAAAGGTCTCGGTTATCGCACTACATATCGAAGAACTAAACTTCGGTTATGAAAATAGAAACATCAGAAACTAGGTACCTACCACTCGAGTACTCGCTATTTAGAACACTCTGAAGCAGCTAGACTTGCCTATTCTTTGCACGTCATATTGTCTTAAATTAAAACCAGAGAACCGCCAATCAGTTAGTTGTGTTCATAGACTATCGCCGAATACCTAAGGCCATTGGAAACTAAGACAATGCTCAATTTTTATGGTACGTTGCCAATCAAAACAATTTACAATGGTAAGGCCGTGCGCAGACCGCTAAGATGGCGAGTAAGTAGAGACTAGAGAAGTATGTAAGAAGATAATCAATTGGTTTAAGGGCTGGAGAACGATGAAGGCCGAGCGCTGACCAGAGACAAAACAGTTTTGTCAGCTAGTAAAAGTCCCGTCAAAATCGGTCCAGCCGTTTCGGAGATAAGCCGGAACAAACAAACAGACGGACAAAAAAAAACCGTTTTTTTTTGTTTTTATGTACTGTACAAAACTGTATTTTGAAATTACAAACGGACACTTCAATTTAATTTATTTGTATAGATTTTCAGACTCTTTTTGACAATAAGGCTGTGTAGATGATGTTAGCAATGGCCATAAATCATTATTTTAACACAGACCAGGGGGCCTAAAATGGCCGCCTTAGCAGAATAAAAATAAGAATCACGTTAAAAGTTTAAATTCTTAAAGTGGACTTTATGGTCATAACCATTACGTCCATTTTAAGCATTTTTTTTAACGTGATTCATTTATATTCTGCTAAAGCGGCCATTTTATACCCCCTGTTTATAAGACAGTATTGCCTCATGTTTGCTCACAGCCTAACAACTTATACCTAATCATTGATACTAAAATTCCATAAGTTTTTACTACGAGAACCGATTATTACGATACTCGGTTTATTGCGATTCTAAATGAGCGATTTTCCAATCATATTTTAATGCCGTAGAAATCATTTAAGGTTTTTATCGTTATTACGATTCGCGGTAGTATAGACCATGTAGAAATACAGAAAGCTAAATACCTACATACTTTTGGATATTATTATATTTTGCACAAGGATATTTCGGCTTAATTTATTGCAGTCATAGTTGACAGCTTGCACGCCGTGACTGCGACAAGCAGGTTACCAATACATATATATATATAGCATAAATATTTGAAAAACATAATAAGAAAATTTATCATAGTTTTTCTTTGCTTTAACTATACTAAGATTTAAAATAAATTTGAATGCCTTTTGGCTAGGTATATAATAATATAATAATGATAATAACATTTATTTCAGACCAAAAGTCCATATAAACATACATACAACACACAAAAAAGAAAGAAACATTCACAAAATATAAAATGAAAAGACACAAAAACATACATAAAATGAAATGAAAATATACAGATATAGTATGATAGTATGATAGTATGGATCTTATTTTAAATATTTGTAAGACGCTCGATGAGTGGTCATCCAGTGCCACATCGTTGGACTATCTATTCTGTAGGCCATGATAGCCACCAAGCTGTTAGAGACGTTATAAAAACGCAATGGTATTTTAATTTGTTCATGCATATTCCAATAACGCTGGAAATTGTAATAAAATTCCGTAACTGATTAGTAGAACTGTAGGAAATCGATTTCAATAATTATAAAGATTATTATTGCTTATGTAAATAGGTAGGTACTGTGCCTACTTGTAATTATGTAACATTGTTTATCAATGTGCGCAGCATTTAATTTTAAAATCATCACCATTCTCCTGCTCATATCCCAATTCATTTGGGTTCGGCGCAGCATGTCTTCTTCAATCTAAGGTAGCCCGCGGAATTCAAATTTCTTACGTTTTTTGCAATTTGCATGAATGTCAAGTTGTATGTTGATTAAAATCGCGACCGTAACAAATATTATGGCTTTACAGAGACAAAATCATTAAAATCATCAATATACAACCCTCGAGTTCATTTAATCCCATTGAATGACTATTTCATGAAAACGTCATTCAATATTTGGTTCAACATACCGCCTGTCAACGTCTATCTACGTTGTCTACCTGAGTCCAGTTAGGTAGGTCTGACTTCGAGAAAGATTAAAATAAACTTAGAAAAAATCAATTAATCAAGTAAAAATCAATACTTTTTGAACGTCAAAAATTACGCAAGACAGTCCCTCAAAACGTGTGACCTTCACCAATTCCTATAATAGTGTTTGGCTAGGGAGAAGTTGTGGGGCAAACTGTCCAGCTACACGTCTGTAATACACGGTGCGGCAGTCAAATGTTACTGTAGCAGACTCTGACGAAATAAAAAACCAAGACAAAGCGCTGCGAATTATCAACTGAAGCCGGTTTCGTAAACATGTGTGCATTTTTTGAGCTTAGTTTAATTTGTGGTTTGATACAAATGTGTGCGTGTGAGCGTGTACGCACAGAGCGGAGCTTAGTTTTGCGCTGGCTTCACTTTATTGCTTGCAGCACCATGTCTTAGTTTTTTATTTGGTCTGAGGTAGCCGAGTTCATGGAATTTTTAGGAGAATAATGTAACCGGAAGTTATGTATATGTAGGGGTGAAACAAGCCCTACATTATGTTTTGTTTTAACACCATTTTGTTCTGAAACTGATTCAATTTTCTGTATTTCTCCATAATAAATTATCTTATTTCCTGTGTACATATACTGGTGTTATTTTTTACAGACTACAAATAAAAATGTATTTTATTGTGTTCAACTGTTATTGAGAATTCTGTCAACTCTCTAAAATATTTTGTAAGCGTGATAATACTATGTAATATGAATTAATATTATAAACGAATTTAAATATTCTCTTTAGAGTTAAGACTGATTTTTATACACTTGTATAATAAAAAAAATAATTTTGTTTTTTCGTTTTATTTAATTTTTTTTTATCATTGCCCTGTTTTCGCTCTTGCGTGCCGGGCAAAACACCTGCACTCTCCCGGAGGTGAACTGAATGACTATTTCATGAAGTCATCATCATCTGCCTAGCGTTTTCCCAACTATGTCGGGGTCGGCTTCCAGTCTAACCGGATGCAGCTGAATACCAGTATTTTACATGGAGCGACTACCTATCTGACCTCCACAACCCAGTTAGTACTGGGTAATATGATACCCCTTGGTAAGACTGGGTGTCAGACTTTCGGGCCACTGACTACCTGTAACGACTGTCAAAGATTATATGATATATATTTAACGTGCTTTCCGAGGCACGGAGGAAACTCTGTATGTAATGGGTGGTCTCCCATCCACAGAGCAACCTAGGCAAGCGCGGTTTAACCTGAAGATTGATCCAAGCGGCTATTCTCTAGCCACGAGCTCCTCTATTTGTTTTATAATAACCAGTGAAAAAAATCAAAAAGGTCCCAAATCAGGTCGGTACTTAATTTTTACTGATGTCTTGTTGTTCTATCGTGTAAAAAAAACAATGATTAAAAAATAGTAAAGAAAAATAAAAGGCGAAAACTTCAAAAAACAATTTTATTTGGCGACGAAAATAGTTGTAAAAAATGTACTCCCTAAATTACAATTGTAATAATACTTAATAGTAAAAAATCATCTAAAAATATAAATTGTTATTATTACGAGATATTGAGAACCATTTATAATTACTTATTGAATACTATTTTATTGTCAAATGCACCTTGATTATTGTTTCTATACAAAATGATTCAAAACGGTTGAAAATTTACGCCTTTCCTACGTCTAGCGGACTTATTTTACATCTACTGTACATATACACGTCTATCGGACGAATCTTATGTCTTCTGAACGTATCCAACGTCTAACAGACGTGCCCTACGTCTAACGGACGTAGCCTACGTCTATCAGACGTATACGACGTCTATCGGACGTATCCTTCTGAACGTATCCTACGTATATCAGACGTATCCCACATCTAACGATCGTATCCTACGTCTAATAGACGTAATCTACGTATATCCTACATCTAACAGCCGTATACTTCGTCTACCGGACGTCTCCTTCTGAACGTATCCTACGTCTAACGGACGCATCCTACGTCTATCAGACGTATCCTACGTCTATCAGACGTATCTTACGTCTATCAGACGTATCCTACGTCTAACGGACGTATCCTACGTCTATTGGGCGTATCCTTCTGAACGTATCCAACGACTAACTTCATTATGAACGTTTGAAATTCAAAGCCTTTTTGAATCATTTTGTATAGAAAACCATCTAATATTAATTACTATTGATGACTTGGGCTAAATATGTAATTACTTTACCCTAAAAACTGAGCTGTTTATACGCCCCGAAGATATCTTATAACTTCATTTCAAACGCGTTCGGAGCTAATATTTTCCTTTATAGACACTATGTTACAGCATCGCAATAGAGGACATTGCTCTTTCCTTGATATCTCTTTGCACGAACCAAAAGAATGTTTGGTTTTTTGTATCGGTGAAAAATATATTGATGACATTTCTGGAGATTCAGGGGGTCTAAAATAGACGCTTTTGCAGAATCATCATAGGATATTAATATGAATTGCGCAACAATTCGTAAAATGGTCACAACATAGTGACAATTTATGATGTTAACTCTGTATGTGACCATTTTAAGAATTTTAACGTGGTTTATATTGGTATCCTTTTATAATTCTGTTAAAGCGCCATTTTAGACCCCCAGTAGGACTATTAGGTATCTCTGTTGACAGCTCGAAATGATAGTAACTGGGCTCAGTGTCCATCAATTAATTGTCAAAAGGTTAGTTTCGTACTATGTATGACCGTGTTAGTCACCGTAAAGTGATATCCACTCAGTGTGATACGTAATACCAATATTATGACATTCAAGGTTGTCATCAAAGTTCGGTGTACAACCGAAGCTTGATAGTCACTGGATATCAGAAAGATACGTAATAGCCCTGCAGGACGCTAAAAAGCTACATAATTATATTGCTGTTTTTGATTAGCAAAACGTTGATAAACGCAGGTGGGTCAACGACCGCTATTGCCATGCTAAAACGTAATACTTACACTTGATATATTGTACTTTACATAGCGGGTTTAATTTCCGACCAAACAAGATTTTAGCCAGTCCATTCTTATGATACCTCCTATTTTATTTAAATTCACATTCATTTACATATAGGAATAGCGACCAAAAGTACAGCAACCGGGTTTAAATACCACACATCGGGTCTTAGAGAGAGACAGTTACACAGGTAACGTGTGACAGAGACAACGCTCTAAAAATCCCAAAAGCCGCGCTCCCACTTTTTCGCGACGACAGATAATCGTGTAGTTTTAAGTGTTGTGGCTTGTGTAATTAAATGGAAGTGTTCACATTTAGGACGACGCGATTACTGTCAACCACGACTTTTGCCTACTAAAAACCAACGATAAATTAATCGTCATGACATAGTGTGAACTCGTTCTATGGACGCCACGTGATTCCGGGCTGATATGATAATGAAAACGATTCTACTTATAACGAATCCCAACGTATAAAGGGTGTAAACAGACCCTTCACGAAACCGTTAATCAAGCATTCTGTACATCCAAATAAGTAACTTTACGCAAAAAATATTGCTGGGAAACGACTTTTTTTTTGGGGTGAAAAATCATATTTTACGTTAAAACTCACCGTGACGCACACAAAACATTGTGCTGTTGGATGGATTAAATAGTACGGGGGGCGTGGAGGTGTTTAAAAATCTTACATTAAAAAAAAATTGAAAAAGTTATAACTTTGACCCCCAATATCTCCGTAACTAGAAGGTTCCCAGGTATGATGTAGAACAAAAAAAATATCGCAATGACGAGGAGAACAAGTGCCTTCCGGCTTCGTTAAGGGTCTTATTACACGCTTTATCTACATATCCTGCTCCTAAAAACTGATGTGCGATATTCATGACCGGTACTGTTAGTATAGTAAAATTGGTGGGTTTAGCCTAGTTTAGCCCAGCAGTGGGCTTTGGACCTATGTTAGGGGCTCATCAGTAAAGTATGGGTGTTCTAGGCAGTCTAAGGCAGTCAGGCGTTTTGCTGGATCGAAGATCAGCATACCCTGGAAATGAAGAAAAAAAGACGATTATTTTTTTTGGCAAATAATCAGAACGCTTATAAATAGTAAGTGGTCACCACTGTCTATGGATGTCTGCAATGCAAAATGTCAGAGGATAGACGAGTGCCACCTTCCCAACAGTTACATTATGGCACAAATGACCTCTAAAAACTTTTTTGCAAAAAATAAAACCGACTTCAAAAAACACAAAAAAGTGAAAAATAACTTTAGCTTCAGAAGTCGGCGACAAAAAAACTAAATCAATTAAACAAAGGTCACCCGTTTCCCAAGATAGATACAGATGGAAACAGATGGAGGAGAACTTCATCAAGAGATGGGGTTAAACTATTTTAAGAATATAGAACTGTAAATTATAGGGAATAAAGGCTATTTTTTATTTTATTATAATTGGCACAAGCGAAAGTTTTTGACGCAAATCGTCATCATTACGGATCATTCGAACTAGTTCTACTACACAGTTCTACGGTAGAACTAAAGGGAATTTTTGTTCCCACTAGTTCTACGATTTTGTACCACGTTATAAATAAATATCGCTGGACATTACACACAGCGCCATCTAGTACCACACTAAGCAACGAGGCTTGTGTCGTGGACACCAGATAGTTATTATACTACATAGATACTTTTTGTTTGTAAATACATACTTATTATACATATAAACATCCATGACTCTGAAACAATGTCCATGCTCATCACACAAACATTTGCTCCTACCGGGACCCAAAGAACGTAAGGCACCCTCAGTACCGCTGCGCCGCTCGGGTCGTCAAATATAGTATAGCAGGACTAGTGGGAACAAAAATCCCTCTAGTTCTACCGTAGAACTGTGTAGTATTAGAACTAGTGGGAACGATCCATCATTACTGCTGCCGAGCCTTTTCCCAAATATGTTGGGGTCGGCTTCCAGTCTAACCGGATGCAGCTGAATATGAGTATTTTACATGGAGCGACTGCCTATCTGACCTCCACAACCCAGTTAGTACTGGGTAATACAATACCCCTTGATAAGACTTGTCAGACTTTTCAGGCCACTGACTACCTGTAACGACTGTCAAAGATCTACAAATGACAGCCGGGACCAACGGCTAAACGAAACTCGGTATGTAATGGGTGGTCACGCATCCTCAGACCAACCTAACCTGAAGATTGATCCGAGTGGCTGGTATTTGTGTAGCCACGAGCTCCTCTTTTGACGCAAATCATTGACACAAAAACTTTAAATTTGCGTTTATAAAACTGCTATTTCTGTGTTGCGACAGTTTTTTGGGGTCGTTCATTAATTAAGTGAGGCTTAAAAGTGGGGGAGGGGGTTCGTAAAAAATCACGAAATATCACTAGGGGGGTGTGGGGGTGTATTGAGATATCATGTGTGTTAATTTTTTTCCTTGAACGCGCGATTTCCAAACCGAAAAGCGGTGCGTGTCCTTCTCAATTTTTTATTTATTTATTTATTTAAACTTCATGTACAATAGTGGTACATAGGCGGACTTAATGCCACAAGGCATTCTCTACCAGTCAACCTTTGGGTCAAATAGGACAGCATTGTGATAGAGTACAATAAAAATAAATAAGAAAAATACAATTTTGTAAATTAAAACACATAAATGGGTACCTACATACTAATACATTTATATATAAGATAAACTAATATACATATATTATAATACATACAAATAGTCCGAAATACGAGAAACCTTATAATAATTACTACGACTCTAGTAATTTTTTCAAGATACTTTGACTTGAGTACCGGCAGGGATAGTTTAAAACCTCACCAAGGGCGAGGGGGGTGTTAAAAAGTTGCTAAAAAGCATAACGTGATTAATGGACGACCCCTTTTGAGGACGTGCGATGTGTATGAGAGTTGTGTAGTACCTTTATAAGTTCGAGTGCATGCGGGTGTATCCTAGGTATGATTTCTGCCAGGTCTTGCGCCTGGTACGCTGGGAAGCTGTCCAGCATTATGGAGACGTTTTCAGGCCATTCTTCTCGTGACGGTCTGCCTATTAGTCTGAAAAAGATAAAATAAATATATCGCTGAACACTACACACACCGCCATCTAGTGCCACACTAAGCAACGAGGCTTGTGTCGTGGACACCAGATAGTTCATATACTACATAGATACTTTTTTTATAAATACATACTTGTTATAAACTAGCTGTTGCCCGCGGCTTCGCCCGCGTGGAGTTGGATAATTGGATGAAAATGATAATGATATTATACTCATATGTGTTAATCGAGGTTTTATACTACCTGTGCGCAAAATTTAATTTACCCTCTTAGGGGTTGAATTTTAGTAAACGCTGAAATACGTAACTCATTATTTTTACCGCACTTAATTCATACGAAATTTCATGCAAAAATGTCCAAGGAATAAAAAGTTTCATACCAACTTTTATCCCCTATTTCACCCCCCTTGGGGGTTGAATTTCGGAAAATCCTTTCTTAGTGGATGCCTACGTCATAAGAGGAATACGTGTGCGAATATTCAAGATTCTAGCCCTAAGGGTTTCGCCTGTGCGTTGATACATCAGTCAATCACTTTTGTCTTCTTTTATATATATAGATTTAAACATCCATGACTCGGAAACAAATGTCCATGCTCATCACACAAACATTTGCCCCTACCGGGATTCGAACCCGGGACCCTAAGAACGTAAAGCAGCCTCACTACCGCTGCGCCATTCGGGTCGTTTGTTAGTAATATTCACTTCTTTCTGGCAATACTCCTTACCTGAATATTTCGTGCAACTGGTCTGAATCGGACGCTCCCGGCAGCAGGGGTTTCCTGAAACAGTTTTTTTTTTTTGTTAAATCCCTGTAATAAGATCTACAATAAAATGTCTGAAATTATTACGCGCGATAGTCAGTCATAGTTTACGTCTTGTATCATCAAACTAATATGATAAATACGAAAGTTTGTATTTGTGAGTAATTTTGTTACTCTTTCAAGCAAAAACTACTAAACGGATTTGGATGAAATTTAGCACACACATTAGTTATCATAGTTTATCCCAGTAATATAATCCCTTAGGCGTAGGACAATAGGGAATATACATGTAATTTTCTCTTCACTTCCTCTTACAGCAACCTCACATGGCAAAAAACAGCACAGAGACATTGCCGAGAGAAACATTTAAATTACGACCGAGCAACTGAAGACTTAAGAGCCTCATTCACCCCGTTAATCATTTCATGCGACGGAGCCATAGGAACTGAATATAACAGTTTTTTTTTTAATTGTATCAAATCTTAATGAAAAATGGGGAAACGCATATTCTCAAATAGTGTACTGGTTGAAAGTTAAAATACAAATCTCAGTTATAAGAGCAGTTTCAATGAGAGTAAGAGGCACGCAAAAACATATCAGGGCCTTTCAATGTGAAGATGGAGCAGGAATGCTTTAGTTACAGCTTGATCTCGTGAATTAGAATTCTATATTTATGTGTGCAATGTACATACTCTTGAGTTATTTTTATCTAATAAATTTTATGCATGTTTTGTAAAAAAAAAAGAAAAATACTGTACTATTAACCCAAGAAGAGTATTAAAAGTTATGTTCAACTACTGCTTGTCGCTCATAAATAATATTAAACTCCTGCAGGAAGGAGTTATTTTATTTTTTTACAATTTTATTTGATCAATGCGCAAAATGCTCGAAATGAACACCAACTGAAAAATTCCGCATCGACTCTGGGGTTTGACATTTTTTATATTATATTTTATCCATTAATTACGGTACATCCTGTATCCGTTGATCTGTAAACGAAGTAGACACAATAGTTAAACAATGGTGTCTCGAACAAATCGGTCCATTGACAGATCATGATCTATAAGTTACAAAATCAATAACCCACCGCGTCGCAATTAGCTTGAGTTCGATTTAAGATAACCATTTTACCAACCCGTACTGGGCCCATGTGGAGGATTGCAGCCCACTCCCTCTTATAGAGAGGAGGCCTGTGTCCCAGCAGTGGGAACGATTAAGGCTGATTATACTTTATGCAATATGTATACAACATGTAACGTAATTACCGCACACCCTCAGACACCCCAATTAGTTTATTATGTTATAATCATAATACTTGCACTGAATTTTTAATTAAACATGTATACACAATGATTATTTATTAAATTAGTTATCCTAATTCCGGAAGAATGTTGTAGTCACAGTACAAATCAACGAACGCACACAGTCGCATACGTAGGTCTCATACCTACGTATGCGACTGTGTGAGTCTTGCTAGCCTTGTAGGTATTCGCTCGCGTTCGAGACTAGTTAACGTCGCTCGACACAACTTCAATAAAAAAGGTCAATACATTTTAATGCCCGTTTTCTTAATTGATGTTTTAATTTAGAAAGCACTTCAGTGTCATTTTTCACTAAGATTTCAAAAGCGTTCACTATCCTATTATTTAGGTCTTGATGTCGCACTAAAATACTAACGATTTATTACGTCCCCACAAAAAAAAAGTCGTCAAATCAGCTGATTGAGGATTATCAACGAATAAATCCCATATTTCGTTTTGAAAACGAGTACGTGTACGCCAATCGGCTCCCCTGTCGATGGCTGTGTTCGGACGGAAAGTTCCGTGAAAGGGAACGAAAACAAGTATGACATATTTTGTATTTTGTTGGTTAATCTATTGTGTCCTTTAACGAGTGACTGTTTAGTGTGTGCGTGCGGTTGATTCGCTAAGTTTACCTAACTGTATTTGTAACGACTTTAAATTACTTGAAATAAGGTTCATTTTTCTTTATTTTGTATTAAATGGTGGAATTTGTATTAATACAAATAAAACTGCACTTTTAAAAGTCTTATTGCCTTGAGTTACGGTCTATTTCAGTTTGTTTGGACTGTACAGGGGGGTAGTGTGACTAAATTACGTAGCTTTAATTATTTTTGGGATAAAAAATTAACTATATTAAAAATTATAGAAATCGATTCAGTAAACGATTCTGAACAAACTAATTTCAGGATGTGCGTTAATTATGTTACACGTTGTATAACAAAATGCTAGGCAGATGATAAGTTGAATTAATTTAAGTTACCTCGTGTGTAGTTGTGCTAGCACGCACCCCGCGGACCACACGTCCACCGCGGTGTTGTACGACGTGCCTAGTAGCACTTCCGGCGGGCGGTACCACAGGGTTACTACCTGGAAAATTGAAAAAACAAATAATAGGGATGATGACTGACTAAAAAAATATAATTCTGTTTAGTCCGTCAGTTAGATTATCGAAAAATATTGGATACTTACGTATTTTTTGTTTTATCAAATTAATAAAAATTGACGAAGATAAAACGTCAAAGATCATGAGTGTGGGCTTGTGACGTCACATTTGAGTAAAAAATGTACTCAAATGTGACGTCACACGAGTTACGTTTTCATTTTTTATGTAAGTGAAAAAAGTAAAAAATATGTGTCTAATATTTTTTGGAAATCTATCTGACGGGACTAGTTAGATTTTTTTTGTCATCTACCAGACCACCACCGCACGTCGCTCACGTCTCTTCTCGTCTCCGCTGGCCTAAACTTTTTCATCAGCCTATTAATGTTCCCACTGCTGGGACACAGGCCTCCTCTCTATGTGTGGGAATGGGCTATAATCCACCACGCGGGCCCAGAGCGGGTTGGTAGATGTCACA
This sequence comes from Xestia rhomboidea, assembly GCA_963853795.1. Taxonomy (NCBI): domain Eukaryota; kingdom Metazoa; phylum Arthropoda; class Insecta; order Lepidoptera; family Noctuidae; genus Xestia; species Xestia rhomboidea. The sequence continues at coordinate 1,450,416 of OY970783.1, forward strand.
TTAACATAGCAAGTAAGTTCGAATTTAGTTAGAAGAGTTGTCTATATTTTAGGTGAATAAAGTTTACTTAAAAATATAGACTGAACTTTTATTTATAAATAAAGTAAATAAAATTTATAAATAAAAGTTCAGTCTTTTACAAACAAAATCGCCGACTTCCGAATGTAAAGTAATAAAGTGATTTTAAACTTTTTTGGTGTTTTTTTGAAAGTCGTTTTTTTTTTGCAAAAAAGTTTTTTTTTTTTGTCTTGATCTTCTAAAGAAGCAGTCTTACCACACTGGTCAGCTTCATGTCCGTATCGTAAGTCTTAGCGAGGCCGAAGTCGGCGAGCTTCACGCGGCCGCTACACGTCACCAGCAGGTTGTGTGGCTTCAGGTCCCGGTGCACGATGCGGTGCGAGTGCAGGAAGTCTATGCCGGACAGGATGTCGAAGGACATGCTCTGGAAAAAATTACAAGCTTATTCCTTTATTGATTTCTATACAAATTAAGTGCATTTGTAAATTATTAATTTAAAAAAATATAAAAAAAAAAGTTTAATATGCTTATTATTATGATCTTATTAAAATTATAAATGGATGTTTGTAACTCTTTCACGCAAAAACTACAGAACGCATTTGGATGAAATTTAGCGTGGCTGTACTGCTGGCACTAATCAATCACACAGTCAACTGGTTGGTAATCTCAATAATATAACCATCCAATGGATCAAAGGACACAGCGATTCCCGTGGCAATGATGCGGCGGACGAACTCGCCAGAAGGGGATCGAGCATGGCAGCGGTGGGACCCGAACCTATCGTACCACTCCCTTTCGGATACCTACGCACACTGGTAAGGAACCGAACTGGTGAACAACACCACAAGCTGTGGCTGGACCACGGCGAGTGCAGGCAGGCCAAGGAAGCACTTCCTGCTATCAACGGCCGCTTCACCAAACGCGCGCTTCATTTGACCAAACAGAAGCTGCGCACAGTTACAGCCGCCATTACCGGACACGGCTCTTTTATAATAAACACCTCTTTGTCATAGGAGTCACAGACAGCCCCCTGTATATGTTGCAACCACTGGGCAGTGCAGGCACGGCGCCTGCACTGGCCAGTGGTTGCAACATACAGGGCAAAGTACTTCGGTAACCCAGGTACTCTCCGCGAGATTGTCAGCAACATCAAGGCGCTGCTGGCCTTTCTCGGGGAGTTAGATTGGATCGAATAAATTTCCCACCCGTACGCAAAATACGCGCTTTGACGTGGAGTAGCGGAAACCAGCCCGCTATACAATACAATACAACCTGGATTAACACATAAGATACTTTTCCCGGATAACTGGACATAAAATGTTCAAGAAAACCACATTCATGAGTGAAGTGACTAGAAATTAATTCGCAAATGTCAGAAAATCGGAAAAATATCGGAAAGTAACCTTATGTAGACTTGTACCTAACACAACAGTTTGAACTATTGGTATTTTTCTGATTGAAGTAATGCTCACTCTGATGGTGTTCTGAGACAAAGGCGACAGAGATCTCTTGAGGAAAGACTCCAGATCCTGGTCCACATGCTCGAACACAAGGAACAGCACCAGTTGCTGATCTCTCTCCATGGATTGCCCGCCGTGGCAGACGTCTAGGAGTCTGGAAGGAGAGAAGATGATGTTAGCAAATGTACCTCCTCTTTCTACCCAATACTTGCTGGGGTGCCACAGGGTTCAGTCTTGGGCCCAGTCCTCTGCACAATATTTACTTACGACCTACCTCAGAGCGACGAAGTAACGGTGGCCACGTTCGCAAATACAGCAATAGGGACATTGCATGAAATACAAAACTCTTTTTATTTATTAAAATTGCTTTGTATTAACGCATAAAAACATTGTGGTACACTTGTTTAAGTTTCTAATACATCTCTTATTTTACAATTTACTGTTTTAAGTAGCATGTTTTTAGTGAAACGGAACGCACTGTCAAAACGCACGATGCGTTTTGACAGTGCGCCCTCGATTACACCGGTATTGACGACAAAGTCTATGAGTCAAAAAAACACTTTTATTTGTTAAAGTATGTACTTACAAGTTTTAACGAATATTTTATTATAGTATTGTTATTGCAATTTATGCTTGTTTAAAGCACATACAATTAGTAACATTATTTTATTAAGGACAAAAAATTAGATGTAAACAGCAGCAGAGCAAACGGCAGATTGTGGTAAATGACGTCACATCATAGCCGCGACGACGAACTGTCGTAGAACTGTCGTAAAAAACTGCGGGAATTTAATATTATTTTTGAGCGACAAGCAGTCCTTGAACCTAACTTTTAATACTTTTATTGGGTTGATATTAGTGTTTTTTTATTGATTCACTTAAGTGAAAAAAAAACATGCATATTCCCTATTCTGGCTCATAGTGAATGACCTAAAGAAGCCTCAATGGCTCTCCAAAAAGCTTCTTTGGAACCTACATTGCTTACAAGTTTTCGCGAAAATCTAAATTTGCCCGTACCTTTTTATCGTGTTGACTCAGGACCTAGATTTTTATACACGTAATAGGGACTATAGACTTCAGCATCTGGTATAAATTTCAACTTGCTAGGACCACCCGTTCCTGAGAAAATCAGTGACAGACTGACAGACGAACAAGAAAGTGATCTTATAAGGGTTCCTTTTTTTACCTTTTGAGGTGCGGAACCCTACAAAGAAGACAGAGGGATTTCATCCTCAGTGAGGGCCATTTTCTCGCTACCATGTAGTCTCCATTGTGAAGATTCTACTATATCTCAAATCTACAAATATCTACGTAATCATCTGCAATAACTCTGGTATTCAATCTTTTTTTTTTAAATAGGGCCAAGTCTGCTACACTATTCGCAAACCATTTTTTTTTTATTAAGCCTTTATTGCCAACACAATATACATAATTTAAAATTTCATTTATCATGCAATTAAATAAAATTCAAAACATTAAATTGTAAATTTACATTTACATTAAATTCATTATAATTAATATATTAAATTGCAATTATTATTCAAATTCATTTGATTTTAAAATTAGCATTAAATTCATTTTTATTACAATTGCAACTTTATTATTATCATTAAATGATTTTACTATCATTAATTTATATTAATATTAGATTGGGCGTCGGCGTGTCTTTGCGACACGATTCGCAAACCATAACAAATATAAAAAAAAACCATTACCTGACAATATTAGGATGTCTATAGCCCTCGAGCTGCCTCAGCAGCGCTATCTCCCTCAACGTAGACAGAGGGATACCGTCCTCGGTGAGAGCTACCTTCACTTTCTTCATAGCTACGATGCTGCCTCCATTGTGGAGGTCCCGCGCTTTGTATACTGTGCCATATGCTCCTGAAATTTTGCAATTTTTGGTTTGTAATAATAAAATGTATCTTTAAATTAATAACACATTTTTGTGAACAGTTGGGCAGAGGTGCACAGACTTAAAATGAAAATAAATTTGAATTCATTGAATAATGGCGAATAAATAAATATCGCTGGACATTACACTCACCGCCATCTAGTGCCACACTAAGCAACGAGGCTTGTGTCATGGACACCAGATAGTTGATAATATACTACATAGATACTTTTGTAAAACATACTTATTATAAATCTTCAGTTAAGATCTATCAAGTTAAGGAAAACAAACTCAATATCATTCATGAAAAAGTTTAAATCCCATTGTAACAAGTATTTTTAAGATAAATAATAAAATGAACAATTTGGGCGAGACTCCATTGTTTAACTATTGTGCCTACTTCGTGGACTGATCATGGGATAAACAGCCCTTCCCTTTTATTATAAAAAGTCAATAAATATTCACTCACTCGGACAAAATAATGGTTAAATAGATCGACGATTCAGTGGTAATACATGTAAATTATCAAATATTCTGTATTTCAATATTGGGACTAACTATTTAAAGTAGTGTACATGAATAATTAAGTTAACTGAAAGAATATGAACTGCCTGTTGTTGAAACACAGATACAGCAGGATGTGCTGAAGAGTCTGGGCTCTATACTCGAGTTGGACAAATTATAATTGAGTTTTTCTCGGTGCCAAATAACTGTCTGAGCTTTTACTGTTGCTTGGTTATTTTAGTACTAATACTGCATTTCTGCATTCCATGACATACACTTGGGGGAGGTCTATGTCTAGCAGTGGATGTCTTTCGGCTGAAATGATGATGATGACTACTTAAAAATAAATTTAGGATAAGAAAGCTCAAGCAGTTTAAGAAAATACCATGCAGACACAGTCATGTCAAGCAACTTATAGAATTAATAAAAAAATTCAAAAATGAAGAAAAGACTTTGGGAGTAATGTTCAAGAACGCTTAAAAAACAGTTTGTAAATGAAAATACGAAAAGTGAAGCCTAAAGACCGTAGACAGAGAAAACTCTGTCTACGTTATAGACCATAATAGTTACATTTCCTGAAAACAAAATACAAAAAAAAAATAAACAAACAAAAAGGTCTAGTTTTTTAACATAAATTGCGCGAAAACTTTATCACCCGGCACATGTTAAATTAGGTTATTTATAAAGTTAATTTCACTCTTACCTGTCCCAATTACATTTAACTCTTCATATTTCTTAGCATTTTGAAATAAAGCACTAACATCACTGATTGAAGCCATTGGAGGTGGACTATGCGATGTACTGGCTCCCGACATTTTTACCCCAAAAATAACACTATTTCTCACTTTAAAACCACTTTTCATACACTCTAGAACACTTTTGGGTTCTTCAGTAAAGAGTTTTTACATTATTTTAGAGCAAAACACGTGTTTGCAACTTGGTGTTTTGTCTGTAAACTTTTTTTGAAGGGTCAGGGGGAGAGAGAGGGGAATGGAAAAAGTCATTGACCAAATCCAGCCACCTGCCGGTAATGCGGCCGATTTAAAAAGTACCGATATAAACAAAACGGTTGTTTACATTCCATGCCTACTTTAAAAAGTCGAGTTTTTGTTAACTTGTGTTTTGTTGGTGAGTATGACGCCATCTTTCGGCTTCGTTACGTAGCATTAATGATAATGCAAACTTGTTGTTGATAGATGGCGTTAAATTCTTTGAAAAAATAACTGTAGTGTCCCTTCATCAGCAGAAAGAAGATAAAACTAGAAATGCTATGAAAATATTTACCTTTCATTAGGTTTTGTTTATAAAAGTCTCTATAAAATGATGCGTGAATTAAAATGAATAAAGTTGAATGATTTTACTAACATTTTCTAAATCTTATATTATTTTGCAAATATAATTATTTTATGTGTAAAAAGTGCAGTGCTAATACAAAAAGAAGACCATTTTAATCTTCTACGGGCTCGTCCGGGATTTGAACCCGGGACCTCTCGCACCCGAAGCGAGAATCATACCCCTAGACCAACGAGCCGTGTTAGTGAACAGCGAATTTAATGTTCGGATTTTCTAAGGAATGACGTCACACGGTAAGGTACAGATTTTAGACTTGCATGTCTTGAAAAATATGCTGGATTTTAGGAAAATCTTGCAGACTGATTGGATGATAACTAAACCTACAACTTGGTCAATGGTCACGTACTCGTTTTCTTCTCATTAATTTAAGAAATAACTATTCTTCTTTTCTTTTGTTTGTAATAACGGCTCTCAATCTCTAAAATAATATAAAATGACTTTTAATTTTTAAATCATAACAATTTTTAGCACCAAAACAAAATGACCGAACACCTCAAGGCGTTTTAGAAAGTCGACGCGCGAAAGGAGAAAAAAAATTACCGCTACATGACACCCTCTAGCTGTCTCGCTCTTTCTCTTAGAAAACATATTTGTTGTCTCGTTCACACGTATGACTCGGAGTAAATTTCGAGTCGCCGCGTCAGTTGACTTCAGACAGTATTGCGCGCGCATGTTCGAATAAGATGGCGGCATTTTTCGAGTAAATAAAATTCATTTCAGTAACTTTTTAACGCAAAAACGACTCTTTTCGATTTTTCTTGAATTCAAAATAGTGTTTTAAATATTTTAATAATATTTGTATAGTGTTTAAAAAGAGTGGACACGGAAATAGCGTGTGGATGTGTGTGGCAAAATGTGAAAGTTCCTTCATATAAGAAAACAGTGGATAGTTTTTTTACGTGGTATCCTACATATTTCTTGTTTCTACAGCTGTTTTGCTCTTTATAAATCGGTAAGTGTGTATCGAAGTTATTTATTAATTTCAAAAATAGTTTTGTAATACGTTTACGTAAAAGTTCTGTCCGGATATCAAAAAAGCGTGAATGAAAGTTTTCCTGATTTGATTGGAAGGATCGACGAATGAAATAGGTTGAATGTAAGTGTTTGTTTACACTTTTGCAAGTATTCCCAATAATTTTTAGTAAGGGGCCGCAAACAATATTTACTTTATGATTTCGTAGAATTTTTTTTTCATCACTTTATCTAGATACCTACCTTCATAAGTTTAACATATCTAAGTGTTAGAGAGTTTGTTTGCCACAGTTTTAAGCTGAAAAACTACAATTTATGTTTTGTTAGACTCTTAATAAGCACCACTGTGGGTAGCCTAGCCTAATTTAGGCTCTTTTTAGGCAGTCTAATGCCTTAGTAGAATAGAATAAATATATCAGAAGCACTATTAGATGAAATTCACTAGATATAGGTACGGGTGCTCGATTTTTAAACGTCCTCATTTCTACATCCTTATTGGATTGAGTCATCAACATCTACTTACCTACCTACATTTCTAGTCAGCGACGTCTGCTATGATTAAGATGGACATATTATATCTACTTACAAAATACGGGCCTCCGTTAACCGACTTAAAAAAGGAGGAGGAGGTTCTTAAGTCATCGCATATTTTAATAGCAAAACTTGACAGTCTAGCATCAATAGCCAGTGAGAAAGCTAAATTTATAAATTAAAAAGGCTTTGCATTGTCCCAAATATGAAGACGGCAATACTATATGCGTCACAATATCTACTCAAATGCCCTTTTAGAAAAGCAGCTGTCACCCCTCAGAAATGATTTCCCGTCTCTAACCAAACATAACATTATATCACGCCTGTAAGCCCCAAAGGATTAGGTAGAGGTGTACTTATATAGGAGTATAGGATACCCACATTTCGCCAGTTATTGTTGTAATAGGGGCGATGCACAAATCCATTCTCCGTGGTGACAAATATTTGTTGGGTAAATCCAAAAACACTGCCCGTCGTGGAAATCGAACACAGGACCTCATGTTCAGCAAAAACCACCAACTAGTCGTTATCAGTATAATGTCATTTTGTGTGCACGGGGTTTCTATGAGGTTCTTTCAGCTCGTTGCCTCTAAACAAACAAGAATTACAAAAACAAATGAAAGAATTATACCGGAGATAAAAACCCGCGGAATGCCTGTAACGGTCGACTTCTCGTCATTAATTGCTAGTAGCAGTAGCTTCACGCTAGCGTAGTATGTGGGTGAGCAGGTAAACGTATGCTGGGAAACGGAAAGCCACGAATTCTTTTGGCAACCGTATTTGTTGATTATGAAGAAGAAAACATGACGCTGACCCCAAATAAATTGGGATAGGAGCAGGAGAATGATGACTTGTCGAACTGTTTAGGACCACTGGGATGATGACTAAAATAGAAGTGTGGAAGAAGACATACTTACGCCGCAGAAGATCGTTGATTTTGTAGTTCTGCTAGTTTGAATTGATCGTCAATAAACGACTGATTTTTTGATACGGAGCACAGAAAGTCTAGGCATTGTGGGTAGATCGTAGTCTGTCCCTATACTTACTTTTGTCGCCGTAACTCGTGAGACAATTTTCATACATTGTGTGTTACTTCAACGTTCTATTCTATGTTGCAATTTTTTCTAGATAAAAAACGCTGAAGATAATTTTATCAAAATAATAATAGTTAGTAGAGTCTTCTGAAACTGCTAATTTATACTGCCATGTATTAGGGTACGAACTGGGTACCCCGCGAAATTCAATTTTTCTTACGTTTTTTGCAATTTGTGTGCAAGTTGTGGTGCAGGAATTACTTTTTCAAGGTCAAAGTCATTCCTGCACCTTTATGCGCTTGGAGGGTTGTATTGGTGATTTTGTTGTTTATAATTCTATAATTACATACGTCTTACAGTCGCGAGCAATATTTTAATCAACATACAACTTAGCACTGGCCTGCAAATTGCAAAAAACGTAAGTAAGAAAATTTGAATTTCGCGGGCTACCCTGGAGCATCCACCTTAATTTAGCCACCAACATCCGTTTCCCCATGCAGTTTCTTATACCTATAATCACTAATCAGTTTAAAAAGCTACCTATTTCAAGCTTACTGAACAGTCGATCATCAACAGCAATACGTAATAGATATAATTATGTTTCTATAATCTGCACCCTAATGAACACACTTTTCATCGCAATCCGAAGGATTTTAAAGAAATTTATAATTTATGTAACGTACATTGCTTCATAAGTTTGAACAAACCGTTTGTTCGACAACGTAAATTACGCAATGAGTATGGTGGTCTTGTCAAAATGAATGGTAATTACCACGCTGCTAGCTTATCAAATCGAAAGCTTCGTTACTCGCACTGTTTACATCTAGGTATAGTTTAAATATACCCACAAGAAGAAAGCTAGACTCTGCTTAGTCACTAGAGAATCGGTTTTAGTATTATGTAAACCTAAGCTGAAGAAAACGATTTCATTTTCTTGAAGAATACCTAGGTATAAAATTAAACTCAGTTTTAATGGCGCTTACACTTTCTTTGATAGCTGAATCATTGTTTGTTTATTAGGTACATAATTAATCAATAAGATATTGATGACTCACTAAAAGTTTAATGTTCTTCAGTTTTGTTTATCCTGGTCGAGCAAAAGCAGTTTCTACACCGCTTTCTAGTGTTGTCTAGGGGTAGAGAGTGGTGTGACGGGTGACGTGTTAACTGCTGGGGATTTTGTTCTGCCACTTGTCCTCAGCTAAAACATTAGGAACTGGCTAAGGCCGGGCGCTTTAGAGGCCTGTTTTTTTTTTTGTAAATTTTGACGTTCAAAAAGTCCACAAACTTGCCGTTTTCATAAGTTCCTCATTCTTATCCAGGGATACCGTAATATTTTTTCTTAAGAATCTTTTGGCTATCTTTATCTTGATGATATTGGCATTGGCATTGGATTTGCTGATAATTGGGCCAGTTGGGCCAGTAAACTCAAACTCAAACTCAAACTCAAATCATTTATTTCAATTAGACCATTACGGCACTTTTGAATGTCGAAAATACAAAAAAAGCAAAGCTACAGTCACAGTCACAAGGCATAATAACTTGAGAAAGTACTGTAGTTGCCCATTCCCTAACGTAGATCTCTATGGAGAAGAACGGGCAAGAAACTCCATGGACACTCATATTTAGTAACAAGTCACTAAAACTACATCACCTCACTAAACCTCTGAGAATAATCATAGCGCTTAGACCGTTTTAGCTTGTCAATGAAGAATGTTAATAGGCCCTTAACGAAGCCGAAAGGCACTTGTTCTCCCCGTCATTGCAATATTTTGTTTATTCTGGACCATACCTGTGAACCTACTAGTTATGGAAATATCGAGGTCAAAGTTCCATCTTTTACACAACTTTTTTTTCAAATAAGTACTAGTTTTTTTACTTTACACACCTCCATTCCATAACCCGTTTACTATTAAATGCGTCCATCAGCACAATGTTTTGAGTGCGTTACATTGAGTTTTACGGTAAAACGTGATTTTTCACCTCGAAAAAAAAGTCGTTTCCCAGCGCAATAATTTTTGTGAGTGAGAGTTAAGGTGGATGCTCCAGGGTAGCCCGCGAAATTCAAATTTTCTTACGTTTTTTGCAATTTGCAGGTGTGTCAGGTTGTATGTTGATTAAAATATGATTCACGGCTGTTACACGTATGTAGTTACAGAATTATAATCATCAAAATCATCAATACAACCCTCCAAGCGCATAAAGGTGCAAGAATGAATTTGACCTTGATAAAATCATTCCTGAAAATTTGAATTTCGCGGGCTACCCTGGAGCATCCACGTTAAGTACGTAATTTGATGTACAGAATGCTTGGTTGATGGCTTCGTGAAGGGTCCGTTAACACCCCCTGTATAGTATAGTTGACACAGCCAACATAAACTAGGACTAGACTTTATGAGACAGGTTTCCAGTCAAAGCCTACCTATGGAATATTATTATCCACATTAAAATAGGCAAAGTAAGAAAATAAACGGTCGTTTGGTAGCATTTATTTAAATCGTGTTTTATACAGCTACTTTTTATAATGTTACAAAAAACTTGATTCAGAATGGCTACGTGGAACATGACAAGAGGATTATAGTTTACGGGAATCGGGGACAATGTAGCTTCCCATTGTGAAAGAATTTTGTCGTTTTCAGCAGTTCCAAAGATGAAAGGCCCGGTTCTCCCCGTCATTGCGATATTTTTTTTTGTTCTACACCATACTTCTCCTTCTAGTTACGGAGATATTGGGGGTCAAAGTTCCAACTTAATAAGTTTTTAATGTAATTTTTTTACTTTAAACACCTTCACGACCCCCGTACTTTTCAATCCATCCATCAGCACAATGTTTTGAGTGCGTTACATTGAGTTCTACCACAAAACATGATTTTTCACCCCAAAAAAAAGTCGTTTGCCAGCAATAATTTTTGCGTAAAGTTACTTAGTTTGATGTACAGAATGCTTGGTTGACGGCTTCGTGAAAAGGTTGTTTACATCCTGTATAGGGTACGCATCAAATATTCCTGACAGCGACAGACCTGTCACACCGCCGCGCCAGTCGCTAACTCGCTACACGTAAACAAGCCTTACAACTGGGCAAGGGCTCCAGTGACCTGCATAGCTTGGAACCGGTTCCTGACCGCCTGACCGCTAGTGCGGGGAATGTGTAGATGTGGAGATTAGAGTTTGAGGTTCTTTTTTATTATTAGAAAAGAGGTTGCGGGTCAATTTGGTGGGGGATATTTTCTCATGCAAGATTAGCTTTGATGTATGACGTTTATTATGATATTTATTTAGCCTTTATTTGCCTTAACAATTATCAATTATTTCTTACAAAACAATTCATTTAACATTCCATTAAACCTTGCATAAAAATCACATTTTTCAATACGTTTAACATTTCACCTTTTTAACAATATATACATATTTAGTATTTCATTTCTTTAAACGTTTTTTTTTTCCTTTTTATCAGACCTTACGAGTAGTATAATAACTAAGTACATTTATGATTTCATTAAACAACATTTTAACATTAAAAAAAAGTTTTCAGCATTTCAAGAAACATTAGTTCATTTCATTATCTATTTCATTTCATAAAAAAAAAAAACTTTTTAATATTTCATAAAACATATGTAATTTCATTTAACATTTTATCAAAACATATATTGGAGGCAAAATTGTGGTACCTATGTAAGGATGGGAAAAATTCGTGTTTATGTACCTAAGTGTTAGTTAGTTATGTCTGCTGTCAACTGTCAACACGCGTAAAAGTGCTGTTGGTTATTTTTCGCAATTTTGTGTGTAAAACTGCATATTAGTGTTTGGAAATGCAATAAAAATGTACTCTAGTTAGTGATAATTATGTGAAATTGTTATTAGCAAAAAGTGCGTGTGAATTAAAACGAAATCAGTGATCAAAACCGGGAAGTGACAATCGTCTTTTCAAAGTTTCTTCATATACCCACATAACTATTTACTTTTTCCTGACAAGTGACAATTACTTCTTGTCATGTCAATATGCCATCTGACATTAGGAAGAGTGTTGCCACTGTGAAATCTAAATATCTACTATGAGTAATAGCGAAACTAGTAGAAATATGACTGGAGTGGAGCACCAAGCTCCTAGTCAAATAAACGTTACTAATGAATCGCTATCACCAGTATCACCTAAGAAACCAGCGCGTGTAACCGCCGCCACAAGCAGCAAAAAGGCCATGACCCAACAAGTATTCCATCCTTCTCTCTTTACCAGACAGAGATCCAACTCACTCACTGAGCCTACGCCCAAAGTATGTAGTACAGCCACTGTGCCTATAATGCTGAATCCAGGCGCAGGACTAATCAATTCAGCCAAAACAGCATCTGATTCCCAAATGCCAATTTTAGAAAAGCAGCCCCCCTCATGGCAGCGTGTACCGTCATCTAAAAAACGAAAGGTCACGGAGCTGTCACCTCCGCCTGCTTCAACCCAGACAGGAAACAGGTTTGCTGGCCTGCCTATCGACCCAAAAGAGGATGAAACTCGCCAACCCAAGCAAGATACTAAGCCTCCACCGATCATATTGTATGGAATAGAAGATCTAAAGGAATTAACCAAACTGATAGAGTCGGTCATTAGCCCATCTGAATTTAAATACCGCATAGTCAACAAGAACAGCATACGTGTTATGATAAACACAATAGAAGCCTATAAAAAAACTATCGATATCATTAGAGAAAATGGACTTATTGGGCATACGTTCACACCAAAAGACGCTAAATGCTACCGCTTTGTTATCAAAGACCTGCACCACACTACCCCTTCATCAAGCTATAAGGGAAGCAGTCGAAGCCTCCAACAATGAAATCGTAGGCGAGATAATTAACGCTCGTTATGGCTCGGACAAAAGACCCACCTCAACCTTCTTTGTGAATGTCAAACAAAGTATTCACAATCGCGAGATCAAGAACATCCAATATATTTTCAACCAAAAAGTTAAAATAGAAGACCCCCGTAAATCTAAAAGCATTGTTCAGTGTCAGCGATGCCAACAATATGGGCACTCTAAGAACAATTGCATGAGACCTCATAGATGTGTCAAATGCGGAGAAGGTCACAAAACTTCAGAATGCACAAAGAAAGATAGAACCACACCAGCCAAATGCGCACTATGCTCCTGTGACCACCCTGCCAACTATAAAGGCTGTGAGGTCTATAAAGAGATCTTAGCTCGGAGAAACAAAAGCCGCATTCCACGAGAAAGGGTGTATACCTCAACTACTACAAACGCCGCGGCTGCTCCACTTACCACATCTGCCTTCAACATACGAGCCCCAATTAACACTCATGAGAAATCGTATGCCGAAGCAATATCAGGACCAAACTCTACAACCCATGACCTACCACAAACTCACCAACAACAGAATCAGTCACTACATCATATCCTAATCAAACAGAGCGAGAAGATGGACCTCTTAATCCAACAAATAGGCTCCTTAGTGGGTCTAATCACCAGCCTCGTCACCAAGCTTACAAAATGACTTGCTTATTCATAGCAGCCTGGAACATCAACGGCATTGCACCCAACACAAATGAACTTGAAGTTTTCCTAAAAGAAAATAAGATCGACATATGCCTGATATCAGAATCACACACAACCGTAAGAAGTGATATACGTATTCCAGGGTTCTGCGTGTACCTTACCTCTCATCCGGACGGTCGAGCACATGGTGGCAGTGCTATCGTAATAAAAAACACTATCAAACACTGCCTACTGGAACCTTTTGTGTCAGAACACCTACAGTCCACGGCTATAAGAGTAGAAGATCGGTCAGGCCTTATTAACATCTCGGCGGTATATTGCCCTCCTAGACACAAAATCAATCAGGAAATGTTTAACGAATTCTTTAAGAAGCAAGGCAACAGATTTATAGCAGGTGGCGACTGGAACGCCAAACATACGGATTGGGGTTCTAGACTCACCGTAACCAGGGGCCGTGAACTCAAAAAATGTATCGATTCAAAAGGCATGTCAACTCTGTCCACAGGTGAACCTACGTATTGGCCTACGGATGTTAACAAAATACCTGACCTCCTTGACTTCTTTGTCACAAAAAACATATGCCACAAATTCACTCAAATAGAATCTAGCCTTGACGGGTCTTCAGACCACACCCCAATCATACTAAGATTGAGTAAAACGACTGCAAAATGTAACCCAAATCATGACATGCTCTACAACTGCAAAACCGATTGGGATAGCTTTAGAGAGTACCTTGAAGACAACATTAATCTCAACGTACCTCTGAAGTCCCCTGAAGACGTAGACGATGCGTGTTTGTACTTCACTAATCTTTTACAAGTGGCAGCGTGGATCAGCACCCCGGAGTTAAAACATTCTGCGCACAGTACACCTACTCCGATCGAAATCCGAAGAAAAATCGCTGAGAAGAGACGATTTCGTAGAATCTGGCAGTCATCACATAATGAAAGGGACAAAACCCGCCTTAACCGTGCCATTAGGGAACTCAAAGACCTTCTTGCTAAATCTAACAATGATGCCCTACAACACAGGCTAGAGAGAATAACCCCTGAAGCTAAAGGAATTCACTCCCTTTGGAAAGCAACTAAGAATTTAGCACAACCTCAGCAATGCTTCCCTCCTATCAGATCAGACAATTCATGGGCTCGTACAGATCAAGAAAAATCTGAAGCTTTCGCCACTCACCTTGCCAATGTCTTCAAACCGAACGAATCTGCAGTTCCTGATGATCCTGAAATTGATGCCATTCTCAACCAGGACTTGCAACTTTGTGCCCCTCTGCGACCAACATCCCCACGGGAACTGTCTAGATTGATATCTACGATGAACTCCAAAAAGGCACCCGGATTCGATCTGATTACTCCGAAAATTCTTAAGGAGCTGCCAAGAAAGGGAGTAGTCTTTCTCACTATCCTCATTAATGCGTCTCTCAGATCCTCTTACGTCCCTGCTCTCTGGAAAATATCACAAATCGTAATGATCCAAAAGCCTGGTAAGCCGGAAAATGAAGTTTCATCTTACCGCCCTATTAGCCTAACTCCAGTACTATCGAAGTTATGGGAAAGGGTCGTCCTGAACAGGCTGAAACCTCACCTACAAGAAAACCAAGTTGTACCTGATCACCAATTCGGATTTCGCGAGCAACACTCCACCGTGGAACAGGTACACCGAGTCTACCGCACCATAAGACAATGCATGGAAAAGAAGAAGTATTGCTCGGCAGCATTCCTCGACGTCCAACAAGCCTTTGACCGAGTGTGGCATAAAGGACTACTATGCAAGATAAAGTTGCTCCTGCCCCATTCATTTTATTTGCTAATGAAATCTTACCTTATTGATAGGCAATTTCAAGTAAAGGTACGAGACGCTAGATCCTCTCTCGCCAGATGCCTTGCAGGGGTACCCCAGGGCTCCGTCTTGGGTCCAGTTTTATATAATATATTTACCAGCGACCTCCCTCAATGCCCTGACGTATTTGTAGCAACCTACGCTGATGATGCCGCATTCCTGGCTTGTGATCAGGATGCCAACTTGGCAAGCAACATGCTGCAAAATCAACTTGACAGGACCTATGACTGGCTAAACAAATGGCGTATAAGGGCAAGTGCGCCCAAATCGCATCACATCATAAATCCAAATCAAATCATACCAAGAGACTCAAGAAAGCTGATATTGTGCTGCCTGATTAAGTAGAATTTGGACATTGGTCCTGATTCTATAAAAATGTGATGTATCTTTCCACATATCTGATCATAGTCAGGGATGACTGATAGCAGATAAGCACAAACAAAAAAAAAAAAAAAAAAATGTACCTAAGTGTTATTTTCTAATTAAATACCTTCGATTAAATACCCACTCCATGAAAAAGGTTTTCAGCAACAGATAGAGTGATTCAAGAGGAAGGTTTATATGTAAAAAGTTGTAGCATATATCATAATTATGCACCCGTGCGAAGCCCAGGCGGGTCGCTAGTATTTAATGAAAGTAAGTCGTTAAAATGCTAAACCGTACAGTTCTTAGAAAAATATTATTCGAGACAAGATTAATCTCAAGAAAAAAGAAATTGATCACTTCTCATCTCAGAATTTTCTCCGGAAATGTTATTAAGTAAGTGTTTTCCCTTATATAACTGCTACACCAAATGCTATTTAATATCCTACACCCAAGCCTACCGCAACGCTAAACCTACTGCATTTCAGCATCGTTTAGTACCTACTACCGTACTACTGATAACACCTTATCTACACTCTTACTGACACATTTTGAAATATGGCATAATATGACCGTTTTCACTTTTAAACTAACTCATATAACAGGCCGTTTGTATGCGGGAGTGATAAAGAATTGCATAGTGCAGGTACTTTTACCCTTACATAACATACAATATGACAATACTCACATCCATTCAGCTTATTGTCCCACTCCAAGACTTCTCATGGAGATGGAGAAGGAACAAGCTATAAGAAGGTAAAGAAAATGCATTGGTACCATAGGTACATCAAACTTCACGCGAGCGAAGCCGCTGGCAGAAACTAGTACAATCATGATCAGTCGAATGACCGATTTGGTCGAGACGCCATTGTTTAACTATTTTGTCTACTTCGTGGACAGATCATGGGATATGAATCATCCTCGTGAATCACTCTATCGATTGCTGGAAACTGCGCTAAAATTCGTTGCGGAGTTTAAAAGATCTAAGCGTGCAGACATCGGGAGCGACTTTGTTTATACCTACTATTTATAGATAACGAAGATGTGTACTCACAGTTAATTTATAATTAGACCTAGGTACTTGAAAATCAATTTCTTTATATAAACGAATCAAGAAACACTGCTGGACTAAATAAGAAAATCAGAAATCATACCTACAGTTAACCGTCACTATCAGAAAGTTAAATGTTCACTTTTACGACTAACATCATAGAAAACTTGTGTGTAGTTCAATGACTCGAAACCAAACGGTATATTTTAGCTATTTTAGTGAAATATGCATATAATATGCTAATAATAATATAACAGGCCGGTTGTAAATGGGTTATCACGAAGTTTTGAATAACTAGTTGGTAAGTATCTACAGAGAAGAAAAAATGTCTTATCTTATAGAGAGAAGAGAAGATAATAGGTATACATATGTATAGTCCTAATTGCTAAGTGTAGGTACTTAGTGCAGATTTCAGAACGTTTAGTTCAGGCTTCACCACATTATGTAAACCTTTTTATCTGCATGTTGCAATTAAATTAGCTGCATTATTAGTTTCTAATTAAAAAAAAATATATATCAACTTGGTGCTGGCGGCGCAGCATTTCTGTATTATTCGTCATCTCATGAGACACCTATCTTGCCATAACATCTTTGAAAAAAAATACAAATTAAGTAATGCGACCCTTTGGTCTAACAACCTCTGGCGCGCGTGTTTCTCATTCGTTCTACAAAATTCGAATCTCGAAAAAGTAGGTAGGTAAGCTTTTTCACCAAATTTTAAAGGCCTCCTATGCAAATTGATTAAATTACATTGTGACGTAGCTTTGTGGGTTTAAACTTTAAATAGGTTCTGTACATATTCGCATTCCATAGATAGATAAACGGACAATAGAGAAATTGCATCAATCGATAAGTAACCGTACTTGGCGGTTACCTACATTGGTGATAGAAGTGTACAGCACAGCTAATATACATTTATAGATATAAGTACTTAAATAAGTACCTAGATAACGCAAGTATCACGGTCCGTATGAATACCAACAAGCGTGCCATTTTTTGACTACCTCTATGACGTCTTATGCCCTAATATGGCTAGCCGCACACTATCTTAGACAAGACTGTCTTTAGACAGACAATTACCCAACTAGTAAGTGCGAGCGAGAAAACATAGTCTGTCTCGCTCGCACTAGTAATTGTCTATGCAAAATACCTACGTAGGGTGAATGTGGGGAAAATGAAAAAGGGGGTACCTAGGTACTTAACACAAAAAGTCGACCGTAACACCTGATTTAGTGCAGCTTTGCAGTGATGGCAACATGTATAAGACCGTCATTTTGTTACATCTCACACCTCAGTCAGCGTTTACGACTTCGAATGACCCTAGTCTATGCTATGTCTACCAAGCTATTTGGTTTTCATTTTACAATGTAATTTGAATGTTAAAATGTAAACCAAATAGTTTGGTCGACCGTACTTAATTCTATATCTGAGGTCCTTATACTCCTTTCTTATGATAGTAACTAGCAGATTATGTATAGGTCACAAGACGACATTGCTACAACAATAACTCCTTTAAATTCGCCAATTAATTGCGTTATTTACGTCGCCAAGCAACTGATTAGGAATTTCTTACAAATTCCTTTGAACTGTGACCCATCCGACCATCCCATCCGCCCCTAAGCCTCTGCTTTACTTTTAGGCAGAATGGACAAATAATGTGCCATTGGGATGACTAGACTAGAAAACCTCGTTTTACACCGCGTAAACTGTAAACAATAGGGTATTACACCCATTTTTGAAAAGTGTTTCAATTAGATTCTATAGTGCTAATGAACCACTATAAAATTCCCAAACATTTTATTCAATCGTTAAGTGCCATAAAAATGCATTTAAATTTAGCATTTTCAAATTTCGCGCGTAACTTGACGAAAACGCTGGACGCAGTGGACGCCATATTGCTCAGTGGTCATGACATCAGTTGGCTATTGGTGCGTTCGAGTAGACACTATTAACGCTATTAACGCTAACGCTGTCAACTCCCGTTCGAGAAGCCTTAGCAGCGTTAGTGAAAAGAAGCTCCCCGAACGTTTTTTACAGTGAACTGCAGTGACACTTGACAGCTGATTACGAATGACAACTCTATTGTTGTTTTGTTTGTTTTCGTCTTGCTTTCGACTAATTTTATTTTATTTTATATGATGCAAACTGAAAGACTTAATATAATAGCAGTTGTGACAAGTGTCCTGCAGGAAATAATAGATACCCGCTCGATTAGCGCTGTCTAGTTGACAGTGTCAAGGCTAACGCTGTCGGCACATCACCTCGAGAGAAATAGTGTTGGTAGCGTGAAGTAATGACGTAATGTGTGACGTCACGGCAGTGTTGATAGCGCGCAACAGTAGCTTCTCGAACGGGCGACAGCGCTAAATAGCGCTAAAAGTGAGCTACTCGAACGCACCATTAGTAAACAAACGCAGTGATATTTGAAGTTGACAGTTGACACTTCTATGTTTACATAGCCTTATGACGTAATAATTTAACATGGCGACTATTAGAATGGTGTTATGAAACAGATTAAAAAAGCTGAAACCTTTGAATTGAATTTTAAAATGTAGTTTGCTATTTTATGAACTAAAACTAACGTTTTCTGACTATTTTTTGCCTAAGCTATCTCAATACTTAATATATATTTTTAGACTTTTTCTCATATAGAGTAAAATACCCTAAAAACACTTGCTAACTTCCGTAACGTAAAACAATCTTACTACACAACATCAACACACAAACTCATCACACAGTTATTTATTTACGTTTATGCAATAAACACACAAATACATAACATAGAATGACAGTTAGCATACGAAAATTGACCTTATTGCAACGCATTAAAAGCGCTGTCAATAACAAACTGTCACCCATGAGCTTACACCATTGAAAGACGATAGTACCATTCAAAAACCGACCTTAAAACAACAGCGAAAAGACGCTGTCAAACATTTAATTGTTACTTGGGTTTGTTACACCATTTGACAGCAGCAACTGACCTTCAAAAGCCGACCTTACTGCACCGCAATTAAGACGTTGCCAACGTCCCCGGCACGTTTTTCTTGACTACACCATTGAATGGCTTTAGGTACGGTAAACTTAGTTATGTGGGTCAGCACAACACCTGTTCGTCCGTTATGTGACGAGACGCGGATACGCTGTGATGCGAAAGGGGGTAGGCAGAGGCCTTGGTACGCTTAGACCAAGAAAAATATCAGAAGTATTAAGTTTTTTATCCTACATATTTAAAAGGTGTAAAACACCTCTTAACGAAGCCGAAAGGCACTTGTTCTCCTCGTCATTGCGATATTTTTTTTGTTCTACACCATACCTGGGAACCTTCTAGTTATGGAGATATTGGGGGTCAAAGTTCCAACTTTTTGACAAGTTTTTTTTTAAATACATGTTTTTAATGTAAGATTTTTACTTTAAACACTTCCACGACCCCCGTACTATTCAATCCATCCACCAGCACATTGTTTTGAGTGCGTTACATTTACATTGATTCCTACCACAAAACATGATTTTTGACCCCAACAAAAGTCGTTTCCCAGCAATAATTTTTGCGTAAAGTTACTTAGTTTGATGTACAGAATGCTTGGTTGACGGCTTCGTGATGAGGTGATTTACACCCTGTATGTGTAATAAGTAAGTGTTAACAAATAAAAAGTATCTATGTAGTATATCAACTATCTGGTGTCCACAACACAAGCCTCGTTGCTTAGTGTGGCACTAGATGGCGCTGTGTGTAATGTCCAGCGATATTTATTTATTCCTTTTGACGTACGGATCCGTATCCGTAATTCAGATTTAAGATCCTGAATTACAACATCAAAACTGACCCAACCAACTTGACCTTCCAATAACCAAGTTACATGAACAAAAATACCCAAACGGATGGACTATAAGTAGAACACAGTGATTACTTTACGCCAACCAAGTGACTCAGACGAGGATGTCGCGCAACCAAGCAGTGGTTGTGCAACCCGACGACGTTAACAATGTGTCATGGCGGACGGTTGTGGCGTTGCAAAATATGGAATGTCCCAAAGACGTTCGTCGTTTGTCATTTTTAAGTAGTTAGTGGCACTTGTACAAATAATTTATTAAGTAGAAGACTATACACACACGTATACACACTCACTGGAATCACCTCCATCTGCAGACTACATAGCATTGTTTGGGTGGTTACCCGTGGTCCCAGTGGGTCGACCCATTACCGGGTCCATGGGTAATTTTAATTACCCGTGGTCCCATGGCATTAGGGATTGTTTCCTGTACTTCTGAACATATCGATAGAAAATACTAAGCCATAGTAACAGCATATCATATCCCACAGGGACCACGGGTGTGATTGCATAATTTGACTACGGGTTTATTGGTTTTCTATTTTTTATTTATCTACCAACTACCAGGAGGGCAGAACCATAAAGGAGGTATTTTATATTTTTATAATCAATCTCTTAATCAATCCTTGTACATTTCGAGTATCACGCAGTATGCAATTTAGAAAATACTTCTTCATGATTCTGGCGTCCAGGTAGTTTGTGAGACTTTACTATCCTTAAAAAAACCAATAAACCCATTGTCAATTTAAGCAATGATTTGTTACCCATGGTCCCGGTAGGATATGATATATATATATGCTGTTACTATGGCTTTGTATTTTCTATCGATATTTTCAGAATTACAGGAAACAATCCCTAATGCCATGGGACCACGGATAATTAAAATTACCCATGGACCCGGTAATGGGTCGACCCACCGGCACCACGGGTAACGACCCCATAGTTTAGTGTTTTGACCGTCGGACTGCCAAGTCATAGGTCTCAAGTTCGATCCAATACCGCGGTTCCTCCGTGCCTCGGAAAGCACGTTAAGCCCTTGGTCCCGGCTGTCTTTTTTTGGCTCTTAGTCAATTGTACAGGTAGTCAGTGGTCTGAAAGTCTGACAATCAGTCTTACCAAGGGGTATCGTATTACCCAGTACTAACTGGGTTGTGAAGGTCAGATAGGCAGTCGCTCCATGTAAAATACAGGTACTCAGCTGCATCCGGTTATACTGGAAGCCGACCCCAACATTGTTGGGAAAAGGCTGGCAGGTGATGCTCAGGCCCACGGCTTCGCCCGCATCGTGTTTGGGTATTCCGCACGGGATCGTACTTCCGGAAAAAAGTGGTATAATAAAGAAATATAAATATCGCTGGACATTACACACAGCGCCATCTAGTGCCACACTAAGCAATGAGCCTTGTGTCGTGGACACCAGATAGTTGATATACTAGATAAATACTTTTTGTTTGTAAATACATACTTATTAAGTATACATACTAGACTAGGACAGACTAGGAAACAAATGTCCATACTCATCACACTAACATTTGCTTCTACCGGGATTCGAACCCGGGACCTTAAGAACGTAAGGCAGCCTCACTACCGCTGCACCATTCGGGTCGTCAGTATGTACCTATATTGTGCAATTCCAGACTATAATCTATCGCTATACCAAATTTTGTCCAGATCCGTTCAGGCGTTCTGGCGTAATTGAGTAACAAACATCCATCCATCCAAACTTTCGCATTTATCATAGTAGGAAGATGTATTAACATGGTAGGAATCCTATAACATCAACAACGGTATTTTTTAAACACGCATTTTCATAAGTTCTTTTTTTTTTGCAAACAACGGTTTGGACAACTGCATAAGCACTTGAAATCTTCAAACAAACGAAAAGCTTTTAAATATTTAAACCTGTTGATAGTTATTTCAACTCTACACTCAGTGCCGTTAGCCATAACATAAAATACTGTTAAATTATAAATAAAGAACCATGTAGGACCGTTATTGAGTTTAGCTTAGGTATTTCTATTTTACCAAAGACAATTTAAAAGTACTGTTATTTAAAACATAAAGTTACGCCTATCATTCCCGAAGAGTTAAGCAGAGGTTTACCCATTATCATATTTCGCCAGTTACGTCTAAGTCCCATGTGAGAGGGGGCGAGCCTATTCAAAAATTTAATTTCAAAACATTTATTTCAGACTTTTCGGTTTATAGAGTGTTAGTAGTACATCAAGGTGACTTCAAGCTATGTCAGTAACTCACAAATACACAAATAAGAGAAAGAACGCCAGTCTGCCTACAATATGTGCAGCCCAATCCAATGCCTCCAAATAGGACTATGGATGTAGTCTGCAATTACCCTCAGGTAGCTGTTGGGACTGCCCCTCACCCTCCGCATCAGCGATGCTGCTCTTTTACGTATAATGGCGTGAAAGCCTTCAACTTGAGCTTCAGCTAACATCGCTGACGCACTGCAGTAGCGAGGCAATCTAATCAGCAACCTGAAAGCATTATTATATTGGACCCGCAGGGCACTGACGGTTCGCTGCGTGTAGCTAGTCCACAAACTACACGTATAGAAAGACTGGCAGTATGCCCTAAATAACGTCTTCTTTACCGCATAAGAACATCGGGAAAATCTGCGTGCCAGCATATTACAATGAATCGTCAGCGTCCTGCGTTCCCTTTGCCATCAACCGAGCATAAATCCAGACTCCGTGGTTGCTACTCAGAAATTCCTGATGGAAAAACCTAATAACACTTTGCCCGACCTGGAAATCGAACTCAAGACCTCATGCTTGGTAGTCAAGCTTGCGCCCACTAGAACCAGTTTGTTTTACCAAGACTTTACGCGTATAGCGCGTATCGCGTGCACAGCGTGCATAGCGTTGACAGCGTTGAGCTATGTGAGCGCCTAATTCGAGCAAGCCACGCATGTACTAATAAAAAAACCGGCCAAGTGCGTGTCGGGCCACGCGCAGTGAGGGTTCCGTAGTAGCACGTTATATTTTAGATTTTGTTTTTCAATGCAAGTCGTCACCCGTTATTAACAAGCAACCACTTCATCTTAGTCACTTTATAGGATTTATTGTAAGGATTTTGTAATTGGTACAAAATTATCCAACACCCTAGTTCAACGACTATTACTGCTAAACTAATAAAGTTATCTTAACCGCTATAGTTTTCCTTTAAAGTTCATGAAATGCACTATCATCATGAATTTTTCCAGGTTTTTAAAGTCAGCAGTTCAGCTTTTAGAGGGGGGGGGGGGGGGCGCCCTACTGGAACAAAAATTTGCACTTTAAAGTTTAATATTTCGTAAATGGAGCATTTAATCGAAAAGTAGTATTTAAAGAGCTATTCAACGATACCCCACACGATAGGGTACACGACGAAAAAAAAATCATCCCCGCTTCACATGTAGGGTAGGGCAGTTACCCTAAAAAAAAATATTTTCCAAAATTTTATTTTACCACTTTGTCGGCGTTATTGATATACACATACACACCTCTACAAAATTACAGCTTTCTAGTACTAACGGTCTCTTAGCAAAACCTCGGACAGACAGACAGACGGTCATGGCGAAACTTTATGGATCAGGTCCTTGTCAGGACTACGGAACCCTATAATAAAATAATAAACGTCAATTCATGCATAGCGTGTCCGTGGTTTCCAGTGGCCACAGACACATACATTTTCTTGTAAAGCGAAGCTTAACAGACGTGCGTAGCCCCTCCATTCGCAGCGGTGGGTTTCCGCCTTAACGAACACGTCATATTTCTGTAACAGTCAACGTCAGCTGGTTGACCCCCTTTCCGGTCCCCCCATTGACCCGCAGCGAGTTGTACAAGACAATGCTTAAACTACCTCCAAGTTTCCCTGCTGGGACACAGGCTTCTCTATCCATCCAATATGCAACATCCAATATACCAGCGCTGTGACGTTTTTTTAATGTTACAGCACCATGCTGAGATAACCTGTGACAATTAACCTTTTGGCCTTAGGAGCAATTTCGTTTTCTTTTTAATTTCTTTTTTTTAAATGTTTGATTTTTATTAGTTGATAATTTCACCATTTTATTTTATGTGTTTTGTCATGTGCGGGCTAATAAATGCTTTTTCTTTCTTTCAATATCTTTCGAAGTTTTGGTTCTGGGACATGGTTTTCTCAGTCCTCGAACTCCTCAGTTTACACCAGTCTTTATCATATCCCTTCCTTGCTCTATTCTACTTGAAGTCGGCGCAACACGTTTTCTTCGTCCATTCTCCCCTGTCAGACGTCACGGCATCATTTACTCCTTTCTCTTTCATATCATTCCTCACACAACCCATTCATCTTTTCTTTGGCCTTCCTTAGTTAACACCAGTCAAAAGATACGGAAATGCCTTATTGAACTGAAGCGTAACGAACACGTCATATTTTGTAACAGTTGATGTCAGACGCTTGACCTCATTTGGGGTCTACCCATTGACCCGTAGCGAATTGCATAAAACAATGCTTTAAAACACCGGATTTTTGTCTTCATGTCGGGTTGTTAAGGTCTACTGGTGATCATATAAATCCAGTTTAATGAACTTAAGTTAAAATTACATTAATTAACACACAAGTTAATTATTAGAGGGAGTTTGAAACTGACACCAGTTACAGAAATGTTGTCGAGGACATCGTCTTTCTTTGTATGATAAGGAGTGAAATGCCTGTGCCTAAAAGAGAGTTAAAAGTGTTGATTGATGGTGAAGGTGAAGAAGAGCAATGAAAAGATCGATGAATAGTGAGTATAACAGAAAAAAATATTGATGACAGCGTGACGGTTGACAGGAGCGGATGAAAGAAAAAAAACGTGGTGCGCTAACCCCAAGCAATAATGGACAAGAACATTAATACGAAGATGAATTACTATGCTTTGTAAATGGATTGGTGAATTATTCTGTGGCAAATAAAGAGACGGGAGTGGCTCATAGCAAGTTATAACTGCCGCACGGATTAATAGAAGGTTCTGTAAGCACGTTAAGCCGCAGGTCCTGGCTGTCATTTGTAGATCTTTGACACTAGTTACGGGTATACAGTGGCCCGAAAGTCTGAGAACCAGTCTTACAAAGGGGTATCGTATTACCCAGTACTAACTGGGTTGTGGAAGTCAGATTGGTAGTGGCTCCATGTAAAATACTAGTATTCAGCTGCATCCGGTTACACTGGAGTGGAAGCTGATCCCAACTTAGTTGGGAAAAGGCTTGGCAGGCGATGCATTATTATTCATAGGTTTGCCCGTGGGTGGGTAACCATTCATTTGCTGTTGGTCCCGGCTACAATTTGTTACAATTTGCCGTTTCGGAAGTTACCCAGTATCTGATGGGCTGTGGATGTCCCTTCACGAAGCTCCTACTATTAACCATGACTTTCTTTCTTCCAAAAAAATCGCAAAGTATGCCATCAAACATCGGCCTACTTACACCAACGTTTGGCATACCGATCCGCTATACTTCGAGTGTTGAATTCACAATTAATTTCATGTGTGTTGTGATGAATATCGATTCGAGTATTCAGGTTTTAGTGTTAGACCTAGGTGTAGAACACCTGGGTCTGAATTCTAGTGGGTTACGTGCATAGAGAGTTAAGCTATTTTAGTCTAGATTTTGTCTCAGTGATGTCATGCGTCCGGCGGCGAGATGGGCAGACGATATTGTTGCCATTGTGGGAGTATCCTGGATGAGGTTGGTACAAGAGCGTGGAGCTTGGCACAAACAAAGAGAGGCCTATACCCAGCAGTGGGTGAAGTCGGGCTGTGGATGATGATGTTGATGTCATGCTTCGATAATTAATTGTATCCTCTTGTCTTTGTAAGGTAGGCCTCACGTCAGTGGTATCAACACCAATTTAAACTGGCCTCTTATTCGTTTGAAATTCTTTACTACGCCATGCCAGCTCAGGATCAAAATTTCTTGGTCTACTGTTTGGGATCGGCGAAGTATGTCATCTTTTTCCACTCCCGCATCTGGAGGTCTACTCTCTAATAAGCACGAAATCCGTAGTTTCGGCCAATGTTACGGTCGTTTCCTACTCCGCATCACTTACGGACATATTACTAAAAATGAATGACAACACGATTAGTCATCTGTCCTTATTCCATTAATGTTTTTTCAAAACTCATGAATCCGAAAATATTAGGGAGTAGGGTTCATTTAAAAAAACAAGCAATTTTCGGCCTGGCCCCGTATCTTCGTTGGCGGACTTAGAGAGAAGACCCTCTGTATCTGTCATTGTAGTGGATCTTAACATAGCTACTGTGAAAAAAAACCTTTGATTCTGGCATAGACAAAACTTCTGCTTCACTTGACGATCTTCTTTAACCGACTTCAAAAAGGAAGAGGTTCTCAATTCGTCGGAACCTTTTTTTTTCGACTGGACCGATTTAGTTTTTTTTGTTTGAACGGGTATACTTCTCAGGTGGTCCCATAATCATCAAGTCAGGATCTGATGATGGGATCCTGGAGAAATAGAGAGAACTCTTCAAATTTTATAGGCACACTTGAAGCGATTTGGGTAATTTTTGGAAGAGTACTTTCTGGGAGTAGTCCCATTTCAATTTGGTGAAGATCTGATGAAGAACTTCGGAGATTAGGCAACGGAACTCCTCAATAAATGATAGCAAATGGACTTGGGATTGCTGAAATCTGTTTGTTACACCAATTCATAACATAACATCAAGCCGGTACGATGTGAAGGGGGTAGCACATGAAAACCACTAAAAAGTGAAAAATAAAAACTTTTTTGCAAAAAATATAACCGACTTCAAAACACACAAAAAAGTGAAAAATAACTTAGGTTCAGAAGTCGGTGACCTTTGTTTGATTGATTTAGTTTTTTTTGTCACCGACTTCTGAAGCTAAAGTTATTTTTCACTTTTTTTGTGTTTTTTGAAGTCGGTTTTATTTTTCAATGAGTCGATGGAAGTATAAATTGAGACAACCCACAACTTCCTACTACCTGGCCTAGACTTTCATAAACGCTAAATCTTAGACACTGTCAGATAGACCACACGTAAATAAATCTATAATAGACCCATTAACCTATTCCTCATTCTGAACCACAACACCGACTACAGCTGATCACCTACACTTAACCACGTGCAAAGAGCGCGGTTATGTGTTTATTATTCAATTGGCGACTTGTCCTACATACTACATAACGTTTGGTTTAATTAGGTAAGCCATTGTATGCCCGTCGGTTGAAGTTTTTTGTGTGTGGTATAATTTATGTCTTGTTAGCTTTTTGCGTGCGGTTTTAGTCGTTCCCTAGGACATTCATAATCATTATAATAGGCATGACGACAGTATCAAAAAAATGCAAATCTATTTAGTCCATCAGTTAAAATATAAATATATGTATTGGAAATTAATGGACACGTATTTTTTGTTTTTGCAAATCAATGAATATTGACAAGATAAAACGCATCAAAACTCGGGAGTGGGGGCTCGTGACGTCAGAGTTAGCTAAAATTTATACCCAGGCCTGACGTTTGGAGAATTTTAAAAGCGTCATATCTTCGTCAATTTTGGTTTACGTAACGAAAGAAAAAACACGAGACAAATATTTTTTGATAATCTATCTGACGGACTAATTAGATTTTTTTTTGTCGTCTCGCCTATTGTTTCTACTGATGGGACTCTCTGTGACAAAGAGTGGCTACAGTGCGGGTCAGTTGAATGTAACACTTCTAAAGTCTTGGATTTATCGGTTCCAAGAAATGGCGGTTTCCTCACAATGTTTTCTTAAACCATTTTGAGAGCAGCGTTGAGGTACTGAATGCCTGATTACGAATCTACAACCTGCGTCGTGATTGTAAATCTTGGTCGTTACCACTGGACCACTGTTCCTTGTTAACGTTTGATCGCTGAAAACTGCCTCCACATCCACAATCTAAATATATAAAAGAAGAAACTGACTGACTGACTGACTGACTCATCTATCAACGCACAGCCTAAACCGCTGGGTCTACAGCTTCCAAATTTGGCAAGTAGGTTCCTTATGTGATATAGGGAGATAAGATTTTTCAAATTTCATCCCCTAAGGGGGATAAACGGGGTTCCAAAGTTTGTATGGGGAAACAAGATTAGTTAGACTATTTTATTCGAAACTTCGCAGGAGTGCTCCTATTGGTAAATAAGTATAAAAAGGGGTTCGGGTTTTTTCAGAATTTAACCCCTAAGAGGGGGAAATGGGGTGACAAAGTCTGAAAATCAACATTGGTGTAGTTTGTATGGTGTATTACAAAAACAACGATTTTAAGATTGAAAATGGTGGACCTGAAATACCATCATCCCCTATTGAGGTGCAATGGGGTTGAAATGTCTAAAAATCAATATGGGTGTCGATACCGAGATTATCAAGGGTGCTGATTACGACTATGGCATTTATTTTGAGATCCATAAGATGGTGGATTTGACTTCTATACAGGGTTATTTTAGATTTATTGTGATGATTGTGATTACGATGAAAACGATTATGGTAACGATGGTAATAATTGTGATAGTGATTGCGACAGTGATTGTGACAGTGATTGTGACAGTGATTGTGACGGTGATTGTGACGGTGATTGTGACAGTGATTGTGACAGTGATTGTGACAGTGATTGTGACAGTGATTGTGACAGTGATTGTGACAGTGATTGTGACAGTGATTGTGACAGTGATTGTGACAGTGATTGTGACAGTGATTGTGACAGTGATTGTGACAGTGATTGTGACAGTGATTGTGACAGTGATTGTGACAGTGATTGTGACAGTGATTGTGACAGTGATTGTGACAGTGATTGTGACAGTGATTGTGACAGTGATTGTGACAGTGATTGTGACAGTGATTGTGACAGTGATTGTGACAGTGATTGTGACAGTGATTGTGACAGTGATTGTGACAGTGATTGTGACAGTGATTGTGACAGTGATTGTGACAGTGATTGTGACAGTGATTGTGACAGTGATTGTGACAGTGATTGTGACAGTGATTGATTAACATGTAGAATACTATTTATCCCTTTATTTTGATCCAGTGGGACAGTAACCGAACTTCACGCAGGCGAAGCCGCGGGCAACAGCTAGTAGGGAATATGCACGTAATTTTTTCTTTACTTAAATCAATAAAATACAGTACCTACTATCAACCCAAGAAAAGTATTAAAAGTTAAGTTCAACTACTGCTTGTCGCACAAAAATAACTCCTGCAATTTTCTACGACAGTTCAAACGTACGTAGCTGTCGCGGCCATGATGTGACGTCATTATCTACAATCTGCCTTGTTTACATCTAATTTTTTTTGTCTTAATAAAATAATTTTACCAATTGTATGTGCTTTATTCCAGTAAAATTGCAATAACAATATTGTATTTTTAGTGAAACTTTTAGCACTTTTCAAATAAAAGTGATTTTTTGAGACAATGAACTTTGACGTCAATACCGCGGTATCGAGGACGGTGTGTATTGACAGTGCGTTCCGTTTCACCAAAAACATGCTACATAAAACAGTAAATGGTAAAATATGATGATGTATTAGAAACTAAAACAAGTGTACCACAATGTTTTTATGCGTCAATACAAGACATTTTTCATAGATAAAAAGAGTTTTGTATTTCATGCATATTCATATTCCCTATTATGAATCTTTCCAAAACCATATTGGCTTTATCAAACTGCTATTGAACTCCAAAGAGAATCAAACTTAGAACTCTGCACTTACTTTTACCAACTCTTCAACTGTGCCCGCGATCTTAGAACTACGATTAAAAGTGTGGAAAGTTAAACACAATGTTGCTCCCAAATTCCGAACACGATCTTATCATGAGAATCTAGTTGAACTTGACCTTCTAAACTTAATCTACATACCGTAATCTACTTGTTGGACTTTAGTGATGGTGCATTTGGCCTAGACCCAGGGGTAACGCTACCGATTATCGAGTTGTGGTTTAGACCGAAGAATTTGCTTTGAGGGCCCAATAAAGTGCCCCATCCCAAATACAATGCCAAAGAGGCTCATCTTGTACCTACACGATTCAGGATTTAAACGAAACCAACGTTAGAATCAGAATCAGAACTTTATTTGCTGTGAATGTAGGTACAGGTTATAAGCAGTTGGTCCCGGCTATCATTTAAAGATCTTTGATAGTCGTTACAGGTAGTCAGTGGCCCAAAAAGTCTGACAACCAGTTTTACCAAGGGTTATCGTATTACCCAGTCCTAACTGGATTGTGGAGGTCAGATAGGCAGTCGCTTCATGTAAATTACTGGTATTTAGCTGCATCCGGTTAGACTGGAAGCCGACCCCGACATAGTTGGGGAAAAGGCAGGCAGATAATGATGTAGGTACAGGTATAAGATGTTGTACATACATTAATGAGCTACATACTGGTCTATCTGCACGTGAAGAATCAGGAAACCGACATGAACGGCCTAGAACCAAAGAGTCTGCGTGGTGGAAAATGGATTAAGTACAGCTCTTTTTATTCTCTCTCATTTTCGAATTTGTACTCATGACTTTTTGTCCCACTGCGGTGTAAAGGCCTCCCTCTCTCTGTCACTCCCTATTTTCTCTTTCCACTTTTATCGGTCTACTACAATGTCCTTAAGTCAAGTTCATCCTACCATCTCCTTCTGCTAGAATTGTAGTTTTCTACCATTTGGAATCCACTTAATAATTTTTCCTACTTTGACAGAACAGATTGGACCAGCCCAGTTAAACAACGTAGCAGCAATATTTAATGTAATATTATACCATTGTAATAAACCAAATATTTTCCTTGTTACAGGTCCAACACCAAATAAATGTGATCAACCCTAAAACCACGGAACAGAGTGCAAGTGTGAGTGATGTGAACAATAATGTGAAGTGGAATGCACAACGCATAGTTACGCGCCAAAACAAAATGGCTGCCGTCATAAAATGGCGGTCGCGAAGCATCAGTGCTATGATGCTTCTGATATTTATACAAGTTGTTAATGGTAAGTTTAATTTTATTAGCTTTTACGAGCCGTGCATCCGATGGGATTTCTTATCGGAATAATGACTGACTTAATTTCAAATCGTATTGAATTAATTTTGAAAATTCGTTCCTAGTTTTGACTCTCGCTCTTATGGTAGAAATATATGGAACTCTGTCTTTCAATCAGATTTAAGCTGTGCGTGTCCAGTGACAAGAAGTGGATTTAAGATTGTCTAACTGGATATTGTTGTATGTATTTTCTTTTCTCGCCTCGGGAGAAACTTTGACAGATTATCACATAATTTTGACAATTGGAAGCAGGTTAGTATTGATCAGTACATCCAAAGCTACGCTAAGTGTGACTTGGCGACTCGTCTGCTCCAATTGCAAGCGTTCCTTCCCAAGGCGATGCTAGAACAAAAGACACGGTTCTAGCTGCCAGTGTATTACATAACACCTTATAATTGTCAAAATGTAGACCGGAGTTTATGAGTCACAATTTGTGACGCAGATGGTCTTACACTAACTAATTATGGTGACGCTAGTTCAGAAATTTTCGAGTTATTACACCACAGACACACTTTCACGTTCGTCACAACTAGCACTAATGACCAGTCGTCAATGGTATTAGGTCATGTCAGTGCATCATGATTGTTTGTAAACATAATATTCTTGCTACAACATGCTGTTGCTGTGTAACTAAGAACCTGAGTTGTCGATTAGCTCACAGAATAAGTAAGCTTAAGTGGTGATGGGCCGGCCATATTAGCTGTAGAACCGATGACCGTTGGGGTAGACGTGTTCTTGAGTGGAGACCGCGTATCAGCGTAAGGTGGGACGTCCTCAGGCTCGGTGGGCCGACGGTCCTCGCAGGGTGGCTGGTAGCAACTGGATGAGAGATGATTTGAGTGGCGTGCGTTTATGTTCAGCAGTGCACTGCTGTAGGCTGGTAATGATGCTGTGTATGTCAAATTGTCAATGAGTCATTAACTAAAGATTGCTGATAATAATGCAGAGGTATGGACATGTGATGCGGAGGAATGAGGAAAATGTCGTGAGGAAAGTTTTGAGTATGAATGTGGATATGTAAATGTGTACATGAGTAGAGGAAGACCAAAGAAACGATGGATGGACTGTGTGAAGGATGATATGGTAAGAAAGGAGGTGTCTGATGAGATGACGAGTAATAGAGAAGTATGGAAGAAGAAGACATGCTGCGCCGACCACAAATGAATTGGGATAAGGGCAGGACAGGAGAACAAATGCAGATGTGATGTCTTCATCATCATCCTACCGCCCCATCTATTTGGGTCCGGCGTACAATGTCCTCTTCTTGAATAGTTCTTGCAGATGAGACGTAAAATTTACATTTTGCTAGTTAGAAAACTGGGTAGACATGGGTCTTATCTACATCTACACTAATATTATAAAGAGGAAAGATTTGATTGTGTTTTGTTTGTTTACATTGAATAGGCTCCGAAACTACTTGACCGATTTGAAAAATTCTTTCACTGTTGGGAAGCTACACTATCTCCGGTGAACAGAGCCTATATTTTATCCCCTCTTCCACGGGAACGGGAACTACGCGGGTGAAACCGCGTGACGTCCGCTAGTTTGAAGGCAGGGTGCATCCTTCCTGATATTTCCGAACATGCGAGACTTTTAGGCCGCCATCAAGTATAATAGGACTGTCAATTTCAAAACGATTTTTTAGAAAAAGAAAGGTGAATAAAAGTAAAATTTCCGGACTTTCTTGCAAACTTCCGGCATTTTTTACCTGACTATGGCGAAGCCAAAAGGAAGGGTTATGATTTTAACAGTCTATGGATGTAAGTATGTTTGTATTTACGTATGTTCCACCGTAGCGCCTAAACTATTCATCCGATTTCGATGAATAAGGTGTCAATCGATTCGTTATTATGGCCTGGGTAACATAGGCTACATTTTAACCGACTTCAGCATTAGGAGGAGTCGATTTTACCTTGTAAACCCCGAATTTAAATAGAGCGTGATTTTTCAGTAGTCTGGTAATTTAGTTGTAATATTTCAACACAAATTCTTGTTTCATTTGTTATTAATTATTATTATAGAAGTTTTCTATGTATCTACGAGTCTAGTCATTCCCTCAAAAAAGTCATTTCATCCGGAATTAGTTTAGCTCGAGGCAATTTCGTAGCCATGAAACCTCTTTTAATAAAACCTCGTATCGATCAAGGCTGTTCACTCCATCGTACAGTCAAGGCCTTGAGGTCGTTCGCCCTCAATTTCAGTGTTAGATGATGGCTCTCGACAAGACGATCCGTTTTTAAATACATTTATGATATTGTATGACGTCTCTATGCCGCGCTGGGGTAAGCACAACTGTTTTGTGCACCCACGTTTAAAATTAACTAGATCCAGGAACACAGGAAAAATCTCAGGATTTTTTCGGTTCCATTCTGTCAAGTCATGTCTAAATTGTTGGTGTCGGTTGATGGCAACAGGCTTGCGCCCTGTAATATGGAACAAAATCTGGTATAATGATAGAGGCTAGAAGGAAACTCTGCGTGTAATGATGGTCACCCATCCACGTACCAACCTTGGCAAGCGCGGCTTAACCTTGAAGATCGACTCGTGCCACTTATTAGGATTTTACATAAGAAAAATATCAAGCCGACTAAACCACCTATCGCTAGAAATAAGTGTGTGTTAGTACACAAAAAAACCGGCCAAGTGCGAGTCGAACTCGCGCATGATTGATTCCGTACCATCGTATTTTATTATTATTATTAATTATTGCTGCGGCAACAGAAATACGTCATCTGTGAAAATTTCAACTGTCTAGCTATCACGGTTCATGAGATACAGTCTGGTGACAGACAGGTGACACACACAGACGGACAGACGGACAGTGGAGTCTTAGTAATAGGGTCCCGTTATTACCCTTTGGGTAGGTACGGAACCCTGAAAAGTTAGCGTGTGTAGAAAACACCTCTGTTTACCTCTTTCGGGGTTTACTAAGCGTGATGTTATGTGAACAAAGAAATGCCTCAACTACGTATAAGTGCAGCAGCACTAACAAAATGGAATTTATCTTACTTTCTCCGCCAAAGTGAAGCACTTTCATTTTTTTACGTCCATTGCTTGGTTTTAATGAGATTCGCGAGATTCATGTTGCTATGTTCTATAGTATACTATACTATACCTACGAAAGGGTGTAAAACACCTCTCAACGAAGCCGAAAGGCACTTATTTTCCTAATCATTGCGATATTTTTTTTGTTCTACACCATACCTGGGAACCTTCTAGTTACGGAGATATTGGAGGTCAAAGTTCCAACTTTTTCATAAGATTTATTTTTACTAACGTTTAAGGTCATAACTTTACTTTAAATAACTCCACAACCCGTTTACTATTCAATGCACACGCACAATGTTTTGAGTGCGTTACATTGAGTTCTACCACAAAACATGAAGTTCACCCAAAAAAATTGGTTGTTTGTAAAGTAGGTTTACGATCGAGATGTTTACGTGATAACGTCTTATTTTATTGGTGATATAAGTTTTTCAATTGTTGTAACACTTCACTTGCACTTCACATTTTGTTTCACTGTTAAACATTCAACGAAAACTTAACTGCACGAGAAAATCTCCATTCGTTTGTATGCCGCTAGAGTGAGAGAGACGGAAGATCGGTCCACTCACTCGAACGCTATGCCAGCCTCCGCTCGTGAGGATTCCGCGTGACAAGTTTCACGGAATGACTGGCAGCGCTCGAGATGAGACGGGAGATCGGTCCGTCTCTCTCTCGTTATACCTGCGATCGCGCTCGTGAGGTTTTGGTGTGACACAAGTTTCTGAACATGTCACCCGACTAAAACGATTTTAAAGACGTTATCACGTCAAAAAAATCGTTTCCCAGCAATAATTTTTGCGTAAAGTTACTTAGTTTGATGTACAGAATGCTTGGTTGACGGCTTCGTGATGAGGTGGTTTACACCCTGTATAAGTACTATACTAGGATAGCATTATATTATATTAGGATAAAGATAACATATAACATCACGACTGTTATTCCCGAAGAATTAGTCAGATAAATGTTAGCTTATGTTTAAATGTTAGATTTACAACAGTCGAGCACTTTTATTGACGGCTTCTGATCTGAAAGCTACTCACTAATTAATATTTTTGGATTTACATAGCAGCCCAGAGTGGTACGTAGTATTAATAGTATTATACAGGGTGTAAACCACCTCATCACGAAGCCGTCAACCAAGCATTCTGTACCTACATCAAACTAAGTAACTTTACGCAAAAAATATTGCTGGGAAGCGACTTTTTTTTTTTGGTGAAAAATCATGTTTTGTGGTAGAACTCAATGTAACGCACTCAAAACATTGTGCTGATGGGTGGATCGAATAGTACGGGGGTCGTAGAGGTGCTTACAATAAAATCTTGAATATAAAAAAAGCTTGTCAAAATGTTGGAACCTTGACCCCCAATATCTCCGTAACTAGAAAGTTCCCAGATATGGTGTAGAACAAAAAAATGATCGCAATGACGGGGAGAACAAGTGCCTTTCGGCTTCGTTAAGAGGTGTTTTACACTCTTTATACGTGTTATCTGTGCCAGTGGTACCTTACGATACGAGTTTTCGTCCCCGCCCCGACAAGGGTTAGGCAAATGTGTACCTAATTATGCACCCACATTTCACCAGTTATGTTTAAGTCCCATGTAATAGAGGGCGAGCCTATTGCTATCAACGGGGCGCAAATCCATACTCCGTGGCTGCTACTGAGAAATTCCTGATGGAAAAACCTAATAACACTTTGCCCGACCCGGGAATTGAACCCAGGACCTCGTGCTCAGCAGTCACGCTTGCGAGCACTGGACCAACGAGGCAGTTATACTATGCTATTACCTAAGTAGAAAGAAATAAATAATAAAATAAATAAATAAATATCGCTGGACATTACACACAGCGCCATCTAGTGCCACACTAAGCAACGAGGCTTGTGTCGTGGACACCA
Source organism: Xestia rhomboidea (assembly GCA_963853795.1). NCBI lineage: Eukaryota > Metazoa > Arthropoda > Insecta > Lepidoptera > Noctuidae > Xestia > Xestia rhomboidea. Next base: position 1,486,752 of record OY970783.1, read on the forward strand.
GATAGTTGATATACAACATACTTATTGTTTGTAAATACATACTTATTATACAACTTCCATGACTCGGAAACAAATGTCCATGCTCATCACACAAACATTTCCTCGTACTGGGATTAGAACCAGGGACCTTAAGAACGTAAGGCATCCTCTCACTACCGCTGCGCCATTCGGGTCGTCAAATCTCAAATCTCAGTCCTTTGTTAATTTAAAGGTCTCATAATTGTTTCCGGATTCCGTTTGCTGCTGAGAATTTTATTACGCATGAATTATATTACATGATACTTATATTACACATAAAGGCTGTTATGTAACGCATTATACAAGAAGAAAAATCGTGTAAAATCTCTCTTAATAAAGATACGATCTAACGTTACTTCCATGAAATTAATTAGGTAGGAGAAACTTTATTATGGTTACAGAATAATCATTAGTCCGAAAGTTAAGTTGTTCGTAAAGCTCAGGGGGGCGAGTCTGCTATTACAATAGTGTCACAATAGTCTATCATTGATCTCATAATTGTTGATTTCGACAAGTTTGGTAATCTTCTAATATAGTGGCGTCATTATGACTTTCCAATGACTTTCCAATGATCAACCACTGACACTGCATTGAAAGAAATGGCATAGAATGGTAATCTCGTGCACAATGACAGATCAATGACTGACTTACGCGGTAATCTGCTAAAATTTTGACAGTTCCAGCCGAAATTTGCTCAATTAGCACCATTTTGTATTGCTGTAAATATAGGCTTCTATATTAAAGATAATTTAAAACACTTAAATGAAAATAAATCAAAACACCGACCGCTAGAAATAAATCAGATAAAACGTCAGTAAGCAGTAGTGTCACATTTGACTTTGACAGTTAAACAGATAAATATTATTGAATTGTTAAGTTTCACATTAATCGGCGTTACACATAACTTAATGTTTTTTGCTATTTACTACTTCAGATTGCATAGAACACTAATAAATATTATGTAAAAACATACATAAATGCCTTGTGGCATTAAGTCCGCCTATGTACATGTCCATGAAGTTTAAATAAATAAATGAAATCTGGCATGATTAGATGTTCAAATTTAATTCTAGTTTTTCGAAAATCATTTCGATTAAGGTTTTTTAATAATGGCAATACAACAATGTCATTTTATCACAATTCTGTTAAGAGACCATTGACCGACCAATGATCGACCATTATGAATTTAGCAGATTACGAATTTTTAGCAAAATGACCATTGTCATCGATCAACAATTATGAAATCAATGAAAGACCATTGTGACACTACTGTAATAGCAGACTCGACCCCCAGGTGTGTTGTACACGCAACCAGCGCGGTACGCGCGTGTCTGAAATAAAAGGAGTATACAGGGTGTAAACAACCTCATCACGAAGCCGTCAACCAAGCATTCAAACTAAGTAAGTTCACGCAAAAATTATTGCTGGGAAACGACTTTTTTTTTTGGGGTGAAAAATCATGTTTTCTTGTAGAACTCATTGTTCTCAAAACATCGTGGTGATGGATGGATTCAATAGTACCTTCATTAAATCTTGTATTAAAAAAAAAACTGTTTAAAAAAGTTTGAACTTTGAACCCCAATATGTCTGCATTATCTATCTATCTGTATAACCTATCCGTTTCATCACTATCTTATTATTATTATCTATCTATCCGTAGGAGAAAACCTCTCGTTAGCAGCGTTCCTCCGTAGCGCCACAACTGTTCTTCCGATTTTGATGAATAAGGTGTCAATCGATTATAGCACGAGTAACATAGGCTACATTTTAACCGACTTCATTCAGTACTCGGGGTTTAGTTTTAGAACTACTTGTTTGAGGATAGTAGAACTCCTAGTCACACTCATAACTTGCTTTAAACGTGCCCTCATATTTAGTAACAACTATTAATAGTTAGTGTTGTTTCATTCATTAGTAAGTACCATCACATTCATCACGGTTGCTGGTATCACACACGCGTGCTTCTAACGGTAATATAACCCACATAGTGCCAAGTCAATAACGTCTTTACGTGTGTGTTTATAGATTTTCTATTATTGCTTCTTATTTGTATAATTATCTTCTTGTTTGTAGTATCGACACGAATAGTGTTAAGGAGCTCATAGGCAGCATATCTGGTATACGGTTTCCATAGCTGACCTGCAGGGCTATTACGTATCTTTCTGATTTCCAGTGACTATCAAGCTTCGGTTGTACACCGAACTTTGATGACAACCGTGAATGTCATAATATTGGTATTACGTATCACACTGAGTGGATATCACTTTACGGTGACTAACAGGATCATACATAATACGAAACTAAACTTTTGATAGTTAATTGATGGACACTGAGCCCAGTTACTAACATTTCGAGCTGTCAACAGAGATACGTAAAAGCCCTACTGGTCATATGTTTATTACAGATAACACCCTACTTACGTTTTCTTTCCATTTATCATATTTTTTATTCGTTTTTAATCATTTTACATAAAAGGTAATAATTTCCCTGAAATGACATTTACGTCAAAGGGGCCGGCCATCCATAAATTACGTCACACGAATTTAATGTATTTTTAGTCTCGACATAGATAGCGACAAAATCACTAACTTTCGATCGCTAAATAAATAAAACCAAACCAACGAATAAATTCGGTTTCAATAATTGTCGCAGGAGGCATCCCGGCGACCCATTTCCGGTTGATGGATAAAGAGCTCTTGCCGTAGTAAAATAATAGGTGTGAAAATGTCCATAACGAAGCTGTTTAAGGCCAGTTTAAGGACTTTAAGGACACTTGTTCTTCCCGTCATTGCGACATTTTGTTTTGATCTAGACCATACTGGGGCCCTTGTAGTTACGGAGATATTGAAACGACTTTTTTTTTGGGGTGAAAAATCATGTTTTGTGGTAGAACTCAATGTAACGCACTTAAAACATTGTGCTGGTGGATGGATTCAATACTATGGGGGTCGCTGAGGTATGTGAAGTAAAGTTATTTAACACAAGCTCGTGAAAAAGTTGAAAGACCCCTCTTTCAACTTTTTCACGAGCTTGTGTTAAATAACTTTACTTCACATACCTCAGCGACCCCCATACTATTCAGTGCATCCATTAGCATAATGTTTTGAGTGTGTCAAATTGAGTCCTACCACAGATAATATGTATAATACTTCGTAGTCCTACCGAGATACGTGATTTTCCACCCCAAAAAAAAGTCGTTTCCCAGACATACTCTTTGCATAGAGTTACTTAGTTTGATGTACAGCAGGATTCTTGGTTAGCGGCTTCGTGAAGGATCCGTTTACACCTTGTATAAAGGGTGTAAAACACCTCTTAACGAAGCCGAAAGGCACTGCTTCACCTCGTCATTGCGATCATTTTTTTGTTCTGGGAACCTTCTAGTTACGGAGATATTGGAGGTCAAAGTTCTAACTTTTTGACAACTTTTTTTTTTTTTTAAAGTGTTTATTGTTAGATTTTTACTTCAAACACCTCCACGACCCCCATAGTATTGAATCCATCCACCAGCACAATGTTTTAAGTGCGTTACATTGAGTTCTACAACAAAACATGATTTTTCACCCCAAAAAAAAAGTCGTTTCCCAGCAATAATTTTTGCTTAAAGTTACTTAGTTTGATGTACATAATGCTTGGTTGACGGCTTCGTGATTAGGTTGTTTACACCCTGTATGTAGTACCTATCTGTCTATGTCCTAAGTTCTATGTAATAGGTGGGCGAGCCTACTGCCATCGACCGGGCAAAAGTCCTGGCTTAAGAAAACAACACGTACCAAGAATATCAAACCACATTACCATGCTATCTCAATAAATCTAATCCTCCAATTACTAAACAAAACCCCATGACGATAATTACACACATAGGTAATACAAAAGCCGTGCTGCAACAGATACCCACTCAATACTGAGTTAACTGCTATCAATGCAGTTAGGTGTATCGCTTCAGTGAACCAAACGGTCAATAGTACGGTTAGGAGGTGGTTCAAATTGTTTCTGAATGTGTAGAATGAGCTGAAGAAGACTATTAAAAAAAAGAAGTTTTTAATACCTACAGCGTCCCTGCATAATCGGCAGTTTCCTCTGTGCCTCGGAAAGTACGTTAAGCCGTTGGTCCCGGCTGTCATTTGTAGATCTTTGACAGTCGTTACAGGGAGTTAGTGGCCCGAAAGTCTGACAACCAGTCTTACTAAGGTATCGTATTACCCAGTACTAACTGGGTTGTGGAGGTCAGATTGGCAGTCGCTCCGTTTAAAATACTGGTATTCAGCTGCCGGTTAGACTGGAAGCAGACCCCAATATAGTTTTGAAAAGGCTAGGATGATGATGATGACATAGGTGCGAATGACATACAGGGTGTAAACAACCTCATCACGAAGCTGTCAACCAAGCATTCTGTAAATCATACTATAACTTCTTGCAAAAATTATTGCTGGGAAACTACTTTTTTTTTGGGGTGATAAATCATATTTTGTGGTAGAACTCAATGTAACGCACTCAAAACATTGTGCTTATGGATTTGTTGAATAGTACGGGGGTTGTGGAGGTGTTTAAAGTAAAATCTTGCATTAATAACTTGTATTTAAAAAAAAAATGTCAAAAAGTTGGAACTTTGACACCAAATATCTCTGTAACTAGAAGGTTCCCAGGTATGGTGTAGAACAAAAAAAAGATTGCAATGACGAGGAGAACAAGTGCCTTTCGGCTTCGTTAAGAGGTGTTTTACACCCTTTATATGTGGCTAAAAGAATGATGAATATAAATGTTGATGGATGGAGAGGGAGAGGAAGACCAAGGAAACGATGGATGGATTGTGTGAGGGATGATATGAGGGAAAAAGGTGTAAATGACATGATGACGGTTGACAGAGGAGAATGGAAGACTAAAACGGGTTCCGCCCACCCCAAGTAACATGTGACAAGGGCCGTAAGATGATGACATAGGTGCTAATGACGTACTGAACCCGTATACCGTTTGTGCGTCAATGTACAGTCGTGGTCTTTTCCGCCTGATCATTTAATTTTTTTTTCGCTTGAATCATGCCCCCTTAAAGTTTAGGCCTATTAGGAAAACGTCAACTTTGGCGCGCAAAATAACAAAACTCTCGTTTGGCACGCGTCGTCAGTGCGCTCGGCCGATCGGTATCTTTTCATTCATTATTTTTATACAAAGTCAACGGGGCGGGGCTAGAGAGCGATTCTATGTTGTTAGTGCAAGCAAAAATTAGCTAAGTGGTGATCAGGCGGGAGTGTCCTCGATAATACATGTGAATGTGTAATGTATTGATTCTAGTCGGTTTAAGAAACCGACTCCCAGCTCTAAAACCATCAATATATTTTCCTCGAAGTCCATCCGTACCCAGTTCTGCGGCAGTTGGAGCGTGACGCCTCCGCGCACCGTGACCGACTCGCGCCTAACGAGACGAGATGCAACACTGGTTTAGAAATATCTTGCTATCTGTTTAAACTGAAGGCGGTGTTGACTATGTTACAAGCGACTATGTGCCTGTTAAGTTACCTACGGAAGAAATAGGAGTGATAGCCTAGTGGTGTGACCGCCGCAGTGCCAAGCATAGGTCTCAAGTTCCAATCCAAGACACGCACCTCTGACTTTTTGGATTCATGTGCGTATTGTATAATTGTCACTTGTTTAAAAACAAACTCAAAATCAAAATTTATTCGATTCGGTGCGGATACCTCGTTTCCTACTGAGAAGAACTCCATGGTTACTGATTTAAAATTACATAAATGACGTTGATGGATGTTTATATGTATAAAATAAGTATTATATTATATGTATTTACAAACGAAAAGTATAGTGATATATTATCATGATCTGTCGAATGACCGATTTGGTCGAGACGCCATTGTTTAACTATTGTGTCAACTTCGTGGACAGATCATGGGATAACAAGCCTCGTTGCTTAGTGTGGCACTAGATGGCGCTGTGTGTAATGTCCAGCGATATTTATTTAATTTTTTAGTTGGTTTTACAATGTTGTCATGTTGAAAAGTTGAAAGGGAATCGCATGTGACTAAAAGAGTGATGAATATGATGGATGGAAAGGAAGAGGAAGACCTAGAAAACGTTGGATGGATTGTGTGAGGAGTGATATGAAGGAAAAAGGAGTAAATGATAGCGTGACGGTTGACAGAGGAGAATGGAAGAAAAAAACGTGTTGCGCCAAGTAACATGGGATATGGGCAGGAAGACGATGACAATTTTGTCATGTTACAGCGTTAGTACTTTGATGTTAGTACTGATGATATCATTACCACCACCAACTTCATAATACCATACTTATAAATTCACGGTACACTTCTCTACATCTACGTCTGCAGTGAAAGTTCTGCCTGTCCGTCAAGTTCTGCCATTGTGTGGGCTATTGTTATGTCACGCATTGCACAAGTCAATGACACGGAGTGACTCTTTAAATTATATTAATGTTGTTAGGTTTTTGCCACTTCTAAGAATCCTCGTCTGTTGAGCGTGAAACTGAATAGATGAAGGCTCATTCTTTCTTCTTTGAGTGAATAGTCGCAGCCCAAGGGCCGTGACAGACTGATATTTATTATTATGTTTATTCGTTTTTCTTACAAACAAAATATATAAACAAGAATAATTTGTGTGGTATACAACAACTAAAAAACCCGACTGCTGAAAATACACGCTCTAATTAAATTCAGGGTTTACAAGGTAAAATCGTCTCCTCCTATTGTTGAAATCAGCTAAAATGTATAGCTATGTTATCCTGGCCATAATAACGAATCGATTGACACTTTATGCATCAAAATCGGATGAATAGTTTAGGCACTACGGAGGAACATACGTAAATACAAACGAACATTACATACATACATAGACTGCTAAAATCATAACCCTTCCTTTGGGCTTCGCCGTAGTCGGATAAAAATAGTAGACCTCCAGCATCAGGCACTATCATCAACTAACATCGGGTACAAGCTACCGGTGATCAGGACTCTTGAGAGAAGAACCTGCTAAAAATACGCGCCGTGTCCAGAAGTACTGCTTTCTGAATCAAGTCCTTGATCTAGCTGCCAAGCGAGAGCCTCCTTGGCTGTTGATATTTATTATGGACTGATTTTCCACTTCTGAATAAGCCCGCAAAAGCATAATCAGCCTATATTGTTCCCACTGTTGGGAATGGAAGAGTCTAGTCAAAAAAATATATAATTTTCTGCTTCTTACGACCCATATAACTTTTTACAAATACCAAACAGATTTTTATCTCAAAACGTTTTTACCACATCAGTCACAGTGTGTTTTGCTTAATCATCCGTTGTCTGACAAAAACTAATTGAAATCTTCCTTTCTTTTCCAGGTTACGAAGAAATATTCACAATATCCCAGTTATCACCAAAATCGGCAATCGCGGACCAGTTCCCCCAAGATGCGGTGATGCAGACTAGTCTACCAGACAACGTAGGGCTAAGGATAGAACCTAGCCTGAAAGAAGAAGAAGAAGAACCGCCGGTGATCACCCACGAAGACTTAGAAGAGCATATAATCATAGCAAGATCAGCAGATCCTGTCAGAGAATCAAGATCCATTAACATCGACGAAATCCCGTCATCGAATAACGAAATTGATAATCATTTAGAACAGCATAACAAGAGGAAATACTACGATATACATCCGACGAAAACAATGAGTTATTTGAGGAGTGATGATGATGTTATCCTGTCTTCTGAAGGTTTCGGAGACAGGCTTGAGTTCAAGTTTCCGGGGGAAGGGAAGAGGGTTCCAAAAGCGCGTGCACTGGCGCCTATGGGACCCAGAATACGGCCTACTGCAGTGCAGCCGATCTTTGCGACAGCTACCCCTAGGAGAGAGGAAGGACGACAGAATACTGAGATCCAGAACATCATCACAGGTCTCGTCAAGTTGCTGAATGGTAACGTTAACGTGCAACAAGCCAATTCTCAGCTTCTAAGACCAGGAAGGCCAATGGCTTCAAGAATAAATAACAGAGGACCTCCAAAAATATCGGATGTTCCACCGCTACTAGATTATGATAAGCCTATTACACCGCCTCCTCATCATTATCATCCCACTAAGACGCCACCGCCTTATCCATTCGACAGGCCACCAGTATATGTGAACCTGCCTGAACAAATAGTTCCTCCACTGAACAGACCAGGTTTCCACCGACCAATGCCGCCCTGGCAAAGGCCGAGACCTAGACCTCCAAATAGAAGACCTAACCCGAATATACCGATGTATAAACCTAACCTCCCACCACTGCCCAATATGCCAGACATTCCAGATGTAGAAACGAAACCAGAGGAAACTGTGAGTGAGAATGAGACGACTCATTCAGAAAATAATCTTCATCAAGAAGCTGAAGTCCCAGCAGTAACAGCAGAGGTTAATACAACAGAACCTGATACAACAAATGATGAAAAGGAAGAAGAAACTCCAACAACAGTTCCTGATACAACAACTTCATCTACCACAACTACTACTACCACTACTACAACGACGACCACAACTACAACAACAGAAAAACCCACAACAACAGAAAAAATCACAACAACAGAAAAACCCACAACAACCGAAAAACCGACCACAACGACGGAAAAATCTACAACGACAGAGAAACCTACAACCACAACGGAGAAGAAAATCGAAAAGCCGAAGCAAGACAAGAAAAAAGACACAATATTTGGCGAAAAAGACAAACTTAAAGATCAGAGAATCAAAATCGATGATAAACCTTATAACAAAACGAATTTTACTAAAGACGATTTCCTTGACCAAGCCATACAAATAATTGAGCCGTCATTGTTTGATATTAAATCTTCTAGCACTACGGCTACTGATAGTCCGACTCCTACTGAGGGATTGATCAATCATGCGCCTTCAGTCACTGTTACGGAATCGCCTACGTCATCATCATCTTCGTCAGTGGATGTTATAGAGACTTCGTCTATAAATACGGACCCGTTGCCAAGTAAGATTAATTTGTTTTTAATTTTATTTCTCCCAAATATATGTATTTATGACTGTGTATTTTTAGATTTGCTCGATAGAGTAACTTAAACGGACATTCTGTTTCTGAACAGTATGCTGAATAGATTAAATGGGCATTTTTGCACAGAGAGTGAATTATCAAAATAATTGGTTTTTCGACAAGACATTATAACTAGACCAACCATCAGTAAGATCTATACATAATCAGAGATTAATAAAAGGAGAATGTTAGTTGACCACGCGACTCCCGCATTGTATGTTGGTTACATATATCAAATTGATAGACTAAAGCTAGTTCTTCAGTTACATCTCTTAAACGAATTATTTCCTTTGGACCAGTACAGCCGTCACTAATTCAGTTATATCTTTTTTACAGCATCTCAGGGCACAATCCCCTACCACCCTTATCGTCCACGACCCGGCATCGTTCTCGACGACACAGATTTCAAGCCGCACGGCTCCCGCTACCGGCCCGTGGCGGAGGCGTCCGTGATCACCGCGCCGGAACCTCGCCCGCCGGGGTACGGGGAGATTTTTGACGTCACCGTGTCGGCGATACAGGGGTTGGGGGAGAAGGGAGGGGCGGCTTCAGGTGAGATACAATTTTATTGTCAGCCTAGCCATCGTGGTGAAAGGACGGGTGCGCCGGACGTAACCGAAGGTCAGCCGGTGCATCACTTGGAGAGGCTAGAGGAGGAAAGAAATGATTGATGGACTGTGTGATGGATGATGTGGTTAGAATGGGAGTGATTGCTGATGTGGTGAATAATACAGAAGTATGGAAAAGGAGATGAAGATATGAAAGAAAGAAAGAAAGAAAAATAATTTATTAAACTCACACAGGACATAATAGAAACAAAAATATAGAATTAGGTATGAGAAAATTATATAAAAAAGTAAACATGAGAAACATAACAAACATTAAATTTTATTGGTCCTATGCAAGGTCAAAAGGCTTCTATCTCAGCAAGGTGCTGTGACTGTGTTTAAAAAAAAAGTCACAGCGCTGGTATTCTGATAGGGCCCAAAGTGATGGATGTCACGGAAGTCCATAGCGGATGTCATATGCTGCGACGACCTCAAATAAACTGGGTTAAAGGCATGAGAATGATGTTGATGAATAGCCCATAATGTGTGTACAGATGAAACTAAGACACCCTCGCTGTTAGAGGGAGTGATAATTATGGAATCCACCATGCCTGGTAGTGGATGTAACATGTCTTCAGTGTTGTCAGATGTTTTCGTTTACCGTTTTAAAGTAGTTGTGAAGAAATAAACTAACCTTAGTAAGTTAGGGCCGTTACCATTGGGCCAACACTGCTGATTTTGCTCGGCAACGCTGATTTTTTGTCCGAGTATGGCCCGACCCTTTTGGTCACTTAAGAAGTCAGCTAATCATTTGGCGATATATTGTTTTTTTTATACTTTTTCTAGTTAGTTACTTTTATCGGAAGAGCTCGTGGTTAAATAATTACAGCCTCTTTAGGTTAATCCGTACTTGCCTAGTTTGGTCCGTGGATGGGACCGCCATTACATACCGAGTTTCCTCCGTGCCTCGGAAAGCACGTGAACCCGTTGGTCTCGGCTGCTATTTGTAGATCTTTGACAGTCGTTACAGGTAATCAGTGGCCCAAAAAGTATGACAACCATTCTCACCAAGGGGTATCGTATTACCCAGTACTAACTGGGTTGTGTTGGTCGGATAGGCAGTCGCCCCATATAAAATACTGGTATTCAGCTGCGTCCGGTTAGACTGGAAACCGACCGCAACATAATTGGGAAAAGACTAGCTGGACGATAATACTTTTATCAGAATATTTAGATAAATTGTTTTTTTAATTCATTTCAGTGCACATCGAGAACGTGAACCTGTCTGGCCACGAACACGACGACATCATCGTGTCCCCCTCAGGGGAGCAAGGGTTCGTGTCCATTGACGGCAAAAGGACGTACCTCAACCTGTTCGATACTTCCACTCCTGGGCCCAGTATAAGACCTACGAGGGTGCAGAGTTTGCCGCAGTCTGGTGAGTGGCTTTAACTCTTAAAAGTATAATTTTTCAAGCGACTCATGTGCGGATCTCGTTGTTTGGGAAATATATACAAAGCTAGGCTATGTTATACTGGAAATGTATAGCTGTGTACGTAATGAGAGGCACGCGCGCGTCGCTTGATGTAAGTCGCATTGCCTGAGGTTGTGAACAAGGCGTAAAGTCGATCATCCACAGCTTTGTAAAAGTCTCTAGAATATCTAATTCTTCCGCAGTTATTAAAAAACATTGCCCCACTCCAGAATTTCTCCTGTATTATGGGTGCGTTTACAAACATTTAAACTCATTTACACAAACCGCCAGACCCGGAACAGTACCTGTAGATCACGCAAATATTTTTGTTCCGTGCGGGGATCGAACCCGCGTCACAGCCAATCGCTTATCCACTGCCCAAACCGTATTGTCTAATTAAAATAGAGGTGTCCTATTTTTGGAGCAAGGGTCGCCGAGGAACTCTTTAACAATCACCTCTTGACAATTACTCCCTTACTTTTTTTCTTCTAGTACCACCCCTTGCACCACCGCCTCTAGCCCCAACACTGGGCACCGGGGAGGCGATCCCAGCAGACGACATCCCACTGCCCCCGCCTCCGCCGAGAAGACCAGCTCATCCACAACATCCGACTCATCCAGAACATGGTCGGCACCCTCAGCTGCATAGGCCCCAGCAGGGATTAAGAAGACCTCAGCCTACTGTCAGGTAAGGAAAAGATCATAAGCTTCTATAAAGATATTGAAAATGTTTCCACGAGTGACGTAATGACGACAAGTGAGTCTCTCGTATTGGGACAAACTGTATGAGAATTAAACGTGGTCGCTCACAATGGGCCTCATCAGAAGGCTTAAAGTCACCCAAAGGGCAATGGAGAGGTCTATGCTCGGAGTTTCCTTGCGCGATCGAATCAGAAATGAAGACATCCGCAAGAGAACCAAGGTTACCGACGTAGCCCGAAGAATTGCCAAACTTAAGTGGCAGTGAGCAGGTCACATTGCTCGCAGAACGGATGGCCGATGGGGCCGAAAAGTTCTGGAGTGGCGACCGCGAACCGGAAGACGTTGCGTTGGAAGGCCTCCCACTAGGTGGAGCGGTGACCTGGTGAAGGTTGCGGGAGTCCGCTGGATGCGAGTCGCACGGGACCGGGACATGTGGCGACACTTGGGGGAGGCCTATGTCCAGCAGTGGACCTCTTTCGGCTGAAATGATGATGATGTATGAAAATTGGTCATGTATGAGTGATAAATGCCTCTCTGTAAATGTCTCGCTGATTGCGGCGCGTGTGTCAGATCATTTAGTTCCCTTCAAAATGGTTGAGTTGAATGGTGCTGATACATGCGTCTTGTTCGTGAACGGGCGCTGTCAGTTGTGACTGGTCAGCTCTTGGTTGCTACGGCTTATTTAAATTAATTATTTTATTTTTAATTGTTTTTACTATGGACACTTTTAACGTGCACATCTTGCTACATTGTTCTCACATAATGTAACATCTCAACATGAATGATGTAACCAAGGTTTTGTAAAAATATTCTGATTTAAAAAGAGTGTCCATGGAGTTTCTTGCCCGTTCTTCTCCATAGAGATCTACGCTAGGGAATGGGCAACTGCAGTACTTTCACAGTTTTTATGTCTTGTGACTGGGAGTGTAGCTACATTTAATTTTCATCTTTGTTTCGACAATTCAAAAGTGTCTGTAACTGGCCTACTTGAAATAAATGCTTTGATTTTGCAACGTGGTGGCCTGGCTAAATGCTGCTCACGATAATTAATTAAGTATGGCCAATATTGAAGGCGGTATATGCAATTTTATTTTATTACGACATCAATTTTGCGTTTCAGCGGCGCAGTTCCTTTTTGGATCTAGAAAGGAAATGTTGACTTCACCTAGTTTGTAAAAGTGATCGAAATAAAATTTATTGTCCGACTTATTTCAGGATCGACACTTGCATTGTTGGTGATGACTCCACTTGTGATCAAGCGCAGAACGAGAAATGTAGAACAGAAGCTGGTGAGTAAAAGTTTTGTAGTTCGTTATAGAAGAGAGAAGCTACGTATTATATAACAACAACACAACAAACAACTATAGGTAGCAATTCTTGGTCACCAGCCTGGCGCGGAGCGATACAGACAACTAGCCATTCTGACGTTCACAAATAAACGTAGGAAACTTATCCGTACAATCCATTTCCAAAGAATTTTTACTAATTTTGTAAAATGGTGAAAAAGGATTATTTAAGTTGGTAAAATTGATGTCCGTGTTCTTAACTTTTATGTTGTTTCCCAGGTATCTCAAGCTGTCAGTGCCGGCCAGGCTACGCTCGTCGCATCCACCGCGATCCTTGCAGGAGAGTGGTGTCCCTACTCCTCAACCTGAGGGTCGACAGACTCTATGAGAGAAAGGTAACGTCTTTGGCCTTTGACAGAATTATTATCATCATGATTCCAAGGTAGAATGTAAATCTTTTTGAGAAGGAGCTCTGCCGGGAAGGCACTACAACCATACATTCATTTATTTTATATTAACACAAAAGGTTTTAATGCGTTCATAGTGTGAAGTTGTCTGTGCTAACTGTTCAGCTAGGTGTACCTCAAGGCTCGATACTTGGGCCGTTCTTATTCTTACTTTATATTAATGCCTTACTGGGATAAAGGGTATAATACTGTTTGTAGATGATACCTCTTTTACTTTGAAAGTTTAGTTAAATTAGGAATAGACCAGATTTTGACGAAGAAATAAGCGGCGAAATGTTGTGTACTACTATTTTCTTTAATTTTTCTCATGAATGCTGTTTATTTTTCAGGTGGTTTGGGACGCGAAACTGGCTGATAAGGAATCCGATTCTTATCAACAACTGAGCTACGAAGCTGTTAGAGCTGTAAGTATACTAAGCTGTTAATAAATCTAAGAGTCTCGTTGATCTTGTGATCGCAAGCACGACTACTGATTATGCCCTGTGTTCATTCCCTTGATCGGAAAAAGCGTTGTTGAGATGTTCTATAAAGAATTTCTTAGTCCCGGAATCTGGATGTTGGCCCGTTTGATGGCAATAGGCTTGCCTGCGCCTGCTTTTACACACATTTCAAAAATCAGTAGTATGCATCTGCCTTTCTTGTTGGTGAATACAGTAGAGATAACATCACGTCTGTTATGTTTTTAACAATTTTAAGGAAGAAAGAAAACATATTATTTTGTCACACGCTAAAAGTACACACAACAAGAAAAAAAAATGAAAACTACACAATAAAAAAACTTAAAACTAAACAGAAAAAATATATATTGTGTATCTCACGGCTGCGCCAAATAGGCCCGGTTCAGCAAACTGCCGAGCGGCTAGTGCCCGACGCTGGTTTTCAACTGACCTGAGATGGTGAAGTGACGGACGTAACACAGTTTTGTGCGGTGTGTGTTCTGATTAGATATAGTATGTGTGTATGGTGTATGAATGGGTAATTAAATATAATAAATGTGTGTACAACATATCTGAGATGGTGAAGTGACGGACATAACACAGTTTTGTGTGGTGTGTGTTCTAATTAGGTACAATATGTGTGTGTGAATGGGTAATTAAATAGAATAAATGTGTGTACAATTTATCTGAGATGGTGAAGTGACGGACATAACTCTGTTTTGTGCGGTGTGTGTTCTAATTACGTATAATATGTGTGTATGAATGGGTACTTAAATAGAATAAATGTGTGTGCAATGTATCTGAAATGGTGAAGTGACGGACATAACACAGTTTTGTGCGGTGTGTGTTCTAATTAGGTACAATATGTGTGTGTGAATGGGTAATTAAATAGAATAAATGTGTGTACAATTTATCTGAGATGGTGAAGTGACGGACATAACTCTGTTTTGTGCGGTGTGTGTTCTAATTACATATAATATGTGTGTATGAATGGGTGCTTAAATAGAATAAATGTGTGTACAATATATCTGAGATGGTGAAGTGACGGTCTTATCGCAGTTTTGTGCGGTGTGTGTTTTAATTAGGTATAATATGTGTGTATGAATGGGTACTTAAATAGAATAACACACATTATCATTAACACATTATCTTACTTTTGCTGTGCCCGACAGGGTCCACGATTGTTTCCAAATAAATGTTTACCACCTAAGCCTACATTGTGGAACGCAATAAAGAATTGAGTATTGAGTATTGAATAAATGTGTGTACAATATATTATCTTTACAGATCGACTCGGCATTCTCGATGACGCCGTTCTCGGATGACTTCGTGAGCGGCTCGGTGAACTCGGTGCACAAGGGAGACGAGGACAACCGCGGGGTTTATGTTAATCTCACTATTTTGGTAATTATCATCATCATCATTATCTCTCTGCCCTTAATAATAATACCAGCCTGTTACTGTCCCACTGCTGGGCTGTCTCTTCTCATATGGTGCATCCACACCGCAGTTGCTTTTTGTTGACCAACGTTTCCAAGTGTTACTGAGCAACATCCGAGGACAATATTTATTTATTTATTTAAACTTCATGTACATGTACATAGGCGGACTTAATGCCACAAGGCATACAATAAGTTATTTACATACAATAAGTTATTTATAGTTATTATACAGGGTGTAAACAACTTCATCACGAAGTCATCAACCAAGCATTCTGTACATCAAACTAAGTAACTTTACGCAAAAATTATTGCCGGGAAACGACTTTTTTTTGGGGTGAAAAATCATGTTTTGTGGTAGAACTCAATGTAACGCACTCAAAACATTGTGCTGATGGATGGATTGAATAGTGCATGGGTCGTGGAGGTGTTTAAAGTAAAAATTTGTATTTAAAAAGAAACTTGTCAAAAAGTTGTAACTTTGACCGCACACAAAAAAATGATCGCAATGACGAGGAAAAGTGCCTTTCGGCTTCCACCCTATAGAACACTATAATATGTATTCCCCCCCAGATGCTAGAGACGGCGGAGACGCTCCGGCCGCAGGTGGGCGCGGACATGCAGAAGCACCTGCTGGGCGTCATCCGGCGCCGCTCCAACAACGTGGGCGCCTCCGCGCTGTTCGTGGACACGCCGGCCGGCAGCGTGCTGCCTCTACACGGTGGGTCTATAGCAACACTATCATATGACCTGTTTCTGCACTATAATAGCGTATGAGTCACACCAACACATCCAAAGTTTGCGACAGCGTTAGTAGCTAGTTCGTTAGGTAGTTAGCTAGCTAGGTAGTTAGCTTAGACAGCGTTGTAAAAAGTCACCGCTTTTTTAAATTTGCGTTCCTTCGTACACTCGCAGCGTGACGCCACGCTGCGATTTTCATGTCCGATTGCGGGTGATGCGGAGTGTTTACGTTCATTTTGATTTGTAAATTGGTTTGTACTTATTATTTTAACTCTACGAGGGTGGTTTACGTTCACAATAATTATTTGTTTTGTAGAGAGGTTTTCACTTATTATTTCGACTCGCAGCTCGCAGCGTGACGTCACGTCCGTAGTCGGATTTTGCCTCAGAGGCCGTACTTTAACGTTTTATCTCAGTCATTTTTGAAGATAGGAAATAAAAACATTCTTTTTTCTCGAGTAACCTATTTTTTAATCATGCTGATAACGAAAAACATTGATGTGACTCATTTCGATTCGGTCTCGAGGACTAGGTATTAATAAATCATCATGATCTGTCAAATCACCATTTTGGTCGAGACGCCACTGTTTAACTATTGTGTCTACTTCGTGGACAGATCATGGGTCAACGTGCATTTTTTCATTTCGTTTATTTCAGTAACAATTTCACATTGTTTCGAAAATTTACACTAAATTATAAAATTAAAAGAATTACAATAGAAGTTATAGAATAGGCATGACGATAGTATCAAGAAATTGCAAAATTACATTTAGTCCGTCAGTTAGAGTATTGGAAATTAATGGACACGTATTTTTTGTTTTTGTAAATCAATGAATATTGAGAAAAGATAAAACGCATCAAAACTCAGAAGTGGGGGCTAGTGACGTCAGAACTAGCTAAAAATTATACCACGGCGTGACGTATTGAGAATTTTGAAAGCGTCGTATCTTCGTCAATTTTGGTTTACGTAACAAAAGAAAAAACACGGATCAAATATTGTAACTGACGGACAAATTAGTTTTTTTTTGTCGTCTCGCCTATTACAATAGAAATTCATTATTATAACACTAACCAAAATAAATTATTTGAAAAGTAAAACATTTGCAATTTGTTATAAAATGTTAAAATAAAAACAAATTAAGATTTCACCAATACATTTAACGTCAAAAGTATGATATAATGTCAATAAATATAATAATGTTATAAAATGATGTATGTTAAATAGAGAATGTAAAACAAATTAAATCAGATTAAAATTAAATATTACTAATTCCCATACAAATGTCAAAATAAAAGTAGATGTAATAAAAGTGCAACCATGTCGTATGACACCCCCGTACCTCGGAGAGCGATATAAACTGATGGTTCTGTACGTAATCTCGCCCCTGTTTCTTAGAATGTATTTTTAGCAAACAGAAGCGAAGATGTTTAAAAAAGACAACGAGGTACACAAAATAATAAATACAACCGTTTTTTCTTACTTGGAATGAAATATCAACCACTGAAACTAACCTAAACCGCCACAAATTATAACAAAATCAATTAACACGTAATTGTTTAGCAAAATAGCAAGTAAGTCATGAGTAAGTTCACAAAATATAAATCTATAACATCCATCATATAATCAATGAAATTTTTACCAATAGAGACGTCAAACTCATTATAAAGAAATAAAAACATGGCGTTATTCGAACGCGTCGTTCGAACTGACAACACCGCACGCCGTTATCTCGTGCTCTCTGTCACTCAAATGCAACGCACTACTTGCCTCGTTCGTGTAGGTGACAAATCGGCAACAGCGCGGCAGTGATTTTTGAGTAAAATAAATTTTATGATTTTCCATTTTAAATAGACTAAACAGTATTATTAAATGAAAAGATTCGTCACTCTTGATTTTTACAGCTGGCCCAGTATCAGTAGTGCACTTTTTGAACACACAATTTGCCATATTCGTTTATTTTCATACACTAAACTCGCGCTTAAACGTCAGTTCGCGTCGCGGCCAGACGCGCAGGACGGACTGAGGACACACAAGCTGATCAGCTTGTGTTTGAATTGTCGCGCTGACGTCGGTAAAACTTATCTACCTCAGTATTATATATAACATCATTGATAATAATAATGGTCTCCCGCGACCAGAGACAATTGGCAGTTGACGATTGGCAGTTGTGTGTCACTCCTTTCCATAGAAGTAACATGTCATGTGCCACATACAACCTCATTTTTTCATAATACCACGTAAAACCTCATTTCTTCCTACCAGTATTTTTAATTGATGTAGTTTTAACTCCCTTTTAAATATTTTAGAAATAAATTGCGTAAATGGTTGACAGAAAATTGTTTTTACAGTTTACAATAATTTCTGCAACACAAAATTTAATTTTAAGATATAGGTATTCGTTTCGTGTGCAATATGTGTTATTTTTTTATTTAAAAATTATTTTACTTAATACATGTTAAATTTTACATAAATACGCATTATACAATAATGTAAAATTATATTTGCATGCCCTAAAAAGGCAAAATATGGTTTGTGCCTTTAACAACTGATAACACCTGTATTTTAAGAAAATAAATTATTCTTATTATTTTTCTTCCAGATGTGGATGAGTGCTCGTCTCCGGATCTGAACGACTGTCACCAGCTGGCTTCGTGCACCAACACTTGGGGAGGATTCAGGTTAGTTAAACATGACATAACAACACACTTACTCCTGAAGGCATTTGTTCTCCTCGTCATTGCGATCATTTTTTTGGTGTGCACCATACCTGGGAACCTTCTAGTTACGGAGATATTGGGGGTCAAAGTTACAACTTTTTGACAAGCATTTTTTTAAATACAAGTTTTTAATGTAAGATTTTTACTCTCCGTACTATTCAATCCATCCATCAGCACAATGTTTTGAGTGCGTTACATTGAGTTCTACCACAAAACATGATTTTTCACCCCAAAAAAAAAGTCGTTTCCCAGCAATAATATTTGCGTAAAGTTACTTAGTTTGATGTACAGAATGCTTGGGTGACGGCTTCGTGATGAGGTGGTTTACACGCTGTATACGCCAGGGGTTTACTAAGTGTGGAGGAGACTCCTTGTGTTTTACAACTATCTCTAGAGCAGCCTTACTCAAAGTGTGTTCCGCGGATCCCTAGGGCTCCGTGGAGACTCTGTAGGGGCTCCACGAAAGTACTGGTCATAATTAAAATAAATATCGCTGGACACTACGGACAGCGCCATCTTGTGCTACACTAAGCAACGAAGCTAGTTGATATACTACGTAGATACTGTTTGTTTGTAAATACATACTTATTATACATATAAACAAATAATAATAATTAAAAAATATACTAAAGAAAAATAAGGTTGCAGAGAAAATTAAGTTACTATACGACAATCACTAAAATTACAATATTTTTTTAAGCAAGTAAGTAAGCATTTTAAGGCAAGCAATCAACCCCCGAATACTGAAACGTCACTCAAAATTTAAGGGCTGCTTAACATTTGTGCAGCTCCTAAACTTTAAATTTCGGATGGCCAAACGTCACTTTTAAGTATCTGTTAAATATAAGTACTACTTAAATTTTGAGTGACGTTTCAGTATTCGGGGGTAAGTATTGTAAGGCTCCGTCAAAAATTTAGGTTTTCAAAAGGGTTCCGTTGCTAAAAAAGTTTGAGAACCGCTGCTCTAGAGCATGTACAATCCTTTATTTATGTTTGTAGATGTCAGTGCCCCGACTGGACCCTGGACGCGTCCAGCTCCCCGCTGAAGTCGGGCAGAGAGTGCAAGTCCTGCGCGTCATCTCACTGTAACGACAGAGGCGCCTGCAAGTACGCGAACGGACAGCCTTACTGCAGGTTTGTGATACTTCATCTGCCTAGCCCGCCCCCAACTATGTTGGGGTTCATGGCTTCAGGGCTTCCAGTGCTTCCAGTCTAACCGGATGCAGCTGAATGCCGGTCTTTTACATGGAGCGACTGTCTATCTGACCTCCACATTCCAGTTAGTACTGGGTAATACGATATCCCTTGGTAAGACTGGTTGTCAGACTTTTTGGGCCACTGACTACCTGTAACGACTGTGAAAGATCTAAAAATGACAGCCAGGACCAACGGCTTAACGTGCTTAGGAAACTCGGTATGTAATGGGTGGTCACCCATCCACAGACCAACCTAAGCAAACACTGCTTATATTTTGCCAGACCTGGAGTAACAGGGATGATTCCTGACTAAAAAAAACTATGATTCTGTTTAGTCCGTCAGTTAGATTATCGAAAAATATTGGATACGTGTTTTTTGTTTTATCAAATTAATAAAAAATTACGAAGATATAACGTGTCAAACATCATGAGTGGGGACTTATGACGTCACTTTCCGGTAAAAAAATACTCAAATGTGACGTCACACGAGTTTTCGACGCACTGTATCGTCTTAATTTTTTGTGAGAAAAGAAAAAATAAGTATCCAATATTTATTGGAAATCTATCTGACGGACTAATTAGTATTTTTTTCTCATCTACCTTATTATAATGCTTGTTTTGTCTCTCTCCAGCTGTTCATCAGGCTACTACGGCTCAACCTGCGAGGTGGACGGTGAGGTGGTGGGTGTGGCTGTCGGAGCATCCCTGCTGGCTGCGCTGGTCATAGCCATCACTCTAGCCGCTCTTATGTCTTGGAGGTAAGGTCTATTATAGCTCAGCACCTGCTAGCTTGTCTCCAGCTGTTCATCAGGCTACTACGGCTCAACCTGCTACTTAGTCATAGCCATCACTCTAGCCGCTCTTATGTCTTGGAGGTAAGGTCTATTATAGCTCAGCACCTGCTAGCTTGTCTCCAGCTGTTCATCAGGCTACTACGGCTCAACCTGCTACTTAGTCATAGCCATCACTCTAGCCGCTCTTATGTCTTGGAGGTAAGGTCTATTATAGCTCAGCACCTGCTAGCTTGTCTCCAGCTGTTCATCAGGCTACTACGGCTCAACCTGCTACTTAGTCATAGCCATCACTCTAGCCGCTCTTATGTCTTGGAGGTAAGGTCTATTATAGCTCAGCACCTGCTAGCTTGTCTCCAGCTGTTCATCAGGCTACTACGGCTCAACCTGCTACTTAGTCATAGCCATCACTCTAGCCGCTCTTATGTCTTGGAGGTAAGGTCTATTATAGCTCAGCACCTGCTAGCTTGTCTCCAGCTGTTCATCAGGCTACTACGGCTCAACCTGCTACTTAGTCATAGCCATCACTCTAGCCGCTCTTATGTCTTGGAGGTAAGGTCTATTATAGCTCAGCACCTGCTAGCTTGTCTCCAGCTGTTCATCAGGCTACTACGGCTCAACCTGCTACTTAGTCATAGCCATCACTCTAGCCGCTCTTATGTCTTGGAGGTAAGGTCTATTATAGCTCAGCACCTGCTAGCTTGTCTCCAGCTGATCATCAGGCTCCTATGGCTTAAGGTGAAAGCGTCAGGATAGCCCGCGAAATTCAAATTTTCTTACGTTTTTTGCAATTTGTAGACCAGTGCTAGGTTGTATGTTGATTAAAATATTGTTCGCGACTGTAAGACGTATATAGTTACAGAATTATAATCATCAATACAACCTTCCAAGTTCATAAAAGTCGAGGAACGACTTTTTTAAGGTAAAAATCATTCCTCGACCTTTATGAACTCGGTCGCGACGCTTTTGCCGTGGCGATTGTCGGCCGGCCCGAACAATCCCGAACATTACCGACCTGTTGGAGCAGCATATGATTTACATATTCGCGACTGTTGGCCCATTCCCTCTCATAGAGAGGAGGCCTGTGTCCCAGCAGTGGGAACATTATAGGCTGATGATGATGACATTTCTAATACCATAATTGGATCAAAATCTATTTAGGGGCAGCGCAGACGACAGGCTTTTTGTCTGCGACAGACAAAAACTCTGCGACAAATTTTGCGTGATTGATGTGTTTGACTACTTTTTTGTGTATAAGGATCTACTGAAGGAAAGGATTCTATCACCTTATAGTGGACAAAAAAGTAGTTAAACACATTTTAGTGATTAGGGGTCACTAATTTAGGGAATCGATGCTTTAGGATGGTAGTTGTTGTAAATAAGAAGACGAATAACGATCTGTGTGATTTATTCTAAGGCGCGGCTTTTATACCATTTCTAAATAACTCAAACTCAAACTCAAATCATTTATTTCAATTAGACCATTACGGCACTTTTGAATGTCGAAAATACAAAAAAGCAAAGCTACAGTCACAGTCACAAGGCATAATAACTTGAGAAAGTACTGTAGGTGCCCATTCCCTAACGTAGATCTCTATGGAGAAGAACGGGCAAGAAACTCCATGGACACTCTTTTAAATCAAAATATTGTTACAAAATCTTGGTTACATCATTCATGTTGAGATTATACATATGTGAGAACGATGTAGAAAGACGTGCACATTAAGAGCGTCCACAACAACACACAATACAAAAATAATAATAATTAGGGTACATAGACAAACTTAATAACTAACACAAATGGGTAATGGAGGTAGTATGTGCCGCGCTCCCTTCGAGGTGCTAGCGCAATGATACAGCGGCCGAGCGAGTCCAAATGCCTGTCTCATGTTGTCGGGCGTCAGTACGCGCGCACGCTCCTCTAATGTGTATGCTTAGATACGTAACTATGAGCTGCTACAACATCAATCACGTAAAATTGTTGTTTTCGCCGTGTACTGTACCTCTACGTCCGCTCCGCAGTCGCAAGTGGTCCCGCGAGCAGAAGGCGGCGGGTGCGGGCTCGCCGATCTTCAACTACATGACGGCCAACACTATCAAGACGCCGCCGGTCGGACAACCTCCTTATCAGGTAAATACCCTTTACTTATACAATTTTTTTATAAAATTGCCAGTACCAATTATGAAAACTTTGAAAAAACACAAGTCAAGACTCAAGTTGCAATGTCTGACCAGCCCGCGTAGCATGACCACCGAAGAAACGGGTTTCTTCGAAGAAAGAATCGAGAAAATGACAGATAAAAAAATAATAAATAAATAAATATCGCTGGAGATTACACACAGCGCCATCTAGTGCCACACTAAGCAACGAGGCTTGTGTCGTGGACACCAGATAGTTGATATACTAAATAGATACTTTTTGTTTGTAAATACATACTTTTTATACATATAAACATCCGTGACTCGGAAACAAATGTCCATGCTCATCACACAAACATTTACTCCAACCGGGATTCGAAACTGGGACCCTAAGAACGTCAGGCAGCCTTAGTACCGCTGCGCCATTCGGGTCGTCAAAAGATGGACAAAAGAAATCTGTCATTTTGTCAATTCTTTCTTCTAAGAGACCCGTTTCTACGGTGGTCATTCTGCGCGGGTTGAAAGTGTTTAAATAGACTCCGGACACAGGTAGACCGAAGCAAGGAAAAACTGGGGGCCGAGTCTACTATTACAATAGTGTCACTATGGTCTATCATTGATTTCATAATTGTTGATTTTGACAAGTTTGGTAATCTTCTAATATAGTGGCGTCATTATGACTTTCCAATGATCAACCTCTGACACTCCATTGAAAGAATTGGCATAGAATGGTAATCTCGTACAAAATGACAAATGAATGACTGACTTACGCAGTAATCTTCTAAAATTTTGACAGTTCTAGCGTTCAATTAGCACCATTTTGAGTTGCAATAAATATAGGCTTCTATATTAAAGATAATTTAAAACACCTAAATGAAAAAATATCAAAATACCGACCGCTAGAAATAAAAACAGATAAAACGTCAGTAAGTAGTAATGTCAACATTTGACTTTGACAGCCAAACAGATAAAATATTATTGAATTGTATAGTTTCACATTAATAATCCGCGTTACACAAAACTTACTTACTTAACAACGAACTTCTTACTACTTCAGATTGCATAGAATACTAATAAATAATATGTAAAAATATATATAAATGAAATCTGGCATGATTAGATGTTCAAATTTTAATTCTAGTTTTTCGAAAATTATTTCTATTAACAGGTTTTATAATAATGGCAATACAACAATGTCATTATAACACAATTCTATTACGAGACCAATGATCGACCATTATGAATAGAGCAGATTACCAATTTTTAGCAAAATGACAATGGCATCGATCAACAATTCTGAAATCAATGATAGACCATTGTGACACTATTGTAATAGCAGACTAGGCCCCCTGTTCAGGCCCCTTATTCACAACGCTTCGATTCGATTTTTGATTCGGAAAGTCGTATGTCTATCTTTTTTTGACATTACGAAATTGAGCGAGATAGACATACGACTTACCGAATCGAAAATCGAATCGAAGCGTTGTGAATAGCTATGCAGGTGGAGATTCATGGATGCCTCTGCCCTGGAGTGTGCGAAATTTTAATTCGGTATTGCTCAGTACCCCTTCCATAGCAGTGATAGCCTAGTGGTGTGACCGTCGGACTGCCAAGTCATAGGTCTCGAGTTCGAACCCAAGGCACACAACTCTGATGTTTCGGATTCATGTGCGTATTGTATAATTATCACTTGCTTCGGTGAAGGAACCACATCGTGAGGAAACCAGCATTCCTGAGAGATATTTCTTGACGGCATGTAAAGCCAAGTCAGAGGCCCATGGGCGGCATAAAAACTCTGACAACAGGTTAGGCACTAACCACACGATAAAGAAAGAAGTACCAGTTCCAAGTATTCTACCAATTATTAAAATATTTTATTTCTAGGTGACGCTAGAAGAACGGATGCGCTGGGCCCAGATAGCTGAAGCCATGGCACAAGCTAGTCATTATGCGGTGAGTCCAAATAGTTCCCAAAGTAAAAGAAAGAAATAATAGTACATTATGATATAAGTGCGGTAAGTTGAAAATTACAGCCGAGGCGATATTGCTAGCCCGAGCCGTAGGCGAGGGCTACAAGAAAGCAGAGACTGTAATTATTAAAGCGCACGTATGTCATACGACGTTTTATAACATGTTTGCGAGGAAATAAATAAAACAAATAAAAACAATACAGCGAAAAGAAAAAGCGCGCGGAATAATTTTTACTTGTTCACAAATTAGTGAGGCGCACGCATCAGTGCTTTTTTTAAGGCAAAGACACAAAAAACAGCCAGTATTACTAATAAAGTAAATTAATATTTTTGTGTTTTTGTTACAGATATATGGTTGTAATTTATTGTCAAAATTAATTAAATTAAAGAATTACATATTTATTTATTATATTTCATCTCCCAAAGTTAATTTTATTCATTAAAAGTTGACCACTTTTCTGACATAAAACTCTTTGCTAAGATTTAAAAAGTACCGTTCGTTTTAGACGGAGCATCTTGATAAACCGTGCGTTTTACATTACAATAACGCACAAGTACGTAATGAGATACAATACGATATTGAAATTGGTGAAATAAGAGACCCTTTACGAGCAAATGTGTTATAAAAAGCATTTATTAACCCGCAAAAGCAAGCAAGTAAGCAGCAAGGAACAATAAACAAGCAAACAGTAACAAGCAAGCAAGCAATAGCAAGCAACAATAAAGCAGCAGCGCGTCATTAGGGCTACCGGCGCCGATCTGCCGGCGCTTATGCGCACCGGTCCGCGCAGGTTGTCGGCAGTCTCTATACTTTGCGCTGATGAGCGATAGCGATAGCAGATCGGCGCCGGTAGTCAGCGTTCTACGTGTATAGCGGCTGGCTTGCAGTAGCAAGTAGCACTTAAGTGATGTTTTTGTATTTGGGTACGGAACCTAAAACATCCAGAACTTTTAATAAACTTATATTGTCACTTACGGGAGGCCAGTCAACCCGCGATCATGGCGCTTGCAACAGCGTCGAAATATCGGGAGCTCAAAACAAATAATAATCACGGACGATATCCCGTAAGTGACAATATTTAAATGAAAAAATGACATATTTTAATGTTTCTACATAGTTGGTTTCTCCATTCATTTACAATACAACATATTTGTTTGTTATGTAGCCGGATGGAGCACAAATGGCGACCCGTCCATCATCAGCCATGTTCGGTGCATACCCCACACTGCCGCCGGTGCCGTTACCCAGGTAATTATTATAATCACTGCTGAGTTCCCTTGGCACCATCGGGTACCAGTGAACTCACAATTTCTGACTGTATGTTCTGTTCTGAGGCCCCATACAATGTATTATGTATTGTTGATAGTTTAGAGATG
The DNA here is from genome assembly GCA_963853795.1 of Xestia rhomboidea. Lineage (NCBI taxonomy): Eukaryota > Metazoa > Arthropoda > Insecta > Lepidoptera > Noctuidae > Xestia > Xestia rhomboidea. Next base: position 1,513,083 of record OY970783.1, read on the forward strand.
CATTGTTGAAAGTCCTGTCACTTTCAACAATACATCTGTTACTTTAATATATCGGTTTAAATTGTTGAAAAACTGTTGAAAGTCCTGTCACTTTCAACAATACATCTGTTATTTTATTAATATATCTGTATAAATTGTTTAAAAACTGTTGAAAGTCCTGTCACTTTCAACAATACATCTGTTACTTTAATATATCTGTTTAAATTGTTGAAAAACTGTTGAAAGACCTGTGACTTTCAACAATACATCTGTTATTTTAATATATCTGTTTAAATAGTTGAAAAACTGTTGAAAGACCTGTTACTTTCAACGATACATCGATTACTTTAATATATCTGTCTGATTGTTGAAACTGTTGAAAATCACAGATGTATTGTTGAAACTCACAGATGAATTTTTGAAACTGTTGAAAGTCAAAGTCGTATTGTTGATACTCACAGATGTATCGTTCAGATTCACAGATGTATTGTTGAATGTCACAGATGTATCGTTGTAAGTCTATAGCATAGCACCTACATTAATCGATAGCTGGTATCAATACAAGCAAGTTTTGTATGGAACAAAATCTTCTAAAGTGTAACGTTATCGAGATATAAGTTATCAAAGTTGTATACAGATGCCATCAGTACTTTGATAGGTCATAAAATATCTCGGAAGCGTGACACTTTAGAACATTTTGTCTCATACAAACCTTGTTGGTATTGATACCAGCTATCGATTAATGTAGGTGCTATGCGTGGCCGCAACCTTGAAACAAAATAATGAAAATAGAAGAAGAAGGCTTCATACAAAAATCTTCCAAGCCCTTTAATAAAAAAAAAAAAATATATATATATATCGCTGGACATTATACACTGCGCCATCTAGTGCCACACTAAGCAACGAGGCTTGTGTCGTGAACACCAGATAGTTGATACACTATTACTAGATAGATAGCTATACTTTTTGTTTATAAATACATACTTATTATACATATAAACATCCATGACTAGGAAACAAATGTCCATGCTCATCACACAAACATTTGCTCCAACCGGGATTCGAACCCGGGACCCTAAGAACGTAAGGCAGCCTCACTACCGCTGCGCCATTCGGGTCGTCTATATATCTTTAATATTTGATGTTCACCAGGATGGGCATGCACGGCGGCCATCACAACGGTACCTTGAACACTGTAGCATCCAGAGCCAACACTGCAGCATCACACCACAACTTATACGGTACGTCAAATTTTTACCCGACTACGGCGAAGCCAAAAGGAAGGGTTTTGATTTTAGCAGTCTATGTATGTATGTATGTTTGTATTAACGTATGTTCCTCCGTAGCGCTTAAACTATTCATCCGATTTTGATGAATAAGGTGTCAATCGATTCGTTATTATGGCACGGGTAACATAGGCTTCATTTTAACCGACTTCAACAATAGGAGGAGTCGATTTTACCTTGTAAACCCCGAATTTTATTAGAGCGTGATTTTTCAGTCGGCGGGTTGTGACTTGTTGTAAACAACACAAATTCTTGTTATGTAGGTCGCGTTCTCACCAAATATACAAAGTGTAAATGGACCCTTTCACGAAGCAGTCAACTAAGCGGCCTGTACATCAAACTAACTGCAAGCCAAAATTATTTAAAAAATTAGGTATATTTTTGGGGTGAAAAATCACGTTTTGCGGTAGGACTCAATGTAAGGAACTCAAACATTGTGCTGATCAAATCAAATCAAATAATTTATTTTTGCAGAAAACACTGTTACAATGGTGTTATAAAATTTACATGTTTCAAGTGATTCTACCGTAAGGCATGCAAAATGTAATACAATCATAAAATACAGTCAACAAATAAAATGTTAGCTAATTAAATGCAAAATAAATAAAAACAATCATAAAATATTTTAAGATATTAAATTAATGCAATGTCATACAGCTTAGTTATTTATTTAATAACAGTAACTATTTAAATTATTTCAATGTCATTTAGATCTAGAATTACAATATTTAGAGATACCTGCATAATAATTGTTATTACTTGTTGTCACTGTGAGGTCTTAAGTTTGGAAAAATTGTCGTTTAAGAAGTCATTCAAGTTATAGTAAAAATTATTAACTAAAAGGCTATTTAGACTTTTCTTAAATAAGGCAGTATTCATTGCCCTTATTTCTTTAGGTAATTTATTGAAAATTAATGGATGCATAGAATAGTATGAGGGTTGTGGAGGTATTTATAGTACAGTTATAACATTATAAACTGCTGTTTCATACTAAAATGTATGTGTCTGTAATACCTTGCAGGTATTGCACTTTTGTAGGAAACAGCTGTTTTTTTATTAATGACTAGCTGACCCACGTAACTTCGTCTGCGTCACTTATGAGAGAAAAAGCTCACAAAAGAAATACATTTACCCCGTTTTTGCAACATTTTTCATTTATACTCCGCTCCTATTGGTCTTAGCGTGATGTTATATAGCCTATAACCTTCCTCGATAAATGGACTATCAAATACAAAAAGAATTTTGCAATTCCAACCAGTAGTTCCTGAGATTAGCGCGTTCAACCAAACAAACCAACTTGCAGAGTGTGGTCTTCCTTATGAGGTAGGTAGGAGACGATGGTCTTAATAAGTCAAAGACATGTTGACGGCTTGATGGCGATTTATTGAATGTCCTTAAAAGTACAATTATTTACTTACAAGTAAAATGCTTACTCGGCCAAACGTTACGATTGCGCGGGTGTATGACGCAGATATGAAGTGATTTGCTGAGTAAGGTTTTTACATACTTCAACTCCCCCGAAAAGTAGAGGGTAGGTAACCTCCCTTTTTTTTGAGAAAAAAAAGGTTTGCGTTTACGTAACATTAGGCCTGTACTTATATACTAATTAGTTACTTAATAGCTTAATTAACAAAATCTCTTATTCTATTAATAAACCTTTTTTTTTATTTACTAAATGGCTTCGTATTATTTTTATGTACCAAAATCTCTTTACTATTTTTAAGAATTTTAACATTTGGTGAGAGTTCCTCTATTACCTTAAATGGTCCTTTATAAATACAATCTAATTTGTTTCCTATTTGGTTCTTTATTAAAATCAAATCTCCTGGTTTGTAGGTTACACAGTGTAATTTCTGATCATACGATATTTTTCTACGGTTTTTACATTCTATTAAATTTTGTCTAGCATCTTGTTGAGCCTTTTGTAAACGGTACTTAAGTTCTTTTGGGTAGTCATCAAAGTTATACAAGGGGTCTATTGACTCTGTCAAATTGCTAGGTATATTACTGACTTTTCCAAAAACTAGTTCGTATGGGGTATATTTCGTTTGTGAATGAACACTGGTATTGAAAGAAAAACACCAGAATGGAATCCAATCGCTCCAGTCAGTTTGATTATTCTCGCATTGAATTCTGAGGTATGCGCCTAAATGCTTATGTGTATTTTCTAAACTACCTAAAGTTTCATGATGATAAGAAGTTGAATGAATTTTTTCTATGTTCAGTAACTTGCAAACTTCTGACATGATAGATGAAGTGAATTCGGTTCCCCTATCGCTTATAAACTGATTTGGTATACCGTAACGTAATATGAAATTGTTAACGAAACATCTGGCTACAGTCTCGCTATCTTTTCGAGGTAAAGGGTAAGCCTCCACAAACTTACTTAAATCGCATTGGATTGTTAAAATATATTTATTGCTATAATTATCTATATCTAGTGGGCCCATTATATCTAAACTAACACGTTCAAACGCTGAATTGGCGGTTGACGTTATCGACAAAGGTTCTCTAACATGTTTGTTTGTCGTTTTTTGTATTAGACAACTTTTACATTTGTTAACATAATTCATGACGTCGTTTGTCATTCCTGGCCAGAAATAATACTTTTTAATATTATTTATCATACGATTTATGCCTGCATGTCCACTTGTGGGCAAGAGGTGAAAGTCATTTAAAATTGTAATTATTTCATGTTTGTCGCTTATTCTCCTTAAGTCTTTAATTATTAAAAATTTTAGCGATTTTATTTTACAATCTTTTATACTGCGCAGTAAACTAGTAATATTTTTACTATTACTCTTATTCTTCGTAATAAGTAATTCATTAATATTCAATCGTAAGCACATATTTTCTAAATCTCTCGCTAACTCCTCTGGGGATGATAACGATCGAGAATGTAGGAATACCGTCGATTTCGAAGGGACGTAAGTGCAATATTTAGCATTTGATAGAATTATATTCGCATCATTTATTTTTCTTTGATAATCTGAAAAACGTAACTCAACTATATTACTAGGTCTCTTAAGTACTTCAACAGTTGCAGGTTGATCAGGCCCGCTGACTGAAGGAAGTTTGTCGGTCTGTTCTCCTATCTGAGTCTTGAGTTTTTTGCTCTGAGCTCTAGTCAAAACAGATACTATGTGTTCTTGCATTTCTTTTAAATTTTGTGACGTCACCGAGAGTCGGCTTAACGCATCTGCAGCTGCATTATGCCGGCCTGGGACATATTCCACGATAAAGTCGTATTCCTCTAAATACAGTCTGAACTTGGTCAAACGGCTGGAAGGGTCTTTTAAACTAAATAAATACACTAGTGGCCTATGGTCAGAGTAGATGATGAATTTTCTACCATACAGATAAGGGCGGAAATGTCGGACAGCCCAAACTATTGCTAATAATTCAAGTTCAATTACCGGGTACCTACTTTCGGCTGGCTTTAAACTTCTGCTAGCATAAGCGATTACTTTTCCATTTCCATTTGAAAGTACTGCACCTAAACCTAATTTCGACGCATCTGTTTGTAATTTAAATATGTTGTTGTCCGAGAAATCTGGATAATCCAGTACAGGTGGATTCATAAGAGCTAATTTTAATTTCTCGAAAGATATTTCGCAATCGTTTGTCCACTCGAATCGTACACCTCTTTTGCACAATCGGTTCAGCGGAAACACTATGTTAGCGAAACCTGATATGAATCGTCGGTAGTAGTTGGCAAATGCGACAAAGCGTTTTACGTCGTCAGCAGTCCTTGGTGTTGGGTAATTATGTACGGTATCAATTTTACCTGGGTCTGGGAAAATACCGTCTTGTGTTATTTGATGCCCTAGGTAAACTATTTCTTTTCGCATAAATTCGCATTTTATTGGATTCAATTTAAGATTGACCTTTCTTAAACGGTTTAAAACATCAATGAGGTTTTTAGTGTGGTTTTCTATGCAATTTCCGATTACGACGCAGTCGTCGAGATATATAAAACATTTTCGGTAATTAAGGCCTGCCATTGCTATGGTCATGAGCCTAGAAAAGACACTAGCACTAGTTTTGAGACCCATTGGACAACGCTTCATTTGGTATTGTTTACCTGCTGTGAATGTAGTGTATTTACGGGAATCGTTATCTAAGGAAAGTTGATACATTTTGTTCAGGCCAAAAGACGTGTATTTTCGTGAGTCGGGACTTAATGATAACTGATAATACGATTGTGAAAGGTCTAACTTCGAAAAATAAATACTGCCTGATAAGGAATCTAAAATTTCTGTGATATTAGGCAAAGGGAATTTATCGTCCTGGATTTTGTTATTTAACTGTCTGTAATCAATAACTAATCTCCATTTCTTTTGGCTTGATTTGTCTGCCTTTTTTGGAACTAGCAAGACGGGACTAGACCACTCCGAAACAGTTTCCTCTATGATGTCATTATCTAGCATTTCCTGAACCTGCTTCTCAATCTCACTTTTTAAAGCTTGGGGTATCCTATAGGGCTTTATATAAGTAGGGGTCACGTTGTCTTTTAAAACGATATTATGTTCCATCAAATTGGTGACTGATAAAGAATCGCCCGGTAAGTGAAAGACATCGGCGTATTTTGCGCATATTTGCTCAATACTAAGCCTTTCTTCCTTATTCAAGTAATTTAAATCGAGTAGTTCGAATAAAGTTTTTACACGATCTACGGTTTTAGTATCTTTTGTTAGGCGTGCTACTTCAAAATTATTAATTGGTTCAATTTTAACATTAGAACAATCTATCTCAATGTCCTCATTAGTCGTATTTAGAATTCGCAACGGTATGCCATTATATGATGGCTTTGAAATCATACCGGCAATAAAAACTCCTTGTTTTATTTCCTCTGCTAAAACTACACTATCTTCTTTTAGAATGCAAGGTATGTATTTTATTATTTCGCATCGTGCAGGTATCACATGAGTATACCTGTCCTTGCTCCTACCGATATTCAAACTAATTACGTGTCCTTTATGAGATAAACGTAAAGTTTTTGTTTCGTAATCAATCACGGCATTATAACGCCTGAAAAAATTTTCTCCTAATATTCCATCTCCTGTGCATAATAAGTCCTTGAATACATAAAACTTTTCCCTAAAACTAACACCCTGACATACTAAATCTAAATATATATATCCTTCTGATATTAATTTTCCGCTAACGCCTTTGATAGTCAACTTATCGCAATGTAATTCCTTTGAATACTCCGGGTGTTCAAGTAACCACTCATATTTCATGACGCAAATGCTTGCGCCGCTATCTACTAATAAATGTATTACATTACCTACGTCTAACTCTATTTGAACAATACTACTAACGTTATAATTTAGAATGAAATGTTCGTTAATTGAAGGGACGAAAAAACTCACTATTCGGTGCTGATTGAACACGTTCAGTATTCTCGATCTGTTCTGGCTGTACTTGAGCTATATGAGGGGCTCCGTTAGAACGAGGTGGGCGGCCGTATTGTCCTCGAAAAGAACCTCGTTGGTATCTTCCACGACTGTTACCCCTAGATGATCGACCTCTATATGAGTTGTGGAAAGTCCTTGAGGTACTATTACCGCGTTGAGATGTTTGGTAATTATTATTATACGAGTTATTCCTAGGCTCGGCGTTGCCGCGTCTGGTACCGAACCTGTTGGCATTTCCATTTCCACGATAAGTCTTTATGTTCATTACCTGTTCTACTTTAGACGATAGGGAATTTTCGTCAAGGGCCGTCTGAATGGCTTCTGGTAGAGACTGAAATTGCCGTGAGGCGATGATGGTGCTTAAACGTGGATCCGACAATCCGTCAGCGAAACGTTTAATTGCTATTTTCTCATTTAAGGGATGGAGTATGTCGAACTTTTTTGTATCGCCGTCGGCTTGAGCTATGGTCAGGTTCACGAATAATTGCTCTAATTCGGAACCAAACTTGTCAATGGACCTTCGACCTTGGTTGGCCGAATTAAGTTGTAACTGAATAGCTACTGCGGATTTTTTTTGCAATAAATGCGTGCGCATATCTTTAATTAAATCTGTAATTGTGGAGTACTCCGATTTTAATCTGAGTTTAGCACCACTAGAAAGTCTTGTCTTTAAAACAAAATTAATTAATTGTGTTTTCCCTTGATCGTTCAGCATATCGCTATATAGTTGAATGCTGTCTAATAATTGTATAATGACGCTCTCCTGGGCGTTCATTACTGGTAATAGGGCCAAGGCCGTTTTTAGGTCAAAGTTACTCGTAGCCATATTTTCTGTACTATCTTCGAACTCTAGTTCTTCCAAATCAGTATATAAACTTGAAATTGTCTTGTACAAAATATGTATGTCATCAATATATTTATTGATGGGTAATAAAGTGTCACTGCTTATCTCAGAATTTTCTATCTTTACTCTAATGTCTGACGAAATATACTCCAGACGGGAATACAAATTTTGGGCTTCTCTAAATTTGTTTTTGGCAGTCTCGGATCTTTGTCTACGAGCTGGGCCTATTTTAATTGAATAATCTCTTATTTCTTTCAAGCTTAAAAGTAAATTACTTAATTCTTGCAGAGACATAACATAGTTCTATATATCTTTATCAATATTTAAAATAGAATAACTTAGCTAAAGGGCGTCATGACGGAGTTCTTCATCATCATCGGCGGCGTGGCGCGGAGCGTTGTGCGTTCGCGGTGCGTGGCGGCTAGTCGACGGGCAGCAGGAACGTGGCATCTGCTTGTTTTGGGCCGGGATTACCCTGGACTCCTCTTGATGTGGGCCGGGATTACCCTGGACTCCTCTTCTTTCTTCTTACTGGTTTGTAGTTCGTGCGAGGTTATCAATTGAAACGGCGTTCAATTCTCGCCTCAAAGTGGTGATGGCGCTCCTGCGGCACTTCTTCAAAATATAGTAAACGGTTGCAGCGACGATCAGAACGACAGCGACGATCAATAAGGTTTGAATGATGTGGTTTGTTTGATGATGCTCCAACGTGGTATTTGCGGAAGCTTCGCCGTTGGCATTTTGTGCGACGACCACCTCTTCTTTTGAGTATGACTTGCCCATATTAATTTATTTCTTCCAAAAAAACTTCCATAGCTTATTTCTTCTTTAAATCTTTTAAGTTGGCCGGTGTGGCAGGGTCGCCATGCAGAGTGTGGTCTTCCTTATGAGGTAGGTAGGAGACGATGGTCTTAATAAGTCAAAGACATGTTGACGGCTTGATGGCGATTTATTGAATGTCCTTAAAAGTACAATTATTTACTTACAAGTAAAATGCTTACTCGGCCAAACGTTACGATTGCGCGGGTGTATGACGCAGATATGAAGTGATTTGCTGAGTAAGGTTTTTACATACTTAAGCCTTATAATATTCGTATAGATACATGAAAAATTTCTACCCAGAATGATGTTCTGAGTACGTGGCAAGCGTTGCGTTGGTGTCCCTTCCCATGTATAAGAGGGAGAAGCGAAGAGAAGGCTAAACCCAACAGTGGATGAAGAGAGGCTCTGCATGATGATGATGAAGAGATCATCATTTGCCTAGACTTTTTAGTTGGCAAAAGGCTAGGCAGATGATGATGTTGGGGTCGGCTCTCGGTTAGACTGGAAGCCGACCCCAACATAGTTTAAAAAGGCTAGGCTGATGATGATGTTGGGGTCGGCTTCCGGTTAGACTGGAAGCCGACCCCAACATAGTTTGAAAAGGCTAGGCTGATGATGTTGGGGTCGGCTTCCGGTTAGACTGGAAGCCGACCCCAACATAGTTTGAAAAGGCTAGGCTGATGATGATGTTGGGGTCGGCTTCCGGTTAGACTGGAAGCCGACCCCAACATAGTTTGAAAAGGCTAGGCAGATGATGATGTTGGGGTCGGCTTCCGGTTAGACTGGAAGCCGACCCCAACATAGTTTAAAAAGGCTAGGCAGATGATGATGTTGGGGTCGGCTTCCGGTTAGACTGGAAACCGACCCCAACATAGTTTAAAAAGGCTAGGCTGATGATGATGTTGGGGTCGGCTTCCGGTTAGACTGGAAGCCGACCCCAATATAGATTGAAAAGGCTAGGCTGATGATGATGTTGGGGTTGACTTCCAGTTTAACCGGAAGCAGCTGAATACCAGTATTTTACATGGAGCGACTGCCTATCTGACCTCCACAACCCAGTTAGTACTGGATAATACGATACCCCTTAGTAAGACTGGTTTTCAGACTTTTTGGGCCACTGACTACCTGTAACGACTGTCAACTTAACGTGCTTCCCGAAGCACGGAGGAAACTTGCTAATGTAAGGGTGGTCACCCATCCACAGACCAACCTAGGCAAGCACGGCTTAACCTAAAGATCGGCCCGAACGGCTGGTATTATTTATTTATAATAAGATGAAGCTTAATGAAAAAGTTCTATATATCTCTGTGCAGGCTACACAAACCACATGGCAACAGAATCCACCAGTTCTGAAGCTTCGTCTCACGTGCAAGAGAGAGCTGATCTGTTGGTGCCGCGACCTAAATCTAGAGCTAGGAGTATGCATGTAAGTATAAATAAGTAAATATCGCTGGACATTACACACACCGCCATCTAGTGCCACACTAAGTAACAAGGCTTGTGTCGTGGACACCATATAGTTGATATACTACAAAGATACTTTTGTTTGTAAATATACAGGGTGGAATTTTTCAATGCCACCTGGAAGGAAAGTACTCGAAATACTGGAGATAGCAAATTTTACTCAAAGGAAACATTCCATTATTTTTAAAAAGAAACAAATCTGCGTTCACTGATTTTCGAAAATGCGCTTGCCACACTCGGAAATCGAACCGACTAAATTTCGAAAAAATAACTTTAATTCTTTTTTTACATCAATCGACAGGGGCAATCATATGGATCAAATCTCTCTAACAAACATGATAAATGAAATGAAGGGAAAATCATAAAATCTAAAGAACAGTTATACATTTAATGGGATCAATTCAATGGAATAAATTCAATGGGATAAATTCAATTTCCTTTCATTTAATTTATCATGTTTGTTAGAGAGATTTGATCCATATATGATTGACCCTATCGATTGATGTCAAAAAGGTACAGAATGTTATTTTTTCGAACTTTAGTCGAGCCATCCCGGGTTCGGTGCCCGAATGTGGCAAGCGAATTTTCGAAAATCTGTGAATGCAGATTTTTTTCTTTTTAAAAATAAAGGAATGTTTCCTTCGAGTAAAATTAGCTATCTCCAGTATTTAGAGTACTTTCCCTCCAGGTGGCATTGAAAAATTCCACCCTGTATACTTATTATAAATATAAACATCCATGATTAGGAAACAAATGTCCATGCTCATCCATCACACTAACATTTGCATCTATCAGGATTCGAACCAGGGACCCTAAGAACGTAGGGCAACCTCACTGCCGCTGCGCCATTCTGGTCGTCAAGTATTCAAACGTAAACCCAAATATAAAATCAATGATGAAGAAAATGTAGCATAAGTCGATGATTCAGTAATATTTTAACGAAAATACCAGCGCAGAATACCAGCGCTGCGGTATTTGTTTTTCATCTATCGCAGCATCATGCTGAGATAGGAGCCTTTTTGGCCTCGCACAGGTCTTCTTTTTATTATTTAGTTTTAGATTATTTTTTATTATTATTATTGTAGTGCCTGTGCTTGTCCCAAATAAATATTTTTTCTTTCTTTCTTTCTAAAATAATCGTAGTTGCTGTAGTGGTGGCAAGCGCTAGAGATAAGCATGAGGTCCTTTATTTTTTTTCCGGATGGGAAATCATCAAATGACTCCTCTCATTCTGGGCGGAGCGGAAGGGAGTGTCAGACTTTTATTGACTAAAACCCATCCATGTCCATTCATCGGCCTTTGTGTTCCGGGGTCACGGTATCTCTTTCGAACAGTCCCGCGCAGGCTTCGGTCCTTGCGGACCCCTCTCCTATTGCTGACTCTCTTTGAGGCGCGCGTGGAACACGAACGCGCCGTCTGTCATTGAGTTGCAATCGGGCTGATTTGGGCATGAGGTCCTGGGTTCGATTTCCAGGTCTGGTTTTCCATGAATTCATAACAAGCAAATATGGACGGATGGTAACCCCACCCAAACATAATGTGTTTCGAGACTGACTGCTTATGCATCTAAGATTTGTTTTAGTCAACATATACCATACATATTATATACAATACCACAGACATTCTTATCATTATAACTAATCATATTTTATATTTCAGAACCAAAACGGAATATACTACGACGTTGAATACGAAAACGCCCCCGAAGCCATCTACGGCACAAAGGGGATTCCCCTTTCGACCTACACAGTAAGCAGGGGACACCCCTTCTATAGAACATAGTATTTGTAAGTATCGTTGGCCTAACTTCAAATATACTGTGAAAAATGGTGCTTGACTTTGAGCAAAATGTAGCTTGAAAAGAATCAAAATAATGTGGCTTTGAAAACATACAAGATTTTAAATATTTTGTGAATAAAGTGGAATTTAGTTAGTGAACTAGGGAACAAGATTATGAGATCAAAAAAATTGTTCATTAAAGTGTAGCTTGAACGATTAACTGTGGATTGAAAAGTTAAGTGCTTGAAAAGTTGCAAAAATTGTGGCTTTAAAAATAAGGTGATAAAGTTCTACAAATACTGTACTTATATTATTTGGAATTGTGAAAACGTTTATTTCAATATGGATTTATATAATTAGTTAATTTCAAGAAACGGTTGTATTTGATTAAATTATATTTTGGATTTAATGTCTGAGATTAGTTATCTTAATTAAATAAATTATTACCTAATGCTATTTTAAGGTAATGAAACAACAAATCGTTGCATTTATAACACTGTAATGTGATTCACTTAAATATGTTAAAATAAAAATAAAAGCCGCAGCATTTATGAAAAAATTTTTTTTTTAATTATTTAAAATGAAAAAAATATAAAATAAACTTCGAATTGTACATAAGACTGCTTTCAACGAATATGTTATTGCATAATTATTTCTCAATTTATTATTGTGATTTTTATTAATTTTAGTTTTAAGATAAAGAATTATTAAGTATATTGAATTATCTCCAATTTAGTACCTTTTTTTTCAAATCTTGTCAATTTATAAGCAGGGTCAAAAATATTGTTTTCTGATTATTCATAAACTCTACTAGTACAATTTTTTATTAAATTGTAGTTTCAGTACGACTTCTAAACGCACGGAATTATAATTAATTTTAAAGTCACTAATCACACAAACCACAACACATTTTGTCCAGCAATTCTCGAGATAAAACTGAACATCAGAAATAAAATTGAGGTTCTCTTTAGTAAAACGAACAAACATCGTTTTTATAAAAACTTTATCGAAATGTGTTCAGTATTTTTCGAGATGCAACTGGCAATACGAATACGCGAATCTTAATTTAGAAATCTGCTTATATGAGACGCAAGAAACTATTATTAGGTATTGAAATGGCGGAGATAATTCTTAAGACGTTGTATATTATGAACCAGTCTGACCATAAATTATAGTTGTCCCGAATATAAGTAATAAAAAACATTATGGTCAAATTGGGTCATGTCTACAGGGTGTCCTTTTCATTGTAAATAATAATGTAAGGTGAATATTATGAGTTTTTTTTTATAAAAAATATATAATTTAACACATTAGTCAATATTTCGCTTTATATCCGTTAAAATAGTATACATCTGGATTACGGTATTTTCCATTTTTTATGGGCCATCGATACATTTATTGTAAATAATTTAAAACTGTCAAACTTTGTGTTTAAAATTTAAAATCATTATTTTTTGTATTAAGTAATGAAATGATTTCCAAAAATGCAATGAGAATTAATCATAGTTAAGCAAATTGTCTCAGGTTTCCTGTTAAGATAGTAGCCCCTGGGTAGGCGATGAAATTCATTTTTATTTCTTGAAATTGTCAATCAATGGGATTAAACGAACTTAAACGGGTTGTTTTTATGATTTTAATTATTATAAATCTGTGCATACATACGTGTGGCGGTCGCAAATCATATTTTGTTCAACATAGAACCTGACACTGACCTACCTACATGCAAATTGCAAAAAAACGTAAGTAAATTTAAATTTCGCGGGTTATCCTGGTGCTTTCATTCTTAAGTCCAGGGTATTGTTAATAGTCATGAGAGATCACAATTAACTAGATTTAAAAATGTTTATAGGAATAAGATCTGGAAGGTATACAGCATGTATTTGAACGGTGTGGTCATATTTCGTTTCTGATACCTATTGACCATCATCATCGTCAGCCTAGCCTTTTCCCAACTATGTTGGGGTCGGCTTCCAGTCTAACCGGATGTAGCTGAATGCCAAGTATTTAACATGGAGCGACTGTTTATCTGACCTCCGCAACACAGTTAGTACTGGGTAACGATACCCCTTGGTAAGGCTGGTTGTCACTGACTACCTGTAACGACTGTCAAAGATCTACAAATGACAGCCGGGACCAACTGCTTAACGTACTTTCCGAGGCACGGAGGAAACTGGGTATGTAATGGGTGGGCACACTGCATAGCTATTCACAACGCTTCGACTCGATTTTCGATTCGGAAAGTCGTATGTCTATCTCGCTCGATTTCGTAATGTCAAAAAAAGATAGAGATACGACTTTCCGAATCGAAAATCGAATCGTTCCGTGTTCACACCTTTCTGATACACGCTGTATATAATTGAAAAGTTATTTAGAATAGTAAGAAATTCTATAAAAGCCGCGATTTACTTAAGAAAATATAGTTTTATTGTATTTAAAATTAATTAAAGAATAGTCATAGTTTTAGTATATTTAAGATTAATAAAATATAAGTCTACCTATTTTATGTAACATTTATATTTTTATCGCTGGATAAAGTTGATAACGATACGTCCAAATATTTTTATAATGTAATGTATTGAAAAAATCCTGTTATATTTTTGTACTGAACATTTTATATATTATTATATAAATTATAGTAACTTAAACAACGACATTTTTGTTTTAATTTTGAAAAATACCTGCTATCCTTTTTAAGGTTCCGTACCCAAAGGGTAAAAACGGGACTCTATTACTAAGACTCACTGTTTGTCTGTCCGTCACCAGGCGGTATCTCATTAACCGTGATAGACTTTTCACAGATGATGTTTTTCTGTTGCTGCTAAAATAATAAAAATAAATTAACAGTGAAAGGGGCTCCCCTACCTAAGGTGGTACGGAACCCATCATGCGCGAGTCCGACTCTCACTTGGCCGGTTTTTTTTTCTGCTTAATAACTTCCATTATTATTGACGGCGGTTGGCGCGATTGCCTGCTGCGCTGCGTGTCGCGGGTTCGATTCCCGCACGGAACAAATATTTGTATGGCCTACAGGTAGTTGTTCCGGGTCTAGCTGTTTGTGTATGTGAGTTTAAATGTTTGTAAACGCACCCACGATACAGGAGAAACTACAAGCTTGGGGTGTACGTTACCCCAGCAGGAAAGTGTCTCCTAGAGTTATATGAGTGGAACGTATAATGTGTGCCCTAACTGCTGTAAAACGACAGGGGGGCACACACTTTTTATGTGGGGGCCCACATAAAAAGTGTGTGGCCCCCTGTCGTTTTGGAAAAAAAACGGAAAAAACGACTCCTGCTGGGGTAACGTTTTTCCAGCAGGAAAATTCTAAACGAATGGCCTTGTAGCTTATATCAGTGCCAAAATGTGCCCCCAAAAATAAAATGTGTGCCTCTTCAGGTTTTCGAGATCCTATTGCATTTCCTGCTGGAGTAACGTTTTGCAGAATCGTAAATCTCTAAAACCATTGCATATGCCCCCTGTGGAATAAACATACACGAGTAGATTTTAATGTGTGCCCCTTAATAAGACCTTCAGCACGAACTTGAATCATAATCGAAAAGTCAATACAAACACTTACACGTTTAAAATTCAACTAAAAATAGAATTTTATTACAAGAAAGTGTCAAAACAGGTCATAAAATATTTTCATCCAAATTACCACTTCGAATGGTATACGAGTAGGTTTATTGACACTTCTTTATGGTCAACTATGACTTGTATTTTACTACCGTGCAATGATGGACTAACTGTATTATTCTACGACTACGCATGTATTATTGAACACGTGCCAGAAATACAAGGTGTAAACGAACCCTTCACGAAGCCGTCAACCAAGCATTCTGTACATCAAACTACTTAAGTAACTTTACGCAAAAATTATTGCTGGGAAACGACTTTTTTTTAGGTGAAAATTCACGTTCTATGGGAGGACTCAATTAAACAAAACATTGTGCTGGTGGGTGCATTGAATAGTACGGGGGTCGTGGAGAAAAACTTGCGTTGCAAAACGTTGAAAAAAAATACTTGGGAAGTTTGATCCATCATAATTATCTCCGCTAGGTTTCTGTTACGAGGAGAACAAGTGCCATTATATGCATTGATTAAACTTCAGGCATTGTACTCCGCCACAATAGGCATGACGACAGTATCAAAAAATTGCAAATCTATTTAGTCCGTCAGTTAGTATTGGAAAATAATGGACACGTATTTTTTGTTTTTGTAAGTAAATCAATGAATATTGACAAAGATAAAACTCATCAAAACTCGGGAGTGGAGGCTCGTGACGTCACAACGCACTAAAAATTATACCACAGCGTGACGTATTGAGAACTTTAAAAGCGTCGTATCTTCGTCAATTTTGGTTTACGTAACAAAAGAAAAAACACGGGTCAAATATTTTTTGATAAACTAAGTGACGGACTAATTAGTTTTTTTTTGTCGTCTCGCCATTTGCAGCGGTGGCCCAGTAGTGGCGGCCCCGACTTACGAACAGTAAGTCGTGGGTTGGAACCCAGGCAGGCGCATTACTTTGTGTAATTTATTTCATCAGCGCTGCTCTCAAAACGGTGAAGGAAAACATCGTAAGGAAACCAGCATGTCCTAGAACCAAAAAATTCGAAGACATATGCCATCTACCAATCCGCACTGGGCCCGCGTGGTGGATTATAGCCCATTCCCCCTCCTAGAGTGGAGGCCTGTGTCCCAGCAGTGGGAACATTAATAGGCTGATGATGATGATGACAATCGGGCTGCTTCTGAAAATCAGCGTCAGGTGCCATCCGTCAAAGATCTACTAATCACAGCCGAGACCAACAGCTTAGCGTGCTTTCCTAAGCACAGAGGAAGCTTAGTATGTGTGGTGATCAGCCATCCACGGTCTAACCTAGGCAGACCCAAGCGACTGGTATTATTGTTATTATGTGACTACGAGATTATGCTAGTACGCTCATAATTTGCTAGTCCACTATTTATGCGAAGACACTGCCTCCTAAGATACAGGATCTTCCTAGTTTAGGAGTCAGGGTTCAAATTTTGTATTGACTGTAATGTACTCATCTCTCGCACACTACTTCTGTTGCAAATTTTTCTGTACCTACCTTTGTGACTGTTGTGTATTTTAATATGTGTCAAACTTGTATTTTCCTAATAAAGTTATTATTATTATTATTTAGCCACGAGGTCCTCGGACTTCGGAACTTTCAGCGTAGTCTCTAATAAAAATGTCAATGCCTTTGCTGGCGTCGGCATCCATCGTTATATTTGCTAACCTATTACAAGGCAAAAGCCTACACAATATAATATCTGGAAATTACAATAAACAAACACACTTACACACAAATACAACGTTATTCGTTCATTTTTAGAATTCCGTAGATAAAGGGTGCCAATAGAATCCTATTACTAAGGCTCCGCTGTCCGTCCGTCCGGCCGTCCGTCCGTCTGTCTGTCACGAGGCTATATTTGGACCGTAATCGGCAGACACTTGAAGTTTTCATAGAGTGTGTATACCTAGGGCTGCTATAACCGCAAATAAAATCTATACAGAGTGTAAACCACCTCAACACGAAGCCGTCAACCAAGCACATCTGTTCTGTACATCAAACTAAGTAACTTTACGCAAAAATTATTGCTGAGAAACGACTTTTTTTTTTGGGGTGAAAAATCATGTGTTGTGGTAGAACTCAATGTAACGCACTCAAAACATTGTGCTGATGGATGGATTGAATAGTACGGGGGGCGTGGAGGTGTTTAAAGTAAAAATCTTACATTAACAACTTTTATTTTAAAAAAAAGTTGTCAATAAGTTGGAACTTTGACCCCCATTATCTCCGTAACTAGAAGGTTCCCAGGTATGGTGTAGAACAAAAAAAATATCGCAATGACGACGAGAACAAGTGCCTTTCGGCTTCGTTAGGAGGTGTTTTACACCCTTTATAAGTAGGTACTTACATGAAAAATCGTTTGTCCTGGCTGACTATAAAACCACGCGTGAACCTAGAATGAATCTATTAGTCAACTTATAAAATAAAAAACAATTTTTTTTTTTTTTTAATATTGTGTGGTAGGTAGCTGGACTCGCACTTGACCGGTTTTTAATATTCGACAGCGCAGTCCATTGCCCTTTTGCGTAATATTTGTGTTTAACCAACATTGAGGAAATGTTTGGAGATGCTTGAAGATTCGTTGACTTCTATGATTGGATAGTACAAGTCATGGTATGTGGGATAGCTGAGCTGTTTTATAGGCTTGCTAGGGATAACCAAGCTTATAGTAAACAAGAATTTGTGTACTAACACAAAAAATCCCGACTACTGAATAAAATGTAGCATAAGTTTCCCGGGCTATCAACTAGGTTCTGATTATTCAAAGACGGATGAATGGTTTAGGCGCTACGGTGGAACATACGTACATAAATACAAACATAGGTACATACGTAGACTTTCAGAATCATAACCCTTCCTAAACTCCACAATAGGAATTTACTCGCATATTGTACCTATTGCTAATTTTAATGTGAAATAATAAAATTTCCGAAAAAATAAATAAAATCTAACGATCTGTGGTTGACTGTAATACTAAAGTACCGAAAGTTATTTTAATATTAACCGGCCAAAATTTTGTATTTAACAAACAAACATGAGCTTAACTAAATTACAACTCCACGAAAAATAGTAAACTAAACTTCCAAAAAAAAATACCAAACTTCCAAAAAAAATAATAGGTACCTACAAAGTTTGCGAAAAAATATCCAACTTTCCGAAAACATGTTCTGCTAAAATGCTCATGTTTTAACTCAACTTTTTGTTTTGGGCTTGGCTCAACTTAGGATGCAAGTGCGAGCGTTAGATTAGCCGTTAGCGTTAGGTTAGGTTACTTTAAACCCTGCAGACAGATTTAGGAGCTGGGCCGCGTAGCAGGGCTACGTCGACTACGCCTTATTAAATACAAGATTAGTTTGTATGCGTACTAGCACTGTATTATGGAACAAGCTAGTTACTTATGCCACTACAAAGTGTACACGAGTATTTGCGTACTTACTACTCGTAGGTACACGAGTATCAATCAATCAATCAAAATAATTATTTTATTTCACATAGGCCTAGATGGGCACTTATAAAACGTCGAAAAAGGTGCACGGTTCGCGTTGGTCGTTTCCATGGAGAAGAACCGGCAAGAAACTCCATGGTTACTCTTTTCAAATCATTTGGTATTACAATATTATTTTGTTACAGCATTAGTACATAAGTATGGGGGGACAGCGTAGGCCCGACAATAGGTTGTTGCTTACTATACAAAAAGCGTAAAACAGACATAACAAAAGTTAACAAGCATCTCGGAATCTACAAAGCCTATAATGTTCACTCATTCACAAATCATAGGTAAAAAAATAATCTATACACAGGTAGGAAAATTTTGTAAATAATAAAAAAAAAAACAAAATTAAACAAGTGACACAAATATTGTCATCAGTGCTGTAACTATTCTGAGCAAAAGATGAAAAAAAAATGATTTGAAAACAACTGTAAAAATCTGAATGAATGAGATTGAGAATAGTTAGAGACATCCACAGATTTGTGCCGTTTATGAGCTACCAGGGAAGCCGTATAGATTGGAAGACCTTGATTAAAAAGTGATTTCCAAAGTATACGCGACTAGTTTCACACCCTTGCGTTCTGGCCTTGTATAGAATGGATAAACGCACTTGTGAGCCGCACCAATATTTGTTCCGTGCGGGAGTCGAAGCCGCGACACGCAGCGCAGCAGCCAATCCGTTGCACCAACCGTGCTGTTTTCCCCCTCCAACACTACCTGGCGGCGGAAATAGCTGTTTGGTCAGCGTTCAAAAGCTTTTAAGTTTTAAAACTTTTAATAAAACTCGTCACAAACGAGTTTCTATGTATATTTATGATAAATTACTCCTCTCATATTTTTTCTGTGATGGTATGTCTGTTTGTTGTAATCCCCGAAACTAATGACTGCCTTTTTTATATAACAGTAAATATTATTAGAGGTCAGAGCTCTGAGGAGGTAAATAGAATATTTAAATAGGTATCGAATGGTCATTTAAGGAGCCCAAACATGGTCGCTTACAAAGAGCCAGAAGTCTGCATTTGGAGTCTACCAACGAGCTATGGAGCGCAGTATACTGAGTCTCAAACTTACGGACCGCGTCAGAAACTCCATACTTCGCTCCGAAACCCAAATAACTGATGCTGGCCTTACAGCTGATAGGTTGAAGTGGAACTGGGCTGGTCACATCTGCCGCATGTCGGAGGAGCATTGGGCAGAAGTTACCTCTCAGTGGATACCAAGTAGCAGGAAACGACAACGCGGCAGGCCCCGAAGGAACATAGTCTTAAGTTTTACTAACAGTTTTTTGAGTCATGGATAGTCAAAGAAAAATTCCATTATTTTTATATAACTCTCCACTCGCCCCAGACGGTGGGTATATATGGCGATTTTCCCACACAGGAACAAAAGGTATAAAGGGTGTAAAACACCTCATAACGAAGCCGAAAGGCACTTGTTCTCCTCGTCATTGCGATCATTTTTTTGTTCTACACCATACCTGGGAACCTTCTAGTTACGGAGATATTGGGGGTCAAAGTTCCAACTTTTTGACAATATTTTTTTTAAATACAAGTTTTTAATGTAAGATTTTTAAACACCTCCACGACCCCCGTACTATTCAATCCATCCACCAGCACAACGTTTTGAGTGCGTTACATTGAGTTCTACCACAAAACATGTCCTTTCACCCCAAAAAAAAAGTCATTTCCCAGCAATAATTTTTGCGTAAAGTTACTTAGTTTGATGTACAGAATGCTTGGTTGACGGCTTCGTGATGAAGTTGTTTACACCCTGTATAGATAGGTAGTAGAGCGATTGATTCAACCACAAAAAGCGGCTCAACCGTCATCATCTGCCTCGCCTTTTCCCAACTATGTTGGGGTCGGCTTCCAGTCTAACCGGATGCAGCTGAATACCAGTATTTTACATGGAGCGACTGCCTATCTGACCTCCACAACCCAGTAAGTACTAGGTAATACGATACTACTTGGTAAGTTTGGTTGTCAGACATTTCGGGCCACTAACTACCTGTAACGATTGTCAAAGATCTACAAATGACAGCCGGGACCAACGGCTTAACGTGCTTTCCGAGGCAAAGAGGAAACTTGGTAAGTAATGCGTGGTCACCCATCTACGTACCAACCTAAGCAAGCCCGGCTTAACCTGAAGTTTATCCGAGCGGCTGTTTGAGCTCCTCAGTTATGTTTAAGTACCATGGAAACTAAATGTGGGCGAATCTATTAACATCAACCTGGCGCAAATACAGACTCCATATTGGTTCCTGACTGAAAACTTCCAGCTGGATAAACGACTGTCAAAAGCGGCTTAACCAGAGAGAGATTTAAAAAGACTAGAACGGACTTCAGCGGACATTGGGAATATTTTTATAGAAAAATTATCCCGAACATTTTCGATTGTGACACACGAATGCTACAGACAGAACGATTTGTTACTAAGTAGTAACAAGTATTGCATTACAATTTTCTTCGTCTTCTCCCGTCTCGCTCGTAAATATTTGAATGCCTTTGGGTTCAACCAATTAACTTCATTTCCAACTCCAATGACGTAACAATCATGTTTACGTTTAAGAAACCGTTAACTGAAACCAGTTTGATCAATGTTAATTCTTCCGATATCAATTAACTTGATAAAAAATGTTTGTTGGTCGTGACTCGACGATTTGAACCTGTATAAGTGGTTGAGTTCAAGTTCAATGTCGCTAACTTGATGCAACTTAACTTTAAACTTGTTTCCAGTGGACGGTCGAACCAGTGATAGTCTAGTGGTGTGACCGTCGCACTGCCAAGTCATAGGCCTTGAGTTCGAACCCAAGACACGCACCTCCGATTTTTAAGGTTCCGTAACCAAAGGGTAAAAACGGGGCCCTATTACTAAGACTCCACTGTCCTGCTGTCTGTCTGTCACCAGGCTGTGTCTTATGAACCTAGATATAGATAGCTAGACAGTTGAAATTTTCACAGATGATGTAATTCTGTTGCCGCTTTAACAACCATACAAATTAATACTAAAAACAGAATAAAATAAATATTTTAGTGGGACTCCCATACAACAAACCGTTTTGTCTAGATAATAAATAAAGATCTACAAATGACAGCCGGGACCCGGACGAAACTTGGTAAATAATGCGTGGTCACTCACCCATCTAAGTACCAACCTAGGCAAGCGCGACTTAACCTGAAGTTTATCCGAGCGGCTGTTTGAGGTCCTCAGCTATGTTTAAGTAAACTAAAAGTGTCGGAACGTCGGAAACTAAAAGTGGTCGAATCTATTAGCATCAACCTGGCGCAAATACAGACTCCATACTAGTTCCTGACTGAAAACTTCCAGCTGGATAAACATAAAAACACTTTGTACGAGCTGGGAATTGAACCCGAACGCCTCATGCTCATCAGTCACGCCTTTGACCAACAGATCAACGGGCAGAGAAACTAGTTGTAATAATATACATAACGCTCAGTAAGTAAATAGAAACTGGCGCTTAAAAGGTGCCTTAACCTCTCATTGTTTAAACAGCGGTTACCCATCTAATTTTGACCGCAGTAGTGCTGCTTAACCTTGAAAATACATTGAACTTAAGCTTTCATCAATTACAGTGTAATTGAGAGTTCATTTATGATTAAAACATAATATCACGTCTGTTATCCTCGAAGGGTTAGACAGAGGTGTAACTAATAGTACACCCACATGTCGCCAGTTATGTTTACGTCCCATGTAATAGGGGGCGAGCCTCATCATCAGCCTATTAATGTTCCCACTACTGGGACACAGGCCACCACTCTATGATAGGGAATGGGCTATAATCCACCACGCGGGCCCAGTGCGGATTGGTAGATGTCACATGTCTTAGAATTTTTTGGTTCTAGGACATGCCGGTTTCCTCACGATGTTTTCCTTCACCGTTTTGAGAGCAGCGCTGAAGAAATAAATTACACAAAGCAATGCGCCTGCCTGGGTTCGAACCCACGACTTACTGTTCGTAAGTCGGGGCCGCCACCACTGGGCCACCGCTGCTCTCTCAGGAGGGGGCGAGCCTATCATTTCATGTTGATCTCCGTGGCTGCTACTGAGAAATTCCTAATGGAAACGCAAACCCCTTAAACTCAATAACAATTTGCCGGGCCCGGGAATCGAAACCAGAACATTATGCTCGGTAGTCTCGCGCTTGTGAGCACTCGGCCAAGGAGGTAGTCCCTTTTTTTTTTTTTTTTTTCGCAGCGGGAGTGTCAGACTTTTACTGACTAAAACCCATCCATGTTCCTTCATCGCCCTTTGTGTTCCGGGGCCCGGTATCTCTTTCGAACAGTCCCGCGGCCCAGGAGGTAGTCCCTGATGTATAATTTCCTCAATAAATTGGGAAAAAGGCTAGGCAGATGATGCAGATGATAGACGGAACATAATATAAAGTTCCCAGCTGGAACCCCGCCCACCTCTTCGTGGGCTGTAATGTGTCGACGATTTTTTTGGTTCTAGGACGTATGCTGGCTTCCTCACGATATAGGTAGCACCAGGATAATCTAAGTGAAGTGTGACTGCCTCGTTGGTCCGCAGCGGTTCTCAAACTTTTTTAGCAACGGAACCCTTTTGGAAACTTAAATATTTGCGGGAGTCCTAAAATACGTTTGTTGCCTAAAATAATAAAAAACAAAACAAGAATAGATTACTACAACTGATTCAAAGCTAGTCGGCTAGATTTCGCTGTTTTACAATTTATTTGGTTAAAAAAATAGTATAATTTTAGTGAATGTCGTGTAGTAAATGTCGTATAGTCGTTCTCTGCAACCTTATTTTTCTTTGGTATATTTTTTAATTATTATGATTTGTTTATATGTATAATAAGTATGTATTTACAAACAAAAAGTATCTATGTAGTATATCAACTATCTGGTGTCCACGACACAAGCCTCGTTGCTTAGTGTGGCACAAGATGGCTGTCTGTAGTGTCCAGCGATATTTATTTTAATTATTTAGCCCCAGTTATTAAAGAAACTCCACGGAGCCCTTGGTTTCCGCGGAGCACACTTTGAGTAAGGCTGGTCTAGTGGTAAGCAAGCGCGACTGCTTAGCGTGAGGTTCTGAGTTCGATTACCGGGTCGGGCAAACTAGCTGTTATTGGGTTTTTCTATCAGGAATATCTCAGTAGCAGCCACGGAGTCAGAATTTGTGCCCGGTTCAAAATCAATCAAAGCATTTATTTCAAGTAGGCCAGTTACAGGCTCTTTTGAATTGTCGAAACAAAGATGCACATTAAATGTAGCTACAGTCCCAGTCACAAGACATAAAAACTGTGAAAGTACTGTAGTTGCCCATTCCCTAGCGTAGATCTCCATGAAACTCCATGGACACTCTTTTAAATCAGAATATTTTTACAAAACCTTGGTTACATGATTCATGTTGAGATGGTACATTATGTGAGAACAATGTAGCAAGATGTGCACGTTAAAAGTGTCCATTGTAAAAACAAAACAAACAATTCAAAAATCAAAATATTAATTCAATTAAGCCGTGGTGGCAACCAAGAGCTGACCAGTCCCAACTGACAGCGCCCGTTCACGAACATGACGCATGGATAGTTGATGGCAATAGGCTCGCCCCCTATTACATGGGACTTAAACATAACGTGTGAAATGTGGGTGCATTAGGTACACGTCTGCCTAACTCATCGGAGACGTGATATATTCAGCATCTCAAAAATCAAAGAAAATATACCTCTCTTAAAGTAGAGAGTCTTATAAAACATCTTCTTGTGTGGGATGAACGAAGGCATTTTGTTTTTCTTTCAATGTTAGATTATGCACTTATGTATAAACACATCTGCATAGGTGCCTAAGTATTGGAGATAGTTTAGGGTGCCCGTCCAGTGCGAGCAAAGCTACCAAAGGGTCCCTTGGCTGTGAGCGAATCTATTTACGTCCAGCAAGACATCATAAGCTGATAGATATAAATGATGAATGATAGATGGAGAGGAAGAGGGAGAGAGAGGGATGAGCAAAGAAACGATGGATGGATTGTGTGAGGAATGATATGAAAGATAAAGGAGTAAATGATAGCGTGACGGTTGACAGAGGAGAATGGAAGAAGAAAACGTGTTGCGCCGATCTCGAGTAACATGGAATTAGACATTATAAACTGCTCTATGTATATGCATGCATGCATACATGATGCATTGGTGTTGATTCTGTTGTGCACAAACTAAACTCAATTTAGGCTATTGCTATCTTTTTCTCTCTTATAAAACGAGAAAGAGACGGACGTAATTTAGAGCTGTCAAATTTAATTAGAACTAATATTTCCATACAAATGAAGGGTGCGCGTAAAAACATGTTGACTAAAAACACGGTGAAGCGCTAGGCATAAACTAGTTTGACATCTCTAACTTAGTTCATAGCTATAGCCGTCCTTTTCTCGCACTGCCTTTTAGTAAAATATAGCAATAGCCTAAATTAAGTTTAGTTTGTGTACAACAGAATCGACACCATTATCTGCTTAGTATAATGTCTCCACGACTGGGATACAGTCCACTTCTCTTCGAGCCGTGGAGATCGCTTGCCCTATGGGTGTTTGTGAGGATAAATCTCTTTTATTATTTTTCTTGGGAAATGTTAGTATACAGGGTGGAATGACATCGACGCAAAAACGTATTCAATTCATCATTTGGAACCCCCCTAAATAGAAAATACATAGTAAAAATTTATAGAACGCTAGTTTATTCTTAGTGCTGATGAAAAAATAATTCTGGGGTGTTTAAGAATGATGTACATTCCACCTTGTATGTACGAGTATATTAGAGTTCCATACCCAAAGGGTAAAACTGGCCCTATTACTAAGACTTCGCTGTCCGTCTGTCTGTCTGTTACCTGGCTGTATCTCATGAACCGTGAGAGCTAGACAGTTGACATTTTCATAGATAATATAAAAAAAACACAGAACAATATAAATATTTAAGGGGGGCATACAATAAACGTGATTTTTTTACTGTGTTGTCTTGTGTTGTATAGATAATGGTACGGAACCCCTCGTGCACGAGTCCAACTCGCACTTGGCCAGGTTTTGGTAAATACGTGTGCATGACTTTAAAAACACACAAAATACTTATGACTCTTCAAAGACTATACGCTCAAAAGTAGTCACCAGGAGATCTTAAGGTGCCACTCAAACCTTAACCATTTCTGATTTAAAACCGAATTTGTTTCTCCTTCTATCTTGGGAGAGGCGAAGTTTTGAGCTAAGAAGCAATAATATCGATCCGTCGATACGGAGAAGACGTCGATCCCAACCAATACATATAGCTCACTCCAGTGCAGCAGTACTAGGAAATTTCTTACTGCAATCTATGTATATGTTACGGCTAATATCCGAAGTGCGGCTACACCTAGTTTTAGCCGGCTACAACTAGGTGCAGCCGGCCCCGTGCGGTTAAACTTAGATGTATCCTCTTATCTTCGGTTAGAACTAGGCTTAGCCTTCATCATAGCGGCTAGAACTAGGTGCAGCCGCACACCGGTGGTTAAACTTAGGTGTATCCTTTTTATCATCGTTTAGAACTAGGTTTCCAGTTCAGGTAAGTATTTTGATTTGAGATTCTTATCTTGCGTTTCCCGATTGTTTCGATTAAATTGACAAAATAAATGAAAATAACATATATATCCAATGTATATAACCAATGTAAATAATCCAATGTCATGAAAATTATTATGAACCAATAATGTTATTAGGAATGTAAGCTAGTCTTGATTTTATTTTTTTATTATTTATTTGTTTTTAGTGTGTATTATTACTCTGTTGCCAAACAATTGAATGAATTAATTTGAATTTCTAATTTTCATGATGTAATTAATATTTGTTTTTTTTTATTTTTTTTTTAATAATTAGTATTATTGATATTTCTATTATTTCTATAATTATCTATTATTAATGTGATGTAATTATTTTTTTATTTTTCTACCTATCTAGTAGCACTCATTAGCATATTCTCTCTTGTTAATATGCGGATAATGTAGTGCGCTGCAATATTGTTAATGTTTTGTGTTACAATAAACAGCTACAATATATAAATCCTTACTCTGTTCTAACACATATTGTAGCTGTTTATTGTCCCTTAATAAATAAAATAAAAATAAAATAAAATAGAAATATTTGCTGGATGGAAATCCTACTTACTTCATCATCATATTCTCCTGCCCTTATTCGAATTTATTTGTGGACGGCGCAGCATGTCTTCTTCCATACTTCTCTATTACTCGTCACCTCATCAGCCATCTCCTTTCTTGCTATAATATCATCCTTCGACCTTCACACAGTCCATCCATCGTTTCTTAGGACTTCCTCTACTCTTATACCAATAATTACTATCAATAGCATATCTTTCCGTACGCCATAGCCCTTTGTGTCGCAATCTCGCCGTGTAGCGGTCGTCTTAGTTCTCTATATAAGAGGCTGCGTTGCATAATCTCCTCACTTCCGCAAATACGCCGTTGGACCTCTCACGTACGTACTCTATTTGGTGTTTTTTATTTTTTATTTTACTTATAATATTTAGAAGCATAGGTGTGTGGTCAAGTTCAGGAATTTACCGATTTCTTTCTTTTGTTTTTTTGGTTTATTAAATGAGCCCCGCGGTTTCACCCGCGTAAGTTTCGATTCGTGGGAATATCAGGATAAAAGTAACAGCTATGAGCCTATCGATTTTATTATAATTAATAGTTTTCTCAGCTAACGCCAGTTAATTAGATTTATATGCAAAATTTTGCTACTTTGGGTTACATATTATTGCAATTTTCTTAAGAATCTCTATTTTTTTTAAATAAATTATAGCCTATGCTACTTCCTTATAATTAACCTTTCTATTGGTGAAAAAATGGTTAAAAACGGCCCAGTAGTTTCGGAGCTAAACAAACAAACATAAAAATCTTTCCTATAATATATGTGTAGATTAGTTGTCACTGCGGCTTCGCTCACGTGACCATATATTCTATTGGAACTATACGTTAATGGAAAATCATAGTATACTCAGAATATCCTCTGCAACATCAGTTGTTTTGGTAATTTAAACTAAAACTTTTATGTACATCTTTATTAAACCTAAATTAAATCATCATACATCTAAACAGTGGTAATTATTCATGTTTTCTCTTGAGTGAATTAAGAGAATTCTTTAGATAAAATTCATTTTACTACCCTGGCAACTGGTTCAGACCTTTGGAGAAAAAACGCCTTTTTAAATATTAAATGGGCCTACTCTTGACCTAAATCTTGTCCCAAGTTCGACGATGGCACGAGCTAACCCAAAAGAGCCTATTAAGGCGACTACAGGAGCTAAATGAGCAACTCTATTTGTGGTGGTTCAAACTTCGTTTGAAATACTGTTAGAATAAAGTTCTAATCAGCTTGCACTACAACGACAGTCACTGCCGAATAGTGCGAAATTAGTGTTTTTTTGCGATTTACAAAAAATCTGTTGATTGGACTAAAAAAATAAAACACTATTATGCTAATATAATAATATGTTGCTTGTAGAATTATTTGCCAAAAAAGTTTTTACTCGTTAAAAGATTTTTTTAGAGATAAGTTCGTGTTTTTTTTTTATTGAGTAAAATTAGTTGTATTATGTTTTCAAAACACTATCATACTAGCATATATCCTGAACAATATCATATATTTTTCTGGTTTTGTTTATTGCAGTGAATCAAATGCTTTTTTTGCATTATGAAACTCGCTCTTGTAATCCCCTTAACTCGCGACTTAAATAGATTTGGGGTCATATGAACTTGGGTCACCGACGCAGGCAGGGAATTGCACTCCTTGGCTGTGCGCGTAATAAGTACTTAGTTCGTACGTAGTTCTTACATTAAAAAGATGTATTTAAAAAAAAACAAACTTGTGAAAAAGTTGGAACTTTGAACCCCAATATCTCCGTAACTAGAAGTTTCCCAGGTATGGTGTAGAACAAAAAAAATTTCGCAATGACGAGGAGAACAAGTGCCTTTCTACATTCATACTCAAAACTTTCCCCACGTCATTTTCCTCATTTCTCCGCACATCCCGTGCGAGTTAATTTCCACATAACTTTTCAGTTACCGGTGTCATTTTGTCTGCCTAGCCTTTTCCCAACTATGTTGGGATCGGCTTCCAATCTAATCGGATGCAGCTGAACTGCCTATCTGACCTCCACATTCCAGTTAGTACTGGGTAATACGATACCCCTTGGTAAGACTGGTTGTTAGACTTTTTGGGCCACTAACTACCTGTAACGATTGTCAAAGATATACAAATGACATCCGGGACCAACTGCTTAACGTGCTTTCCGAGGCAAGGAGGAAACTCGGTATGTAATGGACGGTCACCCATCCACAAACCAACCTAGGCAGGCGCGGCTTAACCTAAAGATCGACCCGAGAGGCTGTTATTATTTAGCCACGAGCTCCTCTCAGCCTACGACCTATTCTCAGACCTACCAAATTATACACAAAAAAAATCATAAACATAATATAGGTCAAGCCGTTTCGGAGGAGTTCGATAACAAACACTGTGAAACGAGATTTCTATATATATTAGAAAATAACTTCCCTAATTGAATCGGATTTGGGTAACCAGTTCAAGGGTTTAATTTTTTTTGCATGGAACCCTAATCCCTATTCTAAAATAAAAGTAACCTAAGTTACTCCATCAGCTATGTGCTAGTAAATCTTCTGTCAAAATCGCTCCAGCCATTTCGGAGATTAGCCGGAACAAACAGACAGACAGACAATTTTTTTTTGTACCTGCTGTGTATACTGTCAAATGCATTCAGTTAAAAGCTGTCATTTTGAAGTTACAAACAGATACTTCAATTTAATTTATTTATATAGATGTAAAGATTGGACGTAGCTAATTTTACACCTCGTTCAAACCATACCGAAGCTTTTAAAGTGAGGTTAAATCTAACCTCCACATTTAACTGTCTTCTTCAATTTCGTATCCCGCTAGTCTTTAGTTCAAAACATATAAATCTTTATAGATTTCTAAATTGTATGCGCTATTGTCTGGAAACGTGTCTAACTGTGAGTCTCGAGAACTGTTACGTGACACTATGGTGGTAAACTTTCAGCCTAGGTTGAATTCTAGGCATATAGGTGGAGTTATTGAGCTAATGCCATCAACCGGACATAACCCCCGATTCCGGGCTATTACTAAGAAATTCTTGACGGAAAATTCTAAAATTTGGCACTTTGTCGGAAATGGGAATCGAACCTACATACCAGGCAAGACAGACATAAACATACTTTTCTTTGGTAGGTCTTAGTGATTCATGGTTGTTTATATTTCGCGATTTACATAAAAGTCTGATTATATTGACGCTATTTTTATCTGATTTAGCTATTTATAGATAAAATATGTTATGTAAATTAGTGTCTGGTGTTTCCATTTTATCGTAAAACCAGTTAATGACTAGAAGGTGTTTCCTCAAGACATTAAATATAGTGATTTATCTGAATGAGAATAAAATAAATCTTTACAACTAAATGAAATTAAAATGAATGCATAAGAAAGTTTATACGGTATTTATTTAAATTTTTGTTTATTTCGGCTAATCTCCGAAACGGTTGGACTGATTTTGACATGACTTTTACTGGCAGATAGCTGATATTAGAAGGAGTAACTTAGACTTTTATTTTAGAAAAAGGATTTGGATTCCGTGCAAAAAAACATCAAACCCTTGAAATTGTTGACAAAATTCGATTCAAATAGGAATAATAATTTCACGCCGACAAAGGTCACATCTAGTAATATAATCAATAAAATTAATAAATATTATTTTCTTCCAACTACGCTTTAATTTCATCACAATCACACTAAAAACTCAGTACAAAGCGAGTCTTTAATGCTCTAGACTAGAGCAATAAAAATGTATGAAATTTCATTATTGCACAGTTTTTTTTTTATCGCAAGGTGCCAATCTCAATGGATTAGCTCTATTCAGCCAGCCGATATCAATACTTTTTTTTTACGTACGTATTATTCGTTTCTATCCTACTTGTTTCAAATTTAAAAAATGATTGCTGCTAACTCTGATTTAAAAATGAAAGAAATTTAAATCAATCGACATCGCCGCGCCCATCTACTTCCCGTGATAACGATTTCATTGTAACAAATCAGCCAGGCCCATCAACCTCGTCTGATAATATTATTCAGTCCCAAGTTATACAAACAAATATAAATTTGCCCAACATTACTCTTAACCTTACGTTTAATAATTGCTCAAGTATAACTTTTAATTTCAATAATTAAACTTCTATTTTAACTGTTTGATATGAGTTTCTTTTATCTACTATTCCTATAGGTAATAGTTGAAAGAAAAGCAGATTATGCACCTCGCCTTAAGTAATTTATATTGCCCTCGTGCCTGTTAGATTAGAGCCCTCGCTAACGCTCGGGCTCTAAATCAGGCACTCGGTACAATAATAAATTACTTTGTGCTCGATGCAATAATCTACTATTACTATTCAGTATCAAAATGGATAAAATAAATAATTGACGAAATTGTATTAAGCTAAATTTATAATGAGTCCAATAAACGGTTTTTTCACTTCTCATGCTCTAAAAGTACGCCAATATAGCCCTACAAAGCGAAAAGCGGAATGAAAAGTAATTAGTTTTTTAATTTCCTTCATGTGACATACACAAACTCAAACAGCCAGTAAATATACTACTATTATCTGTGGAGTGTGGACCATCTTCATTGCGAAAATGTTGAGAGTTTTAGTTCCATGGTTTTTCCTCAAAGAAGGTGGCGCCATGCGTTTCAAAATTGTTAATCTGTGACTGGTTTAGAAGAAAAAACTGACCGCGAAAATTTCAGAATTTGTGTCGAGTGTAAATTTGTTCGGTTTTAAATAAATTTATTAAGAATGTCCAGTGACAGTGAAGAGTTTGACGTCGAGCAAAGAGCAAAAGACATAATAGATAATCTTTTGCCGCCAAAGTTGCGGAGGATTTACCTAAAAACTTACGTAAGTTCTATGGACTGGAGGAATAATACATGTTTTTGTACTAAATTGACTATTTTTCTTGCACTCAAAGTGAAAAGACAAGTTTGCACCTCGAGACTAAACGCCAACTTAATATACCCTCGGTTTCATTGACTCCCTCGCACACTCGGGAGTCAAACCACCTCTGGTATATTATGGCTTCGTTTAGTCCCTCGATATAAAATATACAATTTTTTTTAAATCTCGTACTGTTTAAAGTACCTACCCTTTTTTTCTGAGCCTGTCATGTGTCCCACTGCTGGGCAAAGAGCACCCGTTTCTCCTTCCAGACTTCTCTGTCTCGTGCGATATCTGATCTTGTTCGCTTCGCAAACAAGATCAGATCGTCACACCACCTTCGTCGCGGTCTACCTCATAAGGTGTAAAAAGATTTGTAACGAAACAAAAAGCACTTGTTCTCCGTGTCATTGCATTTATTTGTTCTGGACCACTATTACCTACTGGGAACCTTCTAGTTACGGAGATATCGAGATTCTAACTTTTTCAAAAGTATTTTTTTTAAGGCGACTACAGGAGCTAAATTAGCAACACTATTGTGGTGGTTCAAACTTAGTTTGAAATTCTGTTAGAATAAAGTTCTAATCAGCTTGCACTACGAAGTGGTTGTTACGTCAGTCACTGCGGGCCAATTAATGCGAAATGAGTGTTTTTTTTTGCGATTTATTGATTTGACTAAAAAATAAAACACTGTTATGCTAATATGTTGCTTGTAGAATTATTTGCCAAAAAAACAGAATGATCGCATATATTTTAGTATGGTTTTTACTCGTTAAAAGAAATTTTTAGAGATAAGTTTGTGATTTTTTTTTATGGAGTAAAATTTGTTGTATTATGTTTTCAAAACACTATCATACTAGCCTATATCCTGAAGAATATCATATATTTTTCTAGTTTTGTTTATTGCATTGAATCATGTGCTTTTTAGCATTTGCTCCTGTAGTCGCTATAATACATTTTTTACTGTTATAGCTTTACTTTAAATACATCAATTCAATGTATCATCAGCACAATGTTTTGAGTGCGTTACATTGAGTCCTACCATAAAACGTGGTTTTTCACCCCAAAAAAAAAGTCGTTTCCCAGCAATAATTCTTGCGTAGAGTTACTTAGTTTGATGTACAGAATGCTTGGTTGACGGCTACGTGAAATGTCAGTTTACACCTTGTATCTATTACCTAGACACCTACGAGTCTTATCAACCAATAACAGTTACTTTTATTAACATACGACCTACCTATTAGTTAATCTTCTATGAAAGACGTCCAATCTAATATCTTAGTGGAAAGATTTTTTGCTTTCATACCAACTAACCCAAGCCGGTTCTCGAAACGGTAAAGTTATAAGCGACGAGGTTGCTCAACGCACTATAATCAAAATACTGTTAATCTGACGCAACACTAAACGGGTGACCGTTACGTTTAAAAGCTTTTTTTTAATTTCGACCCGAATGGCGCAGCGGTAGTGTGGCTACCTTACGTTCTGGGTTCGAATCCCAGTAGGAGCAAATGTTTGTGTGATGAGCATGGACATTTGTTTCCTAGTCATGGATATTATGATATATGTATAATAAGTATGTATTTACAAACAAAAAGTATCTATGTAGTATATCAACTATCTGGTGTCTACGACACAAGGCTCGTTGCTTAGTGTGGCACTAGATGGCGCTGTGTGTAATATCCAGCGATATTAATATTATTTCATTTACGAACTATGAAATTGAGGAAATTAATATTGTTGGATTGCCTCATTGGTCGCAAGCGGGACTGCTGAGCATAAAGCCCTGGGTTCGATTCCAAGGTCAGGCATATTGTTATTGGGACTTTCGATTCAGGAATTTCTCAATAGCAGCCACGGTGACTGGATTTGTGCCCGGTTGATGGCAACAGGCTCGCCTTCTATTACATGGGACTTAAACATAACTGGCGAAATGTGGGTGTACTATTAGGTATACCTCTGACTAGCTCTTCGGGGATAACAGGCGTGATGTTCTGTATGAATTGTGATGTTAATGGGTTGGTATACAGGATGTAAACCACCTCATCACGAAGCCGTCAACCAAGCATTCTGTACATCAAACTAAGTAACTTTACGCAAAAACTATTGCTGGGAAACGACTTTTTTTTTGGGGTGAAAAATCATGTTTTGTGGTAGAACTCAATGTAACGCACTCAAAACATTGTGCTGGTGGATGGATTGAATAGTACGGGGGTCATGGAGGTGTTTAAAGTAAAAATCAGGATTAGTTAGAGTTAAAGTTTTTAATGTAAGATAAAAATCTTACATTAAAAACTTGTATTTAAAAAAAAGTTGCCAAAAAGTTAGAACTTTGAGCCCCAATATCTCCGTAACTAGAATGTTCCCTGCTATGGTGTAGAATAAAAAAATGATCGCAATGACCCTTTATATAGAATGTAGGGTAAAGACCTCTTCTCATGTAGAACAGAAACGAGCCGATCACCACGATTGCTGTGTTGGCGATTTCAGGCCTATAGTCCTGATAGAAGTCTCGTGGCTAAATAATGAACAGCCGCTCGGATCAATCTTCAGGTTAAGCCGCTCTTGCCTAGGTTGGTCTGTGGATGGGTGACCATCACCCATTACATACCGAGTTTCCTCCGTGCCTCGGAAAGCACGTTAAGCCATTGGTCCCGGTTGTCACTTTGACAGTCGTTACAGGTAGTCAGTGACAAAAAAAGTCTGACAACCAGTCTTGGCAAGGGGCATCGTATTACCCAGTACTAACTGGGTTATGGAGGTCAGATAGGCAGTCGCTCCATGTAAAATACTGGTATTCAACTACAACCGGTTAGAGTGAATGCCGACCTCAACATAGTTGAGAAAAGGCAAGGCAGACGAAGATTTATTTGTATTTGTATCTTTGTTCCAGTAAATCCAATATGGCGTTACACAGGCTGCTCCGCGTGCTACTTATATGCGCTGTCAGTTACTGCAGCGCTTCAATAGTAGACGACGGACATAATTATAGAAGTAAGTCGTTTTACCGTTCACTTGTCTGACTAAGTACCTCTTGCCGCTCGTCTGTAAGAACCCTAAGCCGGCAGTCTCGACATAGATAGCGACAAAATCGCTAACTTTCGATCGCTAATTACTAACGAATAAATTCGGTTTTAATAATTATGCTTGCTAGAAACTCATCTTAGATGTAGAGACTTGCGTTTCCCGCAAGCATCGTTATTGCAACCGAATTTTTTTTTTGTTATTGAAAAAATTCGGTTGACGTTAACGTTAAGTTGACGATTTTTTCGTTATCGATGTCGAGACTGGCCCTGTTGAGGAGTTATAATAATTGGTCTGAAGATAAAAAAGTAGAACACCCAATCAGCAAGAAATTGCATGCAAGAATTGAAATAAAAGCGATTCGGAGATTACACTTCTCGACGTGAAATCGGCTTGAGCTGATCAGAATAAGCTTCATGTCTGTGGTATAGTCCTACGCGGAGTCGATCGAAATGAGCGGAATGAATTGACATTGTTATTCATAGTTTGACAGCACGAAATAGCTACAACAAGGCAAATCGACATAGTCTATCAATGAGATCAACAATTAATTTCGCAAACTGTACAGTAAAGGTCATAAATGCAGTAGCACGCTAAAGATTGTATTGCCGTACAGGCCGTACTATCGAGGACACCCCCGCCTGATCACCACTAAGTTAATTTTGGCTTGCACTTACAACATAGTAACGCTCTCTAGCCCCGCCCCGTTGACTTTGTATAGAAATAATGAATGAAAAGATACCGATGGGCCGAGCGCACTGACGACGCACGCCAAACGAGAGACGTTGTTGTTATTTTATGCGCCAAAGTTGACGCTTTCCTAATAGGCCTAAACTTTAAGGGGGCGTGGCTCGACGCCTCCGCATGGTTTAAGCGAAAAATATTTTAACTGATCAGGCGGAAAATACCACGACTGTACAGCTACATCTGTGTGTTTATGTGATACAACTATAGAAATTAGTAATTACTTATTAAATGAAGGCCGTAAGTCTAACCGAAGTGTCAATCTATTGCTTTGTGAGATTGCTACTCCTCTTATGAGTTAGAACCGATCAAATACTGGCGAACGTTCGCCAATTCGGCGTATGGCAGCATCATACAATAAAGAACTCGAACACATCGATATATTTACATGCTCCATGCAAAAGTTTCGAAGCCTTTTGTATGAGACACTTAAGCTCTTAGATTAATTAATGTTATGTAATTTAGTAATTATTTGGAATAACACTTTTTTATTGCTTTTTGTAATTGTAATTAGTTTTAACTTTCATGCATGAACAGCTTTTCCTAGCAATTTAAGATTAAGTAATTACACTGTGGACAGCGCTGTGGGCTACGTTATTATTAAGTTATTTATGTTATCATGTTGTTATATCCCATAATGTAGCTGTTTGTTGTTCCCATTTGATAAAATAAAAAAAAAATAAAAAATTAATTTAAAAAAAATGACCGCTACTGTACATACTGCGAGGCATAGCAGTAGATTTACCTATACCTATTAAATTAATGTTTCTTTCCCAGCCGGCCGTCAGTCCATTGGCGTGCCCAGCATCTTCACGGTGGGCAACGGCGAGCAATGTCTGGGCACCGACAGGTCTAGCGGCGGTGTGTGCCTGTCCAGGAACCAGTGTAACACTCAGGGGGGCAAGGCTATCGGCTTCTGTGGTGTCTTCGCTACTTGCTGTTCTTGTAAGTACCTAAATAATAAAGGTCCAGTTGAAAACCAGTGTCGGGCACTAGTTGTCCGGCATTTTGCTGGACTGGGCCGCCTATTTGGCGCAGCCGTGAGGCGCACAGAATCACTTTTTTTATTTTTTATTTTTCTTAATAATATAAAACTTAAGTACAAATTTTTTATTCATTTTTGTTTTTCTTTTTTTTTTTTTTTATATATATTGTGGGACAGAGATAATGATAAGCGAAGCTCTTCGGAAAAGAACTTGAAAAACCATTTCTACGGTTTGATAGAAAATTAATCACGTACCGTACCATCACGTTTGTAATCCCCTAAGGGTTGGACAGAAGTGTACCTAATAGGACACCCATATTTCGCCAGTTATGTTTCATCATCATCAGCCTATTAATGTTCCCACTGCTGGGACACAAGCCTCCCGGGACCCTATGAGAGGGAATGGGCTTTAATGTCCTATAAAATCGAGGGCGAGCCTATTGCCATCAACCGGGCACAAAGCCGGGAAAACATCGTGGGCAAACCAGCATGCCTGCAATGAGAGATATTTCTCGACGGCATGTAAAGCCAAGTCAGAGGCCCATGGGCGACATAAAAAACTCTGACACCGGGTTAGGCACTAACCACATACATAAAGTCCGCCTTTGTACAGTTTTTTTACTTGTGCATAAAGTTTTAATCTTTCCACTTTATAATATTAGTGTAGATACACTAATATTATAAAGTGGAAAGATTTGTATTTTTGTGTGTATGTTTGTGATGAATAAACTCAAAAACTCCTACGCCGATTTCAAAAATTCTTTCACCATTAGAAAGCCACGTCTTTACTGAGTAACATAGGCTATATTTTATCCCCGTACACCCACGGGAACGGGAACTACGCGGGTGAAACCGCGTGACGTCCGCTAGTAAACAATAAAGAAGAATACTAGAAACCCGTTTTCCCTTCCAGTAAACGCCTGCGACGTCCGCACAGACACGAAGGTAGCGGTCTTCATCAACCCTCCCCTGAACAGAGAATCCTCGGGCCTGGAGTGCTCCTACAACGTGGAGATCAACAACAACAACGTCTGTCAGATGAGGATTGATTTCGAGACCTTCAACCTTGCTCCACCTACATCTGTGAGTGTAATCTTCTTTTTTATTTTTACATTTCTTCTCCTTCCTGGATCAGGGACGCACAGAACTGGGAAGTTTGGCAGAAGAAATGGGAGACCTACCAGACTTCTTAGTGACTGACTTCCGAGACTATCTAGTGGAAGTGCCCTTATCGTGGAAGCGCCAGGGTGGCCACGAAATTCAAACTTTTATCGTTTTTTGCAATAGGGAATATGCATGAAATACAAAACTCTTTTCGCGCATAAAAACATTGTGGTACACTTGTTTAAGTTTCTAATACATCACTTATTACAATTTACTGTTTTATGTCGCATGTTTTTGGTGAAACGGAACGCACTGTCTAAACACACCGTCTTCGATAATGCCGGTCAGAATCAGAATCAGAATTTATTTATTTCTTTAGTTTTAATATTACATATCACTTAAAAATCTCATTTTACAATTGCGTGTTTCATTTTGTCCGTAGAGTAGGAG
The DNA here is from genome assembly GCA_963853795.1 of Xestia rhomboidea. Taxonomy (NCBI): domain Eukaryota; kingdom Metazoa; phylum Arthropoda; class Insecta; order Lepidoptera; family Noctuidae; genus Xestia; species Xestia rhomboidea. The sequence continues at coordinate 1,551,092 of OY970783.1, forward strand.
CTTTTGAAACCTATCCTGGTCGTTTCCTCTATTACTAGTGCTTTTATAATTTGACATTGACGTCAAAGTTCATTGTGTCAAAAAAACAATTTTATTTGAAAAGTGCTAAAAGTTTCTCTAAAATTTCAATATAATATTGTTATTGCAATTTTTACTTGAATAAGCACATACAATTGGTAAAATTATTTTATTAAGGCCAAAAAAATTAGATGTGCATAATAACGACACATCATGGCCGCGACAGCTGCGGACGTTTGAACTGGCGTAGAAAATTGCAGGAGTTTAATATTATTTTTTTGCGACAAGCAATAGTTGCACTTAACGTTTAATACTTTTCTTGGGTTGATAGTACTGTATGAAGTTGTGGCGGCGTTCGATTTCCGAACGCACCGACTCGGGATGGCAATACTGCCACCATACTGGGGGAGAAAGACGTTTCTGTTTTTATGTGACTGTGAACTTTGTAACTGCTCAACAAGTAATTGTCAACCCTTGTTTGTGAACAATAAACCGTGCAGTATTATAATTATCGGAGTTTATTATTACTACATGGGGACTGATGCATCCCAGCATCATTACACCCATAAAGTGAAGAAAAAATTACGTGCATATGGGATATTTGCAGGTCAGTGTTAGGTTGTATGTTGATTACAATATGATTCGCGGCCGTGACAAGTATGGCTTCACTGAGTAATAATCATTAAAATCATCAATACAAATAAGAACGTACTTTGCATACACAGGAAACGATTATATTATTGGCTACAAATTATAAGTGCAACTTTGGCGAAAAGCTTATTTAATGTTGTTCAAAAGTTAGTCTTATTACAACTGCTGAATGTTGTTATTATTTTGCATGTCAAAATCTATGAAGACATTTTTCCACCTGTCAATCAAATTCGAACAACGTGTTGAACTACTCAACGGTAGAGGGCGCTGTAACCAAATTGACGACCCGAATAGCGCAGCGGTACTGAGGCTGCCTTACGTTCTTAGGGTCCCGGGTTCGAATCCCGGTAGGAGCAAATGTTTAATGTGATGAGCATGGACATTTGTTTCCGAGTCATGGATGTTTATATGTATAATAAGAATGTATTTACAAACAAAAAAGTATCTATGTAAGTAGTGTATCAACTATCTAGTGTCTACGACACAAGCGTCGTTGCTTAGTGTGGCACTAGATGGCACTGTGTGTAATGTCCAGCGATATTTATTTATTTAATTATTCTCTTTTGTTTATTATCAATATGAGATAGATGATGTCAGATGATACACATCATACACGACTAATGCAAGGCCCGCTCGTTTACCTTTTTAAGATGTGTTACTGGAGAGTTCTTATTCCCAGCTTAAACACCAAGAAGAATATTATATGTGTTTATCTCCTGATTTTCGGTCTTAGTGACCAATCTAATCGAAGACAAGCCATCGAGGAGACATTGTAGTGCACAAATGTGTGTGAAAACACATGCCGTGTGCATTTTATCCTGGGTGTTTGTAAGCGGGAATAGGGCACAAGATTACGGTCGAAAAGGAGTTTCCCGGCTCCCTTGAATCTCATTGTACAGTTACCTATACTTACATACCTCTGTGCCACTGTCTACCCAACCACGATGTAAGCCTACTAAAGATAGAGTAGATTCTTCAAAGGCATAAGGCCCCGAACCTCCTCTTTAAAAAATAAAACTACAAACAAGAAAATGTCACCGACACGTTGTGACGTTTACTTTTTAAAATATTTAAACTAGATTCTTTGAAATAAGCAGTAGCTCCGAATCCTTGTTCCAACAGATTTCAAGTGTGGGGCCCTTCTCCATATTTCTTTACTAAACTTATTGGCGCTTCCAGGTGGACCCTGTAGAGAACGTGACCCAGCGTCCAGGCTACAGCTGCAGGAATGACATTTTCCAAGTGACCAACCTGCAAGCCAACTCCGACTTCATGCCGCCTCTCTGTGGAGACAACAACGGGCAACATTGTGAGTGGGTTGTCCTTATCACGAGCTTCACGGTCACAACCATGAGATGTCAGACCAGACCTGACCAGAGGCCGTAAAAATGGCCTTAATACAGTCAAACGTACATAAATATCAGTGGAACTTTAAAAGTACTTACTTGTAGCAGTAAGACTGATTTTCGAAATGCCATTGTTACCACTGATAAAGACGAAGTCGACCCCAATAAAGGCAAAGGCTAGGCAGATGATGATGATTGTTACCACTGATGAAACCACGTTAGACCATGCTGCCACGTTAGAGATAATCTAGTAGTAAAACACTTGGGCAATTTCCATTTTCCATATCTCAAGCTCTACAATATTCCTTTCATCAATATTTTCTCATCACCGCAGTATACGTCCGCGTAAACGCCTCAACGAACAGCCGCTCCATCCGCATCAACTTCAAGATCGCTGACCGCAACTCGCAGCCGAACCTACCCCAGGCTACGTGGAAGATCAAGGTCACACAGTTGGAGTGCTTCAATACCCTTGGGTAAGTTACCGTGACACAGCATCTACCAGTAGTTGGAAATATGAAGTACAGAAGTAGGTACTGAAATCACGTGAAGGATGTTGAATTTTCAAGTTTCGCCGCTAAGTCGAACGTCGCAAATCCACTTGCACGCTAATTTTCCTTACGGCATTTCAATGTTCCACCGTCAATATGTAAATCCGGTGAAATGAGGTAAATGAGGTGCTTGTCCAAATAACCCAAACCTGCTGTTACGATTAAAGTGGTTACCCACGTTGGTGGATTGCAGCCTACTTCCTTTAGCTGAAAGGAGTCCCGTGTGCCCGAGTGGGAACATTTAGGCTGATTATTCTTAAGTCAAACTCCTATCTGGTTTAAGGTTGTCACTTACTTACTTTGTATTTTTTGTCCTCAGTAAATTCCGTGACGGTTTTCTCGAAGCCCTCACGGTCTCTCTGCCATCAACACCGTTCAGTTCCTCAGCGGACAGGGACGAGTACTTTATTGGTAAGTAACCATTTTTTAATGCTTCCATCCTGACCTTTCATAGTGTAGTGTGGTTTTCTATGTATTTTTGTAGCTGACTGTTTCTGTCTGATTAATTATTATTCTAGAAGAAAACTTGTTAAGGTACAATTTTGAGCAAACCGCAGCGGCTAAGTATGTTATGATTACGGCAAGAGGTAGCAATGTGCCGTCATCGATCGAAGCGTTTTCATACAAGGTGTAACCGTTCCTTTCACGAAGCCGCCAACCAAGCATTCTGTACATCAAACTAAGTCACTCTACGAAATCTCTCAAAAATTATTGCTGGGAAATTACATTTTTTTTGCAGTCAAAATTCACGTTTTACTGTAGGACTCAATGTAATGCACTCAAAACATTGTGCTGATGGATGCATTGATAAGAACGGGGGTCGTGGAGGTATATAAAGCAAAATTATAAATTTAAAACTTGTGAGACAGTTGGAACTTTGACACCAATGTCCGCGTAACTAAAAAGTTCCCAGGTCTAGAACAAAAAAAAATATCGCAATGACGGGCAGCATTGTTAAGGGTATTTTAACATCCATTATATTTACTTACGCAGAAATCAATCTTATCAACGCAGTCTGGCTATCAGCGTATTTTGCGTACTGTATACTAGGTTATAGAGGTTAGATCTAAGCTTCATGTCAAATAAGCATGGATTAGCTGCACCTGGTTAGACTGGAAGGTGACCCTAGAAAATGTCTAGGCAGATGATGATGAAGTAGCTCTAACAGACTAAACAATTTATCTATATTCCATTCAGCACCCCCTGGCTGTCTCCAATACTTCCCTGATCGCAGTGGTGCCTTCGAGTCGTTCAACTACAATAGAGGAGCAGGCCCGTATATAGCTAACCTGAAATATGCCACGTGCTTCAAGAAGAGCCCTGATGTTTGTGGTATCAAGTAAGTTCTTAAAAGTTTACTATTCTTTGTTTTATTTATTTTTCGTGTCTTTTCCTTTTACCTTTTTTTCCTTCTACTTTTGTTACTACTTGAGGATCATTCCCACTACTTCTACTACACAGTTCTACCGTTAAACTAATTAGATTTAAGGTGGTACAAAGTCGTAGAACTAGTGGGACCAATATTTCCTACCTGTACTATCACATACTTTACGGTAAACTAAAGAAAGGTACTGGTCGAGAATAACTAAGATAAATATTAACTAAAATCTTCTTTTTGGCGACCAAAAGTACTAGACTAGCACAAATTCAACGTGCTCTGCAATGGCTTATCTAAATTTTAATATTTTTTTTAGCTGTGAAACTACAATCTAAAAGATTAATAAGCAAATTATTTCGTTCCTCAGACTCACCGCAGCGACTTTCAACCTAGCCTACCGCGGTGAAGAGAACCTATACATTGACACGGACTGCCAAGTGAACCCGGTGACACGAGGAATTGACCAGTCTGAAGACTACTTATTCATTCCTGAAGCGGAGACTGCTGACGGATTGAGGGGATCCAAGTTCTGTGGTGGAAGTGCTGCGTCTCAGATTATTGCTTGTGAGTATTTCAAAAATCTTTGGTTAGGTTATTAAGGAGTAGCTTCCGCTCGCGATTTCGTTCGCATCGAAGGAACTTGCCCTATTGCACGCGGTAATAAAAAAAAAGTGTAGCCTTACATTAGTAAATGGTTTTTTGAAATTGAATGAGGAGTTTCGAACAACTTTGGTTTTGTGAGTTTTGGAAATTAAAAATCATCAGCTGATCGTGTCAGTTCCTGTAGAAAATCCTTCGTTTTTTTTTTGTGAATTTCAAGATGATGATACTAATTTTATCTTTTCTTTTACAGCAACGCCGGCTGGACCTCTTTACGTATCCGCCCACACCGACAATTTAATAACACAGGGAATTCCTGAAGAAGGTTATAGATTCAACTATAACGTACTGAATAACTGTTTCATTAGAAAGTAGGTTTTTATAAACGGTATTGGAATGTAGTTGTTATTAAAAGAAAACGATTCGTTATTTTAAAAGTGACAGTGAATGTTAAAAATGGGAGATTATTGTTTTTATATCTGTTTCAAGATTGCTAATAAGAATTCATATAATATGTTTAGTAGATTTCAAAATGTTATTTTAAATTTTCGAGTATTTTTTTGTTGTTTTTTTTTGTTGTTCTCTCAATAGTGTTTTTTTTTTAAATTAGTGTTGTAAGTGAAGCCTTTTAAAACTCGATTTTAAGAAAATAATATTTCCAAACATCTTCTAGTTGTTATAAAACAACTTGAGAGATCTTTGTGTTAATAAATTCACTGCTGTAACAATTTTGACTGTGGTCAAACAATCCAAGATGGCTGAAATTGTATCTGGTTCCAGAATTAATCGCTAGAGGCGTTGGTTTTCACCATAAGCAGTGAAAATGTTAACTTTTTCATTAATTTTCGGAATAAGAAACCGTGGTGCTTATAACTAATATAATTATGTAATTTTAAACGAGAAAATACATTTATCAATTTAATTTATTAATCGAGGGCATTTAATTTGCATTTATAGGTTTAATAAATGTTTGAAACTAATCCTGTTTTTTTAAACCTGTAGACATTACTTGTTTTTAGAAATTTCATGTTTCTTCACACATAGTCGAACATGTCTGGATTACTCCTACTATTAAGAAAGGGTCTTAGTCAAAATGGCCGTAAATCTAACAGAGAGTCATCTCAAATCATAGCTCTTAATAAGCACTCCACTCCAATGCATACCATACCATACCATTACATACCATAGTCACCAAAGACCTTAGATAAAGCCAATTGAAAAAATTGTAATTCCTGTATTTTGTCAAAGATTAAACTACTTGGGAAAGCACAATATGTTGAAAACATTGTTTGTCTTGGTATGGTCATGTTATGAGGAGAAACGAGACATGAAACGCATGTGACTAAAAGAGTGATAGACGTGAATGTTGATGGATGGAGAGGGAGAGGAAGGCCAAAGATAAGATGGATGGATTGTGTGAGGGGTGATATGAAAGAGAAAGGAGTAAATGATGCCGAGACGTCTGACAGGGGAGAATGGAAGAAGAAAACGTGTTAAGCCGACCCCGAGTAGAATGGAACAAGGTCAGCAAGGTACTGATGTCGAAAACATTGTGCTATAGCTAAGCACTCAGTAGTTTTAATCTAAAAAAGACCGGAACGGTCCTAGAATCGAATAGAAATTGTGATACGCAGAGTAAGAGAACCCTTGTACATGTTTCGTTCATTCATTTTCACACATTTCTTTTATATTTTTACTTTTTTTCTATACTTATTTCCTTTATTTAAATAATTACACTACTTTATATAAACTATAACTCTAAATAATAATAATAATATGTACAAGTAACAACCTGTAACCGTTACAGGGCGTCAAAAAATTCGTCCACATCGCTGTCAACAGGAAAAGTGCCCAGAAGGCTGGCAGCATTGCCATGTTTTTTACTTATTTCAATAAATAGTAACTTAAAAACAAAATAAAAATATAAAACAAATAGTAGCCCACTAGCATCGGGAATAGTTATAATTCAATTCTTCTGGTCTTACACCCAGATTTCATAGAAAAATGCCCATGATTTAAAATAACAAATTATTAATAGCGTCATCTGTAGCAAAACTCGAATGAAAGCGCCATCTCTGAGGCAATAGCAAAACAATGAGCATGCTTAAAACTGGCCAACCAACTTTGGAAAAAGTTCTGGAGAATAATCACAGATGGCGTTATTTTAATCTTGGGTGACTTCCTCAGTTAACAATCATGATTGAATAACATTTTATTGTATATCCGTAAAATCATTGTTCTTACAATTTCATAACCATTAAGCTACAGCACCGGAGCTCAATGCTAAATAATAACAGTGGCACGGCTCGATCTTCAAGGTAAAACCACGTTTGCCAAGGTTGGTTCGTGGATGGGTGAAGCTTTTTTACTGTTTTGTAGACCATCCTTAAGTTTCATTCGTGTTTCGGAAAGCACGTTGCATGGCCTGTGAATTTTGTAGAATTCTGACAGTCGTTACAGGTAGTCAGTGGCCAGAAAGTCTAAAAACCAGTCTTACTAAGGGGTATCGTATTAGCCAGTACCTACTAACTGGGTTGTGGAGGTCAGATCGGCAGTCCCTCCATGTAAAATTGTCTTATTCAGGTGCATGCGGTTAGACTGGAAGCCAACCCCAACATATAGTTGGAAAAAGGCAGGAGCAAATGATGATCATGTGATCATCATCATCAGCCTATTAATGTTCCCACTGCTGGGACACAGACCTCCTCTCTATGAGAGGGAATGGGCCACCACCATGCGATGGGACCACGCGGGTCCAGTGCGGATTGGTAGATGTTACATGTCTTCGAATTTTTGGTTCTAGGACATGCCGGTTTCCTCACGATGTTTTCCTTCACCGTTTTGAGAGCAGTGGTGATGAAATAAATTACACAAAGTAATGCTCCTGCCTGGGTTAGAACCCACGTCTTACAAGATGATGCAAGTACCAATAGTAAATGCTGTATAGTTCTTTTCTTTTAGTGGTTAAATGGTATTCAGGAGGCCGCCATTTCGATTAAAGCCACACGCCAAAAGATCTTTGTACAGCTATGTTGTCACTGGCTGAAGGTGATGGAGACGGATTATTTTATCATTCTATAGTGAAGAATAACATAACATCACGTCGGCAATCCCTGAAGGGTTAGGCAGATGTGTAACCTAACAGTACAACCGCATTTCACCAGTTATGTTTAAGTCCAATGTTATAGGCGCGCCTATAGCCATCTACCGGGCACAAATCCAAACTCCGTGACTGCTACAGACTTTGTCAGCCAGCTGAAGGAGTACCAAAGACTGAATTACGACGTGAATGGATTCTACCGGTTCGAAGCCTACATGAACGTGAACGCGCGGAAGCATAAGTACAAGATCGCCTCCCTTGCCGCAGTTGTCGTGGGCATACTTGTACCTCTCGCTGTGTTAGTCGGTTGATTCGCGTGGTAAGTCAGATTTTACAAATCAAGTGCAAGTTTTTTTTTTTTGTTTAAACAGAATAAAAACTCAGTAACACATTGCCCGAACTGGGAATCGAATCCAAGACTCACTCACTCACTCACTATACTCAGCAGTCGCTCATGCGATCACTAGACCAATATAAAAGTCATAACATTCCCATTTTGAAATAAAATCCATCATCGTACCTCCAAGCACAATACCAACCTATCAACCGACCCCGAAAACTCGAACAAGCGTGAAGAAAGCGAGCTAGCACTAATACAAGTCTGCGGCCATTCTTAAGCGCTAGGATTGAAAAGAAACATTAAATCTAGAAATGCATATTTTAATCCCAAATTATTACTGCTTGGGATATCTCTACAGAGATAAAATTACCAGCGTTTTTAAATAGGGGTGATTCCTGACTAAAAAAAAATATGATTCTGTTTAGTCCGTCAGTTAGATTATCGAAAAATATTGAATACTTACGTGTGTTTTTGTTTTATCAAATTAATAAAAATTAACGAAGATAAAACGCGTCAAAGACCATGAGGGGGCGTGTGACGTCACTTTCCGGTAAAAATGTACTCGAATGTGACGTCACCCGAGTTTTCGACGCACAGTATCGTCTTCATTTTTGGTTTACGTAAAAAAATAAAAAAATATGTGTCCAATATTTTTTGGAAATCTAGCTGAAGGACTAATTAGTTTTTTTTTGTCACCTACCCTATTGCTAGATATTTTATTATAACATGCTGAAGTACTTTAATTCAGTAATGTAAACTAATTACATATATACATACACTATTATTAATTAAAAACTATTAAATAAACTAAAATAAATAAACTAACAACAAAATAAAAAAGGGCATCGAAAAACTCCTCCTCAACGCTGTCAGCTGGTAATGTGCCCAAGAGACTGGCGGCGTTGCCACGTTGTATGGCACTTAGCCTCTAGTCAAGGTAACATGTGTTTATAACCGCTTCTGATTCTGAACATCTCCAATACAAGACACAGGAATGATGGCAGGCAAAATAAGTATGGCCCCGTTATAGTCGATGACTATGTCGTGACGATTAATTTATCGTTGGTTTTTAGTTGGCAAAAGTCGTGGACGACAGTAAACGCGTCGTCCTATATGTGAACACCTCCATTTAAATACACAAGCCACGACACTTAAAACTACACGATTATCTGTCGTCACGTCATTGTGGGGACGGGGCCTATGGTGTAATGTGAGTTCTTTCCTTCTGACTGCCTCGTTGGTATAATGCGGAACGTGAGGTTCTAGGTTCAATTCCCAGATCAGACAAAGTGTTATGGTCCAGAAGAAAATAAATAATTGCAATGATGGGGAGAACAAGTGCCTTGCGTTTTCGATAAGGGTATTTTTACACCCATTATGTGATGTCATAGAATTAAATTAAGAGAGGAGCTCGTGGCTAGATAATAACAGCCGCTCTGATCAATCTTCAGGTTAAGTTGCCCTTGCTTAGGTTGGTCTGTAGATGGGTGACCACCCATTACATACCGAGATTTCTCAGTGCCTCAGCGTTGGTCCCTGCAGTCATTTGTAGATCTTTGACAGTCGTTACAAGTAGTCAGTGGCCCGAAAGTCTGACAACCAGTCTTACCAAGGGGTATCGTATTACCTAGTACCAACTGGGTAGTCGCTCCATGTGAAATACTGGTATTTAGGTGAACCCGGTTAGACTGGAAGCCCACCCCAACATAGTTGGGAAAAGTCTAGGCACATTATGATGTTCTCATAGAGCATTCGCTCCCGGTGTTTCCACTCCCTGTTATTATGTTTAGCTGAAAAGTTCATGAAAATGATTTTAAAAAATCGGTTAGTTACAGCCGGAGATATGCGGGTCATAAATCAATACCTACTTACATACAAAAAAAAAAATACATTTCCATTGAAAACAGAGAGAGATACATGTGATGTCATAGAGCAAATAAAACTGGGAAATAATTCTGAATCCCACTTTTCCCAGTTCCTTTGATATAGGCTATTTATCACCGGGTGTTGCTGAGAAATTCGTAAAGGAGAAAAACTGGGAACGTTGTACAAACGCCAGGACATAAAGCTACTCCAATCTGTCAAATCGCTAAATCATTATGTTCAAAGTTTATTGGGAAAATTTGACAGCTTCGGATAGCTGTCTGTACTTACGAGATATGGGGGTTAAAAGTTAAAACTTTTTCATATGTTTTTTTTTTTAATACCAGTTTCCAATGCTATAACTTTACTTTTCAATACACTTCCTCGAAAACTGGTTCTTAACGCACTATGATTAGGTTCAACATGCAGTGTTTGTGTTCACACACGTGCGATTTTTAACATTTTCCAACACGTGTGCGGGAATGAAAATTGCCACAGATAACTATACCTATACTTAGTCCAAATTGGTTCAATGCCTATAGTCGGAGGTGAATGTTTTTTTTTTAATTTCGGTAGAGTAATAATGCGTCTTTACGGCGTTAATATTTTTTGAAAATTCATATTGTGTTTATAAATAGAATATCATAGATAAACATGATTTTTTAAAACGAATATTTACTTTTATAACCAAATTAACATTTATATTTTGTGCGCTAAATACAAAAATACAAAAAAAAAAAACTGTTTTTTTATATTAGGCTGTTTAACGGCTTCATACCTTTGCTTCTCCTTCAACCTGGCGAAAGAAAATCATAGTTTCATAATAATTCATGACAAAAATACTTTTCGTTCTTTTGTTTAATTTCTTCAAAAGTGTATTGAAAAACGTCGTTTAATACACGTGGACATTTGTTATTGCAGTTCTCGGCTCAAAAACACTCTCGCCTGCGGCTCGGGTGTTAATTCCGCCTCGGATGTAATAACAAACTTTCTCCACTTGTATCAAAATGTACTATTAAAAAGCTCCATGACCCCTGTACTATTCAATGCATTCATCAGCAAAATGTTTTGAGTGCGTTACTTTGAGTCCTATTGTAACACGTGAGTTTTTACTCCAAAAAAGAGTTACTTTATTTGATGAACAGATTGCTTGGTTGTCGGCTTTGTAAAGTTTACGCCTTGGTTAACCAAGGCGTAAACTTTAGCGCTTTTTTGCTTAAGCGCTGTGGTAAAAAAGTTGAAAAACCAACACAGCATTATTTTTAGACATTGAAATGACAGCAGAAAAACGCAACAAATACAGCCGAAGATTTATATTTGCAGGCGGTATTATGCACTCCACTCATTCCCGCGCCGGTACTCAGTGTTACAGCTACTTGCCACTTGGTGCGCAATAACACTGGATTTGTATGTACCTGTCGCAGGCAAAGTTGGAACGTAAGGCATTTTACAAATGTCTGGGATTAGGCTGTTTTGGTTAGTTTTTTTTTTCAATATGAAATCAAATGAAATGAATGGAACGGATAAAAAAATGATTTTGACCAAAATGATTTTAAATACATTAGAGTAAGATGTTTTTTTTTTTTTTTTTACCACCTTTATTTGTGGCCCACCTGCAACAACAGTAAATAATTATTCTATTCTACTCTGAGAAATCAGTATGTACTATCGTGGACACTCCCGCCTGAACACCTTTAAGCTAATTTTTGCTTGCACTCGCAACATAGAAACGCTCTCTAGCCCCGCTCCGTTGACTTTGTATAGAATTATGAATAAAAGACAATACCGATCGGCCGAGCGCACTGACGACGCACGGAAAACGAGAGTTATTGTTATTTTGCGCGCCAAATTGACGCTTTCCTAATAGGCCTAAACTTTAAGGGGGCGTGGCTCGGCGCCTCCGCGTGATTTAAGCGAAAAAAATAAATTAACTGATCAGGCGGAACAGACCACGACTATACATTATTTACAATTTACAAATCTATTAAAATAAACTAAACTAGTAACTAACTTAAACTAAAAACTTAAAAAATGGCGTCAAAAAACTCGTCAACGCTGTGAACTCGTTACCACGCTGTATAGCAACGCTAAGCCTTTGGCAAGGTACAAGCCAGCCCTAGGGTCACGGGAAGTGACAAATGAGCGTTCTACGTTTTCTACTTTATGTAAACTATTGTCATACCCAGAGTAACTGTTGCGACCTTCGTTCGCGAGAAATTATTACAAAAATACTAGCTGTAGCCCGCAACGTCGTTCGCGTGTAAATTTTGATGTGTATGTGTGAGACTAAATAATAGCCTATGACCTATTCCCAGATCTACCAAATATACACAAAAAAAAATAGTAAAAATCGGTCAAGCCGTTTCGGAGAAGTTCGAAAACAAACACCGTGACACGAGAGTTTTAATATTAAATTACTTCTCTATTTGAATCGGATTTTGCTATCTATATTTTTTGCACGGAACCCAAATCCTTTTTCCTAAATAAATGTAAGCCTAAGTTACTTCTTTTATTTTATTTTATCTGCCAGTATAAGTCCCGTCAAAATCAGTCCAGCCGACAGACAAAAATGTAGAGTAGTAGAGGTAGGCGACAAAACTGCGACATGTTTCATTAAATATGATTTATTTTTATTATTTATCTGTATTCTACTCTAAAAGTCTTTTATTTATTACACTCATCATACTAGTACTCACATAGCATACAGCCTAGCCTAGATATCTAGAGTAGATACATAACTATCCGATGTCAGAGAGCTCTCTGATGGAGAACCACATTATTGCCGAGTACCATACGATATGCTTTTTACGCGGGCGCTAGATAGATAGATTCCTGCACCTATGAGTCTATGTGGTTTCGATTCTATCTGCTGGAAATCGCAGTACGCAAGCGTAAAATCCATTGTAGACAATGGTTTCTGCTAGAGCAATGGGATAAATTAAAGATAGTTTTGAAACTACAGACAGGCTAGCAAAATAAAAATAAAATAAGAATAATTTATTTAGAAAAGTGTACATTTAGGTGCAGTAGTGTTATTTCTCAAACAATGGCATAATCAGTGCATAAAAGTAAACTATAACTAAAATATATTTAACAGTTGCAGGAAGCGATAATGTGGAATTCAAATGTTTGTAAGCGACCTGCCCGATCTAGGTTTATTTAAACCTGTGTTTCAGGCCATCACTTTACATAGCACAAATTAACTAGGACAGTAAAAATTATAAAATAAAAGAAATCTATTAACAACTACTACCTATAAGAATAATCAAATTGGCACAAAATACATTAAACATTAAAACTAAATTAAATAAAGACATAAAGGGTGTAAAAAACCTCTTAACGAAGCCGAAAGGCACTTGTACTCCTCGTCATTGCGATCATTTTTTTGTTCTACACCATACCTGGGAACCTTTTAGTTACGGAAATATTGGGGGTCAAAGTTCCAACTTTTCGACAAGTTTTTCTTTAAATACAAGTTTTAATGCAAGATTTTAAACACCTCCGCGACCTCTGTACTATTCAATCCATACATCAGCACAATGTTTTGAGTGCGTTACATCGAGTTCTACCAAAAAACATGATTATTTACCCAAAAAAAAAGTCGTTTCCCAGCAATAATTTTTGCGTAAAGTTACTCAGTTTAATGTACAAAATGCTTGGTTGACGCCTTCGTGACGAGCTTGTTTACACCCTGTATGTACAATTAGATACGAGAATAAAATATGTAAGAATGAAAAATTATAGAATGAATGAAAGGGTACCTCGTCGAAAATGACATTAATATTTCTTTAAAATCGATTATAAAATGGTTGGATGAAAATAACTTACGAATAAATATAAGCAAGCATTTCAGCCAACGCATGCCAGATAGGAGCAATCTGCATGTTCAATAAAATAATGATAGGGTTAACGATGTGGTAAGCACTAAATTTCTAGGGCTAGAAATAGACAAAAAACTTCGTTGGAAGCAACACATAGATTCACTTTGCAAAAAACTAAGCACATCCGCTTACGCTATAAACACCTTGTCGTCTATTGTAAATCTAAACGCACTCCTGACTGCTTATCATGGTTTAGTCGAATGCCACCTACGATACGGCGTTATCTTTTGGGGCAACTCCACCGATAGAGAAACTGCATTCAAAGCTCAGAAAACAAATCAAAATGCATACGGTCCTTTTTAAAACTGCAAACTACTGATAGCTGCGTGCCATATTTTAAACAGCATAAAATATTAACTTTACCATGTATTTATATTTTAGAAATGGCAGTGTTTGTAAAGTTGAACCCTGATCGTTTTGACCACATAGGCGACACCTTTCCACGAAATAGGCGTGATAATAGTAGGCTGTGTCTCCCTGGTGCGAGAACGACTTTAATGCGCAAAAATGTGTGCTACATGGCGCCAGTCATATATAATAAAATACCGAGGACTTGGAAAGAACTAAACTTGACGTTACTTAAAAAAAAAACTTCGAAATTTTTTAGTAGACAATGCGTATTATAGTGTGACAGAATTTTTAATGGAGAAAGGAATTTCTTGATTAGGTACTTTATTAAACGACTGGACATTTGAAAAATATGACATTTAATTTTTATTTATTTTTTATTTTATTTGATATTTTATTCAATTCTAATACAAATAAGTTGACTGTAGAATAATTGTTGTGTTATTGTAATTATAGTAAATCAATCTTTAGATGTATTGACATTGTATATCTTTACTATGTAGTACTTAGCATATCTAGTGTCTTCTGTACTTTTGCATGCCTTTTGGTTAAATATGGCTGTTCCTATTATATTTTTATGTCACCGTGTTTTGTACCCATATTTGCAAAATAAATATCTTATCTTATCTTATCTTATCTCGTTGCTGCCTAGGTTGAAAGCACTACTGATGAGCATGAGGTACGGGGTTCGATTACCGAATGCGAAGTGTTATTGAGTTTTTCCCTTAGGATTTTCTTCGTGGCAGCCACAGAGTGTGGATTTGTGTATGGATGATGGCATGGGCTCGCCCCTATTACAAGGGACTTGGGACTTTTAAAACACAATTTTTATTTTTATTCATAGTTCTGATCTCATATTTATCTGTTTTAATACTAATTATCATATCTTGTCTTTTTTTAAATTTAACTGTAATTAGTTTGTAAAATTACAGCGTGTGTTTTCCTTTTTTTTTGTATTTTGTTTCGTAAGCTAAGTAATCTCTTAAATGTAGGGTCTACTATTGTATTTCATGTCTGGCCTAAAGGGAAAGAGGGACGAAGTTAAAATTACTATACGTTCTGCCGTTTTCTGCATTGACCGATTCCCAACTTCCCCCGCCACATATCCAGTATTACCGCTCATGATCCCCCATTATTGAGAATGCACAAGTTCCCGTACAATTTGATAGCCGTCTCCCATTCAATAGCACAATGGCTTGATATGAATGAATGACTGTATAAGAGTGAATGTAAACGAAACGCATCGGTTTGCTGAAGTTATTTGTACTCAAGATTTGAATGAGAGCTAGCTTTTTGTTAGATTGCTAGAAACCTATGTAAATATGAGGAGTATGTACAGGGTAGGTGATTTTTATTTTTTTATATGTATGGGCCTACTCTTGGCCTCAATCTAGTCCTGATGACGGAGATGAGTCCACGATGGCATGAGCTAACCCAAAAGAAGCCTGATACTTGCGACTTAGGGTCTCAGCACACATATGGGATCGGAAAGGGATCGTCACCGTATCGCCTCGAGCCGTTCAGAATGGTTTGTATTAAACTCCCTACTGCAACGCACACTAATCGGAATAATAACGTAATCGCCTCGCCTCGGAACAGGCTCCGAACTTGAATTCCCGCGCTTACGGCTCATCGTCCCCGCGCTTACGTTTCTCCGTCCCCGCGCTTACGTCTCTCCGTACCCGAGCTCACATCTCTTCGTCCACCCTTTCTTTGTAAACCAATTTTTCTTTGTAAATCATTGTAAACCAAGACATAACCGTGCGCTACACTTAACGTTTGGATTCAAACTGATCTGGTGCCAACCAGGTCAGCCAGGGGGCGGCGAGGCGTAAGCGCGGTGTCGCCTAGCCGTAGCCGAGTTGACGTACAGGCGCTGCTGATACGCTTTCGTTACGTGCATACGGTAGGTTGACGCCTGGTTGACAGCGAGGCGAAAGGCGTTACGGTTACGATCCCTTTCCGATCCCATATGTGTGCTGAGACCTTTAGTGTACGGCCTGGGTGCAATAGCGTTCGGCGGGGCGTTCTGCGAGGCGAACGGCCGACAGCGCGTTCAATGAGTGGCCATAGTGCTATGCCGTAACCAAACTCGTACCTACGCTGCAGGCGTCTACTCAGCACGCTTAGCCAAGTTGACAATCTACAATCGTTAACGCTAGTAGAACGACATCATCTCAACGTTAAATCATGTGATCAACACAAACGAATAGAAAATTCGTAGACAAGTTTACATCGTTCAAAATAATAGAATAGAATGTTATCGTTTCTACAATGTTGATCGTTATACTCTTTGGTAGGAACGCTCATCATAGACTAAAGTGTAGATTTTTCCTACAGACATTAGAGAACGAGCGATCGACTCAGTCGTGTCAACTTGGCTACCAATTTAGCGCTTACTACAATCGCTTACGCCGAGGCGTTTACGATTGTAGAAAGAGAATCGATATGAAACGTTTGTAACTTGGCTAGGCTTGCAAGCCAGTCACGTATAAATGCATGTATTTGACATGAACGCTGCACGCTCCGCCCCGCCGCACGCTCGATTCGAGCGGGCACTCTGGCCGTACACTTAAACAGATTTGGGGTCATTTGGGAACACCGACGCAGGCAGGGAATTCCACTTCTTGGCTGTGCGCATAATAAGAGATGTAGCAAAGCGCTTCATGCGAATGCGTGTAACATCGACAAGGTGTATGGGTACACACATGTATGGTAACCTGAAGTACGTCTGGACGCCCGATGGAATAATGGAGATAGAGGAATTAGCTTGTTATTTCGAAAAGCGTGATTTTACAACGTGATCTAGTGTATAAACTTGGCTCGTAACTTTATAATAATAGCCGCACGGGTAGTTCGAAGGTTAAGCTACGCTTCGTAGCTACGCGTCCTTGGATGGGAGACTATTCATTTCACACCAAGTTTCCTCCGTGCCTCGGATAGCACGTTAAGCTGTTGGTCCCGGCTGTCATTTGTAGATCTTTGACACTCGTTGCAGGTAGACAGTGGCCCGAAAAATATGACAACCAGTCTTGCCAAAGGGTATCGTATTACCGAGTACTAACTGGGTTGTGGAGGTCAGATAGGCAGTCGCTCCATGTAAACTACTGGTATTCAGCTGCATCCGGTTAGACTGGAAGCCGACCCCCAACATAGTTGGGAAAAGGCTAGGCAGATGATGATAACATCAACTTTGTGACTGAGCGATCCCTGAACTAAATGGCTAAGGTGGATGCTCCAACCAGCTCGCAGAAATTCATTTTTTTTTACGTTTTTTGCCACTTGCAGGCCAGTGCTAGGTTGCCGGGGCTGCGGGACTATTCGAAAGAGATACCGTGACCCCGGAACACAAAGGGCGATGAAGGAACATGGATGGGTTTTAGTCAGTAAAAGTCTGATACTCCCTCCTGCTCCGCCCAGAGCGGGAGGAGTCATTTGATGATTTCCCATCCGAAAAAAAAAAGGCCAGTGATAGGTTGTATGTTGATTAAAATATTCCTCGCGACTGTAAGACGTAGTTACATAATTATAATCATCAAAATCATCAATACAACCCTGCAAGCGCATAAAGGTGCAGGAATGACTTTCACCTTGAAAAACTCATGCCTGCACCTGTATGAGCATAAACTGAAATAAAAGTTAGATTTTGATTTTATGAGACACCCCCGAATACTGAAACCTCACTCAAAATTTAAGTAGCACTTATATTTAAGAGACACTCAAAAGTGACGTTTGGCCATACGAAATTTAAAGTTTAGGAGCTGCTCAAATGTTAAGCAGTCCTTAAATTTTGAGTGACGTTTCAGTATTCGGGGGTTAAACATGCAGATGTAAAACACCCCTGCCTAACCCTTTAGGGATAACAGACGTCATGTTATGTTATGATATCAGAAAATACTGCCTCATTGGTCGCAAGCACGACCACTGAACATGAGGCCCTAGGTTCGTTTCCCAGATCGGGCTAAGTGTTATTGGGGATTTTCATTAGGAATTTCTCAGTAGCAGCCACGGAGTCTGTGCCCGGTTGATGGCAATAGGCCCCCTATAACATGGAACTAAAACACAACTGGCGAAATGTGGGTGTACTATTAGATACACCTCTGCTTAACCCGTCGGGTATTACAGGCGTTATGCTATGTTATTAAACTTAATAGCATAGCATCATAGCAGTCATGTTATCTCTACTGCTCTATGTTTTAGGTTGTAGTTAAAGCCACATCTGTATTTAGGTATTGACAGCAAAGGTAGCTACCACAGTGACAAGATACCGCGGGTAACATAAATCATGATCTGTCGAATGACCAATTCGGTCGAGACGCCATTGTTTAACTATTGTGTCTATTTCGTGGACAGATCATGGGTTAACTTAAAGAGGTCGCGTTTTGTAAGCAACGTCGCAAATAGCGGTCAAATATGTTGCCATTCTGATATTAATCAGTATTACTGAATTATATTATGAGAGGAGCTTGTGGTTAAATATCGATCTTCAGGTTAAGCCGCGGATGGGAGACCACCCATTACATACCGAGTTTCCTTCGTGTATCGGAAAGCACCGTAAACCGTTGGTCTCGGCTGTCATTTGTAGATCTTTCGCAGTCGTTACAGGTAGTCAGTGACCTGAAAGTTTTAGTACCAGTCTTACCAAGAGGTATCGTATTACCCAGTACTAACTGGGTTGTGGAGGTCAGATAGGCAGTCGCTCCATGTAAAATGCATCCGGTTAGACTGGAAGCTGACCCCAAGATAGTTGGGAAAAGACTACCTAGGGAAACGATAGCAGGGTCCAACGGTTTGGAAAACTATAGACCTAATAATAATCGACCTGGAAATCAAATCCGCTTCTCCTACCACTAACATACCGCCCTTACACCGTGCCGACGCATACAAACGTGCCAAATTAGGCGATACACACACAGGTGAGAAAAAAACTCTTTTGACTTTCAGTTCATGTGGAATATGCTTTAAAATAGTTAGAATTTAAAGATAGCATGTTTAGGAGAAATTTTTTTTAGGCCCACTTGGACGTTAAGTTTATTATTCATATTACACCAAAAATAAGTAACAGTTATATTATAGTAACAAACGAAAGATTACACAGAATCGAAACCGGAATCTTAAAATCATAATAAAAAGTTATAAGTATTATGATATTTTTTTGCGAGTCAAATCATTCCTGTTATGGTGAATGTCAATTGACAGAAAATACTTACTTACGTTAATAGGGACGTTTTTTTCCGTTTACAAAAAAAGTATGGTAATCATATCTGCTTTAATTAAAACAGAATAGAATATAACAAGAAATATTATTAAACTGTGAGCATTTTAATGCTATTTTTAAAGGTTTACGCTACGCGTAGATGGTTTAAACAATCAATTTCGATTTACGTAAAAGTGTTTTTGCAGTTTTCGCATTTATTCCGGTTAGACAAGGCAAAGCTAATATAACCACTGTAATCTAGATATTTTAGGGAAGAAATCAATGTACGTTTCATTATTAAACGCTAAAATTTATGTGGGTCAACAAACAAAAAAAAATGCCTCCAAAGTGTGTTTTTTTTCATTACCACTGCTCTGAAAACGATGAAAGAAAACATTGTGAGGAACAAAAAAGGTCTTTCTTGAAATGTCTTAGTACCAAAAATTCAAAGACATGTGACATCTACCAACCCGCACTTGTTTTTTATCGTGTGGTTAGTGCCTAACCTGGTGTCAGAGTGTTTATGCCTCCCATGGGCCTCTGACTTGGCTTTACATGCCGTCGAGAAATATCTCTCAGGCATGCTGGTTTCCTCACGATGTTTTCCTTCACCGAAGCAAGTGATAATTATACAATACGCACATGAATCCGAAAAATAGGAGGTGCGTGCGTTGTGTTCGAACTCGAGACCTTCTGACTTTGCAGTGTGACGGTCGCACAACCTCCACTAGAACCTCGTGATGAATTACAGTCCACTCCCACTCATAGAAAGGAGGTATTTATCCCAGCTGTGGGAACATTATACGCTGATTATGCTTGGCACCACGTTACAGCTCTTAAACCTGGCAAATTGCCAATATAACTTAACCTAATGTTATATTAAGTACTTTCTAAGTTAAACTAACCTAGTTTAGTGCAAAATTAGCATCCATTATCTGCCTGGCCTTGTCGGCTTCCAGTCTAACCGGATGCAGCTGATTACCAGTATTTTACATGAAGCGACTGCCTATCTGACCTCTACAACCCAGTCACAGTTAATAGTAATACGATGCCCCTTGGTAGGACTTACTTACATAGGTACTTCGTTTATGTCTAATTAATGGTCTAAATAAATATCGTCACAAAAACTTTTCCTGAACTTTTTCCATCTTACACCGCGTAGCGACATTTCAGGGGGTCGGTTACACAAAAACTTGGTGACATTTATTTAATCAACGGTTTAAATACAAGTGAAGAATAGCATTGGCAAGAAATATATATGTATGCCTAGCTACCTTAGTGGGTACACATAATCATATAATCAAACCTGAAGGAAAACTTGTATTTTATTTTTAAGCGCCACGTACCCAAATTGACATTTAAAAGTTTTCTTACATTTATTTAACACTTGTCACTTTTGTCTAACAGCGGGCTTGGACTGCTTTTAATTGTTATTTGATTAGAAGCTTACTTCAGTAAACTAGAATACTTATCTAAGTCAATTTCCAATTGCTTTTGAAACACTAACATTGGACAAATAACCATAAATATTTCCGTTTAATACAAACATGTATTGAACGGAAATATTTTATTTTATATTATATTATTTTATATATTATTTATTTCAAATCCATACCAAACACAGAAACACTTACACACAGGTAGCGAACACAACCAAGCTCACCTTACCTAACCCCTCGTTAACGGCTGTTAACCACGAATTGACTGCAGCAACAAACGGCCGTCTAACTGCCGTCAGCATGGTGCCACCGGCCGGCTCAGGTGTTGGTTAATACACTTTGAGTGACTCGTCCTTTCTCTGGTAAACGCCGCTTTTACAGTTTATACATATTTATATACACTTTCCTTATAATTATACAGGTTTATGTTTATAGAGAAGATACGCAGTTAGTTGTATCACACTGTAATACTAACTAATGCTTTACCCAGGCAGTTGTTCTAAGGCGACTGGAAGCCGTCTAGATCAAACTGTTTAAGACATACCAGTTTTATTACCTGCAGGGCTATTACGTATCTTTCTGATATCCAGTGACTATCGAGCTTCGGTTGTACACCGAACTATCAAAGTTCGGTGGACAACTGTGAATGTCATAATATTGGTATTACGTATCACACTGAGTGGATATCACTTTACGGTGACTAACAGGGTCATACACAATACGAAACTAACCTTTTGACCGTTAATTGATGGACACTGAGCCCAGTTACCATCATTTCGAGCTGTCAACAGAGATACGTAATACCCCTACTGCTTAGTTCATGTCTTGAAGTAGTGAGAGCATCGAGAAAGCAATTTATTATACAGGATATAAACAGACCCTTCACGAAACCGTCAACCAAGCATTTTGTAGGTACATCAAACTAAGTAACTCTACGTAAAAATTATTGCTGGGGAACGACTTACTTTTTCGGGGTGAAAAATCACGTTTAAGGTAAAACATTTAAAACATTGTGTTTATGGACGAGTTATGGACGTATTTAAAGTTAAGTTATGCCCTTAAAAATTAGTATTTGAAAAAAAACTTGTGAAAATTTAGGAACTTTGACCCCCAATATCTCCGTAACTAGAAGGTCCCAGGTATGAACTAGAACAAAAATAAAAGATCGCAATGACGGGGAGAACAAGCTTAACCTTGCCTTTCGGCTTCGTTAGGGGTCTTTTTACACCCTTTAAGTATAGTTGATCTGTGCGTGCGTTCTGCAACCAGCAGGCTTAGCCAAGTTGACAATCTACAATCGGTAACGCTAGTAGAATGACATCATCTCAACGTTAAATCACTTGATCAACACAAACGAATAGAAAATTCGTAGACAAGTTTACATCGTTAGAAAATGTTAGAATAAAATATTTTTGTTTCTACAATGTTGATCGCTATACTCTTAGGTAGAGAACGTTTACCATAGAATAAAGTGTAGGTTTTTTCCAAAGACATTAGAGAACGAGCGATAGATTCAGTCGTGTCAACTTGGCTACCAATTTAGCGCTTTCTACAACCGCTTATACGATTGTAGAAAGAGAATCGATATGAAACGTTTGTAACTTGGCAAGGCCTGCTGGAGAAGGTTCCAGTCGTGGACAAAGATTTCAGGGAGGACAAAAAGTCTCGACAACAGTTTTCTTGCTTCCCTGCCGTAATTATATTTTAGGAATTTTCAGGGTTTCCTATGGCCTTAGGGTACATCGTGGTGATGCCTGAGGGAAGGCTATGTCCAGCAGTGGACGTCTTCCTTCTGGTATGATGACGATGATGACATGTTTTGAATTCCATTTTCATTAGTAGACTTTTCCAGGCTAAAAATGTACCAAACTGTACATCCAAATAGTTCATTAATATAGACTAAAAGTACTAGGCTAACAGAAATCAAAGGTAGTTCCAATTCCAATGTATGAACTAAAAAATATCAAGTATTTATTTAAATAAAGATCGGACTCTTTGATAAAAAATATATTTTTACTTTTAATTTTAGCTCCGGAACAAGTGTTTGTAGACAGGGTAAAGTGTAAAAATATGGGAAAAAAATATTACTTTTTTATTTTCAAATAGTGAATGAAAATATTTTGCGAACGCGCCCCGTAGTTGAGAGGTCGAGGGGTAGTGTTGTGACACGGTGTCGATAAAATATTTTTATTTCATGGTTTTACTCTAAAAAGTGCGAGATTGTCTTGTTTAGAGAACGGAGGTACCATCTCAACCGACGAATCTCACCACCAATACGGCTCTTTTTGTTTGCAGCACCAGGCCGCTATTGAAGCGCTAAACTTTCTCTTCCTTTGTCCTTAATTTTTTGTTTTTATTCCTATTAGTCAAAAAAGGGTGGTCAAACAATAGAATAGAATTTTTGTAAAACAAAGGATAACGTAAAAAAAGGTCGCATATTTTTGTCGTTTTACTACTATTGGTCCGAACAAATCTTCTTCGTGTCGATGATTCGTTAAGGGTGGTAAATAGATGTGGACATCGTGTGCACGGGATTTTATTTTAAATATGAGCAGATTTCGTTCGAGCCCATGGTACACATACAAGGTGTAAAAAGACGCTTCACGAAACCGTCAACCAAGCATTCTGTAGATCAAATGATGTAACAATATGCAAAAGATATTGCTGGGAACGAATAATTTTTTTATGAGTGTAAAATCACGGTTTAAGCTTTAATCAGTTTTACGCACTCGAAACATTGTGTTGATGGATGAATTAATTTAATAATATAGGCAACCTACATTGTAAATACAATAATTTATTTATTATTATTTTATATTAAAACCTAAAATAAAAAAAATAAAACTTGTAAATTTTTGGTTTGACCTCCATTGTCTTCGTAACTAGAAGGTAATTTCAGTTTCGTTAATGGTCTTTTTAAACCATTGAAGATTTAATTTTTTTTTTATGAATTCTAATATCGATACGGCCTCGCCACTACTCTCTAATATGGAGTGAATGCCGAAAGTTTGCATATTTGTATATTTTCCGGCGGAAACCTTTTATACTATTACAGTTACTGTAAAATACTTCATCTTCATAGTACATTTCTGAAATAGCCGCGCTGTTTCGTATACAGGGTGAGTACTCAGTACTACTCCAGCGTTTCATTTGCATTTCGGTGCATAAGTCATATGGAAACATAACAGAGCGCCTGTTCCCCTCAAAAGGTTAGGTAGAACTGTGTAATATAATTTTTTGATCTGCTTACCTATACTAATATTATAAAGTTTGTTTGTATGCAGGGGGTAATCTTCTCTCTTTGAGGAGTGGCTGGAGAGACGCCACGGCGTCCTCACCTTCCGCCTGACGCAGGTTCTTACCGGACACGGATGTTTCGGTAAGTTCCTGCACCGAATCGGGCGGGAGGAGACGCCCGGGTGTTTCCATTGTGAGGATCGACCGGAGGACACGGTGGAGAACACGGTGGAGGTGTGCCCCGCTTGGGTGGAGCACCGCCGTGTCCTTGAGGTGGCGATCGGTGGCGGCGACCTCTCGCTTCCGGCCCTGGTTCGTGCCATGGTCCGGAGCGAGACGGAATGGGACGCCGTCACCTCCTTCTGCGAAGCAGTCATGCTAGCGAAGGAGGTGGCGGAACGTGAGAGGGAGAGATCCTCACGTCCCGGCCGCCGCGGGAGACGCCCCGGGCGTCGGGGGCCACATGGTGGCTTCCGGCCACCGTAGGCGCGGGCCTGTGGACGGGGAGCTATGGGCTAGCTCGCCGTCCTTCCGTCTCATGACTACAGGCCGTGTCGACGGCGCGTTCGTGTTCCACGCGCGCCTCAAAGAGAGTCAGCAATAGGGAAGGGGTCCGCAAGGGCCGAAGCCTGCCGGGGCTGCGGGACTATTCGAAAGAGATACCGTGGCCCCGGAACACAAAGGGCGAGGAGGGAACATGAATGGGTTTTAGTCAGTAAAAGTCTGACACTCCCTCCTGCTCCGCCCAGAGCGGGAGGTGTTATTTGATGATTTCCCATCCTAAAAAAAAAAGGGGGTAACTTCGGAACTAATAATCCAATTCTTAAAATTCTTTCACTGGCAGAAAGCTACATTATTTGTGAGTGCTACAGGCCATAAATTATATTGGTCAGGTTGGCAGGATTTATTCCGTCAGGCTCGAGCATTATGTGGGCAGAAGATGGGTTTCGTGCAATGAAAACACATTGGGTGTGATAGACTGTTTATAATAAACTAACAAATTATTTGACATAACACTTTAACACAATAACACGGGGCTCAATGAATAGGGTACAGTTTCAAGACGTCTCAACTCCGCTGCGATCAGACCCAGCGATTCATTCCCGTGTCCGTATACCAATGACCGGATCCGATTTATTTATATCATGCATAATTATCACAATTTTTGCGGACGAAGTCGCGAGCGAAGTGCTAGGTACTTTAAACATACAACAGCTGGTCAAACATACAAATCTGTCAGATTGTTTATTACATTACATATCATAACATCACGCCTTGTAATTTCCGAAAGGTTAGGCAGAGTTGAACCTAATAGTACACCCACATTTCGCCAGTTATGTTTACGTCCCATGTAATAGGGGGCGAGCCTATTGCCGTTAACCGGGATCAAATCCAGACTCCGTGGCTGTTACTGATAATTTCTGATGGATTACAGGCGTGGTGTTTCTGTCCTGTTATTTCTCCCGCCAAACAGCGCTGCTGTGTTTAAAAAAACCGGCCAAGTGCAAGTTGAACTCATGCACCGAAAGTTCCGTATAAACTTGGAGGTATTTTGTTATTAAACTACATATTATATTAAACTATATATTATATTTTATTAGCTTATACTTATTTTATATTGTGTGTTTTTCTATGTTATGTGTTTATAATTTATATTTTATGTATAATAGCATCGTATTGGACGAGTCTGTAATGATGTCATAATTGGTAAATAAATAATAAATAAATATTTACGGTTTTCTGCTGTAAGACATTGCTTCTTTCCAAATTTCATGATTCTAGGTCAACAGGAAGTACACTTAGGTTTTGATTCCCTTGTGAAATCGTAAAATATGCGACATAAACGGTCATATCTTTTGATCGCGTTGACTTACAAATTTGATTTTTCATTGCTTTAAGGGACCCCAGTATTTGTTATTATTCATATTCATATATTCATATTCTTTATTGCACACAAAATAAAATAAAAAATATATATACACAAAATTCAAATATATAGCTTCGCTCGTTGGGTTATTAATTTCAGCTTGTTTCACCACTACGCGTTCCTGAGTAAAAGGGTATTGACAGAGAGACAGACGGACAGGCGGACAACAAAGTGATCCTACAAGGGTTCCCTTTTTGCTGACTAAGGTCCGGAACCCTAAAAAAATACCAACACATAGCAAAAAATCATGTCTGATTTTTTTTCTAAAAATCTTAAAAATATTTAACAGATAAGTATGAGTATATATCAATAGTTATGTCACTATACAATATGACGGCAGGGATGCTCCTCTTGCTTGACAATGCCCGACTGAACGGAAGGCTCTAATTGGTACAGCCTCCAGCGTTTGGGAGTCGGATGGGAGGCGCGGAATAACGAATACATTGCGATGTTATAACTTATAATGATTTTAGTTTGTGAGAAATATTTTTTTAAGAAAAATATGTATTTTTTTTAAGTTTGTTACTTCGAAGTTTGAAGTCTGGGCCTACAATAATTATAATATCTAGCTTGTTAGTTCAGAAAATATTATTTTGTTGTTGTTGCGGAGGTCGTGGCTAAATAATAACAGGCGCTCGGGTCGATCTTCAGGTCAAGCCGCGCTTGCTTAGGTTGGTTCGTGGATGGGTGTCCACCCATTACTTACCGAGTAATGGCTGTACACACATAAAAAAAAGTTTGCGATTACTTTGAAAAATCGAAATGTTTTTTGTGACGGTAGATGATATTATGATTTCTTCGTATTTTTAGATCATTTATTTTAAAATATACAGGATGTAAACCACATCATCACGAAGCCGCACTTTACGCAAAAATTATTGCTGGGAAACGACTTTTTTTTTAGGTGAAAAATCATGTTTTGTTGTAGAACTCAATGTAACGCACTGAAAACATTGTGCTGATGGAAGGATTGAAGAAGTACGGGGGTCGTGGAGGTGTTTAAAGTAAAAATCTTACATTGAAATCTTGTATTTAAAAAAAAAGTTGCCAAAAAGTTGGAACTTTGACCCCCAATATCTCCGTAACTAGAAGGTTCCCAGGTATGGTGTAGAACAAATAAATGATCGCAATGACGAGGAGAACAAGTGCCTTTCAGCTTCGTTAAGAGGTGTTTTACACCCTATATATTTAGAATATAATACAATAAAATTGAAAAGAAAACACACAACAAAGAACTTTTCTTGATAAAGTTCAATTTAAAAAAATATTTAAGCTTATGTGTGTATGTGGATGTAATGGTTTCCTCCGTGCCTCTGAAAGCACGTTAACCCGTTGGTCCCGGCTCTCATTTCTAGATCTTTGACAGTCGTTACAGGTAGTCAGTGGTGTCCCGAAAGTTTGACAAACCAGTCTTACCAAGAGGTATCGTATTGCCCAGTATACTAACTGGGTTGTCGAGTTCAGATAGGCAGTCGCTCCATATAAACTACTGGTATTCAGCTGCATCTGGTTAGACTGGAAGCCGACCCCAACATAGTTGGGAAAAGGCTAGGCAGATGATGATAGGATGCCATACTTTGTTTAATTGAAAGCTGCTCTTCGGTATTTTATGTTCTGTCCATCAAAGTGTTGCGTATGTTTTACCGTCTCAAAAAATATTCTTTTTTGAATACTTATAATTATATCTACATTTCATAGACATCTAACAGGAAATACAGGGTGTAAACAGACTCTTCACGAAGCCGTTAATCAAGCATTCTGTACATCAAACTAAGTAACTCTACGCAAAAATTATTGCTGGGAAAATACTTTTTTTTTTGGGGTGAAAAATCACGTTTTACGGTAAAACTCAATGTAACACACTCAAAACATTGTGCTGGTGGATGGATTGAATAGTGTGGAGGTGCTTAAAGTTAAGTTCTTACATTGAAAACATGTATTAAAAAAAAAACTTGTGAAAAAGTTGAAACTTTGGCCGCCAAGTGCCAATATCTCCGTAACTAGAAGGTTCCCAGGTATAGTCTAGAACAAAACAAATATCGCAATGACGGGGAGAACAAGTGCCTTTCAGCTTCGTTAAGAGTCTTTTTACATCCTGTATACCACGGTTTGTTTGTAAATCTTGTACAAATAAAGGAATTGAAATATGTTACAAAAATCTAGAAAGTTTTATTTCAATGATTACAAGAAGAAATATCAAAGAAAAATAAATGTCTCCAGGACTTGAATGAGGCAAACGATAGAGCTGACCAGGATACCAGGTTGGCATGAGCTCAAGGTGGTATGCATTTTAATTGTTCAGGGTATAGGATTCATGCCCGCCTAGTACTGTTCGTAAGGTTACTGCCCAAACTAGCGCAACTGTACGAACACTACTCGATCCCATGCAATGTTTTTGAGTAAAGAAAAGAAAGAAAAAATATTTGTTTGACGTCAGTTATTAAAGCACACATACAATAATATAAAAAAAGTAATAGTTTATTACTCAAAAATACGGTCGACGCGGACGTCGTACGGTCAACGGGAACAATTTTTTCAATACACTTCCTCGAAAACTGGTTCATAACGCACTACGATTAGGTTCAACATGCAATGTATTTCACACATGTGTGCGGGCATGAAAATTGCCACAGATAACTATACCTATACTGCCTATACTTAGTTCAAATTGGTTCAATGCAGAGAATGTTTTGTTTTTTTAATTTTGGCAAAGCAATAATGCGTCTTTACCGCCTAAATATTATTTAAATATTCAAATTGTGTTTATAAATGGAATATCATAGATAAACATGATTATTTGAAACTAATATTTACTTTTATAAACAAATTAACATTTATTTGTGTTCTAAATTAAAAAATATTTAAAAAATACTATTTTTTATATTAGGCTGTTTAGCGGCTTCATACCTTTGCTTCTCCTTCAACCTGGCGAAAGCAAAGCGCGGAAAAAAAGAAAATTAAAATCATAGTTTCTTATTAATTTATGATTAAAATATTTTTCGTTATTTTATTTTATTTCTTCAGAAGTGTATTGAAAAACGTCGTTTGATACACGTGGACATTTGTTATTGCAGTTCTCAGCTCAAAAACACCCTCGCCTACGGCTCGGGAGTTAATTCCGCCTCGGATGCAATAACAAACTTTCTCCACTTGTATCAAAATGTACTATTTTGTATCAGGATGTACTATTTCAGTTCTGTAGGCTAATTCACGTAACTAAAGAAGTGCTGTGCATTGCAGTTGCAGTTAAGTTTCGATCAAAACAATGCTTTTCGTATTCTCTACCACCGCTGTCAGACATGCTCGCGTCAAGTTCGCGTCACGCGAGCACAATAACGGCATTCTACTGTTGCGCGTCTTTGGTGTGTGCTTCGGAACGCAACATGATCGGTATTCTACTAAGTAAGAAAAAGCACTAAAACCTGTAATCGATTCTATTCGATTATTTAGTGAGCAATATTTTTTCTCTCATATGGCCACACCATAAGTAAGTTTAGTAGAGTTTGGCTGTCGTACAGTTGACGTGCAGTTCACGCGCAGTTCAAAGATTACAAGAATACCGTCTAACAGTCGAACTTGAACTTAACTGCAACTGCACTACAACTTCATTGGCGCGTCATAAAATTACGTGAATTAGCCCTCTGATTGGTTTAAATCAAAATAAGAGATCACAAAGATTTATTAAAAGACATGACATAATTATGCCCCATGGCAAAAATCCTTGCTTATTGTTCGCCCTTTTTAACTCTTGTGAATTACTCTCCTATTGCTATCAATCGGGCACAAATCCAGACTTACTGGCTGCTGAGATATCGATTAAGAAAAACCCAATAACATTTTGCCCCACCTGGGAATCGAACCCGGGAACTTAGGCTCAGCAGTGGCGCTTGCGATCAACTAAACCAACATGGCAGTGAACGAGGTAGTAAGATTTTAATTAAATTGATTTTTTTTAAACACCCCAGAGCGTCTCTTACACAGGGGTTTTCGACCAAAACCGCGAGAAAACACTAGTTTACTCCAAAACACAGGATTTATCCACTAAGTACAGGCCTGCTATAACTCGTCCCCTACGGCCGATACCCATTAAACTGACAACCAATTAAAGTGTGAACCCATGTAATTGAATTTAACTGATATTATCATTGGTTTGCCCTCAGGCTTAACACTTAATGAATGTGTCGTGATGCAAAATTTAATTAATTACAGTGCTGTTTTGGAGGTAATAATTTTTGGTGGAGTTTGGTCACCTGTTTGAGCCTCTACTTTTAATGATTTTACTTTAGCTTCCATTGAAGATTATTTATTACGTGATATCACGCCTGTAATCTCCAAAGGGATAGACAGAGGTGTACCATCTCAACGGACGAAATCTCACCACCAATACGGCTCTTTTTGTTTGCAGCGTCCGTCCGGCCGCTATTGAAGCGCTAAACTTTCTCTTCCTTTGTCCTTTTTTTTGTTTTATTCCTATTAGTCCAAAAAAGGTGGTCAAACAATAGAATAGAATTTTTGTAAAATTAAGGATAACGTAAAAAAGGGTCGCATATTTTTTGTCTTTTTACTACTATTGGTCCACATGCTCTTTGTGCGGACCAATAGAAGTTCTTCTTCTTCTTCGTGTCGATGATTCGTTAAGGGTGGTAAACAGATGTGGACATCGTGTGCACTGGATTTTATTTGATATAGGAGCAGATTTCGTTCGAGTTCATGGTACCTAATAGTACACCCACATTTCGCCAGTTATGTTTAAGTTCCATGTAATAGGGGCGAGCATATTGCTATCAATTTGGTCTGCTACTGAGAAATTTCAGATAAAATTCCAATGCCCGGACTGGGTATCGAACCCAGGACTTTATGCTGGGAAGTCGCGTTTGCGACCACCAGACACCATGTTCTCGTGAACAATTTCCCCGTCATACCGTATGCACCATTGACCTTAATTTCCTTCACATTGATTTTAATTTTAATTTAGTTTATAATTTTGGTTTGATTTTAATTTGCTTTTGATTCTATTTTGATTTTGTTTTTAATTTTGGTTGAATTTATTGTCTTTTATCACATTTGTGTATTGTTGCTGTATATTGTTATTTACTTATGTGGACTTGGTCTTTGACGGAGGCTCAGAAGTAAAAACTCAAGGTTTGCCAAAGAGCGATGGAGCGTAGCATTTTAAACATCAAATCACCGATCGAATACGCAACACCACAATACGATCCAAGACAGGCATCACCGATGTTGGCGATAAGTCTGCGAGGTTGAAATGGGACTGGGCGGGTCACATTTCCAGAAATGGGTCAGCACAGATGGGCCAGAATCGTCACACAGTGGGTGCCTGAAGACGGTCGTCGTCACCGAGGCAGGCCCAAAAAAGCCGTTCCTTACTGATTGGCCAGAGGAGGCAACACCGGGAGAGATGGAAGGAAATGGGGGAGGCCTTTGCCCAGCAGTGGGACAGAACAGGATAATTAAAATATATATATATATATATATTTTTGGTAGGTCTGAGAATAGGTCGTAATTTATTTTAGTCTCACATCGAAATTTCCACGAAAACGAAGTTGCGGCAAACGAACAGCTAATAGGTACATATGTTATATTTTGGCCTCGACTTTATTCTCATTGGAAAAATTGTGTATAAGAAATAAAACCAAAGATTATTTTACTAAGATATAGATATTTATTTATTTCAAAGACAATTACATAATGTAAGCTTATTTTCTACTAATCCCTTCGGAATAAAATCATGAAGTTATTAAGTAACCACACCCACTCAGCTGTAATTGGATAAAATTAAAACCCATGGGGACAGTGTTCTGGTTGCCATGGCAACGGAAACCATAACAAAATCTTGGGTTTCCCATTGGTTCTTTCCTATGTGTAATGGGAGTAAAAAGACACTGGCACTTGTTCTCCCCGTCATTGCGATCATTTTTTTGTTCTGGACTATAAACCTGGGAACCTTCTAGTTACGGAGAGGAGGTCAAAGTTCCAACTTTTTCATAAGTTTTTTTTCATAACTTTACTTTATATACCTAGGTAAGTACCTCCATAACCCGTTTACCACTCAATGCACACGCACAATGTGTTGAGTGCGTTACATTGAGTTATAACGTAAAACGGTCAGATAGGCAGTCACTCCATGTAAAATACTGGTCCAGTATTCAGCTGCATCCGGTTAGACAGGAAGCCGACCACAACATAGGTGGGAAAAGGCTAGGCTGATGATCTGATGCTACCTATAGCAAATAAATAAATAAATCCACGAATCTAAATCGAAAATAGGTTCAAGTATCCCAATACTTGTACCTATTTTCAATTTAAAAACCGTGGTTTTTACGTAACGTTTACACCTAGCGCTCGGGCTACGGCATCTGAAATTTTGAACTCCTCGGAGTCGATGCGACCTGCGTCATTTTGTTTACTTCGTCGTCCCGTCACTCTGCAAGACGCGTCATTGTGACACGTGGAAAGCTTTAAAAACTTCATTCATTTGTTTTCTTCGCTGTCGCCGTGGCAACACGCGTCATGTCTGTTAAGCGAGTATTTCTTGACCAAGATAAGACGGTGATTGAGCAGTGATGGTCTAGTGCAGTGACCGTTGGACTGCCAAGTCATAGGTCTCGAGTTCGAACCCAAAACACGCACCTCTCATTTTTCAGATTCATGTGGGTATTGTATAACTATCACTTGCTTCGGTGAAGGAAAACATCGTGAGGACACCAACATGCCTGAGAGATATTACTTGACGGCATGTAAAGCCAAGTCAGAGGCCCATGGGCGGTATAAAAACTCTGACACCATGTTAGGTACTAACCACACGATAAAAATAAGAAAGTGTTAAGCTCCAGTTGTGATACTGGTGGTCTCGACTAACTGAAACTGCCGCTTTTCGATATGAAGACTATATAATATTGACTGGGTAGGTTACAAATAAATATGGCCGATGTATGCCCACAGTAAGTGATGGTGAAGTGTCCCTCGGTGTGTTCGGGGGCCTTGCGTTAGGTTAGGCGTTAAAGATGATATAGAATCCTCTGAGGCGATTCCACCGGGCGGAACCGGAATGTGATGGTCCGGAACAGCGTGTCTGATGCCAATAAGCCTGCCTTTTAAGTAAAAAAGTAGTTTTACACTTATAAATAGGTATGATCTATCGTTTCTTAAGGTTCCATAAATGACTAACCAGCCCATGATTTTGCTCGCGTTATGGTTCGAAATTATTCCACGGGAACGTGTAAATATAGCCTACTGCTTCTGCCAGCGGCTTCGCCCGCGTGAAGTTTAATAATTGTCCCATGGGATCTTACTACCGGGATAAAATGTCCAATGTGTATCCTATGTATTAATCCAAGTTATAAACTATCTGTGTGCAAAATTTCATCCCAATCCGTTCAGTAGTTTTTGTGTAAAACGAGTAACAAACATACTTACATACAAACTTTCGCATTTATAATATTAAGTGTGATCGGTTAGTAAGTACAAGTAAACCCTGCCTACCCTTCGGGGTATCAGCTTTGTTATTTTTATTTAAAAGTCCTGTCTATATTATCTAAGGGTTCCTGTTTTTAAGAGCAATTTATAAGGAGTTGCCTACTTACATCGGAGACAGTCGTCTTCTAATCGTGTAAAGTAGAGTGTGTGCCAATTCCTTTGGAAAACTAGTTTGACAGTGATTCGTTGTGGGTATTGTAACCAAAGAAATTCGAAATATTTTCAGACAAAATTTTGTTCTGAACATTTTCGATTTTGACACACGAATGCTACCTGACAAGCTGGCGTATGACACTAGCAAGAAACTTATATACTAACTGGAATGAGGACGGGCAAGTCAAAAACGTTCCGAGCGAGAAAGCTTCGAGAGTGGATGTTGTCTCTTTCTAATAGGGTGTCCAATAATCATACTAACTCTTGAGACAGTTTAAGAGTAGCTGTTATTTTATTGTTTAATGATGATGACCTGCAACTCAATAGCATTCTAGGCGAAATAGCTTCAAGAGTGGATGCCATTAACTTTTTATGTTAAGGTGAAAGCGTCAGGCTAGCCCGCGAAATTCATTTTTTTTACGTTCTTTGCAATTTGTAGACCAGTGCTAGGTTGTATGTTTATTAAAATATTGTTCGCGACTGTAAGACTTATATAGTTACAGAATTATAATCATCAAAATCATCAATACAACCCTCGAAGTTCATAAAACGAGGAAAGACTTTTTCAAGGTCAAAATCATTCCTCGACCTTTATAAACTAAAAACTCTTGTTTACCTATAATGTTTTAGTAACATTCGCCAATATTTATTTTATATTCCGAAACCATTCATTTTCACTCGCAGCTCGCCAAATGGATTCTTTTGCTGGAGAAGCATGGAAAAATCCTTAGGACACAGCATGGTGGGGCGGACTCTTTTCTTTTCAATATTTGTATTTAAAAAGCAAACTAGGTACTACCGAAACCATGTGCGATGTCCGATGTTTCTAATTTACATAATATACTTTTGATTACTATGTACGACAACGGTGTTCAAAACTTCGAACTTACTTACTTAATTTATTTGGATATTTCCCGTTTGTAATCTAAAACTTGGTAACCCTAGTCGTAATAAACAACCAAAGTTAAAAAACTTCCCTAAAAAACGAAATTCCACATCCAGCAAACCCTTACTACTACACCCCTTCACACAACACAATTTTACCATTTTTAAAGCGGATTATTTCACTTGTATACAATAAAAGTACTTAAATGACTTAAACGCGAAAATGTATCGGCCATATTGTTTACATCGGTGACAAGACAAGACAGGGACACCATCCACCTTTGTCGGTTTCTCGCTCGGAACGTTTTGTTTTTTTTCTTTTCTATTGAATCCATCGTACAAATTTAAACTCTAAACTTTTGGGATAGGGTTTATTTTTATTTTTTTAGCATTTTGTTCGTACTCATTCCAGTTAGTATATAATTTCCTTGGACACTAGCTATAATAGACACTGATTTGTTACTAAGTAGTGTCAAGTATTGGATTACGATTTTCTTCGTCTTGTCCCGTCTATCGCTCGTAAATATCTAAATGTCTTTGAAACCATCCATGGTTTGTATTTGACTATTAATAGCTCAATAGGGCTGTTAGAAATAAAAAAACGATTTTATGATAATGAAGCCTTTATTTTTATTAAAACACATAATACAGATATACAAAGGGCATATACACAAAACAATCGTACAAATTAACACAAGATAGGTACACAGTTAGAACTTCAAAACCATTTCAGAAGTTAATGCGAACTAACGTTCATTTTATTTATTATATCATTTAAGGTGGATACTCCAGGGTAGCCCGCATCGGGGCTGCGGGACTATTCGAAAGAGATACCGTGGCCCCGGAACATAAAGGGCGATGAAGGAACATGGATGGGTTTTAGTCAGTAAAAGTCTGACACTCCCTCCTGCTCCGCCCAGAGCGGGAGAAGTCATTTGATGATTTCCCATCCGAAAAAAAAAAAAAAAAAAAACAAACGGGTAGCCCGCATAAAATCATCAATACTATAAGTATTGATGATTTTGATGAGTATAATTCTGTAACTACATACGTGTTACAGCCGCGAATCATATTTTAATCAACATAAAACCTGACACTGACCTGCAAATTGCAAAAAACGTAAGCTAACGCTACCCTGGAGCATCCACCTTATGTAGGTACACACAAGAGGGGGCATAAGCAAACATCATAACATAACTTAGTACAAAGCCACAGCTTATTTCAAAAAGAATTTCTACCACCACCAGAAGGCCTGCGAGAGGAAAAATGAAATGTTGACATAGTCTTGAACAGGACGAGAATAACATGTATAGTATGAATGCCTTGACCTTGATATTAAACACTAGCGGACGTCACGCGGTTTCACCCGCGTATTTCCCGTTCCCGTGGGAGTACTGGGAAAAAATATAGCCTATGTTACTCAGTAAAGACGTGGCTTTCTAATGGTGAAAGAATGAAATCGTAAATTGAAATCGGCGCGGTAGTTTTTGAGTTTATTCATTACAAACATACACACAAAAATACAAATCTTTCCTCTTTATTTTATTAGTGTAGATAAGTTCACTACACATTTACAAGTATGTAATAATATTATGACCTATATAAATACCTATCGCTAAAATGTATAAACAAATATGTTACTATAGGTACCTAATACTTATTTAAATATTCACTATTGAGTTGAGAGGAAATTAAGGTAAAATGCTCTTTTAATCTATTTTTGGAAATCGAAATACTTTTTAGGGCTCAAATACTTTTAATATTAGTAGTAGGTAGGTACTTACTTAGCTGCACGTAAAGCCGTTGGTCCTGGCTGTCTTTTGTAGATCTTTGACAGTCGTTACAGGTATGTCAGTTGCCCGAAAGTCTGACAGCTAGTCTTACCAAGGGGTATCGTACTAACTGGGTGGGCAGGTCAGATTATATACTGGTATTCAGTTGCATCCGGTTAGACTTGAAGCCGACCCCAACATAGTTGGGAAAAGGCTACGCAGATGATGATGACGTTGAATTGTTGAGTAGGATTTATTTAAAACATTGAAATTATATTGTGAATAATTATTATTTTAACTGAAAAAATCAAAATCAAAAATCATTTATTTGCGTAAATAAGGTACAGGAGGATCTTAAAGATAAAATTCATATTTCTCTTATTCTGCCATTAATTTCGGCGTGCAAAACTTACATAATATAGTTAGTAAAAAAAAAAAAAATTTAATTTGAGTCATGCATGCAGTTTGTAAACTGTATTAAATTCATTCAATTGTATTAAATTAAAAAATAAATCAAATTAATTAGCATTTATAATTATAATTCAGGATTTACAATTTATAATCTAGGAGCTCAAGTACACTATAGAAGAATTTATCTATTAAGATTTTTGTAAGAATACGCTTAAATTTAAAAAATGGGAGTGTCGTTAGGGTGCTTGGAATTTTGTTATACAATTTTATACACATTATATAACTGTTGTTCGATGTGAGTGTGAGATTCGTCTGAAGAGTTTATTTGTTTGATCGCGCTAATCTCTAAAAGTACCAGCCATATTTGAAAAAATACCTTCGTATTTGATAGCCCAGTTCTTGAGCAGAGAATAACAGAAACGTCAATAAAGAATAATGATATACTTAAATGTACAAAGTTGGTGCCAATAGAAAATATTCTCGGTACCTAATAATACAGGAATTGGTGCCCATAGCGACGACACAAAAGGCAGAAACATTAATAGAGACACATTTACATAGTCTGAAAAAGACATAGACATATACAACAAAATATAGTAAGCAGGAAAAATTTTCTTTAGTTCTTCAAACGCCTTCGCATGACGACATTGTAAAGGACATGCCCTTATCAGTTCTCCGTCCAGTAGTATAACGCACACGGGCAAGAAGAATGACAAGGGCACGACACAGTACACTTTTCTTTTCTAGTTCTTCTGTGTCCATCTTTCTTGACTTTCTTCATAGAAAATAAAGGTAAAAGAATAAACGATGGGAACATGTACCGCCATCTCTTGGCGAGTAGCAAACAACTTTTAGTTTTGTAAAAAGACGCAAGATGGCGGGCTTTTCAATTCCTGCATCCCAAGTGTGAACAAGGTGTGAATTTGTCACAGAGTAAAATGCAGGAATTGAGTTCTCTCTGAGTTCTTGATTCTTGTCCTCGACCGACTGGAGACCTAAAGAAAACATGTATAAAAGTGAGTAAATACTTGTACATCACATTAAGATGCTACTTTTAAACATTTTCTTCAATAAAATCATAATTATAAAGTTAAGCTAAAATTATGATTCTAAACAAATCAAAATTCACTCCCGAATAAACTTAATTATTTACTAATAAACAGCTGAGTACCTGTAACAAAAGAACAGACGATTAATTATAAAAAAAGAAAATGGCTGCCATCTAAGTAGCGCCAAAACGTGCCACCTATTGTACTAACAACCATCTTTTAATTAAATTTGTCAAAAAAACGCTGTTTTTTTCAAGCTTTCTCTTTGGTATTTTAATAGGCATCATTATGCGTTTTATAAAGGTATTGTGTGTTGTTCTTGATGATATCTTGGTAGGTCAATTGTGAGTTTACTCTGGACTAAGAGCCTTGTATATTATTGTTTTGCATTTCGCTCTCCATTTTTGAGCTAGATTTTATTTAGCGACAACTAATACGGTAACTGCAGTCACTTCGTTATAGCTGAGGACCTAGACAAAACATCATTCTGTTAGCGATAGATAACGATGATGGAACTTTCAAATAAATGTATTTGATTGACCTAAGGTTATATCATCCTGTTGAAATCATTGTAGGAACAAAACGTTTGAAAACAGTTGTCAATAGTGTACAATAAGCTTGATGAAAGTTGACAGTCCATTTAAAATACCTACTGCAGAATTAAACTGCATCCGGCGACATTTGAAGAAGACCTCGTCTTAGTTGAGAAGAAAAAGGCTAGGCAGATGATGATAAGTTTGAAATATGTTAGTCAATCGACACACAACAAACACGTCCTAGCAACAGTTTCTCAAAAATATAACTAAACGTAACTCAACAAAGTCTTAACCAGACCTCATAAACTAAACTTAAAGCCACAAATAACATTTTTACTACATTCCAATTTAGAACAGAATCGTTTAGCCGTTACGTCGGGGACACAGCCGGCACAATTTATAAAAATAAAATCACTCGACTATGTTTAGCAGAGGGGGTGTGGAGGGGGGTGAAATTTTTCATGTTCCGTGTCATTGGAGACCCCTTGGAGGTCTGTTCCTGGCATGTTGCAGACGATGGGAATCAAGATTAGGATGTCGGTTCTTGGGTTTATCTTGTTAATTGATAGGATAGTTCATTGAGGGTTTTTATTGTGGATGTAATAGGCTGTTTCTGATGTTCTTTTCTTCTGATTAAAGTGTTTGTTATGAAAGAGGAAAGATTACAATGTCTAGGTGGATTTATTTAGATTAAATTTTAATGTTACGTTAGTTAGTTTGTACGACTTAGACTAAAAAACACTCTCTGTGAAATGAATATTAGATTAAAGTTCTTTTAATGCCATTTAGTTCAATACTATATGATGACAGTATCCTTTTGGTGATTTGATCTCGCTATAGCAGACACATTTGGTTACAGATTTACAGGCCAATATTAATAACATGCCAAGAACGAATAAGTGCCAGATTTATGGTACTACGTATAGTTTCTATCGTTAAAATCTAGCTTCCAATACAATTTTTATCCCACCTATTTTTTTTGCAAAAAAAAACATCTAACCCTCGCCTAACCAGAAAAAAAGCAAAAAAATCAATTGGAACATTCGCGTAACATGCCACGAGCGGTCGATTAGACCCCAGATTAACGCTTCACCGGAGTGGTCACCGGCTACTGGTCGTAAATCTAAGCGTGGTCCATTTGACCAGCCGTCCGAGCCTCACGCCAATTTTAACTTGGTTTTTGAGGGTTAAAGAATTGGAGGCAGTTTGTGGATGCGATGGATTGATTTGTTATGATTTTGTTGAGAAAGATCGTAACTTTTTTGTTCGGAGATTATAATTGACACTGGTAAGTTGTTTAGGTTGTTCACTTCAGTCGACTTCAACGATCTAACCAAATGCAGCTAAAAACCAGTATTTACTGCTGATTAACAGGTAAAATTGAAAAGTGAGGCATAAAAGTACTTCAAGACTTCAGTATTATTTACAGTCTTGCGCAGTGATTAAGATTCAAGAAGTGAAATTATAATCCTAAGATCCATTTTCTTAAGCCTAGATTTTAATTAAGAACACGCAGTCAAGCTACAGTTCAATGTCTTAGGAGCAAAATACCTGAATATCATTAGCAAGTCTTCTTAATTACTAAAAAAACATCTAAAAAATACTCAAAACGTTAACAAAACACCCGAAGACACTTTCCTTCTTCACTAACAGCAAAATATTTAACAGTCACAATTGGGCGCCATTAACAAAAGTTGATAGATAACTACCATACCCTTGTCAGTAACTGACTGGGAATTGAATTCTGAACCTCTCGCGCCCTTCCCATCACTCACGGCGCCGTTCAAAATTACTATAGTTCGGTTATGAATGCTCAGAACGATTAATGAATTTGGACAGCGTTTACAAGCTAAAGTGAAAGGCTCAAAATTAGTTGGAAGACCTCGCTTGTCTATGATTCGGGGATATTTGGGTTTTGGGCTATTTGATATTAGGTTAGTGTGTGAGGACCACAGTTTAGCAGGAAGGTCTAGTATTCGCTGAACCTTGGTTAAAGCATTTAGAAACCAAAAGATTATTTGTATAAATCTGAAAATGGATGCTAGGAAAGACAATTTGAACATGTAATCTTAAAAGCTGACTGCAGCCGGTGTCTGTGTTTCCTGATAACTATATTCTGACTGTAATCCTATCAATAATTTGTTAAAAGCTGACCAGATTAGACTACCGATATCATGTAATGGTAAGACATTAAATTACTAATATTTATCAGACTTTGAAACCATGTTCCAAATTAGCACTGCCAATTTTTCCTTGAACACCGAAATCATTCAACAAAAATCTCTACCGTACTTTTTCTCTAAAAAAAATATAATATTATCACGACAATTAATAACATAAGGTAGTTAGCAGTGACAGAAAACTCATAAGAGGTCGTTATTAAGCCCCCGAATGACCCAAACGGGGGTCGTTACAGACATTATTGGGGCGAAACAGCACTAAATCAATTTTTAATTCGACCCGCAGTTTGTACACTTATTATTAATTTAGTAACTCTTTTAAACTAAATGGAGGTACTCTATAATTTTGAGAGCAAATTGTTGTATCGATTTTTTGGACTGTTTCATCCGAGGACGGAAATACCTATCGTTTATTTTACCGTGATTTTGCCATTTCTTATGTAAGCTTACTTACATAAAGAATATTTTCACATGTTACTCAATTGTCCAATTCAATAGGCTTGTGTCCTGAAAAAATCTAGTTAGTCCGTCAGTTAGATTATCAAAAAATATTTGACTCGATTTTTTTCTTTTCTTACGTAAACCAAAATTGAAGAAGATACGACGCTTTTAAAATTCTCAATTCATCACGCAGTGCTATAATTTTTAGTTCGTTGTGACGTCAGGAGCCCCCACTCTCGAGTTTTGATGCGTTTTATCTTTGTCAATATTCATTGATTTACAAAAACAAAAAATACGTGTCCATTATTTTCCAATATTCTAACTGACGGACTAAATAGATTTGAAATTTATTGATGGTGGAAACTAGCCTATTCCGATACGATAACGCTGACTGAGAGATTTCTACTAACATTTCTACTATGGACTTCATTATTTCTTCTGTAAACGACCCAGTGACAACGCGTAGGTGGTGTAAAAGGAACCTCTTCCCTTATAACTTCGCTATTGTAATATTAATTAGCAGCCTCTTTGCATAACAGTCATAATCTCAATAGCCGTCATTTTGACCAGTCTAAAAATTGTTCAGCCATTGTGTTCAGCTTTATTATTTTAACATAGGTTCGGCATCGTGTACATTTTATTTTTCTTAGTTTTAGACAAAAATATATCAACGAAATTTACACATTTTTGAACTGTCAGAATAAAAAACGATAGCGTACGAGTTATGCAATACAGTTATTGGTTTTTATAGTACTATGTGGCAATTTATTTGTTTTTCATTTGGATGATGTTTTTTAAATTCTATATACTAAAAGTGAAAATAGTTTATTTCCAAATGAAGGCCACTCAGCAGCTCTCATAAAAGAAAATTACAGATATTTCTAATTCATTACTACCGTAAGTGAACAAGAAAAAACGACAAAAAAATACAAAATGATGTTTGCAAAGCATCATAAATATAACTTCTCAAAATTGTCTGACCCACTTAACTCAGCTTCTAAAGTATACGCCATAA
Organism: Xestia rhomboidea; assembly: GCA_963853795.1. NCBI lineage: Eukaryota > Metazoa > Arthropoda > Insecta > Lepidoptera > Noctuidae > Xestia > Xestia rhomboidea. The sequence goes on from OY970783.1 coordinate 1,592,904, forward strand.
TCGTATAAAATATTTAATCGTATACAACTAGAGCCATCTATTGTCGAGTAGCACACAACATTAGCTAGTCCACTCACCGACAGATGGTGCTGCACTCAATAAATACCCATTACGCACTGTCCACGGTATTTGGTATGGACAACAGAATACTGTAGAGCAATATTGGTCTTTTGAATTTATTTTGCGTTTACTCATAAGTGAATTATTAATCGACCAACTATTAACATACTTAAAATGACAAAATCATTGTCCTTATTTTTATCATTGAGCATTATCTTATTCCAGTTTTTAACGGGTAAAAACTTTGACATAAAATGGCGTTATTCACAGACATACTACAATTTTTCTAATAAGTATGTTACCTATGCATTCTACATCTTTTTTTCTTTATAAATTAAACAATGCCCCTATTTACCGACGGGCCAGTAGTAGGGTATCGGTAGTCCACCTACATTTCGTCATTTATGTTTAAGCCTCTTGTAATATTTAAGTCCCTTTTAGGTAAGTTGCTAACATTTAAAGCATAAAACCCTGCATATATACAAACCTATTTATTACAATCTCAATTGATTTCAACCGCCAATTCTAACTGCAACTCCACACTCAAATCAAACAACAAGCCGAAAACCTGGACATTCCATCTCTACTCACCCCCTATCCCACTATAACGACGTCCAGCTTGTTCTGCTGACCGTACATAGCCATAAACAAACATGTCTGCGCCACTCCGTATTGCACAAGGCAGATACCAATTGATGTGTCCAAACCCTTTTGTGACAATCAACCGTACGAATTTGAACCATATGACTTATAAGATAAGGATTAATTTCCGGTGTAGGGTGGTGTGGTATTACATGTGAGTTTACATCTCCAGAACTGCTGGCACAATTGTTATGAGGTTGTCGGTATTGTGTAGATATGATGCGGTTGTAATTTAGAAGGTGATGGCGTAGTTTGTCATTGGTTATGCGATTGTTGTTATTATTATTGAGTGGTGTTTAATCTAGTATCCGTAAATATGGTGGGCTAAGGCGAGGTCCTGGTTCATGAAAAGAAGGATTATAATTGTCGATGGTAGTTATGATAAATCAACAGAAAATACAGATTAATGGTGTTTGAAGAAGAAAGCGTCAAACAGGTTGTGCGCGATAGTGAATTCCTAAAACTCGGTCACATTACTGGCTAAGGGTATTTTAGAAAATATGGTTACCGAATGTCAAAGTTATTTTTTTTAATGCATAAAATTGTACTATTAAAACTAAATAAGTAAAATAAGTGAATAAGTCATGGATTTTTGTATTTTTTTCCAAAAGCTGCAGTCTATAAACGTCAATAAATCCGCCATCTTTCTTTTATTCGATATTAAATAAGTTATCAACCTCATAATATAAGTCATTTTTAAAGATATAAAATTAATGTTAACTTAATCGGTGCCAAACTCAGATCTATAAATAAACATCACCATTAAATGATTCCTGATTCTTACCATTAATGATGTCATAAAAATCTTCAAATGATTACACGAAAGGCGATAAAATTTACGCGTAAGTGTCATAAAGCACTCTTAATGATGTTTCAACTTGGATAAACGGCATAATAAATATCATTTACCAAATAAAATTTGATTTATGTAGTTACGATAATTATTCAGACATTTGCTTTTAAATTAATAAAGTAAGAGTAGTCATTTATTGTAATGCTTGTAGCAATCTTCAGAAGAAATTATCGTTACAACCTATTCGGTCGATTCCTAATTATGTATATAATATAATAATTATCGATTTGTTTCAGAAATTGTATTAAGAATTAATAAGGACTTGTTCCATGAATAAGATATAATTATTTAAATATTTCCTATCCTTTAGGTATACTGAGCATTTAAACTAGTGAATGAATAAAATATTTGCCATATTTATAAAGTTTATATTACCTATCATGAGTGAGATCAAACTCTAGTGTTAATTCTGTACATTTTAAATAACACTCTCACTAAAACTAGCTCACCAACAAAATCCATTACTGAACTCAACTGCCAACAGTATGAACCACTAAAATATTCATACACACTCAATTCCAAAAACAAAAATAATATTCCCGCCAAACTACCAACCTAACAACACTAGCACAGATAAAATAAATAAAAGCCCACGAGAAAAAGTTAACCTAACTCTGTCTATACTTCATTAAGGTGGGCACAAAAGCCCGTTACCTTGTTGCTGAATATTTTACAAGTCATTCCGGACGGAACGTTAGTAATTTTGATGATATATCCCGCTAAGGGAGCATGATATGATGCGTTCTATGTACTAAAATATGCATGGGGTTAGTATTGACGTCTTGTCGATTGTGTACAGCGGCATCTGTTGGGAAGTCGGGGAAGCTGCCGTTTCGCTACTCGACGTTAAATGGTGTTAGTGTTAATGTTTTAGTGGTTGCGAAATTGAGCTTTTGATTTGTTGTTTTGTTGATAAATTGGGCTGCTACGAGTTTGATTGGATTTTATTAGAGAATATACAGAAGATTACGGAGAATATAAGCGCTATGTGTTAAATTTTGCACATAATAAAACATTTTAAAAACCGAGGCCGCACAAAAGTTAATAAAAGCGAAGCGCACACACGCATGGACTATCAATCACCGCCCCTTTGTATAACATTGCGCTCAGCCAACCTCATTAACGTTTAAACACACAATTCCATCCAATTACATCATCGCGTCATCAATAATAAAATTTTAGTTCCGTTACTCCCCGCTGCGAGCGCCACGTAATCTCATTACGGAGGAGACAGATATTATACAACCGATGCAGACGGATGAAAGAACTAAAACGGATGGAGGGTCGCTGAAAAAGCATTTTCATTCGCTAAAAATCAGTGCCGTGATAAAAAAAACTCGATACAGAAACATTAAAGGCATCTCTGCTCCCATCGTCGATTGTTAGAAGAAAAATTTTACGTTTTTTTTAAACGTCGGAATGGTTTTTGAAACAAAAGATTCCCCTGTTATCTGTTTTTCATTGTTTTTTTGAGTTCACTCGCTCGCTGATATTTTGAGAGCGTGTTTCGCGTAGATTTTTGGATTATAGTGCGGAAATTTCATTACGTTTGCGCTTGAGAATTCTTCCTCATGATTGCGTTACCTACGTAAAGCTTACACACGTGAATATTAATTTAACTGGCCAAATAGATAAGTAAAAGCATCTGTGGTTGCGTAACTTTCACATTTTCCGATTTCATTTGCAAATTTTCTCAATTGGAACCACCTGGGTTCTGATATTACGTGAATGCCAATACATGTTAATGTGGCTATAAATAATCTTTTTTTTTGTACAACTATATTTATTCGAGATTTGAATTATAAGTATAATTCGCATGAAAACATTAGAATCCAACCAAAAATATTAAAGATACTCTAAAGAAGCTATCAGAAGAAATGTGTCCCTATGTCTCAGTGACGCGTAAAAGCAAAATGACAAAACTCCCAAGTTTCACAGGTTACTCTTTGCCCACCAAAACCAGTGACAATCACATCCCAAGGAAACTTTAAAACCGAACCGCCAAAAAAATCTAAACACAAATAAGCTCCCAACATAAGGGTCTTTGTGTACTGTGTTTGTCGTAATTAGCAAGGGTGTATCGTTACCGCAGTAATGTGTTGGCACCTGAGCCCAACTGATTAAGCCGACCACGGGAATTACGAGCGGCTTATACTATGTGTTTTGAAGCTTAAGGTGTTTAGTAAGTGATTTAAATAGGTAGCAAGGACTTAGGAAGATGTATTGTTGCTTTTTTTGTGTATTTTTGGAGTGGCTTGTGTAACTGTTTTTGCGAAAATGAGGAAGTTAACAGATTATTATGAGCTGGTTTATCAAGAATGCCTTTATAGGCATTTGTGAGAATGAAATGATATATTCTGATATTTTATAAATATATATTCTGATATTATATTAAATATATATTCAGATATTTGTCGATGAAATGGCTGTGGAGAAAGGATTTGAAGGGAGTTCTAACGTACCTTCGTTAAAACTATAGATACCTATAGATGCTTTTACCAACGACAGTATTTAGCCATCAGCATGGCATTTTGACAATTCAAAAATGTCCATCGAGCAGACGGATTTTTCAAACATTTATGAAGGATGGATTACGATTTTCTTTCAAAACACTTTGGATTGTGACAGAAGTGTGTAAATGAAGTCTACAATAATGTAAGTTTTATCAAAGTACACCACACAAAAAAGGTACAGTAAACTAGGTATCCTCAAAAATGACTCCACCAATTATCTCGGCTCGAGAAAAAAAGCCCAAATCCAAACACGACTAACCTACTTCCTCTGGAACAGATGATAACGACTCCACAGCAGGCGAGTGTATTAAATTTTATGTTATTTACACAGGACAACATGATTACGGTCGAAGGCGTGGACAAACAAAACTTGGGATAGCGGGGGTGGACGGGGGTGACAATAGGGGGTACAGGTAGCCGTGTCGCTTACAATGTAAGCTTGGGGTCTGGTTACTTGACAATGCTGGAATTTGTTGGTCATTTTGGGGGGAGCAGATGGAGGAAATTGTGTGTGATGCTTTGAACTTGGGTGACGGTTGTGTCAGAACTGTGGTATATAATAGACTGATTTGGGATCCATACTTGTAGAAAAATAAGTTTGGTAGCTTATTATGAATTCTGCTCTTAAGCGTTGAATGCTTTCTCATGGAATTTTGGGCTAGGCTCCAAGGCCAGGATATTTTGTATCTTTTCTTTCGATTCCAACTAGATTTGAGACTGCTAAGATTCAGAAGCGAGTCCTTCAATCCCTATAGTACTACAAACAACCTTTACGTAAGGTCTTCTAAAAAAATCGTATTTCGTCTTTGAAAGACGACACCTACACAAATATGAACCAATTCAAATGAACACAGTCGCTGTCTGCAAAAAATACTGTTTCCCACAAAAATGTTTTCCAACTTCACAATTTTATTGTGTGAATCCCCCATTAAGGTTGGCCCTCATTCCGTGTTGATTTCAAAATGCCTCGGGCATGGCGTTTAGGGTGAAACCGTTATAATTGAGTGTGTACATTCACGCCTAAGGTTAAACAGGGGTTAGCAGGGAACAATTGATTGTCATCTTCGCTTGGGAGTTATTGTATGATTGGGAAGCTGGTGAGCTGAAGATATTATTATTAAGGTATCGTTTGGCAGTAACGATTTTACGTCCTGCTTATAACTGACAAGTGTTTGTATCCAGAATTAAGAAAGCTAGTTGCAGGGACATCGTCACATCATCTAAACATGCCTAGGAATGTCTGTTGCAGAATGATTATAAATAAAAGAGGCATAATTTCAAGAGTACATCGAGTAGAGTTACTTATAAGTGATAAATAACAAAAATATAAAATTAAATTCAGAACTTATTAAATATTGAAACCGGCACCGGGTTAAAGCAGTTTCTCATCTTTCCGTAAGCAAAGAATCGTTAACAGCCTCAATTTATTTACACCATCATTGCTTCTAGTTTGCTTCTAAATATGAAAATACCGAGTTACCGACCAGCCCCCTGGGTGTCGTTAGGTATGAACTAGGGATTACACAGAGTTGATAGACAGCAGAATTATTAATGAACAACATCAAACTACGTTAACCTGGTTTAGATTGTACAACCTCTGTATGAATTTTGATGGTTTATAAGTGAGAAACGACCAAGGCAATGTCAGAAAAACAAGCGACTACTAACGCCATCTAGTGACATATGTTGAAGCTAAATGGTGTGGATCTGCACACATTGCCAAAATTAACCATTCGTGAAGTAGTTATCAAAATCGAAGATTACAATCGTTAATAAATTATAGACCTTGAATAATTGTAACCCTCTGATTTTAATTATTCGTGCTTGAGGGTTGGTAAAAATGCAGTAATCGCTTCAAATAGGGGTCCTGCCCGCATTTTAAAGTGCATGGGGTGTCGCGTTAGTAACGTTGAGCTCATGATGAGTCATACATAGGGGCAGTTGTGATTAGTAAACTACAAAATTATTTTCTATAAAGGTCAATGTTGGCGCTACTCGCCGGTAGATGGCGCTTCATGTATCCCATCCTGATGTAAAAGAAACTAAATCAGTGGATCCGTTCTAGTGGGAAATTAATTTACAAACCGATAACACAATTAAAACGGTTTTACAAAAAGTCAACCAATCACTAGCTTCATCAAAATATTACGAGGCACAAAGCAAAAAAAGTTGCCGCAACTCCCTACTAGATGGCGCTAGCGGCGCGCTAATTTCCCATCAGACTTCTCAGTCGAGTGGAAGTGTTTAATTAATTCATTACGCTGCGTCTCGGCCCGAGGGGGGTAGGCAGAGGGGGTAGAGCTCGCAGTATTTATGTGAATAATGTATAAAGATGTTTTTGATAGACACACAACATGGATGCTATGTAATCTGACGGTAATTTTTAACGTTTCAAAATGTGTGTGACGTGTTTCATTTTTAATGGTAAAATTCGTCATTTAAATGACATCAAAACATTTGTTGTCATTCCTACATTGATTTTGAGTTATTTTCCGGTATTCTAATGAATAACATTTTAGTTTGTCATCATTGAATATTTTGCCTGTTTTTCAGAGAGCCTATAGTGAAACTAGTCAATACTGACTCCTTCATTACTAGATACAAAACCAACATACAATACCCCCATTTTCATCAAACCAATTACTGCATTATTTGCTACAGAGCAACAACCAATATTTGTGTGAAAACAAACCAAATAGGTACCTATATCACGAGAACACCAAATAACAGGCACATAACTAGCTACAATATACCACACATTTTACAGGTAAACTACGTTACAGTGGTATAAAAGTCAAATAAATAAACTCGATTTCGTTTTAACCAATCACCATAATTTTACTACTAAAATTGGGCAATACTCTAAGGGAATGCACCCACTCATAAATGAGCAACTTTTACTATGGGACTAACTATCAAATACAACGAGGATATTAGTAAGATCGATCTGTTTTTCAACCTTCCCTAAGCCCTGCAATCTAACAAACATCTGTGCTCAACCACCAAAGAAACACAAGCGTAAAACTGTCGTTATGTAGAAGTATGAAAGTGGACATTGACCTAAAATTGACACAACGCTATAAGGTCGCTCCTTTGACAGGCGTGGCATCGTAGATGTAAAGAGAATGGAAGATCCCCTACCAATACAATAATTTATAACAGTTTGGCCACTGAGAGAATGCTTTTCTGACGTCTGTCAATTGGTACATAAATTTAGTGCGAAATAATAACATTTGTTGTTACTTGATTTAACGATATCGTTTTTAATAATATTATTTGTTAATAGGGCAAAAAAAAGATAGTTATAATTATATTTATCGTAAATTCTTAGATTCTTCGATAAAGAAGATTTCCCATTTAATAATATTAATAAGACGGAAAAAGAGTCCGTGGACCACCACCAAAATACCCTGGCTAGGTACCAGACGCCAGCATTTCAATCTACTACAATCTGTCAATTTTCTTTGATAGATTTTCAACTTTATGGCTAAAGCATTAGGTTCAAGGATGATTATAAAAACGAACTTTCTTAATTATTTAAGTTCTACATTTAACATAACATATCATCACGCCTGTAATTCCCGAAGTGTTGGGCAGAGGTACTTATTAGCACACCTACATTCCGCTAGTTATGAACTTACGCCCCATGTAATAAGGGGCGAGCCTATTGTCATCAACCGGGCATTAACCGTGGCTGCTACTGAGAAACTCCTGATGGAAAAACTCAATAACACTTTGCCCGATCTGGGAATCGAACCCAGGACTTCATGCTCAGCTGTCACGCTTGTTACCACGAGACCAACGAGGCAGTCTACGTTTACATAACTAATATTCTGAAGATTGGACCATAATGTGTCTAATTTCAATCTACATAATAAAGGGTGTAAAACACCTCTTAACGAAACCGAAAGGCATTTGTTCTTCTCGTCATTGCTATCATTTTTTTGTTCTACACCGTACCTGGGAACCTTCTATTTACGGAGATATTGGGGGTCAAAATTCCAACTTTATGACAACTTTTTTTTTAAAGACAAGAGTTTAATGTAAGGTTTTTAGTTTAAATACCTCCACGACCCCCGTACTATTCAATCCATCCGTCAGGACAGTTTTGAGTGCGTTACATTGAGTACTACCACAAAACATGATTTTTCACACCAAAAAAAAAGTCGTTTCCCAGCAATAATTTTTGCGTAAAGTTTCTTAGTCGTCAACCAAGCATTCTGTAGATCAAATGTACAGAATGCTTGGTTGATGGCTTAGTGATGAGGTAGTTTACACCCTGTATTTGGTCACGATTTTTTTTAAAACTACACTGGTATCTTCAAAAGACTTAAACTGATGATATTATTCAGTCTTTGGGTCTTCAATATGTAACATAATAAAATGTTACCTAATTTCAAGAGCGTTCTAAATTTGAAAGCTACTTTTTCTGCAACTTTAATGGCAAGTCATTTGGAATAGTGCCATTTCTAGTGTTTCTACATCTTTGACTAAATGACCATCCATTTATTTTTTATTTTACCAAATAAAAGGAAAAAGACAGGAAATATCAATTTTGTTAGCTTATGAAGCTTGCTATATTTTGCAGGGAGCTTATACGTATATTATTGATTCTATGACATTATTATAGCGTAATGACATCTGTCATTTGCGACATTCTAATGTCAAAAGGTTAGTTTGTAAAATGTCATTATTGTCAAAACTTGTCTTTGAAACAAACTGTTAAACAGAAGGGCTTCTATAAAACGAATCATCGCGCTTGTCAAACGGATTGGTAGTCGCACAGTGGGACCAGTTTAATTGTGTAGTTCATGGTGGCTTGTCAAGAAAAAATGGAACAATATGTCAAGCTTCTAAATTTTTTTTAGTTTTTTATTTTACCTCCTGCACATATAATATGTTGGTCGAAGTATAAGTTGCTATTGGCAGAAAGGAGGACGCTTTTGCCAATTTTTTCGGTATCATCATCTGCCTTGCTTTTTGCAAACTATGTTGAAGTCGGCTGCCAGTCTAACCAGATACAGTTGAATACCAGTACGCTTAAGGAGCGACTGCCTATCTGACTTCCACAGCCCAAACACTGGGTAATACGATACCCCATGGCTTGTCTTTTAAGCCAACCACGAGGGATTTTATGAATATAATAGAAATATTGTTTTAATACTTACAAAGGATGAGAGCATTTTTGAAACTGGATATTATCTTCAAAATGTCGAAGCTGGCAAACATCTGTAAAGAAAGAAAATACTTTCATGAATAAACAGTTTTTAGAAGAATAATTATGTACATGTTTTATTTGTTTATTTGAAAGCTACGTTTTCAGTAGGTAATTCAAATTTCTATGGTCGTTCGTCTGCTCAGCCTTTTCCCAACTATGTTGGGGTCGGCTTCCAGTCTAACCGGATGCAGCTGAATACCAGTATTTAACATGGAGCGACTGCCTATCTGACCTCCACAACTCAGTCAGTACTGGTCTGGCCTTGGTAAGACTGGTTGTCACTGTCAGACTGGTCATTATAAATTGCAATATCCTTAACGCATTTCATAAGAGATTAACAAGCTCGCCACACTGTTCCCTACCCACTGTAACTCCTGTGCGCCAGAATTAGCAGTGGCGACCACCAGAAAAGCGCCGAGACAATGAAGCTCGACGAAGTCCCAGAGAAACTATTTGAATGTCTTGGATCCCGCAACGAAATTAATCAGAAAAGTATAGCGGAGGAGTACCGAGCGGAGGATACCTACACGTAAATTCCACTAATAAAAGATTAACATCAGATTACAGGTTCGATATTATAATACAAAAACCACAGAATTTAGTTACAAACCGTGTTTGGTACGTTTGTAAAAATTAGGTAGATCGTATTTAAATTTCAATTCATGTAATGTCAAATGTCAAACGCTTCAAACCTACGTCATCGCTTGTATAATAATAAGTTCCTTATTGTACTACCGAGAATATTTTACTCTGTTTTCAGTGTTATCTAAAGAATTTAGATTAACAATAACATAACATAACATCACGTCTGTAACGCCCGAAGGATTTAGGCAGGGCGCGTTCGTGTTCCACGCGCGACTCAAAGAGATGTCAGCAAAAAACGAAGGGGTCCGCAAGGTCCGATGCCTGCCGGGGCTGCGGGACTGTTCGAAAGAGATACCGTGGCCCCGGAACACAAAGGACTAAGAAGGAACATGGATGGATTTTAGTTTTTTTTTTCTTTTCTAAAAGTCTGACACTCCCTTTCGCTCCGCCCAGAGCGGGATTTGGTGATTTCCCATCAGAAAAAAAAGGTGTACCTAATTTATAGTACACGGACATTTTGTCAGTTGAAGGAGGCGAGCCTATTGCATAAACCCTGATGTAAAAACCCAATAACACTTTGCCCGCACTGGGAATCGAACCCAGGACCTCAAGCTTAGCAGTTGTGATGACCATGAGACCAACGAGATAGGCTAGGATTTTTTTTAAAATAGTGATATTATTGGGTTATTGATACATTAAACAAAAAAGTGGAGTGGAGCTGTACTAGAGACTGTACTAGAGCTGTCTACAGTACTTTCTCAAGTTATTATGCCTTGTGACTGTGACTGTAGCTTTGCTTTTTTTGTATTTTCGACATTCAAAATTGCCGTAATGGTCTAATTGAAATAAATGATTTGAGTTTAATTTTGAGCTGTTTGTAAGACAGCCCTTTGAAGTCATCAGTGGGTCATCATCATTAACTAACCTTTTCCAAACTATGTAAGTTCGGCTTCCAGTCTAACCAGATGCAGCTGAATACTAGTATTTCAAATGGAGCGACTGCCTATCTGACCTCTACAACCCAATAGGCGAGACGACAAAAAAATCTAATTAGTCCGTCACTTAGATTATCAAAAAATATTTGACCCGTGTTTTTTCTTTTGTTACGTAAACCGAAATTGACGACGATACGACGCTTTTAAAATTCTCAATACATCACGCCTTGGTATAATTTTTAGTTAGAACTATGACGTCACGAGCCCCCTCTCCCGAGTTTTGATGCGTTTTATGTTTGTCAATATTCATTGATTTACAAAAACAAAAAATACGTGTCCATTAATTTCCAATACTCTAACTGACGGACTAAATAGATTTGCATTTTTTTGATACTGTCGGCATGCCTATTAGTACTGGCTAATACGATACCCCTTGGTAAGACTGCTTGTCAGACTTTCGGGCCACTGACTACCTGTAACGACTGTCAAAGATCTACAAATGACAGCCGGGACCAACGGTGCTTTCCGATTTTGGAATGTATTGGGCTTAACCTGAAGATTGACTCGAACGGCTGTTATTATTTAGCTACAAGCTCCTATGTGCTATAATATGTATCTATGTTAATTATATTATTTGTGTTGAGAAAATGATGGGAACAAATCGTACTTTAAAGTGTATAATAAGAAGCCTTGACAACCTTTCAAATGATTTCGATAAGAATCTTTGACAAATAAACGGAAATATTTTTTGTACACGTGCGTCGGAATATGGGACAAAATTTGTATTAGGGTGACCATGTTTGGAGGTTGAATAAAATATATTCAATTTATAAAATAATGAAGTGTAGTGACTGACTGATAGAGAACGCACAGTTGTAACTACGGAAAGGATATTATTATTGTGTATAATAAGTATGTATTTACAAACAAAAAGTATCTATGTAGTCTATCAACTATCTGGTGTCCACGACACAAGCTTCGTTGCTTAGTGTGGCACTAGATGGCGCTGTGTGGAATGTCCAGCGATATTTATTATTTATTTATTTATATTTATGGAAAATTATGATTTAAGATGGATAAGTTTGTGAGGAGTTCGTGTCTAAATAATAGCCGCTCGGGTCGTTCTTTAGGTTAGGCAGTGCATGTTGCGGTCGACTTCCAGACTAAACGGATGCAGCTGAATACCAGTATTTTACATGGAGCGACTGAGTATCTGAACACCACTTTTGAGTTTAGATTCAGTCCCCCAAATTCTTTTCACATTATGGTAACACTACTTATTAACAAATCAGGACAACATAACACACAACACTAGCATTGAAACGAACGACAGAGTCTTTATCAACAACGTTCCATATATTCGAATTTAAATTTCAAATCTCGACCGTTCCGATTCCGATCTCAAAATAAATGTTCAAAAGTAAACTTCGATTTTTGATTTTGTTTGGAACTGTAATGTGTTCCAGTTTTTTTTTGTTGAATTTTAACCGTTTTTTTAACAGGCTTAAAACATGTGTTTATAGCAGACTATTCATGTATTCCTTTTGAGGACCAGATGTACCTAAAGATTACGTTCTTTTTAAGAAAATTCATTGATCATTTTGTAATATATTCAAGGACATGGAATTATTTGTACTGTGAATACATGTTGAATAATCTATGTAGATCGAAGATTTAAAGGATGTTGGCAAAGTATGGGTGTTAGTTAGGAAATAGCGTGTTGATTGCTTCCTTTGAAGGCCTAGTTCCTATTGCTTTTTTATTTCCGCTGTGTTGTAGTAGCCAGTGTTTACCTTTTAGTTAACGGAAACTATGTATGACATTAAATTTACAACATAACTAACAGGCGAGGTTGACAAATCTGTATCGCTAATGACATTATACTCTTCTCTTCATAAGCTGCGGAACTGGAAGAAATACTTCAAGTTCTTCTTTGAGGTTGGACTGAAGATGATCATGTCGAACTTCGAGGGTTCATTCGAAGCTCATGGTCAACAAACAGCTCATCAATCATCGTGCACTTAACCTGGGAGAAAATACACTACGGCCAGAAATACACCTTCCTGGGCCAAGTTGTCTTCTTTCAGGTGAGACAAGTTAAAGAAGACAAGTGAAAAGAAATAGAATATATTTAACTACTAACTACACAAAAAGAAGACAAGTGAAAAGAAATAGAATATATTTAACTACTAACTACACAAAAACCACTTGATCACTGACTTTTTATCACACAATTTTCAAACTAATAGTTAGGCCATTAGGTACATTTTTATCACATCTAACCCAAAGCAGTCCCTCGCCGTGCGTCAGCCACGGGAACAAGCCCGATTGGCCTCATCCGCTGACAAATTGAAGTTCCACGGATGTCCGCCATTGCTCTGTATTTAAAACATTACAATTCAATCGTCTATGGGTCTTTTAACGGTCGATTTTTGTCTTTGGTCGGAGATTGTCATTTGAATTTTGATGGTTGGTATTCGAATTTAAAAATAATTTAATTTTAAGTATTAATACCGATAACCTCAACATAGTTAAGAAAAGGGAGATGACGGAATTTAAGTTTAACTTTAAATGTGTCTCAAAGGCATATAAATATAATAGTCTCTATACTATTAACACAAAACATTGAGGTACTTCATAATGAAAAATCACAATTATGAAGTAACACCTGTACCCAAGTATTAAACTTAATGAACAAAGAAATATGGCAAATAATCTTACGGAAAGTTACAAATAGCCATTATTAGTCAGTGAACAGTCGCCATAATTCATTTGGCTTTTAAAATAAACAGGGCGGTGTGAGTTATTTCACTTATTAATCTTAAATTGGAATTATTGAACTGATTTTAGGAAGAATTTTAGTTGTGGGCCTTGAAAAGCTCATTCAAAGTTGACAACGACAAGGATAGAATATGCTGAAATGTTTGGCTGTTTGACAATGTTCAATACTACTGATAGTGTGTGTTCTAATGTTGTAGTAATTGTATTCCACTCCTGTGCTGTTACAGAAAATAGCAACCATTATTTTGGCAAATTTTCATGTCAACCTTTTCAACTGAAAGAAAAATGGCTACCTACTTATGTAATATCGAAAACACTCCCGCCTGATGCGGCCTGATCACCACTAAGCTAATTCTTACTTGCACTTACAACATAGAAACGCTCTCTAGCCCCGCCCCGTTCACTTTGTATAGAAATAATGAATGAAAACATACCGATCGGCCGAGCGCACTGACGACGCACGCCAAACGAGGGTTAATTGTTATTTTGCGCGCCAAAGTTGACGATTTCCTAATAGGGCTAAACTTAAAGGGGGCGAGAGTCGGCGCCTCCGCATGATTTAAGTGAATTTTTAACTGATCAGGCGGAAATGTCCACGACTGTACGTATACTGTATCAGACACTGTTTTATGAACTACTTTGAACTAATACTTAACACCTATATTTTATGGAAATAAATGTTTCTTAATTATTGAAAGTTGAACGGTTTGTAAGCTCTAGGAGTCACGGAATAACCCTTCAAAAACCTCAGTTAAAACTTTACTCCAAACGTCACAATTTATTCAGAAAACGAATCAAACAATACCAATTACTTACCACGCAAAACATTGACAATAGCTTTTTAAAAAAGAACACATTCGAAAAATTTGAATCTCGAATGCGGCATCCATTTTGAAAATGGAGTACCTTGAGTTTTTTTTTAATTAAAAAGGTCGTTTCCACGATATGATCCCGCTTTGTCATGGTTCTTATTTATTCTTTTTTCCCGCTTTTTGGAGTATATTTAAAGAAGCAGTAATTATAAGAATTTTTAGGTTAGGTATGTTTGAAGAGGTCTGTCTGTGCTTTGACGTAGGTTGGACTGCCTCGAGTAGCTAGCGAAAATAGTTATTGTTGGTTCTCTTTTATTTAAAATTTGTGTGCTTATTTTTTAGGTCCTTTCTAAAGGCGGTTTCTAAAGGTGGCTCAGGCTAAGTTATTTTACTGTAACAATGTATAAACGATTGTCTAGGCTTTCAGGTTGTGACAATATTCTGCATTAACAGATATTATCTAAAGGTTATTGATAATAAATTTAACGGTAGTAATTTTAACATGTTATACTGTGAAGTTGAAGAGGTGTAAAACCTCTTTAGACAAAAAAAACAGTTTGACATTTAGATGACAGAAAGCTAACTTCTTTTGTTTTTTTTTCTGTTTGACTCTTTTATTTTATTTATTTCAATTTTTGAACATCATTACAGTTCCCTTCACTCAGCGCGTGAGTTTATTTAGATTTTTATTTAATTATTATTCAAAGCGGCCATTTTATTTGTTGTATGGGTCGGAATCGAAGCCGTTATCAGGTCGAGGTCAGTCCCTTGCTATCTTGTACCGACTTCCGTTGTACATATTTTGTAATATTGAAACTTTTTGTAGCCGGATGGGCAGTTTTTGCGGTTACATGTTATTTTTTTATTCGTGGAATATTTCGGTTTAGGAGAATGTATGATTCAAAGGGCGTTGTGACTTGCGTAACAATTTTTATGGTTATTTTGTGTGAGTTGGACGTTATTAAAGTAATTTACTTGGTAAATTTTTTGAATTGTATATCCAAAATCGCGCACACTGTCTATTTGTATGGGAGTAAACGAGATGTCACTATTACTGGGCGGACCGGTTTTAGAAGAAAATAATGAATAAATATTGAATTAAAAAAAATATTGAAATAAAAAAGGTTGGATTATTTGTAAAATAGGACTCGTTAGCGGTTTAGGTATGAATATGTTGATTTCATGTTTTTAATTGCAGACCCATACTTCAAAAAAATAAAGACATAGAACCGTTAACAATGATTTTAAGACAAATCTTTGCATATTTTCTATCGAGCCGATTTCGTCCAATTATGTATCGAGTCCGTGCAAGGTCTTTGAAATATATGATGAATATTAACTTTTTTTTTTGATGAGCTAGAACAAATCTGTAGTTTTTCTTAAAAAACTGCTTAAATAACATCAATTTCATCAAATTTGGTGTTGTCAGCCCCTTAACATTATAGGTAAATTAATTAAGTATAACCATCACCTACAGATCGTTAGGTAACCTAAGCCACGAAAGTTGGTCAGCAGTAATGCTCCCGGGAAATCCCGGTACCGAAAATACCGGGAAATACCGGGGTTTTTTTAAACAATCCGGTACTGTGTTTTCATCCCGGAGCCACGGTTCTTTCAGTACTCAATTTTTTTTTTTTTTAATATAAAGTAAAAATCATATTAAATAAACTACTTTTTTTATACAAAAATGGTAACATTTTTAATCGAAAATTATTATTATTAAGTATTACCGAGAGAAAAAAGCTAGTCAACAATGTAAATAAGGGGTCAGTTATAAAAGATATAAGTTGAGTTTTGATTTGTTTCATTTATTGCATTACTTTTATTTTAAAGAGAATAACGTTTGTTATTCTCAAATTTTGTTGATATTTATAATTTTTTGTTATTTTGATCTCGAAATAGCAATAAAGTTTTGTTTTGACAATGTTTGTTTAATGATACTTATAGTGAAAGGAACAAAGTAAATGTCTACCTACCACATCTATCTAATATTAAAAAACCCTAAACTATGCTCAAAAATACAATAAACCAATATGGCGGATATCGTTCCGGTTAGATTCCCGCCATATTTGTCTGTACGTCGCGGTCGGTAACAGACTCAAGATTTGAAATTGGAATCAATGGCGGTCTGAGATAAATAAATTGGCAATGGCAATGCTGGTGGCAGCTTATAGACTGATATTTTGTTATAGTATTTAAATAGTTTTTAGTTATATTTATTATGTTAGTTTCTTTGTGAGATTATTGACTGAAATATCTTTTAATTTAATTCGACATGTGACGTACAGATGGAGTACCTAAGTCCTGCGTGAGTTTTGAAAGAGTTATTATAAACTGATTTTTTAAAAATAAATGTCGAGCTTTGGTTTTCGTAGAAAATTTGCATTTTTTTTTTCTTAATATAATTTCTAGTAGCAATGGATGTGGGTCACCATTTAAAAACTAAGTATATTATAAACACCATCAAGAATAAAATATGCGACGAATACGATTGAATGAAAAACAGAATACGATCAAAACTCATACATTTTGATTCATCTCGTAGAATTGCTCAATTTTTAAATATTTAAATAAAGAACATTGTTTTCGTTTTCCGAGTTTAAAGGTTCGCTGTAAACTTTAAAATTTTCCCTACCAACCTTGAACTTAATGCTTTAGCGATAAAGTTGAAAATCTATTAAAGAAATGTGACGGATTGGAGTACCTAGCTTGATGTGTTGTCTATACATAATTTGGAGTAAAATCGACTACTTCAATAATAAAAACTACTCTTACCTAAGTACCTACATGATTAGTTCGGCGAGGGAGTTTTGTTTTGTTTAGATCAAAGAGAAATAAAATGTTATGTTGAAAAACATTGGCCCTACCTAGTAATGAAAACAGAGGTAGGTACTTACCTAATATTAATTTGCGATAATTAATGTGAGTAAGTAGGTAACTTTGTGATGAATATGAAAACCTTTTTGCAGACAAATTAAAAACAGTGGTTTACATAAATGTAAGAACCTTTAAAATTATATTATCTGTGCTCTAAATAAATTCATAGAACAGTAGGTAGGTAGGTACTTATGAAGTTTCCCGAGTTCCAAGATATTTGAAATTCTGTTTTACTCTATAATCGGTAGTATTTTACTAGTGTCCCAGAAACGTAGGATTAAAACCTGACCTAGAACTGAATAAAATAAATTTTACTTGCAAGTTATAATAACATAATAAATCCAGTCAGCAAGCAAACAATGTCATGATTTAAATCATCTTCCGAGCCTTTTCCCAACCATGTTAGGCTCGGCTTCCAGTCTGACCGGATGCAGCTGAAAACCTGTATTTTACATGGAGCGACTGCCTATATGATCTCCACAACCCAGTTACTGTTACAAAAACAGTATCATCTTGACAAAGAAAAAGAAACAAAATCCGAATGATGAATATTCCAACAATTGGCTCACAGTCACTCAATTCCCTATCCACTTAAAAAAAAAACACAAAGCCCCAAACAGCCAATAGAGTACGTTCCCGCCGAAACGCGTTCCATTTCCAAATTATTTCAAACATGGCGGCCGTAACAAGGCGAATGGGCAAACAACAAATTGACCCCAATTTTCTGGCTAATGGCTCTCGAAACGGGACATTGTCGTATGACATTGATATTTGCCACGTTGCTGGATTCGTATAGGTTTTAGTTTCATAATTTTGTAAGTATTGTTCTTTTAGGGATATTTTTTAAAATGTCTAGCAAGATTTAAAAAAAAGTATACAATGTGTTGGCGGAAACGTAACCTGAACTTTCACTCGGGAATACTAAACTTTGAATGTATGAGTTAAGAAAGGCTATAAAGTCGTGCTTAGCACTTGGATGACAATAGACGAAAAATAATTGACAATCGTCATTAATTCCATAAAATAACATAACTGTTGCTAGGTACTCAAAGTAATAATACATTCTTGAATTTTCCCTATAATTTACTTACATAATGATCCTTATCGTCAATTTGCAGGATAAAACTAACTTAAATGGCACCATTAAAATAATCAAATAAGTTTAGTATAAAATATGGAAGTTAATCAATTTCTGATCAACACGTGCGTATTAATAACCCAAAATCCCAAATCGGATTAGCCATTTTTGCAATTAAGTATAATATTAGTATGGAGTATGGATTATGTGGAAAAGGAATATTGAATACTAACTAACCTCTGAATAAAGAGCCAATCTTGGTCTATCAAAATGTGAAAAGAAACAGAAAACATTTCTTTGAAAAGAAGAAAACATTAGGCCAATCTTACTTGCACAGAGATGCACCAAGCAGCTGACAGATAATTTACCTAAAAACCTCAGAAAAACTTTACAATACGCCACGACACACACTAAAATCCAGTTTGAAGCAACAACATTATAGCCAGACAACAAAAAAAATACTAATAATAATTTTTGCACATGGCAACCCCCGAAATTCCGTTACCAAAGAGGTCTGTACCATTGTTGGTTTTAACAATAAAATCCTAACTATTGTATAGGGTGCAGCTGTAGTAGGTATGTATATTGTGTGTTTGTAAAACCGTCCCTATATTGTATTTCGATCAGGACTTAGGGCAGGCTGCAAAAACGGACTTTTTAAATTCGCGAACCGGTTTCAATTTTGACGAATTGTGTTAAAAAACAATTGCAAACCACAGGATAAAAAAACATCGTGAGGGGACCAACGTGTCCTAGAACCAAGAATTTGAAGATACATCCTACGAAGTGACGTTTACCAACCGGATATAAGCCTGCGTGCTCTAAAATTCACGGAGAGGAGCCTTGTGTCCCAGCAGTGGGAACAATGGCGGTTAGGCAGACGATAATGAAAGATCATGCGTAATTTAATCGCGATTGGATGAGCTCCTAACCTAACATCTATCTGGGAACGTCCGTGTCCTTTGCTTGTTCGCCCAATTAAGAACAAAGCCTATTATAATAAAAAAAAACTACCTGCGTACCACTATGTCATCGTATTTGACCAGAAAATGTGTGCTTCATTGTACGCAACAAATTCCAAGTCAGCGAATTCTGTAGTCAAAACTAAGCGATAAGAAAATGTTTAATTAAGTGTCAAATCTCAATCAGTCAGCTTTGATTCACTTACTGTTTATTATAAAAGCCAATGACATAACCTTAAAGTTACTGTAAGTCTAAAACTAATGGTTAAATTCAATGCTATTATAACGTCAAATAAGTTCCCGCCAAAAGCACATGTCAAAATCAAATGACAGCTGTCAAGAATGCAGTTAAAGACAAGCAGTTTTTTTTTAAACTGGGGGCCTAAAATAGCCGCTTTATCAAATTCTAAATTTAGGATAATAGTTATAACCAACCAATACAAAGGTATCGACCAGAAAATACGAAAATTGGGTCGTTAAGATACAGAAAATTTTCAACTTCCAAGTGGGACGTCCTTTGACAAGTCTGAAATACGTTTTTTTGTAGTCTAAGCCCAAATAAGAGCTCTTGAAAGTATTTTGGGGGTGCAAGTGGGAATCCTATTCTTTGTGGCTTTGCCTTTGGGAGACTTTTGTAGACGTTATCGATACAAAGTTACCAAAGGGAATCGTATTACTCAGCACTAACTGGGGTGTGGAGGTCAGATAGGCAGTCGCTCCATGTAAAATACTGGTATCCAGCTGCATTCGGTTAGACTGGAAGCCGACCCCAATTTAGTTGGGAAAAGGCTAGGCAGATGATGGTTTGGTGTAAAATATTCAGAAATCACACAGAAGCTTTTAAAATTCCGTGTAAATTACTAGCATTTTTATCAATTTAATTCAACAATTGGCTTCGAAGTGATAAGTGGATGATATTTATTGTGTAGCATTGCCAAATGAATGAATGAACGTTGCTTGTTCAATGATACGAGTAAAGTCGAAATAGATAATGAAAATATCAGTGTCGTCGTATTTTTTTCTATTGAACGCATTGTAACGGGATTAATTTAATTAACTTAAAATGATTCTGCATAAGCGGCCATTTTAGACCACCCGCACAACCCAGTTATTGGTTAATACGAATTATATTTTCTAACATGTCATAGAAAAATATCTTGTACATTCGACTCATACATGGATGAAACTAGACCACGATTGAATTGCAATGTCATACTATTCTTAGAACATTTTATTGATTTTAATAGCGGCCATGATTGTATTTGTAAGCCACTATGTATTTTAAATTAAACTATAGTTAGTAAAGTCTTCGTTATGTTATCTTTTTGTTAGAAATGTCTTAAAACAAATCCTTTTTTGACTTTTGACAATGGGTTGACAGAAAAAAAAGACATTTCTTCTTTTTTTTGCTCGTTTCCAGCCTATTATTAGTCATAAAAATGGTGCAGTATTATTCTTTTGTTTGGAATGACATTATTAAGAGTGTAAAGAGTTAAAACAAGAGTGTAGCATTTGTTCCGATTTTGAAAACACTAAAAGATCCGTGTAGTTTTTTACCACTTAAACTATGATGAAAACTCTCGTAAAAGAATGTAAACCTTCTGTTAAGTCATCATAATAACAACTGTGTTCTTTTGTCAAACTTTGACAGATGACAACAATTTGTTTTCTTTTTTTTTTCACAAATCAAAGTTAGACAATCGTTTTGACAGATTAAAAATTAGTTTTTTTCGCTCAAGTTTCGAGCGATGGACATAAACGATACAGCCTCTTTTTTGTCCTCATTTTAGATAGAGCTGCCCTGTCCGTAGTTCGGCCTGTATATCTAACATTGGCTAGTATCATTCAGTTATCGGTATATTTTGTTATCACTGGGCGAAGGCCACCTCTTATCTGTCAAACGTGGCTTTGTATAAATTTATCTTGTATTTGATATTATATTACTTATATTCAATTTTAGGCTAACGTTTTGTAATAATTTCGGTTTACATAACATTAAATTACGCCTGCTATCTTCGCAGGGTTAAGCAGAACTGTAGGTATCTGTAGTTAAAGCATAAATTGTGTTTTGTGGTGTAGTTTCAGTGTTCATTTGATTATAATCCAGTTTATTGCAAATCACGCTAGATTTTGTAGTCTCATAAATGCTTTACCACTTTTCATATCAATGCCCAGTAAGTTTAAACTAAATTGACTTTTTAACTTTCTTATAGACAAAATATAGACCTTTTCGTTTTATAACGAGCATAGCTTAATTAGCCTGTAATGTTCCCACTGCTGGGACACAAGCATCCTCTCTATGACGACGTGATGTTGATATTTAAACCATGGACTGAAAAGTAATAACGACGACAACTAAACGTTTTTTGAGCCTACACAATTTAATTCCGACATCCTATTCCGAAAAACTCAATAAAATGTGTTAAGCAGTTTCAGAGCTCAACAATCACAAACAAACACATGCTATCGTGAGGTCATTATTTAAAAAAAAAAACGTTTTTAAACTAGTAGGAATGTTGAGTAGTTATAAAAAATCATTAAATTGTAATGGCAGCTGTGGATGACGTAATGGCGGCCATCTTGATCTTGTACTTATTATGTCATCAAACATACCATAATTACATTTTCTCATGGCTTTTAATCCAAACAAATGTATCAGAATATTAATATTTGACATAAAACTATTGATATTTAAAGTCAATTAATAGATTGATACTTAAAACCAAGACCAAGATTTTGTAACAATATTCTGATTTAAAAGAGTGTTCATGGAGTTTCTTGCCCGTTCTTCTCCATAAAGATCTACGCCAGGGAATGGGCAACTACAGTACTTTCATAGTTTTTATGTCTTGTGACTGGGACTGTAGCTACATTTAATTTTCATCTTTGTTTCGACAATTCAAAAGTGCCTGTAACTGGCTTACTTGAAATAAATGCTTTGATTTCGAAAGTCAATTGATAGCCTAGAATTAGGCCATGGGCATTAGTAGATCTGCTGATAGCCTAGTAGTGACAGTCGCAGTTGTCCTGCAGAATCATAGGTTTCGAGTTCGAACCCGAGACACGCACCTCTTGATTCTCCGGATTCATGTGCGTATTGTATAAATCACAGAGATATTTCTAGACGAAATGTAAAAGCCAAGTCAATCCCAATTGGCGTCATAAAAACTCTGACATTAGGTTAAGTACGACCACACGATAAAGAAAGAAATTCAAATTAGTTTGAGAATCGGTAGTTTTGTACGTCAAAAATGACATACTACAGTCCCCCAATATTATTTGGTCTTCACCTCATTCTATTGTTATAATATAACCGGGAAGAATAAATGGCCGAACCAACTCCCTAGCAACACATTTGTCTGTTAAAAGTTGTTTTTTTTAAAATAATTCTCTATGACCGCGAATTCACCCGCGTGCAGTTCGGTAATTGTCCCACGGGATGACGGGCTCATACTACCGGGATAAAAGTAAGTATCCTATGTGTCTATGTGCCAAATTTTATCCAAATCCGTTTAATAGTTTTTGCGTAAAAGTGTATCAAACATCCATTCATCCGCTTAAAGTTTCGCATTTATAATAGTGAGATTAAAATTCACTGTCCGCCCTGCTACCTTTACAAGCGTGATGCTCTGTCGATCAGTATTTTCTTCCCCTAGTACGCAGTTATTGATCCTAGCATATAGACTGAGGCTTAAGTCATAAGATGAAGCGTGTATTGACATATTGATAAATTCTTTAGTAAAAAGCTTTGACTTTTTTTGCTATAAAATATCTCGGGGAAAATATAAGCTAGAAATTAATAACCTTTATAAGTTATGAATTCTCAAATCTTAGGTTAATTAGCTTGTGTAGTTTTAATGAAGAATTTTGTTTTTCAACTCATCCCTAGTCGCTGGATAGATGGCGCTGAACTTGGTAAGTTACTGCAAGGAACGGAACGTCACATCATTTCACTTGGATGTAATGGTTATATTCGGAAGCATAAGCAAACGAAAGTGTCAATCAACGAGCGTTTGTGACGTGACGCAATGTATTTTTTTCCAAGCGTTTTGCCTTGCCACCTAGTAACGTAGTCAGTTCAACGCCATCTACCGAGTTCTTAGGAACTATATGTTTTTTAAATACGCAAAAAGAAAATCTCTCATTGTAATAGATTGTAAAATACTCCTAAAATCTATTGGCAATTTCTAAGGTTTTTTTTGCTAAATACAGACGCCACTATATCAAGCTACCCGAAACTGTCAAATTTTGCCAATCACCATTGAATCTAATGCTTTAGCGATAAACACACTGTTTTAGACTTTCACGGTTTTTCACTAGACTTAAAGTACTTACGGGATGATATCCGTGATCAAAAACACAAACAAAACACGACAAAATCACAAAACACAAAATCACGGATATCATCCCGTGTACTTTAAGTTTAGCGATAAAGTTGAAAATCTATTAAAGATATTTGACAGCTTGTATTAGCTTGATGTGCTGACTTCTGTACCTCATAATAATATTAGTAATCTTTTTAATATGTAGTTGAAAGCGACATTCTCTTAACACTTGCACCATACCAGGGTGTGGTCATTCAAAAACCCATAGGCCGAACCACTTACGATAAATTGGAGTAACATTTACTTCATTTAGACAATGATTTTGCTAAAAATATTCAGTATACACACTCAAAATATTATTGAAATTGATCGATAAAATATTTTGATAATTATAGTCACTTTAGTTGCCAGAGAAAGTCCTCATCATCTGTCTTTCCCAACTATGTCGGGGTCGGCTTCCAGTCTAACCGAATGCAGCTGAATACGAGTATTATACATGGAGCTACTGCCTATCTGACCTCCATAACGCAGGGTTCGTCTTATGAAGTGTAAATGACATCATAGGCCTTTTGTGAGAAAAGGATGGTGTTACTTATTCTGTATATCTATCTTACTCTATTAGCGTGGCAATGAAGCAAAAAGTCTACACAAGGCAGTCCCTCAAAACACACAAATAACATAATTATCTGATGTTAACAGCTAGAAATGCCAAAAAATATATATTTTTTAAGATTTTTTCCATAATTTCTATTTCATTAGTAACTTGTCTTTAGATAAAATTACAATATAGAAAATAATATTTAAATTGTATGCTAACAAGAAAATAACTAATAACGCACCAAAATAAACTAGTAATCTTTTTTTTAAAATTCTCTCTAAACAAAATAGGTTGAGCATGATTTTGAATAAGAGAAGGATATGGTCCTTTTGTGGGGCTCACAATAGACCCGGATGTTGTATGGTACAGCTGCTGGTAGGATGGTGACAAGATGTGCGGTGACCACGCTTTGGGGTGGCACAGGAGTTTTTTTTTTGCTTGGTGAGGGTTCGCGTTTGATTTTTGATTAGGCGATTAGCATTTTTTTGACATAGTTGTTTTGTGAATTTTAAAAGATGCATTATTTTTTAGAGATAAACATGTAAGAATGTTAGTTTGAAAAATAAAGGTATCTCTGAATTAGTTATTCAAACCCGACTGAATAATTGTTTGTTAAAAAAAATAATTGAAATAAAATTTACTTAATAGATTTAGTCGTTACTGTGATGATAAGAAATTCACAAACACAAGACATTTATTTCAATTCAATTTACATGAACTATTGAATTGTCAAGGATTCCGTCAGTTAGTCATCCAAACAGCTAAAGCTAGCTAACCGTTAATCAAATAATAAAACAGATAACAGAAATGTTTCTACTACTCCACAATCGTCCCATTACCTTTTATGCAAGCTAAACACCTACCACAGCTATTCAATCAAAATGGCGACGTTGATTCACACATTGATTCAGCCCCAGCTGTCTCTTATCTCTCATAATACCGCGAATCAACTATCTAATAGTAATAGGTACTTAGTAAACAATTTGCACTGATACATTATCAAGAGTTATGTAATAGAATAGATTAAAGTGTAATTTGCGTGATGATAGAGTTTAATCGTACAAAGAGGCGATGAAGTATCATGATATTCATCATCATCTGCCTAGCCTTTCCGAATATGTTGAGATCGGCCTCCAGCCTAAATAGATACTGCTGAATATGAGTATTAAAAGTACAGACTAGTAGTACATTGTATATTACTCTAATTTACTGTGTATTATAATTTTTATAACAACAAAAAATACTATGTTTCTTATTAATCTTAAAATTCTCGTGTTTCGTGTTTCACTGCTTTTAATAAAATAAACAAAATCCGATGAAACAGCTACCCATACTGTAAGTGTCATTTCCAAAAAACTAAAATACAACGCAGTTTTGCATATTACAACACATTAAAAAAACCACTACATTTTTCAAAACTGACCACGTTCCACGAAATTCAAATCCCATGGCCACCTTAGCGAACTAAAATAAACTCGTGCGCACATCTGCCGTACACGTGGTCGTACAAAGGCATGGGGGCCACAGGACCATGGGAAACGAGCTTAATTGGTTCAGTGCAGATTCCTTGGGGTTGGCAGGAGTGGACCGGAACTGTGTACAAATTGTTTTCCAATTGATTTTGGTTATTGTAATGTCATTTTGACCGTTGAAATTGAATGAGTGGTTGAGAAATAATGAATTTATGACAGATGAGGGAGAAATTGACAGATTATTGGAATTGATGGGATAGGTCAATTATCTCTAGGTGTCTGTAGGAGAAGAGACCTTTGCTCCGGCATAATAACAGGCTTGAATACTTAAAAATGCTGTTGTAAAGCAATATTTCTGACTTTTTAAAAGTATTTAGAAAACGAGCTACCTCAAAGATATTTCTTTAAATATGAAATACAAATCCATTCATTTGTAACACACAGAATAAGTCATAAAGGATTTGCAAACAAAACCGCCATTCGACATTCAAACGCCACGTGCCAACCAAAATGGCGGGAAAACACGTGTAACGGCCAAATGGAATTTGAAATAAAAAAAATGAACAAAATAAGTTTAGTACAAAATAGTTTAGTTCAATGGAACGTTAATGAGCGATAAAAATACGGGCATACGAGTTTCCTTATCAGCCGGGGTCATAGGCCATATGATAAATAATAAGTATTGTAGTAATATTGAGTACAAACTCTACGGTTTTTAATTATTTACTTAAAACTCTGGTGAGGAATGTAAAGTCCGTTGCAAATACGGAAATAATGTCATAAATGTATTCGATTTGGAAATAATAAATTCTTCAGTTTTTTTTAAGTCACTTCTAAAGTTACTTATGCTTCTATTATAAACTCACTGAACATGGTATATGACCGTCTCTCCCTCTTATAAAGTGTAGGCCTATCTTCTAGCCGTGAGTACACTATCTATATGAGTTTATTGCAATTGCTCAAAAAAAAACAAAACACAATCGTCAATGAGTCACTCACTCAACACATTCAGTCTTCCACAATTTTTGCCCGCATCCTCTACACTGAGAAACACACGCTACCATCACGTCCCCATTTCGTCCCATCCCCGTCACGTCCCCGTTTCGTCCCGTTCCCGTCAGCATACTCCACATGCCTCCTTTGAAATTAAACATTCAACTATTCGGTGTAACACAGGGGTGAAAGGGCTCTAAATTAAAAAAGTACATGTTAGGGTTACAACGCTCTCATATTTTTGGTGGATTCTCTCGAAATTGGGAATTATTATGTATGAGGGTAGATTGATAGGTAGTGTGTTTAATTTTGTTAATGTGATGGGTTTGTTAATTAAGTAGTAAGATCGATTTGGTGGAATAGGGGTGGTTGAACTTTGTGCCGGGTTTGAAAGTTAAATATCGTTAACAGTATAAACTAAATACGGAAAATAACATCAGGCCTGTAGTTACCAAAGGATTAGGCAGAGGTGTACTTAGATAACACTCACCTTTTGCCAGTTACATGTGTTTAAAGTCTTTAGTAATACAGGGCGAGCCTATTGCCATCAACAGGGCAGGAATCCAGGCTCTATAACGCTATTGTGAAATTCCTAACAAAAATCCCAATAATACTTTGTCCGTCCTGGGAACCGAACCCAGGATATCATACTCAGCGTTGCGTTTACTACCACTAGACACACGATGCAGCCAACAAATCTCAAAAGCTACTAGATATAAGATTTGGCATTAGAGTTACTTATCAGGCTTTCAGAAAATCAAAGGAAAGTAACAATCTTGTTGTATGTAATAGTCTAGCAAGTAAGAATGATGGTAACGATAATTATATTGCAGCCATCAATTTTATACATATTCAAACGAACACTATCCCTCTCCAGCAAAGACATTCCAGACATGAAAACAAATTAACACAACTGACTCTAATTCAAAGGAATGTGGACCTTAAACAGTTGATACAGATTGTAATACTATGGACACAATATCATATATCACATAGAGTACAATATCGAATGACAAGGAAGGACGGCAGCGACTATGAGGCGCCATTCTCAGAAATTAGACGACGAATCAGCGTTATTAAGCCTTTGAGTACTTATTTATTGTGGTCTTGAAGGATTGTTTGAAGTTGGAGGGAATAGGAAAAAAAATGTGATACGAGACTAAAAAAGATGGAAGGCGACTCTTTCTAGAAGCTTCGAATGGGATCAAAGATGTCAGAGGGCCTAAAAAAAGTGAAATTTAATCAGCAAAAACAACAATGGAGACATCGCTTATGTGTTGGATTGCTATAAACTACCGAAGTCTACTTAAGTCTCTCTTAATGTGTTGGAAGTAGTTGAATAAATAAGAAATACTTTAAAATCGATGAACTTGTCTAGACTACTAAAGCGGTGTGCTTTGCTTATGTGAGTGCTTAGGTATGTCAATCTCTGGTAAAATCAGAAATTCGGCCAATCATCAATTTTTGTTATTAAAATTAGAGATTAAACCTGCCAAGCTTGGCGTAGTAACAGATGAAGAGAACTGTAACAGAGTGATCGATGTGTAACAGTGATAGAAGAAAAGAAGGGGTGTGTAAGAAGAGAGGCTAAAACTAAGATGCAGATGTTTAAAACCAATATTTCTCGTTCAATAGCTAAGCTAACTAATCTATGAGTAATGAGACAGTTGACTTATAGCTTAGACATCGTAAAAAAATCCTTCTCCGTAAGTTAAGAGCCTTCGTAATGAGCGAGTCGGTCCGTCAGTTCTTTCCGTAGCTCATTCTTATATGTCTCATGGGAAATAGGCACTAGACATGATTAAGACCGAAACACGTGACTAGAATAAAAATTGATTATACCAATTACTATTACAGTACTATACATTGTATTAATGTTAGGGTATTAAAATATAGAGATACATTACTTGGACGTGGTAGTTGAACTCATTTTGGTATAGATGGAAATATGAGATGTTAATTCAGCAAAAGTAATATGAAACTGCCGAAATAACTGAATGTGGTTAAGGGCTGAAGAATGATAATTCTGTGATATCCTGAATGATTTTAGATGCATATGGTACCGATTAAATTTCAAAAGATTATGTTGCAGAAGAACGAAAGAATGGTGCAGAATTATGATGAACGGTTTGAAATCAACAACACACTGTGAAAAAGCACAATAAACTTATATGTTCCAGTACTAAGGTACAGACCTCTGCTATGAGTAGATGAGGGCCGTAATTCACGATGCGGGTACAGTATGGATTGGTGGATGTCTCATCTTTAACGGAGAAACACAGATTGATAGTGCTAACGACTCAGGAACTAGTTTCGTTCATGTATCTATGTTGATAATTAATGCGTAAGCCATTCATCAATGCTTCATTTCCTAAAATACTAGTTGAAAAGATCGAAGTCGATCAGTCTAACAGTTTGGTAAATCTATGTTTTAGTTTCTTCAATTCCTGCTCACACCTATACGAAAAATAAGCGTGAAGACGATAGAACTACTAGCGTATTAAATAGAGCTCTTTTACGTCCAATTTATAGCGATGTATCACGCTTAGCAAGGCGTGGAGACTATTACTATCGCCATATAGTGAGGACATGGTCTTGACATTGTTGGTCAGTGTTTTAATTAATTAACGAAGAAAGTAATAAAAAATAATGTATCTGTTGAAAGAATTTAAGTATTGATTTAGGTGTCTTATAGTGTGTTTTCTGGGAAAAATTTTTGGTGTACCTATTTAGTTTGTGTAAAACGTCTTAGTTGCAGCAATTTTACTGTAACACAATAATATCACCAGCCATTTTTCAAAATAATAATCATTAAAAATTATTTGTATAATAATGTTAATGTTCAGAGTTTAACGTTAAAGTAGGTAAATAATGCTACAAAAATGTTACAACAGGCAACAGGAAAACTATTAAAATGACTAACCAGTCAATTACTATAATTAGGAAATGTCCTAGATACACCGAACGCGCGGTCATACTACACAAAAAATCTGAAACAAGCGCCCGGCAACAGCACGTAAACGTTTCTAAAAGAATTACAAACAAAATAAAAACTATTTTCGAAACATTACTCACCGTTCCACTATTATTACAGGCACAAACGGTAAACACTAACGTCTGAAAAAGAAAGAAAAAAAACACTATTCGCCCGCCATTTTGAAAAGGAATACGTCAAAAACTGACACACACGCGCGAAATGGGCTGTATCGTTCTAATTTTTGAAAAAAAATATGCCATTTATGTTCAAATGTTTGAGAGAAACGAACGTCCGATGCTGACGGAGAGCAAAAGCGTACTGAAATATAATTTGAATGAAGCACTGAATGACTATCAGAAATAGTCGAAGGGAGGAACTGGGTGACATTTGTGTTGGCAGCGCTTTCATCGCTTTTGACAGCAGTGCGATTCAATTTAATTTTTACTCTGATTTTTAAATGTTGTGGCTGAATTCTTATGGGTTTGGACATTTTGTGTTCTAAATATGTCTGAACCGATGTAACGAGATGGTTCAGTTGTAAGTGTAGTTTTAGTTTCTAATTTTAAAGATTTTGCCTTGCCATTCAGCTTTAAATCAATACACGAAACTGTGGTTTATCTATTGAAATATTCATAGGTCGTACATGAATTCCCCGAGGTTCCCTAAGACCCTTTAGTTTGACAAAGGTTTAACACACAATAAGGGGCAAACCTATCACTATTAATTAGATTAGAGGTCCCTATTGATTTTACCCTGCTTGAAGTCTCTACTAGATATTTTACCTTAAAAAACTAACGTAGACTAGTATACCTTGACGAAAAAAAGAAAAAAAAAAGGTTGCAAAAATAAATTTATGTTACATATTGTAACTAGTTGTAAAGCGCTTCTTTAATTAAAGCGATGTATGGATGTAGTGTCGCTGATACGGCCGACCAATCACGTAACGTTGTGCGATTTACAGCGTTTCTTAAAGTTTTGAGTTGCAATTTATATTGTACTTCACGCGCGTCTAAAAGTATGAGTATTTACAGCAGTATTACTGTAAAGACTCATACATATCAGACGCATGTAGTGACACTGGAATATAGCCCTTAAGTTGAAGAAAACGTTGCCCTAATTATTTTAGATGGAGATGACGGTAATATTAATTTAAAATATTCTCTGTCTGCCTTTGCTTAACTATAATATTTAGGTTGACTTCTAGTCTAACTGGATGCAGAACATCAAAACGTACGGTCGACCAAGCTATTTGATTTACAATTTACAATGTAATTTGCCTGTTAAAATGTAATTCAAATAGCTTGGTCGACCGTACCAATAGGTATTTTACAGGGAATATTTTCTAAAAAGTTTTTCTGCTTAAAAATAATATTTTTGTTCCTGAATAATAATTATTATTGCTTCGAATGAGATATTATCGTATTGCATTGAAACCGGGTATTAGGACGACAATTAACGGGCAGTATTTACTAAAACTCATGTTTCTTGATGACGTCATAGGTTCACAAATACCCCTCAAGTACCCTTTTAAAAGCGTGGGGGCTATTGCATCATCCCTCTTTAAACCGTAGTCACTAGTAGATCTATATGGCGTCTTTTTGTTCATTTATTTTATAGTATGAGACAATTAGGTACCATCATCATCATAACAGCCTTTTTAATGTTCCCACTGCTGGGACACAGGCCTCCTCTCTATGAGAGGGAATGGGCTATAATCCACCACGCAGGCCCAGTGCGGGTTGGTAGATGTCACATGTCTTCGAATTTTTGGTTCTAGGACATGCCGGTTTCCTCACGATGTTTTCCTTCACCGTTTTGAGAGCAGTGGTAATGAAATAAATTTCACAAAGTAATGCGCCTGTCTGGGTTCGAACCCACGACTTACTGCTCGTAAATCGGGGCTGCCACGACTAGGCCAACGCTGCACTCATTTAATTAGGTACCATCTGAACATAATTATTAAAATGAAGTCAACAGTCTATATTATTTTTTTGTTGATGCGGTTTTCATGGTTATTTCGAAAGTTTTAGTAGGTATAGTAAATATGTAACTTGGATATAGATATCGCGATGTTCAGACATATCGCTAGTAGATTTCACCCGTGGTAATCAAAGTGGGTCAATAGTTATAAAATAAATAACTGATTTGTCAAATAAACTTTCACCCCCTCTTATGAAAAAAAAAAACACAACAAACAACCCCAAAATTCTTACCCACAAACCTCCCTTTATGACATAACGTTTACTCCAACAGCTAAATTTTTGAAATAACCTAAAAAATGTTCAAGTAACAACATCAAAGTGAGTATTTTAATAAAAATGAACTTCTCGACGTGTGTTTAAGAGAACAATTTTAACGTTGTACGGTATTTGTCATACAATTTTGTACCTTTGTTGAGTTGTGAAGGGGGCTAGGGGGTTGAAATTTGCAGCTGCTCTCTGGACAGTGGGGTATTATTATTTGGTCGAGTGTTGCTAAGCGGGATTTGAATGGGCAGTGATTTTTGTTTGCCGATTCTGATTTATTGCAATTTCACAGTACCTATGATGATTTATTTTATTATATGCAAGTGAGCTCTTACAACTATGTTGTGATAATCACCATACTTATTAAAAAGGGGGTTTGTACTTTTTCAATCTGTATAATACTATAAGTTATCACAGATTATGTAGGAATGTATAACAACCACGATACCTGTCAAGCTGCTTCCAAAAAGATCTTTAAAGACGTACATGCCTACAAATCTACATTTTTATCATCACATTAGAAACAGTCTAGTAGGTTTAACTTAATATTAATTCTTATTTGTAAATTTCTAACAAACAGATAGACCAACTGGTTATACATAGTAATAATACCAGCCTCTTCATTATCCCATTGTTGGGTAAAGATAGGCTTTTTATCATACAGAGCAGGCATGATCATTCTTCTATATCGTGTGGTTAAAGCCTCAGTTTTAATGCCGCCCAGGGCCTCTGACTTAGCTTTACATGCCGTCGAGAAATATCTCTCAAGCATGCTGGTTTCCTTCACCGAAGCAAGTGATAATTATACAATACGCACATGAATCCGAAAATCAGAGGTGCGTGTCTTGGGTTCGAATTCGAGACCTATGACATGGCAATCCAACGGTCACACCACTGGAATATCACTGCTTCTAGGACCGTTTAGAGCGGCCAACCCGCCATACTTTTCGCTAGAATTTTGACAAACGCTCGTGAGTGATTATGCCGTTGTTAGACATATATCTTTAATTTTTTTGAACTAATAGGTATCTTGTGCACTATATCTAGGCTTCTATAAAAGCAAAAAATAAAAATTTGTAGAAACGAATTCAGTATAAGCCTCCAAAAATTGCTGTTTTGCACAAATTTTACCTCAACTTTGACCGTTCTTAATGTACTTATAAATTGCAAAAGTAAAGAAAGCATCCTGATAGAAGCCTTGCAAATGTAGTGGAGATTCTAAATGACAAATATTTATTTCACAAAATTGTAAGACTAATTCAAAAACACCTATTTCCTGGCACTAGTTTTAAAATTTTCGAACACTTTTTTCGTTCAATGTCCTCGTGTTAGGCGGTATGAAGTGCGCGGGACACGAGTAGTGCGGGACCGGGGCTAGGTAAGACAGAGGAGTTGAAAGAATACCGCCGCTGTGGCTCTGGATGAAACAACAAGCTTTACGACCATGCTCGCGTTGACGATAGGCGGGCCGGGAAGGACTCTCTTAATGACTTAGACTTATATTAATTGTAAGTCCAGGTTATCATACGATGTTTTACTTCACCGATGTCAGTGGTGTTCACGAAAAGCATAAATATAGTGTAACTTGAGCAATATTATAATATTTTAGCGAGTAGATGGATTATAACCCGCTATGTCGTAAAAAAATAATGAAAACGCAAGCTAAGCCAGGCTTTACAACATTTTTTTTTTCATAAAAACTTTTAAAGAAAAAAAAAACGCGTTAGCCAATGCCGGTCGAGAAAAAAGTCCCTTTCCATGTTCTTACTACAGAGTTGAGTGTCTTCCGATGTTGCTAACTTTCAGAGCAGTTAGACTTTACGTTACTTTTTTTGCGGGTTGAAAGCAACTCTCTAATAATGGGTTGAACCAATTGGGGGTGAAACTTTCCTAAGGGGTTGAAATTTTGAAACAAAAAAATTATATAAAAAAGCTTTTTTTTTGTCGTGTTGTGAATTTTTGGTCTTAAAAGTTTTTTCAAGGATTCTTTTTGTGTACAAACACAAGAAGTCATGCTTTTGTTAATGTCTTTGTAAAATTGTGAGGAAATTTAAATCCCTTTGTTATAAAGAAACGTACCTAAATCTATTGTATACCATGTGGGTTTTGAACGTAAAATGAACACCACCAAACAGTTAGATTACGTAGGCAACTGTTGTTTTTCGTGCAAAAAGAGATGAATGAGAGAAATTTTATTTAAAACATAAAACGCAAAATCACGCCCGTAAACCCCGAAGGGTTAGACAGAGGTGTAATAGTACCTACACCCACATTTCGCCATGGTCAGGGGCTAAGTGTTGCCATACAACGTGGCACGTGCCGCGCGCCGCCAGTCTCTTGGGCACATTACCAGCTGGCAGCGTTGAGGAGGAGTTTTTCGATGCCTTTTATAGTTTGTTGTTAGTTTATTTATTTTTGTTTATTTAATATTTTTTTATTAATTTTGTAAATAAGCTTAAGTATGTTTTTTTTTTATTGAAAAAGTACGAAATCATATTACCTCTATCAATTATATAAGTATCTATGTAGTATATCAACTATCTGGTGTCCAGGACACAAGCCTCGTTGCTTAGTGTGGCACTAGATGGCGCTGTGTGTAATATCCAACGATATTTATTTATGTTTAACTCACGCCATTTTGTTTAATCTTCTTATTTTTTTAATTTAATGGACGTTAAATGTCACAAATATTACAACATAATAAATATTATCATGTATGTTTATGTATTGATCACGATGATAATGTGTACCCATACATAAACTCCTTATTACCCCACATGACAAAAAAAAAAGATGTTTTAGGTAAAATATCCTAAATTATATCACTCCACAGTACTACAAAATTCCCATCTCTAAGCCATTAAATTACATTAAAAAAGCAATATTTCCGTCTGGCAACACACGTAGGACACGGTAAAGCAAATACAATGTTTGCTGGAAAGCTGCCTCGTAATTATACTCTTGGGCTGTATAACTGGGTGAGGTTATGTTGATAAGAGAAGCGGGAAGCGAGTTAAAAACGAGAATATTTGTGTTAAAAGCTCCATTGTATTAGTACAAACTAGAGTGCTGAATTCTTAACAGCATTCAACTACTATTTGTATTAGAAAACTAGATTTTTTGGCTAGATTCTAAAGCGTAAGAAGACATACTACTATTTTTCTAGGTCATTGATAGCTATTTGATTAGTGGTAGCCTTATAGTCATGGTGATTCATGACTTCACATCGTGTGAATAATTTCATTTGTATCGTATCGTGGTTGATTACGGCCCACTCCAACTTATAGAGAAAAGGCCTGAGTGACAGTAGCAACGTAAGAACGTTTTCTAGGGTTTTATTGACAGTGCACGGTCTTTAAATATATTGCAAAATATGACTGTTCTTAGCAACAACCAAGTGTTAGCACAACCAAATATTTTAAGGCGATGTCTTCGATATTATTAATAACGTTATCTTTAAACAAACTGACTTTTCTTACTGAAACCATTGTGCGATTCCTATGTAATTTTACAATATAAAGTATGACTTTTTTCGCTGCCCGCTCCGCTTGTTACTAAGCCCGCAACCCGCGACCTACATACCATGGTATGATCTTTTAACGCTACGCTTTGTCTTTCTGCAAATGTGTTCAGCGGCTCTAATAAGGCATAATGTATGCTTGTGACGTAATAATGATGACGTCATGATGTGAGGTGAGCAGGAGACGCAGACTAAAATGTTTGATAGCGTAGAAAGAAATATAATAGGATAGCTTTTGTATTTTTGCTCTAGGTCATGAACACCTGACAAAATCATCTGCCTAGCCTTTTCCCAACTATGTTGGGGTCGGCTTCCAGTCTAACCGGATGCAGCTGAATACCAGTATTTTACATGGAGCGACTGCCTATCTGACCTCCACAACCCAGTTAGTACTGGGTAATACGATACCCCTTGGTAAGACTTTTAGGGCCTGTAACTACTGACAAAGATCTACAAATGACAGCCGGGACCAACAGCTTAACTTGGCATGTAATGGTTGGTCACCCATCCACAGACCAACCTAGACAAGCACGGCTTAACCCAAAGATCGACCCGAGCGGCTGTTATTATTTAGCCACGAGCTAACGAAGACCTGACAAATGTACACTATTAAATCGAAACTTGAAGACTCCCAAGCTTTAATTATTGTTGAAACCCAAATACTATCAGATCAGAAAGCTGGCTTGCCTAAGCTATCCTTCGAAACAGTAACTGAATAGGCGAGACGACAAAAAAAATCTAATTAGTTCGTCACTTAGATTATCAAAAAATATTTGACCCGTGTTTTTTCTTTTGTTACGTAAACCAAAATTGACGAAGATATGACGCTTTTAAAATTCTCAATACGTCACGCCTAGGTATAATTTTAGCTAGTTCTGACGTCACGAGGCCCCACTCCTGAGTTTTGATGCGTTTCATCTTTTGTCAATATTCATTGATTTACAAAAACAAAAAATACGTGTCCATTACTTTCCAATACTCTAACTGACGGACTAAATAGATTTGCATTTTTTTGAAACTGTCGTCATGCCTATTGTGGAGCTCTGATAGGCTGACGCTCCATGTAAAATATTGGTAATCAGCTGCATTTGGTAGGCCCTATCTATAAAGTTTTGAAAAGGCTCTATAGACACATGATTTTGAGTCCAAAACCTGACCAGTAGTTTTACCAAAACGTAAAGATTTAAATAAGGATTTTTTAACTGTAAATTATTAAGAAAAATCCCCGATATGAACACCTAGTTTAATATTAAAACCAGCTCAGTAGATTTTTTCATTAAAGTAAAGGTAAAAAAAAAGTATTTTCTCCAAGTAATAACTACGGGATATTGTGGTTATAAAATCGTATAATATTAAAGAAACTCTTTGGTGTTTATCTTCCTTATTTTTCACTATTTGTTGATGAATTTTTTTTGGCGTTTATTTCATGTTTATCTGACTCCAGTTTTCTGGGTTTATTTGATGTAAATTCGTATATTGGTTATTATGATTCCAGTCAACCAATCCTTAGAGATCCTTTCCTATATATTATTGATAGCAGATTTTGTGTCAAAAAATGGGACTATTTTGTTTGGACTGAAAACTTTCTGTTTTTTTCGCCAAAAAGGACATATTATACGACGTTACGTAAGCGATGCTTATGGATTATGTTACGTTCTTAGTGGTTTTCGTCCTGAAGTTTTGGGGAAAAGGCGTGAAATTATGTGTTTAATGATTTTTCGAAGAATTGATCTACCCTTCTTTATCGTGTGGTTAGTGCCTAACCTGGTGTCAGAGTTTTATCCCGTCCATGGGCCTCTGACTTAGCTTTACATACCGTCGAGAAATATCTCTCAGGCATGCTGTATTACAGGGGTTGCGGGACTGTTCGAAAGAGATACCGTGCCCCCGGAACACAAAGGGCGATGAAGGAACATGGATGGGTTTTAGTCAGTAAAAGTCTGACACTCCCTCCTGCTCCGCCCAGAGCGGGAGGATTCATTTGATGATTCCCCATCCGAAAAAAAAGGCATGCTGGATTCTTCACGATGTACTCCTTCACCAAAGCAAGTGATAATTGTACAATACGCACATGAATCCGAAAAATCAGAGGTGCGTGTTTTGGGTTCGAACTCGAGACCTATGACTTGGCAGTCGACACACACCACTAGACGTACAGATGTACTGAAGCACATGGTTTTTATTTAGCCACAAACCCCTTTATGCCAGAAAGCCAAAAAGCCTATTCACACCTATGTAGCCCCCCTCAAATCCTTATGGCCAACAATATCTATAAAAACGGATGTAATTGGAAACCCCTTTACGATAATTATTATATGGGCTATGTGGAGCTATATAATTTTATGTATATGTTAGTAAATAGATGTAAAAATTAAGTGGTACTGTAAAGGGTGTAAAAAACCTCTTAACGAAGCCGAAAGGTTCTCCCCGTCATTGCGATTATTTTTTTGTTCTACACCATACCTGGAAACCTTCTAGTTACGGAGATATTGGGGGTCAAAGTTCTAACTTTTTGACAAGTTTTTAATAGAAGATTTTTTCTTTAAACACCTCCACGACCCCCGTACTATTCAATCCATCCATCAGCACAATGTTTTGAGTTCGTTACATTGAGTTTTACCACAAAACATGATTTTTCACCCTAAAAAAAAAGTCGTTTCCCAGCAATAATTTTTGCGTAAAGTTACTTAGTTTGATGTACAGAATGCTTGGGTGACGGCTTACAGGCGTGATGTTCTGATCTGTATGGTACGTGGTAAGATAGGTTCTGTTTCCACCGGAATAGAAAAAAAAACACTAAAAGAACCTCATTGACAAAACTTATTACCACTCAATTTAAATATTATAGCACCTACGCAAATATTTTATTTTACAAAACGTATCAAAAGTTTGAGAACCAATATCTTTCATACAGTACCTCTTATCAACACATTGACACATTATGACGAAATCTAACTGACATCTGTGAGCGTCTGATAGTACAACTAAGCAATACTGATAACTCACAATAATTATAATTTATATAAATGACGGCCTATAATAGGCTAGACGACAAAAAAAATCTAATTAGTCCGTCACTTAGATTATCTAAAAATATTTGACCCTTGTTTTTCGTTTGTAACGTAAACCAAAATTGACGAAGATACGACGCTTTTAAAATTCTCAATACGTCACGCCATGGTATAATTTTTAGCTAGTTCTGACGTCACGAGCCCCCACTCCCGAGTTTTGATGCGTTTTATCTTTGTCAATATTCATTGATTTACAAAAACAAAAAATACGTGTCCATTAATTTACAATACTCTAACTGACGGACTAAATAGATTTGCAATTTTTTGATACTGTCGTCATGCCTATTATCCTGATACCAGGCAGAGGCAGCTTCTCATTCGGAGTAACGAGCTTTGATCACTACGCTTCCTCGTTGTGTATTGGCAACTAGGTCCTTAGCATAATTAGCCTATATAGTTCCCACTGCTGGGACACAGGCCTCCTCTCTATGAGAGGAAATGGGCTATAATCACGCGGGCATAGTGCGGGTTGGTAGATATCACATGTCTTCGAATTTTTGGTTCTAGGACATGCCGGTTTCCTCACGATGTTTTCCATCACCGTTTTGAGAGCAGTGGCGATGAAATAAATTACACAAAGTAATGCGCCAGCCTGGGTTCGAAACTGCGACTTACTGCTCGTAAGACGGGGCCACCACCACTGGGCCATTGCTGCATGATATGAATTTAACCAGATTACGATTGTTTTAATTGCAAATTTGACCATGTAAGACTTATGTACCTGACTATAATATTATTAATTTACTTCACTGTAATTTCTGTTTTGTTTTGTTGACAGTGTTTTG
Source organism: Xestia rhomboidea (assembly GCA_963853795.1). Lineage (NCBI taxonomy): Eukaryota > Metazoa > Arthropoda > Insecta > Lepidoptera > Noctuidae > Xestia > Xestia rhomboidea. Next base: position 1,632,207 of record OY970783.1, read on the forward strand.
ATGTTATTAATATTTAATTTGTGTAATAATTTGCCTGCCATAAGGTAGACTGTAGCCGATCTCATTATTTATGTACAACATCTTATACCTGTACCTACATTCAAAGCAAATAATTAATTCTGCTCTTCCGTGAGTTCGGTATAACGGTAATAGTGTAGCTTCACATTATTGAAAGATTCTATGAAATCGGATTAGTAGTTTTTGAGATTACCCCATACCTACATCCAAACTAACAAATTAATATTAGTGTTGATTTTGGGCCGCAAATCTAGGCCTCCTCAAAGTATTCGTTTTGGTACCTGCCTATTTGAAAGCCAGATTATTTATTAATAATCAAGGACATCTTAGATAGCAATTTGAACAGTGAATTGAATTGAGTTGATTGCGTTCGATAGTTTTTACTTACCCCTAAGGAAAAGCCGTGAGTTTATGTATGTTGTATTAAATTAAGTATCTAGTTTTTTTTAAATAAGGGGTGAAAATGTATTGTAGTTGGTACTCAAGGGGGGTGAAACATCAAATTTGAATGGGGGTGAAACCAGAAAATTTCTTGCTAGTTACTTGCGTTTTTTTTATATACTTAACGATTCGTTTTTAGTATATAATGGTGACGTACGAAACAAATAAAAACATTTTTCATGAAATATGAATTCTATTAGAAACTTATCTAAATTAAAGATGGCGTCCCCACAGTAAAATATACCTAAATACTTGTCTAAAGGGTACGGAAACGACTTCGATAGCGGTACACCTACTACAAGAGTCCGGTACAAACCGGATGTGACGCAATACAGAGGTAAATGTTGCCAGATTATAAAATGTTTGCACAGATGATGTTTGGCTATTATACGAGAGGTAAAATGTACCCTTTGTACATATATAAATACTTAGAAGTATTTATATATGTACATTTATCCTACTAATATTATAAATGCCAAAGTTTGTCAGGATGGACTAATTGTTTTTTTGTAAAAGAGTAACAAACACTCTTTTACAAAAAAACTACAGACTGGTTTTGGATGGAATTTGGCACACAGATAATTTCTTACCTGGATTAACACATAGGATACTTTTTATCCCAGTAGTATGATCCTGTGGGAAATTACCGAACTACACGCCGCCATACCGATCGTCCAAGCGCACTGACGACGCACCAAACGAGAGTTATTGTTATTTTGCGCGCAAAGTTGACGCTTTTCTAATAGACCTAAAATTTAAGGGGGTGTGGTTCGGCGCCTCCGCATGATATAACTGAAAAAATGTTTAACTGATCAGGCGGAAAAGACCACGACTGTACACTCACGCCTTTTGTGTGAGGGAGTAGGTAGAAACTACACGCCACCTCCTACAATCCCAACATAGGTACTGTTTTTGCTTTATCCACGTTCCTTTTTTAAATATAGAGGTGTACCAAATGTACCCCCATATTTCGCCCGTTATGTTTAAGTCCCATGTAATAGGGAGCGAGCCTCTTGCCATCAACCGGGTACAAATCCAGATTCCGTGGCTGCTATTGAAAAATTTCTGCTCAGCAGTCGCAATGTAATATATCTACCAATTAAAAAATGTTATTAGCACCCTTGTTTTTATTCAAAATTGAAATTTAAGTACCTATTCTATTATATTTAGTATATATAGTATATATTTAGTATATATAGTATTATATTAAGTATCTTTTACTACTGTCATCTATTACTATTCTACTAATCTCTTTTTTACAGTTAATACTTGACCTAACCAAATCATCTATACATTGGTAGTATAAAATAAAGTCGCTCCCGCTGTCTGTACGCTTAGATCTTTTAAACTACGCAACGGATTTGAATGCTGTTACAGAAATAGATAAAGTGATTCAAGAGGAAGGTTTATATGTATAAATTACCCACATGAGTATCTACATTGTGCCTGTGCGAAGCCGGGGAGGGTCGATAGTTTTAATTTAAATCAAAATAATTTCATTTCACATAGGGCTACATGGGTACTTATAAAACTTCGAGAAAAAGGTACACGGTTCGGGTTGGACGTTTTATAGTCAGGAAACCCGGATCTACGACCCGAATGGCGCAGCGGTAGTGAAGCTGCCTTACGTTCTTAGGGTCCCGGGTTCGAATCTCGGTAGAGGCAAATGTTTGTGTGATGAGCATGGACATTCGTTTCAGAGTCATGGATGTTTATATGTATAATAAGTATGTATTTACAAACAAAAAGTATCTATGTAGTATTATCAACTATCTGGTGTCCACGACACAAGCCTCGTTGCTTAGTGTGGCACCTAGATGGCGCTGTGTGTAATGTCCAGCGATATTTATTTATATTTTATTTCTTCTAGCTAGTACAAAATCTAATACCAGAAGTTAGTCACCCACTTTTTTGCCCTTTTTCAAAATTATCCCTTTTTACCTCTCAACCCTCTAACATTTCATAACCTACATTGCCCTATTTTTATTTTTGCTAAAAATCCCTAATTCCTCCGCAGAAAAAAAATCCTCAGTGCATAATAAATAATAAATTGGACTCACCTAGCCGCAAGATCTCCTGTGGGCAGCTTCTGTAAATAAAAAGGGGTTGTTAGTAACCCTTATGTGTAGGGGTGAAAGGGGGTGAATGGTACTGTTGGGATATTTCCTGACTAAGATAAAATTTTGTGTAATGTTGAGCTGTGGAGCTCGTTTCCTGGTTTGGAATATTGATGAGGAGTTTAGCTTTTGATTATTTGATATAGTGAATTAAAAAATGTTAGGCAGCAATTTATTACAAAAAGGTTTATTTAAATTTAGATTACTTACACCTAGTTTACATAATTTAATAAGTGCCTGATTAAATACACGACTTTTTAGCGAAAAGATTGTAAAAAAAAACTGAATGTTTAGCTACAATAATCTTCAACAGAGTTTTTCTTTGTTTAAAGTAATCATTGAACAAAATATATTTTAGTATTATTAAGTCTTGCTAAAAGAGTGACGTTTGAAGATACGAAAATGTAGTTTCCATATTTCTCCTAGGGGCAGACAAAAAAACCGTGCAATGATTATCTGATACAGGCAGCCAACCAGTCAAAATAAAACGTATCCTATCCTTGCTAATCCATTCTTAAAACCTCTTAACATGGTAACACATAATTACCAACACAATCATGTAAAACCCCATCCCATTGTCCAAACATCCCACCTACATCTCTACCCCCACACATCCGCTTTTCACCCCTTTATTTACCCAATTTCACCCCCCTTTTAACCCGAAAACCTCATTATCTTTATACCTCAAACATTTAAAACGACCGCATAAAAACGCATGGACGCCCTACATCCAGTTGCGGTCAGTGGGAACCCGGTAAAACCCGGTAATAACCGGTTTGTACCGCTTCAGTCTGGTTCAAACCGGACTTCAATGGTACTTTGATGTTGGAGCGCTGCTAATTTTCAATTTTGCGAACTTTATAGTATCAAACGTTGGAGATTAGTATTGTGGTTCACTGGACTGTGTTTTTTTGCTGTTATTGTAGTGATAGTATCAGGCTATATCTTAATTTTGTATACCTACTAGTCTTTCGTCGTGTCGATCATTTCCCTTTTTTTTAAATTAAATTTGTTTCGACCAGTACTCTGCCACCTCGACAGCGTTGTTGGTGGCCTCGGATAGGTCCCTCAGAGTTCAGATGGAACCACACAGTGCAGCACAGGAGGTGAGCCATAGTTTGCGTTGAGGCACCGCAGTCACACATGGCTTCATCGGAAACTCCCACCGGACCAGGTTGTATCTGCAGCGGCCCACCTGGCTTCACAAAACCTACTAGTTGATGGAGATAATATGGACGTTTGTCCTTAAATCCTAATCTTAGCATCTAATGTAGCAACCGCGTTTTCGGCAAATATTAATACCTGCTCAATTTAAGTTCGTAATTTTGCAAAAAAACCTCTTAACAAGCAATTAGCATTGATCTAACACTTGAGGTTCAGATTTTCACAATGTTTCCTTCTTTTCTAAACTCTGGTAATCTTATATAGATAGTCAATTATAGCATACTAGCTCGGCCAATATCTGAATATCGACTCAATATCTGAACATAATATAACTACAGTATCAGCCTCAAATGTTCCCACTGCTGGGACACAGGCCTCCCCAAAACCATTATAAGTTCAGTTCCCACAACGATAAAAAGATATTAAATAAATTAAAACCCCGCAGACCAACTTCAGGTATCAACAAAAGGCCCTAATCAATTAAATTCAAACTCAAACTTACAAACCCTAAACCGGCTGGAACCAGTTAAAACCGCTTTCAACCGCTTAACGAACGGCGAACAAGCCGGCCATCTTTTTTTTTTGCTATTTTCTGCGAAATCGCCCCCTTTTTTGCGAAATCTGTCGCCAATTACGGGACGTTTTCGTAAAACTTTAATTAATAACTGCGAATTTTCAAGGAGTTTCGTGTTTACGAAATAGCAGCACCTGTAATTGGTAGTTTTGTGTTACTTTGGGAAATATTGTCGATTGAAATTTTAGTATTGTTAGTGACGAACTTTGAGGGGGCGGGCAGCGGAGTTTGAAGAGTTTGCTCTTTGAAAAGAGCAGTTTGTTTTTTTGTTATTTTTGAGAGTGACTATTTTTATTAAATTTAATCGAATAGTAGTTAAAATAATGTTTTATTTTCTTATTAGGGGTTGAATCTTGAAAATCCCCTTTTTATCCTTGTTTTTATGAAATAATATTTAAAATAAAAACCCGGTAATGTTTCCGTTCTTGAATAATGAAATTAAGTATGATAACACCATAAAACATTATTGAAAAATATTTGTTTAAAAGTCTTACTGTGACAATCCAATACCTACTAAAAATAGTAACAATGTGATAGTAATCAACTATTTCAGCGTTGTATGCATCAGGGGGCGTAGCTCAGATGGTAGAGCGCTCGCTTAGCATGCGAGAGGTACCGGGATCGATACCCGGCGCCTCCAAGTTTATCTTTTTGTAGTTCATTTTGTTTGCAAGTACAGTTTTCATTTTCTAGGTTTTAAAATAGGCGAGCGTGCTCACTGGGTTGGAAATAACATCTAAACGCGTATTCTTGTAATCTTTCGCGGTATGCATTTTGCAAGCGAAGTTATTCACGTGGAAGCTGATAATGTATTCAAGAGAATGTTTTTGCTATTCAACAATAGATGGCGGTATATTAAAATGTAGTTTGTGCTGGTATTTTTTTTGTGCACTTTATTTCTACAAAAGAGATAACGAAAATGTAGAAATATTATTTTACATTTAAACTGAATCACAATAGTAGTTTTAGATATTATTTTAAACTTAGCCCGTTCCATAGTACCTACTTACAATTTATTATGATACAAATAGTTAGACTATAATCTATTCTAAAATATTTAGATTGTTTTAATGGGTTAGCGGGCAATAGAAAAACGTCAAATCTACAAATAGGACATGAATTAGACTATCAGTAATTTTGGCTAGCTTCTTTCTTTCCTTGATAATCAGAAAACCTTTCCCAAAAATCTATAATTCGACACCGAAAACCTACAAAAAGAAATGTTTAAACAAATCATTGTCAAAAGAAATTGGCATTTCAAAATGGCTTCACTAGATTACCCACCATAGAGCGCGATTTGACAGTTCCTAGCGGTTTTGGTGCGAAATCTGACATTTGACGCGCAAATGCCATTAGTGAGCATTGATTAAGAAGTCTCTTTGGTACGCCTGTGATTTTTTAAATGAAAAAATGTTGTTTTTGAGGTGAAACGAGTGATTCTTTTGTACGATATTTGTAGTGTTTTCCAAATCATTTCCTGATGGTCCTATCAAAACATTAATGTATTCAGAGTAGAAATATTAATTACACTGACTTTTCAAATCGAGAATCACGTTAGCGAATTTTCCTTCTTGTACACACCGAACTATATTGTTAATGCAAATAACTATATTTTTTTTTCCTTGAAAGAAACTCAACAGGAAATATAAAACATTTCGAGTTTAATCATAATGTTGTTTCCTTTCTATTGTAAATGCTTTTTCGTTTACCGTTTACTGAATAAAAGCTTTATTTAGTTCTTGTAGTTCCATAAGCTCACAAAAAACATTCACAGGTAAGTTCTGTCAAACAGCAACTAACCAAAATAATCTCTGACCACACATCACGACAAACAGAATCAGAAACCGCAACAGAATCCTATAACAGACCACAAATCCGATTTTTGCTATCTCAACACCACCACAATGTTCCAACCAATGCTGCCAACCTAAGTATTAAAGGAAAACTTTAATCAACTGTTGCCAAACTTGTAAACTTAGACGTCTAAAGCATCTATAGACATTATTATAGCATAATATCAAAGTTTTGGCCTAAACGGGTACGCCAAGTATGCCATTGAGAATAGTTGGCAGCAGAATTTGTGTACAACGCCATCTAGCGGGGGATAGCGCGAATAGCTTTGTTCGAAGAATGTACGTTGATTTATTGTAGGTAAAAATGTTTGGTGGGCAATTTGGCGAATAATTTTAGTTTGGAATGGCCGCATTGATTGTTCGGGGTATTTTGTTGATATTTCTGCTAGCTACGAAGGAGGAGGTAAATGCTTGAGAAATTGCAAACATTGAATTTTAGTGGCATCTGAGTCAAATAATTATTTTGTAGTTTTGTCTTTTACAAAGTGATAATTACTTTTGTTCGTCACTGTCGTCAACCTGTCAAAGATGCACATTTTATTGCTGTGACATTTTCAAAAAGTCATTATTTGACACTATCGATAGATTAACGATAAAAATATGAATCATGTTAACCTTAGTTCCAATCCGTGTTTTTAAATTTCAATAAGATTCATTAGGAAAAGTTGCATAAATAAACATTTTATAAACCAGAATTTACTGATTTCTTATGGGAATATCTGACATTACCTAAACGACATTTAAATGTCATAGTTTTAACAATGGCAAATCCGGTAATAGGGTTGACGCCATTTTGAAAATGCCACGGTGGCCTTTGTACAGCTTTATGGGAATTTAATGGGGTGTTTACGTATCAAGCCCTTACTAATAAAATAATCATAATTTGGCAATGAGGATTAAATTTGTTTGAATATGGAGAAAATAAGAAAGATGACACGTTATGTAAATAAAACTGCTAACGACATTAGAGCAATAAATCAAGAATAATTATTTTCCTTCATTCTTCAATTATTTCCTTTTCTTGTGAAATTACTTAAAAACTTTTGTTTTTTGAAGCCTACAAGATTTGTTTCTATTTGGGTTTAGGTCTCATCTAATAAGAACATTTGAAGTTCGTGCGTGTGACTAGTATTGTATATTTGTCTACTATAAGTGAATAAAATACAGTTTCTGATTATAGACTAAATTGCAGCCCCATGGTAAAATAGCAAGTATTTTACCATGGGGCTGCAATTTACTGGAACTAAATAATTGACGAGATTTAGGTAGCAAAAGGCACATCTGTGCCATCTCCTTTTGTCAATTCAGGCGTTTTGTTATGTTCGAACTCTCACAAACCGATCACTTTGTGTTTGGACACAGAGTCACAGACCAACCAACCACAGACGCAAAAAAATATCATTAAATTCACATCAACAGACATATCAATCATCGGCCATAGATTAAAAAATATCAACAGAGAAAAAAAAAACAGATAGGACACAACACAATCATAAAAATGTTCTTTACAAACATTTCGTCGACAAAGACATTTTTCTGTGTGCTGGATTTTTTAATACTTTTTTTTACGTTTTTTTATATACAATACGCTTATCTTTTAATCGCCTGTTGTACTTTTCATTTACCTGGGGTTCAAAAGGGGCCATGCTATTGTGTTGGCCTGTAATTTGGCAAAGGGAGAACCTTCTTCGCGTCTTTTATTCCGCCTAAGAATTTTTGCAGAAACTGAGCGCTGTAAAAATGTGTTTTTTAAGTTTTTTTATAGCGCTGTTTTGGTAATGGTTGGTGCTTACGGCATTTTAGTTGTAGTTAGTTGTTAGATTATGGTCTTTTAAAACATAGTTGGTTGAAGCAGTTGTTTTTTGGGAAGAGGTCGTTTCTTCATTTGGTGTTTAAACTTACATAACTATGGTTAAATATCTATCAACCGATCTTTAGCCAATATTAACCACGGTTTTAGGTTAGGTGTGATCTTTAATGCCAATTCTTTCTGATCTCCTATTACCTAATTCAGGTTTATTTCTATCTCTAAAGATTTTTAAGGTGGATCTTTGTTTTTTTCGTGAGGTAAGTGTCGAACCCGGTGTCAGAGTTTTTATGCCACTTATGGGCCTCCAAATAATTGGCGTTACATGCCGACAAGAAATATTTCTCAGGCATGTTGGTCCGCAAGTGCCGATGCCTGCCGGGCTGCGGGACTGTTCGAAAGAGATACTGTGGCCCCGGAACACAAAGGGCGATGAAGGAACATGGATAGGTTTTTGTCAGTAAAAGTCTGATACTCCTTCCTGCTCCGCCCAGAGCAAGAGGAGTCATTTGATGATTTCCCATCCGAAAAAAAGGCATGGTTTGGTTTCCTCTCGGTGCTTGTGGAGTATTACCTATTGAATCCTGGCCATATTTTACCAAGGTATAAGGTTTCTTCTTAAAGTACCTAGTTCTCGCCGATAACTACGGACTTCTGTCTAAACTATTTTATTTTAGAGTCTTTTCGCAATAACCATTTCACCTGAACCGATAAAATTAATCCACATTCATAAACTCTTTAAAAAAACATCATATTTTATTAACCAATCATAACCCTGCCATATTCGCTGCTAATTCTCCGAATCAGGATGCGAAGGTTGCCAACATTAATAATATGGTAACATTCCCCCTCTCTAAAGAGACGCACATTGGCCCACTGTGTACACGAGTGGGTACACACACTGGCCCAGTGTGTACGTGTGTGCACAGGAATGTGCATGGCGTATGAAGGGGAGTTTGAGCGTAGGGATGGGATCGTGATGTCGATGTTTTTGATCCTGTTTATTTTACGGAAGTCAAGTGTTAATAATCATGTTGTTATTTGCTGACTCGAACATATCTCGCGAAACGTAGGTGTACCTACTAATCTGCCAGCCCTTCAGGGATTACAGGCATGTCGTCATATTATTTAATATTAAAAATAACTAACAACATTAAAAAGCGAGTAAACTCAAACACAAAGTACTAGCGAGGCATGAAAAATCAATTGTCAAACCCCTAATTGACAGCCAAGAGCAGGTAGGTATATAAAATGAACGAATTGAATTAAGAACACCCCTTTTCGCCAGTCGGCTATTATTTAATGCTTTTGTACAAAGTATTTTGAGTTTTATTGAATGTGAAATCTAGATGGTTTCTTGATGTTAAAGAAGATGTTTTCGGGTATTGTTGTTTCCTGTTTGAGTTCTTTATTTTATGTGTATTAGGTTACCAGTTTTTAGGTAGTAACTAAGTATTATTTTAAGTACTTTAATTTGTTATTTTGAATTGAAAACACGTGAAAAACATCAGAAAACATATTTTTAAATACACTTCTGAAATTCCAATTCATCTGCTTAGCACATAGCAGCATAAGCGTAATAGTCTATAATGTTCTCACCGCTGGGACACATCGAATAAGACGTCCTTTTTTGAGTTTGAATTTTTGGTCCTAGGACATTGTGAAGCTATTTTAACTTTCACAACTTTGAGAGCAGTGATAAAAAATACTGTGTGTACCAGAAAGCAGCAAATATAATTTCAGGATGTGATTCAGACCATCAAACTGAACAACTTTCTCTATGGGACCAACATCGAAATTGCAATACATTTGAGTCGGGTAGGTATTGAAGTTTTGTATTTGGACAGCTGATTTTTTTCGCGATTTCTTTGTTGCTGTTTCTTATAAAAGTGCAATACGTGCTCGGTTGAAATGTATGGAACAGCTTGTTTTAGGGTTCCGTAGTCCTGACAAGGCACCCTTATAGTTTCGCCATGTCCGTCTGTCTGTTTTGCTAAGAGACCGTTAGTACTAGAAGTCTGTAATTTTGTAGAGGTGTGTATATCAATAACACCGACAAAGTGGTAAAATTAAATTTTTGAAAATATATTTTTTAGGGTAGCTCCCCTACATGTGAAGTGGGGATTAATGTCTACCCCATCGTGTGGGGTATCCTTGAATAGGTCTTATAAAATGACTTAGGGGTTTCTAAAACTACTTTTCGATTTAATGCTCCATTTACGAAATATTAAACTTTAAAGTGCAAATTTTTGTTCCAGTAGGGCGTCCTCTAGAAGCTAAACAGCTGGTTTGAAAAATCTGAAAAAATTCATGATGCTAGTGCATTTCATGTTCTTTAAAGGAAAACTATAGCGGTTAAGATAACTCTATTAGTTTAGCAGTAATAGTCGTGGTTATTAGTGTACTTAGCTACCTCAAAATTTTGATTTTACCCAAAAATAATTTGCCATAACCCCTTTCTAATTCGTTTACCACCTCACCACTCAAAATTTCATCACTTAAAACACCCATAAGACGATGGTCTCCCAACTTCATCGCCCTTAAGAAAATTGAATTTGATTTCGCTAGCCGAGGTCTAACGCCATACTTTTCAATTTAATTATAATTATTAAGTGAGGGAAGGTCCATCAAGTCAGGTAATAACTTGAAAATTACTAATAGGTAAGTGAAACTTAATGGGTTGTGGAGGTCAGATAGGCAGTCGCTCCATGTAAAGTACTGGCATTCAGCTGTATACGGTTAGACTAGAAGCTGACCACGACATAGTTGGGAAAAGGCAGCGAGAGGATCAGGTGTAAATTAATAGGACAATGAGCAGTAGCAGTAAGCTGTGAAACTAAATGATATCGTTGATTCAAGCGTAGTTGTTTTGATCATGTAGTTGAACTTTGAGACGAATGAAATAAGATTGCATGTAGCAGAGACGAGAATGTTGAGGTGGATGTGTGGAGTGACAAGAATGGATAAAGGAAGGAATGAGTATATTCGAGGGAGTTTAAAATTTGTGGCAGTTACAGAAGAGTTGAAAGGGAAACGACTGTCTTGATAAGGACATGTGATGAGGAGGGACGAATCGCATGTGACTAAAAGAGTGATGAATGTAAATGTTGATGGATGGAGAGGGAGAGGGAGGTCAAAGAAATGATGGATGAATTGGGTGAGGAATATAAGAGAAAAAGGTGTAAAGGGCAGAGAGATGATAATTGTTGAACATTGAGGGTGTTGGGAGGAGATTTTTTCAAGTAAAGTAAGGGCCCTAAAAAAGCAAGTTGGAGTGGGAAAGCGACAATCGCTTTAAATATTATGCTTAAGCTATGCCAATAAATGTAATGCCACTTTTTCAAGACAGAAATGAGTACGGTTACAGTTTAACACACAAATTACATTGTAAAATGTAAACCAAATGGCTTGTTCGACCGTATTTATGACTTCGCCTGTACTTATAGATTTCTTCCTATACTTGCACTACGGATAATTCAGAGGCATACCTACCAATTACTGTTAATAAAAACTATTTTTCCCCAAAGGAAAACCCTTTGATTAAAATAACTCAGTTAAATAACATCCGCGTTGTGCGCAAGATTGATTTTCTGTTCGACACAAATATTTGTAGGTCCACAGCCCCCACAGATATTTGATTAGAATTTGATCGTACAAACTGGATTTGTGCCAGACTGCCACTGATATTTTGAGTGAAATAGCAGCCAGGGGAATGTAGGTTTAATCTCAATAAGGTTAAACTGCAAAATTGCTTATAAATACCTTAGAAATATTTAATTTCCAACCGTGGAATCGTTGACAATGTCATGCCACAGTTAGGATTTTGTGAGATTTTAGGCACATTATCTCAAAGTAAAAGGACTGACGAGAAGATTCGAAGACTAAGGAAACGATGAATGGATTGTGTGATGAATGCTTATGAAAGATAAAAGAGCAAATGCTAGCGCGACGGTTGACAGAGGAGAATGGAATAAAAATGTGTATTGCGCCGAACCCAAGTAATATGGGCCAAGGACATAAAATGATGATGATTTATAAAAGAACTATACTGTATCTACCCGAATTTTAAGAACCCTTTTTTTTTTTTTTTTTTCGGATGGGAAATCATTAAATGACTCCTGCCGCTCTGGGCGGAGCAGGAGGGAGTGTCAGACTTTTACTGACTAAAACCCATCCATGTGCCTTCATCGCCCTTTGTGTTCCGGGGCCACGGTATCACTTTCGAATAGTCCCGCAGCCCCGGCAGGCTTCGGCCCTTACGGACCCCTTCGTTATTGCTGACTCTCTTTGAGGCGCGCGTGGAACACGAACGCGCCGTCGACACGGCCTGTCGTCATGAGACGGACGGACGGCGAGCTGGCCCATAGCTCACCGTCCACAGGCATTTTAAGAACCCTACCTTATAGTTTAACCCTGAAGGTTAGGCATGACGACAGTATCAAAAAATTGCAAATCTATTTTGTCCGTCAGTTAGAGTATTGGAAATTAATGGACACGTATTTTTTGTTTTTGTAAATCAATGAATATTGACAAAGATAAAACGCATCAAAACTCGGGAGTGGCGGCTCGTGACGTCATAACTAGCTAAAAATTATACCATAGCGTGACGTATTGAGAATTTTAAAAGTGTCGTGTCTTCGTCAATTTTGGTTTACGTAACAAAAGAAAAAACACGGGTCAAATATTTTTTGATAATCTATGTGACGGACTAATTCGATTTTTTTGTCGTTTCGCCTATTGTGGGTGTAGTACCTACCTACTGTTAGGTACACCTCTGCCCAACCCTTCAGGGATTACAGGCGTCATGTTATGCAGTCACTTTTGTCGTCTCGCCTATTGTAAACTCAAAAATGTTTGGGACTTACATAAGCTATCAGAAAGCTTATTTCAATCGTGTTGAAAGTAACGATTGTCAGTTGTTTCTAGGCCCTACTGGTCTTACTTCTAATTTCTGGTTCATTTTGCTCTTAAATTGAGTTCAATGGATTTTATACCTAAGCAACAAACATCAATACTTTTGCAACTATCACAATTTGTAGTCTTCTAGTATGTTATATGACTAATATAAAGGTTGGAATCTCACACCAATGCTAAGTTTACCACATATTCAGTTTATTCTTCTGAAGGGGTTCAGAAGAATAAACAAATTTTTTTCATCCCCCCATCTCGGAAAGAGTATTTTTGCTCTTCGATATCTGAGTGCAAAAGTCGTTTTTATCCTCTAGGGGATAAAGTAAATTGAATTTAGAACATCGTGTGCACTAAGTTTGTGAATTCAAAACATCATTAAACCTATTTACTTCTACCTCCATGGTGCCGAATTTATCATAGGTACAACCTTTTTTAATTTGTTAAAAACTCAGACTCGGAACCTTCTTGGTGTACTTTTATAATTTGTTTTGCGCGCGCCATTTTCTTGTCAGGTCAATTGTTAAAACCTTAGGTTAAAAACAAGTGAAAAACGTAAAATAAGTGGTTTTGGCGACCAAGAAGTTTATTTGACGCCAACAGAATTGACTGAAACTGTTAATAATGCGCAAATGAGCTTTCTCCCTCAACAATCACGCGAGAAGGATTTGAAACAGTACGATATTAAAAAAAATGAAAAAAAATAGGTAGAAAATGCCCAAGGCATTAAGTCCGCCTTTGTACAGTTTTTACTTGTGCATAAAATTTTAATAAATAAATAAATAAATAAATATTACACTCAACTTAACTAACTGTAGCAACGTTACTTTAAATATTTCTTAATTGTACCTAAGTATTATTCGTTATAATTTAAAGATTATTCTGTAATACTTACCTACCATAATGTAGTAGTTAACACCTAAACTGAAATAAAAGTAAAAGTATCTTGTGATTGTAAATGTTTTTTTTTTGCATTTAGTCATTTACTCGCTGAGGTGGGATGAAAAGTTACGTGTTGCACTCGAGTGCAAAGATTTTTCACCTCGTGCTCTTTTGATTCCCTCGCTAACGCTCAGGATTCTAATTTTTGAATCACTCGCTGCGCTCGTGACTCAATTTTAGAATCCTTCGCTTGCTCGGTTATCAAAATTGAGCACGCGGTTAAAAAGCAACTTTGCACTCTTGTATAACAAATAACTGTTTTGTAGTAAATTCAGATTAGTGGAATTCTTTTTAGTTTGGCTTTTGTGCTATTTTGTTTAAGTTTAAGTACCTAGTCCTCCTAATAAAAATATTCCTTTAAATATTTTATATGGCTTTCTAATTGCGTTTTTTTGTCTAACTTATCCATTACTTTCAAAACTGTGATCCTTTAAAATTCTACACTAACGGAAAATGTTCTAATATTCCTGACTGTGATCTATTCTGCATTAACAGAAAATGTCTTCATAATATTATATTAAAACAGCTACTTAACAAACAATTACAATTTCGATTATGTTTAAACTGGCTACCATGTTTGGCCCCAATTTTTCCCAATCGTAAACTGGCAATCAATGGGCAAGTGACTGCATAACATGACGCCTGTAATCCCTGAAGAGTTGGGCAGAGGTGTACCTAACAGTAGGTAGGTACTACACCCACAATAGGCGAAACGACAAAAAAATCTAATTAGTCCGTCACTTAAATTATCAAAAAATATTTGACCCGTATTTTTCTTTTGTTACGTAAACCAAAATTGACGAAGTTACGACGCTTTTAAAGTTCTCAATACGTCACGCCATGGTATAATTTTTAGCTAGTTCTGACGTCACGAGCCCGCACTCCCGAGTTTTGATGCGTTTTATCTTTGTCAATATTCATTGATTAACAAAAACAAAAAATACGTCTCCATTAATTTCCAATACTCGAACTGACGGACTAAATAGATTTGCAATTTTTTGATACTGTCGTCATGCCTATTTTCCAGTTATGTTTAAGTCCCATGTAATAAGGGGTGAGCCTATTGCCATCACAAATGCCGGGCACAAATCCTGACAACGCGGCTGCTACTGAGAAATTCCTTATGGAAAAACTCAATAACACTTTGCCCGCACTGGGAATCGAACCCAGGAACTCATGCTCATAAACAAACGAGGCAAGTTACTAAAACGTCAAAAATCTCCTCCAAATTTGAACAAATTATTATCAAGCACTTAATCACTACAAACTGCTAGTCACTAACTATAAATTGAGCCAAAGATATTAATTATCCTAATAATTGTTCCAAGGAGGTCTATACCACTTAGACCTGCCAACCAACTTGATTTATACATCAAATAAGTTAGTCTTCAGATTTTGCAAGGTCTAGGCCAAATTTAGACCTATTATTAAGGCGTGAAAGATTATTTTCAAATACGTCAAGACTTAGTAAATAGTCTTTTCTATTTTCCAGAAGAGATTTACCAAGGGGTATCGTATTACCCAGTACTAACATGGGTAGTGGAGACAGTCGCTCCATATAAAATACTGGTATTCAGCTGCATCTGGTTAGACTGGAAGCCGACCCCAACATAGTTGGGAAAAGGCTAGGCAGATGATGATAACCTTAGCAGATTTCCCATCACCAAAAGTTACGAAATTTCTTTCCATCATAAAGGGTGCGAAAATATACTTAACTAAGCCGAAAGGCACTTGTTCTCCCCGTCATTGCGATCATTTTTTTGTTCTACATCATACCTGGGAACCTTCTAGTTACGGAGATAGTGGGGGTCTAAGTTTCAACTTTTCCACAAGTTTTTTAAACACCTCCACGACCCCCGTACTATTCAATCCACCCACCAGCACAATGTTTTGAGTGCGGTACATTGAGTTTTACCGTAAAACGCGTCAAACGTTTCACCCCAAAAAAAATATCGTTTCCCAGCGATAATTTTTGCGTAGAGTTACTTAGTATGATGTACACATTGCTTGGTTGACGGCTTCGTGATGAGGTTGTTTACACTCTGTATTTAGCATGTATACTCAATATAAAAGTAATTCTCAAAATTCTCCTCACTTCTTCATTGTTGATATTTTGAACTCGTTTGAAAAATTCTATGCTTCTAATCCTGAAGGTGGCTTATGCTGTACATGGTACGTCTACGGCGCAAAAAATGCCGAAAACAAAAGCACTACGGACCTAGAGATATTGCCAGACCATCGTGACTATTTTAATTCAAGTAAGAATTATATTCCTCTTTAAAATACAAAAAAAAACAATCCTAGTCTCAATGTGCTTAAATTATTGTCCACCCTTCGTTATCAATAAAAATCAACAATATAAAATATAAATATTTAACGTTA
Organism: Xestia rhomboidea; assembly: GCA_963853795.1. Taxonomy (NCBI): domain Eukaryota; kingdom Metazoa; phylum Arthropoda; class Insecta; order Lepidoptera; family Noctuidae; genus Xestia; species Xestia rhomboidea. Next base: position 1,648,413 of record OY970783.1, read on the forward strand.
TAATTTTATCGACATCGCCCTGCCCCATCACTAGCCGGGCACAGACGTCCCTATCGATCCAGCATCCGTGAGGTACCTCTATACTATCGGTCGATAACCCCGTGACCCATTCTGAGTATTATAACGCCTCTTAAATGTTGAATATAGGCAGAAAATACTTGTAATTCAATATAAAAAGGCACTAGGACAATTAAAAAAAAAAAAAAAATATTTTTGAAACAAAAATTGGCGTCGACTTGAGAACCTCTTCCTTTTTTTCGTCGGTTCAAAAGATCACATTAAATTACAGTAGTTATATATAAGTAGTAACAGTAATGTAATACAAAAAGTAATACTTACATAAGTTTTTATTTTCGTCCCAAAGTCTCAATATTATAATGTAAAACTAGCTGTTGCCTGCAACGTCGTTCGCGTTGAAATTTTTATGTGTATGTGTGAGACTAAAAAATAGCCTACGACTTATTCTCAGAACTACCAAATATGTATACACAAAAAAAATCATAAAAATCGGTCAAGCCGTTTCGTAGGAGCGCGACAACAAACACTGTGACACGAGATTTTTATATATATTAGAAGAAGAAGATAAAACCTAGTCAAAAACTAGGTGTACTTTGCCTACACCTGCACAGAATACAGGCTTGCTGATAAGTTATGTTTGGTCCCCACCTATGTCCTGGGCAATTCCTAATACTTACGTGAGGCTATTTTAGGAACATAGCCCGTCTGACCCCGACGACCTTTTGGCGGAGTATGATCAGTCCGTATTGCCCAATTTGGGTTTTGGAGGTCAGATGACAGAAGTTTGAATTGAAGTACTGGCATTCTGGTGCATCTGATCAGACTGGGTGTCGTGTTTTGAGAAAGACTGTCAGACTGCCTAGTCATAGGTCTCAAGTTCGAACTGAAGACACGCCGGATTCATGTGCGTATTTTGTGATTAAGACTTGCTTCGGTGAAGGAAAAATATCGTGAAGAAACCAGCATGCCTGAGAGATATTTCTCGACGGCATGTGAAGCCAAGTCAGAGGCCCATGGGCGGATGCAGGTCAGGCACTAACCACACGATAAAGAACGATAATACATCATTATCAGAGGTGTACTTTAAGTACATACCTAAACCCACATTTCGCCTGTTATGTTTAAATCTCATGTTCTCAATTAGGAAATACTTATTCATAAACATAAATCAACCACATGAATGGCGGAGCATCACTTGAGGATGGCTCAAAAAAAAAAAAAAGTAGCCAAATCGTTCGATTTGGCTGATTTTTTTGTTGATTTCTTTACGCGACTTCGTTCGAAAAAAGTGTGATAGCTCAGCTAATATGCATGATATAAAAATGATTTATAGCCTATAGCACCCGCAAATAATGTAATTTTCTATCAGCGGATTTTTTTTTAGAATTGGATCGTAAGTTCTGGAGATTACCCCCTACATACAATCAAATACTAGTCTATAAATTGTTTGCTTTTTCCTACTTCATTCTTTCGATGTCCTTAGTCAAAAAACTATATGGAGGAGCTCGTGGCTAAATAACAACAGCCGCTCGGGTCGATCTTTAGGTTAAGCCGTGCTTGCCTAGGTTGGTCTGTGGATGGGTGACCACCCATTACATACCGAGTTTCCTCCGTGCCTCGGAAAACACGTTAAGCTGTTGGTCCCGGCTGTCAATTGTAGATCTTGACAGTCGTTACAGGTAGTCAGTGGCCCAAAAAGTCTGACAACCAGTCTTATCAAGGGGTACTCCGTTTTACCCAGTACTAACTGGGTTGTGGAGGTCAGATAGGCAGTCGCTCCATGTAAAATACTGGTGTTCAGCTGCATCCGGTTAGACTGGAAGCCGATTCCAAGATAGTTGGGAAAAGGCTAGGCAGATGATGAGTCAAGAAACTATATATTTAATAACTACTTTCAAAAGTACTACTACTAAAAGTGTGAGCACACTTCAATATCTCTGCCAACCCTCTCTTAAAATACAAGCGTTATATAGCAAGGGGGACGCAATAGCCAGTTATTCAATAACCATCAATCTCTGGGACTTTTACATAAAATATTCCATGGGAATCTATTGGTATTACCATATAAAATAATCTTACTTTTTTTCCTTGTTTATTTTGTGGCGGAAATTGTTTATTTTCTTTCACAATGAAAGAGGAGTATGGGATTATGTTGAAAGAATGGTCGCGAAAAACGCGACTGCTAAGCATAAGGTCCTAAGTTCGAATCCCAGTTCGGGCAAAGTGTTATTGGATTTTGCCTGCACGAATTTCTCCGCAGTTGCGGACTCTAGATTTGTGCCCGATTGATGGTCATAGGCTCTTGGTACATAATTACTTGGTACATAAACTAAGATAACTGGCGAAATAGAAAGAAAAAAAAAAAAAAGAAAAGAAAAAAAAAAAAAAGTATACATTTATAACGTAATTTTAAGGGTAATGGGAAATAAAGGCTTTTTTATTTTTTTATTTATTTTTGTAACTGGCGAAATGTAGGTGTACGATGACGTACACCTCTGTATAATCTCCCTTCGGGGATTACAGGCGTGAAATTATGTTTTGTGATGGTCAATACATATACCCTCTTATCATTTATCTAGCCTTGTCTTGGCTAGTTTACAGACTGCCTCGTTTCTTGCACACAGTGGGGTTGTGTCCCAGCAGTGGGAATACTTTAGGCTGATCGTACTCCAATGAGTTTTCCAGATTTTTATTTGTTAATGCTTTTAACTTGATTGAAAATCCAAGAAACTATTTTCCAATTCACACAAATACATAGACAATAATTTATTGTGCTGATGGATGGATTGAATAGTACGAAGCCGTGGAGGTTTTTTAAGTAAAAATATTACATTAAAGACTTGTATGAAAAAAAAAAATTGCCAAAAAGTTGGAACTTTGACCCCCAATATCTCCGTAACTAGAAGTTCCCAAGTATGGTGTAGAACAAAAAAATAATCGCAATGACGAGGAGAACAAGACTAGTGCCTTTCGGTTTCGTTAAGAGGTGTTTTACACCCTTTATAGCTAAAATATGCTCCTACTCCAGAACTGTCTAAATTGGCTTCAAACCACTCATTGTCCTCTTGAAATAAGTAGTTGTACCTAATTAGTATGAAATAATGAATAAAAATATTAATGTGTCTTATTTATAGCCCAGAACTCGACAGTTCGGTGTACAAAATTTTATTCATATTTTCATTTTTTTTATTAATATATTCATTACTTTAATCGAGGTGTTTTAATCCCCAAGAGTTATAAAATGTGCCTTCCTTTATGATTAATTTATAATAATTATTATTTATAAGCGCACCAGGGTTACCATTGGTTAGAATGAGGTATTTACTTTCCATACATTTTGTTAATAAATGCTTTGTGTGATTTTCGTCGCCGTTTTCCTCAATATTTTTTATATTATATATTTTACTGGTGTCAGAGTTTTTATGCCGCCCATGGGCCTCTGACTTGGCTTTACATGTCGTTGAGAAAATCTCTCCAGCATTGTGGTTTGGTTTCACGATGTTTTCCTTCACCGAAGCGAGTGATAATTATATAATACGCCCATGAATCCGAAAAATCATAGGAGAGTGCCTTGGGTTCGAACTTGAGGCTTAATAGTTTATGCAGTATATTTTCATCTTAGTTCCTTTCTAACTTCCCTTCCTTTCCTGGAGAAATTTTATTTGGTTCCCTTGAAATATTTTTTTTGACTTGTCTTTTGTTTTAATCGCATAGTTACTCATGTTAGGAGCTCGTGGTTAAAAACAGCCGCTCGGGTCGATTTTCAGGTTAAACCGTGCTTGCCTGTGTTATCTTTGACAGTCGTTACAGGTAGTCAGTGGTCCGAAAGTCTGACAACCAGCCTTACCAAGAGGTATCGTATTACTCAGTACTAACTGGGTTGTGGAGGTGAGATAGGCAGTCGTTCCACGTAAAATACTGGTATTCAGCTGCATCTGGTTAGACTGGAAGCCGACCCCAACATAGTTGGGAAAAGGCTAGGCAGATAATGAGTGTTAGATACTGCAAAGGTAGCATTATCATACTCGGCCTATAACCTTCCCACTGCTGGGGAACATGCCTCCTCTTCTATGAGAGGGACAAAAAAAGGTAGGTAGTTCACCTATTTTCCAGGGTAGGTATTAAAGCTACCTCTATCGATGAGAGGTTCTATTCATAGCCTCGGATCTCGGATAGAATGTAGCATAAATATATAAGTATAAAGTTGCCTTATGCAAAACTTCATACTTTTGAAATATTACCTAAGTTGCTTCGAACGGCACCTGTCTGTATTGATAACGATGTCTCCTATTCATAGTCCGGAACTCGACGGAGTACTCGAACGGAGGACTCGACTCGTTGGACGTTATGTTCCTCGTTCTGATCTACGTATAATATTTTATATATTATGATCGCTGAATGGTTTTTAATATTAGAATAACCGTAAAATCTGCTGCTTTCCTTTTGTATGATTTCTTATACAACAAGCTGCTGGAATATTTAATTAAATATCTTAAACTTTGATTAAGTAGGTACCTACGCTTTATAAAAAAAAGTGTGATACGCACCATTGGTAATTGTTGTATGTAATTAATTAATTAAATGAAATACGTAACTAAGTAGTCTTTTTTAAAGAATTGCTTGTACCAGGAATTACTAAATGTTTTAACGAAAAACGTATTAAGAGATTTTCTATGCAAGAAGTCTTAATATAAGTCTAGAAAATAGACTAAAGGCTCGAGATAACTTTACCTAAACACAAACTGATATTCGGCTTAGGTGTTCTATTCATAGTCCAGCCGACCCATTTAGGTATAACAAGAGCATTGGTCGATATTTCTATTCTAATTTCAGAATAGACTGACCGCCTTTTTGACAAGGTGATTTAAACAAATTATTTTCAGACCATTTCAATAAAGCCGTTTGTATAAAGATACTTTTGAAATATCAAGACTGGGTCATTGATAATTATATATTGTATTATTTTTAAGTTCTGAGTTTGGAGCTCTAAATTAATATTTTGTCAAAGCCTTTAAGATTTCAACCGTGAGCTAGAAAATATTCCTTAGAGAGTTTTATTAATGAGAAACCCAATCTTATTCATTAGGATTTTTAATACTGAAGCATATTTTATGAAAAACCTCAATTGGTTCTATTAATTGTTGCGAAATTGTTAGAATATGTGTCTTTAATATTTAAACCCATACATAGTATTATAAATTACTATTTGTACTGAACCCAAGACCTATTTGGGATATACTGTACCTATATGGTTTACTCTGTTAACTTGAAATGTTTTTCTAAAGGTAACCTTTGGTTAACTAACTCATTTAATATCGAGTTTGACTTAATTACTTGGTTTTTTAAATGTCCCAAATGTAATTTTGAGTGAAAACGTCAAGAAATGACTTATTTTCTTGGCTAGAAAAGAATTATGTCAATCCAACCACGTGGGTTTGAGTAACTTTTACCTTAACTATCTCACTGTTAAAGGACGGGCTTATAAGTTGAAACCGGTTTAAATAAATTGTATTACAGAATTGTTAAAGGCTGTCAGAAATTCTGAAAGCCAGTCTTACCAAGGGAATCTTCTTCATCTTATTGCCCAGTACCTATATAGGTAGAAAAGTCAGCTAAGCAGTCGTGCCATTAAAATACTGGTATTTAGCTGCCACCGGTAAGTCTTAAAGCCAACCCCAACATAGTTGGGAGAAGGCCAGGGCGATGATACTATTTCATAATCTTTTGATGAACGTATCTTTAGATAAAAAATGTGAAGACTTTTAAAACCTGAAGTCTACTAAAGTCGTTTTAAATTCCTAACTATCCGAACCAGTTCGAATATACATAGATCATACCTAAGCTTGAACGACAAACTTAGAAAATTATGACTTCCCGCCCAAGACTTGAATTATTGGTTTCATTAAGTCTGCCCGGAAACTTATTACTTGTCCTATTGCGTAGACACGGAGGCCTAACTTGTAATATTGCCGCTATTTCACCCTGAAATCTTCTTACCTATGTTATTTTTCTGTAGGTACGAAGTAGAAATTGGTAGGAACGAAGTTATACCGAAATTCAGAAAAGGTAAAATGTTTCGGAAAACGCCTTCATGCTTAATCGTTGGTAAAATGATGCCTTCGAACGAAGCCTTCGTGTCATATTTCGTACAAATCGAAGCACGTGTACAAATCAAGGTGACTAATACATCACGCGTGTACTTAATTTCCTGTCACCCAAAACGTTAATAGACTGACAATTTGTGAAGTAATGGCCGCCACAACGCGAGCAATCTACCAAGTTACCGTTGGCGCGAGAATACAGACTCCATTGTACATCCCCTCCATTTAGCAAAATATGGACGCCGTCAGTATTGCCTGTACTCGAAATAGTTGCAAGCCTAAAAGCCTATAGAATCACCTTCAGTCTAACCTTTAAACGGAAAGACAGGCGGCCTATTTTCTGATCAGGATCAGCGCAAAAATCGTAGCAAGATTTAATATTAATTCTCCAACCCCACAAGACTCACAAAAGCAGCAAGTAACAAGAACCTTTCAAAGTATATTAAACCTTACTATCTTCAGAATAAAGTCGGCTTTGGTACGAATACTCGGAGAGGTGTAGATGCTATTTTTACTCCCCTCGCATCTGCACCGAAATCGATAATCATTGCACGTGTTTTAAAATAATGTAGCTTCTACCTTAAGAGCCGCGGTTTTAAGATAAACACCAAAATCTCTGAAACAAACAAGGATTAGTGCACTTACCTTGATGACCAGCTTGGCAGCTTCCACCGACCACAGGAAAAAAAAACAGAAATAAAAAAATAAAACAAAATAAAAATGAGGAAAAAAACAGAATTTAATGTTGCGAAAATATAACAAACAAAACGTTGGTATAGGAAGACGGAAGAAGAAAATATAGGAAATTAAAATTTGCGAAATATCGGGAAATGAAAAGAAAAACGCGATACGCGCGCCTTTGACGAAGGTAGTGGCGCTCTGGAGCAAAGCCTTCGGGGGCACGTTTATATACCCAGCCGCGGGTGGAAGAGGTAAGGGGGCAGCGGCCATCTTTGCTGTTGCCATGGCAACGAGGAGATGGCCTATTACGGGAGGGTGGCGCAGATTAGGTGTACGATCAGCACCCAAAGCTTATGAGATGATATTAAAAAAAGAATTTAATTCCTGTTTGACAATAAATTAATTTGAGTTAATCCGTGTGATTTAATTAGTGAGATTTTTGGGTATTTTTTCATTTTTCTCGGGGTTTGTTAATTATTTTGCCCTGATTAGTAAATATTCTTATTTAGGTGAAAGTTTGATTAAATTAGGTTAAGGAGTTTCTGAGATTAGTCTTTATAAACGGGGTAATCTTAGGAAAATGAGGAAGTTCTGCTGTTATTTGAATTAAAACATTATTTACGTCTGGTTTTCTTTTAATTATAACGAAAAAGATTCAATATTTTCTTGTTTCTAAGAACCATGCTGGGCGCCAAGATATTTTTCTTTCTTCCCGCTAATTAACTTATATTTTTGCATATATTTAAAGTAATTATTTACATAAAAGACATTAACAGACTCGTTGATATTTGAAACAAACTATCAACAGTTATCTTGATGATATGACATGAGCTGTGCAGAACTACCCTTATAAATTATAGGGATACTAATATATAAACTTTTATTTCAGTACACTGTCTTTTTAAAAGATTTCCCAAGAAGTCGATCACGGCAAGTTTCCTTATTACTTAAATAAAATCAAAGTCTGTGTAACTACTGTCTGTTGGGCGCCAACATAACTTATCAACAACAGAATCAGCTTATAGCATTCCCACAGAGCCATAGGCACTGTTGAGCGCCTGTATAGACGGAATACGATAGCTCTGTAATTTAAAAGCGCTTGGAGAAGTACATTTTGTCAGTTTGGATGTACTAGGATATGTGTAAAACTGATATCATTGATGGCAAGTGTTTTAGGTTATATTTTGTTGCATGCGGGCGAAGTCCAGGGCGCAGAAGCTAGTAATTAATAAACATTTGTCTCCCCGATGATCTGTCAAAATTAAAGGCATTGACATAAAGAGAGATAGCTGAGTAATCTACAACGGAGAAAACTCTTTGCTTATGAGAGAGCCTATAATACATTTTTTTAGGTGAAAACCAACCGTAAGAAGCCCCAAATGGGCTGTTGATAATGATCCCAACATCTAAGTTATTGAAGTAATGAGAAATACGATTTATCTAAAGATATCTACAAAATCATCATAATCACTCGTTACAAAATTAATTAAAGCATAAAATAAGCTTTTTTTGCTGCCGCTACCCTTCGCTACGTCCGTTTCAACCCTCCGTTCACTCACACAAATAAAAATTTGCACACAACTCTACACTCCGCACTATGAATACGGCACACTAACTCAGAAAATGTTGCTTTCCATCTAGAAACACAGATGGCATTGTCCTCAAGAATACCAAAGGAACGCCCGATGCTGTGTTTTACAGTGTCTCTCCGTGTTTCAGTCATAATGCTCTATTGTTTCACACACAGGATGCTATATCGACGAATATTGCTGTCTCTTTCACACACTATACAGTTACATGCGCCGTCTCGCTCGGTTGCACAGCGGTTGACAGATGTAAATTCGCAGGAAAAAAATTGATTTTCGTCTCGTCATTGCAATTAAATTTTTGATAAAAATGATTTTGTTGGCTTTTGGTTATTTTTTGTTTGGTTTTTAAGGTTTAAGAAACTTAGAGTTACTATTATTGGTATGTAACACGTGTGTCTGAATTTATTTCGTGTTCTGAGAATTTCCTTTTTCAATAGCGATTCAAAACGATGTACCTATTTCAGTCGTCTACAGCCTTAAATATTTTAGCAATGTTATTCCTTGATGTCTGTGCCAAATTAATTATTAACTCTACTGCTTTAAATATAAAGTCGAATTTGAGTTGCACGTGCCAATTTTTGTAGCATTGTAACTTTCTGCCCGCGCTGAATATTTTATTACGGTTTTAATTTGTGCTATTCGATTGTAGATGGCGCTAGTGTAACGCTTGATTATTTTATTTGAAAATTTTGCTCCAAATACATGTAAAAAAGTAGTCTAGTATTTATATATATTCTGAATTCAGTATAAAATATGTTTCCGTGCAGAAACAGCATTTGTATCAGTACCGTGAATTATTTCAGGTTCTGCTACTCGATACTAGATGTCGCTAGTTATGTTTGCATTTTCTGTTAAGTTATACGAAAGTAATAATGTTAAAGTCACTCCTCGTTTTTTTAATAAATAAACGATATGGTTATGGTTTTTCACTAACATGTACTATCTGGTGTAGGTAACGCCATACTAAGTCTATTTTCCGGTGCTTTTTTTCGAGATATCAACATAAACCATCTTGTAACCATGATAGTACTGTTGTCACTACCTGTCATTATCCTGTTCGTGGATTTGGTAATAGACTTTTTGTTGCTAACGTTTTTATAATTTTATGTGGAAAATGTCGTTGGTTTACTTATACTCTAACTGTAATACTGTAATGTGAACAGTTTGTTTTATCAAACAAAAGAAATATTCTGTTTAGAAGAGGCTTTTAAATTTTTTTTAATCCAGGAAATGATCAGTAGGGCTATTACGTAACTCTGTTGACAGCATAGTAACTGGGCTCAGTGTCCATCAATTAACGGTCAAAAGGTTAGTTTCGTATTATGTATGACCCTGTTAGTCACCGTAAAGTGATATCCACTCAGTGTGATACGTAATACCAATATTATGACATTCACGGTTGTCATCAAAGTTCGGTGTACAACCGAAGCTTAATAGTCACTGGATATCAGAAAGATACGTAATTGCCCTGCTGATCCTGTAATCTTTTCTCTGTTCCTTAGTGGTAGCTTTGTCTGTGCAAATATGACAAAAACTAGGTTTATAACACAAACAGCAAACCCAATGGTGTAGCGGCGTGGTGGTGTCTATATGCGACGGTAACCTGTGTCGCTGTGTGTGGGTGAACGGTTTATTACCACGTCGCTCATCCGTAAATTGTAGCCAGAATCATCAGCTACGCTTACTACCTCTCGAATACCCAAACCAAACTAATAAAAGGGTGTGAAGAGACCCTTAACGAAGCCGAAAGGCACTTGTTCTCCCCGTCATTGCGATCATTTTTGTTCTGGATCGTACCTGGGAAAATCTAATTACGGAGATATTGGAGGTCATGGTTACAACTTTTTCTCAAGTATTTTTTTTTAAATACTAGTTTTTAAGTCTATAACTTTACTTTAAATTCCTCTATGACCCGTTTACTATTCAATGTATCCATCAGCACCATGTTTTGAATGCGTTATATTGAGTTTTACCGTAAAACATGATTACATGATTTACTTTTAGTTTGTATACTTAACATATCATTCTATTTTATATACTTGTCAATTTACTTATTTTTAGTTTTAAGCCATAATAGGAGAAAAACAAATATGTATATCTTATAGTTAAACATCAACATTTGTTTGTATTAAGCACATCATAATGTACTATAATGCATAATGTGTACGATTTTATTATTTCTTTCCTTGGGGACCGGCACTGTACTCCTTAACACAGGTTATCTATTAACCTAGCTAGGAATACAGCACCTCACCCACCATTTTATTGTAGACTTTGTACACTATTATATAAGCGCTTCTGTAAATTGTGACATGTCCCACAATGATTTTTTTTTGATGATTAAATTGAATTTCAAAATTAAATTTCAAATAATGAAAACGAATTTTCACCCAAAAAAAAAGCAGTTTCCCAGCAATCATTTTTGCGTTGGGTTACTTATTAGAGGTACATAATGCTTTGTTGACAACTTCGTCAAAGGTCCGTTAACCCTTTGTATAGGCATCAGACTATGATGAATGATACTATATTTGTACATACAGGGTGTAAACCACCTCACCACGAAGCCGTCAACCAAACATTCTGTACATCAAACTAAGTAGTTTTACGCAAAAATTATTGCTGGGAAACGACTTTTTTTTTTGGGTGAAAAATCATGTTTTGTTATAGAACTCAATGTAACGCACTCAAAATATTGTGTTGATGGATGGATTGAATAGTACGGGGGTCGTGGAGGTGTTTAAAGTAAAAATCTTACATTAAAAACTTGTATTAAAAAAAACGTTATCAAAAAGTTGGAACTTTGACCCCCAATATCTCCGTAACAAGAAGGTTCCCAGGTATGGTGTAGAACAAAAAAAATGATCGCAATGACGAGGAGAACAAGTGCCTTTCGGCTTCGTTAAGAGGTGTTTTACACCCTTTATTTGTTACTGACTGAAAAAAAAATCATGCAGCGTTGTATTCTGCTTTTATCAAAAAACAAAACACAATCAGAGTAATTCCATTCTCATAAAATAATTCTTGTTTTCAATACCTATTCAATCAGTACTGAATCAGTAGCGTTGAAGGATTTCGAAACAAGAATGAAAAAAATTTCAGCGCGATATTACAGCGCATTCTTTTAAACTGTCTGTTTTAAAATGGACATGGAATCATCATTTGCCTCGCTTATTCCCAAATGTTTATTTATTTAATAGTTTAATTAATGTACATAGTAAATACAGAAAGGAACAGAAATACAGGTACTATGTTGGGGTCGGCTTCCAGTCTAATCGGAGTTAGCTGAGTACCAATATTTTACATGGAGCGACTGCCTATCTGACCTCCACAACCCAGTTAGTACTGGGTAATACGATATCCCTTGGTAAGACTGGTTCTTTCGGGCTTATAACTACCAGTAATGGCTATCAAAGATCTACGAATGACAGCCGGGACCAACGGCTTAACGTGCTTTCCGAGGCACAGAGGTAACTTGGTATTTAATGATGGTCAAGTATTCACAGATCGACCTTGGCAAGGTGGCTTACCCTTTAAGATCGACCCGATTGAGGAATCGAACACAATATACCCAAACTTATATTGTCACCTAAGGGATTATTATTTTTTTTGAGCTCCCGATATTTCGACGCTGTTGCAAGCGCCATGATCGCGGGTTGAATAATCACGGAAGTTATCCCGTAAGTGACAATATAAGTTTAGTTTTAAACCATGAAAGTTTAAAACAGTGTTTACAATATACCCACTTTATTCCAATCAGAAACAATATTCCAATCGTTAAAAAAAACTCAGAAAATACTTCGAAAACAAAACAGATCGATGCTCGCATCAGTTTTTCAACAATGTGTTCATTACGAACGTTACAACAGTTCTCTGGACTCATAAACACTTGGAGCACATAACTTCAGACTCGGCAGCCATTTTGCATTTTTCCTGCATTCCCACATACAGGTAGATATTAAAAAACTTAAGCGTGTGTTGTTACGATTGGGGTTCCGTGTTGCAATTCAAAATGGTGACTTTTTTTTTCAGTGATAAACTTGCTGGCTTGCAAAAGGCTAGATATTACTAAAGAAAGTTAACCGACTTCAAAAAGGAGGAGGTTCTCAATTCATCGGAACCCTTTTTTTTATGTATAAAATAAATAAAATAAGTATGTTGATTACTCGAAGATGGCTGGACCGATTTGGATATATTTTTTTTTGCTTGAAAGTGTCTTTCCAGGACTTGGTCCTATGAGCATCAAGTCAGGATCTGATGATGATTGTGATCCTAGAGTAATAGATATAACTCTTCAAATTTTATAGGCACACTTGAAGCGATTTGGGTAGTTTTTGGAAGAGTAAAATTTCTCGGAGTGGTTCCATTTCAATTGAATGAATTTTTCCAGAGTTTTCAATCCAGCGCATTAGCTTTTAGAAGGGGGGGGGGGGGAGGGGTCTACTGGAACAAATATTTGCACTTTAATGTTTTATGGAGGCATATGTTTGCTGGACATATGCCTCCTCCAAGTGTCGCCACATTGATCGGTCCCGTGCGACTCGCATCCAGTGGATTACCGCAACCGCAGCGATCATTAAATCGAAAAATAGTATTAGCAACTCCTAAGTCATTTTAAAAGACCTCCACACGATACACGACTCGATGGGATAGACGAGGAAAAAAAAATTCATCCCGACTGCACATGACGTGCTGCTACGCGTGTGCGGAGCTACCCTAAAAAAAATATTTTCCAAAATTTTATTTTCCATTTTGTCGGTGTTATTGATGCACATATACACACCTCTACAAAATTATAGCTTTCTAGTATTAACAGTCTCTGAGCAAAACCTCGGATGGACGGACGGACACACGGACATGACGAAACTAGAAGAGTTCCTTGTTAGGACTACGGAACCCTAAAAAACTATACATGGTTCATTTGTTTTGGTTCGTACGAAGAGATATTAGGCAATGACCGCTATTGCGATCTTAACTGGCAGCAATTTATAGTGCTGTGAACCCTTGCTAAGAGCTTGCCTACGAGCCTGTGCTACGAGCTTGTGCTACGAGCAAGTGCTACGAGCTTGTGCTACGAGCAAGTTCTACGAGCTTGTGCTACGAGACTGTGCTACGAGCAAGTGCTACGTGCAACTGGAATGAGCCTCCGCTACGAGTTTGAGCTACGACTTCACGGCCTCTGTTACGAGCCACTTCTTCTCGTGCTTAAAGACAACACTTTTAACCTGTCCTTGGAACTAGCACTAGAAGTCAGTTTTTTTCATAAGTCATAACTTTATGTTTTAACTAGCACTTCGCCCGTGACTTCGTCCGCAAAAATTGTGATAACTCGGCTATTATGCATGATATAAATACAACTTATAAGCTATAGCACCCACGAATAATGTAGCTTTCAACCAGTGAAAGAGTTTTTAGAATTGGATTATTAATTCCGGAGATTACCCTACATACACATACTCAAAAACAAAGCATTTATTTCAATTAGACCATTACATGCACTTTTAAATGTCAAAAACAGAAGGATGAAGCTACAGTCTCACTGTGGTTGTACATTTATCCGTACTTAATGTAAGTACGGATAAATGTGCAATAACAGTTCACCCCTTTTGTTCATGGGGGGCAGGCAGAAACCACAGAACGGAACTGCTACGATCCTCACATACTTCTTGTGCTCCGTCGCCGTCGATACATTTGCATAGCTATTCACGAACGCTTCGATTCGATTTCGATTCGGAAAGTCGTATGTCTATCTCACTCGCTTGTCGAATTGAAATCTAATACACGCGTTGAGAGTACTAACGGAATTCATGATGTACTAAACAGTTTGTAAGAGCCATTGTACAATAGTCCAACTCGCGCTTGACCACACAGGAAATGAAGTCCAGAAACTCATAACAGAGATTATTAAAAACAAGCGGAATTAAAAGCTGGATAGGCTTAAAATACCATTGTGAAAGAGTTTAATGAAAAAGAGGCACGGAATAGTTTTGTAAAATTCACTGTTTTTTTACCCAACTTTGGAACAAGGGAGGTTCTCAATGGCATAAGCATTATCAGCCGGTAATGTCCCCATTGCTGGGACACACGGCTTCCTCTCTATTAGAGGGAATGGGCTTAAATCTACCACGTGGGCCCCGTGCGGGTTGGTAGATGTTAGTAGATGTCACATGTCTTCTAATGTTTTGGTTCTAGGACATGCCGGTTTCCTCACGATGTTTTCCTTCACCGTTTTGAGAGAAGTAGTGATGAAATAAATAACACAAAGTAATGCGCCTGCCTGGGTTCGCACCCACGACTTACTGTTCGTATGTCGGGGCCGCCACCACTGGGCCACCGCTACTCTCAATGGAAACCCCTGCTCTCTGTTTTCAATGGAAATGTATTTTACGTTTGTATGTAAGTAGGTATTGATTTATGGCCCGCATATCTCCGGCAGTTCTCAGCCGATTTTTTAAAATCGTTTTCATAAACTTTTCAGCTAAACAAAATAACAGGGAGTGGAAACACCGGGAGCGAATGCTCTATGAGAACATCATAATCTGCCTAGCCTTTTCCCAACTTTGTTAGGAACGACTTCCAGTCTAACTGGATGCAGCTGAATATCAGTATTTTACATGGAGCGACTGCCTGTCTGACCTCCACAACCCGTTAGTACTGGGTAATACGATACCACTTGGTAAGACTGGGTGTCAGACTTTCGGGACACTGACTACCTGTAACGACTGTCAAAGATCTACAAATGACAGCCGGGAAAGTGCTTTCCGAGGCACGGATAATAAAGGGTGTAAAACACCTCTTAACGAAGCCGAAAGGCACTTGTTCTCCTCGTGATTGCGATCATGTTTTGTTCTACACCATACCTGGGAACCTTCTAGTGACGGAGATATTGGGGGTCAAAGTTACGATTTTTTGACAACTTTTTTTTTTAATACAAGTTTTTAATGTAAGATTTTGACTTTAAACACCACCACGTCCTCCGTACTATTCAATCCATCCATCAGCACAAAGTTTTGAGTGCGTTACATTGAGTTCTACCACAAAACATGATTTTTTACCCCAAAAAAAAAAGTAGTTTCCCAGAAATAATTTTTGCGTAAAGTTACTTAGTTTGATGTACAGAATGCTTGGTTGACGGCTTCGTGATGAGGTGGCGGCGGTGGCGGTGCGGTGGGTGGTGGTGGTGGTGAATTCCTAGTAATAAAATACCTTGTATTATCAACTTCAATTAATATTACTTCTCAAAATGAACTTGCTATCCAAACACACCCTTACCCAGCCAGTTATTTTCAATTTTCTAACTTAACAACAACAATGCACTAAACTGCTGCTGACCGTACGCGCTACAGTTATCGTTTTGTGTCTAACCGTACCTCCGCCTGTTAATGAACATTTTTGTGCATACTTTTGTGAGCCGGGGGAGGAGGGAGTGGATTCAGATTTTAAATAAACATATTTTATGATTTTTTTTTTGTCTTGTACCAGAGTTAATTAGACCCTTACCCCAAAATACTGAAACGTCACTCAAAATTTAAGGGCTGCTTAACATTTGAGCAGCTCCTAAACTTTAAATTTCGTATGGCCAAACGTCACTTCTGAGTATGTGTTAAATATAAGTGTTACTTAAATTTTGAGTGACGTTTCAGTATTCGGGGCATAGACATCCGCTTGGGTCGATCTTTAGGTTAAACCATGCTTGCCTAGGTTGGTCTGTGGATGGGTGACTACCCATTACATACCGAGTTTCCTCCATGCCTCGGAAAGCACGTTAAGCATATAGTCGCGGCCGTCATTTGTAGATCTTTGACAGTCGTTACAGGTAGTCAGTGGCCCAAAAAGTCTGACACCCAGTCTTACCAAGGGGTATCGTATTACCCAGTACTAACTGGGTTGTGGAGGTCAGATAGGCAGTCGCTCCATGTAAAATACTGGTATTCAGCTGCATCTGGTTAGACTGGAAGCCGTTCCTTACAAAGTTGGGAAAAGGCTAGGCAGATTATGATGTTCTCTTAGAGCATTCGCTCCCAGTGTTTCCACTCCCTGTTATTATGTTTAGCTGAAAAGTTCATGAAAACGATTTTAAAAAATCGGTTGAGAACAGCCAGAAGTATGCGGGCCATAAATAAATACCTACTTACATAAAAAAAATATAATATAATATACATACAATATTTACCTACATATTTTCTAATTAGGAACCGAATATTTTGCTAACGAAATAAAAATACTTTACTACACATTTAACTTAATTTTAATAATTATCACGCATTCAAAATTATAACTAAAACAAAACATGGGCATTTCGTTTTAACAATGTTACTTTGATCAGGGAAAAAATAAATATCAAACATGACCTTAATAAAAAAAAACCAACATAAAAAAAATACAGCAAAAACAAATTACAAAAAAAACTGCTGTGAAAAATACGAATAATCCAGTTTTCCCTGCGCGTGTACCCCATAATGAAGTACTCAACTCATTTGTCTGTTCGTCTGAAGCTAAATCAGTTGTTCAGCGCATTTAACTAAATGACTTGGAAATATTCTCGTTACTGTCTAATACCACCTTTGCAGGCAAAACAATATTACTCATGCATGTTTTTTAGTCTATTTTTGTTTTAAAAGTCTGGGACTTTAACCAACGTGTTTACATTCATAAAACACGTTTCATATTTCGCACGTCCTCTAAAGAACTTTCTTAACAAATGGTCTTAACACAAAAATAGCAGTTTTGAGATATACGCATTTAAAGATTTTAGTTACGATTACGAAGCTATTTATTTATTTGGTACACCATTTATTTATTCATAAACAATTTACATTGTGTTGAACATTACATATTAAATAAAATTATCACATGCGGAAACAAATACATTTAGAGCCTACCAAAATTGATAAAAATTGAAATGTTTGCATTCAAATAATTTAAAATATGTCAACAAAAAAAAAAAGAAACAATATATGTGAAATAAATAGCGGTATAATGTCAAATTCAATGCCAAAAATATAAAGAGAATAATTTCGTCAAGGTTCAAGTGATGAATATAGTGCTAAATTAAAAAAAAAAAAAAACCAACAGCAAAACATACTAAGAATTAATGTGAAACAATGAAAATACCATAAAGTGCTGGTATGTATGTATGTATGCCTATTATAGGTATACGCAGCATTCACCATAAAACAACAACATATAATTTATCAAATCTTAATAATAAAATTTGAATACAATATCTAGATCTGGCTCGCGAGGTTGATGACATGTGGGACGTGAGTACAGCAGTCATTGTGCCGATAGTCGTGTCGGCCAATGGCTTAATGGCCAAGAGCCTCGACCAACATCTTAGGAGGCTCTCGCTTGGCAGCTGGATCAAGGGCTTGATTCAGAAAGCAGTACTTCTGGACACAGCACGTATTGTTAGGAGGTTCCTCTCTCAAGAGCCCTGGCCACCGACAGCTCGGATCCTGTTCCCAGCGCTGCTAAGCTACTATTTTTATATTTTTAAATGTTTTTTTTTTTTTTTTTCATATTAGGAATATTTAAAAATTTAAAGATATGTTATAAAATGAATAAGCGATATAAATTTGAATACAATATAAAATAAAATTTACTGATGATCATGATTTAAATCATGATCTGTCAAAGGACCAATATGTTCGAGTCACCATTGTTTAACTATTGTGACTACTTCGTGGACCGATCAAGGGTCAATACTAAATGCTATGCTTAAAAACTTTCGCGTGTGCCATATACTTATTTTTGTAGTACACTTACTGCGGTTTTTTTTTTCAATTAGAGAGCAAGGAAAATCATTGGAGTCGATTGGGGTATAATCTAAAGACCTAATATTTTTGTGTTGACAGTTTTTTAGAGAACGTGTGATTTGTTTAACACTCACAATTTATTTATAATACACATTATTTCGAATTAGGATTACAGGAACAATACTATAAATAATCTGGGAACAGCATACGGTGTCTTAAAAAACTGCGAAATGATGGATTGACAATCACAGAGTCATGGTCTATTCCGCCTGATCAGTTAATTTTTTTTCGCTTAAATCATGCGGAGGCGGCGAGCCACGCCCCCTTAAAGTTTAGGCCTATTAGGAAAGCGTCAACTTGGCGCGGAAAATAACAATAACTCTCGTTTGGCGTGTGTCGTCAGTGCGCTCGGCCGATCGGTAGTCTTTAATTTATTATTTCAATACAAAGTCAACGGGGCGGGGCTAGAGAGCGTTCCTGGGTTGCGAGTGCAAGCAAAAATTAGCTTAGTGGTGATCAGGCGGGAGTGTCCACGATAGTACAATGAGTTAAAGCATGGTATTGTGAACTTGTCCCAAAGCCAATGAAGAACCGACTAGCTGTCTCCTAATTTCCTCACTCAAGAATCGTACAAAAGATGTGTCTCGTGTCAGTAATTGAATCTCATTTACATAATAATGATTTTTACATAATTGAGTATGTTGAAAGTTGATCGCTGACTGTCGGCGCTAACTCTCTCAATGAACTATTCGTTTTTGGTTGATGACTCGACTCGCTTTTCGCTATTAACCAGCACAGGTGATTAAATCATGATTCAAGTAAATACTGAACGTCAATTCGCCGTTCAAGAATCGTTTTTTTACAACACATAGTCATAACGAATGTATATGTTAAGGTGCGTGCAGACCTGGCGGTTTACAGTCAAAACTGTTTATCGTTCAAAACCACTTTTGACTGGTGTCAGTCAAAACTTTAAATTAGATACTTATAAAAAAAAAAACACCAATAATTTATAAATTATTTTAGTTTGTAGGTCTATACTTGCATGGTCTGTAAAGCTTGTATTTTTTTTATGTATTCCGTGGAAAATGTTGTTGGTAACACATTTACACATACTTGTTTTTATTGTTTTTTTATATAATGTAATGTGTCACTGTTTGTTTTCCCCAATAAATAAAAAAATAAATAAAAAAAAACAATTATGAAGTTAAAATGCGTTTTCCGCATTTTGTAATTATATAGTCTTACTACATGATGTTTTTCAAAGGGTCACAAAAAAACCCTAACAACCTAATAAGTTTCTAAGTAAATGTTAATAAATTATTGTTTAAAAGTTTTGACTAGTTTTCACCGGTCAAAAGTAGTTTTGACTAGTTTTCACCAGTATATTATGACAAGGTAGAAGGTACACTGACGCACAAACAGTTACCACGTATGCGGTACATCATTTCAAAACCTCTCTACACAGGAATTTTTCATCGATAAGTTTAAAAAAGAATTAGCTGTTCCATAGATTTTCACACTAATGTAGGAAACAGCGGCTTCAAATTACCGATTAAACCTTTTATGTATGTAAAAATGTATGTATGTGAACAAACAAAGATTCTCGATCGTTCTCACACAATGCTTAAAATTACCGATGAAAAATTATATGTATGTAAACATGTATGTATGTGAACAAACAAAGATTCTCGATCGTTCTCACACAATGCTTTAAATTACCGATTAAACATTTTATGTATGTAAACATGTATGTATGTGAACAAATAAAGATTCTCGATCGTACTTACACAATGCTAAAAATTACCGATGAAAAATTATATGTATGTAAACTTGTATGTAGGTATGTGAACAAACAAAGCTTCTCGAACGTTCTCACACAATAACAAAAGACAAAACTAAATCAGCAATAATGAAGCTAATACAGCAATGAATAAGGCGGGTGCTGTTGTACCAACACGCGAGGAACAAGAGCAGACTGGTGAAGAATGGGATCCACATCATGAAACTCATGTAGGACTGTAAGGTGCAGTGGTTGGGGTCTGGGCTGCATAACTTGGCGAGGTTGTCATCAGGAACTGTTGAGAAAAAAGACCATTAGAATTTTATATCAAGGGTGTAAATATACCTTTAATGAAGCCAAAAGGCACTTGTTCTCCTTGTCATTGCGATCATTTTTTTGTTCTACACCATACCTGGGAACCTTCTAGTTACGGAGATATTGGAGGTTCCAACTTTTTCACAAGTTTTTTTTTTTCAAATTGTAGTTTTTAAGGTCACTTTACTTTAAATACATCCATTTCCCGTTTACTATTAAATGCGACTATAAGCACAATGTTTTGAGTGCCTTTCATTGAGATTTACTGAAAAAAGCGTGATTTTTCACCCCAAAAATAAAAGTCGTTTCCCAGTAATATTTTTTGCGTAGAGTTGCTTAGTTTGATATACAGTACGCACTGTATATTTTCACATAGTCTACATGGGCACTTTTAAAACGCTTAAAATAGCTGCACGGTTTAGGTTGGTGGTTTCTTATGCTGCTTAGCCTTTTCCCAACTATGTTGGGGTCGGCTTCCAATCTAACAGGATGCAGCCGAATACCAGTATTTACATAAAACATTACCTCTCATTGTGTCCATAGCTAATTTTGTATTTACGGACAATAGCATTTTGTTTCATAGGTGTCAAATGTGTTTCTTTTTGTAAACTCACTTCCCCTTTTTTATTTATATTTATATTATGTTACTATAAAATAAAAATCGAAATTTGTTATAATTATATTGTGAAACGAGAACAACTGCCGACAAACTGTTTTGATGTTTGGCAGACTTTTTATATGTTATTGTTCTACAGATTTTGAACAAATAAAAAAAAAAAAGCATATAGCTGACCTACACAACCCAGATATCACTGGGTAATACGATACCCCTTGGTATGACTAAGTTGTCCGTTTCGGGCCACTCTGACTACCTATAACGACTGTCAAAGATACACAATACAATTGACAGCCGGGACCAACAGCTTAACGTGCTTTCCAGGGCTTCCAGGGCACGGGGGAAACTCGGTATGATAAATGATGTTTATTTTGCAGGTAGGTTTTTACAAACACTCTTACACGTCATTTATTAAAACTAGATGGGGCCGGTGTTTCGTACCTGACTACTCTGAGAAGAAACAGCCGAAACAAACTCAGAGGTCATAGTCTCTTTTGAAGTCCAGACGTAATCTTGCTCAACTCACATGAGGACGATGCAGATTAGTGTCTGAGATGGTCTTTTGAAGAAAGAACCACACAGATTTGAGTGGACCTGTCCAGTCAGTGCAAGCGTTTGTCAGTTATCGTGTAGCTCGACTTATAACTCAATGTAAACTCTATATTTATGTAATGTTTGATCGCCCATCAACGGACCAACCCAGGCAAGCGCGGCTGAACCACGGGTTCCTGATCACATGGGACTTTAGTATGTGAAAATCTTACCTGTAAAAGCGTATCTTCTGTTGGCAATACCAAATATGAATGAAATTACAATACAACAGCTTGAAAGAACCGTATTATAGGTTCTCCATGTAGGTACATGATATATTAATTTATCCGTTTTGACCATTATTGCGGTATTAGGTACCACCTTCTAAAAATGGCCGAGGATAGAATTAAGTACCTATCATGTATGTTGCTCTGATTAAAATTTTAATTTTTTTAGATTTTATTCGTTGGCTTCTTGTTTACTTAAAGATTTTGACAAAGCAAAGACATAAAAGATTTTCAATTTTTTTTTTTTAAAACTTGGGGATTTTCGGCTGATATACACTGTATTTACTTATTAATTCCATGATTTGATCAAATTCTGTCTGCACTTCCACCAATATAAAGCACTATAATTATTCCTGCCGCAAAAAATACTCTTCACCACAAATTCGATTTTCGGCGGCACTTCACTCATCCCCTAACGCATTAATGTTCTCACATTTGGCTGAATGCATGAAATTATTAAGTACTAGTTTTTCGCCCGCCAATTCGTCCGCAAAAGTTGTGATAGTTCAACTAATATGCATGATATAAATATAATTTATAACCTATAACGTCCACAAATAATGTAGCTATCTGCCAGTGAAAGTATTTTTAGAATTAGATCATTAGTTTCGGAGATTATCACTACATACAAATTTACAAACAAATACCTCTTTAAAATATTTTTCTAGACAAATAATCTGACAGAGCAAAAAACCTGATCTGTCAAAGTCTGTCAAAATATCTGTGTCAAATGCCTGAACATGCATTGGTATAAATAAACTACTCTTTGCAATTGGAAATTGTAAATAATGTTTTTAAAAGTCGTGTTTTAAACTGAATAATGTTTAACAATGTAAACCACGAATTATGGAAAAAAATTCTAAAGCAATAATGTTTGTTCATCACATATGTTTGTTTTATGTACGGACCATTAAATAAAATCATGGATTCTTGTAAATTTTGGGTGTGTTTGTATTTATTTTGTTTCAGTTCAGAAATAAAACTAAATTTTTGTTTTGTTTTATTTGTAAACGTCTTTGTAGAAGACTAGCACTTCGCCCGCAAGTTCGTGTTATCGGTGTTTCTAACACCGATAGCTACAATACGTAGGCATATTAACTGATAGTTATACGTAAGTTAGATAGAAAACGGCCTTAAGAAGAATATAACACTGTAAATTGTTTGTTTCCTAAGGCCTAAGGAATTACCACAGATAAGACACGATTAAAAAAACCAATAGCCAAACCAATTAACAACCCAAAAAAAAAACACTTGAAACTTCTTAAAAAAAAAACAAAAATGTCAACATTATTATCAATCAAAATCTTCAGTAAACGTCACAAAAAGTAAACTATTTTATAAAATGTAAAAAAAAATCACCCAATAGTAAACAAGAGTTATTAGCTACCACGTCGAAAGAATTGGCCGAGGAATTTTGCCCCGGTTTTGGTACTAGCCTGTGGTATTGAAAAACTTATGTTACAATGTGCAAGCTGCCTACCTTCCATGTAATTTGGAGGACTTATAATTTTATTTTGGCCATTGCCGGTTTATTGGTGTCAGGTCTTCTTGGTCCTGTTGTTAACTTAATTTATTACGTTGGTGGTAAGTTGTTACTATCATTTTCCGTAGGCTTACATTTTTCTAACCTAAACAAGGTGTAAACGTAGCCGTCAAACAAGCATCATGAACGTGACTAAGTAACTTTTTTAAGGTGAAAATCACGATTTACGGTAGAACTCAATGTAACGCACTCAAAACATTGTGCTGGATGCATTGAATAGTACGGGGGTCGTGGAGGTATTTAAAGTAAAATTTTAACAATAAAAACTTGTATTATTATCTTTAACAATAAAAAAATCTTGTGAAAAATTTGGAAGTTAGACCCCCAATATCTCTGTAACTAGAAGGTTCCCAGGTATGGAATCAAATTTCCATTAGTGGACAAGAATTACGAAGTTCATCGTTTTTTTTGTAGATAGTTACACATAAATAGAAAGCTTTTTACAAATTTTCAATACGCGGACGCCCACGGTTTACGAGATTTAATTCTTTAAAGTTTCTATACGAACTTATCACACTATTTTCACATTTTTAGCATAGAAAATTTAGTACTAGTCAGACTTTTAGGTTGGATAAATTGCCATTTCTGATAATTGCCATTTTTTTCTGGTGCTGAACCTGCAGGGATGTGATATTTTTACATAAAAATCGATTATTATATAATCGATAATTTTTTCTGAGCAAAAAAATCCATTATAAATAATCTCTCCGACGTTTGTCGTAAAAACGGTGTTGAAGGTAGGTAGGTGGTGATAGGTTAGGTTAGGTTAGAACTGTGACCAACTACCTCGAAATTGGTCGCGAAATTTTTATCTTTTTTTCATAGTGCCTATAAGGCGACTCACTGACCAATAATCAATTATTTTATATTAATCGATTTTTTCCTAATTTGTCAAATATAATCCAAAATAAATACAATACAAAATAATCCAAAATTATATCTGGAAAAGTCTTGCTAGCTGGCATGCGGAGCGTAGGCCGAAGGCCGGCGGAGCGACGACGACATTTGTGACAGAAAGTGGGTGTGTAATGTAAAATGCGAGCGTAGCGAGCGCGCGTCATGAAGTCATAGATGTTCTAGAAATAGTCTTCTCCGTCGACTACGCTTTTTGTGAATATAAAGTGTTTTGAGGTTAGGATACTATAATTTGTTTTTCTCAAGAACGGTGCGTCGCCTTTACATGGGAGTGGTGCCAGGGCACAGGGGGCACCTCCCCCCTCCCTCCTCCTGCCAAACGATACAATTTTTTTACTCCTTTTCATTCTAATAACTAAATAGCGCTATTCTAACCTCAAAACTTTAACCATGGATATCTCCATAACCATGGGGCTCCGCAGGGTGGGGGTGGTACAGGGGGTACCCCCTCCCCCTCCCCTCGCCCCGCCCCTTAAATAGTTGTCCACTAATGGAAATTTTAACCCAGGTATGGTCTAGAACAAAAAAAAACTGGGAGAAAAAGTGCCTTTTACAGCCATTATTTAACTGTTCTACTCTGAGTCTGTACACAGCCCCTGTGTTAGCGTCAACGTTTTAGCACCGGACGTCATAGTGTAAATGATACACTGATTATAGAGGATAATAATAAATAAATAATAAATGTTTTATTTGCAACCCTTCTTACAAATTAGACTTATTCTAAGGTGTACATAATGACTTAAAATAGGTGATAAGTAGAGCTGTGACCAAATGCCGTCCAAGGATTGAAAAGAGAAGTGTTGATCGTCCGGCACAGAGATGGGCAGACGACATTGTTGGCGTCGCGGGTTAAACCTGGGGCCCTACTCTCTAACGCTTCGTCCGTATATTCGGTTCCGTCTCTCTCGCGCACGTCTGCAGATGAGTGCGAGTGAGAGAGACGGATAGATCCGAATATACGGACGAAGCTTTAGGGAGTAGGGCCACTGGACCCGGGGTATAGAAGTCGTTAGACAGGGCCATTACTAATAGTTGTTTTAAAGGCAAAAATAATGTTAAAAGCGTTCATCAAAAAAGTTGGCAACGTCGCAAATAGTTGTCAAATATTTACCTATTTTAATTAATTTGGCAATATTACTGTATGGAAATAAGAAATATGGCTGACTAGTGAACTAGAATATTAATAGTGAATTGCAATTAAAACACTCAATTTGATGTTGTAACCGTTGTAAGTGTAGAAAAGGCATTTCGAAAGTTTTTTTTTACATCTATAACTGATTATTCGGTGTTACGAACGATATTTTAATGTAAATATACGGTATTATGTAGAATCAACTCAGAGTTACATACATTGCACACATAAATATAGAAATAATTCTGATTCACAAGATCAAGCAGTCACTAAAGTATTCCTGCTCTATCTTCACATTGAAAGTGAAAAATGTTTTCGCGTGCCTCTAACTCTCATTGAAACTGCTCTTATAACTGAGATTTGTATTTTCACTTTCAACCAGTACACTATTTGAGAATATGTGTTTCCCCATTTCTCATTAAGGTTTGATGCGGTTTTTTTTTCGGTGTTACGTTAATTATTGCATTTCATAATAGGCATGACAACAGTATCAAAAAATTGCAAATCTATTTAGTCCGTCAGTTAGAGTATTGGAAATTAATGGACATGTATTTTTTGTTTTTGTAAATCAATGGATATTGACAAAGATAAAACGCATCAAAACTCGGCAGTGGGGGCTCGCGACGTCAGAACTAGCTAAAAATTATACCATGGCGTGACGTATTGAGAATTTTAAAAGCGTCGTATCTTCGTCAATTTTGGTTTACGTAACAAAAGAAAAAACACGGGTCAAATATTTTTTGATAATCTAATTGACGGACTAATTAGATTTTTTTTGTCGTCTCGCCTATTCAGCGAAATATTTGACAGCTATTTGCGACGTTGCCCACTTTCTGTAAAAGCTCTTAAACTTATTCCAAATTCTATTTCAGGTCCCGAAGGAGATCTCGCAATGCTATGTACCAACGAACCGTCCTACTGCGTCCTCCTCACGTATATCCACTACCTAATGTGGCTGCTCTTCTCCGCCAGCGTCCTTTTGTTCTTCGCTTGCTGGTTCAATAGCATCTGTCTCGTCCATTGCTCAATGGGGCTCATCGTCCTGAACATTGCGTTATCCTCGTTCCTCTTCACAAAGTATTTGTTCTACTGTGTTTTTTATGATAACAAGTGCTTGGGTGGCAGAAATAATGATGTCTATGTAGTTTCCAATTTGTTCGTTTTAAATTTGTTGTACGTATTGTTTCTTGTTACGGCGTTGTTCTTTATGGGTGAATATATAACGGGCTTGCTCAAGAGATATATTGGGTTTGTTTTATTTTGAACTTGTTGTACATTTTTAACACGTTGACGCCATATGAAAAATCAAGTATTTTCATTCAGGCCACGGGGCTCACCGGTGAGCCTTATCTTACTAACCCCCGAATACTGAAACGTCACGCAAAATTTATGTAGCACTTATATTTAACAGATTCTCAAAAGTGACGTTTGGCCATACGAAATTTAAAGTTTAGGAGCTGCTGAAATGTTAAGCAGCACTTAAATTTTGAGTGACGTTGCAGTATTCGGGGGTAAGCCATTCGAGCCAGGTGGGTCACCCGTGAGCCGCGTGAGGTCCAACGTAAACACTTCCTACAAGCCACAGATTGCAGCTATCAAACAAAACGTGTATGAAAGTGAGCCACGTGGCCCTGTAACTGAACCGGGCGGCGTGGTATTCAAATACAATAAAAACTTATAATTTTTTCTCAAGATGCTAGAGTTATACTTAACGATTCGGTAGAAAATATTATTTCTAATTAACCCATTATCTGTCCACGAAGTAGACACAATAGTTAAACAATGGCGTCTCGACCAAATTGGTCATTTGACAGATCAAACTATAAACAGAAAATAATAAAACTATAAACAGAAGAGCGAGATATGACATCCTGAAAAAATTAAAGGTAGAGGAAGAAAACCTTGTGAATGAGATGTCAAGAAATAGAGAAGTATGGAAGAAGAAGACATGCTGCGCCGAACCCAATAAATTGGGATATGGGCAGGAGAATGATGATAAATAATGTAAGTACAGGCACAACATGCTTTGTATCGCAGGGGAGAGCGGTGTATCAAAAATACTGGCATGTAGCCAATTCTTGTATTGCTGCAAACGACATTCAATTTTCCGAAGTTAACGGTTTGATGAATATCATTTAGTTACCGTAATTTGGTTTAGGCAGGAGAAATAGTTGTGACTTTTTTTGCTTTGAAGAGGTAATTTTAGTTAAACTAATGGGGTGGTGCTGTTTTCATCGAGATTTATAAAATTCTACAAGGTTTTTTTGGGCGATTGAATAGCATTGACAAGGGGTCACTGTAGTAATAACGTATTCCTACACCTCCGCTATACTTTTCTGGTTAATTTCGTTGCGGGATCCAAGACAGTTAAATTGTTGCTCTGAGACTTCGTCGAGCTTCATTGTCTCGGCGCTTTTCAGGTGGTCACCACTGTCTATTCTGGCTATTAGGAGTTGCAGTGGTTTGGGAATAGGGTGGCGAGCATGTCCCACACGGTCTAGCAATGTCATTCTACTGCTTTTACTTTCTGAACTGTTCTTTTATTAGAGTTCCGTACCCAAAGGGTTACCCTTTGGGTACGGAACTCTAATAAAAGAACAGTTTTAACGGGAACCTATTACTAAAACTCCATTGTCCGTCCGTGTGTCTGTCACCAGGCTGTATCTCATGAACCGTGAGAGCTAGACAGTTGAAATTTTCACAGATGATGTATTTCTGTTGCCGCTTTAACAACAAATACAATAAAAACAGAATAAAATAAATATTTAAGGGGGGCTCCCATACAAGAAACGTGATTTTTTACTGTTTTGTCTTGTGTTGTACCTATAGAAAATGGTACGGAACCCTTCGTGCGCGAGTCGAACTGGCACTTGGCTGGTTTTTTTAAATTCACATCGTTTCCAAACAAAATCTCAGACCTGAAACCAATAAAACCCCTGTCGGGTCCGGTGAGATGTCGTCACAATATAGTGTGGACCACAAATAGCTCGGACAAACTAATAAAATTGTTTATTGCAACCACCCGTGTGTTTAGGACAGGGGGTAGGCTGTTCAGACTAAATTTAGTATTGCAGTCTAAGATTTTGAAAGAAAATTCACAACGTCATGTTCTTTAAAAAGAAAGCAGGCCTGTAATTCCTGAAGGTAGAGGTGTAGCTATAGTGTACCCATATTTCGGCAGTTATGTTTAAGTCCCATGTAATGGGGAGCCCATTGCCATCAACCGGCCACAAATATAGACTAGGTCAGCTACTGAGAAATTACTGACGGAAAAGCCCAACAGCACTTTGTTCGATCTGGGAATCGCACCTAGGACCTCGTGCTCAGCGGTAGTGCTTGTTACCACAAAACCAACAAGATATTCCTTAAAATTAGTGTCCCGTTGTAGCCTTAATCATCTTGCACACGGCCCATCCATAGATTCTTTAAATAAATATGTTTTCTTTCTTTCTTTTCTTGGTATTTTTGCGGTCTTTTGCTTTTCAGCTTCTTCGGCTTCCAGTCTAACCAGATGCAGCTGAATATCAGTATTTTACATGGAGCGACAGACTATCTGACCTCCGCAACCTAGTTAGTTCTGGGTAATACGGTACACCTGTGTAAAACTGGTTGTCAGACTTCTTGGGACACTGACTACCTGTAACGACTGTCAAAGATCTACAAATGACAGCCGTGACAAGCTTTCCGAGGCACAGAGAAAACTCGGTATGCACAGTCGTGGTCTTTTCCGCCTGATCAGTAATTTTTTTTTCGCTTAAATCATTCGGAGGCGCCGAGCCATGCCCCCTTAAAGTTTAGGCCTATGAGGAAAGCGTCAACTTTGGCGCGCAAAATAACTCTCGTTTGGCGTGCGTCGTCAGTGCGCTCGGCCGATCGGTATCTTTTAATTCATTATTTTTATACAAAGACAACGGGGCGGGGCTAGAGAGCGTTTTATATGTTGTAAGTGCAGGCAAAAATTAGCTTAGTGGTAATCAGGCGGGATTGTCTTCGATAGTACCTAATGGGTGATCACTCATCGGCGGACCATCCTAGGCAAACGCGTTTTAACCTGAAAATCGACCCAAGCAACTGCTTCTATTTAGCTACGAGCTCCTCAAAATCAAAAATACACATACAACCTTAAAATACTTATATCTCGAAACTGTTATTTTTGTCTTTTTCAGGACGTTCGAAACTATGTCTACTTACTTGCGCAATATTCAGTTACACATTGTATTGTCAACAGAACAACGCCATGGACAAAACAATGGCTTCTGTTCACAATAGACAGGTGGAAATTGAATCCACGATGTTTTACTTCACGCTTTGTTTTTGTTAGCTTTGGAGTTCGGATATTTTGGAATAGTGCTGTAAAAATGTATGAGTGTATGAATTTCTCAGTACAGTCGTGGTCTTTTCCGCCTGATCAGTTAATTTTTTTTTCGCTTAAATCATGCGGAGGCGTCGAGCCACGGCCCCTTAAAGTTTAGGCCTATTAGGAAAGCGTCAACTTTGGCGCGCAAAATAACAATAACTCTCGTTTGGCGTGCGTCGTCAGTGCGCTCGGCCGATTGGTATCTTTTCATTCGTTATTTCTACGGCGGGGCTAAAGGGCGTTTCTATGTTGTAAGTGCAAGCAAAAATAAGCTTAGTGGTGATCAGGCGGGAGTGTCCTCGATAGTACCTAGCGATCTACAAATGACAGCCGGGACTAACGGCTTAACGTGCTTGCCGAGGCACGGACGAAACACGGTATTTAATGGGTGGTCACCCATCCACAGACCAACCTAGGCAAGCACGGCTTAACCTGAAGGTTGATTCGAGCGGTTGTTATTATTTAGCGACGAGCTCCAGTAAATTAAGTAAGTACTTAATTAAAATATATTTTGCTAACTCCATAGTTTAACCATCCACCCCACCCGACGCTAACTTGAAAACAATAAGTTTAAAATAACTGATTCACTTGGCGGGAACCGTTCAACTATTAACTAAGAGTATTATCACGCTATTGTTACAAGGTGGTGGGTAGAATTCAATCTGTTACTGTGTTGCATATGGTTTGGGATTGAGTTTGAAAGTTATTATTTGCAGTTTGATTTGTTTGCAGCTGTGCAATATTTGGTTAATTACGTACACTGAAGCTAAAATGGTTACCATGTATTTAGTACATCATTCTAAAAAACACCGTCTAATAATCTTCTTTCTTTAAAAATTGTAAAGGTCCATCCTTTGAGTAAAAGTGCTTTATCTTAACCTACCTCTCTGTTAAGCTTTTGTGGACTACGAAAAAGCCTTCGAGTCGATCGAGACCTGCATAGCTATTCACAACGCTTCGATTCGATTTTTGATTCGGAAAGTCGTATGTCTATCTCGCTCGATTTCGTAATGTCAAAAAAAGATAGACATACGACTTTCCGAATCGAAAATCGAATCGAATTGTTGTGAATAAGGGCCTTGGGCTGTACTGCAGTCTCTCCAACCGTACGAAATAGACTATCGGTACATCGAGGTGTTAAACTGTTTGTACAAAAACGCCACCATGTCAGTCCGGTTTCTGGACCAAGCCTCGGAACCTATTCTTCTGCAGCGAGGTGTGAGACAGGGAGACGTCATATCTCCGAAACTGTTCACCGCTGCACTGGAGGATGTCTTCAAGAATCTACACACAACAAATAAGTACATAAATTAACTAATTTCTGCCCCATATCAACATTACCAAACACAAATACCACACTACATAATAATATGACCTACATAGGCACCCTTACCTTCAACACGTTAATTTAAAACATGTCCTCGTATCTGAACAAGATGTAACATGTTATCAACAATAGAAGTCTGTAGTTCCGACGTTTGGTCGTACCGTAGCGAGGCCGTTATGTGAGGCGGTACTAAGGGTTCCGTCGAGTTTGGGGTGAAAAGTGTGTAGTGCGTGAGTTTAAGTTACAGTTAGATTCATGATTTTAGAGCAGGATGATTTAAATTCAAAGATGGAAGGAGCTTTAATCATCATGCTTAGTAACTATGTATAAGTACGTCTGAGGGTGTCTGAGTATGGATTGCAATCCGGCCGGGTTCCCGTCGATCCGGATTGGCTGTTCTATAGTTCACCGGATCCGGTATATTGGTACCGGATCCGGTTAACGTTCAGTGACGCTGGATCCGGTTTTCTGTATTGCAATCCCTAGATCTGAGCCCATTTAGTTGTAAGTTTTATTAGAACGGTTTTTTTAACGCCACTTTTAAATTGTACAAATTATTTATAGTAGTAGTAGTATTATTGTATTGTTTTGTACAATTGTACTTTTGTTGTGTGTTGTAAATGTTTTGAAGCAATACCTACGAGTATACTTTGTTACTGCTTTAACCAACTTAGAAAATGTACTCATAATAAAAATACAAACGTATTGTATGTCACGAATTTAAAAAAATCTACCAAATAAATATACGAATCCTGAGTCAGTCATCCAACTCTTATTAAAATTAAGAAAACAATAGAAAAACAATAATTTTCAATAACACGAAAATAGTTATTTTTTCAATACTTAAATTTATCTTCGAGTATCGCTAGTACCACCCCATCCTGGCGATATCACAGTGCTTCCTGTACACCCCGTTTTGTTTCATCCCTGTTTACACCCCCACACGTTCGAATGTGGCCAAGTATTGTTAAGCACACCCCCTGCAAGATCGGAGAGTATGGGAAGATGTGTCGTGGTGGTTGTCAAAATTATTGTTGACACGTCGTATTTAGTTAGTTAAATTGTTTGATGAGAAAACTTTTTAATGCTGATTTGATTCAAGTTTCGATGATTTTAAGATTTCATATCAGTCCGTTGTCATCACCTGCTTGCCTTTTCCCAATTATGTTGGCGTCAAGTGCCAGTTGCTGGTGAATATCGGTATTCCACATGGATCAGTCAAGACAACAGTCACAAACACCCGCATCTTTAACCAAGTCAAAGTGATTTCTTGAGTAAAAGTAATTTTTTAAGATACGATTTTTGATTCAGTAGATTAGTAATTGCTCGAAGTTAAAACTATCAAAACTCAGAATTCTTAGGCCTGAATTCCTGTCACGCTGATGTCGGTCGTGTACGGTCGGTCGTGTACGTCAGCGAGAAAAACAGTAGCAACATACGCGCCGCTGACATTAGCGTCGCAGTATGGCACTTTATAGAACACAATGTAAACTCGTCCGCGCGGCTGATAGCAGGAACTCAGGCCCTGGCTTTGCTTTCGTTGACGGTTCTTACTTCGTTTAAATTCTTGGCTATTGCATAAAAATGTTCGCAATTTGACTATGTATAACGGGTGTAAGACTGATAGAGATTTTAACGTCAAATTGTATTTTATACTCTTCTTGGTATGATTCAACTGTTTCTTTGGTAGTACCTATTTGCTGGACTTATCTATCATGTTAAGTGAAGAAAACAGCGACAGAGACTGTGTAGACAGAGGTTTTTAAAAGAAGGAATGAGTTTGTAACAATAAAAATCTTCTTCTTATCCTATACGCTCTTGACAGAGCGGTCGTGATCGTTAAGTACTCTTAGCGGTATTGGAAGGGGCAGATGTGATGCACTTCACGACATTTCGCCACCGCTGCCTGTTAAAGGTCATCCGGCTGCATTCATTAACTGAACCCCCAATGGCAGACTTGATGTGGTCAGTCCAACGCGTAGGTGACCGACCGACGGACGACAAGGCGTTCTATGGACCGATTGTCACGCCGGGAAACATGTTCAAAGAATGTTAGGATGCAAGATTGTACTATCGAAAACAGACGCTGCCTGACACATAATAAAAATATCGAGAAGCAAAATAGAATAGCTTATTTTTGCTACTAGGCCCCTCTCCCATAACTTTCCAGGTACTCTTTGTGTGCGCCACCTCGAATTAGCCATCCAGGTCAGCTCGACACCTCTTTCTAGGCCAGCCTCGGCGTTTACGTCCCTCCTCTGGCAGCCATTGCGTGAAAACTTTTGCCCAGCAATCGTTATGCATGCTGCTTACGTGACCCGCCCAATTCCATTAGCCTCATTACTGAAATAAAATCATAACCACTGAAAACCAGCGCTGTTCTGTGGGCCCCCCATAACACAGGACCATGGTAGGTGAGTAGTAAACTGTCGCAGTCACGATTTGAAAGCTGTAAACTTTTTTGTTCCGTCCTTTTGTTTTTATAAATGTTTGTTATGTTTTGTATGTTTATTGTTTATCATTTTTTGTATGCACGTCATGTCCGACAAATAAATATTCTTTCTTTTAATCAACATTCATCCATATCCAATAACCCGAGGTTACAAGAGTATTTTCAAACAAACAAACAAAACCACGTGATAATTTCCGCATCGCCCGCAGCCGGCGACACGTCCGTTCACAACAAAAGTCTGCAGCGGAATGCCGCTATCAGTTCGAAATTCAAATTTAACGGTTGACCGGAAATGCGGTGTCGGACGCTTCCGGCGGGCGAGTCCGTTGTCGCGTTTAGATTTCGAATTCGTGCTGTGATGTAGGGGTAGTTCTGTTATTGAGATGAATGAAGATGGTGTGCCTATATTTAGATTGGTTTAGTGACGCTGAACCACGGATGGTAGATTACATTGTTATGTGTACGACTTATTAGTTTGGGGAAATACGGTCAAGGTTATAAATTTTTCTATTAATAAAACATGAAGCATGTGGAGCATGTGTGGGGTAAGTTTGAATGATACTGCAGCGTCAATGAAAGGCGGGAGTTAGCCATATACTGGTTTATTCCATAACTTAAGGCATCTACCCGCCACCGTACAAATATCATACCCGTAATCCTTTAATTATCGGTACATTTCTCCCCCTTTAGCTAAAGTATTAACTAAAATGTGTAAAACAATCAACATGAAAGCAGTTAACAACAGCAATTACTTATACTATACTACTTAAACTTATTACTTATTATTATTTCGTTACTCCAGATCGAGCCCGGTTATAAGCTCGCAGAGCACGGGCAGACGCACCAGACGGTGGTGGTGGTGCCTCCGGCACAGATGCCGTTTCAGAACAAGTGGTCTGTGACTTCTCACCAATGCCGCCAGACGCGTCTTCGAATGTACCCTCAACCTCCTCACGGACCGAGGGAACCTCCCTCTCTGGGGATAAATCTTTACTCTCGGAAATTATGCTCGTTCGAGATAACGAATGACGGTTCTTATTATGTATAGGCATTATTTGATCGACATGTCTACGCCAACCGACTCCATGTCCAACATCTACCTTGTACGAGACCGGCCCAGTCTGATTGACTATTGTACCCGACAACCACTTATCCCCCCTCGCGGTGTAGTCGCGGGCCAGCACCGAGTCACCAGGCGCCAGTGCGCGTGGCGTGCCGCCTGCAGCGGCTACTTGCCGCTCCTGCGCAGCGCGTACTACACAGGACACGTCAGGCCGTAGTGCGTCTAGGCGCCCGCGAAGCCTACGCCCTTGCAATGCCACCGCAGGGGACACACCAGTGGTTGCATGTTGACAGTTACGATATTTAAATAAAAATTTGCTTAATGCCGTGGCGACGTCCTCGCCCTCGTACAAAGCACGTTTGATCGCTTTTTTAACGGTTTTTACCGCATTTTCCGCTGCTCCGTTTCCCTGCGGTCTGTAAGGAGCTGTGGTCACGTGTTTTATACAATTTTTCTTGCAAAACGTTTTAAATTCCTGTGAGAAAAATGGGGGACCGTTGTCAGTGACGAGTAGTGACGGTAAGCCGAAACGAGCAAAAATAGTTCTCATTGCCACGATAGTCGCCTGCGCATCCGTCCTACGCATAGCAATTGCTTCTATCCATTTTGAGTTTGCGTCTACCATAATTAAATACCGTGTTCCCCCGCAATCCGCGAAATCTGCATGTACTCGCTGCCACGGATGCAGCGGGAACTCCCAAGGGTGCAGGGGCACGTGCGGCGGCGCGTCGCGCACTGTGCGGCACGCCGTGCACGCGCGACATACCTCCTCTATATCCTTGTCTAAATTGGGCCAATATACATAATTTCTTGACAAATTCTTCATTTTATTGATTCCTAAATGACCATCATGTATTTCCTCTAAAATTTGTTTTTGCAATGCATTCGGTATAATGATCCTGTACTTATAGATGAGGCATCCCAATTCTACAGTTAAATCTTGTTTTCTTGCAAAATACGGTTTCTCTGTATCCGTCACTGTCAACGGCCAACCAAAATTGACATAACCTTTTACTTTACACAACAATGTATCTTTTTCAGTCTCCCTAGCAACATCCTTAAAACTAATAGGAAAAGATTCCTCTATTAAATTAATGTAATTGACTGCGTCCACTAAGCGACCCTCCTGAGGTAGCGGTAACCTTGATAAAGCATCGGCCGGCCCATTGTCAGCCGAGCGGACGAATTCTACAGTGAAGTCGTATGCGGCCAAGCGCGCCGCCCACCGCTGTAGCCGGCTGGCTGCGGTCTGTGGTATGCCACCCTTAGCACCAAATATGTGTGTCAACGGTTGATGATCCGTGCGTAATATAAAATTTCTACCAAAAAGGTACTGGTGGTGCTTTGTTACACCAAATAAAATCGCGAGTGCCTCTTTATCAAGTTGACTGTAATTCCGCTCAGCTGCGTTGAGCGTGCGGGAGACACAGCTAACCGGGCGCTCGCTGCCATCGGAATAGCGGTGTGCCAGTACTGCGCCTAGCCCGTACGCACTACTGTCGACCGCGAGTACGAGCGGCCGCCCCTCCTCGTAATGAGCTAACACTCGCTCGCCCAGGAGAACACGCTTAGCTTCTTTAAACGCCTGTTCACAACTTTGATCCCATTTCCAGCGGACATCCTTTTTTAATAAGTTGTGTAAAGGGTACAATAATGTGCTTAAATTACTAATAAATTTCCCATAATAATTTAACATTCCCAAGAAACTCTTTAGCTGCGTTATATTCTCTGGTCTGGGTGCGCTGGAAATGGCATCCAATTTGGCAGTGTCTGGCCGTAAACCCTTTTTGTCGATAACGAAACCTAAATATTTTACACTGTCTTGTAAAAAACTACACTTACTTAACTTAACTGTTAAACCCGTTTTGCGCAACCTTTCGAGTACAGCTCGTAAATTACTTATGTGTTCCTTATCGTTAGCCCCCGTTGTGCAAATGTCATCCAGAAAAACAACACAACCCGGAATGCCACGTAGAGTTTCCTCCATTAATTTCTGGAATTTTTCGGGTATGCACGCTAGCCCGTATGGTGTACGGCGGTAGGCATATGTTCCGAGGTGAGTAGTTATGGCGGTATAGGGTTGCGATTCCTTCGTTAATAAACACTGTTCGTAAGCGTGCGTGAGATCAATTTTCGTAAATTTTTCTCCTCCGCTTAAATTCGCGAACAACTCATCAATGCGGGGTAAGGGGTAATAATCACGCTTGAGCTTAGGATTAATTGTGATTTTATAATCCCCACATATGCGTATGTCCCCATTTTTTTTTATAACCGGCACTATTGGCGTACCGTAATCGGAAAAGTCGACGCGGTATATGGAGCCGTCGGACTCCAGGCGCGCCAATTCGCGCTCGACGCGAGCACGCAGGGCCAATGGCACAGGCCGCGCACGTACGTACACCGGTTCATCATCAGTCAGCTGTAGTCGAATGGCTCGCTTACAAGTCCCTAACTTATCCGTGAACACCTCCGGAAATTCAGCACATAGACGGTTCACGAATCCATCATCGGTTATCTTAAACAGGTTTATTTGAGTTACCTTAAGAGCGCGCAGCCAGTCTCTTCCTAGTAAAGGACACGCTCCGTTTCTAATTATATAAAGTGGCAAGGACTTCACTTCTACATCTCTTAACCTAACCTGTACTTCTATAAAACCAAGCGATTCGATGCGTGAACCGGCCATAACTACGTAACATTAAATTATCTGTATTCATAATTTTATGTGAAAATTTGCGGGTGTACAGATCTTCATTAATAGCCGAGATGCGACTACCGGTATCGATTTCACACTTGGTCTCAAAGTTATCTATGACGACATTTAAATAGTACGGTTTATTAGCCTTACCTCCAACAACAATCTTAAACATATCGTCAGAGTCTTCTTCGCCACTGATATAATTTTGTCGACTGTCTGCCCGATCCTTCACCAACTTACACATCACTCGTAAATGACCCTTTTGTTTACACTCATCACAATTATAATTCACATAACGGCACCTGTCCGCGCGGTGTGCCTTACCACAACGCCAGCATGCCTGAGTGGCAGCTGAGCCGCCGCGCGGTGTGTCCGCCGCACCGCTCGCGCCAGCGGCACCGCCCGCGCCAGCCGCACCGCCCGCGCCAGCCGCACCGCCCGCGCCAGCCGCGGCCGCCGTGCGCGAGCCGCGAGCGCGCCCCCTGCCTCCACGCGTAAAGTGCAGGTCTTCACCTGCCTCGCCGCCGGCACCTGAGGTCGCAGTCGGCATCGTGCTGCCGCTCACCTCCGCGTGCTTCTCTGCAGCCTCCAGAGCTAGTGCTAACTCCACCGCCTCCTTGTATTCTATTTTCCTTTCGGCAAAGATTCTTGAACGCATTGCGTCGTTAGTCAACCCCGACACAAACTGATCTCTTAAATTTTCCTCGAGAGTAGAACACTTTGTACATTTGCCAAAATTGCACGTTGTTGCCAGATGTTTGAGGGCCTGTAAGTATTCCATCAAGGGTTCACCGGCACGTTGTCGCCGCAGCCGGAACACGTGGCGCTCGGCGATCTCCGATCGCTGCGGTTCTAAGTGATCGGCAACTAGTTTTACCAAAGCCTCGTACGATTTATTCTCGGGAAAGTCCGGCGAATATAAGTCACACATTAACGAATATGTTGCTTCGCCTACGATTGTTATTAACATCGGCACTTTCAGGTTATCTTTTACGTCGTTGAGTAAAATATATTGATTGACCCGGCGTATATAGGCAGGCCACTGTTTTGAATTGATACTGAACGGTTCTAACTTGCCGATTGGCATCTTTATAAAATTAATAACAAAACTGCACGCGTAAAAAAAAAATCCTATTCTCGTCGCCAATGCAGCGTCAATGAAAGGCGGGAGTTAGCCATATACTGGTTTATTCCATAACTTAAGGCATCTACCCGCCACCGTACAAATATCATACCCGTAATCCTTTAATTATCGGTACAGATACATTGTGGAATGGGGTTATACGAGAACGTTGCGGTTTAAAAGAAGATGTAGTGACAAAAATTTAAAAGGGTATGCTTAGATAGTTTGGTCTTGTGGAGAGGATGAGTGAAAGGCGACTAACAAAAGGTATTTACAAGGCAGATGTGAGTGGCAACGCCGGGAGAGGACGCCCTAGAAGGACATACACTGACCTCATAGGTGAGGTTCTTCAGATTTTTCAGGTGCGTTGTACTCGCAACCGGGGGCGTGAGAAAAGACATGATTTATGTATGTGTATGCATGCATATTAAAACAAGTCGTGAGCTAAATCAGATTTGTTGTAGGCAAAATTGACGAATTTACGGTCAAAATTTCATCCCTTCTATTACCCTCCCTCCTCCAGCTAGATTCAGCGGTATAGGCTATGTATTGGCTATCATTGAGAGCATGAAGGATGTATATACTGATATTCATGCACTAAAACCTCATAAAGTTCCTTAAATACAAATAAAAGGACCTGAATTTCGGATCTGAATTATAGGTAATAAATTATAAAATATTACTTAGTACTAAAAAAATTTGAGACAAATTTCACAAGACTATATTTTGATCTTAAAATACCACTTCATTAACTTCATTGCCTTGTCTGTAAGTTCACAGAATGCAAAATCCTAAAAAAAACGGGTTTTGATAATCTTGCATTGAAATCTAATAATGATAGCCAATAACATTTAATTTCTAAAACATTATAGCCTCTTTATAACAGTCTATGATAGGGTTATGCGTTCCCGCCAAATCGACCTGTCACTTTTGACAGATGACAGCAGTTTTCGCGCCAAATGGTATTAGAAAATGGCGGGTGCGTGCTTTATCGTAGAATCGGGAATTGTTTTCATTGTTTTACGGGATTATTAACTTAAAGCTAAAATATTTCTTGGCACACCCTTTCCAGTTGTACACCTCATACTTACTAACCATAAAATCATCTATTTATTTTTAATTATTACTAGTTTGTATACCAGATAGATAGAATCATCTTTAAATACAAAATACAAAAATGTTTTATTTCATTATTACACGTTGTACATACATTATACAGTTGGTGGCGTCCCCTTTTAAGCATATAGATGTCTGTGTCAGGAGGCGCCGCTCCTTTATATCTTACTAATAGTGCAACATGTTAATAAACAAAAGTTAATAGTTAATGAATTAATTATTTTTATTTAGTCTGTTGGTGTGTGTGTGTATAAATGTGTGTGCGAGCGTGTTTATGAGTGTGTGTGTGTGTGTATGTATGTTTGTGTGTGTGTATTTGTGTGCGTGTGTGAGTGTGTATGTGTGGTTGTATTATACGGAAAGGGTTTTACCTTATATTAAATAAAATATTCTCTACTTCGTCGTAGCTTAACTTGTTTATCCACTTAATCAGCAACGATTTGCATTCTTTAAATGGTTTAGTATGTATGTCAATTTCTTTATTTATTTTATTATATAAGAAAGACGAACGTTTGTCGTACTGAATATTTGCAAATTCTGTTCTTACAAAAGGGCTAGAAGCAATGTTATGTTTCCTTCTTCTAGCTAATACATTAGGATCTAAGGGTGGGGTTTTATGTTTTTTTAAGACTATGTGTATAATATATAATTTTCGAACTGATAATAAATTAGATGTTTGGTATAGCTCATAGGTGTGAAATGTTCTTTTTTTGAAGTACATTACTTTTATTAATGTCCGTTGCGCTCTTTCAACATCAAGGAAACGTGTTTTACGCGCACCCCTCCAAGTGGAGATACAATATATTATAACAGATTGAACAAGTGAGATATACATTTCATTTAGAAGATTTTTTGCCAAGCCACTCTTGGGGACTATGTGTCGCAATGTTTTAAAAATCCAAATAAATTTTCGTATTCTCGCAGAAATTTGTTCAATTTGAGGATACCAGGACAGACTTTGGTCCATCTTTACTATGTACACAAACAACTTCAAAACATACAATAGGCGGCCGGAGTGGACAGTGATTGTCCGGACATAAAATGGGGTCGACATTGTTGCAAATAAGTAATATACGTATACAGATCATGCTGAGTAACTGGTAACCTGCTTGTCGCAGTCACGAAGTGCAAGCTGTCAACTTTATTTTTGTTCCGCCCTTAAATTATTTTTGTATGTGTTTCTTTGTCATTTTGTATGCACTTTATGTCTCTGCGACGAATAAATGTTTTTTTTATCTTCTATCAAACACAATCTCCAAGGATTTTATACTGAAAAATCCCATTTCGGCCCTAAAGAGATTAATTTCAAGTCATAATTTCATAAACCAATCATTCTCAAGTTTCATTGATTGTAAAAAGCCTGTAGTTATTGCGATGATGACTGACTTAAAATAAATATGATTCTGCTTAGTCCGTCAGTTAGTTTATCGAAAAATATTAAGGTATTCCTCAGAGCGCACCTATTTTTAAACGCAACCATCTGAGCGCAACTAAATTATTCTTCTAAGCGCAACCATAAGTTGCGCTCAGAAATTCAAATGAAAATACGTGTTTTTTTTTGTTTATCAAAGAAATAAAAATTGACGAAGACGACGTGTCAAAGATCATGAATGGGGGCTTGTGACGTCATATTTGAGTAAAACATGTACTCAAATGTGACGTCACGCGAGTTTTCGACGCACTGTATCGTCTTCATTTTTTGTTT
Source organism: Xestia rhomboidea (assembly GCA_963853795.1). Classification (NCBI taxonomy): domain Eukaryota; kingdom Metazoa; phylum Arthropoda; class Insecta; order Lepidoptera; family Noctuidae; genus Xestia; species Xestia rhomboidea. The sequence continues at coordinate 1,689,517 of OY970783.1, forward strand.
ACGTGAAAAAATATGTATCTAATATTTTTTTGTAAATCTATCTGACGGACTAATTAGATATTTTTTTTGTCATCTACCCTATTACTATATTCATCATCAGCCAAGCCTTTTCCAACTATGTTGGGGTCGGCTTCCAGTCTAACTGGATGCAGCCGAATACCAGTATTTTAAATCGAACAGAAATAACAAGATAAAAAATAGAAAAGATTAAAAAAAATGTTTCAATATTCAACCAACATTTTCAGTGCAATGGAAACACACCCAATAATCCAGACACAATACGTTAAGATTCAATTTTAAAATGTAAAAGAAAATTGTTTTCCTACTAGTTTGCCGCCATTACTGCTAATGACATGGACCGATACACGGTGATTTTCACATGTTCTTGAATAGAATCTTTCCCAGACATCTTTGAAATGAAGCTGGTTCAGTTGTTCTCGTTCATGTTAGCTCATTGATGAAACACTTGGGCCTTGGGGTCCGAGTGCCCACCTTGTGTTTTGGGATATCGCCAAGCGGTTGGTTGACTCTTCACGTGACCAGAGGGCTGCATAGCTATTCACAACGCTTCGATTCGATTTTCGATTCGGAAAGTCGTATGTCTATCTCGCTCGATTTCGTAATGTCAAGAAAAGATAGACATACGACTTTCCGAATCGACACTCGAATCGAAGCGGTGTGAATAAGGGGCTTGGTCTTATTTTGGTCCAAGAATCAGAATTGCCTTCAAACGTGGCAATGCTGCTAGCAGCAAGTGCCTTTTGGGCACTTTTTCTATTGACAACAAGGTATTTTTATAGGTCCTTTAATATTTTTCTTCTTTTTTATGTAAATATTTTTAATATTTTTTTAAGTTTGGTTACAGGTAACACATAAGTTTTAGTTTACGATACCTCTCTGGAGTAATTTCGACTTCCCTACATTAATTGAAATTTAATTATTATATTAAATATAGCGGACGTCACGCGGTTTCACCCGCGTAGTTCCCGTTCCCGTGGGAGTAAGGGGATAAAATATAACATATGTTACTCAGTAAAGACGTGGCTTTCTAATGGTGAAAGAATTTTTGAAATCGGCGTTTTTGAGTTTATTCATTAGAAACATACACACACAAAAATACAAATCTATCCTCTATATAATATTAGTGTAGATTGATTTTCCTAATAGAAGCGCCTCCGTGCTCTGTGCCAACAAAGAAATGCTGAAATGTTGTTCACCGTTCGTAGCAACTTGGACAGCTCTTCCATTTGCCTCACTCATGTCCTGGAGGGTGCAGGTAGTTGTGCACGACGGGCAGGAGATAATATCCGACATGACCTGAGTCGGGGGTCCACACCGGCTTTAGGGGGGGGGGGGGGGACCGGGGTGGCTGCCCGCGCGCCAGGTACTACAGGGCGCCGCGCGCGCCATTTCAATTTATACCCCTTAATTTGAATACCTATTTTTATCAACTTTCATAGACTTATCTCGTAGGAGTGAGTATCAATATTCTATACAGTCTAACAAATACGACCTGTTATTTTGTCCTTTTCTATCTCTCATTAAATAGTGTAGGGTACCAGGCCTAGATAGAAAGGAGACATTTTTTTTTGTTTGGAGTTTAGGCCACCCAAATAAATTGTAGCGTTTAATAATTAAAATTACATTGATTTGTTCCCTTAAATATCTAGATTACAGTGGTTATATTAGCTAAGCCTTGTCTAACCGGAATAAATGCGAAAACTGCAAAAACACTTTAACGAAAATCGAAATAAACAGAAAGAGTAAATGTCAAAATAATGAAGTTGCCTGTCAACCACTAAAAAGGCGGATCTACAACGCTCCGTGACACGTTGATTGTTTAAACCATCTACAAGATTTTAGCGTAAACCTTTAAAAATAGCATCAAAATGCTCACAGTTTAATAATATTTATTTTTATATTCTATTCTGTTTTAATTAAAGCAGATATTATTACCACTCGTACTTTTTTTTGTAAACGGAAAAAACGTCCCTATTCACGTAAGTATTTTCTGTCAAATGACATTGACCAAAACAGGAATGATTTGACTCGCAAAAAAATATCATAATATAACTTTTTGTTATGATTTTAAGATTCCGGTTTCGTTTCTATGTAATCTTTCGTTTGTTACTATGATATAACTGTTACTTATTTTTGGTGTAATATGAATAATAAACGCAATGACCAAGTGGGCCTAAATTAAAATTGTCTCCTTTTAGGTTTGCAACAATATCTCGAAGACGGTCAAGCAACACCTATCGAAACTTTAAACTAGAATTTGCTGACAAAAAAGCTAGGAAAATAAGAAGTTTTTTTAATTGTAATGAAATAGGTACCTACTTACCTGTACCTAAAAGGGCGCAAAAGGCATGACTCGCTCGGGGCGCCTAGATTGCTAAGGCCGGCCCTGTCCACACTCACATGGAAGAATACCTCAAAATAAATCTATACATACTCAAAACCAAAATCTACATAAACTCAAGAAAAAACTTCCAAATAGAACATAAAAACACTAATAAAAAAAAAGTACATAAACCAAAAAAAAAAAAAAACAAATACACAATGACATCCTATTTCTAAATGAGTAAGTAAGAAAGAAAACACAAGCGAACGAGTGTATAATGTAAGTATAAAAATTAATATAAAAGTGCAGGAGACCTATTAAATATTCCGGTAGCGACAAATAATTGGTATTTTATACAGATCTCTAGGGTACGCTGGGTGTAAGGAGTAGATCAGCTTAGGGTGGACATGACAAGCGATTTATTTATTATTTTTACTTTTCGTTGAGACATCTGACATCCAGTCTTACCAAGTGGTATCATACCCACCATACAGTGTGTTGTGGAGGTCAGATAGGCAGTCGCAGTTGCTTCGGAAAGCACGCTAAGCAGTTGGTCCCGGCTGTCATTTGTAGATCTTTGACAGTCGTTACAGGTAGTCAGTGGCCCTAAAAGTCTGACAACCAGTCTTACCAAGGGGTATCGTGTTACCCAGTACTAACTGGGTTGTGGAGGTCAGATAAGCAGTCGTTCCATGTAAAATACTGGTATTCAGCTGCATCCGGTTAGACTGGAAGCCGTCCTCAACATAGTTGGGAAAAGGCGGGCAGATGATGACTTTTCGTTGAGGCAGTCGGTCCACGAAAAGTACTGGTACTTATTCAGCAGGCCTAGCCAAGTTACAAACGATTCGTATTGATTCTCTTTCTACACTCGTAAACGTTAAGTCACGTGGTCAAAATAAACGAATAGAAACTTCGTAGACAAGTTTACATCGATTAAGATGATAGAAATCGTTGCTACAATCGTGATCGCTACATCCCATATAAATCGTAGCCAACTTACAGTTTTGACTGAACTTTAATGTTTCTATTCGTTTGTTTCGACCACGTGACTTAACGTTGAAATGATGTCATTCCCATCCATTTGGTTAGTTTTCAATGCGTTAACGATTGTAGATTGTCAACTTGGCAAAGCCTACAGTTTTCATATTTTTAACTTGTTTTTGTCTTTAGTGCCTTGTAGCTAAGGCCTGTATTCCTGTTACGCTGATGTCGGTCGCGTATGGTCGGTCGCGTATGTCAGCGAGAAATACAGTAGCAACGTACGCGCCGCTGACGTCAGCGTCGCACAGTATGGTGCTATATAGAACACAATGCATACTCGTACGCGCGACCGATATCAGCGTTACATCAGGAATTCAAGCCTAATATTTTAGGCAGGCGTCTTTCTAATATGGGTCTTACTTGTTAAAAAAAAAATGTTAATGCATAAAATATATAAGTATTTAATTTCAATCTTAGTATGTCTAGTTGGTTTTCAGTTTCTTGGATCCTGTTTACCGCGGTCTCTAAACCGCAAGGGTAAGTGAAGATAATTTGGCCAAAAAGCAAGAGAAAATCTTATCCTATCCTATCTGTTGTGGACCGACCAACCGTATTATAACATTTTAGTATTGGCAGTATGTATTTCTTATTTTTTTGATACCTATTTGTCAGTAAGAAAGATGGAGTTAGAACGATTGCATGATAGGTAAAAACTATGTAAAACGTTAAAAAGCAAAAGATTAAATAATATCATCATCATCAGCCTATTAATGTTCCCACTGCTGGGACACAGGCCTCCTCTTTATGAGAGGGAATGGGCTATAATCCACCACGCGGGCCCAGTGCGGTTTGGTAGATGTCACATGTCTTCGAATTTTTTGGTTCTAGGACATGCCGGTTTCCTCACGATGTTTTCCTACACCGTTTTGAGAGCAGCGGTGGTGAAATAAATTACACAAAGTAATGCGCCTGCCTGGGTTCGAACCCACGACTTACTGTTCGTAAGTCGGGGCCGCCACCACTGGGCCACCGCTGCTCATTCCAATATTATCATAAAGTCTTTATTTTATTTGGCAATCTAGGATCTAGTGGCTTCCATCCTCCACACTATCCTTAAATTATGATGATAATAGTTAATTATTGGAAGATATATTTGCGCAAAGCCTGACGAGATTTGTTCAAAGGGCACAAAATATGATAATTGAAAGAGGTGTGCACGCAGTGTATATATGTGTATAATTGTCATATTTAATTAATTTAAGTATTCATATTTTTACTGAGTGTAATTTTAGATTCTATGTTGTTGTTTTTTGTAACTTATAGCATCGTATTGGTGGAGTTTGTAATGTTGTTATAATTAGTGGTAAAAAAAAGAATAAATTGATTATTTTATTTTTATTTATTTATTCTTGAAATTGTAAAATTTTGCAAACCTTCGTTTTGGGATGTCCACCCTAACCGTATCGCCCTCATATTTTTAACCCCCGCTTACTCGAGCACGGCTTACAGTCGAGTCTGACAAACAGACACAAATACAGCCGTTTTTCTTATTAGTTTGGCGTTACTTGTTGCTTTTATATCTGTTTTTAGAGTACGGAATTGTTTGTCTGGATGTATCAGGGTTTTTATTCGAATATTGGTGTAGAAAAATGAAAGGAAGACTTGTGCGCTCTTGGTCTATGTGTTAGTGTTTTAAAAGGAAATCCATAAGAAGGACTATAATAAAGGTCTTTCAATAAAGGCTAGTTTCCACCATCAATAAATTGCTAATCTATTTAGTCCGGCAGTTAGAGTTTTGGAAAATAATGGACAAGTATTTTTTGTTTTTGTAAATCAATGAATATTGACAAATATAAAACGCATCAAAACTATTATAGCACGGCGTGACGTATTGAGAATTTTAAAAGCGTCGTATCTTCGTCAATTTTGGTCTACGTAACAATAGAAAAAATACGTGTTAAATATTTTTTGAAAATCTAACTGACGGCGACTAATTAGATTTTTTCAGGACACAAGCCTATTATGTACATCAACACGGTTATAAAAACTCAAGGAGCTCGTGGTTAAATAATAACAGCCGGTCGGGTCAATCTTCAGGTTAAGTCACGCTTGCTTAGGTTGGCCCGTGGATGGGTGACTACCCATTACATACAGAGTTTCCTCCGTGCTTCGGAAAGCATGTTAAGCCGTCGTATGTTAAATAAACTTGCGTTTGTCTGCAACTCGCCTGATTTGAAGTGATGACGCGGCCTAGCGTGGCGCACGCTTACCTAGAAGAGACTATTCGAATAGAAACAATCCACTCGAACTTTGAAGAGATCCAGATTACAATGATCAGGAAACAGAGCAGCCGGCAGTGAGTTCCACAGACTGGCAGTTCGCACAATAAATGTGGACGCAAAGCGATGTGTTCGCGTCCGTGAAACATCAACTTTATAACGGTGACGCTTCGCTGTATCTCTACTCGTCCGATCATAGAATAGATGGGAGAAGTAGATTAAGTAATTTAATTACTGACGTTTTGCTCAAAAAGCCGCTAAGCTGAAGTGGGACTGGACTGGCCACGTCCGCCACATGCCCAATAAGCTGTGGGCTAAAATAACCACTTTCTGGAGCCCTGACACAGCCAGAAGGCGTCGCGGCAGACCTCGTAGAAGATGGCGGGACGAGCTGGATAAAACCAACGACCAGTGGTCCACATTAGCTATGGATCGAAACAACTAGAAGTCTTGGGGAGAGGCCTTTGTCCAGCAGTGGGATGAAGCAGGCTAACAGTATCAGTAATTCCAAAGCACACTCTCCAAAATGTAACCCACACATAGATTTAGTAAGAATATTGTCGATATTGTATTGTTGATATTGAATATTGTTGTGTTGTTGTTGTGTGTTTTTGTTGTGTGAATATTCATCATCACTCAGTTTTTACCAATGGCTCTAGTGGTTCTCGAGGAAGGTTTAAGTATATAATTTGTCAAGATTTTGTGTACATTGTCTAAAATATAATGATATTTGTTGGTGGTGTCGGAAAAAAATAAGCCGTCTGGGAGCTTTACTTTTGGTCGCGATAATCGACATCCACGCGGGCGAAGCCGCGGGCATCAGCTAGTTAATTGTATTGCAGGTTAAACGGTTTCTCCTTTACTTTTCAAATACTACAGGCAGAACCACAGCCCAAAACTATTGTCACCCCATAACTATTTGATATTAAACGTAGTTACAAAAATTGTAATAACTGTAAAGTTAACTTTAATGTTCTGAAAAACGGTTAGCATACTAATTGATTTAAACTTTTTATTGGTAGTTAAAGTAAAAAGAATTTGAAATTTAAATTATTTTTAAAAGTCTTGAGTTAAGTTTATTGAAGGAGAGTGGCGCGGTAGTTGAATTTTAATAGTTTTCGTGAAGAAAATACACAAAGGAGTTGTTTATGGTTTGTTTATTTTTATTATCATTTGTCTAGCCTATTCCCAACTATGTTGGGGTCGGCTTCCAGTCTAACCGGATGCAGCTGAATGCCTGTATTTAACTTGAGCGACTGCCTATCTGACCTCCACAACCTTGAGTACTGGGTAATACGATACCCCTTGATAAGACTGGTTGTCAGACTTTTTGGGACACAGACTACCTGTAACGACTGCCAAAGATCTGAATGACAGCCGGGACCAACGGCTTAACGTGCTTTCCGAGGCACGGAGGAAACTCTGTATGTAATAGGTGGTCACCCATCCACAGATCAACCTAGGCAAGCACGGCTTAACCTACAGATCGACCCGAGCGGCTATTATTATTTATCCACGAGCTCCTCCAGTTTATTTTCTACTACATTATTTTATTATGCTAGAAACATTCTGTAATGCTCTTTGTCAGCTAGCAACATTGAGCTACTTTGTCTTTGGCATCTGCGCAAGGCGGGCTGCGCGGCTCTTCAATATGGACGCGTTGCAAAAAAGCAAGGCTGATCCGCGCGGCCCAAAAAGCCTCGCGGCTCATAGTGTGCTTTATAATATCATAGTATAATGTTTAGAATGGGAATATCTCAGCTGCTGCCCCGGAGTTTGGATTTGTTCCCGGTTGATGGCGATGTGCTCGCCTCCTATTACAAGGGACTTAAACATAACTGGCGTCATCTTCTTTCTTTCTGCATGACCAAAGAAGGAAGGTCCTTCCCGGATGAGGTAACGTGTCAAGGTAGCAACTAACTCGGGGCCAAAAATTTCACAACTATGTAGGGGTCGGCAGCCGGGACAATTTTTTCGGATGGGAAACCATAAATTGACTCCCCCCGCTCTGGGCGGAGCGGGAGGGAGTGTCAGACTTTTACTGACTAAAACCCATCAATGTTCCTTCTTCGCTCTTTGTGTTCCGGGGCCGCGGTATCTCTTTTAAACAGTCCCGCAGCCCCGGCAGGCATCGGCCCTTGCGGACCCCTTCCCTATTGCTGACTCTCTTTGAGGCGCGCGTGGAACACGAACGCGCTGTCGACACGGCTTGTCGTGTGAGATGTTGATGAGACGGACGGACGGCAAGCTAGCCCATAGCTCACCGTCCACGGGCCCGGGCAGCCAAGACCAACGGCTTAACGTGCTTTCCGAGGCACGGAGGAAACTTGGTATGTAATGGTGGTCACTCATTCTTATACTGACTTTGGAAAGCGCGGCCCGTGCGGTTGTTATTGAGCCACGAAACCCTTCTTCTTTGCTCCATCCCACATTAAGTGGGGTCGGCTCTCCTAATTTTTCTGCGCCATGTCGTTCTGTCTAGGGTTGTCGGGTCGGGTAGTTTCTCTTTATTTATGAGGCTGGTCATACGAGTGTACCATGTGTACGGAGGGCGTCCTCTACCTCTGTTTTTCTCCGGTAGATTTAAGGCTTTTTTAACTATGTACTCCTCGTCTTTTCTCATTACGCCACGAAACCCTTAGTAAGACTGGTAAGACTGGAAGCCACGAAACCCTAAACATAAAAAAAAAACAAAATCACAAAATTAGTTGTACAGTCAATAAAAGAGTTAGGTATGCAGGCTAGCAATCTTCTTACTACTAGTAAAAATGCGACAGTTTGTGCGGATCGATTTTTGTTATTATTTCACGCCGAACGGATTTGGATGAAATTTACCAAACCTTTCGCATTTAATAGTAGTAAGAAGATTGACATACCTATCTCTTTAGTTGACTGTACATAACCTACATACTTCTTTGGGACAAACACTTTTACAAAGGTGCTTTAGATGCAACTATTATAATAGGCTAGTTTCCACCATCAATAAATTGCAAATCTATTTAGTCCGTCATTTAGAGTATTGGAAAATAATGGACACGTATTTTTTGTTTTTGTAAATCAATTAATATTGACAAAGATAAAACGCATCAAAACTCGAATGTGGCGGCTTGTGACGTCACAACGCACTAAATATTATAGCACGGGTGTGACGTATTAAGAATTTTAAAAGCACCGTATCTTCGTCAATTTTGGTCTACGTAACAAAAGAAAAAATACGTGTCAAAAATTTTTTGATAATCTAACTGACAGACTAATTAGATTTTTTCACGACACAATACTATTAACTGTACAGTTGTAACATATGTTCATGTATCTTTATTCGTTTTATATCTTTCTGTCCGTCTCCAAATACATGTCTTTTACGTACTGGTTGTTGGTTGTAGTTCGTAAGCGTCCCCCTATCGATACATTTAACGACCTCGCATGTATTTTATTGCAGCCAAGACCATCTTAAACAAGGACTATTTCATGTATTTCTTATAATTTTCTCTTAAAACTTTTAGACGGTTTTATAATATTACTTATGTTATTTTCTTACTTACAATTTTTCTCCTACACTATATTCCAAAAGTCAGACAACTAGTCTAATAAAGGGGAATCGTTAGCCAGTACTAACTGCGTTGTCCGACTGCCAAGACATAATAGGTCTCGAGTTCTAACCCAAGACACGCACTTCTGATTTTTCAGACGAATGTGCGTATTGTATAATTATCACTCGCTTCGGTATAGGAAAACATCGTGAAGAAACCAGCATGCCTGAGAGATATTTCTTGACGGCATGTAAAGCCAAGTCAGAGGCCCTTGGGTGGCAGAAAACCTCTGACGCCAGGTTAGGCACTACCACACGAGAATGAAGAAAGAACTGGTTTATGGAGCAGTCGCTCCAAGTAAAATACTGGTATTATGCATCCGGTTGGACTGAAAGCCGACGGCGATGTAATTGGGAAAAGTTTAGACAGGTAAATTGGTCCTTTGACAGATCATGATTTATGATGATGATTCTACATGGCTGGTAATCTTTTCAGACAACAAACTGGTAGGTAGTAAGACTACGTTTTCCAACGTGAAAGACCTAGTAGAAAAACGTTTTCCTAGTAAACTTGGATGCATGAAGAGAAAATGATCCTCGACGAAGTCGAAAGGCACTTATTCTCCTCTTCCTTATTGCAATCATTGTTTTGTTCTACACCATACCTGGGAACCTTCTAGTCAAAGTTCCAACATTAAATAGATGTTTTCAATGTTTTTTTTTTACTTTAAACACCTCCACGACCCCCGTACTATTCAATCCATCCACCAGCACAATGTTTTGAGTGCGTTACACTGAGTCCTAATATAAAACGTGATTTTTCACCCCAAAAAAAAAGTCGTTTTCCAGCAAAAAAAAATGCGTAAAGTTACTTAGTTTGATGTACAGAGAAGTATGGAAGAAGAAGACATGCTGCGCCGACCCCAAATGAATTTGGATAAGGGCAAGAGAATGCTGAATTGCTGATGTACAGAATGCTTGGTTGACGGCTTCGTGACGTGTCTACTAACACCCTGTATAATATCTTCCTTATCGTGTGAAAAGAGTTAGTTAGTTTTTATGACGCCCAAGGGCCTCTGACTTGGCTTTACATGCCGTCGGCAAATATCTCTCAAGCATGCTGGTTTCCTCACGATGTTTTCCTTCACCGAAGCAAGTGATAATTGTACAAATACGCACTTGGATTCGAAAAATCAGAGGTGCGTGTCTTGGGTTCGAACTCGAGGCCTATGACTTGGCAGTGCGACGGACACACCACTCGGCTATCACTGCTATTATGTATGTCTTTGTATGATGTTTGTTTGACATGCGACAACAATAAAATAGGTATTGCTAGTGGTGGAACACTAAGTTCTTCGAAAAAATTTACATTACCTCTCAGGTATTTAATACTATCTTCTACCCAAAAAAAAATCCAATTCACTGCCAATTTCTGAAACCCTATAACCAAGCCAATCCATTTCTACCAGCTATACCAGAAAAAATATGACACAACCTTACCCCCTGAGGTGAGGTCGTAATGATAAATCCTGGAGCCCGGGGCAATAAAATGTACTACTTGGTAGAATCAAACATTCATGGTAGCAGCTACGGGAATATTGATTTTTGTGTTACATTTTAGCGGCCAATGAGGTGGCGGCGGGACGCCTACTGAGGACTGACGTGGAGGGATGAAGGGAGTGAGCAGAGGTCGGAGTGTAGGGAAGGTAGTTTGATGTCAAAGAGGAGTAAAAAAAAAAAAAATTAGGTGGCGCTGTCGCGCACCCGGTCGTTGGTTTTAACGTGAAACGTCTTTATCGGTGTGACGCTTTTAGTGTTAAAGATTGAAATAAAATAAACAACACAGATAACACAATTTTTAACACTTAGTGGTTATTTTATTTAAATCGATTGGTCTAAACGAACTCCGCGCTATCACGAGTGAGTCGTGAGTTATACTGATTAGAATCCAGCGAGAGCACATTCCCCTCCTCCGCCGCCCCGCCCGCCCCTATGCAAATTCAAGGTCTTACCAGCGAGCTGACTATTTACGCTAAATAATGACACTAAATTCATGTTTCTACGATGAAAAGTTTTGTAGTTATTAATGTCAGACGATATAGCCCAATTCGTTACGCCAAGTCGTTACGGTCCGGTTTTCTGACATGGTACCTCGTGTATGGTACTGATTTTAAAGATGTCTCACGTTCAAATTAAAAGCCCATTTATGTCAGTTTTTTCGGTCTTCATAAACCGGAGTCCTTGCGAAATAAGTCAAATACTACAGATACGTGTGACTCTGGTTATACGAAAACCCTATACCTATGTCACCCCGACCGTTATAATGAATTTATTGATACCTTTTTTTTTCGGATGTGAAATCATCAAATCACCTCCCGCTCTGGGCGGAGCGGAAGGGAGTGTCAGACTTTTACTGACTAAAACCCATCCATATTCCTTCTTAGCCCTTTGTGTTCCAGGGCCACGGTATCTCTTTCGAACAGTCCCGCAGCCCCGGCAGGCATCGGCCCTTGCAAACCACTTCCTTTTTAGCTGACATAAAGAAGCCTTAGCATTTCTTTAACTTCATATAAATTCGTTGAAATTCTTCACTCAGCTTAAGGTAAGCGCTATCGACGCCCCAGGCCTGGGTCGAACTCACAAGTTACTAGTGACGGCGCCGAGGTCTCTGCCATCTGGCAGAAACCACCAGAAATAACACAAACCTGGTGGAAATATTCTCCCTTTTCAAAAAGAGTTGAGAAACCTTTCACCCATCACCATCATCATCATCAGCCTATTAATGTTCCCACTGCTGGGACACAAGCCTCCTCTCTGGGAATGGGCTATAATCCACCACGCGGGCCCAGTGCGTGTTGGTAGATGTCACATGTCTTCGAATTTTTGGTTCTAGGACATGCCGGTTTCCTCACGATGTTTTCCTTCACCGTTTTGAGAGCAGTGCTGATGAAAGAAACTACACAAAGTAATGCGCCTGTCTGGGTTCGAACCCACGACCTACTGTTCGTAATTCGGGGCCGCCACCACTGCGCCACCGCTGTTCTACCCACCCAGTTTCTCATATTTCTAAATAGGCTTGCGTTTGGCCGTATCTTGCCTTATGTGAAACGATGACGTGGCTTAGGATGGAGCACGCTTGCCTAGAAGAAACTGATCCACTCGAACTTTGAAGAGATCCAGATTATAATGACCGGGAAACAGAGAATCCGGCAGTGAATTCCACAGACTGGATAACAAACCGATACATAATAGTCGTGGTCTTTTCCGCCTGATCAGTTTAATTTTTTTTGGCTTAAATCGTGCGGCCCCCTTAAACTTTAGACCTGTTAAGAAAGCGTCAACTTTGGCGCGCAAAATAACAATAACTCTCGTTTGGCGTGCGTCGTCAGTGCGCTCGGCCGATCGGTATCTTTTCATTCATTATTTCTATTCAAAGTCAACGGGTCGAGGCTAGAGAGCGTTTCTATGTTGTAAGTTGTAAGTTGTAAGTGTAAAAAACTTAGCTTAGTGGTGATCACTTACTGTGATCAGGCGGGAGTGTCCTTGATAGTACATAATTAAATCTTTAAATAACAGAGCGATTCTAGCAATTAACTTGTATGGGGGTGTTCAAACTGACACGTATACTCATACTTAGTCATAAAAACAATCGACTATGCCCTGGAGTGTATGTAGTGTTGCTCCACAAACAATGGGACACTTGATATCGTGTCCTGACTGCGTGTTGTTTGCACATCTCATGAGCTAATGGACGCTACTGAAAGTCAAACACGTCGCCAAATTTTGTCGTCAATTTAAATTGTCGTTGACACGCTAAGAAGGAGAAGACAATCTCTAATAAATTAAACGCTTGAGTCACAGACAAGAACTAACTTCTTATTGGAAAAGAATATACAGTATTACATACTCTATGACAGATGGCACCACTAGTTTGTATGTATGATATTGTCGATACAAAATAACACCCCCACTTATCGCAATATTCAATAAACAATTTTAACAAAAATTATTCAATACAAACTATGCCAAGAAGCAACATGAATTTATAATGTTTTGCTGAACATAAACTTTTAGTTAGAATGTCAGCCGGCATGTCAGCTGTTGGCAAATACAGTACTTTAACAATTTTATCTTTTACTAGATCACGACAAAAATGATATTTGATATCAATATGCTTCGTACGTTTGTGAAAGACTGGATTAGCACACAGCTTCTGTGCACCCTGGTTATCATTGAATAGGCTGATTGTGTACATCTTATTGGTTATTTCATATTGTAATCTCTTTAGATACAATGCTTCTCTACATGCCTCAGATAGACCTATATACTCTGATTCAGTGCTAGAGAGAGCTACACATTTCTGTTTTCTACATTCCCATGATATTACACCATCAGATAACAAAAAACACATTCCAGTATACGATCTCCTATGTACAGAGTTGGAGGCCCAATCAGCATCTACATAGCCTGTTATTTCTGAGTTACCTTCTTTACAATATTTTATTCCATAACCTTTGGTTCGTTTTAGATATTTTAATACTCTCTTTGCATATTCCCAGTGCTCCTTTGTATGGCAATTATTAAATTGACTTAAAAAACGTATACAGTAACTAATGTCTGGCCTAGTTAAGACAGACAGGTACATCAAACTACCGATTAGTTGTTGATATGGCACATGACTACTTACACCTACTTGACTTTTATTTATATTTAGTTTGACCTCCATTGGAGTCTCAACAGTCTTACAATCACTTAAATGAAATTTGCTCAAAAGTTGATCAATATAAGTTTCCTGACTCAGAGTTACATATCCTTTATCTTTATTGAAGATTACTTTCATTCCAAGACATTGTCTAACTTCACCTAAGTCCTTAATGCTAAACTTATTAGATAAAATCTGTTTCAAGTTCTCGGTTTCAATTTTATCATTGGAAAATATAAAGAAATCATCAACATAGACTGTTACAATTGTCTTACATTTGTTAATATCCTTTATATACATACATGGCTCTACTTTTGACCTTGTGTAACCATTACTGATCAAACAACTATCAACCTTTTTATTCCAGGCTCTAGAGGCCTGCTTAAGTCCATAAATAGCCTTTTTAAGTTTTAATACTTTACAAACTGAATTATTACTATTATAACAATCTGGCACTTTCATGTAAATGGTTTCCTCTAAATCACCATTCAAAAACGCAGTCTTAACATCTAGATGGTTAACATCTAAACCTAACTTTACAGACAATGCAAATAATAGTCTAAGGGTTGTATGTCTCACTACAGGCGAAAATGTTTCTGTATAGTCCACACCATGTTTTTGGGTGAAGCCCTTTGCGACTAGACGAGCACGGTAACGCACATTGTTTTCACTATCATACTTTTTCCGCAGTACCCACTTGCATTGCACTATAGTACCATCTATTGGTACATCTACGAGTTCCCACGCACTATTTTTCTCGAACGACTGTAACTCATCCTGCACTGCCGCTAACCATTGTGCTTTCTCAGGACCTTCCAAGGCTTTTTGCAATGATATCTCACCCGTGAACATGTTGTCATCTTCTATACAAGCATTTGCAAATCCATATCTGTCTGGCTGCTGCCTACGCCGAGGACCACTTGTTATGTTGTCATTGTTAAGTATAATGGAGTCTTCACTGTCTGTTGTACCAGACTCAGAGCTATCTGATGTATTATTTTCACAAGGTACATACAGTTCGCCGCTGTCATCTGTGTTTAAGCTCTCTGATTGTTCAAGTGAATCTTCCGGAAGTGTCAAATCTTTTTCCCCCACTGGAACCATATTCACCTCATCTGAACAATTTTCTTGTACCTCCATAACATTCTCTGTCTCTATCTTCTCCAATACTATAACATCTCAAGGACAAGCCGCCGAGGATACATTTTTCAGACTTTCTGTCCCATTTTAGTCTCTTTTGTTTCGGCACATGTACCATGATTGTACTACCGAAAACACGTAAATGACTTACATCAGGCTTTCTGCCCGTCCATATCTCGAAAGGAGTTTTATAATTTAATGATGTGGCCACAGTCCTATTCTGTAAGTACACTGCAGTGTGAGCTGCCTCTGCCCAAAACCTTTTCTCGAGACGTGCATCAAACAGTAGACACTTGGCTTTCTCAACGATAGTCCGGTTGAATCGTTCTGAAAGACCATTCTGCTCAGGTGTGTATGGGTTCGTTTTGTGATGTACTATCCCATGCGTCTTCAAAAAATCATTAAACTTGTTGTTGCAGAATTCTGTCCCATTGTCACTTCTCAGGATCTTTATGCTGCGATTAAGTTGATTCTCAACCTCTGCTCTATACTGTTGAAAACATGTCAATGCCTCATCTTTAGTTTTCAAAAAATAAATATATGTCATACGACTAAAGTCATCTATTAACAGCATAAAATATCTAGAACCACCTATAGATCGGTTTTCCATTGGTCCACATAGATCGGTATGCACAATTTGCAGCAACTCAGTACTTCTACTACCTTCTTTGGAAAAAGGTAAGCGGGTCTGCTTGCCTTCACAGCACGCAACACATGATGACTTTGATATATCAGTCTTATTATCAAGTGTCAGTCCCTGTACAGCATCTTGCATCTTGTTCAAATACTGGCTGTTGACATGACCTAGACGTCTATGCCAAACTTCACTGGATACCATCACTGCTGCTGATGAACAATATTCAGGCATGTTTAATTTATACACCCCGTTCAACAAACTCGCTGTAGCCACCAGTACTCCTGCTTGGTTAAAAATGTGGCAACCATGATTGTTAAATGAAACTTTGTTTCCTTTTGATATAAGTTGACTAACAGACAACAGATTGGTCGTCAACTTCGGCACGCACAATACACCTTCTACTGTAATATCGTATTCACAGGCGCGTGTCGTCGTCGTAATCTGCACATTTCCAGTACATACTACAGGTACTTTATCTTTGTTTGCCACGACAATTTCCTTTATCATAAGATCCCGCGACACATTTGACAACCATTCTTCGTTTGCGGTAAGATGAACACTCGCCCCGGAGTCAATATACCAATCACTTTTGCAAAATTCACCATTCAGGAACACGGCGCTAAACGCATTACTGCTTGTACGTTCATGTTTATTTGTGTCCGACGAATTTTTGTTCTCAAATGTACACTGGTTGCGGTAATGCCCTGTTTGTTTACATTTGTAGCATTTAATGACTTTTGGTTCTGACTTTGACATTTGGGCGTTGTCTTTGGTCGCAGTGCTACCAACATTCCGGTTCTTCTTGAAACTCGCAAACGCGCCACTGGAATTGGAAGCGCTGTTATCGCCGTCGTTTCCGCTTTCCTCCATGTCCAACAACTTGGTTTTAATGGCGTCTGCTGACAATGGTATGCCACAATGCTCGATCGCCATTATCATAGGGGAATATTTTTCTGTTAATCCCGCTAACAAAAGCGATGCGACCCACTCATCATTAATGTTAAAACCCGTACCACTCAATTTTTGGCTTGTTTCGATGATTTGTGTCACATATGAAGTCATTGAAACACTATTTTCGAGTCTTATGGAAATCAAACTCCTCAGTAAACTGATTCTCCTCGTGAATCCTGAGTCATCAAATAGGTTCTTCAATTTCTTCCACAGCTCATGAGTCGTTTGTACACTTTTTATGTGCACGTACAGCGACGAGTCTATTGTCAGAATTAGCTTGGCTTTGGTTTTCGCGTCACCTGCTGCTCCTATTTCTTCTGGTACAGTCTCCAACTTGATGCAATCAGACATTCCCTCAAGAACTAGGAAATTCTCAGCCGCGAAAGCCCACTCACTGTAGTTCTCTCGCCCTTTCAATTTTGGCACACTGACAAGGTAGTTCGTCGTCATTTTTACAGTCACAGCACTCACAGCGTTAATTACAGTTTATCTCAATCTGCAAAGTCTATTTCCACTAGGAATGTCCAAGAATATTGCGAGAAAAACTAGAAATAACTGGGCCCATAACCTCTAATAAATTAAACGCTTGAGTCACAGACAAGAACTAACTTCTTATTGGAAAAGAATACACAGTATTACATACTCTATGACAGATGGCACCACTAGTTTGTATGTATGATATTGTCGATACAAAATAACACAATCAACTAGTACATTTGCCTAACAATATTATAATATAATTTTAGTGAAACTTTTAGCACTTTTCAAATAAAAGTGTTTTTTTGACACAATGAACTTTGACGTCACTACCGACGTTATCGAGGACGGTGTGTTTTGACAGTGCGTTCTGTTGCACCAAAAACAAGCTACATAAAACAGTAAATAGTAAAATAAGTGATTTATTAGAAACTTAAACAAGTGTACCACAATGTTTTTATGCGCTAATGCAAGGCATTTTTCATAAATAAAAAGAGTTTTGTATTTCATGCATATTCCCTATTAACAATGGTCAAGGACGGTGGCGAGTAGCTACTACAAGTCTAGTGGTGACTGGCGAGGCGGCGGCGACCTCTCGCTCCCGGCCCTGGTTCAATCCATGGTCCGGAGCGAGACGGGACGCCGTCTCCACCTTCTGCGAAGCAGTAATGCTAGCGAAGGAGGTGGCGGAACGTGAGAGGCAGAGATTTCTACGTCCCGGCCGCCGCAGGAGACGCCCCGGGCGTCGGGGGCCACGTGGTAGCCTCAGGCCACCGTAGGCGCGGGCCTGTGGACGGGGAGCTATGGGCTAGCTCGCCGTCCGTCCGACGACAGGCCGTGTCGATGGCGCGTTCGTGTTCCACGCGCGCCTCAAAGAGAGTCAGCAATAAGGAAGGGGTTTGCAAGGGCCGAAGCCTGCTGGGGCTGCGGGACTATTCGAAAGAGATACCGTGGTCCTGGAACACAAAGGGCGATGAAGGAACATGAATGGGTTTTAGTCAGTAAAAGTCTGACACTCCCTCCTGCTCCGCCCAGAGCGGGAGGAGTCATTTGATGATTTCCCATCCGAAAAAAAAACAGAAAGTGGTGACTGGCGAGCATTTTGACACTGACTGTAGTAGACTCGCTACTGTCCGATTGGTTTACACCACTGTCCATTGGCAGGCTATCTCCGCAGTCGTCTCCTTGATGTTTCGGCCCATATGACATGATGTCGATGAGGCCATGGGACGTAGTGTACACACTGTATTTATCTACTACGCTCAACACTTGACCAGTAAATCGGGCTTTTCGCTCGATTGTTCCGAATCAGTCAGAGCTTATTGCTTCCCAAAAACAGATACCACATCAAACCTCTTCGAACATCTTGCGCACTTCCCAACACGCCCACTTACCGCCCCGCCCACATTGGGCGTGGTCTAAACACGGAAAAGACAAACTATACATAGGATGAGTACATAGGCTGTCAGGCCAGTTTCCTTTGTCTATAAAACAGTCAGTTTTAAAAAGTTTCCCTGGCCGCCATTTTAGTTGTGAGATCGAGTTGGAACCGTCTTTTTTATTGATTTGTCTTTGCAGGCATCTATGCTGTGAATAGGAGGTTCCTGAATGTTCTACTGCAGTGGAAAAACCTCTACACATGCAGTAAAAGGACAAGTATTGAACACCACATGGTTAAAAAGGTCGTCTGCTCGTAAATATAAATAAACGTTTTCGTATTACGTGAATACTGTAGAATTTTCAAAACGAATGGCAGTTTGTTATTTTCTTTCAACAGATTTCAGTGACAAAAATATTAACAACATAAAAAGGGAGTCGTGGGTTCAAACCCAGGCCGGCCCTATTACTTTGTGTATTTTATTACCTCACATTTATTTCAACACCACTGCTCTCAAAACCGTGAAGGAAAACATCGCGTGGAAACCGGCATGTCCTGGAAACAGAAATTCGAAGACATGTGACATCTACCAATCCGCACTGGGCCCTCATGGTGGATTATATCAATCAATCAATCATTTTATTATCAGGCATCATAAGGCCCATAGATAAAATACACAAAATTACATTACACATAAAAATATACTAATACATACAAAATATAACTTATGAACTATGACACACGAAGTGGCGGCGTCGTGTTACGCTGCACGGTGTCACGTAGCCTGCCGCGAAACCGTCGGTAGACTACACCCTTCGGCCAAAACTCTTCCTTGAGAAACTTGTCGAGATGTTGTGTCGGAACTCGCACCACAAACGACTTGAAGTTGGAGTTGTGACGCGGTTCCAACTTCTCGACCCTCAAGGTCCAGCTGGTCTTCACCTTCATGTACTCCACGATCTCCTCAACCTTCGTGGAGTGATGCAGTCGGGACACATAAAGCAACGTCGATGGTATCGCTGGACGCAGCAGTATAATATTATATTTAATATTATAGCCCATTCCCTCTCATGGAGAGGAGGCCTGTGTCCCAGCAGTGGGAACTTTATAGGCTGATTATGCAAAAAGGGAATAGCTCATCATCATCTGCCTAACCTATCCCCAGCGATAGTTAGTTTCCTAATGAACCAGATGCAGCTGAATACCAGTATTTTACAGGGAGCTTTTGCCTATCTGACCTGAACAACACAGTCACTGAGTTAATACGCTACTCATTGGTAAGACTCATTGTGAGACTTTTTGGTCTTCTGTGCGATTATTTCTTTATCGTGGGGTTAGTGCCTAACCAGTAGGGCTATTACATATCTCTGTTGACAGCTCGAAATGATAGTAACTGGGCTCAGTGTCCATCAATTAACTGTCAAAAGGTTAGTTTCGTATTATGTATGACCCTGTAATACGTAATACGAATATTATGACATCATCAAAGTTCGGTGAACGACCGAAGCTTGATAGTCACTGGATATCAGAAAGATACGTAATAGCCCTCATTTTTTTTTAAATTTTGTGACTATAAAGTACCCTCTCATAGAGAAGAGGCCTGTATCCCAGCAGTGGGAACATTAATAGGCTGATGATGATGATAAAGTTAGTCTATTACAGTTTGGTTTTAGCCACACATCGAAAACCTCTCAGGGCTTATCTGTGTGCTGGCGAGCCGTCCGTTTAACTTTTACAAAATGTTACAACTACGATGATACATTATAGAACTTACTTTTTAATGATGGTGATAATAATTCATAGGTATATATTATAATACTTTAGGAGGAGTTTTGTGTAAGGAAACGTTTTGATTTATATTTATAACTTTTCGAACTCGTTTTGTATACTCGTTTTGAATTATCCAGTCGAAATGTCAAAAAAGGTTGATGGTAGCTGAAAAGTATTACAACGTTAATAGTACATTATGATGTAAGTGCGGTAAGTTGAAAATTACAGCCGAGGCGATATCGCTAGCGCGAGCCGTAGGCGAGGGCTATAAGAAATTAGAGGCTGTAATTATCAAAGCGCACGTGTGTCATACGACGTTTTATAATAATATATTTGCGAGGAAATAAATAAAACAAATAAAAACAATACAGCGAAAAGAAAAAGCGCGCGGAATATTTTTTACTTGTTCACAAATTAGCGATACGCGCGCATCAGCGCTTTTTTTAAGGCAAAGACACAAAAAACACCCACTATTACTAATAAAGTAAATAAATATTTTTGTGTTTTTGTTACAGATTGTAATTTAGTAGAGTGTAATTTAGTTGTAATTTATTGTCAAAATTAATTAAATTAAGGAATTAATTGTTTATTTATTATATTTTATCTCCCAAAGTTAATTTTATTCATAAAATGTCAACCACTTTTTCTGACATAAAAACTCTTTGCTAAGATTTAAAAAAGTACCGTTCGGTTTAGACGGAGCATCTTGATAAACCGTGCGTTTTACTTTACAATAACGCACAAGTACGTAATGAGATACATTACGATATTGAAATTGGTGAAATAGAGACCCTTTACGAGCAAATGTGTTATAAAGGTACTTTAACAGGTTATTTGTCATCAGGTCATTTTACACGTGCAGCCTGTGGGTTAGACATACACAGAGGGCCTACAACGCTCTTCGCATCCAGTACAATAACGCTTTTAAGGCTCTCGCAATTCTGTAGCGCGTCGGGCATGTTTGCTGAAGCAGGTATAGATAGCTTTCAAGCAATTATGCGAAAGAGAACAGCATCCCTGATGCGGCGGCTTCGGGGGAGCACCAACAGCATCTTGAAGGTGATAGTGGATAAACCTGACTGCCCGTTCCTGGGGCACTGGACCCGTATACACAGCTGCAGTCTAGTGCAGCGGGAGAAGGACTTGTTACAGTTATAGGTTCTTGAAATAGTTATTATTTATATTGTTTTAATAATGAGAATGTTACTAGCATAGTTTATAAGTGTTACTAACAACAATATGAATCATTTGTGTTCGATTTTTAAAATAAAAAGCGACAAAAACCAAAGAAAAAAATGTATAAAGTGCCTCCTAAAATCTCTTGTTTTTCATCCAACTAATTTTCCCATTTCAAAAACATCTACTTACATCGTCACATCCCTTCATGCTGCTACCCTGAACATTACTGCACTATGTTTACGACTAGCCACAGAGGGGTGGGCAGGCGGGCAGTCACTGTTAATATTTTATACGTCTGCCAACGACTTTTATAGTCCAAGACTTGAGGTGAGACAATTGGTGCTGCCACCCTTGTGTGGTTTTGGCAGGTTGCTATTTGGTGTATTTACCCTTGTTCCGTTTTTTTAAAAGTGACGTCAATCGACGACTGTATTGACTTTTCTGACAGATATAAGATGGTTTACAAAACCCTTCCAAATTTGAAATAGCAATATTTTGCAGTAATGAAATTAGCTACCTACTAATATAATTTCAGATTTCTGAAAACATAATTCTTTTCTTTTTCATGTCATCATAATCAGCCTATAATGTTCCCACTGCTGGGACACAAGCCTCCTCTCTGGGAATGGGCTATAATCCAAAACGCGGGCCCAGTGCGGGTTGGTAGATGTCACATGTCTTCGAATTTTTGGTTCTAGGACATGCCGGTTTCCTCACGATGTTTTCCTTCACCGTTTTGAGAGCAGTGGTGATGAAATAAATTACACAAAGTAATGCGCCTGCCGGGGTTCGAACGCACGACTTACTGTTCGTAAGTCGGGGCCGCCATCACTGGGCCACCGCTGCTCTCCTCTTGCTCCTCTGCTCTTTATCGTGTGGTTATTGCCTAACCTGGTGTCAGAGCTTTTATGCCGCCCATGGGACTTGGCTTTACATGCCGTCAAGAAATATCTCTCAGGCAGGCTGGTTTGATCCATCACGACGTTATTTTTTTTTTAAATAATTAAAATCGTACGTATCAAAGAAAAATAATATTCTCGACAAATGTGGTTGTGCCATACTACTCTGTCTAACCCTTTGAGGAAGACAGGCGTGATGTTATTTGTCACCTAGTAGCTGTCCTACTGCAAGGCAAATGCCTTTTGTAAAACAAGTAAGAAGTGAGCATTTATCACCGCATTTGCTAACTGTATTTTCTAACACTATGATGCTACTAGACTTTTTAAAATAAACATTGTATCACAATTTTATAATAAAATTAAGTAATTCATCCTCGTCAAGAAAAACAACATGAGACTATAAAACATCATTCAGAATCAGAATCAGATTGTTACTGTTAGCCTGTATCATCCCACTGCTGGACAAAGACCTCTCCCCATGACTTCCAAATTCTTCGATCCAGAGCCATCGTGGACCACTGGTCGTTGGTTCTGTCCAGCTCGCCCCGCCATCTCCTGCGAGGTCTACCGCGTCGCCTTCTGGCTGTATCAGCAGGCCTAGCCAAGTTACAAACGTTTCATATCGATTCTCTTTCCACAATCGTAAACGCCTTGGCGTAAGAGATTGTAGAAAGCGCTAAATTGGTCGCCAAGTTAATGAAAGTTATAATACTTAATGTCTCTTGAAAAAACCTACACTTTAGTCTATGGTGAGCGTTCTTACCAAAGAGTATAGCGATCAACAATGTAGAAACGATAACATTCTATTCTATAATTTTAAACGATGTAAACTTGTCTACGAATTTTCTATCCGTTTGTGTTGATCACGTGATTTAACGTTGAGATGATGTCATTCTTCTAGCGTTAACGATTGTAGATTATCAACTTGGCTAAGCCTGCAGGGCTCCACATCGTGGTTATTTTGGCCTACAGCTCGTCGGGCATACGACAGACATGGCCAGCCCAGTCCCACTTACGGCTACTTGAGTCAGTGATTTGTGTTTTGGAGCGTAGTGTGTTGTTGCGTACATGGTCATGGTACACGGATGCAGCTAAATACTAATATTTTACATGGGGTAAAAGTCTATCTGACCCCTATACACTTCAACACATGTACTTGGAAAAATGTAGATCATGTAGGTACTATAAATACCTACATGTTGTAAACGGATCCTTCACGAAGCGGTCAACTGAGCATTCTGTACATCAAGTGAAACTCAACGAAAAAAATTTTGCTGGGAAACGACTTCTTTTTGGGGGTAAAAAATTTCGTTTTTTGGTAGGACTCAATGTAACGTACACTCAAAACATTGTGCTGATCGATGCATTGAATACAATACAGGGGTGGTACTACTTAAAATAAAGTTATAACATCAAAAACTTGTATAGAAAGTTGGAACATTGACCCCCAATATCTAACTAGAAGGTTCCCAAGTATGGTCTACATCAAAAAAGGCCGCAATGACGGGTGCCAAGTGCCTTTTGGCTTCGTTTAGGGAACTTTCACCCATTAGGTTCGGCACGCACAAAATTAACTTATAATTTTAAGTACGTAAATAGTTTTTTCCCTTAAAGTTTAAATGTAATAAAATACTAATTCTAATCGGTCCAGAGCTCTAATAAAGAAAACTACGCTATCTTTGTAAAACCATTTTCATCTCTCTTTAGAACTCTTAAAAACAGGAGGATTACAGTTTCCTACCCTCAATTGTTTTACAGTAAAAGTTTCAGGCCCCATGTGTTTTCAGGATTCAGTTATGAAAACATAATATAACTTGTTCAAGTTTTTGTATCGGACCGAGTAAGAAGATTACTTGGGTTCCGTCTGGTACCGAGGGTTTTTTATTGAGGATTTAATACGCTGGTTTGATTGAGATTTTATTTCATTACTGGTTTATTTTCAAAAGAGACTCCATATTCTGTGTTTTACTACTACTGTTAGAAACTCTTACTTTGATAGTCTGATTTCCGGAATCAATTATTCATTTTTAGTTATTTATATTTGTATTTAAATTTAATAATGTTACAAACTCTTTCTTCTGTCATGATTTTCAAATATGTATGAATTAATAAGATCTGCTGTGATCTATCTAAACTCATATTATGTAGGGATTTTAAGATTTTAATAATTGGTTTTATTTTTGAGAAATGACAACACTGCATATCCGTCAATGTTGTAGCGAGAAGGGGTAAAAAAAAGCATGGCACTCGGCCGAGAGGGCGCGATTAGTTAAAAGAAATTGTGGTGTTAACTAGTAGTCGAATCTATGTCCGATAACTGGTAGGTAAGTGTTGTAATTATTGCATTTTGTATAAAACGTGAAGTAATATAGAATTGTGTAATACCAAATAATTTGAAAAGAGTAACCATGGAGTTTCTTGCCGGTTCTTCTCCATGGAAGCGATCAACCCCAACCGTGCCACTTAATAAATATTATGAGTGATATCCTGGCAAATAGTCTTAATTTCCCTGGGTTTTAACACTACGTCAAAGCCAAAAGGAAGGGCTATGATTTTAACAGTCTATGATGTATGATGTTCCTCCGCAGCGCCCAAACCATTCATCCGATTTTCATAAATAACATATACGGGTAACATATAGGCTACTTTTTAACCGACTTCAACAATAGGAGGAATCGATTTTACCGTGTAAACCCCGAATTTAATTACAGCGTGATTTTTCCGTAGTCGGGTTTTTTAGTGGTAACCACACAAATTCTTGTTGGTTTTTAAAATGTTTCCAAGTTGACTACACAGGTAATAAATACCGAAACAAACTCAGCAGTGGTAATTAGTCAAACCATTTTTTCTACAAACCTGGATAGTATACATTTTAGTTAGTTTTTCAGCAAGCCGTGCTTACCCCACGTATAATATTAAATAAAATCTATCCGTTTCAGAGTGACGTATCGGTTTCAGATCTGTATAAAACGATTGGTGGCAACATTGGTTTACATACAGGCAATTTTAAATGTGTGTAGGTATTAGATAATTTTGTGAGGAGCTCACGGCTAAATAATAACTGTCACTCGAGCCGATCTTCAAGTTAAGCCACACTTGCCTATGTTGGTCAGTGGATGGGTGACCACCCATTATACACAGAGATTCCTCTGTGCCTCGGAAATCAAGTGATCCTTGCGTGATCGAATCAGAAACGAAGACATCCGCAAGAGAACTGACGTAGCCCGAAGAAATACCAAACTTAAGTGGCAGTAGGCGGACGGATGACCTGGTGAAGGCTGCGGGAATCTGCTGGATGCGAGTTGCACAGGACCGGTCAATGTGGCGACACTTAGGGTCGGCCTATATCCAGCAGTGGACGTCTGATCCGCTGGATGCGAGTCGCACGGGACCGGGACATGTGGCGACACTAGGGGGAAAAAGAAAATCCTTAAGCTGGAATCGAACTCGCCAGCGTTCTGTGCCCCGAGACCAGCTGGCTAGTTGTAAATCGTGGCGAATATGTTCATCTTATGCTGCTTCAACAGGTCAGTAATATTCGGGATTGTTCGTGATCGCCACGCTCGCCACGAATTTTTCATTTGTTTTTAGTTTTACCCGCGCATAGCTATAGATTCACATCAAACGTAAGTCAGTATGGTTTAGATAATTTCCTGTACGAATTTTTCATACAACTTAAATTTACTTTTTGGTCCGAAAAAACAACACCTCCACAGTAAAACCCGCATTTTCATCTAGATAATCAATAAAAAATCATCTCAAAAACTCATGTAAGCTGTACCTTAGTTTCACCTTAGATTCTTGTCACGTACGCCTACCGCTTCCTACCAGACGAACACATGTATACATACATATACATGGTATGTGTATATATGTTATGTACACTTAGCAACGGAGCCGAATGTACGGATCGCATCAAATTTAAATATACATGCTGGATATACGTGCTTGCTCATTATTTGTGTACAGGCTGTTGTTAAAATTGATGATGAAACATGTTTTGGTTTTGTTAGTCTAAATTGTTTTAAAAGTGAATCATTTTGTTTGAAAGTAACTCTATGCAAGTAGGTATTTGTTTCTTATCTGCAGGCTTAGCCAACTTGACAATCTACAATCGTTAACGTTGTAGAATGACATCACCGCAACGTTAAATCACGTGATCAACACAAACGAATAGAAAATTCGTAGACAAGTTTACATCGTTCAAAATGATGGAATAGAATGTTACCGTTTCTTCAATGTTGATCGCTATACTCTTTGGTAGGGACGCTCACCATAGACAGTGTGGGTTTTTTCTACAGCAGTCGTGTCAGCTACCAAATTAGCGCTTTCTACAATCGCTTACGCCGAGGCGTTTACGATTGTAGAAAGAGAATCGATATGAAGCGTTTGTAACTTGGCTAGGCCTGCTGATTTGATATGACATAAATATAATTCTCATCTAAATCTTCTTCCTGCCCTTATACTATGTTATACAGGATGTTAACAACCTCATCACGAAGCTGTCAACCAAGCATTCTGTACATCAAACTAAGTCACTTTAGTCAAAAATTATTGCTGGGAAACGACTTTTTTTTTTGGGATCAATAATCATGTTTTGTGGTAGAACTCAATATAACGCACTCAAAACATTTTGCTTATGGATGGATTGAATAGTACGGGGGTCGTGGAGGTGTTTTAAAGTAAAAATCTTACATTAAAAAATTGTATTTAAAAAAAAAATTGACAAAAAGTTGAAACTTTGACCTCCAATATCTCCGTAACTAGATTCCCAGGTCACAATGACGCGGAGAACAAGTGCCTTTCGGCTTCGTTAAGAGATTTTTTGGAGCCATTTTAAAAATCTACTTTTCCTTTTAATACACAGTTTAACCGCCATAATCGCAACGACACGGCAGTCCTTGTCTCTGGCGCAGACTTGGTAAATAAAATGACCAGTGGTCCACATTGGCCCTAGATCGAAAGAGCTGAAATTCAAGGAGCCTTTTGCCCAGCAGTGGATTTTAAGGCTAACAGTAATAGATTTATTCTTCTATCTTAATATTATGAAGAGGTAAAGTTTGTAAGTTTGGATATAGAGGTTTTCAACGGAATTACTTCAGATTCCGAAAATTCTCTCACTAATGGGAAGCTATTTAATCCATGTAATACGCTATATTTTAGTCCCCGTGGGATGATTGCCGACCATAACGCGGGCATAACTTATTTAATACAAAATTTCTCCGAAACTTTTCGTAAAACGTCGAAAATATTGCTTGGCCAAAACTATTTAGACTTACTTAGAATCTCACTAATAAACTTGAATGAAACCTACAGTTTAAAACTCGTAATCATTATTTAGCCACAACTTACTCACCTAAAAGCTTTTCCAAAAACTAAAAATATCCCTTTTAAACGATAAAAAAAACATCAACCTGTATCTAGTAGGTTTGTGAGTTTGTATCGAAAGTAACCAACGCGGTAAGTGCTGTATTTTGTACGAAAATTATAGCATTGGAACTGTGTAGTGATGAGGAAGGCTCGGGGTTATCGATAGCGATGATTTTCTGTGGAGTAAAGATATTTAACTGGTATTCCTAAACAAACATTTTTAAATATCGCAGAACAATTTAAAAAAATATATAAAGAAGAATTTTGCTTACACAGGTTATTTTTCATTTAAATCATTCCTTTCATACCTGTGGCTACACTTTTACTTCAAAACAGTAATTACTTTTTTCAGTTAAAACTAGAACAATGGTCAAAAAAGAACAATACACGACATACAACATTCCATTATAATTCTTACTATATTGTGCTAAAAATACCAAGAAATTACGAAAGGTTTCGTCGAAAAAAATCTGTCCCATCACTACCCTAATAGTCGCACCAAAGTGCAGTCTCGACGTCATAACGTCGATAATGTACAGCACTAATTATCGTATACAAGTCGTCGCATATCGATAATGTGTTTAAGTTACATCACTATTTAGTCTGGCTACTTCAAGGTGCATTTCGGGACTAATGCATAAATAAATGCCGTGCTATGTTTATTGAAATAATATCACGTCTGTTTCTCTCCGAGGAGGTAGACAGGGTGTATAGTGGACCTTGAGGGTCGAGAAGTTGGAGCCGCGTCACAACACCAATTTCAAATCGTTTGTGGTGCGAGTTCCGACACAACATCTCGACAAGCTTCTCAAGGAAGAGTTTTGGCCGAAGGGTAGTAGTAGTAGTTTGTAGTCTTTGACGACCCGAATGGCGCAGCGGTACTGAGGCTGCCTTACATTCTTTGGGTCCCGGGTTCGAATCCCGGTAGGAGCAAATGTTTGTGTGATGATCATGGACATTTATTTCCAAGTCATGGATGTTTATATGTATAATAAGTATGTATTTACAAACAAAAAGTATCTATGTAGTATATCAACTATCTGGTGTCCACGACACAAGCCTCGTTGCTTAGTGTGGCACTAGATGGCGCTGTGTGTAATGTCCAGCGATATTTATATATATTTATAGTCTACCAACGTTTTCGCGGCTGGCTACGTGACACCGCGCAGCGTAACACGACGCCGCCAGTTTGTGTATAATAGTTCATAGTATAAAAGTTATATTATTTTGTATGTATTAGTATATATTTTGATGTTGTAATGTAATTTTGTGTATTTTATCTATGGGCCCTAAAATGCCTGAAAAAAAATGATTGATTGATAGTGCACTGACGTTTCACGAGATGTTTACGTACCGTGTAACAAAATCTATATCTACCTATCTGGGCATAAATCTATAGCTTGTGGGTTCTGTGTGCATAAAATTATACAAATAAATAAAATTCAATTGTCTCTTTGTAATTTTAAAATAACAGCTTTTTACTGAATGCATAATGAAAGTAGGTATGAACGGTATATAATTAAACATATTTTTTTTATTTTTTGTCTTTTTCCGGGTAATCTCCGAAATGACTAGATTGATTTTGATCTTTACTGGTAGATAGCTGATGTTGAAGGAGTAACGGTAGGCTACATTAATTTCAGAAAAAGGATTAGGGTTCCTTGCAAAAAAAAAAACCCTTGACATTGTTAACAAAATCTGATTCAAATAAGAAAACATATTTTTACAAAAAACATTTCGTCGCGGGCAACAGAATAGAATATAATAATAATAATAGAATTCAGAATCATTTAAACAGGTAAAATAACACATTGTATTTCAGCATCAGAACGTGTTTTCAAACAATAAAACAAATATACTTTCAACTCAACGAGAAACCACTTAACTTATTATCAAAAAGAAGAGCGCTAGAGTATCCACGTTGAACGAATTCCCCGGGACACGGCGTAATGTTTCCGAGATCGCGTGAGAACGAACTATAAACATAAATATCAAGTGCGCTTAGTGTGGGGTGACAATGTCTTAAAGAGGGGAGTGAGAGGAACTCTTGTTTACGAGTCGGGGTATGTTTTGTGATTAGATTGGGTTGGATTGGCTTTCGCCTTTGCCTGGGTTCGAACACACGACTTACGAACAGTAAGTCGTGTGTTCGAACCCAGGCAGGCGCATTACTTTGTGTAATTTATTTCATCAGCGCTGCTCTCAAAACGGTGAAGGAAAACATCGTGAGGAAACCGGCATGTCCTAGAACCAAAAAATTCTAAGACATGTGACATCTACCAATCCGCACTGGGCCCGCGTGGTGGATTATAGCCCATTCCCCCTCATAGAGAGGAGGCCTGTGTCCCAGCAGTGGGAACATTAATAGGCTGATGATGATGATGATGATGGATTGGCTTTCACTCTGTTAAGAAATTAAATCTTTGAGATCTTCCTAAAATTCTAAATTTAAGCTAACCGATTTGATTAATGATTTCATTGTTAAGTGAATTATTGACCCAAAATAATTGTCGTTTAAGTGATTGCTGAGATGACGAGTATAGAGAAGTATGAAATAAGAAGACATTCTGCAACGACCCCGAAAACCCCAAATAGATCGGGATAAGGGAAGGAGAATGATAATGCATTATCGTTTAGGACATAGTAGGTACTTTTTACTCGGTAGGTTTAAAATAACGCCGCGGGGCTGCGGGACTGTTCGAAAGAGATACCGTGGCCCCGGAACACAAAGGGCGATGAAGGAACATGAATGGGTTTTAGTCAGTAAAAGTCTGACACTCCCTCCTGCTCCGCCCAGAGCGGGAGGAGTCATTTGATGATTTCCCATCCGAAAAAAAAAGGTTTTAAATAACGAACTTTATTCAGACTACAGTTCATAGTTTTGTTAGTATTTTAGTGTTTATAGCAGTGGTGTTTAAGTAATTACGTTAGTATTGTTAGTGTTTACAACTTTATTATTTATTTAGACCTATGACCGTAGAAAGGGCAGCCCGGTCTGTTAGCAATCATCTACAAAGTGCTGTTGTCACTAGGTACTGTTGGAGATTCTATGTATTATTTTGCAACACCAACATTAAATTGTAAAACCTTATGTTAATAGTGGCAACACTATTCCCTTCCATCTGCGACACTGGTGCAATACAGACGAGCATTTTATTACTTGCCATATTTAATTTAATTTGCCTCGTCACCAACGTACCAGCACCTCATCAGCTACCTTACATCTATCTACAAGCTCTACAACTACCACGCAGGCGCTGTAGTACGGAGTCCGCTTTCTTTCGCATAATAGCGTAGAAACTACGGCGTGGCATTTAACATGGACGATAAAAACAAGTTTATTTTTAATTAGCCTGTATTGTCTCACTCCTGAGCAAAGACCTCCCCCCATTCCTTGCACTTCTCACGATGCTTTGCTAATTAGTCCGTCAGTTAGATTAAAAAAAAATATTTGACACGTATTTTTTCTTTTGTTATGTAGACCAAAATTGACGAAGATACGACGCTTTTAAAATTTTCAATACGTCACGCCGTGCTAAAATTTTTAGTGAGTTGTGACGTCACGAGCCCCACTCCCAAGTTTTGCGTTTTATCTTTGTCAATATTCATTGATTTCCAATACTCTAACTGACACAATAAATAGATTTGCAATTTATTGATGGTGGAAACTAGGCCATTCGTGAGGAAGCCATCCAAGACGTCCCGCTATCTTCTTCTCGGTCTGCCGCGACCCAATTGAGTTTAAACTTAAGTTTTTTTTTAATCCACTGTATAATCCACCCATCCTTTTGGCACCCTTCTCCATCTTTGCTTGGCGTTTTTGAGATTTACATTATTACATGCAATAATTATAAGAATACAAAAGTCCTCGCCTTGCCCCAAAAGCGTGGCCCCTCTATTTTATGTGCAATGAAACCGTTCGAAGGGTAGTTAAGTACACAAAATGGCGCGTAACCGCCCGTCAACTGAATTACTTTCACATTACTGGTTTTAAAACATTTTTTATTTTGTATTTTACAGGCTTGTACAAGACGAATTAACAAAAACATAATGCCTGCAATCCCTGAAGGGTGAGGCAGAGAAGTGCCTACATGTTTACCTGTTATTTTTAAGTTTAATGTAAAATAGGGCGACCCTATTGCCAACCGGACACTCTTCCAGACTACGAGAGTGCTAATGACAAATTCCTAATGAAACAACCCAATATATTTCTGAGAATCAAACTTAGAACGTCATACTCAGCAGAAGAGCTTGCGTCCAATGAGGCATTGGTTTTTAGGGTTCCGTACCCAAAGAAAGAAAGAAAGAAAATATCTTCTTTTCTCTTTTTTTTCTTTCCTTCTTTCTTTTTTTTTTTCTTTTTTCTTTTTTTTCTTTATTTTCTTTTTTTCAAAGGGGACCCTATTACTAAGACTTCACTGTCCGTCTGTCTGTTTGTCACCAGGCTGTATCTCATGAACCGTTATAGCTAGACAGCTGAAATTTTCACAGTTGATGTATTTCTGTTGCCGCTGTAACAAATAATGTAAATAAATTAAAATTAAAGGGAGGTCCCCTACTACGATGGTACGGAACCCTTCATGCGCCAGTCCGACTCGCAATTGGCCGGCTTTTTTTTTATTTCATGAATCACAACGTTTTCGTTTGAGAATAAGTTGTAGCTAATCAAAGTAATGTCACTGTGTGCTTTTAGGGACAAACTACTAAAACAAGAAAATAATTCGACGATTTTTCTTTTGTGGTCTGCTCATCACTTTACAAAACATCCCGCCTATATTTACAGAGAGAGTATTTATTTATTTATTTATTAAAAGGAGAACCAACAGCTAAACTAAGTGGGTAACAATTGTATAAGCGACACAGAGCCAATTACCACGCCTACGGCCTACGGCATTAAGTCCGCCGTGCTTGAAGTGTTAAATAAATAAATAATAATTACAAGTTCTCACGAGTAGACACAGAGATGGTAGTAGAAACCTTAGGATCTCAAAAGAGCAAGCACGAAAATAATACAAATACAAGGAATAAAAAATAAGCACTAAATACACTCAGACACTAGGTTAGGAGCTGTTCACATGGGGAAAAATAAGATAAAAATGAAGCACTACGCGCTTTTAAAAAAGTTTGCATTCAGCCGAGTGCGTACAGAATAGGCTTTGACGGAAAATGGGTCAAAAGAGAACTCTTTACAAAGAATATTAAAGTCCTTACTCGCTCGCACTATGTATGAGTTTTGCCTAAAGTTGGATGAGGAAAAAGGAATGGAGATAGGTGTATTAAATCTGACTGATCTCTGGGGGACATTGAAATGTAAAGTAGTAATAGAGTAATAGTATAGATAGACCGGACCCACATTTCGCCAGTTATGTTAAGTCCCATGTAATACGGAGCGAGCCTAATGCCATCAACCGGGCACAAATCCAACCTCCGTTGCTGCTATTGAAATTTAATTCTTGATGGACAAACACTTTGCCCGACCCGGGAATCGAACCCAGGACCTCATGTTCAGCAGTCGCGCTTGCAACTACTCGACCAACGTGGCAGTTCAAATCCAGACTCTTTGCTGTTAAAACTCAGTTTCCCCTAAAACTAACTTATCTGCCCATATTGCCTTTTCCCAACTATGTTGGGGTCGGCTTCCAGTCTAACCGGATGCAGCTCAATACCAGTATTTTACATGGAGCGACTGCCTATCTGACCTCCACAACCCAGTTAGTACCGGGTAATACGATACCCCTTAGTAAGACTGGTTGTCAGACTTTCGCGCCACTGACTACCTGTAACGACTGTCAAAGATCTACAAATGACAGCCGGGACCAACGGCTTAACGTGCTTTCCGAGGCACGGAGGTAACTCGGTATGTAATGGGTGGTCACCCATCCACAGACCAACCTAGGCAAGCATGGCTTTACCTAAAGATCGACCCAAGCGGACGTTATTATTTAGCCACGAGCTCGTCCTAAAACGAACTATAATAAACTATTTAATCCAAGTCACAGACGATAACTAGTTAATAATACAGAGTGTGCCTGCATTTTATCACCGAAACATACAAGGTGGTCCGCCAAATGTAATATTTAGTTAGGAGACGAATGCTTTTATTTTATTGCAGTTGCTTTTATTTATTATAAAACTGCATTTTATTGCAGTTTCTGTTGGAAATGTATTAGTTTGTTACTTGACGTTTAAATTGTAGCTTGCTGATGTCCCTTGGGCTGTAAAGGGGTCGGCAGATTTGTACGGTTTCGTTGAAAACCTTCAATAAAAAAAAAGTTACTGAATACTCAGTCATTTTTTTTTTATTGGGCTTGTGATGAGGAGGGACGAATCGCTTGTGAGTGAAATAATAATGATTACAATATGCTTTGTAGTTTCATTCAATTTGACGACCCGAATGGCGCAAAGGTAGTGACGCTGCCTTACGTTCTTAGGGTCCCGGGTTCGAATCCCGGTTCGAGCAAATGTTTGTGTGATGAGCATGGACATTTGTTTCCGAGTCATGGATGTTTATATGTATAATAAGTATGTATTTACAAACGAACAGTATCTATGTAGTATATCAACTATCTGGTGCCCACGACACAAGCCTCGTTGCTTAGTGTGGCACTAGATGGCCCTGTGTGTTAATGTCCAGCGATATTTATTTTATTTTTAATATTATAATTTATAATATAACAAATTATTTCCGTTACTTTTAATAAAAGGTAGCCTTAATTTTATCGGGCAACCCAATCGCAATATTATATTTTCTTCATGTAAGTCTTAAGCTTGCTAAAAATATTGTTTGCATTCTGTAGATAGATGAGTGAAACTCGTTCTTAGGCGGGATGTTGAACTAAAATAACATTACGCCTGCAATCCCCGATGGGTGAGACAGAGGTGTACCTAACAGTAAACCCACATTTTAACAGTTATATTTAAGCTCAATGAAATAGGAGGTGAGCTCGAGCCAGGCCTTTCGACACGGTCTCAATTTCAAATTACAATAGTTTGACTAGGTACTCATTAGAGATAGCAAGATATTAAGCATATTGTAAGGATTTGTATCAATAAAGTATTATTATTATTGAAAGAAAGTGTTTTTTTTCTCAGCCCTTAGACTGGATTTTAACTACATTTACTGGCTGAAGACAAAGCAAATGCAGCGTGTGGTGTGTTAGTTTTATAATATTTATGTGTGATGACACTAAAAACACCGTGTCGAAATAATTAACGGTCGAAGTTCAGGATGGCACTCGTGAGCCGGGCACAAATTCAAATTTCGTAACTGTTTCTTAGAATTTACTGATGGACAAACTCAATAACACTTTGCCCGACCCGGGAATCGAACCCAGAACCTCATGCTCGCTTCGGACCACTAATACGGTCCAGGCAACTTGCGGTATCAATAGGCGAGACGACAAATCAAAAAAC
This sequence comes from Xestia rhomboidea, assembly GCA_963853795.1. Taxonomy (NCBI): domain Eukaryota; kingdom Metazoa; phylum Arthropoda; class Insecta; order Lepidoptera; family Noctuidae; genus Xestia; species Xestia rhomboidea. Next base: position 1,724,569 of record OY970783.1, read on the forward strand.
TAATTAGTCCGTCACATAGATTATCAAAACATATTTGACCCGTGTTTTTTCTTTTGTTACGTAAACCAAAATTGACGAAGATACGACGCTTTTAAAATTCTCAATACGTCACGCCATGGTATAATTTTTAGCTAGTTCTGACGTCACGAGCCCCCACTCCCGAGTTTTGATGCGTTTTATCTTTGTCAATATTCATTGATTTACAAAAACAAAAACACGTGTCCATCAATTTCCAATACTCTCTGACGGACTAAATAGATTTGCAAATTTTCGATACTGTCGTCATGCCTATTCTGTACATTTTGCAGACATATCGCTAAAAACTTCAAACTATTTACATTATATCATCATCATCATCATCATCATCAGCCTATTAATGTTCCCACTGCTGGGACACAGGCCTTCTCTCTAAGAGAGAGAATTGGCTATAATCCACCACGCGGGCTCAGTGCGGGTTGGTAGATGTCACATGCCTTCGAATTTTTGATTCTAGGACATGCCGGTTTCCTCACGATGTTTTCCTTCACCGTTTTGAGAGCAGTGGTGATGAAATAAATTACACAAAGTAATGCGCCTGCCTGGGTTCGAACCCACGACTTACTGTTCGTAAGTCGGGGCCACCACACCACTGGGCCACCGCTGCTCTCAGCCTACATCTAGGCCTTCTCATTATCAAGGATTTTTTTAAAGAACTACTTACAGTTTGTTTGTAACATACGATTTGCATTCAAAATGCTTAAAAATTATAGCAAGAAATATCAGTAAAATTCCAAAATAAATTAAGGAACTCTCTGTGGGGATTTTTAGTAGGAAAAAGACTTGTAGCACATCAAGAACTTGTGAACTTACCAGACTTCTGATTCCTGTACAATTTTTTTCACCACTAAAAAAACTTGGTGTTATCGTCCAGTGACTTTGCTAAGCGGCGCTGTGTCAGGTGCAACAAAAACGATTGTGATTGGTCAATTGGTTTTTGATTTAACCACTCAACCGCCCCTGGCTGCATGTGCAGCCAGTAGCTGTTTTGCTAAATGTCCCTGGCTGCATGTGCAGCCAGTAGCGCATTCGTCCAACAAATGCAATAAAAAATCTACTAAACTGCTATTTCTAGAGCTTATTTCTCTTGTAGCAATCTCTATACTATATTCCTCAACGTTCGGACCAACAATAGCAACATTATTCCATCGACAAATTTCAAAATAAAAGTAAAAACTTTAATGTAAACAAACTCCGCCATTTCTGACGTGTGGCGTCGTATTTCAATTGTTCTGTTATGTATACTGTTGTTTTCGGATAGTGTTATATATCAAATTAATCGTGAAAATCTGTGCTACTATATTATCATAAAGGAAATCTAGTTTTCGAATCTCAAAGTTGAGTATTTCACCTCCGAAAGGTGGTAGGTTTAAATACCTATAGTGATTGTGTTTATACAAGAAATAAGTGTTTTTGTGATTAAAACGTGTGTGTTAACGGGAAAACAGTGCATAATTAGTATTGTGAACATATTATTAAATTGTATATACAAAAACAAGTGGCTTCGTAAAGTTATAGGTACGTAAATAACCGTGTTCAAAAACAGTCGTTGGCGCAGGCCGCGTCAAAATAAACAGTGAGTATTCAAATTCTAATTTAATTCTAACTAGACTATCGTAAATAAACTAATAAGATTATGGTCTTATTGGAAAGGAAATATAATCTAGTTTATTTTAAAATTATTTTAATTGAAATTTAATATTTCGAAAAATTCAAATTATTATTTTAATAGCGAAATATCCGTTTTCATCACTGTTTTTCATGTTCTACATTTTTTTTGAGTTTCAAATTATATCAGTTTTTTTTTAATATATAGATTCCATAACTATTCAGCTATTCACTGTAAATTTTATTTAGCTATAACTCTTGTAGTTTGCGATTGTTTATCTAAAGTGTCAAATTACATGCGAATATTTCGCAATTTTTTGCACGCGTGGCGGTTTGGTGCAAAAAATTCGCGAGCGGGGCTGGTGAGTGGTTAAGACGGGCCCCCCACCCCATTTTGCCCCCCCTTCCCCTAAATGTTAAAAACATAAATAAATAACAAACAATGAATTAAGAATTTCGTAATAAATCCTTCAAATTGAAATTGGGGTGATGGTGCCATTTTTAAATCATAACATCATGCAATAGGCAAAAGCCTCCACACGATGATGGTTGCCGAAAGACGGACGGTGCCACCGAGGCTGGCCCAGAAAGACGTAGCGACACGATCTGGACGTGTACCTCAAGGGCTGGTTCGAGGAGGCACGGGAAAAGAGCTCGTGGAAGGAATTGGGGAGGCCTTTGCCAGGATATAAACAAGTCATGCCTTGGCAGTGGTGTAGCTTATAGTACACCCAAAATTTTCAACATTTTTAAAGTCACAGTTTTCGCAATCGTTTTCACTTTTTTTGTATTTTCGATCCGACCGCACAAATGTGTACAGTCCCTAAGTTACAAGGCATAACTAATGGATAACATTTTTCACGATTGTTTCTACTGCATTTTGTATTCGTCTAACAACAAAATTGATAGTTTTATAGTAGCAATGTTCTTTAGACTATTTAAATGGAATTAGGCTCTCAAGGGATTATAGAAAGGTAGAAAATTGGACAACGTTTTGAGTAAGATGTGGATGGGTTTATGAGTAGAGGAAGACCAAAAAAACTTTTATGCAAGAAGTCAGTGGCAAAGAAACTGAATCAAGCAACAAGTACACACTCAAGTACAAGTCACCGACTTCTGAAGCTACAGTTATTTTTCACTTTGTTGTGTTTTTGAAGTCGGTTTTAGTTTTTGCAAAAATGTTTTTTATTTTTCCATTTTTAATTGTAATATCCTACGAGTATACATTTATTTTAACATAACATGACATCACGCATGTAATCCCAGAAGGGTGAATCGAACCCAAGACCTTATGTTCAGCAGTCGCAGTTGCGACCACAGAACCAACAGCAAACTAAACATCTATCTATTACTTAACTGTTTAAATAAAACTTATAAATCTTATCGTATTTATGTGTTCTACATTAGTAGCTAACATTTGAATAATTATTTTACAGTCACCATCACCATTTTTGCATTCTACCCATAGTGATTTGAAACCTGCAAATACTGTGAGTATTTGCAGGTTTTAACAATGTGTAGATTTTAATTGAAGAGCTGCAGTGGGAAGATTTGGCGAGATACAGGTCTCTTCTCTGTAATTGATAGGGAGTGGGCCGTATTCCACCACGCGGGCCCAGTGCGGGTTGGTGGATGTCACACGTCTTCGATTTTTTGGTACCAGGCCATACCGGTTCCGCCACAATGTTGTCGTTTGCCATTCACCGACTTAACAAAGTACCTAACAAATGCGATTAGACATTAACGGCCATTTTCAATAACCTACTAACAGGTAACGGAAGGTTGCTATCTTTGGCATTTAGCTTACGGACCGTTGGAAACAAAACGTCATAGTAAAGCTTTCTTTGAGTTTTCTTTGAATCACAGCTAGTTCTTCAAATGAAAGGTAGGTGACGCGGATAGGATATTCCAAGCTAACTTTGTTTATAGAAACACCGATAGCTACGAGACGTAGGCATATTAACTAACAGTTTCATTTAAGTAAGTTATAGAAAACGGCCGTTAGTTGAGTTTACGACCGATTCGCTGCTCAAAATCAGTCAACGGACAGTGAGTCGCTCATTGTTCGCCTAAGAAAAATAAATAGTAAGCAAAATAAAAACACCAAAAAAACTTATAATTTCTTAATTTTATTTTCACTTTCCTCATTCTTCACATAAATCCTACCTACAAATAAACTCTACTATAAATAATGCGTCACTAAAAAAACGAATATTTAAAACATGTACAAAGTCGACCATCAGTATTTTGAAAAAAATAATCTAGTAGAGAAGAATCTCTTTTTTTTAATCGTTTAAACAGATAAAGACAATCTTAGGTTTTGTTAATTCTAACTATTTAATGTTTCATTATTATCAGCAACTTTTACTATGGGATGATCCCTGAAATCTTGGAAAAAAAAAAGTCAGCTGTTCCCTACATTTCGATCATTGTAACACAATAATAATATTGTGTTCTACGTGTCCTGTTATTTGTTCAGGAACTAATGGACGCTACTGAGGGCTGAAGGCGCCAAACTCGTAGCTCAGTTCTCGGCCGACACCATTTATATTGCCATAGACACGCTAAGATCAAGAAGTAATAGTAACGAATAGGATAACTGATATTTATGTCGTTCCGTTAGTATAAGTTGTTCAACATAATGAGTAAAATGACCCTCAGAGGTTTAGGGTTAACCAAAACTAAGTTTTTACAGCTACATGGTTATGTTGGCGATTGATTGACATTTTCCGGAGGGCGCTGTTCAAAAACAATTTTGGAAAATAAAAGTAAAATCGGGTGTCTAAAATGCATTGAAAAGAAAATGCTATTAAGGTCATCCGCCAAAAGAACCATACAGCACTATACACGTCGTGTATACTGCCTTCGTTTATTGTGCACTTGTAAAACAAGTTAGGACTAATTGTATACAAAACTTGTCAAAAACACGAACGAAATTGTTTAAATAAAGATCTGTAGAATTTCAATACAGTCGGATGACTGCAACATGTTTTCGACATGTCTTTCACAAAACTTGACGGTGACAAGTATCACTAACTTGTGTTTAAAAGCGGAAAAGTTGTAATAATTGCATAGTCACGTAAACAATGGAAACTAAATTGACCGTTTTCTATCACAATGAGTTTGAAACATAAGCAAGTAGCCATCGAGCCATGCCATTCTATGTCGCCAACATGTTGCGCAACTCAAAAACATGTTACACAACTTTGTTTCCCAACAAATTCGGTGCTACGCAATCAATGCTGTCTTTTCGCTGTGCTAGTTCTAAATGTACTGATCTCATCTTTCTTATGAATATGATCTCTCTTAGCAGTTGAAAACTTCTTAGCTTCAGCTACAGCGTTATAATACACGTCTTTTAGATTTCGCTTCGACACTTCCTTAGGTAAATTTTCTTTATGGTTTATTTCTGCGTTTTCATTTGCTATCTTGTTAATCATTATATCTGTTACTTGGGCTTCGTCGTTATAAGCTGCTGTAGTTCTTGTGTGTTTTCTTCCGAAGTTTTTAACGAATTTCCGAAGGTTTCTTCGTGGTCTATGCTTCGTTGTTTGCTTCATGAAAATGTGTCGTTTTTTTCTATCGTATTTATCGAAATACTGGTTTGGTTTTTTGTTTTCGTGTTTATCGAAAAACTGTAAAAAGAAATGGGGAATTTTATAAACATAACGTCACGGCTGTAATCCCAGAAGGGCTAAGCAGAAGTGTAATTAATAGTACGGTCGACCGTACACCGGCAGAGGTGTAGCTATAGTGTATACATTTCGCCAGATATGTTTTATGACCCATGTAATAGGGGGCGAGCCTATTGACATCAACCGATCACTTAAACCGACCGACTCACCGACTTTATAAACAAAACATGATAATTTTTACGCCCATGATCCCAGAAGATTTTGCCGTAGTGTTCCTAGTAATACACGAATCGTTGTCGAGGAAGACATCAGGGAAGGTCAGTCAAAGTTCCGATCATGTTGAGCTTTAGAAGGAGAAAAGGCCCAGCAGCGGCAAACAATAATAAAAAAAAAAAGTTACATAAGAATACTTACTGTGAAAAGATCATAGGCAGACAGCTGATTATTCAGAAACGCCAGTTGTTTTTCTAAATAACCTTTTATGCCAGTCATTTTACTCTGAAAAAGCATATAACATATGGAATCAGGCGTTACTTTGCGGAAATGCGCATCCAAAAAGTTGGCAACGTCTCAAATAGCTGTCAAATAAAAAGTTCGTCGCAAATACCTGTCAAATATTTACTTATTTTAATTAATTTGCCAATATGGAAGTAAGAAACATGGCTAACTAGTGAATAGAATGTTAATAGTAAATTTGCAATTAAAACACTGAATTTGATATTGTAACCGTTTTTTTTTTGTTGATTGTGAAGATATGTATATGGGTCTTTTATAAGAAGCAAGCAAACAACCATACACTATGCATGCAGCATGCAAACATAAATAATCATACACCATGCATGCAGCAAGCATGCAAACATGTAAACAAGCATACACCATGCATGCGGCATGCAAACAAGCATGCACCATGCATGCAGCAAGCATGCAGTATGCAACATGCAGCGGGTATGGTTTCTGTCACGGCTCCGGCGCTGCGGGGCTCCGGTGGTCCCACGCGAGCTTATCGTCGCAGATGTGTTTTACGCTCGCCGCCTCGCCCCTCCTCGCCTACGCGGGCTTAGATTACACTCTAGGGGTAGGGCAGACAAGACTACGTGGAGTCGGTTTTGCAGCGATTCGTTTCTGTCACTAACTTTTGTAGCACAACTTAATGAATTTTTAATTCAAAATAAATATGTAAAAATAACTCAAATTTGATTACGTTATTTCTATTAATTGTGTGCCTAAATACTGTTATGCTAATAGTCATTATGCCTAGTAACATTATGCGAATTTAATTTATGCCAAAACAAATTAGCCTTCAAGATAATTATGAAAACATAAACTGTATGCCAAACAAATATATGGCAAAGTATTATTATGGCAAAACAAATTATGCCAAAATAGTTATGCCAAAGTATATTAGGAAAAAGAACATTAAGCAAAAAGAAGGGATCCCTTTTAGTTCTCTAGTCAGCCATATTTCTTATTTCCAGTAATATTACCAAATTAATCAAAATAGCGAAATATTTGACAGCTCTTTGCGGCGTTGCCCACTTTCTGTATCAACGCTCTTAAATGTAATGCCCTCCACGATACATCCTCAGGAAATGTTGACGACCACTCGGGCGCTATCACCAACTCCTGAGGAAGTCCCGCGGAAGGGCCAAACACGTGTCGAGTATAGGTTAGGGTGCGATGGCATATAAATATGCTCCTTATTGCTTTTCCTGAATTTGTGCATATTTTTTGGGCGGGAGGGCGATGCTGCATTCTGTATCCAAGCCTGGAATCTTTTTCGCGGAATTAATACTAAATATTTTACATAAGATTTAGGCGTATCAGCTAACCAAACATACACTTGTGAACGGGCGCAAAAAACGCAGAAAAAACGTCACTCAAACCGGTTTTGTTCGGTTCACGCGTCATTCGTTTATTTCAAATACTTGGACAGGGGCAATATATCTTTCTTGTTCTTTCTCCTAGACTCTGTGAAAGTTTGAGCGAGATATAAATAAGTTTTATAATCAATGAATGTCAAAAACTAACGCAGAGACTACTCGGCCGCTGCAGCCGAGCCACAGATTCAGCTTATATTTTTGCTCCACCGAATCGGCCGTCATAATCATAATCATAATCATCATTTATTGCATTCATGTAGTTTACAAGTTGTTACAAAGTATAACAGACGAGAGGGTTAAAAGTTTAAATAATATCTGCCTAGCCTTTTCCCAACTATTTTGGGGTCGGCTTCCAGTCTAGCCAAATGCAGTTGAACACCAATTGGTAAGATAGTCCAGAGGGGTCCCTGCTGTCATTTGTAGATCTTTGACAGCCGTTACAGGAAGTCAGTGACCTGAAAGTCTGTCATCCAGACTTATCAAGGGGTATCGTATTACCCAGTACTAGCTGGGTTGTGGAGGTCAAATATGCAGTCGCTCCAGGTAAAATACTGGTATATGGCTGTATCCGGTTAGACTGGAAGCCGATCCCAACATAGTTGGAAAAGCGCTCGGCTGAATGATAACGACGGTTTTTCAGAAAAAGAAACAGATCTAAAAATAACAACGGGATGTCCAGCAACATTGATTTTCATCGTACAGAGTCTGAACCAAACAGACATTATAACGAATGAAACTTTTCAAAGTTATTGGGAGCTTTCACAAAATCCGACCCTTCACTAAACTTGCTTACTTTTTCAACATCTGACATGTCATCAAACTCCTCCAACAGATCTTGGATGGAGTGGATAGTTTCCAGGTAGTTAATTCTGTCTCCAGGTAATATATTTTCCTGCCTGTCTTCGGATTTTGCTGCATTCGGGAAGTCAACCTTGTCTGGAAAAAGAACAGCATATAAAACAAAAGCGACAGCATAATTAGACAGGTGTGGTTAGATTTTAGAACTAGCAGTTCGCCTGCGACTTCTTCCGCAAAAAATAGCTCGGCTAATTACCATGATATCAATATAATTTATAGCCTATTTGACTCGGTAAAGAAGTAACTTTTTAACGGCAAAAGAATTTTGGAAATCGATCCAGTAGTTTTTAAGTTTATTCGTTACATACAAAAATACAAATCTTTCCTTTTTATAATATTAGTGTAGATGTAGATGTAGAACTGCCGTCTTTTAACTAGAAAGCCGTTAATCTTCAAAAGGTATGTTTTCACTTTTTAATAGAAAGTGATAGAGTTAAAAATTCTCTATCTTTCTGTCTAAGAAACATTTTTATAATGTAAATAGTTCCAAAGATATGAAAATTTTGTAGGCCGTTAAGTAACATAATTGATTAGTGTAAATAAATAAATAAATATCTCTGAACATTAACATACAGCGCCATCTAGTGCCACACTAAGCAACGAGGCTTGTGTCGTGGACACCAGATAGATGGTATACTACGTAGATACTTTTTGTTTGTAAATACATACTTATTATACATATAAAGATCCATGACTCGGAAACAAATGTCCATGCTCATCACACAAACATTTGCTCCAACTGAGATTCGAACCCGGGACCCTAAGAACGTAAGGCAGCCTCACTACCGCTGCGCCATTCGGGTCGTCAACTGTGTATGTGTATTTATTAGTGTGTTGGCCATCAACAAACTAAACAGCTTTTTCCATGGGACGAACATAGTTATCATCATTGATCGTTCTCCTTGCCCTTATCCCAATTTATTTGTGGTTGGCGCAGTTTGTCTTTTTATTCCATACTTCTCTTTTACTCGTCATTTCAGCAGTCACCTCCTTTCTAGCGATATCATCCTTCACACAGTCCATCCATAGTTTCTTTGGTCTTCCTCTACTCTTATAGCCATCCACATTCATACTCAACATTTTCTTTGCTACATTTTCCTCATTCCTCCGCATTACAATATGTCCATACTACGATACCAGATTACCACACACCATCGAAATAGACATGAACGTAATCGTAATAACCACGAGAAAATATTCAGCTGCCCCATCATTATTATCATCATCCTCAGCCCGACGTCACCCACTGCTGGGTATAGTCCTCTCTTTGTTTGTGCCAAGCTCCACGCTCTTGTGCCAGCCTCATCCAGGATATTCGCGCGATGGCAATAATGTCTACCCCACAAAGTTTCAATACCTCCTCGAGCCAAAAGTGTGTGTAGCCGCCGCCGCACACACACACACCACATTCTAGCCACACTCCATGAAAATTTCAGGTGTAAATTACGAGCTAACAGGTAAGGGCTCTTTGGCAGACGAACAAACAGTGAAGCCAAAGCCGTGCCGTGAGCAATGGGGTCCGGTACGGAAACGTAAAAAACTGGCCAAGTGCGTGTCGGGCCACGCGCAGTATAGGATCCCGTAGTAGCCCGTTATCACAATATAGAACGATTTATTCTAAGGATTTTGTATTTCTGCTTATTCTAAGTTTATTTTCGAGTATAACTTTTATACCACGTTTATTTGTAAGGCTGTAAGGATTTTGTATTTGGTACAAAATTATCACAATATAGAACGATTTATTCTAAGGATTTTGTATTTGGTACAAAATTATCTCAATATAGAACGATTTATTCTAAGAATTTTGTATTTGGTACAAAATTATCACAATATAGAACGATTTATTCCAAGGATTTTGTATTTGGTACAAAATTATCCAACACCCAAGTTCAACGACTATTACTGCTAAACTAATAAAGTTATCTTAACCACTATCATTTTTCTTTAAAGTTCATGAAATGCACTACCATCATGATTTGTTCCAGAATTTTCAATCCAGCAGTTTAGCTTTTAGGGGGGGGGGGGGGGGACGCCCAACTCAAACAAAAATTTGCACAATTTCGTAAATGGATCATTAAATCGAAAAGTAGTGTTAGCAACCCCAAACTCATTTTAAAAGATCTATTCAACGATCTGCCACACGACCGCGACCGGGTAGACGACGAAAAAAAAATCATCCCTACTTCACATGAGCTACCCTAGAAAAAATATTTTCCTAAAATTTATTATACCACTTTGTATAGTAGTAGTCTAGTACTTACAGTATTTTAGCAAAACCTGGGACAGACAGACATGACGAAACTATAAGGGTTCCTTGTCAGGTCTACGGAACCCTAAAAAAGACATGCTTGTTAGCTCAAACAGTTTTTCTTTACCTTCTGGTTTATCTAACAAATCCTGCTCCAGATTTTCATCTTCCTGGCCGGAAGGCTTGAATAGAAGATCGTTATGCCCTTCGGTTACTGATGGTTTCTCAGGGATCTCTGTCTCATCATTGATGTAAGTCAGCCATTCCAGGAAGGTCTGAAGCTCTGGTGGTAGTTCTGAGACACGGAGAGAAAAAACCAAAATGGGGATCTTTGAGAATGGATCGGTGTGAGTTTTTGCATGGTTGGCGCAGTAGATGAGTGATTGGCTGCTACACTGCGAGTTGCGGGATTTATATGGCTTACCAGAAGTCGTTTCTGTTTTGTGTTACAGTTACTGTTAGCCTGTATCATCCCACTGCTGGCCAAAGGCCTCTCCCCATTTTTTTTTTTTTTGGATGGGAAATCATCAAATGACTTCTCCCGCTCTGGGCCGAGCAGGAGGGAGTGTCAGACTTTTACTGACTAAAACCCATCCATGTTCCTTCCTCGCCCTTTGTGTTCCGGGGCCACGGTATCTCTTTCGAATAGTCCCGCAGCCCCGGCAGGCTTCGGTCCTTGCGGACCCCTTCCCTATTGCTGACTCTCTTTGAGGCGCGCGTGGAACACGAACGCGCCGTCGACACGGCCTGTCGTCATGAGACGTACGGACGGCGAGCTAGCCCATAGCTCCCCGTCCACAGGCCCGCGCCTACGGTGGCCGGAAGCCACCACGTGGCCCCCGACGCCCGGGGCGTCTCCCACGGCGGCCGGGACGTGAGGATCTCTCCCTGTCCTGTTCCGCCACCTCCTTCGCTAGCATGACTGCTTCGCAGAAGGAGGTGACGGCGTCCCATTCCGTCTCGCTCCGGACCATGGCACGAACCAGGGCCAGGAGCGAGAGGTTGCCGCCGCCGATCGCCACCTCGAGGACACGGCGGTGCTCCACCCAAGCCGGGCACACCTCCACAGTGTGCTCCACCGTATCCTCCGGTCGATCCTCACAATGGTGACACCCGGACGTTTCCTCCCGCCCGATTCGGTGCAGGAACTTACCGAAACAACCGTGTCCGGTAAGAACCTGCGTCAGGCGGAAGGTGAGGACGCCGTGGCGTCTCTCCAGCCACTCCTCAAAGAGGGGACTTACCGCCACTATTGTGGCGTGCCCTGCACGGGGTTGCGACAGTCGCTCTCTCCATGTCGCCATGAGATCACGCCGGAAGTCCGTCCGCTGAGCGACAATTTGCCGCGGCAGCGGAGTTTCCCCCCGTCGTAGCGCCTCCGCGCACCACTCATGTAGGCGCGCGAGGACTATCGCCTCCAGATCCCATGGCGGCAATCCGGCAAGGAGGCTCGCCGCCTCGCGGGAGATCGTGCGGTACCCCCGGATTAGCCTTACGGCCACCACCTTTTGGGGCGCGTTCAAATAGTTGGCGGCTCGCTGCCTCAATGAACGCGCCCACACCGGGGCCCCGTAAAGGCCCATGGACCGCACGACTCCAGCGTAGAGCCTCCGGCAGGAGGCGTTTGGCCCCCCCAGGTTGGGTAGGAGCCGCCTGAAGGCAGCCCCTGTCCGCTCCAGTTTGGGGGCCAAACGTCGGAAATGCTCCACGAAGTTCCACCGGCTGTCGAGGACAAGTCCCAGGTATTTCAGCGTCGACTCGACGCCGATGGAAACCCCTAGGCCTCTCCCCATGACTTCCAAATTTGTGTACTTCCAATTGGTCGTTGGTTTTGTCCAGCTCGTCCCGCTGTTTTGTGTATTCGAGTTTAAATCTTTGTAAATGCACCTGCTGTAAGCCAAACGAAACTCCTAGAGAGAGGCAAACGCTTAAAAATGAGATAGTTTTTGAGGCACAAGGGGCTCTTGGCTGTGAGCATCGCGCGCCTGAAAGCGAGTCAGCAAAAGGAAGGGGTCCGCAAAGGCCGATGCTGCCGGGGCTGCGGGACTATTCGAAAGGGATACCGTGGTCCCGGAACACAAAGGGCGATGAAGGAATATGGATGAGTTTTAGTCAGTAAAAGTCTCGACACTCCGCACATTCTACTCCGCCCAGAGCAGGAGGGGTCATTTGATGATTTACCATCCGAAAGGGCTTTTTGCTATCAGCCCATGGAGTCAGTCAAGGTTAAGCAACGCATGAAGACGACGGTCCTTAGATAGGTGGGACGGTCCTTTTCATTGCAATACTTCCTGTGCCTTTAAAAGCACGTTAAGCCGTTGGTCACGGCTCTCAATTGTAGATCTTTGATAGTCGTTACAGGTAGTCAGTGGCCCGAAAGTCTTACAACCAGTCTGACCAAGCGGTATCGTATTACCCAGTACTAACTGGGTTGTGGAGGTCAGATAGGCAGTCGCTCCATGTAAAATACTGATATTCAGCTGCACCTAGTTAGACTGGAAGCTGACCCCAGCATAGTTGGGATAAGGCTTAACAGATGACGATTTAATCTTAGAAAAATGCACGGCTCTGGGATAACCGGGCCGAATTTCCGGGTAAAAACAAGTTAAAAAAATAAACTTACTCCTGCATGTTTTCTGCTGGACCTGATAGTCTACCAGGTCTGTCATAAGATGCACCAGCTGCTGCATCAGAGCATTAGCTATGGAACCCTGTTTGGATTCGTCATCACTGACTCCTGGAAACAAGAAGAACTGATCACTCTTGTTCACAAGGCGCTGCTAACTCAGCCTGTAATGTTTTTACTGCCGGGAAATAATATTACTATATTTTTTTAAATTGTTTTTTTTAAAGAAATATATGTAAATAAATACGATAGTAAAATAAATAAAGACGAAAATAATAATAAATATCGCTGGACATTACACACAGCGCCATCTAGTGCCACACTAAGCAACGAGGCTTGTATCGTGGACACCAGATAGTTGATATACTACATATACACTTTTAGTTTGTAAATACATACTTATCAGACATAAAGGGTGCTAAACACCTGTTCACTTGGAAAGACACTTTGAAAGGCACTTGTTCTCCTTATCATTGCGATCATTTTTTTGTTCTACACCCTGCTACTACTACTATCTGGGGACCTTCTAGTTACGGAGATATTGGGGGTCAAAATTCCAACTTTTTGACAAGTTTTTTTTAAATACAAGTTTTTAATGCAAGATTTTTACTTTAAACACCTCCATGACCCCTATAATATATACTATTCAATCCATCCAACAGCACAATGTTTTGAGTGCGTTACATTGAGCTCTACGACAAAACACGATTTTTCACCCCAAAAAAAAAGTCATTTCCCAGCAATAATTTTTGCGTAAAGTTACTTAGTATGATGTACAGAATGCTTGGTTGACGGCTTGGTGATGAGGTGGTTTACACCCTGTATAAACATGACTCGGAACAGAATACTGTCCGGGCTCATCACACAAGCATTTGCTCCTACCGGGATTCGAACCCAGGACCCTAAGAACGTAAGGCAGCCTCACTACTTCTGCGCCATTCGGGTCGTCATAAAAATAAGCCTTTCCTTCGAGAGAGGGTCGACCACGTGGATCGAGTGCTACCGGTTTCCTTATGATGTGTGCGTGTGATGTGTGTGTGTGTGTGTGTGTGTTCGGTGTGTTTTTTTGAGAGCAGTGGAGATGGCAAACAGCACAATAATCACTGAAATAAGATTAAAGTAAAATAGTAGCCTAAATTACTCCTTATTACATCAACTATTTGCTTGTAAAAGTCCAGTCAAAATTGGTTCGTCCGTGTCGGAGATTAGCCGGAACAAACAGACAGACTGACTTTTTTCCGATTAGATCCGTTTTTACTTTCATTTGCATTTATTAAAAGGCTGTTATTTTGAAATTACAAACAGACATTTCAATAGGAGAGACGACAAAAAAAATCTAATTAGTCCGTCACTTAGATTATCAAAAAAAATTCAACCCGTGTTTTTTCTTTTGTTCCGTAAACCAAAATTGACGAAGATAATTAGACTAAATTATGATTCCAGTTTGCATTAATTCCCAACAAGCCGGATTTTTGTGCAGGCCTTGGATGCGTCATTACAAAATAATGACATATCAAAAGTCCCTATCGATTCCGCTTGTGCGTTGTTTTTTATTCGAGGTCAAAAGTCACAAATTTGCGTTTTTTGCGTATATCTCTGAAACAATGAGAGCTACCGAAAAATGGTTCAAACAAAGTTTGTAGAACGAAAAATTGTCTACAAAAAAGATTTCAACACTTTTTCTTCTACGGTGCACTGTTCTTGAATTATGGCTATTTTAAACATAGAAATCACGAATATGCACTCATACGTGGCCAGTGCATCATCGGGTTAACCATTTGAACTAAAAATATTAGAACATAGTTTTATTTGCCCCATGCACACAAGTACGTGAAAAATATACAATTCTTAGTGAGTCATCGTCCGTCCCTAATTCTATTGGGCGGTTGGCCTTGAGAAACATCTGCCTGCGACACTCCATTTTTCGGGTCGAAACCAGCGTATACCTGCTTTTCCCGAAGGACATAGCTCTAGTAAATGCAGTCAGTTTTGAACGGTTTTTCGTAGTGAATAGACGTGTCGTGTCGTGTCTCTTTTTAAACAGTGCCGTTAAAAATTTTTGTAAAAATGTCAGAAATTTGCTTTATTTGCAATGAATCTTGAAGTCACGATATCTCGAAAGCGATGCTTTGTAGAAGAAAAGTGTTGAGGTCTTTTTTGTAGACAATTTTACGATCTACAAATTTTATCTGAACTATTTTTCGATAGCTCTCGTTGTTTCAGAGATATACGCAAAAAACGCAAATTTGTGACTTTTGAACTCGAATAAAAAACAACGCACAAGCGGAATCGATGGGGACTTTTGATATGTCATATTTTGTAATGACGCATCCAAGGCCTGCACAAAAATCCGGCTTGTTGGGAATTAATGCAAACTGGAATCATAATTTAGTCTAATTATCTTCGTCAATTTTGGTTTACGGAACAAAAGAAAAAACACGGGTTGAATTTTTTTTGATAATCTAAGTGACGGACTAATTAGATTTTTTTTGTCGTCTCTCCTATTGAAATGTCTGTTTGTAATTTCAAAATAACAGCCTTTTAATAAATGCAAATGAAAGTAAAAACGGATCTAATCGGAAAAAAGTCAGTCTGTCTGTTTGTTCCGGCTAATCTCCGACCTTTGACCTCGAATAAAAATCAACGCACAAGCGGGATCGATGGGGACTTTTAACATATCATTATTGTAATGACGTATTCAAGGCCAACGCAAATTTGTGACCTTTGACCTCGAATAAAAAACAACGCACAAGCGGGATCGATGGGGACTTTTGACATATCATTTGTAATGACGTATTCAAGGCCTGCACAAAAATCCAGCTTGTTGGGAATTAATGCAAGCTGGAATGGCTATTTTGACTGGACTATAAGACGCTTTTAAAATTCTCAATACGTCACGACATGGTATAATTTTTGGCTAGTTCTGACGTCACGAGCCCCCCTCCCGAATTTTGATGAGTTTTATCTTTGTCAATATTCATTGATTTACAAAAACAAAAAATACGTGTCCATTAATTTCTAATACTCTAACTGACGGACTAAATAGATTTGCAATTTTTTGATACTGTCTTCATGCCTATTTAATTTTTGTATTGATCAAAGTTAATACCGGTTTTCTTAAGGTTATGAGGCAATTCTTCGACATTTCTTGTCTCTTGCACCGCCTTAGCCGCTTTCTTGCATACCTTCTTCATGTTAGCCGACAGTGCTGCGAATAATGACTTCTGATCTACATCCGGATAGTCCTCCTAAAAACAAATTGCTAAAAACCTGTTCTCAAAGACGTCACTCAAAACTTAACTTTAATTGACAAGACGTTTTACACCGTTTTCAATACGGAACCATGTGAACAGATAAAAATCTCACCTCTATTAATTCATCTCTACCCTCTTTCTGTCTCACAACAGGGTGGTATAATCTGTTGTCGTGTAATTCTGGGTAGTCTACCAAACTGAAAAAAAAAACAAATCCATAATCTTCTTGATCTAGCCTTATCGGTCTACAACATCTCCGAGAATGCACGCGGCAGCATCGACGATGAGATCGGCAGCTCGTTTTGTTTCTCGCTCTTGTGAATGACGGTTCTGAGCGACAGAAAGAGATAGGAGCATGGAAAAGTACTATATCATGCTGCCAGATGAGGTTCAACCCTAACTCAGACAGTGCTTGAGGCAGCTGCGCGGAGCGGGAGGAGTGTGGGCGTCAACATCCATCCTGCGCATGATTTTCCCAAAGAGAACTCGATCAGACGAAACGCATCGCGACTTTTATTGATTTCATAATTTTCAGCCGAAAGATGTTCACTGTTGGACATGGGCTTCCCCGAAGTGTTGCCTCATTGACCGGTCCCGTGCGACTCGCATCCAGCGGATTTCCGCAACTTTCACCAGGTCATCGGTCCACCTAGTAGGAGGCCTTGCAACGCAACGTCTTCCGTTTCGCAGTTGCCACTTTTTGGGTTTATTACCGACCAATCTTACCAGGTTGGAGCATATTGTGGAAGTCAGTAAAGCAGTCTCTCCATGTCACAAATCGATCTACTCAAATGTCAACTACCGTACCATGGAATATATTGGGGTCGGTTTCCAGTCTAACCGGATGCAGCTGAATACTAGTATTTTACATGGAGCGACTGCCTATCTGATCTCCATAACCCTGTTAGTACTGGATACATAAAAATCTAAAATACTTTACCCAAAATTCTCATCATGTCCACTGGATCTCGAAACCCGTTCCTTATCTGAGTGAATACTGGCTACAGCATCTGAATGAGGATTGATCTTTCGAACAAACTTTTTAAATTTATTTTGTACCCATCTGCCTGTAAGTAGAGAGTATTAATTTTAGTGTACCAGACCGTTTTCGGTCAGATCGGCCAGTTATTGGTGACGATAAGATGGTGGGTACTAAGCTTCAGAGCCTGGCCCACAGCCGCAAAGTTTATTTATTTATTTTATTAATTAACACATACAATTGTTTTAACAGGTGAGACCCAAGCTAACAAAAGTAGTCATGTAGAAGTTCAAGTTATACAGTTGACAATATACTAAGTGTCACCCTCTGGAATTCCGCCAATGAGCAAGAAAATATATCCAAACGCCGAGAGACAGTATTGAGTATTCTTACTGCACGACACACTGGTGCAAACTTAAATAAGTTAGTACGGGATGCCGGAACTTTAAAAAGCCCCTCCCTTGGTCCCAACCGTAGCCTCCTGTCTGGAACGAGCAATCCCAACGATTCTAATATTTGTGGATTATTAGTTGCATGTTAGTCGGTCTTTTACAGACTTTACTTCGGTGAGTGTGTTCAAGAGTTCTACGAGCTCATTCTACCATCTCCCTTCTGCTATCGGGAGTCCAGACATATGCAAGTTACCCATGCTGGTCATCAGCCACAGCTTGTCGATGTTCCACACATTCGCACGAAGCACTTTGTTGAGTGGAATTTCCTGCCAGCGTTCCCAAGTTCGTTTGATACCAATCTATTTAAGCCGAGAGATATTAGGCTTCTGTTGGGCTCACTCGTTCCATCGTTGACCTCATATCTGTCCTCAGGGTAAGATTTAGGTCAAGAATAGACCCATTAAATATTAAAAAAAAGCTTGCCAAAGACGTGAGAGGTTTTATAGTTCACCAGCGTGTGGGCAAATACAACTGCTCTCTCTCTTCCCTAACCTTCATAATCCCTTTTGTCTAATACACTAAAGGATTCTGCAGACTACACCGTAGCAATAAAAAAATTGCGTTCAGGAGGGTGGACAGGTTGCTGGTATTCAGCTGCATCCAGTTTTACCCGACCCCAACATCATCTGCCTATTCTTTTCCCAACTATGTTGGCGTCGGCTTCCAGTCTAACTGATGCAACTGAATACCAGTATTTTACATGGAGCGACTGCTTATCTGACCTCCACAACCCAGTTAGTACTGGGTAATACGATACCTCTAGGTAAGACTGGTTCTCAGACTTTTTGGGCCACTGACTACCTGTAACGATTGTCAAAGATCTACAAATGACAGCCGGGACCAACTGCTTAACGTGCTTTCCGCAGTACGGAGGAAACTCAGTATTAATTGGGTGGTCACCCATCCACAGACCAACCTAGGCAAGCACGGCCTAAAGGCCGACCCGAGCGGCTGTTATTATTTAGCCACGAGCTCTTAGTTAGGAGACGACCTCATCACATCTGAAAACGTTAGGCATATAGATGATTACATACCTGATCTTTTAAGAAAATCTTTCTTGTTAAGAGCTTGCTTGTCGACTACAGCATCATCTATTTTACTTTTCATATCATTATCCATTTTATCCGTCCGTATACCATACTCATCATCATATATATCGTCCCAGAAGACCAAATTACTGTCGTCAGCATTTCTTTTAACTATTGCTCTGAACTGCCTCGGTCTATCTTTTTTATGTGGAGAAATTTTAAAAAATTTCTTAAAAATATTCTGTTTTGTATTGGTTAAATTACTTCTGCGGGCGGTTACTGCTGCTGTCGTTGATGTGGTTCCGTTAGAAGCTGTATAAATAAATTTGTTAATATTATTATGGCGTGTGGTTACATATAGACACGAGTAAACTTTCCTAAAGGGGTTTGAATTAAATGGCCGGAGTAACTTCCGACATTTTTTTTTCAAAGTTGCGGCCACCCTTGAAACCTGTTATTAATCGACAGCTGGCATCAATACAAACAAATTTTGAATGAGTTGAAATGTTCTAAAGTGTCACGTTCCGAGAAATGAGCTATAAAGTTAAAGTCCATTCTCTGATGGCATCTTCATTTTCTGTTTTTTCCGTCACTTCCCCCTCAAGGTTCATTGGAAGATCAGCGTCAGACAGCATCACCTGTCTGCCATAAATGCTGAAATGGACCTTTTTGGCGCAGCCGTGGGCCACACAGCACATCTATGTTTTCCTCCTTATTTTGTATCTTTATTATATTATTGTGTGTGTGCTTTATTAACTGACGTCAAATAAATATTTTTTCTTTCTTCTTTCTTTAGCACAACTTTGATTTGATTAACCACGCATAAAACCTATTGCGATCGTTAGCTGGCATCAATACAAACAAATTTTGAATCAGATTAAATGTTCTGAAGTGTCACGTTTCTGGAATATAAACTCTTAAAGTTAAACCCATTAGCCCAATAGCTTATAACACGGAAACGTGACAAACATTGCAAGCATGAGGTTGCAAGCGCGACCGCTAAGCATGAGGTTGCAAGCGCGACCGCTAAGCATGAGGTCCTGAGTTCGATTCCCAGGTCGATCAGAGTGTTATTGGGTTCTTCCATCAGGCATTTCTCATCAGCAGTCACGTAGTCTGGATTTGTGCCCAGTTGATGGCAGTAGGCTCGCCCCCTATTACATGGGACTTAAACATAACTAGCGTAATGTGGGCGTATTAATGCGTACACCTCCGCCCCCTTCGGGGCTTACAGGCATGGTGTGCTGTAAAGTTATGTTGACTGGGACTTTGAGATCATCACTCATGTAAAACCTCCTCCACTCCAGACCGGCATCACCTCATCGCCTCCTCTTCAACCAGGTGATAACACACCATAAACACGTACCCAGATCGCTTACTCACCTTCTCTCATCTATAGTTTGCTGTATGGAGTCCCGTAAAAAATGTTGAGCAGTTGTGATGGTGTTGATCTCCTGCAGTTTTTACACGTTTGCGTTGACATAAGAGGTGTAACATCCGTTCCTGCCGAAGTCCCATGTTACTCGGAGTTGGCGCAACACGTTTTCTTCTTCCATTCTCCTCTGTCAACCGTCACGCTATCATTTACACCTTTTTCCTTCATATCACTCCTCACACAATCCATCCATCGTTTCTTTGGTCCTCCTGGTGGAAGTTTTTCTAGTGGAAGATATCAGTGAAAAAATCAAAAGGTAACATACCTACCATTACCATCAACAGCAGTAGCATTTTTAGTAACTTTGTCGGTATTTGTCTTGTTAACTAATTTGATGTCAGTAACGTTCATGACACTATCTTTAATGGAGAGAAGTACCCTGGATCTGTGCCCTATGTTCTCAATCATGTCTGAGTCGTACATGGGGTAAGCAGCGTCAGTGGCAGTGATGTTGCTTTCCACTGAACTGTTTAGGGTAAGCAACATGTCCGTGAGGACGGAACTGAAAAGAAATTTGAACTTGTTAATATTTAAAATTGGATATAAAAGTGATATTACAGTGCACTAGTGAATGTGGATGAGTATAAGAGTAGTGGAGGATGACCAAATAAACGATAGATGGACTGTTTAAAGGATGATACGGCAAGAAAGGAGGAGTCTGTTTTTTTTTTAAATGGCATCTCGCAATTCAACCTGAGAGGTTGTCGTCTGCTTAACCGGACAATCCAGTGGATGCCTTAAGTGTAAGGCCTCCAGCCAGGGCAAAAAACACTTACAAACTAAACGACGACACGCTAAGGGCACCCACTGCGGGGTACGGGCCTCGGCTTAGGGCGTCGCAGGGAGAGGACAGCAAGGGGACAGAGTGGAGGAGGTGTCTGATGAGATGACGAGTAATAGAGAAGTATGGAAGAAGAAGACATGCTGTGCCGACCGTAAATGAATTGGGATAGGGCAAGAGAATGATGACTACAGTGCACTAGTGCGTGTGTGAATACAAAGTGCACTTTCTCTTTTCTCACTTGCATACTCGGCCCTTCTCTCAGAGATAAGAGTTGAGTTTGTCCTGACATCTCCTCCTGGGCTTGCTACGTTATCGTATACTGCTGATCCGAACCCTGTATGTGGTTATTTTAGCCCATAGCTCCTATAGTATGCGACAGATGTGACGAATTCGACTATCAATGATACAATTTGTCCGGTCAAGGATTAGCGATATTCTAGGTACTAGCAACTATCTTCGTTGGTTTTCAAAAAATTGTTAATAAAAAAAATTTCGACCTGCAAATTTTTTTGTTTCTTTTTCCCAATGTGAACCCATAGCATATTGTTGCCCTCCGAATAAGCCTATTTTAATCTCGGTAAGACAAAAACTATAGATATGAGAGTTCTGTATAGAATTTTTTGTTTTACGTATATACACATGTAAGAATATTATTATATCGACAGAAAAAAAACAAAATGGCAGCCACATAGCGGGGAAGTGGTTTGGACCTAGGTGTGTAGTATATTTGTGTGTTAAAATAGTTGTTATATAAGAACCCAGAATATCGCTTGTATGACCGGACACATTGTAGATTTACCGAAAACACCACTGTCTGGATATTAGTAACTAGGAAAAAAAATCACTCACCCAGAACTCTTTTTCGGTTTTTCTGTTTTTCCATATTCAAGGGCTTTAAACCAATTACCGATATAAGCGAAAAAATCACTGAGTGTCATATTATCGCCTACTGCTGGTAGCTTACTGCAGTTAGCACAACGATTAGTTTTAGATGTAGCGTTTAAAGCAGATATATTACTTTTGGCTGCAATTAGACTCGTAGAAGCTGCTGCTGGTACTAAAGATTTGATACCAGAAGGATTATCAGGTTCGATAGTTACTGTTACTTTTAATTTAGTATCTTCATTTATTTTTTTGACGGCATTTTGAAATAAGTCTTTTCCTGGAAACATTCCGGTCGTTGATTTATCAAACCAGGTTGCAATAACTTCACTATCCCTTTTCAACCTTCTTGCTTTGGACCTATTAAGTTCTTCAGAATAATAAGAATTCGTTTCCGTCACTTGCGGATCTATAGTCGAATCAGTAAATTTATCAAACTGGTTATCAACGTTAGGATAGTTCAAACTATCAGTCATCATCATGAGTTCTTCTTTAAAATTCACTACAAGTGGCACATTGAACATAAGATTAAAATGATGCTGTCCAAATTCAGAGTCGTTTACTGACGTAAGTATTTTTCCAAAGAAATTCTCGGGTGCAGGGTCATCGAGTTTGACAAAGCTTTTATTAACGGTGACTATTGAATTAGGAGGAGCTTTGGGTTCGAGATTTGAAGCAACTGTAGGATCTTTCAGTTGATTGGACAGTGTACTAGCTTTCGAAGGTGTATTAGCGTTATCATCAGCCATACTGTTAGGATAAAAAGTTTGTGGAGTACTATAGATTTTAATGTTCTTTGCCGTAGCTCCTTCAATGTAATTTTTCAATGTTAATGATGAATCACTCAACTTATTCATGTGAAGTTTATCGATAAATCTGTCAATACTGCCTGTGTTATTTTCTCTATCAGCTCCCCGATATCCAGTAGAATCCTTGTCATCACGAAAGTCATGGGAACTTTCGAATTCAGTTGATAGTAAGTGTCTGATTCTTCTGACCATATCAACGACTATTCCATTTTCGTTATCGTCCTCTTCCTCTTTTATGGTTTCAGTTGTAAGTTCGGGCACTATTGTAGCATAGACAAGTTCAGCGTCTGGGTAGGTTAACAATAAGGAACAGTGCTGAGTTTTTAGCTTTTGCGGTCTTGGTGTAGGTGTCAGTTTAACATGTTTAGAAACTATTTGCATGAGATTTTTGCTGTCCTCAACGTCTTCTCTTGATTGGGTTGTAGGTTGCAATTGAAATCTGAGACCTTCTGATTTTTTTGCACTGATACATTTCTTACTTCCGGTCTGTGCTGGTGGCAATAATTATTATGAACGTTATAAAGATATTGTATTTTATTATTATTATTTATTTATTTATGTACACACAAAATATTTTACAGGACAATATATTAGCATAGAAGAGCACAAAGGTACTGCTTATTTCTTAAGAAATTTCTTCCAGCAGACCTGCGAGAGGAAAGTTGGATAAGAAATGTAGACACAGTGTGTAGAAACGTCAAACATTGTACATACATAGATCTAATTAAATTATTTAGAGATACGTGATAAAATGGCAAAAAGGTTTGATGATTTTTTCTTAAGGTCAACGTGTAAAATCTCAATTCAAAATTTTATTTTTTTTGTTTTTCACTCTCTGTCACTTTAAGGAGGCGAAGTACTCTTGACAAGAGAGTCTTCCATAGAAGGCGGGCGACTTAATATTTAATATCTCATTCATCAAATGTTGGCTCGAAAATTTAGACTCGGTGGCTTATACATAATAGGCTAGTTTTCACCATCAATAAATTGCAAATCTATTTAGTCCGTCAGTTAGTATTGGAAAATAATGGACACATATTTTTTGTTTTTGTAAATCAATGAATATTGACAAAGATAAAACGCATCAAATCTCGGGAGTGGGTGCTCGTGACGTCACAACGCAATAAAAATTATAGCACGGCGTGACGTATTGAGAATTCTAAAAGCGTCGTATCTTCGTCAATTTTGGTCTATTTTTTGAAAATCTAACTGACGGTCTAATTAGATTTTTTCAGGACACAAGCCTATTATGTAATTCTACAAATTTACAAACATTCATAGATACATTTATATTTTTTTTATTAGCCTATATCCCACTGCTGGGTAAAAGCCTCCCGTTTCTCCTCCATACCTCTCTATCCTGTGCGATCTCTGGCCGTAATAGCCCCGCATGATCAGATCGTTACGCCGTGTGAGTCTATCTAGCAGGCCCCAACGAGATTTATCAACAGGTGATAGCTTTTCATAAAGACATTCTTTTGTGCCTAAAGAAAATAAATAAGACATATTTTGTGCCTCGGCAGTTTTTGATTAAATGACGTTTCTATGATGTGTCTAGCTAGCGGGCCCCTTATGATTATTTTGATTGTTATTATACTTTCAAATCGCCCAATAGTGCTCGGAGTTAGATACTATTTTGTGCCTTACAAATACAAAATTTCGACCTTCTGTGAGCTATACTTCCGAAGATATTCGTTAATTAAACAAACGTCCAGCCAGCGGGCCCCTTTTTAAATATTACTCTTTTATAACATATAATAGCATTAGGAGTTTGATACTATTTTGTACCTTAGAAATCCAAAATGTCGACTTTCTGTGAGCTTTTCTTTAGAAGATATTCGTTATTTAGACTAACGTCCAGCCAACGGGCCTCTTCTTTAAATACTACTTTTTAAAATCACACATAAGCATTAGGAGCTTGATACTATTATGTGCCTTAAAAATCCATAATTTCGACCTTCTGTGAGCTATACTTCAGAAGATATTCGTTATTTAGACTAATAGTTAGAGAGCTGACGACACTTAAACCTAGTAAATTTGAAGTGACTGATTGAAGGAAAGGAGAATGCAGGGACGCGGGCGCGGGGCGTACATCGAGAACATTATTCGAGCGAGATGTTAATTACAAAGAATTTTAATGTTATGTCCTAGTTAATAAAACATAAATTGCTATGACTGAACACATCTTCGTCTTCTCAACCGTACGGCCGCCGCGCGGTGGCCGTAGATGGAGAGTTTTGTAGTTAAATAGTTATAGGTTTATCGTCGTGTCGGTAGGTTTTCGCCCGTGGTCCCGGTCCCTTAGTCCCTGGAAGAGACCACGAGTATTTTTTAGCCCGTGATTCCTTCAAGAAGTATAATATACTGCCGAATTAAATTGTACTTAGATATTTGAAATGCAGTCATTGACATTTTTATTCAATTTTATGTCATGTTTTAACATAAATATAATTACATTTGTGACAGAAAGTGGGTGTATTTTTTTTAATCCTTTATGGGTGGCATCACTTCGGGGACAAAAATCAAAGAGTGTTATTTAATACGCGAGCGAAGCAAGCGCGCGTCATTAACTTCCGTGGCCTTCCAGGGAATACGAGAAGGGTCCACGAAATTTTCCAGTATTATAGGGACCACGAAGAAAATATTACGTATTCAAACCGGCTGATTGCTGACAAAACGCCAAATCCAGACATGCGGGGGGTGACTTTCAATCGCTGCAGCAACCACTTTCTCCACTGTTTGGATGATGCAGCAGTGGTTTTTTTTACACAGGTATTGTTGATCCTTCAGATAAGCGTTGGTATTATCAGGAGACCGATCATAGATTTCTAGATTGATACCTTAATTTTTTTTTTAATTTCACCGCCATGTTTTTTTGCATTGCAGCATCGCCATTTCATGTTCACCCATTCATAACGAAGCTAATTATATATGTATATAAATCATCTGGGAGTCTTATCGGACTAGGTTTAGTGTCGTCAGCTCTCTAACTATTAGTCTAAATAACGAATATCTTCTAAAGTAAAGCTCACAGAAAGTCGAAATTTTGGATTTCTAAGGCACAAAATAGTATCAAGCTCCTAATGCTACTTACTGTATGATATAAAAGAGTAGTGTTTTAAATGGGGGCCCGCTGGCTAGACGTTTGTTTAAATAACGAATATCTTCTGAAGTATAGCTCACAGAAGGTCGAAATTATGGATTTGTAAGGCACAAAATAGTATCAAGCCCCTAATGCTATTGTGTGAATTAAAAAAGTAGTATTTAAAGAAGAGGCC
This sequence comes from Xestia rhomboidea, assembly GCA_963853795.1. Lineage (NCBI taxonomy): Eukaryota > Metazoa > Arthropoda > Insecta > Lepidoptera > Noctuidae > Xestia > Xestia rhomboidea. Next base: position 1,750,361 of record OY970783.1, read on the forward strand.
TGCTGGCTGGACGTTAGTCTAAATAACGAATATCTTCTAAAATAAAGCTCACAGAAAGTCGAAATTATGGATTTCAAAGGCACAACATAGTATCAAACTCCTAATGCTATTGTATGTTATAAAAGAGTAATATTTAAAAAGGGGCCCGCTGGCTGGACGTTTGTTTAATTAACGAATATCTTCACAAAATAGTATCTAACTCCGAGCACTATTGGGCGATCTGAAAGTATAATAACAATAAAAATAATCATAAGAGGCCCGCTAGCTAGACACTTCATAGAAAAGTCATTTAATCAAAAACTGCCGAGGCACAAAATATGTCTTATTTATTTTCTTTAGGCACAAAAAAAAAGTATTTATGAAAAGCTATCACCTGTTGATAAATCTCGTTGGGGCCTGCCAGATAGACTCACACCGTTACGCCGCCTTTGCCTTGGTCGACCTCGACGGCGCTGTTCTTCCTGAGACCGCCAACTTTTTATATTCGAAATCAGGACTTAACAATGCATATAATTCTTGACAATTATTCTTTTGACGTGATAATAACGTGTTATAAATCGATGAACACCGGCTGCTCGCACGAAAAAGTGTCACACTGTAAGGGTTATTAGAGACGAGCGGCACGTTGCCAACGGCAGATAAAGCCGCCGAAGCGTCGACGACTGCCGTCGACAGGTGGCGACGCTTGCAGTTGTGGCATGCCGCGTAAATGTGTGTCAGCGACGCGTCGGTGGCTGCCGATTATTAAATCCTTTCATGTGACTAAGATGAAGTAGTTGCCGTTCTATATTGTGATAACGAGCTACTATGGAATCCTACTCTGCGCGTGGCCCGACACGCACTTTGCCGGTTTTTCATCAATGTTTTCTTATGACGTTATCGCGTGAAATTATCGTTGATATACCGACTATACAGACAACCATTTTTTTAGGGTCCTGTTGTTGTAATCGTCGCTTCTTTTCTTAAGTCCCATAAAACAGGACGCATTTGAATTTCAATAATAAATCGTTCACTGTCAAACTCGCTGATGGTGCTATGTGCATTGTTTATTCATAACTATTCGATTTTCATTTACATATGGCAAAGGATTAATCCAGTATCAGTACTATTTCGTTTTTTACGCGACATAGATGGCGCCGAATGAGTACTATCAAAACTAGGAGCAACAATATTTCCCTTTAACTGAAGTGCGCCACACTGACCTAAACTGCGGCGCGGCAGCCGCGCTGTTGTTCTTATAATGTGAAGGTATGTGCTTCTGCCGCGCTACTGCCGCGCTGCCAAAGCCCTTATGTGAAAGCGGCCTTAAGCGTCCAGTTTATGACGACCTTTGCGCATCTCTACGGGTGCACCCGTGCGACTAGGCTTAATGTCATGGCACACTATACCAGCACCGCAACGGCACCGCTCCAATTCAGTATTTAACTTGTCACTCAAATTTGAGCACTAAATCGTGTGTCGTAAAATATAATATTTTGGAATGTCAATATGAAAAAGCCAACGGCGGTCAGCGCGCCTACCGCTACTATACAACTTGACTCGCGACCCGGAGCGGAGCGCATGCTTACAGCGTGCCGACTCCGAGTCGCTAGCGAAACAACGTCGATCACAAATGCCATTTAACAATTGTGTTCGCGGTAACAGTAAGCTTGCACCTCGCGGCCAGCGCGCGGACTGCGAGCTTGCACCTCGCTGACGACGCGTAGTTAGCGCGACTAGTCGTAGCCTAACTTTAAGACGACGCCGTGCTGCAGCTGTGCTGTTGCGGTGCCGGTGTACTGTGCCATGACCTTTACCCTCTCCCACTTCAGCCTAAATGTTTTTTTCTGCACCACCACTTGTGTCATGAAGCGCAGGGTGGTGTTTCTAATGGTGTATCCACACCGCATTTACTTTTTGTAGAGCAACGTTTGCAAGTGATATGGTGCATACACACCGCAGTTACTTTTTGTCGAGCAACGTTTCCAAGTATTATTTATTGTTAGTATATGTTGCCGTGTTAGTATATGTTAAGTAATGTTGCCTTTTGAAAACAGACAACACGTGGTAACAATTACACGCACACACACACACACACACACACTACATTTGATAACATTGTTAGAGAATGTTACCTCAACATGCGGTGGTGTGCGGTTGCACCAATACTGAGCAAAATCCGATAGCAAAAAATTATTTATTGTTAGTACATGTTGCCATGTTAGTATAATATGTTAAGTAATGTTGCCCAACTTTCGAAAACAGACAACACGTCGTGGTAACAATGGGGAAGTTTCCACTGACGTTTGTCACAACGCTTCAGTATATATCAATAGATGGCGCAGATCAGCTTTGGGAATATTTTTATAAGCGGCGTTCTAGTAAAACCCAATGAAAAAAGAATTTACTACGTAATAGATTATAAGTCAATGGTAAAATCTTTTAGCAGGGCAAAATAATCACTTTTATTCACATGTCAAACTCATTGTATGGTAACATTTTTTATTATTTTGTTGTATATATAAATTTGTTTATATAAATTATAAATGTAAAAATAAGATAATAAATATTATAAATAAATAATAAAAAATATAAATTTGTATATTGTTGTATATACACACAGAGAGTGCTATTTTATGCCTCAAGCAGACTGTACAGTACTATACTGACAGAAAAACGCCTGTGTTTGCCTGTTTTCTGGATTTGTCAAAGGCATTCGATCTCGTTAATTATAAAGCACTGTGGCGTAAGCTACAAGGAGAAACTGCCTTGCCTGGTAACATCATAAATTTATTTAAATATTGGTAAAATAACCAACAAAACAGTGTGAAGTGGGAGGGGTCGTTCTCCGATGTGTATCGGTTGGAGTGCGGGGTGAGGCAGGGGGGGTTGAACTCACCTCGAATTTTCAATCTGTACATGGATCAGCTGATCGGTGAGCTCAGCAACACTAATATCGGTTGTCATATAGATGGGGTGTGTGTTAATAACATTAGTTATGCTGACGATATGGTGTTGCTGAGCCCATCGATAGGTGCCTTGAGGCGACTGGTGTCAATCTGTGAAGCCTACGCGATAACTCAAGGACTCAAGTATAACGCCAAAAAGAGCGAAATAATGGTCTTTAAGGCAGGTGCTATAGGTTACCCAACTATACCTGAGATATCGCTCGGCGGAGCACCCTTAAATAGGGTGACCAGTTTTAAATACTTGGGTCACTGGGTTACCGAAGACTTAAAAGATAATAAGGACATTGACAGGGAACGTAGATCGCTGTCGGTACGCTGCAACATGCTGGCCCGCAGGTTTGCGCGATGTACAGAGGCGGTCAAAATTACTCTGTTTAAAGCTTTTTGCTCGTCATTTTGCACGTGCAGCCTGTGGACTAGTTATAGTTTGCGTGCATATAGCGATCTACGGGTCCAGTATAATAACGCACTCAGGATACTGTTGAGGCTGCCATGGCGATGTAGCGCGTCAAAAATGTTTGCGGAAAGGCATATAGATGGTTTTGCGGATATCATGCGAGAGAGAAGCGCTTCCCTGCTCGCTCGTCTTCGTGGCAGTACCAACAGTATGTTGAGTTTATTCGCAGATAGATGGGAGTCTCCAATGCTGCGACATTGGATGAAACTCCACAATTATTAAAACTTGTATGTTTACTAACACTAGTTTTTAAGACCATTGTTACTAACACTATGGGCGTAGCCCGAAATAAATGCTATTATTATTATTATTATATAAAGTGAGAACTGTAAAGAACCTTTTTTCTGTCCAAAAATTTAACCTAAAAAGTCTACTGTTCTTTTGCATCACTGAACTGAACTGCAAGTTTTGGCATAGTTTTTGCTGTTGTTGTTCTTCTAAGTGTTTTTGCGTTACGTCTAAACTTCTGGTGCGTTGAGTCGAGCTTAGGATCCTCCGAACTTCAGTTAAGGCTTTGTTGACATAAAAACGAGCCATTTTATGATTCCCAAGGTTGATTAGCGCCATCTAGTTCGTTCATAAAAAGCACTGGAAAATTCCCCATTGATAACATTGTTAGAGAATGTTACCTCAACACGGCAACATAAAATAACATCTGTCAACGCAATTGCAAATGTGCGTGTCCGTCATCGCCTGATCAAACGAAAGTTACTCTTTGTTATAATTTGTTAATTTATGTTATTGGCGGTATGAAAGCGATGACTAAAAATCACCAACAAGTAACAAGTAGCCACAAAAGTTGCAGATAGTTCCCTAATGTTACCGTGTTGCACAGTGTTGCTCCACAAAAGTAAACTGCGGTGTGGATGCACCTAAACGCGATCTTCTCGCTTACCACCTATTAAGCTGCGCTCCATTCCTAGCTATCAAATCCTAAGTTTGGATTTCTGTTGTTCATTATGTGACCAAAAAGTAGGTCTTTCAAGCAGGACTTCAGTATTTCGACTTCTTTGCCTTGCTTGCCTGTGTAACCTCAAGACTTGTGCTCAGATCTTGGAGCATTTCTGTCATCACCAAACCGGAGGTTAATTTAGGTGTTGGCCGCTAACATTTCTGCCTCGTGACTGCCAGCCACGAATCGCTTGCGAACAGCTAGGGTGGCAGTTGTAGTGCACCTTTTTCCATGTTGAAATTTGGGCCAGAAACGTGCAACTTGTATGTTCGCAGAGCAACTACGATAGACGGTGTCAATGAGGTCTTAATGTTCGGAGGTCAATTTAAGTGGTACTTTTTGATATTACAAGGCATTAATGACTGAGTGATTGTGTATACTGTCGAACGGTCAGATAGGCAGAAGACTGGCTTGCAGAATTTCGAGCCACTGACTACTTGTAACGCCTGTCAAAGATCTTCAAATGACAGCCGGGACCAGCGCCTAATGCTTTCCGACGTACAGTCGTGGTCTTTTCCGCCTGATCAGTTAATTTTTTTTTCGCATAAATTATGCGGAGGCGCCTAGTCACGCCCTCTTAAAGTTTAGGCCTATAATTAGGAAACCGTTAACTTTGGCGCGCAAAATTACAATAACTCTCGTTTGGCGTGCGTCACCAGTGCGCTCGGCCGATCGGTATCTTTTCATTAATTATTTCTATACAAAGTCAACGGGGCGGGGCTAGAGAGCGTTTCTATGTTGTAAGTGCAAGCAAAGATTAGCTTAGTGGTGATCAGGCGGGACGGTCCTCGATAGTACGGAGGAAACTCGGTATGTGATGGGTAGTCACCTATCCACGGACCAACCTAGGCAAGCGTGGCTTAATCTGAAGACCAAACCGAGTGGCTGTTATTATTTAGCCACGAGCACCTTCTCATAAGCACGCTGTAGTCGGGCAAAAAATAAAAAAGAAACAAACCTTTCAAGATTACTTCAAGATCTTTTTCGCATGCTTCATTTCGTGAATCAATGTCATTTAGGAGGTCGGGGATGTTGATGTTGGGGGGGTGGGTCGTTGGGGGTCTACCTTTAGCAATAAACAAATATTTTAATTCGCAATGGAGCGCAGCATTCTAGGCGTCAAACCAACCGACCGTGTACGCAACACCGCACTGCGCTCCAAAACACAAATTACTGACGTTGCTCAAAAAGCCGCTAAGCTGAAATGGGACTGGACTGGCCAAGTCTGCCGCATGCCCAATGAGCTGTGGGCTAAAACTTCTGGAGCCCTGACACAGCCAGAAGGCGCGGCAGACCTCGTAGAAGATGGACGAGGTGGGACGATCTGGATGAAATCAACGACCAGTGGTCCACATTAGCCCTGGATTTGCCCAGCAGTGGGATGACGCAGGCTAACAGTATCAGTATATTAATAAAATGAAACTGTCATAGTGTTTGTAAGTCATCATCATGATCATCCACAGCCCGACTTCACCCACAGCTGGGTATAGGCCTCTCTTTGTTTATGGCCAAGCTCCACGCTCTTGTGCCAGTCTCATACATAATATTCCTGCTATGGCAAGAATGTCGTCGTGTCTGTAAGTACGAACTACACTCGCGAGCAACAAAATCAACTCAAGCTGTGAGTGCGCATTCATATATGTATTGATGAAAAACTACAGTACTTTATTATAAAATCTAATAAAATTGGTACCATAGTCATCTAAATTTATTCAAAGGTTTTTAAATGAATGCTAACTGAATGAAACTGTTGAAAAAAGGGAAATTTTAAGAGGAAAGCGCCAGGATAGCCTTAGGCCTGAATTTCTCTAACGCTGATGTCGGTCGTGCGTACATTGTGTTTTATACAGCACCATACTGCGTCGCTGACTTCAGCGGCGCGTACGTCAGCCGTATTTTAATATATATTTCTCGCCTGACCGAACGTACGCGACCGAACGTACGCGACAGAACGTACGCGACAGAACGTACGCGACAGAACGTACGCGACAGAACGTACGCGACCGAAATCGGCGTAGGAGGAATTCAGACCTTAGAGACCTTAGAAGGTTCTATTGATGATTTTATTAATTACAGCTTTTGCTCGCAGCTTCTCGAAATGACGGAATATACTCACGGAACATTTTAAATGTAGCCTATACCACTGGAAGATAATGTAGCATCCCGTTAATGAAAGAATTTTTGGAATCGGATTAGCAGTTCTGAAGATTACCCCGTACATACAAAGTCACAAACAAATTTTCGAATGAAATTTCGCGGGCTACCCTGGCGCTTCCACCTTAGCAAAGTGCTGTCGCTAGGTTACGACCAAATCCCTTTCATAGAGAGGAGTCCTGTGTGCCAGCAGTGGGTGGGAACATAGACAGATTGCGTAGAAACTACATAGAACTTGATAGAGCCGGAAAGTTCTGGAGTGGCGACCGTGAACCGGAAGACGTTGCCTTGGAAGGCCTCCCACTAGGTGGACCGATAATTTGATGGAGGTTGCGGGAATCCGCTGGAAAGCGGGAAGCGAGTCGCACGGGACTGGGCAATGTGGCGACACTTGGGGGAGGCCTATGTCCAGCAGTGGACGTCTTTCGGCTGAAATGATAATGGTAATGGCATAGAACTTAAAGGTATTTTATGTTAAATCTACGACCTCTTTAAGGTTCCTCTACTAGCAATTTAACTAGAAAAGCATCGAAAATACCTCTTTTTACCCTCTCACGCAGACTGGCTTTGATAACATTTGCATCTGCCAACAATTTAATCTTTTGATTAGGTGCTGTATGGACTGTTGGAGATTCTTTCTCATTTCTAGATTCCTTCTTTCCATCTAGAACTCCGTAGTCACTATACGCTTGTGCCTGTTGTACTAAGTTATCATATTTGCTTGCGAAATAATCTTCGACGTATTCAGTGTCAGATAGATCTCTGATTTTTCTTTGACCATCGACGAGTTCTTGAATTTCGAGCGTTGGTTTCGGGACATCTATTTGCTGTGTAAAAATTTTCCCATTTCAGAATCGAATCGCATGTAACAAAAGAGTGATGAAAACATTTATATGTTGATGGATGAAGAGAGAGAGGAAGACGAAGGAAACGATCGATGGATTGTTTGAGGAATGATATGAAGGAATGATTGCGTGACGGTTGACAGGGGAGAATGGAAGAAAAAAAAGTGTAGCGCCGACTCCAAGGCAAAATCCTGATGGTGAAACCCTATCAGATTATTTTCAGATGATAGCGCCAGACAGATGTCAACGAGCGATTAGTAATAAAAGTTGATGAATGGTGAGAAAGGTGAAAAAAAATAAACAGGGTGTAAACGGACTCTTCACGAAGCCGTCAAACCAAGCATTCTGTAGATCAAATTAAGTAACTCTAATTATCGCTGGGAAACGAGAATTTTTGGGGGTGCTAAATCACGGTTTGCGATAGGACTAAGCGGACCCTCCGTTAACACCTTGTAGAAAAGGAGAATGGGAGAAAAAAATGTGTTGCGCGACCCTGAATAAGATAGAATACGGGCAGAAAGATGATCTAGATGCTTATCCTTATCCTAGACTATGTTTGGGTTCAGCTTACAGCTTTCTAAGACACGGGTTGCTATACCGCCGAATTGCACACTCTGGGCTACTCAGTGATTCAAATGAAAACCCAGGACCTCGAGCTCAATACTCCTTCTTCTCGTCCACGAGATCTACCTAAGCATGGATAGGCCTCTGCCCTCTCTCAGGCTGTATGATGTTTTATCACTATCCGATGATGAAAATAGTCTCATTATTTTCAAACCTTATTTGTAATCATAGAGTTGATCTCGTCTGGGTACAGTGGCATGGCACCCTTCCAGTTAGGATTGAGAATGCCTTGAGGTGGATTGAATGGTTTGACGTTCTCTGAATGTGCCTCTGAGTCCTGTGAAAATAAAGCGATCAATAAAGCTAAGTACAACACCGATTTCAGCCAAGACTTGACGAAAGTGGAGACGAGACGTGAGGAGATCTGCAGGCCTAGCCAAGTTACAAACGATTCGTATCGATTCTCTTTCTACACTCGTAAACGTTAAGTCACGTGGTCAAAACAAAGGAATAGAAACTTCGTAGACAAGTTTACATCGATCAAGATGATAGAATGAAATGTATGCCCTTTACGGGGCCCCGGCGTTCATTCAGGCAGCGAGCCGCCAACTATTTGAACGCGCCCCAAAAGGTGGTGGCCGTAAGGCTAATCCGGGGGTACCGCACGATCTCCCGCGAGGCGGCGAGCCTCCTTGCCGGATTGCCCGCCATGGGATCTGGAGGCGATAGTCCTCGCGCGCCTACATGAGTGGCGCGCGGAGGCGCTACGCCGGGGGGAAACTCCGCTGCCGCGGCAAATTGTCGCTCAGCGGACGGACTTCCGGCGTGATCTCATGGCGACATGGAGAGAGCGACTTTCGCAACCCCGTGCAGGGCACGCCACAATAGTGGCGGTAAGTCCCCTCTTTGAGGAGTGGCTTAAGAGACGCCACGGCGTCCTCACCTTCCGCCTGACGCAGGTTCTTACCGGACACGGTTGTTTCGGTAAGTTCCTGCACCGAATCGGGCGGGAGGAAACGTCCGGGTGTCACCATTGTGAGGATCGACCGGAGGACACGGTGGAGGTGTGCCCCGCTTGGGCGGAGCACCGCCGTGTCCTCGTAACGGCGATTGGCGCGGCGACCTCTCGCTTCCGGCCCTGGTTCGTGCCATGGTCCGGAGCGAGACGGAATGGGACGCCGTCACCTCCTTCTGCGAAGCAGTCATGCTGGCGAAGGAGGTGGCGGAATGGGACAGGGAGAGAACCACACGTCCCGGCCGCCGCGGGAGACGCCCCGGGCGTCGGGGGCCACGTGGTGGCTTCCGGCCACCGTAGGCGCGGGCCTGTGGACGGGGAGCTATGGGCTAGCTCGCCGTCCGTCCGTCTCATGACGACAGGCCGTGTCGACGGCGCGTTCGTGTTCCACGCGCGCCTCAAAGAGAGTCAGCAACAGTGAAGGGGTCCGTAAGGGCCGAAGCCTGCCGGGGCTGCGGGACTATTCGAAAGAGATACCGTGGCCCCGGAACACAAAGGGCGATGAAGGAACATGGATGGGTTTTAGTCAGTAAAAGTCTGACACTCCCTCCTGCTCAGCCCAGAGCCGGAGAAGTCATTTGATGATTTCCCATCCTAAAAAAAAAAATTAAAAAAAAATGTATTCGTTTCTACAATCGTGATCGCTACATCCCATATAAATCGTAGCCAACTTACAGTTTTGGCTGAATTCGTTTTTGTTTTGACCACGTGACTTAACGCTGAAATGATGTCATTCCCATACATTTGGTTAGTTTTCTATGCGTTAACGATTGTAGATTGTCAACTTGGCTAGCCTAGTGGTGTGACCGTCGGACTGCCAAGTCATAGGTCTCGAGTTCGAACCCAAGGCACGCACCTCTGAATTTTCGGATTCATGTGCGTATTGTATAATTATCACTTGCTTCGGTGAAGGAAAACATCGTGAGGAAACCAGCATGCCTGAGAGATATTTCTCGACGGCATGTTAAGCCAAGTCAGAGGCCCATGGGCGGCTTAAAAACTCTGACACCAGGTTAGGCACTAACCACACGATAAAGGAAGAACTTGGCTAAGCCTACTGTTGTATACCACCAATAGAATTTCTTTATTTGCACTTCTCGTCTCCATTTAGCTTTAGTAGAAATAATCGGGCTGGCTGTGTCGGTGCACAAGGCCGTTGGTTTTAACGTGAAACGTCTTTAATTGTACCGACTCTCACATCTTTATCACAAATGGTATGAATAGTTATTAGAAGATGCTAAGGAATCGGGCTGGACTACAGTTTGAATAAAAAAAAAATGACAGTAAAATTTAACAGTCATATTTGTATAGGCCGCAGAAAGCAGCGTACAGCGTAGACGATAACATCGACGTGCGGCGGTCGCTAAACTGGACATAAAAACCTTTTTTTTTTTTTCGGATGGGAAATTTTCAAATGACTCCTCCCGCTCTGGGCGGAGCAGTAGAGAGTGTCAGACTTTTACTGACTAAAACCCATCCATGTTCCTTCATCGCCCTTTGTGTTCCGGGGCCACGGTGTCTCTTTCGAATAGTCCCGCAGCCCCGGCAAACTGGACATAAGTAGCCTGTAAACACATCTGTACAGTGCTCTGGTCTAACAAATACGCATTTTTTGTTAGTTTAACCATACTGTCTTAACGATCAGCTCAATTTCTACAACAAAAGTTGTTCAGATTCATGCTCTGAGACACCAGACGAGAGGTTGTGCGTTTTATGTTTGTTCGTCTAATAAGATTGCAAAACAAAAGTTTGGCATTCGCTAAACCGAGTTTTTGGACGCTACAGAACATTATCTTCCTGCCTTTTCCTATGTCTATGTCGGGGTCGGCTTTCAGTCTAACCGGATGCAGCTGAATACCAGTAATTTACTTGGAGCGACTACCTATCTGACCTCCACAACCCAGTTAGTATTAGGCAAAATGATACCCCTTGACCCACTGGTTGTCAGACTTTCGGGCCACTGACTATCTATAACGACTGTCAAAGATCTACAAATGACAGCCGAGACCAACAGCTTAGCAGATCATCATCATTTCCGCCGAAAGACGTCCACTGCTGGACATAGGCCTCCCCCTAGTGTCGCCACATTGACTGATCCCGTGCGACACGCATCCAGCGGATTCCCGTAACCTTCACCAGGTCATCGGTCCACCTAGTGGAAGGCCTTCCAAGGCAACGTCTTCTGGTACATGGTCGCCACTCCAGAACTTTTCGGCCCCATCGGCCATCCGTTCTGCGAGCAACATATTGTTTCTAAATTCAGTAACAAAGAATAATCTCACATACTTTTGCTTGTGCTCTCTCCTTCCGTTTCCTCTGCTCTAGTTCATCCATTTCATTATGATTCGCGTGCTCATCCGTCAGCATTTCATTAAAATCTTCGTAACCAAGGTTGTCCTCCTCTTCACCTTCTTTAATCTGCATTAGCCTCCGTAGGTTAGGAATTCGGTCTTTGATTGGAATCATCAGATTATTAAATTCACTTGTTGATTTGCTTACTCTCTGGACGTCTTGATTCCTGCAAAGTTTGATGTTTTTAATACAACCCATCCAAGCACTCTTTCTGATATCCAGTGACTATCAAGCTTTGGTTGTACACCGAACTTTGATGACAACCGTGAATGTCATAATATTGGTATTACGTTTCACACTGAGTGGATATCAATTTACGGTGACTAACAGGGTCATACATAATACGAAACTAACATTTTGACAGTTAATTGATGGACACTGAGCCCAGTTACTATCATTTCGAGCTGTCAACAGAGATACGTAATAGCCCTACTGTTCAGTCTCCGATGAAGCGACTTGTCAAAAGCCATTTGACAAGACGAGTGTGCTGACACTCGTTTGTCATTTGCCGGTTTCGTTGCCAAAGGCAAAATTTTTCGGTAAACTGCAGTAGCTACTTTCTTTTTCAATAACATTTATTATAAAGAAACAAATTTAGTTTTGTTTTGTTGGGTTGGGTTTTGAAACGAGTCGCCTGAATTTGAAGATTCTGTCACTGTGGGGGGGGGGGGTCGATGATATTTACTTAGGTATTCATTACAGAATTTTGGCTATAAATTAGTAAAATTGAAAATTAGGTCAACTGAACGTTGTCTAAATAGAGCATTATACAAATTCAAAATTAAACCAAATGTTATTAGGTTGTTGCTAGGTTATTTGTTCTTTTAGCATATGAAAATTATATCATGTGAACGTTATTTCAAGTGATACTATCTGTTAATGTGAAATCGCAAAATATACGACATAAACGGTCATATCTTTTGATCGCGTTGACTTACAAATTAGATTTTTTCACATCTGAAGGAGCACCGTGGAGTATTTGACATACATTTCAACTTGATTTCTTTACGCGTTCCTGTCAAAAAGGGTCTTGACAGATAAACAGACGGTAAACATAGTGATCATATAAGGTTTCTTTTCCCTCAAAATACTTACATGATAGTCGAAACGCTCAGCAGAACTTCAAATTCACTTGCACTGGGTGTCACAGTCTGCTTCTTTTCATTCTCATCCTTCTCAACCATGTTTAGTTTATGTTGGTTAAAGAATCTCTCGTAGGGAGTCGTGGACTCAGGGGTCAATATCTTGAAAATATCATATGTACCACTAGTGGCTTCAAAATTATTCAGAGTAGTTTTTAGACCATCTGTTTTTGCATTTTTTGCATTTTTTAATTTTTGTTTTGGTTTCGGGATCTGGTCTACTAATGTATCAGTGTTTAGGATGTTGAGATCTTTATGAAGTTTCGGGTGCTTACAATGTTTATTTGGTCTCTCTTGTTTAAATAAATCATCTAGACCAAAAGGATCTGTAATGATGTCAGGCAGGTTTTTATTCAAAAATTTGTCTAGTAGTAAGTCTAATCTTTGCGTGTTTTTGTAAAACGGGTGCATCATTTCTTTTTCGTGGGTATGAGTCCCTGCAGGTGCATGCTGGCATTTTTTGACTGGTATTCTTTTCTTGCCCGTTGGCTTGTATTGAACTAACAGTTTCTTTTTCTCTATTATAAATCCAGTAGGTTCTTCAGGTTCATTGCCAAATCTTTTCAATCTAGTTTTGTTACCAAATTTTTTTGTTCCAACAGTTTCAGTAGTTCGGTGTTTTCCAAAAAGAGACCTTCTTCGTCTAAGAACACGGTATCTTTTTGGAGAGTGGTAGAGCTTTAGTGACCTTCTCGATCTTTCTGGTGATTTAAGAACGTCCTCATCTATATAAGGAGCATCAGACTCGCTGATCTTCTTTAGAGATTTGATTTTGGCGTCTGTTTGTACCAGTTTCTTGTAGAATTCTGGAAATAATAATGTCTTTACAATAAATCAAGATGGTTTATTTCGTCGATTATCGCCCGCTAACTTTTTGATAAAATAGCACTTTTAATTTGCTATTTGTGTCTGCCAAGTACCATAAATTTATACTTAATGGGAAATTTAAGCGGTGACTACTGGGCCACTGCAGGTACAACATAGTTTGATGGGGGTGTACAGATAAAAGAAATGGTGACAGCAGGGCAAACAATATCCTATTTTTCTGGCGTAATCATTGTGCTATTCCACCTGCTGTTTGAGGAGCCTGTCTACACCCACTGCAAACGTTGTCGATGTGGCACAGAGAAATATCCACAAGAACGTAGTCGCGGTCAAAGACCTTAAGGTGGACGCACACGCACTGGTAAACGCCCCAAACGCGCCGAACGAATCGAATTTTAGAATGACTTCCATGAAATCCTACGAAATGAAAATTAATCTTTCGCCCGCGGTCGATTCTTTCGCCCGCGGTCGATTCTTTCGGTGGGTTCGACGCGGATAAGTGTGCGTCCACCTTTAGTTTCCAAAATCATTTTTGATGCTATAAAATATCAGAGACTAGGTGCCAAAAACAAAAAAAAAACTGTGGCCTCTTCGTAAGTACCTCGTAGTTTTCCACTGCCATCTATGTTGTTCAAATACAAGTCTGGATCCAGACTGTTCGGTATATCGACGTCATTAATTAATAGCTTATGCTCAGCCTGGTCCGCAGAGTTCTGGAAAGATAACTGTCTTTTCTGTAAATAAGTCTTTACAAATACCTGTAAGTGTAAATAGAAAATACAGGGTGTAAAGCACATCCCTTTGCTAACTGACAGGGTGCATTTATCTAGCGCTCCTTATTTTGAATCATAATTTTATCCACCGGAATTTATCTCAGGACCTTTTTTATCGTTTTTTCAATTACTGTTTTCAATGTAAAATTATAATCTCTGTACGCGGCACTCCATTTATGTAGATAATATGATTAAAATAAAAATAAAAACCAACAAAGAAGAAGTATTTTAACATCCCTTGTTGGTTTTTTTCGCGTGAAATCAGCTGTTCACTACCTGCCTGGCTACATGGTTCTTCGAACTCGTCGTCGCACTTGACGTTCGCTACGTGCAGTAACGATACATTGCGTAAGTGGAAATGAAACAAATCAAATTTAGATTCCCATAACGTTTCTGAAAAAAAATCTTGTACCGTTCGTCTTAGTACCTATGATATACTGTATTCACCCTATCAGTCTGTGGAGGGCTGCCTTACTCCCTCTATAATAGAAACTAGATGAGATTGATGTTCTTTATCATACTGCTCGGAGAAAAAACACCAAAACACATAGAGCAAGATCCCAGGGCCGTCTGACCTTACTTATTTTCTCATGAACGAAATGTGTGGCATCAAGTAGTGTTAGTATGTCCTGTGAACGTATGCATACCTGCTAACGTGTGCCGACGGCCAATTTTTAAATATCAGGTGCTAAAGTTGAGTAAAAATAATTCATTTTTTTCTTAAAGGCCGAGTGCTGATTTTTATATATGCTACAAAGAATATTGTTAAAAACTAATAACCAACACTGCTAGACACCGCCCGTTGACGGAGATTTCTGCCAGACGCTTTAAAGCGCAGAAAAATTAACGTGTTTTTTTTTTAAATATTTTATACTCAGAGGGTTTTTTTAATAGTCATTGTAAGCAGTCTAAACAATTCTAGGGTCTTGTGTGGCTTGGTGAAGACATCTAGTCAATGATTCTGTAATAGGTACATAGTAAATATTCTGCATCTGTAAATAGGTAATAAGGTACGAAGGGTTTGGCATATCCGTATGGATAAAAAACACTTTTTGTTTGCCGAGAAATAAAAAAAATAAAAAAACTAGGGTCGCAATTCATCATTTTTGTCTGAGTTTAATAAACCAATGCGCTCATTCAGCGACATTTTAATTGTGTTTGGGCGATGTTTGGCCCAACTGTCATTTGTCTGGCTCAAAATAGGTACTGAAATGATTTCCTGAGTGTCAAATATAAAAATGAAGTCTCAGACTATCGGGAAAATCACATATTATTTTCCGTGCTTCGAAGTGCTTGGCAGAAATTTCTGCCGACCTGAAGCATCTGGCAGTGTTAATAATATTTTTTTAACAATCTATACATATAATAAAATCGTTGAGACCAAAAAATCTGTTCATTGAAGATTAAAAAAAAAAAACCAGCCAGGGTGACTTGAAATAAGTAACTGAACATATTAAAACCATTTAAAAAAATTTTGTTTGTTTGTTTGTTTGACCGCGCATCACGTAAAAACTGCTGAACCGATATTGTTGAAATCTTCACTGGTCATCGAAGGTCTGACGGTGGAGACAAAAGTCAGTTGCAAGAGGTTCGCAACAGTTTGCAGCAGCTAAATCGTGTTTGGGCTTATTTCATGGACCTTGATGAAAACTTTAAACTTAGCTAGAGTATGACTTTCATCGAAGGTCGACGATGGAGACGGAAGGCAGTTGCAAGAGGTCATCAAGAGTTTACAGCATCTATATCGTGTTTGGGCTCATTTTATACACATTGATGAGAACTTTCGACGTAGATGGAGTATGACTGTCATCAAGTGTCTAAGGATGATAACGTAAGGCTGAGGAGGCTAGGGCACGCCACGATAGTGGCGGTAAGTCCCCTCTTTGAGGAGTGGCTGGAGAGACGCCACGGCGTCCTCACCTTCCGCCTGACGCAGGTTCTTACCGGACACGGATGTTTCGGTAAGTTCCTGCAAAGAATCGGGCGGGAGGAGACGCCCGGGTGTTTCCATTGTGAGGATCGACCGGAGGACACGGTGGAGCACACGGTGGAGGTGTGCCCTGCTTGGGTGGAGCACCGCCGTGTCCTCGAGGTGGCGATCGGCGGCGGCGACCTCTCGCTTCCGTCCCTGGTTCGTGCCATGGTCCGGAGCGAGACGGAATGGGGCGCCGTCACCTCCTTCTACGAAGCAGTCATGATAGCGAACGAGGTGGCGGAACGTGAGAGGGAGATATCCTCACGTCCCGGCCGCCGCGGGAGACGCCCCGGGCGTCGGGGGCCACGTGGTGGCTTCCGGCCACCGTACGCGCGGGCCTGTGGACGGGGAGCTATGGGCTAGCAGCTCGCCGTCCGTCCGTTTCATGACGACAGGCCGTGTCGACGGCGCGTTCGTGTTCCACGCGCGCCCCCAAAGAGAGTCAGCAATAGGGAAGGGGTCCCCAAGGGCCGAAGCCTGCCGGGGCTGCGGGACTATTCGAAAGAGATACCGTGGCCCCGGAACACAAAGGGCGAGGAAGGAACATGGATGGGTTTTAGTCAGTAAGGAGCGGGAGGAGTTATTTGATGATTTCCCATACTAAAAAAAAAAGGCTGAGGAGGCTGGCGAGGGAAGCCCTTATTTAGAAAAACTGAATATTTTAGCGATTAATGCAAATATTTTAGAGAAATTAAATTGTTACCTACTTGATTCTATACTATACCTAATATTATAAAGCTGTGTTTGTTAGGTTGGTTGAACACGCTAATTTCAGGAACTACTGGTTCGAGTTGAAAGTATCTATTACTGTTGGATAGCCCATTAATCGGGGAAGGCAACAACGAACAACAACGTTACAACGTTTATATAAAATCACGCTACAATCATTAGGAGCAGAGCATCAATGAAAAACGGAAAAAAATATTCTTTTTGAGATCTTTCGTTGCGTGCGCTGCGTAAACGGTTAAAGTTACGCAACAATCGTGTATGACGGAAAAAAATCTATAAAAATCCGCGATAGCATTATTATGTCTATCTTTTAAGGGTGTCTCACACTCTCTCTAACCATCTCTCTGTCTCTTTTATATAACGCAGACGAAGTTGCGCGGGTCAGCTAGTCTTCTATAAAACTAATTAAAAAATCAGCACTCGGCCCTTAAGAAAAAACATGTATTATTTTTACGCAACTTTAGCACCTGATATCTAAAAATTGGCCGTCGGCACAAGTTAGCAGGTATGCATACGTTCACAGTACATACTAACACTACTTGATGCCACACATTTTGTTCACGAGAAAATAAGTAATGTCTAGAATTCCTGGGATCTTGGTCTATCATTTAGAGGTCGCAGTCTCATTTAAGGTAAGCGTCCACATATCCGCATCGTAACTATCGGACGCATCGCAGATATATCCGTTAGATAACGGATCGTGGTTTTTAAACAAGAGCGTCCACTAATCCGCCCCGTACGGATCGCTCGAATCTGTGTGTTTCGTTTGATGCGATGAGTCCGATGCTTACGATGCGGACATGTGGACGCTTACCTTTAAAGTCCAGACATAATCTTGGTTTGGTCATATGAAGAAATTGATCGGATGGGATTTTAAGGAAAGACACAGATTTGATTGTCCCGTCAGGTCTGTGCACGTATTTTTCAGTAAAATATAACAAAACATCACGGCCCTTATCCCTCACCTTACCTCATAGTACACAGTTATGGTTTAGGTCCATGTAATAAGGGGCGCGCCTATTACCTTGAACCAGGCTTAAATCTAGACTCCGTGGCATCTACTGAAAAAATCCTGATGGAGAAACGCAATATCAATGTCCCCGACCCCGGGAATTCATGCTCAACAATCACGCATGCGACTAACGAAGCAGTCTAACATAATAGTGTACCTATGTGCCTTTAAAGTCATTATTTTTATCTCGGGCCGGACCAAACAGAAACTTTATTTGTGTTTAAGAGCTCGAAAGGACAAACGGTTACCACAAATTCAGTACATAGATTTATCAAACCTAAAAATCGGGGTTTTCAAATATTTTCTGCCTTAGGGGTAGTGTGATCGCGGGCCTGTGGACGGGGAGCTATGGGCTAGCTCGCCGTCCGTCCGTCTCATGACGACAGGCCGTGTCGACGGCGCGTTCGTGTTCCACGCGCGCCTCAAAGAGAGTCAGCAATAAGGAAGGGGTCCGCAAGGGCCGAAGCCTGCCGGGGCTGCGGGACCATTCGAAAGAGATACCGTGGCCCCGGAACACAAAGGGCGATGAAGGAACATGGATGGGTTTTAGTCAGTAAAAGTCTGACACTCCCTCCTGCTCAGCCCAGAGCGGGAGAAGTCATTTGATGATTTCCCATCCGAAAAAAAAAAAAAAAAAGGGGTAGTGTGATCATTTTGTATAAAATACAATGTTTCAGTTAAGGGGACTACAGGAGCTAAACACGAGTTTTATAATGCAAAAAGCATATGATTCACTGCAATAAACAAAACCAGAAAAATATATGATATTCTTCAGGATATAATTATGCTAGTGCCTAGTATGATAGTGTTTTGAAAACATAATACAACTCAATTTTACTCGATAAAAAAAAAACGAATTTGTCTCTAAAAAATATAAATTATGCTTTAGTATGGGTTTTACTCGTTAAAATATTTTTTAAATATTTTTTACATGCGATCATTCTGATTTTTGGCAAATAATTCTACAAGCAACATATTAGCATGATAGTGTTTTATTTTTTAGTCCAATCAATAGATTTTTTTGTAAATCGCAAAAAAAAAACACTCATTTCGCACTATTGGGCCCGCAGTGACTGACGTAACAACACTTTGTAGTGCAAGCTGATTAAAACTTTATTCTAACAGTATTTCAAACGAAGTTTGTACCACCACAAAAAGAGTTGCTAATTTAGCTCCAGTACCGCCTTAACTCGTACAGTGAAACACATAGAATTCGCAGGAAATTGAAAAAAAGCCAGTTTTCCAGTCAGGCAGTCAAAATGTAATGGAACAGCTGACTTGTTTTTAAATTACTGATAAATCGGTTATGAAGACAGGCAGGTTATCAGAAATGAAGACATCCCCGCAAGAGAACCAAGGTTACCGACGTAGCCCGAAGAATTGCCAAACTTAAGTGGCAGTGGGCAGGCACATTGCTCGCAGAACGAATGGCCGATGGGGGCGAGAAGTTCTGGAGTGGCGACGGCGAACCGGAAGACGTTGCGTTGGAAGGCCTCCCACTAGGAGGACCGATGACCTGGTGAAGGTTGCGGGAGTCCGCTGGATGCGAGTCGCACGAGACCGGTCAATGTGGCGACACTTGGGGGAAGCCTATGTCCAGCAGTGGACGTCTGCAGGCTGAAATGATGATGATGTTGATGTTGATGAATGAGAGGTTATGATGTACTAATACATTGTAACCGTTTGTGCGTTGGTGTCCCTTCGGCTATACATATATATATTTAAACAATGCGATGAGTCTAAGTAGCTCAACTTGGTTTGTTTTTCTAGTGTTTTAGATTAAGGTCTACTAGACACACTTGTTATTTTTGTTTTTCTTTGTCTCTAGTATTCATATATCAATGTCATGCATTCCTGTTATTTGCATGGTTACTGAAATGCTGACATTAGATGTTATTTGATTTGAATTGTAAGTGACTGTGCTGTTGGTGTGCTTATTATAAATAAATAAATACTTATATTACAAAATAAATTTAATCTTAATCCTAAATTTATAAATAAAAATATTATCAAAAATAATAATTATCTGAACCATTCAAAATATATTTTTTATAAAACAAAAAGGAATTATAAAAAAATATTATAATTTAAAAAAATTATAATTATTTTATTTTAATAATTATTTATTTATAATAATTTAAATCGTGTAGGTTATTTATTTCATCACCACTGCTCATATGATGGTGAAGGAAACCGGCATGTCCTACAATTTAAAGTTCGAAGAAATGTGGTATCCATCGCTAATCACTTGATACATTATTATATAGTATAATATTTATCTGCAACATGCAATATATTTTTAGGGTTCCGTAGGTACCTCAAAAAGTAAAAAAAGGAACCCTTATAAGATCACTTTCTTGTCCGTCTGTCCGTCTGTCACCACCGATTTTCTCAGGAACAGGTGAAGTTCGAGATTCTAAAACATCTTTACGTTTACAAAATATTATAGCACGGTTCCTAAGGATAATTTTGATATATAATAGTATCAGCTAGCATTAATAATATCAGAGTTCTCACGACATTTTCTGCATAAAATAATTCCGTATTATCCGTGCAATGTCCGCTGTCAAGTAATGATTTTGTTTTTTTTTTTTTGTTCAACTTGTCGATGGAATAGTGTTGCTATTGTTGGTCCGAACGTTGAGGAATATAGTATAGAGTTTGCTACAAGAGGAATAAGCTCTAGAAATAGCAGTTTAGTAGATTTTTTATTGCATTTGTTGGACGAAGGCGCTACTGGCCGTTTATGCGGCCACGGACATTTCGCAAAACAGCTACTGGCTGCTAATGCAGCCATGGGCGTTTCAGTGGCTAGCAAGTTGAAATTTATACCAGATACTGAGGTCATCGGGGGGAGTCGGACTCGCGACACCGAGGGTTCCGTACAAACTTAACCGTTGACGTGATTCTAGATCAACGGGAACTACCATAATATAATTATGGTAGTGGTTTTCGACCCAAAACCTACAGGGTATACTTCCGGTTGACCTAGAATTGTCAATTTTGGTTAAAAGCCAGGTCTTACAGCACGAGTAAAGGGAAAATTCCGAAAAATAAAAAAAGTGAAAATTAAGGTAAATTATTGTACTTACAAGTTTTCGCGAAAATCTAAATTTCCCCATATCTTTTTATCATATTGACTCAGTACTTTGATTTTTAAACACCTAATAAGGACTATCGACCTCAGTATCTGGTATAAATTTCAACTTGCTATGCCCACTCGTTTCTAAGAAAATCGGTGGTGACAGACGGACAAGAGAGTATTCTTAGAAGGGTTCCGTTTTTTTGTTTTGAGGTCCGGAAGTCGGAGCCGGAGGCCGGAAATGAAAACCAAAAAAATAGTGCTTGTTTTTTTGACAAGACAACAAAATTAACACGGGTCAAGGGTATAAAAATGAGGATGATACAGCCAGTAAAATTCAGAATAAATACCCATTTAAAACATCATAACACTTCAAAAACTTTGCCACAAATTCACTTCACTAATTTATAAGATCGGTCAAATTAACCCTTTTAAAGGCGCTCGCCATTAGCACTCTAAAAGGGGTACTTTGCGATATTAACCCTTAACAATAAATATGTCGGGGTATATTTAAAAGTGCCCAGGTGGTGCGCGGGACAGTTTGAGTTACGGTTCCGTTTATAGGCGGTTGTAGGGCTAACTAACTGAGTTGTGGCATGGAGTATTGAATGAATGGAGGAATTAGATCCATTATGCTCATAAACTTTGGGAGCCTACATTGTCTTACTGCAAAGTTCTAGTAATGCAGAGACATAGACACAATAATTATACAGGGTGTAAGCAACCTCATCACGAAGCCGTCAACCAAGCATTCTGTACATCAAACTAAGTAACTTTACGCAAAAAATATTGCTGGGAAACGACTTTTCTTTTGAAGTGATAAATCATGTTTTGTGGTAGAACTCAATGTAACGCACTCCAAACATTGTGTTGATGGATGGATTGAATAGTACGGGGGTCATGGAGGTGTTTTAACTAAAAATCTTACATTTAAAACTTGTATTTAAATAAAAAGTTACCAAAAAGTTGGAACTTTGACCCCCAATATCTCCGTAACTAGATTATAAGAAGGTATGGTGTAGAACAAAAAAATGATCGCAATGACGAGGAGAACAAGTGCCTTTCGGCTTCGTTAGGAGGTTTTTTACACCCTTTAAATACGGCCCACATTGTGAGAAAGTTCCTGTCTCTGGAGCCATAACTACCGGTAGCTTGGACCTTGCTCGCGACTCCGGTGGACATCTTATTATTTTTAATTTTTATGTTGTGTTTTGAAATATTTAAAGATGTTAAAAATGGTATGGGTGGAGGTAAAGGGAAATAATAATTGTTCACAAAGTTGTTTTATTGCGTTTTATTCATTTTTGACTATGTATGTATGATCTGGCTAGATTGTATCACAACGTTTTCCTCAAGTAGACACGATAAAATTTCTTTTTTTACTGTCGTTTCGTTTCTAATATTTTTAAATACTAACGGACTAACCTGATGACACGACACACTAATTTACTAACCTAAACTAACGAAATAAGGTATATTTTTCTAGAACACTAACATTTTTTTAATTGTTTCTTGTAAGTTCTTAATCAACGGCTGGTAGGTTAAAACTACGGCCTTCCTATTCCCCAGCAGTGGGAAAGTTATAAAATAAAATAAAAATCTTCAGCACGGCCTGTGGGCTTATAGTGTTAGTATTCAAAATTGATTAAAACTATGTTAGTGCACCCGCATACTCGCTACATTGAAAAAGATGAACACTCAAAGTTATAAACACTCCATTTTAAACTACTCCGTGGCTTAAACTGACTTACTTTTAAAAGGCAATTTGCGTCGCGACAGTTCTGAGTAATTTTAAATAGAATAGTATTGCGGTTCTGCTTATTTGCTGTATCCAGATCGGTAGTCACTACAGCTTAGGAACGTAGGTAGCCAGACAGACATTATGACATAACATCATACCCGTAATTCCCCTCGGGTTAGGCAGAGGTGTAACTAATAGACAACATTTCGACAGCAATTATGTTTAAGTCCCATGTAAGAGGTGCGAACCTATTGCCATCAACCGGGCACACTCCGTGGCTGCTACTGAGAATTCCTGATGGAAAAACCCAATAACACTTTGCGACCTGGGAATCGAACCCAGGACCTCATGTTCAGCAGTCACGCTTTCGACCACTAAACCAACGAGCCAGCCAGATAGTTATTTTTATGTAAAAACGAAAATTGTTTTATAAACTAAAGAAGAGGACGTGTAATTTAGACGCGTGTACATAAGCGTAAGTTTAATATTTGGAAGTCTAAAAAAAACAAATCATCGTCTATAAAGGGCGTAAAACACCTTTTAACGAAGCCGAAAGCCACTTATTCTCCTTGTCTTTGCGATCATTTTTTTGTTTTACACCATACCTGGGAACCTTCTAGTTACGGAGATATTGGGGGTCAAAGTTCCAACTTTTTGGCAACTTTTTTTTGAAATACAAGTTTTTAATGCTTTTTAATTTTAAACAGCTCCACGAACCCCGTACTATTCAATCCATCCATCAGCACAATGTTTTCAGTGCGTTACATTGAGTTCTACCACACAATGATTTTTCACCCCAAAAAAAAAGTCGTTTTTCAGCAATTATTTTTGCGTAAAGTTACTTAGTTTGATGAACAGAATGCTTCGTTGACGGCTTCGTGATGAGGTGGACACCCTGTAGACGATGTTGACGTTTAGACGTTTACAAAAACGGGAAAAAAAATACTTCTTTGCAGCTGACTTACGCCTGCTTTTATAAACAATCATCATTCTTATCCCAATTTATTTGTGGTCGGCGCAGCATGTCTTCTTCCATACTTCTCTATTACTCGTCATCTCAGCAGTCACCTCCTTTCTTGCCATATCATCCTTCACACAGTCCATCCCTCGTATATTTGATCTTCTCCTACTCTTATACCCATACTCATTCTGTGTATGTTATCTTCAAATAGTTTTTAGGGTTAAATGTATTTTATCACATAAATATAATTATATGCTTTTAAATCTTTTAAACAAAAACTTTATTTAATTAAAACGGAACCGTCAAACACAAAATCACAATAAACAATATATTTAGTACTTTTCCCAAGAACCCGGAAACAAGAACATGTCGCCAAACTCAAACACATTATAATTACTTAATTTGTAATCAATGAAGTAAACCAAAGTAATTGATGAACATTATGCACGCTGACCCGAAACTTTGTTAAGTTTAACTTAAAACACGCTTGAAATTAACTTGGGTATTAACTTGTGTGGATTTCGTTAAGGGGGAGTTGTTTTGTCGTTGGATAAAGCAAAACGTGTATGGGAGACGATAAAGATAATTTTATTTGTTAAAACATCCGTATCTTGCAAATTAAGCATGCAGGATGAAACAATATGAATATTTTGTACGTACATGTTTCACCCGTAAGGCGCAC
Source organism: Xestia rhomboidea (assembly GCA_963853795.1). Lineage (NCBI taxonomy): Eukaryota > Metazoa > Arthropoda > Insecta > Lepidoptera > Noctuidae > Xestia > Xestia rhomboidea. The sequence continues at coordinate 1,774,570 of OY970783.1, forward strand.
AAATAATTTACAAAATAAAATGTGAAAGAAAAATAAAAAAATGTCATGTAGTTTTACTTAAAAAATCATGAAACTATAATACATAATTTCGCCGCTAGAGGCGTTCGTGTAGACTGTAGAGAAAGCTCTTCATAAATATCAGTGTACGCGCGTTGTGCTTTTTTAACCGACTTCAAAAAAAGAGGCTTTATTATATTTTCTTTTTTATGTATGTTCCCCGATTACTCGAAGATGGCTGGACCGATTCCTAGGTGGTCCCATGATCATCAAGTCAGGATCTGATAATGGGATCCTGGAGAATTAGAGACATTTCTTCAAATTTTATAGGCATACTTGAAGCGATTTGGGTAGTTTTTGGAAGAGTACTTTCTCGGAGTAATCCCATTTCAATTTGGTGAAGATCTGATGAAGAACTTCGGAGATAGGCAACGGAACTCCTCAATAAATGATAGCAAATGGACAGGAGTTGCTGAAATCTCATGTCTGTCTATTGTTTACACCAGTTCATAACATAACATCACGCTGGTATGATGTGAAGGGTTAAGCACATGAGAATCACTAAAAAGTGAAAAATAAAACGTTTTTTTGCAAAAAATAAAACCGACTTCAAAAAAAAAAGTGAAAAATAACTTTCGCTTCAGAAGTCGGTGACCTTTGTTTGATTGATTTAGTTTTTTTGTCACCGACTTCTGACTTTTCGACTTCCGACGACCGAAGTCGGTTTTATTTTTTGCAAAAAAGTTTTTATTTTTTATTATCACGTATTTCTACTAATATTCACGAATGTGGTCAAGATTGAGACATTCCTGATTAATTATGACGTGAAGATTTTAAGTAGCAGGTTAAGATTTAATTTGTCAGTACTTGGAGAAAAAATGCTTTTTAAGCGTTTTATGTTTACTAATATTAAGGACAATATCTATAATAAATATCTGTAATGGCATTATTTATGTTAGTATGTTATGTACGAAAAGAACATTCTTGATCTCCTGGCTGATTAATAATAATATTCTCGATATAGTTCATACCGACCTAATAAAAGAATAAGAAAAACTCAGTTAATCAAGACATTGAAATAATAAAAACAAAGAGCAAAATATCTTGGTAGTTAGTGCCTAACCCGGTGCCAGAGTTTTTATGCCGCCCATGGGCCTCTGACTTAGCTTTACATGCCGTCGAGAAATATCTCTCAGTCATGCTGGTTTCCTCACGATGTTTTCCTAAAATACCTAAAATACAAACAACTCAACGAACAGCCTCCCCTTAACAGATCTCCTATATTAACCGGTCATTACGAACATGTGACGGGCGCCGAGCTAAATCATGCTGCATCTCGCTCTAAAACTGAAGAACAGAGCGAGAGGATAGCTAACGAAGTAACATATTGAGTGAGTTAATGTTTTGTCGCTTTTCTTGCGACTGTTTGGGGTGGGGTGACAGTGTAAGCGCGAAAAGAAAATGGAAAATTTACGGTGAAGTTCAAGACAACGTAATTAAAACCAAGATGTAAATTGTTACCATTCAGCGCCCTCTAGGTTCTATTTTGTTAACATGTTGGGGTCGGCTTCCAGTCTATCCGGATGCAGCTGAATACCAGAATTTCACATGGAGCGACTGCCTATCTGGCCTCCACAACCCAGTTAGTACTGGGTAATACGATACCCCTTGGTAAAACTGGTTGTCAGACGTTCGGGCCACTGACTACAAGGATTATCAAAGCTCTACGAATGACGGCTTAACGTGCTTTCCTAAGCACGGAGTAAACTCGCCATGTAATGGGTGGTCACCCATCCACAGACCAACCTAGGCAAGGCCGGTTTAAGAAAACAGCGTCAGGAAACCAAACTAGCATGATTTCTGCATAAAAACTCTGTCACCAGGTTAGGCAATAACCACACGATAAAAAAGTCTATATTGTTATTCGTAAAATAGCAATGAGCATAATAATTCTCTATACTTATTCAAGATAAAAAGCAAGATCAAATGGAAATAACAAAAATACATGGATCACAGAACACTGAGAAGGCGAAGGCACACACCTAAATAATTCAAGAAAATGTATGTACAAATAAAACTGGAGCCACACCTTGCCAATTACATTCCAGATCCGTTCACCATACGACTGTTCACAACTTTGTTCATATTTAAACAAAAACAAACAAATCATCAAAATAAACACATCACAATAATTATAATACTAATCAATACTTACCCTACAAAGTAATTAATAAGTTCAACGACCTTTCTTTTAATAACCGACTTCAAAAAAGGAGGAGGTTCTATGTTCGTCTGTATGAGGTTTTTTATTGTCATGATAAAAACAATCTTGTGGGCTTAGAAAGTGCGTTATCTCAATTTAGTCAGTAAGATATGATCATCAGCCTAGCCTTTTCTCAATTACTTATTGGCTTACGCATACTGAAGACTTTCCATCGGCTGATAGTTTAGTCAGACTCTTTACATATGAACATGTGAGCTAGTCCGCGCGTTACAACGTTTCGGCTTCGGCCGATGAATCAGTTTGATGGGGCGTTTGCTATCAAACTATCGGCCAACTACTGGATCAGTATTCCGCTCTTATCCCGCGCGGACACTTTACGATTGTTTAATCGGACGACTCTGCTAGTCCTCTCATCAACAGTCGCATACCAACGTTTTCAATGTTATAACTTTACTTTAAATACCTCAATGACCCCTAAACTATTCAATACATCCATCAATGCAATGTTTTGAGTGAATTACATTGAGTCCTACAGTAAAAAGTTTTTAACCAGCAATATTTTTTTCGTAAAGTTACTTAGTTCGATGTACAGAATGCTTGGTTGACGGCTTCGAGAACCCCCCGTTTTCACCCTGTATTACTATTATGTACTTGTTCGAGACAGTACTTATTAATAAACTACTGATTCACCACCCTTAAAACACCTCTTCATTATAATAATAATAATAACATAATACCAGCCTATTACTGTCCCACTGCTGGGCAAAGGCCTCTTCTCATACTGAGAAGGCACGAGCATTGATCACCACGCTTGCTCAAGACGGGTTGGTGATTTCAGACTTATATTAATTATAAGTCCAGGTTTCCTCACGATGTTTACCTTCACCGATGTGTGTGATGTCCAAGATAAACTTCGAAAAGTACATATGAATTTAAAAAGTCACATTGGTACTTGCCCGGATTTGAGCCCACAACCTCAAAATTTTAGAGTCGAGGCACCAAAACATTTTGAGTGTTGCGTCATTTTTTCAAAAGAGGTCTACATGCCTACATACTTTCACTTTGTAACATGAGGAAACAAAAAATGTTTTTAACTTTTCAAAATTGAACTGCCTTGCTGTTATAAAGTAATAAGTATCTAAATGATATTTAGTAGTGTTATTTATAAAATAGATATTCTTCATACATGGGAGGCGATGCCTTAACCTCTGGGCCATCACGACATCTCTTCATTATATTTAATTGAAATCACCTCAAGCTTACACATAGTCAGAGACAATATAAATACTTAAAGGCACGCACACACAATCCCACCTGGCATTTGGTAACTTATAAAGGTGTAATTACACGGTCTTATGAATGGCATATCTATCAGCCCCATACTGTAATTATGTAGGACCCATAAAATAGAAGCTTAGAAACAGGGGAGAATCAATTTATTTTGTTTAATTATGTTTAGGGGGTACACAGTTATAGGTGCTGGAGTGTTTTTTTTTAAGTTATGCGTTTCAGGTGTATTGTTTTGCCGGTAGCGAAACTCGTGAGTGATTTACTTTTACGGCCAAGTGCTAATGGACGAAAAATACTCCAAAGGTGAAACGAATTTGAGATACCGTGGCTCCGGAACATGGATGTCCATGTTCAGTCCAGCATGGGTTTTAGTCAGTAAAAGTCTGACACTCCCTCCTGCTCCGCCCAGAGCGGGGGAGTCATTTGATGATTTCCCATCCGAAAAAAAAAAAGGTGAAACGAATTTCAATATAATGGTCGGATTTTTATTGAGTTCCTAGAAGTGTCAAGTTAAAAAAGAAAAATTTCGCTGCAAACTTTTTTTTTAATTTCATAAAACAAAATCCACATATTTTTTTTCGATAATCTAACTGACGGACTAAACAGAATCATATTTTTTTTAGTCAGGAATCATCCATATTGGTGGCGAAAAATTAACAAAATAACCAACAAACGTCACAGACCTCTAAAACTAAAGGTATTTTTGTAAACCAGTAACAAACTACTACTTTAAATCTAGAATACCCAGTGAAAGTAATACTAAAACTATCTACCTAGGCACAGCTACGAATATATCTAGATTTTTCTCATCACCGTAACAACAAGAAAATTTTTAATCTACGAGGTGCCTCAGGGAATCCATTGTCCGCCACAGACAGACGGACTGTAGCTCTTTGTTGCTTTTTATTATATATACATATATATGTGTGTGGGTGGGTGGGTAGTTTAGATACTGTGAGTGTGGGTCGGTTTATTTGGCTTCAAGTGTAAGTGTTTTGTGTGAGAAAGTTGCAGGATTGTGTGAAGGACGCACTAATAATAATGGCGGGCGATATTCTTTGTAATCATCAATAAATGCATAAATTATTTCAAGTAGGCCAGACACAGGGCCTTATTTGAATTGTCGAAACAAAGACAGCAATTTAATGAAGCCACAGTCGCAGTCACAAGGCATAATAACTGAGGAAGTACCACACATTCACATAAGTAATTCAATTTTTTCTAGATTATGACCTGAACCTTCTAGTTACGGATATATTGGAGGTCAACGTTCACCTTCTAGTTACATATATATTGGAGGTCAACGTTCACCTTCTAGTTATGGATATATTGGACGTCAACGTTCACCTTCTAGTTACGGATATATTGGAGGTCTCCGTTCACCTTCTAGTTACATATATATTGGAGGTCAACATTCATCTTCTAGTTACATATATATAGGAGGTCATCGTTCACCTTTTATTTACGGATATATTGGATTTCAACGTTCACCTTCTACACTGGCCTGCAAAACGAAGTACTACACTTTTAAAATTTAATTTTTTTTTTAAACTATAGAAGTTAGAGATTTAAAATAAAGAACGTTTTATTGCAATTTTTAGCAGCTTTCTTTGAAACTATAGACAAAATTAAACTCTTTTTCGAGTCCTTTTTGTTTCGAAAGTATATCTTGTCTACTTAAAAAGTTATTGAAATTTTAAAAGTGTGATACTCAGTTTTGTAGGCCAGTGTAGTTACGGATATTATTGGAGGTCAATGTTCCAACTTTTTCCCAAGCTTTTTTTAAAAATATTATTGTTTTATACTTTACTAATACCCCCGTACTATTTAATGCACCCAGTATAATGTTTTGAGTGCGATTGAGTCCTAGCGTAAAAAGTGATTTTGCATCCATAAAAGAAAAGTCGTTTCCCAGCAATAATTTTTGCGTAGAGTTACTTAGTTTGATGTACTTACAGAATGCTTGGTTAACGGCTTCGTGAAGGCTCCGTTACATGAAGTATTATTCTCACCGTAAGTTTGTGATTGAAATATAATTCATAATTCATATTTACCGGCAAAGCACTTCTCATACTTAATTATACTTGACTATTTTTTTTGTGACAAGCTCGCACTCTATTCCAGAATCAACAGTGGACGACACAGTGATTCTCAAAAAGTCCAAGAGAAACAAAATACTCGGGCACATAATTCTTCACAACACAACTCATCTCATCATCATTATACTCCTGCCCTTATACCAATAGGCATGACGATGGCATCAAAAAATTGCAAATCTATTTAGTCCGTCAGAGTATTGGAAATTAATGGACACGTATTTTTTGTTTTTGTAAATCAATGAGTATTGACAAAGATAAAACGCATCAAAACTCGGGAGTGGGGGCTCGTGACGTCAGAACTAGCTAAAAATGATACCATGGCGTGACGTATTGAGAATTTTAAAAGCGTCGTATCTTCGTCAATTTTGGTTTACGTAACAAAAGAAAAAACACGGGTCAAATATTTTTTGATAATCTAAGTGACGCACTAATTAGATTATTTTTGTCGTCTCGCCTATTCATTTGGGGTCGGCATCAGGTCAGCATGTCTACTTCTTCCATACTTCTCTATTACTCGTCATCTCATCAGTCACCTCCTTTCTTGCCATATCATCCTTCACACAATCCATCCATCGTTTCTTTGGTCTTCCTCTACTCTTAAGCCCATCCACATTCGTACTCTAAACTTTCCTCACGACATATAGGTGTACCTACATTATTACCCCAAAAGTCCTACCTACCTTATCAAACTCTACCGGACATTTCTGCCTACCCTCCTTTAGCGCAAGTATTTAGTAGTAATGCAAACCTTTTAAAGGTACACAGTGAAAAGCGTCTGGTACCGAAACGACAGTGCGGTGTTTATTTTTTTGATTTTAGTCGTAATGTCGCGGTTTGGGAGCTAGTCAACTGTTTTTGTTGGGAGAAAATATAATGACCACCAAAAATAACTTTGTGATCACTAACATCTATCACCTAAAATATCAATTGATCACCAAATTTAGTAAATTGAGCACCAAATTTTAATGAGGTGGTTGATGACAAACTAGTTTCGCCTAGGCCGACTTGGAGCACCCCGAAACGGATAGATTAGGTTAGAAGGGTATGGCGGGGTCGAATGAGCGAGCAAAGCTAGCGAATAGACCCCGCCATACCCATTTTTTTCTCCCTTGACTCGGATGCAAGCGCTCAACAGTTCAATTTCAGGTGGACATCAACTAAAAAAATTGTTTTTGGTTCTAGTTTCACGATAAAATGGGGATTAAGTTTGGTGATCAAAAGTGTTTTTTTTGCCGTTACATTTTACTTAATCTGGTGGTACGTTAAACATAAGCCGTTTTTGTTTTCTCATATTACTTGTAAGAAATACTTGCTGTGACTTCCCTTCGCTCACGTGACCGTGTATTCTTTGGCAATATAGCCGCAAGCTCTTTCCATATTGTAATGCTCCCTGCATTACAATATGGGAAGAGCTTGCGGCTTAATAATAACAGCCACTCGGGCTGATTTTCAGGTTAAACCGCGCTTGCCTAGTTTGGTCCTTCGATGGGTGTCCACACATTTCAAATCGAGTTTTCTCCGTGTCTTGGAAAGCACGTTAAGCTGTTGGTCCCGGTTGCCATTTGTAGATCTTTGATAGTCGTAACAAGTAGTCAGTGGCCCAAAATTTTGACAATCAGTCTTACCAAGGGATATCGTATTACGTAATACCTAACTGGGTTGTGGAGGTCAGATATGCAGTCACTCCATGCAAAATACTGGTATTCAGCTGCATCCGATTAGACTGTAAGCCGACCCCGAAATAGTTCGGAAAAGGCTAGGCAGATAAACTTTCAATTGAACCACCCAATTGAAAAAAGTTGCTCAATTAAGTACTCATTATTTTTTTCTTAAATTGGCCTACTCTTGACCTCAATCTTATTTCTTGCGAATCCTTTCTATTTATTAGAAAAAAAAACAATTATATTTGAAAAAATCTATTTGAAACCAAAAGATGAGATATCAAAAGTCGACCCTATCTCCTAGTCTATAGTATATTGTCGCGAATGCAAGTTGAACCCAGTTCGGACGACATTTTTTATACGTCGCCAGGCCCTTTGTGCGGCGCGTAATGATACTCTGATGTTTTGCCATTGTTGCCTCCTGGTCTATAAGTATTCTAGAAATGATATAAGACTCTCAGATTGGTCCTGACGACGTGGAAAACTATTGTAGGTTATTTCGACGGCAAGTTGTGATGGGAAATCCTTTTGAGATTTTTAGGAGAAATCGTTGTTCGTAACTGCATTCTGTAGTTTTAAAATTAATGGTTACACGTTTTACTATAAAATTCACAGTGCTATTAAGACAACATCACGCCTGTAATTTCCGAAGGTTAGGCAGACGTGTACATCATTCACATTTGGCCAAATATGTAACGTCCCATATAGTAGGAGGCGAGCCATATTTTTTGTTCCGTGTTGTATCACTACATAGTATAAAGCAAAGTCGCTTTCTCTGTCCCTATATCCCTATGTATGCTTATATCTTTAAAACTACGCAACGGATTTTGATGCGGGTTTTTTTAATAGATAGAGTAATTCAAGAGGAAAGTTTTAGTATATAATTTGCCGGCGGGCAAAGTCGCGGGCATCAGCTAGTTTATAAATATTTGTTAAGCGTTGTATGTTTATTTTATTACATTTTGTATGCACTTCATGTCATGGCTAGACAATAACAGCCGCTCGGATTAATCTTCAGGTTAAGCCGTGCTTGCCTAGGTTGGTCTGTAGATGGGTGACCACCCATTACATACCGAGTTACCTCCGTGCCTCGGAAAGCACGTTATGCCGTTGGTGGTCCCTGCTGTCATTTGTAGATCTTTGACAGTCGTTACAGGTAGTCAGTGGCCCGAAAAGTCTGACAACCAGTCTTAACAAGGGGTGTCGTATTACCCAGTACTAACTGGGTTGCGGAGGTCAGATAGGCAGTCGCTCCATGTAAAATACTGGTATTCAGCCGCATCCGGTTAGACTGGAAGCCGACCCCAACATAGTTGGGAAAAGACTAGGCAGATGATAAGACACTAAACTTTCAATCTAGCCACCCATCTCTAAACTAAACTTTTCAATACAACTTACCTCTCCACCCCTCTATAAAGACAAATAAATCTAAACAAAGACAAAAAAAAGAGTTAGTATCGTCTAGCGACTACAAATCATTTAAGGCCTCCTACACGCGGGACGCACGGTCTTAAGGTGTCGCGAGCAAGCATGATTTGTTGCTGCCCTTAGAGATACAGGTTGTTACGAGTTGAGGGGTTTTCTTATTGGATTTGTGGGACGTGATTTAATATAGTTTTGTGTGATGCAAGATGTGCAGCATGAAGCTTGGATTTGTGACCGATTGATGGAAATTGGCTCGCCCAATTTCATGAGACAAGCACGAACATGCAATTGCAATCTTGCAATAGTGATTTTTCTTCTAATGCTGTGATTATAATTTTATCTTCGTTATATGTACATTTTGGAACCTATTACGAAATACGGCTTACTTAGACGTTTCAGATGTTATTTGACGAGTTTACTTCTGAAAATTGTTGCAAAAATCTTGTTGGATGTCATTGTCTAGTTTATTCCCGATTATGCGTATGGCATTGTCATAAAAGATTGTACTTTATGATAGAGAAAGTGTTTGTATTTTTCTCTTTCTGGTGCCAATCAGAAAGAAAAAAATACAAACACCTTCTCTTATATTGATGATTTTATGATTATAATTCTGTAACTACATACGTATTAAAGCCGCGAATCATATTTTAATCAACATACAACCTGACACTGACCTGCAAATTGCAAAAAATATAAGAAAATTTGAATTTTGCGGGCTACCCTGCGCTTCCATCTTATGCAAATACATATATTAAAATGAAACACCCTGTATACACTTAAGATGTCTACCAATTGACTCTCTCCTGCCTCAAAGCATAATGTACCGATATTTATCGCATATAAGAGGGTAGCTTTCAATCCTACCAACCAGCTAAAACTACCAACATTTTCGACCCAAACCTTATTTTTCACAACTTAAGGTTCAATTTCGCTTGGCGAAAACGTGCAAAACTGACCACACGATTTTGAACTCTGTCTGTTGAAGAATAAAGTTCGGTTTTAGATGTGAGTTTCTCAGTGAACTGAAAACTTAAGTTTGCAGTATTTATCAATGGGATTTCAAAGTGAATTTTGCATAGATTCTTATAAGTCTAAAATGTGTTTCCCATGGTGTGTCGTGTTATGATATTTTATGGTATTATAAGTGTTTTTGGAGGTACAAGTGAGTTATGTGTTTTTGAAGTTTTTTTTTTTTCTTCTTTATGGAGTGAGACTTTGGTTTATCTCCGGATGAGAATAGATCATTTAATTTCGTCTCATGGGTGTCGTAATTATCTTTTTAAGTATATTATGAGGACTCCGTGGCTGCTACTGAGAAATTCCTGATGGAAAAACCCAATAGCACTTTACCCGACCCGGGAATCGAACCCAGGACCTCTTGCTTAGCAGTCGTGCTTGTTACCACTAGACCAAAGTGACGGTCACGGGGTCCGGATTTGTGCCCAGTTGTTGGCAATACGCTCGCCCCCTATTACATGGGACTGAAACATAACTAGCGAAATACGGGTGTACTATTAGGTACACTACTGCCTAACACTTCAGGGATAACAGGCGTCATGTTACGCTATATTTATATACGTCAGAATCGGTGGTGACAGACGGACAGACAGACAAGAAAGTGATACTTATAAGGGTTACGTTTTTTCCTTTTGAGATACGGATCCCTAAAAATTAACAACGTTGAAAAAAGAAAATCGTTTTTTTACTTTTCACCTTACGGTATTTTGTTTATTAAATACGTGTTTCTGCAGGTACACAAGAGGTACCAAATCTACGTATACGCTGCACTTACCTCCAAATACTGAAACGTCACTAAAAATTTAAGGGCTGCTTAACATTTGAGCAGCTTCTAAACTTTAAATTTTGTATGGCCAAACGTCACTTTTGAGAATCTGTTAAATATAAGTGCTACTTAAATTTTGAGTGACGTTTCAGTATTCGGGGGTCAGCTACATAACATATTGGTTAGCGGCACACCCGCGTTTCTGACATCAGGATGGCGTGTGTACCTAATTTTTAAAATAAATATCATTGGTACACAGATTTTTAGGAGAGGTACGTAAAGGTACACAGAAGGTAAATAACTGCAATAAATTTAGGCTGATCTGAAAAGTACACCCGCGATTCTGACGTACATTTATATTTTATGAGGCCAGTAGGCTTAGCCAAGTTGACAATCTACAATCGTTAACGCTAATAGAAAACTAACCAAATTTATGGGAATGACATCATTTCAACGTTAAGTCACGTGGTCGAAACAAACGAATAGAAACTTGAAGTTCAGACAAAACTGTAAGCTGGCTACGATTTATATGGGATGTAGCGATCACGATTGTAGAAACGAATACATTTCATTCTATCATCTTGATCGATGTAAACTTGTCTACGAAGTTTCTATTCGTTTGTTTTGACCACGTGACTTAACGTTTACGATTGTAGAAAGAGAATCGATACGAATCGTTTGTAACTTGGCTAGGCCTGCAGTAGTGTCTTCCTGTCCGCCAAAAGTATTATTTTCTTCTCTTTAATCCAATTTAAATGCCTATCTGACCTCCACAACCCAGTTAGTACTGGGTAATACGATACCCCTTGATAAGACTGGTTGTCAGACTTTCGGGCCATTGACTACCTGTAACGACTGTCAAAGATCTACAAATGACAGCCGGGACCAACTGCTTAACGTGCTTTCCGAGGCACGGAGGTAAGTCGGTATGTAATGGGTGGTCACCCATCCACAGACCAACCTAGGCAAGCACGGCTTAACCTAAAGATCGACCCGAGCGCCTGTTATTCTCACTTTATTTTATAAATAGGCTTGTCTTCCTCCTGCGCTGACGTCAATCGCGTGCAGCGGTCGCGCGTACGAGCAGTATACATTGTGTTGTATATAGCACCATACTGCGACGTTAACGTAAACGGCGCGTATGTTGCTACTGTTTTTCTCGCTGACGTACGCGACCGACCGTACACGACCGACATCAGCGTGGCAGAAATTCAGGCCGTAATATTGCAATGAAAAAGTCACAAATAGAAGCAACTTCCCACAAAAATGAACCTAGATATTCGTAGCACACCATAAAGTAGACACAACATTTCAAAACGCTGTCGCCCAGTCAAACACCACAAAGACAGAGCTAGGTAATATTTTAAAGGCTTCAAATGAGTCTGGCGACTAATACATCACGCAGACAAAGCGGAGGGGGCCGGCAGATATAATGCGGACTACAATGATCTGTACTGACGAGGAAAAAACAATGAGTTTGTGAGGGTAGTCTGGGTGGAGAGAAATGGCGTACTTATAGAGTGCTGATTTTAAAGTCACACGGTATAATATTGATGGAAGGTGTGAGATAGTTGATATTTGTGTGATTTTGGGTAGGACGGCGAGGGCTATATGATAGCAGAGGCTGTAATTATCAAAGCGCACGTATGTCATACGACGTTTTATAATGTATTTGCGAGGAAATAAATAAAACAAATAAAAACAATACAGCGAAAAGAAAAAGCGCGCGGTATAATTCTTACTTGTTCACAAATTAGCGATGCGCATCAGCGCTTTTTTTTTAAGGCAAAGACACAAAAAACAGCCAGTATTACTAATAAAGTGAATTAATATTTTTGTGTTTTTGTTACAGATAAATGGTTGTAATTTATTGTCAAAATTAATTAAATTAAATGATTATTTATTATATTTCATCTCCCAAAGTTAATTTTATTCATAAAATGTTGACCTCTTTTCTAACATAAAAACTCTTTGCTAAGATTTAAAAAAGTACCGTTCCGTTTTAGACGGAACATCTTGATAGGCCGTGCATTTTACATTACAATAACGCGCAAGTACGTAATGAGATACATTACGATATTGAAATTGGTGAAATAAGAGACCCTTTACGAGCAAATGTGTTATAAAAAACTTTTACATCATAAATCTAGTGAATCCTGAGAGATTTATTTTATGATAAAGAGAATCTTCTTTCGCCATTTTACAATCATACTTAGCAATGGCCAACAAGCAACATACCAACTACATCAGCCCTGCTCGCCACCCTTCGTCAAGGGATGATATTACAACGACTGTTCATCGAAGGGAGAGTTATGCAACGATTTGTAGGTCAAACTTAATAAAGAATATAAAGTTTATATTAAATCTGGGACAAAACTACCCTAGAGTGACCTTCTTTTTGTTATTTGTAAGTTTTCAATGTAATCAGGGTTCTTTTCAATAATGTTGTGACTGTAATTATGTATTTTGATTTAATTTTGACTATTTTTTTTTTTTTTGACTAATTTTAATTTATTTTTATATTTTTATTTCTTATTTGTAAAACTATTTTGTACGCCGAATATGGCAAAACATGTTGAACCAGCAATCAACTCATATTCCATCCATATGTGCATATCCATGTATCATGTCACACATGTTTATACAAATAAATGCATCTTTATCTTTATCTTTTAATTGATTAAAAAACTAAAATTGTTTGTGTATTTATCAAATTCATTTTTCTTTAATAAGCTTATTTAATAACTTTTGTTAAGTACTTACTTAAAAAAAAAAAACATAAATAAAAAAAAACATAAAAGTCGGTGACCTTTGTTTGATCAATCAAACAAAGGTCACCGGCTTTTATGTTTTTTTTTAGTGTTTTTGTCACCGACATCTTAAGGTTATTTTTCACTTTTTTGTGTTTTTTTTGTAAGTCGGTGTTATTTTTTGCAAAAAAGTTTTTTTATTTTTCCATTTTTAGTTGTTCACATGTGCTTACCCCTTCACAGCGTACCGGCGTGATGTTATGTTATGAACTGGTGTAAACAATAGACAGACGTGACATTTCAGCAATCCCAGTCCATTTGCTATCATTTATGGAGGAGTTCCGTTGCCTATCTCCGAAGTTCTTCATCAGATCTTCACCAAATTGAAATGGGACCACTCCGAGAAAGTACTCTTCCAAAAACTACCCAAATCGCTTCAAGTGTACCTATAAATTTTGAAGAGTTCTCTCTATTTCTCCAGGATCCCATCATCAGATCCTGACTTGATGATCATAGGACCACCTGGGAAGTATACCCTTTCAAACAAAAAAAAAATAAAAAAACCAAAAAGGCTCCGACGAACTGAGGACCTCTTCCTTTTTGAAGTCGGTTAAAAATAAGCCACTAAATAAGATAATAACCGTCCCACTAAAGTACAAGCGAAATTAAACTCTAACGTCGCAACTTCTGGGTTTCGTCTGTGTGATGGTGGATGAATGTAACATTTCTTCGAATGTTTGGTTCTGGGACATGCCAGTACCTCCCGATGTTTTGCTTCACCGACTTGAAAGCAGCGGTGATGAAATAATATAGGTACATAAAGAAAATTGCTTGTCTGGGTTCAAACCAAAGTTTACCTTACAAAATTATCTCAAAATATTATAGTTAAAAAAAAATAAAAAAAACGGTTCAGGTTGCCGTTATTTTAATTCTCGTATTTGATACCCATACTATGGAAATGCATAAAAATACGCCATATTTGGGAGTCCGCCATATTGAATTTAGAATGACGTCACTTAGTTAACCACGCATTGTCATCCAAAGTAAACATGAATGCAACATTTTAGCTCAATCGTAAACCGGGAAGTAGGTCTTTAATTTCTATTTTTTTACATAGTTACAGTGAAAAGAGCTAATACCAAAACTGCCGTGAAACATTTACCTAAATCAGTCTATAATTTCCCTACGGTTTGGTTCGTTTTTTTTTTTTCAATATTCGTCCCACCCGCATGCATACCTCTTCAGTATTCCCGCGATCATGATGCTTGCAACAGCGTCGAAATATCAGGAGTTCATAGTAACAAAAGAAAATCACGAATCCCGTAAGTACTTTAAGTGTGGTTTGGAGACAGACCTCCAGTCTCTGAGTAGGCCACAATTCACCAAGCTGGCACATGTCTTCGAATTTTAGGTTGTAGGTCATGCCAGTTCTCACATAATGGTTTCCTTCAACAATTTCGGAGAATAGGCGAGACGACAAAAAAATCTAATTAGTCCGTCAGTTAGATTATCAAAAAATATTTGACTCGTGTTTTTTCTTTTGTTAAGTAAACTGTACCAGACGGGTGGACTCGTATTTGGGAATCTAAACTATAACGGAGCCAAAATGAGCCACTAACCGCCCTGTACCGAAGGTTCCGGGTGTAAACGTTAGCTTCGTGGAACGGAGGGGTGTGTTTGGAAAGCACTGCACTATTATTATAGGTGGAGAAGAAATGAAACACTATTTGACTATGGTAAGACACTACAAGCGTACAATACTACACGAATCAATTGAAAAACTGAACTGAACTGAGAACTGTTAACTATTCGGATATCGAAACGAAAACTGACTCCTCGAATGTGAAAAACAAACTGACTGCTCGAATGTGGAAAACCATACTGACTCATCGCGTTTTTTTTTTTTTTTTTTGGGAATGGCATCTCGCAGTTCAGTCTAGAAGAGACTGGCTACTGCTTAACCGGACTATACTGACTCTTCGCGCGTCTGCACTGTGCTTTTATACTATTGGCAGACACACAAAAAATATGCGCGAATATTCTAGCGGTGTGTAGTATTGTTCGCTAAACAATCGTTTATTCACAAAAAACTTTAACAAAAAAAAAACATTAACAAAAAATACAAAAGAAACTATAAGCAAAAGGATGATAAACAACTTGAACGGAAGAA
Source organism: Xestia rhomboidea (assembly GCA_963853795.1). Lineage (NCBI taxonomy): Eukaryota > Metazoa > Arthropoda > Insecta > Lepidoptera > Noctuidae > Xestia > Xestia rhomboidea. The sequence goes on from OY970783.1 coordinate 1,789,969, forward strand.
GGAAGTAGGTACTTTACGCCCTCGGCGTACGGTCGAAATTAAAATAACATTTCTCGGTGTTTTTTATAAGTAGCTTGCGTACGCGCACCTGTGACGAGACTATTCTCGAGGGAATTTGTACCTACTTACTTTTAAAACTAATAACAACAGAAAGTACTCGAAAAAGAATCACAAACACACTGTAATAACTTACTTTCTCGAACGTTCTTTCTTTACACTATTCTTAACACTGTTTTAGACCCTTGTCGCGAACATAAACCAAAATTGACATGACGCTTTTAAAATTCTCAATACGTCGCCTAGGTATAATTATTAGCTAGTTCTGACGTCACGAGCCCCCACTCCCGAGTTATGATGCGTTTTATCGAGGTATTCCTCGAAGCGCTCCCGTTTTGAAACGCTCCCATCTAAGCGCTCCCGTTTTGTTGTTGAACGATTAAAAATATTAAAATTTATTTCCTCGAAGCGCTCCCATGATCAACTTTCGGATAGAGATGGGACTATACTAACTGAAATTATCGATAATAACTAGGTAATAAGTAGAACACATTGTTATAATACACAACTAGCGGCCCGTCCCGGCTTCGCACGGGTTTGGTATTTTTTTTTTTTTTGTTTTATTGTAAATCCTTTAGTCCACCAAATAGATGAATATAATCTGCCGACATATGTAGCTATTCATATTTTTTTACTAGCTGATCCGCGCAACTTCGTCTGCGTCACATGAGAGAGAGAGAGGGGGTTAGAGAGAGTGTGAGTAAACCCACTGGGTGTCAGTTTTATTCGCCATCTAAAAGATAGACATTTCGCTATCTGGGTTTTTTTAGAACGTTTTATGAAGAACAATTACGCAACAATCATGTATGAGGGATACATGATTGTTGCGTAACTTTAACCGTTTATGCAGCGCTCGCAACGGAAGCTCTCAACAGAAATACATTTTCCCTGTTTTTGTAACATTTATTGATTTATAGTTGACTTCGCTCCTTTTAGTTGTAGCGTGGTGTTAGATAACCTATAGCCTTCCTCAATAAATTGACTATCCAACACTAAAAGATTTTTTTTAATTCGAACCAGTAGTTTCTGTAATTAGCGCGTTCAACTAACCAAACAAACAAACTCTTGAGCTTTATAACATTATTATAGATTCAAGTGGATAACAATTTAATTTCTCCGATATATTACATTAACTGACTAAAACCCATCCATGTTCCTTCATCGCCCTTTGTGTTCCGGGGCCACGGTAGCCCTTTCGAACAGTCCCGCAACCCCGGCAGGCATCGGTCGTTACGGACCCCTTCCTTTTTGCTGACTCTCTTTGAGGCGCGCGTGGAACACGAACGCGCCGTCGACACGGCCTGTCGTCATGAGACGGACGGACGGCGAGCTAACCCATAGCCCACCGTCCACAGGCCCGCGCCTACGGTGGCCGGGGGCCACCTGGTGGCCCCCGACGCTCGGGGCGTCTCCCGCGGCGGCCGGGACGTTGAGAGATTCTCTCCCTCTTACGTTCCGCCACCTCCTTCTCTAGCATTACTGCTTCGCAGAAGAAAGCAACTTCGATGTCGATGATGCACACATGAGTTTTTAAAAATTATCGATATAATTCATTACGTTTACTTCATGCTTTTCCCTATTTTTAAAGGTGAGAGCGCGGAGAGGAAATAAATTTTAATATTTTTAATCGTTCCTCGAAGCGCTCCTTTTGGGAGCGCTCACAGGAGCGCTTAGATGGGAGCATTTCAAAACGGGAGCGCTACGAGGAATACCTCGTTTTATCTTTTGTCAATATTTATTGATTTACAAAAACAAAAAATACGTGTCCATTAATTTCCAATACTCTAACTGACGGACTAAATAGATTTGCAATTTTTTGATACTGTCGTCCGTCATGCCTATTTGTTTTTTTAGAAGCACGTTGCCCGCCACTAGGAGTTTCACCAGTACCATAGGTCTTTGCGTACCGTAGATTTAAACTCAGAAACACAAGTATCCAGACCCGGAACAACTTTCTGTTGGCCATACTAATAGTTGTTCCGTGCGGGAATCGATAACCACGACACGCAACGCAGCAGCCAATCACTCAGCCAGAGTGATGAAATAATTTTCACAAAAAAAGAACCTTTTTAGTCCGCAAAAAAATCTAACAAACAATATCTTTTCGTCACCAAAAAGGTTACCACACTAACAAACCTACAGATTGAGAAAAATGCTTCCCAAAACTGCCATGAAACGCGTGTTATTTATTTACTGGCCACACTGTGGGGAATTCAGAAGGTGTTGCTATTGAAAATAATGGCTGGTTTCAAGGGCTTAAGAAGGTTATCTTTGGTGACGGATTAGTACGGTTGTTTTTTGGTGTTTTTGAATCGTGATTTCGTCTTCATTATCTTTCTGCTTAGGTATTTATTTTGCAATGCAAATATTTAAGAACTTAACTAACGTATACAATAGTTCATTTTTTCTCGAAATATTCTCGTCACAACAATATTAAGCAAACCAAGTAATGCCTGAATTTCAAACCCAATAAGTTCAAATCAAGACCTCCTAAATAATAATAAAAAATTAGAAACAAATATCCACTCACCAGCTCACGAAAGCGAGGGCCGAATTCTGTCAAAAAGAAAAGTTCCAATCAATAAGAATTTAAAAACAAAGCACAGATAATGTAAAGTTAAATAATAAGCAATGCGAAAGAAATACATATTTTAGGAGAGAACAATAAATCACGCCTGTAATCCCCAAAGGGTAAGGCAGTAGTGTACCTAATAGTACACTCGCATTTCGCCAGTTACGTTTAAGTCCCATGAAATAGGGGGCGAGCATATTGCCATTAAGGTGGAAGCTCCACGGTAGCCCGCGAAATTCGATTTTTTTTACGTTTTTTGCAATTTGCAGGCCAGTGTCAGGTTGTATGTTGATTAAATAATGATTCGCGGCTGTAAGACGTATGTAGTTACACAATTATAATCATTAAAATCATCAATACAACCCTCTAAGTTCATGTAACTGTCAAGAATGACTATTTCATTTATTTATTTATTTAAATCTCCCTTACAACTATCATTACAGGAATGTTCCTAATGCGATAGCTCGGCTCAAATTAAATTTACTTATTTACAATATAAAACTATGATAAACACAAAAAATACATGAAAAAGTGCGCACGCGCTTGCGACCACACGACCAATGAGTCAGTTCCATTTATTTACGTAGAAATCATTCGTCAGCTTGGTATTTGTGGTAGTAGGTACTATCGAGGACACTCTCGCCTGATCACCACTAAGCTAATTTTTGCTTGCATTTACAACATAGAAACGCTCTTTGATTCCCCGTTGATTTTGTATAGAAATAAGTAATGAAAAGATACCGATCGGCCGACCGCACTGACGACGCACGCCAAACGAGAGTTATTGTCGCCAAAGTTGACGCTTTCCTAATAGACCTAAACTTGAAAAGGAGCGTGGCTCGGCCACCTCTGCATGTTTTATGCGATAATTTTTTAACTGATCAGGCGGAAAAGACCACGACTGTACTTTGTAAAATAACCAAAAATACACACCTATTCCGCTCACTCCAGGGACATTAATATGTCCAAGTCCATCGTCATTACCCTTACTGTAAACAAAAGAGTTCATTAATCATCACACCACATAGATGTAGCATTGTCATCATCAGCATCATCATCAATTTACAGTCCACTGCTGGACCATAGACGTTTTTCTAGGCCAGCTTCCACTAAAAAAACGAAAGATGGCGCTGTACATGACTCGGTATAAAATTTTTTGTTTGGCTGTATGGAGCTGGCGTTCATTTGCCTTTAAAAAAAAATGCTTTTTAAAATAAAATGGTGGCTGTATATTATGCCTGTGGGTGCTTTATTTGTTCTTTTCTTGCTTGCTTGTTGGTAATCTGAATATTCTGAGTATTCAATCGAATCTAAAAATCGAACGAAGAAAGACGAATGCACACAAACTAGGAAGGAAAACTTTTGAAAGGCAATGAACGCCAGCTTCATACAGCCAAACAAAATATTATGTTACACTGAGTCATGTACAGCGCCATCTATCGTGTTTAGTGGAAGCTGGCCTAAAAAAAACCTTATTGCTACCAGCCAACCTGCGAAGATGGTCGCTCCACCGAGCCTGAGGGCGTCCCAGCTAATGCTTGCCGATTCGCGGTCTCCATTCAAGAACACATCTACCCCAACTAAAGTTTCAGTAGGGATATGATCAAACTATTTTAGTATCAAACTATTAACAATATCGCTCGTTCACAAGATGTTTGAAGGAGTTGGAGAGTGTTCAAGACCATGACAAGCCAAAAGAATATAACTATTCAACACACCGTGCAGCACATAGGCTCTAAATAAAAGGTTCGTGGCAGCGTGGCGTTCTGTAATTTCTGCCAACCCTCGTGGGAATAAAATCTGAATTAAGAGCGTTTATATTAACTTATAAAGCGTTTAAATTATTAAAAAAAAGTTTTTTTTTCAATTCAATTCTTTTTTGCATACTTAACACATGTGTTTTACAAGATCATACAATTAAAATAAACTTCACATCACATTACCCTGTCGGGCACAACAATTTATAATATTATACAGTAAGTAGCATTAAAAAAAAACATCGCAAATAGCTGTCAAATATCGCTGTTTTGATTTATAGGACAATATTACTGTATCGAAATAAAAAATATGGCTAACTAGAGAACTAAAATATTGATTATGAAATGCAATAATAAATAACTCCGAATAATCAGATTTAAATGTAAAGAAAGTATTTGGAAACTTTCCAAATGCCTTTTCTACACCTAAAACGGCTACAACATTAAATTCAGTGTTTTAATTGCAATTCACTATTAATAGTTCACTAGTTAGCCATATTTCTTATTCCCGTACAGTAATATTGCAAAATTAATTAAAATAGTTAAATACAGGGTGCGTACCACCTCACCACGAAGCCGTCAACCAAACATTCACAATACACATCAAAATAAGTAACTTTACACAAAAAATATTGCTGGGAAACGCTTTTTTTTTGGGTTGTAATATCATGTTTTGTGGTAAAACTCAATGTCACGCACTCAAAACATTGTGCTGATGGATGGATTGAACTATACGGGGGTCGTGGTAGTGTTTAAAGTAATAATCTTATATTAACAACTTGTATTAAAAAAAAAAACTTGTCAAAAAGTTGGAACTTTGACCCCCAATATCTCCGTAACTAGAAGGTTCCCAGGTATGGCGTAGAACAAAAAAATGATCGCTATGACGGGCAGAACAAGTGCCTTTCGGCTTCATTAAAAGGTTTTTTACACCCTTTAAATGTGAATTTGCGACGTTGCCAACTTTTTGGACGAACGCTCTTAATGCATGTATATCTATATAATCACTAGCGGCCCGTCCCGGCTTCGCACGGGTTTGGTTTTTTTTTTTTTTTGTTTTAGCTTATATGACACGTTCGTAGATTTACCATAGCAGCGCCATCTATTGATTACTTACTCAACCCAGTCGAAAGGTATCGACATCTGTTAGAATCATTTGGAGTTAACAGATAATTTTGACTGTCAAATAATAACAGACAAATAATTAGCAATAAATTAAAATTGCGACTATAATTTGAGATTTAAACTATCCTATCTTTCAAGTTGGATCGAACTGCACATGGTGTGCGAATTTTATTATAATCGGTTAAGTGGTTTAGGAGTCCATCGAGGACAAAGATTGTGACACGAGATTTATATATATTAAGATGATACTCACTCATTATTCTTCCTAAACTCTTCCACCCCAACGTAGCCTTTCTCAAACTTCTTATTATTGAGCATTTCAATTTTCCTTTTCAGTCTCTCACTATCAGAATAACTGCTTTTGGACTGCTTGCATTTCGGAGGACAAGTCGTAGTGGTGGTCTCCTTGCAAGGACATTGATCAGAAGGCACGGTTTTGAAGACCACGAAGAAGGCCACTATGATGGAAATAATGAAGAGTAGGACGAGGCAGCCGACGCAGGTGTATTCAGAACTGATGATTTTTTTGAGGCTGTGGAACAGATTTGGTTATAGATAGATATATATATATATATATATATATACAGAGTGTAAACCACCTCATCACGAAGCCGTCAACCAAGCATTATGTACATCAAACTAAGTAACTTTACGCAAAAATTATTGCTGCGAAACGATATTTTTTTTTGGGGTGAAAAGTCATGGTTTGTGGTAGAACTCAATGTGACGCACTCAAAAAATTGTGCTAATGGATGTATTGAATAGCACGGGGGTCGTGGAGGTGTTTAAAGTAAAATTCATACAATGAAAACTAGTATTTAAAAAAAAAACTTGTCAAAAAGTTGGAACTTTGACCCCTAATATCTCCGTAACTAGAAGGTTCCCAGGTATGGTGTAGAACAAAAAAATGATCGCAATAACGAGGAGAACAAGTGCCTTTCGGCTTCGTTAAGAGGTGTTTTACACCCTTTATATAAATACAGGGTGTTCAAGTAGTCGCATGCCATAGCTTAGGGGCGAGTTCAGTATCGATAAAGGAACCCGTAAAAAAGGAAAAAAAATAAAAGAAAAAATAAACTTACTTAATATTATAACTTCAAATAGCAATATAAAATAATTTTAATTCTAAACGATTGCTATTTTAAGTTAGTCAAACCTTACTTCTGTTGCGAGATTTGCAGAAGAGGATATACCTACTTATGTGCACAAACTATACAGTTAAAAACTTAAATTAACTTAATTTATACACTAAACTAATACATACAATATAATATATGTAATACATACAATATATTTATATATAGAAACACTTATATACATATAAAACACTAATTACAAACTTTATTCATGTTGACATGAAATGTTCTTTTATTATTTCCTTGAACACATCTCTAATGAAGGGCTATCCCGCAAGGAGTGTGGAAGCAAATTCCAAAGGCGCACAGCACGAACCGTAAATGAACCATCATACCGACTTGAGGAGTGGGGAGGGAAACGAAGGAGAAGAGATGATGATGAGCGACAAGGTTTACCTCTAGGTACAAGATACTCGAAGCGTTCCCGAAGATACGAAGGAGCTTTTGGATTATGAAGAATGGAAAAGAGAAAAGAGAGATCAGACCAAATAAAAAACCCAAGACATATTGCTGCATACAATAAAGTGAGGCCAGTGCAAAACTAAGCTACGCTCTGTGCGTACACGCTCACACGCACACATTTACATCAAACTACAATTAAACTAAGCTCAAAAAATGTTTACGAAACCGGCTTCACTTTATTGTTCGCAGCGCTGTGTCTTGGTTTTTCTTTTGGTCTGATTTAGTAATACATCTAAATGATTATACAAGTTGTCGCTTTGCATCCTGGTCAAATTCAAGGAGGTACGTCCTATGCTAATGATTCTCGACCCGAATCAATAATAGTAGGTATGTATTTTTATTTTCTTATTTACGGAAATCGGTAAGCGTAAACCACCACCCGAACAGCTCGTCTGTTACTAGCCCTATAACTTCACACAAACAAATAAACGCACACAAACAACATGTCGCGCGATGGGTGATTCTGTTTATTACTTTCGCGTAATTCTGAAATACTGTCAAAGTTATACAATTTAAAGTAGCAGCTTTATGAATTATTGACCAGCAGGGCTATTACGTATCTTTCTGATATCCAGTGACTATCAAGCTTCGGTTGTACACCGAACTTTGATGACAACCGTGAATGTCATAATATTGGTATTACGTATCACACTGACTGGATATCACTTTACGGTGACTAACAGGGTCATACATAATACGAAACTAACCTTTTGACCGTTAATCCATACAGACAAAACAAAACGTGCAAAACTAACGCCGGAATGCGCGCACCTCTTCGTCGCCTTGTTGAGATATACAACACACACTTTATGGAGCTTGACATATTTAGTCTATCCAACCAGACATTTAAAAAAAAAGTTACAGATATTTTATCAAAAAAGCAGTGAAAAGAAGGTGACAATTTTATAATTTAATTGAATTGAATTATTTTGTATTTTATTTTGAATTATTGACAGAACAGAATTGAATTATATTGAACTGAATTAAATTATTTGTATTTGAAATATATTGAACTCAATCTAATGGAACAAAATTAAATTAAATGGAATAAAATATTTAATGGAATTAAAATAATTTGTATGTAATAAAATGAAATTAAGATCAGTTTAACTAAATTAAATGGGAATAAATTAATTACATTAATTTGTAATACATTCAATACTGCCGTCACAGAAGGCTCTGTTTTCTGTAAAATCTACCACAGTCTGTTATTCTTTTGTTAAGACGTGGATATTGGTGTGGGTTACATGTTTGTGATCATTAGTTTATAAGGTTTTTTTTTTGTATTTTCTTTAGCATGATTGTAACTGTTTTATGTCCCGAATAAATAAAATAAAATAAAATAATTGATGGACACTGAGCCCAGTTACTATAATTTCGAGCTGTCCACAGAGATACGTAATAAGCCCTACAGGCATCGTAATTTCAATTGATGATGTCTTTTCCGGGGCTGCGGGACTATTCGAAAGAGATACCGTGGCCCCGGAACACAAAGGGCGATGAAGGAACATGGATGGGTTTTAGTCAGTAAAAGTCTGACACTCCCTCCTGCTCAGCCCAGAGCGGGAGAAGTCATTTGATGATTTCCCATCCGAAAAAAAAAAAAAAAAAAAAAAAAGATGTCTTTTGTGACAAGCTCCTGAATTTTGAGTAGGATGCAAAACTGCACCTTGCATAACACTCTCTCCGTGGCGCTGGGCAACTGCGCCTATTCCAGTTGTAAACGTCCCTTTGTGCCTATTGGCCTTGTTTCGTTCTGTCTCCTGCTGATATGGAGGGAAGTGGAAATTATGGTTTTTCCAACGCCTCTGCTATACTTTTCTAATTCATTTCGTTGCGCGATCCAAGACAGTTAAATTGTTTCTCTGGGACTTAGTCGAGCTTCATTGTCTCGGCGCTTTTCTGGTGGTCGTTACTGTTTATTCAAACTTTCAAAAGTTGCAGTGGTTTGGGAATAGTGTGGTGGATGTGTCCAATAAAAAACCAAATATCATGTTAGAAAATTCGAATATCGTTATAATGGCATCTACCCAATAACAAACTTAAATTCATACAAAGCAAATACACTGTTTTTATGTTTACAAATTATGTTTTTGTTTACAAATTATATTTTATGTTTTTGTTTACAAATTATAATTTATGTTATTATATTTTATGTTTATATTATGTTTTTGTGTTTGCAAATTATGTTGATTTCGAATTTTATTATTAAGATTTAAAAAATTATATGATTGTTGTTGTCTTATGGTGAATGCTGTGTATACCTATAATAGGCATACATACCAGCACTTTAGGTTATTTTCATTGTTTCACATTAATTATTTGTATGTATAATATTGCTGTTGGTGTACCAAATAAATAAATAAAATAAATACACGTACTTACTACTCGGTTTAAGCACCTAAATTGACACAGAAACATATCATAACATCACGCCTTGTAATCAACGAAGGGTAGGCAGAGGTTTACCTAACAAATTCAGCCAGATTCGAGCCAGTTATATTTAAGTTGCATGTATAGGGGACGAGCCTATTGCCAATAACCGGGCACAAATTCAGACTCCGAGGCTGTTACCTAATAATGAAGCTCCTGATGGAAAAATGCAAAAACAATTTGCCCGACCTGGGTGTCGAACCCAGGAGCTCAAGCTCAGCAGTTGAGCTTGACCCACGAGGCTGTCATTGACACAAAGTAAAATAAAACTCCAACTCACGCGCAAGTACCACAGGAGCAGGTGTCTTCAGACTTCTTCGACGGCTGTACGTTATGCTGCGAAACAAACGTCTAAAACAAAATACCGTCACAAATCAGTAACCTTTGAAATTACACCTAAACCAATGAGAGGTTTTCTTTTTGAGTATTAAAAAAAAGAAATAGTTTCCAAGAACTCGGTAGATGGGGTTGAACTGACTACGTTACTAGGTGCCAAAGCCAAAACGCTTGGAAAAAAAAATGCGTCACGTCACATACGCTCGTGGACTGACACTTTCGTTTGCTTATGCTTCAGAATATAACCATTACATCCAAGTGAAATAATGTGACGTTCCGTTCCTTGCAGTAACTTACCAAGTTCAGCGCCATCTATCCAGCGTCTAGGGAAGAGTTGAAAAGAAAATCCCTCATTGCTTTTTCTACAGTTCAATCATAGAAATGGAGTGACGAGGACACTCACCCAAAACCGCCAATTGTTTTTGTTTTCACTTTGGTAAGGCTGTAACAAATAACATTTAAATTAAAGTATCAAAAAACCCGGCTACAAACATATATATTAGTAATCTCCTTTTAATTTCCTTTATTTTGATACTCTACTCGATTTTTCGAAATTCAACCCCTAAGGGAGTTAAATAGAGGATGACAGTTTGTATGAAAGTCCGTCAGTTTTAAAGTTAGGATCTTAAAATTTTGTGTTTAGGCTGACGATTAAAAATTAATTTATACAGGTCTAAGCGTTTTTGATAATTTCACCCCCAAATGGGTAACGCAACGGTGTTGGTAGGATTTCAATCCTTAGGGGGGTGAAAAGAGGGACGAAATTTTGTTTTAAGTTAAATCACTAATATCATGAAAAATGACGTTATAACCCGAATTTACAGACAACCATTTTTTTTTCTAATAACATTATATAAAGAAATAAAGATTAAATATTACTTGTTATTAATTACTTACTATCACTTTTTATTACTTGTTATCACTTGTTATTACTTGTTATTATTTGTTATTACTTGTTATTACTTGTTATTACTTGTTATTACTTGTTATTACTTGTTATTACTTGTTATTACTTGTTATTACTTGTTATTACTTGTTATTACTTGTTATTACTTGTTATTACTTGTTATTACTTGTTGTTACTTGTTATTACTTGTTATTACTTGTTAGTACTTGTTAGTACTTGTTATTACTTGTTATTACTTGTTATTACTTGTTATTACTTGTTAGTACTTGTTAGTACTTGTTACTACTTGTTATTACTTGTTATTACTTGTTACTACTTGTTAATACTTGTTATTACAACATACCGTGCTCTGACTCCTGGGTTTATTATAGAACTCCGCCCTCTGTTCCGTGGAGGATATTTTGTAGGAACCTCCTCTCTTGCGATGCTCCGAATTGTTGCTGGAGTCACAGGATCTCTGCTAATGGTCATTAAATAGAGTAGATAATTACTACATATTATAAAACAAAGTCGCCCGCCGCGTCTGTCCCTATGTATGCTTAGATCTTTAAAACTCTGCAACGGATTTCGATGCGGGTTTTTTTAATAGATAGAGTGATTCAAGAGGAAGGTTTTAGTGTATAATTTGCGGGCGGGCGAAGCCGCGGGCATTAGCTAGTGTATTATAAATGCGGAAGTTTCTGAGGATGGATGGATGTATGGATGGATGGACGTATGTATGTTTGGATGGATGGATGTTTGTTACTCTTTCAAGCAAAAACTACTCAACGGATTTGGATGAAATCGAGAAAACCCAAAAAAAAAGTATTTTATGAGCAGTGAAGTACCTAACACTGCGCTTTGCATTACCGGTACCGGTGTGGTTTACCGGTTTGCATTAAATATCCAAATTAAAGATTTATATATATATGGGTATTTCTCATCAAATTCCGAAATTTGATTTCCGAGTAATTGGTGCCGAATCATAATTGCATTAACTACGTGAGTATTTTTTTATTTCAATGTACGTTATCTTTAATACTACTATTGTTTAAAAGGAAAACGATGGCTACTTTGTTACCTTGAAAGTCATTCCCTCACCTTGTCCCTTAGTTCAAAAACATTACTAAAATGCCTATTCATTCTCAAATAAATCAATATTCTTAATAATTAAATTATGCGAATATATTAGAAGGATGTGTGTTAATGTCTATAAAAATTTTCATCTTACAACGACGAATTTATAAAAACGATAATTCGAATTTAAATATGTCCCGCCAAAAAAAAACATTCCCTCACCGTATAACGAATATTCGATTTCTGAACGTACCGAACGATATTTAGGAACGCAACCTTAAGTTTTCAGTACCTGGCAACACTCTCAAATGTTTCAAGATGGCGATTTCTTTTCAACCGTGGGTGTGCTTGTGCAAAAAAATATTAAGTAAAAAATGGTTAAGAGTTACATTTATGGCGATCATTACCTCACGTCACATATATGTATTAACCATTTCAGTATATATGTATATAATTTGTTGTTTTTATGCGTTTTTGGGAGTAAAATGCATAATTATTCGAAATGTAACAAGCAAATTGAGGTTATGTCCGGTGTTTTTGTAGCTTAAGTAAAAATTTGTCATTCCCTCACGGTCATTCCCTCGCTGCATTTAGGAGTGAGGGAATGACGGTTGTATGAGGGAATGATATAAACAGTATTCTACGGTTCTTTTAGGTTTTTTATTTATTTCTTGCAACTTGAATTTCATGGTATCTAATTTTAAACAGGTACCTACATTTAGTTCACAGTAGTAATTAAGGGTTTTTCTTATGAAATTTCAAAGTTTGAGGTATTATTAAAATTTGTTTTTTTTGATGATGAGATCTATTTATGAGTATTGGTCTTCCATATTTTTGTATACAACATGTAACATAATTAACGCACATCCTGAAATTACTTTGTTCAGAATCGTTTACTGAATCGATTTCTATAATTTTTAATATAGGTAATTTTTTATCCCAAAAATAATTAAAGCTACGTAATTTATAGTCACACTACCCCTGTATAGTCCAAGCAAACTGAAATGGACCGTAACTCAAGGCTATAAGACTTTAAAAAGTGCAGTTTTATTCGTATTAATACAAATTCCACCATTTAATACAAAATAAAGAAAAATGAACCTTGTTTCAAGTAAGTTAAAGTCGTTACAAATACAGTTAGGTAAACTTGGCGATTCAACCGCACGCACACTAAACAGGCACTCGTTAAAGGACACAATAGATAAACCAACAAAATGCAAAATACGTCATACTTGTTTTCGTTCCCTTTCTCGTGCAAATTAAAAACCTGGGATAGAGCGAGATAGCCACCGGGCGGCACCGGCGGCGCCTACGTCAAAGCTAACAAATGTAAACAATATTTAGTCACGCGCTAACTTCCGTATAGTGTACTTATGCAAATAGTTTTTCGCGCGCGATGTCTTTGCAATAATTGACACAAATGTTCAGTGAAATGGTGACTAATGGTGATGACTGTGGCACGGTGCAGTGTAGTGATAATGTGGTTCTAGCTGGCAGAACATTCAAGTCAACCAAAGGTGTGGTACAAGAGTAGACCGCAGGGTAGGACTATGTTAGCTGCTACTTCGTGGCCATGGAACGTTCCGTCCGAACACAGCCATCGACAGGGGAGCCGATTGGCGTACACGTAGGTACTCGTTTTCAAAACGAAATATGGGATTAATTCGATGAGAATCCCCAATCAGCTGATTTTACGACTTTTTTTGTGGGGACGTTAAATCGTTAGTTTATTTTAGTTCGACAACAAGACCTGCCGAGGATCTAAAAAATAGGATAGTGAACGCTTTTGATAAAAAATGACGAAGTGCTTTCTAAATTAAAACATCAATTAAGAAAACAGGCATTAAAATGTATTGAACTTTTCTATTGAAGTTGAGTCGAGCGACCACGTTAACAGCTGTCTCGAACGCGAGCGAATACCTACTAGTCTAGCAAGACTCACATAGTCGCATACGTAGGTATGAGACCTACGTATGCGACTGTGTGCGTTCGTTGATTTGTACTGTGTCTACAACATTCTTCCGGAATTAGGAAAACTAATTTATTAAATAATCATTGCCTAGACATGTTTAATTAAAAATTCAGTGCATGTATTATGATTATAACTTAATAAACTAATTGGGGTGTCTAAGGGTGTGCGTTAATTACGTTACATGTTGTATAAATGTACGAAAAATGAGTATATAAAAAAAAAAAAATGAGGGAATGATTAACAGAGTGAGGGAATGATTTATTTTTATATGATTAAAACTAATCACTAAATGTTTTTATATTAATCATTAGAGATTTTATTAACTATAAGTACAAAGTTTTGAGTTTCTTTTCTTTACACTATGATATTTCATTGTTAAATGCTGTAAAAATTACACAAATTCCTTTATTTGTACATGTTTTTTTTTATTATTATATAACAATAAATCATTCCATCACTTTAATCATTCCCTCATTTATTTATTTTTTAAATATTTTTTTTTACAGATTATATACTAAAATATGGAAGACCAATACTATTAAATAGATCTCTTAAAGCTACTGTTTTGATTTCTGCAAAAATAAATCTAAATTTACAGAAAAAAAAAGAGATTTCAATAATATCTCAAATTTTGGAATTCGATACGACGCTTTTAAAAATCTCAATACGTCACGCCGTGCTATAATTTTTAGTGCGTTGTGACGTCACGAGCCCCCACTCCCGAGGTTTGATGCGTTTTATCTTTGTCAATATTCTTTGATTTACAAAAACAAAAAATACGTGTCCATTATTTTCCAATACTAACTTACGGACTATATAGATTTGCAATTTATTGGTGGTGGAAACTAGCCTATTGTAGTGTGTATTTAAAGAGGTTTGTGCCCTTGCAAAATCAAAAATATTTAAGCGACACGATTAAAAACCCCAATAATAAAGTGAAAGCTACTTGGAAAATGATAAAAAATGAAACGGGCAAGTCGATTAAACAAGAAAATCAACTGGAGATTATAGTCGACAACAAATCAATTAGTAACGCAGCTGATGTAGCTCAGGCATTTAACGAGTTTTTTGCAAACATACCCATAACAACGACTCGCTCTCTAAGTTCGTCCCCGTCTGAAGCCGAAAACCTTTTACATGGTAGTGTGCCTAAGTGTAATAACTTATTTCGTTTCGAGCACGTAACACCGAATGATGTAGTTAATATTTTAAGTTGAAAAACACAGGGGATTACTGGGGAATTTCCATTAAACTTTTGAGTAATATAATAGACATCGTAGCCCCCTATCTTGCTGTTACTTTTAATAAATGCGTTGATCTAGCAACTTTTCCTGACCTCATGAAGAGTAGTAAAATCATACCTTTATTCAAATCAGGTAATAAAAAAAGACATAGGCAACTTTAGGCCAATTTCCATCTTGCCTGCATTTAGCAAAATATTTGAAAAATTAATACTCAAATACAAAAAAATGAGGGAATGATTAACAGAGTGAGGGAATGATTTATTTTTATATGATTAAAACTAATCACTAAATGTTTTTATATTAATCATTAGAGATTTTATTAACTATAAGTACAAAGTTTTGAGTTTCTTTTCTTTACACTATGATATTTCATTGTTAAATGCTGTAAAAATTACACAAATTCCTTTATTTGTACATGTTTTTTTTTATTATTATATAACAATAAATCATTCCATCACTTTAATCATTCCCTCATTTATTTATTTTTTAAATATTTTTTTTTACAGATTATATACTAAAATATGGAAGACCAATACTACTAAATAGATCTCTTAAAGCTACTGTTTTGATTTCTGCAAAAATAAATCTAAATTTACAGAAAAAAAAGAAATTTCAATAATATCTCAAATTTTGGAATTCGATACGACGCTTTTAAAAATCTCAATACGTCACGCCGTGCTATAATTTTTAGTGCGTTGTGACGTCACGAGCCCCCACTCCCGAGGTTTGATGCGTTTTATCTTTGTCAATATTCTTTGATTTACAAAAACAAAAAATACGTGTCCATTATTTTCCAATACTAACTTACGGACTATATAGATTTGCAATTTATTGGTGGTGGAAACTAGCCTATTGTAGTGTGTATTTAAAGAGGTTTGTGCCCTTGCAAAATCAAAAATATTTAAGCGACACGATTAAAAACTCCAATAATAAAGTGAAAGCTACTTGGAAAATGATAAAAAATGAAACGGGCAAGTCGATTAAACAAGAAAATCAACTGGAGATTATAGTCGACAACAAATCAATTAGTAACGCAGCTGATGTAGCTCAGGCATTTAACGAGTTTTTTGCAAACATACCCATAACAACGACTCGCTCTCTAAGTTCGTCCCCGTCTGAAGCCGAAAACCTTTTACATGGTAGTGTGCCTAAGTGTAATAACTTATTTCGTTTCGAGCACGTAACACCGAATGATGTAGTTAATATTTTAAGTTGAAAAACACAGGGGATTACTGGGGAATTTCCATTAAACTTTTGAGTAATATAATAGACATCGTAGCCCCCTATCTTGCTGTTACTTTTAATAAATGCGTTGATCTAGGAACTTTTCCTGACCTCATGAAGAGTAGTAAAATCATACCTTTATTCAAATCAGGTAATAAAAATGACATAGGCAACTTTAGGCCAATTTCCATCTTGCCTGCATTTAGCAAAATATTTGAAAAATTAATACTCAAGCAGCTGATAAGACATTTTAATCTAAATAGCCTCCTCTGTAATGAACAATATGGCTTTACAAAAGGTCGCTTGACTACAGATGCGGGTGTTGCTCTCCTAAAACACATATTTAACGCATGGGAGAACTCACAAAATGCAATTGGAGTTTTCTGTGACCTCTCCAAAGCTTTTGATTGCGTACGCCATGACACGCTTTTGCGTAAACTGCGTCATTACGGTCTCGAAAACGAAGCTCTTAACGCAATTGACTCATATTTAAAGAATAGATTCCAATGTGTAGATGTTGATGGCACGAAGTCTTCAGGGCTACCAGTTCAGTTAGGTGTACCTCAAGGCTCAATACTGGGTCCGTTCTTGTTCCTAGTATATATAAATGATTTACCATTCTATCTAAAAGGTCTCTGCGACGTTGTACTTTTTGCAAATGATACTTCTCTTATCTTTAAAGTAGATAGGAATAGACACAATTTTGATGACATAAACGGCACACTATCAATGGTTACGGATTGGTTTAAGACTAATAATCTTGTTCTTAATGCCAAGAAAACTAAATGTATGAAATTTGCCTTACCTAACGTTAGAAACCTGGGACCCAATATAAGTTTAAATGATGAAGTGCTTGAAACTGTTGACTCTGCAATTTTTTTGGGAATAACAGTTGATTCCAAACTTCAATGGGGCCCACATATATCAACCCTGACGGGAAGACTGAGTTCTGCCGCATACGCAGTCAGAAAAGTAAGGCAATACACTGACGTTGACACAGCTCGTCTAGTCTACTTTAGTTATTTCCATAGCATTATGGCCTATGGTATTCTATTGTGGGGAAAAGCTGCCGATATACAAAATGTCTTTGTCTTACAAAAACAAGCTATACGAGCAATATACCAACTAGGATCCAGAATTTCTTTAAGAGAACTTTTCAAAGACATTGGTATTCTCACGGTGGCATCTCAATTCATCTTTGTCAACATATTATATATCAGGCAAAATATACATTTATATCCCAAAACCAGTGATATTCACAATTTAAACACCAGAAACAAGCACAAGCTACATGCTCCTTCCCACCGTCTTCGTAAGGTGCATGACTCGTTTGTGGGGCTCGGTATCCGCTTTTATAACAAGCTACCCCTTTCTTTCTTAGACTTACCTTTCAATGCGTTTAAAGCTCAAGTTAAAACCAACCTTTGTTCGAAGGCATACTATTCCATTAACGATTACTTAGATGATAAGAATTGTTGGTCGCTGTGTTGAACGCAAGACAATGATTCTTTCATTAAGAGTACCTATTGGTTATTGTAGTTGTGTTCACATTTATTTATTTATTCACCTGGCGGAGCACGTCTATTTTGTTTAAGTTATTTTATTGATTGACTTATATTGACATTTGATTTATTTTTACATTCTGACATATTTTGATATTTTGATTTATTTTTTACAATCTGACATTTGGGTTATTTTTACAATCTGACGTTATTATTATTTATTATTCTTTTATTGGTATTGTTTGCCAAATCGTTGAGCTCCTTGTGTTAAGTTAAGCTACGCGATCACTGACATGAATTTATCTGTTTTTTTTTGCAAAGTATTATATAGAATCAAGTTCTTCAAACATAACAGACAGATGTGTTGCTGGTGAGTTTGTTCCGCCACTTCTTCTCATCTATCTTCAGATCTAACTTCGAAGAAATAAATAATATTTTATGCCAGCCGTTACAAGGTTACGTTGTTGTATTTTGATGAAGTGTCAAATGTGGTATATTAAATTGGTCCTGCTGTCACGTGTGTCAAATGTGGTCTATTAAATTGGCCCTGCTGTCACGTGTGTCAAATGTGGTCTATTAAATTGGCCCTGCTGTCACGTGTGTCAAATGTGGTCTATTAAATTTGCCCTGCTGCTACTCACGCGATCAGATTTGTTCTTGGGCGCGGAATACGGTCGTCTCTTCTTTTCTTCTTTTGACTCATTTAGTAGATTTCTTTTCTCTGGATCACTGTAAAACACTTCTAATTAGATTATACACAGAGTGTTAATAACCTCACCATGAAGCCGGCAACCAAGCATTCTGTACATCAAATTAAATAACTTTACGCATATATTATTAGAAGAGCAGCGGTGGCCCAGTGGTGATGGCCCCGACTTACGAAGAGTAAGTCGTGGGTTCAAACCCAGACAGGCGCATTACTTTGTGTAATTTATTTCATCACCACTGCTCTCAAAACGGTGAAGTAAAACATCGTGAGGAAACCGGCATGTCCTAGAACCAAAAAATTCGAAGACATGTGACATCTACCAATCCGCACTGGGCCCGCGTGGTAGATTATAGCCCATTCCCTCTCTTAGAGAGGAGGCCTGTGTCCCAGCAGTGGGAACATTAATAGGCTGATGATGATGATAAATTATTGCTCGGAAACGACTTTTTTTTTAATCATGTTTTTTGGTAGAACTCAATGTAACGCAATCAAAACATTGTGCTGATGAATGGATTGAATAGTACGGGTCGTGGAGGTGTTTAAAGTAAAAAACTTACATTAAAATATTGTATTAAAAAAAAACCTGTTTTGACAAGTTTTTTTTTTAATACAATATTTAAACTCTAACAACTCTCGCCAACTCAACTCAACTCTCTCTATTTCAACTTTTTGAAGTTGGAACTTTGACCCCCAATATCTCCGTAACTAGAAGGTTTCCGGGTATGGAGTAGTACAAAAAAAAAATCGCAATGATGGTGATGACAGGTACCTTTCGGCTTCTTTAAGAGGTTTTTTACACCCTTTATAGTCAGGTCTTGGGGAACTTTAATATCGCCATTTAGGAATTTGATGTTATAGTTTTTCATTTGTGGCATAGATGGCGCTATAGTACTATTTGTACTATGTTGCTGTAGTGCTTTTTGTAGTACACAAACAGTCAGACCCGGAATCGCTACCTGCAGGCCATAAAGAGTTTACGAAAAGGAACTTACTCTCGTTCTCTTGTCATGATTTCTTGAAATATCTTCAGCAACGGTGACTGTGTTTCTTTATCGATCTTTGCATGGCTGAAACAAACCTGTATATAATGACGAATATTTTCTGCATCTTTTAATTAAGTAAGTAAGTAAATTTATTCGCATAAAATGTGGTAATACAGGGTGTTATAAAAATGTTATAGAGTACACATTCCGCCATAACAATAGCATGCAAATTTACGATATATTTTTTACATTAAGTACCTTAAAATTTACAAAGCAGGTAAGTATACATACATCTTATTGTAACCATCAAACAAAACAATAATACTGAAAACGGGTCGTTACCCGTGGTCCCGGTGGGTCGACCCATTACTGGGTCCATGGGTAATTTTAATTACCCGTGGTTCCATGGCATTAGGGATTGTTTCCTGGACTTCTGAATATATCGATAGAAAATACAAATCCATAGTAACAGCATATCATATCCCACAGGGACCACGGGTGTGATTGCATAATTTGACTACGGGTTTATTGGTTTTCTATTTTTATTTATCCACTAACTACCAGGAGGGCAGAACCATAAAGGAGGTATTTTATATTTTTAATAGGAATCTCATAATGAATCCGTGTACATTTCGATTATCATGTGCAATGTAGAAAATACTTCTTCATAATTCCGGCGTCCTGATAGTTTGTGAGACTTCACTATCCTTGTTTCTCATCTCATACTTGTCCTTGCTTTCTTTTAGAGATAAATGTTATGTCTTTTAGAGATAAATGCTGCCCAATGACGTGTCGCTAATTGTCGAGTGATATCCAAAGACACGCCTTGTTACAACATAGCTCCGATGATCAGAAATCAGCAACCAACTTGCAACAAGACACCTTGTCATGACTGTTTCTTTCAATTTACTGACAACCGAGACTTGCAGAATGACATCGTCTGTCAAATGTCAATCAATCTGGCTGAATCGCTACGTTACTTGCAGCAGATGCTGGATGGCCTAGTTGACTCTTCAATACGCATTGGCCTCAGGGCGAACTTGGACAAAACCCTGGTTATGTTCAAAGAACACGTCGCCCCAGGACCTATTGTTGTCAATAGCGGTACTGGTCGCTCAGTGAGGTATGGACCGGCTATGCTTGGAGTCTCTCTGAGAGATCGCATCCGGAACGAGGTGATTTGATAGAGAACTAGAGTTTCTGACATAGCTCACAGAATGAGTAAGCTGAAGTGGCAATGGGCCAGCCATAATAGCTGTGATCGGGGTAGACGTGTCCTTGAGTGGAGACCCGCGCGATTTAAAAGAGTGTCCATGAAGTTTCTTGCTCGTTCTTCTCCTTAGAGATCTACGCTAGGGAATGGGCAACTACAGTACTTTCACAGTTTTTATGTCTGGTGATAGGGACTGTAGCTACATTTAATTTTTATCTTTGTTTCGACAATTCAAAAGTGCCTGTAACTGGCCTACTTAAAAGAAATGTTTTGATTTTGACCGCAAATCGGCAAGCGTAAAGTGGGATGCCCTCAGGCTCGGTGAAGCGATGAACTTCGCAGGGTGGCTGGTAGCATCTGGATGAGAGTTGCTGCGAATCAAGTTAAGGGGTGTGCGATTGAAGAGGCCTATATCCAGCAGTGGATTGTTCAGTTGTAGGTTGATGATGATGAAAAATGTCAAAATATAGACGCTGTGTTTCTGTCATAATTTTGTTCAAGTCAATGCAAAGGTAAAATAACACCAGTAAGCTAACTAGCAACAGGCCTTTTAACTAACTAATAATCTGTAAATTATACGTGAGGCCAAGCACAGCAGATACATATAAATATCGTTGGACATTTCACACAGTGCCATCGAGTGCCACACTAAGCAACGAGGCTTGTGTCGTGGACACCAGATAGTTGATATGCTACATAGATACTTTTTGTTTGTATTATGCATATAAACATCCATGACTCGGAAACAAAATGTCCATGCTCATCACAGAAACATTTGCTCCTACCGGGATTCAAACCCAGGAACCCAAGAACGTAAGGCAGCCTCACTACCGCTGCGGCATTTGGGTCGTGCATTCCAGATGTGATGTTAAATTATACAGCCATCAATAAATTAACAGCTATGGTGACCTATAAATCATGATCTGTCAAATGACCAATTTGGTCGAGACGCCATTGTTTAACTATTGTGTCTACTTCGTGGACAGATCATGGGATATAATAATTTCAGTCACTTTCACGATATCATAACTCACCATATCACATATATTTTCAACGCTCTTTATTTCGTAAAAAAATCTAAATAACATACCTTGTCTCTCCTTGATTTGATTTACAGAAAAAAATCTTACCTGTTTTCGCTTACTCCCATATTCGTTATGACATTTGAAAGTTACTTTTGAATACTGTAAAATGGCATTTTGTTGGCAAAGAGTATTTGTTTTGGCAAAGGAGTTTCGATATCTGCTAAAGTTGTATGCAGACCGCAGACTTAAGAGGCAGATGTAAGCGACAACTGCCTGCCGTCCCTGGTTCAATCCATGGTCCGGAGCGAGACGGAATGGGACGCCGTCACCTCCTTCTGCGAAACAGTCATGCTAGCGAAGGAGGTGGCGGAACGTAAGAGGGACAGATCCTCACGTCCTGACCGCCGCGGGAGACGCCTCGGGCGTCGGGGGCCACGTGGTGGCCCCCGGCGGTGAGGTCACACACGTCCACAGGCCCGCGCCTAGTTCGCCGTCCGTCCGTCTCATGACGACGGGCCGTGTCGACGGCGCAGGAGTGTTCCACGCGCGCGTTCCACTCCTCAAGGAGAGTCAGCAAAAGAGAAGGGGTCCGCAAGGGCCGATGCCTGCCGGGGCTGTGGGACTGTTCGCAAGAGATACCGTGGCCCCGGAACACAAAGGGCGATGAAGGAACATGGATAGGTTTTAGTCAGTAAAAGTCTGACACTCCCTCCTGCTCCGCCCAGAGCAGGAGGAGTCATTTGACGATTTCCCGTCTGAAAAAAAAAAAAAAATGGGAGTAAAGCCCCATAATATAGCCCACAGAAGGACGTACCTACATGGGTGTGCTCTTCAAGACCAACATAAAGGGTGTAAATAGACCCCTAACAAAGTCGAAAAGCATTTGTTTTCCCCGACATTGCGATATTTTTTTTGATCTGGACCATACCTGGGAACCTTTTAGTTACGGAGAGATTTGGGGTCAAAGTTCCATCTTTTTCGCAAGTTTTTTTTTTAAATAATAGTTTTTAAGGTCTCGTACTTTACTTTAAATACCTCCATAACCCGTTTACTATTCACAGCACAATGTTTTCAGTGCATTTACATTGAGTTTTACCGTAAAACGTGATTCTTCATCCCAAAAAAAAAGTCGTTTCCCAGCAATAATTTTTGCGTAGAGTTACTTAGTTTGATGTACAGAATGCTTGGTTGACGGCTTCGTGAAGGTCCTTTGTTACCCTGTGTACAATAAGGACAGTGAGTAACCTTACTAGTTAGTACTTGCCAACGGCGTACGTGTATGACTAGACGTATGAACGTGGTCGAAGGAATAGTACATTTTGATGCAAGTGGAGAATGTTTGTTATTGCATTCGAGGCGGAATTAACACCCCAGCCGTAGGCGAGGGTATTTTTGAGCCGAGAACTGCAAAAACAAATGTTCACGTATATTAAACGACGTTTATCAAAACACTTTTGAAGAAATTAAATAAAATAACGTTAAAAAACAATCACCGCCGACTGTAGGCATTGAACCAATTTGGACTTGCACCTGCGTGCTGTGCCGCGTGCGGGAATGAGCCATTCCCGCACGCGGTGTTGGAAAATGAATAAGATCCACGTGTGTGAAATACATTGCATGTTGATCCTAATCGTAGTGCGATTAGAACCCGTCTTCGAGGAAGTGTATTGAAAAAGAAGTTTGTATGGTCCGTAGCATGTGGCGTTCTGTAGTTACATATACTGCATACCCTAATAGAAAAAAGGCCGTGAGTTTAAGTATTTATCTTGAAAACTCTAGTACACTAAACTCCCAAAAATTGCCACCCTACTAAAACATGTATCAGTACACTGTACACAAAATAGCCTGTAAAGTCCTCAGCAATTGAAATAACGAAATTTCAAGTACGCAAAGTCTCAAGTCATATCTTACTTTTTAGTACAACTTCAGTCCTGATAAGGCTATGACCTTAGAATGAGCGGAAGCGGCGCGAATTTCTGGCTGGCAATGAGATGGTACTCACGCGAAGACAACAAACGGCATTATTGCATTGATAGTCTTCTATTATACTGGGTGTAAACCATCTCATCACGAAGCCGTCAACCAAGCATTCTGTACATCAAACGTAACTTTACGCAATAATTATTGCTGGGGAACGACTTTTTTTTTTGGTGTGATAAATCATTTTTTGTGGTAGAACTCAATGTAACGAACTCAAAACATTGTGCTGATGGATGGATTTAGTAGTACGGGGGTCGTGGAGGAGTTAAAAATAAAAAAAAAATACATTAAAAACTTGTATTTAAAAAAAAAACTTCTATAAAAGTTGGAACTTTGACTCCCAATATCTCCGTAACTAGAAGGTTCCCAGGTATGGTGTAGAACAAAAAAATGATCGCAACGACGGGGAGAACAAGTGCCTTTCGGCTTCGTTAAGAGGTGTTTTACTCCCTGTATGCAAGGAGCTCGTGGCAAAAAAATAACAGACGCTCGGGTCGATCTTTAAGTTAAGCCGCGCTTCCCTAGGGTTGATCCATGGATGAGTGACTACCCATTACATACCGAGTTTCCTCCGTGCGTCGGAAAACACGTTAAGCCGTTGGTCCGGCTGTCATTTGTAGATCTTTGTTGACAGTCTTTACAGGTAGTCAGTGGCCCGAAAGTCTGACAACCAGTCTTACTAAGGGGTATCGTATTAACCAGTACTAGCTGGGTTGTGGAGGTTAGATAGGCAGTCGCTCCAAGTAAAATACTGGTATTCAACTGCATTCGGTTTGACTGAAGCCGATCCGACGCGATACAGTGCCGTGGCAGTCCCAAATGCATCCGGAACGCGTCATTAAATTGAGCGGCAGGACCTAGTACGCTCTTCACTTGCATGACACCCACAGCTCGCTTTTTGAAAAACCCGCTCTCACTACATCTAAAGCCACACCCTCAAAAAACCATCCCCTTCAATTTGTACATGTTTACCGCTCATACATCAAAAACTAAGTACGCAAGTTATAAAAACGTGTTTTTTAAGATCACTCAAGAATATTGCCCGGTACCTACGCTTTATGGGGGCTGGGCAATAAAAGTATATTTGATATGTTGCGTTTGCTCGCCAAAATAATTGCTCGACGGATGTATTAGTGGTCCCTGGGGCAATCTAATGTCAATTTGAAGAGTTTGAGAGGAATTTATTGGGAGATATCTTTGTACTAAGGTTTTAGTAGTAGTAGAGATATTTGTGAAGTTACTTGTCTCGGGTAGTAGTACCACCGCCGCGGGATTGCCAAGATTCGCGAGGTGACTCTTGGAACACCAAGTTCCCTTGCGGACGCCCCGAGGAGACCGGCAAGTTTGATCTGCTTCTGGAGGGAGGTGGGCTGGTTGGAGTAATCGGCCACTATGGCTCACGCACAATGGTCCACTTCAAGGACTAAGTTCGGAAACCTAAACCCTAAGATATGATCCCCACCGCAGGAGTCGCACCGGGCGTCGGGGGCCACCGTAGGCGTGGGCCTGTGGACGGTGCGATATGGGCTAGCTCGCCGTCCGTCCGTCTTATGACGACAGACCGTGTCGACGGCGCGTTCGTATTCAAAGAGATGTCAGCAGAAAGGAAGGGGTCCACAAGGGCCGATGCCTGCCGGGGCTGCAGGTCTGTTCGAAAGAGATACCGTGCCCCCGGAACACAAAGGGCGTAGAAAGAACACGGATGGGTTTTAGTCAGTAAAAGTCTGACACTCCATTCCGCTCCGCCCAGAGCGGGACAAGTCATTTGATGATTTCCCATCCGAAAAAAAAAGGTAGTACTACCACAGCGGAACATATTTCGGTAGTCAAGCAGTCTTGCTGTTTTTCTGTTTGGAGGGTATCAGTGCTGGTCTTAACAAGGTGCATGAGATACTTAAGCTTTGTCCCTGGGCACTGTAACACAACATAACATAACATAACAACATAACATAACGTCACGCCTGTAATCCCCGAAAGCTTAGACAGAGTTGTACGTAATAGTACACCCACATTTCGCCAGTTAAGTTCATGTTCCATTTAATAAGCGGCAAGCCTATTGTCATCAACCGGGCGTAAATCCAGATTGTGTTGCTGCTACTGAGAAATTTCTGATGGAAAAAGAATACTGATCATAAGGTTTCTGTACCAAAGGAACAAGCTTCTTCCAAACTATGTTGGGGTCGGCTTCCAGACTAACAAGATGCATCTGAATACCATAATTTTACATAAAGATTACCTATCTCACTCCCACCCAGCAGGTAACACGAACGAATACTGGTTCAAACTGGCATCAATGCAGTCAAAAAAAAAAACAGGGCAGCAACACCAATCCTCATCCCGAGCTTCGTAATACCTGTCTACTTCAATTTTTTTTCTCTAGAATTTCGGAGATATCCGCATCGCTAGGGGTGTAGTGTGGTGGCTAGGGGTGGCCCCCGCAGAATGTAAATGTGACCCGTTGATAAATAAAGAAAGAGGTTAAACTGTTAGAGGTGGGATACGTAAACATCGTCTTGTTGAGGGTTGGCACCAACTAGAAAAAAACTTTTCTGTGTAAAGAAGTATATAAATGATACTGGTAGTTCCGGTTCGGTATTACTTACAGTCTATTAGACCTCCCTGGTGGGGTGGGGACGGTGAAACTGTTGGTGAATGAGAAATGAGAGACTTTTCACTTTGCCTAGTATTTTTTTTTTGTTAGTTCCACTTTCAGCCACCGTATCAGGCCTAACAATGTTTCTGACTAAAAAGACCGTGTTACATAAGACGGAGCGATCGTTACTATAGTTAACAAAAAAAAAATTGCAATAATGAGAGGTTTTCTTTTTGTGTATATAAATCCAATTGGTAGATGTATGTGGTGTCAATTGTGATTCGGTAGATGGCGTTGAACTGACTACGTTACTATGTGCCAAAGCCAAAACGCTTGGAAAAAAAAAACATTGCGTCTCGTCACATACGCTCGTTAACTGACACTTTCGTTTGCTTATGCTTCCGAATATAACCATTACACCCAAGTGAAATTTTGTAACGTTCCGTTCCTTGCAGTAACTTACCAAGTTCAGCGCCATCTATCCAGCGACTAGGGAAGAGTTGAAAAAGAAAATCCCTCATTGTGATAGCTCAGCTAATATACATGATATAAATATAATTTATAGCCTATAACACCCACAAATAATGTAGCTTTCCGCCAGTGAAAGAATTTTCAGAATGTCAGTTCCGGAGATTACCCCTTCATAAAAACTTACACAGCAACACTTTATCCTGGAGCTAGCTGACCTTGCTAGGACGGAGTTTCAATAAAATATGAGGCCAACTTACACTGCTTATATTATAACTACAATACGCATTGCAGTGGGTCTTGCTTTTTTATACCGCGTTGGGCCAGTGTGGTTACGGTCGTGATTACGGCCCATTTGCTGCCACAGAGAGAGATGACCTGTGTCTCACCTGTGGGGGCTTTTAAATGGCTTGTCATTGATTGCCTCATAATAAACTTTTGTATTGTTAACTGTAAGCCACCGAAACACAATAAAATACATAAATAATCTTAAGCGGTAGTAAATTATTTAAAACAACCTGCCTTATTATTTTAGTTTTAAAATAAATATTAACAGTCATGCTAAAAGCGAGAACGTAGTTACTTAATTATACTAGTATACAACACAAGGGTTCTTCAAATAATAGGTATCTGAAAAAGACTATACAAATATTCCACCAGTTTTTCTCTCAGTGGCAACCCTGTCAGCTAATATGTGAGTGACAGATGGTCATAAATTACATACGTCACTAGATGTGTCCCGGGCGACGGGATCAAATGTTACAACTGTAGGGGAGTGGTTCCGTATGTTTTTATTTTAGTTTCAGGTATCTTTTTAGGAGCTCGTGGCTAAATGTTAACAGACGCTCGGGTCGATCTTTAGGTTGGTCTGTGGATGGGTGACCACCACCAGCTTAAGCAGTTGGTCCCGGCTGTCATTTGTAGATCTTTGACAGTCGTTATAGGTAGTCAGTGGCCCAAAAAGTCTGACAACCAGTCTTACTATGAGGTATCGTATTACCTAGTACTAACTGGGTTGTGGAGGTCAGATAGGCAGTCGCTCCATGTAACATACTGGTATTCAGCTGCATCTGGTTAGACTGGAAGCCGACCCCAACATAGTTGGGAAAAGGCTAGGAAAGTTGATGATGTTTAGATTCACTTTCCGCTTTTTTACACAAGCCTCTGCTGTCATTCTAAAGCATATTTCCTATCGGAGGCCCATAGGAGGCCTGTGTCCCAGTAGTAGGAAAAGTAGGCTAGGCTTATGCTTTGCAATGCTTATACTGTCATGGGCTAGTTTCTAAAAAAACAAGAAAATAATTGAAATAAACATCGTGTGGCAAACCACCTGGACTTAATTAAAATAATGCTCGTTTTGTTCAGAAGTGCTCTTGCATCTTCTGAACAAGACGAGGCCACAGTACAGTAGTACCTACATATTTTACGTATATATTTTTGTATTCCTGTTTTCTTCAATGTTTTTTCGCAATCCACCTACGGTTTCATTGGTAAAAAAATAAACTATTGTGGAAGACTATCGATTTAGTGGTTATCAATTTTCGCATTTGTGTAGTACCGCACCCTTTTGTAGAATATTCAAAATGTATTCTCCTTAAAATTGAGGCTTTCTGCTCATATCACTCAAAAAACGACCACTGCTAATAATGTCCTTAAATCTCTACCAAGTTTTGAACAATATCTACTTACTTTTCACAGAAAATACAGGGGTTTTCTTAACACACCTTCACTACGGAACCCAAGATCTCAACGCGACACGAAGTAAGGTAAACAGGTTTATGAAGGTCTCGTCCCGCGGGCCACATTTAAGGGCGCCGGGCCCCGTGCCCATAACTGGTGCGCTCACCCTACGTTAATGATGTTCGATGTTCGATACATGTGTAATTTGTATTACTGATTCTTGGCTTTGGCGTTGAATAGGTCCACTGACCTTGTGATGAAATAAAATATGTGAAAGAAAATGTCATGAGAATTTCATGAAATAAACTCACATTGAAATTGAATTATGTGAGAAGATTCTGGTGGCTTTTTCATAAACGATGGAACGCTAATATTGTGTCCTACGTGTATTTTTGTTTTCACGTTGGATGACGGACGCTACGTCTTCTTTCTTTATCGTGTGGTTAGTGCCTAACCTGGTGTCAGAGTTTTTATGCCGCCCATGGGCCTCTGACGTGGTATCTCGCAGGCATGCTGGTTTCTTCACGATGTTTTTGTTCACCGTAGCAAGTGACGTCAGAATCATAGGTTTTTTTTATCAGGAATTTTCTCGGTAGCAGCCACGGAGTCTGGATTTGGGCCTGGTTGCTGACATTAGGCTCGTTCATATTGCATGGGACTAAACAGGCGAAATGTGGGTCTACTATAAGTGGGTACAACTCTGCCCTTCGGGGATTACAGGAGTAATATATGATATGATATGTTATATCTCAAATATCTAGCTACGTATAAATAAACGTCTAAATTATAGCTACAATATTCCCAATGAAACAGCATGACACAAAAATCTTCAACGCCATTCAATTACCAACAACATGTGATACCAATAAGCCAGGATATTCCAGAGTATTCCAGGGTACGCCAGGGTATCGCGGGGTACAGCCAACCAATCCCGCTGTTACGGGCTACTCGTAAAGTCACCCAGAGCGGCGTACACGCTATTAGCTGGTCTGTGGTATGAGGCATCGGCGGAAGCGGGGTTGAACCAAAAATAAAATTATAAAAATCTTTTCCTTCAGCCTAACTCAATTTATGTTTTTAGAAATGGAGGTTTTTGAATTGAATGGTGACTTTCTGTAATTGGTATTCTACTAAGCCTTTTCCCAAATACGTTTGAGTTAGTTTACCATATAACCGGATCCAGCTGAGTTCCAGTATATTACATATTAGGTATTATTTCCTTTATTCATTAAAAAAAAAAACATTTTTAAATCTTGATTAAAAAAAATATACCTACAAAAAACATTTAAAAATATTTAAAAAAAAACCAGAGAGAGGAACCTCCTAACAATACGAGCCGTGTCTAGGAGTACCGCTTTCTGAATCAAGCCCTTGATCCAGCTGCCTAACGAGCGCCTCTTCATGTATTAATCGAGGCTCTTGGCAATTAAGCCATGGACTGATACGACTATCATACATAGGCTCATGATTATGTTCTGTCTGTACGCACAATTTCTCATTTTAACTCTCCCTTGGTTCGCGGCCTGGCAATGCTGATTGCTCTACTGGCATCGAGTCTGGAGTGTGATTTATTTGCCTCGAGATGGGTGGACGTATGTCGTGGATGTTGTGAGTTACTGTGAGGCGATGAACGAAAGATGACTTTTTCTTGAATTGTTTTTTTAAGAACCTTATCTTCTATATCTATACTAATAATATAATAAAGAGGAAAGATTTGTATTTTTGTATGTAACTAATAAACTTAAAAACTACTGGACCGATTTAAAAAAATATTTCAGCAATGGATAGCTACATTATCAGCAAGTAATATAAGCTATATTTTATCCCCGTACTCCTGCGGGAACGGGAACTACGCGGGTGAAACCGCGTGACGTCCGCTAGTTTAATATATTTGTCATTCCTTATTGTAAGTATGTTTCTTGCAATCTGTGTTTAGTCTGTTTGTTTATGTACATATTTGTAATAAATGGAGCGAATGTCTATCTGACGACACTGCAGCTATTGAGAAACATGGATACCTCCAGTTAAAAGGGACAGCCTTATAAAGGTAGTTTTATTGTAACGGTGCTGTAATCACATCAATGCGCGTGCTACGCCGTAGCTCTGCTCGTATCGTCGTCAAACTACGCGCAGGGCTACGGCGTAGCAAGTGCAGCGAGCGGTATTTTCGATTTTTATAAGAGAGATATTTTCATTCAGATATTAAGATATACTGGTAGTCCAAATAGTGACGTCATAAAAAAATAGATTCCTTACGCCCAAGGGTATCCGAAAAAACCCCAAATACAGGGTGTAAACAGACTCTCCACGAAGCCGTTAACCAAGCATTCTGTGCATCAAACTCAGTTACCCCTTCGCAACAATTATTGCTTGGGAACGACTAAAATTCACAGCCCGACTTCATCCACTTCTAGATAAATCCCTCTCTGTGTCAAGCAGAATTATTTTTCAAACAATCGACATTAGAGAACTGAGTAGTTTCAGAATCTAGTTCGACCCGAATGGCTGCCATCATAATTTGTTGTGTTATCAAAATGAAAATCCCTGATGGTGGCCGAGCCATGTCAATGACATCTCCAAAACAGCTGCACCACGTTCGAATCCCGGTAGTAGCAAATGTTTGTGTGATGAGCATGGACATTTGTTTCCGAATCATGGATGTTTATATGCATAATAAGTATGTATTTACAAACAAAAAGTATCTATGTAGTATATCAAATATCTGGTGTTCACGACACAAGCTTCGTTGCTTAGTGCACAGTGGGCAATAGATGTCGCTGTGTATAATTTCCAGAGATATTTTTTATTCAAGTGCAGCATTTTGGATGTAATATCGATACCGCTACCGCTTGTGACAGATACCGCCGCACCCTATTGAGGTATCGATGGATACCGCGTATTTTTACGGTTGTTAGCTTTTTATGGTGTCACCCATAGTCGTACAGCAGTGTATTGGCCACTGCAAGAATAGACAAGAATAGAAATGAAAACTTTCCAGCTTTTAATTTTATTTTAAGACTTTCTCCGTACGTATAACAAGATATTTTAGCCTTGTAGTAAGACTAAGTCCAAATTCATTAAAAATCTTTTATTTTCTGACAGAATGACCAATTTAAAACAAATAAAAAAAAACACCAAACAGCCGCTCTTTAGAAGTCGGTTAAAAATAAACTATTTTTAAAATAAAACAATAAACGCCAATATTACG
This sequence comes from Xestia rhomboidea, assembly GCA_963853795.1. NCBI lineage: Eukaryota > Metazoa > Arthropoda > Insecta > Lepidoptera > Noctuidae > Xestia > Xestia rhomboidea. The sequence continues at coordinate 1,821,611 of OY970783.1, forward strand.
TGGTGCTCCTAGGCAGTCATCCATCCAAGTACTAACCGCGCCCGATATTGCTTAACTTCGGTGATCGAATGAGGTCCGGTGTATTCAACGTACTATGAACGATGGCAATAGAGAGGCTTAATTTTTTGTTCACTATCTAGCGACGGTTTTCCCAAATCAAAAATATATTAATTATTCTATTTTGTTATTTATTTTAATGGCTTGTTGAACCACCTTCAGATAATTTACTGTTAAATAAACCAGCAAATAATACAAAAATCTTGGTAACACCCGGAGTATGAACTTGTACCCGGTTAATGTCAAAAGACTCACCCCCTTTTACAATTACTAACTCTTAGTTTGATGATTTTAGAGTGAGGTACCATCTTTCCAACAAGAAAAAATCGTCGAAAACGACCGACTTCATCATCATCATTTCAGCCGAAAGACATAGGCCTCTCCCAAGTTGCCACATTCACTTGGACTGACTTTGTATAGAATAATCACTGAATAAAACCTCCTTTTTTTGCAGTCGATTAACAAAACTCAACGGCCAATCCTCCAACCGAGACTATACCAAAAACATCTACTAATACTATTTGACATGACAACATGTAACTCAGTATTGTTTACAACTCTGCTTACTCCGTTATTACATAGGATTTGTTATATCTTATGTTATTACTCGAAGCGAGAGCTCGTGAGGTGGGTAGGTACATTGAAAGAGGTAGAGAAATGATTTGGATCTTAGTATATAAAGGGTGTAAAAAAACTCTTAACAAAGCCGAAAGGCACTTGTTCTCCCCGTTATTGCGATCATTTTTTTGTTCTACACTATACCTGGGAACCTTCTACTTACGGAGATATTAAGGGTCAAAGTTCCAAAATTTGGACAAGCTTTTTTTTTAATACAATATTAAAGGTGAAAGCGTAAGGCTAGCCCGCGAAATTCAAATTTTCTTACGTTTTTTGCAATTTGTAGACCAGTGCTAGGTTGTATGTTGATTAAAATATTGTTCGCGACTGTAAGACGTATGTAGTTACAGAATTATAATCATCAAAATCATCAATACAACCCTCCAAATTCATAAAAGTCGAGGAACGACTTTTTCAAGGTCAAAATCATTCCTCGACTTTTATGAACTTGCAAAAAACGTAAGAAAATTTGAATTTCGCGGGCTACCCTGGAGCATCCACCTTAATGTTAGATTTTTATTTTAAACACCTCCACGACCCCCGTATTATTCAATCCATCCATCAGCACAATGTTTTGAGTGCGTTACGTTGAGTTATACCATAAAACGTGTTTTTTTTAACCCTTACATCTTTTGAACCAGTGACCGAAAATTTTGATATTTGGCGACAAGTTTCGACAAATTAGCGACTAATTTTTGTGTTATCAAAATTAAAATCCCTGATGGTGGCCGAGTGTCAATGACATCTCCAAAACAGCTGCACCACTTGAGATTCGGTTTGGATTCATTACTAAATACTATAACGTTACTTTAAACTTCATCCCAGGGGGTGTTCGTGAGGATATTATCGTATCCTCTTTTCATCCCCGTCATCTGAGCAGTCACGGAGTGATTGTGTTGGGGAGGACGGAGGGTGGGATGTAAGAGGGAGGCAAGAAAATAAATCAGCTTTTATTGAATATAAATTATTTATTAATAATATTACTTAGTGAATAGCTTTTCTTATAACAATATTATAACGACAGTGGTAAGAAATAAACTACAATATTTATTTAAACTTTTATTCGATCAGAGTTTTCCCTTGCAGTTATTATTATTAAGTGATTCTACAAAATCATTGCTCCGGGCTTTTATAAGACTGGCTGGCTGGCGGCTACTTCACCTTCCCCGGCTCGCAAATTGGCAGGGCTAGGCTCCCGTGGCGGATAGGCGTGGCGCCTATTACTGTCCCACTGCTGGGCAAAGACCTCTTCTCATACAGCGAAGGCACGAGCATTGATCACCACGCTTGCTCAAGACGGGTTGGCGATTTCCGACTTATATTAATTACTAGTCCAGGTTTCCTCACGATGTTTCCCTTCACCGATGTCTGTGATGTCCAAGATAAACTTACGTATGTATATTATAAACTAGCTGATGCCCGCGGCTTCGCCCGCCCGAAAGTTATATACTAAAACCTTCCTCTTGAATCACTCTATCTATTAAAAAAACCCGTATCAAAATCCGTTGCGTAGTTTTAAAGATTTAAGCGTACATAGGGATATAGGGACTGAGAAAGCGACTTTGTTTTATACTATGTAGTGATTAACAAATACTGGTATACAGCTGAATCCAGTTAGACTGGAAGCCTGACAATCCGACACGGTGTTATTAACCGCCTTCATAAAAGAGGGGTTCTCAATTTAGTCGTATTTTTTTTTGTTTGTTACCTTTTTTTTGTTGATTACCCGAAATTACCCGATTTGTAAAATTGTTTTTATGATATACTTTCCGATTGGCCCCATAGACCCTTAAAAACTTCTTATAAGAATGTAAAATTGATTCATGACAAGAATTTGTGTGGTATTCTACAACTAAAACGGGTAAAATAAAAACTTAAAAAAAAAATCGACTCCTACAAAACACAAAAAAAGTCAAAAAATATTTTTCTTTCGGAAGTCCGTGACTTTTTGAACATCTTTTTTTTGTAAAAAATTTTGTCAATTCAAAAACCCAGCAAGATAACTATAATAACTAGTCTACAATATTACTTCACAGATACTATTGCACTGTAATACGTAAACAACAGGAAATAAGATATAAATATAATTAAATTTAATCAACAAAACATGCAATATCCATTATGATGCATGACTTGCTATCAATTCTAATTAGTGTACCGGACTTCTGAATTTTAGAAATACCCACTTATCAATCTTGATTTGTTTTGTTATAATTAAGCCATTTATCTTTTCGGTGGTGATGAGATGGAATTGAAATAAGTCGACTGATAAAATAACCTCAAATGGTGATAATCCTCGTGACCGTTTCCTTTATTGGCGATTACTCTCTGTGGGGACTAGTCGTCGATGCAGGATAATAGTTTAAATAAATAAATAAATATCGCTGGACATTACACACAGCGCCATCTAGTGCCACACTAAGCAACAAGGCTTGTGTCGTGGACACCAGATAGTTGATATACTACATAGGTACTTTTTGTTTGAAAATATATACTTATTATACATATAAACATCCATGACTCGGAAACAAATGTCCATGCTCATCACACAAACATTTGCTCCTACCGGGATTCGAACCCGGAACCCTAAGAACGTAAGGCAACCTCAGTACCGCTGCGCCATTCGGGTCGTCATATTCTCTATACTTCCATGCTATCTACTTAACTATCTAATAATACCTTTAAACGAGCAATTCTTGTATACAGGGTGGAATTTTCAATGCCACCTGGAGGGAAAATACTCTAAATACTAGACATAGCAAATTTTACTCAAAGGAAACATTCCTTTATTTTTAAAAAGAAAAAAAATTGCATTCCCCGATTTTCGAAAATTCGCTTGCCACTTTCGGCCGTAGATCTTTCACTGGAAAAAAAATGCTTGCAATAAAATCACATACAGCATAAACCCATCCTAACAAAAGCGGTGAAAAATCCAAAGCTTTTAAATTCCATTTAGCGCATTACGACGTGATATTGTACTGTAAATATTTTGTAAACATCACGTCGCCTCACCTGGGGCTTGCTTGTACTGAAAATACTGCAAAATATACGATTAAACCATGACTTGATGATAACATTCCTTGAAGTATTAGACAGAGCTAAAAACTACTCAGAAACAAGGTACAGGGTCATCTTGGGCCGACGGCAATTACTAACCAGCACTTCGCACGCGACTGCGTCCGCAAAAATTGTGCTAATCTGCATGATATATCATATAATTTATAGCGTTACCTATAGTACCAACGAATAATGTAGCTTTCTGCCAGTGAAAGAACTTTTAGAATTGGATAATTAGTTCTGGATATTACCCCCTATACTAACATACAAACAAATTTAACCGCTCTAAAATATTAGTGTAGATCTGCAGTGGGACAGTAACAGGCTGGTATTATTATTATTTCCTTTATTTATTTCTTTACAAATGAAGTACATTTTTTTAAAAATATTCCTTACAAAAAAAAATATAAAAACATTTAAAAAAAATTAGCCCACCGGTATCGGGAACAGGGTCCAAGCTACCGGCGGTCAGGGCTCTAGAGAGAGGAACCTCCTAACAATACGAGCCGTGTCCAGGAGTACCGCGCACTGAATCAAGCCCTTGATCCAGCTGCCTAACGAGAGCCTCCTCAGGTATTGATCGAGACTCTTGGCAATTAAGCCATGGGCTGATCCGACTATCGGCACAATGATCGCTGAGTCCACTTCCCACATGTCGACAACCTCGCGAGCCAAGTCAAGATACTTGATTTGTTTATCTTTCTCGGCTTTCGCGAGGTTCCCATCATGCGGGACCGTGATTATTATTATTATCCTTTTAGGACCTCTAAAACTTAAAAGAGACCTCTGAGTTAGTTTCGGCTGTTTCTTCTCAGAGTATTCAGGGACGGAACACCGGCCCCATTTAGTTTTAAAACAAACCATGATGTGACGTGTAATAGTGTTTTGTTAGATCAATTTACAGAAATAAATAAGATTTATGACCTATGATATGATGGTACTTAAGTGTATCGTGATGTGACGTTGACGACCTTTATATTATTATGACTTAATTTCTAAATTACATACAGGGTGTCAAAGATCCATCACATAGTAGGCATGTATATACGCAGTATATACATTATATAAGCAACAATTTTCTGAAATAATTGCTGGGAAAATCTTGAATGTATGTACCTGTGTATGTATATTCGCAGCTTCACTAACAATTCAACAATAACCATAACACATTTTCTCTTCTTTAAAAGTAGCTATGTTTGTTTGTTACATTTTAACGACTAAGGGTTCTTACAGACGAGCGGCACGTTGCCAACGGCAGATAAACTGCAGCCGTCGCGTCGCCACCTGTCGACGGCTGTCATCGACGCTTCGGCGGCTGCCGCTCGGCGCGTCGACGGCAGCCGTCGACAGATGGCGACGGCTGCAGTTTATCTGTCGTTGGCAACGTGCCGCTCGTTTGTAAGCTAAACAGCTGATCAGATCGTAGTGAAATTTGGCAAGGCGATAGATTATACCCTGGGAAAGGTCATAGGCTTACGTTTGTTTTTTTTCTACACATACACATCTAAATTTCCATGCGAACAAAGTCGCGGCAACAGCTAGTATACAGGGTTATTTGTTAAACACCGACAACCTCTCAGGACTGTGTTACTAACATCATAATCAACCAATTATGTTCTATGACTTTTAAAAATTCATCATATTTTAGTTCATCAAATTTTCATAGCTCTCTATTTTCATGGCCCTCGCCGCCCTGACCCCGCTCCCCTCACTATTGTACTATCGCTTTCTTTTGCTGCATAGATTTCTTAAAATTTAGAGCGTTCAATTTAAATATTTTTATTTTTGTACGAAAATTTGATGAATTAAAATATGATGAATTTTTAAAAGTCATAGAACAAAAGTGGTTGATTATGATGTTAGTAACACAGACCTGAGAGGTTGTCGGTGTTTTACAAATAACCCTGTATAATATTATGCATTGTAAAGGTTCTATACTTTTGAGCAAAATTTTATTATTTAAATCTCATTGGACTTTCCTGCACCATAGTATTCAGTCAGACACAAATAATTCTGTAAGCATACTAGGTTAGTGTAAAATAATTAGGTCAGGTATTATTAAGTTATGCAGCCAGCGAACTATTTTGGAACTCGCTCGTTATGCCGCTGGGTGAAGCGTGCGAACTATTTCTCTAATATCTTATAACGATGCACTTTAGACTGCTGCTCTCCTCTCTGAACTCTTCACTAACCGAAATTAAATAACACGCCACGGCACCATGATTTTGACATAACAATTTTTGTTTGATTTTACCTATCTAACGGAAAATTCATAAAAAAAATTGATGTTAATCGACAGCCACTCAACCGCCCCTGGCCACCATGGTGGCCAGTAGCTATTTTGCTAAAAGTCCTGGCCACCATGGTGGCCAGTAGCGCCTTCGTCCAACAAATGCAATAAAAAATCTACTAAACTGCTATTTCTAGAGCTTATTCCTCTTGTAGCAAACTCTATACTATATTCCTCAACGTTCGGACCAACAATAGCAACACTATTCCATCGACAAATGTCAAAATAAAAGTAAATACTTTAGTGTAAACAAACTCCGCCATTTCTGACGTGTGGCGTCGTATTTCAATTGTTCTGTTATGTATATTGTTGTTTTCGGATAGTGTTATATATCAAATTAATCGTGAAAATCTGTGCTACTATATTATCATAAAGGAAATCTAGTTTTCGAATCTCAAAGTTGAGTATTTCGCCTCCGAAAAAGTGGTAGGTTTAAATACCTATAGTGATTGTGTTTATACAAGAAATAAGTGTTTTTGTGATTAAAACGTGTGTGTTAACGGAAAAAAAGTGCATAATTAGTATTGTGAGCATATTATTAAATATTGTATGTACAAAAACAAGTGGCTTCGTAAAGTTATAGGTACGTAAATAACCGTGTTCAAAAACAGTCGTTGGCGCAGGCCGCGTCAAAATAAACAGTGAGTTTCCAAATTCTAATTTAATTCTAATTAGACTATCGTAAATAAACTAATAAGATTATGGTCTTGTTGGAAAGGAAATATAATCTAGTTTATTTTAAAATTATTTTAATTGAAATTTAATATTTATAAAAATTCAAATTAATATTTTAATAGCTAAATATCCGTTTTCATCCCTGTTTTTCAAGTTCTACATTTTTTTTGAGTTTCAAATTAATATTAGTTTTTTTTTTTTTTAATATATAGATTCCATAGCTATTCAGCTATTCACTGTAAATTTTATTTAGCTATAACTCTTGTAGTTTGCGATTGTCTATCTAAAGTGTCAAATTACATGCGAATATTTCGCAATTTTTTGCACGCGTGGCGGTTTGGTGCAAAAAATTCGCGCGCGGGGCTAGTGAGTGGTTAGGACGACAATTTTAGCCACAAAATGAACTAGGGCTCCAAGAACGAGCGGAACAAGCTCGAAAATTTTAACACTCTATCTTGGGCAGGTTACAATTGTTTAGACCCTTCATATAGGAGTTACTAGATTCACTCTCAGACAAAAGCAACATTCAAGAGGAAGTAGGCTGCGAGAGCGAGCGTAGTGAGCTCGAATTTTTTATGACACCTTGCCTTGGACAGGTTAAAATGGTTTCGATCTTCATATTATAGGAGTTATTTGGTCGATTTTAAGATAAATTCAAGAGTTGTCTGTAGAGCGAGCGAAGCGAGCTCGAAAATGTTAACACTTTACCTACCTTGAACAGGTTAGAATTGTTTCGACCTACTGGAGTTACCTGGGCCTCTAGACAAAGTCAAGACTTAAGAAAAACTAGGCTGCAAGAGCGAGCGAAGCGAGCTCGCCATTTTTTTTACATCCTTGCCTAAGATAATTATGCTATAATTGCATATAAGGCATTGAGACAAGGGGCTCCTAATTTATTTTAGGCTCTGTTTATAGCGGTCGATCATGCAAAAATCCAATAAGAGTGCCAATCCAGACTTCCAGAAAAGAAAAAAGGAGCCTTTTTAAAAAATGTTTTTCGCCAGGTTTTTATACCATGGCGTGACGTATTGAGAATTTTATAAGCGTCGTATCTTCGTCAATTTTGGTTTACGTAACAAAAGAAAAAACAAGGGTCAATTATTTTTTGATAATCTAAGTGACGGACTAATTCGATTTTTTTGTCGTCTCGCCTATTTAGTTGCTCTAATAAATGGCGAGTAAAATAGATGTGAAACGAGTGCCTGTAAGATTGCCCTCCAAGAGATTAGGTCAAGTTACCCGGAATAGTTAATGTAACAATGAGATTAAGGTAACAGCTCGACTCTGATTGTACATCTAACTGACTTCTGATTTTAAACCACTTTTACTGAATAACTAATTTAAGTCTTAGCTATGTTGTTTTGGTAGCTGTTCTAGATTATCGGCCATTTTCAATAACTTACTAACAGGTAACGGAAGGTTGCTCCAACTGTCTGACATTTAGCTTACGGACCGTTAGAAACAAAACGTCATAGAAAAGCTTTCTTTGATTTTTCTATGAATCAAGTGACAGGTAGGTGACGCGGATAGGATATTCCAAGCTAACTTTGTTTATAGAATCGCCGATAGCTACGAGACGTAGGCATATTAACTAACAGTTATAGTTACGTAAGTAAGTTATAGAAAACGGCCGTTAATTGTATTGGGCTTAGAGTATTTTAATTTCAAAGTTATTTAAAGATCTATAGACACGCTGCCCTCCCATACTTAAGTACTAAGGCTGTAACATAGTAATAATGTAAAACCAAATAATTTTAAAAGAGTAACCATGGAGTTTCTTGCCACATAGGAAACGACCAACGCGAACCGTGCACCTTAACTCGACGTTTTAGAAGTGCCCATGTAGGCCCATCTTTACAGAAAAGGTGTAAAAAGACTCTCAACGAAGCCGAACGGCACTTGTTCTCCCAGTCGCGTCATTGCGATCATTTATTTGAGATTGAGCTATTGGGGGTCAAAGTTCCAACTTTTTGACAAGTTTTGTTTTAATACAAGTTTTAATGTAAGATTTTTACTTTAAACACCTCCACGAACCCCCGTACTATTCAATCCATTCATCAGCACAATGTTTTGAGTGCGTTACATTGAGTTCTACCTCAAAACATGATTTTTCACCCCAAAAAAAAGTCGTTTCCCAGTAATAATTTTTGCGTAAAGTTACTTAGTTTGATGTACAAAATGCTTGGTTGACGGCTTCGTGATGAGGTTGTTTACAGCCTGTATAGTTTTAAACAAAGTTGCTCCCGCTGTTTGTATACGCTTAGATCTTTTAAACTACGCAACGGATTTCAATGCAGTTATCAGCAATAGATAGAGTGATTAAAGAGCAAGGTTTATATGTATGTTTATATGTTTCCTAACCGACATTTATGTGTTTTAAATTGAATTATTGTTTTTCTTTAATGTAATATATTAACATGCCACCTTAATTGTAATTGCTTGTTTATGCTTGTTTTATGTTAGTTTTGTCCGCCATTTTGTACGCCATATATTGGCAAAATATAGTGCACACATTTAAGACGATATACTATCTGTAACCATACCTATGTTTTACAAAATAAATGATTGATTGATTGATGTAATGCTACATTGCACACGTGCCAAGCCGGGGCGGTCGCTTATAGTGTGAAATAAAATATTGTGATTTTGATTTGATGTAACAACAAGTAATAGGAAAGAACTAAATTGGGTTAACCCTTAACACCACTCGCGGGGGAGTTCGGTCCCCCAACTAACAGATTTGCGTAAATATATATTTATTTTTTTAACCGTCACGCGGTCGCGACTCCATGAATTCCCAGTACCACCAGAGATCTCGCAAGTCGTGAAAGAGCGTCAGGCTACGGCATATACATAGATCAGCAGGTATGTGATGTTACGGGACCTAGCTCTCCCACGAGTGTAGTTACGTATGTAATATTTTTTCAAGTATCTTAATAACTACACTGACCTGCAAAAATAAGTACTACACTTTTAAAATTTCTATTTTTCCTAAACTATAGAAGATAGAGATTTAAAATAAAAAACGTTATAAAGCATTTTTATCAGCTTTCTTTGAAACTATAGACAAAACTAAACTATTTTTCGAGTCCTTTTTGTTTCGAAAGTCTATCTTGTGTACTTAAAAAGTTATTGCAGTTTTAAAAGTGTGATACTTATTTTTGCAGGCCACTTTATTTGTGTTTTTCAATGGAATAGGTTAGCGACAATGCAGGAAGAGCCAGAAAGTGACTTCAACAATGAAGGAATAGCATCACAGAACGGGGTGATTGTTCTAATCTATTTTATGGCAAAAACCGATATAATGACGATAAATTGACAAGTAAAACTGAATTAATATTCCTGTAAAGTGATGATTATTTGTTAGGGGAACAAAGATTTTTGTTACCCCTGTGATTTTGCATTTAATGCGAGTAATGGAGAATTTTATGATTGTTTTGTATTTTGGACTATAACGTTATGTAAAAAAAAAAACTTTGTTTCTTTTTAGAATACTAATTTTATTTTGTTTTAGGCCTTTGAACTGGACACTCAAAATGCAGCAGAGTATTTCGGCACTCGTTTTATTAGACGCTAAAGCTGTGTTTTTTTTATTTGAATAAAACTGTTTTCTTTTAAATGCGCCTTTAATTATTTTACGAACAGAAATCCTATTTTTTTTTTGCAATGAAGCTTTTAGAATCATCATAAGCATGGGGGAAGTTAGGTCCCCCACGAATGTAGTTGTGAGGCTGGTAATAACGAGTGGTGCTAAGGCTTTTATAAGGACAGAAGAATGATGATGATGACGTGTATAGACGTGACTATCAATTTATTAAACTGAACAAAAAACAGCACTATAATTCTCCGTTTCTTTGTTAAGGAAACATACTGTTTAGGACGAACCAGGATTTTGTTATGAGGGCCGAAACTCACTGGGACGAACGAAGAATAAATCGTTTTTAAAATGCCTTTTAAACATTGCAACATCATAAAATTGAGCAACAAAAATATAAATATTAATAATATTATGTTAAATCCGTCGCGATGAGGGGTAGCTAGAGAAGGATGTAGTGAGACAAATCTTATTCTTATTGTAGCGCGATTAGGGTGGAGGGGACTGTAGTTGTCTGCGTGTTTAGTAAATTTGTTCTTATTCTAATTGTTTCACTATAATAATTCTTTCCTAAATTCAGCAAGATCTTAAAAAGAATCAAATGAAAATTATTTTTGTAAGGAGATTTCAAAAACCCAATAACACAATATTCTTTTTTTGTAATTTAGGTGAGGACGGAGTCTTCTGTCTCGCTACTCTGAGAAGAAACACTTAATTTACAATGGAGTTAGCAACCACCAAGTTAGCGGCGGAGCTGAATCTCCTTATTTTTTTCTTTTCCATATACAAGGTGTACACGGACCGTTCACGAAGACGTCAACCAATAATGATTTACATCAAACTAGGTAACTCTACGCAAAAAATATTACAGGGAAATGACTTTTTTTTGGGGAAAATCACTTTTTACTGTAGGACTCAATGTGACGCACTTAAAACATTGTGCTGATGGATGCATGGAATATAGTACGGAGATCGTGGACAGAAATTTATAACATTAAAAACGTCTATTTCAAACAAAACATGTGAAATACACTGACCTGCAAAAATAAGTACTACACTTTTAAAATTTTAATTTTTCCTAAACTTTAGAAGTTATAGATTTAAAATAAAAAAAAACGTTATAAAGCAATTTTTATCAGCTTGCTTTGAAACTATAGACAAAATTAAACTATTTTTGGAGTCCTTTTTGTTTCGAAAGTATATATTGCGTACTTAGAAAGTTATTGCAATTTTAAAAGTGTGATACTTATTTTTGCAGGCCAGTTTATTTGGTATGGTCTGTAACAAATAAAATAATCGCAATGACGAGGAGAACCAGTGCCTTTCAGCTTCGTTAAGGGCCTTGTTACACCTTTAATGTGAAGCCTTTTTACTTGTAAGACCATAATGTATCATATTTAATGCAAATAATGAAACTTGAATCCTGAAAGCGGGTTGTTCCGGTAACACAAGAAAGCTTTTTAAACACCATTTAAATTTTCTATTACATGGCTAACAACAGTCCCGTTAACCCTACAATAATGAGATTCGCCTGTAAACATCTGTTCGAGATAGGATTAAAATATTATTCCACTAAGTCCGCGACGTCGCTTGAGAATTACTAATTTATCCTTTGTTTGATTTCGAGTTCTTACAGTCTCTTAGACGGCAGGGGTGAGCAGGGATGCAAGAGGTTCTTAAAGGAGTTTGTAATGTGGGAAAAATTTGATACGCCTGCGATTACGCTTTTGTTTATTAGTTAAAATGTTATATATAAAACATATGAAAAAAAAAATGAAAAAGCGTTTATTACGTACGACATCACATTACAAAAAATGATACTTCTGCCAAACTGTAAAGCAGTTTGTTGGCAGATGTAGCTCCCATATAAAACATTATGTTACTACTACTACTTTATGTGCTTTTTCATCATTATCAAGAACTAAACTAAACATTAACTAAAACGAAACACAAATATTTTACACTAGCACAAAAGACTGACCAGTAGAGAATTGAAACGCCAGTACAAAATGCTATTGGCATTAGCCAATGAATAAATAGAATAAATTAAACTTCATTTTAGACCTAAGTCCATATTAGTTTTGTTAGTATTATAATAACAATGATGCTTAGGTATTATATTAGTAGTGTTAGTATCTTAATAATAATGTACATTTTAACTTAGCGTAGGTATGTATATGTTAGTACTAATGAAAACTTATACTAACCTAACTTATACTTATATGGAAACGCACTTGTTTTCCCGCGACCACGGCTGGTGCAATCCGGTCGAAACGCCGGGCTTATATTTAAGGTAAAATTCGCGATAAATAGCCGGTTCCATATGTTTTATAATGTGTTCTGATCGTAAGATAAGATAAAATAATATTTTAATTGCTAAACATGTGTCATACATACAAGAAAATACATGCATGCAAGATGGTAACAGAACAAAATTATTAGGTACAGCGTGTTTGCCACATGATGTGACGAGCAAATGTCCAGAAATGTTATTTTATATGTTGTTATCGTGAAAGTTTAAAAACATTAAAATGTTAGTTGAGGGTTTTTTGTTTGCTCCTGCACCGTCAAGAGATTTTTAAAACAGCTGGTAATATGCTAAAGGATGCACCTGCAAATGATGTACTTATCATGTTAATGATAAATGATGTTTATTTTGCAAATTAGGCATTTACAAACAGTTTTACAAGCCGTCTATTTTTATTTTAAATAAGGGTGTCGATTCTGTTGTGCACAAACTAATCTTAATTTAGGCTATTGCTATCTTTTTTACTCTAATGAAACGAGAAAGAGACGGACGTAATTTAGAGCTGTCAAATTTAGTTGGAACTATTATTTCCATACAAATGAAGGGTGCACGTAAAAACATGTTGACCAAAAACACGGTGAAGCGCAAGGCATAAACTAGTTTGACATCTCTAACTTAGTTCATAGCTATAGCCGTCCTTTTCTCGCACTGCGTTATAGTAAAAGATAGTAATAGCCTAAATTAAGTTTAGTTTGTGCGCAACAGAATCGACACCAGTGCCGGTATTTCGCACCTGACTTCTCTTAAAAGAAACAGCCGAAACAAACTCAGTGGTCAAGTCTCTTTTAACGTCCTGACATAATCTTGGTCAACTCACATGAGGACTATGCAGACGCTTTTTTTTTTTTAAATCTTAATTTTTTTTTGAAAAGGGCTTTAATCGCGAAGCGATTATGTCAGCCTCGTAGTTTTACAAAATACATAGAATCTATATAATAACTAGGATCTTAACTTAATTAATTTAACAATCAAGTGATATAACTTAATAGCTAATTTGGACGTAGGTTTAGACAAGATCGAATTACATATTCCAACATCCCTTAAACTAAGTCCTACTTCTGATTCTAAAGCTCTCCGTTCTTCTCCAACCCGAGCACACTCCACCAAAGCGTGGTAGGTGTCTTCCCTCATGTTGCAAATCAGACAATTTGGGGTGTCAACAACCTTCATAAGATGCCCGAACGCATTCAATGGAATGTGCCCGGATCGCAGACGCATGCTTGTTACTAAGAATCGTCTGTTCACCTGTACTTCAGAGAACCAAGGAATCCTTGGAGGTTCAGATTGAATTGTCCGGTACCATATACCCTTCTCTTCAGATCTTTTGTTAAAGTAAGTCTTCCACATGTTATTGCAAATTATTTTGACATCTCTTAATATATCTGTGAAGAAGGGTAGATGACTGACAGATATTCCTTCATAGGTTCCTATCTTTGCCTGCCTATCCACTTGCTCGTTTCCCATCAAACCAACATGCGATGGAATCCATTGGAATTTAACGGTTCTGCCACTTTCCCTCAATCTTAAATTCAAACGCTTTAGTTGTATGTACTTACAGCTATGTACGGATGTTTCCAGGGGTATTTAGTCTGAATGGCCCAAAAAGAGCCCGCGAGCCGTTCGACCGAATACAAAAATTGCCTACGTCCGAACAGCCCGCTGATAGAATGATTTCAAAATAAGTTTAAAGGGACAGTCGCATACATTTTTGTTGTTGTTGACTGTAGTGTATTCGTAAAACGAATACTTCAGATTTTAATAAGAGAACAGTTGTTTAGCCGTGACAACGATTTGTTAGCATAAGGACAGATTCTTTCCGGGGCTGCGGGACTGTTCGAAAGATATACCGTGGCCCCGGAACACAAAGGGCGATGAAGGAACATGGATGGGTTTTAGTCAGTAAAAGTCTGACACTCCCTCCTGCTCCGCCCAGAGCGGGAGGAGTCATTTGATGATTTCCCACCCGAAAAAAAAAAGGTATAACTATACACTTTAAATACCCCCCTGACCCCTGTACTACTTAATGCATTAATCAGTATAAAGTTTGGAGTGCGTTACATACCGTAAAACGTGATTTTTCACACCAAATAAAAAAAGTCGTTTCTCACCAAAAGTTTAGTGACAGTTTCATGTACATATTGCTTGGTTGACAGCTTCGTGATGAGTCCGTTTGCACCTTGTATACGCAACACCACACTGCGATCTAAAACACTAATTTCAGGAGTTACTGAAAAAACCGCTAAGCTGAAGTGGGACTGGACTAGCCACGTCTGCTATTGGCCCATTGAACTGTGGGCTAAAATATTTTAATATTTTATTTTAATTTATTTTATTTATATTTATTTTATTTTTATTTATTTTAATTTTTTGTGGGATAAGTAGTCTCAAAATATGCAGAACCTTGGTAATAAAGAGTTTCAGTTTTTCAGTCAAATATCTTAAACTTGAATCTTTCAAATGTTCAGCAACGATGCAGTAGCGCCATCTAGTAGCGAATAGCTGACCTAATTTCTGAAACTTTCTTGATAAAAGAAAATCACATTTCGGTTTCGTAATCATCATGAAATTTTCAAATTAAGTCTGAAATAAAGTAATACTAGTACTACTACTATTTACAAACATAAACTTGCCATCTTTACAGTCAAATTCATTTCAACTTTCGGACAGCTAGCGACATCTCGAGGATATTTGTCTCCGTCTCAACCTTCAACCCTCTTCTTAGATAAGGATCAACAATGAGTCATTCTGCCAATGACAGAAACCTTCTGATCATAATTTCACAAGTGCATTTTCCAAACAATTATCAGCTGAATTAAATAATTTAATGAAAGTTATAATTTAACGGGCCCAAAAGTGGACCGATGACCTGGGGTCCCAAGTCTGCTATTCTTATGAATTCGTCATTCCAACACGATCCCATTCTCATCCCATTGTCATCCCGTTGTAAGTTCGTAATCTGCTAAATTCATAATGGTCGATCATTGGTCGGTCAATGGTCTCGTAATAGAATTGTGTTATAATGACATTGTCGTATTGCCATTATTATTAAATCCGCCAGATTTCATTTATATATGTTTTTACATATTATTTATTAATGTTTTAAGCAATCTGAAGTAGTAAGAAGTTAATAAAATAGCACCAGTCATTCATTTGGCATTACGTACGAGATTACCATTCTATGCCATTTCCTTCAATGGAGTGTCAGTGGTTGACCATTGGAAAGTCATAATGACGCCATCATATTAGTAGATTACCAAACTTGCAAAATCAACAATTATTATGAAATCAATGATAGACCATTATAACACTTTTGTAATAGCAGACTCGGTGAAGGTTGCGGGAATCCGCTGGATGCGAGTCGCACGGGACCGGTCAATGTGGCGACACTTGGGGGAGGCCTATGTCCAGCAGTGGACGTCTGCAGGCTGAAATGATGATGATGTTTTTGTGTATAGTTGGGTAGGTCTAAGAATAGGTCGTAGGCAATTTTGTATACCCCTAGGTTCTCTAGGTGTATTTTTATTCTCACCACGCGGGTTCAAACCGCGGGGCGCAGCTAGTATTTATATACAGGGTGTAAACCACCTCATCACGAAGCCGTCAACCAAGCATTCTGTACATTAAACTAAGTAACTTTACGCAAAAATTATTGCTGGGAAACGACTTTTTTTTTTTGGGGCGAGAAATCATGTTTTCTTGTTTAACTCAAAGTCACGCACTCAAAACATTGTGCTGATGTATGGATTGAATAGTACGGGGGTCGTGGAGGTGTAAACATGTATTTAAAAAAAAGTTGCCAAAAAGTTGGAACTTTGATCCCCAATATCTCCGTAACTAGAAGGTTCCCAGGTATGGCGTAGAACAAAAAAAATGATCGCAATGACGAGGAGAACAAGAGCCTTTCGGCTTCGTTAAGAGGTGTTTTACACCCTTTATTAAGTAATTGGCACCATGTGATTCGCGATCATTGATTGATAAATGATCCTTATTATGCAAATAAGTTATTTCGCTGTCTTATCAATTGTTATCAACTACCTATTGCCAAAACTTTAACATCTAAAATAATACAGCAGATCATTATCGGTAAGATAATAAATATGATTGTGATTACGGATGTAACTACTATGATGTTAATTTAAATAGTAGTGGAGCCTCTTGAAGTGGAGCTTCAGGGTTATGCCAAGCTTGCCAAGGCCGGTCTGTGGATGGGTGACCACCCATTACACACCAAGTTTCCTCCGTGCCTTGGAAAGCACGTTAAGCCGTTTGTCCCGGCTGTCATTTGTAGATCTTTAGCAATCGTTACAGGTAGTCAGTGGCCCAAAAAGTCTGACAACCAGTCTTACCAAGGGGTACCGTATTGCCCAGTACTAACTGGGTTGTGGAGGTCTGATAGGCAGTCGCTCCATGTAAAATACTGGTATTCAGCTACATCTGGTAGGACTGGAAGCCGATCCCAATAAAGAAAAGAAAAGACTTGGCTGATGATGAGGATGAGTGGAGCTTCTTGAAGAAATTCCTATTTCCCTAAAGTGGCAACATCAGACGCTGATTATTCTCTGCTACTTAAAAGCAATAATAGGCTAGTTTCCACCATCAATAAATTGCAAATCTATTTAGTCCGTCAGTTAGAGTATTGGAAAATAATGGACACGTATTTTTTGTTTTTTAAATCAATGAATATATTGACAAAGATAAAACGCATCAAAACTCTCGTGAAGCCAGAACGCACTAAAAAATATAGCACGGCGTGACGTACTGAGAATTTTAAAAGCGTCGTATCTTCGTCTATTTTGGTTTACGTAACTAAAGAAAAAATACGTGCCAAATATATTTTGAAAATCTAACTGACGGAATAATTAGATTTTTTCAGTTGAAAAGCCTGTTACCCTCCTTTTTAGGGTTCCGTAGTCCTGACAAGGAACCCATATAGTTTCGCTATGTCCGTCTGTCTGTCTGTCTGTCCGAGGTTTTGCTAACAGACCGTTATTACTAGAAAGCTGTAATTTTGTAGAGGTGTGTATATTTATAACGCCGACAAAGTGTTAAAATAAAATTTAGGAAAATATCTTTTTTTAGGGTAGCTCTCCTACATGTGAAGTGGGGATGATTTGTTTTTTCGTCGTCTCCCCCATCGTGTGGGGTATCGTTGAATAGGTCTTTTAAAATGACTTTGGGGGTTTGCCAGTACTACTTTTCAATTTAATGCTCCATTTACGAAATATTAAACTTTAAAGTGCAAATATTTGTTCCAGTATGGCGCCTACCCCCCCTCTCAAAGCTAAACTGTTGGCTAAACTACACTAAACTTTATTAGTTTAGCAGTAATAGTCGTTGAACTAGGGTGTTGGATAATTTTGTACCAAATACAAAATCCTTAGAATAAATCCTATAAAGTGACTAAGATGAAGTAGCTTGTTTATGATAGGTGAAAACTTTTATTGAAAAAGTAAATCTAAAATATAACGGGCTACTACGGAACCCTACACTGCGCGTGGCCCAACACGCACTTGGCTGGTTTTTTTACCTGATTACCGATCTCCACAGGGTGGCCTGGTAGCGACTGGATGAGAATTGCCAAAAATGGAGTTCAATGGCGTGCGATTGAAGCGGCCTATGTCCAGCAGTGGGCTACTGGTAGGCTGATAATGATAATGAGAGACGAAATACCTATAATATAATCACGACTTGTTTCCATTGGAGAAAGCAGAAGCAGTCTCTACAGAACACCACCAGGTACCTACGTACCTACAACGCCGTCCTTTATACCCTTGCTTCGTTCACATCCACAGTTCTGCCGCCATCTACCAAAAATAACACAAGACTACGCCATAACAAACAGCAAACTTACAACCAACGACTAGCAAAAAGTTTGTGGCTTTATAGTGTACCTTACCTCCCACGTAGTTCCTACACCCGTTCAGAGATGGCGCTAATCACAATTAGAGAGCTCTTCTATTAACGTCCTGTCCGAGTAGTGATATGATATTATTATTCTCTGCATGAGACGATTGTCCTGGAGTAGGCCAATAATTAGGTACAGATAACGCCATGTGCTGCAATAGGGTAGAAGACAAAAAAAAAACGAATTAGTCCGTCAGATAGATTTCCAAAAAAATCCAAAATTAAAAAAACGGAACCCTTAAAGGATCACTCGTGCGTCTGTCTGTCTGTACATCTGTCTGTCACAGCCAATTTGCTCCGAATCTACTGGACTAAATCAGATGAAATTTGGTAGGATGGTGTAAACATATGAAAATGAAAAAATATAAATCATGAACTTTCAAATGACCAATTTGGTCGAGATGCCATTGTTTAACTATTGTGTCTACTTTGTGGACGTGGTTAAGGGTCATTTTCGGGGGACAAATTACGAAATTTCAATATTCATGTAAACAAAAAATGAAGACTGTACAATGCGCCGAAAACTCGTGTGATGTCAAATTTCAGTACATTTTTTTACTCAAATGTGACGTCACAAGCCCACTCATGACCTTTTTATCTTCGTCAATTTTTATTAATTTGATAAAACAAAAATACGTATCCAATATTTTTCGATAATCTAACTGACGGACTAAACAGAATCAGATGGAACTGACATCGACGTAACGAGAATGAGCTGAATATGTGTCCCCGTTTGTGCGTCGGTGTCTCTTTCACCCTCTATTTATCTCAAAATTACATAAAACAAGTGCGTGTCGGGCCACGCGCAGTATAGGGTTCCGTAGTAGCCCGTTATATTCAAGCAACTACTTCATCTTAGTCACTCTAAAGGATTTTATCCTAAGGATTTTGTATTTGGTACAAAATTATCCAACACCCAAGTTCAACTACTATTACTGATAAACTGAGAAAGTTATCTTAACCGCTGTAAATGCAATGTCATCGTGAATTTTTCCAGATTTTTCAAGTCAGCATTTAAGCTTTTAGGAACAAAAATTTTTACTTTAAAGTTTAATATTTCTTATATGGAGCATTAAATCGAAAAATAGGATTAGAGACCCCTAAGTCATTTTAAAAGACATATTCAACGATACCCCACACGATGGTGTAAACGATTTTCCCGTACTAACGGTCTCTTAGCAAACCCTCGGACAGACAGACAGACGGACATGACGAAACTATGGGTTTCTTGTCAGGACTACGGAATCATAAAAAGGGAATGCTAAAATATTTTTTTGGAAAAATAAAACATCTGTGTAGTCTACCCTGTTTAAATTCCTGCGTAGTTGAAATGAAATGATAAAATGATGTTTATTTTAGCAAGTAGGTTTTTACAAACACTTTTAAACGTCATTTTTTTAAAACTAGATGGGGCCGGTGTTTCGTACCTGACTACTCTGAGAAGAAACAGCCGAAACAAACTCAGAGGTCCTAGTCTCTTTTGAAGTCCAGACATAATCTTGCTCAATTCACATGAGGACTATGCAGATTAATGTCTGAGATGGTCTTTTGAAGAAAGAGCCACACAGATTTGAGTGGACCTGTCCAGTCAGTGCAAGCATTTGTCAGTTCTCACACCACTCCAGAGATGGCGCTAATATTAAAAGTGAGCACTACTGCGTTTTAGAGGTTGAGTATACTAGACTGGATTTTTTACATACCTAGTTAGTTACAAGTGAAGCTATTAAAAACGTATAGAAAACCTAGTACCTAAACTAGAGTGTGAGCTAGAACAAAGACCAATAAAATTACAGAGATACACACGTAGGTATTACTCACTAATACGATAGCCGCAAGAATTCCAAGATATTAAGATATTTTACGAAATTAGATTATTTATAGTAAACATTAAAAGACATGATATTTTTTCCTTGTTTTGAAAGTTTTCGTATTAAATGCCGGAATAAGGGATTAAGAACTTCGGATTTAAGCGATATTCCGAATTATCGGCTGAACTAGTCTAAACTAGTCAAGTTAGGTACTTTTACACAATACAATATGACAATGACATCATTACCTTGTCATGATGTATTGGTGATTCGCTGTTTCGACCTTCGAACGCGTGAAAATATCAACAAATAAATAAAATAGAAGTGTCAGTTGAAATTTCAAATAACAGCTGAAAGCTTTTGATAGTTTAAACGGTACCTGTTTAAACTTTCAAATGCTTTCAGCTGTTATTTGAAATTAATTATTAGTTAAAACAAAAAAAATACATTTAATTTTTTTTCATCTGTCTGTCTGTTTGTTCCGGCTAATCTCCGAAACGGCTGGATCGATTTTGACTGGGACTTTTAAGTACTAGCAGATACCTGGTGTAATTTTATTTTAGAAAACCGGTAAGGGTTCCGTGTCTGTCAATAAATCGGATTTTGTTAACAATTACAAGAGTTTTAATAAGCACGGAACAAGAGCAGGTGGACCTCGGGCATCATCGTAATTTCATCTGCTTCGAGAAACATAATTTCACGGGTTTTCGATTGCCAACATAACCTTAATAGGCTTGTGCCCTGAAAAAAGCTAATTAGTGCGTCAGTTAGATTATCAAAAAATATTTGACATGTATTTTTTCTGTTGTTACGTAAACCAAAATTGGCGAAGATACGACGCTTTTAAAATTCTCAATACGTCTCTCCGTGCTATAATAATTTTTAGTGCGTTGTGACGTCACGAACCCCCACTCTCGAGTTTTGATGCGTTTTATCTTGGTCAATATTCGTTGATTCACAAAAACAAAAAATTCGTGTCCATTATTTTCTAATACTCTAACTGACGGACTAAATAGATTTGCAATTTATTGATGGTGGAAACTAGCCTATTCAGACACAGATTTTTTTAAACTGACGTCTCTCGCCAGTAGGTGACACCAGTCGTTTGCCCAACTTTGGCAAGGCCTTTGGTAGGCTTCCTCCATTTCATTCCACTCCGTTCTATTTTGCGTTCTCCTAGCTAGGCCAGGTTTTATCTGTTGTGATCTTTATTTCGTCTTCCCATCTTCGAAACTGTCTACCTCCATTTCGTTTCCTATTTCTTGGGTACCAAAATACTAAGCTTTTATTCCAATTTTGCCAACATATTACCTAAGTTTAATCTTAATTTGTCGATAAGAATAGGATCTGAAATACCGGAACTAGCATCATTTATCAAGAATTAGGTACTGTTTAGAACACCTCAATCAGTTACCGAAGTGAACGTAATAAGCCGATTATTAGATAACGTTATCACTCAAGTGTTATTCTCTGAATTTGAGATATCTTCGTATCCCTAAACATATTACGTAGGTACTTATATCTAGTCTATTTAGTAATTGCAAATGATAACTGTTCCATTTAAGAGTCGCGCAAAGCGATATTGGGGTTTTCCTTTGACGATTTCTCAATAAGTTTAGTAGTGTAATTATTATGATACAAGTGAGCTAAGTTGCTCATTATACACGAGGCTGTGGGTTGCAGCCCGAGCCGTAGGCGAGGGCATAAATCATCCGAGTATCTAGTGAGCAAGTTGCTCACGAGTTTCATACGCACTTTCTCAACACACTTGCGAGGAAAAAACAAACATGTATTGCGTAAATCGTTTTACCACACAGCAACAAATGCGATACAAACAAAATATGAAAATTATGGGAAATGGCGCACAAGTTTTTTTTTGTACGCGCCAAATTTAAGGTGATTGATTACCTATAGCCATACAGCCTACTTCTAAATTATGTTTTTAGTGATAAAATGCAAATATTTTATAGCAAATTTTTGTGAATTATAAATAATTAGATAATAATAAATGTTTTTTCGTCTTAAATCAGGACACATTTATGTATTCCAAAAATTTAAATGGGTTTTCAGGGGCATAAATCCGGAGGCTCTACGCGGGAGTCGTGCGGTCCATGGCCCTTTACGGGGCCCCGGTATGGGCACGTTCATTGACGCGGCGTGCCGCCCACCATTTGAACGTGCCCCAGAAGGTGGTAGCCGTAAGGCTGGTCCGGGGGTACCCCGCGAGGCGGCAAACCTCCTTGCCGGATTGCTGCCATGGGATCTGGAGGCGATAGTCCTCACGCGCCTACATGAGTGGCGCGCGGAGGCGCTACGCCGGGGGGAAACTCCGCTGCCGCGGCAAATTGTCGCTCAGCGGACGGACTTCCGGCGGGATCTCATGGCGACATGGAGAGAGCGACTATCGCAACCCCGTGCAGGGCACGCCACAATAGTGGCGATAAGTCCCCTCTTTGAGGAGTGGCTGGAGAGACGCCACGGCGTCCTCACCTTCCGCCTGACGCAGGTTCTTACCGGACACGGATGTTTCGGTAAGTTCCTGCACCGAATCGGGCGGGAGGAAACGCCCGGGTGTCACCATTGTGAGGATCGACCGGAGGACACGGTGGAGCACACGGTGGAGGTGTGCCCCGCTTGGGCGGAGCACCGCCGTGTCCTCGTAGCGGCGATTGGCGGCGGCGACCTCTCGCTCCCGGCCTTGGTTCAATCCATGGTCCGGAGCGAGACGGAATGGGACGCCGTCACCTCCTTCTGCGAAGCAGTCATGCTAGCGAAGGAGGTTGCGGAACAGGACAGGGAGAGATCCTCACGTCCCGGCCGGTGCGGGAGACGCCCCGGGCGTCGGGGGCCACGTGGTGGCTTCCGGCCACCGTAGACGCGGGCCTGTGGACGGGGAGCTATGGGCTAGCTCGCCGTCCGTACGTCTCACGACGACAGGCCGTGTTGACGGCGCGTTCGTGTTCCACGCGCGCCTCAAAGAGAGTCAGCAACAGTGAAGGGGTCCGCAAGGGCCGAAGCCTGCCGGGGCTGCGGGACTATTCGAAAGAGATACCGTGGCCCCGGAACACAAAGGGCGATGAAGGAACATGGATGGGTTTTAGTCAGTTAAAGTCTGACACTCCCTCCTGCTCCGCCCAGAGCGGGAGAAGTATTACCCGGTTAAATTGGAAATGCTCTGTTTACTCGCATAGAATTTGCAGTTAGGTACCTACTAACTTTACTATGTGGGGATAATTCTATTAAGCACTAGTGTGTAATATTATGGTTAAATGATAAAACTTTATTCATATTTAATGCAAATAAACGGTACTGTGTAGAAACAACTCAGGGTTACATACATTGCACACATAAATATATTAGAAATAATATTATTATGCACGTGTGTGTTATAGTTCGGTTTACGGACCTAAGAACGATGTAATAAAGCTCACTTTACGAGCAAGTGTGTCGAAAACTAAGTTATGGAAGTCAAATGGAGTTGGGTAGGACACCTAGCAAGGCGCGGTGATGGCAGGTGGAGTAGAGCTGTGACCGAGTGGCGTCCAAGGAATGCAAAGAGAAGTGTTGGTCGTCCGGCGGCGAGATGGGCAGACGATATTGTTGCCATTGCGAGAATATCCTGGATGAGGCTGGCACAAGAGACCTATAACAAAGAGAGGCCTATACCCAGCAGTGGGTGATAGTGATATTTATGATAATGATGATGAAAAACTTAGTAAGAAATAAAAGAAAACATATTTCAATACACTTCCTCGAAAACTGGTTCATAACGCACTATGATTAGGTTCAACATGCAATGTATTTCACACGCGTGCGATTTTTAACATTTCCCAACACGTGTGCGGGAATGAAAATAGGCATGACGACAGTCTCAAAAAATTACAAATCTATTTAGTCCGTCAGTTAGAGTATTGGAAATTAATGGACACGTATTTTTTGTTTTTGTAAATCAATGAATATTGACAAAGATAAAACGCATCAAAACTCGGGAGTGGGGGCTCGTGACGTCAGAACTAGCTAAAAATTATACCATGGCGTGACGTATTGAGAATTTTAAAAGCGTCGTATCTTTGTCAATTTTGGTTTACATAACAAAAGAAAAAACACGGGTCACCTGTTTATTGATAATCTAAGTGACGGACTAATTAGTTTTTTTTTGTCGTCTCGCCTATTGCCACAGATAACTATACCTGTAGTTAGTTCAAATTGGTTCAATGCCTATAGTCGGAGGTGAATGTTTTTTTTTATTTCGGCAAAGTAATAATGCGTCTTTACGGCGTTAATATTTTTTGAATATTCAAATTGTGTTTATAAATAATATCATAGATAAACATGATTTTTTAAAACGAATATATACTTTTATAAACAAATTAACATTTGTTTGTGCTCGAAATTCAAAAATACAAAAAAAACTATTTTTTTTATATTAGGCTGTTTAACGGCTTCATACCTTTGCTTCTCCTTCAACCTGGTGAAAGCAAAGCGCGGAACAAGAGAAAAGAAAATCATAGTTTCATAGTAATTCATGACAAAAATATTTTTCGTTATTTTATTTAAATTCTTCAAAAGTGTATTGAAAAACGTCGTTTGATTCACATGAACATTTGTTATTGCAGTTCTCGACTCAAAAACACCCTCGCCTACGGCTCGGGAGTTAATTCCGCCTCGGATGCAATAACAAACTTTCTCCACTTGTATCAAAATGTACTATTGTCATCACGCACTGGACAGAACAAAATGATTAAATTAATGTCATCGTCATTCTAGTATTTCTCATACAAGCCAATTCAACATGGGATCCGCTTCACGCCCGACCACAAGGGCAAGCGGCGTCGTGTGATAATTTATGACCGTCTAACAAATTGAGCGAATATTCTAATCTATTAAGACAATACATCAAAATCGATGAACTCAATCAATTTGATAAAATCTCTCAGAACGGCAGATAGAACTATCACTGACAACCCGATTAAAGATGTTAATCGACAAATTTTCAAGAAGTTAGGCGATAAAAAGATTTACGATGGTCATAATATTATAATACTATAATCTGATTGTGAAAATATTCCACAAATGACGAACTGTGATGCCATTGTGTCTGAGCGAAAGGGAGAGGGGAGGGTGGGCAGATGCGTGATAGCCTGTGGCAGATGCTTCATTTATAATCAACCGCAACACACCTCCGCTTCTCTCGTCTCGCCTACGCTTCGGTGGAGTTCGTTTCCACCGCAAGCGGAGCGGACCCATTAAGAGCGGCCAACCCGCCATACTTTTCATACAAACGCTCGTGCGTGATTATGCCGTTGTGACACATATATCTTTGATTTGTTTGAAGTAATAGGTATCTTGTGCACTATATCTAGGCTTCTATCAAAGCAAAATATAAAAAAAATTGTAGAAACACATTCAGTATAAGCCTCCAAAAATTACTGTTTTGCACAAATTTTACCTGAACTTTGGCCGTTTATAATGTACTCAAAAATGGTAAAAGTAAAGAAAACATCCTGATAGAAGCCTTGCGCATGTAATGGAGATTCTAAATGACAAAATTATTTCACTAACTTGTAAGACTTATTCAAAAACACGTATGTGGAACAAGTTTAAGAAATTTTCAAACACTATTTTTCGTTCAATGTTATCGCCTTATTAGTCTGTATGAGGTGCGCGGGAGACGAGTAGTGCGGAGTCGCGGCTAGGTAAGACAGGGGAGTTGAAAGAATACCGCCGCTGTGGCTCTGGATGAAACAACAAGCTTTTCGACCATGCTCGCGCTGACGAATAGACGGGCCGGGAAGGGCCCTCTTCAGGTGAAATAAAATGAAATGATGATGAAATGATGTTTATTTTTGCAAGTAGGTTTTTACAAACACTTTTACACGTCACTTTTTTTAAAACTAGATGGGGCCGGTGTTTCGTACCTGACTACTCTGAGAAGAAACAGCCGCAACAAACTCAGAGGTCATAGTCTCTTTTGAAGTCCAGACATAATCTTGCTCAATTCACACGTGGACTATGCAGATTAGTGACTGAGATGGTCTTTTGAAGAAAGAACCACACAGATTTGAGTGGACCTGTCCAGTCAGTGCAAGCATTTGTCAGTAATCGTGTAGCTCGACTGCGAAACAAGAAGAGAATAGAAACAAAAAGAAAGAGTTATGACAAAATTATATAAAAATAAACAAGAGTAAACATGAGCAAAATAAAAACAATCAAATTGGTCCAAAGGCTCCTATCTCAGTAAGGTGCTAAAAGCACCAGGTGGGGAAAGCGTCAGGGTAGCCCCCAAAATTTCGCGAATCGTCGAGGAACGTCTTTGACCTTGAACAACTTATTCCTCGACCTTTATGAACTTGGAGGCTTTTATTGATGATTTTGATGATTACAATTCTGTAACTACATACGTCTTACAGTCACGAACAATATTTTAATCAACATACAATAGTACCTACTGGCCTGCAAATTGCAAAAAACGTAAGAAATTTTGAATTTCGCGGGCTACCCTGGAGCATCCACCTTAAGACTCCTTTTACCTCTCAAGAGAAAACTGCTTACATGTGTTCCCACCAACAAAGAGTCGAGCGGAATTGACTCAGAGGGCAGAACTAGTAAAAATGAGCTCGCTCAGTTAATTCTTGTTTTATTTGTCTTTTGCAGTGGGAATCAGACGACTAAACTCTTTCTTGGTGGAAACGCAAACCGAAACCGTAACCGTACTTTATTCTGCGTTTCGACCAGAGATGTGCGAGGATGCCTAGCTAGAGTAGCTAGGGATGTGTTGTTAAGAACCAATAGAATCACTTCATTTACATAGCCTCGCTCAGCGCAGTTCTAGTAGAAACGGCTCAGCGGAGCGACGTTTAGAAATGAAAATTTCTTTATACGCGTTGAGCACTTTCGGGTGAAAAAAAATCATGGAACTCGCGTCATCGTTCGTTTGTGCTCGCTAAAACTCGAGAACGGCTGGGCCGATTTAGCTGATTTTGGTTTTGAAATGTTTGTCGTAGTCCAGGGTAGGTTCAAACGGCGAGAAAACAAAAAAAACTTCTTTACAAACCAAAAATAATTCAAAAATATTAATCTAATAGCTCGACGATACAATTCACAAGTTACTTAGTTTTCACTTCTATCGGAAGTCCCCAAAGACTGCCCCGCATGTTTTTTTGTTGTACATACCTAAGTACGAAACAAGGGAAGGAAGTATGTGAGGGATGTGTTGCGAGGGATGTGCTGCAAGGGATGTGTCGCCAGGGATGTGTGCGAGGGATGTGTTGCAAGGGATGTGTCGCCAGGGATGTGTGCGAGGGATGTGTTGCAAGGGATGTGTTGCCAGGGATGTGTGCGAGGGATGTGTCGCCAGGCATGTGTGCAAGGGATGTGTTGCAAGGGATGTGTGCGAAGGATGTGTCGCCAGGAATGTGTGCGAGGGATGTGTTGCAAGGGATGTGTTGCCAGGGATGTGTGCGAGGGATGTGTTGCCAGGGATGTGTGCGAGGGATATGTTATCAGGGATGTGTTGCCAGGGATGTGTGCGAGGGATGTGTTGCAAGGGATGTGTTGCCAGGGATGTGTGCGAGGAATGTGTTGCCAGGGATGTGTGCGAGGGATATGTTATCAGGGATGTGTTGCCAGGGATGTGTGCGAGGGATGTGTTGCCAAGGATGTGTTGCCAGGGATGTGTGCGAGGGATGTGTTGCACGGGATGTGTGCGAAGGATGTGTCGCCAGGGATGTGTGCGAGGGATCTGTTGCCAGGGATGTGTGCGAGGGATATGTTATCAGGGATGTGTTGCCAGGGATGTGCGCGAGGGATGTGTTGCCAAGGATGTGTTGCCAGGGATGTGTGCGAGGGATGTGTTGCCAGGGATGTGTGCTAGGGACGGACGCGAACGAAATATAGCAGTCAGTCTGAAACGAGCCCGCTACCGCACCGCTCATATCGCCGAGTGTGATAGTGTGATCCCGTGGGATAATAAGCATATTTTTTTTCATCACTCTAAACAAACTAAAGCGTATTATCGTCAGAAATAGTAAAGAGAAATATTTTTTTAAATATTTACAAAAAATACTAAGTAAGCATTTGAAACTGCTGATTAGACAGAGAGATTCGAGATACCTTTCATGACGTCATTCGGCATATCGACGTACAAAATTCATACTAAATTCCGTTTATCTAGAAAGAGATAGAAGCAAAAGTTTTATTGCTTATTATAACTTTTGTGTTGTTTTGCCGATTTTGGTCTTGTTTTTTTTTATTTTTTGTCATTATTTTTATAGTATTTTTACATTCTGTATGCACATTCCCTATTTTCAACCATAACGGGGGCAAAGCAGCGGGAAAATCTAGTCATGAATACTTTGCAACAATACTACTGGTCCATGTTCACCGAAAAGATAACGGTCTGATTATCTAAAAACAGCTGTTTATAACACATTTTCATGTTCACCAAAGCAAATCAACAGATTAAACACGCTAATCATCTATTTTCTCTAACCGAGGTGGGAGAGGTTGTTTAAAGTCTCGGTTGGTAGTTAATCGGTTTAATTTGATGTTTTCAAATCGCAAATATAACAAATTTTAAGGTTACATCCAGATATTATTGTGAGAATTTAACATGCAGTCTGCTTTGAATTATATTTTGGAAGAGGATGACGTTTTGGACGAGTTTGAAACCGTTGAAAGACTTTTGCGAACTCCTCGTTTGTATTTTCGTCATGCGTAAAATTAGTAGCGCGTTTCTCTGTATTATCCATTATATTTAATTTAAAAACTATTTCAAACAAACATAACTTCAAAAGATCAAACACCACAGATAATTTGATGGTTTTATAGAACTGTCATCTCATGTCATTTCGCATTTGTACGGTTTTTTAAGTGTTAAGTTACCCACCCTATTTGATTATATTATAGTCATTCGGTCTTTCAATACTAAAACGCTCGTTTACCTAACCGAGCTAGAATAAGTTGTGGTGAACACCAAAATTCCCGCCTCATGTTTAAACAACTGTTTACGTTTAGCGGGCCGATTACGAAACAGTCGGTTATTTTACTGTTGGTAAACATGGCCCTAAGGAACAATTAATGTACGAATGACAAAGGTACCTACCTATTACCTTTATTAGTAATTCCCCGGAACGAAGTCTATCAAATACCTGTACTATTACGAAACAAAATAATCTCTAATTATTTAGTCATTTAAGCTTATATTTGACAGTAGATTTACTAATCTTTGATAGGCATAAGCTATCAGACATGTGTGAACTTGCACCTTGAAAGATTAACCTATTAATTTATAGTTATACATTTTTTCTCAGGTAATCGTGGAGGTATCAAGTTGAAATTGAATCTAATTACTCGGGTATACGACTCTACGGTCTCTTTCAGCTGTGAAAATCAAACTTGAAAAATTTAAACTTTAAATTCCTGCTACGCTAACGTCGGTTGCGTATGTCGATCGCGCGTACATTGTGTTCTATATAACACCATACTGCGACGCTGACGTCAGCGGCGAGTACGTTGCTACTGTTTTTCTCGCTGACCGTGCGCTACAGGCCTAAGTCTACGCGAACAAAAGTTTTAACCATTTTTGTCGCATTATTTTGCGATTTCACAAGGGAATCAAAACCTATAGGGTACTTCCAGTTGACCTAGAATCATGAAAATTTGCAAGAAATAATGTCATATAGCACATGTAAAGGAAAAAAAAACGGAAAACCTTAGATAAATGTAGTTTAAAAATACTCATAAGTTGTAACCCTCGGTATGTGAATCCAACTCGCAATTGGCCGGTGTTTTTTTTTAATGCAAGTTTTAAATGTTCTTTACTTTAATTACCTCCATGTCGCCTGGGCTATTTAATGGTTCCATCAGCACTATCTATGTTTTGAGTGCTTTTCTTGATACCAAAAAAGTCGGTTACCGGCAATAATTTTTGCGCAGTGTTAGATCTACAGAATGTTTGATTGACGGCGTCGTTAAGTTTAGTATTATATAATTGCATTGCACATGTGTGAGTACTTTGTACTGTTCAGCCACCATTTACATATCTTTCATTGTCTTGAATATGCCTTGGTGGCTATGAGAGAATGTCATGCTCACTCAAATGTCTCGCTGATGGTGGCGGGTGTGTCGGGTCATTTAGTTCCCTTCGATATGGTTGAGTTGAATGGCGCCGGTACATGCGTCATGTTCGTGAACGAG
This sequence comes from Xestia rhomboidea, assembly GCA_963853795.1. Lineage (NCBI taxonomy): Eukaryota > Metazoa > Arthropoda > Insecta > Lepidoptera > Noctuidae > Xestia > Xestia rhomboidea. The sequence continues at coordinate 1,852,120 of OY970783.1, forward strand.
CGCTTTCAGTTGGGACTGGTCATCTCTTAGCTGCCACGGTTCATTTTCATTACTTTATTTTTAAATTGTTGATCTAATCCTTTACTCTGGACGCTCTTAATGTGCACGTCTTTCTACATTGCTCTCACATATATGTATAATCTCAAAATGAATGATGTAACCAAGATTTTGTAACAACATTTTAATTTAAAAGAGAGTCCATGTAGTTTCTTGCCCGTTCTTCTCCATAGAGATCTACGCTAGGGAATGCTCAACTACAGTACTTTCTCAAGTTATTATGCCTTGTGACTGTGACTGTAGCTTTGCTTTTTATTGTATTTTTGACATTCAAAAGTGCCGCGTGGTAATGGTCTAATTGAAATAAATGCTTTGAGTTTGAGTTTGAGTTTGAAGGTTCCGTTTACAACCTGTATAAGTAGATATTACAAATATCATCGGGGACTGCCAACCAGTTTTGCCTTTATTAGCACAAGGACTTCATAATTATGACTTTGATTAATAAAACAGTGAGAAAACAGTGTGGTGAATGATGATGATACATTTCTTAGCGTTCATTCTATCAATTTCATTTCTAGTATTTAGGTACGTAAATTAAAAAATGCAACTGAATTACGCTGGGTCATTGATTGACGTAAGCAAGCGTAGGTGTGTACAAAGATCGAAACTAAACTGGCCTGCAAAAATAAGTATCACACTTTTAAAATTGCAATAACTTTTTAAGTACACAAGATATACTTTCGAAACAAAAAAGGACTCGAAAAATAGTTTAATTTTGTCTATAGTTTCAAAGAAAGCTGGTAAAAATTGCTTTATAACGTTTTTTTATTTTAAATCTCTAACTTCTATAGTTTAGGAAAAATTGAAATTTAAAAGTGTAGTACTTATTTTTGAAGGTCAGTGTACTTTAGTTTGAAAGAGAGGCTAACAGAAGAATCCAGCTGCCCGAATTTGGGAAGCTTCGTCGGGTCTTCTCGCCGCGTCTCCTAAGGTCTTCAATCAGGGCATCCTGCCTGTTATGACTTACTGGGCTGAAACGTGGTTACTCACGGTACCTGGTCCATAAATTTTCAAGGTCGCTCAGCGAGCTATGAAGCGGGCTATGCTAGTGGACTTTGTGGGCTGATGATATCATTGAGAAGAATCGGCAAGCAACTCCACTTTTCAAATCAAGCTATATTACAAATTCCTGGAAACAATATTTTTGTTTCTGCATGTCAGCACGAAAGAAAAAAAAGACAATAGGCATGACGACAGTATAAAAAAATTGCAAATCTATTTAGTCCGTCAGTTATAGTATTGGAAAATTGTGGACACATATTTTTTGTTTTTGTAAATCAATGAATATGAATCTTTGAATACATAAGATAAAACGCATCAAAACTCGGGAGTGGGGGCTCGTGACGTCAGAACTAGCTAAAAATTATACCTAGGCGTGACGTATTGAGAATTTTAAAAGCGTCACATTTTTGACCCGACTACGGCGAAGTCAAAAGGATGGGTTATGATTTTAGCAGTCTATGTATGTATGTGTGTATTTACGTATGTTCCACCGTAGCGCCTATTATAAACTATTCATTTAATTTTGATGAGTATTTTGTCAATCGATTTGTTATTATGCTCCGGGTAACATAGGCTACGTTTTATTCAGTAGTTGGTTTTTTTAGGGTTCCGTAGTCCTGACAAGGAACCCTTATAGTTTCGCCATGTCCGTCTGTCTGTCCGAGGTTTTGCTAAGAGACTGTTAGTACTAGAAAGCAGTAACTTTGTAGAGGTCTGAATATCAATAACACCGATAAAGTGGTAAAATAAAATTTTGGAAAATATTTGTTTTTAGAGTAGCTCCTCTATATGTGAAGTGGGGATGATTTATTTTTCGTCGTTTACCCCATCTTGTGGGGTATCAATGAATAGGTCTTTTAAAATGACTTAGGGGTTGCTAATCCTACTTTTCTTTTTCTATTTCTATTTAATGCTCAATTTACGAAATATTAAACTATAAAGTGCAAATTTTTGTTCCAGTAGCCCCCCCCCCCCTCTAAAAGCTAAACTGGGGGGCGAGTCTGCTATTACAATTATTGTCTATCATTGATTTCATAATAGTTGATTTTGACAAGTTTCGTAATCTACTAATATAGTGGCGTCATAAGACTTTCCAATGACTTTCCAATGACATTCCAATGATCAACCACTGACACTCCATTGAAAGAAATGGCATAGAATGGTAATCTCGTACACAATGACAAATGAATGACTGACTTACGCGGTAATTTTGACAGTTCCAGCCGAAATTTTCCAATTAGCACCATTTTGTATTGCTATAAATATAGGCTTCTATATTAAAGATAATTTAAAACACTTAAATGAAAATAAATCAAAACACCGATCGCTAGAAATAAAAACAGATAAAACGTCAGTAGGCAGTAATGTCACATTTGACTTTGACAGCTAAACAGATAAATATTATTTTCACTTCTCATGCTCTAAAAGTACGCCAATATAGCCCTACGAAGCGGGACTAAAGTGACCACTTTAGTCCCTAGGGATTTAGGAATTTCCTTCATGTGACATAGACAAACTCAAACAGCCAGTTAATATACTACTATTATCTGTGGAGTGTGGAGCATCTTCATTGCGAAAATGTTGAGAGTTTTAGTTCCATCGTTTTTCCGCAAGGAAGGTGGCGCCATGCGTTTTAAATTGTTAATCTGTGACTGGTTTAGAAGAAGAAAAAACTGACTGCGATAATTTCAGAATTTTTGTCGAGTGTAAATTTGTTCGGTTTAATATAAATTTATTAAGAATTTCCAGTGGCAGTGAAGAGTTTGACGTCGAGGAAAGAGCAAAAGACATAATGGATAATCATTGCCGCCAAAAACGCGGAATATTTACCTAAAAACTTACGAAAGTTCTATGGACTGGAGGAATAATAAATGTTTTTGTACTAAATTGACTATTTTTCTCGCACTCAAAGTGAAAAGTACAGTTTGCACCTCGAGACTAAACGTCAACTTAATATACCCTCGGTATATTAAGTTGACCTCTGGTATATTATGGCTTCGTTTAGTCCCTCGATATAAAATATACTATGAATTGAATAGTTTCACATTAATCCGCGTTACACATAACTTAATGTTTTTGCTATTTACGAACTTCTTGCTACTTCAGATTGCATAGAACACTAATAAATAATATGTAAAAATATATATAAATGAAATCTGGCATGATTAGATGTTCAAATTTAATTCTAGTATTTCGAAAATCATTTCTATTATGGTTTTTTAATAATGGCAATACAACAATGTCATTTCATCACAATTCTATTACGAGACCATTGACCGAACAATGATCGACCATTATGAATTTAGCAGATATGATATGATTTATATTATTTACGAATTTTTAGCAAAATGACCATTGTCATTGATCAACAATCGTGAAATCAATGATAGATCATTGTGACACTATTGTAATAGCAGTCTCGACACCCTGCTGGCTTGAAAAATCTAGAAAAAATCATGATGATGGTGCATTTCATGAACTTAAAGGAAAACTATAGCGGTTAAGATAACTTTATTAGTTTAGCAGTAATAGTCGTTGAACTAGGGTGTTGCATAATTTTGTACCAAATACAAAATCCTTAGAATAAATCCTATAAAGTGACTAAGATAAAGTAATTGCTTGTTTATAACGGGTGAAGACTTGCATTGAAAAACAAAATCTAAAATATAACGGGCTACTACGGAACCCTACTGCGCGTGACCCGACACGCACTTGGCCGGTTTTTTTGTTGTGGACTGTAAGAAAAAGTAATTCCTGCACCTTTATGAGCTTGATTGATGATTTTGATGATTATAATTTACCACTCAAATTCTTGTTAATGAATTCTAATTTCTAATCAAAGTTGGTGGGCTCGTGGACGGTATACAAAGGGTCTGACTTGCCAAAAACTGCTACTTCCACCCCAAAATCCGGTAGGCAATTCCAAAATTATCGAGTAGCACCTATTAGCTATCAAATAAGATAACAATCATCAATGATCTATGATTGCTAATATCTAAATTGTTCGATCTTATCATACTCGTATGCTGCCGCCGATACGTATGTATCAGAAATGGAATAATTTTTCATCATAATATTTGGTCACGTTAAAGTAATTCTAATTATGATTAGGTTATATTTAAATGTGATGTGTTTGCGGATGAATGAAGTAAGATTATGAGAATGTCTGATATTCTGTGAGAGAAAGTATGCCAGAGTGTCCACGGTTCAGTGTTAGTATTAGTTAGTAATTTAATTCAAACCATTGAATGGTGTCAACTGGATGTTTTTGCTTTTGTTTTGTTCATTATTGTAATTGGTGTTTCTATGTTAATTATTGAACTTGGTGTTTACCGTTTTAATTAACTATAAATAAATAAATATAGGTTTTTCATTGTGGCATAACCTAACGTAATCAGCCTATGACGTCACGATTCCTGGGTCACACGTGTGCCCTGTACGGGTCTATAAATGTCACTTTTCAGGGAAATGGGGTTTCCATGAAAGTTAAGCGGAGACGAGAAGTTTAAATAACGAAATTCCATTGGTGGTTTACAACACATCTCCTGTCTTCTCATCTCGTCTCCGCTTCGGTGGAGTCTGACCCTAAGGGCCTGCTTATTTCAGTGTCTTCTTCCAAAATTATATATAACTAACTTGTATATAATTATGAGGTGTTCAAACTAGAGCGAATAATTGCGTGACATCTTTATGACGCGCAGAGTATATAATGCTCAACTATATGCGCATACGCAAGTGCACTCTCTCTTCCCTCACTCCTATAGTCCGAGGGAAAGGCAATCTCACACGATTAAGAGCAAGCGCAAGATATTATAGAATTTCTAACAAAACCAACCTAACTATGACGATATACATTATTACAGGGATGGCCGATGTTGGGGCCGAAAAGTTCTGGAGTGGTGACCGGGAACCGGAAGGCGTTGCGTTGGAAGGCCTCCCACTAGGTGGACCGATGATCTGGTGAAGGTTGTGGGGATCCGCTGGATGCGAGTCGCACGAGACCGGTCTATGTGGTGACACTTGGGGGAGGCCTATGTCCAGCAGTAGACGTGTTTTGGCTGAAATGATGATGATACATTATTTTTTATCATGCCAAGAATTTCCTCTTGGTCGCGAGCTTGACTCGTAAGCGTCATGCGTCTTGCAACATCATCATTCTCCTGCCCTTAATCCAATTTATTTGTGGCCGGCGCAGCATGTCTTCTTCTTCCATACTTCTCTATTACTCGACATCTCAGCAGTCACCTCCTTTCTAGCCATATCATCCGTTACACAGTCTATCCATCGATTCTTTGGTCTTCCTCTACTCTTATTACATATTTACACGACATTTTCCTCATTACTCACTGTCTTGCAGCAGGAACTGTGAAGATGATAAACCTGTAAAAGAACTTCTTTGAAGAAGTTGTCACCGCAACCGACACGGCTTGCGAAGTGACAGTACCTAATCACGTGCAGAAAACAAGGATTGGTGGCTGGTAGGTATAATACTGGATGAGAGTTACCGAGAATCGAGTTGAGTGGCATGATTGAGGAGGCCTATGTCTAGCTGTGAACTGTAGACTGATGATGATGATGACGACATGAGATTCCTTCTCATGGGTAGCCATAGACGACGCCTTAAGTTCTGAGAGTCCCGAGTTCGAATCCCGGTAGAAGCAAATGTTTGTGTTTTGAGCCTTTTTTTTTTTTTCGGATGGGAAATCATCAAATGACTCCTCCCGCTCTGGGCGGAGCAGGAGGGAGTGTCAGACTTTTACTGACTAAAACTCATCCATGTTCCTTCATCGCCCTTTGTGTTCCGGGGCCACGGTATCTCTTTCGAATAGTCCCGCAGCCCCGGTGTGTTATGAGCCTGGACATTTGTTTCCGAGTCATGGATGTTTTTTTTTTTTTATTATTATAAGTAGGTATGTATTTACAAAAAAAAGTATGTATGTCGTATACGTGATGTCCACGACACAAGCCCCGTTGCTTAGTGTGGCAGTAGATGGCGGTGAGTGTAATGTCCAGCGATTTTTTACAGCTAATAAGGCCCCGATTTAGGGCCGGACTCCAACAAAGCAGAGATGTGCAAAGCCGCACACCGCTTACGACACGCCGCACACAGCTCCACTCACAGCACTCCGCTCGATCCTCTTCTCGTCTCTGCTGGCCTAAATAATTACGAGACATCTCCTCCACTCTCTACTCAACTGTTTCCACTAAAGCTAAGCGGAGACGAGAAGAGTAAATAACAAAATTTTATTGGAGGTTCAGAACACCTCTCCTGTCTTCTCGTCTCGTCGCTTTGGTGGAATCCGGCCCTTATCCCGGAGGCTATGCATCGGTAGACCCCTGAGTGTTGCTGGTAGCAACAACAATTTCTTATCAAACGGCCTAACTGTCGGTATGTGTCTCTGCAAACACGTGATCATTAAGGAAATATATTTCATAAGATTTGTTCAACAGATTAATGTAATTTAAATTCTATTATTGTGCAATTAAGCCTGCGTAAGTGCAGTTGAATCATTGATTAAACATCTTGTGATCTTGTTTGATAGCAATTCCATGTATGATTTTATCGTTGTGATTAGCTTTTGTATTTTTTTTTGCTGTTAATTAATAGACTGGTTCCGAACAGCATAAAATAAATATTAAAAGCCACCGGTCATTTATTAATTTTACACAAGACATCCAAAATCAAATTATTTGATTTCACATAGGCCTAGGTGGGCACTTATAAAACGTCGAAAAAGGTGCACGGTTCGCGTTGGTCGTTTCCATGGAGAAGAACCGGCAAGAAACTCCATGGTTACTCTTTTCAAATCATTTGGTATTGCAATAATATTTTGTTACAGCATTAGTAGGTACATAAGTTAGGGGGGACAGCGTAGGCCCGACAACAGGTCGTTGCTTACAATACAAAAAGCGTAAAACAGACTTAACAAAAGTTAACAAGCATCTGGGAATCAATCAATCTCCCAAAACGCTACGATTCTAAAACTCCGACTACAAACATTATAACGTCCGTATGTCTCCAATGAGGATCTGTATCGTCTGAATCCTGACCTGTCACTTTCTGATGGATGCCCTACACTACAAGTTTCTTCCAAGTTACCATTCTGTCATTATAATTAGAGAGCATCGGTAGCCCAGTCAGTGGTGGTGGCCCTGACTTTGGGCACAGTAAGTCGTGGTTTCGAACCCAGGCAGGCGCATGACGTCTTTGTGTAATTAGTTTCATCACCACTGCTATCAAAACGGTCAACGATAACACCGTGAGGAAACATGTCCTAGAACCAAAAATGGAAGACATATGACATCTACCAACCCGCACTGGGCCCGCGTGGTGGATTATAGATAGCCCATTCCTTCTTTAAAGAGGAGGCCGTGTGTCCCAGCAGTGAGAACATTATAGGCTGATTATCCTAACCGTCAATTCTCCCTTCATGACCTTTTCACTGATTCAGTGAGTGGGGTTCGCGTGGCTGAATTTTGAGCCTTTTTGGCTTCGATATGCTAAGAAGACCTTGAATAAAACCTCCTACCCACCCAGGCAGGTGAAGTAAGCTGCATAGCCAGCCTTCACCACTTCTTAGTGTTGCTGTGGTGAAGAAGAGGCTAAACAACCTCCCCAGCCACACATCAGTCTCAAAGGTTTGAAGAAATTGCGGTCGCTCTATATGCGGCGCTTGATGATGGGGCCCACCAGGAATGGCGGGCTGATACCAGTTAGGGGTGCGTAAATGTACTTGTATCTCCCGGGCCCCCCCCCCAAAGAAGTAGTAGGAACAATGGGTTTTTATTCGGTTACTAGAATGTGACATAAGCCACCGCTCGCCCCAGACAAAGGGTATACATGAAACGCCCAGGTGTTACCATTGTGAGGATCGCCCGGAGGACACGGTGGAGCACACTGTGGAGGTGTGGGGCACACCTCCACAGTGTGCTCCACCGTGTCCTCCTGCCTGGGCGAAGCACCGCCGTGTCCTCGAAGCGGTGATCGGCGGCGGCGACCTTCCGCGTTCGGCCCTGGTTCAATCCATGGTCCGGAGCGAGACGGAATGGGACACCGTCACCTTCTTCTGCGAAGCAGTCATGCTAGAGAAGGAGGTGGCGGTCGTTACAGGTAGTCAGTGGCCCGAAAGTCTGACAACCACTCTTACCAAGGGGGATATCGTATTCCAGTACTATAAGCAGTCGCTCCATGTAAAATAGTGGTAATCAGCTGCTTAGACTGAAACCCGACCCCAACATTGTCAGAAAAAGGCAGATGATGATTATCAAACCAATTCATTTCTGGGTTTTCCATCATAAGTATCGTTTTGAACTAGGTCCTCAAATACATTGCTAGTGTGTTGCCATCGAAAAGACAAAGCAAATTCTTTGAGCCTGTAATTAAAACTATTCGTCTGGTTCTCCAGACGCATGTTTTTTTAAATGTCATTTACCCTATTAAGGCCAGGATCTTCTAAAATTAGCAACTCTATTTGTGGTGGTTCAAACTTCGTTTGAAAACTGTTAGAATAAAGTTCTAATCAGCTTGCACTACAAAGTGGTTGTTACCTCGGTCACTGCAGCCCGAATAGTGCGAAATGAGTGGTTTTTAATTTATTAGAATAAAAATAAGACATATTTTAAAAAAGTAACCTCAGAATAATATAGACAATGTAATTTCTTATTTTTCAGTGTATTTATTTTATTTATAGTGTTAATAATCTTTAAGTAAACTTGAAAAAAAGTCATAAACTTACCTATCTTTGCATGTTTTTATGATCAAGAGAAGTAATAACTATCGTATTTTGAACCTAAGAATAATCAAGAACAGTTCATGAACAACAACATATATTTTTTCAGGATTAAAACAACGACTATTTCATACCTTTTTTTTTTTTTTAGGATGGGAAATCATCAAATGACTTCTCTCGCTCTGGGCGGAGCGGGAGGGAGTGTCAGACTTTTACTGACTAAAACCCATCCATGTTCCTTCCTCGCCCTTTGTGTTCCGGGGCCACGGTATCTCTTTCGAATAGTCCCGCAGCCCCGGCAGGACTATTTCATACCTTAAGACTAAACAAAAAACAGGTCGATTGGAAGATCCTGGCCTTAAGGATAATCATTTCTGATTTTTTACAAACAATAGGCAATTACGTTGACTTTGATGATTGGTGACGTATAAGTAGCAAGATACCATCATATTGTGATTGTTTTTGTTTTTCAAATTCGATCAAATTTGAATATAGCCTCTTGGATGAACATTGTCTAACCTTTTCCTAAATTTGCTGGGATCGACTTCCAGATGCAGCTGAACACCAGTTTTTACATGGAGCGACTGCCTGTCTGAACTCCACAACCCAGTGATATTTTAATCGTCATTCTTCTGCCCGTATCCCAATTTATTTGGGGCCGGCGCAGCGTGTCTTCTTCTTCCATACTTCTCTATTACTCGTTATCTCAGCAGTCACCTCCTTTCTAGCCATATCATTCTCCACACAGTGCATCCATCGATTTTTTGGTCTTCCATTACATCTACATTAATAAATAATGCTTGCTTGACCAGCAGGCTTAGCCAAGTTGACAATCTACAATCGTTAACGCTAGTAGAACGACATCATCTCAACGTTAAATCACGTGATCAACACAAACGAATAGAAAATTCGTAGACAAGTTTACATCGTTCAAAATGATAGAATAGAATGTTATCGTTTATACAATGTTGATCGCTATACTCTTTGGTAGTACGCTCACCATAGACTAAAGTGTAGGTTTTTTCTACAGACATTAGAGACCGAGCGATCGACTCAGTCGTGTCAACTTGGCTACCAATTTAGCGCTTTCTACAATCGCTTACGCCGAGGCGTTTACGATTGTAGAAAGAGAATCGATATGAAACGTTTGTTACTTGGCTAGGCCTACAGGTCAGTCTGTGGGTGCAATGGCTACCCAATAGTGACCATCCTTTTTGTACCGCTTCCAGCAGTCATTCTTGACGGCGCCGTGGGAGACAGAAGCCTGCAAGTCTGTCAACCAGTCTTACCAAGAGGTATCATATTACACAGTAACTCGATTATAGACATCAGATAGGAAGTCGCTTCATGTAAAATACTAGTATTCAGCTGTATCCGGTTATATTGGAAGCCGACACCAACATAGTTGGGAAAAGACTAGGCAGATGATGATGAAGCTTATGTCTCCGTTTGTCAGTGTTGTCATTGCCATTGACCAAACATACGACTGTGAACGGGCACAAAAAACGCGGGGAAAAATGCCACTCAAACCGGTTTTGTTCGGTTCATTACGCATCGTTCGTCATTTGAAATATAGTGACAGAGGCAATTATGTCTTTCGTCTTTCTTGTTCTTTCTCCTAGACTCTGTGTAAGTTTGAGCGAGATAGAGACAGGTGTAAACAGCAATTGAATGTCAAAAACTAACGCAGATACCACTCGGCCGCTTCGGCCGAGCCACTGATTCAGAATATTTTTTTGCTTCGCCGGCTCGGCCGTCTGACAGATGAGGGCTGTCTAAGAGATAATTATGATTTTTTTCTATATACGTATCTGACCGTGGTGGTATCACTTTGGGCCCTATCAGAATACCGGCGCTGTGACTTTTTATTTAATGGTACAGCACCATGCTGAGATACCTACGCCTTTTGCTCTCGTACAGGACCAATTTCATTTTTTAGGGTCCCGTAGTCCTGACAAGGAACCCTTTTAGTTTCGTCATGTCCGTCTGTCCGTCCATCCGACCGAGGTTTGGCTCAGAGACCGTTAGTACTAAAAAGCTTGAAGAGGTGTTTATATTAATTACGCCGACAAAATGGTAAAATAAATTTTGGAAAATATTGTTTTAGGGTAGTTCCCCTACATGTAAAGTGGGGATGTTTTTTTTTTTCTCATGACATAGACATTGATTGTTTCAAACGTGTAGGTGTGGCTTTATTGATAAGTACGCACATCATTATCGCCTTGTGGCTATCTGAGTATCTATCTTTGTTACGAAATATCAATATAATTATCACGTTTTGCTGACGAATTTAATATGGTGATCTCATAGCCTGATTATATATGCAAATCACTGTTTTTTGATAATTGTTCCAGAAGAAAATGTGGCAATGTAGGTAGAGTATTAAGGAATGAGTAAATTATAGAGGAAATTTTAAAGTGGCGGTTATAGAAAAAATGAAAGGAAGTCGTTTGTTTTGGTATGGTCATGTTATGAGGACGAATGGCATGTAGCTAAAAGAGTAATGGACATGAACGTTGATGGATGGAGAGGGAGAGGAAGGCCAAAGAAAAGATGGATGGGTTGTGTGAGGAATGATATGAAAGAGAAAGGAGTAGGTAAATGATGCCGTGACGTCTGACAGGGGAGTATGGAAAAAACAAACGTGTTGCGCCGACACTTTTTACAATATACGTACTATAGACTTTATAACTTTCCTGATGATTGATGAAAGCAGCGGTGGCCCAGTGGTGGCGGCCGCGACTTATGAACACTAAGTCGTAGGTACGAAATAAGGCAGGCGCATTACTTTGTGTAATTTATTTCATCACCACTGCTCTCAAAACGGTGAAGGAAATCATCGTGAGGAAACCGGTATGTTCTAGAACCAAAAAATTCGAAGACATGTGACATCTACCAATCCAAACTTGGCCCGCGTGGTGGATTATAGCCCATTCTCTCTCATAGAGAGGAGGCCTATGTCCCAGCAGTGGGAACATTAATAGGCTGATGATGATAATGATGTAGATAGAGTACTACACCGACATTTCACCAGCTATGGCAGAAACCCCAGGAAATAGATGCGATATATGTCACGCTATAAGGCTCTGCTATGTCCACTTTCTTGGGGACTTCACGAAGACCGTCAAAAATACGAAATTTATCAAGAAGATCCCATGCAACTCCTAGAAATTAACCAGCTTTTGCCCCTTGTGATGCTTGCGCCCCAAACATACGCACATAACTGTGATTCGCTGCGTTCTTATATTCCTTTTGGGTCTTCAGGTGTCTTCCATTCCAGTTTGTGAATCCTTGCTAAAAAAAAGTTTTCTCAAACCTGCTTGGAAATTTGAGCATTATTTTGACAACCTTCTTCGATACAAATCGAAATTACTGTACTGGCCAGATACATGCGACCAGCGGCCGGCAAAAGTTGTATGAAAATCCATATCTGTCGTGTTTAGCGGCCAAATAAATTACTTAGTAAACGCATACCTGTCGTGTTATTTAGAAATGGAACGATCTTTTACTCTGAAACATGGCAACCAAGGAGGTACCTTATCAAAGGTATTATTTAAATTTCAAATTTGTTTGCAAATATGAAGCGGTTTATTGAAAAAAAAAACAAATGAACTCTTCAACGCAAGAAAAATTTTTGTTGTTTCTGTGCATTTTGAAAAGTAATTGTATTAATTTTCTCGCATTATTTAATAAAAGTACTATACAAGCCTTGGCCACAACTAGGCATTGATGGAGCTACGTATCGTCCATCAATGCCTCTGTTGCTGGCCGCTGCAGTAATGTACTATATAATGAAAAAAATACAATCATACTTGAACTGATCCGGAGATGAATATAGAATCAGTCACCCTTGCGCACACTTGATCCACGAAGTAAAAAGCAAGTATACTGTGGTCAGGCTCCAATATTTAGGGGTTGGCTTCCAGTATTACCAAATACAACTGAATACCAGCATTTTATATCAAGTGGCTGTCTATCTGGCCACCACTACCAAGATATTCGTGATTTAGTTTTTTAAATGCTACTTTAACTTTGTTTGCTTAGTTAAACATTTTATTATGCATGTTGTAGTCTCCTGTAAGTGTTATTTTGGGGCCATCCATAAATTACGTCACACGAATTTCATGATTTTTTGAACCTCCCTCCCGTCCTTGTCACAGCTGGTCACATTTGTGAGACCCCCCCCCCCCCCCCGCCCCGCCCTAGTGTGTCGTCACATATTTTGCAATTTTACATCTACAAATTATTGAATTACAAAAGCAGTTCCGAAATTAGTTTTATTTCAATTGATTAAAATTAACATCAAATAAATCATTTCAAAAATATTACAAAATAAAAACGATTAATTATTTTTTATTAAAGATTTAGACTTAGAAAGATTTTGAAATGTGACGTCACAAAATTTAAGACCCCTCCCAACCCCTTGTCACACAATGTCACACGTCGACCCCCTCGTCCCCCTTGACGTGTGACGTAATTTAAGGATGGCCCCTTTTGTCGTCAATTATTTATTTCGTGTGTTTGTGTTTGTTGGAGATCCCAAACAAACAAATAAATACTGATTAACACGATGTAAGTTGTTCAGACAGGTAAATAGAGAAAATACTTTACTAATAAAATCACGTTTCAAATTAATCGTATTTTAATCCTATTCGTAGTACAAGAGACTATCGCTTCTCAGAATTTCCCGGGGCTTGCAAAGTACTTTGTTTCCTGATATGAGGAAATACAAACACTTTTTAAATAGAATACTACAATCTTTTGAAGTGGAATGTAATTATAGATAGAGAGAGGATGCGGTTCCGTATAATTATTGTCGTATAGTTTTTAGCTGGCATTACAATAGTGTTAATTGCAACTGTGGTGTTTAATAAATGAGTTGTGCGTGCTGTGGTGGGGGATGCGCGGTGGAGGGAGTGCGGGGCGATGCGCCGAATGTTTTATTTGTACAACCCTGAACAAAGACACTGATATATGGTGGTTTACTCTAAACCCTAACTAGTGTACGAGTGAACACCACAGCAACTCCTCCACAACTTTTGCAAACTGAACAGTTTTACGCAAGAAAGATGGAATCAGGCATTACTTTTCGGAAATCCATGACATAAATCTATCTAATCATTCTCTTGCCCTAATCCTAATTCATTTGAGGTCGGCGCTGCATGTCTTCTTCTTCCATACTTCTCTATTACTCGTCATCTCATCAGACACCTCCTCCACTCTGATCCAGCCTGTCCCCTTGCTGCCCTCTCTTGCCATATCATCCTTCACACAGTCTATCCATCGTTTCGTTGCTCGTCGTGTACTCTTATGTATATACCCAACCACATTCATGCCTACTCAAAACGTTCCATGACATTTAAAAGTTACGCAAAATAATTAGTTAGGGTTTAGAAGTTAAGTAGATGAACCTTTGGGGGTATGAAGAACAGGGTGTTGTTCCAGGGAACTCTTCATCCCCCGTAGAAAAGGAAGGATCTTCCGACCAGCCGGGTGTTGTGTCTGGTGGCCACTGCCCCACAGTTGTTGTCGGGTTCTTGTATACAGTCTTAAGTCGCGGATAACTCTGCTTGCGCGATGTAGGAATTCTGACGTGTTTCGCAGTTAGTTCATCATCTGTGTCACAGATGGCGTTGTAGTACTTTTTTGGTTTCATGTAGAGTAGTACTTTTTGTGGTGCCGCTACAAACCACTTCAAGGGTACGTGCACCCGCTGCCCAGGATAAGTGTGGACTGGTCGTCACGGAACCATAAAGCTCACGCTACGTTTAATCATTTATCACATCTCTTTTTGTATAAAAATATTTATTTCAATAAGGCCATAAGAGGGCACTTTAGGAAATCAGTACATCTTCTTTTCCCATTCCCTAAGGTAGTTTGTATGGAGAAGAATGGGGAAGAAACTCCATACTTACTCTTTTAAAATGTTTAACAAAAATGTGTAGGTACTAATATTAATTAGTGTTCTCATTAAGTTTATATATATATGTTTATGTATATCTGGAATACAATTAGTTATCTAAAATTATATTAGCATATACCTACTACAAACTATGCTAACATAAGTACACAATATTAAAATTTAAACGATAATAGAAATATTAATTATGTTAAAGACATAATCCAGGTGCAAATATTGTAGGCATTTCTTCTTTAATTTTATAATAAAATCATTTTTAAGTACAATAGTTACAATATTTCGCATTTAGAAATTCAGTCATAGATCCAAGCTTGGGCGCAGAACGCAGCATTGTCACACATGCATAGATGCGATAATTATGATGCAACATGCACTCACCTACAGGGGCTGGCTCCATGAGGCGTCCTCAGAAGATGTTGAACCATTCGGGCGCAAACAAATATAAAAAAAATCCAGGACAAGTGGAACTATGTGTAAAACGAGGTCTATCTTTGGATGGGTGACCATCTTATCGTGGCCGTGCGACGCAGTTAACGATTCCGCCTACGCGTTCATACAAAGCAAAGCTAAATAAACGCGCATAGCATAGCCGTTGGCCTCTGTGAAGCACCACCTTTACTACACAACCAAAATAAATCCGGTATAGAACGGAAAGTAACAAAACACAATAGGCTGGGTTAAGCCTATCCTATTTCGCATCAAATAATTTAATCAAGATCAAGATCCATCAAGATCTTCATCTAATCTAATCAAATCAAAGATCAGGGTTTTCAATTACTCCAAACGGATCCCCGAACCTTATCGAATATGTTTACACCTCCATCGATTGTTTTTAATCACTTAATTATCTTGGATTACCAAAAGATATGGAGTATATAAAATATATTTCACTATCCACAACCCACGCATTACTAAAGTGGTCTTTTGACTGTGTGTGCAAAAATAAAGAAACCATCCAAATAAAGGAATGATAAGTAAGTGATATTTCGTATTTAATTACTATCAAAAACATAGATATCCACGGCCATAGACAACGCCAATGACAACGCAATCTGCCATTTTTCGGTCGTCTAGTTCTAATGTTTACCTTAAAGTAGGGAAACGTGTTACCCCCTTACCTGGAACTGGATTGTGGAGTTCAGATAGACATCCGCTCCATAAAATACTCGTATTCAGCTGCATCCCGTTAGACTGAAGGCCGATCCCAACATAGTTGGGAGAAGGCAGGTAGATAATGAGATGTATCAATTTGAAGTATTTTTTATACTTTTTTTTTGTTTCTTTACTTTCAAGTCAGCCTCCCGTACTATTAATTATTAAATTGTCATGCTCTTGTGCTAAAACACCCAATTTATAACTATGTTTTGGTTACGATAAGCTTCAGCACACATATCCCAATTTATTCCTATTAATATTGTATATTTATTTGCAACGCAGCGTGTCTTCTTCATCCATTCTCTAATATTAATCATCTCAGAAGTCACCCCTTTTTTTTTGGATGGGAAATCATTAAATGTCGGGGTTTCGCTCTGAGCGGACCGGATGTAGTGTCAGACTTTTACTGACTAAAACCCATCCATGTTCCTTCATCGCACTTTGTGTTCCAGGGCCACGGTATCTCTTTCGAACAGTCCCGCAGCCCTGGTCAGAAGTCACCCTCATTCTTTCTAACCATATGCATCATCTTGCACAAAATCCATCTAACGTTTCTTTGGTCTTTCCAAAAAAAAAAGTCAGGGAATGTTAAAATATCTCCCAACCTTAATTGTCCGCTTATTCAAATATAATTTGTCATTTTATGGCAGTTGTATGTATTGGCTCTATGTAGTGAAAGTAAGGAAGAAAAAGTATTTATTAATCTCGCACAGGATAAAACAAAACAGTGGTTAAATTAACAATAAAAGAAAATTACATAAATAAAACAGCAAACAAACGAAATTGGTCCTGTACAAGGCCAAAGGCAGCATGGTGCTGTTCATAAAAAAAGTCACAGCGCTGGTATTCTGATAGATATAAGTATCAAGTTTTACTAAAGAAGAATAATAAAAAAAGAAGAATAGAGAAGATAGTCGAGATGGTAGTAGTAGTGTAATGAAGAAGATAATTTGATTTTAGTTAAATATAATTATCAAATTTAAATAAAGAAGAATAATAAAAAAGATAAAATAAAGAAGAATAGAGAAGATAGTCGAGATCAGAGTAGGTACTGTAGTAGTAGTGTAATGAAGAAGATAATTTGATTTTACTTTTGTTTTTGACTGTAGAAAGTTTTCTCAAAAGCAAAAAACAATACAAAAAAAAAAAACTTTTGCTACAACAAAATATTTTAGTTACGATCAAAATAACTTATTGCAACACGATTATATGACGTCATTTTAATTAAATATCTTGAAGATATTTCTAAGATAGTAAATATGGAAAACGCAAAATAATGATTCACTGTAATTAATCTACGCTTATTTTCTTATCGGATTAAGATTCATAATAACGCACGAAAATACTTTTGTAAAATTCTTCGGTTTGTAAACAATCACAACAGTTATATGTTCTATAATGTTCGCACTTCATTTTCAAATTAATTTAAAATAATTTGTTACTTATTGGTATTTTTTTTTATTCACTGTTTTTTTTTTACTTTTCTAGTTTAAAAAATACAGATACAGTGTTTCCTTCCATATTATATTTAACGCTCAAAAAATGCTGAATAACAGCCTAATTTGTATTAATGACTTTTGGTTTAAAAAGCTATTTTTTCAAAAATCAACCTCATTATTCGTATTTTTTTTTTGTAAATCTCTCTGATAGGCAATCGCTGCATGTATTCAGCTGTATCCGGTCAGACGTTACTGGAAACCGACCCTAACTTAGTTGGTTGAAAGGCTTGACATCTGATTAAATTCTCTTATGAAGTGCAACTAGAATATTAATTACGCTATTTGTATGATTCGCCCCATAGTATTAACATAACTGGCAAAATGAGGGTATATAATACAATTAGTTACACCTCTGCCTTACTCTTCAGGGTTTACAGGCGTGATGTTTTGTTGTTAGTGATGCAATACCTACAAATATAACAATTGACGAAATAACCGGTAGTCTAACACTAATCAATAAACAAAATAGCGATAAAAACAAATTATCTTTTGCACGTTTTCCATAGTTTATCGCACGAACAACTCCTGATGTTGTAGATTATAAAGATTAATAATTATCAAATTCATTAGCGTTGTATTTTAAAACCAGGAGTCATTACCACGCCATGTCACGCGAATTTTTCGTTTTTTTGTAAGCTCCAATGTACACAATGCTACTCAAAAGTGACGTGTGACATAATCAAATCAATTCAGCAGGCCTGGCCAAGTTACAAACGTTTCATATCGATTCTCTTGGCGCTAAATTGGTAGCAAAGTTCACACGACTGAGTCGAACGCTCGTTCTCTAATGTCTGTGGAAATAACCTACACTTTAGTCTATGGTGAGCGTTCCTAGCAAAGAGTTTAGCGATCAACATTGTAGAAACGATAACATTCTATTCTATCATTTTGAAAGATGTAAACTTGTCTACGAATTTTCTATTCGTTTGTGTTGATCACGTGATTTAACGTTAAGATAATGTCATTCTACTAGCGTTAACGATTGTTGATTGTCAACTTGGCTAAGCCTGCTGGTGCTTCTTCACTGGGGTATCACCTTTCTCCTGCCTTTATCCCAATTTATTTAATGTCGGCGCATTCTAGTCTAGTCCAGTCCCACATGTGTTCTCCCTGCATTCTTCTGGCACCTCCTTTCATGCCATGTCATTCTTCACACAGTCCATCCATCGTTTCTTTGCTCTGTTTCCCTACTCTTATAGCTCCACAATCATCATCATTCTCTTGCCCTTATCCCAATTTATTTGTGGTCGGCGCAGCAAGTCTTCTTCCATACTTCTCTATTACTTGTCCTCTCATCAGACACTTATTTCCTTGCCATGTCATTCTTCACACAGTCCATCCATCGTTTCTATGGTCTTCTACTAATCTTATACCCATCCACATTCATACTCAAAACTTTCCTCAAACAAACTTTCCTCTTATTTCACGGGAAGCCGTGAAATTTTGAAGATAGACAAAATGTTCAAGTTGCAATGTTTAGATAGGTAGGCCCAAGCTTATTTATATTGGGCTGTGTTAATCTTTATTAGTCCATCATAAATAAATAAATAATTTGTTGCAAGGAAATAAAATGTGGCAGTAAAAAGATACAACTTCAAATAAAATAAAAAATATTCTTACGATCAATTTCATTATCATAGCTAACTGTTTTTGTTTAACCCCTAATGCTATCGTAACATTAGGCCTGTTACACCCACAGGGGTGCATAATGCACCCTCATTCATCTTGCAGGTTCATGAAAAATTCGTACACCGAAAACACCCAATATCACTTTACCTAACCAGAAAATTCAGAATCCCATACTCAGCATTACTAATCTATCTTAGTTCAAATTCTTCATTCCATTCATTTTCTCTTCATCATTCGACATTCATATCTCTCTTCCAAAATCTCTAATCAATCTCTCTCTTTCAGAAACTGTTCTCCTTTTGACGGCGCTTGCGCTCGTCCAGGCCCGCCCAGACGCAGAGCCAGTCAACTCCAGGGTATACGAGTTCCATCCTGACTGCCCTCCTGCCGAGGTCCACTTCCTCCTCCCTCACGAATATGACTGCACAAAGTTTTACTACTGTGAATATGGACTGAAGTGGATCGAACCCAGAGACTGCGCTCCTGGGACGGAGTTTAACGCCGAAATCCAGGTAAGTCTTCGTTGCGACATCAAAATCTTAATCTTCTTCGTCGTTCCTTCACTACTGGGAATCGAACATAAAACCTCATTTCCAACACCTAAGTAGTGTTTGCGATCACACAAACGAGACAGCTGTTTGTCAACAAAACTACAATGTATTGAATAAAAGAAACAATAATTGTAACCTTTGACAAGTTTCTGAGAGTCTCATAAGAAATTTTATTTAAAATGTATTCTTGCCCAACAGGTTTGCGTTCATCCAGCCAACTCTGGGTGTCACTTACCAGGATACAGCACACCTGGGCCTCAACAGCCCTCTACAGCTGCACCAACCACCGCTGCCCCCACTGCCGCTCCCACTGCAGCCCCCACTGCCGCCCCCACTGCTGCCCCCACTGCAGCCCCCACTGCAGCCCCCACTGCAGCCCCCACTGCTGCCCCCACTGCTGCCCCCACTGCAGCCCCCACTGCAGCCCCCACTGCAGCCCCGACTGCTGCACCCACTGTTGCCCCCACTGCTGCCCCCACTGCTGCCCCGACTGCAGCCCCCACAGCTGCCCCCACTGCTGCCCCCACTGCAGCACCCACTGCTGCCCCCACTGCAGCACCCACTGCTGCCCCCACTGCTGCCCCCACTGCTGCCCCGACTGCAGCCCCCACAGCTGCCCCCACTGCTGCCCCCACTGCTGCACCAACCACCATAGGTAAATCCATAATTCTACATATTTCCAAAATCTGTGAATATAGTTCAACATTTCTAGACTGTATCTGTAAAATTTTGCCTTTACTGACCCATCTCAAAATTTCATTATGTATAATGTAAAAGGGTGTTTTATCTTCACTCTTCACATTTTAAAAACAAATAATTCTAAACATTTTTAGGAACCGCGTTTCGTGAACCAAAAAGATACCCGTATCAGGTTATTTTTTAGGGTTAGATGAAAACTCTAGAGTAAAGGTTAACCCGTATTATAGGGTTTATTAGCCTATAATAACCTTTCATTCACGCACAGAGGAATTTGCCCGCGCTCGTTTGTCTCTTTCATTATAGTTAATTTGCAATATTTAAAATGTTAACCTATTTATTATAAGGGTTAACCCATATAATGGTTAATCAAACGTTAGGGGTATAGCTCTAACCGGTTAACCTTAAAACACGGTTAATCGGTCCCTTTTCCAACATCATTCGCCAAAAAAACATTGTAGCGCTCCATCCATACGACAAACATTTTATTTCCTTTACTTCTATAATGTTATCCAGTCAAATTAAATCTTCTATATCTTGTTCACAGATCCTGTTGACTGCGAGACTTTAGACAATGGTTGCCCTGCTGACTTCAGCGTCCACAAGCTCCTCCCTCATGAGGAATGGTGCCACAAGTTCTACTATTGTGACAAAGGAGCACTGGTCCTGAGATACTGCCCTGAAGGCACCTACTTCAACGCGGAACACGAGGTTAGTACCTAAAAAAACCGTGTACTGATATTGTTAGTCATCGCCATCCTACTTACAAAGACTCCAGAGCTAATGTTGCTTGCATGCTTAAGTAGATCTGCCAGGACTCTTAAATTACTAAAAATGTATCTTCAATAGCTGAGAACAAGAGCCTAGATGAAAACGCCTCGCCAACTCAGCAGTCTCTTTAAGTAAAATACTGATATTCAGCTATATACGGTTAGAATAGAAGCCTACCCCGACGTAGTTGGGAAAAGAAGACGTTATGATGATGTGACAGAGACGAGAAAAATTAAATACATCAAGCACAGTAATATAAGTAATGAAGAATACTTCTAGCCTTCATCACCAGCCAAGGCAATTATTCTAATTCTTCTTTATTATGTTCCATATTAAACTTTACAATCATATCAATCTAACTGAACAATATGATTGTCATCAATTTAATGGCATTGAGGAAGTCCGAAGCCAGTTCTAGTAAGTTCCTGATAACAATCAATTTACTCTTTTTATGATATTTTCGCCACCGCGTGATAATTCTGCCCGTGAAATTAATCAATTTTTATTAGGAGTTTATAAAGGGGATTAAGATTAGGTAAAGCGTAAACAACTAAGGTTATATTGGAAAGGGGAAACCCTGTTAGTTGTTTTACCTTGAACTACTTCATTTGATAAAGATAGTAGAGTTTAAATGATTTAGATTGTTTTGCGAGTAATCAATGGCCTTGATTTGGATGAGATGACTGTTCTACCTACTACAATAAAATTAACAAATAAAAATAATCAAACACTAATTAATATAAAAACCAAGAAAACTTTGGATCGTACCATATTGTAGCTTTAAAAACAAAAATACAACTTGAACATAGTAAACATTCGAACAAAAAATTCAAATTCATGAATCCACCAATCCACACTGGGCCTGCTTGGTGATTACCGTCCGTTGCCTCTCGCAGGGAAGAAACCCATGGCCTTTATTAGGAAATTTATAGGAATTCAGATTTCAGATGTAAATGAAACTAACCAACCTCTTTTCTTTCAAAGATCTGCGACTGGCCCTTCAATGTGGACTGCGTCAACGATGGTTCCTACGAGTACCCCACTACCGCCGCCCCTGGCCCTGCAACAACCCCTGGAGGTGGAGACAACGACATCGGTGATGTCCTCGACAATGGCTGCCCCGCTAACTTCAGCATCCACCATCTCCTTCCCCATGAAACCGAGTGCGACAAGTTTTACTACTGCGTTTTCGGACAAAAAGTTGAATCGCCCTGCGCTCCTGGAACCCACTTCGACTTTGAAATCCAGGTCAGTTTGTCCTTCCAATACCTTTGGCGTAAGAAAATACCCAAACATCTTATGACAGTTTATTTGTGTATTCAGTGTTAAACTTGGCTAGGCTTGTTTTATCAAAGGGCTTAGACAAATGCATCATCATCTACAGTCCGAGTTTATCCACTGCTGGGTATTGACCTATTGTCCTTGTTTGTGCCAATCTTTACGTTCCAGTCTCATCTAGGTTTTACCAGCGATGACCATAATGTCGTCTGGCTACGAATACTTCTCTTTCCATTCCTTAGACGAAACTGTTTCACAGATAGAAAAGACTAGTGACTGTCGATTTCAAATCATTCTTATTTATCCAAGGCAACTACGTCCTTTCTCAGTTATTATGCCTTATGGCTGGACTATAGCTTCATCCTTTTGTCTTAAACTATTCAAAAGTGCCTGCTACATATCTATTTTTGAAATAAATGCTTTGAGTTTTAGTGAATTTCAACAAGATTGTTTTGTCAGTCAAATACTGGCTTTCACTTCACCACCATCATTCATTTGACTTGGCCCTTCGGAAATTATGAAAAAGGTCTTATTGTTGATGAGTCATTGTTATAGTTTTTATTCTATCATTAATAAGTTCAATTACGGGTCTTCTTTCTCTAGGATATATTTCCATAGTTTCATCCGATTATTTTGCATCACCATGATTGTAGTTTTTAAAGCCTGTTTGTGTATGTTTTAAAACTTCACCGGACATTTACTCATCAATAATAAAACGTGAAATCTATTTGTAGTTTTGTTATGATCAAAAAATCTTTGGAAAATTTCTTAAATAGATCAATACATATAATTCAAATATGACTTTTTAATTACCCAATTCGATTTGTTTAAGTACGAATCGTTTTCATCGTACAGATTGTATTCTTAGCACATAAAATGAAGTTTCATGTGTCTAAATAAAAGGTATATTGGAACATGGGTATTTTGGCGTGTGTGCAAAATCGGAACTAACTAACCGTCATCTTCATATCAAAAATGCTTCCAAACAGCGCCCTAATCATTGTTAATCAAGCGCCAAAAGATCCATGTAGCCTTGTACTTTGAAAATCATTGCCAAATTCCTGTTCTGTTAATTATAATACTTATATAGTCATTGTAAAAATATTCAATGTCTCGATAGTGACTGATATGGTATCTCGTTGAATTGATTTCGTGTTGCGCATTAACGTATTTATAAATTTAGAGATTTGTAAGTGTCTTGTGCTTAATTCTTAGCCTAATGTATTAAAATGCATAAAGATTTAAAATGCTTTTTAACTGCTGTTACATTACCTACTATTCAAAAGGACATGGATAAAAGTGTTAGTGGTCTATTTTTAGTGAACCATTATTGCCCTTAGTCTTTTTAAAACCCTCTTTTTCCGTTTAAACCGGATTTCATAATATATTATTGAGGCGTGAGAACTACGAAAAATAATTACTTCTAATGAAAATAATATTATTTAGTGGTTTTATCGCTCTGATTTTTAAAATAATAGGCGAATCGAATAAGTATATAGACAGGGTAATAAAATTAATAATAGCAAATATAATAAAACTAGCGGAACCAATCGAGCGGTAGATAACGAAATAGCAATGAAACGTTAGAAAATACGCAAATAGATAAAAGGATTAAATCAAACATTTCAACATGACGTAGAAGCTGAAATATTTAATGATTAATATTGATTATAATTTGTAAAGGAGGCAACAAGTTATTGGAAATTACGATGATGACATCTTTGAAGGTTATTGACGATCAAAGACGATTAAATAGTAACTTGTAAAATACCTTTTCTAATGGAAGCTTATCATTTTTCGATCCTATGGTATCACATTGTGTATAAGATTTCTTCTGATGGCTTCTATGAAGTATCATAAATCTCTTGTAGAAAATACCCTGCCTTTTTAAAAGTAATAACTGGCGAAATGTGGGTAAACTATGAGGTATCTACATCTGCGTAACACTTCAGGGATTACAGGCGATAAAAGCAAGCAAGAAAGTACCTACCCGATGCTACCTATAACTTATGATTTAAATAATGATGATATCATATTTCTTTTATTACTGTTTTCAATTATATAAACCGAAGTTACCTATTATGATTTTACTTGTTGATAAAAAACCACAGTTTTTCATTATCACTGATGTTGAAGATATGGTATTATAGCCTACCAAAAAGTGTGTAGTATAATACTGCGTAGGTAGCTTGATAAATATCAGCAAATGAATTATGATGACTCAAAATTTTAATTACTAGCGGACGTCACGCGGTTTCACCCGTGTAGTTCCCGTTCCTGTGGGAGTACGGGGATAAAATATAGCTTATGTTACTCAGTAAAGACGTGGCTTTCTAAACGTGAAAGAATTTTTGAAATCGGCGCAGTAGTTTTTGAGTTTATTCATTACAAACATACACACAAAAATACAAATCTTGACTGATGACATGACTGATTGTTGTTACTTTTGACAACCAATAAAGGTACGTATTTGGTTTCTCAACGAACTTTGGTTTGATCAACTGATATTATTGATTGAAACTGGTTTCTGATGAGATTAATACGAAAAATAGAGAAGTATGGAGGATAAGACATGCTGCGCCGACCCCAAATGAATTGGTGGTGAATGAATGGTTATTCGGAGAATCTAGCCAGTTGAATTATTTGTTACTTAAGGTGGATGCTCCAGGGTAGCCTGACCCTGATCTGCAAATTGCAAAAAAACAAAAGAAAATTTGAATTTCACGGGCTACCCTGGAGCATCCACCTTAACTGGAGGAAGGTATTAGAAAAATAAAACAAGTAATGACACATTTAACGGGTTTTAATAAATGCAATAAGATGGTACATCTTTTCATTTCTAAAAATAGTATGATTCAGTCCCTATTTGATGTATGAAAGAGATGGCAACAAATTCATACCTCCGTCTTTTTCTTTCAAAACTGACATAATCAGTTGCTCCACAAAAATCTCCATCAGATATTTCTTTAGATTGTAAGATACAGTATCCAACGCAAAGGATTAAGTAATTACCAAGATTATAATCAATTTTGATTGTTTTTTTTTCTTTAAATTATTGTGTTTGGCCGACACAACATAATATAAGGAAACAGATACGTAGATTATTAGATAGGTACCTACCATGTCATCACTATTCATTTGTTTTTTTTTTGGCGCGTGACTTAAATCGGAACTGAAGACGCCATCTTGATTTTTCAATACATTTCCCAACAGCGCGCAGCGCCCTCTACAATGTCATTCAGAATGATCCTTTATTTATAACCTTACTTCCATATAGTAAGTTGGCGGTATTTATTTTCAGTACCTACTTTGATTATTTAAAAAAATAATTTTGTTAGATCTTATAAAAGGGTAGGATAATAATGAAGCAGTCATAGTCGTTTATTTATTATTAGAACACACTGAAGATCATATTAAGTACATAGATACTTTTTCTTCCGTAGGTAAATAATATTCATCGTCATTTTATAAGGGCCTAAAACAAAATTCATCATTATCATCAGCCTATTAATGTTCCCACTGCTGGGACACAGACCTCCTCTCAATGAGAGGGAATGGGCTATAATCCACTACGCGGGCCCAGTGCGGGTTGGTAGATGTCACATGTCTTCGAATTTTTTGGTTCTAGGACATGCTGGTTTCCTCACGATGTTTTCCTTCAATGTTTTAGAGGGCAGCGGTGGCCCAGTGGTGGCGGCCCCGACTTACGAACAGTAAGTCGTGGGTTTGAACCCAGGCAGGCGCAAATTCATGATTTAATAATTTTAAAAAAATTGTCTCTATTTCCAGGGTTGTGATTGGCCCGAAAACGTAGGCTGCGTCCCATCTGGTAACCCTACCACTGTTGCTGTCCCGGACAGCAGCGAGGAGATCCCCAACCCTTCTGACCCCGTGGACCCCCAAGACCCATGGGTGCCTCTCCCCAATGGATGCCCATCTGACTTCAATGTCCACCACCTTCTGCCTCATGAGAGCGACTGTGGCAAGTTCTATTACTGCGTTCACGGACAGACGGTTGAGGCTGACTGTGCCGCTGGTCTTCATTTCAGCCCTACGGCTCAGGTAAATATCTAGCTATATTTAGACGATAATAATGTGTATTTATTCCACTTGGATACAAATTACAGGCCCGCATAAACGGGACCATTTTTTTTTTGAAGCCCTTCGAGCTCTCATAACAGTTAGCTAGAAGATCAAGAGGCCGATGCAGTCTTAAAAGAGTTGAATCGGTCCCTTCATGTTATAGTAGCATAATTGGCCTATAATTTCCCCACTGCTGGAACACAGACCTCCTCTCAATGAGAGGGAATGGGCTATAATCCACTACGCGGGCCCAGTGCGGGTTGGTAGATGTCACATGTCTTCGAATTTTTTGGTTCTAGGATTATCCGGTTTCCTCACGATGTTTTTCCTTCACTGTTTTGGGCGCTGTAGTGATAAAATAAATTACACAAAGTACTGCGGCTGCCTGAGTTTGAACCCACGACTTACTGTTCGGTGTCAGGGCTGCTACCACTAGGCCATCGCTGCTCTCCTGATTTATAGAGATTTGTAAAAAAGAGAACAAGTTGAAATTATTCATGCAAGCAAATTCACACTAACTAGGTCAACAGATATCCTTTATTTTAATGACTCAGTCACCTCTTCTACGAGCTGAATTGTTATTTCATCTAATAACCCTTTTTTTAATACCAAACTCATTGCATTGTAAGTGTTGGATTCAGTCAATGGTTACCACCAAATTCTTAGTATATCTTGATTGATGACCTAATTGGACAATGGAATATTTTACCTATTAATTATTTGAGATCTGAATGTCCTTATACAGGGTGTAAACCACCTCATCACGAAGCCGTCAACCAAGCATTTTGTACATCAAACTATGTGACTTTACGCAAAAATTATTGCTGGGAAATGATTTTTTTTTTAAAGTGAAAAATCATGTTTTGTGGTAAAACTCAATTTAACGCACTCAACACATTGTGCTGATGGATGGATTGTACGGGGATCGTGGAGGTTTTTAAAGTAAAAATCTTACATTCAACTTATATTTAAAAAAAAAAGTTGCCAAAAAGTTGGAACTTTGACCCCCAATATCTCCGTAACTAGAAGGTTCCCAGGTATGATGTAGAACAAAAAAATGATCACATTGACGGGGAGAACCAGTGCCTTTCGGCTTCGTTAAGAGGTGTTTTACACCCTTTATAACCACTTCATGAACTACCTACACAATAGATTTAATTCTACATTCAGAATCTTTACACATTGTACATATACTTCCATAAAATTATCTTAATAGAAAACTAAAGGAACAATATAAACAGTACACACATACTCACTTGCTATTGAGAGAATATCCTTTACAAAATAGATTTCTACCTTCGCATATCTGGATGATGTTTACAGTAAATTATAAAATACTGTACACTCTATCAAAGTAAAATCAAAACTGAACTATAGAAAATCTAGCTTAACCTTTAAATGGTCAGGTGAAGTAATTTATCATGCAATTAAGCAAATCTGATAACAAGTCATGTTTTCAAACCATTACTAATTAGCGGAGATCCTTGTCTTTGAGTACTGATGTTTATCTCTTTTTTTTTTACTTCTCTCCTTCCGGAAAAAAACCGTCTACAAAAAAAAGAAAAAACATTCAGACGAATTGGTAACCTGCTCCTTTTAGAAGTCGGCTAATGAAGTCGAAAACCGATTAGATTTTGAATTCTGCTAATCCATATTAAGTCTAGCCTTCAACCCAAATGCCCATTGAGAAAAATATTTAGTTATAACAGCATATAACCTTTCCACTACCGAGATACAGGACTCGTTTTTCTAAGAGAGAGTCATGTTAACATTGCTTTCAAATATGTCTCTGTACAAATCTTCTTTTATTCCAGTTAGATCCCTGCTGATATGAATGTCGACCGTTTTGTCAAGAAATGACACGTGTTGCCATAGAACTATGACATTAGCACAAACTTCCAATATAGAAAATATAAAATAGACCTACGTACAAAATGTATACTTAAAGATTTATTTTTCAATTCCAGGGTTGTGACTGGCCTCAGTTCGCTGGCTGTGAACACTGGGATAATGGTGGCTGCCCCAGCCCCAACCCTGAGGGTGGTTGCACCAGTACAGTTGCACCGGTTCCCGAAGGAACAACGACGACACCAACAACGACAGCTGCACCTGTAAACCCCACAACCTTCCCGCCCTCCACAATCCCTCCCACTCAGGGAACCACTGCGGGCCCCACTCAAGGCTCCACTGTGGGCCCCACTCAGGGCTCCACTCAGGGCTCCACTGAGATTCCCACTCAAGGCCCCACTGAAGGACCCACTCAGGGCCCCACTCAAGGCCCCACTGAGGGCCCCACTGAAGGACCCACTCAGGGCCCCACTCAAGGCCCCACTCAAGGCCCCACTGAGGGCCCCACTCAAGGCACCACTCAGGGCCCCACTCAGGGCCCCACTCAGGGCACAACTCAGGGCCCCGCTCAGACACCGTCTGTCCCAGATAGCAGCGAAGAGATCCCCAACCCTTCTGACCCCGAGGACCCTCAAGACCCATGGGTGCCTCTCCCCAATGGATGCCCATCTGACTTCAATGTCCACCACCTTTTGCCTCACGAGAGCGACTGCGGCAAGTTCTATTACTGCGTTCACGGACAGACGGTTGAGGCTGACTGCCCTGCTGGACTTCATTTCAGCCCTACGGCTCAGGTAAATATCTAGCTATTCATTTTTTTTTAATTATTTAAACGATTTACAGGGTGTAAACGGACCCTTCACGAAGCTGTCAACCAAGCATTCTGTACATCAAACTAAGTAACTTTACGCTTTTCTTGCGGTGAAAAATTACGTTTTACGGTAAAACTTAATGTTACGCTCTCATAGCATTATGCTAATAGATGGATTGAATAGTACGGGGTTCGTGGAGATGTTTAAAGTAAAAATCTGACATTAAAAACATGATTGTATTAAAAAAACTTGAGAAAAAGTTGTAACTTTGTCCCTCAATATCTCCGTAACTAGAAGGTTCCCAGATATGGTCTAGAACAAAAAAAAGGATCGCAATGACGGGGAGGACAAGTTCGTTCAGGCTCCGTTAAGGGGTCTTTTTACACCCTCTAAGTATTTAATACACTTGGATAAAACTACAGGTTTGAATGCATGAGTCAATCCGTTGATATGTGAGCATCCATTTTGTTCTGAAAGCCCTTCGAGCTCTCGTTACAGTTAGAAGTCTAAGAGGCCTAACAAGAGTTAAATGCCCCTTCATGTTATAGTAGTGGCATTTGTATTTTGCGACTTTTGTGACATAGAGAGATCTGTAAAAAAGACCACAATTCCGAATTATTTATGTAAGCAAAACTAAGTCTACAAATAGTCTTTATTGTAATAACTCAATCACTTTTTTTGGGGTTTGCCACAGTCGGGTAAAAAATACCAAACACATTGCATTGTAAGTGTTAGATTTAGTAAATAGTTTTCACCAAATTCATAGTATTATCTTGATGGATGACCTTCTAGACAATTGAATATTTCACCTGTTATTTATTATAGATCTCAATGACCTTGTAAAACCACTACATGAAGTACACAATATATTTAATTATATATTCAGAATCTTTACACAACATTGTGCACGCCACAGACTTCCATAAAATAATCTTTTAATAGAAAACTAAAGGAACATAAATCATGATCTGTCAAATGACCAATTTGGTCGAGACGCCATTGTTTAACTATTGTGTCTAGTTCGTGGACAGATCATGGGATAATACAGTATACAAATATAGCTACACATTACTCTCTCGCTACTGAGAGAATATCCTTTACAAAATAGTTTTCTACCTTCGTATATCTGGCCCAAATAGGCTACTAATTTCTATTATATAAAAAATACACAGCTACGTTCAACATAATATATTTAAATTATTATTTTTCAATTCCAGGGTTGTAACTGGCCTCAGTTCGCTGGCTGTGAACACTGGGATAATGGTGGCTGCCCCAACCCCAATCCAGAGGGTGGTTGCACCAGTACAGCTGCACCGGTTACTGAAGGAACAACAACAACTGCGCCTGTAACAGCCCCGGTTACTGAAGGAACAACGTCTGCGCCTGTAACCCACCCGGTTACTGACGGAACAACATCTGCGCCTGTAACACCCCCAATCACCGACCCTGAGCCAACAACGACAGCTGCGCCTGTAACATCCCCAATCACCGTCCCTCCGGTCACAACAACGGTTGCGCCTTTAACCACCACAACCCCCGTTACTGACGGAACTACCCCTGGAGGCGGCTGCGAAGGATGCCCTATCAACCCTGCAGACAAGTGCAAGAACGAGTGCAACGTTGCCCCATGGGCTCATGATGACTGCGACAAATTCTGGATCTGCAATGGTGACCAAGCCATTCTCATCACCTGCTCTGAAGGTCTTCACTTCAACCCCAACACCTACTCTTGTGACTTCAACTGCAACGTTGGATGCGTTAGGAACTCTGTCCAGGCTACTCCTGGCTACGATGGTGTGCAGGTCTTCCTTCCATGGAATCAGATCGACGAAAACATGATGAAGGTGTTGAAACTTGAACTTTAAATAGATTTCTAGATCCTGAACATGAGAAAATTTAAATTATCCTGAAAATTATGATGTTATTGTAAATTATTGCTATTAATTAAAAATGTAAAAAAAAACTTGTTTTTTGATATGTATTTAATTAGAGACCAATGACTTGAGTGTAAAGCGTGCTACCCACTTTTTTATTCGACTCATCAGGAAACTCCGTTTGACATCTCTTTGCTGAATTTGTTTTTTTACCTTCTGGGGATCCGAACGACGGTAGTACGACTAATTTTCAGATAATTCTTAAACAATTTAATTGCTCTTTATTCAGAAAATTTTAATATTTATAAATGATTTACGAACTCTCTTTATTATTGGCAAAACAATGAGAAAAGAAGAGAATAAAACTTTTTAAGTATAAGTCGTTTATAAATCTCAATTATTTTATGTCTAAATGTAAAACAAGAATGTGAATAAATTTATTAATAAATCAGGAAGTAAAATTAAAAAATATATGTTTTGATAAAAATATTATTTTATTTATTTATTTTGTAAAAATTATTGTAAATAAATACATTTATAATTGCCTCCTAAGGTTATATCTTATAATAAGTTTATTCTAGTTAAAAATACGGCACATTAAAAAAAATTGTTTGCTAAGGTTAATCGTTATTTTTATTAGGAAACCCTTCTAAATTGGTCTGGCGTATATAGGGTGTATTTTGCCCCCGACGCAAAAAGAGGGGGGTTATAAGTTTATAAACATAAATTTGGATTACAAACGCATCAGGCGAAATAAAAAGCTTTAAGTCCAGTCAGGACGAACAGTACTTTCTAACATTGAGCAATTCTCTATTCTGTTTGGCACTCCTTGAGCATCAATTTACGGGATACCTAATCTTTGACAACAGGTTAAAATACGAAAAAGGAATAAACTAAAAGACTACAATGAAATGTAGACAATAGGCTAGTTTCCACCATCAATAAATTGCAAATCTATTTAGTCCGTCAGTTAGAGTATTGGAAAATAATGGACACGTTTTTTTTTGTTTTTGTAAATTAATGAATATTGACAAAGATAAAATGCATCAAAACTCGGGAGTGAGGGTTCGTGACGTCACAACGCACTAAAATTATAGCACGGCGTGACGTATTGAGAATTTTAAAAGCGTCGTATCTTTTTCGTTTACGTAACAAAAGAAAAAATACGTGTCAAATATTTTTTTATAATCTAACTGACGCACTAATTAGATTTTTTCGGGACAAAAGCCTGATTGTTTTAAATTCCTAGTACGAGCGCGCGTTGTAAACGGAACGTAAATACGTCGATTTTTATTATGAAATGCAATTATATTATAGCATTTGAGTTATTTATTCAGCAGCAAGCACAATCAGTAACATCCATATTCTATAGAAATGTATACATTCCTAAATATATGAAAATATTCTAAGTGAAACGGGTATTTTTATTTTTTAAATCGATGTATTTACGTTACGTTTTACTCCGCGCGCTCGCTAGGGTCTCCAATCTTGTTATTGAAGTTTACTTAAAGTTTATAATTACATCCGGAATAGGTTCTTATAAGACCTTCACATACTCTTTGGGGAGTGCTACATTACACTCCTGAAATAATAATGGCTGCCCATTTAACTCGTTACTTTTTTTTAAATAATTTAAAATTTAACTGATGTTAGGTAAATAAAATAATTTAATATTTTTTTGGAAACAAGAAGCATTTTGAGCTGATATAAATACACTACCTAGACACTTGCAAACATTTTAATTGATTATAACCATGATCGTAATTAAGATACTCTAACTGTACCTACAAACATACCAAAAAAAATGGTGTAAAAAATACCCCAAAAGACAAAAAAATGAAATTACACAATTAATTATTACTTTGGACCGTTGCTCTTAAGGTTCAGTCAAACCGGTATGGACAAGTCGTGGACTCAGCTCCGGACACCGGACTGTGACATAATAATGTTCTGGACTATAATCTGTATTCAGGGTGCAAAAACACCCTTAACGAAGCAGAGCGGCACTTCTTCTTAGCGACTTAGGGGTTTTTTTTTGTTCTCTACAATACATTGGGAACCTTCTAGTTACGGAGATATTGAAGGTCGAAATTCGAATTTTCACCAGTTTTTTTTTAAACGAGTTTTGAATGTTTTACCTACTTAACTTTATTTTAAAAATCTCAATGACCCCCGTGCAATTCAGCGCATTCATCAGCACAATGTTTTAGGTGGTTTACATTAAGCGTTAACCGTGATTTTTCACACCAAAAAAAGTTATTTCCCAGCAAAAATGTTTGCGCAGTGTTACTTCGTTTGATGTGCAAAATGCTTGGTTGACGGCTTCGTAAAGGGTCTGTTTACAACCTGTAGGCTAATTCACGTAACTAAAGAAGTGCTGTTGCAGTGTAGTTGCAGTTAAGTTTCGATCAAAACATCGCTTTCGTATTATCTACCGCTGTCAGACAAGCTCGCGTCAAGTTCGCGTCACGCGAGCGCAATAACGGCATTCTAATGTTGCGCGTCTTTTGTGCGTGCTTCGGAACGCAACATGATCGGTATTCTAATAAGTAAGAAAAATCAGTAAAATCTGTACTTGGGTATTATATTAATATTTTAATAACGTCATCTTCATTGAAATGTAATCAATTCTAGTCGATTATTTAGTGAGTAATATTTTTTCTCTCATTTAGCCACACCATAAGTAAGTTTGGTAGAGTTTGGTTGTCGCACAGTTGACGTGCAGTTCACGCGCAGCTTACGCGCAGTTCAAAGATTACAAGAATACCGTTTATCACTCGAACTTGAACTTAACTGCAACAGACTGCACTACAACTTCATCGGCACGTCATAAAGTCACGTGAATTAGCCCTCTGAGCGTCAGAATTGCTATCCGGAGACCAACTTTACTGGTTTGACCGCCCTTTTACTAAAATTATATCAATACAATAGTCGTATAACATTATTCTTATCAAAATAATCAACAATTTTTGTAAAATACTAGATTGGAATGTTTTATTTTTAATTAAATTTTGTTAGCTTCTAACTGCGTTACTGACTGTCAGCTGCGTCGTTTGCTTCTATTACCTGAAAGTATATAAAAAAAACTTATAATATGTTATTGTCCACCATCAATAAATTGCAAATCTATTTAGTCCGTCAGTTAGAGTATTGGAAAATAATGGACACGTATTTTTTGTTATTGTAAATAAATGAATATTGACAAAGATAAAACCGCATCAAAACTCGGGAGTGGGGGCTCGTGACGTCACAACGCACTAAAAATTATAGCACGGGGTGACGTATTGAGAATTTTAAAAGCGTCGTATCTTCGTCAATTTTGGTTTACGTAACAAAAGAAAAAACATGTGTCAAATATTTTTTGATAGTCTAAGTGACGGACTAATTAGATTTATTTTTCATCTTGCCTTTTTATTTGAAGAAAAAAAAAAACAATATAAAATAATCAGGGGTCTAAAGTAAACATAAACAGCTAGCTGACCCCGCAAACGTTGGTTTGCCTTACGGAATAAAAACAAAAAATAAAAATCGGTCAAGCCGTTTCGGAGGAGTTCGATAAGAAACACTGTGACACGAGATTTTTATATATTAAATTATGAAAAATCTCATACACACCCTCTTAATCTTCTTCCCGTACATGGACCAGAATGTGACCTTAACTTCAGTAGGCTTGCCAGTCCTAGCGTCAAACACACGGCAGCTGTCGAACGGGGGACAGTAGAGATGTAAGGAGACTGCTCCATCTACGTGCGAGGAGTTCTCAACACGGTGGAGGCCAAGAGCATCTAAAATTGAAAGAAAAAAATATTAAATAAATAAATAATCTGACACCGTTTCCGGCACGAAGAGACGATTCACGTTTGACAAGGAATTTATTTACACGAATTTACAATAAAATAGGACGTAGTCCCGACTACCCTTTTCCCAGCAAGGACGAAGGGAGGGAACGTGTGGTCCTCTAACCAAAAAAATATGACAATAAAGGTTTTACACTTCTCGTCTTTGGGGTTTTGGTTTGGACTTAGTAGCGGAGTCTCATCAAAATAGGACGTAGTCCCGACTACGTCCTATTTTCGCAGATACAATTATGAATAATTGTACCATTATCAAATCTACTTGAAACCGACATTATTTTTAAATTAAGTAATGGTCACTCATGTATGCATACATTTTTTTTACCCAAGATATTTAAATTTTGTTTAAAAATTAATTCATACTAATTTTCCAAAATAAAAAAACTTGCTTACAGTACTACTAATGATAGATTTTTTTTTCGTATTTTCTTCTAAATAACCATAAGTTCCACTATAAGCCATTTCAAGGTTATCCATTAATTAGCGGACACCTTGTATATACAAGAATTGCTCGTTTATAGGTATTCGATTAGATATAATAGATTAGTGTAGATTCTCGTTTACCTCGCTTTGACACTTTAGCGACAGTTTGCCGCTACTAAACTCACAGGATATCTCCTATCATATATTAATAAGCAAAACCACAATTAGCAAAACGAAGAATCATAATAAATTATCAGGCGTTTTGTACAAAAGATTTTTTAATTAGAAAACACCTTTGCTAGAAAAAACATTATTTAATTTTTGTTGTTGACTGTACTATACGTCTTATTTAGGTACGGAAATTCAATAACAGCTATAAGTTTGTTCATGACTTATATCTTATAATAAATGTTGTTATTATTGCTGTCAATATTAATTTACGTATTATTGCAATTCTAAGGATAGAGGCACTCATTTCCTATTTATATCATCAGACAATGATAAAATCAATATAATTCTTATATGACGTAAGTATAAAGGGTGTAAAAAGATCCTTAACAAAGCCGAAAAGCACTTGTTCTCCCAGTCATTGCGATCATTTTTTTGTTCTACACCATACCTGGGAACCTACTAGTTACGGAGATATTGGAGGTCAAAGTTCCAACTTTTTAACAAGGTTTTTTTCAATAATACGAGTTTTTAAGGTCATAACTTTACTTTAAATACCTCCATAACCCGTTTACTTTTAAATGCATCCATCAGCACAATGTTTTGAGTGCGTTACATTGAGTTTTACCGTAAAACATGTTTTTTTTAACCAAAAATAAAGTCGTTTCTCAGCATTAATTTTTGCGTAGAGTTACTAACGGCCATTTTCAATAAATTATTAAGCTTTCTTTGATTTTTCTATGAATCAAGTGACAGGTATGTGACGCGGATAGCATATTTCAAGCTAACTTTGTTTATAGAAACACCGATAGCTACGAGACGTAGGCATATTAACTAACAGTTAATACGTAAGTAAGTAATACAAAACGGCCTTTAGTTTGATGTAAAGACTGCTTTGTTGAGGGCTTCGTGAAAGGTCCCCGTTTACAACCTGTATATACATCTTATTTAGATACGGAAATTCAATAACTATGAGTTTGTTTATGACTTAGATCTTATAATAAAATAACGTTATTATTATTGCTGTCAATATAAATTTACTTATTATTGCAATTTCTAAGGTTTTATGCACTCATTTCCTATTTATATCATCA
Organism: Xestia rhomboidea; assembly: GCA_963853795.1. Classification (NCBI taxonomy): domain Eukaryota; kingdom Metazoa; phylum Arthropoda; class Insecta; order Lepidoptera; family Noctuidae; genus Xestia; species Xestia rhomboidea. The sequence continues at coordinate 1,888,564 of OY970783.1, forward strand.
GACAATCATAAAATCTATTTGTTCCATAAATGACATAATTCAACATAGGTCTACAAGAATACAATAATTAATGTGTTTATATCAGAGACTTACCATTAATATAACAAACATCGTTTACTTCCATACTCGACCTCCCCCTAATTTTCATATCCCTTACATCATATCCCTCCTCGTCACTGTCATCCCCATATCCATTCTCCCGCCTTTCCTGACAGCTGTCACTTTCTGGCTCCTGACAGCTGTCATTTTGCATTCTCGTTTGACAGCTGTCACATTCGCATTTGTCACTTTGACAGCTGTCATTGTCGTCGATTTTCAGTTCGGATACAGCGTCGGGTAGGTCTTGGCTCTCGGAGCAGCATTTTCTTCTAGATTTGTTTTTGTTTAAGACCTTCATCACCTCCGGTTGTACGTTTTCAGGCCACTCGTATCTGGAAATCGTTAATTATATTTAATTGGTTTGAGTAATTCAGGTTATTGGAATTTGTGTGTTGATTTATCATGAAAGGAATTTATTTGTAGAACAAAAGAAAATTGATCTTTGCATAGATGTAGTAACTTCTTGTTTGGAAGTGGGCAGCCAGGCATGGTACCACCTTTCAAACTAGCTTATATTTTTACGACGTATTAACATAACATAATATCACTCCTAAAACCCTGAAGGATTAGGCAGAGGTGTACCTAATGAGGGTTTTTCGGAGTTTATCTGACACCAGATGTCGCTACGTAGGCGTCTGGTCTAAACAACTGTCAAATTGTATTGAATTGTATGCTAGTGAAACTTTTTACCGAAATTTCGTCGTATTTGCACTGTTTTACAATCTAAATATGGATTACGGACAAAGAAAAGTAGCTGAAAAAGCAACAAAGCTTCAATACAGCAAAAGTCAGTGGTACAAGGAAAAACTTAATGAAAGGTAACTTATGCGGCACAACACTGAGGCATTTTACCTACAAGAAACTCGTGTATTTTGAATTTTTGATAGATGTTTAGACCTTACGCTAGTGCTGCCACCTTGTGTTTTTTTTTTCAATTTACAGTTACGTTTAAGTCCCGGTTGACAGGACATGTTGCACCCACTCCAAGTAACATTTAACACGGACAGGAAGATAATGAACTGGTAAACAGACCTACACGACCTCTCGCCCTTCATTATGTACAACGAACTTCGTTAAAATAAACTACATAAATATCCAGTTATAACTACTCTTAAATTTTATCGGCGTGAGTTTAAAAGCGGCCATTGTGTCAACAATAAGGTTTGATAACAGTGACCTGTGTCCGACCTGACCTTACAGACAAACAGATATTTTACTATTACATGGTTGGAACTTGAAGAAATTGCTAGAAGTTCTAGATCGTTGACGGCAGAATTGTCTCATTTTCTCATCAACGGTTTATCTCATAAACCTTTACTTCCGTTTATCGCGTCCTAAAGAGGTCATGGTTAAATAATAACTACAGTATGATCAATAAGGTTAAGCAATGTTTGCCGAGGTTGACCCTAGGATTGGTAGCAGTCCATTTCGGTTCGGGCAAAAAGTGCTATTTTGTTTTTTCATCAGCCTCTTTTAGTAGTAGCCCGGAGTTTATAAGTAGGCGGTATGACACCCCCGTGCCTCAGAAAGCAAGATAAGCTGTTGGTCCTGCGCCTGATCTCTCTCCGGTCGTGTCGGATTGCCGTCCCGTAGGTCTATGAGAGTAAAGGAACAGAGAGTGCCCCTGTGTCTGCGCACACACGCCTGCACTATAATATCTCCCGCGCCGATGGCTATTTTTTTCATATTTATTTATTTTGCATTCCATATTGTATAAAAAACTTTTTTCCAAAAAATAAAACCGACTTCAAAACTAATATAATAACTGTAGCTAACTTTAGCTTCAGAATTCGGTGACCTTTGTTTGATTGATTTAGTTTTTTTGTCACCGACTTCTGAAGCTAAAGTTATTTTTCACATTTTTGTGTTTTTGGAAGACGGTTTAATTTTTTGGAAAAAAGTTTTTTTATAAATTACAGATGACAATTTTCTACATCTAACTGTTTGTGCATCGGTGTTCTTTCTAATATACTGGTATTCAACTACAAAGTGGTTGGGAAAAGGCTAGGTAGATGATTGTGGTAGAGATTTTCTTGAAATCTAACAACGATAAATTTTATCTGTGACATTCAGTCTCTTGTTTCTAAAAGTCTTTTTTCACCACTCCCGCACGAAAGAAGTGTCTTTCCTCTACGAAAACAGTGAGGAAAGTTGGTTTTACCTCACTGTTTGAACGGTGAGGAAAGTAATGATCCCGTTCAGAAACTAACCTTGCCTGATTTTTTCTATTTAATTTATTTACCTATGATGACTGAATACTTTCTTGCTGGGAGTGGTGAAAAGTTTTGTATGCAACATGTGAGCAAGTTCATTTGCTATTCGTTTTGTTGAGTCTTGAGCGAGCGAAGGATTGAAAAATAGAATCACGAGCGCAGCAAGTGATTATAAATTTCAATCCTGAGTAAGCGAAAGTAGCGTAAGAAAATCCTGAGTAAAATCAAAACTCATAGGAAAAACGAACTTTCCTCACATGTTGGATAAATAACAATTTTTTATCTACTTTCAAATCTTATCTTATTTTATTGGTGGTTATTTTGGCCGAGCTGTCAAAACAGGTCCTTCAGGTTTGACAGTTGATTTACTGATAAAATATTTGATAAAAATAGAGGTGTGTCTTCAAAAATCCTGATAGCTCTAATATCATTGTTCTAAAAGCGACCTTTTGTAGGTTTCAATCAATGTATGTGACAATACTGAACAGAACGCTTTGGAACGGGCTATGCTTGGAGTCTCTCTGAGGGATCGCATCCGGAACGAGGTGATCCAACAGAGTACCAGAATTGTCGACATAGCTCACAGAATAAGTAAGCTGAAGTGGCAATGGGCCAGCCATATTAGCTGTAAAACCGATGACCGTTGGGGTAGACGTATGGAGTAGAGTGGAGTGGAGACCGCGAATCGGCAAACGTAAGGTGGGACGCCCTCAGGCTCGGTGAAGTGACGATCTTCGCAAGGTAGCTGGTAGCAACTGGATGAGTGTTGCTGAGAATAGAGTTGAATGCCGTGCGATTGAGGAGGCCTATGTCCAGCAGTGGTCTGCTGTAGACTGATGATGATGATGATGAAGAGACGATAATAAATGTACAACTCGTGCCACGAAAGATGAGACCTGTCATACCACTTGTATACGAGATAATTGTGTAACGAAATACTTCTTTTGACTTATAAGTTTACACGTCGTAAACCATCTTTGTACTTAGTCTTAATGTTTTACCTCGAGGCCTAATCAAGATTTCACAAAGTTTCACTCGTTTCAAGTGGTGTGACAGGTCTCATCTTTCGTTGCACGGACTGTAGATTGCTCCTACACACAAAAATGTACTACTCATTTGACCTGGAACTCTTGATAAAAAACAAAGATCCGAATGCCGTTAAGTCGCCGCCTTAGAGACAAAATTTCGAATGTCACTGACATCATACCCTTCAAACCTGAGAGCCGGGACGAATTGACATCATAGTGATAACGATAAGCGAAATGGCAAATGGTTTGACTTAAACTACCGAAAAGGTTTCATCAAATTTGCTGAAGTTGTAGGAATACGAAACGTTTTAGAAGTGATGTAGTCTTGTCTAGACCCTCATCGTCAGCCACTTCTAGTGTTACTGGATGCAGCTAAATACTAGTATTTTACTTGCAGCGAATGCCTATCCGACCTCCACAATCCAGTTAATACTGGGTAGGTAATACGATATATCCCGGATGAGGTTGGCACAGGAGCGTGAAGCTTGGCATAAACAAAGAGAGGCCTATACCCAGCAGTGGGTGAAGTCGGGCTGTGGGTGATGATGATGAATACGATACCCCTTGGTTAGACTGGAAAACAGCAGTGGCCCAGTGGTGGCGGCCCCGACTTAAGAACAGTAAATCGTGGGTTCGAACCCAGGCAGGCGCATTACTTTGTGTAATTAATTTCATCAGCGCTGTTCTCAAAACGGTGAAGGAAAACATCGTGAGGAAACCGGCATGTCCTAGAACCAAAAAATTCGAAGACATGTGACATCTACCAATCCGCACTGGGCCCGCGTGGTGGATTATAGCCCATTCCCCCTCATAGAGTGGAGGCCTGTGTCCCAGCAGTGGGAACATTAATAGGCTGATGATGATGGTTAGACTGGTTGTCAGAATTTCGGTGGTCACCCATCCACGGATCAACCTAGATCAGCGCTGCTGAACTTAAAGAAGAACCTCTTACTACGAAATCGACACTAAGCAATAGAAATGGGTATGGTAGTATTTGGTAGTAGTATTTGGTAGTAGTATTCTTTCCCAAGCTCAAAGGAAACGTATTTTCCAATTAAAAGGGTTTCACCAATTACAGGGTCATGTACTCACTAGTTTTAAAGCTTAGCGTGTAAAATTAGTTGTGTACATTGTGCATTAAATAAATAAAATAAAGTTGGTTGCAGCTTCATTCGATTGGAACAAAAGCCGACCCCAGCATAATTATATCGAAATCTAGCTGATGCCCGCGGCTGCGCCCGCCCGCATATTATATACTAAAACCTTCCTTTTGAATCACTCTATCTATTAAAAAAAACCGCATCAAAATCGGTTGCGTAGTTTTAAAGATTTAAGCATACATAGAGGGGTATAGGGACAGAGAAAGCGACTTCATTTTATATTATGTAGTGAAGGTTATTAAGATGATAAATAAAATTTGGATATAATGACCTCATTCAAGATATTTCAGATAAAACAATACATGACCAGATAATAAAGATAAATAAAATCCTGCGTATTAACATCGATAAAAAAGAGGATGAAATTAAGAGGTCAGGGGACTGCCCCATTTACCACTACGTAAAGAATAAAACATGACGTAATGATGAATGATAAGAGAAACTAACTACTAACAGCTGATAATGTAAATAATAATATTATTAGAATCATAAATCAGGATGAACTTGCGTCAACAAATGACATATTAACAGAAAAAGCTCAGCAGGCGCAGCGGTAGTGAGGCTGCCTTACGTTCTCAGGGTCCATGATGAGCATGGACATTTGTTTCCGAGTCATGAATATTTTTATATGTATAATAAGTATGTATTTACAAACAAAAAAGTATCTATGTAGTATTATCAACTATCTGGTGTCCACGACACAAGCCTCTTTTCTTAGTGTGGCACTAGATGTCGCTGTGTGTAATGTCCAGCGATTTTTTTTTAAATATACTTATATGTTTTTTTTTATACTAAAAACGAGATATTTACCATATTTACCTACTATTTCATACTGCCTTAATGAAACAGTAACTATCCTGAATGCTTATCTGTTTTGCCAACTGTACATAAATATTATTTTGAACTTGTTATCAAACACTAGAATTCCGACGAAGTTGCATCAGATATTGTATTTTGTTTCCATTCAATAATATAAAGTCTAAACATATTGACGCTGAACACAGAACGTATGCCTGATGGGGCCGAAAATTTCTGGAGTGGCGACCGCGAACCGTAAGACGTTGCGTTAGAAGGCCTCCCACTATGTAGACCGATGACCTGGTGAAGATTGCGGGGATCCGCTGGATGCAAGTCGCACGGGATCGGCCAATATGACGGAGGCCTACGTCCAGCAGTGGGCGTTTTTCGGCTAAAATGATAATGATGATAAAGACGGCGGCAGTTGCTTGCGACTAGACTCGCTCTACCAAATGACGCCTAATTACGTGACAGAATGAGATATAGAGACTTGAAAACGTTGATCTATGATTACAAATGCGATTTCACCCTTCATCTGTTGGTTGGATCACTTTTCCACCTGCCTGCACTCAGGTGGAGATTCTTTAATGACCGTTTTTCTGTTTTTTTTCGGATGGGAAGTCGTCAAATGACTCCTCCCGCTCTGGACAGAGCAAGAGGGAGTGTCAGACTTTTACTGACTAAAACCCATCCATGTTCCTTCATCCCCCTTTGTGTTCCGGGGCCGCGGTATCTCTTTCGAATAGTCCCGCAGCCCCGGCAGGCTTCGGCCCTTGCGGACCCCTTCTTTTTTGCTGACTCTCTTTGAGGCGCGCGTGGAACACGAACGCGCAGTCGACACGGCCTGTCGTCATGAGACGAACGGACGCTGAGCTAGCCCATAGCTCACCTTCCACAGGTCCGCGCCTACGGTGGCCGCCCGGAGCGTCTCCCGCGGCGGCCGGGACGTGTGGATCTCTCCCTCTTACGTTCCGCCACCTCCTTCGCTAGCATGACTGCTTCGCAGAAAGAGGCGACGGCCTCCCATTCCGTCTCGCTCCAGACCATGGATTAAACCAGGGCAAGGAGCGAGAGGTCGGCCGCCGCCGATCGCCGCTTCGAGGACACGGCGGTGCTCCGCCCAAGCGGGGGGCACACCTCCACAGTGTTTCTTCTTTAATGACCCTGGAGTGTTAATGTGGTGCTATTCCACAAACGATGAGGCACTTAATATCGTGTCCTGCGTGTCCTGTTGTTTGTTCACCACAGGAACTCATGCACACTACCCGAAACGCCAAACTAGTAGCTCAGTTCTGTGACGACACAATATAGATGGCCATCGACACGCTAAGAAGGTAATGTAAGTCGACCTCAAAATAGTTGATAAAAGGCTAGGATATGAGAGGATGAGAGTTCAAGCAGCTAGGTGGCAATGGCGCTGATTACCCGGACATAATAGTCTGAATAGGCAATACGTATGTCCTCGTGTAGGTAATTTAATCGCTCTCAAATGTCACTGATAATGTTGTGCAAATATTATTGTAACATCAATCTAAAATATTGCTAATTTCGTCATTGTGTTTATATTATTTCAGTGACGGATCCTCGACGCGTGTTTTCGCGAAATCTTCGAGTCTTATCTAAAGAGTTTATTGACGTATGTCTTTGATATTTTGTTACTAAAACTCCGGGTGGTTGCTTATCTTATTTAACATGTTTGTGTACGTATTTTTTTTACTGAAAACAACCATACTGACAGTTGGGTCATCCACCTGAGATATAGCTGTGATATCATTTGATCACTTTTAAAAAAATAGCTGGAACTACTGATTTGATCTTAATTAAATAGCCTTTTTTTTTTTTTTTTTCGGATGGGAAATCATCAAATGACTTCTCCCGCTCTGGGCTGAGCAGGAGGGAGTGTCAGACTTTTACTGACTAAAACCCATCCATGTTCCTTCATCGCCCTTTGTGTTCCGGGGCCACGGTATCTCTTTCGAATAGTCCCGCAGCCCCGGCAGGCTTCGGCCCTTGCGGACCCCTTCACAGTTGCTGACTCTCTTTGAGGCGCGCGTGGAACACGAACGCGCCGTCGACACGGCCTGTCGTCATGAGACGTTCGGACGGCGAGCTAGCCCATAGCTCCCCGTCCACAGGCCCGCGCCTACGGTGGCCGGAAGCCACCACGTGGCCCCCGACGCCCGGGGCGTCTCCCGCGGCGGCCGGGACGTGAGGATCTCTCCCTGTACTGTTCCGCCACCTCCTTCGCTAGCATGACTGCTTCGCAGAAGGAGGTGACGGCGTCCCATTCCGTCTCGCTCCGGACCATGGCACGAACCAAGGCCGGGAGCGAGAGGTCGCCGCCGCCGATCGCCACCTCGAGGACACGGCGGTGCTCCACCCAAGCAGGGCACACCTCCACAGTGTGCTCCACCGTGTCCTCCGGCCTATCCTCACAATGATAGCACCCGGGCGTTTCCTCCCGCCCGATTCGGTGCAGGAACTTACCGAAACATCCGTGTCCGGTAAGAACCTGCGTCAGGCGGAAGGTGAGGACGCCGTGGCGTCTCTCCAGCCACTCCTCAAAGAGGGGACTTATCGCCACTATTGTGGCGTGCCCTGCACGGGGTTGCGATAGTCGCTCTCTCCATGTCGCCATGAGATCCCGCCGGAAGTCCGTCCGCTGAGCGACAATTTGCCGCGGCAGCGGAGTTTCCCCCCGGCGTAGCGCCTCCGCGCGCCACTCATGTAGGCGCGCGAGGACTATTGCCTCCAGATCCCATGGCGGCAATCCGGCAAGGAGGTTCGCCGCCTCGCGGGAAATCGTGCGGTACCCCCGGACCAGCCTTACGGCTACCACCTTCTGGGGCACGTTCAAGTGGTGGGCGGCACGCCGCCTCAATGAACGTGCCCACACCGGGGCCCCGTAAAGGGCCATGGACCGCACGACTCCCGCGTAGAGCCTCCGGCAGGAGGCGTTCGGCCCCCCCAGGTTGGGCAGGAGCCGCCTGAAGGCAGCCCCTGTCCGCTCCAGTTTGGGGGCCAAACGTCGGAAATGCTCCACGAAGTTCCACCGGCTGTCGAGGACAAGTCCCAGGTACTTCAGCGTCGACTCGACGCCGATGGAAATCCCTCCTGCCATCACTGAGGATCCCGGAGGTGGCGCATTCCGAGGCCCATGAAAGCACATGGCCTCGGACTTGTGCAATGCCACCTCGAGACCCAGTTGCCGGATCCTCTCAACGACTATCGCAACCCCGCGTGTCATAACTTCGGCCGCCGCCTCGTGCGACCTCCCCTGTGCCAGCACCAGCGTGTCGTCAGCGTAGCAGACTACGCTGACACCGCTAGGGAGGTCGGCGCGCAGCACCCAGTCGTACCCGATGTTCCACAAGGACGGCCCCAGAACCGATCCCTGTGGAACACCGCACGACATCTCTCGCCGGTTCCAGTCTCCGCTGCGACCGGGGTAGATGACGGCCCTATCCGTCAGGTAGTCCCCGACCACACGACGAAGGTAGGTCGGCACCCGGTGATACCGGAGTGCCTCCCTTATGCAGCTCCATGGCATGGAGTTGAAGGCGTTGGCGATGTCGAGAGACACCGCCAAGACCACCCCACCCCTGGACACCGCATCCCTCGTCGTGAGGGCTCTCACGCGCATGATGGCGTCCACCGTAGAGCGCCCCTTGCGGAAACCATATTGGTGTCCGGCCCCGTCCCCGCAAGGTGCTCGGCGAGGCGGTTTGCAATGACTCTTTCAAAGAGCTTGCCCACCTCGTCGAGCAACACCACGGGCCGGTAGGCGGACGGAGAGTCCGCCGGGCGCCCCGGCTTCCGGATGAGGACCAGCTTCCCCGTCTTCCAGCGAAGCGGGAACTGGCCCCTCTCCAAGCATGCGCTTAAGAACCCCTCCAGTCGGGGACCGAGAGCCTCCGAGGCCAGGACCCAGGCTTTGCCAGGCAAGCCGTCGGGTCCCGGGGCGGTATTTTTGGCACTGAGCCTGCGTACCGCCACTCTCAGTTCTACCCCGGTCACTTCCGGAGCGACGTCGCCGTCGCTTTCGTGGTCCGCTTCCGGCACCGCAGCCGGCGGAGCCATAGGCGGGGGCGGGTGTTCCCCTCGCGAGGGGAACAGAGCGCTCACCACGTCCTCCACGAGCTGAGGCCGGAGACTCTGCGTCAGCGGGGGGGCCCAGGTGCGGAGTTTATCCCGCACCATCTTGTAAGGGCGCCCCCACGGATCTCTGTCGAGAGCCCCCAGCATCTCCTCGCGGGCCAGATCCCTGGCCCGCAGGACAGCCCCGCGGAGGGCGGTCTTCGCCGCTCTGTAGCCCTCATATAGCTCCGCCTCAATGGCTGCCGCATTCGGTGGGCGAATGCGGAGCCTGCGGTGCCTGGCGTACAGGTGTCGCGCAGCCACGCACGCCTCCCGTAAAGACGTCAGCTCACACGACCACCAGTACACCTGACGTCGGGCGCTTCCTGGCCGGACTCGGGGCATTGCCACGTCACAGATATCGGACATGGCCTCCTGGAACCACCCTGCCTCATCGTTAACGTCGGCAGGCCTGTCCGGTGATGTCACCCAGGCCTGCACGATCGAGGCTTCCAGGAGGAGCTCCCGGTCCAGCTGCTTCAGCGCCCAACGCGGACCACTCGGGGCCTGTTGGACCGGCGCGCTTGAGGTAATTAAATAGCCTTAGATCTGAATCTTGTGTAACAAAAAAATTTACGCTTTAAGATCAAGTTGCGGTTTTGCATCCTAGTCAAAATTCAGGAGATTGTCACAAAAGACACAAATAATCAATTTAAATTACGATACCTGGTCAACAATTAATAAAGCTGCTATTTTAACTTGTTTATTTAAATTCATCATTATCATCATCCACAGCCTTACTTCACACTCTTTGCTTGTGCCAAGCTCCACGCTCCTGTGCCAGCCTCATCCAGGATACTCCCACAATGGCAACTATGTCGTCTGCCCATCATTACCGATGAAAAAAATATATGATAATTCTGAACCGGTTCAAAATGATGTTCCCAAAACGTGATTTATGATGATGATGGTAGTGGTGGTATTGGTGATGGTTTTTGTTTTTTATTAATGATTTTGACATTAGGTATTAATAATTATTAACAAAATTTTACAAAATATAATTATGTACTAACACTAGTGTTTAAGATGTGTATGTACTACTAACAAATTGGATTGTATGATCTGTGAAATAAATGATTATTATTATTATAAGCTTTTTAGCGTCGGTGTCCATTCCACCCTGTATAGTTAAACGATACGTCACTGTTTATTCTTCTTTATCGGCACTAATAGGCTTGTGTCCTGAAAAAATCTAATTAGTCCGTCAGTTAGATTATCAAAAAATATTTGACACGTATTTTTTCTTTTGTTACGTAAACCAAAATTGACGAAAATATAACTCTTTTAAAATTCTCAATACGTCACGCCGTGCTAAAATTTTTAGTGCGTTGTGTCGTCACGAGCGGACTCCCGAGTTTTATCTTTGTCAATATTCATTGATTTACAAAAACAAAAAATACGTGTCCATTATTTTCCAATACTCTAACTGACGGACTAAATAGATTTGCAATTTATTGATGGTGGAAACTAGCCTATTGTATGAACTAAAATATCTCAGCCATGCCATGATACGAAAGTTAGCCAAATGACATGAGAGCTGACTATTCGAGGCAAATGGAGATCATATTGATGGACAGGAAAAATCATTTCATCCTTCAAACTTAGATGTCTCTTCTACTTCATTATATTCCTGTGCTTGTCCCGTTCTACTCGGGGTCGGCGCAACACGTTTTCTTCTTACATTCTCCCCTGTCAGACGTCACGGCATCATTTACTCCTTTCTCTTTCATATCATTCCTCACACAACCCATCCATATTTTCTTTGGCCTTCCTCTCCCTCTCCATCCATGAACATTACAGATATCTCTTACTCGAAGACGAGAAATTAAACCTTTAAAACTACAAAGAAATGCTAATGTCTATTTCCTTACCTGACTTCATCCAGGCTCCCACTCAACAGCTTCATAAAGCAGTGGCTGTCAGCGTGGTCGTGTATGGCCGATGCATGGCCAGGGCCCCAGCACAGGATCATGATGTTGAAGGCGCCGTTACCAGCATCCACCAGGTTCCGAGTGTATCTAGAAGAAAGAGATGAGGTTATTGGATTTTTAGAAAGAGAAAAAAGAATAGGCTCGTGTACTGAAAAAATCGAATTAGTCCGTCAGTTAGATTGTCAAAAAATATTTGACCCGTATTTTTTCTTTTGTTACGTATACCAAAATTAACGAAGATACGACGCTTTTAAAATTCTCAATACGTCACGCCGTGCTATAATTTTTAGTGCGTTGTGACGTCACGAGCCCCCACTAACGAGTTTTGATGCGTTTTATCTTTGTCAATATTCATTGATTTACAAAAACAAAAAAAATACTCTAAGTCTCTAACTGACGGACTAAATAGATTTGCAATTTATTTATGGTGGAAACTAGCCTATTCCAGATTGCCTCGTTGGTCCTGCGGTCGCAAATGCGACTCCTGAGCGGAGCGTGAGGTCCTGGGTTCGTTTCTCGGGTCTAGTAGTGTTATTGGGTTTTGCAATCAGGAATTACCAGTAGATTTGTGCCCGGTTGATGGCAAAAGACTCGCCCCCTATAACATGGACTTTAAACATAACATGTGTACTATTAGATACACAACCTGACCCTTTGGGGATTACAGGTATGATGACGTTATGTAAGTATATGAATGATAGTAACCCATCGACCCACTGACCGCGACAAAAACAGCTTAACAACACCGAACTATCAACAAACGCTAACCCCACCGACAGGTCATAAAAGAAGATAACAAAATATTCTCAATTAGTAACAGAAGTTGTTGCTACGCCTCTTATCATTTTTTATAAGTTTAGGTAATCTACCTCAGTTCATAAGACAATATCAAATAGTACAGACATTACGTCGAATTTAAGTAAATACTTAGCTGATAACGATGGAAAACAATAAGTTCTGTTTTTAATCAAAAATAGGCATCTCCTAAAAAGTGTCTAGTGTGTATTGTTGGATTTCCAACGGTCAGCTTATCGTCTAGAGTTGAAATTCAAACAACGCATTTGGGTACTATGTAATAATAGCCTGTGAAAACATAAGGGGTGCTTCACACATTTCGGGTGTGATTTTTCACAGCAGGGCGGCAAATTCGATCAACATCTGCTCAGCCTTTTCCCAACTATGTTGGGGTCGGCTTCCAGTCTAACCGGTTGCAGCTAAATACCAGTATTTTACATGGAGCGACTGCCTATCTGACCTCCACAACCCAGTAATACTGCGTCATACGATACTTTTCGCTAAGACGGAAAATTTTATATTTATGTTGATACGAGTATAATTATGATTGAGAAAAACCTGCTAGGCTTGGCTCAAAATTATTCTAAATCGACAAGAAATTGATTCATCGAAGGAGATTGACAAACACAAGCCGAATGAAAGACCTACCGTTTTAACCGTTTTTAGTCATGGCAATCAATATCGACGCAGCAAATATTATAACATTACATAACATGTCACGACTGTAATCGTCGAAGGGTTGGACAGAGGTGTACCTAATAGTACACCCACATTTCGCCAGTTATGTTTAAAAACCCATACATTAAAACGGGGCGAGCCTATTGCAATAACTTCGTGGAGCATTTCCGACGTTTGGCCCCCAAACTGGAACGGACAGGGGCTGCCTTCAGGCGGCTCCTGCCCAACCTGCGGGGGCCAAACGCCTCCTGCCGGAGGCTCTACGCGGGAGTCGTGCGGCCAAGGCCCTTTACGAGACCCCAGTGTGGGCGCGTTCATTGAGGCGGCGAGCCACCCACTATTTGAACGCGCCCCAGAAGGTGGTAGCCGGCTGGTCCGGGGGTACCGCACGATCTCCCGCGAGGCGGCGAGCCTCCTTGCCGGATTGCCGCCATGGGATCTGGAGGCGATAGTCCTCGCGCGCCTACATGAATGGCGCGCAGAGGCGCTACGCCGGGGCAAATTGTCGCTCAGTGGACGGACTTCCGGCGGGATCTCATGGCGACATGGAGAGAGTGACTGTCGCAACCCCGTGCAGGGCACGCCACAATAGTAGCGATAAGTCCCCTCTTTGAGGCGTGGCTGGAGAGACGCCAGGGTGTCCTCACCTTCCGCCTGACGCAGGTTCTTACCAGACACGGATGTTTCGGTAAGTTCCTGCACCGAATCGGGCGGGAGGAAACGTTCGGGTGCTATCACTGCGAGGATCGACCGGAGGACACGGTGAAGCACACTGTGGAGGTGTACCCCGCCTGGGCGGAGCACCGCCGTGTCCTCGAAGCGGCGATCGGCGGCGGCGACCTCTCGCTCCCGGCCCTGGTGCAATCCATGGTCCGGAGCGAGACGGAATGGGACGCCGTCACCTCCTTCTGCGAAGCAGTCATGCTAGCGAAGGAGGTGGCGGAACGGGACAGGGAGAGATCCACACGTCCCGGCCGCCGCGGGAGACGCCCCGTGTGTCGAGGGCCACGTGGTGGCTTCCGGCCACCGTAGGCGCGGGCCTGTGGACGGGGAGCTAAGAGCTAGCTCGCCGTCCGTCCGTCTTATGACGACAGGCCGTGTCGACGACGGCGCGTTCGTGTTCCACGCACGCCGCAAGGGCCGAAGCCTGCCGGGGCTGCGGGACTAATCGAAAGAGATACCGTGGCCCCGGAACACAAAGGGCGATGAAGGAACATGGATGGGTTCTATTCAGTAAAAGTCTGACACTCCCTCCTGCTCCGCCCAGAGCGGGAGGAGTCATTTGATTATTTCCCATCCAAAAAACAAAAAATCTATTGCAATCAACCGGGCACAAATCTAGCCTCCGTGACTGCTACTAAGAAATAGGGTACATGACAAAACAAATCTAATTAGTCCGTCAGATAGATATCCAAAAAATATTGGACACATATGTTTTCTTTTTTCACGTACACAAAATTTGAAGACGATACGAATGCGTGGAAAACTCGCGTGACGTCACAATTTAGTAAATTTTTACTCAACTGTGACGTCACAAGCCCCCACTCATCTTTGACACGTTTTATCTTCGTCAATTTGTTAAAACAAAAAACATGTATCCAATATTTTTCAATAATTTAACTGACGGACTAAACAGAATCATATATTTTTTAGTCAGTCATCATCCCTAGTCCTGCTGGAAAAACCCAATATCATTTTGCCCGACCCGGGAATCATACCCAGGATGCGCTTGCAACTGCCAATGAGACTGTCATTATAAATAGTTCACAAATAAATATGTGCGCAGACACCGGTGCGCTCTCCCTTCCCTCTCTCTCATAGTCCGATATTACGGCAATCTGACACGACCAGGGACAGATCAGACGCACATTAAGCTATCCAACATTATTATGTACTATAGCGAACCGTATGTGCCGACCCGAGGGGTGTGTGTAGCGGCCCTAACATTTCCTTCAGATATACTTTGCCGTAGTCAGTTGAAAAATAAGGTGACTCAATGTTTTGTTATTTATAATCGTGTGATAGTACTTATCTTGTCAGAAACCTAATTTTCCACTGTTTGTCTTATCGAAGCAGGTCGTGGGGGGCGCGCTTTTATTATGGGTAACATAATATTTTCCTCCGAAAGATGCATTGGCGAAAATGACGGATTTTTTGTACAGACGCTACCACATTTTAGCTATTACAATCTGTCTAATTTCTATAATTTGCTATTTCAAATTTATCGCTAATGCATTACGTTCAAGATTGATTGAGAAAATTTGACAGTTTCGGGTATCTAGCTTGATGTGCTAGACTAGTTTCCACCATCAATAAATTGCAAATCTATTTAGTCCGTCAGTTAGAGTATTGGAAAATAATTGACAAGTTTTTGTAAATCAATGAATATTGACAAAGATAAAACGCATCAAAACTCGGGAGAGGGGGCTGGTGACGTCACAACGCACTAAAAATTATACCACGGCGTGACGTATTGAGAATTTTAAAAGCGTCGTATCTCCGTCAATTTTGGTTTACGTAACAAAAGAAAAAATACGTGTCCAATATTTTTTGGAAATCTATCTGACGGACTAATTGTTTTAGTCATCTACCCTATTGTTTGGTGTTTATGAAACTACAGACGTAGATGATTGTTGTGACTTGTTTTTATTGAACAACAAAGTTGACCCGAAGCCATCATCATCAGGTAGGCCTTCGCTTTTTCTGCCACACTTCCCGGTTCTGTGCGTCCATTTTCCAGTTGTTTTCCGAATCAATAAAATACGTATACACACATCAAAAGTTTGTGATCACTAGCATAAGCTGATAATTATCATTATTTCAATTGAACTTTATCAAGAAAAAATCTCCGTTGTGTGTTTTCTTTAAATAGAAATACCTTGTTTGAAATTAATAAGCTTCAAAAAAAGAATATAAAATCGATCGTATCAAAAAAAAATCGATTTTTCGAAGTGATCGCCATCAATATTAGTGATCGATGGTGATCGCAAACTTTTTCCGATGTGTGTAAATTATGAGGCTATCATTCTACGAGGGGGTCCATTTTAAGAATTTTTTTTTAACGTGATTCGTTTATGATTCTGCTAAACCGGCCATTTTAGACCCGCAGTACTGATCGGAAACTCAGTTTCTCAGATAAGCATCTAGATTTACCGTCGCTTGATGTTCGGGTCAGCACGACGCAATTCGAGTCAAGGCGACTGAGTTTTGTGGTTAAATATATTAAACACTAGCGGACGTCACGCGGTTACACCCGCGTAGTTCCCGTTCCCGTGGGAGTACGGGGATAAAATATAGCCTATGTTACTCAGTAAAGACGTGGCTTTCTAATGGTGATAGAATTTTTGAAAAGGGCGCAGTAGTTTTTGAGTTTATTCATTACAAACATACACACGAAAATACAAATCTTTCCTCTTTATAATATTAGTGTAGATTATTCTTCTTTATCATGCATAATATCGATATAATTTATACCCTATAGCACTCACGAATAATGTAGCTTTCTACCAGTGTAATAATTTTTAAAATTGGATTATTAGTTCCGGAGATTACTACCTACATACAAACTTACAAACCTACAAACAAATTTTACCTCTATAAATAATAATAAATAATAGGGAATATTTTTTTCTTCACTTAAATCAATAAAATACAGTAGGTACTATCAACCCAAGAAAAGTATTAAAAGTTAAGTTAAACTACTGCTTGTTGCACAAAAATAATATTAAACTCCTGCAATTTTCTGCGACAGTTCAAACGTCCGTAGCTGTCGCGGCCATGATGTGACGTCATTATCCACATTCTGCCTTGTTTACTTACATCTATTTATTTTGGCCTTAATAAAAATTTATAAAATTAATTTTAACAATTTATTGTTTGTGCTTTATTCAAGTAAAATTGCAATAACAATGTTATAATAAAATTTTAGTGAAACTTTTAGCACTTTTCAAATAAAAGTGTTTTTTGAACACAATGAACTTTAACGCCAATACCGGAGTTATCGAGGACGGTGTGTTTTGACAGTGCGTTCCGTTTCACCAAAAACATGCTACAATAGTAAATTGTAAAATAAGTGATGTATTAGAAACTTAAACAAGTGTACCACAACGTTTTTATGCGACCCGAATGGCGCAGCGGTAGCGAGGCTGCCTTACGTTCTTAGGGTCCCGGGTTCGAATCCCGGTTGGAGCAAATGTTTGTGTGATGAGCATGGACACTTATTTCCGAGTCGTGGATTTTTATATGTATAATAGGTATATATTTACAAACAAAAAGTATCTATGTAGTATTTCAACTATCTGGTGTCCACGACACAAGCCTCGTTGTTTAGTGTGGCATTAGATGGCACTGTGTGTTAATGTCCAGCGATATAGGTGTTTTATTTTTTATTATTATTTGTTTAATGTTTTATGCGCCAATACAAGGCATTTTTCATAAATAAAAAGAGTTTTGTATTTCATGCATATTAGTATTTTTTTTATTTTTAATATCACGCCAGTAATCCCCGAAAGTACTCGGGGGTGTAGCAGTAATCAAAGTGTAAGAGTACACCCATCTTTTGCAAGTTATGTTAAGGCGACTACAGGAGCTAAACGCGAGTTTTATCATGCAAAAAAGCATATGATTCACTGCAATAAACAAAACCAGAAAAATATATGATATTCTTCAGGATCTACCCTAGTATATTAGTGTTTTTAAAACATAATACAACTAATTTGACTCGATAGAAAAAAAACACGAACTTATCTCTAAAAAATTCTTTTAACGAGTAAAAACCATACTAAAATACATGCGATCATTCTGATTTTTTGGCAAATAATTCTACAAGCAACACATTAGCATGATAGTGTTTTATTTTTTTAGTCCAATCAATAGATTTTTTGTAAATCGCAAAAAAGCCACTCATTTCGCACTATTCGAACCGCAGTGACTGACGTAACAGCCACTTTGTAGTGCAAGCTGATTAGAACTTTGAAATACTGTTAGAGTAATCTAACAGTATTTCAAACGAAGTTTGAACCACCACAAATAGAGTTGCTAATTTAGCTCCTGTAGTCGTCTTAAGGCCCCTTACAGGGGGCGAGTCTATTACCGGCACAAGTCCAGACTTCGTGGCTACTACTGAGAACTTAGATAAGGTTCTCTTGATTTTCGACACTCTTTGTCGTTACTTAGGTACCTACGTACTTCGAGTTTTCGCTTGGATAGTGCAATATAACAGTAACTGACCTTATCAACATGTGTTTGTTATCAGTTACATGTCTAACCACATGTGAAACCGAACAGGGTAGCCCGCGAAATTCAAATTTTCTTACGTATTTTGCAATTTTCAGGCCAGTGCTAGGTTACATGTTGATTAAAATATTGCTCGCGACTGTAAGCCGTATGTAGATCAAGAATTATAATCATCAATACAACCCTCCAAGCTCATACAGGTGCAGGAATGACTTTTTCAAGGTCAAAGTCATTGCTGCTCCTTTATAATCAACATACAACCTAGCATTGACCTGCGAATTGCAAGAAACGTAAGAAAATTTGAATTTCGCGGGCGGTTTGGAGCATCCACCTTAAGAGCGGGACCAATCTACTAAAGAAAATGTCATAAAATAATAATTTAGTAAAGTGATCCCGCGGGATCCAAATGAACAGGATCAGTTGACTAAAGAGCCCATAGGCTATTGCCTAAGAGTTCACAGGCTTCTTTTAGTTTAAAAAACTAAATCATACCGGTTGCTATCTTAATATAAAATTTACATAAATGATCTATCTACCTACTATGTAATTTTCCAAGAACTTAGAAATCAAATAAATCGCAATGATAAAAACTTCGGTGGGTAGGTAGGTAAATAGTTTTATCATTTAAATAATAGACATAGATATCATAGATATTGGTGTCGATTCTGTTGTGCACAAACTAAACTTAATTTAGGCTATTGCTATCTTTTTCTCTCTAATAAAACGAGAAAGAGACGAACGTTATATTTAGAAATGTCAAATTTAATTCGAACTAATATTTCCATACTAATGAAGGGTGCACGTAAAAACATGTCGACTAAAAACACGGTGAAGCGCAAGGCATAAACTAGTTTGACATCTCTAACTTAGTTCGTAGCAATAGCCGTCCTTTTCTTGCATTGCCTTTTAGTAAAATATAGCAATTTTAGTTTGTGCATAACAGAATCGACACCATGGTCTCGAGTTCGAACCCAAGACAAGCACCTCTGATTTTTCGGATTCATGTGCGTATTTTATAATTATCATTTGCTTCGGTGAAGGAACACATCGTGAGGAAACCAGCATGCCTGAGATTATATAACATGTTACATAATTAACGCACATCCTGAAATTACTTTGCTCAGAATCGATTTCTATAATGTTTAATATAGGTAATTTTTTATCCCAAAAATAATTAAAGCTACGTAATTAATAGTCACACTACCCTTGTATAGTCCAAACAAACTGAAATGGACCGTAACTCAAGGCAATAAGACTTTTAAAAGTGCAGTTTTATTTGTATTAATACAAATTCCGCCATTCAATACAAAATAAAGAAAAATTAACCTTATTTCAAGCAAGTTAAAGTCTTTACAAAAACAGTTGAAGTAAACTTGGCGATTTAACCGCAGGCACACACTAACAGACACTGGATACAAAGGAAACAATAGTTACCCATACCAACAAAATGCGAAATATGTCATACTTGTTTTCGTTCCCTTTCTCGTGCAAATTAAAAACCTGGGATAGAGCGAGATAGCCACCATGACACCCGCGGCGCCCGCGCTCCTTATGATGAAAGTTAACTTAAATAAATGTAAACAATATTTAGTCACGCGCGACCCGGTAGAGAGTATGCAACTAGTTTTTTGCGTGCGATGTCTTTCGAATAATTGACACAAAATATTCAGTGAAATGGTGCATAATAGTGAGGACTGTGGCACGGTGTGGTGTGGTGATAATGTGGTTCGAGCTGGCAGAACATTCAAGTGAACCAAAGGTATGGTACAAGAGTAGACCGCAGGATAGGACTATGTTAGCTGCTACTTCGTGGCCATGGAACGTTCCGTCCGAACACAGCCATCGACGGGCGAGCCGATTGGCGTACACGTAGGTACTCGTTTTCAAAACGAAATATGGGATTAATTCGATGAGAATCCTCAATCAGCTGATTTTACGACTTTTTTTGTGGGGACGTTAAATCGTTAGTTTATTTTAGTGCGACAACAAGACCTGCCGAGGATCTAAAAAATAGGATAGTGAACGCTTTTGATAAAATATGACGAAATGCTTTCTAAATTAAAACATCAATTAAGAAAACAGGCATTAAAATGTATTGAACTTTTCTATTGAAGTTGAGTCGAGCGACGACGTTAACAGCTGTCTCGAACGCGAGCGAATACCTACTAGGCTAGCAAGACTCACACAGTCGCATACGTAGGTATGATACCTACGTATGCGACTGTGTGCGTTCGTTGATTTGTACTGTGACTACAACATTCTTCCGGAATTAGGAACACTAATTTATTAAATATAATCATTGCCTAGACATGTTTAATTAAAAATTCAGTGCATGTATTATGATTATAACATAATAAACTAATTGGGGTGTTTGAGGGTGTGCGTTAATTACGTTACATGTTGTATTTCTCGACGGCATGTAAAGCCAAGTCAGAGGCCCATGGGCGGCATACACACTGACACCAGGTTAGGGACTAACCACACGATCAAGAAGAAGAGAAGGTTTAAATAATTATCTTTCAAGTTGACATGGTAACGAAATTAATAATTTTATAGCCTTTTCTCTCATCACACCTGTTTTCCCCGACGGGTTAGACAGAGGTGTACCTAATAGCACACCCACATTTCACCAGTTATGTTTAAGTCCCATAATAAGGTGTGAGCCAATAGGCGAGACGACAAAAAAAATCTAATTAGTCCGTCAATTAGATTATCAAAAAATATTTGACCCGTGTTTTTTCTTTTGTTACGTAAACCAAAATTGACGAAGATACGACGCCTTTAAAATTCTCAATACGTCACGCCATGGTTTAATTTTTAGCTAGTTCTGACGTCACGAGTCCCCACTCCCGAGTTTTGATGCGTTTTATCTTTGTCAATATTCATTGATTTACAAAAACAAAAAATACCTGTCCATTCATTTCCAATACTCTAACTGACGGACACAGACTAAATAGATTTGCAATTTTTTTATACTGTCACAACAAATAACATTTAACAACAAATAACACTTTGCCCGACCCGGGGATCGAACCTGGGACTTCAGGTTCAACAGTCGCTACTTGCGACCACTAGACCATTTTTTTTTTTTTAGGATGGGAAATCATCAAATAGCTCCTCCCGCTCTGGGCGGAGCAGGAGGGAGTGTCAGACTTTTACTGACTAAAACCCATCCATTTTCCTTCCTCGCTCATTGTGTTCCGGGGCCACGGTATCTCTTTCGAATAGTCCCGCAGCCCAACCACTAGACCAACAAGGCAGTTTCCATTATTAGGCTATAATGTTCCCACTGCTGGGATACAAGCCCTCTCTA
Organism: Xestia rhomboidea; assembly: GCA_963853795.1. Taxonomy (NCBI): domain Eukaryota; kingdom Metazoa; phylum Arthropoda; class Insecta; order Lepidoptera; family Noctuidae; genus Xestia; species Xestia rhomboidea. The sequence continues at coordinate 1,909,951 of OY970783.1, forward strand.
TGAGAGTGCTGGGCCGGGGCCCACGAATTTTCCGTTCTAAGATATGTTTTTTAGTTTGTCCTGCGGTTTCAGGGTGTTTCTACATGGTTTTAAAATAAGCGGTTACGAACTGTCGCATGGGTTCGAACCCACGACCCTGGATTCCAGATCCAGTTGGTATGTTGACGGGAAAGAATCTTGGCCTAAAGCTAGTTGCAAAATTAGATACAAAGTTTGAAACTTACCTAAAACGGTCAAACTTGGCGAATTTGCTCCAATCTTTTGGGTCAGACTTATATCCAGCCATCAGTTTCTGAACATCCTGTACATTGACGTGGTCGCGAGAGAACACCCTGTGTAACTCTCCAATCATATTCTCTAAGCCGGTGATCTCACTGTGAACAAAATTTTATCGATTAGAAGATGAACGATACAATCAAATACAAAAAAGAAGGAATATAATATATTAATATGCAGGGTGGAATTTTTCAATACCACCAGCATAGCTATTCACAACGCTTCGATTCGGTTTTCGATTCGGAAAGTCGTATGTCTATCTCGCTCGATTTCGTAGTGCCAAAAAAATAGAAGCGATGTGATTAAGGGGCCTGTGGGCCTACCATGACGTCTTAAAGCAGGATCGTTTTAATTGCATTGCATTGGAAAGAAACGGAGCTATAGAGGACGTCTAGCGCCATCTCTTTCCCTCACTCGCACGCAATTAAAACGATCCTGCTTTAAGACGTCATGGTAGGCCCGCTGGAGGGAAAGTACTCGAAATACTAGATAGATAGCAAATTTTACTCAAAGGAAAGATTCCTTTATTTTAATTAGAAACAAATCTGCATTCACAGATTTTCGAAAATTCGCTTGCCACACTCGGGAATCTAATATTGATTGTCAAATTCTAAATTAACGCGAGCGAACCCGCAAGTATAAGCCTTACTATAAAAAACCGGCCAAGTGCGAGTTGAACTCGCGTGGAGAAGGTTCCGTACAATTCCAAAGTCTTAATTGGGTTTACCACTTTATTTTCAATTGATAGAATTCTTAAAGGTTTTCCTGTCCCAAGCAATTAACTATATTTTTATTACAAAATTCTAGGCTTAGTTTCGGAGATCAGTAGGGCTATTTACGTATCTCTGTTGGCAGCTCGAAATGATAGTAACTGGGCTCAGTGTCCATCAATTATCTGTCAAAAGGTTTGTTTCGTATTATGTATTACCCTGTTAGTCACCGTAAAGTGATATCCACTGTGTGATACGTAATACCAATATTATGGCACATTCACGGTTGTCATCAAAGTTCGGTGTACAACCGAAGCTTGATAGTCACTGGATATCAGAAAGATACGTAATAACAAAAATTACATAATCTGTCCCCCGAAAATGACCCTTATTTAAATAAAAAATGTTTACTTTGCACATCTGTGTTTGGGTCATAAGATTACACCATCCTACCAAATTTCACCTGTTTTCGTCCAGTAGATTCGGAGCAAATTGGCTGTGACAGACGAACGGACAGACAGACGCACGAGTGATCCTATAAGGGTTCCGTTTTTTTTTAATTTTTCGTACGGAACCTTAAAAAGTACACTATGTCTAGTGGACACATTGTAAAGAGATTATGCTTTACTTACACATCAATCTTCAAAGGTCTTTCGATGGGAATTACTTCCATGTCAGCACACTGTGACACCTTGATCTTGCAATTTGCATTCTCGACGTCCATAATGGTTCCTGCAATAAATTAAATCGAATTAGTTTTCCCTTCACTCATAGATCTTTGGGTAAAATCAATTCATTCAAGACTGAATGGTTGGCGCAGTGGTTAGGCGATTGGCTACTGCGCTGTGTGTCGCGATTTCGATTCCCGGTAGGAACAAATATTTGTATGGGTTACAGGTAGTTGTTCAGAGTCTGGCTATTTGTGTATTTATGTGTAATTTTTTCCTCCACACCTCTTGGAGTTAAATAAAAACCGGTGTAGGGTTTCGTAGTAGACCGTTATCACAATATAGAACGAACCCGTTAGTACAGCGCCATCTAGCGGCAGCTTTGTGAAACTTATGATAATTTATTTTGTTTTTTTAGTTAAGATTTTGTTTTTCAATGCAAGTCTTCACCCGTTATAAACAAGCAAGAACTTCATCTTAGTCACTTTATAGGATTTATTGTAAGGATTTTGTATTTGGTACAAAATTATCCAACAAGTTCAACGACTATTACTGCAAAACTAATAAAGTTAAAAAAAAAACGCTGGACATTAATACACAGCGCCATCTAGTGCCACACTAAGCAACGAGGCTTATGTCGTGGACACCAGATAGTTAATATTCTACATAGATACTTTTTGTTTGTAAATACATACTTATTATACATTTAAACATCTCTCGGAAACAAATGTCCATGCTCATCACACAAACATTTGCTCCAACCGGGATTCGAACCCGGGACCCTAAGAATATAAGGCAGCCTCACTACCGCTGCGCCATTCGGGTCGTCAAAAGTTATCTTAACCGCTATAGTTTTTCTTTAAAGTTCATGAAATGCACTATCATCACGAATTTTTCTAGACTTTTCAAGCCAGCAGTTTAGCTTTTAGAGCTTAATATTTCGTAAATGGAGCATTAAATCGAAAAATAGTACTAGCAACCCCTAAGTCATTTTAAAAGACCTATTCAACGATACTCCGCACACGACGGGGTAGACGATGAAAAAAAAAAACATCCCCATTTCACATTTAAGGGAACTACCATAAAAAATCATATTTTTCTAAATTTTACCAATTTGTCGGCGTCATATAATACACCGCTAAGATATTAATATATATATAAGATAGTAATAATATTACAGCGTTCTAGTACTAATAGTCTCTAAGCAAAACCTCAGACGGTCAGACGGACATAACGAAACTACATATAAGGGTTCCTTTTCAGGACTACGGAACCCTAAAAAAGACCCATGAAAATCCGATCACTATAAACTTTGTGCCACCTTTTAAGTATTTTTGGACAAATCGCACTCGGCCCATTGGCTCTGTTACCAACGTGTTGCCTATCAGGCTATCTTTCTTCTTACGCGACCTTTTCCTTAAAGATGGAACGTACATAGCTGATTGTCAAGTAAATTGTAATCTAAAGATTAAAAGCTGTAGATAGTAACCATTTCAATCAGTCTAAACGTGAATGATTTTTGTCTGATTTCGATGTGACTAACAATAGCTATCTGCTGTTATGCAGGGTGATTTTAGTCACCGGCCAATTGTGGCACGTGTCAATCGGGTTTTATCAACGACCTGGTTGAGACTTCTACAGACTCCCTAGTCTGTGCAAACCTCAACCAGGTTTCCTGAAGAATGGCGCTTAAGGAATGAGGACTTAACTCAGCTGTGGGTGGACCAAGGCTGCTAAATTACCATTGATGATGAGGATGATGAGATTGCCGCATCTAAATTCCATGCACCGATTATAATAGCTTTGTATATATATTTTTTTAATTTTTTATTTGTTTTAGCGGCAACAAACATACACATTCAGTGAAAATTTCAACTGTCTAGCTATCACGGTTCGTGATATCATCGCTCAACGCCCTTTGTGTTCCGGGGCCACGGTATCTCTTTCGAACAGTCCCGCAGCCCCGGCAGGCATCGGCCCTTGCGGACCCCTTCTTTTCTGCTGACATCTCTTTGAGGCGCGCGTGGAACACGAACGCGCCGTCGACACGGTCTGTCGTCATAAGACGGACGGACGGCGAGCTAGTTACAGGGTCCCGTTTGTACCCTTTGGGTACGGAACTCTTAAAACTGGCATGATTTCAAAGAGTGTCCAACTATCTATGGCAAAGGTCCATGGAGTTTCTTGCCCGTTCTTTTCCTTAGAGATCTAAGTTTTGGAACGGGCAGGGGTACAGTACTAACTGGGTTGTGGAAGTCAGATATTATGCAGTCAATCCATGTTAAAATACTAGTATTCAGTTGCATCAGGTTAAACTGTCAGCCTACTAACATTTTTTAGTTCAAACAATAGGGAATATGCAAGAAATACAAAACTCTTTTTAATTATTAAAAATGCCTTGTATTGGCGCATAAAAACATTGTGGTACTGTTGTTTAAGTTTCTAAAACATCACTTATCTTACAATTTATTGTTTTATGTAGCATGTTTTTGGCGAAACGGAACGCACTCACAAAACGCGTCGTCCTCGATAACGCCGGTAGTGACGTCAAAGTCTATGTGTGTGTAGACACTTTCATTTGAAAAGTAGGTAAATTTTCACTAAGATTTTATGATAGTATCTTTATCGCAATTTTTGCTTGACTATAGCACATACAATTAGTAAAATTACTTTATTAAGGCCAAAAAAATAGATGTAAACAAGGCAGATTGAGGTAAATGACGTCACATCATGGCCGCGACAGTCACGGAGGTTTGAACTGTCATAGAAAATTGCAGGAGTTATTATTATTTTTGAGCGACAAGCAGTTTAGTTGAACTTAACTTTTAATACTTTCCTTGGATTATACTGTATTTTATTGATATAAAGTGGATGCTCCAGGGTAGCCCGCGAAATTCAAATTTTCTTTCGCATCAGCTCATAAAGGTGCAGGAATTACTTTTTCAATGTCAAAGTCATTCCTGCACCTTTATGCGCTTGGAGGGTTGTATTGATGATTTTGATGATTATAATTCTATAATTACATACGTCTTACAGCCGCGAGCAATATTTTAATCAACATACAACCTAGCACTGGCCTGCAAATTGCAAAAAATGTAAGAAAATTTGAATTTCGCGGGCTACCCTGGAGCATCCACTATAAGTGAAAAATAAATACATGCATATTCCCTATTAGTGCCGAAACAGAAGAATAAACAGTGACGTATCGTTTAGCTATACAGAATGGAAGAGTAACCAACGCACACAATGCTTATGTGGGGTGATTATGTACTGAATATTCAGTGAGCGTTTGTGTATCACTGTCCCTTCCATCCTGTAAAGCTAGCAAAGTCTAGGCAAATGATGACGGAAAGTTTCTAAAGGGTGTAAATAGTGTGCTTGACGACCCCTATGGCGCAGCGGTAGTGAGGCTGCCTGACGTTGTTATTCAAATCCCGGTAGGAGCAAATGTTTGTGTGATGCAGCATGGACATTTTGTTTCCGAGTCATGGATGTTTGTTTATAAGTATGTATTTACAAACAAAAAGTATCTATGTAGTATATCAACTATCCGGTGTCCACGACGCAAGCCTCGTTGCTTAGTGTGGCACTAGATGGCGCTGTGTGTAATGTCCAGCAATCCAAAAAAAAATAGACCCTTAACGAAGCCGAAGGGCCCTTGTTCTCCCCGTCATTATGTTTATTTTTTTGTTCTGGAGGTGAAAGTTCCAACTTTTTTTTTTTTCAAATACAAGTTTTTAAGGTCATAACTTTACTTTAAATACCTCCCTAACCCGTTTACTATTAAATGCGTCCATCTGCACAATGTTTTGAGTGCATTACATTGAGTTTTACCGTAAAACGTGATTTTTCACCCCAAAAAAAAGTAGTTTCCCAGCAATAATTTATGCGTAGAGTTACATAATTTGATGTACAGATTGCTGGGTTGACGGCTTCGTCATGGGTCTGCTTACACCCTGTATTAACTGTATTAATGGCAGTCACCGCTTGTTAAGTAGGTAGGTTTGTCAACATAGCTATTTTATGAAAAATAATGCTCTCATCCGGTATGATGATATGACCAGATGACTTAACTCGTAATGGCGTCTTCGCTTTGTTCACAGCTTAGTACTGTAATTGCACAAGAACATAACATTACATCACGGTGATTGTTACTTGTTTTGAGCTCCCGATAACGGAAGAAACTCCGGAATAAAATATCCCGTAAGTGACAATATAAGACACCAGGGACACCAGCATAGCTATTCAGAACGCTTCGATTCGATTTTCGATTCGGTAAGTCGTATGTCTATCTCGCTCGATTTCGTAATGTCAAAAAAATATAGACTTACGACTTTCCGAATCGAAAATTGAATCGAAGCGTTTTGAATAAAGGGCCAGGTTAGGCACTAACCACACGATAAGTAGTCTTCTTCTTTCTTCTTTATCGTGTGGTTAGTGCTTAAGCTGGTGTCAAAGTTTTTAAGCCGCCCATGGGCCTCTGACTTGGCTTAACATGCCGTCGAGAAATATCTCTCGGGCATGCTGGTTTCCTCACGATGTTTTCCTTCACCGAAGCAAGTGATAATTATACAATACGCACATGAATACGAAAAGTCAGAGGTGCGTGCCTTGGGTTCGAACTCGAGACTTGTGACTTGGCAGTCCGACGGTCACACCGCTATACTATCACTGCCTATTAGTAGTAGTAATATAAGTTTAGGGTATTCATTCGTGTGTAAAGGGTGTAAAAACAGCTTTAACAAACCCGAGAGGCTTTTGTTCTTCGTCCACGTCATTGCAATTTTTTGTTCTGGACAATTTCGTGGAACCTTCTAGTTCTGCAGTACTTTCGCAGTTTATATGCCTTGTCTTTGTTTCGACAATTCAAAAGTGCCTGTAACTGGCCTACTTGAAATAAATGCTTTGATTTTGATTCTGGAAGAACACCATCATCGTCTTCTGGGCTCGGCACAACATGTTTTCTCCTTTCATTAATTTGGCCTAGACTCTTAAAGTATCACATAATGATGTTGTTTAAGTACCCTTAACGAAGCTAAAACGCATTAATTCTTCCCATCATTGCGATTTTTTCTTTGTTCTAGACCATACCTGGGAAACTTCTAGTTATGGAGATATTGAAAATCAAAGTTTCAAGTTTCCCAAAGGTTTTTTTATAAACAAGTTTAAAAAGTTGTAGTAGTTTTAGCGCCGTATTATTTAGTTTGATGTACAAAATGTAAGGTTGACGGCTTCGTTTACGGCTAGTATGTTTAAACCGGCAAACGCAGTTTCAATCGATACTAGTTTTATCCTAGATCCTAGACCAAAGTTACCAAGCTAGGACTCATTACAATCATCGGAGGGAGAGTTGGCCTCGGCCCGTAAGATCCCCACTAGCAGGCGCGGTGGGATCCGAGGCAAGAGGGGGGGGCTCTCTGCCTCCGAAAGGTCGGCCAGACTGGCCGAAGAGGGGCGCCACCCGGGCACTGCTCCGGGGTCTGGCGAAGAGGCGGGTGCACCTGGCGGCTCCGATGCGGAGCGTAAGGCCAGGTTCACAAAGGAGGTGGAAGCCGCAATAAGGGGCGTGGCCTTGAAGATGAAGACATCTTCAAAACTCAAGGCCATACCCGCGGCTTCTGCCTCCATAATGGCGGCAGCGGAGGCCAACTTTGGCGGACCTCCTCGTCCTCCTCCCCCTCCTACGATGGATGGAGAGGAGCTGGCCAAGTTGCGGGCGGAGGTGGCCCGCCTGTCGGCAGCCACGGAGGCTCTCCAAAAGGAGAACGCCAGGCTTCTAGCAGACCTGGCCAGTCTGCGGGAGTCTGGCTCCTGCGTGGCGCCTCTAAAGGGGGGCCAGGCGCAGCGACCCAGCCAGCCCGAGCCGGTCGAGAACCAGGTACTGAACCTGGTTCGGAAGGAGCTGGCTTCCTTCCAGGCGCGGTTCTCAGTCCTGGAGGGAATTGTCCTGCGTCCCCCCCTGGCGGCAAGTAAGGCAGCCCCGGGTCCGAGGGCAGCCTCATATGCGGCTGCTGCGGCTACCGCACCCGGACCGGGGCCATCCAATCAGCCCCCTGGCAGGGCAGTGGCGGCCCCTCCCCCAAAGCCGGCTCCGGTGAAACCGGCGCCTGCTAAGAAGGCGCCCAAGGGGAGGAAGGGCAAGGCGGCTGCACAGGCGGTGACTGTGCCGGCACCAGTACCTGCAGCGAGTGGGCCAGCGCCGGCGGCACGTCAGCCGCCACCGCCGCAGCCGCCCCCCCAGCAGCCCCCTACACCTCCCGCGGCTGAAGCCGGATGGCAGGTGGCCGGGGAGAAAAAGAAGGGGCGGAAGGCGGCCAAAAAGGCCCGAAACCAGGAGCGGCAGCGCCAGTTTAGGGAGCGCAAGATCGCGGCTAGGCTCCGCGCCCCTAAGACCGCGGCTGTAGTGATCACACTACAGCCGGAAGCGGAACAGAGGGGCGTCTCCTACCGCGACCTGCTGGCGAAGGCGAAGGCGACGGTGAACCTCGGCGAGCTGGGAATCACCGGGGGCCTCCGGCTTAAAGTCACCGCAACGGGGGCTCGACTGCTGGAGATCCCTGGTGAAACCAGCGGCTCGTCCGCCGACGCTCTGGCTCAAAAGCTCAGAGCGTCCCTTAATGCGGACGAGGCCCGAGTGTCCAGGCCCGTCAAATGCGCAGACCTGCGCATCCTGGGTCTGGACGACTCGGTGACCGAGGAGGAGGTGGTGGCCGCCGTCGCTAGGTCCGGAGGGTGCCCTGCCGATCAGGTCAGGGCGGGCGCCCTTCGCCCGGACCCCACGGGCATGCGGACCGTAATGGTAAGCTGCCCTGTGACGGCGGCCAGGACCATCGTGGAGGGCCGCAGGCTACTGGTGGGCTGGGTCTCAGCACAGGTGAGGCTGCTGGAGCCTAGACCTTTGAGGTGTTACCGTTGCCTGGTGGGGCACCATGTGTCGGTGCAATGCGCCTCGGAGGTCGACCGCAGCGGCCTCTGCTTCCGTTGCAGCCAGCCCGGTCACACATCCGCGACTTGCTGCGCCGCCGCGCCGCACTGCGCTGCATGTGCGGCGGCTGGCAAGCCTGCTGATCACCGGGCTGGGAGCAAGGCCTGCGCTCCGCCCACCAAGGCCACTAGAGGCAAAGGTAGGCCCTCCGCCACCACCGCCACCGTCGCCAATGCCGCAGCCGCAACTGCCGCCGCTGCCGCTCCCTCTGTCGCCGCCACAGAGGGGCCCTCACAGGGGGCCAGGTTGGAGGAAGCGGTAACGGAGTGCCAATAACGGCCCCATTACGCTTCCTCCAGGCGAATATCAACCACTGCGCCTGCGCTCAGGATCTCTTGCTCCAGAGCATGGCGCAGTGGTTGATTAACATCGCTGTGGTCGCTGAGCCGTATTTCGTCCTGCCCAGGGAAGACTGGGTGGCGGACCTAAGCGGCTCAGTGACCATAGTGTCGTCGGCCGCCGCCGGCACCCCGACCCTTGAAAGTGTCAGGAGGGGTCGGGGGTGCGTAGCAGCCCGGTTCGGGGAGATCGTCGTAGTGGGAGTCTACTTCTCCCCGAACCGAACTCTCGCCGAGTTCCACAACTCTCTCGCAGAGTTGAGTGTCGTCGTCGGAAACCATTCCCTCCCCGTGCTTGTCCTCGGGGACTTCAATGCCAAGAACTTGGCTTGGGGTTCTCGTTGCACAGACGTGCGGGGAAGGATGGTGGAGGACTGGGCCCTGGAGAAGGGCCTGGTCGTCCTAAATCGGGGTTCTGTCGCCACGTGCGTGAGGATGCGGGGCGAGTCGGTGGTGGACATTTCGTTCGCTAGCCCCGCCCTGTCACCGCGTGTCGTTGACTGGCGCGTCATGGAGGGGGTGGAGACCTATTCCGACCACCGGTACATCCGGTTCGACGTCTCCACCCAGACCTCAAGCGCGCCGGTCCAACAGGCCCCGAGTGGTCCGCGTTGGGCGCTGAAGCAGCTGGACCGGGAGCTCCTCCTGGAAGCCTCGATCGTGCAGGCCTGGGTGACATCACCGGACAGGCCTGCCGACGTCAATGATGAGGCAGGGTGGTTCCAGGAGGCCATGTCCGAAATATGTGACGTGGCAATGCCCCGAGTCCGGCCAGGAAGCGCCCGGCGTCAGGTGTACTGGTGGTCGCGAGAGCTGACGTCCCTACGGGAGGCGTGTGTGGCTGCGCGACACCTGTACGCCAGGCACCGCAGGCTCCGCATTCGCCCACCGAATGCGGCAGCCATTGAGGCGGAGCTTTATGAGGGCTACAGAGCGGCGAAGACCGCCCTCCGCGAGGCTGTCTTGCGGGCCAGGGATCTGGCCCGCGAGGAGATGCTGGAGGCTCTCGACAGAGATCCGTGGGGGCGCCCTTACAAGATGGTGCGGGATAAACTCCGCACCTGGGCCCCCCCGCTGACGCAGAGTCTCCGGCCTCAGCTCGTGGAGGACGTGGTGAGCGCTCTGTTCCCCTCGCGAGGGGAACACCCGCCCCCGCCTATGGCTCCGCCGGCTGCGGTGCCGGAAGCGGACCACGAGAGTGACGACGACGACGCTCCGGAAGTGACCGGGGTAGACATGAGAGTGGCGGTACGCAGGCTCAGTGCCAAAAATACCGCCCCGGGACCCGACGGCTTGCCTGGCAAAGCCTGGGTCCTGGCCTCGGAGGCTCTCGGTCCCCGACTGGAGGGGCTCCTAAGCGCATGTTTGGAGAGAGGCCAGTTCCCGCTTCGTTGGAAGACGGGGAAGCTGGTCCTCATCCGGAAGCCGGGGCGCCCGGCGGACTCTCCGTCCGCCTACCGGCCCGTGGTGCTGCTTGACGAGGTGGGCAAGCTCTTTGAAAGAGTCATTGCAAACCGCCTCGCCGAGCACCTTGCGAGGACTGGGCCGGATCTTGCGGAACACCAGTTTGGTTTCCGCAAGGGGCGCTCTACGGTGGACGCCATCATGCGCGTGAGAGCCCTCACGACGGGGGATGCGGTGTCCCGGGGTGGGGTTGTCTTGGCGGTGTCTCTCGACATCGCCAACGCCTTTAACTCCATGCCCTGGAGCTGCATAAGGGAGGCACTCCGGTATCACCGGGTGCCGACCTACCTCCGTCGTGTGGTCGGGGACTACCTGACGGACAGAGCCGTCATCTACCCCGGTCGCAGCGGAGAATGGAACCGGCGAGAGATGTCGTGCGGTGTTCCGCAGGGATCGGTTCTAGGCCCGTCCTTGTGGAACATCGGTTACGACTGGGTGCTGCGCGCCGACCTCCCTAGCGGCGTCAGCGTTGTCTGCTATGCAGACGACACGCTGGTGCTGGCACAGGGGAGGTCGCACGAGGCGGCGGCCGAAATAATGACACGCGGGGTTGCGATAGTCGTTGAGAGGATCCGGCAACTGGGTCTCGAGGTGGCATTGCACAAGTCCGAGGCCATGTGCTTTCATGGGCCTCGGAATGCGCCACCTCCGGGATCAGCAGTGACGGCGGGAGGGGTATCCATCGGCGTCGAGTCGACGTTGAAGTACCTAGGTCTCGTCCTCGACAGCCGGTGGAACTTCGCGGAGCACTTCCGACGTTTGGCCCCCAAACTGGAGCGGACAGGGGCTGCCTTCAGGCGGCTCCTGCCCAACCTCGGGGGGCCAAACGCCTCCTGCCGGAGGCTCTACGCGGGAGTCGTGCGGTCCATGGCCCTTTACGGGGCCCCGGTGTGGGCGCGTTCATTGAGGCAGCTCGCTGCCAACCATTTGAACGCGCCCCAAAAGGTGGTGGCCGTAAGGCTGATCCGGGGATACCGCACGATCTCCCGCGAGGCGGCGAGCCTCCTTGCCGGATTGCCGCCATGGGATCTGGAGGCGATAGTCCTCGCGCGCCTACACGAGTGGCGCGCGGAGGCGCTACGCCGGGGGGAAACTCCGCTGCCGCGGCAAATTGTCGCTCAGCGGACGGACTTCCGGCGGGATCTCATGGCGACATGGAGAGAGCGACTGTCGCAACCCCGTGCAGGGCACGCCACGATAGTGGCGGTAAGTCCCCTCTTTGAGGAGTGGCTGGAGAGACGCCACGGCGTCCTCACCTTCCGCCTGACGCAGGTTCTTACCGGACACGGATGTTTCGGTAAGTTCCTGCACCGAATCGGGCGGGAGGAGACGCCCGGGTGTTTCCATTGTGAGGATCGACCGGAGGACACGGTGGAGCACACGGTGGAGGTGTGCCCTGCTTGGGTGGAGCACCGCCGTGTCCTCGAGGTGGCGATTGGCGGCGGCGACCTCTCGCTTCCGGCCCTGGTTCGTGCCATGGTCCGGAGCGAGACGGAATGGGACGCCGTCACCTCCTTCTGCGAAGCAGTCATGCTAGCGAAGGAGGTGGCGGAACGTGAGAGGGACATATCCTCACGTCCCGGCCGCCGCGGGAGACGCCCCGGGCGTCGGGGGCCACGTGGTGGCTTCCGGCCACCGTAGGCGCGGGCCTGTGGACGGGGAGCTATGGGCTAGCTCGCCGTCCGTTCGTCTCATGACGACAGGCCGTGTCGACGGCGCGTTCGTGTTCCACGCGCGCCTCAAAGAGAGTCAGCAATAGTGAAGGGGTCCGCAAGGACCGAAGCCTGCCGGGGCTGCGGGACTATTCGAAAGAGATACCGTGGCCCCGGAACACAAAGGGCGATGAAGGAACATGGATGGGTTTTAGTCAGTAAAAGTCTGACACTCCCTCCTGCTCAGCCCAGAGCGGGAGAAGTCATTTGATGATTTCCCATCCGAAAAAAAAAAAAAAAAAAAAAAGGACTCATTACAAAAAGAAGATCATAAAGCACCCCGACCAAACACGCGCGAGCCGAGCGAGCGAAGTGAGCCGTGCCGCACTTCCAAATTAGTTGCAGTGTGATTGCTTTGTTGGGGTTAATAAATCTTGACACGATAAACCAGTAAACCGGTTTGGGCTAGGGGAAACTAGTTTGGCCTAAACCGGTTTTGGCCAGTAACATGTGAATATTTAGGTGAACCAATGTGTCAGTAGAACTAGAAGATATAGGGATTTTCCTAGATCTGTCTTCCTTCACAGTTTTCCAAACACTGATACCTAAAGGCATTTAAACGATATGCTGTGCAAAGCCATATATATTATTAGATTATAGTCGCTTCTCCTTCTCCGGTTCACGTAACTGCATAAGGTCAGTATTGTAAATAACTAGGTAGGTAGGCAAATGCTTCCTGAATCCTTTAAACATGCTATTACGGAAATCATAGTTTTACCTAAAATGGAGTTTGTTTTTCTCATCTGTGTCAGTAGGTATTATGTTAGTTTGTCTATGTTATTTTTCTGATTTTAGGGTTCCGTACCTCAAAACGAAAACACGGAACCCTCATAGGATCACTTTGTCGTCCGTCCGTCTATCTGTCAAGACCCTTTATCTCGGGAACGCGTGGAGTTATCGAGTTGAAATTATAACCATATACTCAAGTCTACAGTCCCTTGATGTTGTAAAAAAAAACAAAATTCTATGTTAATGCAAAAAAAAAAAGATACAGCCGTGTATCCCGCAAAAGGCGTATATTTCGACACTCTCAAGAAAATCGAAATTTATATAGGGTACTTCCCGTTGACCTAGAATCATGAAATTTAGCGAGAAGCAATGTCTTACAGCACATGTAAAGGGAAAAATCTGAAAACATTAAATATGTAGTTTAATAACAAAATATCTACAAGAATTCTCGATGCGCGAGTCAAACTCGCACTTGGCCGGTTTTTTTTTATACAATATATTAACATAACATCATACCAGTACTCCCCAAAGGGTTAGGCAGAAATGAACCTAATAGTACATCCACATATCGCCAGTTATATTTACCTGAGTGTCATGTACTTAGATAGACATATAGAACCTCTAGCTTACCCTTCTAAGAATTCAGGCGTTATGTTACGTAAAACTTGACAAAGGATTTCGTCGATAGGATGCCAAAATAACAACATACGGCTATCACCTATATTATGACTATGCGCTGTGCATTCACGCATCAACAACGCAACGTATCTGAAAATACTGCATTTCTGTGTAAATTCTTGCATTACATTGACGAAGTAAAGCTATGGTCTAACTGGGGCGAAACCCACACTGGGTGCGGGATGAAACTAGCACGTACGTGTGTGTAACTGGCTCGAATAATTGCGTGAATTCCTTATCACTGAAACAAAAGACGCACGCAGTTCTTATTGCGTGGGATTTGCTTCAGTGCAGATATTATAGATACATATTATAGATAACGCAAGCACACCTAGCATTTTGTGCTTAACGTGGCCACTGTTGCAGCAAGTTAATTTGGTTAAAAAAGCACCTTTGTGAGTCAGGTTCCTAGTTTTTGTCGCTTCTCGCTTAAAGTTGATGGTGGAACAGTTGCCTGGTTCCAAAGAAGATAGTTGACACAATCGGTGCGTACGAATTTTGTCCTAATCCTGCGCGGTATTCGCGGCAGGAAGACCCAAGCTTAAGTCTGCGTTTCCACCAGAGATGTGCGAAGAAGCATAGCTAAGGATGTGTTTGTTAAGAACAAATAGAATCACTTCATTTACCTAGCCTCGCTCAGCGCAGCTCTGTGGAAACAGCTCAGCGGAGCGAGGTTTTTGTACATTCAAAACAAGGAATCGCAAGGATGTGTTGGGAAGAGTCTGAGGGATGTGTTGCGAGGGATGTGTACTAGGGACGGACGCGAGCGAGAAAATAGCAGTCACTATAGTAGCTGCCAGTAAAGATCGCAATAGCGGTCATTGCCCTTTCCCTAATATCTCTTCATACGAACCAAAACAAATGAAGCATTTATTGTTTTTCATTGGAAAAAATGTTGAAGATCACGATAGATGACGATTCAAGACTTGAACAGGCTTATTTTTGGATTTCAAAGTTAAGAACTTTAATAAATGTAGGTGGGTCCATGATCTCTATTGCAATCTTAACTGGCAGCAATTAAAGACAGTGTGGTTTACGTTCGCATCTGGGAGTCGACTCTCTAAGCACGAAACCCATAGTTTCAAAATTACGGGCGTTTCCTACTCCGTATCAGTTACGGACATAAGATTCGTTAGGAGGCCGAACTAAAAATGAATGGCCACTCGATTGGTCATCTGTCCTTACTCCCGATGTGTTTTCAAAAGTCATGAATCCGAAAATATTAGAGAGTAGGGTAATTTCAAATTATTAAACTACTGTCGGACGGCCCCCGTATCTTCGTTGACGGACTTAGAGAGTAGCCCCCCTGAAACAAGCCCGGTACGGATCTTCGCACCGCTCTGCGGCCTAGCACATCATCGTTATTATCATCTGCCTAGCCTTTTCCCAACTATGTTTGGGTCGGCTTCCAGTCTAACCAGATGCAGCTGAATACCAGTATTTTACATGGAGCGACTGCCTATCTGACCTCCACAACCCAGTTAGTACTGGGTAATACGATAGCGCTTGGTAAAACTGGTTATCAGACTACCTGACTATTTGTAATGACTATCAACGATCCACAAATGACAGCCGGGACTAACGGTTTAACCTGTTATCCGAGGCACGGAGGAAACTCGGTATGTAATGGGTGTTCACGCATCCAGGGACCACCTCGCCTCGCACATTATTGGTCGAAACGCAGCCTAACATTGCCATGTTTCGCGATTTATCCGACATATTGCAAAAACAAAAGAATTATGTTTCCACCTCGATACGCGCTGCTGGTATGTAAACGTAAACAAATGATAATTATTGAAGGTTGTATTGTACGCTTGTATTGTTAAGTTTTTAGTCTTATCAAAGAGTTTCAAGTCGATTATATTAACTGGGATGTAAAAGCCAGATGGGCAGTAGCTCCATGTTTTCAGCCGCATCCGGTTAGACTGGAAGCTAACCCTATCATAGTTTGAAAAAGGCTAGGTTTCAACTACAATAGTACATTTTGATACAAGTGGTGAAAGTTTGTTATTGCATTCGAGGCGGAATTAAAACCAGAGCCGTAGGCGAGGGTGTTATTGAGCCGAGAAAACTGCAATAACAAATTTCTACTTGTATCAAACGATGTTTTTCAATACACTTTTGAAGAAATAAAATAAAATTACAAAAAATATTATTGTCATGAATTATTAGATTTTAATTTTCTTTTTCGCGCTTTGCTTTCGCCAGGTTGAAGGAGAAGCAAAAGTAGCCGTTAAACAGCCTAATATAAAATTGTATTTATTATAATAAATGTTAATTTCTATGTAAAAGTAAATATTAGTTTTTAATAATCATGTTTATCTATGGTATTCTATTTAAAAACACAATTTGAATACTTAATCAAAAAAATATTTACGCCGTAAAAACGCATATTGCTTTGCCGAAATTAAAAAAAAAAAACATTCTCCTCTATAAGCATTGAACCGATTTGAACTTCGTAAAGTATAGTTATCTGTGGGAATTTTTTCCCACACACGTGCGGGAAAATGGAAAAAACGCACGCGTGTGAAATACATTGCATGTTGAACCTAATCGTGGTGCGATAAGAACCCGTTTTAGAGGAAGTGTATTGAAAAAAGTTTTTTTTAACGTAAGATTATTTCTTTTATCTTATTCTGTGTAAACTAAGCGCGACTGCTAAGCTTGAGGTCCTGGGTTCAAATCCCAGTTCGAGCAAAATGTTTTTGGGTTTTTCTATCAGGAATTTCTCAGTAACAGCCACGGAGTCAGGATTTGTGCTCATTTGACGGCAATAGGCTCGCCCCTATTACATGGGACTTAAATACAACTGGTGAAATGTCGGTGTACCTACTATTAGGTACAACTCTGCCTAACCCATCCGTTACAGGCTTGATATTATGTAAGTATGTTTTGTCAAAAATAGGCCCTAATGCTTGCTTTGTACTAATTAGGTGACTCCTAAATAAAGCCCACTGTTGTTAATAGGTGTTAAGTTCCTACTTCGAGATCATCAACTGCCTTTTCTCAACTATGTTGGGGTTGGCTTCCAGTCTAAACGGATGCAGCTGAATACCAGTATTTAACATGGAGCGACTGCCTATCTGACCTCCACAACCCAGTTAGTACTGGGTAATGGTTCTTACAGACGAGCGGCACGTTGCCAACGGTAGATAAACTAGAGCCGTCGCCACCTGTCGACGGCTGCCGTCGATGCTTGCAGTTGTGGCGTCGGCGGCGGCCGCCGGCACGTCGACGGCAGCCAACGACACACATTTACGCGGCATGCCACAACTGCAAGCGTCGCGACGTCATCGCTCGTCTGTAAGAACCCTAATACGACACCCCTTGGTAAGACTGATTGTCAGACTTTCGAGCCAACTACCTATATAACGACTGTCAAAGATCTACAAATGGCAGCCGATACCAATGGCTTAACCTGCTTTCAGAGGTACGGAGGAAACTCGGTATGTAATGCGTGGTCATCCATCCACGGAACAACCTAGGCAAGCAAGGCTTGACCTGAAAGATCATCCCGAGCGGTTGTTATTATTTAAGCCACGAACTCCTCTAAGTATCTTCTTTGGGGTGATAATAATAATAAAAATAAATATCACTTGACATTACACACAGCGCCATCTAGCGCCATACTAAGCAACGAGGCTTGTGTCGTGGACACCAGATAGTTGATATATTACATAGATACTTTTTTGTTTGTAAATACATAATAGATTATTATCCTATACTAGCGACCCGCCCCGGCTTCGCACTAGTGCAACATATACATAAAAACCTTCCTCTTGAATCACTCTATCTATTGCTGGAAACTGCATAAAATCCGTTGCGTAGTTTAAAAGATCTAAGCGTACAAACAGTGGGAGCGACTTTGTTTTATACTATGTAAATGTAAAGAAGAAGCTTGCATTTGACGATATTAAGGCGTTCCCAAGTAATATCCTTTTTAGTTTATAAGATACTAGCTGATACCCCCGGCTTCGCCCGCTTTACAAATCATATAGGTACTAAAACCTTCCTCTTGAATCTCTCTATCTATTAAAAAACCCCGCATCAAAGCCGTTTTAAAAATCTAAGCATACATAGGGACAGACAGACGCGGCGGGGGACTTTGTTTTATAATATGTAGTGATAAAGGTAAAGAAGAAGCTTGCATTTGACGATATAAGTTTATAAGATATTTATCGGACACTACTGCCTGTTGCAATCTCGACCAAAGATTTTATAAAAGAAATTCCCTTCACATTTTTTGCGTCAACTGGGTATTGAACCCTGGTGAAGTGGTAATCCAGTTCTGTAGTCCTGTACGTTGCCACCCGACTAATGGGGTAACTTTTTTACAAAGTTGCAATATGATTGCGTGATTACTGATCAAGTATCATTGCTTTTATAGGGTGTAAGTCTTAAATAGACCCATAACAAATCCGAAGGGCACTTTTACTCCTCGCAATTGCGATATTTTGTTTGTGCTGGACGATACCTGGGAACCTTCTAGTTACGGAGATATTGGTGGTCGAAATTCCGACTTTTTCACAAGTTTATTTTCAAATACTAGTTTTTAAGGTCATAACTTTACTTTAAATATCTCCTTAAACCGTTTACTATTAAATGCGTCCATCAGCACAATGTTTTGAGTGCGTTACATTGAGTTCTACTGTAAAACGTGATTTTGCACCCCAAAAAAGAATCGTTTCCCATCAATATTTTTTACGTAGAGTTACTTAGTTCGATGTACAGAATCCTTGGCTTCGTTTACATCCTGTATTTATTTCAATATTTGTTCTAAAACAGTATCTAATAATTTATAAGTCTACTGAATATATTTTAATTGAATGTGGATGAGTATAAGAGTAGAGGAAGACCAAAGAAATGATGAATGGACTGGAGAAAGGAGGCGTCTAATGAGATGACGAGTAATAGAGAAGTATGGAAGAAGAAGACATGCTGCGCCGAGCTCACATGAATTGGGACAAGGGCAGTAGAATGATGATATACAGGGTGTAAACAACCCCATCACGAAGCCGTCAACCAAGCATTCTTTACATCGAACTAAATAACTTTACGCAAAAATTATTCCTGGGAAACGACTTTTTTATGGGGTGAAAAAAGATGTTTTGTGGTAAAACTCAATGTTACGCACTCAAAACATTGTGTTGATGGATGGATTGAATAATACGGGGGTCGCGGAGGTGTTTAAAGTAAAACTCATGCATTAAAAACTAGTATTTAAACAAAACTTGTCAAAAAGTTGTAACTTTGACCCCCAATATCTCCGTTACTAGAAGGTTCCCAGGTATGATGTAGAACAAAAAAAATATCGCAACTACGGGGAGAACAAATGCCTTACGGCTTCGTTAAGAGGTTTTTTACACCCTTTATTATTTTATTTACAAAACTCCCTTTTATAATAATTTAGCTAGGGCCTAAGCTTGGTTTTAAAGTTTCATCTAAGTTATGATTGTCTTTTATCCTTTGTGCTTTAGGTACAAGTTTTCAGTTAAATCAAAATTGCCGAGATAAAAAAGTAGTTATCAAGCAGACAGATACGTTTCAACATAAATTTATGCTTGTTTTTAGGGTTCCGTAGTCCTGACAAGGAACCCTTATAGTTTCGCTATGTCCGGCTGTCTGTCTGTCTGGCCGAGATTTTACTAAGAGAGCGTTAGTACTAGAAAGCTGTAATTTTGTAGAGGTGTGTATATCAATAACGCCGACAAAGTGGTAAAATGAAATTTTAGAAAATATTTTTTTTAGGGTAGCTCCCCTACATAAATATCGCTGGACAAATAAATAAATAAATAAATACATGTGAAGTGGGGATGAATTTTTCTTCGTCGTCTACCCCATCGTGTGGGATATCGTTGAATAGGTCTTTTAAAATGACTTAGGGGTTGCTAATGCTACTTTTCGATTTATTATACTTAAATATTAAACTTAAAGTTGCAAATTTTTGTTCCAGTAGCCCCCCCCCCCCCTCTTCTAAAAGCTAAACTGCTGGCTTGAAAAATCTGGAAATATTCATGAAGATAGTGCATTTTATGAACTTTAAAGGAAAACTACTATTGCAGTTAAGATAACTTTATTAGTGTAGCAGTAATAGTCGTTGAATTATGGTATTGGATAATTTTGTACTAAATACAAAATCCTTAGAACAAATCCTCTAAAGTGACTAAGTAGTTGCTTGTTTATAACGGGAAGACGGTAGACTTTCATTGAAAAACAAAATCCAAAATATAACGGGCTACTACGGAACCCTACACTGCGCGTAGCCCGACACGCACTTGGCCGGTTTTTACAAACATTAGAACACTAGGAACCCCTAATCAAAGCGCACTGCTGCAGGTTCAACGCTGGACTCAATATTGAGACTTGAAATTTCAACCGTGCATTAATATTTAAACATTTATTGTGATTAAATGAACACAGGACCCATTGGACGAGCGCATTTTAAATGCTTATTTCTTATACAAGAACGTGCCTTTTTAATTAAAAAAAAACCAAACCTTATTTCACCGTTTCCACGAAAAAAGACGCCACAATTTTTCTACAACTTCCAAATTCAAACTTACTACTGACAATGATAACACAGTACTGCCGCCGACTTTTATAACCGAACTATTTTGTCCAACGGAATAGACGCGATCACTTTTCTCCGATACTATCTAATCTTTTAATTACCAAAAACACAAAAAAAGATAAACACAATTAACACTATACTCACACGAAATCTCGAAGTTTCTCAAAGAAAGTCACGTTAAACTAAGAAAAGTAAACAGTT
Organism: Xestia rhomboidea; assembly: GCA_963853795.1. Lineage (NCBI taxonomy): Eukaryota > Metazoa > Arthropoda > Insecta > Lepidoptera > Noctuidae > Xestia > Xestia rhomboidea. Next base: position 1,930,283 of record OY970783.1, read on the forward strand.
TTATAGTAATATTTTATTTTGAACGTACGTCCGTCCGTTTGCGCGAACAAACTTGGTGTGTACCGTGTTTTTCTTGCACCTATGTTATAAGCGCGCGAAAGTGTTTTTAAAGGCGTCCTACCACGGTCCGGTCGCAAGAATGAGGAATATTTCGCAAGAAACTTCAATTTTTAAGTAATTCAGGTCCGATGAAAGTTTTCCTAGAAAATATATAGATACTGCCCCCGTAAAGCAGTTGGTAACTTAATAAATCTATGTTACTAGTAATCAGGGAATATTGTAAAATAGGTTTATCTTATTCAGTAAAACAATGAGATAATCTTTCCGGTATTTTTACATCTACACTAATATTATAAAGAGGAAAGATTTGTATTGTTGTGTGTGTATGTTTGTAATGAATAAACTCAAAAACTTTTCGACCGATTTTAACTGAGTAACATAGGCTATATTTTATCCCCGTACTCTCATGGGAACGGGAACTAAGCGGATGAAACCGCGTGACGTCCGCTAGTGTTCTAATAAAGATACGGTTAATTTTATTAGTCAATCTGATGCCATATTTTCGAGCTGTCACAAGACAAGCCATATGCTGGCTTACAAGGGCAGAATAGTCGTATAGCTTGAAAAGATACCGACTTCCAAAAAAATACACTAGAAAGGTCTAAAATAACTTTACTTTTGGAAGTCGGTGACTCTGTTTGTTTGACTGACTTTTCATCGGTTTATTCTTGCAGCTAAATGCAGCGTCAAACCCTTGCTCGATGGACCACTAACCATATAAAGGTGGCTAGCGGCTGGTGGAGTCTGAATGACGAAGACGGAGAACTGATTGTTATGAGCTTGAGAAAGGAATATGTCCAGTAATGTATACTGACGTACATTTTTCAATAGTAAGACGTAATATTGGCAATGATGGATAAAGCCAGGTACCCAGACAAATCAAATGTATTTTTATTGACACACTAAAGTTAACAAACATACAACCAGAAAAAAAGCAAAATATAATGAGCAAAGTTAAAAGAAAACAAAAGTAGAAGTAGCCGTGGGCCCCAAAACTAAATACAGCCTATATCTTGGTGGCCCAATACAAGTAGAAAAGGCAGATAGAATAATCGAATATTCAGTGTGACACAGCACAGCAAGACAAAACGTACCTAGCAACGATAAAATTGTTATCAACAAGAATATAACTCCGCTAAAAACTTATCTGAACATCGGCCTCCCACGAACCTTTGATTAACATCTAATCTAAGTATAACAACGCGTAATACATAAGACGTATATTTTGTACTAGAATACTTGATTCAATAATGGCTGACTGATTAAGAAAAGTATTTATCACAAGATAGAATCCTAGCACATTTGCGGCCATTTTCAATAACTTACTAACAGGTAACGGAAGGTTGCTATCTCTAACTGAATGACACGGGTAGGTGACGCGGGGCTGCGGGACTGATCGAAAGAGATACCGTGGCTTTGGAACACAAAGGGCGATGAAGGAACATGGATGGGTTTTAATCAGTAAAATTCTGACACTCCCTTCCCCTCCGCCCAGAGCGGGAGGGGTCATTTAATGATATCCCATCCGAAAAAAAAAGAGGTAAAATTTTCTATTCAGGAATCAGGGTCAAATAAAAAATACATGTTGTGTTTTGTCTATTTTATTTCCAATAGTTTGTTTTTATTGAATTAAAAGTGTCAAGATTAATAATATCGCCCCCGGTGTATAGCCAAATGTATGAAAGTGTAAGAAGCAAGAGGAATATGCAAGTATTGTAGCAGGTGGCGTTCCGTGGTTTCTGCCTGCCCTTATGAGAAGCAGGCGTGAGTATATCTATGTATTATCTTTATTAGCTTCAAATGCAAATCATGAAAAACAATTTAAAACCTATTGTATACTTAAATCTAACTTATTTTTTTTATTCTTGCATTCCACCTGATCTGATGGTAGACCTACCTGGAAAAAAAACATATTAGATTTTTGCATTATTCCGATTGTCTTACTAGTTTACGGTTAAGTAGTTAAACTTACAATATATTGTCACTTACGGGATATCTTCCGTGATTGTTTATTATTTTGAGCTCCCGATATTTCAACGATGTTGCAAGCGCCATGATCGCGGGTTGGCGGTAAGGACTCCACAAAACCTGGTAATACTGTGAGTGTGTTTTGCCGTGACTTAGTGTCGAATTCCAATAGTGCGCGTAGCAAAAGACAGATTTGTCTGCTCCTAACAATTTATTTTTACATCCACCCGCATTCTCCAGTCAACAACATCGATAGCTACGAGGCGTAGGCATATTAACTAACAGTTATACGTAAATAAGTTAGAGAAAACGGCCGTTAGTGGATCAATTCTAGTTGTCACACTCATTTGTCTACATTTTATTATTCGTGTCTCTCTTTGCAGGTTTTTATCAGTTACAATTATGTCGATTTTCAATGTATTTAACTGTGTACACATGCTAGGACATCAAGGTACTACAATCTGTCAAATAATTTATTTAATAGATTTTCTACTCTATTGTTAAAGCCTTAGGTAAAAAGTTGATTGAGAAATTTTCAACAGTTTCGGGTAGATTGATGTGTTGGCGTCTAGGACATCTTTCAATTGCATCATGTACGACTGAGCATCACTTGAGGGCCGACCGATTTGGCTGATTTTAATAATAATTCTTTTAAATTGTCAGGACAGGGTTTATGTCAGTGTTTTTTCTGTGTTAGCCACACTTTTCATTTTATTCATTAGAAAATTTCACCCATGTGAAGCTGGAACGGGTGGCTATCATACTCCTTTTTAGGGTTCCGTACCCAAAGAGTAAATACGGGACCCTATTACTAAGACTTCAAAGTCTGTCCGTCTGTCTGTCACCAGGCTGTATCTCATGAACCGTGATAGCTAGACATTTGAAATTTTCACAGATGATGTATTTCTGTTGCCACTATAACAACAAAAAACAGAATAAAATAAATATTTAAGGGGGCTCCCATACAACAAACGTGATTTTTTTGCCGTTTTGTCTAAAGTTGTATAGACGGAACCCTTCGTGCGCGAGTCCGACTTACACTTGGCCGGTTTTCTTTCATATCATTCCTCACATAATCCACCCGTAATTAGTAAACAGTGAATTAAATATAACAGTTCCCACATCTACACTGTATTTTAGTTCAGATAGACACCATGACTAAATGAGGTATCTACCTTAATCAAGTTTTCTTATAAAAAGTTTCGTAGCGTCTAAGACGAACTACATTATAATCTCATTCTTGCCTCAAATCCTTACAAGTTAATATTACATTTCTTGTTTCCAGCCTCGTGAGAAGCGGCCTTATCTTTAAAGAACAAGACAACGCCTCTCGTCGATTATTGGCATACTTCGATAGAGATGTGCGTGTTACAGGCCGAATTTAATAATAGCCGTTGATTTGCCGCGGCCGAAAAAGATTCTGACTGTTAAATTTGTTCTGATTCTTTTTGCAAATGTTTTCGGCCCTGGTTTGTTAATTTTCCAGCTTGCACTCACCAGCGGGTAGATATGGCAGGATGGCCAGGTATTTTGTAGTAGTAGGTAACGAAAAATAAAGAGTTCATTAATTATTTATTTACTGAGTGCACATTAATCAACAATTACTTACTAATTTTTCTGGGTAACAACTGTCCGCAAAGTCAGCAAGTTATGGGGGCATAATTACCATTAAAGGTTTTTGGGTATAAGAGAAAAAAATCATGAGGTTAATAAAGACAATAATAAAGTAATAAAGTAAAGTTAAGTGAAGTAAAACATTAAACTTGTACTTTTTTCTAAATTTGAATTGGAACTTTGACCTCCAATATCTCCGTAACTAGAAAGTTCCCAGGTATGGTCTAGAACAAAAAAATGATCGCAATGACGGGAAAAACTAGTGCGTTTCGACTTCAAAAAGGGTAAAGGGTCTTTTTACACTCATTAGTTGGAAAAAGGCAAGACAGATGATAACATTGAAAAGAGGCCGAAAATTCCAAAAGCCGAAGGACTTTTTTCAAAGGTCGCTTCTTCACCCTGTCACAACACTTGCGTACGATTATAAACATTGTAATGGTTCCTTGCCCTTTCTACATTAATTGACAAACAACTTGTTTAATAATAACTGATGTACCTACATGTGTTTTTGTTAATTTATCTACATTTCTTTACTGACCATGAATATTCCTGTTACTAACCATGCATACGCATGGTTAGTAACAGGAATATTCATGGTCAACAACAAATCAGCGTAATTTATTTACTTTTTTATTGTGAGGGATTTTCTTTAATTTCCGTTAACTCTGAACATAATAACAGGCGTACGGGCCGGTGTTTAAGGTTAAGCAGTGCTTGCCAAGGCCGGTCCGTAGATGGGTGACCATCCATCATCAGTCTCGGGATCCGTTGGTTCTGGCCTTCTGACAGTTACAGTCAGTGGCCCAGGAGCCTGACAACCAGTCTACCCAGGTGTATTGTATTACCCATTAACTGGCATGTGGAGGCAGATAGGGTATAGCTCCATGTAAAATAGTGGTATTCAGCTAGATTCGGTTAGACTGGAAGCAGACTCAGAAAAAAATAAAAGACGTATTTGTTACGGTCGCGCATTATTTTAATCAACTTATAGGCTGTAAATAGAACCCTAACGAAGCCGAAAGGCACTTGTTCTCCTCGTCATTGCGATCATTTTTTTGTTCTACACCATACCTGGGAACCTTCTAGTTACGGATATATTGGGGGTCAAGCTTCCAACTTTTTCACAAGCTTTTTTTTTTAAATCCATGTGTTTAATGTACGATTTTTACTTTAAACACCTCCACGACCCCCGTACTATTCAATCCATCCATTAGCACAATGTTTTGAGTGCGTTACATTGAGTCCTACCGAAAAACGTGATTTTTCACCTTAAAAAAAAGTCATTTCCCAGCAATTTTTTTTTGCGTAGAGTTACTTAGTTTGATGTACAGAATGTTTTGTTGACGGCTTCGTAAAGGGTCTGTTTACACCCTGTATAGAAGCTGCTATCGAGGCGATTCCGATACTAGACGCCAGCACGTCATGCCACTACAGTCCGTCAAATTTCTTTAATAGATTTTCAACTTTATCGCCAAAGCTTCATGGTTGATTGGGAAAATTTATCGGTTACGGGTAGCTTCTGTTCGTCTGTAACTCGTACCAACCCACTTTTAATTTTCCTTTCAGAACAATTGAATGAACTGAAATGTTTATAAATATTGTGCACTTCTGAGGAGTTCTAACTAACTAGGTAAGTTATCACCGTGCGTATATGACCAGTCTACGACCAGTGTGTGTTACCAGTGATTACATACGGGACCGAAACGTGGTCGCTCACAATGGGCCTCATCAGTAAGCTTAAAGTCACCTAAATTTCAAATTCAAATTCAAAATAATTTATTTCAATCCATTTAGGATCATAAGTTATGCACATATTTGAAATAAAATTAACAATTAAAAAATAAAAATTTCAATCAGTATACAATAAAAATAATCAAATAAATAATATAAAATAAAACTTAAAACTAAAATTCCAAAATTATAATGTCAGAGACTACATAAAAATTAACAATTATAAAAATGAACAATACAACAACAATTAATTAAATAGGCAATACAAATTAAAACATGACTAATAATACACCTGCCTCTGAGTCATTTGTTTGTTTGTTATTACATTAACCATATAACAGTGGTTAATGTACCGACAGTCAAACCTGTTTGCAAATACGCTCAGGATGGTGTTGGAGGTAGCCCGGAGCCTGCGCCCCAGAGATGCGCACCGCTTCCGCATCGTCGTGTAGAAACAGTCGACACGGGCGTCGGCGAACATGCCCGAGGCGCTGCAGTGCCGGGGCAGCCCCAACAGCACCCTGAACGCATTATTATACTGAACACGGAGAGCGTTGTACTGCTTCTGGGTATATGACCCCCACAGGCTGGCCGTGTACAGGGACGTACAAAACGCTCTGAAAAGAGTTATTTTGACGGCCCCCGAGCAACGAGCAAACCTGCGGGCGATCATATTGGCCCTCACAGACAACGCCCTCCGCTCCCTATCGATGTCTGCATCGTCCCTCAGGTCAGAGGTCACGATATGCCCGAGATATTTAAATTGTTGAACTTTTTTTAACTTGATACCGTTTAATCTGATAGGTGGAACAGAATCCGGGCAGCTCCGACCCCTGGCCTGAAAGACCATGCATTCGCTTTTCTTTGCGTTATAGAGCAAACCGTGACCAAGTGCGTAACGCTCGCAGATGCCCAGCAACCTGGACAGGCCACACACCGAGGCACTCAGCAGCACCATGTCGTCCGCATAACTAATATTGTTGACACATACACCGTCAATATGGCAGCCGACACGTGTACTACTGAGCTCCTCTATCAGTGCGTTCACGTACAGGTTGAAGAGCCTTGGCGAGGTCAGTCCTCCCTGCCTCACCCCGCACTCCAACCTGTACGGCTCCGACAGAGCACTGGACCATCGAACGACGTTGACTACACTACGACTAAAGGACAATGGAGAGGGCTATGCTCGGAGTTTGCCCGAATCTGGTTTTTAGCAAAATAACAGATACAAACATTGGTGATGGAGCCCGGTGATGGGCCCGGTGATGGGGCCCGTTGATGGGGCCCGTTGATGGGGCCCGGTGATGGGGACCAGTCAGGGTTGCGAGTGAATGTGCAGTTTGTATCTCCCGGGCCCCTGACCCATAGTAGTGTTAGGAACAGTGGGTTTTTAATCGGTTAGATTAGGTTATCTCCGGTCGCACCAGACGTAGGGTAACCATGAATGATCTTTCTCCTCCTGATATGGAGGGAAGTGTAAATTAAGGTGTTTCCTACTCCTCCGCTATACTTTTCTGATTAATTTCGTTGCGGGATCCAAGACAGTTAAATTGTTTCTCTGGGACTTCGCCGAGCTTCATTGTCTCGGCGCTTTTCTGGTGGTCGTCACTGTTGATTCTGGCGCACAGGAGTTGCAGTGGTTTGGGAATAGGGAGGCAAGCTTGTCTCAAAAAAAATATCCATGAAAGATTTACCACAAAATTCACTAGGTAGCCCTAAGACACGTAGCCCCATGATGAACCCATGCATGCAATTGCATAAAGCAAGTTCTTCTTTTTTATCGTGTGGTTGCCTAACCTGGTGTCAGAGTTATTATGCCGCCCATGGGCCTCTGACTTGGCTTAACATGCCGTCGACAAATATCTCTCAGGCATGCTGGTTTCCTCACGATGTTTTCCTTTACCGAAGCAAGTGATAATTATTATACAACTAGCTGATGCCCGCGGCTTCGCCCGCCCGCAAATTATATACTAAAACCTTCCTCTTGAATCACTCTATCTATTAAAAAAACCCGCATCAAAATCCGTTGCGTAGTTTTAAAGATTTAAGCATACATAGGGATATAGGGACAGAGAAAGCGACTTTGTTTTATACTATGTAGTGATGATACGTACATGAATCCGGAAAACCACAGGTGCGTGTCTTGGGTTCGAACTCGAGACATAATATATGACTTGGCAGTCCGATGATCACACTAGACTATCACTGCTCTATAGCAAGTTAGTTGAAGAAATATCCATGCCCTTCGTTTTCCGAGTGTCGTTTAAAAGACAAATGGTGAAAAATGTCGACTTAGAAGACCTTCACCTTATCAGCCACTGAATGGTAACATTAGATCGCACCATTATCTAAGTATTTGTTTTTAGTTACAATAGCTTATCATACAAATATGTTATATTATTTATCAAACAAGATATTATTCTAGCAGGATGCGTAAATTTCTGATAAGGGTTGCAGTACTTAGAAGTTTGCAAAACATGTTATGTACTTGTTTATATAAAACATACGTACATGGGAGGATCGTCATGAAACTTTGCGAGGAATTGCGCGTATACATTATAGATAAAATAGATTTAAAAAGTTTTTATTTTGTGACATCACTATTGCGCCTCGTAAAATTACGGGATGATAACCTAATGACGTCATTAGAGAATAACATTGCGTCGCTGTTTTAATACGAACTTTGTATTTGATAATTTTATATGATACCCAAGATATCATTATTGTTTTAAACAATCTTCCTACTTCCGGCCTGCAATAGGCCGGTGCGTGCTCGTGGCTAAACAATAACAGCCGCTCGGGTTGAGCCGAGCCTAGTTTGCCTAGGTCAGCCCTGGGATGGGTGATCACCCATTTCATACCGAGATACCTCCATCCCTCGAAAAGCACGTTAAGCCATTGGTGGTTTGACGGTCGCGTGAACCTAGAGCACCACATTTGAGAAGACCTGTCAGTCAGTGCAAGCATTTGTCAGTTATACTAGTAGTTTGTTAGTTTGGGTTTATTTATTTATTTGGTACCAACAGCAATACGTACAAATAATTATTGTGAAACAATGAAAATACCATAAAGTGCTGGTATGTATGCCTATTTAAATCTTAATAATAAAATTCGAAACAATATAAAATAAAATTGACTTAATACTAAATGAAATGATATGAATTATTATGATATAGGTACTTATGCATTATGAGCGCGATATCTGAAGATTTCAAGATTTTTTATCTGGGTTTGTTTGTTAGTTGTATTTAACGTCCAGTTAGTGCAAGCATTTGTCAATTATTCTAGTAGTTTGTCAGTTTGGGTTTGTTTGTTAGTTGTATTGAACGTCCAGTCAGTGAAAGCATTTATCAATTATACTAGTAGTTTGTTAGTTTGGGTTTGTTTGTTAGTTGTATTTAACGTCCAGTCAGTGCAAGCATTTGTCAGTTATACTAGTAGTTTGTTAGTTTTGTTTGTTTGTTAGTTGTATTTAACGTCCAGTCAAGCATTTGTCAGTTATACTAGTAGTTTGTTAGTTTGGGTTTGTTTGTTAGTTGTATTTAACGTCCAGTCAGTGAAGGCATTTGTCATTTATACTGGTAGTTTGTTAGTTTGGGTTTGTTTGTTAGTTGTATTTAACGTCCAGACAGTGCAAGCATTTGTCAATTATACTAGTAGTTCGTTAGTTTGGGTTTGTTTGTTAGTTGTATTTAACGTCCAGACAGTGCAAGCATTTGTCAATTTTACTAGTAGTTTGTCAGTTTGGGTTTGTTTGTTAGTTGTATTTAACGTCCAGTCAGTGCAAGCATTTGTCTGTTATACTAGTAGTTTGTTAGTTTGGGTTTGTTTGTTAGTTGTATTTAACGTCCAGTCAGTGCAAGCATTTGTCAATTATACTAGTAGTTTGTTAGTTTGGGTTTGTTTGTTAGTTGTATTTAACGTCCAGTTAGTGCAAGCATTTGTCAATTATTCTAGTAGTTTGTCAGTTTGGGTTTGTTTGTTAGTTGTATTGAACGTCCAGTCAGTGAAAGCATTTATCAATTATACTAGTAGTTTGTTAGTTTGGGTTTGTTTGTTAGTTGTATTTAACGTCCAGTCAGTGCAAGCATTTGTCAGTTATACTAGTAGTTTGTTAGTTTTGTTTGTTTGTTAGTTGTATTTAACGTCCAGTCAAGCATTTGTCAGTTATACTAGTAGTTTGTTAGTTTGGGTTTGTTTGTTAGTTGTATTTAACGTCCAGTCAGTGAAGGCATTTGTCATTTATACTGGTAGTTTGTTAGTTTGGGTTTGTTTGTTAGTTGTATTTAACGTCCAGACAGTGCAAGCATTTGTCAATTATACTAGTAGTTTGTTAGTTTGGGTTTGTTTGTTAGTTGTATTTAACGTCCAGACAGTGCAAGCATTTGTCAATTTTACTAGTAGTTTGTCAGTTTGGGTTTGTTTGTTAGTTGTATTTAACGTCCAGTCAGTGCAAGCATTTGTCTGTTATACTAGTAGTTTGTTAGTTTGGGTTTGTTTGTTAGTTGTATTTAACGTCCAGTCAGTGCAAGCATTTGTCAATTATACTAGTAGTTTGTTAGTTTGGGTTTGTTTGTTAGTTGTATTTAACGTCCAGTTAGTGCAAGCATTTGTCAATTATTCTAGTAGTTTGTCAGTTTGGGTTTGTTTGTTAGTTGTATTGAACGTCCAGTCAGTGAAAGCATTTATCAATTATACTAGTAGTTTGTTAATTTGGGTTTGTTTGTTAGTTGTATTTAACGTCCAGTCAGTGCAAGCATTTGTCAATTATACTAGTAGTTTGTTAGTTTGGGTTTGTTTGTTAGTTGTATTTAACGTCCAGTCAAGCATTTGTCAGTTGTACTAGTAGTTTGTTAGTTTGGGTTTGTTTGTTAGTTGTATTTAACGTCCAGTCAGTGCAAGCATTTGTCAATTATACTAGTAGTTTGTTAGTTTGGGTTTGTTTGATAGTTGTATTTAACGTCCATTCAGTGCAATTATTTGTCAGTTATACTAGTAGTTTGTTAGTTTGGGTTTGTTTGTTAGTTGTATTTAACGTCCAGTCAGTGCAAGCATTTGTCAATTATACTAGTAGTTTGTTAGTTTGGGTTTGTTTGTTAGTTGTATTTAACGTCCATTCAGTGCAATTATTTGTCAGTTATACTAATAGTTTGTTAGTTTGGGTTTGTTTGTTAGTTGTATTTAACGTCCATTCAGTGCAATTATTTGTCAGTTATACTAGTAGTTTGTTAGTTTGGGTTTGTTTGTTAATTGTATTTAGCGTCCATTCAGTGCAATTATTTGTCAGTTATACTAGTAGTTTGTTAGTTTGGGTTTGTTTGTTAGTTGTTTTTAACGTCCAGTCAGTGCAAGCATTTGTCAGTTATACTAGTAGTTTGTTAGTTTGGTTTTGTTTGTTAGTTGTATTTAACGTCCATTCAGTGCAATTATTTTTTGTCAGTTATACTAGTAGTTTGTTAGTTTGGGTTTGTTTGTTAGTTGTATTTAACGTCCATTCAGTGCAATTATTTGTCAGTTATACTAGTAGTTTGTTAGTTTGGGTTTGTTTGTTAGTTGTATTTAACGTCCAGTCAAGCATTTGTTAGTTATACTAGTAGGTACGAAGGGTTAGGCAGAGGTGTACCTAACAAGTACTTACACCCACTTATGTTTAAGTCCCAAAGTCCTGTCATTAAAAAAAAAAGTGTGTTTGTGTTTTCATTAATTATCTTTTACTAGCTGACCCGCGCAACTTCGTCTGCGTTATATAAGAGAGACAGAGAGATGGTTAGAGAGAGTGTGAGACACTCTTAAAAGATAGACATAATAATGCTATCGCGGATTTTATAGAATTTTTTCCGTCATACACGATTCTTGCGTAACTTTAACCGTTTACGCAGCGCACGCAACGAAAGATCTCAAAAAGAATATTTTTTTCCTTTTTTTGCAACATTTTTTATTGATGCTCTGCTCCTATTGATTGTAGCGTGATTTTATATAAACGTTGTAACGTTGTTGTTCGTTGTTGTGTTCCCCGATTAATGGGCTAAACAGTAATAGATACTTTCAACTCGAACCAGTAGTTCCTGAAATTAGCGTGTTCAACCAACCAAACAAACACAGCTTTATAATATTAGGTATAGTATAGAATCAAGTAGGTAACAATTTAATTTCTCTGAAATAGTTGCATTAATCGCTAAAATATTCAGTTTTTCTAAATAAGGGCTTCCCTCGCCAGCCTCCTCAGCCTTTTTTTTTTAGTATGGGAAATCATCAAACAACTCCGCGGGGCTCGGAGCGGGAGGGAGTGTCAGACTTTTACTGACTAAAACCCATCCATGTTCCTTCCTCGCCCTTTGTGTTCCGGGGCCACGGTATCTCTTTCGAATAGTCCCGCAGCCCCGGCAGGCTTCGGCCCTTGCGGACCCCTTCCCTATTGCTGACTCTCTTTGGGGGCGCGCGTGGAACACGAACGCGCCGTCGACACGGCCTGTCGTCATGAGACGGACGGACGGCGAGCTAGCCCATAGCTCCCCGTCCACAGGCCCGCGCCTACGGTGGCCGGAAGCCACCACGTGGCCCCCGACGCCCGGGGCGTCTCCCGCGGCGGCCGGGACGTGAGGATATCTCCCTCTCACGTTCCGCCACCTCCTTCGCTAGCATGACTGCTTCCAGAAGGAGGTGACGGCGTCCCATTCCGTCTCGCTCCGGACCATGGCACGAACCAGGGCCGGAAGCGAGAGGTCGCCGCCGCCGATCGCCACCTCGAGGACACGGCGGTGCTCCACCGTGTCCTCCGGTCGATCCTCACAATGGAAATACCCGGGCGTTTCCTCCCACCCGATTTGGTGCAGGAACTTACCGAAACATCCGTGTCCGGTAAGAACCTGCGTCAGGCGGAAGGTGAGGACGCCGTGGCGTCTCTGCAGCGACTCCTCAAAGAGGGGACTTACCGCCACTATCGTGGCGTGCCCTAGCCTCCTCAGCCTTACGTTATCATCCTTAGACACTTGATGACAGTCATACTCCATCTACGTCGAAAGTTCTCATCAAGGTGCATAAAATGAGCCCAAACACGATATAGATGCTGTAAACTCTTGATGACCTCTTGCAACTGCCTTCCGTCTCCATCGTCGACCTTCGATGAAAGTCATACTCTAGCTAAGTTTAAAGTTTTCATCAAGGTCCATGAAATGAGCCCAAACTCAATTTAGCTGCTGCAAACTGTTGCGAACCTCTTGCAACTGACTTTTGTCTCCACCGTCAGACCTTCGATGACAGTCCAGGCAGGTCTTAAATTCTCACCAAGATGCATGGAATGAGGCCAATAACTATAATCTATATAATATATAAATATAATCTACGTAAACTGCGTATGCACAGCACAGTTCTTGCACGTCAAGAACACGTGAATTTATCAGGCTTCCGTTCGCTATACTTCTTTTTGGAGAAATCATCCTCATCATCATACTCCTGCCCTTATCCCAATTTATTTGGGGGTAGCATGATTGTATTCTTCTTCCTTATGTACTACTCTAGTACTTTTTGGAAAAATATTTCACGAAAAAAATAAGAAATGCACACAACTTATACAAAATGAAATATAGGAAATCTCACAGCATCAAAAAAAAAATTAAACAAATCACAAAAAGTGAAAATAATGTTGGAGGGTTTGAACCTGCAACCCCGTAGTTTACAGAGCGGTCATGAAACTGCAAGGCTATTTACTTCGTTGACATAAGCCACAAATAGCCGTTCTCATGTACTTACGTCATGACTGAAACGTCAAACAATTGAAGTATACGGAAATAACGCAAAATTGCCTACCCCCTTAAGGAAGTAGCGTGATAATATATAGTTTAAATATTGAAGAAGCCTATGCAGTAATTTTGACGTGATGCGCGCACAAACATTTAGTACCAACTACTTAAACCGAGGAAAGCTGATTTTCTTGAGTTCCGCTATTTTGTGCGTATTCACCTCAAAAATCAAATTTCAAGAAAACTGAGAAATTATATTTACCTGTATTAGATATGGAGTATATGTAGCAACTTTAAAAGGTTACACTTCATTGGTTTTGATTGTATAGGTGTTTGAAGTTTATTAATTTTAAACACAAAACCCTTTTTTTTGCGCCTCTGGATGAGATTTAAAAAAAATGCTAAGACAGGTATTTCTTTATTTTTATTAATAAGTATTTATTCTGAGTTTCATGATTCTAGAACAATCAAAAATTTTTTTTTTCATACAAACTTTACCCCCCCTTTTCACCCCCTTTTTCCAAAAAAATACAAAATTTCAATAGCCTATATGTTATTCTGAATGTATTTAAACAGATTTGTGAACATTTCAACAAAATCGGTTCAGCAGTTTTTACGTTCAAACAAACAAACAAACAAACAAACAAACAAACAAAAATTTTTTAAATGGTTTTAATATGTTCAGTTACTTATTTCAAGTCACCCTGGCTGGTTTTTTTTTTTAAATCTTCAATGAACAGATTTTTTGGTCTCAACGATTTTATTATATGTATAGATTATGATTAATATTGTTATTCACGTGTTTTATAGCGTTTTTCATCACGTGGTCTTGGGATAAACAGTACTTACGTCTATAGTGATTAGTTATAACTTATTAGAACGCAGATGGCAATTAATAAGTTACCGATTTTATACAAGGTGTAAACAACCTTATCACGAAGCCGTATAACCAAGCATTCTGTACATCAAACTAAGTAACTTTTCGCAAAATTTATTGCTGGGAAACGACTTTTTTTGGGGTAAAAAATCATGTTTTGTGAAAGAACTCAATGTAACGCACTCAAAACATTGTGCGGATGGATGGATTGAATAGTACGGGGGTCGTGGAGGTGTTTAAAGTAAAAATCTTACATTAAAAAGTTGTATTTTTTAAAAAAATGTCAAAAAGTTGGAACTTTGACCCCCAATATCTCCGTAACTAGAAGGTTCCCAGGCATGGTGTAGAGCAAAAAAACGATTGCAATGACGAGGAGAACAAGTGCCTTTCGGCTTTGTTAAGAGATGTTTTACACCCTTTATTATCTCCTGACTACGTAGTGATTGGACTTTAGATCTCATTACATAACACCACGCCTGTTATCCCCGAAGGGTACCTAATAAATTTCACCAGTTATGTTTAAATCCCGTGTAATACCTAGTAGGCGAGTCTGTTGCCATTAAGGGGACTACAGGAGCTAAACGCGAGTTTTATACTGCAAAAAAGCATATGATTCACTGCAATAAACAAAGCCAGAAAAATATATGATATTCTTCAGGATATATACTAGTATGATAGTGTTTTGAAAACATAATACAACTAATTTTACTCGATAAAAAAAAATCACGAACTTATCTCTAAAAAGTTCTTTTAACGAGTAAAAACCATACTAAAATACATGAGATCGTTCTGATTTTTTGGCAAATAATTCTTCAAGCAACACATTAGCATGATAGTGTTTTATTTTTTTAGTCCAATCAAAAGATTTTTTGTAAATTGCAAAAACCACTAATTTCGCACTATTCGGCCCACAGTGACTAACGTAACAACCACTTTGTAGAGCAAACACTGATAAGAACTTTATTCTAACAGTACTTCAAACGAAGTTTGAACCACCACAAATAGAGTTGCTAATTTAGCTCCCAAATTTGGTCTCCGTAGAGCCCCTGCTACTGTAATCGCAGCATTGCTTTGGTTGCAATAAGTTGAAAAATAATTCGCCAACACTCCGATCGCCACACCGATTGCAAAGGCTACTACAAAACTCGTTGCGGTAGGTCTAAACCGGTTGGCATCGTAATTACGTAAGCATACAACTGGTTGAGTGTCCAGCGATTCCTAAGCAGGTTGAATAGCGGTGAAGCACCTGTGTAGAACAGCATATAGGTAGGTAGGTAGGTATCTAATACAGCAGAAGGATTTGTGCCTAAATAGTACCTAACAATAATTCTCATCATCTCGGGGGCCCATGTCCTATGTTGCTTGGAGTCGGTGCAACACGTTTATTTCTTGCGTTCTCCTCTGTCAACCGTCACGCTGTCATTTACCCCTTTTCAGGGTTCCGTACCTCAGTCGGCAAAAACGGAACCTTTATTGGATCACTTTGTTGTCCGTCTGTCAAGACCCTTTTTCTCAGGAACGCGTGGAGGTCTCAAACTGAAATTAATATCAAATACTCAGGTCTGCTATACCTTGGAGTAATGAAATAATCAAACGTGAGAGTCAACGCGATCATAAGATACCACAGTTTAAGTCGCATATTTTGGGATTTCTCAAGGAAATCAAAAACCTGTACTCCCCGTTGACCTCTAGAATCATGAAATTTGGCAAGAAGCACATTGTTAAGCAAAAATCGGAAAATAGGAAAACCGTAAATTTGTAATTTAATAAAAAAATACTTACCTACAAGTTTATACGGAACCCTTAGTGCGCGAGTTTGACTCGCATTCAGCCAGTTTTTTCTTTCATATCATTCCTCACACAATCCATCCAACGTTTCCTTGGTCTTCCACTCCCTCTCCATTCATCAACATTTATATTCTTAATAAGTAATAATAGTTATCTTCACACTTTTCGGCCTTTCGGTTAGGGATATTCGAGACCCTGCGAGTTTCGTTAAGCCGTTTGTCTTGGGTCCCAGCTGTTAGTCTAGTAGGGCTATTACCTACTTATCTCTGTTGACAGCTCAAAATGATAGTAACTGGGCTCAGCCTCCATCAATTAACGGTCAAAAGGTTTGTTTCGTATTATGTATGACCCTGTTAGTCACCGTAAAGTGATTTCTACTCAGTGTGATACGTAATACCAATATTATGACATTCACGACTGTCATCAAAGTTCGGTGTAGGTACAACCGAAGCTTGATAGTCACTGGATATCAGAAAGATACGTAATAGCCCTGCTGGACCGGCAGTCTCGACAGAGATGACGACAAAATCGCTAACTTTCAATCGCTAATAAATAACTCACGAATAAATTCAGTTGCACTAATGATGAGCATTGAGTTAGAGCATAAAGTAAAATCTTCGTCGAAGACCTAGGCAATCGGACCAACAGCCACACCAACAATTTTAACTTCATAGAATAGGTAACCTCTTTATTTTAATTCGTTTCGTTTGTATTCTAAGAACAAGGCAAGGATACCAACAGTCAAAGTACACAATCAAACTTCATGAAATAAACATAATATATTTATTTTTCGTCCTTTTATTATTTTACATGTTACTGTTTCATTTCCTCGCAATCGAAGTGAAAAGTAGAATGTACAACTCGTCCATAAAACCCATTTTACACTCTACTTAATATCGCAAGCTCGCTCGGATGGATAAACGTCTCGCGTAAAATGGTGCGTTTTATGCACTTGATGTACAATCTACTGTTGTACAACTAGCTTTTTACAAGCAGCTTCGCCCGCGTGTATTTCGAAAATTATCTCACGGAGTTAATGAACGGTATAATCACTACATAGTATAAAACAAAGTCGCTTTCTCTGTCCCTATATCCCTATGTATGCTTAAATCTTTAAAACTACGCAACGGATTTTGATGCGGGTTTTTTTTAATAGATAGAGTGATTCAAGAGGAAGATTTTAGTATATAATTTGCGGGCGGGCGAAGCCGCGGGCATCAGCTAGTATAAAATGTATGTACCCTATGTTTCCCAGATCATGGTGTCTCTCTGAGCCTATCCAGGTCCGTTTAGTTGAAAAGTTTGCATACAGGCAGCCTGCAAGATAGACTTTTGCATGTATATTCTTTTGTTTTGTGTGGATTTATGTACATAAAAAAATAGTACATTTTGATACAAGTGGAGAAAGTTTGTTAATGCATTCGAGGCGGCATTAACTCCCGAGCCGTAGGCGAGGGTGTTTTTGAGCTGAGAACTGCAATAACAAATGTCCACGTGTATCAAACGACGTTTTTCAATACTTCTGAAGAAATAAAATACGAAAAATATTTTTGTCATCAATTAATAAGAAACTATGATTTTAATTTTCTTTTTTTCCGCGCTTTGCTTTCGCCAGGTTGAAGGAGAAGCAAAGGTATGAAGCCGCTAAACAGCCTAATATAAAAAAATGATTTTTTTTTTATATTTTTGAATTTAGAACACAAATAAATCTTAATTTGTTTATAAAAGTAAATATTAGTTTTAAATAATCATGTTTGTCTATGATATTCTATTTATAAACACAATTTGAATATTTAAACAATATATTTAGGCGGTAAAGACGCATTATTGCTTTGCCAAAATTAAAAAAAGACATTCACCTCCGACTTAATGCATTGAACCAATTTGAACTAAGTATAGGCAGTATAGGTATAGTTATCTGTGGCAATTTTCATGCCCGCACACGTGTTGGAAAATGAAAAAAATCGCACGCGTGTGAAATACATTACATGTTGAACTTAATCATAGTGCGTTATGAACCAGTTTTCGAGGAAGTGTATTGAAAAGAATATTTCAAAATTCAAAATTTCTCACGCGTGGAGCTACTAATACCATCCATACGTCAATATGACGTAAAGGGAGGTATACCAGAACCATTGCATGTTTTTAAAATACCTGACTGAGTTTCTATGAGTATGGAGCTCGATTTGCAGACCACTGTGTGTGGGCCGAAAGGTTTTAAGCCTCCCTCAAGGTGGACCGACGATGAACCGAGAGAATCTGCTGAATGCAAAAAGCTTAGCAACAGTCGCTGTGGTGACATTTGTGGGAGGACTAACTCCAGCTGATATAAATGGTGATTATGATTAAATTAATATGCCAACATTTGAAGATCAACCTGGATCTGGAAAATTTATTGGTGAAGGTATGTTAGTAGGTACCATTTAAAAGTCATCGCCCAAGTAGAAAGTCTATACATACCAGTACATCCAATGAATTAACTAATCCCAACAAAACAATATAAATATTGTAAACTCGTAAACGAAAGCATTTTTCTATCTGTTACGCTTTCAAAAACCCGCCAAAGCCACAGAAGAAAAACATCGTTTTTTCGCACAACTCACTAATGACATACGCCATTTTGAAACCAAACGCAATGCGCGCGAAAAAGTAGTATACCATTTCTTGAACCGGAATAAAACCTTTTTGGATCAGAAACGTCGTATCCTTTCGCTACAACTCTATGGACTTAATACCTTTTGGTGTTTTGACAAAATCGTGCAAAAGTAGTATACTATATTTTAAGTCCAAATGATGAAACGTTCTAAGTAAACACAAAAAAGCCTAACATACGTCGTTTTAGACTTGAAAATCAGCGTCGAGTTAATATAAATGCGTGGACCGTAGTTCTAATATAGGTGAACGAGACAATTTGTACGTACTATGAATTATTTAAACTTGTTATAGTTTTTTTTTTGTAGTAACGTAACACTGGTCACGTTTTCGGGATCAGCAAATACGATTATAAGGACCTAAAGGCGATGATTTTATGAACTGGGATCGATCTATTTTGACTGATAGGCATTTTGAATGCTAATGAGGTCTGATATAATCATTTGATATTGTTTTGAAGAGAACTTCTTACAGTGCTTATTGTTACTGTCGTCTAAGATGTGAATTTTGTAATTTAGAGTTAGGCCGAGTTGTGTTTTCGACAGGTACGTGCTAAGTTCCGTTTTGGGCGAGACTTGTGCTATAAACAGGCCACAAATCTAGTTGCCCTAGCTTGGAATCAAACCCAGGACAAAGCAGCGGAGAGGAGGAACAAATGGCTTTCATTAAGCAGTTGGATCAAAGGTCTTTTCTGGACATGTCAGTTTTGGACAGTCATAGAGAGGGAGGCTATGTCCCAGCAGTGGGAACGTTATAGGCTGGGATAAGGGCAGGAGAATGATGATGATTATTAAACTATCACTATTTATTATTAATTTACTAGCTGCAGCTGTTGGCCAGGACTTTGTTCGCATTGAAATTTTGATGTGTATGTGTGAGACTAAAAAATAGCCTACGAGCTATTATCAGACCTACCAAATATACACAAAATTTTCATAAAAATCGGTCAAGCCGTTGCGGAGGAGTTCGATAACAAACACTGTTACTTATGTCAATATCTCTCTTTAGGGTTCCGTAACCAAAGGGTAAAAACGGGACCCTATCACCAGGCTGTAGCTCATGAACCGTGATAGCGAAATTTTCACAGACGATGTATTTGCCGCTATAATAAAAAAAGCTAAGTTAAAAACTAAAGGGGGTGTACTACAATGGTACGAAAGTTCGGAACCCTTCATGCGCGAGTCCGACTCGCTCTTAGCCGGTTTTTTTTGTATCTTTTTTCGCAGACCATGCTGGAAGACATTTCGAAATAAGCATATCCTTTGTTCCTATTTTTCTGTTCCTTTCGTCTTTTATGTTAGTAAGTACATAAATAAATGGTAAATAAATATATATAAATAAATAAATATTATCGTTGGACACTAACACACAGCGCCATCTAGTGCCACACTAAGCAACGAGGCTTGTGACGTGGACACCAGATAGTTGATATACTACATATATACTTTTTATTTGTAAATACATATTTATTATACATTTAAACATCCATGACTCGGAAACAAATGTCCATGCTCATCACACAAACATTTGCTCCAACCGGGATTCGAACCCGGGACCCTCAGAACGTAAGGCAGCCTTACTACCGCTGCGCCATTCGGGTCGTCTTGTAAATAAATGAAGATGATCCTTCTAAAAACTTGATTACCTAGTCAAGTTATTACCAGTTTTGAAGTAAACAATTTGAATTTGCAATCACGTTTCTAGTAATGTCTTAGGTTGACCTGTCATCTAGCCTAACCTATAACCTATGACCAACAGAAGATTTCCGTTAACTAGTTTTGATTAGAGCTGGTTAACCAGTATATACTAGATTGTATTCATTGAGGACTTATACAACTAATTTTGATCGATAAAAAAAAATCACAAACTTATCTCTAAAAATATCTTTTAACGAGTAAAAACCATACTAAAATACATGCGACCATTCTGATTTTTTGGCAAATAATTCTACAAGCAACGCATGATAGTGTTTTATTATTTTAGTCCAATCAATAGAATTTATGTAAATCGCAAAACACTATCATACTAGCATATATCCTGAAGAATATCTTATATTTTTCTGGTTTTGTTTATTGCAGTGAATCATATGCTTTTAGCATTATAAAACTCGTGTTTAGCTCCTGTAGTCCCCTTAACAAAGCCAAAACGTACTTGTTCACTCCATCACTGCGATCTTTTTTTTTGTTCTAGACCATTCCTGGGAACCTTCCAGTTACGCAATATTGGGTGTCAAAGTTCCAACTTTTTCATGAGTTTTTTTTTTTTTAATACTTACCAGCTTTTTAATGATATAAATGTAACATTACCGCCACGACCCCCGTACTATTCAATGCATGCACAATGTTTTGAGTGCGTTACATTGAGTTTTACCGTAAAACGTGATTTAGCACCCAAAAAAAAAGTAGCTTTTTAGCAATTACAACTTTTCGGTAGAGTTACTTAGTTTGATGTGCAGAATGTCTGGTGAAGGGTCCGTTACCCTCTTCTGAGTCCTAACTATAGGTAGCTGCGAAACAAAAAGTTTACCAAACTGAAATAAAAATACGCATACTCAAACGTTGACGAGACGAGACTCGATGTATAAAGACCAAAATAGTTACGAAACGGAACTTCTTCTTTCTTCTTTATGGGGTTTAGGTTTCCGCACTTAGTCCCTAAAGTGGACCATTGTGCGAAACGGGACTTTGGCTACGGTATTTTGTTTAGTTGGCGAAACGGGAAAGTTACCAAACGGGCGCGGGCGTCCCGTTTGGTAACTTTCCCAACCTTATAGAAATGACATGTTCATCTGCTCAATTCATTTCATTTAGCAACTTTCATTTGCCAACCGAATGATCGAACTTTCGGTTGGCAAATGAAAGATACTGATTGCTGAAAGAAGAAACCCAATATGAAATTATGAAGCGATGAACAAATGTATTGTATTTTCATCGGTTAAAAAAAAATTAAAAAATGGTTTTTATGTTCATTTTGTATTCAACGTGACTTTTGTGACTGCCTCGTTAGTCGAGTGATCGCAAGAGCGACTGCTGAGCAAGAAGTCCTGGTTCGATTCCTGAGTCGGGAAAAATGCTTAGGCGCCTCCCCGAGCAACGACCTCGAGCAAGCAGTTTTTTGGAGCCTACTCCTCTTTATCCAAAAGAAAAACGAACTAATAAAAAATACAGTAAATTTCTACATATTCTTGACTCCAAAATTGACGTTTTTTTTCTTTAAGTAGCCTATTGTTTAATAAATACCCTCACAACGAAACCACAGAAATGAGAAATAATGATTTATAACATGCTACTCTTCGTAAAGTAACCATTATTTTGATTGCTACTTATACAAATGGATAGGCAATTTAATAATGAACATACTGGTCGTTTTTTTTTTTTAAAAAACGAATATTTTTGATTTTATAAAGAATAAAACCACTAATTTCGCACTATTCGTCCCGCAGTGACCGACGTAACAATAACTTTGTAGTGCAAGCTGATTAGAACTTTATTCTAACAGTATTTCAAATAAAGTTTGAACCACCACAAATAGAGTTGCTAATTATTTTGGTTGGGGAGGCGCCTTATGGGGTTTTTCCGTCAGTAATTTCTCAGTAGCAGCCACTGAATCTGGCTGGATTCGTGCCGGGTTGATGGCTTAGACTCGCCCCTTTTACATGTGACTCAAACATAACTGACGAAATGTGGGTGTACTATAAGGTACACCTCTGTCTAACCCAGCGGAGATTACAGGCGTGATATTATGTTAAGTTAGGTAGAATTTAAATATTTAGATTTAAGTTCATTTCACTTGTGTTGGCTGGTCCAGGAATGTGTTGGCTGACCAGTGGAACTTATCCTTGGAAGCGACGGAACACCACGTCCTGCGGCCAAAAGTCTTCCCCCATCACCATGGGCAGATAACAATTCGGTATTCGCACCACGAACGCCTTGAACTTGACCACAAAATTGTAAAAATAAAAAAAATAAAAATGTTATTGAATGGGGAGTGTAGTGTTAGTTACAACGCAAACACTAGGTACCTGTTTTAGGGTTGAACCACATCGGGTGCTTGGAGAACCTTACCTACTCCAGTTATCATTCACCAAAATGATAGTGACTCAAACGTTCTAGAGAATAATGTTTCAATGACACTTTTTGTGTAGGATTTTTACCAAACAACAGATAACACAAGAATAAATCAAAATGTCTGACTGTTTACTAATATTACCTACGTGCAGATTACAGCTCCATTGATCTGACCGTCTTCCGAACCTTTGCAGACTGATCTTGCGATAGCAATTCGGTCACTTACTGACAGATTACTGATCGCCATTTGTTAAAATACTAGCACTTCGTCTGCGACGTCGTCCGCAAAAATTATGATAGCTCAGTTAATTTGCAAGATATAAACATAATGTATAGCCTATGTTACTTCCTGATAATTAAGCTGTCTATTCGTGAAAAATTGGTAATCGGTTTAGTAGTTTCGGAGCTCATTCGGATAAAAAAAAAAACAAATGAAAAAAAACTTGAGAGGTGTCAAGGGACACCCGGATGGAACGAAGTTCCTTTCGATTAATTAGTGAAGGAATTGTAATAAAATTTTATTTTTTCATAACAAAACATTCAACCACGTGCTTCCCACCCCCTCATCCCACGCACGGGTCGACCTCACCTCTGCCGATTCGTGTCTCTAACTTGCGGACGCAATTAAATCCGTCGTTTTTATTGATAAAAACTTATATTATTATTTGCGATATACGGTAGGTATCACTATAAGCGGTGAAATGGATGGTGGCTTACTATAGCAAAAAGTGTCGAACTTACAACTTTTCGTCTTAATTTTAAATGCAACATTAAAATGATAACATTTAAATGTACTGGCGGTCTTATCATTAATAGCAACAATATGTACCCGATAACCTTTAGATGCAGCATTCTGGGTGTCAAAAGACAAGACAGGGTTCGAAACACCACGCTGCGTTCCGAAACGGGCATAGTGGACGTTGGCATGATAGCTGCTAGGCTAAAATGGGATTGGGCGGGTCACGTCAGTCGCATGCACGATGACCGCTGGGCAAAAGTCTCCACACGATGGTTGCCGGAAGACGGATGGCACCGCCGAGGCCGACCCAGAAAAAGGTGGCGAGACGATTTGGACGCGTACCGCGAGGGTTGGTCCGAGGAGGCACGGGAAAAGAGCAAATGGAAGGAATTGGGGGAGGCCTTTGCCCAGCAGTGGGACAGTACAGGCTAACAAAAAAAAACCTTTAGATGGACCGGAAATACCAAAGAACTATTATCAATGAAAAGTAACCTTTTTACTTGACCTGAGAACAACACCAGATTTGCAATCAATCAGATTAGGTACGCTCTAAGATTACCATAGACACATAACTAAACTTTATTGTAAGAGGAAATAGCGGCGATGTCAATTTAAACTAATACTAATATTTTAAAGAGGAAAGATTTGTATTTTTCTAGTAACGTATAATTTTAAAAACTACTGGAACGATATCAAAAATTCTTTTGCCTTTAGAAAGCTACATCTTTACCGAGTAACATAGGCTATAAATTATATTGATATCATGCAAATTAGCCGAACTATCACAATTTTCGCGGGCGAAGTGCTATAGTATTACCTATTATAAAGAGGAAAGATTTTTGGAACGAAGTTCCTTATCGCGCGTTGCGAAAGGGGGCTAGACGGAAAAAATTAAGACGAAAAGTTGTAAGTTCGACACTTTGTGCTATAGTAAGCCACCATCCATTTCACCGCTTATAGTGATACCTACCGTATATCGCAAATAATAATATAAGTTTTTATCAATTAAAACGACGGATTAATTGCGTCCGCAAGTTAGAGACACGAATCGGCAGAGGTGAGGTCGACCCGTGCGTGGGGTGAGGGGGTGGGAAGCACGTGGTTGAATGTTTTGTTATGAAAAAAATAAAATTTTATTACAATTCCTTCACTAATTAATCGAAAGGAACTTCGTTCCATCCGGGTGTCCCTTGACACCTCTCAAGTTTTTTATTTGTTTTTTTTTTATCTGAATGAGCTCCGAAACGACTGGACTGATTTTAACCAATTTTTCACCAATAGAAAGCTTAATTATCAGGAGGTAACATAGGCTAAACATTGTGTTTATATCTTGCAAATTACCCGAGCTATCATAATTTTCGCAGACGAAGTCGCAAGCGAAGTGCTAGTATTTTAATAAATGGCGATCAGTAATCTCAGTAAGTGTCCGAATTGCTACCGGAAGATCAGTCTGCGAAGGTTCGGAAGACGGTCAGATCAATGGAGCTGTAATCTGCACGTAGGTAATATTAGTAAACAGTCAGACATTTTGATTTATTCTTGTGTTATCTGTTGTTTGGTAAAAATCCGACACAAAAAGTGTCATTGAAACAATATTCTCTAGAACGTTTGAGTCACTATCATTTTGGTGAATGATAACTGGAGTAGGTAAGGTTCTCCAAGCACCCGATGTGGTTCAACCCTAAAACAGGTACCTAGTGTTTGCGTTGTAACTAACACTACACTCCCCATTCAATAACATTTTTATTTTTTTTATTTTTACAATTTAGTGGTCAAGTTCAAGGCGTTCGTGGTGCGAATACCGAATTGTTATCTGCCCATGGTGATGGGGGAAGACTTTTGGCCGCACGACGTGGTGTTCCGTCGCTTCCAAGGATAAGTTCCACTGGTCAGCCAACACATTCCTGGACCAGCCAACACAAGTGAAATGAACTTAAATCTAAACTAACTATAATAGTAGTGAACTAACATGCATGCTTATATAATAACACAACTCTTGTATTTACTTTATATATGTTAGTTTAGGTATATAAATACATCTATGGGCCATTGAAGCCAGAAATAAATTGATTTTTCATCCGCCCATCTCGGAAAGAGTATTTTTGCTCTTCGATATCTGAGTGCAAAAGTCGTTTTTATCCTCTAGAGGATAAAGTAAATTGAATTTAGAACATCGTGTGCACTAAGTTTATGAATTTAAAACATCATTAAACCTATTTACTTCTACCTCCATGGTGCCGAATTTATCATAGGTACAACCTTTTTTAATTTGTTAAAAACTCAGACTCGGAACCTTCTTGGTGTACTTTTATAATTTGCTTTGCGCGCGCCATTTTCTTGTCAGGTCAATTGTTAAAACCTTAGGTTAAAAACAAGTGAAAAACGTAAAATAAGTGGTTTTGGCGACGAAGAAGTTTATTTGACGCCAACAGAATTGACTGAAACTGTTAATAATGCGCAAATGAGCTTTCTCCCTCAACAATCACGCGAGAAGGATTTGAAACAGTACGATATTAAAAAAAATGAAAAAAAATAGGTAGAAAATGCCCAAGGCATTAAGTCCACCTTTGTACAGTTTTTACTTGTGCATAAAGTTTTAATAAATAAATAAATAAATATTACACTCAACTTAACTAACTGTAGCAACGTTACTTTAAATTTTTCTCAATTGTACCTAAGTATTATTTGTTATAATTTAAAGATTATTCTGTAATACTTACCTATCATAATGTAGTAGTTAACACCTAAACTGAAATAAAAGTATCTTGTGATTGTAAATGTTTTTTTTTTGCATTTAGTAATTTCCTCGCTGAGGTGGGATGAAAAGTTACGTGTTGCACTCGAGTGCAAAGATTTTTCACCTCGTGCTCTTTTGATTCCCTCGCTAACGCTCAGGATTCTAATTTTTGAATCACTCGCTGCGCTCGTGACTCAATTTTAGAATCCTTCGCTTGCTCGGTTATCAAAATTGAGCACGCGGTTAAAAAGCAACTTTGCACTCTTGTATAACAAATAACTATTGTTTGTTGTTGTTTATTTTGGCCTATTCTTCTTCTTTGCGTGTCGATAGACCCAAATAATACCCGACCATTATGTTGCCACCTGCACAGGCCTGTCGTTTATTTCATGAAAAAGTCATTCAATGGGGTTAAATGAACTTGGAGGGTTGTATTGATGATTTTAATTATTTTAATTCTGTAACTACATACGTGGACTCATTTTTCATCAACATACAACCTGACACTGATCTGTAGGTAAATTGCGAAAACGCAAAAAAAAATGAATTTCGCGGCCTAACTTGACACTTCCAGCTTCCAGCAGACTACAGAAGCTAAATGAGCAACTCTATTTGTGGTGGTTCAAACTTCGTTTGAAATACTGTTAGAATAAAGTTCTAATCAGCTTGCACTACAAAGTGGTTGTTACGTCAGTCACTGTGGGCCGAATAGTGCGAAATGAGGGTATTTTGCGATTTACATAAAATCTATTGATTGGACTAAAAAAATAAAACACTATCATGCCAATATGTTGCTTGTAGAATTATTTGCCAAAAAATCAGAATGAGATAAGTTCGTGATTTTTATTCTATCGAGTCAAATTAGTTGTATTAAGTTTTCGAAACACTATCATACTAGCATATATCCTGAAAAATATCATACATTTTTCTGGTTATGTTTATTGCAGTGAATTATAATGCTTCTTTGCATTACAAAACTCGCGTTTAGCTCCTGTAGTCCCCTTAAGCCGGACACGCGAAGTAATGTTCCCGCGTTATCTAGTCTAGCTGTCTGTGTATAGATATCTAGATAAACATAAAGGAGGTGTGTCTGAATCACAAGCCTGAAGAGGTCGTTCTTATCAGACAGTGTCCCTTTTATTTTATCCTTCTATTTCTTCCTTCAGCTATTGTCTGAAGTCAAACACTTTCATGCACTCTTCAGTTAGGTACTGTTTCCTTATTGTGAAGTAACTAGGTGATTCCAGCACTCGTGTGGTTATTTTAGTGAAACTATAGAGAATTATACTAAATGTCCACGTGAATATGTGTGTGTGTGTGTGTGTGTGTGTGTGTCTACTTTTGTCCGCAGCTTCGCTCGCGTTAATTTAGAATTTGTCAATCAATGATTAGAAAGACACATGGGGCCATCTATTATCATCATCATCATCATTTTTTCAGCCGAAAGACGTTCACTGCTAGACATAGGTCTCCCCGCGCGTGTCGCCACATTTACCGGTTCCGTGCGACTCGCATTCAGCGGATTTCCGCAACCTCCACCAGGTCACCGCTCCACCTATAGTGGGAGGCCACGCAACGCAACGTCTTCCAGATCTTCTCGGCCCCGTCGGCCATCCGTTCTGCGAGCAATGTGCCCTGCCCACTGCCACTTAAGTTTGGCAGTTCTTCGGGCTATGTCGGTAACGTGGGTTCTCTTGCACGATCACGCAAGGAGACTATCAAGGACTCTAATATCATAAGAAAGTTATTGTTGTATTCCTCGGGAACAGTACTTTTATCCGGGATCAAAGGTACACTATGTCCGTTTCTGTACACCTGAAAACTTATACAGGGTGTAAACAACCTCATCACGAAGCCGCCAGCCAAGCATTCTGTACATCAACTTTACGCAAAAATTATTGCTGAGAAACGACTTTTTTTTTTGGGTGAAAATCATATTCTGTGGTAAAACTCAATGTAACGCACTCAAAACATTGTGCTG
Source organism: Xestia rhomboidea (assembly GCA_963853795.1). Taxonomy (NCBI): domain Eukaryota; kingdom Metazoa; phylum Arthropoda; class Insecta; order Lepidoptera; family Noctuidae; genus Xestia; species Xestia rhomboidea. The sequence continues at coordinate 1,958,236 of OY970783.1, forward strand.
ATGGATGGATTGAATAATACGGGGCTCGTAGAGGTGTTTAAAGTAAATTCTTACAATAAATTCTTGTATTTAAACAAAACTTGTCAAAAAGTTGGAACTTTGACCCCAATATCTCCGTAACGAAGGTTCCCAGGTATCATATGGTGTAAAACAAAAAAAAATATCGCAATGGGGGAGAACAAGTGCCTTTCGGCTTCGTTAAGAGGCTTTTTACACCCTTTATAATTTATGCTAATAAAATGTAGGTACCTAAGTAGTGTTTTCTGCATAATCGATGAATCCATTTTTAAATGCTCCAATTTCTAGCTTTTGTTCGTTCAACTTTTGTTTCAAATTTTGTGTTTTATTTACTTTTATCGTGAGTTATTTTTTATCCGACTTCAAAAAAAGGAGGAGGTTACTCAAGTCGACCGCAGGTATATATTTTTTTGTTTGTTCGCGGATAACTTCGTCGTTTATGAACCGATTTTGATGAATATTTTTTTGCTGGAAAGGAGATATCCCAAGGGTGGTACCATGATAAGGAAACCCAGAGAAATCGAGGGGAACCTTTGAAAATTGTAGTGGCGCGTACTGTGCGGTACGTGCGTTTGTTAATTTTTTCATTAAGTATTTTATAGCACTACTATTTAATGAAGGTCTGGAGTCGATCTGATGATAGAGCCGAAAGACAGTCGACGGAACTCCTCAACGATTAACAGCAATTTCCTGGTGTTTGGGCTTGATTAATTTGTTTAGATGAGAACTTTACACCTAGATGGGTTGTGATTATGACTGTCATTAGGGGTCTGATGATGAAGACGAAGGACAGTCAAGGGAACTCCTCAACGATTTACAGTAGCTCCGTTGTGTTTGGACTGAATTCATTTCTATTGATTAGAATTTTGCACCCATATGGGTTAAAAGTACCATTTTTTTTATACACGACGTCGATAACTTTACGTGAATAGTTTTATTTTCGTATGGTTTTGAATATGTACCCATTAGTTTATTGTTGTTAAATGTTATTTTGTGTATTTTATCAATGGGCCCTAGTTGCCTGATAATAATATGATTATTATTATTACAGGTCTGATGATGGAGACCATAGACAGTCGGGGGAATTCCTCAACGATTTACTTACAGCAGTTACCTTTTGTTTAGCTTAGGTACCTACTTCATACGGTTCAATATGCCAAAATTTTCAGATCGTACAAAAATAATACCTAATTATGATTGAAGATTCCACAAATATGTACAACTAAAAATGGAAAAATAAAAAACGTTTTTGCAAAAAAAAAAAAGTGAAAAATAACTTTAGCTTCGGAAATCGGTGGCAAAAAAAAAACTGAATCAAACATACAAGTCACTGACTTCTGAAGATTAAGTGAGATTCACTTTTTTTGTTTTTTGAAGTCGGTTTTATTTTTTTGCAAACATTTATATTAATTTGACAGGCTTGATGACAAACAGGATAGGTCCACACTAGCGCAAAACTGATAGGATTAGAATGGGGAACGACGGCCTTTGCCTTACATACCTACCTACATGTTTCGGTTTGAAGGGAAGGCGTAGGTACCAGGCATCGAGCACATTTGCTTACATTTGCAACTATGTGCTTGATGGAACCAGGTTTCGTCTCTGAGCTGCCAAAGCGGCTATGATGGCAAAGTAATATCCGTAAGTGGCGTTGATGATCAATAGTTAATTTAATCTCTAGCGTATGGATAAAATATGATAAAATCTCATAATGAAATCCAAAGCATCGATTAGTTTTAAACGTTTCGTTATATTTTCTTCATGGGAGCCGATGTCGAATCTTCTGATTTTCTGGGTATCTGGCAAAGAGTAAAGAGATATGTACTTAACTATAGAGGAACGACTCTATGGAGGAATCTAGGAAGCAAGTATCCAAACTTGAACTGTCGAATTGACGTTTACGGAAACGTCACTAAGGTTGTGCAAATAAAAAACGTTGTGATTTAAATTATCGAACAATTTCTATCGTCATTTATTGTGAGTATCATCCTGTTATTTTTCTGACTGCTAACAAGAAAGCAGTTTTTAATTTGACAACTAATAAGCGTGCAAAGTAATAATCTACTCAACTTCTGTATTTTTTACTAATTTTTTTGGTGTAAAAATATCACTTTTGATACGTTTTCTATATGTGAAAACTCATAATTTATCAGTCATGTATCGATTCATTGAAATATTAATTAAATTGCCAAAAATATCGATAATATAAACTTTTTTTTTGACAACCCTAACCTAACTGTCAATGTCAAACAAATCACAATTTGTAAACAAGCAAGCGTCAATTAAATTAAATATTGTTATTTTTCAATTTACCTCTCATCACTAGGTGATAAAACATTAATCAGACTGTTAAAAATACCTCAATAAGTCTAAAACATAGTTTATTGTAAGCAAATAGTGTGAAACATAAGATAAAAGAACATAAAATGTCGGACGTAGAAGTTGAAGTTCCTTCTACGTTTAAAAAGCGTAATGTTAAGAACAGAGGCGGTAGAAAACGGAAAACATCTAGCTCTGAAGGTAATTTACAAGTTACAGTACGTTATTGTTAGGATGCTTCTAAATTACCTGTGAAATAGGTTTTGAGGTTATGTTGGTGACTCTTGAAATGAAAATAATGCCCATTTTGTTGAAGATATTTCATGCTAAACACGGTTTCTTCACTGGATAATAGATTTGTTAAAACAGTCGTTGCAGTATCAAAATATTAGCAGAATTCATTTATTAAACTTACCCTAGAATTCAAAATATAATCAATATCTATTTACGCTCAGGATCAAAATTAAATGAATTTAACCTGCTTCTTCCACATCGTTCTCTCAATACTGATATTGCGATATTACGTCACCAAGCTATGCAGTCTTCTGCAGTGTTGACCACATACACCGGCTGCCTCGAACAACCTTCTCAAAAATTTAAATCTTAGCTCAGTCAACATTAAAATCGGCATATTACAACTGACAACTGCCCAAAAGGCTGATGATAAGTCTTTAAGGAGTATTCTATAGGAAGAAAATAGGTTTATACTTCACTTGCTTAGTAAGTGTACCAATACTACCCCACTAAAAGGCTTGAAAGCTGTTCATTAAACCTTCTCAAAAATCTATGCAGTTTATTGTATGGAATTTCATTACTGCCCTAAAAATCAGAGTAGTATAATCCATTACTAACGCATTTTGTTTTTTTTTAAGTCTTGATGACGTTGTAAGCAAGTGTAGTATAAAGCAGTATATATCACTCGAGGGTAAGTACAGATGACTAAACTCGTGTGGTTCACGGCCCTCCGCTTCGCGTTAGGCCTCAAATGCACACTCGATTAGTAATCTGTGCCTTACTCCCCTCGGTGAATAAATAGCTATTATTCGGCACAAACAATAGTTAAGTTAACACTATTCATGTGCTGCATCATTATGAATGAGTACTTAATGTTATAAAGTTTAGAAATAAAAAGCTTTTTTTTTATTGTGTGCTGCATCTTGTTAGATTGAAAGCTGACCCGAACATGGTTGATATACTGTTGATGATGTAGAATACAATTCTTCAATCAGACTATAGGCCTTTCTAGTATACCTATTTCTTCTTCTTTATCGTGTGGTTAGTGCCTAACCTGGTGTCAGAGTTTTTATGCCGCCCATGGGCCTCTGACTTGGCTTTACATGACGTCCAGAAATATCTCTCAGTCATGCTGGTTTCATCACAGTGTTTTCCTTCACCGAAGCAAGTGATAATTATACAATACGCACATGAATCTGAAATATCAGAGGTGCGTGGTATACCAACTATACAGTCCACTCCTCCATAGATGACATTCTGAAATGAATAGTTTTTTTTTTTTGCTTAATCATGCGATCAGTCGAAAGAATATGAGCAGATGTGTTGCAGTTAATTCCCCATTAGGAATTTCTCAATCATTAGCTTTGGCTATCCAGTATATGCCATCGTTTCAGCCTTCGCATTGCCTCTGAAATCGTTCATTGTAGGGCTAGCTGGTTTGGGTGATCCTTCAACCTAGTTTTGTATTTGACATTGGCGTTGTTAATTTCCTCTTTCACTGTTTTCATATGTAGGTTGCTGTGGATTTCAGCAATTTTTAAAAATGAATAGTAAAACATTAAATTAAACAAATATCCTTAAAATTTCAGAGAAAAACAGTTCTTCTTCAGATGAGCAAACCGTAATCCAGCCTACGAAGAGACCCCAGAAACAGAACCCTAACATACAGAGAACTGCTGGAACTAAAAAGAGTAAACCTGAAATAGATGTTGGAGGAAGTGACAGTAGCGATGAGGAGAAAGTAAGTTCTAATTGACATTTACAAGAAAATCTTGAGAACAGACCACTCATGGTAATGAGAGGTTTTCTTTTTGAGTACTTAAAAAAAAATAGTTTCCAAGAACTCGGTAGATGGCGTTGAACGTACTACGTTACTAGGTGCCAAAGCTTGAAAAAAAAAACATTGCGTCACGTCACATACGCTCGTTGACTGACAATTTCGTTTGCATATGCTTCCGAATTTAACCATTATATCCAAGTGAAATAATGTGACGTTCCGTTCCTTGCAGTAACTTACCAAGTTCAGCGCCATCTATCCAGTGACTAGGAAAGAGTTGAAAAAGAAATAGAAAAACCCGACAACAATAGGCTAGTTTCCACCATCAATAAATTGCAAATCTATTTAGTCCGTCAGTTAGAGTAATAGAAAATAATGGACACGTATTTTTTGTTTTTGTAAATCAATGAATATTGACAAAGATAAAACGCATCAAAACTCGGGAGTGGGGGCTCGTGACGTCACAACGCACTAAAAATTATAACACGGCGTGACATATTGAGAATTTTAAAAGCGTCGTATCTTCGTCAATTTTGGTTTACGTAACAAAAGAAAAAATATGTGTCAAATATTTTTTGATAATCTAACTGACGGACTAATTAGATTTTTTCAGGACACAAGCCTAATGTCGGGCAGTGGCCCACCAGACATAACACCTGTCTGGTCGGAGGATTTTCCCTTTTTTAAGGCTAATGAACAACTTGACACGCTTTTCTCCCTATTCCCCAAACTGATGTCCCGAAATGGACGTTAGCGCCGCCTTCGAGCAACGTGACGTCATCATCATCAAGTTCACCCTGTTCTTCATACTCCCTGTTCACTTTAGTAACTAAATTTATTAATTAAGTGGTTTGTAATGGCAACCCTGAAATCAATTTTTGGGCTTAGCAACATTCCTAGAGACTTTTTTTTGTTCGGGCTCTCTGGCTCCCGCTTTCTTGTCGTTTCTTTTCGGAGCGCGTCGGCGCACATCATTTCCTCGTCATATTGAAACCGTCATGATATTTCAAAATCCTTAAAGGTTGTGCCAATAACATCAGTTTCTCGTCTAATCGTGAGTGTGCTATTGAATCGGTGCTCAAGCTTGCATGATATCTGGATTCAGCCGGACCGATAATTAAGGAAGGTAACTTGTACAGCGACTGGGTAAGTCTGGCGTCAGTACTGGGTAGCTGGAAGGGTTCCTTCGTGAAGGTTCTGGTTTGGAAGACATCGTCCTGGGAGCAATCAGGTGAGTGCCTATTCAGAGCACACCCTTTTGTCGTAAAATAACATTTTGTCGATTTTCTCGTTCGGGCGTTATCGTTGCCGCCTCAAAATTTACAGTCCATTTAATATCTCGTAAAAACACTCCCAAAATTGCCTTTTTTAACTTACTACCCTTGATTACCACGGTAGAGCGCTACACTCGATCACTGAAATAGTGATTTATAAAACCTTTTAAATCACTATTTCAGAATTCAAATTTCGTATTGATGATAGCAACGCGATCCACCTATAATGTTCCTACTGCTGGAACTCAAGCCTCCTCATTTCCAGAGGGAGGGCCGTAAGCCTCCTCATTGTAAGAGGGAGGGCCGTAAGCCTCCTCATTTCCAGAGGGAGGGCCGTAAGCCTCCTAATTGTAAGAGGGAGGGCCATAAGCCTCCTCATTATAAGAAGGAGGGCCATAAGCGTCCTCATTGTAAGAGGGAGGGCCCTAAGCCTCCTCATTGTTAAAGGGAGGGCCGTAAGTCTCCTCATTGTAAGAGGGAGGGCCGTAATCCTTCCGAACCCATTGCGTGTTGGCCAATGTCAAATGTCATAGAATTTCATGATTCTATGACGTCCTGGTTTCTCACAAAGAAGCACACAGTAAAGAACAAAGTTTGAGCAAAGTGTTATTTGGTTTTTCCATTAGGAATTTGTCAGTAGCAGCCACGGAGTTTGGATTAGTGCCGAACTGATGGCAATAGGCTCGCCCCTATACGTGGGACTTAAACATAACTAGTGAAATGCGAGTGTACTATTAGGTACACCTCTGCCTACCCTTAGGGTAGATGACAAAAAAATCTAATTAGTCCGTCAGATAGATTTCTAATAGTATATTTTATATCGAGGAACTAAACGAAGCCATAATATACCAGAGGTGGTTTCAATGAAACCGAGGGTATATTAAGTTGGCGTTTAGTCTCGAGGTGCAAACTGTACTTTTCACTTTGAGTGCGAGAAAAATAGTCAATTCAGTACAAAAACATTTATTATTCCTCCAGTCCATAGAACTTTCGTAAGATTTTTTAGGTAAATCTTCCGCAATTTTCGCGGCAAAATCGGCGATTATCTATTATGTCTTTTGCTCTTTGCTCGACGTCAAACTCTTCACTCTCACTGGATATTCTTAATAAATTTATTTAAGACCGAACAAATTTACACTCGACAAAAATTCTGAAATTTTCGTGGTCAGTTTTTTCTTCTAAACCAGTCACAGATTAACAATTTAAAACGCATGGCGCCACCTTCTTTGCGGAAAAACCATGGAACTAAAGCTCTCAACATTTTCGCAATGAAGATGGTCCACAGTTCCACACTCCACAGATAATAGTAGTATATTTACTGGCTGTTTGAGTTTGTCTATGTCACATGAAGGAAATTAAAAAACTAATTACTTTTCACTCCCTAGGGACTAAAGTGGTCACTTTACTTACTCCCTGTTCCTAGGGCTATATTGGCGTACTTTTAGAGCATGAGAAGTAAAAAAAAATATTGGACACATATTTTTTCTTTTTTTTACGTAAACATAAAGTGAAGACAATACAGTGCGTCGAAAAGTCGTGTGACGTCACATTTGAGTACATTTTTACTCGAAATTTGCCGTCACAAGCCCCCACTCATGATCTTTGACACGTTTTATCTTCGTCAATTTTTATTAATTTTATAAAACAAAAAACACGTATACAATATTTTTCGATAATCTAACTGACGGACTAAACAAAATCATATTTATTTTAGTCAGCCACCATCCCTATTACAAGCGTATTTATATTACTATTTATTAACTTGCAAGGGTTGAAGCTCTGACCGACCGTCCATACATTTTTGTCTCGTAAAATACACTAAACACAGACACTCTTTCTTTCAAACTAATCGTTTTATCACTTCTCTACAGTGAAATGTGTACGCAACGGACCTTTTTGGGCATTATCTTACATTATTTACTGAGAAAAACAATAATGAAATCCCGGCAAAATTTGACACTTCTTTAGTAGTGTGCGTGACTTTTGACAAGCAAACCAAAAGCGTTGTTTAGACATTGACACGCTAGATGGCGTGCAGACGATCTTATAATTCTGATAAATCAATATCTTAAAGTTCAATAATTGGTTAATTCCCTTTCCAACCGTTCAAAACAAAAACAATATAAAATAACATAAAACTGATGACATAAACATCAATGTTTTGTTTTTTTAAAACTTTTCTTACTTATTATTGTTGTATGGCAACATAAATACCAATAGTCGTAGGTATAGGTTAAAAGCAACGATGCCGTTCTTCCTAACCTTGACCTACATGCATTGTTGACGTAACAAAGCGTTGCCAAACTTCGTTCACTTGTATAGACTGTTATAAAATACATTCTTATTTCGGTTGTGACGCGCTATGATTTGCGCGCGGAATTTCTTGCGTATTAAATTTTGTATGCTATACATTTTCATTGATTCAAATTGCATTATTTCTCTAGTATATATTTAGTTCATATTATTTAGTAGTAATTATTTATTCTAAAAACGCAATTCTATTTTTTTCGGTGGTATTTGAAACAGCAAGTTGACCCGTGATTTTTATGAAATCTCGTCATAATACTAATTACCTACGTCATACGTAGCAGTGATGAGTACAAAGTCAGTGTTTCTTAATATTTGAATGTGTTTGAATATATTTTTGGTCAACAATAGATATAATTATTAATCGGTTAACTACCAAAGTAGTCACAAAATTAAACTTGCAAACATGTGCAAAATATAGCTTTGCCGGGCGGGACACCTTTTACGCATTTTGCAAACAGTTTCAGACAGACGGTCAGACATACATTAATATTAGTTGGTTTTATTTTGTAGTAGGTACCTAACTTACCAAGCTCTCGCTAGTTCACGTCAAATTGTTATGGTGCGTTCAGAAACAAATAGAAATCAGTTACTTACAATCTTATTTGTGCTTTATTTTAAATAAGTAACTTATCTAATCTGATTTTGTTTTCTTATTTGTCGACCAATTCTACCAGGAATATAAAGATAACATTGAAATATAAAGATAAATAAAATGTAACTTTTTCTAGATCTTTGGTTTCGAACGCAACCCTATTTTATTATCTATGATTTGGAATATTGCAATTTGCATCATGGTTGTGAAATACGAATTTACGATACTATTACATTATTTTAAATTTTATTGATTGTGGAAGCTGGTTCAAATATCTAAATGATTATCTGGGATATCTGGGCATCGCATTGTGGACTTGAAGGATGTAAATGTAATGGAGTGGGCATTTCTTCTGGAAATATGTACCTACATCGAAATATGTGTGAATCTAACAAATTGAATTTGTTAGTGAAATTGATGGATTTCGAAGTGAATTAATTTTCAAGTGCAATATGTGTCATAAAATTGTTCGGAGAGCAGTGATTAAATAAATACTGGACACAAGCAGCTCACAACAAGTCCTATGGATATTCCGGATATTCCAACAATGTCAGCTTTATTTTATTATGAAAGATCAAATTGCTATTCAAAAAGGTTATGAGGTGTCTTCAGACGGCGCGGCATTCCATTTGTTACTGTATAAGTAGATTGTATATGGAGCATGGTTCAAAGGTCAGGTAAGTTAATATTTTACAAAACACGAATTTGGTTCTGTAAGACATTTCTAATACGTGCAATATTTACAAGTGTTGATTTTCATTTCCAGGCCTGCATTATTGGTAAAGAAACTACTAAATGTCTATTTCTTGCTGCTAGAAAGAAATATTGTTAGACATGTCAATATTATGAGAGGAGAAACATCGATATGAAAATTATGAAAAAAAAAACTGCTGAAAAAATTTTACTGGATCATCTACAGCAATGGAATCAGAGAGAAATGGCCCGCTTCATGTATTCGGAGTACATGAAAACTGCAAGGATTATTACTGCAATGTCAATAAAACATTGACAGATGGAACTGAAAAGAAGGAAGAAGATCTCGTAGAAAGGCTGAAAAATACTGCTCCAGAGGTGTGGGTTCTGATTTATGCAGCCAATGAAAAAATTGCTTTGAAGGCAGGTCGTTTGTCAAATGAGACAACAAATGTGGCAGAAAACTTTATGAGCGTAATAAACAAATTTAACTGTGGAAAACGAATTAGTTTAGGAAAAGGGCGTTCTTACCAGCGACGTGTTCATGTGGCAGGTAAATATAAAGTCTTTCCTTATATAACCCAATTTATATCGCCACAACATGTCTTTCCTGGAATATAACACTTAAAAATATGTTTTCAGGACTATCGCTTGCTAATGGACACAAATGGCATGAAACTGCATGGAAAAAGCAGACCACACAGAGCCCAAGGAAACATTTTAAAAATACTTAAAACGGAAAGAACAAAGCAGAATACGATAGCAATCTTCGACACGCAAACGATTGTTTACCAATTTATCAATATGAGAGTGTAGCAAAAAGTATGTTCATGCAACAATATAATAAAATTGTGAGGCCTTCAGGCCTTTTTATTGATGAAGAATTTGGATTTTTAGCTGGCCGTCCAGATGTAAGTTATTTATTTTTCAAACTTCAATTTTATCTTTGTGTTTGGCAAATGTGGCCAAACATAACACTAGTTATAATTGCGAGAAACAAAGAATAACCAGCACTAGAGACGATTGAATTTCTTATATCAAATCTCATAAAAAGCTACATCTGTGTTTTATATTTTATGGCAATTTGTTACAGGTATAATTGAAAATGAGAGAGCTGTTGTTGAGATCAAGTGCTTTCCATCATTGGCCAGGACAAATCAAAGCCTCGAGGCAGCTGCACTAGAAAAGAAGAACTTTGCTCTAAAACTGGACAATAATGTTTTAGTGATGAAGAAAAAGCACGATTATTACTATCAAGTAAACTGAAAATTCTATTGCATGTCCACATTTTAATTAATTTCAATATCTGGTTTTCTCTTACTATAATTAAATTCTATTCCAGGTTCAAGGCCAAATGCGTGTCAGCAAAATGGATAAGTGCTACTTCATATGTTTTATTTCAGTCACGAAACCTTTGACTGTAATAGAAGTTTGTCAGGATAATGAATTTATCAGCAATATGATACCAAAATTATCAGACTATTTAAAAACTGTGTTCTGCCGGAAATAATTTTGAGACGTGTTCAAAAAAATGCTAAATGTATAGATTTGAATGGTATGTACGCAAAGCTTTTCCTTTTTTTTGTCCTCATTTTAATAAATTTCAATATCTGGTTTTCTCTTACTATAATTAAATTTTATTCCAGGTTCAAGGACAAATGCGTGTCAGCAAAATGGATAAATGATACTTCATATGTTTTATTTGTCGAGATAATGAATTTGTCAGCAAAATACCAAAATTATCAGATTTTTTAAACTGTATTCTGCCAGAAATCATTTTGAGATGTGTTAAAAAAAGCTAAATGTATAGGTTTGAATGGTATGTACACAATGCTTTTACTCTTTTTTTCACTTCATAAATTGCATCAATTTCAATGTCTAAACTAAATAGAATATATTAGGTTATTCTAGTAAAAAATAGCAAAGAAGAGAAGTAAAGTTTTATTTTAGAGCAGCTAAATAATATTTTGAAGTGAATGGTACATAATATTCCTCAAAAGTAACAAATATTACCAATTACCTATGTTTTCTTTGCAGCAGCAGTATAGCAGTGGTTTCCAGACAGGAACTTTCAAAGCAGACAGGGTAAAATCAACTGATTCTAGTTCGAATTGTATTTTAGTAGTAGTTTGTTTAGAATCGACATTATCATGGTATATTTCTTAGTTTTAGATTTGATGTTATCTCTTGTATAAGAATTATAGTTTCTGTGTTATGAAATGTCTAATTATTGTAATAATTGGTACTATTACAAATCAGCATAATTTACTTCAAATACTTGTTTTGATAAAAAATTCAAAAGTGTAATGTAATAAAATAAAACTGCGTTTTATTGTAATTAATGTTGACATAATTTATTTCCCAAAATTATAAATAAATAGTATACGCCAACAAATACAAACTTTTATTTTTATACCTATCTTACGGTCGAACAAGCTATTTGGTTAAAAGTTTAACCCACAAATTACATTGTAAAATATAAACCAAATAGCTTGGTCGACCGTACATATATACCGTAGCAGGTTAAGCAGGTGGCGTTCTGTAGAAATCATCAATCTCAATACAGAAAAATGAAAAACTTGTTTTTTTTTCATTCACGCCATCTAGTGTCAATCCTTGTAAACGTAGGGCTTACATACTCACCCACGTCTGTGTGTGTAAACAACACTATGTTCAATAGCAAATGTTAAAATCCGAAATTGTGTCGAATTGGGTGGATTTTGTGGCAATGATATGACCCAGTTCGATAAAGCGCAATGTCCTCTAATCGCTAGCGCTACTCCTACGACCTAATAATTTTCCAATTACACAAAAACCCAAATTAACTAAAAAATGTTGACTTCAACGCCATCTAGCGGGGAAATGGCTGGGAGCAGCCTGTATGCATACCCTTAACACTAAATAACTTCATTCTTCTTACATTTTCAGGCAAAACAGCGCACAACACTGTCAGTACAACAACAGCGAGAGAATGCGACTGCAACATACGAGATGGACACTGAGAGAGACAGGGACGCACAGGCCATCTTCGAGAAGGCTCAGAAGATCAACGAAGAGTTGTCAGGGCAGGCTGATGATAAGGTATTTATGAAATTTTACTACTTCATTCATTATGATCATCATTTCAGCCGAAAGACGTCCACTGCCGGACATAGGCCTCCCCCAAGTGTCGCCACATTTTTCGGCCCCAACGGCCATCCGTTTCTGGTGCGGGGTGCCGTTATAACAACAAAAAATTAAAAATATTAAATGGTGCTCCCCTATAACGATGGTACGGAACCCATCATGCGCGAGTCCGACTTGCACTTGCCCGGTTTTTTTTTCTCTTCTTCTGCTAAAACCTTTGTACGTAATTATTTCCCATATCATTGAGATGCATAGAAAATAACTAGGCCGTAACTAATATTGGATTTAGTATGACGTCACTTAGACAAACATGCATTGTCATCCAAACTCAAAATCAAAATATTTTATTTCACATAGGCCTAGATGGGCACTTATAAAACGGTCACTTATAAGCCAATCGGTTGGAGAACCTAAACAAATAAACATTGCAAGTTGAATAAAAGTTTACAATAAAAAAGCACAACATTTTTTTTTGAACGCCATCTTAGTTGCGTTCAACAGTTTAAAAAAATATTTTAAATAAATAAAAATATCTTTGAATATCGACCCGAATGGCGCAGCGGTAGTGAGGCTGCCTTACGGTCTTAGGGTCCAGGGTTCGAATCCCGGTGACGCAAATGTTTGTTTTTTTTTTTTTTTTTTCTTTTTTTCGAAATGGCATCTCGCAGTTCAACCAGAGAGGTTGTCGTCTGCTTAACCGGACTTTCCTGTGGGTGCCTTAAGTGTAAGGCCTCCAGCCAGGGCAAAAAACTTACAAACTAAGCGACTACACGCTAAGGGCACCCCCTGCGGGGTACGGGCCTCGGCTTAGGGCGTCGCTGGGAGAGGACAGCAAGGGTACAGGCTGGATCGGAGTGGACGCAAATGTTTGTGTGATGAGCATGGTCATTTGTGTCCGAGTCATGGATGTTTATATTTACTATAATAAGTATATGTATTTATAAAAAAAAAAATCTATGTGGTATATCAACTATTCTGGTGTCCACGACACACGCCTCGTTGCTTAGTGTGGCACTAGATGGCGGTGTGTGTAATGTCCAGCGATATTTATTTTTATTATTTATTTTAATCAATTATTTATTTATTTTAATCATTTAAGTATTTATTTATTTTAATCATTTATTTATTTATTTTAATCATTTATTTATTTATTTTAATTATTTATTTATTTTAATCATTATTTATTTATTTTAATCATTATTTATTTATTTTAATCATAATATTCCAGGTGTACCGCGGCATGAACAACTACGCCCAATATTACAAGAAGCGCGACACCGCAGCTGGCAACGCTAGCTCAGGTCTCGTCAGAAAGGGACCCATTAGGGCTCCAGCGAACCTCAGGGCTACGGTCCGTTGGGACTACCAACCTGACATCTGTAAAGACTATAAGGAGACTGGCTTCTGTGGGTTTGGAGGTCAGTATCAAAAAAACATGTTGTATAACCCAATAACTCATCATTCATCATCATCATCAAAATAATCCTCAAAACCTAACCTCCGATCTCCTAAGGTAATATATCCTCTTAAGGTTAAGCCGCGCCTGCCTAGGTTGGTCTGTGGATGGGTGACCCATTACATACCGAGTTTCCTCCGTGCCTCGGAAAGCACATTAAGGGCGCGTTTGCATATCAGGTAAAATTATGCTGTTTTTCGGTACAATTTTATGGCGTAACCAAACAAAATCCAATATAACTAATAACTACCTCGTATAGATTGGTTCTTCATCTTTAAATAATAGGTACTTGATCATTCAAAATTTTTGTTTTTTATAATGTAAAATCGATCTGTCGTTGCCATTTTCCATAAAATTAACGATACAGGGTTGAGTTTAGGTACATTTTTTGTGCTATTATTAACATATTTTACTATTTCTAAAAATACTGTATGTTGGCAAACATAATCAATTCTTAATGCAAGGATTTTTTTAATCTAAATGATTTATATAGTTGCAGAAAAAATGAAAACCAAATCGTATTTTTTCACATTTTTTGCTATTCTGGATGAATCTTAATCGATTGCATTAGGGGTTATTTTATTTTTGATACCCGTTTTGATTTATTGCACAAGCAGTTTGAATGAAACTTTAGTCCGCGCACGGCCGCCGTCGAGAGTGGACACGTAACGCCTGTTTGGAGCGGCTCGAGTTGAAAAAGATCGCTGTACAAACACAAAATATTCGATAAACCAAATTTGATACTTGACAAGGCAAGATTTTTATTATTTATTAGTTATGATGAGACCTTACCTCCGGACTTGAGGAAGTGATTGGTGACTGCTACTGGAACTCCTTGACGTGTTGTACCAGGTGAGCTGAGTTTGGGCTCGTTTTGTTAGTTATGATGAAATCCGGACTTGATGGAGTGACCTGAAGGTGTACTTCGATGATTGCTACTGGAACTCCTTGACGTGTTGTACTGGGTGAGCCGAGTTTGGGCTCGTTTTGTTAGTTATGATGAGACCTTACCTCCGGACTTGATGGAGTGACCTGAAGGTGTATTTCGGTGACTGCTACTGGAACTCCTCGATGTGTTGTACTAGGTGAGCCGAGTTTGGGCTCGTTTTGTTAGTTATGATGAGACCTTACCTCCGGACTTGATGGAGTGACCTGAAGGTGTACTTCGGTGATTGCTACTGGAACTCCTTCACATGTTGTAATAGGTGAGCCGAGTTTGGGCTCGTTTTGTTAGTTTTGATGAGACCTTACCTCCGGACTTGATGGAGTGACCTGAAGGTGTACTTCGATGATTGCTACTGGAACTCCTTGACGTGTTGTACTGGGTGAGCCGAGTTTGGGCTCGTTTTGTTAGTTATGATGAGACCTTACCTCCGGACTTGATGGAGTGACCTGAAGGTGTATTTCGGTGACTGCTACTGGAACTCCTCGATGTGTTGTACTAGGTGAGCCGAGTTTGGGCTCGTTTTGTTAGTTATGATGTGACCTTACCTCCGGACTTGATGGAGTGACCTGAAGGTGTACTTCGGTGATTGCTACTGGAACTCCTTCACATGTTGTACTAGGTGAGCCGAGTTTGGGCTCGTTTTGTTAGTTTTGATGAGACCTTACCTCCGGACTTGATGGATTGACCTGAAGGTGTATTTCGATGATTGCTTCTGGAACTCCTTGACGTGTTGTACTGGGTGAGCCGAGTTTGGGCTCGTTTTGTTAGTTATGATGAGATCTTACCTCCGGACTTGATGGAGTGACCTGAAGGTGTACTTCGGTGACTGCTACTGGAACTCCTCGATGTGTAGTGGGTGAGCCGAGTTTGGGCTCGTTTTGTTAGTTATGATGAGACCTTACCTCCGGACTTGATGGAGTGACCTGAAGGTGTATTTCGGTGACTGCTACTGGAACTCCTCGATGTGTTGTACTAGGTGAGCCGAGTTTGGGCTCGTTTTGTTAGTTATGATGAGACCTTACCTCCGGACTTGATGGAGTGACCTGAAGGTGTACTTCGGTGATTGCTACTGGAACTCCTTCACATGTTGTAATAGGTGAGCCGAGTTTGGGCTCGTTTTGTTAGTTTTGATGAGACCTTACCTCCGGACTTGATGGAGTGACCTGAAGGTGTACTTCGATGATTGCTACTGGAACTCCTTGACGTGTTGTACTGGGTGAGCCGAGTTTGGGCTCGTTTTGTTAGTTATGATGAGACCTTACCTCCGGACTTGATGGAGTGACCTGAAGGTGTATTTCGGTGACTGCTACTGGAACTCCTCGATGTGTTGTACTAGGTGAGCCGAGTTTGGGCTCGTTTTGTTAGTTATGATGTGACCTTACCTCCGGACTTGATGGAGTGACCTGAAGGTGTACTTCGGTGATTGCTACTGGAACTCCTTCACATGTTGTACTAGGTGAGCCGAGTTTGGGCTCGTTTTGTTAGTTTTGATGAGACCTTACCTCCGGACTTGATGGATTGACCTGAAGGTGTATTTCGATGATTGCTTCTGGAACTCCTTGACGTGTTGTACTGGGTGAGCCGAGTTTGGGCTCGTTTTGTTAGTTATGATGAGATCTTACCTCCGGACTTGATGGAGTGACCTGAAGGTGTACTTCGGTGACTGCTACTGGAACTCCTCGATGTGTAGTGGGTGAGCCGAGTTTGGGCTCGTTTTGTTAGTTATGATGTGACCTTACCTCTGTACTTGATGGAGTGACCTGAGGGTGTACTTCGGTGATTGCTACTGGAACTCCTTGACGTGTTGTACAAGGTGAGCCAAGTTTGGGCTCGTTTTGTTAGTTATGATGAGACCTAACCTCCGGACCTGATGGAGTGATCTGAAGGTGTACTTCAGCGACTGCTACTGGAACTCCTCGACGTGTTGTACTAGGTGAATCGAGTTTGGGCTCGTTCTGATAGTTATGATAAGACCTGCTGGAAGGTGTAGGTACTTTCGTGATTATTAAAACAAGAAATCAAACGTTATCAATTTTTTATTGTGAAAATATTTCTTTGAATATGTCAAAGAGTTCCAGTAGCAGTCACCAAAGTACACCTTCATGTCACTCCATCAGGTCCGAAGGTAAGGTCTCATCATAACTAACAAAACGAGCCTAAACTCGGCTCACCTAGTACAACACATCGAGGAGTTCCAGTAGCAGTCACCGAAGTACACCTTCAGGTCACTCCATCAGGTCCGGAGGTTAGGTCTCATCATAACTAATAAAACGAGCCCAAACTTGGCTCACCTAGTACAACATGTCAAGGAGTTCCAGTAGCAGTCACCAAAGTATACCTTCAGGACACTCCATCAAGTCCGGAGGTAAGGTCTCATCATAACTAACAAAACGAGCCCAAACTCGACTTACGTAGTATAACACGTCAAGGAGTTCCAGTAGCAGTCACCGAAGTACACCTTCAGGTTGCTCCATCAAGTCCGGAGGTAATTCGTAAAAACAGCAAAAAGATTTTTTTTGTAGGGACCTACCATAATTTTATTTCTAAGAAATACGTAAAAATCTTTCAAAGCATCAAAATGAGTTCACTTGACTACTATTCTCGCAGTTAGTCGTGCGTACACTTGTGTGTATGACCCGTGTCAATGTAGTAGTTCGATTCTGTACCTATCAATTTTGCAAACGCGTCCTTAAGCCGTTGGTCGCGGCTGTCAATTTTAGATCTTAGTCATTGGCCCGAAAGTCTGACAATCAGTCTTACTAAGGGGTATCTTATCTATTACTCAGTACTAACAGTTGTAGGGGTCAGATAGGTAGTCGCTCCATGTAAAATACTGGTATTCAGCTGCATCCGGTTAGACTGGAAGCCGACCCCAACATAGTTGGAAAAAGGCTGATGATAAAATAATACAGGGTGTAAACAGCACCTTCACGAAGCCGTCAACCAAGCATTCTATACATCAAGTTAGGTAACTTTACGCAAAAATTATTGCTGGGAAACTACTTTTTTTTTTGGGGTGAAAAATCATGTTTTGTGGTAAAACTCAATGTAACCCACTCAAAACATTGTACTGATGGACGCATTTAATAGTAAACGGGTTATGGAAGTATTTAAAGTAAAGTAAAGTAAACCTTAAAACAAGGTCAAATTTCTAACTTTTTTTTTCAAATACCTACTAGAGGTATTTGAAAAAAAAAGTTAGAAATTTGACCTCCAAAATCTCCGTAACTAATGAGTTCCCAGAGGTACGGTCCAGAACAAAAAAAATATCGCCATGTCGGGGAGAACAAGTGCCTTTCGGCTTCGTTAAGAGGTTTTTTTCACCCTTTATATGTCAGCACAATTTAGAGATCGAAAAGAAAAAAAAACATTTAAAACCTTGAAGATTAGGATAAGCCCTATTAATCATAATAGAAAGTCTACATGGTAATATACCTTCAGTTGTTTCTCATTTCAGACTCGTGCAAATTCCTCCACGATCGTTCAGACTACAAGCACGGTTGGCAGCTGGAGCGCGAGGAGAGTACGGGGGGAGGGCCGGGCGGCGGGGGGGACTCCGACTATGAGGTGGCCAGCGATGATGAGCTGCCCTTCCGCTGCTTCATATGCAGGCAGAGCTTCACCAGCCCTGTGGTTACCAAGTAAGTGTGTTTTGGCGGCCATTTTGGTAGATTTTGTGAGATTACAGCATTATGTGATCTGAAATCTTCATACTTACCATTATAATAATAATAATACCAGCCTATTACTGTCCCACTGCTGTGCAAAGGCCTCTTCTCAACAGAGAAGGCACGAGCATTGATCACCACGCTTGCTCAAGACGGGTTGGTGATTTCAGACTTATATTAATTATAAGTCCAGGTTTCCTCACGATGTTTTCCTTCACCGATGTCTGTGATGTCCAAGATTAACTTAGAAAAGTACATATGAATTGAAAAAGTCACATTGGTACTTACCATTATTTTAATTTCATTTCATTTTTTTCCTTTAAGTTAACACTTATTTTTGTGAATGCTGGTTAACCTGTTATTGGCGACTGTGTAAGTCCAAGACTGTAAAACCTATGTATACCTAAATCCTGTACACAGAAGCTGTTGGTGAACCTATATTAATAAATAAATAAATACTTACAACAAAAGCTACCATTTCTACCACTCATCATAGTCATATAGAAAACTACCATTAGGAATGGTAGTTTTCTATGATGAGTGGTAGAAATGGTAGCTTTTTTTAATGAAGATTTTTGTGGGCACTTCGGCAAGAACTGTAAGTATAAGATAACATAAGATCACGCCTGTAATGCCCGAAGGGAAAGACAGAGGTGCACCTAATAGTACACCCACATTTCGCCAGTTATGTTTAAGTCCCATGTAAAAGGTGGTGAGCTTATTGTCATCAACCGGGCACAAATCCAAACTCTGTGGCTGCTACAGGAATCCCTAATGGAAAAACCCAATAACACTTTGTCCGGTGTGACTTAAACGTAACTGGTGAAATGTGGGTGTACTATTACGTACAGTCGTGGTCTTTTCCGCCTGTCCAGTTACATTTTTTTTCGCTTAAATCATCCAAACGAGCCAAGCCACGCCCCCCCCCCCCCCCCTTAAAGTTTAGGCCAATTAGGAAATCGTCAACTTTGGCGCGCAAAATAACAGTAACTCTCGTTTGGCGTGAGTCGTCAGTGCGCTAGGCCGGTCGGTATCTTTTCATTCATTATTTCTATACAAAGTCAACGGGGCAGGGCTAGAGAGCGTTTCTATTTATTTATTTATTGGCACACCAACGACTTATTCACTAAATCATTATTTACATTTAAATATATTCAATTTTAACAACTTTGCGGTGAATTCGTCACTTATAGGTGTGCACAGCACTTGTATAATCAATAATAAAAATTGAAATGGAAATATAATTATATAATACTTACTAACAAAATTAAAATTTACAAAGTTTACATTGAATTTAAAATGTCACGTTAAATAAAATAAAATTACAGTATAATTCAAAAAAAAAAAATACATCAATTAAATTGGAATATAAAAACATTCTATGTTGTAAGTGCAAGCAAAACTTAGCTTAGTGGTGATCAGGGGGGATTGTCCTCGATAGTCCACCTCTACCTAACCCTTCAGGGATCACAGGCGTGATATTGACGTGACATGGAGCGAATACTACATTCTGTCAAGTTTCTTTTATAGTTTTTCAACTTTATTGCTGAAGCATTAGGTTCAAAATTAATTTGGAAAATTTGACTTTCGAACTGATCATAATATTGTTCCATTTGGATGTTTATATGTATAATAAGTATGTATTTACTCACAAAATGTATCAATGTGGTATATCAACTATCTGGTGTCCACAACACAAGCCTCGTTGCTAAATGTGGCACTAGATGGCGCTGTGTGTAATGTCCAGCAATTTATTTTTTGTTTCGTTTGTCCTCAGATGTAAACACTACTTCTGCGAAAAATGTGCATTAGAGAACTACAAGAAATCGACTCGGTGTTTTATCTGTAACGCTCAGACTATGGGTATGTTCAACCCCGCTAAGGAGTTGGAGACCAAGCTGGTTAGGAGGACCAGTGATGATGAAGATGATGATGATGATTGATGAATAAAAGTTGTTAAAAAAATATTTGTGTTTTTTTTAATGGCAATTAATCTTGTAATGTTTGACGACCCGAATGGCGCAGCGGTAGTGAGGCTGCCTTACGTTCTTAGGGACCCAGGTTTGAATTCCGGCAGGAGGAAATGTTTGTGTGATGAGCATGGACATTTGTTTCCGAGTCATGGATGTTTATATGTAAAATAAGTATGTATTTACAAACAAAAAGTATCTATGTAGTATATCAACTATCTGGTGTCCACGACACAAGCCTCGTTGCTTAGTGTGGCACTAGATGGCGCTGTGTGTAATGTCCAGCGAAATTTATTTACTTATAATGCTAACGATAACGAACCCTTGATATTTAAATAGATACAAGAAAACAAGAATTTGTGTGGTATTAAAAAAAAAATAAAAAACCCGCCTACTGAAAAATCACGCTTGAATTATTATCGAGGTTTACAAGGAAAAATCGACTCCTCCTATTGCTGAAGTCGGTTAAAATATAGCCTATGTTAATTAATTACGAATCGATTGACACCTTATTCATCAAAATCGTATGAATAGTTAAGGCGCTACGGAGGAACATACGTAAATACAAACATACATGCATAGACTGCTAAAATCATAACCCTTCCAAACTAATGTCACGGGATATCATCCGTGATTATTATTGATTTTGAGCTCCCGATATTTCGACGCTGTTGCGAGCGCCATGATCGCGGGTTGACTGGGAATGCGGGATAAACCGTAAAAGCTTAAAACAGTGTTTCATTATCAAAACCCTTCCTTTTGGCGTCCCAGTAGTCGGGTAAAAAAACTTACACTGTCAGTTATGCCGTGATTTTCAACTATTTTGAGCTCCTGATATGTCGACGCTGTTGCAAGCGCCTTAATCGCGGGATTACTGGAGAATGCGGGTAGATGGTAAATAAATTGTTAGGAGCAGCAAAATAATCTAGTCCTATCGTAAAACGTGATTTTTCACAAAACCGTCCAAGCAAAGAGTATAATAATAATTTGGGAGAAGAGGGCCCTCTTGTGCCATTTTGAAGCATCCGAATTGAAGCGCCCTCTGGATTTCTTAACAAGAACTAAGGCTCTATAGATAGCTATAGGTAGATAGTGTTCACCGGTGAATCGGGTAGGTTAAAGAAATGAAACACACCACGTACTTGAACGAAGACATGTATTTTTTAATATCAAAATTACTTATACCTGGCGAGTGAATCAAACGATAGCCTGCATTTAAACCGGTTAACGCCATCTACCGAGGCAAAAGTAAACTTTTAATACGAACTGGTTTTATCTATTATAACGTTAACATACCGCCCACCAAGGACCTAGTCCTTTAAAGCCGCCCACCATGACATAACATAAACTAAATTATGGACAACCTCAACGTTTTACTAAATCCTTGGTGTTCAGAGTTCACATCACTTAATATATCTAATTTTATTTTTTTTACTTTTACATTTCTAAAGTTAGTATCTGAGTGGACTGTATATAACACAACAAAATAAAAAAATCAAAAAACAATCAACTTATTAAATGCATTCATCATTGACAGGCAAAACACATAGCTTAGAAGTTGGGCGTTTGACTCGGGAATCCTTGCAACGAAGGGTAACTACGCGCACTAAATTGTCCTTGCCAGGGTGTAGCTCAACTACCTTTCCGTATAACCACTTAGCAGGTGGTAAATTGTCTTCTTTTACGAGGACAATATCACCAACCTTTGGATCGCGCGTACGTTTAGACCACTTGTGTCGTTGGAAAAACATAGTTAAATACTCCTGAGACCAACGTTTCCAGAAGGATTGAATCATCCTTTGTGTCAATTGCCAACGTCTCAAGCTACTGACGAACGTGCTCATAATCAAAATCTGGCGCTGTTACTAGTGGCTGACCGACCAAGAAATGTCCTGGCGTCAATGGATTAGGATCTGACGAGTTCTCGCTAGACTGTGATAACGGTCTGGAATTCAGACACGCCTCAATTTGGGATAAAACGGTACTTAGCTCCTCAAAAGTCAATGTCGATTCACCAATCACACGTTTGAGGTGATGCTTGGTGCTTTTAATCCCAGCCTCCCATAGACCTCCAAAATTAGGAGAATGAGGCGGGATGAAATGCCATTCGGTTCCATTATTTGCCAATATAGAGGCAATTTCTAGGGGAACAGATGCGCATTCATCGCGAAACATTGCTTGAAGCTCCTTTGAGGCCCCTACAAAGTTGGTACCATTGTCGCTGTAAAGGTGACTACAATGACCACGTCTAGCCACAAAACGTTTAAATGTAGCAAGAAAGCCTTGAGATGTCAGATCGGAAACCGCATCTATATGCACAGCGCGGGTCGCCATGCATACGAACAGACATACGTAGCCCTTGTAGGACTTATGTCCTTTGCTCTTCTTATGTGAATCGGTCCCGCGTAGTCAACCCCTGAATGAAGAAAAGGCTTACTTGGAGTCACTCTGCATGATGGTAACTGACCCATCAATTGGTTTTTTGTTACTGCTGCATAACGAATACACGGTACGCATTCGCGGATATGAGCCTTGATCAAATTCTTTCCACGAACTACCCAATACTTTGACCGCAGAAAATTAAGAGTTAATTGGGGTCCGCCATGTAGTACACGCTCATGAGCGTCCGCTATGAGTAATTGTGTCAAATGGGATTGATGAGGAACTATGATGGGATGTTTCATATCATCACTTAGTGGCGAATTTTGGATCCTACCCCCTACTCTCATCAAGTCCTTATCATCCAAGTAAGGATTCAAAGAAATCAAACCGCTGGTTTTGCTGACGTCTCTTCCAGCTTGAATTGCTTTTATATCTGTCTCAAACCAAACCTTTTGACTTTGCTTGAGGCAACAATGCATGGTGTCCGCAATCTCAGAAGCTGAAAGATAAGGTGACAACCTTGTCCGTGAATCTCTGGCTATCTGTATTTTCGAGAATCGCCTGCAGTAGGTGAGAGTCCTGATCAATCTTCGGAATGATGAAAATCTGGACCATATCAGTTCAATCGGGTGATCGTCTATCTGTGCTGCATGAACCTTAACAGATTTTAGTTCCAGTTTAGTCATTATAGCCTTAGGTCTGCAGTATTCTATGGTATCTGCAAGCAACCACGACGGTCCATGTTTCCAAAGCGAGTTATCTAACAAAGACGTGGATGTTGTACCCCTCGAAGCAATGTCAGCTGGATTGTTTCTCGTATCGACATAATGACATTGAGAAGAATCAAAGGCGTTAAGGATTTCAGACGTCCGGTTTGCGACGAAAGTTTTCCATCGGCTAGGGTGATCGCTCAACCAAGCCAACACGACCGTTGAATCTGTCCAAGCATGTAAGTTGGATTTTTGGATATTCAAGATACGAGCCACTTCCAAAAGTAATTTGGTAACTAAAACTACGCCACATAGTTCCAGTCGTGGTATAGAGATTTGTTTAATTGGAGCCACCTTTGTTTTTGCAGTTACCAGATTACAGTGGACGCGACCCACGGCATCGATGACTCTGATGTAAACTACCGCGGCGTATGCTGCGTTTGATGCATCAGAGAAACCATGCAGCTCAACCGTTTCATCATCGCTGTTTCTTTTCAACCACCTAGGAATCCTGAAGTTGTTGAGTGTGTGCAACCCACTACGATAAGACTGCCACTCTGTTAGAAGATCCTCAGACAGTTTTTCATCCCAATCCAAACCAGCGATCCATAGCTTTTGGATGAAGATTTTAGCGGTAATTATACATGGTGCAATCCAACCCAGCGGATCATATAAACGTGATATCTCTGATATAACTGATCTTTTAGTTTCAGATGCAGCTGGTGACAATGACGACGGTGATGAAAAGGGTAAGTTTACAGTATAATGGAATTCATCGGAATTGCGATTCCAGGTAAGTCCTAAAATTTTAGTGGTTTCATCTTTTTTTATTTCCAGATCTTTTCCAGTATCTAGCCTTATTTGTTTTAGCAACTCTTCTCGGTTACTTGTCCATTTTTGCAAAGTGAAACCTGTTTTGTTTAGTAGTTCATTAAACTCATGGTAGATCTTTACAGCTTCTTCATCAGTCTCGCAACCTGTCATTAGATCATCCATATAAAAGTCTGTCCTAACCCTACTAGCAGCGTATGGATACGATTGACCCTTATCGACAGCGGTTTGCTGCAATGCCTTGACTGCCAGGTAAGGTGCACTAGATATTCCAAATGTAACTCTCAAATGCCTGTATTCTTTTATATCAGAATGAATATCATCTCGCCATAAAATCCTTTGAAAGTCCGCGTGATCATCAGCTACTTTAACTTGGCGATACATTTTTACGATATCGGCTGTCAAGCATACTGGATGTTGTCGCCACCGCATAACTGTATGACGTAAATCAGCCTGTAACTGTGGTCCTACCATTAAGGTGTCATTTAAGGAAACACCATCGGATCCCTTGGATGACGCATCAAATACCACTCTTAGTTTTGTGGTCGATTTATCT
This sequence comes from Xestia rhomboidea, assembly GCA_963853795.1. Lineage (NCBI taxonomy): Eukaryota > Metazoa > Arthropoda > Insecta > Lepidoptera > Noctuidae > Xestia > Xestia rhomboidea. The sequence continues at coordinate 1,983,098 of OY970783.1, forward strand.
TCGCGGATTACAGCATGATGCGGTAAGTAAACAGCACCAACTTCATTTTTGTCTTTTTCATTAGGAGTTTCTTCCATATGACCAATTTTATCTTTTTCATAAGGAATCTCTTCCATATGACCTATTTTGTCTTTTTCATTAGGAATTTCTTCCATATGACCTAGTGATAAATATTCCTTAATTACCGAAGCGTATTGTCCTTTAAGCTCGCTATTTTTAGCTAGCTTCCGTTCAAGACTGTATAGTCTTTTTAACGCTATTCCCCTTGTGTTGCAGGGCGTTTTTCTAGATCGAAAAGGCAGTTTTACAATGTAGCGACCATCTGCATCCCGACATGTGGTAGCAGCAAAGTAATCTTCACACGCTTGCTCTTCAGGGCTAAGAATTGTCTTTTCAGAGCACGTTGGCTCTGCCTCTAATTCCCAAAACTTTTTTAGGATTTCATTTTCTTCGACCTTAGAGTGCATGCTTAGAATTACATTGTGACAAAATTTCACTCCATCTTCATCGCTGATTTCTCCCGATATGATCCAGCCAAGGTAAGTGTTTTGAGCCATTGTTTTACCCTTAGGGTCCTTGAGTAAGCCTTCTTTTAAGACTTGAGTATAGGCTCCCGACCCTAACAAAATGTCAATTTTGTTAGGCTTATTGAAATTTGGATCAGCCAACGGCTTAATGCTATTAAGCTCTGGCCAATCCAACAATGAGAATTTCCTTTCAGGTAAAATCGAAGTTACCTTACTCAGCACATAAGCTTCTATTTGCAGGGTGAAGTCAGGGTCCCATAACGACTGAATGTTAACTTTAACCATAAATTTAGACGTTAGATTGGTCTGACCTCCCCCTACACCTAAGATAGACGTTTTAACCGCTATCTTTTTAAGCTTCAATAACTGAACCGCAGATTCCGTAATAAAGGAAGCTTGTGAACCCTGGTCTAACAGGGCTCTCAAAACTTGTGGATGCCCATTTTTAGATCTAGCCTTAATAACGGCTGTAGCCAATATGACTTGACTATGAATATTATTTGCGAAATGGGCTGAAATATGAGGTTCAGCCGTGGACTCGTTCTGTGTGTGCGTTTCCTTTTGCAATGGCGACGCAGAAGTGCTCGCCTCTGCTTCTGAATCCGTTTTTAGATGCAAGAGAGTATGATGCTTTCTCTGGCACGTTTTACATTTGGAGTTTACTCGACAATTAAAATTAAGATGACTTGAGCGAAGGCAATTAAAACACAAACCAAGAGATTTAACTATTTGACGACGTTGATCGACGGTCTCCTGAGCAAACTTTTTACAATTATGCAAGAGATGCTCCTCGGAACAATGTGGACATGATATTTTTGAAACTACATGAAATGCTTTAGTATTACTTTTGAACTTGCTACTTTGAGGTTCTACAAATTCAAAAGCCCGAAAACGTTTATCCAAAAATTTTCGAAAATCATTGAAGGTGGGAAATTCCTCGCAAGACTCGTCAGATTGACTTACCTGCAATTCCCACTGCTTCCGAGTCTCAACGTCCAACTTGGAGCTAATCAAATAAATAATAATAACATCCCAAGCGTCCACCTGCACCCCTAGGTTTGACAATTCATGTAAGCAATCGGTTGTGGTATCTAAAAGCTCCTTTAGAGCAATAGATGACTCAGCCGTCATTTGTTTTTGGTTTAGTAAGCGCTTGAGAATGCAATTGGCTAAAAATCTCTTATTATTGTAACGACCTTTTAGCAGATTCCAACATTTCTTATAGTTAGCATGAGTGATCGGTATGTGCTTGATTAGTAGTGATGCTTCACCTGACAATTGAGACCTCAAATAATGTAAGCGTTGCACGTCATCAAGTGATTGGTTACTGTCAATTAATGACAGAAACAAATCCCTAAATGTTGTCCATTCATGATATTTACCACTAAAAACAGGTATGGCTATTTTTGGCAATTTTGCCATTGACGTCGTCTTCGGATGGCTCTCGTCCGGTGAGACATCACTGATTTTACAAGATCTTGGTAGGGCATTTTTTAGTTCTACTTTATAATTTATAAAAGTGTCTGTAACCGCTTCAAACACATCATTTTTGATGTAACCGGTATCACTCAGTTCACTTACTGTGTAGTTGACCAAAAGCTCTTCATGTTTTCTTGTAAAATCTTCAAACTGTTTCTCTAATATTTCCAAACGTGACTCCACATATGCCTGATTAATTCTCTCTTTTGGAGATTTTTTGAAGTTAATAAGCCCTTTCTGAATGCGACTTTTAATATCTTCCAACAGCCTTAACTTAGACTCCATGATTTCAAATACGAAGGGATCTGACGCAGAATGTCCCATTCACGAAATATTTGAACTAAGTGTTGTCGTAATTTTTCTAAGTGTTGGAAATGTTCTTTAGTTTTAGGTGAAATCGGGCATAGATTCTTAAATTTTTGATGAATTATTCTAAGTTCCAAGTTTCTTCAAATTTTTCTAAGTCCAAACATTAATTTTAAATTTTTACAAGTCTCTGACACTTGGAACTGTTAATTAAATAAAAGTACTCACAGTTTTTAAGTTGCACTTTGACCACTTTAAAATCACTTTCCTTTAACGCTCCACTTTGCTCCGTCGATCTCGCTCCGCTCCGCACGCTCAGCTCAGCTCTGCTCCGCTCCGCTCAGATCAGCTCAGCTCCGCTCCGCTCAACTTGCACCAGGTCGGCCAGCCAGCTGATTCTTAACCCTCAACTCCGACACCAGAGGGTGATTTTAGCTAAAAGACAAAAACTATCCGGCTCGAGGGACCATGTTCACCGGTGAATCGGGTAGGTTAAAGAAATGAAACACACCACGTACTTGAACGAAGACATGTATTTTTTAATATCAAAATTACTTATACCTGGCGAGTGAATCAAACGATAGCCTGCATTTAAACCGGTTAACGCCATCTACCGAGGCAAAAGTAAACTTTTAATACGAACTGGTTTTATCTATTATAACGTTAACAGATAGGAATGTATGTATACCTTCCTACGTATAGGTCAATATTTGTTCACCTATAGGTGATCATTCAAGTTTTTTTGTTTTTTTTTTTTGCAAATAGCAGCTGTTTTGTTTACGTCGTATGTTGATCATAATGAAATTTGCGAATACATAATTTAATGATGATACATTCTAATACGAGCCATTTTTTAATTCGCGAATTGCATTTTGAATCACATAATATGTAAACACACCTTCTATTTGCAAAAAACAAGAAAGAATTTCGCCGGCTACATTTATATTTGAACAGAATTGACAGTTACACAGAGAATTTGTACATAATTAAACATAAAATGGACCAACGAAACACATGCAAGAGCAAGCGCAAGTTGCGGCAGCCATAATATATCATGATCTGTCAAATGACCAATTTGGTCGAGACACCATTGTTTAACTATTGTGTCTACTTCGTGGACAGATCAAGGGGATGTTGCCAGATTTTGTTACACAAAATAGGATTTCCAAGACAAGGTTGTGGTATAATTGATAATACGAAACAGCCTTGAAATTTAAAAACGTGATAATTTTTATGAAAAATGTAACAATTATTCTCTAGAAAACTACTTTAAATTAAATTATAGAACTTATTTTACCTTCATAATTGAACAGAGACATCTATCGTTAATTATGAGATATTTCGTTTTTAGTTTATTGGTTAAGAAAAGTAGATGGCGACTCTTTCTTCACTGAAGTTGTGCATGTTCTAACTGTCTCCCCCTGCGTCCAAGTGCGTGTCGGGCTACGCGCAGTGTAGGGTTCAGTAGTAGCCCGTTATCACAATATAGAACGGTACAGCGCCATCTAGCGGCAGCTTTGTGAAACTTATGATAATTTATTATGTTTTTTTAGTTTTTTTTTTCATTTTAGATTTTGTTGTTTTTCATTGCAGGTCTTTACTCGTTTTAAACAAGCAACTACTTCATCTTTTGTTACTTTTTTTCCAGATTTTTCAAGCTAGCAGTTTAGCTTTTAGAGACACGCTCTACTGGAACAAAAATTTGCACTTTAAAGTTTAATATTTCGTAAATGGAGCATTAAATCGAAAAGTAGTACTAGCAACCCCTAAGTCATTTTAAAAGACATATTCAACGATACCCCACACGATGGGGTAGACGACAAAAAAAATTAACCACACTTCACATGTAAAAAAAAATATTATCCAAAATTTAATTTTACCACTTTGTCGGCGTTATTGATATAAACACCTCTACAAAATTACAGCTTTCTAGTACTAACGGTCTCTTAGCAAAACCTCGGACACACAGACGGGCATGACGAAGGAATAAGGGTTCCTTGTCAAGACTACGGAACCCTAAAAAAGTCGTTTCCCAGCAATAATTTTTGCTTAGAATTACTTAGTTTCATGTACAGCATACTTGATTGACGACATCGTTAAGGGTACGTTAACACCTTCACACATCTCTGCCAATCCCTACGGGGACAGCAAGCGAGATGTAACGCCAAAGTACGCGATTACTTTGGCGTTAAATCTCGCTTGTTGTACCACAAACCCGTGTTGACTACAATGGCGTGACGGATCCGTCACCGGCAGATATCGTACTAAATTTTAGTTACGGTCGTTTACATGTGTATTTCTGCTTTCATAAAGTTTTAGCTTCTGCCAGCGGCTTCGCCAGCGTCCCATGGGATCTTACGATCCCATGGGACGCTGGCGAAGACGCCGCCGGTAGTAATACCGGGATAAAAAATATCTTAAGTATTCATCCTGGTGTAAGGGTTGTATTAATTACCTACTTTAAGATCTGTACTACTATAATCTATGCACCTTTGTAACCATTTATATGCACTATCCTACGAAATATATCTCAGTATTATTCGAGCATGAGTTGGTTTCATTTACAATCAACACCGCACCTTACATGGCGACCCCGCCAGAAGAATTTCTACGCGCTCCGCGAACTTGATACCATTCGATGTGTTACGAAAAATATTAGTGAAAATGGGACGAGTACTGATTTTTTGGGCCTACAGACTAGACGTCAGCGGGACTGTACGAGTCAATCACGAAAATGGGCAAGCAGCAGTCTAAAGAGGAGACTCTGATCGTTCAAAACGCGGCGGCTGGCAGTAACCAAGCTACAGCAGACGAACTTCGCTTTCATATGTCCACATCCAACATTATTCTGTCATTATTCTGTGATTATAAACTACCTGTGTGAAAAATTTAATTTAAATCCGTTCAGTAGTAACCTAGTGGTGTGACTGTCGGACTGCCAAGTCATAACTCTCAAGTTCGAACCCAAGACACGCACCTCTGATTTTTCGGATTCATGTGCGTATTGTATAATTATAACTTGCTTCGGTGAAGGAAAACATCGTGAGGGAACCAGCATGACTGAGAGATATTTCTTGACCGCATATAAAGCCAAGTCAGAGGCCCATGGGCGGCTTAAAAACTTTGACTCCAGGTTAGGGACTAACCACTCGATAAAGAGAAAGAGTAGTTTTTGCGTGAAAGAGTGACAAATATCAATACTCACAAACTTTCGTATTTACAATATTAGTAGGTTATAAGTTGTTTGAATCGGATTTTGATAACAATTTCAAGGGTTTGATGTTTTTTTTACACAAAAACCTTATCGTTTTTCTAAAATAAAAGTGGCCTAGTTACTCATTATAACATCAGCTATCTGCCAGTAAAAGTCCCGTTAAAATCGGTCCAGCCGATTCGGAGATTAGCCGGAACAAACAGACAAACAATTTTTGTATTATATAACATTTTTTGTACCGAATGATACTTTATCGATATGATACTTTCTCGCGCATAAAGAGTTCCGTACCATCGTAGTAGGGGAGCCCCCTTTAATTTAAGTAATTTTATTATTTGTTGGTAGAGTGGCAACAGAAACACACATCCTGTGAAAATTACAACTGACCTATTACGGATCATGAGATACAGCCCGCGCACAGACAGACGGACGGACAGACAGCGGAGGCTTTTTAATAGGGTCTCTTTGGTTGCCCTTCAGGTACGGAACGCTGTTATGGGTAAAGACGAGAATAAATTGAAAAATAGGCTAGTTTCCACCATCAATAAATTGCATATCTATTTAGTCCGTCAGTTAGAGTATTGGAAAATAATGGACACGTATTTTTTGTTTTTCTAAATCAATGAATATTGACAAAGATAAAACGCATCAAAACTCGAGAGTGGCGGCTCGATACGTCACAACGCACTAAAAATTATAGCACGGCGTGACGTATTGAGAATTTTAAAAGCGTCGTATCTTCGTCAATTTTGGTTTACGTAACAAAAGAAAAAATACGTGTTAAATATTTTTTGATAATCTAACTGACAGACTAATTAGATTTTTTCAGGACATAAGCCTATTATGTAGGTAAGTACCTACCGGGTTTCTTGCGCGAGTTCGACTCGCATTGGGCCGGTTTTTCCCTATGGATTTTAAATCCTTGACCAAGTCGGATAGTTACCTACCAATTTTTTTAGGTAAATAAGTTGATATCTACCGGAGGAGCTCCTGGCTAAATAATAACAGCCGCTCGGGTCGATCTTTAGGTTAAGCCGTGCTTGCCTAGGTTGGTCTGTGGATGGGACCACCCATTACATACCGAGTTCTTCCGTGCACGTTAAGCCGTTGGTTCGTCCCGGCTGACATTTGTAGATCTTTGAGTTGTTAGGTAGTCAGAGGCCCAAAAAGTCTGACCACCAGTCTTACCAAGGGGTATCGTATTATCCGGTACTAACTGGGTTGTGGAGGTCAGATAGGCAGTCGCTCCATGTAAAATACTGGTATTCAACTGTATTTGGTTAGACTGGAAGCTGACCTCAACATAGTTGGGAAAAGGCTAGGCAGATGATGAAGTTGATATGTACCGACGCAGAAGAAGTATAGTCAATATGTAGGTACCTATACACTTTCCTAAATTCAAAAGCAATTTTCGCCAGAAATAACGATTGTAGTCTAGTGCCACACTAAGCAACGAGGCTTGTGTCGTGGACACCAGATAGTTGTGAGGAGCATACTACATAGATACTTGCACGGGGGGAGGGTGTCGTGTCCAAACTAAAATCAAGGGTAGCCGATTGACCCGAGAGCTCATTACCTTTCACCAATTGACATAACAATGAGCATGTAATTTTACGTTAGGTAATTAATGATTTCATACAGCTTGTTACGCAGTTCTAGAGTACTGTTCAATCACCTAAAGGTGCCTACTGATTTGCTCGATATTGACTTTTTTCTTTGTCGCTCAAGAGCAACGGTGGCCAAGTGGAGGCGGGCCCAAGTCCTGAGCAGTAAGTCGTGGGTTTGAACCCAGGTGGGTACGAAAACATCACGGGGAAACCTGTATGTCCTAGAACCAAAAAATCGAAGACTTCATCATTATTCGCAATGGGCCCGCGCGGTAGACTCTAGCCCATTCCCCCTCACAGAGAGGAGCATGTATCTCAATTAGCAGTGGAAACATTGTAGGCTGATTATGGTATGCTAGTTTTAGGTCCTCATTAAGTTCTGCCAGATTCACGGATTTGGTCGATAAACTCAATCGCACGGGACCGGTCAATGTGGCGAAACTTGGGGGAGGCCTATGTCTAGCAGTGGACGTCTGATCCGCTGGATGCGAGTCGCACGGGACCGGGACATGTGGCGACACTTGGGGGAGGCCTATGTCCAGCAGTGGACGTTTGATCCGCTTGATGCGAGTCGCACGGGACCGGGAAATGTGGCGACACTTGGGGGAGGCCTATGTCCAGCAGTTGACGTCTGATCCGCTTGATGCGAGTCGCACGGGACCGGGACATGTGGCGACACTTGGGGGAGGCCTATGTCCAGCAGTGGACGTCTGATCCGCTTGATGCGAGTCGCACGGGACCGGGACATGTGGCGACACTTGGGGGAGGCCTATGTCCAGCAGTGGACGTCGAGCGGCTGATGTGATGATCTTCTTCATCTTAGCGTGTCGATGGCAATCTAAATCGTGTCGGCCCAGAACTGAGCGACTAGTTTGGCGCTTTCGGTAGCGTCCATCAGTTCCTGCAGTGAACAAACAACAGGAAATGATGATGATGATGATGAATCGATCGTTACTCTCGCCTGAACATCATCAGCCTAGTTTTTTTGAACTATGGTGGACCCCGCAATGGGTCGGTGTGGTGCATTACAAGCCGTTCTCTGTTAAAGATGAACACCTTAGGTTCAGAACACTTTAGTTGGATCCTATTTATGTCGTGATTGACTTACGATGAAGAAAAAATCGTTAGGATTTAATAAATAATTAAACCAGTCCATTGTGCCACTGCTGGGCAAGGGACTAAAATTTTTTATAAAAAGTAAATCACTTATTCATAAATTTTCAGTCATGAGACAATTTCAGGAACTCCTTATACAGAAATCATGTAAAGGAAATGTTTGATTCATTTTTCAAGTTCCGTACCTAAGTCGGCAAAAACGGAACCCATAAAGGATCACTTTGTTGTCCGTCTGTCTGTCCGTCTGTCAAGACCCTTTTTGTCAGGAAGGCGTTCAGGTATTGTATTGTATAGCGGGCTGGTGTCCGCAACTCCACGTCAAAGCGCGTATTTTGCGTACGGGTGGGAACTTATTCGATCCATCCCAATTCCTCGAGAAAGGCCAGCAGCGCCCCGATGTTGCTAACTATCTCATAGAGAGTACCTGGGTTACCAAAGTACTTTGTCCTGTATGTTGCAACCACTGGGCAGTGCAGAAGCACGTGGGCTGCTGTCTCGTCTTCCTCCATGCAGGCACGGCACAGGGGGCTGTCTGTGACTCCTAAGACAAAGAGGTAATTGAGGCGTTCAGGTATCAAGCTGGCCCGAAGTCTTCTACCCCTAGGAGCAGTGTTAAAAATCAAACTTGTAAGTCAACACGATCAAAATAGGTACATGACCGTTTATGTCGCATATTTTACGGTTTTACAAGGTAATCAAAACCTATAGGGTACTTCCTCGTTGACATAAAATCATGAAATTTAGCAAGAAGCAATGTCTTACAAATATAATTATGTACCTAAAGGAAAAATCTGAAAACCTTATACTTAGGTTGAATGTTGATTGAAATCTAATAGAGCTGATTCAGAAAATTATGTTTTAGTTTTCTATATAAGTTCTTAATCGGTATTAATTACATCGTGTTTTATAAACTGGGTTGCTTCGTAGTTTAATAACAAAATACCTACGCAACTCTCGGTGCGCGAGTTCAACTCTCAACTTTTCGATGAACTTAGAAAGATCGAATCAGAAATGAAGACATCCGCAAGAGAACCAAGGTTACCGACCTAGCCCAAAGAATTACCAAACATAAGTTGCAGTGGGCAGGGCACATTGTTCGCAGAACGGATGGCCGATGGGGCCGAAAAGTTCTGGAGTGGCGACCGCGAACCGGAAGACGTTGCGTTGGAAGGCCTCCCACTAGGTGGACGGATGACCTGGTGAAGGTTGCGGGAATCCGCTGGATGCAAGTCGCACGGGACCGGTCAACGTGGCGACACTTGGGGGAGGCCTATGTCCAACAGTGGACGTCTTTCGGTTGAAATGATGATGATGATGATGAACTTAGAAAGTACCAACATACTGTAAATAAATGAATTAAAAAAAAACGTCAGAAATATTTTTTACACAGTGTGCAAGTACGTTTACCGATACAATATTTTTTTTGACCTAGAATTTTCTTCATCAGAACTCATCAGCTATTTTAGGATAACAAATTACCTACCTATTTAACCCAATTAAGATTATTTTAAATTACTTACGTCCTAATTGATCCAAATACGTCACAAACTAAAGATTTTACGCATTTCTCAGGTATAATTCTTCTTATAATCGATTTTACGGTAATTATTTATAAAAAAAAAAACTATACGATTGGACTGAAGTGCCAATCGTGCATTGTTTTGTGAGCAGCTGGCGGGCTTAGACTTCCAAAATGGGTAAGAATTACTTTATAATTAACTAGCTTTTGTCTGCGGTTTAGCTCACGTTAATTTAGAATTTGACAATCAATTCAAGTTGTATTCTGCTTGTAATAGTACTTATAATTCAATCATGATTCAAAAGACACGTGGCGCCATCTATTATCATGAGAACGTTATTGTTGTTTCCCCTCGGGAACAGTACTTTTTTTCGGGATGAAAGCTACCCTATGTCCGTTTCTGTACACCTGACAACGTATATGCAAAATTTCAGGATGATCGGTTCAGTGGTTTAGGCTTGAGAAGGTTACAAACAAACAAACTTACTTTCGCATTTTTATTATTATTAAGGACTAGCGGACATCACGTGGTTTCACCCGCGTAGTTCCCGTTTCCGTGAGAGTACGGGGATAAAATATAGCCTATATTACTCAGTAAAGATGTGGTTTTCTAATGGTGAAAGAATTTTTGAAATCGGCGCAGGCGTTTTCTTTTTTTTTTTTAATACAAATAAATCTTTCCTCTTTAAAATATTAGTGTAGATAGTAATTAAAGGATAGTAGTAAGGATAGTAATTAAGTAAGGATATAGTAAGGATAAGGAAGTAAGGATAAATTAGTAAGGATTATTAATTGATGCACCGCATGTGGATCTGCGCACTTGATGATCTATTGACTGCATCAGCGAGCGGGGTTCGCGTGGCTGAGTTTTGGGCTAAACACATTTGAACATTTTAAATTTTCTAAATTTGATGCAGGGGGTCTAAAATGGCCGCTTTGGCAGAATCACAATAGGATATTAATTAATAAGAATTATTTTAAAATTGTTTAACATGGTCACAGACGCAGTTAATATTATGAATTGTCACATTGCTAGATAATTACAGAAGGATTTAAGCTGTAATCGAAAAGCGAGCGAAGCGAACTCGAAAAATTTGTGTTTTCTGGACTGCGATTTCGCTCGCTTCGAAAAATTAGAGCTTTTATGACCGTGAAAAGTTATATTTTCATTTTATCTTTGTTACATAGGTGGGCACGGAAACGAGTGATACACAAGGCTGCTAGTAACGCACTGACGTTTATTCGTCTAAAGACATATTGCACGCACACATATATAACAATCTTTTATCAACAAGAATATTTGAGATTGTCAGAAGATTTGTGTTGGTTCTCCTCACCAGCGGCCCTTGCCCAAAAGGCCCTTGGCACAAATCCAGACTCCGGCGCTGCTTGCTACTGAAAAGTTCCTGATGGGGAAACTCAATAAAACTTTGCCCGACCCAATAATCGTACCTCATGCCCTGAAATCAAGGAAAAACTTGACGAGGAAGAAACATCCCTAGTACCTACATACAAGAAACTGTCTATACTTACTATATTTTTTAGTTGTTTGGGGTTGAAACTGTAGGACCGTGGGGTTCGAATTTCAAAGCGCTTAGTTGACACCTCCTATGACCCAAGGGCTGGCTTTTCTTTGGCCAGAGGCTTAGCGTTGCCATACAGCGTGGTAACGCCGCCAGTCTCTTGGGGACATTACCAGTTGACAGCGTTGAGGAGGAGTTTTTTTGACGCCATTTTTTAGTTTATTGTTTATAAGGGGCCATCCATAAATTACGTCACGCATTAAGGGGGGAGAGGGGGTTGACAAAACGTGACAAGAGGAGGGTTCCTAAATTTCGTGACATCACATTTCACATCAAAATCTAATTTTATCGAAGAATTAAAACATTTGAACTATTAAACAAAAATATAAAAATATTTCCAACTCAATTGGTATCTTATCCAAACATGATGTCTAATTGCGAAATGTCACTACAGTATTTACAAAGTGTTTATGTCTTGTGACTGGGACTGTAGCTACATTTAAGTGCATTTAAGTGCCTATAACTAGGCTACTTTAAATAAATGCTTTGGTTTTGATTTTGTCACACTAGTCAATAAGTAGAAGGGAGTCTAACAAAGGTGACCACATGCGACAAGGACGGCGTCAAGAATCATGAAATTTGTGTAACGTAATTTATGGATGACCCCTATTGTTATGATGTGGCTTAATAAATAAATAATCTAATTATATTTCTCCCACAGATTCCCGTCTAATATTCTTGCTGCTATACTCAATCTCTGCGCATGCCAACAATGATACTACGCCATCAGCTGACAGTACGCCATCAGCAAATATTGAGAATGTTGCTCTGCGCAATTCACACCGCTCGACGGGTGACGATAACTTGCCGCCCTGCCATTCATATAATGTTTATTTTAGTTCAGATACTAATTGCGATTCTTATATCTCATGTAAATTTGGCGTTATGAAAAGAAATAAGTGCCCGTTGGGGTTTCATTTTAGTCCTACAGTAAAGGTACTTTAAGGTCTTTTTACCAGTATTAAAGCGTGTTGCCATAGTCAGGCTTTAGCTAGTTTTTTTTTAAACGACTTCTAAATAGGGGGAGGTTCTGTGTGTGGCAAAAAAGTCTGTGAAACAAACAAAGACACTGACTTCTGAAAGTTAAGTTATTATTTACTGGCTTATTGTTGTTTTGTTTTGTAGAGTTAACTAGTTATACCTATTTTCAATTTACTAATCGACTGTTTAAACCTTCATAATATCATCGTTTAAAAGTTGGAAACAGACCCTTCACGAAACCGTCAACCAAGCATTCTGTACATTAAACTAAGTACTCCACAAGAAAATTATTGCTGGGAAACGACTTTTTTTTTCGGGGGTTGCAAAGTCACAGTTTACGGTAGGACTATATAACGCTATCAAAACATTGTGTTAATGAATGCATTGTATTGTGTACAGGACCTGTGGAAATATTTAAAGTTTATTTATAAAATTTAACTCTTACCCTCAATATAACTAGAAGGCACCCCAGAAAAAAAATGTTCACAATAACAGGCAGAACAAGTACTTCTCGGCTTCGTTAAGAGTCCTACTTTTTTTTTGAGAGTATGCCATACTTACATTTATGCACTGTTTTAGATTTTGACGGTTTTTCACTACACTTAAAGTACTTACGGGATGATATCCGTGATTTTCCTTAGATACTATGTCCTCTCCAGTTGTCCCGCGATCATGATGCTTGCCAACAGCGTCGAAATATCGGGAGCTCATAGTATCTAAGGAAAATCACGGATATCATCCCGTAAGTACTTTAAGTGTACTTACATTTATTTTTACAATTCTTAATGTTTTCTCCCTCATCACAGATTTGCCTTCCTAAATTTCTGTCTGGTTGTACGTCAGCTACTGTTACCAACAGTACGCCAGCTACCGACAGTACGCCAGCTACTGTTCCCGACAGTACGCCAGGAGCTCTTTCCGTAAGTACTTATACAAATAGCTCTTTACGAGGGTGCACCATTAGACCTCCCACCATAACCCTTTTACCACCGGACTAGCACACGTCGTAGTACGTGTGCTAGTACCAGCGCAGCGCGGCGTACCATCCGCCCTTTTTTTTCGGATGGGAAATTATCAAATGACTCCTCCCGCTCTGGGCGTAGCAGGAGGGAGTGTCAGACTTTTACTAACTAAAACCTATCCATGTTCCTTCATCGCCCTTTGTGTTCCGGGGCCACGGTATCTCTTTCGAATAGTCCCGCAGCCCCGGCAGGCATCGACCCTTGCGGAGCCCTTCTTTTTTGCTGAATCTCTTTGAGGCGCGCGCGGAACACGAACGCGCCGTCGACACGGCCTGTCGTCATGAGACGGACGGACGGTGAGCTAGCCCATAGCTCACCGTCCACGAGGTGGCCCCCGACGCCCGGGGCGTCTCCTGCGGCGGCTGGGACGTGTGGATCTCTCCCTCTCACGTTCCGCCACCTCCTTCGCTAGCATGACTGCTTCGCAGAAGGAGGTGACGGTGTCCCATTCCGTCTCACTCCGGACCATGGATTGAACCAGGGCCGGGGGCGAGAGGTCACCGCCGCCGATCGCCGCTTCGAGCACACGGCGGTGCTCCGCCCAAACGGGGCACGCCTCCACAGTGTTCTCCACCGTGTCCTCCGTTCAATCCTCGCAGTGATAGCACCTGGGCGTTTCCTCCCACCCGATTCGGTGCAGGAACCTCCCGAAATAGCGTATCATCCGCCCTTGGATGATATCCATCAATTTGTTATGCGCACTGCCAAAGTGTGGAACTCTCTGCCTGCATCTGTGTTCCCACCCATATTAAACCCGCCTGCCTTCAAAGCAAGAGTGAGCAGGCATCTTCTAGGCACGTTCTTTCCATCATAGACCTTATCCATCGTTTTCCACCAGGCGTGATCGAGGTCAATAGCCTGGCATTTTGTAATAAAAAAAATTAAAAAACCTTTCCGTGGGTAAGTCAATAAATAACACCGGACGATCTGAACCCGTTTCTGAACCCTTAGTAGTAAGGGCTGATGAAGAAACAGATCCTCCATTACCACCCTGCGCTAAAAATACCTGGATGAGACCTGACCCTAGGAACTGCATCCGCTTATATGTATATTTGTGGTCTCCTGTAGCAGACCACAGCATGCATAATAGAATTTACATCGTAGCTCACAAAGTTATAATAGTAACAAAATATTTTAAAAAGGTTTTAATCACATTTGGTAATATAATAAGTTTATTAAAATTTACAAAAAGTTAAGACTTTTCTTATAACTTGCAAGAGACGCTGTGTAAACTGATTCAGCTCGGTCTCGGCTGAGTTTTCAGCATAGCCGTCATACAAAATTGATTTCTATTTTATTGTCTCCTTCGTGTATAGATTTCCTTTTAGTTCGTATAGATAATGAGATTGTATGTAGGGACTTGTCTCCGGAACCAATGATCCGATTCTAAAAATTTTTTCGCTCATTGAAAGATACATTATTCATGGATGCTTTATGCTATAAATTATATAAATATCATGCATAATAGCCGAGCTATCACAATTTTGCGGAGTCTATCGCAAGTCGCAGGCGAAATGCTACTTGCCAAATAAATAAGAATGCACCAATTATCTGCATTGGCTTTTATTGACATGGTCATTCTTTTCCACAGCTATCAACACGGAAAATAACGGATTGGGAATCTCCAAATCCCTGGCCTCCTTGTGGTCCAAATGGTGACTGGAACCTGCCTGACCCTATTGACTGTACCATGTACTACTCCTGCTATAACAGTGAAATGTGGCATGTGTCTTGTCCAATGAATTACGAGTTTTGTCCCACACAGCTGGTAAATATGTATTTGTATTTCTTTCTAACAATTTTAATTCCTTTTAACAATTTTAAATCCTTTTAAACTTTTTAAATCAATAAATGACTGCTTCATTGTGGCGATAGTCGTGTCGACCAATGACATAATAAACTTTTCAACACACTTGCTCGTAAAGTGAGCCTTATTACATCGTTCTTAGGGCCATAAACCGAACTATAACACACACGTGCATAATAATATTACACACTAGTACATAATAGAATTATTTCTACAAAATATATAACCTAACCTAACCTAACTGCAAATTATATGCGAGTAAACAGAGCATTTTCAACTTAACCGGGTAATAACTTTTTTTTTGTAACAACAAAGAGGTTTTAATTAAGCCCCTAAAAATCCATTTACATTTTTGAAATAAATAAATGTATCCCTAATTAAGACGAAAAAACATTTTTTATTATTAAATTATTTATAATTCACAATAATTTGTTATAAAAGATTTGCATTTTATCACTAAAATTATAATTTTGAAGTAGGCTGTATGGTTATGTAATCAATCACCTTACATTTACCGCGTGCAAAAAAAAGAAAACTTGCGCGCAATTTCCCATAATTTTCATGTTTTATTTGTATCGCATTTGTTGCTGTGTGGTAAAACGATTTATAATGCAATACATGTTTCTTTTTCCTCGCAAATTAGTTCAAAAAGTGCGTATGAAACTCGTGAGCAACTTGCTCACTAGACACTCGGCTGATTTACGCCCTCGCCTGCGGCTCGGGCTGCAACCCACAGCCTCATGTGTAATGAGCAACTTAGCTCACTTGTATCATAATATACTAATAAAATGTCACTTACGGGATACCTTCCGTGATTAATATTATTATTTCTTTTAATTTTTTTTTTTAAGTTTAGTTAAACCGTGAAAGCTTTAAACAATGGCTTATAGCCAATAGCCTCGACCAACATCTTAGGAGGCTCTCGCCGGGACGTATGGTTAGGAGGTGCCTCCCTCAAGAGCCCTAACCACCGGTAGCTCGGACCCTGTTCCCAGGGCCGGTAGTCTACTACTTTTTTAATATTTTTAATCGTTTTATATTGGAATAATAAAAAATGTAAAAGATGTGTTGTAATAGTACAGATATAAGTGCGGTAAGTTGAAAATTACAGCCGAGGCGATATTGCTAGCCCGAGCCGTAGGCGAGGGCTATAAAAAAGCAGAGGCTGTAATTATCAAAGCGCACGTATGTCATACGACGTTTTATAACATATTTGCGAGGAAATAAATATAACAAATAAAAACAATACAGCGAAAAGAAAAAGCGCGCGGAATAATTTTTACTTGTTCACAAATTAGCGCGGCGCCGGCATCAGCGCTTTTTTTTAAGACAAAGACACAAAAACAGCCAGTATTACTAATAAAGTAAATTAATATTTTTGTGTTTTTGTTACAGATAAATGGTTGTAATTTATTGTCAAAATTAATTAAATTAAAGAATTAATTAATGTTTATTTTATATATTTCATCTCCCAAAGTTAATTGTATTCATAAAATGTTGACCACTTTTCTGACATAAAAACTCTTTGCTAAGATTTAAAAAAGTACCGTTCGGTTTAGACGGAGCATCTTTATAAACCGTGCATTTTACTTTACAGCACAAGTACGTCATGAGATACATTACGATATTGAAATTGGTGAAATAAGAGACCCTTTACGATCAAATGTTATATAAAATAAATGAACCTAATAAATAGTAATAAAATATAATATTATTTCACAGCAATGTCTCCCCAAAGAAGTAGCAGATTGTAACGTAAAGCCAATGGATTCTATATGGTTCTGTAGTCCAGGAGATTACTGGAGCCAACCAGACCCATACGATTGTAAAATGTACATCCTCTGTAATCATGGCAAAGTTCATCATGTGATTTGTCAGTTTGATTACGAGTTTAGTCCTACAGAGCTGGTAAGTACAGCATTTGTATTACAAAGCCATCTACTAATTGTACAGGGTGTAAACAGACTCTTCACGAAGCCGTCAACCAAGCATTCTGTACATCAAACTAAGTAACTTTACGCAAAAATTATCGCTGGGAAACGACTTTTCTTTTTGGGGTGACAAATTTTACGGTAGGACTCAATATAACGCACTCAAAACATTGTGCTAATAGATGGATTCAATCGTACGGGGGTCGTGGAGGTGTTTAAAGTAAAAATCTTCCATTTTAAAACAAGTTAAAATAAAATAAGTTTATTACGTATCAATTTGGGTTACATAGCATGTCAAGGAGTCTCCATTAAGGCATAGAAAATGCCCATAGTTGAAGGCTCCGCTCCTCCCTTACACCATAAAGACACAAAATAAATAGGCAAGTAACAATAATAGAAAAAAAGTAAAAATAAAAAACAAAATCAAACAAAGTACGATAAATTGTATAAGCGTGTGTGCGCACGTGTGTGAGTGTGTTTGTGTGTGACAGAAAGATTTTGAGTGTACATGTGTGTCTAACTAAGCAAAAACATCAAATAAGTCACACGTTGCAAATTAACTTTGTGTCATCATAATTTAAATGTATGTATGTAGCCATATTGTAAGCTTTTTTCTGCATTCATATTTTTTTATGATATTTTTTTTTTTTTTTATTTATTTTATTTATTTACTCTCTAAACATACAAATATCCTTACAGGCTATACCCAATGCGATATTGTAGCACACTTAAAATTAAAAAAAAAAACATAGTTCAACTGTTTTTGACATAGCAAATTCTAAAGGTAGCTGTTCTTGTAAATTCACCCAAAGCGCAACAGAATATGTCCAAGTCCTCGGCAATGAGGTTGAGAGTGCGGAGCGCGCTCGTGAGCGGCGCCTCGCGCAGCAAGTTAGTTCGCGCGCGTGGTTCTACCAACAACCGCGGCTGACGACGTCGACCCACATACCCATCTGGCACGGCTAGCTCCACCCTTCGCAATATATCCGCATTGTGTATCTTCCCTCTAATTACCTTAAAGATATAAGTCACTAGTGTGAGTTGCCTCCTGACCCTTAGTTCATTATATCCGACCATTCCCAAGACAAATAGAGTTGGATACATCAATGGATAAAATGGATATACCCCGTACTCCCTCATATATTTGTACCTAATAAATTTATTTTGTACTCGCTCCAACATGAGACTATACTTAGTTTCATGTGGAGCCCAGATGACTGCATTACATTCTAGTTGGCTTCTTACTAAAGCATTATATAATGCTGTTATAGCTTTAATATTCGTGAAGCCTTTAACCATTCTAAGCACAAAACCTAGATTTCTGTATGCTTTTTTGCATACCTTAAGTATATGATCACGAAATGTTAGTCCAGTGGTGAAACGAACTCCCAAATCCCTCACTTCAGTGGCCCTGCCCATCGGCACCCCGTCCACCTTATAGGTAAACGTGATGGGTGTGTGTGCACGCGAGAAACTTATGGTCACACACTTAGATGTGTTAAACTGCAGGAGATTACTCTTGCTCCAAGCTACCACTCTGTCTATATCTCTCTGCAGTCTTTCACAGTCATTCACGTTTGTGATGGGGAGATAAAGTTTTAGGTCGTCGGCAAATATTAAACAATTAGCATCTTGCACAACGTTTGGTAGGTCATTAATCATTAAGAGAAATTCCAGAGGCCCTAGATTCGTTCCTTGGCTTACCCCAGATCTAGTAAAATATGCGTTCGATTGATATCCTGCATAGTCAACATACTGTTGTCTGTTACTCATATAGCTAGCAAAAAACTTAAGTAAATGCGGGGTGAAACCGACCCCTGCTAACTTTTTCAGTAACACGTCATTATCGACTAAATCAAACGCTTTTTTAAAGTCGAAATATGCAGCATCGGCTTGTCCCCCACTGTCTACTATCGGCACCACATCCGCCATGTAGCCGAGTAAATTACTGGTAGTATTCCTAGTCGGCCTAAATCCATGCTGCGCGTCTGTGAGTTGCGAGCTAACTTGCTGGAAAACGCTCCTATGAATAACAGATTCTAATACTTTAGCCATTGTTGACAATACTGCAACCGGTCTGTATTCTTCCACTTTAGTTCCCGAACCTCCCTTCGGTACCGGTATGACACGGGTAATCTTCCACATCTCGGGAAACACAGCTGATTTAAGGCAAAGACTGTAGATGTGCAATAGTGGTCTCGCTAATCCCATTCGACAGTCCCTAAAAATATACGGCGGAATACCATCAGGCCCTGACGACTTTTTCGGCTTAAGTTTCTGCATGGCGCGTACCACGTCATTCAACTCAAACAACAACAAATATATATTAGTTTATTAATTGCATTGTATAAATGGGCTTTTTTAGAAACTTGTGAAAAAGTTGGAACCTTGACTCTCAATTAGGCATCTCCGGGTTGCGTTCTATCAGAATACTAATAAAAAAAAAATTATTACCTTCAATCATTGTACAGGAAACACTTATCTAAGCACTATGCAGCGTTACAACTAGGGAAAAGAGTGTTTACGATGAGCTCTGGCACCCAATGTAAGATTTAACTTGTGTTTAGGGTGCCAGCGTCCTCGCCTATACTTTGAACATGTAACAGTAGTTGTAAGACGAGCACAGTATATCATCATTTCATTACAATACTATATTTACTAAACTAAGATCTGCTTATACGGTGATATCATGAAATTAAAACGCCAAGATGGCTACGAATTCAGCCGAGCATAACTTGTTAGTCAGGTCCTTTGAAGTTTTTATAATGGCTTGTTTTACTGACAAAACAAAGTTACACAAACAAGTAAAGAACAAACATAAATAAATACCTACATTTAAAGCAAACAACTCTCAAACACAAAATTCAGGCAAACAAATACACAAACAAAACATGCAAATCATAATACAAACAAACAATCATGAACATATCGAAACACAAACAAGTTCACTCAACAAATGCTGTTATATTCTTATTTGGTTTTTAGATAACATTGCCTGTCTGGGTACTTAATTGTACAACACTGTTATGACACAACATTCTATTTCTTTTTTACAGATTTGTCTCCCGAAAGACAAAGCAAAATGCAGCAGAAAACTGACAACAACGTCAACTACGCCGTTAACCACAAGTACAAAGACTACGCCTTCAACCACAAGCACAAAGACTACGCCGTCAACCACAAGCACAAAGACTACGCCATCAACCACAAGCATAAAGACTAGGCCATCAACAACCAGTACTAAGACTACGCCGTTAACTACTACAACAACAAATTCGCCAACAACTCCATCCCCTTGGCCAGTATGTCGAATAGGCATTATTTGGCTAATACCTGATCACAGCGATGCTACTTGTCAACATTTCATCTTGTGTGTGTATGGAAAAGTTACTAGAGAACGGTGCCCGCCTGGATATTTGTTTAATTCAACATCATTGGTAAGTGTAGTTCATCTTCTACTAATCTTCATATACGTGGTGTAAACAGACCCTTCACAAAGCCGTCAACCAAGCATTCTGTACATCAAACTGAACTATCCGCAATTTTTTTTCTCATAATTGTCTTTTTTTGGGATTAAAATAAAATTGTACTGATGGATGCATTGCATAGTAAAATGATCATTTAGGTATTTAAAGTAAACTAATAACATGATGAACTTGTATTTTAAAATTAAACTTGTAAAACAGTTGTAATTTTGACCGTCAATATCTCCGTAACAAGATGGCTCCCAGTTATAGACCAAATAAAATATGTATCGTAATAACTGGGAGAACAGTGCCTTTCGGCTTCGTTAAGGGTTTTTTTAGACCCATAATAAAAATAACGTGTCGCGATATTCGTACATGGTAATCTCCGAAACCACCCAACCGATTTGAATTTGTACGGTTAGTTCCAACTTGAAAGATAAGGTATATTGGACCCGATAGGTGGCACCGTGCGAAGCAGTCGCTAGTTACATTTTAAAGAGAAAAGTAAGCTTGGAAGTAGGGGTAATCTTCGAAACTACTGATCCGATTCCAAAATGATTTCTTTAATGGGAAGCTAAAATATTTGGTTATATTGAGACACATCCGATGTTCCACTGCAGGCCCGGACTCGGGGTTAAATAGAAGGGGAAGGTTAAGCTACACTATTCGGTCTGAATATGTGCCTTATAAAGCACGTTATGCCGCTGGACCCGGCTGTCATTGCCAGAAAATCTGATAACCAGTATCACCAAGGGGCATTACCCAGTAATTAAGTTGTGGACGGCTACCCCCTTTTTCCTAGCTATGTTTAAGTCCCATGTAACAGTGAGCGAGCCTTTTGCCATCAACCAGGCACAAATCCAGACACCAGACTGCCATGAAAAATGATTGATGGACAAACCAAAAAAAAAAATTCCCGACCTGGTAATTAAACACAGAAGCACATGTCCAACAATTGCACTTGCGAACACTACTACTACCAGTGAAACTATCTAGCCGGCTAGTCTATGAATATCATCGTCGCGTAAATACGTCTGCATTTCTTTATATTTTTGTAGAAATAATATGAAACACAGTTATTCTGTGATTTTGTTTTTGTGTTGTCTAGCTTTTCAGAAACCGGGTGTGTATGATTTGGTTTTGACACTTTTTCATGTTATTTTACAGGAATGCGGTCTTAAAAAAGATGTAAACTGCAAGCCAGATCCGACTTGCCAGAAAACCGAGCAATGGGTGATACCTGACCCCGGCGACTGCAGATTATTCATCCTGTGCGTCTTTGGTGAAATAACTTTCGAAATGTGCCCGCCTGGTTATGAATTTAGTCCAACTGACTTGGTAAGAGAAGTTCTAAATATTTACTATGTTTATCTGCATGGTTTCATGAGAAACTTTTTTAGGTTCTTTCTGGTATATGCTTTATATTACAAAATAATTGTAGGAAATATATTCACGAGAAAGTAAAGAAACAAGAATTTGTGTCGTAAACTATCACTAAAAACCCGACTCCTAAATAAAATGTAGCCTATGTCACCCGGGCCATAATAACGGATCGATTGACACCATACTCATTAAAATCGGATGAATAGTTTAGGCGCTACGGTGAAACATACGTAAATACATACATACATACATAGACAGCTAAAATTATATAATCCTTCCTTTTGGCTTCGCCGTAGTCCGGTAAGAATACATGGTTCCTACGTGGTTCCTAAAAAAAGCGACCACTGATTTTAATTATTTTTTCTAGATTTGTGAACCTAAAGAAGCAGCTGGATGCTCAAATCAAACGACTACCACCTCAAGTACTACGACTAGTACGAAAACCACCACTACGCCAACAACTACAAGTACTAAGACTACCACTACGCCAACAACTACAAGTACCAAGACCACCACTACGCCAACAACTACAAGTACTAAGACCACCACTACGCCAACAACTACCAGTACTAAAACTACCACTACGACACCAACGACCACCACGACTAAACATACCACCACCACAATTACACCAAAAACTACCACAAATCACACCACCACTACGACGACACCGACTACCACCACAAATCATACCACCACAACGACGACACCAACGACCACCACGACAACACCAACCACCACCACGACTAAACATACCACCACAACAACTACACCAACGACTACCACAAATCACACCACCACTACGATGACACCGACTACCACCACAAATCACACCACCACCACGACGACACCAACCACCACAACAACGACACCAACCACCACCACGACTAAGCATACCACCACAACAACTACACCAACCACCACCACGACTACACCAACGACTACAACATCTAAACATACCACCACCACGACGACACCAACGACTACCACGTCTAAACATACCACCACAACAACTACACCAACCACCACCACGTCTAAACATACCACCACCACAACTACCCCAACAACTACAAGCACTAAGACCACCACTACGCCAACAACTACAAGCACTAAGACTACCACTACGCCAACAACGACTACAACCCATGAACCGCTACCACATTGTGGCCGTGATGAGTCATGGTTGAAACCAGATCCAATTGATTGTGAATTCTTCATACTTTGTATTTACGGACACGAATCGAGAGAGCATTGTCCACTTGGATATGAGTTTAATCCTTTTGCTCTGGTAAGTTTTATTTTAAGCTCTTTGTACTAAAAAAAACATATAATCATCGCATTTATAACTCCTGAAATCGAATGTCAAAAGTGAAATTTTAAGCAGATTTAGCCTCAATAGTGTAAGCAACAGAGACCGCTACTGCAGGAGGTCCTGGGTTCAATTCCCGGGTCAGTCGAAGTGTCATTGGGATTTTCCATAATTGGTACTTACGCCAGTTAAGTTGTAACTTGCACTCGTGAAAAACCTCCTGAATGAATTTTCTTCTGAACGTTTTAACTTGTGGTAAATATAAAAATACCAATTTACCGAAAAGTTGCCGCAGATAAAATAAATTTATTATTATTTATATATTTACCACCAAGTATGGCATCATTATATACTCGTCCAATACGATGCTAGTCACAAAATACAACAACATAAAATATAACGAAAGTAAAATTACACCAACTATTAATAAAAACCCGAGATTGTGCACCGAAAATAAGATTTTAAAAAGACCAATTTCTTTCAATGTTTAAGTTGATGCTTGGCAATTCCTGCTGAGTGTTTTTCTACTTAAAATTGGTCTCAAAACTGCCATCATTTTAGTGAAATTTTGTTAACATGCAACGATTTATTATAATATTACAGCAATGTCAACCGAGAGCTATAGCGGGTTGCAATATAACAACAACGACTTCAACTACAACAAGCAAACCAACCACCACCACAACTACAGTAACCACCACCACGACGACGCCGACCACTACCACAACTACACCAACCACCACCACGACGACACCAACGACTACCACGTCTAAACATACCACCACAACAACTACACCGACCACCACCACGTCTAAACATACCACCACAACAACTACACCAACGACCACCACGACTACACCAACGACTACCACATCTAAACATAACACCACCACGACGACACCAACGACTACCACATCTAAACATAACACCACCACGACGACACCAACGACTACCACATCTAAACATACCACAACAACAACTACACCAACGACCACCACGACTACACCAAAGACTACCACATCTAAACATACCACCACAACAACTACACCAACGACCACCACGACTACACCAACGACTACCACATCTAAACATAACACCACCACGACGACACCAACGACCACCACGACGACTCCAACGACTACCACGTCTAAACATACCACAACAACAACTACACCAATGACCACCACGACGACACCAACGACTACCACGTCTAAACATACCACAACAACAACTACACCAACCACCACCACGTCTAAACGTACCACCACAACAACTACACCAACGACCACAACGACTACACCAACGACTACAACATCCAAACATACCAACACCACGACGACACCAACGACTACCACGTCTAAACATACCACCACAACAACTACACCAACCACCACCACGTCTAAACATACCACCACAACAACTACACCAACGACCACCACGACTACACCAACGACTACAACATCTAAACATACCACCACCACGACGACACCAACAACTACCACGTCTAAACATACCACCACAACAACTACACCAACCACCACCACGTCTAAACATACCACCACAACAACTACACCAACGACCACCACGACTACACCAACGACTACAACATCTAAACATACCACCACCACGACGACACCAACGACTACCACGTCTAAACATACCACCACAACAACTACACCAACTACCAACACGTCTAAACATACCACCACAACAACTACACCAACGACCACCACGACTACACCAACGACTACAACATCTAAACATACCACCACCACGACGACACCAACGACTACCATGTCTAAACATACCACCACAACAACTACACCAACCACCACCACGTTTAAACATACCAACACAACAACTACACCAACGACCACCACGACTACACCAACAACTACAACATCTAAACATACCACCACCACGACGACACCAACGACTACCACGTCTAAACATACCACCACAACAACTACACCAACCACCACCACGTCTAAACATACCACCACAACAACTACACCAACGACCACCACGACTACACCAACGACTACAACATCTAAACATACCACCACCACGACGACACCAACGACTACTACGTCTAAACATACCACCACAACAACTACACCAACGACCACCACGACTACACCAACAACTACCACATCTAAACATACCACCACCACGACGACACCAACGACTACCACGTCTAAACATACCACCACAACAACTACACCGACCACCACCACGTCTAAACATACCACCACAACAACTACACCAACGACCACCACGACGACACCAACGACTACCACGTCTAAACATACCACCACCACGACGACGCCGACCACTACCACAACTACACCAACCACGACCACCACTACACCAACGACTACCACGTCTAAACATACCACCACCACGACGACACCAACGACTACGACGTCTAAACATACCACCACAACAACTACACCAACGACCACCACGACGACACCAACCACTACCACGTCTAAACATACCACCACAACAACTACACCAACCACCACCACGTCTAAACATACCACCACAACAACTACACCAACGACCACCACGTCTAAACATACCACCACCACAACTACACCAACGACTACAACATCTAAACATACCACCACCACGGCGACACCAACGACTACGACGTCTAAACATACCACCACAACAACTACACCAACGACCACCACGACGACACCAACGACTACGACGTCTAAACATACCACCACAACAACTACACCAACCACCACCACGTCTAAACATACCACCACAACAACTACACCAACGACCACCACGTCTAAACATACCACTACCACAACTACACCAACCACCACCACAAATCACACCACAACCACAACGACACCAACCACCACCACGACGACACCAACGACCACCACGACGACACCAACGACTACCACGTCTAAACATACCACCACAACAACTACACCAACGACCACCACCACGTCTAAACATACCACCACAACAACTACACCAACCACCACCACGTCTAAACATACCACCACAACAACTACACCAACGACCACCACGTCTAAACATACCACCACCACAACTACACCAACCACCACCACAAATCACACCACAACCACGACGACACCAACCACCACAACAACTACACCAACCACCACAACAAATCAAACCACAACGACACCAACCACCACCACGACTACACCAACTACAACATCTAAACATCCCAGATGCAACACCTCAGAATTTTGGCCACGCCCCGACCCCACTGATTGTAGATTCTTCTACATTTGTGTATACGGCGATTTGACATATGAGGAGTGCCCTGATGACAAGGAGTTCAATCCCGTTCAATTAGTGAGTATAACTTTAAAATATTTAGTTGGTAGGCACGATGTTTAAAGTTAAGCAATTCGGTCTGTTGATGGGTCACCGTTCATTATGTCATCATCATCATCATTATATCATTTCAGCCGAAAGACGCCCACAGCTGGACATAGGCCTCCCCAAGTGTCGCCACATTGACCTGTCCCGTGCAACTCGCATCCAGCGGATTCCCGCAACGTTCACCAGGTCATCGGTCCAGGCCTTCCAACGCAACGTTTTCCGGTTCGCAGTCGCCATTCCAGAACTTTTCGGCCCCATCGGCCATCCGTTCTGCGAGCAATGTGCCCTGCCCACTGCCACTTAAGTTTGGCAATTCTTCAGGCTACGTCGGTAACCTTGGTTCTCTAGCGGATGTCTTCATTTCTGATTCGTTCATTACGTGAACCCTTGCAAAGATGGGAAAAGGTTGTTGATAAGATTAAGCAGCTTGAGCAGTGTTGGCTCAGACCTAACTGCTCTGACTTAAAGCGTCCACAGATTTGAGCGATCCGTACGGTGCGGATCAGTGGATACACTTGTGTGACTTTCTAAACAAAGAATACTACGATCCGTTTGATGCGATGCGTCCATGTGGACATGTAGACGCTTACCTTTAAGTGGTCTTGGGCTTTTGCTTTTGTTTGTTTTGTAAAATGTTTTCAAACATCTTTACACGTTTTAAAAAAATATTTTTAAGAATTTATTGACCTCGGGAAGAAAAATCAGGAACATCCTCAAAGGTATTCTTCAAAAGTCCAGACACAATCTTTTCAAGTCACATGATGATCATGCAGATTAGTGTCGAGATGGTCTTTTGAGGAAGTAACCACACAGATTTGAATGCACCTGTCCAGTCAGTAGACCCATGTATCAGTAATGTTTAGAAATAACGCCATAACGCGTGCTTTATTTACGCTGCATTTGGTTCAGATTTTTCAGTAGATACATTAGAAGCCGATCGGTAGGGCTATTACGTATCTCTGTTGACAGCTCGAAATGATAGTAACTGGGCTCAGTGATTATGAATGACCCTGTTAGTCACCGTAAAGTGATATCCACTCAGTATGATACGTAATACCAATAATATGACAGCCACGGTTGACATCAAAGTTCGGTGTACAACCGAAGCTTGATAGTCACTGGATATAAGAAAGATACGTAATAGCCCTGCTGGAGGCCTAAAATGACCACTTTCGCAGAATCGTAACATAGTCACTAACGGCCGTTTTCTATAACTTACTTACGTGTAACTGTTAGTTAATATGCCTACGTTTCGTAGCCATCGTATTTCTATAAACAAAGTTAGCTTGGAATATCCTATCCGCGTCACCTACCTGTCACTCGGAAGACTGTGATTCATAGAAAATACAAAGAAAGCTTTTCTGTGACGTTTTGTTACTAACGGTCCGTAAGCTAAATGTCAAACAGTTAGAGATAGTAACCTTCCGTTACCTGTTAGTAAGTTATTGAAAATGGTCGTATTTGACAATTCATAATGTTCACTTCGTCTGAGACTATTTTAATAATTTTAAACTTTGCCCAGCTGTGGGAAAATGCAGGCTAACAGTATCAGTATGATTCTACTAAAACGGCTATTTTAGCCCCACAGTATCAGATTTTATGTTGATTAAAATTTCATGGGCGGACGTAAGAAATCTATACTAATATATTTAAGCTTAAGTATTTGTTGATCTCTAGAACTTCTATAAGTATCTTTTTAATAACCTAATTTTACGGAAGATCTACAAGGCCTCCCTCAGGAATCGAACAAAACACAACAAAATTAAAAAGCCATAAAAACGCTAAGCGACAACTAAGTAACAGCGTGGGGTGGAGTGATGCGACGCTGTCGGACGGAGACCGAGAGCTGTAACCACGGGACACAGCTAGTCGTGACAAGTCAAAAAAACCATATCATTTGAACGCACCACCTTAAAATTTTGACCTGTCTACAGGAATGCCAACCGCCTGAGCAAGCCCAATGCAATGTCACAACAACAACAACAACAACATCAACAACAGCTAGAGCACCGACAACGTTAAGCCCTGACTACAAGTGTGACCTCTACGAGTCCTGGACCAAACCTGACCCTAATGACTGTACGAGGTTCTACTTTTGCGTTTATGGGCATCGGATGCACAAGCATTGTCCTGAAGGATGGGAGTTTAGTCCTAATTCTTATGTAAGTTTTGTTTTTGTATTTGAACCATTTTTTTTTGGTAGCGGAAATCATCAAATAACTGGCACTCCCTCCCTCTCCGCCCAGAGCGGGAGGGAGTGTCAGACTTTAACTGACTAAAACCTATCCATGTTCCTTCATCGCCCTTTGTGTTGTCACGGTATCTCTTTCGAACAGTCCCGCAGCCCCGGCAGGCATCGGCCCTTGCGGACCCCTTCCTTTATGCTGACTCTCTTTGAGGCGCGCGTGGAACACGAACGCGCCGTCGACACGGCCTGTCGTCATGAGACGGACGGACGGCGAGCTAGCCCATAGCTCACCGTCCACAGGCCCGCGCCAGGCTGGGGGCCACCAAGTGGCCTGACGCCTGGCCGAACCAAAAAGTGCAACAGATTACTAATCATTTATTCTAAATCCTATAATCATCTTTTCTCTTATTAATAACGTTTTAAGGACCCGAATGGCGCAGCGGCAGTGAGGCTGTCTTACGTTCTTAGGTTCCCGGGTTCGAATCTTAGCTCGTGTGGCGGAGGCCTGTGTCCCAGCCAGTGGGATCATAACAGGATGATTATGATACTGCCTTTCACCAGTTATTTGTTATACTCAACTGCAAACCAACCAATAACCTCAAACATTTTTGTCCCACAGGAATGCGAACCGAAAGACCAAGCTAACTGTACCGTCAACCCTCCAGAAGCTCTCTCATTTTCCGACGGAGGCAATACTCGTCGTGATACCCACTACAAAGAAATGTATGACGAAAATTGCAAGCAGGCTTCTTTCCCGTACTACACAGAACTTCCCGAAGACTGCACAAAATACCTGCTCTGTATTCGCGGAAAGGGTACTTTACTAATTTGCCCTGCTGGCTTAGCTTTCAGTGAAGAACTTAAGGTGGGTTAACTTTCATGCAAAAAAAATAGTAATTCTGACTATCAGCCGTTCTGGTCGATCTTTAGGTTAAGCTGTGCTTGCTTAGGTTGGTCTGAGAATGGGTGACCACCCATTACATTCGGAGATTCCTCTGTGCCTCGGAAAGCACGCTAAGCCGTAGGTTCCGGCTGTCATTTGTAGATCTTTGACAGTGTTACACTAGTCCGTAAGTCTGACACCCAGTATTACCAAGGGGTGTTATATTACCCAGTACTAACTGGGTTATGGAGGTGAGATAGACAGTCGCTCCATGTAAAATACTGGTATTCAGTTGCATCCGGTTAGACTGGAAGCCGACCCCAGCGTAGTTGGGAAAAGGCTAGGCAGATGATGATGATGATGTGCTAGGCCGCAGAGCGGTGCGAGGATGCATACCGTGTATGTTTCAGGCGGGCTACTCTCTAAGTCCGTCAACGAAGATACGGGGCCCGTCCGGAAGTAGTTTAATACTTTGAAATGAACCCTACTCCCTAATATTTTCGGATTCATGACTTTTGAAAACACATCGGGAGTAAGGACAGATGACCAATCGTGTTGTCATTCATTTTTAGTTCGGCCTCCTAACGAATCTTATGTCCGTAACTGATACGGAGTAGGAAACGCCCGTAATTTCAGCTGAAACTTTGGGTTTCGTGCTTAGAGAGTAGACTTTCGTAGATGCGAGCGGTAACCACACTGTCTTTAATTGCTGCCAGTTAAGATCGCAATAGCGATCATGGACCCACCTACATTTATTAAAGTTCTTAACTTTGAAATCCAAAAATATAAGCCTTCAAGTCTTGAATCGTCATCTATCGTGATCTTCAAAATTCACATCACCCAACATAGCTGGGACAAGGCTGGGCAGGTGATAAGTAATCCTGACGGTTTTGGTGTACTCTCTTCCCCTCACTTTTATAGTCCGATGCGATGGCATCCCATACGACCGGAGAGAGGCGCAGGAACAACTGCCTAACGTTGTATTAAACTTTCACGGCTTAAAACTAAACTTATATTGTCACTTGTGAGATATCTGCCGTGACTATTGTTTATTTCGAGCTCCCGATATTTCGACGCTGTTGCAAGCGCCATGATTGCGGGTTGACTGGAGAATGCGGGTGGATGTAAAAATAAATTG
Organism: Xestia rhomboidea; assembly: GCA_963853795.1. Lineage (NCBI taxonomy): Eukaryota > Metazoa > Arthropoda > Insecta > Lepidoptera > Noctuidae > Xestia > Xestia rhomboidea. Next base: position 2,013,939 of record OY970783.1, read on the forward strand.
TTAGCAGCTGACAAATCTGTCTACCCTCTTTCTTTGTCTTTTGCTTCGCGCACTATCGGAACTCGACACTAAGTCAAGACAAAACACACTCACAGTATCACCAGGTTTTGTGGAGTCCTTACCGCCATCCCGCGATCATGGCGCTTGCAATAGTCTCGAAATATCGGGAGCTCAAAACAATAAACAATCACGGAAGATATCCCGTAAGCGACAATATAAGTTTAACTGCTTAACGTGCTTTCCGAGGCACGGGGGTATACGCACCGACCCTCCGTATTGGTAATGTAACCACCAACAACTCCCAAACTCTGGGCTGCTTCTCAGGAATAGCGAAATGAAAATTCTAGCTCGACTAGCGAATCAAGGACCGCACACTCGGCAGTAGCGCTTGTGACAACTAAGAGCCGTTTTCTATACCTTTTTTTTTTTTTTTTTTTCGGATGGGAAATCATCTAATGACTTCTCCCGCTCTGGGCGGAGCAGGAGGGAGTGTCAGACTTTTACTGACTAAAACCCATCCATGTTCCTTCCTCGCCCTTTGTGTTCCGGGGCCACGGTATCTCTTTCGAATAGTCCCGCAGCCCCGGCAGGCTTCGGTCCTTGCGGACCCCTTCCCTATTGCTGACTCTCTTTGAGGCGCGCGTGGAACACGAACGCGCCGTCGACACGGCCAGTCGTCATGAGACGTACGGACGGCGAGCTAGCCCATAGCTCCCCGTCCACAGGCCCGCGCCTACGGTGGCCGGAAGCCACCACGTGGCCCCCGACGCCCGGGGCGTCTCCCGCGGCGAACCGTTTTCTATACCTTACTTACCGAAGACTGTTAGTTAATATGTCACGTCTCCTAGCTATCGGAGTTTCTACAACGTGTATTTAAGAGTGTAGTCATATGGAAGCAGGGTGTGCTACTGACCATCAAACTGAACAACTTTCTCCATGGGACCACCATCGTAATCGTAAAAAAATAATCAGCTGTCTCATACATTTGGTCGAGTAGGTATTGGAATTTTGTATAGGGCCGTTGATTATTTTTTTACGATTACGATGGTGGTCCCATGGAGAAAGTTGTTCCTACCTACTCGACCAAATGTATGAGACAGCTGATTATTTTTTACGATTACGATGGTGGTCCCGTGGAGAAAGTTGTTCATACCTACTCGACCAAATGTATGAGACAGCTGATTATTTTTTTACGATTACGAATGTGGTCCCATGGAAAAAGTTGTTTAGTTTGATGGACTGTAGCACACCCTTCCATACGACTATATCCTTTGTGTTACACGTTATATTTAAACATAATTAGCTTGAAATATCCTATCCGCGTCACCTAAATGTCACTTGATTCATTGAAAAATCAAAGAAAGCTTTTCTGTGACGTTTTGTTTCTAACCGTCCGTAAGCTAAATGTCAAACAGACAGAGATAGCAACCTACCGATACCTGTGAGTAACTTATTGAAAATAGCCGTAATCCAGTAAGATAGTCGGAATAATGCAAAAATCTAATATGTTTTTTTTTTCCAGGTATGTCTACCATCAGACCAGGTGGAATGCAAGAATAAAAAAAAATAAGTTAGATTTAAGTATACAATAGGTTTTAAACTGTTTTTCGTGATTTGCATTTGAAGCTAATAAAGATAATACATAGATAAACTCACGCCTGCTTCCCATAAGGGCAGGCAGAAACCACGGAACGCCACCTGCTACAATACTTGCATATTCCTCTTGCTTCTTACACTTTCATACATTTGGCTATACACCGGTGGCCATATTATTAATCTTGACACTTTTAATTCAATAAAAACAAACTATTGGAAATAAAATAGACAAAACACAACATGTATTTTTATTTGACCCTGATTCCTGAATAGAAAATTTTACCTCTTTTTTTTCGGATGGGAAATTATCAAATGACTCCTCTCGCTCTGGGCGGAGCGGGAGGGAGTGTCAGACTTTTACTGACTAAAACCTATCCATGTTCCTTCATCGCCCTTTGTGTTCCGGGGCCACGGTATCTCTTTCGAATAAACCCGCAGCCCCGGCAGGCATCGGCCCTTGCGGACCCCTTCCTTTCTGCTGTCATCTCTTTGAGGCGCGCGTAGAACACGAACGCGACTTCAACACCAATCCAAAGTACCTACTTACTAAAAACATTTTATTTAAATAATTTCACTACTTTTATATAAACTATAACTCTAAATAATAATAAAAATATGTACAAGTAACAACCTGTAACCGTTACAGGGCGTCAAAAAATTCGTCCACATCGCTGTCAACAGGAAAAGTGCCCAGAAGGCTGGCAGCATTGCCACGTTGGATGGCAATGCTGATTCTTTGGCCAAAAATTAGGCCCGCCCTCTGGTCACGTGAAGAGTCGACCAACCGCTTGGCGATTTCTCGAAATACTAGGTGGGCACTCGGACCCCATGGCCCTAGTGTTTCAACCCCAAACGGCTCAAACACATAATTACCAATTAAATTATTGTATTTGCGCCGTTTGAGGTTTTCAGCACCTGCAGCAGCCGCCCCAGCGCAGCCCACTGTGCTAGGAAGATGGGATGGCGCAAGGGTGTCGACGCAAGTTGCGTCCCACACCAAAGGCCTACCCAACTTCCATGGCATTATGGTCATACCATCTGGTCTCTTCCCATCGACGCGTGCTAAGCCAGTGGGTTCTAATACAGCTGGCACCCCGGCGGTGGCAAGAGCACGACGGATGAGATCATTAATGCTAGCGTGCCGCGCTATCCGACCTGCACTCTTACTGCAGGAAAGGCCATGGTGTCCGAGGCAGTCGACTGCTTCACCACATTGACAGCGATGTGGAGCCCCACAAGGAGCGCCCAAACGCAAACATGTAGCGAGCCGGAAGGTTGTGTCACCCAACAAGGTGCCTATATTAGGTGACGGTAGTGCCTGAAGCCAGAGGCCCGACTCCCACTCACCCACAGCCAGCAGGCGGGCACGCTCAGCAGTATTGGTTGACGTATTAATAAGTTTATTCCGTACCAACCTGCAGAGCGGCTCATCCCACTGTCTCTGGGAAAACGGGTTCTCGGGCCAATCCGTGTCCGGGCAAGCCACTTTCCAGGCGTCCTCTGCGTCGGTCAAGCACGGCACTTCCGAGCTAACCAGGGAGAGAGTTAAAATTTTCGTGGTTAGCTTTTCAGTGCTGTGGACAGAAGACAGGAACGCCGGTAAGCTTACACTAGAAATTTTGCGGACGCCGAGGCCACCAAAACGAATTGGTAGAGTGGCTTGCAGCCACGCTCGGTCGTCCAGGGCCACATTAAGAATGGATGTTAATGTGTTGCGAATAATTTGGTCAATTTTGTCCAAAAGTTGTTGTTTCTTCCAAAGAGGAGAACAACGGATAAAATACATAAAATTTGGACCAAAACAACAATATCTGATAATGGTGAAAGCCGAATGTAGATTAATTTTGGAGAGTCTATCCGAAATATCATTGAAATGTTTAATTTTGTCATCGATGAACGATGAAAAACTTTCTTCCAAAATAGGGGAACCTAGGAGGTGCAGGGAACTTTTTTCTAAAATTTTGATTTGTGGGGCTATTTCATTAAAATTATCTATAGTTGATTGTCTGTCTGTCACGTCAGAGAGGTAAATTTCACACTTTGAGGGGTTAAGGTCCAGGCCAATAGATTTAAATTGATGTTTGAGGAGTTATAGGTCAGCCAAAACGGTGTCAACATCACCTCCTAGCGTTCCATCGTCTAAATACCACACGTTAAATTTTGAATTTAGTTGTTGAATTATGGGATGAATAGCCAAACTGAAAATGACGGGCCCGAGAGGGTCACCTTGTTGGCAACCAACTGCAGATTCTAAAACGTTGTCCTTGTAAAGTAATTTTGAAGGGTGCCTATAACATTGCCACATAAAACCATAAATTTCGGGTAAATTTTTTTTTACTTCAGCCAACAAAGTGTCCCTGTTCACGGAGTTAAAGGCGTTTTTGACGTCAACCTTGAGGATGACCTCACCTTTTTTTGAGTCTAAAAAAGAGGATAAGGCATGTACGGCAGCCTCACAACCCCCTCTGGAACCAAAACCGAGTTGAAGGGGCTGGAACTTAGTTGCAAGCGATTCACTATAAAACTTGCAACATATTTTGGCTGCCATACGCCTGTAGGTGCAACCGACGGCAATGGGACGAATGCCGCCGTCCTTCTTGCGTAGGGTAACCTGTGCGAGGTTAGCCCCATACAAGACATCGACGACGGCATCGTTCACGCCGCCGGAGAGCATTAAGTTGATCAGACCCGCAAGCTCCTTCAGAAGCGACTCACCAGCTTCCCCGGCGCCTGAACCCAACAAATCTTTCAAATGCTGTGGAGTCAGACCGTCGAGGCCGCCGGCAGAACCATTCCGGAAAGAGCTCACGGCTGCGATCAACTGCGGGACTGTAATTTTGAAAAAAGATGAATCCTGAACGAGGGGGTCGGGTTGGACGGGTGGGTCGGGGAAGGTGAGACCATCCACAGGCGATGGATGTTTACTCTCCAGAGCTGAAAGAGTCTCTGGAGAATAAGGCGCCACCACATCACTGCTGAACAGTATTCTGGCTGCCCCCCTTATGTCACCGTCAAACGTCGTCTTAACTTGGATTCTACATGATCACAAATGCCTTTCTGTTTATTAAAAAAAGGTAATTTGGAATCTAAAATACGGGCCGAATTGTTGCAGTTTTCTTTAATTTAGTTTGTTAAAGATTTTTGAGTTGTCAAATTTTTTTGGACATGCAGAATCCTGTAAGGGAAGGTAAGTAACTGCTCCCAGGCATGTTGTGAGTTCTCCTGGGTCGTGAGACGGACACAGCGCGCTAAACTCAACGCCACCGAGTGTCTCGCGCCCCGGGGAACTCTTTTTAGGACTGGGGTGGAATTTTTGAATTTGGACAGTGTTTTCCACAAAGTTAGTTCAAAAGGTGTTGATATCGGTGATGTGGCTGGGGGGCACAAAGGTACATTATGAGGTTTGTGAACCTTGCCATAGTGTATTTTAAGCCCCCTTTCGCCTTTAAAAAAACGAGCCTGGGAGCAGTGAGGGCATCTTACCAGTTGTACATCCAGTGATGTGGCAGGTTGACTGGCACTAACTATTCCGGCGTCGCTACAACTGGCACCGAACATAAAATAATTAACTTACCAATTGAAAAATAAATAAATAAATGTAAACTATTAAAAAACACTTAAAAAGAAAACATATACACTTAAAATTTACAACAAATAATGACACATATCACTGACGCCACTGACAGAAGTTGCGCGCAGTCGCGCTGACGGCCTGGGGCGCCGCCGCGCCGACCGCGCTGGCGTTTAGCGCAGCCCCGGCAACTGTTGCCGGGAGACGGGCGTCGCGTTGTGTCTTGGGAACTGACAAATGCTTGCACTGACTGGACAGGTCCACTCAAATCTGTGTGGTTCTTTCTTCAAAAGACCATCTCAGACACTTATCTACATAGTCCTCATGTGAATTGAGCATTGACCTCTGAGTTTGTTTCGGCTGTTTCGTAAGTTGCTTCAATTGAATTTTGTAAAACTGAATGACGCAGTGTAACCGTGGTTTTTTTTTATCAATAAAATACAGTAAATAACAACCCAAGAAAAGTATTAAAAGTTAAGTTTAACTAGCTTGTCGCTCAAAAATAATATTAAACTCCAGCAATTTTCTATTTTTTACCTACTTACTTAAGTTTTTTTGTTACGTTTTCACGCATAAACCACTGAACCGATCATCCAGAAATTATGCAAATACGTTGTCAGGTGTACAGAAACGGACATAGGGTACCTTTCATCCGAAAAAAAGTACTGTTCCCGACGAAAACAAACAATAACGTTCTTATGATAATAGATGGCGCCACGTGTCTTTCGAATCATGATTGAATTATATTATTACAAGCAGAGTGCAACCCGAATTGATTGTCATATTCTAAATTAACGCGAGCGAAGCCTGAGGCAAAATCTAGTCTATAGATAAAATATGCAACAACCCTAAGAATGGTTATCTAACCTTCGGAAATCTAACCGTGATAGCAATAGCAAAACAACATACTTAATCAATTAATTGGATACTATAATTAATAACTTCCTAGTTCAAAAAGATATCTTCAATGACATTAATCCAATTTAATGATAGTGTCTGTTTACTTCTTGATAAAAACGACAGATAAAATCTTACTATAATATGAAAAGTCACCAACACTATGATTTGAATCAATTGTTTTATATTGAAGACTTTAAAGTCCACAATAGCACAAAATGTATGGCATCTATCACTTATTACTTTCTGGAGGTCGAGTAATAGAGACGTACGGAGAAGAAGATACGCCGACCTCAAATACATTGGGATAAGGGCAGGTCAATGATGATACTTCATCGAGGTCATATTCCACCTTTTTTTCGGATGGGAAATCATCAAATGAGCCTCCAAGCGCATAAAGGTGCAGGAATGACTTTGACCTTGAAAAAGTAATTCCTGCTTGAGCTTGAGCTTGGAGGGTTGTATTGATGATTTTGATGATTATAATTCTGTAACTAATGTGAGGAACCTATAATCTAGTAGAAAATACAACATTCTTTAAAACCATATCATCAGATTTATGTAGAGTTAAATTACTGGCAGTCTACCCTGCCCGTAATTTAATCTCTAATCAGGCTGATAATTAGCACATTTTGAATGTCAAACTGCCGCCCGCCGACATGACCATATTATGGAAAGAGAACTAAACTGCCTAAGATCATATAACACCATTGTAACAGTGTTTTCTGCAAAAATAAATGATTTGATTTTTCATTTTGATCTTTATAAAACTCATTGAATTCAAATAACTATCTAACCAATATTATACAGGGTGTAGACCACCTCATCACGAAGCCGTCAACCAAGCTTTCTGTCATCAAACCAAGTAACTACGCAAAAATTATTGAATAGAATAGAATAATCATTTATTCGTTAGTGGACAGCAGCAACACAATAGAGCAACACATACATATACATATAACAACAAACAGAACAATGAATTAAACAGCTCAACTGCGCTGAGCATGCCCATAACGAAAGGGTAACCAACTCAGCATATGCTGGGTGTAAAACACTCAGCGCTGGTTTTCAGTAGGCCCCCCGCAGTGACACGCGGATGAGGGTAGTAGGTAGTAAATAAATAATGTTATTCTATTATATGGGCGTTTCTAAGTGTGTAATAAATAAATAATATACAATGAATATTTTTTGTCACAGAGGATAACATAATTATAGTAGTAATAATAGACACGAAGAAACCTGCTAAATAAATAAGTACTTATCCGAAAACGAAACACAGTTTATTGACATGACGCACTTCGATGCAGCATCGACCTATGCATTTTTTTAAATGGCAATACCGCAATGACATTTCAGTGAGAGTGAGACTACTGCCTGGTTGATATTATTTATTATTAGACTAATAATGCTGAGCATTAAGTTCCAAGACAAAACTAGTTATCACAATGTAATATGGAATTACAAAGGAAGTCGGAGCAAAAGGATGATTGTGCAAATGTATGGGAGTTTATGTATGTGTGATTGTACACACACTTGGATTCTGGCGATCGCAGACAACGGATTTACGGATTTACCACCGCCGCGCAACTACCCACATTATTTGCCGGTGAGTTTCTATGAAATAAATTCGAAATAGTAGTAAATAATGGCCAGATAATAATTAGATTGTTAAATTAGATAAACGATTTGTCAATATTTATATCATTAAATTCAATTTGTGAACGAATTATAATTGTCTTAAGCCTTACCTTAAATGTATTTATGTTTTGTTTGTATTGCTGGGAAACGACTTTTTTTTTGGGGAGAAAAATCATGTTTTTTGGTAGACCTCAATGTAACGCACTCAAAACATTGTGCTGATGGATGGATTGAATACTACGGGGGTCGTGAAGGTTAAAATCTTACATTAAAAACTTGTATTTAAAAAAAAAAGTTGCCAAAAAGTTGGAACTTTGACCCCCAATATCTCCGTAACTAGAAGGTTCCCAGGTATGATGTAGAACAAAAAAATGATCGCAATTACGAGGAGAACAAGTGCCTTTCGGCTTCGTTAAGAGGTGTTTAACACCCTTTAGACTTCCATGATTGGCGGTAACAGAAAATGTCCACCGCCCGACCCTTGCTCGACGAACCAGCCCGCGCTGCTGAGCCTGTAGCTTTAAATTCCCCAAATAATAATTTGACTCATCCATCAGGATCTGTCGAATTATTATTTGAGGCTTAGTGCGTCATTGAGGGGATGGCAGCTAGGATCACCTAACTGCCATCCCCTCAATGACGCACTAAGCCGAGGCCCGAACCCCACAAGGGGTGCCCCTAGTGACCATTCATTTAACGAAATTCTTAGTAGCCCGGGCTGGGGGGCCTTTAAGTAATTTTTGGCCACCACAGGGTAGTCCGGTTAAGCAGTTGCAACCTTCGAGAGTTGTTTATCTGCGAGTGGTCATATAAAAAAACCGGCCAAGTGCGTGTCGGGCCACGCGCAGTGTAGGGTTCCGTAGTAGTCCGTTATATTTTAGATTTTGTTTTTCAATTAAAGTCTTCATTGGTTATAAACAAGCAACTACTTCATCTTAGTCACTTTAAAGGATTTATTATAAGGATTTTATAATTATATATATATATATATTTTTATTGTTTATTAAATAAAAAACAAAACAAATTTTATACAAAGAAACATCACAAAAACCTCCAAGGTTTGTCCGGATGTTGAGACACTTATAAGCTATCTTAATACTAACGTCGCAAACTATCACTATTAATTTATGGTTAACACATAGTTTGTAACAAATTGTGAGGTAGTTCGTAAATAACAACAAAGAAAGATTAAAAAACAAATACGGCGCGGGTCAGACATCGCGTCGATGCTAATAACTAATGGAATGAAATTTAAACAGGATGATGCTTTTCAGAGAGAGTTAAAGAATTGGTACAAAACTATCCAACATCCTAGTTCAACGACTATTACTGCTAAACTAATAAAGTTATCTTAACCGCTATAGTTTTTCTTTAAAGTTTATGAAATGCACTATCATCATGAATTTTTCCAGATTTTTCAAGCCAGCAGTTTAGCTTTTAGATAAGGGGGACGCCCTACTGGAACAAAAACTTGCACTTTAAAGTTTAATATTTCGTAAATGAAGCATTAAAATTCAAATCAAAATCAAATCGAAAATCGAAAAGAAAAAGAGAGATCAATTAAATCGTAAAGTAGTAATAGCAACCCCTAAGCCATTTTAAAATACCTATTCAACGATACCCCACACAATGGGGTAGACGATGAAAAAAAAATCATCCCCACTTCACATGTAGGGAGAGCTACCCTAAAAAAAAATATTTTCAACAATTTTATTTTACCACTTTGTCGGCGTTATTGATATACATACCTCTACAAAATTACAGTTTTCTAGTACTAATGGTCTCTTAGCAAAACCACGGACAGACAGACAGACAGACAGACAGACGGACATAGCGAAACTATAAGGGCTCCTTGTCAGGACTACGGAAAAACCGCCTCCACTGGAAAAATTAATGAAAGCCAAATCTATCTTAGAATTACACAAAAAAAATACTACATAAGTACACCTTGATTTACACGCTTCGATAATAATAAGTTATCATTCATAACTCAGACCACCTCAAAAGTATTCTGCATGCAATTATTATAAAAAAAAAGAAAATAAATAAGTCTAAAGCCATTTGAAACAGTAAATCAATTCGATTCACGAGTATAAAAAATTAAGATTAGATTACTTATGTGCATTTTATTTGGAAAATTACTCAATAACACACGATCTGGAAAAATGTTGACTAGAATAAAATGCTGTAAGTACTTTTTTTTCTTTTGTTTTTGCACATGAATCCAAAAAATCAGAAGTGTGTGTCTTGGGTTCGAACTCGAGACCTATGACTTGGCAGTCTAACGGTCACACCACTAGACTATCACTGCTAATGCTGCTGGCGTTTGAAGATTATTATAGACTAGCTTTGGTCCATGGCTTCGTTCGCGTTAATTTAGAATTTGACAATTAAACTCTTAACACTACTAAAGTTTCTATAAATTCAATCATAATTCGAAAGACACGTGGCGCCATCTATTATCATAAGAACGTTATTGTTGTTTTCCTCGGGAACAGTTTTTCGGGATGAAAGGGACCCTATGTCCGTTTCTGTACCCTACACCTTACAACGTATGTTTAAGCAAAATTTCTGGATGATCGGTTCAGTGGTTTATGCGTTAATAGGTAACAAGCAAACAAACAAACTTACTTTCGCGTTTATGATATTAGTTAGGACTAGTTAGGATAAGATTAGGATTAGGGTAGTAAAAGCGAATTTAATGCGATTTATTATTTTAGTATTATTATTTGTTTTTTCAATAACATTATTGCCTTTATTTATTTCTTCACTAATTAATTACATTCTTAAATATTCCTTACAAAAAAACATTTTAAAATATAAAAAAATTGTAGCCCACCGGTATCGGGAACAGGGTCCAAGCTACTGGCGGTCAGGACTCCAGAGAGAGGAACCTCCTAACAATACGAGCCGTGTCCAGGAGTACCGCGCACTGAATCAAGCTCTTAATCCAGCTGCCTAACGAAAGCTTCCTCAGATATTGGTCGAGGCTCTTGGCAATTAAGCCATGGGCTGATACGACTATCGGCACAATGATCGCTGAGTCCACTTCCCACATGTCAACAACCTCGCGAGTCAAGTCAAGATACTTGATTTGTTTATCTTTCTCGACTTTTTCTGAGGTTCCCATCATGCGGGACCGTTATGTCAATAATAATTGCGCGCCGCTCTGATCGATCCACCACCACTATATCAGGCCTATTGGCTACAATAGCTAATATTTGATTTTTCAATAATAATTATTATTATCTCCTTTTATTTCTTTCTTTTTAAATATTTCTTATAAAAACCTTTAAAAATATAAAAAAAAATAGTAGTCCGCCGGTGTCGGGAGCAGGGTCCAAGCCACCGGTGGTTAGGGCTGCAGAGACAGGAACCTCCTCACAATGCGAGCCGTATCGAGGAGTACTGCCTTCTGAACCAGGCCCTTGATCCAACCGCCTAAAGAGAGCTTCGATATATGGTCATCGAAGCTCTTGACTATAAGGCCATTGGCCGTCACGACAATCGGTACAATGATAACCGAGTTCATATTCCACATGTCGCGAACCTCGTGTGCCAAGTCGAGATATTTTATTTGTTTCTCTTTCTCAGCTTTCACGAGGTTCTCGTCATGCGGAATGGTAACATCGATTATCATTACGCGGCGCGCTGATCGGTCTATCACCACTATGTCAGGCTTATTGGCGGCAATAGTCCTGCCAGTAATGATAGACCGATCCCAGTACAGCGCGACATGGTCTTTCTCGAGAACTGGGTCGGGCACATACTTGTAGTACGGTACCTCAGATTCCACAAGTTCATATTTCAAGGCAAGTTGCTGGTGTATAATCTTGGCTACTTGGTTGTGCCTGTGCAAGTACTCGACGTTAACCAGACGAGAACAACCAGAAATAATATGTCTGATGGACTCACCCGGAAGGTGGCATGCCCGACACACGTCAACCGTCCCGTCCTTCATAATATATTTCCGGTAGTTGTTCGTCAACTTCGTCCATAATCGCACATAGTCCTAATATTATTAGAATCTTATTAGTTTGTTGAGATGGTTTAGGTTTAGTTTGTTATTCTTTAGTAATTTATTATTAAAATTTAAAAGGTTTTTAATTTCATTAAAATAAGAGATTAAACAATCCATTTGACAATATTGATTTCTACTGTTGTTTCAGTTATATACCTACTTTTATTACAATGTCCACCATCACTGCTGATACCTCTAGCACAACACGATGCGGTCTCCACATCGGAAGCCAACGATTTATTGGTAAGATTTATTTTCTTCTTCTTCAAACGATAGAGAGGTTTAAAAGGAGAACGGAGAGGCCTAGGCCTAGCAGTGGAACACAGTACAAAAAAAAAAACAGCCAAGCGCGAGTCGTACTCGCGCACGATGGGTTCCGTATCTATTATTATACCACATATTTAGACAAAACGGCAAAAAAATCACGTTTGTTGTATGGGTATGGTATAAATATTTAAAGGGGGGCTCCCCTTTAAATATTTATTTTATTTTAATTAGGTACTTTTTTTCTAAAGTGAATATACAACTAATACTAAATATTCTGTGAAAATTACAAGCGTCTACATGTTGCCGTTATGAATATCGAGCAAAAAACGGCAAAAAAAATCACGTTTGTTTTATGGGAGCCCCACTTAATATTTATTTTATTCGGTTTTTAGTATTTTTTGTTATAGTGGCAACATAAATACCTACATCATCTGTGAAAATTTCAACTGTCTAGCTATCACGGTTCATGAGATACAGCCTGGTGACTGACAGACAGACAGTGGAGTCTTAGTAATAGGGTCCTGTTTTTACCCTTTGGGTACGGAACCCTAATAAACCAGCCAAGTGCGAGTCGAACTCGCACACACAGAGTTACGAATTTTTCTGAATTTTCCTCCTCTTACTTTTCAAATTAGAGAGCGGGGGGCACATTTTTAACGGCTTTAAAAGCATACATCTCATCAAGCATTGACTTATGAGTTATGAAAAAAAGTGTTTTAATATCCTCAAAATATTTTTTCAAGAGCTATCGATAGAGACCCAACTATGTTCAAAACCGCAGTTACAATAATTATTAAAATAAGCGATGAAAGTAGAGAATGTTCTAAAAAGTATGTGTGGTAAAAGTTTTAGAATCATCATCTGCCTAGCCTTTTCCCAACTATGTTGGGGTCGGCTTCCAGTCTAACAGTGTGCAGCTGAATACCAGTATTTTACATGGAGCGACTGCCTATCTGACCTCCACAACCCAGTTAGTACTGGCTAATACGATACCACGATACGATTCTAAGACTTTATTTCTCTTTAAAAAACAAGTCAAAGAGCATTACCTTTCTTCAATACAGTAATATTCTTCATATATATGTATGTATATTTTTGGTAAATATTTACAATAGTAGTTTTTTTTTTTATTTTATTTGTGTATGTATTTGTATGTATGTTTATTTCATAAATAGATATAGTTTTGTTGTAAGTTTAAATTAAAATTTTCTTGTTTGACGTTTCTACACACTGTGTCTACATTTCTTATCCAACTTTCCTCTCGCAGGTCTGCTGGAAGAAATTTCTTAAGAAATAAGCAGTACCTTTGTGCTCTTCTATGCTAATATATTGTCCTGTAAAATATTTTGTGTGTACATAAATAAATAAATAAATAATACCCCTTGGTAAGACTGGTTGCCAGACTTTCGGGCCATTGACTACCTGTAACGAATGTCAAAGATCTTTAAATGACAGCCGGGATCAACGGCTTAACGTGCTTTCCGAGGCACGGAGCAAACTCGGTATGCAATGGGTCACCCATCCACAGACCAACCTAGGTAAGCACGGTTTAACCTAAAGATCGACCCGAGCGGCAGTTTTATTTAGCTACGAGCTTCTCGTAATTTGAATCATTCATATCTTATTAGTTGCAGGTACTGGGGTACTCTATTGAGCAAATATCTCCAAATATATCGAAAATAACTGATCTTATACAACAAATTGATATCAAAGATGTCGCAAATCATGTGATAAGTAATATCAATGATGTTGTTGTAGGCGGTGAATTGACTGATACATTAGTAAGTATTATTACAAACAATAATAACAACACTGGAACGAATCATAGCGGTAACCGCTATGAGTCCTGCAGGCTTAGCCAAGTTGATAATCTACAATCGTTAACGCTAGTAGAATGACATCATCTCAACGTTAAATTACGAGATAACACAAACGAATAGAAAATTCGTAAACAAGTTTACATCGTTCAAAATGATAGAATAGAATGTTATCGTTTCTACAATGTTGATCGCTATACTCTTTGGTAGGAACGCTCACCATAGACTAAAGTGTAGGTTTTTTCTACAGACAGTACAGTGAGTACAGCAGTCATTGTGCCGATAGTCGTGACGGCCAATGGCTTAATAGCCAAGAGCCTCAACCAACATCTTAGGAGGCTCTCGCTTGGCAACGGGCTTGATTCAGAAAGCAGTACTTCTGGACACGGCACGTATTGTTAGGAGGTTCCTCTCTCAAGAGCCCTGACCACCGGCAGCTCGGACCCTGTCCCCAGCGCTGGTGGGCTACTGTTTTTTTTTATATTTTTAAATGTTTTTATTTATATTGTTTTTATATTAGGAATATTTAAAAATACAAAGTTATGTTGTAAAATGAATAAACGAATAATGTTACATCGATGACTATGCATCGATGCTTTGATAATGCGACGTTACGTTTTAACCACGCCTTTTTTGTTGTTTCTTAATATCGATAACCTTACATCCGACCCTTGTTTTTTCGACGTTCGTTTGTCCCCTATGTAAATAAATAAATAAATATCGCTGGACATTACACACAGCGCCATCTAGTGCCACACTAAGCAACGAGGCTTGTGTCGTGGACATCAGATAGTTGATATACTACATAGATACTTATTGTTTGTAAATACATACTTATTATACATATAAACATCCATGACTCGGAAACAAATGTCCATGCTCATCATACAAACATTTGCTCCTACCGGGATTCGAACCCGGGACCCTAAGAACGTAAGGCAGCCTCACTACCGCTGCGCCATTCGGGTCGTCGTTTCGGGTCTATGTTCTATTGCAAATGTAGGTTCTGCCCTAAATATTCTAATAATTGAAGTAAGAAATCATCAAATCATCTAGAAAATTTGTTTTGAATTAATCAACTCAGTATATTGCGCTCATCTGTTGCAGATAGGTATTTTCCAATCGGCACCACAACAGTTGTCAGCCATCTTTTGAAAGTGGTCCCAAAATAAGTTTTACACAAAATTAATAAATTCAAATTCAAATATTCATTGCTCAACACAGTACATTACAGAATAAATGCTTAGAGAACTACTGTTAGAAATAAACAGTGATTTTATTTTGCAGATACCTGGACTACATAATCGACTAGCAAATGAAGCACAACACAATACTTTTATAAATGAAATCAATACAGTGTCAAACGGAACTGAGATCACTGGAAATGTTACCAGTAACTTGTTACTAAATAATACTAAAAATCTCACAAGTTTAAATAATAATGAATCAACTAATTTAACGGAAACCACTATCCTTTTTGAAAATGTTGGCAATGTAGCTCGTACGGTAGAGCCTTTAACTTTAAAACCACCAAGTGATACTCCAAATACAATTATAGATGTTAAATTCAGAAGGAGTGGATCCCAGAATCAAGAGAATACGGATGATTTTGATAAAGATGCTGCAGCTAATAATTCTTCTCTCGAATCAAGTCCTGCTGACAACATTACTCTTACCAACTTTAATAATACTGTTGTAGAACAACCAGCTTTTAGAATTTTGTTACAAGACAAACTAAGAAAACTAAAGCAAGTTTCCAATATTGTTACTGAGTCAAATGAAAAGAAAGACCTTAATTTCATTCTGAAATTGTTGCCAGAATCCCCACCTTTGCCTATTGATTTAAACCAACTACCTTTGAACAACCTCATTGGAGACGCTTTAAGTTTCATGAAGAGATTAAAAAGACACGCAGACGAGAAAGAAACTTATCCTTCGAAATCAAATTGCAAATTTAAAAAAATCTACGGGCATAAAGTAAGGACCTGTAAAGAAACAAAAGATTTGACTGTATCAACCCGAAAATCTTTAGACGATAATATTTCGAAAATACTGAAACACTATAATTCTGATGATTATCTATTATGCCCCCTTTCAGTCATAGTAAAATTATTAGCGCAACAAGTTTTAGATACAGTAATAAAAAGCAATCATGATGGACTTTTGAAACAAATTTTGAATTCATTCTTGAGAGGTGAAGAAAACACTATCAATTTGGTGACTATGGAACTATCATATCTGCCTATCCCTGTTAATTTAAGCTTGCAGCTGGTACATGGGAACATAAAGGATTTTATAGGACAGGTAGGTGATTTTGTAGATGCGATTCTGTGTGCGTTATAAGAAATACGGTGCTTCTGTGTGTTGGCGATTCCAAACATGAATTCCAGACGACCTCTTTCGAGATTGATTTTGAATAAGAGAATGCCTTGTATTAGGAACTATGGGAATCCACTGTAAGGCCCGGACTCCACCAAGGCGGAGACAAGCGGAGGTGTGTGAAGCGGAGAAGTGAGGAGATGCGTTAAAGCTAGGATGTATCCACCGAAACTGTGTGGAGATGTGCAAAGCGGAGAGGAGAGCAGATGTGCCGAGCGGCACGCCACACACAGCACACCGCTCACAGCACGCCGCTCACGTCTTTTCTCGTCTACGCTGGTCTAAACTGTTCTGCTGATCTGCATAGTTATTCACAACGCTATTTGCTCGATGTCATAATGTCAAAAAAAGATAGACATACGACTTTCCGAATCGAAAATCGAATCGAAGCGTTTCGAATAGCTATGCAGGTCTTCTCTCTCGAACACGAGAAGTGTAAATAACGAAATTCTATTAGTGGTTTTCAACACATCTCTCCTCGTCTCGTCTCCACTTTGGTGGATTCCTTAATAGTCTGTCAATGACGTCATCTTCTGTCTAGTTTTGTTTTTATTTAAGGATTATGTGCTTGGGACACTTTTCCTTTTGGAAAACCTGCAGGCCTAGCCAAGTTACAAACGATTCGTATCGATTCTCTTTCTACAATCGTAAACGTTAAGTCACGTGGTCAAAACAAGCGAATAGAAACTTCGTAGACAAGTTTAAGTCGGTTAAGATGATAGAATGAAATGTATTCGTTTCTACAATAGTGATCGCTACATCCCTTATAAATCGTAGCCAACTTACAGTTTTGACTGAACTTAAAAGTTTCTATTCGTTTGTTTCGACCACGTGACTTAACGTTGAAATGATGTTATTCCCATACATTTGGTTAGTTTTCTATTAGCGCTAACGATTGTAGATTGTCAACTCGGCTAAGCCTACTGGTGGTTGTAGTCTGGAATGCCAACATAGCAAACAAGATGAATAATAAAATTGTATTTCAAGGAATTCTGTCTACCACAAATCTATGTGATAATATTTAAGTAAGAAATAAAAAACAATAATAAAACATGAAACTTTTTATTTACAACATTTTTTCGCACCTCACTGGGTTTTGGTCAACCTTTGGTTACAATACAATAACTTATATATCAGACTAGGTTTACTCTTAGATAATAAAATATAATAAATACACTTATCCTACGTTTAAATAAAAAATAAAACTTGTATATACAAAATGATAACGGTGCGAAATGTATTTCACATATTTGGTTAAATTAATAAAATTAATTAATTTAATAACAGTTTCAGGCAAAAAATATTTGAAATTCAGATTCTTTTTTGTTGTTCAATTTTATTTTTCTGAAATTGATTGTTAAGAGAGAGGAATCGAAAAATCTTGGGACTTAGGACTATACTTTAAAAAAATAACATTTATAGTAAAACGTTAATAAAAGGTAAAAAAGGCAAATAATTAAGAAAAAGCAAAAAAAAAAGTGAAAAAATACATAATAATTATGTAAGTGTAGTCAGCCCTACTAAAAGATAATAATATCTAGCCATGTATATACCTCTTGTTACAGCTAAATAGTTACCACAAGAAAGAGACAGATACTATTTCTATCTCATTCCGTCTTTTAGCAGATTCCTCACTTCTTCTCCACCCAACAATCAATCCATCAAACAACAATTATTATTTTATTTTCAGCTGTAGATCTCAAAGTTTCATTTACTAAAGATTATTTTTATATACAGGTTTAATTCATTGAGTAATCTCTTTTACAATATTTCATTTCTGACCGCTTGGTACTTTTAGTGCCGATGAATTACTGATAACGCTGCCTAGCCTTTTCCTAACTGTGCAGTGGCTTCCAGTCTAACCGGATGCAGCTGAATACCAGTATTTCACATGGAACGTCTGCCTACTTCTACAACCCAGTTACAGGTTAATCAAAAACGATACAAAAGTATACATTTTTGTTGTAAATAAGATTACTCAATAAAATATTTTAGTGCCAAAGTCATTTTGTTCAATAGCTGTAGTGTCAGGTGATCATGTCGTTTTTTCCTCTAGTTTTGATTTGCAATTGCTCTTTGATGTGTGGACGCAGGACTGTGGACAAAGAAATAAATGTTTAGGAGAGAGTTCACAGTATTCTATTAATCAAGTGTAAAAAAAAAAACTTTCGTGCCAATTACATAAATGCACAATACACGGTGGTCACCTAAGTAAATTTAGTCTGCTTCTTTATCGTGTGGTTAGTGCCCAACCTGGTGTTAGAGTTTGGTGTGAGATGCCGCCCATGGGCCTCTGACTTAGCTTTACATGCCGTCAAGAAATTTCTCTCAGACATGCTGGTTTCCTCAGGACGTTTCGAATTGAATTTTTTAAATTGGATTATTAGTTCCGGAGATTAGCCCTTAGATACAATCTTACAAACATATACCCCTATATGATATTATTATAGATTTACCAAAAGTACCAAAAGGTACCACCTAAATGAAAAGTCATCAACTCACCTTCATATCCGGATCAAACTCAAAGCCTTCACTACAATGCAATTGGGTTGCGAATCCTCCGGCGCAAAAGTAGTATGACTCACAACCTTCTGGGTCAGGCACATTACCATAAACACCTATAGGGCATGCTATATCCCCTAACCTTTTCTCTTTTTCAGCTTCGATAGACTCGTCTAGTTCTATAGAAGGGCTCTTGTTCTCTTTACTGACGTGTTCTGAAATGGAGTTGGTCTCCAGTTCTACGGAAGTCGTGTTGGTCTCCTCTGAGGGGATTGATAGTGCTTTTTGCGCGGTAGTGCCGAGTGTGCAACCTCCTTCTACGATTGGTACGCAGTTCTGTAATTACAAAAAATAATAATGAAATAATGTTTTCGAGTTTCTTGATATTTAGATAGTGCAAGACGTGGTCTTGGATTCGACTTCCAAGTCAGGGAAAGTGGGTATTGGGTTTTTACACTAGGTTTTTCTCAGTAGCAGCCACGGAGTCTGTATTTGTGCCCGGTTGATGGTAATAGGTTTGCTCTCAATTAATTGGTGCGTAAAAATAACTGGCAAAATGTGGGTGTCGCAGCCAGGATATTTTGAGCTCAATAGGAACAGCCCCTGGTTGGTAGATGTCTTAGTTTTGGTTCACTTTTCTGATGTTTTCCTTCATCGCAACTAATACCACCCGCTCGGGTCGAACTTCAGGTAAAGCTACGCTTGCAGGGGTTGGTTCGTAGATGGCTGATCACCTACACATACAGAGTTTCCTCCGTGCCTCGGAAAGCACGTAAAGCCGTTGGTCCCGGCTGTCATTTGTAAATCATTGACAGTTGTTAGAGGTATTGGCCCAAAAGTCTGACAACCACTCTTACCAAGGGGTACCGTATTACCCAGTACTAACTGGGTTGTGGAGGTCAGATAGTCGCTTCATGTAAAATACTGATATTCAGCTGCATCTGGTTAGACTGGGAGCCGACCCCAACATAGTTGAGAAAAGGCAGGCAAATGTTGATGATGATTTCCTTCATCGTTTTGAGAGCAGTGGTGATAAAATAAATGATACCAATTGAAATGCCTGCCTGGCTGAGCAAAACCACGACCTACTAAACGTAATTCGGGGCCTGGTGATTTAGTAAGGAAATTAGGAGTCAGTTTAGTTAAACTACCTCAACGGAATGTTGATATTCAAGTCCATCTGGACAGCGCAGACGCAGCGGGTTTCCAACCCCTAAACATCTATAGAAGAATTCGCAGCTTTTGGGATCTGGCAGGTTCCCGATCATTCCAAGTGGACATATCGGTGCTTCAGTTGTCGGCGCTTCTGCTGTTGTTGTTGATTCCGTCGTTGTCGGCGCTTCTGTTGTCGTTGGTTCTGTCGTTGTAGGTTCTGTCGTTGTCGGCGCTTCTGTAGGTGGTGCTATGGCTTCTGTGCTTAATGTTGCTGATTCTGTCGTTGTCGGTGCTTCTGTTGTTGTTGGTTCTGTAGTTGTCGGCGCTACTGTTATTGTGGGTTCTGTCGTTGTCGGCGCTTCTGTAGGTGGTGCTGTGGCTTCTGTGCTTAATGTTGTCGATTCTGTCGTAATTGGTGCTTCTGTAGTGGTAGCTTCTGTTGTAGGTATTGTTGTTGGTTCTGAAGTTGTCTTTACTGTACTTCCAAGTGTACAACCTCCTTCAGCAATTGGTACACACCTCTGTAAGAAAATAATTTTGGTTAAAATACGAACAAAACAGTATGTTAATATTATTATTTACTCAGTAGTTTTAGACATGCAATGATATTATCAGGATTACGGACAGAAGACTGATTTCGTTAGGCGAGATTTGAATGCGATGGTGGAATATTTCTGTACATACTAGCATGGTCAAAAAGCTGGAAGCATAGTAGCAATAATAGAAAAATAATTGAATAGCTATGTACCTTTGACCTAAGATAAGTTTTATATCAAAATTAAAAGTCATTTATTCAAATCAGGCTAATAATTAGCTCATTTTGAATGTCAAACTTTACAAGCGACAGTCCCTAAAAACGCCCGCCCTTTGACATGGCCATATGGAACGAGAACTAAACTGCTAAGATCATATAACATCATTGTAACAGTGTTTTCTGCGAAAATAAATTATTTGATTTTTGATTTTGATCTTTATAAAATTCATTGGATTCAAATAACTACCTAACCAATATTATACAGGGTGTAAACAACCTCATCACGAAGCCGTCAACTAAGCATTCTATACATCAAACTAAGTAACGCAAAAATTATTGCTGGGAAACGACTTTTTTTTTTGGGGTGAAAATTCATGTTTATTGGTAGAACTCAATGTAACGCACTCAAAACATTGTGCTGATGGATGGATTGAATAGTACGGGGGTCGTGGAGTTGTTTAAAGTAAAAATCTTACTATCAAAATTTGCATTTAAAAAAAAAATGACAAAAAGTTGGAACTTTGACCCCCAATATCTCCGTAACTAGAAGGTTCCCAGGTATGATGTAGAACAAAAAAATATCGCAATGACGAGGAAAACACGTGCCTTTCGGCTTCGTTAAGAGGTTTTTTACACCCTTTATAATTATTTGTCAAAACTCACGTCTAATTCAGGATCAAATTCATCTCCAGCAGCGCAGAACAGTTTCAAGCCATAACCTGCGTCAAGACAGAAGTAGAAGGATATACAATCCTGTTCATTGGGCAAGTTCCCAGTAACCCCTTCCGGGCAGATGATGTCCCCATAGGATGGCGGGACTGTGGTTGGTGCAGTCGTGGTGGTTGTTACTGGGTTGCTGAGTGTGCAACCGCCTGGAGCTATTTCCATGCACATCTGAAATCAGAGTAATATTGTATAACGATTATGCTTTGATTGTCTCGTTGGTCGAGTGCCGTAAGCGTGACTGCTGAGCTGCTGGTCCTGGGTTTTATTGCCGGGTCGGGAATAGTGTTATTGAGGTTTTTTATCAGGGATTTATCAGTAGCAGCCACCTAGTCTGGATTTGTGCGCGGTTGATGGCAATAGGCTCGCCCCCTATAACGTTACCCTTCGGGGATTTATGTTATGTTATCCTGTCATAGAAAAGATGTGATCCCATGCCTAAGAAAACGCTTTATAACAAAATGACATTACTACCAACTTTGGCACGTAACAATTGTATCGCTAGCAACTAGCTACCTCCTGCAAGCAGTATTTATGTCTTTGGTAAAAATGAAACTCACCCTCGATTTACTATCAAATTCGTATCCATCAGCACACAAGAAATGCAGGGGAATATTTCCACTGCAGTCATAGAACGCGTCACACCTGGCCGGGTCAGCCACATTGCCGTTCTGATTGTCAGGGCATTCGAAGTGTGCTGCGGCCGTATCTTCTTCCGGGTCGAAGGTTGTTGGTTCTTCAGTCGCGTCGACAGGTTCGCCAGTAGTGGTTTCAAGTTCTTCGAATGAGCCATTAGCGTCTTCCTCGTTGCCTGGGTTTTGTCCGAGTGTACATCCTCCTTCGGCAATGAGTACGCAATTCTGTGAATATGAAATGTATTTGTTAATAAATATAAATCTCTGGCGGAAGCTGCTTAAGCCCCCTGACGGTTTCGTAGAGCCGTCTGAAAGCCTTCCACCTGGGTATTTTTTGCCGTAGCTGGCTTAGAAATCTCTGCATAGACTCCAAACCCAGGTCAGCCGTAGCAAAGACCACTTCCTCAGATGGGGGTTTATGGACGGCTCAGATCTCAAATGTGTATGCGACAGACAATGGCCCATCTTTCATCTTGCGCCGCATGCCCTGACACATGCACACTTGACGACCTTATGACTGCATCAGCGAGAGTTCGCATAGCTGAATTTTGGGCCAAACATATTTAATAAAAATTTGCCATCAACACGCTAAGCAGAAGAATAAAAAATAAAATTTTAGTTACAGAAAACATTATATTATAATAGAGGTATGAGAAACAGAGTGCAAAGTTAGTCATCCTCCGCTGCAAAGGAAGGATCATCCAACCAGTTGTTGCTTCTGGTGGTCTGATGTCCCACGCTTGCTATTGTAAACATACGTCCTATATTTGCGCGCTGTTAGATATCATGCGTAGTTTGAACAATGCAATATAGATAATTATTAAAAATTAAAGAAATTGTTTATTTCATAACTAAAATATCAGAACAACAAGTTGATGATTGGAGCCTCCTTTTCAGCAAAGAAAGAGGAAGAACGCCTGTATAAGGAGACGTCGCTCTTTCTTAGCTAGTTTTGCAATAGAACAGAATACATAACATTTTAACATTATTCACGTGATTGTGTATGGGGATGGGGGTGGGGGGGGTTGAGTGTGTTTTGTGCGTGCGTGTGTATGTGTGTGTTGGTGAGTGTGTGTGTAGAGAGAAATGGGTGAGTTAAACTGTGTTGCAAGAGCGCCTCAGTATCATCATAAGTAGGTAAATGGTTTTATCTAATTTGAGACCATTTTTTTACATTCATGTAGCTGTTTAGTATAGCTATAGATGTGTAGTTTTTTCTTCACTTAAATAAATAAAATACAGTACTATCAGCCCAAGAAAAGTATTAAAAGTTAAATTCAACTACTGCTTGTCGCTCAAAAATAATATTTAACTCCTGCAATTTTCTACGACTGTTCAAACGTCCGTGACTGTCGCGGCCATTATGTGACGTAATTTTTCTCAATCTGCCATGTTTACATCTAATTTTTTGGCCCTAATAAAGTAGTTTTATTAATTGTATGTGCTTTATTCAACCAAAATTGCGATAACAATATTATAATAAAATCTTAGTGAAATTTTAACTACTTTTCAAATAAAAGTGTTTTTTTGACACATAGACTTTGACGTCACTACCGGCGTTATCGAGGACGACGCGTTTTGAGAGTGCGTTCCGTTTCACAAATAACAATAAATTGTAAAATAAGGGATGTTTAAGGTACTTAAACAAGTGTACCACAATGTTTTTTAAGTGCCAATACAAAGCATTTTTAATAAATAAAAAGAGTTTTGTATTTCTTGCATATTCCCTATTGCTGGACGAAAGCCTCCTCTAACCACATTCAGTGAATTTCCGTGAGCTTCATAAGCTTCACAAGTTTGTTAGTCGTTTTTAAGAAATGATGAAATGACACGTACCTCTACAACAGGGTTAAACTCCTGTCCTCCACCACACTGTCGTTCTATCGCTTGCGCTCCGGTGCAGATGAAGAACGCGTCACACTTGTCTGGATGCGCGACACTTCCTAATACTCCAGGTGGGCAGATTGGCGCCGATGTAGTCACCTCCGCACTTTCCAAGGTCGTTTGAGTGGCTTCAGAAGTCGTTTGAGCCGCTTCGGAAGTCGTGTCTGCTGGTTTTGAAGTCGTAGTTACTTGCGGAGTCGTGTAAGGAGCGGATGTTGTAATTTCAGATTCGGATGAACCTGAATCGCCTTCTCCGTCTCCTGGTGGTTTGACTTGGCCGAGAGTACACCCTCCTTCAGCAATGAGCACGCAATTCTAAAAAAAAAGTTACACGTTGATTAATTGTGTTAAGGAAAACAAAAAATATGATTCTGACAAAATTCCGAACTCCTGAATATTGCAATCAACTGATTTTGTTTTTGAATAGGGAAATTATCATCATTTGCTTGACTTTTTCCTAGATATAATAGGCATCCTTTTTTTCTGCCACACCTCTGGGTTCTGTATGTCCCTAATCCAGGCCGTTTCCCGTGACATTGATGATTCTATATGGCCCTAGTTTCTTTACAGCTCCAAGTCTAACAAGATCCATCGTACATGGAGCGACTGTCCGTTTGACCTCTACAACCCAGTTATTAGCTAACTGGATACTCCTTGAGTAAACTATCAAACTTATTACGATTGGTTGAACTAGTATAGGAAAATAATAAAAACTCACCTGTACAAGAGGGTCATACTCCTGTCCTTCAGCACACTGTCGTTCTATCGCATGTGCTCCGGTGCAGATGAAGAACGAGTCACACTTGTCTGGATGCGCAACATTTCCTAATACTCCAGTTGGGCAGACTGGCGTTGGTGTAGTCACCTCCGCACTTTCCAAGGTCGTTTGAGTGACTTCAGAAGTCGTTTGAGCCGCTTCGGAAGTCGTGTCTGCTGGTTTTGAAGTCGTAGTTACTTCCGGAGTCGTGTTAGAAGCGGGCGGTGTAATTTCTGATTCAGATGAACCTGAATCGCCTTCTCCATCTGCAGGTGGTTTGACTTGGCCGAGAGTACACCCTCCTTCAGCAATGAGCATGCAATTCTGAAAAAAAATGTACACATTAACTAATTGTTTTCCGAAATATAAAAAATATGTTTCTGACAAATTCCGAACTCCTGAATAATGCCATAAACTAATTTTGTTTTTGAATAGGGCAATTATAATAATTTTCTTGACTTCTTCCTGGATAACAGGCTTCTTTTTTTTTTAAAGTGATTCGATTCGTGATTAAGACGTGTGTGTTAATGGAAAAACAGTGCATAATTAGTATTGTGAGCATATTATTAAATTGTATATACAAAGACAAGTGGCTTCGTAAAGTTATAGGTACGTAAATAACCGTGTTCAAAAACAGTCGTTGGCGCAGGCCGCGTCAAAATAAACAGTAAGTATCCAAATTCTAATTTAATTCTAATTAGACTATCGTAAATAAACTAATACGATTATGGTCTTATTGGAAAGGAAATATAATCTAGTTTATTTTAAAATTATTTCAATTGAAATTTAATATTATGAAAAATTCGAATTAATATTTTAATAGCGAAATATCCGTTTTCATCACTGTTTTTCAAGTTCTAAATTTTTTTTGAGTTTCAAATTAATATTAGATTTTATTTTTTTTAATACATAGATTTCATAACTATTCAGCTATTCACGGTAAATTTTATTAAGCTATAACTCTTGTAGTTTGCGATTGTCAAGTGTTTTTATCTAAAGTGTCAAATTACATGCGAATATTTCGCGAATATTCGCAATTTTTTGCGCGCTCGAGCGGTCGGATGAAAAAAGTCACGCGCGCGGCTAATTAGTGGTTATGTCCCTTATCCAGGTCGTTTCCCGTGACATTGATGCTAATAGACTGCCCGAGTGTCTTTACAGCTCCAAGTCTAACAAGATACATCGTACAAGGAACGACTGTCCGTTTGACCTCTACTACCCAGTTATTAGCTAACTGGATACCCTTGAGTAAACTATCAAACTTATTACGATTGGTTGGACTAGTATAGGTAAATAAAAAAAACTCACCTGTACAAGAGGGTCATACTCCTGTCCTTCAGCACACTGTCGTTCTATCGCATGTGCTCCGGTGCAGATGAAGAACGAGTCACACTTGTCTGGATGCGCAACATTTCCTAATACTCCAGTTGGGCAGATTGGCGCCGGTGTAGTCACCTCCGCACTTTCCGAGGTCGTTTGAGTGGCTTCAGAAGACGTTTGAGCCGCTTCAGAAGTCGTGTCTGCTGGTCTTGAAGTCGTAGTTACTTCCGGAGTCGTGTGAGCGGGCGGTGTAATTTCTGATTCGGATGAACCTGAATCGCCTTCTCCATCTGCAGGTGGTTTGACTTGGCCGAGAGTACACCCTCCTTCAGCAATGAGCACGCAATTCTGAAAACAAAACATGATGAAGACATTAACTAATTGTTTTTCGGTAAACAAAAAATATGATTCTGCCAAAATTCCGAACTCCTGAATAATACAATCAACTAATTTTGTTTTTTGAATAGGGAAATATCATCATTTGCTTGACTTCTTCTTAGATATAATAGGCTTCCTTTTTTTGTCTGCCACACCTCTGGGTTCTGTATGTCCTTTATCCAGTTCGTTTCTTGGTTTTTCTTTGGTTGGACTAGTTTAGGAAAATAAATAAAACTCACCTGTACAAGAGGGTCATACTCCTGTCCTTCAGCACACTGTCGTTCTATCGCATGAGCTCCGGTGCAGATGAAGAACGAGTCACACTTGTCTGGATGCGCAACATTTCCTAATACTCCAGTTGGGCAGATTGGCGTCGGTGTAGTCACCTCCGCACTTTCCGAGGTCGTTTGAGTGGCATCAGAAGACGTTTGAGCCGCTTCAGAAGTCGTGTCTGCTGGTCTTGAAGTCGAAGTTACTTCCGGAGTCGTGTTAGGAGCGGGCGGTGTAATTTCTGATTCAGATGAACCTGAATCGCCTTCTCCATCTGCAGGTGGTTTGACTTGGCCGAGAGTACACCCTCCTTCAGCAATGAGCACGCAATTCTGAAAAAAAATGTACACATTAACTAATTGTTTTTAGAAAAATAAAAAATATGTTTCTGTCCAAATTCCGAACTCCTGAATAATGCCATCAACTAATTTTGTTTTTGAATAGGGCAATTATCATAATTTTCTTGACTTCTTCCTAGATAACAGGCATCTTTTTTTCTGCCTTACCTTTGGGTTCTGTCCCTATATATCCCTAATCCAGGTCATTTCCCGTGACATTTTCTTTCTTTATCGTGTGGTTAGTGCCTAACCTGGTGTCAGAGTTTATAAGCCGCCCATGGGCCTCTGACTTGGCTTAACATGCCGTCGAGAAATATCTCTCAGGCATGCTGGTTTCCCCACGATGTTTTTTCTTCACCGAAGCAAGTGATACTTATACAATACGCACATGAATCTGAAAATTCAGAGGTGCGTGCCTTGGGTTCGAACTCGAGACCTATGACTTGGCAGTCCGACGGTCACACCACTAGGCTATCACTGCTCCCGTGACATTGATGATTATAGACAGACCTAGTTTCTTTGGACCTGATACAGTCCAAGTCTAACAAGATACATTGAACATGGAGCAACTGTACGTTTGACCTTTACTACCCAGCTATTAGCTAACTGGATACTCTTTGAGTAAACTATCAAACTTACTAGGATTGGTTGGACTAGTATAGGAAAATAATAAAAACTCACCTGTACAAGATGGTCATACTCCTGTCCTTCAGCACACTGTCGTTCTATCGCATGTGCTCCGGTGCAGATGAAGAACGAGTCACACTTGTCTGGATGCGCAACATTTCCTAATACTCCAGGTGGGCAGATTGGCGCCGGTGTAGTCACCTCCGCACTTTCCAAGGTCGTTTTTGTAGCTTCAGAAGTCGTTTGAGCTGCTTCGGAAGTCGTGTCTGCTGGTTTTGAAGTCATAGTTACTTCCGGAGTCGTGTTTTCTACAGTCGTTTCTTCACCATCTGGAGTTGTGATGGTACTTTCCGAAGTCGTTTTAGTACTTTCGATGGTTGTAGATTCTGCTTCTTCACTATCTGGAGCTGAGGTTGGTACTTCTGGTACCGAAGTACCAACTTCAGGTGTAGTAGTTTGTTCTGTGGTCGAAGTAGAGGTTTCTGGTTCAGGACGTGGAGCTGTTGTTCCGTCATCTTCAGGTGTTGATCCTGTGTTTGGTCCAAGGGTGCAGCCACCGTCAGCAATAACAACGCAATTCTAAAAATGATCAGCACATATTTAATAAGTGTGGTAGTGAATTACGGTTTTTGAGTGTTTCTTAAACATTGCTTAAATAAGGCTTGGTATTAACAATTTAGTTATATTTTTGTTACTATAATGTTAATGGCCTGTAAGCTTTCCTAAAATAAAAAAATAAAAATTGACTTTTTCCTAGATATAATGGGCTTCCTTTTTTTTCTGCCACACCTCTGGGTTCTGTATGTCCCTAATCCAGGCCGTTTCCCGTGACATTGATGATTCTACTCGGCCCTAGTTTCTTTACAGGTCCAAGTCTAACAAGATACATCGTACATGGAGCGACTGTCCGTTTGACCTCTACAGCCCAGTTATTTACTAACTGAATACTCCTTGAGTAAACTATCAAACTTATTACGATTGGTTGGACTAGTATAGGAAAATAATAAAAACTCACCTGTACAAGAGGGTCATACTCCTGTCCTTCAGCACACTGTCGTTCTATCGCATGTGCTCCGGTGCAGATAAAGAACGAGTCACACTTGTCTGGATTCGGAACATTTCCTAATACTCCAGGTGGGCAGATTAGTGCCGGAGTAGTAACCTCCGCACCTTCCAATGTCGTTTGAGTGGCTTCAGAAATCGTTTGAGCCGCTTCGGAAGTCGTGTCTGCTGGTTTTGAAGTCGTAGTTACTTGCGGAGTCGTGTAAGGAGCGGATGTTGTCATTTCTGATTCGGATGAACCTGAATCGCCTTCTCCGTCTCCTGGTGGTTTAACTTGGCCGAGAGTACACCCTCCTTCAGCAATGAGCACGCAATTCTGAAAAAAAAATGTACACATTAACAAATTGATTTTCGGAAAACAAAAAATATGATTCTGACAAAATTCCGAACTCCTGAATAATGCAATCAACTAATTTTGCATTTGAGTAGGGAAATTATTATCATTTGCTTGATTTCTTTCTTGATATAGTAAGCTTCCTTTTTTTTCTGTCACACCTTCGGGTTCTGTATGTCCCTTATCCAGGTCGTTTTCCGTGACATTGATAATTATAGACGGCCCTAGTTTCATTGGAACTGATACAGCCCCAAGTCTAACAAGATACATTGAAAATGGAGCGACTGTCCGTTTGCCCTTTACTACCCAGTTATTGGCTAACTGAATACTCCTTGAGTCAACTATCAAACTTATTACGATTGGTTGGACTAGTATAGGAAATTAATAAAAACTCACCTGTACAAGAGGGTCATACTCCTGTCCTTCAGCACACTGTCGTTCTATCGCATGTGCTCCGGTGCAGATGAAGAACGAGTCACACTTGTCTGGATGCGCAACATTTCCTAATACTCCAGTTGGGCAGATTGGCGCCGGTGTAGTCACCTCCGCACTTTCCGAGGTCGTTTGAGTGGCTTCAGAAGACGTTTGAGCCGCTTCAGAAGTCGTGTCTGCTGGTCTTGAAGTCGTAGTTACTTCCGGAGTCGTGTGAGCGGGCGGTGTAATTTCTGATTCGGATGAACCTGAATCGCCTTCTCCATCTGCAGGTGGTTTGACTTGGCCGAGAGTACACCCTCCTTCAGCAATGAGCACGCAATTCTGAAAACAAAACATGATGAAGACATTAACTAATTGTTTTTCGGTAAACAAAAAATATGATTCTGCCAAAATTCCGAACTCCTGAATAATACAATCAACTAATTTTGTTTTTTGAATAGGGAAATATCATCATTTGCTTGACTTCTTCTTAGATATAATAGGCTTCCTTTTTTTGTCTGCCACACCTTTGGGTTCTGTATGTCCTTTATCCAGTTCGTTTCTTGGTTTTTCTTTGGTTGGACTAGTTTAGGAAAATAAATAAAACTCACCTGTACAAGAGGGTCATACTCCTGTCCTTCAGCACACTGTCGTTCTATCGCATGAGCTCCGGTGCAGATGAAGAACGAGTCACACTTGTCTGGATGCGCAACATTTCCTAATACTCCAGTTGGGCAGATTGGCGTCGGTGTAGTCACCTCCGCACTTTCCGAGGTCGTTTGAGTGGCTTCAGAAGACGTTTGAGCCGCTTCAGAAGTCGTGTCTGCTGGTCTTGAAGTCGAAGTTACTTCCGGAGTCGTGTTAGGAGCGGGCGGTGTAATTTCTGATTCAGATGAACCTGAATCGCCTTCTCCATCTGCAGGTGGTTTGACTTGGCCGAGAGTACACCCTCCTTCAGCAATGAGCACGCAATTCTGAAAAAAAATGTACACATTAACTAATTGTTTTTCGAAAAATAAAAAATATGTTTCTGTCCAAATTCCGAACTCCTGAATAATGCCATCAACTAATTTTGTTTTTGAATAGGGCAATTATCATAATTTTCTTGACTTCTTCCTAGATAACAGGCATCTTTTTTTCTGCCTTACCTTTGGGTTCTGTCCCTATATATCCCTAATCCAGGTCATTTCCCGTGACATTTTCTTTCTTTATCGTGTGGTTAGTGCCTAACCTGGTGTCAGAGTTTATAAGCCGCCCATGGGCCTCTTACTTGGCTTAACATGCCGTCGAGAAATATCTCTCAGGCATGCTGGTTTCCTCACGATGTTTTTCCTTCACCGAAGCAAGTGATACTTATACAATACGCACATGAATCTGAAAATTCAGAGGTGCGTGCTTTGGGTTCGAACTCGAGACCTATGACTTGGCAGTCCGACGGTCACACCACTAGGCTATCACTGCTCCCGTGACATTGATGATTATAGACAGACCTAGTTTCTTTGGACCTGATACAGTCCAAGTCTAACAAGATACATTGAACATGGAGCAACTGTACGTTTGACCTTTACTACCCAGTTATTAGCTAACTGGATACTCTTTGAGTAAACTATCAAACTTACTAGGATTGGTTGGACTAGTAAAGGAAAATAATAAAACTCACCTGTACAAGATGGTCATACTCCTGTCCTTCAGCACACTGTCGTTCTATCGCATGTGCTCCGGTGCAGATGAAGAACGAGTCACACTTGTCTGGATGCGCAACATTTCCTAATACTCCAGGTGGGCAGATTGGCGCCGGTGTAGTCACCTCCGCACTTTCCAAGGTCGTTTTTGTAGCTTCAGAAGTCGTTTGAGCTGCTTCGGAAGTCGTGTCTGCTGGTTTTGAAGTCATAGTTACTTCCGGAGTCGTGTTTTCTACAGTCGTTTCTTCACCATCTGGAGTTGTGATGGTACTTTCCGAAGTCGTTTTAGTACTTTCGATGGTTGTAGATTCTGCTTCTTCACTATCTGGAGCTGAGGTTGGTACTTCTGGTACCGAAGTACCAACTTCAGGTGTAGTAGTTTGTTCTGTGGTCGAAGTAGAGGTTTCTGGTTCAGGACGTGGAGCTGTTGTTCCGTCATCTTCAGGTGTTGATCCTGTGTTTGGTCCAAGGGTGCAGCCACCGTCAGCAATAACAACGCAATCCTAAAAATGATCAGCACATATTTAATAAGTGTGGTAGTGAATTACGGTTTTTGAGTGTTTCTTAAACATTGCTTAAATAAGGCGTGGTATTAACAATTTAGTTATATTTTTGTTACTATAATGTTAATAGTCTGTAAGCTTTCCTAAAATAAAAAAATAAAAATTGACTTTTTCCTAGATATAATGGGCTTCCTTTTTTTTCTGCCACACCTCTGGGTTCTGTATGTCCCTAATCCAGGTCGTTTCCCGTGACATTGATGATTCTACTCGGCCCTAGTTTCTTTACAGGTCCAAGTCTAACAAGATACATCGTACATGGAGCGACTGTCCGTTTGACCTCTACAGCCCAGTTATTTACTAACTGGATACTCCTTGAGTAAACTATCAAACTTATTACGATTGGTTGGACTAGTATAGGAAAATAATAAAAACTCACCTGTACAAGAGGGTCATACTCCTGTCCTTCAGCACACTGTCGTTCTATCGCATGTGCTTCGGTGCAGATGAAGAACGAGTCACACTTGTCGGGATGCGGAACATTTCCTAATACTCCAGGTGGGCAGATTGGTGACGGAGTAGTAACCTCCGCACCTTCCAAGGTCGTTTGAGTGGCTTCAGAAGTCGTTTGAGCCGCTTCGGAAGTCGTGTCTGCTGGCTTTGAAGTCGTAGTTACTTGCGGAGTCGTGTAAGGTGCGGAAGTTGTAATTTCTGATTCGAATGAACCTGAATCGCCTTCTCCGTCTCCTGGTGGTTTGACTTGGCCGAGAGTACAACCTCCTTCAGCAATGAGAACGCAATTCTGAAAAAAAATGTACACATTAACAAATTGATTTTCGGAAAACAAAAAATATGATTCTGACTAAATTCCGAACTCCTGAATAATGCAATCAACTAATTTTTGGTTTTTGAGTAGGGAAATTATAATCATTTGCTTGATTTCTTCCTTGATATAGTAAGCTTCCTTTTTTTTCTGTCACACCTCCGGGTTCTGTATGTCCCTTATCCAGGTCGTTTTCCGTAACATAGATAATTATAGACGGCCCTAGTTTCTTTGGAACTGATACAGCCCCAAGTCTAACAAGATACATTGAAAATGGAGCGACTGTCCGTTTGCCCTTTACTACCCAGTTGTTGGCTAACTGAATACTCCTTTTTTTTTTTTTTTTTTCGGATGGGAAATCATCAAATGACTTCTCCCGCTCTGGGCTGAGCGGGAGGGAGTGTCAGACTTTTACTGACTAAAACCCATCCATGTTCCTTCCTCGCCCTTTGTGTTCCGGGGCCACGGTATCTCTTTCGAATAGTCCCGCAGCCCCGGCAGGCTTCGGTCCTTGCGGACCCCTTCCTTATTGCTGACTCTCTTTGAGGCGCGCGTGGAACACGAACGCGCCGTCGACACGGCCTGTCGTCATGAGACGTACGGACGGCGAGCTAGCCCATAGCTCCCCGTCCACAGGCCCAACTGAATACTCCTTGAGTCAACTATCAAACTTATTACGATTGGTTGGACTAGTATAGGAAAATAATAAAAACTCACCTGTACAAGAGGGTCATACTCCTGTCCTTCAGCACACTGTCGTTCTATCGCGTGTGCTCCGGTGCAGATGAAGAACGAATCACACTTGTCTGGATGCGCAACATTTCCTAATACTCCAGGTGGGCAGATTGGCGCCGGTGTAGTCACCTCCGCACTTTCCAAGGTTGTTTGAGTAGCTTCAGAGGTCGTTTGAGCTGCTTCGGAAGTAGTGTCTGCTGGTTTTGAAGTCGTTGTTACTTCCGGAGTCGTGTTAGGTGCGGACGTTGTAATTTCTGATTCGGATGAACCTGAATCGCCTTCTCCATCTCCTGGTGGTTTTACTTGGCCGAGAGTACAACCTCCTTCAGCAATGAGCACGCAATTCTGAAAAAAAATGTACACATTAACAAATTGTTTTTCGGAAAACAAAAAATATGATTCTGACAAAATTCCGAACTCCTGAATAATACAATCAACTAGTTTTGTATTTGAATAGGGAAATTATCATCATTTGCTTGACTTCTTCCTAGATATAATAGGCTTCCTTTTTTTTCTGCCACACCTCTGGGTTCTGTATGTCCCTTAACCAGGTCGTTTTGCGTAACATTGATGATTATAGATGGCCCTAGTTTCTTTGGACTTCATACAGCTCCAAGTCTAACAAGATACATTGTACGTACATGGAGCGACTGTTCGTTTGACGTTTACTACCCAGTTAATAGTTAACTGGATACTCCTTGAGTCAACTATCAAACTTATTACGATTGGTTGGACTAGTATAGGAAAATAATAAAAACTCACCTGTACTAGAGGGTCATACTCCTGTCCTTCAGCACACTGTCGTTCTATCGCGTGTGCTCCGGTGCAGATGAAGAACGAATCACACTTGTCTGGATGCGCAACATTTCCTAATACTCCAGGTGGGCAGATTGGCGCCGGTGTAGTCACCTCCGCACTTTCCAAGGTTGTTTGAGTAGCTTCAGAGGTCGTTTGAGCTGCTTCGGAAGTAGTGTCTGCTGGTTTTGAAGTCGTAGTTACTTCCGGAGTCGTGTAAGGTGCGGACGTTGTAATTTCTGATTCGGATGAACCTGAATCGCCTTCTCCATCTCCTGGTGGTTTTACTTGGCCGAGAGTACAACCTCCTTCAGCAATGAGCACGCAATTCTGAAAAAAGAAATGTACACATTAACAAATTGTTTTTCGGAAAACAAAAAATATGATTCTGATAAAATTCCGAACTCCTGAATAATACAATCAACTAGTTTTGTTTTTGATTAGGGAAATATCATCATTTGCTTTGACTTCTTCTTAGATATAATAGGCTTCGTTTCTTTTTCTGCCACAGGTTCTGTATGTCCCTTATCCAGTTCGTTTCTTGGTTTTTCTTTGGTTGGACTAGTATAGGAAAATAATAAAAACTCACCTGTACAAGAGGGTCATACTCCTGTCCTTCAGCACACTGTCGTTCTATCGCATGTGCTCCGGTGCAGATGAAGAACGAGTCACACTTGTCTGGATGCGCAACATTTCCTAATACTCCAGGTGGGCAGATTGGCGCCGGTGTAGTCACCTCTGCACTTTCCACAGTCGTTTCTTCACTATCTGGAGTTGTGATGGTACTTTCCGATGTCGTTTTAGTACTTTCGATGGTTGTAGATTCTGCTTCCTCACTATCTGGAGCTGAGGTTGGTACTACTGGTACCGAAGTAGGGTCTTCAGGTGTTGTTGTTTGTTCTGTGGTCGAAGTAGAGGTTTCTGGTTGAGGATGTGGAGCTGTTGTTCCGTCATCTTCGGGTGTTGATCCTGTGTTTGGTCCAAGGGTGCAGCCGCCTTCAGCAATGACAGCGCAATCCTAAAAATGATTAGAACATTTTTATTAATTGTGGTAGTGGATGAGGGTTTTTGAGTGTTTCTTAAAGTTCGCCAATATACAACATCACGACTTCTTTCCCTGAAGTGTGAGGTAGAGTTGTTTAATAATCTGTTATAGCTATCTACTGCTAGACATAGACCGCTTCAAAGAGTTCCTCACAGATTTTCATTGTATCACAACTAAACTCAGTTTTAAAATCTTCCGAAAGAATAAATTGTCCCATTTAAAATTAAACTAAAATATCTTGATTTTAAATAACAAATTCGTACAAAGCGCAACACCAAATGTTATTACACCTACTACTACACTAGAATTACGAAAAGAGACACCACTTACCCGAATTACAGGATCGAATTCATGTCCATCACTACAAGTGAGCAACATAGCTTGCCCTGCCGCACACATGTAGAAGGAATTACATTTCTCCGGGTGGGCTATGTTACCAAACACACCAGGAGGGCAAATTTGCTCTCCAGTTTCCGTAGTCGTTTCTTCATTATCTGGAGTTGTGTTAGTACTTTCTGATGTCGTTTCGGTACTTTCGACGGTTGTAGAATCTTCCTCACTACCTGGTCCAGAAGATTCGTCACTATCTGGAGCTAAGGTTGGTACTACTGGTACCGAAGTAGGGTCTTCAGGTGTTGTTGTTTGTTCTGTGGTCGAAGTAGAGGTTTCTGGTTGAGGATGTGGAGCTGTTGTTCCGTCATCTTCGGGTGTTGATCCTG
This sequence comes from Xestia rhomboidea, assembly GCA_963853795.1. Classification (NCBI taxonomy): domain Eukaryota; kingdom Metazoa; phylum Arthropoda; class Insecta; order Lepidoptera; family Noctuidae; genus Xestia; species Xestia rhomboidea. The sequence continues at coordinate 2,049,577 of OY970783.1, forward strand.
CGTTTGGTCCAAGGGTGCAGCCGCCGTCAGCAATGACAACGCAATCCTAAAAATGATCAGAACATTTTAATTAAGTGTGTGGTAGTGAATAAAGTTTTTTGAGTGTTTCTTAAAGTTCGCCAATATAACATAGAACAACATCACGACTGCTTGTCCTGTATGGTGAGGTAGAGGTTTTAATAATCTGTTGTACCTATTTACTGCTAGACATAGACCGCTCCAAAGACTTTCTCACAGATTTTCGTGAAATCACAACTAAACTCATTTTTAAGATCTTCCGAAAGAATAAATTGTCCCACTTAAAATTAAACTAAAATATCCTGATTTTAAAAATCTAATTCCTACAAAGCGCACCACCAAATCTTATTACACCTACTCCTACACTAGAATTACGAAAAGAGACACCACTTACCCGAATTACAGGATCGAATTCATGTCCATCACTACAAGTGAGCAACATAGCTTGCCCTGCCGCACACATGTAGAAGGAATTACATTTCTCCGGGTGGGCAATGTTACCAAACACACCAGGTGGGCAAATTTGTTCTACAGTTTCCGAAGTCGTTTCTATGGGGACAATAGTCGTGGTAGAGCTTTGGCCAAGTGTGCAGCCGCCTTCTGCTATTACTACACAAGTCTGAAAAAAAGTTTTGATTTTAGACTGAATGTCTAAATAAACTTAATAATAATACTTTATTTCACAAAAATACAGATTTAACATGTTTTTTATAAACAGTATAAAGGAGCTTTCGTAGTAACACAATGCAATACAATGAAGAACTGAAATCTGTACACAATATGGAAAACCCTGCCTCTCAAACTAGGTAACCTGTATCTTGAGAGACAGTGATTCAGCAAAAAGTGATACTTCATTATTTATTTCGTCGTTTGTTTCGACGTTTCGTGTGTTTTGTCGTTTCTTTTTTATTTTATCGTAAGTAGAGATTTAAAAAAATATGAAGCATAAATAAATTAAAAAAAAAAACTAAAAAAGCACGTTAAGTGTTTGTTAAAACTTGCAAAACCATCATTTATCGATATCCCGTAAGGGACAGTATAATATATAAGTTTAGTTTTAAACCGCGAAAGCATGAAGCAGTGTTACCTAAACTCAGTAAGGCAGTGACTGTATTTGAGTTTTTGACAACCCGTTATGACCTGTTATATAACATGGAATTTCATAAAATTGAAGAAGTGCCAACTTACCCTCAACTCAGGGTCGTATTCATATCCCGCACTACACTGCAAAGGTATGGGAACACCAGCAGTACACAAGTAGAATGCATTGCACTGTGTCGGATGCGGCACATTGCCATAAACTCCAGCTGGGCATATAGGTGCTGGTGTTGTAGTCGGTGTCTCGGTTATTTCTGAACTTTCTGTTGTCCACGGTTCTGTTGTTTCGTCCGTTGATTCGGTTGTTTCTCCCGATACTTCTGTTGTTTGATCTGGTGACTCTGTTGTTTCGTCGGTTGATTCTGTTGTTTCTGCCGATACTTCTGTTGTTTGATCTGGTGACTCTGTTGTTTCGTCGGTTGAGTCTGTTGTTTTGTTTGATCCTTCTGTTGTTTGATCTGGTGACTCTGTTGTTTCATCGGTTGATTCTGTTGTTTCTCCCGATACTTCTGTTGTTTGACCTGGTGACTCTGTTGTTTTGTCGGTTGAGTCTGTGGTTTCGTTTGATACTTCTGTTGTTTGATCTGGTGACTCTGTTGTTTCGTTAGTTGAGTCTGTTGTTTCTCCCGATACTTCTGTTGTTTGATCTGGTGACTCTGTTGTTTCAAAAGAAGCTGTTGTAGATGATTCGGCTTCTGTGTAGTCTGTAGTTTTAATTGTAGGTTCTGTTACTTCTCCAGAAAAATCAACTCTTGTCGTAGATTCAGTTATATTGTCTGACGGTTTTGTTGTTTCCTCTTGCGATTCTGTGGTTTCTTCAGATCCATGGGTTGTTGAGGTTTCGGCAGTGTCAGTATAATCGGCTGCAGTAGTAGATTCATAGTTTGATCCGTCTGTACTCTGGTATTCCTCTGAAGATTCTGTTATTTCGGTTACTTCTGATTCATCAGATCCTCGTTCTGTTGTAGTTTCTTCTGATTCCTCATCAGATTCTCGTACTGTGGTAAACTCTTCTGATTCCTCATCAGATCCTCGTACAGTAGTAACTTCATAATCATCTTCTGTGGGTGAAGATCCACCTTCTGTATTCAATTCTGTGCTTTCTTCCGGTGATCTTGTTGTAGTTTCTATAGCTGGAGTAGTTTGAGACCCAAGTGTACAACCTCCTTCTGCTATGGCTACGCAGTTCTGCAAATAATGTTTTATTTTTTTAATATTGAACGCTCATTTTATGCGTTTAAGACGACTTGGTTAGAAAATTTTTCAGTTTTCATTTCATGTACTGACTCGGCACTGCAATTGGATATGAAAAATATTTTACAATCGATAGCCCAATTCTTGAGAAAGGTTTAAGGTTTAACATCAAGCTCCGACAATTAGGAGTCAATTAAAAAGAGAAACGGCGTATGAAAGCACAGGGCACAGCTAGTGAGTTTATAAAGAAAAACCATAAAAAGTATTTTAAACTTACCCTTATCTCTGGGTCAAACTCGAATCCAGCACTGCAGTTCAATTGTATGGCGCTCCCTGCTGCACACATATAGAAGGAGTCACACCTATCCGGGTGGGCCACATTGCCCCATAACCCTGGTGGACATATGTGTGTGGGGGTGGTCGGTGGTGGCAGCTCAGTAGTGGTCGTAGCTCCGAGGGTACAACCTCCTTCTGCGATTCGGACACAGCCCTGGAAATAAATGAATAAAAACGTGGTGAATGTTGGTTATGAAAAAGTAGCTGACGAAATAAACAAAAGAAGTCTTGGGGTAGTGGATTATGACAAACTTTATAGGTCTCTGAGTTTGTTAGCATGTAGAAACTTGGAAACAGTCCAACATCCCAGCATTGTTGGATAGGAAGGACCGTCCTCATCTAGTTATTGTACTTTAAATTAGATGTGTAAAAGGTTTTGCAAAATCATCATTTTCATCATTTCAGTCGAAAGACGTCCACTGCTAGACATAGGCGTCCTCCAAGTGTCGCCACAACAAAATATTTTTGATCACTCAATATTTTTTATTTTTTTATTTTCTCTTTATCTTTCTGCAACCCTTCTCCATATTGCACTATGCGTAATCTTACACTCCTCCACGCGCGCAATGTGCTTAAAAAGAACGCAGTTCTTCATGTACTAATTATATAGATTTATCATCTACTAATCATTTTTAATTTTATTGTTTAAGTTAGTTAGTTTAATTTATTATAGATTTAAAAATATATAATTATATCTACATGAAAAAGTAATATAGCAAAAAAAATTGTGGAAAGTGTTAAATAATCGAGGATTCACAAAAATGTAAGCTGCATAACAACCGTGAAACTCGGGAAAAGTAATACAGTCACAAAAACTCACCCTGGTCTCAGGATGAAACTCAAAGCCTTCACTGCAGAACAGCTGTATCGGTGTCCCTCCAGCACACATATAGAACGAATGGCACAATTCTGGATGAGGCACATTGCCGAACACTCCCAAAGGACAGATTGGAGGCGGGGTCACGACTGTAGTAGAAACTCTAGGTGTGGTCGTCTCCAGGTAACTTGGTATAGTAGGATCTGGAGTTGTCGTAGTTGTGCTACTGAGAGTGCAACCTCCTTCCGCTATGAGCACGCATTGCTGAAAAAAAAAGAAGTGGTTAGAGAGAAAGGTCTGGTGCGTAGTACTCGCGGCGTGCGTGTATGACCAGGAGGCCTACCACGAGCTCTTAACGCGATCCATTTTAGGACCTAAACTGAACTGTTCTTCTAATTCGTACCATGACGTCAGTTTAACGACGACAATTAGGCCAACAATTTAGGCCATGCCATCTGACAGCGATTGACCCCAAACTGAGTCGCAAGTTTTGGTTTCATTCATTCAATTTTGTACTTGTTTGGTACCATGACGTCCATAGAGCAGCTCAACTGAAACGCTCAACTGTCAAAATAAGCTATTCAATAAAAGTTACTATTTCTCTAACATAAACTGAAACGTTTGGTGAATTATTGACAAAAATAAAGTTTTAAGACCAATGTAAGTGTACTTTAATCTTTCTTTTAAAGTCTAAAATACCTATTTATATGCCTTTTTTAACCGCATTTGTTTTTCTCTAACAGATGTCTGATGAACAGCTTTAGTTTTTTGAGGGAGATTATACTAGACTATACTAATTTAAATTGACACAAAAATGTGCGCGAAACAAAGTTATTTGATACTAATAGCGTTGTCTCTTTTTCACCAAAAACGTTTCAAACGCGGTTCAGCCACAAATTGCGATCTTTCATTCACTTTTAACGATCCAAATGCCGCTGAACGTATTGGACGTCATGGTACGAGTTTGAGCGATGCAGTTTAAGAACCTAAACTGAACTGTCTTGCTTTTGAATCGTTTTTAATTAGATCATGGTAGGCCTCCAGATGTATGAACATAGAGGTGACAGGAGTATGTAGTGATCGTAGCAGGTGGCGTTCTGAAGTTTCTGCCTACCCCCATGGGAAAAAGGCGTGTGTTTATGGATGTATGGTCAGGCATATTTGTTCTGAACGGATCCTCCAGTCTTTGGGGTTATCGTTTAAAGCAAATTCAAGAATTGCCCAAGATTAAAAGATCTGGCCCCAAGTTATGACAAGGTTTCAACAAGATGGGTCAAAAATCCTTAACAATGAGGGACGGAGTGTCGAGAAGAAGAATGGGGAATTTAGACCTTTACGATCACCAACAGCATTATTCTCCTGTCCTTATGCCAATTTATGTGGAGTCGGCGCAGCAGATCCCGTTCTTGCATATACAGACAGACTATTTCCCTACTAGTGCGAGCGAGATATAAGTAGTCTGTCTCGCTCGCACTAGTAAGGAAATAGTCTTTCTTAAGACAGTCTTGTCTCAAGTGTTCGTTAGCCCTTACTCGTCATCTCAGCAGTTACCTCCTTTCTAGACAAATTTACCTTTTTAACGATCATCAACAGCTAAAGAATCTTTTGTTTTATTCTGATTACTATTTTATCTGTATACTCTTTGCTGGGCCAAGACCTCCCGCTTCTCCTTTCAATCCTCTTTCTTTTGCAGTCTCTTCAATCACACACCGAATTTTGAGTACCGACCACATATCGGAATGCACAGCGCTAAAAGGCCTCCCACTGAGTGAACTGACGACCTGGTAAGGACCGCGGGAATCTTCTGGACGTGACAAGCACATGTCCCAAGCCACTGTCTCTCATAACAGTTTTACTTTAATGTCACATCAGTGAGGGAAAGTGACGGAGGACAGGACGTCTCTTTCCCACCTAAAATCACATCAAACCGATACTGCTTCAAAAGGTTTTGACGGGTCACGTGGGTATAGCGACGCTTGATGCAGATATGTGATGATGATAATAATCTAAAAAATACTTTAATAAGGTATCACTTACCCTAGTTTCGGGATCAAACTCCAATCCATCAGGACAATTAAGTTCTATGGGCTCGTTGCCACTCAAGCACAAGAAATATACATTGCAAAGTTCTGGGTGAGGTACGTTACCAAACACCCCTGACGGACACGGGTCGAATGGGTCTTCCAAACTATCCCCTCCATCGTCAGTGAACGGCAACCCTGTTGTTGTTCCTGATTCTCCTGAAGCTGCTTCAACTGTTGTTATTTCTGCTGTTATTCCATCGTCTACAGTTGAAGGTAGTGTTGATGAGCCTGAATCTCCCAGAGTTGTAGATGCAGTTGTCGAATCTGATTCTTCCTCAGTTGTAGATGCAGGTGTCGAATCTGATTCACCCTCAGTTGTAGATGCAGGTGTTGAATCTGATTCTCCCTCAGTTGTAGATGCAGGTGTCGAATCTGATTCTCCCTCAGTTGTAGATGCAGGTGTCGAATCTGATTCTCCCTCAGTTGTAGTTGCAGTTGGCGAATATAATTCTTCTTGAGTTGTAGTCGTTGTCGGATATTCAGTTGTTGATATTGTGGGATCTACAGTTGTTGATATTGTGGGATCTACAGTTGTTGATATTGTGGGATCTACAGTTGTTGATATTGTTGTTGTTTCTCCATTGCCAGTGGTAGGGCCTTGATTGTAAGTGCAGCCTCCTTCTGCTATTGCTACACATTGCTGAAAAGAGAACGTAACATCACGTTAGGTCAACTGAGAAGTTGGGCAGAGATGTTGGTATGATACACCTTCATTTTGCCATTTATATTGCTGCAAGAATCTAGTGGCACTAATGCGAATGACGTTGTTAGGGGGGCGCTAATTAAAAAAACAATTAAATTGAATAATCAAGATGGTGGTGTTCGTTACGATTGTAGTCACTTATTAAAAGATACTTTTACGTTAGAATCCCTTTTGATATTATGCTGAGTTGAGACCCTTTTACTACAAAAATAATCACAAAGCCGTCAACTAAGCTCGCCGTTGTACATAAGCTATATTATATTGTAAGTTTGTGTGTGTCTTTTAATTTTGCATACAATAAAGAATAAGTTTTTTTTTTTAAACTCGTGGAAATGAAATGGCATGTTTACCTTCGACCCCCAATATTTCCATAACCGTTTCCAGGTATGGTCTAAAACAAAAAAAAACTTGCCCCAAAAATTGTCGTATCCCAGCAATAATTTTTGCGTAGGGTTACTTAGTTTGATGTACAAAATCCTTGGTTGACGGCTTCATGACGGGTTCATTTACACCTTGTATAAAGATCACAGCAAATGGTATCCTGAAGTATCTGCTTATCGTCATGGTAAAAAGGCTCGAGTTTATATGTGTGTATTAAAGCAGAATCAACAACTCACCCTAGTCACCGGGTCAAACTCAAAGCCTTCACTGCAGAACAGCTGTATCGGTGTCCCAGCACACAAGTAGAACGAATTGCAGATCTCCGGGTGGGGGACGTTGCCCCAAGTGCCCGGGGGGCAGAGGGAGGAGATGGGGTCCAGTGTGGTCGGTTCGGGGGTCGTCGTGGTGGTGTTGTAGGTGCAACCACCTTCAGCTATAAGGACGCATACCTGAAATAGAATTGATGGTTGTTTGATGAATTTTAGAGACAAAGTTTAATCACCCACTGCTGGGTATAGGCCTTATTTTTCTTCTGCCATTCTTCCCGGTTTCGTGCGACCACATCCAGATGTTTAACGCAACTGTGACTATGATAACGTTAGTGAAAATATGTAAGTTTTAAATTCTCTCAAAGAATCAGAGACTCATAATAATGGATTGTGTGTGGAATGATATGAAGGAAAAAGGTGTAAATGATTGCGTGACGGTTGACAGAGGAGAATGGAAGAAGAAAACGAGTTGCGCCGACCCCGAGTAACACGGGATATGGACAAGAAGGTGATGATGACAATCATATAATCATAAACAATGGGACAGGACTTTTTGTCTATAGTAGTAGCGAATAAACAAACTCAGTAACAAACAAAAAATAAATGATAAATTAAGACTCACACTGGTTATGGGATCAAATTCAAATCCATCACTGCAGTACAACGGAATGGCGTTGCCAGCGACGCACATGTAGAAGGCATCACATCTGTACTCATGGGCAATGTTACCCCACATGCCTTCTGGGCACCGATCTGGTGGAGTTACTCCTTCTGTGGTAGAACTTGACATGTAGTCATTGGTACTCGTCTCAACTGTCGTTGGGTATATGTCTGTACTGTCGCCTAATGTACAACCGCCTGGGGCTATTTCTACGCAGGTCTGTAAGAAAAGGTTATTTAAATTAAATGAACACAGTAAATAAATGCATATCATTTGGGATGAGGATTGGAGAATGATGGTGATGACAACAGTAAACATTTTGATGAAATATTGAAAGTGTTTACATGTGTACGAATTTGTGATCAAATCTGCAAGAATGTCAAAGTTAATGAGGCATTATCTGAAGACAAGAATGTTTCACACAATAGGCATGACGACACTATCAAAAAATTGCAAATCTATTTAGTCCGTCAGTTAGAGTATTGGAAATTAATGGACACGTATTTTTTGTTTTTGTAAATCAATGAATATTGACAAAAGATAAAACGCATCAAAACTCGGGAGTGGGGGCTCGTGACGTCAGAACTAGCTAAAAATTATACCTAGGCGTGACGTATTGAGAATTTTAAAAGCGCCATATTTTCGTCAATTTTGGTTTACGTAACAAAAGAAAAAACACGGGTCAATAATTTTTCGATCATCTAATTGACGGACTAATTAGATTTTTTTGTCGTCTCGCCTATTTTTATACACTATATTTATATACTATTTTTACTTCACTAAGCTTAGTGGTTGCATTAAAATATGGACTGAAAAAGTTTTTAATAGGTGCAAAAATGCATTCTAAAAGAAAACTCAAAACTCAAACTCTTTATTGCATTCATGTGTACGTTTAGTTTAGAATACTCCTTTAAAAGTCAATATAATTCAGCGTTAATATATTAATTATTGCAATTTCATAATGAATATTTAGTGCACAATCGAGCTATATTTCATAATAAAATTATTTTAATTCAAAAATATTAACAAAATTCTCAAAACTGTGAAATATGTGATCAATAATCACAGCGATCATGTCAACGTTTTTATAAATATTTCGATAACAGATGTTAGAGACAGATAAAACAAAATTAAATGAAAAGCAAGGTTGGGCAGAAACAACATAGTAATCAAAATAAATTCTCACCTTAAGTTCAGGATTAAATTCGAACCCATCTGCACATTGCAATGGAACTGCTACCCCGCTAACGCACAAGTAGAAGGAATTACACAATTCTGGATGTGGTACATTTCCATAAGAGCCTAAAGGACAAGGGTTATCATCCTCTGTCGTAGGCTCTTCTGTGGTTACCGCCGGCGTAGAATCTCCTGGGTAATCTGTCGGATCAGTACTGATTGTTGGATAGTCGGTTGTTGATGAACTATCCTCATCAGAAGCTGTTGATTCAGTTGTCATGCCGTCATCTCCTGTTGATTCGGTTGTTGTGACGTCATCTCCTATCGTAGAGTAGTCGTCTGTTGTTGTTGATGGGGTAGGTGGGGTAGTCGGATCAGCCACTGGTGGCAAGTCCGTCGCTTCAGTAGTAGTCGACTCCTGTTTGGCAAAATATGGTACTGTAGTTACTTCAATTCAATCAGGCATAGATTTAAATCATAAATGTGCCCTCAGGTTGTGCGAAAAAGTGTTTACACTGAGATGAGCAAAGTCGCACGTCCTGTATTGAATGATAGGTACGATGTGCAATACGAGTGAGTGAGACAATACATTTCAAATGTAATTGTCAACGAAATAAAAACATGAACAATTTTTGGCGCGTTATGGCGAATGTATGATTTTAATCAATGGAATAATAGGTTTGTGATGTATATTTTTGTGATGTGAAATATTGTGATGTTTGCTAATCTGTTAGTGATAGGATTTTGTGTTGTAAGTGTATTTGTAGTTTTTGGTGGCTGTGTTGTGTCGTAAGTAGTTTGATTTAGTGTTGTGAGCTCTTCAGTGGTCTATTGTAATGTCGTTGTCTATTGGGTAACTACTGTAAGCCAGTGTAACGGCACAACGACACTCATTAGAGGCAACTCCAACTTGTAGCGACTAAAATAAATTAAAATAAAATAGTCAAAAATATCAACAGTGACATTTAAGACTCAAGATGAGAACTAAGAAATCTGGCATCGCGCAAACCTATTATCCGCAAGATATGGATATATACAGAAACCCCTTAATAATTACTGTCGGGCCAACAGACAAAACACCCGTCTGGCCGGAGGATCCTCCTTTTGACAACGGGCGACTACAGCCCATTCACAGTTGATAATTATGCATTTGGATGGACCGTAGGTAGCTTATTTTTGACTATTCAAAAGTGCCTGCTGCCCATTGGCTTTAGAATACATAGTTTCTTTTTATGTCTTTGGCTCTTTTGTGATAAATAGTTGTTTAGTTGTTGAGCCAACGACAATAGATCAACTAGAGCCAACAACACTACGGCTAACGACAATTGTATTTTTACCGGTGTATAATGCTTGCCAGTAGTTGTTCGTGCATGAGTTTTAACTCTACTGTTGAAGGATAATTTGTTGTGGGTTTCTTTTAGTTAGTTTTGGTGTTGTGGTGCTTTAGTGTCATGATAATAACATGGCAAAGAAATAAAATTGAGACAGAATAAAAAACTAAATTTTTACTCAAACAATATAATTTATTAATTAAATCATAGGATAAATAAGTGTAATTTCTCAAATTACAAATTCAAATATTTAAGCAAGAAAGGAATAATTGGGTCTGCTGTTGTAGGCTCATTAATTGTGGGGTCATGTGTTGTGGACTCATCAGTCGTGGATTCTTGTGTTGTTGGCTCATCAGTTGTGGAGTCTTGTGTTGTTGGTTCATAAGTTGTGGAGTCTAGTGTTATTGGCTCTAGTGTTGTTAGTTCATCAGTTGTTGGCTCTAGTGTTGTAGAGTCATCAGATGTGGGGTCTTGTGTTGTAGACTCATCAGTTACAGGGTATTGTGTAGATGGCTCCAGTGTTATAGACTCATTAGTTGTTGGCTCTAGTGTTGTAGCCTCATCAGTTATGGGGTCTTGTGTAGATGGCTCTAGTGTTATAGACTCATCAGTTGTTGGCTCTACTGTTATAGACTCATCAGTTGTAGGGTTTTGGGTTGTAGACTCATCAGTAATGGGGACTTCTGTAGATGGCTCTAGAGTTATAGACTCATCAGTTGTTGGCTCTAGTGTTGTAGGCTCATCAGTTGTATGGTTTTGTGTTGTAGACTCTTCAGTTATGGGGTCTTGTGTAGTTGGCTCTAGTGTTGTAGACCCATCAGTTATGGGGTTTTGAGATGTAGACTCATCAGTTATGGAATCTTGTGTAGTTGTTTCTAGTGTTATAGTCTCATCAGTTGTTGGCTCTAATGTTGTAGACTCATCAGTTGTGGAGTCTTGTGATGAAGGCTCATCAGTTATGGGGTCTTGAGATGTAGACTCATCAGTTATGGGATCTTGTGTAGTTGGCTCTAGTGTTATAGCCTCATCAGTTGTAGGATCTAGTATTGTAGACTCATCAGTGGTGGGGTCTTGTGATGTGGGCTCATCAGTTATGGGGTCTTGAGATGTATACTCATCAGTTGTGGGCTCTAGTGTTGTAGACCCATCAGTTATGGGGTCTAGAGATGTGGACTCATCAGTTATGGGGTCTTGTGAAGTTGTCTCTAGTGTTGTAGACTCATCAGTTGTGGGGTGTTGTGTTGAAGACTCATCAGTTGTGGGGTCTTGTGTCGATGGATCTAGTGTTATAGACTCATCAGTTGTGGAGTCTTGTGTTGTAGATTCATCAGTTGTGGGGTCTTGTGGTGTTGGCTCATATGTTGTAAATGGTACCTGAGTTGTTGGCTCCAATGTTGTGTCTTCGTCGATTGTCGTCCTAGTGTATTCCGGGGGTGAAGTTGGCTCTTCCGGTGTTGATGGGTCCGTCGAAGTTGTTGGGTCCGTCGAAGTTGTAGGGACCTGGGTTTTGAAAAGAAATATAATTAGTTGTTGAGTCACATGTTTTACATGTTAGTAATTATGTGGTTGTCGGTTCATCTGTGGTTAATGGATCATATAATGAACCAACAACCACATAATTATGATACATCAACTAGGTAGTTCATATGTAAGTTTACGTGATTAAAAGTTTATGTGTGGTTAATGGTCTATATGAGGTTATTAGATTATATGTGGTTGTTGGTTCATATGTGGTTGATTCATATTTGGTTTTTGGCTGGAATGTTGTGGTAAAGAATGACTCTGCTAAAGTGGTTGGTTCTATAACCACGACTGGTACCTCTGTTGTTACAGTAGTGGGTTCTGTGGGTTCCTCAGTTGTTGTAGTTATTGTGGGCTCTGTAACTGTGGTTGTATCCTCAGCTGTCGTGGATTCCTCAGTTGTAGAGGTAGTTGTGGGCTCTGTAACTGTAGTTGTATCCTCAGGTGTTGTGGATTCCTCAGTTGTAGTAGTAGTTGTGGGCTCTGTAACTGTGGTTGTATCCTCAGGAGTTGTGGATGCCTCAGTTGTAGTAGTAGTTGTGGGTTCTGTAACGGTAGTTGTATCCTCAGGGGTTGTGGATGCCTCAGTTGTAGTAGTAGTTGTGGGTTCTGTAACTGTGGTTGTATCCTCAGGGGTTGTGGATGCCTCAGTTGTAGTGGTAGTCGTGGGCTCTGTAACTGTGGTTGTATCCTCAGGGGTGGTGGATGCCTCAGTTGTAGTAGTAGTTGTGGGCTCTGTAACTGTGGTTGTATCCTCAGGAGTTGTGGATGCCTCAGTTGTAGTGGTAGTCGTGGGCTCTGTAACTGTGGTTGTATCCTCAGGGGTAGTGGATGCCTCAGTTGTAGTGGTAGTCGTGGGCTCTGTAACTGTGGTTGTATCCTCAGGGGTGGTGGATGCCTCAGTTGTTGTAGTAGTTGTGGGCTCTGTAACTGTGGTTGTATCCTCAGGAGTTGTGGATGCCTCAGTTGTAGTAGTAGTTGTGGGTTCTGTAACGGTAGTTGTATCCTCAGGGGTTGTGGATGCCTCAGTTGTAGTGGTAGTCGTGGGCTCTGTAACTGTAGTTGTATCCTCAGGGGTTGTGGATGTCTCAGTTGTAGTGGTAGTTGTAGGCTCTGTAACTGTGGTTATATCCTCAGGGGTGGTGGATGCCTCAGTTGTAGTAGTAGTTGTGGGCTCTGTAACTGTGGTTGTATCCTCAGGAGTTGTGGATGCCTCAGTTGTAGTGGTAGTCGTGGGCTCTGTAACTGTGGTTGTATCCTCAGGGGTTGTGGATGCCTCAGTTGTAGTGGTAGTCGTGGGCTCTGTAACTGTGGTTGTATCCTCAGGGGTAGTGGATGCCTCAGTTGTAGTGGTAGTCGTGGGCTCTGTAACTGTGGTTGTATCCTCAGGGGTGGTGGATGCCTCAGTTGTTGTAGTAGTTGTGGGCTCTGTAACTGTGGTTGTATCCTCAGGAGTTGTGGATGCCTCAGTTGTAGTAGTAGTTGTGGGTTCTGTAACGGTAGTTGTATCCTCAGGGGTTGTGGATGCCTCAGTTGTAGTGGTAGTCGTGGGCTCTGTAACTGTAGTTGTATCCTCAGGGGTTGTGGATGTCTCAGTTGTAGTGGTAGTTGTAGGCTCTGTAACTGTGGTTATATCCTCAGGGGTGGTGGATGCCTCAGTTGTAGTGGTAGTCGTGGGCTCTGTAACTGTGGTTGTATCCTCAGGGGTGGTAGATGCCTCAGTTGTAGTAGTAGTTGTGGGCTCTGTAACTGTGGTTGTATCCTCAGGGGTAGTGGATGCCTCAGTTGTAGTGGTAGTCGTGGGCTCTGTAACTGTGGTTGTATCCTCAGGGATTGTGGATGCCTCAGTTGTAGTAGTAGTTGTGGGCTCTGTAACTGTGGTTGTATCCTCAGGATTTGTGGATGCCTCAGTTGTAGTGGTAGGTGTGGGCTCTGTAACTGTGGTTGTATCCTCAGGGGTGGTGGATGCCTCAGTTGTAGTAGTAGTTGTGGGCTCTGTAACTGTGGTTGCATCCTCAGGGGTGGTGGATGCCTCAGTTGTAGTGGTAGTCGTGGGCTCTGTAACTGTGGTTGTATCCTCAGGATTTGTGGATGCCTCAGTTGTAGTGGTAGTTGTGGGCTCTGTAACTGTGGTTGTATCCTCAGGAGTTGTGGATGCCTCAGTTGTAGTAGTAGTTGTGGGCTCTGTAACTGTGGTTGTATCCTCAGGGGTGGTGGGTGCCTCAGTTGTAGTGGTAGTCGTGGGCTCTGTAACTGTGGTTGTATCCTCAGGGGTGGTGGATGCCTCAGTTGTAGTAGTAGTTGTGGGCTCTGTAACTGTGGTTGTATCCTCAGGAGTTGTGGATGCCTCAGTTGTAGTGGTAGTCGTGGGCTCTGTAACTGTGGTTGTATCCTCAGGGGTTGTGGATGCCTCAGTTGTAGTGGTAGTCGTGGGCTCTGTAACTGTGGTTGTATCCTCAGGGGTGGTAGATGCCTCAGTTGTAGTAGTAGTTGTGGGCTCTGTAACTGTGGTTGTATCCTCAGGAGTTGTGGATGCCTCAGTTGTAGTGGTAGGTGTGGGCTCTGTAACTGTGGTTGTATCCTCAGGGGTGGTGGATGCCTCAGTTGTAGTAGTAGTTGTGGGCTCTGTAACTGTGGTTGTATCCTCAGGGGTGGTGGATGCCTCAGTTGTAGTGGTAGTCGTGGGCTCTGTAACTGTGGTTGTATCCTCAGGGGTTGTGGATGCCTCAGTTGTAGTGGTAGTCGTGGGCTCTGTAACTGTGGTTGTATCCTCAGGGTTTGTGGATGCCTCAGTTGTAGTGGTAGTTGTGGGCTCTGTAACTGTGGTTGTATCCTCAGGAGTTGTGGATGCCTCAGTTGTAGTGGTAGTCGTGGGCTCGGTAACTGTGGTTGTATCCTCAGGGGTTGTGGATGCCTCAGTTGTAGTGGTAGTCGTGGGCTCTGTAACTGTGGTTGTATCCTCAGAGGTGGTGGATGCCTCAGTTGTAGTAGTAGTTGTGGGCTCTGTAACTGTGGTTGTATCCTCAGGAGTTGTGGATGCCTCAGTTGTAGTGGTAGTCGTGGGCTCTGTAACTGTGGTTGTATCCTCAGGGGTTGTGGATGCCTCAGTTGTAGTGGTAGTCGTGGGCTCTGTAACTGTGGTTGTATCCTCAGAGGTGGTGGATGCCTCAGTTGTAGTAGTAGTTGTGGGCTCTGTAACTGTGGTTGTATCCTCAGGGGTGGTGGGTGCCTCAGTTGTAGTGGTAGTCGTGGGCTCTGTAACTGTGGTTGTATCCTCAGGGGTTGTGGATGCCTCAGTTGTAGTGGTAGTCGTGGGCTCTGTAACTGTGGTTGTATCCTCAGGGGTGGTGGATGCCTCAGTTGTAGTAGTAGTTGTGGGTTCTGTAACGGTAGTTGTATCCTCAGGGGTTGTGGATGCCTCAGTTGTAGTAGTAGTTGTGGGTTCTGTAACTGTGGTTGTATCCTCAGGGGTTGTGGATGCCTCAGTTGTAGTGGTAGTTGTGGGCTCTGTAACTGTGGTTGTATCCTCAGGAGTTGTGGATGCCTCAGTTGTAGTGGTAGTTGTGGGCTCTGTAACTGTGGTTGTATCCTCAGGAGTTGTGGATGCCTCAGTTGTAGTGGTAGTCGTGGGCTCTGTAACTGTGGTTGTATCCTCAGGGGTTGTGGATGCCTCAGTTGTAGTGGTAGTCGTGGGCTCTGTAACTGTGGTTGTATCCTCAGGGGTGGTGGATGCCTCAGTTGTAGTAGTAGTTGTGGGCTCTGTAACTGTGGTTGTATCCTCAGGAGTTGTGGATGCCTCAGTTGTAGTGGTAGGTGTGGGCTCTGTAACTGTGGTTGTATCCTCAGGGGTGGTGGATGCCTCAGTTGTAGTAGTAGTTGTGGGCTCTGTAACTGTGGTTGTATCCTCAGGAGTTGTGGATGCCTCAGTTGTAGTAGTAGTTGTGGGTTCTGTAACGGTGGTTGTATCCTCAGGGGTTGTGGATGCCTCAGTTGTAGTAGTAGTTGTGGGCTCTGTAACTGTGGTTGTATCCTCAGGAGTTGTGGATGCCTCAGTTGTAGTAGTAGTTGTGGGCTCTGTAACTGTGGTTGTATCCTCAGGAGTTGTGGATGCCTCAGTTGTAGTAGTAGTTGTGGGTTCTGTAACGGTAGTTGTATCCTCAGGGGTTGTGGATGCCTCAGTTGTAGTAGTAGTTGTGGGTTCTGTAACTGTGGTTGTATCCTCAGGGGTTGTGGATGCCTCAGTTGTAGTGGTAGTCGTGGGCTCTGTAACTGTGGTTGTATCCTCAGGGGTGGTGGATGCCTCAGTTGTAGTAGTAGTTGTGGGCTCTGTAACTGTGGTTGTATCCTCAGGAGTTGTGGATGCCTCAGTTGTAGTGGTAGTCGTGGGCTCTGTAACTGTGGTTGTATCCTCAGGGGTAGTGGATGCCTCAGTTGTAGTGGTAGTCGTGGGCTCTGTAACTGTGGTTGTATCCTCAGGGGTGGTGGATGCCTCAGTTGTTGTAGTAGTTGTGGGCTCTGTAACTGTGGTTGTATCCTCAGGAGTTGTGGATGCCTCAGTTGTAGTAGTAGTTGTGGGTTCTGTAACGGTAGTTGTATCCTCAGGGGTTGTGGATGCCTCAGTTGTAGTGGTAGTCGTGGGCTCTGTAACTGTAGTTGTATCCTCAGGGGTTGTGGATGTCTCAGTTGTAGTGGTAGTTGTAGGCTCTGTAACTGTGGTTATATCCTCAGGGGTGGTGGATGCCTCAGTTGTAGTAGTAGTTGTGGGCTCTGTAACTGTGGTTGTATCCTCAGGAGTTGTGGATGCCTCAGTTGTAGTGGTAGTCGTGGGCTCTGTAACTGTGGTTGTATCCTCAGGGGTTGTGGATGCCTCAGTTGTAGTGGTAGTCGTGGGCTCTGTAACTGTGGTTGTATCCTCAGGGGTAGTGGATGCCTCAGTTGTAGTGGTAGTCGTGGGCTCTGTAACTGTGGTTGTATCCTCAGGGGTGGTGGATGCCTCAGTTGTTGTAGTAGTTGTGGGCTCTGTAACTGTGGTTGTATCCTCAGGAGTTGTGGATGCCTCAGTTGTAGTAGTAGTTGTGGGTTCTGTAACGGTAGTTGTATCCTCAGGGGTTGTGGATGCCTCAGTTGTAGTGGTAGTCGTGGGCTCTGTAACTGTAGTTGTATCCTCAGGGGTTGTGGATGTCTCAGTTGTAGTGGTAGTTGTAGGCTCTGTAACTGTGGTTATATCCTCAGGGGTGGTGGATGCCTCAGTTGTAGTGGTAGTCGTGGGCTCTGTAACTGTGGTTGTATCCTCAGGGGTGGTAGATGCCTCAGTTGTAGTAGTAGTTGTGGGCTCTGTAACTGTGGTTGTATCCTCAGGGGTAGTGGATGCCTCAGTTGTAGTGGTAGTCGTGGGCTCTGTAACTGTGGTTGTATCCTCAGGGATTGTGGATGCCTCAGTTGTAGTAGTAGTTGTGGGCTCTGTAACTGTGGTTGTATCCTCAGGATTTGTGGATGCCTCAGTTGTAGTGGTAGGTGTGGGCTCTGTAACTGTGGTTGTATCCTCAGGGGTGGTGGATGCCTCAGTTGTAGTAGTAGTTGTGGGCTCTGTAACTGTGGTTGCATCCTCAGGGGTGGTGGATGCCTCAGTTGTAGTGGTAGTCGTGGGCTCTGTAACTGTGGTTGTATCCTCAGGATTTGTGGATGCCTCAGTTGTAGTGGTAGTTGTGGGCTCTGTAACTGTGGTTGTATCCTCAGGAGTTGTGGATGCCTCAGTTGTAGTAGTAGTTGTGGGCTCTGTAACTGTGGTTGTATCCTCAGGGGTGGTGGGTGCCTCAGTTGTAGTGGTAGTCGTGGGCTCTGTAACTGTGGTTGTATCCTCAGGGGTGGTGGATGCCTCAGTTGTAGTAGTAGTTGTGGGCTCTGTAACTGTGGTTGTATCCTCAGGAGTTGTGGATGCCTCAGTTGTAGTGGTAGTCGTGGGCTCTGTAACTGTGGTTGTATCCTCAGGGGTTGTGGATGCCTCAGTTGTAGTGGTAGTCGTGGGCTCTGTAACTGTGGTTGTATCCTCAGGGGTGGTAGATGCCTCAGTTGTAGTAGTAGTTGTGGGCTCTGTAACTGTGGTTGTATCCTCAGGAGTTGTGGATGCCTCAGTTGTAGTGGTAGGTGTGGGCTCTGTAACTGTGGTTGTATCCTCAGGGGTGGTGGATGCCTCAGTTGTAGTAGTAGTTGTGGGCTCTGTAACTGTGGTTGTATCCTCAGGGGTGGTGGATGCCTCAGTTGTAGTGGTAGTCGTGGGCTCTGTAACTGTGGTTGTATCCTCAGGGGTTGTGGATGCCTCAGTTGTAGTGGTAGTCGTGGGCTCTGTAACTGTGGTTGTATCCTCAGGGTTTGTGGATGCCTCAGTTGTAGTGGTAGTTGTGGGCTCTGTAACTGTGGTTGTATCCTCAGGAGTTGTGGATGCCTCAGTTGTAGTGGTAGTCG
The DNA here is from genome assembly GCA_963853795.1 of Xestia rhomboidea. NCBI lineage: Eukaryota > Metazoa > Arthropoda > Insecta > Lepidoptera > Noctuidae > Xestia > Xestia rhomboidea. Next base: position 2,067,628 of record OY970783.1, read on the forward strand.
TGGGCTCGGTAACTGTGGTTGTATCCTCAGGGGTTGTGGATGCCTCAGTTGTAGTGGTAGTCGTGGGCTCTGTAACTGTGGTTGTATCCTCAGAGGTGGTGGATGCCTCAGTTGTAGTAGTAGTTGTGGGCTCTGTAACTGTGGTTGTATCCTCAGGAGTTGTGGATGCCTCAGTTGTAGTGGTAGTCGTGGGCTCTGTAACTGTGGTTGTATCCTCAGGGGTTGTGGATGCCTCAGTTGTAGTGGTAGTCGTGGGCTCTGTAACTGTGGTTGTATCCTCAGAGGTGGTGGATGCCTCAGTTGTAGTAGTAGTTGTGGGCTCTGTAACTGTGGTTGTATCCTCAGGGGTGGTGGGTGCCTCAGTTGTAGTGGTAGTCGTGGGCTCTGTAACTGTGGTTGTATCCTCAGGGGTTGTGGATGCCTCAGTTGTAGTGGTAGTCGTGGGCTCTGTAACTGTGGTTGTATCCTCAGGGGTGGTGGATGCCTCAGTTGTAGTAGTAGTTGTGGGTTCTGTAACGGTAGTTGTATCCTCAGGGGTTGTGGATGCCTCAGTTGTAGTAGTAGTTGTGGGTTCTGTAACTGTGGTTGTATCCTCAGGGGTTGTGGATGCCTCAGTTGTAGTGGTAGTTGTGGGCTCTGTAACTGTGGTTGTATCCTCAGGAGTTGTGGATGCCTCAGTTGTAGTGGTAGTTGTGGGCTCTGTAACTGTGGTTGTATCCTCAGGAGTTGTGGATGCCTCAGTTGTAGTGGTAGTCGTGGGCTCTGTAACTGTGGTTGTATCCTCAGGGGTTGTGGATGCCTCAGTTGTAGTGGTAGTCGTGGGCTCTGTAACTGTGGTTGTATCCTCAGGGGTGGTGGATGCCTCAGTTGTAGTAGTAGTTGTGGGCTCTGTAACTGTGGTTGTATCCTCAGGAGTTGTGGATGCCTCAGTTGTAGTGGTAGGTGTGGGCTCTGTAACTGTGGTTGTATCCTCAGGGGTGGTGGATGCCTCAGTTGTAGTAGTAGTTGTGGGCTCTGTAACTGTGGTTGTATCCTCAGGAGTTGTGGATGCCTCAGTTGTAGTAGTAGTTGTGGGTTCTGTAACGGTGGTTGTATCCTCAGGGGTTGTGGATGCCTCAGTTGTAGTAGTAGTTGTGGGTTCTGTAACTGTGGTTGTATCCTCAGGGGTTGTGGATGCCTCAGTTGTAGTAGTAGTTGTGGGCTCTATAACTGTGGTTGTATCTTCAGGGGTTGTGGATGCCTCAGTTGTAGTGGTAGTTGTGGGCTCTGTAACTGTGGTTGTATCCTCAGGGGTGGTGGATGCCTCAGTTGTAGTGGTAGTCGTGGGCTCTGTAACTGTGGTTGTATCCTCAGGGGTTGTGGATGCCTCAGTTGTAGTGGTAGTCGTGGGCTCTGTAACTGTGGTTGTATCCTCAGGAGTTGTGGATGCCTCAGTTGTAGTGGTAGTTGTGGGCTCTGTAACTGTGGTTGTATCCTCAAGAGTTGTGGATGCCTCAGTTGTAGTGGTAGTCGTGGGCTCTGTAACTGTGGTTGTATCCTCAGGGGTTGTGGATGCCTCAGTTGTAGTGGTAGTCGTGGGCTCTGTAACTGTGGTTGTATCCTCAGGGGTGGTGGATGCCTCAGTTGTAGTAGTAGTTGTGGGCTCTGTAACTGTGGTTGTATCCTCAGGAGTTGTGGATGCCTCAGTTGTAGTAGTAGTCGTGGGCTCTGTAACTGTGGTTGTATCCTCTGGGGTTGTGGATGCCTCAGTTGTAGTGGTAGTTGTGGGCTCTGTAAATGTGGTTGTATCCTCAGGGGTGGTGGATGCCTCAGTTGTAGTGGTAGTTGTGGGCTCTGTAACTGTGGTTGTATCCTCAGGGGTGGTGGATGCCTCAGTTGTAGTAGAAGTTGTGGGCTCTGTAACTGTGGTTGTATCCTCAGGAGTTGTAGATGCCTCAGTTGTAGTAGTAGTTGTGGGTTCTGTAACTGTGGTTGTATCCTCTGGGGTTGTGGATGCCTCAGTTGTAGTAGTAGTTGTGGGTTCTGTAACTGTGGTTGTATACTCAGGGGTTGTGGATGCCTCAGTTGTAGTAGTAGTTGTGGGCTCCGTAACTGTGGTAGTCACCTCAGGTGTGGTCGGTTCCTCAGTTGTTGTGGTAGTGGGCTCTTCGGTTGTTGTGGTTGTAGATGGCTCTGTGGTTGTTGAGGTAGTTGAGGGCTCCTCAGTTGTTGAGGTACTTGTGGGCTCTTCAGTTGTTGTGGTTGTAGATGGTTCTGTGGTTGTTGAGGTAGTTGTGGGCTCCTCAGTTGTTGTGGTTGTAGATGGTTCTGTGGTTGTTGAGGTAGTTGTGGGCTCCTCAGTTGTTGTGGTAGTGGGCTCCTCGGTTGTTGTGGTTGTAGATGGCTCTGTGGTTGTTGAGGTAGTTGAGGGCTCCTCAGTTGTTGAGGTACTTGTGGGCTCTTCATTTGTTGTGGTTGTAGATGGTTCTGTGGTTGTTGAGGTAGTTGTGGGCTCCTCAGTTGTTGTGGTTGTAGATGGTTCTGTGGTTGTTGAGGTAGTTGTGGGCTCCTCAGTTGTTATGGTTGTAGAGGGCTCTGTGGTTGTTGAGGTAGTTGTAGGTTCCTCAGTTGTTGTGGTTGTAGATGGCTTTGTGGTTGTTGAGGTAGTTGTAGGCTCCTCAGTTGTTGTGGTTGTAGATGGCTCTGTGGTTGTTGAGGTAGTTATAGGCTCCTCAGTTGTAGTGGTTGTAGATGGCTCTGTGGTTGTTGAGGTGGTTGTGGGCTCCTCAGTTGTTGTGGTAGTAGTAGTAGGCTCTTCTGTTGTTGTAGTAGTCACCTCAGGTGTGGTTGACACCTCTGTTGTTGTTGTTGGTTCCTCAGTTGTCGTTGTTGTTGGAACTGGAGTCGTCGTGGTAACGTTACATTGCACCATGAAGGGCCAACTGCAGAGCTGGAAATTAAAAGAATCGTTGAATTTTGAAATTACACATTTTAATTTTATTTATTTTATAATAAATAGGCTAGGCTAGGCTATAATAGGTATAGTGTGAAGCGATGACGTAGCCTTGGGTGGAGCAAGACTCATACTTTTGTCGAAACGTAGGTGCTCTATTTAGTATACACCTGCCTTACTCTTGGATGATGACAGGCGTGTTACACTGTGATATTAAACTGCTAAAATCAGGTGCTCCACTTGACTGAATCGATTAATCGAACCAATGATCTTGATTTTTATGTTTTTTTATGCATTTTGTGTTTAAAGTTAACATTATAATTTGAAAGGTGATCGGGCTTTGTAGTGGTTTTACTTGTGAATGAAGTTATAAAAAGAAAGTAGCACGCTTATGACGCAAGTGTCACTCACTTATTTATATGTATTTTATAACAAGTCCATGTTTCCTCAAGATTGTTACGTTCACCGATGTCTGTGATGTCCAAGTTAAACACTACATAATGAATTGAAAAAAAAAACCACATTGGTACAGATTTGAACCTTCTACCTCGTGTATGAGAGCCATCACGACTATAATTCTTCCTAACTAGTCTTAACTAATATTACAAGTGCGAAAGTAACAAGATTCAGATTTACATGGCTTATTGGCAACTGTTTTTATAGTGTAAAAGAATTCTTTGAAAAAAAGTATCCGATAGATATAGCTACTAAGTAACAAAGTATTGTAAGTTGATATATTTTTTAGTTTTCTCTATAATAATTATAAGAGTCTATTAATTACTGAAAATTTAAAATAGACATGAATCCTGAATTGTAAGTGCTATTCTTATTATCTAGACATTGTATTAATATTTACGCCAATATTGATGTTGTGTAAAAAATTTACGTTTATGATGTTCTAATATTTGTATGCCATTTCTATGGCGAAACATGTAAGTTCATAACCCTATCCATAAGACCTTAATGTACCATGTTTTTATACAAATAAATTATTCTATTCTATTCTATTCTATGCAAATAAATAATTCTGATTCTGATTCTGATTCTGACATTCCATGCGTTAAGGAAATGTCGAGGGGTGATTTATCACGTGGTTTGGCTAAGCACTATATCTGTCACAGTCTCACAACTGTCAAACTACAAGTGTAAGAAAAAGATGGAAACAAAACTCATCCTAGGAACATGAACTTCTCTCAGTCTTAAGCCCGTTGTCATTCAAGGCGCTTTCTTAAATTACTACCTAATTAAAAGCTGTTTGATCTTACGCGTAAGGCTCAGCACTTTGATTCGGAATTTGAACGAAGCAGTTGAAAATTTAAAAAAATAAAAAACGTTTTTATTTAAGCATTAATTTAAGTGATAAAATACTTTCAAGACAGAACGAGTAGACTAAGAGACAAAAAATATTTAAGATTTGACCCTTTAAACCACCACCTATAACACCATAACAAAACACCACGCCTGTAATCCCCGAAGGGTCAAGTAGAGGTGTACCTAATAGTAGACCCACATTACGCCAGTTATGTTTAAGTCCCATGCCTATTTGCCACAAACCAGGCGCAAATCTAGGCTCATGCAAAACCCAATAACACTTTTCCCGATCTGGAAATCGAACCCAGGACCTCATACTTAACAGTAGTGCTTGCGTCCACTAGGCCAATGAGGCAGTCATCGTAAAGTAAGTTATGTAAAAAAAGAAAATTGTTACCTGTAAATTAAAATCGAACCAAGTCCCAGGAACACATTTCATCTCGACCTTATTCCCGTTAACGCAACTGTAGAACTTTTCACAATCGCTCTCATGGGGTAACAAAAGGTAATTGCTGAAATCTTCTGGACAACCATTGGGTAGGAAACCTGGGGCTACCGTTGTTGTGATTGGTGTTTCAGTTGTTGTGGTTGTCGGTTCTTGTGTTGTTGTTGTAGTGGGCTCAGTTGTTGTTGTTGTGGTAGGCTCCTCAGTTGTTGTAGTTGTTGTGGCCTCCGTGGTTGTGGTTGTTGATGTTGTTGTGGGCTCCTCAGTAGTGGTAGTCATAGTAGCCTCCGTAGTTGTAGTTGTAGTTGTTGTAGGTACCTCCGTAGTTGTTGTTGTTGTTGTGGGCTCCTCCGTAGTTGTTATTGTTGGGGCCTCAGTGGTTGTGGTTGTTGTTGTTTTAGGCTCCTCAGTAGTGGTAGTCGTAGGTGCCTCCGTAGTAGTAGTTGTAGGCTCTTCAGTTGTAGTTGTAGTAGGCGCCTCCGTAGTTGTAGTTGTTGTTTTGGGCTCCTCAGTAGTTGTTGTTGTTGGTGCCTCAGTGGTTGTGGTTGTTGTTGTTGTAGGCTCCTCTATTGTCGTTGTCGTAGGTGCCTCCGTGGTTGTGGTTGTTTTAGGCTCCTCTGTTGTGGAAGTAGTTGTTGGCTCCACAGTTGTAGTTGATGTAGTTGTAGACGGAGTTGTTGCGCCAGGCGTGCAATCTACCCGGTGAGGCAAGTCACAGCCCTAGAAAACATTATGAATTATTAACTAATAAAGTACTTTTTACCCTACATAGGAAGGGTTATGATTTTAGCAATATTTTAGCTTTCTATGTATTATTTTGAACGTTGAGCTTTTTAATCTAGACACTATGACGTACACTTTTGCAAGAGTGAGACTAATAGAAGGCCATTAGTTTCACTTAGTCTGAAATGTTAATCTTTATCTACATTTTTTAAGTTACTACTACTTGGTTTACGCTAAGTTATTCATCAGTAATTGAGAGCAATGGTAGGTTTGATTAAACTATCAAAAAAATGTAAACCTCGAGTCCACTTGAAATATTTTTTAATAATTTATGAGAGTGAATCAAATGTGACGGAAGTGCATATCTCAGGTTATTGATTTCCAACATTATTTCAACTGTTACAAAGTTTACATTCCTTTGGCAGTCATAACCGCACTCAAACATTTACAACCCCAAAAAAGTATATAGTATATAGTACCTGTCCTTCAAAAGAAAACAACGTTCCGGGCGCACAGTACATCAAAAATTTCTGGCCATTGCTGCAACTGTAGAACTGTGCACAATTCGTCTCGTGAGGCAACAGGAGATGTACACTAAAGTCTGCTGGACAACCGTTTGGCAAGAACTCTGACGAGGACTCTGTTGTTGTTAATGAGTCATCTGTTGTCGTTGTTGTTATTGATGGGTCAACGGTTGTTGTTGATGGTTCACCAGTTGTTGTTGTTGTTGTTGGCGCCTGTGTTGTTGATGTTGTGGGTGTTGTTGGAAAAGGTGATGTAGCTCCTGGGTGGCAGGTTACCTCCCAAGGCCAGTTGCATGTCTATAAGTAAGAGAATATGATTTTATCAATATTAGATTAAAAACAAAAGAATGCTGACATAAAACCCTCTTTTAACTTTTGTAGAACCATATTTTTTTCGGAATTTTGAATATTAAAGCGTTAAAATATTAAACTATGTAGGGATGCTTGTAGTGCTCAAACGGCCCTAGACATTTGACCCGTAGTGGTTCCAGTGCTGGGACACAGGCCTTCACGAGGGGAGGCCAAAACACAGGCGTCGTGCGGGTTGGCAAATGTCACAATTTTCGGTTCTTTAACAGTACCACGATGTTTTCTTTCACTGTTTTGAGAGCCGCGGTGTTGAAATTAATAAAAAAAAAGTAGTTTTTTTTTTTTTTCAAGTATGCTTTAATATTAAGTCTAAAGGTACTTTAAAAGTAGTTACCTGCAACTCATAGTCAAATAACGTCCCATCTCCACAAGGCATTTCAATTGCATTTCCATTGCTACATTGATAATATTTAGAGCAATCAGTCGGATGCGGCAACAAGGACGGTACGCTGAAATCTGCCGGACAACCATTGGGCAGGAGTACTGTTGGCCCCGTTGTTGTTGTTGTTGCTGGTGTTGTAGACAACGGCGTTGTTGTTGTTGGTAGCGGTGTAGTTGTTGTTTGTTGCGGTGATGGCGGTGTACATTGTACTAAAAATGGCCAGTTGCATACCTGAGGAACGAGATTAATTGTATCAAAATCAGCCTATAATGTTCCCACTGCTGGGACACACAGCCTCCTCTCTTTGAGAGGGAATGGGCTGTAACCCACCACGCGGGCCCAGTGCGCGTTGGAAGATGTCACACAATGTCTTTAAATTTATGATTCTTGGACATGCGGGTTCCCTCTCGATGTTTTCTTTTACCGTTTTATGAGCAGAATTAATAATATGTATGTTAGTAGGTATTTTGTTGTTGTTACTATTTCTATTCTGTTTTTTTTTTTAGCTGCAAATTCTCCACAGGTCATTATTATACCAAATAATAAAAAAAAAACTTTGGATATGAGATTTATATGTTTTCTCGATGGGCAAATAAAATAACTGAAAATCAGAAACTTTCGGCTTAAGAAAACGTGCCGCGTAAGGAAATCTTGTTTCCGTTATGATTATGATCAAAAAGCTATTATTATCCCAAGATCTGTCCACGAAGTAGACACAATAGTTAAACAATGGCGTCTCAAACAAATCGGTCATTCGACAGATCATGATCTATATCTTTCAGAGGGCATTGGTCAAATGAAGATTCTATCTGTGATAACAATGGTGAAAATGTCAAAAATAACATAACATAACATCACGCCTGTAGGTAGTCCCTGAGGGATTAGGCAGAGGTGTACTTTAGGTACACCTCTGCCTAATCTTACTCTCTCTCTCTTTTTCTCTTCTTCTTCTTTTAGACTACACCCTCATTATTTTACTTACTTGTAAATTAGCATCGAATAGCGTACCGGGCGCACAATTCATCTCAATTTTATTGCCATTGCTGCAGCTGTAGTACTTAGCGCAGTCTTCGTGGGGCAGCAGGAGGTGCACGCCGAAGTTGGATGGGCACCCATTGGGCAGGAATTGGGCTGAGGACGCAGCTATCAATGCCAGGAAGATGATAGCTTTGTTCATATCTGTGGGGGTTGAAATGGAAATGAATATTAGTGTCATGTATTTATTTTATCACTTACGAGCTTATACCAGCGGCTTCGCCCGCGTTGAGTTCGGTAATTGTCCCACGGGATCGTACTACCGGGATAAAAAATATCCTATGTGGTAATCCAGGTTATAGACTATCTGTGTGCCAAATTACTTCCAAATACGGTCAGTAGTTTTTGCGTGAAAGAGTTACAAACATTCAGTCATCCATAGATCCTCACAAACTTTCGTTATAATAATATTAGTAGGATGTATGTACACACAAATAAATAAATAAATATCGCTGGACATCAACACACAGCGCCATCTAGTGCCACACTAAGCAACGAGGCTTGTGTCGTAGACACCAGATATTTGATATACTACATAGATACTTTTTGTTTGTAAATACATACTTATTATACATATAAACATCCATGACTCGGAAACAAATGTCCATGCTCATCACACAAACATTTACTCCAACCGGGATTCGAAGCCGGGACCCTAAAACGTAAGGCGGCCTCACTACCGCTGCGCCATTCAGGTCGTTGCTAAAAAATCTTTGTAGCATTTGTAGCGTCGTTTACGATGAAACATTAAACTATTTTCTTCTCTTTAGCCAGTTTTTTTATTAAACTGTACAGTTTAAAAATGTAGATTTTCGGTCTCAGTAATAGGCATGACGACAGTATCAAAAAATTGCAAATCTATTTAGTCCGTCAGTTAGAGCATTCGAAATTAATGGACACGTACCTATTTTTTGTTTTTGTAAATCAATGAATATTGACAAAGATAAAACGCATCAAAACTCGGGAATGGGGGCTCTTGACGTCAGAACTAGCTAAAAATTATACCTAGGCGTGACGTATTGAGAATTTTAAAAGCGTCATATCTTCGTTAATTTTGGTTTACGTAACAAAAGAAAAAACACTTTTTTATCGTTTCGCCTATTACTGTGACATCTGGTGTCCCTTAGAGAGTTTAAAAGAGACAATAGAGAACATAAGGAGACATCATAACATAACTTAGAGTACAAAGGCACAGTTTATTTCAAAAGCAATTTCTATCAGCAGGTCTGCGAGAGAAAACTCAAATACACAAACAACCAAACCCGCATAGCTATTCACAAACGCTGCGATTCAATTTCTGTCTCTGTCTTTTTTTGGCATTACGAAAGCGAGCGAGATAGACATACGACTTTCCGAATCGAAGCGTTTGTGAATAGCTATGCCGGAACCTGTAGGCCAAACAAATATTTGTTCCGTGCGGGAATCGAACCCGCGACACGCAGCGCAGCAGCCAATCACTCAGCCCTGATGGAAAAAATCCAATAACGCTTTGGCCAACCTGGGTATCGAACCCAAGACTTCACGGTCAGCAGTAGACTTTGTATTTAACGAATTACGCAATAAAAGTGCTTAATGGACTTAGGCACTTAATGAGTCATACATTTGTTTAAAAAAAAATTAGATTCTTAGATAAACGAATTCTTTTTTTATCAATATTGAAATCATAAAGTCACGGTTAAATTGCATTGATTGCGCAACCATGTTATCATTAGTTTAGATGTTATCAACTTCATTATATACAGTTACAACGCAGTATGTATTTCTAATTTTAATGTACGAATAAATGAATGACATAACAGAATGCCAATGTTCTTCGGAAGGGTAGGCGTGGTGGTGTGCTAATGGTATTTTTATATTTATATTTTTATATTTATTTATAATAATTTTAAATTGAATTTATAACAATTTAGTTTATTTTAATAGATTTATTAATAATGTAAACACTTATAAAATAAAAGAATGTATTAATTTAAAATATTAAATAAAAAATTATAACATTTATATTTGTACTATATTTCGCAATCTATGGTAAAAGGACTACTACAGTCCATTGACAGATATTTATATGCCTATGGCAGGACTATAAGTATCTTATTTTTGACCATGCAAAAGTGCCTGTCATGGATCTATTTGAAATAAATGCTTTGAGTTTTAGTTAGACACAAAAGTCTTGTTGGTAGTTTTTTGTACAAAAAGAATTAAAATTCAATTTGACCCAGGTTAAGGCACACAATGGGTTGAGGCGACTTTATTGCACCTTAAGCTATTACGGATGAGGATTTTTTCTTATGATATCTCATGTAATAGGGGGATAAGTTTATTTACAACTAATTTCTATAAGAAAGGGTGTAAAAAGACCCTTAACGATGCCGAAAAGCATTTGTTCTCCTCGTCATTGCTATAATTTTTTTGTCCTAGACCATAGCTGGGAACCTTCTGATATCGAGGGTCAAAGTTTCAACTTTTACACAAGATTTTTCACCCCAAGAAAAAAGTCATTTCCCAGCAAAAATGTTAGCGTACAGTTACTAAGTTTTATGTACAGACGGACACACAGTTGACGACTTCGTAAAGAGTCTGTTTACACCCTGTATTTATAGGGGAAGAAAGTTTTGAACGGCAAATTCCAAAAAAACGTAAGGAAGCTTGAATTTAGCGGGCTACCTTAACCTATAACGTTCCCACTGTTGAGACACTGGCCCCCTCTCTGTAAGAGAGAGTGGACTGTAATACACCACGCGGGGTCATTCCGGGTTAGTATATTTATCTTAATAATACATACATAATATTACACTGAAAATCCTTCACCAACGCTCTTCCTGACGATGCATTTGGCGTAGATATTTAAAAAAAAATAAAAAATTATCACAGATACACTATTTTGAATTTGCCCCAACCCATTGCATATTAAATAAAATTAATAAAAAAAAAATCGTATTCCTCCTCAAATGTCAACATTAACTTGTCAAAAAATAATGAAAAGTAAAAGTGTGACTAAGTAGTGTTGTATTTTACAAATTGGACACTGATTTAATTATCCATAGCTGAATTATTATTTGCTAACAGTTGAAAATTAGCAGTAAATACGCATTTAAACATTTTACGTCGGTTTAATATTTTCAAAGAGGTAAGTCACTGAAGTGACTACAATTTTTTATTACTTAAAAAAATAAAAAAAAAACAATATAAAACAAGGCAGCATTTAAAAAATCTCTATTCGGAAACAAATTGTAATATAATTTTAAAAGACCGAAAAAAAAACAAATAAAAAAAAGTAGCCTGCTTCATTAAGTCTTAAGTCCTAACTAACTTCTGTCAAATAAAACAATTTACAAACAAAAAAAAAACACTATCACATCCTCACCTTAATAATTAAAAAAAAAATCACAGATCACAATTATTAATAATAATCCGGTATAAAAACATCACTTTTGCCCTGTAGGCTAAACACTTTGTGGAAAAAAAACTTTTTCTTTTTATCAAATTCTCTCGCACTACTTGATTTGATGTTTATTTACCCGTTTATGTAAAGTAATTAAAAATTGAAGGATGGTATCGCCAAATATATCTGGCTACTTATTGTACTATCACTCGATCAGACGCGTCACCGGAAAACATACCTATCTTCAATTTTACATGCTCACAATTAAAATACTTAAGGCTGATTAGACAATATTTTTTTTAGTTCCTGTATTAATCGTAAGCTATTTTTTAAACAAGAGAAAAGCGGCCATAGTTAAGCTTGTGAACGCTAGATCATAAAGGCACGCGCGTGTCCTCCACGCGAAGTCACAGTTTCACGCCAAATACTCATAAAAAGAAAAAAAATACATTGGTTTGGAATCCCTATCCAAAACTATGTAATTGTTTATTTCGTGTTTTATTGCACCGCATATTTTTTTGACACATATTTGTGTCGTTGGCGTACAGGGCACGCGCTTGTTTGTCACGTATGTGTGACAATAGCGTTCAAAAGGCTAAAGTGGCATTCTTTCAGCCTATTTTTTCCATTATTTCTCTGCCATTATCCCGTTTCTCAGCATCTCTTTTTCTTCCAAAGGTACTACTCTACTCGGCATCTGATGAGTCACAAATCATCATCATTTCAGCCAAAAGACGTCCACTGGTGGACATAGGCCTCCCCCAAGTGTCGCCACGTTGACCGGTCCCGTGCGTCTCGCATCCAGCGGATTCCCGCAACCTTCACCAGGTAATCGGTCCACCTAGTGGGAGGCCTTCCAACGCAACGTCTTCCGGTTCGCGGTCGCCACTCCAGAACTTTTCAACCCCATCGGCCATCCGCAAATCATTTTTTTTTCTATTTATATCATATTTCACACAGTCCATCCTTCGTTTAATTGATCTTTTCCTACTCTTCTAGCCATAGACATTAATGCTCAAAACTCCATGACATTTTTAATTTTAATTAAAAAACAGAGCCTACACTAATTTTATTGAGAAAAAAATATAATACTCTTCAACCAACTTATCTGTGCGGGCGGGAAAATATATATCTTAACTGGAGTTCTAAAATAAATAAATTTGAAACAGGTGCAGACCTGTACCTTGTTTTTGACTAATATCTGCACAAATCGGTACCGATTGATACCGACTTGTCTATACTGGAAACCGGTATCTTTACGCAAGTAGGTAGCCTTTTTTTGTTATCCTATCTGCAAGCCTAGCCAAGTTACAAACGTTTCATATCGATTCTCTTTCTACAATCATCAACGACTCGTAAGCGATTGTAGAAAGCGCTAAATTGGTAGCCAAGTTGACACGACTGAGTCGATCGCTCGTTCTCTAATGTCTGTAGAAAAAACCTACACTTTAGTCTGTGGTGAGCGTTCCTACCTAAGAGTATAGCGAGCAACATTGTAGAAACAATAACATTCTATTCTATAATTTTGAATGATGTAAACTTGTCTACGAATTTTCTATTCGTTTGTGTTGATCACGTGATTTAACGTTGAGATGATGTCATGCCCATACATTTGATTAGTTTTCTACTAGCGTTAACGATTGTAGTTTGTCAACTTGGCTAAGCCTGCTGGTGTCCCACTGCTGGGAAAAGAGCTCCCGTTTCTCCTTCCAAACCTCTGTATCTTGTGCGATCTCTGGTTACGTTCGCCCCGCAAACAAGATCAGTAGGCTTAGCCAAGTTGACAATCTACAATCGCTAACGCTAATAGAAAACTAACCAAATGTATGGGAATGACATCTATCAACGTTAAGTCACGTGGTCAAAACAAACGAATGGAAACTTTAAAGTTTAGTTAAAACAGTAAGTTGGCTACGATTTATATGGAATGTAGCTATTACGATTGTAGAAACGAATTCTATCATCTTGATCGATGTAAACTTGTCTATGAAAGTTTATATTCGTTTGTTTTGACCACGTGACTTAACGTTTACGATTGAAGAAAGAGAATCGATAAGAATCGTTTTTAACTTGGCTAGGCCTGCAGATCGTCACACCACCTTCGCCACGGTCTACCTCGACGATTTCCTTAGCACCTTTAGTCCTAAATTATTTAATATGCATTGCTAAAACTTCGGTGATTGCAATAAGCCTGAATAAGCTTTTTACATCAAAGAGCAGTGATAGCCTAGTGGTGTGACCGTCGGACTGCCAAGTCATAGGTCTCAAGTTCGAACCTAAGACCTCTGATTTTTCGGATTGATATGCGTATTGTACAATTATCACTTGCTTCGGTGAAGGAAAACATCGTGAGGAAACCAGCATGCCTGAGAGATATTTCTCGACGGCATGTAAAGCCAAGTCAGAGGCCCATGGGCGGCATAAAAACTCTGACACCAGGTTAGGCACTAACCACACGAGAAAGAAAGAACAAAATTTTACTAGCGGCTTTACTCGCGTTTAAAATAATCAATTTCGTCATTAATAAAAAGTATCTTGTGTTTCCTAAGGCACAATTTTTACTGGATTCTACAATTAATTCAACTAACATTATGAAAACGATATGTATAGAGCGAAATTGCCGATTTCATAGAATCAAAAATAGAAACTTGTCGTTTGTCTATCATTGCTTTTCATCAAAATCAGCTCAGTCACTTAGACACAGGAAAAGGACAGTCACAGGACATTTTAGGCAGCCGTGATGGCCCAATGGTTACTTTGTGTCATTTATTTTATTACCACCCTGCTCACGAAATGGCGAAGGAACATATCGTGAGGAAACTATCTACCAACCCGCACTGGGTCCGTGTGGTGGTTACAGCACATTCCCTCTCAAAGAGAGGAGGCCTGTGTCCCAGCATTGGGAACATTATACGCTTAATGATATTCAGCCACAAAACGCAGCAAAAAGACTCACTTTTCCAATAATTATCCCAAAATGTTTCATCTTATCTCCAGTATTTTTCTCTAAACCCAGATATCACAAAAATCGTAGAAAATGACGCTTACACCGTCATTTGTCGATGACGAACTAAAGGCTTACGTCAAAGTCATCATTAATCAATGATATCCGCCAATCACTGACTTCCGGCCGATGATTGGTCTGTTTAAAATTTGATGACGAACCTGATTGGCTGTACTACTTTAAGCCTAATTAGCGAAATGTGGTCCTCCTTCCGATTGTTTTTAAGTACCTTTTCTCAAGACATTTTTATGGGTGAATGCAAAGTATAAACGCCAACACCCTTCACTAAGCAGTCATCCAAGCATTCTGTACAATAAACTAAGTACCTAAATCTACGCAAAAAATATGCACTAGGAAACTTTTTTTTTGCGGTTTAAAATCTCGTTTTACGGTAATTTGAGTATTACCGTAAAACGTGATTAAACCAAAAAAACAAAAAGTTGTAACGCACTCAAAATATTGTGCTGATTGATGGTTGCATTGTATATTACGTGCGTCGTGGACGTATTTAACCCAATATTTCCGAAACTAAAAGGTTCCCAGGTCTTGAACAAAAATGACGGGGAGAATAAGTGCCTTTCGGCTTCGTTAAGGGTTTTGTACCCACATTATGCATTCTTTTAAAATCGTTTGTCCTGACTGATTATCAACGCACAGCTCAAATCACTTGACAACTCGGGTTAAAATTTGGCACACAGATAGCTATTATGACGTAGGCATCCCTTAACAAAGGATTTGGCAAAATTCAGCCCCTAAGCGGACGAAATCGGGGTAGAAAGTTTGAATGAAAATCCGCCCAGGAACACGATGCCTCTTAGTAAACAATATTTTTTCCATTAAAGTGCGTAAGTTGGTAATATCTCTAGATATTAACTAAAGATTTCCCTGAAGAATTCAGTAAACGGAACAAAAATATATCTATTATGTAGAATCAATAATATTATCAGATTTAGATTATTTCTAACAGATCTAATTATTGATATAAACACGAATAAATTATAATAAATACTCATGTAACTTTTAAAAAATGTCTCTGTCTGTTTTGTACGAATTATCTGCTAAACTACTAAACCGATTTTGATAAAATGCGGTAGCTTGAACAAAGGCACGACTTACTTACATATATTTTTCCTCAAATCTATTTTAATGCATTATTCAACGTTATATTGATAGCATAATCCTTTAAGAAAAAGATTATAAAATGCTGATAATTATCATAATTTTAATAGTAAACAGAAAAAGGATTTGAAAAGTATTAAAAAAAGATAATGACCGATAAAATTAACTTTAAATCAAGGGTTTGTAAAAGCCGCCTCAGGATTTTTATCAAGAATCCGGCCCAATGTGATTCCCAACTGCAAATTTTCTGCAGCTCTCCCTCATCATCTGCCTAGCCTATTCCCAAATATGTTGGGGTCGGCTTCCAGTCTAACCGGATGCAGCTGAATACCAGTATTTTACATGGAGCGACTACCTATCTGACCTCCACAACCCAGGTAGTATTAGGTAATACGTAACCCCTTGGTAAGACTGGCTGTCAGACTTCACAAAAAAAAAAAAAAAAGAAAAAAAATCTACGAATGACAACCAAATAAATACTTTTCAATTCTACCAACGGCTTCACGCGCTTTCCGAGGCACGGAGGAAAATCGGTACCGTTATGTGTGGACACCCATCCACGTACCAACCTCGGCAAGCGCGGTTTAACCTGAAGATTGGTCCGAGCGGCTGTTATTATTTAATCACGAGCTCCTGTTGCTCATTTTCACAGTAAAAGGAAGTAACGTGCAGAATTTCAAGCTTTTAAAACTTACCGTGGATAAGTGTAATTTGAGGTAGTCAGTGGCCCGAAAGTCTGACAGCCAGTCTTACCAAGAGGTATCGTATTACTCAGTACTAACTGGGTTGTGGAGGTCAGATAGGCGGTCGCTCCATGTAAAATATTGATATTCAGCTGCATCCGGTTAGACTATTTATAGACTATGTTGTTACCTATAGACCATATTTTTTTTTTAGATTGAGCTTTTTCATTTCTACATTTTTTATGAAATTATTGTGCAATCATGCATCATACAAAATTATTGTTACACTATTTAATTGATTGCATAAAAAAAAACGAGTCGCAACGTGAATTTTTGTCTGAAGCGATAAAATGCTAGTCATCAGAAAAACAAAATTCCGTTTTCTGCTGCACTTTTAAGCGCAAGCCACACCGCCATGTAGCGAACGCAGCTACCATCGTTTCTCCTCTTTTTATACTTCGGTTCAGCAGTTCCGGTAGTTCGCGAAGTGATGGAATGTTGTAAGGTAAGTAAGGATAATGCTCTTTTGCTTACCTAGTTTGATTAACGACAGCGCCCCTCTGGGAACGCAGACAACGGAGCGGTTGCCTCGATCCCTGCACTATAGTCTTTCTTCCTGAAAAGAACAAACAATACCAATTTACCGAAAATAAAGAAACTTTCAGTTGTTATTTTCTAACTACAACACACTATTCGATATTGTTACATTTAAAAAAGCATGAAAAATGTATTAGGCCTGAATTCCTGTCGCGCTGACGTCGGTCGCGTGCGTCGATCGCGCGTACGAGTATACATTGTGTTCTATATAGCACCATTTGCTACTGTTTTTCTCGCTGACGTACGCGACCGACCGTCAGCGTGACAGGAATTCAGGACTTAGACATCACGGTTGGCGCAGTGGCTGACCGATTGGCTGCTATAAAATAAGAAATGAATTCTAAAAGTGGCGCCGGTGACTGAAAAGTTGCGTAGTAATCGGTTGTCGTGGCATGGACATGTGATGCGGAGGAATCAGGATAATGTCGTGAGGGAAGTTTTGAGTATATAATATATGTAGATGGGTATAAGAGTAGAGGAAGACTAAAAAAATTATGGATGGACTGTGTGAAGGATGATATGGCAAGAATGGAAGTGTCTGATGAGATGACGAGTAATAGAGAAGTTTGGAAGAAGAAGACATGCTGCGCCGACCACAAATTAATTAGGATAAGGGCAGGATAGTGATTAAAGCACTAGATACATTCTAACAATAGAAGAAGAACATTTAATCTAGATCTAGAAGATTAATAACTACGAAATCACCTTAAAACAACTTCAAAGTCTTGATAAAACAACAACCGCTTTGTCGCCGGCCTTAGCGAAAACATTTCTTGGAAACTTCTTTATCTGATATGGAGAACAAATTTAGTATGTCTTAAGTAACTTTTTGTGATAAATAACTTATGTTCCTACAAAACGTTTTTAAATATTTCAATTGATAGCAGTGATTTTTTTCCGGAAAATGTTTGATGATGACATTGGGAAAGATAATGGGTTTTTGTATAAATATTGCAGTTTTGCGGTAAAGGTCGAATTTGAGTGTTTATTATAGGTAAGCATTTGATACGGAAGAGGAAGTATAGAATTTCTACGAAGGAGATCTTCCAGGAAGGTTTTACCACCACAAATTGTTATGTCATTTTAATATTTAGTTTCTTCACTGATAGTCCAGTGGTGTGACCATCGGACTGCCAAGTCATAGGTCTTAAATTCGAACCCAAGACACGCACCTCTGATTTTTCGGATCCATGTGCGTATTGTATAATTATCACTTGCTTCGGTGAAGGAAAACATCGTGAGGAAACCAGCATGCCTGAGAGATATTTCTGGACGATATGTAAAGCCAAGTCAGAGGCCCATGGGCGATATAAAACTCTGACACCAGGTTAGGGACTAACCACACGAGAGATAATATTAAGAATAAATAATAAAAAAATAAAAATATATAGCCAAGAGCTTCGATGACCATATATCGAAGCTCTCTTTAGGCGGTTGGATCAAGGGCCTGGTTCAGAAGGCAGTACTCCTCGATACGGCTCGCATTGTGAGGAGGTTCCTGTCTCTGCAGCCCTAACCACCGGTGGCTTGGACCCTGCTCCCGACACCGGCGGACTACTATTTTTTTATATTTTTAAATGTTTTATAAAATAAATATTTAAAAATGTAAATTATGAGATCATAAGATGAATAAAGGAGAAAATAATAAAAAATAATAATAATATATTAATATTATTTAGAATATTTAGTTTTGTTTCGTCTAAACTTAGGTCCAAGCTTGAATGCAGTAGGCAGTACCGTACTCTCGCCTGCAAAAATGTACACATTACTGTACTCGTGTAATGCCTTGAGCAACCCAAACTATACATGAAACAAGTTTACCCTTCACAGAGGAGCCCTGGATAATAGAAGAGATGTTGATCCATCCTACCGACCGCCTAGTGGAAAATCGTAGAACAACTGCTGATTAGAAATGGTTATTGTCAATGTCGCTACTGGCAGGCATTTTTATTTTACTCAATAGTTTGAGGACCAAACTAGACTATAGTATCAAAAAATTATACATATTATAATATGTATATTTTTTTTTTTATTTTTTTTTTTAAATCATTTCATATATGAAATGATTTTTTTACAACACCACAAACTTTATAGTTTTGACGGACGTCCATGTTAAGCCCGTTCACTTGATCACTTTTAAATTGATTTTGTTGTTATACGTTACAGGAAAAGGTACAATTTATTATACATTTCTGGAAACCTCGTCTTTTGAAGAATATGAAACAACTAATATGTATTTAATATATGTTAACCTTAAAATAATTGCAAAATAAAATATGGTGAAAAAAAGGTTTTTTTTAAAGCAGAGGTGTACCTAACAGGGTAGATGACAAACAAAATCTAATTAGTCCGTCAGCTAAATTTCCAAAAAACATTGGACACATATTTTTTCTTTGTTCACGTAAACAACAGAAGAAGACGATACAGTGCGTCGAAAACTCGTATGACGTCACATTTGAGTACAGTTTTTACTCAAATGTGACGTCACAAGCCCCCACTCATGATCTTTGACACGTTTTATCTTCGTCAATTTATATTAATTTGATAAAACGAAAAACACGTTTCCAATATTTTTCGATATCTAACTGACGGACTAAACAGAATCATATTTTTTTAGTCAGTCGTTATCCCTATTGTATTTCACATTTCGTTAGTTATGTTTAAGTCCTATGTAATAGGGGGCGAGCCCATTGCCATCAATCGGACGCTAATCCAGATTCTGTGACTGCTACTGAGAAATTCCTGATGAAAAAACCCAATAACACTTTGCCCGAACCGGGAATCGAACGCAGGACCTCACGCTATCTTAAGTTTTAATTCACACCCATGCTTATCTCTCTCTCTCGTATCATAATTATACATATATTAAAAGGTGTAAAACACCTCTTAACGAAGCCGAAAGGCACTTGTTCTCCTAGTCATTGCGATATTATTTTTGTTCCACCCAGACCATACTTGGGAACCTTCTAGTTACGGAAATGTTGGGGGTCAAAGTTCCAACTTTTTGACAAGTTTTTTTTAAATACAAGTTTTTAATGGAAGATTTTTACTTTAAACATCTCCACGACCACCGTACTATTAAATCCATCAGCACAATGTTTTGAGTGCGTTACATAGAGTTCTACCACAAAACATGATTTTTCACCCCAAAAAAAAAGTAATATCCCAGAAATAATTTTTGCGTAAAGTTACTTAGCTTGATGTACTACAGAATGCTTGGTTGACGGCTTCGTGATGAGGTTGTTTACACCCTGTTTAAGTATAGTGGCAATGCTAAGCCAAAGCACGTGCGAAGACACGTTTATCAATCTCGTCGTACGTGAGAGAAGCCGGCAGAGCATTTCACAAACTGGCGCGGTTCGCACAATAAATGTGGAAGCAAAGCGCTTTACTCTGTTCTGGGGGACTTCAACCATTATGATGTCGCTTTGCCGTATCTCTGCTCGCCCGATGATAGAATGGCAATGGGGGAATTAGATTGTGTAATTCCAAAGCACACTCTCCGAAATGTAACCTATAAAAATCCGATAGGCTGGCAACAGCTCACTACTTCCTATAATACAAGCTTGACTTAGTTTAGGAGTTGGAGAATTCCAAAATTCTATGTGACAGCGTATAACCTCTAAAGTAAGATTTAAATTGTTATTAGATTAAGAAATTCTTGTATCTACCTTGATGGAAATAAAGTTATTATTAACTTTGGGTGATGTTCAAGGTTTTGGAGATTAGCTTTGACAAAGGGGTTGTTGTCAATGAGCTTCTTGGCACGTCGCTCAATAGCTTCTAAAGCTTGCAGCTGGACGTCTACTCTATAAGCACGAAATCCGTAATTTCGGCCGAAGTTACGGTCGTTTCCTACTCCGTATCACTTACGGAAAAAAGATTCGTTTCAAGACCGAACTAAAAATGAATGACAACACGATTGGTCATCTGTCCTTACTCTCTATGTGTTTTAAAATTCATGATTCCGAAAATATTAGGGAGTAGATCCTCATTTCAAAGTATAAGCTTCTTTCAGACGGGCCCCGGATCTTCGTTGACGGACTTGGAGAGTAGACCCCCAGGTACTTGGCTGATCCATCCCAAAGCTGCGAATAGTACTCCATGCACGAACTTGTGCTTAATTCATCATCTGCCTAGCCTTTTCGCAACTATGTTAAGGTTGGCTTCCAGTCTAACCAGATGCAGATGGGTACCAGTATTCTATATGGAGCGACTGCCTATCTGACCTCCACAACCCAGTTAGTACGGGAGTAATACGATACCCTTTGGTAAGACTGGTTGTCAGACTTTTTGGGCCACTGTCTACCTTACTGACTGTCAAAGATCTACAATTGACAGCCGGGACCAACGGCAACGGCTTAACGTGCTTTCCGAAGCACGGAGGAAACTCGGTATGTAATGGGTTGTCATCCATCTACAGACCAACCTAGGCAAGCACGGCTTAACCTAAAGATCGACCCGAGCGGCTGTTATTACGAAGCCACGTGCTCCCAAAAGTGCGGACAAATTGTGTTTGATAAAATCACATCATGCAATAACTTCATATCTGCTACCTCTACATAATTTCGTGTTATAAATAACACTTTGCAATATACCAAAGTCAAAAACCCTCGTGGTCACGGTCATCTTATTATCAATAAATAAATAATATTAACTAACAACAGATAGCATTTAACTTCGATAACAATAATCCATTATAATATAACATTATATTCGTCATAGATGTACGATAGCGAACGGTGAATACTTTTTATTTGTCATAGATGAAGATCAGTTAGTTGTGTATGTGTTTAGGTATACCTAATCTATGAATATTTAATTATTACTTATCTGATTTAAAGTGGGTTTTATTTATTGAATACTTAAGCACATATAAATGTACAGAGGCGGACTTATTTAGTTCTCTTTTTTTTGGGACAAGCCCGTTCTCTATTACAAAATCATTAATTTCGTGAACACAGGGTACTTATAGAAGATGTTATAATGATTCCCAAAACACTGCAACTCCTGAAAGACAGAATCAACAGTGGCGACCACTAGGAAAGCGCCGAGACAATGAAGTTAGACGAAGTCCCATGGAAACATTTTAACTGCCTTGGATCCCGCAACGAATTTATTTTTTTGTCAGTTTAAAAAAACTCCTACAGAAACATGATAGCCTAGCGATCGAAAAACTCTGACTGTCGAGTGTATTATCCTGGGTTTGAATACTATTAGGGCCTCAAAAAAGTGAAAATAAATTTAAAAATTAACGATAAAAATGATTATTTATTTTATTTTATTCATTGACACATACTATTGTTTTAACAGGTCCGCCCAAGCTAACAAAAGTAGTCATGTAGAAGCACAAGTTGCTGTGCAACTTGTGCTTCGCTTACACAGTTGAGAACATACTAAGTGTCACCCTCCGGAATTCCGCCAAAGAGTAAGAAAATAAAGGATGTAAAACACCTCTTAACGACCTTGTAAAACACCTCCTCATCATCGTGATCACTTTTTTGTTCTACACCATACTTGGGAACCTTCTAGTTACGGAGATATTGGTGGTCAAAGTTACAACTTTTTTTTTATACAAGTTTTAATGTAAGATTTTTACTTTAAACACCTCCGCAACCTCCGTACTATTCAATCCATCCATCAGCACAATGTTTTGAGTGCGTTACATTGAGTTCTACCACAAAACATGATTTTTCCCCCCAAAAAAAAAAAGTCTTTTCCCAGCAATAATTTTTGCATAAAGTTACTTAGTTTGAAGAATGCTTGGTTGACGGCTTCGTGATGAGGTGGTTTACACCCTGTATATCCAAACGCCGAGACAGTATTGAGTATGCTTACTGCACGACACATTGGTGCAAACTTTAATAAGTTTGTACGGGTTGAACGGGTACTCCGCGGTTTAGATTTGATGATCCTTTTGTTATTGTGAGCATCGTTTTTGTTATCGGTTCTTATTAAAGGTATTTGCTGATATTAAAGAACCTGTTGTTAATGTGCGCTTGCGACCTGTTTACGAATGTTATGGTAATTGGACTATGGAAGTGTGTATGTGGTGGAATGATTTTTTGAAGTTTGTTGGGCTTAAGCGAAAGCAGTTGTATTTGTATGGGCCTTCTAATGTTGGTAAATCTTCGTATATAGAATCTCTTATTGGTCGTGTTAATATGAAGTATGTATTTTATCCTGGGGTGGGTAAGTTTTTTATGCAAGGGTTTCGGGAAGGATATCATAAGGTTATATTGTTTGAAGAATTTTCTTTTAAATTTAGTGTTCCAAATATGTTGAAAAGATTAGTAGAAGGGCGGAAGTATGCGTATCCAGTTAAGTGTGAGAGTGATATGATTATTGCGTTTCATGGTCCAATTATTTTTGTTTCGAATGAGTTGGATGATTGTATGGATCATCATCATCATCAGCCTATTAATGTTCCCACTGCTGGGACACAGGCCTCCTCTCTATGAGAGGGAATGGGCTATAATCCACCACGCGGGCCCAGTGCGGATTGGTAGATGTCACATGTCTTCGAATTTTTGGTTCTAGGACATGCCGGTTTCTTCACGATGTTTTCCTTCACCGTTTTGAGAGCAGTGGTGATGAAATAAATTGCACAAAGTAATGCGCCTGCCTGGGTTCGAACCCACGACTTACTGTTCGTAAGTCGGGGCCGCCACCACTGGGCCACCGCTGCTCTTTGTATGGATGATGCATTGAAAAATCGTCTTTTGTTTGTTAGTGGCATGGAAGCGTACTGGGAGGCGATACGGACGTGTGTCCCGAAAGTGGATGAATTATCCCTCCGTCTTCGCAAGAAAGCATATACATATCGTCGGAAGATGAGGCGCCCCCGTCGTCCTCGACGTAGAGCGTATTGTGGTCCACCTCTTAGGAGTATTATGCCTCAACCTGGTCGTGTTATGAAGTATAAGGTTTATTTTACTTTTACTACATTAAATCCTGATAATTTTAAACTTTAACGGTAGTTTTCTTTATACTTGCCCCTGCATAGGTTCGACCACCGCAACGCGGTTGCCGGAACTTTAAAAAGTATCCAAACACGCAAGAACGGCTTAACGGATCTAGATGAAATTTGGCACAGAGATAGATTATAGACTGGAATAGGACATAAGCTGTTTTTCGCTCTAGCTAATTACGGTTCTGAGCAACGGAAAAAGATAGGAGCATAGAAAAATGCTAGATGACGCGCAACCCTTAAACGACTTGCTAATGGATGAGCCTATATCCAACAGTGGATTGCTGTAGGCTAATAATGAAGACTTTAAACAATGAGACGTCATCATTCTCTTGCCCTTCATCATCATCATCATCATCATCAGCCTATCAATGTTCCCACTGCTGGGACACAGGCCTCTCTATGAGAGGGAATGGGCTATAATCCACCACGCGGGCCCAGTGCGGATTGGTAGATGTCACATGTCTTCGAATTTTTTGGTTCTAGGACACACGACTTACTGTTCGTAAGTCGGGGCCGCCACCACTGGGCCACCGCTGCTCGTCTCTCTCTCTCTCTCTCTTGCCCTTATCTCAATGTATTTGTGGCCGGCGCAGCATGTCTTCTTCTTCCATACGTCTCTATTACTCGTTCTCGTCCGTTCGTTTCTCGTTCGTCGCCTGAAACACATCTATATCTATACATATAATAAAATCGTTGAGACCAAAAAATCTGTTCATTGAAGATTAAAAAAAAAAAACCAGCCAGGGTGACTTGAAATAAGTAACTGAACATATTAAAACCATTTAAAAATTTTTTGTTTGTTTGTTTGTTTGTTTGTTTGAACGCGCATCACGTAAAAACTGCTGAACCGATTTTGTTGAAATGTTCACAAATCTGTTTAAATACATTCAGAATAACATATAGGCTATAGAAATTTTGGTTTTTTTTGGAAAAAGGGGGTGAAAAGGGGGGGTAAAGTTTGTATGAAAACAAAATTTTAGATTGTTCTAGAATCATGAAACTCAAAGTAAATACTTATTAATAAAAATAAAGAAATACCTGTCTTAGCATTTTTTTTAAATCTCATCCAGAGGCGCAAAAAAGAGGGTTTTGTGTTTAAAATTAATAAACTTCAAACACCTATACAATCAAAACCAATGAAGTGTAACCTTTTAAACTTGCTACATATACTCCATATCTAATACAGGTAAATATAATTTCTCAGTTTTCTTGAAATTTGATTTTTGAGGTGAATACGCACAAAATAGCGGAACTCAAGAAAATCAGCTTTCCTCGGTTTAAGTAGTTGGTACGAAATGTTTGTGCGCGCATCACGTCAAAATTACTGCATAGGCTTCTTCAATATTTAAACTATATATTATCACGCTACTTCCTTAAGGGGGTAGGCAATTTTGCATTATTTCCGTATACTTCAATTGTTTGACGTTTCAGTCATGACGTAAGTACATGAGAACGGCTATTTGTGGCTTATGTCAACGAAGTAAATAGCCTTGCAGTTTCATGACCGCTCTGTAAACTACGGGGTTGCAGGTTCAAACCCTCCAACATTATTTTCACTTTTTGTGATTTGTTTAATTTTTTTTTTTGATGCTGTGAGATTTCCTATATTTCATTTTGTATAAGTTGTGTGCATTTCTTATTTTTTTCGTGAAATATTTTTCAAAAAAGTAATAGAGTAGTACATAAGGAAGAAGAATACAATCATGCTACCCCCAAATAAATTGGGATAAGGGCAGGAGTATGATGATGAGGATGATTTCTCCAAAAAGAAGTATAGCGAACACCAGAACCCTGATAAATCCACGTGTTCTTGCCGTGCAAGAACTGTGCTATACTATTCGCAATAATCAATAATCCATACGCAGTTTACGTAGATTATATTTACAGCTAAATTGTTATTGGCCTCATATCGTGTTTTCGGGCGGGAGGAGACGCCCGGGTTCTTCCATTGTGTGGATCGACCGGAGGCCACGGTGGAGCACACTGTGGAGGTGTGCCCCACTTGGGCGGAGCACCGCCGTGTCCTCGAAGCGGCGATCGGCGGCGGCGACCTCTCTCTCCCAGCCCTGGTTCAATACATGGTCCGGAGCGAGACGGAATGGGATGCCATCACCTCCTTCTGCGAAGCAGTCATGCTAGCGAAGGAGGTGGCGGAAGGTGAGAGGGAGAGATCCTCACGTCCCGGCCACAGCGGGAGACACCCCGGGCGTCGGGAGCCACGTATTGGCCCCCGGCCACCGTAGGCGCGGGCCTGTGGACGAGGAGCTATGAGCTAGCTCGCCGTCCGTCCGTCTCATGACGACAGGCCGTGTCGACGAAGCGTTCGTGTTCTACGCGCGCCTCAAAGAGAGTCAGCAAAAAAGAAGGGGTCCGCAAGGGCCGATGCCTGCCGGGGCTGCGGGACTATTCGAAAGAGATACCGTGGCCCCGGAACACAAAGGGCGATGAAGGAACATGGATGGGTTTTAGTCAGTAAAAGTCTGACACTTCCTCCTGCTCCGGGAGGAGTCATTTGATGATTTCCCATCCGAAAAAAAAAGCTATATCGTGTTTGGGCTCATTCATGCACCTTGATGAGAACTTTCGACCTAGCTGGAGTATGACTGTCATCGAGTGTCTAAGGATGAAAACCTAAGGCTGTCGAGGGAAGCCCCAAATTGGAAAAACATAGTAAAATATTTTAACGATGATTGCATATAATTCCGAGAAATTAAATTGTTACCTACTTAAATCTATACTTATTATTATAAAGGAGAAAAGTTTGTTTGTTTGGTTGGTTGAACGCGCTAATTTTAGGAACTACTGATTCCAGTTAAAAACATCTTTTAGTGTTGGATAGCCCATTTATCGAGGAAGGATAGCGATAAGAGATAGAGATTGAACGTATAGACGTTATATAACATCACGCTACAATCAATAGGAGCGGAGCATCAATGAAAATTGTTGCAAATACAGCGAAAAATTATTGCCTTTGAGAGCTTCCTTTCCGTGCGCTGCGTAAACGGTTAAAGTTACTCAACAATCATACATGTATGACGGGATTGTTCCTCTTAAAAAGTCCGCTAAAGCATATTATCTGCATTTTTTTTAGGTTGACTCACACTCTCTCTAAGCCTCTCTCTCTCTTACGTAACGCAGACGAAGTTGCGCGGGTCAGCTAGTGTTTAAATAAACCTTGATCAGGCAGGTCGCTACATAACATTTGAACTCGACATTTTCGTTACTTGTGACTGTTAAATATTTTGTAGTGATAGTTTACTTCTAAGCACTAATTATACAACAGTTTAAGAAATAACACTACTGCACTTAAATGTACACTTTTGTATTATCTACTTTTTAAATAAATTATTCTATTCTATTCTATTCTATCTCATCAGACACCTTCTTTCTTGCCATATCATCCTTCACACAGTTCATCCATTGTTACTGTGGTCTTCCTCTACTCTTATACCCATACACATTCATACTCAGAACTTTCCTCACGACATTTTCCTCATTCCTCCGCATCACACGTCCATACCACGACAACCGATTACCACACAATGAAACACTCAATATTAAAATAGAATGAATGACTAGGTCTTTTACAACACAATAAGTAATGAAAATGGGCCACACCTATTTGAACGCTGAAGATAAAGAACATAATAATGACGATTTAATAAGAAAGCATTGACGCAGTCAATTCATCAGCGATGACTTATTAATGTTATCCTATTGTGGGGACGATAAGATTCTCTTTCATATAATTTCTTGCAATGTAAGGCGCAAAGTCCGGAGTCTCTAGTGATTGGGAAAACCCATCGCGGCTTCCCCCTCGTTAAATAATAGGTGTAAATACTCTTAACGAAGCCGAAAAGCCGCTGTACTAATCATTGCATGCAGGAGCGCAATGTTTTGAGTGCGTTACATTGAGTCCTACCACTTAAAGTGATTATTCACCCCAAAATTTTTTTTTCTCAGCTATAATTTTTGCATAGAGTTAGGTACAGTTGTGGTCTTTTCCGCCTGATCAGTTCATTTTTTTTTCGCTTAAATCATGCGGAGGCGCCGAGCCACGCCCCCTTCAAGTTTAGGCCTATTAGGAAAGCGTCAACTTTCGCGCGCAATATAACAACTGCTCGGCCGATTGGTATCTCTTCATTCAGTATTTCTATACAAAGTCAACGGGGTGGGGCTAGAGAGCGTTTCTGTGTTGTAGGTGCAGAAAAAAATAGTTTATTCTTACTCTTTATTGCACACAAACAAAAAACTACTATACATATAAATTGCAATGATATAGCTTATGTACAAAGGCGAGCTTAACCCAGAATTGGGTTTTCTTACAGCAAACCTAATTTTGATAGCGAGATTTGCAGAAAAGGGATTCACTTATGAATGTGCATTAACATTACAAGCCGTTACTTCAATTAATTAATTTCATAAACTGAACTACAAACATACAATATAATATACGTAATACATATAGTAAGTATATACATACACATCTATAAAATCCTATATATATATATAAACATACATACATACATATTGATCATGTTGACAGGAAATCTTCCCTTATTCCTCTCTTGAACACCTCTAACGAAGGGCTATCCCGCAAGGAGTGTGGGAGTGAGTTCCAAAGGCGCACAGCACGAACAGTGAATGATCCATCATACCGACTTGAGGAGTGGGGAGGGAAACGAAGGAGAACCTCCTTTACCTCTAGGAACGAGATACTCAAAGCGTTCCCGAAGATACGAAGGAGGCTAGCTTAGGCCTTGGTGATTAGGCGGGAGTGTCCTCGATAGTACATAATTTGATGTACAGAATGCTTGGTTGACGGCATAATAACCGCACGGGTCGATTTTCAACGTTAATCCGCGCTGATCTATCTCATTTTTACGCCGTGATTAGAAGACTACCAGACAAATTCGAGAAGTTTTTACATTAAAAAAAAATATATGAACCGAGGCTTAAATTTTTTGACAAAACAAATTGGATCGGCGCAGTTTTCGATGAGCAAAAAGGGGATTATGAAGCGTCGATCTTGTCAATTTTATTGTGATATATAATTTGTCTGAGCTACAGCTATATATCGCCCTCTACGGGGGGGCAGGCTTGACGCAGCACGATGGCAATGGTTTCTTTAAATACCTATTTTGAAATTCCTCACGGGCGCTGTTCCTGTTACGGCTATATCTAATAACTTACTAACAGGTAACGGAAGGTTGCTATCTCTGTTTGTTTGACATTTAGCTTACAGACCGTTAGAAACAAAACGTCACAGGAAAGCTTTCTTTGTTTTTTCTATGAATCACAGTCCTCCGAGTGACAGGTAGGTGACGCGGATAGGATATTCCAAGCTTACTTTGTTTACACCGGTAGCTACGAGACGTAGGCATATTTACTTACAGTTGTATAACTGTTGTAACAGATTTGCAGAAAAGGGATTCACTTATGAATGTGCATTAGCATTACAAGCCGTTACTTCAATTAATTAATTTCATAAACTTGTTTACACCGGTAGCTACGAGACGTAGGCATATTAACTTACAGTTATATGTAAGTAAGTTTTAGAAAACGGCCGTTAGCGATCACGTTTTACCAACATGTTTTAAAACGTGTTAGGTAGTTCTCTTATCCATAAACTTTCCGGTTCTACGTTTATCATCACGATCTGTTGTTGGGATCTCCGCGAAATGGCAAAACCATGTCATAGACACGCCACATACCCACATATCTGCCCATCACATTAGACGTTTCAAAAGATAATAAAAATACTGAATACATTATAAAGAAACGCATATTATTCATAATTTTTAATTAATTATCTCTGTACAATTACAGATAGCGATCTGATCGTCAATCTGATTGATTTTATTGACAAATATTTGAGTCATTGTTTTCTTGATGCAATGTCGTAGGTAACACAAAAACATCACGCCTGTCCCAGAAGGGTTAGGCAGAGTACACGCTCATTTCACCACTTATGTGTTAGTCCCATGTAATAGGGTCGAGCCTATTACCATCAACCGTGAACTTATCCATACTTCGAGCTGGAAATTCTTGACACGAAATAAAAGTTTGAAATTACGTGTGAAATTATTATAAAAATATTACTTCTCTATTTGAATCGGAATTTGTAAACCATTTCAAATTTGTTGCACGGAATCCTAATACTTTTTCTTTCTGCTAGTCCCATCAAAATCGTTCCTGCCGTTACGGAGATTAGCCGGGTCAAACAGACAGACGTACAAAAATTAAAAGTATTGTTTTTTTTTTGTTATAAGAACCGTAATATATACTTTCAAATGCATTCAGTAAAAAGCTGTTATTTTCAAATAACAAACAGATACTTAAATTTTATTTATTTGTATAGATTAACTTTTCGACCAAATTACCAAAAACACGACCGGAGAGAGACTGCAAGACCAACTAATTATATTAAATCCTTAGCTACTTACGGCTTTGCTTAGCACGTGTTCCTTACCTTCGTTTTCAAGCATGAAAATTTAGGTGGATGCGACCCAAAGCCACGTTTCTTACAGATAATAAACCAGAAAATGTAGGCACTTCGGTAATGTTCGTGTTTCCGATTTAGCACGAAACGAAGTCCGTGGCTCAGAGAAGCTCTACAGTCCCCACTCAGAGGCAAAGCGTCCTACTTTTGTGTAGCTGTCACAGTTTGTAGTAGTCCACCTGTCATTGCACGTTTCTCTCTCTCTGGCTGTCTACTCCGATTTCAGGAAATCTGCATAAATTATGTTAATTTTGCAAATACAGGGTGTAAACAACCTCATCACGAAGCCGTCAACCAAGAATTCTGTACATCAAACTAAGTCACTTTATGCGTCACGAGTTCTTTCGAGTTGATTGAGTTTTATCTTTGTCAATATTCATTGATTTACAAAAACAAAAAAATCGTGTTCATTATTTTCCAATACTCTCTAACTGACGGACTAAATAGATTTGCAACTTTTTGACAAGTTTTTTCTTTTTAAATACAAGTTATAAGTGCGTTACATTGAGTTCTACCACGAAACATGATTTTTTACCCCAAAAAAAAAGTCGTTTCCCAGCAATAATTTTTGTGTAAAGTTACTTAGTTTGATGTACAGAATGCTTAGTTGACGGCTTCGTGATGAGATGGTTTACACCCTGTATGTTGGGGTCGGCTTCCAGTCTAACCGGATGCAACTGAATACCAGTATTTTACATGGAGCAACATTTGTGTTAGACTTATTAGTTAGCTTAGCTTCTGCCCGCTGTCCGATAATTGTCCCATGGGATCATACTACCGGGATAAGAAGTATCCCATGGGTTAATCCAAGTTATAAACTATCTGTGTGCTAAATTTCATCACAATCCGTTCAGTAGTTTTTGCGTGAAAGAGCAACAAACATACACACATACAAACTTTCGTCTTTACAATATTAAAGTGTGATTTGATAATATTCTAATCTAGCAAAACTGAAACGTTTGCACCCAGTATCAAAGACTCTTGCGGATCAAAAAACAAAAAATAATTGAAAATCATTGTAATGTTCCTGCTGATACGATCACCTAATCCAATTACTTTTAAATACTAGATGACTATGTTGATAAGAGTAAAAATCTAAATTTTATTTCCGTTATCTTCTTGATCTATATCTATTATTTTTATTTTTTCTGCGAAGAATTTACGGCTGATGATACCTAGTAGCTTTGAATAGAGGTGAAACTAATGTAGGGTTATGTTTTGTGGGCTATAATAATATGCTTTAAATTATTTACTGGATTCAGAGGACACCACGTTATAATAATAATCTCTTTATTTCAGAACTAGCTGACGTCACGCGGTTTCACCCACGTAGTTCCCGTTCCCGTGGGAGTACGGGGATAAATATAGCCTATGTTACTCAGTAAAGACGTGGCTTTCTAATGGTGAAAGAATTTTTGAAATCTGCGCTGTAGTTTTTGTGTTTATTCATTACAAACATACTCACAAAAATACAAATCTTTCCTCTTTATAATATTAGTGTAGACAAAATTCCATAATTATAAGTTAGATAGTGCATGATCACTTAAAAATGTTAGATACATAAAAACTTAACAACTATGTTAGTAGCCGAAACCCGGTTCCCGGTTCTCGTCTTGGAACCGAAATTCGAAGACATTTGTGATATCTAACTAGTGCCTTTAAACCCTAAACATCCAAAGTTCAAATACTTTGATTTTAATTTCAGATAATAATCTGTATTTTTCAAAAATGTATCCTGGCTATAAGAGTAGAGGAAGACCATAGAAACGATGGACGGACTGTGTGAAGGATGATATGGCTAGAAAGGAGGTGACTGCTGAGATGACGAGTAATAGAGAAGTATGGAAGAAGAAGACATGCTGCGCCGAACACAAATAAATTGGGATACTTAAGGGCAGGAGAATCATGATGGTGATGCATCTAAAAGATGCAATTTGGAAAACTCCTTTTTGCTGAGACTTTATGGGGTGTTAATTTGGGCACTTTAGTAAACTGATCCCACGAAAGCGGATCCCGCGGGATCAGCGTAGCCCAAATACTCTAAAGGTGGAACGAAGTTTATAGTGGTCAGACTTTCATGGGACTTTTTTTATTGAGTTCCTAGAGGTGAGGAAAAGAAATTTAAAAAAAACTTGACGCTCTCAACGTTTTTTGTTACTTATTTTATAATATTTATTAAATGTCTGTTTATTTCATTTAAACACGAAAGTGAAATATTCAATGAGTGTGTTAGCATTTTTATTTAACACAGATTTTTATTTACATTATTTACACACTCTATAAAAGTAATAAAAATATGTACAAGTATCAAAAAGGGTTACAGGGCGTCAAAAAATTCAAATAAATAAATATTCAGTGCGGCCTTTTTATCAACATACGCAACATAAGCGCCATCCCTGAATCAATTTAAATAAACACAAATATCAATTAGCATACATTAAAATAAAACAGATAACGACACAGTCGGCACTTTTACTAAATTCGACTATCTAGATGGATCAACCACGATTGCTTATCTAAAAACGGTAAGAACATCACTTTTTTTTTTGAGTGGTAATAAATTGATTAGCACCTTTTTCTAGCGATGAAAATCTTTTGTTATAAAATGTTGTGTAAAATTGTAATTTTTGTGAGTATCTGTAGACATGCAAGTGTATCCGGATATTTTAACGTCAGTAATTAGAAGTCACGTGGTGAGATTAAAGATACAGGCAGGTTCTTTCCCCGACGTTACAAATTTTCTTTACGGTAGATAAGAATCAAAATGTTATCAAACATTGTTGCAAACATTTTCTAAACCATACCTAACATTATTGATATCGGTAACATTTCCCAAACTAGGCTGTGTTTGTATATGGACGTAGTTGCGTTAAACTTATTGTCACTCACGGGATATCTTCCGTGATTATTATTTCTTTTGAACTCTCGATATTTCGACGCTGTTGCAAGCGGAAGATATCCCGTAAGTGACAATATTAGTTTATTTTTAAACCGTGATAGCTTAAAACAGTGTAGTTGCGTTTTAAACTAAAACACTTATTTTATGATGCTGTTACAAAAAAGATGAAGTAAGTTTTTGAATTTGAAAATGTAGTAAGTATTTGGAACAATTTTCTAACAAAAAAATCTCAACACCTTTATTTCATATTGTCCACACTGTAACTTTTATTCAAATCACTTACAGCACTTTTGAGTTGTCAAAGAGTTTTAATATTGTCAGTAAGATAGTTTAAGCCCAGCGCTCACGCGGTAAAAAAAATAACAGTGAATTTACCTTTTATAACAGAAATCAAACGGTATCAAGGTTCCAAAGTTCCCACCATGTACGGTCGACCAAGCTATTTGGTTTACATTACATGCAAATTACATTGTAAAATGTAAACCAAATAGCTTAGTCGACCGTACATGGTTAAGTTAGTAGTATTGTATGGAAGAGGCTCCAAGTTAAAAAAAACGTTGACTTACCTCAATAAGTCATTTCTTTGCCAATCACTAACATGGTAATTTATTTCACTCATTAGAAATCTGATTTACTCAAAGAATAAATTAATAAATATGTTAAAAAACACTCTGTAAAACTTTATCACATTTAACTAATAATTTATTAAAATTAATAAGCTGAACGGGTTTACTCCGTACACCGATTTTTCGTGAAGAGGAAAGGAACACTTTCCTCAAAAAAAAAAAACTATTTTCCAAAAATAAAACCGACTTCAAAAACACGAAAAAGTGAAAAATTATTTAAGTTTCAGAAGTCGGTGATTTTTGTTCATCTGCTCCTCCTTTTTTGAAGTCGGTTAAAAATGCACTATTTAAGTTTATCAAAGTTCTAAGTAAGTTAAAATTCTATATTTGAACGCTATTATTTCTCCTAGTTGTTGATAGCTACAAAGTTATGAGTTCACTATTTTTAAATTCATTACTCGTGTTATTTTATTATGCGCAAAAATATTATGTGCATCGTTGACCTAAACTAGGTTACAAAGTAAGCAGAAAAATGTACGGCGATGAGACCGTATATACATATTGGGAAACCCCCTTTAAGAAGCTAAGTAAAGAGAGAGAACAAACCGCCAAATATTAAGGTTAAAGTAGATAAATGGTGTAAATCCCCCTATAAGAAGCAGAAAGGTACATTTTCTTCCTGTCTTTCCTGGAGACCATACCTGGGAACTGTCTAGTTACGGAGATATTGGAGGTCAAAGTTCCAACTTTTTCCCACGATTATTTTTTCAAAAACAAGTTTTAAATGTTCTAGTTTTACTGTCCTTCTACCTCCATGACTATTCAATGCATCTATCATCATCACTTCAATATTTTAAACGCGTAACACTGATAAAAAAATAGAAAAAAAAAAAAACATCATTTTCTTTCGTCACCCCAACAAATCGTGTCCCAGCAATATTTTTTGCGTAGATTTTCTTAGTCTGATGTACGGAAAGCTTGGTTGACGGCTTCGTGAAGGGGCCGTTTAACGATAGGCGAGACGAAAAAAAAATCTAATTAATCCGTTAGTTAGATTATCAAAACATATTTGACCCGTGTTTTTTCTTTTGTTACATAAACCAAAATTGACGAAGATATGACGCTTTTAAAATTCTCAATACGTCACGCCTAGGTATAATTTTTAGCTAGTTCTGACGTCACGAGCCCCCACTCCCGAGTTTTGATGCGTTTTATCTTTTGACAATATTCATTGATTTACAAAAACAAGAAATACGTGTGCATTAATTTCAAATACTCTAACTGACGGACTAAACAGATTTGCAATTTTTTGATACTGTCGTCATGCCTTTTAATCAAAGGCAATGTTATCTCGGTGTCCTTGAGGTCGATTGTGACAGTAGTCTGAAGGCGCCTGCTGGTTATTCTTCTCGGGTAGTCTGCTTCTCCTTGTCGTATCGATGTTACTTCCATGTTACACAGTTTGGGCACGTTTATTGCAGCGGCAGAGGCGCTATTAAGGTCGTCATGAGTACAGGTAAATGGACACCTGGCACACTCCAGCAGATGGGGCATAATTTGATCCGGAGCGGTTTGCTAATCTGCTGTCGAAATTACATTAGTTGAAGTTCGATGTCTTCAAGAGTGTCCATGGAGTTTCTTGCCCGTTCTTCTCCATAGAGATCTACGCTAGGGTTTGGGCAACTACAGTACTTTCTCAAGTTATTATGCCTTGTGACTGGCTTTGTTTTTTTTTTGTATTTTTGACATTCAAAAGTGCCGTAATGGTCTAATTGAAAATAAATGCTTTGAGTTTGAGTTTGAGTTTCATGCTTTTGGTTTCAAATTGTCTTCTTCTGACATTGCTTCCTTCAGTGAGCACCATTTCCTTGTTATGATGCACAGGAAAGCGAGGACAGTATTTGTAAGTAAAAAGTAACAAATCCGGTATTGGTGAACGTCATGATCTGTTATACTTAGCGATGATAGTTTCGGCACGTCCTCTTGTCATAGTGACAGCAGAACACTGACTCCTAAGTCACAGGATCTCCTAGTTTGGAAGTCAGGGTTACTCTATCTGTATGACCTTTAATTCACTGAAATTCATGTGACCTAGTCTTTAAGCAATGTTGAAGGTTTTTGTATAAATAAATATTTTTATTATTACTATTATAATTATGATATTTGTCTTGTATTGTCAAAGCTATGAAAATGTATAACATAAAATATTAATATAAATTAAAAACTCCATGAGTTGTGAGTATGTAATGTTGAAATAGTTCAAAAGTTCGCTTAACCTATGATCTGTCCACGAAGTAGACACAATAGTTAAACAATGGCGTCTCGACCAAATTGGTTATTCGACAGATCATGATATATGAAGACATCGTTTTATTTGGTGGATCTTTACGTACAATTTACTTAGTATGCAAATAATTTATTTACAAGTTTAAGAAGGGCGTATTTTCAAAGAAAAAAAAAATCCTTAAAAATAACTACTTTAAAAATTTGAAATTTATTCCGCTCGAATAAAAACGTAAACACAAACAGTACGTAATTCGCGCCTTCCGCATCTATCAGGCAGTCATACTGTTTGAGTTTTGTAACTTGATCCATGCCTCCTCGCATGACACGCCGTGCACGTCATACGGTGACGTAGTTGTAGTATGACCCAGGAGATTTGCATCGCCAGGTGCATTTTTGATTGGTCATTTATTCGTCTTTTAATGCATTGCTTGAAGTTTTTGCCTTTTTATGAGGTATAAGAATTCTTCTCTAAGTTCACGGCCATGTATTCCGATGACAGCGCGGTTTTAGCGCAGTGGCTGAGCGATTGGCTGTTGCGCTGCGTGTCGCAGGTTCGATTCCCGCACGGAAATATTTATATGGCATACAGGTTGTTGTTACGGGTCGGGCTGTTTGTGTGTGAGTTTAAACGATACAGAAGAAAAATTCCGAAACTTTTTTTTTCATGTAAGTTCACCGATTACTCTGTGATTACGGGCCTTACATATATTTGCAATTCTTTTTTCATTTGGTAGAGTTAGCACGGGTGTTGGTCCAGAGTTATCTTCCATAATTCGTATTTTTGAAGAAATTATTTCTTGCTTCATAGATTGTTTATGTCCTTGGGAAATTTCCATTTATTGCACATAGTCTAATATTTTTTTCATTTACATTGTAATTCGAATTAAGTGAGGCATCCGGTGTCACGTTTCGTATATCACGCGAGCGTTTCTGATGAAACGTTGTATCTGAGCTACAATTTTGATGTCTTTGGTAAATGAACTGCAATCTATTATCATTTCAGCCGAAAGACGTCCACTGCTGGACATAAGCCTCCCCCAAGTGTTGCCACATTCCGGGGCTGAGGGACTATTCGAACGAAGGAGATACCGTGGCCCCGGAACACAAAGGGCGATGACGGAACATGGATGGGTTTTAGTCAGTAAAAGTCTGACACTCCCTCCTGCTCCGCCCAGAGCGGGAGGAGTCATTTGATGATTTCCCATCCAAAAAAAAAAAAAAAAAGTGTCGCCACATTGACCGGTCCCGTGCGAAGTGCATCCAACAGCAAATAAAATTTAATTAAGTATCTGTTTTTAATTTCAAACTAACAGGTTTTTACTGAATGCAATTATGAAAGAATTTACGGTACTTATAACAAAACAAATATATATTTTTTTAATTTGTACCGGTCTGGCTATATGTTCCGACAAATCTCCAAAACGGTGGGACCGATTTTGACTTGTCTTTTACTGGCAGATAGCTGAAATAACTTATGCTACATTTATTTCAGAAAAAAAAGCGAGCCATGTGGTTTACACGTAATTTAAAAAACATTTTTATTTAACACCACTTGGACGAAATTGCGGGCAACAGCTAGTTAGTCCATAAGAGTCATTGGTTTCTTTGTATTTAAATGTCAGATACCCGACGCACGTGGGCCCAAGAAATTTAAACAAGTCGTACCATCGATACGAAAGAAGAAGAAGTAGAGCAGCTGGTCCAGATACAAACCAACGTCGGGCACCTTGCCTTTTTCTGAACTGAGCCTATTTGGCACAGCCATGAGGCACACACTGTACATATTGTTTAGACTTAAGATTTTTTTCCTTATATATTATTTTCGTTTTATATTGTGTGCACTTTGTGGCATGTGCCAAATGAAAAGAATTTCTTCTGCTTTCCAAAGTCAAAGTCAAAACATTTATTGCGAACCAAGTGTACAATGTGGTGTTGTGTTATGTTAGTAGTACTTATGATTTAGCAGCCTTTTACAAGCATTGCAATTTCGTATTATATTTAATTTTAATTCCAGCAAGTTATGTTATTGTTATATTATTTCCTGACGAAGCTGTAAACCACCCAGGAGTCGCAGCGGCGGCAGCGTCCAACGCGGCGTGTGACGCGCCGCAACACGCACCGCGTCTTCGTAAACAACATCGTACATTATCAATGGCCTTGCCTTGGTTCGTTGACCCGATCATGCGCTTGAATTTCACGTGTTTTACATTGGGTGTGTCAGTTCTATGTTGTAGCCACTTATCTCGAAGTGTTTTGTATATCCCATTTATCGACTTGACCTTAACTTGACGGTTGTCAGTACAATTTCCATCTAGCTGGTTGATAGATGTCCCCTCGAAGGCCGTTGATCTGGGCGTTGGTTTTCATTGCTCGTAGAAGGTGTATTTTTATTTATTTATTTAAATTTCGTGTACAAGAGTTGTACATAGGCGGACTTAATGCCACAAGGCATTTTATACCAATCAACCTTTGGGTTAAATAGGACATTTTGATAGAGTACAAAATAATATTTAAAAATAACCGCTTGTTTTCGAAAAAAATTATGATTACATATTTTTTGTTTGAATAAATTGTAATAATGTAAGAGCGTATCGTATGATGCTCGTATGTTGTTTATCATATTACATTTTTACAAGTTTTCGTAGTGTTGCAAGTTTGGTTTTCGTTTCTATACAAACAGTTTTTGCATAGACGGAAATATTTACAATTACTGCCGTATTGTTGCTTTCTGTCCAAGATAATGAACAGCCGGCATCCCTGTTTTTGCAAAAAGGAGGAACGTCCGTATGATGTGTGGCAAGTTTTTGGAAGCCACTTCACATGATCGAAGTTTTTTCGAGGTTGCATATTTTTAGAAGCTTTTATTTAAGTTTCCTTGTTAGTGTAAATAGCTATCGTTAGATAAGTATTGGTCAAATCTTGCAACTGAATTTCAAACCAGTTCTCCCAACCGATTGAGCTGAAATTTTGCACACACCACTGGTGACAAGACCATTTTATGGCATGACTTGATCCTGCAGCCAGGATCGTCTCCTCAGGACAGAACTGCTCAACGGTTAATAGGACGGACACGAAACTTTGTATACTCGTTTAATGTTGTTGATAGATAAACCTAATTTTCTTCAATTCCAGCCTGAGAGATATTTCTTGACGGTATGTAAAACCAAATCAGAGGCCCATGGGCGGCGTTAAAACTCTGACACCAGGTTAGGCACTAACCACACAATAAAGAAGAAAGTGACGTAGTAATACAGTTTCGTCACTGCTACGTACCGTCACTGATTCGTAGCGTGATTGCTACGAAGGTGCTACGAGCTTTTAACGTAGTGTCATTGCTACGAACGCGCTACGAGCTTTTAACGTATTGCCATTGCTACGATGGTGCTACGAGCTTTTAACGCAGTGTCATTGCTACGAAGTTGCTACGAGCATTTAAAGTAGTGTCATTGCTACGAAGGTGCTACGAGCTTTTAACGTAGTGTCATTGCTATGAAGGTGCTACGAGCTTTTAACGTAATGGCATGGCTACTAAGGTGCTACGAGCTTTTAACGTAGGGTAATTGCTACGTAACATTACAGCAACGGCTCGTTGCAGCTACGCAGCCTTCATACTTTTTCTTTTCGTGTTAAATGTCTTTTACGAATGTTGATTTATTTATTAACTAGCGACCCGTCCCGGCTTTGTACGGGTGCAATGTTGATATAAACCTTCCTTTTTAATCGCTCTATCTATTGCTGAAAACTGCATTAAAATCCGTTTAAAAGATCTGAGCGTACAGACAGCGGGAGCGACTTTGTTTTATACTATGTAAAGATATAGGTTCACCAACAGCTTATGTGTACGACATATCTTAAGTATAAGTTTTTACAGTCTTGGACTTACACATTCAAATAAGTGATAACATAAGAAAAGGAAAAAAATAATAATTAAATAAAAACGAGTGGCTCTAGAAATGAAATACAACAGTCAGCAATGTGAACGTTTTTCGTGTTATGTGTAAATGAACAATACAGACATAACAAGAGATTTCTAAAAATGCGCTGTGTAAGTAATTTCAGTTTCCGTAAAATCGTAGTCACGATAGAGCCCTCAAGGCAACACACAAAACTAGATTTCTGCCCGTTTCAAAATAAATAAATAAATATCGCTAGTCATTACACACAGCGCCATCTAGTGCCACACTAAGCAACAAGGCTTGTGTCGTGGACACCAAATAGTTGATATACTACATAGATACTTTTTGTTGGTAAATACATACTTATTATACATATAAACATCCATGACTCGGAAACAAATGTCCATGCTCATCACATAAACATTTGCTCCTACCGGGATTCGAACCCGGGACCCTAACAACGTAAGGCAGCTTCACTACCACTGCGCCATTCGTGTCGTCAGATCTGTGTAAAATTACGCAAATTTTGATGGCTTTTGGGATAGCGTAACTCAAAAAAAAATCTCATACTTGGACGGGACACACTA
This sequence comes from Xestia rhomboidea, assembly GCA_963853795.1. Lineage (NCBI taxonomy): Eukaryota > Metazoa > Arthropoda > Insecta > Lepidoptera > Noctuidae > Xestia > Xestia rhomboidea. Next base: position 2,107,843 of record OY970783.1, read on the forward strand.
CTCCACAACCCAGTTAGTACTGGATAATACGAAACCCCTTGGTTAGACTGGTTGTCTGACTTTCGGGCCACTGTCTACCTGTAACAAATGTCATAGACCAGCAAATGATAGCCGGGACCAATTCCGAGGCACGTAGGAAATAACCTTATTTCTGAATTTATAAAATACCTAAGCAATAAATATACTTAAATTTATTATTATTCTTCGTCATTTTATAGGAGTTATAAATTAATTTTAATAATCTTTTTTACTGATTTCGGATTTAAATTAAAGTGCTATGTTTGCGTCATAATCTAATTTTGATTATGAAACGCGACATTTATTTCTTTCATTGTCTCTTGCGTTTTTCTTGGTAGCGTGCATTCGTTGTTAAGTGTTTCGTAATCGTGAACCTACGGGGACGTGATCTTCGGTGTTTCACTTTTCTAAATCACGTATCACACTCCTACAAATGACAGCCGGGACCAACTGCTTAACGTGCTTTCCGAGGTATGGAGGAAATTACTTGTACACGTTTTGGGTTATAAGTCAGCAACCTGTATAAGACAGTCGTCTGTAAGTCTAACATATCACAGTTTACGTCCGTTATCACTCTGTAATTCCTTAGTCTTATGCTGTGATTACATTTTGAGTACAGTCAGAGAAATTTCGTTCAATGCATCAAAATTTTGTGCTCAACTAGCTCTGTACCAACCGTTTTGTTATATTGGAGGCAGAAATCGTCATCGTCGTTTTCCTGCCCTTGCCACATAAACTCAATTCGACAAAGCAATATGCGTCTTTGTGGCGTAAATCATCATTTCAGCCTAGGTAAGGTACTTGTTCTTCCCGTCTTTCCTGCCGCGTAGCATGACCACCGTAGACACGAAAGAGAATCGACAAATCTTTTGTTCATCTGTCATTGAATCGACAAAATGACAGATGAACAAAAGATTTGTCGATTCTCTTTCTTGTCTACGGTGGTCATGCTACGCGGGCTGGGAACCATACCTGGGAACCTTCTAGTTACGGAGATCATCATCATCATAATTTCAGCCGCAAGACGTCCACTGCTGGACATAGGCCTCCCCCAAGTGTCGCCACATTGACTGGTCCCGTGCGACTCGCATCCAGCGGATGCACGCAGCCTTCACCAGGTCATCGGTCCACCTAATGGGAGGCCTACCAACGCAACGTCTTCCGGTTCGCGGTTGCCACTCCAGAACTTTTCGGCCCCATCGGCCATCCGTTCTGCGAGCAATGTGCCCTGCCCACTGCCACTTAAGTTTGGCAATTCTTAGGGCTACGTAACGACGTAGCCCGAAAAAAATATATTTACGCCATAACAAGAGAACCAAGGTTAACGAACCTCTTAACGAACCAAATCTCTTGTTATGGCGTAAACATTTTTTGAATATTCAAATTGTGTTTATAAATAAAATATCATAGCTATAAACATGATTATTTAAAACTATATTTACTTTTAAAAACAAATTAATATTTATGTGTGTTCTAAATTCAAAAAGACAAAAAAAAAATGTTTTATATTAGGCTGTTTAACGGCTTCATGCCTTAGCTTCTCCTTCAACCTGGCGAAAGCAAAGCCCGGAAAAAAAAGGAAATTAAAATCATAGTCCTAATTATTCATGACAAAAATATTTTTTATTCTTTTATTTTATTTCTTCAAAAGTGTATTGAAAAACGTCGTTTGATACACGTGGACATTTGTTATTGCAGTTCTTGGCTCAATAATCTTTCTCCACCTGTATCAAAATGTACTATCCACCTTTATAATACATGGGTACCTAAATTCATTTCTTACCAATGCATACTCATCCATATTAGAAAGTTAGTGACATATTTCAAGAAAATCATACTATTGTGTCTAAAAACCCCTTTGGTATTCCACTTCATGATAATATTCTTTTCAAATTAATTCAAGATCAGAAAATTCCACCATATTTTTTTCTTTTTTTATACAGCATGATGTCTAAACTATTTAGCAAAAAGTAACCATTTGGAGAGTAAGTAATGTACGGTCGACTAAGCTATTTGGTTTCCATTTTAACATGCAAATTACATTGTAAAATGTAAACCAAATAGCTTAGTTGACCGTACATATTTTTTTTAAACTAACCGTCAACATCTAGTATCCATAGACAGCATAGTTTTTTGCCGCTTCAATGAAATTATTAGGAGAGTTAATATTTTCGTGAAATCGCCTGTGGAAATCGTATTAAAAAACAAAACAAAATGGCGGTTTTAGTTATAACTGTGGCAACACGCTTTAAGAACAATGCAGCGCTCTAAGAAATTAAACTCAATTTATCTACAGTAAAACGGTGCTATTTGAGTTTTTGGGGGCTGTTTGGTACCATATATACCAAAATGTTATTGGGTTGTTCCATCAGGAATTTCTCAGTAGCAGCCAATCAAAGTGTTGCTAGAGTTTGTAAAATAACTTCTACCATACACAAATCGACAGTTATGGATATTTTTGTTCGAAACTCTGGGTCGTCCCAAATAGCCCCCAAAACCCAAATAGCCTACTTTTACAGTATCCTTTTTATAAGTTATCCCAGACCAGGAATTTCTCCTGTATCTCAATCACATACAAAGTCAGACCCGGGACTACTACCTGTGTAGGCAAAGCCAAGAGGTACGTTTTCTTCCAGTCATTGCTATTTTTTTTTCATTTCATTTATTTCAGTAACAATTTTTACATTGTATCGAAATTTTACACTAAATAATAAAAATAAAAGAATTACAATAGAAATCATAGAATAACAATATAAATCATCGAATTACCATATAAATCATCGAATTACAATAGAAATCATGTACATTAATTTAAAAAAAGTAGAACATTTAAAATTCTCGTGCTAAAATATAAACCTTCTAAGTTACGGAGATATTGAAGGTTATTGTTCCATTTTACTCACAAGTAAAACATTTTTTTAAATACAAGTTTCAAATGTTATTTCTTTACTTTAAATTATCTCTATGAGCTGTAAACTATTCCATGCATCCATCAGCAGATTTTTTTTAGTGTTAAGCATGTAAGTATAAAACAATAGATTTTCCAGAAATTGTTTTTGAACATCATGTTAATTTGATGTACTTACAGAATGTTTGGTTGACGTCTTTTTACACTCTTCTACATACTAATATTATAAAGAGGAAAGATTTGATTTTTTGTTTTTTGTGTTTTTGTTACGATTTAACTCTAAAACTGCCCGACCGATTTTAAAAATTCTTTTACAATTATAAAGCCACGTCTTTACCGAGTTATTTTTATTAATATTATCAAGAAACATATTAACATTACAATTGACAAAATATTCGTTCCAGAAAATCACAGAGGTTTGTTAGGAACATAGGCTATATTTTATCCCGAATAGGTGTACTATAAAATTGAGGTAATAGTGTGTAAGTTTGTCTGCTTGTTTGTAAGTAGTGGGCTATCTTCCAAACTACTGATCCGATTCCGATAATTCTTTCAATAATGGGAAGCTATAATCCCGCGGAGTGTCACATGCTATATAAAACGTTTCCGTGCGTCAATTCCCGACAATAACCCGAGTGAACCCGGGCAAGAGCTAGTCTTTTAATTTTTTATAAAAGACGTTATCGCAAAGTTTACAACTACATTATGTTGCTGACTATACCCTATTACAAAATAATGCTTTATAAAACAAATCTAATCGTCTATCTTTATAATCTCATTTTCTCAGAAACTTTAATAAATATTCTTTGTTATTAATAGCGGTTTTTCAAACAACGGATTATTTTTACCAAATATAACTTGGTCCGTTCGTGGCGGCGTTGTTCGGTAGGAAAAACGTCATTTAAACGTCAGATTGAGAACGTTTTTGTTTAGTTCCAATTTTTTGCCACGGGTCAACTTATGTTGCGGGTTTAATATCTAATATATAGGTATTTTAAAAGTATTGGACTGTGATTTCAGGGGATTTTGTGGCCAATAATCCTGTAAGAACTTGATAAAAGTCATTTAAGTAGGTAGTGATTTGAGCCATAGGTACCTACATATTACATCATTGTTAAATATGGCTTGAAAATAATATAATTCCATTCATAATATGTACTTTCCAAATTTATTTTGGACATCACAGACATCGGTGAAAAAAACATCGTCAGGAATCCTGAACTTTAATTTATATAAGTCTGAAATCGCTAACCCGTCTTGAGCAAGCGTGATGATCAATGCTCGTGCCTTCTCTGTATGAGAAGAGGCCTTTGCCCAGCAGTGGGACAGTAATAGGCTGGTATGATTAAAATAGAACGAACGCCTGCACCTAGGTAATTCCTAAAGAATTAAACAAAGATGTATGTAGGTAAATGTCATGAAAATGTCTTCGTATTATTGGTTCCAGTTGCCGGATTCCTCCCGATATTTTGCTTCTCCGTTTTTAGACTAGACGCTTTGATATCATAGAAAACATTCATCGTTCATCACCATTCTCCTGGCCTTATCCACATTGACCGCTCTGGGCGGAGCAGGAGGAAGTGTCAGACTTCTACTGACTGAAACCCATCCATGTTCCTTCATCGCCCTTTGTGTTCCGGGGCCACGGTATCTCTTTCGAATAGTCCCGCAGCCCCGGCAGGCATCGGCCCTTGAGGCGCGCGTGAAAAAAAAACCTGCCGCCGACACGGCCTGAGTCACGGTCTGAGACAATCGTCATGAGACGGACGGACGGCGAGCTAGCCCATAGCTCCCCGTCCACAAGCCCGCGCCTAGGGTGCCCAAGGCGTCTCCCGCGGCGGGTGGGACGTGAGGTTCTCTGCCTCTCACGATCCGCCACCTCCTTCGCTAGCATGACCATCGATTGAACCAGGGCCGGGAGCGAGAAGTTCGCCGCCGCCGATCGCCGCTTCGAGGACAATTTTAGACCCCCTTTTTTTTTTTTTTTTTCGGATGGGCAATCATCAAATGACTCCTCCCGCTCTGGGCGGAGCAGGAGGGAGTGTCAGACTTTTACTGACTATCCATGTTCCTTCATCGCCCTTTGTGTTCCGGGGCCACGGTATCTCTTTCGAATAGTCCCGCAGCCCCGGCAGGCTTCGGCCCTTGCGGACCCCTTCATTGTTGCTGACTCTCTTTGAGGCGCGCGTGGAACACGAACGCGCCGTCGACACGGCCTGTCGTCATGAGACGGAAGGACGGCGAGCTAGCCCATAGCTCCCCGTCCACAGGCCCGCGCCTACGGTGGCCGGAAGCCACCACGTGGCCCCCGACGCCCGGGGCGTCTCCCGCGGTGGCCGGGACGTGTGGATCTTTCCCTGTCCCGTTCCGCCACCTCCTTCGCAGAAGGAGGTGACGGCGTCCCATTCCGTCTCGCTCCCGACCATGGATTGAACCAAGGCCGGGAGCGAGAGGTCGCCGCCGCCAATCGCCGCTACGAAGACACGGCGGTGCTCCGCCCAAGCGGGGCACACCTCCACCGTGTGCTCCACCGTGTGCTCTACCGTGTCCTCCGGTCGATCCTCACAATGGAAACACCCGGGCGTCTCCTCCCGCCCGATTCGGTGCAGGAACTTACCGAAACATCCGTGTCCGGTAAGAACCTGCGTCAGGCGGAAGGTGAGGACGCCGTGGCGTCTCTCCAGCCACTCCTCAAAGAGGGGACTTATCGCCACTATTGTGGCGTGCCCTAATTTTAGACCCCCTGAGTCCTTGATATCATAGAAATAATTCATCGTTCAGTCACCTCCTTGCTAGCCATATCACCCCTCACACAATTCATCCATCGTTTCTCTGACCTTGTCATGCTCTCTAATCTTCCAGATCCACATTTATACTCAAAACTTTCCTCACAGCATTTTCCAAATTCCTACGCATTACATACCCAAATTTATTGAAACAATTATTGTCATTGCTAAAAAAGAAACATTCTGTACTTACAACACAGAGATTTCGGTCCGTGATTTATCGATTACTCCGTAATGTGATAACGATCAAAATTATAGTGTAGTAGCTAATCGAATTAGACGGATGACAAACTTCATATCAATTAGTTTTTTAATTAATTAGGTACTGATACAAATAGGTGTAAGTACTTTATAACGTGTGCCGACAGTTCGCGTTCAACGTACCATCATCTAGCCTTTTCCCAACTATGTTGGGGTCGGCTTCCAGTCTAACCGGATGCAGCTGAATACCTGTATTTTACATGGAGCGACTGCCTATCTGACTTCCACAACCTTGTCACTGGGTAGTACGATATTCTAGCACTAACGTGTGACGTAAAGACATTAATGTGAACGATTTAAAATTCGATAATTTTTGTTTCATAATCTTCACCTAGATAAACTTTTATTCATATCTAAGGGTGATACTTCCCGAAGGCTGCCCAGCCGAGCCAGGATTCGACGCTTGATTATGTTGTAAAACATGTAAACATTTAATAAGAAATTAGAAAAAAAAACAACCCGTTTTTAAACCTGACTAAATTTTTTTGAAAGTTACTAACGCGACATTTTGCGAAAGAGATATTCTGCGAAAAAGGCATTGTGATAAAGCGACATTTTAAGAAGGAGTCATTCTGCGAAAGCAACATTATGAGCCCTTATAAACTCTGCCTCTGCCCAAACCTTCGGTGTATACCGGCGCGATATTTTGCTAAATATGTTTTTGAAGTATGTCATGACATACTTCAAATAAAATAAAGTAACAAGTATACAAGGTGCGGTGTGCGTCTCATCTCTCATCACCTTCCAGTCCTTGACCCATGTTACTTGAGGTCGGCGCAACACGTATATCTCTCCCATTCTCCACTGTCAACCGTCAAGGTGTAATTCCGAACTCCGAACCAAGCAGCAGTGCTGTTGCCGCAGTGCTGCCACTAAGGTGCTGCCTGCCGCGCTGATTCCGAGCAAGGCGGCAGTGTCGCTCTGTTCCTCTTCTGAATCAGAGAAATTCATCATTTTGTTGTCAATTTACTTGGCTGACGCGTCACTACTGGTCTGTCGCGCCGGTAGGGCGATATGCACGACATCTTAGGCGCACATTTCCAGTTGGTATTAAGCTTACCTCTCATCTTAACAAGTAACATTTAATTAAAAGAATCAAAAAACCCGACGGCAAATTGTAATTTCCTTCATTTTGATGCCTTGCTTTATAGGTTTGGTTTGAAAACGACTTACAAACTTTGCGCCAAAAATCCGCCATTTTGTTTTTTTTTTTAACATCTGTCTAAGGATATTAGGGTTTTTGAGACATATGTATTGATACCTTAATCGTCGAACTTTACAAAGAAACATAATACAAAAGATACGCGCGAAATACATAACCAGAAGGGCTATGTTTTTCGCGTGAATCTTATAGTATTGTTGGCAGTCGTGTAAAATCGGCCTATAAATGTGTATCAGTACATAAACAGTTACTATACAGGGATATCAATGCACAAACCGTTACTACTGGGGATCTAGAATCATGCCTTTAATTCATGGTCGTTGATAAAGAAGGCGGAGCTCCTGGCTAAATAATAACAGTCGCATGATCTTATATGAAGGTTAAGCCGCGCTAGCCTAGGTCGGCCCGTGGATGGGCGACCATCCATTACACATCGAGTTTCCTCCGTGCCTTGGAAAGCACGTTAAGCAGTTGGTTCCGTGACATAGTATAGTATATCTTTGGCAGTCGTTACAGGTAGTCAGTGGCCCGAAAGTCTGACAACCAGTCTTACCAAGGGGTATCGTATTACCCAGTACTAACTGGGTTGTGGAGGTCAGATAGGCAGTCGCTCCATGTAAAATACTGGTATTCAGTTGTATCCGGTTAGACTGGAAGCCGACCCCAACATAGTTGGGAAAAGACTAGGCAGATGAAGCGTTTGCCAATAGATGTCCCCTGATACCCTGTATTGTGTCGACATGTATTTCTAACAGTCTATATATCTACCCGGTGTGTTACTACAAGGTAAAATCTACAAATAATTCAGTTTCCAAAGAAAAAACTCATTTATAACTAGATAGGAAAGATAAAACAGCCGATATATACGTGAGATCCGGATCTTTACAATACAAAACATATTTTTAATACTTAAATGATTGCTAAAATTGATAACGTGTTGTTATCATCTTATCACTGTCATCAGTGATTAGTCATAGTGTGCGTACTACGTTAGGAAAACTATATAGAATAAGATGTTAACGTAATCGATAATTTGCTCAGAAAAAAATACTAGAAGAAGTTTAAAAGACTAGCTAGTGCACGCGGCTTCTCTCGAGTTCAGCATTTTAACCTCTCTTAATTCATCGCAGGGACATGACATGCATACAAAATTTGAAAACAGAAACAATAAACCAAAGAGATTTTACCAATAGAGACGTCATACTCATTAAAAATAAATAAAAACATCGCGATATTCGAACGCGTCGTTCGAACTGACAACACCGCACGTCATTATCTCGTGCTCTCTGTCACTCATATGCAACGCACTACTTGTCTCGTTCGTGTAGGTGTCAAAGCGGCAACAGCGCGGCAATGATTTTTGAGTAAAATAAAATTTATGATTTTCCATTTTAAATAGACTAAACAGTATTAACAAATGAAAAGATACGTCCTTTTTGATTTTTACAGCTGGCCCAGTATAAGTATTGCACTTTCTGAACACACAACTTGCCTTATTTGTTTATTTTCATACACCAAACTCCCGCTTAAACGTCAGTTCGCGTCGCAACGGACGGACTGAGGTCACACAAGCTGATCAGCTTGTGTTTGCATTGCCACGCTGACGTCGGTAAAACGTATCTACCTCAGTATTAATATAACATCATTGCAATAAACATAACAAACGTTCAGAATATAACAAAACGGAACATAAGCAAGAAATAAATTTAAAAAATAAAAAGTTGACAGTTTGCACGTCGTGAGTGCGACAAATACGTTACCACTCAGCATGATGCTGTACTATGGGGGGCCCACAGCATAGCGCTGGTTTTCAGTTGTCACCCGTGAAAAGAAAAACGTACGGAAGTTAATGCAACATTAATTTAAGCATTTGATTTAGGTGGATGCTCAAGGGTAGCCCGCGAAATTAAAAATTAAATTTGACCTTGAAAAAGTCATTCCTGCACCTTTATGCGCTTGGAGGGTTGTATTGATGATTTTGATGATTATAATTATGTAACTATATACGTGTTACAGCCGCGAATCATATTTTAATCAACATACAACTTGACACTGGCCTGCAAATTGCAAAATACGTAATAAAATTTGAATTTCGCGGGCTACCCTGGAGCATCCACCTTAATTAGAAAAAATAAAAGAAACAGTGGTGTCGATTCTGTTTTGCACAAACTAAACTTAATTTAGGTTATTGCTATATTTTTCTCTTTAATATAACAAGAAAGAGTCGGACGTAATTTAGAGCTGTCAAATTTAATTGGAACTAATATTTCCATACAAATGAAGGGTGCACGTAAAAACATGTCTACTAAAAACACGGTAAAGCGCATGGCATACATTTGTTTGACATCTCTAACTTAGTTCATAGCTATAGCCGTCCTTTTATCGCACTGCCTTTCAGTAGTCAGCAGTCTTTCCTATCTAGTTTTATATGAGTTTTTTCTTTGGAAACTGAATTATTTGTAGATTTTACCTTGTAGTAACGGCTCGTGTGGATATCCCAGTCTGCTATGAACACATACATAACATAACATCACGCAGACCTTGTAGTGTTAGACAGAGGTGTACAGTCGAGGACTTTAATTGATGAGCCACTTGCCACAATTCGTATTTTAGCCGTGTAATACAAATCGGGTTTAGTCGGTTATATTCGTACTCGTGAATGTATAAAAGTGAAAAATTGGAAAGTGGTAAATAGGATATGATTACTAACAAGAAACGCAGTATGGAACACGTGCTAGGTGATTTTGCAGTAACAAACACGATTACTGCATTTGGCCTAAGTGAAACTGTAATGCTCGTAAGCCCAGAATATTAATGAAAATGCAGCACTGCGCATTTTGTCCAAATAAGACAGCAGCAGCAGCAGTTTTCTTTATTTTTAGGTACAATTCAAAAGTTACATAACATTGAATTGTTGCTTAGTTTTCATAAAAACCCAATCAATAGATTTTTGTATATCGCAACAAACCACTCATTTCGCACTATTCGGCCCGCAGTGACTGACGTAACAACCACTTTGTAGTGCAAGCTGATTAGAACTTTATTCTAACAGAATTTCAAACGAAGTTTGAACCACCACAATTAGGGCTACGGCACACTATAGACAAGACTGTCCTTAGACAGACATTAACCCTACTAGTGCGAACGAGAATACATAGTCAATTTCGCTCGCACTAGTAGGGTAATTTTCTGTCTAAAGATAGTCTTGTCTATTGTGCCCTTAGAGTTGCTAATTTAGCAGATACGCCTTAAAGGGTCGGAAAAAGAAATTCCCTCGTGAATTTAAATATTATGATGCAATGCATAATGCTGTGAAACGTTTTTAACGTTGGAATCTATGCGTAATTATTGATAATGACACTGTCGAAAGTTCAAAATATTCAATGACGCTCACACAATCAATCAGATCAAAAAAAAATGATAAAATTAAGGAAAACCTGTGTTATATATTTTTTATTTTATTTAGACACGATGTAGGTCGCATAATTATGATTAATTAATTATTTTTACAACCAGATTTTAATCAGGAAACAATCAATTGAAATCGTTACGATTTGATCTGTAAAATATTTTTTCGACATGTTGTGTGATGTTATCTCTTTTCCTCCTTGCATTTTTTTTTAGATTATTAGCTTTAGCTTATCTGTATGTATAAAATGCAGTGTCTTGTATGTTAGTCTGTTATTGTGATTTTGACATTGTCGTGCAAAGTTCGTGCGTTTGTGCAACAACGGAGACGTTTCCACAGTTTTTTGTTTGATTAGGTTTAATAATTTTGTTATGAAGAAACATAAATGTGAAAACTAATTAAATAAATTCTCTAAAGTTCAGCTTGCAATGGCGTCTAGCAGATTTTTTCGTTTCAGTTGATTATTCTATTTTAACAAAATATTGTCTGCAACATAATTATACAAAAAAATTAGCACTCAGGCTTTAAAAAAAAAGTAATATTTTTACGCAACATTAGCACATGATTATCTAAAAATTGGCCGTCCGACCAATTTTTTATGGATACGTTCACAGTACACACTAACACTACTCGATGCCTCATATTTAATAAGTAAGGTCTGACGGCCCTGGAATCTTGGACCAGAATCCTATAGATTGTAATCGAAATTAAAAGCGTATTAAGTTGAGAGGACCCACAAAAATGGCATTTACACCCGATACAATCAATGATTAGGTAGTCGGTGATTAATTAATATTATTGAAAAAAAAAAAAATACGTCGCGTTGGCCTCAAAGATGGATTGACTTGATAAGACATTTCCAGGTTTATCTTTGATACTACTACATGGGCAAGCAGACGGATTACGTCGTGCAGAAGGCGCGACGAGCACGAGGCGCACTAGCTATCGTAGGTTGGCACGCCAAGACAGATATCACCGTGAAACTTGCTGTCATTCAGGCGTGCCTACTTCCTATATTGGAATATGGCGTGGTACAACTACTCTTACCTTACAGTAAGAGCAACCTACAAAAAATTGAACGCCAATATCGAATGGCTCTCAAGACCAGCGGGCAATTCCCAAGACGCCTAGAAACCACATTACTCTGGGATATGCTCGACTGGGATCCATAGCACCTCCGTGACCAAGACTTCAACGAGGACATGCTGCGCCGACTCCGCGAAATGCACATCGAAGATCTAAAGATCCCTGGTGACACCTACCTCGGATACGGACAGCACAACCCCCTCCTCACTAATACTAGACTAGGTGACATCAAATATGTACCAAAAAAAGACAGGAGTCGGCTGCTCAGCAAGCGAACAACCGCTCCACGTCCCCATAAATTGTAATTAGCTGTAAATAGGATAGGGCAATATACAACAACATTATAAATTTATATAAATTCATTCTGTACACATTAACAATCTTACAGCACACACTACACGACACTTATATAGATCTGTCCCAGACAAACATAAGTAGACTGTAAGTAGCTGACACACCCACAGGCTGAACACACCACCGAACTGTGAACATAATGTAACATCTTCTTCCTCTTCTTTGCGTGTCGATAGACTCAAATAATCCACGATCAGTAGGTTAATTCACGTAACTAAAGAAGTGCTGTTGCAGTGCAGTTGCAGTTCAGTTTCGATCAAAACAACGCTTTTGTATTCTCTACCGCTGTCAGACACGCTCGCGTCAAGTTCGCGTCACACGAGCGCAAAAACGGCATTCTACTGTTGCGCGTCTTTGGTGCGTGCTTCGGAACGCAACATGATCGGTATTCTAAGTAAGAAAAAGCACTAAAATCTGTACTGGGGTATTATTTTAATATTTTAATAACGTCATATTCATTGAAATGTAATCTATTCTATTCGATTATTTAGTGAGTAATATTTTTCCTCTCTTAAGGTCACACCATAAGTAAGTTTGGTAGAGTTTGGTTGACGTACAGTTGACGTGCAGTTCACGCGCAGCTTACGCATTTCAAAGATTACAAGAATACGTTTATCACTCGAACTCGAACTTAACTGCCACTGCACTACAACTTCATCGGCGCGTCATAAAATTACGTGAATTAGCCCTCTGTATGTGGCCACCTGCACAGCCCTGTCGTTGGCTTCGTTTAAATTCTGGAAGGTGCAGGTGGCTGCGCAGGATGGGCAAGAAAGGAGGTGGGGCATATCCTGCAGAGGGGCTCCACACTGACATTGTTTTTGGGACGGGTCGATGATACCCCATTTGGCTAGATTACTTCTACACCGGCCAACCTGGACCCGCAAACGGTTAAGAGATTTCGAGATTGGCCACTGCAGTTCCTGTCCAGGAGGAAGATGTTCTGCTGGATTGATAAAGTGAGGAGGGGTGGGATGTCTCTTCCTCCACAATTCGCATCTTTCATCTGACGCACTGTCTTTTGAGGAAATCGTGTGTCTTACGAAGCTTTAACGGCTTTTTAAGCGTGAAGGTGGCATGTGATGCCCGTACGTAGGGGGTGGTGGTTATAAATATAAATAAATAAATATCGCTGGACATTACACACAACGCCATCTAGTGCCACACTAAGCAACGAGGCTTGTGTCGTAGACACCAGATAGTTGATATACTACATAGATACTTTTTGTTTGTAAATACATACTTATTATACATATAAACATCCATGACTCGGAAACAAATGTCCATGCTCATCACACAAACATTTGCTCGTACCGGGATTCGAACCCGGGACCCTAAGAACGCAAGGCAGCGTCACCATCGCTGCGCCATTCGGGTCGTCGATTACAATATGGGCCTGCTCTTGACCTCGATCACGCCTGATGGAAAGCGATGGATGAGATCTATAATGGAACGAGCGTGCCCAGAAGATGCCTGTTCACGCTTGCTTTGAAGGCGGGCGGGTTAAATGTGGGTGGGAACACAGACGCAGGCAGAGAGTTCCAGACTTTGGCTGTGCGCATAATAAAAGTAGAGGAGAAGCGCTTAGGACGACACATTGGGATGTTAACCAAGTGCGGATGGTACGCCGCAGTACGTCTGCTAGTCCGGTGGTAAAAGGGTGATGGTGGGATCAGGTCGTGAAGCTCCTGCGCACACTCACCGAAGTACAGTCTGTAGAAGACCGACAGGCAGGCAACATTGCGCCGATGAGCTAGGCTGTGAAGCGAAGCTGCCAACGTCTCGTCGCCTATAAGCCTTTTAGCGCTGCGTTCCACCGAGTCAAGTGCAGCAAGCTGGTATTTTGCTGAGCCATCCCACAAGTGATCGTCCTGTTTTCATAATGTAACATATGAACCATGTAATGAACATCTTTCTATGCTATTCTTTGATACTGGCTGTTGCCCAATACTTGAAATTTTGATGTGTACTGGACCGTGACGAAAAAACTATATCCTATGCTATCCTAGCCCTAGATACATAGATTACCTAACTCTGCGCCAAATTTCGTTTCAGATCCATTTAGCCATTCTGACGTGATTGAGTAACAAATATCCAATTATCACCACGCCTGTAATCCCTGTGAAGGTTAGGCAAAGGTGCACCTAATAGTACACCCACATTTCACCAGTTACGTTTAAGTCCCATGTAATAGGGGGCGAGACTAATGCCATCAACCGGGCACAAATTCAGACTCCGTGGCTGCTTCTGAGAAATTTCAGATGGAAAAACCCAATATCACTTTGCCCGACCTGCAGGCCTAGCCAAGTTACAAACGATTCGTATTTTTTTTTTTCGAAATGGCATCTCGCAGTTCAACCAGAGAGGTTGTCGTCTGCTTAACCGGACTTTCCTGTGGGTGCCTTAAGTGTAAGGCCTCCAGCCAGGGCAAAAAACTTACAAACTAAGCGACTACACGCTAAGGGCACCCCCTGCGGGGTACAGGCCTCGGCTTAGGGCGTCGCTGGGAGAGGACAGCAAGGGGACAGGCTGGATCGGAGTGGAAACGATTCTTATCGATTCTCTTTCTACAATCGTAAACGTTAAGTCACGTGGTCAAAACAAGCAAATAAAAACTTCGTAGACAAGTTTACATCGGTTACGATGATAGAATGAAATGTATTCGTTTCTACAATCGTGATTGCTACATCCCATATAAATCGTAGCCAACTTACAGTTTTGACTGAACTTAAAAGTTTCTATTCGTTTGTTTCGACCACGTGACTTAACGTTGAAATGATATCATTCCCATACATTTGGGAAGTTTTCTATTATCGTTAACGATTGTAGAATGTCAACTTGGCTAAGCCTACTGGGAATCGAACTAAGGACCTCATGCTCATCAGTCGATAAACGGGACAAGACGAAGAAAATCGTAATCTATTACTTGATATTACTTTGTTACAAGTCGGTCTGTCTAATTAATGGTGTCGATTCTGTTGTGCACAAACTAAACTTAACTTAGGCTATTGCTATCTTTTACTAAAAGGCAGTGCGAGAAAGGGACGGCTATAGCTATGAACTAAGTTAGAGATGTCAAACTAGTTTATGCCTTGCGCTTCAACGTGTTTTTAGTCGACATGTTTTAACGTGCACCCTTCATTTGTATGGAAATATTAGGTCTAATTAAATTTGACAGATCTAAATTACGTCCGTCTCTTTCTAGTTTTATTGGAGAGAAAAAGATAGCAATAGCCTAAATTAAGTTTAGTTTTTTAGCGTTCCCGTTGACCTAGAAACATGAAATTTGGCAAGAAACTATGTCTTACAGCACATGTTAAGGAAAAAATATGAAAACCGTAAATATATAAAATACCTACAAGTTTAAACGGTTATTTTCACATGACGTAATTGTTATGCTAATATAAAAGTGTGCTTTTTAATACACAAGATAAGGCTCACGTTTACCCAATATCGCACCTGCTGCTAACTAAGTTCAAGGGGAAAAACGTAGCTCTAATCATACAAGGTTTCGTTATCAATTGCGCGGATTTTATAAGCGAATTACTATTATCATTAATCTATACTGTAAATCTGTCTAAAATTATCTAATTTGTTCAGTAATAATCTCACCTAATAAATGCATTAGGTAATCCTATAAATATGGAATAGGCCTAAGTAGGTACCGTACTTTTGATTTTGAACATCGGCTGCGTGAGGAGTAAATTAGTATATTTTATATCGAGGGACTAAACGAAGCCATAATATACCAGAGGTGAAACCGAGGGTATATTAAATTGGTGTTTAGTCTCGAGGTGCAAACTGTACTTTTCACCTTGAGTGCGAGAAAAATAGTTAATTTAGTACAAAAACATTTAATAAATATTACTTAATAAAATAAAAATCACAAATGTTTCTTATTCCTCCAGTCTTCCGCGATTTTGGCGGCAGAATATTATTATGTCTTTTGCTCTTTGCTCGACGTCAAACTCTTCACTGTCACTGGACATTCTTAATAAATTTATTTAAACCTAAGAAATATAAACTCGACAAAAATTCTGAAATTTTCGCGGTCAGTTTTTTCTTCTAAACCAGTCACAGATTAACAATATAAAACACATGGTGCCACTTTGCGGAAAACCATGGAACTAAAACTCACAACATTTTCGCAATGAAGATGGTCCACACTCCATAGATAATAGTATATTTACTGGCTGTTTGAGTTTGTCTATGTCACATGAAGGAAATTAAAAAACGAACCGCTTCGTAGGGCTATATTGGCGTACTTTTAGAGCATGAGAAGTGAAAAATATAGGAATATATTCAATACATTATTACTTTTACATTTTACTTTTGCATTCGTCACTCGTACTTACCACCTAAGATGACGGAAACTATTGTTGTGCCGATAGCAAAAAATATCACTGGGGATGTATCTGATAAGAATAATTATAGGCCTATCTCCCTGGCTACTGTGTTGGCGAAGGTCTTCGACGGTCTCTTGGATGCACAGCTCAACAAATATATTACCCTACACGATGCCCAGTTTGGTTTTCGTGAGAATTTGTCAACAGAAAGTGCAATTTTGACACTAAAGCACACAATCGCTTACTATGTTAGCAGGAAAACACCTATATACGCTTGCTTTCTAGACTTATCAGAGGCCTTCGACCTAGTGGATTATAGTAAGCTCTGGACTAAGCTTGGGGAGGTCGGGGCTCCAGCCGAACTCATTAAAATATTCTCTTTCTGGTACAACCATCAGAAAAACGTTGTCAAGTGGGGAAACGTATATTCTGATGAGTATACACTGGAGTGTGGAGTTAGGCAAGGGGGGCTGACCTCTCCAAGACTTTTTAATCTATATGTCAACCAGCTGATTGGTGAGCTCAGCAATAGCCATGTCGGGTGTTACATAGATAACGTTTGTGTCAATAACATCAGTTACGCGGACGACATGGTGTTGCTGAGTCCATCTGTAGGTGGGTTGAGAAAGCTCTTTAATATCTGTGAGTCATATGCCGAGATTCACGGCTTAAGGTACAACGATAAAAAGAGTGAGTATATGATTATCAGAGGTAAAATTAAACAGCCTCACTAATTCGCCGAATTCGAGGAAGTGGCAACGGAATCCTAAGGATGATTGCAGAGAGACCTGATTCGGCAGTTGTAGGAAGGCTTATCAGGCTGCATGTTGCCTAAGCTATTTTTCTGACTAACATAGTTTTAAGATATTGTTACTAACAAATTATGGACATTTTATTAGTCTGAATTAAACGTATTTTATTTTATTTTATTATTATTTAAATTTGTTAACACATATAGTTTTTCATTTGAAGATGTGAAACAGTTTCTAAAAAAACTGCAACTATGTTTGACGACCATGGTTACTTATTTGCTTTGCCCTCTGTACACAAGAAATAAGATTTTTTCAAAGTTCCCACGAGATGGGGGGAATAGTGAGTCAGACGTACGAAGTTGGGGTTAAGTTTATAGTAGAAGGTTCCTAATCTTCGGAACTACTGATCCAATTTCGAAAATTCTTTCAGTAACGGGGAGCTACATTATTCCCGAGTGTTACAGGCATAGGCTACATTTTATAAAACGTTCCCGTGGGTTGATTTCCGTACATAACGAGAGCGAAGCAAAAGTTAGTCTTCAATATTTTGACGATAAGAACAAAAGACTTGTCAAAAAGTTGGCACTTTGACCCCCAATATCTCCGTAACTAGAAGGTTCCCAGGTATGGTGTAGAACAAAAAAATGATAGCAATGACGGGGAGAACAAGTGCCTTTCGGCTTCGTTAAGAGGTGTTTTGCACCCTTTTTAGAGAGGTAAACGAGCTCGTGGCTAGATAATAACAGCCGCTCGGGTCGATCTTTAGGTGAAGGCGGTAAAGCCGTGTTTGCCTAAGTTGGTCCGTGGATGGACCATCCATTACATACCGAAAGAAAGCACGTTAAGCCGTTGGTCCTGGCTTTCATTTGCAGATGTTTTGTTTGACAGTCGACAAGTAGTCAGTGGCCCGAAAATCTGACAAACAGTATTACCATTGGGTAGCATTATGACCAGACAGGCAGTCGCTCAATGTAAAATACTGGTAGTCATCTGCATCCGGTTAGACCCTAACATAGTTGCGAAGAGGCTAGCGATTGATGACTTAGTATAATTCATGATAGTTAATAACAAACAGAAATCGCAAATAAAGCATTATTCAGCCAGCATCAGCCTGCTAGTGCTATTCTATAAAGTTCAATTGGAACTTCACACAAGTGACCGCATAAAATTCGACAGCGTACAAAAACCGTGCCACGAAAGATGAGACCTGTCACACCACTTGTATACGAGTTAGTTGTATAACGAAATACTTCTTTTGACATATAGGTGTACACGTCGTAAGCCATCTTCCTACTTTGTCTTCTTAATGTTTTACCTCGAGGCATAATCAAGATTTCACAAAGTTTCACTCGTTTCAAGTGATGTGACAGGTCTCATCTTTCGTGGCACGGCGTGTACCTACTCATTTGTTTTTTAAAAATAAATCGTCGCGGATCCAAATGATATTTAGAAAATACCACCGTTGACATTTTCTGATAATCACAGCTTCCTAACATCACTATTTATCACTAATAAATAGTACTGCACTCACCGCTTTCAAAGATCACCGAGTTCTAAAATCACTAGGTTTTCACTGAGAATTATTTACGTCGTGAAATAAACATAATATTTTTATTTCACTACCTCACTCAAAAGACTAATCATTGGCATCTGATAGTGATAAACTACACATGTTATTAATTAATTTACAATTCGTAGCTAAAGATACGCGCGGTTTTTAATTATCGTAGATACAGCATGTTTGTTTTTTTTGTCACCGTTAATATTTCCGTTCAATTTTATCATGAGTTCTCGATAATTGCGCGCTGTTGCAAGCACCATGATCACAGATAAACTGAAGTTTTTACAGGTGGGTGTTTACGAGCAGACAAAACGGTGTAACACAAAACAAGTAGTAAACATGGTAAATATCTCATACTCAGTGTTAATGATAAGTACTCACAGTACAAAACTTGAGAAATTGTTCGCATTCGCATTTATTTTTTGCCACAAATCAGCTGAATAACAATCTTTTTTTCCAGCTACTTTTATTTAATATATGCAAATGCTTACTGTTCTTACAGTTAGACAACACCTACAGTAGATACATAGAAACGTAGGTATCTATGTATTTAAATCAAAAGCCTTGACCAAACTTTGTAACTAACTGTAATTATTTGAACATCTGGTAAAATATTATTTCTACCAGGTATTCACTGCCCTTCAATATACCTTTGTCAACGTGTATTTGAAGTCATTTTTGTCAATGGTTTGCTGTACTGAATGTCCAAAACCGAATTTTGCCTTTTTTCCGACGAAAGAGGATTTTACTTTCGAAATGTCCATCTTAGTATACATCTTATCGATTGTTTCATTGCATATGCCTACTTACTTCCTATAAGTAAGTTACAGCTGTATCAATAAAACCGCACTTCATATCTGCTTGCCTTTTCACAATTACCTATGTTTGAGGTCGGCTTTCAGTCTAACCGAAGGCTGCTGAATACTTGTTTTTTACATGGATCTACAGCATATATGACCTCCACAACACGGGTAATAGGATACCCTTTGGCCAGCCTGCTTGTCGAGACATTCTGGCTTAGGGCTACGGCACACTATAGACAAGACTGTCTTTAGACAGACAATAACCCTACTAGTGCGAGCGAGAATACATAGTCTGTCTCACTCGCACTAGTAGGGTAAATTGTCTGTCTAAAATAGGCGTGTGTAACGGACGAACTTTACGGAACCAACTCACTGATCCGGATCATTGAAGTGATTCAAAAGATTGGTTCAGTAACAACGTTTCAAACGCATCAATTGGTTCTGAAACATTACTTTGCTTTTTCTCATTGCGCGCGCGACGCGTCGCTCGCGAGGCGACTGAGCAGTGAGCGAGCGAGAGATAGGGAGACTGAAACACACTTTTTAGAAATGACCACTCGCAGTTGCAACTCGCTAAGGTTTCTTGACTGCTTAACCGGACTATACTGAAACACACTGAGTTACTTCACTATTATAACAAAGACTCGCGACGCGAGTGAGCGGGTGACATAATTAGAATCTATACAAGTCAGAAAGAGATACCAAATGAGATGTGTATCATTCATACTCTCACAGATTTTTGTTGTCGTTATCCATGCACGTAAAAATGACCACTAAGGCGCTTACGTATCAAATACTATACGGTCGTTTTTTGCATAAAATGTTTTCACTAACAAGTTATCGTTTTACGTTGGTATTTTATATCCTTTGAGCCGATGATCCAAATGAGTCAAATGAAACATATCAGTGATTCGGATGATTTCAGTGATGTTCTAATCTCAAAAATTATACACTCTGCCCACCTCTAGTCTAAAGACAGTCTTGTCTGTAATGTGCGGTAGCCTTTACTGTCTACTCGTAACGACTGTCAAAGATCTACGAATGACAGCCGGGACTAACATGCTTTACTAAACACGGAGAGGCTTCGTTATGTAATGAATTGTCACCCATCCTCGGACTGGCCACGGCAAGTGTAGCTTTATCTTGGATTGACCCGAGCGCGGCTGTTAATATTTAGCCACTAGCTCCCCAAATAGTAACCCAGTTACTGGGAAACACTATCGATACAATCGCGAAAAACAACAGCCTGTTAATGAAAACACAATAAAAGTTTTTAGATTAATAACTAAGACTGGGTGTTAAGAGCTATAGATGGCTTTGGAAAACACCAGTGTACGTGCAAATTATTTGGAAAATATATCCGCGATTATCAGAGGATGAGTAAGTTAACAAGATTATTTTGAAAGAAAGAACAATCCATTACATATTAGAATCATTATTATCGACTACTAAGTCCGGACTGTGTCGTTGGTTCAGTGCTCATAAGCGTGACTGCTGAACATGAGCTACTGGCTTCGATTCCCTGGTCGGGCAAAGTGTTAGTTCATTTTACCATTTATCATCATCATCATCATTTCAGCCGCAAGACGTCCACTGCTGGACATAGGCCTCCCCCAAGTGTCGCCACATTGACCGGTCCCGTGCGACTCGCATCCAACGGATTCCCGCAACTTTCACCAGGTCATCGTTCCACCTAGTGGAAGGCCGCGCAACGCAACGTCTTCCGGTTTGCAGTCGCCACTCCGGAACTTTTCGTCCCCATCGACCATCCGTTCTGTGAGCAATGTGCCTTGGCCACTGCCACTTAAATTTTGCAATTCTTTGGGCTACGTCGCGTCGGTAACCACAGAACATAAAAAATGATCTGTGTCGGTAACCTTGGTTCTCTTGCGAATGTCTTCATTTCTGATTCGATCACACAAGTAAACTCCGAGCATCCCTCTCCATTGCCCTTTGGGGGACTTTAAGCCTTCTGATGATTTTTCCATTATGAATTTTTAAATATTAGCCACGGGGGTTCAGTCTTAGTTCTTCATTTGTGCCATAGATGTCGCTAGTGTTATTTTTGTCAGCTACAAGTGTGAGGACTGCCTCGTCGATCTAATGTAACTATGAGTATGAGGTCCTGGGTTCGATTCCCAGGCCGGGCAATTTGTTAAGGGTTATTCCATCAAGAATTTCTCAGTAGCAGCCACGGAGTCTGTATTTGAGCCGGGTTGATGGCAATGGCACCCTATTTCATGGAACTTAAAGATAGCTGGCGAAATGTGGGTGTTCTATCAGGTACACGTCTGCCTAACCCTTATAGGCGTGATGTTATATGTTATGTTACTAAACCAATAAGGTTCTGGAGTGGCGCTGGCGACCATTTGAAAGTGAATCATCGAAAAGTTTCCGTAAAGGTAGGAGATACAGGATAACTGGTGAAGACTGCGGAAATCCATTGGAAGCGAGAAGTACAGGACTGCAGGGCTATTATGTATCTTTCTGATATCCAGTGACTATCAAGCTTCGGTTGTCAAATATTGGTATTACGTATCACACTGAGTGGATATAGCTTTACGGTGACTAACAGGGTCTTATATAATACGAAACTAACCTTTTGACAGTTAATTGATGGACACTGAGCCCAGTTACTATCATTTCGAGCTGTCAACAGAGATACGTAATAGCCCTACTGGTCATGCATGGCGACGCTTGGGCGAAGCCTAATATACCCAACAGTGGAGTATATTGATTGGTTCATTTGTTCACTTCGTTTAATGAGGTGGGGTTATACCAATATGATATTTATGAATGCAGCGTTTTTTCACTTCAAGACAGCGTTCTGCATAGTTTAGTAGGTAATAACTATAACTGGCTGATTTCCATAAAATTCGCAATCATTTTTACCCGACTACGGCGAAGCCAAAACGCAGGGTTATGATTTTAGCAGTCTAGGTATGTATGTATGTACATATGTACGTATGTTTGTATTTACGCATGGTCCTCCGTAGCGCCTAAACTATTTACCCGATTTTGATGAATAAGGTGTCAATCGATTCGTTATTATAGCTCGGTAACAGTCGATTTTACCTTGTAAACCCCGAATTTAATTGGAGCGTGATTTTTCAGTAGTTGGGTTTTTAGTGGTAGTTACTACACAAATTCTTGTTTAAATCTGTTGTCGTTTTCAGCCAATCAAGCATTAGCAAATAAGAAGCCTTAAAATACGTACAGGCCTTTTCATCAAAACCTAAAAGAGCTTCACTAAAAGTACCTACTTACGTTTTCTTGTCACTTTATCACCTCGATCTCCTCACAGTTTTGATATCACTCCTTTGTGGAACATACACTTTTTGAAATAGTTCTAGAACTTTGCTGGTGAAATAACCAGTTTCTTTTTCCAAAAAATAAATAAAATGTTGATAAAAAGTATAAAAAGTATCAGATCTCTTTTTGAGAAATCAATAATATAATATTGTCTGTTAGCGTCACAGTTTTTTATTCATCAAAAGTAAGAGGTTAGTGAGAGATGAGTTTCCTCAGGAAAGTTTATTTTTCTCTTACAAAACCCATGATTGGTATAAAAACAGAGATGCTTTTTTAAAGAATAAGAAATGACGAATGCGTTGACAGGATCCTAGAGTAGGTATCCACACAAATTATTGTACATAATAAAAGGTTTATAGATAAAAAATAATCCATTTTTATTGCAGTATTATTGTGGGTATTAAAGAAATATATGATATCGATAAAACTAAAGATAATTCCGTTTTCATACAGATTTAGTTATGACTTAACTTGTAGGGAAATTGTAATTAATCACACATTTTTCGTGGTAAGTATTAAGACTTAACTAATTATGATAATTTTATCGTTTCTTTTCGACAATCAATAAATAGGAAGTAACACGTTTTCTGACATGCAGCTTTCTGTGTGGAAAGTTGTTTTTAACCGACTTCTTTAAAAAGAGGTTATGTATTCCATAGGCATCTTTGTCAAAGTACCTATGTATAGCGATTTACGTGATTCTTTTTTCATTTGGTAGAGGAAATAACTTCTACTTAGTTACAATGTAAAATTAATTATGAGAAGAATTTGTGTGGCTTAAATACACCTAAAAATAGTTTTTTTTTTTATGGTTCCGTTGGCACCTGAATGGCAAAACGAAACCGTTATCATTTCGTCATTGCACCTTTTTTCTTAGGAACGAGTGTCGAGGAGAAGGTAAAGTAGAGGCATTGAGTTGAAAAAATCGTATCAAATCTCGTTCAGCCAAGTATAGTTCTGGTGGCCTACCATGACGTCTTAAAGCAGGATCGTTTTAATCTTGTTCCAGTGTGGGAAAGAGATGGCGCTAGACGTCCTCTCCGTCTCTTCTGCGCAGAACACAATATCAGCGGGGCGCAAAGGACGCATCGTCTTGACTTCATAATGTGCAGACCGTCACTCGCAGCTAACTTCCGAGCCGTTTAAAGTTTGAACCGAACAATAGAGTGAAAGAGCTGGGCTTCGGTTTTACATCTTATTAGGCATGACGACAGTATCAAAAAATTGCAAATCTATTTAGTCCGTCAGTTAGAGTATTGGAAATTAATGGACACGTATTTTTTGTTTTTGTAAATCAATGAATATTGACAAAGATAAAACGCATCAAAACTCGGGAGTGCCTAACTAGCTAAAAATTATACCTAGGCGTGACATATTGGGAATTATATAAGCGTCATATCTTCGTCAATTTTGGTTTACGTAACAAAAGAAAAAACACGGGTCAAATATTTTTTGATTATTTAGCTGACGGACGAATTAGATTTTTTTTTGTCGTCTCGCCTATTCTTTTATCAGTGTGTTGTGTTTTAATAGTATGTAAACTGCAGTTGTTGTTGTAGGTACTTACTATTCACAATTAATGGTTTTAATTACTCTTAACCGGAATCAAATTTTCTTTGTGCAACCTAAGTGCGAACTCTTGATAAGATTTTGATAAATTCCTTGAATCATTAGATTTTTTTCGTCAAATTGTCCTCAAGTTTTGGCGCCACCTTTCCTCGAAGTTGAATGTGATAAATGTTATCAGCTTAGTGCAACCGAATGATAAGGTTGTTACGTCAACCGACTCATATAGAAAGAATGCACACGTTTATTATTGGCGCCAACCATAGCTAAAACGTGAAGAAAAACGCGAGTCTCGGTGTGAACAAATGTCATTTGCGCTATCATTATCACCACACCATCTATTTTCTGTTTTGCTGTACTAAACGAAAGCGAAAAGAAGCGAGATTTTTTTCAAAAGTGATTCTTCAAGGGTAGTGTATCTTCTTACGAGGAATAATTCCCTACAGCAGTCTACTGGTGGACATAGGCCTCTAATCACAGAAAAAACAGGCCTCTCCTATTGCACGCCACTGAGGTTGATTCTCGGCAAGTCTCATCCAACTGTTACCAGCCTACGGACATCCACCTAGCTTGAGGGCGTCCTATCATACGCCTGCCGATTTGCAGGTGGAAACCGCGAAAATAAATATGAATAGAATTCAAGAATACGACCCTAAGAGCCGCGTCACACCTGAATGGCAGCGGCCGGCACCGACGCCAGCGGCCCCCGGCACCAACGCCAGCGGCCCCCGGCACCGACGCCAGCGGCCCCTGGCGCCGACGCCAGCGGCCCCCGGCGCCGACGCTAGCGGCCCCCGGCGTCGCCGCTGGCGGCCTCGCGCGACATCCAGACCCCACGCGCCTAGTCTCCTCTTGACTAGTTTAGTTTCTACATTCAGCAAGGAAACGTGTGTTTGGAGTGAATATGACGGAATTGGTTATTATAGCACTTATTGCGGAAGAAGAAAAAATAAACAATCAAAGGAAAAAAAATAAAAAGGGACGTGTGTAGGTGAGGAGCGACCTTTTCAAGCGATAGGTACTGGTCTTTCATGTGTGTAGATAAAGTTTAAAATGATTTCACACTAAAAGTGCTCGCCGCGTCGCTGCCAATCCGGTGTGACTCGGCCCTAACAGTCATCGGTCATCTGCGTCGTCTTTTCTCAACTATGTTGGGGTCGGCTTCCAGCAGTCTCACTAGATGCAGCTGATTACCAGTATTTTATATGGAGCGACTGCTTGTCCAACCTCTACATGCCAGTTATTGAGCTACTTGATACTCTGGTTGAGACATTCACCCACCAGACTTGTTACTTGTTTGTGTCATGTTCGTGAACGGGCGCTATCAGTTGTGACTGGTCATCTCTCAGTTGCCATGGCTTATTTGAATGAATTATTTTGCTTTTGAATTGTATTTTTTTTTGTTTGTTTTTACTATGTACACTCTCTAACGTACACATCTTGCTACATTGTTCTCACATAATATACCATCTTAGCATGAATGATGTAACCAAGACTTTGTAACAATAGATTGCCCGATCTTGCCCGTTCTTCTCCATGGAGATCTCTACGCTAGGGAATGGGCAACTACAGTACTTTCAGTTTTTATGCCTTGTGACTGGGACTGTAGCTACATTTAATTTTCATCTCTGTTTCGACAATTCAAAAGTGCCTGTAACTGGCCTACTTGAAATAAATGATTTGATTTTGATTTTTTGTTCCATGTGGGAATCCAACCCACGATCGACACAGCGAAGCAGGCAATCGCTCAGCCACTGCGCCAACCGCGCCATCGTCGTTGATGAATTCACCACGACCCGGTGTAGGTGAGCGATATTTTGTAAGTTTGAGGGGCAGTTGCTCTTAAGTTATAAATAAAACACTTGATACATTTTTCTAAACGTATATTTATTAGAAACATAGCAACAATACCTTTATTTACTCTACAGTAATTACAAATGGCGGTGGACCACCTTCAGGGCCGTCTGAAAGCAATCGGGGACATGCGAGCAATTAGTGCGCATGGGGGGAATTAGGGCTCATGGGAGCAATTAGGGCGCATGGGAGGAATTAGGGCTCATGGGAGCAATTAGGGCTCATGAGAGCAATTAGGGCGCATGGGAGGAATTAGGGCTCATGGGAGCAATTAGGGTGCATGGGAGGAATTAGGGCTCATGGGAGCAATTAGGGTGCATGGGAGGAATTAGGGCTCATGGGAGCAATTAGGGCGCATGGGAGGAATTAGGGCGCATGGGAGGAATTAGGGCTCATGGGAGCAATTAGGGTGCATGGGAGGAATTAGGGCTCATGGGAGCAATTTAGATTAAGTAGGGCCCAGGTTCGTAGTAAAAGGGTGCAACTCTAGGCATTACACGCATTTTATAATAACTATTTGCATTGGAGCAACCCTAGCCAATTGGAGCATTTCAGATCATAAAAATACTAATTTATAACATGGGCTCCCCGCCCATGTTATAAATTAGTATTTTTACTTTTGCAGTGGTAGTTAATTTATTTTAAAAAAAAAGAACATTTACAGCAGCGCGCAATGGACCTAACGCCAGCAAATCGTTGGATTGCGCATGCAACCTACAGAGGTCGGGGGTGCAATACCTCCATAATCAGGTTCTTTCAAAAAGGCTTCGTTTAACGTTTTTTTACCCACGTATTAGTATGGAAATCTTGAATTGGGAAGTATGTCTGTTTGGTTAATTTATCTCAGTATTGCGGGGACCTGGCTGGTAGCCGATAACCTGGTAAAGGTTGCGGGAATCTGCTGGATGCGAGTCGCACGGGACCGGGCAATGTGGCTATGTCCAGCAGTGGACGGCTGAAATGATGATGATGATGATGATGATGATTGCGGGGACAGCTGTGTGGCACTTTTTCGACAAAATATACCATTTTCGACTGGCGATGTAACGTAAGACGGCCCTGCTCTCCTTAAACATTACATTGTATTTCTTTTTTTTTCTAATAACGCACTAGGCAAGCTGTGGGTTATTTAATTGTGATTTATTGAATGCCTTGTGCGTTAGCTGCATTTGGTCTATAAGTGTAAAACGAGAATTTCTTTTACTCGATAATAATATGGTCAATTAAAATGTAAGTAGATATATTCGTGGTCAATTTCAGCAAAACACTTTTCAGAAAAAAAGTCGTCACTTGTCACATTTTCAGCAGAGGTCCTTAATTCCTGAAAAGTGCTTAATTTCGAAAATTTCTAAATGTATTTTCACTCAAGATGGATTTTTAAATGTATTTTTTCTATGTACAGTCAAACGCACAGTGATAACACTTTGACCTGGCGTAATACGGAGTTTCAATAAAATATGAGCCAGCTTATACTGGTTTAGTTACAACTAACGAGCTGTATACTGTACCAAACGATAATATAGTAAAAAATACATTCTGTACAATGTCAAAATCGTTTATTTTGAAAGTAAAAGAATTTCTCGCTTTAAGAACATAATGAGATCAATATAATTGCGCTACATATCAACAGGTGAATAGGCAGTAACCGGTCATAAGATTTGTATTCCATTACATTGGTACATCAATTATAATTTATTTGTATTAGGTAAATTAATAATAACATTAAATTAAAATTAATAAAAAAAAAAAACTTAAAAATAATTAAAACATTGTATTGTAACACCCTTATTCATAAACCTTATAATTAATCATGATCTGTCGAATGACCAATTTAGTCGAGACGCCATTGTTTAACTATTGTGTCTACTTCGTGGACAGATCATGGGATTATAAGCATCAAATTTGTACCCTAAATGGGTAGGTATTTCATTATAGTAACAGCCACATTTCGCCAGTTATACTTAGTCCCATGTAATATGGGGCGAGTCTTTTCCATCCAGAATAAAATTACTTAGAATTCCCTTGACAACACCGTTGGTGCAGTGGTGCATCGTTTGGCTGCTACGCTGCGTGACGCGGATTTGAAACAAATATGATTTGTATAGCCTACAGGTAGTTGTTCCGGGTCTCGCTTTTATTCTTGATATTTTTTATTCTTCAACCTGTATTTAGTACACATTAAATATTCATATTTGTTTATTTTGTCTTATTAATTTATATTCGTATAACTGACCGTGGCATCACTTTGGGCCCTATCAGAATACCAGCGCTGTGACTTCACTACATAGTATAAAACAAAGTCGCTTTCTCTGTCCCTATATCCCTATGTATGCTTAAATCTCTAAAACTACGCAACGGATTTTGATGCGGGTTTTTTTAATAGATAGAGTGATTCAAGAGTAAGGTTTTAGTAAGTATATAATTTGCGGGCGGGCGAAGCCGCGGGCATCAGCTAGTTTTTTTTAAATGTCACAGTACCTTTCTGAAATAGGAGCCTTTTGACCGTGCACAGGACCAATTTGATTGTTTTTTATTTTTCTCATGTTTACTTTTTTATATAATTTTGTCATAATTCTATCTTTTTGTTTCTATTTTGTCCTGTGTGAGTTTAATAAATACTTTTTCTTTCTTTGTGTATGTGAGTTTAAATGTTTGTAAATGCACCCACGATACAGGAAAAATTCTTTATGTGGGTCAATGTATTTTTTATAAACGAAAAAGTTATAGTATTCTGTCTTGGAAATCGACCCGATATCTCAATATGGCCACTCTCATCAATACAATCAATTTCAATATTTTTATGAATAAGAGGGTTAGTATAAATGCTACATTGATTAAGAAAATAATAAAGTAAAATAACATTAAAACGGTAACTTTTTAAATTCATACTAATTAATATTACAATCTGTTTTTGGTACACAATTATTGGAATTTTATTAAAATATTACATAGCCAATTTCTTTCTAACAAACTTGGGTTTTTTTATACATGAACACAATACAATTTGTTTACCTAAATTATAGTTTATAATATGATAATAATATATTTTTTCATCAAAATATACAAATAAATATATTAAAAATATTTCAATAGATTTTTAGAAACTGAAAAGATTTTTCCATATTTTTTTTACACTTATGCAATTATTGATTTTTCTGTGATGTCTTGAGTACACATGGCGACATATAAAACTATACATATCAAGTAAAACCTGACCTCGCTTTATATGAGCTTCGCGCACAATGAGAGTCAGCTTAATTTTGGCATACCTTGATTACTTGGCAGACACCACTAAGTGAAACTTAAAATAATACCTTAATAAAATTGCTCGGTTGGATTTCCAACTTTATGCCACTGGATCGAAAATTTAAAATCGAACATCAAGCTTTTATTTTGACGATTTTAAACTAGTTTGTGTAAAAACGGGCCTGAGTTTACTTTTCTTCATACAACGCAGTTTCTAAAAATCTATAGAAAAAAATACTGATATTTTATCACCTAATTGCAATCACAAATCACACATTATACACTTATATTTTGTACATAACAATATCAAAGTAAATACTGCGAATATATAGACATAAAATAATACTAAGATTAAGCCAAGTATATATTTTAATTTAACATAGGGATAAACGAGATACCGAATTGGCGAAAAGCATAGTTTGGGGGAGATTACCATACAAATACGCGTGGAATCAGCTTGATCCGAGTCAGACAGACCTTTATGTACGAGCAATAAAAGCAAAAAAACATTATCCCTTGTTTTGGTTCTGACGATGCGACTCGACACCAAGTCGGAATATTCGCTTTTACGTATCTCATCTGCCTAGCCTTTCTCCCAATTACGTCGGGATCGGCTTCCAGTCTAACCAGATGCAACTGAAACCAGTATTTTACGAAGAGTGACTGTCTATCTGACCTCCACAACCCAGTTAGTACTGGGTAATACGATACCACTTGGTAAAACTGGTTGTCAGACTTTTTGGGTCACTGACTACCTGCAATGACTGTCAAAGATCTACAAATGACAGCCGGGACTAGCAGCTTAACGTGCTTTTCAAGGCACGGAGGAAACTCGGTAAGTAATAGATGGTGTTTGGCAAGCGCGGCTTAACCTTGTAGATCGACCCGTTCGGGTGTTATTACTAAGCCACGAGATTTTCGATTTTATTGCATGGACATAAAGCTCGTTCTGGCTCGGCTCAAGCTGATAAGTATAGTCCATAAATATGTCACATCGCGTTTTAGAAAGAGTTCTACTTTGAACAGCGTTGTCTCTCATCACGCCTGTAATCCCTGAAGGGTTAACCAGAGGTGTATCTGATAGTACACCCATATTTCACCAGTTCTATATAAGTCCCATTCCATAGGGGGCGAGCCTATTGCCATCAACCGGGCACAAATACAGACTCCGTGGCTGCTACTGAGAAATTCTTGATGGAATAACCCTTAACAAATTGCCCAACCTGGGAATCGATCCCAGGACCTCATACTCATAGTTACATTAGATCGACGAGGCAGTCTTCATACCTGTAGCTGACAAAAATAACACTAGCGACATCTATGGCGTAAATGAAGAACTAAAACTGAAATCCTGCTTTGCGATATTAGAGTTCTCCGCGAGTTAAGAACATAATAGACAAACCCGACAACAATGTCGGGCAGTTATTTTTAAACTTTGGTTATTTATGACCAAAAAAAAATTTTTACCGGAAAGTGACGTCACAAGCCCCCACTTTGATTATTTGATGCGTTTTAGCATCGTCAATTTTTATTGATTTGATAAAACAATATTCAATATTTTTCGATAATTTGACTGACGGACTAAATAGAATCATATTTTATTACTCAGGAATCATCCCTATTATGTTGTTACTCCTAAATACCTACCTGTGGTTCTGACTCTTTCTAAAACTAGATGGGTTATATTTACGCCCGGATACTGTAATTTGTTGCAAACATGTGTTTATTCAAGCCTTAAAGAACCATAATTATCTTGTTGTATTTTGGTCAAATATTTGCAAAAGATTTTCAGAAAAGCTGTAGGTTTATAGATCACAAAAATTAAAATGCAAATCTGCTTCTAGGCACCTCGTTTACAGTATTGAAGTACTTTCAATTTGAGCGACAGATTGTAGCGCGATAGTTGCGCAACAGATGCTCAACACAAACGCCTATGTTGATTGACTTTAGCGCCAGAGCTGCGCAACAGAAGCTCAAACAATGCGCCACAGTTACACAACAGAAGCGCGACAGTTAGTTGAATTATCGACACAAAGTGGCAGCAGACGCACCGTTGTTGATTGATGGTAGTGCTACAGTTGATTGAAAGAATCACTACAATTGATAGACGCCACGTAGCGACGCAGTTGCTCAGCTGGAGCACGATGGGTCATCACGTGATCACCACTATTGCTCAGCGAAAGCTCCACAGTTGCGCAACCGAAGCGCCATAGTTAATTGAAAATAACACCACAATGAACAGGCAACAGTTTTCACATAATTGCGCCACAGTAGCTCAATTTCATACCTATCGCTCAAATCAAAAGCATTCTTCTAGTTTTAGGATCTCTTATTCTCTACAAACACATTTTGTACAGATATCACACCGCCATTTTTACCTAAAAAAAAACACTTCCAAACATTTTATTTTTTTCACACAATTTTAGGCCAATCCTGACGTATTTATGAATATTACGAAAAAAAGATTTGGTACACATTGAATTGACATTTTCTTTCATTCACAATAACTATTGGTCGGGTAAAAAAATAAGCACTATACAACAAGTAATTAAAGTACAATTTCGAATGCTGTACTTATGTATATGATGTGTGTACTTTAGCAGCGTACTTTCATGTAAGAATATAATAGTACCAAATTATGTATTTTTCTTTTTTAACAATTTGTGTCTAGTTGCCATTTCAAAAGTGCTTTTTCTACATTTTTGAACTCTATTTTTTAACTTAATACATTTTTTACAATTATTTTAGTTTGCGGTAACATTACAGTTGCGGTAACTGTGCCAAAGATTTAAACCATTAAATTCGCCCTAAAGCGTCAAATGATGTTCACGAGTCTGCGTCGTTGACAATGACATTTGAATAGTATTGTCTCGCTTACTCATACAGAAAATTTTATCTTGTGTTTCATACGGAATGCTGATTTTTTTTAGTATGTTTCGCGCGGTCTAATTACAGTGCAGCCCGACCTGGGGATCGAACCCAAGACCTCATGCTCATCTTTCGCGCTTGCGACAACTAGCCCAACGAGGCAGTCCCGAGTGATTTTAAGTTTCGCAGCAATACGATGGCTGTGACACTAACAAGTCTGTCGATGGATTCCTTGTTATTAGAGATAAATTACTGCAGAAGATAATATGTTAGAATAATTCTTTGTTATTCTCCGCGACAAGAGTGACGCAACTTTTGTAGCGCGCAACATCGTGAAATGTCACGAAATGTTGAGCGATTTCTTGTAAACCATTGTCCAAAATGTCCTGTTGAGCGATTGTCAGGCAACATTTATGGGCAACTATTAGTTGCTCAGTGAATATTTTTTAAGCCACAGAGTATAGATAAATGGAGATATTTATAAACGCACACAGAGATACGTCCAAATTTCGACAGTTTTGTTTAGACTTTAGGCAATAGGGAACAAGCCTATTGTCATCAACCGGGCACGCATCCTCAGACACCAATAACACATTGCCCCACCTAGTAATCAAACCCAGGACCCGGACGCTGGACCAACGAGGAAATCAATTTTCCTAACAGATCCCCATTTATTCAAAACTCTGTGTCTTCATGACGACTTCATATTATAACTGAGTGATACTTTCTTAATAGTAATTTTGTACCAAACTATATATTATTATATCGGTGACTATCAACAGAACTGCTACTTCTATATCATTCTCACTTCTCATAGCTGTTGTGTAGTTCAGAACATCGTGAAAGCTGCACAAGCCGTTTATATATAATATTGTTGGGTAAAATCACATTTGTTGCTTTTAAAATTGATTTTCGGTAGTGAAAACGCAGCGTTTTTGTGACGATATTTACTCGATTTTCGACCTTAAAGCAGACTGCATAAACTGATCGCTCTTAAAAATTATTCTTCTTTTTCTTTCGTATTGATTGTACGTCTGATCAAATATTTTGGGTCCTGGTGGTTACGTTAATTGCGGTGATAGTAGTGTTTTTTACCCGACTACGGCGAACCCAAAAGGAAGGGTTATGATTTTAGCAGTCTATGTATGTACGTGTGTTTGTATTTACGTATGTTCCACTGTAGCGCCTAAACTATTCATCCGATTTTGATGTATAAAGTGTCAATCGATTCATTATAATTGCCCGGGTAACATAAGCTACATTTCAACCCCGATTTTTATTCGAGCGTGGTTTTTTCGTAGTCGCGTTTTTTACTTGTAGTATACAAGACAAATTCTTGTAATGAAACAAGAGGGGGAAATGGGCCAGGTAGTGTGACTGTTTGTCCGTTGCACCTTGAGTAGACAACCCCGCTTCCTATTTTGTTGAATGATTTTACGATGGGGTTTCTTGCCCATTCTTGTGCTTAAAAAACTACTTTTGCAGATATTGACATTCTAAAGTGCCTTTTAAAGGTCTAAATTAAATAAATGGTTTTACTTTAGACTTCAACTTTACCTTCAATATGGCTTGAGCTAATTTACTTTTTATTTCCTACACTTTCAAAATTATTAGCACGGTGTACTTATACGTGTTAATTAAAAAAAAAAACTGCATCTAAAATGGCAAACCTGGGTGATTCCCATCTTAATTTTCATTTACCGAATTGAACTTTAAAGTTAAACACATGACTTCTGTTCACAAAGTCGGTTAAAACGCTGCGCCCCCACTACGCCAGCACTGCATTAATAATTATATCATACAAATTACAAAAACTCTCATCCAAACACAAACTTTACACAAAGCAAACACACTAACAACTAATAACCGCCGCGTTTACCTGCGTCGCAACTGCGGGGCGACTGCGTGGCGACTGCGGGGCGACTGCGTGGCAACTTTTCACCGTCGTCGGTCGTTATTGTTGCGATATGCGATTCTATGCTAGTACCTATAGTAGTTAGGTTTAAAAGGGCCTACTTTGTTTAAGCCTAAGTATTTAGCTTGCTCGTCGGTTAACTCCGTGAGGTGGGCGTCGAATGTGGGTAGATGTAGGCTCGCGACGTACTCGTCCATTTTCTTAGGTAATAGGTATACGTCGGCCTGCAACAGAAATTAATATTCTTGTGAAAACTTCCTTTGTCAAAACTATATTAAGTCACATTAAAATAACACAAATAAAAAAAAAAACACAAAACTTCACTGTTAATTTAAAAAAAAAACATCCTGTTTTATTTAACCATAAAATATAAATAAATATCGCTGGACATTACACACAGCGCCACCTAGTGCCACTCTAAGCAACGAGGCTTGTGTCGTGGACACCAGATAGTTGATATACTACAGAGATACTTTTTGTTTGTAAATACATACTTATTATACATATAAAAACATCCATGACTCGAAAACAAATGTCCATGCTCATCACACAAACTTTTGCTCCTACCGGGATTCGAACCCGGGACCCTAAGAACGTAAGGCAAAATCAGTACCGTTGCGCCATTCGGGTCGTCAAATAGTTCTAGTACTGATAAGGACATCACATTTTGGGAAGTAATGACTGACAACAAGCTAAAATGCGTCTTATACTCATGTCAATGAGTTCAACATCTTTCTAGCCATTTCCCAGATTCTAACCGGTCGCAGCTGAATACCAGTATTTTACATGGAGCGACTGCCTATCTGACCTCCACAACCCAGTTAGTACTGGGTAATATGATACCCGTTAGTAAGACTGGTTGTCAGACTTTCGGGCCACTGACTAGCTGTGCAAATGATACCCGGGACCAACGGCTTAACGTGCTTTCCGAGGCACGGAGGAAACTCTGTAGGTACCTACGTAATGGGTGGTCACCCATCCACGAACCAACCTTGGTAAGTGCAGCTTAACCAGAAGCCGAACGGCTGTTATTATTTAGCCATGACCTTCTCTTCTAGATCCAAACGCGACTGGAAAGGCATGTTAGTGCACGGTAACCCTTGATAAGACTGTTTGTCAGACTTTCTGATTACCCCGTAAAGACTGTCAAAAATCTAAATCACAAATATACTAATATGTGAAACTAGTTGAAGCTTGTATTATGACAAACAATAGTGTTCTCGTGACCATCTAAACACATATACATTACATTAGACTTATATGCCCGTAAAAGGTGCATTGGTGGTACTATCGAGGACACTCCCGCCTGATCACCACTAAGCTAATTTTTGCTTGCACTCGCAACATAGAAACGCTCTCTAGCCCCGCCCCGTTGACTTTGTATAGAAATAATAAATAAGATAAATAATAAATATCGCTGGACATTACACACAGCGCCATCTAGTGCCACACTAAGCAACGACGCTTGTGTCGTGGACACCAGATAGTTGTTATACTACATAGATACTTTTTGTTTGTAAATACATACTTATTATACATAATATAAACATCCATGACTCGGAAACCAATGTCCATGCTTATCACACAAACATTTGCTCCTACCGAATGAATGAAAGACAATACCGATGAGCCGAGCGCACTGACGACGCACGCCAATCGAGAGTTAATGTTATTTTGCGCGCCAAATTGACGCTTTCCTAATAGGCCTAAACTTTAAGGGGGCGTTTCGGCGCTTCCGCATGATTTAAGCGAAAAAAAAATTAACTGATCAGGCGGAAAAGACCACGATTGTACACTCACATTTCGCCAGTTATGTGTAGTAGGGGCGAGCCTATTGTCATCAACTAGGCACAAATCCAGGCTATTACTGACAAGGTAATGAGAAAGGGGTTCGAACCCAGAAGTGTACGCTCCAAAGTCACACTTGCGTTCACTAGACCAACACAGTACTCAACAACACGTAAAATTATATTCTTAGAAGTGAAATTATGGAAACTTGAAGTATACTTTGACAATAGGGTAGATGACAAAAATCGAATTAGTCCGTCAGATAGATTTCCAAAAAATATTGGACACATATTTTTTCTTTTTTCACGTAAACAAAAAGTGAAGACGATACAGTGCGTCGAAAACTCATTTGAGTACATTTTTTACCCCACTCATGATCTTTGACGCGTTTTATCTTCGTCAATTTTTATTAATTTGATAAAACAAAAAAACACGTATGCAATATTTTTCGATAATGTAACTGACGGACTAAACAGAATCATATATTTTTTTTAGTCGGGAATTATCCCTATTATAAAGTTTTGAAGTATACTTTCACAATTACAAGAGTGCCCATAACTGGTTGTGCAGAAACTAGCTGTGCCCCGTGGCTTCGTCTGCGAGACTTTATTATAAAATATTACTTCCCTATTTTAATCGGATTTTGTTAACAATTTCAAGAGTTTTAATTTTTTTGCACGGAACCCTATTTTTTTTCGAAAATAAAAGTAGACCTCATAACACCAGCTATCTGCCAGTAAAGGTCCGGTCAAAATCGGTCCAGCCGTTTCGGAGATAAACCGGAACAAACAGAAAGACAATTTTTTTTTTTTTTTTGTTTTAAGTACCGCATATAATTCCATATAATTATACTTTCACTAAACAGCTTTTTGTTTTGAAATTACAAACGGACGCTTTATTATTATTTATTTGTTTAAATGTAAAGATAAATGCTTAGATGTGTAGTATGACAAACAAGGGCAGTGTCGTAAAGTGACCTCTAAAACACTTACAATAGAAGCGTTTTTAGTATCGTGTGGATTTGCTGATGAAGACGGGATTAAATAAATAAATATAAAAATTCACTGGAGATTACACACAGCGCCATCTAGTGCCACACTAAGCAACGAGGCTTGTGTCGTGGACACCAGATAGTTGATATGCTACATAGATACTTTTTGTTTGTAAATACATACTTATTATACATATAAACATCCGTGACTCGGGAAACAAATGTCCATCACAAACATTTGCTCCTACCGGGATTCGAACCCGATACCCTAAGAACGTAAGCCAGCCTGCGGCATTCGGGTGGATCACGACTCCCAACATATTTTTTATTATATATTCGTTATTATGTAAACCTTATGAAATGAACCTTTATGAATCTTACTTGCATAAGTAAGATTCATAAAGGAAAATATAATTTAACATGAAAACATTTTTGGTTAAAACTTTCAAATCAATTGCATGGGAAAAGTTTTTTGTAGTTTCTGACTTTTATAGTACTTCAACCTGGGTTGGTCCTATAGTAGTTTTTTATCAGAATTAGAAACAGGATCGATTGGCATAAAAAAAAACTATCATGGCCTCTTGTCCCTGTTCCTGGAAGTGCGGCAAAAAAAGGAGAGGCCTATACCCAGCAGTCGGTGATCCCGGGCTGATATGATGATGATGATGACGATGACTATGAACTAGGCAAATCCCGCTTTCGTGAGCAAATCCGCATGAAATTAAAAACGCCCTAAAAGTGCAATCAAACCAGTACAGACAAATTATGGACATGGCATTGGACAGTGGGCACAGACAGATTGTCCTCAGCCTGTCCGTACCGGTTCGAGAACCTTGACTCGTGAACTCGTGCCCTATGTAACACTTACAATAAATAAACTACCATACGACAACACAGAACACCCATCTATGAGTCACCCACTCGACTTACCTGTTGTTCCTTCACTTTTCCAGGCTCTTCCTGCAATACAAAATCTTCTAAAGCAGATATATCTACTTACTACTAAAATCTATTCATTCCTGCCTCAAACTATTTAATATCCGTCTGTCTTACTTTTATAGGTAAGAAATATCTTGAATCAAAATGGCCTATTAAGTTCTCAATGCTTTATACCCTCACTTTCTTCTCATTACTCCACTCTTCCCCATATTCCCTCACACTTCCCCATATTCCCCCACACTTCCCCGTATTCCTTACTTCCCCATATTCCTCTACACTTCCCCATATTCCCCCACACTTCCCCATATGCCCCCACTGTTCCCCATATTCCCCCACTGTTCCCCACTTCCCCATATTCCTCACTTACCCATATTCCCCACACTTCCCCATATTCCACACTACCCCATATTCCCCCACACTTCGCCATATTCTTCACTTCCCCATATTTCTCCACACTCCCCATATTCCCCCACACTTCCCCATATTCCTCCACACTTCCCCGTATTCCCCCACACTTCCCCATATTCCACCACAGTTCCCCATATTCCCCCACACTTCCCCATATTCTCCCAAACTTCCCCATATTCCTCACTTCCCCATATTCCTCCACGCCTCCCCAAACTCTCCCTTTTATTCATTTTTTCTTTACAATCTCCCTACTTTTTTCCTCATTATTCCACAATCTGCTATTGTTCCACACTCATTTATGCACACTTCCTTAGTTGACAATATTTTATAAGCCCTAGGCTCCTACTTTTTCTCTTATTTCCTCCTCATTCCTCCACAACCCCCTTATCTCTCAAAACTCCCTCCTCTTACCCGTTACTCGTTCACTATTTTCCTTTTTTAAATCTTATTTCTCTAAAATCCCCTTCGTTCCTCCAAGTTCTCCCTCATGTTTCAATATTTCGTCTCCTTCCTCTACACACCTTTAACTTTTTCCTTAATTCCTGGGGCCAAGTGAGACAGACGGATAGATCTGAATATACGGACTAGACGTTAAAGAGTATGGTCTCTGTTCATTCTTCTCGTCATTTCCCCAAACTCATTCTCTCTATAATTTTTCAACCTTGTGTTCTCTTCATAACTTATCAATTCCCTTAATTTTTCAACACTCATATTATATCCTTACTCCAAACTCCACCTCATACCTCCCTCTTCCAGGATAACAAAATCTTTTAAACTATCCGCTAACAAAGTCAACTATAGTTTCAACATCAATTCAGACTCCACATTCACCTTATTTCTACCTTAAATATCTATAAAGAAGGAATAATTTTAAAACCACGCAAAACTATAAGCAGATAATATAAAATGAAAACCATTTCGTCATGTTGAATTCCCCTCCCAGTATGGAAGTGCCCCCTCCCCCGCTCACCTTGTACCGGTGGTGCGGCGCGTTGTAGAGCTCGATGAGCGCGAGCGCCTGCGTGGCGGCCGTCACGGACACCACGAAGGACGGCAGCGACGAGCAGCACAGGTTGGCCAGCCGGCCCTCCGCCAGCAGCACTATGCGCTTGCCGTGCGGCCAGATTATGTGGTCCACCTGAACAGATACCGGCTACTACAGACCACGATACCTGGATAGGGGACGCGCAGAACCGAGAACTATAGCAGATTAAAGGGGAGGCCTATACCCAGCAGTGAGTAGCCTAATAGGCATGACGACAGTATCAAAAAATTGCAAATCTATTTAGTCCGTCAGTTAGAGTATTGGAAATTAATAGACACGTATTTTTTGTTTTTTTAAATCAATGAATATTGACCAAAGATAAAACGCATCAAAACTCGGGAGTGGGGGCACGTGACGTCAGAACTAACTAAAAATTATACCTAGGCGTGACGTATTGAGAATTTTAAAAGCGTCTTATCTTCGTCAATTTTGGTTTACGTAACAAAAGAAAAAACACGGGTCAAATATTTTTTGATAATCTAACTGATGCGACGGACTATTTAGATTTTTTTTGTCGTGTCGCCTATTATTTCATCATGGGGGTGTAGGATTACATCAGTCATCAGTTTCTCGTTCGAAACGATGGAATTTCTGTACGTTTTTCTCCATACGAAACTACCTAGCCTTTATTGGATCTTTCTATACCTATTACCCAGTGTGGAGCCCCTCTGCAGGATACGCCCCACCTCCTGTCTTGCCCATCCTGCACAACCACTCGCACCTATCAGGATTTTATCAAAGGAAATATTAGAGCTGTGCAGGTGGCTACATACTACTCTAACATAATTTGAGTAACAACGACACGTGAAAAGAAAAAATACCTAGTGGCGGTACTTTCATACAAGCCTCAAAGCTTAGCTTGATAACCTACTACTCTTCATGATGTTTGGGTTTCTGCTCTGCAGGCCTAGCCTAGTTACAAACGTTTCATATCGATTCTCTTTCTACAATCGTAAACGCCTCGGCGTAAGCGATTGTAGAAAGCGCTAAATTGGTAGCCAAGTTGACACGACTGAGTCGATCGCTCGTTCCCTGTCTGTAGAAAAAACCTACAGTTTAGTCTACGGTGAGCGTTCCTACCTAAGAGTATAGCAACATTCTATTCTATCATTTTGAACGATGTAAACTTGTCTACGAAGTTTCTATTCGGTGTTGATCACTTGATTTAACGTTGAGATGATGTCATTCCACTAGCGTTAACGATTGTAGATTGTCAACTTGGCTAAGCCTGCAGGCACGCCACAGCTTACCTGACTCCTAACTCTCTCCCACAGCAGATCGGGCGTGCGCAGCGCGTGCACGTCTATCTCCGTGTTGCTGTGTCCCATGTTGCACACCACGCAGCCGTTCTTCATCCGCTCCATGTGCTCGCGGGTGACCACGCCTTTGTTGCCTGTTGCCGTTATCACAATGTCTACTTGGCGTATCACCTGGGAACGGGAGAATAATGAGACTTGAATTTCAATAATTTTGTCTGACACTCAATCTAAAACAAATAATGTGATTCTTGACTGTTATGGTCTAAGCTTTCAACATGAAGTTTAGGCATCCAACTGAAAGCAAAAAAATTGACGTCACGCTGCAAGTGTCATGTCCGATTGCGGGTGATGCGGAGTATTTACACTTGTTACTCACCTCATTTAACTTGACGACTCTGAACCCATCCATGGCAGCTTGCAGCGCACATATTGGGTCGATTTCTGTTACGTACACCTAGAATTAAATAATTTTATGAAATTATAAAATTCTGAAGTTAGAATTGTTGTACTTTTTGACACATTAATGGCCGATTACATGCGTGCTAATGCAGTTTTTTCTTCAGTTTGTCGACCCATCCAATGGAAATTAGTTATGGCTGCCTATGGTAACATCGTTCAGGTTTTCATCGACCATTTTGCCAAGATATTATATAAATAACCATAGCTACTCACAACGTGCCCCAGCGCCTACGCTTCCCTACTTCTCCGTAGCCACAGACTAGAGACTGTTTCCCGCCGAACATTAAGTCTGTACTTTCAATCTTGCTCTATTAAACTTACTGATTTCTGAATTTATCCATTCGTCACTCCACGCATCTCTTGAACATACATTCTCTATGATACCTTACGTCACTTGTTACGATCCGTACATACACCTTTCGCCTCGTCTACGTTCATACATCTGGTCATACACGCACGTCCGTTGCGAGTACTACGCACCTGACCTTTCTGAAGAACATCACCAATAAGGTCAGTGATTATAATGTTCTCTGTGGTAATTATAATTATACTCACTACACAGCCCAGTGCCTTCAGTGCCTGGCAGCATCCCTTCCCGACCTCTCCGTAGCCGCAGACCACAGACTGTTTGCCGCCAAACATCAAGTCTGTACTGCGCTTTAGAGCATCGATTATGCTTTCTCTGTAAACAAAAAAGGTATGGTTATAAACAGGATTATCATTTTTTTCAAAATTAAAAAACGCCTCTGCTGTCGTGATTTTTTTCTTCTCATATTATAGTGAAGTAATCTTTGCACAAAACTAAGTTGAATAGATTTATAAAAAATGTAATTTACTTAAAATCGCTTGATAATAAACACGAAGTTTATGCAATTCATTCTGATTTCAGTAGCGCATTCGACAAAGTGTGCTATCCCCTTTTTTTTTTTTTTTTCGGATGGGAAATCATCAAATGACTTGTCCCGCTCTGGGCGGAGCGGGAGGGAGTGTCAGACTTTTACTGACTAAAACCCATCCATGTTCCTTCCTCGCCCTTTGTGTTCCGGGGCCACGGTATCTCTTTCGAATAGTCCCGCAGCCCCGGGTGTGCTATCCCCTCAGGTAGCAAAACTCGATCTCAGTGGTGTCCATAGTTGGCTGTTGAGGTGGATTTTAGTCTACCTAATAAACAGCTCATAATTTGTTGCTGTCAATGGATATTTTGCTATTCAATTCCACGCTCGCTCTGGACTTCCACAAGGTTAGCATCTTGGCCCAATTCTATTCCATCATCATCATCATAATCCTTCTTGTTCCCCCGACTGTTGAGTACAGGCCTCTTGCCCTTTGTGCCAGTTTCCCCTGATCTGCGCGAGTCTCAACTAAAGGCCAACGCAGACTGGGACGCCATGGCAAGGGATTTATTTTTTTACCAATGGACATTCAAACGCATTGTAACGTACGTATTTAGAAATATGACGTACGAAATTTAAAGTTTCGGAGCTGCTCAAATGTTAAGCAGCCTTTAAATTTTGAGTGACATTTCAATATTCGGGGGTATGACTCACCGACATGAGTAGAGGTTGTCGAACTTGGTCTTGGTGACGCTGTCGTTCACGTTCATGGCTGGCACGCACAGTTTGCCGGCTTTGGACAGTTGGTACAGCCGGTGCACGCCTGTCACACTTTCTTCTACTATTCCTGCAAGAGGAGGAGATTGTTAAATCATGGAGTATAAGATCTGAATGTCAGTTTAAGTGCTACGGAACTATAAAATAATGAGGCCGTCTGATATTTTCACTACGTGATCTTTCTATAGTCCGCGCGCGAGCTCCGAGGAATCGGTGGCTTAATTAAATCATCGGTGGTTTTATTTCACGTACATAAAACTCTCATAGAATGGTCTCAGTATTTAGAGAAATGTGTTAAAATCAGACAATCGGCGGATCACTGAAACTTTGGTATATTAATGAAGAAATACTTGTATGAACTTCAGGTAATTGTTCCGGGTCTTTGTGTGTGAGTTTGAATATTTGTAAACGCGGCCACGATACGGGAGAAATTCATAGTGAGGGCAACGTTTTAAAAAAAAAAACAGACCACAGATAACACCACATGTAGACCATCAGTAGACCACAACTAAACCAGCAGTAGATCTTCAATATACAACCAGTACACTAAGAGAAGACCATCAGCCTCTTTCTTACCTTTAATATGTTTGAAGGCAGCAGCATGCTTCTTCAGCATGAGATGTGTGGCGTCCCCTCCATCATCGAGGATCATGTTCGGGGTCCACGTGGCTGTTGGAGTGCAGCACTGATCGATGCACCACCAGAACGCTTCCTCGCTTTCTCCACGCCAGGCGAAGATTGCGTAGCCTGAGAAAGAGACGGCCATTTGGTCGAATAAAAACTAATAATGGATACCCAAAGTATGGATTGACGAAATCTCAAGTGCTCATCGTCGAACGAGCCTTTTCCAATAATGTCGGGAATTTGACATTAGAGGTTTTTCAATCCGTTGACGTTTTACTCACTCCTTCAAATCGGAGTACAGTAATACTGCTCCGGAAAAAAAAAGGAAGTTGAACTTCCCCAAACCAGACAAAATAACTTTTTTTTTTGCAGTTCTCTGCTGCTCATGGACATAGACCTCTTCAATAAAATAGAATAGAATATTCTTTAATACATACACCATACAAAGTACATTCATTAAAGGAAACATTTCACATAGTGTGTCACAATGGGCGGTTCAATAACACGTCATAAAAATGATCTGCCCCCACTTTGAACCAAACAGTCGACGATCGAGGCTCCACCTATGACATGAGAGGCAATCTAAAAACGAAAACTACTATCTTAAGGTGAAAGCATCAGGGTAACCCGCGAAATTCAAATTTTCTTACGTTATTTGCAATTTGCAGGCCAGTGCTAGGTTGTATGTTGATTAAAATATTCCTCGCGACTGTAAGACGTATGCGGTTACAGAATTATAATCATCAAAATCATCAATACAACCCTCCAAGCTCATACAGGTGTAAGAATGACTTTTTCAGTTCTCATGCTCTAAAAGTACGCCAATATAGCCCTAGGGACAGGGAGTAAGTAAAGTGACCACTTTAGTCCCTAGGGAGTGAAAAGTAATTAGTTTTTTAATCTCCTTCATGTGACATAGACAAACTCAAACAGCCAGTTAATATACTACTATTATCTGTGGAGTGTGGACCATCTTCATTGCGAAAATGTTGAGAGTTTTAGTTCCATGGTTTTTCCGCAAGGAAGGTGGCGCCATGCGTTTTAAATTCTTAATCTGTGACTGGTTTAGAAG
This sequence comes from Xestia rhomboidea, assembly GCA_963853795.1. Classification (NCBI taxonomy): domain Eukaryota; kingdom Metazoa; phylum Arthropoda; class Insecta; order Lepidoptera; family Noctuidae; genus Xestia; species Xestia rhomboidea. Next base: position 2,152,245 of record OY970783.1, read on the forward strand.
AAAAAACTGACCGCGAAAATTTCAGAATTTTTGTCGAGTGTAAATTTGTTCGGTTTTATATAAATTTATTAAGAATGACCAGTGACAGTGAAGAGTTTGTCGTCGAGCAAAGAGCAAAAGACAAAATAGATAATCTTTTGCCGCCAAAAACGCGGAAGATTTACCTAAAAACTTACGAAAGTTCTATGGACTGGAGGAATAATTAATGTTTTTGTACTAAATTGACTATTTTTGTCGCACTCAAAGTGAAAAGTACAGTTTGCACCTCGAGACTAAACGCCAACTTAATATACCCTCGGTTTCATTGACTCCCGAGCTTGCGAGGGAGTCAAAACCACCTCTGGTATATTATGGCTTCGTTTAGTCCCTCGTTATAAAATATACTATTTCAAGGTCAAAGTCATCAACATACAACCTACCACTGGCCTGCAAATTGCAAAAAACGTTAGAAAAATTGAATTTTGCGGGCTGGTTGGAGCATCCACCTTAACACACCATTAAAAATTATTTTATTTATTTATTTATTATTATAGGTTCACCAACAGCTTCTGTGTACAGCATTTAGGTATACATAGGTTTTACAGTCTTGGACTTACACAGTCGCCAATTACAGGTTAACCAGCATTCACAAAAATAAGTGTTAACTTAAGAGAAATAAAATAAAAATAATGGCGAAATAAACATGAAATACATAGACCCTACATACTTACAATTAAATTTAAAAGACAAGATATGAATATTAGTGTTAAGACAGACAAAAATGAGAACAGAACTATGAATTAAAATAAAACTATTATAACATTGTTAAAATAAAGAAAAAAGTACATAGTAAAAATAAAAATAAAAACCAAATGAATCATTAATTAATACTAACATAACAAAACATTGTGCTGCAACTTTCGGGAATCCAGTAATTGGGATTTAAAGATTTTTATGGAATTATGGTAAATGTCGATATCAGGGGAGGATTTTATAAAAGAATTCATCTCTCTACAGAGTCTATTGAGTGGCGAGTTTACCCCAATATTTGAGTTAGATGTTTGAGTATTGAACAGGTTGGTCATAGGATATCTAGGAAAATTGTGAGGTACTTTTAGTCCGATACGCTCGACTAATTTACTGCAGTCTAATTTATTATTTACTAATTTGTACAAAAACATAAGATCCTGCATAAGTCGACGGTGGCGCAAACTATTCATTTCATACGATTGAAGGCGTTGTTCATAAGGACAACGGGGAGATATTACATTAAAAGTATACGCTAGGTGTTTTGTAAAGGCCCTCTGGATGCTTTCGACTCTCTGTGAGTGTACTGCATAGTGGGGGTTCCATACCACGCTGGCAAATTCTAAGTGGCTCCGAACTAAGGCGTTATAAAGTACAGTTTTAGTTCTTAATAGTTTAAAGCCTTTAGTACTTCTCTTAAGAAATCCTAGCAACCGTGCTGATTTGGTAACGATGTTATCGATATGGCTTCTGAAGTTAAGCTTACTGTCCATGATGACGCCAAGATCGCGGACCTCATTAACAGTTTCTAATAATTCTCCTTTTATTTTAAATGAGACTGTATTGTATTGTTTTTTCCTTGAAAATCGTATGTGGCTACATTTTTGTATGTTGAGCTTCATGTGATTCAGGTTGCACCAATGGTCAATTCTATCCAAATCCTCCTGAATTAGGGAAGCATCTTTATCTGAAGTGATAATTTTATAAATTTTAAGATCATCGGCGAACATTAGGTATTTACAGTGAAGGATTTGATCAGTTATGTCATTAATGAAGAGTGAAAATAGAACTGGTGCAAAGTGTGAACCCTGAGGAACTCCTGAGTCAGCATAGTAAGGGTAAGATTCATAACCATTAACAACAAGAATTTGCGATCTACGGGATAAATAAGATGAAAACCAGTTTAAAAAAGAGCCATGTATACCATTGTATTCTAACTTTGACAGTAGCAGAGAATGGTCAACTTTATCAAACGCACTGCTAAAGTCCGTGTACACAGCATTTACTTCCAATCTTTTGTCAAGAGCCAGGGTTACGTCAGAAACAAACTCGACAAGGTTTGTTTCTACGCTGCGACCAGCTTTAAAACCATGCTGACTCTGTGAAATAAATTTGTCAATGTGTTTAGTAATGATTGGACAAATAAGAGACTCAAAGATCTTTGAAAAACATGATAATATTGAAATCGGACGGTAATTTTTAACATTGGCAGGATCTCCTTTCTTGAAAATCGGGACGATTCTTGCACTTTTCCATACTTCAGGAAAGATTCCATCGGCAAGAGAAGAATTAAAAATTAACAGCAACGGTAGGGAAAGCTCATGGCAACAGCGTTTTATTAACAAAGGTGGTATGGAATCAGGTCCAGCTCCTTTCGAGGTATCTATGTGTTTGAGCTTGTTAAAAATTTGCATTTCTGTAAACTTAATAGTACTTATGACAGAGTCTATACCTGAAAATCCATTTGAGGTATTGTTATTAGTAACTGGGTTAAGACTAAAAACAGACACGAATTGATCCGCAAAAAGGTTGGCAATTTCAGGGCCACTACTGGCGACCCTATCGTTCATAAACATGTCAGCAGGTATGCAAGATTCCCCACGACGTTTATCCTTTATGAATCGCCAGAAAGCTTTAGGGTTTTTGGGAATATCGTTTTCAATTTTACATTTATATGTATTATAACAGTTATTTATTAATGTATGGCAGCGACTGCGGAGTAATTCAAAGGTTAGTCTGTCTCGGGGATTATTATATTTGCGGTATTTTTTTCTAAATTTCTCTTTTTCAGATAGGGTCCTAATAAGTGAGGCAGTATACCAAGGCGGATATTTAGATTTTTTCTTAGTGTATTTGGGTACAAAATTATCAATAGTGCTCTGAAGCACACTGTAAAATGCGTCAACCATTTTATTCACATCAACACAGTTATGGAAGGCATCATACCAATTTATATTTTCAAGATTTTGATTTGTTCATAGTCAGCTTTAAAAAAGTTGTAACCGGAGCGATATTTTGGTTTTAATTGTTCTAAGTTTGACAGTGGAATAGAGATAAGCAAGCTTGGATGATGGGAGTCCAGTTTACTAAGCAGGTCATTGGGCTTAGTAACTGTTACATCTGATATGTATGTTACTTAATACTAGATCTAAAAATCTGTTATCTGCATTATGAATGGTATTAAATTGGTGGAGTTCATTAACCGACAAAGAGTCAACAAATGAGTAACCCAGTGGGTTTTCATAGTTTGATGGTGAAAGATGTAGGTCATCATCACTCCTATTCCACTTGATAAAACCCAAGTTAAAATCCCCAAGAATCACAACATCATCAACATTATTGAGCACATTAATAACATTATTTAGGAAGCACTGTAGAGAGTCCAGTTTGACAGGCGGGGGCATATAGATAACACATAGTGCAATTTTTTTAGTATTATTGTTAACAGTTAACTCAACAGACAACCACAGATCTTCCAAATTACTTTCCCAGCTTTTCATTCGTACAGATTTAATTTTATTAGTAACAGCAACCATAACCCCTCCTCCATCTTTTTTGGATACTTTAGAACTTAATCTATCTTTACGAAATACTGTGTACCGCGGGTCGATAAACTCTCCATTAGTTACATTGGGGTTTAGCCAAGATTCAGTAAATGCTATAACATCATAGTTAGTAAGCAAAATATTTTTATAGATATCTTCAGTTTTAGTTCTCATTCCACGAACATTTTGATAATAAATATTAAGCATTACGAATAAAAATAACGCGAAGAACACTTATAAAAAGACAGAAGTAAATTTAATTCTAAATAGCTACGTCAGTCGTTTTCATTAACTTTAAGCTATCCTGATTGCGAATGTAGATAGGCTTCGAATAAATATCTTTACGTACAAGAATTCGCCCATTACGTATCCAGACAAAGTTAAATGACATCTCCTTAGCTAATTTCCGTGCTGCTGCATGAAGTTGTTTGCCAGTAGGGCATAAATGCTCGCTTATGAAGATCGGCACTCGGTTACCAGCTATGCCTAGGTGATGCGAGCTCAATTTGTCTGAGGATTGTTTTTTGTTGAAGTCTCCTACAGCAGCCAGAAGATTGTCACGCTGGCGAGGGCTGCGGAGCTTAGCAATCACAGCGCGTGGACGGTTGCTCTCCTTATTTAGTTTGGCAACTCTTGTGATTTGCATAATGTCACTTTCGTCAATTTCACAACAAGTCACCTTCGCGATCTTTTGCAGCGTTTGCACTAGGTTTTCAGACTTATCCTCAGGCAGACCACTAATTTCTACGTTATTTTCACGCATGTTTTGTTCTACGATACATAATCGTGTAGCGAGTTCATTAACACTCTCCTGGAGGGTTGCATTATCGTTGCGCAGTTGGTTTATTAGGGTGTCCTTTTCATTAAAGCGTTTCTTGAACTCTTCGAAGTTCTCATTGAAAAACCCAAGTGAAACTTTGAATTCGGATATTTCTCCATGTATATTTTTCAATTGCTCCGTAAGTAACTCTTTAAAGGATGATTTGAAAGCTGCAGCCAATTCGTCCTTAATTATATCTCTAAGATTATTTTCGTTTAAACATTGTTCCTGAATATTTGAGTTAGATATGGACTGACTACTTTTCTTCCTTAGGGTCACATTCATCGTACCGGGTTTAGGTATATTTATGGGGTTTGATGTTTGTTTCAGACCCGGTGAGCGACGGAGGTTTCCAGTATTATTAGATTGGCGCGCAGGTGTTTCAGTGTTGTCGGTCTTTAGCTGTTTGTAGCTAAAGACATTTATTAATATGTGGCATAAACCTTGAAGTTTTTGAAGAGCCAAGCGGCAAGCGAGCATGCATGTAAGCGCCGTGCGTGTAGTACGTAGAAGCCAGCGATCCGCGGGTTGCCCTAGGCAACGCAACAACAAAACCGACGTTATAAATTTTGAAAGTAATTTGCTTGTTACTCACGAACGCACAAGAGTCCTGATAAGATGTAAACACTAATGGATAGTCCGTAAACACGGCTTCACGGGAATATAATAACACTACTTATTCTGTAAACTATTGACTACTTTTCTGTTTATTTTAACGGAGCAAAATTTTAAACAGTGTTGTCACTTTGGCGTTGCATGTCATGTTTTAGTATTTTTTTCACACAAATAATTGTCGCTTTTTTTTTCTTCACAAAGTTAAATAAAAACCACTCATTTCGCACTATTCGGCCCTCGAGTGACTGACGTAACAACCATTTTAAATCGTATCTTAAGTAATTTACTTTTACTATGACTTGGTATCTGCTAACGAGAGGTTTTCTCCATGTAACTCCTCTTTGATGAGTGAATGTGCAAAAAAATATATATGTTGCTAATTAGACTCTTAAACTTTAATTGGTACAACTGAAATCATTCTAACTTTATTATTACTATATGAAAAAAATAACAAAGTGAAGCATTTTTTCTTTGAAATTTCGTAACAACTCCTAAACGGCATTAAGTTTTAGTATTTTTTTCACACAAATAATTGTCGCTTTTTTTTTTCTTCACAAAGTTAAATAAAAACCACTCATTTCGCACTATTCGGCCCTCAGTGACTGACGTAACAACCACTTTGTAGTGCAAACTGACTCGAACTTTATTCTAACAGTATTTCAAACGAAGTTTGAAACACCACAAATAGAGTTACTAATTTAGGAGATACCCCAGCCTTAGAGATACGGGTGTAAGTGTAAGCATTTTCATTTGTTTTCTCCGCACTCGCTCGAGCGTTTATCTAGCTCGTGGTCAAACAAATGGAGTATTCCCTGAAGACACTTACCAGCATGTGCTAAAGCGGCGGCGACTTCATTCTGCGTACTGTAGATATTGCAGGCGGCCCAGCGCACGGTGGCTCCGAGAGCGGCTAGCGTCTCGATCAGAACCGCTGTTTGAGCGTTTATGTGTGTGCAGCCTACGATCTGGAAAACAGAAAACGGAATTATGTGGTGATGGTAGTATAACTTAAGAGGTATGAGGAACAGGGTGTCAATTATCTCATCCTCCCTAGCAAAAGGGAGAATCCTCCAATCATACGGTTGTTGTGTTTGGTGGCCTTAACTGCCCGGCAGTGAAATGACAAGTATTTTTGACAGATAAGATAAAATGATTACGTATAAACAGTGCAGTTTACAGCCTGTAAAAGCCTGCCAAGTCATAGGTCTCGAGTTCGAACCCAAGACACGCACCTCTGATTTTTCGACATTTCTTAACGTTTCCACAATTCACAATTTTTTAACATTTTAAGTGCCTGTAATTTGGCCATGCTCGTCAAAATGGAACAAAGCAATACCTCCGGGAATTGTACTTTCTCAAACAAAATGTTTTTTGTACCTACCACCCAATTTGTTTTCCACAAAAAAGTTTAGGAAACTAATTTTGGAGAAGCACTTCAGAGAAAAAGACTTCGGTTCTAACGACCGGAATAATCAGGGCATTAGGTACGGAAAAACCAAATGTGTGTTGGGTTGGGCTACGCAATTTTAGTTACGATAGCACTGACAGCCTAGTGGTGTGACCGTCGGATTGCCAAGTCATAGGTCTCCAGTTCGAACCCAAGGCACGCATTGTATTATTATCACTTGCTTCAGTGAAGGATAACATCGAAGGAAAAACCAGCATGCCTGAGAGATATCTCTCGACGGCATGTAAAGCCAAGTCAGAGGCCCATGGGCGGCATAAAAACTCTGACACCAGGTTAGGCACCAACCACACGATAAAGAAAGCAACCACTGCACTTAAAGACCATATAATGAAATTAAACCACCGTTTATTTCTCCTAGAAAACCGCGTTAAACTGAAAAGCATTACATTCATGAATACTTCCTCGGAGTTTGTAAACGGGTTAATGAGGTCGGCTGTAACTAACTATACGTATGCTGCAGTTAAACCAAATGTGGAACTTACATGTAAACAAATCGAACACACATATTTTGTAACAAGTTTATGCCCGGGGATTTGCCCGCGTGGAGTTCGATATTTGTCCCATGGTATCATACTCATCATCATCAGCCTATTAATGTTCCCACTGCTGGGACACAGGCCTCCTCTCTATGAGAGGGGGAATGGGCTATAATCCACCACGCGGGCCCAGTGCGGTTTGGTAGAAGTCACATGTCTTCGAATTTTTGGTTGTAGGACATGCCGGTGTCCTCACGATGTTTTCCTTTTGAGAGCAGTGGTGATGAAATAAATTACACAGAGTAATGCGCCTGCCTGGGTTCGAACCCCCGATTTACTGTTCGTAAGTCGGGGTCGCCACCACTGGGCTACCGCTGCTCTTATTTTTCATACTACCGGCATCAAAAGTAGCCTATGTGTTAATTCAGAATATAAGCTATCCTCACACAAAATTTTATCCAAATCTGTTAAGCCGTTTGAGCGTGAAGGAGTAACAAACATACAAACTTTCGCTTTCATAATATTAGTGTGATTGATGACACTAGAATGATTAGGAATTGATTTTGGTGTTCCTTATTGTTGTTACCGTATCTCAAAAGTTTGAGGAGCAGCAGAAGTCATCATTATCATCTGCTTGCCGTTTCACAACTATGTTGGGGTCGGCTTCAAGTCTTACCGGATTAAGCTGCATACTAGAATTTTACATGGAGCGACTGCCTATCTGACCTCCACAACCCAGTTAGCACTGGGTAATACGATACCCCTTGGTAAGACTGGTTGTCAGACTTTCAGGCCACTGACTACCTGTAACTACCTACTGTCAAAGATCTACAAATGACAGCCGGGACTAACAGCTTAACTTGCTTTCCAAGGCACGGAGGAAACTCGGTATGTAATGGGTGGTCACCCATCCACAGACCAACCTAGGCTAACGCGGCTTAACCTAAAGATCGACCAGAGCGGCTGTTATTATTTAGCCATGAGCTCCTCCACAAACAAAGCATGCTCTACGATAGATCTTAGATTTAAAATTTACATCATTGATAAATCATTAATTTAAAACATTGATTTAAATCGTTTATACCACTACTGCGAGCAGCGGCGGCCCCGACTTACGAACAGTAAGTCGTGGGTTTGGACCCAGGCAGGCGCATTACTTTGTGTAATTTATTTCATCACCACTGCTCTCAAAACGGTGAAGGAAAAGATCGTGAAGAAACCGGCATGTCCTAGAACCAAAATATTTGAAGACATGTGACATCTACCAATCCGCACTGGGCCCGCGTTGTAGATTATAGCCCATTCCCTCTCTTAGATAGGAGGCCTGTGTCCCAGCAGTGGGAACATTAATAGGTTGATGATGATGATACCACTACTGTACAAAGTTACGAAGTTCAAATAATAAACCAACATATAATACAACACAATAACACAGTAAACGCCAAGACGTACATAAACATCATTTGATTGGCTCATCAATCAAACTACACCAACTCGTTCACTCAATCAATCTCTGTCAATCTTTCAATGTGAAGTCTGAAACTATGTCAGACTTTTCATTAACTACTGAGAAGAAAAATACAAGGTGTAAACGTACCTTTCACGAAGCCGTCAACCAAGCATTCTGTACATCAAACTAAGTAACTCTACGCAAAAATTATTGCTGGGAAACGACTTTTTTTTTGGGGTATAGAATCACGTTACACAGAAAGGACTCAATGTAACGCACTCAAAACATTGTTCTGATGGATGAATTGAAAAGTACGGGGGTCGTAGAGGTATTTAAAGATGTTACATTAGAAATTTGTATCTAAAAAAACCGGCCAAGAGCGAGTCGGACTCGCGCACCGAGGGTTCCGTACAAATATTTAAAAGGACAAACTTAACTTTGCTGTTCGATCCCTAGAAACGGCTAGTGCACCAACCGCAATTAATAAGATTGTAATAGTAAAATCGCCTTTTTTTATAGGGTACTTCCGGTTGACCTGGAATTGTCAATTTCGGTTAAAAGCAAGGTCTTACAGCACAAGTAACGGGAAAACTCCGAAAAATAAAAATAAGTTGAAAATTAAGGTAAATTTTGGTCCTTACAAGTTTTCGCGAAAATCTAAATTTGCCCATATCTTTTTATCGTTATGACCCAGGACCTTGATTTGTATACACCTAAAAGGGACTATTATAAACCTCAGTACCTATATGGTATTAATTTCAACTTGCTAGGTCCACCCGTTCCTTAGAAAATCGGTGGTGACAGACGGACAGACAAGAAAGTGATCTTATAAGGGTTCCGTTTTTTCCTTTTGAGGTACGGAACCCTGAAAAGGGAAGTTTGACCCCAATATACTACAAATGAACAACACAACCACAACCTAATTCTATATTTTTGTTTCTATTATGTCCTGTGTGAGATTAATAAATACTTTTTCTTTCTTTCTTTCTTTCTAAATGGCAGCTTGGACCAACAGCTTAATGTGCGTTCTGATGCCCAGAGGGGTCTTAGTAGGTAATAGGACCAGCCATCCATGGAACGAGCTCGGCAACCGTTGCTTTACCTTGAAGATCGACCCGTGCGTTTGTTATTATTTTGCCGCGCGATTCTCGGCCGCCTATACTAATGCTTCTGTGTTCTGTAGCCATAATATAATTTGAAAATAAACTAGCGACACGCCCCGGCTTCGCACGGGTACAATGTAGCATATACTTAAAAACCTTCCTCTTGAATCACTCTATCTATTGCTGAAAACTGCATTAAAATCCGTTGCGTAGTTTAAAAGATCTAAGCGTACAGACAGCGGGAGCGACTTTGTTTTATACTATGTAAAGCAGACGTTGCGTTGGAAGGCCCTAGGTGGACCGATGACCTGGTGCAGATTGCGGGAATTTGCTCGATGCGAGTCGCACGGGACCGGTCAATGTGGCGACACTTGGGGGAGGCGTATGTCCAGAAGTGGACGTCTTTCGGCTGAAATGATGATGAAGTAAAGAAGAGAACATAAGGACTAAATTACCTTGGCATCCTTCAACGGCTTATCCTCCTTCGCCCTGGCTCTAAGGGCCATGATTCCTGGCATCTCTTGCTCTGCGATCTCAATCTCCCTTCTCCCGAAGGCATGCTGTTCGACGTTCCTGACGCAGTAAGCGGGGTTGGGCGTACCAGCTGCGATGGCTTTCTCATGGGGCTGGACTCCTTCATCTTCATCTGATGATGAGCCTGGAACAATTGAGGGGAAGTTGAATGATTTACGGAATTTAGATGCAGATTGAAATCCACTTCATGTCTTTATATAGACTTGCATGATAAGAATAATGTTCCCAAAGCTGAGACACAGGCCGTAATCCAGAGTGGGCTGTAACCCACTAAGGTCTTCAAATGTTTTATTCTAAGTCATATCGGTTCCCTCACGATGTCTCCTTCACCGTTTTGAGAGCAGTGGAGATGAAATAAATGACACAAAAGGATGCGTTCGCCTGGGTTCGAATCTAAGGGACCTCGGACACTACACGGTCACGACTACTACTTTTGGCCGCAGAAGCTCCGACCAGTAGGGCTATTACGTATCTCTGTTGACAGCTCGAAATGATAGTAACTGGGCTCAGTGTCCATCAATTAACGGACAAAAAGTTAGTTTCGTATTATGTATGACCCTGTTAGTCACCGTAAAGTGATATTCACTCAGGGTGATACCAATATTATGACATTCACGGTTGTCATCAAAGTTCGGTGTACAACCGAAGCTTGATAGTCACTGGATATCAGAAAGATACGTAAAAGCCCTGCAGGAAGAACGTTTAGTCGCACAACCAGGCGTCCGACCAGTGTTGTTCAAGATAGCGGCCGGTGATGCGACAAGTCGTAGTCGTCAGGTCCTCAAGACCTACATCTCGTAAGTCGAGGCAGTTCCCCCAAAGTCACCACTGATCCTTGTGAGTATATTCTGTTTCCCTGTAATACTGTGGTTATTAAAAGACTGAAGACTTACAAATATCACTGCCGGACACGATAGAATATCTCTTCTTCGATAATTCCTTGGACTTCCTCAATTCATTTATAGTTTCCATTTTATTTAACACTGTTTACTAACTTCACTATCAACTGCTGGCTTACGTTTGGTAGTGTACCGTGATTGGCAGTGTTGATTGACCAAGTATAACTAGTTTTCCTTCCTACGTTGGTTTGGTACAGGTTTCTAGTTTAACCTTAGTTTTTAAACTCACTAGAAGATCCGGAATGGTAATTATTTTAAGTGGTACTAACGCGTAACTCAAGAGCAATTTTCTCGTAAAGTCTTTGCCGAAATTGTTTGGTCTTACGGGTATAGCTATTTCCTATATTATACATAAACTCACGCCTTTTTCCTGGGTAGGCAGACACTACAGAACGCCGCCTGATACGATCCTCACATACTCCTAGCGCCACGTTCATACATCAGGGGGCCTAAAATGGCCGCCTTAGCAGAATCAAAATAAGAATCACGTTAAAAAATTTAAATTCTTAAAATGGACTTTATTGTCATAAACATAACGTCCATTTTAAGAATGTTACATTTTTAACGTGATTCATTTAAGATTCTGCTAAAGCCGCCATTTTAGACCCCCTGGTCATACACGCACGCTGGTTGCAAGTACTACGCACCTGACCTTTCTAAAGAACTTCACCAATAAGGTTAGTGTGTCCTTTTAAGGCTAGATAGCATTCTCAAAACTAGACCATTATGAAGGAGGTCTTGTCTCGAAGTTTTTACGGGAAAATTGCTTATCCCATGATCTGTCCACGAAGTAGACACAATAGTTAAACAATGGCGTCTCGACCAAATTGGTCATTCGACAGATCATGATTTATATATGTTGCGCAAGTGCGAAGTATTTAAGCCGGAGACTGTATATATTATCTTTTTGGGAAATGTATTATTCAATTAAGTAGCTAAATTCGTTATTACATAAGCCTAACAAGGGCAATTTCTGGGATTAAATGCTTACGTCGGATGAAACCTTAATTTGCCAGATAAATTAGATCTGTATAAAATAAATAAAATTGAAGTGTCTGTTCGTAATTTTAAAATAACAGCTTTTTACTGAATATATATGGAATTAATATACCGTTCTTATAAAAAAAAAGGATTTTATTTTTGTCTGTCTGTTCTGGCTTATCTCCGAAACGGCGAGACCGATTTTGATGGGACTTAGCTGGGCAGATTGCTAATGTAATAAGGAGTAACTTTACTGTAACATGGATTAGGGTTCCGTGCAAAAATAATCAAACCCACAAAATTGTTACAATTACAAAATTCGATTCAAATACCCAGTTACCTTCTAATATAAGTAGGTAGAAAAATCTCGTGTACAGTGTTTGTTATCGAACTCCTCCGAAACGGCTTGACCGATTTTATGAAATTTTGTATGTATACTTGGCAGGTCTGAGAATAGGTCGTAAGCTATTTTTTAGTCACACACATACACATCAAAATTTCCAGGCGAACGAAGTCGCGGACAACAGCTAGTATTTTTATAATTATTTCACGAGGACAAAGGTACGGGCAACATCTACATCTAGTATCTACATGGCAAGCCTATAACGTTCGGATACAGGTGTTTTCTCGGAGAGACGAAGCAGCCTATTAAGGTGGATGCTCCAGGGTAGCCCGCGAAATTCAAATTGTCTTACGTTTTTTGCAAATTGCAGGTCAGTGTCAGGTTGTATGTTGATTAAATAATGATTCGCGGCCGTAACACGTATGTAGTTATAGAATTATAATCATCAAAATCATCAATATAACCCTCCAAGCGCATAAAGGTGCAGGAATGACTTTGACCTTGAAAAAGTAATTTCTGCACCTTTATGAGCTGATGATTATAATTCTATATTGCAAAAAAACGTAAGAAAATTTGAATCTCGCGGGCTACCCTGGAGCATCCACCTTGAAACACCACGCGGGCCCATTGCGGATAGGACACACTTAAGGTGAGGCCAAACGAGCGTAATTATGTGAGTCGCGTTAATTCGGTTTCATACATAGTTGGGCGCTCGTGGCCTAATTACGGGGACTACGGGAGCTTAACGCGAGTTTTATAATGCAAAAAAGCATATGATTAAATAAATAAATAAATATCGCAGGACATTAACACACAGCGCCATCTAATGCCACACTAAGCAACGAGGCTTGTGTCGTGGACACCAGATAGTTGATATACTACATAGATACTTTTTTGTTTGTAAATACATACTTAATATACATATAAACATCCATGACTCGGAAACAAATGTCCATGCTCATCACACAAACATTTGCTCCAACCGGGATTCGAACCCGGGACCCTAAGAACGTAAGGCAGCCTCACTACCGCTGCGCCATTCGGCTCGTCATTATTCACTGCAATAAACAAAACCAGAAAAATATACGATATTCTTCAGGATATTATATTCATAATACAACTAATATACTCGATAAAAAAAATCATGCATTTATCTCTAAAAACTTCTTTTAACGAGTAAAAACCATACTCAAATACAGGCATATTTTGATTTTTTGGCAAATAATTCTACAAGCAACATATTAGCATGATAGTGTTTTATTTTTTTTAGTTCAATCAATAGATTTGTTGTAAATCGCAAAAAAACCACTCATTTCGCACTATTCGGCCCGCAGTGACCGACGTTAACAAGCACTTTGTAGTGCAAGCTGATTAGAACTTTATCCTAACAGTACTTCAAACGAAGTTTGAACCACCACAGTTAGAATTGCTAATTTAGCTCCTGTAGTCGCCTTAATAACAGCAGCACGGGTCGATCCATCAGGATAAGCTACGCTTGCCGGGGTTGATTCGTGGATGGGTGACAATCTTTACATACCAAGACTCCTCCGTGCCTCGGGGTCCCGGCTGTCATTCGTGGATCTTTGACAGTCGTTACGGGTATTCAGAAGCCCGAAAAGTCTGACAACCAGTCTTACCAAGGGCTATCGTAGTACCCGGTTACTGGGTTGTGGAGGTCAGATAGGCAGTCGCTCCATGTAAAATACTGGTGTTCAGCTGCATCCGGTTAGACTGGAAGCCGATCTCAACATAGTTGGGAAAAGGCCTGGCAGATGATGACATATAGTTGAGCGCATTGAACGTCGTCACGTGACACAAACCAGACTTTCGTATGAAAATGTGGCGTAAATTACGCAACTGATAACTCATATTACGTTCGTTTCGCCTCACCCTTACACCCATATGTACTTATAAACAAGTCCAAGTTATTACTTGAGTAGAAGTAAGTAATTAGGTACTTTAGATACGATTTTTATTCAGTAGGTAGTTAGTAATTGCTTGAATAAGGAAAATGTCGTGAGGAAAGTACTCAGAAGTATGAATGTGGATGGGTTATGAGTAGAGGAAGAACAAAGAAACGATGGATGGATTGTGTGAAGAATGATATGGCAAGGAAAGAAGTGTCTGATGAGATGACGAGTTATAGAGAAGTATGGAAGAAGCAGACATGCTGCGTAGACCGCACATAAATTGGGATAAGGGCAAGAGAATGGCGAGTTCAATATTTGCTTGAAGTCAGAACTGTCAAAAGTTGCATGAGTAATTACTTGAGATCAAGTAATTACTTAAATCTTGACTTGTAAGTCCATACACGTGTAAGGACTTGTAACACGTGTAAGTCTATCACAGCATCTCTAAATTCCGGCAAAAGCTTAAGGTTGTCAAGGAAAACTGTGTGTTGATAATATCAAACCATTTAGAAATAAAGAAGAAATATTTTGTCTTGTATAAAGGTTGTAAAAAACCTCTTAACGAAGCCGAAAGGCACTTGTTCTCCCCATCATTTTTTTTTTGACACTATACCCTAGGAACCTTCTAGTTACGGTGTTATTGGGGGTTAAGTTTTTTTTTTTTAATACAAGTTTTTAATGCGAGATTTTTGCTTTAAACACCTACATGACCCCCGTACTATTCAATCCATCCATCAACACAAAACATGATTTTTCTCCCCAAAAAAAAAGTCGTTTCCCAGCAATAATTTTTACGTTAAGTTACTTAGTTTGATGTACAGAATGCTTGGTTGACGGCTTCGTGACGAGGTGGTTTACACCCTGTATACAGGGTGTTAAAGTAGTCGCGTGCCATAGCTTAGGGGTGAGTTCAGAATCGATAAAGGAACCCGTAAAAAATAAAAAATAAATCCAAAAAAATAAAACATGAAAATAAAAACAAAAAAAAAATTGCAAGATAAACCTAATTTAGAACCTACTAACTTAAAATAGCAATCGTTTAGAATTAAATTATTTTATATTGCTATTTGAAGTTAGTAGGTACTAAATTAGGTTGATCTTGCAATATTTTTTTTTGTTTTTATTTTTAATTTTTTTAGGAAATATGTTTTTTGGATTTGTTTTTTATTTTTTACGGGTTCCTTTATCGATACTGGACTCGCCCCTAAGCTATGGCACGCGACTACTTTAACACCCTGTATAGGTATGTAAGTATATTCTTATATTCTGAATGTTATATTTATATTCTTCATTTGCTTTATGTTTTTATTTATAAGTACTTACTGTTTTCTCATCCTTCACACACTAGGTATATCTACATCTCTTTTTACACACTCTTCTTCCGCAGGTATGCTGGAAGAGATTTATTTATAAATAAGCATCACGTTTGTACCTATTTTTCCATTCATTTATTCTTTTCTGTATTTAATGTGCAAGTACATAAACCCTTAAATAAATAAATAAAAAAAGAAAAAGATATTTATTTGTCGCAGGGATATTTAGGAATCCGGAGTCAACACAAGAAACAGTGAACAAGCGACTCAATCAGTTCTCTTTCATTCTCTGTTCGAGAAAAAGGCCTTTCACAACCACAGCCGAAAATTCTTACATGTTACATGTAGGTGGTAAGGCCTGAATTCTTGTCGCGCTGACGGTCGGTCGTGACGTCAGCGAGAACAATATACGGCTGTCGGTTGCCGCTGATGTCAGCGTCGCAGTATAGTGCTTATAGAACACAATGTATACACGTACGCGACCGACCGTCAGCGCGACAAGAATTCAGGCCTAAATGGTAATGACGTTCGCGATCTATTTTCAAACAAGAATTTGTGTTTACTACAGCTAAAAAACCCAACTACCTTCTTAAAAATCACGCTCTAATTAAATTCGGGGCTTACGAGGTAAAATCGACTCCTATTGTTGAAGGCAGTTAAAACGTAGCCTATGTTAATGCCATAATAACGAATCGATTGACACCTTATTCACCAATATCGGATGAATAGTTTAGGCGCTACGGAGGAACATTATACGTAAATACAAACATATAATTATACATGCATACATAGACTGCTAAAATCATAACCCTTCCTTTTGGCTTCGCCGTAGTCGGGTAACAAAGAGATTTAAAAGACTTATAGAGTGGACTTTGGCAATATTTTCATACAAAAATTTTGATCCCGAACATTTTCGATTTTAGACACACGAAGCTACCCTGACAAGCGGGCGTATGACACTAGACAGACGGACTTGTTACTAAGTAACACAGTAACAAGTGTTGTGATTACGATGTTCTTCGTCTTGTCCCGTCTAACGCTCTAAGTAAGTCTCCCATTTGTTCCACCTGGACATGAGTTGCCATGGCTAACCTGGAAGTCATTAAATAGACTCCGTAGGACTCGCAGCAAAGAAAACCTGCTCAGGTGGAGATTCATTAATGACTCTGCCCTGGAGTGTAAATGTTGTGCTGTTCCACAAACGATGGGGCACTTTATATCGCGTCCTGCGTATCTTGTTGTTTGTTCAATACTGGAACTGATGGACGCTTACGAAAGCGACAAACTATAGTAGCTCAGTTCTGGGCCGACACAATTTAGATTGCTATTGAAACGCTAAGAAGTTGAAGATCACAATCAACTGTCTGTATGTTTTATCATGTTTTACTTTGATGAGCTCTAAGCCAAAAACCTAGCATAACTTCTACCCCATAAGTAGGACATTTACATACAAAAGAGTACAAAAGGCATATAAGTATTATTGATTCGTAGCTCAGTTACATGCGTTAGGCTATTCTTAGCGGACATATGACCTTCATGAAAAGTAAAGTGTGTTTATAATCGCGACCAAGTTACCGTCATGGATACAACGTTGTGACGCAATGTGAAGTAGTTTTTCTATGAATTTGCGTTTTCACAATTTTCTTTCCTTAAACTAATTTATTTGGGGTTAGATCAAATAATGTCCCTTTTATAAAATCTCTTACGGCCTCAGTGTGAACACTTAATTCTTAAGGACTTATGGCTACGGGCCTGTAGCTAGCTCACCGAGATGACCTAGTAACTGAGTTATGGACGTCAGATGCCTATCTGACCTATCAGACCGGTATTCAGCTGCATCAGGTTAGGCTGGAAGCCGACCCCAACCTAGTTGAGAAATGGCTTGGCAGATGATGTTCATTCCAATTTTTTGCTGTATTGACGTATGGAGATTGACAAAGCGTTGTCATTATCGTCATTCTCTTGCCCTTATCCCAATTCTTTCGGGGTCGGCGCAGCCCGTCTTCTTCTTCCATACTTCTCTATTACTCGTCATCTCATCAGACACCTCCTTTCTTGCCATTTCATCCTTTACACAGTCCATCCATCGTTCCGGTCTTCCTCTACTCATATACCCATCTACATTCATACTCACTAACCTTCCTCACGAAATTTTCCTCATTGGCAATCTTAGTGATAGTTAAAACATCCTCATCATCAGCCTATAATGTGTCAAATACTAGGGCAGAGAGCCTTCTGCTCGTGCCTCCACTCCCTCTTACAGATAAAAGGGACAAGCGTCCCCTCTATGAGAGGGAGTGGGCTATAACCCACCACGCGGACCCAGTGCGGGTGGGTAGCTGTTGAATGTTTATTTCTACGACATAGTTCCTCACGATATTTACGAAAAAATTGTATATTTTATAACGAGGGACTAAACGAAGCCATAATATACCAGAGGTGGTTTGACTCCCGAGCTTGCGAAGGAGTCAATGAAACCGAGGGTATATTAAGTTGGCGTTTAGTCTCGAGGTGCAAACTGTACTTTTCACTTTGAGTGCGAGAAAAATAGTCAATTTAGTACAAAAACATTAATTATTCCTCCAGTCCATAGAACTTTCGTAAGTTTTTAGGTAAATCTTCCGCGTTTTTGGCGGCAAAAGATTATCTATTATGTCTTTTGCTCTTTGCTCGACGTCAAGCTCTTCACTGTCACTGGACATTCCTAATAAATTTATATAAAAACGAACAAATTTACACTCGACAAAAATTCAGAAATTTTCGTGGTCAATTTTTTCTTCTAAACTAGTCACAGATTAAGAATTTAAAACGCATGGCGCCACCTTCCTTGCGGAAAAACCATGGAACTAAAACTCTCAACATTTTCGCAATGAAGATGGTCCACACTCCACGGATAATAGTAGTATATTAACTGGCTGTTTGAGTTTGTCTATGTCACATGAAGGAAATTAAAAAACGAATTACTTTTTACTCCCTAGGAACTAAAGTGGTCACTTTACTCTCGCTTCGTAGGGCTATATTGGCGTACTTTTAGAGCATGAGAAGTGAAAAAAACATTTTAAGTACCTGTAATTTGGCCACGCTCGTCAAATTAGAAAAAAGCAATACCTCCGGGAATTGTACTTGCTCAAACAACATCCAATTTGTGTTCAACAAAAAAGTTTAGGAAACTAATTTTGGAGAAGCACTTAAGAAAAAGACTTCGGTTCTAACGACCGGAATAATCAGGGCATTAGGTACGGAAAAACCAAATGTGTGTTGAGTTGGGCTACGCAATTTTAGTTACGATAGTAGTTATAGCCTAGTGGTGTGACCGTCAGACTGCCAAGTCATAGGTCTCGAGTTCGAACCCAAGGCACACACCTCTGATTTTTCGGATTAATGTGCGTATTATTATCACTTGGTTCAGTGAAGAAAAACATCGTGAGGAAACCAGCATGCCTGAGAGATATTTCTTGACGGCATGTAAAGTCAAGTCAAGGGCCCATGGGCCGCATAAAACTTTGACACCAGGTTAGGCACTAACCACATGATAAAGAAAGAAGTTACGCAAGCATCCAAAAGTATTTAAGAAATATCTACACTCGAGAGCAATGAATCCGGGTCACTTAAAGAATGTTAAAAATCTCGGAAACTAAAAATGATAGGTTAATGCAATAAATTGTATTTAATAGACAATGTAATACTCCTTAAATGAAAGTAAGAAAAATATGAGTCACCATACATTTTATTAACACAAAATTACATAAAGAAAAAAACTGCTGATCTCTCCTTAAAACAAAAATAGGAAACATGAAATTTTTGAACTTTATTACGATTTTCTTGAATTTTAATACTTCGTATTGCCTCCTCGTGCTTCCATTACTGCGTTTACGCGGTTTGGCATGCTGTACACCAAGTTCCTTATACGATTTTGGGGAATATTCTCCCATTCCTCTGTGAGAGCAATTTTGAGCTCACGAAGCGTGATTGGGGGAGGGTTTCGTTGTTTTACGCATCTGCCTAGCTCGTCCCAAGCATGCTCGATCGGGTTGATATCCGGGCTGCGCGCTGGCCACTCCATACGAGTAATGTTCATCTCTTGAAGGTAGTCATTCACAATCCTACCTGTATGAGGTCGGGCATTGTCATGCATAAATATAGCATCCTCACCTAAATTGACCATAAATGGACCAACGTGATCATTGAGGATTTCTTCGACATATCTTACGCTAGTTAAAGAGCCGTTTTCTATGATCACCAGCTCTGTGCGACTTTCAGAAGAAATTCCGGCCCACACAAGTACAGACCCACCACCGTAGGCTACTTTTTCTTCGATGCATGCTTGCTTGAATCTTTCCCCTGGTCTTCGATACACTCTGTGTCTTCCATCGTGCTTGTAGAGCATAAATTTTGATTCGTCGGAGAACATAACTTTTGACCAATCTTCAATACTCCAATTTACGTGGCTCTGGGCATATCTTAGTCTTGAAATACGATGCCCACGCTCCAGTTTAGGGCCGTTTGCAGGTCTAAGGCGTTTTAAGTTAGATTCAGCAAGCCGACGTCTTACTGTCCATGCACTTGGGTTACTTCCTCCGAGGCGTCGAAACTGATTTGTGAGTTCAGTTCCTGTGAGAAAGCGATTTCGAAGCATGGTGTTCACCAAGTATCGGTCTTCTCGTGCTGTGGTACACCTGGTTCTGCCCGTTCCTGGTCTGCGTAGGTTAGAACCAGTTTCTTCGTAACGTCGGAGAACTCTTTGTACTGTTGACAGCGACACACCGACAGTCCTGGCTGTATCGCGCTGACTCCGGCCGGTTTCCAGCATTGTAAGTATTCTGGTGCATTCTTCAGGCGTAAGCGATATAATTTCAGCTTGAATAATGAATATAGAGCACTATCAACATGGTTTATGTACCCACATAAATGACAGATTACAAACAAAAGCAAAACCAAATGCTGTAATTTCGTAGTTCCATCTTCGAAAGTGGCCCTTTTTCAAATTTGATTTTTTTATGATATAACTATACAATAACTAAGAAGTTTTAATACCTTCATTTAAGGAGTATTACATTGTCTATTAAATATAATTTATTGCATTAACCTAGCATTTTTAGTTTCCGAGATTTTTAGGATTCTTTTAGTGACCCGGATTCATTGCTCTCGAGTGTAGTTATACTTGAAAACATTTTTTCGTTCATTTTAATAGCAGAAGAATCAAATTACTTATAGCAGGATGTTGGTACAGAATAGCGGATATTTAAGGAAACGACAAATGGTATTGCTACAAAGAGGATACTGATACTAAGATTAAAGCTGATAGAAAAGTTTGGGGAAGAACAAATGCTGCACTGATCAAAAATCAATTGAATGAGGTCTGAAAGATGAAGTTGATGATGAATCCATACTTCTATCATAAATATTCGAAAATAATCCGTCTTTTCTGTCTGTTAAATTTTCTGTGATATTTTTTAACCCGGTAGTACGATCTCGTGGAAAGGAAATCGTTTGTTTAAAGTATTGTATATATACATTTGTATTGAGGAGGGATGAATGATGATTTTTATTGATATGAATGTTGATGGATGGAGAGGAGAAGGAAGACCAAAAAAAAGAAAGGTAGATTGTATAAGGAACGGTACGAAAGAGAAAGGAGTAAATGATGCCGTGACGTCTGACAGGAGAGAATGGAAGAAGAAAACGTGTTGCGCCGACCTCAAGTAGAATAAAATAAGGGCAGGGAGATGATGTACTGTCTAAGCTAGTCCACATATGACAGAACAAAAAAATGAACTATAAACATAAAACGATTTGGGACAAACGTGGCGGATGACCTAACGCTAGGGAAAATGTAGTTAGAATTTCAATAAAGTTATCCAGAACTCCATAAAATATTAATAATAACGAGTATATTACGTCATGGTTCCCATACCGACTGTGTTGGACGTTTGTGGGTCAACTAGATGAATCTATACTTCTATAACAGCACGCCTGTCATACCTGAAGGGTTTGACAGAGACGTGACCACACTATACCTCGCCAGTTATGCTTAAGCCCCATGGTATGGAGGAGAGCCTATTGCCATCAATCGGGCACAAATCCAGACCCCGTCTGGATTGCGAAATTTCTGATGGAAACCTACCTGAGAATTGAACCGAGGCTTTTTTAAATCGTCTACTCCTACTAGTTTCATAGTAGCAAATAGCGCGTCGATGTATTGTACTGTATTGTAAATTACTCATCATCTGCTAAGCCTTTTCCTAACTATGTTGGGGTCAGTCAGTCTAACCAAATGCAGCTGAATACCAGTATTTTACATGAAGCGACTGCCTATCTGACCTGCAACCCAGTTAGTACTGGGTAATACGATACCTAGAGGTATCGTATTACCCAGTACTAACCCGAAACTGACAACCAGCTTTACCTAGAGGTAAAGCTGGTTGTCAGTTTCGGGCCACTGACTACCTGTAACGACTGTCAAAAATCTACAGTTGACCGCCGGGACCAACTGTATTGTAAATAACTATTGATGTGTAGCGGCACTACAAAATACTACAGCTACATTGGACAAAAAGTACTACAACGCCATCTATGACATGAATGATGAATTTACAAGCGAAACACGTCAAAGTCCTACATCGCGCAAGCAAAGTTCTCCGCGACATAAGACTACATACGAGAACCCGACAACAACTGTCGGGCAGTGGCCCACCAGACACAACACCCGTCTGGTCGGAGGATCCTCCCTTTTCTATGGGGGATGAAGAGCTTTACACCCTGTTCTTCATACCCCAAATTGGTGACCCCGACGTGATGAATTAATATAAGAAGATTTGGAGCAACAATGGCCCGTGACGTAATACTGCAAAACATTTAGAGAGAAATTCAATAGAATCTAAATAACCATGAGCATATTACGCCATCGGACTCTTTCCCGACTGTGTTGGACGTTTATGGGTCAACCGTATTAAATATAACTGTGTGAATATATACACCACCATTACTAGCTGTCTAGTTTATCAAGGTCAAAACTATGAATGAATCACTTATACACAATTTTCACGGTCAAGGTAGAAGCGCCAGGCTAGCCCGCAAAATTCATATTTTCTTAAGTTTTTTGCAATTTGCCGGTCAGTATCAGGCTGTACGTTGAACAAAATATGATTTGCGGCCGTAATACGTATGTATTTACAGAATTATTATCGTTAAAACCATGAATACAACCCTCTTGAGTTCATTGAATCACATTGAATGACTCTTTGATGAAGTCATACAATGGGGAATCATATTTTAACAACATATAACCTGACACATAACAAACAAAGAGAGGCCTTTAACCAGCAGTGGATGAAGTCTGACCGTGGATGATGATGATGATGATAACCTGACAAAAAATTGCAAGAAACGTAAGAAAATTTGAGTTTCCCGGGCTACCCTGGGGTGTCCTCCTTAACGAAGGTCTAGTCTCGCCGTATCAAGAAGGCTGCTGGAGGCGCCCGAGCGTTCACACTGCAGGAGACCACATGGCTTGAAGACTAACACGTGTTTATGTGGTCGAGATCCTCAACAATGAAGGAACGACGAGAAAAAGAGTCTCGCCGTAATGGAAATCTAGTCGCGATCTCATCTCGGCGGGACACAATGTCAAAAACTTCGTTAAATTAAAATTTGGCTTAACGTGCTGATGCCCAGAGGGGTCTTAGTATCGCGGGCCTGTGGACGGCGAGCTATGGGCTAGCTCGCCGTCGCCGTTCGTGTTCCACGCCAAACTCAAAGAGAGTCAACAAAAAGGAAGGGGTCCGCAAGGGCCGATGCCTGCCGGGACTGCGGGACTGTTCGCAAGAGATACCGTGGCCCCGGAACACAAAGGGCGATGAAGGAACATGCATAGGTTTTAGTCAGTAAAAGTCTGACACTCCCTCCTGCTCCGCCCAGAGCGGGAGGAGTCATTTGATGATTTCCACTCCGAAAAAAAAGGGGTCTTAGTATGTAATAGAACCAGCCATCCATGGAACGACGTCGGCTATCGTTCCTTTGTATTTAGCCATGAGCTCCTTTGAAGTATCAACAATATTACCGAAGTATATAGGATAAAAACTTGTTTCATCAAACAACTTAGCCTTGTGCGTACTGCGTATATCAAATTAAATGCTTTTGTGTCTGCCAGGAAACTATAAACCTATTATCATTATCAAGAGGTGATCATATACCGTATAGTGTAATAAGAAAAATGTATTTAGCGAAAGTCTACGATATCGGGGACCGGTCGGTGCGCCTCAAGTGGACCTGGGCAGGACATCTAGCTAGACGCGGAGATGGCCGATGGACCGAGTGTTGGCCAAGGTTAGGTCAAAGAAACCAGGGCCGTTCTAAAGCTTGATGGGTTGAAAGTCACGGGAAACACCTGGATCAGGGACGCACAGAACCGGGAAGTGTGGCAGAAGGGGAGACCTATACCCAGCAGTGTGTGATTCCGGGCTGTTCTGATGATGAGCGAAAGTCCTAGGATTTTTGGGAGAAAACTCTTACGAGTATGTATGTGGTATGAACGTTGCTTTATGTGTCCCGACTGCATCACTCCACGAAGATTGAGGAGATCGTAGAGTACATGAAGGTAAAGACAAGCTGGACCTTGAGGGTCGAGAAGTTGGAGCCGCGTCACAACACCAATTTCAAGTCGTTTGTGGTGCCAGTTCCGACACAATATCTCGACAAGTTTCCAAGGAAGAGCTTTGGCCGAAGGGTGTAGTCTACCGACGTTTTCGCGGCAGGCTACGTGGCCACTTCGTGTGTCATAGTTCATAAGTTATATATTGTATTGGGCCTTAAGATGCCTGATAAAAAATGTTTGATTGATTGATGTTACCATCAACTATGTTTTACAAAATCCACTACTACTGTTTTACTATGTTTTGTAAAATCGCGTGGAGTGGAGATGAGAATGTCGAGATGGACGTGTGGAGAGACAAGAAAGGAAGTAAGGAATGGCTATATTAGAGGAAGTTTGAAAGTGGCGCCAGTTACAGAAAAGTTGAAAGGGAATCGTCCGTTGGTATGGACATGTGATGAGGAGCGAATATAAAATGTTTATGGATGTACAGGAAGAGGAAGGCCAACTAAAAGATGAATGGTAAGTGTGAGGAACGATATGAAAGAGAAACGAGTAAATGATGCCGTGACGTCTGACAGGGGAGAATGGAAGAAGAAAACGTGTGGCGCCAACCCCAAGTAGAATGATACAATGATTATGTTTTGTAAGATTTCTTTACAAACATTCGGTCCTATTCCATTGCACGGTAATTTAAATTGAGCTTTTCTTGATCCTTTAAGGTTTTCCGCAAAAAAACGATTCTTTGAACTAATCTGCGACACTAACATAAAAATAAACTGCCAATTCCCACTCTGCAAACAAAGGTCAATTTAAAGGAAAAATATACTAAAAGTCTAGAATTCTAGACCAAACCAGTTTGTGTGCCTTGATTCAAATGCTGCAAATATGGTGATTTGCGTCAACGCCGGTTTGTCGGCCAATTGAGTGCCCTAGATGTCGACTTCCTTTGTAAAAACGGTCATGGTTATATGATGAACTTGTATGGATTATTATCACGCTTGTGTAATTTGAAGGATTAGGCAGAAGTAGGTGCATACATACACAAAGTCACGCCTTTCACCTATGAGGGTAGGCAGAAATGACAGAACTCATCTTTTTCTCAGAACACTTAGCACTGATGACAATATTTGTGTCACTTGTTTAATTTAGTTTTTTTATATAATATTTTCCTACCTTTGCATAGATTCTTTTTTTATCTATTATTTGTGAGAATGAGTGAACATTGTAGGTTCCCAGATGCATGTTATAACTTTTGTTAAATTTTTATCTTGTTTTAAATTTTTTGTATTGTAAGCAACGACCTATTGTCGGGCCTACACTGTCCCCCCATACTTAAGTACTAATGCTGTAACAAATAATATTGTAATACAAAATGATTTGAAAAGAGTAACCATGGAGTTTCTTGCCGGTTCTTCTCCATGGAAACGACCAACGCGAACCGTGCACCTTTTTCGACGTTTTATAAGTGCCCATCTAGGCCCATGTGAAATAAAATCATTTGATTTTTGATTTGATATACGATCCTCTATATCCCTAAGTCGTGATGGCCCAGCGGTTAAGGCCTCGCCTCTCATGTATGAGGTTGTAGGTTCAAATCCAGGAAAGTACCAATGTGACTTTTTCAATTCATATGTACTTTTCTAAGTTTATCTTGGACATCACAGACATCGGTGAAGGAAAACATCGTGAGGAAACCTGGACTTATAATTAATATAAGTCTGAAATCGCCAACCCGTCTTGAGCAAGCGTGGTGATCAATGCTCGTGCCTTCTCTGTATGAGAAGAGGCCTTTGCCCAGCAGTGGGACAGTAATAGGCTGGGATTATTTATACGATCCTCAAATACTTCTTTCGCTTCGTCCACGTTCATACATCTGGTCATACACGCACGCCGGTTGCGAGAAGGTGCAGTATACTCATGAGGTAACATTATATAACATCACACCTGTACCTAATCCCTGAAGAGTTAGGCGGAGATGTGCCTAATAGTACACCCACATTTCGCCAGTTCTTATGTAATAGGGGGCGACCCTATTGCCATCGCCCTGACACGAATCAATACTGCGAGGTTTTACACTGAATTACTAAACTACTAATTTTAGAAACGAAAACCTATTAACACTTTACTCTATGGCTAACGGAAAGTGCAAAGCCAAGACTTCATGGTGTACAGTATCACTTGTGTCCAAACCACAACGAGGGAGTGTTGACCATATAAATAGTTAGTACCTATAGTATAACTAGCGGCCCGTCCCGGCTTCGCACGGGTTTGGTTTCTTTTTTTTTTTTGTTTTATTGTAAATCCTTTAGTCCACCAAATAGATGAATATAATCTGCCGACATATGTACCTATTCATATTTTTTTACTAATAATAACAGACAAATAATTAGCTGAATTATACGGTATTTCGTTCACTACAAAATAAATTTTATTAATTTTATAGCGTCAACAACACGTGGTAATTATGCTGTTAAAATGTAGCTTATATGACACGTTCGTAGATTTACCATAGCAGCGCCATCTATTGATTACTTACTCAACCCAGTCGAAAGGTATCGACATCTGTTAGAATCATTTGGAGTTAACAGATAATTGTGACTGTCAAATAATAACAGACAAATAATTAGCAATAAATTAAAATTGCGACTATAATTTGAGATTTAAACTATCCTATCTCTCAAGTTGGATCGAACTGCACATGGTGTGCGAATTTTAATATAATCGGTTAAGTGGTTTAGGAGTCCATCGAGGACAAACATTGTGACACGAGATTTATATATATTAAGATAAAGTAAAATAACTTAAGAGTAACGTAATTTTACTTCTCGTATTGATCTTAGCAAATCCTTTCATTTGATACCTATATCATGGGAAGGAATACATAAAAATTACTAGTCCGCCATATTGGATTTAGAATGACATCACTTAGCTAATCATGCATTGTCATCCAAAGTAGAGATGTACTTATGCAAAATTTCAGCTCAATCGGAAACCGGGATGTGAGTCAAATTTAACTTCTAAGATTTGCTAACATAGTTACACGGGAAGCTATGTAAGAAAATCTTAGAAGTAAAGAATCTTAAAAGCGTGTTAAAAATAGTGCGCGATATGTCCTTACGGAGTTGTTATTAACGGTCAACAGGAGCATTAAATTGTAGCAACATAATTATATAGAAAAACGTCAACTTGTCCCATAAGACATTTCATTTTATTGTTCTAGTTCAAACATTTGATGAAACTAAGATTTTAGGGTTCCATACCCAAAGGATGTCTGTCCGTGTATCAGGGCTGTATCTTTTGAAACATAACAGTTCGAAACTTAAAATTGTCACAGAGTGCGTAATTGCGTATTACAAAATCTGTCGGGGCTGCGGGACTGTTCGAAAGAGATACCGCGGCTCCGGAACACAAAGGGCAAAGAAGGAACATGAACAAATTCATAAGGTACCTCTCGTTGGCCTAGCTAGAATGATGAAATTTGACACAAAGTTTGACAAAAAATATCTTATAGCACATGTAAAGGAAAAAATCTGAAAACCGTCCGTATTGTGTGTGTGTATAAATAAATAATAATAAATAAATAAATTATGTAGTTTAATAACCAAATACCTACAAGTTTATACGGAACCCTCGGTGTCCAACTCCCAGTGGAAATATATTAGGCTAAGAAACATTTCAAACTGAAAAGTAATAAAGCGGTCTTCCTCTCTACATATTTTACTAAATTTGCTGTGCCCGACAGGGTCCATAATTGTTTCTATGTTTTTATTTACCACCTGTAAGTGTACATTATGGATTTAGCAATAAACGTTTGACTTTGAACTCACACTTGGCCGGTTTCTTTAGGATAGGTTGCTAACGACCACGGCTGGACACAATGGAATCATCATCTGCCTAGCCTTTTCCCAACTATGTTGTGGTCGGCTTCCAGTCTAACCGGATGCAGCTGAATACCAGTATTTTACATGGAGCGACTGCCTATCTGACTTCCACAACCCAGTTACCACCGGGAAATACGATACGCCTTGGCGAGACTGGTTGACAGATTTGCGGGCCACTGACTACCTGTAAAACGTTCCCGAGGTATAATTTCCTAAAATAACGCGAGCAAGGCCGCGGGAAATTACTAGTTAGGTATAAAATTGCGCAGTACCTCCTGTGCTATTGTCTGTACAATATTTGACTGACAAAATGAGGAAAGAACGACAGCATACAACTTCCAGTGAATCCTAATGTTATGTTTAGGAGTTTCTAAGAAACTCTAGTCGAATAAGGATAATCATTGTGGCAAACAATAAAAATTGCATCGGGTTCTTACAGACGAGCGGCACGTTGCCAACGGGAGATAAACTGCAGCCGTCGCCACCGGTCGACTGCAGCCGCCGATATATAAATCTATTGCAGTCGGGGTCGACTGAAGGCGTAGCCACCCGTCGACGGCAGCCGTCGACAGTTGGCCATGGCTGCAGTTTATCTGCCGTTGGCAACGTGCCGCTCGTCTGTAAGAACCCTAATAGAGACTGCATACAACATACAATACCGAACTCCTTTAGTTGGTTACAAATAATAAATTACACTAGCGCTTCGTCCGCGACTTCGTCCGCAAAAATTGTCATATCTCGGCTATACGGCCATGCATGATATAAATACAATTTATAGCCTATAGCACCCACGAATAATGTAGCTTTCTGCCAGTAAAAGATTTTTTAGAATTGGGTCATTAGTTCCGGAGATTATCCCCTACATACAAACTTACAGACAAATTTTACCTCTTTAAAATATTAGTATAGATAAAATAACATCACGTTTGTAAACCCCGATGGGTAAGGCAGAGGTGTAGGTACCTACATATGTAGATAGTACATCCACACTTCGCTCGTCATGTTTAAGTCACATGTAAGAGGTAGCGAGCCTATTGGCATGAACCGGGCACAATAGGCATGACGACAGTATCAATAAACTGCAAATCTATTTAGTCCGTCACTTAGAGTAGGTATTGGAAATTATTAGACACGTATTTTTTGTTTTTGTAAATCAATGAATATTGACAAAGATAAAACGCATCAAAACTCGGGAGTGGGGGCTCGTGACGTCAGAACTAGCTAAAAATTATACCTAGGCGTGACGTATTGAGAATTTTAAAAGCGGTTGCGACTACTCGACTAACAAGGCAATCCAGTCAAAAATAAACCTAAAAACCTCCTTTTTATGAAGTCGGTTAAAAATAACTCAAAAACACCAAAAATAATACAAAACTTGAAATGATTCAAAGTTCAGTACTAAATTTAAATCGTGAACGAATAGGCAAACAGCAACAAGGTGACGATTAAACTAATAATAACCGATAATAATAGTAATAAAACACCCAATAATGATACAGAACTTTGGAGTTTGGACTGCCGCTAAAAAACTTTGCACTGAGGACTTTGGTCGGCATCGCAATGGAAAATAATATCTTGCTTAGAATTAATAGCTAACTAGAAGGTAATCTATAAAGGCTGGTTCACAATTCTTCTTTATCGTGTGGTTAGTGCCTAACCTGGTGTCATCGTCCTAATAGAACGCGAATGCGCGATCATCGTAGGTTCGCGCGAATTTTACTCGTACGAACGCGCGATTAAACATATTGAACTCGAATAGGTGTCCTAACTGACAATCGCACGACGCGGTCGCGCGACTTAAATGTTTGTAAATCTATATGCGCGAACTTAGTTCGTACGAACGCGCGATCAAACATATTGAATTCGAATAGGCGTCCTAATTGAAATTCGCGCGATATTGCGCTGCACTGCGCTGCCCGCATTCATTTCCATCTAAACCCGCACAATAAGTCATCCAAATATTTCCCGACAGCAAAAATTGAGCGTCTCTGTCATCCATGGTTGTTGGTATCGACCATGCCACTGCCCTAGTCCACGGTCGCTCGCTCGCTCGCGTCGTCAATTCGCTTGATGATAGGACACCCATTTTTGCCATCGCGCGAACACACGATGGTCGCATCGCTTACTCGTGCGATGATCGCATTTGCGTTCTATTGCCAGAGTTTCTATGCCACCCATGGGTCTCTGACTTGGCTTTACATGCCGTTAAGAAATATACCTCAGGCATGCTGGTTTCCTCACGATGTTGTCCTTCACCGATGCAAGTGATAATTATACAATACGCACATGAATTCGAAACATCAGAGGTGCGTGCCTTGGGTTCGAACTCGAGTTTTGGCAGTCCGACGGTCACACCACTAGGCAATCACTGCTGATTCAAAATGATCCAGTATTTGAATTTGGTTTTCATCGGCAGAATGATATGCTACAAAAAGTAGTACAGCGCAATCTCAGACACAAATGAAAAACTAGCATCAAAATTCTAAGTCATGGATGCAGCTGAATACTAGTAATTTACATGGAGCGACCGCCTATCTGACCTCCACAACCCAGTTAGTACTAGGTAATGCGATACCCCTTGGTAAGACTGGTTGTGAGGCTAGACAGGCAGATGCAAATAATGATGTTACTGGGTTCCTACTACTGCTGGATGGTAATACCTACAGGCTCAATGTAAAACAGCCTTTACTTGTTATTTGATAGAACTTCATCGTGATATGTTACCGATTAGTTCATTTAGAATTTGTTTAAAAAGAGTTCCTTTTAATCAATATTTCAAAATATATAAAAATATATATATTTGTATATATTTTTATTTTTTTATATATATTTTTTTTCGTTTATATTTAATTGTTACATTTGGTATGGTTGTCTAAATGTAGACAAAACAAAGTTTTTATTTGTTACAGTATTTTCATTTCAATTGTTGTTTTTTGTAGGTATTCCATGAAAAAAATGGTATATATAATTTATTCCCATTGTGATTGTTATTTTTATTTTATTGTACTAACATCGTTTATAAGATTTTTGTTAAGTATACTAAACATTAACATTTGTTATTTTTTGTACTAACATAGTTTATAAGATTTCTGTTACTAACCTCTTCTATGGACTTAGTTTAGTTAGTTAGTTACTTAGTTATTTTAATTTATTTTTTTATTTATAAGACAATCTAGCAACGCCGAGATCTCACAATTTTAGCGGAAGAAGTTCTAATAAATAAATAAATAAGGCAAGAAATTAATCTTTGCAAAATGCACTTAACCAGTTATGTTTTTATTTAAGTATCAATGACCGGGGATCGGCAAGAGTAATGACCTTTTTGAATAAGCCTCCGTCACTACAAATCTGTATTTAAATCTAGCTCTAACTTAGTGATTAATTACCGTTATCGATATTAATTTTATAAATACATAATTATAAAGTTTAAAAAATTACTCCAGTGAATAAGTAATAATTTTATTTTGTAACTTATTTTATTTTGTAAATTTTATTAATTTGTACGCCTTACTGGTGAAACATGTACGTCCTAAATATTAATATTATGTCATCCTGTGTGCTTAAGTTGCATGTATACATATGTTTTAACAAATAAAATTATCTTTATCTTTAAGTAAACCCTCATTTCGCCAATTATGCTCAAGACCCATGTAATTGGGGCGAGCTTACCCTTGTTTTCAACCGGGCAAAGTTCCAGACTCCGGGCATCTACCGAGAAATTCATAACATAACAACACGCCTCTTATCTCCAAAGGGTTAGACAGAGGTGTCCCTAACAGTACATTGCGCCAGTTATGTTTAAGTCCCATATTATAAGGGGCGAGCTTATTGCTATCAACCGGGCACAAATGCAGACTCCGTGGCTGCTACTGAGAAATTCCTGATGGAAAAACCCAATAACACTTTGCTCGACCCGGGAATCGAACCCAGGACCTCATGCTCAGCAGCCGTGATTGCGACCACTACACCAACAAGGCAATACAATTCAGTACAAAGTGCAGCAAAATAATCGGAGAAATTCGTGATGAAAAAATCTAGCCCGAATGCCCGATACTCTAGATGGAAGTATGTCCGCTCAACTGTAATTTTTGGGAAGCTATGTCAATCTTCTTTGTCTTTCACGTGGTTAGTGCCTAACCTGGTGTCATATAAGTTTCTATGACGCCCGCGGGCCTCTGACTTGGCTTTTACATTCCGTCCCAATAAAGATCTTTTTAATCTAACCTGGGCCTCAAGTCTGCTATTACAATAGTGTCAGATTGATTTCATATTTGTTGATTTTGACAAGTTTGGTAATCGATGGTGTCATTATAACTTTCCAATGGTCAACCACTGGCACTCCATTGAAGGAAATGGCATGGAATGGTTAAGATGTTAAGAGGTGTTTTACATCCTTTACAGTCTATAAAGGGTGCAAAAAACCTCTTAACGAAGCCGAAAGGCACTCTTTCTCTCCGTCATTGCGATCAGTTTTTTGTTCAACACCGTACCTGGGAACCTTCTAGTTACGGAGATTTTGTGGGTCAAAGTTCCAACTTTTTGACAAGATTTTTTTTAAATACAAGTTTTTAATGTAAGGTTTTTACTTTAAACACCTCCACGACCCCCTAACTATTCAATCCATCCATCAGCACAATGTTTTGAGTGCTTTACATTGAGTTCTACCAGAAAACATGATTTTTCACACCAAAACAAAAAGTTGTTTCCCAGCAATAATTGTTGAGTAAAGTTACTTAGTTTGAAGTACAGAATGCTTGGTGCTGGACGGCTTCGTGATGAGCTTGATTACACCCTTTTTTTTTTTTTTAGGATGGGAAATCATCATCAAATGACTTCTCCCGCTCTGGGCGGAGCAGGAGGGAGTGTCAGACTTTTACTGACTAAAACCCATTCATGTTCCTTCATCGCCCTTTGTGTTCCGGGGCCACGGTATCTCTTTCGAATAGTCCCGCAGCCCCGGCAGGCTTCGGCCCTTGCAGACCCCTTCCCTATTGCTGACTCTATTTGAGGCGCGCGTGGAACACGAACGCCTCGACACGGCCTGTCGTCATGAGACGGAAGGACGGCGAGCTAGCCCATAGCTCCCCGTCCCCAGGCCCGCGCCTACGGTGGCCGGAAGCCACCACGTGGCCCCCGACGCCCGGGGCGTCTCCCGCGGCGGCCGGGACGTGAGGATATCTCCCTCTCACGTTCCGCCACCTCCTTCGCTAGCATGACTGCTTCGCAGAAGGAGGTGACGGCGTGCTTGTTTACACCCTGTATATATATAAAGTAAGAAACTGACTAGCTGACTGGTTCACTGACTGATCGACCAACGCACAGCTGAAACCGCTGAGTCTAGAAGCATGAAATTTTGCTCAAACCTTCCTTAAATAACGTAAGTGTGCACTAAGACGGGATTTTTGGAAATTCATCCCCTAAGGGGTTAAAACGAGGGTTGAAATTTTGGATGAAACTGGGTCAATTTTGCGAACGAAGTCATGGGCAAGTATCTAAACTAATATTATAAAGAGGAAAGATTTGATTTTTTGTTTGTTCGTTTTTTACGCTTTAACTCAAGAACTCCTAAGCTATTTAAAAAAAATCTTTCACCATTAGAAAGCTACATCTTTACCGAGTAACATAGGCTATAAATTATATTGATATCATGCAAATTAGCCGAGCTATCACAATTTTCGCGGACGAAGTCTCGGGCGAAGTGCTACGACTATAACTTCGTTTGCACTATTATAGTGTACATAATTATATGGATGCTGAGAAGCTACTTTAGTACGTACCTAATGTATGAGCCTAGTTTGAATAGGAGGAAGAAGAATATCATTATTTTTACTTGCAAAACAAAGTCTATCTCTATGCTAACAGTTCTAAAAATAATACACGATTTATTCAGGGACTTTGGCGAACCAAAGAAATCTAAATAGCTTTTAGGCATGCCATAATATAGACGGACAAACTAAAACTAATTGCTTATGTAAATCTAAACACATCTTTATCAAACAGAAGGCGCGAATGTCAAGAACCGCGCATTAATGTATATTGTGAATACGACCAACTTTTTCCTCTTCACTACTTTTTAGGGTTCCGTAGATAATTTTAAACAAGAATTTGTGTGGACACTACAACTAAAAAACCTGACTACTGAAAATTCACGTTCTTATTAAATTCGGGGTTAACAAGGTAAAAACGACTCCTTCTATTGGCCACAATAACGAATCGATTGACACCGAATTCATCAAAATCGGATGAATAGTTTAGGCGGTACGGAGGAACAAACGTAAATACAAACATATGGACTGCTAAAATCATAACCCTTCCTTTTCAGGTATTTATGTTTACAAGGCAGATGTGAGTGGCGACGCCGGGAGGGGACGCCCTAGAAGGACATACACTGACCTCATTGGTGGGGTTCTTCAGTAGGCTCAGGTGCGTAGTACTCGCAACCAGCGTGCGTGTATGACCAGATGTATGAACGTGGACGAGGCAAAAGGAGTGTGTGAGGATATTAGCAGGTGGCATTATATAGTTTCTCCCTATCCCTGTGGGTATCTTAATAAATGTTTTTGTACGAGTACTTACTTGATTTAAAAGGGAACACTTTTTGACATTCTGTTTGTCCGTCAGATGAGGCACAAACAAAGTGATGCCTATACCCAGCACAGTGGGTGAAGTCAGGCTGTGGATGACGATGATGATGACGGATTTGAAATGCAGGAAAATAAGAGTACACACAGGAACAGAAGCTTTTGCAGGGGACCATCATCCGCTTAGCCTTTTCGCTAGCTTTCGAGGGGGCTTTTCGAATCAAAATGAGCAAACCTCTCAAATCTAAATTTTATAACAATGTATTTGTTTACCAACAACAAATGAACAAAAACTGTACGTAAGCTGGCTCTGGCCCTATAGTCTACTATAGAAAATAACTGGTAAAAAAGCACAGCAAAAGACGTTTTTGAGAATTATTAATCCCCTAAAGAGGTTTCATAGAGGATGAAAGTTTGTACAAAAATTTGGCACTTTTAATAAAAATAAACCAAAATATTTATTTCCTTCAAACGCATGTCATGTCGGTGATAAAATAACAATCAGAATCAAAATCGTAAACATACATTAATAAGGTTTCAATTTCCCGAAATGTTGGAATTTTTATGTTTTCGGGAAATTGATTTGCCACATAAAAATAAAGAGTTTACGACCAATTTTATTTTGCATAAAAAACAACAACAAATAATTGGGGCGAAAAAAATTGTTACGGAACACTCTCCCATCCGACTGGCACTAAACAAGTCTTTGGTCTAACACAAAAACTCATCACTACATTTAATTTTAAGTACGGAACTTTTTTCTATGTAAAACAAACTCGTGATCAGCTTATGTAGAACTGGATTTCCTTCAGAAGGTATATAAATGCAGGCAAGAGGTATATTCATGCAGTATTCAATCCAACTTTGTAAGATGAATTCGTTCGTTGTGCTCTGTGTCGCCCTGGTAGCTGGCATTCACGCCGCGGTAAGTTTTTATGTTTTTTTTTCTAATACTAGCTGACCCGCGCAACTTCGTCTGCGATATATAAGAGAGACAGGAATTTAATTAAGTAACCACGTTTCCGAACAAATGATGCTCGAATTTAATTAAGTAACCACGTTTCCGAACAAACAATGCTCTTTCAATATAGTCTATGGCTGTGAATGACATTGACATTCGTTACGCGCGTTTTTTTAAATATGCAAAATTAAATGTATATTTTTCAATATTTCTGAGAGATTTTCTTAATATTTTTTTAACCTTCTCCTAATAATAACAAAAAAAGAATTAGTGAAATCGGTCCAGCCATCCACGCGTGATGCCGTGACCAAGGATGTATAAGATAATTATCAGAATTGAAATTAGGTAATAAGGTAGTAATTAGATGGACCGATG
This sequence comes from Xestia rhomboidea, assembly GCA_963853795.1. Taxonomy (NCBI): domain Eukaryota; kingdom Metazoa; phylum Arthropoda; class Insecta; order Lepidoptera; family Noctuidae; genus Xestia; species Xestia rhomboidea. The sequence goes on from OY970783.1 coordinate 2,188,099, forward strand.
ACCTGGTGAAGGTTGCGGGGAGCCGCTGGATGCAAGTCGCACGGGACCGGTCAATGTGGCGACCCTTGGGGGAGGCCTATGTCCAGCAGTGGACGTCTGCACGCTGAAATGCTGACGATGATATCAGAACATAACATAACGCCTGTTATCCCCAAGGGGTTAGGCTCACGTGTACCTAATGGTCAACGGGATCAGTTGACCAATTCAGAAATTCATTAGGTCGACTGATCCCGCGGGATCCGATGTCCACATTTTGCCAGATACCAGGTTAAGTCCCGTGAAACAGGAAAACAAGCCTATCGCAATCAAAATAACATCACGCCTGTAATCTATGAAGGGTTAGGCAGAGGTTTATCTAATGGTACACCCGCATTTTGCCAGTTATGTTTAAGTCCCATGTAATATGGGGCGAGCCTACTGCCATCAACCGGGTACAAAGAAGAAAGAAAAGAAAGAAAAGGCGGACCTAGTTATCTGTATCTGGGGTGTAAAAAAAGACCCTTAATGAAGCAGAAAAGTAAGTGTAGCACAAAAGATTTTATTTTATATGTTGATTGCAATTTTTTGTTCTGGACCATTTCTGGGAACCCTCTAGTTACGGAGATATTGGAAGTCAAAGTTACAACTTTTACAATTTTTTTTTTTTACTTTTTCTTTTTTTTTTAAATTACAAACAGACACTGTAATAGGCATGACGACAGTATCAAAAAATTGCAAATCTATTTAGTCCGTCAGTTAGAGTATTGGAAATTAATGGACACGTATTTATTGTTTTTGTAAATCAATGAATATTGGCAAAAGATAAAACGCATCAAAACTCGGGAGTGGGGGCTCGTGACGTCACAACTAGCTAAAAATTATACCATGGCGTGACGTATTGAGAATTTAAAAGCGTCATATTTTCGTCAATTTTGGTTTACGTAACAAAAGAAAAAACACGGGTCAAATATTTTTTGATAATCTAAGTGACGGACTAATTAGATTTATTTGTCGTCTAGCCTATTATCGACCCGTAAAATACTATACGAGATGTAAACGGACCCTTCACGAAGCCGTCAATCAAGCATTCTGTACCTCAAATTAAGTACCTACCTTACGCAAAAATCAATGCTAGATTACGAACTTTTTTTTAGGGTGAAAAATCTCGTTTTACGGTAGGACTCAAAGTAGCGCATTCAAAACATTCTGTTGATAGATGCATTGAATAGTAAGGGAGCCATGGAGGTATTTAAAGTGAAGTTATAACATCAAAAACCTGTATTGAAAAAAAAAAAAACTTGTGAAATTGTTGGAACATTGAAATGATAAAAAATGATGTTTATTTTGCAAGTACGTTTTTACCAACATTATTACATGTCATTTTTAAAAACTAGATGGGGCCGGTGTTTCGTACCTGACTCTGAGAAGAAACAGCCGAAACAAACTACTATTTTTACACCCAATCTGTACTTCTTACATCTTATCTTTAACTTTAATATTATAAAGTTGAAGAGTTTGTTTGGTTGAACGCGCTAATATCAGGAACGACTGGTTCAAGTTGACAAATTATTTTCTTGTTGGATAGCCAATTTATCGAGGAAGGCTTTAGGGTATACAGGTTGTAAATAGACTCTTCACGAAACCGTCAACCAAGCATTCTGTACATCAAACTAAGTAATTCTACGCAAAAAAAAAAAATTGCTGGGAAATGACTTTTTTTGGGGTGAAAAATCACGTTTTTCGGTAGAACTCACTAACAACACACTTACTCACAACAACAACTCTCAACTCACTTAAAACATTGTGCTGATGGATGGATTGAATAGTAGGGGACTATTCAATCCATCCATCAGCACAATGTTTTAAGTGAGTTGAGAGTTGTTGTTGTGAGTAAGTGTGTTGTTAGTGAGTTCTACCGAAAAACGTGATTTTTCACCCCAAAAAAAGTCATTTCCCAGCAATTTTTTTTTTTTGCGTAGAATTACTTAGTTTGATGTACAGAATGCTTGGTTGTGAAGGTGTTTAAAGTAAAAATATTACATGAAAAACATGTTTTAAAAAAAAAGTGAAATAGTTGGAACTTTGACCCCCAATATCTCCGTAACTAGAAACTTCCCAGATATGGTCTAGAAAAAAAAATATATATATAACATCTCGTTACGACCACTAGGTGCGAGGTATCGATGAAAAATGTTGTAGAAACGGAGAAAATAGTTTTTTTAAACAATAATTTCACGCCAATTCAGGATTTCACGGACGAAGGTCGCGAGCAACAGCTAGAATACCTAGTTATAAAATAGTTTGCCCTGACTGACTATCAACACTCAAACCACGGAGCAGATCGATCTAAAATTTTGCATACAGATAGCTGCTATGGCGAAGGCATCCCTTGAGTAAGGATTTAGGACCTTCCACCCCTAAACGGGTGTAATGGGGGTTAAAATACATACAACAATGAGTTCCATTCAATCGACATTCTTTTTCTAAGTAAAAATGCATTTAGGAAGCAAATCCAAGCAACCCCAAAGGACCAGCAAATTACTGTATAATAAGATATTTAAAAACGTAATGTTAAATACGCACACATATTATTTTTTTCTTTTATGTATAATCACATACATGTAATATGTATCCGATCGCGATCGAATCAGAAATGAAGACATCCGCAAGAGAACCAAGGTTACAGACGTAGCCCGAAGAATTGCCAAACTTAAGTGGCAGTGGGCAGGGCACATTGCTCGCAGAACGGATGGCCGATGGGGCCGAAAAGTTCTGGAGTGGCGACCGCGAACCGGAAGACGTTGCGTTGGAAGACCTCCCACTAGGTGGACCGACGACCTGGTGAAGGTTGCGGGAATCCGCTGGATGCGAGACGCACGGGACCGGCAATGTGGCGACACTTGGGGGAGGCCTATGTTCAGCAGTGGACGTCTTGCGGCTGAAATGATGATGATGAATATGTATTTAAAATATTGTTACGAATTCGTAACCCATGATCCCACGAAGTAGACACAATAGTTAAACAATGGCGTCTCGACCAAATCGGTCATTTGACAGTTCATGATTTATTGTGCTACTGAAATAAATAAAAGTTTGTAAGAGAATCCCCGTGAAGGGACGAAACACGTGTCAAGTTTTGGGTGCTTGCCATGCTAATTATTATTGCTTTTCCTGCATATGCATATTTTTACGGGCGGGAATATTTTGCATAACATTTAAGTTTAGTTGATAATGATTGATAGCTCCTGCTCAAAGTTGACATAAAACAAAGAGGGCACTTGAGAGATAGAGAATGCTCAATAAAGTGTAGATTGATTTATTTATTCAGGAAAATCCATATCTATTTTGTTTGTGCTACATAATAACAATTACAAATAAACTTATTAGTCTTACTATCTTACAATTTCTTACTTAATTATATACGTACTATTAAAAATACGAAAATTTGGATGGATGATGTTTGTTACTCAATCACGCCAGAACGGCTGTACGGATCTGGATGAAATTTGGCAAAGAGATAGTTTATAATCTGGATTGACACCTAGGCCATTTTTATCCCAGTAACAAAATCCCTGGGGACAAATTCCGACGTCCACGAGGGCGAAGCCGCGGGGAACAGCTAGTATGATACAAACATAGCCATCGCTTTAGTAGTCGTAAGCGCTACTAGTGAGCATGAAATCCTGGGTTCGATTCCTAGGTCGCGCAAAGTCCCATTGGGATTTCCATCTGGATTTTCTCAGTAGCAGCCACCGGGAGACTAAATGATTAACCCCCGAATACTGAAACGTCACTCAAAATTTAGGGGCTGCTTAACATTTGAGCAGCTCCTAAACTTTTAATTTCGTATGGCCAAACGTCACTTTTGAATATCTGTTAGATTTAAGTGCTACTTAAATTTTGAGTGGCGTTTCAGTATTCGGGGGTAAGCAGAGAAGTACCTTATCCACTCCTACATTTCGCCAGTTAAGTTAGTCACCTTGGATAGTAGGGGAGACTATCGCTATCAATCGGGCCCGAATCTAGACTCCATAGCTGCTACTGAGAAATTCTCCAAACTACTGTTAAGGAATAATGAGTGACGAATACTTGACTAACAACCCTTATATCTCTATCTCTCTCTTTCAGAACGTGACTCTCCCTCCGAACCAACTAGACAAAGCCCAAAAGACCGCATCCGAATGCATCAAGGAAAGCAGCGTGTCTTCCGAAGTTTTAGCCGAAGCGAAGCAAGGACACTTCACAGAAGACGAAGGCCTGAAGAAATTCACCTTCTGCTTCTTCAAAAAAGCAGGGATCGTCGATGCTGATGGCAAGTTGAACATCGATGAAGCCATCGCTAAGCTCCCACCTGGAGTTGACAAGGACAACGCAAGGAAAGTCCTTGAAGAATGCAAGTCGAAATCAGGAAAGACAAAGGAGGATACCGCTTTTGAAATCTTCAAGTGCTACCGCGGGGGAGTGCACGACCATATCGTGCTAGGTCTTTAAGCAGTAACAAAACGTATGGAACACGATAATTTAGTTGTATACAGTCCCACTCGCCCGCCTGTTTACAGACCAAGAGAGTTAAAGACCAGTGTCTATCGACTTTCTACTTACAACGATATTCAACAGGAAAGACGTAAGCTTTACAGTAGCTTATGTCAATCCTATACGTTATTGTCTTCACCATCATCGTTGTCGCTGATGAAATAACACTTTGTGTACGCCCCTTTGTCACTTTAACAAAGGCCCTCATGTAACTTTGTCAAGGCCTTTTTGTCTCTTAGTTAAGGCCCCATAGTCACTTTGTCTAAGCCCTGTCACTTTGTCTAAGCCCTCTTGTCTCTTTGTTTAAGCCCTCTCGTCACTTTGTTTAAGCCCTCTTGTCACTTTGTCTACGCCTTCTTGTCACTTTGCCAAAGCCCTGTTTACTACCGTTATCGTTGGTTCCATAGCCATCAGGTCAGTAAATATGATGTTAGTAATGTTTTTGTAGAACCCTTGTTAGCTAAACGTTGTGATATTTACATTTTTTTTGTATTTTTGTCTGTGTGGACTGAGTTACCAACTAAATTATTGTTGTTATTTATTATGAACTATTAAACATTAACTACAAATGTGTATTTTTTCTCATAAGCATCATGTTCCTAGCCTCTTACCAACTGAGTAGTGGTCGGGGCTTGAATACCAGTTTTTTACATGGAGCGACTGCTTAGCTTCTCTCCAGATACAACCCATTTATTGGGTAATAAGAAAAGTATTTTATTAATGTAGATATTTTACAGATGATTATTTCTGTGCTTTTGGTATGGGGTTTGGTGGGGTTTAGTATGGGGTCAAAGACTGGGTTCGATACCGAAGTACTGCTGCTAAAAACACTAGCATTTCATATAAAAATAAATATAATTAAGCTCTGGTCAAATGAAAGCGAATCCCCGCACGATAAGTGACGAGTTTGCAAAACCGCTAATAATCGTGTATCTTCTTCATAAAATAACAAAAGCAAACCCCGTCGTGCGCGAGGAGCGCCTTAGTTAAACCAAAGCTTTATGAGGATATCAAAACAACGAGTTAATCAACACTTCAACAAAACTAACCAAACAGGAATTCCAAGGACATGTCAATCCTAACGACAGGCTTTTCATAGTTATTTAACCTCAGACAGCAGCAGTCTGACAGCACCCTTATTACGGATCAAATAACGATCAATATCATTTTGACAGGCTTGTCAGTTAAATGTAAATAACTAATGTACCTCGGCAGTATTGCATCTACCTTAGTAAGATGAAGAAGTTTTTTATATTGTGTATTGTCCTGGTTGCTAGGATTCATGCCGAGGTGAGTATTGTTGTACTATTATTGAGTTTCACTCTGTCGTCACTCAGTTACTGGGTTGTGGAGGTCAGATAGGCAGTCGCTCCATGTCAAATACTGGCATTAGAGAGGACGACGCTTTTTTTTTCGGATGGGAAATCATCAAATGACTCCTCCCGCTCTGGGCGGAGCAGGAGGGAGTGTCAGAATTTTACCGACTAAAACCCATCCATGTTCCTTCATCGCACTTTGTGTTCCGGGGCCACGGTATCTCTTTCGAACCGAATAGTCCCGCAGCCCCGGCAGGCTTCGGCCCTTGCGGACCCCTTCCCTATTGCTGACTCTCTTTGAGGCGCGCGTGGAACACGAACGCGCCGTCGACACGGCCTGTTGTCATGAGACGGACGGTACGACACACAATTGGTGAAAATTTAAGGAGATTATTGTACCAGTGATTGGTGTATGTTTGTACGGAGTTACAGCTTAATTCAAGGCTGAGTTTGGTAGTATTTTTTATCAGAATGTAAATTTAAAAAAAAAAAGCATGCTCCCAACGAGTTTATTATATTTCTCTCTTTCAGTTCGTCTCACCTTTTCCAATGGAATATGATCAGGTTGTAGACGCCTGTCGCATGGAAACAGGTTACACAGACGAAGTGTTTGACAAAGAAGAGGAAAGCTATTTTTCCGAAAACAAAGGGCTCAGGATATTCAACTTTTGCTTCCTAGATAAAACTGGTCTCGTCAATAGAGACGGGAAGTTAAATATCGATTATACTTTAGCTGCCCCTAGTTTACTAAAGAATATAGTGGAACACTGCAATCGTCGTCAAGAAAAGTATCCAGAGAGCGTATTCTCTACATGTTTCCACACCGGAGTATCGATTAATATGCGGTTTTCAGAATTGTAAGTACACATTTCTTGTAAACATTTGCTAGTCTTGTTATGGCGACTTCAGGAGCTAAACGCGAGTTTTATAATGCAAAAAAGCATATGATTCACTGCAATAAACAAAACCAGAAAAATATATGATATTCTTCAGGATATATGCTAGTATGATAGTGTTTTGAAAACACAATACAACTAATTTTACTCGATAAAAAAATCACAAACTTATCTCTAAAAATTTCTTGTTACGAGTGAAAAACATACTAAAATACATGCGATCATTCTGATTTTTAGGCAAATAATTCTACAAGCAACATATTAGTATGATAGTGTTTTATTTTTTACAGAATAAAATATATATCGCACTGGCCCAATCTGTAATCATATATTGTATCTCGGTATGGGGTGGAGCAGCTAAGTCGTATTTTATAGATCTGGAGAGGGCACAGAGATCCTTGATTAAGGTCATGTACTGTAAACCCTACAGGTTCCCTACTGAAACTCTATACGCAATCTCTAAGCTGATCTCCGTCAGAAAACTCCATATACTACACATGGTACTAAGTTATCACAAAATTCTACCCTTTAGCCATGACAATCTTAAAAAAAGTCGGTGTGATACATATCTGCCCTGCTGATGCCCCTACATACTCAGCACGTTAAATTTTTGCTAGTCGTCAAAATGTAACTCAAGCTCCAGGCGTCTATAATAAAGTAAATCGCATACTTAACATTTACCCTATGCAGCTGTACGAGTGTAAGAAGACATTAACTGAATGGCTCTTCACACTTAATTATGATGCCGTTGAAGACATTTTGGCGACTCTGGGTTGAGCGTCATGCATACTGACACACACACACACATACTTACACTCCAACACACACACACACACACACTCACTTCCACACTCATTCACACATACACACGCCCACTCACACAAGCACCCACTCTTACACACAAAATATACATCCACACACTCATGAACACACTTATAAACACACATTTATACTAAACACACTGCCATAAACACGATTCTCATTTTTTTTTTTTTAATTTTTCTTTTTATAGGTTTTTTCTCTTTTTTTTTAATGTGTAACTTATACCTAATTAGCACAGATAAACAATTGTTAATTAATTCGAGGAAGAACGAGGTTTATCCCATCACAAGTATCTTCGGATTACTTTCTGGGAAGTCCCGGCAACTTAACTGTATAGATTTAAGATAATAAACTCATTTTTTTTTTGTAGACCGTTAAATAGATTTTATGTAGATCGCAAAAAAAACACTCATTTCGCACTATTCGGCCCGCAGTGACTGACGTAACAACCACTTTGTAGTGCAAACTGATTAGAACTTTATTCTAAAAGTATTTCAAACGAAGTTTGAACCACCACAAATAGAGTTGCTAATTTAGCTCCTGTAGTCGCCTTAAGGAGCTTTTGAAGCTCAGAGAAGAGACTGACTCTTTATTATATTTTGTTGGTTTGTTGACATCGACGGGTTAGCTGCTATTAACATAATATTCATATCTCTAGCAGTAATAAACTTATACGTGCCAAAAACCTCACTCAGATCGTAGACACCTGTCGCATGGAAACTGGTTACACAGACGAAGTGTTAGCTGAGGAGAAGAAAAGTGATTTAAACAGACACGCAGGACTCAAAAAATTCAACGGTTGCTTTCTTAAAAAAACCGGTTTCGGAGCTCATGAAGAGTTTGATATCGATGATTATTTAGCAGTGATTCCCCGATATAATGTTACGGAAATTACTAAGCTCTGCATGTCGCAAACTATCGAAAAGATTATCCCAAACAGTGGCACTTTTCTCTCCGCATGTCTCCACTTAGGAGTATCGATGTATATTCGGGCTACTCAAGTGTAAGTAATACAGTTTGTTTTCCTTAGTATTTTAAGTTTTTTTGCACTCCTAAACTGGCCATATTTTCCCGGCATTGTTTGATGGCATCCAAAAAGTCTGACAACCATTCTTACCAAGGGGTATCGTATTACCCAGTACTAACTTGGTTGTGGAGGTCAGATAGGCAGTCGCTCCATGTAAAATACTGGTATTCAGCTGCATCCGATTAGCCCTTGATCTGTCCACGAAGTAGACACAATAGTTAAACAATGGTGTCTCGAACAAATCGGTCCTTTTACAAATCATGATTTATACTGGAAGCCTACCCCAACATAGTTGGGAAAAGGCTAGGCAGATGATGATATGTGATGGCATCTCATTGCCAGCAATATTTAAAATGAGACCCGAGAATACTTGTACAATCGACGCTCAGAAATATATTCTGTAGCCCGACACGTATTAAGGTGCTTTGAAACTGTAGCGGTACTACAAAAAGTACTACTTACTACTATGACATGAATGATGAAGTAACAAGCGATATACGTCATAAGTCCTACATCGCGCAAGCAAAGTTATTCGCGACATAAGACTATACAAGAACCCGACAACAACTGTCGGGCAGTAGCGCACCAGACACAACACCCGTCTGGTCGGAGGATCCTCCCTTTTCCACGGGATATGAAGAGCTTTACACCCTGTTCTTCGGACTCCCAACTTGGTGACCCCGAAATGGACGTCAAAGCAGCCGAAAAAAAAAAATCGCGTTAAAAATATTCCCCTAAACATTAATTCCTATGTTGATTTATCAATCTCGACAGAACATTTTGTACTAATATATTTAAATTTTCTCTTACAGACAGCACTCTGCCCCAGCAGGTGCAACCATTCACGTCACTCAGATCGTAAAAGACTGTCGTGCGGAAACAGGATTCACAGACGAAGAGGTTAACAAGGAACGAGGAGTCAAATTTAGTGAACTGAAAGGCCTGAGGGAATTCAATGATTGTTTCTTAGAAAAAACCGGTGTCATCACCAGTGGTGGTAAATTAAATATCGATGCGGCTTTAGCAAAACTTCCGCCTAGTTTTGCTAAGCCCATTATCGAGCACTGCCAGGCAAATATTATTTTAAAGTATACGACGGACAGCGTTCATGACTTCTCTACCTGTTACCATCATGGAATCCAGAGCGAAATTAAAAGTGTATACGGATTCACATTTTTTTGGAAAATGGTTGTACCTGGCACTTCATTTGTAAAAAAAAAATTATTACTTCAATTTATGATGATGATTTTGATCGAAAAGATTAGCATATCAGCTAGGCGGTAAACGGTATTTTGTTAAGATGTAGCTCTACAGCTTGTTTCAGAAAGCTGTGATCATATTTAAGGTTCTGGTTCAAACTATTAAGGCGACTACAGGAGCTAAATTAGCAACTCTGTGGTGGTCCAAACTTCGTTTGAAATACTGTTAGAATAAAGTTTTAATCAGCTTGCACTACAAAGTGGTGGTAACGTCAGTCTTTTGCGATTTATAAAAAATCTATTGATTGGACTTACAAAATAAAACACTATGATGCTAATATGTTGCTTGTAGAATTATTTGCCAAAAAATCAGAATGATCGCATGTATTTTAATACGGTTTTTACTCGTTAGAAAAATTTTTAGAGACGTTAGTAATTTTTTTTATCGAGTAAAATAAGTTGTATTATCCAACACTATTGAGTAAGTAAGTAAGTAGTAGTAGTAGTTCTGTTTAAGTTGTATTATGTTTTCAAAAACTATCATACTAGCATATATCCTAAAGAATATCATATCTATTCTGGTTTTGTTTATTGCATTGAATCATATGCTTTCTTGCATTATAAAACTCGCGTTTAGCTCCTGTAGTCGCCTTAAGGTTCTGGTACAAACTGTCGAACTGGTTAACTTTCTCCATGAGAACAATATCGTAGTCACGAAAAAGTAATCAGTCCGCACCAAACTTCAATACCCACTTGAACTAAATGAATGGCACATCTGATTATTACTTGGGCACAGTCACTTTGTCTAAGCCCTTTTGTCACTTTGTCAAGGCCCTCTTGTCACACTGCCTAAGCCATTTGTCACTTTACTTTTTCAATCACTAGGTAAGGTAAGTTTGTGACATTATTCATTTTGTGCCCTTGTTAGCTACAAATTGTGATTCTTTGAACTGTTCACCTGTTAAGTTCTATTAGATGACCGTATATTTTGTTTATTTTTATTTCAATTGTGCAACAAGCATATCTTAAATGGATTGAAATAAATGATTCAGAATAGTTGTTTTTCACGATACATGATTTTTGTTTCTGTGGACGATGTTACCATCTAAATTATTGTTGTTATTATAAACTATTGAAAATTATCGTCGAGTGTGTCTGTTTTTCTAATCAATTTAACCTGACGATAAAGCACAGAATTTGGTTATGGAAAATGTTCACGGGAATAAAAAAAATGTGTAAATTGTTTTCGAAATCGAAGAAAATATTGTGTATTAAACGTACTGGTCAAACCGCCGCGCAGAATATGTGGCAATCCTCTCGCGACTATTGTATCAAGTAACTTATATGGAGGCGTTCAAACTGGTGCAAATAAATTTAAAGTTAAAGTTTGGTCCAGCATGGCCATATTACTGTCACCTTTGGGATGGCTCAGCCAAATACCAACTAGCCAGACTCGACTCTGTTGAGCGCGATATATAAGAGGCTCATTGACGACGTTAAGCTGGCGGGTACCAAACATCACAGCCTGGCCCACCGCTGCAAAGTTGCATGCTTATCGCTCATTTACAGACTATACTTCGGTGAGTGTGCTCAAGAGCTCCACGAGCTCATTCCACCATTTCCCTTCTTCCATCTGAGTCCAGATGTACTGCGGGTTATCACTCATACCTTGACGATATTCGACACATTCACACGAAGCGCTTTGCTACATCTTTTATTATGCGCACAGTCAAGGAGTGGAATTCCCTGCCTGCGTCGGTGTTACAGAGTTCATATTATAACCCGAATTAAAAGTAAGTTAAAAAAGTGTAAAGAAAGTTTAAGTTGCGAGTTTATAGGCTTCTTTAGGGTAGCTCGTCAAAAGCGTTCAAGAGGCAGATTGAAGTCAAAAGGTAAGCCTATTTAACAAACAAAAAAAAAGAATAGCTTCGTCACATAATAATCATTAAAACAATAGACGCGCGTAGTCTCGTCCAGCGCGGTTTCCCGAGCTGAACGAGTTTTACTAAAGCTTAGTGATGGTAAGCTTTATGATGACGAGGTTATCAACATTTAATCAAGAAATATAAAGTCAATGACGTACAATCCTAATCTAAATAACAAGCTTTTGCCCACGGCATCGCTAGCGTCATGGGTGCAAAAAACGCCACGAGAACTTTTTCATTATATTATAGCAATGATAATTAAGGGTAATGACACTAACCAAATGGGAAATAATTTTCGCATTCGGATCAGTAGTACAAACTTTGCCTCTTTATAATATTACTAGCGGACGTCACGCAATCTCACCCGCGTAGTTTCCGTTCCCGTGAGAGTACGGGGATAAAATATAGCCTATGTTACTCGCTGATAATGTAGCTATCCATTGCTCAAATCGGTCGAGTAGTTTTAGAGTTAAACCGTAACAAACAAACAAAAAATCAAATCGTTCCTCTTTATAATATTAGTTTAGACTACAGAAGTATATTTAGACAGTTTTCCTCGTTTAAAATTTAAAATATCTTCTGACTAACTGGTTTTATCTAAGGAAGTATTTAAATGTAGATTTGTAATGTGTCTTAGCAGTATTGAATCTATCTCAGAAAGATGAAAACGTTTCTTACATTGTGTGTTGTCCTGGTACCTAGGATTCAAGCCGAGGTGAGTATGGTTGTACTGTTATTGAGATTTACTCTCATCGTCACCTAGTTACTGGGTTGTACTACAGGTCATATTCAGCAGTATCCGATCAGACTGTCCGACCCCCAACATAGTTGATGAAACGATTAGAGTCGGAATTAATGATAGGTTTTAATTAATAATTAAACCAGGTTGCTATTAAAGCGACATTTAAATTGTGTCTAGGGGTTGTTTGAGCCCCCTATTATTGGTCTGGCTCACAATAAGTATTGAATTGATTCTCTGAGTATCAAATGTCTAAATTAAGAATCAGGCTATAAAACCACGGGGCTGCGGGACTGTTCGAAAGAGATACCGCGGCCTTGGAACACAAAGGGCTAAAAAGGAACATGGATGGGTTTTAGTCAGTAAAAGTCTGACACTCCCTTCCGCTCCGCCCAAATTTTTTCCATGCTTTAAAGTGTTTGGCAGAAAATTCCATACACGATATTAAATAATAAATAAAAAAATATCGCTGGAAATTATACACAGCGCCATCTAGTGCCACACTAAGCAACGAGGCTTGTGTCGTCGACACCAGATAGTTGATTTACTACGTTGATAGTTTTTGTTTGTAAATACATACTTATTAAACATATACATCCATGACTCGGAAACAAATGTCCATGTTCATCACACAAACATTTGCTCCTACCGGGATTCGAACGTGGGACCCTAAGAACGTAAGGCAGCCTCACTACCAGGTCGTCAGAAGTATCTGGCAGTATAAAAAGTGGCCGTCGCGTCGGTACAATGTATGCATACGCTCACAGTTCGAAATAACACTACTTGATGCCAAATGCTGTCTGGCGGCCCTATGGCCCAGCTGTATGTTTGTACGGATTTACGGACTCGAGGCTAAGTCTTAGTATTTTTTACCAGATCGTAAAATCGTGAAAAACAATAATAAACTACACAAATTAAACCACGCGATCGACTAGTATATTATACTTCTCTCTTTCAGTTCATCTCGCCCTTTCCAATGGAATATGATCAGATCGTAGATGCCTGTCGTATGGAAACTGGTTACACAGACGAAGTGATAGCTGAGGAGGTGAAAAGTGATTTAAACAAAGACACAGGGCTCAAAAAATTCAACAATAGCTTTCTTGAAAAAAAAACGGTTTCGGAGCCAATGAAATGTTTGATATCGACGATGCTTTAGTAAAGATACCGCAAAGTAATGTCACAAACATTATTGAGCTCTGCGAGTCAAAAACTACAAAAAAGATAATTCCTGATAACGTCCCTTTTCTCTCCGCATGTCTCCATCTGGAAGTATTGGATTATTTTCGGTGGACTAGATTGTAAGTACAGTTACTTTTGCATACTTAGTCTCGTTTTTTAAGCAGTCCATTCACATTAATTACTATGTTGGTTTATCGAACTCGACAGGACACTTTATACTTACAAATTTTCATTCCCCCTTACAGTCGGCCAATAACCGTACTCCCTGAAACCGATCACGTAATTCAGATCATAAATGCCTGTCGCATGAAAACCGGATTCACAGACGAAGTGCTTCACGAGGTGAAAGAAAGCAATTTTACTCAAGAGGAAGGTCTCAAGAAATTCAATTACTGCTTTCTAGAAAAAACTGGTGTAATCACGAGTGATGGGAAACTAAATATCGATGCGGCTTTAGCAAAACTTCCGCCTAGTTTTGTTAAGCCCATTATCGAGCACTGCCAGGCAAATATTATTTTAAAGTTTACGACGGACAGCGTTCATGATTTCTCTACCTGTTACCATCATGGAGTCCAGGACCAAATTTCGCTTGTACTGATAGAGCCATTCTCAGTCTCTTTGCAACTTGTTATACCTGGTACTTCTTTTGCTAAAAATGTTTTTATTTTGTAAGTTCTCATACTACTAGCGATAGCACTATAGATATTTATGCTCTGCGTGTGATTAAAAATATTGTTTATATCAATTTATTATTTTCATTGTCCTTCAAACACCACGGGGTGTTTCCAAGTATAATACCTATTCTATAAATTTAAGTATTGAAACTATCTATTTGTACGTCACAAAATCAAATATCAGCCTTTGGTAAAACAACAATTTCCTGGGTATAGTCACTTTGTCAAAGTCCACTTGTCTAATCGTTAAGGCTCTCTTGTCACACTATCTGGGCCATTTTGTCACTTTGCTTAGGCCCTTTTGTCACTTTGTCTAGGCCTCGCAATAACTTTCTACAGCCACCGGGTCAAATAAGTATGGTAGCACTAATCAACTATTTCTATGTTATGATGCGTGTTATTTTATTTCCTTGTTAGCAGGTAAACAGGTGGGCAAGTTGTGGTCGTTTTTAACCGTTTACCTTTTAAGGTTTTTACACGACTGCCCAAAAAAACCAGTGTTATGTTTTCAGGGTACATGTATGTATGTATGTTTGTGAGTTTCTTTATTCCGCCCAAAACTTCTAAACGCCTAAACCGATTTCGATGTACTATCGAGGACACTCCCGCCTGATCACCACTAAGCTAAATTTTGCTTGCACTTACAACATGGAAACGCTCTCTAGCCCCGCCCCGTTGATTTTGTATAGAAATAATGAATGAAAAGATACCGATCGACGACGCACGCCAAAACAGAGTTATTGTTATTTTGCGCGCTAAAGTTGACGCTTTCATAATAGGCCTAAACTTTAAGGAGGCATGGTTCGGCGCCTCCGCATGATTTAAGCGAAAAATATTTTAACTGATTAGGCGGAAAAGACCACGACTGTACGTGTCGTTAGAATCCTTGTGTTACCCCGGGTAACATAAGCTGCTGAAAAATTTAAAAAAACTCATCGCGCGTATGACTAGGTAGGTTTGCGAACTTAAAAGTGATAAATGTACACCAAAATAAATAAAATGCGAAATTCTCCATCTTATAATCGTAACTAAAAAGTTTTAAAATAAAAATGATAAAAATGAAAAGCCCGACTGCGTAAACAATAACTAATAACTTTAAATAAAAACTGAAAAGAAAAAAACAAGAACAAAGAAAAAATTCTAATACGGAACATTGACTGCAACAGTCGGGACCCATATTGGATGAAAACATCAACCAAAATAGACATGCCAAGGACATGTCAATACTAATCTACAGTCTTTTTGCAGTCATTTTACCTCTGACAGCTGCAGACCAACAGCAACCTTAACGTTAATAAAATAAAGATCACTTTCACTCTCCTAATGTTATGTTAATGTTACCTGATGTACATCATCAACATTTAAAACCACATTTCAATAGTAATAAGAGTGCAGTGGTCGTCACCACTGCACTCTTATTACTTTTGAAATGTGGTGCATTTTATTCTAAATCTATTGCCATCATAAATTATTTTTTTGAAGTTAATGAAAATAAAGTATAATGGAAATAAGCTTAACTGTGATTTAGAGAACAATATTAGAGGAAACAATTTAAAAATATTGAAAATGTACAATACAATGCATGATGATTTTCAAATTCCACATTTTTATATTATATAAAACTACAAAGCCACTCACTGACTCATTGACATGTCGTTTCTCGGAATGGGTGAGAGATGGGTTAGGGGTATGTTTTGCAATAATGTACAAAACCATAGACTGAGTAGAGGAAAATTACAGAGAAGATTCAAATCCAAGATGGCGGCCGAGTCCATTTCCGGTTTCGGTGGGGAAAAGACTTGGAGGAGTTTCGACTCATAGGTCCTGTATAAGATCTGGAATGATTTAAAAAAAAAGTAAAAAAAAAAAAAAAGCAAGATGGCGGCTGCGCTAGGACGTTTTGAAAATTGCGACTTTTTCCACTTGACTATGACGAATTGTTTTGTTCTACCGATTCCAAAAGTTGGCAACACCAAGTGCATGTATCGGTGGCCTATATCCTTGAGATTTCAGAAAAATTGGGACTTTTCAGAAAAACAAGATGGCGGACGGTGTGGCGGCCATTTTGTGAAAAGTTGGAATTTTCGACTTTTTTCTAATCCAGTTTTTGTGTAGTTGGCAACATCTGACGGGTTCAAATTGTACCGAGCGGTTGTGTGTTACGTCAACGAGTGTTGCCTGGCGAAATAAATTTCCCCATTTTTAGGGTACTTTCCCAGATTTTCCCCAAAAACATGAAAAGTAGAAATAACGACATTTTGAATAAAGACTTTGACTAGCTGGCAGCATTAGGGTCCCCCAAATGACATTTGACCATTTTGGTGCGTTTTAGTTGGCAACCCCAAAAAATATTGAATATTTTAATTTTTGGGACTTTTTGACTTTGGCGAATTCATTTGTTCTACCAAACTCAAAAGTTGGCAACACCAAGTACACCGATCGGTAGCCTATATCCTTGAAATTTCAGGAAAATTATGACATTTCAGAAAAACAAGATGGCGGACAGTGTGGCGGCCATCTTGTAAAAATTACGAAAAATCCCAATTTTCGACATGATAAATGGGACAGCTGGCAACCCCCGACTGGATTGTGTTGTATGAACCGGTTGTGTATTTAGTCGAGGAGTGTTGCCTGGTGCAAAAATTTTCCCCATTTTTAGGGAGTTTTCCTAGATTTTCCCCAAAAACATGAAAAGTAGAAATAACGACATTTTGAATGGAGACTTTGACTAGCTGGCAACATTGTGATCCCCCAAATGACATTTGACCATTTTCATCACTTTTAGCTGGCAACCCCGAGAGCCATTGGGGCTTGAATTTTCGGGTCAGACCCGACTTTGGCGAGTTCTTTTGTTCTACCAAACACAAAAGTTGGCAACACCAAGTACACCAGTCGGTGGTCTGTATCCTTGAGATTTCAGAAAAATTATGACATATCAGAAATACAAGATGGCGGACAGTGTGGCGGCCTTCTTGTGAAAATGACGAAAATTCCCAATTTTTGACGCGATAAATGGCACGACTGGCATCCCCCGACTGGATTGTGTTGTATGAACGGGTTATGTGTTTTGTTGAGGAGTATTGCCTGATGCAAAAATTCTCCCCATTTTTAGGGTATTTTCCCAGATTTTCCCCAAAACTGTGAAAAGTGGAAATAACGCCATTTTGAATGGAAACTTTGATTAGCCGGCAACTTTGGGATCCCCCAAATGACATTTGATCATTTTCATTACTCTCAGCTGGCAACCCCAAGAGCCATTGGTGCTTGAATTTTCGGGTCAGACCCGACTTTGGCCAATTCTTTTGTTCTACCAAAGTCAACGGACAGCCACTTTTCTTTTACTGACAGGTAACTTGTACCCTGGTTACTTTAGGAAAATTGTGATATTTCAGAAATTCAAGATGGCGGCCGTGCCATTTCCGGTTTATTACCACTCACTTACTGACATAATTATTCTCCCAGATGGTGGAGGGGGAGGGAGTTATATTTTGATAGATTCGTAAACAAGTAACTCTCACGAGTAGGAAAAAAGTGCCAAACCTCCCCTTTTTGCCCCACTTCTCACCCCTCCCTATCGTATCACGGAAACTAAGAGACGGGTGTTTAATTTTTTTACGTAATCGTATAGAGAAAGCTCGGAAAAGTAAAAAACAGTTTTCAAAGTTGCCCCCTTTGGCCCCCTTCTCCCCCCATTTAGGCGGATCTCGGAAGTTGAGAGACTTGGAACATTTTTTTTTTCAGATTCGTATAAAGGGGCAATGCATTAGTCGAAATCATTTTTCAAAACTCCCCACTCTTTCCCCCGTCACCCCTCCCCCCATCGTATCTCGGAAACTAGGACACGTAGCGGCATTTTGATTTTTACTATACTTTATTATTGAGAGGCGTTGAAATTTGTACACCCTACCCTGCCCTCCCCAACCTCCCCTTTCCGGTGGTAGGTAGGTCCTGAGTGGAGTAAAGGGGGGAGGTGGCGAGCGAAGCGAGCCGGCGACCTCCGTAGCGTAACGGAGGTTGAGTGGGTGAAGCTCCCCTCCCCAACCTCCCCTAAAATTGAAAGGGCTGTACCTTCATAACGGTTAGAGATAGCCATCAGGTGTTTGAACAAATATTATAGTAGGTGTCGAAACCTGTCCGGTGGTAGGTAGGTCCTGAGTGGAGCGAAGGCGGGAGGTGGCGAGCGAAGCGAGCCGGCGACCTCCGTAGCGTAACGATGATTGAGTGGGTGAAGCGTAACTCAGCAAACTTTAGGGTAATGTGTTTTATGGGAAAAGGTCTGAGGTTTTAAATAAGGTTTTAGATTTTATTGGGGTTCGTAAGGGTTTTCATACTGTTTTAGGGGTAATTCTAACGGTTTTTCAATTCATTTAAGGGTGCCTATAGATTCTCAAAATTTTAAAAGGGTAAGTAATACTTCTCAAAAACACCAAACACGCGAGCTGCGCGCAGCTCGCGCACCCAAGCAAACTAGTTATACTATATAAAGCTAGATTACCACTGACTGACTGACAGAATTGTTCTCCCTGATGGTGGATGGGGAGGTGGGTATATTTTTACAGATTCGTAAACAACTAACTCTAAAACCTATGGGAAAAATCCCAAACCCCCCCCCTCCCTATCGTATCTCGGAAACCAAGAGATTTGGAACATTTTTTTTTTCAGATTCGTATACAGGAGGCTCGGAAAAGTAAAAACCATTTTTCAAAGTTGCCCCCCTTGCCCCCCTTCTCCCCCCCTTAAGGCGGATCTCGGAAGTTAAGAGACTTGGAACATTTTTTTTTTCAGATTCGTAAGAAGGAGCAAAGAGTTGGTAAAAATCATTTTAAAAAACCCCCTCTCTCCCCCCCCTTCACCCCTCCCCCCATCGTATCTCGGAAACTAGGACACGTAGCGGAATTTTGATTTCGTCTATACTTTATTATTGAGGAGCGTTGAAATTTTTATAGCCTCCCCTCCCCAACCTCCCCTTTCCGGTGGTAGGTAGGTCCTGAGTGGAGCGAACCTGCGAGACCGAGTGGAGCGAAGGGGGGAGGTGGCGAGCGAAGCGAGCCGGCGACCTCCGTAGCGTAACGAAGGTTGAGTGGGTGAAGCTCCCCTCCCCAACCTCCCCTATAATTGAAAAGGGCTGTAACTTAATAACGGTTAGAGATAGTTATCAGGTGTTTGAACAAATATTATAGTAGGTGTCGAAACCTATCCGGTGGTAGGTAGGTCCTGAGTGGAGCGAAGGCGGGAGGTGGCGAGCGAAGCGAGCCGGCGACCTCCGTAGCGTAACGATGATTGAGTAGGTGAAGCGTAACTCAGCAAACTTAAGGATAATGTTTTTTATAGGAAAAGGTCTGAGTTTTTAAATAAGGTTTTATTAGGGGTCCGTAGGGGTTTCCATACTGTTTTAGGGGTATTTCGAACGGATTTTCCAATTCATTTAAGGGTCCCTACGGATTCTCAAAATTTTATAAGGATAGGGAAATACTTCTCAAAAACACCAAACACGCGAGCTGCGCGCAGCTCGCGCACCCAAGCAAACTAGTTATACTATATAAAGCTGAATTACCACTGACTCACTCACTGATTGACAGAATTGTTCTCCCAGATGGTGGATGGGGAGGTGGGTATATTTTGACAGATTCGTAAACAACTAACTCTAAAACCAATGGGAAAAATCCCAAACCTCCCCTTTTCGCCCCCCTTCTCACCCCTTCCTATCGTATATCGGAAACCAAGAGACTTGGAACATTTTTTTTTTCAGATTCGTATAGAGGAGGCTGGGAAAAGTAAAAACCACTTTTCAGAGTTGGCCCCCTTTCCCCCCTTTTCCCCCCCTTTAGGCGGATCTCGGAAGTTAAGAGACTTGGAACATTTTTTTTTTCAGATTCGTATAAAGGGGCAATGCATTAGTCGAAATCATTTTTCAAAACTCCCCACTCTCCCCCCCTTCACCCCTCCCCCCATCGTATCTCGGAAACTAGGACACGTAGCGGAATTTTGATTTTTACTATTCTTTATTATTGGGGGGCGTTGAAATTTTTATACCCTCCCCTCCCCAACCTCCCCTTTCCGGTGGTAGGTAGGTCCTGAGTGGAGCGAACCTGCGAGACCAAGTGGAGCGAAGGGAGCCGGCGACCTCCGTAGCGTAACGCAGGTTGAGTGGGTGAAGCTCCCCTCCCCAACCTCCCCTAAAATTGAAAGGGCTGTAACTTCATAACGATTAGAGGTAGCCATCAGGTGCTTGAACAAATATTATAGTAGGCGTCGAAACCTGTCTGGTGGTAGGTAGGTCCTGAGCGGAGCGAACCTGCGAGACCGAGTGGAGCGAAGGGGGGAGGTGGCGAGCGAAGCGAGCCGCCGACCTCCGTAGCGTAACGAAGGTTGAGTGGGTGAAGCGTAACTCAGGGACGACGACAAGTAAACCTTAGGGTAATGTTTGTTTATACTTCTCAAATGTTTTAGGGGTTCGTAAGGGTTTTCATACTGTTTTAGGGGTAATTCTAACGGATTTTCCAATTCATTTAGGGGTGCCTATAGATTCTCAAAATTTTATAAGGGTAAGTAATACTTCTCAAAAACACCAAACACGCGAGCTGCGCGCAGCTCGCGCACCCAAGCAAACTAGTTTAAGTATATTGATTAATTATAATATTTTTATACTATAACCACATTATGAAACTGTTCAATGTAAAATGTGTTAGTTATTAGGTGTGAAATAAAAGGCTTTTTTATTTTATTAATTTAATAGAGGAAACATAATTGTGAAGAGACTTTAAATAACGATATGTACCTATGTATAAAAGTTTTTCTCATGAGTAATTAAACATTTAAATTTAAACTACATAATTGGTTTTTTTTAATAATAAAGTATTTAAACGTAGATTTCGTATGTATCGTGGCAGTATTGCATCTGTCTCAGTAAGATGAAGAAGTTTCTTATATTGTGTGTTGTCCTGGTACCTAGGATTCATGCCAAGGTGAGAATTGTTATATTATTATTGAGTTTTACTCTGTCGTCACCCAGTAACTGGGTTGTGGAGGTCAGATAGGCAGTCACTCCATGAATAATACTAGTATTAAAGTGCAACCAGTTAGATAAGAAGTTTAGTTTTATTTGCCTCGAGATTTATTTATTTATTTAATTACAACGGTTGTTTCTATTTTCTTAAACCAATTAATTACAGTAACTAAAACTAAAGAGTTATAGCATAAAAATAAAATACACAAAATAACACTTTCATACATTCCGAGATGGGTTAGTTTAGAGTTAGACCGTAGAAGTATGTCGTTGATGTTTGTGTTTCTGTGAAAAGATGCACGAAAGATGACTTTTTCTTGCTAATTTTAAGATTTTATTTAATATTTCTCCCGACTACGACAAAGCCAATAATAAGCGTTATGATTTTAACATACATAGACATGTTTGTATGTACGATGAATAAGGTGTCAATCTATTCGTTATTATGACCCAAGTAACATAGGCAACATTTTATCCGACTTCAACAATCGGAGGCGTTGATTTTGCCTTGTAAACTTGTAACTAGAGCGATCTTTTAGTAGTCGGGTCTTTTAATTGTAGACTTCCTCTAGTTATAAAATCTGAAATAAGAATACACAACAAACTTGGGCATGACTTTAGTGGCGATTTTTACCATTTTACAAATCAAACCAAAGGACCAACGAGTTAATAATATTTATCTATTTCAGTTCGTTTCGCCCTTTCCAACGAAATTCGATCAGGTCGTAGATGCCTGTCGCATGGAAACAGGTTACACAGACGAAGTATTTGCCAAAGAAGAGGAAAGCTATTTTTCCGAAAACAAAAGGCTCAGGATATTCAACTATTGCTTCCTAGAAAAAACTGGTCTCGTCACTAGAGACGGGAAGTTGAATATCGATAATGCCTTGGCTAATATCACCTCAAGTTTTCCTGAAGCGTTAGAGACATGCTTTAGTCGTGAAGAGATGATTTCAGTGATCCAATGTTTCCATTGGAGAGTATCAACTGACATGCGGGCAAGAGAAATGTAAGTATACATTTCTTGTAAACTTTTGCTAGTCTTGTTAAGGTGCTTTTAAAGCTCTGATGTCAGTCTCTTTATTACCTTTTATTGGTTTGTCGATATCGACAGGTTACCCCCTATTTACAAATATTTATATATCTCTTACAGAATTTCCGTCATAAGCGCCTTTGCCGAAAACCCGACTCCGATCGTAGATGCCTGTCGTATGGAAACAGGTTACACAGACGAAGTGATAGCTGAGGAGGAGAAAAGCGATTTAAACAAAGACACAGGGCTCAAAAAATTCAACAATTGCTTTCTTGAAAAAATCGGTATCGGAGCCAATGAAAAGTTTGATATCGATGACGCTTTAGTAAAGATACCGCAAAGTAATGTCACGAACATTATTGAGCTCTGCGAGTCAAAAACTACAAAAAAGATAATTCCTGATAACGTCCCTTTTCTCTCCGCATGTCTCCATCTGGAAGTATCGGATTATTTTCGGTGGACTAGATTGTAAGTACAGTTACTTTTGCTAACTTTTCTGGTTTTTTTAAGAAGACCCTTCACATTAATAGGCATGACGACAGTATCAAAAAATTGCAAATCTATTTAGTCCATCAGTTAGAGTATTGGAAATGAATGGACACGTATTTTTTGTTCGTGTAAATCAATTAATATTGACAAAAGATAAAACGCATCAAAACTCGGCAGTGGGGGCTGGTGACGTCAGAACTAGCTAAAAATTATACCTAGGCGTGACGTATTGAGAATTTTAAAAGCGTCATATCTTCGTCCATTTTGGTTTACGTAACAAAAGAAAAAACACGGGTCAAATATTTTTTGAAAATCTAACTGACGAACTAATTAGATTTTTTTTTGTCGTCTCGCCTATTACTATGTTGGCTTATCGTTTATCGACAGGACACTTTATACTTACATATTTTCATTCCCTCTTACAGTCGGCCCATAACCGTACTCCCTGAAACCGATCACGTAATTCAGATCATAAATGCCTGTCGCATGAAAACCGGATTCACAAACGAAGTGCTTCACAAGGTGAAAGAAAGCAATTTTACTGAAGAGAAAGGCCTCAGACAATTCAATAATTGCTTTCTAGAAAAAACCGGTGTCATCACCAGTGATGGGAAACTAAATATCGATGCGGCTTTAGCAAAACTTCCGCCTAGTTTTGTTAAGCCCATTATCGAGCATTGCCTGGCAAATATTATTTTAAAGTTCACGACGGACAGCGTTGATGATTTCTCTACCTGTTACGATCATGGAGTCCAGGACCACATTTCGGCTGTACAAAAAGATCCACTCTCAAGCTCTTTGCAATTTGTTATACCTGGTACTACTTTTGCAAAAAATGTTTTTATTATATAATAGTTTAGTTTAGTCTAATAGATATTTTTTCGCTTCACAGTATCATACTACCAGGATAAAAAGTATCATGTTAATCCAGGATATAAACTATTTGTGTGCTAAATTTCATCCAAATCCGTTTAGTAGTTTTTGCGTAAAAGAGTAACAAACATCCATGCACCCAGACATCAACTTTCGCATTTAATTGTGTCTGTAAGTGTAATACAATATAGTTTTATAAATTCTCGTAGAATTACACGTACGTCTACGTACGTTTACGTTGTTACCTATTTTAGATCGTGCAACATGCACGATTTTGATAAAGATGTTAGATTTTAATTCATTAGTTTCATTGTCTTTCAAACACCCCAAAACAAGTGTCCCGTTTCCAGGAATAGCAAGTATAAGACCCGGACTACACCAAATCAGAGATGTGTGGAGATGTTTGAAGCGGAGAGGTGATGCTTAGGAGCTAGGGCGTATCCACCGACATTGTGCGGAGATGCGTACTGGCTAGACGAGAGCAATGATTTGTTAACAGGCTATGCTTAGGAACTAGGGCGTATCCACCGACGTTGTGCGGAGATGCGTACTGGCTAGACCAGACCAATGATTTGTTAACGGGCTACTCACGCCCAGTTTAGCACCCGCCGCACACCGCACACAGCTAGCCACACGCCACTCATATCTCTTTTCGTCTCCACTTTGCGCTGCCGCCAAGTGCGGAGGCTGGCCTTGACAAATATGAGACATCTCCTCTCAAAACCTGACTACTGATCTAACAAACCACAAAAACCGGCCAAGTGCGTGTCGGGCCACGCGCAGTGTAGGGTTCCGTAGTAGCCCGTTATCACAATATAGAACGAACCCGTTGGTACAGCGCCATCTAGCGGCAGCTTTGTGAAACTTATGATAATTTATTAAGATTTTGTTTTCCAATGCAAATGTCTTTACCCGTCATAAACAAGCAACTACATCATCTTAGTTACACACACACACTATCATCAAGAATTTTTCCAGATTTTTCAAGCCAGCAGTTTAGCTTTTAGAGGGGGGGGGGGGGGGTGCCCTACTAGAACACTAAATTTCACTTTAAAGTTTAATATTTTCGTAAATGGAGCATTAAATCGAAAAGTAGTTTTAGCAACCCGTAAGTCATTTTAAAAGACCTATTCAACGATACCCCACACGATGGGGAAGACGATGAAAAAAAAATCATCCCCACTTCAAATGTACGGGAGCTACCCTAAAAAAAATATTTTCCAAAATTTTATTTTACCACTTTGTCGGCGTTATTGATATACACACCTCTACAAAATTACAGCTATCTAGTACTAACGGTCTCTTAGCAAAATCTTGGACAGACAGACAGACAGACGGACATGACGAAACTATAAGGGTTCCTTGTCAGGACTACGGAACCCTAAAAACGTAAGAATTAATATTTATAATAAACTAATAAATTCGGTTGCAATAATGATGCTTGCGAGTAACGCAAGTCTCTACATCCAAGTTGCGTTCTCACAAGCAGCGTTATTGCAACCGAATTTATTCGTTAGTAATTAGCAATCGAAAGTTAACGTTATCTCTGTCGAGACTGCCGGCGCCCAGGACAACACAAAATAAATGAAACGTTTTGATCTTACTGAGGTAATACTGTTACTAATAAATTTAATTTTGAACCTGCTTTTATACTTAACGCATCTCTTGAATTTGAAGAATAAATCCAGTTTGTCATAACCGGTGAGCCGCGGACTTTGGTCAAGGACTAATATTAGAAAAAATGTTACTTACCTATCTCTTTTTTGAAAACGAGGAAAATATTATGCCAAAAACATTATTAAGCTCTGGTCAAACTGAAGCGAACCCGCGCGGGACGTGGGACGAAATTCACTCGCGACGGCTACGATCGTGTCAAGTAACTTGACTTCTTACATATTTTAACAATTGACGCACGCAGTCTCGTCCCGCGCGGGTGACGCCTCAGTTTGACCAAAGCTTTATGAGAACGAGGTTATCAACATTTGAAAAAGAAATAAAAAAAACAAGGGCATGTGTATCTTGATCTAAATACCAGCTGTTTCACCCAGCGTTAAATTTTGTACGGCTAATGATGGTCGTTGGTCGATATTAAATAACCGTTCTCTATGATTTGGCTTACACAAGCAATATGTTTTCAATTCAAACTAGTTGTCCAGAGATTATAAGGGTTTGTTTGTACAGACAAACAATCTCTTCAAAAGTATAGTATACATACAGATAATTACATACTACACACAAATAAATAAAATTGAAGTGTCCGCTTTTTATATGAAAATAACAGCATTTTACTGAGTGCATATGAAAATATATACGGCACTTATAACATTTTTTTTTTGATGTGAAACATTTATAGGCGCGGGTAAAACCAAAAAATGGCGTGGCGACGCATGCCGTGGCGACGCGTCGCCAACTATCAAGTTGTCAACCCGACCCGAACAATCCCGATCATTACCGACCTGTTGAAGCAGCTTAAGATCTACATATTCGCCACGGTTTACAACAAGCCAGCTGGTCTCGGGGCACAGCGCTGGGTTACAATCTCGTGACTTCGAGTTCGATCCCAGCCTAAGGAATTTATTTTTGTGAATGAGTGATTTCGTTTTTACTTTCTTTTATTTTATGTTTGTTTTTATATTGACTTTTTTTTTCAGGGAAAAATTAGTAGTGTGTTATTTTTTCATTAAGGCATATTTAATTCCTGTCGTTATCTGTTCTTTTAAGCATTTGCAGCACTTGTACAAAATAATTTCAATGTTTCACATCTGCCAGGCGTCCCGTGACGGCTCACAATTTATTTTTTTACTTTTTGTCTGTTTGTTCCGGCTAATCTCCGAAACGGCTAAAGCGACTTCGACATTACTTTTACTAGCAAATAGCTGATGATATAAGATCTAACTTAGCTACTTTTATTTAAGTAAAATAATTAAGATTACGTGACAAAAAAATTAAAACCCTTCAAATTGTTAACAAAATCCGATTCAAAAAGAGAAGTAATGTTTTTATATAATAATTTCACACGAACGAAGCTCGCAGGTAACATCTAGTATTAGAATAAATTATGACAGTTTTCCTCATAGGTAATTAAATATCTTACCTGACTGGTTTTTAATGTGGATTTCTTATGTATATTGGCAGTATTGAATCTACCTCAGTGAGATGATGAAGTTTCTTATATTGTGTGTTGTCCTGGTACCTAGGATTCATGCCGAGGTGAGTATTGTTATACTATTATTGAGTTTTACTCTGTCGTCACCCGGTTACTGGCTTGTGGAGGTCAGATAGGCAGTCACTCCATGTAAAATACTGGTATTCAGCTGCATTCGGTTAGACTGGAAGCCGACGCCAACGTAGTTAAGGAGGATTTGCTAAGGTAGTCTGCGAAAATGTACAGGTCAGTAGTCAGGTTTTATGTTGATTAAAATTTGATTCGCGACCGTAACAAAAACAGCTATAACATTTAAATTATCGATAACAATTAGTTTTTCATGAAATGGTCTTTAATTGGGATTAAATGAACTTTGGGGTTGTAAGTAAAATTTAATATCCTTAAGGAAAAGTAAGCCATAGAACCCAAGTATGGGGGATAAGCTTGGCTTTGTACTATCATGGACACTCCCGCCTGATCACCACTAAGCTAATTTTTGCTTGCACTCGCAACATAGAAACGCTCTCTAGCCCCGCCCCTTTGACTTTGTCTAGAAATAATTAATGAAAGACAATACGATCGGCCGAGCGCACTGACGACGCACGCCAAACGAGAGTTCCTGTTATTTTGCGCACCAAATTGACGCTTTCCTAATAGGTCTAAACTTTAAGAGGGCGTGGCTCGACGCCTCCGCATGATTTAAGCGAAAAAAAAATTAACTTATCAGGCGGAAAAGACCACGACTGTACACAAAGCTTTAAATTATAAATATCAAAGGCAATTTATATGTAACTAGATTTTGCCCGCGACTTCGCCCGCGTGGAGTTCAGTAATGTCCCACGGGATCGTACTTCTGGGATAAGAAGTATCCTATGTGTTTATCCAGGTTATAAACTATCTGTGTGCCAAATTTCATACAAACCCATTCAGTAGTTATTGTGTGAAAGAGTAAAAGTTAACATCCATCCATCCATCCTTACAAACTTTCGCATTTATAATATTAGTAGGAATTTGTAGGATAATAGGATTATACTGGTGATTGGTGTGACACCTCGATGGTCTCTCAAAAAACAAAAACATTTTTGAAAAAAAAAACAACTGACAAATAAATTAACTTTACTTTCGGAAAGAAGTCGGTGACTTTGTTTGTTGATTTTTTTGCCACCGACTTCCTTATTTAAGAAGACGGAAGTCCGCGCGTCTCATATAAATATTTATGCTAGACGAAAAAACATGTATTAAAAAAAGAGATAAACTACTCAAGTTTAACTCCTTTAATACATATTTTTTGTTCATGGCCTATGTTGGCAACATAGTAGTTCCTTAAAAACTTCTAGTTACATACAATGTAATACTGATTAAAGATAAGAATTTGTATGGTATACTACAACTAAAAACAGTAAAACCAAAAAAACTATTTTACAAAAAAAAACTTCCTAAAAAACACTATGTAAGAAACTCTAAAATTACTTTCGGAAGTCGGTGGCAAAAAGTCAATGTAACAAACAAAGTCACCGACTTCCGAAAGTAAAGTTATTTTAGACATTTTTCTTGTTTTTTGGAAGACGGTTTTGTTTTTATGCAAAAAAGTTCTTTTTTTTGATGTACGAAATACTTGGTTGACGGCGTTGTGATCAGTACATCCTGTATTCTTCTATTTCAGTTCGTCTCACCCTTTCCAATGGAATATGATCAATTCGCAGATGCTTGTCGCATGGAAACCGGTTACACAGACGAAGTGTTTGCCGAAGAAGTGAAAAGCTATTTTTCCGAAAACAAAGGGCTCAGGAAATACAACTATTGCTTCCTAGAAAAAACCGGTTTTGTCACTAGTGATGGGAAGTTAAATATCGATGATGGTTTAGCTAAACTCACCCCTAGTTACCTTAAGGATGTTGTGGAGTACTGCAACGATCGTGAAAAAATATATCCGAAGAATATTTTCTCCACATGTTTTCACTCGGAGGTAAAGCAGGATATGCAGTTATTATTAATGTAAGTACACTTTTGTCGGTAACTTTACTCGTCTTACTAAAGGGCTTCTTAACGGGCAATATTTTCTAGCCAATGTGTAGCTACGAAACGTTTTGAAGTAAAATGCCAGCTAATACTATACTTGTCTGAATTTATGACAGCTATTGATTGAAACCACCCAAGAGCTAGTCTGACCCGACACTATACCGAAGACATCCCGGACGTTACTCTGTACGAGATTAGGATGGCTGACGGAATTACGGCCGAGCTCCTGAAGGCGGGTGGACAACCGGTACTTAAGGCCCTTCAGAAGCTGTTTAATTCCGTCATAATCGAGGGAAAAACGCCACAGGCATGGTGCAGGGGTGTGGTGGTACTCTTCTCCAAGAAGGGTGACAATTCCCGGCTGAAGAATTATAGGCCCATCTCAGTTCTAAGCTATGTCTACAAGTTGTTTTCAAGAGTCATATCGAAGCGTCTCGCGCGCAGGTTCGATTTCCAGCCTCCTGAACAAGCCGATTTCTGAAAAGGCTTTAGCACCGTGGACCACATACTTACGCTGCGGCAGGTTATACAGAAAACCGAAGAGTATACCCTGCTTCTCTGTTTAGCGTTTCTGGACTACGAGAAAGCCTTCGATTCGATCGAGACCTGGGCTGTACTGCAGTCTCTCCAACGGTGTCAAATGGACTACCGGTACATCGAAGTGTTAAAGTGTTTGTACAAAAACGCCACCATGTCAGTCCGACTTCAGGACTAAGCCTCGAAACCTATTCTTGTGCAGCGAGGTGTGAGACAGGGAGACGTCATATCATAGTCATGGGGGGACTTTTTTTTATAATATGTAGTGATTCGTTTATATTGATACCATCATTCATCATCATCATTTCAGCCGTAAGACGTCCACTGCTTGACACTGCACGGCCTCCCCCAAGTGTCGCCACATTGACCGGTTCCGTGCGACTCGCATCCAGCGGATTCCCGCAACCTTCACCAGGTCATCAGTCCACCTAGTGGGAGATCTTCCAACGCATCGTCTTCCGGTTCGCAGTCGCCACTCCAGAACTTTTCGGCCCCATGGGCCATCCGTTCTGCGAGCAATGTGCCCTGCCTACTGCCACTTCAGTTTGTCAATTCTTCGGGCTACGTCGGTAACCGGAGCAGGCCGGGTTTCGAGGAGGATCCTGCATCATAGACCACATCCACACAGCGCAGCAGATTATACAGAAGTCCGAAGAGTATAATCGGCTGCTGTGTCTTGCATTTGTGGACTATGAAAAGGCTTTTGACCCTATCGAAACCCTTCTGGATTCTCTGCAGCGATGCCAAGTTTACTGACGATACATCCAATTGCTGAGATGTCATTATGATAACGCCACAATTACCGTTCAAACTCAGTACCAGCAAAAAGAGCATATCCCATTGCGTCGGGGGGTGAGGCAAGGGGACGTACTTTCCCCGAAATTGTTAACCAACGTAACCAATTATTTTAATTAATGGTTAACCGCGAAGACTCGACGACTTCCAGCCACCGGAGCAGGCTGGGTTTCAAGGAGGATACAGCATAAGTGGCGTGCAATTGAAGAGGCTTATGTTCAGAAGTGACCTGCTGTAGGTTAATGATAATGATGAGGCAGGCCATCTAACAAACCCGTTTAACACGTTTATGAGTCAAATATAAATTACGTTTTAAAACAAGAAGTTGGTGTGCCTATCCGAATACTCTGGGAAATACTGAAACAAACTTAATTCGTCAATTTCTTTGTTGGCTTGCCGAACTCGATAGGTTACCAACTATTATATATTTATATCTCTTTTACAGTAAGTACGTCATAGAAGTTATAGAAGAACACTTGCCTCAGATCGTAAAAGTCTGTCGCATGGAAACTGGTTACACAGATGAAGTGATAGCCAAAGAAGAAAAAAACAATTTAAGTAAAGACGCAGGGCTCGAAAAATTCAACGATTGCGTCCTCGAAAAAACCGGTTTCAGATATCATGAGAAGTTTACAATCGATCATGCTTTAGCAAAGATACCACAAAGTAAAGTTACGGAAATCGTCGAGCACTGCCAGTCATTAATTACTAAAAAGATTATTCCACATAGCCTCCCTTTTTTCTCCGGATGTCTCCTCTTACGAGTATCGGCATATATTCGGACTACTGGATTGTAAGTACACTTTTTTTCTATCTTTTTCACATTTAGTTAAGGCACTCCAAAACATAAAAAAATAATTATGGTCCGAGGACGTTGCCCTGAAAACACCGTATTTTATTCATCGAAAGTATTTCAACCCCTTTGTTGTTTTTAAACACACTATTAAAATCTCCGTTTAGACCGCTATACGGTTTAATTTAATTAAGATATTATAGGCATTGCCACGAATGCCGTGAAGTTTGTTTGGGAAAGTCTCGTGGTTCACATAGTCAAAGGCTTTAGACATATCTACGCAAACTGCACACATAGGAGTTTTTGCGAAATGGCTAGAAAGGAGGTAGCTGATGACTTAAATGATAAGTACAAGGTCAGAAGAATGACTATAAAACAGATGTTGACGCGTAGCAAGCCCCATGGGTGCACTGGATTTCTGTGCAACTAAAAGATTACAAAAAACCGAATTAAACCGAATTACTGTTTAACGTTTTTTTTTGTATAACCTGGGTATTTTGCCTGTATTCAAACGTATTTTAATATATTTATTTTCTCTCCAACAGCAAACTCGTCATGCACTCTGAAAGCGATCAAGTCCGTGATATAGCATTTGACTGCCAACGGCAAACAGGATTCACACTCGACGTGTTTATAGAGAACCTCAATGACGACAATTGTACTGAAGATGAAGGACTCAGGAAATTAAACGATTGCTTCTTAGAAAAAACCGGTGTCATCACCAGTGATGGGAAATTAAATATCGATGCGGCTTTAGCAAAACTCCCGCCTAGTTTTGCTAAGCCTATTATCGAGCACTGCCAGGCAAATATTATTTTGAAGTATACGATAGAAAGCGTCGACGATTTCTCTACCTGTTACAACAATGGAATCCAGAATTATATCACGGAGTTAGAAACCATCAGAATAGGATATGCAGCATTCACAGTATCCTGGAAAGTTTTTGTACCAGGCACTTTTTTTATAGATAAAATTTTAACGTTCTAAGCTATTCAATCACAATCGATTATTATCTATCTAGCTGGTGCCATTTTGAGATTTTGATAGAGATGATAAATCTCAATGAGGGATTTTGTTTTTCAACTCTTCCCTAGTCGCTGGATAGATGGCGCTGAACTTGGTAAGTTACTGCAAGGAACGGAACATCACATTATATCACTTGGATGTAATGGTTATAATCGGAAGCATAAGCAAACGAAAGTGTCAGTCAACGAGCGTATGTGACTTGACGCAATGTTTTTTTTTTCAAGCGTTTTGGCTTTAACACCTAGTAACGTAGTCAGTTCAACGCCATCTACCGAGTTCTTGGAAACTATATTTTTTTAAATACTCAAAAAGAAAACCTCTCATTTTATCGTCCTTTAAACACCCCAAAAATACGGTCCCCGGCAACCTTGACGTGTACTATTTTCAGAATGGCAAGCATTATGGCTATTCTTTTCAGTAAACTAATATTGTACACTACCTGCATTAAAGGTATGTTTTTATTTATACCACTTTTATTTGTTACCTACTCACCTACAACTTTCATACGTATTTCTTTTTTTCGAGATACGACGCTATTTTTATGATTGATGATCGACTTTTGACAGCAGGAGAGAAAAACGAATATTTTTTAATATTTAATATGTTTTCTTTTTAGGGTTCCGTACAAACGGGACCCTTATAAGATCACTTTCTTGTCCGTCTGTCCGTCTGTCACCACCGATTTCACCGATCTCAGGAACGGGTGGACCTAGCAACGTTGAAATTTATACCATATACTGAGGTCTATCGTCCCTATTAGGTGTAAAAAAATAAAGGTCCTGAGTCAACACAATAAAAAGATATGGGCAAATTTAGATTTTCGCGAAAACTTGTATCTACCAAAATTTACTTTAATTTTCAACTTTTGGCCGCCATTTTCTTCTTTTGTCGTTCCATTGTCGACCTGATCTCAGGACAAGATAGAGGTCAAGAGGCAAATTGAACTCAAGAGGCAGGCCTATTTAACACACAAAAAAAACCGGCTAAGTGCGAGTCGGACTCGTGCATAAAGGGTTCCGTACCATCGTAGTAGGGGGAGCCCCCTTTAATATTTAATTAATCTTTATTTTTATTTTTTGTTGTTATAGCGGCAATATATAAATAAAAATTTCAACTGTCTGTAAAAATTTTAACTGTCTAGCTATCACGGTTCATGAGATACAGCCTGATGACAAATAGGCAGACGGACAATGGAGCCTTTGTAGTAGAGTCCCGTTATTCCCCCTTTGGGTACGGATCCTTAAAAAAAAATAGCTGCGTAACTTAATAATCGTTAAAACAATAGACGCGCGTAGTCTCGTCCAGCGGGGGAGACGCCTGAGTTTTACTAAAGCTTTACGATGATAAGCTTTATGATGACGAGGCACAGTGTGTTATAGGACCTGAGTTGCGGTCATGTCTCTTTTATGGGTCCATTCGATAGATCTAGCCATGATACAGCCTTGCTAAAAATACCTACAGTATTTTTTTGCTTAGTTATTTAGATTTTTTTAGTGAAAGGGCAATGACCTTAAGAAAATCTTAATTTCAAGATTACTCAAAAAATATAAAATTTTTAGTTTTCTTTTTAATTAAGATTGATGTTGTAGGATTTTATATAACTACATGTTAAATTAGAGGGTTGTAGCTTAAATTATTGAAGAGTAAGGATTTTTTTTCTGAATTTCACATTTATTTATTTTTTTATAAAACTATGACGATGTAGCATTTTATTTTTTCACATAATATACTCACCACTGTTAGTAATCATATTCCAAAATTTCACAAACTAAACTGATGGGGCAAAGGAGATAAATCGTTTCTATGTATTTTAGGAATTTCTATGGAAATAGGGTTGTACGTAATAATAATTGTGACATTATATTAAATACCTAGTACATTTATCGTATCGTTTGTTATTGCATTTGAGACGAGATTCTCGCCGAGTCGTACAGCGACGAGGGTGATAAGGAGCCGAGAACACTTAAAACAAAAATTATAAATAATAGAACGAAAAATAGTCCTGCCATAATTATTCGCAAAATATGACATAAATTTTCTTTTTATTCGCGCTTTGCTTTCGCAAAGGCCACTAATAGTCTTATATAAAAAATATAAAATTTTAATAATTTTGTATTTAGAACACAAATAATAATTGTTATAATAAAAAAAGTATGAAATGTTCGAGAAGTATTAAAAAAGTATTATTCCATGATGTCATCATCATAAAAAGTTAAAGTTTCTTCCGATGGCAGTGAAAGAGGTTCATTATCTGTTGCCATTTCCCTGGTATCACCTATGGAACTTAGTAGTAATTGATCATGAAACGTAACATTTTCCATTGACGGTTTTAATAAGGAAAAAAAAAAAAAAACATAAAATGTTACAATCACTTACTTTGTTGACAACCCTAAGAAAATCTTTGAAAATCGATATCTCTGGTGCCCAGCCTTTATAGCCTCTGTTTTTTTTTAAATATACATAGACATGTATATAATATAAATACACTAAAAGAAAATACGACCATGCAAAGTTTCGCCAGAAAAAAAAAGATTATGAAATGATATAAAAAATAAAAAAACTGCTTACACGAGTTTGATTAACCAGTTATTTATACGTTAATTTGTTCCTTTCGTCATGTTCTATTATACCGCTTATCAGTTTTTAGTAAAATAATAGATAGAATGGAAGTACAGTACCCGGCAATAAATATTGCACATCGACCTTTGGAAAGAGACAATCGGCTAATTTCGGCTTCGTAGAGCGCTATCTCTCTCGCACGAAATACAAACAGTCCGGTATCTATTAGGAGCTGTTAAAACAATTATGATTTGCTTCTTTTGATAATTATTATTTGTATAAAATACACCAATTTTTCTATAGTGATGGCTTTAGGTTGGGGTAAAATAAAATAAAAAAAAACATGTTTCCATTATGTTTTCGTATTTAATTATTTTGGAAAATTACAGCTGTAGTGTACATAATAAACAACATTAATCATATTGTTAAAATGAGACATTGTAATAAAAATAATAATAATTCTAATTCTCAATTACTTCCATTTCACTATCTGTGCTCTCAAAGAGATCAATATCACTGTCACTGTCAGCCGTATTTATCACTAGTCTATCAGTGTAATTGTCTAAACCGTGTTGAATGCTTCTATATTCATTCTCACATTTGATTGCATGATCGCAAACCTTTTTCCAATCTTCAGCCCCGATCATGTTTACTTTTTCAGTCAATAATGTTTTTACTGTAGTTAAATTCATACCCACATTTCTAGAGGCTACATAGCCTTTCAGTTGAGACCATATATTTTCTATTGGATTAAAATTCGGATGATATGGTGGCAATCGCAACACAGTGTGCCCATGTTCGGCAAGTACTTTGTCCACGGAAAACTCTGTATGCCTCTCCTTGTGCTGACATATAATAGCGTAAATCTGGGTTTTTGTTAATTTTGGATCTACTGGAATTTCGTGTCTGTTTAACCAGTGGATTATTTCCTGTTTAATGGTGTTTGAGTTGGGGGGTCTTTCAACATATTTGTTGTGATAGGGTGCGTTATCGATAACTAGAACAGAATCACTGGGTATATTTGGTATTAATTGATTAACCAGCCATTTTTCGTAGTTATCGTTATTCATTTCATTGTGATAGTCACCTGTAGTGTCCGTGGATTTATACGTTAAAAAGGCACCGGGTACAAAGCATTTTTCATTACCCGCATGAACTATTATCAAACGTTGACCTTTTGAAATTGGCTTTTTTACTCCTTTTTTCTTGTCATCACTCCAAGATTTCCCTTTAGTGTGGGATGTATGTATGTAAGACTCATCCATGTAGACGATATTTTTTCCTGATTCGCGAAATTTGCGTATTTTATCGAGGTATTCCATCCGTTTGAGACTTACATCGTGCTTTTCCATTAGAAGTTTTCGATTATCTTCCATTTTAGTGAACCGAAATCCCATCTCGTGAAGTATTTTTCTCAACGTCTTTTCAGACCCATTGTAATTAATAGCTTCAGATAATTTAGCTTTTAATGATTTTATTGTTGGCAGTTCATTAAATCGTAAGTGAAAATCATACACCATTCTTCGAACAACATCATAATCAAAATCGTCCATATGCAAACGAAATTGCTTTTTTGGTCTCCCTTTTTTTGGAGTGCTGAACTTTATTTCAGTAGAATGTGTTTCAGTACTGACTTCGTTTAATATATTGTTCAAAGTTCTTCTTGAAATTCCAGTGGCATTTGCAACTCGCTCTTGAACCTTCTTAAAATAACAACTTACATTTTCATCTTCATTTTTTTTTAATCTGTCAGTTTCGGTTACAAAATATTTATAAACATTGTAGATAATTTCGCGTGACTGACCTCGTAAAGGTTTCCCTCTTTTTCCTAAAGATGCCATTGTGCAATTTTAAATTATTTAAATTTGGGGGTGTTAACAACTCTTAATATATATTTTGAACTGGACGCGACCGCACTTTATCGCACTTGAACAACGACTGACAAACGTCACATAGGTAGTGTGCGACAGAGATAACGCTCTACGAAATTAGCCGATTGTCTCTTTCCAAAGGTCGATGTGCAATATTTATTGCCGGGTACTGTAATCACTTTTTTTGGTTTCTATGGACTTTTCTCAATTTTTTTAAATTCTCAAAAACTACTATAGGTAAAGTCACCGGGATTTTTTTAAACGTTATTTCATAGGAATATCTTTCTAATAAGCAATGAAAATGGTGATGACCGCAACTCGGCTCCCTTAACACACTGTGCGAGGTTGTCAACATTTAGTCAAGAAATATAAAGTCAATGACGTACAATCCTAATCTTAATAACAAGTATTTGCCCGCGGCATCGCTAGCGTCATGGGTGGAAAAATGCCACGAGAACTTTTTCATTATATTATAGCATATGATAATTAAGGGTAATCACACTTTCCAAATAGGAAATAATTTTCGAAATCGGATCAGTAGTTCTAAACTTCCAACATAAAAACTATACCTCTATAAAATATTATTACATAAGTATATTTAGACAGTTTTCCTCAAAAATATTTTAAAATATCTTCTACTCACCTGGTTTTATAGAAACATTTTCTTTTTGTTTTTTTTTTTTTTTGATAGCCCGTCACGTGTCGCACTGCTGGGCAAAGGTTTCACCTTTCTTCTTCGTAACCTCTCTACCAAGACGAGATGGTCACACCACTATTAACGAGACTATTATAACGCATATTGACAACCTATCTACACTAATAATATTATAAAGAAAGATTTGTATGTTTGTGTGTGTGTGTATGTTTGTAATGAATAAACTCAAAAACTACTGCGCCGATTTCAAAAATTATTTCAGCATTAGAAAGCCACGTCTTTACTGAGTAACATAGACTATATTTTATCCCCGTACTCCTACGGGAACGGGAACAACGCGGGTGAAACCGCGTGACGTCCGCTAGTGTAAAATAATAAACAGATTTGTTGAGCAAAGACTGAAAGAAGAAACAGCTCTCAACGCCTAACATGGCTATGTAGCATCTGTATTGAGGTCCAATTCACTCTTATAGGGTAAGTCGACACTAATCGAAAAAGCTTATATTGCGCAAAAATATGCGACACCTTCACACGAGACCGGCAGACCAGTTCTAAAAGTTACAGGTTTTCAAACTTTACTCTTATGGGGTAAGTCGACACTAATCGAAAAAGCCTACATTGCGCAAAAAAAATGCGACACCTTTACACGAGACCGGCACGGCAGACCAGTTCTAAAAGTTACAGGTTTTCAAACTTTTAACCTTTGTAGTATTTATATTTTAGAAATTGGTATATTCTAAAAATGGTAATAAGCTTAACTGTGATTTAGATAACAATATTTGAGGAAACTTAAATTGTGAAGAGACGTGTTGTTTGAGCACAATATTGGAATTTCTTTAAGAAAAACTCATGGATAACTTGATAGTTGTATAATATTGAATAATTTAGAATTTTCATAAGTGGAGCTAAAAAGATACGTACAAAAGTCACAAAAAGTGAATGTAACAGTTAAACAAAACAAAAAAAAAAATGCTGTGGACGCAAAACACAAATGTGATGAATTGCTCTAAAAATATGAGCAGGCGCGAACAACTGTAAATAACTAATTATGTATATGAGTTTTCCTCATGAGTAATTAATTATAACTAGTTTTTTATTTAAAAGTATTTAAACGTAGATTTCGTATGTATTGTGGCAGTATTGAATCTATCTTAGTAAGATGAAGAAGTTTCTTATATTGTGTGTTGTCCTGGCAGCTAGGATTCATGCCGAGGTGAGCATTGCTATACTATAATTGAGTTTCACTCTGTCGTCACTCAGTTACTGGGTTGTGGAGGTCAGATAGGCAGTCGCCCATGGATAATACTGGTA
This sequence comes from Xestia rhomboidea, assembly GCA_963853795.1. Taxonomy (NCBI): domain Eukaryota; kingdom Metazoa; phylum Arthropoda; class Insecta; order Lepidoptera; family Noctuidae; genus Xestia; species Xestia rhomboidea. Next base: position 2,226,503 of record OY970783.1, read on the forward strand.
TTCAGCTGCATTCGGTTAGATTAGAAGTTTAGTTTTATTTGCCTCGAGATGGGTTATACACAATAAGTAATTTGGAAGAGGAAGTAACTTTGAACGCGTATATACTTAATAGGAATAACATAACCGACTTTGTAATTCCTTTACAGAGCAATTTCTAGTAGAAAACTCAAACTTCACTCATTGAAACATTTGATTACAAGTCACTTGCATAACTTCTCTATTACTTGTCATCTAGGGGTTCTTACAGACGAGCGGCACGTTGCCAACGGCAGATAAACTGTCGTCGTGTCGTCGCGCCGGGCGTCAGCCGTCGAAGCGCCGACGACTGCCGTCGACGCGCCGGGCGGCAGTCGCCGAAGCTAGACGACTGCCGTCGACGCTTGCAGTTGTGGCATGCCGCGTAAATGTGTGTCGACGGCTGCCGTCGACGCGCCGGCGGCAGCCGCCGACGCCACAACTGCAAGCGTCGACGGCAGCCGTCGACAGGTGGCGACGGCTGCAGTTTATCTGCCGTTGACAACGTGCCGCTCGTCTGTAAGAACGCTTAGCAATCACCTCCTTTTAAGTCATAAATAATAATCCTTTACACAATCCAACCATCATACTCAAAACTTTCCTCACGACATTATCCTCATTCCTCCGCATCACATGTCCGTACCACGATAACCAATCAACAATGATAAGAGTAATTAAAGGGGTGTGTAATATATGGCATAATCAAGGTTAATACAACGTAATTGAAATACAAATACGTATTTGGTATTTGTATTTCAATTACTTACTTAAAATGTAATTTGTAAATCGTATTTCAAATACCCGACGACAAGGTATTTTTTAATTAGTATTTCAAATACTTGAGGCTTCAAACTACATTTTAACATAGAAATACATTTAACCTTCATTTAGCGATCGTGAGTGTGAGTGGGAGGCGAGAGTGTAATGATGGTATAGCAGCTATTAGAGTTGGCAACACTGCACCTGTTATGTATACGGTACGCTATGACTGTACGTCAAAATTGGCCAAAAAAAAAAACGTAAAAAAAAATGTACGTCAAATTGTCAGTGTCAAGCTAAGATGTCAAGTCATAAAGGTTTGTTTTTAGTTTAGTTAACACAAGTTTGGGCTCATCAGGACCTGTAGAAAGATTGTTTTCTTTAGCAAGTTTTATTCACTCTCTAACAAGAGGCGGTTTGCCTGACAGTACATTTAAAAATCTAGTTGTCATGAAAGGAAAATCTAGTTTTACTGATTAATTAATCTTGTTTTCCTCTACTTTTCAGCCCGTGCTGGTCTAGATTACTTACTTATTTTAATTACAAATAGCTAAAATACTGTGTTTTGTTTTTTAATTACTTGCGATACAGTATTTTTCAATTTGTATAAATTCAATTAAAGCAAAGCATGTATTTTGCCCAGATCTGGGCATAATAACAGATAGTATATTATCACTTGAAATAACGTTCACATGATATAATTTTCATAAGCTATAAACACAAATAACCTAATTTGATGTGATCTAATGGTACATTTCATATATTTTGCTCTATCCGTATTTTGCTCTTATAACATTTAGTATAAGGTTCATTTCATATAATTTTCAATTTGTATAATGCTGCTTTTATATAAAGTTCAGTTGGCCTAATTTACATTTGACCTAATTTGCATATTTACTCATTTTCAGCCAAAATTCTGTAATGAATAAGCAAATATCAGGAAACTTCATACTGTTATAACCTCATCTAACCCAAATGATTTACGAACAATAGAGGGGATCTAGTCACTGTTCCCACCTAACCTAACCCAACTGATTCTTCAACAATAAAGGGGGTCGGGGGGATCACGAAAATGGCAGGTGTTTATAATCCAATCAGTTTTTGCAAAAGTATACAATATACCGGGAAGTGTGGCGGAAGAAAGGGGAGGCCTATACCCAACAGTGGGGGATTCCGGGCTGATGATGATGATGATGATACAAAACAAAGTAGACGTTTCAAAATTATATTAAACGGTACTATGGATTTCAAATATTATACTTACTAAATATTATAATACTAACTGAATATTAGTTCAAATGTTCATTATACAAAATATTAATTAAACCATATAAAATTAGGTAAACTGAAATTGTATCAATAATTCATTTTATCATTTCATCGTTATACTAAAAAAAGTATATTAAATGAAATTAGGTCATGTGATCGTTAGAACTTTTGTTATTATATCAAATGGTACGCGCCCTAATTAAAGCTATTCATTTTTTAACTATGATGCCCTATTTATCCTTTCAGAGCGAATTGGACGAAGACAGCGAGAACTACGACTCTGATGAAGACAGCTACGATCCTCGCTATGTCGTCGAAGCACAGCATCAGCAGGAGGTGGAAACTGAGGATGAGGATTACGAGGTATGTAGGTAGGTACTCTTAGCAGGAGTAAACTACACGTAAGTTATCATCATACACGCAAGGAAAAAGCAAAATGAGAAGAAATTAAACGGATAGCTATTTGGTGGATAGATATTTATTTGTAAAGACGGATACAGTCTCATACTGTAATACAGTATGAGACTGTATTACCTGACTGTATTGCCATTTGAGTGAGACCGTGGAGGTAAGGCAAGTATCCGTCGGGTATAGCTCTACTATCCAATATTCCACGGAATAGCAAAATAAGGCCGGTTACTGTCTACCCGTTAAATCACTAATGAGGCTAGCTACGGTCCTCGCTAAGTCGTGGAAGCCATGGGAGGATTATGAACATAAGAAGGCTAGGATTTAAATGGATAGCTGTATGGCCGGATACTCAATAACGAATATTCGTCCATACAAAAAGTTGTATATCCGGCCGGATATTGCTACTTAGGGTCTATTAGTATCATCACCAATCTTGGCGTGACGAAGTCACGCTTATAATCTGTTGATTAAATAGTGTAAAGCATAAGAATATTTACTCAGTAAAATTATTATTTTGAAGTTAGAGACAATAAATATAAATACTAGATTTACAATATGTTATTATACCTTAGTTTTAAGTTACTAAAAATGTGTTGTTTAGTTTGATTAGAGTGTAAGTTAGCTAGGTTTTATGTGTATGAATATGCGTGATATTAAATTTAAGTGTATCCGAATTTAGTGTACATTTTCTGTATGCTGTCTGTATGCCGCTTTCAGCCGGCTATTGTAACGACTTTGTGCCTATATCCTGTCTTTGTAAAATCAAAATAAGCTTAACTGTGATTTAGATAACAATATTAGAGGAAACTTAAATTGTGAAGAGACTATGAGTTTTCCTCATGAGTAATTAATTATAACTAGTTTCTTTATCAAAAAGTATTTAAACGTAGATTTCGTATGTATTGTGGCAGTATTGAATCTATCTCAGTAAGATGAAGAAGTTTCTTATATTGTGTGTTATTCTGGTTGCTAGGATTGTGTACGTTACCCCAGCAGGAAAGTGTCTCCTAGAGTTATATGAGTGGAACGTATAATGTGTGCCCTAACTGCTGTAAATGTGCCCCCACCATAAAAAATGTGTGCCCCCTGTCGTTTTGGAAAAATACGGAAAAAACGATTCCTGCTGGGGTAACGTTTTTCTAGCAGGAAAATTCTAAACGAATGATCAGAGAGAGAAACATTGTGCATGGCCTTGTAGCTTATAGTAGTGCCAAGGTGTGCCCCCAAAAATAAATTGGGGCACACAATTTTTGTTTAATACGTATTTTGCCTTCTTGTGCTACGTTGATGACATAAGATCCCTTAATAACTTCTAGTTACAGTGTAAAAAAAAAAAACATAACAAGAATTCACAAGACTCCAAAACTCGACCACAATCCGTCAACATATCATAGGACTGTATCTTTTTTGCCGAAATAGCTAAATACTTGATTTTCACAGAATGTTCTATGGCAACTATTACTTTATGAATTAATATTAAGGGATTAAAAATAACAAACAACAAGCTGTTTCATTTAATATGGTCACAAGGTGCATTTAACATATTTTTAATTAGCCCCCAAAACTTTTGAACGCAACTGTACGGACAACAGCTTAGGTATAATACGTCCACTAAAGAAGGTCATCGATCTGTATGAATCCGTCGCTTTTTAGTAGTCATTCGAATTTGGTCGGATAACCAGCCGTTGTTTACTTGTTTGGTTTTTTGTTAATATTTACTTAATGCGAAACATTCCAAGCTGAATATTTTCACCATATATTTTTGACTAAGGGCACACTAGTCCCTTAACACCTACACATCTGGGATCGAGCTGGTTTTGTATTTTTGGCGTCAAAGTTATGACACCATCTTTTTGAGTTTTATCAAGATAATTCAAAAGCGCATGCATGACCAGTTTTGAAACTTTGTATGGTTATTAGCAGCGTCAAGGCGGACCCAATACAGTGTTCAGCGAGCTTATACCTTGTCTCATTTAGGCGCTGTGATGTTTTTTCGAGTTTTCATAAAACCGTGATAACTTGGAAATTATAAATATTTTCTTAAATCTAATTGGGGCACTGAGGGGCACACATGGAGGGCTACGCGTGTATGTTTATTCTACAGGGGCACATGCAATGGTTTTAGAGATATACGATTCTGCAAAACGTTACCCTAGCAGGAAATGCAATATCTCGAAAACCTGAAGGGGCACACAATTTATTTTTGGGGGCACACCTTGGCACTACTATAAGCTACAAGGCCATGCACAATGTTTCTCTCTCTGATCATTCGTTTAGAATTTTCCTGCTAGAAAAACGTTACCCCAGCAGGAATCGTTTTTTCCGTATTTTTCCAAAACGACAGGGGGCACACATTTTTTATGTGGGGGCACATTTACAGCAGTTAGGGCACACATTATACGTTCCACTCATATAACTCTAAGAGACACTTTCCTACTGGGGTAACGTACACGCTAGGATTCATCCCGAGGTGAATATTGTTATACCTACTAATATTGGGTTTCACTCTGTCGACATCCAGTAACTGGGTCCATCATTCCATCCATCGTTTCTTCCTCTACTCTTATTGATATCCACATTCATGCTGAAAACTATCCTCACGACATTATCTTCATTCCTCGGCATCACATGTCCATACCACGATAACCGATAACCATTCAACTTTTCAGTCACCAGTGCCAATGCTATGAGTAGTTTAAGGTATTAATTTTTACTAATATTGCCTTATTTATCCTTTCAGACCCGCTACTTCGAATTGGACGAAGATAGCGAGGACTACGACTCTGATGAAGACAGCTACGATCCTCAATATGTCGCCGAAGCCATAGAGGCAGAGCATCAGCAGGAGGTGGAGACTGAGGAGGAGAATAACGAGGTATGTAGGTACGCTCAGAAGTAAATCAGAAGTAAAAAGTAAGATGAGAATAAATGAAACGGATAGCCATTTGGCGGATAGATAATCTGAAGGGCTGGATATTGACATTTGAGTGAGACCGTGGAGGTAAGTCAAGTATCCGTCGGATATGGCTCTACTATCCAATACTCCACAGAATAGCAAAATAAGGTCGGTTACTGTCTACCTGTTTCATCACTAATAAGGACTAAAGTTCTGATGAGGGCAGCTACGTTCCCCGCTACGTCGTGGAAGCCATGGGAGGATTATGAACATAAGAAGTCTAGGATTTAAATGGATAGCTGTGTGGCCGGATACTATAACGAATATCCGGCCACCCAAAAAGTTATATATCCGGCCGGATATTGCTACTTAGAGTCTATTAGTACTACTACTATTACTGCTAAACTAATAAAGTTATCTTAACCGCTATAATTTTCCTTTAAAGTTCATGAAATCCACTATCATCATGAATTTCTCCAGATTTTTCAAGCAAGCAGTTTAGCTTGTAGAGTTGTTTAAAGTACGCCGTCTGTCATTCAAGGCCCTTTATCTCGGGAACACGTGAAGTATTGAGTTGAAATTGAACTCAATGAACTCTAGGACTCCTGTACGATTCAATGCATCAATCAGTATAATATTTCGAGTGGATTACATTGAGGTTTACCGTAGACCGTGATTAACACACCAAAAAATAACTATTAACAAAAACAACTGACTTCCAAAAAACCGAAGTCTAAAATTACATTACTTTCGGAAGTCGGTGGCAAAAAGTCAATGAAACAAACAAACTTACTTTTATGCAAAAATGTTCTTTTTTTGTACAGAATACTTGGTTGACGGCTTTGTAATGAGTACACCCTGTATTTCTCTATTTCAGTTCGTCTCACACTTGCCAATGGAATACGATCTGGTCGTAGATGCCTGTCGAATGGAAACCGGTTACACAGGCGAAGTGTTTGCCGAAGAAGAGGCAAGCTATTTTTCCGAAAACAGAGGGCTTAAGAAATTCAACCATTGCTTCCTAGAAAAAACCGGTTTTGTCACTCGTGATGGGAAGTTAAATGTCCCTGATGCTTTAGATAGACTCGCCCCTATTTACACTAAGGATATACTGGAGTACTGCATAGGTCGTAAAAAAACATTTTTTTTCCACGTATGTTACAGTGAAGTAAAGCATCATAACAATAAGCAGTTGTTATTAATGTAAGTACATTGGCAACTTTTTCTCGTCTTGCTAAAGCGCTTCTAAACGGGCAATATTTTCATGCCAATGTTTTGAATTATTTTGTATGGTGGGACGCCCTCAGGTTCGGTGGAGCGACGATTTTAGCAGGGTTGCTGGTAACAACAGAATGAGACTTGCCTAGAATCGAGTTATGGGCGTGCGATTGAAGAGGCCTCTGTACAGCAGTGGACTGCAAAAGGCTGATGATAATGATGAGGCAGACCATTTAAACCCGTTTAACTCTTTTACAAGTCAAATATAAACTATGTTTTCAAACAAGACGAAGTTGGTGTTAACTATCCGACTAATCTGGGAAGAAACACCGAAACGAACTCAATACGTCATTTCCTTTTTGTTGGTTTGCCCATCTCGATATGCTACCCCCTATTAACATATTTATGTCTCTCTTACAGTAAGTACGTCGTACAGTTTATAAACCAACAGTTCACTCAGATTGTAAATGTCTGTCGTATGGAAACTGGTTACACAGATGAAGTGATAGCCGAAGAAGAAAAAAGCAATTTAAATAAAGACGCAGGGCTCAAAAAATTCAACAAGTGCTTCCTTGAAAAAACCGGTTTCAGAACTAATGAGTTGTTTAATATCGATACTGTTTTACAAGGGATACCACAAAGTAATGTTACGAAAATTGTCGAGCACTGCCAGTCTTTAACTACTAAAAAGATTATTCCAGATAGCGTCCCATTTTTCTCCGGATGTCTCCACCTAGGAGTATCTGAATATGTCCGAAAATATTCATTGTAAGTACAGTTTTTCACTATTGGTTCAGGCACTCTTATACATAAAAATAATTATGGTCCGAAGAATCTGCCCTGCGGAACACCATATTTGATTCAGCGAAAGAATTAAGTATTTCAACTCCTTTGTTGTTTTTAAACTCACTATTGAAATCTCCGTTTATTGTTTGCGACCGCTGTTCGATTTAATTTATCTATGATATGGGCACGAATGCCTTGAAGTTTGTTTGGGAAATTCTCGTGGTTTACATCGTCGAAGGCCTTCGACATATCTGCCAGAACTGCGCACAAAGGCGTTTTTGCAACATGGCTAGAAAGGAGGTAGCTGATGACTTAAATACATAGGTACAAAGTCAGGAGGATGACGATGATAATCAGGCATGCAGAAGTGTCAGAAGAATGTCCATGGTCACTGATGTTGACGGGTAGGGGTACTAGCAAGCCCCATATTTGTACACTAGATTTCTGTACAGCCAAAAGAGTACAAAAAATTACGAATGTGTCTTTTTTTGTATACTATGGGTATTTTGCCTACATTCAAACACAATTTAAGTATTTTAATATATTTTTGTTCTCCTTAACAGCAAACACGTCATTCAGGAGGAAAGCGATCAAGTCCGTGATATGGTATATGACTGTCAACGCCAAACCGGATTCACACAGGACGTGATTAAAAAGAGCTTCACTGACAACAATTTTACTGGAGATGTAAGACTCAGAAAATTCAACGACTGCTTCTTAGAAAAAACCGGCTTCATTACCAGTTATGGAAAACTAAACATCGATGCGGCTTTAGCAAAACTCCCGCATAGGTTTGCTAAGCCTGTTATCCAGATCTGCCAGGCAAAAATTATTTTAAAGCATACGACAGAAAGCGTCCGTCATTTCTCAACCTGTTACCACCATGGAGTCCAGGACTATATTTCGGTGACACAAAGAAGCGGTTTTACAGCGTTCCTCACATCCTTTGTGCTTTATGTATCAGGCACTTCTTTTGATAAAATTTTAACTTTCTAAGCTATTTTATCACAATCGATCGTTATCTATTCTAGGTGGCGCCATTTTGAAATTTTGATAGAAATGATAATTGGTCGCAATAACAAAATTAGGACCCTCCGAGCCGACAATTGTATTTCACACAAAATTGTATTGTATTGTATTTGTGGTTGTGTTGTTTTTGTATTTATCTGTGGAGGCTTGATAATAGCAATTTAAGTATATATTTTGTTATTATAATGTCATTAGTCTGTAAGTTTTTCTAAAATGTAAAAAAATAAACATAACTATACTACGGTATATACAGGGTGTAAACAGAGTCTTCACGAAGCCGTTAACCAAGCATTCTGTACATCAAACTTAGTAACCCTACGCAAAAAATATTGCTGGAAAATGACTTTTTTTTGGGGTGAAAAATCATTGATCACTCAAAACATTGTGCTGGTCATGTGCTGGTGGATGGACTGATGTGGGAGACGTGGAGGTGTTTAAAGTAAAGTTCTTACGATAAGAACATGTATTTAAAAAAAACTTGTGAAAAAGTTGGAACATTGCCCCCAATATCTCCGTAACTAGAAGGTCCCCAGGTATGGTCTAGAACAAAAAAATGATCCCAATGATGGGAAGAACAAGTGCCTTTCGGCTTCGTTAAGAGTCTTTTTACACCCTTTATTTTATTTGATAGTGTTATTAGTTATAAAATAGACAAGTAAAATTATATTCATAGGTGTACAAATGTGTTTTAATAATAATAACTACAGATTTCAGTTCTGAGTGTATGAATTGAAACATGTAGAAACTGTCACTTGATAAATGTTTTTTCTTGGTAATAAGTTTAAATATTAACTAAACAATATGAGTATAAAGAATATTTGAATTGTTATTCTATGATATGAAGTGAGTCAGTGAGTGACGATCTTTGCCCATCTCTCCGGGTGCATTCGCGCTACACGGCCAGCTCACTGCCACTATAACTTGGGTGTTTTTTCCCCGACATCTGCTACCCGAGTCATGGAACCCTACAACAACAGCTATACATTTAAATTGACGACCCGAATGGCGCAGCGGTAGTGAGGCTGCCTTACGTTATTAGGGTCCCGGGTTCGAATCCCGGTAGGAGCAAATGTTTGTGTGATGAGCATGGACATTTGTTTCAGAGTCATGGATGTTTATATGTATAATAAGTATGTATTTACAAACAAACAGTATCTATGTAGTATATCAACTATCTGGTGTCCACGACACAAGCCTCGTTGCTTAGTGTGGCACTAGAGTGCGCTGTGTGTAATGTCCAGCGATATTTATTTATTTATATTCTAATCTACTCTAACCATCTGCCTAGCCTTCTCCCAACTATGTTGGGGTCGGCTTCCAGTCTAACCGGATGCAGCCAATTATACCAGTATTTTACATGGAGCGACTGCATATCTGACCTCCACAGCCCAGTTAGTACTGGGTAATAAGCTACCCCTTGGAAAGACTGACAACTTGTAACGATTGTCAAAGATTTACAAATGACAGCCGGGACCAACGGCTTAACGTGCTTTCCGAGGCACGGAGGAAACCCGGTTTATGATGGTCACCCAACTACAGACCGACTGAGGCAAGCGCGGCTTCACCTTGAAGATCAATGATGATGATGGTCGACTTTTGACAGCATTCAAGACAAAAATAAGAAGTTATCTATTTTTTATTATTTTTAATAGAATAAACATTGACTTTACATTTTTACAAGTTTTTATTTAACTTGCAATGTATGTATGTATGTTTGTTTGGGTGGAATCTTGCAACTCAATTTTGAAGCAGATATCTTCAACCGATTGAGCTGAAATTTTGCACGCATAGGTATATCGCGTGACAATGCAATGTTATGATGACATGGAGGTGATCTGATGATAGAGCTGGAACGTGGCCATAGGAACTTCTCTCGTTTGACTCGTCTAGACGAGTACTTTGTCTTTAGAAGGTATCCAGGGTTTGATGATGAAGCTGGAGGGTGGCCATAGGATCTCCGTTATAAAACGACATAGCCCCATCGGGTTTGATCTCGTATGATTCGTCTTGACGAGTACTTTGTCTCTAGATGGTATCCGCTGATAATGTAGCTATCCAATGCTGAAAGAATTTTTCAAATCGGTCCAGTAGTTTTTAAGTTTATTCGTTACATACAAAAATATAAATATTTCCTTTCTTCTTTATAATATTATAAGTTTAAATGAGAATGTTGAGCTGGACATATAGAGTGATAAAGTAAGGACTGAGAAGGAATGAGTGTATTTTATGAAGTATGAAAGTGGCGCCAGTTACAGAGAAGTTGAAAGGGAATCGTATGTCTTGGTGACACGTGATGAGGAGGGATAAAAAGAGAAAGAGCGATGAATATAAATGTTGATGGATGGAGAGGGAGAGCAAGAACAAAGAAAATATGGATGGATTGTGTAAAGTATGATATGACAGAGAAAGGAGAAAATTATGTCGTGACGTCTGACAGAGGAGAATGTAAGAAGACGTGTTGGGCCTACCCCAAGTAACATGGGAAAATTTTGCGTGGGACACATTGTTTTTTAATATATCAATGGTGGGACATTTTATTAACAGACTTCAAAAAGGAGGAGGTTCTCAATTCGTCGGAACCATTTTTTTGTAATATACATATATATTATGTTCCTCGATTACTCGAAGATGGCTGGACCGATTTGGATTTTTTTTTTGTTGTAAGGGTATATTTCCCAGGTGGTCCCATGATCATCAAGTCAGGATTTCAGGATCTGATGATGGGATCCTGGAGAAATAGAGGTAACTCTTCAAATTTTATAGGCTCACTTGAAGAGAATTGGGTAGTTTTTGGAAGAGTACTTTCTCGGAGTAGTCCCATTCCAATTTGGTGAAGATCTGATATGAAGCTAAAGTTTTTTTTCACTTTTTTGTGTTTTTTGAAGTCGGTTTTTGATATTAAGATATTGGTCTAATAGAGAGAGTTGTTCAGTTTGATGGCCAGTACACTCTGTAGATACCATACCCTTAAATATGGCCAAATCTTTCTGATACATGCTGTTGAGCTACAAGTCAATGAATTCCAGTCCAGCCCGTTTGCTTAGCAGCCGATCAAAATCATCATCGATATATGCAGTAATAAAACCGTTCTTCTTTGCAAAAGAAGTGCCAGGTACACCCATTTCCCAATAATTTGTGAATCCGTATTTACTTTTTATTTCGTTCTGGACTCCATGATGGTAACATGTCGAGAAATCATGGACGCTTTCTTTGATATACTTCAAAATAATATTTGCCTGGCAGTGCTCGACAATGAGCCTAGCAAAATGGGCGTCGAGATTTGCTAAAGCCCCATCGATGTTTAATTTCCCATCACTGGTGATGAAGCCGGTTTTTTCTAAGAAGCAATCATTGAATTTCCTGAGGCCTTTCAGTTTAGTAAAATTGCGTCCTCCTACATAGACACGCAATTCGTCTATGAATCCGGTTTCCGTGTTACATGCATCTACAATCTCATGGACGAGGTTGTTTTCACCGGATGGGAAGGTCCGCCTGCAAGGGGAGCAGTAAACATATTAGTACAGGGTATCCCATCGAAGCACAGCCAGAAGGCGTCGCGGCAGACCTGTTATAAGATGGCGGGACGAGTTGGACAAAACCAACGACCAGTGGCCCGCATTAGCCCTGGATAGAAACAACTGGAAGTCTGTAGGAGAAGCCTTCGCCCAGCAGTGGAATGATTCAGGCTAACAGTGTCAGTATCCCATCGAGATCGATAAAGCAACATAGGACAGATCTTTGGAAGTACCTTAATAGTTGTAGGGCCACACTGAAAATATTTCTTAATGTCACAGCTATATACCGGGCAACATCTAAAATATTGCTGACAGTGAAATGCCACTGCACAATGCCAGGAAAATATGGTCAAACAAACGTCTGTCTTTCTTTCTCGTGTGGTTAGTGCCTAACCTGGTGCAGATTTTTTATGCCGCCCATGGGCCTCTAACTTGGCTTTACATGCCGTCGAAAAATATCTCTCAAACATGTTTGGTTTCCTCACGATGTTCTCCTTCACCGAAACAAGTGATAATCATACAATACGCACATGAATCCGAAAAATCAGAGGTGTCTTGCTGGGTTAGAACTCGAGAACTATGACTTGGCAGTCCGACAGTTGGTCATATATCACTAATAAACATGAACAAGTTAGTAAAAAACTGTACTTACAATTGAGTACACCGAACATAGTCCGATACTCTTAAATGGAGGCACGCGGAGAAATAAGGAACGCTATCCGGAATAATCTTTTCAACAGTTTTTGATTGGCAGAACTCGATAATTTCCGTAACATTATTTTCGGGCATCTTTTCTAAAACTATATCCATTGGAAACTTCTCAAAATCTGTGAAACCAGTTTTGTCAAGGAAGCAATTGTTGAATTTTTTGAGCCCTGCTCCTTCTTCTTCGCCATTCTCCTCCTCAGCTATCACTTCGGCTGTGTAACGAGTTTCCATGCGACAGGACTCCACGATCTGAGTGAAGTTTTTGGCAACGGCACGTATAACGGAATTACTGTAAGAGATATATAAATATAAGTAAAAAGAGGCTAACCCGTTGAGATCTGCTAACCAACAAATGACATTAAAGAGACCACTGAGTTTAAGAAGCGCCTTAAAATGACGAGAACAAGTAACATTTAATTAAAAATATCAAAAAACGCGACTACAAATTGTATTAAGTACTTATTTATTTATTTTATATTTGTAATCTCCTTTTAATTTCCTTCATTTTGGTACCCTACTCGATAGGTTTGGTTGAAAAAAAAAAACAAATTAACAACTTAAGTACAATTTAGCGCCAAAAATCCGCCATTTTGTGTTTTTTTTTTCTTGGGTTTTTGAGACGAACTTAATCGTCGAAGTTCATTTACCCATTTAGAACATACGAAGTTTTAAAGAAATTTACAAGCATACAAGATACGCGCGAAAAACCCTTCCTTGGCAGTTGCGTAAAAAGTTTACAAGAAAAGTATACTTACAATTCTGATAACCGCATATAAGTTGATACTCCCCTGTGGAAACATTTAGCGAAATCACTCTCTGGATCCTTTTTTTTACGACTATTGCAGTTTTCCACTAAATCCTTTAATAAACTATGGTTTAGTTTAGTTAAAACATCATTGACATTTAACTTCCCATGTCTACTCACGAAGCCAGTTTTGTCTAAGAAGCAATAGTTGAATATCCTGAGCCTTTTGTTTTCGGAAAAATAGCTTTCCTCTTCTTTGGCAAACACTTCGTCTGTGTAACCTGTTTCCATGCGACAGGCGTCTACGACCTGATCATATTCCATTGGAAAAGGTGAGACGAACTGAAAGACAGAAATATATTTACTAAACTCTTCGGTCCCATGGTTTGATTTGTTAAGTTGGTTAAAATCGTCACCAAAATCATACCCAAGTTATTTTAATTTTGAATGATTTCTTATCATTCAGAACATGATAGGGCGAAGCAAATATATTACACGACTATACATGGGTCCGGGACCCGTGTTTCACCTAGTTTCTTCACCTGGGTGAAGCACGGAGACTTAGGGTGGAGACTTAGGGTCCCAGAGTACTTAGTACGTGGAATCCAGTTTTGAGTATGCTCAAAAGTAGTAGCCAGCACCATAATAAGGACTCCACAAAACCTGGTGATACTGTGAGTGTGTTTTGCCGTGACTTAGTGTCGAGTTCCAGTGGTGCGCGTAGCAAAAGACAAAAAGAAAAAGAAAGAGGGTTGACAGATTTGTCTGCCCCTAACAATTTTTTCCATCCACCCGCATTCTCCAGTCAACCCGTGATCATAGCGCTTGCAACTGCGTCGTAATATCGGGAGCTCAAAATAAACAATAATCACGGAAGATATCCCGTAAGTGACATTTTAATTTACGCTTGTTTATAGTCCTTAAGTTTTACTGTTTATTCCTGTTTACTTTGTTTTCCAAGTCCTGTGTTTTATACTGTGTTAACTATAATTATATACTTTTACCTAATCAACGTACGTGAACTTTTTCAATTGACCAATAACCGAAACCCCTGAGAAAACACTTTCGATGATTTCCCATCCGAAAAAAAAAAAAGGTCCCGTGCTCCAACCGATTATATTATTATAGTGATACAGTAAATTGACCACTCGCACACCAACGAGGCAGAGTGACTCAGTAGCTGCATGACGGGATAATGAAACCCCAAATAAATATGAAAATACTCACCTCGGCATGAATCCTAGCTACAACGACAACACACAATATAAGAAACGTTTTCATCTTAGCAAGACAGATACTACTGGTACTGGTACTGGTACTTAATCTACATTTAAATACTAGTTTAAAAAACTAGTTCGCTTTAAAGACTTTTAATTACATGAGGAAAACGTGTGCGTTTCAACGGCGCGACCAGGGCGTTTTCTTAAAAAAAAATTGTAAAAGTTGATTCCCAAAACCTTAAATTTGTCAAAGTTATGGTTTAAAAGTTATAAAGGTTTGAACGTGGCCGCGCCTCGCCTCGTCTCTCGCCTCGCGCCTAATTCAATCTGTTATTTACCTAATTTTCAGGTCTCTGCAACGCTTAGTTTTAAAGATCTCCGTAGCCGCGCGGTTCTCCGCGTTTCGATGGCGCGACCACGTTCAAACACTTATTACTTTTTAACCAACTTTGACAAATTTATGGTTTTGGGAATCAACTTTTACAAAATCTTGGCAGATTAATAAAAAAAAAAAAAGCCGTGGTCGCGCCGTCTAAACGCACACGAGGAAAACTGACATAGATATTACGCTGCATGTCCTTGACATTTCCTGTTTGTTGAAATGTCGATAGCCTCGCTCAGTCAAATTGAGGCGTATCTCGCGTGGGACACATATGCGGGCGTCGATTGATTGATTTAACCCCTAATTGGTCGCGTGGGATGTTACACACCCTAGTGCATCTTTGAAGGTATAACACATTTTTTAAACTGAATTCTGTGCGCTGCAGTTTCGGTTAACTGCAGTATCCGAAGGGTTTGGCAAAACTGTACCTAGTAAACCCACATTTCGCCAGTTTTAATTAGGTCCCACGTAATCAGGGGCGCCATCAAACGGGCACACATCCAGACTCCGTAGCTACTGAGAAATTCCTATAGAAAAACCTTTGTCCGACCCGGGAATCGAACCCAGGACCCAATCAATGCTCTGCAATCATGTCTTTTATAATTAAGTAGCGAGCATAATCGCCGTATTACTTTTAAGGAACGACCAATTAAGGCCAGGTAGACCAAGCAAAGTAGGTATTTAACGCTACCATCCTTTACGCGAAACGAGCCGTGCGCTCGCGTCGCCGGCGCACAGTGGGCTGAAAATCGACTTTCATAGACATACAATACTTTTTTCCCAAATGTCCACTTTTATGATTTGAAAATGTTTTGGGAGACTAAATCCATGCCTAAAAATATCAACATTATGGAATAGCATTGCAAACAAAGCAAAAAAAAAAAAATCTTTAAAAATTACTATGGAACTGGCATGAAAAAGTCTTATACCTCCGCCATCGTTCAATTGGCCCTAACTCCCTTGCAGGTGATTAAACCTTGAATTATTTAGTATTTTTTGACATACTCCCCGAAGCGCCTGCGACTGCGCGACGGCAGCGACTGGCTCGACCTTTTTTTAAAAAATCGCTTTCAATTTAATATTTTCAAAAAATAATTTTAATCAAATGTTTAACTTAATTTAAGCTTAAAATCTACACGGACTACTTAAACGATGTACCCGACCACTACTTTGTATTAACACGCCACATGATCATAAAAAAATAAGGTGTTAAGACCTAATAATGTAACGATCCTAATTATGGTCATTATTTTATGAGTTTAAGTAATATCGTTATTCATATCTATTCTATGAGTTACTTAATGAGGGTAGTGAGTAACTTAGTTTACTGATCACACTAAATTAATTTCTAAGTACACAGTGCGAAAGGCTTGAGGTAATTATAATGAAATAATTTATATATTTAGATGAAGGAAATTAAAAATATCCTCATTAGAACTCACTCTACTCTTTTTACGGGAGTGGTGTTCCCTGAATCTTCTTAAATCCTTGTTCCGGGCTTCCGATGCCTCTTCCGAAAGACTCCCAATTGGGACAATTGCGTTGGAAGCAATGATATCAGCTCCGTGAAGAAGAACTTTGTGGACTGTTGCAGACATATAGTACCAGTTATATAATCCCACGTATCTCTCAGCAGTCTTGTACGCATAGTCTTTGAATTTTTCAATGTTTACATGTTCTCCTGACGTTATTGTTTGTAAAATTACAGCAAATCTTCGAATTAGTTCTTCATCTAACCCTGTGATACCAGCGGTTTTTTCTGGAAATTCAAAGAATCTTCTGGCCATGTTGCCATCGTTGGTAGTTCCATGTCCCTGCTTTACCATGTCAATTAGCAAACCGAGTTCTGTTTTGAAGCGATCTTGAATTAATTTCTTCCTTGCGTCTTTTTTATCTTGATCAGCTTTTCCTTTAACAACCCATTTTTTAATATCCAATCTGTAGGATATGTATAAAAAGCATTTCATCATATTAATACGCGCATGAAGTGAAGAAATCCCAAACTCCATCATGTCAGCCGATGTTGCCAGTTTTGACACTGCTTCCAAATTGTTTAGCTCAGACGGTTTCGCTAGGCATATGTAGCAAGAAGCGTTCGATCTAGCTGCTGAAAGGTATGTGCATATCTTGGCATCGATCATCGTTATCAAGGGTTTGTGGCTAATTGTATAGCTGTTGCACTCAGTTGGTCGGAGAGCAGATATTTCATCCTTCATTATCTGTTCTTCTGCCTTAACGACTGCTTCACTTTCTTTAATAAAAGTAAACTGCACCGGACGACAAAACAATGCAGAGCAAGGTTTCGGGTTTTGCGAGTAGATATAGTCAACTATAATATCAATATTTTTTTTGCTTTAAAAAATTACGATTTGTTAGTTTACTATTGAATCAAAGTTATGTAAAATTGGTAAAATTTGGTCTACCTGCCCTTAGGGTTTATGATTGAGAACAGAAAGGAAACTGGCGCGAATGCCCACGCGACTATTCGTACCAGTGTCATTGTTAGTTGTTAATTTTTTTTTCTAATTTTATGTGTCAAATTTAAATTTATTTTGATTGTAATTTTATTTTTCTAATTTTGTTACCTAATGTGTTTGATTTTAATTTTAATATCCCAATAGCTACTGTTGGGGCTTCAGATTTCTCAATGAAACTCCCGGAATGAGGTATTGGTGTTTTAATTAGGTATAAACTATATTTTACAATAAAAATATGCGGAGCGAGAGGTTGCCGCTACAAAGACAGTTTTTTAACACAAAAGTAAAAAAGGTAGGTGGTAGAATAAAAATAAAGTCACAATATTCAGTTCAATGTACGGCGCGCGCCTAGCCCTTTTGTGGCGGCAAAGGTGCGACACAAACACTGCACTGCACTGCACTACACTTAACGCAGGCGTAAACATCCTCCCCCCGTTGAAACTCCCGAAGTTTCAACCCTTCAGTAGGTCCTCTTCGGTTGGTAAGGGGCAGAGGCGAACCAGAGGGCGCCGTATAATTCCTCTATTGGTGTTGATGTCGGCCACACGTGAGACTCCATCTTGTCCTGGGAAGAGTCTTGCGATGCGTCCAAGTCTCCAACACAGGGGTGGAACTCCATCTTCTTGCAATAGGACCATGTCTCCGATTTTGACTGAGGAGGCGTTGGTCTTCCATTTACGGCGCAGTTGCAGCTCGGCTATGTATTCGCGCTGCCAGCGTTGCCAAAAATGTTGGTATATTTGCTGCAGCCTGGCATAGCGCTGCAAGTTGGTTGTGTGGCCATCTTCCACAGATGGTTCAGGCAAAGCGGTGAGTGCCCGACCAATGAGAAAATGCCCAGGAGTAAGGCAATGAAGACAAGATCATACGAGTTGGTGGCCGACTAGGCTCATCTGATTGAAATGGAGACAATGATAAAATATTTGATTTAGAACTTAAAGCCTTATTGCTACATAGCAAATTATATTCACAGAGAAATGATTCTTGCTGTGCGAGACGACACAAATGATGAAATGAATTATTTAATTCGTCAACAGTCAGATTGTCGAGCAGTTTATCTTTATTCGTTTTTAAATTATTAATAAATCTTAGCACGTAAGCGAAAGTCCGTTTGAATTTAGTTAAGCTAGAAAAATCTTTAAAATTAATTATGGGTTCATTTTGAGAAACAACATGAGTGGCAGTATAATTAGGTTTAGTTTCTGGTAAGTCATTATTATTAATTTTATTAGGTTTTAAGACAGGCCAATTACTTTCAGGCTCAATGAGAAATGAAGGGCCTGACCACCACAGCTGGGTACCGCCAAGTTTATCTGGACTGACTCCTCTAGATATGAGGTCAGCAGGATTAACAGATGTGGGCACATAGTGCCACGAGGTAGCATCGGTTAACTCACAAATCTCCGCAATCCTATTAGCTACAAATGTTTTCAAATTTGTAAAACTGGTGTGGAGCCAGGCTAGCACTACGGACGAATCGCACCAGTGTACCTGGTGCTGAACTTCATATCGCAGTGACTCCCTGACAGCCTTGCATAACCTTGCTGCCAGTAGGGCTGCGCACAGTTCTAGACGAGGGATAGTTGCACCTTTAATCGGAGCTACTTTGGACTTGGAACAAAGTAACTTGACTGTGACCTCGTTCGCAGCATTCACTGAACGTAAATAAATGCAAGCTCCGTATGCATTTTGGGATGAATCACTGAATGAATGTAATTCTACAGATGCGGGATCATCACAGAGAACACGACGCGGAACTTCTAGAGCTAAAAGGGAAGGTAAAGACTGTATAAAGTTGTTCCAATCTCTTTGAACTTCAGGTGGAACTGGAGAGTCCCAAGTCAAATTATGCAGCCATAGTTGTTGTAATAACATTTTCATTTTTATTACACACGGACTTATCAGCCCCAAAGGGTCAAATATTTTAAAAAGAGACGATAAAAATGATCTTTTAGTTAAATTATTATTAGAAGAAAATGGTTTGATAGGGAAATGTAACTGATCGGTTGATGGGTTCCATCCCATGCCTAGGGTACTAGTTGACTCACTTACTAGAAGGTTATCATCAGTTTGAGTATTTAAATCGAACAGTGATGGTAAATTAGTCTTAAATTTACGAAGATTAAAGCATCCTTTCTTTAATTCTTCAGTTACAGATTTATGAATATAACGTAAGGTATCCTCGCTTTCAGAACCGGTAATGAGATCGTCCACAAAGAAATCATGTTGAATGATATCCTTAACCATAGGATCAGAAGATTTCTCACCAATCTGCCAGAGACACCGAGTGCTCAGGTAGCTGGAACTTGCCATGCCGTAAGTCACAGTGCCTAGCTGAAGCGTTTTTATGGGCAAGGACTCATCCTCTCTCCATAAAATAAGTTGAAGGTTACGGTCCTCCTCATGCACGCGGACTTGACGGTACATTTTCTCAACGTCACCCGACAGGAGAAACTTATGTTGTCGAGCTCTTATTAAAATGGAGAATAGTGAGTCCTGCATATTAGGCCCAACCATGAGGATGTCATTTACAGACTGACCAGATGAAGTAGGAGCAGAGCCGTCGAATACGACTCTAATTTTCGTGGATTCACTACTGTCCTTGAAGACCGCGTGATGGCAGAGGAAGTAAGACGTAAAAGGTAGAGGTACAGCTGATTCTGAAAGGTGACCTAAGTCTGCGTACTCACGCATAAATTCTATGTATTGCGATTTCACATGTGGTTGTTTGCGGAATCGCTTTTCTAAATTTAACAAGCGTTTTTTAGCTAGTGAATAAGATTCACCTAGACAATCAGGCGTATCCTTTAGAGGTAGACTGACTGAGAATCTACCGGTTTGTAAACGAAAAGTATGCGATAAGAAATGTGTTTCGCATGCCTTCTCACTATGACTAATAAGTGGTTGAGTTTGGGGGACATTTTCTAAGTCCCAGAATTTTGTTAGTTCTTGATGTATTTCTTCAGCAGATGACACATAAGAAACGACTGAATGATTTGAATCTATATCAATCTCCTTTAACTTATTGTTTTTGGGTAAATTAAAATACATAGGACCTGTTATTAGCCAACCGAAATGGGAACTTCTCAATACAGGTGAATTAAGACCGAGAGAGAGTTGATCGCGGCCAATAATGTCCCAGAAAATATCGGCACCGATGACAACATCAACAGGCGCTGGTTGGTGGAAGTGAGGGTCCGCTAAAAAGTACTCACTCGAAATGTTGAGTTGTTTTATGTCAACGGGTATTCGAGGTATGTTACCAGTCAACACTGGCAATACCAGAAAAGAAGATGTGATAGAGAAATGCTTCATCAAAGATTTCAACTGAACTACACAAGTTTCTGTAGCTTGAGTAGTAGTTTTATTGCCTATGCCAATTATATTGACATGCAAAGTGGTAGTCGGTTCTAAAAGCAGTTTTGTTTTAAGAGATTGAGTAATAAATGATGACTGACTACCGCAATCCAAAAGAGCACGAACCTTCTGTGTTTGCTTGGTCGTAGGATTAACTACCTCAATTTAAGCAGTAGATAGAAGAACTTGATGGTTATTTTGATTAGAAAAATTAACAAGAGTATCGTCGGTGATGTCAGGTGAAATGGTGACAACACTAGAAATATTTTTGTTGCTTGATTGTTTATGCAAGAGTCTATTGTGTCTTGTATTGCACATGCGACACGGATGCATGCGACAATTGCGTGCAGAGTGGCTAGACCTTAAGCAGTTATGACAAAGATTCAATCTGCTCACTTCAGTGATACGGTCATCCACACTCTTAGCCAAAAAGGTGGGACAATCATAAAGGCGATGATTACCATTACAAACGCCGCATGATATGTCAGAAATATTATTGTCTTCACTGTTAGAAATGTAAGACTGATGAGATTTTATTTTATTATTAGAATCTATAGGCTTTGACATTGTCTGAGTCTTGGATTTAGAGTATGAATAGCTGCTATTTATTGACTCAAGTACGATAGCGCGATCAACAAGAAACTTGAAAAAATGTTGCAAATTAGGTGCATTGGTATCCAACGTGCCCCGGTACTCCTCCCACTTGGCCTTGGTGCAGCTATCAAGCTTGGGGCTAATTATATGAATGAGTAAAATATCCCAGTCACGTGAACCTATACCGAGACTAGTTAAAGCGCGTAAGTTTTTATTAACATGATCCACAAAGAATCGTAGTGATTTATCAGACTCGCTTGTGATTGGTTTTATGTATAATAATGAATTTATATGATGAGTTACTAATTGTCGGGTATTGTCATATCTGTCACATAATAATTTCCAAGCACACGCATAATTTGTGCTGGATACCTCCAAGTTAGCAATAATGCGCGCTGCATCGCCGGTCAAATACGAAATAAGATAATGGAATTTATGAATGGGAGCGATGCGGTCGTTATTATGTACTATAGATAAGAATGTATCACGAAATTCAAGCCAGCGAAAGCAAGACCCGTCGAACTTAGCAATTTGAATTTGAGGTAATTTAAAACCTATGTCATGATGATCATGATTGCACGGAACTGTAGTTATCTGACTTGAATTTAAATCCTTGTTATTAGCTTCATCATGACGGTTCGAGTTATATTGTTGTGTAACACTTTGAGCAATTGCTATGTTGGATATAAATAGTTGTTCGATAGTATCACGCTCATCAATCTCATTAGATAAATTATCAGAGTGTAATACTTCTATCTGATTTTGCAAGTCATCAAAACGGCTATAGATAGATTCAAATTTGTTTAGTTTTAATGTTAACTCAGCTAACTCAATCTGAGTAAGCGTTTCTTTAGATGTAATATTTGATAAAAAGTTTCTGAATTTAGTTATTTGACCTTTTATGGAACTACGTTTCACTAAAAGATCCTGTAATTCACGAGGATCGTTTGTGCTAGTTTCACCTCCATAATCTTTACCCATTGTGAACTCAAAACTTACAAAAAAAAACGGATTTAATAAACTAAACAAGTTGTTTCTTAGTAGGTTTGATTATGGAAATATACAGACACAAACTAGTTGATGAGAATGTAAAATTAAAAACTTAGCTCACGCTCCTCGCCTAACGTCACCTGAGGCCGGCCCGTGCAGCGGTGGGGCTCCCGTTGTCACACGGTGACACGGCAGGCGGCCCGAAGTTATGTTACACGGAGAGCTCGACCTGGAATGTTCGGCGATGTTGGTGAAATATATGCCTATAGTTGCAGCTATAAGGCTGAGAGGACACACGAATAGGTAAAGAACTACGATAATATCATAGGACAGGCCTATAATGTATTCCTATTGATAGTTAAATCGTTTACTAATAGATAATGATCTGAAAATGAACTACGTATGGTGTATTCATGTAATATTTTAGACACTACAATGACTACAGACACCAATGCACTCGTAGAAGCTATTTCAAATACTTATCGGATAGATTTATTAAGGATAAGGGATATAAAGGTAAGGTAACAGGTAGGTAACAGGGAATTCACAAGGAAAAATGGGCACTTAGCTGCATTGGCCGAGGCTGCGGTACGATGCTGAATGCTGATCGCTGGCCGGCGGTGGCTGCAATGGCTGGTGCACCTCCAGGGAACCCAGGTATGATTCTTGATTTGGTTGAAAGGTGGCTGCGGCCCAATGACTACACCGGTAGCGCGTCGTCGGGTGCTCACGAAGTCACCTTCCGTGAAAAATGCAGGTTTGCATTGGCCGAGGCTGCGGTACGATGCTGAATGCTGATCGCTAACCGGCGGTGGCTGCAATGGCTGATGCACCTCCAGGGAAGCCAAGGTATGGTTCTTGAATTGGTTGAAAGGCGGCTGCGGCGCAATGACTACACCGGCAGCGCGTGGTCGGGTGCTCACGAACTTGTTTTCCGTGAAAAATGCAGGTCCTGTCACGGTCGCCAGATGTTGGGGCTTCAGATTTCTCAATGAAACTCCCGGAATGAGGTATTGGTGTTTTAATTAGGTATAAACTATATTTTACAATAAAAATATGCGGAGCGAGAGGTTGCCGCTACAAAGACAGTTTTTTAACACAAAAGTAAAAAAGGTAGGTGGTAGAATAAAAATAAAGTCACAATATTCAGTTCAATGTACGGCGCGCGCCTAGCCCTTTTGTGGCGGCAAAGGTGCGACACAAACACTGCACTGCACTGCACTACACTTAACGCAGGCGTAAACAGCTACTATGATACTGTTAATTTTTTTTTTCCAATTTTGTAACATAATTATTGTGTTTGATTTTAATTTAGATTTTTGAAATTAATGCTACTTTATCTTTGTTAGCTTAGTTATACATTTTATTGTGCATGCTGTGGTCATACTTTTGTCGTTCATTACTTATTTCACGTGTTTGTGTACATACTTTGTTGGAGATCCTAAAAAAATAAATTTGTGAGCGAATCCAGTCACTCATCACCCCACGCGGGTTTCGCCTCAGTTTGACAAGAGAGCGTAAAAATACCGCTTTAGTAGAATCGTATAAGGACACTGATATGAATCACATTATATGAGTCATATGTTATTGTTTTGTTTATTGATTAGCCACGTGCTAATCGTGGCTAAATAATAACATAAAATAGTCAATCTTCAAGGTTAAGTGCGTTTGTTTTAATACCGAGTTGCCTCCGTACCTCGGAAAGCACGTTAAGTTGTTGGTTCCGTCCGATTGGCATTTCAAAGTTTTTGACAGTCGCTACAGGTAGTCAGTTAGTTCTGCCAACATTAACTTGCATATTTCCAAATTTCAAGGCAATCACAAGGCATAAATGTTAGCGGCCACCAACGATCCTCCGCTTTGCTGATGATCTTGTGATTTCATCCACATCATCTTCAGAACTTGAAGAAATACTCCAAGATCTGAGCACGGCAAGTCTTGAGGTTGGACTGTCAATGAATAGATCCACGAACCAGATAATGACCAACATCACGAAACGTAGGGTCGCGGTAGACGGGCATGTGTTGCAATATGTCGATGAGTACACAAACTTGGGCGAGATAGTATCTTTCAAAAATAGACAAGACAAGGAAATCGAAAGACGAGTCCACGAGTTCGAAATGCTCGGAAGTCTTTTTGGTCCCTAAAATAACATATGAAGGGAAGTCTCCCCACAACATTAAAAAGAAAACTCATCGACATTTGCATCATGCCCGTTCTAACGGGAAATCATCAAATGACTCCTCCCGCTCTGGGCGGAGCAGAAGGGAGTGTCAGACTGACTAAAACCCATCCATTTTCCTTCATCGCCCTTTATGTTCCGGGGCCACGGTATCTCTTGCGAACAGTCCCGCATACCCGGCAGGCATCGGCCCTTGCGGACCCCTTCCTTTTTGCTGACTCTCTTTGAGGCGCGCGTGGAACACGAACGCGCCGTCGTCGACACGGCCTGTCGTCATGAGATCCGCGAAGCCCGTCCTAACCTACGGTGGACAAAATTGGTCACTTAGGGCTATTAAACACTATAGACAAGACTGTCTTTAGACAGACAATTACCCTACTAGTGCGAGCGAGAATACACAGTCTTTCTTTAGTCGGTAGCCCGACTACTGAACAACAAAAGTTGCCAGCGGGCGAAGGAGCGCAGCATAACAGATGCCAAGGTGCTGCGCTCCATAACTCAAGTAGCTGATATTGGAGTTAAAAAAGCCAACCTAATTTGGGAGTGGGCTGGCCACGTCGCACGGATGCACACGGAGGTGGCCAAATATGGTGGTTCCACCTTAAGAGGAATTGGTCAAAGTGGTTTGTGGCAATTTAAGACCCCGAAGATCTTAAACTATACAAATAAATAAAATTGAATTGTCTGTTTGTAACATCAAAATAGCAGCTTTTTACTGAATGCATTTGAAAATTTGAAAGTACATACGGTCAAAATCATCAATACAACCCTCCAAGCGCATAAAGGTGCAGGAATGACTTTTTCAAGGTCAAATTCATTCCTGCACCTTTATGCGTATTGATGATTTTGATGATTGTAATTCTGTAACTACATACGTGTTACAGCCGCGAATCATATTTTAATCAACATACAACCTGGCACTGACCTGCAAATTGCAAAAAACGTAAGAAAATTTGAATTTCGCGGCCACCCTGGAGCATCCACCTTAATTTGTCTGATAACTTTACTCAATGGTCCAAGTGTAAGACGGCAAATTTAAATGGCCGCTTTGACAGTGTAAGAACGATACATTACAGCTTTCTTTTATTTTAGTCGCGTAATATAAAGAACCCTGTTCTTATTCAATAGAGTCGATTTTTTTTAACGTTTTTTTTTTTATTATTAATTATTTTATTCATCTTATTTTTTTTTTGTTTTAAGTTTTTAACAAATATTTATAGGTCCGATATATTATAATATAGTTTTTAATTGAATTCCAAAAGGAGAAGAGGTCGTCAATTCGTCGTTTTTTTTTAATGTTCAGAATTTATATTATTGATTAATGATTATGAAATTAGGGATTTACGTTTACATAAAAACATAATAATGTGTTTAGAACACAATTTAACAAACTCTTAAAATACTAACACACTAAAAAAAAAAACAAATATTCGTCTCCACTCCATGCCTTTTCCTACCGGCTAACTTCGCTCGTAAAATTAATTGCTTTTTGTACACTGCTTTGTAAATACATCTCTAAACAATCCGCATAAGGTTGAATTTGCAAAAAAATATGTTTATAGTATATCGATAACTACCTAAGTAGTAGTGGGTTGTAGTGGGGAGTGTTTGGCGACAGTTTCGAGTGATACTTTTGTTCGACACTGTGCATCTTGGGTTTTTTATATATCAATGGTTTTAGCATAAACTATTATTTTCCTCGTTTTAGATGATACTTAACAGGTAAACAAGTTGTATTTTTTCTCCTCCATACTTTTCCTCAACCGATTAGTCATGGCACCCATCATCATTCTACCAAGCTGGTTTTTATTTTTGAAAGTCAAAAGGTATATAAAAGCAGGCTACATATTTAAAGTATTAGTAGTACGATGAAATCGTTCGTGGTATTGTGTGTTGTTCTGGTGGCTGGGATTCACGCCGCAGTAAATAGATCTTTATTAATATTGCGTGTTTGTCAACAATGGGTGTAAAAAAAGCCTTCGCGAAGCCGACAGGCACTGGGGCCCTACTCTCTAACGTTTCGTCCGTACTTTCGGATCTATCCGGCTCTCTCACGCGTGTCTGCAGATGAGTGCGAGTGAGGGCCTCTCGTTTGGTTCTCCCCGTCATTGTGATATTTTTAGGTAGATTACGTCAGAAAAAATCTACTTATTGGTCTTGCACCTAAAGTCGAGTTTTCCGAAAAATTCACCATAGACCCTTGGAGCCCAAATCAACCGCCGGTTAAAAAGTGTAGACAGACAGACAGACAGTGGAGTGTAGAAGTGTGTGAAGTGTAGTGTGTGTGTGTGTAGTGTATACGTATGTATCTGGGGCGACAAGCAAAATTACTACAGGTCGCAATTATGCACCGATTGCTTTCAAACTTGGCCAAAACATCGAAATGGTCAAAACTCGAGAATGGGCGGAATTCGTCCATGGGGGGCGGCTTTTAGAAAATCAGTTTTTTGACCATAACTTTTTTCCTGTGGAAAATTTTTGAACCGTTTCACATTTTTATCATTCCGAGTAAGAATACGGACAACTTTTAAATTTAAACGTTTTTGATGCAACCCCTAACTTGGGGTCGGGGTTGAAATTTCCAAAAAGAAAATATCCCCGAAACGCTAAACAATTTAAGCGTCGCAAATATCTTAACAAATTGTTTACTCTACAATTTTTAAAATTTATATAATAACCATTTTTCGGATGTAAAAAAAAAGTAAAAAGAAAAAATGTGAAACCTTCTTCGAAATCTACCTCTTCCTGCGGCTTGCCGAAGGGATTTTTTTCGTTCTGTACCATAACTACCAAACCCGGGAACCTTCTAGTTACGGAGATAATGGAGGTAAAACTTTTCACGAGTTCTTTTTTTTATTTTAAACATGTTTTTAATGTAATAATTTTACTTTAAAGTAGCGGACGTCACGCGGTTTCACCCGCGGAGTTCCCGTTCTCGTGGAAGTACGGGGATAAAATATAGCCTATAATGTTACTCAGTAAAGACGTGGCTTTTTGAAATCGGCGCAGTAGTTTTTGAGTTTATTCATTACAAACATACACACAAAAATACAAATCTTTCCTCTTTCTTTATAATATTAGTGTAGATATACTTCCATGAACCCCGTACTATTTTTTTTTTTTTTTTTATTCTTTGCAGACAAAAAGGGGTTTTTATCCATGCCAACCCCATCGTACCTTATTACCTATTTACAGAATATTTACTATGTACCTATTAGAGAATCATTGACTAGATGTCTTCACCAAGCCACACACAACCTCTTTGCAATCGTTAGCAAAACATGTTGAGTGCGTTACATTGAGCGCTACCGAAAACGTGATTTTTCACCCCAAATAAAAACGTGGTTACCCAGCAATAACCAAGCATTCTGTACATCAAACTAAGTAACTTCACGCAAAAATTATTTCTGGGAAACGGCTTTTTTTTGGGGAGAAAATCATGTTTTGTGGTAGAACTCACAACATACACACAAAACATTGTGCTGATGGATGGTTTGTTTTTTTTTAAGTAATAATCTTACATTAAAAACTTGTAATTAAAAAAAACTTGTCAAAACGTTGGAACTTTGACCCCCAAAATCTCCGTAACTAGAAGGTTCCCAGGTATGATGTAGAACAAAAAAATGATCGCAATGACGAGGAGAACAAGTGCCTTTCGGCTTCCTTAAGAGGTGTTTTACACCCTTTATTTTGAAAAAAAAAACTGCTACACTGTCAAAATGTATAATATGGGATTTAAAATGATGTACTACATACGCGGTATAATTCCATTTCCATTCAAAATATTAAAGAAATTTTCACCGATATATTTGTTTGTTGACTTTCAGAATGCAACATCCTTGAAAGTTGCTAACAATGATGACCACAATGACCCTTGTATGTTTTCAGGTATCGCTACAAACAATTTTGTTTTCATATCTTTCTAACATATTTCCCTCTCTCTTCCAGGTAGTGACTCTCCCTCAAACCCAGCATGAAAAAGCCGAACAAATCGCAAGCGCCTGCATTGAAGAAACCGGAGTCTCTTCTGCAGCCTTAGCCGAAGCCCAAAAGGGCAACATTATAAACGACATACCCCTCAAAAAGTTCCTTTATTGTTTCTTAGTAAAAACCGATATAGTCACTAGGGAAGGGATGCTAAATATGGATGTAGCTCTCGCCACACTCCGGCCTGGCGTCGATAAACGTGAAGCTAAGAAATTACTACAAAGCTGCAAGTCGAAATCGGTATTTTACTAGAACTAAGGTTCTTTATAAGTTGTATTTTAAGATTTAAATGTTGTGTTAAATAATAATAAAAAACTATTTTAGGGCTGCATAATTATAAGTGTAGGGTTTTTTTCCGCCTTACTTACCGTTTTTTTTTTTTTTTTTAAATTAAAATAAATGTAAGCATTAAAAAAAGTTGTTTGGTATTTTGTTCACGTAATGCAAACAAACAGTTTGTATTAAGTACTTATCTTTAAGGAAAACGTACAAACTTACCTGCTTCTTGTTTTTTCACTCGGGATTTTCCCACGTTGTGTAGTTAACAACGCTTTTTTGCTGTGGTGTCGCCAATCCGGTTGTCTTACGAAGCAAATATTTGCAGACAACAAACGTTATTTTAAAGACAGGTTGTTTGTCTATTGGAGATAAAGGCCCCATATCACGCGATTTTTAACGATTACAAAAACTTTTTTTTTCCTACGCACGCAGTTAAAAAAAATATATAGACCGACACGATAAAAAAGATCATTTTATAAAGAAAATGTATAATAAGTTATAGATTATAATCTAACATTGGGTAAAAAACTATGAACACTCAACCAACAAAGAAAAATACAAGTCCATTTCACCCTCTTTCAATAACTGGCCCGTTGGCCCGGTGGCATCAAAGGTTTGATTGTTAGACTGTGCGAAGAGTTATCGGGATTTTAGTAGTAGCCCGGATTCTCGATTTATGCCCGGTTGACGGTAATAGGTTCGCCCTCTAGAGACTTGTAACCATAATAGGCATGACGACAGTATCAAAAAACTGCAAATCTATTTAGTCCGTCAGTTAGAGTATTGGAAATTAATGGACACGTATTTTTTGTAACGCATCAAAACTCGGGAGTGGGGGCTCGTGACGTCAGAACTAGCTAAACATTATACCATGGCGTGACGTATTGAGAATTTTAAAAGCGTCGTATCTTCGTCAATTTTGGTTTACGTAACAATAGAAAAAACACGGGTCAAATATTTTTTGATAATCTAACTGACGGACTAATTAGATTTTCTTTGTCGTCTCGCCTATTGTCTAAATGTGGTAGTACAAAACGTAAATCACGCGTGATGTTATGAGTTAACTGTTTCAAAATATCAACCAAATCATACTCCTTATCAACTGGCATGCGTACTACTTTCACGCCCGAGCAAACAAATCAGTGTCCATGATAACGATAAGAAAAAGTTTTTTTTTTAAACTAAGTAGTAGTGTAAATATCTTAGCATTATGTATTTATCTATATACATAAAAGGGAAAAGTGATTGACTGATCCCGCAAGGGGTTGAAATAGGGGATAAAAGTTTGTATGAAACTTTTTATTCCTTGGACATGTTTGCATGAAAACTCGTATGAATTGAGTTAGTATAAGTATATATTAATATTTACTTTATGTGTATTTATATATCTTAATAGGTTAAGTTAGGTAAGGCACATAATCTGTATTCTCTTCCTTCTCTCACACACTATTGTCTACATTTCTTCTTCATTTCTCCTTTTGCAGGGCTGCTGGCAGAAATTTCTTAAGAAATAAGCAGTACTTAAGCACTCATATTTTATAATGTATTTTCCTGTGTTGTATACTGTGTGTACATAAATAGTAAAATAAGTTCTGCATGTCGGGAAATTATTTATTTGGAGAAAAAGTACCTACAACAAAAAGTCTTAAATTTCTCAACTTTAAATATCGCTGGACATTAACACACAGCGCCATCTAGTGCCACACTAAGCAACGAGGCTTGTGTCGTGGACACCAGATAGTTGATATACTACATAGATACTTTTTTTTTGTTTGTAAATACATACTTATTATACACCCATGACTCGGAAACAAATGTCCATGCTCATCACACAAACATTTGCTCCAACCGGGATTCGAACCCGGGACCCTAAGAACGTAAGGCAGCCTGACTACCGCTGCGCCATTCGGGTCGTCACTTTGCTGAATAAGAAAACCGAATAATTTTAGGAGGCAGATTCTCTTCGCTAAAAAAATGGACTTCAGTACACAATATCCACACAAAACATCTGCTAGATGAACAAGGGCAAAAAAGTGCAAGACAAGTCAAATTCATCATCATCGGCCTAGTCTTTTCCCAACTAAGGTAGGATCGGCTCCCAGTCTAACTGTATGCAGCTGCAATAACGTGCAATAAGTAAAAAATAACCGGCCAACAGCGAGTCGGACTCGCGCACCGAGGGATCCGTACAAATTTTTTAAAGGACAAAACTATCTTTGCTGTTCGATCCCATAAAACGGCTATTGCACCAACCGCAAATAATAAGTTTTTAATAGTAAAATCGCTTTTTTTTGTTATTAAACTATATATTTACGGTTTTCAGATTAAGTCTTACTACAGCACAACTAAAGGAAAATTTCCGAAAAGTAAAAAAAGTTAAAAATTATATTAATTAGCAATTAATTGTATTTTGGTACTAAACAGTTTTCGCGAAAATCTAAATTTGCCCATATCTTTTTGTCAGGTTTCTTCTCTCTGGCAGAATCTTGATGCTCCGAAATTTATTTGGCATAACACACATGGCATAATCTTCGTTAAACGAATATTTTTAAGGCATATAAATTATTTAATATAGTTATTGAATGTTTGTATGTCCGAATTTACAACGGCATACTTTTAAGATGGCATGGCAGTGTTCAAATTCCGTATATCGTTTAGAATAACGTTTATATAGAGCGACGATTATTTGGTACGTGAGGAAATCGGTGGTGACAGACGGACAGACAGACGGACAAGAAAATGATCTTATAGGGGTTCCCTTTTTTACCTTTTGAGGTACGGATCCCTAAAAAGGACCAATGGCCGTCGGAACAGACGAATCTGCCAGGGGATATTGCGATAGGGGGTAAGACAGACCGAAGATATTGAAAAAGATGCCTTTTTTTTTGAGGATGGGAAATCATCAAATGACTTCTCTGAGGGAGAGGGAGTGTCAGACTTTTTACTGACTAAAACCCATCCATGTTCCTTCATCGCCCTTTGTGTTCCGGGGCCACGGTATCTCTTTCGAATAGTCCCGCAGCCCCGGCAGGCTTCGGCCCTTGCGGACCCCGTCCCTATTGCTGACTCTCTTTGAGGCGCGCGTGGAACACGAACGCGCCGTCGACACGGCCTGTCGTCATGAGACGGACGGACGGTGAGCTAGCCCATGGCTCCCCATCCACAGGCCCGCGCCTACGGTGGCCGAAAGCCACCACGTGGCCCCCGACCAACGCCCGGGGCGTCTCCCGCGGCGGCCGGGACGTGAGGATATCTCCCTCTCACGTTCCGCCACCTCCTTAGCTAGCATGGCTGCTTCGCAGAAGTAGGAAGATGCCTGGGACAGACTTACGGAGTATTTTAGACGCCTATCAATTTAAACTGTTTCTCAAACGCCAGTATTGGGGTAATCTATTTGCCAATATTTTGATCTACATTTTGATTTCAGGGTCGGTTTCAGATTAAAAGTTGTTTATTATGATGAGTATAATGACCCCATTAGCGTACATACACGTAGAACGCTGGCTGTCAGAAATTGTCGACGCTTATAGTTAGAGAGTCCACGACACTAAACCTAGTTCGATAAGACTCCCAGATTTAGTTACGTTATTAATGAGGGAACACGAAATAGCGATGCTGAAATGCAAAAAACTTGGAGGCGCTACTAAAAACAAAAAAAAATTTGTGTGTGTGTTTTTTTTAATATCGCCGCCAGATTTTTTGCATTGCAACATCGCCGTTTCATGTTCCCCCATTAATAACGTGGCTAATTATATATTTATTGGGAGTATTTTCGAACTAGGTTTAGCGTCGTGGGCTCTATAACTATTATCGGCGCCGACCTGCCAGCGCTGACAACCAGCGTTCTACGTGTATACGCCCTTAGAGATTAAAGATAAAGAAAAACTAAGCTTATGTTATTTTGTTGTACCTGGCATTCAATCCTTCGTCTCGATCACGCGATTCTAATCACAATAACAAATACATATCTGCCAACACTTGGTAACTATAAACGTAAAACACATTACCCTAAATTGAGTTCCAGAAATACAAATAGATTGTATGTAACTATTCCCGTCCGAAAACTAATTTAACAGTAGGTAACTAACACACGCATATTTATAGCAAAACACATCAAAATACACCCGTTTTATTACCCAACGAAAAACCGAACAATCACTCCAATTCCAAAAACCGTTTCCGCATTGAACCGTAAAAATCAATCACTGCACATCACTAACACTTGGGCATAGAGAATTTAAAAATAAAAATTCAAATTCTTTTTTTTTTCAAATACGTTCGTTTCGTTTAGCGCGCCAAAGGTGTATGACGGATGGATGCATCGTATCGCGTTTGGAAAGCAGGCAATCGATATTTTAATGAAAAAGTAACATTATCAATTTATCATTTAAGTCTCAATGTGTTCACGTCTCGTGATTAAAATATTACAGCCGCACATGTCGATTAACCAAGGTTAAGCAGCGCTTGCGTGGATTGGTGACCATCTATTAGCCATTGGTCCCGGCTGTCATTTGTAGATCTTTGACAGTCGTCACAGGTCCAAGGACCAGTCTTACAAATGGTATTACCCAGTAGTAACTGGGTTGTGTGGAGGTCAGATAGGCAGTAGCTCTATACAAAATATCCAGCTGATGATGAATTTATGTCTTATTTCAGGGTTAAAGCCTCTTCTCATGCAAAGAAGGAACGAGCATTCATCACCACGCTAGCTAACTGCGCGTAAGCAACGTCAAACCTTCAATACACAGGTTTCGTACTATATTCGTTTGATTTAGAAGTCTGACGTGAGTGGCAACGCCGGGAGGAGACGCCCTAGAAGGACATACACTGGTGCTCACACAACCTCATTGGTTATGTTCTTCGGAAAGGTGACCAGGTGTACGAACGTGGTCGAGGCGCAAGAATTATGTGAGGATCGTAACAGTAGCAGGTGACTTACTGTAGTCTCTGCCTACCCCCACGGGACAAAGGCTTGAGTTTGGATATTATAAAGGGTATAAAAAGACTCTTTAACGTTTTCCCTGTCTTTGCGAACATTTTTTTGTTCTAGACCATACCTGGGAACCTTCGAGTTACAAAGATATTGGGGCGTCAAAGTTCTCACTTTTCCACAAGTTTTTTTTTTTAATACATGTTTTTAATGTAAGATTTCTACTTTAAACACCTCCACGACTCCGTAAAATTAAATACTTCCACCGGCACAATGTTTTGAGTGCGGTACACGGTACGGTTTCAACCCAAAAAAAAAATCGTTTCCCAGCAATAATTGTCGCGTAAAGTTACTTAGTATGATGTACAGAATGCTTGGTTGACGGCTTCGTGATGAGCCTGTTTACATCCTGTATTTTCATGTACGCATGTTCATTTATAACACTATTAAGGTCATATTAGTACATGCCACGTTTTGAGCACGCAACCTTTAATTTCTTAATTAAAATTACAACTCAACTAATATTTGATAGACCAATTAGCTTATCTTGACGTCTTTATCAGAGTCGTTTAGTGACTTTCATGGGCGTCGATGACAGAACTAACATAACATCACGCCTGCAATTCGCGTAGGGTTAGCCAGAAGTGTACGGTGTACCACAGTACACCCATATTTCATCAGTTATGATCAAGTCCCATGTAAAACGGGGCGAGCCTGACAAACCTATCTCCCAAGCTGCTACTGAGAAATTCCTGATGGAAAAACCCATTAACACTTTTCCTGGCTTGGCATCGAACCCAGAACCTCGTGCTCAGTAGTCAGCAATAATATGTGTGGTATACTACCACTTAAAAACCCAACTACTAAATAAAATGTAGCCTATGTTACCCGGGCCATAATAACAAATCGATTGACACCTTACTCATCAAAATCGGATGAATAGTTTAGGCGCTACGGTGGAACACACGTAAATACAAACAGACATACATACATCGACTGCAAAAATCATTCCTTACTCTTCTTTTGGCTTCGCCGTAGTCGGGTAAAAATTGAATTCGCGGACTATCTTGTCGCTTCTATCTTAATTTATGTCAAACTGCGTTTACCGAAGTAAACTGAACTGTAATCGATAATGTCGCAACGGAATGATAGTCGGAATTATTTACTGCTATGCCAACCGCTATTACTTTTCCTAGGAACTAATAATAGCTTAGTACTACTTTATCGGGTTACGTATCATAATACCTAAGTTTATTCTAACTATTTTCGATATAACTACGGTTGATTCACATAATTATGTTCATAACACATATTGGTCGACTCAACTACTGTTTTACTTACTTAATTTTGATTCAACTAAATTCAATCGCACTAACAAACGATTAATCTAATGGTTTTTTAAGATATTGGCTATGACAAAGATTGGACGTGACGCGCGCTCGCTCCGCTCCCATTTTACATTACACACCCACTTTCTGTCACAAACATCGTCGTCGCTCCGCCGTCCTTCGGCCTACGCTCCTCACGCCAGCTAGCAAGACCCAAAGCAGAAAAGCACTAAGCAATACTGAGTTCTACTTTATTTCCCTGGTACTTTGAATGCTTTTATGTATCAGAAAGGAAATGCAACTAACACGTGCGCATGTTTAAACCGTAGGTGAGTCAAATCTATTGGGCACAGATCCTGACTCCGTGGATGCTACTGAGAAATTCCAGATAGAAAAACCCAATAACACCATGCCCTGAGTTCAAATTCTAAATGGATTATTGTGTTCCCATCAGGAATTTTGTTAGTAATAGCCATGGAATCAGGATTTAAATTGTTCCCGGTTAATGGCAGTGGAATGCCCCCTAATTACATGGGACTTACTAGCATATCCCTTGGAGGATTACAGGCTTGATGTGTGTGATCAGCATGTCACTATAACCCAACTTATATATTTGCACCTCAAACACATCCATCATCATCACCCACAGCCCGACTGTCCCCACGGCTGGGTATAGGCCTCTCTTTGCTTGTGTCCACGCTCTTGTGCCAGCCACATCCAGGATATTCCAGCAATGACAACAATGTCGTCTGCCCATCTCGAATGTTGTCGAATCCAAACGCAATTTCCACATTCTTTTTTAGCAAAAACCCCTGTGTAATATTTTTTCTCCCACGCACGACCTTCAAAATCTGCTGATCTATCAAATACACAGATATGCCACACAGGTACGTTGATCCCTAAAATTTGGTGACGCAGCGTTTGTTAAAAGATTTTTCCTTTTCAAATAGCTGTATCGGTTTTTAGGGTTCCGTACCTCAATAGAAAAAGGAACCTTTATGGGATCACTTTGTCGTCCGTCAGTCTGTTTGTCTGTCAAGTCAAGGATTTTTTTCTCTTAACGTGTAGACGGATTAAATTGAATTTATATCAAATACTCGGGTCTATGCATCTCTTTCAGCTGTGAGAAAATCAAGCTTGTAAATCTACGCGATCAAAACTTCAAAAGATATGACCGTTCATGTCGCATATTTTGCGATTTCACAAGGGAATCAAAACCTATAGGGTACTTCCCGTTGACCTAGAATTATGAAATTGACGTAGCAATGTCTTACAGCACATGTAAAGAAAACAATCTGAAAACCGTAAATATGTGGTAGTTTAATAATAAAATACTTACAAGTTTGTATGGAACCCTCGGTGCGAGAGTAGCACTCGCACTTGGCCGGTTTTTTCCCACAAATATTATGTTTTGTGATTTAGGTAAGGGATGAGACGGTAAAGGTTTTTAATAAAAGGCTTACCGGTTACCCTTTTAAAATGCCAATTACTTAGGACTTAGTAGTCTTCTCATTATTGTGTTATTTTTTTTACAGGCGTTCGTTGATGAAAATTTTCAGGGATGCTACACACATCTTTTTTTTTATATCGATGGTGGATGCTGAATAACAAATCATCATCATACATATGCCTTGTCCCATTCAGACGTCGTGTGATTCATGTCAGACGCCACGGCATCATTTACCTACTTCTTTCTCTTTCATATCATTCTTCACACAATCCATCCATCTCTTTGGACTTCCTCTGCCTCTCCATCCATCAACATTAATGTCCATCACCGACGAAGTCGTGGAAAGAACAATGGCAGCCGCCCATACATTAATATAGCTGAGATCAAATTATTGCGTCTTTAAATGAAAAATATCTTGTTTAAATCGTCGTCAACTTCTGAATTAGTTTGTGAATTTTTGTTCGAGAAAGCTGAGATAAATAGAAATTCAGTCATGAACTTTTGTAGGTTATGTCTATGGTAATTCTAATTCGAGGAAGATAAGGCGCAAACCCACCGCGGCGCATGCTGTGTGGTGTGGGCTCGCGGCGCATTTTAGCTACGTGGATTCATTTGTTTTACTTTTTTTCAGCACAATGCGCAAGTGTCTGTGACACGAGTATCGCTAACAACCAATCAACAGGGGCAAAAAGACTATTATCCCAAATATAAAAAAATAACTTGGTTTGACAACTGTTGTCAAACCAAGTTTATTTTTTTTAGATTTGGGATAATAGTCTTTTGCCCGTTATTAATTGAAAGTAATTCATTTATTTTTACACTACAATATTTTTACCTCCCTGTAAGGAACACTTCCACTTAGAAATAAACAGTATTGTTAATTAATTTACTCCGTTTAATTACAATAACAAACTAAAACTGATTATTTAAATACAATAATGCTGTACTCACTATCACTTGGCAGAATAAATATAAAATGGCAACACTAAACGTCAATGAAAATATCAAATAACTTTTCAATTTTCACATCTTTTTTTATCCGGCCCTAACTAGTTAATGTGAAACTTTGAAAAAACGTAGAAAAATAATGTAACTGCCTTCGTGTATAAGTCACTTTTAGACGCTCAAATTTAATTCAGCTAAGATCTCAGCATTGTTTTTTTGGGCCAATAAAATATTATATCGTGTCAGGCTGTCAGCAACACGAAAAAGATCAAAATCAAAATCCTTACCGTTTGTTTCATCACCAAAATCCAACTTTTTAAACTCCTCTTCCAAAATGGTGGGCACCAAATGTTTGTCACTTAACTTGGGCATGATCACAAACTGTAATATCACAAAAACGAAGGTATTCTGAAGTCTAAGGGTAAAATTCACTAATGAAACTGGACGCGAACCGCAAATTTAAACCGTATTTAAGAACAGGCAGGGTGAGAATTCCTTTGCAATTATGATACACTGACAATTCTTGAACGTAGTTTTGATGTTCCAAAGCACTGATGTATATGACATTTACATAATTATGGAGTTTGACGTTAGGGTGCCATGATACAGGACTGACAGGAGTACGTCCGTACCGGTCTAACCGATCATTTACCAAATGGTTATTTTTTGATAGCAAAGCTCTTGAACAACGCGCTGGGCCTAAGTTATTGTGGCAAGATCCTATGACTGACTGACAGCAAAACCAACGTCTTACCAACGCATACAAATGATAAATATGACAACACTTAACCTTGCTGTCATCAAAGTTAATATTTAATCAGTCAACACTTACATAAATTAGTTTTTTCTTGTACATATAAAAACTGAATCTTGACTGAGAGAACAACTCACAGACTGACGGGGAAGGCCGGAAGAGCGTAATAGGCGAGACGACAAAAAAATCTAATTAGTCCGTCAGTTAGATTATCAAAACATATTTGACCCGTGTTTTTTCTTTTGTTACGTAAACCAAAATTGACGAAGATATGACGCTTTTAAAATTCTCAATACGTCACGCCTAGGTATAATTTTTAGCTAGTTCTGACGTCACGAGCCCCCACTCCCGAGTTTTGATGCGTTTTATCTTTTGTCAATATTCATTCATTTACAAAAACAAAAAATACGTGTCCATTAATTTCCAATACTCTAACTGACGGACTAAATAGATTTGCAATTTTTTGATACTGTCGTCGTCATGCCTAGTATGTGAGTCGCGTAAATTCGGTTTCTTACATAGATGCGCATTTTACGTCAACACGTGACACAAACCAGACCTTCGTATGAAAACTCTTTTAGAGTTACCTCTTTTAGAGAGTTACCTCTTTTTTTCTGTTTGTGAGATTGTATTGGGTAATCTCTGGATCTACTGAACCAATTTTGAAAATTCTTTTACCAATAGAAAGCCACGTTATTTGTGGGTGTCATATGCTATATTTATTACTAGAAAAAATAAGGGAGGGGCTTTTAGAGGAAAATAAATGTCCAGCCGTGCGAAGCCGGGACGGGCCGCTAGTAACTCATAATTACGTTCGTTTGGCCTGACCCTAAAGCAAAGATATTTATATTGAACTTAAGCACAAGTTAAGTACAGTACCAGTACATTCAAAAATGTACCTTATTTGTATAAAGCTAAATGTTCTTATTCGTGATAAGCTTGATCACGCTGTAGTAATCATCATTTCCCAGCTATGTTGGGGTCGGCGTCCAGTCTAACCAGATGTAGCTGAATATCAGTATTTTACATGGAGCGACGAGCTTCAAAAACCAGTTAGTACTGGGTAATACGATACCCCTTGGTAAGACTGGTTGTCAGACTTTCGGCCATACTGACTACCTGTAACGACTGTCAAATATCTACAAAATGATAGCCGCGACCAACGGTTTACCATGCTTTCCAAGGCACAGAGGCAACTAGGCGTATAATGGATGGTCACCCATCCACGGACCGACCTTGGCAAGCGTTGCTTAACCTTGAACATCGACCGGCGTCTGTTATTATTTAGGTACGAACTCCTCTCAAACTCATCATCAGCATCTTCCTGCCCTACTTGGGGTCGGCGAAACACGTTTTCTTCTTCCATTCTCTCCTGTCAGACTTCACGGTATCATATACAGGGTGGAAATTTTCAATGCCACCTGGAAGGAATGTACTCTAAATACTGGAGATAACAAATTTAGAGATAGCAAATTTTATTCAAAGGAAACATTACTTTTAAAAAGAAAAAAATCTGCATTCACAGATTTTAGAAAATTCGCTTGCCACATTCGGGCATCGAACCCGGGATGTATCGACTAAAGTTCGAAAAAATAATATTCTGTATGATTTAAACATCAATCGTTAGGGTCAATCATATGGATCAAATCTCTCTAACAAACCTGATAAAGTAAATGAAGGAAAAATCCACAAAAAATCATCATGTGGATCTAATCCAGGAGATTTGATCCACATGATTGCCCCTATCGATTGATGTTAAAAAGTACAGGGTGTTATTTTTCCGAACTTCAGTCGGAGTCCCGAAATCCCGAGAATGGCAAACGAATTTTCGAAAATCTGTGAATGCAGATTTGTTTCTTTTTAAAATAAAGGAATGTTTCTTTTGAATAAAATTTGCTATCCTCAGTATTTCGAGTGCTTTCCCCCTCCAGGTGGCATAGAAAAATTCCACCCTGTATTTACGAACTCCTCTCAAACTATGAAACAAATAAAGAAACTTGGCTCTCGTACATAGTAAAGACAAACTATACATATACAAGTCGTTTATGTATCTTCCACAATCCTCTAATATGTAGGCATTTGGATATTTGTGATCAAAGTGCCTATATGTAAAAACCATGCAAACTAAACACAATGTATATTTGCTGCTATTGTTATCTTAGGCAGGGTTGTCAAAAGGACAATAGATAAAGATCTAGGATAAGCCTGAATAAAATCTTAAGGGAAGGTCGTATCGATCTAGAATTCTAGATTGTGATATACGACCCGAAAGTTAAACGGACGCGCACGAAGGGTTCTGTACTTTTTAATCTTTACAACATTAGACAAAACGGGAAGAACACGTTTTTTGTATGGGACCCCCCTTAAGCTTTTATTTATTTTCATTTAATTATTTATTTTTTAAAGTGAATATACAATTTATACCTATATTCTGTGAATATAGACAAAACGAAAAAAAAACACGTTGGTTGTACTTATTCATTTATTTTAATTTAATTATTATTTTTTTAAAGTGAATATACAACTATATTTTCTGTGAATATTTCAAGCGTCTACATGTTGCCGTTACTAATATCAAGCAAAAACAGCAAACAAATCACGTTTGTTAAATGGGAACCCCACTTAAATATTTATTTTATTCTGTTTTTAGTATTTTTTGTTATAGCGGCAACAAAAATACGTCATCTATGAAAATTTCAACAGTCTAGCTATCACGATTCATGAGATACAGCCTGGTGACAGACAGACAGGAGTACGGAACACTAAAAAGAATCTGGGGAAACAAATTACCTCCTCCGTGTTTTATAAGTCGGTTAACTACGTACGCAGTAGTTTAATAGTCAAAGTCAAAGTCAAATCGTTTATTGCTAAATCCATAATGTACACTTACAGGTGGTAAATAAAAACATAGAAACAACTAGCGGCCCGTCCCGGCTTCGCACGGGTTTGGTAATTTTTTTTTTTTTTTGTTTTATTGTAAATCCTTTAGTCCACCAAATAGATGAATATAATCTGCCGACATATGTACCTATTCATATTTTTTTACTAATAATAACAGACAAATAATTAGCTGAATTATACGGTATTTCGTTCACTACAAAATAAATTTAATTAATTTTATAGCGTCAACAACACGTGGTAATTATGCTGTTAAAATGTAGCTTATATGACACGTTCGTAGATTTACCATAGCAGCGCCATCTATTGATTACTTACTCAACCCAGTCGAAAGGTATCGACATCTGTTAGAATCATTTGGAGTTAACAGATAATTGTGACTGTCAAATAATAACAGACAAATAATTAGCAATAAATTAAAATTGCGACTATAATTTGAGATTTAAACTATCCTATCTCTCAAGTTGGATCGAACTGCACATGGTGTGCGAATTTTATTATAATCGGTTAAGTGGTTTAGGAGTCCATTGAGGACAAACATTGTGACACGAGATTTATATATATTAAGATTATGGACCCTGTCGGGCACAGCAAATTTAGTAAAATAT
The DNA here is from genome assembly GCA_963853795.1 of Xestia rhomboidea. Lineage (NCBI taxonomy): Eukaryota > Metazoa > Arthropoda > Insecta > Lepidoptera > Noctuidae > Xestia > Xestia rhomboidea. The sequence goes on from OY970783.1 coordinate 2,268,235, forward strand.
GTAGAGAGGAAGACCGCTTTATTACTTTTCAGTTTGAAGTGTTTCTTAGCCTAATATATAATATAGCTTAATACTGGACCTAGGTCCGAGGTAGTTGGAATTTGGAGTATCCAGGAACTGCCAGCCCTATTCCTCCAAAGGTCAACGACCCGACATAGCGTTTTTTCATTCCGTGACAAACAGCAGATAACCGACGGCAGTAACTTAGTTGAATTGTTTATGAAGATCACTATCTACGGGCTTATCTTTATTTATTTATACCGTTGAAGTCTTGGCTTAAATTCATAGACAAATCGTGTAGACAGTGGTGAGCAAAGACAAGAGAGAGAGGAGCTCGCGGCTAAATAATAACAGCCGCTCAGGTCGATCTTTAGGTTAAGCCGTGCTTGCCTAGGTTGGTCTGTGGATGGGTGACATACAGAGTTTCTCTGTGCCTGGTCCCGGCTGTCATTTGTAGATCAGTCGTTACAGGTAGTCAGTGGCAAAAAGTCTGACAACCAGTCTCACCAAGGGGTATTGTATTACCCAGTACTAACTGGGTTGTGGAGGCCAGATAGGCCGTCGCTCCATGTAAAATACTGGTATTCAGCTGCGTCCGGTTAGACTGGAAGCCGACTGGGAAAAGGCTAGGGAGATGATGAGGTAAGTCAAGACAAGAACTATTGCTTTACGCGGAAGATTTGCTACCACTTCTATTTTGTGCTGTTGTCTTGTGGTTGCAAGCGTGACGGCTCAGTATGAGGTCCTTGGTTCGATCCCCAGGTCCGGCAGAGTGGTGCGGGAGTTTTCCACGCGTGGTGGATTATAGACCACTGTCTCTCATAGAGAGGAGTCCTGTTTCCCAGCTGTGGGAAAGTCATAGGTTGATTATTTATAATATCCATGGACAGACCCCAACCACCTTAAGAGCCCTAGCACACGGCGTATTTTAAACGCGCAGACGACGCGCGTTTCAGGAACGCGCGTGTGAAGCGCGTTCGAAACTCTTTTGAAGCGCGTACAAAGGGTCAACTGACGAAGAGTCTCTGACCAAAACGCGGAAGCTACGAGCAACTACAGCGCGTCTGTATCGCTGTATACGCGCAGTAGACGCGCGTTTCACGATCGACCCGTAAGCTTAGGTTACAAGGTTGCGTTCAAATCTCGTTTGAAGCGCGTATAAGCGCGTCGGCTGTGTGTCGTGTGCTTAGGCCCTTATAAACTGACTGCGGTTGTAATTTAGCACCGAGGCCAAACCCAAAGTCCGGAAAAATGCCAAAAAAAAAAACTTAACAAGAAGCAAACATGGTAGACGTAATTCCTCAAAAAAGAGAATCTTTTCAAACATATTAAATAGATACAGATTTATTCTTGTACTAGCTGACCCGCGCAACTTCGTCTGCGTTACGTAAGAGAGAGAGAGGCTTAGAGAGAGTGTGAGTCAACCTAAAAAAAATGCAGATAATATTTATGCTTTAGCGGACTTTTTAAGAGGAACAATCCCGTCATACATGTATGATTGTTGAGTAACTTTAACCGTTTACCCAGCGCACGAAACGGAAGCTCTCAAAAGCAATAATTTTTCGCTGTATTTGCAACAATTTTCATTGATGCTCCGCTCCTATTGATTGTATCGTGATGTTATATAACGTATAGCCTTCCTCGATAAATGGGCTATCCAACACCAAAAGATGTTTTTAACTGGAATCAGTAGTTCCTAAAATTTGCGCGTTCAACCAACCAAACAAACAAACTTTTCTCCTTTATAATAAGTATAGATTCAAGTAGGTAACAATTTAATTTCTCCGAAATATATGCAATCATCGTTAAAATATGCTATGTTTTTCCAATTTGGGGCTTCCCTCGACAGCCTTAGGTTTTCATCCTTAGACACTCGATGACAGTCATACTCCAGCTAGGTCGAAAGTTCTCATCAAGGTGCATGAATTGAGCCCAAACACGATATTATAGCATATTTTTTTTTCGGATGGGAAATCAACAAATGACTCCTCCCGGAGCAGGAGGAAGTGTCAGACTTTTACTGACTAAAACCCATCCATGTTCCTTCATCGCCCTTTGTGTTCCGGGGCCACGGTATCTCTTTCGAATAGTCCCGCAGCCCCGGCAGGCATCGGCCCTTGCGGACCCCTTCTTTTTTGCTGACTCTCTTTGAGGCGCGCGTAGAACACGAACGCGCCGTCGACACGGCCTGTCGTCATGAGACGGACGGACGGCGAGCTAGCCCATAGCTCCCCGTCCACAGGCCCGCGCCTACAGTGGCCGGGGGCCACCACGTGGCTCCCGACGCCCGGGGCGTCTCCCGGGGTGGCCGGGACGTAAGGATCTCTCCCTCTCACGTTCCGCCACCTCCTTCGCTAACATGACTGCTTCGCAGAAGGAGGTGACGGCGTCCCATTCCGTCTCGCTCCGGACCATGTATTGAACCAGGGCCGGGAGAGAGAGGTCGCCGCCGCCGATCGACGCTTCGAGGACACGGCGGTGCTCCGCCCAAGTGGGGCACACCTCCACAGTGTGCTCCACCGTGTCCTCCGGTCGATCCTCACAATGGAAGAACCCGGGCGTATTCATTCTTCACTACTTATTACTTTTTGGAAAAATTTCACGAAAAAAAATAAGAAATATAGAAATGCACACAATTTAAATACAAAATGAAATATAGGAAATCTCACAGCATCAAAAAAATAAATTAAACAAATCACAAAAAGTGAAAATAATGTTGGAGGGTTTGAACCTGCAACCCCGTAGTTTACAGAGCGGTAGCGGAGGCTATTTATTTCATTGACATAAGCCACAAATAGCCGTTCTCATGTACTTACGTCATGACTGAAACGTCAAACAATTGAAGTATACGGAAATAATGCAAAATTGACTACCCCCTTAAGGAAGTAGCGTAATAATATGTAGTCTAAATATTAAAGAAGCCTATGCAGTAATTTTGACTTGATGCGCGCACAAACATTTCGTACCAACTACTTATACCGAAGAAAGCTGATTTTCTTGAGTTCCGCTATTTTCTGCGTATTCACGTCAAAAATCAAATTTCAAGAAAATTGAGAAATTATATTTACCTGTATTAGATACGAAGTATATGTAGCAACTTTAAAAGGTTACACTTCGTTTGATTTGATTGTATAGGTGTTTGAAGTTTATTAATTTTAAACACAAAACCCTCTTTTTTGCGTCTCTGGATGAGATTTTAAAAAAATGCTGAAACAGGTATTTCTTTATTTTTATTAATAAGTATTTATTCTAAGTTTCATGATTCTAGAACAATCTAAAATTTTTTTTTCATACAAACTTTACCCCCCCCATTTCACCCCCTTTTTAAAAAAAAATCCAAAATTTCTATAGCCTATATGTTATTCTGAATGTATTTAAATAGATTTGTGAACATTTCAACAATATCGGTTCAGTAGTTTTTACGTGATGCGCGGTCAAACAAACAAACAAACAAACAAACAAAAATTTTTAAAATGGTTTTAATATCTTCAGTTACTTATTTTAAGTCACCCTGGCTGGTTTTTTTTTTTTAATCTTCAATGAACAGATTTTTTGGTCTCAACGATTTTATTATATGTATAGACTCAACGATTTTATTATATGTATAGATAACAGTATTTTACGTGGAGCAACTGCCTATCTGACCTCCACAACCCAGTTAGTTCTGGGTAATAATGATACCCCTTGATAAGATTGGTTGTCAGACTTCCCGCGACACGGACGACCTGTAACGACTGTTGAAGATCTACAAATGAGAGCCGGGACCAACGACTTCATTCGGGTTAGGTACGCTTAGTGTTGGCGAATACGACACAACATCTATAAAAATCAATGTCTGTTCGTTCAATAAGGACTCCTAAACTAATAAATCAATTTTGATGACGTTTTGCACAGTTTTTCAACATACGCCAGTAAAGGTTTCAAAAAGATTGAAAAAACGGCATTGCAACGTATGCACAGCGAGTATTTTATAAAACCAGCAGTTTTTTAGTAAAACATTGCTCTAACATTGTCTTACATCATTACGACACATTTCAAGTGACAGCCAAAGATAAAATATATCTCCTCACGTGCCGAATAGATGGACAAAACAATAACATTATGTCCACTACTCCAGTTATCGGTCGAAGACACACGAAAATCTCGGGATTATCGTTCTTATCTTCAGTTGTATTTAAAACTAGCAATATATTGAATTTCTTTGGGTATAATATTAAGGATTGGTCAAGCCATTCACCATTTTCCTGTCCTTGTCCCGTTCTACTCGGGGTCGGCGCTACACGTTTTCTTCGTCCATTCTCCCCTGTCAGACGTCACGGCATCATTTACTCGTTTCTCTTTCATATCATTCCTCACACAACCCATCCATCTTTTCTTTGGCCTCCCTCTCCCTCTCTATCCAGCAACATTAATATCCATCAACTTTTTTTTAGTAACATGCGTTTCATTTCTCCTCATTACATTACCACACCAAGATAGACGACTTCCTTTCAGTTTTTCTGTAACAGGCGCCATTTTCAAACTTCCCCTTATAGGCTTGCAAACTGAAAAAAATCTAATTAGTCCGTCAGTTAGATTATCAAAAAATATTTGACCCGTATTTTTTCTTTTGTTACGCAAACCAAAGTTAACGAAGATACGACGATACGCTTTTAAAATTCTCAATATGTCACGCCGTGGTATAATTTTTAGTGCGTTCTGACGCCACGCGTTCTCCCGAGTTGATGCGTTTTATCTTTGTCAATATTCATTGATTTACAAAAACAAAAAATACGTGTCCATTATTTTCCAATACTCTAACTGACGGACTAAATAAATTTGCAATTTATTGATGGTGGAAACTAGTCTATTATACTCATTCCTTACTTTACCGGTCAAGCCTTTCGGGGTATAAAAACATATCTTCACCAACCACCAAATAATAAAATAAAATAATAATTATAAAAAAAAATATATATATATATAATATTTATATAATATAATTTAAATAATAATAATTTCACCATTTTTTATGTGTTTTGTCCTGTGCGGGTTAATAAATGCTTTTTCTTTCTTTCTTTATCTTGTTAATCATAAAAATGCATTGCGGAAACTAAACCATCATCATCGGTCTTTTCCCAACTATGTTGGGGTCGGCTTCCAGTCTAACCTGATGCAGCTAAGTACCAGTATTTTACATGGAGCGACTGCCTATCTGACCTCCACAACCCAGTTAGCACTGGGTAATACGAAACCCCTTGCAAAGACTGGTTGTCAGATTTTCGAACAAATAACTACCTATAACGACTGTCAAAGATCTACAAATGACAGCCGGGACCTACGAGACACGGAGGAAACTCGGGTCGTCACCCATCTATGGATTAACCTAGGCAAGCGCGGCTTAACCTGAAGATCGAACCGAGCGGCTATTTTTGTTTTTAGCCATGAGCTCTCATTAAAGTTAAATATAATAATGTTTTTATCGAAGAAAGATAGATGCTGGCGAATTTGATCCTAAATCTCGCGGATTCGCCTCAGTAAACACAAAATGAATAAGAAAAGAAAGAATGAATATCTTAAACGTTGTATCTGAATATGTAAAAGATTCTAGTAAGTAAAAACAGCATATTCAGTAGAATGTTTTACTAAGAGAAACACGCTTCGCTTAATAATATGGAAATAATGCTTTAGAAAAACAAAGTGTATTATGCAAGACTTGCTTACAACGAAAGAAAATTATATTAAAGAAATGTGTGTACTGAAAACATTTCTATTAAAACGCAGGTTTTTGTTCAACTTATTTTGAGAATTCTTCAGGCAACTAAAGGTTACGCAAAATCTGCACAGTTCCATAATTATACAAGGTGTAAACGGACCTTTCACGAAGCTGTCAACAAAGCATTCTGCACATCAAACTAAGTAACTGTCACAAAAATGATTGCTGGTCAACGACTTCTTTTTGGGTGAAAAAACACGGTTTACGTTAGGTAGGACACAATGTAACGCACTCAAAATGTGCTGATGGAGGTATTTAAAGTAAAGTTTTAACATTAACACACGTATTAAAAAAAAACTTGAGAAAACGTTGGAACTTTGACCTCCAATATCTGCGTAACTAGAAGGTTCTAGGTATGGTCCAGATAAAAAAAAATGATCGCAATGACGTGGAGAATTGGCTTTGTTAAGGGTATTTTTACATCCAATAATATAAGTCCTAGGACCCTGAAATCGTGTCCTAGAACCAAAAAATCGACGACATGTGACATCTACCAACCCGCACTGGGCCCGCGCGGTGGATTACAGTTCACTCCTTCTCATGGAGAAGAGGCCTTTATCTCAGCAGTGGGAACAATACAGGCCGATTATGCATACCTTTAAAAGCTATGGGTCTTGGCAACTAACAGTTCTTTGCTTAGAAGTATGAGAAATAGGAGAGAAGACAAGCGACAAATCGTGGTGGCTGCCACGTAGCTCCCGAGATCCCTACAAAAGCAATGTTTGGCTTATCAAAATTTATAGGGGCCGTCACAATACGGCCTTTATTCCATCCATTTCAATAAGCCGTAGTGCGCTATATAGGCTTTCATATATTATGTATATCCTACAACGAGGAGAAGAGCTTGTAGCTAAATAACACCAGCTGTTCGGGTCGATATTCAGGTAAAGCCACACTTGACTTGGCTGTTCTGTGGATGGGTCTCTCCCATTACATACCGAGTTTCCTCTGTGCCTCGAAAGCACGTTAAACCGTTGGTCCCGGTGGATCTTTGACAGTCTTTACAGGTAGTCAGTGGCCCGATAGTCTGTCAACCAGTCTTACCAAGGGGTATCGTATTACCTGGGTACTGGGTTGTGGAAGTCAGTCAGATAGGCAGTCGCTCCATGTAAAATACTGGTATTCAGCTGCAAGAAACCGTAGACCCGAGTATCTATACTAATATTATAAAGAGGAAAGATTTGTATTTTTGTGTGTGTGTATGTTTGTAATGAATAAACTCAAAATCTACTGCGCCGATTTCAAAATTTCTTTCACCATTAGAAAGCCACGACTTAACTGAGTAACATAGGCATATTTTATCCCCGTACTCTCACGTGAACGGGAACTACGCGGGTGAAACCGCGTGACGTCCGTTTGGTGTAACCTTTATGCGTTCCTGAGAAAAAGAGTCTTGACAGACGGATAGCCGCATAACAAAGAGATCCTATAAGGGTTCCTTTTGCCTTTCAAGGTTAAGAACCATAAAAATAACCTCAATAAACAAAGGTCAGCATTCAAAGCGAGGAAACCTTACATATACACAATCCAAATGTTTACGTGAATATCCTTAGAAATGAAACAAGTTTTCATTCCTTCTTTTTGTTTTTATATTCGACTTTTACATTTCCACGACCTTTGAAAGTTCTCTGTTTTTCATAAAACTTTCAAGATTATTTTGTTAATTCACAGAACATTAAACAAGCTGAGGCTGCGACTTCGCTTGTATGTTAATTAATGTTTTAGTTCCTCTGGGTTTATATACACGGTGTAAACAACCTCTTCACGAAGCCGCCAAGCATTCAGTACATCAAACTAAGTAACTTAAAGCAAATATTATTGCTGGGAACCGATTTCTTTTTTTGGGGTGAAAAATCATGTTTTGTGGTTAGAACTCAATGTAACGCACTGAAATTATTGTGCTGATGGATGGATTGAATAGTACGGGGGTCTGGGAGCTGTTGAAAGTAAAAATCTTACTATAAAACTTGTATTTAAAAAAAAATTACAAAAAGTTGGAACTTTGACCCCCAATATCTCTCCGTAACTAGAAGGTTCCCAGGTATGAAGTAGAACAAAAAAATGATCGCAATGACGGTAAGAATACGTGCCTTTCGGCTTCGTTAAGAGGTGTTTTACACCCTTTATATACCATCATCTTCTTGTAAGTTTCAGGGTATTTCTCAAGCCTGCCGGGGCTGCGGGACCGTTCGTATAAGAGATACCGAGGCCCCGGGACACAAAGGGCGAAGAGGGAGTATATGTGTTTTAGTCAGTAAAAGTCTGACACTCCCTTCCGCTCCGCCCAGAGCGGGAGGAGTCAATTGATGATTTCCCATCCGAAAAGGTATTTCTCAACAGCTGCAAGACATTTTGACAATATTTTTTGCTAAATTCAATTTTTTTTTTAATAGCTACATGACGATCGATTTGGCCTTCTTGAGGGCTGGTTCGAGGAGGCATGGGAAAAGAGCACACGGAAGGAATTGGGGAAGGCCTTTGCCCAGCAGTGGTGTCCCACTGTACACGCTAATAGAAAAAGCAAATGGTTGCCTGTAAAGTCGGTCATAAGAAAACATTGATGAAAAATTGCATACTTTTATGAATTGAATTGAATTATTATCACTGACTTATCATTATTTCTCTTATAGGATGATTTTTCAAAAACGCTGATACCTACTATGTAATTATTAATTACCAACCAAAAGGCTACTTAAAAACAAATATTCATGATATTAGTGATTTTAACTTAGAAAACAAAATTTCATCCCTCTTTTCACCCCCTTATGGATTGAAATTCTAACATACGCCTAGATAATACATTTTGTGATTTTTACTTCGAAAATTAAGCACTATACACAACTTCATCCCCTTTTTTAACCCTTTAGGGGTGGAATTATCAAAAACGCTGAGACACGTATAAATTAATTTTCAATCATCAGCCTAAACACAAAATTTTAAGATCCTAATTTAAAACTGACTGACTTTCATACAAACTTCCAACCCCTATTTAACTCTCTTAGGGGTTGAATCGAAAAATCCTTCCTTATTCCTTGTCTACATTATAAAGGGAACCACTGTGCAAAATTTCAGTTTTCTAGGTCCAAGGGTTTGGGCTGGGCGTTGATGAGTCAGGCGGAACGTGACTGGCGCGCGGAACGGTGTGACACTTTTTCGTGCGTGTAGCCGGTGTTCATCGATTTATAAGACTTTATCACGTCAAAAAAGAGTAAAGGAAGACCAAAGAAACGATGAATGGACTTTGTGAAGGATAATATAGCTAGAAAAGAGGTCACCTCTTTTCTATTCTAGCCAAGCTAAGATGAAAATCCAAATCAGTTCAATACTTTAGCAGTAAAATGGCAAGGCATTTCCAATATTGTCGTGGATATATGGAAGAAAAAAATGGTAGGATTGAGCATTGGGCTAAATGCCAAAGGTTATCGAAGTAATCAATCAATTCAATGTATCACAGACCACTGCTCAATATGACTTATATTAACTTGTAACAATAATATAGTAACATACATACATGCGAACCGGAAGACGTTGCGTTGGAAGGCCTCCCACTAGGTGGACCGATAACCTGGTGAAGGCTGCGGGAATCCGCTGGATGCGGGTCTCACGGGACCGGTCAGTGGCGACACTTCGGGGAGGCCTATGTCCAGCAGTGGACGTCTTTCGGCTGAAATGATGATGATGATTATACATACATCATCTGTTAAGCCTTTTCCCAACTATGTTGGGGTCGGCCTCCAGTCTAACAGGCTGCAGCTGAATACCAGTATTTTACATGGAGCCACTGTCTATCTAACCTCCACAACCATGTTACTACCGGGTAATACGATACCCCTTGGTAAGACTGGTTGTCAGACTTTCGGGCCACTGACTACATGTAACGACTGTCAAAGATCTACAAATGACAGCCGGGACCAACGGCTTAACGTGCTTTCCGAAGCACGGAGGAAATTTGAGGAAACTTGGTATCTATGTAATGAGTGGTCAACCATACAGAGACCAACCTAAGCAAGCGTGGCTTAACCTGAAAATCGACCGGCTGCTATTATTTAACCACGAGTTCCTAATATGGCAACATACATACGCCTTATTCCAGTCTGGATAGGCAGAAACTACAGATCGCCACCTTTCAATCCTTACATACTCCTTTTGTATGGTCCAAGTTCATACATCTGCATAGCTATTCACAACGCTTCGATTCGATTTTCGATTCAGAAAGTCGTATGTCTATCTCGCTCCATTTCGTAATGTCAAAAAAAGATAGACATACGACTTTCCGAATCGAAAATCGAATCCAAGCGTTGTGAATAGCTATGCTGGTTATACACGCACGCCGGTTGCGAGTACTACGCACCTGAGGGCTAATTCACGTAATTTTATGACGCGCCGATGAAGTTGTAGTGTTCAGTTCAAGTTCGAGTGATAAACGGTATTCTTGTAATCTTTGAACTGCGCGTAAGCTGCGCGTAAACTGCACGTCAACTGTACGACAACCAAACTGACTTATGGTGTGGCCATTTGAGAGAAAAAAATATTACTCACTAAATAATCGAATAGAATCGATTACATTTCAATGAATATGACGTTATTAAAATATTAAAATAATACCCCAGTACAGATTTTAGTGCTTTTTCTTACTTAGTAGAATACCGATCATGTTGCGTTCCGAAGCACGTACTAATGACGCGCAACAGTAGAATGCCGTTATTGCGCTCGCGTGACGCGAACTTGACGCGAGCGTGTCTGACAGCGGCAGAGAATACGAAAAGCGTTGTTTTGATCGAAACTTAACTGCAACTGCGCTGCAACAGCACTTCTTTAGTTACGTGAATTAGCCTACTGAGCTTACTGAAGAACCTCACGACGTGACGCCACGCACGCCAAAAGGCTTTAAAATGCAAATTGTAGTTTTTGTTGCTAGTGATCGCATGTGCGACTGCTGAGCTTCGATTTCTAGGTCGGACAATGTGTTATTGGGGATTTCCTAAACGAATTTCTCAATAACAACCTAGCTAGGAGTCTTGTGTGCGGTTGATGGCAATAGGCTCGCCTCCTATTACATGAGACATAACTAGCGGGGTGTACTTTTCATAAAACCTCTGCCTAACCCTTCGTTGATTACAAGCGTGATGTTATGTGATATTGTGAACCAATATAAAATATCTTCACAAACATAAACAGACGAGTTCATAAAAGAAACCTTTATACTTAAATCACATTGAGAGAATCTCCACGCTAGAGACATTTCATACTTCATGAGTTCACAATACATTGAGATAATATTCAAAGCAGTTATTGAATAAGATAGGTACGCCGTGCTTTCGCAAAATAAAGAGGAAAGAATAGACGATGGTTTTATTGAATACATAAATATCACGCTTCTATTTCCCTGGAAGGTTAGTCTGTGTACTGCGTCCACCTTTTTTTAAACGCTGCTCCACACTAGGAAATTCTCCTGTATCGTAGATGCGTTTGTAATTTGTGACTACCTTGTGTAATTCTATTTCCCTGGAAGGTTTACCAATGTTTGATCTAGGAGACCAATAATAACCTCCCGCACCTCTGGCTCCGAAGCTTTCTGTGATTCTGTTCGGCGGTTCCACGTGCTATGGTGTAACACAGAATATAAGTAAAATACACAAATCATCTTATTTCCTAAACTCACCCCCAGACTTCCACAACTCCTAGTAACACTCTGTCCTAATACGCTGTGTACTGCATCCACATTTTTTTAAACGCTGCTGCTCCACACTCGGTAATTCTCCTGTATCGTAGATGCGTTTGTAATTTGTGACTACCTTGTGTAATTTATTATTAACGGCCGTTTTCGATAACTTACTCACAGGTAACAAAAGGTTCGCGGGCCTGTGGACGGGGAGCTATGGGCTAGCTCGCCGTCCGTCCGTCTCATGACGACAGGCCGTGTCGACGGCGCGTTCGTGTTCCACGCGCGCCTCAAAGAGAGTCAGCAAAAAGAAGGGGTCCGCAAGAGCCGATGTCTGCCGGGGCTGCGGGACTATTCGAAAGAGATACCGCGGCCCCGGAACACAAAGCGCGATGAAGGAACATGGATGGGTTTTAGTCAGTAAAAGTCTGACACTCCCTCCTGCTCCGCCCAGAGCGGGAGTCATTTGATGATTTCCTATCCGAAAAAAAAAGAAAAAAGGTAACGGAAAGTTGCTATTTAGCTTACGGACCGTTAAAAACAAAACGTCACAGAAAAGCTTTCTTTGTTTTTTTATGCCATCACAATCCTCCAAGTGACAGGTAGGTGACGGAGATAGGATATTCCAAGCTAACTTTGTTTATAGAAACACTGATAGCTACGAGACGTATGCAGGCATATTAACTAGCAGTTATACGTAAGTTAAGTTATAGAAAACGGCCGTTACACAGTTGTTACAACCCTCATGAAAATCCTGGTCATAGAACTGGTTAGGTATTGTCAATTAAATAAGTCAATTATATAAGTTATTTATGTCAAAGATATTATTTTATTTTTGAATTGTGAACGTTAAAATCCGTGTTGTGTTAGTTTTGAATGAGTTTTCGACACAATGTAAAATTGTTTAAGAAATAAATGAAATGAAATATGATTTTAAAAGCGGGTTGGTGACCGTTGCATTCAAGTTTCAACCCCCTAGGGGGTGTGCGTGCGTCATCGGTCTGGGTTGACGTGCTGTCTGCTTAGTTGACGCAGTTTAAAACTACGTAGTTAAGGTTGAAAATAGCTTTATAAACGAGAGTGGAGATATACAACTTTTCATTGTGATCATTCATCGGTAATTTGCAAAATCGCTTAGAAACCGTTTGACAGGTGACTCCAGCATAGCTATTCACAACGCTTCGATTCGATTTTCGATTCGGAAAGTCGTATGTCTATCTCGCTCGATTCGTAATGTCAAAAAAAGATAGAAATACGACTTTCCGAATCGAAAATCGATTTGAAGCGTTGTGAATAAGGGGCCATTTCGGCATGCATTCTACTCTAAGTAACCTCTTACAACCCCATAAACGTTATTTGTCATCTAATCTGCAACAAAAGCAGTCACACTCATGTTGCTTTTATTTGAATTACACGTACAAATATAATTATTTTGATAGTAAATCATCATCTGCCTAGCCTTTTCCCAACTATGTTGGGGTTAGCTTCCAGTCTAACCGGATGCAGCTGAATACCTGTATTTTACATGGAGCGACTGCCTATCTGACCTCGACAACCCAGTTATAGTACTGGGTAATACGATACCCCTTGGTAAGACTGGCTGTCAGAGTTATTGGGCCACTGACTACCTGTAACGACTGTCGAAGATCTGCAAATGACAGTCGGGACCAACGGCTTAACGTGCTTTCCAAGGCACAGAGGAAACCCGGTATGTAATGGGTGGTCACCCATCCACAGACCAACCTAGGCAAGCACGGCTGAACCTAAAGATCGCCCCGAGCGGCTGTTATAATTTAGCCACGGGCTGCTATCTAATAGTAAATATGGAGTTTTATAGTTTTTCCAATAATCAGTTAGAAGTCTAAATATCTGACGGCACGTCTAATCGTCTATGGCGTCATTAAAAATTTCTTTAGAAAAAGATACACGTTGACCATAAAAGTTAGCTACCCCCATTGGGAGACAAGGATCCTAAACCACGCGGACCCAGTTTTGGGTAGGTGAATGCCACAAGACTTCGGAGCCTTCCTTTTAGTTCTGAGGCATGTTCCCTCACAACGTTTTCATTCACCAATTTAACCGTATTGGTCTTGAAATAAGTTACGATGACAGCTTGGACCATCTGCTTTACGCGCCTTGTATGTTTTTTTTGGTCACACATCCACATACTAACGGTGGCAAGCGTTGCTTGACCTTGATTAACCCCAATACAAACACTCACAAACACACACACACACACATAAATTATATCCACTGCTATTCTATTAAAAACCTTCACTTTAATTCGTCCGCAATGCACTCACGGCTGCATCAAATTGATTGGTCGAGGCGGACAGTAGCGCGCGCGGCCGGTCACTACTTGCGACTAGTTGGACGCAGTGCATATAAATTAATATTGTGACGAATTTGTGTTACGTATTTTTTGGTGGGGAGGTATTTTGTAAAGGTTAGTGACGTCCGGGGTACGTAAGAGGAGGCCTGAAAGTGGCGCCGGTGACTGAAAAATTGTGTGTTAGTAATCGGTTGTTTGGTATGGGCATGTGATGCGGAATGAGGAAAATGTCGTATGGAAAATTTTGAGTATGAATGTGGATGTATTTATTTATTTATTTAAGGACAACCAACAAAGCATACACCAAGAATACATATTTAAGAACTCATGTTGACTTTAACATTTATAGTGTAGCCTTAATTAAAGGCTGCCACGGCATGCATTAAACATAGGAGAAAGAAAATTCAGTTACAAAACACATTCTATTTGTTTAGATGTATCTAAACAAGTAAAATCCGCTTTACCCTGCTTTGACTGTTTGATTCTTCAGCCAATTGTGACATAAAGCTAACATACAAATAAAATGAAAACTTAGATGGATGGATAAGAGTAGAGGAAGACCACTGAAACAATGGATGGACTGTGTGAAGGATTATAAGGCAACAAAGGAGGTAGCTGATGAAATGACAACTAATACACAAGTATGAAAGAAGAAGATATCTTTCGTCGACCCCAAATAAATTGGGACAAGGGCAGGAGAATGACGAGTGACGTCCAGGGGGAAATTAGATATGAGAGATTATTAGTTACGTAAATCTACTCGGTTATAGGGAACGTGCACAACGACGGTGCTGCCAACCGGCGTCGCCAATCCAAATCTTGTACTCTATTAATACTTGATATTGATATTTTTATCAAGTAAACAGAATTAATTTTATTAGTGAAAATTATTATTCTAGCTAATCATAATGCATTGTTGCATTTCTGTATGTACCAATACATCCACAAAAATGAAAATAAATCAAATAGCGTAAAATTCTATGACCGGAACCCATATTTTATACCTTCTAACATATTCAAAAATGATATAATTGAAGAGATAATTTTGTTTACATTATTGAAAGCACGACAGCAGGAAAAGTTTCCTTTACTGTCCGCATACTTTTGTCGATTTAGTGCTGCCACCTAGAGTTCCTGCACGTTCCCTATAGTCTTTAGGAAATTTCAATAGCAAGGATCCTCCAAGAACTCTCCTATTCTGCAAATCCTTCCAATGCTAGAACTTCCTAAACCGTTCACAGACATTCCTTGCAAAAATGTTGCCCACACCGGCCATATTTTTTTCTCATCCATTTATTTTTCTACGCTTACGAAACCGATTGGAAACAACTCGACTCAAGTTTTAAGTATCCTTCAAAGAACCAAGTATTTCTAAGGGCCAAAAGGCCCTTCTACCAGGATATATTTAGTTGCTATTGTAGTCTAGTGTATTAGATTTTCTACGCTCGAGTTAGCGTTGGAAGTTGGAAAATTTAACAACGCTCATGAAATTTTAATGATGTGTTCGTGAAAATGGGTGATAATTCGTTTCAAACCCCCAAACCGTAAAATGCATGACAGAGCTTATACTTTATAGCGTGATTAAAGATATTAATATCTCTACAGTCTCTGTGCAAATAAAAACAGTGCTGTATGTAAAACTGGCCGTCTGCCTTGACCCGCAATCAATAACTAGTCATTATATCTACTCGTACATCTGCAGTAAATTATCACGTGCGACCTAGATGAAGAATTTTGATGATTAAATATGAGTGCTTTTATGACTCATATAACAGTATATTCATGTAGGTCATTATCATCTCCCTGCCTTGTCCCATTCGACTCGGTGTCGGCGCAACACGTTTTCTTCTTCCATTCTCTCCTGTCAGACGTCACAGCATCATTAACTCCTTTCTCTTTCATAATTATCATTCCTTACACAATATTAAGTAATTTACTTATCATTGTGACATTTAATGATTTTTGGGATTTTTATTGACATTCACTTTGAAAAATACTTACTTATTAATTTTATTTGATTATTGCGAATGTGGATCACATTTTTATTTTTCGTTTGTTTTTTCCCACAACTGTCTGGCAGTTTGAGTACTATAAGCGACCTACCCAAATGTCCTTTCTTTGGTATTGTTCGTCGTTTCGATGAGCTCCTTGAGTTATAAGTCGAGCTACACGATAACTGACAAATGCTTGCACTGACTGGACAGGTCCACTCAAATCTGTGTGGTTCTTTCTTCAAAAGACCATCTCTGCATTATCCTCATGCGAATTGAGCAAAATTATGTCTGGACTTCAAAGGAGACCTCTGAGTTTGTTTCGGCTGTTTCTTCTCAGAGTTCAGGTACGAAACACCGGCCCCATCTAGTTTTAAAAAATGACATGTAAAAGTGTTCGTCAAAACCTACTAGCAAAATAAACATCATATAACATTTATCAATTCATCCATCTTTTCTTTGGCCTTAGGGCTATGCAGAATTGAATCTACGCGTGATGCGACCTAAACGTTGCCCCACTCTAAGAATATCTCCTGTATCCTAGGTGCGTTTACAAACATTTAAACTCACATACACAAACAGCTAGACCCAGACATTCCTTTTGCTATATGCATGTTATAAGTCAGACCTTTTTCGAGGGCATATCAAAAGACCAAAGAAGGTCCTAAGGAGTCACGGTAATTAAGCAGTTCATCATTGCTGCCGAAAGTCGTCCATATAGACCTCCCCGAGAATAGTCAGTCAAGTACTTACCAAGAAGTACCTAATTAAAAGTTGGAAATTATTCGGGGCCTAATTCACGCTAATTGGATGTTTTCTGCAATTGGTCCGTAATTGGAGGAGCTTAAGAACATCTAGCATTTTATTCTACGTGTGATGCTGAAGCCAAGTGTAGACATATCAGGTCGCAATTCGCAATACGCGTGTAGCAAGGCCAAGCGGGAAGAGTAGAATTCACCAGGCCATTTTTGAAAGCCATCAAAATGCTGTCGTATGTCTCCGGGCGTCACCCTAGCAAAGACAAAAGACGTCCTCTGCTCCTTCTTACCGTGTCGATGGCAATTTTCCACTTAATATATTTGGCCCAAAATTCAGCTAGGCGAACACCGCTATAATATAAGTCCTCTGCTGAACCTAGGTCTTACAAAGGAATCGCTACAACGATTCGCAACATGTTTAATCGCGTAGTTCGTGATTATGGAGCTAAAAACGAAGTAACACAAAAATTCAACGCGTGATGCTTAAGCCAGTGGACAGGATACGAACTGCTTTTCAAAAATCCAGTCTATGTAGTCTTTGCGTACGAGTGTTTTTGTCGCACACAGATAGTCGCGGGCGTTATCAGAATCTCCATATGGGAGAGACTTCGAAACTAGCAGCTACAAATTGAGCGTGTAACCTAGCATAAGCGGTTAAATCGACAACTCGTTTGAGTGTAAGCCAACTCCAACGTGCTTTAGGTCTAAACCTCATTTAATATTGTTGACTAACCTGGATCTCCAATAGAACTCTGAGCTTCGAGTATGGCAGTAGCGCTTGGGACAACTAGAACAACGAGATGGTTACTTCTTTTGGATAAACCTTTTTAATCATGCCTATCATTGCTGTATCTGGACCTCTAGCTTCTAAAACCATTTAATTTTAAAGAAACGGTCATTGGGTGCATGGTTTTCTATTTTTCTGGCCCGGGTAGGGCCAGTGAGGTTTGACAAGTAAGTTTTACTTTCAAAATGGCGCAAAAAAAGACGGGACAGTGAGTCACCTAGGCATTGGCAGATGCTTTTGATTCACTGCTTAGTAGACAAAGGCGTCTCATGAGTATCTGGTGTCAAACTTCACAGTTCCGTACACACTGCATCTGTATATAAGATGTTAAGCCTGTTGTGCCAAAGGCCTCTTCTCATACACAGTCAGAACGAAGAGGTGATTTCGGAACATTGAACTGAGAAGGAGTTCCAATCACGTCGATGTGTCATGGTCAGTGATCTCCAATATCAACTTGGAAGTTAGATACATATGCCATTTGCGAGTCTCCTTGGTATACGCTTCTGCTACGTATTCAATTATAGTCTAAAAGTTTGTTTTAAGGGGGATGCGCCAGGGCAGAGGCGAAATTCTTTTTTTTTTGGTTTCCAATTTGTTGGAGAATCTAAATATAGAAAGAGGTTACACACATATCTACTATTAGTATAATTAGCAACACCACAGACTAGTGCGACTAAATTATGATGAGCTGGTGAATTTTCACAATGACACGTCTTTCCACAGTGATATACATACAACCGATTTTAGTGCGTTACTCAAATTCCGTGACATAATAAGATCTTTGTTAGATGAAGTGTTATAAAGCGCGAGAGTGCGTGACAACGTGCAACGTATAACGTGCGTGTAACGTGTCAATGACCTACAAATGACAGCCAGGACCAACGGCTTAACGTGCTTTCCGAGGCATGGAAGAAACTCGGTATGTAATGGGTGATCACACATCCACAGGCCCAGGCAAGCACGGCTTCCCAGCCCTTCCCGGCCCGTCTATCGTCAACGCGAGCATGGTCGAAAAGCTTGTTGTTTCATCCAGAGCCACAGCGGCGGTATTCTTTCAACTCCCCTGTCTTACCTAGACCCGACCTCGCACTACTCGTCTCCCGCGCACCTCATACCGCCTAACGCGAGGACATTGAACGAAAAATAGTGTTCGAAACTGAATTTGTATCCAGAAATTTTTATTTTTTACTTTGATAGAAGCGTAGATATAGTGCACAAGATACCTATTAGTTCAAAAAATTCAAAGATATGTCTAACAACGGCATAATCACGCACGAGCGTTTTTTAAAATTCTCGCGAAAAGTATGGCGGATTGGCCGCTCTTAAGATCGACCGAGTATCAGTTATTATTAAGCCACGAGTTCCTCGTGTATAAAGAACTTAGTCGATGAGTTTTATTTCATTAAATAGATAGGGATCTAATTAGAAATGTCCTTGAAAGGGTCGGTGGGTAGTACTTGAAGGTGCGTGTCTGACAAAATGGTTGAACGTGGGCGAAGCTTAATGAGTATTTATGTAGGTACGTACTGTAGTTTCAGCTTACACGAGTCGGCAGCATAAAAACTCTGACACCAGGTTAGGTACTAACGTAATTACTATGCAGTGTGAATTTTTCAAGTGGGCATGAATGGCCAAATCCAAAACTATGAGGAATAGCGAAAAATACTCCAAAGTCCCGGGACCAATTTTGATGAAAACTAAAACAGCATCGTTCGATTTTTGAAAAATCTGTATTCCTAGCCAGGAGCCCATTGATTTCCGAAAAACCATTCGATAGTGGCGCAATAAGGATCAGATTCTGGGAAGAACATAGTTCCTCATTGTCTTGTACTTGGTATAAAACCAAGAAAGTAAAATATGGATTTCACTTATATTTTAATAAGAAAGGAAAAAAAAAACAATGGCGAGTCTGGCATCAGAACTCAACCAACATCTAGTCTACAAGCTAGTAAAAAAGGTGTGTGTTGCCACACCTTAAAAATATTTTTAGGCACATCAATGTTGGACACTTAAAAAACAAGAAAAAATAACAAAATATTTAATGTGATTTCAAACTATTATAAATCACTGCAATTAATTGCATAAACTATTCTTTAATTTTATATCATTTGTAAATTTATAATTTTATCAATTTTTGTCTCAAATGTTTTTTTTTGTTTTATCATAATAATGAACACAACATTATATTTTATTTAATATTAAAACATGTCAAGCTTAATGCTATCCAGTGTGTTACGTAACACACCATGTAACACACCATAACACACCGGAGCGAACACACGAGAATTTTTTAGTGTTTATTTGATTATAGCAGCCGCAATTTCAAAGAAATTTAGGAAAGAAATCCATAATAGACGACATACAAAGGTATTTATTTAGTATCTGTACTTCATTATAGTGAAAAATAAGCACATCTCTTGAAAATTCTTTGTTTAATATCCAATAATTTTGATGATCAAAAACACCCCAACAAGTCACCTCACTTTTGTGGGTAGACTAAAATGGTTGACATTAAATTGACATTTGATAGCTGTTGCTAAATGGTGGTGCCGCCCTACAAAACAAGTTCTGGTGGGATTATGACTAAAATACGAAATTTACCGAGCAACACATTACTTGTAACACACTAGAAGATTTTAACGGACATTTTTTAAATTTGTTGTATTTTAAGTAATTGTAATATTTTGCTAGATTTTCTGACAAAGTACTTTAAATTAACTCCCATACTAACAATAAAGACAAAAAGAAATAACATTAACAACGAAATAAAAAAATAAAAAATCAAACATTGTTGACGGACGGCGCTGGGACATTTATGTTTTGTATGGAGCAAAAAAAATATCAAAAGTTTGATGAACTATAATTTTGTGAATATTGAAGTTTTGTGTACTTTATTTACACCCATCCCTTTGTGATGTTTTAAATTTAATGCAAAAAATAAAATTCTTTAAAAAAACTTTTTTAGACATACTAAAATTTAAGGACAAACAGGTGACCGCGAAATTTTTTCAAGAAGTACATCTTTTTTCCCACCCACCTACAACATGTAATTATTAATGCATACTTTGTAAATCCCTCATGTACTACAAAACATTATGAACCTTAATTAAAATTATATTATAATTTTATATCTCAAATTTCAAAGCTTCTCTTAATATCGGGAAACTGATAAAAGTATCGAAAATCCGATATCGGACGTAAAAATCCGATATTATTATATAGGCCAAGGATGTCAGTGAATCCAGAATACCGAGTCGGAAGCACTTGCCCTCAATTGAAAACATGAATACTTTACCTAATCTTAAATATTTCAGAGAAAGTATTTGTTTGCGTCTTTTTATCGGCTACTAGATTATGCCAAGCGGCTTCGCCCGGTTTCGACAGTTATGTTTAAGTCCCATGTTAAGTGTTATTGAGTTTTTCCATCAGGAATTTCTCAGTAGCAGCTACATAGCCTGGAAGCCAGCAGCAGTAATCTACACTAATATTATAAAGAGGAAAGATTTGTATTTTTGTGTGTATGTTTGTAATGAATAAACTCAAAAACTACTGCGCCGATTTCAATAATTCTTTCACCATTAGAAAGCAACGTCTTTACTGAGTATCATAGGCTATATTTTATCCCCGTACTTTCAAAATCAAAATCAAAGCATTTGTTTCAAGTAAGCCAGTTACAGGCACTTTTGTATTGTCGAAACAAAGATGAAAATTAAATGTAGCTACAGTTCCAGTCACTAGACATAAAAACTGTGAAAGTACTGTAGTTGCCCATTCCCTAGCGTAGATCTCTATGGAGAAGAACGGGCAAGAAACTCCATGGACACTCTTTTAAATCAGAATATTGTTACAAAATCTTGGTTACATCATTCATGTTGAGATGGTATATTATGTGAGAACAATGTAGCAAGATGTGCACGTTAAAAGTGTCCACAGTAAAAACACACAAAATACAATTCAAAATCCAAAATAATTTATTCAAATAAGCCATGGTAACTAAGAGATGACCAGTAACAACTGACAGCGCCCGTTCACGGACTCCCACGGGAACGGGAACTACGCGGGTGAAACCGCGTGACGTCCGCTAGTTGTACCATAAAATCGTACTCATGGATAAAAATCTGGATAAAAAGTACCTTATGTGTTAATCCAGGTTATATACTATCTGTGTGCCAAATTACACTCAGACCTGGTTAGTAGTTTTTGCGTGAAAGAATAACAAACAGCCATCCATACTTTACAACCAGGAGACGCGGACGGTGGTAATATTATTCTCTAAACTGTTACAACTCAATAAATGGGTTATATGACACTTAAAGTACTTACGGGATGATATCCGTGATATTTATTTATTGCTATGAGCTCCCGATATTTCGACGCTGTTGCAAGCATCATGATCGCGGGAATACTGAAGAGGTATGCGGGTGGAACGAAAATTATTTATTATGAGCAGACAAATCTGTCTACCCTCTTTCTTAGTCTTCAAAAATCACGGATACCATCCCGTAAGTACTTTAAGTGTAGTGAAAAACCGTGAAAGTCTAAAACTGGGTTATGCGATTCGGTTATACGTCTTTTCTTGACTTGAATGTGCCCTGGCGGTTGAGAATATGTCATGCTCACTCAAAAGTCTCGCTGATGGTGGCGCATGTGTCGGATCATTTAGTTCCCTTCAAAATGGTTGAGTTGAATGGTGCTGATCTATGCGTCATGTCCGTGAACGGGCGCTGTCAGTTGTGACTGGTCATCTCTCAGTTGCCATGGCTTATTTTAATGAATTATTTTAGTTTTTGAATTGTTTACTTTCTGTTTTGTTTTACTGTGGACACTTTTAACGTGCACATCTTGCTACATTGTTCTCACATAATATACCATGTCAACATGAATGATGTAACCAAAATTTTGTAACAATATTCTGATTTAAAAGAGTGTCCATGGAGTTTCTTGCCCGTTCTTCTCCATAGAGATCTTCGCTAGGGAATGGGCAACTACAGTACTTTCACAGTTTTTATGCCTTGTGACTGGGACTGTAGCTACATTTAATTTTCATCTTTGTTTCGACAATTCAAAAGTGCCTGTAACTGGCCTACTTAAAATAAATGCTTTGATTTTGATTTCGGCAATTCCCTTTAGAAAGACTGGTTGTTATATTTTCGGGCTCCTGACTTTTTGACTACCGGTTCTTCATCTCCCTGCCATAGGCAAAATCGACGACAAAATCTAATTAGTCCGTCACTTAGATTATCAAAAAATATTTGACCCGCGTTTTTTCTTTTGTTACGTAAACCAAAACTGAGGAAGATACGACGCTTTTAAAATTCACAATACGTCACGCCTAGGTAGAATTTTTAGCTAGTTCTGACGTCACGAGCCCCCACTCCCGAGTTTTGATGCGTTTTATCTTTGTCAATATTCATTGATTTACAAAAACAAAAAATACGTGTCCAATATTTTCCAATACTCTAACTGACGGACTAAATAAATTTTTTGATACTGTCGTCATGCCCATTGTCCCATTCTACTTGGGGTCAGCGCAACACGTTTTATACTTCCATACTGTCAGACGTCACGGCATCATTTACTCCTTTCTCTGTCATATCATTCCTCACACAATACATCCATTTTTTCTTTGACCTTCCTCTCCCTCTCCATCCATCAACATTCATGTCCATCACTCTTTTAGTCACATGCGTTCCATCCCTCCTCATTACATGTCCATATCAAGACAAACGACGTCATTTCAATTTTTCTGTAACTTGCGCCACTTTCAAACTTCCTATAATATACTTGTAGCGGTACTACAAAAAGTACTACAGCTACATTGGACAAAAAGTACTACAACGCCATCTATGACGTGAATGATGAACTAACAAGCGAGACACGTCAAAGTCATAGATGGCGTTGTAGTACTTTTTGTCCAATGTAGCTGTAGTACTTTTTGTAGTACCTACCGCTACATACTCATTCCTTACTTTATCCTTTCTTGTCACACCACACATTCATCTCAACATTCTCATATCTCATATTCTTATAAAGCGGTCGGCAACACGCCGCAGGACGTCTTGATTGCGGCCCATGAATGTTTTGTAAATAAGTTATAATTATCAAAATAAATGCATGAACGAACCGCAATCGACCGTATAGTGTGGATCCAGCCTCAAGGTCCATTGCCTACCTCATCGTGTATTGTGTGCCTGTGGTGCCTAGTCGACATAGAGGCCTTTTCTTAATTTTTTACGTGCGTCTTTAACTATGAATTATCGTGCATCTCACTGAACTCACTCAGACGGGCACGATGCCAGGTGAGAGCTTTCTTTTTGGCCACGCCCACCAGTGAGTTCCAGCCCGCGACTAGTGCAACCTTAAGAACGCGCTTTTCATTTTTTCTATGGGATAATTGGGATATGACCAATTATACGTAGGTATATTGGGCTTCTAGGGTTAATATCTCAAGTGCGGCCTTTAGTTTATTTTGCCACCTTGTGGCCCTTGCCTGCCAAAAGGTTGCCGACCGCTGCGCTACATGTAATCTTTTTCACAGGCCAATGCCGGTCGTCTCGACAGTAACGATGCTTGCGAGAAACGCATCTTGGATGTAGAGACTTGCGTTTCTCACAAGCATCGTTTTTCCAACCGAATTTTTTCGTTATTGATTGACCATCGAAATCTATGTCGAGACTGCGCCCAGCATTCTGATCTATTCCGACCACCCGTTACATCATCAAATAAGAACTTACATGACAATAAATACACCAGTAATTTGTCGTGGAAATCATACCACCTGTCCGCCGTAATCGAGCCAACAATATCGTATGTCTGACAATATCGATGGAAGGGTATTTGTTATTTTACTTATAAGGTAGTAAATATGTATAGTACAATGTTTTGTAGGCTGTCTTACGTGTCTTAGGTATTCGTTCCAGTGACGTTTAGTTTTTTTTTTCTTTGGGTTCCGTACAAAAAAATATTAAAAATAGAACCCTTATTAATCTCAAATCTTTATGGCATGCATTCCATAGATGGTGTAATCAAATAATAAAAAGAAAACAATATGGACCCTGTCGGGCACAGCAACATTAGGAGAGAGGAAGAGAGGCATTAGGATCACTCCTCGTGCGTCTGTCTGTCCGTCCGTCTGTCACAGCCAATATGCTCCGAATCTACTGGACCAAATCAGGTGAAATTTGGTAGGATGGTGTAATCCTATGACGCAAACACAGATGTGCAAGATAATTTTTTTTTTAAATAAGGGGTAACAAATTAGGAAAAAAAACAGAGCAGGTGACGGCCAGCATTTAAGGTCATGGTCAGGCATGTAATATATGAAGTGAGTTTCTTTGCTTAAAAAATAGACAAGGCCAAGCAACCCCAAGTCCCCAAGTGGCAAGGGTAGATCAGAAAACAGGATTCTGTTGAGTCTATTCTTTGTGAGGTTCCCGGTCATAAATTGCTGATAAAAATCAGTTAAGTTATGTTGTTTCATTCAGTTACATTTTGTGAAATATCCACAGTGATAAGAGTATCGATATCTAACAAGATAAAACATAACGAACTCTCTTATCTTAACTCATATATTTCAAATACATAACTAGAACATCTGAGGTTGTTGACCCAAAAAAAATATCAAAATAGTTGTTTATTGTTTTATGAAAATTTATTTGAGAAAAAAAAACATCAAAATATTTGTTTATTGTTTTATGAAATTTATTTGAGAAAAAAAAACATCAAAATATTTGTTTATTGTTTTATGAAATTTATTTGAGAAAAAAAAACATCAAAATATTTGTTTATTGTTTTATATATTTCATTTGGGAAAAAAAAACATCAAAACATTTGTTTATTATTTTATGAAATGTATTTGAGAAAATTTGAAAAAAGAAACATTAAGGTATTGTACAGACAAAACAGATTACAAGAAACATTTACAATAAGAAATTAAAAAACCTACTTAAGTACTTAATAATATTATAAATGCGAAAGTTTGCCAGGATGTATGGATGTCTGGATGTTTGTTGGTCTATGCCGCAAAAACTACAGCGCCGATTTCAAAAATTCTTTCACCATTAGAAAGCCACGTCTTTACTGAGTAACATAGGCTATTTTATCCCCGTACTCCCACAGGCACGGGAACTACGCGGGTGAAACCGCGTGACGTCCGTTAGTATTAAATAAAATACTTTAAAAAGTCACCTTCTGTTCATCCTCTCAGAGAAACTCAAACATCCAGGACATACGTCTACCCATCTTGGGGCAAATAAATCACACTCCGGTGTAGATGCCAGTAGAGCATTCAAATGTAGGATCACTATTAGGTACACCTCTGCTTTACTCTTGGGGGTTACAGGCGTTATGTTATGTTAAGTTTAGATTTCGATACCCATTACTGCTCTAACGTTTCCCTAGCTAATTTCATTTGACCCCGTATTCAAGTACTTATCTTACATTTCGTCACAACTACGGTTTCGTCGTTCAGGCACGCGTAGCAGATTATAGATTATTACTTAGGAAGGCGATACGGATGCTTACGTAAGGTCACAATCGTCCGTTGAGTGGATCGTATGTTCTTGAGCCTTTTTGGTACGTTCGTAATAGGTTGGAAACAGGAGCTCGTTGCTAAATAATAACAGTCGCTCAGGTCGATCTAAAGGTTAAGCCGCGCCTGCCTAGGTTGATTCTTGGATGGGTGACCGCACATTACATACCGAGTTTCCTCCGTGCCTCGGAAAGCACGTTAAGCCGTTGGTCACGGCTATCATTTGTAGATCTTTGACAGTCGTTACAGGTAGTCAGTCAGTGGCCCGAAAGTCTGACAACCAGTCTTACCAAGGGGTATCGTATTACCCACTACTAACTGGGTTGTGGAGGTCAGATAGGCAGTCGCCCTATGTAAAATACTGGTATTCAGCTGCATCCGGTTAGACTGGAAATCGACCCCAACATAGTTAGGAAAAGGCTAGGCAGACGATGCCCTATTACATAAGACTTATACAAAGCAATGTGGGTTTACTAAGATACACATGTGCCTAACTAAGGCCTACCGTAAACTATAGCCAAGACTGTCATTAGACAGACAATTACCCTACTAGTGCGAGCGAGAATACAATACATAGTCTGTCTCGCTCGCACTAGTAGGGTAATAGGCATGACGACAGTATCAAAAAATGGCAAATCTATTTAGTCCGTCAGTTAGAGTACCTATTGGAAATTAATGGACACGTATTTTCTGTTTTTGTAAATCAATGAATATTGACAAAAGATAAAACGCATCAAAACTCGGGAGTGGGGGCTCGTGACGTCAGAACTAGCTAAAAATTCAGTCATATCTTCGTCAATTTTGGTTTACGTAACAAAAGAAAAAACACGGGTCAAATATTTTTTGATAAGTAATCTAACTGACGGACTAATAATATTTTTTTTGTCGTCTCTCCTATTACCCTAATAGTGAGAGCGAGAATACATAGTCTGTCTCGCTCGCACTAGTAAGGTAATTGTCTGTCTAAAGAGTCTTATCTATAGTGTGAGGTAGCTCTAACCCTACGCGGAAATACGCTACGTTTTATGTTGATTTTCACGTCAAGCTAAAACAAGAAGCTTGTTTTTTTTTTGAAAACTGCTTAAGGCTAGGGCTATCTGCTAAATTAGCAACTCTATTTGTGGTGGTTCAAACTTCGTTTGAAATTCTGTTAGAATAAAGTTCTAATCAGCTTGCACTACAAAGTGGTTGTTACGTCAGTCACTGCGGGCCGAATAGTGCGAAATGAGTGGTTTTTATTTATTTGTGGCCTAATAAATCATTAGATCAAAATGCCAATTGTACACTTTATGAAGAAAAAAGTGACAAATATTTGTATGTAAAAAAAAAACTAAAACTTAATACCGTTTATGAGTAGTTACGAAATTTAAAAGAAAAAATGCTTCACTTTGAATATTTTTTTCACATAGTTATAATAAAGTTAGAATTATTTCAATTGTACCAATTCAAGTTTAGAGTCTAATAAGCAACACATATTTTTTTTGCACATTTATATTCACTCATCAAAGCTGAGTTACATGGAGAAAACCCCTCGTTAGCAGATACCACCCCCTTAAATCATGATCTGTCAAAGGACCAATTCGTTCGAGACACCATTGTTTAACTATTGTGTATACTTCGTGAACAGATCAAGGGTTAAGGTTTCACCACTAAAGTAAAGAGCCGAGGACATCGTGGAGTACCTGTGCCAAAGGACCAAGTACAGGCCGAGAGCGCAGTTGCTTGAATCGCGCCGCAACGTCAACTTCAAGGCGTTCGTGGTGCGAGTACCTACTTGCTACCTGCACCTCGTCATGGCAGAGAACTCTTGGCCGCAAGGTGTAATGTTCCGTCGCTTCCACGGACAAGTGCCACACGATCGCACAAAGACAGTGCTCAAATCAAGTGTGTTTTACTAACATAGTTTTAAGTTTTACAACTTTGCTTACCCTTATGGAGCTCAAACATTACCATGTTTCTAGAAAGATCTTCGCTCCCCGTTTAGATTTTTACTTTTCCACTCACATTACACCCCCGCTGTTACCGCGAGACCCCCGAAACCCCCGAAATCCGTGGAAACCTTCACCCCTGATTACGTAACACGCTAACCGAAGTAAATATAGTTCCTATTTCGCTGTTTTTTACCGCTTTTGTTTCAGCCATCTCTCTCTTTGACAACTAGATTAACGGTATGCCATAACATCACACCTGTAATCCCTGAAGGGTTAAGCAGAGGTGTACCTAACAGTACACCCATATTTCGCCGATTACGTTTAACTCCCATGTAATAGGGGGCGAGCCTTTTGCTATGAACCGGGCGCAAATCCGGACTCCGTAGCTGCTACTGAGAAAAAAACCCAATAACACTGCCCGACCTGGAATCGAACCTCATGAGTATGCCTCAACGAGTCGATTCGGAGTATCGCATCCCGTTATATCAATACTTTGAAATATCGAATCGGATTGTGCATCACTACTCAGAAGGATCCAAGATTTTACGGGCCATTAAAGTCTGAGTGTATTTTCGGAGCATATAACATCGTTTTTGCACGCATGGATATAAATTGACGAACGATCGTTGTCACATGAAACTATTTCTGTCAGCTGTATAGATTTCTCGGTAACGTATTACCATGAACAGAATTGTGGATGTCAGATAGGCAGAGTAGCTCCATGTAAACTATTGATATTCAGCTGCATTTAGTTAGACTGGAGGCAACATAGTTGAGAAAAAAGCCAGGTAACTAATGAATACCTCGTCTCTTTACGATCTTATAGCGGTATTTAAAGTGGCTATGCTTTGGGGTGGTCTTTGAATCAGTG
This sequence comes from Xestia rhomboidea, assembly GCA_963853795.1. Taxonomy (NCBI): domain Eukaryota; kingdom Metazoa; phylum Arthropoda; class Insecta; order Lepidoptera; family Noctuidae; genus Xestia; species Xestia rhomboidea. Next base: position 2,296,852 of record OY970783.1, read on the forward strand.
AAAGTCTTTTGTTGCAATGATGATGCGACTGTTGCGAGCTGATATGCGCGGATCCAACATGAAAACGTTTGAGTATATATGACATCTACAAGACAACGCACATACGAAGTACGAACTATGCATCGCGCCGGACGTCACTGAAATCCAAAATGGCTGAGTATTAAGATACATGCAACAGCTTGGTAACACTCGTTTGGCAGTAGTCCACCAGGCGTGACACCCATCTGGTCGGGGAATCCGCCCGTTTCCACGGAGGACGATGCAAAATAACATTTCATTCTGTTCAAACTTTTGGAGAGCCCAGGTTTTTGAGCAAGCATATTCAGCTTGAAAACTTCACCTGTTCCTCATACCTCGTCTTTGGTAAAAATTATGAACGAGAGAATATTTTTTGTTTGGTCTTTCGGGATCGAGAAGGAAGTGATCACTGAGATGACGATTAATAAAGATGTATCGAAGACAAAGACATACTTCGCTGACCTAAATAAATTGGGATAAAGGCAGGCGAAGGGTGAAACGCGTTTTCTCACGTACAGAAACGTCATAGAACCATTACGACGAAATGGCGCGCATTTACGAGCGCAAAACAGACTTTTAATTGCTCAAAATAGCACCTTTAACGGCTGGTCCCGGCTGCTATTTGTAGATACTGTTGGGCAGTCAAAGTCCGACTCATATTCTTACCAAGTCATGGTATCATGTTACACAGAATTGAGTTGTGGAGGGCAGATAGGCATTCAATCCATGTATAATACTGGTATTCAGCTGCATCCGATAATATTTAAAGCGGACCCCTACATAGTTAGGAAATGGCTGATGAGGATGGATTCTTACTCAATGCGCATTTTCACACGTACATAATCGACACAGGAGCATGATGTCGAAACGACGTAGATTTACGAGCGCAAAAACAGGCGTCCTTGGTGCAAATAGGTTGGTGGCAGCGAGGTTCTTACGTTACACTCACAATACCAATACTATTCATTTTGACAATTCCCTAGTAATCTCCGAAGGGAGGCAGATTGAGAGCTGATAACACCCACATATCGCCAGTTATGATTAAGTCCCATGTAAGGTGGGGAACCTAATGCCAAGATCTCCTGCCCGCTTGTAAGTACCAGATCAAATACCCATTTCAACCACATTCGAATCGTTTAAAAATATTAAGCATATGGATTTTCCTTCAAAAACCTTAAGATTGTAACAGAAAAGTGGATGCAGGTGTCGATACGGAAAGCTTAAGGGCTCTCAAACAACAGAGGGGCCGATATACAAACAATCGTTGAAACATATTCAAGATATGCTCGCGGCATCGTTGTTTTGCAATGTAAATCTGTAAATGGATCGATCTGCGCGGTACTGTTGAATTTGATATAACAGATATTTTTGGTTTGTGGATGCTTGAATCGATTGAACTTAATTTCTAATACTTTTCCGGTATGTTCTACAGGCATACTGATATTTAGATGCATCTGGTTTGACTAGAAGCCGACCATAGTTAGGAAAACGTTAGACAAAAATGATGTTGCTTTTGAACGAGCTGTGGTTGCTTTCGAGTTCGACGGACTTAGCTTCAGCTCCCGCCGATATTGACTAAAAAAAAAAAAAAAAAAGAGGAGTATTGAAGAAGACATGCTGCGCCGACACCGAATAATAGGTACTTATAAGGGCAGCAGAAAGAAGATGACCTATATTCAATTTTAAAATCGCTCGTTACGTTACGTTGAAAGCGCGCGATGCCTGTTTTGATGAGGATCAGTACAGATATTACACAAAACATGGCATAGCAAGATGCGAGTCTGTGGCCCGTTTTCCGGCAAAATTCAAAGCAGACATAAAGCGTCTCTCCACGCGTGCTTGAGGATGCGCGAGCGCCCATTTCTATACTTAAAGGCAATAGAGATACAGTCCAATATTCAGTGGCATCAAAAAAGTGCGCAAGGATTTATCCGCTTGGTGGAAACTGACCCAAATACGTTATTTTGTTTCAGTGGTAACAATAATCGTATTTACAAATGTCCAACTCAAATAGAGGTGTATCTGATTAGCATAATGTGTTGTCGCGACTCGCGAGGATTCCTACTTTGAATAAATATTTTTACCTTTATTTTCTCAGCGAATCCCTCGAGGGGTGAAACCCCCGTTAAATGGGTGGTATAATAAACACATCAAGATAATTTGAAGTCATATAGAACCGTTGTCAGTGGATATAATGATGATGGTGTTTCGTTTGTCGTATTGATGCCACAAAAAATTAAGTTGAAAAAAACTAAAACCCAAGTAACTGCGACAAACACAACAAAAAATGTTTTAACAAGACATTGATGTAGTTTTTATTTTTCGATCTTCGTATAACTGGAGTCACACGACACGTCCATAGTTCCATACGTCATTGCAAAATATATATTGGCTTACACTTACAGCAGATACGTACGTTACTTCTTTTTAACCGACTTCAAAAAGGAGCAGATTTCAATTCGTCGGAACTTTTTTTTTTTTCTTTTATGTATGTTTCCCGATTACTCGAAGATGGCTAGACCAATTTGGATTCTTTTTTGTTTTGTTTGAAAGGGTATACTTCCCAGGTGGTCCCATGATCATCAAGTCAGGATCTGATGATGGGAACCTGGAGAAATAGAGATAACTCGATTTATAAAGCGATTTGGGTAGTTTTTGAAAGAATACTTTCTCGGAGTGGTCCCATTTCAATTTGGTGAAGATCTGATGAAGAACTTCAGAGATATGCAACGGAACTCCTCAATAAATTATAGCAATTGGACTGGGTTTGTTGAAATCTCATGTCTTTCTATTGTTTACACCAGTTCAAAACATAACATCACGCCGGTACGCTGTGAAGGGGTAAGCACATGTGTAATGCCCCTGCCTAGGTTCGAACCCACGACTTACTGTTAGTAAATCGGGGTCGCCACCACTGGGCCACCGCTGCTCTCAAATTGAATAAGGGGCCGGAAAAAGCGTGTGTGAACGTAGACGAAGCGAAAGGAGTATAATTATGTATAAGAGTGCGTTTAAGCGCATAACTGGAATCTGGGTGTAAAAATGAAGACCAGGTCTCTTGAAAATTATATCCAGCAGCTGCCAAAAATACCAAGAAACTGCCAACATGTGGACTACTACTGCAATATACTCAATTTACTAAAATGATCGCCTCCTAAACCTAACCTTGTTGGTCTACTTGCGGACTATGACATCTTGGGATTGATTCCCAAGTCAGGCAGTATTGAGTGTTGTCATTAGGAATATCTCAGTAGCAGTCACGTGTCTTAATATGTGCTGATTGGGTGGCAATAGGCTCGCCTCTTAAAGAGCGGCCCGTTATCCAACAAAGCCAAAAGTGTTGGTTGGTAGACATTGAAATGTTCAACATTTTTGTACACCATTATGGAAGCAGTCTTGATGAAATAAACTGCCTGCCTGGTTTGAATACTGCAAAATCCTGGACACTAAACTTACGTGTTAGCTCTAGATCAGGCCCGTCCAACATACGGCCCCCGGGCCAACAACCGGCCCGCATAGGTCTTTCATCTGGCCCGCAGCTGTTAAATTTTTTTTAAGACATCAATAAATATTGAGCGAACATTGTCTAAAAAAAATGTCCATAAGCCAGTTATTCCCGCGCCATGTTTACCTACCCGCGAATGTAGACCGCATCATTGCAGTCTAGTCCGGAGAAGCTTGTTTTATTTAAATTTAGAAGTCACTTAGCATATATAATGGCCTGCTACAGTTACAAAAATACTAAACTTGGCCCTCCAAAAAATGCTGTTAGACTGCTCTAGACTATTTTAAAATGTCTGCCTAGACCCTAGACACTCTAAGACGACTGTGCAATATGATAAAATAATAACACTAAAAACCGGAGATTTACCATGTTTATTGTATTTTAAAAATTAAAGATAAACGAGAATAATAATTAGGTAAGTATTTTAAATGTTTTTTTTTCTATGTTAGTTTAAATTAAAATATTTAAAAATATAGATTAATAAGTACCTATAGAAAATAAATAAAAGGAGGTAAGCTTGTAATAAAAATATTATTGTTCAATGATTGCTTCTGCATTCTGTTGTTTATAACATAATTGTTGTATTATTTTTTCAGAAGATCAATGGTCATGAAAAGCAATTATTTATTTATTTTTTATTAGAAACCAATGTATTAAGTCTTTTTTGGTGTCCTAAAATACAGGCCTCTGCTTAGTTTAGGCGCCAGTCTCCCACAAATAAAATAAAATAGAAATACTTTTTCCTGTTTATAAAATTATGTTACATCATAAGTACCTACTGTACATTCCTTATTTGTGGAAGAGAAATAAAAAAAAAAAACTATTTTTATATTTTTTTTTTATTTGGTAGAATTGCCTAAATGATAATGAAAGTGTAAAATTTAATGCCACTATGATTATTGCAAATGGATAAAACATGACCTGTGAATTAAATTCATTAATTCAAAATACTCTGCACAATCAGCCTGTACATAGAAAAGTTTTTTGGCACATCCACAAAAAAAACACTTACCTACCTTTGTTTACAAACATTGTATGTGTAACTAAAAACAGAATTATTAAGACAATTCAAATAATGTTTTTAGAATTTGTGCTTATGATTTGCGTGGAATATAATTTTGAGTAAATCACTTACCGGTATACGATGTAGAACTGTAGGAATCGGCCGAAGATGCCGATAAAGATCTACTTCTATATCGGGCAGATTTTTTCAAAGCGCCTGATTTCCCGCGCTGGCCTTCAAATTTGCCAGCAGCAGCACCAGCCTCGGTGTTCCCGCCACGCACCTGTCCTGGGTCCGTCACAGGACTATCACTCGGCACATTAGCGGCCGCAACACTTTCTTTCCTATTCGAATTCGAATTCAGCTGATTCGGCTCTCCATGACCGTCAGACATATTTGAATTTTTATTTTTTTACGATTTTTTTTTTCTAGTATTATTTCAATTACAATTTACGGTTTTCTATAAAAACCTCTTTACTGTAATACACTTTATTTTTTTTACGATTTTTTCCAATATTCGCACCCAAGAACGATGAAATTAGAATATCAATAATAAAAACAGCAGTACAAACAACCGCAGTGGCGATTAAAATAAATTGGAAGATTGGGGGATCACTTCGCGGTATAAAAATAAATTCATAAGTGATTATGGTGTTATTTTGTTATCGGTAAAGTCATAGATAAGTAAAAAATTAAATAGAACAGATGGAAAATAGAATTTCTTCAGTTATCCGCCCGAGCAAAACCGCACACCCCTCTTCCATGCTTCACCCCCGAAACTGAAATGTCATTTTTTCGATCGGCATTCGGCATTCTACCAAGGATTGCAATAGCACTTTGACGATAAACCGTTAACTAAGTTATGGTTTCGGTTATTCCTAAAAGTTCTAAAACTAACAATCTTGTAAATTATTTAGAAAACAATAGTGACTTGATACCTTCATAATATATTTAACTGCAACAATCACAGTTAGCTACCACCAAAACGATTGCATTTGATATTATGGAAACACGAATGATGTCAAAAGCAACATTTACGTTATCATAATTAAATCAAACATTTATTCAAGTATTCCACAGTCTCATTGTGCTTTTAGATTATTCCCCTTTAGGTTTCGTTGCTCACCCCTTGAATGGTAAACCGGTTTTACCGGTTTGTAGTCTATGAAAGTTCTGATTAGAAACTCCCACGCCCATCACTATACTCGCCAATATGGAAGTGAAACGTATGTCAACTACTGCGCGACCAAACAACTAAGAAATAAATAACTCGAAAATACTTTCTAATAATTAACTTGGTGAGTAAATATTTACAAAATTAATAATTAGACTATTGTCTCCCAAATTTCACTGAAAATCCATCCATTTTTGTGCACCGTTCACAAATGGAAACGTACCCGATAATCGTCATCAGAGCATTCGCCGGCGAACAAAGATATTTTTAAAAGATACATAGCCTATAAATATTTAAATCACATTCGAAAGCATTGTAAACAAAACCTTTTCAACGTATCCGTTGAGTTTTCATTGATGGTTCTCCTTTAAATTTTTGAAAACATACATGTATAACATTTTATGTTGTCATCATGTTTACATGTCATGCATTTTATTATTTTACGTATTTAATGTACAGGGAAGGTGTTCGAGCGTGTATATTTATCTTAACAAGCGTCACATTGTGTAAACTTAAGTGATAATGTCGTGTAAATAGTTGTCTTCAAGATATTCAGCCAAGGCTGAGAATCTCGCAAATTTATTGAACACACGCTTTGACATGTGCAGTATCGTTTTTTTTTTAAATTGTTTTCCTCATATCGTTGGAGATTCGTCATTCAGCCGAAGACTTATTTTGAGTTAAAACTTGTTGCATGTTTTTCTTCACATTTCAATTTATTAAATTAGTAAGTACTCATCAACTCTTCAGACCACTTTTCCTCAAATCTCTGAATGAAAGAGTAACAGGAATGTATCAGCTACTTTTTATCTTGTGATGTTCTAAAAAAGAGGTTTTAAATCAAGAAATGAAATTGTGCCCCATTTGGAACACAACAGACGGAATGTGGTCACTTAAGTCTTGATTATTAACATTAATATATTTTTGAGGCACTCATATGTAGCAGGTAAAAATAATAAATTCTGTCATTTTTCGGTTTCATTAATACATGATAAATGTGTGTAAATAGCAGCATATTATTTAGAAAATTAAATAAAATGGCGGGAAATTAGTCAGGCCATAATATTCTAGCCGCTTTGTCTAACTTGCATTCTTTGTTGTGTGGTTATGTGACCTAACCTGGTGTCGGAGTTCTTATGCCACCATGTCCCTCTGACTTGGCTTTACATGCCGCTGAGAAATATCACTCGGGCAAGAGTATTCCTCCTAATGTTTAAACTTGCCTTAGAGCATTTATTGGAATTACACTTTTGTTCTAAAATTAAAACACTAATCTGCTACCAAAGCACATATTCTTCCAAAATACTAGTCCATAACTACTATACCAAAATTCACACAAGATCTTTAGAAGCTAATATTCTCTTGTTTTCCTTAATTCCCAGATTGACATGGATTTAAAAAAGGTATTAATGTTTTGTTTCTTTTCCCATTGTTTCTGTCAGGTATGTGCGAGAAATTCATTCGCACATATACTAAGATCTTGTTAGCATTGTATGTTGCTGTACATAAATACGTAAACTCAAAACATTTTCTCATGGGGTACGCTCTAGCTATTGAACGCCACCTGGTATGATCGGAACATAATCCTTGTGCCTCGTCCACATTCATACGAACACAATGGTCGCGAGTACTACACACCTGACCTTTCTAAAAAATATCACAAATAAGTATGCAAGCAGTAAGCATGATAAAAAAAACTATCTCTCTCCTTAAGCTTAATTTTTACTAAGTGTTTTAATTTTAGTTCTTCGCACTTGTTTCTTGATAATAATAATAAAAAGATAATATTGTATATATTTATGTATGTATATGTATACATATATTTATTGTATATATGTAAATGTTACACCACAGGCTGAGGCTACCTGCAGTATTGGCTCTCCTTCCCCCTTAAATCCATCCAAAGGTTGTCTTTAAAAGATCGCTTTTAACGATAAGACGGCCCATTGTGTCACCCCTTGTAAAATGTTTTACATTTGTATCTGTAATTTTTATGGTGTACATAATAAAGAGTATTCTATTCTATTCTATGTTCTTATAGGACGTCCACTGGCATTGCCACTCACATCTGCCTTGTAAATATGATGCTCTACCATGTAATAACATGGATTTTTTAAGTTTAATAGGGTATCCTTACGGTAATCGGTAGTATTGGGCATGCAGTACCGAGTTTCGTTCGCATAGTAAAACCAGTTTTTCCCAGGTTTTACTATGGGACCGATACCGGGTTCCGGGTTTCTCATGCCCTAGTAGTAAATACTACAAATTTGTGCCAGTTATCTTTAGACATGAACAGCGAGGTGAGCCCCTTGACCACTACAACCACATTGTGGTGCATACCCACCTTAGTTTAAATAAAAACTTCCATGTGACTGCACACCACCTTTGTAGAACTTTTATTACCAACTCATGATGATGAATTTGCTCTCAAAAGTATCATAATCATTCCAGTTTTTTTGGTCAGCCAATACTGTTTTAAATAATACTATTTTCATATAAAGGGTGTAAAAAACCTCTTAACGAAGCCGAAAGGCACTTGTTCTCCCCGTCATTGCGATCATTTTTTTGTTCTAGACCATACCTAGGAACCTTCTAGTTGCGGAGATATTGGGACTCAAAGTTCCAACTTTTTGGCAACTTTTTTTTTAAATACAAGTTTTTAATGTAAGATTTTAACTTTAAACACCTCCACGACCCCCGTACTATTCAATCCATCCATCAGCACAATGTTTTGAGTGCGTTAGTTCTACCACAAAACATTATTTTTTACCCAAAAAAAAAAGTCGTTTCCCAGCAATAATTTTTGCATAAAGTTACATAATTTGATGTACAGAATGCTTGGTTGACGGCTTCGTGATGAGGTGGTTTACACCCTGTATATGTAATAGCTACCATCTCAGTAGTCACCCCTTTCATACACCATCCATCCATTGTTTCTTGGGTCTTCCCCTACTCATATAGTCATCCACATTCATACTTCAAACTTTTCACATCCTCGTTCCTCTGCAGCAGATGCCATACCACTGATTTCCACACAACTTAGTGAATGAGTGTCATATTCCGTTATCATAGGCAGAAAGCTACATTATTCGTGGGGGCTATAGGCTATAAATTATAACGTTTTAATTGGCTATTAATTATCTAACATGATCTGTCAAAGGACCGATTGGTTCGAGACACCATTGTTTAACTATTGTGTCTACTTCGTGGACAGATCAAGGGATTTAACTGAGCTATCACATTTTTTGCGAACGAAGCTAGTGTGAGATCATTTCTGACCACCATGCAGGCAAAGCCGCCGGGAAAAGCCGTACTACTACTAGTACTATTATTCATGGCGAATTGATTAATTTGTCTGTTTTGCAAACTATGAAAGTATTCATTTCAAATGTGTTTTATCAATGAAAACTTTCCATAATTATTACTTTGGACATTGGTATGATAAAAAGTTTTTATCAGACTTGAAAATACTAATACTATAGTAATAAAGCATTTAGAGCTGATAAAAATATAAACACTAATGTCACGCTGTCATTTAGCTTGCATTTAGCATTATGCTTCAATTTAAAGATATTTCTGTCTCTTTCTTGCACTTGTGTGAAAGTGACAGGAAAAACGGTTAAACAAAGTACAGACGCCAGCAAGCTACCCGAAACTGTCAAATTTTCCCAATAAACCTTGAATCTAATGCTTTAGTGATAATATTGATAATCCATTAAAGAAATTTGACAGATTACAAAGTATCGTGTATAATTAAGTAGATACACATCGTGCCACGAAAGATGAGACCTGTCACATCACTTTGAAGTGAAACTTTGTGAAATCTTGATTATGCCTCGAGGTAAAACATTAAGAAGACAAAGTAGGAAGATGGTTAACGACGTGTACACCTATATGTCAAAAGAAGTATTTCGTTACACAATTAACTCTTATACAAATGGTGTGACAGGTCTCATCTTTCGTGGCACGGATTGTTCATACATACATAAACTCACCCCTTTTACCCATGGGGGTAGACAGAAACCATAGAACGCCACCTGCTAAACTCCTTTTTTTTTCGGATGGGAAGTCATCAAATGTTTCCTCCCGCTCTGGGCGGAGCAGGAGGGAGTGTCAGACTTTTACTGACTAAAACCCATCCATGTTCCTTCATCGCCCTTGTGTTCCGGGGCTACGGTATCTCTTTCGAATAGTCACGCAGCCCCGGCAGGCTTCGGCCCTTGCGGACCCCTTCCCTATTGCTGACTCTCTTTGAGGCGCGCGTGGAACGCGAACGCGCCGTCGACACGGCCTGTCGTCATGAGACGGACGGACGGCAAGCTAGCCCATAGCTCACCGTCCACAGGCCCGCGCCTACGGTGGCCGGAAGCCACCACGTGGCTGCCTGCACTTGCTAAGATCCTTACATACTCATTTTGCCTGGTCCACGGTCATACACCTGGTCATAAACGAATGATAAACTGAGGAATCAGGTTATACGAGAACGTTGCGGTTCAAAAGATGCTTAGACAGTTTGGTCATGTGGAGAGGATGAGTGAAAGGCGACTAACAAAGGGTATTTATAAGTCAGCCGTGAGTGGCAACACCGGGAGGGGACGCGCTAGAAGGACATACACTGACCTCATTGGTGAGGGTCTTCAGTAAGCTCAGGTGCGTAGTACTCGCAACCGGCAGCGTTCGTGTATGACTTTTATACCTACATAGATCTTCAAGACTAAAGCTGTGGCGAGGTAGTGCATCCTTACCAATCCCATTCGTTCCACCTGCTGAAAATCTCCCACCTGGACAAGAGTTGCCATGGCTGACCTGGAAGTCTTTAAATAGACTCCGGACCCAGGTTGGTCGCAGCAAGGAAAACCTGCTCAGGTGGAGATTCATTAATGAATCTGCCCTGGAGTGTAAATGTGGTGCTGTTCCACAAACGATGGTGCACTTAGTATCGTGTCCTGCGTGTCCTGTTGTTTGTTCAATACAGGAACTGATGGACGCTTACGAAAGCGCCAAACTCGTAGCTCAGTTCTGGGCCGACACAATTTAGATTGCCATCGACACGATAAGAAGAAGATAGATCTTCATCGTAAAAGTATAGTGGTGTGACCGTCGGACTGCAAAGTCATGGGTCTCGAGTTCGAACCCAAGGCACACCCAAAGCTTAATAACGGAACCCTATTATTAAGACTCCACTGTCCGTCTGTCTGACTGTCTGTCACCAGGCTGTGTCTCATGAACCGTTATAGCTACAGTTGAAATTTTCTCAGATGATGTATGTTAATGAATTTTTGATAATGGTACGGAACCCTTCGTGCGCGAGTCCGACTCGCACTTGTCCAGTTTTTCGGATTCATGTGCGTATTGTATAATTATCACTTGCTTCGGTGAAGGAAAACATCCTGAGGAAACCAACATGCCTGAGAGATATTTCTTGACAGCATGTAAAGCCAAGTCGCCCATGGGCGGCATAAAAACTCTGACACCAGGCTTAGCCAAGTTGACAATCTACAATCGTTAACGCTAGTAGAATGACATCATCTTAACATTAAATCACATGATCAACACAAACGAATAGAAAATTCGTAGACAAGTTTACATCGTTCCAAATTATAGAGTAGAATGTTATCGTTTCTACAATGTTGATCGCTATACTCTTTGGTAGGAACGCTCACCATAGACTAAAGTGTAGGTTTTTCCTACAGACATTAGAGAACGAGCTATCGACTCAGTCGTGTCAACTTGGCTACCAATTTAGCGCTTTCTACAATCGCTTACGCCGAGGCGTTTACGATTGTAGAAAGAGAATCGATATGAAACGTTTTTAACTTGGCCAGGCCTGCAGGTTAGGCACTAACCACACAAAAGAATATCCTAAAAGTAGGATGCGATAAGTTAGCCCGCGAAATTTAAAGTGTGTTTACTGTCACTGTTAGCCTGCGTTATCCCACAGCTGAGCAAAGGCCTGCCTTTATTTCCAATTCTTTCGGTCTTTCTTTTCGAAGTTATACAGGTTGCATGTTCATCAAAATCATCTGCCTAGCCTTTTCCCAAAAAACTTGGTTTTAGTCTAAAAGGATCAAAGAGATATATAAAAGGGGTTCTAGAGCAGATATTGGGAATATTGTCATACAAAACACACATATTTTTTTTATTTTTTTCGGATGGGAAATCATCAAATGACTCCTCCCGCTCTGGGCGGAGCAGGAGTGTCAGACTTTTACTGACTAAATCCCATCCATGTTCCTTCAACGACCTTTGTGTTCCGGGGCCATGCGGTATCTCTTTCGAATAGTCCTGCAGCCCCGGCAGGCATCGGCCCTTGCGGACCCCTTCCCTCTTGCTGACTTTCTTTCGAGTCGCGCGTACAACACACACTGACCTAAATATAACTGGAGAAATGTGGGTGTACTTGTTAGGTACACCTCTGTCTAACCCTTCTGGGATTGCGTGATGTTCCAAAAATTTTGAGCCCGAACATTTTCGATTTTGACACACGAATGCAACCTGACAAGCGGGCGTATGAGTCTAGACAGGCCGACTTTGTTACTAATTAGTAACAAGACTAGTATTGGATTAAGATTTTCTTCGTCTTATTCCATCTTACAGTCGTTAATATTTGAATGTCTTTGAAGCGGATATAACTCACAAATCACACCCAGCCGCAGGCAGCCCGCTTCATTTGTTTTATTCATTAGAATGTCACGCGACTATTCGTGCAAGTTTTAACACCTCCATACAAGTTGATACATTCGTCCTGCGTGGAGTTCTGTACAGTTTGACCAGAGGTTTAAACGAGTTAGTACCTGTATGAGCATGTGATGGGGAAGAATGAAGAAAATGCCAGGAGAAAATGTGAGGAATGTTTTGAGCGTGTATGTGGATTTCTGAAAGTGGTGCCGGTGATTGAAAAGTTGTGTGGAAATCGGTTGTGATACATGTTATGCGGAGGAATGAGGAAAATATCGTGAGGAAAGTTCTGAGTATGCATGTGGATGGGTATAAGAGTAGAGGAAGACCAAAGAAACGATAGATGGATTGTGTGAAGAATGATATGACAAGGAAAGAAGTGTCTGATGAGAGGACGAGTAATAGTGAAGTATGGAAGAAGACATGCTGCGCCGACCGCAAATAAATTGGGATAAGGGCTAGAGAATGATGATGATTGTGGAGCTATAAGAGTAGGGAAAGAGAGCAAAGAAACGGTGGATAGACTGTGTGATGATATGGCTAGAAGAGGGCGTGACTTATAAGATAGATAAAGACTAATAAGGAACCCGGGGCTGCGGGACTATTCGAAAGAGATACCGTGGCCCCGGAACACAAAGGGCGATGAAGGAACATGGATGGGTTTTAGTCAGTAAAAGTCTGACACTCCCTCCTGCTCCGCCCAGAGCGGGAGGAGTCATTTGATGATTTCCCATCCGAAAAAATAAATAAAGAAGTGAAGAAGATGAAATTCTGCACCGACCCCAAATAAATTAGGATAAGGTTACGTTTCCACCAAAGATGAGAGATGTTTGCGGAACTAACCAATCACATAGCTAGAATACCTCAAGCGATATTGTTATCGCTGATGGAAACGTAACCTTATTGCAGGGAAATGAAAGATGCCACTATACCACCAACCTCTTACTCTGCACACTCTTTACCTAAGCGATTAACAGCGTGAATATAAACAGTCAATGCCCCATTTAACCTTGATTTATTGCCAAGGTTATCAATGTAACAATAGTTAAGATATTCTACCGACTCTTAATATAATGTAATGTATGATCATAATTATTTCATAATAAAAACCACTGGAATGGGTAGTGACGTAACGCTTTTATTTCGTCAAAGATTGGACGGATTTATTTATCTTTCGAATGAGATAACTGATTCTTTGTGGTTAATCTTTTTAAATCGTAAAAGATGGAATTGTATCCTAACTACCTATTTAAAATAATTATTAAGTGTAAATGACTTTTGGTTCTGTTTATGAAACATATACATCAAACTAAGTAACTTTACGCAAAAATTATTGCTGGGAAACGATTTCTTTTTGAACGGTGAAAAATCATGTTTTGTGGTAGAACTCAATATAACGCACTCAAAACATTGTGCTGATGGATGGATTAAATAGTACGATGGTCGTGGAGGTGTGTAAAGTAAAAATCTTACATTAAAACTTGTAAGTATTTAAAAAAGCACCTGTCAAAAAGTTGTATCTTTGACCCCCAATATCTCAGTAACTAGAAGGTTCTCAGGAATGGTGTAGAACAAAAAAATTATCGCAAAGACGGCGAGAACAAGTGCTTCTCGGCTTCGTTAATAGGTTTTTTTACACCCTTTATAATAATAAATACATAATTATATTCGCCTATACTAACTAATTTGTTTTTTCCCATTCCAGCTAGTTATAATGTCGAGTGTTGGCCGCGGCCGAGGGTACACCGGCCGACATCACTTGCGGGAACAGCGACCCGGTGCCGACCGAGACAGCGAGTCGGACGCGGCGCGAACGCTGGCTGAACTTAGTCCGAGATCTACTGGTTAGTTACTTGCGTCACACAGCAGGTGGCCTACATCGTTTTAATCGCGTTCCAGTGTGGGTAAGAGACGGAGCTATAGAGGACGTCTAGCGCCATCTCTTTCCCTCACTGGCACGCAATTAAAACGATCCTGCTTTAAGACGTCATGGTAGGCCCGCAGGGCATGGAAGCCCCTTCCCTCTTTAGGGTTCTTACCGACGAGCGGCACGACGCGCCGGCAGCAGCCGTCGACACCACAAATGCAAGCGTCGACGGCAGCCGTCGACAGGTGGCGACGGCTGCAATTTATCTGCAGTTGGCAACGTGCCGCTCGTCTGTAAGAACTCTTATACTTTTCCTGATCTAATGTGGTTATAGACCAATCGCAAAGCAAGCAGTGATAGCCTGGTGATCTTCTTCATATATCTTCTTTATCGTGTGGTTAGTACCTTACCTGGTGTCAGAGTTTTTATGCCGCCCATGGCCCTCTGACTTGGCTTTTACATGCCGTCGAGAAATATCTCTCAGGCATGTTGGTTACCTCACGATGTTTTCCTTCACCGAAGCAAGTGACAAGTCTCGAGTTAGCCTAGTGGTGTGTCCGTCGGTCTGAGGGCTAATTCACGTAATTTTATGACGCGCCGATGAAGTTGTAGTGCAGTTGCAGTTAAGTTCAAGTTCGAGTGATAAACGGTATTCTTGTAATCTTTGAACTGCGCGTAAACTGCACGTCAACTGTATGACAAACAAACTCTACCAAATTTACCTAAGGTGTGGCCATATGAGAGAAAAAATATTACTCACTATATAATCGAATAGAATCGATTACATTTCAATGAATATGACGTTATTAAAATAACACCCCAGTACAAATTTTAGTGCTTTTTCTTACTTAGTAGAATACCGATCATGTTGCGTTCCGAAGCACGCACCAAAGACGCGCAGCAGTAGAATGCCGCTATTGCGCTCGCGTGACGCCAACTTGACGCGAGCGTGTCTGACAGCGGTAGAGAATACGAAAAGCGTAGTTTTGATCGAAACTTAAAAACTGCAACTGCGCTGCAACAGCACTTCTTTAGTTACGTGAATTAGTTTACTGACAAGTCATAGGTCTCGAGTTAGCCTAGTGGTGTGACCGTCGGACGGCAGAATGCTGAATATTTCAAAAAATACCACGCGCCAAGATTTGCTCTCAATGTTAACATCATAAAATCCCCTGGCCACCTTTTACGATACCACTAAAAGAAAATAATACTGGTCAATTCTTTTCAAGGGCCATTTCTTTTCAATAATAACGAGTGTAAATACGGGACTCTACCTAGTTAGACAGGCAAAAAAATGGCCAACAAAGACAATAATTATGTACCTGTACTACAACCGTTTAGAATTCACATAATCCATTTTTCAATGAGTCCGATAAAGCAAGCGTAGCATGGGTCAGTCCTCAAAAACAACTGTGAATGAGCGAGACAGCGCTATACAATAGGTAAACATTGAAGAGAGACAAAACTTTTAGTAAAATAGCCAATTTACCTGTGCGTTATTATTAATCGCGCAAATGTCAACTCTCGTCGCTAAGCATAGCATTGAAAATCAAGTAAAATATTGTCACGGTAAAAAACGCCCGTCTGAACAAAAGCTTGTGACGAGATAGTGAAACAAAGCTATTCATTATTCTCCTGTCCTTAACCCAATTTATTTATGGTCGGCGCAGCATGTCTTCTTCCATACTTCTCTATTACTCGTCATCTCAGCAGTCATCTTTCTAGCCATATCATCCTTCACACAGTCCATCCATCGTTTCTTTGGTCTTCCTCTATTCTTATAAGTAGCCATCTACATTCATACTCAACATTTTCCTCATTCCTCCCCATCTCATGTCCATACCACGACAACCGATCACCACACAACTTTTCAGTCACCAGCGGCACTTTAAGACTTCCTCTCATGTACTCAATTCTTTACTATCAAAACATATTATAAAACAAAGTCGCCCGCCGCGTCTGTCCCTATGTTTGCTTAGATCTTTAAAACTACGCAACGGATTTTGATGCGCGTTTTTTTTAATATATAGTGTGATTCAAGAAGAAGGTTTTGTATATAATTTGCGGGCGGGCGAAGCCGCAGGCATTAGCTAGTAATACATATTTCCATTCGCCTTACACCACACATCGCGCTTAGCATTCTCATCTCAGCCGCAATAGGCTAGTTTCCACCATCAATAAATTGCAAATCTATTTAGTCCGTCAGTTAGAGTATAGGAAAATAATGAACACGTATTTTTTGTTTTTGTAAATCAATGAATATTGACAAAGATAAAACGCATCAAAACTCGGGAGTGGGGGCTCGTGACGTCACAACGCACTAAAAATTATAGCACGGCGTGACGTATTGAGAATATTAAAAGCGTCGTATCTTCGTCAGTTTTGGTTTACGTAACAAAAGAAAGAATACGTGTCAAATATTTTTTGATAATGTAACTGACGGACTAATTAGATTTTTTCGGGCCACAAGCCTATTGCCTTTCATTCATCCCTTTTGTGGCCAAACATTCTGATCCATATACAAGACAACAGGTCTAACTATGGTTTTATAAACTTCCCCTTAAGTTTAAGGAGAATGCGGGAGTCGCATATTGTTTCCGTGACCTGCCAGCATTTCATCCATACAGTATTAATTTGTTGAATAGCGAAACAATCCTATTCAACAGGTAAATTTTTGTGGTGTACTTAAAAATCCCGACTACTGAAAAATCACGCGTTTACAAGGTAAAATCGAATCCTCCTATTATTGAAGTCGGTTAAAATGTAGCCTATGTTACCCGGGCCTTAATAACGAATCGATTGACACCTTATTCATCAAAATCAGATGAATAGTTTAGCTTTAGGCGCTACAGAGGAGTATACGTAAATACAAACATACATACATGGACTATTAAAATCACAACCCTTCCTTTTGGCTCCGTTGTAGTCGGGTAATAAACAAAATAACAAAACTTAGTGAAATAACCTAGGTACCAATGTACCCTACCTGTACATTACCTCTTTTTGAGAACAATATATGACACTTCTCATTATTCTAAGTATTATGAAAGAATGAAACAACAGTATACGATATAAAAGCGATAGAACGAGACAAAATATCACTTGAAGTAGCAACTATTCTACCACTCCTGTATTTTGTCCATAATGAATAATCACTATCATCACTACATATTATAAAACAAAGTCCTCCACCGCGTCTGTCTGTGTAATGAAATTTGTTGGAGGTGTCGAAAAAAAATAAGCCGCCTGGAAGCTTTACTTTTGGTCACGATAACCGACATCCACGCGGGCGAAGCCGCGGCCATCAGCTAGTCAAATATATATTTCGATGTTAGTTTTGGCATTCATTCACTTCACTTCACTTCATCGACGGAAGAGGTCGTGTGTTTCTTCTAACTTATTTTTCAGTGTGATTTATTTAAAATAAGTGTTCTCAGTGGTTCTATAATGGTTTTGAATAAACCCGATTGGCATGAAATGGATTCAGGTGGGTGTATTTGAAATGATTATGTTTACGCTCGTATTTTTAAGAAGCTGTTTATTGCGTATATTTTTAGAAAAGTTTTTGTGCAGTTGTTGATTCCCGCGTGAAACATTATTATATAAATGTAATGTCTTCGAAAAGTTGTACTTAGTACCTAGGTTTACACGCTAGGATGTACCTAACAGGTTTGCCTGCGTATATGTTGCAAAACTGTTGGCTCGTACACATAAACATGATACGACATCGCACCGTGCTATGACGCGGCATCGTTTCACGGCAACGTGTCACGATGCACGGTACGACGTCGTTGAAACTTATCTCTAGTGCGGTCCATTTTTCGAAATTTACTGCGACCGACCACACGACGAAATCGTGACACATTGCAATGTCATGGCACGTTGCGATGTCGTAGATTCCCACGATACGACGTCGCATCTACGATGGTACGGAACCCTTCATGCGCGAGTCCGACTTTCATTTGGCCGGTTTATTTAAGTTGTTTTATTTTCTTTGGGTTTTATTATTTTTATTTTCTGTTTTACGATTTTGTATAGTAAGCAACGACCTATTGTCGGGCCTACGCTGTTCCCCCATACTTATGTACTAATGCTGTAACAAAATAATATTGTAATACCAAATGATTTGAAAAGAGTAACCATGGAGTTTCTTGCCGGTTCTTCTCCATGGAAACGACCAACGCGAACCGTGCACCTTTTTCGACGTTTTATAAGTGCCCATCTAGGCCTATGTGAAATAAAACATTTTGATTATTATTTTCCTTAATTATAAATAGTCACTGAACACATACCCTTGACCACTGTGAACGGACTAATCTCTAATTTAAGTTATGTATTAAAACTAATCTATGTCATATTGTTCCAGACCCAACAAGAATGGAGGTGAAACGCGAAAGCGAGAGGGAGAGGGACATAGAGCCAGAGAAAGAAACAATAGCAGACAAACCAGAGAAACAGTCCCCGGTGGAAGAGGACACCACCCTCACAGAGATGCTGCGAGTCGATGAGCAGTATTTACCGCTGTTGACACTGGTGAGATACTATTATAAAAACCGGCCAAGAGCGAGTCGGACTCGCGCACCGAGGGTTCCGTACAAACTTTTTAACGGACAAACTTAAGTTTGTAATAGTAAAATCGCTTTTTTTTGTTATTAAACTACATATTTACGGTTTTCAGATATTTTTCCTCTACATGTGCTGTAAGACCTTGCTTTTTGTCAAATCTCGTGATTCTAGGTCAACGGGAACTACCATATAGGTTTTCGACCCAAAACCTATAGGGTACTTCCGGTTGACCTAGAATTGTAAATTTTGGCTAGAAGCAAGGTCTTACAGCACAAGTAAAGGGAAAATTAAAAAAAGTTGAAAATTAATGTACATTTTGGTACTTACAAGTTTTCGCGAAAATCTAAATTTGCCCATATCTTTTTATCGTGTTGACTCAGGACCTTGATTTTTATACATGTAATAGGGACTATAGATCTCAGTATCTGGTATAATTCCAACTTGCTAGGTCCACCCGTTCCTGAGAAAATCGGTGGTCACAGACGGACAAGAAAGTGATCTTATAAGGGTTCCGTGTTTTCCTTTTGAGGTACGGAACCCTATAAACCATAGTAAATTATCATAAGTTATCTCCTTTATTCATTTTAACAACTTATTCTATAATTTTTTTAATATTTCTTAAAAAATATATATTTAAAAAACTTTAAAAAATATAAAATAATATTTTTATGGGTCATCATCATCATCAGCCTATTAATGTTCCCACTGCTGGGACACAGGCCTCCTCTCTATGAGAGGGAATGGGCTGTAACCCACCACGCGGGACCAGTGCGGATTGGTAGATGTCACATGTCTTCGAATTTTTTGATTCTAGGACATGCCGGTTTCCTTACGATGTTTTCCTTCACCGTTTTGAGAGCAGCGGGCGTTTTAGTATTTTACCTCAAATAAAACAAAATTAATATGTTTATATTTAACTTAATATCTTTGTTTTCAGCTGGAGCAGTTCTCCCCAGGCGAGGACGGCATTCAGTTCAACAGAAAGCTGCGACACTTTGAGACCACCGTGTCTTCCATGTGCCCTGACGAATCGCGGCTGCAGTAAGTATTGTTAATAAATAATATTAGTCCTACAGACTTAATTTCGGCCATGGCTGCCAATATCTACGGAGACTATCTGTCGACACAGGAGATATTATAGTACACAAGGCTTGTCCTATCGTGTAAATGCGATTTCAACTACATAACACCCTGAACGCACCAATATGAAACCTCAAAAGTTCCTCTTTCAATAAAAACTAAATTTTCGTCCACTTCCAGACAAGCATTCGCCACATTCCGAGCGGCGGCCCTGCTGAACCCGGTGACGGCGCGCAAGCTGGCGGCCGTCGGCGCCTCCTTCACCCGCCAGCAGCGCCAGCAGCTGCTGCGGGGAGCGCTGCTCAACGTGGTCATGCAGGGGACCTTCGCCAGTGAGTACCTCATGTGCACCGCCCAGGGTGGGCGCCTCCTTCACCCGCCAGCAGCGCCAGCAGCTGCTGCGGGGAGCGCTGCTCAACGTGGTCATGCAGGGGACCTTCGCCAGTGAGTACCTCATGTGCACCGCCCAGGGTGGGCGCCTCCTTCACCCGCCAGCAGCGCCAGCAGCTGCTGCGGGGAGCGCTGCTCAACGTGGTCATGCAGGGGACCTTCGCCAGTGAGTACCTCATGTGCACCGCCCAGGGTGGGCGCCTCCTTCACCCGCCAGCAGCGCCAGCAGCTGCTGCGGGGAGCGCTGCTCAACGTGGTCATGCAGGGGACCTTCGCCAGTGAGTACCTCATGTGCACCGCCCAGGGTGGGCGCCTGCTTCACCCGCCAGCAGCTGCTGCGGGGAGCGCTGCTCAACGTGGTCATGCAGGGGACCTTCGCCAGTGAGTACCTCATGTGCACCGCCCAGGGTGGGCGCCTGCTTCACCCGCCAGCAGCTGCTGCGGGGAGCGCTGCTCAACGTGGTCATGCAGGGGACCTTCGCCAGTGAGTACCTCATGTGCACCGCCCAGGGTGGGCGCCTGCTTCACCCGCCAGCAGCTGCTGCGGGGAGCGCTGCTCAACGTGGTCATGCAGGGGACCTTCGCCAGTGAGTACCTCATGTGCACCGCCCAGGGTGGGCGCCTGCTTCACCCGCCAGCAGCTGCTGCGGGGAGCGCTGCTCAACGTGGTCATGCAGGGGACCTTCGCCAGTGAGTACCTCATGTGCACCGCCCAGGGTGGGCGCCTGCTTCACCCGCCAGCAGCTGCTGCGGGGAGCGCTGCTCAACGTGGTCATGCAGGGGACCTTCGCCAGTGAGTACCTCATGTGCACCGCCCAGGGTGGGCGCCTCCTTCACCCGCCAGCAGCGCCAGCAGCTGCTGCGGGGAGCGCTGCTCAACGTGGTCATGCAGGGGACCTTCGCCAGTGAGTACCTCATGTGCACCGCCCAGGGTGGGCGCCTCCTTCACCCGCCAGCAGCGCCAGCAGCTGCTGCGGGGAGCGCTGCTCAACGTGGTCATGCAGGGGACCTTCGCCAGTGAGTACCTCATGTGCACCGCCCAGGGTGGGCGCCTCCTTCACCCGCCAGCAGCGCCAGCAGCTGCTGCGGGGAGCGCTGCTCAACGTGGTCATGCAGGGGACCTTCGCCAGTGAGTACCTCATGTGCACCGCCCAGGGTGGGCGCCTGCTTCACCCGCCAGCAGCTGCTGCGGGGAGCGCTGCTCAACGTGGTCATGCAGGGGACCTTCGCCAGTGAGTACCTCATGTGCACCGCCCAGGGTGGGCGCCTGCTTCACCCGCCAGCAGCTGCTGCGGGGAGCGCTGCTCAACGTGGTCATGCAGGGGACCTTCGCCAGTGAGTACCTCATGTGCACCGCCCAGGGTGGGCGCCTGCTTCACCCGCCAGCAGCTGCTGCGGGGAGCGCTGCTCAACGTGGTCATGCAGGGGACCTTCGCCAGTGAGTACCTCATGTGCACCGCCCAGGGTGGGCGCCTGCTTCACCCGCCAGCAGCTGCTGCGGGGAGCGCTGCTCAACGTGGTCATGCAGGGGACCTTCGCCAGTGAGTACCTCATGTGCACCGCCCAGGGTGGGCGCCTGCTTCACCCGCCAGCAGCTGCTGCGGGGAGCGCTGCTCAACGTGGTCATGCAGGGGACCTTCGCCAGTGAGTACCTCATGTGCACCGCCCAGGGTGGGCGCCTGCTTCACCCGCCAGCAGCTGCTGCGGGGAGCGCTGCTCAACGTGGTCATGCAGGGGACCTTCGCCAGTGAGTACCTCATGTGCACCGCCCAGGGTGGGCGCCTCCTTCACCCGCCAGCAGCTGCTGCGGGGAGCGCTGCTCAACGTGGTCATGCAGGGGACCTTCGCCAGTGAGTACCTCATGTGCACCGCCCAGGGTGGGCGCCTGCTTCACCCGCCAGCAGCTGCTGCGGGGAGCGCTGCTCAACGTGGTCATGCAGGGGACCTTCGCCAGTGAGTACCTCATGTGCACCGCCCAGGGTGGGCGCCTGCTTCACCCGCCAGCAGCTGCTGCGGGGAGCGCTGCTCAACGTGGTCATGCAGGGGACCTTCGCCAGTGAGTACCTCATGTGCACCGCCCAGGGTGGGCGCCTGCTTCACCCGCCAGCAGCTGCTGCGGGGAGCGCTGCTCAACGTGGTCATGCAGGGGACCTTCGCCAGTGAGTACCTCATGTGCACCGCCCAGGGTGGGCGCCTCCTTCACCCGCCAGCAGCTGCTGCGGGGAGCGCTGCTCAACGTGGTCATGCAGGGGACCTTCGCCAGTGAGTACCTCATGTGCACCGCCCAGGGTGGGCGCCTGCTTCACCCGCCAGCAGCTGCTGCGGGGAGCGCTGCTCAACGTGGTCATGCAGGGGACCTTCGCCAGTGAGTACCTCATGTGCACCGCCCAGGGTGGGTGCCTGCTTCACCCGCCAGCAGCTGCTGCGGGGAGCGCTGCTCAACGTGGTCGTGCAGGGGACCTTCGCCAGTGAGTACCTCATGTGCACCGCCCAGGGTGGGCGCCTCCTTCACCCGCCAGCAGCGCCAGCAGCTGCTGCGGGGAGCGCTGCTCAACGTGGTCATGCAGGGGACCTTCGCCAGTGAGTACCTCATGTGCACCGCCCAGGGTGGGCGCCTCCTTCACCCGCCAGCAGCGCCAGCAGCTGCTGCGGGGAGCGCTGCTCAACGTGGTCATGCAGGGGACCTTCGCCAGTGAGTACCTCATGTGCACCGCCCAGGGTGGGCGCCTCCTTCACCCCCTCCCTGCAGCCTCCGCAGACAGGGACTCCGCCCACACCGGGGGCCCCGTAGAGTGCCATCGAGCGAACCACCCACGAAATTTCTACACTTGGCGTTGACGTACGCGACCCATCCGAACTCCTTTCTTCTTCCCTTCCTTCCTCGTGAGGGCCGTGCAGTGCGCCGCCGCCCGGTCAGGTCGAGCAGGCGGCCCTCCTCCCTGACGCGCTCCGCCGCCTCTTCTTGCGAGAAATTTCCACACTCCTGTGCCAGCCTCATCCAGAGTTTACCAACAATGTCGTCTGCCTATCTCGCAGCCGGACGACCAATAATTATCTATCCTTTCCTTAGACGCTTCTCGGAAAATATTTAATTTAAAATATTTTCATTGTATTTTTTTTTGTTTTCAGAATTGGATGTCTTGGAGCGGTCAAACCCGCTGTTTCTAATAAATGCTTCTAACCTCATGGGAGACTATTTTGCAGGTAAATACAATGATTACAACAGTTAAAGGCTTTAGTATAATCAGCCTATAAGATTCCCACTGCTAGGAAAGTGTACATTAGTACATTTTAAGCTTTAAAGCTAGGTAAATGTGAATTATTATTATGAACCTGATATGTGATAGAAACGATGGATGGATTGTGTGAGGAATAATATGAAGGAAAAAAGTGAGCCGTCACGGGAGGCCTGGCAGATGTGAAACATCGAAATTATTTTGTACAAGTAGTATGCTTAAAAAAAAGTCAATATAAAAAACAAACACATAAAATAAAAATGAAATGACTCGATTCACAAAAAGAAAACTCGAAGTTGACGAGATTGTAAACTCAGCGCTGTGCCCCGAGACCAGCTGGCGAAAACGTAGATCTTATGCTGCTTCAACAGGTCGGTAATGTTCGGGATTGTTCGGGCCGAGTTGACAGTTGGCGACGCGTCGCTACGCCATTTTTTGGTTTTTACCTGCGCCTGTAGATGTTACACATCAAAAAGGTGTAAATGATTGCGTGACGGTTGACAGGGGAGAATGGAAGAATATAATGTGTTGCGCCGACCGGAATGGGCAGGAACATGTTGACAATGATGTGTTCCACTGCAGGGCAAAGGCCTCTCTTCCCTCTTTCTGTTTCTCTGTCTGTAGCTATAGCCCAATCAGAGAATGTCATCATCATCATCATCATTGCAGCCGAAAGACGTCCACTGCTGGACATAGGCCTCCCCCAAGTGTCGCCAAATTGACCGGTCAGAGAATGGTCGGTTGGTTGGTTGAATGCTCGGCTCAGAGAATGTCATGCTCACTCAAATGTCTCCCTGATGGTGGCGGGTGTGTCGGGTCATTCAGTTCCCTTCAATATGGTTGAGTTGAATGGTGCCGATATATGCGTCATGTTTGAGAACGGGCGCTGTCAGTTGGGACTGGTCATCTCTTAGCTGCCACGTTTCATTTTAATTACTTTATTTTTAAATTGTTGATTTAATCCTTTTACTCTGGACGCTCTTAATGTGCACGTCTTTCTACATCGTTCTCACATAAATGTATAATCTCAACATGAATGATGTAACCAAGATATTGTAACAATATTTTGATTTAAAAGAGTGTCCATGGAGTTTCTTGCCCGTTCTTCTCCATAGAGATCTTCGCTAGGGAATGGGCAACTACATTACTTTCTCAAGTTATTACGTCTTGTGACTGGGACTGTAGCTATGTTTTCATGACTGAGAAAGTGCCGTAATGGTCTAATTGAAATAAATGCTTTGAGTTTGAATCCTTTTGGTAAGATTCCAGCTCGTCACGCCATCTAATAGGCTTACCGCGTCGCCGGGTTCTGTTGTTCGGAACCCAATCTGTTGCCACTCTGCCCCAATTTTGATGTGGCCTGCCCAGTTCCATTTTATTTTGGCGCCTGTGTTGCAAACGGCTGCGGTTTGGGTTTTGTCCAATTCCGGATGGTCTTTGTACCGCAATTTGCCACATTGACAATTTTCAGAGTGCACTATCTGAAAACTTAGTTTCAGTGCTATTTTTTTTAAATCACTTATGTTTGTGGAGTTTTTTTTGGTTAATAGGGTAGTTGACAAAAAAAAATCTCATTAGTCCGTCAAAATCAAAATCAAAGCATTTATTTCAAGTAAGCCAGTTACAGGCACTTTTGAATTGTCGAAACAAAGATGATGAAAGATGATACATTTTTTCTTTTTTTACCGAAAACAAAAAAGGAAGCCGAAACAGTGCGTCGTAAACTCGTGTGACGTCACATTGGACTACATTTTTTACCGGAGAGTGACGTCACAAGCCCCCACTCATGATCTTTGACTCGTTTCATCTTCGTCAATTTGTATAAATTTGATAAAATAAAAAACACGTATCCAATATTTTTCGATAGTCTAACTGACGGACTAAACAGAATCATATTTTGTCGGGATTCATCCCTATTCTCGAGGTTGGAGGTTCCTCTCTCTGCAGCCCTACCCACCGGTACCTTGGACCCTGCTCCCGACACCGGTGGAATCCTATTTTTATATATTATATTTTTTTTAATATTTGTAATAAAATAATATATAAAAGACTTGCTGAGCCACGGGGTTTCACCCGCGTCAATTTCAAAATTTTGCTACTTCGAGTTGCAATTTTCGTAAGGATCTCTAATTTTTTTGAAATAATAATAGTTGCATAATAAATTATAGCCTTGTTACTTCCTGATAATGTAGCTTTCTATTGGTGAAAAAATTGTTAAAATCGGTCCAGTACTTTCGTAGCTTATTCGCTACAAACAAAAAAAAAAATCTTTCCTCTTAATAATATTAGCATAGATTAATAAACTAAATAATAATAACTACACAACTAACTAATCATATTTGTATAATTTCAGAGGCACGCCTATGCAACGGTAACAAAGTGCACATACTAGCCAGTCCGCTGCTGCAGTACATGCGCGCGCTGCTCGGTAGCGACGACATTAGGGCGCACCGCAGTCTGGCCACACAGGTATATCATCATTTTAGCCCCAAATCACCCACTGCTACTCGTAGCTAAATAATAAAAGCCGCATGGCTCGATCTTCCAAATTAAGCAGCCCTTGCCGAGGTTGCTCTGTGGATGGGTGACCATCCATAACATACTGAGTTTTTCCGTGCCTCGGAAAGCACGTTAAGCCGTTGGTCCCGGCTGTCATTTGTAGATGTTTGACAGTCGTTACAGATAGTCAGCCGGCAGGGTTGATAAAAATCATGTTTTTTTTTATAAAAATAAAAGAAAATCGGATTTATTTGATTTAAATCGGATTTATTTGATTTAAATCGGATTTTTTTTAATTTTTTACATTCTGATCTTTTTAAATTTGAAAGTCAGTCAGTCAGTTATTAATTAAATAAAAACACAACTTATATACCTATATATCTTTTTTCTCATAAAATCAAATTACTTATCAAAAACACTAATTTTAATGAACATAGAAAAAGTTTTTCAAAATGAAGTAGTCTTCATTGTGACTAATCTATTTCTTATTTTGCTGTGCACCAAATTTAATGACGAATTTCTTTTACAGCTCATGCAAAATGGCCGCGAGCTCCTCTCAGTCCTGGCTCAAGAACTAGACGAGCTATCGATCTCCATCCGTCTCCGCCTGCTCTCTCCGCCACCTATAAGCACTATATGGCTCCTCCTCTCTGCCGACCTATGTCTGAACAAGTTTCTTCCACTCCCAAACACATTACAACAGTTCTACGCAGCCCATCTAGAGTTAACCACCGAAGAAAACTTCAGTGAAGTTAGCTACGGCTCTTGGAAAAAAAGTCCAGAAAAAGACGACTATAGACAAGACACCAGTGATATAGCTGAGAAAGTCAGTCAGAACCTGTCGCAAATTAGCTTGAATAATAACGAAGATACCAAACCTAAGTTAAGGCCTATTTTAGGCGCCGGAGCTGGGTTACTAAGACAGGAACAGGCCCTATCTGTCACTCAGGATACATTCGAAACTTGGACTGCGAAAAATAACATGAACAAGAGATACGATTTGAACTCTTGGCGACAGCAAGAAGAAGAGAAAAAAGAAGAAATAGAGTACAACCAAACGGTCTTACCCCCGAATGTGCAAGCGTTCCCTGTGCCTGACTACCCGCCTCCTAGATTCAACTACTCCGACAATTACGTCAACTACCTCCAACAGGGCGACGGAGCATATATACAAAGCCAGTACACAAATGCCGCTTTCAACCAAGGAGGGGGTGATAACTTCCAGAATTTTCCTGAAAGAACCCCTGTGCCACCCGCTAACACAGAACGTCCACCCCCCGTAGTAGAAAGAGTGGCCCCATCTCAACCCCAGCCGATACCTGAACGTGTGAACAACGAGATCCAGAAAAACAGTACCCGGCGTCCCATTGAAAACTGGAGGAAAGAGAAAAGTGAAGTGAAAGAGGACCCAAACAAGAATAGACAACGGAATTGGACCCGTCAGAAATCCAAAGACAATGTCAGCGAAGATGAGGAGAAAGAGTATAAGGATCGGTCTACATCGAGGAATAGAGATGGTAGGCCTGCTAGAGTAACCCGCAGGAGTAGTGGTGAGGAAGAGGGAGGATCAGCCAAGACTCCTCCGAGGAGACATGTCACAGAGGTCCCTAGGAACACTAAATATTGGGACCACGACGACCGCTGTGATAAAGATTATAATAGTTAGTAGGAACAGGTGGTTTAGCCTGATGAAGGCGTTGTGTGGAACGTTGACGAGTTGGGACACCATGGGGTGTTTCAACCCTGGGATTGTGACCCTATTTAAATAGTGAATAAATTTCTTATGTGATACCGTTTGTCTATGCTCAATGATTCAAATTTTTACTTTACTCTGACAAATATTTTACCTTGTAAAAAAAAAACATTGTTTATTATGAAAATCTAACACTGCCAAATCGACCTCTACAAATGGTAATTCAAATAAACTTAGCCGACAAATTTGCATTTTTCATGAAATTACTGCCCTAACAAACAATATGCAGGATTTTTATTCACTATAACGCCATTCATCCTTTCTGGCATTAGCAGAAAGCACACACAACGCCATCTAAGGTGAAATTAAACAAAAACAATGGACTTTTACTCACAAAACTTTGGATCTTTGATAGTGAAATTAAAGAGTGACATGACACTACCTAGTGAAGTGACATTTAGTGACAGAAGTGGATGCCTGTTGACAAATTTTAGTGTTAATAAAAGTACCAATTATGTACGAAGCTGTTGTACCTCTTTCGGTACCGGGTAGATCGCAGACCGATTTGTTGGTGTCCAATTTTGTGTTGGACAACGTAATATGAATTTAATTTGGACCTACATTATGTAGATCGGAATGATAGTACATTTAAAATTAAAAGGTAATTTGGGAACCAACTTTTAGTCGGTTACCAAAATTGGTCGGATGGGAAGTCGGTTGCCTTTAAATAACTAAAGTATATTGGCAACCAACACTTGGTTGGTTGCCAAAATTGGCAACCAACATTTGGTCGGTTGCCAAAATCGGATGAAAAGTCGGTTATCTGCGATCTGCCCACCCCATTTAGTCTAAACTTTTATAGTATGTTGCATAAAAACACGACTAACGAAATGTGTTCATAAAATCTTTGCAATTCGTGATTGCATAATTTAATTAAAATTAAAAATAATGTATAAAATTGATTACTTGATTTACTTACATAATTATTTCGGGGCAGCTCGATTAATTTCGGATTCGAAAACGCAACCATTTTTAATACAATGATCTGTCGAATGACCAATTTGGTCGAGACGCCATTGTTTAACTATTGTGTCTACTTCGTGGTCAGATCATAGGATAATCAGTTTAAAATATAACATTACCACTGCTGGGACACACGGTCTCCTCTCTATGAGAGGGAATGGGCTATAATCCACCACGCGGGCTCAGTGAGGGTTGGTAAATGTCACATGTCTTCCAATTTCTGGTTCTAGGACATGCCAGTTTCCTCTCAATGTTTTTTTTCACCGTTTTGGGAACAGTAGTGATGAAATAAATTACAGAAAGTAATGTCCTTAAGTATCATCATCATCATCCACAGCCCGACTGTCCCCACTGCTGGGTATAGGCCTCTCTTTGTTTGTGTCAAGCTCCACGCTCTTTTGCCAGCTTCATCCAGGATATTCCCGCAATGGCAACAATATCGTCTGTTCATCTCGCCGCCGGACGACCAACACTTCTCTTTCCATACCTTGGACGCCACTCGGTCACAGCTCTGCTCCACCTGCCATCACCGCGCCTTGCTAGGTGTCCTGACCAACTCCATTTGAGTTCTGTAACTCGATTTCCAATATCGAAGACCTTCGTACGTCTCCGGATTTCGACGTTTTGGGACTTTGTCTATAGTTGCTACCAGTTAAGATGACAATAGCGGTCATTGCCCTTTCCCTAATATCTCTTCGTACAAACCAAAACAATGAACGAATCGTTTTTCATTTGAAAATATGTTGGAGATCACGATTAAAGACTTGAACAGGCTTATTTTAAGTTTTTAAAGTTAAGAACACCGTGCCACGAAAGATGAGACCTGTCACATCACTTGAAACGAGTGAAACTTTGTGAAATCTTGATTATGCCTTGAGGTAAAACATTAAGAAGACAAAGTAGGAAGATGTTTAACGACGTGTACACCTATATGTCAAAAGAAGTATTTTGTTACACAATTAACTCTTTACAAGTGGTGTCTTTTCGCCGTTGTCGTAGTCGTTGTCTCTTTACAGGTCTCATCTTTCGTGGCACGGATTGTAGATGAGTCAATGAGCGATAATGACATCTTTTAGCAGCAGCTATAGTAGTTTTATGCCGAGCATGGAACGCTCCATGGCTCTCTGTGTTACTCTTGATTCTGTACACAGCGTCCTGAGTGAGCGTCAACGTCTCAGCACCATACGTCATAGTGGGCTTAAGTATATGGGTCTGAAAATAGTCGGTCAGTCCCGAAATTAAAGAATGTGAGTGGAAATTTAGTATCTTATAAATATGTCACGGTAAATTTTATAAATTGTACGCATGCTTTAAAATTATTAGGTCAATGGAGCGCTCGAAAGATTATTGTAAAGATTTTCCAAATGGTTTCTGTCATTTTTTAATGTATATTGGATGTAGGCTCGGCTCCTATTACGTCAAACAAGTTCCCGCTTGATCGGTTCGCCGTTCGGCAACAAAGTGTCGGCTTAGAAGCTATTTCTTCACATGTTTGGCTTGCGTTCACGTCGTGCCGATCGGCAAACTCCGTTCGGCATTTACTATCGCTGAACGGTTTTTAACCAAACTTGTACATAATAGGCATGACGACAGTATCAAAAAATTGCAAATCTATTTAGTCCGTCAGTTAGAGTATTGGAAATGAATGGACACGTATTTTTTGTTTTTGTAAATCAATGAATATTGGCAAATATAAAACGCATCAAAACTCGGGAGTGGGGGCTCGTGACGTCAGAACTAGCTAAAAATTATACCAATTATAAAATTATAGCATGGCAATTTTGGTTTACGTAACAAAAGAAAAAACACGGGTCAAATATTTTTTGAAAATCTAAGTGACGGACTAATTCGATTATTTTTGTCGTCTCGCCTATTTGCCGTCCCAAAGCAGACCCGAACATGTGACCCTAACTGGTGAAATGTGGGTGTACTATACACCTTTGCCTAGCTCTTCGGGGATTACAGGCGTGAGGTCTTCTTCTTCTTCTTCTGAAGAAGAAAGAAGAAGAAGAAAGAAAGGCGTGAGGTTACGTAATAACGGATTTTTGGTAATGTCTACAAGTATATGTTGGAAAAGGACAAAAATGTAATCACTAGGGAATATTATGTTATATTGTTATTTTTTAAAATATTAACAATTTAGCAACTGAATCTACTTTTTTAAATAAAAAACTGTGTGCTAACTGAAATAAACAAAACGGATTCTCCATTACGGACACATTAAAGTAAAATATATTTAATTAATTTTAGTCGGTTAGTCTTAAAAATAGATAAATAAAGTTTTTTTTCTCATTTAATTATAGTCTAAGACAATTTATTATTAACAAATTAACTGAATTCTTAAGAAAATCTTAAGTTTTCATGTCAGTTACATTGTATAAGTTGTGTGTAAAATTGCGATTTATTTTTGTTGTAGTTGCGATTTGGTTGCCATAATATTCAAATTAATGTTAAATTCAAGGTCATTTCATAGAAACTATTCTATCAAACGCAATTGCGACAAAAACTCGCATTTGAACGCGTCCTAAGAGCACTTACGAAGGCGACAGCAATGACGTTGCGACAGTGCCGCTGCGGATTTCAATCTGAACGCAACGTCATATCTATGACAACAGAGACACTTAGTCTTAGTCAGCCACTGACAGTACCATTGGCATGTCGGCTGCAATGAGGCCCTACTCCCTCACGCTTCGTCCGTATATTCGGATCTGTCCGCCTCTCTCACTCGCACTCATAACCATACGTGCGCGAGAGAGACGAATAGATCCAAATATACGGATGAAGCATTGGAGAGTAGGGCCCCAGCAGACGGCATTATCGCCATCTCATCACCTCCCTAGCCCTTTCCCAACTATGTTGAAGTCGGCTTCCAATCTAACCGGATGCAGCTGAATACCAGTATTTTACATGGAGCGACTGCCTCCACAACTCAATGTAAATCTGCATGATCACAAAGCGATGATGCGTTTTTCTAGAACTACATAGAAACCAATACTGTGGCAGTGGACTGTCGTTGCGGTTTAGCGGCACTGTCGCTGCAGTCTGCTGTTCGCCATCGGAATTGTAACTTGACTTAACACCATGACTCGAAAATAATACAGTAGCGATATATTTGTGATAAAATTATCCGTAATGTCTGTTTATTGGCTGTAAAACGTATGTGTTTAGTGATTTGTAGTCATTAAAATCATAAATACAACCCCTTTAAGCTTATTTAATTCCATTTAATGACTATTTCAAGAAAAAGTCATTTAAAATGAACTTTGAAGGTTGTATTGATAATTTTAACGATATTCAAGCCATATTTGTCACCGTCGTGAATCATATTTTAATCAACATACAACCTGACGCTGACTTGCAAATTGCAAAAAACGTAAGAAAATGAAATTTTGCGAGCTGCCATGACACCTTAAAACAGGCTTCTAAGCCTCTTTCACTGAGTTAAGTCCAAGCCACGTGAAAAATTAGTCAAATGTTCCCTTTAAGGGTTCTTACAGACGAGCGGCACGTTGCCAACTGCAGATAAACTGCAGCCGTCGCAACCTGTCGACGGCAGCCGTCGACAGGTGGCGACGGCTGCCGTCGACAGGTGGCGACGGCTGCAGTTTATCTGCCGTTGGCAACGTGCCGCTCGTCTGTAACAACCCTAAGTCTGTAAAAATCGGGAGTCGGATCGGTGATGCTCTGAAAATGTCGCGGAAATCGTCTATCTGCCTAACCCTTCCCAACTATGTTGGGGTCGGCTTCCAGTCTTACCGTATGCAGCTGAATACCAGTATTTTTTTTTATTAAGCTATCTGACCTCCACAGTTGCTTCTTTTTGACTGGTATTCCGAGTTTTAAGTTGATAATTTATGTTGAAAATATGGCCAACATTTTCTGTAGCAGCCAGTCTCGAGTTTTTCAACAATCGACTTGCTCTTTATTACTTGAGATTCTAACATATCTGGCGTAAAATCATCCTGCCTTGTCCCATTCTCCTCGGGGTCGGCGCACCACGTTTTCTTCTTCCATTCTCCCCTGTCAGACGTCACGGCATCATTTACTCCTTTCTCTTTCATATCTACTGACGTAAAATGTAGGTGGGACCGTGTGATATACACCTCTGTCTATACCGTTGGTATGTTATGTGACATAGTCGAAATCATTCATGACGTGCGGGCGCTTTTTAAACCGCATTGGATTTTGAACTGTCGTCGTTGAGCTGAGCGTTGACAATACAACAGTGGGCTTATTTAACGCGAATATTGATTTATCCAGAACACGTATTTTATTGCTGGAAAATCTAGTTGGTTATGTAATAGTACATTTTGATACAAGTGGAGAAAGTTTGTTATTGCATTCGAGGCGGAATTAACTCCCGAGCCGTAGGCGAGGGGGTTTTTGAGCCGAGAACTGCAATAACAAACGTCCACGTGTATCAAACGACGTTTTTCAATACACTTTTGAAGAAATAAGATAAAAGAACGAAAACTATTTTTGTCATGAATTAATAAGAAACTATGATCCTTTCCTATGATTCTTTTTTTTTACGCGTTTTGCTTTCGCCAGGTTGAAGGAGAAGCAAAGGTATGAAGCCGCTAAACAGCCTAATATAAAAAATGGTTTATTTTTTTATTTTTGAATTTAGAATGCAAATAAATGTTAATTTGTTAATAAAAGTAAATATTAGTTTTAAATAATCATGTTTATCTATGATATTCTATTTATAAACACAATATGAATATCCAAAAAATATTTACGCCGCCATAAAGAAGCGTAGTGCTTTGCCGAAATTAAAAAAAAAAAAACATTCACCTCCGACTATAGGCATTGAACCATCTGTGGCAATTTTCATTCCCGCACACGTGTTTGAAAATGAAAAAAATCGCACGCGTGTGATATACATTGCATGTCGAACCTAATCGTAGTGCGATAAGAACCAGCTTTCGAGGAAGTGTATTGAAAAAACATTTGACCCTATTATCCAGAGATAACATTCCTATTGTTATTGCTTTTCTTTACTTAAACATAACTGGCAAATGTGGGTGTACTATTAGGTATACCTCTGTCTAACCCGGTGGGGATTACAGGTGTGATGTTATGTTATATCCAGATAGAGTTTTCTTGTCTCGAATTTGTATTTGTAAACGCATTATTAAAAAGAAATTCTCGAAGTAGGGTAGCCTAAAAAGGTTTCTTTAAAAAAAAAAACAAACGAAACAAAAAAACTAACTAAATATGGAACCTATACATCCCTACGCGTCAACTCAGTTACTGGGTTACACGATCATTCTTGGTAAGACTGGTTGTCAGACTTTCTGGCTTATGACTGCCCGTAACGACTGTCCATGATGGCTAGGATCGACGGCTTTGCGTGCTTTCCGAGGCAGAGAAGGGCATTACTCGTCTCTTTGCCTTCTAATCGAGAAAAAACCTTTTCCCAATGACATTAAGATCGGTTTTCATTGACCAACGGCTTAACGTGCTTTCAAAGACCTTGATCTTGGTATAGCCCGATTGCCTCTATGGGAAAAAAGGACCTCTTCCAATGAAGATGAAGTCTATTTTCACCAAGTGATCTGTACCAATACTTGGCGAAATATCAACCTTTTTTCTACGACTTTAAAGTTGGTTTTCACTGAGCGATCTGATTCCTCTTGAAGAGTCTTAACATTGAAATAACGATCTTTTTCCAATGACGTTATAGTCGGTTTTCCCTGAGCAATCCGATCCACTTGGCGAGTCTATCAGTCTGCTAATTATTTCTCAATGTGATCGCTAATTATGACTTATTTTCTTACTTTCTAGTCTTGAAAGTGGATGCTCCAGGGTAGCCCGCGAAATTCAAATTTTCTTACGTTTTTTTGCAATTTGCAGGCCAGTGTCAGGTTGTATGTTGATTAAAATATGATTCGCGGCTGTAACACGTATGTAGTTACAGAATTATAATCATTAAAATCATCAAACATTCATATTCAGTTCATGTAACTGTCAAGAATATTTTTTTCATGAAATAGTCATTCTTGACAGTTACATGAACTTAGAGGGTAGTATTGATGATTTTAATGATTATAATTCTGTAACTGCATATGTCTTATAGCTGCGAATCATATTTTAATCAACATACAACCTGACACTGACCTGCAAATTGCAAAAAACGTAAGAAAATTTATATTTCGCGGGCTACCGTGGAGCTTCCACCTTAACGCAAAGATTTGAACTGTTAGGTGTTACCGTACTTGTGCGAGAGTGAGGAGAGTGTACAATCAGGCAGGATTACGAGCACTAATAAACGCCAGTAGCAAAGCTGAAGTCGGAGTACATAATGTGATTATATTATTTGTCTACAGAATACTGACTGTGTCAGTTTTCAAAGGGAATCCGCTAGGAATCGAGTTGTATGGGATCTTCGCCACTGATATACACGAAGCAAATTTTAAAAGTGATTAATTTTATCATCATTGTCATCTGAGGTTTTACAGCCGCGTGTGGGCTTTTACCTGGCCGATTATATTTTTCTCTCCAATTTCTCGCTCCAGACCTAAAATAGCTTCTTTGCCAGAATCATAATCATACTAATATTATAAACGCGCTAGTAGGATAATAATATGAATTACTCGCTTCTGCCAGCTGCTTCGCCCGCGTGAAGTTTGATAATTGTGCCATGGGATCTTACTACCGGGATAAAAAGTATCCTATGTTTTAATCCAGGTTATAAACGGTCTGTATGCTAAATTTCATCCAAATCCGTTCAGTAGTTTTTGCGTGAAAAAGTAACAAACGTCTATACATCCATACTCACAAACTTTCGCATTTATAATATTAGTATAGGACGTTACAATTCGTAAAATGGTCACAAAATGACTATTCTCATAAATATTATTTATTAAACTCATTACTTTTTTGTTGAAAATGACGCAATGAGGGAGGGATTATCGAAGCTCACTATAGATGGCGTGACTATAGCTGGTTCCCAATCTGACCAATGAGGGGAAGTTAATTTAAAATATAAAACGACATTAACAGATTTGCAACCAATGACAATGCTTGATAGTTACGCTAACAACTTGCTCGACAACTTGTGTTTAAATGGGTTTGGTAATATATTTGAACGACGTGTTATCTTATTAAATGGAAATACTACTAACTAATACATGCAAGTTTCATTAGATTACTACCGAGGCCATAAAGTCTAGAAAAGGTTACTTTTCTGCCCAAAATGAAGGTTTATTTGTACAACAAGTAACTAAATGTATTTAACACTAAACGTATATAAATAAAACTATACAATTTTAAAGTTAAAACATTTTTAGTTCACAAGCGATTGCCTACGAACTAAACTAAAATGTTAATGGGATTTTCCATCAAGAATTTCTCAGAAGCAGCCACGAGGTTTGAATTAGTGCCCGGTTGATGGCATTAGTCTCGCCCCCTGTTACATGTGACTTAAACATAACTGGCGAAATGTGGGACTACTATTAGGTACACCTCTGTCTAACCCTTCAGGGATCACAGACGTGATGTTATGTTTTATATTTGCGACGTTGCCAACTTTCGGAGTGCACCCACGTAAAGTGCTAAACGCATTTATATTTCTGTGTTAAGCCTGTTTGCACCACTAATGACAGTGGTGCAAACAGGCTTAACACAGAAATATATACCAGCCAATATATGTCAGCCTTATAAAAACGCATAATAAAGAAATTAGATTTCTTATTTTTTCATATTTAATTGTAATTCATAGTTTAAAATAATTAGAATTTATATAGTACTTAGACTACATAACAACTAGGTAATGTGTAAATTTGGAATCGTGATTTGTGAAATGGATGAAGTTTGATAAAATTGCAATGTTATGCAGTACTTATATTTAAGCCTAGCCTAGCCCAACTATGTAGGGTCGGCTTCCAGTCTCAGAACGCAGCTGATTTGCATTCATTATAAATAAAACAATGAAAAATAGTATGGCATGGCATTGTAATTACTTGAAAACTTTCAAGAAATCCTTATTATTTGTCTGTAATTCATATCCTGAAAATTCTGGATTTTATGACTAGATCTGACGTGAAAATCATTTGAAGTAAAACTTAAAAACGGGAACTGGTGGCCATCTTTTATTTTGCATGTTACCTAAAAATGGCAATTATAATTATTCTATATTTCAGATACCTTGAATGGTTTTACATTTATTAGGTGCTACAAGGAGCCATTAACATTAATAAGCTCTTTCTTAAGTTATGGCCAGCCTACATTGGACCTTAAAAATATCTTAAATTCGACTTGATCTAGTAACAAAATTCAGAAGACTAACGACGACAAGCACGGAATGGCCGCGCCGGTAGCAACTAGAGGTCCTGTCACACAAGTTTACCTCGTGGCATTCCATTACTGTCAAATTCACAGTGACCTTGATTATCAGTTCACAGTGACCTTGATTACCAGTTCACAGTGACCTTGATTACCAGTTCACAGTGACCTTGATTACCAGTTCACAGTGACCTTGATTACCAATTCACAGTGAACTTGATTACCAATTCACAGTGACCTTGATTACCAATTCACAGTGACCTTGATTACCAATTCACAGTGACCTTGATTACGAATTCACAGTGACCTTGATTACCAATTCACAGTGACCTTGATTACCGTTAGCATTCGGTGGCTGTTGCGTTGCTGCTGTCAGTGGTAATAACTGTGAAAGGCAAGCAGACAACATAATAAGGATTAAAAGTTCGGCAAACCGATGCGGACAAATTACGGACGCGGCCCCCCGGACAGATACAGTTGTCAGTGTCCGCACCGGTTTGCTAGAACCTTAAAAGAATATTTAGTAAACATCGCTCGGGAATAAGTACCTGTATAGTTTAGTTAATTCATTGCGTTGAGTATGTAATGATTAGTCTTAAATTTAAACTTAAATTGAGTCGTGGACTGTAGGATAAAGTGAAGCCGCAAAATCAAGCTTTTTGAGCCTTTTTTGAGTTTGTTTGGTTTTTTGGTTTACTTGTATGGCAATTTTTGGCCTTCAGAACATTTTGGCTTCGAAACCATTTTTGCGCTTCGGAAATTTTGGCGAAGCCAGAAACTGTATTAGAAATGTTTCTTCAAAATCGTTCTCAAAAAGGTTTTCATGGCTTTCTCTATGATTTGAGGCCACAAAGCGCTTAGGTAGTTAATTAGTTAATGTAATCGGATAAACTGCAGTCCACGGTTTTATGAACGATTTTCATGCAAAATTATATCGAAGGTCTCTTGTACTAAGCCCTATAATGTCCCCACTGCTGGGACACAGGCCCCCTCCATGAGAGGGAGCGGGCCGTCACCACACGTGCCTAGTGCAAATTGTTGGATAATTTATGGGCTGTTCAATGTTAAAGTCTCCGTTTTACAAAATTTAAGCATTTAGTCTAACCCTACCTTATCATCCGCCTAGGCTTTTCCAAATAATGTTGGGGTCGGCTTACGGATGCAGCTGAATACCAGTATTTTACATGGAGCGACTGCTTATCTCACCTCCACAACCCAGTTAGTACTAGGTACTTCGATACGCCTTGGTAAGACTGGCTGTCAGACTTTCTTTTAGTTCAAACTTACCGATGGTATGATAAAAAAGTGATTTAGGCTATTAATTTCTGTATTTTGTTTGTCGATGTCAGACTTAAATTGTATGACCTATATTTGTGATAAAAATAAAGTTCATCTTGTATCTCTTAGAATAAATTGTTTCAATTAAATGTTAATAAATTAATTGTAGTTTATTAATTTGGCAAATACTAAAGAATAAAACTGAAGATTTTCTGACTTTCCATTATATGAACTCCTATTAAGTACATGAGACTTAAACATGCTTGGCGAAATCGGCTGCATTAATTTGTTACCCTTTTATTGAGTATCTTAATGCGTGACGGATACCTAATTAAGGTGGATGCTCCACGGTGGCCCGCGAAATTAAAATTTTCTTACGTTTTTTGCAATTTGCAGGCCAGTTACAGAATTATAATCATTAAAATCATCAAACATTCCTATTCAGTTCATGTAACTGTCAAGAATGACTTTTTCATGAAATAGTCATTCTTGACAGTTACATGAAGTTAGAGAGGTGTATTGATGATTTTAATGATTATAATTCTGTAACTACAAACGTCTTACAGCCGCGAATCATATTTTAATCAACATACAACCTCGCACTGGCCTGCAAATTGCAAAAAACGTAAGAAAATTTTAATTTCGCGGGCTACCCTGGAACATCTACTTTAATGCAGCTGTCTGTACGTGTACTTTTGAGCACACTTTTGCCTAACCTTTCGAGGATAACAGACGTGTTATGGCGTGTTAGGTTATGTAAGGATATAAAAGTAACTATACCTACACACAGGGACCTCGACTTGGCGAATGACCGGTCGCTATCTTGAACTAAACTGGTCGGACGCCCGGTTGTGCGTCCAAACTTTCATTTCTGGTCAAAGCTTCTGCAGTCAAAAGTGTTAGTCTTGGCCGTGTAGTGCCCGAGGTCCCTTAAAAACAAATTATTTTTAAGGAAATTCAAATTCTGTCTGCTCAACAACGTATTGAATATTGTTGAAATGTAAAACACGTGCATTGTCCTTTCAAGTGTTTTATGCATGAGGCTGTTTATTTTGGGCTGCGGGACTGTTCGAAAGAGATACCGTGGCCCCGGAACACAAAGGGCGATGAAGGAACATGGATGGGTTTTAGTCAGTAAAAGTCTGATACTCCTGCTCAGCCCAGAGCGAAAAAAAAAGGCTGTTTATATTTATGATATAATTAATAAAAAAATGGCCCCCGACAAACATAATTTTGCAAGAAAACCGTATTATCTTAAGGCATTGTAAATTAGTTTAAAAAAAAATATTTTAGATTTTTCTAAGATTTCTTAATGAAACGGTGTGGATTTATGTTTACGATTGAGTAGCAAAATGTATTTAAATATGATAGTAATTTGCCCCCAAGTTTGAACCTACAATGAGGAAGGCCTGTCAAAGCTTATTGTAGATGGCGTGACTGTAGCTAGTTCCCAATGTGACTAATGAGCTCAAGCTATTTCGAAATATATAATGAAATTTCTGGGCCAGCTTCCATCAAAAACCGATAGAAGGCGCTGTACATGACCAGTGTATTTTTTTTTTGGCTGTATGGAGCTAGCGTTCATTGCCTTTCAAAAGTGTTCCTTCCTAGTTTGTGTGCATTGCAACTTATATTTTTTTTTGTATTTTGGCTATAATTTCTATAAAATACGACCTAGCGCCAAATATTTGGACTCTGATATCTGCTGCACGTAAAAACTTGATTTGGTTGCAAACGGACACCGAAAACATTTTTTTACACTGAGTCATGTACAGCGCCATCTATCGTTTTTTAGTGGAAGCTGGCCCAGAAAAAACCTCACTGTATTTGCTGATTTTCAGCCAATAACGATGCTTTGAATCAGTTACGCTATTGCCATTACTTTTACTGCCTTACCCATTGGATTTACTTAAACATTAATTAACATTGTTTTAATTATCCGTTTTCGTAACATTTGACTGTAAGTACAAACATTTCTTTATACTTAAGCTCAATTTTTTTCACAATTCTTGCTTTCTGGACGTGGCACACCTCTGCCTAGCACTTCGGCGATTGCAGGCGTGATGTTTACGGGGTGCGACTTTCAGGCAGTCGAATGGTCATAAGTGCAATATCTTATCACTTTTTAAATATACTTTATTTCTAAGAACTTAGCGTTTGAAGTCAAATGAAACTAATGATGGTTGTCATTGTGACTTCACTTAATTAGGTTGTAGAATTATTGGCGATTTTAAAATATTTAGTTGAAACAGACATCAGGCTGACACGACTTTTAAGTGTGTATTTTTTTTAGTAAAAAAAAATCTTTGTAACACTTACTAAAACCAGAAAATTTGTTAACTTTACTAGGAATTATTACTAACCATCTACTATACCTTGCCTTTTACAAAATTAGTACATTTAGTTTTAAACTTGTACGGTCCTTATGTATTTTTTCAGGTTTACCCTACTCCGTCAAAGAAAGAGGTTAATGTTTTCTATTAATACAAAGATTTAGTAGTACAATATAGCGTGTCTTCTGGTAGTCTCAAATATAAAAGATATGCGTGCGCAGTTACATATATCCCTATAAAAATATTATCGAATGTGAAAATACAGAGTCAAATTTTAAAACTAGCAAAACTCCTTTGTCCTTACGGATCACGTAAACACTATTAATCAAATATTTACTAGCTTTTTTTATGTAACTGGTTCTCCACCAAGAATTTTTCAGTAATAGCCATGGAATCTGAATTTGTGCACGGTTGATGGTAATAGGTTCGCTCCCAATGAAATTGGATTAAAACATAACTGGCGAAATGTGGGTGTACCTTTGCCAAATCCTCCGGGGTTAACAGGCGTGATGTTTATGTTCATCATCAAAGTTATGAAAAAAAAATGGCGGCCACTAGACATGGCCCAGACTCCATACAAAAAATTAGTTTTTATTTTATCCTGTTTAAATATATTCCTGAAACGAATCCGGTGTTTTACTAGAGAATTGAGTTTGACTCTGCATACAAAACAGGACTTTAAAAATAACCTGAAATCTGTTGTTGTAACTTTAATTTATATTGTAACTTTAATTTTCGTAAATTGTTAAAATTATGTTCCTACACGATATTTGCAGTTAGCATAATTATTATATAAAAAAACTGATTCTATTCTACATTTATACGTACA
Organism: Xestia rhomboidea; assembly: GCA_963853795.1. NCBI lineage: Eukaryota > Metazoa > Arthropoda > Insecta > Lepidoptera > Noctuidae > Xestia > Xestia rhomboidea. The sequence continues at coordinate 2,338,313 of OY970783.1, forward strand.
AAACACGTAAAATATTCCATAACTTTCTGTAAAAAACAAACGTAATATTTTGATCAACAATTTATTTAATTTCCCGTTTGCATGAAGATCTCAAATTAATTATGGTGCAAAAAATATTACATTTGTTAAAGCCAAAACTTTATATAGGTAATATACTTGTATATTTATAAACTTGTATTAAGTACTAGCGACCCACCATAACGCCGTACGGCACCACCTATCAGGTCCATAACTAACCTATCTTTCAAGCTGGAACCAACCATACACATTCTCAAAATATCATTGAAATCCGTTGTGTCGTTTCGGAGATTAGCATGACGGACGAACATAGTGACACGTGATTTTTATACACTAAAATATATACGGTGTAAAGAACATCTACAGACACTTTACTGCACATGATTCTAGACCTAGCATTGGAATTTCTTGTTTGTTAAAAATATACTGTGTGTAACCAGCTGTTTTTTAACCGTCGGAACAGTTGGTGTTTTTTGATACACCTCTGCTTAACCTTTCAGGGATTACAGGCAAGATATTCTGTAACATACATAACGTAGTACGTAGCCGGTTTTTTTTTTAGCACGGGTCTCTTAAACTATGTGATTATGTAAAATAGAACGAATATCGTTTTCCCATTTGGCTACCGAACCCTAAAATCTGTTGAGTAAAGGGATAAGTAACTGCGAAAAGATTTTTGTTAATATAAAATAATTTATACTTGAAAGGTGTCAAGTCGCTAAGATTTCGTTATTAAATTATGTAATCTCGAATAAATTGAAATATGATTTCATTTTGTTGTTTCATTTCTTTGCCAAGCTTTGCGTAATCAGCCTGTAATGGTCTCACAGCTGGGACATAGGCCTCCTCTCTACGGATGGTACAGAGGTTTTGCCACACAAACAAATGACCGGTGCCGCTCCGGCGTCGCAACGCATAAATCCCTCCCCGCTGCGTGTTGCGGGCACGTCCGTTGTGCGTGCAACGCAGAGGGTCCACGAAGATACCGGGTTTCGGATTCATTGGTTTTGTAAACGGGTTTGACGCAGAATGTGCACAAAGAAAAATGTGCATTTCGCAAAACGTGCACTTTTCAAAATGAGCACTTCTCAAAAATGAGCACTACTCAAAATGAGTGTGAATTTTATCACAATAGGTCAAAATAAAAACCGTTTGCTAACTATATTTGTTTATTATTTTGCACGATTTTTAGCAAGTCAATTCTACATATTTTCGAAAAATTTTGTTTGTCAATACCTTAAGAATTATAAGAAAATAATCTTTTTCACGAGCACTGAAACATCCTTTAATTTCACTAAAAGTTTGTTGTATTTATATCAAATACCTTTTTATTTTTTTGAGTTTTGCCTAACATTTTGAAACAAACCATCAATTATATGCTATCGAGCCAAAAGACTTCCAAAGTAGTTAAAAAATATAGTTAGCAAACGGTTTTTATTTTGACCCATTGTGATAAAATTCACTCATTTTGAGTACCTAGTGCTCATTTTTGAGAAGTGCTTCAGTTTGATAAGTGCTCATTTTGAGAAGTGCACATTCTGCGTTAAACTCACCGTAAGTGATACGGAGTAGGAAACGGCCGAAACTACGGATTTCGTGCTTAGAGAGTAGATCTGTAGTGCCGGAGCGCGTCTTGCGGCGTCGCGTCGTGTGACACCATGGAAGGTTCTCGGCTTGACGTATAGGGAACCAATCGGATTATAGTAGCAAGCGGGTCCAGTGCGCGTTGGTAGATGTCCCATGTAGGTACGTCTTCGAATTTTTGGTTCTAGGACATGTTCTGACTACTTCACGATGTTTTCCTTCACCGTTTCGAGAGCAGTGGTGATGTGTAATAAATTACACAACCTGTCTGCGTTCGAACTGGTTATCTTTGACTCGGGATGGTAGGCTGAGGCATTGGGTGGATATTTCCATCGGAGATATCTCAGTAGCTGCCACGAAGTCTGGATTTGTGCCCGGTTGATGGGAAAGACAAAATGTTCTTTAAAGTATCACGTTTCGGATGTCATGCTCCGCACGCAGAACCACTTTGACTATATTGTAGCTGTTAAATCAAAGATACGCTGAAGATGCCATCAGCGAATGGACTAACTTTGGTAGCTCAATCTCGGAAACGTGACGCAGTAGAACATTTTGGCTGTTACAAAACTGGCTTGTTCTGATACCAGCTTTCGATTAATATAGGTATAATGCGTGGCAGCAACTTTGAAAACGAAAATGGCGGAAGTTAGGCCGGCCATTAAATTCAAATTCCGTGTTCCGTGCGGGAATCGAACCCGCGACACGGAGCGCAGCATGCGATCGCTCAGCCACTGCGCCAACCGCGCCGTCAAATTAAATTATGATAAATCATCCACGGGTACCTACGGTACATTGCATTGCATTTCGTGTCGTGATATATGTAAGGACTTCGGGAAAATAGAGGTGGGAATGAAAAACGCAATAGAATAGAATATTCTTTATTATGTACTCCTTACAAATAACATGTTTATAGAAAAAGACAGTTCACATACTTATGGTGACCCCATGGGCGGTCTTAGATTACATTTATGGAATAAATAAATGTGTCCTTATTTAGGACGAAAAAACATTTATTATTATCCAATCATATTCTATTAATTATCATATCATATTCACAAATTTTCAATAAATTGTTCTATTATATTTGCATTTTATCATTAAAATTATAATTTTGAAGTAGGCTGTATGTTTTTAAGGTTTAAGTAATCAATCACTTTACATTTGGCGCGTGCAAAAAAAATTTGCGCGCAATTTCCCATAATTTTCATATTTTGTTTGTATCGCATTTGTTGCTGTGTGGTATTTAACCGACTTCCAAAAAGAGGAGGTTATCAAGTCAACTGTTTTTTTTTTTGTGTAAGTATATTCAGCGATATTTTCACCAATTGTGAACCGATTTCGATGATTCTTTTTTGTTTTTAAGAAGATTACTTCGCGGTGGTCCCGTTTTAATTTCAATCACACTTACACGTAAACAGTATCATAACATGCAGATTAACTTGGTCGCAATGCCCCGTATAAAATGCTCGACCCTTTTTCTTCCCATGAAGCCCAAGGTCGGTAAGTAATTTTTTTTTATTTGTAGGACTGCACACAGGTCAAGCAGGTTCAAGATCAAACAAGGAGTTTACATCAGATCGAAATTAAAAAATTGGCTTAAAATGTTATCTAAACAGGAATTTTATTGTAATCTCGCTACTTAATACTTTTACACCGTCATGGCTCTATACGTATTTTTTTTCGCGTTTTGGCATTGCACTATTCGTGGTTATTGCCACTGGCAATATTTTATTTGATATCAAAACGTAAGAATCAATTACTCGCGAAATGATAAAATATAATAAAATTTGGAAATGGAAAGGAGATAAGTTGTTATGTAGGTACCTATACGTATTTGCCCTTAATGTTTCCTAACGAAACATTTGTATTATCTGTGGTGTGGGTTAAAAGCCCGCCATCCGCTTAGAAAAAAAAACATGAATTTCGTAACATTAGTTGTGCTGACTTGTTTATTATAGCTGTATTTCATTTTTTTTTTTATTTGAAGTAATAAATTTTTCTGCTCTTTAATTATTTACTCGCAAATGTGATGAAAAACATTGTATGTATCACGGACGGTGCGGGAATTACGAACTTCAAGCAAATAAATTATTCTTATTCCCGACTCAGAAAGCCCTCAGTCTTCGACTTCGGGCTTCTACTAGAGCCTCGATCGTAATTCCTTACCTATCGTCCTTAATACACCATGTACTATTTTTTGAGCGACAAACAGTCGTTGAACTTAACTTTTAATTATTTTCTTGGGTTGATAGTATAGGGACCTACTGTACTTTTTTGATTTAAGTGAAGAAAAAAATAATGCTTATTACCTATACCTACATGTGATTGTTCTTTGGGAAAGTTGTTTGATAACATGAGTACAATCACGTGCTTGAGTATTGGTCACTAATTACCCTATACAGGGTGGGATTTTTCAACGCCACCTGGAGGGAAACTGGGAAAGTACTCGAAATACTGGAGATAGCAAATTTTACTCAAAGGAAACATTCCTTTATTGTATGTTTTTGTTTTTGACAAATAAATATAGGTACATTTATCTATCTATATAATATCTTAACTAAGTTGGGTTGATAATTAATTGCTATGTGTAACGGATGAATTTTATTTATATTATTAATTTTATTTGATTTAGTGATGGTATATTTTTCTATTTATTATTAGTCGAGTTGTGTTTTTTTTTCTGTTTATTTAACTAATTTAAACTTTTATAAGAAACGCATTCAGACATACTTATTTGTTGTTGTTATTGAATAAATGAAATTATTAAAAAAAATACCTAATGCTGTATAACATGCTAAAAAAATTACCTTGATTTGAACACCGTTCAGGCAAAACATGAATATTAAATATTTAATTTGATGTAACATCTTGCATGCCATGTGTTGGGACAATTACAATTTATCTTATCTTATATGGGCCGTTTGTAAGAAGCTCGGGTCCCTATTCACGGCACTTCTCGCCGATCTGAGGCGGACAGGCGTCTTACTAACTATTCAGTTTCAACTGAATAGTTTAATACTGAACTGTATGTTTGACATCAAAATATATTTTTTATTGGTTTTTATTAATTACAGTCTGAATATGGATAATGATTTGAAGCCATCAACATCAATGGTTGGGGTCAATCGCCTGAAATATTGCACCTTCACATTAAAATGCAGTAAGTGATGCATAAGATTCCCAGTTCCGAGATTCTAAGAACTGTTCATACAGTTGCTTTTGTTGGTCATCCATTTTGTCCAGATCGCCCGTAGAGATACTTTGGTATTCAATTTCACCTTTGAAAAGTTTGTACAGAGCCTTAATTGATTTCGCATCTTCAGCAAACATTATCGCTTTATCCAGCCATTCAGCGGCTAGGTCGTGAGAATTAAAGATATCGCCTATCACCTCAAGGAATGGATTGCCGTGATCCAGTACGTGACTTAAATCGATGTATCTTAGTAGCTTGGAAGGCTTGTTCATTAATCTTATGTTACACTCAACCAAAACATTGGCTATATCAGCCAGTATCATTTCTATAGTAATACGAAACTTCACATCATGGTCATATCTTCGGACGAGTTGACTGAGATGCTGCGGATAAAACATCGTTTCTATCAAGAGATCCAGTCTACTGATCAAACCTATGAATAATTTCTCCCGCGCCAATCTCGGAGCAACTGATATTTTTTTTGAGTCGATTAGGTCCTTGTGAAGTCCTTCTATGCCTGTAAAGTCTTTTTTATTTAATATTAAACTGTTACAGGCTAAATTTGAATTTTCTTTTACACATATAATAGCTTCCAACTCTTTTAAAATAAGATCTGCTTCTGTAACTGTCGGCGTATCGGTCAGTCTGTGTTTTTTCGCGGCAAACAATTCACATTCCGATAGCATTCCTTTGACGGACTCCCAGTGATCTATATAATTCTCTAACTTATTTAGAAGTGTCAGATCTACAATATTCTTAAGACATTGGTTTTTCTTCATCAATTTTTTCAGTTTTTTTCGTATTTCGGTTATTTCTTTGGCATCAGGATATTTTGACATTTGTACACTTTGATCATATTGGTTTATCGTTTCGATGGATTCGATTATAAGTTTCAGTATTGGTCTTGCATATGGTAGCAGTGATGGTAGTATCCCGACGATTTTTTCACTAAGGTCTGTTTTAGCTAACTGTATGTCTCTCAATATTTTAGCTTTATTTTGCATTACCCAAGGAATTTCTTTCAGAAGTTGAAGAGTTAAACCAGTGTGTCTCCAAACATCTTGATAATAGTTGCCTGACTCCAGTACCAATTCATTTTTATTTATTTCATAAAGTCGATAAATGTCATCAACGAGGTCTTTAGCCTCATCAGGTAAACCTTCAATTCGTTGTTCCAAGAGACGCAAACCTTTTTCAAGTAACGATTTATAAAGAATGGTCTTAACAATATCAAGAATAGGATATTTTATAATCTCTGATAATGTTATCAGCTCTTCCTTGATTTCTTCAAACCTATGAGCCTCTGTGTCTGCCATATGAATCCTTGTGCTTAGTTGGCCTTCACGAGTGTGTGACAAGAAATTTCTTATGTTTTGGAGATGGTTGATGGTCTCCACAGATATTGCTGTCTGTAGCAAGGCTTGAGTAGCTCGAGAGAGATGCTTAGATGCATCGGTACTTTTTACCATTTCTCCGACAACATGAAGGACTCTTTCAACCATAACAACATTAATGTCAGTTGCTTTCTCGATGGCTTCTATGTAGTATACTATTTTTATAAGTGAATAATGATCTCTCATATAGCCGACTGTTCCTAAGTAGTTCTCATTTAACAAAATGTCTACTTTTGGCTTGTCATTTAAAGCTGGATCGTTGCGTATATCTGGATCGTCGCGTATAACATACTCCTCTAAAATTATTTTTAACTTTTCAAAACACTCTTTGAAACTCTCCCGTTCTAAATACAGGACCGGTCCATTATACAACTTGTGAAGGTCAACTGTTAATGTCATTGTTTTTTCTCCACCTTCGTTAAAAACATTATGCTCTTCTTTACGAATCTGTCGGTTCTTTGGTAAGTACCACTGCCAATGTTCACCAGTGCTGTAGATAAAATGATAGATCGCTGATTCTATTTCTTCGTACGTATTTGCCGCATCTTTGTAAAGGATACGCATATTCGGGTTATCATTGAAATATTTTTTTTCTTTATTGAAACGTGTCTTCAAATGTTTTCTAAGAACAAACAAGTTCTCTAGTATAAGCAAGGAAACATTAAAGTCCAGCTTACGAAAATAAACTTCGTAATAAATGTATTCAAGATTTTTATAAAACGTGCTACTGTCGTCATTGATGTTGGCTTTTATTGCTAGCTCCTGTTCTTGTTTAGTGTGTTTTCTTCGTATCTTTTCTATATGTGAATATTCATCATAAATACGCAACACTTTCAGTAGCGTGGTTCCCGTTTCTTTGAGTGTGATGGCAGATGAATCAAGTCTTGCTAGCTCGGTATATATTTCACGCTGAAAAGCGTTGAAAGTGAGGAGACAATGTAAGTTTGCTCTCAATTGGTCATCATAATCTGAGCAAAAAAACGTGAGCAAGCAATACAAGACACTTGGAGACGCTTCTCTTGCGTTTTCTAGCACGTTTCCAACCATTTTTATATTCTCGGTGTTATGTCCACTCCAGTGTAAGTTTCCGCACCAGAAGTCGTAGAGCATTTCGACCTTGTTAAAATCTTCTAAACTCAACGCGTGTTTGATCGCTTCAGTTCTCTGCTTGTTGACTTCTGTGTCATCGAAACTATCATGCGTGAGATGGACCAGAATGTCAGTCTCCTTTATTATGTAGTAGAGGATATCCGCTTTCTTGTTCTGACATGCTGCAAGGATTAAATCAGTCTGAGTTGGACACCGGGTGCCGCTTTTGTACAGTTCTGACAAAATTTGTTTGTTGCGAGCTAGATTCTGATAGAAGCAATTTATTATACTCTTGATATTCTTTTTGTTTTCTTTTCTGATGGAATATTGTAATTCTTGTAAACTTCTTATTAAGGCTTCTTTTTGCGGATCCATTTCTTTAGAAAATATCTGTGAATCAAATACAAGGAATTCGTTATTTTTTAAAGGTTTTTGTTTCGTTCTCCAGGAATTTCTCATGTGTCGTGGGTGCGTTTACGCACATTTAAACGCTCATACACAAATAGCCAGCACTGGAACAACTACCTGTAGGCCATACAAAAATTTTCTCCGTGCGGGAATCGAACCCACGACACGCAACACATCAGCCAATGGCTCAAACGCTGCGCCATGACAACCATACCGTCTATTTGACATCATCAACATACCTACACGGTTTAAGGGGAAGTGCATCAAGCTATCGTGCGACAAAATGATGATAATTGGTACGATTTTGGTATGATTCACTACTTAACATATTACAAAATTAAAGTCCCCCGCCGGGCAGAGGGTCTGTTTGTTCGCTAGGATCTCAGAAACTACTGAACAGATTTTGATACGGTTTTCACTAATAGAAAGAGAAATTAGCAGAGAAGGTTATAGGCTATAATTTAAAAACAATTTACGAAACAAAAGCTATCTGGAGGACGATATTTGGAATTAAGACGAAATAAATCGTCCTTTCGGGGCGTGCGCTGCATTAACAGTACAAGTAATTTGAAAATTATGTATTAAGGAAATATGCCTCTTAAAAAGTTCTAAAAAAAAGTCTGCGACAGCATATATATACCTTTGAAGATTGACTCACAATAACCATTTTTATGATTTTAAAATTTCGTCAAAATAATCCTTCATTTGCGAAGGTGTTTTGGAGTTTCTTGCTCGTTCTTCTCCATAGAGATCTACGCTAGGGAATGGGCAACTACAGTACTTTCTCAAGTTATTATGCCTTGTGACTGCTGTGACTGTAGCTTTGTTTTTTTTTTGTATTTTTGACATTCAAAAGTGCCGTAATGATCTAATTGAAATAAATTCTTTCGAGTTTGAGTTTGAAATTAATGTTCAATTTATTTTTGTTGTGATGGCAATTTTTTAGCATGTAATGCGCGGGCTTTGCCTAGTTTGAGGCCAATCTAAACACTTTATTGTATTTTTTTATGTGAATAAATAAATATTATCGAACATGTAAAATGTAATATTGCCAAATTAATCAAAACAGCGAAATATTTGACAGCTATTTGCGACGTTGCCCACTTTCTTTATCATCATGACCCTATTAATGTCCCCACTGCTGGGAGACAGGCCTCTCTGAGAGGGAACTTTCTGTATGAACACTCTTAATTACGTTATACGGGAAAACTATTATTGTTTTTGCGATTACGATGACCAACATCGTAATCGAAAAACCCATTCGTGGCTAAATAATAACAGCCGCACAGGATGATCTTTAAGGTTAAGCCGCGCTTGGCAATGCGATGGGTGACCATCATTGCATATCGAATTTTCTTTTTGGTGGCTCTCAATTGTAGATCTTTGACAGTCGTTATTAGTAGTCAGTGGCCCGAAAACCTGACAATCAGTGTTACCAAGTAGTAATTTTATTTGTAAGTCAATTATGTAATATAAATAAGTATTACCTTCATAATAATGTTTAAAACATATTTGGATGCCATAAACAGGCAAAATATGATTTGTGTCCACATCACCAACTTTTATATCTGGTAACACACGTAGCTCAGTCAAATTAGACATGCAAGGTTACAATCATTCGCATAGAGCTAAAAATTGGTACGAATGTCCGGAACACCGTTAAAAATGAATACAATATATTATTATTATTATAGGTTTTTCACATTTTTCAGCCAAACGGTAAGTTTTATCGTAAAACTATGTTGGACAAAATTGTAGATCGTGCAATTATCTATAAAAACAGATTTCCTAAGAATCACCATTTCTGAGATATAGCTGTTAAAAAAATTCGAAGATTGATAAAAAATTCGAAGACATGTGACATGAGCATTAAGGGCTTTGACAACCCTGTTTTCTCTCCTTCACAAACCCACTTCTCATTTTCAATATGTATGTTCTGCGCAAAGCAAAAACCTTCGGTCCTCCAATAACTGTCTTCTACGTTGTCCTTCTCACCGATCTGGCTTTATCAAATCCTCCTTCTTTGTCCAGGCGGTCTCCTCTGGAATGCGCTCCCCCAGAGTATCAGGACGTTGACTAGTCGTTTCACCTTCAAAGTGAAGGCTCGAGAGCATATTCACAAGAAGTTGGCAGATTCGTCTCAAAACTAAGTTGTTATAATTTTTCTTGTTTGTCTCTCTTAACTTTATATATTTTGTTATATGTATGTAGGTATATATAGGTAGTCTTTTTACTGTTAATGCACCTACTGTGTATTATCTCTGCATCACCCTAAGGTAGACTGGTAGAGAATTTTAATAAATTACATTAAATTAAGTCCGCCTTTGTACAGTTTTTATTTGTGCATAAAGTTTTAATAAATAAATAAATCTACCAATTCGAACTGGCCCGCGTAGTGGATTATAGCCCATTCCCTCTCATAGAGAGGAGGCAATTTAGTTCCATTAGATAATATTATTAATCAATCAGACGAATAATTTTCTACAATCACACTTCCCACCAATATTATAAAGGCGAAAATTTGTGTGTGTATGTTTTGTTACTCTTTCACGTAAAAACTACTGAGCGGATTTGGATAAAATTTAGCACACAGATGGTTTATGACTTTGATTAACACGTAGGATACTTTTTATCCCCGTAGTATGATCCCGTGGGACAATTATTGATTACACGCGCGCGAAGTCGCGGGCATAATCTTTACACATAATTTTAACCGCATTTTCCAATAGTAGGTACGTTTTTTATTTTATAGGTACAATATTTTTTTATTAAACGTGACCACAATAGCTCGTGGAATAGGTTCACCGGGGTAACCACGTTAAAAAACACACACCAGTACACTACTTCACCGGTGGCGTGGAAACGTTAAGAACACAACTTTTTGAACAGCTATATCTCAGAAATGGTGATTCTTAAGAAAATGTATAAAATCAGTTATGATAGATAATTGCACGGTCTACAATTTTGTCCACATATTTTTATGATAAAACTTACCGTTTGGCTGAAAAATGCAAAAAACCCATTTACGCGACCTTTGACCTTGAATATTTTTCTTTGCAAAGATCGGATCGATGGGGACTTGTGGCATTTCATTTGTAATGGTGTTCGCAACATCCGTACCTTATTATTAGCTCTATGCGAATTATTGTACCCATACCCCAGTTTTTTCAGCTAATTTGACTGGACTACCAACTGTATTTGATGCAAATAAATGATTCTTAGTCTTAGATACAAAACAGGACCGAATAATCACAACAACTTATTTAAATTTACTTCTTTTAGCACAGATTACAGACGCGAACTGGATGCAAAAGGTATTCTATATCAGCCAACGCGGCAACGTTTGAATGATGCAGAAAGAAGATACACTGTGGCAGGTGTAAAATTAACAGTTTTCTAAACTTTTATTTGTCTTTGTTTAGTATATAACGTAAAACGCGTCACAATCACAACACTCGATTGCAATACTGGTTTATTTGCGTCCTAATGACTCATCAAGTCTTATCGGAATAATAATTAAGTAATAATACTCTGTTGCACAAACGAATTCCTATATAGTCTATGCCCTGTGGTTTGGTCAAGTGTTGCTATGCCGCGCAAAGCATATAAATTGCGTGTCATAGAAAACTAAGCTAGAAGCTGGCTGGCAACTATGGCAGACAATCGAATTCACTGTATTCCGTTTGGTCCTAGAAAAACAAAATCAGAAATACTTATCCTAACTACAAAAAATACTAAAATTTCAGGATGACCGGTTTTGGTTTAGGCGTGAAAAGATACCAAACAAACTTACTTTCGCATTTATAATATCCCAACCCTTCAACCTCTTAAAGATGTATGAATTTACTTTTTCAAGGTCAAAGTCATTCCTACACCTGCACTTGGAGGGTTGTATTGATGATTATAATTCTGTAACTACATACAACTTACAGCCGCGAACAATATTTTAATCAACATACAACCTAGCACTGGTCTACAAATTGCAAAAAACGTAAGAAAATTTGAATTTCGCGGGCTAGCCTGACGCTTTCACCTTAAGTTAGGATAGTCATTTTTATTATATTCTGGCAACCCTGGCAGTAACAAACTGGGTGATTTCCTAACAACAAAGCGTTTGCCAAAGAGTAAAGCAACTATTATGCGTTTGCTTGTCGTTGAACACATGCCGCCAATTACAATTTATAGTTTTTACTACGGGTAATTTTATTTCCTCTTCAGATTCTGAAATCGTATTATTTTAATTGCAAAATTAAATTGTTCTTCAATTCGACTTATCTTCTCTTAAAGCTAAACTTTAAAGACAACCATAAACATACAAATTGTAGCCCTCGGTGGCGCGAGTAAAACTCACACTTGTCCAATTTCTATTTAGGTACCTTTTAGTATTTTTAGAGTTCCGTACAAAAAATGAAAAAAAAAAAACGGAACCCTTATAGGATCACTCGTGCGTCTGTCTGTACGTCCGTCTGTCAGCCAATTTGCTCCGAATCTACAGGACCAAATCAGGTGAAATTTGGTAGGATGGTGTAATCCTATGACCCAAACACAGATCTGCAAAGTAAATAAATATTTAAAAAAAAGGTTTATTTTCGGGGGACAAAAAAAGTTTTGCAAATCTTACTGTGTCATATATCAAATGAAAGGGCTCGTTATGAGGATCGCAAATATATTTTTGTTATTATTGTAAAATAAATATTTTTGATTTTATTCATGAAAGAAGACAAAAATTGACCATTCCCCCTGATCGGCTGTCGGTCGCCGCTGACGACAGCGTCGTAGTATTGTGCTATAGAGAACACAATGTATACTCGTACGCGACCAACCGTCAGCGCGACAAGGCGGGCCTTAGGTTCCCAGGCATGATCCAGAACAAAAACATGATCGCAATGACGGGGAGAACAAGTGAAGCTCTGACCGACCGTCCATACATTTTTGTCTCGTAAAATACACTAAACACAGACACTCTTTCTTTCAAACTAATCGTTTTATCACTTCTCTACAGTGAAATGTGTACGCAACGGACCTTTTTGGGCATTATCTTACATTATTTACTGAGAAAAACAATAATGAAATCCCGGCAAAATTTGACACTTCTTTAGTAGTGTGCGTGACTTTTGACAAGCAAACCAAAAGCGTTGTTTAGACATTGACACGCTAGATGGCGTGCAGACGATCTTATAATTCTGATAAATCAATATCTTAAAGTTCAATAATTGGTTAATTTCCTTTCCAACCGTTCAAAACAAAAACAATATAAAATAACATAAAACTGATGACATAAACATCAATGTTTTGTTTTTTTTTTAAACTTTTCTTACTTATTATTGTTGTATGGCAACATAAATACCAATAGTAGTAGGTAGGTTATAAGCAACGATGCCGTTCTTCCTAACCTTGACCTACATGCATTGTTGACGTAACAAAGCGTTGCCAAACTTCGTTCACTTGTATAGACTGTTATAAAATACATTCTTATTTCGGTAGTGACGCGCTATGATTTGCGCGCGGAATTTCTTGCGTATTAAATTTTGTATGCTATACATTTTCATTGATTCAAATTGCATTATTTCTCTAGTGTATATTTAGTTCATATTATTTAGTAGACTATAATGTAATTTATCGTAGGTATAGTAATTATTTATTCTAAAAACGCAATTCTATTTTTTTCGGTGGTATTTGAAACAGCAAGTTGACCCGTGATTTTTATGAAATCTCGTCATAATACTAATTACCTACGTCATACGTAGCAGTGATGAGTACAAAGTCAGTGTTTCTTAATATTTGAATGTGTTTGAATATACTTTTGGTCAACAATAGATATAATTATTAATCGGTTAACTACCAAAGTAGTCACAAAATTAAACTTGCAAACATGTGCAAAATATAGCTTTGCCGGGCGGGACACCTTTTACGCATTTTGCAAACAGTTTCAGACAGACAGTCAGACATACATTAATATTAGTTGGTTTTATTTTGTAGTAGGTACCTAACTTACCAAGCTCTTGCTAGTTCACGTCAAATTGTTATGGTGCGTTCAGAAACAAATAGAAATCAGTTACTTACAATCTATTTTGTGCTTTATTTTAAATAAGTAACTTATCTAATCTGATTTTGTTTTCTTATTTGTCGACCAATTCTACCAGGAATATAAAGATAACATTGAAATATAAAGATAAATAAAATGTAACTTAACATTTTTCTAGATCTTTGGTTTCGAACGCAACCCTATTTTATTATCTATGATTTGGAATATTGCAATTTGCATCATGGTTGTGAAATACGAATTTACGATACTATTACATTATTTTCAATTTTATTGATTGTGGAAGCTGGTTCAAATATCTAAATGATTATCTGGGATATCTGGGCATCGCATTGTGGACTTGAAGGATGTAAATGTAATGGAGTGGGCATTTCTTCTGGAAATATGTACCTACATCGAAATATGTGTGAATATCAAATTGAATTTGTTAGTGAAATTGATGGATTTCGAAGTGAATTAATTTTCAAGTGCAATATGTGTCATAAAATTGTTCGGAGAGCAGTGATTAAATAAATACTGGACACAAGCAGCTCACAACAAGTCTTATGGATATTCCAACAATGTCAGCTTTATTTTATTATGAAAGATCAAATTGCTATTCAAAAAGGTTATGATGTGTCTTCAGACGGCGCGGTATTCCATTTGTTACTGTATAAGTAGATTGTATATGGAGCATGGTTCAAAGGTCAGGTAAGTTAATATTTTACAAAACACGAATTTGGTTCTGTACGACATTTCTAATACGTGCAATATTTACAAGTGTTGATTTTCATTTCCAGGCCTGCATTATTGGTAAAGAAACTACTAAATGTCTATTTCTTGCTGCTAGAAAGAAATATTGTTAGACATGTCAATATTATGAGAGGAGAAACATCGATATGAAAATTATGAAAAAAAAAACTGCTGAAAAAATTTTACTGGATCATCTACAGCAATGGAATCAGAGAGAAATGGCCCGCTTCATGTATTCGGAGTACATGAAAACTGTAAGGATTATTACTGCAATGTCAATAAAACATTGACAGATGGAACTGAAAAGAAGGAAGAAGATCTCGTAGTAAATACTGCTCCAGAGGTGTGGGCTCTGATTTATGCAGCCAATGAAAAAATTGCTTTGAAGGCAGGTCGTTTGTCAAATGAGACAACAAATGTGGCAGAAAACTTTATGAGCGTAATAAACAAATTTAACTGTGGAAAACGAATTACTAATATAATACCAGCGACGTGTTCATGTGGCAGGTAAATATAAAGTCTTTCCTTATATAACCCAATTTATATCGCCGCAACATGTCTTTCCTGGAATATAACACTTAAAAATATGTTTTCAGGACTATCGCTTGCTAATGGACACAAATGGCATGAAACTGCATGGAAAAAGCAGACCACACAGAGCCCAGGGAAACATTTAAAAAAATACTTAAAACGGAAAGAACAAAGCAGAATACGACAGCAATCTTCGACACGCAAATGATTGTTTACCAATTTAACAATATGAGAGTGTAGCAAAAAGTATGTTCATGCAACAATATAATAAAATTGTCAGGCCTTCAGGCCTTTTTATTGATGAAGAATTTGGATTTTTAGCTGGCAGTCCAGATGGTAAGTTATTTATTTTTCAAACTTCAATTTTATCTTTGTGTTTGGCAAATGTGGCCAAACATAACACTAGTTATAATTGCGAGAAACAAAGAATAACCAGCACTAGAGACGATTGAATTTCTTATATCAAATCTCATAAAAAGCTACATCTGTGTTTTATATTTTATGGCAATTTGTTACAGGTATAATTGAAAATGAGAGAGCTGTTGTTGAGATCAAGTGCTTTCCATCATTGGCCAGGACAAATATAAGCCTCGAGGCAGCTGCACTAGAAAAGAAGAACTTTGCTCTAAAACTGGACAATAATGTTTTAGTGATGAATAAAAAGCACGATTATTACTATCAAGTAAACTGAAAATTCTATTGCATGTCCACATTTTAATTAATTTCAATATCTGGTTTTCTCTTACTATAATTAAATTCTATTCCAGGTTCAAGGCCAAATGCGTGTCAGCAAAATGGATAAGTGCTACTTCATATGTTTTATTTCAGTCACGAAACCTTTGACTCTAATAGAAGTTTGTCGAGATAATGAATTTATCAGCAATATGATACCAAAATTATCAGACTATTTAAAAACTGTTCTGCCGGAAATAATTTTGAGACGCGTTCAAAAAAATGCTAAATGTATAGATTTGAATGGTATGTACGCAAAGCTTTTCCTTTTTTTTGTCCTCATTTTAATAAATTTCAATATCTGGTTTTCTCTTACTATAATTAAATTTTATTCCAGGTTCAAGGACAAATGCGTGTCAGCAAAATGGATAAATGATACTTCATATGTTTTATTTAATAGAAGTTTGTCGAGATAATGAATTTGTCAGCAAAATACCAAAATTATCTAATTTTTTAAACTGTATTCTGCCAGAAATCATTTTGAGATGTGTTAAAAAAAAGCTAAATGTATAGATTTGAATGGTATGTACACAATGCTTTTACTCTTTTTTTCACTTCATAAATTGCATCAATTTCAATGTCTAAACTAAATAGAATATATTAGGTTATTCTAGTAAAAAATAGCAAAGAAGAGAAGTAAAGTTTTATTTTAGAGCAGCTAAATAATATTTTGAAGTGAATGGTACATAATATTCCTCAAAAAGTAACAAATATTACCAATTACCTATGTTTTCTTTGCAGCAGCAGTATAGCAGTGATTTCCAGACAGGAACTTTCAAAGCAGACAGGGTAAAATCAACTGATTCTAGTTCGAATTGTATTTTAGTAGTAGTTTGTTTAGAATCGACATTATCATGGTATATTTCTTAGTTTTAGATTTGATGTTATCTCTTGTATAAGAATTATAGTTTCTGTGTTATGAAATGACTAATTATTGTAATAATTGGTACTATTACAAATCAGCATAATTTACTTCAAATACTTGTTTTGATAAAAAATTCAAAAGTGTAATGTAATAAAATAAAACTGCGTTTTATTGTAATTAATGTTGACATAATTTATTTCCCAAAATTATAAATAAATAGTATACGCCAACAAATACAAACTTTTATTTTTATACCTATCTTACGGTCGAACAAGCTATTTGATTAAAAGTATAACCCACAAATTACATTGTAAAATATAAACCAAATAGCTTGGTCGACCGTACATATATACCGTAGCAGGTTAAGCAGGTGGCGTTCTGTAGAAATCATCAATCTCAATATAGAAAAATGAAAAACTTGTTTTTGTTTTCATTCACGCCATCTAGTGTCAATCCTTGTAAACGTAGGGCTTACATACTCACCCACGTCTGTGTGTGTAAACAACACTGTACAATAGCAAATGTTAAAATCCGAAATTGTGTCGAATTGGGTGGATTTTGTGGCAATGATATGACCCAGTTCGATAAAGCGCAATGTCCTCTAATCGCTAGCGCTACTCCTACGACCTAATAATTTTCCAATTACACAAAAACCCAAATTAACTAAAAAATGTTGACTTCAACGCCATCTAGCGGGGAAATGGCTGGGAGCAGCCTGTATGCATCCCCTTAAGGGACTATTTACACCCTTTATTAAAACCAGCAAATCATATTGCGAACAGGTTGCGTCACAAATTAAAGTAAAACAAAGTTAATCATTTTGTAGTTATTTATTGAGAAAATATTATTCTTGACAACTTACAATAACTTAAAAAGAGTAAACATGATAGGAACAACAACGATAATGTTTATTTACTTATTATGTAAATTTCGGCTAAAGTCCCATACTCACTGGAAAACAAAGTTTCACAACAAGTTTGGTAAAAAAAAACATGTTTCTTGCAACATCAAACATGTTTCTGGCAACAAAAAAACATGTTGAGAACATGTTGTTTTCTGTCAATGTTTCGGTCCGTTTTAACTTCGCAGTAATGAGCACTATTATGTTGAAACTAAAACTCAGAGCATCTAGTTCAAAATAGATACAAGGCACTTTTGAATGAGAGGTTTTCTTTTTGAGTATTAAAAAAAACAGTTACCAAGAACTCTGTAGATGGCGTTGAACTGACTACGTTACTAGGTGCCAAAGCCAAAACGCTTCGAAAAAAAACATTGCGTCACGTCACATACGCTCGTTGACTGACACTTTCGTTTGCATAAGTTTCCGAATAATAACCATTACATCCAAGTGAAATGATGTGACGTTCCGTTCCTTGCAGTAACTTACCAAGTTCAGCGCCATCTATCCAGCGACTAGGGAAGAGTTTAAAAAGAAAATCTCTCATTGTCAAATACAAAAAGTTGAAGGTACAGTCCAGTCACAGGTATATTAACTGTGAAAGTACTGTAGTTGTCCATTCCAAAGCGTAGATCTCTATGGAGAAGATTGGGTAAACTCCAAAGGCACTAAGCAATGTATATTTTTTTGCGGTTACACTTAAGATTATCTTAAGTTTAATCTTAATAACGGTTTTGACCGACACCAGTCAAAAGTAGTTTTGACTGACACCAGTCAAAAGTAGTTTTGACGGATTAACAGTTAGGGCCTAAGCACACGGCGTATTTTAAACGCGTAGACGACGGCGACGCGCAGATGACGCGCGTATACCCGCTTCAAACGAGATTTGAACGCAACCTTGTAACCTAAGCACACGGGGCGATTGTGAAACGCGCAGCGATACAGACGCGCTGGAGTCGCTCGTAGCTAGGCGCGCGGACCTGAGCGCGCGCCCCTCCCCCTCCTCCGAAACTTTGTACGCGCTTCAAACGAGTCACGAACGTGCGTTCGAATCTATGAAAACGCAAAAATCGCCGTGTGCTTGGGCTCTTATAGCTGTAACAAATACATATTGGTGCTTCTAACTGTACACAGCACATTCCATTCGGCATTAGTGAACAACAGAGTCGAGTCGAACGAACATATCATCATCATTTCAGCCTGCAGACGTCCACTGCTGGACATAGGCCTCCCCGCGCGTGTCGCCACATGTCCCGGTCCCGTGCGACTCGCATCTAGCGGATCCCTCCACCTTCACCAGATCACCGCTCCACCTAGTGGGAGGCCGCGCAACGCAACGTCTTCGGACACAGTCGGCTTTCATTCGGCTTTCCATCGCCATATCACGTTGAGCTCGGCTCGGCACATTTGGAGCAAAGCCGAACGGTTCTTACCCGAATGTATATCTACATGAAATCGACGTTGCCGTCGGCTTTGCCAAAACATGTCGACCGGCATTCAACACCGCTTAAACAACATAATTTTATACAAACAAATAAGTATTTAGAGTTTTGCAATGAAAATATACAACATTAATTTATTTACGAAAGCGAAATGCGGTCAGAAAAAACGTTCCCTCCATGCAATAAAAACGAATAAAATAATAATAAAACCGTGCGAAACAGGTTTATGTTTCTATGCGTCCGTTTTATTTATCCACTGTACTTATGGTTGTTTGTTTTTGTCTTGCACATTTCTCGTTTTTTTTTCATTCATTTATCTAGTTTATTTGCTATTATTGTACACTTATTTATTTTATTTAAGTATCTTTTCATACAAACACTTATATAATTAGAACACACACAGCATAAAACTGTTTTATGTCCGTAACATCACCATCTCAGTAGGCTTCGCCAAGTTGACAATCTACAATCGTTAACGCATAGAAAACTAACCAAATGTATGGGAATTACATCTATCAACGATAAGTCACGTGGTCAAAACAAACGAATGGAAACTTTAAAGTTTAGTCAAAACTGTAAGTTGGCTACGATTTATATGGGATGTAGGGATCACGATTGTAGAAACGAATACATTTCATTCTATCATCTTGATCGATGTAAACTTGTCTACGAAAGTTTATATTCGTTTGTTTTGACCACGTGACTTAACGTTTACGATTGTAGAAAGAGAATCGATACGAATCGTTTGTAACTTGGCTAGGCCTGCAGGTCCAGTTGAGAACCAGCGTCGGGCACCAGCCGCTCGGCAGTTTGCTGAACTGGGCCTATTTGGCGCAGCCGTGAGACACACAATATTATTTCATTTTTTTTCTGTTTAGTTTAAGTTTTATAATTGTGTAGTTTTATTTTATTGTTATTTTTGTTTTGTTGTGTGCACTTATGCCATGTGCCAAATAAATATGTTTTCTTTCTTTCTTTATTTTGAGGCTACTTCGGCCCATAGATAAACGGACAAACGTGATGAGAGGAGCTCATGTCTAAATTATAACAACAAGATGATCTTCAAGGTTAAGCAGTGCCTGACGAGGTTGGTCCGTGGATGTGTGACCACCATTACATACCGAGTTTCCTCCGTGCCTCGGAAAGCACGTCAAGCCGTTGGTCCCGGCTGTCATTTGTAGATCTTTGATAGTCGTTACAGGTATAGTCAGTGGCCCGAAAGTCTGACAATCAGTTTTACCGAGGGTTATCGTATTACCCAGTACTAACTGGGTTGTGGGGGTCAGATAGGCGGTCGCTCCATGTAAAGTACTGGAATTCAGCTGCAACCGGTTAGACTGGAAGCCGATCCCTACATGTCTGAACCGCAACGAGTCGACCGATTTCTTTTTCGCTTTTATTGCATGGGTATATAGATCTTTTCTGCCCGGTTCACGCCGATTCCGCGTCTATGCAAGGTGTAAACAGCCCCTTCACGAAGTCGTCAACCAAGCATTCTGTACGTCAAACTAAGTAACATTACGCAACAATTATTCCTGGGAAATTACTTTTTTTTTGGGGTGAAAAACCACGTTTTCCGGTAGAAACATTGTACTGATATGGATGCATAGTACGGGGTTCATAAATACCTCCAGTATTTAATGTTGTAACATTAAAAACTTGTGTTTATAAAAAAAGCTTTGAAAAAGTTGGTACTTTAACCCCCAATATCTCCGTAACTAGAAGGTTCCCAGGTATGGTGTACAACAAAAAACTTATCGCAATGACGGTGAGGACAAGTGCGTTTCGGCTTCATTAAGGGTACTTTTACACCCTTTATGTTCGGTCACTCCCTAAGGCCGCGTTCCCGCTAAGGGGCCATCCATCAATAACGTTAGACGTTAAGGGGGGAGGGAGGGGGGTCGACGAAGTGTGACATTGTGTGACAAGGGGGTGGGAGGGGTCCTTAATTTCGTGACGTCACATTTCAAATCTTTTTATGTCTGACTCTTAAATAAATATTTTTATTAAACATTCAGACATAAAACGATTTTTCATTTAAAGATTAATTGTTTTAAGTTTTGTTAAATTATAAGAAATTTTTCAATATATGTTAATTTTATTATACCACACTAGGGCCGGGTCTCACAAATGTGCCCAGCTGTGACAAGGACGGGGGGAGGGGGTAAACAAATCATGAAATTCGAATGACGCAGTATTAAAAAAATAAAAGGCGCGTTTTGAAATTTGTTAGCGTAATAGTAATAAAGTTCAATTTCCGATAGCGGTGTCAATTTACTATGGATTTGACAGCTGTCAAAACAGACTTAGATTTCGTCGACTTTAAGGGACTTACCAGAGAATGGGCAGCAGCGTTCTCTGTGCTTTTGTAACAACCGCACTGCGAACGCTAACCTGCCAAGCGTGGCGATTATGGCAAAGCCCCCCTTTTGGGGAGGCCTATGTCCAGCAGTGGACGTTTTACGGCTCAAATGATGATGAATAGCTAGGTTCAAGCCCACGACTTACAGCCTTATTCATAAAAAAATTAGAGCCTCTTTGAAGGCCCGATGCTCAAAAACATGATTCATAAGTGTACGTTACCCCAGCAGGAAAGTGTCTCCTAGAGTTATATGAGTGGAACGTATAATGTGTGCCCTAACTGCTGTAAATGTGCCCCCCTTTAAAAAATGTGTGCCCCCTGTCGTTTTGGAAAAAAACGGAAAAAACGATTCCTGCTGGGGTAACGTTTTTCTAGCAGGAAAATTCTGAACGAATGATCAGAGAGAGAAACATTGTGCATGGCCTTGTAGCTTATCGTTGTGCCAAAGTGTGCCCCCAAAAATAAATTGTGTGCCCCTTCAGGTTTTCGAGATATTGCATTTCCTGCTGGGGTAACGTTTTGCAGAATCGTATATCTCTAAAACCATTGCATGTACCCCTGTAGAATAAACATACACGCGTAGCTCTTCATGTGTGCCCCTCAGTGCCCCAATTAGATTTAAGAAAATATTTATAATTTCCAAGTTATCACGGTTTTATGAAAACTCGCAAAAACATCACAGCGCCTAAATGAGACAAGGTATAAGCTCGCTGAAAACTGTATTGGGTCTGCCTTGACGCTACTAATAACCATACAAAGTTTCAAAACTGGTCATGCATGCGTTTTTTAATTATCTTGATAAAACTCAAAAAGATGGTGTCATAACTTTGACGCCAAAATTACAAGGAACCAGCTCGATCCCAGATGTGTAGGTGTTAAGGAACTAGTGTGCCCTTAGTCAAAAATATATGGAGAAAATATTCAGCTTGGAATGTTTCGCATTCAGTAAATATTAACAAAAACCAAACATATAAACAACGGCTGGTTATCCGACCAAATTCGAATGACTACTAAAAAGCGACGGATTCATACATATCGATGACCTTCTTTAATTTACGCACTAACCGATTCACACGTGTTGTGCCTGAGTACACTGAAGTAGAAAAGTAATATGTAATAAAATGAAGTTGTTATTAGATAATATTCTACTAGCTTTTTCTGTGATTTTGCACATGATTAAGTACAATAAAAATAGTCGCCTATGTGATATTCCAAGGTAAGCAAGTTCATTCAAAATTTCATTAAAATATATCTAGTAATTTATGTGTGAACGAAAGACATACATCCAGATATTTGCCAGGTCTTTTACCCAAAATTTGATTGGGGGATGTTTAAAAAAAAATATAGTTCATGAAATGTGTGATCTACTACAAAAAAGAGGTAGCTCTTTTTTGTATATAAATAAAAAAACAACACAACAGTGAAATAAGTATTTATATATTTATTGATAAGCCGTAGGTTAGGTAAATTAACATTAAGTTTTTCATCATTAAGGTGGATGCTCCAGGGTAGCCCGCGAAATTCAATTCATTTCTTAGAAAGGTGCAGGAATTACTTTTTCAAGGTCAAATTCATTCCTGCACGGGCTACCATGGAGCATCCACCCTAATAGAAGATTCCCTTTTTCGCCTCCCCAACGCTGCATATCTCTAGCTGCGCTCCATCCGCTGATGTCGTGTTGCAAGGAATCGCTTTGGTGTCTGTTTCGACTGCTCGGCCACAGTGTCGTAGAAGATAAACGACTACGTCAACATTACGAAGGAATTTGTAAAACACTAACAATGAAAGTCGCAAATTTGTAGATCCAATATTCAGAAAGTTATAAAGGTTTAACCATGGCCGCGCGGTCCGCACATGGAGAACCGCGCGACCACGCAGTTCTCTTATACGGAGGCGTCGTAGAGGTCCCATTCTTTTTGCTAACCACTGATACGATTTCGAAGAAAATGTAGATAGTATAATTATAACCCTAATGTTTGGATTTCACGACCTACAACACTTAAATGCTATGGCCGCGCGGTCCGCACATGGAGAACCGCGCGGCCATGAAATTCTCTTAAACGGAGCTTAGTAGAGGTCCCATCCTTTTTGCTAACCACTGATACGATTTCGAAGAAAATGTAGACAGTATGAATAAAGCCCTAATGCTTAGATTTCACGACCTACAGCACTTAAACCTATAATGCAAGTTAGAAGTAGGGTGACCAACATTTATGGTGAATGCTTTCGCATCGATACTTATTGCGATACTGTGTGCAATATCGTTATCACTGACCCAGCTTTGGCACCGATACCTACGATACTAAAAACAACCGATATATATAAAACACCACGCGGGACGCAACCCCCGCCCCACTCCACTCTTTTATTTCGTTTTTGGGGGTCGTTACGTCTCGTTAGAGTGCATGAATGGACACAAACAAACGCAAAATGACATTTTTGTGAAGTTATTTAGAATGGCTTATCCTACGAATATCGGATAGCTATGGCTTACCCGCAAAGCAAGTACACTGATATACACATGCACTACATTTTTGCAAAAAAGGGATGCACTATCTACTGCAGTAAGCTATTTAGGCGTCATCATTAAAAACAATAAGTACCTACATCAGTTTTTTAAACGAACGCTTGATTTATTAAAATAGCAGTGTTTACCTCATAAGGAGGTAGGAAGGTATATTTTTTCGTATAGGTAAGTAGGTACTAATCGAATAGACAATCATTAATCCTTTTTACAATAAAAGGTACTTACATATTTATCTTAGTAAAATTGAAAATGTCTGATTGACGCACCATAAATCTTGGTCACCCTACTTCTAACTTGTATTATAGGTTAGAAGTGCTGTAGGTCCTGAAATCCAAACATTAGGGCTTTATTCATACTGTCTACATTTTCTTCGAAATCGTATTAGTGGTTAGCAAAAAGAATGGGACCTCTACTAAACTTCGTTTAAGAGAACTGCGTGGCCGCGCGGTTATCCATGTGCGAACCGCGCGGCCATAGCATTTAAGTGCTGTAGGTCGTGAAATTCAAACATTAGGGCTTTATTCATACTGTCTACATTTTCTTCGAAATCGTATCAGTGGTTAGCAAAAAGAATGGGACCTCTACGAAGCTCCGTAATAAGAGAACTGCGTGGTCGCGCGGTTCTCCATGTGCGGACCGCGCGGCCATGGTTAAACCTTTATAACTTTCTGAATATTGAATCTACGAATTTGCGACTTTCATTGTTAGTGTTTTACAAAATCCTTCGTAATGTTGACGTAGTCGTTTTTCTTCTACGACACCGTGGCCGAGCAGTCGAAACGGACACTCGTTTTGTCTAGTTTGGAGAAAGTGAGACAGCTAGTATGCATACGGTATTAGTGGGACAAAGACATATACCTACTTATACGTCGCTCTATAGATGAATAATACGAAGTGTTTTTGACTAAGGAAGTGCGTCTGGATTATTACTTGGTATTGGTAAACATTTGCAGTTATGACGCCAAGGACACTGTTGCATGTTTACTTTTTTTTTTAAGTTGGTTGTAAGTGGCGTAATAATTAAGCATGTATAACAATGATGTGGTTATAGGGGTGGTGAATTTTGTAAAAATAGTTACAATGATAGCACGATCTGCGGTGGTAAGTATTGGCATTGTTTTGACTTATTTTAAAGTACTTAAGTACACTTAACAAGTACTTGGATTTTTTTTAATTACTTTATTTATTTATTTGTAAACAAAAATGTTCTAAATCATGTTTGTTTTGTTTTCATCTGAAAGGATATTTAAATACTTTCCGATTGATCCAATAGAAATTTCATCAAAATCGATTCAGTCATTTGTTTTTTTTTGTTTGTTTAATACGTATTTTGTCTTCTTGTGCTACGTTGGATGACATATGATCCCTTAATAACTTCTAGTTACAATGTAAAAAATAATTCATGACAAGAATTCACAAGACTCCAAAACTCGACCACAATCCGTCAACATATCATAGGGCTGTATCTTTTTAGCCGAAATAGCTAAATACTTGATTTTCACAGAATGTTCTATGGCAGCTATTACTTTATGAATGAATATTAAGGGATTAAAAATAACAAACAACAAGCTGTTTCATTTAATATGGTCACACGGTGCATTTAACATATTTTTAATGAGCCCCCAACACTTTTGAACGCGACTGTACGGACAACAGCTTAGGTATAATACTTCCACTAAAGAAGGTCATCGATATGTATGAATCCGTCGCTTTTTAGTAGTCATTCGAATTTGGCCGGATAACCAGCCGTTGTTTACATGTTTGGTTTTTTGTTAATATTTACTTAATGCGAAACATTCCAAGCTGAATATTTTCACCATATATTTTTGACTAAGGGCACACTAGTTCCTTAACACCTACAAATCTGGGATCGAGCAGGTTCCTTGTATTTTTGGCGTCAAAGTTATGACACCATATTTTTGAGTTTTATCAAGATAATTCAAAAACGCATGCATGACCAGTTTTGAAACTTTGTATGGTTATTAGTACCGTCAAGGCGGACCCAATACAGTTTTCAGCGAGCTCATACCTCGTATCATTTAGACGCTGTAATGTTTTTTCGAGTTTTCATAAAACCGTGATAACTTGGAAATTATAAATATTTTCTTAAATCTGATTGGGGCACTGAGGGGCACACATGAAGAGCTACGCGTGTATGTTTATTCTACAGGGGCACATGTAATGGTTTTAGAGATATACGATTCTGCAAAACGTTACCCCAGCAGGAAATGCAATATCTCGAAAACCTGAAGGGGCACACAATTTATTTTTGGGGGCACACTTTGGCACAACGATAAGCTACAAGGCCATGCACAATGTTTCTCTCTCTGATCATTCGTTCAGAATTTTCCTGCTAGAAAAACGTTACCCCAGCAGGAATCGTTTTTTCCGTTTTTTTCCAAAACGACAGGGGGCACACATTTTTTAAAGGGGGGCACATTTACAGCAGTTAGGGCACACATTATACGTTCCACTCATACAACTCTAGGAGACACTTTCCTGCTGGGGTAACGTACACGATTCATAGACGTCTGTTAACGCTAATCAGTCCATCAAGGCTCTGCTAAAGTTAGAGGACTGTTGACCCTCCTTTATCTCCCTGCTAAGTCACAAAATGGCTGCCGCAAATTTAAACAGCTGACTTTGATAAGAGAAAAAAACCATACCGTCTGTCCGTCTGTCTGCTTGATGGTCGATGAATTTGCTGTCACTGCTGTCAATTTTTTTTTTAATTCTCGATAAGGCCATTTTTGTCTTTGATTTGTCAAAATGGCCAACATCACGCGTCTAATCCGTCTATCAGCAGCTCATTAACTAGCAGACTGCGAGCAAGCGTTTATGAATCATACTTATTGACAACCGTTTAACAAGATTAATGAGTCTGCTAACTAAGAGACCGATCAAACCTCAATTAAGGATTTTTTTATGAACAAGGCTGTTAGTGTAGTAAGAGCTAGCAGTGGCTAGGTACCCTCAACACGTGGTGGCGCCGTGTTCGTCCTCGATGTGCTTGCGGAACACGGCGCGCGAGCCGGACTCGAACCCGCACGCGCCGCACACCAGCACGTCGGCAGCTTCCACTTCCTCCGTGTCCAAGTGCACCGTGTCTGTTGAGGACAGTTATAGCTAGCGTTATACAGGGTGAAAACACTCTTCACGAAGCCCGTAAAACGATATGTAAAAAATTTTGCTAGGTAATGACTTTTTTTTTGGGGTGAAAAATCAGATTTTTCGATAGGACTCAATGTAACGCACTTAAAACATTGTGCCAATAGATGGATTGAATAGTACGGGGGTTGGTGTTTAAAGTAAAATAAAAACATTAAAAACATGATTGTATTAAACAACAAAAAAACTTGTGAAAAAGTTGGAACTTCTCCGTAACCAAGAAGGTACCCAGCATAGCTATTTACAACGCTTCGATTCGATTTTCGATTCGGAAAATCATATGTCTATCTCATTCGATTTCGTAATGTCAAAAAAAAGGTAGACATACGACTTTCCGAATCGAAAATCGAATCGAAGCGTTGTGAATAAAGGGCCTGATATGGTCTAGAACAAAAAAATGATCGCAATGACGAGGAGAACAAGTGCCTTTCGGCTTCGTTAAGAGGTTTTTTACACCCTTTATGAAGATGAGGAAATTTTGAAAGTGGCACCTATTCCAGAACAATTGAAAGGAAGTCGTTTGTCATAAGGTATGAAACGCATGTGACTAAAAGTGATGGACATGAATGTTGATGGGGTTTGACGCAGAATGTGCACTTCGCAAAATGTGCACTTCGTAAAATGTGCACTTCACAAAAGGTGCACTTCTTAAAATGATATTTTTGTGACTTTTATTTTACATGTCAATTCTACATTTTGAAAATTTTTACTTGTAATACCATAAGAATTGTAAGAAAATAATGTTTTTCATGAAGATTAGTACTGTAACATCATTATTTTCTTATTTAACTAAAAGTTTGTATTACACTCATTTTGAGAAGTGCACATTTTGCAAAGTGCTCATTTTGCGTCAACTGCACATTTTGCGAAGTGCATATTCTGCGTCAAACCCTGTTTGTTGATGGATGTAGAGAAAGGCCAATAAAAACATGGATGGATTGTGTGTGGAATGGTGTGTGGAATGATATGAAAGAGAAAGGAGTAAATGATGCCGTGACGTCTGACAGGGGAGAATGGAAGAGGAAAACGTGTTGCGCCAACCCCGAGGAGAATGGGACAACGGCAGTGAGATGATGAGGATATCCCACGGGAACGTTTTAGCTGAAGACACTCGCGGATAATTTAGCTTCCCGTTAGTAAAAGAATTTAGTAAAAAGTAAAGTTTATAAGTTTAGATATAGGTGGTGGTAATCTTCGGAATTCCTCATCCAATTCCGAAAATTCTTTCACTTATGGGAAGCTACATTATCTCCGAGTGTCGTTATACAGGGTGGAATTTTTCAATGCCACCTGGAGAGAAAGTACTCTAAATACTGGAGATAGCGAATTTTACTCAAAAGAAACATTATTTTTAAAAAGAAACAAATCTGCATTCACAGATTTTCGAAAATTCGCTAGCCACATTCGGGCATCGAACCCGGCATGGATCGACTAAAGTTCGAAAAAATGTCATTCTGTACCTTTTTGACATCAATTGATAGGGTCAATCATATGGATCAAATCTCTCTAACAAACATGATAAATTAAATGAAAGGAAAACCATGAATAAAAGTGCTTTAACTTGATGAATTTATAACTGTTCTTTAGATTTCATGATTGCCCCTATCGATTGATGTAAAAAAGTGTGGCAGCGAATTTTTGAAAATTTGTGACTGCAGATTTGTTTATTTTTAAATATAAAGGAATGTTTCCTTTGAGTAAAATTTGCCATCTCTAGTATTTTTAATACTTTCCCTCCAGGCGGCATTAAAAAAAATCCCCCCCTTTATAAATAAAAAAATATAATAATTAATGTTTGTACTCCATGGGTTTCCTAAACCTTTGATCTGATTGTGATGATACTTTGGTAGTTTTTTCTGTGTATTAATTAACGCCTAGCATACCATCATTGTATACAGGGTATAAACAGCCCCTTCACGAAGCCGGCAACCAAGCATTCTGTACATCAAACTAAGTAACTCTACGCAAAAATTATTGCTGGGAAACGACAATGACGAAAAGTCACGTTTTACGGTAAAGCTCAATGTAACGCACTCAAAACATTGTGCTGATGATGCATTGAATAGTAAACGGATCATGGAGGTATTTAAAGTAAAGTTATAGCCTTAAGGTGGATGCTCCAGGGTAGCCCGCGAAATTCAAATTTTCTTACGTTTTTGGCAATTTGCAGGTCAGTGTCAGGTTGTACGGTGATTAAAATATGATTCGCGGCTGTAACACGTATGTAGTTACAGAACTATAATCATTAAATTCATCAATACAACCTTCTAAGTTCATTTAACTGTCAAGAATGACTATTTCATAAAAAGTCATTCTTGACAGTTACATGAACTGAATATGAATGTTTGATGATTTTAAGGACGCGTTTGGACGTTAAACACGGGTCATACACACAAGTGTACGCACGACTAACTGCGAGAATAGTAGTCAAGTGAACTCATTTTGATGCTTTGAAAGATTTTAACGTATTTCTTAGAAATAAAATTATGGTAGGTCCTTACAGAAAAAATGTTTTTGCTGTTTTTACGAATTACCTCCGGACTTGATGGAGTGACCTGAAGGTATACTTCAGTGACTGCCACTGAAACTTCTCGACGTATTGTACTAGGTGAGCCGAGTTTGAGCTCGTTTTGTTAGTCATGATGATACCTTACCTCCGGACTTGATGGAGCGACCTGAAGGTGTACTTCGGTGACTGCTACTGGAACTCCTTGACGTGTTGTACTAGGTGAGTCGAGTTAGGGCTCGTTTTGTTAGTTATGATGAGACCTTACCTCCGGACTTGATGGAGTATCCTGAAGGTGTACTTCGGTGACTGCTACTGGAACTCCTCGATGTGTTGTACTAGGTGAGCCGAGTTAGGGCTCGTTTTGTTAGTTATGATGAGACCTTACCTCCGGACCTGATGGAGTGACATGAAGGTGTACTTCGGTGACTGCTACTGGAACTCCTCAATGTGTTAACAACTACTAGGTTTACTACTAGTAATGATGAGACCTTACCTCCGGGCTTGATGATGCCAAACTCGGCTCACCTAGTACAACACTTCGAGGAGTTCCATTAGCAGTCACCGAAGTACACCTTCAGGTCACTCCATCAGGTCCGGAGGTAAGGTCTCATCATTACTAACAAAACGAGCCCAAACTCGGCTCACCTAGTACAACACGTCAAGGAGTTCCAGTAGCAGTCACCGCAGTAAAACTTCAGTTCACTACATCAGGTCCGGAGGTAAGGTTTCATCATAACTAACAAAACGAGCCCAAACTCGGCTCACCTAGTACAACACGTCAAGGAGTTCCAGTAGCAGTCACCAATCACTTCATTGAGTCCGGAGGTAAGGTCTCATCATAACTAATAAAAATCTTACCTTGTCAAGTTTCAAATTTTGTTTATCGAATATTTTGTGTTTGTACAGCGATCTTTTTCAACTCGAGCCGCTCCAAACAGGCGTTACGTGTCCACTCTCGACGGCGGCCGTGCGCGGACTAAAGTTTCATTCAAAGTGCTTGTGCAATAAATCAAGACGGGTATCAAAAATAAAATAACGCTTAATGCAATCGATTAAGATTCATCCAGAATAGCAAAAATGTAAAAAAATAAGATTTGGTTTTCATCTATTCTGCAACTATATAAATCATTAAGATACAAAAAAATCCATGCATTAAGAATTGATTATGTTTGCCAACATACAGTATTTTTAGAAATAGTAAAATATGTTAAAAATAGCACAAAAAATGTACCTAAACTCAACCCTGTATCGTTAATTGTATGGAAAATGGCAACGACAGATCGATTTTACATTACAAAAAACTAAAATTTTCAATGATCAAGTACCTATTATTTGAAGATGAAGAACCAATCTATACGAGGTAGTTATTAGTTATATTGGATTTTGTTTGGTTATGCCATAAAATTGTACCGAAAAACAGTATAATTTTACCTGATATGCAAACGCGCCCTTAATGATTATAATTCTGTAACTACATACGTTTTACATCCGCGAATCATATTTTAATGACCTGACACTGGCCTGCAAATTGCAAAAAATGTAAGAAAATTTAAATTTCGCGAGCTACCGTGAAGCTTCCACCTTAAGAGTGCGTATTCAAAAAGTTGGCAACGTCCCAAATAGCTGTGAAATATTTACCTATTTTAATTAATTTGGCAATATTACTGTATGGAAATAAGAAATTGGGTAACTAGTGAACTAGAATATTAATAGTGAATTGCAATTAAAAAACTGAATTTGATGTTGTAACCGTTTTAGGTGTACAAAAGGCATTTGGAAAGTTTCGAAATACATTTTTTACGTCTAAAACTGATTATTCGGAGTTACGTTAATAATTATTGCATTTTATAATCAATATTTTAGTTCTCTAATTAGCCATATTTCTTATTTCCATACAGTAATATTGCCAGGTTAATCAAAACAGCGAAATATTTGACATCTATTTGCGACGTTGCCCACTTTCTGTATAAGCGCTCTGAAAGAACTTGTGAAAAAAATGTTGGAATTTTGACCTCCAGAACAAAAAATCTAGATCATAATGATGGGAAGAACAAGTGTCTTTCGGCTTCGTTAAGACGACTACAGGAGCTAAATTAGCAACTCTATTTGTGGTGGTTCAAACTTCTTTTGAAATACTGTTAGAATAAAGTTCTAATCAGCTTGCACAACAAAGTGTTTGTTACGTCAGTCACTGCGGGCCGAATAGTGCGAATGAGTAGTTTTTTGCGATTTACAAAAAAAATCTATTGACTGGACTAATAAAATAAAACACTATCATACTAATATGTTGCTTGTAGAATTATTTGCCAAAAAATCAGAATGATCGCATGTATATTAGTATAGTTTTTACTCGTTAAAAGATTTTTTTTGAAATAAGTTTGAGTGAGTGAGTTTTTTTATCGAGTAAAATTAATTGTATTATATTTTCAAAACACTATCATACTAGCATATATCCAGAAGAATATCATATATTTTTCTGGTTTTGTTTATTGCAGTGAATCATATACTTTTTTGCATTATAAAACTCGCGTTTAGCTCCTGTAGTCCCCTTAAGGTTGTATTGACACCCTTTATCTAGTGACTGGGTACAGCTAATGACTGAATACATACAATCTGTTGACTTACTGCTAGCTCCGTTCAAGTGGTTCTCTTGTACATGTTTCATTAGCTGAAATAAAACAACAATTTTATTACGTTGTCAACATTCTTAATAAAACGTGCACATCTCAAACCACTGTATGGATCGGCTAACTAATCTATACAAATAAATAAAATTTAAGCGTCAGTTTTTAATTTTGAAATAACAGCTTTTTACAGAATGCTTATGAAAGTATACAGGGTGGAATTTTTCAACCGCACCTGCAGGCCTAACCAAGTTACAAACGTTTCATATCGATTCTCTTTCTACAATCGTAAACGCCTCGGCGTAAGCGATTGTAGAAAGCGCTAAATTGGTAGCCAAGTTGACACGACTGAATCGATCGCTCGTTCTCTAATGTCTGTGGAAAAAACCTACACTTTAGTCTATGGTGAGCGTTCTTACCAAAGAGTATAGCGATCAACATTGTAGAAACGATAACATTCTATTCTATCATTTTGAATGATGTAAACTTGTCTACGAATTTTCTATTCGTTTGTGTTGATCACGTGATGATGTCATTTTACAGCGTTAACAATTGTAGATTGTCAACTTGGCTAAGCCTGCTGAAGGGAAAGTACTCTAAATACTGGAGATGGCAAATTTTACTCAAAGGAAACATTTCTTTATTTATAAAAAGGAAAAAGTCTGTATTTTCGAGATTAGGGAATATGCAAGGAATACAAAACTCTTTATATTTATTAAAAATGCCTTGTATTGGCGCATAAAAACATTGTGGTACACTTGTTTAAGTTGCTAATACATCACTTATTTAACAATTTGTTGTTTTTTTGTAGCATGTTTTTGGTGAAACGGAACGAACTCTTAAAACTCGTCGTACTCGATAACGCCGGAAGTGACGACAAAGTAAGTGTCAAAAAACACTTTTATTTGAAAAGTAGTTCACAAAGATTTTATTATAATATCGTTATCGCAATTTTTGCTTGAATAAAGCACATACAATTAGTAAAATTACTATAATAAGGCCAAAAAATTTGATGTAAACAAGGCAGATTCAGGTAAATGACGTCACATCATGGCCGCGACAGTCACGGACGTTTGAACTGTCATGGAAAATTGGAGGAGTTTAATATTATTTTTGAGCGACAAGCAATAGTTGAACTTAACTTTTAATACTTTTCTTGGGTTGATAGCACTGTATTTTATTGATTTAAGTAAAGAAAAAATTACGTGCATATTCCCTATTCGCTTGCCACACTCGGGAATCTTCCTGTAACATGGTACACTTCACTATTCTTCCGTCTAAGATGTGGTGATGATGAAATAGTACATTGTTACCCTAGGCGTGAAAGTAACTTATTTAGTCCCGAGACGGGGTTTGGCACCTGAACGTAGCGAGGGCTCCAATCGTTCGAGGGACTAAATAAGTCTTAAACCCGAGGTAAACACTGTGCTTTTCGTTACGAATACAAGGGAAGTAAAAATAAAAACATGACTCTACTCGAAAAAACAAATGAAGATCGGATTGCCGCTTTCCCGCCTATTTTTTTTCTGTGGCCGGCCAGCTAATCAGCCATTATTTTTTATTTTCATCATTGAAAATATATAGTTACCTGTGTGTGCGTAGCAGCTCGGAAAGGACACCGCGCGCACTGCAAGGAGACGTTGGCCCCGCGTGGGCCCTGGCGGCCTCGCCCCGCGCCGCTGCCGTGCTCGCGAGCCTGGCGGTACACCACACGGTATTGTATGATCATGTCATTTATTTAAATTAGCACCATCTTGAAAAAGTGGTGGTTAGTTTAGTGAGTGTGATTTCGTGGTCGGTAGGTAAGTGACGTGAGCGCGTGAAGGATGGCTTCCCGCTGCTGTATGCGCACGCGCTCATGTGGTATCATGTCAAACAACTGTGCATGCGCATCAACAGTGCTAATAAGCACTGTTGCCGTTTGCGTGCCAAACAGTAAAATATAGCTTAACTTGAATTATTTTGCAATAATGGGTGATCAAATATTATGTATTACCTATCATATTTGCAAAATAAAAACTATATAACATTTCCATATTTAATTTTGCCGATTTAAACTCTCATAAAAACCAGCCAAGTGCGTGTCGGGCCACGCGCAGTGTAGGGTTCCGTAGTAGCTCGTTATTACAATATATGTAGAACGAACCCGACGATTGGATAATTTTGTACAAAAAAAAAAATTATTTGGTACAAAATTATCCAATACCCAAGTTCAACGACTAATACTCCTAAACTAATACACCGCCGACACCACAACTGCAAGCATCGACGGCGGCCGTCGACAGGTGGCGACGGCTGCAGTTTATCTGCAGTTGGCAACGTGCCTCTCGTCTGTAACAACCCTAAGTAGTTTAAGAGTCTATAAAGTACGAACAGAGCAAAGCTAAAAGGAATCGTTATCACTACATGGTATATAACAAAGTCGCTTTCTCTGTCCCTATATCCCTATGTATGCTTAAATCTTTAAAACTACGCAACGGATTTTGATGCGGGTTTTTTTTAATAGATAGAGTGATTCAAGAGGAAGGTTTTAGTAATAACCCTGTGAGCCGACATGTCCTTGATGGCGTTACACCTGTAGCTGCAGAGCTTGCAGCTGTACAGGTACAGCTTGAAGTTGGGCGAGGCCAGCAGCTCGTGAGGGGGGGGCAGGTCGCTCTTCCGTTTGCGGCCGCGAATGCGCCCGCGGGATGACGTAGACAGGAGCGCTCTGGGAAATTATCAAAACCAAAGCATTTATTTCAAGTAGGCCAGTTACAGGCACTTTAGAATAGGCGAGACGACAAAAAAAATCTAAATAGTCCGTCGCATCAGTTAGATTATCAAAAAATTTTGACCCGTGTTTTTTCTTTTGTTACGTAAACCAAAATTGACGAAGATATGACGCTTTTAAAATTCTCAATACGTCACGCCTAGGTATAATATTTAACTAGTTCTGACGTCACGAGCCCCCACTCCCGAGTTTTGAT
Source organism: Xestia rhomboidea (assembly GCA_963853795.1). Taxonomy (NCBI): domain Eukaryota; kingdom Metazoa; phylum Arthropoda; class Insecta; order Lepidoptera; family Noctuidae; genus Xestia; species Xestia rhomboidea. The sequence goes on from OY970783.1 coordinate 2,373,401, forward strand.
GCGTTTTATCTTTTGACAATATTCATTGATTTACAAAAACAAAAAATACGTTTCCATTAATTTCCAATACTCTAACTGACGGACTAAATAGATTTGCAATTATTTGATACTGTCGTCATGCCTATTGTCGAAACAAAGATGAAAATTAAACGTAGCTACAGTCCCAGTCACAAGACATAAAAACTGTGAAAGTACTGTAGTTGCGCAGGTAATACCTTGTTTTCCATAAAATAATTTGTACTAACATTGTTTTGCATAACCGTCCCCCCTCATAATATTTACTTGCACTATTATCATATATACTAATAACGCTTATCATATAAACTTATTAGTCATAAAATAAGTTTTCATAATAACATGTGTTATAATCATTAGTTTCTATAAGTAACACATTACATAATCGATATTTGACATAAGCTACATTTAATATAATTTAGAAACGTTTATTGTTTAATGTCATTAGGGCATTTGGTCTGTAATTAAATGATTTATTACAGCAAACAATCTTTAGTAGTTTTGATGATTTTAGTACTATGATAATTAAATCTCCTAATTTATAATTATGTTCTAAGTATTGTAAAATATTATGAGTATTATTATGAACGTTCATTTATACATTGTTAGTCCTAAAACATTTTTTATACGTTAGGTTTAAGTGAGAGAAACGAATCTCTGTAAATCCGACTCCACGCAGTCTTGTCAGCCCTCCCCCTAGAGTGTAATTTAGAATCGCGCAGGCGGAGCTTCGGCTTGCTTAGCCGCGGCGGTGAGCGTTAGACACATCTGCGACGATAAGCTCTCGTGGGACCGCCGGAGCCGTGACAGAAACCATGCCTGCTGCATGTTGCTTGCATGCTGCATGTTGCTTGCTCGCTTGCATGCTGGATGCTTGCTGCATGCATAGTGTATGTTTGTTTGCATGTTTCTTACAGGGAAATAACAACCACATAAGTTCCTAATCAACTGTTTTATAATGATTGACGCTTTGATTGATTGATTTTCTTAGCGAAATATAATATAATAATAATAATAAATGTTTTATTTGCAACCCTTCTTACAAATTAGACTTATTCTAAGGTGTACATAATGACTTAAAATAGGTGATTTGACAATGGATGGATTACAATTTCGTTACTGTAGCTAGGGCTTATATTAGGCAATTAAATAATAAAAGTATCCCTGACTCCGAAACTAGGCATAACCTGTATCTTCAGAGCCAGAAAGCGAAGATTCTGACTGTGAACTTGCATTGTGCTTGTACTGAACTAGCATTATTGTGCTAGTATGCGCAAATAAATATTATGGTGAATAAATTTTATGGAAAACGACATTATTGAAATTGAAAAATATAGCCAATAAATGTATGGATTAAAATTATTATGACACTTGATCGTTTATGACCAATGAAATTAGTGAAAATGATTTTATGTAATTTTACGATTATGGCAACTAAAGCGTTATTTCTAATGAAATTATGGGAAACACAAGTACGGTATATAAAATTATGGCATACATTACTAAACCATCTGAAATTAATATCAAATACTCAAGTCTGCTAACCCTTGAAGCAGTAAAAAAATCAAACTTGTACGTCAACGCGATCAAAAGATATGACGGTACGTTTATGTCGCATATTTTGCGATTTTACAAGGGAATCAAAACCTATAGGGTACTTCCCGTTGACCTAGAATCTTGAATTTCTTTCATCTAAGAATTTCTAAGTGCCAACTCGGATGATAAGACAAGAACGTTACTGGTAAAATGTCTGGAAATTCAGTTGCAAGATTTAACCAATACATAGTAACTAACTAACAAGGCAAATTCAATAAAAACAAGCCAAGGGCGTGTCGGGCCACGCGCAGTGTAGGGTTCCGTAGTAGCCTGTTATATTTTAGATTTTGTTTTTCAATGCAAGTCTTTACCCGTTTTAAACAAGCAACTACTTCATCTTAGTCACTTTATAGGATTTATTCTAAGGATTTTGTATTTGGTACAAAATTATCCAACACCCTAGTTTACCGACTATTACTGCTAAACTAATATAGTTATCTTAACCGTTATAGTTTTCCTTTAAAGTTAATGAAATGTACTATCATCGTGAGTTTTTCTAGATTTTTCAAGCCAGCCGTTTAGCTTTTAGAGGGCGGTGGCGCCCTACTGGAACAAAAATTTGAACTTTTAAGATTAATATTTCGTAAATGGAGCATTAAATCGAAAAATAGTAAAAGCAACCCCTAGTCATTTTAAAATACCTATTCAACGATACCCCACACAACGGGGTAGACGACGATAAAAAATTCATCCCCACTTCACATGTAGGGGAGCTACCCTATAAAAATGTGTTTTCCAAAATTTTATTTTACTACTTAGTCGGCGTTATTGATATACACACCTTTACAAAATTACAGCTATCTAGTACTAACGGTCTCTTAGCAAAACCTCGGACAGACAAACAGACGGACGGACATGACGAAACTAAAAGGGTTCCTTGTTAGGACTCCGGAACCCTAAAAAGCTTATAAAAAGAGGATGTAATACTTACTTAGCTTTTTGTAGAGATTTCGCCTTTTCTAATATTTCTGTTGGTGATAGAACTTTCTGTAAACAAAAATGAAAGTGTAAGCCTCTTTCGGGACGCACTCATCACACATCCCCATTTGGGCGTATGATACGCCCAAATGGGGATGATGACTGACTAAAAAAAATATGATTCTGTTTAGTCCGTCAGTAAGATTATCAAAAAATATTGGATACGTGTTTCTCAGGAACGGGTGGACCTAGCAAGTTGAAATTTATACCAGATACTGAGATCTAAGTCCCTAATTACATGTATAAAAATCAAGGTCCTGAGTCAACACGATAAAAAAATATGGGCAAATTTCGATTTTCGCGAAAACTTGTAAGTACCAAAATTTATCTTAAATTTCAACTTTTTTTATTTTTCGGAATTTTCCCTTTACCTGTGCTGTAAGATCTTGCTTTTAACCAAAATTGAAAATTCAAGGTCAACCGGAAGTACCCTATAGGTTTTGGGTCGAAAACCTATAGCTATATGGTAGTTCCCGTTGACCTAGAATCACGAAATTAGGCAAAAAGCAAGGCCTTACAGCACACGTAAAGAAAAAATCTGAAAACCGTAAATATGTAGTTTAATAACAAAAAAAAAGCGATTTTACTATTACAAATTATTATTTGCGGTTGGTGCAATAGCCGTTTCTAGGGACCAAACAGCAAAGTTAAGTTTGTCCTTTAAAAAGTTTGTACGGAACCCTCGGTGCGCGAGTCCGACCCGCTCTTGGCCGGTTTTTTTTTCTTTCATATCATTCCTCACACAATCCATCCATCATTTCTTTTAATCTCCCTCTCCATCCATGAACATTTATATTCATCAGACATAGCTTTCCTGGACTATACCTTAACTTCGGGTTGCTTCTGGACAGCGGTAGCCTGTTGTAACGCAGATTTGAGTATGACTAGGGAGTTCTGACCATTCTCATTCTCCACCATCATGAAGGAGTCTTGGTTCTCTGGGTCTGAAATTTTGAGGAAATAGTTTTTTAGCTGTTGGTATCATAAAACAGCGTGGCTGAAAAGATGTGTGGTAATCGGTTGTCGTGGTATGGGCGTGTGATGCGGAGGAATGAGGAAAATGTCGTGAGGAAAGTTTTGAGTAGGGATTTGGATGGGTATAAGAGTAGAGGAAGACCAAAGAAATAATGGACGAACTGTGTGAGTGATGATATGGCAAGAAAGGAGGGTCTGATGAGATGACGAGTAATAGAGAAGTATGGAAGAAGACATGCTGCGCCGACCGTAAATGAATTGGGATAAGGGCTAGAGAGTGCCACTATCATAAAAGTATATTTCATGTAGTCCTGCCGTTTTTGGATTTGGTTACAGATCCCAACCAGCAATTCAGTCCTATTATTTCAGCTCATAACTCTAAAAAGTTCTATAAACGATTTATTAAGGTTTTAGTGGTGCCAGAGTGTTGTATAAAAGCGTTCGACAGTACATTATTGCTCTAAATGCTTAGAGACCTAAAAATACCTATAAACAAAGGATGTAAACGTTTACTACGCCATTTTATACAACCGTTATAGTCAAGTACTATATCAAGTTCTAATATAACTAGTACATAATCAGATTGCTCTATAAAATTGTTAACAGGTGCCTTTATTTATCTGATTAGCGTAATAAGAGTTCCAAACGAACTGCAATAGCAGTTTCGTTATAGCAGTGATGAACAGTCAACTACAGGGCCATATTGTGATATTGTGGATATTCAGATCGCTGCTATAGTACGTGTGCGTTAGTAGTCACAAAGACTTTACAATAGAGTGTTTTTGTGATGTAGTCTAATTTCAGAGCACGCTAATAGAACGTAAGTGTACTATAATAGTTTTTACATGCATTTTATAATTTTATCGATAAGCATATCACACAGACACTATAATAGAGCAGAATTATTGTATAACAACTTTTTTGGTGCCTAGCAATACGCTTGTTAGTTTTATAAATGGGTATCTATCACGATGACTGACAGTGAAAACATTATCACGGCAAGTACTATAATGGCTCTTAGAATATCGAAATCACTTTATATAATAATTATTTTAGTAAAAGCTCAACAATTCGAGGGGGGCACTTTAAATTCATGGTAAACCTATCCCTAGTTTATCAGTAAAGCCGCAGTCGCACATCATTTCCACCGTAATAGACTAATATTATAATAACAAAATAAAATCTTTCTTGTATCCTTTTGTAAAATTATTTTAATTATTTTTTGCACTCTGCACTATCACGAATGTAAAATAATGAATGATGAATGAAAAAGGTGAGGTAAAAGAAACTAAACTCTTGTATAGTATGAAAAAGTACCATAAAAGGTCCTACAGTAGCCAGTACATCATTATTTTGAGACCTACATCACTGTTACAGAGATTTTATTGGACTGTTTCGTCATTAGGAACACTGCAATAAAATAATTTTGTCACTGAACAGAGATCTAAATGCGCCACTTCCAAATAAAAGATACGTTCTTTGGGGTTATAAAGGACCAGGAACAGTTTTTTACAAAACGTTCTATGGTTTTTTATAGTACTAGTTTTTGCTGCTTGGGGAGCCCTTATAATTTTATTAAGTCTCATCTGTATTCAAACTCAAAACTCAAACTCAAAGCATTTATTTCAATTAGACCATTACGGCACTTTTGAATGTCAAAAATACAAATAAAAAAACAAAGCTACAGTCACAAGGCATAATAACTTGAGAAAGTACTGTATTAGCCCATTCCCTAACGTAGATCTCTATGGAGAAGAACGGGCAAGAAACTCCATGGACACTCTTTTAAATCCAAATGTTTTAAAAAATCTTGGTTACATCATTAATTTTGAGATTATACATATATGTGAGAACAATGTAGAAAGACGTGCACATTAAGAGCGTACAGAGTAAAAGTTTAGATCAACAATTTAAAAATAAAATAATTAAAATGAACCGTGGCAGCTAAGAGATGACCAGACCCAACTGACAGCGTCCGTTCACGAACATGACGCATGTACCGGCGACATTCAACTGAACCATATCGAAGGGAACTAAATGACCCGACACACCCGCCACCATCAGCGAGACATTTGAGTGAGCATGACATGCTCTCAGCCACCAAGGCATATTCAAGTCAATGAAAGATAACTAAATGTAAGCGGTGGCAGAATAATACAAAATACTCACACATATGTGCTATGCAATTATACAACATGTAACGTAATTAACGCACACCCTCAGACACCCCAATTAGTTTATTATGTTATAATCATAATACATGCACTGCATTTTTAATTAAACATGTCTAGGCAATGATTATTTAATAAATTAGTTTTCCTAATTCCGGAAGAATGTTGTAGTCACAGTACAAATCAACGAACGCACACAGTCGCATACGTAGGTCTCATACCTACGTATGCGACTGTGTGAGTCTTGCTAGCCTAGTAGGTATTCGCTCGCGTTCGAAACAGCTGTTAACGTCGTCGCTCTACTCAACTTCAATAGAAAAGTTCAATACATTTTTATGCCCGTTTTCTAAATTGATGTTTTAATTTAAAAAGCACTTCATCATTTTTATCAAAAGCGTTCACTATCCTATTTTTTGCACTAAAATAAACTAACGATTTAATACGTCCCCACAAAAAAAAAAGTCAAGAGGCGTCAAATCAGCTGATTCTCGGGTACTGGCATGGGGATTCTCATCGAAATAGTCCAGTATTTCGTTTTGAAAACGAGTACTTACGTGTACGCCAATCGGCTCCCCTGTCGATGGCCGTGTTCGGACGGAACGTTCCGTGGCCAAGAAACCGCTGAGTAGCAGCTAACATAGCCCTGCGGTCTACGCTTGTACCATGCCTTTGGTTGAATGTTCTGTCAACTAATAACCTAGAACCACACCGCACCGTGCCCAAGTCCTCATTGCACATTATTTTGTTTATTGGAAAGACATCGCGCGCGTAAAACAATTTGCATACACTTTAAGGAAGTACCTACATCCCACTTATAATGTCCGTGCGTGACTAATAACATATTTTAAGCTTTTATCTAGCGCCCGCGCCGCCCGGTGTCATGGTGGCTATCTCGCTCTATCCCAGGTTTTTAATTTGCACGAGAAAGGGTAAAGGGTATTTCGCATTTTGTTGGTATGGGTAACTATTGTTTCCTTTGTATCCAGTGCCTGTTAGTGTGTGCGTGCGGTTAAATCGCCATGTTTACTTCAACTGTTTTTGTAAAGACTTTAACTTGCTTGAAATAAGGTTCATTTTTCTTTATTTTGTATTGAATGGCGGAATTTGTTTTAATACAAATAAAACTATAGTAAAAAATAATAATAAAATTTTATTCAAAAAATATAAGGTGAATGTTTACAGTTTTTCTTAAATCTATGTCAAGTTCACCCATGCTTTGAGCCTGAACTAGGTAATCCTGTGTTTCAGGCGATTTGAGGTAACATAATTGATTAAATAATCATATGTCTTATTAATAATATTGGTAACATTGTAAAAGGTATATAAAATTTTTACTATTTTAACTTATCAAACTAATAAAAAAAAAATAAGAATAATGTGAACAATATTTACTTTAGCACAAGTAATAACTTCTCTGTATCTTCATAGGACATAGTTTGAAGAGCTTCCTTGAGGATTTTCTTGCAGCTTTTGTGATTTAACGAGTAGATGCTTCCTTTTTCATTAAGCCTGTTATAGAGTAGCGGTCCGAGGTACATATAAAACTTGGCTGTGAAAGCGTGTTTTGTACTTTTTTGAGGGCAAACTATATCTTTCCGTTTTTTTTTGTGTATCACAGTGCTGTATGGAAGTGCTGCGTGTTGTTTTAGTACAGTGCTCATAATAAATAACTGTCGAACTGTTAGTACTTCACAAGATTTATACAGGAGGTTAGTGGGGAAAAGGAAAGGGCGGCAAGTAGTCACCTTGAGAATAGCTCTTTGAGCTCTTTCAATGGGCAATAACAGAGTTTTTCTCGCCCCACCCCATGAAGTAATGCAGTAAGTCAGAATTGACTGACAAAGAGCAAAATATACTTGCCTAAGTATTTTTGGATCTGTAATATATCGTATTTTTTTGAATACGAATATCAGCTTCCGAATTCTATTATTTTGAGCTTCCATATGTTGTTTGAAGGAAAGGGTTTCATCTATTATAATACCCAGGTATTTTATTTTATCAGTCTTCTTAATATTGGGACACTTACACTGGCTATCTGCAGGGACTGGGCAACAATGAGCGTGCAACGCTGAGGGGATTTTGGCTATATGCTTGCGCATCGAAAACTTAATGTAATTTGTTTTCTCTGCATTTAGAGTTAGTGAGTTATTTTGAAGCCATTTATTTACAATATTAAATCCGTGTTGCGCAAGCTTGTAGACTTCATTTTCTGAGTCAGCCGAAAAAAGTAAAGCAGTGTCGTCAGCGTAGGTAATGATAGTACCATGCTCTAGCTTTAGATTGCAAAGGTCATTTATGTAGATCAAAAAAAGGGTGGGTCCTCTAGGACCCACCCTTTTTTTGGTGTTCCCCAAGGAAGTATTCTAATACTTCCTTGGGGAACACCAAAAAATGTGGTTTTTTGAACAGCGCTGAGAACATCGCCAATCTTTACGCACTGGGAACGATCTTCTAAATAACTTTTGAATATTTTCAATTGGGTGCCTCTTACACCCATGATCTCAAGCTTGCGCAATAGAATTGGAATGGAAACTGTGTCAAAAGCTTTGGCGAGGTCCAGGAAAATTCCTACTGTGTCCCCTTGTCAAGTTCTTTCGCTAGATAGTCAGTCAGATTATGTACCTCATCGGCAGTTGAAACTTTAGGTCTAAATCCAAACTGTCTTTCAGACAGAATAGATTTATCTTCCAAATATTTCAACAACCTTTAGTTTATTATTTTCTCCAATATTTTTGACATAGAAGGTAGTAAAGAAATAGGTCTATAATTTGTCACTTGCTCTTTGCTGCCTGATTTATAGACAGGAATAATAACAGCCTTTTTGAGACACTCTGGAAACTGTCCTGAAGATAAACAAATGCGGAAAATGTAGGTCAGTGGTGGTACTAAAATGTCCTTGAATCTTTTAATAATTTTATTCGAAATGTTGTCCCAGCCAACTGCACAGTCTTCTTTCAAGGTCATGATTATACTATCTACCTCAGTCTCGTCAGTATCTAGCAGCGCGAAGGATGTTAAAGCAGTGTTTGAAGTTAAAGGAATGCTCGTCAGGTTTTGGAATTGACCCAGATTTTTTTCTGCCAGACACTTACCCACATTAACAAAGAAATCATTTGCTATGTTAGCGGATTCCACTGGTGACGAGTGTGCTTGTAATAAACTAGAAGATGACTCATATTGTTTTGTAGAATACGTTGCGTCTTTAATATATTTCCAGATCTTTTTACTATTTGTTCCAGCCTTTTCCAATGCCACTTTGTCGTAGTTGATTTTAATTTTCCTAAGAAGATCATTGCAGAAATTTCGATATCTTTTGTACGAAAGTTGCAACACAACATTTTCTGGATTAGATTTAGCTTTCATATGCAGTTTATCCCTATGTTTCATACAGCGAATAAGACCTGATGTGATCCATGGTTTAATGTTGTGATTTTTGTTGCTCAGCTGCAATACGACTGTGTTTTTCTGAATTGCATTTCGTAAGTTTTCAATTACAAACAATATGCAAAACTGCGGGTCAGCGGAATTATAGACTGGATCAAAATCGATGACGCGTAAATCTTCTTCAAGTTTATTTATATTCAGTTTAGAAATTTTGCGAGTGCCTTGTTTAGGAAATTTGCAATTTAGTGTTAGTAGGGCAGCATTGTGATCGGTTATTGTTGAGTTAACAACAAGTGCTAGTGAAGGGAAATTCGATTTAAGCATAATATGATCCAAACAGGAGCCACTGTGATGTGTAGGAAAGCTGTGTGCTGGGAGCAGGCCATGAAAGGCGCATAGGTTGAGGTAGTCCTGAGCAGAAGCATCAGCACTTCCTGGAAGAATATTGATATTAATATCTCCAATTACAATCGTGTTTTTGATGGATGACAGGTTCTGCAAGGTCTCATTCAGAGAGTCAGTAAAATTGCTAGTATTTTTAAAAGACGGAGGTCGATATAATGCTAATATCGCAAAATCTGATCCAATTTTAACTAACAATCTGTTACAGTCGTGCATACCGGGTTCCTCAACAGAGACGTTCAGATGATTTCTTGCATAAACTATCACACCATCATTTTGGTTGTAATTTATAGTACTTCTATACATATTATATCCCGGGATTAGTGGTATGTTATATTGTTTGGCAAGCCAGCATTCGGTTAAAACAATAACGTCACAATTTATGTTTAGCCGTTGCTGAAATGTGCTAAAGCTATCAAAATTCTTAAAAACACTGCGAATATTTTGTGTTAATATGGTTAGTGGAGATTTGTAGCCGGATAGATATTGTTTGCAGTTTTCAGCTTCACAAACTTTGGACTCGGATACAGAGAAATTATCTAAATCATTAATTAAACTATTTATCATAATAGTAGTTTAAATAAGAATATTAAATAAAAAGGCAGAAAAATACCTAATTAACGGCGCTCTTAGGCGCCTCCATAATCTACAGAATTGATGTACCTTTTTTCAGCCAATAATTTCGCCGGGCAGTCAGCAGCACCTGTGTTATGCTTGTCTGGCTTTTTGAAATGCAAGCAAGTAGCGCATTTTGGTTCGTCAGCCTTTTTTGGACATTCTTTTACTGAGTGACATTGATCACCACAGTGACCGCAGGTCTGTCGACATGACTTGGCCGCATGTCCATACTGCTGACACTTATAGCATCGTGTGACCAAAGTAAAGTCTCTCACAGGGCATGATGACCAATTTACAAAAACTCGGTCTTGTGATATCAGGGCTTTGCGTATGACTGCAGATACCTCAACAATGTAATTACATGTCTCCGAGTCTTTCTTACCTGACTTATGACTTAATTTAATTAGGCTCAAGAACGTCTCAAGGCTGCAATCCTGAAGTTTTTCGGCTAAGTTCTGGTTGTACACACAGGTAAAAACCTCATTTTCTTGCATGTCTGTAGGCACTCCTATAATTACAACCCTAGGCTTTCTTTTATGGGGCTCGTCGACTGTTAGGCCTGATTTGGTGAGCTGCACCGATTGCCTCAGCTTCTCAATGTCATCCTTCGTCTCGGTGCTGATGATAACACCGCCGTTCTTCGTCTTGCGCAGGCCTCTCACGTGGAGCTTCAATTGTTCGGGTCTGATAATTTTCTGGACAAGGGTTTTCGTCTCATCGCTGGTCTTCAATTTGTCACTCGGATAGATGGCCACAGAACTTACGTGACTTGGCTGGATAAAATTGTTGGCACCTTTCCTCACCATGTCAGCAAAGGAAGATCCCTGGGCAGGTTTCGTCGACTCTTCTATACTCAGCTTAAGGTTCTGTAGCTGCTGCGAAAGATCGAGTTGATTTTCCAGAGTTCTGACGGCGTATTGCGATTGGAGGGCTTTAGTTTTGACGGACTGGTACATGACGGCCATCTGCGAGGTCCCGTAACTAATCTTCCGGGTTAAGTTAATGATGCGCGTTTTCTGCTCCACATTCAGCATTCCCTCATTTGCAATAGCGCACACCTCCTTCAGGTTCTGTTCAATAATCGCCATCCAGTTCTGAAGTTCTGCTGTCGAAACAACTGCAGGGGCATCGTTCCTTTGGATAGGCGCTTGAGGGGTAGAGGCGGGTACGGCAACGGGCACAGGGGTAGAGGTGGGTACGGCAACGGGCACGGGGGTAGAGGTGGGTACGACAACGGGCACAGGGGTAGAGGTGGGTACGACAACGGGCACAGGGGTAGAGGTGGGTACGACAACGGGCACAGGGGTAGAGGTGGGTACGACAACGGGCACAGGGGTAGAGGTGGGTACGACAACGGGCACAGGGGTAGAGGTGGGTACGACAACGGGCACAGGGGTAGAGGTGGGTACGGCAACGGGCACAGGGGTAGAGGTGGGTACGGCAACGGGCACAGGGGTAGAGGTGGGTACGACAACGGGCACAGGGGTAAAGGTGGGTACGGCAACGGGCACAGGGGTAGAGGTGGGTGCGGCAACGGGCACAGGGGTAGAGGTGGGTACGACAACGGGCACAGGGGTAGAGGTGGGTACGACAACGGGCACAGGGGTAGAGGTGGGTACGACAACGGGCACAGGGGTAAAGGTGGGTACGACAACGGGCACAGGGGTAGAGGTGGGTACGACAACGGGCACGGGGGTAGAGGTGGGTACGACCCCGGGCAGAGGTGCACTGGTGCTAGGCACAGGTGTAGAAGGCGGGGAGCGAACACATTTACTACTCCGGTTGAATGGACTGTCCTCCATCATGAACCAGGATAATATATTGTTCCTTTTAAACACCGGTCATTTCTACTAATAATACACCTTACACAAATGTACTGTACAAGTATGCTTTACTAATGGCTATTTGTAACTAGGTCACAATTTCGCAAGTGATTATTTGTTTATTGCAATAATTGTTCGATACGTCTGTTCACTACGACCGGCAATTAAGCAATCTCCAAAAATTCAGAAAACTGAACTTTTAAAAGTCTTATTGCCTTGAGTTACGGTCCATTTCACTTTGTTCTGACTGTACAGGGGGGATAAAAAATGACCTATATTAAATAGAAATCGATTCAGTAAACGATTCTGAACAAACTATTTTCAGGATGTGCGTTAATTATGTTACATGTTGTATAATACTAAAAACTGGAATCTATAATCAAATCAAATCAAATCAAATCACTTTTTATTTGTTAACACAGGTACAGAAATACAGATCTTATAATTGACAAAATCGAGCGCTATGTTATGCCAGTAGCAGGCTTACAAATATCGTGAGCATCTAGCTCAAGATAACAATTTAAAGTTTCTAAAAAATATATTGAAAATCATGCATATGTATTATATTTAATTAGGAAAAAGAAAAATTGCAAATAGGTAGGATATACAATGCAAGTAGGTAAATTTTTATAATCTTCTGCAGCTTCCACAATACATTAACATGGGATCAATTCACCTTTTTCTTCTTTGCGTGTTGATAGACACAAATAATGCCCGACCAGTGCAATCAATTAGTTTGCCCCAATGGTTGTGGAGCAGGACCAGCATGTAGCCAAGCATTTTTATCATCAATTTAATCCCCCAACTTATAATATGCTTGCCTACATAGTGTGCGTTTTATACAAGATTTAAATTTCGTCTCATTCAGTTGAAGAATGTGGGGAGGTATTTTATTGTAACATTTCAAACAGTACCCCATGAGATGAATCTACAAGCAAGCCTGAAACCTGGCTGAACTAGTTGGTCCCTATTTCTAGTGTTATAGTGGTGTCTGTCACCTCTTTTACTGAATAAATGCAGATTTTTCCTAATGTACATGATGTTTTCATAGATGTATTGACAAAGTACTGTCATGATATTAATTTCCTTAAACATTTCTCTTAGAGAATCGCGTCTACGTAATTCATATATGGCTCTGATGGCTCTTTTCTGCAGAATAAATATGGACTCGATGTCTGCAGCCCGTCCCCATAGTAAAATACCGTATGACATAATACTACGAAAATGACTAAAATAGACTAGCCTCGAGGTATCAATATCAGTAAATTGACGGATTTTTCTAACAGCATATGCAGCTGAACTCAGCCGTCTTGCAAGAGATGTTAATTGTAACCTTGAGTCGAGCGTGATTCCCAAGAAAACCGTTTTATCGACAAATTCTGGTTTCTCTAGATGCAATATTATGTCACAATCACTACTTTTGACATTTGGTAGAGCAAATCTAATGCACTTAGTTTTTTTTTCCATTTAGTACTAAATTATTAGCAGAAACCAATTATGGACCTGCAGTAGGGCGTTATTTACGTCGTCAAGATCAATGGCACGTATAGACTGCTAAACATCATTTACTACTCGGAGACTATTGGCACTATATCGACAAAAATTAGCGAGGTGTGTTCTGTACACCACTATAAAATGGTCCAGGTTGTTCCGTGGATGAGGCCACCCAGGCCACATCCACGGACCAACCTAGGCAGGCACCGGTTAACCTGAAGATCGAACTTAGTGGCTGTATTAATAATTAATTTCCAATAAATAGCTTGTGGCTTAATTATTAAGCCACGAGCTATTTATTGGAAAGTATTGTACCTTCATTATCACTGGTCTGCAGTACACACGTGACCGTCGCATCTGAGGACATTTCACCATCGGAAGTGCCTGCGTTGGCCACCAGCTGGTATGATTCCTCTCCATCTTGGCACCTGCAATAAATTTGGTAGGTGTTAGTTTTAAACCGGCTTCAAAAGAGGAGGAGGTCTTATGTTTAGTTGTAATATTTCTCTTTTTAGGGTTCCGCACCTCAATAGGTAAAAAAGGAACCCTTAAAAGATCCCTTTATTGTCCATCTGTCACAAGCAAGTTGAAATTTATACCAGATACCGAGGTCAAAAATCAAGGTCCTGAGTCAACACGATAAAAAGATATGGGCAAATTTAGATTTTCACGAAAACTTGTAAGTACCAAAATTTTTCTTAATTTTCAACTTTTTTTATTTTTCGTAATTTTCCCTTTACTTGTGCTGTAAGACCTTGCTTTTAACCAAAATTGACAATTCTAGGTCAACCGGAAGCACCCTATAGGTTTTGGGTCGAAAACCAATATGGTAGTTCCTGTTGACCTAGAATCACGAAAGGCAAAAAGCAAGGACTTACATCACATGTAAAGGAAAAAATCTGAAAACCGTAAATATGTAGTTTAATAACAAAATAAAAAGCAATTCTACTATTACAAACTTATTATTTGCGGTTGGTGCAATAGCCGTTTCATGGAATCGAACAGCAAAGTTAAGTTTGTCCTTTAAAAAGTTTGTACGGAACCCTCGGTGCGCGGGTCCAACTCGTACTTGGCCGGGTTTTTTATATGTGTTCATAAACATTTCCGTCAATTACTGACCGATTTCAACAAAGTTGAGAAAAGGCTACGCAGATTATGATAGAAGATATACAATTAGACATACCTGACAAGTGTCAGATTGAGCAGGTCTAGCTGTACCAGCCCCTTGGTGGTGTCCAACACCTGCATGTATTTGGCTTCTTGGTCCTCCCCATCGCCCAGGTCTGGAAGGCTGTGGGACTCCTGCTGTAAATTAAAGAAAATATTATTCAAGTTTTACCAAATTTGGTAGGCAGATTATTTATTTATTTAGTACAGCTGTACATATATGTATAATCTCAACATGAATGATGTAACCAAGATTTTGTAACAATATTTTGATTTAAAAGAGTGTCCATGGAGTTTCTTGCCCGTTCTTCTCCATAGAGATCTACGCTAGAGAATGGGCAACTGCAGTACTTTCTCAAGTTATTATTCCTCACGATGTTTTCCTCCACCGAAGCAAGTGATAATAGGCTAGTTTCCACCATCAATAAATTCCAAATCTATCCGTCGTATAGTCCGTCAGTATTGGAAAATAATGGACACGTTTTTTTTTTTGTTTTTGTAAAAAAATGAATATTGACAAAGATAAAACGCATCAAAACTCGAGAGTGGGGGCTCGTGACGTCACAACTCACTAAAAATTATAGCACGGTATGACGTATTGAGAATTTAAAAAGCGTCGTCTCTTCGTCAATTTTGGTTTAAGTTACAAAAGAAAAAATACGTGTCAAATATTTTTTGATAATATAACTGACGGACTAATTAGATTTTTTCAGGACACAAGCCTATTATACAATACGCACATGAATCAGAAAAATCAGAGGTGCGTACCTTAGGTTCGAACTTGAGACCTATGACTTGGCAGTACGACGGTCACATCACTAGGCTATCACTGCTCATATGTTTAAATTATATTATATAAAGCTGAATTACCACTGACTCACTCACTGACTCATTGACATAATTGTTCTCCCAGATGGTGGATGGGGAGGGGGGTATTTTTTGACAGATTCGTAAACAAGTAACTCCCGTGAGTATGGGAAAAGTCCCAAACCTACCCTTTTTGCTCCCCTTCCTCCCCCTCCCTATCGTATCTGGGAAACTAAGGGACCCGTATTTTTTGTTTTTTACGGATTCGTATAGAGGAGGCTCGGAAAAGTAAAAACCACTTTTCAGAGTTGGCCCCCTTTCCCCCCTTCTCCCCCCCTTTAGGCGGATCTCGGAAGTTAAGAGACTTGGAACATTTTTTTTTTCAGATTCGTAAGAAGGGGCAAAAAGTTGGTTAAAATCATTTTACAAAACTCCCCCCTCTCCCCCCCTTCACCCCTCCCCCCATTGTATCTCGGAAACTAGGACACGTAGCGGCATTTTGATTTTGACTATACTTTATTATTGAGGAGCGTTAAAATTTTTATACCCTCCCCTCCCCAACCTCCCCTTTCCGGTGGTAGGTAGGTCCTGAGTGGAGCGAACCTGCGAAACCGAGTGGAGCGAAGGGGGGAGGTGGCGAGCGAAGCGAGCCGGCGACCTCTGTAGCGTAACGAAGGTTGAGTGGGTGAAGCTCCCCTCCCCAACCTCCCCTAAAATTGAAAGGGCTGGAACTTAATTACGGTTAGAGATAGCTATCAGGTGTTTGAACAAATATTATAGTAGGTGTCGAAACCTGTCCGGTGGTAGGTAGGTCCTGAGTGGAGCGAAGGCGGGAGGTGGCGAGCGAAGCGAGCGGGCGACCTCCGTAGCGTAACGAAGGTTGAGTGGGTGAAGCGTAACTCAGCAAACTTTAGGGTAATGTTTTTTATGGAAAAAGGTCTGAGTTTTCAAATAAGGTTTTATTAGGGGTCCGTAGGGGTTTTCATACTGTTTTAGGGGTAATTCTAACGGATTTTCCAATTCATTTAGGGGTGCCTATAGATTCTCAAAATTTTATAAGGGTAAGTAATACTTCTCAAAAACACCAAACACGCGAGCTGCGCGCAGCTCGCGCACCCAAGAAAACTAGTTATACTATATAAAGCTCGATTACCACTCACTGACTCACTCACTGACAGAATTGTTCTCCCTGATGGTGGATGGGGAGGTAGGTATATTTTGACAGATTCGTAAACAAATAACTCTGAAACCTATGGGAAAAGTGCCAAACCTCCCCTTTTCGCCCCCCTTCTCACCCCTCCCTATTGTATCTCGGAAACCAAGAGACTTGGAACATTTTTTTTTTCAGATTCGTATAGAGGAGGCTCGGAAAAGTAAAAACCCATTTTCAGAGTTGGCCCCCTTTCCCCCCTTCTCCCCCCCTTTTGGCGGATCTCGGAAGTTACGAGACTTGGAACATTTTTTTTTTCAAATTCGTATAAAGGGGCAATGCATTAGTCGAAATCATTTTTCAAAACTCCCCACTCTCCCCCCCTTCACCCCTCCCCCCATCGTATCTCGGAAACTAGGACATGTAGCGGAATTTGGTTTTTACTATATTTTATTATTGAGGGTCGTTGAAATTTTTATACCCCCCCCCCTCCCCAACCTCCGCTTTTCTACCCTTGGCTTTCTGGTGGTAGGTAGGTCCTGAGCGGAGCGAACCTGCGAGACCGAGTGGAGCGAAGGGGGGAGGTGGCGAGCGAAGCGAGCCGGCGACCTCCGTAGCGTAATGAAGGTTGAGTGGGTGAAGCTCCCCTCCCCAACCTCCCCTATAATTGAAAAGGGCTGTAACTTAATAACGGTTAGAGATAGCTATCAGGTGTTTGAACAAATATTATAGTAGGTGTCGAAACCTGTCCGGTGGTAGGTAGGTCCGTAGCGTAACGATGATTGAATGGATGAAGCGTAACTCAGCAAACTTTAGAGTTATTTTTTTTACGGAAAAGGTCTGAGTTTTTAAATAAGGTTTTGTTAGGGGTCCGTAGGGGTTCTCATACTGTTTTAGGGGTAATTCTCACGGAATTTCCAATTCGTTTAGGGTTGCCTATAGATTCTCAAAATGTTATAAGGGTAAGTAATACTTTTCAAAAACACCAAACACACCCAAGCAAACTAGTTATACTATATAAAGCTCGATTACCACTCACTCACTGACAGAATTGTTCTCCCAGATGGTGGATGGGGAGGTGGGTATATTTTTGCAGATTCGTAAACAACTAACTCTGAAACCTATGGGAAAAGTGCCAAACCTCCCCTTTTCACCCCCCTTCTCACCCCTCCCTATCGTATCTCGGAAACCAAGAGACTTGGAACATTTTTTTTTTCAGAATCGTATAGAGGAGGCTGGGAAAAGTAAAAACCACTTTTCAGAGTTGTCCCCCTTGTCCCCCTTCTCCCCCCCTTTAGGCGGATCTCGGAAGTTAAGAGACTTGGAACATTTTTTTTTTCAGATTCGTATAAAGGGGCAATGCATTAGTCGAAATCATTTTTCAAAACTCCCCACTCTCCCCCCCTTCACCCCTCCCCCCATCGTATCTCGGAAACTAAGAGACCCGTATTTGTGTTTTTTACGGATTCGTATAGAGGAGGCTAGGAAAAGTAAAAACCGGTTTTAAAGGTGCTCCCCTTTCCCCCCTTCTCCCCCCCTTTAGGCAGATCTCGGAAGTTAAGAGACTTGGAACATTTTTTTTTTCAGATTCGTAAGAAGGGGCAAAGAGTTGGTCAAAATCATTTTTCAAAACTCCCCCCTCTCCCCGCCTTCACCCCTCCCCCCATCGTATCTCGGAAACTAGGACACGTAGCGGCATTTTGATTTTGACTGTACTTTATTATTGTGGAGCGTTACAATTTTTATACCCTCCCTTCCCCAACCTCCCCTTTCCGGTGGTAGATAGGTCCTGAGTGGAGCGAAGCTGCGAGACCGAGTGGAGCGAAGGGGGGAGGTGGCGAGCGAAGCGAGCCGGCGACCTCCGTAGCGTAACGAAGGTTGAGTGGGTGAAGCTCCCCTCCCCAACCTCCCCTAAAATTGAAAGGGCTGTAACTTCATAACGGTTAGAGCTAGCCATCAGGTGTTTGAACAAATATTATAGTAGGTGTCGAAACCTGTCCGGTGGTAGCTAGGTCCTGAGTGGAGCGAAGGCGGGAGGTGGCGACCTCCGTAGCGTAACGATGATTGAGTGGGTGAAGCGTAACTCAGCAAACTTTAGGGTAATGATTTTTATGGGAAAAGGGAGGAAGAGTTTTTT
The DNA here is from genome assembly GCA_963853795.1 of Xestia rhomboidea. Lineage (NCBI taxonomy): Eukaryota > Metazoa > Arthropoda > Insecta > Lepidoptera > Noctuidae > Xestia > Xestia rhomboidea. The sequence goes on from OY970783.1 coordinate 2,392,118, forward strand.
AAATAAGGTTTTATTAGGGGTCCGTAGGGGTTTTCATACTGTTTTAGGGGTAATTCTAACGGATTTTTCAATTCATTTTGGGGTGCCCATTGATTCTCAAAATTTTATAAGGGTAAGTAATACTTCTCAAAAACACCAAACACGCGAGCTGCGCGCAGCTCGCGCACCCAAGCAAACTAGTCTATCTATATATATAAAAAAAAATTAAACCCGTTTTCCTTGGTCACGGCATCACGCGTGAATGGCTGGACCGATTTCACTAATTCTTTTTTTGTTGTATTTGTTATTATTAGGAGAAGGTTCTTACGGAAAAAAATATTAAGAAAATCTCTCAGAAATATTGCAAAATATATATTTAATTTTGCATATTTAAAAGAACGCGCGTAACGAATGTCAATGTCATTCACAGCCATAGACTATATTGAAAGAGCATTGTTTGTTCGGAAACGTGGTTACTTAATTAAATTCGAGCATCATTTGTTCGGAAACATCTTTTAAGGGTGTCTCACACTCTCTCTAACCATCTCTCTGTCTCTCTTATATATCGCAGACGAAGTTGCGCGGGTCAGCTAGTGATAAATAAATATAGAAGTAATATTTTCTTGGTAAAATTCAAAAGGCTACCCGACGCAAATGGGATTCTTACCCGTTCTCTCTCAAATGGAGTCACTTCTACGATTTGTAGTTGACCTGAAAATAAATAAAACAAAATGTTACATAACATCACGCCTGTAATTCTTTAAAGGTTGGGCAGAGGTGTACCTAATAGTACGCCCACATTTCGCTAGTTACGTTTAAGTCACAACTACACCACTAACTTGCAGTACTCTGAGTTTAGACTCAAAAATAATCAAAGCTTGTTAAAAAATATATAAATAATAATAATACCAGCCTATTACTGTCCCACTGCTGGGCAAAGGCCTCTTCTCATACAGCGAAGGCACGAGCATTGATCACCACGCTTGCTCAAGACGGGTTGGCGATTTCAGACTTATATTAATTATAAGTCCAGGTTTCCTCACGATGTTTTCCTTCACCGATGTTTGTGATGTCCAAGATAAACTTAGAAAGTACATATGAATTGAAAAAGTCACATTGGTACTTGCTTTACTTACTTAAAAAATATATGTAAAAAAAAAGAAAACTACAGGGTTATTTGTAAAACACCGACAACCTCTCAGAACTGTGTTACTAACATCATAATCAACCACTTTTGTTCTATGACTTTTAAAAATTCATCATATTTTAGTTCATCAAATTTTCGTACAAAAATAAAATATTTAAATTGAACGCTCTAAATGTTAAGACATCTATGCGAAGCAAAAGAAAGCGATAGTACAATAGTGAGGGGAGCGGGGTCAGGGCGGCGAGGGCCCGTAAAAGCGTTCAATTTAAATATTTTTTTATGAAAATTTGATGAACCCAAATATGATGAATTTTTAAAAGTCATAGAACAAAAGTTGTTGATTATGATGTTAGTAACACAGTCCTGAGAGGTTGTCGGTGTTTTACAAATAACCCTGATGAAGTCTTTCCTTGGCAATCTTAGAGCAGTCATGGTCATGGTCATTAACAAAAATTGCCTTAAGGTGGATGCTCCAGGGTAGCCCGCGAAATTCAAATTTTCTTACGTTTTTTGCAATTTGCAAGTCAGTGTCAGGTTGTATGTTGATTAAAATATTGTTCGCGACTGTAAGACGTATGTAGTTACAGAATTGTAATCATTAAAATCAAGATAAAAAAAGAAAGAGAGAGTTCATTTGATCAAGCTCTTGGACTATACCTTAGTAATTGAACTCATATCTTCTAAACAAAGACCCTTATAATTCTGATTTTAATTCGATCGAATTTCAAGATTATAATACTGTAAAAACATACGTCTTATGGCCGCGAATCATATTTTAATCAACATACAACCTAGCACTGTCCAAAAAACGTAAGAAAATTTGAATTTCGCGGGCTACCCTGGAGCATCCACCTTAAACTGCTTGTATGCTTACCATCCTTATACTCTGCAGACAGGATCTGTCCGTCAGAAGTCTCTACAGTCACTTCTTCCTCATCAGACATGATGAACTAGATCTGAAAGTTAAAAAAATAAAACTTATTTATTTTATAAATAATAAAATAAAAATTAAAAGCCTTTTATTTCTACACTCAATTAAATTTGCGCACTTTATAACATTATGTACTCATTCCTAATTAAATATTAGTTGTTTTAGTCTTTAACTTCGGTCTACTTAAGGTCGGGAGACCCTTTAAAAGATTGGCTGACAATATAGCGCAGACCGCTGGCTCAAACGGGCTAAATATTGCCAAGGACCGTGAGAAAAAGATGGAGGCGGCCTTTACCCGTAATGGGGCTACATCTCCAACATTTAACAAAAACTAACACTATTATATAGGTTAAGTTAAAGACTTATTTATTTTAACTGATCTAAAACCACACATGTTATCCCCAAAGGGGAATAAGAAAAAAAATAAAATTAATAGAGTGAGCTTATGGCCATCAACTGGGCACAGTCCAGATGCCGGAGATGCCACTGAGATTCTGGAATTAAAATAACACTTTGCTTGACCTAAGAATAGAACGGACATCTAGCCTGCCAGCTGCACTTCCAACCACTAGACTTATTAGGCAGCCAAGCGTTTTTCTATAAAGGTGCAAGTTGGCAGCGGGCGACACGAAGCCGCCGCAGACGACGTGTCGTCGCTTCATGTCGCCGCGACACGTCGCCGCCTCATGTCGCTGCAGTCATGATTTCATTTCATTGTCAGCGACACTACTGATCTGCGGTCGGGCGACACTTGTGTCTGCCGCTCGACGACGCGCTTCATATCACTTGCTTCGGAGGGAATTTCATAGAAATACATGGAAACCAGTAGTGTCGCTGCGACACGTCGTCTGCGGCGGCTTTGTGTCGCGTGCTGCCAACTTGCACCATAAAAGTTATTTTGGCTTGTGAATTCGGTTGTTGACAATATACAAAATAATGTTTTTCTGCTACCACTGCCTTGAGAGAACAGATAAAAGTATTTCTCCTTTGGATGATACCAATATCATCCAAAGGTGTGAAGGATGACATGGCTAGAAAGGAGGTGCCTGCTGAGATGACGAGTAATAGAGAAGTATGGAAGAAGACATTCTGCGACGACCCCAAATAAATTGGGACAGGGTTAAAAAATAACAGGTTTAAACTGAATGCTTATGAAAGTTTAAGGAGTAACTTAGGCTTTTATTTTAGAAAAAGGATTAGGGTTACATGAAAAAGCCATGAAATTGTTAATAGTAAGTAATATTTGTCTAATAATTTCACATGGACCAGCTCACAGGCAACAGCTAGTCAGTAATAAATTTGCTGTAGGTGATTGTTATAGATTATTGTTATTATTGTTTTATGCTGTCTTTGAAGTGATAGTATCTTAGAACTAGGGCTGACCAACATTTGGAATAATTAGAGAAGCAGACAAGAGAGTATTGTTGTGTAGGGCATTATAATGTTTGTTAAGTTAGCAATAGTTGTGATTTTAGAGGTACATTCTCTAAATAAATTGCTTGTTACTTCTGGGTATTTTTCAAAGCTGAGTAAAATATGTAAACATGGTACAGTTTTGTACAGTTTTATGCTGTCGCTAAGCGTAGCATGGGGGCTGTTTCAGTGTAAATATGATAGAAAACCGGAGTCCTAGAGTCTAGTAAACGGTTTGTTGATTTACAAAGAAAATGTAATTAAATTACTAGGTGTGTAGGTGAAATTTAAGACTAGGCACCTCGAAATGTACGTCATGTGGTCATAGTTCCCAACATACATGAAACCAACAGCCATTTTACAGCAAATAAACGCGTTATTCTTATTTTCGAGTAAATAATAAACAAACTATACGTCAATCAAATAATGTTTGTCAAAGATTCTTGCAACACCAAATTCGTAATGCGGTGTTTCTATGCTATGGCGATGACTTTTAATTTTATTATTGCAACAATCAATACTCACATTTAATGGCAACAATGAAGATTTTTAGCATTGAATTTCACTGAAATATGCGTCCACGGGATGGATAACACGATGGATTACAGGAATATACTTGGTTCAGCCGACGAAAATGGCGTCGGCATTAAATAAAATATATTTTTCTTTGTAAAATACGAGTGAAAGACATCTCTGCATTCTGCCAGGGTTGCCAGTAGGAATTTTGTTTACCCACAAAATGAAACCGAAATTAAAAGTTGTGGATTGTTTTATCATATTTAATTTTGTTGATACTTTTTCATCTTACAAATATGTATTTTAATAATACGTATTTTTTTTTTCACATTTAAAAAATATTTATGTATATAAAGGGATACATACAGGTTGCTCCCGGCCATTTCCCCGCTAGATGGCGTTAAAGTCGACATTTTTTAGTTTATTTGGGTTTTTGTGTAATTGGAAAATTATTAGGTCGTAGGAGTAGCGCTTGCAATTAGAGGACATTGCGCTTTATCGAACTGGGTTATATCATTGCCACAAAATCCACCCAATTCGACTCAATTACGGATTTTAACATGCTATTGAATAGTGTTGTTTACACACACAGACGTGGGTGAGTATCTAAGCCCTACGTTTACGAGGATTGACACTAGATAGGGTGAATGAAAAAAAACAAGTTTTTCATTTTTCTATGTGGGTAGATTGGGTTAGCAGAACTACATAACGCCACCTGCTACGGTATATATGTACGGTCGACCAAGATATTTGGTTTATATTTTACAATGTAATTTGTGGGTCAAATAGCTTGTTCGACCGTAAGATAGGTATAAAATTAAAAGTTTGTATTTGTTGGCGTATACTATTTATTTATTATTTTGGGAAATAAATTATGTCAACATTGATTACAATAAAACACAGTTTTATTTTAATACATTACACTATTGATTTTTTTTATCAAAACAAGTATTTGAAGTAAATTATGCTGATTTGTAATAGTACCAACTATTACAATAATTAGATATTTCATAACACGGAAACTATAATTCTTATACAAGAGATAACAACAAATCTAAAACACGGTTATTTTTGCTATAACAACGAGGAAGGTGAAAAAAAAATATTTCCTAATTTCGAAGTAATCAACAAAAGCTTTTGAAATGTGGTAAGCTTTTTTGGTAATTGTTCGTACTGTAATCCTGCCTTTATAGAGTTCTAGCGTGTTACAATATTTCCCGTGTGTTGCATACGAACATGTGTGTTACAATTTCTAGTGCGTTATGGTACAAATTTTGTGAGCCCCACCCATAAGGGTTCCGTTTTTTCATTTTTTTTTACGGAACCCTAAAAAATACTAAAAGTTCAATGTAAAGAAGGTACCTTAATAAAAATTGGACAAGTGTGAGTCTTACTCGCACCACCGAGGGCTACAATTTGTATGTTTATGGTTGTCTTTAAACATAAGTCGAATTGAAGAACAAAATTAATTTTGCAGTTTAAATAATACGTCTTCAGAGTGTCCGTTTCGACTGCTCGGCCACGGTGTCGTAGAAGAAAAACGACTACGTCAACATTACGAAGGAATTTGTAAAACACTAACAATGAAAGTCGCAAATTCGTAGATCCAATATTCAAAAAGTTATAAAGGTTTAACCATGGCCGCGCGATCCGCACATGGAGAACCGCGCGACCACGCAGTTCTCTTAAACGGAGCTTCGTAGAGGTCCCATTCTTTTTGCTAACCACTGATACGATTTCGAAGAAAATGTAGATAGTATAATTAACGCCCTTTTTTTTCGGATGGGAAATCATCAAATGACTTCTCCCGCTCTGGGCGGAGCAGGAGGGAGTGTCAGACTTTTACTGACTAAAACCCATCCATGTTCCTTCATCGCCCTTTGTGTTCCGGGGCCACGGTATCTCTTTCGAATAGTCCCGCAGCCCATAATTAAAGCCCTAATGTTTGGATTTCATGACTTACAGCACTTAAATGATAGTGCAGTGATTGTGCGTGAGTGAAAACAATAGTGCAACAAGACGCAAAAAATCTTTTGTGAGCCAACAAAATATTCGTCGAAAAATTTCAACGGTGAACATGGATCGAACGAACAATTGAAAACGTAAGTTTTACTCTTTTATTATGAAATATGGTGTAGGAAACAGTATTAGCTAGGTCAAAATTAGTTAAAAATCATGATTTTTCATGTCTTCGAAGCATAAATCATCATATTTATGTAGATTCAAGTATTTTCAAGTCAAGGTCAATAACATTACGCAATAAATGTATTCTAATAGGTATTTTGAGTAGATTCTAATAAGATTATTGTATATCAGACTCTTATGAGAATCATTTAATAGGTTTCTTATATAATTATTACATTCGTTCTAAAGTTTCGTGTAAATTAAATCAGTAGGTAGTCCAATAAAAAAGAAATGCGGCCACAGCTCTTAGCGCAGCAAGTTTTTTCATATACCTTCATCTCATAACATAACATTTAAAATTCTCAAGTAGTTTTACAAGTGTTGTTTATATTCTAACAGATGCTCGCACGATTCCGAAACGTGAAACTGTTTACCTTTTGCGATAAGCGCTAGTATAATTCAAGTGGTAGGCACTTGAGCGCGCGCGGTCAGATGACGCACGCGATGACGTAACCAGGTGGGGAGGGAGGGGTATAACCGTTATTTATGTCGGCAATCGAGAGGACTTTAGTATTGTTTCGGGAAATGTGTTTTAAATGTGATTTTGTTCGTTGCGGTATTTTTTATTTTGGCTGAGATTGCGTATTTATTATTTTATTAAAGGTGTTCATTTTACCGGCTGCTCTTATGAGAATCCTACAAGAGTAAAAAGGATGGAATATTCTCGCTCTTGCTGATTACCTGTTTCCAATTGGTTGCGTAAGCAAATCTTGCTCACCTTTTTGGCTCTACCATCTCTATCAACGTGACGTCAGCCATCAGTTTAAAAGACAGAGACAGCAATATTAACGTGCAATGTTAAAAAGAGATACGTATTTCTGTTTTAAAAACGTGATGATCTATAGTATTTTCTAATTATATAAGGCAAAAATATAAAATACAATAAAAGTAATCTTGGAAAGTGATAGCTCTTTTTAATTTGTCTTTGACAATTTTTTAATACTTAAGGTTGAAGCTCCGACCGACCGTCCATACATTTTTGTCTCGTAAAAGACACTAAACACAGACACTCTTTCTTTCAAACTAATCGTTTAATCGGTTGCGTTCGAAACCAAAGATCTAGAAAAATATTGTTACATTTTATTTATCTTTATATTTCAATGTTATCTTTATTTCCTGGTAGAATTGGTCGACAAATAAGAAGACAAAATCAGATTAGATAAGTTACTTATTTAAAATAAAGCACAAAATAGATTGTAAGTAACTGATTTATATTTGTTTCTGAACGCACCATAACAATTTGACGTGAACTAGCGAGAGCTTGGTAAGATATGTACCTACTACAAAATAAAACCAACTAATATTAATGTATGTCTGACTGTCTGTCTGAAACTGTTAGCAAAATGCGTAAAAGGTGTCCCGCCCGGCAAAGCTATATTTTGCACATGTTTGCAAGTTTAATTTTGTGACTACTTTGGTAGTTAACCGATTAATAATTATATCAATTGTTGACCAAAAATATATTCAAACACATTCAAATATTAAGAAACACTGACTTTGTTTGTACTCATCACTGCTACGTATGACGTAGGTAATTAGTATTATGACGAGATTTCATAAAAATCACGGGTCAACTTGCTGTTTCAAATACCACCGAAAAAAATAGAATTGCGTTTTTAGAATAAATAATTACTATACCTACGATAAATTACATTATAGTCTACTAAATAATATGAACTAAATATATACTAGAGAAATAATGCAATTTGAATCAATGAAAATGTATAGCATACAAAATTTTATACGCAAGAAATTCCGCGCGCAAATCATAGCGCGTCACAACCGAAATAAGAATGTATTTTATAACAGTCTATACAAGTGAACGAAGTTTGTCAACGCTTTGTTACGTCAACAATGCATGTAGGTCAAGGTTAGGAAGAACGGCATCGTTGCTTATAACCTACTTACGACTATTGGTATTTATGTTGCCACACAACAATAATAAGTAAGAAAAGTTTAAAAAAAAACAAAACATTGATGTTTATGTTTTCAGTTTTATGTTATTTTATATTGTTTTTGTTTTGAACGGCTGGAAAGGGAATTAACCAATTATTGAACTTTAAGATATTGATTTATCAGAATTATAAGATCGTCTGCACGCCATCTAGCGTGTCAATGTCTAAACAACGCTTTTGGTTTGCTTGTCAAAAGTCACGCACACTACCTACTAAAGAAGTGTCAAATTTTGCCGGGATTTCACTATTGTTTTTCTCAGTAAATAATGTAAGTTATTGCCCAAAAAGGTCCGTTGCGTACACATTTCATTGTAGAGAAGTGATAAAACGATTAGTTTGAAAGAAAGAGTGTCTGTGTTTAGTGTCTTTTACGAGACAAAAATGTATGGACGGTCGGTCGGAGCTTCAACCTTAAGTATTAAAAAATTGTCAAAGACAAATTAAAAAGAGCTATCACTTTCCAAGATTACTTTTATTGTATTTTATATTTTTGCCTTATATAATTAGAAAATACTATAGATCATCACGTTTTTAAAACAGAAATACGTATCTCTTTTTAACATTGCACGTTAATATTGCTGTCTCTGTCTTTTAAACTGATGGCTGACGTCACGTTGATAGAGATGGTAGAGCCAAAAAGGTGAGCAAGATTTGCTTACGCAACCAATTGGAAACAGGTAATCAGCAAGAGCGAGAATATTCCATCCTTTTTACTCTTGTAGGATTCTCATAAGAGCAGCCGGTAAAATGAACACCTTTAATAAAATAATAAATACGCAATCTCAGCCAAAATAAAAAATACCGCAACGAACAAAATCACATTTAAAACACATTTCCCGAAACAATACTAAAGTCCTCTCGATTGCCGACATAAATAACGGTTATACCCCTCCCTCCCCACCTGGTTACGTCATCGCGTGCGTCATCTGACCGCGCGCGCTCAAGTGCCTACCACTTGAATTATACTAGCGCTTATCGCAAAAGGTAAACAGTTTCACGTTTCGGAATCGTGCGAGCATCTGTTAGAATATAAACAACACTTGTAAAACTACTTGAGAATTTTAAGGCGTTAATTATACTATCTACATTTTCTTCGAAATCGTATCAGTGGTTAGCAAAAAGAATGGGACCTCTACGAAGCTCCGTTTAAGAGAACTGCGTGGTCGCGCGGTTCTCCATGTGCGGATCGCGCGGCCATGGTTAAACCTTTATAACTTTTTGAATATTGGATCTACGAATTTGCGACTTTCATTGTTAGTGTTTTACAAATTCCTTCGTAATGTTGACGTAGTCGTTTTTCTTCTACGACACCGTGGCCGAGCAGTCGAAACGGACACTCTGAAGACGTATTATTTAAACTGCAAAATTAATTTTGTTCTTCAATTCGACTTATGTTTAAAGACAACCATAAACATACAAATTGTAGCCCTCGGTGGTGCGAGTAAGACTCACACTTGTCCAATTTTTATTAAGGTACCTTCTTTACATTGAACTTTTAGTATTTTTTAGGGTTCCGTAAAAAAAAATGAAAAAGCGGAACCCTTATGGGTGGGGCTCACAAAATTTGTACCATAACGCACTAGAAATTGTAACACACATGTTCGTATGCAACACACGGGAAATATTGTAACACGCTAGAACTCTATAAAGGCAGGATTACAGTACGAACAATTACCAAAAAAGCTTACCACATTTACGAGTAATGATGACCATGTGTGGGATATCAAAATAAAGGGCTTGAGGAGACAATTACAAAAACATAAGTCACTGTTAGGTTTTTAAACCCTAAGTAAGCTTTTTGCACTCCGTTTTTATTATTCTTTTCTCAAATGGAAATTGAAATACTTAATTATGTTTATAGTTTAAATTAAAGAGGAACTTGCTTTTGTTAACGTTAGAAATATTATTACAATCAAAAACAAATATTAATGTTATCTAAACGGTCACGCCATTGACCTAGCCCGCGAAAATTAATTTTCCTAAGTTGCAAATTGCAGCTCTGTATTAGTTCTTATGTGGATCGTTTTTATCTCCATTGTCTTCTTAGTAATATTTGCTCTTCTAGGTCAAAATGTGAGATTCTTATACTCGTTTATGCACACGCAAGCAAAAATGATATCCCCTTTTTGGACTCCACCGCAGTCGGTTAAAGACAATGTAAACCATGCTTAATGCTATCCAGTGTGTTACGTAACACACCATGTAACACACCATAACACACCGGAGCGAACACACGAGAATTTTTTAGTGTTTATTTGATTATAGCAGCCGCAATTTCAAAGAAATTTAGGAAAGAAATCCTTAATAGACGACATACAAAGGTATTTATTTAGTATCTGTACTTCATTATAGTGAAAAATAAACACATCTCTTGAAAATTCTTTGTTTAATATCCAATAATTTTGATGACCAAAAACACCCCAACAAGTCACCTCACTTTTGTGGGTAGACTAAAATGGTTGACATTAAATTGACATTTGATAGCTGTTGCTAAATGGTGCTGCCACCCTACAAAACAAGTTCTGGTGGGATTATGACTAAAATACGAAAGTTACCGAGCAACACATTACTTGTAACACACTAGAAGATTTTAACGGACATTTTTTAAATTTGTTGTATTTTAAGTAATTGTAATATTTTGCTAGATTTTCTGACAAAGTACTTTAAATTAACTCCCATACTAACAATAAAGACAAAAAGAAATAACATTAACAACGAAATAAAAAAATAAAAATCAAACATTGTTGACGGACGGCGCTGGGACATTTATGTTTTGTATGGAGCAAAAAAAATATCAAAAGTTTGATGAACTATAATTTTGTGAATATTGAAGTTTTGTGTACTTTATTTACACCCATTCCTTTGTTATGTTTTAAATTTAATGCAAAAAATAAAATTCTTTAAAAAAACTTTTTTAGACATACTAAAATTTAGGGACAAACAGGGGACCGCGAAATTTTTTCAAGAAGTACATGGGTGGGGCTCAAAAAAGATGAAAATCTAGCAAAATATTACAATTACTTAAAATACAACAAATTTAAAAAATGTCCGTTGAAATCTTCTAGTGTGTTACAAGTAATGTGTTGCTCGGTAACTTTCGTATTTTAGTCATAATCCCACCAGAACTTGTTTTGTAGGGTGGCAGCACCATTTAGCAACAGCTATCAAATGTCAATTTAATGTCAACCATTTTAGTCTACCCACAAAAGTGAGGTGACTTGTTGGGGTGTTTTTGGTCATCAAAATTATTGGATATTAAACAAAGAATTTTCAAGAGATGTGTTTATTTTTCACTATAATGAAGTACAGATACTAAATAAATACCTTTGTATGTCGTCTATTAAGGATTTCTTTCCTAAATTTCTTTGAAATTGCGGCTGCTATAATCAAATAAACACTAAAAAATTCTCGTGTGTTCGCTCCGGTGTGTTATGGTGTGTTACATGGTGTGTTACGTAACACACTGGATAGCATTAAGCATGGTTTACATTGTCTTTAACCGACTGCGGTGGAGTCCAAAAAGGGGATATCATTTTTGCTTGCGTGTGCATAAACGAGTATAAGAATCTCACATTTTGACCTAGAAGAGCAAATATTACTAAGAAGACAATGGAGATAAAAACGATCCACATAAGAACTAATACAGAGCTGCAATTTGCAACTTAGGAAAATTAATTTTCGCGGGCTAGGTCAATGGCGTGACCGTTTAGATAACATTAATATTTGTTTTTGATTGTAATAATATTTCTAACGTTAACAAAAGCAAGTTCCTCTTTAATTTAAACTATAAACATAATTAAGTATTTCAATTTCCATTTGAGAAAAGAATAATAAAAACGGAGTGCAAAAAGCTTACTTAGGGTTTAAAAACCTAACAGTGACTTATGTTTTTGTAATTGTCTCCTCAAGCCCTTTATTTTGATATCCCACACATGGTCATCATTACTCGTAAATGTGGTAAGCTTTTTTGGTAATTGTTCGTACTGTAATCCTGCCTTTATAGAGTTCTAGCGTGTTACAATATTTCCCGTGTGTTGCATACGAACATGTGTGTTACAATTTCTAGTGCGTTATGGTACAAATTTTGTGAGCCCCACCCACATCATTTTTGAGCCCCACCCTTATAGGATCACTCGTGCGTGTCTGTCTGTCCGTCCGTCTGTCACAGCCAATTTGCTCCGAATCTACTGGACCAAATCAGGTGAAATTTGGTAGGATGGTGTAATCCTATGACCCAAACACAGATCTGCAAAGTAAATAAATATTTAAAAAAAAAGGTTTATTTTCGGGGGACAAAAATAGTTTTGCAAACCTTACTGTGTCATATATCAAATGTAAGGGCTCGTTATGAGGATCGCAAATATATTTTTGTTATTATTGTAAAAAAAAAAAAAAAAAATTATTCATGAAAGAAGACAAAAATTGACCAAACCCTCCTTATCGGCTGTCGGTCGCCGCTGACGACAGCGTCGTAGTATTGTGCTTTAAAGAACACAATGTATACTAGTAAGCGACCGACCGTCAGCACGACAAGGCGGGCCTTAGGTTCCCAGGTATGATCCAGAACAAAAACATGATCACAATGACGGGGAGAACAAGTGCCTTTCGGCTTCGTTAAGGGACTATTTACACCCTTTATTAAAACCAGCAAATCTTATTGCGAATAGGTTGCGTCACAAATTAAAGTAAAACTAAGATAATCATTTTGTAGTTATTTATTGAGAAAATATTATTCTTGACAACTTACAATAACTTAAAAAGAGTAAACATGATAGGAACAACAACGATAATGTTTATTTACAAATAACTAAGTACCTACTTATTATGTAAATTACGGCTAAAGTCCCATAATCACTGGAAAACCAAGTTTCACAACAAGTTTGGGTAAAAAAACATGTTTCTTGCAACATAAAACATGTTTCTGGCAACAAAAACACATGTTGAGAACATGTTTTCTGTCAATGTTTCGGTCCGTTTTAACATCGTAGTAATGAGCACTATTATGTTAAACTAAAACTCAGAACATCTAGTTCAAAATAGATACATAAAGGCACTTTTGAATGAGAGGTTTTCTTTTTGAGTATTAAAAAAAAACGTAGTTTCCAAGAACTCTGTAGATGGCGTTGAAATGACTACGTTATTAGGTGCCAAAGCCAAAACGCTTAAAAAAAAAATTGCGTCACGTCACATACGCTCGTTGACAGACACTTTTTTTTTGCATAAGCTTCCGAATATAACCATTACATCCAAGTGAAATGATGTTGCAGTAACTAACCAAGTTCAGCGCCATCTATCCATCGACTAGGAAAGAGTTTAAAAAGAAAATCCCTCATTGTCAAAAACAAAAAGTTGAAGGTAGATTCCAGTCACAGGTATATTAACTGTGAAAGTACTGTAGTTGTCCACTCCAAAGCGTAGATCTCTATGGAGAAGATTGGGTAAACTCCAAAGGCACTAAGCAATGTATATTTTTTTGCGGTTATACCTAAGATAATCTTAAGTTTAATCTTAATAACGGTTTTGACTGACAACAGTCAAAAGTAGTTTTGACCGATTAACAGTTAGGGCCTAAGCACACGGCGTATTTTAAACGCGCAGATGACGAGCGTATATGCGCTTCAAACGAGATTTGAACGCAACCTTGTAACCTAAGCACACGGGGCGATTGTGAAACGCGCTGCGATACAGACGCGCTGTAGTCGCTCGTAGCTAGGCGCGCGCCCCTACCCCTCCTCCGAAACTTAGTACGAACGCGCGTTTGTATCGCGTTTTACGCGCGTTCGAATCTATGAAAACGCAAAAATCGCCGTGTGCTAGGGCTCTTATAGCTGTAACAAATATATATTGGTGCTTCTAACTGTACACAGCACATTTCATTCGGCATTAGTAAACAACAGAGTCGAGTCGAAGCACGGACTCATCATCATTTCAGCCTGCAGACGTCCACTGCTGGACATAGGCCTCCCCGCGCGTGTCGCCACATGTCCCGGTCCCGTGCGACTCGCATCCAGCGGATCCCTCCACCTTCACCAGATCACCGCTCCACCTAGTGGGAGGTCTTCCAACGCAATGTCTTCGGACACAATCGGCTTTCATTCGCCTCTCCATCGCCATATCACGTTGAGCTCGGCTCGGCATATTTGGAGCAAAGCCGAACGGTTCTTACCCGAATGTACACATGAAATCGACGTTGCCGTCGGCTTTGCCAAAACATGTCGACCGGCATTCAACACCGCTTAAACAACATAATTGTATACAAACAAATAAGTATTTAGAGTTTTGGAATGAAAATATACAACATTAATTTATTTACGAAAGCGAAATGCGGGCAGAAAAAACGTTCCCTCCATGCAATAAAAACGAATAAAATAATAATAAAACCTTTATTTTCAGACTACTTTGGCCCATATATAAACGGACGAGATGAGAGGAGCTCATGTCTAAATAATAACAGCAAGATGATCTTCAAGGTTAAGCAGTGCCTGACGAGGTTTCTCCGTGGATGGGTGACCATCATTACATACCGAGTTTCCTCCGTGCCTCGGAAAGCACGTCAAGCCGTTGGTCCCGGCTGTCATTTGTAGATCTTTGACAGTCGTTACAGGTAGTCAGTGGCCCGAAAGTCTGACAACCAGTTTTACCAAGGGGTATCGTATTACCCAGTACTAACTGGGTTGTGGGGGTCAGATAGGCAGTCGCTCCATGTAAAATACTGGTATTCAGCTGCATCGGGTTAGACTGGAAGCCGATCCCTACATGTCTGAACCGCAACGAGTCGACCGATTTCTTTTTCGCTTTTATTGCATGGGTATATAGATCTTTTCTGCCCGGTTCACGCCGATTCCGCGTCTATGCAAGGTGTAAACAGCCCCTTCACGAAGTCGTCAACCAAGCATTCTGTACGTCAAACTAAGTAACATTATGCAACAATTATTCTTGGGAAATAACTTTTTTTTGGGGTGAAAAACCACGTTTTCCGGTAGAAACATTGTACTGATATGGATGCATTGAATAGTACGGGGTTCATAAATACCTCCAGTATTTAATGTTGTAACATTAAAAACTTGTGTTTATAAAAAAAGCTTTGAAAAAGTTGAAACTTTAACCCCCAATATCTCCGTAACTAGAAGGTTCCCAGGTATGGTGTACAACAAAAAACTTATCGCAATGACGGGGAGGACAAGTGCGTTTCGGCTTCGTTAAGGGTACTTTTACACCCATTATGTTCGGTCACTCCCTAAGGCCGCGTTCCCACTAAGGGGCCATCCATCAATAACGTTAGACGTTAAGGGGGGAGGGAGGGGGTCGACGAAGTGTGACATTGTGTGACAAGGGGGTGGGAGGGGTCCTTAATTTCGTGACGTCACATTTCAAATCTTTTTATGTCTGACTCTTAAATAAATATTTTTATTAAACATTCAGACATAAAACGATTTTTCATTTAAAGATTAATTGTTTTAAGTTTTGTTAAATTATAAGACATTTTTCAATATATGTTAATTTTATTATACCACACTAGGGCCGGGTCTCACAAATGTACAGCTGTGACAAGGACGGGGGGAGCGGGTAAAAAAAATCATGAAATTCGAATGACGTAATTTATGGATGGCCCCCTAAGTCGTGACAATTAATTTATCGTTGGCAAAAGTCGTGGAAGACAGTTATCGCGTCGTCCTATATGTGAACACCTCCATTTAAATACACAAGCCCCGACACTTAAAACTGCACGATTATCATTTCTGTCGTTAGACAAAGTGGGAACGCGTCCTAACTCTGCATGGAACATCAGTTTTAAACGCAAACACAGAAATAAGTCTTTAGTACAACTAACTGAACTAGCTCTCACTAAAATCAAAGATTTTAACTCCGAACACTTTGACCGCTTTCTGAAACAAAAAGAAACGATTGTATTTAATGAAAACCATAAAAGCACCTACAAAAAGAATGTATATTTCAAATACGAATACGGATTATTATTAGTATTTTTTGCCACATATTTGTGTCGTTGGCGTACAGGGCACGCGCTTGTTTGTCACGTATATGTGACAATGGCGTTTTTGAACGCACTTTGCTAGGCTGAATGGTTACACGCAGCCTTACTCAAAGTGTGCTTCGCGGAACCCTAGGGCTCCGTGGAGCTGCAGGGGCTCCACGGAGCCCTAGGTTCTGCTGCCTACTGGCCATAATTAAAATATATACCAAAGAAAAATAAGGTTGCAGAGAAAATTGAGTTACTATAACGATGGTCACTAAAATTATATAGGTATTTTTTTAAAGTATTATACAACACCGACATCTAGCGGACTGGCTTTGAATAAGTATTTTTTTTTATTACAAAATGGGCCAGCTCTCGACCTCGATCACGCCTGATGAAGAGCGAAAAAAAATTCGCAAAAAAAAACTTGGTTATTTTAAACTTTTTTTAATTTTTTTAGGCAAATATCGTATTTTAGGGCTCCGTCAAATATTTAGGTTTCCAACCCTTTTGCTAAAAAAGTATGAGAACCGCTGGGTTACAGCTCGGACATGAAAGACGCCAGTGAATGGCGTTATGTTGATCTCATCATAATCAGCCTATAATGTTCCCACTGCTGGGACACAGGCCTCCTCTCATGAGACGGAATGTGCTATCGGCGAATATGCTGCGGGCCCAGTGCGGATTGGTAGATGTCACATATCTTCGAATTTTTGGTTCTAGGATATGCCGGTTTCCTCACGATGTTTTCCTTCACCGTTTTGAGAGCAGTGGTGATGAAATAAATTACACAAAGTTAAGTACTGTATAGTGTCGGACGTAAGGAATAGCACCATCCAATATCTTCCCGTGGGTGTCGTAAGAGGCGACTAAAGTATTCAAAAAATAAAAGGCCCGTTTTGAAATTTGTTAGCGTAATAGTAATAAAGTTCAATTTCCGATAGTAACATTGTGCATGGCCTTGTAGCTTATCGTTGTGCCAAAGTGTGCCCCCAAAAATAAATTGTGTGCCCCTTCAGGTTTTCGAGATATTGCATTTCCTGCTGGGGTAACGTTTTGCAGAATCGTATATCTCTAAAACCATTGCATGTGCCCCTGTAGAATAAACATACACGCGTAGCTCTTCATGTGTGCCCCTCAGTGCCCCAATTAGATTTAAGAAAATATTTATAATTTCCAAGTTATCACGGTTTTATGAAAACTCGAAAAAACATCACAGCGCCTAAATGAGACAAGGTATAAGCTCGCTGAAAACTGTATTGGGTCCGCCTTGACGCTACTAATAACCATACAAAGTTTAAAAACTGGTCATGCATGCGTTTTTTAATTATCTTGATAAAACTCAAAAAGATGGTGTCATAACTTTGACGCCAAAAATACAAAGAACCAGCTCGATCCCAGATGTGTAGGTGTTAAGGAACTAGTGTGCCCTTAGTCAAAAATATATGGAGAAAATATTCAGCTTGGAATGTTTCGCATTCAGTAAATATTAACAAAAACCAAACATGTAAACAACGGCTGGTTAACCGACCAAATTCGAATGACTACTAAAAAGCGACGGATTCATACATATCGATGACCTTCTTTAATTTACGCACTAACCGATTCACACGTGTTGTGCCTGAGTACACTGAAGTAGAAAAGTAATATGTAATAAAATGAAGTTGTTATTAGATAATATTCTACTAGCTTTTTCTGTGATTTTGCACATGATTAAGTACAATAAAAATAGTCGCCTATGTGATATTCCAAGGTAAGCAAGTTCATTCAAAATTTCATTAAAATATATCTAGTAATTTATGTGTGAACGAAAGACATACATCCAGATATTTGCCAGGTCTTTTACCCAAAATTTGATTGGGGGATGTTTAAAAAAAAATATAGTTCATGAAATGTGTGATCTACTACGAAAAAGAGGTAGCTTTTTTTTGTATATAAATAAAAAAACAACACAACAGTGAAATAAGTATTTATATATTTATTGATAAGCCGTAGGTTAGGTAAATTAACATTAAGTTTTTCATCATTAAGGTGGATGCTCCAGGGTAGTCCGCGAAATTCAATTCATTTCTTAGAAAGGTGCAGGAATTACTTTTTCAAGGTCAAATTCATTCCTGCACGGGCTACCATGGAGCATCCACCCTAATAGAAGATTCCCTTTTTCGCCTCCCCAACGCTGCATATCTCTAGCTGCGCTCCATCCGCTGATGTCGTGTTGCAAGGAATCGCTTTGGTGTCTGTTTCGACTGCTCGGCCACAGTGTCGTAGAAGATAAACGACTACGTCAACATTACGAAGGAATTTGTAAAACAAACAATGAAAGTCGCAAATTTGTAGATCCAATATTCAGAAAGTTATAAAGGTTTAACCATGGCCGCGCGGTCCGCACATGGAGAACCGCGCGACCACGCAGTTCTCTTATACGGAGGCGTCGTAGAGGTCCCATTCTTTTTGCTAACCACTGATACGATTTCGAAGAAAATGTAGATAGTATAATTATAACCCTAATGTTTGGATTTCACGACCTACAACACTTAAATGCTATGGCCGCGCGGTCCGCACATGGAGAACCGCGCGGCCATGAAATTCTCTTAAACGGAGCTTAGTAGAGGTCCCATTCTTTTTGCTAACCACTGATACGATTTCGAAGAAAATGTAGACAGTATGAATAAAGCCCTAATGTTTAGATTTCACGACCTACAGCACTTAAACCTATAATGCAAGTTAGAAGTAGGGTGACCAACATTTATGGTGAATGCTTTCGCATCGATACTTATTGCGATACTGTGTGCAATATCGTTATCACTGACCCAGCTTTGGCACCGATACCTACGATACTAAAAACAACCGATATATATAAAACACCACGCGGGACGCAACCCCCGCCCCACTCCACTCTTTTATTTCGTTTTTGGGGGTCGTTACGTCTCGTTAGAGTGCATGAATGGACACAAACAAACGCAAAATGACATTTTTGTGAAGTTATTTAGAATGGCTTATCCTACGAATATCGGATAGCTATGGCTTACCCGCAAAGCAAGTACACTGATATACACATGCACTACATTTTTGCAAAAAAGGGATGCACTATCTACTGCAGTAAGCTATTTAGGCGTCATCATTAAAAACAATAAGTACCTACATCAGTTTTTTAAACGAACGCTTGATTTATTAAAATAGCAGTGTTTACCTCATAAGGAGGTAGGAAGGTATATTTTTTCGTATAGGTAAGTAGGTACTAATCGAATAGACAATCATTAATCCTTTTTACAATAAAAGGTACTTACATATTTATCTTAGTAAAATTGAAAATGTCTGATTGACGCACCATAAATCTTGGTCACCCTACTTCTAACTTGTATTATAGGTTAGAAGTGCTGTAGGTCCTGAAATCCAAACATTAGGGCTTTATTCATACTGTCTACATTTTCTTCGAAATCGTATTAGTGGTTAGCAAAAAGAATGGGACCTCTACTAAACTTCGTTTAAGAGAACTGCGTGGCCGCGCGGTTATCCATGTGCGAACCGCGCGGCCATAGCATTTAAGTGCTGTAGGTCGTGAAATTCAAACATTAGGGCTTTATTCATACTGTCTACATTTTCTTCGAAATCGTATCAGTGGTTAGCAAAAAGAATGGGACCTCTACGAAGCTCCGTAATAAGAGAACTGCGTGGTCGCGCGGTTCTCCATGTGCGGACCGCGCGGCCATGGTTAAACCTTTATAACTTTCTGAATATTGAATCTACGAATTTGCGACTTTCATTGTTAGTGTTTTACAAAATCCTTCGTAATGTTGACGTAGTCGTTTTTCTTCTACGACACCGTGGCCGAGCAGTCGAAACGGACACTCGTTTTGTCTAGTTTGGAGAAAGTGAGACAGCTAGTATGCATACGGTATTAGTGGGACAAAGACATATACCTACTTATACGTCGCTCTATAGATGAATAATACGAAGTGTTTTTGACTAAGGAAGTGCGTCTGGATTATTACTTGGTATTGGTAAACATTTGCAGTTATGACGCCAAGGACACTGTTACATGTTTACTTTTTTTTTTAAGTTGGTTGTAAGTGGCGTAATAATTAAGCATGTATAACAATGATGTGGTTATAGGGGTGGTGAATTTTGTAAAAATAGTTACAATGATAGCACGATCTGCGGTGGTAAGTATTGGCATTGTTTTGACTTATTTTAAAGTACTTAAGTACACTTAACAAGTACTTGGATTTTTTTAAATTACTTTATTTATTTATTTGTAAACAAAAATGTTCTAAATCATGTTTGTTTTGTTTTCATCTGAAAGGATATTTAAATACTTTCCGATTGATCCAATAGAAATTTCATCAAAATCGATTCAGTCATTTGTTTTTTTTTGTTTGTTTAATACGTATTTTGTCTTCTTGTGCTACGTTGGATGACATATGATCCCTTAATAACTTCTAGTTACAATGTAAAAAATAATTCATGACAAGAATTCACAAGACTCCAAAACTCGACCACAATCCGTCAACATATCATAGGGCTGTATCTTTTTAGCCGAAATAGCTAAATACTTGATTTTCACAGAATGTTCTATGGCAGCTATTACTTTATGAATTAATATTAAGGGATTAAAAATAACAAACAACAAGCTGTTTCATTTAATATGGTCACACGGTGCATTTAACATATTTTTAATGAGCCCCCAACACTTTTGAACGCGACTGTACGGACAACAGCTTAGGTATAATACGTCCACTAAAGAAGGTCATCGATATGTATGAATCCGTCGCTTTTTAGTAGTCATTCGAATTTGGACGGATAACCAGCCGTTGTTTACATGTTTGGTTTTTTGTTAATATTTACTTAATGCGAAACATTCCAAGCTGAATATTTTCACCATATATTTTTGACTAAGGGCACACTAGTTCCTTAACACCTACAAATCTGGGATCGAGCAGGTTCCTTGTATTTTTGGCGTCAAAGTTATGACACCATATTTTTGAGTTTTATCAAGATAATTCAAAAACGCATGCATGACCAGTTTTGAAACTTTGTATGGTTATTAGTACCGTCAAGGCGGACCCAATACAGTTTTCAGCGAGCTCATACCTTGTCTCATTTAGACGCTGTAATGTTTTTTCGAGTTTTCATAAAACCGTGATAACTTGGAAATTATAAATATTTTCTTAAATCTGATTGGGGCACTGAGGGGCACACATGAAGAGCTACGCGTGTATGTTTATTCTACAGGGGCACATGTAATGGTTTTAGAGATATACGATTCTGCAAAACGTTACCCCAGCAGTAAATGCAATATCTCGAAAACCTGAAGGGGCACACAATTTATTTTTGGGGGCACACTTTGGCACAACGATAAGCTACAAGGCCATGCACAATGTTTCTCTCTCTGATCATTCGTTCAGAATTTTCCTGCTAGAAAAACGTTACCCCAGCAGGAATCGTTTTTTCCGTTTTTTTCCAAAACGACAGGGGGCACACATTTTTTAAAGGGGGGCACATTTACAGCAGTTAGGGCACACATTATACGTTCCACTCATACAACTCTAGGAGACACTTTCCTGCTGGGGTAACGTACACGATTCATAGACGTCTGTTAACGCTAATCAGTCCATCAAGGCTCTGCTAAAGTTAGAGGACTGTTGACCCTCCTTTATCTCCCTGCTAAGTCGCTGGCTGCCGCAAATTTAAACAGCTGACTTTGATAAGAGAAAAAAACCATACCGTCTGTCCGTCTGTCTGCTTGATGGTCGATGAATTTGCTGTCACTGCTGTCAATTTTTTTTTTAATTCTCGATAAGGCCATTTTTGTCTTTGATTTGTCAAAATGGCCAACATCACGCGTCTAATCCGTCTATCAGCAGCTCATTAACTAGCAGACTGCGAGCAAGCGTTTATGAATCATACTTATTGACAACCGTCTAACAAGCTTAATGAGTCTGCTAACTAAACCTCAATTAAGGATTTTTTATGAACAAGGCTGTTAGTGTAGTAAGAGCTAGCAGTGGCTAGGTACCCTCAACACGTGGTGGCGCCGTGTTCGTCCTCGATGTGCTTGCGGAACACGGCGCGCGAGCCGGACTCGAACCCGCACGCGCCGCACACCAGCACGTCGGCAGCTTCCACTTCCTCCGTGTCCAAGTGCACCGTGTCTGTTGAGGACAGTTATAGCTAGCGTTATACAGGGTGAAAACACTCTTCACGAAGCCCGTAAAACGATATGCAAAAAATTTTGCTAGGTAATGACTTTTTTTTTTGGGGTGAAAAATCAGATTTTTCGATAGGACTCAATGTAACGCACTTAAAACATTGTGCCAATAGATGGATTGAATAGTACGGGGGTTGGTGTTTAAAGTAAAATAAAAACATTAAAAACATGATTGTATTAAACAACAAAAAAACTTGCGAAAAAGTTGGAACTTCTCCGTAACCAAGAAGGTACCCAGCATAGCTATTCACAACGCTTCGATTCGATTTTCGATTCGATTTTCGATTCGGAAAATCATATGTCTATCTCATTCGATTTCGTAATGTCAAAAAAAGGTAGACATACGACTTTCCGAATCGAAAATCGAATCGAAGCGTTGTGAATAAGGGGCCTGATATGGTCTAGAACAAAAAAATGATCGCAATGACGGGGAGAACAAGTGCCTTTCGGCTTCGTTAAGAGGTTTTTTACACCCTTTATGAAGATGAGGAAATTTTGAAAGTAGGAACTATTCCAGAACAATTGAAAGGAAGTCGTTTGTCATAAGGTATGAAACGCATGTGACTAAAAGTGATGGACATGAATGTTGATGGGGTTTGACGCAGAATGTGCACTTCGCAAAATGTGCACTTCGTAAAATGTGCACTTCGCAAAAGGTGCACTTCTTAAAATGATATTTTTGTGACTTTTATTTTACATGTCAATTCTACATTTTGAAAATTTTTACTTGTAATACCATAAGAATTGTAAGAAAATAATCTTTTTCATGAAGATTAGTACTGTAACATCATTATTTTCTTATTTAACTAAAAGTTTGTATTACACTCATTTTGAGAAGTGCACATTTTGCAAAGTGCTCATTTTGCGTCAACTGAACATTTTGAAGTGCATATTCTGCGTCAAACCCTGTTTGTTGATGGATGGAGAGAAAGGCCAAAGAAAACATGGATGGATTGTGTGTGGAATGATATGAAAGAGAAAGGAGTAAATGATGCCGTGACGTCTGACAGGGGAGAATGGAAGAAGAAAACGTGGTGCGCCGACCCCGAGTAGAATGGGACAACGGCAGTGAGATGATGAGGATATCCCACGGGAACGTTTTAGCTGAAGACACTCGCGGATAATTTAGCTTCCCGTTAGTAAAAGAATTTAGTAAAAAATAAAGTTTATAAGTTTAGATATAGGTGGTGGTAATCTTCGGAATTCCTCATCCAATTCCGAAAATTCTTTCACTTATGGGAAGCTACATTATCCCCGAGTGTCTTTATAAAGGGTGGAATTTTTCAATGCCACCTGGAGAGAAAGTACTCTAAATACTGGAGATAGCGAATTTTACTCAAAGGAAACATTATTTTTAAAAAGAAACAAATCTGCATTCACAGATTTTCGAAAATTCGCTTGCCACATTCGGGCATCGAACCCGGAATGGATCGACTAAAGTTCGAAAAAATGACATTCTGTACCTTTTTGAAATCAATTGATAGGGTCAATCATATGGATCAAATCTCTCTAACAAACATGATAAATTAAATGAAAGGAAAACCATGAATAAAAGTGCTTTAACTTGATGAATTTATAACTGTTCTTTAGATTTCATGATTGCCCCTATCGATTGATGTAAAAAACTTTAGTCGGTTCGATTCCCGAGTGTGGCAGCGAATTTTCGAAAATTTGTGACTGCAGATTTGTTTATTTTTAAATATAAAGGAATGTTTCCTTTGAGTAAAATTTGCCATCTCTAGTATTTTTAGTACTTTCCCTCCAGGTGGCATTAAAAAAAATCCGCCCTGTATAAATAAAAAAATATAATAATTAATGTTTGTACTCTATGGGTTTCCTAAACCTTTGATCTGATTGTGATGATACTTTGGTAGTTTTTTCTGTGTATTAATTAACGCCTAGCATACCATCATTGTATACAGGGTATAAACAGCCCCTTCACGAAGCCGGCAACCAAGCATTAAGTACATCAAACTAAGTAACTCTACGCAAAAATTATTGCTGGGAAACGACAATGACGAAAAGTCACGTTTTACAGTAAAGCTCAATGTAACGCACTCAAAACATTGTGCTGATGATGCATTGAATAGTAAACGGATCATGGAGGTATTTAAAGTAAAGTTATAGCCTTAAGGTGGATGCTCCAGGGTAGCCCGCGAAATTCAAATTTTCTTACGTTTTTGGCAATTTGCAGGTCAGTGTCAGGTTGTACGGTGATTAAAATATGATTCGCGGCTGTAACACGTATGTAGTTACAGAACTATAATCATTAAATTCATCAATACAACCTTCTAAGTTCATTTAACTGTCAAGAATGACTATTTCATAAAAAGTCATTCTTGACAGTTACATGAACTGAATATGAATGTTTGATGATTTTAAGGACGCGTTTGGACGTTAAACACGGGTCATACACACAAGTGTACGCACGACTAACTGCGAGAATAGTAGTCAAGTGAACTCATTTTGATGCTTTGAAAGATTTTAACGTATTTCTTAGAAATAAAATTATGGTAGGTCCTTACAGAAAAAATGTTTTTGCTGTTTTTACGAATTACCTCCGGACTTGATGGAGTGACCTGAAGGTATACTTCAGTGACTGCCACTGAAACTTCTCGACGTATTGTACTAGGTGAGCCGAGTTTGAGCTCGTTTTGTTAGTCATGATGATACCTTACCTCCGGACTTGATGGAGCGACCTGAAGGTGTACTTCGGTGACTGCTACTGGAACTCCTTGACGTGTTGTACTAGGTGAGTCGAGTTAGGGCTCGTTTTGTTAGTTATGATGAGACCTTACCTCCGGACTTGATGGAGTATCCTGAAGGTGTACTTCGGTGACTGCTACTGGAACTCCTCGATGTGTTGTACTAGGTGAGCCGAGTTAGGGCTCGTTTTGTTAGTTATGATGAGACCTTACCTCCGGACCTGATGGAGTGACATGAAGGTGTACTTCGGTGACTGCTACTGGAACTCCTCAATGTGTTAACAACTACTAGGTTTACTACTAGTAATGATGAGACCTTACCTCCGGGCTTGATGATGCCAAACTCGGCTCACCTAGTACAACACTTCGAGGAGTTCCATTAGCAGTCACCGAAGTACACCTTCAGGTCACTCCATCAGGTCCGGAGGTAAGGTCTCATCATTACTAACAAAACGAGCCCAAACTCGGCTCACCTAGTACAACACGTCAAGGAGTTCCAGTAGCAGTCACCGCAGTAAAACTTCAGTTCACTACATCAGGTCCGGAGGTAAGGTTTCATCATAACTAACAAAACGAGCCCAAACTCGGCTCACCTAGTACAACACGTCAAGGAGTTCCAGTAGCAGTCACCAATCACTTCATCGAGTCCGGAGGTAAGGTCTCATCATAACTAATAAAAATCTTACCTTGTCAAGTATCAAATTTTGTTTATCGAATATTTTGTGTTTGTACAGCGATCTTTTTCAACTCGAGCCGCTCCAAACAGGCGTTACGTGTCCACTCTCGACGGCGGCCGTGCGCGGACTAAAGTTTCATTCAAAGTGCTTGTGCAATAAATCAAGACGGGTATCAAAAATAAAATAACGCTTAATGCAATCGATTAAGATTCATCCAGAATAGCAAAAATGTAAAAAAATAAGATTTGGTTTTCATCTATTCTGCAACTATATAAATCATTAAGATACAAAAAAATCCATGCATTAAGAATTGATTATGTTTGCCAACATACAGTATTTTTAGAAATAGTAAAATATGTTAATAATAGCACAAAAAATGTACCTAAACTCAACCCTGTATCGTTAATTGTATGGAAAATGGCAACGACAGATCGATTTTACATTACAAAAAACTAAAATTTTCAATGATCAAGTACCTATTATTTGAAGATGAAGAACCAATCTATACGAGGTAGTTATTAGTTATATTGGATTTTGTTTGGTTATGCCATAAAATTGTACCGAAAAACAGTATAATTTTACCTGATATGCAAACGCGCCCTTAATGATTATAATTCTGTAACTACATACGTTTTACATCCGCGAATCATATTTTAATGACCTGACACTGGCCTGCAAATTGCAAAAAATGTAAGAAAATTTAAATTTCGCGAGCTACCGTGAAGCTTCCACCTTAAGAGTGCGTATTCAAAAAGTTGGCAACGTCCCAAATAGCTGTGAAATATTTACCTATTTTAATTAATTTGGCAATATTACTGTATGGAAATAAGAAATTGGGTAACTAGTGAACTAGAATATTAATAGTGAATTGCAATTAAAAAACTGAATTTGATGTTGTAACCGTTTTAGGTGTACAAAAGGCATTTGGAATGTTTCGAAATACATTTTTTACGTCTAAAACTGATTATTCGGAGTTACGTTAATAATTATTGCATTTTATAATCAATATTTTAGTTCTCTAATTAGCCATATTTCTTATTTCCATACAGTAATATTGCCAGGTTAATCAAAACAGCGAAATATTTGACATCTATTTGCGACGTTGCCCACTTTCTGTATAAGCGCCCTTAAAGACACATATAAAAGAAATTGTGAAAAATTTTTTGGAATTTTGACCTCCAGAACAAAAAATCTAGATCATAATGATGGGAAGAACAAGTGTCTTTCGGCTTCGTTAAGACGACTACAGGAGCTAAATTAGCAACTCTATTTGTGGTGGTTCAAACTTCTTTTGAAATACTGTTAGAATAAAGTTCTAATCAGCTTGCACAACAAAGTGTTTGTTACGTCAGTCACTGCGGGCCGAATAGTGCGAATGAGTAGTTTTTTGCGATTTACAAAAAAAATCTATTGACTGGACTAATAAAATAAAACACTATCATACTAATATGTTGCTTGTAGAATTATTTGCCAAAAAATCAGAATGATCGCATGTATATTAGTATAGTTTTTACTCGTTAAAAGATTTTTTTTGAAATAAGTTTGAGTGAGTGAGTTTTTTTATCGAGTAAAATTAATTGTATTATATTTTCAAAACACTATCATACTAGCATATATCCAGAAGAATATCATATATTTTTCTGGTTTTGTTTATTGCAGTGAATCATATGCTTTTTTGCATTATAAAACTCGCGTTTAGCTCCTGTAGTCCCCTTAAGGTTGGATTGACACCCTTTATCTTGTGACTGGGTACAGCTAATGACTGAATACATACAATCTGTTGACTTACTGCTAGCTCCGTTCAAGTGGTTCTCTTGTACATGTTTCATTAGCTGAAATAAAACAAAATTTTATTACGTTGTCAACATTCTTAATAAAACGTGCACATCTCAAACCACTGTATGGATCGGCTAACTAATCTATACAAATAAATAAAATTTAGGCGTCTGTTTTTAATTTTGAAATAACAGCTTTTTACAGAATGCTTATGAAAGTATACAGGGTGGAATTTTTCAACCGCACCTGCAGGCCTAACCAAGTTACAAACGTTTCATATCGATTCTCTTTCTACAATCGTAAACGCCTCGGCGTAAGCGATTGTAGAAAGCGCTAAATTGGTAGCCAAGTTGACACGACTGAATCGATCGCTCGTTCTCTAATGTCTGTGGAAAAAACCTACACTTTAGTCTATGGTGAGCGTTCTTACCAAAGAGTATAGCGATCAACATTGTAGAAACGATAACATTCTATTCTATCATTTTGAATGATGTAAACTTGTCTACGAATTTTCTATTCGTTTGTGTTGACCACGTGATGATGTCATTTTACAGCGTTAACAATTGTAGATTGTCAACTTGGCTAAGCCTGCTGAAGGGAAAGTACTCTAAATACTGGAGATGGCAAATTTTACTCAAAGGAAACATTTCTTTATTTATAAAAAGAAACAAGTCTGTATTTTCGAGATTAGGGAATATGCAAGGAATACAAAACTCTTTATATTTATTAAAAATGCCTTGTATTGGCGCATAAAAACATTGTGGTACACTTGTTTAAGTTGCTAATACATCACTTATTTAACAATTTGTTGTTTTTTGTAGCATGTTTTTGGTGAAACGGAACGAACTCTTAAAACTCGTCGTACTCGATAACGCCGGAAGTGACGACAAAGTAAGTGTCAAAAAACACTTTTATTTGAAAAGTAGTTAAAAGTTTCACATAGATTTTATTATAATATCGTTATCGCAATTTTTGCTTGAATAAAGCACATACAATTAGTAAAATTACTATAATAAGGCCAAAAAATTAGATGTAAACAAGGCAGATTGAGGTAAAAGACGTCACATCGTGGCCGCGACAGTCACGGACGTTTGAACTGTCATGGAAAATTGGAGGAGTTTAATATTATTTTTGAGCGACAAGCAGTAGTTGAACTTAACTTTTAATACTTTTCTTGGGTTGATAACACTGTATTTTATTGATTTAAGTAAAGAAAAAATTACGTGCATATTCCCTATTCGCTTGCCACACTCGGGAATCTTCCTGTAACATGGTACACTTCACTATTCTTCCGTCTAAGATGTGGTGATGATGAAATAGTACATTGTTACCCTAGGCGTGAAAGTAACTTATTTAGTCCCGAGACTGGGTTTGGCACCTGAACGTAGCGAGGGCTCCAATCGTTCGAGGGACTAAATAAGTCTTAAACCCGAGGTAAACACTGTGCTTTTCGTTACGAATACAAGGGAAGTAAAAATAAAAACATGACTCTACTCGAAAAAACAAATGAAGATCGGATTGCCGCTTTTCCGCCCAGTTTTTTTCTGTGGCCGGCCAGCTATTCAGCCATTATTTTTATTTTCATCATTGAAAATATATAGTTACCTGTGTGTGCGTAGCAGCTCGGAAAGGACACCGCGCGCACTGCAAGGAGACGTTGGCCCCGCGTGGGCCCTGGCGGCCTCGCCCCGCGCCGCTGCCGTGCTCGCGAGCCTGGCGGTACACCACACGGTATTGTATAATCATGTCATTTATTTAAATTAGCACCATCTTGAAAAAGTGGTGGTTAGTTTAGTGAGTGTGATTTCGTGGTCGGTAGGTAAGTGACGTGAGCGCGTGAAGGCTGGCTTCCCGCTGCTGTATGCGCACGCGCTCATGTGGTATCATGTCAAACAACTGTGCATGCGCATCAACAGTGCTAATAAGCACTGTTGCCGTTTGCGTGCCAAACAGTAAAATATAGCTTAACTTGAATTATTTTGCAATAATGGGTGATCAAATATTATGTATTACCTATCATATCTGCAAAATAAAAACTATATAACATTTCCATATTTAATTTTGCCGATTTAAACACTCATAAAAACCAGCCAAGTGCGTGTCGGGCCACGCGCAGTGTAGGGTTCCGTAGTAGCTCGTTATCACAATATATGTAGAACGAACCCGACGATTGGATAATTTTGTACCAAATAAAAATTTATTTGGTATAAAATTATCCAATACCCAAGTTCAACGACTAATACTCCTAAACTAATACACCGCCGACACCACAACTGCATCGACGGCGGCCGTCGACAGGTGGCGACGGCTGCAGTTTATCTGCAGTTGGCAACGTGCCGCTCGTCTGTAACAACCCTAAGTAGTTTAAGAGTCTATAAAGTACGAACAGAGCAAAGCTAACAGGAATCGTTATCACTACATAGTATAAAACAAAGTCGCTTTCTCTGTCCCTATATCCCTATGTATGCTTAAATCTTTAAAACTACGCAACGGATTTTGATGCGGGTTTTTTTTAATAGATAGAGTGATTCAAGAGGAAGGTTTTAGTAATTACCCTGTGAGCCGACATGTCCTTGATGGCGTTACACCTGTAGCTGCAGAGCTTGCAGCTGTACAGGTACAGCTTGAAGTTGGGCGAGGCCAGCAGCTCGTGAGGGGGGGGCAGGTCGCTCTTCCGTTTGCGGCCGCGAATGCGCCCGCGGGATGACGTAGACAAGAGCGCTCTGGGACATTATCAAAACCAAAGCATTTATTTCAAGTAGGCCAGTTACAAGCACTTTTGAATAGGCGAGACGACAAAAAAAATCGAATTAGTCCGTCACTTAGATTATCAAAAAATATTTGACCCGTGTTTTTTCTTTTGTTACGTAAACCAAAATTGACGAAGATATGACGCTTTTAAAATTCTCAATACGTCACGCCTAGGTATAATATTTAACTAGTTCTGACGTCACGAGCCCCTACTCTCGAGTTTTGATGCGTTTTATCTTTTGACAATATTCATTGATTTACAAAAACAAAAAATACGTTTCCATTAATTTCCAATACTCTAACTGACGGACTAAATAGATTTGCAATTATTTGATACTGTCGTCATGCCTATTGTCGAAACAAAGATGAAAATTAAATGTAGCTACAGTCCCAGTCACAAGACATAAAAACTGTGAAAGTACTGTAGTTGCGCAGGTAATACCTTGTTTTCCATAAAATAATTTGTACTAACATTGTTTTCCATAATCGTCCCCCCTCATAATATTTACTTGCACTATTATCATATATACTAATAACGCTTATCATATAAACTTATTAGTCATAAAATAAGTTTTCATAATAACATGTGTTATAATCATTAGTTTCTATAAGTAACACATTACATAATCGATATTTGACATAAGCTACATTTAATATAATTTAGAAACGTTTATTGTTTAATGTCATTAGGGCATTTGGTCTGTAATTAAATGATTTATTACAGCAAACAATCTTTAGTAGTTTTGATGATTTTAGTACTATGATAATTAAATCTCCTAATTTATAATTATGTTCTAAGTATTGTAAAATATTATGAGTATTATTCTGAACGTTCATTTATACATTGTTAGTCCTAAAACATTTTTTATACGTTAGGTTTAAGTGAGAGAAACGAATCTCTGTAAATCCGACTCCACGCAGTCTTGTCAGCCCTCCCCCTAGAGTGTAATTTAGAATCGCGCAGGCGGAGCTTCGGCTTGCTTAGCCGCGGCGGTGAGCGTTGGACACATCTGCGACGATAAGCTCTCGTGGGACCGCCGGAGCCGTGACAGAAACCATGCCTGCTGCATGTTGCTTGCATGCTGCATGTTGCTTGCTCGCTTGCATGCTGGATGCTTGCTGCATGCATAGTGTATGTTTGTTTGCATGTTTCTTACAGGGAAATAACAACCACATAAGTTCCTAATCAACTGTTTTATAATGATTGACGCTTTGATTGATTGATTTTCTTAGCGAAATATAATATAATAATAATAATAAATGTTTTATTTGCAACCCTTCTTACAAATTAGACTTATTCTAAGGTGTACATAATGACTTAAAATAGGTGATTTGACAATGGATGGATTACAATTTCGTTACTGTAGCTAGGGCTTATATTAGGCAACTAAATAATAAAAGTATCCCTGACTCCGAAACTAGGCATAACCTGTATCTTCAGAGCCAGAAAGCGAAGATTCTGACTGTGAACTTGCATTGTGCTTGTACTGAACTAGCATTATTGTGCTAGTATGCGCAAATAAATATTATGGTGAATAAATTTTATGGCAAACGACATTATTGAAATTGAAAAATATAGCAAATAAATGTATAGATTCAAATTATTATGACACTTGATCGTTTATGACCAATGAAATTAGTGAAAATGATTTTATGTAATTTTACGATTATGGCAACTAAAGCATTATTTCTAATGAAATTATGGGAAATACAAGTACGGTATATAAAATTATGGCATACATTACTAAACCATCTGAAATTAATATCAAATACTCAAGTCTGCTAACCCTTGAAGCAGTAAAAAAATCAAACTTGTACGTCAACGCGATCAAAATATATGACGGTACGTTTATGTCGCATATTTTGCGATTTTACAAGGGAATCAAAACCTACAGGGTACTTCCCGTTGACCTAGAATCTTGAATTTCTTTCATCTAAGAATTTCTAAGTGCCAACTCGGATGATAAGACAAGAACGTTACTGGTAAACTGTCTGGAAATTCAGTTGCAAGATTTAACCAATACATAGTAACTAACTAACAAGGCAAATTCAATAAAAACAAGCCAAGGGCGTGTCGGGCCACGCGCAGTGTAGGGTTCCGTAGTAGCCTGTTATATTTTAGATTTCGTTTTTCAATGCAAGTCTTTACCCGTTTTAAACAAGCAACTACTTCATCTTAGTCACTTTATAGGATTTATTCTAAGGATTTTGTATTTGGTACAAAATTATCCAACACCCTAGTTTAACGACTATTACTGCTAAACTAATATAGTTATCTTAACCGCTATAGTTTTCCTTTAAAGTTAATGAAATGTACTATCATCATGAATTTTTCGAGATTTTTCAAGCCAGCCGTTTAGCTTTTAGAGGGCGGTGGCGCCCTACTGGAACAAAAATTTGAACTTTTAAGATTAATATTTCGTAAATGGAGCATTAAATCGAAAAATAGAAAAAGCAACCCCTAGTCATTTTAAAATACCTATTCAACGATACCCCACGAAACGGGGTAGACGACGATAAAAAATTCATCCCCACTTCACATGTAGGGGAGCTACCCTATAAAAATGTGTTTTCCAAAATTTTATTTTACCACTTAGTCGGCGTTATTGATATACACACCTTTACAAAATTACAGCTATCTAGTACTAACGGTCTCTTAGCAAAACCTCGGACAGACAAACAGACGGACGGACATGACGAAACTATAAGGGTTCCTTGTTAGGACTCCGGAACCCTAAAAAGCTTATAAAAAGAGGATGTAATACTTACTTAGCTTTTTGTAGAGATTTCGCCTTTTCTAATATTTCTGTTGGTGATAGAACTTTCTGTAAACAAAAATGAAAGTGTAAGCCTCTTTCGGGACGCACTCATCACACATCTAAAAAAAATATGATTCTGTTTAGTCCGTCAGTAAGATTATAAAAAAATATTGGATACGTGTTTCTCAGGAACGGGTGGACCTAGCAAGTTGAAATTTATACCAGATACTGAGATCTAAGTCCCTATTACATGTATAAAAATCAAGGTCCTGAGTCAACACGATAAAAAAATATGGACAAATTTAGATTTTCGCGAAAACTTGTAAGTACCAAAATTTATCTTAAATTTCGACTTTTTTTATTTTTCGGAATTTTCCCTTTACCTGTGCTGTAAGATCTTGCTTTTAACCAAAATTGAAAATTCTAGGTCAACCGGAAGTACCCTATAGGTTTTGGGTCGAAAACCTATAGCTATATGGTAGTTCCCGTTGACCTAGAATCACGAAATTAGGCAAAAAGCAAGGCCTGCACACGTAAAGGAAAAAAATCTGAAAACCGTAAATATGTAGTTTAATAACAAAAAAAAAAGCGATTTTACTATTACAAATTATTATTTGCGGTTGGTGCAATAGCCGTTTCTAGGGACCAAACAGCAAAGTTAAGTTTGTCCTTTAAAAAGTTTGTACGGAACCGTTTTTTTTTCTTTCATATCATTCCTCACACAATCCATCCATCATTTCTTTTGGTCTCCCTATCCATCCATGAACATTTATATTCATCCGACATAGCTTTCCTGGACTATACCTTAACTTCGGGTTGCTTCTGGACAGCGGTAGCCTGTTGTAACGCAGATTTGAGTATGACTAGGGAGTTCTGACCATTCTCATTCTCCACCATCATGAAGGAGTCTTGGTTCTCTGGGTCTGAAATTTTGAGGAAATAGTTTTTTAGCTGTTGGTATCATAAAACAGCGTGGCTGAAAAGATGTGTGGTAATCGGTTGTCGTGGTATGGGCGTGTGATGCGGAGGAATGAGGAAAATGTCGTGAGGAAAGTTTTGAGTAGGGATTTGGATGGGTATAAGAGTAGAGGAAGACCAAAGAAATAATGGACGAACTGTGTGATTGCTGATATGGCAAGAAAGGAGGGTCTGATGAGATGACGAGTAATAGAGAAGTATGGAAGAAGAAGACATGCTGCGCCGACCGTAAATGAATTGGGATAAGGGCTAGAGAGTGCCACTATCATAAAAGAATATTTCATGTAGTCCTGCCGTTTTTGGATTTGGTTACAGAGCCCTTATAATTTTATTAAGTCTCATCTGTATTCAAACTCAAAACTCAAACTCAAAGCATTTATTTCAATTAGACCATTACGGCACTTTTGAATGTCAAAAATACAAATAAAAAAACAAAGCTTCAGTCACAAGGCATAATAACTTGAGAAAGTACTGTATTAGCCCATTCCCTAACGTAGATCTCTATGGAGAAGAACGGGCAAGAAACTCCATGGACACTCTTTTAAATCCAAATGTTTTTAAAAAATCTTGGTTACATCATTCATTTTGAGATTATACATATATGTGAGAACAATGTAGAAAGATGTGCACATTAAGAGCGTACAGAGTAAAAGTTTAGATCAACAATTTAAAAATAAAATAATTAAAATGAACCGTGGCAGCTAAGAGATGACCAGACCCAACTGACAGCGTCCGTTCACGAACATGACGCATGTACCGGCGACATTCAACTCAACCATATCGAAGGGAACTAAATGACCCGACACACCCGCCACCATCAGCGAGACATTTGAGTGAGCATGACATGCTCTCAGCCACCAAGGCATATTCAAGTCAATGAAAGATAACTAAATGTAAGCGGTGGCAGAATAATACAAAATACTCACACATATGTGCTATGCAATTATACAACATGTAACGTAATTAACGCACACCCTCAGACACCCCAATTAGTTTATTATGTTATAATCATAATACATGCACTGCATTTTTAATTAAACATGTCTAGGCAATGATTATTTAATAAATTAGTTTTCCTAATTCCGGAAGAATGTTGTAGTCACAGTACAAATCAACGAACGCACACAGTCGCATACGTAGGTCTCATACCTACGTATGCGACTGTGTGAGTCTTGCTAGCCTAGTAGGTATTCGCTCGCGTTCGAAACAGCTGTTAACGTCGTCGCTCTACTCAACTTCAATAGAAAAGTTCAATACATTTTTATGCCCGTTTTCTAAATTGATGTTTTAATTTAAAAAGCACTTCATCATAACGATTTAATACGTCCCCACAGAAAAAAAGTCAAGAGGCGTCAAATCAGCTGATTCTCGGGTACTGGCATGGGGATTCTCATCGAAATAGTCCAGTATTTCGTTTTGAAAACTACTTACGTGTACGCCAATCGGCTCCCCTGTCGATGGCCGTGTTCGGACGGAACGTTCCGTGGCCAAGAAGCCGCTGAGTAGCAGCTAACATAGCCCTGCGGTCTACGCTTGTACCATGCCTTTGGTTGAATGTTCTTTCAACTAATAACCTAGAACCACACCGCACCGTGCCAAAGTCCTCATTGCACATTATTTTGTTTATTGGCAAGACATCGCGCGCGTAAAACAATTTGCATACACTTTAAGGAAGTACCTACATCCCACTTAAAATGTCCGTGCGTGACTAATAACATATTTTAAGCTTTCATCTAGCGCCCGCGCCGCCCGGTGTCATGGTGGCTATCTCGCTCTATCCCAGGTTTTTAATTTGCACGAGAAAGGGAACGAAAACAAGTATGTCATATTTCGCATTTTGTTGGTATGGGTAACTATTGTTTCCTTTGTATCCTGTTATTGCCTTTTAGTTAGTGCCTGTTAGTGTGTGCGTGCGGTTAAATCGCCAAGTTTACTTCAACTGTTTTTGTAAAGACTTTAACTTGCTTGAAATAAGGTTCATTTTTCTTTATTTTGTATTGAATGGCGGAATTTGTTTTAATACAAATAAAACTATAATAAAAAATAATAATAAAATTTTATTCAAAAATATAAGGTGAATGTTTAGTTTTTCTTAAATCTATGTCAAGTTCACCCATGCTTTGAGCCTGAACTAGGTAATCCTGTGTTTCAGGCGATTTGAGGTAACATTAATTGAATAAATAATCATATGCCTTATTAATAATATTGGTAACATTGTAAAAGGTATATAAAATTTTCACTTATTTTTTAAACTAATAAAAAAAAAAAAGTAAGAATAATGTGAACAATATTTACTTTAGCACAAGTAATAACTTCTCTGTATCTTCATAGGACATGGTTTGAAGAGCTTCCTTGAGGATTTTCTTGCAGTTTTTGTGATTTAACGAGTAGATGCTTCCTTTTTCATTAAGCCTGTTATAGAGTAGCGGTCCGAGGTACATATAAAACTTGGCTGTGAAAGCGTGTTTTGTACTTTTTTGAGGGCAAACTATATCTTTCCGTCTTTTTTTTGTGAATTCAGTGCTGTATGGAAGTGCTGCGTGTTGTTTTAGTACAGTGCTCATAATAAATAACTGTCGAACTGTTAGTACTTCACAAGATTTATACAGGAGGTTAGTGGGGAAAAGGAAAGGGCGGCAAGTAGTCACCTTGAGAATAGCTCTTTGAGCTCTTTCAATGGGCAATAACAGAGTTTTTCTCGCCCCACCCCATGAAGTAATGCAGTAAGTCAGAATTGACTGACAAAGAGCAAAATATACTTGCCTAAGTATTTTTGGATCTGTAATATATCGTATTTTTTTTAATACGAATATCAGCTTCCGAATTCTATTATTTAGAGCTTCCATATGTTGTTTGAAGGAAAGGGTTTCATCTATTATAATACCCAGGTATTTTATTTTATCAGTCTTCTTAATATTGGGACACTTACACTGGCTATCTGCAGGGACTGGGCAACAATAAGCGTGCAACGCTGAGGGGATTTTGGCTATATGCTTGCGCATCGAAAACTTAATGTAATTTGTTTTCTCTGCATTTAGAGTTAGTGAGTTATTTTGAAGCCATTTATTTACAATATTAAATCCGTGTTGCGCAAGCTTGTAGACTTCATTTTCTGAGTCAGCCGAAAAAAGTAAAGCAGTGTCGTCACCGTAGGTAATGATAGTACCATGCTCTAGCTTTAGATTGCAAAGGTCATTTATGTAGATCAAAAAAAGGGTGGGTCCTAGAATACTTCCTTGGGGAACACCAAAAAATGTGGTTTTTTGAACAGCGCTGAGAACATCGCCAATCTTTACGCACTGGGAACGATCTTCTAAATAACTTTGGAATATTTTCAATTGGGTGCCTCTTACACCCATGATCTCAAGCTTGCGCAATAGAATTGGAATGGAAACTGTGTAAAAAGCTTTGGCGAGGTCCAGGAAAATTCCTACTGTGTGGTTACCCTTGTCAAGTTCTTTCGCTAGATAGTCAGTCAGATGATGTACCTCATCGGCAGTTGAAACTTTAGGTCTAAATCCAAACTGTCTTTCAGACAGAATAGATTTATCTTCCAAATATTTCAACAACCTTTTGTTTATTATTTTCTCCAATATTTTTGACATAGAAGGTAGTAAAGAAATAGGTCTATAATTTGTCACTTGCTCTTTGCTGCCTGATTTATAGACAGGAATAATAACAGCCTTTTTGAGACACTCTGGAAACTGTCCTGAAGATAAACAAATGCGGAAAATGTAGGTCAGTGGTGGTACTAAAATGTCCCTGAATCTTTTAATAATTTTATTCGAAATGTTGTCCCAGCCAACTGCACAGTCTTCTTTCAAGGTCATGATTATACTATCTACCTCAGTCTCGTCAGTATCTAGCAGCGTGAAGGATGTTAAAGCAGTGTTAGAAGTTAAAGGAATGCTCGTCAGGTTTTGGAATTGACCCAGATTTTTTTCTGCCAGACACATACCCACATTAACAAAGAAATCATTTGCTATGTTAGCGGATTCCACTGGTGACGAGTGTGCTTGTAATAAACTAGAAGATGACTCATATTGTTTTGTAGAATACGTTGCGTCTTTAATATATTTCCAGATCTTTTTACTATTTGTTCCAGCCTTTTCCAATGCCACTTTGTCGTAGTTGATTTTAATTTTCCTAAGAAGATCATTGCAGAAATTTCGATATCTTTTGTACGAAAGTTGCAACACAACATTTTCTGGATTAGATTTAGCTTTCATATGCAGTTTATCCCTATGTTTCATACGGCGAATAAGACCTGATGTGATCCATGGTTTAATGTTGTGATTTTTGTTGCTCAGCTGCAATACGACTGTGTTTTTCTGAATTGCATTTCGTAAGTTTTCAATTACAAAGAATATGCAAAACTGCGGGTCAGCGGAATTATAGACTGGATCAAAATCGATGACGCGTAAATCTTCTTCAAGTTTATTTATATTCAGTTTAGAAATTTTGCGAGTGCCTTGTTTAGGAAATTTGCAATTTAGGGTTAATAGGGCAGCATTGTGATCGGTTATTGTTGAGTTAACAACAAGTGCTAGTGAAGGGAAATTCGATTTAAGCATAATATAATCCAAACAGGAGCCACTGTGATGTGTAGGAAAGCTGTGTGCTGGGAGCAGGCCATGAAAGGCGCATAGGTTGAGGTAGTCCTGAGCAGAAGCATCAGCACTTCCTGGAAGAATATTGATATTAATATCTCCAATTACAATCGTGTTTTTGATGGATGACAGGTTCTGCAAGGTCTAGGTCATTCAGAGAGTCAGTAAAATTGCTAGTATTTTTAAAAGACGGAGGTCGATATAATGCTAATATCGCAAAATCTGATCCAATTTTAACTAACAATCTGTTACAGTCGTGCATACCGGGTTCCTCAACAGAGACGTTCAGATGATTTCTTGCATAAACTATCACACCATCATTTTGGTTGTAATTTATAGTACTTCTATACATATTATATCCCGGGATTAGTGGTATGTTATATTGTTTGGCAAGCCAGCATTCGGTTAAAACAATAACGTCACAATTTATGTTTAGCCGTTGCTGAAATGTGCTAAAGCTATCAAAATTCTTAAAAACACTGCGAATATTTTGTGTTAATATGGTTAGTGGAGATTTGTAGCCGGATAGATATTGTTTGCAGTTTTCAGCTTCACAAACTTTGGACTCGGATACAGAGAAATTATCTAAATCATTAATTAAACTATTTATCATAATAGTAGTTTAAATACGAATATAAAATAAAAAGGCAGAAAAATACCTAATTAACGGCGCTCTTAGGCGCCTCCATAATCTACAGAATTGATGTACCTTTTTTCAGCCAATAATTTCGCCGGGCAGTCAGCAGCACCTGTGTTATGCTTGTCTGGCTTTTTGAAATGCAAGCAAGTAGCGCATTTTGGTTCGTCAGCCTTTTTTGGACATTCTTTTACTGAGTGACATTGATCACCACAGTGACCGCAGGTCTGTCGACATGACTTGGCCGCATGTCCATACTGCTGACACTTATAGCATCGTGTGACCAAAGTAAAGTCTCTCACAGGGCATGATGACCAATTTACAAAAACTCGGTCTTGTGATATCAGGGCTTTGCGTATGACTGCAGATACCTCAACAATGTAATTACATGTCT
This sequence comes from Xestia rhomboidea, assembly GCA_963853795.1. Taxonomy (NCBI): domain Eukaryota; kingdom Metazoa; phylum Arthropoda; class Insecta; order Lepidoptera; family Noctuidae; genus Xestia; species Xestia rhomboidea. The sequence goes on from OY970783.1 coordinate 2,431,713, forward strand.
CCGAGTCTTTCTTACCTGACTTATGACTTAATTTAATTAGGCTCAAGAACGTCTCAAGGCTGCAATCCTGAAGTTTTTCGGCTAACTCGTTCTCGTTCTCGCTCGTTCGTCGACTGTTAGGCCTGATTTGGTGAGCTGCACCGATTGCCTCAGCTTCTCAATGTCATCCTTCGTCTCGGTGCTGATGATAACACCGCCGTTCTTCGTCTTGCGCAGGCCTCTCACGTGGAGCTTCAATTGTTCGGGTCTGATAATTTTCTGGACAAGGGTTTTCGTCTCATCGCTGGTCTTCAATTTGTCACTCGGATAGATGGCCACAGAACTTACGTGACTTGGCTGGATAAAATTGTTGGCACCTTTCCTCACCATGTCAGCAAAGGAAGATCCCTGGGCAGGTTTCGTCGACTCTTCTATACTCAGCTTAAGGTTCTGTAGCTGCTGCGAAAGATAGAGTTGATTTTCCAGAGTTCTGACGGCGTATTGCGATTGGAGGGCTTTAGTTTTGACGGACTGGTACATGACGGCCATCTGCGAGGTCCTGTAACTAATCTTCCGGGTTAAGTTAATGATGCGCGTTTTCTGCTCCACATTCAGCATTCCCTCATTTGCAATAGCGCACACCTCCTTCAGGTTCTGTTCAATAATCGCCATCCAGTTCTGAAGTTCTGCTGTCGAAACAACTGCAGGGGCATCGTTCCTTTGGATAGGCGCTTGAGGGGTAGAGGCGGGTACGGCAACGGGCACAGGGGTAGAGGCGGGTACGGCAACGGGCACAGGGGTAGAGGTGGGTACGGCAACGGGCACGGGGGTAGAGGTGGGTACGACAACGGGCACAGGGGTAGAGGTGGGTACGGCAACGGGCACAGGGGTAGAGGTGGGTACGACAACGGGCACAGGGGTAGAGGAGGGTACGACAACGGGCACAGGGGTAGAGGTGGGTACGGCAACGGGCACAGGGGTAGAGGTGGGTACGACAACGGGCACAGGGGTAGAGGTGGGTACGACAACGGGCACAGGGGTAGAGGTGGGTACGGCAACGGGAACAGGGGTAGAGGTGGGTACGGCAACGGGCACAGGGGTAGAGGTGGGTACGACAACGGGCACAGGGGTACAGGTGGGTACGACAACGGGCACAGGGGTAGAGGTGGGTACGACAACGGGCACAGGGGTAGAGGTGGGTACGGCAACGGGCACAGGGGTAGAGGTGGGTACGGCAACGGGCACAGGGGTAGAGGTGGGTACGACCCCGGGCAGAGGTGCACTGGTGCTGGGCACAGGTGTAGAAGGCGGGGAGCGAACACATTTACTACTCCGGTTGAATGGACTGTCCTCCATCATGAACCAGGATAATATATTGTTCCTTTTAAACACCGGTCATTTCTGCTAATAATACACCTTACACAAATGTACTGTACAAGTATGCTTTACTAATGGCTATTTGTAACTAGGTCACAATTTCGCAAGTGATTATTTGTTTATTGCAATAATTGTTCGATACGTCTGTTCACTACGACCGGCAATTAAGCAATCTCCAAAAATTCAGCAAACTGAACTTTTAAAAGTCTTATTGCCTTGAGTTACGGTCCATTTCACTTTGTTCTGACTGTACAGGGGGGATAAAAAATTACCTATATTAAATAGAAATCGATTCAGTAAACGATTCTGAACAAACTATTTTCAGGATGTGCGTTAATTATGTTACATGTTGTATAATACTAAAAACTGGAATCTATACAATGCAAGTAGGTAAATTTTTACAATCTTCTGCAGCTTCCACAATACATTAACATGGGATCAATTCACCTTTTTCTTCTTTGCGTGTCGATAGACACAAATAATGCCCGACCAGTGCAATCAATTAGTTTGCCCCAATGGTTGTGGAGCAGGACCAGCATGTAGCCAAGCATTTTTATCATCAATTTAATCCCCCAACTTATAATATGCTTGCCTACATAGTGTGCCTTTTATACAAGATTTAAATTTCGTCTCATTCAGTTGAAGAATGTGGGGAGGTATTTTATTGTAACATTTCAAACAGTACCCCATGAGATGAATCTACAAGCAAGCCTGAAACCTGGCTGAACTAGTTGGTCCCTATTTCTAGTGTTATAGTGGTGTCTGTCACCTCTTTTACTGAATAAATGCAGATTTTTCCTAATGTACATGATGTTTTCATAGATGTATTGACAAAGTACTGTCATGATATTAATTTCCTTAAACATTTCTCTTAGAGAATCGCGTCTACGTAATTCATATATGGCTCTGATGGCTCTTTTCTGCAGAATAAATATGGACTCGATGTCTGCAGCCCGTCCCCATAGTAAAATACCGTATGACATAATACTACGAAAATGACTAAAATAGACTAGCCTCGAGGTATCAATATCAGTAAATTGACGGATTTTTCTAACAGCATATGCACCTGAACTCAGCCGTCTTGCAAGAGATGTTAATTGTAACCTTGAGTCGAGCGTGATTCCCAAGAAAACCGTTTTATCGACAAATTCTGGTTTCTCTAGATGCAATATTATGTCACAATCACTACTTTTGACATTTGGTAGAGCAAATCTAATGAACTTAGTTTTTTTTTTCATTTAGTACTAAATTATTAGCAGAAACCAATTATGGACCTGCAGTAGGGCGTTATTTACGTCGTCAAGATCAATGGCACGTATAGACTGCTAAACATCATTTACTACTCGGAGACTATTGGCACTATATCGACAAAAATTAGCGAGGTGTGTTCTGTACACCACTATAAAATGGTCCAGGTTGTTCCGTGGATGAGGCCACCCAGGCCACATCCACGGACCAACCCAGGCAGGCACCGGTTAACCTGAAGATCGAACTTAGTGGCTGTATTAATAAATAGCTCGTGGCTTAATTATTAAGCCACGAGCTATTTATTGGAAAGTATTGTACCTTCATTATCACTGGTCTGCAGTACACACGTGACGGTCGCATCTGAGGACATTTCACCATCGGAAGTGCCTGCGTTGGCCACCAGCTGGTATGATTCCTCTCCATCTTGGCACCTGCAATAAATTTGGTAGGTGTTAGTTTTTAACCGGCTTCAAAAGAGGAGGAGGTCCTATGTTTAGTTGTAATATTTCTCTTTTTAGGGTTCCGCACCTCAATAGGTAAAAAAGGAACCCTTAAAAGATCCCTTTATTGTCCATCTGTCACCACCGATTTTCTCTAGAACGGGTGGACCTAGCAAGTTGAAATTTATACCTGATACCGAGGTCAAAAATCAAGGTCCTGAGTCAACACGATAAAAAGATATGGGCAAATTTAGATTTTCACGAAAACTTGTAAGTACCAAAATTTTTCTTAATTTTCAACTTTTTGTATTTTTCGGAATTTTCCCTTTACTTGTGCTGTAAGACCTTGCTTTTAACCAAAATTGACAATTCTAGGTCAACCGGAAGCACCCTATAGGTTTTGGGTCGAAAACCTATATGGTAGTTCCTGTTGACCTAGAATCACGAAAGGCAAAAAGCAAGGACTTACATCACATGTAAAGGAAAAAATCTGAAAACCGTAAATATGTAGTATAATAACAAAATAAAAAGCAATTTTACTATTACAAACTTATTATTTGCGGTTGGTGCAATAGCCGTTTCATGGAATCGAACAGCAAAGTTAAGTTTGTCCTTTAAAAAGTTTGTACGGAACCCTCGGTGCGCGGGTCCAACTCGTACTTGGCCGGGTTTTTTATATGTGTTCATCAACATTTCCGTCAATTACTGACCGATTTCAACAAAGCTGAGAAAAGGCTACACAGATTATGATAGAAGATATACAATTATACATACCTGACGAGTGTCAGATTGAGCAGGTCTAGCTGTACCAGCCCCTTGGTGGTGTCCAACACCTGCATGTATTTGGCTTCTTGGTCCTCCCCATCGCCCAGGTCTGGAAGGCTGTGGGACTCCTGCTGTAAATTAAAGAAAATATTATTCAAGTTTTACCAAATTTGGTAGGCAGATTATTTATTTATTTAGTACAGCTGTACATATATGTATAATCTCAACATGAATGATGTAACCAAGATTTTGTAACAATATTTTGATTTAAAAGAGTTTCCATGGAGTTTCTTGCCCATTCTTCTCCATTCTGATTCTCTCATATTTGAATTGTCAATTCCAGATATTTTTTATTTTATCATTGTATTGTGTCTATCTCATTGATTGCTCTGCTTACGCTTACTTTTTTCACTCAATGCTTATCAAACTGCAACTCTTCTCTAATTTATTATTGGTTTATGTCTGTATGATCAAGCTTTTGTTACATGTGCCTCTATATTGCCTATATTACATCGCCGTCGTGTTGCACAATTCGCTCGTGGTCATGAAGGCTTTATTAATGTATTATAATAGTATTATACTAATTTGTAGTGCTTTCTTCAATGGATGATCAGTCTCTTACTGTTTACTATCAGAACTGTAGGGGAGTTCGCACCAAACTGCATACGTTATTCGTAAATATTTTGGCTAATTGCTACGACGTTATTGTCCTAACGGAAACCTGGCTCACGCCGGAGATATCTGACGCCGAATTCATTGATGATCGCTACACTGTACATAGGTGCGACCGCGACCGTGAAGCCACTGGTAAAAAGGAAGGAGGTGGAACCCTGGTAGCGATTCTCAAATCACTACGAGCGGTTAGAATCAACCCTGTTGCAGCTTTATTTGCCGACATTGAATATGTTATTATTCAGATACCCAGCATAAATAGGGGTAAATTGCATATGATTAGTGCAGCTTATGTACCACCAAAAACTCCGGAATCTGTCTATGATGCCTACTTTAAAATGTTGGATGCCTACCTTGAGAATACTGACGTTGAACGCTTCTACCTGATAGGTGATTTCAATTTACCTGCTCTTAATTGGGATACCAACATCAGTAACCACTCCACCTTTGGTCAGGTCTGCGGAAATAACACCCCTGTGGGGGGAGTTGTGAGTAATTTTCTGTCTACACATAACGCTATCCAATACAACACACATAAAAACATATGTAATAATATACTCGATCTCTTTATCAGTAATGATGACTGCATAGTGTGCGAAACTAATGACCTTTTATTGCCTCCGGATCAATATCATCCCCCGTTTTATGTATTGATTCCCTTCCGGACACTAAAAAGTAATATGAGACGTAATACAACTAAAAGATTTAACTATTATAAAGCTAATTATGTCGATATAAACCAAGATTTATCGGAAATAAACTGGGAGTCTTCTCTACGTAACTGCTCTGTAGAGGAATCACTGGAGGTCTTCTACGATATCATTTTTAATGTTATCAAAACGCACATTCCTTTAACATCAGTAAAGTCATCGAAGTTCCCAGTTTGGTTCTCACCGGCTCTGATACATATTTTTAGGAACAAGTGTAGAGCTTGGATAAAGTGGAAAAAATATAAAAATTTATCAGATTATGAACAGTTTTCGCTTTTCAGATCCCGATTTCACGTTGAGTGCAAAAAATGTTATGACCGATACATCAGCACTGTTGAGGACAGTATCAAACAAAATGTTAATTATTTTTGGAAATTCATCTCAAACCGTAAGTCATCCAAAGGAATTCCTTCTAGTGTGCGTTTCAAAAATCAATCATCGAACAACCCTAATGAAATCTGCAATCTCTTCTCTGTGTATTTTAAATCTGTCTATGAACCTTCCACTTTGTCAAATGATTTTTGCTCAAGCGCAGATTGTTCTGAGGACTGTACTGCTGTGGACAATATTCAGTTCTCAGTTCGGCAGGTATTGAGGCACCTGGAAACCTTAGATACCTCAAAAGGGCCTGGTCCCGATGCACTTCCTGCAATATTTCTCAGAAATACTGCTAAGAACATATGCGTTCCTCTACAAATTATTTTTAATCGATCCCTGTCACAAGGAATCTTTCCTGATGCTTGGAAGCAAGCTAACGTAACACTGGTGCACAAGTCTGGCCCTACAGATGACGTCGAGAACTATCGCCCAATATCAATATTGTCGACCTTATCGAAACTCTTTGAAAAACTTGTACATAGTGTACTTTATCCGTTGCTTCATAATGTTATTGCTCCGCAACAACACGGATTTGTTAAAAGGAGATCTACGGTAACAAATCTTGTAGCGTATTCAGAATATATTTTTAATGATATGGATGCTGGTATTCAGGTAGATTCAGTCTATACTGATTTCCAGAAAGCGTTCGATAAGGTCGACCACGAGCTGCTATTGCGCAAAATTGCGTTTAATGGCATACGTGGGAACCTGTTGAGGTGGTTTTCGTCGTATGTTTCCAAAAGGACGCAGCGCGTTGTGATTAATGGTTATCAATCATTTTCTGTACCAGTGACATCAGGTGTTCCTCAAGGATCGATTTTAGGACCCCTTCTATTTATTTTGTTCATTAACGACATAGGCAAATGTTTCCAAAATTCAAAATTTCTTTTATATGCAGATGACTTAAAAATATTTAGGCCAATTAAAAACACTAGCGATTGTCTTGCTTTGCAAAGTGACTTAAATAGACTGTCTGAATACTGTGCGTGTAATAAATTAAAACTTAGCGTGCCTAAATGTTGTTATTTGAGCATCACCAAAAACAAAAACATCTTCAGATACCAGTACTCTCTAAATGATGTTGCTTTGAATAGAGTTACCATGGTTCGCGATTTGGGTGTCATTTTTGATGACAAGCTTCATCTTGATGTACACATTAATACAATTGTTAACAAGGCTTGGCGCATGTACGGATTTGTTATGCGATCATCCACTGAATTCGTGCGCCCTCAGACCTACCTTTATCTATACAAGACCTTAATTAGATCTCAATTAGAGTATGCAGTTGCGGTGTGGAATCCCCTATACGTTAAATATTCTAACTGCCTAGAAATGGTGCAAAAGAAATTTTTAAGAACTATGACTTACAGGTGCTTTCACTCTTTTGAGTCTTATGTCGATTTACTGGGAAAATATAATCTTCTAAGCCTTACTGGCCGGCGGATGTTTCTGGAGACCGTGCTCCTGTACGACCTCTGCAGAAACACGCACGACTGTTCTGATATTTGTAACAGAATTTGTTATTTAGTTCCCAGAAGAATACATTTGCGTGCGGTGCGTAAGCAACCGTTGTTTGCAGTGAGAGCGTGTCGAACAAATGCTGGTGTTCGAGCACCGTTGCGACGTATTGTTGACAATTATAATAAACACTTTCTTGACATCGATTTATTCAGTGCAACACGTGGAAAATTCCGAAATTCAACTCACAAGGCAATCAAAGAATTAGACATCTTGTCCTTCTACTCTTAGATTATTGTAGGTCAATATGTGTCATAATCAGTGCATTTACTTTTTAATATTCAAATTATGTTTAAAATAACTGTTTAATTTACATTTATATCTTTGTTACTTTTAACTTCTCTTTGAAGCGTGTTAATAGTGTTTTGCTTGTATTCTGTGAATAACGCTGCTGATTACATAATTATTAATTTTAAGTTCTATGTCTCTATGCTTTATTATGTAATTGTTTGTTGTTCCAAATAAAATAAAATAAAATAAAAATAGAGATCTACGTTCGAGAATGGGCAACTACAGTACTTTCTCAAGTTATTATTCCTCACGATGTTTTCATCCACCGAAGCAAGTGATAATAGGCTAGTTTCCACCATCAATAAATTCCAAATCTATCCGTCGTATAGTCCGTCAGTATTGGAAAATAATGGACACGTTTATTTTTTGTTTTTGTAAAAAAATTAATATTGACAAAGATAAAACGCATCAAAACTCGAGAGTGGGGGCTCGTGACGTCACAACTCACTAAAAATTATAGCACGGTATGACGTATTGAGAATTTAAAAAGCGTCGTCTCTTCGTCAATTTTGGTTTACGTTACAAAAGAAAAAATACGTGTCAAATATTTTTTGATAATATAACTGACGGACTAATTAGATTTTTTCAGGACACAAGCCTATTATACAATACGCACATGAATCAGAAAAATCAGAGGTTCCTTAGGTTCGAACTTGAGACCTATGACTTGGCAGTACGACGGTCACACCACTAGGCTATCACTGCTCATATGTTTAAATCTATCTATACAACATGTAACGTAATTAACGCACACCCTCAGACACCCCAATTAGTTTATTATGTTATAATCATAATACATGCACTGAATTTTTAATTAAACATGTATAAGCAATGATTATTTAATAAATTAGTTTTCCTAATTCCGGAAGAATGTTGTAGTCACAGTACAAATCAACGAACGCACACAGTCGCATACGTAGGTCTCATACCTACGTATGCGACTGTGTGTCTTGCTAGCCTAGTAGGTATTCGCTCGCGTTCGAGACAGCTGTTAACGTCGCGTCGTCGCTCGACTCAACTTCAATAGAAAACTTCAATACATTTTAATGCCTGTTTTCTTAATTGATGTTTTAATTTAGAAAGCACTTCGTCATTTTTTATCAAAAGCGTTCACCATCCAATTTTTTAAAATAAACCAACGATTTAATACGTCCCCACAAAAAAAGTCGTCAAATCAGCTGATTGGGGATTCTCATCGAATTAATCCAATATTTCGTTTTGAAAACGAGTACGTGTACGCCAATCGGCTCCCCTGTCGATGGCTGTGTTCGGACGGAACGTTCCATGGCCACGAAGTAGCAGCTAACATAGTCCTACCCTGCGGTCTACTCTTGTACCATACCTTTGGTTGACTTGAATGTTCTGCCAGCTAGAACCACATTATCACCACACTGCACCGTGCCACAGGCCTCACTATTAGTCACCATTTCACTGAACATTTTGTGTCAATTATTCGAAAGACATCGCGATATTTGCATACACTAAACACTAAATATTGTTTACATTTATTTAAGTTAGCTTTCATCGCCCGCGCCGCCCGTTGTCATGATGGCTATCTCGCTCTATCCCACGTTTTTAATTTGCACGAGAAAGGGAACGAAAACTGGTACGACATATTTTGCATCTTGTTGGTATGGGTAACTATTGTTTCCTTTGTATCCAGTGTCTGTAAGTGTATGCGTGCGGTTAAATCGCCAAGTTTACTTCAACTGTTTTTGTAAAGACTTAACTTGCTTGAAATACGGTTCATTTTTCTTTATTTTGTATTGAATGGTGGAATTTGTATTAATACAAATAAAACTGCACTTTTAAAAGTCTTATTGCCTTGAGTTACGGTCCATTTCAGTTTGCTTGGACTATACAGGGGTAGTGTGACTATAAATTAAGTAGCTTTAATTATTTTTGGGATAAAAAAAATCCTATATTAAAAATCATAGAAATCGATTCAGTAAACGATTCTGAACAAAGTAATTTCAGTATGTGCGTTAATTATGTTACATGTTGTATATATAAAAATGAAACCCGTTTTCCCGCGTGAATGGCTGGACCGATTTCACTAATTCTTTTTTTGTTGTATTTGTTATTATTAGGAGAAGGTTCTTCTAAAAAAAATTAAGAAAATCTCTCAGAAATATTGAAAAATATACATTTAATTTTGCATATTTAAAAGAACGCGCGTAACGAATGTCAATGTCATTCACAGCCATAGACTATATTGAAAGAGCATTGTTTGTTCGGAAACGTGGTTACTTAATTAAATTCGAGCATCATTTGTTCGGAAACATCTTTTAAGGGTGTCTCACACTCTCTCTAACCATCTCTCTGTCTCTCTTATATATCGCAGACGAAGTTGCGCGGGTCAGCTAGTGATAAATAAATATAGAAGTAATATTTTCTTGGTAAAACTCAAAAGGCTACCCGACGCAAATGGGATTCTTACCCGTTCTCTCTCAAATGGAGTCACTTCTACGATTTGTAGTTGACCTGAAAATAAATAAAACAAAATGTTACATAACATCACGCCTGTAATTCTTGAAAGGTTGGGCAGAGGTGTACCTAATAGTACGCCCACATTTCGCTAGTTACGTTTAAGTCACATGTAACTACACCACTAACTTGCAGTACTCTGAGTTTAGACTCAAAAGTAATCAAAGCTTGTTAAAAAATATATAAATAATAATAATACCAGCCTATTACTGTCCCACTGCTGGGCAAAGGCCTCTTCTCATACATCTCATACAGCGAAGGCACGAGCATTGATCACCACGCTTGCTCAAGACGGGTTGGCGATTTCAGACTTATATTAATTATAAGTCCAGGTTTCCTCACGATGTTTTCCTTCACCGATGTTTGTGATGTCCAAGACAAACTTAGAAAGTACATATGAATTGAAAAAGTCACATTGGTACTTTCTTTACTTACTTAAAAAATATATGTAAAAAAAAAAAAGAAAACTACAGGGTTATTTGTAAAACACCGACAACCTCTCAGAGCTGTGTTACTAACATCATAATCAACCACTTTTGTTCTATGACTTTTAAAAATTCATCAAATTTTCGTACAAAAATAAAAATATTTAAATTGAACGCTCTAAATGTTAAGACATCTTTGCGAAGCAAAAGAAAGCGATAGTACAATAGTGAGGGGAGCGGGGTCAGGGCGGCGAGGGCCCGTAAAAGCGTTTAATTTAAATATTTTTTTATGAAAATTTGATGCACCCAAATATGATGAATTTTTAAAAGTCATAGAACAAAAGTTGTTGATTACGATGTTAGTAACACAGTCCTGAGAGGTTGTCGGTGTTTTACAAATAACCCTGATGAAGTCTTTCCTTGGCAATCTTAGAGCAGTCATGGTCATGGTCATTAACAAAAATTGCCTTAAGGTGGATGCTCCAGGGTAGCCCGCGAAATTCAAATAATCTTACGTTTTTTTGCAATTTGCAAGTCAGTGTCAGGTTGTATGTTGATTAAAATATTGTTCGCGACTGTAAGACGTATGTTATAGTTACAGAATTGTAATCATTAAAATCAAGATAAAAAAAGAAAGAGAGAGTTCATTTGATCAAGCTCTTGGACTATCCTTAGTAATTGAACTCATATCTTCTAAACAAAGACCCTTAAAATTCTGATTTTAATTCGATCGAATTTCAAGATTATAATACTGTAAAAACATACGTCTTATAGCCGCGAATCATATTTTAATCAACATACAACCTAGCACTGTCCAAAAAACGTAAGAAAATTTGAATTTCGCGGGCTACCCTGAAGCATCCACCTTAAACTGCTTGTATGCTTACCATCCTTATACTCTGCAGACAGGATCTGTCCGTCAGAAGTCTCTACAGTCACTTCTTCCTCATCAGACATGACGAACTAGATCTGAAAGTTACAAAAATAAAACTTATTTATTTTATAAATGAAAAAATAAAAAGCCTTTTAGTTCTACACTCAATTAAATTTGCGCACTTTATAACATTATGTACTCATTCCTAATTAAATATGAATTGTTTTAGTCTTTAACTTCGTTCTACTTAAGGTCGGGAGACCCTTTAAAAGATTGGCTGACGATATAGCGCAGACCGCTGGCTCAAACGGGCTAAATATTGCCAAGGACCGTGAGAAAAAGATGGAGGCGGCCTTTACCCGTAATGGGGCTACATCTCCAACATTTAACAAAAACTAACACTATTATATAGGTTAAGTTAAAGACTTATTTATTTTAACTGATTTAAAACTACACACGTTATCCCCAAAGGGCAATAAGAAAAAAATAAAAAATAATAGGGAGTGAGCTTATGGCCATCAACTGGGCACAGTCCAGATGCCGGAGATGCCACTGAGATTCTGGAATTAAAATAACACTTTGCTTGACCTAAGAATAGAACGGACATCTAGCCTGCCAGCTGCACTTCCAACCACTAGACTTATTAGGCAGCCAAGCGTTTTTCTATAAAGGTGCAAGTTGGCAGCGGGCGACACGAAGCCGCCACAGACGACGTGTCGACGCTTCATGTCGCCGCGACACGTCGCCGCCTCATGTCGCTGCAGTCATGATTTCATTTCAATGTCAGCGACACTACTGATCTGCGGTCGGGCGACACTTGTGTCTGCCGCTCGACGACGCGTCGCTAGCTTCATATCACTTGCTTCGGAGGGAATTTCATAGAAATACATGGAAACCAGTAGTGTCGCTGCGACACGTCGTCTGCGGCGGCTTTGTGTCGCGTGCTGCCAACTTGCACCATAAAAGTTATTTTGGCTTGTGAATTCGGTTGTTGACAATATACAAAATAATGTTTTTCTGCTACCACTGCCTTGAGAGAACAGATAACAGTATTTCTCCTTTGGATGATACCAATATAATCCAAAGGTGTGAAGGATGACATGGCTAGAAAGGAGGTGACTGCTGAGATGATGAGTAATAGAGAAGTATGGAAGAAGACATTCTGCGACGACCCCAAATAAATTGGGACAGGGTTAAAAAATAACAGGTTTAAACTGAATGCTTATGAAAGTTTAAGGAGTAACTTAGGCTTTTATTTTAGAAAAAGGATTAGGGTTACATGTTAAAGCCATGAAATTGTTAGTAGTAAGTAATTTTTGTCTAATAATTTCACATGGACAGGCTCACAGGCAACAGCTAGTCAGTAATAAATTTGCTGTAGGTGATTGTTATGATTATTGTTATTATTGTTTTATGCTGTCTTTGAAGTGATAGTATCTTAGAACTAGGGCTGACCAACATTTGGAATATTTAGAGAAGCAGACAACAGAGTATTGTTGTGCAGGGCATTATAATGTTTGTTAAGTTAGCAATAGTTGTGATTTTAGAGGTACATTCTCTAAATAAATTGCTTGTTACTTCTGGGTATTTTTCAAAGCTGTCTAAAATGTGTAAACATGTACAGTTTTATGCTGTCGCTAAGCGTAGCATGGGGGCTGTTTCAGTGTAAATATGATAGAAAACCGGAGTCCTAGAGTCTAATAGACGGTTTGTTGATTTACAAAGAAAATGTAATTAAATTACTAGGTGTGTAGGTGAAATTTAAGACTAGGCACCTCGAAATGTACGTCATGTGGTCATAGTTCCCAACATACATGAAACCAACAGCCATTTTACAGCAATTAAACGCGTTATTCTTATTTTCGAGTAAATAATAAACAAACTATACGTCAATCAAATAATGTTTGTCAAAGATTCTTGCAACACCAAATTCGTAATGCGGTGTTTCTATGCTATGGCGATGACTTTTAATTTTATTATTGCAACAATCAATACTCACATTTAATGGCAACAATGAAGATTTTTAGCATTGAATTTCACTGAAATATGCGTCCACGGGATGGATAACACGAATGATTACAGGAATATACTTGGTTCAGCCGACGAAAATGGCGTCGGCATTAAATAAAATATATTTTTCTTTGTAAAATACGAGTGAAAGACATCTCTGCATTCTGCCAGGGTTGCCAGTAGGAATTTTGTTTACCCACAAAATGAAACCGAAATTAATAAGTTGTGGATTGTTGTATCATAATTAATTTTGTTGATACTTTTTCATCTTACAAATGCGACGTTAAATATGTATTTTAATAATACGCATTTTTTTTTCTTCACATTTAAAAAATATTTATGTATCTCTGGATACATACTGGTTGCTCCCAGCCATTTCCCCGTTAGATGGCGTTGAAGTCGACATTTTTTAGTTTATTTGGGTTTTTGTGTAATTGGAAAATTATTAGGTCGTAGGAGTAGCGCTTGCAATTAGAGGACATTGCGCTTTATCGAACTGGGTCATATCATTGCCACAAAATCCACCCAATTCGACTCAATTACGGATTTTAACATTTGCTATTGAATAGTGTTGTTTACACACACAGACGTGGGTGAGTATCTAAGCCCTACGTTTACGAGGATTGACACTAGATAGGGGGAATGAAAAAAAACAAGTTTTTCATTTTTCTATGTGGGTAGATTGGGTTAGCAGAACTAGATAACGCCATCTGCTACGGTATATATGTACGGTCGACCAAGATATTTGGTTTATATTTTACAATGTAATTTGTGGGTCAAATAGCTTGTTCGACCGTAAGATAGGTATAAAATTAAAAGTTTGTATTTGTTGGCGTATACTATTTATTTATTATTTTGGGAAATAAATTATGTCAACATTGATTACAATAAAACACAGTTTTATTTTAATACATTACACTATTGATTTTTTTAGTTTTATTTTAATACATTACACTATTGATTTTTTTTATCAAAACAAGTATTTGAAGTAAATTATGCTGATTTGTAATAGTACCAACTATTACAATAATTAGATATTTCATAACACGGAAACTATAATTCTTATACAAGAGATAACAACAAATCTAAAACACGGTTATTTTTGCTATAACAACGAGGAAGGTGAAAAAAAAATATTTCCTAATTTCGAAGTAATCAACAAAAGCTTTTAGTAAAATGAAAATCTAAAGAGCAGCTTATTGAACTACGCAAGTTGTTGGTCAATGCTACCTAGTCTGTAAGGTGATGTATGGGTCAAAGTAGCCCGAAAATAAAGGTTTTATTATTACTATAACCTGCTCATTCAATAAGCTGCTCTTTATATGAAGTATGTATACATAATGATGTACCTAATATTTCACCTTTTGATACAAAATAAAAAGAAATATCATTGTAATGATAACGTAGATTCACATTAAATAAACAAACTACTACCAAAATACAATTCGAACTAGAATCAGTTGATTTCACCCTCTCTGCCTTGAAAGTTCCTGTCTGGAAACCACTGCTACACTGCTGCTGCAAAGAAAACATAATATTTGTTACTTTTTGAAGAATATTATTTACCATTCAGTTCAAAATATTATATACCGTCAATCTCCAAAGCTGCTCTAAAATAAAACTTTACTTCTCTTCTTTGCTTGAGTTTACAACTGATAAATAAATAAATAATAAATGTCGCTGGACATCACCACACAGCGCCATCTAATGCCACACTAAGCAACGAGGCTTGTGTCGTGGACACCAGATAGTTGATATACTACATATATACTTTTTGTTTCTAAATACATACTTATTATACATATAAACATCCATGACTCGGAAAAAAATGTCCATGCTCATCACACAAACATTTGCTCCAACCGGGATTCGAACCCGGGACCCTAAGAACGTAAAGCAGCCACACTACCGCTGCGCCATTCGGGTCGTCGGGTGATGTTGATGTTGCAGAAGAATTTTTCACTAGAATAACATAATAATATATTGTATTTAGACATTGAAATTGATGCAATTTATGAAGTGAAAAAAAAGTATAAGCTTTGTGTACTTACCATTCAAATCTATACATTTAGCATTTTTTTGAACACGTCTCAAAATGATTTCTGGCAGAATACAGTTTTTAAAAATGTCTGATAATTTTGGTATCATATTGCTGACAAAGTCATTATCTCGACAAACTGTGTGTGGTCTGCTTTTTCCATGCAATTTCATGTCATTTGTGTCCGTTAGCAAGCGATAGTCCTAACAACATATTTTTAAATGTTATATTCCAAGAAAAAGACATGTTGCCCCCATGTGACCCCATATAAAGTGGGTTAAATAAGGGCAGGAGATTGATGGTATTCCATAGCCATGATAATCAAAGAATTTCTTACTGGTTCTAACAATTACTGACTGTTTATAATTACCTGCCACACAAACATGTCGCTGGTAAGAACCCCCATTTCCTAAAGTAATTTGTTTTCCACTTGTATAGATATAGCACTGGTTTAGTTTTTGATAATGTGATTCTTGCATCCAATTTTTTTATTATGTTCCCATGTAACACTTTCTCATTCAATTTTGCAAACACAGAGGAGTCTCCGTCACCAATAAAACTCAAATACCGAAGTTGATGTATTTCTTCACTCTTTTGAAAACCTCCCACTATAATTTCTGATTCCATTGCTGTAGATGATCCAGTATTATTTTATAGCAGTGCTTTCATAATTTTCATATCCATGTTTCTCCTCTCATAATATTGACATGTCTAACAATATTTCTATCTAGCAGCAAGAAATAGACATTTAGTAGTTTCTTTACCAATAATGCAGGCCTGTAAATGAAAAGCAACACTTGTAAATATTGCACGTATTAGAAATGTCTTACAGAACCAAATTCGTGTTTTGTAAAATATTAACTTACCTGACCTTTGAACCATGCTCCATCTACAATCTACTTATACAGTAACAAATGGAACGCCGCGCCGTCTGCAGACACATCATAACCTTTTTGAATAGCAATTTGATCTTTCATAATAAAATAAAGCTGACATTGTTGGAATATCCATAAGACTTGTTGTGAGCTGCTTGTGTCCAGTATTTATTTAATCACTGCTCTCCGAACAATTTTATGACACATATTGCACTTGAAAATTAATTCACTTCGAAATCCATCAATTTCACTAACAAATTCAATTTGTTAGATTCACACATATTTCGATGTATTTCCAGAAGAAATGCCCACTCCATTACATTTACATCCTTCAAGTCCACAATGCGATGCCCAGATATCACAGATAATCATTTAGATATTTGAACCAGCTTCCACAATCAATAAAATTGAAAATAATGTAATAGTATCGTAAATTCGTATTTCACAACCATGATGTCGCGCACGACGCGAATCGCACTAAAACAATTGGTTTGTATCAACACGGCAATATAACATTATATTTTGTAGTGTGGCAACACCACGCTTGGCTTTGACTAATTTTGTTCATGTTGGTACGGCGGTAGAAAAATGGCGGGAAAGAGATGGCTGCCGGACAGTCGGACAGGTATTGAAAGGGTGAACAGAGGAGCATGTGGTTAGGAGACAAATTAGAGGTGACGAGCTTCTAAGTGTCCCACCTCATTAGAAAGATCCCGGTGAGTGTTTACTTCATAATATCTTACGTCGACATAAACGTACATGATGAGTGGAGAGATGAGAGGACTCTTACAGTTATATATTCTTCCTTCATTGGTAGTTCAATCTTGCAGTGCATAGCACACTTGGTAGTCAAGGACATTGAACAGGGAAGTCTGGCACTCCCATACATTGTAGTGTGGTCCGGAAACACACTGGCACGGTCGACTGAGCTGGAGCAACCGTGGCGAGGCTATGGGGATGGTGGAGGCCTCCGGGGGGCCATAGGCCCCCTGTCCGGCTAAGTGATTATGCAAACACGTTTAGAATCACCAGGGATACACCCTGTTTAGACCGGAGCAAGTCGACCGATGCCCAGCTAGATAATGGAGGTGCATAGCCATGTAAGGTACGACATTAAGTAAACACCTGCAAATCAGAGAATGGCAATGCACTTGATAAAACCAATAAGACATGTAGGTGGCATAGCCACATGAGGGAGACTGTACGTCACACGTCACCTTATAGGTATACGCATTTGAGATATATGAGCATGATGAAACAGGTCGACTCATCTCTCTACCCTCATGACAAATTAATGTGTAAATTTAGTGTACCTATGTGGTCCTCACATGTGTGATGCCTACATTTAGTGGTTGGCTTATTATATCGCATGTAGAAGGCACCACACATGATGCAAATTGCAATATTCCAAATCATAGATAATAAAATAGGGTTGCGTTCGAAACCAAAGATCTAGAAAAATATTGTTACATTTTATTTATCTTTATATTTCAATGTTATCTTTATATTCCTGGTAGAATTGGTCGACAAATAAGAAGACAAAATCAGATTAGATAAGTTACTTATTTAAAATAAAGCACAAAATAGATTGTAAGTAACTGATTTATATTTGTTTCTGAACGCACCATAACAATTTGACGTGAACTAGCGAGAGCTTGGTAAGATATGTACCTACTACAAAATAAAACCAACTAATATTAATGTATGTCTGACTGTCTGTCTGAAACTGTTTGCAAAATGCGTAAAAGGTGTCCCGCCCGGCAAAGCTATATTTTGCACATGTTTGCAAGTTTAATTTTGTGACTACTTTGGTAGTTAACCGATTAATAATTATATCAATTGTTGACCAAAAATATATTCAAACACATTCAAATATTAAGAAACACTGACTTTGTTTGTACTCATCACTGCTACGTATGACGTAGGTAATTAGTATTATGACGAGATTTCATAAAAATCACGGGTCAACTTGCTGTTTCAAATACCACCGAAAAAAATAGAATTGCGTTTTTAGAATAAATAATTACTATACCTACGATAAATTACATTATAGTCTACTAAATAATATGAACTAAATATATACTAGAGAAATAATGCAATTTGAATCAATGAAAATGTATAGCATACAAAATTTTATACGCAAGAAATTCCGCGCGCAAATCATAGCGCGTCACAACCGAAATAAGAATGTATTTTATAACAGTCTATACAAGTGAACGAAGTTTGTCAACGCTTTGTTACGTCAACAATGCATGTAGGTCAAGGTTAGGAAGAACGGCATCGTTGCTTATAACCTACTTACGACTATTGGTATTTATGTTGCCACACAACAATAATAAGTAAGAAAAGTTTAAAAAAAAAAAACAAAACATTGATATTTATGTTTTCAGTTTTATGTTATTTTATATTGTTTTTTTTTGAACGGTTGGAAAGGGAATTAACCAATTATTGAACTTTAAGATATTGATTTATCAGAATTATAAGATCGTCTGCACGCCATCTAGCGTGTCAATGTCTAAACAACGCTTTTGGTTTGCTTGTCAAAAGTCACGCACACTACTAAAGAAGTGTCAAATTTTGCCGGGATTTCACTATTGTTTTTCTCAGTAAATAATGTAAGTTATTGCCCAAAAAGGTCCGTTGCGTACACATTTCATTGTAGAGAAGTGATAAAACGATTAGTTTGAAAGAAAGAGTGTCTGTGTTTAGTGTCTTTTACGAGACAAAAATGTATGGACGGTTGGTCGGAGCTTCAACCTTAAGTATTAAAAAATTGTCAAAGACAAATTAAAAAGAGCTATCACTTTCCAAGATTACTTTTATTGTATTTTATATTTTTGCCTTGTATAATTAGAAAATACTATAGATCATCACGTTTTTAAAACAGAAATACGTGGATAGTTTAATCTCTTTTTAACATTGCACGTTAATATTGCTATCTCTGTCTTTTAAACTGATGGCTGACGTCACGTTGATAGAGATGGTAGAGCCAAAAAGGTGAGCAAGATTTGCTTACGCAACCAATTGGAAACAGGTAATCAGCAAGAGCGAGAATATTCCATCCTTTTTACTCTTGTAGGATTCTCATAAGAGCAGCCGGTAAAATGAACACCTTTAATAAAATAATAAATACGCAATCTCAGCCAAAATAAAAAATACCGCAACGAACAAAATCACATTTAAAACACATTTCCCGAAACAATACTAAAGTCCTCTCGATTGCCGACATAAATAACGGTTATACCCCTCCCTCCCCACCTGGTTACGTCATCGCGTGCGTCATCTGACCGCGCGCGCTCAAGTGCCTACCACTTGAATTATACTAGCGCTTATCGCAAAAGGTAAACAGTTTCACGTTTCGGAATCGTGCGAGCATCTGTTAGAATATAAACAACACTTGTAAAACTACTTGAGAATTTTAAATGTTATGTTATGAGATGAAGGTATATGAAAAAACTTGCTGCGCTAAGAGCTGTGGCCGCATTTCTTTTTTATTGGACTACCTACTGATTTAATTTACACGAAACTTTAGAACGAATGTAATAATTATATAAGAAACCTATTAAATGATTCTCATAAGAGTCTGATATACAATAATCTTATTAGAATCTACTCAAAATACCTATTAGAATACATTTATTGCGTAATGTTATTGACCTTGACTTGAAAATACTTGAATCTACATAAATATGATGATTTATGCTTCGAAGACATGAAAATCATGATTTTTAACTAATTTTGACCTAGCTAATACTGTTTCCTACACCATATTTCATAATAAAAGAGTAAAACTTACGTTTTCAATTGTTCGTTCCATGTTCACCGTTGAAATTTTTCGACGAATATTTTGTTGGCTCACAAAAGATTTTTTGCGTCTTGTTGCACTATTGTTTTCACTCACGCACAATCACTGCACTATCATTTAAGTGTTGTAAGTCATGAAATCAAAACATTAGGGCTTTAATTATGGGCTGCGGGACTATTCGAAAGAGATACCGTGGCCCCGGAACACAAAGGGCGATGAAGGAACATGGATGGGTTTTAGTCAGTAAAAGTCTGACACTCCCTCCTGCTCCGCCCAGAGCGGGAGAAGTCATTTGATGATTTCCCATCCGAAAAAAAAGGGCTTTAATTATACTATCTACATTTTCTTCGAAATCGTATCAGTGGTTAGCAAAAAGAATGGGACCTCTACGAAGCTCCGTTTAAGAGAACTGCGTGGTCGCGCGGTTCTCCATGTGCGGACCGCGCGGCCATGGTTAAACCTTTATAACTTTCTGAATATTGGATCTACGAATTTGCGACTTTCATTGTTAGTGTTTTACAAATTCCTTCGTAATGTTGACGTAGTCGTTTTTCTTCTACGACACCGTGGCCGAGCAGTCGAAACGGACACTCTGAAGACGTATTATTTAAACTGCAAAATTAATTTTGTTCTTCAATTCGACTTAGCTTCTCTTAAAGCTAAAGTTTAAAGACAACCATAAACATACAAATTGTAGCCCTCGGTGGTGCGAGTAAGACTCACACTTGTATTTTTATTAAGGTACCTTCTTTACATTGAACTTTTAGTATTTTTTAGGGTTCCGTAAAAAAATATGAAAAAACGGAACCCTTATGGGTGGGGCTCACAAAATTTGTACCATAACGCACTAGAAATTGTAACACACATGTTCGTATGCAACACACGGGAAATATTGTAACACGCTAGAACTCTATAAAGGCAGGATTACAGTACGAACAATTACCAAAAAAGCTTACCACATTTACGAGTAATGATGACCATGTGTGGGATATCAAAATAAAGGGCTTGAGGAGACAATTACAAAAACATAAGTCACTGTTAGGTTTTTAAACCCTAAGTAAGCTTTTTGCACTCCGTTTTTATTATTCTTTTCTCAAATGGAAATTGAAATACTTAATTATGTTTATAGTTTAAATTAAAGAGGAACTTGCTTTTGTTAACGTTAGAAATATTATTACAATCAAAAACAAATATTAATGTTATCTAAACGGTCACGCCATTGACCTAGCCCGCGAAAATTAATTTTCCTAAGTTGCAAATTGCAGCTCTGTATTAGTTCTTATGTGGATCGTTTTTATCTCCATTGTCTTCTTAGTAATATTTGCTCTTCTAGGTCAAAATGTGAGATTCTTATACTCGTTTATGCACACGCAAGCAAAAATGATATCCCCTTTTTGGACTCCACCGCAGTCGGTTAAAGACAATGTAAACCATGCTTAATGCTATCCAGTGTGTTACGTAACACACCATGTAACACACCATAACACACCGGAGCGAACACACGAGAATTTTTTAGTGTTTATTTGATTATAGCAGCCGCAATTTCAAAGAAATTTAGGAAAGAAATCCTTAATAGACGACATACAAAGGTATTTATTTAGTATCTGTACTTCATTATAGTGAAAAATAAACACATCTCTTGAAAATTCTTTGTTTAATATCCAATAATTTTGATGACCAAAAACACCCCAACAAGTCACCTCACTTTTGTGGGTAGACTAAAATGGTTGACATTAAATTGACATTTGATAGCTGTTGCTAAATGGTGCTGCCACCCTACAAAACAAGTTCTGGTGGGATTATGACTAAAATACGAAAGTTACCGAGCAACACATTACTTGTAACACACTAGAAGATTTTAACGGACATTTTTTAAATTTGTTGTATTTTAAGTAATTGTAATATTTTGCTAGATTTTCTGACAAAGTACTTTAAATTAACTCCCATACTAACAATAAAGACAAAAAGAAATAACATTAACAACGAAATAAAAAAATAAAAATCAAACATTGTTGACGGACGGCGCTGGGACATTTATGTTTTGTATGGAGCAAAAAAAATATCAAAAGTTTGATGAACTATAATTTTGTGAATATTGAAGTTTTGTGTACTTTATTTACACCCATCCCTTTGTGATGTTTTAAATTTAATGCAAAAAATAAAATTCTTTAAAAAAACTTTTTTAGACATACTAAAATTTAGGGACAAACAGGTGACCGCGAAATTTTTTCAAGAAGTACATGGGTGGGGCTCAAAAAAGATGAAAATCTAGCAAAATATTACAATTACTTAAAATACAACAAATTTAAAAAATGTCCGTTGAAATCTTCTAGTGTTACAAGTAATGTGTTGCTCGGTAACTTTCGTATTTTAGTCATAATCCCACCAGAACTTGTTTTGTAGGGTGGCAGCACCATTTAGCAACAGCTATCAAATGTCAATTTAATGTCAACCATTTTAGTCTACCCACAAAAGTGAGGTGACTTGTTGGGGTGTTTTTGGTCATCAAAATTATTGGATATTAAACAAAGAATTTTCAAGAGATGTGTTTATTTTTCACTATAATGAAGTACAGATACTAAATAAATACCTTTGTATGTCGTCTATTAAGGATTTCTTTCCTAAATTTCTTTGAAATTGCGGCTGCTATAATCAAATAAACACTAAAAAATTCTCGTGTGTTCGGTCCGGTGTGTTATGGTGTGTTACATGGTGTGTTACGTAACACACTGGATAGCATTAAGCATGGTTTACATTGTCTTTAACCGACTGCGGTGGAGTCCAAAAAGGGGATATCATTTTTGCTTGCGTTTGCATAAACGAGTATAAGAATCTCACATTTTGACCTAGAAGAGCAAATATTACTAAGAAGACAATGGAGATAAAAACGATCCACATAAGAACTAATACAGAGCTGCAATTTGCAACTTAGGAAAATTAATTTTCGCGGGCTAGGTCAATGGCGTGACCGTTTAGATAACATTAATATTTGTTTTTGATTGTAATAATATTTCTAACGTTAACAAAAGCAAGTTCCTCTTTAATTTAAACTATAAACATAATTAAGTATTTCAATTTCCATTTGAGAAAAGAATAATAAAAACGGAGTGCAAAAAGCTTACTTAGGGTTTAAAAACCTAACAGTGACTTATGTTTTTGTAATTGTCTCCTCAAGCCCTTTATTTTGATATCCCACACATGGTCATCATTACTCGTAAATGTGGTAAGCTTTTTTGGTAATTGTTCGTACTGTAATCCTGCCTTTATAGAGTTCTAGCGTGTTACAATATTTCCCGTGTGTTGCATACGAACATGTGTGTTACAATTTCTAGTGCGTTATGGTACAAATTTTGTGAGCCCCACCCACATCTTTTTTGAGCCCCACCCTTATAGGATCACTCGTGCGTGTCTGTCTGTCCGTCCGTCTGTCACAGCCAATTTGCTCCGAATCTACTGGACCAAATCAGGTGAAATTTGGTAGGATGGTGTAATCCTATGACCCAAACACAGATCTGCAAAGTAAATAAATATTTAAAAAAAAGGTTTATTTTCGGGGGACAAAAATAGTTTTGCAAACCTTACTGTGTCATATATCAAATGTAAGGGCTCGTTATGAGGATCGCAAATATATTTTTGTTATTATTGTAAAAAAAAAAAAAAAAATTATTCATGAAAGAAGACAAAAATTGACCAAACCCTCCTTATCGGCTGTCGGTCGCCGCTGACGACAGCGTCGTAGTATTGTGCTTTAAAGAACACAATGTATACTAGTAAGCGACCGACCGTCAGCGCGACAAGGCGGGCCTTAGGTTCCCAGGTATGATCCAGAACAAAAACATGATCACAATGACGGGGAGAACAAGTGCCTTTCGGCTTCGTTAAGGGACTATTTACACCCTTTATTAAAACCAGCAAATCTTATTGCGAATAGGTTGCGTCACAAATTAAAGTAAAACTAAGATAATCATTTTGTAGTTATTTATTGAGAAAATATTATTCTTGACAACTTACAATAACTTAAAAAGAGTAAACATGATAGGAACAACAACGATAATGTTTATTTACAAATAACTAAGTACCTACTTATTATGTAAATTACGGCTAAAGTCCCATAATCACTGGAAAACCAAGTTTCACAACAAGTTTGGGTAAAAAAACATGTTTCTTGCAACATAAAACATGTTTCTGGCAACAAAAACACATGTTGAGAACATGTTTTCTGTCAATGTTTCGGTCCGTTTTAACATCGAAGTAATGAGCACTATTATGTTAAACTAAAACTCAGAACATCTAGTTCAAAATAGATACATAAAGGCACTTTTGAATGAGAGGTTTTCTTTTTGAGTATTAAAAAAAAACGTAGTTTCCAAGAACTCTGTAGATGGCGTTGAAATGACTACGTTATTAGGTGCCAAAGCCAAAACGCTTAAAAAAAAAATTGCGTCACGTCACATACGCTCGTTGACAGACACTTTTTTTTTGCATAAGCTTCCGAATATAACCATTACATCCAAGTGAAATGATGTTGCAGTAACTAACCAAGTTCAGCGCCATCTATCCATCGACTAGGAAAGAGTTTAAAAAGAAAATCCCTCATTGTCAAAAACAAAAAGTTGAAGGTAGATTCCAGTCACAGGTATATTAACTGTGAAAGTACTGTAGTTGTCCACTCCAAAGCGTAGATCTCTATGGAGAAGATTGGGTAAACTCCAAAGGCACTAAGCAATGTATATTTTTTTGCGGTTATACCTAAGATAATCTTAAGTTTAATCTTAATAACGGTTTTGACTGACAACAGTCAAAAGTAGTTTTGACCGATTAACAGTTAGGGCCTAAGCACACGGCGTATTTTAAACGCGCAGATGACGAGCGTATATGCGCTTCAAACGAGATTTGAACGCAACCTTGTAACCTAAGCACACGGGGCGATTGTGAAACGCGCTGCGATACAGACGCGCTGTAGTCGCTCGTAGCTAGGCGCGCGCCCCTACCCCTCCTCCGAAACTTAGTACGAACGCGCGTTTGTATCGCGTTTTACGCGCGTTCGAATCTATGAAAACGCAAAAATCGCCGTGTGCTAGGGCTCTTATAGCTGTAACAAATATATATTGGTGCTTCTAACTGTACACAGCACATTTCATTCGGCATTAGTAAACAACAGAGTCGAGTCGAAGCACGGACTCATCATCATTTCAGCCTGCAGACGTCCACTGCTGGACATAGGCCTCCCCGCGCGTGTCGCCACATGTCCCGGTCCCGTGCGACTCGCATCCAGCGGATCCCTCCACCTTCACCAGATCACCGCTCCACCTAGTGGGAGGTCTTCCAACGCAATGTCTTCGGACACAATCGGCTTTCATTCGCCTCTCCATCGCCATATCACGTTGAGCTCGGCTCGGCATATTTGGAGCAAAGCCGAACGGTTCTTACCCGAATGTACACATGAAATCGACGTTGCCGTCGGCTTTGCCAAAACATGTCGACCGGCATTCAACACCGCTTAAACAACATAATTGTATACAAACAAATAAGTATTTAGAGTTTTGGAATGAAAATATACAACATTAATTTATTTACGAAAGCGAAATGCGGGCAGAAAAAACGTTCCCTCCATGCAATAAAAACGAATAAAATAATAATATAACCTTTATTTTCAGACTACTTTGGCCCATATATAAACGGACGAGATGAGAGGAGCTCATGTCTAAATAATAACAGCAAGATGATCTTCAAGGTTAAGCAGTGCCTGACGAGGTTTCTCCGTGGATGGGTGACCATCATTACATACCGAGTTTCCTCCGTGCCTCGGAAAGCACGTCAAGCCGTTGGTCCCGGCTGTCATTTGTAGATCTTTGACAGTCGTTACAGGTAGTCAGTGGCCCGAAAGTCTGACAACCAGTTTTACCAAGGGGTATCGTATTACCTAGTACTAACTGGGTTGTGGGGGTCAGATAGGCAGTCGCTCCATGTAAAATACTGGTAATCAGCTGCATCCAGTTGGACTGGAAGCCGATCCCTACATGTCTGAACCGCAACGAGTCGACCGATTTCTTTTTCGCTTTTATTGCATGGGTATATAGATCTTTTCTGCCCGGTTCACGCCGATTCCGCGTCTATGCAAGGTGTAAACAGCCCCTTCACGAAGTCGTCAACCAAGCATTCTGTACGTCAAACTAAGTACCATTACGCAACAATTATTCCTGGGAAATGACTTTTTTTTGGGGGTGAAAACCACATTTTTTTTACGGTAGAAACATTGAACTGATATGGATGCATTGAATAGTACGGGGTTCATAAATACCTCCAGGGGGCCTAAAATGGCCGCCTTAGCAGAATCAAAATAAGAATCACGTTTAAAAAAATATCTTAAAATGGACTTTATGGTCATAACCATTGAAGTGTGACATTGTGTGACAAGGGGATGGGATAGGAGGAGTACTTAATTTCGTACCGTCACATTTCAAAATCTTTTTATCATCTCATAATAATCTCTCTTATAATCTTTTCAGACATAAAAAGATTTTTCATTTAAAGATTAATCGTTTTAAGTTTTGTTAAATTTTTGAAATGTTTCATTTGATGTTAATTTTATTATACCACGGCAATAAGGGGGGTCTCACAAATGAGACCAGCTGTGACAAAAAATCATGAAATTCGAATGACGTAATTTATGGATGGCCCCCTAAGTCGTGACGAATAATTTATCGTTGGCAAAAGTCGTGGACGACAGTAATCGCGTCGTCATTATCTATCGTCACGACAAAGTGAGAACGCGGCCTAACTCTGCATGGAACATCAGTTTTAAACGCAAACACAGAAATAAGTCTTTAGCACAACTAACTGAACTAGCTCTCACTAAAATCAAAGATTTTAACTCCGAACACTTTGACCGCTTTCTGAAACAAAAAGAAACGATTGTTTTTAATGAAAACCATAAAAGCACCTACATAAGGAATATAGATTTAAAATACGAATACGGATTGTTATTAGCGCACCGTATTTTTTGTCACATATTTGTGTCGTTGGCGTACAGGGCACGCGCTTGTTTGTCACGTATATGTGACAATGGCGTTTTTGAATGCACTTTGCTAGGCTGAATGGTTACACGCAGCTTTACTCAAAATGTGCTCCGCGGAACCCTAGGGCTCCACGAAAGTACTGGCCATAATTAAAATATATACCAAAGAAAAATAAGGTTGTAGAGAAAATTAAGTTACTATAACGATAGTCACTAAAATTATATATTTTTTTAAGAAAGTATTATACAACAGCGACATCTAGCGGACTGGCTTTGAATAAGTATTTTTTTTATTACAAAATGGGACAGCTCTCGACCTCAATCACACCTGATGGAGCGAAAAAAAAATTCGCAAAAAAAAAAAAAAAAGAAACTTAAAAAAGTTTGTGTATTTTTTCTTTATTAGTAATCTGAATCAAGAAATGGACTTGACAATAGATGAAGTCCATTTCTTGGTTCTTATAAATTATTTTTTTAATTATTTTAGGCAAATATCGTATTTTAGGGCTCCGTCAAATATTTAGGTTTCCAACCCTTTTGCTAAAAAACTATGAGAACCGCTGGGTTACAGTTCGGACATGAAAGACGCTAATGAATGACGTTATGTTGATCTCATCATAATCAGCCTATAATGTTCCCCCCACTGCTGGGACACAGGCCTCCTCTCTATGAGAGGGAATGGACTACAATCCCCCACGCGGGCCCAGTGCGGATTGGTAGATGTCACGTGTCTTCGAATTTTTGGTTCTAGGACATACCGGTTTCGTCACGATGTTTTCCTTCACCGTTTTGAGAGCAGTGGTGATGAAATAAATTACACAAAGTTAAGTACTGTATAGTGTCGGACGTAAGGAATAGCACCATCCAATATCTTCCCGTGGGTGTCGTAAGAGGGGTCTAAAGTATTCAAAAAATAAAAAACCCGTTTTGAAATTTGTTAGCGTAATAGTAATAAAGTTCAATTTCCGATAGCGGTGTCAATTTACTATGGATTTGACAGCTGTCAAAACAGGCTTCTTAGATTTCGTCGACTTTAAGGGACTTACCAGAGAATGGGCAGCAGCGTTGTCTGTGCTTTTGTAACAACCGCACTGCGAACGCTAACCTGCCAAGCGTGGCGATTATGGCAAAACCCCCCTTTTGGGGAAGCCTATGTCCAGCAGTGGACGTTTTACGGCTCAAATGATGATGAATTCAGCTAGGTTCAAGCCCACGACTTATAGCCTTATTCATAAAAAGTTAGAGCCTCCTTGAAGGCCCTATGCTCAAAAACATGATTCATAAACGTCTGTTAACGCTAATCAGTCCATCAAGGCTCTGCTAAAGTTAGAGGACTGTTGACCCTCCTTTATCTCCCTGCTAAAAGTCACAAAATGGCTGTCGCAAATTTGAACAGCTGGCTTTGACAAGAGCAAAAAATCCATACCGTCTGTATGTCCGCTTGATGATCGGTGAATTTGTTGTCACTGCTGTCAATTTTTTTTAAAATTCTCGATGAGACCATTTTTTGTCTTTCATTTGTCAAGATGGCCAACATAACGCGTCTAATTCGTCTATCAGCAGCTCATTAACTAGCAGACTGCTAGCAAGCATTTATGAATCATACTTCTTGACAACCGTTTAACAAGCTTAATGAGTCTGCTAACTAAACCTCAATTAAGGATTTTTTATGAACAAGGCTGTTAGTGTAGTAAGAGCTAGCAGTGGCTAGGTACCCTCAACACGTGGTGGCGCCGTGTTCGTCCTCGATGTGCTTGCGGAACACGGCGCGCGAGCCGGACTCGAACCCGCACGCGCCGCACACCAGCACGTCGGCAGCTTCCACTTCCTCCGTGTCCAAGTGCACCGTGTCTGTTGAGGACAGTTATAGCTAGCGTTATATAGGGTGTAAACACACTCTTCACGAAGCCGTTAATGAAGCATTCTGTACATAAAACTAAGTAACTCGACGCAAAAAATATAGCTGGGAAACGACAATGACGGAAACTCACATTTTACAGTAAAGCTCAATGTAACGCACTCAAAACATTGTGCTGATGGATGCATTAAATAGTAAACGGGTTATGGAGGTATTTAAAGTAAAGTTATAGCCTTAAGGTGGATGCTCCAGGGTAGCCCGCAAAATTCAATTTTTCTTACGTTTTTTGCAATTCGCAGGTCAGTGTCAGGTTGTATGTTGATTAAAATATGATTCGCGGCTGTAACACGTATGTAGTTACAGAACTATAATCATTAAAATCATCAATACAACCCTCTAAGTTCATGTAACTGTCAAGAATGACTATTTCATAAAAAGTCATTCTTGACAGTTACATGAACTGAATATGAATGTTTGATGATTTTAATGATTATAATTCTGTAACTACATACGTTTTACATCCGCGAATCATATTTTAATGACCTGACACTGGCCTGCAAATTGCAAAAAATGTAAGAAAATTTAAATTTCGCGGGCTACCGTGAAGCTTCCACCTTAAGAGTGCGTATTCAAAAAGTTGGCAACGTCCCAAATAGCTGCGAAATATTTACCTATTTTCATTAATTTGGCAATATTACTGTATGGAAATAAGAAATATGGGTAACTAGTAGTGAATTGCAATTAAAACACTGAATTTGATGTTGTAACCGTTTTAGGTGTACAAAAGGCATTCGGAAAGTTTCGAAATTCATATTTTACATCTAAAATTGATTATTCGGTGTTACTATAATAATAATTATTAGATACATTTCATGACGACCCGAATGGCGCAGCGGTAGTGAGGCTACCTTACGTTGTTAGGGTCCCGGGTTCGAATCCCGGTAGGAGCAAATGTTTGTGTGATGAGCATGGACATTTGTTTCCGAGTCATGGATGTTTATATGTATAATAAGTATGTATTTACAAACAAAAAGTATCTATGTAGTATATGAACTATCTGGTGTCCACGACACAAGCCTTGTTGCTTAGTGTGAGACTAGATGGCGCTGTGTGTAATGTCCAGTAGTATTTATTTATTTATAATCAATATTTTAGTTCTCTAGTTAGCCATATTTATTATTACCACTTATTACGATTATATCGCTGATAAAAATGCTTGGCTCAATGCCGGTCCTGCTCCACAAGGACAGGGGCGCATAAATGGATAGCACTAATTGTATTGTTGGAGCTGCTGAAGATTGTACAACTATCTTTGTATTGTATAAATTCAATATTTTTGGTATTATATAAACGCATATCCCATATTGTGTGAGTGCTATGTACTAGAACGCTATCAGTCGCTGGAAACCTACGTCTTTTCTTGACTTGAATGTGCCCTGGCGGTTAAGAGTATGTCATGCTCACTCAATGTCTCACTGATGGTGGCGCGTGAGTGGGATCATTTAGTTCACTTCAAAATGGTTGAGTTGAATGGTGCTGATCCATGCGTCATGTTCGTGAACGGGCGCTGTCAGTTGGGACTGGTCAGCTCTTGGGTGCCACGGCTTATTTGAATTAATTATTTTTAGTTTTGAATTGTTTGTTTTGTTTTTACTATGGACACTTTTAACGTACACATCTTGCTACAATGTTCTCACATAATGTACCATCTCAACATGAATGATCTATCCAAGGTTTTGTAAAAATATTCTGATTTAAAAGAGTGTCCATGGAGTTTCTTGCCCGTTCTTCTCCATAGAGATCTACGCTAGGGAATGGGCAACTACAGTACTTTCACAGTTTTTATGCCTTGTGACTGGGACTGTAGCTACATTTAATTTTCATCTTTGTTTCGACAATTCAAAAGGGCCTGTAACTGGTCTACTTGAAATAAATGCTTTGATTTGATTTGATTTGAACCATACAGTAATATTGGCAAGTTAATCAAAACAGCGAAATATTTGACATCTATTTGCGACGTTGCCCACTTTCTGTATATAAAAAAACTTGTGAAAAAAATTTTGGAATTTTGACCTCCAGAACAAAAAATCTAGATCATAATGATGGGAAGAACAAGTGTCTTTCGGCTTCGTTAAGACGACTACAGGAGCTAAATTAGCAACTCTAATTGTGGTGGTTCAAACTTCGTTTGAAATACTGTTAGAATACAGTTCTAATCAGCTTGCACTACAAAGTGGTTGTTACGTCAGTCACTGCGGGCCGAATAGTGCGAAATGAGTGTTTTTTTGCGATTTACAAAAAATCTATTGATTGAACTAAAAAAATAAAACACTATCATGCTAATATGTTATTTGTAGAATTATTTGCCAAAAAATCAGAATGATCGCATGTATTTTAGTATGGTTTATACTCGTTAAAA
This sequence comes from Xestia rhomboidea, assembly GCA_963853795.1. Taxonomy (NCBI): domain Eukaryota; kingdom Metazoa; phylum Arthropoda; class Insecta; order Lepidoptera; family Noctuidae; genus Xestia; species Xestia rhomboidea. The sequence goes on from OY970783.1 coordinate 2,462,900, forward strand.
GAAATTTTTAGAGATAAGTTCGTGATTTTTTTTTATCGAGTAAAATTAATTGTATTATATTTTCAAAACACCATCATACTAGCATATATCCTGAAGAATATCATATATTTTTCTGGTTTTGTTTATTACAGTGAATCATATGCTTTTTTGCATTCATTTTCATTTTTTTTTCAAGGTCTTTATTTACTAAATATGGTTTACAGCACAGTTAACAAACGATCTTATTCGATTTGTACACCAATCACGATTTATGTCGTTACACAGGCAGCTATCGCCTTTACAAACATTAAAACATGTTGTTGCTTACTTTTATTTTACAATGATTTAACTAACTTATTACTAAATGTTCACCTACGGGGTATGTGCAAGTCTTAGTAAGGACGCACATACGTTTAAAAATGTTTTACTATACAGAATGTACGCTTTTATTTTAATAATTATGATAAACTAATATAATGTAAGTAGCGGGTAGTCCGCAAACAGAATCACGCATTCTCCGGCCGAACGAGCGGCGTCGGCTGGTTAGCGAGCTGTCGTCATGATGCGTCATGGAGGAAATAGTGATGGGGCAGTCGGTATCGATTGTACGTACGGGCGTACGGTAACGAACTGAGTCTACTTTTACCAATTGACGATATTAGGAAGTTACGATGTGCTGGGTTTCTATACAAATAAAATTTACGCAAAGTTTTTAAAATGAAATCTTTTATGAATGGATAGTTTAAACGGTTGTGTAGTGTTCTAAGGTTGGTGCGAAATGGTGTGTTGTACGATAGTTTTAGGGCTTTATTTTGTATTATTTGGAGTTTGTTATATTTGGTTTCCGATAGACTAGACCACACAGGTGCTGCGTAAGTTAGGCAGGGTCTAACAAGTGTGGAATAAATGTGCAATTTGGTAGAGGAACTAAGAACAGACTTGCGATTCAAAATTGGTTTTAATGAATTTAGGGCTTTAACACCTTTGCTTATAATTAGTTCAGTGTTTTTATTCCAATTGAGTGTCTTGTCTAATACGATACCTAAATATTTAACCGAAGGACGCCATGTAATCTGAAAATTATCAATATTTACAAGTCTCGTGGGAGCGAGGTGCGCGTTTCCTGGTAAACAGAATGCCTTCAGTTTTTGTTGAGTTAACTTTAAGTTTCCAGGTTTTAAAAAAATTACTAAGTAGTTCCAGTGAGTATTGCAGTCGTCCAGTTACCACATCAACGTCTTTGTGGGTCGCTAATGTTGCCGTATCGTCAGCGTAGATGGCGAGTTGTGTGTGAGCCTGTTTGGGAATGTCATTCAGGTACAGTATGAAGACGTAAGGGCCCACGAGCGAGCCTTGGGGCACACCGGCTGGGATGGTCTTAGGATCAGAATGGTCATTGCCTATATAAACGGAGAACGATCGATCTCGTAAGTAGTTCTGGATGAGTTTTACTAGACAGAGAGGAACTTCAAATTTAATTAATTTGTGTAACAAGCCATCATGCCAAACTGAATCAAATGCTTTTTCTATGTCTAATAAAATCATGCCTGTGGAGAGGCCACCATTTAGCCCGTGAGCTATGTGCTCCGCTACTCTGGCTAGCTGTTGTGTGGTTGAGTGTGAGCTACGAAATCCAAACTGTTCGGGGATCAAATTATGTGCAGTTATTTTAGTGAGGCGGGATAAGACAATGGCTTCTAGGAGTTTCCCTACGCTTGGTAGTAAACTAATTGGGCGATAGCTAGATGGGCACAACTGATCTTTCCCAGGTTTTTAATAGCTATGATTTTGGCGTGTTTTAGTGTACTCGGGAAGTGTGCAGTGCGCAAACAGCCATTAAATACTTTGGTCAAATAGACAATAGCTTTTTGAGGGAGGTTTCTCAATAAGCCATTTCCCAGGCCATCAAATCCAGGCGCTTTGTTTGGTTTTAGTTTACCCAGAAGTCTTCGGATTTCTTTCGGTCTAACAAGTGATGGGTAGTCACTCATCTGGTAAGTGTCGAGCAGCCTGATCGATTCTTTGACTGCCTCTTCAATACTAGGATCACTAACCCCATGTTTTGTTAGGTTCATGTTCTCAAGGACGGTATTAGCTAGAGTTTCACATTGTTCATGTTGTACAGAGGAGGTGGTGGTGTTATTTGACATTTTAAGAGGGGGAATTGAGATAGGTTGATGGTTCAATGACTTGACCACTCTCCATAAATCCGTAGTGGGATTTGTGACTTTCGCTAGTTTTTTGTTCCAGGCATGGTCATTTAGGGTTTGGATCTTAGACTTAATACATTTCTGCATGTTGTTCACTTGAGAGAATAGCTGACGTCGTTTATATGGATCGTACTCATCTAGGGCCAGTTTTCGAAGACGATTTTTGGTTTTTATTTGTGACCTGATCCGACGTGGGAGTTTATAACCACTATCACTGGGTAACTTGGGGACAGCTTTGTCTCTTGCGTTTATGACAGATGTGGTAAAATGTTCGATAGCAAGGTCAATTTCCGAAGGTGTGTTAAAAGTGGCTTTGTTCAAAGTTATAGACTCATTCAAGTGGGATCTATAACTGGTCCAGTCCGCTTTTGTGTAATTAAATATGATGCGCCTATGTCTGTTGACTTTACCAGTTGCAGTGAAGAAAACAGGTAGGTAGTTTGACGAAAGGCGGGTGATTACCTGAGGCTCTAAAAGGTGATAGATAGAGTTAGCTAGGATAATGTCAGGTGTAGATGGTGTGTGCGTACTGTGGTAGTGGACTAGAGTAGGGCAAGATGGAGCAAGGATGTCATATTCGTTGTTTATCATGTGATCGAAAAGTACCTCGCCATGGATGTTTGAGCGAGAGCAATGCCAGTAAGGGTGTTTGGTGTTCAAATCACCCATTATTAGGGTTTTTGAATGCACATGAATCATTTTGTCTAGGTCTGTAGGTATTAAGGCTAGGTTAGGAGATTGATAGGCTGAGATAAAAACAATTGTCTGATTCGATACAGCAACTTGTATTCCAACACATTCGAGGTTTTGAGTAATAGGTAAATTTAGTGGGGCATGTTCTATGTCAGATTTGACTAAGATGGCAACTCCCTGACCGAGTTTGCATTATAAAACTCGCATAATACAACCCTCCAAGCGCATAAAGGTGTAGGAATGAAATGAATCATCAATACAACCCTCCAAGCGCATAAAGGTGTAGGAATGACTTTGACCTTAAAAAGGTAAATTCATACACCTTTATGAGTTTGGAGGCTTGTATTGATGATTTTGATGATTATAATTCTATAACTACATACGTCTTACAGCCGCGATTCATAGTTTAATCAACATACAACCTGACACAGACCTGCAAATTGCAAAAAACGTAAGAAAATTTGAATTTCGCGGGCCACCCTGGCGCATTCACCTTAAGGTTGTATTGACACCCTTTATCTTGTGACTGGGTACAGCTAATGACTGAATACATACAATCTGTTGACTTACTGCTAGCTCCGTTCAAGTGGTTCTCTTGTACATGTTTCATTAGCTGAAATAAAACAACAATTTTATTACGTTGTCAACATTCTTAATAAAACGTGCACATCTCAAACCACTGTATGGATCGGCTAACTAATCTATACAAATAAATAAAATTTAAGTGTCTGCTTTTTATTTTGAAATAACAGCTTTTTACAGAATGCTTATGAAAGTATACTGGGTGGAATTTTTCAACCGCACCTGCAGGCCTAGCCAAGTTACAAACGTTTCATATCGATTCTCTTTCTACAATCGTAAACGCCTCGGCGTAAGCTATTGTAGAAAGCGCTAAATTGGTAGCCAAGTTGACACGACTGAGTCGATCGCTCGTTCTCTAATGTCGAAATGTTGGAAAAAACCTACACTTTAGTCTATGGTGAGCGTTCCTACCGTAGATAGAGAAGAGTATAGCGATCAACATTGTAGAAACGACAACATTCTATTCTATCATTTTGAATGATGTAAACTTGTCTACGAATTTTCTATTTGTTTGTGTTGATCACGTGCTGATGTCATTTTACAGCGTTAACGATTGTAGATTGTCAACTTGGCTAAGACTGCTGAAGGGAAAGTACTCTAAATACTGGAGATGGCAAATTTTACTCAAAGGAAACATTTCTTTATTTATAAAAAGAAACAAGTCTGTATTTTCGAGAATAGGGAATATGCAAGAAATACAAAACTCTTTTTATTTATTAAAAATGCCTTGTATTGGCGCATAAAAACAATGTGGTACACTCGTTTAAGTTTCTAATACATCACTTATTTTACAATTTTCAATTGGTTGTTTTTTGTAGCATGTTTTTGATGAAACGGAACGCACTCTCAAAACTCGTAGTCCTCGATAACGCTGGAAGTGACGTCAAAGTATATGTGTCAAAAACACTTTTATTTGAAAATTAGTTAAAGTTTCACAAAGATTTTGTTATAATATCGTTATCGCAATTTTTGCTTGAATAAAGCACATACAATTAGTAAAATTACTATAATAAGGCCAAACAATTAGATGTAAACAAGGCAGATTGAGGTAAATGACGTCACATCGTGGCCGCGACAGTCACGGACGTTTGAACTGTCTTGGAAAATTGGAGGAGTTTAATATTATTTTTGAGCGACAAGCAGTAGTTGAACTTAACTTTTAATACTTTTCTTGGGTTGTTATCACTGTATTTTATTGATTTAAGTAAAGAAAAAATTACGTGCATATTTCCTATTCGCTTGCCACACTCTGGAATCTTCCTGTAACATGGTACACTTCACTATTCTTCGGTTTAAATATATTTATTTCTCATAAGAACTTATAAATAACAGTTCACTTATAATGAGATACAGAGTTACTTCTTAATAATAATATACTATTTGCCTCTGGGGCGTTGATGACGTTATAGAGTACATTGTTTTTTGAGTTTACTCTTAAATGTGTTGATATTATTACATTTCTTTAAATCTTCTGGTAAATCATTAAACAGTTGTGCTCCCTCCACTAATAGTGTTTTTTTGCCGTAATTAGTCCGTGCACGTGCAGTCTTAAGTTGGTATTTGTTTTTACTTCTTGTGTTTTATGTTATTGTTTTTTTTTTATGTATTTGTATGTTTGATTGTACGGAATTCGTGGTAATTTTTTTAATGAGAATGCATGTGTAATAAGTGCAAAGTTGTGTGAGATTTAGTAATTTAGTTTGTTTGTATTATTTTTTTGTTGGATATAGATAGTGGTAGTGAAATAGAGTACTTTCATAATTTTGTTTTGTTTTCTTTAGTCTAAGATGTGGTGATGATGAAATAGTACATTGTTACCCTGGGGGTGAAAGTAACTTATTTAGTCCAGAGACGGGGTTTGGCGCCTGAACGTAGCGAGGGCGCCAATCGATTCGAGGGACTAAATAAGTCTTTAACTCGAGGTAAACACTGTGCTTTTCGTTACGAATACAAGGAAAGTAATATTAAAAACATGAATCAACTCGAAAAAACAAATGAAGATCGGATTGCCGCTTTCCCGCCTATTTTTTTTTCTGTGGCCGGCCAGCTATTCAGCCATTATTTTTTATTTTCATCATTGAAAATATATAGTTACCTGTGTGTGCGTCGCAACTCGGAAAGGACACCTCGCGCACTGCAAGCTGACGTTGGCACCGCGCGCGCGCGGGCCCGCACGCCCTCGCCCCACGCCCGCACGCCCTCGCCCCGCGCCCACACGCCCTCGCCCCGCGCCCGCACGCTCTCGCCCCGCGCCGCTGCCGTGCTCGCGAGCCTGGCGGTACACCATACGGTAATTGTATAATCATGTCATTTATTTAAATTAGCGCCATCTTTAAAAAGTGGTGGTTAGTTTAGCGAGTGTGATTTCGTGGTCGGTAGGTAAGTGACGTGAGCGCGTGAAGGCTGGCTTCCCGCTGCTGTATGCGCACGCGCTCATGTGGTATCATGTCAAACAACTGTGCATGCGCATCAACAGTGCTAATAAGCACTGTTGCCGTTTGCGTGCCAAACAGTAAAATATAGCTGAACTTGAATTATTTTGCAATAATGGGTGATCAAATATTATGTATTCATCATCATCATCATTTCAGCCGAAAGACGTCCACTGCTGGGCATAGGCCTCCCCCAAGTGTCGCCACATTGACCAGTCCCATGCGACTCGCATCCAGCGGACTCCCGCAACCTTCACCAGGTCATCGGTCCACCTAGTGGGAGGTCTTCCAACGCAACGTCTTCCGGTTCGCGGTCGCCACTCCAGAACTTTTCGGCCCCATCGGCCATCCGTTCTGCGAGCAATGTGACCTGCCTACTGCCACTTAAGTTTGGCAATTCTTCGGGCTACGTCGGTAACCTTGGTTCTCTTGCGGATGTCTTCATTTCTGATTCGATCGCGCAAGGAAACTCCGAGCATAGCCCTCTCCATTGCCCTTTGGGTGACTTTAAGCCTTCTGATGAGGCCCATTGTGAGCGACCACGTTTCGGTCCCGAATGTAATCACTGGCAACACACACTGGTCATAGACTTTCATCTTGAGACACTGCGGTAAGTTGGACGAGAAGATACCGCGCAATTTCCCGAACGCTGCCCAGCCGAGTCGGATTCGACGATTGACCTCTTTCTCGAAGTTAGACCTACCTAACTGGACCGTTTACCGGTCCGGTCCGGACCGTTTGTCCCAGGTCCACATAATCGTCTACAACTTCGAGTATAGTCTCCGATTTTGATAGGAGTGGGTGTGAAATGGGCATTCAACATGACCTTGGTTTTGTCCATGTTCATTTTAAGACCCACTCTTCCGGAAGCTCGACTGAGGCCATCGAGCATCGTCCTGAGGTCCTCCATAGTCTCAGCCATGACCACTATATCGTCGGCAAACCGAAGGTGAGTGATGTACTCGCCATTGACGTTGATGCCTAGCCCTCTCCAGTCCAGAACCTTGAAGACATCCTCCAGTGCAGCGGTGAACAGTTTCGGAGATATGACGTCTCCCTGTCTCACACCTCGTTGCAGGAGGATGGGTTCCGAGGCTTGGTCCTGAAGTCGGACTGACATGGTGGCGTTTTTGTACAAACACTTCAACACCTCGATGTACCGATAGTCAATTTGGCACCGTTGGAGAGACTGCAGTACAGCCCAGGTCTCGATCGAATCGAAGGCTTTCTCGTAGTCCACAAACGCTAGACAGAGGGGCAGGTTATACTCTTCGGTCTTCTGTATAACCTGCCGCAGCGTATGTATGTGGTCCACGGTGCTAAAGCCTTTTCGGAAACCGGCTTGTTCGGTAGGCTGGAAATCGTCAAACCTGCGCGCGAGACGATTCGTGATGACTCTTGAAAACAACTTGTAGACATGGCTTAGAAGTGAGATGGGCCTATAATTCCTCAGCCGGGCATTGTCGCACTTCTTGAAGAAGAGTACCACCACACCCCTGCACCATGCCTGTGGCGTATTTCCCTCAAGTATGACGGAATTAAACAGCTTCTGAAGGGCCTTAAGAACCGGTTTTCCACCCGCCTTCAGGAGTTCGGCTGTAATTCCGTCATCACCCGGTGCCTTGTTGTTTTTGAGTTGCTTCAGAGCCATCCTAATCTCGTACAGGCTGACGTCCGGGATGTCTTCGGTATAATGTCGGGTCAGTCTAGCTCTTGGGTCGTTTGCTAGATCTACGACGGGTTTATTGGTTGACGTGTACAACTGTCCATAGAAGCTCTCGATCTCCCTCAGAAGCTCCGGTTTCGCGGACAAGATCCTACCATCGTCGGTCTTCAGTTTCGTGAGCTGGCTCTGCCCAATAGCCAGATCTCTTGCAAATACCTTGGAGCCTTTATTCCGGTCAATCGCGTCTTTAATACGCTCGGTATTAAAGCGGCGGAGGTCGCTCTTCAAGGATTTAGAGATCCGTCTATTGAGCTGCCGGTATTTACACGCCTCGTCTGAAGACCGACCGAATTATTATTACCCATCATATTTGCAAAATAAAAACTATATAACATTTCCATATTTAATTTTGCCGATTTAAACTCTCATAAAAAACCAGCCAAATGCGTGACGGGCCACGCGCAGTGTAGGGTTCCGTAGTAGCTCGTTATCACAATATAGAACGAACCCGACATTTTTATTTGGTACAAAATTATCCAATACCCAAGTTCAACGACTAATACTCCTAAACTAATACACCGCCGACACCACAACTGCAAGCATCGACGGCGGCCGTCGACAGGTGGCGACGGCTGCAGTTTATCTGCAGTTGGCAACGTGCCGCTCGTCTGTAACAACCCTAAGTAGTTTAAGAGTCTATAAAGTACGAACAGAGCAAAGCTAAAAGGAATCGTTATCACTACATGGTATATAACAAAGTCGCTTTCTCTGTCCCTATATCCCTATGTATGCTTAAATCTTTAAAACTACGCAACGTATTTTGATGCGGGTTTTTTTTAATAGATAGAGTGATTCAAGAGGAAGGTTTTAGTAACTACCCTGTGAGCCGACATGTCCTTGATGCCGTTACACCTGTAGCTGCAGAGCTTGCAGCTGTACAGGTACAGCTTGAAGTTGGGCGAGGCCAGCAGCTCGTGAGGGGGGGGCAGGTCGCTCTTCCGTTTGCGGCCGCGAATGCGCCCGCGGGATGACGTAGACAAGAGCGCTCTGGGACATTATCAAAACCAAAGCATTTATTTCAAGTAGGCCAGTTACAAGCACTTTTGAATAGGCGAGACGACAAAAAAAATCGAATTAGTCCGTCACTTAGATTATCAAAAAATATTAGACCCGTGTTTTTTCTTTTGTTACGTAAACCAAAATTGACGAAGATACGACGCTTTTAAAATTCTCAATACGTCACGCCTAGGTATAATATTTAACTAGTTCTGACGTCACGAGCCCCCACTCCCGAGTTTTGATACGTTTTATCTTGAGACAATATTCATTGATTTACAAAAACAAAAAATAAGTGTCCATTAATTTCCAATACTCTAACTGACGGACTAAATAGATTTGCAATTTTTTGATACTGTCGTCATGCCTATTGTCAAAACAAAGATGAAAATTAAATGTAGCCACAGTCCCAGTCACAAGACATAAAAACTGTGAAAGTACTGTAGTTGCGCAGGTAATACCTTGTTTTCCATAAAATAATTTGTACTAACATTGTTTTCCATAACCGTCCCCCCTCATAATATTTACTTGCACTATTATCATATATACACTCGAGAGCAATGAATCCGGGTCACTTAAAGAATCCTAAAAATCTCGGAAACTAAAAATGCTAGGTTAATGCAATAAATTATATTTAATAGACAATGTAATACTCCTTAAATGAAGGTATTAAAACTTCTTAGTTATTGTATAGTTATATCATAAAAAAATCAAATTTGAAAAAGGGCCACTTTCGAAGATGGAACTACGAAATTACAGTATTTGGTTTTGCTTTTGTTTGTAATCTGTCATTTATGTGGGTACATAAACCATGTTGATAGTGCTCTATATTCATTATTCAAGCTGAAATTATGTCGCTTACGCCTGAAGAATGCACCAGAATACTTACAATGCTGGAAACCGGCCGGAGTCAGCGCGATACAGCCAGGACTGTCGGTGTGTCGCTGTCAACAGTACAAAGAGTTCTCCGACGTTACGAAGAAACTGGTTCTAACCTACGCAGACCAGGAACGGGCAGAACCAGGTGTACCACAGCACGAGAAGACCAATACTTGGTGAACACCATGCTTCGAAATCGCTTTCTCACAGGAACTGAACTCACAAATCAGTTTCGACGCCTCGGAGGAAGTAATCCAAGTGCATGGACAGTAAGACGTCGGCTTGCTGAATCTAACTTAAAACCCCTTAGACCTGCAAACGGCCCTAAACTGGAGCGTGGGCATCGTATTTCAAGACTAAGATATGCCCAGAGCCACGTAAATTGGAGTATTGAAGATTGGTCAAAAGTTATGTTCTCCGACGAATCAAAATTTATGCTCTACAAGCACGATGGAAGACACAGAGTGTATCGAAGACCAGGGGAAAGATTCAAGCAAGCATGCATCGAAGAAAAAGTAGCCTACGGTGGTGGGTCTGTACTTGTGTGGGCCGGAATTTCTTCTGAAAGTCGCACAGAGCTGGTGATCATAGAAAACGGCTCTTTAACTAGCGTAAGATATGTGGAAGAAATCCTCAATGATCACGTTGGTCCATTTATGGTCAATTTAGGTGAGGATGCTATATTTATGCATGACAATGCCCGACCTCATACAGGTAGGATTGTGAATCTGACTACCTTCAAGAGATGAACATTACTCGTATGGAGTGGCCAGCGCGCAGCCCGGATATCAACCCGATCGAGCATGCTTGGGACGAGCTAGGCAGATGCGTAAAACAACGAAACCCTCCCCCAATCACGCTTCGTGAGCTCAAAATTGCTCTCACAGAGGAATGGGAGAATATTCCCCAAAATCGAATAAGGAACTTGGTGTACAGCATGCCAAACCGCGTAAACGCAGTAATGGAAGCACGAGGAGGCAATACGAAGTATTAAAATTCAAGAAAATCGTAATAAAGTTCAAAAATTTCATGTTTCCTATTTTTGTTTTAAGGAGAGATCAGCAGTTTTTTTCTTTATGTAATTTAGTGTTAATAAAATATATGGTGACTCATATTTTTTTTACTTTCATTTAAGGAGTATTACATTGTCTATTAAATACAATTTATTGCATTAAAATATCATTTTTAGTTTCCGAGATTTTTAACATTCTTTAAGTGACCCGGATTCATTGCTCTCGAGTGTACTAATAACGCTTGTCATATCAACTTATTAGTCATAAAATAAGTTTCTATAATAAAACGTTATAATCATTACTTTCTATAAGTAACACATTACATAATCGATACACGATACATAAGTTACATTTAATATAATTTAGAAACGTTTATTATTAGTTTATATTTATTCACTTCTCATGCTCTAAAAGTACGCCAATATAGCCCTACGAAGCGGGACTAAAGTGACCACTTTAGTCCCTAGGGAGTGTAAAGTAATTCGTTTTTTAATTTCCTCATGTGACATAGACAAACTCAAACAGCCAGTTAATATACTAATATTATCTGTGGAGTGTGGACCATCTTCATTGCTAAAATGTTAAGAGATTTAGTTCCATTGATTTTCCGCAAGGAAGGTGGCGCCATGCGCTTTAAATTGTTAATCTGTGACTGGTTTAGAAGAAAAAACTGACCGCGGAAATATTCAGAATTTTTATAGAGTGTAAATTTGTTCGGTTTTAAATAAATTTATTAAGAATGTCCAGTGACAGTGAAGAGTTTGACGTCGAGCAAAGAGCAAAATACATAATAGATAATCTAACTAAAAGAAGAAGATTTAACTAAAAACTTACGAAAGTTCAATGAACTGGGGGAATAATAAATGTTTTTGTACTAAATTGACTATTTTTCTCGCACTCAACGTGAATAGTACAGTTTGCACCTCGAGACTAAACGCCAACTTAATATACCCTCGGTTTCCTTGACTCCCTCGCACGCTCGGGAGATTTGGTCTGTAATTAAATGATTTATTACAGCAAACAATCTTTAGTAGTTTTGATGATTTTAGTACTATGATAATTAAATCTCCTAATTTATAATTATGTTCTAAGTATTGTATAATATTATGATATTATTCCGAACGTTCATTTATACATTGTTAGTCCTAAAACATTTTCTATATGTTAGGTTTTAGTGACAGAAACGAATCGCTGTCGCAGTCTTGTTTGCCCTACCCCTAGAGTGTAATTTAGAATCGCGTAGGCGCGGAGCTTCGGCTTGCTTAGCCGCGGAGGTGAGCCCCGCAGCGCTGGAGCCGTGACAGAAACCATGCCTGCTGCATGTTGCTTGCATGCTGCATGTTGCTAGCTCGCTTGCATACTGCATGCCTGCTGCATGTTGCTAGCTCGCTTGCATACTGCATGCCTGCTGCATGTTGCTTGCATGCTGCATGTTGCTTGCTCGCTTGCATGCTGCATGCCTGCTGTATGTTGCTTGTGTCGTAAATGAAAGATGAGTTGACCAAGACTGAATTTTATTCTTACCCACAAGTACATAATTATTACAATATGACATCTTTCTTATACATTTTTTTTTTTTTTTACGTTATATTTTCGATTTAGCTATAGACATTTGGTAGTAATAATAAACCATGCATGCAATCTACCATGCTTACAATATTATAGTACTCACACTCTTACCTATGTAATTTGAAAGAGTGGGTATACAATCATTATTTATTTATTTTTGAATAGGATATAAACATTTGACACTTATTTTAACTAATTAGCTAGTATTAACTAGGTAACGGTATCAATAAAATATATAATTATTATCATTATTAAGAAGGTACGTACTGATTATTATTTTAGTTGTAATTTCGCATGCATAATCATGATCATTCCTAGCAGATAAAATGTATCAGTTTTGTTTTTCAAACATTCTTTTGCGTGCTAAGACAGCCGCCGTTCTGCGACTAGGGCTGCGTGGACGTTGAATTAGTGCGTCTGGTGACGATGGAGGAGTGGTGTGGACCACTGATGTGTCATGCCCTTCCTCACTGGTGATGGTCTGGTCGTGGATTTCGCTCTTAGGGCTTGCCCAGGTTTCCCCATCACTCACCTGTTCCTCCGAGGGGCCTGGTGACGCACTGTCATCAACTTGCAGCTTGAGCAGATGTCGCCTGTTTCGCCTGAACTGTCTACCGTGAGTGTCCGCCACAAAATATGACCGAGGCTGAGCAGCGCGTCCCAAGACTTGCGCGTGTCTGCGTTTACCTTCGTCAGTTATCAGAACTGGTTGCCCAGGTGACAGCTCAGGAAGTTGTTTCGATCGTCTGTCATAGTACGCCTTATCTGCCTGCTTGTTGTTTATAATTGTATTGTAATCTTTTTCGTTATTTCTGCTAGGGCGCAATTTACTCACATGAACTGGTAATCTCGTATTGAGGCGTCGCCCCATCAAAAGCTCTGACGGCGAACTAATGCCGTTGCGTGGCGTTGCCCTAAAATTTAGAAGACCTAAATAGAAATCAGTTCCCGAGTTCAATGATTTTATCAAAATATTTTTTATGGTTTGGACACTTCTTTCACTCTGCCCGTTGGACTGTGCATAATTTGGTGAACTCGTTGTGTGTTCGAAACCCCACTTTTTACTAAACTCACCAAACTCTTTTGAGGCATATGCTGGTCCATTATCGGTAACTAGTTCTTGCGGAACGCCATGCCTCGCAAACTGATCTCTCATGGCCGTCACCACTGTCTTTGTTCCTATGTTAGTCAGCGGGTTCACTTCTATAAAATTCGAGAAATAGTCAACGAGAATCAAAAAGTACTTTCCGCTATATCTGAGCCCACCTTTGCCCAAGGCAGATGCGGCATCAGCGGCTCCCGCGTAGGACGTGGCGCGCTCGGCACAGGTCGGCAGCGCCGCACCATAGCTTCACGTCACGTGAGATGTCCGGCCAAAACATTACCTCACGCGCGTGTCGCTTACACCTATCTATTCCCATATGTCCGTCGTGTAACCGCGATAGCATTTCTCTTCGAACACTTTGTGGAATGTAAACTAAGTTATCCTTAAAGAGAATGTCTTCGACGTATTCAAAAGTTTCTTTGTAGGACCATTGATTTCTGACACGTTCGTCTACATCATATTTATTACCCGGCCATCCCTGCTGTATATATTTCACAATTAGCTGACATTCCACATCGTTAATCATCGCATCTTTGGTAATATTTATTTTGCTTGCACTGAAACGGACGTTCTCTATCAAAAAAAAAGACTGCTCTTCTAACTCCTCCGACACCTTCTCCGTCATCAGCTCCGGTAGCGCCGCCCGCGATAAAGCATCAGCTACGTACATGTACTCTCCTGGTTTGTATACAACTGTAAAATGATAACATTGTATGCGCAACATCATGCGTTGCAGACGAGCCGGGATGGAGTCCAATGGCTTTTTAAACAGCGCCTCCAGCGGTTTGTGGTCCGATTCCACCGTGACGTCGCGACGGCCGTAAACGTACTGATGGAATCTTTCAAGACCGTAAACGATAGCCAGAAGCTCCTTCTCAATCTGTGCATAGCTACCTTGCGTGGCAGAGGCGTACTCGCCCGGCCGGCCGGCCTGCAGCAGCACACACCGCGCTCGCGTCGCCTCCACTTGTGCCGACTCCCACACCCACTCCTAGGGCCATTTACAATCTAGGTCCTAGGGATTCCCTCCGAGAGAAATTCAAAGAGATAAATATTCTGACCGTAGCCTCTCAATACATTTTTGAAAATTTATTGTATGTTCATAAAAATATATCAAATTTTAAGAAAATGTCCGATATTCATAGCTTGAATACTAGGAATAAGCACAACCTCGCTGTACATCGCACTCGCCTCCACAGAATAGGCAACTCATTCATGGGCCAATGTATACGGTTTTACAATAAACTTCCCATTGACATTAGAAATTTATCAATCAATCGATTTAAAATTTGCATAAAAACCAAACTTTGTAAGAAAGGGTACTATAAAATAATTGATTATTTAGATGACAAAAAGGCTTGGGATTGAACCGCTCGCTCTGCTAAGCTTTGTGTAATTCATATACAATATTGACATAAAAATCAGATATATTATATTGTATATTTCCTTTTTTAATTAATTCTTTTACAATTTTTGACATGTAAATTTGACATTATAATTATTATCCTATTTTGTATGTTCAAATTATTATTTAATTCATTGTAAAACATGAAACATATTGTAAATGCTTTAAAACAGACTTTGATCCCTGAGTTTGTTTCGCCATTTCTTCTCAGGGTAGTCGGATGCGAAATGTCGACCCCATCTAGCTTAAGTTTAAAATGTGATGACGTGTAAAAGTGATACCTACATCCTATTTACTGAATAAACAATTTCATTTCATTTCACTCGCTATCCTTCTTTAGCAAATTGCGAAGAGGAAGCGCTATTTCCGAGTAATTCGGTATGAACTTGGACAGGTAGTTAATCATACTCAAAAATCTTTCAAGTGAGGGTCTATTATTCGGAACGGGCATGTCCTCTATTGCTCTTACTTTGTTCTTATCTATCGACATACCTTCCGCGCTAAAAACATGTCCCAAATAACTTACTTTCCTCACTTGGAATTCACATTTTTTATCATTGAATTTTATTCCTACTTCTCGCGCCCGGTCTAAAAGCTTTCTTAAGCGTTCATCGTGTTGGGACTTACTGCTGCCCCATACAATGACGTCATCGATGAATGAATCTACTCCCTCCAGATCCTCTAGGATCTGGCGAATCTTCGAGTGAAATACCTCCGAGGCGCTGGGATAAACTTATCCCATAGGGCAGCCGTAAAAATTGGTACCTCCCAAATGGAGTCCCAAACGTACAGAGGTCAGCACTGGCGTCGTCCAATTGTACCATCCAGAACCCTGACCTGGCATCCAGCTTACTGAAGTACTGTGCCCCCTCGAGCTTAGTGGCGATCTCCGTCAGTGTGGGCAGCGGATAGTGCGCGCTCGGCTCGGGTCGAGGCACACGCGGATGGTGCCATCCTTCTTGGCCGCCACCACGATAGCGTTAACCCACGGCGTCGGATGCGATACCTTCCTGATCACGCCTATGTTTTCGATACGCACCAATTCATGCAATAGTTTATCACGCACTCCTATCGGTATCTTTCTAACCGGGCAGATCGACGGCTGTGCGGACCTATCTACAACAATACTGTATTTACCGGGTAACCTCCCCAATCCTTTAAATAGATCACTATACCTATCTACATTTATAGCCTGTATACGCTTTACCATTCCCAATTCTTCACATGCATATTTTCCCAGTACACTTTGACAATCAAAATCGGCAACAGTGAATCTTAATTTGTAAATAACATTTTTATACAAACAATCTAGGTAACAATGTCCAACAATAGGTATAAAGTTCCCACAGAATGACTGCGCTTTGGTATTATCTGAACTCAAAGTATTAATTGGAAGCCCCAGGTTCTCAAACGTATTCAATGAAATTACATTCATGTCGGACCCCGAGTCTAATTTAAAACATTCTTTTGCACTTGTACAAGTAAAGATCAAAGTTTCATACCATTTAGAGTCCTTATGATCCTTCATCCCCGACAGTGCAGACACATAGTACAGCCCGTCACTGTAATCACCGTCATCGCCATAATTGTTGGCATCAGTGCCAGCGGTGTGAAGTTCCAACACACGCTTACGTTATTTCGGACACATATTTTTAAAATGACCTCGCTCATTGCACCAAAAACACATTGCATTTTTGCCGCACACTTATACCCGTCCCAGTTCATACCGCACGCGAACAACACATCCTGGAGCTGGATGCCTGCTCCGTGCTGCGCCTGCGCTGCCTGCGCGGCCGCTCGCGCGGTAGCCACGCGCGTTCATCGCGTCGACTGCTACCACCTGCCCTCTGGTTGTCTTGGTTCCCTCGATCTCCTTCTGTTCCTCCGTGGACATTTCGTTGGCCTGACAGATCTTGACTGCTCGCGCCAGTGTGAGGTCATCAGCCCTGAGAAGTCTATCGCGCAGCTTGCCGTCATGAACTCCGCACACGATTCTGTCGCGCACTAACCCCTCCTCGAGACTCTCGAATTCACACAACTGAGTTAGAAGTTTCAATGCCGTCACATACTCGTCAATAGACTCGCCTGTTTCCTGGTTTCTTGTGAAAAATTTAAAACGCGCCATGGTCGTATTTTGCTTTGTCAAAATTCAACGCCCACTTCGGGGCGTTGAATTTTGACACTAAAGTGTCGAACGATTCTTTATTTTCTTCCTTGGTGTATTTAAAAGTTGTGTATACATCGTAACCTTCTGATCCAATCAAATTCACCAACAAACTGGCTTTCATTTCCGATGATTCCTTGTGAATCCCGGAAGCCTTGAGAAACACATCAAATTGTCGCCGCCATTTTTTCCTCGCCTCGGCCCGGTTTACCGGACCACCTTCTAGGTTCAATTCCGCTGGAGGCCGCGCGTGCTCCATTGTTTGCCGTAATAATTAGCCCTTGATATAACTTTATTTATTGCTTTTACACTCCACAGAAGCCCTTTCACATTTTATTTATTTATTTTTCGGCACCGCTGTCACCATGTCGTAAATGAAAGATGAGTTGACCAAGACTGAATTTTATTCTTACCCACAAGTACATAATTATTACAATGTGACAGCTTGCATGCTGGATGCTTGCTGCATGCATAGTGTATGTTTGTTTGCATGTTTCTTACAGGGAAATAACAACCACATAAGTTCCTAATCAACTGTTTTATAATGATTGACGCTTTGATTGATTGATTTTCTTAGCGAAGATTCTGACTGTGAACTTGCATTGTGCTTGTACTGAACTAGCATTGTTCTGCTAGTATGCGCAAATGAATACTATGGTGAATAAATGTTTTGGAAAACGACATTATTGAAATTGAAAAATATAGCAAATAAATGTATGGATTAAAATTATTATGACACTTGATCGATTATGACCAATGAAATTAGTGAAAATGTTTTTATGTAATTTTACGATTATGGCAACTAAAGCGTTATTTCTAATGAAATTATGTCAAATACAAGTATGGTATATAAAATTATTGCATTTTAAATTATAGCAAACATTAGTAAACCAACTAACAAGGCAAGTTAAATAAAACTGGCCAAGTACGTGTCGGGCCACGCGCAGTGTAGGGTTCTGTAGTAGCCCGTTATATTTTAGATTTTGTTTTTCAATGCAAGTTATAAACAAGCAACTACTTCATCTTAGTCACTTTATAGGATTTATTCTAAGGATTTTGTATTTGGTACAAAATTATCCAACACCCAAGTTCAACGACTATTACTGCTAAACTAATAAAGTTATCTTAACCGCTATGGTTTTCCTTCGAAGGTCATGAAATGTACTATCATCATGAATTTTTCTCGATATTTCAAGCCCGCAGTTTAGCTTTTAAAGGCGGGGGTACCTACTGGAGCAAAAATTTGAACTTTAAAGTTAAATGTTTCGTAAATGGAGCATTAAATCGAAAAATAGTATTAGCAACCCCTAGTCATTTTAAAATACCTATTCAACGATACCCCACACAACGGGGTAGACGACGATAAAAAATTCATCCCCACTTCACATGTAGGGGAGCTACCCTATAAAAATGTGTTTTCCAAAATTGTATTTTACCACTTAGTCGGCGTTATTGATATACACACCTTTACAAAATTACAGCTTTCTAGTACTAACCGTCTCTTAGCAAAACCTCGGACAGACGGACGGACATGACGAAACTATAAGGGTTCCTTGTTAGGACTCCGGAACCCTCAAAAGCTTATAAAAATAGGATGTAATACTTACTTAGCTTTTTGTAGAGATTTCGCCTTTTCTAATATTTCTGTTGGTGATAGAACTTTCTGTAAACAAAAATGAAAGTGTAAGCCTCTTTCGGGACGCACTCATCACACATCCCCATTTGGGCGTATGATACGCCCAAATGGGGATGATGACTGACTAAAAAAAATATGATTCTGTTTAGTCCGTCAGTAAGATTATCAAAAAATATTGTATACGTGTTTCTCAGGAACGGGTGGACCTAGCAAGTTGAAATTTATACCAGATACTGAGATCTAAGTCCGTATTACATGTATAAAAATCAAGGTCCTGAGTCAACACGATAAAAAAATATGGGCAAATTTCGATTTTCGCGAAAACTTGTAAGTACCAAAATTTATCTTAAATTTCAACTTTTTTTATTTTTCGGAATTTTCCCTTTACCTGTACTGTAAGATCTTGCTTTTAACCAAAATTGAAAATTCTAGGTCAACCGGAAGTACCCTATAGGTTTTGGGTCGAAAACCTATAGCTATATGGTAGTTCCCGTTGACCTAGAATCACGAAATTAGGCAAAAAGCAAGGCCTTACAGCACACGTAAAGGAAAAAATCTGAAAACCGTAAATATGTAGTTTAATAACAAAAAAAAGCGATTATACTATTACAAACTTATTATTTGCGGTTGGTGCAATAGCCGTTTCTAGGGATCAAACAGCAAAGTTAAATTTGTCCTTTAAAAAGTTTGTACGGAACCCTCGGTGCGCGAGTCCGACTCGCTATTGGCCGGTTTTTTTTTTCTTTCATATCATTCCTCTCCCTATCCATCCATGAACATTTATATTCATCAGACATAGCTTTACTGGACTATACCTTAACTTCCGGATGCTTCTGGACAGCGGTAGCCTGTTGTAACGCAGATTTGAGTATGACTAGGGAGTTCTGACCATTCTCATTCTCCACCATCATGAAGGAGTCTTGGTTCTCTGGGTCTGAAATTGTGAGGAAATAGTTTTTTAGCTGTTGTTGGTGTCATAAAACAGCGTGGCTGAAAAGTTGTGTGGTAATCAGCTGTCGTGGTATAGGCGTGACTGAAAAGTTGTGGTAATCGGTTGTCGTGACATGGGCGTGACTGAAAAGTTGTGTGGTAATCGGTTGTCGTGGTATGGGCGTGACTGAAAAGTTGTGTGGTAATCAGCTGTCGTGGTATAGGCGTGACTGAAAACTTGTGGTAATCGGCTGTCGTGGTACGGGCGTGACTGAAAACTTGTGTGGTAATCAGCTGTCGTGGTATAGGCGTGACTGAAAAGTTGTGGTAATCGGTTGTCGAGGTTTGAGCATGTGATGCGGAGAAATGAGGAAAATGTCGTGAGGAAAGTTTTGAGTAGGGATTTGGATGGGTATAAGAATAGAGGAAGACCAAAGAAATGATGGACGAACTGTGTGAGTGATGATATGGCAAGAAAGGAGGTGACTCCTGAGATGACGAGTAATAGAGAAGTATGGAAGAAGAAGACAAACTGCGCCGACCGTAAATGAATTGGGATAAGGGCTAGAGAGTGCCACTATCATAAAAGAATATTTCATGTAGTCCTGCCGTTTTTAGATTTGGCTACAGAGCCCTTATAATTTTATTAAGTCTCATCTGTATAGTTTGCTAAACTTCATTTAATACTCGGAGACTTTTGGCACTAAAGGGTGTAAAACACCTCTTAACGAAGCCGAAAGGCACTTGTTCTCCTCGTCATTGCGATCATTTTTTTGTTTTACACCATACCCGGGAACCTTCTAGTTACGGAGATATTGGGGTTCAAAGTTACAACTTTTTGAACTTTTTTTTAATGTCAGATTTTTACTTTAAACACCTCCACGACCCCCGTACTATTAAATCCATCCATCAGCACAATGTTTTGAGTGCGTTACATTGAGTTCTACCACAAAACATGATTTTTCACCCCAAAGAAAAGTCGCCAGCAATAATTTTTGCGTAAAGTTACTTAGTTTGATGTACAGAATGCTTGGTTGACGGCTTCGTGACGAGGTGGTTTACACCCTGTATATCGACAATAATTTGGCGAGGTGTGTTCTATGCACAACTTTGAAATGGTGCAGGTGGATGAGGCCACCCAGGCCACATCCACGGAACAACCCAGGCAGGCGTCGCTTAACCTGAAGATCGAACTTAGTGGCTGTATTAATTAAGCCACAAGCTATTTATATAAGTATTGTACCTTCATTATCACTGGTCTGCAGTACACACGTGACGGTCGCATCTGAGGACATTTCACCATCGGAAGTGCCTGCGTTGGCCACCAGCTGGTATGATTCCTCTCCATCTTGGCACCTGCAATAAATTTGGTAGGTGTTAGTTTTTAACCGGCTTCAAAAGAGGAGGAGGTCCTATGTTTAGTTGTAATATTTCTCTTTTTAGGGTTCCGCACCTCAATAGGTAAAAAAGGAACCCTTAAAAGATCCCTTTATTGTCCATCTGTCACCACCGATTTTCTCTAGAACGGGTGGACCTAGCAAGTTGAAATTTATACCAGATACCGAGGTCAAAAATCAAGGTCCTGAGTCAACACGATAAAAAGATATGGGCAAATTTAGATTTTCGCGAAAACTTGTAAGTACCAAGATTTATCTTAATTTTCAACTTTTTGTATTTTTCGGAATTTTCCCTTTACTTGTGCTGTAAGACCTTGCTTTTAACCAAAATTTACAATTCTAGGTGAACCGGAAGTACCCTATAGGTTTTGGGTCGAAAACCTATATGGTAGTTCCTGTTGACCTAGAATCACGAAAGGCAAAAAGCAAGGACTTACATCACATGTAAAGGAAAAAGTTTGAAAACCGTAAATATGTAGTATAATAACAAAATAAAAAGCAATATTACTATTACAAACTTATTATTTGCGGTTGGTGCAATAGCCGTTTCATGGAATCGAACAGCAAAGTTAAGTTTGTCCTTTAAAAAGTTTGTTCGGAACCCTCGGTGCGCGGGTCCAACTCGTACTTGGCCGGGTTTTTTATATGTGTTCATAAACATTTCCGTCAATTACTGACCGATTTCAACAAAGTTGAGAAAAGGCTACGCAGATTATGATAGAAGATATACAATTAGACATACCTGACAAGTGTCAGATTGAGCAGGTCTAGCTGTACCAGCCCCTTGGTGGTGTCCAACACCTGCATGTATTTGGCTTCTTGGTCCTCCCCATCGCCCAGGTCTGGAAGGCTGTGGGACTCCTGCTGTAAATTAAAGAAAATATTATTCAAGTTATACCAAATTTGGTAGGCAGATTATTTATTTATTTAGTACAGCTGTACATATATGTATAATCTCAACATGAATGATGTAACCAAGATTTTGTAACAATATTTTGATTTAAAAGAGTGTCCATGGAGTCTCTTGCCCTTTCTTCTCCATAGAGATCTCCGCTAGGGAATGGGCAACTACAGTACTTTCACAGTTTTTATGTCTTGTGACTGGGACTGTAGCTTTGTTTTTTGTTTGTATTTTTGACATTTAAAAGTGCCGTAATTGTCTAATTGAAATAAATGGTTTGAGTTTGACAGCATAAGCCATTAACACTACAATAAATAATCCTTTTACCCTGTCTTCTCACAGAACCACAAACATTTTAACATTAAATAAATAATAAATATCGCTGGACATTACACACAGCGCCATCTAGCGCCACACTAAGCAACGAGGCTTGTGTCGTGGACACCAGATAGTTGATATACTACATAGATACTTTTTTTGTTTGTAAATACATACTAATACGTATTATACATATTAACATTCATGACTCGGAAACAAATGTCCATGCTCATCACACAACTCCTACCGGGATTCGAACCCGGGACCCAACGAACATAAGGCAGCCTCACTACGGCTGCGCCACTCGGATCATCAATATTATAAGAAATCATGTCAAGTAAGTTTGTGGTCGTGTATCGCCTTATTTTACTACTTATTTGTTTAAATCTTTCTTTATCGTGTGGTTAGTAGGTAACCTAACCTGTTTGGTTTCCTCACGGTGTTTTCCCCCACCGACGCAAGTGGTACGGTAATGGGCTAGTTTCCACCATCAATAAATTGCAAATCTATTTAGTCCGTCAGTTAGAGTATTGGAAAATA
Source organism: Xestia rhomboidea (assembly GCA_963853795.1). Lineage (NCBI taxonomy): Eukaryota > Metazoa > Arthropoda > Insecta > Lepidoptera > Noctuidae > Xestia > Xestia rhomboidea. The sequence goes on from OY970783.1 coordinate 2,485,375, forward strand.
ACGGACACGTTTTTTTTTGTTTTTGTAAATCAGTGAATATTGACAAAGATAAAACGCATCAAAACTCGAGAGTGGGGGCTCGTGACGTCACAACGCACTAAAACTTATAGCACGGCGTGACGTATTGAGAATTTTAAAAGAATCGTCTCTTCGTCAATTTTGGTTTACGTAACAAAAGCTAAAATACGTGTCAAATATTTTTTGATAATCTAACTGACAGACTAATTAGATTTTTTCAGGACACAAGCCTATTATACAATACGCACGTGAATCCGAAAAATCAGAGGTGCGTACCTCTTTTTTTTTTTTTTTTTCGGAAGGGAAATCATCAAATGACTTCTCCCGCTCTGGGCGGAGCAGGAGGGAGTGTCAGACTTTTACTGACTAAAACCCATCCATGTTCCTTTCTCGCCCTTTGTGTTCCGGGGCCACGGTATCTCTTTCGAATAGTCCCGCAGCCCCGGCAGGCAGAGGTGCGTACCTTAGGTTCCAACTTGAGACCTATGACTTGGCAGTCCGACGGTCACACCACTAGGCTATCACTGCTCATAATATGTTTAAATAATAAATAAACATAGAAGTAATATTTTCTTGGTAAAATTAAAAAGGCTGCCCAACGCAAATAGGATTCTTACCCGTTCTCTCTCAAATGGAGTCACTTCTACGATTTGTAGTTGACCTGAAAATAAATAACATCACGCCTGTAATTCTTGAAAGGTTGGGCAGAGGTATACCTAATAGTACGCCCACATTTCGCCAGTTGTCCCATGTAACTACACTACTAACATGCAGTACTTTGAGTATAGACTCAAAAGTAATCAAAGCTTGTTGAAAAACATTTGAAAAAAAAAAAGAAAACTATATGAAGTCTTTCCTTGGCAATCATAGTGCAGTCATGGTCATTAACAAAAAATCCTTGAAGGTGGATGCTCCAGGTTAGCCCACGAAATTCAATTTTTCTTACGTTTTTTGCTATTTGCAGGCCAGTGCCAGGTTGTATGTTGATTAAAATATTGTTCGCGACTGTAAGACGTATGTAGTTACAGAATTATAATCATTAAAATCAAGATAAAAAAGAAAGAGAGAGTTCATTCGATCTAGCTCTCGGACTATACCTTAGTAATTGAACTCGTATCTTCTAAACTAAGACACGATTCTAGACCTTTATGAACTTGGAGGGTTGTGTTGATGATTTTAAAGATTATAATTCTGTAAAAACATAAGTCTTACAGCCGCGAATCATATTTTAATTAACATATAACCTAGCACTGGCCTGCAAATTGCAAAAAACGTAAGAAAATTTGAATTTCGCGGGCTACCCTGCAGCATCCGCCTTAAACTGCTTGTATGCTTACCATCCTTATACTCTGCAGACAGGATCTGTCCGTCAGAAGTCTCTACAGTCACTTCTTCCTCATCAGACATGATGAACTAGATCTGAAAGTTACAAAAATAAAACTTTATTATTTTATAAATAATAAAATAAAAATTAAAAGCCTTTTAGTTCTACACTCAATTAAATTTGCGCACTTTATAACATTATGTACTCATTCCTAATTAAATATGAATTGTTTTAGTCTTTAACTTCGTTCTACTTAAGGTCGGGAGACCCTTTAAAAGATTGTCTGACGATATAGCGCAGACCGCTGGCTCAAACGGGCTAAATATTGCCAAGGACCGTGAGAAAAAGATGGAGGCGGCCTTTACCCGTAATGGGGCTACATCTCCAACATTTAACAAAAACTAACACTATTATATAGGTTAAGTTAAAGACTTATTTTTTTAACTTATTTAAAACCACACACGTTATCCCCAAAGGGTTTAGGGAGTACTTAATAGTACACCCACATTTCGCTAGTTATGTTTAAGTTAAATGTAAGAGGAAGTGAGCTTATGCCCATCAACTGGGCACAGTCTAGATGCCGGAGATGCCACTGAGATTCTGGAATTAAAATAACACTTTGCTTGACCTAAGAATAGAACTTAAGGACATCTAGCCTGCCAGCTGCACTTCCAACCACTAGACTTATTAGGCAGCCAAGCGTTTTTCTGTAAAGGTGCAAGTTGGCAGCGGGCGACACGAAGCCGCCGCAGACGACGTGTCGTCGCTTCATGTCGCCGCGACACGTCGCCGCCTCATGTCGCTGCAGTCATGATTTCATTTCATTGTCAGCGACACTACTGATCTGCGGTCGGGCGACACTTGTGTCTGCCGCTCGACGACGCGTCGCTAGCTTCATATCACTTGCTTCGGAGGGAATTTCATAGAAATACATGGAAACCAGTAGTGTCGCTGCGACACGTCGTCTGCGGCGGCTTTGTGTCGCGTGCTGCCAACTTGCACCTTAAAAGTTATTTTGGCTTGTGAATTCGGTTGTTGACAATATACAAAATAATGTTTTTCTGCTACCACTGCCTTGAGAGAACAGATAACAGTATTTCTCCTTTGGATGATACCAATATCATCCAAAGGTGTGAAGGATGACATGGCTAGAAAGGAAACTATACTGCTGAGATGACGAGTAATAGAGAAGTATGGAAGAAGAAGACATTCTGCGACGACCCCAAATAAATTGGGACAGGGTTAAAAAATAACAGGTTTAAACTGAATGCTTATGAAAGTTTAAGGAGTAACTTAGGCTTTTATTTTAGAAAAAGGATTAGGGTTACATGAAAAAGCCATGAAATTGTTAGTAGTAAGTAATATTTGTCTAATAATTTCACATGGACAAGCTCACAGGCAACAGCTAGTCAGTAATAAATTTGCTGTAGGTGATTGTTATAGATGATAGCGGGAAGGCTGTCTTTGAAGTGATAGTATCTTAGAACTAGGGCTGACCAACATTTGGAATAATTAGAGAAGCAGACAAGAGAGTATTGTTGTGTAGGGCATTATAATGTTTGTTAAGTTTGCAATAGTTGTGATTCTACAGGTACATTCTCTAAATAAATTGCTTGTTACTTCTGTAAACATGTACAGTTTTATGCTGTCGCTAAGCGTAGCATGGGGGCTGTTTCAGTGTAAATATGATAGAAAACCGGAGTCCTAGAGTCTAGTAAACGGTTTGTCGATTTACAAAGAAAATGTAATTAAATTACTAGGTGTGTAGGTGAAATTTAAGACTAGGCACCTCGAAATGTACGTCATGTGGTCATAGTTCCCAACGTACATGAAACCAACAGCCATTTTACAGCAAATAAACGCGTTATTCTTATTTTCGAGTAAATAATAAACAAACTATACGTCAATCAAATAATGTTTGTCAAAGATTCTTGCAACACCAAATTCCTAATGCGGTGTTTCTATGCTATGGCGATGACTTTTAATTTTATTATTGCAACAATCAATACTCACATTTAATGGCAACAATGAAGATTTTTAGCATTGAATTTCACTGAAATATACATCCACGGGATGGATAACACGAATGATTACAGGAATATACTTGGTTCAGCCGACGAAAATGGAGTCGGCATTAAATAAAATATCTTTTTCTTTGTAAAATACGAGTGAATTTGAAAGACATCTCTGCATTCTGCCAGGGTTGCCAGTAGGAATTTTGTTTACCCACAAAATGAAACCGAAATTATAAGTTGTGGATTCTTTTATCATATTTAATTTTGTTGATACTTTTTTATCTTACAAATACTTTTATTTTTTCTTCACATTTAAAAAATATTTATGTATTATTAAAAAATTGTCAAAGACAAATAAAAAAAAAAAGAGCTATCACTTTCCAAGATTACTTTTATTGTATTTTATATTTTTGCCTTATATAATTAGAAAATACTATAGATCATCACGTTTTTAAAACAGAAATACGTGGATAGTTTCATCTCTTTTTAACATTGCACGTTAATATTGCTGTCTCTGTCTTTTAAACTGATGGCTGACGTCACGTTGATAGAGATGGTAGAGCCAAAAAGGTGAGCAAGATTTGCTTACGCAACCAATTGGAAACAGGTAATCAGCAAGAGCGAGAATATTCCATCCTTTTTACTCTTGTAGGATTCTCATAAGAGCAGCCGGTAAAATGGACACCTTTAATAAAATAATAAATACGCAATCTCAGTCAAAATAAAAAATACCGCAACGAACAAAATCGCATTTAAAACACATTTCCCGAAACAATACTAAAGTTTAATACAGTAGTTTTCGAGAAAAAAAATATCGAAAATGAAATCCTACATCTCGCAAGTAAAGTTTTCACGCCGTTTACAGCGTAGATGATATTTTAGTCGACGTAATCGGGGAGTCCGTAGCTACTTCGTAAGCCGGTTGTGACGAGGAGCCGGTCTAATTCCTTGTCATCAGATATGTTGAAGCGTATAAGCAATCATATAATGGTAAAATATAATGTCAAATATGTCAAGAAAAATGATAAAGAGAGACTAGGTCTCATCCACACGCTAGTAGCTGATTTGACTTCCTTTTATGATTAGTTTTTCCGTTTTGTATTTTTGACAAGGTTTTTGAACAATGTAGAGGTATTTTGATTTCCTTTAATTATGATGTGTCTGTATTTCTCGCCAATTAAAACCAAGAAAATGGCTTGGGACTGTGTCATAATTAAACTCAAAAAGTTTTTCTTAATATGTAGCTTTTACTTATTTTTTTAAAAAAAAAACGGTACATTAAAAAACAATTCCAATACAGCATATTTTAACGTTTACAAAAATCCCATGAAAATTTCCAACAGTCATTTCAAAAATATTTTTCTAACTAGATACCGGTCTACTTATTTAAATTACTACTTTTTTAATTCAACTATTAATAACAAACTAAAATGCAACGTAAATATTTATAGATAGATGGATAAGGAAACACCCACTTGACTCAATAGCAGGTCATTGATACAAGGGTACTCACAGTCATTGAACTCTCTTCGTACAGTTTCAATGACTCTACCTGCGACACTAACAAAGGCAAAATAAAATTAAAAACAGTCATTTGTTATCGGTTACTAAAATCTGGTAATCCACATGTTTTGTTTTTGTAGAGTCGAATTACAAATAAACAAATGAGTCGACTCTACATTGTCAATATGAAGTTTTTTTGGAATAAAACGTTTAATGTATGTAGTCACATCATTCCAATTAGTTTGATGGTTTTTAAAGTAAGAACAATATTAGAAACTAGATGTAGAGTTCCTACCAGATTAATCTTTTATGTACTGAGTTACTCGACATTCGTTATTAGTATAATATAAAAGAAATATTTAGAAAGTAAGTTAGTATCTCAAGACAGAAATTTTGGAGAAAAATAGAATTTAAATTCAAGAACTACATTTTTTTTTGTGAAAATTGTTCTATCATTAATTCTAACCAACATCCAACAAGAATTTGCAACATCAAAAAGGAAGTCAAAGGCGCTACTTCGGTGTATGTGAGAAGGACTCTCGTTTTTCATTGAACAGAATGATTGAACATTATTCTTTAAACTTTTTATATTAAACCCATACATGACATCAATATAGACGACATATTCAGATGGCGGAAGCTTAGACCGGCCTTCCGCCACTACCGGTTACCCGTGTAGCAGTGGACTTCCCGACGGTAATACCAAGCCTTTTGTATATATTCTGACGGGAGTGAAAACTTTGATAGCGCGATGCAGGCCTGCAGTTCTGATTGGTCCGTTGAAATGACGTAGTTCGCGTCGAGGATTGGATATTGAGTGTTTGGGTGGGAAATTATGGGTAACTCTCGTTTTTTCATGAAAATTTGTTTAACTTTCGTGTTCAGGGATAAGTTTCGAACAGGTATCAAAACTGAGCTATGTAGCATTTGAAAGATAAAATAAGCAACCGAAATGCAATATTCGATTTTCAGTCTCGTAAACTAAGGGACGCGTAGCTGGCGTTAAGTGGTTCACTTCACTCTTACTCTTACTGTTAAATGCAGTTTCTAGGAAATTGGGTAGGAGACTAAGTATGAATAAATTATCGATATTCAAGTTCTACAAGCCAATCAAACACTATTTTTGAAAACCCTCAAAAAGGGCATTTTTCAGGTACCTCTTCTTTATTTGTCGACAAAATTCCTCTTCAAGGGAAAGGCCCTTTTTGCGTAAGCTTCTAAGCATGACTAACGTGTTAAACTATCTTCGCCCTTTACGGAAACTGTTAGCAGGTGAATGAGGGGTCAATGCCATTTGCAGCTATTAAAACGTTCGCATTGAATCCAATTTAGGTAGGGTGTTACATAGAGAATTTAATAGCTTCGTTCAGAGCTCAATTTAAAACGTGATAGACATTATTATTCTATGAAACAAATACAGCAGTGGCCTGCAGAGTGTTAAAATTATTAATAATATTCTGAACATAATAAATATGCTTCATCCATTAGAAAAAATTACTTTCGGTAAATCAAAATTGATAGTACAAAGCAATCGACGATTCCATAGGATTTCTGGGAATTCATCACACATGCATATAGAAGAACTCATTGCTCTTTTTTTTGCAGAAAATGTAGATCATGCATTACATCCCTAGAATGAAAGCTATTGCCACAACGATGTGTGATTCTAGGAGTAGGAAATAAACTTTCTTACTCTAAAACCAGAAACATACATTTTCGACGAAGTTTTTCTTCAGACAACTAAACCCTCACTACACCCTCACTGCTTCGTCAAAAAATTATCCTACTGTCCTGCTGCTCCATCTGTTTTTATTCTGCCTTATAGCTTGATCATCTTACTCCTACCTAGTACCCGTATCCCATTTCATTTAAGGTCGGCGCTGCATATCTTTATTTTCCATACATCTCTATAAGCCGTCATCGTTTCTAATCATATCATCTTTCTGCACACAAATCATTCATCTTTTCTAGGCTTAAGTCCGGCTCTTCGCATTCCGATATGATGATCCATCGCAAATCTCAAAGCATAGCATATGCAGCGTTTAATGTTACCACTGCTGGGACACTGGGATACAGGTCATACAGGCCTCCTATCTACGAGAAGAAGTGGGCATCCAAAACTGAGAAAAAAATGTCATCGTACCAAAAACGAAATTTTCTAACGTATCACATTTTACCTGTAAAGCGGATGACGCATAGTAGCGGGCTGGAATTGATCGCATGCACGTCACAGCTCTACATAAACCGCTATGAAACATGACCTACGTACAGCTATATACAATCGGTAGGTATCTATTGTGCTGTATGGCTGTACACACTATACACGACGGACAAATCCATGTGGCGATGCTTGGGATGGAGGTTCACGTCTAGCAGAAAACGTCTTTCGACTGCATTATAATTCTTTTTATCTTCATTTGAGTCTCTCCAATTTCTGATGTTTGGGCATCAACTCCAAACATTTCACCTTGTCGTTTGCGAGGTGGGCCAGTTTAGCAGCACTGGTAACACCAATCCATTTGCAAATGTTTCTCAACGATGATGATGGTACGACTCTACAAATACCGCTTCTAATATTAGGGTTTAAAGATATCGGCTATCGGGCTTCCACCTTAAGCAAAGATAGCCTTTGCAGCGCCAGGCAAGCCCGTGAAACTTAAATTTTCTTACGTAATTTGCAATTTGCAGGTCAGTGTTAGAGGTTGTATGTTGAACAAAATATGATTCACGATCGTAACACGTATGACCTGCTGACCTGCAAATTGCAAAAAACGTAAGAAAATTGTATTTTCGCCGGCTTACTTGGCGCTTCCCCCATATTAAAACCATAAATTTTTGTAACGTCTCTCAAATTTAACCATCGTTTATAGTAGGAGAGATCCTTAGTTAGTGCACTTGTGGCCTGTCTGGCCTGACTGCGTACAAATTGTATAAAAAACTTGGCAAGATACCGGTATCTTCAATCAATAAATGTCATTACTATGTAGAGATTGAATGAAATATTGCGTTCTTGCACGTGTTATCGATGACGCATCGTTGATCAATCGCAAAAGATGTTTATTACTTACTAACTTAACATCCGCTACTATATACTTAAACTGTGTATATATAAGTATTATCTACTACTATAATAGCAGTCAATATCTACTTAATCTTTTTTCTTGTTCTGAATTTTGACTCCAAGAAGATACGCAGGTATTTATGAAATAATATGGAGTTACCTATTACGCTAAGAATCTTATTTTATACCAAATTAAGTAAAGAACGTCACGCGGTTTCACCCGCCTAGTTCCCGTTCCCGTAGGAGTAAGGGGATAAAATATAGCCTATGTTACTCAGTAAAGATGTGGCTTTCTAATGGTGAAAGAATTTTTGAAATCGGCGCAGTAGTTTTTGAGTTTATCCATTACAAACATACACAAAAATACAAATCTTTCCTCTTTGTATTATTAGTAGGTACCTAGATGAAAAGGAATGATAAAAACCTTGTCACGGTTGTTTTTCGTGCGGCTTACAAATAGTTGCAGATTTGTGTATTTCGTCGAGTAAATTGTATGTATTCAGAAACTATATTAATAATGAGTAACTTCTTCCCACTTTGCTTTCACTTCCAAATCTGCAGTCGATACAAACAAATCGATGAGCGATTTTCATCAAATATGCAGTTATGTCGATAAATTAATCACCAATCATGTATAAAAACGTCTCAGAACGCTGATTTTTTACTAAGAGAGACAAAAAAGAAGCTTAAACAAGTTAATCGTCCAATTATTTGCGCCAAACGATGATCAATTGATGTTTGAAACACATTAGTGCATCTTCCGGCATGTAGAGTCACGGATGCATCCAACTGACGCGTGACGCTCTATTAATTTTGTTAAAGGTATGACTTCTCTGTACAAAAAAAAAGTATAATAGATTAATCATCATCATCATTCCCCTGTCCTTATCCCCATTTATTTGGGGTCGGCGCAGCATGTCTTCTTCTTCTATACTCGATTACTTCATCCTTTACACAATCCAGCGTTTCTTTGGTGTGTCCACTTATTCTAACAGATTTAAAGTTTTTTTTTTTTTTTTCTTATATCTTACCCCATGATCTGTCCACGAAGTAGACACAATAGTTAAACAATGGCGTCTCGACCAAATTGGTCATTTGACAGATCATGATTTACAAAGATTGCACGGTACAGTTTTTTTTTTTCAATAAAATCATAATCATGTTTTCATGTAGGTAGAGTTCTGGCCTTCTGGGACAAATCTCATAAATACCGAATAAAAATATCAGCGTTTCTTTGTTATCTCTCCAAGGACTCTACAATATTATTATCATCACGTTTTTTCTTACAAACTGACATCACAATGCACGACTCAACGTGTATAATAATTGTAGAGCCATTGTGCAACTTGGCCTTAACGGCGTTCATTCATGAAACCTGATTGCCACCCCTCTACTACGGAATATTGTAGAGTAGTTGAAGGTAGAGACTCCGTTTTGGTACAAATACCAACTCTTATTCCATTTCCAACTACAAATTTTGTGGTTTAAAGCCAGAGAGAATCTTGCAGGAATAACATGCAAATAGGTAGAGTAACGCATAAAATGTTAGAGGTTTCCAACAGATTTCTTTTTCAATTTTCTTTACGTGAGAAAATCTTAGACACAAATTAAAGATTTTTCTTTATTGTATTAAAATATCAGATTGCAGTGTCTCTACATTATTTACCATGCATAGAAGATCACCAACAAAACAATTCGAAGATATGTGACATCTTAGACCAATCCGCACTGGGCCCGCGTGGTGGATTATAGCCCATTCCCTCTCACAGAGAGGAGGCCTGTGACCCAGCAGTGGGAACATTAATGGGCTGATGATGATGACGACTGTTTTTTAGATTTCTATGGTATTTACGATGTAGAAACTTAACGGAAACAATTTAGTGACGGAAATGTATTGCCCATTCTGGAATTCAATAAAATCGGGCCAAGCATTTTCGAACTTTTTACCATCAATACGATAAAAACAAAAACACAAACGCAACCGTATTGCCTCTGACCACTGATACTAACCTACAAATCCTACATCGCGCAAGCAAAGTTTTCGCGCAACTTCGAACACGTACAACCAATTCTCTCTTCACAACAGGGAGTCCCCCTACCACAAGGTAAAGTGGTCCAGTGCATCCACTTCAATCAAATGCACAAGCACATAAAATATTCTGACATACACGATCTCAGTCGCAATACAAACTTCAACATTTGCCATTCTGTCGACTAGAAGAAATTGCTAGACTGTATTTGGAATACCTGCGACTCAGGAGAATGACGAATGCTTGGACTTGACATTGAATGCTTACAGCACCTTTGTGGTTACTTGGACTCCTTTTTTTTTTTGCTTTTTTTTTATTCTGCAATGGTACTTGGATGTTTAGGCGCGTGGCCATAATCGGAACGAAAGCCGCCTGCTTGCTTGTTTGTTCACCTGTGTGATTAATTTGACTCCTTTTTTGCTGTTTTTTTTTTCAATACAAACTTTTTACTATACTTAAAGTACGTTTACGTGGATTTTTTGATTTCATTCAATACAATTTCCATAGAAATTGGTCAAATGTTTAACAACGGCGCGGCGCCCTCCTGGCAATAACGATCAAACGTCAAAAGATCTATGCAGTACTGTAGTTGGTTTCCTTACATTTTATGCAAAATGCGGTGCTGTTTTATATTGTGCGTTTAAAAATATATATATTTTCGCAAGTTACACTGCAGGAAAAAGTTTGTATTCCAAAAAATCCACACTCAAACTGGTGTTGAAAATATAGAAAAACGGAATTTAAAAGTAATAAAAAAATAAATACTAGAAGTTGTTGTTTTTATTAGATAGTGGATCTTTTTTATGTTGAAAAATCACTGGGTCAAAAGGAAAAAAGCTTTTTGGTTTTGTCGACTCTATCTTCTTTTCAGAGGAATTGGAAAAAAAAACAATGTTTTCCGTAACTACCTATTGTTAGTTAAAATTAATTTTGAAAAAAGAAACTAGAATCGTCCCACTTATTTCTGCTTTTAAACTGTATTTACATCAGCAACATGGTTCAAATTCAACAAAAATTATGAATTCCAAATCCGAGTTACCTTAAAAACGACATCTATGTTGGTTTACAAGAGTTTTCTCAAAGTACAGCATGGCGGATAAAACCGCAATACAATCTTCAGCCTCAACGTCTTTAGCTGGCGAAACACAACTTGAACTTATTTCACATAAAAGAATCTGGATGGCGCTCTAAGATACAATATAAATATTGGAAATTCATAGATTTACAATTCCGTACTTTAAAAATTCTGTGTAAGATATTTACGAACTAAATAATGACTTAAATTATAAAAAAAACCCACAAAATCCCAATATCTCCCGAAACTGACCGAACTTTTTCCCTTGACAACCCCAAAAGGCGTAAGGGTTGTACTGCGCAAGTCAGTACTGTGTCAAATCCGCTTTGACAAAGTATCAACGCGACAACAAATCTTTGAAAATGATTAAATATTAATTAATATGTGTTTCATAATAATTTAGTAGTTTATTATATTTATTCTTTTATTTTAAAAGATCCTGAAATAAAAGGATTTTTGTTGAGGTAAATCTCCCATGCTTTTTGCGATTTTACGGATGCAGTGTGTCAGTCAATTTTATTACTTTAATTTTAATGTGCTTTATTCCACTTAGCTGTTCAGCCAGTAAAATACTAATGATGTATTGTTTCCTATTAATAAATCTAAATTCAACTCAATAGTGTTGTAATATTACGTAAAAATATGAGTAGCGCCCGTAAACTCATGAGTAGGTACGAATATTATTGAATTGCTTATTTTTTCTTGTAACAGCTAAATAAATAGTGTGTATTCATTATTTATTAAAATATGGTTTAACGACATTACAAAGCTTCCGTTAATAAGGTAGTACAATTCAGAAAATTGGGTAGCATGCTTCATGTTTTTAACCTGTCAATAAAAATCCCATTTTCTTTGTTTTCAGAATAAAATGGCAACTGGCGGTTCGGGTGCAGTATTCTTTCTAGGCACGCGAGCGCATTATCAGGTAAATACAGAATAAATACATTTATATCTCTATTCTCCCACTATAATTTTAATAAAAAAGACCATATTAGTCTATGGTCTTTATCCCTGAGTATGAATAAGTCAAGCACTAAAGAGGGTCCTTACGACCTTATTAATACAGAGACCTATAATTGATAAAATGTTTATTCTGTTATTTGGTTTTTAAAAAAATGTTTACTTGTATTTTTTTGTTCATCAAGTCTAAGTGAGCCCTTTGACGATCTGTCTGTATTTTATGTCATACGACTAAAATGAATATCGGAACAGAGGTCAAAGTCTCTTTAAAGGTGAATGCACACTTATCACAGGAAGCGAAGGAGCCGAAAGAATCGAATTTTAGAATTACTTGTATGGAATCCAATGAAACCTCGCACACTTATCCGCGTCGAATCGGACGAATACATAACGTTATACGGATGAGAAAATGTTTCTTTCTGCGTGGTCGGTTCTTTCGGCGCGGATAAGTGTGCGTTCACCTTAAAAGTCTAGACATAATCTTGGTCAAGTCGTACCTAATAAGGCTTTTTAAAAAAAGACTGCCAACTACGCGCTAAAACATTGAACGATTGCATTTTCACGAACACCAGCCACGTAAATAAACTATTAATATCTGGATGACCGAGCTTTACTCGATTTTTTTTTTGGTAAACGACGTTTTCTAAAAATGAAACCTATAGCTAGATCGATTTATCGCCCCCAAAACCCCCTTTTTTTTTATTTATCGGATGGGAAATCATCAAATGACTCCTCCCGCTCTGGGCGGAGCAGGAGGGAGTGTCAGACTTTTACTGACTAAAACCCATCCATGTTCCTTCATCGCCCTTTGTGTTCCGGGGCCACGGTATCTCTTTCGAATAGTCTCGCAGCCCCGGCAGGCTTCGGCCCTTGCGGACCCCTTCATTATTGCTGACACTCTTTGAGGCGCGCGTGGAACACGAACGCGCCGTCGACACGGCCTGTCGTCGAGGGTCCTGGGTTCGATTTCCAGGTCTAGTTTTCCATGAATTCATAACATCATGTCCTGTCGTCATGAGACGGACGGACGGCGAGCAAGCCCATAGCTCCCCGCCCATAGCCACCACGTGGCCCCCGACGCCCGGGGCGTCTCCCGCGGCGGCCGGGACGTGTGGATCTCTCCCTGTCCCGTTCTGCCACCTCCTTCGCTAGCATGACTGCTTCGCAGAAGGAGGTGACGGCGTCCCATTCCGTCTCGCTCCGGACCATGGCTTGAATCAAGGCCGGGAGCGAGAGGTCGCCGCCGCCGATCGCCGCTACGAGGACACGGCGCTGCTCCGCCCAAGCGGGGCACACCTCCACCGTGTGCTCCACCGTGTCCTCCGGTCGATCCTCACAATGGAAACACCCGGGCGTCTCCTCCCGCCCGATTCGGTGCAGGAACTTACCGAAACATCCGTGTCCGGTAAGAACCTGCGTCAGGCGGAAGGTGAGGACGCCATGGCGTCTCTCCAGCCACTCCTCAAAGAGGGGACTTATCGCCACTATTGTGGCGTGCCCTGCACGGGGTTGCGACAGTCGCTCTCTCCATGTCGCCATGAGATCCCGCCGGAAGTCCGTCCGCTGAGCGACAATTTGCCGCGGCTGCGGAGTCCCCAAAACCCCCTGCATACTAAATTTCATGAAAATCGTTGGAGCCGTTTCCGAGATTCAGATTATACATGAACCTACCCCTAAGCTATGGCACGCAACTTCTTTAAAACTCTGTATATAGGTACATAATACAAGAATTGCTCGTTTAAAGGTAAATGCGAAAATTTCTGTGGATGGATGTTTTTTACCCAATCACGCCAGAACGTCTGAACAGATCTGGATGAAACTTGGCGGCACAGAGATAGATTATAGTCTGGTATAGCACATAGGATAAAGGATATTTATTATCCCAAAAGTAAGATCCCGTGAGCGATTCCCGAACCCCACGCGGGCGAAACCGCGGGCATTAGCTAGTTATATAAGTAAAAATGCCGATGAATCGTAAATCACCTTCCGAAACAGCGGAAACTGATGTACCATCTTCATCATGTCAGGTCCTGAACCAGCCGGAGAGTCGTTTCGACGTAGAGAACGGCAACGCTTCCACGGAGACCATCTATCAAAACCCCTCGGTCCAGGAGTTGTGGCCCGCCGACCAGAAGAGGGATGACAACGAGCGTTGGGGTTACTGCGAGCAAGACGTTTCTGGTGAGAGGTTTATTTTGTATTTAGGGTTCCGTACCTCAAAAATTTTTAAAAACACTTGCAAGGTAGCCAAATCCTTATTCATTAGCAACAAGATTAAATCAGCCGATAATAAAATAAAGACGGTTTGGAAAATTATCAACAGTGAAACAAATAGAAATAAAAAACTAAATAATGATTTCACACTAGAGACATCACGTGGCCTTGTGAGCTCCAACAATGAAGTTGCTCAAGAATTTGTAAATTTCTTTACCAGTATCCCACTTAAAACTACAGAAACCTTAAAATCCTCTCCCTTGCTCTCTATTGATTTATTGAAAGCGAACGTTTCAGCCTGTCCAAATGAGTTTGAATTTCAGCATATAAACCCCATAATAGTCATAAAAGCTTTTAAGCAAATCAAGATCAAATTAACGGAAGATCTATGGGGTATGTCTATCAAAGCATGTACCTCAATTATTGAGACTGTAGCACCGTATTTAGCCTTAATATTTAATTTGTGCGTGGAACATGGGGTCTTCCCGGATCTAATGAAATTCAGTAAGGTAATACCGCTTTTTAAATCTGGGGATAGTAAAGACACATCAATAACACTATAGGCCCGTATCCGTGTTGCCGGTTTTCAGCAAGGTGTTTGAAAAGATAATGCTCAATCAAATGCTTAACCATTTTAACACCAATAAAATATTGCATGAGCAACAGTATGGTTTCACCAAAGGACGTTGTACAACTGACGCCGGTGTCACTTTATTAAAACACATATTTACTGCGTGGGAAGAGGCACAAGATGCCATAGGAATCTTCTGTGACTTTTCGAAGGCATTTGATTGCGTAAATCACGAAACCCTGATCTTGAAACTTGAGCATTAGGGTTTAGGTAAACTTGCGCTCAGTTTAGTCAAATCGTATTTGAATGATAGACAGCAGCTGGTACAAATAAATGGTGTCAATTCAATGGGTTTAAAAGTAAAAATGGGTGTACCACAAGGTTCGATATTGGGTCCCTTCCTCTTTTTAGGATATATTAATGACCTACCCCGTTTATTTAACAACCATCCGCATATGGTGTTGTTTGCTGACGATACTTCTTTAATATTTAGGATAAACAGACGTGCCACTGATCTTGACGACGTAAATAACGCCCTACTGCAGGTCCATAGTTGGTTTACCGCTAATAATTTAGTACTAATTGGGAAAAAAACTAAGTGCGTTAGATTTGCTCTACCAAATGTCAAAAGTAATGATTGTGACATAATATTGAATCTAGAGAAACTAGAATTTGTCGATAAAACGGTTTTCTTGGGAATCACGCTCGACTCAAGGTTACAATGGGGTCTTCATTTAACATCTCTTGCAGGACGGCTGAGTTCAGCTGCATATGCTGTTAGAAAAATCCGTCAATTTACTGATATTGATACCGCGAGGCTAGTCTATTTTAGTTATTTTCATAGTATTATGTCATACGGTATTTTACTATGGGGACGGGCTGCAGACATCGAGTCTAAATTCATTCTGCAGAAAAGAGCCATCAGAGCCATATATGAATTACGTAGACGCGATTCTCTAAGAGAACTGTTTAAGGAAATTAATATCATGACAGTACCTTGTTAATACATCTATGAAAACATCATGTACGTTAGGAAAAACCTGCATTTATTCAGTAAAAGAGGTGACAGACACCAATATAACACTAGAAATAGGGACCAACTAGTTCAGCCAGGTTTCAGGCTTGCTAAAGTAGATTCATCTTTCATGGGGTACTGTTTGAAATGTTACAATAAAATACCTCCCCACATTCTTCAACTGAATGAGACGAAATTTAAATCTTGTATAAAACGCACACTATGTAGGCAAGCATATTATAAGTTGCGGGATTACATTGATGATAAAAATGATTGCACTGGTCGGGCATTATTTGAGTCTATCGACACGCAAAGAAGAAGAAGAAGAATTGATTCCCATGTTAATGTATTATGGAAGCTGCAGAAGATTGTAAAAATATACCTATTTGTATTCTGCGCGAACTAAATTATGAAATTATTCTGTGCGGGTGTTATGTGCTTGAGGTGGAACCACCGATGTTTTAATCAAGCCACCGCCATGATTCCCCGGAGCTCGCGCGTGGACTATATACATATATCGACGCTCTCAAGGGAATTAAAATTTAAAGGGTACTGCAATGTAGTATATACATATAAACCTTCCTCTTAAATCACCGTATCTATTGCTGAAAACTGCAAAAAAATAAAATCCAAGCGTAGTTTAAAAGATCTAAGCATACAGGCAGCGGGAGCGACTTTGTTTTATACTATGTAAAAATGTCATCATCTGCCGATCTTTATCCCAAATGACGATCTTTGCCCACCTCTCCGGGTGCATTCAAGCTACGTGGTTACCCTACTCCCACTTTAGCTTGGCTGTTTATATCTCCAACATTTGCGACCTGAGTTGGAACGCAGGGTGGTGTTTCTAACGCGATCTGTACGCTTAGGATCAATAATTAAGAAAATTGTTCCAAAATTACATGAGTTCATGAGTTCTGTGGCAATTTTTTCGATAATGCTAGTTTTTTACCGAGCCTTTATAAAACTTACCCTGCAGCAAACGAAGCAACGATGTTGACTTAGTGGATTAGCTCCTAGTATTCCATCTTAATGAATATACCCGGAACCGCTGGATGCGAGTCGCACGGGACCGGTCAATGTGGCGAGACGAGGGAGGCCTATGTCCAGCCGTAGATGTCTTTTGGCTGAAATGATGATGATGAACATACCCTTCCATCTAAACATATATCTTTTTCTTGGCAGTGACAGACGAGAAAGAGAGATCCGAAAGCATGCTTCGTTCGCGTCGACGACAGAGCACGACCGCTCTCTGTGAAGCGGAGGACATGAAGCCAGCGCAACTGAACAATGTGGGAAACAGGTAAATTATGCAACATAGTTACTATTATACACACACGAATTGATGCGATGCGTCCGATGCTTACGATGTGGACATGTGGACGCTTACCGCAAGGCTTCAGAGAGAGGAAACTCCTAACAATGCGCCCCGTGACAAGAAGTACCGCTTTCTGGATCAGGCCTCTGATGCAACTGCCCAACGAGAGCCTCCTTAAGTGTTGGTCGACCTAACGTGCCAAAGCGAATAAAAGCGGTTATAAGACTGCGTTGAGCGCTCGAAGTTGACATTCAATGCACCAAAAATTCGAAGAAATGTAACATCCACTAACTCGCACTGGGCCCGGAGCCCTGTGTTCAGCTGTACACATTATGGATTGATGATACGTGTGTTGTTGACAGCGGCCCTACAAAGGGTGCGAAAGGCCGTGGCACGCTACTAGCGCTCCTGTGGTCGCTGGCTCGTCGCAAACGGCGTGGGGCTCACGACGAGATCTATCTGCGACACATCGATAACGCGTTGACCAACGCCTGCACTTACCGGGAGAGTTGTCGGTGTTTGGAATGCCAGGTTAGTGGACTAGTTTGTATCGTTTTTCTACTTAGACTGGATTTCACCAATACGAATAACACTAAACGCGATCAGCTCATCTAAACGGTGTTTAAGAACTGTCAGTAGCATCACGCATGTAATCCCTACAGGATTAGGCAGAAGTGTACCAAATAGTACAACCTCATTTTGCCAGTTATGTTTAAGTTCCATGTAATAGCAGGCGGTCCTATAGCCATCAACCGGGCACTAGTCCGGCTGTAACTAAGATATCCCTGATGGAAAAACCCAATAACACTTTGCCCGATCCGGGAATTAAACTCCGAACCTCATGCTCAGCAGTCGCAACCCCTCGACCATCGAGACGGTCAGTCAGTAGTAATATTTCATAGCAATTATGACATTGACAGGTCTCGCGTTCAATTTCATTGGTCAAATTTCGCCTTTGGACTGGATGACTAGGTTTAGGGTTCCACCTCATCTAGAAGCACGGAATCGTATTTTTCCATACTCCTATCATTTTCTGACCTATTCTCATCATCTCATCATCATTTGGTTTGTACCAAATATACATTAAAATCGGTCAAGCCGTTTCGGAGGAGTTCGAAAACAAACACTGGCACGAGTGTGGAGGATGGAAGCCACTAGATCCTAGATTACTGAGTATCAAAAAAAAAATATAAAAAAATAAGAAATACATACTGCCAATACTAAAATATTATAATAAGGTTGGTCGGTCCACAAAAACGAGATTTTTTTTATATTGGAAGATAAATTTCATAAAAATCGGTCAAGTCAAGTCAAATCGGTCAATGTTTGTTATAAAACTCCTTCGAAACGGCTTGACCGCTTTTTATGAATTTTTTTGTTTAGTCTCACACATACACAACAAAATTTACACGCTAACAAAGTCGCGGCCACCAGCTAATATAGATATAAAATAGAAGACTTTTTAAATAGGCTTACTTAGCGCGGTGAACCGGTGGTTATCAGTTAATTACCCCATCGGCATTGCAATGATGGCCTCTATTTATTCAATGTTCACGGTTACTGGTTGGAATAATGAGTGTAGTGTGTTGAAATTAACATAAACGAAAGGTTAGGCTAAAGTGTACGTATACTATGGCATCACCTGCTTAAGCTTTTCCCAACTCAAACTCAAACTCAAACTCAAATCATTTATTTCAATTAGACCATTACGGCACTTTTGAATGTCGAAAATACAAAAAAGCAAAGCTACAGTCACAGTCACAAGGCATAATAACTTGAGAAAGTACTGTAGTTGCCCATTCCCTAACGTAGATCTCTATGGAGAAGAACGGGCAAGAAACTCCATGGACACTCTTTTAAATCAAAATATTGTTACAAAATCTTGGTTACATCATTCATGTTGAGATTATACATATGTGAGAACGATGTAGAAAGACGTGCACATTAAGAGCGTCCAGAGTAAAATATAAATTAAAAAATAAAGTAATTAAAATGAACGAACCGTGGCAGCTAAGAGATGACCAGTCCCAACTGACAGCGCCCGTTCACGAACATGACGCATGTATCGGCGCCATTCAACTCGACCATATTTAAGGGAACCAAATGACCCGACACACCCGCCACCATCAGCGAGACATTTGAGTGAGCATGACATTCTCTCAGCCACCAAGGCATATTCAAGTCAATGAAAGATAACTAAATGTAAGTGGTGGCTGAACAGTACAAAGTACTCACACATGTGCTATGCAATTATATAATACTAAAAACCGGAATCTATACAATGCAAGTGGGTATATTTTTACAATCTTCTGCAGCTTCCACAATACATTAACATGGGAATCAATTCTTCTTCTTTGCGTGTCGATAGACTCAAATAATGCCCGACCAGTACATTCAATTAGTTTGCCCCTATGGTTGTGGAGCAGGACCAGCATTTAGCCAAGCATTTTTATCATCAATGTAATCCCCCAACTTATAATATGCTTGCCTACATAGTGTGCGTTTTATACAAGATTTAAATTTCGTCTCATTCAGTTGAAGAATGTGGGGAGGTATTTTATTGTAACATTTCAAACAGTACCCCATGAAAGATGAATCTACTTTAGCAAGCCTGAAACCTGGCTGAACTAGTTGGTCCCTATTTCTAGTGTTATAGTGGTGTCTGTCACCTCTTTTACTGAATAAATGCAGATTTTTCCTAACGTACATAATGTTTTCATAGATGTATTGACAAGGTACTGTCATGATATTAATTTCCTTACTAACTAACTATTAACTACGTTGGGATCGGCTTCCAGTCTAACCTGACCAGCTGAATAGCAGTATTTTTAAGGAACGGCTGCCTATATGACCTCCACAATCCACTTAATACCGGCAGGGCCGGATTAACCCAATCAGGGCCCCTAGGCAATGCAATTGACGGGGCCCCTTTCCTTAAAATTTTCTTACTTTTTAAAATACATTTGATTACAAAAGTCGAGTCGATCTAATGGTGGGTCATTGTCGAATTTTTGACGGACGAAACGCAACCGTTTTCCCGACGACGAAAACGGTTGCAGAAAACGGTCGTCGTTGCAACTGTTTTGAAGACGGCTTAGAGGAAGAAAGTTATCCAACATGGAATATAATTGCGTTTACGTCGAGTAAAATAGTTGCAGTTTCTTACAACTATTGTAAGGACTGACTGTTTTGTAAACGAACGCGGAACGACAATATAACGCGGAACGTTAAAAACGACGAGACGACGAGTGACTCTGAGAAAGATAGTTGAATCATTGCGTTCTCGACTGTAATATCATATGGCATAAAATAAAAAAATCCACCAAGTAATTCTAAGACTGGTTTGTGCAACGAAGACTGTTTGAATCCATATTTATACTGTGGTTTGAACCTAGACCTAGGACGTAAAACAGTTTCATCGTCGCAGAAGACAAAACGGTCTTTGAAAATGGTTCGTCGTGCCAACACCCACCACTAAAGTCGATCAGATCGACTCCTTTGGTATCCTATTACTTCAATCTCTTATATGATATTGCAACAACATGGTTACCTTGACATGATGCTACAGCATCACCTCACATGTCTGACTCATTCCTTTTTGATTATAATGAATAGGATAAACCTAGTTAAACAAGGTGGCGCAAAATTAATCACTCTATCGGAAGATGTTATAATTTTTGCAATTGACATCGTGCCTCGGTCATATTTCACATTTGTGAACTAGACAGCTGCAAAATACAAACAGACCATCAATGGAGCGGTTCGGTTTCCTGGTTATGTAATCTTGCATTTTGTCGATTTGGTATGGCCAGCAAGATTGCCTGATTTAACTATCCCAGACTTCTTTCTTTGAGGCTACTTGAAGTCATGGGTATAAGCCAACAAGCCTCAGACAATCGCAGACGTATTCGACAGGAATGCGAACAGTTATTACCGGAAATCTTGCTGAAAGTCATAAAACGGGAACAGTGTGTATAAAACACTGGCAGCAGCCACATGGCAAATGTCATCTTTTATAAAGATTTCCATCACTCAAAATCTTTTATTTTTAATTTAGTAAAAAGTTATTCAAAAACAAAATCGGATTATTAATTTTGCGCCACCTTGTAGATCAGTGATGATCCAGGTCTCATGATGGAGCAGGAAAGAAAAAAGAGACGCGATGCGGTTATTTTAAATTTAATCTTGCTGTATGCAATAAAATACAATAAACGAAAAAAAACAGTTTTGTGAAGTACAATAAGTTTAAATAGCAACTCTTCTAACTTTTTTAGATACAAAATCGTTTAAAACATCTTGGAAGTTGATCTTTTCCAATAAGTACATCATTTTCAATCGCCATTATCGACAATGAATTTAAACGGATGTCTTACTTTTTTTGCAATTTCCAGGTCAGTGTCAGGTTGTATGTTGATTAAAATTTGAGCAATACAACCCTCCAAACGCATAAAGGTGCTGGAATTACTTTGACCTTGAAAAAGTAAATTCCTACACCTTTATGAGCTTGGAGGGTTGTATTGATGATTTTGATGATTATAATTCTATAACTACATACGTGTTACAGCCACGAATCATCTTTTAATCAACATACAACCTGACACTGACCTGGAAATTGCAAAAAACGTAAGAAAATTTGAATTTCGCGGGCTACCCTGGAGCATCCACCTTAAACGATTTCTCGGCAGGTAGGACCGCGCGCCGGCTGCGTTCCGAATTAACGCTTACCTTATCTATATGTCGTCAAATACTGTTTTTTTTAGTTCTAATAAGTATGAAGTATTTTATCAACTGACAACATGCGTCGAAAAAAAGAAATAATATTGAGCAATTATACAAATTAAAAAAAAAAGATCGATAGACATTTTTTTCTTGGTGCGTGTCCTGAATACCGGGCAATACGATACCACGTTGGTTAGACTGGTTGTTAGACTTCTACTTAACGACTGTCAAAGATCTACAATTGACAGCCCGGACCCAACGGCTTGACCAACCTTGGCAAGTGCGGCTTAGCCTGAAGATGGACTTGAGCGGCTGTTATTATTTAGCCACGACCTCTTCAGCTACTCAGTTCAGCACCGAGAGCTGAAAATCCAGCAGCTCTCTCAATGTCCCTTAAAACTTGTCATACTATTGTCTTGGTACGTATTATAGCACTAACTTAGGGTAGACCGATCGCCATCAATCTGACACAAATAGAGTCTCCAGCATAGCTATTCACAACGCTTCGATTCGGAAAGTCGTATGTCTATCTCGCTCGATTTCGTACTGTCAAAAAAAATAGACATACGACTTTGAGAATCGAAAATCGAATCGAACCGTTGTGAATAAGGGGCCGGGGGTGCTACCTACTTCCATATGGTAAGAAACTGTGCCTGACCAGGGAATCAAACTCGGAACACTATTAGAAACTCTTGTTACCAATGTCTAGCTCGGAATAAGGGGGCACGTAGGATGCAGAACATAGTACCTACTTAAAAATGTATTTAGAAAAAAAAATCGAGACCCAGAGGACTTGTGGAGGTGAAAGGAAAATGATACAAATAACGTTAGGGATTTTATTAATATATTTTAATAAAAAAATTAAGCCAAAACATGCAGTACCTATTTGTATGTTTTAGTACAGGTTTTTACATTGAGAATGACTTGGTTATTTAAAAAAAAACACATTTTATTATATTTGAATGATTAGAAATCGTATATAAGTAACTTTTAATTAAAGAAAGAAAGAAAATTCATTTATTTGGCACACGCCACAAGTACAGTATAAAAAACAATTGCAATATTATCAATCGACTATAACAGCAAATTAAGTCTTTTAAGATTAGTTTTTGCCTTTGAGTATAAATATGACAACGTATCGATCGTTCAAAATATCGTAAAACGTGTAAGCGCTAAGTTTAACTAAATCGCTTGTTATCGATATGCAGAAGCATTTTATTATCCTTTTATCGTATCGTTTCTTCCTAAGCCAAATCATTAAAAATCAGGTAAGTAGTCGGTGGTTTACCTTCGGTTCGTTGTTGTTCTTTGAACTTGACATCGATAGATATAATAATATGTAAAGTCACGAGGCCCAATACAATATGTAACACAGAAACACTTCAGTAACAACTTTTAAGTGTTTTTCTCAACTTTTAAAATGTCATGTTGTTAAGATTTTGGAACTCAATTTTTTTATGAAAAAGTTCCTATCTTCAAGTTACAATCGTTATTTTTTGCGAAAATTGCCTTTAAATTTAGGAAAGTGTTTACACTTATTGTTTTTCTTGACTGTACCTATTACACATTTATAACAAAACGGTTAAACGCAGTTTAAACGGTGGTTATCATGGAAGATGATATTTGCCTTTACGACAGCGACAGATACACTAACGGCCATTTTCAATAACTTACTGACAGGTATCGGTAGGTTGCTATCTAGAAACAAAACGTCACAGAAAAGCTTTCGTTGATTTTTCTATGAATCAAGTGACAGGTAGGTGACACGGATAGGATATTCTTTGTTCATTGAAACACCGATAGCTACAGAATAAGGCAAATTAACCAAAAGTTATACGTACTTATGTAAGTTATAGAAAACGGCCGTAAATCAAGTCTGACTCCTTGTCCTAACTAAATCGACAGCCCACGCGAATACGTCGCTTATTTGTTCCAAGCTTCTAAAACCCGGAAGGCAAACGAAGCACTTCGCTTAGGTTAGGACATGGCCTTACGGTTTTATCAAGATATAATTAAATTACGTATTTTACATTAAAGCTTTCTATTCGTTATATTACGAGAAGGACAAACGCCAACACATTGCAGGAGTTTAATCTTTTTGAGCGATAAGCAGTAGTTGAACTTAAGTTTTAATGCTTTTCTTGGGTTGATAATTTACTGTATTCTAGTGGTTAATGTGAAGAAAAAATTAATGGGCTACGATTTTTTATTTTTCATTTAACGTACTTACAATATCTTCTACCCACTTGTACTACTTTAATTGTCTACCTACTTTTGGTAAAGTGTTTTGTGTTGGGCGTCCTCGCAATGGTGTATTTTTGGACGTAAATGCACCAAAAACAGCCGGGCGCCGATTGTACCCAAACTGATTATGCTTCAAAAGTTTCCCCGTTTGATTAAATTATAATGCGGTGCGTCATACGCTACTCAAAAATACCGTCCTCGTATCTCTGACGTACCTATTGTCGCGTCGAGTAGATTAGATAAAATTTTATTAATTCGGGAAGTTTCAATTGTTATAATCAGTCAGATCGGCTCTCGGGAATTTCGAGTCGGGTACTTTTTGCATTACTGTCCTATCAGTAGGGCTATTACGTATCTCTGTTGACAGCTCGAAATTATAGTAACTGGGCTCAGTGTCCATCAATTAACGGTCAAAAGGTTAGTTTCGTATTATGTATGACCCTGTTAGTCACCGTAAAGTGATATCTACTCAGTGTGATACGTAATACCAATATTATGACATTCACGGTTGTCATCAAAGTTCGGTGTACAACCTAAGCTGATAGTCACTGGATATCAGAAAGATACGTAATAGCTCTGCAGGTCTTATTAATGCCAGACAGACTTGCGTACGGTTTTATTATTCAATTGGTTATATTATGGCAAAGACCAAACTGATGTCAAACACCAATAAGCATAGGATCAGAGTGAATGGTGAAGAATTGCAATATGTCCATGAATACATCTACTTAGGCCTGTTAGTTTCTTTTCAGTCCAGGCCGGACAAGGAAGTCACAAGACGAACCGAAAATGCCTGGAAGAGCTACTGGTCCATGAAGGAGCTTATGAAGGGAAACCTTCCTTTGTCACTAAAGCGAAAAATCATGGTCATGAGCATTCTTCCAATTTTGACCTATGGCTCCCAGACTTAGTCTTTGACAAATAATCAAAAGTCTAAACTCAAGGTGAGCATTCTAGGCGTCAAACTAACCGACCATGTACGCAACACCACACTGCGCTCCAAAACACAAATTTCTGACGTTGCTCAAAAAGCCGCTAAGCTGAAGTGGGACTGGACTGGCCACGTCTGCCGCATGCCTAATGACCTGTGGGCCAAAATTACCACTTTCTGGAGCCCTGACACAGCCAGAAGGCGTCGCGGCAGACCTCGTAGAAGATGGCGGGACGAGCTGGATAAAACCAACGGCCAGTGGCCAACATTAGCCCTGGATTTAAAAAAAACTGGAAGTCATGGGGAGAGGTGTTTGCCCAGCAGTGGGATGACGCAGGCTAACAGTATCAGTATAGGGGATATTAGGTATCACAAACAACACGCTTGTAGTTCGCAAAAGGTTACGTTTTCAGTACTGCATCATTCTGAACACCTCCCCCCCCACAGAAATTATTCGCCAGTTATGAAAAAAAACCAGTTGTTTCTACAAAACTGCAATATTTACATCATCTGCTTAGCCATTTCCCAAATATATAATATATTAATTTATTACATTTCCATAATATTTTGCATGGAGCGACTGCTTATCTGACCTCCACAACCAAGTTAGTACTGGATAATACGATACCCCTTGGTAAGACTGGTTGTCAGACTGGTTGGGCCACTGACTACCTGTAACGACTGTCAAAGATCTACAAATGACAGCCGGGACCAACGACTTAACGTGCTTTCCGAGGCTCGGAGAAAACTCGGTATGTAATGGGTAGTCACCCATCCACAGATTTGTTGTTGATTCATAATAAGATTCTGCGGCCATTTTAGCCCCCCTGGTAGGACCAAATCTGAATCATCGATTTGAGAAGAGAAGAAGTTGACGAGCATATTGCCACTAGCCGGTAAATAACATTTTGCATGACTTGGGAATCGAACCCTGAACCCCACGTTCAGTAGTCGCTTGCGACTACGAGACCAACGGGCCAGTTTCTTACTAGCAGCCCGGAATCTGGAGTTTGTGCCCGGTTGCTGGCATTAGGGTCGCCCCCTATTACATGAGACTTAACCAAAATCACCACTGCCTAACTCTACGAGGACTACAAGCGTGAACTTTATAAGTTTTTAATGTAAAAGTTTTAATAAAAGATAATTATATCTTGGTAACTTCTGTATTGTCTTTTAACATGTCATTATTAGAATGTAAAGAGGTTATTCAAATTATCCAAAACTGGTCACAGACATGCATTAACCGTTGTGCTGTGAAATTTTCAACTAACGGCGCTGATTTAACAACTCGTTCAATGTCCTTTGCTATGTTTCAAATTTTTACCGCCTTTACTTTAAAATATATGTGTATGAAAAACCGGTTTGACTGCGTTTCGGCAAAAAAGAAGTATGTCAATTTTATCAATATGTTACTGGTTGGTCACACGATATTTTACCGCGCTTTTTTTGTTGTAAAAAGGCTGCGTACCTACACAATAAAATATATCTGTGGTACTTAGCCAAATCAAAGGCCCTACGTGGCCCTAATCTCCAAGTTTCGTCCGTATAATCAGATCTATCCTTCTCTCTCGCGCACGCCTGCAGATGAGTGCGAGTGAGACAGACGGATAGATCCGAGTATACGGACGAAGCGTTAGGGAGTAGGGCCTTAGTATTTGAACTGGCCTCTTCATCATCTGCCTCGCCTTTTCCCTACTATGTTGAGGTTAGCTTAATTTTTGTTAACAGTGTCTAAAAACAAAATAAAAGCAAACTAAAAGTTTGAATATTATTTTTATTTAATGTCAATAAGACAACTGGTATAGTAACAATATCATTTATGGCTTAAAATGGTCAATGATGAATTTATTGTGTCACAGATTCAACGTTTTTTTTAGCAAAATCTAGAGATTTCCCGCCTTTAGGGCTTCTGGGATCGCCAATACATGTCTGGGAACAGTAAAAAGCCTTACTAAGCGATTTTTTTGTCGCAGAAGCTACAATATAAAACGCATTGCAGATTTAGGCACAAAATAGTCTAAATTTATATTTATCAAATTCACATTCCCCAGTCATCATATATTATATAGGGTCAATATTATGAAGCCTACCACACCCAAGCCACAGGGCATGTCAGCAACTTCAGCAACACAGTTGGCATGCCACCGAGATAGATGTCTTCTATTTGTAGGCTCCAGAAAATTTGCTTCTGAAACTCTACAAGACGTGATGGGTAGATGTTTGTTTTATTCGTGTTAGATACCCAACATGTGTGTAGAGTTCTGCAAGCTAATTACATTTGACCTCATATGAACAGTTACGCATTTATGCTGCTTGCAGATTTGCGACAAATCGCA
Organism: Xestia rhomboidea; assembly: GCA_963853795.1. Lineage (NCBI taxonomy): Eukaryota > Metazoa > Arthropoda > Insecta > Lepidoptera > Noctuidae > Xestia > Xestia rhomboidea. The sequence continues at coordinate 2,512,709 of OY970783.1, forward strand.
AAGATTCTTGCGTCAAAAATTAACATTGCATTCCCTATCTTATATTGATTTAGCAAAATATAATTTGTTATAGTAATAATATTTATTTATAGCATTATTCATTTATTTGACACATATTCGCCGATCTGCAAGCGTACTTTGCCAATAAAAAACTTAACATTGATTTTCACTTCTAAATTAGGCAAAAAAACTGTTCAGTTCACAAACTTGTCAATATCATACTCTAAAGTGTCTGTACTATCCACCTGAACTTCTTCAACGGTTTTCTTTCGTTCCTCCAAGCGCACACACTTCAGGCATTTCTGACCTTTACGAAGCCAACATCCTCGATGGTACATAGAATTACATTTATCACACATTAGAGCTCCGCTGTCAAACGGATATAGCACCTCGTTATTTTTACAAACTTCGCACAGGTAACCTTTGCCAGAGCAAAGATCGCAGCTTGTGATGTGCGAACGGCATATCTCTGTCAGTTCCGTTAACTGCGTTTCAAGAGAACCATCGTTGATAGCTTGGAGATGACCCATACTGTATTTCTTGTTCACATCACCGAGCTGCACAAATAACGGAGATAGTAAGTTTGTGCCATCAGGGCAAGCACAAAGGTAGCGTCGCATCCATTCTAAATCCTTTCTCATTTTATGTACCCATTCTAGCTCCGCTATGAAGTTGAAAAGTTTTGGGTTTATACTCTCTATGTCAATATATGGCCTTGTCCATGATAAATTCAGCATTTGGCATGCTATTCGTGACACATAATGCTTTTCCCAGTCCCAATTATGAATAACTCTTGCAGGAATTGCTGCTTGATCATTCCAGTGGCATGTAGCACAGAAATATAAGCCCGTATAATCACATAATCGTGGTTCGTTCCACATGTCTTTAAAGGTTAAAGCTGTTTGGCACTCCGCACACTTGTAATCTTGTGCTGCTAACCCTTTTTCAGGACATATACTCATTTCGAAGCTTCCTTTCTCGGTCATAACAACATGGGCGCAAACTCTGCATATGTGATCAACGCATTTGTAATGACATATATATCCACAGTCAGTACAAATGTAAGAACTTTGAACAATACTCCAGATTACTCCACTACAGTGATCGCAGTACTGTTTCCGGTTGCTAGGGTTTGTTTGTTGTTCGAAATGATGGCCTTTTATCGAGACTTGGACTTTAGCTAGCCCATTATTATCTTTTAAATCTTCTAACCTCAGTCTCAACTCTACTAGGTACCTGACAAGCCATTTTCGCTCATCTGAACATTGTACACTGTTTAAAACGAGTTCCCTGCACTGGACTATCGCTTTTTCTATCTCCTCTTTCGTCGCGGAACTGTGGATCTTCAATTTCTTATTTGCAATAGTTTTCGGGATACAGTTCGAGTCGTAACCTTCGTCGACGGAAACACAACCAGAATTCGAAGAAGTTGATGTTCTAGAAGTGGCTTCCACGCTTGGACTGCAGCAGATTAGACTGTTCCTGTATTTAGGCGAATCGTTCGCTATTGCAGCAGCCATGGTCACTTATTTTGAAACAAAGGATGTCAAGAAAACATAGCGGAAATTTTGCATAAAATTTTGCACAGTCACTGTCTGATTATATTGTTTGAACTGTTGCTGAATATTGCACACTAGCGTTATCTAAGATTATGTCTCATTTCCACTGTGATACAGTAATGTTTTGATAGTGATACGTAATTTTGTTCACAATAAAACTGTTGTCTTCATTTTTGACAGCTGAATAAATTTTTCGTTGCTGTATGTTGGTGAAAAGGCAGTTGCGTTCCGTTTCACATAGAATGGTTGAAAAATATTTTTGTTTCTTTCCGTTTCTTATAATTTTCATTCAAGAAACTATTAACAAACAAAGATTTATAATCACTAAATACTTTTTTTTTTATCTTGAAATCACATACTACACAGTAAATACTTTAAAAACATCCACAAAAGATTGTTTAGTTGCTAATGCAGTACCGAACGGAACGTGCTTTCATCGCGCAGGCGTACCTACCTTACATAAATTCTTTCTCTGTGTCAACTGTCAATGAAATGTCAATGCATTGCGCACTAGCTGTCACTGGCTTCTCATCATACACTGCTTACCACATATCAAAAAAACATTTTCTTTAGGTACAAAATCGTCAATGTATGCAAAACTGGACTTAACCTCGAGGACTACATTTTTAAATTCCCCGACACGAACACGGATGAGATCAGCCTCTATATTCGTCCCAGTTACCTAGATTACTGTACTTAGTAATGAACTATGACCATACACGTGCGGGACTGGGACATCCGCGGAATACAGATAATATTGGAACGCGTTAATAATATTAGTTAAGTACTTAATAATACGTAGTTGTGTATTGGTACTTTATTTTACACAATGGGCTGTGATGGCGCGTTTTTATCGTCAAGTTATGTACCAACATATATTTATTTTTAACATAACAATAAATTTAACATAACATCAAGCCTGTAATCTAAGAAAGGTTAGGCAGAGGTGTACCTAATAGTCTACCCACATTTCGCCAGTGGTTTTAAGACTCCGTGGCTGCTACTGAGAAGTACCTGATGGAAAAGCCAATAACACTTCTCCCGACCCGGAAATCGAACCCGTCATGCTCAGCAGTCGTGCTTGCTATCTTTCGAATTTATATTTTTTGTCACGTGTCCGCAAGGCTGTTTTTGTGAGGTATTGGATTCGATTCCAGCTTCAGAAATTCCAGCTAGTGCTATGAAAGTTATGAAACTAGCTAAGCTGTAGTGAATCGGTTCAGTCTAGGCAAGCATCCTCCACCCTAGGCCACATCATCGCTTCACATCACAAACCATCATATTCGTCATCATCATCCACAGCCTGAATTCACCCACTGCACTGGGTATAGGCCTTACTTTGCTTGTGCCAAGCTCCACGTTCTTTTGCAGTCATTCAGAATAATCCCGTTTTTTTTTAAATGTAAAAGTAAGTAAGTAAGTATTAGGTACGTACATAGAGTGATCGTAAAATTCTAGGTTCGATTCTTGTTTTGGGCAAAGTTGTTTTCGTATTTATTTTGAAAGGAACGGTACGTAATTATACACACTTACTGAAACTGAACCTCTGCTCAACCATTCGGGACTACCTGCGTGATGTTATGTGTTACTGAAACTGAACATGTAGGTACCTTATGAACGTAACGACTGCTATACACAATAAGTAATTCGGAAGAGGAAGTAAATTTGTACGCGTTCACCTAATAAGAATAACATAATCGAATTTGTAATTCCTTTACACAGCAATTTCTAGTGGAAAACACTAATGGGGTGGGCAACTGGTGGAACTAATGGCGCTAGCATCGCATGAACCAAACATCGTCATTCATTGGTTGAAGAACTGTCAATGTCATTATATATTTCAAAATAGTTTGACCTCTTTGGACAAATTGGGTCGAAGCTATGGACGCGCCATCTGCAATCAGCTTTGACCAGGCTTCCCCATTGAAACATTTAATTATCACTCACTTTTAAAGAACTTAACTTTACTCGAAAACAAAAAATCACGAACCTATCTCTAAAAAAATCTTTTAACGAGTAAAAACCGTACTAAAATACATGCGATCATTCTGATTTTTTGGCAAATAATTCTACAAGCAACATATTAGCATGATAGTGTTTTATTTTTTTAGTCCTATCAATAGATTTTTTGTAAATCGCAAAAAACCACTTATTTCGCACTATTCGGCCCGCATTGACTGACGTATCAACCACTTTGCAAAATGATTAGAACTTTATTCTAACAGTATTTCAAACGAAGTTTGGACCACCACAAATAGAGCCCACCATCCACATTCACACACAAAACTTTCCTCACGACGTATTCCTTATTCGTCCGCATCACAAGTCCTTACCACGATAACTGATTACCATTCAACTTGTCATTCACCGGCGCCAATGTAATGAGTAATTAAAGGTATTATTTTTTTACTTAAATTGCCCTATTTATCCTTTCAGAGCCGCTACTTCGAATGCGACGAAGACAGCGAGGACTACGACTCTGATGAAGACAGCTACGTCCCTCGCTATGTCGTGGAAGCCATGGAGGCTCAGCATCAGCAGGAAGTGGAGACTGAGGAGGAGGATGATGAGGTATGTAGGTTCTCTTAGCAGAAGTAAACTACAGGTAAATTATGTTCAGACACACACAGAATAGCAAGATAATTAATGAAACGGATAGCTATTTGGCCGGATACTGGATTACCAATATCCGTCTATACAATTATCTGAAGAGCCGGATACTGACATTTGAGTAAGACCGTGGAGGTAAGTCAAGTATCCGTCGGATATGGCTTTACTATCCAGTACCTCACGGGGTAGCAAAATCAGGTCGGTTACTGTCTACCTGTTTCATCACTAATGGGGACTATAGTTCTGATGAGGACAGCTCCGTTCCTCGCTACGTCGTGGAAGCCATGAAGTCGCAGCTTCCGCAGAAGTTGAAGGTGTATGACGAGGATGATGAGCATAAGAAGACTATAGTTTAAATGGATAGCTGTGTGGCCGGATACTCTATAACGAATATCCGTCCATCCAAAAAGTTGTATATCTGGCCGGATATTGCCACTTAGGGTCCATTAGTATCATCACCGCTTTTGGCGTGACGGATTCATGCTTATAATCTGTTGATTAAATAGTGCAAAGCATCTCCACGTATTTATCTGTCCGATTAAATTGGAAAAGCAATTAACACCGATCTTTTACGGCGCCAAATCAGTGTCAACTCTTATCTAGCTTCTAGCAGTTATTACAAGAAATAATGTAATTAAGGTCAGTAGTTACAACACGGCTACGCTCAATTAGTTCAAGTTTGAGCGATTGACGTGTAAAATATTAGAAGTTAGAAACCAACAGTTACTAAATATCGTTCCCCTTAACACATATTCGATTATAAGCTATGTATGGATCGCTGGTTCGCGTCACGCACAGCTAAAATCGGCAGGAGTCGATACACTCCTTTTTTTACACTGAAGAGGATTGCCCCTGGTCGCGACTCTCCTGATATGAAGCGATGATGTGGCCCTAGGTGGATCACTTGCTTAGAAGCGATCCAGATTATAATGATCGGGGAACAAATAAAAATAAACTATAAATTGCGTTTGTGACAAGCGTAGCTTAGTCTTGAACTCTTGAACGATGTACCTGTGCGTCTATGCGCCCCTGGTAGAGCATAGTTTTATTATCTTTACTAATATTACAAATGAAAATATTACTTTCTGTCTGTACCTACATTACGTTTTAACGCCTTAATAGCCGAACCACTAGCCGAACGATGAAATGACACACAGGTAGACCATGACTGAAATAAAGACATAGGATATATTTTATCCCGGTAGTACCTACATTCTCGTAGGATACGACTTAGACGTGCAGAGGAATAGGGCTACTTTTATCCTCGATATTTGTTTTAAACAAAAAATACTCAAATTCAAACGGCGGAGTAATTGCCGCCCTATACGCGGGCGAAGTTGCAGGAAACATCTAGTCATTTGTAACGAATATTGTTTTAAAATTAAATAAAACTATTCGCTGTCTGCATTCCCAGGTATTCATAGACACAGTCCCCGGCGACAACACATCGACGGACATGCTACTGGACAAGAAGATGTCCGTGTCCTCCGACGAACCTAGCACGCTGACAGAACAGGAGGAGGAGGACAAATTGCAGCTAGAGGTGGCGGCCGCCACCCCAGTCATGCTGAACTACCTGCTGACTCATCCAATCACTTGTAGCATACAATGAATGCAGAAAAAACTGAGGCAAAGTAACAACTGAGGAAAAATTTAAAAAAGTTAACCGTGGTTTACTTAAACATAGTTGAACTAATGATGGTTAACTAACTGTGGTTAACGAAATCATGATTAAAGGTTACTGGAGTTGGCCGCAAGCACGCCCGTTCTGCTTAACTATTTGCTGTCCCATCCCATTTTTTGTAGCGTGCAGTGAGCATATGGGAATATGGAAAAGTATCTAAAAAAAAGAACCATGTGATACTTAAGCATGGTAAGCTAGGTCATGTTAGGTTTAACCATGGTTAAATAGGCCTTGTTAGCTTAATCATGGTTAACTTAGTCTTTTTAGCTTAACCATTGTTAACTAGGTCTTGTTTGGTTAACCATGGTTAACTAAGTCTTGTTAGACGAACCATGGTTAACTAAGTCTTGTTAGCTTAACCATGGTTAACTAGGTCTTGTTAGGTTAACCATGGTTAACTAAGCCCTGTTAGTTTAACCATGGTTAACGTCCTTGTTAGCTTTAACAAAGTGCACCTTATCTTAGTTAACTAACTGTGGTTAACGGAACAATGGTTAACAGTTACTAGTTCCAATGAGTCGACCACAGAACAGGCCGAGGAGGACAAACTGCAGTTAGAGGTGGCGGCGGTCAAGCCCGTTCTGCTTAACTAGTAGCTGACCCATCTCACTACTTACGTAGCATAAAATGAATATACGAGAAAGTATGGAAAAGCAACAAGAAAAGTTAACCATGGTTAACTTGCAACTGTTTGTCGAATGCTAACTCATCTTGGTTACCTAAACTTTCTCGAACTCGATTGTTAATTATAGGTTTACTTAACTATGGTACTAGCTGGTTTTTGGTAAAACACAATTAAAACTATACATCTAGAAGTAGATGCACGCCTATTGTAAAATTATTACTACATACTGTAGCCCTTCCTTCAGTATAATGCTACAGGCCAGGTATTTATTTCATGCCGTGGTTAAAAAATTAGCCAGCAATGTGGCAGGCTGACTCCCCAGGTACATTTAGAGAGAGACCACACTAATCGACCCAGAATCAGTTTGAGCCGTTCCGTAAGGGCCTTATCTTCTGTAATAAAGGCGAAAATACCTTTCACCTGGTTTCGGTTATCGGCGACTTAATATCGAACCTTACTAATTGCAACAAATATTGTGGTGTTCTTTTTTTTGCCTATTTTATTGTCCCACTGCTGGGCAAAGACCTCCCCGTTCTCCTTCCAGACTTCTCTATCTTGTGCGATATTTGGCCATGTTGCCAGACGAGATCAGCATAGCTATTCACAACGCTTCGATTCGATTTTCGCTCGATTTCGTAATGTCAAAAAAAGATAGACATGACTTTCCGAATCGAAAATCGAATCGAAGCGTTGTGAATAAGGGGCCAGATCGTCACACCACATTCGACGTGGTCTACCTCGACAGCGATTTCCTCCGCCAGGCGTCCAGTAAGTGACGATCGTTGCCCATCAATCTTCTTCTTACCGTGTCAGAAATTCAGGTATGCGAACTCCGCTCGCTGATGCAGTCATAAGATCGTCAAGTGCCGGGTGTCAGGGCATGCAGCGTAAGATAGAAGGTGGGCAGAGATTTCCAAGTCGGTCACGGCAAAAGATGCTCAGTTGGAGGGCTTTCAGATATTTTGATAAGTTATTGGCTCAAGCTGATTACGCGTCCAGTGTGATGACTCCCTAAGGTTCGGTTTCACGACAAGCCACTTTTGTAGTGTTACCAGACTCAATGCAAGCATAAATTCCATGGTGGCATAAGTATGAAAGCCTACTTTTGCTTAAATGTTTAGTCTAGAAATATCAAAGACCTCTTTGCCTATTAACCTGATGTTTAGATATAAATAGGTGTTAGAATTTGTGCGTTTAGCCTGTATCTTTTAGTAAAACAGCCAATAGCGGCACATACAGGATGTAAGAGACAGGACTCCGCAAACTGACAGGGGGGACTTCAGCTCCTTTTTTTAAAAATCGTCTGTTCACTTTCTGCCTAGCTACAGAGTTTATCGAACTCATCGTCGCGCTTGCCGTTCGCTACGTGCGTTTTGTCACTAACGATACATTGCGTATGAGGAAATAAAACAAATCAAATTAATGGATTCCCATAACGTTCCTGTAATAATTTCTTGTACCGGTCGTCTTAGTATGATATACTGAATTCACCCTATCAATCTGCGGAGGGCTGTCCCTTACACCCTGTATAGCATATATTATCCCTGATTTAAAAAAAAAAATGCTGCCAGTTATTGAAATACGGAGTCACTTTTAATAAGCTAGTAAACTCGACAGGCCGCTTCGGTGTCGTTATTTAAACAGGATGATATAAACATATATTTATATAAACGTGTTTTTTTGGGATAACCACTTTAATCACGTGACGTTTGAACAGGGGGGAGGGGGTCAAAAAAACCACGTGTGTTTAAAAAAACAAAATGAATTTAATATGAGACATGTAAAATATATTTTAAGTACCAATAATTAATTAAAAACCCGAGCAAGTGAATTTTAGCAGCAGCAGCAGTAATAGCCTGTGGTATGACCCTTGGACTGTGAAGTCATAGGTCTCGAGTCCGAACCCTGATTTTTCGGATTCATGTGCGTATTGTATAATTGTCACTTGCTTCGGTGAAGGAAAACATCGGGAGGAAACCAGCATGCCTGAGAGATATTTCTTGACGGCATGTAAAGTCAAGACAGAGGCCCATAGGGCGCATAAAAACACACACAGGTTAGGCACTAAGCACACGATAAAGAAAGAATAAGCGAACTTTAACGAAAATTCCGTTTTTTTTTGTATTTTATTTAAACTGATTCTAAAACTAACTGATCTCTTCAATCTTAAAAAATACACGTGATGTTGGGAGGCTGGAGGAGGGGTCGCCAAAAACCTCACGATGTATCATCAAGGGGGGGGCTATAAAAGTGGCCTAAAAAACCCTCACGTGTTTACAGGATGGTCCCGACCCGTATGTCGAGTTTTGCTAGCGAACTTACTTTGAACCCGTATAAATAATGTACAAAAATCTTATGAAATCCGTGCAGTTTTGGTAATTTATGTACAATGTTTATTCATTTAAAATAATCGTTAATTATAATTTTAACTGAACAAAACATGATATTGTGTACATTTCAACGAATTTTACTTATTTAACGATTTGATTATCTTACCTATCTGTACCTTACTTATAATAATAGTATTGAGGGCCTCGATATAATGTCTGAATATCCGGAATCCGGATAGTAAGATAGAATCTAAATGAAGAATTGTAATTATCTACCAGATAAACTAACCGGAGAAAATTATCCGTACCTAGTTGCTGAAGCATATTACAAAATATGGTTAAGTTTCTTATTTGAAAATCTTTACGATTTCTGTACCTGCTTGTACTCAAAATGATGGAGTTCCTTTATTCTTAGTTAATCAGTGAGAAATATTGTTAGTTACTAGATACTTGTTAGATGCGTAAGTAGGTATTTCTTTATTTATATTATTATATAGATTGTGTGTTTATTACGGCGAGAAGGTGCAACCATGCAGTGATACTCAAAATTGTTAGGTGACACCATTAACAAAAAAAAAACATTTAATTTAGCCCTAAAACCCGAATTTTTAACAATTAACTGAATAAAAACCCTCCATGCGCGAGTCCCCTTGAATTTTTAATTAATTTATTTGTTATAGCGGCAACAGAAATACACATTCTGTGAAAATTTCAACTGTCTACCTATTACCGATCATGAGATACAATCCGCTGACAGACAGCCAGACGGACGAATGGACGGACGGACAGACAAATACAAAATCTATGGGGTTTTGTCTCATTAAAACTTTGTCAATTGATTGGCGGTGTCAACTACCCAGTGGACAGCCAATTTTACTTAAAAAAGTCCATGTTTGGTCGAAGTTTCATCTGTTTGTTAATAACTATATAATAAAAATATTTTTGAACGCAACTTGATCTCATTGGGCCGCAAAGCAAAGATGAGCTCAAAAGGATATTGAGTATCACTGCATTAAATTGTATTCCAAATAGTATTGTAGTTGTAAGCTGATGTTTTTTTTTTTTGTAAGTTCCTAACGCTGATAAATGTGCATAGATATAGTTATTATGATGGCTTGTTAATTGTCATTATATAAGTTAATTAATTATTTGAGATGAAACGGCCAAGTCTATAAGAAATCTATCAATCAACTCTACCTATCACGGTCCACAGCTGGACATAGGACCTCTCCCAAGCTGCGCCCCATCATTGCGCGCTGGAGGGCGAACGACGTTGCATGCTCTGTAAGACGAATATTCGGTTCAATATAAAACTGATTTATGAAATGCCTGCCGGATACTGAGATACTTACTTAGTATCAGTAGTAAACTACGACTATATAGTATCCGACGATGACGGATAGTTCCCAGATATCCGTTTCATCTCTATTATGTACACTTTCTAGTCGTAAAATCTAAACAAAATTAGAAAAAAATCTGATTGTCATTATTTGTTGCAGAGAGAATTTTCCTAGGAATCAATTTATGATACTTCAATATGTAATACACAAAATCATGTAAGTAGTAATAATAAACTTCGAATGCTATTCAATTTACTATTTGCATTTAATTACGGTTCGGTCAAACGGCTACGTACAAATTACGGACCGGCTGCGAACACTGACATTAACCCATGATCTGTCCACGAAGTAGACACAATAGTTAAACAATGGCGTCTCGACCAAATTGGTCATTTGACAGATCATGATTTAATTTTATTATAGAATCTGTCAACTGACTGTAGTTAGGAGCTGGTGGCTAAATAAGAACAGCTGAACAGATCGATCTTCAAGGTCAAGCAGCATTTGTCAAGGTCGGTTAGTTGATTGGTGACCATCCATTACATACCGAGTTTCCTTCGTTAAGCCGTTGGTCCCGGCTGACATTTGTAGATCTTTGACATTAGTTACAGGTAGTCAGTGGCCAGAAAGTGTGACAACCAGTCTTACCAAGGGGTATCGTAGTACCCAGTACTATGATAACTGGGTTGTGGAGGTCTGAGGCAGTCGCTCCATGTACAATACTGGCTGCTACATGCGGTTAGACTGGAAGCCAACTCCAACATAGTTGGGAAAAAGCTAATCTGTCAGTATCTGATGTCAGGGGCAGCGTCCGAATTTTTCCGCATCCGTTCGACTGAATTTTTATTGTAAATAAATGTTTATTAAAACATTACTTACTCCGCTTGTAAAATACAGATATATACTTAAAACTAACTATACTTTTACTCAAATAAAAATGATTTTTCCTCAAATAATAATATCAAATCAATGTTTTGCTAAATAAATGTATTTAATGTTTAAGTTTTTAATGTAATAAGCCAAAGCTACGCCATTTTTGCTACAAAGTTTATTATAAGGATTATTTCTGATATTTTTAAGTTAAGATATAAAAAATGCTTGTGTAAAATATATGATCTCATTATTAACTTACTTGTATTTTTTAAAGCTTTTATATTAATTTACTTAACGAAGCCGAAAGGAATTTGTTCTTCCCGATAATGCGATATTTGTTTTGTTCTGGACAAAACCTGGAAACCTTCTAGTTACGGAGATGTTGGAAGTCAGAGCTACACCCTTTTCTCTTTGATGTGATAACGTCTTATAAATCGATGAACACCGGCTGCACGCACGAAAGTGTCACACCGTTCCGCGCGCCAGTCACGTTCCGCCTGACTCATCAACGTCCAGCCCAAACCCTTGGACCTAGAAATCTGAAATTTTGCACAGTGGCTCCCTTTATAATGTAGACAAGGAATAAGGAATGATTTTTCGAAATTCAACCCCTAAGGGAGATAAATAGGGGATGAATGTTTTGTATGAAAGTCCGTCAGTTTTAAAGTTAGGATCTTAATAGGCTGACAATTGAAAAATAATTTAGTCGTCAGCGTTTTTGAGAATTCCACCCCCAAAGGGTTAAAAAAGGGGTGAAGTTTTGTATGGAAAGTCCTTGATTTTCGAAGCAAAAATCACAAAATTTATTACCTAGGCGTATAGGGTGTTGTTAGAATTTCAATCCTTATGGGGGTGAAAAGGAAAGGGGGATGAAATTTTGTTTTTTTTTAAGTTAAAATCACTAATATCATGAAAATTTGTATTTAGCCTTTTGGTTGGTAATTACTAAAAACTCGTGCTTGGCTGGTTTTTTTTTTTAAATAAAAGTCAGAATATCGCCTTAAATCTATTTATTATCAGTCATTAAAAAATCCATTTAATTATAATACAAATATAATCATTCACACTGACGTTACTCATATAAAATTATTTTATAACTACAACTTAACGAATAGGCGTAAATAGTGAGGTGACACATGATATATTGTATTGTTGGGAGCCTCACTACCTACCAAGTATTTATGAGGAGGTTAGAGATAGCTCAATATAACGACACTAGGCGATATGTTTTTTTCAAATTGTAGGTACTGATGACAAATCTGTACAAATAAATAAAATTGAAGTGTAAATTAATAAATATCGCTGGACATTACACACAGCGCCATCCAGTGCCACACTAAGCAACGAGGCTTGTGTCGTGGACACCAGATAGTTGATATAACTGCATAGATACTTTTTGTTTGTAAATACATACTTATTATACATGACTGATTATAGTGTAATGCATTTGAAAGTTGGGAAATGTTAGACAGATGATGACTGTATGATTAATGTGTAGTCGAATATAACGTTATCTCCAAAAATTTTTAAGTGAGATAAATTAATTGCAAAGCAAATTGACTCCGAAGACTGTAATAGGCATGACGACATTATAAAAAAATTGCAAATCTATTTAGTCCGTCAGTTCGAGTATTGGATATTAATGGACACGTATTTTTTGTTTTTGTAAATCAATGAATATTGACAAAAGATAAAACGCATCAAAACTCGGGAGTGGGGGCTCGGTCAGAACTAGCTAAAAAATTTTACCACCTAGGCGTGACGTATTGAGAATTTTAAAAGCGTCATATCTTCGTCAATTTTGGTTTACGTAACAAAAGAAAAAACACGGGTCAAATATTTTTTGATAATCTAACTGACGGACTAATTAGATTTTTTTTTGTCGTCTCGCCTATACTTTAACAGTTGAATGGTATGGCTATACCTCAGCAAATAAGATGTATGGTGTCAATTTGCTTAACAATTCGGTCTCTGACGGTATTTATAAACAGCTGTTTTAAGGACATTTCCTCTCAAGTTGTCCTTTGCCTCCTTCGTCGTACTCCTGTGAAGATATCCACATCTGCTGGAAGGAGCCGATGGAAGCCAGTATCGATCCTCCTGGAAATAGAAAATGTTCAAGGTCTTAAAAACTGGGAATAGCTTTTCAGGTATTGTCAGGACAGCGCTGTTGGTAAGCATTTGTACAATTATCTGTGGAAATTGTATTGTAAAACACAAGATAAGGACGTTAGTTCCGATTACGACCACGCGGTAAAAGGGTATTGATGATGCTGTGCTAGCTGGCTTTAGGAGTGTATAAAGAGAAGCCCCAGCTATAACTCTCTCACCTATCCAAGCCGCGAACCGTCTCTCCGTGGAGTTGGGCGCGGCGTGGCTCTTGAGCCGGTGGGAGGAGGGCGCGCGCGTGGCGAGCTCCTTGCCCAGGCGCTCCAGCCAGCCCGCAGTGTTGGCGAGGCCGCCGCACGCCACGACGGAGCCCCACAGGGCCGGCCGCGCGTCCGCGTCACACGCCGCTGCCGCTGCGCATACTGGGGGAGAATACATTTTGATTAAAACCTGCTAAGAGGGAGTCAAGGTTATACGTTTGCCTGCCGGAGCTGCAGGACTGTTCGAAAGAGATACCGCGGCCCTGGAACACAAAGGGCTAGGAAGGAATATGGTTGGGTTTTAGTCAGTACAAGTCTGGCACTCCCTTCTGCTCCGCCCAGAGCCGAAAAAAAAGGCTCATAAGATTAAAGTTCCGACTCTAACTACACTGAGCAGTCTGAGAGACGTTGTCTCATTTTAATTTAACACTAATGGGATTCTGTAGTCACCAGTTTGGTTTCACGAAAAGGTAGACCGACGACATACGCAAGACTTCAATCTAGTTACATTTTGGAAATCTTCGGAGTAGTCCTAGGATGAAATTATTCTCTGTGATCCCTCAAAAGCGTTCGATTGCATTGACCACAATACATTGCTCTGTAAATGACATCACTTCAGAATTCGTGGACAAGCTGCCGAGCTCAATTACTTTCTACTTACCAAACATGCAGTAAAAACTAAACGTAAACGGAGCAACGTTCTCCGGGCCTCCAGTCAAGATGGGAGTGCCCCAAGGTTCAGTTGTCGGCCCTGTCTTATTTTGGTTTTTATTAATCATAACGACCTTCCTTAGCCTTACATGACGGACAACTTATCGGATATAATTCTATGACAATGAGACAAGATACCGATGTCCTACAAACAAATATCTTAAGTTCCCAGTACCACAAATTGGTCTAAATTTTAAACATGACGGTAAAAATATTGAAATTATATTTTAAGGTATTACTACAAAAAAATAATAATTTATTTATTTATATAGTTTTCTTCCTAGTTCTTCTTAATAGGAAATGACCATCCCGAAAAGTGAACCTGTTTTGACGTTTCATTAACGCCTATAAACCTATTTACGTGAAATAAAATCATTAGAATTTTGCTCCAAGTAAGATACTGGAATTCAGCTGTATCTGGTTAGACTGTAAGCCGACCCCAGCATAGATGGCAGATAATGTCTATACCAAGGCTAACTATGTCTTACCTAAGTGAGGTGCTCCTAAGGTAGGCTCGAAGAGACACTCGGTCAACTTGAACCGCTCGGGACCGAAGTCCTGATGATAGCCTCCGGGGAACTCGTAGTGGCTGAACGGAACTGACGATACCTGACGTTCTTCGTATTGACTTTCTGATATCTGTGGAGTGGAAGACAAACGATTAATAGGCTTGTGTACTGAAAAATCTAATTCCGTGTCCGTCAGTTACATTATCAAAAAATATTTGACCCGTATTTTTTTTTTTTTGATACGTAAACCAAAATTGACGAAGATACGACGCTTTTAAAATTCTCAATACGTCACGCTGTGCTATAATTCTTAGTGCGTTGTGACATCACGAGCCCCCACTCCCGAGTTTTGATGAGTTTTATCTTTGTCAATATTCATTGATTAACAAAAACAAAAAATACGTGTCCATTATTTTCCATTACTCTAACTGACGGACTAAATAGATAGATTTGTAATTTATTGATGGTGGAAACTAGCCTATTTTACATAACATCACACCTATTCGGACACCCACATTTCAGCAGTTTTGTTAAAGTCCCATATTAGGGGGCGAGCCATCGACCGGCCACAAATTCAGACTCCGTGGCTGCTACTGAGAAATTCCTGACGGAAAAACCAAATAAAACATTGCCCAACTTAAGAATCTAGCCCAGGACCTCATAGGTGTTTGAAAATAACAGATGCGCTTGAACGTACAAATCCTTAGGTCGGACCAAATTGATGTGCCCGGTTGGCAAAAGGCCCTTGCCCTATTACTTAACATAATGAGCGTGTACTTCACACACTTCATCATCTTCACTTCAACACTTCCACACCCTAGGAATCACAGACAGTCCTCTGTGCAGGGCATGCATGGAGGCGGAGGAAACGGTGGCGCATGTGCTCCTCGAGTGCACCGGCGTTACCAAGATTCGCGAGGAGAGGAGCTCCAAGATCCCTTGCGGATGCCCTGAGAAGACCGGGAAGTTTAATCTGCTTCTGGAGGGAGGTGGGCTGGTTGGAGTAAACGGCCACCATGGCTCACGCACAATGGTCCACCTTAAGGACTAAGTGCGGAAACCAAAAACCCCATGATAGATAGATGAGGGTGTACTTTACACTTCTGGATACCTGTTTAGGAAAAAACCTTATAATATTATGAATACAGATCCTTTACGAAGCCGTCAATCAAGCATTCTGTACATCATACTAAGTAACTCTACGCAAAAATTATTGCTGGGAAACTACTTTTTTTTGTGGAGTAAAAGTACGTTTTACGGTAAAACTCAATGTAACGCACTCAAAACATTGTGCTTATGGACGCGTTTATTAGTAAACGGGTTATGGAGGTATTTATAGTAAAGTTATGACATTAAAAACTAATAAGTATTTGAAAAAAAAAAAACTTGTGAATAAGTTGGAACTTTGACTTCCAATATCTCCGTAACTAGTAGGTTCCCAGGGATGGTCTAGAACAAAAAAATGATCGCAATGACGGGGAGAACAAGTGCCTTTCGGCTTCGTTAAGGGTCTTTTTACACCCTTCATAGCCGCAGTGTGTACATGTACATACCTGTGCCACGCAGTGGCAGAAGTCTTCGTACTGCCTCTTCAGCATATACTGTTGCCAGGAGTGTGTCAGGCCGGCTGGCAGGGTCTTTAGTGTGTAGCGACCTCGCTCGCGTTCTCTTATTACTTCTTTGCTCTGGAATATTTATATGGGGTTAGATATTTTGCTAATATATGGACGGAAACACAGAAACTTTCGTACTGTTTTTCCATCATTTATAACTTAATATGTAATACCAGTACCAGTATTACATTACATTTTCATCGCCGATGTTGGTGATAAGTCTGCGAGGTTGAAATGGGACTGGGCGGGTCACATTTCCAGAATGGGTCAGGACAGATGGGCCAGAATCGTCACACAGTGGGTGCCTGAAGACGGTCGTCGTCACCGAGGCAGGCCCAAAACACGCTGAGGTGACGATTTGGACTCGTTCCTGACTGATTGGCCAGAGGAGGCAAAACACCGGGAGAGATGGAAGGAAATGGGCGAGGCCTTTGCCTACAGGATAACAAAATAAAAAAGAAATACATTTTCGCCTCTGCGCAATGAGTGAAGGAGCCTTACATAGAACTAGCGACCCGCCCCGGCTTCGCATGGGTGCAATGCAGCATATACATATAACCTTCTTCTAAAATCACACTATCTATAGCTGAAAACTGCATTTAAATCCGTTGCATAGTTTAAAAGATCTAAGCGTACAGACAGCGGGAGCGACTTTGTTTTATACTATGTAAAGATATAGAAGTAATCTGACCTGTATACTGTAAATAGGCAGCATTTGTATATGCAAGTTGTTCAGCATGTGTTTAGCTTGCGCGGCGAGATGGTCGCCCCCGACCGGTGACCGCACTGCTGCGTTCACTAGCGCGTAGCTGGAAGTCAATGGGGAGATTTAGTAAGTATAGTACTATTTATAGTGTAGCCATTTAAAAAAGTAAAAGACCCCCTAACGAAGCTGAAAGGCCTTGTTAAAGACCTTACCTAAAAGGGTCAACATTCCAACTTTTCACAAGTTTTTTTTGTAAATGCAAGTTTTTAATGTTATTAGTTTACATAACACGCCTCCACGAATCCCGTGCTATTCAATGGATCCATCACCACAATGTTTTGAGTGCATAACATAGAGACTATAGTCCTACCGTAAAACGTGATTTTTTCACCCCAAAAAAAAAAGTCTTATCTCAGCAAGAATTTTTGACAGAATGCTTGGTTGACAGCTTCGTGAAGCGTGCGTTTACACCTTGTATATGTCGCAGCCAATTCATATAACACGCCGTATTACATAATGTCGGGCCGGATTGAAAAGCGTCGCCGTTATGTAATGCGGCGTCCTCACGTTCAGCCGGATTGTGTTGGCGATACTTTCGACAAAGCGGCGTTTAGCCGTATTGTCAGCAAGAAGAAACGACCGAATAAAATACTGAAAATTCCGAAAATAAGTCGTAGGCGACGTAGCCCCGGGGCTCCTATTTGTCTGCAGGGTTTAAAGTAACCTAACCAAACCTAACATCGGGTGCCCTAATGTATCGAGATCGCTTCGCTCGCTTTCGAAGCGGCGTATCGACGATGCGCCCGTTTGCTTCGCTTTGACGAACGCGAAGTGCTCATTCAATGCGGCGTACTTTATTTCAGCCGAATTGTAATCCAGTTGAACGTGAGGACGCCGCATTATACATATAACGGCGACGTTTTTCAATCCGGCGGCGCGCCATTATGTAATACGGCGTGTTCTACGATATTCCTGCGACATTTACAACATCATCATAAACAACTGCCTCCTGTTAAACTGGAATCGTTTTCATTAGTTAGTAACTTAGTCTCGGGAAACGGTCAACCACACTGTGGAACACTTTCAAACTTGACTTACCCATCAATAACAGGTACAGCGCTAGTCTGACTGGCCCCAGCATCCACCACCAATGCGGTCGACTTGCCGTTAGCAAACGCTGCCAACACTGCACTCTTCACTAAGAAGAAAGCCGGTGCTTGGTATTTCTCGAAGAGCAGTTCTGCTAGCTTCTCTCTGGCTGGTCTGGTGGTCCATACAGCTTCCGTGAAGAGAGCTGGGTGGTGCTCAGATGGGGAGCGGATTACCTGGAAGGTGGTGATTTCGATTATAAAGGCATCACCCAGAGCGTATAAAGGTATCACTATAGCGTAGAAATTCGCAAATATTTCATTTTCAGTGCTAGGCGGTATTATTTGCTTGTAAAATAGTGCAGTAATAGCTATTTATTCACCAAGGGGAGTAAGGCACAGTTACTAATCGAGTGTGCATTTGAGGCCCGACGTGAAGCGGAGGGCCGTGAACCACACGAGTTTAGTAATCTGTACTTACCCTCGAGTGATATGTACTGCTTTACACTACACTTGCTTACAACGTCATCAAGACTTTAAAAAAAAAAACAAAACGCGTTAGTAATGGATTACTACCCTGATTTTCAGGGCAGTTATGAAATTCCATACAATAAACTGCATAGATTTTTGAGAAGGTTTAATGAACAGCTTTCAAGCCTTTTAGTGGGGTAGTATTGGTACACTTACTAAGCAAGTGTAGTATGAACATATTAAACCTATAACATGAGCACTGCTGGATCACAGGCCTCCTCTCTATGAAAGGCAGGTTGATGTCTTCAATTATTTTAAAGACATATCAGTTACTTCACAATCATCTTTTCCTTCACCATTTATTAATAGCTAAAAAATAAAGATCTTGATAAATGGGCCCAGTAGATTATATATCTTAGCACTTGTTCTTTTATTAGCAAATAATAGGCTAGTTTCCATCATCAATAAATTGCAAATCTCTTTAGTCCGTCAGTTAGAGTATTGGAAAATAATGGACACGTATTTTTTGTTTTTGTAAATCAATGAATATTGACAAAGATCAAACGCAATAAAACTCGAGAGTGGGGGCTCGTGACGTCACAACGCACTAAAAATTATACCACGGCGTGACGTATTGAGAATTTTAAAAGCGTCGTATCTTCGTCAATTTTGGTTTACGTAACAAAAGAAAAAATACGTGTCAAATATTAGAGTGACGGACTATAGATTTTTTAGGCCACAAGCCTATTCAAGTAAGTAATTAAGGACGAGGAATCACAACACCAAGAGAAGTGGAAGGAATGGGGGAAGGCCTTTGCCCAAGAGTGGGACGGTACAGGCTGATAAAATAAGTCGAATATAGCAGTCTCAGCAGTCTTGATACAGTCCCCGGCACGTGACTTGGCAAGGTTTTGGCGTAGTGGGGGTACGTTCACGCATCGTGCACTTAGTGGAACAAAAACCTAGTCACTTTTATTGCTTGCCATTACTCTATAGTTATTGCCATCATTTATTTTTAATCATGAAGTCAAACAAAGGACAGAAATTTGTGACGTTTAATATGTGTTATAAATAAAATATATGCTATTTTTTTAAGTTAAAAAATATTATTATTAAAAATTATAGTAATCGGCTTTGTTCTATTCCTCTTTTTTCCCGGTGTCTTATAGACAGTGAGGAATTCGGGTCTAACTGTTCTTAGTATAACATTTTTAGGACATGTCTGCGTAAAACGGTATTTGGTCCTGGCATTGTAATTAACATAATAAAAACTAAATTTAAAACAACAACTCGTAACAAAAAGTACTTCTGCGCATCTAATGTCTCTTGCAAAGTTACTGACTTAAAGTGAAGTGTGAGTGTGTGTTGAAGTGACTGTACTTACCTTTCCTATACCTTTAAAAAAAAGTCTCTGCAAAAGAACAAATAAACAATTTTGTGGACGAACTTTAGCATAGCAGTAATCCAGCATCTTCTCAAACAGATCCCAGTTGTCGACCTGTCCGTCTTTCATGTACGTGTGCACCTCCATGCCTGCACGGGGGACATGGAGCTCCGTCACGTCTATGTAGTGGCGGAGCTCACCGCCTGCTTTTGTACCTGAAGGGATAAAAATTAGCATAGTTAGTTGTGGATCTCATTCTTTAGTCTTTTACTGCACTATTTAAGGTATGACATGTCTCCGAGAAGGAAGCAACTAGCTAACCACTATTTTTGTGTTCAAGAAATGTACAATAGATGTAAATCCCGTCTCATGAGTTACAGATGACTTAATTTTAAATACTTTTTTTACAGCATGGTTGGCACAGTGGCTGAGCGATCAACTACTATGCTGTAACGGGTTAAATTTCTGCACGGAACAAGTATTTTGTACGGCTAAGTGAAAAAAAAATCTCATTCATGGTTAAGATTTACCACACTTAAGTATTTGTTAGGTTGAAACAAAAGATGTCATGTGATGATCAAAGAGCTGAGATAACGTTTGCCCAAAGACTGAACTTAGTAGTCAGGGTTGATAGAGCAACTCTGCCCTTAAAACAACCTACTGATTCTATAATTCATGCTTAGTCCTAAAGTTACTATTTACATCTCTTGAAACAAACATAATTTAATTCATCCTGATCACAATCTTGTATTAAAGAAATAGTATCTTTGATACAATGTACTCAATTCTCTTTTTTTTTGTCAACAAATAAAACCTCTCCGACTGTAGAAATAGTCATTCTATGCACTTAAACCTCTAAAAACTTAAAATACAAGTATAACATTTGAATTGATGAGCTCAAGCCAGTTTTGAACCAAATTGAATTATGATACCACAACAAGATGCCTTTGTCTTTCATAGAATTTTGGTAGGAAAACTTACCGGTTTGCGTGACATTCCCGTCTGGAACCTTCTCCTCAGCATCAGGGATGTGTGTGGCAGGTCCTACACCCACTACGGCCGGGATATCAGCCTTCGGTGTATCCTCTTGAGCATAACCAACGCGCAACGAATGGTGTCCAGGATCAAACACTAAAGCACCTATTTCATCGCCACCATACAACATCCCGTTAGGACCACTCATTTTTGCGCTTTCAACTTATGTTTGGCTATTTTTTGTTAGATTTTATGATATTACACTGTTTCGGCGCGATGCAGTTTTTGTTGATCACCAACCAAACTGAATTATTTTTGAGAATCTGTGGTAAAAGTGGTTTCAGCAGCAAAAAAATGTAATTTTAAGCATGAATATGTCGAAGAAAGAGATAATAAGATGCAAGTTTGATTTGCTGTGAGGGAGATGTTGTAAATTGTTAAAGTAAAGTTAGATTAAGGCGCTGGAACACAGTTCACAGAGATACGTAAAATGAAATGCAAAATCATCATGGGATGAAAGCAGATTCCTGTTACGTAGCATTTCCGAGGGTAAAATTCTTTGTTGGGTATCGAAACTCAAATTTTACACACACTTATCCGCGCCGAAAGAACCGACCGCGCCGAAAGAAAAATTTTCTCATCCGTATAACGTTATCTAATCGTCCGATTCGACGCGGATAAGTGTCGGAAGTTCTATAGGATTATAGACAAGTACTTAATTCGATAATGAGAGCAGCGGTGGCTCAGGGGTGGCGGCCCCGACTTACGAACAGTAAGTCGTGGGTTCGAACCCAGACAGGCGCATTACTATGTGTAATTTATTTCATCACCACTGCTCTCAAAACCGTGAAGGAAAATATCGTGAGGAAACCGGCATGTTCCAGAACTAAAAAATTCGAAGACATGTGACATCTACCAACCCGCACTGGGCCCGCGTGATGGATTATAGCCCATTCCCTCTCATAGATATGAGGCCTGTGTCCCAGCAGTGGGAACATTAATAGGCTGATGATGATGATGACAAGTAATTCATGAGTAATTCTAAAATTCGATTCTTTCGGCTCTTTCGCTTCCTTCGACTCTGTTAAGTGTGCGTTCACCTTTAATTAATATTGTAATGTGTCTACATACTTTTGGAAAGCAATTGTCGCTTATAGGACCACACTGCAAGCGCTACGGTCTACGAGGGGAACACCCAAAAATGCCGAATTTCATATTCCGATTTTCAAAATCCCGAAATTTATATAATTCCGAAAGTCATAAGCAAATTGTTTGTTGTCCGATTTTCAGATGTCCGAAGAAACAAATGTTCGATGGATCGTTATTCCGAATAACGATGATTTTCAATACTTCGAATAAACTGCTAACATTGTCCTAAAAGTCTTGCTAGCTTGCATGAGGAGCGTAGGTCGAAAGCCGGCGGAGCGACGACGACATTTAGTTTGTTTTAACGCTTCTCTCAGCTATCGTCGTAAATTAATTTGATAGCCTTAGGCTCAAATCACACCGCTGATTTGAGCTTATGGCTATTAATTTAGAAAGGTTCTTAGCAAATCAGACGATAGCTCCAGAGAGAAGCGTTAAAACAAACTAACCAACAAATGAGCCAACAAACCCTCTTATGTCTAGCTTCATTATATTAGTAGGTAATAGAAACGAAATCATAGTCTAAAAATATGTGGAAGAAATAAGATACGAAATAAAACACAAGTGAAATCTGACAGCACAATAATTTAATACAACACAATTTTATGCGAACAAATACCTAGGTTACGTCGACAGACAGACACAATCTATTATAATGCTGCTAAGATAAAGGTGTTTGATGTGAAAAACCATTTTTATTTTTAACAGTTTTATTCGCTTGCAGAGTAATTTAAGGCAGAGCTCTCCATGGTCTGCAATTTTACTTCCAAAGGAACTTTGTAAAAAATTCAAAAGATGGCGCCACTAAGCGTAAGTTACTGATTCAAATGCTTTTGTTTGTTTGATGCAATTAATAATAACAATAAAACGACGATAGTTAATATTTTGTACGATTAGTGGCACTGAATTTTGTAGAATTGATTGAGAGGTAAAACAGGTTGAAAATTGTGGCGTCAAAAATAACTTGATTGCTATAATCAGAGGTGAAAATACACAGCAGACAATTATTTTACAATAAACCTTTATGTAGATGAAAACATGTAAGTATATATCTGCAATAAAAAATATAAGGTTAAATACTCGCGTACCTAATTACGATTTAGTTCTGCCAAAATGTGCCAACCCACGATCTCTTACTAAGTCAAACTAATCCAATATTTTTTCCAACGGTTTTAAACGAGTACATCCGTCATCAGTACTTAAAGAGGCCAGTGATTTCGCGCTGCGCCGCGCGCGCCTCCGCCGCGAGACGCATCGCATTGAAATGTGTATATTTTCGTGGAGGTTCAATAAAGTTATATTTTGAGTCGCTCTATTAAGTGCGCGCAGCGCCCGCGCCGCGGTCGCGTCGCGTCTCGGTGTGGGTTGACCCTAAGACGAATTTTGACGTTTTTCGTACCGTAAATGCGTCGACTTCTATTTTGTATTCAAATCCAAAATACAAAAATCCTACAGCATTTTAGTTAAATTGTTTGCAATCAAGCACAATTTATTGAAATGAATAAATCCTTGAAATTTGAAAATATTAGGTATAATTTGAAACGTATTTACGTTACGAAAAACGTCAACACAAGTGCTAAGGCCTCAGATTTAAATTAATTAGCGGTAACAATTAACAAACAAAGTTGATGTGGGTTGGTACACTTTAGCAAAACTAAACTCTTCATCAATAAAAACCACATTAAAATTAGTGAATCTATTTTAGACAGTTTTCTAACACAGCTATAGAACGATAGAAAATTTTCACATATTTGACAGTAAGAAATTGTATAGGAACCATACTAAAAGGCTTGTACGTTTGCAACATGATAAGTATACACACTTAATACAAAATATGAAGTGGCTCGATAGAATTTGGTTGATCACATTTACCATAATTTAAAAATCTGCATTTTCTAGTACCATTCAATCGAAGACATTTGACATCCACCATACTTACTGCTTACTCGTAGAGGGGAGGAATGGATCTTAGCAGTTAGAACGTTATGGGTAGGGTGATTCAAGCACTTTAAAAATCTTTACAAAATACAAATTCATTATTAGTTAGAGCAGTCGTTCCTTGTATATGCACCTATTTGATCGGAGATTTCATATCATCTCAGAAATGTAGATCAGAGGTGTAAGTGGATCCAGATCCAGTATTAGGGGATGAGCGCATTGCCATCAACTGGGCAAAAATCTGGACTATGGGCTGCGACTGAGAAATTTATGATGATAAAACCCAATAACACTTTGACCGACCTGGAAATCAAACCTAACAAAATTACTTATGTACTGAGTTTTCTTTGATTTGAAATAAGTCTCTTATATCCTAACTAAAAGAAAATTGTTGTGTGTTCATTCTCAAATATTTAAACTCAACAAAAAATAGGATTTCCTAGATAATAAATTCTATCAACTAATATTAGGTAGTACTTAGAGAAGTGTATTAAATACTTTATTTTTGTTTGTGAAATATGTGTCTAGAAAATGTGCGTTAAAAAGTAGTGCCTTAAAACGTTCATGACTATCGAGCCAAATCGTTACAAAACACCCAGTATGAAAGTATACCTAATAAGGTATTTTATACTACACTAATACGTATATCTACCTGTTTATTACATAGCATATACATGACATAAAGTGAGTAGTTGTGAAATTATATTTTTTGTTTGAAAGGACGCTTAGTTGCTTTTTTACAAGGGGCCTACCATGAACTCTTGTAACAGTATCGTTTTAATCTTACTTCAGTGCAAGATAGAGATGGAGCTAGACGTCCTGTGTAACTGCATCACTTTCCCACATCGAAGTGACAATAAGTAATACTGGTTTAGATGTGGCCAGCCTTTTTTCCAGCATGGTTTTTTAATGATACTCGGTTTCTGGAACGATAATGCCACGCAAGACCAGTGATGCTATTGGTTGTTGGTGTGTGGTACACTGAAAGATGTCATACATTTATTGACGGCGGGTGTCCGACTTCAGTCTGCAAGAGAGGATCTACTTAGAGAGCTCGAGATAAATATGTGCGATGTTTGCATGTTGCATCATACTTTGTCGACAACTAACTCCGGAGCTGCTTAGAGTATAACTAAGTTGGTGTTGTTACGTTTCACATTATATTTCCGATGGGACCGCCATGTAACCATTTGTATAAAACGTGTGTGATAAGTAAAACAAATAAAGAGCAAGAATTGGTAGTTGATAAATAGTTTATTCAAATGAACGTATCAGATTAAACCGGCTAAAAAATGTTATTAAGTTGTTCATTTTCGTTGCAGAAACCTGGGCATCTTAGACCATCGACTTGGCATTACTTAAATGTCCCTTGAGTTTAGGAAAGAGATAGAAATAGGCGTCCTGTGTAATTGCATCTCGTTCTCACACATTAAATTCAGAAAATGTCGTTGATTTATGTACAAAGTTTACATGTAAAAATACATTTCTTTACAATTTTTTAAACCACACACTCACTCCAAACGATGCATTTCTTCATTTTGTGGTTCTTAACATCGTGCATGAAGCTTTTAGACTAAAAAGTATTATTTAAAAACACATAGGGGTGATCTAGTGGCAGAAATTTCTGTCCTTTTTAGGCACAACCGACCGTAGATCGGTAGTTACACTTTGACCTTCAACTGAACCCGTACCATATATCTAGTAGCAGTATTAATTTAATATCACTTATGTGTGAGAAAGAGAGAGCTATACAGTTCGTCTAGCTCCGTCTCTTTCTCTCACTGAAGTCAGATTAAACACTATTGCTATAAGAGTTCGTTTTAAGCCTCCAGTAATATTTTACGTTATAAACAATCATGACATCAAAACTATTATAAATCTAATACCGTTATACATTAATCACCACTCGCTAATACTATATTCAGGATAAGGCGGGTTTACATATTTTTTATAGGTATAAAAAGCCCATGAACGTTGATCTCTAAAACATAACTACGTACGCTCGGCGATACATCAAGCTATGCATTTCCAGTATAACATGCGCTCGCTAGATATAGATTTCCAATACAATAAAAGATCCGCAAATACTGGTTTTGTATAGCTTGATTTATCGCCGTGCATACTACAGTCTTTTCACATTTATTTTTATCTCTGACAGCAGCAACCCAACAGCGACCTTATTGCTAAGAGAATAAAGATCACCGTAATTTTGACAGCAACCTAAAAGTGACTACTACATAATAAAGATCGATGTTTTTTTTTTGTGATAGAATAATTGTGAAATGACTGTTATGCGCCTCATCTACCAGATGAGGTACAGATGATGATGATGTGAGAGGGATGGAGCTACACAGTGTCAGTAACGCCATCCCTTTCTCGCATCGAGACAACAATAGTTTGTACAGGACTTAGTTCTGCTAAAATGAGCCAATCCACAATCTCATATTAATTCAGAGGAGAATGTCAAACTAATCCAATTTTCTTAAAGTGGTACATTACTATTCAGTAAAATTGGTTCCACTAACATCCAAAACGTACATACATAATTATTATGCTTAGAACAGATTTAAAATGAATACGCGCCAACCATCCAAAATCATTACAATAACCTCGGAAAATGGGAGAACTTTTTGTGGATTGGTATATTTTAGCAGAGCACTTCATAGCAAATAAAGTCACCTTAAGCTTTTTTACCACATTTTTAAATTAGGAACCTATGTCACGTTCTGGGTGCCTGCCATGACCTCTTATAGCAGTATTATTATATTGACACATAAGAGTGGATAACAGATAGAGCTATATGCCCTGTATAGCCATGTCTTTCCCACACTAAGGTAATATTAAAACACTGTAAAATAATACTGCTTAAGGTGGAAGCTCCACGGTAGTCCGCGAAATTCAAATCATATTTTCATCAACATACAACCTAGCAGAGGCATGCAAATTGCAAAAAACTTAAGGAAATTTGAATTTCACGGGCTAACCTGGAGCTTCCACCGTATGAGGTGATGGTACTACACGCCCTAGGGCATAAATATTAAGTCGAATTAGTAACCATTCAGGTACTGCAATACATTGATTTCACAATTTTACTAAACATTGATGAAAAACCTACAATATTAGTACTAACACACATATTATAGCTACACATTCTAAGAAAACCTAACCCGTAGGTGAATCTTATGAAATTCATTGCATTGAAAAAAACTACGTGTAAGTAGGTTATTAAGGTATAATTCCCGCCAGCAGGAATTTGTTTTAAAACCTTTTTGTAATAGCATTTGCCCAGTTTACAGGGTCAGTTAATTCGATAGGGAAACTCCGCAGATATGATGAAGATGCGGGATATCGATATCTAAATAAAATTATAAATATTTAAAATAAATATATTTGATGTTTTTTGTTGGGACCATTCTCTTTTATTTACTTGAAACGTGTCAGTTTATATTTTTTATTTTATTGAAGCTTAAACTAAAAAAGTGCGTCAAAGTTCTTTTCGCACGTGGCTAACAGTGATAGTCGGTACTTCCGCCGCTATTTTGTTTTCCAATAAAATTAATCATGACAGTTAAAATAAAACAACTGCGCCATAAAAATGACATTTAAATGCCAAGAACACATGATGTATGTTTTATTTATGTTTTATAGTTTTTAAATATCTATACGACCCAGCACGACTACGCAGTTCCACTAGCTAATTAAACTTGACCATGTAATGAAAAACTAGACTAGAAAATTGAACTAACTTAGTTTTCTCTCGAATTACAGTCTACTGAGTTAGCTTTTAGTTTAGTGACAAAGTTTTTGTCAGTAAATGGTGTCAAAATTTAATGGAAAAGTGACAATAGTTCCTGAAATATGCCCCGTTCACGACTTCAGGGGTTGTAACTTATGATTTCACAACACGCGCGTTTACGACCAATAGGAGACTAGTTTGAACGCGCTCACGGGTCACACCCGCATTAAAGTACAGTCCTTTCCCAGTTATTATTTTACTTCTGACAGATGCAACTCAATAGCCACCTTATTTTAACATGATTAAAGATCACCATCATTTTGACAGATCACAGCAAACTAAAAATAAAAAAGAGCAATGTGAATTTGACAGTGATGTGAAATCATAAGTAAAATAACCAAAGAAGGACTTTATATTTGAATTACTCTTTCGCTAAATCACTCAAACACACGCAACATTAACGCTCCGCAAGTCGCGTTGCTCTTTCATTTGTTTTCATCACGGTCTAGCTAGATGTGCGTGACTCATTGCCAAGGGGTCAAGACACTATCAACAGTACCAACTACTTACTATTCTAGAACAAAGTACTTAGAGATAGGTATATAGTTATGGACAAATGCTTTAGTAAAAGGTCTTTTACTCACATTGCAGTCAAAAATGGCCCTTATGGCACTAAGCAGACGATGGACTATTTGTCCGCCGGACAGAAATGACCGCTAAAATTAATCTTGTGGCATGCGGTTGTTGCGTTGTTTTTTTTATTATGAGTCTCGCTTCAGGATAACTGATAAATGCGTGCACTGTCTGAACGGGTCCACAAAAATCTGTGTGTTTCTTTCTATTATGTCTGGACCTACAAAAATGACATGTAAAAGTGTTTGTTAAAACCAATTTACAGACTATAATTCATTTCATGCCCGCCTCAATTCCACGGACAAATAGTCCATGGTCTGCTCAGCACTTATTTCTTTCATGATTGAAAAAGCCAGTCACAATAACAGCGTCCACTGCAAAAGTATCCATTAAACAGTGGTTTTCCATTTAATATGCTTTGTTTCACTCTCATACCTCCAATATCCTTAAATACACAATAAGTGAGTATATTTCAGTCTTACACGGAATTATACAGAGGCCATTTTGTCAAATCGCTTGAAGATTGAGAAATTCACGTGATTCTTGTCATTTTTAATATTATAATATCATAGTGGGGAAAATTCATAAAAGGTGTGTATTCCAATGGTAGCTATAGAATGCAGACTTTCGCAGACCAGTGTAAACCGTAAGCGAATCTAACGCCTGATTCTCGATTACATGAGATGGCCTTGCGTCAAGTGACATGCGCGAGTTTCATTTCGTTTCTTTCTTTAACACCGTCACGCGCAGGCTCTGAACAAACTCTGTTGTTTATTTTCTCCGTATTCACAGTCACGCGTTTGTATTTGGTGACCAAACCGTAACTAATAGTTTGAACTTTGTGGTCTGCAGAGCTCGGTCCACGGTCTAAAGTCTGCAGTCACCATTGAAAACATAACATTAACAACAAATGCAGCCTATTAAGAAACACGCTTGCAATTAGAAACTTTTCGTTTTGATTATTTCAACAACAATTATGACATCAAGACAGTAAGCTAATCTTCAAAATTCAATCACTTTTGGTACAAAAGTAGTAAAATATTTCACTAAGCTACGATACTTTGAAAATTATGGCAGTAATACCAGAGAAAAATCTTGTCTTATTATATGTGTCTAAGCTAAACATGTAACTATCTACTTTAAAAAATAATCATTAACAATACTGCGTATATTAATCAAATAATTAACCCATGAGTCTGTTATTAAACTACACTATTTTACCCAAACGTTAAAGTAACAAAAGTAATTATTTTTGACAATAATAAGTAGTTTTACTTAGTTCTGCCAAAATGAGCCAATTCACAATCTCTTATTTTATTCAGTTGAATACGTCAAACGAATGCAACATTCTAAATCGGGTATCTATTAAGCAAAATCTGTCCTATATACACCAAAAACCCATAAAACAGATTCAAAATTAATCAGGGTTTAATTAAAATCATGATAATTACTTCGGAAAATAAGAGAAATATTGATGTGGGTTGGTACATTTTTTCAGAACTATGTTCAGCTTCTTTGCGACTTCTAAGAAAATGCCTGAATATAATGTAGTTGCATACATTACGTGGATAAGTTAAGTAAATATAAAGCTTATTTTATAAAGAAAAACTTCAGGTCATCAAGCAGGTACAGTATGCGACTAAAAAGTATTGATACAAGAGAATTTTTCCACACATGATATCGTTATTACAAAGATAGTACATTTTTAATATATAATTACACATAACTAAATTGACTAAACATTTATATATCACAAGCTACATTAGAAGGCAAGCCTTCTGTTGGCCTACATCACCTCTTATAGCAGTTTTAGTTTGATCTTACTTTTGTGTCGGAAAGGGATGGCGCTAGACGTCCTGTATAGCTCCGTCTCATTCGCACACAGAAGTGATATTGAAGTAATACTGCTGTAAGAGTTGGACAGGCCCTGTTAATATCAGACTAGTAAAATGTCAATATTAAATATAATATATAAATACAGATTGATTGTCGCTGTGGGAATAAAAGACATCTCACACACAAACAATGTAAAGGAGTTCATTCACATATTATTATGAAATAAGGCTCTTTTGAGGTTCTTTGAACAGACTTTTAAGCCCCGTTCACATCCCCGGTTATGCGATGCGACTTGCGTCAGGCTACACGCTTGTGTCATTTGTTTCCTTCGGTTAGTATTTCTTTAAATAGTTTTCTCCTTTGTCACAACACGCCTGTCACTATTGCATGCAGCTCGTGGCCGAACCATAACGTTCAAGAAGTTAGATACCGTCTTCTATCTGTTACTCCTGATTTTTTTTTCATAATAAGATACAAAAAAACACCATTTAATATTGCTTGTTTAAAAACAACACCTTGTATAGAGTGTTTTAAGTGATAATGCAGAGATCAAAATAAGGCTAATTTTACGTAGTCATAGTTGTATTCACACATTGCACACAGCCTAGCCTTCTTTTTAACTGTTTTCATAAAACTCTGCAGGATTCCACTTTACAATATTTCTACTAAAAGTAAAATTGCAGAGTTTCTGCAAAAATACTTTCAACAAAAATAGTGTAAGTATTATTTATTTTAATATTTTAAAACATTTTTCTAAATCATCTTTGTAATATTTTTAGCCATTTCATGTTTTTGAACAATTGAAGTGGAACTGCAGACTTTTACAAAACCAACCCAACACAGCAGAGTTAGCTAGCACAAAAAAATAAACAAAACACACACATCTTTATCAATGCTACCAACCTTAGAAAAGCACACACTGCATGTCCTTGCAAATGACTGGCCTCAAACTCAGTTCTTTTTTTTTTAAACCAGGCATTGGTATTAATACTTTTTACTGAACGATGCAACCAACACTGATGGCGTTGAAAAGGGGCGCAGCTCCCAGGCCTCCGTCGCCGTCTGTGACGCCTGCTAGGTACTTCGCCCTCACGCAATCGTCGCACGTACAGCTGTCTTTGAGGGTGCAAAGGCCTCGGGCTGTGGCTATAGCTTCCCATTTTATTTGGTCGTCTAGTGTGCCGCTTCTGCTAAGCAGGTGCTGTTAGAAAAGACATAATGTTTATTAACAGACAGTATCAAAAAATTGCAAATCTATTTAGTCCGTCAGTTAGAGTATTGGCAATTAATGGACACGTATTTTTTGTTTTTGTAAATCAATGAATATTGACAAAAGATAAAACGCATCAAAACTCGGGAGTCCCGGCTCGTGACGTCAGAACTAGCTAAAAAATATACCTAGGCGTGACGTATTGAGAATTTTAAAAGCGTCATATCCTCGTCAATTTTGGTTTACGTAACAAAAGAAAAAACACGGGTCAAATCTTTTTTGATAATCTAACTGACGGACTAATTAGATTTTTTTTGTCGTCTCGCCTATTATACGCAGCAGGCCCGTAGGCACCTTATAAGCCAATAGGGAATATGCATGTAATTTTTTCTTCACTTATATCAATAAATTAGAGTGTTATCAACCCACTGGAAGCCAGAATCAACAGTGGCAACCACCAGAAAAACGCCGAACAATGAAGTCCCAGAGAATGAATTTAACTGTCTTGGATCCCGCAACGAAATTAATCAGAAAAGTACAGCGGAGGAGATGGAAAAAACCGTAATTTCCACTACCCTCCATATCAGCAGGAGACAGAACGAAACAAGGCCAATAGGGACAAAGGTACGTTTACAACTGGGATAGGCAAATTGTGTAACAACTGGCAGAAGGTACGGTCACGAGCAATTAAATGTACACACGTAGGAGCTTTTAAAATTGATTTTCTCCTACTGTAATATAGTATCACTGCTGAGTTGAAATCGATTATCAGGAGAAAATCGCGTTTTTAGTGTATACATATTTAGGGGCCATCCGTGAATTACGTCACACGTTAAGCGGGAGGGAGAGGGTCGACGAAGTGTGACATTGTGTGACCAGGAGGTGGGAAGAGGTCCTAAATTTTGTGACGTCACATTTCAAAATCTTTATAAGTCTGAATCTTTAATGAAAATAATTAAGTAATCGTTTTTAGTTTTGTTAAATGTTTGGAATGTTTCATTTGATGTTAATTTTATTTAAATCGAAATAAAACAATTTTTCAATAATTTGTAGATGTAATAGTACATTATGATATAAGTGCGGTAAGTTGAAAATTACAGCCGAGGCGATATTGCTTGCCCGAGCCGTAGGCGAGGGCGATAAAAAAGCAGAGGCTGTAATTATCAAAGCGCACGTATGTCATACGACGTTTTATAACATATTTGCGAGGAAATAAATAAAACAAATAAAAACAATACAGCTGTTGTATGGTAGTTCTAAGTTAATGTCTTATTAATCTATTAAGTGTAAAGCCATATATTATTTATCTGTGGTGTACTGACATATGGTAGATGATGATTATCTGTGGTGTACTTTGGGGTGTGGTCTTGGGAGTTAATTATAAAACTACTTTGCACATTGATGTTTTATTTAATTAATAATAATCTGGTTCAAGATACAACACAGCGAAAAGAAAAAGCGCGCGGAATAATTTTTACTTGTTCACAAATTAGCGAGCGCTTTTTTTAAAGGCAAAGACACAAAAAACAGCCAGTATTACTAATAAAGTAAATTAATATTTTTGTGGTTTTTTTTTACAAATAAATGGTTGCAATTTGTTGTCAAAATTAATTAAATTAAAGAATTAAATGTTTATTTATTATAGTGTTTGTTTATTTATAAATGTTTGTTTATTTATATATTATATATTTCATCTCCCAAAGTTAATTTTATTCATAAAATGTTGACCACTTTTCTGACATAAAAACTCTTTGCTAAGATTAAAAAAAGTATAAACCGTGCATTTTACTTTACAGCACAAGTGCGTAATGAGATACATTACGATATTGAAATTGGTGAAATAAGAGACCCTTTACGAGCAAATGTGTTATAAAATATATGACGTCACACTAGGGCGGGGGGGTCAAAAAATCATGAAATTCGTGTGACGTAATTTATGGATGGCCCCTTAGTTCTTGTGACTATACCTACTTTTTCTTTTCTTTTTAGCGTTATGTCTAATTTATACGTTTTTGGCCCATTTTAATAGGTCCTAAGTTGTGAACTGTTATAATATTTGATTTCAATTCCAATTGTATTAAGTCCGGTAATGCCTAACACAAAATTAAATGTACACCGCCCGACGCCCGAGCCCGATGAGCGACGCTCACCGTCTCTGTGTGCCACAAACGCCGCCTCTATACTCAAAAATTTAAGCAAAACTTCTAAATCAATAGTGATATCAAGAAGCTCCGTGAACTAACCTGCATAACCTCGACGTTACTAGCTTGCCACATATCCAAATCCCTCAGTTGCTTCTCCTCCTTACTCCGAATCTTCTTAGTCTTCTTCAATGTCCCGCAGTAGACCGACAGGTCTTCGCTCGCGGCTATAGACGTCTCATCGAATTGTAAGGAGAGAACGTCACAGGACGTCGAGGCGCCGTCATTGTCGTCTAGCATCGTGATCTCCTGGTCTTTCGGATCCGAGTTCAGGGTTGACATGGATGTAGCGTCTGTGGCTTGGTTCTTTAAGGGCTGGTAGTTTATCTGGAAGGTGGTGAAGGGTTGGGTTATATATTTGAGTAGTGAGAGAGCCCCTGCATTTAAGCATAATCCAGCCTTCAATGTTGACATTCGGTCTCCTCTCAATTAGAGGAAATGGGAATTGGTAGATGTCACATGTCTTCGAATTTTGGTTCTAGGACATGTCGGTTTTCTCACGAAGTTTTTCTTCACGGTTTTGAGAGCAGTGGTGATGAAATAAATTACACAAAGTAATGCGCCTGGCTTCTGTCGCAGCGAGCTTAATTTGTTTAAAAACAACAACGTTACATCTCAATTTTTGTTCTAGACCATAAATGGGAACCTTCTTGTTTCGGAGATATTGAGGGTCAAAGTTCCAACTTTTTCACCAGTTCTTTTCTTAAATACATGTTTTAATGTAAGAACTTTACTTTAAACACCTCCACGACGACCACACTATTCAATCCACCCACCAGCACAATGTGTTGAGTGCGTTTACATTGAGTTTTACCGAAAAAAGTCATTTCCCAGCAAAACATTTAGTTTAGTTTGATGTACAGAATGCTTGGTTGACGGCTTCGTGAAGATTCTGTTTACACCCTTCTAGCTGTGGGTTCGTCGATCTAGCCCGCTCCAGTAAATGTGTTAACGAGTTGACGACTACTTAATAAATTTAACAGAAAAAAAGCAACATGTTGTTACCTGTGGTTCTTCTAGTCTGCTAGATTCACTGACGCGTCTGGTTACAATCTGCTGCTGTGACATTGTATCCTGTAATAAGAAACAAGTTTAAAGTAGGATGATAATGGTGATGATGATGATGATGCCATCTATCATTCATCCAGAGTAGAGGAAGATCAATACTGTGTAAAGGATGCGGTAAGAAAGGAGGTGACTGTTGAGATGACGAGTGATAGAGAAGTATGGAACAAGAAGACATGCTGCGCCGACCACAAATGAATTGGGATATGGGCAGAGGAGAATAATAAATAAAAAGTTTTATTGTATCTCATACAATTGTTCTATAGCACAGAATTGAGGCAGCCCCTTTATGTTATAAGGATACTTGTGTTGGGGTTACCTCGCAACTTCCCATGGGCCAATTATGTCTCAACATTGTAAACTGTAACCCAACTGCCTCAATTTAGTGCTATAGAACAATTGTATGAGAAATAAAAAAAATAAAAAAAATCCTTTGTACCTAGGAGACAAAAGAAAAAAAAGACAAAAGACGAAAAAAATATATAAAAAAACACTTACATCGTCTTCGCTATCAATGTTCAGTACGGACAAACCAGCTGATGCTGAAATCTCTATCTGCAATCCCTTACTAGTTGATGGTATGGGGGATGAAGGCGTGCCCAGCGCGCCCACTGAAAACAAAATGATACGTAGGTAAGTGTAGTCTATGAACTGAAAAGATTTTTTCAATACACTTCCTCGAAAACTGGTGCATAACGCACTATGATTAGGTTCAACATGCAATGTATTTCACACGTGTGCGATTTTTTTCATTTTCCAACACGTGTGCGGGTATGAAAATTGCCACAGATAACTATACCTATACTGCCTATACTTAGTTCAAATTGGATCAATGCATTAAGTCGGAGGTGAATGTTTTTTTTTTAATTTTGGCAAAGCTATAATGCGTCTTTACCGCGTAAATATTTTTTAAATATTCAAATTGTGTTTATAAATAGAATATCATAGATAAACATGATTATTTAAAACTAATATTTACTTTTCTAAACAAATTAACATTTATTAGTGTTCTAAATTAAAAAAAAAAAAACTATTTTTTATATTAGGCTGTTTAACGGCTTCGTACCTTTGCCTTTACCGAAAGCCAAGCGCGGAAAAAAAGAAAAGAAAATCATAGTTTCCTAATAATTCATGACAAAACTATTTTTAGTTCTTTTATTTAATTTCTTCAAAAGTGTATTGAAAAACGTCGTTTGATACACGTGGACATTTGTTATTGCAGTCCTCGGCTCAAAAACACCCTCGCCTACGGCTCGGGACTCGGGAGTTACTTCCGCCTCGGATGCAATAACAAACTTTCTCCACTTATATCAAAATGTACTATTGCTTGAGTGGAGACCGTAAATTAATTAACGTGTTATATTTTATTTGTTTTACGTTTAGTATCATTGATCAATTTATTAAAAGAGTAATATTTTATCTGTGTCAGTTTCAAATCAGTTCCTCAATTGATTGATGAAAAGTCTGATGGCGGAAGTTGCGGTTTAAAAAAATAAAATGAGAATGAGAATGGCGGTAAAACAATGGCGGCAAACAATTGCGCATATAGTTTAGGTGGCGGCCATTTTTTGACCTGGTGGCCTACCAAGACATCTTAAAGCAGGATCGTTTTAATCGCGTTCCAGTGTGGGTAAGAGACGTAGCTATAGAGGACGTCTAGCGCCATCTCTTTCCCCCACTGGCACGCAATTAAAACGATCCTGCTTTAAGACGTCATGGTAGGCCCGCTGGTCGGTTCTCATGGGTTCTCAAGCCGCAGCAAGTACTACATTATTTTGTGATAACCAGTGCAATAGGAAACTAACACTGTGTTTTATTTCGGCTCCATTTCTGATCCTAACAATCGTAAGATAGGACTGCGTAAACCCCCACAACTTACCCTCACCTACACCCTACGGGGATTACAGGCGTGATCATACGTTATTATGTGGTCTTTAGTAAGCATAAGTAGTTAGTCTCGCCGCTGTCTGACTCTGAATTTCTACCCTACTAGGTGACCCGCGCAACTTCGTCTGCGTATGGAATTTTCCCCGTTTTTGCAACTTTTTTTCATGATGCTCCGCTCCTATTGCTCTTAGCGTGATGTTATATAGCCTTCCTCAATAGATGGGCTATATAACAGCAAACGAATTTATCAATTCTAACCAGTAGTTTCTGAGATTAGCGCGTTCAACCAAACAAATAAACTATTCAGCTTTATAATTTATTAAGTATAGATAAAATAGGTACTAGACGAGTATACACCTTACCGCTTCGTATAATACAAGCATGATGTTACGTTATACGTACGCAAATATCTTTATAGCGAGCGGAAATAAATGAGGTGTTGGAGGCTGCGCAGGTATATCGGAATAGGAGATGAGATAGCACCTAGTACTACCTAGCTATTGGAAGTTTTTATCTCGTGCACACTGTGGGTGTATTGCATCCATACTTTTTTGCTTTATTCATTTGTTTTATTGCAAAGGTGTGTTCTCGTAGAATAATTCAATTTGACAAAGGTTTATACCAGCCCGCATCCCACTGCTGGCAATGGCCTCCCCAATATCCTTCCAGCCCGCGTAGAATGACCACCTTAAAAGAAAGAATCGACAAAATGACAGACTTCTTTTGTCGACGATCCGAATGGCGCAGCGGTAGTGAGGCTGCCTTACGTTCTTAGGGTCCCGGGTTCGAATCCCGGTTGGAGCAAATGTTTTGTGATGAGCATGGACATTTGTTTCCGAGTCGTGGATGGTTATATGTATAATAATTATGTATTTACGAACAAAAAGTATCTATGTAGTATATCAACTATCTGGTGTCCACGACACAAGCCTCGTTGCTTAGTGTGGCACTAGATGGCGCTGTGTGTAATGGCCAGTGATATTTATTTATGTTTTATTTATTTGTTCATCTGTCATTTTGTCGATTCTTTTAAGATGCACAAAACGATGTTGATAAGCCGAATTCCGAGGAGTTCATGGCCACGCTAGCCATCCGCTACATACCGAGTTTCCTCCGTGCCTGGGAAAGCACGTCATGCCGTTGGTTTCGGCTGTCATTTGTAGATCTTTGACAGTCGTTCCAGGTAGTCAGTGTCACGAAAGTCGGACAACCAGTCTTACCAAAGTGTATCGTATTCAGTACTAACTGGATCGTTGAGGTCAGATAGGCAGTCGCTCCATGTAAAATACTGGTATTGAGCTGCATCTGGAGTTAAAACGTGGAAGTTGGAAACTCAACTTCTGCGTATATTCTTATACAAAGTTATCCCTACAGAAGGCTCCCGAAAACCTATCGGAATTCGACTTATGTCATCATCTGCCTAGTCTTTTCTCAACTATGTTGGGGCCTACCAATGAGATTTTACCAATAAAGACGTCATTCTCATTAAAAAGAAATAAAAACATGGCGATATTCGAACGCGTAGTTCGAACTGACAACACTGCACGCCATTATCTCGTGCTCTCTGTCACTCATATGCAACGCACTACTTGTCTCGTTCGTGTAGGTGTCAAAGCGGCAACAGTGGCAGTGATTTTTGAGTAAAATAAAATTTATGATTTTCCATTTTATATAGACTAAACAGTACTAACAAATGAAAAGATACGTCCTTCTTGATTTTTACAGCTGGCCCAGTATAAGTATTGCACTTTCTGAACACACAATTTGCCTTATTTGTTTATTTTCATACACCAAACTCCCGCGTAAACGTCAGTTCACGTCGCACAGGACCGACTGAGGTCACACAAGCTGATCAGCTTGTGTTTGCATTGCCGCGCTGACGTCGGTAAAACGTATATCTACCTCAGTATTATATATAAAATCATTGGGGCCTACTGAAAATAAAATAATTTAAATGTAGTCTATGCACTGAAAAGATTTTTGCTTGAGTGGAGATCGCGAATTGAATATCGTAAGATAGGATGGCCTAACCCCCTGGCTTCGACCTACTAGTTCATCATCTGCCCGCCTTTTCCCAACTATGTTGGGGTCGGCCTCCAGTCTAACTGGATGCAGCTGACTACCAGTATTTTACATGGAGCGACTGCATATGTGACCTTCACAACCCAGTTAATACTGGGCAATACAATACCCCTAGGTAAGACTGAGGCACGGAGGAAACTCGATGTATAATGGGCGGTCACCCATCCACAGACCAACCTAGGCAAGCGTGGCTTAACCTGAGGATCAACCCGAGCGGCTGTTATTATTCAGCTCTGATCAATCTTTCACAAAATAGAACATAAAAATCTTAAAAAGCGATCCTCTCAATAAATCTAAAGATCCCCCCTTACCCCCCTTTGATCTCGTCATCAACGTCTAAGTCTTATAAAACTGAAGTGGTGTGAAGCGTGCCCTAAGAGCGTCGGCATTGACACTTTCTTCAGATCGCATCGACCAGCGACCTTGGCTCCCACTTGTCACTGAAGGTCTATGATATAACTGAACTGGTTTTGTAAGTACCTAACTTGATTTAAAAGAGTCTCCATGGAGTTTCTTTTCCGTTGTACTCCATAGTGATCTACATTATGAAACAAGCAGCATAGCTTTAAATATCCGAACGGCCCTTTGGCATTTTAATTAAAATTATTAATAGATGCTTTTAGTTTTAGTGTTTGAGCTGTGCCTCAACTCAAAATAGTACTTTTTGATACAAGTATATTAGTGTCATTGCAGCCGACGCGGTACCTATTCATACCCGAGCCGTACGCGAGTGTGTTATAAAGCTGAAAACTGCATTAGCAAATTCCCATCACGTGAATCAAACGTTATTCAATAAACTTTCGAAGAATATAATAATAAAAAAAATGTATTTTTGTTAATAACAAAAATACTTTTTTTTCATTATGAAACTATGATTACTATCACGTTTAAAGGAGAAGCACAAGGTATGACGCCGCAAAACAGCCTAATATTAAAAATAGAAAAAAAAATAGGATAAATAAATAGAAGTAAATTTCACCTCAGCTGCAATGATAAAGTTTACCCACTAGTATTAAAATTTACTATTTCGTTTTTTCCATCACCATTGTACAGAACAGAATATTTAAATGATGAAGTTTTACTTACAATGATCAGTACTATGGCTGGTATGCAGAAGGTTCTCCGTCGAAGGCTGCTGGTCCTGGTAATCCCTGCTCCGGGCTTTGAACAGTCCAAACTTCACTGGGGCCATTATCTGGAACAACATTTATTTATGAAATGACTAGCTTTAAGTCGCGGGTTTGCTCCATAGGTATATCCTACAGGAAACTTGCTATTTTCGAGGTAAAATATTTTCACTGACGAACCCGCAGTCAGTCTATACAGGGTGTAAACAACCTCATCACGAAGCTAAGTAACTTTACGCAAAAAATATTGCTGGGAAACGACTTTTTTTTTGGGTGAAAAATCATGTTTTATGGTAGAACTTAATGTAACGCACTCAAAACATTGTTCTGATGGATGGATTGAATAATACGGGGGTCATGGAGGTGTATAAAGTAAAATTCTTACATTAAAAACGTGTATTAAAAAAAATAACTTGTCAAAAAGTCGGAACTTTGACCCCCAATATCTCCATAACTAGAAGGTTCACAGGTATGGTTTAGAACAAAAAAATGATCGAGATGACGGGGAGAACAAGTGCCTTTCGGCTTCGTTAAGAGGTTTTTTTACACCCTTTATGTATAACATACCCACTATTGGGTCACAGACAGAAAGAAGCTCATATATTTAGGTTAACCCGTGCTTATCTAGGTTGGTCCAAGGATGGGTGACCCATTACATACAGAGTTTCCTCACACAACCCTACAACCCTCTAAGCGCATAAAGGAATTATGAATTTATTTATATGAATTGAATAATGAATTTATTTATATGAGAATTTACTTCCTTCCTTTACTTTACTTGAAATTCCTACACCTTTATGAGCTTGGAGGGTTGTATTGATGATTTTGATGATTATAATTCTATAACTACATACGTGTTACAGCCGCGATTCAAATTTTAATCAACATACAACCTGACACTGACCTGGAAATTGCAAAAAACGTAAGAAAATTTGAATTTCGCGGGCTTCCCTGGAGCATCCACCTTAAGCCGTTGGTCCCGGCTGTGATTAGTAGATCATTGACAGTCGTTACAGTTGTAAGTAGCCCAAAAGTCTGACAACCAGTCTTAGCAAGGTGTATGGCATTACCCAGTGCTAACTGGGTTGTGGAGGTCAGATAGGCAGTCGCTCCATGTAAAATACTGGTATTCAGCTGCAACCGGTTAGACTGGAAGCCGAACCCAACATTAAACATATTTGGGTAAAGGCTAGGAAGATGATATTGAATATACAGATTTCCTCTCCGTGAGATTTCGAATTCACGAGCAACAACTTGTAAGTCAATCCCGAGAGTTTTACAACAAACTGAATTAACGTCCAAGTCCAACTGTGCTGCCGTACACAACACTGATCTATGGTCAACCTTGACGAGGCCAACTGCAATCGGGGTCGATCGACTACCGCCTAAGTTCCAATCTGATGAAAGCGAAATTTCATGCAATGCACTCATTATAAGGTAACACATTCATGTTGTTTTTAATTAGATGGTTTTAACTTTTTAATTCTCCCTTTTTTCCAAAGACTAATGTTTGAATTACATTAGGTAAGTATTAAACTTTAATTGAAAAATCGACGACGAAAATTGAGGTTATAACCAAGTCGGGGGTGCGCGTGAACTTGTATATCCCGGGCCCCCCACACATGGTAGATATCTAGTAGTAGGAACAGTTCGTTTTTAGTCGATTAGATTCCGACGTAACACTCCGCTTATCCGGTACCCATGAAGATGTTCACACGCAAAACAAAAAAAAACTTATAAACTAATCTAAAATTCCAAGATGATTAAAATTTGAATTTCGAATTTAAGAATTCAAATAATCAAAACACTCCTAAACATTGGTGTCCACAGATACATTTTCCGATACATTTGTTTATCTTTTTAAATTATACTTTTAAAACTGATAATAGTTGCACATAAACACATATTATTTACCCTGTGCCACGACCCGCTCCACGGAGACATCTTTACACTTTGATACGTGACCGAAGAATGAGAGGCGGCCGGGTCGGCTATTATGATAAACGATAGACGGGAGAGCGAGAATCAAACATTATGATCAAATCACTTCACTTGACAAGAGATCTAAATTATCGCCTTTTGATCAAAGTTCGTTGTAACCACCAGTTATGTGATTATGATGTGTTTCATTGAAGTAATAGGTAATTGGAGACGAGTATTTGTAACTACATGAAATGTACCCCCTATCTGCGTCGTCTTTTCCTAACTAAGTATGTTGTAACTACACGATATGTAGGTACCCGTTATCTGCGTAGCCTGTTGAATTATTCATTCATTCATTTCAGCCGAAAGATGTCCACTGCTGGACATAGGCCTCTCCCAAGTGTCGCCACATTGACCGGTCCCGTGCGACTCGCATCCAGCGGATCCCCGCAACCTTTACCAGGTCATCGGTCCACCTAGAGGGAGGTCTTCCAACGCAACGTCTTCCGGTTCGCGGTTTTGTTTATTAGTTGAATACCTACCAGTAATATACATGGAGTGACTTGAGATCTGTCTTTCACAACCACTGTTTTAAGCTTTCACGGTTTAAAACTATATAATCGTCCCCGTAGCGCGAAAAGTCACTAAGTACTTTTTCTTTTGAATTGTTAATGCCTTTAGGTATCGTAAACATCACTAAAATGATTTAGTGAGTTTTTAACATTTATAGCGAAAATTAACTAACTCGACATAGTGATTCCTCACTTTTTATTTTTAAATTATTAGTACAATACTCCTAAAGTGAAAAGTCATCATCTCATTTTATTTTTCTTTTTAACACTTTCGATCTGAGAGCAAAATCACTAACTCCGGTCGAAAATTCACTAATTCGCTTCATGTATTATTGCACTTATACTATAAAGTTTATTTTATTTTCTTTAAAATGAAGCTAAAACTACAAAGAAATGTAATGACAAACCAAAGTTGTGATTTTTTATATTTTCTAAAACTTGAACTCTCGATATCTCAAAACTAGATTTTTCGACTTTTCGCGCTACGGTGACGATATTGTCACTTACGGGATAATAATAATCACGGAAGATATGCCGTAAGTGACAATTTAAGTTTTGTCTTTCACAAGTCTTCACAACCCATTTCATCATCATCGGCCTATTAATGTTCCCACAGCTGGGACACAGGCCTCCTCTCTATGAGAGGGAATGGACTATAATCCACTACGCGGGACAACCCATTTGTTACCAAGTAATAATTGGGTATAATATGGTAAGCCTGAAAGTCTCCATAGATTTCAACAACTGTCATAGTTCAAAAAATGACACTGCCGAGGCCACAGTTGGCCTTAACTGTTCTAAGACACGGTAGGTTCTCAATATGTAACATCCACGGATCGACCGCGAAAAATTCTGAACATCGATCGACCTGGCCCCTTATTCACAACGCTTCGATTCGATTTTCGATTCGGAAAGCCGTATGTCTATCTTTTTTTGACATTACGAAATCGAGCGAGATAGACATACGACTTTCCGAATCGAAAATCGAATCGAAGCGTATAAAAGTGCACACAAAACGGAAGGATAAAATAACTGAGTAAGTAAAGCCTCACCACACAGGCGCGTTTCTGCGTTTCTGCGTCCCAATACAAAATGCGATATTACGATATATGGGTTCTTAGAACATTTGGTATTGGGACGCAGAAACGCGAAAACGCAGAAAGTTAAAACGCGCCTGTTTGTGTATACAGGTATAAAGGGTGTAAAAAACCTCTTAACGAAGCCGAAAGGCACTTGTTCTCCCCGTCATTGCAATTTTTTTTTGTTCTACACCATACTTGGAAACCAACACCAAGCAACCAAGTTCCAACTTTTAAACAAGTTTTTTTTTTTTTAATACAAGTTTTTAATGAAATATTCTTACTTTAAACACCGCCACGACCCCCGTACTATTCAACACATCCATCAGCAGAATGTTTTATTGCATTACATTGAGTTCTACCACAAAACGTGATTTATCACCCAAAATAAAAGTCGTTTTCTAGCAATAAGTTTTGCGTAAAGTTACTTGGTTTGATGTACTTTGCAGAATGCTTGGTTGACGGCTTCGTGATGAGATTGTTTACACCCTGTAGATACGTAGTAGATCTCGAATAGATACCGATCGGATGTTCCAGCCGGCCTTGTAAGTGGAAACAAAACAATGAATAAAAAATGTAAAAGTTTGCCTTCAAACGTTAGGTCACTAGGCCACAGCTAGTGTAAGTCGTATTTTATTTATTTTTTACATCAATCTAGAGCGTTTAGACGAAGTAACGTTACAGAGTATCATATTATCTGTGGTTACAGTGATAACGAAATGAGGAAGTCAAAAACGGGCTAAGTGCGAGTCGGACGCGCGCATCAAGGGTTCCGTACCATCGTAGTACGGAGCTTCTTTACTTTTTAATTAATCCAATCAATTATTTGTTGTTATAGCAGCAACAGAAATACATCATCTGTGAAAATTTTTAAGTGTCCAGCTATCACGGTTCATGAGATACAGCCTGGTGACAGACAGACGGACAGTGGAGTCTTAGTAATAGGGTCCCGTTTTTACCCTTTGGGTACGGAACTCTAAAAAGACTGACATAAACTCCCAAAAGCTTGTGTCAGCCTTGTTGATAGTTTTTGAAGAAGACAATAAAGGAAAAAAAATAAGTTTTTTTTTATGACATAGAACGAAGAATACAGCATTGCATTTTTTTTTTAACTATTTTATCATGATGAAATTACATTGTGTATTAATAATATTGTGTATGTTTATACTGAATGTTTAAGAGTTGTGATTAGCTTTTGAAAAATATCTTGTAAAT
This sequence comes from Xestia rhomboidea, assembly GCA_963853795.1. Taxonomy (NCBI): domain Eukaryota; kingdom Metazoa; phylum Arthropoda; class Insecta; order Lepidoptera; family Noctuidae; genus Xestia; species Xestia rhomboidea. The sequence goes on from OY970783.1 coordinate 2,557,206, forward strand.
ATGTTGTTGGTGTGCCCATACGTAAAGAAACCGGCCAAGTGCGTGTCGGGTTCCGTAGTAGGTAGCCCGTTATATTTTAGATTTTGTTTTTGATGCAAGTCTTCACCCGTTATAAACAAGCAACCATTTCATCTTAGTTACTTTATAGGATTTATTCTAAGGATTTTGTATTTGGTACAAAATTATCCAACATCCTAGTTCAACGACTATTACTGCTAAACTAATAAAGTTATCTTAACCGCTGTAGTTTTTCTTTAAAGTTCATAAAATGCACTATCATCATGAATTTTTCCAGATTTTTTAAGCCCGCGGTTTAGCTTTTAGAGGACGGGACGCTCTATTGGAACAAAAATTTGCACTTTAAACTTCAATATTTCGTAAATGGAGCATTAAATCGAAAAGTAGTATTAGCAACCCTTAAGTAATTTTAAAAGACCTATTCAACGATACTCAACACAATGGGGAAGACGAGGAAAAAAAAAATCATCCCAACTTCACGTGTAGGGGAGCTACCCCAAAAAAAAAAAATCCAAAATTTTATTTTACCGATTTGTTGGCGTTATTGATATACACACCTCTACAAAATTACAGCTTTCTAGTACTGACGGTCTCTTAGCAAAACCTCGGACAGACAGACAGACAGACAGACGGACATAGCGATACTATAAGGGTTCCTTGTCAGGACTACAGAACCCTAAAAATAAAAAGAAATAAGATAAAGTTTGTGAGTCTGAGACGCACAAGAGTATTAATAAAACTTGGTTTTAAAAATAATAAGAGACGATCATGGTCTTTACACATAATTATTCTACGGAGTTATTCGGTAGGTAAATCTTTCTTTTACAGCTGAAAGAGTCTTTTAAGGTGGTTAATGATGGTCGATACGATGGTATCTAGTAAGATGTATTTAAAGGGTTTTCGTAACACAGCCCCCTTCTCCGATACTATGTTGTATTTTCCCATAATACGTATCATCATCATTTCAGCCGAAAGACGTCCACTGCTGGAGATAGGCCTCACCGCGCGTGCCACCACATTGACCGGTCCCGTGCGACCCGCATCCAGCGGATCACCGCAACCTTCATCAGGTCACGTATGTTCCTTATAAAACTTCATTCTTACTATGTTATTTAAAAACAGTCACGTTTTTCGATATATGGCGATGAATATCATTATCAGCCTACAGCAGAACACTGCTGGACATAGGGCTCCTCAATTGCACGCCATTTAATTCGATTCCCAGCAAATCTCATCCAGTTTCTATGAAAATAGCAGTGGCGATGAATATAAGACAAATTAATAACCCTGATCGACTTTACTATTACTGTTATTACTTTTATTTACTATTTCCGTATAGTAACAACAGCTGATACCTTATTACAATTTCTTTGGTTTTCTTCTTTCTATTTTTCATTCCATAACTCTCAAACATTATTGCAATACCTATAACAGGCTGTATGTATTATAAGTATAAACAAAATTACCTCCAATTCCTTATTTTTCACTAGGGAAATAACTGAAAAACACTTTTACAGACTCAATAAGACATTATAAAACACTCTTCACTGATATGGGTATTAAGACAACAAATGGTACAAAATTCTTATTAAATAGGAGCCACTCTCAAAAATATCATTCAGGTAGAAAATTTGTGTATAAAATAGTCACTTTAGCTAAATATTTAGTTTAAAATATAGATTTTTTGAGTAAAAAACAAGCGGTGTCGACCGCCTTCCTGAATTCCGACGACTGAGCTCTTTTTGGTTGCAGCACTGCGATGTAACGGGAGTACGAAAAAGAACAGGTATTTCGAACAACAGATAACGGAATATAAAAAAACAGTGGCTGCGTAAATGTTAAATAAATACCTAATGAAAATGCTTGGAGTTTTCGAATTACATCAAAGGTAGGAGAAGACATTTAAAAATACTATCGGCCTATGTTCTTATTTTACATTTTTCCCATATTTGGGGTGAACTTTTATTAATTTCAACTGTATTGGCCAATTAGGTGTGCCATAATACTAACAGTTTCGGATTGGGTGTAATAAATCTAGAGTCCCATGCTGGGCGCCATTTTCTCAATAGTCCCTTGCTGGGCGCCACTTTCTAATATGTCACACGTTGGGCGCCACTATATTAATATTCCTCTACATTTCACTCGTATTTGCACCAAAACAAGATGAGTAATTCCTTTGTTGTAAGTACGACTTTGTTTCTAAGAAACTATATGTAAGTCCAGCAATAAAATTCGACTACAAAATATCATCAGCTAAAATGTGTGAAACTACAGATTTCTTATTATATACCCCATAAAACAAACGACGAAAATAAATAATGATATATGAAGAATAAAGTAGGTACAACGATATTTTGTAACAGTTCCATACTCACTGTTCCAGAGTGTCAACCAAAAAGAGCCTTCCGCCATTACACCACAACATCGCAGTTGCGCGCGCACTCTGTTTATAATCCACTTAGTTTCGATTTGACATCATCTTCCAACACCGAGCTGTTAATCTAATATACACTCAATTTATTTTGTCGGAAGGTTTGAAGTTAAATGGCTGAAATGCGATATTGATACTAGAGGATTACGCGGTTCTGTTTGGGAATTAATTTGAAATTAAATTGGTTTAATTGTTGCAACCAGGTCTGTCTAACTAATGTCAAAACTGATGTTCCAATTACTAAAATTTGTGATTTAAGAAAAAACCTGTGGAATAAGCACAAGGCTTTTTCATAAATGAGTCCTTTTCGCTTTGCTGTTTTTTTAACCTTTTGAACGCCAGAGCATAAACGCACGCGCCCTCCACGCCAAGCCACAATTTCATCTACCACTTTGTCACATATTTGTGTCGTCTGGCGTACAGGGCACGCGTTTGCTTGTCACTGTGCAAAGGTGACAATCGCGTTTAAAAAGTAAAAATTATTAAATTAATTAACAAAAAAATAAAAAAAGTAATTAATTTTTAGGTCTTACGGTCTCACAAACTTATGTTTGCTACTCGATTAAATTTATTGTTTCCTGTCTACCCCATTTGAGCTACCACCAAAATAGAATCATTAGATTTGATTAATCCTATACGTTGTTTATCTTTCTGTAACTATCTCATCTATAAACTACGCATTGCATTTATCTTTACGCATCTTAGGTAAAGTTTGGCAACGTCATTAATCCATAAATAAAAAAATGGTGACGTGCTAGGATTACTAAAAAGCTTACAGCAGCACATACCTTGCTGTGGTTGACGTCGGCAAACGTCATTGTTTATTGATTTTCTGAATGGTTTAATTATCTTACTGAATAACAGGCATCAATGTCGTATTTCCGTGCCTCGTGAATTCATCAAGTTTTTGAGCTTCTTCTTGTGTCGAAGACAATTCAAATTGAGTCAGCTTAAAATGGCAATTAGTTTGGCATTTTCAGTAGCGTCCATCAGCTCATGTGATGTGCAAACAACAGGACAGGCAGGACACAAGATTTTATGTGTCTGTCTGTCTGTCCATTATCTATTGATTTCCAAAAATATCTACACAGTTCCAAATTAGCCGTGAGGAAGTGCAATTAATGCGGGATCATTCTTTTTATATCGTCTTTTCAACCAATAAAATGTCTCATCATTCTTTACGCCAAACGCCTCTGCAGAATATGCCCCAGGACCTATCCTGCCAATCTTGCATCACCACACCACCTGCACCTTCCAGGATTTAAACGAAGTCAACGAGGGCGTCAGAGCAGCTTTAGACTGGCCTTTTTTGACAATTTTTCAATGTTTTTTTTTTACATTTTTGAGCTAATTTTAAAAAAAGAAGAGATTTTGTATCGATTCGATTTCTTCGTGATTACTGGTCCGATTTAAGTGACTCTTTTTCATAGAGGAAGCTTGCGTAGTGGTCCCATATAAAAAAAAATATTAACTTTGCTTCGGTCTCGTCCAGCATTCGTAATAATCAACTTATTACTTCAGGAAGTTAAGTTAGTTCCACTTTTGAGTGTATTTTTCCGGTTATTTTTAAGTCGGTTATTTTTTTAGAAAATTTATTATAAACAGATAGACAAACAAACTTCTTTCTACATCACAAAAGAGATAAATACCTCGTAGGTATTACTTTCATTACACGCTGCCAACACAAACTTGACCTAATCTTTATGGGCATAAGCTTTAAAATCAATGACACGTGTGTGGTGTCATTTGATCACTCTCCCTTAATGGAAAGCCTAATTGATGGAGGTTTTCAAATGGAGGTTACCGTGATTATACCAGTACGGTTAACGTGCTAATTGAGAAGGTGGAAATATTTACTTACCACGCATTATCTGCCCAACCTTTTCACAATTATGTTGGGGTCGGCTTCCAGTCTAACCGGTTGCAGCTGAATACCAGTATTTTACATGGAGCGACTGCCTATCTGAGTTTTACAACCCTGGATAACACCATAACTCTTTGTAATACTGGTTGTGAGACTTTCAGGCTTTTGTAAAGACTGTAAATAATCTACAAATGACAGCGGCCACGAAGTTCCGTGGTCACCCAACTGCTACGGACTGACATCCTGAATCTTTGATCAACCGTAAGCGGCTGTTATCTACACTAATATTATAAAGAGGAAAGATTTGTATTTTTGCGTGTGTGTATGTTTGTAATGAAAAAACTCAAAAACTAATGCGCCGATTTAAAAAATTATTTCACTATTAGAAAGCTATATTCACCTTGAGTAACATAGGCTATATTTTATCCCCGTACTCCCACGGGAACGGGAACTCATCATCATCATCATCAGCCTATTAATGTTCCCACTGCTGGGACACATGCCTCCTCTCTAAGAGAGGGAATGGGCTATAATCTACCACGCGGGCCCAGTGCGGATTGGTAGATGTCACATGTCTTCGAATTTTTTGGTTCTAGGACATGCCGGTTATCTCACGATGTTTTCCTTCACCGTTTTGAGAGCAGTGGTGATGGAATAAATTACACAAAGTAATGCGCCTGCCTGGGTTCGAACCCACGACTTACTGTTCGTAAGTCGGTGTCGCCACCATTGGGCCACCGCTGCTCAACGGGAACTACGCGAGTGAAATTACCTATAAGCCCACCTCGTAGTACAGTCCTCATAACTGCATACTCCATTTTTTGGCCTCTTAGCTACATTATAGTTACCTAAACTAACTTCTATGTCCCGTAGGAAAGGAGCAATCTAAAGAACACCTCCTTCTCCTCATGCTTCGCCCACGTTCATACATCACTGTTGATACAGGCTTGCCGTTTCGGAGTACTACACACCTAACCTTTTTGAAGGACGTTGCCATGGTTACCAGTCTTATTATTGAGCGCTGTTGCATAGTTTTAACGGTCTTTTAGCATGATATCTTGTATTGTATCGGATCGTTTAGAGATATGTCTGTTTTCATTCGGGCAAAATTTTAGGCGTTTAGCAGTCGATGGGCAATGCTGTTCATCACCAATGGATGAAAAACAACGTGGATTGTGCAGGCAAGACAGGAACGGTCATTTCTCTCCGGCGGACAAAATCTCCATCGACTGCTTAGCGCTATAAGTCCAACATAACTTAGTAACTTTTAAGAGGATTTGAATAAATACTTTTTTAATAATGTAATAAAACAAATTGGCCATGAAACAATCTTGCATTTTGAATAAATACTACGTACATTTTGTTAACACTATTTTTTGTGAATTTATTACATACATTTATTTATTACAATAAAACTGGCGTAATATTATAAATCTCTAAAAATAGTCATTCACCCAGCTTGAAAACTATTTTTAGAGAATCTTTTTTTGACAAAATAAGCAATTGTTTGACTAGAATGGTAAGACGGATCATAATACTTAGTTGTAATTTGACTACTTAGTAATAGTTTTGGTATAAGTAGTTCCTTTTGAGAGCATGTGCGTAAAATAAAATATTTCTAACTTTTCGTGAGATGAGCTGTTATTTCACTCAGCACAATAAATTAAAAACAAACCATTTGGAGAAATAATCTAATTTCATTTTTTTTTAATTTAAGCAGCACTGTCACTCAAAAGTGGACTGTTTTTCTTCTATTTCTAAACACCAAATACAATTTAAAAAAAAAAAGTAAAACATTTCAAAATTGGAGCAATTTTTAGACAAGAATTTCAGTTATACTAGTTTCCATACCCATCTATTTAAAAAATACCAGCAAAGAGAACAATTAAAAAAAACCACAAAACATAAATAAAAAATTGACTATCTGTTCTTTGTATATTTTACACGGTGATAATTGTTGTTACATAATACTTATTTATTTTTAATTATTTACTTATAGCCAAGGTTTTTGAACGCCGGTTCGTCGTTGAGATTGTGTTCGAAGAAAGGGCTCTCCCGGAAGATCACTGACGCATCAGCTATGTGCATTTGTCTCTTGCCATATCTGAAAGAAACAAAAAAAAAAAATATTTAAAACATAACATAAAATCACTGTGTAGGGATAGTACCTACTTATACTCACATAACATAACATCACGACTGTATTACTCGAAGGTTAAGGCAGAGGTATACCTAATAGTACACACAAATTTCGCCAATAACAATGGGTTTAAGTAAGTCCCACGTTATAGCGGGCGAGCCTATCTACTGCCATCAACCATCAACAAATTCCTGCAGGCCTAGCCAAGTTACAAACGATTCGTATCGATTCTCTTTCTACAATCGTAAACGTTAAGTCACGTGGTCAAAACAAACGAATAGAAACTTTGTAGACCAGCAGGCCTAGCCAAGTTACAAACGATTCGTATCGAATCTCTTTCTACAATCGTAAACGTTAAGTCATGTGGTCAAAACGAGCAAAATATAAATACTTCGTAGACAAGTTTACATCGGTTAAGATGATAGAATGAAATGTATTCGTTTCTACAATCGTGATTGCTACATCCCATATAAATCTTAGCCAACTTACAGTTTTGTCTGAACTTAAAAGTTTCTATTCGTTTGTTTCGACCACGTGACTTAACGTTGAAATTGTCGCGAAAGCGAAGGAATATAGCCTTTATGTACCTAATACTAATTAGTTATGACGTGGCGTGAGGTGAGAGAAAGAGGGGATAGCGCGCGGCAGTGGACCGCGCGTGCGCACCCGAGTAATTGGGCCTGAGGGTCGGAGCTAGCAGTACACAGGTGAGCAAACTTGGTAATTCAGTGCATGTGTCTTCAGATTGACCAGATATTCAGTTTATAGTGAATTCCAATGTTGTTGTGTGTGTATTGTTTACCAGCGATCAGATTCAGAAATGATACCAAATCATAAACCAGCTGCGAGGCTCGGGGTGGCTATAAGGGGAGGTTGGAGGCCACTTTGGGAGGACACCCAGAATTATCATTGCGATGATAATTCAGTAACCGTTATTCAGTTGAAACCACTTAACATGAATCCAACGTTCGTTGGATTCAAATCATATCGTACCTGGGCTTATTTCAGAGACATAAGGTACTTTAGGTTCAGATATTCGTCACTAAAGGGTACGTGGCGACATGGTGGAGATGCTGGGATCTCATTATTATAGTTTAAAAAATAATGTTTGGTTCAGTTTCAAAAATAAAATTATGCGGGTACATCGAAATTGTGTTCTGCGCTTCAAAGAATTAGGTCACCAGTTTAACAGTGTCCGAATACCCGCTATACTCACCAAATAAATTCAAAAATGGAACAGCCGGATCATTTGAGCGGAACATTGTCAACAAAACACAAACTCGCATTGTTCTAAGCTATTGTCAATGTTAATTAAATTTGTTCAGTGTTAATTAGGTAGATTATGACTGTTTTCTTAAATACATTATTAGTATGGTTTAGTAAACATTTATTTAGTAAATCCGAGTGCACAATGTACGAATGAAGTGTAATAAATAATTATTCCTTTTACGTTGTGTAATGACCAACGATATTAGTGAAGTTTATTAGTTAATTATATTATACGTTTGACATTAAATATTAGTATCAAATGAGTATTACTACTAAGTAAATAGACTTTATTTAGTGAACCAAATAAGATTTTAGATTTAGTTTAATAGTCTTTTACTTAAAGTAAAAATAGTGTTTGATGAATTTAATTTACTTCTTTCAGTTGATTTGTGCAGTTTGTTGGTATATTGAATTTCATAAGAATCTCATACCAATTTATATTGTTTTAGATACTCGGAAATCGGGATATACTTTACTAAGAGAATGATCCATGTCTGTGATATTACTTAGCTAGTACCTACTCTATTAATAATGGAAAACGCTATCCGATCTCGTTTACAAATTATTTACGAATCCCTCCAATCAAAGATTAGCTCTGCTCAGTGTGCCCTAACGGAATTATCAGAAGAAGATCCCAACTATAAAGGATTAGAACTAATTGGCGCTAAACTAAAAGGTTCAAATGAGATGTTTGTTTCGGAAATTCGTAATTATTTATTTATTTATTCAGTAGTATACATACATATCATACATTTAAGTTGGTGCCAACATAAACTCATTAGAGTTTTACCGTGCACCAAGATCATCGACTACATAATTTAGAAATAGATCCACTTAGGTAGGTACTTGGTTAAAAATAAAGAAACAACCTATATTGTAAATTGATTAAAGAAATCAACGTTGAAGAAATTAGTCAGTACACGGCCACACAGATTCAAGCCGAAGAATTGATAGCAGAAATAGATATAAATATTAAACAGAATAATCGAAACTGTGCGCTGGTTTTTACAAATAATGACAACAATGTTAACACAATTAGTAAGTTACCAAAAATGGAGTTAAGCAAGTTTGACGGGGATGTTCTAAAGTGGTACCAATTTTGGGATCAGTTTTCATCAAATGTTGATAAAAGAAATATTAATGATGTCGATAAACTGTTATACCTTCAATCGATTCTTGAGGGTGACGCGAAACAGGCACTTGATGGGTTGGACACGACAGACAAAAACTATCGTATTGCTGTCGACACATTAAAAGAACGGTATGGCAAACCTAGCGTGATTATTGATGCTCATTATGTAGCTCTTTATAGAATTAAATCAGCGGAATCTAGTCAGGTTAAAGAATGTAGGCACGTCCTAAATGAAATTGAGAGACATCTTAGGGTATTAAGTTCTTTAGGCGAAGATGTAAATCACAATCATCTTAGAGTAATGATTTTAGAAAAGTTCCCCGAGGACCTCATTTACGAATTAAGGATGAAGTTATCTGGCGAAGATCAGTCTATTGATAGTATCAGAAAGTTGTTAGAGTATACCATATCGGCTAGGGAAACTTCAAATAGATTAAAGAAAACTGCAGAAGGTACTAAAAATACAACAACTAGCGAAGACAAACAGGCTTCTGAAAATATGACAATAGGATCATTACATGTTAGATCGGAAGAGACTAGAGATAATAAAAGGCGTAGATTTACATCGAGTAGAAAGGAAAAAGCTAGGTATGAAAATAGACAGTATAATAAACTGCCCCCTCGGAAAAGACCACATGACGGCGACAAGTCCGATGAGCCACCTAGAAAGAAATCAATTAAATGTATATTTTGTAAGCAGAATCATTTTAATGATGAGTGCAGTGTGCACAAAACCTTGCAGGAAAGAAAGGATCAATTAGGAAACCGTTGTTATAATTGTTTCAGTGAAGGCCATAGGGCTGACAATTGCCGTGCCAAGCGGAAATGTCGACATTGTAATAAGTTTGGCAATCATAACCGAGCATTAAGCCCAACTAAATTAACACAGCCAGTGAAGTTCGTACCAACTGATGTAAGTATGTAAGGTCATACTAATAATGCCCATAACACTACGCTGTTGCAGACAGCACTAGTAATTGTTAATAATTTAGAATCGAAAACAAAACTACAATGTAGGGTGTTGCTCGATTGTGGTAGCCAGCGCTCAGTTATAACGGAACATATGACTAATTTACTGAAACTACCTTTTACAGATCAAATTAATTTATCAATATTCACATTTGGAAACAAATCGCCACATCTTATATATATAGGACTTTTAAGTCCTATAGTACAGTTTAGCATTACAACTCGAATAGGATTAACTCGTCTTATTCATGCAAATGTAGTACCTCATATTACTCAGAGTATAAAAGCACCAACTTTTTATGATTTAGACAAAATGAAAAGTAAAGATCGTATAATGGCTGATGATGGGTCTGGTGGCAACAAATAGATATTTTAATCGGAAACGATTATTATCACTCATTTATGTCACAAGAAAAGATAACGGTCACTCAAGATCTGTTCTTGGTTAATTCAGATTTTGGTTGGGTATGGTCTGGAAGAATTAGTGAGAACATTGATAGTTTCGATCAGCTAACTGTATTGACCTACTTTCAATCAGATGGGTCATTTGATACTAAATTAAACGAACCCGATCTCCCCCTAAAACTAGATGATATTAAACAGTTATGGGACCTTGAATCAATAGGCATCACAGATTCCCCGAAAACTACTCGCGATGAAGAAGCAATTAGGCAGTTTAATGAAACTGTTCAGTACCAAAAAAACAGATACCACGTTCAATGGCCGTGGACTGAAGTACCACCAAATCTTCCAAATAATCTAGGCTTAGCTTGGGGTCGGCTCTATAGTTTAATTAAACGATTGGATAATTCAGATTTAAAGGCATACGACCAGGTCATTCAAAAACAGCTACAGTCTAAAATAATTGAGGTTGTACCAAATTCAAAGATGGCACAGAACCATCCCGTTCACTATCTTCCTCAACATTGTGTTCTTGGCCGTGACAAGCCCAAAAAGCTCCGTATTGTTTATGACGCCTCAGCTAAAACTGCAGATAATCCAAGTTTAAACGAATGCCTATATAGGGGTCCACTTATGTTGGAGGATCTTACAGGATTGCTAATTAAGTTCAGAGAACACCCTATAGAAATTGTTGCAGATGTCGAGAAAGCTTTCCTACAGTTAGGTCTACAAGATTCAGATAGGGATGTAACACGATTTCTTTGGTTCAAAGAAGTAAATAGTACAGTTAACCCAGATAATGTTGTGCACTTACGTTTTTGTCGAGTCCCATTCGGTGTCATATCAAGTCCATTTTTACTGAATGCTACGATCAAATATCACTTAAATAAATCGAACAACATACTTCTAAAACACATTGCGGACGACATTTATGTAGACAATATTGTAACTGGCGCACAGACAATTTCAGACGCAAATAAACTGTACTGTGCTGCTAAAGAATCATTTGATAGTTTGTCCATGAATTTGCGTGAATGGAATTCAAATTCAAAAGAACTTGTTTCTTCCATACCAGATAAGTTTAGAGCAGAAGACCGTGAACACATAAAAGTTCTCGGTCTAATATGGAACATCCACAAAGATCAGTTATATTTAAAATCTAACTTCAATACAGACATAACAGGCAGAGTTCTGTCAAAAGGAGACGTGTTAAGGGTCATTGCTTCAATTTATGATCCGTGTGGTCTCGCAGTTCCGGTAGTTCTTCCAGCAAAACTATTCTTTCAAAAATTATGGAAAGAAAAGGTTAAATGGGATGTCAAATTAAGTGATAGTCTACTAATGGAATGGCAAAAAATAGCATCAAACTTAGAATGTCTAAAGAATATTCATGTTGATCGTTATTTTGCCCAAGGTTTAAATAAACGCCAAGTCGCGGAGCAAATTCAATACGAACTACATTGTTTTACGGATTCGTCTTTGCATGCTTATGCAGCAGTAATTTATTTACGTGGTACTTTACACACTAATAATATTGTCAATTTTGTTATTGGCAAGTCTAGATTAGTGCCGTTAAAGGACCAACATCACTTACAGATCCCAAGATTAGAATTGCTAGGAGTACTAATCGGGTGCCGACTTATAGGTTATGTTACAAAAAATTTACGTTTAAAAATTAAAGCACAATATTTGTGGACTGATAGTCAAGTAGTAATTGCCTGGCTCAAGTCAGATAAATTACTTCCACCATTTGTAGCACGTAGAATCAATGAAATAAAACAGAACAAGACTTTACAAATCAGATATGTGCCAACTCAATTAAATCCATCGGATATAGGCACTAGGACGGAACGGGTAGATTGTTACAATAGATGGCTCATAGGACCTGATTTTTTAACGAGTAATTCAAATCAGTGGCCTAAAATTCAAAATAATAATATAAATACTAAAATTTCAATTGCCGGGGAGGGTCTTTCGAACTCAATACCTTTAGATAAAAAGATACCAAGTCTAGATATTATAGAACCAATGATGGTAGTTGATCCAGACAAAATAGAGAGTAACATATTAGAAATTCAGACTAAAAATTTCCCCAAAGAAGTTGAGGGTATCACAACAAACTTATCAAGATCACTGAAATTATATAAAGACGAAGAAGGACTTATTAGGTGTAAAGGTAGATTTAGATACACGAATATGTCACATTATCAAAAAGAGCCTATACTACTTCCAAAAGATTCCGATTTCACGCACAAAATTATAACTGAACTGCATCAGAAGAACTATCATGTAGGTGTCTCTCATACCTTAGCTCTATTAAGACAAAAGTTTTGGGTGCCACACGGACGGTCAACAGTTCAAAGAGTCATAAGAAAGTGTCGACAGTGTATGAAATACGCTGGTGGTCCATTCAAATTACCACCTATGCCTGATCTACCAGCAGAAAGAGTCAACCTTAGTCTTCCGTTCGCCTTTACCGGCCTAGATTATTTTGGTCCATTGTTTGTGGATGAGAGTAGTAAAGAAAAACGCTGGGTATGCCTGTTTACATGCCTAACAATTAGGGCAATACATTTGGAGGTTGTTAAAGACTTAACAGCGGAAGAATGTTTACTAGCCATTAGGAGGTTCGTTGCTGTAAGGGGCTTACCTCAATTATTCGTGTCAGACAATGCCACGCAATTTAAACTTACAGCAGAAGTGTAAACTTCAGATTATTGTATTCAGAACCTCTTGCGGTGGAAATTTATCCCAGAGTTAGCTCCATGGTTTGGAGGATTTTATGAACGACTCATAGGTTTAGTCAAGCACAGTATGTGCACAGTAATGAAGGAACTTGAGGCTGTAATTTATACGAGGCCACTAACTACTGTAGGCGCGGAGTTAGAGCACATATTGACTCCTTCAGATTTCCTACGTGTGGGCGGAACGTTAACTACTGAAGTTACAGATCGTGCGTTCTTAGAATCAGCTACAGTTACCAAGACAAACCTAATCGATGGATGGAAACGTGGTCAAATCATCATCTCAGAATTCGCCAAAATGTTCACTAATCAATACTTGACTAGCCTCCGTGAACGTAGTGACAAGCACAAACAACCTAGAGTTGTTGTTAATAGGCCACCAAAGTTAGCAGAGAAAGTTCAAATTAAATCAGATAGTAATAGGGCACATTGGAAAGTTGGAAAAATAGCAGAATTGATAAGAGGATCGGATAGGCAGATTAGAGTAGCCAAAGTTAAATTACCATCAGGAGAAACATTGACCCGTTCAGTAGGGCATCTGTTTCCGTTGGAGATGGACGATCAAATTACAGAATCGTCCCCAGAGCAGAATGTTCCGCCAGTCAAAATCAGTTCGCAATCTGAAGATTTTCAGAAGGAACAATCAGTACAAAACGACCACCCAGTCGGTTTTGACCAAGAGTCTCGAAGTACTCAAGACGATGAACCAGTCATCAATGATACACCCATATTTCAATCGGTACAAGACACCAGTAGACGACCAATCAGGGCATCAGCAGCCAAGGCAAAAGAAAGAGTTAAACAGTGGACATCTCAGTTGATGAGCAGATTGTTTCAATAATTAGTAATAATTTAAAGTTGTGAATCAGTTTAAATCAGTTGGATTCCGTGTGAATCAGTTTAAATCAGTTGGATTCCGTTGGAATCAGTTGGCATCAGTTGGAATCAGTTGAGAATCAGTTGTAATCAGTAACCCTGGTAATCATAACCCATTATCACTCCGAAAATGTTGTAAACATATTTATGATCTTGATTAAACAATTATTTCACTTGATCCGATTTTTAAATTATCTTTCCCTTGGGCGGGAGTGTCGCGAAAGCGAAGGAATATAGCCTTTATGTACCTAATACTAATTAGTTATGACGTGGCGTGAGGTGAGAGAAAGAGGGGATAGCGCGCGGCAGTGGACCGCGCGTGCGCACCCGAGTAATTGGGCCTGAGGGTCGGAGCTAGCAGTACACAGGTGAGCAAACTTGGTAATTCAGTGCATGTGTCTTCAGATTGACCAGATATTCAGTTTATAGTGAATTCCAATGTTGTTGTGTGTGTATTGTTTACCAGCGATCAGATTCAGAAATGATACCAAATCATAAACCAGCTGCGAGGCTCGGGGTGGCTATAAGGGGAGGTTGGAGGCCACTTTGGGAGGACACCCAGAATTATCATTGCGATGATAATTCAGTAACCGTTATTCAGTTGAAACCACTTAACATGAATCCAACGTTCGTTGGATTCAAATCATATCGTACCTGGGCTTATTTCAGAGACATAAGGTACTTTAGGTTCAGATATTCGTCACTAAAGGGTACGTGGCGACAGAAATGATGTCATTCCCATACATTTGGGTAGTTTTCTATTAGCGTTAACGATTGTAGATTGTCAACTTGGCTAAGCCTAAAGTTTACATCAATCAAGATGATAGAATGAAATGTATTCGTTTCTATAATCGTAATCGCTACATCCCATATAAATCGTAGCCAACTTACAGTTTTGACTGAACTTAGTTACTATTCGTTTGTTTTGACCACGTGACTTTATGTTGAAATGATGTCATTCCCATATATTGGTTAGTTTTCTATGCGTTAACGATTGTAGATTGTCAACTTGGCTAAGCCTACTGATGGGAAAACCCAATAACAATTTGCTCGACCTGGGAATCGAACCTAGGAACTTATGCTTAGCAGTCGCGATTGCGACATTTGCGACCACTAGACCGACGTGGCACCTACACTCACATTTCGCTAGTTTTGTTTAAGTCCCTTAAATCGTGGAGTCATCAACCGAGTATCTACAAATTTAGACTCCCGGTTTCTATTGAGGAAATTCTTGGTAGATAAACCCTACATTTTTTTTATTTAAAGATCACTGAAAGACTTGATTTCTTACTGGAAATCATTAATCGAAATGGAACGCGCTACCACCGATGACGCCGTGGTATTGTGCACGTATTTTTTACTAATTCTACGAATAGGGTAGATGACAAAAAAGTCCGTCAGATAGATTTCAAAAAAAATTTGAAATGAAATGAAATTTATTTATTTGCCAGAATATAGGTGTTTACATGATAATTGGTAAAATAATTTTAGTTTCACTATATATTGGACACACATTTTTTTATTTTTTCACGTAAACAAAAAATGAAGACAATACAGTACGTCGAAAACTCGTGTGACATCCCATTTGAGTACATTTTTTACTCGAATGTGACGTCACAAGCCCCACTCACGATCTTTGACACGTTTTATCTTCGTCAATTTTTATTAATTTGATAAAACAAAAAACACGTATCCAATATTTTTCGATAATCTAACTGACGGACTAAACATAATCATATTTTTTTTAGTCAGTCATCAATCATCCTTAATACGATAGATTTTATATTTGAATGAAATTTGGAACAATAAGGTCTTATAAATCAAAAGGTTTCACATATTTCGCTTACTTCATTCAGCATGTATAACGGACAATCGGTTTTATGTATACCTTGTTCCACTATTAACCTTATCTGGCCAAGGCTTGTGTTTCAATAACGTGTGTAATACTACTCTGTGAAACTTTCTACAAAGCTGCCTGCCTGTGATAAAAAGTTCAGCGTCAAGTTGGTAGGTGGCGCTGTTTACTTCGAATAGAGACATCTACCGTCAAATAGCGAAATTAAAAGTTTACAAAATGGTACTGGCGTAAAGTAACTGCGTTCCCCTAAGGGAAATTTTCATATGAAATACGTTGTCTAATGAGATTAAATATTTAAACTAAGAGAAAAAAAAGTTTCACTATTAGGAACACGCGTCAGTGAAAAGAAAATTCATGTAAAAAAGAAGATAACTAATTTTCAATAAGAATGACGCCCAACGTGGGACCACTTAATATAATGGCGCCCAACATGGGGCACTTTAAGTTACTTTATATTTCTTACTTTGCTCTTTTAAACATCCGAACTAAGACATATTTTATAAATAAATATAAAAATATGTCGTAGATGAACCGAAAACAACAAATAACTCATATTTTTTTCCTTAAAATTGCGCCCAACGCACAATTCACTTTGGACTGATTGTCTCTCTGAGTTAGTTGTGTTACTGGTTTTAAATTTAAACTGTACAGGTCTGGATTTTATCTAGCAAGCATTTTTTTTCATAGTTTCTGTCTTAAATATCCAGCAAACAAAGTCGGCTAGTTATTATAACGGCTACCTATATTTAAGTTGGAAACTAGTCAAGCGATCCTAATGCAAACAATTAAAACAAAATGCAAGCATAATAATGTTGTAGAGAAGAACTTTCTTTCTCACCTTCCTCTCCCATGTACAGAGTAATACTCCTGTAGCTCCTTCAGATAGTTGGAGATCTGCTCAGCGGTGTCGAAGCGCTCCGGACGGCGCGGGCGCGGGTACTGCGCCTGCGTCGCGCACGACAAGATGGCCGACAGCAGTAAGATGGCAGAAAGTAGGAGACGCATTTTGACTGAAAGAAATAGAGAATAAGGTTAGTCTCCCCAGGAATTTACCTTAAAATCTTTTGTCTTATCATCAAAGACAGGACTCGTATTGAAGACCCACAAAAAACGTCAAATGTACAAAACGTTCAGAAGCTTGTTTTATTTATACTGCTGAGTCCTGTATTAACTTTTTAAAGCGATTGCCGGGAATGTCAAGGCCCTAAGGGTACCCTTACCCACGTTACCAGAGCTTCTCAACCATGAAGGGTTTCGTACCATTGTAGTAGGGGAGCCCCCTTTAATTTTAAATTATTTATTAATATTTGTTGATAAAGCGGCCACAGAAATACACATTCTGTGAAAATTTCAACTGTCTACCTATTACGGATCATGAGATACAGCCCGCTGACAGACAGACGGACGGACAGCGGAGGCTTTGTAATAGGGTCCCGTAATCCCGTTGGTTGTACAGAACCCTAAAAACTTGCGACATGAATGTGTAGCGAAGCATAGTAGTTATCATAATCACGCCAAAGTTAGGAAATAATCCGCCATTATCACGGGTTCCGGTCCACTGCCAAACACGAGTGATACCAGACAATAGGTTTATAATGTGTTTTCAGACTTTCGATACATTACGCAACAGATTTTTTATACGTAAAGGGTGTAAAAAACCTCTTAACGAATTACATTGACTTTTCACCCCAAAAAAAGTCGTTTCCCAGCAATATTTTTTGCGTAAAGTTACTTATTTTGATGTACAGAATGCTTGGTTGACGGCTTCGTGATGAGGTTGTTTACACCCTGTATTTATCCAAACGTTGCATTGCTCGCATCTATTTGTAACTATTGTAGGTCGTGAGTTCTAACCCACGTTTTACTGTGTGTAATTTATTTTCATACTATTATTCTTCACGTTAGACCCGACGGTCTATCTTCAGGTTAAGCTATGCTTGTCTAGGTTGGTCCGTGGATGAGTGACCACCTATAACATACCGAGTTTCCTCCGTGCCTCGGAAACCACGTTAAGCCGTTGGTCCCGGCTGTCATCTGTAGATCTTTGACAGTCGTTACAGGTAGGCAGTGGCCCCAGTTTGATAACCAGTCTTGCCAAGGCGTATCGTATTACCCAGTACCAACTGGGCTGTGGAAGTCAGACCGACAGTCGCTCCATGTAAAATACAAATATCTACTCACCAGAATCCGGTTACACAACTTAGTTAGGTAAAGGCTGGACACACGCAGAGAAATTGGTGACAAACAGAACTACTAAACAATGACAGCTGATAGGGTGAGATACCAAAATGTTACTAGGATGCTAGCATTACAAAGAGTTAATGTATACCAGATTGCATAGTAGTCCTTACGATCGATCTAGTAGTCTACTTGACGTATATGGTTACAATTACATTGGCATTGTAACAGGCGCGTTATTTACCTTGTATTGTATATATATTGATATATATATTGATTATTATAATGTTTGGTCAGTTACACTAAACATCTAGTTGTCATTAATAAACCGATAGGCAAAAATAATAACAGAATGCTTTTTGTAAAGTCAACTCGCGAGTCTTGCTGTCACGGTTGCAAACAGAAGTTCTAGTTACAGTAGCGTTTTTTCTCGTATAGGTAGCCAGATATTTCTTTGCGTGCAGATGATGAAGATGATGACCATTGCTCTCGTGGCGGTGCAGGACACCGGAATGTCCCACAACCAAGAATTTAATAAACATTTACTAACCCTCACCGCTTGCAATGAATGCATCGAGTCATACTAAAGGTATGACTGAAAGAGAGAGCTTCGACAGACGACACGTGGTCTAGTCCCACAATTACCTCGAAAAGTAATCTAAAGATACCTTTCGCGATCGTTGCGACTTTTACCAACCAATACGGCCCTCGAATTTTGAATCAGGTAAGTAAAATATGACGTAATATTTTATTTAAATTCCAAAATGTATGTATTCCATTGTGTTTCTGGAGTTTGGCTGTTGGCTACTTTAGCAAGCATGAATCAAACGGTCGGTCAAGTCTTTTTAATAATTTTTATAGCTAATCCCTAACTACAGTTTCAAATTAAATATTTTAAGTCAACAGCATAAAATATTCTTTCGTTTTTTTTGCAATCAGCATGTCAGTGTCAGACTATATGTTGAACAAAATAAGATTTGCGACCGTAAAACGTATGTATTTACAGAATTGTAATCATTCAAATCATCAATACAACCCTCTCAGTTCGTTTAATCCTACCGAATGACTATTTCATGAAAAAGTTTGTCATGCAGATTTGAAAAATTTTGCATTAGAAAAACCAGTTCTTGAGCAAAAAGAAAAAAGGTCACAAACAGCGGGTTAAACTGTGATCCACACCTAATTACCATAAACATCTTTGCCAAAACCTCTTTTCAACTCCTCTATGACCTATTAACTACCCACATGTAAAACAACAAATATATACCCGTGGTTATTAATGAAATTACCAGAACGCCTATAGGCCATAACTGTGAAGAGGTGTGCACACAATGGCCCATGTTTGTGGAGCTCTCGATTGGACCACAACGTTTGTGTTAAAATTAACAATGAGCTTTTACAATGTGGGGAAATATCAGAGAGGTGAGTATTTTCCGCAATTATTGAGAGGTAATAGTTAAATGAAATGGCTTTGCCCAGCAGTGGGAAGATACAGGGTAAAGGTTGCCGTCCGTCCGTCTCATGACGACAGGCCGTGTCGACGGCGCGTTCGTGTTCCACGCGCGCCTCAAAGAGAGTCAGCAAAAGGGAAGGGGTCCGCAAGGGCCGATGCCTGCCGGGGCTGCGTTACTGTTCACAAGAGATACCGTGGCCCCGCGGAACACAAAGGGCGATGAAGGAACATGGATGGGTTTTAGACAGTAAAAGTCTGACACTCCTTCCTGCTCCGCCCAGAGCGGGTCATTTGATGATTTCCCATCCGAAAATAAAAAAAAGGTAGGTAGGTTAGTATATTATCGCAACATATATGTCTACATTGTAATCTGTTTACTTACTTAAATTGGTGTCACTGGTTAACGCAAGTAACTCATAACTAATTAGATATAATACATGTGGAAGCTTGTAATTAGCAAATGTCACTACTCATGCATGATATTCAAGCTTGTTATTAGTCTGTAAGCTTTCTTTAAAATTTTGTAAATAAATAACGGTGACCAGTATTAGTTAATGAGCAAAATTCTTACAGTGTTAAATCGGAACTCGGAAATTCGCCAATTGAATGAGTGTTTCCAAAAAAAAACTGCATCCAAATCGGTTCACCCGTTTAGGAGCTACGGCGTCACAAACAGACACACACATAGCGGTCAAACTGCACACCCCTCTTTTTGCATCGGGGCATAAAAAATAGTCAAGTTTTGACATTTTGGTTTTCGTGATCATTCTTTTAGCGACCCCAAATAACATGGGACAAGTGCAGGATGTTGAAATAAATGATGACCTGGATGACCGCTTATTGCTTACCAAGGCACGGATGCTCTCGACACTGTTATGGTATGGTCACCTATCCATGAACCGACCTCGGCAAACGTAGCTCATCTTTGACTGTTATTTTGTACTTTTATCGAGTGGTTAGTGCCGAACCTGGTGTCCGAGTTTTAAGCCACCCTGGCCACTGATTTGGGTTTACATGCCGTCGAGAAATATCTCTCAGGCATGTTTCCTAACGATGTTTTCCTTCACCAAAGCAAGTCAGAATTATACAGTACGCATAATGAATTCGAAAAATCAGAGGTGCGTGTCTTGGGTTCGAACTCGAGACCTATGACTTGGCAGTCCGACGGTCACACCACTAGACTGTCACTGCTATTATAAAAACCACGAGTCCCAATGAAAAAAATAATCACGATGGAAAAGTACTTGAGAAAATTAAAGCATGCAATTCCAAGTTTCCAACGAGCTATCAAAAATAATCATCGTGTAGAAATAGTTCCCGAGTTTTATTGTAGACTAAATAGATTAACTTTTACAACACTAGTACTAGATTCCCATCACTAATTACCACTATCGTGGGTTGTAAACTAGTGATGTACCCATCGATAACAAATGTCACATGAAACAGATAGAGGGGGAGCTTTATCGATAATATGAAGTATCGATAGTCCTAGCTTTACGTGATTATCTTGATTAGTTTTTAATGTTTAATCTTTTAATTCGTTGTGTGGGCTTTGATATATTAATTAGGATATTGAGTGTTAGTGGAGGTTGTAAAAATTTTAGTGGATTTCTGATGTCTGGGGGACTGGCAATTATGGTTTATCAAAATCAAAGCATTTATTTCAAGTAGGCCAGTTACACTTTCCCTGGGGCACTTTTGAATTGTCGAAACAAAGATGAAAATTAAACGTAGCTACAGTCCCAGTCACAAGACATAAAAACTGTGAAAGTACTAGCGTAGATCTCTATGGAGAAGAACGGGCAAGAAACTCCATTGACACTCTTTTAAATCAAAATATTGTAACAACATCTTGGCATGACATCAAAGTGGTGTAGAGATTTTATTTGCTAAAACGGGTGGATATCCTGTTCATTTACGTGTTAGATAATTAGTCGTACCATCACGCCTGTTATCGATTAAGCGACGGCAGAGCACGAGGTCCTGGGTTCGATTCCCGGGTCGGGCAAATTGTTATTGGGTTAGGTTGGGTTGGGTTGTGGTTGCAGGGTTGAGTTTGGGTTGGGTTAATTGTTGTTGCTAGGTTGGTTGGGTTGGGTTTGGGTTGGGTTGGGTTGTGTTATGCTTGGGTAATATCGGGAGCTCAAAAACAATAAATAATCACGGAAGATATCCCGTAAGTGACATTTTAAGTATAGTTATGAACCGTGAAAGCTTAAAACAGTGTTTTTATTGGGTTTTCCATTGAGAATTTCTCAGTAGCAGCCATCGAGTCTGGATTTGTGCCCCGTTGATGGCAATTGGCTCGCCCCCTATTACATGGGACTTAAACATAGCTGGCGAAATGTGGGTGTACTATTAAGTAGAACTCTGCCTAGCCCTTCGGGGATTACAGAAGTGATGTTATATTATGATTAAGCAGAGGTATACAACATAGTACAGTCACATTTCTTTAGTAATGCATGAATATAATTATATTTATACAGACTTACATCAACACAAGTTTTCACCATATGAATCTATCCCACACACTCTAAAACACACCCATACATAGATACATAAATAGGCCACATCTTAGTTGCATGAGCTAGTGAATATAGTATTGTAATTAAATGATGATATACTGTGCTCGTCTTACAACTACTGTAACATGTTCAAAGTGTAGGCGAGGACGCTCGCACCCTAAACACAAGTTAAATCTTACATTGGGTGCCAGAGCTCATCGTAAACACTCTTTTCCCTAGTTGTAACGCTGCATAGTGCTTAGATAAGTGTTTCCTGTACAATGATTGAAAGAAATAAATATATTTTTATTTTTTATTTTTATAATAAAATAAAAAAGCATGAATATAATAGAAGCAAGCCTATTACCATCAATTACCGAGCCAATCGAGATTTTCCCTAATTTTACCGGTCGGTACAAACACTTATTTAAACACACCAAAAAGATCTTTAAGTAGGTATAACAATTAATACGATCGTCATTAGATGATCGATACAAGTTCTTTGATGGTCAATTAAATCTTGGTATGTATGTCTGTTACCCTTTCAAACCTAAACGGCTCGACAATATTGGACGAGATTTGGCAAATGGATCGGTTATTACCTATAGGTAAGGACATCAAATACCTACGTTTTATCCCAGTAGAACGTTCCGTTGGGATACTTTCCGAACACCAGTCGAGTGTAGTCGAAGAAAGTTAGTAGGTAATACTATGTATAAAATGCAGTTGAATTTAACTCGCTAAACTTGTAATCTCTCATCAAGGTTATCAAAAGAGAGCTGCTTACAAGGTAAACGATTTAAATGTGTTTCACAAACTAATTACAAACTTCAAAGGTGTTTTCAGACGCCATCTTGTTTTCTGGTGACGTAAGCAGGTTATACTTGAAAGAGTTTACACTCTTAACTTTTTCTACGAGGTGGTTTCAAAGTGTGGTGAGTCAGCAAGTCTGACTCGCCACATCTCGTAGAGACATCTGTGATCACCACATTCTGAGTCAGAATCCATCTCATCATCAACATCATCAGCCTAGCCTTTTCCCTACTATTTTGGGGTCGGCTTCCAGTCTCGGTAACTGGGTACCAGTATTTTACATGGAGCGACTGCCTATCTGACCTCCACAACACAGTTAGGACTGGGTAATACGACACCCCTTGGTAAAACAGGACTTTTTGGGCCACTGACTACTTGTAACGACTGTCAAAGATCAGACAACCTGTATAATAAAGGATGAAACAGATCATTCACGAAGCCGTCAACCAAGCATTCTGTACATCAAAGTAAGTAATACGCAAAAATTATTGCTGGGAAACAAGTTTTGTTTTTGGGGTGAAAAAACACGATTTACGTAAGGACTCAATGTAACGCACTCAAAACATTGTGCTGCATTGAATAGTACGGGGGTCGTGGAGGTGTTTAAAGTGAAGTTGTAACGTTAAAATCTTGTTAAAAAAAAACTTTCGAAAGAGTTGGAACTTTAACCCCCAATATCTCCGTAACTAGAAGGTTCCCAGGTACGGTCTAGAAGAAAAAAAATATCGCAATGACGAGTACAACTGCCTTTAAGGCGACTACAGGAGCTAAATTAGCAACTCTAATAGGCGAGACGACAAAAAAAAAGCTAATTATTCCGTCAGTTAGATTATCAAAAAATATTTGACCCGTGTTATTTCTTTTGTTACGTAAACCAAAATTGACGAAGATATGACGCTTTTAAAATAAATTCTCAATACGTCACGCCTAGGTATAATTTTTAACTAGTTCTGACGTCACGAGCCCCCACTCCCGAGTTTTGATGCGTTTTATCTTTTGTCAATATTCATTGATTTACAAAAACAAAAAATACGTGTCCATTAATTTCCAATACTCTAACTGACGGACTAAATAGATTTGCAATTTTTTGATACTGTCGTCATGCCTATTGTGGTTTTTTAAACTTCGTTTGAAATACTGTTAGAATAAAGTTCTAATCAGCTTGCACTACAAAGTGGTTGGTACGTCAGTCACTGCGGGCCGAATAGTGCGAAATGAGTGTTTTTTTGCGATTTACAAAAACTCTATTGATTGGACTAAAAAAATAAAACACTATCATGCTAATATGTTGCTTGTAGAATTATTTGCCAAAAAATCAGAATGATAGCATGTATTTGAGTACGCTTTTTACTCGTTAAAAGAACTTTATAGAGATACTTAATTTCGTGATTTTTTTATAATCTAAATATTTAAAATTAGTTGTATTATGTTTTCAAAACACTACTAGCATATATCCTGAAGAATATCATACATTTATCTGGTTTTGTTTATTGCAGTGAATCATATGCTTTTTTGCATTATAAAACTCGCGTTTAGCTCCCGGCGGGTGGCGGCTTCGTTAAGGGTTCTTAAACACCCATTATTATGTTGAGGTGTAGCTCAGAGACCTCTTAGTAAAACTTTTTATTAGTCCCAAGAGTTAAATAAGCTTCTAAAGAGTGCATTTGTATAATCTTTACATCTTTTAGGGGAAGCTGTACCTCTATTTGTTTGTCTATAGTCATCTGACTGTCTAACCCCCGAATACTGAAACGTCACTCAAAATTTAAGTAGCACTTATATTTAACAGATACTCAAAAGTGACGTTTGGCCATACGAAATTTAAAGTTTAGGAGCTGCTCAAATGTTAAGCAGTCCTTAAATTTTGAGTGACGTTTCAGTATTTGGGTAGGATAAGATCTTCTTTAAACCGTTAAGTTTGATCTTGCTGATTATGTAGGTACTCATTAAAATTCGTTAATTTCCATAATTTGAAACCTACTTATTTTCTTTTCTTGTTTCAGAACCGCATAAAGAAATTCGAGAATTTAAAAAAAGTCTCCTTACCATGGACCCCAAAACCAGGAACACGTAAACCTATTGCCCCTCTATTTACCAAACAATTTAACGGTTATTTTTACAATAAAAAAACCCGTTGGCAAAATGTCGGTGTTTACCGGTAAACTTGAGTAGCGTTTACCGCGCCTTTCAATGGCGCCGCGCGGGAAAATTACCCGCCAACGTACAACAAGTGGTTTAGAGATGGGATACGATGACTCCAACTCATCGTGAGTTGGAGTTATCGATATCGATGAAAAACAATTCAAGAGACTTGTTCATCATTTTCAATGACTGCCTCAGAAGTACAGTAATGATATTACAAGCCTACTACTGCCCCACTGCAGAGCAAAGTCCTTTTTTCATACAGTTATGGCAATCACCATGCAGGTTGGCGATTTCGGACTTACAAAAATTGTAATTCCAGGTTCGCTCAATGCCAATGTTTTCCTTGAGCGTTCTCATTGATGCCCAAGATGAACATAAGATGTACATAAAAATTGAAACAGTCACATTGGTAGGTACTTGTCCTAATTTGACACTAAAACCTAGCTCGTTAGAGGCAAGGCCGGGGAGGGGGGAGTTTACCGCTAAGGCGAGAGGTTAACCACTGGACAACTGAAATACAATAGGATATTGGTCCCAGAGGCGAGTTAAGATTATATTACTTATCTGTTTATCGAATGATCTTAAATAGGAGGATCACAAAAACTTTACCCACCAGATTAAGGTTGTGGTTTAGCTAAAACGCCGTGGTTATTTACTGAGCAGATGCTCAGTAAATAACCACGGCGTTTTGGAACACACAGTTTCACACACAGTTCACAGTCACAGTTTTGGAACGTTCCAAAACTGTAGTATTTAAAACAATACCTAACTTATTTTATCACTTCTGTATCCATGACATTTTTTCATCGATATCGACAGTTCCACATCCCAGCACTATGCAGTTGATTTGCCGCCCTGAGAACAATAGAGAGGCTCCACAATTTTCATCATGCGTAGCGCGGCTGGATGCGGGCAGATGCCAATTTTCAAACGTTCTGTTGTTTAGAAGTTATGGTAGGAGATGTTTGTCTATGGTTAGGAGACCGTTGACTTTTTGCAGTGATGCAAAACTTTATGCCTATTATGTCCCATCGCTAGGACGAGGGCCTCTTTGCATTCATTAAAGTTTAATAAATAGTTAAAAATTATCATTATTAATCTAGTTGTGAATGAAAATACAAATTTGAATAGATGTTCCAAAGCTATGTTGGAGGGTAACTTCATACTTATCACCACATAGTATAAAACAAAGTCGCTTTCTCTGTCCCTATATCCCTATGTATGCTTAAATCTTTAAAACTACGCAACGGATTGTGATGCGGGTTTTTTTAATAGATAGAGTGATTCAAGAGGAAGGTTTAAGTATATCATTTGCGGCGAAGCCGTGGGCATCAGCTAGTTTTTTTATAAAAGTCTTAGGCTAGTTTCCAAAATATTCGCAATGCCAGCACATCAAACTACCCGAAACTGTCAAATGTTCCCAATCAACTGTGATCCTAATGCTTTAGCAATAAAGTTGCAAATCTATCAAAGAAATTTGCCAGATTGTTATAGGATGTGCTGGCGTCTGAGCAATAACATGTTGAGAACCAAAATGATCAGTTTGATTAAAAATTAACCTTTATTATTTAATTATTTACAACTTGCAAATCTATTAAAATAAAATAAACTAACTTAAACTAAAAACTTTAAACTTGGCGTCAAAAAACTCCTCCTCAACGCTGTCAACTGGTAATGTCCCCAAGAGACTGGCGGCGTTACCACGCTGTCTGGCAACGCTAAGCCTTTGGCCAAGGTAAACGCCAGCCCTAGGGTCACGGGAAGTGTCAACTAAGCGTTTTGAAATTTCCTTGAAAAGGCTGTGAGCGCTCGGGCCCCACGGTCCTAAAGTTTCAACCCCAAACGGCTCGAAAATATAGTTACCAATAAGGTTACTATATTTTCGCCGCTTGAGGTTCTCCGCTGCCGCAGCGGCAGCCCCTGCACAGCACGATGAACTAGGAAGATGGGAAGGCGCAAGAGTATCTACACATATAGCATCCCACACTAAAGGCCTGTAACCCATCCTCCATGGAAACAAAGACATGCCGTCCGTTTGATTTAAATGAAAAATCGCATTTCAAATATTTCACCAAGAAACATGACCTTTCCGAAAGTTACAGTGGTTGATCTGAAATCCAAATTTTGTTTATACAGCCAGAATAAGTCACGTATAATCAAAATCTCTATTAATTGCGTTTCGTGTTATGAAGACAAGACGCGCTGTACGCCATTTGCATAACCAAGTCTTCACGTAACCCATCTTAACAAGAGTACCTACAAGCATAACATATTATAAATCTAAAATCCAAACCGTTTTAACTTTTCTGAAAACTAACGCACGAACAAAAATATTTGAATAATAAACAGCCAACGGTGTTGTCAGCCTCAAAGACTGTATTCACACCACGACGGATATTATTTTCACGCTTGGCAACATCGTAACTAGAAACGGAACGTGCAAGATGGCGGCGCGTGGTATGAATTCCCGCCAACTTCGTGAAACAGTTTACAAGTTCTAGTTTTGCAAGTAAGTGTTAATTACATTCGTCTCTTTTTGATAAAACTTTGCATATTTCATCTTTGTAGACAGCTTTATATAAATGATTTAAATCGTATTTATAAGCGCAGTTGTGGGTCGTGATGAATTGACACCCACCTTAAACTAACTGCTCATCTCGTCCTACGTGTTTTGGGCAAAAAAACTTTTAACAATCGGCAGTATTAAGGTGAAAGCGTCAGGGTAGCCCGCGAAATTAAAATTTTCTTGAGTTTTTTGCATTTTGCAGGCCAGTGCCAGGTTGTATCTTGATTAAAATATTGCTCGCGACTGTAAGACGTATGTAGTTATAGAATTATAATCATCAAAATCATCAATACAACCATCCAAGCCCATACAGGTGCAAGAATGTCTTTTTCAAAGTCAAAGTCATTCCTGCATCTTTAGGCGCTTCGATCAGGTTTCAGAATCTCTGAAAACTCAATCTTTTAGCAGAATCCCGTTATTATCATTAACTATTTGATTAAAACCGTAAAACATCACTCAGCATAAATACGTTTATATTAGTTAAATCTATGAGACATCAATAATTATTTTAGAGTGGGCCGAATTTCCCCTTAACCTGCATATTCAAAGTCAATCATTTGTGTTTACTCGACCCTCTCTTACTAAAAGCAACACCAACACCGATATGGCTTATTAATTTACCATAATAAAATTTGAAAAGGGGAATCCTGACCATTGGCTTAGTTCAGCTATTTGTTTCAACATAAACCAATTTTTTACCGCCTTAAATTGTAGTTACCACATCTTTAGACTACTGCACCACAGTAATGTAAACGAAGTATAAAAACCAAAATAAAATAAGAATTCCCCATTTAGATCCGACATCACCTCAAAATATGCCCTGCACACAAAATGACACAAGCCGCCATTTTGATTCCACCCTGGAGACCTGTCCCTGTCGATCTATTCTGAGGTAAAAACTCCTCAAAAGTCAAGACACCTCGTACCTTGAGGCAGTGAGACTTGAGCTGTCTCCTGGGTGCCACTACTTTGCGGTTTAATCAGAGGACTTTGGGAGGAACATGTTTTACATATTTCAATCTAAGGCTGTGAAGATTTTACAGGTTTGGTTCTCTGAAAAAGATTATAGAACAAGCCTGCAATCCCACTGCTGGGTCTCGTCACTGGGCTGGCTCTCCGTGAGCGGGAGGTGGCTGTAGTCCATCACGTGGACCCAATGCGGGTGGATGTCAACATGTCTTCGAATGTTTGGTTCTAGAACATGTCAGTTTCCTTACGATGTTAAAAGTGATGATAAAATAAATAGCACATAGTAAAGCCCTACCTGGTTTCGAAACCCAGACCTAACAATATCATACCTTACATTTGACAATCAAAACTGAACAAGGTTTTCATAATGGAATATGCCTGTACCACGACTTCCTATCAGAAACTAGCTATGGTAATGCTTCTCTTAGATGGCAAAAAAAATGAGCTTTGATATCCTCATTGCGTAATGTGCGGCTCAGAATAATAGAGTTGCAGTGTTGGTAAGTTGACCAACCCACGGACTTCACGATCCCAAGTTTATTGTAAAGTTACACGAAATTATGTTGGATAACTTCGTGCACCTAACATATCTAATCCGCGGTATACTCGCTAAGCTGTTTGTCAAGTCACGTGTAGTATAACAAATATACTTAATAAAATTAATTACGGAAAGTAAGACCGTCAGCAAATTGCTTGCCTGGACATGAACCGTATACACGTGCCTAACTCCTTCTGCTTCAACCTTTGGCCAATGGTGAGTGTAGGTCTCTTCCAAATCTCTCCACTTTTGGCGGTTTTGTGTCATGGCTATCCAGTTTCCTAACACGTAACTTATTTTCAGTCAAATTCGGAACGATTTTGACTGAAAATAAGATTCTATTCCATTGCTTCTTTATTTAAAAATGTGAACTGTCAGTTGTATGTAAGTGCGTCACGCAATTACCCCGCTGTTTGAAACACATTCGCCCCCACATTAGGGTCTTAGACATGCCAGTAAAATCTTTAACAGCGCCTCCATTACGCCATGAGAGTCTTAATTTAGAATTAATTGTTTAATTCTATTTAATTACGTTTCGAAAACGAGTTGCCAGCCATTCGATTGGGACTATTAGGGCTTTGTTTTACTTTCGTGTGTTTTGTCGCGGTGTTTTTGAATTATCGTTGAAGGAGCAAAGTTTTGTTCTAACGGATATTCTTGAAGTCATTTAATTCATTTATATTTTTTTTTGGAAAATATTTTTATAGGAAAGCTTTTCCTATGCCTACAAGACACTGCAGGTCTTGTTTATCTTTTGCCAAAAGATTTTTGGAATAATACCTACGCATACTTCCCTTAGAAAAGGGCATCATAAGAACACCCACCCTCCTTTTATATCCAAAAAAATAAATAGAACCTCACGTACTCAAAAAGCCCTCTTTAACCAGCCGATTGTCCTCACAATCAAATAATAAAATCTGACCTAATCAATCTAAAAATATTCCCAACAAAAGATATCTTCCGTACTCCATTTTTTTTCACATTTCACATATAAGTACAATTCTTTAGTCTCTGGTTAGAGTGGAACCTCCTTTTACTAGTTGTTGACTTTTATTTGACTATGGTCCTTCTAATGATCACTTCCTAATAGGTTAAGAATTTTTTTGCTGTATTTTGGCGGGTAAAAATAAAAATGGTGAGCTTAGAAATGATTTTAGGAACGATAAACGTATATGAGTATATTTAGGAATTATATTTATTATGTTTGTAAAAATAGATGGCATATTGCGTGGGATTTCCTAGTGGTTGGTACAAAGGGTTTATTATTCAATTTAAATCATTTGAGACCTTTTTTTTAAGTTCTCGTTGGAAGACCTCCCACTAGGTGGACCGATGACCTGGTGAAGGTTGCGGGAATCCGCTGAATGCGAATCGCACGGGACCGGTCAATGTGGCGACACTTGGGGGAGGCCTATGTCCAGCAGTGGACGTCATTCGGCTGAAATGGTGATGACAATGATGAAGACCTTTTTTGGTGATGTTATTAAGAATGGTCAAGTGCGTACTTGCTACCACCGTGCTTGTAGGACCAGATGTATGAACGTGGACATCGATCGTCAGATCGTAGCAGGAGGCGTACCTACTGTAGCTTCTGTCTAACCCCATGGGGAAAAGGCGTGACTTTATGTACCTTGATAATAGTGGATTGCTGATATGCGTTGGTTTTTGTAATGGAATTAGCTGTTTTTGCTGCGTCATTGGTCTGGAGTGCCTGTATGAAGCCACTCCGATCCAGCCTGTCCCCTTGCTGTCCTCTCCCAGCGACGCCCTAAGCCGAGGCCCGTACCCCGCAGGGGGTGCCCTTAGCGTGTAGTCGCTTAGTTTGTAAGTTTTTTGCCCTGGCTGGAGGCCTTACACTTAAGGCACCCACAGGAAAGTCCGGTTAAGCAGACGACAACCTCTCTGGTTGAACTGCGAGATGTCATTTCGAAAAAAGAAAAAAAAAAAAAAGTGCCTGTATGAAGGATTTTGGGTGATGAAGTTTACAAAATATTTTTTTAAATACAGAGTGTAAACAGACCCTTCACGAAGCCGTCAACTAAACATTCTGTGCATCAAACTGAGTAACTCTGTGCGCAAAAATGATTGCCGGAAAACTACTTGTTTTTTGGGGTGAAAAATCACATTTTACAGTAAAAAATTCAAATTCAAAATCTGTCTAACAATAACATATAAAAAGTCTGCCAAACTGCAAAACAGTTTGTCGGCAGTTGTTCTCGTTTCACAATATCGTTAAGTATAACAAATTTCGATTTTTATTATAAAGTAACATATACATGTATAGTACTGCATTAAGCACAATCGGCCTACAAAGTTCTCACTGCTGGGACACAGGCCTCCTCTCTATGAGAGGGAGTAAGCTGTAATCCACCACGCGGGCCACATGCGAGATGACGCAAATACAGGCAAAATATAAAAATCCTTCTTTTATCGTTTGTTGTCATTTTTACACGCAAATCAATCCCTATTGAAAGCTAACTTAATTTGATTGCCGCCCTGATAAACGGAAATATGGCGGCCATTGTTTGTCACAGATTATAAAATACAATTGATGCAAACAAAACAAAAAAAGTGTGAAAATTGCCGATTTCCTGATTTTTATTCGGGTCGTGCTAAAATTGTATCTTGTAAAAACATATTTTTGAATTTCGGGTAGGGTATGTAAAGTAACCTCACGCATGTTATCCCTAACAGGTAAGGCAGAAGTGTACCTAATAGTAACAGGTATTAGGTAACCCTGTAAACGTGTGACGCCCCGGGCGTCGGGGGCCACGTGGTGGCCCCCGGCCACCGTAGGCGCGGGCCTGTGGACCCAGCTATGGGCTAGCTCGCCGTCCGTCCGTCTCATGACGACAGGCCGTGTCGACGGCGCAGGAGTGTTCCACGCGCGCCTCAAAGAGAGTCAGCAATAGAGAAGGGATCCGAAGGTCCGGCAAGGGCCGAAGCCTGCCGGGGCTGCGGGACTATTCGAAAGAGATACCCTGGCCCCGGAACACAAAGGGCGATGAAGGAACATGGATGGGTTTTAGTCAGTAAAAGTCTGACACTCCCTCCCGCTCCGCCCAGAGCGGGAGGAGTCATTTGATGATTTCCCATCCGAAAAAAAAAAGGTAACCCTGTAAAGATAGTCGTAAGATGGAGAAAAATAAATAAATAAATATTATAATGTAAAATACTGGTATTCAGCTGCATCCAGTTAGACTGAAAGCCGACTCCAACATAGTTAGGAAAAGGCAGACTTATGAATAAAGGGTGTAAATAGACCGTTAACGAAGCCGAAAGGCACTTGTTCTCCCCGACATTGCAATTATTTTTTTGTTCTACACCATACCTGGAAACCTACTAGTTACGGAGATATTGGAGGTCAAAGTTCCAACTTTTTGACAAGTTTATTTTCAAATACTAGTTTTTAAGGTCATAACTTTACTTTAAATAGCTCCATAACCCGTTTACTATTAAATGCGTCCATAAGCACAATGTTTTGAGTGCGTTACATTGAGTTTTACCGTAAAACGTGATTTTTTCACCTCAAAAAAAATGTTGTTTCCCAGCAATATTTTTTGCGTAGAGTTACTTAGTTTGATGTACAGAACGCTTTGTTGACGGCTTCGTGAAGACTGTTTACACCCTGTTTATATTTTTTTCTTTTTTGTTTTTTTTTTGTTTAATGGTTGCGTTCCCTTTCACTACACATTTGTCCTGGAAAGTATTACCACCAGAATTAGACAAACGGTAAAGAATACAAGGAAGCACTTTATATATAACTGTGCTTGTCCCAAATAAAACAATTATGTTGCTTTTCTTTCATGAGACATTTGAACTTAGTCTGGTAATTGGAAACGCCTCGGGAAATCGCTGTCATCACTGTCTTAATCATATTCTCATTACAATAAGGTTGCTATTTGCTTGCTGCCGGTTAGTAAAATAACTGGGAAAGGACTATGGGTGTCAACTTTCAATAAGCCTGTTTGCTAATGTATCGCATGCAAACCACTAATGGCTATTTTAGCGTGGGATCCGGATTCGATCCTCTGATTAAGAAAATGGTAGGTATATTATGAGATGAGTTTTTTTTTGCAGCCATCGAGTTTTTTGCAGAGAGAATTAGGTACATGCACTGGTTCACACCATCATCAGCCTATAATGTTCCCACTGCTGGGACACGGCCTCCCCTCAATTACAGGGAATGAGCTATAATCCACCACGCCGGCCCAGTGCGGATTGGTAGATGTCACATGTCTTCGAATTTTTCGTTCTAAGACATGCCGGTTCCCTCACGATGTTTTCCTTCACCGTTTTAAAAGCAGTGGTGATGAAATAAATTAGACAAAGTAATTCGCCTGTCTGGGTTCGAACCCACGACTTACTGTTCGTAAGACGGGGCCGCCACCACTGGGCCACCGCTGCTCACTTACTGGTTCACATTTAATTATGCACAATCGTATAATGGATGTAAAAATATGCTTAACGAAGCTGAAGGGCACTTGTTCTCCCCGTCATTGCGTTTTTTTTTGATCTAGACCATACCTGGGAACCCTTTAGTGACGGAGTTAGGGTCAAAATTCCAACTATTTCACAAGTTTTCTTTTCTTAAATACACGTAATTAGTGCTTTAGATCTTTGACAGTCGTTACAGGTAGTCAGTGGCCCAAAAAGTCTGTCATCCAGCCTACTTTTTTTTAGTACCAAGGGGTATCGTATTACTAAGTATTAACTGGGTTGTGGAGGTCAGATAGACAGTCGCTCCATGTAAAATACACACGAAATACTTTACAGGACAATATATTATTAACATAGAAGAGCACAAAGGTACTGCTTATTTCTTAAGAAATTTCTTCCAGCAGACCTGCGAGAGGAAAGTTGGATGAGAAATGTAGACACAGTGTGTCGAAAAGATAAACAAGAAAATTTAAGTTAAAACTTAAAACAAAACTGGATCTACTTATTTATAAAATAAACATACATACAAATACAATACATACATCGCATTACACTACATTTTATGTTTTTGTGTGTGTCATATTTTTTGACACCAAAAATATATAATGTCTCTGAGCAATAAGTTTAGCGTTGTGTGTCTTAGTTTCATGTACAGAATGCTTGGTTGACGTGACGGTGACGGGTTTGTGAAGGGTCGGTTTACATCCTGCAGTATACACAGAACTACTCTACTTCCTAATTATTATTAAAGAAATATCTACCAATATCCTGAGAGTTCCACTATATGGTTTTGAGTACCACACTCACCCACCCGTTACGACTGTCATAAATATTCGTTTGAAAACCGGGACTGACAGTTTAACGCGCTTTCAAACCATAGAACGGGAGCATAATCATATAACATCACTCCTGTATTTTCAAAAGGGAAACCCTTTTTGCAAAAGGGGAACTGGCGGCCCCGACTTACGAACAGGAGGCCTACCACGAGCTCTTAACGCGATCCATTTTAGGACCTAAACTGAACTGTTCTTCTAATTCGTACCATGACGTCAGTTTAACGATTCGATTTAGGCCATGCCATCCGACAGCGATTGACCCCAAACTGAGTCGCAAGTTTTGGTTTCATTCATTCTATTTTGTACTTGTTTGGTACTATATGACAAAGTTATTTGATACTAATAGCGATGTCTCTTTTTCACCAAAAACGTTTCAATCACGGTTCAGCCACAAATTGCGATCTTTCATTCACTTTTAACGATCCAAATGCCGCTGAGCGTATTGGACGTCATGGTACGAGTTTGAGCGATGCAGTTTAGGAACCTAAACTGAACTGTCTTGCTTTTGAATCGTTTTTAATTAGATCATGGTAGGCCTCCAGTAAGTTAACAGACAGGCGCATTACTTTGTGTAATTTAACCACTACTCTCAAAACGGTGAAGGAAAACGTCGTAAGAAAACCGGCATGTCCTAGAACCAAAAATTCGAAGACATGTGACATCTACCCATCCGCACTGGGCCCGCGTGGTGGATTATAGCACATTCCTTCTCATTGAGAGGAGGCCGTGTCCCAGCAGTGGGAACATTATAAGCTGATGACGAGGTGTAAAGTGCACCTACATTTCGTCTTTGATGGTCGAGTTACATGCTAAAGGGAAAAATCATCGATATGGCACAAATTCAGACTCCAAATTGCAACTAAGGCATTCCTGCATAGCTATTCACAACGCTTCGATGCGATTTTCGATTCGGAAAGTCGTATGTCTATCTCGCTCGATTTCGTCATTTCAAAAAAAGATAGACATAGGACTTTCCGAATCGAAAAGCGAATCGAAGCGTTGTGAAAAAGGGGCCTGATTTAAAAACGCAAAAACACTTTTCCCGACTCAGAGCTCGAAGCTATTGATACTATGCAATATCACGACGCTGACAACGTTGCGTGTATGGTTATGGTTTCATAGGTACGGTTTAAAATAATTTATGTATTAGTTTATAATTTTTGTTAAATGTAATTTTGTGTATTTTATCAATGGGCCTTAGTTGCCTGATAATAAAATGATTGATTGAATGATAACAGTAATGTTTTCGAACACTAAACCGACGAGGCAAGGATTGTTATTGAAAAAACTTAAGGCGACTACAGGAGCTAAACGCGAGTTTTATAATGCAAAAAAAGCATATGATTCACTGCAATAAACAAAACCAGAAAAATATATGATATTCTTCAGGATATATGCTAGTAGTAGTAGTGATAGTGTTTCGAAAGCATAATACAACTAATTTGACTCGATCGAAAAAAATCACAAACTTATCTCTAAAAATTTCTTAACGAGTAAAAACCATACCATGCGATCATTCTGATTTTTTGGCAAATAATTCTACAAGCAATATATTAGCATGGTAGTGTTTTATTTTTTAGTCCAATCAATAGATTTTATGTAAATCGCAAAAAACCACTCATTTCGCACTATTCGGCCCGCAGTAACTGACGTAACGACCACTGTGTAGTGCAAGCTGATTAGAACTTTATTCTAACAGTATTTCAAACGAAGTTTGAACCACCACAATTAGAGTTGCTAATTTAGCTCCTGTACTCGCCTTAAGGTGGATGCTCCAGGGTAGCCCGCGAAATTCAATTTAAAGGTGTAGGAATTTACTTTTTCAAGGTTAAAGTCATTCCTGCACCTTTATGCGCTTGGAGAGTTGTATTGATGATTTTGATGATTATAGTTCTATAACTACATACGTGTTACAGCCGCGAATCAAATTTTAATCAACATACAACCTGACACTGACCTGGTAATTGCAAAAAACGTAAGAAAATGTGAATTTCGCGGGCTACCCCGGAGCATCCACCTTAAATGTAAACATAGTTACGTTAGGAATTGGTAAGAAGTGGCGCCGAAACAGGACAATAGAACAAATGGAGGAAGGCCCAGCCGCTCCGTGGGTCTGAATAGGCCAGTTATGACAATTTAATACAGGGTGTAAAAATATCCTTAAGGAAGCCGAAACGCACATGTTCTTCCACTGCGATCGTAAAACGTGATTTTTCACCCCAAAGAAAGTCGTTTCCCGGCAATAATTTTTGCGAAGGGTTACTTAGTTTGATACTTTGATATTGCTTGGTCGACGGATTCGAGAAGCGTCCATTCACGCTCTGTATAGCCTAAGACACTTGCAGATTATGTTGCTTCCTATTGGTGAAAGAATATTCGGAATCGGATCAGTAGTTCCGATGATTACCCCTTACATCCAAACTTACTTTACGAGTAGGTACCTCTATAATAATATCGAAAATTCATAAATGTATTGATTGATGGATTAGCATCATCATCAGCCTGTTAATGTTCCCACAGCTGGGACACAGGCCTCCTCTCTATGATAAGGAAAATATTATTTTTGAGTTGGATGGATTAACATTTAAAGCTTATTTTGTCAATTCTTTTGAAAATAAATATATAAAATAGAAAAAAATAAGAAAACGATTGCCCTCTGCTCCATTAAACATGATTTAACGTTCTAATAATTTTAAATTATGCAAGAAAAGGGAACAAAAAGAAAATAACAAAAAATCTGGACTAAAGAAGCGAAGTTAGGGCAATCATCTAGTCGTAAATATTGTTTAATTACCCAAATAATTTTATATTCTGCCGTGAGCGCGACAAAGGTGAGGTAACCGCCATTTTTAATAGATTTCAAAATGGAACGTCCAGGTTTGAATTTGAAGTAAAGAGGTTTATTTACTTAGCTTTTTATTTTTGGAATGTTTGCATAATTATCTAATAAATAATGATAAAAATATGTAGAAATAGAAAAAGAGAAATTCGTCCCCGACGCAACAGGTTTATTCAATAAAATATTTTATTTTTGCACGTTTTTGTTTTGTCCAGTCATATTAAGCTTATATCCCGAAAACATGGCGCTTTGGAAGTTTTGGTCTCATGGAATTTGTTGGTATAATGCTATTGACAACAGGTTGTACGAAATATCCTAAAAAAGAATTGCTGACGAGGCTTTAGGCCCAAAATGTATCCCGTATAACAGTCAAGACGTTTTTAGACAGTTGATTTCCGTGAGTGTATATTCCTACCACAGAACACATATAATGTTGCAGAAAACATAATAATTTCACTTTTTCGCATTTTGGTTTCCGTTCTTAATTATTAAGAATTTAGATTAGACATAATAAAATCTCCAAAATTTCAATTAAGCCGTTTACCGAGAATTAAAACTGTCCTTCAAAGAGTGTTTATGACTTGTAAAGTTTTCTAAGATGATTTTTCCGACAGAAAATATTTTCATTTTATACATAGTTATTGTCTGAATTTCTGCGTAAAAGTAAGTACTTATTAAAACTTTATTTCCAAACAAAAAGGATAATAATTTGAATCATAAATAACTATTTAAACGATATTTTCTAAAGTAGGCTTTCTTAATTTTATTTCTAAACTAACTCTTCGTAAAATAATAAATCCAATATTTTATTTAAAAAAAAAACTTAAAAATATTGTTTTGCTACAGTCCAAAAACAGAGAAAAGAGTCTCCAATAAGTCCTAACCCGGCCTCTTTTAAAAACAGACCAAAAAGTCTATCTCCCATAACCAAACCTCCTTTCAAAAAACACTAACCTGTCTTAAACAGCAAGGTTGCCAGCAGCCAGATGATGGAGACCAGGTGCTGCTCTCTTGGATGCGCGGCAGTCAATGGGAGCGGGGCAGAGCGCGCTGAGTTTAATACAGCCTGCTACAGGTGGGCGGAGCAGTGGGCGGGCGGGAGATATGGAGTCGCTGTGAGGTCTAGAGATTTTAGGAAAAAAATAAAATAAATATAACATAAAAAAAGATAAATATAAAAGTTTTTGCTGTCTAGAGTTATGAAACATTAGTTGCACTGTTCTAATTGAGTATCCTTTGGAGAAGAACTGCAAAGAAACTAGATAATTGGTATTAAGTAGTCTGGAACGTCGTATTAATGCAAACAAAAAACAAGACAGGGTTGTTTTCTTTAATAATGAAATTATTGTTAGTTCGTTGTGAAAAACCATGCGAGTTCTTTCAGCTTGTCGTGTCAAAAAACACTTCCACAATAACGGAAGAAGTTATTTACCTTGTTTTGTAAGCTGTGTTTTTTGTTTTCAAATTTAAATCTTAATATATATAAATCTCGTGTCACAATGTTTGTCCTCAATAAACTCCTAAACCACTTAACCGATTATAATAAAATTCGCACACCATGTGCAGTTCGATCCAACTTGAGAGATAGGATAGTTTAAATCTCAAATTATAGTCGCAATTTTAATTTATTGCTAATTATTTGTCTGTTATTATTTGACAGTCACAATTATCTGTTAACTCCAAATGATTCTAACAGATGTCGATACCTTTCGACTGGGTTGAGTAAGTAATCAATAGATGGCGCTGCTATGGTAAATCTACGAACGTGTCATATAAGCTACATTATAACAGCATAATTACCACGTGTTGTTGACGCTATAAAATTAATTAAATTTATTTTGTAGTGAACGAAATACCGTATAATTCAGCTAATTATTTGTCTGTTATTATTAGTAAAAAAATATGAATAGGTACATATGTCGGCAGATTATATTCATCTATTTGGTGGACTAAAGGATAGCCGCTAGTTAATTTATAATCTTTTTTAAACTTTCACGATCAGAACATATTATAAAACATATGGAAACGGGTAATTATTGCGAATTTTACCCTTTTCCATAATTATGTTTTATCATTTATTATCTCTTCACACACATAACTTATTATGTATTTAGAGCTTAAAATTATGGTAACCAGATAAGTTTGTGAGAGAAAGGTGTCTGCACTAGGAAAACCTGTAGGTACCAGTTTTCATAATGTATTAACAATTTTTATTTAGTTTAGTTAGCTCAAAACAGAATATTTTCGACAGACGAATGAATGCAGGCTATAGTTAATTCAAATTAGATTAATTATTACCTAATTACAATTAGATTCACTTAATCGACAGATTATGATTTCCATAAGAATTTAACACAAAAATGTTTTTTTTATTATTCAAAATTGTTAGCGATTTTAAAACAGAAATACAAATAAACGTTAACTTATCAAATTATGAACACAAGACTCAAACTAATCAACATTTGAATTAGACTCCACAATTTTTTCACAACAAAACTCGACTCCACCCCGCTCCTAGTCCGCGAATCACAAACGCACCACTGTACTTCGTAATTACAGTATTCGTGGAGCACTTTAGTATTCGTTGAAAAAGGCTAGCACATGATTTAGGTCTGATTTTAGAATCAAATCAGGACTAAATAAATATGATAAGAAAATTTTATTCGTAAATATTTCTACATCACGCCTAAAAATAGTCTATGACATCCCTAGAAACGGTTTAAGGCTATCGATTTGTGGAGTTAAGCAACACTTGCTGTGGTAAATCGTGGAATGGGTGATCGTGCTGGTTTTTAGGATTCTTGATTTCCAAATTAGTGTAGATTATTTAAGTTTTTCCAACTGTTGTAGAATGGAGTATAGATTTGTGCCCGGTTGATGACAATAGGTGGCCAGAGCAGCGGTGGCCCAGTGGTGACGGCCGCGACTTACGAACAGTCGTGGGTTCGAACCCAGACAGGCGCATTACTTTGTGTAATTTATTTCATCACCACTGCTCTCAAAACGGTGAAGGAAAACATCGTGAGGAAACCGGCATGCCTAGAACCAAACATTCTAAGACATGTGACATCTACCAATCCGCACTGGGCCCGCGTGGTGGATTATAGCCCATTCCCTCTCGTAGAGAGGAGGCCTGGTGGCCTACCATGACGTCTTAAAGCAGGATCGTTTTAATCGCGTTCCAGTGTGGGTAAGAGACGGAGCTATAGAGGACATCTAGCGCCATCTCTTTCCCACACTGGCACGAAATTAAAACGATCCTGCTTTAAGACGCCATGGTAGGTCCGCTGTATCCCAGCAGGCTACATTATAGGCTGATGATGGCAATAGGCTGGCTCCCTAGACCATGGGACATAACTGGCGTAATGTGGATGTACTATTAGGTACACCTCTTCCTAACCCCTTCGTATAACCTCACTCTAAACACCATTCCTACTGTTCTGCTATTATTCTCAGAACAGATTATGCCAGCGGCTTACTCCGCGTCGAGTTCGATAATTGTCCCATGGGATCTCACTACCGGGATAAAAAGTATCCTATGTGTTAATCCAGGTTATAAACTATCTGTGTGCTGAGTTTCAATCAAATCCGTTCAGTAGTTTTTGCTTGAAAGAGTTACAAACATACACATATACAAACTTTCGCATTTATAATATTAAGTGTGATAATGTGATTAATTTCGTTGCGGGATCCGGGACGGTTAAACTGTTTCTCTGAGACTTCGTTGATATCATGTCCTCGGCGCTATTCTGTAGGCTAATTCACGTAACTAAAGAAGTGCTGTTGCAGTGCAGTTGCAGTTAAGTTTCGATCACAACAACGCTTTTCGTATTCCCTACCGCTGTCAGACACGCTCGCGTCAAGTTCGCGTCACGCGAGCATAACGGCATTCTACTGTTTCGCGTCTTTGGTGCGTGCTTCGGAACGCAACATGATCGGTATTCTACTAAGTAAAAAAAAGCACTAAAATCTGCACTGGGGTATTATTTGTATGTTAGTCTGTAAGGTATTTATCTATGGGCCAAAGTTGCCTGAAAATAAAGGTTTTATTATTATTATTTTAATATTTAAATAACGTCATATTCATTGAAATGCAATCGATTCTATTCGATTATTTAGTGAGTGATATTTTTCTCTCATATGGCCACACCATAAGTAAGTTTGGTAGAGTTTGGTTGTCGTACAGTTGATGTGCAGTTCACGCGCAGCTTACGCGCAGTTCAAAGATTACAAGAATACCATTTATCACTCGAACTTGAACTTAACTGCAACTGCACTACAACTTTTCGGCGCGTCATAAGATTACGTGAATTAGGCCTCTGGTTGTCACCACTGTTGATTCTGGCGCACAGGAGTTGCAGTAGTTGAAAATAGAGAAGTGGGCTTGTCCCAAAGAAACCCTTTGTGAAAATATAGGGTAAACACTGTTTTAAGCTTTCACGGTTCATAACTATACTTAAAATGTCACTTACGGGATATCTTCCGTGATTATTGTTTATTTTTGAACTTCCGATATTTCGACGCTGTTGCAACCGCCATGATATAAGCGCCATAGCAATTGGCTCGCCTCCTATTACAGGGGACTTATACATATCTGTCGAAATGTAGGTGTTCTACGCGTACACTTCTAAAGTTATCTCATTTATCTAGATAGATAGATAGACAAAACATTTATTTAGTGCACACAAAAGACACAACACAACACACGAAGTACAATCCGATTCTAAAAAACTTGTTTGCAAAAAATAAAACAGACTTCAAAACACACAAAAAAGTGAAAAATAACTTTAGCTTCAGAAGTCGGTGACCTTTGTTTGATTGATTTAGTTTTTTTGTCACCGACTTCTGAAGCTAAAGTTATTTTTCAATTTTCTGTGTTTTTTGAAGTCGGTTTTATTTTTTGCAAAAAACATTTTTATTTTTCACTTTTTAGTGGTTCACATGTGCTTCACCCCTTCAGAGAGTACCGGCGTGATGTTATGTTATGAACTGGTGTAAATAATAGACAGACATGAGATTTCAGAAAACTGACTGGACTGGTCCATTTGCCATCATTTATTGAGCAGTTCCGTTGCTTATCTCCGAAGTTCTTCATCAGATCTTCAAAAAATTGAAATGGGACCACTCCGAGAAAGTACTCTTTCAAAAACTACCCAAATCGCTTCAAGTGTGCCTATAAAATTGAAGAGTTCTCTCTATTTCTCCAGGATCCCATCATCAGATCCTGACTTGATGATCATGGGACCACCTGGGAAGTATACCTTTTCAAACAAAACAAAAAAGATGCAAATCGGTCCAGCCATCTTCGAGTAATCGGGGAACATACATAAAAAAATAAGAAAAAAAAGGTTCCGACGAATTGAGAACCTCCTCCTTTTTGAAGTCAGTTAAAAACAAGGTGCCAATATACAAAAAGAAAAACATATATACGAAATAAGTATAGTAACACCATGACATACTAATCTATCCATAAAGGGTGTAAAAAAAAATCATCAATACAACCCTCCAAGCGCATAAAGGTGCAGGAATGACTTTGACCTTGAAAAAGTAATTCCTGCACCTTTATGAGCTTGGTGGATTGTATTGATGATATTGATGATAATAATTCTATAACTACATACGTCTTACAGTCGCGAGCAATATTTTAATCAACATACAACTTAGCACTGGCCTGCAAATTGCAAAAAAACGTAAGAAAATTTGAATTTCGCGGGCTACCATGGAGCATCCACCTTAACGAAGCCGAAAGGCACTTGTTCTCCTCGTCATTGAGATAATTTTTTTTGTTCTACCTACACCATACCTGGGAACCTTCTAGTTTTGGAGATATTGGGGGTCAAAGTTCTAACTTTATGACATTTTTTTTAATGTAAGATTTTTACTTTAAACATCACCACGAGCGACCCCCGTACCATCCATCAGCACAATGTTTTGAGTGCGTTACATTGAGTCCTACCACAAAACATGTTTTTCACCCCAAAAAAAAAGGCGATTCCCAGTAATAATTTTTGCGTAAAGTTACTTAGTTTGATGTACAGAATGCTTGATTGACGGCTTCGTGATTAAGTCGTTTACACCCTGTATATCATCTAACCACTATCTCAAACGAGGTTCTTGCTCAAAGTATATTTTCTAAGAACTGTAGCCGTCCGAAAGTTGAGAATCTTCTCTGCACGTTCACAAACGCATGGACAGTTTCCTAAGCTTATTCCTGCGACTAAAATCTTAATACACTTGCAACCATTTCCTTTGAGGTCAGTCTACGGAGAATTTTGAAACCACGGTAAGGGTGTTTGCATACTGCATCTGATCAACATCACCTGCCTCGCCTTTTCCCAACTATGTTGGGGTCGGCTTCCAGTCTAACCGGATGCAGCTGACTACCAGTATTTTACATGGAGCGACTGACTATCTGACCTGCACAACCCAGTTAGTACTAGGTTGTACGAAGTAACCACGGAAGATATCCCGTAAGTGACATTTTAAGT
Source organism: Xestia rhomboidea (assembly GCA_963853795.1). NCBI lineage: Eukaryota > Metazoa > Arthropoda > Insecta > Lepidoptera > Noctuidae > Xestia > Xestia rhomboidea. The sequence continues at coordinate 2,600,678 of OY970783.1, forward strand.
ATAGTTATGAACCGTGTAAGCTTAAAACAGAGCTTTTCAGTAGCTCATGCTTGATCTATATATTTTAAACGACTTCAAAAAAGGAGGAGGTTTAGTATGCCACCAGTATCTTTGTTTGATAAGTATTGCATGTCGGAGGAGCAATGGGCAAAAATTACCACTCATTTTTCATTTCATTTATTTCAGTAACAATTTTTACATTGTATTGAAATTTTACACTAAATTATAAAAATAAAATAATTACAATAGAAATCATAGAATTACAATATAAATCATCGAATTACAATATAAATCATCGAATTACAATATAAATCATCGAATTACAATATAAATCATCGAATTACAATATAAATCATCGAATTACAATATAAATCATCGAATTACAATATAAATCATCGAATTACAATATAAATCATCGAATTACAATATAAATCATCGAATTACAATATAAATCATCGAATTACAATAGAAATCATGTTCAAACATTAATTAAAAAAAAAAGGAAAACATTTGAAATTCCCCTGCTAAAATATGTTAAATAAAGAATATAAAACAATAGATTCCACCTAGTGGATACCAAGTAGCAGGAAACGACAATGCGGCAGGCCCAGAAGGAGATGGCGGGATGAGCTGGACTCTTTTGCAAAGGATTGGCATACAATCGCATTAGAAATGTGGAAGGAGGGAAGGGAGGCCTTTGCCCTGCAGTGGGACAATATAGGCTTATAATAATAATAAAAAGTATTGTACAGTGAGCTTCACGATGTGGTACTACCTTTGAAAGCATCTACGTTCCAACCCGGGTACAATTGATGCAGCCCGCATACACTTTTCTATTTTCGTTATCGCACATAAAATGTAAATTTTTCGTATTAAGTTCACTGGTAAAATACAATTTTAAAACCCTTTGAAAAAATGACAATCAAAAAACTTAATAGAGCGAATAATGTAAATTGCAACTGTTTATATCTTAAAAAGAAATTGAAGTAGTAGCTGTATGATTATACTGTGTTTAAAATACGAAGTTGTTAACTTAAATAGTTTTTTTGAAAACGAATCATAACGGAATATGTTTTTTTTCTTCAGAATTACTGAAAAACCGCAGAAAAATGAAAATCTGTTAGCTTATAAATGACTTGCTTTCGCCCACGGCTCCGCTCGCCTTGTGGTTGTAAATTATCCCACACAATGTCCAAAATATAGCCTATGACAATCGGGAGTAATTTAGGTCATATCGAGGACACTTTAGACTAGAACTTGCACTTACAACATAGAAACGCTCTCTAGCCCCGCCCCGTTGACTTTGTATAGAAATAATGAATGAAAAGATACCGATCGGCCGAGCGCACTGACGACGCACACCAAACGAGAGTTACTGTTATTTTGCGCGCCAAAGTTGACGCTTTCCTAATAGGCCTAAACTTTAAGGGGGCGTGACTCGGCGCCTCCGCATGATTTAAGCGAAAAAAAATTGAACTGATCAGGCGGAAAAGACCACGACTGTACTTATTATTGAAAGAATTTTTGCAATGGAATCTGTAGTTCCGAAGATAACCCCTTACATACAAACTTACAAACAAATACTACTTATTAAGATTGTCTTAGCTAAACATTACGTACCATCACGCCCGTATGTCCCAAAGGGTTAGGTAGATGTGTACCACCCTACTAGCATACAAACATTTCAGCAGTTATGCTTAAGACGACTACAGGAGCTAAATTAGCAACTCTATTTGTGGTGGTTCAAACTTCGTTTGAAACACTGTTAAAATAAAGTTCTAATCAGCTTGCACTACAAAGTGACTGTTACGTCAGTCACTGCGGGCTGAATAGTGCGAAATGACGGTTTTTTGCGATTTACATAAAATCTATTGGTTGGACTAAAAAAATAAAACACTATCATGCTAATATGTTGCTTGTAGAATTATTTGCCAAAAAATCAAAATGATCGCATGTATTTTAGTATGGTTTTTACTCGTTAAAATAAGATAGAGATATGGTTAGAGATAAGTTTGTGATTTTTTTTAACGAGTAATATTAGTTTTATTATGTTTTCAAAACACTTTTATACTAACATGTACCCTGAAGAATATCATATATTTTTCTGGTTTTGTTCATTGCAGTGAATCATATGCTTTTTTGCATTATAAAACTCGTCCCAAGTAATAGGGGCAAGCCTGTTGAAATACGAATTCAGACTCCGCGTAGCATGACCAATTATATTTCTATTCTACCAAGAATAGACAAAGCTCTTTGCTTTACTTTTCTTTGTTTTGTTCTTTGAAAGAGCCTTGCTTTAGAGTTAGGTGTCACTTAGTTTTGGTGAAAACGGGAATTAGGCCTAGGCATTGTCTAATATACATATAATAAAATCGTTGAGACCAAAAAATCTGTTCATTGAAGATTAAAAAAAAAAAACCAGCCAGGGTGACTTGAAATAAGTAACTGAACATATTAAAACCATTTTAAAAAAAATTGTTTGTTTGTACGCGCATCACGTAAAAACTGCTAAACCGATTTTGTTGAAATGTTCACAAATCTGTTTAAATACATTCAGAATAACATATAGGCTATAGAAATTTTTGATTTTTTTCTGAAAAAGGGGGTGAAAAGGGGGGGTAAAGTTTGTATGAAAAAAAAAATTTTGATTGTTCTAGAATCATGAAACTCAGAATAAATACTTACTAATAAAAATAAAGAAATACTTGTCTTAGCATTTTTTTTTAATCTCATCCAGAGGCGCAAAAAAGAGGGTTTTGTATTTAAAATTAATAAACTTCAAACACCTATACAATCAAAACCAATGAAGTGTAACCTTTCAAAGTTGCTACATATACTCCATATTTAATACAGGTAAATATAATTTCTCAGTTTTCTTGAAATTAGATTTTTGAGGTGAATACGCACAAAATAGCGGAACTCAAGAAAATCAGCTTTCCTTGGTTTAAGTAGTTGGTACGAAATGTTTGTGCGCGCATCACGTCTAAATTACTGCATAGGCTTCTTCAATATTTAAACTATATATTATCACGCTACTTCCTTAAGGGGGTAGGCAATTTTGCATTATTTCCGTATACTTCAATTGTTTGACGTTTCAGTCATGACGTAAGTACATGAGAACGGCTATTTGTGGCTTATGTCAACGAAGTAAATAGCCTTGCGGTTTCATGACCGCTCTGTAAACTACGGGGTTGCAGGTTCAAACCCTCCAACATTATTTTCACTTTTTGTGATTTGTTTAATTTTTTTTATTGATGCTGTGAGATTTCCTATATTTCATTTTGTATTTAAGTTGTGTGCATTTCTTATTTTTTTCGTGAAATATTTTTCCAAAAAGTAATAGAGTAGTACTTATGGAAGAAGAATACAATCATGCTACCCCCAAATAAATTGGAATGCGGGCAGGAGTATGATGATGAGGATGATTTCTCCAAAAAGAAGTATAGCGAACACCAGAAGCCTGATAAATCCACGTGTTCTTGCCGTGCAAGAACTGTGCTATGCTATTCGCAATAATCAATAATCCATACGCAGTTTAGTAGATTATATTTACAGCTAAATTGTTATTGGCCTCATATCGTGTTTTCGGGCGGGAGGAGACGCCCGGGTTCTTCCATTGTGAGGATCGACCGGAGGCCACGGTGGAGCACACTGTGGAGGTGTGCCCCACTTGGGCGGAGCACCGCCGTGTCCTCGAAGCGGCGATCGGCGGCGGCGACCTCTCTCTCCCAGCCCTGGTTCAATACATGGTCCGGAGCAAGACGGAATGGGATGCCATTCACCTCCTTCTGCGAAGCAGTCATGCTAGCGAAGGAGGTGGCGGAACGTGAGAGGGAGAGATCCTTACGTCCCGGCCACATCGGGAGCCACGTATTGGCCCCCGGCCACCGTAGGCGCGGGTCTGTGGACGAGGAGCTATGGGCTAGCTCGCCGTCCGTCCGTCTCATGACGACAGGCCGTGTCGACGGTGCGTTCGTGTTCTACGCGCGCCTCAAAGAGAGTCAGCAAAAAAGAAGGGGTCCGCAAGGGCCGATGCCTGCCGGGGCTGCGGGACTATTCGAAAGAGATACCGTGGCCCCGGAACACAAAGGGCGATGAAGGAACATGGATGGGTTTTAGTCAGTAAAAGTCTGACACTTCGTCCTGCTCTGGGAGGAGTCATTTGATGATTTCCCATCCGAAAAAAAAAAGCTATATCGTGTTTGGGCTCAATTCATGCACCTTGATGAGAACTTTCGACCTAGCTGGAGTATGACTGTCATCGAGTGTCTAAGGATGAAAACCTAAGGCTGTCGAGGGAAGCCCCAAATTGGAAAAACATAGTACAATATTTTAACGATGATTGCATATAATTCCGAGAAATTAAATTGTTACCTACTTGAATCTATACTTATTATAAAGGAGAAAAGTTTGTTTGTTTGGTTGGTTGAACGCGCTAATTTTAGGAACTACTGATTCCAGTTAAAAACATCTTTTAGTGTTGGATAGCCCATTTATCGAGGAAGGCTATACGTTATATAACATCACGCTACAATCAATAGGAGCGGAGCATCAATGAAAATTGTTGCAAATACAGCGAAAAATTATTGTTTTTGAGAGCTTCCTTTCCGTGCGCTGCGTAATCGGTTAAAGTTACTCAACAATCATACATGTATGACGGGATTGTTCCTCTTAAAAAGTCCGCTAAAGCATATTATCTGCATTTTTTTTAGGTTGACTCACACTCTCTCTAAGCCTCTCTCTCTCTTACGTAACGCAGACGAAGTTGCGCGGGTCAGCTATTGTCTAATAAAATCTTTGCCGTACATAGCAGGGAGATCAAAAGCTCCGGTTAACACTAGTTTATATGTATAAAGGGTGTAAAACACCTCTTAACGAAGCCGAAAGGCACTTGTTCTCCCCGTTATTGCAATCATTTTTTTGTTCTACACCATGCCTGGGAACCTTCTAGTTACGGAGATATTGGGGGTCAAAGTTCCAACTTTTAGACAAGTTTTTTTTTTAAAATACAAGTTTTAAATGTAAGATTTTTACTTTAAACACCTCCACGACCCCCGTACTATTCAATCCATACATCAGCACAATGTTTTGAGTGCGTTACATTGAGTTCTACCACAAAACATGATTTTTCACCCCAAATAAAAAAGTCATTTCCCAGCAATTACTTTTGCGTAAAGTTACTTAGTTTGATGTAGAGAGTGCTTGGTTGACGGCTTCGTGATGAGATGGCTTACACCCTGCATATAAGGTGTATCTATTCATACATGAAATCTCTTAAGGGGTCATTGCTGTACTCATCATTATGAACAAAACTTTTACTATGGGACCAAACCCTGAATCGCGAAAAAAAAACAGCTGTTTCCTTGTTTGACCTTTGTTTGTTTGATTCAGTTTTTGTGCCACCGACTTCTGAAGCGAAAGTTATTTTTCACGTTTTTGAAGTCGGTTTGATTTTTTGCAAAAGTTTTATTTTATTTTTACATTTTTTGTTGTAATAGCCTATACAAATATTTGCAGTGCTATGCATTTATTTTACATTGTTTAACAATACATTGTCATGGTAATAGGCTTATCCCCAATAAATTGAAATTAACATACCTAACTGTCTCTCTCAACTCAGAGCATGCAGGCGTGATTTTACGTCATGACGTTGTATTTATAAACAATAAACATCGAAGTGATTGCAGCAATCACGACAGATTTGCCGTCTATTTTTGAAGAGTCCCATTGTATATCTCCGAAGATCAGCATCAGATCTTCACCAAACTTGAACGGGACCACTGCAAAATAATATTCTTCCTAACAAAAAAATAATAATCAAAATCGGTCCACAATTGGCGAAGATATCGCTGAACATACACACACAAAAAAAACATTCAGACGAATTGATAACCTCCTCTTTTTGGAAGTCGGTTAAAAAGTAATACCTCTCGTAAAAACTTACATTTAGTAACCCAAACAAAGAACTATTGAATAAATATTTTATTTACCCGAGAACCAAACCCGTTACTAAGTACGTACTCGTGGTTTAAAAGCCAATAATTCAGCCACTGCGCCTATGGAGTCACAGTTTGTTATTCTCGCCTATTTCGGTACGTTCACGGTTTCATTTTTCAATATTATTGCAAATACACTGTCAGACGAAATTGGACTGTGTCATACTGTTAGGAACCAAGCAGGTTTTACTTTTATGTTTCTTCGCGAAACTCTGACAACCAGTCTTACCAAGGGGCAACGTGTTACTGTGTTGCAGAGGTCAGATAGGCAGTCGCTACATGTAACTTACTGGTATTAAGCTCCATAAAGTAAGAATGGAAACCGACTTCAATACAAGGTGTAAACGTACTCTAGCCGTCAACCAAGCATTCTGTACATCAAAAGTAGCTCTACGCTAAAATTATTGCTGGGAAACGACTTTTTTTTGGGGTAAAAAATCACGTACCAGGGGTCGTGGAGGTATTTAAAGTAAATCCATATCTCCGTAATAGAAGGTTCCCAGGTACGGTCTAAAACAACAAAATGTTCGCAATGGCGGGGAGAACAAGTGCCTTTCGGCGTCGTTAAGGGTACTTTTTCACCCATTATAGTTGGGAAAAGGCTCGGCAGGTGATGACTGGCAAATCCGAGTTTTTGCAAAAGAGCAGACTCCTCACCTGGCCTTCTGGAAGACCCCATGGTTGTCCTCCGCCTTGGGACGCGAAATGGGGTCTGTAAGACGTTTATTGAGCCAGCATGCCGCATGATGTTCTTCGGCTAAATGTCACGAGACTACTGGTCTACTATTTTAAAAGGAGTTCTAATACTTTACACAAATCACTCAGGACCGTAAGCGTGGGAATGTTTTAAGAATGAGAAAACTCTTGACAAAAGAATCAGAATGTTTAACACGTAATCGGTACTATAAAATTATAAATACTTACTACGTAATTCATCCACGTGTTCTAACCAGGGATCCCTTTGCTTTAAATAAACCCCTTTTTGAAATCAGTAAATAATTGTATATAAATACATACACAAACATAGACTTACTACGCCTTTGACCCATGAAGGTAGGCAATATAGTCATTACAAGACAAGTTCTACAGTTTCTCTTGTTTTTCAGTGTTTTAAGAGTCTAGCACTCAAATACAAGAAAAAAATGTTTTTTATTTAAAGCGCTCCCTAGAGAAATAATCAAAGTTTCTCGGGCATTTTTTTTTTTAATTTTAAGGCCATAATTATCTAAACTATAATCACACATCAAAAATCTCAGTTTAGATGTGATTGATTGTGATGTGAGAGTTTGATTATTTCTTTAAGGAGCGCTTTAAATAAAAATCAAAATGGTTCTTGTACTTGAGTGCTAGACTCTTAATACACTTAAATACAAGAAAAAATAATATATTTTTTTGCGCGTTCGCGCTAGTTTCCTTCGCGCAAATGTCTTTCGCGCAAGTGTCCTGATACCGAGCTCAAGGTGGAATGCAATAAAATAATACCTTCTTGAATTCATGCCCGCCTAGTACTTTTGGTAAGGTTACTAACTAGGCCCATAACTAGCATAACTGTATTAATACTAGACAATGGTGTCGATTCGGTTGTGCATAAACTAAACTTAATTTAGGCTATTGCTATCTTTTTCTCTCTCTAATAAAACGAGAAAGAGACGTAATTTAGAGATATCAAATTTAATTCGAACTAATATTTCCATACAAATGAAGGGTGCACGTAAAAACATAAAAACACGGTGAAGCGCAAGGCATAAACTAGTTTGACATTTCTAACTTAGTTCACAGCTATAGCCGTCCTTTTCTCGCACTGCCTTTTAGTAAAAGATAGCAATAGCCTAAATTAAGTTTAGTTTGTGCACAACAGAATCGACACCATTGTCTGATGATTAAATATTATATGCCTAAGCAATTCTTTTTCCACACTAACACTTTGACTACTGATTATACCTTTTTCATTTGGATAGTAACGTGGGACGAGTTGCAGAATGAAAATATTATTTATTTTGATTTTCATTAACTCGTCCCAAATGGGCCGTAGGTATGTGGGACCAGTTGATGAATTACTCCTAGTTTGTATTATCTGTTAAATTCAAAATAAAAACAAAATCATCTCCAAAACAATAACTAAAATGTTCTTGAATTCACAATTTCTCTCATAACGCCATCCCGACCGGCGGCGCTGGAAAATAATTTTTACGGCTATTTATTTCAATAACCGTCCAGCGCTTTATTTTGTTTTGCTTGAAGCCGCTTGATCGCTTCAGCATGATTATGAAGCTATTTATTCGTGGTAAATAAGCGGCGTCTTACCAAAGGGTGGCAAAAGGTATCGTTTTACCCAGATTTACTAACTGGGTTGTGGAGGTCAGATAGGCAGTCGCTCCATGTAAAATACTAGTATTCAGCTGCATCTGGTTAGAATGGAAACCGACCCCAACATAATTGAGTAAAAGCAGATGATGATATCACTACATAGTATAAAACAAAGTCGCTTTCTCTGTCCCTATATCCCTATGTATGCTTATATCTTTAAAACTACGCAACGGATTTTGATGCGGGATTTTTTAATAGATAGAGTGATTCAAGAGGAAGGTTTTAGTATATAATTTGCGGGCGGGAGAAGCCGCGGGCATCAGCTAGTTGTCAATAAATATGCTACTGCCATCGTGTTGAGATGGATGAACACGATGGATGCTTGAGGATGGACGGCGCCGCCGAGGCCGGCCTAGAAAGAGATGGCGAGATGATCTAGACGCGCATCACGAAGGCTGCTCCCAGGTGGCGCAGGAGAAGAGTACCTGGAAGGATATGGGGGAGGCCTTTGCCCAGCAGTGGGACATTTTGGGCTAGAAAAAAAAATGCTTCTGCCACGCTATTCTAGTGGTTAAAATCGGTACTGGGTCCGTTTCCCAGATAAGGGAAAATATTATTGGGGTATTCCATTACCTACTTGCAAACCAACCTATAAAAAAGTGCCTATTTCCTTGTTTTAAAAAAAAAATCCTTCATCGCCCTTTGTGTTCCGGGGCCACGGTATCTCTTGCGAACAGTCCCGCAGCCCCAAAAACAATGCTCCTGGAATGCAAATATCTCACGGATTCCTTTTTATTTAGAAAACTATACCCATAGTAAACTCCTTTGACCTCAAGCCCTTTTTGGAAGCTCAAAAATGAGCATAAGCTCCTCCGGCCGTCACTATAGTTTCTCCAGCAGAACTGGCATCCTCTGATGATAAAAAGGCGATTGAGCTGGCAATCTCTTCGTCTTTTCGATATCTTTTCATTGGTATATACTAAAGACAAAGTTTAGTCTCGACCTGCTTCAGAGGTCGTGATGGCAGATGCGAACTTCGTAGCGGATATCCCAGGAGCAACACAATTAACTCTGATGTTGTCATGGAGGGGCTGCGGGACTATTCGAAAGAGATACCGTGGCCCCGGAACACAAAGGGCGATGAAGGAACATGGATGGGTTTTAGTCAGTAAAAGTCTGACACTCCCTCCTGCTCCGCCCAGAGCAGGAGGAGTCATTTGACGATGATTTCCCATCCGAAAAAAAAAAAAAGTTGTCATGGACAACTTCATCCGCTATTGCTTTGGTCAGACCTAAAAGAGTCGTTTTACTGACACTGTAAGGACTTATATCGGCTCCATCGGTTGATACCCTGCGATTAACGCAATAAATACGATATTTCCACCTCCTCTCTTAATAAGTTCGGGATATGCTTCCTTTGCCAACAGCCAGGCGCATTTCAGATTGATTTCGAAAAACTTGTCCCATACAACTTCCTCAGTCTCTTAAACCGGCGACACACCAGGATTAACTGCAGCATTGGAAACGAGTATGTCTAAACCTCCGAATTTGCTTTTCGTTACATCAAATAAGCTTTTCCGTTGATCTGCGTTTCCTACGGTCTACGGGCAGACAATGCTCTCGACCGTAATGCCTTCACTACACAAACTTTTGACCGCTGTTTCCACATTTTCCTATTTTCTACTGCGTATCACAACAGAAGCCTCCTTCATTTGATGAATACCTATACTTATTTCAACAATACAAAGAAATCGTTTAAAAAGAATTACTCTACGGAACCCTTCTCCATAACCGTCACGCACTTGACAGTTTTATTTTCCATACTCTTTCTATTTTCGATATATACACAAATTAATAATTAAATCGGTTTTCGTGTCTGTCTGTGTGCCTGCGTTATTATTACAAGCTTTTATTTATTTCAAAATCAAAATATTTTATTTCACATAGGCCTAGATGGGCAGTTATAAAACGTCGAAAAAGGTGCACGGTTTGCGTTAGTCGTTTCCATGAAGAAGAACCGGCAAGAAACTCCATGGTTACTGTAGTGTCTGTGAGTGAAAGAGAGGGAGGCATTTTGTCGTCTCTAGCGCACGTGCGGTGGGAAGCAGTGTGACCATATGTGGCAGTTTCCTGCCTTTTACCTGGCAGTATTGGCCTCCTATTTTAGCCTCCGGCATGTTTATTTAACGTTTTATAAACTTGGCAGTTTTTGGCAGTATTGCAATGTAGAAAATAAATCTATACTGACATCTCAAATCGAAAATGGCCACCCTAATAACGATAGGATAGACAATCTTTATTAAAAAAATAAAAGAATCCACACGCCATTGCACCAAACTGTTATATTATTTCATTTAATCAGTCATAGACGTAGGTACTTAGTAGGACTTAGGTAAATATGATAATATGTAAAAAAATAAAGTATTTTCATTTTTTTACTTCTTTAAAACGCTAAACAAACTTGGCATTTTTTACTCGAGTCTTTGGCAGGATTTGGCAGGTTTCAAACCAAAGTATGGCAGTATCGATAATTTTAAGGTGGTCACACTGGTGGGAAGGCAGTCAGTTTTGAGCCGCAGTAGTGAATGGACGTGCGTGCGCCTGAGAACCGATAATATAGAGGGAAATACCACATTTACTCTTTTCAAATCATTTGGTATAACATTTATTTAACTTTCAATGCTGTACAAAGAAGCTGTTGGTGAACCTATATTAATAAATAAATAAATAAATGTTTGTTTGTTAGGTGCTAGGTTTGATTCACGGATAGGCCAATTAGTTATTGGGTTTTGCCATCAGGAATTTCTCAGTAGCAGCCACGGAGCCTGGATATGTGCCCGGTTGATGGCAATAGGCTCGCCCCCTATTACATGGGATTTAAACATAACTGGTGAAATGTGGGTGTACTATTAAATACACCTCTGCCTAACCCTTCGGGGTTTACAGGCGTGATGTTATGTGTTAGAGAATTCATTCCCGAAGGTTTATGTGTACCTAGTAATATTTAACATACTTTACATAAAGGGGGTAAAAAGACCCTTAACGAAGCCGAACGGCACTTGTTCTCCCCGTCATTGTGATTATTTTTTTGTTTTAGACCATACTTGGGAACCTTCTAGTTACGGAGATATTGGGAGTCAAAGTTTCAACTTTTTGACAACTTTTTTTATTTTTAAATACAGCTTTTAAGGTCATAACTTTACTTTAAATACCTCCATAAACCGTTTACTATTCAATGCACCCATCAGCACATTGTTTTGAGTGCGGTACATTGAGTTTTACCGTAAAACGTTCACCCCAAAAAAAAGTCGTTTCCCAGCAATAATTTTTGCGTAAAGTTACTTAGTTTGATGTACAGAATGCTTGGTTGACGGCTTCGTCAAGAGTCCGTTTACACCCTGTAGGTGTAGTAAAAAAAACTCAGTGTTTTGTCATCTCGTAAAAACCGCGCAATGCAGGGGCGAATCGCTAGTTAAACACAAATAACTTTAGAAAATCTATTGTCTTAATAGGAGTTTAGCTTGCTTCTCAAGGATTGTTTAAGAAATAAATGTACTAGGCATGTGGGATGCCTAGTACATTTATTTTCATAATATGTGCACAGGAAATTTCAATAAACCATTGAATATCTCTTAGCTATAATAATAACATAATAAAACGATGATTTTTTTCGAAATAACTTAGGTAGTACTTAGGTTATATGTCAGTAAGCTGTCTTGTTCAGTCGTGGAAAGAAGTGCCCGCGAAATGGAAGGCCCTTGGAGTTTTTTACTATTTTTGTTTTTCTTATTTTTTGCTCCGTGTTTGGCCAGTTACCATGAGCAGTATAGAGGTTGGTATATTTTGTTTTTTTTTTTTGTTTTATCAATATGGCTAGTAGCTTTTTAAAACTATTCTATGATTTCCTAACCAGTACTTTACTGAGTTTTTTTTGTTAGTTGTTTTCATTTAAGGTGGATGGTCCAACCAGCCCGCGAAATTCAATGTTTCTTACGTTTTTTTGCAATTTGCAGGCCAGTGTTATGTTGTATGTTGATTAAAATATTCCTCGCGACTGTAAGACGTATGTAGTTACAGAATTATAAACATCAAAATGATTAATACAACCCTCCAAGCGCATGAAAGTGCAGGAATGACTTTGAGCTTGAAAAAGTCATTCTTGCACCTGTATGAGTGGCCTGCAAATAGCTAAAAACGTAAGAAAATTTGAATTTCACCTTAATTAATATGCCTAGCTCTCGTAGCTATCGGTGTTTCTATAAACAAAGTTAGCTTAGAAAATCCTATCCGCGTCACCTACCTGTCACTCGGAGGACTGTGATTCATAGAAAAAACAAAGACAGTCTTTTGTTTCTAACGGTCCGTAAGCTATATGTCGAACAATTAGAGATAGCAACTCCGTTACCTGTTAGGAAGTTATTGCAAATGGCCATTAGAAGCCCCGACCAAGCATCCCTTGCTTTGTAATTTGGCGCTTCGCTTGTGCTGCACTCATGCTCGATTCACGAACCATAGACGAAGCCCAAGAACTTTTTAGACACAAAAGTCTTCTTCTCACATTAGAGTCTTTACATTCTCCATTCAAATGCTCTCTGTACTAAGTAGTTACAAGTCTTGCAAGTCAACATCATCATATCCCTGCCTGCCCTTGTCTTATTCTACTCGGGGTCGGCGCAACACGTTTTCTTCTTCCATTCTCCCCTGTCAGACGTCACGGCATCATTTACTCCTTTCTCTTCAATTTTATTCCTCACACAATGTAAGTCACTCTCACTTTAAATCCTATACTCTGAACTGTCAGTAAAGAAGTATTTACTGCTTCAGACGTTGACCGAAAACCAGAAGAAATCTCACACCGATTATCAAAGACTGAAACGTCGCATCGTGCGCGAAATTCATCAGTATGCTGCTGTAAAAAACACAGATGTACTCGTAATTGTACGAAACGCAGCATTGAGCGTAGATTTGACATCACAACATCGGGACGTATTCGCTCTGTCTTTTGTGAATCAACAGACTCCAAGATCTTTTGCAGACCCCTGAGTGTAGCAGAGGATTTGGCTTTGAAACCTAATAATGTGTCTACAGGTAGGATTTTCTTTCAAATAGTGCTTTTGCACTGTCTTCATTTGCGGTTCTTGTATTCGGCACTTAGTGTTGGTCTTCTAGAGATTAGTTTTCTCTGCAATTCTCATTATTTTTTGTCTTATTTTCATAGCATTGTCTTCTAACGTGGTTACTCTTATAATAATGCTTCTGAGGTTAAAGATACTAATCCTGTCTTTGTACCAGTCGTAACGCATGACACAAAAATATATTAACCAAGAAAACCAAAAAGTTGCGTAAATTCAAAAAGCTATAGCTACAGAGAGAGCTTCGAAAGACGAGTCGTCGACTTGTTCAACGATAAATACTAGGAAAGTAATCTAAAATGAATTATATCAATCTGTACTGAGACCACGTGGTAGATTATGGCTCATAGCCATGGAAACATTGTCTTTTATTCAATAGCAATTTTGAATTAAATACACAGAAAAAAGATGAATAAATTGTGTGAGGAATGAAGGAATGATATGAAAGAGAAAGGAGTAAATGATGCCGTGACGTCTGACAGGGGAGAATGGAAGAAGAAAACGTGTTGCGCCGACCTCAAGTAGAACGGGACAAGGACAGGAAGATACTGATGATGACTCATGATACTGATGAATTTGTTTGTTTCAGTACCTCAGCAAAGTTCCCCAAAGTGGGAGTCCTACATCTTCAATGAGAAGGAGTACATCATTCAGGTTCTGCCTGTCAGCTGGGAGGAAGCCAAGATCATCTGCCGGTTTGTATGATATGATTCTGCAGCTCTTCGTCTTCTTCTTCTTGAAAAGGGCAAACGACACAGTATCGACACAGAATCATGTGTATGAATAATTCAATTCAGGGAGGCAAAGCAGACAAAGACACCAGTGGTTTCTGTGTAGCTCCATTAAAACTTTTTGTAAGTAAATAAATAAAAACAAATAAATAAATATCGTTGGACATTACACACAGCGCCATCTAGTGCCAAACTAAGCAACGAGGCTTGTGTCGTGGACACCAGATAGTTGATGTACGACACAGATATATATTTTTTTTTTTTGTAAATAAGTAATACTTATTATACATAAAAACATCCATGACTCGGAAACAAATGTCATGTCCATGCTCATCACACAAACATTTGCTTCTACCGGGATTCGAACCCGGATCCCTAAGAATGTAAGGCGGACTCACTACCGCTGCGCCATTTGGGTCGTAATCGGGACATTGTCACTCGTTGCCGTTTTCGTAGTCACTTATAAACTATCCATGTTCGGAATTGTAGTCGTAGTTGCCAAATCAGTTTTTTTTACTCAAAATACTGAAAAAAATTCATAATCATCAATCATAATTTTCATCATTTGCGCTCGATGCAGCATGTCTTCTTCTTCAATACTTGTCTATTACTCGTCATCCATACAGTCACCAAATAAGTATAATTTGGAAAGTGGAAGAAAACGGACGCTAAAACGGTTACCACGTACAGTCGTGGTCTTTTCCGCCTGATCAGTTAAAAAATCATGCGGAGGTGCCGAGCCACGCCCCCTTAAAGTTTAGGCCTATTAGACAAGCGCCAACTTTGTCGCGCTAAATAACAATAACTCTCGTTTGGCATGCGTCGTCAGTGCGCTCGGCCGATCGGTATCTTTTCATTCATTATTTTTATACAAATTCAACGGGGCGGGGCTAGAGAGCGTTTCTATGTTGTAAGTGCAAGCAAAAATTAGCTTAGTGGTGATCAGGCGGGAGTGTCCTCGATTGTACCTACATCATTCTGAAACTTTCACATAGAAAATTTCATCGGTAGATTATTATTAAATCAGCTGTTCCATACACTTGACCGTGTGTTTTGTAGGAAACACCTGGTTTTTTTTAATAACTGACGAAAAATTTATATGTGGGTGAGTCGAGGTTCAGAATAATGTACTTTATACCTGGTAAACGATTCAGTATCCCTTCCACCCCATCTATATAATAATGATAATGCAATACGACAATTAATCCAACAATTCTATAATTACGAAATTTACACCATAGGCATGACGACAGTATCGAAAAATTGCAAATCTATTTATATCGTCAGTTAGAGTATTGGAAATTAATGGACACGTATTTTTTGTTTTTGTTAATCAATGAATATTGACAAAAGATAAACGCATCAAAACTCGGGAGAGTTCTGACATCACGAGCCCCCAGGCTCGTGACGTCAGAACTAGCTAGAAATGATACCTAGGCGTGACGTATTGAGAATTTTAATAGCGTCATATCTTCGTCACTTTTGGTTTACGTAACAAAAGAAAAAACATGGGTCAAATATTTTTTGATAATCTAACTGACGGACTAATTAGATTTTTTTTTGTCGTCTCTCTTATTCTGTAAAAACAATACTTTGTGTTTTAATTAGCATTAGGAATATTTTATTAATATCATAGTTTTCTGTGTAGACTCAAGTTTTATTATGGTTTATTCTAAACCAAAAATATGTTATTTTGTACGCCATAAATGGCAAAGCATGCAGATCTACCTCTCATTTAAGTATACTCATGTTTTTACAATAAATATATTCTATTCTACGATTGATCCTTGAGAAACCTTTCTGTTCTCAATACAGAAGAATTTTATTCATGCTTCATGTTTGTAAATAAACGTTTGTTGCAGTGGCTATCACAATGGGACGCTAGCTATTCTAGATACAAAAGATAAGGCAGAATTCCTGGCCGAAGCATTATCGGAGTCCCAGTTCTGTAAGTATTTTATAACACATAATATTACTATCATGCTAACCTACGGTGCCCAGACGTGCAGGGCTATTACGTATCTTTCTGATATCCAGTGACTATCAAGCTTCGGTTGTACACCGAACTTTGATGACAACCGTGAATGTCATAATATTGGTATTACGTATCACACTGAGTGGATATCACCTTGCGGTGACTAACAGGGTCATACATAATACGAAACTAACCTTTTGACAGTTATTTGATGGACACTGACCCCGTTAGGTACTATCATTTCGAGCTGTCAACAGAGATACATAATGGCCCTACTGGTCACTCACCGAGTCTTAGAAGTTCCGCCTTAGAGTTTGCCAAAGGGCACTGGAACGCAGCATTCTGGGTGTGAAAAGACAAGACAGGGTTCATATCACCACGCTGCGTTCCAAAACGGGCTTAGTGGACTTTGGCAAAAAGGCTGCTAGGCTAAAATGGGATTGGGCGGGTCACATTAGCATGCACGATGGCCGCACAATGGTTACCAGAAGGCAGACGGCGCTGCCGAGGCTGGCGGAGAGAATAGGCTTGTGTCCTGAAAAAATCTAATTAGTCCGTCAGTTAGATTATTAAAAAATATTTGACACGTATTTTTTCTTTTGTCACGTAAACCAAAATTGACGAAGATACGACGCTTTTAAAATTCTCAATACGTCACGCCGTGCTATAATTTTTAGTGCGTTGTGACGTCACGACCCCCACTCTCGAGTTTTGATGCGTTTTATCTTTGTCATTTTTCATTGATTTCCAAAAACAAAAAATACGTGTCCTTTAATTTCCAATACTCTAACGAACGGACTAAATAGATTTGCAATTTATTGATGGTGGGAACTAGCCTATTGGGAGAGGCCTTTGCCCAACAGTAGGACAGTATAGGCTAAATATAACAACATGCCTTGATTCATCATGTCATCTTTAGGACCAGATAGAAGTAGAACGATGATATCCTAAACTATCTTATCTGCAGCCCTGACATCAGTTTGGGTAGGAGCTCGCCGTGACTCAGCTGAAGATGCAGCAGGCTACCGCTGGGGGCCAGGCATGGAGCTTAGGAGAACTGCCCTCGATGTACTGGCGAACGAGGAGGAAGACGACAACGTGGACAGGCACTATCCTATGGTGAGTTTAGAGCGAAGATATACAGATATTCACGAGTGATAGACGAGACTTGTTACCTACTACTTAGCTCAGCCCAAATAAAGAACCAAGACATAGCGCTGCGAACAATAAAGTGAAGCCAGCACAAAACTAAGCTCCGCTCTGTGCGTACACGCTCACACGCACACATTTACATCAAACTACAATTAAACTAAGCTCAAAAAATGCACACATATTTACGAAACCGGCTTCACTTTATTGTTCGCAGCGCTGTGTCTTGGTTTTTTATTTGGTCTGAGCTACTTAGTAACAAAGTCGCTCTGTTTACCTATTAGGTTATTTATAGGTTAGACAGAAACGGATGCTGATGAGAAAAGCAAAATTTTTGAATGAACAACTTTTTTTTATTTTTTATGAAGCGTTTATTTGCCTTACCATTGCGTTTCTTACAATACATTACTTACAGTACCTACAGTACGTTTAAAAATACATTTAAACATTTCGTTTAAAAACACATTTAACATTTCAATATCTAACCTATAATCCTTGGTAAAAAGTGGCTGAACAGAACCCACGTCCCCGTCCCGGAGATGGGCGCTGACTGCGTAGCTATGGAGAGAGTGAAGCACGACCGGCCGGTGTTCCTGGACCTGCCCTGTCACCTGGACAGAGCCTTCGCGTGTGAGAGAGGTATGTTCATCATCATCATCATGATCATATCGGACCAGAATCACCCACTGCTTGGTATAGGCCTCACCTTTCTTCTGCCATTCCTCCTGGGTCTGTGCGTCCCTTAACCAGGTGTTTCCCGCGACTTTGAAGGTATGTACAGTCGTGGTTAATTTTTTTTTCGCTTAAATCATGCGGAGTCGCCGAGTCACCCCCCCTTAAAGTTTAGGCCTATTAGGAAAGCGTCAACTTTGGCGCGCAAAGTAACAATAACTCTCGTTTGGTGTGTGTCGTCAGTGCGCTCGGCCGATCATTCATTATTTCTATACAAAGTCAACGGGGCGAGGCTAGAGACTGTTTCAATGTTGTAAGTGCAAGCAAAAATTAGCTTAGTGGTGATCAGGCGGGAGTGTCCTCGATAGTACATAGTAACATTAATTTCGATACTGACAAAAAACGCACAGTAATATTTGGCCAGCGTAGTCCATTGGTTTTATGAAAAAAAAAAGGCCAAGTGCGAGTTGGGCTTGCGCACCAAGGGTTCCGTATAAACTTGTAGGTTTCAGATTTTTTCCTTTACATGTGCTGTAAGACATTGCTTCTTAACAGATTTCGTGATTCTGGGTCAACGGGAAGTACCAGGCAGCATAAGCGGCCATATCTTTTTTTACATTAACTAAGAAGTATGTTTTTTTCATGGCACATCGTCAAGGGACTGTAGACCTGAGTATATGGTTTTAATTTCAACTCGATACTTCCACGCGTTCCCGAGATTAAGGGCCTTGACATACAGACGGACAGACGCACAACAAAGTGATCCTATAAGGGTTCCTTTTTTTACCCGACTGCGCCAGAACGAAGGTTATGTTTTTCGAGAGTATATATGTATGTATGTATAATTGTTTGGCACGCTCTGTGGCCTGAATGGCTCGATGGATTTTAGCTTGGGGAGGTGTCGTTAGATTCGTATTTACTGTGAGAGTGACACTGGGTATATCAAAATAAAAAAAGAAACAAAATGGCGGATTTTTGGCGCCAAATTCAAATGTTTGGCACGCTCTGCAGCCTGAACGGCTCGATAAAGGGCTCATCATGAGGATTTTAAAATGGTATATCTAAGTAACAAAAAAATGTAAAATAAAAAAGGGAGGTACGCAACCCTAAAAACAGCGGATTATTGCAAAAAAAAACTAGGTACATACACTTTGTGGGGCTCGTGTGTGGGCTCGGATCAATCTTCAGGATAAGATGCGCTTGCGTAGGTTGATCTGTGTATTGGTGACCCATAACATATCGAGTTTCCTCCGTGCTTTTGAAAGCACGTTAAGCCGTTGGTCCCGGCTGTCATTTGTAGTTTTTTTTCTTTCTTTTGTATTGTCTTGCCTTCCCCCTTAAATCCATCCAAAGGTTGTCTTTAAAAGATCGCTTTTAGCGATAAGACCGCCCATTGTGTCACCCCTTGTTAAATGTTTTACATTTGTATCTGTAATTTTTATGGTGTACATATTTAAGAGTATTCTATTCTATTCTATTCCATTCTTTAACAGTCGTTACAGGTAGTCTTGGTGACCCAAAAGTGTGACAACCATTCTTACCAAGGGGTATCGTATTACCTAGCGTTAACTGGGTTGTGGAGGTCAGATAGGCAGTCGCTCCATGTAAAATACTGGTATTCAGCTGCATCCTGTTAGACTGGAAGCCGACCCCAACATCGTTGGGAAAAGGTGATGATGAGTTTTACTTTTGAAACAGGAACAGTTTTTATTTTCTACGATAAAAACTGTTTTTAAATGTCAAAACTTCATCTAATAATAATAAATAATAATAAAGCCTTTTTATTTCCTAAAAACCTTTACACAATACTTATTCTAATGTTAGTAAGACACTCTAATGTTAGTTATACAACTTTTACCAATTTTTTTTTTTTTTTTTTTCAAAACTTCATCTAATTAAAGCTAACTTACCGTCCACAGATGCCAGTGAGTCGAAGCCTGTTAAGGAGGTGAACACTGTAAGGTGCAGGAGTGGCCTGTATCACCTGTACGATGGCAAGATGGACTGGCACCAAGCCGCGGCCTACTGTGTGCTGAGGGGGATGGCGTAAGATACCATCATACTCGTACATTAAATACATTTGTACTCATTTTTCTCCTGCCCTTATCCGAATTCATTTGAGGTCGGCGCAGCATGTCTTCTTCTTCCATACTTCTCTATTACTCGTCATCTCATCAGACACCTCCTTTCGTGCTGTCATCCTTCACACAGTCCATCCATCGTTTCTTTGGTCATCCTCTACTGTTATACCTACCAATCCACATTAATACTCAAAAATACATAATAAGCAAAGGTGAAGGAGTCGTCTTTACCGCTAGTATGATGGTAAGATGGACTTGCACCAAGCTGCTTATTGTGTGTTGAGGGGGATGGCGTAAGATATCATTATAATAACTAGCTGATGCCCGCAACTAGGGTTACCAGGGCCTAAAATCAGAAATCCGGTCTTGGAGGATGAAAAATCCTCATTTTCGACAAAAAAGTTTTTTTTTTAAGTACGGTAAAAACTTAAAAAAAACGGTATACCGGTAAACTTTTCTGTCGAATTTCAGTCATACTGTTATTCAAAGTTATAAAAAAACAATAAATCATGTTCAGTAAACAAAAGTTAAACTAAAAGTGTTAATTATATTTTTTATTACTAGAAATAGCTTTTAAAATTTGGTTTTGAACGCAAAAATTTTATTAAAGAATTGCTCACAACTATAATCTTTCCAATATTGGTAAGTAAGATGGCTCTAATGGACTCCACTGATAGTCTGTTTTTTTCTTTCGTCCAGCATGAGTCAGCAAAATCCGGTCTGGCACAAAATCCGGGCGAAGTCCGGTATTGGCATTAAAAATCCGGTCAAGACCGGATTTATCCGGTCAGATGGTAACCCTACCCGCAACTTCGCCCGCGTTTCTGGAGAGGGCCACCCTTACCACATAGGGGCTAAATAGCCTACGACCTACTCTCAGACCTACCAAACATACACAAAAAAAAACATGAAAATCGGTCAAGCCGTTTCGGAGGAGTTTGATAGCAAACACTTTGACAGGTTATGAGATTATACATCCCACTGAAGCACAGTAGTAACTAATAGCAGTGATAGCCTAGTGGTGTGACCGTCGGACTGCCAAGTCATAGGTCTCGAGTTCGAATCCAAGACACGCATCTCTGATTTTTCGAATTCATTTGCGTATTGAATATCACTTGCTTCGGTGACGGAAAACATCGTGAGGAAACCAGCATGCCTGAGAGATATTTCTTGACGGGCATGTAAAGCCAAGTCAGAGGCTCATGGGCGATATTTTCTGATAACATAATCTGCAGTCAGCTTTATTTATAAAATTAACATTATAAAACATAAGGAAACAGGTATTTGTCGCGAATTTTTATTTAGCGGGAAGACCCGCGACCACGGCTGGTGCAATCCGGTCGAAACGTCGGGCTTATATCAAAGGTACCTAAAATTCCCGATAAATATCCGTTTTCATATGTTTTATAATGTGTTCTGATCGTGAAAGTTTAAAAAAGACAAAATTAAAGCATTTATTTCAAGTAGGCCAGTTACAGGCACTTTTGAACTGTCAAAACAAAGACAACAATGAAATGTAGCTACAGTCACAAGACATAAAAGCGTGAAAGAACTGTAGTTGCCCATTCCAAAGCGTAGATCTCTATGGAGAATAAGAACGGGTAAGAAACTCCATGGACACTCTTTTAAATGAGAATATTATGTTACAAAATCTTGGTATAATTACATTTTATCAACACACATACACAATAACACAAGCAACCCAGTGTATTCAATACTTTCTTTGCACACTTACAATAATATAGTATGACTAGCGGACGTCACGCGGTTTCACCCGCGTAGTTCCCGTTCCCGTGGATGTACGGGGATAAAATATACCCTATGTTACTCAGTAAAGACGTGGCTGTCTAATGGTGAAATAATTTTTGAATACGGCGCAGTAGTTTTTGAGTTTATTCATTACAAACATACACACAAAAATACAAATCTTTCCTCTTTATAATATTAGTGTAGATAATACAATTTTTATTGTTCACAGTCTAGCAAACATTGCCACATTAAAATGCTTAAAGAAATTGGGCATGACCATGCTGAGAAATCGGCCAAGTAAGTCTTGTTATTTATTTTATCATGCTAAGCATATACCGCGTAGCAGACCCGTGGGCTTTGCTACGTAGACTCGGCGTAGCGAGACTGTAGTAGAAGACGCTACGCATAATTAATCATGCCGCAGAAGTCGCTACGCACACACGGCGTAGCCGCCACGTAGCGGATGCAAATGCGCTGCGTATACAAAGCATTATTTAACGCAATAGTTTCAATACTACGTGTGGCATGACTGCCCAAATATCTTTATCCAACGCTCATTTAATCTTACCCAAGGAAATTGGATAACAAGTAAGAACAAACCTTTAGGCTTTCTCTGTTTTGGCTGCGGGACTGTTTGAAAGAGATACACAGCGGCGGCTCCGGAACACAAAGAGCGATGAAGGAACATGGATGGGTTTTAGTCAGTAAAAGTCTGACACTCCCTTCCGTTCCGCCCAGAGCGAAAGGGATCATTTAATGATTTCCCATCTGAAAAAAAAGGCTTTGTTTGTTATAGAAACAAAGGAAGCTATATACTCGTAATTTGCCATCTCTCTCTCTCTCTTTAAATGAAATTACTCTCTTATTATAACTCTGTCCTTCAGTACTGAGTCTCGCTACCGATTTTGTTGTCTTGTCATGTCTTGGCGCCAGATACGTAATTCTATCCGAGACCTTTCTGCAGTACAAAAAAAAAAAGATTTATCATGTTTGTTATCAAGTCTGTGGAGTTTCGATACCCAATTTAAGTTTACCATAAACGTAAATAGTTTTAATAAATTTTGAATGTAACACACAGGTATTGAGAACGCCTGGATAGGTGCTAAAGGCACCCTGGGCCATTGGAAATGGACCGACACCGGGGTCAGCGTGTTCCGTACACCGGCCTTGACTGACGCTGCACCTGATGCCTGGCCTCCCATGAGGTTAGTGGCCAGCATACATTTTTGGAACGAAGTTCCTTATCGCGCGTTGCGAAAGGGGGCTAGACGGAAAAAATTAAGACGAAAAGTTGTAACGACACTTTTTGCTATAGTAAGCTATTGTTGTCGTGGACACCAGATAGTTGATATACTACATAGATACTTTTTGTTTGTAAATACATACTTATTATACATATAAACATCCATGACTCGAAAACAAATGTCCACGCTCATCACACAAACATTTGCTCCTACCGGGATTCGAAACCGGGACCCTAAGAACGTAAGGCAGCCACAGTACCGCTACGCCATTTGGATCGTCAGATCTGGGTAAGATCATTATTAGGGGACTGACTTTGGACTACAGGCTCAGCCACGCGGGTTGGCTCGAGCGAGGGACGGTGAGGGTTCGTATCGGTGCGTCGCGATGGCGAGTATGGCAGCATTCATTAAAGACAAAGATATATATTCCCAGAATATGGTTATAAGTTCATAGTTAGTACAACTAGGGTTGCCATTTACTTATATGTCTTTTTTTTTCGGACATTTTTAGAAAATTCTGTGGAAACATTGTAGGTTGGTTGGTTTTTTAGTTACTGTTATTATTACAGTTTTTCCTACTCCTCCGCTATACTTCTCTGATTAATTTCGTTGCGGGATCCAAGACAGTTAAATTCTTTCTCTGGGACTTCGTCGAGCTTCATTGTCTCGGCGCTTTTCTGGTGGTCGCCACTGTTGATTCTGGCGCACAGGAGTTGTAGTGGCTTGGCAATAGTGTAGCGGGCTTGTCCCTTAAGCATCTATATGGAATTAAATAGTTGCAAATACTTCTTTAATGGCTTAATAGAATTGTTCTTAGCTGTAAGCCCATTGTAACATCTTTTTAAACTTATGGTATGCAAAATAAAATGAATATGAATACTTAAATATTTGAGTTTGATTATTATATTTGTGTGTCCAACATGAACTTTAATACCAACTAACTAGTTACTCTCTGCCTTGTTAGTCTAGGGCCGCAAGCGTGGCTGCTGAGCTTGAAGTCCTTGATTCGATTCCCAGTTCGGACAAAGTGTTATTGGATTTTTTCACCAGGAATTTCTCATTAGCAATAATATATTATAATATATATTAATAATAGCAATATCGTACTGTTTCAAATCCTTCTCGAGTGATTGTTGAGGGAGAAAGCTCATTTGCGCATTATTAACAGTTTCAGTCAATTCTGTTGGCGTCAAATAAACTTCTTGGTCGCCAAAACCACTTATTTTACGTTTTTCACTTGTTTTTAACCTAAGGTTTTAACAATTGACCTGACAAGAAAATGGCGCGCGCAAAGCAAATTATAAAAGTACACCAAGAAGGTTCCGAGTCTGAGTTTTTAACAAATTAAAAAAGGTTGTACTTATGATAAATTCGGCACCATGGAGGTAGAAGTAAATAGGTTTTGGTAAATCTCTTTACTATTTTTAAGAATTTTAACATTTGGTGAGAGTTCCTCTATTACCTTAAATGGTCCTTTATAAATACAATCTAATTTGTTTCCTATTTGGTTCTTTATTAAAATCAAATCTCCTGGTTTGTAGGTTACACAGTGTAATTTCTGATCATACGATATTTTTCTACGGTTTTTACATTCTATTAAATTTTGTCTAGCATCTTGTTGAGCCTTTTGTAAACGGTACTTAAGTTCTTTTGGGTAGTCATCAAAGTTATACAAGGGGTCTATTGACTCTGTCAAATTGCTAGGTATATTACTGACTTTTCCAAAAACTAGTTCGTATGGGGTATATTTCGTTAGTGAATGAACACTGGTATTGAAAGAAAAACACCAGAATGGAATCCAATCGCTCCAGTCAGTTTGATTATTCTCGCATTGAATTCTGAGGTATGCGCCTAAATGCTTATGTGTATTTTCTAAACTACCTAAAGTTTCATGATGATAAGAAGTTGAATGAATTTTTTCTATGTTCAGTAACTTGCAAACTTCTGACATGATAGATGAAGTGAATTCGGTTCCCCTATCGCTTATATACTGATTTGGAAGAACTAGAGTTCGAAGATAGTACAGAAAATATGGCTACGAGTAACTTTGACCTAAAAACGGCCTTGGCCCTATTACCAGTAATGAACGCCCAGGAGAGCGTCATTATACAATTATTAGACAGCATTCAACTATATAGCGATATGCTGAACGATCAAGGGAAAACACAATTAATTAATTTTGTTTTAAAGACAAGACTTTCTAGTGGTGCTAAACTCAGATTAAAATCGGAGTACTCCACAATTACAGATTTAATTAAAGATATGCGCACGCATTTATTGCAAAAAAAATCCGCAGTAGCTATTCAGTTACAACTTAATTCGGCCAACCAAGGTCGAAGGTCCATTGACAAGTTCGGTTCCGAATTAGAGCAATTATTCGTGAACCTGACCATAGCTCAAGCCGACGGCGATACAAAAAAGTTCGACATACTCCATCCCTTAAATGAGAAAATAGCAATTAAACGTTTCGCTGACGGATTGTCGGATCCACGTTAAAGCACCATCATCGCCTCACGGCAATTTCAGTCTCTACCAGAAGCCATTCAGACGGCCCTTGACGAAAATTCCCTATCGTCTAAAGTAGAACAGGTAATGAACATAAGGACTTATCGTGGAAATGGAAATGCCAACAGGTTCGGTACCAGACGCGGCAACGCCACGCCTAGGAATAACTCGTATAATAATAATTACCAAACATCTCAACGCGGTAATAGTACCTCAAGGACTTTCCACAACTCATATAGAGGTCGATCATCTAGGGGTAACAGTCGTGAAAGATACCAACGAGGTTCTTTTCGAGGACAATACGGCCGCCCACCTCGTTCTAACGGAGCCTCTCATATAGCTCAAGTACAGCCAGAACAGATCGAGAATACTGAACGTGTTCAATCAGCACCGAATAGTGAGTTTTTTCGTCCCTTCAATTAACGAACATTTCATTCTAAATTATAACGTTAGTAGTATTGTTCAAATAGAGTTAGACGTAGGTAATGTAATACATTTATTAGTAGATAGCGGCGCGAGCATTTGCGTCATGAAATATGAGTGGTTACTTGAACACCCGGAGTATTCAAAGGAATTACATTGCGATAAGTTGACTATCAAAGGCGTTAGCGGAAAATTAATATCAGAAGGATATATATATTTAGATTTAGTATGTCAGGGTGTTAGTTTTAGGGAAAAGTTTTATGTATTCTTACTATGCACAGGAGATGGAATATTAGGAGAAAATTTTTTCAGGCGTTATAATGCCGTGATTGATTACGAAACAAAAACTTTACGTTTATCTCATAAAGGACACGTAATTAGTTTGAATATCGGTAGGAGCAAGGACAGGTATACTCATGTGATACCTGCACGATGCGAAATAATAAAATACATACCTTGCATTCTAAAAGAAGATAGTGTAGTTTTAGCAGAGGAAATAAAACAAGGAGTTTTTATTGCCGGTATGATTTCAAAGCCATCATATAATGGCATACCGTTGCGAATTCTAAATACGACTAATGAGGACATTGAGATAGATTGTTCTAATGTTAAAATTGAACCAATTAATAAGTTTGAAGTAGCACGCCTAACAAAAGATACTAAAACCGTAGATCGTGTAAAAACTTTATTCGAACTACTCGATTTAAATTACTTGAATAAGGAAGAAAGGCTTAGTATTGAGCAAATATGCGCAAAATACGCCGATGTCTTTCACTTACCGGGCGATTCATTATCAGTCACCAATTTGATGGAACATAATATCGTTTTAAAAGACAACGTGACCCCTACTTATATAAAGCCCTATAGGATACCCCAAGCTTTAAAAAGTGAGATTGAGAAGCAGGTTCAGGAAATGCTAGATAATGACATCATAGAGGAAACTGTTTCGGAGTGGTCTAGTCCCGTCTTGCTAGTTCCAAAAAAGGCAGACAAATCAAGCCAAAAGAAATGGAGATTAGTTATTGATTACAGACAGTTAAATAACAAAATCCAGGACGATAAATTCCCTTTGCCTAATATCACAGAAATTTTAGATTCCTTATCAGGCAGTATTTATTTTTCGAAGTTAGACCTTTCACAATCGTATTATCAGTTATCATTAAGTCCCGACTCACGAAAATACACGTCTTTTGGCCTGAACAAAATGTATCAACTTTCCTTAGATAACGATTCCCGTAAATACACTACATTCACAGCAGGTAAACAATACCAAATGAAGCGTTGTCCAATGGGTCTCAAAACTAGTGCTAGTGTCTTTTCTAGGCTCATGACCATAGCAATGGCAGGCCTTAATTACCGAAAATGTTTTATATATCTCGACGACTGCGTCGTAATCGGAAATTGCATAGAAAACCACACTAAAAACCTCATTGATGTTTTAAACCGTTTAAGAAAGGTCAATCTTAAATTGAATCCAATAAAATGCGAATTTATGCGAAAAGAAATAGTTTACCTAGGGCATCAAATAACACAAGACGGTATTTTCCCAGACCCAGGTAAAATTGATACCGTACATAATTACCCAACACCAAGGACTGCTGACGACGTAAAACGCTTTGTCGCATTTGCCAACTACTACCGACGATTCATATCAGGTTTCGCTAACATAGTGTTTCCGCTGAACCGATTGTGCAAAAGAGGTGTACGATTCGAGTGGACAAACGATTGCGAAATATCTTTCGAGAAATTAAAATTAGCTCTTATGAATCCACCTGTACTGGATTATCCAGATTTCTCGGACAACAACATATTTAAATTACAAACAGATGCGTCGAAATTAGGTTTAGGTGCAGTACTTTCAAATGGAAATGGAAAAGTAATCGCTTATGCTAGCAGAAGTTTAAAGCCAGCCGAAAGTAGGTACCCGGTAATTGAACTCGAATTATTAGCAATAGTTTGGGCTGTCCGACATTTCCGCCCTTATCTGTATGGTAGAAAATTCATCATCTACTCTGACCATAGGCCACTAGTGTATTTATTTAGTTTAAAAGACCCTTCCAGCCGTTTGACCAAGTTCAGACTGTATTTAGAGGAATACGACTTTATCGTGGAATATGTCCCAGGCCGGCATAATGCAGCTGCAGATGCGTTAAGTCGACTCTCGGTGACGTCACAAAATTTAAAAGAAATGCAAGAACACATAGTAACTGTTTTGACTAGAGCTCAGAGCAAAAAACTCAAGACTCAGACAGGAGAACAGACCGACAAACTTCCTTCAGTCAGCGGGCCTGATCAACCTGCAACTGTTGAAGTACTTAAGAGACCTAGTAATATAGTTGAGTTACGTTTTTCAGATTATCAAAGAAAAATAAATGATGCGAATATAATTCTATCAAATGCTAAATATTGCACTTACGTCCCTTCGAAATCGACGGTATTCCTACATTCTCGATCGTTATCATCCCCAGAGGAGTTAGCGAGAGATTTAGAAAATATGTGCTTACGATTGAATATTAATGAATTACTTATTACGAAGAATAAGAGTAATAGTAAAAATATTACTAGTTTACTGCGCAGTATAAAAGATTGTAAAATAAAAACGCTAAAATTTTTAATAATTAAAGACTTTTAACTAAAGACTAAAATTTTTAATAATTAAAGACTAAGAGAATAAGCGACAAACATGAAATAATTACAATTTTAAATGACTTTCACCTCTTGCCCACAAGTGGACATGCAGGCATAAATCGTATGATAAATAATATTAAAAAGTATTATTTCTGGCCAGGAATGACAAACGACGTCATGAATTATGTTAACAAATGTAAAAGTTGTCTAATACAAAAAACGACAAACAAACATGTTAGAGAACCTTTGTCGATAACGTCAACCGCCAACTCAGCGTTTGAACGTGTTAGTTTAGATATAATGGGCCCACTAGATATAGATAATTATAGCAATAAATATATTTTAACAATCCAATGCGATTTAAGTAAGTTTGTGGAGGCTTACCCTTTACCTCGAAAAGATAGCGAGACTGTAGCCAGATGTTTCGTTAACAATTTCATATCACGTTACGGTATACCAAATCAGTTTATAAGCGAAAGGGGAACCGAATTCACTTCATCTATCATGTCAGAAGTTTGCAAGTTACTGAACATAGAAAAAATTCATTCAACTTCTTATCATCATGAAACTTTAGGTAGTTTAGAAAATACACTTAAGCATTTAGGCGCATACCTCAGAATTCAATGCGAGAATAATCAAACTGACTGGAGCGATTGGATTCCATTCTGGTGTTTTTCTTTCAATACCAGTGTTCATTCACTAACGAAATAC
This sequence comes from Xestia rhomboidea, assembly GCA_963853795.1. Lineage (NCBI taxonomy): Eukaryota > Metazoa > Arthropoda > Insecta > Lepidoptera > Noctuidae > Xestia > Xestia rhomboidea. The sequence continues at coordinate 2,629,981 of OY970783.1, forward strand.
ACCCCATACGAACTAGTTTTTGGAAAAGTCAGTAATATACCTAGCAATTTGACAGAGTCAATAGACCCCTTGTATAACTTTGATGACTACCCAAAAGAACTTAAGTACCGTTTACAAAAGGCTCAACAAGATGCTAGACAAAATTTAATAGAATGTAAAAACCGTAGAAAAATATCGTATGATCAGAAATTACACTGTGTAACCTACAAACCAGGAGATTTGATTTTAATAAAGAACCAAATAGGAAACAAATTAGATTGTATTTATAAAGGACCATTTAAGGTAATAGAGGAACTCTCACCAAATGTTAAAATTCTTAAAAATAGTAAAGAGATTTTGGTACATAAAAATAATACGAAGCCATTTAGTAAATAAAAAAAAAAGGTTTATTAATAGAATAAGAGATTTTGTTAATTAAGCTATTAAGTAACTAATTAGTATATAAGTACAGGCCTAATGTTACGTAAACGCAAACCTTTTTTTTCTCAAAAAAAAGGGAGGTTACCTACCCTCTACTTTTCGGGGGAGTTGAAGTATGTAAAAACCTTACTCAGCAAATCACTTCATATCTGCGTCATACACCCGCGCAATCGTAACGTTTGGCCGAGTAAGCATTTTACTTGTAAGTAAATAATTGTACTTTTAAGGACATTCAATAAATCGCCATCAAGCCGTCAACATGTCTTTGACTTATTAACACTATCGTCTCCTACCTACCTCATAAGGAAGACCACACTCTGCAGTTTAATGATGTTTTGAATTCACAGACTTAGTTCACACGATGTTCTAAATTCAATTTACTTTATCCTCTAGAGGATAAAAACGACTTTTGCACTCAGATATCGAAGAGCAAAAATACTCTTTCCGAGATGGGGGGATGAAAAATAAATTAATCATAAAATGTCACAAAACTTAAGAAAAAAATAAAGAAAAATAAACAATGTCATGTTGTGTCACTTAAAAAATCATTTATACTATAATAACACTTGTCCGTTAATAAATCTCGAATCTTTTTTTTAAACATATTTACCGGCAATGCTTTATAAGACTGTGGTATTTTATTATAAATTTTAGGAGCCATACAGAAAACGCTTTTCCCCATTAATGATCAGACGACCCGAATGGCGCAGCGGTAGTGGGGCTGCCTTACGTTCTTAGGGTTCCGGGTTCGAATCCCGGTAGGAGCAAATGTTTGTGTGATGAGCATGGACATTTGTTTCCGAATCATGGATGTTTATATGTATAATAAGTATGTATTTACAAACAAAAAGTATCTATGTAGTATATCAACTATCTGGTGTCCACGACACAAGCCTCGTTGCTTAGTGTGGCACTAGATGGCGCTGTGTGTAATGTCCAGCTATATTTATTTATTATTTATTTAATGCAGTCTTTGACGTATGCGAACACAGTACACACACATAACACATAACTGGCGGAATGTGAACCTACTATTAGGAACACCTCTGTCTAACCATTCGGGGGTTACAGGCGCGATGTTATATGTTATGTAAACCGCTATTGTATATTCACTTTTGACAAAATTTCTCAGGGACAGAAACAACATCAAACAGAATGGATGCCTTCAGCTAGACAGGCACGCCACCCATCCTCCTGTGTTCCTAGAAGCTAGGTGCGAGAGAAAAATGCAGTTCATATGTTACGAAGGTACTGTACCACTTATATTCTGAAGGTAGAACAGTACACACAGCAGCACAGAAGGAAGCACAATGGTAGACCGCGAAATTTTAAATTTTCTTACGTTTTTTGCGATGAGTCAAGTGATATGTTGATTAGACTTTGATTCGTGACTGTAACAAATATGGATTTACAGAGTTATATTAAGATCATGAATACAACCCTCTAAGTTCATTAAATCCGAGTTAGAAGCAGTTAGAAATATGAAATAGTTTAGTTTTCAAAAAACGTAATAAAATTTGAAATTTGGTGATTCATAATTTATTATCCTACAATTTTGTCAATGGTGTTCTGACATGTCCACTGTGCTCGGAGTTTTTCGGCCAAAGTTGGATATGCTAGCCATTTGAGAGCACATGAAAGAGTGGCACACCAAAGCTACAAACACGACAGACGAGTGCAGTCGCTGATGCCGAAATCGGCTAGATGGCATCATCATCATCATTATCCTATTGATTCTACGTATTATATTTTCTGTGATTCTACTAAACCGGCCATTTTAGGCCCCCAGATGTATTCAATGTGACAAAGCAAGAGGTGCAAGGATCGTAGCAGATCGTAGCGTTCTCCATTTTCTGCCTTTGCCTATTTAAACTTGGTTGCCCGTTTTCAGAACAAGGAGGTGAATTAGAAAGGGAGGTTCGACGAAGCGGTTAGTATGTTCTTTGATGGGGTGAATTGATTCTCATTCTTTGGTGGGGTGAATTTATTCTCATTCTTTGACGGAGTGAATTGATTCTCATTCTTTGGTGGGGTGAATTTATTCTCATTCTTTGATGGAGTGAATTGATTCTCATTCTTTGATGGGGTGAATTTATTCTCATTCTTTGATGGGGTGAATTTATTCTCATTCTTTGATGGGGTGAATTTATTCTCATTCTTTGATGGGGTGAATTTATTCTCATTCTTTGATGGGGTGAATTTGTTCTCATTCTTTGATGGGTTTGAATTGATTCTCATTCTTTGGTGGGGTGAATTTATTCTCATTCTTTGATGGGTTGAATTTGTTCTCATTCTTTGATGGGGTGAATTTATTCTCGTTCTTTGATGGGTTCGAATTGATTCTCATTCTTTGGTGGGGTGAATTTATTCTCATTCTTTGATGGGGTGAATTTATTCTCATTCTTTGATGGGGTGAATTTATTCTCGTTCTTTGATGGGGTGAATTTATTCTCGTTCTTTGATGGGGTGAATTTATTCTCATTCTTTGGTGGGGTGAATTTATTCTCATTCTTTGATGGGGTGAATTTATTCTCATTCTTTGATGGGGTGAATTTATTCTCATTCTTTGATGGGGTGAATTTATTCTCGTTCTTTGGTGGGGTGAATTTATTCTCATTCTTTGATGGGGTGAATTTATTCTCGTTCTTTGATGGGGTGAATTTATTCTCATTCTTTGGTGGGGTGAATTTATTCTCATTCTTTGATGGGGTGAATTTATTCTCATTCTTTGATGGGGTGAATTTATTCTCATTCTTTGATGGGGTGAATTTATTCTCATTCTTTGGTGGGGTGAATTTATTCTCATTCTTTGGTGGGGTGAATTTATTCTCATTCTTTGATGGGGTGAATTTATTCTCATTCTTTGATGGGGTGAATTTATTCTCATTCTTTGATGGGGTGAATTTGTTCTCATTCTTTGATGGGTTTGAATTGATTCTCATTCTTTGGTGGGGTGAATTTATTCTCATTCTTTGATGGGGTGAATTTATTCTCATTCTTTGATGGGGTGAATTTATTCTCATTCTTTGGTGCAGCACTCAGCATTTTGTTCGTAGTCATTCCAGTTAGTATATAAGTTCATTGGTTTCAGTACCTTGGTGTGTTGGCGTCTGTGCGTTTTCAAAATTCTAACCTTTGTCTTACTAACCTCCTTTTCTCCCTTCCCGCAGGTGGTAAAACGCTTCACTTGGCGACAACATGGCATACAAAAGCGGGGAGGCCCGACCCTAGAAAAACGGGACCACCTTTACTTCGGAATCGTGCTTTCCCGCTTTTTTATGCTCATTCGTTTTGCCTTCTTCTGTCTTTGCTGGCAATTGGGCTTGCTTGAGGTCTGCTTATGCATAGACCATCAGTTTAACGGCGGCTGGTCTCGTACTTATTCTTTTTTGTGTTACGGTAGGTGAAAGCGATTTGTACCATCGCTATCTGTTTTGTCATGTCCACTTTCTGTCCTGTGTGTGTGTGTGTGTCCTGTCTCATCATTTTTTTTCGTTTCTGACTCTATCAATCTGGGTACGGCAACTTTTGCTCATCTAAGATTCATAGACTGAAATAATAATAATAATAATACCAGCCTATTACTGTCCCACTGCTGGGCAAAGGCCTCTTCTCATACAGAGAAGGCACGAGCATTGATCACCACGCTTGCTCAAGACGGGTTGGTGATTTCAGACTTATATTAATTATAAGTCCAGGTTTCCTCAAGATGTTTTCCTTCACCGATGTCTGTAATGTCCAAGATAAACTTAGAAAAGTACATATGAATTGAAAAGGCAAATTGGTACTTGCCCGGATTTTAACCCACAACCTCATACATGGGAGGCGAGGCCTAAACCTCTGAAACTACTACTACTAGACTGAAATAACAATGAAAAAAACTGGCCAAGTGCGTTTTGGGCCACGTGCAGTGTAGGGCTCCATAGTAGCCTTCACCATAGTAACTACTTCATCATAGTCACTTTATAGGATTTATTCTAAGGATTTTGTATTTGGTACAAAATAATCCAACGTCCTAGTTCAACGACTATTACTGCTAAAATAAAGTTCATGAAATGCACTATCATCATGAATCCAGATTTTTCAAGCCAGCAGTTTAGCTTTTAGGGGGGGGGGAGGGAGCTACTGGACGCCCTCTGGTTTAATATTTCGTAAATGAAGCATTAAATCGAAAAGTAGTATTAGCAGCCCAGTCATTTTAAAAGACCTATTCAACGATACCCCACACGATGGGGTAGACGACGAAAAAAAAGAATTACAAACCTACCACTGCTTGTCTCTGCATCACCCAAAGGTTGACTGGTAGAGAATGCCTATGACATTAAGTCCGCCTCTGTACTTTGTGCTTGAAGTGTTAAATAAATAAACTTTAAAAAAAGAAGCCCACCGGTATCGGGAACAGGGTCCGAGCTACCGGCGGTCAGGGCTCCAGAGAGAGGAACCTTCTAACAATACGAGCCGTGTCCAGGAGTACCGCTTTCTGAATCAAGCTCTTGATCCAGCTGCCTAACGAAAGCTTCCTCAGATTGGTCGAGGCTGTTGTCAATTAAACCATTAGCTGAAACGACTATCGGCCCAATGATTGCTGAATTCACATCCAACATGTCGACAACCTCGCGAGACCAGTCAAAATACTTGACTTTTATTTTTAAATGTTTTTAATTAGAAGGAAGTCAAAAATGAATAATAATCTAAAAAACTTTATTGTTATGAAAATACATGTTCATAAATTCTTTATCAAACCGGTAATTACTGATCTTAAAGTAATGTTCTAAAGCAGTCTGTGAACCTTGCCTTTATTGGATTACGTTTGGAAATATGGTCGTAGAGATTTTCTAGCTAATTCAATTCGATCTTGTATATTAATCATCATCATTATCTTACTGCCCTTGTCCCGTTCTACTCGGGGTCGGCGCAACACGTTTCCTTCTTCCATTCTCCCCTGTCAGACGTCACGGCATCATTTACTCCTTTCTCATTCAAATCATTCCTCACACAATCCATCCACCTTTCCTTTGGCCTTCCACTCCCTCTCCATCCATCAATATTCATGTCCATCACTCTGCTAGTCACATGCATGCGTTTCATCCCTCCTTATTCCAAGACTAACGACTTCCTTTCAAATTTTCTGTAACAGGCGCCTCTTTCAAATTCAAGTAAACCTTGTACACTAATATTCTCACATATTATTCCAGGATCACTCCATAAGTTGGAGACGCCTAGCGACGACCAGTACTTCTACGTGCTAGTTCGTCAGTTGTTTTACTGGCAGCATGCATACCAGAACTGTGTGAAAATGAACGGGACACTTGCGACTTTGGACAACAATGATATTCTGATACAGTTGCTACTTGTAATGGGGGAGAATATGGAGGAACGTAAGTTTTATAAACTTATTTGCTTTAAGGATTTTGACTCTGTTCCCTTCTGTTTCGGCTACCTTCGGCTTCAGCCAAAATGGGCCGAAGTTTTGGCCAAAGCAGAAGGTTTCTAGCAAGCGCCGGAATTCAACAACATGTTACGAATGCGCAAGAGTATACGCGCGGGGAACAGGCACGTCACACATTGAAGTGTTATTTTTTTGACATAATGCAAGGTGATTGACGACCCGAATGGCGCAGCGGTAGTGAGGCTGCCTTACTGTCGTTGGGTCCCAGGTCCGGCGCCATACTTTTAAGTGTGCTACTGCTTTAAGTGGACTCCGGACCTAGGTTGACTGAAGCAAGGAAAACCAATTTTGGTGGAGATTCGCAGATCGGTCCTAGAGTGTACCTAAATGTGGTCTGGCACCACAAACAATGAGGCACTTAATATCATGCCAGGTAGGGTCCTGTTGTTTCCACAACAACTACAGGAGCTGTAGTACGCTGCTTAAAGGGTAGCTCTTTGTCTTTACGGCCAATTGGGCTTAGATTTCATTGACACGCAAAGAAGAGCTTTCGTCACTTTAAAAGTGGTTATTTCCAGCTGTCGAACACATCTGGATCTCCGGCCGTTTGAACATGACGAAGGACGTCTCGACCGACACGGTCAAGTTCAGCTGGTACAATCCCATCAATGGGAAAGTTATACCGAACCCTAAGGGAGCAGCAGCCACCGTAGCAGGGTCATATGTGAGTAAATATTCGTTTTTTAGCTGACTTCCTTTTTTTTCGGCATGGCTTCTCGCAGGTCAACCTACAAGGGTAGCTTTTGCTTAACCGAACTATCCTGTGGATGCCTTTAGAATAAGGCCTCCAGCCAGGGGCATAAAACTTCGCGCTAAGGGCACCCCCTGTAGGGTACGAGGCTCGGCTGGGGAGTACAGCAAACGCAAAGGGACAGGCAGGATCTGAGTGAGATTATTTAGGGGCTGGTTAAAAACGAATGGCTCAGAATCGCGGGCTGTCTTGAGCAAGGGTCGGGAGGGGGGGGCGAACGGGGACGTTGCGAGGGACATCGACGCGAGGTCGGAATGAAGCTGACTTCTAAAAAGGAGGAGGTTATGTATTTTACTTTCTTAGAGACCGTTTGTACTAATTCTAAGCGCAACTAAAAGGGGCTCCTGGCTAAATAATAACAACCACAGCAGTTAAGCAGTGCTTGCCGAGGACGGTCTGTGGATAGGTTACCATTATACAGACCGAGTTTTCTACGTGTCCTGTAAAGCACGTCAACTTTCAGATCTTTGACAGTCGTTACGGTTAGTGGCCCGAAAGTCTGACAACCACTCTTACCAAGGGGTATCGTTTAAGACAGTAGATTGTGGAGGTCAGATAATATCCTCCAATAGTTGGGAAAAGACACTAAAATATCAGCCAATTTGTACTGTTTGCAAATTTCAACTCTGGGTGCTAAACCGGACATTGAAAATAGAGCAATTCACTTTATTACGCATTCACGTAATTGTGTTATAGCCTAGTGTTAACAAAAACTAGCATTTATGAATGTGTAATTAAGTAAGAAATAAGTTACAAAGTAATAGTAACAGCAAACTTATTTCTTGAGTTTTAACTTGAACTAAAATACATAGAATAATCCTATCTTAATTAATCATCAATAGAAATCGTGCATAAGTTAATAAAAAGATTTTTGGAAATTTTTAAACTTAGTACTTAGTGCTGCAATTCCTCAATAGATAGCACCACATTTGCATCATAAATTAAGTCGTTTTACTCGGAAGTTTTGCTATTCCCCACTAGATGACACTACACGTGCAAGGCGTTATATATAGCCATTTCTCGTAAGAGTTCTGCAACTCCCCACTAGGTGTCACTACTTTAAGTAGTTGTTGCTTTCGCCGCTAGATGTCTCTATTCACAAACCCAAATATAATATTTTCTAATTATTTCTTCTATTACCCGTTAGATGCCGCCGTGGTGGCTAGATGAAGAGTTCACGATGGATAACTCTTGCCTGAACTTGGACAGACAAGATCACCTCATAGGCCTGATCTATGGTCTTCCCTGTGACACGCCGCAGTACTCCGTTTGCATGATAGGTAAGCAACTTACAACATCATCAACTCATCTCGATTCCCCTGCAGAGATCGTTGCTCCACCTAGCCTGAGGGCGTCCCACCGCGACGCTTGCTGATACGCAGTCTCTCCACTCAAGAACATGATTGTCTGCCGAACGGAAGCGGTTCTAGAGCTAATGAGCTTGCTTATTCTGTGCTCAGACCAAATAAAAAACCAAGACATAGCGCTGCGAACAATAAAGTGAAGCCAGCGCAAAACTAAGCTCCGCACACATTTACATCAAACTACAATTAAACTAAGCTCAAAAAATACACACATGTTTACGAAACCGGCTTTACTTTATTGTTCGCAGCGCTGTGTCTTGGTTTTTTGTCTTTGATCTGAGATTCTGTGACGAATATTTTATTGAGTACACCTCTGCCTATACCTTACAAGAGGGTTTAAGTGTAGAGGAAGACTTGAAACGCTGGATGGATTGTGTGAAGAATGATATGGCATGAAATAGAATAGGGAAGTATGGAATATGAAGAAGACATGCTGCACCAACCTCAAATTAATGAGAGGTTTTCTTTGTGAGTAATAAAAAAAATAGTTTCCAAGAACTCGGTAGATGGCGTTGAACTGACTACGTTACTAGGTGCCAAAGCCAAAACGCTTGGGAAAAAAAACATTGCGTCACGTAACATACGCTCGTTGACTGACACTTTCGTTTGCTTATGCTTCAGAATATAACCATTACATCCAAGTGAAATAATGTGACTTTCCGTTCCTAGCAGTAACTTACAAAGTTCAGCGCCATCTATCCAGCGGCTAGGGAAGAGTTGAAAAAGAAAATCCCTCATTGGGACAAGAGCAAGAGAACGATGACCTCTGCCTCTCCCTTCGAAGATAACAGAAATACTTTGTTAATTGTCTAAATCATTGCTTCTTCTTTTTCTAGAAAAATCGCCAAAAGCCCCGCCTATCATCATTCCACCAACCACAACAATGCCAGCAGCTGTAGTGGTGACAGTGCTGCCATCAGTTCCACCCCCCACGGATGGGTATGATTCCAGCTGAATAGCGAGGATGAAGATCTTCTATTAATATGATATCCTGTATTAAGTATTGGAATAAATAATCGGTGTTAAATGGTGTTTTTATGAAGTTTTATTTGAATTCCTGTGCCTTTGCTTTACAGTTGTATTGCATACTAGCGGACGTCACACGGTTTCACCCGTGTAGTTCCTGTTCTCGTGGGAGTAAGGGGATAAAATATAGCCCATGTTACTCGCTGATAAAGTAGCTATCCATTGCTGATAGAATTTTTCAAAGCAGTCCAGTAGTTTTTAAGTTTATTTGTTACATACAAAAATACAAATCTTTCCTCTATTTATTATTAGTATATAATGTAGATTATATAATATATTAGTAAACTGTATTGATTCTGTCATATTTTCTTATCAGCTTCATGAATTACTGGTATTCTAGCTGCATCAGGTTAAGACTGGATAGCAACCCTAACAGTAGATTCTAGTCTAGATACAAAACTAATTTGATTTAAGCCGCAGTACCAGCTAGTATCTAATATTTAAATAACAGTATTAAGCATGACATCCTGGGTTTGATTTCCAAGTTGGCTAAGTGTTATTGGGTTTTCTTTCATCAGAAATTTCTCAGTAGCAGCCACAGAGTCTGGATTTATGCCCTGTTGCTGGCAATAAGCTCGCCCCCTTTAACATGGGACTTAATGTAACTCACAAAATGTGAGGGTACTATTAGGTAAACCTCTGCCTAATTCATCAGGGATCACTAGCATGATGTCACAATAAAGAAATGATTATCAAATAAATAATAAACAAAATTCTTAAAATAATTTATTTCTAACAATACATAACAATTATTTCTTACTAGTCAACATGTTCACCCATTGTTTATTTACTTGATTCATTTGTGTGTAGTTTTCATTCACAATTCCTAAATTCTTGTTAAGCCCTCTCAGATGTTCCAAGTAGGCTCTAAGACTACTGTTCATTGCTCGCACTGAGTCTATTTCTTGTGCCAACTCTGTGTTTGTTTTCTGCAAAGAAAAAAAAAGATGCAGTTCTACAGCATAGCTTAGAGAATATCCCAAAAGCTGAGTTTCACATTTAAACTGTAGATACAAAATGAAATTTGAATTTAATAGGTGTAAAAAGACAAAGAAAAATGGTCACTAATTGCTCTCCCAGCCAAAGCATCAATTAGGTTCTGGGAGTTAATAGAATAAAGATTCCGGTTACTGAGATGTTGATGGTCATAATTCTAACTTTATTCCATATTTTTTTATGAATAAAAGTTGCAAATGTTTTTAATTTTAACTTTATCTAACCTCTTATGATTTGTACTGTGGCATGTAAGCAAAAACTTAAAGGTCCAAGTGAATGTCACGCTACCGAAAAATGTTTTTGAAACACAAATTGGTTAAACTTAGGCTGGAAGAAGACGGAACAAACAATAATTATACAACTAAAATACCTCACGCCTAGACGAAGTCATAGATACACTCGACATTTTAATTCAGATAACGAATATATTTTCTGTATTCTTCTAAATAAACATCAAGATTACAGTTTGTAAACAAGTAAGAAAATAATACTTTTTATTAATTTGGCGGTTGGTTTTGTGTTGCTATAAATTAAAAACTCCCGTGCAAGGAACTTATATACTAACTGGAATGAGGACGGGTAACCCAAAAACGTTCTGAGCGAGGAAGCTTAGAGAGTGGATGTTGTCTCTTTCTAATAGGGTGTCCAATAATCATACTAGCTCTTGAGACAGTTACAGACTACTGTAATTTTATTATTTAATGATGATGACCTGCAAATCAATAGCATTTTATGCGAGATAGCTACAAGAGTGGATGTCATTAACTTTTTATGTTAACTTATGTATTACCTATAACTTAAATATATGTCTGTACAGTCCAGTTGCAAACTATCCATTTTGCAATCTGTCTATCCAGACGACTTTTGTATTCGGGGATTCGAGGAATCCGTTGGTATTATATATTTTTTCAGACATGGAAAATCGCATATTCATGCAATGACTGTTTACATAAAATGTTTTAGTAACATTCGCCAATATTTATTTTACCTTCCGAAACCAATAATTTTTACTTGCAGCTCACCAAATGGATTCTTTTGCTGGAGAAGCATGGAAAAATCCTTAGAACCGGTATGGCACGGAACGGTGCGGCGGACTCTTTTCTTTTCAATATTTGTATTTAAAAAGCAAACTAGGTACTACCGACACCATGTGCGATGTCCGATGTTTCTAATTTATAAAATATACTTTTGATTACTATGTACAACAACGATGTTCGAAACTTCGAACTTGCTTTCTTAATTTATTTGGATATTTCCCGTTTGTTCAAAATCAAAATCAAAATCAAAGCATTTATTTCAAGTAAGCCAGTTACAGGCACTTTTGAATTGTCGAAACAAAGATGAAAATTAAATGTAGCTACAGTCCCAGTCACAAGACATAAAAACTGTGAAAGTACTGTAGTTGCCCATTCCCTAGCGTAGATCTCTATGGAGAAGAATGGGCAAGAAACTCCATGGACACTCTTTTAAATCAGAATATTGTTACAAAATCTTGGTTACATCATTCATGTTGACATGGTATATTATGTGAGAACAATGTAGCAAGATGTGCACGTTAAAAGTGTCCACAGTAAAACAAAACAGATAAAAAAAAAACAATTTAAAAACTAAAATAATTCATTAAAATAAGCCATGGCAATTGAGAGATGACCAGTCACAACTGACAGCGCCCGTTCACGGACATGACGCATAGATCAGCACCATTCAACTCAACCATTTTGAAGGGAACTAAATGATCCGACACATGCGCCACCATCAGCGAAACTTTTGAGTGAGCATGACATATTCTCAACCGCCAGGGCACATTCAAATCAAGCAAAGACGTAGGTTTCCAGTGAATGATAGCTTTCTAGTACATAGTACTCACACAATATGGGCTATGCGATTATATAATACTAAAGAGATTGAATCTATACAATGCAAAGATAGTTGTACAATCTTCAGCAGCTCCAACAATACCATTTAATGCTATCAATTTAAGCGCCCCTGTCCTTGTGGAGCAGGACCAGCATTGAGCCAAGCATTTTTATCAGCGATATAATCGCTCAACTTGTAATATGCTTGCTTACATAGTGTGCGTTTAATACATGTTTTAAATTTCGTCTCATTCAGTTCAAGAATACTATGTGGAATTTTATTATAGCATCTCAAACAGTACCCCATGAAAGATGAGTCTACTTTAGCGAGTCTGAAGCCTGGCTGAACTAGTTGGTCCCTATTTCTAGTACTGTAATTATGTCTGTCACCCCTTTTACCAAAAAGGTGCAGATTTTTTCTGACGTACATTATGTTTTCGTAGATGTATTGACAATGTACTGTCATGATGCCAATATCCTTAAGCAGTTCCCTTAGAGAATCGCGCCTACGAAGATTATATATGGCTCTGATGGCTCTTTTCTGCAGAATAAATATAGTCTCAATATCTGCAGCCCGTCCCCATAGCAAAATGCTATAAGACATTATACTATGAAAGTAACTAAAACAAACCAGTCTAGCGGTATCTACATCAGTATACTGACGGATTTTTCTAATGGCATATGCTGCTGAACTTAGCCGCCCCGCAAGAGATGTTAAATGAGAACCCCGTTGTAGCCTTGAATCAAGCGTAATCCCAAGGAAAACCGTTTTATCTATGCATTTGTTTTTTTTTTTTTATTTAATACCAAATTGTTTGCTGTGAACCAATTTTGGACCTGAAGTAGGGCATTATTTACGTCATCTAGATTTTGGGCCCGCCTATTTATCTTAAAAATTAAGGAAGTGTCATCAGCAAATAACACCATATTTTGAGGTTGGTTTTTCAATAAATTTGTCAATCTAAAACATTGATAACCCAAGTAGTAACAAACAACCAAAGTTAAAAAACCTTCCCTGAAAAACGAAATTCCACATCCAGCATACCCTTACTACTACACCACTTCACACAACACAATTTTACCATTATTTAAAACGGATTATTTCACTTAAATACAATAAAAAGTACATAAATGACTTCAACGCGAAAATGTATCGGACATATTGTTTACATCGGTGACAAGGCAAGACAAAGACACTTTTTTTTATTGAATCCATTGTACAAATTTAGACTTTATTATTTTGAGATAGTTTATTTTTTATTTTTTAGCATCTTGTTCGTACTCATTCCAGTTAGTATTTATGTTCCTTGCTCCCGTGTCACATACGTGGTACATACATACCAAGAAACTGTAATAATTTACGAGGATACTATTGTGGTTTCGAAAAATTGTGGTTAGAAAGGAGGTGAAGTTATCAATATTCTCCTGCACTGCTCTTTAGCCCAAATAAATCACTCCAACACTAAATAGGTCAGCGCAGCTGTCTTCCTCGGCCATACTTCTCTATTACTCATTACTCGTCATCTCCCTTTCTTTCAAGCCATATCATCCTCTACGCAGTCCATCCATCCAATTCAGTCTAATACAAGTTAGAATAAAATGTCAATAGACAGATTCCCTGACAACATCTTGGAGCTGAAGACCTGAAGTGGCAGCACTGAGAACTTTAATGTCACACTTGGCACTTGCGGTTCATTTCACGTAAGAACCGTGAAAGTCTAAAACAGTGCATTTCACGTCGATTGATTACACTAATTGTACCATATTATAAAAAAAAAACAACAAACAAAACATTACAATAATATTGTGTTTGATTGATTAATTCTCATTCACTACAACAAAAAACTATTGGCTAGAATAAACTACAACGCAACTTAGGTAATGAAAGAACAAAAACTAAAGTTCTACACCCAAATGGCAAAGCAAAATCTATTTCAGAAGATTTATATGTATATCTCCTGTCTGTCCACAAGTGTCTTCTCTTTTATCTTTACTCTGAGTCTTCTAATATCTACAAAAGAAATCCTATATTCTAATCTACTTAGGTCATGGTCTAAACTACTTAGACTAAGTACCAAATTCATCAAAATCTGTTTAGCCGTTCTATTAGTTATGACCGACGTTCCTGTAGGTCTTAATGGACTGTGGGATCTAAATAAGAGCACACCATCTCCAAATTAGCTTTGACGGACTTTACATTAGGGTAAAAAAGACTCTCAAAATGAATACAGAACCCTGTTGTATTTAGCGGTGCTCGGCCAAATTGATGTTAACTTGGAACGAATAAACTTACGACAGCTAAATTATTTGTTATACGTTATCAGAATATATGAATTTCTTTTTATTTTCCTTGGAATTCTACAAAATAAAAAAAGGATTAGCACTGAACTTTGATTCCCGAAATGCATTGGATTCTCAAAACCTCGAACTCAACCCAACCCCCAGTATCGACCTAACGAGCAGTCACAAAACGCATGCGCACAGCCAGCCACGCACGGCGCCATCTGCACAAAACCGTCGTAGTTAAAAAAAGAAACGCCGCCATTTTGACATTTGTTTGGCTTTTGTGTTCTACACTAGAAGTTATCATGTAATTACTCGTTACGAGTTATTATTCAATATATTTCCGCTATTGAACTATTTCGCTAGTAATTTGGATGAATAAAATCCAACGCATCAGTGGTAATCGCATGCGTCGAGCAGCGAAAAATCGATAATGTGCCAGTGCCGCTTTTTTACTTTCGCGTTGGAAATGTTCGTGTTATATTACTAATCTATCTACTAAACTTAGTTAAAATACAGCTTGTATTCATCATGAAGTTTTTTAATTGTGTTTGGACTGGTAACTGGCAGTGTTAAGTGGTGAAAAGTGGATTTGGAAAAAGGCGCGAAGTGCCTGTGCCGATATTGACCACGGAAATAAAAAAATAATATCTAAATTAAAACAAAAGGATTCTTCCAACGCGTTATGCGTATCACATCGAACTGGTGTTTAAATTAATTTCCCGGTTATGTATTACGTACAGCAAATGGAATAAATGATACTTTCTTAAAATTAAGTTCATGTAAGTACATATTTCCTGAATTAGGTAATTTCTGCTAGAATAACCGTTTTCGAAACACTGTTTTTATTATGATTAACCTTCATAATTCTGCTGTTTCTCCTCAAAAACTGATATTGAAAATGCTCATGTCAATGACATCTAAAGATAACATTAACAATATTATTTTGACAGAAAAGTGTAAACAAATAATTTGTTGACATTTTTTGGATTATTTACATTTTTTGTTCATGTTTTCTTATTTTCATTGGGCTACTAATTTAATTTACTATGTTCCTATTTTTTGTAACTTTGAAACTATAAGATCCTAAGATTATTTCCCTACATGCAGCTCAAAAACTTCTTTCTTAATATCTTATTGGAAAGGTATATCCATACACTAATTGTTTATTGCAAATTAACAAATGAGGCAGGCAATCTTACAGAAGAGATAAGATGACACAATTCTCATAATTAAAATGCACTAATTTCCTCCATGGGACTGAACTTTTTGGTGGTCAAGTGTACTGTGACTGGACTTGTGGTGGACCTATGCAATCCTATCAAACTGCCGGAATGCGGATCCAGGGCTAAACAACATTAGGATTTTTTTTTGATGATTTTATTTTCAGATTCACTTTAGGTGAAACTTAACTGGCGAAATATAGATGTCCAATGAGACAACTTAACCTCTATCTAATCCTAAGGGGGATTAAAGACATGGTATTATGATAAAAACATTAAAATCATTCAAAATCTTGGTCAGTGGATGCGAAACGGGGCAATATGTTTTTACTGCGACCAATTTCAAGGTAGCGGTCACAGTTCTAATATAACCTAACCTATGTGGTTGGAGTGAACGGAATCCCTTCGACATCGTTTTTACGACAAAAAACACCAGCACACTTTAGCCTTATATTTAGGTGTTTTATACTTTTATTTTTATTCTCTTTGGCACCTGAGCCCATGTCGACTATTCTGCCAGGGACCATCACCATGTTGTAACTGGGTTGTGAAAGTCAAGTAGCCTGTGGCTCCATGTAAAATACTGGTATTCAGCTTCATTCATTCAGTCTGGAATACCAACATAAATCATTGTTTCTAGAGATCACCTTAAATCATACAAATGTATTGCTTGCCGTGTTTTACTCCCCTAACCTTCACGTTAACTATTTTGACTCCTTAGAATCCTCGGTTAATAATCTTAGCCCGTCATACGAGCATGTCATTTTAATGGGTGATTTTAACACATGTTTAATTAAAAATGATTCACGTTCACATAAACTCCGTTCGCTTTTATCTTCTTTTAACCTTGGAATTCTACCTCTTTCTGCGACCCATAACTTTCCAAATTGCACGCCTTCTCTTCTTGACCTAATGATCGTATCCTCACCTCACAATGTTGCTGAGTTTGGGCAGCTCACTGCAACCTTTTCGTATCATGACCTCATTTACCTTTCCTATCGTATCCGACCTCCTAAACGTAAGCCTCAATTCTGTTTTCTTCGTAGTTTTAATAGCATTGACCTGGAGGCTTTGAAACTTGATGCTGGTGCTATCGATTGGAGTCACGTTATCGAAAGTGCCAGTATCGATGAAAAGGTGAACAGCTTCAATGCCATGGTGTTAGATCTTTACGACAAACATGCCCCTCGTCGGCGTATTAAAATTAAACATAAACCTGCTCCATGGATGAATACTGAAATTAAAAATGCTATCGCTCGTAAGGATAAGGCGAAGAGTAGGTATAGGCGCAGACCAACGGAAATTAATCTCACTTACTTTAAAGCTTTGCGTAACCGCTGCAATCGTCTGTGTCGGGATGCCAAGAGACGCTTTTTCCACGAATCTCTCGTTGATCGTAGCTCCTCTGATGTCTGGAAATTTTTAAAGTCTGTCGGTATCGGTAAAACTCCCACGAATACCTGTAAAGATGTCGACTTGTGCGCTCTTAACAGGCACTTTTCTTTTCCACCTGTTTCTCTGGACCCAAGCGTTAAAGCTTCAACTTTATTTGAGCTCTCTAACTTGCCGTTACCAAATTGTACACTTTTTAATTTTAATCCTGTTTCTGAAGACGTTGTCAAAAAGTCCCTTCTCTCTATTTCCTCCTCTGCTGCAGGCCACGATAATTTGTGTTCAAGAATGTTAATACCCATTATTTCCGAGCTGCTCCCCATCCTTACTCATATTGTTAATTTTTCTTTATTTTCGGGTATATTTCCGTTAGCCTGGAAACAGGCTCACATTATACCACTTCCTAAAGTTAGCAAACCTTCTTCCTTATCCCACTTTAGGCCCATCTCCATTCTTCCTTTCCTTTCAAAAGTTCTCGAACACATTGTTCATGGTCAAATTTCCAGATATCTATCGTCTAATGCTCTTATTTCCCCATTCCAATCTGGCTTCCGTACTGGCCACAGTACTGTTACTGCACTCTTGAAGGTTACAGACGATATCCGCTGGGCTATGGACAATAAATCTCTAACTGTTTTAGTGTTACTTGATTTTAGTTGCGCGTTCAACTCAGTGGATTTCGACATCCTTCTTGGGATCCTTCAATCTTTTAACTTCTCTGCCTCTACGATATCCTGGTTTGACTCGTATCTTCGGGGTCGCTCTCAGTGTGTCCGCCAAGATGAGATCTACTCTGACTGGTGTGATCTTACTGCTGGTGTTCCTCAGGGTGGCGTTCTCTCTCCTCTTCTTTTCTCTATTTTTATTAACACTGTTACTAAGGTTATCATCTCCAGCTTCCACCTCTACGCAGACGATTTGCAGCTGTATCGACATTTCTTGCTGGCTGATGCGGAATCGGCGATCAACGCCATGAATCATGACCTGGAAAGCATCTATCAATGGGCTAAGTCGTTCGGCTTACAGATTAACCCTGCCAAGTCGCAGGCCATGATCATAGGCAGCAGATACTACCGCACTACACTTGACTTATCATCTTTGACTCCATTATCTCTGGGCTGCACGACCATTGCGTATACTGAAACAGCCAAGGACCTTGGTGTCTTAATTGACAGCAATCTTTCTTGGCGAGCTCAAGTGAATGAGGTTAGTCGTAAGGTTCACTTTTCTTTTCACTCGCTCAAATCTTTACAGAGTTTCTTGCCATATAGAACCAAAGTTTATTTAGCTCAAACTCTGATTCAGCCGATCATTGATTACGCTGATGCCTGCTATTTGGATGCCACCGAGGAGCTTTTAAATAAGCTTGAGCGCTTACAAAACCTCTGCATTCGTTTTGTGTATGGTCTGAGGAAATATGACCATGTTTCTCACTTCCGCAAGGAACTCAAGTGGCTCCCTATCCGTCTTCGCAGGAACACTCGGATATTGTGTCTCCTTTACAACATCCTTTATAACCCTGCATATCCCAGCTACCTGCGCGATCGTTTTTCCTATACCCGTCCTTCTGATGCTCTCTGTAGATCCCACCTCAAGCATCATCTAAATTTCCCATCCCATAAAACCGAACTGTATTCCTACTCCTTCTCTGTTCACGCAGTACGTTTGTGGAACTCACTTCCGCCTAACATTCGAGATTCTAAGACTTTATTTCTCTTTAAAAAACAAGTCAAAGAGCATTACCTTTCTTCTATACAGTAATATTCTTCATATATATGTATGTATATTTTTTGTAAATATTTACAATAGTAGTTTTATTTTATTTTATTTGTGTATGTATTTGTATGTATGTTTATTTCATAAATAGATATAGTTTTGTTGTAAGTTTAAATTAAAATTTTCTTGTTTGACGTTTATACACACTGTGTCTACATTTCTTATCCAACTTTCCTCTCGCAGGTCTGCTGGAAGAAATTTCTTAAGAAATAAGCAGTACCTTTGTGCTCTTCTATGCTAATATATTGTCCTGTAAAATATTTTGTGTGTACATAAATAAATAAATAAATAAATAAATAAATTTTCATATGTTAAGCTTAGAGGTGGTTTTTATCCTCTATTTCTTTCATCATTTGGCATTTGTCAAAAAGTTTCAATTAAAAAGAAAAAAAGGCCATGTACGAGTCAGATTCGCTCATTCTTAGGCCCATTTACACTCAACAGCAAAACAAATTTGTTTTCCATAGTAAGCTAATGAAACACAAAGTTACTGCTGCTTCCACAAAAAAGTTAGTCACATTTTTATCCAAACCAATTTTCGTTGAAAATACTTTCTCACATTTTTCAGAATTTTCCCCTTCTTATTTTAATAATTAGAGGGGACATACAATTTATAAAGTTTTAGTAGCGAATACCTCATCAAAGAATGACTTAAGAAAAAAGTATTTAGGCACATAGTTCCATCTGTGTGGTGCCAACAATCTCGCAGTAAAATAGCAATGACATAAGGACGGACAGATAGTCCATTTTCATTCCATTTGGCTATGGAACTCTAAAAATAACAAACAATTCAAAAATACTTTTGTTCCGTAAGTTGATGGCTTATCAATATTTAAACATCAAAAAATAGATAAAGTACATTAAAAATTATGTATTGTTGAATATAATGTTATAGTTTTGAAATAAACTTTTATTTTTTAAATTTCCTTTATCTATCCAAAGTAGACACAATAGTTAATCAATTGTGTCTCAAACAAATCGGTTCGTTGTCAGATCATGATCTATAAAAAACATTTAAAAATATAAAAAATTGTAGCCCACCGGTATCGGGAACATGGTCAAGCTATCAGCGGTCAGGGCTCCAGAGAGAGGAACCTCTTAACAATATGAACCGTGTCCAGGAGTCTCTTATTTATTATTATAATAACATGTATGATCTTGCTCAACCAAGTGAACTTCTTTCATTTGAGATTTTTCAAAACAAATAACCTTCTTTTTAGAAGTCAGATAAAAAGAAATTCTCATTGTAACTTCTTCCTCAGGTTCAGTTGTCCTCTAATCTTGCGATGCGGTTAAGAAGTAGGAAGAGGGAGCGACCGCTCTCAAGTAAACTGAGTTCCAAGGTAACGAAGCTAAAGAAGCCCATTAAACCTTTAAGTAAACCTCCAAACGCTTGGAAGAATATCCTCAAGCGTGAAGTGAAAAATGCAGTGTCTGAGACACCACAATTCTGCATCACTCGGTCACAGAAGAATTTAAAAACTCGTCCTGTAAGAACTAAACTAAGCATGGAGAAGCCATTAGAGACGACGCACAAGAAGGCAAAGCACAAAGATGATGGTCGCACAAAGAAACCAATCTTTCAGACCGTTGTACGGAGTTCCTCTGCAAAAGATCCAGTGTCTTCTTCAACTGCAGTAAAGAAGCCACAGAATGATAAGATCACTACTACATCTAAGAGCAAAGAGGTCCGTACAACAAAGAGTGTTCAACTACGACACAGCTCGTTGAACCGAGAGCTTAAAAAGACTGAAGTAATATCTTCAGCTATAAGTTCACCTCGCAAGACAAGACGTATGGATAAGACTGACAAGTCTGCTTCATTGAACAGCTCACCAATACGTAAGGTCCGTCAAATTGGGATCATAACTCCGAAAATAACAAAGTCCTCAGTTAGTTCAACTAATGAGAGTCCTAAAAAGAGGACTAAGAAGGCTCCCATTGTGCCGGAGACCAACTGTTACCCAGAAGATAACGATGTGACGATGTATGAAGCCCATACTACTACGTTTGTTGATTTTCCAACTCAGAAGTCAGAGGAATCCGATTCAGATGGTCACGTAGAATCATCGGAACTGTGTCTTCCAAATGACTGTTTGAATGACTTCATGGCTATAGCGGAGTGTGCCAGGCTGATCAACGAAGATATGCCAGCTACTGAGGAAGATATAAACTTCTTAGCGGACAAAGCAGCGAGGGTGATGACTACAGAAAAGGCAGAAGAGAAGACTTCTCGGACCAATTCAGTGGATAAGCGAGTGATGAAACGCAGGAAGTCAAGTAATGACCTGGAGATGTATCAGCCAACATCCACTACGGATGATTTGGATAATTGTACTGATTTCTTGACCAACGGGGAAAAATATGTTCAGGTAAGAATTTTGACTTTGTACGACTTGAGATACTTTTAAATGGTTAATTTTAATTTGGAACTTTATTAAAACACACCTGACAAAACTGAATCAATATAGTAAATAAAATTAGAAGTAGATAATAATTTGGATGTGATGTGAGAGTGTGAAAAAATATTGAAAAACTGATGAAAATAATTATGAAGTTTAAATATTTAATTTTTTATTTAATATTTTTTCAAAGTTTTCGCAACCTTAAAAAAAAATCTTTAAAATTTTTCATCTTTTTAAACAATATTCTGTTATTTACAATATTCGATCTCCCTCACACAGCCCGACTTCGTATCAATGTTAGAGCAGGACGGCTACGTCCGCGACTCGGAATGCGAGATCTCCTCAACCTGCGACACTCAAGGGACTGCTATAGAGAGTCTTGAAGCCCTATCAGCTCGCAGCCCAAGCTCCGGTTTCTTGGCTGAGATCAGTCAAAGCTTGGCTGCTGAGGCGCACGGTGCGGTGAGTTTGTCTTTTTCTTACTGTAAGATTTCAGTTGAGCTAGAAAAGGACAGACAATTAGATAAGCAAGCTAGTTTAGGTTAATTAGGGATGGTGAAAAGTTGGTTTTATTTTGTCTAAAAATGTACATAATTATATGAATAAATAAATTATAAATTAGGTTAATTCTCTAATGTGACTATAGTCAAATTAAAGTAATTCATAGTTTTAGTAAAGTATTTTTATGCAATAGAAAAGAATTTAAACGAAGTAAGAACCATCAAAGACTAAAAAGCTAAGAATTCTAACTTTTGACAGTTCTAACTTCAAGGCAAATAATAAACTTCAGAATAAAAATCGTATCGACTCAAGTAATCAATTTGGCTTGTCTAAATATGTAGATACGGGTGTAACAGTGTGAGATCATTTCTCCTCCTTTTTTTTATGTACAATCCGTGCCACAAAAGATGAGACCTGTCACACCACTTGAAACGAGTGAAACTTTGTGAAATCTTGATTATGCCTCGAGGTAAAACATTAAGAAGACAAAGTAGGAAGATGGCTTACGACGTGTACACCTATAAGTCAAAAGAAGTATTTCGTTACACAATTAACTCTATACAAGTGGTGTGACAGGTCTCATCTTTCGTGGTACGGGCTGTACTGGGATTTCGAAGTATCAGGTGATTAATTAAAGATGGTTTTACCAACAGAATGGGACTGATCTCAGCGTTGATGACGCCGCTCTTGCTTATCACGACGAGCCGTCACCGACAGACATAGAGGTTAGTGTTACTACAATAGATAGTGATATTATACCAACGAATGTCCGTTATCACTTCAGTCATAACCAAAGGTCCATCTGACGTACAAAAGCCCGGACACATTAATGAATAGGGTAGATGACAAAAAAAATCTAATTAGTCCGTCAGATAGACGTCCGTCTGACGACCCGAATCCCGCAGCGGTAGTGAGGCTGCCTTACGTTCTTAGATCTTTGACACGTTTTATCTTCGTCAATTTTTATTAATTTGACAAAACAAAAAACACGTATCCAATATTTTTCGAAAATCTAACTGACGGACTAAACAGAATCACTCCATTCTGTTACCTCGCAAGAAACTGCTTACGTGTGTTTCCACCAACAAAGAGTCGAGCGGAAATGACTTGGCTGGCTCAAATGAGCTCGCTCAGCTCATTCTGTTTTCATTTCTCTTTTGCGGTGGGAATCACACGACTAAACTCTATCTTGGTGGAAACGCAAACCTATTTCATGGAAACGAAGTCCGCTTCGCTTAGCCATTTCTGGCACATTACTCTTTCGCGATGGAAACCGGGCTTATGACAGTGAATCAAAGTAACAAACACTTAAGCACTATACAGGGTGTTAAAGAAGTCGCGTGCCATAGCTTAGGGGTGAGTTCAGTATCGATAAAAGAACCTGTAAAAAATAAAAAGTAAAATTGCAAGATCAACCTAATTTAGTACCTACTAATACTAACTTGAAATAGCAATCGTTTAGAATTAAAATTATTTGTTTAAATGCTTTAATTACTTACCTACTATCGAACTCGTTCTCATTTTGTCCTTCCGATGGTAGGTAAGTACTCAATACTCAATACTTTTATTGCATTCCACAATGTGAACTTAGGTGGTAGGTACATAGGAATATACATACAGTAGTTTTAGAGCATTGTGGGCCCTGTCGGGCATAACAAAATACAAATTAGAAGGAGGGCTATTATAAATTAATATTAGTTTACAACTTCAATATTTATCTACTCATTCGTTTTGTGAAGGGCTTACAACTAGGTACATAAATTGTGTCATATAATTTTTACTACTTATATATTGGATTTATACATTAATATTTATTTAAATTATACATATATTATTATTATTGGTATTATAGATTATTATTGCGGTTTTTTTTATTATTATTTATTTATTAAATTTATCATTTAAATATTCATGTACATTATAATAACATTTACGGATTAGAAGTTGTTTTAATTTATTTATAAAGATATTAAATTTTTGTTCATTTTTAATTTCATCGGGTAATTTATTATATATTTTAACTGACATTACTAAAGTGCTTGTGGAGTGTATTTTTAGCTTAGAACCTGGCTGATTTAATCTATTTTTGTGTCGTAGTGTGTAGTGAGTCTGTATGTTTTCACGTGTAGTGAAGAGTTTTTGATTATTTTTAACAAATTTACACATTTCCAAGATATATATACAAGGTAGGGTTAGAAGTTTATGTTCTTGGAAATGGGGTTTGCAGCTGTCTGTGCTATCTATATTGGCTAGTATTCTAATCAGTCGTTTTTGTAGTAAGAAAAGTGTTGGTGCGTCTGTACTATTTCCCCATAATATTATGCCGTAGTTTAACCACGCGTATGCATAGGCATAATACGTAACCAGAGCAGTGGAGAAATTTGTTGATTTTTTTATTTCACGGAGGGCATAGGCAAATTTTGACAATTTTGACCTGATTTTTTTAATATGTGATTTCCAATTTAAATGTGTATCTATGGATAAGCCGAGTAGGTTGAATTCTTTTACTGTTTCTATTTTTGCGTCATTGTAAATAAATTTTAATTTTAAATTTTAATAAAGTAATTAAAGCATTTAAACAAATAATAGCTATTTATTCACCAAGGGGAGTAAGGCACAGATTACTAATCGAGTGTGCATCTGAACCACATGAGTTTACTAATCTGTTCTTACCCTCGAGTGATATATACTGCTTTATACTAGCCTTGCTTACAACGTCATCAAGACTTAAAAAAAAAAAAAAAAACGTTAGTAATGGATTACTACCCTGATTTTCAGGGCAGTAATGAAATTCCATACAATATAACTGCCTAGATTTTTGAGGTTTAATGAAGAGCTTTCAAGCCTTTTAGTGGGGTAGTATTGGTACACTTACTAAGCAAGTGTAGTATAAAATAATTTTAATTATTAACGATTGCTATTTTAAGTTAGTAGGTACTAATTTGGGTCTATCTTCCAATAATTTTATGTATTTTTTTTTACGGGTTCTATATCGATACTGAACTCACTCCTAAGCTATGGCACGCGACTTCTTTAACATCCTGTATACGCGGGCGTATCTAACAGTTTTCTTCGTCAATAACGTGTGATGATGTGTGCATGTTGTCAGGGTACCGTATTGTGTATGTTGTACCAGGAGGAAGCTGCGGACGTGATCTCGTCGTGCAGCAACCGCGTGGACTGCGAGCAGATCTCCTCCTGGGTGGACGCCTTCGACCCTTATCTCTTTATCAAACAGGTGAGTTAACAAATCAATAAAATAAATCATCATTCTCCTGCCCATGTCCCAATTCATTTGTGGTCGGCACAGCGTGTCTTCTTCTTCCATACTTCTCTATTACTCGTCATCTCATCAGACACTTCTTTTCTTGCTATATAATTCTTAACACAGTCCATCCATCGTTTCTTTGGCCTTCAATCATTAAAATAAATGTTACCTATTATTGATTTCTATAAGAATATGACGTTTTTAAAACGGGATGAATGTAAGGGAAATCGAAGTGCAAACTGTTACCACATATTCATTAAGGGGACTACAGGAGCTAAACGCGAGTTTTATAATGCAAAAAAGCATATGATTCACTGAAATAAACAAAACCAGAAAAATATATGATATTCTTCAGGATATATGCTAGTATGATAGTGTTTTGAAAACATATACGTAATACAACTAATTTTACTCTATAAAAAAAATCACGAATATATCTCTAAAAATTTCTTTTAAAGAGTATAAACCATAATCAAATCAGGCAAATCATTCTACAAGCAACATATTAGCATGATATGATAGTGTTTTATTTTTTGGCAAATAATTCTACAAGCAACACTAGCATGATAGTGTTTAAAAACACTTTAAAACCACTCATTTCGCACTATTCGGCCCGCAGTGATTGACGTAACAACCACTTTGTGGTGCAAGCTGATTAGAACTTTATTCTAACAGTATTTCAAACGAAGTTTGAACCACCACAATTAGAGTTGCTAATTTAGCTCCTGTAGTCGCCTTAAGATGAAACTATTAAAAAAATAATCAGCTGTTTGTGTTCTTCGACTGGGTAGATATTGCATTGCACTTTTGTACTGTAGCGGCACTACAAAAAGTACTACGCTACATGGAACAAAAAGTACTACAACGCCATCATATGACACAGATGATGAACTAACTGCGAAACACGTCAGAATTCCTACATCGCGCAAGCAGAGTTATCCGCGACATAAGACTACATACGAGAACAACTGTCGGGCAGTGGCCCACCAGACATAACACCCGTCTGGTCGGAGGATCCTCCCTTTTCCACGGGGGTGAAGAGCTTTACACCCTGTTCTTCATACCCCAAAGTACGAAACAATGTCAGCTTTTTTTAAATAAGATACTAAAAAACATAGGATACTTCATTTTTGATCATGGTATTACTTTCCCGGGGTAATTACCGACTACGAACGCGCGCGAAAACTAGTTTGAAATATATCATTTTTCCTGCATCTTTTTCTTGATGTTCATCTCCATCTTTTGTTTGTTGTGATTCTGACGACCCGAATGGCGCAGCGCTTCTTTGACGCTGCCTTACGTTCTTTTGGTCCTTTTTTTTTTTTCTGGATGGGACATCATCAAATGACTCCTCCCGCTCTGAGCGGAGCAGGAGGGAGTGTCAGACTTTTACTGACTAAAACCCATCCATGTTCCTTCATCGCCCTTTGTGTTCCGGGGCCACGGTATCTCTTTCGAACAGTCCCGCAGCCCCGGCAGGCTTCGGCCCTTGCGGACCCCTTCTCTATTGCTGACTCTCTTTGAGGCGCGCGTGGAACACGAACGCGCCGTCGACACGGCCTGTCGTCATGAGACGTACGGACGGCGAGCTAGCCCATAGCTCCCCGTCCACAGGCCCGCGCCTACGGTGGCCGGGGGACACCACGTGGCCCCCGACGCCCGGGGCGTCTCCCGCGGCGGCCGGGACGTGAGGATCTCTCCCTCACGTTCTTAGGGTCCTGGGATCTAATTCCGGTAGGAGCAAATGTTTGTGTGATGAGCATGGACATTTGTTTCCGAATCATGGATGATTATATGTATAATAAGTATGTATTTACAAACAAAAAGTATCTAAGTATGTAGTATATCAACTATCTGGTGTCCACGACACAAGCCTCGTTGCTTAGTGTAGCACTAGATGGCGCTGTGTGTACTGTCCAGCGATATTTATTTACTTTATTGTGCGGTAATTACCGACACCCACGCGTGCGAAAACTAGTTTGAAATATGTCACTTATCCACTGTGTGTATGTTTTTCCATTCTTGGGTTCAAATATTTATTGTACGTTTTTTTAAATGTAAATAAACGGTATTGTGTAGAAACAACTCAGAGTTACATACATTGCACACATAAATATAGAAATAATTCTGATTCACGAGATCAAGCTGTCACTGAAGTATTCCTGGGGGTATAAAATGGCCGCTTTAGTAGAATCGCTTACTATGAATCACGTTAAAATTTTAAAATTCTTAAAATGGACCTTGATCATAAAGTCCATTCTAAGAATTTTAAATTTTTAACGTGATTCATAATAATATTCTGTTAACGCGGCCATTTTAGGCCCCCAGCTCCATCTTCACATTGAAAGGCCCTGACATGTTTTCGCGTGCCTCTTACTCTCATTGAAACTGCTCTTATAACTGAGATTTGTATTTTCACTTTCAACCAGTACACTATTTGAGAATATGCGTTTTCCCATAACTCATTAAGCTTTGATGCGGTTATTTAAAAAAAACTGTTATATTCAGTTCATATGGCTCCATCGCATGAAATGATTAACGGGGTAATCGGGGATTAACGGCATAAAGGTGCAGGAATGAATTTGATCTTGAAAAAGTCATTCCTGCACCTTTATTCGCTTGGAGGGTTGTATTGATGATTTTGATGATTATAATTCTGTAACTACATACGTGTTACAGCCGCGAATCATATTTTAATCAACATACAACCTGACACTGACCTGCAAATTGCAAAAAACGTAAGAAAATTTGAATTTCGCGGCCTACCCTGGAGCATCCACCTTAAGTCTTCAGCTGCTCGGTCGTATCTTGAATGTTTCTCTCGGCTATGTCTCTGTGCTGTTTTTTTAAAAAAATATTTGTTGTATTGTTTCAGCTACCGCCTCTGGAGACAGTAGCGACGGGCGCATTGCGGGCTCGCTACCCCGCGTTGCCGCTTAAGACAAGAACAAGTCCAGATTTCAGTCTCGTAAGTACTCATAGAGAGGAGGCCGTGTCCCAGCTGTGGGAATATTAATAGGCTGATGATGAAGTACTAATTTTCTTCCCTCCCAGTGTCTGCTAGTTCCGTCCTTTCACAGATATTTTAGCTATGAAAGAAACAATCCAATAGCAATATTATTTTTAACCGACTTTTTAAAAAGAGGAAGTTCTATATTCCACCGGCATCTTTTTTAATTTGGTGAAAGACATGATGGACGATGCTCCCATACAATAGGCTAGTTTCCACCATCAATAAATTGCAAATCTATTTAGTCCGTCAGTTAGAGTATTGGAAAATAATGGACACGTATTTTTTGTTTTTGTAAATCAATGAATATTGACAAAGATAAAACGCATCAAAACTCGAGAGTGGGGGCTCGTGACGTCACAACGCTCTAAAAATTATACCACGGCGTGACGTATTGAGAATTTTAAAAGCGTTGTATCTTCGTCAATTTTGGTTTACGTAACAAAAGGAAAAATACGTGTCAAATATTTTTTGATAATCGTAACTGACGGACTAATTAGATTTTTTCAGGACAAGCCTATTTTGATCAACCTTGTTTGAATAGTTTATGAGTTAGCTCCGTTGTACGATAAGATACTTTTTTTTCTACTTGACCTAAATACAGGGTGTAAACAACCTCATCACGAAACCGTTAACCAAGCATTCTGTACTTCAAACTAAATTACTTTACGCAAAAATTATTGCTGGGAAACGATTTTTTTTTTTGTGGGTTTTATAAAATCATGTCCTGTGGTATAACTCAATGTAACGCACTCAAAACATTGTGCTGATGGATGGGTTGAATAGTACGGGGGTCGTGGAGGTGTTTAAAGTAAAAATCTTACATTAAAAACTTGTATTTAAAAAAAAAGTTGTCAAAAAGTTGGAACTATGGTTGAGGTATGGTGTAGAACAAAAAAATGATCGCAATGACGGGGTGAACAAGTGCCTTTCGGCTTCGTTAAGAGGTGTTTTACACCTTTTATGTACATGATGGTCCCTTAATAACTTCTAGTTACAATGTAAAATTAATTCACGTGTCTACATAACCTAAAACACATAACATCGCGCCTGTAATACCTGAGGGGTTAGGCAGACGTGTACCTAAACTTAGTACCTACACTCATATTTCGCCAGTTATGTTTTAAGTTCCTTAAAATGGGAAGCGAGCTATTCAGCTGCATCCGGTTAGACTGGAAGCCGACCCCAAACATATTTGGGTACAGTCTAGGCAGATGATGATAGTAGGAGGCGAGCCTATTGACATTGTAACTACATACGACTTACAGTCGCGAACAATATTTTAATCAACATACAACCTAGCACTGGTCTACAAATTGCAAAAAACGTAAGAAAATTTGAATTTCGCTACGCTGGAGCATCCACCTTAAGCAAGGAGATGCTTGTGTTAGGTGACTCCGCTCTTCCGCATTAACATTGTAATGCAATTGACCACAACATAAAAATAAAGAAATATATATAAATTCAAGGACTAAAGTCAATAGTTAAATTAAAGCAAAATAAAGTTAAAGATAACTGATTTTCCATTGCCTTTCTGTCCAGGTGTTAGATTTAGACGAGACGCTAGTGCATTGCTCGCTGCAAGAGCTGCCAGACGCGAGCTTCCACTTCCCGGTGCTGTTCCAAGACTGCCGCTACACTGTAAGTACTAATTTATAAAAAAAATATTACGTAATAATATAAAATCCTGTAAATTATAGTACATTATGATATAAGTGCGGTTTGAAAATTACAGCCGAGGCGATATTGCTAGCCCGAGCCGTAGGCGAGGGCTAGCAATATCGCCTCAATATCGTCTCAATATCGCCTCAAAGCGCACGTATGTCATACGACGTTTTATAACATATTTGCGAGGAAATAATAAAACAAATAAAAACAAAACATCGAAAAGAAAAAGCGCGCGGAATAATTTTTACTTGTTCACAAATTAGCGATGCGCATCAGCGCTTTTTTTTAACGCAAAGACACAAAAAACAGCCAGTATTACTAATAAAGTAAATAAATATTTTTGTTACAGATCAATGGTTGTAATTTATTGTCAAAATTAATTAAATTAAATGATTATTTATTATATTTCATATCCCAAAGTTAATTTTATTCATAAAATGTTGACCACTTTGCTGACATAAAAACTCTTTGCTAAGATTTAAAAAAGTACCGTTCGGTTTAGACGGAGCATCTTGATAGACCGTGCGTTGTACTTTACCGCACAAGTACGTAATGAGATACATTACGATATTGAAATTGGTGAAATAAGACACCCTTTACGAGCAAATGTGTTATGAAAAATATTACGTAATAATAAAAAATCCTGTAATTTAAAGCCTTTACAGTTCGTACGCGGCATAAACCCCGTGATCATACTGATGAAATGTATGTGATTGTGTCCACCGCAACCCACGGCCACGCTATGCATCAAATGACGTCATTAGTACATGCGAGGTTTGCTCGAAAAAGGCGCTAACATAGCTCAACGCTATAAATAAATAAATATCGCTGGACATTACACACAGCACCATCTAGTGCCACACTAAGCAACGAGGCTTGTGTCGTGGACACCAGATAGTTGATATACTACATAGATACTTTTTGTTTGTAAATACATACTTATTATAGGTACATATACTGACTCGGAAACAAATGTCCATGCTCATCACACAAACTATTACTCCTACCGGGATTCGAACCCGGGACCTTGAACGTAAGGCAGCCACACTACCTGCGCCATTCAGCGTGCACTATACGCGTAAAGACTTGGTGTACTGCATTGGAAACGTAGACCCACGTTGTCAAACAAATGAATCCACGCAGCTAAAGTGCGCCGCGTGCACCGCGGTGGGTTTGCGCCTTCATAGGGAACGAGATATTATATCTTCTTTTTCATTACTCATGAAACTCTGAAAGTAGGTCTGAAGTTGCCTGAGGAGCGGGTTGAAAGTAATACTTTTCAGCCTTAGGGAGAATCGTTTTCAACTGACAACTGTCGAAATATAAAAAAAAAATGTTCATTTTTCTATTGAAAAACATGTTCCAACTTTCTATACAGCCACGATGTAAAATTTAAATAACAAAGTAAAGTATTAATTAAAGAATATATACTGTTTAAATAACTTGTTATAATTAAGTTTCAATTATTTCTTTAAAATAACATAGATTTGGGCAAAATATTTACCATTTTTTCGATGATGAAAATGAAAAATAAGTAATGGCTGAATAGCTGGCCGGCCATAGAAAAAATAAAAACAAAATAGCCGGGAAAGCGGCAATCCGATCTTTATTTTTTTTTTCGAGTTGATTCATGTTTTTATTTTTACTTTCCTTGTATTCGTAATGAAAAGCACAGTGTTTACCTCGGGTTAAAGACTTATTTAGTCCCTCGAACTATTAGCGCCCTCGCTGCGCTCGGGCACCAAACCCCGTCTCGGGACTAAATAAGTTACTTTCACCCCTTGGGTAACAATGTACTATTTCACTTCTCATGCTCTAAAAGTACGCCAATGTGACCCTACGAAGCGGGACTAAAGTGACCACTTTAGTCCCTAGGGAGTGAAAAGTAATTAGTTTTTTAATTTCCTTCATGTGACATAGACAAACTCAAACAGTTAGTAAATATAGAATAGAATAGAATAATTTATTTAAAAAGTAGATAATACAAATATACTACTATTATCTGTGGAGTGTGGACCATCTTCATTGCGAAAATGGTGAGAGTTTTAGTTCCATGGTTTTTCCGCAAAGAAGGTGGCGCCATTCGTTTTAAATTGTTAATCTGTAATCTCAGAATTTCAGAATTTTCGTCGAGTGTAAATTTGTTCGGTTTTAATTTGTTTTAAACTATGTGTTAACCATAAATTAATAGTGATAGTTTGCGACGTTAGTATTAAGATAGCATACAAGTGTCTCAACATCCGGACAAACCTATTAAGGTTTTTGTGATGTTTCTCTGCTTATATTTTGTTTTGTTTGTTATTTAATAAACAATAAATAAAAATATAAATATATACTATTTCTCACCCCTTAGGTATTCGTCCGCACCCGGCCCCACTTCGCCGAGTTCCTGTCGCGCGTGTCGCGGCTCTACGAAGTGATACTATTCACGGCGAGCAAGCGGGTCTACGCGGACAGGCTGCTTAACTTACTCGACCCAGCGCGACAGTGGATCAAATATAGGTAAAGAAGTCTTATTTGACCCGGCCCCTTTGTCAACAAAATTTCTGTCAAATACAGGGTGTAAAAAACCTCTTAACGAAGCCGAAGAGCACTTGTTCTCCCCGTCATTGCGATCATTTTTTTGTTCTGGAATTTCATATTTCATACCTTCAACCTTCTAGTTATGGAGATATTGGAGGTCAAAGTTCCAACTTTTTGTCAAGTTTTTTTTTTTTAATACAAGTTTTTAATGTAAGATTTTTACTTTAAACACCTCCACGAACCCCGTACTATTCAATCCATCCATCAGCACAATGTTTTGAGTGCGTTACATTGAGTTCTACCACAAAACATGACTTTTCATCCCAAAAAAAAAGTCGTATCCCAGCAATAATTTTTGCGTAAAGTTACTTAGTTTGATGTACAGAATGCTTCGTTGACGGCTTCGTGATGAGGTTGTTTACACCCTGTATACAAAAACATGTCAAATTAAACCTATATTTACTAAAACCTTCCTCGAGAACCACACTATCCATTGGTGAAAACAGCATGAAAATCGGTGCAGTAGTTTTTGAGTTTATCGCGAACAGACGGACAGACGCGGCGGAGGACTTTGTTTTATAATATGTGGTGAATCTATCTATTTATTTTTTCTTGTTTTCGAACTAAATTTTGTGAAACAATTAAACATTTCTCTTGTCTTCAGATTATTCCGTGAGCACTGTCTCCTAGTGAACGGCAACTACGTCAAAGATCTATCCATCCTCGGTCGCGACCTGCGGAAGACTGTCATTGTGGATAATAGTCCACAGGTAAGACTATCTGACCTCCATAACACAGTTACTGGGTCCCAGTCTCATCAAGGTAAGACTGGTAGCCCGAAGAATTGCCAAACTTAAGTGGCAGTGGGCAGGGCACATTGCTCGCAGAACGGATGGCCGATGGGGCCGAAAAGTTCTGGAGTGGCGACCGCGAACCGGAAGACGTTGCGTTGGAAGACCTCCCACTAGGTGGACCGATGACCTGGTGAAGGTGGAGGATCCGCTAGATGCGAGTCGCACGGGACCGGGACATGTGACGACACTTGGGGAAGGCCCATGTCCAGCAGTGGACGTCTGCAGGCTGAAATGATGATGATGAAGACTGATTGTCAAACTTGCGCTTACCTTACGACTGTCCAAGATATAAAAATGACAGCTGATGCTGCAATGATGGCTGGGACCAACGGCTTAACGCGCGTGGTCACCATCCACGTATCGATTTTGAAAAGCTTGAATGCCGTGTGTTGCCCGTTGTTTGCCCAGTCAGGTAAAATGTCTCCATATCACAAGAACGCACCTTGGTATGTCTCAAACAACAGACTCCATCACGACCAGTGCATCACAACTGTAATGGAACAAAGGAGACAATTTTTTTGTTTGGAGATTAGGCCACCCACATAAATTGTAGCGTTTAATAATGAAACGGTACATTGATTTCTTCCCTAAAATATCTAGATTACAGTGGTTATATTAGCTAAGCCTTGTCTAACCGGTATAAATGCGAAAACTGCAAAAACACTTTTACGAAAATCGAAACAGAAAGAGTAAACGTCAAACTAATGAAGTTGTCTGTCAACCACTAAAAAGGCGGATTTACAACGCTCCGTGACACGTTGGTTTTTTAAACCATCTATCTATGCTAGCGTAAACCTTTAAAAATAGCATTAAAATGCTCACAGTTTAATAATATGTCTTTTTATATTCTATTCTGTTTTAATTAAAGCAGATATGATTACCACTGGGTACCGTACTTTTTTTTTTGTAAACGGTAAAAACGTCCCTATTCACGTAAGTATTTTCTGTCATTAATCACAACAGGAATGATTTGACTCGCAAAAAAATATCATAATATAACTTTTTATTATGATTTTAAGATTCCGGTTTCGTTTCTATATAATCTTTCGTGTGTTACTATTATAAAACTGTTACTTATTTTTGGTGTAATATGAATAATAAACGCAACGTCTAAGTGGGCCTAAAAAAAATTGTCTCCTTTCAGAAAAGACAAAAGCAAACAAAGAGCGAATCTCAAATCATCCAAACCAGCTAGCAGTAAATTTAATGAACACCCAAACAGTCGCTGGAAGACTAAAGAGAAAGATTCCTCAATACCTAATCTAGGAGGTTATAAGAATAAACGGAGCAGTCACTGGACAACTTCCGTACAAACCCGTTAATAATATCAAACATATTGCTGAATATCTAGAACTAGATAGATTGCCATAAAAAAAATGTATTGGTAATTCATTTTAATATTTTGTGACATTTGACTTTCAGTTACTAAAACCAGTCATGTCATTTAATATACACGTAATTCAAACCGATTTAACATACAAATATTCGATTTGTCATTTAATATACAAATATTCGATTTGACAGTAAATTTACTGAATTGTCCTTTCTTTGGTATTGTTCGTCGTGTCGTTGACCTCCTTGAGTTATAAGTCGAGCTACACGATAACTGACAAATGCTTGACACTAATCTGCATAGTCCTCATGTGAATTAAGCAAGATTATGTCTGGACTTCAAAAGAGACTATGACCTCTGAGTTGGTTTCGGCTGTTTCTTCTCAGAGTAGTCAGGTACGAAACACCGGCCCCATCTCGTTTTAAAACATAACATGGTGTGACATGTAAAAACGTTTGTTATAACCTACTGGAGGTCTAAAATGGCGGCTTTAGCAGAATCATAAATGAATCACGTTAAAAATTTAAAATTCTTAAATGAACTTTATAGTTGTGAAATTAAAGTCCATTTTAAGAATTTAATTTTTCAACGTGATTCATACTAAGATTCTGCGAAAGCGGCCATTTTAGGCCTGTTAATGGGGTCTTCAGGCGTATAAATAATTTGTGACTTCTTGAAAATTGATAGTTTGGTTTATTTAGTAGCTTTTTACAAAAATCGAGGTGCGTTGGGTGCGGGAACAATAGCGTATATTGGTTTATTAAATAAAAAGAAAAATGGCGACGACGACGACGAAATTCTGGGCTTTTCATTGGCTGCCGACAGATATCACGTCATTTTGAACCAATGAGAAGCCTTGAAGATGATGTGATGAGATGATGGTCTCCCACCGTTAGGGTTGCTAGATGGGGCGTAGGGTTGCTAGCGTAAACACCAACTTAAAGAAATAAAACTTGAGAGGTGTCAAGGGACACCCGGATGGAACGAAGTTCCTTTCGATTAATTAGTGAAGGAATTGTAATAAAATTTTATTTTTTTCATAACTAAACATTCAACCACGTGCTTCCCACCCCCTCACCCCACGCACGGGTCGACCTCACCTCTGCCGATTCGTGTCTCTAACTTGCGGACGCAATTAAATCCGTCGTTTATATTGATAAAAACTTATATTATTATTTGCGATATACGGTATCACTATAAGCGGTGCAATGGATGGTGGCTTACTATAGCAAAAAGTGTCGTTACAACTTTTCGTCTTAATTTTTTCCGTCTAGCCCCCTTTCGCAACGCGCGATAAGGAACTTCGTTCCAAAAATGATTTATTTACGTAACTTTTTCCAGGCATTCGGCTACCAGCTTGAGAACGGCATACCAATCGACAGCTGGTTCGTAGACAGAAGTGACAATGAGCTGCTGAAACTGTTGCCTTTTTTGGAGCATCTGGCGACTGTAAGTACCTTGTACAATGTGGATACTAATCTGGGACTACAGGAGCTAAACGCGAGTTTTATAATGCAAAAAAAGCATATGATTCACTGCAATAAACAAAACCAGAAAAATATATGATATTCTTCTGGATATATGCTAGTATGATAGTGTTTTGAAAACATATACGTAATACAACAAATTTTACTCGATAGACAAAAATCACGAACTTATCTCTAAAAAAAAATTTTTATGAGTAAAACCATACTAAAATATATGCGATCATCCTGATTTTTTGGCAAACAATTCTACAAGCAACATATTAGTATGATAGTGTTTTATTTTTTTAGTCCAATCAATATATTTTTTGTAAATCGCAAAAAACCACTCATTTCGCACTATTCGGCGCGCAGTGACTGACGTAACCACCACTTTCTAGTGCAAGCTGATTAGAACTTTATTCTAACATTATTTCAAACGAAGTTTGAACCACTACAAATAGAGTTGCTAATTTAGCTCCTGTAGTCGCCTTAAACGGGACATTCCTATCGGGAGCTTGCTCGTAGATAGCTCGATACTAATACGAATCCTCCAGGAAAACCGTGAATCGGCTAGCTTTAGCTCTTTTTTGAAGTCGGTTGAAGAAGATGGACGACACTTCGGGGCAGACCAGATGCAGTGAAACGGGTGTTTTGGCGTAACTTCGGAGAGGCCTATGCCTGCTGTCCAGCTGTGGAATGTGAGAAGTTGATGATGAACTGCCATGGCATTCATAAACTATGTAGAATATACTTGTAAATTCACAAGATGATAACTTGAGAAAACTCGGACTGCCTGCCGGGGCTGCGGGACTGTTCGAAAGAGATACCGTGGCCCCGGAACACAAAGGGCGAGGAAGGAACATGGATGGGTTTTAGTCAGTAAAAGTCTGACACTCCGCTCTGGGCGGAGCGGGAGGAGTCATTTGATGATTTCCCATCCGAAAAAAAAAGGAAACTCGGACTTCATCTTTGTATGAGAAGAGGCCTTTGCCCTGTAGTTCGACAAAAATAGGCTATTGTTGTAATAGCAGTAGTCGTACGTTTTCTTGTACCAAAAAAAAAACAGTAATAGGGAATATGCACGTAATTTTTTCTTCACTTAAACCAATAAAATACAGTGATAACAACCCAAGAAAAGTATTAAAAGTTAAGTTCGAATATTGCTTGTCGCTCAAAAATTATATTAAACTCCTGCAATTTTCTATAACAGTTCAAACGTCCGTAGCTGTCGCGGCCATGATGTGACGTCATTTACCACAATCTGCCTTGTTTACATCAAAGTTTTTTCCATTAATAGAATAAATTTACTAATTGTATGTGCTCTAGTCAAGTAAAAATTGCAATAACAATCTTAATATATATAAATCTCGTGTCACAATGTTTGTCCTCGATGGACTCCTAAACCACTTAACCGATTATAATAAAATTCGCACACCATGTGCTGTTCGATCCAACTTGAGAGATAGGATAGTTTAAATCTCAAATTATAGTCGCAATTTTAATTTATTGCTAATTATTTGTCTGTTATTATTTGACAGTCACAATTATCTGTTAACTCCAAATGATTCTAACTGATGTCGATACCTTTCGACTGGGTTGAGTAAGTAATCAATAGATGGCGCTGCTATGGTAAATCTACGAACGTGTCGACGAAGGATTTACAATAAAACAAAAAAAAAAAATTACCAAACCCGTGCGAAGCCGGGACGGGCCGCTAGTATTATAATAAAATCTTAGTGAAACTTTAAGCACTTTTCAAATAAAAGTGTTTTTTGACACATGGACTTTGACGTCACTACCGGCGTTATCGAGGACGACGCGGTTTGAGAGTGCGTTCCGTTTCACCAAAAACATGCTACATAAAACAGTAAAATAAGTGATGTATTAGAAACTTAAACAAGTGTACCACAATGTATTTATGCGCCAATACAAGGCATTTTTAATCAATAAAAAGAGTTTTGTATTACATGCATATTCCCTATTCTTCTTCTTTGCGTGTCGATAGACTCAAATGATCCCCGACCAGTATGTTGCCACCTGCACAGCCTTGTCGTTGGCTTCGTTTAAATCCTGGAAGGTGCAGGTGGCTGCGCAGGATGGGCAAGAAAGGAGGTGAGGCATATCCTGCAGAGGGGCTCCACACTGACATTGTCTTTGGGACTGGTCGATGATACCCCATTTGGCTAGATTACTTCTACAGCGGCCAACCTGGGCCCGCAAACGGTTAAGAGATTTCCAGATTGGCCACTGCAGTTTCTATTGTGTATCTATTTAATCAGATCAAAGAAAAATGTCTACGAAAATCCAAGAGAATATGTTTCTACTCCAATTTTTCTCTTTCACTTCCTCAGAAAGACGACGTGCGTCCCTACATCAGAGACAAATACAAACTATTCAGCTATCTTCCACCGGACTAAGAAGCTTCCAACCCTACCTATATACTATAACTGTTTGGACATTTCGGAGAATAGCCGGTCAGAACGAAGAACTATCGAGGTATGGACTGTATTAGTTATCATTTGATAGCAGAAAGTTGAAGTATCTTTTTTATACTGACGTTTTGAAGAATGACCGGGTGATTTGGATAATGTGTTACTCTAATTTTGTAAAGTAGAGGAGGATTTAAGGCGGTTATTACAGAACCTAAATCAAGATCTAGAATTATTAAAAAAAAAACTAAACTAAGTTTTCAAGTTTTTCAAACAATCAAATGGTTTAGTGATGTGTTGAGTTAGGTTTTGTAATATATGCTTAGAACTTCATTTATAACTTGAAATTCAGAGCATTTATATACATGGACTATGTATTAAATGCTTAAATATTTCATTGATAAATCCTTACTACATAAGAAAAGATACGCGTTCTCCAAAATGTACTAACAGTTGCAAAATTAGTGATATAAAAAACAAAATTTCGATAAAATTCATAATTATTTGTAAAAGTTTAGGAGAAGATATTCTAAAGTATAGATTAATTTATTATTTAATGAAAAAATTAAATGGATTCGGCATACTACTAGATTTTATTGATTTAGTCTTAGTATTTTTGACTGTTGGTTGTTGTAATAGGAACTATTTTTACTTTGACCAGTGTTGCCAAGTTAGGGACCGAACTTACGCGGAATGGGTTTGAACCAATCAGAGTCGTCCATGCAATTAATATTTAATTAAATGGAACATAAATGCCCGTTTTCGACTAGGCGACAAAAAGGAATACCTATTTAAAAGCCCGTTGTTGTATTTTCGACTTTTACCGCTGAGCTGAGAATCCAAAATCCAAAACCACGCTTTTATTTAGGCATTTATCTAAATACCGCCTTAGGTTAGTGAAAACCGGTAAAAAAGGCTGCTGTTATATAAAATTAAATAAAAATCCTCCCTATTACAACACCCAAAGAACGATAATTTTAATGCATTTGATGAGAAATTAAATAAAATAAAAAATCAAATGCTATCAAATTGGGTTTACTGATCTGTGATCATGATTTACGTTTTCAATATTATGTTTCTCAATTTGTTTAAACGTGCACCCTGTATCTTGTGTAGACATAGCCTTCCTTGTTGAATATCTAGCATATAATGTTCCCACTGCTGGGACTCAAGCCTCCTCTCTATGAGACGGAGTGGGCTATAACCCACCACGCGGGCCCAGTGCGGGTTGGTAGGTAAATAACTATAGTTATTTCGTGAAATTGCCTATTGTTATTAAGGTATATGTTGTGACTGGACATTGTAGATACTGACCGATTGTGATGATTGCAGTTAAGGTTTTAATTGATTTACGCCTATATTTCTTAGTTATTTCTGTGTTAAATATTTGAGATCATTACTGTTTGAGGTTGGTGCTAGACTATACTATAACTTTACGACCTCCAAAGAAATGAACGCGAATAGAATGCTTTATTTGCGAAGATCACATGTTTGCCTGATTTTCGCTTTGGTTAGGATGTACTAGGAGTAGCGAGCTATTGTTATTATAGCTGGTTGCTTAAGGCCGTTTTCTATACCTTACTTACGTATAACTGTCAGTTAATGTGGGTCGTTACCCGTGGTCCCGGTGGGTCGACCCATTACCGGGTCCATGGGTAATTTTAATTACCCGTAGTTCCATGGCATTAGGGATTGTTTCCTGTACTTCTGAAAATATCGATAGAAAATACAAAGCCATAGTAACAGCATATCATATCTCACTGGGACCACGGGTAACAAGTCATTGCATAATTTGACAATGGGTTTATTGGTTTTTTTAAGGATAGTAAAGTCTCACAAACTACCAGGACGACAGAATCATGAAGAAGTATTTTCTACATCACATACTGCGTGATACTCGAAATGTACACGGATTGATTATGAGATTCCTATTAAAAATATAAAATACCTCCTATATGGTTCTGCCCTCCTGGTAGTTGCAAATTATGCAATCACACCCGTGGTCATGTGTGATATGATATGCTGTTACAATGGCTTTGTATTTTCTATCGATATTTACAGAAGTACAGGAAACAATCCCTAATGCCATGGGACCACGGGTAATTAAAATTACCCATGGACCCAGTAATGGGTCGACCCACGGGGACCACGGGTAACCACCCGTTAATATGCCTACGTCTCGTAGCTATCGGCGTTTCTATAAACAAAGTTAGCTTGAAATATCCTATCCGCGTCACCTACCTGTCACTTGATTCATAGAAAAATCAAAAAAGCTTTTCTGTGACGTTTTGTTTCTAACCGTCCGTAAGCTAAATGTCAAACACACAGAGATAGCAACCTACCGATACCTGTTAGTAAGTTATTGAAAATGGCCGGTAAAGAGCGACTCATAATATCCCATGATCTGTCCACGAAATAGACACAATAGTTAAACAATGGCGTCTCGACCAAATTGGTCATTTGACAGATCATGATTTATTGTGAATAGGTTTTAAATCTGAAATAGTAATTTTCTCAATATTAAACTACAGATTCTCATATTACACTGACATTGCATACATTATCATTAAGTTTAAAGTTTTATTTTTAATCTAAGCTATGTCTACACATAGATCAACTTTATACTAAATTTTCATATACACAAATATAGTAGATAAAATATAAAAACCATAGTGTCTATCATCATCTGCCTAGCCTTTTCCCAACTATGTTGGGGTCGGCTTCCAGTCTGACCGGATGCAGCTGAATACCAGTATTTTACATGGAGCGACTGCCTATCTGACCTCCACAACCCAGTTAGTACTGTGTAATAAGATACCCCTTGGTAAGACTGGTTGTCAGACTTTCGGGCTTCTACTGCCCGTACTGTCAAAGATTATTTCTCTTATATTTGTGTATATGAATATAATAAACATTGTTTTATACTTTAAGCAATAAGTGTTTTTTTTTATATATATTATTTAATATATACTTATGCGAACTCGATTGAGGTGCTAAACGTTTTTTTTTATTTTAATGTTTGTATACAATAAGGCTATATTTTTTGTATTACTTTTCTTGTGTGTGTTTTGAGGGTGTGTGGAGTAATTTCTTTTGGTCTTCGATTGATAAGAAACCGTTTTTACGAACAATTCGGATATAATTGTGTAATACCAAGTTCACTTGAGCAGCTTGTGGATATCTATACTAATATTATAAAGCTGAAATGTTTGTTTGTTTCGTTGAACGCGCTAATCTCAGGAACTGCTGGTTGGAATTTAAAAATTATTTATGCGTTGGATAGTCCATTTATCGAGGGAGGTTATAGGCTATATAACATTACGCCACGACAAATTGGAGCGGAGCATAAATGAAAAATGTTGCAAAAACGGGGAAAATTTATTCCTTTTGAGAGCTTTTTCTCTTATGTGACGCAGACGAAATTGTGCGGGTCAGCTGGTTAGTAATAGCTGAAACATCTCAAAATGTAAAACAACAAACCGTACTATCGGTATACGGTAGGCAGTAAGCATAGTTGATCTGAATTGACCCAGGAATGAAACGTAAATAAACTAAAATAAATATAATCCACACATTCTCAAATAAAAATCAAATAATGTTTTTTAACAGTACCGTTTAAGGCTTTTTTTTTAAATTTTTATTATTAATTAATGTACGTCCAATTTTTTTATAATTATTATGTGTTTTAGTAGTTTAGCTATTATGATAAAAAAATATCTTTAGGCTGTATAAATTTAATGTCATCTCATCATCACGTTTTTATAATGTAAGAATAAAATAAAATTGATAATGTTTATGGATATGGTAGAAATATTGGTGTGTTAACTGCTTTAATTATGTTTTATTTTTATTTTATATTACAAATATTATTTTTGACAGCACTAAATGAGAGGAAATATTTGAAATATTTTCTTAAATTATATTATTAAAGCCCGTATCGGGATTTAAATAAGTTAATATTTACAAAATATTAACAATATTAATTATGTGTTTGTGGATATGTTTAAGATATTAATAGTGTGTCTTCATCTGCTTAGCCTTTTCCCAACTATGTTGGGGTCGGCTTCCAGTCTAACCGGGTGCAGCTGAATACCAGTATTTCACATGGAGCGACTGCCTATCTGACCTCCACAAATCGTTACTGTAATATGATGTAACTGTTTTTTTTTTTTTTTTTTTTACAAATATAGCAGTTAACATATCAATAATTTACTAAATAAAAATAAAATATACTTCCTAAATTATACATAATTAATCAAAAAATAAATTTATATTATTTATTTGAAATACAAATGTTTTATGGTGCAAGACGTATTGAGAACTGTCACAGTTGTCAAATATTTGGTTAAATAATTCCAAGCCGCAGTAACCCAACAGGTTTCGAATGGTAAAAACTCCCCGTCATTGTGTTTTTTTTTTGTTCTAGACCATACCTGGGAACCTTCTAGTTACGGAGGTATTGGAGGTCAAAAATACGAGTTTTTAATGTTGTACCTTTACTTTAAATACTTCCATGACATTCAATGCGTCCATTAGCTCAATGTTTGAGTGCTTCACATTTGGCATTTCATTATCGTGATTTTTCTCTTACAAAAAGTCGTTTCCCAGCAGTTTTTTTTGCTCAGAGTTACTTAGTTTTATGTACAGCATGGTTTGTACTGAAATTTTAGTATGAAATGTATAAAATCTAACCAAATATTTGACAAGAACGACAATAAAAATGTTATAATCAATTTATTTCTACAATGAATTTTTTTTATAAGTCTGATGTATTTGATCTGAAAAAATAGTTTTACGTCATTTTTCACTAATACTAAGAAACTGCAAAATGAATGCTAAAACATTTTAGCACTGTTGGAATTTCAACTTTTTGCACTGACCCGAGGGTTGAAATCCTACAGCGCACATTTAGGCATTGTTTTAAGTGATACCTAGTATATGTGAAAGAGGGGATTAGACAAGCCAAATTGCCTATTTAGGTACACCTTAAATGGTGCCCAAAATTTTTGGATAAAATATGAACTAAAATTCTGAAACAAGTATTATAATTGTCGAATGTTTGATTTATTTTTTTAACGTATATTTTACAGTAGCTAGACTAATAATGTTCTGTGGTTTTGGTCAATATTGAAGAAAATGGGGTGTAAAAAACCTCTTAACGAAGCCGAAAGGCACTCGTTCTCCCCGTCATTGCGATCATTTTTTTGTTGTACACCATACCCGGGAACCTTCTAGTTACGGAGATATTGGAGGTCAAAGTTCCAACTTTTTGACAAGTCTATTTTTAAATACAAATTGCTGGCCTGCAAAAAAACGTAAGAAAAATTGAATTTCGCGGGCTACCCTGGTGCTTCTTT
Source organism: Xestia rhomboidea (assembly GCA_963853795.1). NCBI lineage: Eukaryota > Metazoa > Arthropoda > Insecta > Lepidoptera > Noctuidae > Xestia > Xestia rhomboidea. The sequence continues at coordinate 2,673,331 of OY970783.1, forward strand.
AACTTAATCAATTGCTTATAGTGGCGGTACTTTTATACAAACCTACAAGCTTGGCTGGCTCTCATAACCTACTTCTCTTCATGATGTTAGGGTTTCTCATCGGTCTGCTTGCCATGCCATATCGCTCATGTAAGTAGCACCAAAACAATAGAAATAAATAAATATCGCTGGACATTACACACATCGCCATCTAGTGCCACAGTAAGCAACGAGGCTTGTGTCGTGGACACCAGATAGTTGATATACTACGTAGATACTTTTTGTTTGTAAATACATACTTATTATACATATAACATGACCCCGCTTTGTTTAGATATCTTGTACAATGAGAGATTTGCTTAGGTATACTCTTTTTTTTTGTACTTTGACTAAAAAAAATATGATTCTGTTGAGTATCGAATGAGTATCAAATTAAGAAACGTCAGATTATCGAAAAATATTGGATACGTGTTTTTTGTTTTATCAAATTAAGAAACGTCAGATTATCTAAAAATATTGGATACGTGTTTTTTGTTTTATCAAATTAAGAAACGTCAGATTATCTAAAAATATTGGATACGTGTTTTTTGTCTTATCAAATTAATAAAAATTGACGAAGATAAAACGTATCAACGTAAACGTGATACGATCATGATTGGGGGCTTGTGACGTCACTTACCGGTAAGAAATGTACTCAAATGTGACGTCACACGAGTTTTCGACGCACTGTATCGTCTTCATTTTTTGTTTAAGTGAGAAAAGCAAAAAACGTGTCCAATATTTTTTGGAAATCTATCCGACGGAATAATTCGATTATTTTGTCATCTACCCTATTCTATATCTTTCCATTAAACCAATTTTGACCAAAACCACACCCCAATCCCTAAGATTAAATCAACAATTTAAAATACACTGTAATATATTTAATAAAATAAAAAATAAATATTCAGCAACTATTACTACTTAACGCCTATATTAAATGTTATTTTAAGATTTTAACTTCCAAATGTACTTGAATGAGAGTTACATAAATACTGTATTTTATACAAGTAAAATGGTAGTTTTCAGGGTTATGTTAAAATGTACCAGCGATCGCGCTTTTAGGCCTACGTGTCAAACAAATCACTAATTAATGCATTTAGCGGTACCTAAATGATTTTATGAATCATTGATGTATTAATATTTATAGAATACTGAATTGAATATTTTGAATACGTTTACTATAAAACAAACTGTGGAAGAGACGCCGACGCTAAAACGCATAGAAATTTATCGTCGGTTATTTAACAGAAAAAAAACCAGTAGGCTTAGCCAAGTTGACAATCTACAATCGTTAACGCTATAGAAAACTAACCAAATGTATGGGAATGACATCTATCATCGTTAAGTCACGTGGTCAAAACAAACGAATGGAAACTTTAAAGTTTAGTCAAAACTGTAAGTTGGCTACGATTTATATGGGATGTAGGGATCACGATTGTAGAAACGAATACATTTCATTCTATCATCTTGATCGATGTAAACTTGTCTACGAAAGTTTCTATTCGTTTGTTTTGACCACGTGACTTAACGTTTACGATTGTAGAAAGAGAATCGATACGAACCGTTTGTAACTTGGCTAGGCCAGCAGTTGTTTCCTACAAAAGTGCAATACCCACACGGTCACAATGTATGAAAGAGCAGAGTTTTTCCAAATTACCGATGAAAAATGTTCTATTTATAATGTTATTATAATCGAGACTTTATTTTCAAAAGAAACAACGCTGACCTTTTTCGAAAAGTCATGTGAAGTTGGAAAAAGTTTCCTATATTAGGAAATACTAAGTTCTCTCGGATGAAGGGGATGGCGGGGCCTAGAGAGTGAGCGAATCGTGGAGGCTAGTTTTATGTATATATTTTTATAGCATTAGTTAATGAACGACAGTGCAAGTGAAGAGATATCTTCTATATTCATTACTAGCGGACGTCACGCGGTTTCACCCGCTTAGTTCCCGTTCTCGTGGGAGTACGGTGATAAAATATAGCCTATGTTAATCAGTAAAGACGTGGCTTTCTAATGTTGAAAGAATTTTTGGAATCGGCGCTGTAGTTTTTGAGTTTATTCATTACAAACATACACACAAAAATACAAATCTTTCCTCTTTATAATATTAGTGTAGATTAATCATATCAGCCAAATCATGTCCACAGCTGGAGATAATATGTCAATAGCTAGAAAAAACATGTCCACACCTGTACATAGGGCTTGCAATGTTTGACTTTCGACCACTATACCAAAACAATTATGTACTATCGAGGACACTCCCGCCTGATCACCACTAAGCTATTTTTTGCTTGCACTTACAACAGAGAAACGCTCTCTAGCCCCGCCCCGTTGACTTTGAATAGAAATAATGAATGAAAAGATACCGATCGGCCGAGCGCACTGACGACGCATGCCTAACGAGAGACTATTGTTATTTTGAGCACCACAGTTGACGCTTTACTAATAGGATTAAACTTTAAAGGGGCGTGCCTCGGCGCCTCACTTAAGCGAAAACAAAATTAACTGATCAGGCGGAAAAGACCACGACTGTACATTTGGAAGTTAAAATGACAAAAAACGTTATTCGTCTTGTACTTGTTTTATTATTTAACGATGTGGTCTCAGGATTGTATGAACGCCTGTTTATGATTCTATATTGTATAAGATTCGATACTGATTGTTATTAGTTATGTTATCTTCAAGCCAGGTCTTTTATGGGGTCTGTAGCATTGTAAGATATAAGTTTTGACTTTGCGTGTAATGGGATATTTGATCACATGCATTAATCAAAATAGAACCCTCGTTTTGTGTTGTCGGTAAAATATATTTATATCATAGAAACATTGGATTATATTACTGCAAAAAAATCTGAAAGCCGTTAATTCGTTTTTTATCTAATATAATAGTTATCTGGTTATTATAATGATAACGTTACAGAAAGGGTTTTTACGCGATGACTTTTACCACGGAAGAACCGGACGAATATGCCCCATATTGCACGGTTCTATCAATTTGTAGTGAAAGTAGCAATAGCAATGATAGTCTAGTAGTGTGCGTGTGTACCGTCGGACTACCAAGTCACAGGTCTCGGAGTTTGAATTTGAACGCACCTCTGATTTTTCTGATTCATGTGCGTATTGTACAAATTATCACTTGCTTCGGTGAAGGAAAACATCGTGAGCAAACATGCCTTTTTTTCGGATGGGTAATCATCAAATGACTCCTCCCGCCCTGGGCGGAGCAGGAGGGAGTGTCAGACTTTTACTGACTAAAACCCATCCATGTTCCTTCATCGCCCTTTGTGTTCCGGGGCCACGGTATCTCTTGCGAACAGTCCCGCAGCCCCGGAACAGTCCCTGAGAGATATTTCTCTACGGCATGTAAAGCCATATAGGCGGCATAAAATTTATAATCTGATGAACTTCTTTAAGAAATTTAATTATACCAAATGCTTCACATTCTGGTAAGCCCATTAATGATGTTTGACGATCTAGAACATAAATGTTAGTAGTCCTTTTTTTATTTTCCCATGTAAGTGCTATATCCTTGCATATACCTCTTGCTGGCAGAATTATGTTACAGGGTCCAAATAACTTTTCTTTTAAGGTTTAGGTTCAGGAAGTTAAATCTTTCGTCTGATGACTGTTTCGGAAGTTCCGGTGTCAACTTTGAAGCGAATGCATTTGCCGTAAAGAGGGTTATCACATTTTTTCTTGTATTTGAGTGTTTTAGGAGTCTTAACACAATTATGGTTTAGTTCTGGCCACAAAATTTAAAAAAAATATATGCCCGTGAAAGTTTGATTATTTCTATAAGGAGCGCTTTAAATAAAATTCATTTTTTTTCTTATATTTGAATGCTAGACTCTTAAAACACTCAAAAACAAGAAAAACTGTAATAGCCCTCTTAATAAGTATGTTTGCAAATCTTGGTAGACATCTAGGGAACACTGATAGTATCAATAGTGTCGATAATGAGATCTGGCTCCAATTCATTGATGTTTTAAGATTTCTTACAACTGCTATCCAATGACCTTTTATTCCACATCCTTTGCATGTTGATTTCGTTGCTTCACAGTCACTAAAGTTGTGTTTCGGTAGCCACATCATCATCATTATCAGCCTATGCTATAATGTTCCCACTGCTGGGACACAGGCGTCCTCTCTAAGAGAGGGAATGGGCTATAATCTACCACGCGGGCCCAGTGCGGGTTGGTAGATGTCACATGTCTTCGAATTTTTTGATTCTAGGACATGCCGGTTCCCTCCACATTGTCTACAAGTATTATTGTACTTCCTACTATTACTTGTTTCAGTTTTTGCAGGTTTTATTCTCGCTCTCTTGTCTACATAATTGATTTCAGGTGCTGCTGATGTGTTTGGTTGCTTTAGTGTGTCAATGTTGGCGTCTATAACTTCAGCATAGACTTTGTTTATTACAACTTCTAGACTCGTCTCGGAATCAAGATTTTGAATTAATTTCGACAGTTGAGTGTCTTTCATAGCAGCTACGATACGGACTCTTATGAATTGGTCTTCTAATGCTCCATATTCAGACTGTTTGGCAAGGGTGTGTAAATCAGTTATGAAATCATCCGCTGTTTCGTCCGGTCCTTGTGCTCTTTGATTAAAACGAGCTCTAGCATAAGTTTTTGTCTTCCTCGCCATGTATGTACAGTCAAATTTATTTTTGACAATGTTGTAGTTTTTAGCATCATCCCCCGACAACTTGAAGGATTGAAAGATATCGTTGGCTTTGTTGCCCATTGTGTATCAAGTTTCTTGTGGCATTGCTTTTAGTTTCGTTGTGTCGCGATATTGTTCGAACCTTGTCATCCATGCTGGCCAATCTGTACCTTTGAATGGTAATTGTGAAGGCGGTGGGGTCGACATGCCGTTGTAAAATTGCATAGAGTCCAATCTATTTGCGGTTGCGGAGTGGGTCTGACATTTTCGAGTTTATTTGTTAACTCCACGATCAACTGCATTTGTTGTGTGACTTGTTGTTGCAAATTTGCTAACAGGACTTCTCCATCTTGAAATGTTTGCCTTCTTTTGGTTGGTGTTACACAATTTTGTGGATTCTGTTGGGATCCGCGTTGTCACCATGTATGAAACTCCATTTGACGTTGAAACACCGAGATGATTGTAGTAATTTATTCAATTTGCACAAGCATCAAAGTACACGATACAGTCATATATTAATCAGTACCAGAGACCAACTTTCGACATCGGTTAGCCATCACTACATAGTATAAAACAAAGTCGCTTTCTCTGTCCCTATATCCCTATGTATGCTTAAATCTTTAAAACTACGCAACGGATTTTGATGCGGGTTTTTTTAATAGATAGAGTGATTCAAGAGGAAGGTTTTAGTATATAATTTGCGGGCGGGCGAAGCCGCGGGCATCAGCTAGTAGATTATAAATTCACATAGACACAAAGTGCAACTTTTTTGTTGAATTAACTGTTCAATATGGTGCATCATCATCCACTTCTGGATATGTTTTTCCCCTGAACGTCTCAATCATCACAATTGATTGATTTCATATTTAATGTCACCAAATTGAACATTACTTTGAAAGGCTTACAACCATCTCGTTGTACCAGTTTTAATTATAGTGGGTATGTCAAGTTGAAGGGTTAATTCTGCTTACCTTACAAGAGATAATGGCTTCAAGATATAAAAAAAACTATGTTATTGTTTTACAGGTTTTTATTTAACCAGTTTTTTGTAAAACTGCCAATATGATGTCAGAATTGATGATACGTAAATTCACGACAGTTTTCCACGACGAGAGACGCAGAGATGTGCTTTAGTGTATTACACTGTTGTATGTTTAAGTCAAGTCATATTTTTATTTGATCCAAAACTGTTTAAAATGAGATTTCAATCAGATAATTTTATTTCAAATGACTAATGCAACTAAATTGTAATGATTAGGTACTTACATAGGTACTATTTTGTAAATTATTTATTTTTAATATATTTCCTGAATCATAAATGGGGTTGCCAGAAATCAAATATATAGAATAATAGTGTAGATAAGTGAAAATTTAAAATTTTTAATATACTTAGCTGTAATATCGTATTAAGGTATGTAGCGATCAAATTGTTTTCAATCTTATTGTAGTTTAAGACGTAATCAAATGTTTAGTCTATTAAAAGTATTTAAAGAAATATTTACTTGTTTTATTTACCTCTAATAACTAATTACATTACCCACAACTTATCCGATACGGCTATATTTGATAAATAGCAAAGCCGACCAGCAGTTTTTTTTTTTTCGAAATGGCATCTCGCAGTTCAACCTGAGAGGTTGTCGTCTGCTTACCGGACTTTCCTGTGGGGGCCTTAAGTGTAAGGCCTCCAGCCAGGGCAAAAAACTTACAAACTAAGCGACTACACGCTAAGGGCACCCCTGCGGGGTACGTTAACGCTAATAGAATGACATCATCTCAACGTTAAATCACGTGATCAACACAAACGAATAGAAAATCCGTAGACAAGTTTACATCAAAAAATGATAGAATAGAATGTTATCGTTTCTACAATGTTGATCGCTATACTCTTTGTTAGGAACGCTCACCATAGACTAAAGTGTTGGTTTTTTCTACAGACGTTAGAGAACGAGCGATCGACGCAGTCGTGTCAACTTGGCTACCAATTTGGCGCTTTCTACAATCGCTTACGCCGAGGCGTTTACGATTGTAGAAATAGAATCGATATGAAACGTATGTAACTTGGCTAGGCCTGCAGAATCCATCTCATCTGCTTAGCCTTTCCCCAAATATGATTGGGGTCGGCTTCCAGTCTAACCGGATGCAGCTGAATACCTGTATTTTACATGGAGCGACTGCCTATCTGACCTCTACAACCCACTTAGTACTAGCACAGATAATATAATACTTCGTAGTACTGGGTAATACGATACTCCTTGGTAAGACTGGTTGTCAAACTTTCGGGCCACTGACCACCTGTAACGACTGTCAAAGATCTACAAATGACAGCCGAGACCAACGGCTTAACGTGGTTTCCGAGGCACGGAGGAAACTCTGTATGTAATGGGTGGTCACCCATCCACAGACCAACTTAAGCAAGCGCGGCTTTACCTAAAGATCGACACGAGCGGCTGTTATTATTTAGCCAAGAGCTCCTCGACCAGAATCCATTTACTGTGGTTAAATCCGGGTCGGCTCAGGCCACTATGAGCGGACGTCACTATCATCAAATCATCAGCCAGCCTAGCCTTGTTGCCAGGGTGGAAAATCTACACGGATGTCCTCCGCCCTGGGGCTGGTGGAGGGGTCTGTCGGACTCAAATATTCAAATATTTACGAGCGATAGACGGGACAAGACGAAAAATATCATAATGCAAATACTTGTTACTACTTAGTTACAGATCGTTCTGTCTAGAGTCATACGCGCGCTTGTCAGGTAGCACCCATGTGTCATAATCGAAAATGCTCGGGATCAAAAAATTTGTATGACATTATTGATAATGTCATGCAAATGACCCGAATGGCGCAGCGGTAGTGAGGCCGCCTTACGTTCTTAGGGTCCCGGGTTCGAATCCCGGTTGGAGCAAATGTTTGTGTGATGAGCATGGACATTTGTTTCCAAGTCATGGATGTTTATATGTATAATAAGTATGTATTTACAAACAAAAAAAGTATCTATGTAGTATATCAACTATCTGGTGTCCACGACACAAGACTCGTTGCTTAGTGTGGCACTAGATGGCCTTGTGTGTTAATGTCCAGCGATATTTATTATTTATTTATTCCCAATGTCCGCTCTATACCTCATTCTTTTAAATCTCTTTGGTCGTACTCTAACCGACTAAAAACCACCCCGGTGTTCCCTTCCCACACTTGCAACGGGGATCATGGGAGCCAGTGAGCCTTCCACGATCCCATCATCTGCCTAGCCTTGCCCCAATAAGTTTGGGGTCGGCTTCCAGTCTAACCATCATCATCCACAGCCCGACTTCAGCCACTGCTGGGTATAGGCCTCTCTTTGTTTATGCCAAGCTCCACGCTCTTGTGCCAGCCTCATCCAGGATACTCCCGCAGTGGCAACAATCGTCTGTTCATCTCGCCGCCGGACGACCAATACTTCTCTTTCCATTCCTTGGACGCCACTCGGTCACAGCTCTACTCCACCTGCCATCACCGCGCCTTGCTAGGTGTCCTGACCAACTCACCACCCTTACTTTTTTGCCCGTTCTTCTCCATAGAGATCTTCGCTAGGGAATGGGCAACTACAGTACTTTCACAGTTTTTATGCCTTGTGACTGGGACTGTAGCTACGTTTAATTTTCATCTTTGTTTCGACAATTCAAAAGTGCCTGTAACTGGCCTACTTAAAATAAATGCTTTGATTTTGCAGGATATCAAAATTAAACGATACACAGAGTTCATGGTTCTCTCCTTTAAAACATCTAGGTATAAGTACCTAGGTATTGAATATCTTCAGGAAAAACGTGGGCGGTCAAAATTCTTCAGCTAATCTGAAATCCGTGCAATGAAATACCAAAAGATAGCTATCAACATTATCTAAGATCTTTAAATTGTATAATAAAAATTAAAAAATGTATGTAGCAAGATTGTATCTACATTTTTTTATAGCGATAATATCAAAAGAATTCTGACTAATTGAATTACACAATTTATTTTCAAATACGCAATGATTTGGGGATATGATAATGCGTTTAAAACGTGCCTTTGATTTGCAGTAAATTAAAATAACATGATTTCACTATTTGAAGATTTTATCAACGTTGCAATCTTTGTAACGTTGACGTAATATTCGTAATTATTTTCACAGCCAAGGATGAAACCTTGCTAGACTGTTAACATTGAAAAGAGCATGTTTCCTGAAGATTATCAACTTCGATCGATATTGCATTACAGTAGGTAACTTTTGAAAATGGCGAGCAAACCTGAATTGCAAAGGCGTCGATGAGAGGGATAGGTAAGTTAAAATTAAGTTTCGGACATTATCATGAGCCCTTAGTGAGGTCGAAAGTTCAACGATAATGACTAAGGGTTTGAAACTATTTGGGAAAACCCCGTACCTATCACACACGTGTTACAAAAATTAGCCAACCTAAACAACAAACTGTTATTGATTAAAACTAAGTTGTTTACAGGAAAGTTCAGGCATTGATTGAAAATTCATAGAATCTATGAATAATATGCAGCATTACTAATTGTTTATTTTGATGAATTTAAATTGTAAACAATAACAGTACCTACCTATTGTAGGTGGGTAATCGTCATGCAATCTAACTGCGCATCAACTAATTTCTAGTTTTAGGTTCTCAAAGGTACAGGAGGACGTCTACTCTCTAAGCACGAAATCCGTAGTTTCGGCCAAAGTTACGGGGTTTTCCTACTCTGTCCGTACCTATCACTTACGGACATAAGATTCGTTAGCTAAAAGCTCGAACTTAAAATGAATGACAACATGATTGGTCATCTGTCCTTACTCCCAATGTGTTTTCAAAACTCATGAATCTGAAAATATTAAAGAGTAGGGTTCATTTCAATCCATTGTGAGGATCGACCGGAGGACACGGTGGAGCACACTGTGGAGGTGTGCCCCGCTTGGGCGGAGCACCGCCGTGTCCTCGAGGTGGCGATCGGCGGCGGTGACCTCTCGCTTCCGGCCCTGGTTCGTGCCATGGTCCGGAGCGAGACGGAATGGGACGCCGTCACCTCCTTCTGCGAAGCAGTCATGCTAGCGAAGGAGGTGGCGGAACGTGAGAGGGAGAGATCCTCACGTCCCGGCCGCCGCGGAAGACGCCCCGGGCGTCTGGGGCCACGTGGTGGCTTCCGGCCACCGTAGGCGCGGACCTGTGGACGGGGAGCTATGGGCTAGCTCGCCGTCCGTACGTCTCATGGCGACAGGCCGTGTCGACGGCGCGTTAGTGTTCCACGCGCGCCTCAAAGAGAGTCAGCAATAAGGAAGGGGTCCGCAAGGGCCGAAGCCTGCCGGGGCTGCGGGACTATTCGAAAGAGATACCGTGGCCCCGGAACACCCTGCTCCGCCCAGAGCGGGAGGAGTCATTTGATGATTTCCCATCCGAAAAAAAAAAGGGTTCATTTCAAAGTACCTAAAAGCTACTTTCGGACGGGGCCCCGTATCGTTGATGAGACACAGACATTTGTAGGTATTTACTAGGTAGCCGGTGTATGTGTACATAAAGGCGCGCCGGATTGCAAAACGTCGCTGTTATGTTATGCTGCGTCTTCACGTTCAGACGGATTACAATTCGGCTGAAATATAGTACGCCGCATTGAATGAGTACTTCGCGTTCGTCAAAGCGGCGTAAATCTGCCGCCCAAATACAAACGGGCGCATCGTCGATACGCCGCTTTGAAAGCGAGCTCGATATATTAGGGCACCCGACGTTAGGTTTGGTTAGGTTACTTTAAACCCTGCAGACAGAAATACGAGCCCCGCGTAGCGTAGCGTCGACTACGCCTTATTTTCGGAATTTTCAGTATTTTATTCGGTCGTTTCTTCTTGCTGACAATACGGCTAAACGTTGGACGCCGCTTTGTCGAACGTATCGCCACTACAATCCGGCTGAACGTGAGGACGCCGCATTACATAACGGCGACGTTTTCAATGCGGCGCGCCAGTATGTAATACGGCGTGATAAACGAAAGAAACATGCATAACAAAATAGGGTAGAACCCCTCCCCCACCTTAATTTATTTTAAATACTAAAAAAAACTGCTGTTTCCTATGGGCTATGGGAAAATCGACCAGGGCAGTCTCGACATAGATAGCGACAAAATCGCTAACATCGATCGCTAATAACTCACGAAAAAACTCGGTTACAATGATGGTGTTTGCGAGAATCGCATCTTGGATGTAGAGACTTGCATTTCCCGCAAGCATCGTTATTGCAACCGAATTTATTCGTTAGTAATTAGCCATCAAAAGTTAGCGGGTAGGTTCGATCTCCAGGTCGATTACGCATGCTTAGCCAGTCGAGCGTGCCAAGAGAAGTTTGCTGGCTGCATAGTTCTAGCTAGAGATTTAACAACGACTAAATATTTTCGCATGCCCGATTGTGGGCCAAAATAACCATGATCTGAGCTTTGACACAGCTAGAAGGCGTCGCGGCAGACTGCGAAGGATCGGGCGGGACGAACTGGACAAAACCATCAACGGACAGTGTCCCACTTGAGCCTGTAGATCGAAGGAATTTGAAGTCCTGTGCCCTGCAGGCCAGCAGCGGGATGACGCAGGCTAACACAGTAAGGGCTGGACTCCACCGACGCGGAGACGAGACCAGAGGAGAGGAGAAGAGACATGCAAAGCGGCAAGCCGAATACTAAAAAATATTGATCATTTTAGTTAAATTGTTTGCAACAATCATCACTGATGATGATTGTCCATTGACATGAATAAATTATTAAAATATGTGAAAATATTTACGGTTCCGAACCCAACAACCGGCCGCTATAACAACATAGGTACTAAAAACAGAATAAAAATAATATTTAAGGGGGGCTCCCATACAACAAACGTGATTTTTTGCTCGATATTAATATAAGTAACAGACAGAACAGACAACAGAAATATACAGACAGAATAAAAATTACAGAATATTTAGTTGTATATTCTCTTTAAAAATAAATAATTAAATTAAAATAAAATAAATATTTAAGGGGGGCTCCCATACAACAGACCAGTTTTTTTTGCCGTTTTGTCTGATGTTGTATAGATAATGGTACGGGACCCTTCGTGCGCGAGTCCGACTCGCACTGGGTCGGTGTTTTTTATTTTAAAATCACAATTTTTAACACGGCGCACTCGTGCCGCCTCTGTCATTTTAACGTAGGTAGGTCACAAGTCGATTGACTTTTTAAAACATTTATTACATACAATAATAATCAGGTAATTCCTATTTATTGCTATTTTCCGTTCATAAATAGCTAATGCCCCGATAAATCTGTTAAGCTGTAACTGCTAGAACTATGATAATTGATAAGAAATCTAATACTTTGTGATATTAGGCACGTCACACTAAAACATGTTGTTCAGATCATGTTTTCCATTCAATATTAGGTCATCGTCAATTATGTCAATTATTGATGGTAATATCATGCGAATTAAATTTCGAAATGATCGTTACGTTACGATTTACCAACTAGTTTGTAGGGATGAGTTTAAAATGATTCCCTATGAGTCTTGGTTTACTAATCGTACCTACGAAGCTGTTGGTCCCGGCTGTCATTTGTTGATCTTTGACTGTCGTAACCAGTGGTCAGTGGCCCGAAAGTCTGACAACCAGTCTTACCAAGGGGTATGGTATTGTCCGTATTACCCAGTACCTACTAAATGGGTTGTGGAGGTCAGATAGGCAGTCGCTAGTCGCTACATGTAAAATACTGGTACTCAGCTCATCAGCTGCATCCGGTAAGACTGGAAGCCGACCCCAACATAATTGGGAAAAGGCTAGGCTGACGATGGTCATCGTCATTGGCAGCCATGTTCCTGTTCATAGTCACTGCTGAACTGGGCTTCTCCCTTGAGTCATGTTTCCCTGATCTGTGAGAGTTTCATTTAGGTCTTCCCCTCAGTTTTGTGTGTCGTCCGCACTTAACATAACATCAGGCATGTAGTCCCCGAAGGATATTAGGCAGATGTGTACCTAATAGTACCTACACCCACCTTTCGCCGGTTATGTTTAAGTCCCACGTAAGGGGGCGAGCCTAGCCGGCGCTGCGGGACGGTTGCCGGGCCTGCGGGACGGTTGCCGGGGCTGCGGGACGGTTGCCGGGGCTGCGGGACTGTTCGAAAGAGATACCGTGGCCTCGGAACACAAAGGGCTAAGAAGGAACATGGATGGGTTTGAGTCAGTAAAAGTCTGCCACTCCCTCCCGCTCCGTCCAGAGCTGGAGGGGTCATTTGATGATTTCCCATCCGAAAAAAAGGGGGGCGAGCCTACTGCCATCAACCGGACATAAATCCAGATTCCGCGGCTGTTACTGAGAAATTCCTGATGGAACAACCCAATAACAATTTTCCCGACCTGGATTCGAATCCGGACCTCATGCTGCATGCATGAGCATGCATGCAGCATGCAGTCCCACTTGCCACCACTAGAACAACGAGGCAGTCCGCACATCTATCTGGTTATTGGTTTCAAGGCATTTTTTTTAGTAATCGGATGCAGCTGAATACCAGTGTTTTACATGGAGCGACTCCTATCTGACTTCCACGATCCAGTTAGTACTGAGATTTGGGGGTATGAAGAATAGGGTGTAAAGCTCTTCATCCCCCGTGGAAAAGGGAGGATCCTCCGACCAGACGGGTGTTGGGTCTGGTGGGCCACTGCCCGACAGTTGTTCTCGTATGTAGTCTTATGTCGCGGATAACTCTGCTTGCGCGATGTAGGATTTCTGACGTGTTTCGCAGTTAGTTCATCATCTGTGTCATAGATAGCGTTGTAGTACTTTTTGTTCCTGTAGCGGCACTACAAAAAGTACTACGCTACACGTAGTACTTTTTGTAGTGCCGCTACAGAGTAATACGAAACGGTCGAAATCCCTTGGTAAGACTGGTGTCAGTCTTTCCGGTCGCTGTAACGACTGTCAAAGATCTACAATAGACAGCCGTAACCAACGGATTAACGTACTTTCCGAGGCACGGAGGAAACTCGGTATACAATGGGTGGTCACCCATCCACAGACCAACCAAGGCAAGCGCGGCTTTACCTAAAGATCAACCGGAGCGGCTGTTTTTAACAGACTTAAAAAAAAAGAGGAGGTTCTCAATTCGACTGTATTTTTTTTTTATGTTTTAACAAACATAAAGAAAAAACAGAAAAAAAAAGAAAAGAAAAGAAATTTCGACTGGGTGAACCGATTTTCATGATTCTTTTTTTATTTGAAAGAGTATAATACTCCTGAGGTGGTCCCGTTCAAATTTGGTGAAGATCTTATGCTGCTCTTCGGATATATACAATGGAACGCACTCAAAATATTGTGCGGATTGAATAGTACGGGGGTCGTGGTGGTGTTTAAAGTAAAAATCTTACATTAAAAACTTGTATTTAAAAAAAAGTTGGAACTTTTATCCCCAATGTCTCCGTAACTAGAAGGTTCCCAGGTATGGTGTAGAACAAAAAAATGATTGTAATGACGAGGAGAGCAAGTGCCTTTCGGCTTCGTTATAGGGTGTTTGACACCCATTAGATAGTTTTAGACAACAAATTACCTTAGATGTCCTATTTTTAGTATCTAGTAAATAAACAATTTCTCGACCTTTAGGACAGACACGATGCCGATGACATTTTATCAAAACAATATAGCGGTATCTACGATTGTATTTATTAATCTTTTTCCGACTTTATTCTTCCTTCTTTGATAATTATCTGCGCCAACGTAATGACAACTTAATTTAAAAAACAAAAACCTTTACCATAAACAAAATAAGGCCGAGTTTTGTACGTTTTTCAGTTTATCGATAGCAAAATCTTTACTGATTAATTTGTTAGCTTGTTTCTATAAAAGTAGTTGATTAGTTTTTGATAATTAGACAGTAAATAAAACACAGCATTCGACTGTTTAGGAGTCTGTCCCAGTCCATCAGTGCTACACCGCACCGTGAGAAAACAAGTGATTTTTTTTAATATATATTTTTTTGTGCAAAGACATCGAATTTTTAAAAATGATCGGTGAGTATTTTTTTTAAATATTTAACCATCTTTATTTTTTATCTAAGTGTTAAAAGCGATAGCCAGAAGTTTTTTTTTCTCAGCTGGTATGATGTTTTCCCCATATCTGTCCACGAAGTAGACACAATAGTTAAACAATGGCGTCTCGACCAAATCGGTCATTCGACAGATCATGATATATCGTTTCTTTATTTACATAATAGATTCAAATTAAACTTCTTTTAATTATATTTAAGCAACTATCATGATCATAATTAAGTAGGAAGGTAGTTCAACCAGAAAGTTTCACAAAACTAACAATAATTTGGTTTTAGTAATTAAATTTTAAAATTGAAAAATCTTGGCACTACACTCTTCCCTATTAATACTGTTTCAGAAAATGGCCACCATTTTTAGTTTCTTTAAAAATATAATAACAAGTAATTACATATCGACATTATTTTACGCGCCTGGAAACTTAAAAAAACCTTTTTAAATAAAAAGACATTGAGTGAACATGAACATTGAACACCAAGCGAACATAAGGTTCTGGGTTTGATGTTCGGGTCGGAAAATTTTTAATTAGAAATAAATTCTCAGTAGCCTCAATTTTCAACCGGCGCGGCGGCGGAACCCCTTTTAAACCGACTTCCAAAAAGAGGAGGTTATCAATTCGTCAGTTTTTTTTTGTTTGTATGTGCTGCGATATCTTCGCCAATTGTGAACCGATTTTGATGATTCTTTTTTGTTTGGGATGATGCGTGATGGGCGCGTGATGTTGCTTAGGGGTGCGAAATTGATGGCCCAGTAGCACAGAATAGATAATAGTACTCCAGTAGTACCTAATGGTATCCGACTTATGAATTGTACACAGCTCGTGGGTACAATAATTAACCCAAGCTTTATACTCTTGTGGGTTTTATTTCTTTACCTATCGTGCATGTGGTTAGTGCTTAACCTGGTGTCAGAGTTTTTATTCCACCTAAGGGCCTCTGACTTGGCTTTACATACTTTATGTAATTTATGTCCACATCACTGCTCTCAAAACAGTGAAGGAAATCATCGTGAGGAAACCGGGTATGACCTAGAACCAAAAAATTAGTAGAGATGTACCTAACGTTCACCAACCAGCACTGGGCCCACGTGGTGGATTGCAACCCAGGAGGCCTGTGTCCCAGCAGTGGGAACATTACAGGCTGATTATGTATAGGTAAATAATTAAATAAACATAACATCATCACGCCTGTAATAGCCGAAGCGAAGGGTTAGGCAGAGTTGTACCTTTTTTTTATTTTTATTTTCGGATGGGAATGATGGAAATCATCAAATGACACCTCCCGCTCTGGGCGGAGCGGGAGGGAGTATCAGACTTTTACTGACTAAAACCCATCCATGTTCCTTCATCGCCCTTTGTGTTCCGGGGCCGCGGTATCTCTTGCGAAGTCCCGCAGCCCCGGCAGAAGTGTACCTAATAGTAGGTACCTTTTACCCACATTTCACCAGTTATGTTTAAGTCTCATGTAATAGGGGGCGAGCTTATTGCTATCAACCGGGTACAAATAATAAATAAATAAATATCGCTGGACATTACACACAGCGCCATCTAGTGCCACACTAAGCAACGAGGCTTGTGTCGTGGACACCAGATAGTTGATATACTACATAGATACTTTTTGTTTGTAAATACCTACATACTTATTATACATATAAACACCCATGACTCGGAAACAAATGTCCATGCTCATCACACAAACATTTGCTCGTACCGGGATTCGAACCCGGGACCCTAAGAACGTAAGGCAGCTTCACTACCGCTGCGCCATTCGGGTCGTCAAAAATCCAGACTCCGTGGCTTCTACTGAAACCCAATAACACTTTGCCCGACCCAGGACCACATGCTTAGCAGTCGCGCTTGGACCACTTAACCAACGATGCAGTCTGTATAAATAATTCTACAAAACTAAGATGTTAATAAGTCAGCTAAATGAAACGTGAGCTGTGACGCTAATTAATTAATCATTACTAATGATTAGGGATTAGGGCGATTAGAATAGAAAAAAAAAACTTGTCTGTGATATGAAAATCTAACGCTATTGGTAGTTTTGAGTGGATACCTAAAGTGGCTTTCAGACTACGCTATAATATAATAATATATAGCTCATAGCTCAACAATATCGCTCACCATACATTGTCATGGACACGTTCACACTGTACAGTACCTAGGTACTATAAAGGGTGTAAAAAAACCTCCTAACGAAGCCGAAGGGCACTTGTTCTCCCCGTCATTGCGATCATTTTTTTATTCGACACCATACCTGGGAACCTTTTAGTTACGGAGTTATTGGGGGTCAAAGTTCCATCTTTTTGACAAGTTTTTTTTTTAAATACAAGTTTTAAATGTAAGATTTTTACTTTAAACACCTCCACGACCCCCGTACTATTCAATCCATCCATCAGCACAATTTTTTGAGTGCGTTACATTGAGTTCTACAACATAACATGATTTCTCACCCCAAAAAAGTCGTTTCCCAGCAATAATTTTTGCGTAAAGTTACTTATTTTGATGTACAGAATGCTTGGTTGACGGCTTCATGATTAGCTGGTTTACACTCTGTATACTGCCACGTTAGACTGTTGTTCGCAAGCAGGGATGTTATGGAGCTCCGTATCCGTAACCGAAACAATTGGATATCCGAAATAAAAATATATCCATAACCGTATTCGTTTCACAAGTTTCGAATAGTTTCGTATAAGGGCGGAGTCTAAATAAAACGACATGTTTCGACAGATTTTTGTTTCACCGCTCGCGCGCCACGTGAATCTTGCAGTTTGTTTGTTATTTCTGTTCATACAATACCTAACCTCTTTCATAACTAGTTACTTCAATCTAATATCCGTAACCGAAACTATCGTATAATCCGAAATAATTAATGTATCTGGCCAGTACCTACAGCAAATTCGATTTAATTCGAAGAAGTTTGTTAAAATAACGCTCAAATTTCTAAGCATGCTTGAGAAAATATACTTTTTCAGTGCCTTTTATAAAGTTTATGGGACACAACCAAAGCACACGACGAACTAGACACCATAAAAGTTGAACTTTCTTTGTTTGCAAAAGAAAAAACGTTTGTTTTTAAAGCAACGGTTTTTTTCGATCATTCCACCAATATCTTTTGTTTAATTTAAAAGACAAGACCACAACAAAACTTACATCCATGCTCACGCGATTATTCACATTTAATCAAAACAAATAAACAACAGCCATAAAAAAAACTAGATCATAGAGTGCAGAGTATTAACTTATTTGGCTAATCATCCAATATCTATGCTAATCTGTCTGACGGTCATCCAGTCGTTCAAAAGTTTATTGACCTTAACATTTAGTTGTAAAAATCTTTTATAATAGGGTAGATGACAATAAAAATCTAAATAGTCCGTCAGATAGATTTCCAAAAAATATTGGACACATTATAAATGAAGACGACACGGTGCGTCGACAACTGGTGTGACGTCACATTTGAGTACATTTCTTTCCCGGGAAGTGACGTCACAAGATGATCTTTGTCGCGTTTTATCTTCGTCAATTTTTATTAGTTTGATAAAACAAAAAACACGTACCATATAAGTATCCAATATTTTTCGATAATCTAACTGACTAACTAAACAGAATCACATATTGTTTTAGTCAGGAATTATCCCTATTATATATCGCCTGAAATCCTCCAAGTTTTGGGCAGACATGATGTACAGTCGCCTACAACAAGTCACCACAAACTGCGTGTCACGGGTTCGATTCCCGCACGGAACAAATATTTGTATGACCTACAGGTAGTTGTTCCGGGTGTGTGCTGTTTGTGTATGCGAGTTGAAATGTTTGTAAACCACGATACAGGAGAAATTTCTAATGTGGGGCAAAATCAAAAAATAAAAAATGATAGGCGATATAATGCTTATTCTTATAGGTACAGCCAAGGACTTCAATTGATGAGCCACTTGCCACTATTCGTATTTTAGCCGTGTAATACAAATCGGGTTTAGTCGGGAAAATTCGTATAAAAATGCAAAATGGATAACTTGTGAAAGTGGCATATCAATTAAAGTCCTCGACCGCGACACAACGAACAACGTAGGTATCTTCTTTCATACATCCCCATTCACCATAAGCCGTGGTCTTGATATTCATTTAAGGAAATGGAGTCTGTTGTGCACAAATTAAACTTAATTAAGGTTATTGCTATCTTTTACTAAAAGGCAGTGCGAGAAAAGGACGGCTATAGCCATGAACCAAGTTAGAGATGTCAAACTAGTTTATGCCTTGCGCTTCACCGTGTTTTTAGTCGACATGCTTTTACGTGCACCCTTCATTTGTATGGAAATATTAGTTACAATTAAATTTGAAAGCTCTAAATTACGCCCGTCTCTTTCTCTTTTTATTAGAGAGGAAAAGATAGCAATAGCCTAAATTAAGTTTACTTTGTGCACAGCAGAATTGACACCAATGTCGGAAAAATGATTTAAAACGTCAACACGCAGTAAGTACACGCTGGTTATCAATACTCGTTCCGTCTCTTATTGCAAACTGACCATTACTTTGCGCATACGCATATCCTGATGCCGATACGATCAAACATAACACCTCGATAAGAAACAATTAAAAGCGATTGTAAACTCGATTAGAATCAAACAACAACAAGTGAAAATAGGAAATGCGTTTATTATCAGCTACTTGATATCTTGACATCTATACACTCTCCGCCCTCTAACTCAAGGTCCCGAGGCGTGTTCTTACCTGTAACGAGAAATAATAACAATTATTAATGCATCACAAAATAGGCATGTGCCCTGAAAAAAATCGAATAAGTCCGTCAGTTAAATTATCAAAAAATATTTGACACGTATTTTTTCTATTGTTACGTAAACCAAAATTGACGAAGATACGACGCTTTTAAAATTCTCAATACGTCATGCCGTGCTATAATTTTTAGTGCGTTGTGACGTCACAAGCCCCCACTCTCGAGTTTTGATGCGTTTTATCTTTGTCAATATTCATTGATTTACAAAAACAAAAAATACATGTCCATTATTTTCCAATACTCTAACTGACGGACTAAATAGATTTGGAATTTATTGATGGTGGAAACTTGCCTATTATCGGGTACAGCATCAAGCCTGTAATCCCCGACAGGTTAGGCAGAGGTGTACCCAATTATAATACACCCACATGTAATAGGAGGTATTGCCATCAACCTATTAATATCACGAATCCAGACACCGTGGTTGCGAGAGATCCACACGTCCCGGCCGCCGCGGGAAACGCCCCGGGCGTCGGGGGCCACGTGGTGGCTTCCGGCCACCGTAAGCGCGGGCCTGTGGACAGGGAGCTATGGGCTTGCTCGCCGTCCGTCCGTCTCATGACGACAGGCCGTGTCGACGGCGCGTTCGTGTTCCACGCGCGCCTCAAAGAGAGTCAGCAATAGGGAAGGGGTCCGCAAGGGCCGAAGCCTGCTGGGGCTGCGGGACTATTCGAAAGAGATACCGTGGCCCCGGAACACAAAGGGCGAGGAAGGAACATGGATGGGTTTTAGTCAGTAAAAGTCTGACACTCCCTCCTGCTCCGCCCAGAGCGGGAGGAGTTATTTGATGATCCCTTCTTAATTGCTGACTCTCTTTGAGGCGCGCGTGGAACACGAACGCGCCGTCGACACGGCCTGTCGTCATGAGACGTACGGACGGCGAGCTAGCCCGTAGCTCCCCGTCCACAGGCCCGCGCCTACGGTGGCCCCCGACGCCCGGGGCGTCTCCCGCGGCGGCCGGGACGTGAGGATCTCTCCCTGTCCTGTTAGTTACAGTACCCTAAGGTTTGCTTGTCGTCGTCTCTGAGTTACGCTTCACCCACTCAACCATCGTTACGCTACGGAGGTCGGCGGCTCGCTTCGCTCCCCCTTCGCTCCACTCGGTCTCGCAGGCTCGCTCCGCTCAGGACCTACCTACCACCGGACAGGTTTCGACGCCTACTATAATATTTGTTCAAACACCTGATGGCTATCTCTAACCGTTATGAAGTTACAGCCCTTTCAATTTTAGGGGAGGTTGGGGAGGGGAGCTTCACCCACTCAACCATCGTTACGCTACGTCTATCGTCTCGCCTATTCGTAAAATGGTTTTAAAATGATAATTCATAATATTAACTGTGTCTGCGACCATTTTACGAATTGCAAAGTCATTCATATTATAATCCTAATAAGATTCTGATAAAGCCGCTATTTTAGGCCCCCAGATAGTCGTGTCGATTCTGTTGTGCTCAAACTAAACTTAATTTAGGCTATTGCTATCTTTTACTAAAAGGCAGTGCGAGAAAAGGATGGCTATAGCTATGAACTAAGTTAGAGATGTCAAACTAGTTTATGCCTTGCACTTCACCGTGTATTTAGTTGCCATGTTTTGACGTGCATCCTTAGCTCTAAATTACGTCCGTCTCTTTCTCGTTTTATTAGAGAAAAAAGGATAGCAATAGCCTAAATTAAGTTTAGTTTGTGCACAACAGAATCGACAACATTATGTAGATGTAGCATCAAGTTAAAACACATAACAGTGGCTCCATCTGTTGAAACTAATTTAAACCTTCATTCTGTGAAATTCTTTGAAGATAACCGATAGAATGATTTTAAAAATACGTTTTTGGTGCTGAAAGCTACAAGAGTAGAGGAAGACCAAAGTAACGATGGACGGACTGTGTGAGTGATGATATGGCTAGAAAGGAGGTGTTTGATGAGATGACGTGTAATAGAGAAGTATGGAAGAAGCAGACATGCTGCGCTGCACAAATGAATTGGGATAAGGGCAAGTGAATTAACCCTTGATCTGTCCACGAAGTAGACACAATAGTTAAACAATGGCGTCTCGACCAAATTGGTCATTTGACAGATCATGATTTATGACAAATGTTGTTTTGGTGCCGAAAGTTAGACATAGGATCAAATCATCATTTTCCTAGCCTTTTCCCAACTCTGTTGGGGTCGGCTTCCAGTCTAATCAAATGCAGCTGAATACCAGTATTTTACATGGAGCGACTGCTTGTCTGACCTCCACAACCCAGTTAGTACTGGGTAATACGATATCCCTCTGTAAAACTGGTTGTCAGACATTCGGCCACTACCTGTAACGACTATCAAAGATCTATAAACGACAGCCAGGACCAATGACATAATGTTAGGCTTAGAATCAAATTAATATTAATAAAAAATCAACATACCTGTAATCAAATCTCCATCGAAGTAGAATTTTAACCGTTCTATCGGTGTTTCTAAGTGTTCCGCACATTTCATCATTGCTAACATAAGTTTATCCTCTGGTCGCAACGTAGTTTCAAACGGTTTCTTTTTGTTCTGACACTGAAACTTAATTTTAAGGCCACCGTTTTCATGTCCCTTGCTACCCCCCTGCATTAAATGTGTTACGTTTTGTTTAACAATACCTCCGTCTATAAATTTTGCTATGCTGTAGTTTATTGAGTCCGGCGTATCATCAATTTTCAAAATTCTATCGTTATAAGTTAGTAATATGTTCTCGTTGCTCACTCCTTCTTTCGCAGTAAAATATTCAAATATTTGTGTAAGTTTCTGATACCTTCTTATATTGAATTTGAATATTTCTATATTCTGCCAGTAGACTTTGACTGACATTTCTTCATTGTCGTCATCAATTGGGTCTTCTTCGATGATCTCGACATCATTTGTGACGGGTGTTGTTGAGAACAACGCTTGGTTATCAGACTGGTCTGGATATTCATCTGTGTTGCCCACACTGTATGTAGGATAACTGGATGAAGAATTTGAAGACCTGGAGCTTGATAATTGATTAGAATTAAATACACTACCAAACATATTGTCGAACATAGCCCAAAGCTCTCTTCTAGTGCGGCCGTGGCCTCTGGCCCTGCCCCGAGAGCCTCGGCCTCTGCCCCTGGCACGACCACTCCCGCTCGCTGCTATAGTGGCTGCAATCTCTTCTAAAAGAGCATTTTCTGTTGATGGTGCAATGTTTTGTTCCACAGGAGCTGAACTAGGCTCTGGAACAGGACTGGTCCTACCTGAAAGAAATAAAGAAAAGGCTCTTAATTTGCGCTATAACATGACGCATAACATAAAAAACGCAGACTAAGTATGGGGAAAATATTGCGAAATGAACCCTACCTCTTAAAGAATTTGAAGTTCTTCGTCTAGTAGCCCTTGTCTCCCGTTCAGTGGGTTCAAGAGCTTCACTAGAAGCCTTCCGCTTGTTACCACGTCCTCTTCCGCGACCTCCAGGTTGCGTCTTACTATTTCTAGCTATTATTGCGTCCAGCGTGAATTCCTCATTGTCTGTGCTGTTTACAGTTGTATTCAAATCTTCTGTGATGGTTTCTGAGGTATTTTCTAAGTTTGTTGACAACGTTTCGTATCTTTTTGGAACTTCGTCGCTGTCATTTAGTGTCGCGGTATCGACTTTTTCTTTTGCGAATGCGCTTTTGATCTTTTTAAGTTTTTGAGCCATATTGCCATAGCAATCGTCTTCGGAATCCGAAGAAGACATTTTTCTAAATTTTATTTATCTCAAAAACATGAAAACATTCACTGGCCGATTCAAAATATTTGAAGTATGTAGTGATGTACCGTAAATCGTGATAGCGTCCTTTGTCTTCGAAATTATCGATGAGTTCCTCAATTCCGATTTATAATTTAATGAGATAAAATACAATAAATTATAAATGTGTTAATGTTTGTATCACGGTGATAGGCAACATTGTAAAATAGATATATTCTAACAACGTGTATTTAAATAGGTACGTATTTTTGATAAGAAAACTAAAATGATTTCACTCATTGATATAAAAACGCTTTGTGGTTCTGTGAATCAGTTTCAATTAGCTGATTACGCTGTTTTATTTACATTTTCGCAAAAATCACGTTTAAGTTAAAATTTTAACCTTCGATTGTTTTTTGTGGCTTCACATAATATTCGATTTTTCGCTAAACAAATGCAATCTCTAGTAGCCTGAAACGTCCAATTTAGCGTTTTGTTACTCCTTATGGTTGCCCAAAATTAGTTTATTTTAATTCACGCCTGTAATCCTCAAAAGGTTAAATTTAAATCCCACGTAATAGAGCATTGAATGTCGTCAAAAATAAAATTTTGTAGCTTTGCGTGTAGATTGTTTCAATTTAAATTTTGTTTTCATTCCAATTTTGCAATAATAAAACGCTTAATAAGGTCGCGTTCACGAATAAAATTGTTTAAATCCTTTTCATGTCTGCAATCTACACAATATTGTTATCAGAAAGATAATAATTGTGGAAAATAAATTGTTGTTTAAAATGACGTAGTTTGGGTGCGTTAAGGTTTACAGTGACACATCACACGCCTGCTTGTTTTTTTATGGTAGTTATATGGTGATTGAAGGACCCGAAAATCTGCTGAGGATGTTTTCGGGTTGAATAATGTTTATAGATGGTGAAAGGGTGAAACGTCTGGATTTGGACTGTTTGGGCCCGGCGTTGGTGTAGCTCTTGGAGAACGCCTCGTCCAGTTTTGGCTCAAATAAGTTATAATTTTCTACATATTGGTCTTGATGAGTAGGTATTCGGATCCTGTCTGTTGTCGCGTAATTTTGTCACAAATTATTATAAGCCAAAAAATGAAGTCGGTTTCATTTATCTAATTAAGTAATCTTTATTATAATTGTTCCAATGGAACTATAAAGGTTGAATTCGTTATTTGATCAAATCAAACAGTTAAGGATTTTATAACTGCTCTAAAATTATAGTAAAATTTGATTATTTACACGAAGGCCTATTGGACCAAGACAAATCAATCAAATCAAATCAAATCAAGACCCCAGGCTGCTAATAAGAGCTACCCAATTAAAACAGAACACATTTGGCTTGACGCTGGGATCGAACCCAAGACAGCCCGCTTAGACAGAAGTCACTTAGACCAACAAGGCAGTCGGACAGGCCTTATTTTTTTTGTGTATTATACTATTCACGAGAGACTTGTAACTAGTGACTTCGTTTATGACCAGTGATTACATTCGAGACCGAAACGTGGTCGCTCACAATGGGCCTTATCAGAAGGCTTAAAGTCGCCCAAAGGGCAATGGAGAGGGCTATGCTCGGAGTTTGCAAGAGAACCAAGGTCACCGACGTAGCGCGAAGAATTGCCAAACTTAAGTGGCAGTGGGCTGGGCACATTTTTCGCAGAACGGATGGGCGACGGGTCGGAAAAGTTCTGGAGTGGCGACCGCGATGACGACGACCGAAGAAAAGCCTTGGAAGGTCAGATAGGTAGTCGCTCCATGTCAAATACTGGTATTCAGGTGCATCGCGTTAGACTGGAAGCTGAACCCAACATATAATAGGCGTGTAATTTCAAAACCCGCTAAACCATTTTTTTTAAATCCGTGAACAACGAAAAACTTTTGACGCATTTCTGACTACATACCAGTTTAGCGGATTTTTTTTCCAAGCATAGGGTTGAAGACTCAATTTAGTACAGTTGTAGAGGGATTTGATCAAAAATAAGTTGCTCACTTTGTAGAGAATTGAAAGAGCTTTCAGAAGACACCAAAAAGACAATTTCTATGCAAAATTGTTATAGCGGGTTTTGAAATTAGACGCCTCTGGGAAAAGGCTATGCAGATTATGTCAAATACACCTCTGTCCAACCTTTTGTGGACTACCTGCACGCCTGTCACGTTTTTCCTTATTTGCCATACATACTTAGATATAAAAATCACGCGTAATTCTTGCTGTAAACACGCGAATTACAATCTGTTTACGAAATCTAAGAAACTAAATCAAGATACGAGTAAACCAATTTATCGATAACCATCGATGTTTTATAAATCGATACATCTAGAGTTACATTAAAAGATAGGAATCAAAGCCGTGAGGAAAGTTCTGAGCATGAATGTGGATATTATGGCTTTAACTAAGAGTAGAGGAAGACCAAAGTAACGATGTATGGACTGTGTATACGATTATTGGCAAAGGAAGGAGGTGTCTGATGAGATGACGAGTAACAGTGAAGTATGGAAGAAGAAGACACGCAGCGTCGACCGCAAATACATTGGGATAAGGGGAAGAGAATGATAATGATCATTATGTGCCTTCTCAAAAACAAAGACCAAAAAATCCGGAGGATACCTATAATATATATAAGTATTACATATATATAAAAAATGTCCGGAGGACATTTTTTTATCGGTGAAGGAAAACATCGTGAGGAAACCTGCACTTATAATTAATATAATGAAAAATAATCTGAAATCACCAACCCGTCTTGAGCAAGCGTGGTGATCAATGCTCGTGCCTTCTCTGTATGAGAAGAGGCTTTTGCCCAGCAGAGGGACAGTACTACGCTGGTATGATGATGATTTTTTATAATAATTATTAATAATAAATTATATTACTTATTTAATTAATAATAATGATTAACAATTCCATGGCCATATGGCGATGGCGACAAAGGTTACCTACCTATCACACTAATAATATCAAAGCGAAAGTTTGTATGTGTATATTATTTTTGTTACTCTTTCACGCAAAAACTACTGAACGGATTTGGATGAAATTTAACACACAGATAGTTTATAACCTGGATTAACACGTAGGATACTTTTTATCCCAGTAGTATGATCCCGTGGGACAATTATCGAACGCCACGCGGGCGAAGTCGCGGGCAATAGCTAGCAGATAATATAGCTGTTCACACATCCGTAACGGATATTCATCGAAAGTTCGTATTTCACCTCTAATCTAGTTAAAACATTAAATAATAATCATTATCGGTTAATAAATACCAACTACGATCGATCAAATTCTAGAAATAGGTAATCTAAACGTTTAGTGTAATCAAAATACATAGATAAACAACTACATAAATACATTATAAAATCCGGATCTCGGGATATCTATGATATTAATAAGTAACGGATGTGACTTTTTTTTTTTTTTAAGTAGGCTGTATTTTCTCACTCCTGAGTAAAGGGCTCCCCAATTTCTTCTTATTATTACATATTGAATATTAAATGACCATAAAGATGACGCAGATATTGATAGGGAGCGCAGGGCGTTGACGGTCAGGGCTAATTATGTTGCTCAGAAGATTTGCGTCTTGTTCAAAAGAAGTTAAAATTACCCTATTTAAGGCGTATTGCCAAAACTTCTATGGCAGTAGCTTATGGATAACATTTATTCTCTTAAAGCCCTTAACACCTTGCGCGTCCAATATAACAATGCCTTCAGAATGCTATTGCGGCTCCCACGTTTCTGCAGCGCATCTGCTATGTTCATGGAGGCTCGACCAGACGGATTCGCAGCTATACTTGTGATACTGCGCAAGAAAGTCGCTTCGTTATTGAGCAGAGTTCGTGCTAGCGGCAATGGTATTCTGACGGTCATTGCGGACAAATTCGACTGCCCTATTTTATGTCATCACATTAGGGTACTCACAAAAAGGAACAACACGAAATGATGGAATTATTAATTAATTAATTAATTATTATTATTGAAAAATGATCTGAATATGAATTAATGTAACTAAATCACCTTATTTCTCACCGCTAACATAGTTTTTAAGTACTCTTTTACTAACCCATAGGGACCTTGTTGTTAGCAATAAATAATTATTTGATTTGATTTGATTAAATACTTACATAACATAACGCCTGTAAACCCCGAAGGGTAAGGCAGAGATGTAGTTAGGTACCCTATAGTACACCTACATTTTTCCAGTTATATTAAGTCCTAAGTATACGGGGTGAGACTACTGCCATCTACCGGGCAAAAATTCAAACTACGTGGCTACTACTGAGAGAATTCCTAATAGAAAAACACGCTTTGCCCGATCTTGGAAGCGAACCCAGCGGGCCTACCAAGGATCGTTTTAATTGCGTGCGAGTGAGGGAAAGAGATGGCGCTAGACGTCCTCTATAGCTCCGTCTTACCCACACTGGAACGCGATTAAAACGATCCTGCTTTAAGACGTCATGGTAGGCCACCAGGACCTCGTACTCAGCAATCGCGCTTGCGACAATAGGGATGATGACTGACAAAAAAAAAATGATTTTGTTTAGTCCGTCAGTTAGATTATCGAATAATATTGGATAGGTACGTGTTTTTTGTTTTATCAAATTAATAAAAATTTAAGAACATAAAACGTGTCAAAAATCATGAGTGGGGGCTTGTGACGTCACATTGAATTAAAAAATGTACTCAAGTGTGACGTCACACGAGTTTTCGACGCTTCATTTTTTGTTTAAGTACGTGAAAAAATAAAAAATATTTATGTGTCCAATATTTTTTGGAAATCTATCTGACGGAACAATTAGTTTTTTTTTTTTTTTTTTGTTGTCAGTTTGTTTTTTTTTTTTTTGTTGTCAGTTTGTTTTTTTTGTTTAAAAAAAAAGTACACCTGTGCTTAAGTCTTCGGTGATTACGGGTGTGATGATATGCGTATATAAGGTGTATCTATTCTTACACGAAATCTCTTAAGGGGTCATTGTACAACATTATAAACAACTTTTACTATGGGACCAACCAAACACAGAATCGCGAAAAAAAAACAACTTTTCCATACATTTTGACGAGCTAGGCGAACATATTGTAGGGAACAGCTGATTTTTTTTCGCGATTCAGTGTATGGTCCCATAGTAAAAGTTGTTCATAATGATAAGTACAATGAACCATTTAGAGATTTCGTGTATGAATAGAAACACCTTAATGTGCGGTAAGAGTCAGGGGTTCTTCAGGTAATATCGAGGACTCTCCCGCCTGATCACCACTAAGCTAATTTTTGCTTGCACTTACAACATAGAAACGCTCTCTAGCACCGCCCCGTGGACTTTGTAGAAATAATGAATGAAAAAATAACGGATCGGTCGAGCGCACAGATGACGCACGACAAACGAGAGTTATTGTTATTTTGCGTGCCAAAGTTGACGCTTTCCTAAAAAACAGCTTTTCCATACATTTTGACGAGCTAGGCGAACATAATATTGTAGGGAACAGCTGATTTTTTTTTCGCGATTCAGTGTGTGGTCCCATAGTAAAAGTTGTTCATAATGATGAGAACAATGAACCATTTAGAGATTTCGTGTATGAATAGATACACCTTAATGTGCGGTAAGAGTCAGGGGTTCTTCAGGTAATATCGAGGACTCTCCCGCCTGATCACCACTAAGCTAATTTTTGCTTGCACTTACAACATAGAAACGCTCTCTAGCCCCGCCCCGTGGACTTTGTAGAAATAATGAATGAAAAAATAACGGATCGGTCGAGCGCACTGATGACGCACGACAAACGAGAGTTATTGTTATTTTGCGTGCCAAAGTTGACGCTTTCCTAATGGGCTTAAACTTTAAGGGGGCGTGGCTCGGTGCCTCCGCATAATTTAAGCGATTTTTTTTTAACGGATCAGGCGGAAAAGACCATGACTGTACCTGTGCCTTACTCTTCGGAGATTTCAGGTATGATGTGATGTATGTTTTATGCGTATTTTCTCCTCCACAGCAAAAGTCCTGACCACCTTGTTACTGCTGAATGTGGTCCTCACAGCAGAGATCCCGAAGAAGAACGCCACGGAAGATGCCGTCCACAAAGCTTTCGACCCTAATGTGGACCCCAACGACCTTAGCTGCGACCCAGCAGGGCACGTAAGTATCTCAAGTCTTTTGTTAAAATTCAATTTTTTTTTAAATTCAAATTATCAAATTCAAATTTTAAAATTCAAATTTTCAAATTCATATTTTCAAATTTAAATTTTCAAATTCAAATTTTCAAATTCAAATTTTCAAATTCAAATTTTCAAATTCAAATTTTCAAATTCAAATTTTCAAATTCAATTTATCAAATTCAAATTTTCAAATTCAAATTTATTTATTTTCTCCCACAAATATTTAGATGTAGGTACACAGTATAATATTCATAAACATTTTGAAGATGGGAGACAAGAGCCCATACCAAGTAAAAACCTGTGCTACGGGTCTCCTGCATAGATATTCACAACACTTCGATTCGATTTTCGATTCGGAAAGTCGTATGCCTATCTCGCTCGATTTCGTAATGTCAAAAAAAGATAGACATACGACTTTCCGAATCGAAAATCGAATCGAAGCGTTGTGAATAAGGGGCCTGCACGCCTAGCCAAGTTACAAACGTTTCATATCGATTCTCTTTCTACAATCGTAAACGCCTCGGAATAAGCGATTGTAGAAAGCGCTAAATTGATAGCCAAGTTGACACGACTGAGTCAATCGCTCGTTCTCTAACGTCTGTAGAAAAAACCTACACTTTAGTATATGGTGAGCGTTCCTACCAAAGAGTATAGCGATCAACATTGTAGAAACGATAACATTCTATTCTATCATTTTGAACGATGTAAACTTGTCTACGAATTTTCTATTCGTTTGTGTTGATCTGATTTAAAGTTGAGATGATGTCATTCTACTAGCATTAACGATTGTAAATTGTCAACTTGGCTAAGCCTGCTGGTCTCCTTACCTCGGATACATTCTCACATGGAACGACTTAAAAGTCTCTAAATGAATCATCAGCTGCCTGCGATTTCTCAACTGTGTTGGGGGTCGGCTCACAGTCTAACCAGATGCAGCAAAATCAAAAGAACCCGTCATCATCATGGATCATCTAATAAAGATCTGTTTCTGATTCTGATTCTGAATACCAGCATTTTACATGGAGCGACTGCCTATCTGACCTTCAAAACCTAGTTTCTGGCAAACACACGTTATAATTACGAGAGTTAAAAATAAAAAGTGATTTATTCAAATATGGCTGATCACTTTTTGCCTGCCTGCCACTTTTTGAACGTCATTTAAAAGAGACAGTCCCCAAAACGACCACCCACCCTACCACACTTCCCAGTGTTTTAGCTGGAAAAAAGTGGCAGAACAAACTCCTCAGCAAGTGGAATTGAGGACTAACTATGAGACTCAGGGAAAAGGGAATGCACCTGTGTGAGTCTGTGCACACACTTGCCTTCTTAATAAATATTAAAACCTTATTACAATTGAGTCTTCTAGCTTTCTTTGCAGCAAACAAATCAATTACCTCCTCGGTGTCAATGTCAATTCTGGGGTCGATTGATATTAACGCCAAACCGTTTAGTCTTTCCTGGCTTGTCTTAAATAAGTTTTGAAGCATTTCAGAGAAGAGAAAGTCCTTTCAGGGGTTCATGTGGAAACAGGCAGTGTCGCCAAGATCTTTAAAAGTTTGTGAATGTTTGGAAACAAGGCCTGGTTGGGTTGCATTCTCCGAGAGCTTCAATAGCACAAGTTGGTCGATCTAGTTCAGATTCTTCCAGCCATATGTCTAATTCAGCTTTTACAAAGTCCCAATCCAAATATTTGTATGGAGCTCAAAGTAGTTTTCTTGATAATTACGATTAATATGTTCTTTGCAACATAATAAAAATAAGTATTTGTAGTGATTAACTATTATGTTTATATTATGTAGAACAATAGAGTGAGACGGGCGCGCTGCAGTCTCAGTAATACTTACTAAAAGGACATCTTGGAGGGGGGGACATCTTGCTTGATCCCCCCCTGGCTACGGCCTTGTTTTTGATGGCTAGTCTCTTCTGAGATTGGTCGCCAGGGCCAAAATTCAGGCTTGTCTTTATTATGATCCTTTTGTTTCAGATCTTTTTACTCCTGCCACACTTTACCGACTGCACCAAGTACTACATGTGCGCCCACGGAGAGGAGGTCGAGTTCGTCTGCCCGGGAGGACTGATCTTCGATTTTCAACTGCAGGTAATTCGAAAATTCTCTTCATAATCTTAGTTTTTCTTCTGATGCCTCTTCAATTACTGAAGGTTGGCATCAATTCAGTATATTTTCCTTGTTCTTTGTGAAGTGGAACAGCTTAGCAAAAGTCGTGATTCTGTCCGTCAACGAATATTTAGACGAGGGTATTGGGGTTGCAGCAGCCTTTAATATTTTATACCCAAGCATTATTATATGCGACCGCCAATTTGTCTACCAAATAGGCCTTTGATCGTTTACTGTACCACCTGTAACTTTAGCTTAAATGCTGCGTGGCAAGACCCTTCTATTAAAGCACGTCGTAGTCCCAAGGTGGGTGGGTAAGTTCAGCTGGTAGCAGCTGGATGAGAGCTATAGGAGCGATCTCGCGGTCACATGCCCGACTGCTGAGTGTTGGGTTCTGGGTTTCTGGTCGGTCACTCCATTGGGAATTTCTCAGTAGCAGCCCGGAGTTTGGAAGCAGGTAGTATGATACCCCCGTGCCCCAAAAACACGTTAAGGCATTAGTCTTGTACTTTATCTCTCTCCGGTCGTGTTGGATTGCCGTCCCATCAGACTATGAGGGTGAAGGAAGCCAGAATCCACTTGTGTGAGCATACGCATTGTGCACTATAATACCGATGGCTACGTCGGCTAATCTCCTTGACCAGAAGCGGTCAGGAAGACTATTTATAGGAGCAGGGCCTGTCCGGAAAAGGACTACTGTAGTCTGATGATAATGATGATAGTGCCAACTACTAACCCACGTACTAACCTCGTATAACCTTGTGAACCAGACCTGCAACTGGGCGTGGGCGACCACCTGTCAGCTGAGAACACCTAAAGATGAAGATGAAGGATCTGGAGACGAGGCTGACAGTCTTATCGGCCTCTTCAGTGATGAGCTGGAACAGCAGGCTGTTGGTAAGAATCTCCTGCAACTACCCTCCAATAATTTAAAGATATGCAACGTATAAATATGGCATATGCGTGTGCCAGACTGCTGTTAACAAACCCTCCACACACCGGTTTAAAACAGTGCGTCAACAGTGCGTGCTGTTGTAAACCGCCGGTGGATACCGATGTAGAGGTGTGTGGACCGCTTGTTTACAATAGTCTGGCACACGCTATAGTTTAACATGAATGTTTTGGCGCTTGTGTGACATTGACAGGGAGTAAACATTTTGTGTATGTTTCATGAAATTGTGTTAAAAAAAATGATAGCGGAGTTAGTTCCGGTTATGACTACGTGCCAATACATTCATATACCACTTGTAAGAGTATGACTTAGGATAACACTGTCAATTACGACATTCAATTCAATTATACTGAGCTCCCGATATTTCGATGCTATTGCAAGCGCCATGCTCCCGATATGTCGACGCTCAAATCAAAAATCAAATCAAATAATTTATTCTTTGCAAACAAGGGTGATAGGTACATAGATGTTCTTTTATAATAAAGGCAAATAATTGGTTTACAATAAAATTAAAAATTAAAAACTAAGTGGCATGTCATTGGAATTACATACTATAAAAAATAATTTAAAAAATGTCAACATGGTCATGTTCAAAGTAATAAAAGATTAAAAAATGTGAACATGGTCAAAGTCATTAAAAAAGTAAAAATATCAATAATGTCAAACGGAAAATTAATAACATTATACCAACTAGAATAACAATAATATGTCAATAATAGTAACAGTAGGTAAGTAATTATAAATCAGTCAATAAATAACGTACAGAAAGTAAATCAATCAGTCAGTGAATCATCATTTAGAAAGTCGTCAATTAACTAATAACTTTTCATAATTAAAATTTCGTTTAGCGCCCTTTTGAATTTTAAGACAGTCAAGTTTTTTATAACGCTAAGCGCCATGATCGCGGGGTCGCGAGAAGACATAGTACGCGTCGCACGCGCTGAACGAATGCGTGCGCGTCTTATACAAAATCATTGTTTTCTATGGGCGTAAGCTGAATAGAGCTGAATAAGTGTGAGTAGTCACTTAGGATGTGTACTTGAATTCATAAATAAATTTCCCTTGGTTGTGAGTGAAACCACGGGCAGAAAGTGAGATGGTAGCAGTTTGGTCAACTTGACGGTGAATACTGTCGGTCGTATTGCTGCGAGCTAAGAGCCATAAATAGTGCAAAATACCAATCAAACTTTTTTCAAAAGAGAGCTTGAATGTGCCCCGACTGTCACGGCATTCTCGACTTTCAAAGCTTGGCAATAACATATATTTTTCTTTACAGACACCGTAGCGAGCGTGCGTCCTATTTCTCCAATAATGGGCAGGTACAACGGCGTGATCAACTGCGCGAGACCTGATGCTGCAGCCAGACAAGTGGCGTACAAGTAAGTAACACAGTTCTTTCTAAAGGGTGTAAAAGATCCTTAACGAAGTCGAAAGGCACATGTTCTCCCTCGTTCTGGACCATACCTGCAGGGCTATTACGTATCTTTCTAATATCCAGTGATTATCAAGCTTCGGTTGTACACCGAACTTTGATGACAACCGTGAATGACATAATATTGGTATTACGTATCACACTGAGTGGATATCACTTTACGATGAATAACAGGGTCATACATAATACGAAACTAACCTTTTGACCGTTAATTGATGGACACTGAGCCCAGTTACTATCATTTCGAGCTGTCAACAGAGATACGTAATAGCCCTACTGGGAACCTACTAGTTACGGAGATTTTGGAGGTCAAAGTTCCAACTTCAACAAGTTTTTTTTCAAATACTTTTTTTAAGGTCATAACTTTTTCTTTAAACCTCCATCATAACCCGTTTACTATTCAATGCGTCCATCAGCACAACGTTTTGAGTGCGTTACATTGAGTTTTACCGTAAAACGTGATTTTTCACCCCAAAAAAAAAGACCTTTCCCAGCAATATTTTTTGCGTAAAGCTACTTAATTTGATGTACAGAATGCTTGGTTGACGGCTTCGTGAAGGGGCCGTTTACACACCTGTATAATTCCTGATATTCTTTTAAGATTAACGCATAGTACGGAAACTGGAGCGCTTGGCTAAAAAATCCCTTTCTTCCCTCAGGGGTGACTGCCAAAGATACTGGAGGTGCGACGCAGGGGTACCTCAAGTGACCTTCTGCTCCGACGGTCTATTTTTCAATGAGCACACCCAGCAATGCGACTTCGAAGCCAACTCTAAATGCGTACAATTGCAGGAAGACGAGTTAAAGAGTGAATTTATAAGATACGACCAATAATCGACTCTGCATACTTTCTGATAAGTTTTAGAGTGTAATGCAGACTTTAGAGAGTTGCTTTGGGCATGATTTTGATACCTTTCTGCTATTGATTTACCTTAAGTGTTACCACTTTAAGTGTGCAGTTTAAGGCGGCGTTGCTTGTCAAGAAAAAAATGCATCGATATGTCAAAAGTTTGTACATTTATTCTAGTTCTGTGTTTTCCCACCTGCACAGCTAAGTTAGCTGAACTTTAAGATGGATAGTTTTTTTTTTATAATTGGCAGCATTGTTATGTTCCACCCATGGTCTGTGTAAGTGCCATCTAGATTCGAAAAGGCCTGTTCTCAAATACTTACAGCTGCATATTCCCATAAAGATTTTTTTTAAATATGTATTAAATTTGATTCACATGACATTTTATTCTAATTAGCAGTAAGGTATCAAAATAATGTAAAACAACTTAATTTTATATAATATTTGCTAACCCAAATAGTATAATACTTGCCGGTTCAAGTATACAATTTGGTGTTGTCATTATCTTTCGGCTTCTTGTCTGGCTACGCTCTAATGCTCTATAAAACTGGATAACACTGCAACTCTGCAAAGAGTATTATTAAAAATAAGGTGTACTTAAGTCATTTTGCAGAGTGCAGAGTTTATTTCGCTGATTAAATGGTTATACTCCTGGTTTCCAAAAGCTTATTGAATTTACTGTCCTATCTCAGTGAAATAAGATTGGCTTTAGCAAAGGCTGTATAATTATACCGATGACAGCTGTCATATGAGTTTGACAGCTGTCAAGTTTAGGAACAGCTTTTCGGAAATCGGGTGTAAATTTTCATAGTGTGTATGTGGATCTTGTAAACTGTAAATTAAAACATGTAATTATACTAATTTTTATACCATTGTGTTAAGTTTAACTATTGTATTATATTGTATATTTAAGTATTTGTTTTTCCCAACTGTACAGTGTAACTGTGTACCTAATGGTTAAATTATAGTATTTTAATATTATGTTTTAATAAAAAGATCAAAATGTTATTCTATCGGATTTGTTTCATTCATTCTTTCTAAAACAAAATATGACAAACGAAAATGACCAACAGTGGATTTCGATAGGTACCAAGACTTTCGTAGGTAGGTACTAGCGAACCATTCATCATATTCAATCATTTTCGAAATAGCGTGCGTCGAAATAACGTCATTCGTTATAGCGGTTTTCGAGTTAACGTGTTTTCGAACTGGCGTACCATCAATGATGTTATATATAATACTGAGGTAGATACGTTTTACCGACGTCAGCGCGGCAATTCAAACACAAGCTGATCAGCTTGTGTGACCTCAGTCCGTCTTGTGCGTCCGGCCGCGACGCGAACTGACGTTTATTCGGGAGTCTGGTGTATGAAAATAAACAAATATGGCAAGTTGTGTGTTCAGAAAGCGCAATAATTATACTGGGCCGGCTGTAAAAATCAAGAAGGACGTATCTTTTCATTTGTTAGTACTGTTTAGTCTATTTAAAATGGGAAATGATAAATTTTTATTTTATTCAAAAATCACTGCTGCGCTGTTGCCGTTTTGTCATCTACACGAACGAGACAAGTAGTGCGTTGCATATGAGTGACAGAGAGCACGAAATAATGGCGTGCGGTGTTGTCAGTTCGAACGACGCGTTCGAATATCGCCATGTTTTTATTTATTTATAATGAGTAGGTATGACGTCTCTATTGGTAAAATCTCATTGCGTACCATTCGCAATTTATTCGAAATCACCCTATTTCGAATAAATTGCGTAACGTCCGAATAACGTCATTCGAATTTTCATATCACTCCCTCTGTCAAGTGGTGGAATTTGAGTAGGTAGTACAGACGCCAAAACACCAAGCTGCGCACCCGAAACTGTCAAATTTTCCCAATGAAATTTGAACTTAATACTTTAGCGATAAATTTGAAAATCTATTGACGATGATGATGATTGAGCACCACACTTAGCCAGGAGCAAGCCTGACCCGGACAAGCCGGATACACCAGGGGGCACTGTTTTGTAAGGAAAGACATGCTCTGGGATGGGAGAGGAAGCCCGACCAACCGCAGCCAGTCGGGCACAATCAGCCGACTATGCAGCCTAGAGCCAATATAGGAATAGTGGTAAAGACAGGTATAATCCATAGGAATGAGCATTGGTGTTTTGACCTTCGTTTGATTGGTCTCTTCTAGCATTGGAGCGATAAAGTTGAAAATCTATTAAAGAAATTTGACAGATTGTAGTAGCTTGATGTAGTAACTGGCGTCTGTACAATCGAGAACACTGGCGGCCGATCTCTTGTCACCCTTATGTCCCTAGTAACAAGGTTGAAAGTGATCTACCGCCAGTGAGCGCGGTAGTGCTACTTGGTATTTAAGTATTTTTGACATTTATCTAGTTGTGTCACACAATGAACACGAGATGTATGAAATGGCGGCAGGTCACGAAAACAATCTGCGTAATCTTCCCCTAAGCTTAAGGTGGATGCTCCACGGTAGCCCGCGAAATTCAAATTTTCAACCCTCCAAGCTCTTAGAGGTGCAGGAATTACTTTTTCAAGGTCAAAGTCATTCCTGCACCATTATGCGCTACCCTGGAGCATCCACGGGGTATGCGGGAGTTCCCCCTAAGCTTAAGGGGAAGATTTATAAAACCACGGTTAGACCTGCTGTCTTGTATGGATCAGAATGTTCGGCCTCAAAAGGGATGAATAATAGTTATTTGTGCAACAAGAGAGCAAAGTGGGTTTTTGCTGCGAGTGTTCATTTTGAATCCCGAGTAAGCGAAGGATTCTATAGTTGAATCACGAGCGTAGCGAGTGATTCTAGGTTAGAATCCTGAGCGTAGCGAGCGATTCAAAGACACGAGATGCAAATAACTTTGGTCTCGTGTAACACATACAACTTTTCACCTCAGCAGCGAGAACATATACCTAAAGGTAAAAAAACAACATGGTAAAAAATTAAACCACCACACCACCATATATATTTAAACAATATCAAAAAATCTTATGGTCTCTACTATACGCTTACAGATTTGAGATTTATTTCGGATAAAATGCTCAATATATCCATCCGTTTTCAACCTCCAACCACCGTGTCGTTTTATTCTAATCATTGCTAGCGTAACAGAGAATAAAACAATAAAAATTTGAATCCCGCTCTTTTTTTTAAATGCGTTCTGAAACTACACTCTCGGTATTCTGTCTCAACATATTGAGACATACCATACCATATTATTTATAGTTTTAACAATCTTTATTATAAGATGGTTGGTTAAAACTATAAATAAATAAGTAGATACATGATAAACTTCGTATTTTTTTCTTCAATATTCTTCATCTTGATTTAATTATAAAAAATATAATTCGATTATTCGAAATAAATAAATTTTTCATTTAGAACACAACATTACGGTTATCGATTTACAATATCGCGATAAACGAACGTTTTATTGTTTGTTTTTGTGTTGGGCCTAGGTACTAGATATGGAATTTGAAACTCGAATTTCGAATCGACAGGTTTCTATCTCTCGCTTTTTTCGTATCGAAGTGAAGGTTACAGAACAAAGTGATGTTGAAATCTTTCGAATTTTGTGAGTAGACGCACGGTTCTCGGTATTAAAAAAAAATAATTAAAAAGTTACTTTGTCTCACGCTCGCAGCAAAATCGAATTTTGCTCACTGTCTGTAAACAGAAAAACCTGCTTGTTTGAGGTGCTGAGGTGAAATAGTTATTTATCCAACATGTGAGGAAAGTTCGTTTTTCCTATGAGTTTTGATTTTGAGTCTTGAGCGAGCGAAGGATTGAAAAATAGAATCACGAGCGCAGCGAGTGATTATAAATTTCAATCCTGAGTAAGCTAAAGACTCAACAAAACGAATAGCAAATGTACTTGCTCACATTTTGCATATAAAACTTTTCACCTATCCCAGCAAGAAAGTATTCAGTCATCATAGGTAAATAAATTAAATAGTCACAAAGCAAATCTAAATATTTCTATTTTAAGCATAAAATTATTTATTTTTTAAAATATCTTTAAAATTTAACATAAAAAAATCAGGCAAGGTTAGTTTCTGAACGGGATCATTACTTTCCTCACTGTTCAAACAGTGAGGAAAAACCAACTTTCCTCACTGTTTTCGTAGAGGAAAGACACTTCTTTCGTGCGGGAGTGGTGAAAAAGGCATTTGCATGTCGCGGAGATGAGAATGCTAAGGGGGATGTGTTGTGTTACGCGAATGGATAAAGTACCTATATGAATACAAGAAGACCAAAGAAACGATGGATGGACTGTATTATTTTTCAATTCCAACCAGTATTTCCTGAGATTAGCGCGTTCAACCAACTAACCAAACAAACTCTTCAGCTTTGTAATATTAGTATGTTTCGCGTAGCAAACGAAACAACAAATAAGTCCTATTTTTTCTTTAGAAGGCAAATAAAAACATAAAATAATTAAAAAAAAAACTTTATTTTTAGCCTGTCGCTGCTTTACTTATTTAAATTTATTAAATAATTATTTCTTTGTATATGGCTGTCAATATTCCGGTTATCAATTTTTAATTAATATTTTTATCTATTTTAATTTTTATAATTCTAAATGAATTGTAATTATTAATGTTTAACGTATTTTTATAAAATTAATGGATAATA
Organism: Xestia rhomboidea; assembly: GCA_963853795.1. Taxonomy (NCBI): domain Eukaryota; kingdom Metazoa; phylum Arthropoda; class Insecta; order Lepidoptera; family Noctuidae; genus Xestia; species Xestia rhomboidea. The sequence continues at coordinate 2,712,727 of OY970783.1, forward strand.
ATAATGTAATGTAATTTTACTTCTTTATAATTAATTTGTTTTTCTGGAATTTTTTCTTTTGAAGTTTTTAAAATGTATCTTCCGTATAGGGGCGGGATGTTTTTTCATTTATTTATTTAATCCTTTTTGTTGAATAGGTCGGGAGCCGGTACATCCACCTTCTCGTAAGGGTAGTAGGGGTGATCTTGCCAGAAACTGGGGAACACTACCCTGAAGTCTTTGTTGAATGTACCTGAAAATAAAAACAGTGTTTAGTAAGGTGTTACTGTCGAACATGAGGTGTTGGATTCGATTTCCAGTACGGCCATAGTTTTATTATTTATTCTGAATTTATTTAAATAGATTTGTGAACATTTCAACGATATGCGTTAAGTAGTTTTCACGTAATGCGCGGTCAAACAAACAAACACAAATTTTAAAAATGGTTTTAATATGGTCAGTTACTTATTTTAAGTCACCCTTGTCGGTTTTTAGAGTTCCGTAAGTACTATCGAGGACACTCCCGCCTGATCCACTGACCACTAAGCTAATTTTTGCTTGCACTTAAAACATAGAAACGCTCTCTATCCCCGCCCCGTTGACTTTATTATAAATAATTAATTAAAAAAATACCGATCGGCGACACATGCCAAACGAGAGTTATTGTTATTTTGCGCGCCAAAGTTGACGCTTTCCTAATGGGCCTAAAGTTAAAGGTGGAGTGGCTGGGGCGCCTCCGCATGATTTAAGCGAAAAAAAATTTAACTGATCAGGCGGAAAAGACCACGACTGTACCTCAAAACGTAAAAAAGGTACCCTTATAAGATCACTTTCTTATTCGTCTGTCTGTCCGTCTGTCACAACCGATTTTCTCAGGAACGGCTGGACCTAGCAAGTTGAAATTTATACCAGATACTGAGGTTTATAGTCCCTATTAGATGTATATCAAGGTCCTGAAACAACACGATAAAAAGATATGGGCAAATTTAGATTTTCGCGAAAACTTGTAATACCTTAATATAATGATTTCATAATTTAGTTCGCGCGGAGTACTAAATTATGAAATTATTCTATGAGGGTAATAAGTACTTGAAATGAAACCACCGATGATTTAAATAAGCCCGTGCGCGGACTATAGGTAAATTGAATTCTACAAGTTTATCTTCGATACTTACTCAAAGTCTCCATTTCTTCCTCGGTCAGTTCGAAGTCAAACACTTCAATGTTCTCCTCCACTCGGTTCTTCTTCACTGACTTGGGGATAGGAACTACTCCTCTTTGTACCTGAAAATTGGCATTACAGTTGATTGAACAGGGGGCCAAGTCTGCTATTTTTATAAATTCGTCACTCCAACACGATCCCATTCTCATCCAATTGTTATTTTAGATAGATAGATAGATAGATTAGATAGATAGATTCATTTATTTCTACTAAATTCATTGGTCGGTCAATGGTCTCGTAATAGAATTATGTTATAATGACATTGTCGTATTGCCATTATTATAAAAAGTCAGATTTCATTTGTATAAATATGTTTACATATTATTTATTAGTGTTGTAAGCAATCTGAAGTAGTAAGAAGTTCGTAAATAGCACCAGTCATTCATTTGTCATTATGTACGAGATTACCATTCTATGCCATTTCTTTCAATGGAGTGTCAGTGGTTGACCATTGGAAAGTTATAATGACGCCATCATATTAGTAGATTACCAAACTTGTCAAAATCAACAATTATGAAATCAATGATAGACCATTCTGACACTATTGATAATAGCAGACTTAAGGCCCTGGTGTATGACATAACATAAAACAATCTTAAGGTAGAACTCCCGAGGCAGCTGGACTGTTCGAAAGAGATACCGTGGCTCCGGAACACAAAGGGCGAATAAGGAACATGGATGGGTTTTAGGCAGTAAAAGTCTGATAGGGATCCCGCTCCGCCTAGAGCAAAATTTCCCATCCGACAAAAAAAATATAAAAAAAAGGTTGAACTCCTCTTGGTATAAGCGCGACGATCTTTGAGGGTTGGCTGGAAGTTGCTAGGAATGCCAAACCGAGGATTGAGTATGTCGATTGGAGAGGCCTATGACTAGCAATATGGGGGAGGTTAAACGCGGCTCCATTCTAGAAATTTCTCCTGTATCGTGGGTGCGTTTACAAACATTTAAACTCACATACACAAACAGCTACCCTTTGGCTTACAAATATATTTTAGTGCGGGAATCGAATCCGTCACACTCAGCGCAGCAGTAAATCGCTCAGCCACTGCGTCAATCGTGCCGTCAAATCTTGGCTATCAGAATGTGGCAAATTTTATTTTATTTATTTAGGTAACCAACAGCGATACAATAATATTTTACAAAATATGCGTGTAACAGTTACTATGGCCAATTATAGGTTTCCCTGTATAACTGTGATATATATATATAATACATGCGAACGGACTAATAATATTTTCAATTAACAACAAAATAAAAATTACAGTACTAACAATACAAAATTACTTTTAAGTTAAATCTAGATTCAGATTACAATTTGGAAAAACATAAAAAAGCTTGAATAATAAAAGATTGTACAAGAAAAAAAAGAAGAATAAGAAGATTAGTTGCTTGTCATTTATCTCCGTTTTTAATTTTTTTTAATTTGTTATGTAAAGCTACGATAAGTGCTTCGCTGATTTGTTGATAGAATATTTTGATTGTGCCCTTATCCTGTTTGACGTAGACAGTCAAGAAATATAGATAAGCATTTAAAGGTTGACGTAGCTTTTACAATATTTAGAAAAGTTAATCTGACCTCTGCAACTTAGAACGCGGAAATTCGGCCCAAATTAAATAGGATTTGATTTAAGTAAATATACTTTTTTGATCTGATAGTGAAGTGCCTTTCGGCTTCGTTCAGAGGTGTTTTACACCCTTTATACGCAGATAATGATGACTCACCAAATATCTCAACACAATTTGCGGCACTTTCTTTCCGTACTTCTTGGCTAGCTCCACAAGCGTGGTGTCATCAGCCCTGGGCGCTGGTGGACCAGTCTCCCTGCTGAACAAGGAGCCGAACGGGGTGTAGGCCATCACCACAATGTCTTTGCTCTTGCAGTAGTCCAGCAGCTTGTTCTGGGCTAGGTTCAGATTCACCTGGGGATTGAATAAGTTAGTTGATAAAATGGTGCAAAGAACCGGCCAGGTGCGAGTCGGACGCGCGCATAAAGGGTTCTGTACCATCGTAGTTCTGACGTCACGAGCCCCCACTCCCGAGTTTTGATGCATTTTATCTTTGTCAATATTCATTGATTTACAAAAACAAAAAATACGTGCCCATTAATTTCCAATATTCTAACTGACGGACTAAATAGATTTGCAATTTTTGATACTGTCGTCATGCCTATTCCTGATGACAAAACCTCCAAGCCTCTTATTCAGCAGTCGCGTTTGCCACTTTTAAGCCTCTTTCGAACAAGAATGTCCTAGGTATATCTAGAACATTGAAAGAGTCATGTCCGACTCGTCACTGTTCCGATTGGTCGCCAAAAACTTTTTTCCATACCTACTAGAAGTCCTGACTCGTCACCAGTGTAAATTTGCGTGTCAAAAAGTACAGTTTACAGTTTTTATTATTTTATCGTGTGGTTAGTGCCTAACCTGGTGTCAAAGTTTTTATGCCACCCATGGCTTGACATGAATTGACTTGGCTTTACATGCCGTCGAGAAATATCTCTTAGGGTTCTTACAGACGAGCGGCACGTTGCCAACTGCACGAGTGATGGCGACGCTTGCAGTTTGTGGCATGCCGCGTTAATGTGTGTCGGCGGCAGCCGTCGACACCACAAATGCAAGCGTCGACGGCAGCCGTCGACAGGTGGTGACGGCTGTAGTTTATCTGCAGTTGGCAACGTGCTGCTCGTCTGTAAGAACCTCCTTACAGTATGTTAACATCTTACCTCAACCTGCAACACGGAGGGTTTAACTTCACAGTTAGCCAGTAATCTCTCAATCATACTGACGTTGAAGTTAGATATGCCTATAGACTTGGCGAGGCCCAGCTTCTTCGCTTCCTCCATGGCCTTCCAGGTGTCGACGTAGTCTATGTCTAAGTCGTAGCCGCTGTGGTCTGGCTGAAATGACAAAAAAGAAGAGTTATTAAAAAAAAACCCGGGCCAAGTGCGTGTCGGGCCACGCGCAGTGTAGGGTTCCGTAGTAGCCCGTTATATTTTAGATTTTGTTTTTCAATGCAAGTTATCACCCGTTATAAACAAGCAACCACTTCATCTTAGTCACTATAAAGGATTTATTCTAAGGATTTTGTATTTGGTACAAAATTATCCAACACCCTAGTTTAACGACGATTACTGCTAAATTCATAAAGTTATCGTAACCGCTATAGTTTTCCTTTAAAGCTCATAAAATGCACTATCATCGTGATTTTTTTCCAGATTTTTCAAGCCAGCAGTTTAGGTTTTAGACGGGGGAACGCCCTACTGGAATAAAAAATTGCATTTTAAAGTTAAATATTTCATAAATGGAGCATTAAATCGAAAAGTAGTGTTAGCAACGCCTAAGTCATTTTAAAACACCTATTCAACGATACCCCACACGATGGGGTAGGCGCAGAAAAAAAAATCATCTCCACTTCACCCTAAAAAAAAATATTTTCCTAAATTTTATTTTACCACTTCGTCGGCGTTATTGATATACAGACCTAAACAAACTTACAGCTTTCTAGTACTAACGGTCTCTTAGCAAAACCTCGGACATACAGACAGACAGACGGACATGGCGAAACTATAAGGGTTCCTTGTCAGGACTACGTAACCCTAAAAAGGCTGACGTCGACGTAAAATACTCTTGTGTTTTCCGAAGGCATATTGTAGTGTGGCTACTTCTGATTTGATTAGATGACTTTCGATTTTGATTTTAAACATCACGCCTGTATCCCTACGGGTCAGGCAGAGGTGCACCTAATATGTTTAAAAGTCCCAAGTAATATTAGTAGATTAGCTGGTTGACTAATAGGCTAAAATATAATATAATAATAAAAACTTTGGCAAAATACAGAAAAAGGCAACTTAGGTACTTTAAGTAGCTCTATTTCGTACCTATGTAATTTTAGAAAGAAATGAAGTTAATCAAATAAAATAATCAATAAAAAATCAAAATAATCAATATCTACAAAAAAAAAACTAAAGCAAATCAAATCAGTAGCTACAGTTTGAAGGTTGGGTTTGAATTCTGAAGGTTTTATGCCCAGATTTCTTAAAAATTCGCCATGGTAAGGACAATGGCGAATTTTTAAGAAATCGCGAATTATCAAAACTATTTTCCTTCTCTTGCTGCCCCATCTCAAAATTCCACACAGTATCTATGGAAAATCTAATAATATTGTGCAATTAGCACCTGCATTGAAAATCTGTTAAGTAAAAAAATTCAAATCATGCAGTTCAGCGCCATTTTAGAATTACAAAGTTCATAAAGATTCGATTCACATTCTAAATTCAAACCTATGACACATAAGGATAATTATTGTTTTAGATAAACAATTTAAAAAAAAAGTCATGTAAACGCATAGATAAAAGATCATTACTTATCTATTTAATTAAATTATCGTATAAAATGATTAATCGTCAGCGGGTTTTTTGAAGTCCAACGATTAGAAATTACAGAAATTGTAGAATTTGCGTATCAATTTCTTACTCAGTACTTTTTCGTATGCAAATAATATTTTTATCGGCTGATCTGGAATCTGAACAAGCAATCTCCAATATTTTTTTAATTGTAATAGGTATGTAGATTGTATAAGATAACTGTCGAGAATTCGAGACATAGGCACGCGACGTGACGTCAGATGTAATGCGTCAAGTCAACGTGATTGTTTAAACGTGGAAAAAATGTGACAAAGCGGGTCAAAAAAAGTTTTTTACAGAAAAGAACATAACATCACGCCTGTACTTTGGCTTTGCCCGCCCGCAAATTATATACTAAAACCTTCCTCTTGAATCACTCTATCTATTAACAAAAAAAACTCGCATCAAAATCCGTTGCGTAGTTTTAAAGATCTAAGCATACATAGGGGCAGACGCGGCGGGCGACGTTGTTTTATAATATGTAGTGATAAAATAAAAATGACGAACTTTAAAAGTGACAGTGCTATGAATCAGGTACAGGTCCACGTAGCTCATGTTCAGTTGAGCCAGCGAGTTCCTCAGAGAAGACAGCACATCTCGAGACTCGTGGGACGGAAGCTGCAATTGGGAAACACTAAATTAATGAAATGAAATAAAAATGGTAAGAGTGCGCATGCCTTTCAGTCAACTCGTCGAAAAACCGGCCAAGTGCAAGTCAGACTCGTGCATGAAGGGTTCCGTACCAACGAATTAGGGGACCCCCCTTCATTTTTAATTTATTTGTTGCTATTACAGCGGCAAGAGAAATACACATTCTGTGAAAATTTCAACTGTCTACCTATTACAGATCTTGTAATATATCCCGCTGACAGACAGCCCGCTGTCAGACAGCCCGCTGTCGGACAGTATAATAGGGTCCTGTTGGTTTACCTTTCAGGTACGGAACCCTACAAAAACTAGTAAATAAAGGGTGTAAACAGACCCTTAATGAGGCCGAAAGACACTTGTTCTCTCCGTCATTGTGATCATTTTTTTGTTCTACATCATACCTGGGAACCTTCTTTCTTTAACTTTACGATAAGTTTTATTTTAAAATACAAGTTTTTATTGTTGTAATAACTTTCACAATATTTCGAGTGCGTTACATTGAGTTTTACCGTAAAACGTGATTTTGGACTCCAAAAAAAAATCATTTCCCAGCAATAATTTTGCGTTACTTAGTTTGATATACAGAATACTTGGTTGACGGCTTCGTAAAGAGTCTGTTTACACCTAGTATAATCTTTTGTAGAAACGCCGTGTGAAACCTACCACCGCCATGCCGTCGCCTAACAACTGTACAAGAAAACTCTTGTGAATAGAGTAATTTGAAATCACAGACGAAAACTACACAGAAAGGTGAAACTATAGATAGTCTGTGAAATGGATCTCACCTTAGTCACAACGAAGACATTCTCCCTGGGTACTCCGGAAGCTCTTACTCCGGCTCCCACTTGGTCCTCATTCTCGTAAGCCGCTGCAGTGTCTATCATTCTGCAAACATAACGTGTCAAACTTAATACTGGGTGTAATCAACCACATCACGAAGCCAACCAAGCATTCTGTACATCAAACTAAGTAACTTTACGCAAAAAATTTTTTGGGGTGAAAAATCATGTTTTGGGGTAAAACTCAATGTAACGCACTCAAAACATTGTGCTGATGGTTGGATTGAATAATACGTGGGTCGTGGAGGTGTTTAAAGTAAAAATCTTACATTAAAAACTTGTATTAAAAAAAAAAACTAGGAAGTCAAAAAGTTGTAAGTTTGACCCCCAATATCTCCGTAACTAGAATGTTCCCAGGTATGGTGTAGAACAAAGAAATGATCGCAATGACGGGGAGAACAAGTGCCTTTCGGCTTCAATAACCCATGATCTGTCCACGAAGTAGACACAATAGTTAAGCAATGGCGTCTCGACCAAATTGGTCATTTGACAGATCATGATTTAAGAGGATTTTTACACCCTTTATTTTGGTTCCGTGTTTTCCCGCCCGCAAAGATAGCTTGGTTGAAGACTGACGTGTAGAAATATGATACACTTTCAAACTGATTGCCATTTGTGTATAGCCTTTATATGCCTTTGGCCATGGATACATTGAATTTATAGTACATTATGATATAAGTGCGGTAAGTTGAAAATTACAGCCGAGGCGAGATTCCTAGCCCGAGCCGTAGGCGAGGGCGATAAAAAAGCCGAGGCTGTAATTATCAAAGTGCACGTATGTCATACGACGTTTTATAACATATTTGCGAGGAAATAAATAAAACAAATAAAAACAATATAGCGAAAAGAAAAAGCGCGCGGAAGAATTTTTACTTGTTCACAAATTAGTGAGGCGCGCGCATCAGCGCTTTTTTTAAGGCAAAGACACAAAAAACAGCCAGTATTACTAATATAGTAAATTAATATTTTTGTGTTTTTGTTACAAATAAATGGTTGTAATTTATTGTCAAAATTAATTAAATTAAAGAATTAAATGTTTATTTATTATATTTCATCTCCCTAAGTTAATTTTATTCATAAAATGTTGACCACTTTTCTGACATAAAAACTCTTTGCTAAGATTTAAAAAAGTGTAAACCGTGCATTTTACTTTTTAACACCCTTGCTCGTAAAGCTGATGTAATTCCACCGGTTTTAAATATGTAAAGCGGGTCATAAAAAACGGGTGTGTTATCAAAGCAAATAGTTAAGTTATAGTCCATAAAAATTCCATAACAGTATTATTTGCCATTTTAAATATGGAACTGATCGCCGCCGCACGACTCCAGTTAGTGAGCAGCGCGCTGTTGCTATTCAAATTTCGAACTAATCGCCGCGCGGCGCCAGTCAGTAGGCAGCGCTAGCGCGCTGTTAAAATGGCGGGAAAGCAACAGTGTGCATTCACAGATTGAGTTTATTTAAAAAAAAAAAAAAAACCAGTTTATTGGGTAATTTAAAAACTTGGCTGCATGCTCTAGCGTCTTTGCCAACATTTTCACGCAGCCTCGGCAGAAAATAATCCTCGCGCCATTTTTCTCAAATTTTCTTTTCTTTGTACTTGTATTGTGAATATCTAAAAATGACAACTTTCAATAATGAAGATGAGCAATATATTACTTCAACTCCACCGGATATACTAACAGAAGCGCGAACCGCATGCGACAGCTTGCTGCCGTCAATATCCAAGGACAGATACTTATCCACGTATGAATTTTTTTTTCTGTTTCCTCGCAAATGTGTTAAAAAACGTCGTGCGATATACGTGCGTATTGGTTATTACATGCTCGGCTCTATTACGCCCTCGCCTTCGGCTCGGGCTGAAATTCCGCCTCGCATGTTATAACCATCTTTACGCACTAATATCGTAATGTACTATTACAGCACAAGTACGTAATGAGATACATTACGATATTGAAATTGGTGAAATAAGAGACCCTTTACGAGCAAATGTGTTATAAAATGATTTACACAGCTGTATTTACATATAGGTTTCTAAACAGAAAGGTGAATACCTAGTTCATTTCTGTAAATAACGTGACATTATGCAAATATGTTCTTGACCTTCTTATATAAATAATTATAATAATATTTACAATATGATTATGTTATCATAACACTTGAGCATTTCAATATTTTAGGGTTTTTAAATGGTACTACACTCTTGTCGAGACAGTCCGAGGCAGGGTAAGTGCAAGAGTGTACAGCCAAGCGGTGAAACACCGAGACTACGACGACGAACGCTCATAAATACACTCGCATGACTTGCATTCTCTCGGTCGGAGTGTCTCGGTAAAAGTGTCCCTACAGGGCCTCAGTATAGGCTTAGCCAAATTGACAATCTACAATCGTTAACGCTAATAGAAAACTAACCAAATGTATGGGAATGACATCATTTCAACGTTAAGTCACGTGGTCAAAACAAACGAATAGAAACTTTAAAGTTCAGTCAAAACTGTAACTTGACTACGATTTATATGGGATGTTGCGATTACGATTGTAGAAACGAATTCTATCATCTTGATCGATGTAAACTTGTCTACGAAGTTTCTAGTCACGTTTTGACCACGTGACTTAACGTTTACGATTGTAGAAAGAGAATCGCTACGAATCGTTTGTAACTTGGCTAGGCCTGCTGGTGATAATGTTTAAAAGTAGCAAACACATACCTGTATCCAGCCTTCAACGCCCAGGTGACAGGGTATTCCACTTCATGATCCTCTACTGGTTTCTGTCCATTCTATAAAAAAACAAATAAGTTCTTATACCATATACTGCGGGCCTAAAATGGCCGCTTTAGCGGAATCATAATATAAATCACGTTAAAAAAATTAAATTCTTAATGAATTCTTCCAATTTAGACCCCACGTCGCTTTTGTTTGTCCCGCTAAGGATTCTCAACGCTCGGTACATCGCTGAGTAGAAAACAGACTCACGCATGAAGGGTTCCGTACCATCGTAGTAGGGGAGCCCCCGTTAATTTTCAATTAGTCTTTATTTTTATTATTTGTTTTTATAGCGGCAACAAAAATACATCATCTGTGAAAATGTCAACTGTCTAGCTATCACGGTTCATGAGATAAAGCCTGGTGAAAAAAAGACCGGCGGAGAGTGGTGTCTTAGTAAAAGGGTCCCGTTTACGCCCACGCTGCCCACGGGCTTAGGCCTGTTTCACACGTACCATAACAACAACACGTGGGCGGGCACTAATTTGTATGAAAATGAATAGATTCACACGGACCACATTTACTCTTAAATTCAACCGTGGGGGCGATATCGACTACATTATATAAAAATACACGTTATGTTGGGAGGGGGGGGGGAGGGGTAGCCTAAAACCTCAGGATGTATCAACGGGGAGGGAGGGGGGGGGGCTTTAAAAGTGGCCTAAAAATCCTTACGTGAATAAAGGATGGCTCCTAAGAACTGTGACTTACCTCATCAAAACCCAGGAAGGTGCCAAGTCCTAAAGCTGGTATCGAGTTTCCATCATTCAGTGGAATCCTGTAAGCTTTACCGCCATCTTTGTCATCACACAACTGAAAAATAAATATGGGTTTTGTAATGGTGGCATACACCATCCTTCCTATCGTCCAATCGGCATGACGCTACCGATTGACTCAGTTAGATCTGACCGTGTGTGGAAGTGGATTGGCATGACAGTTATACTTGACGGCACAATCGAATTTCGATTCTTTTGGCTTCATCATGGCGATTGGACCGTGTATGGCGGTCAGCGATCGTCAGTTAGATTAGTAACTAACGTTAGAAGTTTCATGTAAGTTTCTTCATTTATTCGTAAATAATTACAATAATCTTTTGGCGTAATCCTCAATTTTTTAATAAATTTGTATAATTAAACTGTTTTCTTTTCATTAACCACTGTTTGCAGCACTCTACTCGATCTTTTTTATTTGTTTCATTTTCATGAGTAGAATGCCCAAAACGGCTAAAACATCGTCGTCTGTCACCGGTGACGCCATGACTTCAACTGAAAGTCGTCGCTGCCGATTGGACAATTTAAACTGATCGTGTGTGGTGTATATAGACGAACTGCAGATTGGATCAAGCCTGCAGCGTCATGCCGATTGGACGATAGGAAGGATGTTGTATGGCAGCCATAAGTCTGATGGTCTATCCATAGCATCCTAACAGCATAAGCTACCCGGAAACTGTCAAATTTTCCCAATCAACCTAATGAATCAAATGCTTTACCGTTACAGTTAGGTCAGAATAAAATAGCTTGATGTGCTGCTATAATATTATATACTCTATTTTCCTACTATAATATTATAAACGCGAAAGTTTGTATGTGTATATGTTTGTTACTCTTTCACGCAAAAACTACTGAACGGATTTGAATGAAATTTAGCACACAGATAGTTTATGACCTAGGATACTTTATATCCCGGTATTACGATCCCGTGAGACAATTAACGAACTCCACGCTGCGCTGGCGATGCCGCTGGGATAAGCTAGTGCAGTATAAAACTAAATTCTTAATTGGTGGGCAGATATGTAGACAGGGAGACATTATGTTAGTTTTTGTTAAATCCTGGACGGTAAAGGGTTCTTTATCATCTTTTCTTCAGTCATCCCAACATTCGCCATTTTATTTAATTTTCAAAATCTTTTTTTTTTTTTTTAGGATGGGAAATCATCAAATGACTTCTCCCGCTCTAGGCGGAGCAGGAGGGAGTGTCAGACTTTTATTGACTAAAACCCATCCATGTTCCTTCATCGCCCTTTGTGTTCCGGGGCCACGGTATCTCTTTCGAATAGTCCCGCAGCCCCGGCAGGCTTCGGCCCTTGCGGACCCCTTCCCTATTGCTGACTCTCTTTGAGGCGCGCGTGGAACACGAACGCGCCGTCGACACGGCCTGTCGTCATGAGACGGAAGGACGGCGAGCTAGCTCATAGCTCCCCGTCCACAGGCCCGCGCCTACGGTGGCCGGAAGCCACCACGTGGCCCCCGACGCCCGGGGCGTCTCCCGCGGCGGCCGGGACGTGAGGATATCTCCCTCTCACGTTCCGCCACCTCCTTCGCTAGCATGACTGCTTCGCAGAAAGAGGTGACGGCGTCCCATTCCGTCTCGCTCCGGACCATGGCACGAACCAGGGCCGGAAGCGAGAGGTCGCCGCGGCCGATCGCCACCTCGAGGACACGGCGGTGCTCCACCCAAGCGGGGCACACCTCCACAGTGTGCTCCACCGTGTCCTCCGGTCGATCCTCACAATGGAAACACCCGGGCGTCTCCTCCCGCCCGATTCGGTGCAGGAACTTACCGAAACATCCGTGTCCGGTAAGAACCTGCGTCAGGCGGAAGGTGAGGACGCCGTGGCGTCTCTCCAGCCACTCCTCAAAGAGGGGACTACAGTGCCCTGCACGGGGTTGCGATAGTCGCTCTCTCCATGTCGCCATGAGATCCCGCCGGAAGTCCGTCCGCTGAGCAACAATTTGCCGCGGCAGCGGAGTTTCCCCCGGCGGCGTAGCGCCTCCGCGCGCCACTCGTGTAGGCGCGCAATTTTTAATTTTCAAAACCTAAGTTAATCAATATCTGGTATAGCGATACAAATAAATTTTGTATGAGTGAAAAACCTCTGAACTAAAGCATCACTCTTTCAACAAAAAGAAAATGTGTTCACTATAAACTTATTGATTCTTGCAATATGATCGCCATAAACATAAATAGCCTCGCTTAATTTGTTGGCCTTTGTTTCAAAGTTGATTGCAGTAAATAAGGCATAGGAAGCCAAATGGGAATTACCCCAACATTGTTTGAAATGCGAAATGTGTTTTTAGTGCAACTCTGCCTATAACCCTTCGTGGAAACAAACGTGGTGTTATGTTTATCATTACGTAATAAATATAATCAAATTAATAAAAACTTACCACACCAACTACCACAGATAATAAAATAAAAACAAACGTCATCTTCTAAGCTCGAACTAAATAAGACTGACCCATTCACTTGCTATAAATTGACCAGCCAAATAAGCTTAAATTACCAAAATACACGATTTTGAACTTTATTCCTATCAAAATCAGGTTTATAATCAAGATAATAGAGAGGTTGTGGAACTTTTTAGCTTTTGATTATGATGCTGTTTGAATTGGAGCTTTGTGTACTAAAAGATAAAGTTTGAATTTAAATGAAGGGTGTACCTACTACAAAGGAATTCTTAGATGTAACTGTACAACATTCATTATGTCCCGGGTAACATAGGCTACATTTTAACCGACTTCAACAATAGGAGGAGACGATTTAACCTTGTATAAACCCTGAATTTAATTAGAGGTGATTTTTCAGTAGTCGGGTTTTTTACCCGACTGCGCCAGAAGGAGGGTTATGTTTTTCGAGAGTATGTATGTACGTATAATTGTTTGGCACGCTCTGTGGCCTGAACGGCTCGATGCATTTTAGCATGAGAGGTGTCGCTAGATTTGTATTTACTGTGAGAGTGAGACTGGGTATATCAAAATATAAAAAACGAAATGGCGGATTTTTGGCGCCAAATTCAAATGTTTAACACGCTCTGCAGCCTGAACGGCTCGATGGATTTTATCTTGAGAGGTGTCGTTAGATTCGTATTTATTGTGAGAGTGACACTGGGTATATAAAAAAAAAAATATAAAAAATGGCGGATTATTGGCGCCAAATTCAAATGTTCGGCACGCTCTGCAGCCTGAACGGCTAGATAAAGAGCTCATCATAAGGATTTTAAAATGGTCAAAAAGTATACTTACCACACAAATTCATGTTGTTAGACAAGCTCAAACTGACAAGTGGAAGATTTAGGAAAGATTGCTCATAAAAGCCACGACTGTTGGTTTGGCCCCGGGACCTCAGTGACGGTTGGCTCGGATTCCTGATGCCTTCTTCTCCTATTACTTCTTCTTCTCCTTATTTTGTAACGTGTACCTCCAGTAACTGCAGTGGAGTGTCTATTGAGTTACCTACTACAGTCTGTCAGACTCAGAAGGGACAGGGTGAAAAATCAAAATTCAAAAATCAAAGCATTTACTTCAATTACTTAGGCCAGTAACAAGCACTTTTGAATTGTCGAAACAAATATGAACATTAAATGTAGCTACAGTCCCAGTCACAAGACATAAAAACTGTGGAAGTTCTGTAGTTGCCCATTCCCAAGCGTAGATCTCTATGGAGAAGAACGGGCAAGAAACTCCATGGACACTCTTTTAAATCAAAATATTGTTACAAAATCTTCTTTCATTTTGAGATGGTATACTAAGTGAGAACAATGTAGTAAAAGGTGCACGTTGAAAGTGTTCATAGTAAAAACAAAAAAAAAAAATACAATTAAAAAACATAATAATTCATTCAAATAAGCCATGGCAACTAAGAGATGACCAGTCACAACTGACAGCGCACGTTCACGAACATGACGCATGGATCAGCACCATTCAACTCTACCATTTTGAAAGGAACTAAATGATCCGACACATGCGCCACCATCAGCGAGACATTTGAGTGAGCAAAAACATCATCAGAAATGATGTCCTGCTCCTTTTACAAGTCCACCTGCACCGGTTCGAAACCCTTACCAAAGTTGATGATGTGCCAGAGTTCTGGACGCAGCTAATCTATACAAATAAATAAAAATTGAAATGTCTGTTTGGAATATCAAAGATAATTAAACTTTTTACTGAATGCATATGAAAATATATACGGCACTTATAACAAAAACACCATTCTTTCAATTTCTGTCTGTCTGTCTGCTAGTTCTGGTTAATCTCCGAAACGACTTTTACTGACAGATAGCTGCTGTTGTTTGTCTAACTTAGGCTACCTATTTAGAAAAATGATTATGGTACCATGCAAAAAAAATAAAAACCGGAGCAGTCTTTGGGGACTGCCGATAGAAGTGAAAACAAAAAGTACACAGGCCCCTCCCCAGTCATAGCACTGCTTGTGCCCCGCGCATGCCTATGTGGTGCTACGCCGTAGCGGATCGCCTACGAGTGCTACGAAGCGTGACCGCACGTTACGTCAAGTGACGATGAGTTCATTGTTTTTCCTTCACCCTAAAAGTGCTCAATGCGCCTAAAGAAGTTTTCACTTCAAAAAGACGATAAGAAAAGATACT
This sequence comes from Xestia rhomboidea, assembly GCA_963853795.1. NCBI lineage: Eukaryota > Metazoa > Arthropoda > Insecta > Lepidoptera > Noctuidae > Xestia > Xestia rhomboidea. Next base: position 2,727,963 of record OY970783.1, read on the forward strand.
AAAATCGTGTTTTTTGTTTCATTTAAACATACACACATTAACTCACGCCTTTTTCTCATTGACGCCAACTGCTACGACACCTATTCTATTTGTTTCATTAACGTTCATACATCTGTAGGCTTAGCCAAGTTGACAATCTACAATCGTTAACGCTAATAGAAAACTACCCAAATGTATGGGAATGACATCGTTTCAACGTTAAGTCACGTGATCGAAACAAACGAATATAAACTTTTAAGTTCAGTCAAAACTGTAAGATGGCTACGATTTATATGGTATGTAGCAATCACGATTGTAGAAACGAATACATTTCATTCTATCATCTTAACCGATGTAAACTTGTCTACGAAGTTTTTATTTGCTTGTTTTGACCACGTGACTTAACGTTTACGATTGTAGAAAGAGAAACCATACGAATCGTTTGTAACTTGGCTAGGCCTGCTGGTCACACACGCGCACAAATGAAACATCATTTTTGTTTTACGTTTTTCTCACAGATGACAAAAACATTATAAATACAACACAAATGCTTAAAATAATAATAATAGATCTTCTGTTATTATTTTAACTACGTACACATTTAATTAGTACTTGCCATTTCATGTATGAACACATTTATTATTTACATAGATATATAAACCAACTTATTATATTATGCATTTTTTTTTAAATAATAAGATTGCAATCATAATAATTATCAGAATATCAATTTATTTATTAACACAATATTAAAAAAAATTGCATGGTGATAAAAATGAGGCAGGATAGTTCCCACCATCTGAAACGTATGGTTACCGTACGAAATTGCGTGCGTGCAGTTGCGGGGTCGCGGGGCGAGGCGCGCAAGCTCCTCCCTCTCGCTCAAGGACGCCTGCACTTAGTGTCGCCTTAAGAAGTGTTCACTTCAAAAAAACAAAAAAAAGTAATAAATTATTGTTCCTACTCGAGAGTTCTAATAAAAGTTGTCGCGCTATAGCAACTCTGTTCTCAACAATGACTCCAAGGCGAACTAGTAGTACGTGCAATGAAGTTATTAACTTGTTGTAAAAACTGTACTATCCATGTTTTGTTGTTAACAATTGTTATGCATAGGTATTGTAAATAGGTACTTTTGGTTCGTGTACGATTTTTCTTAAATTTACTTCAGGTCGGCACAAGTGCACAACACGTTTTTAGGGTTTAAACGGAACTCTAAAAGAAAAAAAAAAGATTTTTTTATTACTAATACTTATGACATAACAATCAATTGGTTATAGGATCACTGTGTTGTCCGTCTGTTCGTCTGCGAAGCCCCTTCTTATCAGGAAGAATACCTAAGCAAGACGAATGTTTGTTTCTTTTCTGTAAGAATTTTTTTCTTTTGCAATGCAGAGGGATAATTTGAAGCAGGTATGATTCTAGTTTAAGCCAACTGAGGTCGGTCAACCCATACATCTCATGGAAATTTTGTTTATTTTTTGTTGCTATCACACAAAAAACTGGCCATACTAGTCCCGGTCTATTTTGCTTCAAGAATTATGAGATAGTTCATTGAACTTCACACATTTAAAAATGTCTGTTGATTGTGTAAATGTTATGTTGAGTAATACAAGCGGCTTGATTTAATATTTGATAGGTACATAAGTATCAATCTAGTACTAAAATTCTTCATAATTAAATAGGCTAGTTTCCACCATCAATAAATTGCAAATCTATTTAGTCCGTCATTTAGAGTAGGTATTGGAAAATAATGGACGCGTATTTTTTGTTTTTGTAAATCAATGAATATTGACAAAGATAAAACGCATCAAAACTCGGGAGTCCCCACTCCCGAGTTTTGATGCGTTTTGATGCGTCCGCTCGTGATGTCAGAACGCACTAAAAATTATACCACAGCGTGACGTATTAAGAATTTTAAAAGCGTCGTATTTTCGACAATCTTGGTTTACGTAACAAAAGAAAAAATGTGGGTCAAATATTTTTTGATAATCTAACTGGAGAACTAATTAGATTTTTTCAGTTGACAAGCCTATAGTGTCACTTTGTGACCATTTTACGAATTGTTACGTAATTCATATTATTATCCTATAATGATTCGGCTAAAGGGGGCCTACCCCCTGATCGCAAAATAAAACGCAGGCAAAGTAGAAAACAACAATTTTATAAATTAAATATACTTAACACATCTTGGTTTAAATGTAAAATGCATAACAAATTAATAATGTCTTAAACAAAAGACGTAAAACTTTAGCCAAAGCTGACAATGCTAAAATAGCCATGGTAAGTACTTATTAGTCTATTCAATGTCCAAATTAAGTCCATTCTTCCAAATACGCAGAGACTCGGGGATATCCATCTTCTCCGGGATCTTCTCGAACGGATAATTCTGGCAATCCTGCCAGAAGAAAGGTCTGACTGTGCGGTACCCGTTGTCGAATTTAGCGAGCGTCTCCACGTCAGCGTTGTCTATGGTGAAGTCAAATATGGACGCGTTTTCTACGACGCGGGAGTTTGTCACTGTTTTTGGTACGCTGACGATTCCTCGTTGGTACTGGAATTGAAAAAAATAATTGGTGTTAGACAAAAGAAAACTTGCTTTATTGCCCATAATGTTAGAGGTAAACAGAATTGGGTAAGTATCAATCTTATCAATAGTACACACACATTTCGGCAGTTCATACGATTAAAGCTTGAAGTTAAAGGCATAAAAACCTAAGTCATACACCCGTATTTATAACCAGGTCAAAGTGATTACTTGAGTAAAAGTCATATTTTTATTCTGTAATTGCTTAAAGTTGGAACTGTCAAAAGTTACAATTCTTAGCTTTGCCTTCTTTGACGGTTCTTAATCTAAATTGTCTCTGCTTAAAAATGTTTGCGGAAATTACATAAACTCAAGTAATTACTACAACTTGACTATAGATACGGATGTAAGTAAAAAACCTATCCAGATTCTAGGTTAATCTTACAGCCTGCCGGGGCTGCGGGACTGTTCGAAAGAGATACCGCGGCCCCGGAACACAAAGGGCGATGAAGGAACATGCATGGGTTTTTGTCAGTACAAGTCTGACACTCCCTCCTACTCCGCCCAGAGCGGGAGGAGTCATTTGATGATCTCCCATCCAAAAAAAAGGCTAATCTTACAAGAGACATTAAGGATGTTTTTTTGGAAAATCTTAATAACTGAACCAGGAATTTTTGCAAGTTATTTCTCACTAGCGGACGTCACGTGGTTTCACCCGCGTAGTTCCCGTTCCCGTGGGAGTACGGGGATAAAATATAGCTTATGTAACTCAGGGTGAATGTAGCTTTCTAATAGTGAAATAATTTTTGAAATCGGCGCTGTAGTTTTTGAGTTTATTCATTACAAACATACACACACAAAAATACAAATCTTTCCTCTTTATAATATTATTAATGTAGATAGAGTATGAGTTTACTCGTAAAAAAACACACAAGCAGCCGGTAAGTTTTCTACTTCTGGGACCTCCTCTGTGTCTGGAGTCATCGTCTGCTAAGCCTTTTCCCAACTATGTTGAGTTCGGCTTCTGAATACCAGTATTTTACATGGAGCGACTGCCTGTCTGACCTCCACAACCCATTTACTACTGGGAAATACGATACCCCTTAGTAAAACTGGTTGTTAGACTTTCGGGCCACTGACTACCAGTAACGACTGTCAAAGATCCACAAATGACAGCCGAGAGCAACGGCTTAACGTGCTTTCCGAGGCAGAGGATGCTCGGTATGCAATTTTTGATTACCCATTCACGGGCCAATCTAGGAAAGAGAGGCTTTTTTTTTTTTTTTTCGGATGGGATATCATTAAAAGACTCCTCCCGCTCTGGGCGGAGCAGGAGGGAGTGTCAGACTTTTACTGACTAAAACCCATCCATGTTCCTTCATCGCCCTTTGTGTTCCGGGGCCACGGTATCTCTTTCGAATAGTCCCGCAGCCCCGGCAGGTTTCGGTCCTTGCGGACCCCTTCCTTATTGCTGACTCTCTAAGCGCGGTTTAACCTTAAGATCGACTCGGGCGGCTGTTAATATCCGCGAGCTCCTAAGCTCTCTCAGTAAAAGAATTTATGACACAATCCACCAAGCTGTCCTGTAGGGCTATTACGTCTCTCTGTTGACAGCTCGAAATGATAGTAACTGGGCTCAGTGTCCATCAAATAACTGTCAAAAGGTTGGCTTCGTATTATGTATGACCCTGTTAGTCACCGTAAAGTGATATCCACTCAGTGTGATACGTAATATCAATATTATGACATTCACGGTTGTCATTAAAGTTCGGTGTACAACCGAAGCTTGATAGTCACTGGATTTCAGAAAGATTCGTAATAGCCCTGCTGGTTGGCGGATCTCATATTTTTTTAAGGAACATCATTCAGGAATTTTAGATCATCAGTTTCCCTCTTCCGTTATCTCTGGCTGGTCTTCTGCCTATCCTTGAAAGTGCAAAACAACAAGGTCTCTTACCAGATATCTGAGCGTGACTTGCGTGACAGTCTTCCCATACTTCTTGGCTATCGCCACCATGGTCGGGTTGTTGAGCTTGGGCTCGGGGCTGTTCGGGGCACTTCGGGAGGGCACCATGGTCCCGAACGGGGAGTACGCCGTGATCAGCACGTTGTGGGACTGGCAGAAGTCTACCAGCTCCTTCTGGCCCAAGTTGAGGTTGATCTGGAAGAAGATTTATATAATTTAAGAGATCGTATCACAGATAACTTCCTTTAGAACTTCAACGCCCCAAATCCACCGTTTTTCTTTGTTGTTTAATTTTAATGTAGCCAGTCACACTCGCGCTATAAACGCGCTATCCAAATCGGTTCATCCGTTTAAGAGTTACGAAGGAACAAAGAAACGGACATACATACACAGAGGTTAAACCCATAGCCCCCCTATTGGGCTTCGCCGCTGTCGGGTGAAAAGAGAATTGACTCGGACTTACTAATCAGACTTTTTATTGAGAATATCACATTCTTGAACGTCAAAGCTTTCAAATCCTGAAAGAATAATAAATGCTGCCCAGCTAAAACACTAGCGGTAAAGCGGCGTTTGGTAAAAGGAAGGCGTTATTGTGGGACTGTGTTATGGAATTTAGACGTTCGAAACTGATGCTCTTAGTTTAAATTTAACTTGTATGGTGTACACACATGCATAATCAGCCTATAATGTCTCCACTGCTGGGACACACGGCCTCCTCTCTATGAGAGGGAATGGGTTATAATCCACCAAGCGGACCAAGTGCGGGTTGCTAGATGTCATATGTCTTCGAATTATTGGTTCTAGAACATTTTCCTCACGATGTTTTCCTGTACACATATTTTAGAATATTCTATTCTATTCTCTGCCTAATTTGAATTGATGGCTTTTAATTGTTGAAATCTCACCTCAACCTGGTTGGTCACCGGTGGAACCTTGCAGTTCTTCAGCAACCTGTCCATCTGCTCTACATTGAAATTGGACACTCCGATGCTCTTCACCAGACCCTTGCGCAGTACAGACTCGAACCCGCGCCACGTTTCCAGGTAGTCGATCTTCTCGTCCACTCCGTCCTGCTGCAATTTAAAAAGAATGGTTTTTAGTGTGAGGGGTTCGTGGCAAAATAACTTCTGAAACTTAGTAGTAACCTGTCTATTACACTCGTTAGCGTTTTGCGTGGTTATGGAATAAATGACACAAAGATTTGAGGTTGCGGGGGTTCGAAATCACGACCTGGTCGACTGCCGCCATTACAAAAACGGAACCGTTTAGTTCAGTTGTGCCAGTACTAAAAGCATTTTCAGCTTATAATGTTCCCACTGCTGGGACACACGGCCTCCTGTCTATGGGAGGGAATGGGCTATAATCCACCACACTGTCCCAGTGCGGGTTGGTAGATGTCACGTGTCTTCGAATTTTTGGGTCTAGGACGTGCCCGTTTCCTCACGATGTTTTCTGTCACCGTTTTGTGAGCAGTGGTCATAAATAAATGACTCAAAGTAATGCGCCTGTCTAGGTTCGAACCCACAAAACAAGCCACCGATTCCTCGGAGCTCGCGTGCGGACTATAGCTATAGCTGGATAGTAGCTTTAATTGAATTTTCTCGGGCAAAATGGGAGTAACAAAACGAGTAATATAGAGGCATAGAAGACATGCTGCGCCGACCCCAAATGAATTGGGATAAGGGCAAGAGAATAAATAACGCTGGACATTACACACAGCGCCATCTAGTGCCACATTAAGCTACGAGGCTTGTGTCGTGGACACCAGATAGTTGATATACATACATACATAGATACTTTTTGTTTGTAAATACATACTTATTATGCATATAAACATCCATGAATCGGAAACAAATGTCCATGCTCATCACACAAACATTTGCTCCTACCGGGATTCGAACCCGGGACCCTAAGAACGTAAGGCAGCCTTACTACCGCTGCGCTATTCGGGTCGTCAAAACAATGAATGATGATGTCCGAATTCACGCCCACATTAGACCAGTTATAAGATTCTTAGATGAACTCACCGATACAGACATGGGCCAGTGCATCAGCACCAGGTCGATGTACTCCAAGTTCAGGCGCCGCAGAGACCCCCGGACCGACACCTCCACGTCAGCCTCACGGTGGAAGTGTTGCCACACCTGCAGAAATGAAGACGGGGTGTAGTTGAAGAGAAAGATCATAATGTGTCCTCGCCCCTTGTTCGAACCAGCCCGAGATGCTGAGCAGAAAATAACGATATCGCTAAGATCCAGCCTGTCCCTTTGCTGCTCTCCCCTAGCGACGCCCTAAGCCGAGGCCACGCAGGGGTGCCCTTAGCGCACAGTCGCTTAGATAATAAGTTATTTGCCCTGGCTGAAGGCCCTACACACAAGGCAACCACAAGATAGTCCGGTTAAGCAGAAGTTAGGATCACAGTAAGGCGCGATGTAAATGTGTATCTCTGCATACCTCATCAAACCTGTGATCTTCAAATGGCTATGCAATGGTAAATAATTCACCCGTATTTCACCAATTATTTTCAAAACCCATGTAATTGTGAGCAATCCTTCTGCCAGATCGGGATTCGGTCCTAAGACAGTCCACTGTTATAACATAATACAACATCTCGAGCTAATTATTTGTAACGAATAGGCTCCTGGCTCGTAATAAAAACTTCTAAATAGAATAGATAGTACCAGTAATCGTAGTCTAATACTCCATCACCTGCCTAGCCCTTTCCCAACTATTTTGGGGTCGGCTTCCAGTCTTACCGGATGCAGCTGAATACCTGTATTTTACATGAGTAACCGCTGGGTAATACGAAACCCCTTGGTGAGACTGGTTGTCAGACTTTCGGGCCACTGACTAACGACTGTCAAAGATCTACAAATTACAGCTTAGACCAACGGCGGTATCTAATGGGTGGGCACCCATCCACGGAACAACCTAAACAAGCACAGCTTAACCTTATGATCGATCCGAGCGGCAGTTATTATTTAGCCACGAGCTCTCCCTCTCTTTCTATGATAAAACCTAACCTTCAGATAACGGCGCAAATACAATAATTTAATTGGTAATTATGTGTTTGAGCCGTTTGGAGTTGAAACACTAGGGCCATGGGGTCCGAGTGCCCACCTAGTATTTCGAGAAATCGCCAAGCGGTTGGTCGTCTCTTCACGTGATCAGAGGGCGGGCCTATTTTTTGGCCAAAGAATCAGCATTGCCATCCAACGTGGCAATGCTGCCAGCGTTCTGGGCACTTTTCCTATTGACAGTGATGTGGAAGAAATTTTTTGACACCCTTTAACCTTTTTGTTACTTGTACATATTTTTATTATTATTTAGAGTTATAGTTTGTATACAGGGTGTTAAAGTAGTCGCGTGCCATAGCTTAGGGGTGAGTTCAGTATCGATAAAGGAACCCGTAAAAAAAAAAAAACAAAAGCAAAAAAAATATTGCAAGAACAACCTAATTTAGACAAGGTACCTACTAACTTCAAATAGCAATATAAAATAATTTTAATTCTAAACGATTGCTATTCGAAGTTTTTTTTTATTTTATTTTTTTATCTATTTGGTACACCAACAGCAATACATACAAATATTTAATGTAAAACAATGAAAATAACATAAAATGCTGGTATGTATGCCTATTATAGGTATACGCAGCATTCACCATAAGACAACAAACAAATCTTTTTTAAATCTTAATAATAAAATTCAAATACAGTATAAAATAAAATTTACATAATGCTAAATGAAATGATATGGATTATGATGATATACATAAATGCATTATGAGTGTGATATCTAAAGATTTACATTTTTGTTTAATGGTTGCGCAGTTGTAAATGTGTTGAATTGACAGAAATTAGTTATTAAAAGGTAAATTAGTGCTCTCCCGTACCTCAGAAACTGATCTTCTAAACTATAAGGGAAACACCGAATAAATCGGTTTCCAGTGATGTGTGGGAGCTGTTATAGTTTCTACATATTCTGAGCAAAGGAGCATTGAGACCAAGGTTTGATTTGCGAATAGGGATATGAAACAGTCTGGTGATGGGATATCTAGGAGGTTTTGAAGGGACTGAATATGAAATTTGCTCAACTAAATCACTGCATTTTATGTAGTTTAAGTTAGTAGGTACTAAATTAGGTTGATCTTGCAATATATTTTTTTTGTTTTTATTTTTTTTGGGAAATATTTTTTTTTGCTTTTGTTTTTTATTTTTTACGGGTTCCTTTATCGATACTGAACTCACGCCTAAGCTATGGCATGCGACTACTTTAACACCCTGTTTAAGTAGTGTAATTATTCAAATAAAAATTCTCCTTCAGATTCGAATAACCCTCTTCAAGACATAACTTGATACTAACCTTGGTAGTGATAAAAAGTTCTTCCCTCTTCACGACGCCATCTTTAATCTTCTGCTGTATGATCTTGCCGACTTCCGGTTCCACTCTGTAGAGGTGAGCAGTGTCTATATGTCTGTAGCCGATGTCTATGGCATAAGAGAGGGCCTCCATCATTTTTGGCATTCCTGTGGCGCTGAACTCGAACTGGAAATTGATTGTTGTGAAAGTTAATTTAACTTCTTTTCGTTTGGGAAAGTAGATAAAAAAACAGCATCGAAAAATATTTTATTTAATTTCTTGTGTCTGTACACCGTGATCTGTTTCGATTTTGTTTTTTTTTTTATATAGCTACAGATATCGTGATCAGTGGGTAACACGAGAAAATCGGATCACGGTATCAGTGGATACAACTCCCCGTGATCCGTGGCTAACGTGATCAGTAGGGCTATTACGTATCTCTGTTGACAGCTCGAAATGATTGTAACTGGGCTCAATGTCCATCAATTAACTGTCAAAAGGTTAGTTTCGTATTATGTATGACCCTGTTAGTCACCGTAAAGTGTGACCACTCAATGTGATACGTAATACCAATATTTTGACATTCACGGTTGTCATCAAAGTTCGGTGTACGTGTACAACCGAAGCTTGATAGTCACTGGATATCAAAAAGATACGTAATAGCCCTGCTGATACTGTGATCGGTGGAGACAAACCCTAATATTTCGTGTCTTTGATGTCCGTCCGCCATGAATGTCAGTATTTTGATACTTCAAAGTCAAAAGTCAAAGTCAAATTTATTTGCATAGATTGCAGGTACATAAAATAAGTTGTTACAGTAAAATGGGTGAGCCTTGTACAATCTACCTTATATTAGGCATGCAAACATTAATTTAAATTATTATCTAATCAATATTACAAATAAAATGAAATTATAGTTAACGGTTAAAACAATAGTCGGCATAGTACATTGAATAATAATTAGAGAAACCTCGCAAGAATGTCAATATTAATTAAATTAAGTCAAATTATTCCATACAACTATTAAATTACATGTCAGTGTCATTTAAAAAGTAATTTACTGAATAATAACATTTTGCAATTAATAGTGATGTCAGTCTCTCTTTAAAATGTTGTATTGTGTCATTTTTAATTATATTGGGTACTTTATTAAAAATTATTGGTCCCATACTAATAACACTTTTTTTGAGCAGAGCCGTATTACATCTCTCAACATGTAGTAAGTGTTTATACTGACTTCTTATACGTCTCTTCCTAGCCTCTGACACTGAGGTGATAAGGTGCATGTTACATTTAACGAAGTGTGCTATTTCTAGTATATATGTATATACACGGGAAAGTTAAAAGTTTTAGGGACTTAAACACAGGAACGCAACTATCCGTCACTTTCATGTTAAGTATTGCCCTTATACATCGTTTTTGAGCTTTGAACACCTGTTCTCGTAGGGTGCAGTTTCCCCAAAAGATTATTCCATATCTTAAAATGGACGCGACTAGACCATGGTATGCAACTACTGTTGTGGTGACGCTTACCTTTTTCGCTAGATTATGTAGGACATACGCGGATACGCTCAGTTTTTTACAGACTTCCTCTGCTTGAGGTTTCCACGTCAACTGGCTATCTATTGTTCCACACTACAATTATTATATTCAATCACTATCTTCGGTACTGATGTGCGTTGATAATTTTACGAGATTACTTAAACGAGTGTGGCTAAACAAACCCTAAAAAAGCGACTATTTTCTAGATTTTTATGGTTTTACTGGGAAATTATCTTCGTATTCTCCGCGCTTTCAGTTGCTAAAGAGTTAAATTCTGTGAATGATATAATATTTAGGCATAATACAGAATACACCCGTATCTATAAACAAATCTAAATGATTACTTGAGTGAAAGTAATTATTTAAGATACGATTTGGGTTCTATAGTTCAGTAATTGCTTGAAGTTAGAACTGTCGAACGTTAGAATTCTTAGCTTTGCTTACTTTGACAGTTCTTACTTTGTTTCAATTCTTATCTATTGCATAAAAATGTTTGCATAAGTAAATACTTAAACTCAAGTTATTACTTTGACTTGACTAAGATACCAGGAACATACATTTTAAAGGTTCATTTCAAAACAATAATGTTACAACACAAACAGCCATAACCCACCCGTAACCAACACCATATTACAACAGAATTAAACCCACGACACTTAGTACAGCAGAAAATAGCTCAACCACTGCACCAAACATGCCACCAAATCAGTTAGATCAAGGCCACATTGCTAGGTGCTTCGCTTAGACCACGTCCAGACACTCAGATGATGCGACACGCGATTGCTTCGCTTCTTTCCTTCGCGTGACTGCCGTTTCGTGGTGAGTCGTGGCATGCACTCCTTCATTTGATTTCTTGAATTCGCTAACATGTGTTGCTTGCTGTTGATGTGTTGCTAGCGTGAATGTCGTGGCCAAACGGTTAGTAAACAAATAAAGCGAAACACACATAACATGCAAAAAGTATACCAAGGTATATTTACTAACATTAAACGGCTTGTCCGGGCCCGCATCTTCCTAACGTAAAAGAAAATGCAAAACAAAATATAATACACATGCAAATTAATAAATACAATAAAGGAATATTACGAACAGCAATGTTAAGGTGGATGCTCCAACCAGCCCGCGAAATTCAAATTTTCTTACGTTTTTTTCAATTTGCAGGCCAGTGCTACGTTCTATGTTGATTTAAATATTCCTCGCGACTGTATATTTTAATCAACATACAACTTACCTACCCTGAGGCTTTCACATTTAAGAGAGATAAACTAAAATTATCTTGGAAAACCAAACCAGCAAAAATTGACTGCAACAGTCGGGACCCATTAAATAATCTAGACTAAAATCATTACATCCAATATGGGTCCTGACTGTTGCAGTCAATATGTCCTGTTTCCTGAACTTGTTTTTTTCTTTTCAGATTTTATTTATTTAAAGTTATTAGTTATTTTTAATTAAGCAATCCGGTTTTTTAATTTTTTAAATTATTTTTTTGATAATCTAACTGACGTACTAATTAGATTTTTTTGTCGTCTCGCCTATTTAGGCATTCCAAGAACAACAGGTTTACGGGTGCAATCAAAACTAGAAACTAATTCCACTACTCTATTTATTTGGGCAACTGAGGCCAAGTTACCTTCTCGTCCATACCCAACCAGGTACCGTAGCCCACCGCTGGGATCTCCCGGCCGTCGTTCAGTTTGAATGATGGAATATTTACCTGAAATTGCAAAAAAAGGGTTAGTTGGAATTTTTAAGAGGCAAGAAAGACATTTCCAGGCGATTCGAGGACAACCTTCGCCCCCCACCACACTGGACCCGAGAAGGCGCCTCTTTAGACCGGACCCTGGAGCGAGGGCTGCAGGTCAAGTGGACTAGTCCGGGGTAGCGGAAGTCGCATTTGATCCCGCTGCTCCTGACGCAAGTGTACAAGTAGAGTGTGTGTGTGTCTCATAGCGAGTGAGACAGACTTATTCTGTTGTTCTCTGAGTGAATTCACAAGGAATGCTTTGTTTGTAATTAGTTATAGGTATTAGTTATAAGGAACAATTATGTTAAGTATTCATTAAAAAGACAAAAAAGACACCAGATAATCATCATGATTCTCCTGCCCTTATACCAATTCATTTGGGGTCGCGCGGCATGTCTTCTTCTTCCATACTTCTCTATTACTCGTCATCTTAGCAGTCACCTCCTTTCGTACCAAATCATCCCACACAGTCCATCCATCGTTTCTTTGGTCTTCCTTTACTCTTATACCCATCTAATAGGCGAGACGACAAAAAAAAATCTATTTAGTCCGTCAGTTAGATTATCAAATAATATTTGACCCTAGTTTTTTCTTTTGTTACGTAAAACAAAACTGAGGAAGATATGACGCTTTTAAAATTATCAATACGTCACTCCGTGCTATAATTTTTAGCTAGTTCTGACGTCAAGAGCCCCCACTCCCGAGTTTTGATGCGTTTTATCTTTGTCAATATTCTTTGATTTACAAAAACAAAAAATACGTGTCCATTAATTTGCAATACTCTAACTGACGGACTAAGTAGATTTGCAATTTTTTGATACTGTCATCATGCCTATTCTGCAGTCATACTAAACCCAGATATGGCAAGAAAGCTTGTCATATCTTTAAGAAAGACATCCGATAGTAACTTGAATGATGGACACTACTGAAGATGCTAAACTTCTAAATTCGGACCGGCCATATTTAGATTGCCACCGACACGCTGGAAAGGATCTTCTTACGGGTGTATATTTAGACATGGACTGATTGCAATCTCTCTCCATGTCTAAGATTAGATTTTAGTAATTGACATTGCGGGAATATCCTGGATGAGGCACAAGAGCGTGAAGTTTGGCACAAACAAAGAGGGTGACACCTGCAGTTGTTCGTTCTTGGCTTGTTATTTGGTGCGATGTAATAGTACATTATGATATAAGTGCGGTAAGTTGAAAATTACAGCCGAGGCGATATTGCTTGCCCGAGCCGTAGGCGAGGGCGATAAAAAAGCAGAGGCTGTAATTATCAAAGCGCACGTATGTCATACGACGTTTTATAACATATTTGCGAGGAAATAAATAAAATAAATAAAAACAACACAGCGAAAAGAAAAAGCGCGCGGAATAATTTTTACTTGTTCACAAATTAGCGAGGCGCGCGCATCAGCGCTTTTTTTTAAGGCAAAGACACAAAAAACAGCCAGTATTACTAATGTGTTTTTTTACAGATATGGTTGTAATTTATTGTCAAAATTAATTAAATTAAAGAATTAAATGTTTATGTATTATATTTTATCTCCCAAAGTTAATTTTATTCATAAAATGTTGACCACTTTTCTGACATAAAAACTCTTTGCTAAGATTTAAAAAGTATAAACCGTGCATTTTACTTTACAGCACAAGTAAGTAATGAGATACATTACGATATTGAAATTGGTGGAATAAGAGACCCTTTACGAGCAAATTTGTTATAAATGAATATTTTTGTCATTTGTTACAGATAAATGGTTGTGTTTATTGTCAAAATTAATTAAATTAAAGAATTAAATGTTTATTTATTATATTTCATCTCCCAAAGTTAATTTTATTCATAAAATGTTGACCACTTTTCAGACATAAACTCTTTGCTGAGATTTAAATAAGTACCGTTCGGTTTAGACGGAGCATCTTGATAAACGGTGCATTTTACTTTACAATAACGCACAAGTACGTAATGAGATACATTACGATTTTGAAATTGATGAAATAAGAGACCCTTTACTTAAAATGTCACTTACGGGATATCTTCCGTGATTATTCATTGTTTTTGAGTTCCCGATATTTCGACGCCGTTGCAAGCGCCATGATCGCGGGTTAACTCAATGAATAATCACGGAAGATATCCCGTAAGTGACATTTTAAGTATAGTTATGAACCGTAAAAGCTTAAAACAGTGTTTGAAGAGACCCTTTATGAGCAAATGTGTTATAAAAGAAGTATAACAAAACACTGTGCTAACGAAATGTTACTTATTTATTCATTGACCTAATAGTGGACAGTCTATACAATTAGCTCCACTACAACTTTGCTCACTGGTTTATATTTCACCTCATCATCTAGCTGCCTACCCAAGTATGTTGGGGTCGGCTCCCAGTCTAACCGGATGCAGCTGAATGTCAGTATTTTACGTGGAGCGACTGCATATCAGAATCTGACCTCCACAACCCAGTTATAACTGGGTAATACGATACCTTTTGGGAAGACTGGTTGTCTGACTTTCAGGTCACTGAGTAACGACTGTAAAAGATCTAAGTCAACCATCCAGCGCACCTTAACCTCGATATCTCAACTAGGCAATACAATTGAATATGGACTTGTACCAAAAACTTGCATGATGCTTAGCTACAGTTCTGTGTAGCATAAGCATTCTTCTATACTAACGGATAACAATTTGCCTAGGACGTTTCTTTGTTATGTTTACATCAATAGGGTATTACACCCATTTTTGAAAAGTGTTTCAATTAAATTCGATAGTGCTAATGAACAACTTAAAAATTCACAAAAATGTTTATCAATCGTTAAGTGGCATAGAAATGCATATAAATTTAGCATTTTCAAATTTCGCGCGTAATTTGACGAAAACGCTGGACGCAGTTGACGCCATATTGCTCTGTGGTCATGACGTCAGTTGGGTATGTAAACAAATGCAGTGATATTTGAAGTTGACAGTTGACACTAATTCTATGTTTACATAGCCTTATGACGTAATAACATGGCGACTACTTTAATGGTGTTATGAATAAGATTAAAAAAGCTGAAACCTTTGAATTGAATTTTAAAATTTAGTTTGCTATTTTATGATCTAAAACTAACGTTTTCCGACTGCATTTGCCTAAGCTATCTCAATAATATATTTTTAGATTTTTTCTCATATACAATAAATACCCTATTGTATAACTATCTTATGATGGTAATTATAAATTTCTTACTTTATCGGATCAAGTTCAAAGTTTATCGTTATGTCTACAAGCTGTTGCCCGCGAGTCGCGACCTTCGTCAATGAAATAATATATAATTGCTTCCTTATTTGAATCGGATTTTGTTAACATAAAACATACACCAAGTAACCCAAAGTCTCAGACCAAATAAAAAACCAAGACATAGCGCTGCGAACAATAAAGTGAGGCATGCGCAAAACTACGCCTCGCACTGTGCATGCACGCTCACACGCACACATTTACATCTGTAATAAAACCACTGAACTCCAACCAACTCTTGAGTATATTCCTTATATTACTTCACATTTTATACAAAATACAATAATTATAACACTTATCGGATATCGGACATAGATTCGACTATTAGTCATAACACCACAATTTCTTTCAAAGAACTCACCTCTCTCGGCCGAGTGCCATGCTTTATAAACTACCCCTTCCCGCTACAACATTGACCGTTAGGCAGTGTTGTCATTTCTCAAAAATAAAACGAATTATTAAAATCTTTAAAACCCTACATAATATTAGTTTAGATAGATCACAGCAGATCTTATTCATTAATACATATTTGAAATCATGACACATCAAACTAAAATTAAACTACGCCTTAATAAATGCACACATGTTTACGAAACCGGCCTCACTTCTCTATTTCCAAAGTTCCGTCTATTTGGTCTGAGCCAAAATGAATCTGTTTTATGTCGTCATCACTATCTCAGGTCCAGTTGATAACCACGCAGTCTAGCTTACTGGGCCTATTTGGCGCAGCCGAATTTCACCCCAAGTTTATTGCCTAGTAACCAATTAAAGTTGTTCAAAACCTAATTACCTAACCCGACTGGACAGGCCCACTCAAATCTGTGTGGTTCTTTCTTCAAAAGACCATCTCAGACACTAATCTGCATAGTCCTCATGTGAATAGGCGAGACGACAAAAAAATCTAATTAGTCCGTCAGTTAGATTATCAAAAGATATTTGACCCGTGTTTCTTCTTTTGTTACGTAAACCAAAATTGACAAAGATATGACGCTTTTAAAATTCTCAATACGTCACGCCTAGGTATAATTTTTAGATAGTTCTGACGTCATGAGCCCCCACTCCCGAGTTTTGATGCGTTTTATCTTTTGTCAATATTCATTGATTTACAAAAACAAAAAATACGTGTCCATTAATTTCCAATACTCTAACTGACGGACTAAATAGATTTGCAATTTTTTGATACTGTCGTCATGCCTATTGACCAAGATTATGTCTGGATTTCAAAAGACCCTATGACCTCTGAGTTTGTTTCGGCTGTTTCTTCTCAGAGTAGTCAGGTACGAAACACCGGCCCCATCTAGCTTTAAAAAATTACGTGTAAAAGTGTTTGTAAAAACCTACTTGCAAAATAAACATCATTTATCATTATTGTTTGCTCTTCCTAATTTGCATGCTACAAAGTACCAACACACCTTAAGCTAACCTTTCATTTATAAAGTGGACGTCATAGCGAGCTGTTTACTAAGCACATTCAATTAGAATAAAAGAGACCTACCTGGTACTATTTACATCATGTCTTGTGTCTGTAGACTAATTACTTAGCACTACAAGAATGCTCCGTTCACGACCTCAGGTGGCGCGATTTCCAAGTGAGACACGGGAATTGCATAATGCTATTACACTTGGTCACGCCACCTGCTACGATCCTCACATACTCCTTGCGCCTCGTCCACGTTCATACATCTGGGGGCCTACCACGAGCTCTTAATGCGATCCATTTTAGGACCTAAACTGAACTGTTCTTCTAATTCGTACCATGACGTCAGTTTAACGATTCAATTTAGGCCATGCCATCTGACAGCGATTGACCCCAAACTGAGTCGCAAATTTTGGTTTCATTCATTCAATTTTGTACTTGTTTGGTACCATGACGTCCATAGAGCAGCTCAACTGAAACGCTCAACGGTCAAAATAAGCGATTGAAGGTGAATTATTGACGAAAATAAAGTTTTAAAACCAATGTAAGTGTACTTTAATCTTTCTTTTAAAGTCTAAAACACCTACCTATTTATATGCCTTTTTTAACCGCATTTGTTTTCTTCTAACAGATGTCTGATGAACAGCTTTAGTTTGAGTTTTTTGAGGAAGATTATACTAGACTATACTTGCTTCTGAGCGTGTCTGAGACTAAAATGTGCGCGACACAAAGTTATTGAATAGCGTTGTCTCTTTTCACCAAAAATGTTTCAAACGCGGTTCAGCCACAAATTGCGATCTTTCATTCACTTTTAACGATCCAAATACCCCTGAGCGTATTGGACGTCATGGTACGAGTTTGAGCGATGCAGTTTAGGAACCTAAACTGAACTGTGTTGCTTTTGAATCGTTTTTAATTAGGTCATGGTAGGTCTCCTGGGTGTCGAGTCTGCTATTACAATAGTGTCACAATGATCTATCATTGATTTCATAATTGTTGATCGATGACAAGGGTCATTTTGCTAAAAATTCGTAATCTGCTAAATTCATAATGGTCGATCATTGTTCGGTCAATGGTCTCGTAATAGAATTGTGTTATAATGACATTGTTGAATTGCCAATTTGCCATCATTAAAAAACCTTTATAAAAATGATTTTCGAAAAACTAGAATTAAATTTGAACATCTAATAATGCCAGATGTCATTTATATATGTTTTACATATTATTTATTAGTGTTCTATGCAATCTGAAGTAGTAAGAAGTTCGTAAATAGCAAAAAATATTTTTCATCCCCCCATCTCGGAAAGAGTATTTTTGCTCTTCGATATCTGAGTGCAAAAGTCGTTTTTATCCTCTAGAGGATAAAGTAAATTGAATTTAGAACATCGTGTGCACTAAGTTTGTGAATTCAAAACATCATTAAACCTATTTACTTCTACCTCCATGGTGCCGAATTTATCATAGGTACAACCTTTTTTAATTTGTTAAAAACTGAGACTCGGAACCTTCTTGGTGTACTTTTATAATTTGCTTTGCGCGCGCCATTTTCTTGTCAGGTCAATTGTTAAAACCTTAGGTTAAAAACAAATGAAAAACGTAAAATAAGTGGTTTTGGCGACGAAGAAGTTTATTTGACGCCAACAGAATTGACTGAAACTGTTAATAATGCGCAAATGAGCTTTCTTTAAATATAATAGTAGCAGTTATAAAGTAAGCCAAAATAAAATAAAGAAGTATGCAAATCTTAATAGAATTATAAAAAAATGCAATAAATTTAAAAAACAACAAAAACATAGTTCTATAAATATTAAACTAAGAAAAGAACGTGTTTTTCTTATAAAAAAGTTAAGTAACTATCAAACTAAATTAGAGGACAGTAAGAAGTTTTATGAAATAGACACTCAAAACTTACAGTATGAAATTCAAGTACTAGAGCGTCAACTACAGTCATATTATGCAAAGTATGTAAACTCTCAAAAACAAATTAAGGATCACATTCTCGCTGCAAATGAGTTAGTCAATAGTTGTAATAGTAATGCAGACCATGTTAACATGATAACCTGCAATAACACTCAATGTACATCACAAAGGGAATCCAGCCCGGACACTCTCCTACCTGAGGTAGCGGAGGACCCAACCCGGTTAGGCAGTGTTCCGGACTGTATCCCCATTCAAAATTCACCAGACATTGATCAAGGTTCATCACAGGTAGAACAAACAGATAGTAGTTCTCTCCCTTGTTGTAATACACATTGTTGCTGCTCCATTATGTTTTCTGATAGTTTAGGAAAAGGGTTAGGAAAATTAATTAGTAACAATCTGAGTCATTCTTCTCAAAACTACTGTACACCTCAGGCTTCTTACAACCAGATAATGTCATCCATTACTCAGAAGGAATTAGATCCTAATGCTACTGTAACTGTATTTGTTGGTAATAGTTTGAACGTAAAAATTGATGATATCACTGACAATGTCACTCAACTGTTGAAACTAAATTGTAAAAAAATAATTCTGTGTGCCTTTCCTTATTTTGAGAAGTTGTCAGGCAAGCAAAATCATTACATCCATAACCTAAACAATCGCATGTGTTTATTAGCTAGTCACTATAGTGACAGGTTGACATTTTTCGACACTAACAGTTTCGTTCAGAAATTGAAGTCAACGAGGAATAATGCGTACTTGCCTATTAGTTTTAGACGTCAAATAGCTCGGCTATTAGCTTTTAATTTAAACTCAGACATAAGAGGTATGTCGCAGTTTTTTGTAAATAGGTCTACGGAAATTAGTAATTATACTAATTGTAATTATACACATATTAGCTTAGATTTAAACTAGTCATTAGGACAATAGAAGGTACGAGTGACAATTTAGTTAAACCTGTCAGTGTCAACTATGGGGTATCTTCTAGCTCTCAATCAATTAATTGTAATAAAGGGGCTGAGCAGAATTCCTTGAAATTGTTTCACCAAAATATTCAGGGATTTTCATCCAAACAATTAGAAATAGAACTATTTTTAGAAAAAACCAAGTATGATATTATCTGCTATATTGAACATTGGATGAAAGATTATGAATTAATGCAAATAAATTATGAGAATTACATCGTGGGCAGTTGCTATAACCGGAAATCTAAGATGCGTGGGGGTTCATTAATCTTAGTTAAAAATTGTATTAAATCTAAGTCTCGTAATGATATAGTCGATCTATCGGTTGAACATAGCATTGAATTATCTTGTGTTGAGCTAGATAAGCATGTAATAGTGTGCGTTTACAGACCCCCTAATTACCTTAACTACTCTATCTTTGAGTCAGTAATGGAAGATGCTTTAGCAAAGCTTGTAACTGGTAATAAACCAATAATTATCTGTGGTGACTTTAATGTTAATATCTTAGAGAATAATGTAAATAGCAGTAGATTTTTAAGTCTCTTTAGATCATTTAATTTGTCAAATGTGTTTTCAGAACCAACTAGAATTACTACTAATACTGCTACATGTATTGATAATGTTTTTTGTTGCTGTGAGTACTTAGATAAATCCATCGTAAATTACCTTCCTTCTGATCACAGCGGTCAGACCGTTGCTTTCGCGTCCAATATACAATTACAAAGAATTCAGATTCAATCTAGACAAATAACACCCAGCAATTTGGACAAGTTTAATAATAATTTAATTAGCAAGCTAGGTATACCGGGCCATATTATAAACAATGTAAATGAATTTTATGAAGAATTCTTTTCGGTAGTGCACACCGAGTTCAATAATACTTTAAAAAAGAAATTTAAAACTATTGGCCCAAAGTTTATTTTTAGTGACTGGGCAACACCGGGTATTAGGAAAAGTAGGGAACGATTGTTTGAGCTGTACGGCCTTAAGCCTTACATCAACACAGAATCTTTTAATAAATATGTTGCTACTTATTCGAAAATTTTTAAAAACACTTGCAAGGTAGCCAAATCCTTATTCATTAGCAACAAGATTAAATTAGCCGATAATAAAATAAAGACGGTTTGGAAAATTATCAACAGTGAAACAAATAGAAATAAAAAACTAAATAATGATTTCACACTAGAGACATCACGTGGCCTTGTGAGCTCCAACAATGAAGTTGCTCAAGAATTTGTAAATTTCTTTACCAGTATCCCACTTAAAACTACAGAAACCTTAAAATCCTCTCCCTTGCTCTCTATTGATTTATTGAAAGCGAACGTTTCAGCCTGTCCAAATGAGTTTGAATTTCAGCATATAAACCCCTTAATAGTCATAAAAGCTTTTAAGCAAATCAAGATCAAATTAACGGAAGATCTATGGGGTATGTCTATCAAAGCTTGTACCTCAATTATTGAGACTGTAGCACCGTATTTAGCCTTAATATTTAATTTGTGCGTGGATCAAGGGGTCTTCCCGGATCTAATGAAATTCAGTAAGGTAATACCGCTTTTTAAATCTGGGGATAGTAAAGACACCAATAACTATAGGCCCGTATCCGTGTTGCCGGTTTTCAGCAAGGTGTTTGAAAAGATAATGCTCAATCAAATGCTTAACCATTTTAACACCAATAAAATATTGCACGAGCAACAGTATGGTTTCACCAAAGGACGTTGTACAACTGACGCCGGTGTCACTTTATTAAAACACATATTTACTGCATGGGAAGAGGCACAAGATGCCATAGGAATCTTTTGTGACCTTTCGAAGGCATTTGATTGCGTAAATCACGAAACCCTGATCTTGAAACTTGAGCATTACGGTTTAGGTAAACTTGCGCTCAGTTTAGTAAAATCGTATTTGAATGATAGACAGCAGCAGGTACAAATAAATGGTGTCAATTCAATGGGTTTAAATGTAAAAATGGGTGTACCACAAGGTTCGATATTGGGTCCCTTCCTGTTTTTAGTATATATTAATGACCTACCCCGTTTATTTAACAACCATCCGCATATGGTGTTGTTTGCTGACGATACTTCTTTAATATTTAGGATAAACAGACGTGCCACTGATCTTGACGACGTAAATAACGCCCTACTGCAGGTCCATAATTGGTTTACCGCTAATAATTTAGTACTAAATGGGAAAAAAACTAAGTGCATTAGATTTGCTCTACCAAATGTCAAAAGTAATGATTGTGACATAATATTGAATCAAGAGAAACTAGAATTTGTCGATAAAACGGTTTTCTTGGGAATCACGCTCGACTCAAGGTTACAATGGGGTCCTCATTTAACATCTCTTGCAGGACGGCTGAGTTCAGCTGCATATGCTGTTAGAAAAATCCGTCAATTTACTGATATTGATACCGCGAGGCTAGTCTATTTTAGTTATTTTCATAGTATTATGTCATACGGTATTTTACTATGGGGACGGGCTGCAGACATCGAGTCTATATTTATTCTGCAGAAAAGAGCCATCAGAGCCATATATGAATTACGTAGACGCGATTCTCTAAGAGAACTGTTTAAGGAAATTAATATCATGACAGTACCTTGTCAATACATCTATGAAAACATCATGTACGTTAGGAAAAATCTGCATTTATTCAGTAAAAGAGGTGACAGACACCACTATAACACTAGAAATAGGGACCAACTAGTTCAGCCAGGTTTCAGGCTTGCTAAAGTAGATTCATCTTTCATGGGGTACTGTTTGAAATGTTACAATAAAATACCTCCCAACATTCTTCAACTGAATGAGACGAAATTTAAATCTTGTATAAAACGCACACTATGTAGGCAAGCATACTATAAGTTGGGGGATTACATTGATGATAAAAATGCTTGGCTACATGCTGGTCCTGCTCCACAACCATAGTTGCAAACTAATTGATTGCACTGGTCGGGCATTATTTGAGTCTATCGACACGGAAAGAAGTAGAAGAAGAATTGATTCCCATGTTAATGTATTGTGGAAGCTGCGGAAGATTGTAAAAATATACCTATTTGCATTGTATAGATTCCAGTTTTTAGTATTATATAATCTCATAGCACATGTGTGAGTACTTTGTACTGTTCAGCCACCACTTACATTTAGTTATCTTTCATTGACTTGAATATGCCTTGGTGGCTAAGAGAGAATGTCATGCTCACTCAAATGTCTCGCTGATGGTGGCGGGTGTGTCGGGTCATTTAATTCCCTTAAATATGGTCGAGTTGTTTGGCGCCGATACATGCGTCATGTTCGTGAACGGGCGCTCTCAGTTGGGACTGGTCATCTCTTGGCTGCCACGGTTCGTTCATTTTAATTACTTTTATTTTTTTTTAAATTTTTGATTTATTATTTTACTCTGGACGCTCTTTAATGTGCACGTCTTTCTACATCGTTCTCACATATATGTATAATCTCAACATGAATGATGTAACCAAGATTTTGTAACAATATTTTGATTTAAAAGAGTGTCCATGGAGTTTCTTGCCCGTTCTTCTCCATAGAGATCTACGTTAGGGAACGGGCAACTACAGTACTTTCTCAAGTTATTATGCCTTGTGACTGTGACTGTAGCTTTGCTTTTATTGTATTTTCGACTTTCAAAAGTGCCGTAATGGTCTAATTGAAATAAATGATTTGAGTTTGAGTTTGAGTTTGAGTTTCTCCCTCAACAATCACGCGAGAAGGATTTGAAACAGTACGATATTAAAAAAATTGAAAAAAAATAGGTAGAAAATGCCCAAGGCATTAAGTCCGCCTTTGTACAGTTTTTACTTGTGCATAAAGTTTTAATAAATAAATAAATAAATATTACACTCAACTTAACTAACTGTAGCAACGTTACTTTAAATTTTTCTTAATTGTACCTAAGTATTATTTGTTATAATTTAAGTCAAAATTTTAGCAGATTACCGCGTAAGTCATTCATTTGTCATAGTGTACGAGATTACCATTCTATGCCATTTCTTTCAATGGAGTGTCAGTGATTGATCATTGGAAAGTCATAATGACGCCACTATATTAGAAGATTACCAAACTTGTCAAAATCAACAATTATGAGATCAATGATAGACTATTGTGACACTATTGTAATAGCAGACTCGCCCCCCTGGCGTCACAGTTTGTATGCCGCCCATGGGCCTCTGACTTGGCTTTACATGCCGTCGAGACATATCTCTCAGCCGTGCTGGTTTCCTCGCGATGTTTTCCTACACCTATGTACCGATATTATGTAATCAAAATCAAAATATTTTATTTCACATAGTCCTACATGGGCTTTTAAACGTTGTGAAAAGGTGCACGGTTCGGTTCATGAGGTCTATCTTAATTTAGGTTTTCGCCCGTGGTCCCGGTCCCTTAGTCCCTCGAAGGGACCACGAGTATTTTTTCGCCCGTGGTTCCTTCAAGAAATATATGTATACTGCCGAAATAAATTGTACTTAGATATTTGAAATGCAGTCATTGACATTTTTATTCTATTTTATGTCACGTTTTTACATGAATTTACATACCTACTTAAATATACATTTGTGACAGAAAGTGGGTGTATTTTTCTTAAATCCTTTATGGGCGGCAGGGCACCGGGTTCGTAGGCCGACGAAGGAGGCCGGCGGAGGCCCGGCACTTCGGGGACAGAAGTCAAAGAGTGTTATTTAATATGCGAGCGAAGCGAGCGCGTGTTATAAAAGCTCCGTAGTCCCATCCAGGGACTACGAGAAGGGACCACAGGCGAAAAAGGCTTAATTTTTCATGGGAATCAACTGTTTTGTTATGGACATGTGATGAGGAGGAACGAATCGCATGTAAGTAAAATAGTGATGAATATAAATGTTGACGGATGGCTCTAGAGGGAGAGGAAGACAAAGGAAACGATGGATGGATTGTGTAAGGAGTGATATGGAAGATAAAGGTGTAAATGATAGCGTGACGGTTGACAGAGGAGAATGGAAGAATAAAATATGTTAGCCGACCCATCTACCTTCGTTTATCCACATTAAATAACAACATAGCCACGTAATACGGTAACTACGTCGGTACCTAATCGAGCTAATCACGCCTGTTTTAATCATTTCTTAGTCGACAATCGGATAGTAATTAAGTACTAATTTGCTGCCTACCTTGTAAATTTATAATGCATAGGTACTATCGAGGACACTCCCGCCTGATCACCACTAAGCTAATTTTTGCTTGCACTTACAACATAGAAACGGTCGCTAGCCCCGCCCCGTTGATTATTTGCATAGAAATAATGAATAAAAAAGGTACCGATCGGCCGAGCGCACTGACGACGGAAGCCAAACGAGAGTTATTATTACTTTGATCGCCACAGTTGACGCTTTCGTAATAGGCCTAAACTTTAAGGGGGCGTGACTCGGTGCCTCCGCATGATTAAAAGCGATTTTTTTTTAACCGATCAGGCGGAAAAGACCACTACTGTACATTCGAGGTACATCAGTACAGTACAATAATAATTAGTATTTTATATTTTTTATAAATTTACATAACATTTCGCGTGTTTTAGAGTTACTTGTTTTTTGTTACTAGAGGCCTAGCCTATTGAAATCCACATAGTACAAATCTCGAATAGTACTTCATCATCATTTCAGCCGAAAGACATCCACTCCAGGACATAGGCGTCCCCCAAGTGTCGCCACATTGACCGGTCCCGTGCGACTCGCAACCTTCACCAGGTCATCGGTCCACACCTAGTGGGAGGCCTTCAAACGCAACGTCTTCCGGTTCGCGGTCGCCACTCCAGAACTTTTCGGCCCCATCGGCCATCCGTTCTACAAGCAATGTGCCCTGCCCACTGCCAATTAAGTTAGGCAATTTTTAAAATTTCTCTTGAAAACTACTTAATTATTTTTTTTAAATCCTGCAGGTAGGTAGTGCTATTACTTACCCTAACTTTTGGTTCCAGGTTGAAAATCTACGCACAAGGTAGGTAGTCAGTGGCCCAAAAAGTCTGACAACCAGTCTTACCAAGGGGTATCGTATTAGCCAGTACTAACTAGGTTGTGGAGGTCAGATAGACAGTCGCTCCATGTAAAATACTGGTATTCAGCTGCATCCGGTTAGACTGGAAGCCGACCCCAACATAGTTCGGAAAAGGCTAGGGAGATGATGATGATTTTTAGTTTTAAATGTGTTTTGAATTAAAACTAAAATATTTTGCATAAAATTTAATGTCATGGATTTCCGCAAAGCAATATCTGATTCTTAACTTATCCTAGCTATTATCACCAAAATATTTACGATAAAAATTATTGACGTCTGTGCTATTAATTTATAAATAAAAGACGTAAAGATTGGATGTAGTGGCTTTATAACTAATCTCTGCAATTACGATTTCCAACATTCTGATGATGGAAAGTTACACTCAAAGAGATTTAAAAGACCTATTGGGAATATTTTCATACATTATTTATTATCCCGAACATTTTTTTGATTTGTGACACACGAATGCGCCGTATGACATTAGAGACAGATCGATTTGTTACTATTTTAAGTTGTGTGTAACAAGTAGGTTACGATATTCTAGAGTCTGTCGCTCGTAAATATTTAAATGTCTTTGGCTGTCAATATTTCCGTGGGCCATCTAATGATTTTTTCACGTGAGATGGGAAATGTCGCGGGTTATAGGCGCTACGTGGCCAGTAATAACAAAATATTGTACTTACGCGCGCCATTTTGCAAGCTAGATGTTCCCGCCGTGCAAGTTCACACAACACTGTCTGAATTGCCGGCCGGCTACGTACCGCGGTTTATAAACATTCGACCACAGATTAGATTGGATTATGAAACGTAAACGCAGATACGATATATCTCAGTGTGAAGGCCAATCGCGGGACATAATTTGTATCACGGGATTTATGTAACAATAATGTGCTTATTATAATTTATTTTTAAAGTGAAAAGCAAGCTTAACAGCAACTTGAGGTTGCATGGTAATTTCAGATATTACTCATCCGATTCAAAAAATCTTACACTTAAGGTGACACTAGTCACGGGCTCGAACTCATTAGTGGGCGTGGCCAAAAAGCATGCTGTCTCACCTGGCATCGTGGCCGACAGAGTGAGTTCAGTGAGATGCACGATAATTCATAGTAATAGTGCGCGTAAAAAAATACAAAAAGGCCTTTGGTAAATAGTGTTTTATGAAAAAACCACTGCATTAATCAATTACAAATAAAATTTATTGAATTCTGCGATAATTGTGCTTTGTCGGTACGGACTTTGTTTTGGAAATTTGACACATCTTTTATTACTAACTAGCTGACCCGCGCAACTTCGTCTGCGTTACGTAAGAGAGAGAGAGGCTTAGAGAGAGTGTGAGTCAACCAAAAAAAAAAGCAGATAATATGCTTTAGCGGACTTTTTAAGAGGAACAATCCCGTCATAAATGTATGATTGTTGAGTAACTTTAACCGTTTACGCAGCGCACGGAAAGGAAGCTCTCAAAAGCAATAATTTTTCGCTGTATTTGCAACAATTTTCATTGATGCTTCGCTCCTATTGATTGTAGCGTGATGTTATATAACGTATAGCCTTCCTCGATAAATGGGCTATCCAACACTAAAAGATGTTTTTAACTGGAATCAGTAGTTCCTAAAATTAGCGCGTTCAACCAATCAAACAAACAAACAAACAAACAAACAAACTTTTCTCCTTTATAATAATAAGTATAGATTCAAGTAGGTAACAATTTAATTTCTCGGAATTATATGCAATCATCGTTAAAATATTGTACTATGTTTTTCCAATTTGGGGCTTCCCTCGACAGCCTTAGGTTTTCATCCTTAGACACTCGATGACAGTCATACTCCAGCTAGGTCGAAAGTTCTCATCAAGGTGCATGAATGAGCCCAAACACGATATAGCTTTTTTTTTCGGATGGGAAATCATCAAATGACTCCTCCCGGAGCAGGAGGAAGTGTCAGACTTTTACTGACTAAAACCCATCCATGTTCCTTCATCGCCCTTTGTGTTCCGGGGCCACGGTATCTCTTTCGAATAGTCCCGCAGCCCCGGCAGGCATCGGCCCTTGCGGACCCCTTCTTTTTTGCTGACTCTCTTTGAGGCGTGCGTAGAACACGAACGCTCCGTCGACACGGCCTGTCGTCATGAGACGGACGGACGGCGAGCTAGCCCATAGCTCCCCGTCCACAGGCCCGCGCCTACGGTGGCCGGGGGCCAATACGTGGCTCCCGACGCCCGGGGTGTCTCCCGCTGTGGCCGGGACGTGAGGATCTCTCCCTCTCACGTTCCGCCACCTCCTTCGCTAGCATGACTGCTTCGCAGAAGGAGGTGATGGCATCCCATTCCGTCTCGCTCCGGACCATGTATTGAACCAGGGCAGGGAGAGAGAGGTCGCCGCCGCCGATCGCCGCTTCGAGGACACGGCGGTGCTCCGCCCAAGTGGGGCACACCTCCACAGTGTGCTCCACCGTGGCCTCCGGTCGATCCTCACAATGGAAGAACCCGGGCGTCTCCTCCCGCCCGAAAACACGATATGAGGCCAATAACAATTTAGCTGTAAATATAATCTACGTAAACTGCGTATGGATTATTGATTATTGCGAATAGCATAGCACAGTTCTTGCACGGCAAGAACACGTGGATTTATCAGGCTTCTGGTGTTCGCTATACTTCTTTTTGGAGAAATCATCCTCATCATCATACTCCTGCCCTTATCCCAATTTATTTGGGGGTAGCATGATTGTATTCTTCTTCCTTATGTACTACTCTATTACTTTTTGGAAAAATATTTCACGAAAAAAATAAGAAATGCACACAACTTATACAAAATGAAATATAGGAAATCTCACAGCATCAAAAAAAAAATTAAACAAATCACAAAAAGTGAAAATAATGTTGGAGGGTTTGAACCTGCAACCCCGTAGTTTACAGAGCGGTCATGAAACTGCAAGGCTATTTACTTCGTTGACATAAGCCACAAATAGCCGTTCTCATGTACTTACGTCATGACTGAAACGTCAAACAATTGAAGTATACGGAAATAATGCAAAATTGCCTACCCCCTTAAGGAAGTAGCGTGATAATATATAGTTTAAATATTGAAGAAGCCTATGCAGTAATTTTGACATGATGCGCGCACAAACATTTCGTACCAACTACTTAAACCGAGGAAAGCTGATTTTCTTGAGTTCCGCTATTTTCTGCGTATTCACCTCAAAAATCAAATTTCAAGAAAACTGAGAAATTATATTTACCTGTATTAGATATGGAGTATATGTAGCAACTTTAAAAGGTTACACTTCATTGGTTTTGATTGTATAGGTGTTTGAAGTTTATTAATTTTAAACACAAAACCCTCTTTTTTGCGCCTCTGGATGAGATTTAAAAAAAATGCTAAGACCGGTATTTCTTTATTTTTATTAATAAGTATTTATTCTGAGTTTCATGATTCTAGAACAATCAAAATTTTTTTTTTCATACAAACTTTACCCCCCCTTTTCACCCCCTTTTTCCAAAAAAAATCCAAAATTTCTATAGCCTATATGTTATTCTGAATGTATTTAAACAGATTTGTGAACATTTCAACAAAATCGGTTCAGCAGTTTTTACGTGATGCGCGGTCAAACAAACAAACAAACAATTCTTTTTTAAATGGTTTTAATATGTTCAGTTACTTATTTCAAGTCACCCTGGCTGGTTTTTTTTTTTTAATCTTCAATGAACAGATTTTTTAGTCTCAACGATTTTATTATATGTATAGATTTACGCCTAAAGTTGCGTTAAAATTGGCAATAAAAACGAATCTTTGGTAGCTCGTAACTTTTTAATGGCTTTTTATTTTACTATTCTGCTTCCGCACAGACAAAATATATAATGAGACAAAACGATATCATGTTTAACTTTGGATGTACAGTGTCAAACAGTGGAGTAATATCCCCCCGAAATTTGTATGGAAAAAATGTTGACTAGTGCAACCTTAATCATAGAATGTTTATGGGAACAGTCGCGGGTTGAATCTAGTCAGTATACTGTTTACAATTATGTAAAATTGAAGTATCTGTTTGTAATTTCAAAATATCAGGTTTTTACTGAATGGATATGAAACTACGGTAAATATAATAGATATAATTATACAGGATGTAAACTACCTCATCACGAAGCCGTCAACCAAGCATTCTGTACATCAAACTAAGTAGGTAACTTTACGCAAAAATTATTGCTGGGAAACGACTTTTTTTTTTGGGGTGAAAAATCATGTTTTGTTGTAGAACTCAATGTAACGAACTCAAAACATTGTGCTGATTGATGGATTGAATAGTACGGGGGTCGTGGAGATGTTAAACAATGTGTAAAAAATCTTACACTAAAAACTTGTACCTATTTACTTATGAAAAAAGTTGGAATTTTGACCCCCAATATCTCCGTAACTAGAAGGTTCCCAGGTATGATGTAGAACAAAAAAATGATCGCAATGACGAGGAGAACAAGTGCCTTTCGGCTTCGTTAAGAGGTTTTTTTGCACCCTTTTTTTTTTTTTATTTTACTGTGGGTATGTCTTTCACTTATTGCCGGCAAATCTCCGAACGGGACTTTTACTGGCAGTTAATTACCTAGCAGATGTTATATGGAGTTAACTTACGACCATTTTCAATAACTTACCTACTGTTCGGTTTCGGTAGGTTGCTATCTCTGTCTGTTTGACATTTTGCTGACCGACGCCGATGGTTAGAAACAAAACGTCACAGAAAAGCTTTCTTTGATTTTTCTATGAATCAAGTGACAGGTAGGTCACGCGGATAGGATATTCCAAGCTAACTTTTTTTACAGAAACACCGATAGCTTCGAAACGTGGCATATTTAACTGTAAGTTATAGGTACGTGAGTAAGTTAAAGAAAACGGGCCTAAGGCTAGTTTAATTTTGGAATAAGAATTAGGGTTCCGTGCAAAAAAAAAAAACCCTTTGAAATTGTTAACAAAATCCGATCCGAAGTAATATGTATTTTATAATAATTTCACGGGGAAATTACGTTCGCGGGCAACAGGCAACAGCTAGTCGGTAATTATAAAAATGTCGTACTTACGCGCGCCATTATGCAAGCAGTTCTCTGTTCGGGCGTTCACACAACACTGGCTGAATTGCCGGCCACTTACGTTCGATTTATAAACATACGACCATAGATTAGATTATGTTACGCAAATATGTTATATCTTTGAACTTGGCATGCTTCTTATCGCAGCTGATATTATGTATGTTGGGCTTTCCTAATTCCTAAATCAATGAAAAACAAAGTACTCATTTTTTTGCCAGTCATGTAGGGTCACTGGGTAAACAGTGGATCAGTTGGATACAGTGGGTATCGCATATAGAAATTATAACTTATACTACAAAATAAGGTCAGTGGGTCGTCTTAGGGGCACTATGAAAAAAAGACTTATTAAACTTTCGCGACCGCGTCACAGTTCTAACCAAACCTAACCTATGGATTTCGTTTTTACTTCAACATCGTTTTTACCCGACTGCGCCAAAAGGAGGGTTATGTTTTTCGAGAGTATGTATGTATGTACCATGTATAATTGTTTGGCACGCTCTGTGGCCTGAACGGCTTGATGGATTTTAGCTTGAGAGGTGTCGTTAGATTTGTATTCACTGAGAGAGTGACACTGGGTATATCAAAATAAAAAAAAACAAAATGGCGGATTTTTGGCGGCAAATTCAAATGAAGCACGCTCTGCAGCTTGAACGGCTCGATGGATTTTAGCTTGAGAGGTGTCGTTAGATTCGTATTTACTGTGAGAGTGACACTGGGTATATAATAGTATATTATGATATAAGTGTGGTAAGGTGAAAATGCCTTGCTTGCCCGAGCCGTAGGCGAGGGCGATAAAAAAGCAGAGGCTGTAATTATCAAAGCGCACGTATGTCATACGACGTTTTATAACATATTTGCAAGGAAATAAATAAAACAAATAAAAACAATACAGCGAAAAGAAAAAGCGCGCGGAATAATTTTTACTTGTTCACAAATTAGAGAGGCGCGCGAATCACCGCTTTTTTAAAGGCAAAGACACAAAAAACAGCCAGTATTACTAATAAAGTAAATTAATATTTTTGTGTTTTTTTACAGATAAATGGTTGTAATTTATTGTCAAAATTAATTAAATTAAAGAATTAAATGTTTATTTATTATATTTCATCTCCCAAAGTTAATTTTATTCATAAAATGTTGACCACTTTTCTGACATAAAAACTCTTTGCTAAGATTTAAAAAAGTATAAACCGTGCATTTTACTTTACAGCACAAGTGCGTAATGAGATACATTACGATATTGAAATTGGTGAAATAAGAGACCCTTTACGAGCAAATGTGTTATAAAAATAAAAAAAGAAACAAAATGGCGGATTTTTGGTGCCAAATTCAAAATAACTAATAATTTTAAATTAAACTGAAAAGAAAAAAACAGTCGGGACCCATTAAATAATCTAGACTAAAATCATTAGATCCAATATGGGTCCCGACTGTTGCAGTCAATTTGTCCTGTTTCCTGAACTTGTTTTTTTTCTTTTCAGTTTTTATTTTTTTTAAACTTATTCGTTATTTTTAAGCAGTCGGGTTTGTAAATTTTTTTTAATTTTTTTTTTTTCGACAAACGGTTGGTCGGAGTCAAGACACTTTTAGCCTTATATTGAGGTGTGGCAAAAAAAATCTAATTAGTCCGTCAGTTAGATTATCAAAAAATATTTGACCCGTGTTTTTTCTTTTGTTACGTAAACAAAGATTGACGAAGATATGACGCTTTTAAAATTCTCAGTACGTCACGCCTAGGGAAATTTTTAGCTAGTTCTGACGTCACGAGTCCCCACTCCCGAGTTTTGATGCGTTTTATCTTTTGTCAATATTCATTGATTTACAAAAACAAAAAATACGAGTTAATTAATTTCCAATACTCTAACTGACGGACTAAATAGATTTGCAATTTTTTGATACTGTCGTCATGCCTATTATATTGCATTTACTGTGGGTACGCCAATAGGCATAATAATGAAAAGCCACTTTTGTCCTTGTAGTAGAGTTTTGTGTGAAAGATCGCGTCCGGGGAACTGTTTCCTGGATGGCTTATGTCCTGAAAAAATCGAATTGGTCCGTCATCGTCAGTGAGATTTTCAGTATCGTCATTTGTTACGTAGACCAAAATTGACGAAGATGCGACGCTTTTAAAATTCTCAATACGTCACGCCGTGCTATAAATTTTAGTGCGTTCTGACGTCACGAGCCCCTATATACTCCCGAGATTTGATGCGTTTTATCTTAGTCAGTATTCATAGATTTACAAAAACAAAAAATACGTGTCCATTATTTTCCAATACTCTAAGTGACGGACTAAATAGATTTGCAATTTATTGATGGTGGAAACTTGCCTATTCTATTAAGAATGTATTTCGGCTACCATTAGCGTTGCTGTGCTCCGGCCTGAAGGGAATGTGTTGGTGCCGAGGCCGCGAGGTATGTCAGGCACATTGGGCATTTTAGCCTTGTCTCCCTTTGATGGCAACACATTTATAATGTCTCGGGTTCTGGTATGCAGATCGTAAAAGAAAACTCAGGCAATGTAGAAAATAACAATTTTATAATGCTATATACTACACATTAACAATTAATAATGTCTTAAACAAAAGCGTAAACATACGGACTTTGACCAAAGCTGGTAATACCCTGGCTATTACAAAAAATAGCTAGAAAAAAGTCTAATCAATATCCAAGTTAAGTCCATTCTTCCAAACAAGAAGTGACTTAGGGATCTCCATTTTCTCTGGAATCTTGTCGAAGGGGTAGTTCTGGTAATCTTGGAAGAAGAAAGGTCTGACTGTGCGGAACCCATTGTCGAATTTAGCGAGCGTCTCCACGTCAGCTTTGTCCAGGGTGAAGTCGAATATGGACGCGTTGTCCACGACGCGGGTTTTTGTCACCGTTTTTGGTACGCTGACGATTCCACGTTGGTACTGGAATTGAAAAATATTATTAGCTGTTAGAATTTACATGGTGAAATACATCGACGCACAAACGATTCAGTTACATCATTCCGAACCTTACATATTTCGACAAAGAACCCAGGGCTTCGCGCTCAGCAGGGGAGTGATCCACCTGCGGTTAACCGCACAACCATGGTAAGAATTTGACATCAAATTGACCTAGATTGATCGACCTAGATTGATTGTCCTAGAAGTAGCAAGTTTTCATAGTGCATGTCATTCCTCCAGGGATAACCGTAAAATCGTGGACAGCAACTAAGTAACTGGCGTTTACTAATACCTTCCATAAGTCGAATTTTACCAATGAAACTGGATGAGCAATCGGTGTCATTATTGCTTTGTAAATTTGACACTGACGGCTGTAGAACGCGGTTTAGATGTTGATCGCGTTCAATTTCAGTGGAGTTCGCTAATAAATTAAGCTTGTCTTTGAAAGTGCAAAAAAAAAACAAGATCTCTTACCAGATATCTGAGCGTGACTTGCGTGACAGTCTTCCCATACTTCTTGGCTATCGCCACCATGGTCGGGTTGTTGAGCTTGGGCTCGGGGCTGTTCGGGGCACTTCGGGAGGGCACCATGGTCCCGAACGGGGAGTACGCCGTGATCAGCACGTTGTGGGACTGGCAGAAGTCTACCAGCTCCTTCTGGCCCAGGTTGAGGTTGATCTGGAAGAGAATTACTAGATTTGTAAGAGAGGGGCAAGATATTTGTTCTGTGATGGTCAGATGGACGTTTGAAAAAGACGGAACAAAATAAGATTTAAGTAGACAATCAAAAACCTCTGAGGTTTTTCTTGCGATCTATATGCAACGTAGGAATTGAATATTGTTGGCACCGATACCGCAAACAAAAATCGCCAGCAAAAGACAATACAAAAAATTCACGTTCACACATGACATTTGACAGCAGATGTAGTTACAATAACCACTTCTAACTACTTCTGACTTCTAAAACCTAAAGACTGATGTCTCACCTCAACCTGGTTGGTCACTGGTTTAACCTTGCAGTTCTTCAGCAACCTGTCCATCTGCTCTACATTGAAGTTGGACACCCCGATGCCCTTCACCAGACCCTTACGCAGCACGGACTCGAACCCACGCCATGTTTCCAGGTAGTCGATCTTCTCGTCTACTCCGTCTTGCTGCAATTAAAATAATAAAACGTTATTAGGGTGTTGGGGCCCGATAGTCTGACAATCAGTCATACCCAGTATCTCCCGGGTTATGGAGGTCAGACAGGCTGTCGCTCCATGTAAAATACTGGTATTCAGCTGCATCTGTTTAGACTGGAAGCCGACCCCAACATAGTTGGGAAAAGGCTAGGCAGATGAGATACTTTAACCATACAATAATACCAGCCTATAATTGTCCCACAGCTGGCCAAAGGCCTCTTCTCAACAGAGAAGGCACGAGCATTGATCACCACGCTTGCTCAAGACGGCTTGGCGATTTCAGACTGATATTGATTATAAGTTCAGGTTTCCTCACGATGTTTTCCTTCACCGATGTCTGTGATGTCTAAGATAAACTTAGAGAGTACATATGCATTGAAGAAAGTCACATTGGTACTTGCCCGGATTTGAACCCACAACCTCATGCATGAGAGACCTTAACCTCTAGGCCATCATGACTTTAACCATAGAACTGCTTCAAAATTAACATGACTTTTTTTGTCCGTAACTGTTCCAAACTCACCGAGATAGACATGGGCCAATGCATCAGCACCAGGTCGATGTACTCCAAGTTCAGGCGCCGCAGAGACCCCCGGACCGACACCTCCACGTCAGCCTCACGGTGGAAGTGTTGCCACACCTAGACACAAAGAAGACAGCTATGAGAAGACAGGGAGACCTTTCTTTAAATGAATAATACGACGCAAGGTCCAGTACCAAAGGTAAGGTTTGAAGCAGAGGAATTCAGCCTTGAAGAGGTATAAGGAACAGGGTGTAAAGTTCCTCGTACCCACTGAAAAGGTAGGATCCTCCGACCAGACGGTTGTTGCGTCGGGTGGGCTACTGCAGCAGGTTATTGCAGCGCGTTCAGGGTTTCTTAGTTCTTAAGAAGCGTCATAGATGTCGCTAGCGTTCTTTTTGTCAACATAACCATGTTGACAAAAAGAATGCTAGCGACATCTTGTAGCGAACGGGCCTGTAGCGAACATAACCACGTTGTCCATGTTGTACGGGCTTGTAGCGAACATAACCATGTTGGCTACAAGCCCATGACAAACACATGTACCTAAATGATGCGAGGAGGGTAAGAAGCGATCTCATTGCTTCTGAGGTTCGGTTTCCCCTTAAGCGGAGACGAGCAAGATTCGACATATCACACGAGTGACACGATGGGATTGGTTGTTCCCCCATGTCTATCTCTCTCGCTCGTCTTCAGTCTAGTAACAACCATGCCGAACGACGATCGATTCAAGATTTCAAGCTTTCGGGGCTATTATAGAAGAATAGAATAGAATGGCTCTTTATTCGAGTATCCAAGACTCAAAAGCTGGTAGTAAAACTTATGACTATGTTAGTAAGCACTGATAGAACAAACAACACAACAAATAATGGTGGATCACTGCTGCGACAACCCATGAGTTATTGCACAACAGCGACCCACATAAACACAGTCCAGTCGACTGGCAATCATGCTTAAGGTACTGTTGGTGCTGCCCCACACCCTGCGCACCAGGGAAGCGCACCTTTTACGCATTGTTGCGTAAAAATAATCCACATGCGCATCTGCGAACATCCCCGACGCACTACAGAAGCGGGGCAGCCCCACCAGCATCCTAAACGCGTTATTATACTGAAACGCGGAGAGCACTGTACGATCTTATAGAAATCATATTATATACAATTATAGAAATCCTCCAAAATAATATGAACAACTAATTAACCTCATAACTTGAATAGATCAGACCCAGGTATCGAAAGCTAGACTATTGATGCCATATTTATTTATTTAGCTTTATCTATTGAAGCCATCTAAGGGTTCACAATGAAGGAAATCTACCACCACTAATACGTCGGACGTATAGCTCCATTTTACACTGAACTAAGATTTAAACAATACTGATAAAGTTGATGGTGTTGTGGTGGTAGGCCTAGTGCCTGGTCATTTTCCCAATATGGCAGTACAAGCACCTTACCATAAACACGAATAAACCAGTTTAAGAAATTCCACCAACCTTAGTAGTAACAAATAGGTCTTCCCTTTTCACGACGCCATCTTTAATCTTCTGATTTATGACCTTGCCCACATCCGGTTCCACTCTGTAGAGGTGAGCAGTGTCTATGCTTCTGTAGCCAATGTCTATGGCATATGAGAGGGCCTCCACCAGCTTTGGAATGCCTGAGGCGCTGAATTCGAACTGGAAATTGATATTGAGTAGGTTAATTAGTGGTGTAACAAATTGTGTGTTTGATATCCGTTTGGGGCCGAAAAGTTCTGGAGTGGCGTTGGAAGGCCTCCCACTAGGTGAACCGATGACCTGGTGAACGTTGCGGGTATCCGCTGGATGCGAGTCGCACGGGACCGGTCAATGTGGTGACACGCGCGGGGAGGCCTATGTCCAGCAGTGGACGTCTTTCGGCTGAAATGATGATGATGATGAAATCCATCTATCATAAAAGAGTATTTTGATTCTGACACAAAACAGATTCATAATTCATTTGGAAACATAAAAAAGTAAGCCTAAGGGCCAGACTCCACCGAAGCAGAGACGAGACGAGGAGATGTCTAGGAACCCACCAATAGAGTTTCATTATTTACACTTCTCGTCTACGCTTAGCTTTAGTGGAAACGATTGAGCCGAGAGGAGAGTAGATGTCTCGTGATTGTTTAGGCCAGCGGAGATGAGGAGATCGTGAGCGGCGTGCTGTGAGCGGTGTGCTGTGGTCTGTGAGCGGTGTGCTGTATGCTGTGAGCGGTGTGCTGTGTGCTGTGAGCGGAGTGCTGTATGCTGTAAATGCACATGTCCTCTCCTCACCGCTTCGCACACTCCGCACAGCTTCAGAGAAAACACCCTAGCTTTTACGCATTTCCTCTCGTCTCCGCTTCAATCAAATCAAATCAAAAAACTGTTTTAAGCTTTCACGGTTCATAACGGGAGCTCTAAAATAAACAATAATCACGGAAGACATTTTAAGTATACAAATCAAAATATTTTATTTCACATAGGCCTAGATGGGCACTTATAAAACGTCGAAAAAGGTTCACGGTTCGCGTTGGTGGTTTCCATGGAGAAGAACCGGCAAGAAACTCCATGGTTACTCTTTTCAAATCATTTGGTATTACAATATTATTTTGTTACAGCATTAGTACTTAAGTATGGGGGGACAGCGTAGGCCCGACAATAGGTCGTTGCTTATACTATACAAAACACTTAAAACAAGGTCACATCACACATCTCCACTTTGGTGGGCGGGCCTAAAAAGGCCAATAATAAAAGGATCACCATTTCTAAAACGTTTGAGCCTCATTTCCCTATTAATAAATACCTACAAATTGTTTTATTTTTGAAACTAGAGTTTAAATATTCTTAATTTTTGTGACCGTTCTTTTTGGCACGGAACCGGGCGGCGCATCGCGTTCGGATACACGTGAATCTATAGTATTGATTTATGTTTTTTGATATTATCAGGACAGATAATTATCAAGGTAATATTATCAAGATTATTATCAATGATAATTATCACTTCGAACCCTTCTTGCAG
The DNA here is from genome assembly GCA_963853795.1 of Xestia rhomboidea. Classification (NCBI taxonomy): domain Eukaryota; kingdom Metazoa; phylum Arthropoda; class Insecta; order Lepidoptera; family Noctuidae; genus Xestia; species Xestia rhomboidea. The sequence goes on from OY970783.1 coordinate 2,766,410, forward strand.
TGTAGTAACTGTGTAGCTCGGGGCACAGAAGTTACAAAACAAATAAAGCGGCAAACAAATATACATTACAATTGCAGAAAGTATGTCAAGTATTACTTACACTAAACGGATTGTTCGGGTCCGTTTCCTCCTGAAGCAAAAGAAAATGCAATAAATGAATAAAACACATGCAAACCAATAAATACAATGAAAGAAAATAAGTTCAAAAACTAAATCCCGACTCCTGAAAAATCACGCTCTAAAAAGTATGAAACAAGAAATAATTCTCGTCTGAAATTGTTGTCCATAAAAACCATTCAATATTAATCGTCTATTAAATAAACAACTTACACGTCATATACAGGGTGTAAATAGACTCTTTACGAAGCCGTCAACCAAGCATTCTGTACATCAAACTAAGTAAAAGTAAAATAATACGCAAAAGTTATTGCTGGGAAATGTCTTTTATTTTGTGATGAATGATCAAACGCACTCAAAACATTGTGCTGATGGATGGATTGAATTGTGTGGGGGTCATGTAAGTGTTTAAAATTAAAAAAAAGACCTACATTAAAAAAATGTATTTAAAAAAAAAACTTGAAGTTAGAACTTTGTTTGACCCCCAATATCTCCGTAACTAGAAGGTTCCCAGGTATGGTCTATGAAAAAAAAATTATCGCTATGACGGGGAGAAGAAGTGGCTTTCGTTTAAATGTGTCTTTTTACTCCCTTTATTTTAATTTAATAAATATTCATAGTGAAGTTCAGAGGATAGCCGGGGTCGTGCGCCACTTTGCCCTTACCTTTTATGGGTCTAACCTGATAAATTAGTTAAAAATAAAACTACTTAATGGTATTTCAAAAACTACGGGGGCAAATAAACACTCACACAACCTCTTCTATTTTAAATTTGGGTAATTGCTTACCTTCTCGTCAACGCCCAACCAGGTTCCGAAGCCCAACGCTGGGATCTCCCGGCCGTTGTTCAGTTTGAATGTTGGGATGTTTACCTGAAATTAGAAAAAAAGACTTAAGTAGTTGGAGGAGGTAAGATATCAGATATCGGGACCATGTCATCATCTGCCTAGCCTTTCCCAACTATGCTGCGGTCGGCTTCCAGTCTAACCGGATGCAGCTGAATACCAGTATTTTGCATGGAGCGACTGCCTATCTGACCTCCACAACCCAGTTAGTACAGGACAATACGATACACCTTAGTAAGACTGGTTGTCAGACTTTCGGGCCACTGAATACCTGTAACGACTGTCAAAGATCTACAAATGACAGCCGGGGCTAACGGCCGAGGCACGGAGGAAACTCGGTATGTAATGGGTGGTCACCCATCCGCGGATCAACCTAGTCAAGCGCGGCTTGACCTTGATTGACTCGAGTGACTGTTATTATTTAGCCACGAGCTCCTCCTACAGGTATACCTATTCAATCATTATTGTATAATTATTTATCAAGTAGACATGAATCAAGAATAACAATGATTTTATGTTCTATGCAGGATGCATTGTGTGAAGGCCAATGTTAACGATGCAGACAGACATGTGTTTAGACTGTAAATAAATACATGCTAATTAAATACCTAGTTGTTAGGTACTGTATAATATTATTACGTAAGTATATGAATGTGACAAGTAAGGTACTTGTAAAATAATACGTACAGGGTGTAAACGGATTCATCACGAAGCCGACAACCAAGCATTCTGTATATCAAATTAAGTAACTACGCAAAAATTATTGCTGGGAAACAACTTTTTTTGGGGTTAAAACTCACGTTTTTAAGGTAAAACTCACTCAAAACATTGTGATGATGACGCATTTAATAGTAAACGGGTTATGGAGGAATTTAAAGTAATACCTCCATAACCCGTTTACTATTAACTGTTGTAAACAAGCCCTCCACACACCTGCACATCGGTCTCGACCGGCGGTTTACAAAAGTGCGTGCAGTTGTAATCCCGATGTGGAGCAGTGTGAAGGGTTTGTTTACAACAGTCTGGCACACGTTTTAACGAACCCGAAAGGCACTTGTTCTCCTCGTCATTGCGATATTTTTTTTGTTCTACACCATACCTAGGAACCTTCTAGTTACGGAGATATTGGGGGCCAAAGTTCCAACTTTTTGACAACTTTTTTTTAAATACAAGTTTTTAATGTAAGATTTTTACTTTAAACACCTCCACGACCCCCGTACTATTCAATCTATCCATCAGCACAATGTTTTGAGTGCGTTACATTGAGTTCTACAACAAAACATTATTTTTCACTACAAAAAAAAAAGTCGTTTTCCAGCAATAATTTTTGCGTAAAGTTACTTATTTTGATATACAGAATGCTTGGTTGACGGCTTCGTGATGAGGTGGTTTACACCCTGTATTGCATGCACATAATTAGCATGTTAAAATCTAAACCAAATAGCTTGGTCGACCGTACATCAAAATAAACTGTAAAAACCTTAGACTGGAAGCCGACCACCACATAGGTTTCTCCAATTGTATGGATCAACTCTTCGGGGATTTCTGGCGTGTTGTTATATTACGAATATTACGACACGATTACACACGACACGACACGACACGATTACCTTACACGTTTTAAAGATCTTAATAAACGATTTGGTGACTTGTCAAAAGATTAAGTACCTACTTACATAATTATTTAGAAAACTAAATGTAATGTTTTAACGTCACATCTGATTTTTATCGATGCAAAAAATCCTGATTGATAAAAACGATAAGTAGGCAATCTATGTGTATGTCGGGGACCAATCAAGCTGTACAAATCCAGTTTATGCGAATTTCTCATTGCACGGGAAATCTAGAGAAACAAAGCGAGGCCATGTTATACTGGGAACGTATACAGGGTGTAAAAAGTCTCTTAACGAAGCCGAAAGGCACTCGTTCTCCTCGTCATTGCGATCATTTTTTGTTCTACACCATACCTGGGAACCTTCTAGTTATGGAGATATTAGGGGGTTAAAGTTCCAACTTTTTGACAATTTTTTTTTTTGTGTTTTAAGTCGCCGGAGAACATCTAATCAATTGGTTTATATCAAAATGGCAAGGTGTGTAAGTTTTTTTATTTAGGTATAACTTTTTAATGTTAGATTTATTTATAAACTACAATTTATTGATTAAGTATCAAAAAGAGGAAAAAATACAGCGCGTTAAAAAATTCGTCCACATCGCTGTCAACAGGAAAACTGCCCAGAAGGCTGGCAGCATTGCCACGTTAGATTGCAGATTCTTTGGCCAAAAAACAGGCTTGCCCATTGGTCACGTGAAGAGTCGGCCAATCGCTTGGCGATTTTTGTTTCAACCCAACGATTGTAAGTTTGGATTTCCATTATTCCTTCACTCATTAAAAGCTACACTATATTTCACTCAATACACTTATAGGAAACAAAGACAATGTTTTAGCATCACTTGTTGACTCGAATCTAATCTGTACCTATCTACTTAGAACAAGGTAATCAATTGGCGTAAACAATCAATACTCATGTTGATAACATTTAAATATTGCTACTCAGCTGAGGACGAGCTGATGAGATGTATTGATCATTTTGATGATTATAATTCTACTAGTTTGCTTGGGTGCGCGAGCTGCACGCAGCTCGCGGGTTTCGTGTTTTTGAGAAGTATTTCCCTATCCTTATAAAATTTTGAGAATCTTTAGGAATCGTTATATGAATTGGAAAATCCGTTAGAAGTACCCCTGAATCAGTAAGAGAACCCTTAAGAACCCCTAAAACATTTGAGATGTATAAAAAAAACGTTACCCTAAGGTTTGCTTTTCGTCGTCCCTGAGTTACGCTTCACCCACTCAACCTTCGTTACGCTACGGAGGTCGGCGCCTCGCTTCGCTCGCCACCTCCCCCCTTCGCTCCACTCAGGTCCTACCTACCACCGGACGCCTACTATAATATTTGTTCAAACACCTGATGGCTATCTCTAACCGTTATGAAGTTACAGCCCTTTCAATTTTAGGGGAGGTTGGGGAGGGGAGCTTCACCCACTCAACCTTCGTTACGCTAATGAGGTCGCCGGCTCGCTTCGCTCGCCACCTCCCCCCTTCGCTCTACTTGGTCTCGCAGGTTCACTCCACTTAGGACCTATCTACCCCCGGAAAGCTACCTTTCAATTTTAGGGGAGGTTGGGGAGGGGGTATAAAAATGTCAACGCCCCTCAATAATAAAGAATAGTAATAATCAAAATATCGCTACATGACCTAGTTTCCGAGATACGATGAGGGGAGGGGGGAAGAGGGGGAGAGTGGGGAGTTTAGAAAAATGATTTCGGCTAACAATCAGCCCCTTTATACAAATCTCAAAAAAAAAGTTCCAAGTCTCTTAACTTCCGAGATCCACCTAAAGGGGGGGAGAAGGGGAGAAAGGGGGACAACTTTGAAAACTGGTTTTTACTTTTCCGAGCCTCCTCTATACGATTCCGTAAAAAACAAAAAATACGGGTCCCTTAGTTTCCGAGATACGATAGGGAGGGGGAGGAAGGGGGGTGAAAAGGGGAGGTTTGGCACTTTTCCCATACTCACGGGAGTTACTTGTTTACGAATCTGTCAAAAAATACCCACCTCCCCATCCACCATCTGGGAGAACAATTATGTCAATGAGTCAGTGAGTGAGTCAGTGGTAATTCAGCTTTATATAATATAACTAGTTTGCTTGGGTGCGCGAGCTGCGCGCAGCTCGCGGGGTTCGTGTTTTTGAGAAGCATTCCCTATCCTTATAAAATTTTGAGAATCCATAGGAATCCTTAAATGAATTGGAAAATCCGTTAGAATTACCCGTTAATCAGTATGAGAACCCTGAAGAACCCCTAAAACATTTGAGAAGTATAAAAAAACATTAACCTAATGTTTACTTGTCGTCGTCCCTGAATTACGCTTCACCCACTCAACCTTCGTTACGCTACGGAGGTCGGCGGCTCGCTTCGCTCGCCACCTCCCCCCTTCGCTTCACTCAGGACCTACCTACCACCGAACAGGTTTCGACACCTACTATAATATTTGTTCAAACACCTGATAGCTATCTCTAACCGTTATTAAGTTACAGCCCTTTTCAATTATAGGGGAGGTTGGGGAGGGGAGCTTCACCCACTCAACCTTCGTTACGCTACGGAGGTCGCCGGCTCGCTTCGCTCGCCACCTCCCCCCTTCGCTCCACTTGGTCTCGCAGGTTCGCTCCGCTCAGGACCTACCTACCACCTGACAGGTTTCGACGCCTACTATAATATTGGTTCTAACAGCTGATGGCTATCTCTAACCGTTATGAAGTTACAGACCTTTCAATTTTAGGGGAGGTTGGGGAGGGGAGCTTCACCCACTCAACCTTCATTACGCTACGGAGGTCGCCGGCTCGCTTCGCTCGCCACCTCCCCCCTTCGCTCCACTCGGTCTCGCAGGTTCGCTCCACTCAGGACTTTTAGGGGAGGTTGGGGAGGGGAGGGGAGGGTATAAAATTTCAACGCCCCCCAATAATAAAGTATAGTAACAATCAAAATTCCGCTACGTGTCCTAGTTTCCGAGATACGATGGGGGGAGGGGTGAAGGGGGGGAGAGGGGGAATTTTTTTTTTTTTTTTTTGTTTTGGAAAAATGATTTCGACTAATGCATTGCCCCTTCTTACGAATCTGAAAAAAAAAATGTTCCAAGTCTCTTAACTTCCGAGATCCGCCTAAAGGGGGGGAGAAGGGGGGAAAGGGGGACAACTTTGAAAACTGGTTTTTACTTTTCTAAGCCTCCTCTATACGAATCCGTAAAAAAAAAAAAACGGGTCCCTTAGTTTCTGAGATACGATAGGGAGGGGGAGGAAGGGGGGCGAAAAGAGGAGGTTTGGCACTTTTCCCATACTCACCAGAGTTACTTGTTTACGAATCTGTCAAAAAATACCCACCTCCCCATCCACCATCTGGGAGAACAATTATGTCAATGAGTCAGTGAGTCAGTGGTAATTCAGCTTTATATAATATAAAATATAATAACTAGTTTGCTTGGGTGCGCGAGCTGCACGCAGCTCGCGTGTTTTGTGTTTTTGAGAAGTATTCCTTACCCTTATAAAATTTTGAAAATCCATGGGAATCCTTAAATGAATTGGAAAATCCGTTAGAATTACCCCTAAGTCAGTATGAAAACCCTTAAGAACCCCTAAATTATTTGAGAAGTATAAAAATTACATTACCCTAAGGTTTGCTTGTCGTCGTCCCTGAGTTACGCTTCACCCACTCAACCTTCGTTACGCTACGGAGGTCGGCGGCTCGCTTCGCTCGCCACCTCCCCCCTTCGTTCCACTCGGTCTCGCAGGTTCGCTCCGCTCAGGACCTACCTACCACCGGACAGGTTTCGACGCCTACTATAATATTTGTTCAAACACCTGATGGCTACCTTTAACTTTTATGAAGTTACAGCCCTTTCAATTTTAGGGGAGGTTGGGGAGCTTCACCCACTCAACCTTCGTTACGCTACGGAGGTCGCCGGCTCGCTTCGCTCGCCACCTCCCCCCTTCGCTCCACTCGGTCTCGCAGGTTCGCTCCACTTAGGACCTACCTACCACCGGAAAGGGGAACTTGGGGAGGGGAGGTTATAAAAATTTCAACGCCCCTCAATAATAATTCATAGTAAAAAACAAAATGCCGCTACGTGTCCTAATTTCCGAGATACGATGGGGGGAGGGGTGAAGGGGGGGAGAGTGGGGAGAGAGGAGATTTTATTTACAATCAATGCTATAAATAGTACAGTCAACAAAAGAGTTATAGTCTGCGCGCGAGCTCCAAGGAATCGGTGCCTTGTTTAAAACATCGATGGTTCCACCTCAAGCACAACACCCTTACAGAATGATTTCATAATTTAGTTTGCACGGAGTACTAAATTATGAAACCATTCTATGAGGGCACTATGCACCCGAAATAAAACCACCGATGATTTAAACAAGCCACCGATTCCTCGGAGCTCGCGCGCGGACCATAGGTAGGCTAGGAAGATTGCTTGCCTGCATACTAAGTACTAACTAATCTAACTATTTTGTTGCCTGTACATAACTTGTTAGTTCCATTTCAAAAACAATCCAAACTTTTATTTTCTTACCAAAAAATGTTAACGATAATGATGTTTTGTTTATTATAAATTACAGTATAGCTAGGTACTCACACGTGCCATTTTGAAAGTAGTTCCCTCTTTTCCGGTTCATCACCCAAAACGGTCTGACTTGACTGCCAGAAGCGATCCGTGGTATATAAACATTCTACCAAAGATTAGATTGTGAACGTAGATATGCAATCTGTGCACTTGCGCTTATCAGAGTTGATATTAATAGGTTATGCGTTCCTAATCTAAAATCAATGAAATGCAAAACGCCTTTTTGGCCAATCATCATGCAGTCATGTACAAAAACCTGCAGCAAGCCTAGCCAAGTTACAAACGTTTCATATCGATTATATCATAACTATTCTACAATCGTAAACGTCTCGTCTATTGTAGAAAGCGCTAAATTGGTAGCCAAGTTGACACGACTGAGTCGATCGCACGTTCTCTAATGTCTGTAGAAAAAACCTACACTTTAGTCTATGGTAAGCGTTCCTACCAAAGAGTATAGCGATCAACATTGTAGAAACGATAACATTATATTCTATCATTTTGAACGATGTAAACTTGTCTACGAATTTTCTAATCGTTTGTATTGATCACGTGATTCAACGTTGAGATGATGTCATTTCCATACATTTGATGAATTTTCTACTAGCGCTAACGATTGTAGATTGTCAACTTGGCTAAGCCTGCTGAACTGTCTGATGCAAGGGCGGGACGGTGGTTAAGGCGACTACAGGAGCTAAACGCGAGTTTTATAATGCCAGAAAGTATATGATTCACTGCAATAAACAAAACTAGAAAAATATATGATATTCTTCAGGATATATGCTAGTATATTATATTTATGTTTTGAAAACAAAATACAACTAATAAAATTTTACTCGATAAAAAAAATCACGAACATATCTCTAAAAAATTCTTTTAACGAGTAAAAACCATACTAAAATACAAGCGAACGTTCTGATTTTTTTACAAATAATTCTTCAAGCAACATATTAGCATTACAGTGTTTTATTTTTTTAGTCCAATCAGCAGATTTTTTGTAAATCGATCGAAACCACTCATTTCGCACCATTCGGCCCTCGGTGACTGACGTAAAAACCACTTTGTAGTAACAGCTGGCTAGCAAGCTGATTAGAACTTTATTCTAATAGCATTTCTAACGAAGTTTGAGCCACCACGAATAGAGTTGCTAATTTAGCTCATTTGTCCTTCAGGACTCCACAAAAGCGTAGATATGCGAAGCGGAAAGGAGAGAGGTTTAGAAGCTAGGGTGTATCCACCCATACCTCCATGACCCATTTATGATTCATTGCAGCCACTAGCATGACCACCGTAGAAACGGGTTTCTTCGAAAAAAGAATAGACAGAATGACCGATTTCTTCTGTTCTTATGTCATTTAGTTGATTCTTCGTCGACAAAACACGTTTCCACGGCGACCTTGCTAAGCGGGCAGCACAATGTTTTGAGAGTGTTACATTGATTTTGAGAGTAGGTAACAACGTGATTTTTCACCCCAAAAAAAAAAATATGTTTCCCAGAAATATTGTTTGCGTAGGGTTACTTAGTTTGATGTAAGTATTCTGTAATGTACCTCAGAAAGAAAACCACAGATGTCCACCGAAACTTATATTTTCTAAACTTATTAGCCGAATCCAAACTTATTACATCAAAACTTATTAGGTCAAAACTTATTAGGTCAAAACTTATTGCAGCACGAAAACTTATTTTAAACTCGATAACCGTTAAATAACCAATTTAATCAATTATACAATATAACCAATTACATAACTCGACGAAATCCAACACGGCCGTTCGATTCAAACATCCGACGAAGAATGCCCAGTCACCTATTGTTTTTTTTTTTTTGGGTAAACTATTCGTGTTGCCAGTGTAAGAAAAATAAAAACCCCGAAAACTACTGTGATCGTGCAGTACTGCGCAGGACTGCGCAGCGCTGCTCGTCACAAAAATTAGGAAACCTTACACTCGACCATCCTGATGGCGTGTATGACCTCATACACGTACCAGGTGGAACCTTACACTTGGCAAACGAGGCATTCCTCGTTAGTATGTATGCATAATATAAACATCAGTATTACTTTTATAATAGCGCAAAACTTAATACGTAAGTATTCTATCTGAAATTCATCAATTAACTAATTATGTATATAAATAATATCTTAAATAACTAAGTATAGCTATGTTATATTATGTACAGTTTATGTAACCCAATCTTTCCTTTTACTAAACAAACACCGATTTTCATAGTATTAATGAATAGTATCTAACAAATTTATATAAGTATAAGTATTTAATGGTATATGAACCAATATTATACAATCGCCAGTTTTTATAGTATTAATTGTCTATCAATCTATTTATTCTTACTAATATAATTTATCTACGGTAGGTACTTAATGATTATATTAAATCAAATAACTACTGGTTGCATTGATTTCAGGTCAAAAACGACGTGAATGAGGCTCGTACTTGACCTGAAACAATGCAAGAGGCGTGATTAGTATTTTATAATGTATACACACAAACTGTAGCATTACCAAACAATAAAAAAAATACAATAAAAAGACTAGTTTAAGATAGGTTTACAAGTAAATTTATCCATTTTACTACTCAGAAGCGAGATCATTATCAATAGTGTCAACACAATGTTCATCATCATCCTCTATTTCAAGAGAGGTCACATGAATCCAAGGGCGCATTCGGTCTGCGGCAACGGTCGTTTTACGCTTGTTCTTCATCCCTTCAAATCCTGCAATGGGAGCCACTTTATAACGATCGTTGCCACATACCTTTTCGACCTTAAAAGGGCCCTCGTACGATGGTAAAAGCTTTTTACTTTTACCATCATTCTAGAAAGTGACTTTGGTAATTTTAATTAAATCTCCCTTATTGTAAACACGAGCAGGTCGCCTTCCCTGGTCGTAATACAACTTTTGTGATTCTTGAGCCTTATCAATTTTCTTTTTTACCTGGTCACGTATAGATGACAAATCTGAAACTTCACGAGTTTCTTCTGTTATTTCGTTCAATGCCGGATTAACCTCACTATTCATTGCAGTTCCGAACATCACCTCTGCTGGAGATCTACCTATCGTCTTCTGCAAGGTGTTGTTCAAGCCCCATTGAATCCTGCCTAATTTATCGTCCCAGTTCTTTTCGTCGTGTCTTAAATTCTGAGCAGTTAGTGAATCGAGTATGGTCCTGTTGTATCGTTCGACTTGCCCATTAGATCTTGGGCAAGCAACTGCATTAAGCACGTGCTTTATCCCTCGATCCAAGCAAAATCTTCTAAAAGCATTTGAAGTGAAACAGGACCCTCGATCACTTACTAACCGGTCAGGATTCCTAAAAGTATCAAAAATGTCTTCTAAAGCTCTCACCACATTTTGCGTGTTCGTATTTCTAACTGGTCTAATAAAAAGAAACTTTGTGAAAGAGTCTACAACAGTTAGTATATGAGTGAATCCTCTCTTTGATTTTACGAAGGGCCCAAGGTGGTCGATGTGCAAGGTGTGAAATGGTACCCCGATCTTTTCGATAGGATGTAGTAGCCCTTCCCGCTGGTTTGTATTCTTTTTAGCATACGCGCAGTCTATGCAAGCACTTACATATTTTTTTACAAAACGGGCCATTTTAGCAAACCAGTAATTTCTCTTGATTCGTTCTAAAGTCTTTTCAAATCCTACGTGGCCTATGTCGTCATGGTTCATCTTGCACAACTGCCACCTTGCACCCTTCGGAACCACCCATCTTAGTTTTTCTTTGTCACCGTCTATACACCTAAACAATCTGTCATCCTTCACGACATAATTGTCCCTTATGTATTCTAGCCCTTTAGGATCCAAATTGCTACTGAGAATATCTCGAATTCTGCGATGCAATTCGGTATCTCCCATTTGAAGGGTCTGCAACCAATCTTGATCGTTTATGACCATGACTGAAGGATATGGTACCAGGTCGTAGGAGTCTGCTTCAGTAGCTGGATTTCTAGAAAGAGCATCCACATGACCCATTTTGGAACCTGCCCTATACTCTACAGAACATTCAAACTCCTGCAAAGCTAGCCACCAGCGAGCGATTCTAGGGATAAGGTCACGTTTCTCAAACGTTGAACGTAGTGCACTACAATCAGTGACCACTCTAAAAGTTTTCCCTAAGAGATAAACTCTGAACTTTTTAAGAGAACAGATGACGGCCAGAGTTTCCAACTCATATGAGTGGAAATTTTTCTCTTCAGGCGTCGTCTGGCGGCTATAATATGCAATAGGGTGAAAGGCGCCTTCACTTTCCCTTGGACGCTGCAATAAAATGCCACCAATCCCAATCCTACTAGCATCCTTGTGAAGTTCTGTTTCTGCTAAAGGGTCGTATATGGCGAGAACAGGTCTGTCTAATAGCTTATCTTTTAAAGCTTTGAACGACTCTTCCTGTTCATTTGTCCACTCCCATACAGCACTTTTCTTCAGCAATTTTGTGAGGGGATGGGCCAATCGTGCAAAAGAATAAATAAATTTCCTAAAATAACTGACAAGGCCCAGAAATTGGCGTACGCCATGAACATTTTCAGGACGAGGAAAATTTTCTACACTTTCGGTCTACTCTTTCGCCTCAACATGTCTTCAAGAACTTGTCCATAATTTTGTTCACACGGGAACGCGCTCAACAATTTAATTTGCCATTCGTCCCATGTAAACAAAATGGAACCAAGACTTTCATACCATGTCTTGGCTAACCCTGACAGTTTTTGCATGGCGAAGTGTACTGACGTCCTTTCATCCCAACCATACACCTTTGCACATTCGTTTATTTTCTTTAGCCAAACATCCATGCGCTGATTTTTTTCTGAAGGATTAAACTCAGGGATGATATTTTTATTACTCACTGATGAGGTGTTAAGGGTTGATGGTTGAGATGGCAGAACTTCTTTAATACTCTGTATAATTTTAACAATATCGTTAGAAGAAAAAGTAGGGCTACATGACCTGTCTGAACGGTGATGTCTCGTGTTCCCCGCTTCGGTCACCTGGCTCCGTCTGCGGCTGCGGCTACGGCTGCGGCTCCCGTGTCTCCTGGCCGCCGTGTGCTCGCTGGGCTGTCTGCTCCGCTGGCGACGTTGTTCTTCATCACGTGACTTTTGCAGTTCTATTTCCATCAAAAGCACCTTATCTTGTTCGCGCTTAAGTGCCTGTTCTCGCTCACGCAATCTGCTACTCCGGCTACGGCTGCGGTCGTATCTATGCGCACTCCTTCGACTGGGACTACGTCGAGAGCGTGACCGACTATGCCGAGGAGTTCTGAGACTCCGAGGCGCATTTTCATCTCCATTCATATCCTGAAACTCGTAGCAAAATTGCAAACATTAGATTTTATTTGTAAATCTCCAATTTGCCGAAGGGTTTGAAGATTAAAATAAAAAGAAACAATAAAAAGGGAAAACTATAAAAACGTAAATATCTCGGAAACCGTACGTTTTAGAGCAAAACTACAAAAATTTTACCCCCTTTTATAAACTCGCCGATTAATTTTACACTAACTGAAAATCATCATTATCATCATCATCATCATTAGCCCAAAAATTCCCATCACTTCCTGTAAAGTGTTCAATTTCTAACCTTAAATGACCCCAAATTAATAAAAGCTATATTTATGGACAGGACTGGACTGCAATAGGCTGATGATAATGATATATATGTGCCTAAAAAAAAATGTTAAAAATAAATAACTGATTATGTAGGTATTCTATAATTTACTTTTTTTTTTTTTTTTTAGTTAATCCTCATAATTTAAACTATAACGATTTTCAAAGCACGTTAATTGCAACTATTTTTAGTGTTTTGTGCAGTAAATTACTCTGATAGGAAACTCAAATTTCCGGTGATTGACGTCCTACAATATGGTTTTCACGTGGTTGCAATGGTTCTGCTATTAAGTCACTGTAGCCAGTTACTGGATTACTCAATTTCACTGGACATTAGCAGAAATGGTCGTTTGATAGAACGACCGATTGCTACATTTTAAAGAAGAAGTATAATAAAAATGTAGGCGTGTACTTACAGTTTTTGTTGCTTATCCCACTTACTGAGATGTAATGTACCTCAGAAAGAAAACCACAGATGTCCACCGAAACTTATATTTTCTAAACTTATTAGCCGAATCCAAACTTATTACATCAAAACTTATTAGGTCAAAACTTATTAGGTCAAAACTTATTGCAGCACGAAAACTTATTTTAAACTCGATAACCGTTAAATAACCAATTTAATCAATTATATAATATAACCAATTACATAACTCGACGAAATCCAACACGGCCGTTCGATTCAAACATCCGACGAAGAATGCCCAGTCACCTATTGTTTTTTTTTTTTTGGGTAAACTATTCGTGTTGCCAGTGTAAGAAAAATAAAAACCCCGAAAACTACTGTGATCGTGCAGTACTGCGCAGGACTGCGCAGCGCTGCTCGTCACAAAAATTAGGAAACCTTACAATTCGTACAGAATGCTTGGCTGACGGTTTCGGGAAGGGTCCGTTTACACTCTGTATACCGAGTGTCCTCCGTGCCTCAGAAAATAAGTTAAGCCGTTGGTCCTGGCTATCATTTCAAGTAAATCTTTGAAAGTCGTTACAGGTAGCCGGCAGTCGACAGAGATAACGAGAAAATCGCTAACTTTCGATCGCTGATTACTAATTAATGAATAAATTCGGTTGCAATAACGATGCTTGCGTGAAACGCAAGTCTCTACATAGATCAGGGGTCCAAGTCTGCTATTTTTATAAATTCGTCATTCCAACACGATCCCATTCTCATCCCATTGTCATTTTGCTAAAAGTTCGTACCTAATCTTCTAAATTTAATATTATTAATTTACTGGTCGATCATTGGTCGGTCTATGGTCTCGTAATAGAATTGTGTTATAATGACATTGTCGTACTGCCATTATTATAAAACCCGCCAGATTTCATTTATATATCTTTTTACATCTTATTTATTAGTGTTATAAGCAATGTGATGTAGTAAGAAGTTCGTAAATACCAAAATGTGTGGTTCACCTTTGATTGACCTCGAGTGGACGCTACACTTTTTAGAGCAGTGGAATTTGTAGTACACTCAGACATCTCGAGAACGCGCACATGTTTTTCGATAAAAGTTATCAATTCGTCATGAGTAGGTAGCTCATTTTGCCCTAACTCTCGTTCTAAGTCACGCCTAGTTACGGGATCCAGGTTACGCAACGCGACATAAAACAACAGAAATCCCTACAAATCCTTGATTTCAAGCAGATGAAGCGCTTTATGCACGAGATTACCATTCTATGCCATTTCTTTCAATGGAGTGTCAGTGGTTGACCATTGGAAAGTCATAATGACGCCATCATATTAGTAGATTACCAAACTTGTCAAAATCAACAATTATGAAATCAACGCTAAAGACCATTCTGACTCTATTGTAATAGCAGACTCGAGGCTCTGTGCAGATACCTCTAAAATGGTCTAAAAACGAAAAAAATCTTAGTAGGATGAAACCCATTGGAAAAGAAGGAGAATATAACAAAAATGATAGGAAAAATAATTTACGGGCGATCTGAGGTCGGTAAGTGTGAGGGGGGGGGGGGGGGTAACAAACCTCGATTTCCGGCAAAACTGCAAGTCCTATGGAAAAAAGTTAAATGGCAAAGTTGTCTACACTAATATTATAAAGAGGAAAGATTTGTATTTTTGTGTGTGTGTATGTCTGTAATGAATAAACTCAAAAACTACTGCGCCTATTTCAAAAATTCTTTCACCATTAGAAAGTCACGTCTTTACTGAGTAACATAGGATATATTTTATCCCCAGTAGTAGTTGGCATTCCCGTGGGAGTACTCCCACGGGAATGGGAACTACGCGGGTGAAGCCGTGTGACGTCCGCCAGTAGGTAATTAAAAGATCTACAACTTTTGAATTTACACTTTTTTCACATAACCTCAAAATGTATGTTTTAGTTTTTGGTTTTTTATTTTCATCTTTTACAAAACAATTTTTTTCCGAGAAATTTAGTGGATAACTTACCTTTTTATGTCTCAAACACACTGTAATTTATTTGATTTAAAATATTTTTTTTTCACATTAATATTGAAAAAGCACCCTAATTTTCAATCGAAAATATACATATAAAACGTCGAAAAAGGTGCACGGTTCGCGTTGGTCGTTTCCATGGAGAAGAACCGGCAACAAACTCCATGGTTACTCTTTTCAAATCATTTGGTATTACAATATTATTTTGTTACAGCATTATAGTATATAAGTATGGGGGGACAGCGTAGGCCTGACAATAGGTCGTTGCTTACTATGCAAAAAGCGTAAAACAGACTTAACAAAAGTTAACAAGCATCTGGGAATTTACAAAGCCTACAATGTTCACTCATTCACAAATAATAGGTAAAAAAAGAATCTATATAAAGGTAGGAAAATTTTGTAAATAATAAAAAAAAAAACAAATTAAACAAGTAACACAAATATTGTCATCAGTGCTGTAACTATTCTGAGCAAAAGATGTAAAAAATAAAAAATGATTTGAAAACAATTGTAAAAATCTGAATGGAAAGAAAAGAAAAAATGAGATTGAGAATAGTTAGAGATATCCACAAATTTGTGCCGTTTATGAGCTACCAGGGAAGCCGCATGCGCAGAAGGAACTAGAGCCAAACTTCTTTGTCTTCAACGTAGTCCTTGATTTTGTAATATGATTTTTTAATAAGGACACGTGTGATATAGTTTTTCAACTTTCCATCGGTTAGTTCTATAATTGACTTAGGCAACTTGTTATAAAAGCGTATACTGTTTATAATAAAAGACTTGCTAGTTTTTGTTAATCTGAATTTAGGTATTACAATTTCATGTTTACTGCGTGTGTTTTTATTATGGAAGTCGCTTCTAATTTTGAAAAGCCCTCGATTTTTGCGGACATATAAAATGCATTCAAGGATATAGAGTGAAGGCAGAGTCCCTCTCCTCTGCCCTCTTTTGTAGAATGAAAATTGAGTCAACGTCAGCTGCTGATCCCCACAGCAGAATGCCATAAGACATAATACTGTGGAAATAAGCGTAGTATACTAACCTAGCTGTAGCTACATCAGTTAACTGCCTTATTTTCCTTACTGCATATGCAGTTGAGCTTAACCTACCTGATAGAGTTCTAATGTGCGCGCCCCACTGCAATTTTGAATCGATAGTAATCCCTAAGAATACAGTTTCCGCTATAACATCAAGTTTATTGCCATCTAGATTTAAATTTAGATCCCGTTGTGGTACATTAGGTAAAGAGAACTTTAGACATTTCGTTTTGTTTGCATTCAGTAAAAGATTATTAGCTGCGAAACATTTCGAGAGGACAGTTAGACTTTCGTTGACATGTAAGACATTCGTATCTTTTCTATCTATTTAAAAAATTAGCGAGGTGTCATCAGCAAATAGAATTATATCCGATAATTTGGCCATCATATAAGGGAGATCATTAATGTAAACCAGAAATAGGAAAGGACCGAGAATTGTACCTTGAGGCACGCCTATCTTGACTAGAGACCCGGAGGACGTCGCCCCATTTACATTTACTTTTTGCTGCCTGTTTGTTAAATAGGAAAGAACAAGATCAGCAGCTCGTCCACGAATTCCGTAGTGGTGTAATTTACAGATCAGTGTGTTATGGTCGACGCAGTCGAACGCTTTAGAGAGATCACAGAAAATGCCAATGACATCCTGGGACTTCTCCCAGGATTCCAAAATGTGAGTGATGAGTTTTACTCCCGCGTCCGTTGTCAACCTACCCTTCGTGAAACCAAACTGTCGACTATGCAGAATCCCATTTGAGTTAAAGTGAGACAACATTTACAAGCTACAAACTATTTAATTTACAATAATAACAAAAATATATTGGAGATCCTCATAACAAGCCCTTTCTTGATATAATAATATGAAACAGTAAGGTTTGCAAAACTTTTTTTTAAATTCCTTTTAGGTGCAAAGTAAATACATATTTTTTTTTAAATAAGGAGGCTTATTTAAAAAAAATATTTACTTTGCACATCTGCGTTTGGGTCATAGGATTACACCATCCTACCAAATTTCACTTGATTTGGTCCAGTAGATTCGGAGCAAATTGGCTGTGACAGACGGACGGACAGACAGACGGAACGATACAACCTAGTACTGGCCTACAAATTGCAAAAAACGCGGGCTGGTTGGAGCATTACATTATCATTACCTGCTCGCCTATGATGCTTGCCGCTCGCTAGCTGGCGGTTTTTTTTTTTTTTGTTTCGAAATGGCATCTCGCAGTTCAACCAGAGAGGTTTTCGTCTGCTTAACCGGACTTTCCTGTGGGTGCCTTAAGTGTAAGGCCTCCAGCCAGGGCAAAAAACTTACAAACTAAGCGACTACACGCTAAGGGCACCCCCTGCGGGGTACGGGCCTCGGCTTAGGGCGTCGCTGGGAGAGGACAGCAAGGGGACAGGCTGGATCGGAGTGGGCTAGCTGGCGGTGTGGCCTGCGCTTTATACACTACATTGATACCTGACGATCATGACATTCATTGATGACTAATAAAACCGGTATAACAGGTAGATATCCAAAATCTGACGTGACTAGATAACTCCGTGTATCGGTCGTATTCTATTTATATCCCAGCGTTGTTGTTGCCACATACAGTAGGTACTTACAGCCTGTGTTTTTTTGTTAGTCTGCGCAAAATGTGCGTTGTGAACGGGTGTGTTTAGTGCTACGTTGTTAAAACCGAATCGTTTTTGTCGGTGAGTTGTTGTTTTGGAATTTTTATAGAACTTATGTAGGTACATTCTTTGGTTGATATTTGAATGATTTTTGTGTGTGCATAATTTTAATTATGTAGGTTGTATTAGAGATGACTATTTTATTTCAAATAAGAAATTACTTGTACACCTTCATGTGTAGCTAATTAAGTTGTTTGTTGGTTGACTAGTGATCTGTGTTTGTTATAATTATAAACAAACCTTGAACCTAGTTGATTAAAGCATCAATGTGGAGTAATTAGTTGTGATCAACTTGTTTTGAAGTTCCGTGAAACAATATGTCCAAAATACTATCGCGATTATACGTGATGTAATGTCCTTCTACCTCAGGCATTAAGGGTACAATAATTATCTAACTGAGAGAACTGTTACCCAGTGTGTAGAAAGCACACAGATCTTAAACAACAATGTCTCTAATTGACTTTTGCATCAAATGATAACATTATCTGCAATGCTTTGTAACAAAATGATAGCGATATAATAATCATTCAGTTTATTTACAAAAGTATTAATGTAATATCTAGCAACTTATCAATGCTTATTGTTATCTTACAGACTGCTATGATCTACATCCTGGATCGTTAATTCAGAACTAATAAAGCACCAAGTATTATCCTTGAGCTAACAATATGATTACCTTGGCTGTAATAGTGATTCTTTTGGTCTCCCTGTACCTTTATGGAACCAAAAACTTTAAGTACTGGGAGGTGAGAGGGATAAAATGCGATAAGCCACTCCCACTCTTCGGAAACAATCTAAGAGGATTTATGTTCAAATCCAGTATGACGCAACTAGGAGACGAATTATACTGGAGGTATCCCAATGAGCAAGTGGTTGGATTCTTCCGATCTTCGCGGCCAGAATTGCTGATACGAGATCCTGAAATTGTGAAGCGGATTTTGACCACAGATTTTGCACATTTCTTTGAGCGAGGTTTCACACCCCATAAAACTGTGTTCGAACCTTTAATGCAGAACCTGTTTTTCGCTGAAGGTGACCTTTGGAAGCTACTGAGACAGAGAATGACCCCTGCTTTTACTACTGGGAAGCTGAAGGCCATGTTTCCTTTGATAGTTGAAAGAGCAGAGAGGATGAAGACTCGTGCACTGACAGAAGCTGCTGAGGGCAAGTCTATAGACGCTCGCGAGCTGATGGCGAGGTATACTACCGACTTCATCGGAGCCTGTGGTTTCGGTCTAGATACGAATACACTGAATGACGAAAACTCAGCGTTCAGACAACTCGGTATCAATATTTTCAGGATACGACCTCGAGAAATCTTTATAGTCATTGCAAAGGAATTGTTCCCAGAAGTGTTTCAAAACTTAAAGGTTTGGACTCGGGTGGAAAAAGAAATCAACGAGCTGGTGGGAGAAATTCTCAGGAAGAGGAACTACAAACCTAGCGGGAGAGGAGATTTCATAGATTTGATGTTGGAGTGCAAAGAAAAGGGTGTTATTGTAGGCGAGTCGATTCAAAAGAAGAATCCTGATGGTACGCCCGAGACTGTAACTTTGGAGTTCAACGATGGTCTGATAGCTGCCCAAGTGTTCGTCTTCTTCGCAGCTGGCTTCGAGACGTCATCATCGGCCACTAGCTACACTCTCCACCAGTTAGCATACAACCAGGACGTACAGCAGAAGGCGCAGGAGGAGGTCGACCGTGTATTAGCTAAACACGACGGAAAGCTATCGTATGACTCGATAAGAGAGATGACTTACTTGGAGATGGTCTTCAAAGAAGGTTTACGGATGTTTCCTTCTCTCGGCTTCTTGTTAAGGCAATGTACTCGTCCGTTTACCTTCCCGGAGTTGAATGTCACGATAGATGAGAACATACGTGTGATGATTCCGCTGCAGTCGCTGCACAACGATCCGAAGTATTTCCCGAACCCTGATAAGTTCAAGCCGGAGAGGTTTGATCCCGAAGCATATGACAACAACAACAAATATTTCTATTTGCCGTTCGGTGCAGGACCTAGAGCGTGTATAGGTGAGATGTTTTACTAGTCTTTTTTATATTAACATGAAGAGGTCGTAGTGTCAAGCTCTTTCCTAACATATTAGGTTCCTCGAAATACCAAACTAAATACTGAACCTCACAATTTTCTGACACACAATAAGGAAATGGAGCAACATTCAGCAAGTATTAACATAAATTACTTATTACATAAAGGTTGTAAAAAACCTGTTCTCCCCGTCGTCATTGCGATATTTTTTTGTTTTGCACCATACCTTTTAGTTAGTTACAACTTTTTGACAACTTTTTTTTTTTAATATACAAGTTTTGAATGCAAGATTTTTACTTCAAACACTTTCACGACCTCCGTACTATTCAATCTATCCATCCGCACAATGCTTTGAGTGCGTTACAATGAGTTCTACCACAAAACATGATTTATTCACATTTTATTCACACATTCATTTTATTCACCCCCCCAAAAAAAAGTCGTTTCCCAGCAATAATTTTTGCGTAAAGTTACTTAGTTTGATGTACAGAATGCTTGGTTGACGGCTTCGTGATGAGGTTGTTTACACCCTGTATTAACATAATTCCAATTTATACCAACAAATAAAATTGAATGTCTGTTCGTAAAAGCAATATAACAGCTTTTTACTGAATGCATAAGAAAATATAAACGGCACATATAACAAGCGAGAACTCATATTTTTTCATTTCTGTCAGTCTGTCTGTTTGTTCCGGCTAATCTCCGAAACGGCTGGGCCGATTTCGACGAGACTTTTAGTGGCAGATAGCCGATGGTATAAGGTCTAACTTAGGCTACTTTTATTTTAGAAAAATAATTAGTGTTCCGAGCAAAACAATTAAAACCCTTGCAAACAAAAAGGGTATTAATTTTAGGGTTCCGTACAAAAAAGAAACGGAACCCTTATAGGATCACTTTGTTATCCGTCCGTCCGTCTGTCTGTCAAGACCCTTTATCTCGGGAAAAAAGAAACGGCCGTTTTTGCCGCAAATAACGTAAATATATCAACACTTTTAAGAAAATCAAAATTTATGGGATACTTCCCGATGACCTAGAATCATGAAATTTAGCAGGAAGCAATGTGTTACAGCATATGTAAAGGAAAAAATCTGAAAACCGTAAATATGTAGTTTAATAACCAAATTCCTACAAGTATACGTATATACGGAACCCTCGGTGCGCGAGTTCAACTCGCACTGGCCGGTTTTTTTTTAAATAATAAATTAACACGAACGAAGGTCTCGGGAAACAGCTAGTATTAAATAAAATAATAAATACATGGCGTCAGGTAACATGCACACACGAAAAAAAACTGTTACTTTTTAAACTACTAAGATTACAAAATACCTCTAATAATCAGTACTAACAGACTAGTCTACTATCACACAGTCCACAAAGTAGACACATTAGACACAATAGTTAAACAATGGCGTCCCGACCGAATCTGAACATCCAATGAACTGTTGACAGATCATGGGTATTTAATATCTGTTACTTTTTCCAGGTGAACGTCTCGGCATTATGCAGTCACTAGCTGGACTGGCAGCTGTTCTGTCCAGTTTCACAGTGAAGCCCGCGCCGGAAACCGTCCGCCAACCCATCGTCGACCCCCAGTCTAGCGTGGTACAAGCCATCAGAGCTGGACTACCACTCATGTTCATTCCCAGGAATAAAATTGCTTGAAATTATTTTGTTAAAATAGTGTCCTACGAGCCAAGCTCGTGAGTGAAGGGGACTACAGGAGCCAAACGCGAGTTTTATAATGCAAAAATGCATATTATTGACTGCAATAAACAAAACCAGTAAAATATATGATATTCTTCAGGATATAAGCTAGTATGATAGTGTTTTGAAAACTAAATACAACTAATTTGCCTCGATACAAAAAAATCACGAACTTATCTCTAAAAAATTCTTTATTCGAGTAAAAACCATATAGGTACCTACTCCAATACATGCGATCATTCTGTTTTTTTGGCAACTAATTCTACAAGCAACATATCAGCATGATAATGTTTTATTTTTTTAGTCCAATCAACAGATTTTTTGTAAATCGCAAAAAACCACTCATTTCGCACTATTCGGCCCGCAATGACTGACGTTACAACCACTTTGTAGTGCAAGCTGATTAGAACTTTATTCTAACATAATTTCAAACGAAGTTTGAACCACCACAATTAGAGTTGCTAATTTAACTCCTGTAGTTGCCCTAAGTATATCTATGATAATGATAATGTTGTAAACAGAAAAAGTGGCCAACACCTACCTTTAGTTTGTTTAGAAATATTGTACTTAATTCAGTCAGGGGTTCTAGGATCTTTGGCAAATATGTTTGTGAAATTGCTTCTTGAAATGTATTGCAAAACATGAACATTAAGGTGGATGCTCCAGGGTAGCCCGCGAAATTCAAATTTTCTTACGTTTTTTGCAATTTGTGCAGGTCAGTGTCAGGTTGTACGTTGATTAAAATATGATTCGCACCTACTTAAATACATTATATCTCATAACTTTTTACGATAGAAGAACTGTTTTGTGAGAGTTTTGGACATGTTATGTTTTTGATGGGATCTAGTTTACTAAATATTGTTAGGTAACTGTTTTGTAATAAAATACTTAGCTACACCATTGTGCGTATTACCTGAATCTAATCTTACCATATTATATAATAATAATAAAATATTAATAATGCTTGCACTTACAACATAGAAACGCTCTCTAGCCCCGCCCCGTTGACTTTGTATAGAAATAATGAACGAAAAGATACCGATCGGCCGAGCGCACTGACGACGCACGCCAAACGAGAGTTATTGTTATTTTGTGCGCCAAAGTTAACGCTTTCCTAATAGGCCTAAACTTTAAGGGGGCGAGGCTCGGCGCCTCCGCATGATTTATGTGAAAAGTTTTTAAACTGGTCAGGCGGAAAAGACCACGACTGTACATAATGTCAGTTATACTCATGTTAAAAATACGAAAAAGCATGTTATAATAATAGCACAGTAATAACAGCAAATGATGCTCAGAGCGTTCCACTGTACAATATTTAGCTGATCCATAATATAACCCAAGTGGCGTATACACGTAGAACGCTGGCTGTCAGAAATTGTCGGTGCTTATAGTTAGAGAGCCCACGACTCTAAACCTAGTTCGAGAAGACTCCCAGATGAAATAAACACGAAATAGCGATGCTGCAATGCAAAAAACCTGAAGCCGCTATTAAAAAAAAAAAACGATTTTGTACACTGATTGAGTTCACAAGGGCCACGTACTGTGTAGCATGTAAGGTATAGTTAAGCATATTTCTAAGTTACTTTGTCGCATTAGATTTATATAAATAAAATAAATAATAAATAAATAATTAGCCACGTTATTAATGGGAGAACACGAAACGGCGATGCTGCAATGCAATAGACCTGGAGGAGCTTTAAAAAAAAATCGGGGCAGTCTTTGGGGACTGCCGATAGAACTGGAAACAAAAAGTATACAGGCCCCTCCCCAGTCGTAGCACTGGTTATGCCCCGCGCATGCCTATGTGGTGCCACGCCGTAACGGATCGCCTGCGGGCTACGTGCTACGAAGCGTGACCGCACGTTACGTCAAGTGACGATGAGTTCAATGTTTTTCCTTCACCCAAAAAGTGCTCAACGCGCCTAAAGAAGTTTTCACTTCAAAAAGACGATAAGAAAAGATACTAAAAATCGTTTTTTTGAATAGCGCTTATAGTTAGAGAGCCCACGACACTAAACCTACTTCACTAAAGTAGTAGAGTAAGTAAGTAGCACTAAATATTAAAGGGGAACACGAAATCGCACGTCCTCTAAAAAAACTGTCGTATCATAAAAAAATAGGTTTCTAGATACCCCAGAAAAATACCCTCACTCGATTTCAATAATCTTTGGTGTATAATTTAAAAAAAAGTACCGCCAAGTGTACAAAAATAAGTCGATGGCACTAAGCAAAATTATTTCACGCAAAGCATCGTTATGGACACCAAAAACTTTAAATGCGTATTTCTCAAAACTGCTATTTTAGCGTTGAGACAGTTTTTTACAGGGCGTGCGAAATGACGATACTGAAATGCAAAAAACCGGGGGCCGAAGCTGCTATTACAATGGTGTCAGAATTGTCTATCATTGATTTCATAATTGTTGATTTTGACAAGTTTGGTAATCTACTCATATAGTGGCGTCATTATGACTTTCCAATTGTCAACCACTGACACTCCATTGAAAGAAATGGCATAGAACGGTAATCTCGTACACAATGACAAATGAATGACTGACTTACGCGGTAATTAAATTCTAGTTTTTCGAAAATCATTTCTATTAACAGGTTTTTTAATAATGGCAATACAACAATGTCATTCTAGCACAATTCTATTACGAGACCATTGAACGACCAATGATCGACCATTATGAATTTAGCAGATTACGAAGTTTTAGCAAAATGACAATGGCATCGATCAACAATTATTATTATGAAATCAACTAGAGACCATTGTGACACTGTTGTAATATTTAGCAGACTCGGCCCCCTCTGGTCTAACATCCAAGATGCGTTTCACGCAAGCATCTATAATGCAACCCAATTAGGCCCTGACTGGGACCCAAAACCGGCCCGGGCATTTAAGAGAAAGGAATACCATAAATGTGGAATCAACCGAAGAAAACATCTAAAATAGAATGATGCGACTTTGATAAAGTAGAGACTTGAAACTAAAAGAACACCGACGTTGTCGAACAAGGGCGTCGTCGCCAGTTTTTGAGCAAAGGGCGCGCAGAAAAGTGCGAGTAAAAACGTTGAGTTTACTAGTTACCTTATATTGTAAGAATCTAAATAGAACCATCTAGTTACTAGTTTTGACTAAAAATAAAATTTTAACACCCTACCTTGGAGAGATTAGAATTGTTTCGACCCTTTACACAAGAGTTACTTGGTCAGCTTGCAGGCAAAGTCAATATTCAAAAGGAAGTAGGCCGCAAGAGCGAGCTCAGCGAGCTCGAAAATTTTTGACACCTTGCTCTGGACAGGTTAGAATAGGCGAGACGACAAAAAAAACTAATTAGTCCGTCACTTAGATTATCAAAAAGTATTTGACGCGTGTTTTTTCTTTTGTTACGTAAACCAAAATTGACGAAGATACGACGCTTTTAAAATTGACAATACGTCACGCCATGGTATAATTTTTAGCTAGTTCTGACGTCACGAGCCCCCACTCCCGAGTTTTGATGCGTTTTATCTTTGTCAATATTCAATGATTTACAAAAACAAAAAATACGTGTCCATTAATTTCCAATACTCTAACTGACGGACTAAATAGATTTGCAATTTTTTGATACTGTCGTCATGTCTATTGTTTCGACCTATATTGGAGTAACTTGATTGATCCAAAAGAAAGTAGGAGCAAGAGCGAAGAGAGCTCGAAACTTTTAACATCTTGCCTCGAATACATTCAGATATTAATAATATGTAATGATCACACAGAATCCAGAGGCAGAAAATAGGGACCTTTGTGTTAAAAGATTTTTCGCAGGGGTCAAAGTACGAACCGCGCGCGTTGGTTTAATGAAAATGCGTAAGTTTCTAGCGGTAGTTCGAGTTCTCAGAGGCTCATTTTTAGCCTTAAAAATATTAAAATATTTTTAAGGCTAAAACTTACTTGGAGATTGATTTTACTGTACGCTACAATTTATTACGCACTGACGAATTCTGTGGCATCTGGCAGGAAAATTAAAAACTTTTAAAAATCCTGAGCGTCAAGGTACTACAGATAGAATCCAAGAGTAAATTAAATTAGGTCCTCGACGTGACGGTAGAGGACGTTACTTTAATAGATGTATTGTGATGTTTTTTTTTTAATAGCAAAAGAAAGTCGACCACAAATCGGCCACACTGGCCCATCGGACATCCGGCCCATCGGGCATTTGCCCGATTTGCCCGTATGGCCAGTCCGGGCCTGAACCCAGTTTATTCGTTAGTAATCAGCGATCGAAAGTTAGCGATTTAGTCGTTATCTCTACACACCACACGATTTTTGCTGATTCCTAAATGATGAATAGAAGAGGTAAAGGATCAGCACTTTTTATGGGCAATCGTTCTTATATTTTATCAATCACTTATATGACTGACAAAAGTATTACGTCAGTATTACCGAAATTATTATGACTTGTAATTCAAAAGTTGCACCACATTTTTCTCTTTACCAAAACTCTGGGATGTAGTGAATAAGCATTTTGTGGCTGTATTTTTCACAACAAATTGACCATCAAAAAGTGCTGATTCCTTATAATATATTCAATAATGCAAGTAAATTATGTGAATCAGCACTTTTTAAGTACAAAAGTACTAACATTATCAAAAATCTAAAATTTTTGGTGATTGATAACGTTTTCGCGTCGGGTATTCCGAATTTCCGATGACTAGCAAAACAGAAATGTCCAAAACTAATCATTCAAAAAATAAAATCGAACACAAAAAACACAAAAAAGTGAAAAATAACTTTACCTTCAGAAGTCGGTGACAAAAAAACTAAATCAATCAAACAAAGGTCTCCGACTTCTGAAGCTAAAGTTATTTTTCACTTTTTTGAGATTTTTTGAAGTCGGTTTTATTTTTTGCAAAAAGGTTTTTATTTGTCACTTTTTAGTGGTTCACATGTGCTTACCCCTTCACACACGCGTGATGTTATGTTATGAAACAATAGATAGACATGAGATTTCAGCAATTCCAGTCCATTTGCCATCATTTATTGAGGAGTTCCGTTGCCTATCTCCGAAGTTCTTCACCAAATTGAAATCGGACTACTCCCAGAAAGTACTCTTCTAAAAACTACCCAAATCGCTTCAAGTGTGCCTATAAAATTTGAAGAGTACTCTCTATTTCTCCAGGATCCCATCATCAGATCCTGACTTGATAATCACGGGACTACCTGGGAAGTATACCCTTTCAAACAAAACAAAAAAAACCAAATGGGTCCAGCCATCTTCGAGTAATCGGAGAAAATACATAAAAAAAAAAAAAATAAGATTCCGACGAATTGAGAACCTCCTTCTTTTTGAAGTCGGTTAAAAACGGGGTTATTTGGGTTTTGGGGGCTATTTGGTACCAATATATACCAAAATGTTAATGGGATATTCCATCAGGAATTTCTCAGTAGCAGCCAATCAAAGTGTTGTTAGAGTTTGTAAAATAACTTCTACCATACACCAACCGACAGTTATCGATATTTATATTCGAAATTCTGGGTCGTCCCAAATAGCACCATTATAATAATATTCCTCTCAGCCGAAATACTAGCAAGTTGCGAAAAATAAGCATTTCGTGTTTCACTACATTTGACAGTCATCAGTCATGTACAAGAATCTGAACTAAGGGCTGGACTCCACTAAGGCTTAGATGTGCGAAGCGGAGAGCAGAGGAGATGTTTAGGAGCTGGGGTGTATCCATCGAGGCTGTGCAAAGCGGAGAGAAGAAGCGATGTTTGGAAGCTAGGGCCGCACACTGAACACTGTTCACACCGCTCCCGACTCTTCTTGTCTCTGTTCTGGCGGCCAAGCGCTCAGCGGAGACTAGAAGAGACTTGAAAAATAGAGAATAAAAAAATCCCGTTAAATTGGTTGGTTGGTTGTGTAAATGCATACTAAAATGTTAATTTTGATTACAGCGCCATCTGTACTCATATTAATGTATTAACAACGTTTGCGGTTTTCCTACATTGTCACTGGTATTGCTATTCGCCGCTAGATGACACTTTCCTAAATATTAAACATTAAGAATTTTAGTTTATCTATTTGATACGAGATGGCGCTGCCAGTCACAATCCATGCACCAAGCTAGATTATTATCTAGGAAATTGCCTGCTAAAGATACACATCTGAGTGAGTCGGCGAAACGTTTCATTGAATCACATCGGAACGTGTTATTATACTCAATAATACACTCTTTATTGCACCATTTCCTTTTATTCTGGTTCTTATGCATTCCTCATTAGGAGTTTGCTTTCAAGTGCAGCAATTATTGCTAATTGTCATTTATTACCGGGCGTATCTTGAAAGAACGAGGCGTAATGAGACTGTAAGCAGTAATTTTGAAGCAATAGTCATGAGAAGTAGTTCCTATTTATTTTTTTGAGTTTATTTTATTGTTTTTGTGCGTAGGCGAAATTGGTAGGTGTGATTTCCTGTTGGAGCTTTTAAATTAGGTAGGCAGCTTTCAGATTGGCTGTAACGGCCATAACTATGTTCTAGGGTGCCGCTCGCGTTCTACTTTTGTAATGTCGAGAGTTGTAAGGTCGTGTGAATTGTTTTTCCATAGTAACTAACTTAAATGATCTTCATGCCTAAATAAAATTAAAAATAAATTGATTTTGCTTGTTTTTCAAAATTGGAATCACCTGGCGCTGGATTAATAAATACATTTTTGCGTTGGTTACTAATGATGACCTTAAAGGATTCATCAAAAAGAGCAGAGTGACATATTTAGCTAGCTTCCGTCTTAACCATTGTCATGCGACAGGTTCTAAGATTGAATGACTCCTGAATGACTCTGAAGCTTTCTTCAGAAAGTTGAAACTACTTTTCTTTTGCAATCTAACCAGCCAACATTATAATTTACAAAAATAATTTAAAAAAAGATCGAATTCATAAAAACAAAAAGTCATAGTACCGTTTTACTTTTGAACGAAGAAAAGTCTCAAATATACCAAAGTGACTTGTAAGTTAACTTTTTTAATTAAAAAGGGAGCGAACATAACTATCTGCTAAGAGACGCGCCGAAAGAAAACATTGTCTGAGTTTTACGAGAAAATAAGACTTATTCGCAACTAGCTTGGATATTTGGGGTCTGTTCGCATCGGGCGAGTCACTTGCGCTAGTTGGTTTACAAGCTAGTGGGCTCAGGCAATTAAAATTTACGGTCTGTAAACAACATATAAAATAGGCATATTAAATTGGTCATTTTAATCGAAAGGATTTAAAAGATTGGGAGGTTAATTATTAGAAAAAAATAAGTTACATGTATATTTTAATACAATGCTTTTTATTCCTATTTAGTTTAATATTTATATCCATTCTGTTCACAGAAATAAAAAAAACGTTTTCAATCCATTTTATTAAGTAATAACTTGAACCAATTTTAAAGAACATTGGTAGAACAGTTTGAGCCCAAACTTGTTAAATATTTATTATATATTATATAAAGTAAAAAACTATTTCGGAATATACTAAAAACATATACAAAACCAAAAAAGTAATTTCACGATGCATATTAAAATATAAAATTGGTTTTCATAAAAACTTAATCAATTTTCGTTCAATCACGTTTCAATTTCAATTATTTATAACTGGCTAGTTTAGGTGTTATATTGTTATATAAGTGGATTGGTATTGTGGCTATATAACGAGCAGTTTTACCAATAAAAAGATGTTAAGTACTGGGTAGGTACCTACCCAGAGATGTATTGTAATTCAAAGGTAGGTATTGTGCATGGTATGATGCAGAAATAGGTACCAAAGAAATTAAAAAGATTTATATAGCGGACATGGGAGTAATTAAGCCATACAAAAATGTTGATCTCGAACACTTTCGGTTTTGACACACGAATTCGCGCTACCTGACAAGCGGGGTGTGAGTTGTATATATATATACTTGTTACTAAGTAGTAACAAGTATTGGATTACGATTTTCTTTGTCTTGTCCCGTCTATCGCTTGTAAATATTTGAAAGTCTTTGAGGAATACATAGTTCGTTTCAAGCAACTTAAATTTGAATGAATATTTATAATATCAAAACCTGAAGGCTTGGAAATATGACAATCTTTTTCAAAACATTTTGTGATTATACATATAGGAGTATACAAAACTTATGTACCTAATAACTATAACTTTATTACTTTTTTCTTTATCGTTATCGCGAATAGATAGAATAGATCTGGAAGTGCATCACGAAGGCTGGTCCCAGGTGGCCCAGGAGAAGATAACCTAGTAGGATATGAGGGGAGGCCTCTGCCCAGCAGTGGAAAATACAAGGGTACAAAAAAAGACAATTTCATTACATACAAAAATAAACCAAGTATGTAACTACGGACTCTACCATTTCCATCAAGTCTAAACGCAGCATCTCTCTTAAAAACACTTAAAAAAGGTGACTAATTAAAAAACTCCCTTCCTTTGGGGTGTTTTTTATTTTTTCTCACCCCCTCACCCCCCTCAGGTGGAGAGGAATGCAAGGGGATGAGAGTTACAGTCGACATAATGTTGCTTCCAAAAAAACTTTTGGCACGATGTGTTTTTTTTTTCAGAAATGAGACATTTAGTAAGAGTATTATTCAAGAAGTAACTAATAACATAACATCACGCCTGTAATCGACGAAGGGTTAGGCAGGGGTGTGCCTAATAGTACACCCAGAAGTAATTTCTTAGTTTAAAAATACGTGTTGATATTTGTCGATGATATTATTTGTCTTTGCACTTATGTAATTTCTCATTCTTTAACTGGCGAAACGTGGCTGTACTATTTGGTCTGCCTAAACCTTCGGGTTTTACAGGCGTAATCTTATGCTATGTTTATTAAACTTACGCTTGGCAGAAGGATTGGATAGACGTTTCTTAAGACAGGACTGCAGCTGGCATTACTGTTTAGGTATATAGGTTTTCGTCAAAAAAAAAAAAGAAAATACAAAAAAAAAAAATAGAAATAAAATTTGTATAAGACTGCTAAAATAAAAATAAATGTGACGTGTGTGTGTGTTTGATGTGTGGTGTCATGGTGTGTGTGATGTAAATGTTTCATCATTTGTGTTCAAATTCTAATTACACAAAAATTACAATACAAAAAAAGAATAATAGCGCAGTTTTGTTAATTTAATTAAGAACCATCCATCTGTTATTCAAAGAATTATAATTCTAAGAAAAATAGGAGCCCGTGGCTAAATAATAACAGCCGCTCAGATCGATATTCAGGCCAAGCCGAACGTGCCTAGGTTGGTCCGTAGATGGGTGACCATCCATTCCATACTGAGTTTCCTCCGTGCCTCGGATAGCACGCCAAGCCGTTAGTCCCTGCTGTAATTTGTAGATCTTTGACATTCGTCACAGTCAGTGGC
Source organism: Xestia rhomboidea (assembly GCA_963853795.1). Taxonomy (NCBI): domain Eukaryota; kingdom Metazoa; phylum Arthropoda; class Insecta; order Lepidoptera; family Noctuidae; genus Xestia; species Xestia rhomboidea. Next base: position 2,797,409 of record OY970783.1, read on the forward strand.
CCGAAAGTCTGACACCCAGTCTTAACCAAGGGGTTTCGTATTACACAGTACTAACTGGGTTGTGGACGTCAGATAGGCAGTCACTCCATGTAAAATACTGGTATTCAGCCGCATCTGGTTAGACTGGAAGCCGACCCCAACATAGTTGGGAAAAGGCTGGGAAGATGATGATAATTTAAAGAAAGTATCCTTGCTTCCGCAAAATAATTTAAAATGAAAGAATTTAATACAAACTTATTCATAATATAAAGTGTAGAAATTATTCTAGATAATAATATAATGATTAAGCTATTAAAATTATAATTTTCTAAGAATTATGTATCAGCTGCTTTGGTATAATTATGTGTGATTTCCTAAACGGGTTTATATAAATTATGTCAAATTATGCGAATTAGTTTTGCCCTGTAGGCTAAATTATTTACAGGTATGACTATGATAATCAACTTTTAACTATGTATAAAAAACCATTAAATTTATCTTTTTAACACACTACTTATTGTGTGAAAAATGTTATTTAACCTATTATTAAGACTAATGCAACACCCAGTTTTATTTAATTAAATGAATTAAAGCTACTTAGAGAATATTTTTTTTTTTTTTTACAAAAAAAGGGACTAATTTATCCTAACTAATATAAATGTGAAAGTAAGTTTGTTTGTTTGTAACCTTGTCACGCTTGCCAAAACCACTGAACCGATCATCCTGAAATTTTACATATAGGGTAAGTACTTACGTTGTCATGTCTACTCCTACAACAGAAACGGACATACCTTTCACCTCGATTAAAAGTACTGTTCCCGAGGAAAACAATAATAACGTTCTTATGTTAATAGATGGCGCCACGTGTCTTTCGAATCATGATTGAATTATTTTTAGTTACACACGAACGAAGCCACAGTCAAAAGCTAGTATAAAATAAACTAACTAATTAAATAAACAACAGGTCGCTTAGGCGTCCAAGGACTCCTCCACATCGGTGTCTTCCCTAAAGACTGAATAATCTTTACATAGTATAAAACAAAGTCGCTCCCGCTGTCTGTACGCTTAGATCTTTTAAACTACGCAACGGATTATAATGCAGTTTTCAGCAATAGATAAAGTGATTCAAGAGGAAGGTTTAAATGTATATGCTACTTTGCACCCGTGCGAAGCCGGAGCGGGTCGCTAATTAAACATAAGTAACAATCTGAATTACCCAATGTTTTTAAATTTTTCAGACCACAGAATTTCAGCACTATTTATTTTTAGTAGCAAGAGTGGTGTGTAGTGCCCTTTTTTGTTTTTATGTAAGTTAAATTTGCTCTGCAATTTAACTTATTGCATTAATAAGAGTCGTTACCCGTGGTCCGGGTGGGTCGAGGCATTACCGGGTCCATGGGTAATTTTAATTACCCGTAGTTCCATGGCATTAGGGATTGTTTCCTGGACTTCTGAATATATCGATAGAAAATACAAATCCATAATAACAGCATATCATATCCCACAGGTACCACGGGTGTGATTGCATAATTTGACTACGGGTTTATTGGTTTTCTATTTTTTATTTATCTACCAACTACCAGGAGGGCAGAACCATAAAGGAGGTATTTTATATTTTAAATAGGAATCTCATAATCAATCCGTGTAAGTACATTCCGATTATGATGCAGTATGCAATGTAGAAAATACTTCTTCATGATTCTGGGGTCCTGGTAGTTTATGAGACTTTACTATCCTTAATGTTTCTCCCTATAGGGAAGTAAGGTAAAATACAAAAATATTCTAGGCTTCCCAATGCTTTTAGAATTTTATATAACATCACGGCTGTAATCCCCGAAGGGTTGGTGTCCATGTCCCATGTAATAGGGGGCGAGCCTATTGCCATCAATCGGGCGCAAATCCAGACGCCGTGGCTGCTACTGAGAAATTCCTGACGGAAAAACCCAACAATATTGTCCAACCCGGGAATCAAACCCTCATACTCAGCAATCGCGCTTGCGATCACTGGACCGAAGACACAGTGCATTAGTCGAGGTATTAGAATTTTTAATAGAATAGGCTAGTTTCCACCAACAATAAATTGCAAATCTATTTAGTCCGTCAGTTAGAGTATTGGAAAATAATGGACACGTATTTTTTGTTTTTGTAAATCAATGAATATTGACAAAGATAAAACGCATTAAAACTCGGTAGTGGGGGCTTGTGACGTCACAACGCTCTAAAGATTATAGCACGGCGTGACGTATTGAGAATTTTCAAAGCGTTGTATCTTCGATAATTTTGGTTTACGTAACAAAAGAAAAAATACGTGTCAAATGTTTTTTGATAATCTAACTGACGGACTAATTAGATTTTTTCAGGACACAAGCCTATTGATTAGAATAGATATTTTAATATTCGTCTTTTAACCCTGTCTTGGCGGGGATACTGCTAGTCCTCAGTTTGGACTGAAAACCTTTGTAAAGTGGAGTGGCAGACATCATAGGTAAGTCGTAAGTGGGTAAGTAGGTGTCTACCGAAAGAACATCTATCATTATAATAATAATAGGTACATAAGCACAGTCACACTAATTATGTAGGTTTAATGATAGTTAAGCCAAAGCTAATGATTTGGTAATAACTATAATTTCTTGTTACAGTAAGATACAATTTTTATTTCGGTAATTTTATTTTTCAGTAAGAAAAACTGTAAGTTGGCTGGTAACTGTAAGGCATAAATTGGTATCTAGTATTTAAACAATATAATACTATCGCCCATGCATACAAAATAATGCTTGACAAATTGCTCTACCTAATTTATTTTAACACTAAAATTGTGTTTAAAACAGTACTACTGAAATAATTTTCACATCAAAACAAAAATGTTAGTAAATAAAATCCCTCACATTTTCTTAATAAATAATAATTAATAACTAACGAACACGGAAACATTTTCCAACAGTAACACAAAATAAATTTCCACGAAAAATAAAATTTTCGGAACCACAGACGAGAATACCAACAGTTTTATAATTAAAGCCACCCAACGCTTTAAACCTAAAATGGCGGCAAGTCTGTCCTATCACAAAAAATGTTTCTCAATTAAGACGCGAAAAATCACGGAGTCAATACAATGACGAACAAACAGATACACATTACAATATAATAAACTGCCGACGAATATAATAAAACCAAGAAAGTATAAATAGGAAAAAAAATATTACTCCAAGCCCCGCCTTGCTGTGGGTATGTTAAAGCCACGCCTATAGAAGGGGGGTGGGTAGACTCATTTGCCAGTCGCAGCCGATTCGCGTATAGAGTTAGCGCTCCAAACGTTAAAACCTCTTTTGTAAAAATTCAATTAACTGTCAAAATTATTTTTTATCTGTATTTTTTTGTCTATATTCCCGCGCGATTTTGACAATTCTGTTTTTTAGATTTTTAAGCGCGTTCGGTTTAGTGTCTGTGTGTTTAGTGAGTGTGTGTACTGTTCGTTCAGTTTTATTTTATAGGAAAATTATTGTTAATATGAAGGATTGTTTTAGTGTATCAAGTGGGATTTTGTAGAAACGTAAGTACTTTTTTACTCCTATAAGTACGCGTCATGATTACTGTTAGTGCCAATATCGGCCTTCTCGGCAACTGAGAATATAAAATGGAACAGTAAATTCCGTAGTATTTTATTTACTTAAAAGTATAAAACTAATCTGTTCACAATATTTATAATGTCATTGCCAAAATATTTTCCTAAAACATGATTTACGGGAATCTATTTAAAATTCCGTAATAAATGATGGCGTGATACATTAGCGTTCCGTAAATTAATTTATTACAGTTCTAATTTATAGCATCTGCCAGTGTGGGATTATTATGATTTATAGATTTATTTCATTTACAAGGCACATTTCATGTAGCGACGCATTTTAGTAATGGCAAAAACGCCGATAGTTTCAAAAATCTAGTTTAAAACGAATGTCAATTTTAAAATAGGACCTATTTTCGATATTTAAAAAGCACTATTTGACATATTGATTGTGAATAGAACAGGTTATTGAAATGACAAATTCGTTTTCGATTTTGCTAAACAAAATATCATTGGTCAATTAATCATCAAGTATTTTGAAAAGGAGGCAAGACCGCAAAGTTAGGTACTGTTCGATATCTTTTTGTTTTATTCAGAAAAGATAAAAAGATGTCTATCTTTCCGGCTGTCGTCAAATTGTATTGTTAAGAAATAAATAAGATAATAATTGAGATGTATTTCTAAATAATATAGCAATTTTTTTTTTATAAGTCGGTATCCTCTAAAGGTGATAATTTACAATGAGCCTTATTTATGTGTTTTTGTTTTATTATTGAGATTTTTGATGCTAAAAAGAACAGGCTTTAGTTATATTTTTTAACGTAGAGTAACGTAAGTAAAATCATAAAATTTAGTACCTATGTAGTAGGTACTTACAATACACTGGAGATATTATTATTTAGTATTGTTTTATTTTTGTTATATAAGCTTATCTTATATCACAAAGAGGTAGTTAGTTTGTATGTAGGGGGAAATCTTCGTAACTACCGATCCGATTCCGAAAATCGGAGGCTATATTTAAAATGTACTTATACCTGTGGATTAATTTTCGACCATAACGCGGGTGAAGCTGCGGGCAAACGTTAGTTAGTCACTAATATGCATTCCTACCGGCGCTTAAGCACCAGTAACAGTTAAAACGCGGTGTTTAAATAGAAAACCCTAAGATAAGTATTTATAATAATGGAAAACGGTGCAAGTGTGAGTCAGACTCGCTCTCTAAGGGTTCTGTAACACCAAAACTATTAAAGTTCCATTATTTTTATGAATTGCCAAGATAGAGGCCATAATAACGTATTTTATGTAATTTTTACATACTAACTAAACCAAAGCTGCTAAGCTGAAGTGGAACTGGCCAGGTCTGCCATGTGCCCGACAAGCTGTGGGGCAAAATATCCACGACGTGGAGCCCTGACACAGCCAGAAGGCGACGCGGTAGACCTCGCAGGAGATGACGGGACGAGCTGGGCAGAACCAACGACCAGTGGTGTACATTGGCCCTGAATCGAAGGTGGAGAAGCCTTATCCCAGCAGTGGGATGACACAGACTAAATACAGTTACGAACTACCTATTAGGCAGTAAAACATACGCCTTTGTGACAAATAAAAACGGACTGTAGGCTTAGAAATAGGGTCCCGTAAGCTACCTTTTAATACGAAACCCTGAAATAAAAATATAGCGTGTCTTGAACACGCTTCGCAAAGTGTTAAACCCTGTAAATAATTAGACTTACGAAGAACTAATTTACTTTTGATTTGGTACTCTGAAATTGTGGATGTTGGAGAGGCAGTTGCTCCATTTCATACTGGTATTCAGTTGGGAATAGGCTATAGACGAGTAATAGAGAACTATGGAAGAAGAAGACATGCTGAACCGACACCAAATGAGTTGGGATAAAGGCCTCATCACTAGGTGGACCGATGACCTGGTGAAGGCTGCGGGAATCCGCTGGATGCGAGTCGCACGGGACCGCTCAATGTGGCGACACTTGGGGGAGGCCTATGTCCAGCAGTGGACGTCTTGCGGCTGAAATAATGATGATAATGATGAAGGGCAAGAGAATGGTGATAAGTTGGGAATAAGCTTAGCAGATGATTGTAAATGGAGCATTAGCTATCTCTCGCACATGAATTACGTTTTTTTTCCAGAATGGATAGGAAGATGAGTAAGTTATAAGACTCAGGTTGTTGGGGATCTTTTGTCTTTAGATAAACTTTGCGCTAGATGAGAATTTCTGTCAGAAGAAATAACGAAGTTTCTGAAGGGGGTGAATTTACAAGAATTCTTCGTTAGCAACGTTCCTTTTCTAAGGAACCCTAGTTTTATGTTTATAGAGCCTTCGGTTTAGTCACTGCTTTGTCTGTTATTGAACTCAAGATTTTTATTAAATAAATGTTAGGTTTTTTAAATCTTTTTTTTTTTCGGATGTGAAATCATTAAATGACTTGGACAGAGAAAGGAGGGAGTGTCACACTTTTACTGACTAAAACCCATCCATGTTCCTTCATCGCCCTTTGTGTTCCGTGGCCACGGTATCTCTTGCGAACAGTCCCGCAGCCCCGGCAGGCATCGGCCCTTGCGGACCCCTTCCTTTTTGCTGACATATATTTCCTAGAAAAATCCTAATTAGTTAATTAGATTGTTATTATTTTTATACAATTTTTTTTTTTTTACATTAAACATTAATAATTACACCAACATACACATAACATCACGACTGTAATCCCAGGGACAGGCAGAGGTGTATCTAATAGTACACCCACATTTTGCTAGTTATGTTTAAGTTCCATGTAAGAGGGGGCGAGCCTATTCCCATTGATCGGGCACAAATCCAGATACTATGGCTGCTACTGAGAAATTCCTGATGGAAAAGCCAATAACACATTGCCCGACCTGGAAATCGAGCCTAGGACCTCATGTTCGACCACTAGACCAACCGTCAATCTATGGCCACATCTATACTTTATTACTCGTAATATATAATGAAAAATGTAAAAAATATAAATAGAGTTGTCAAATAATAGTAAATTATTGCATCGAGCACACAGTAATTTATTATTGCACCGAGTGCCTGATTTAGAGCCCGAGCGTTAGCGAGGGCTCTAATCTAACAGGCACGAGGGCAATATAAATTAATTAAGGCGAGGTGCATAATCTGCTTTTCTTTCAACTATTACCTATAGGAATAGTAGATAAAAGAAACTCATATCAAACAGTTAAAATAGAAGTTTAATTATTGAAATTAAAAGTTATACTTGAGCAATTATTAAACGTAAGGTTAAGAGTTTTGTTGGGCAAATTTATATTTAAATTTGGAACAAGTAGGACAGAAACGAATAATACGTACGTAAAAAAAAAAGTATTGATATCGGCTGGCTGAATAGAGCTAATCCATTGAGATTGGCACCTTTTGGTGCGATTAAAAAAAAACTGTGCAATAATGAATTTTCACACATTTTTATTGCTCTAGAGCATTACACCATTCCTTCACCATTCATTTTTACTGAGTTTTTAGTGTGATTGTGATGAAATTAAAGCATAGTTGGAAGAAAACTTCATTAAAATAATCTTTTAATTTCTAATCAAAATCAACTAAATAACATATGTACTTATATGCTCGAATAGGTGAAAAGCCTTTCCCATTTTCTATGGGTGAAGTCGGGCTGTGGATGATGATGATGATGATATATCACTACATAGTATAAAACAAAGTCGCTTTCTCTGTCCCTATATCCCTATGTATGCTTAAATATTTAAAACTACGCAACGGATTTTGATGCGGGTTTTTTTAATAGATAGAGTGATTCAAGAGGATGGTTTTAGTATATAATTTGCGGGCGGGCGAAGCCGCAGGCATCAGCTAGTATAATATAATATAATTTTATATTATAAAACTGAAGAGTTTGTTTGTTTGGTTGAACGCGCTAATCTCAGGAACTACTGCTTGGAATTGAAAAAATATTTTTGTGTTGGATAGTCCATTTATCGAGGAAGGTTATAGGCTATATAACATCACGCTTCGACCAAAAAGAGCAGGGCATAAAAGAAAAATGTTGCAAAAACGGGGAAAATTCCTTTTTTGAGCATTTTCTCTCTTAAGTGACGCAGACGAATTTAAATTGCGTGGGTCAGCTAGTTAGTAATATACGGACAAAACCAATTGGTTTTGTGAATTAACATAAGAATTGAGTCTAGGTAAAATTAAAAACTGGTATTATAATGCAACTAAAAGTAGCAAACTTAGCAAATATGAACATAGTAAATAGTTTACAAATACATATGGATAGATAACACGTACCATTATGTAGGTATTTTTTTTCCATTCAAAACATAATTCAAATACTATCGTGCGTAAGCAAAAATAATAAGAATAAAAATATTATAACGTATATATTTTATAATAACCAGTGAACAATCATGTTACTTATAAATAACTAATGTTTTTAAACAATTAATCATTTTAACGCATTAATTAATATTTAAATCGATTGCTTTAATGAACACAACTGTGTATTATTGTACAAAAATGTGTATGATCGTCTATACATGTGTCATATTATAATAGGGTGCGACCACCAGTTGTCGACCTTAGAATATTTCAATAAACAATGATACTTATATTATGTAAGTATAAGAGGCATTAATATATTGTTAGTTAAGGGTGATAAGTAAATATAATGTTGCATATTTAAGTATTGAATTGTAAATTAATAATTACTCTGTTAATAAATAATTAATGGATAAATAAACACTTCACACTTCTAAACCAGACACTATAAGTTGTGTTGTATCTTGGATACTTATCTTGATATACATAAATCACATTAATTTACTTAGCATATTAAGTATGTATTCCTAAGTAAATAATAATGATAATATTAAGTCAATATAATGTAGGCTTGAAATAAAGTACTAACAAAACATACCATAAAAAATCTTGAGGAAGATTTATCTTGTTAGTAATTTTATATTTCATTAGGTTAGATTATTTGCTCGTTATAGGATTTCTAAGTTGCCAGTCTTCAGCTTTTATATTTTCTAAATCAAATAATTTATTTGCTAAAAGCGGTTGTGCATGAGGTGACATTTATAACAAAAGTTCTCTAAGGGGACTACAGGAGCTAACCACGAGTTTTATAATGCAAAAAAGCATATGATTCACTGCAATAAACAAATCCAGAAAAATATATGATATTCTTCAGGATATATTTGCTAGTATGATAGTGTTTTGAAAACATAATACAACTAATTTTACTCGATAACAAAATCACGAACTTATCTAAAAAAAATCTTTTAACGAGTAAAAACCATACTCAAATACATGCTATCATTCTGATGTTTTGGCAAGCAACATGTTAGTATGATAGTGTTTTATTTTTTTTAGTCCGATCAATAGATTTTTTGTAAATCGCAAAAAGCCACTCATTTTGCACTATTCGGCCCACAGTGACTGACGTAACAACCACTTTGTAGTGCAAGCTGATTAGAACTTTATTCTAACAGAATTTCGAACCAAGTTTGAACCACCACAATTAGAGTTGCTAATTTAGCTCCTGTAGTCGCCTTTACCAAACAAATGTCTTATGATGCGATAAAATATTTCATAAAAAATTACTTAGCCGTCCGGGTTGATCTTCCGGTTAAGCCGCGCTAGTAAAGGTCGGTCCGTGGATGCGTGACCATACATTACATACCGAGTTTCCTCCGTGCTTCGGAAAGCTGACTGTCAAAGAACTACAAATAACACCCGTGAGGTACAGGTTACAGGTATTCAGAGGCCCGAAAGTCTTAGAACCAGTCTTACCAAGGGGTATCCTACCACCTAGTACTACAGTTACTAACTGGGTTGAGGAAGTCAAAAAGGCGGAAACTGTAGCTCCACATAAAATACAAGTAACCATCTGCATCCATTAGACTGAAAACAGATGAGCCTTCCGAGTCTGATAATTGTGAATCGATAAAACCGTGGAGCTCATAGGGTTCCTACAGACGAACAGCACGTTGCCAACGGCAGATAAACTGCAGCCGTCGCCACCTGTCGTCGGCTGCCAATGACGCGCCGGGCGGCAGCCACCGCCGGCACCACAACGGCAAGCGTCGACGGCAGCCGTCGACAGGTGTTGACGGCTGCAGTTTATCTGCAGTTGGCAACGTGCCGCTCGTCTGTAAGAACCCTTACGTGGAGAAGGCGGATTTTAAAGAAGTAGCCTCTTGTGTGCTTGTTACCAATGTCACCAATGTTTTCCCAAATTCGCTTTATGGTTAGCGAAAGACATTTTGTAAGCAGACTCCAAATAAACTATTTATCCATATTCGTCAGTTGCAGTAACCACATACCCAAACACATAATAACTATAACTTCACCGCTAATTACAAACACCCGGCTTTAGAAACCCAGAACAAATCTCTTATCAGCAAATCTGCTGTCATAATATCGTGTTTGCTGTATGATTGGTGAACTATAACAGTTCTAGATCTAACTAATCATACCATTTAGGAGTTCAGATTTGGCAGCAGATAAAACTGATCAGCTTTTTAAGAGGTCGTGATAATTCTGCCTCATTGGTATAAATGCAGTAAGTCAGGAATTTATCAGTAACAGCAAGGTAATGGAGCCTTTTTTTTCGGATAGGAAATCATCAAATGACTCCTCCCGCTCTGGGCGGAGCAGGAGGGAGTGTCAGACTTTTACTGACTAAAACCCATCCATGTTCCTGCTTTGCCCTTTGTGTTCCGGGGCCACGGTATCTCTTTCGAACAGTCCCGCAGCCCCGGCAGGCGTCGGCCCTTGCGGACCTCTTCCTTTCTGCTGAAATCTCTTTGAAAGCTATGGAGCCTGGATTTGTGACCAGTTCATGGCAATAAGCTCGCCCCCTATTACATAGGACTTAAACATAACTGCCGAAGTGCGAGTGTACTATTAGGCACACCTTTGCCTAGCCCTTCGGGGATTACAGGCGTGTTGTTATATCATTTTATTTGATATTTAATGGTCAGTCAGTCAGTACACAATACTGAAAAAATCTAATTAGTCCGTCAGTTAGATTATCAAAAAATATTTAACACGTATTTTTTCTTTTGTTACGTAGACCAAAATTGACGAAGAGACGACGCTTTTAAAATTCTCAATACGCACGCCGTGCTATAATTTTTAGTGCGTTGTGACGTCACGAGCCCCCACTCTCGAGTTTTCATGCGTTTTATCTTTGTCAATATTCATTGATTTACAAAAACCAAAAATACGTATCCATTATTTTCCAATACTCTAACTGACGGACTAAATAGATTTGCAATTTATTGATGGTGGAAACTAGCCTATTATTCGCATACTGACTTTTATCAAACAGTGTTTTCGTCTGTCCTGTGTCCATGAAATGTGTGGGCAAGCTATCAACACTAAAAAATGAGTACCAATGAGAAACTCATGTAATGCGTACTCAATCAAGATCCTATACTTAGCGTTTGCGCTTGCGATTACTGGTCAAACAAGATAGTAAGGTACCTTAGGTTTCTGTTCGATAAACCGCATGTAGAAACTTTCAGTCAAATTAGCTAACATAAGCATATATAGCATAATCAGCTTATAATATGTAGTCCCACCGCTGGGACACAGGCCTTCTCTCTGGGATAGGTAATGGACCGATGATCCACCACGCGGGCCCTGTGCTGTTTGACAGATGTAACTTGTCTTCGAATTTTCTGTTCTAGCACATAGCCGGGGTAACGGGTTCCTTTCAATGTTTCCTTCACCATTTTGAGAGCAGCGGTCATGAAATGAATCACAAAGTAAAATGCTTACCTACCAACCAAAGAGGATAGTCCGCGCGCGATAGGAATCGGTGGCTTGTTTAAATCATCGGTAGTTTTATTTCGGGTGCATAGTGCCCTCATAGAATGGTTTAATTATTGTAGCAGTGTAATTTTGTCATGTTCTTCATAAAGGTGCGTAGTATTCTTAATCAGCGTGCGTGTATGAACGTGGATGAGGCGAAATGAGTATGTAAGGATCCGAGCGAGCGAGCCTCCTTGCCGGATTGCCGCCATGGGATTTGGAGGCGATAGTCCTCGCGCGCCTACACGAATGGCGCGCGGAGGCTCTACGCCGGGGGAAAACTCCGCTGCTGCGGCAAATTGTCACTCAGCGGACAGACTTCCGGCGTGATCTCATGGCGACATGGAGAGAGCGACCGTGCGGGGCACGCTATAATAGTGGCGATAAGTACCCTCGTTTTGAGGAGTGGCTTGAGAGGCGCCACGGCGTCCTCACCTTCCGCCTGACGCAGGTTCTTACCGGACACGGATGTTTCGGGAGGTTCCTGCACCGAATCGGGCGGGAGGAAACGCCCGGGTGTTACCACTGTGAGGATCGACCGGAGGACGCGGTGGACCATACGGTGGAGGTCTGCCCCGCGTGGGCGGAGCACCACCGTGTCCTCGTAGCGGCGATCGGCGGCGGCGACCTCTCGCGCCCGGCCCTGGTTCAATCAGGTCCGGAGCCAGACGGAATGGTACGCCGTCACCTCCTTCTGTGAAGCAGTCATGCTGGCGAAGGAGGTAAAAGGGAGAGAACCTCACAAAAAAAAGGGATTATAGCAAGTGGCGGTATATATTTCTGTCCACTTCTATGTAAAAAAGGCGTAAATCTATGTATGCAAAATCTCACAAAGCCTGTCAGCATATTACCTTATGCTATGCACACATATTTGTTATGGTTGTTAACCCGCGCCAATTGTACGACCCAGGACCCAGCGGAAGGAAATGACTGATTGCAAGTATTATTCGATAAATTATCGAGTCTTTAAGCTACGTACTAGTCAGAACGAACAATTGTTTACATGTCGAGGTATAAACAATCGTGTTATTGAAATGGAAGAAGTAGTTGGCGGTTATTTGGCGATGGTTTTTGAACAATGGGTCCGGTCGTGATGACAGGTGGATTTTTTTGGGGATACCCGTCTTGGAACTTACTCTGGTGCTAATTTTGAGGACATGATTGTCTGTGTCGACTTATATTTACAGCCGATTATGTCTCCAATGATTAGAACATTGTTGGTATTAATTTCAGTAAAATACAGACATTAGATATTTATTAATGTAAAATTATATTTACATGCTCTAAAAGCGTAAAATATGGTTTGTATATCTGGAAACACGTATTTTTAGCAAAGAAACGATTCTGGATTCAATAATGTCGATTATAACTAAACAGACATCATTTTTTAAGCAAGTATTACTAAATGTGTACCTGATAAAGTGCTAGGTCTGTCTTTTTTATCAGTGACTAGCTTTGGCCCGTGGCGTCGCTCCCATTTTGGTCGGAAATTATCTCAAAGGAATGTTTGAACCATCTATAGCCTTTAGAAAACACAAGAAAAGCATTAAAAAGAGTTTCGTGAGTGACAACCACGCTGATAGACAATAAACTTACGTTTTTGAAAGCTTTGTTTACAGTGTGAACTAGATAAAAGGGGTTATGCGCACTTCGCCCTATTCGCACTTCGTCTCGCGTTCAAAAATCATCTCATTCGCAATTACTCCTATTCGCAGTCGGTCCCATTAGTAGTTCGTCCCGTTCGCAGTTCGTCCTGTTCGCAGTTCGTCTTGTTCGCAGTAGGTACGTGCTATGGCACGTACCTACTGCGAACAAGACGAACTACTAAGTACTTTTACACTTACTATTAAAAAGTCAAACTGCGGGCAGAGCGATCTCAGAAAATAAACAAATGACTGCTTGAACGGTTACTTTTCAAACGTTTTCAAGAATACTTTTCATCATTTGTGGTTACGTGCAGGTGAATTCAATGAATGAGCGTTCTTACCACAGAGTTATTTGCAACGATTCATTCAAAATATTGTTGCTTTACGATCATAAAGTAAAACGTAATTTTAGGTGTGTTATTTTTGGTGATTTGATTGAATTCATTTGTTGATCAATTGAATATAATTGAAAAAAGAAAAACATTTGAAGGTTGCGGGGATCCACTGGATGCGAGTCGCACGGGACCGGTCAATGTGGCGAAACTTGAGGGAGGCCTATGTCCAGCAGTGGACGTCTGTTGGCTGAAAATGATGATGTTGATGAATGTAGTATTTATTGCCAGAGAAATGCCTGTATGGAGAACACGATAGCTTTTTACCTGACACGGAAAACGAACTCAGGACCAGATCTTGTGGTCGAGTAAAATAAAATTTAATAGCATAACATAAATATTAACCTTAGTATTAACATTAGTATTATTTATTCAGGATCTCTAACAAAGAATACACACACACTAGCAGTAGTTTTACTACTAAAGTACTAAAAAGTACTAGTAAAATTTTACTACTAGTACTACTAAAGTACACAAAACACGAAACAAAGAATCGGCGAAAAAAAATATAATAAATAAATATTTTAATTTTAATATTTTTTAATTTAAATTTAAAAAGTTTTAATATTTTAATAAATATAAATTGCACTTATGAGGTAATTTTGGTATTAATATTTAAACTCTATAAATACGTAGTAAATACATATTAATCGACTGCCTAACCTAATGTAACCCTACTAAATATTATAAATGAGAAAGTATGTGAGTATGGATGTATGTTACTCTTTCACGCAATAAATACTGAACGGATTTGGATGAAATTTTGCACACAGATAGTTTATAACCTATATTAACACATAGAATACTTTACCCCTTTTACTCTTTTTAATCCGGTAGTAAGATTCCATGGGACAATTATCAAACTTCCTAGTAATAATTAAATGTAAAGAAAACCATTTTCCGGTAATCCGACTACTTACTGATAAATAATTACCTAAACCATTAATTGGGTCTCTCACCCTACTAATTTTGTTTACACAAATGCTGTAATTAAGCCTAAAACGTAATTAATATGTCTTTTGTTACAATTGAACCTCATTAGAGATATTTTCGGATTTTAATTTATTATGATTTTATACAAAAATCGAACAAACATTGGTACAATATTTTTCAATTGAAATTGCTACTTAGGTAGATACCAATTCCTATCGTAAAATAGCTTTTTTTTGTTATTAAACTACATATTTACGGTTTTCCCTTTACATGTGCTGTAAGACCTTGCTTTTTGCCAAATTTAGCGGTCACTACCATTTAGGTTTTCGACCCAAAACCTATAGGGTACTTCCGGTTGACCTAGATTTGTCAATGTTGGTTAAAAGTTGGTGTCTTACAGCACAAGTAAAGGGAAAAGTCCGAAAAATAAAAATAGTTGAAAATTAAGGTGAATTTTGGTACTTACAAGTTTTCGCGAAAATTTAAATTTGCCAATATCTTTTTATCGTGTTGACTCAGGACCTTGATTTTTATACACCTAGTAGGGACTATAGACCTCAGTATATGGTATTAATTTCAACTTGCTAGGTCCACCGGTTCCTGTGAAAATCGGTGATGACAGCCGGACAGACAGACGGACAATACAGACGGACAAGAAAGTGATCTTATAAGGGTTCCGTTTTTCCTTTTTAGGTACGGAACCCTAAAAACATATTTTTCGCAACGTATTTTTTTGGCAGCCATTTTGATTTTCACGAAAACGGCTTTCCACCATAGATTCACACTATAACTTCCTCCCATGACGTTACTCTTTTGTTAACATCACCAAACAAGTTTACTACGGAAAACAAAGCATTCATTAACATAAAGTGACAATATTACCATTTAAATATGTGTGACTAATCGTATATCTTAACGCTAATCAGATAATTTATCGTCTCAAATGTATATGGCGAACAATAATACCAGTTATGTGATGGTTTTAGCACCTTGTTGTGTTTTTTTTTTTTTTTTTTTTTTTTTTTGGTGTGGCACTAGTTGTACTTTGTGCCATTTTCAGGTAAAAATTTGGGAAACGGAAATAAAAATCGGAACGGAAAGGATTACAACGATAGGAAATATGGATCAGACAAGTCATTAATATAATATATTATGTACAATATAATAAATAAACTAAAGTTTAATATCATTTTTATACAGAAAAGAGGCAATTAAATCATAATAAATTATTGGGTTATGTAATAAACAGATCATACGAGTGGGGAAAGGGGTTTTTAAACTAATAAGGGAATCAAGGAAATCAGAACGGTCATGACGAGAACATGAAAAAAATATATGGTCCAAAGTACCAACATCTTCCCCACATTCACACATGTTATCCTCTACAATACGGAGCTTGGCAAGATGGTAAGGAGTACATACATGACCCAAATGCATACGAATGATTTGACTAACAATCAATTTGGAGCACTCAATCTTGAAAAACCACGGTTTAATAGGAACATGAGGTACCCTTGTTGTGTTAGTAAAATATTCTTTTGTAATGCCGTTATGTTGGTATCATTAGATTCTTTTTTCAGAAGCCAAATTTGTTTTTTTTTTGAGAATGTAACCTCCTTGATTGATGTTAATTAAATAAGGTTTAATTCAAAATGATTGACTAGGTGTAGTGATCGCTAACGTACTGCTGACTGTGACGTCTCGGATTTGAATCCCAGGAAAAGCAAAATGGTAAAGGGATTTTCTATTAGGAATACTCAAAGCACCGTGGAGTCTGAATTTATCCCCGGTTGACGACAGTAAGTTCTCCCGTTATTATATGAGCTTAAACATACTTAATGGCGAAATATAGATGTACTGGGCACTACAGCTACGGCTGTCATTTGTGGAGTTTTAACAGTCCAAAAGTCTGACAACCAGTCTTACCAAGGGGTATCCTATTACCCAGTACTAACTGGGTTGTGGAGGTCAGATAGGCAGTCGCTCCATGTAAAATACTGGTATTCAGCTTCATCCAGTTGACTAGAAGTCGACCCCAACATATTTGAGGAAATGCTAGTCAGATGATGTTGAGTACAGTTACAATCATATTTTCATGATGAACTAATCTCTCTAAATTATGGAAATTACCAAACAAAACAAAATAACAACACGAAAAACAACAAACCATCAAGATTTGAATCCGTGCAGTCAAAATTTCAAACGTCGTCGTCTAATTCCGGCCACGGCCGCTAGATGGCGCTAACATCCTGGAGCGTCGCACGCGCATTGTTTATCGCTCATCTACGAAATGAATAAGGAGATCGTGATGTAAGGCTGTTTGCGTTGCGAAGTGTTGGTTATTTGTTTGTTTTTCATCTGTGGTTTGTTTTATTAGTTAGAATTAATGATGGGAGACTTTGAATTTTGAGTTTGCAGTTGAAGAAAGACAAAATCTGAAGTGGTGCCGGTCACTGAAACGTTATTTGGTAATCTGTTATCGTCGTATAGACATGAGATGCGGAGGAATGAGGAAAATGTTGAGTATGAATGTAGATAGATGGCTATAAGATTAGAAGAAGACCAAAGAAACGATGGATGGACTGTGTGAAGGATGATATGGCTAGAAAGAAGGTGTCTGATGAGATGACGAGTAATAGAGAAGTATGGAAGAAGAAGACATGCTGCGCCGACCGCAAATAAATTGGGACCGCAAATAACTTGCCCTTAGGCAGGAGAATGATGATGTATTGCAGAAATAAAGACTGGGCTTTCTCTATTTCTACGAATGTCATAGATTCGAACACCGGCTACCGACTTTGTCTCGACTATTTCATCTCCACTGCTCTCAAAACGATTGTGAGAAAACCAGCATGTCCTGGAACCGAAAAAATCAATCAAAGACATGTGGGTTCCACCAACTCGTCCTTGTGGTGAAGTACGTCCGACTCCCTCTCACAAAGTGGAGACTTCTGTGTCCCAGAAATGGTATGGGATAATACTGCTATTTTAGATTATACCTCCACAGGCTGGTATACCGATGATGATAATGAACAATGCCTTGCTACGTCTTTGGCTGAGGAAAACTAACTAGTCTTTCAGCCCTGTCATCTGCCTAGCATTTTCCAAACTATGTTGGGATCGGCTTCCAGTCTAATCGGATGCAGCTGAATACCAATATTTTACATAGAGTTACTGCCTATCTGACCTCCACAACCCAGTTAGTACTGGGTAATACGATACCCCTTGGTAAGACTGGTTGTCAGTTGACTTTCGGGCCACTGACTACCTGTAATGACTGTCAAAGATCTACAAATGACAGCCGGGACCAACTGCTTAACGTGCTTTCCTTTTTCTTTGAAGCATAGAGGAACACGGTACCCATCCACAGACCAACCTAGGCCAGCACGGCTTAACCTAAAGATCGACCCGAGCGGCTGTTATTATTTAGCTACGAGCTGTCTTTCAATCCTCTCATTGATAAAAATACAAAAATTACCAAATAATTATGTAACTTTGCCCCCCGCAAACGTGATGTATCGCAAATAAAACAAGCCCAAACAATAATATATAAATTACGAACACACAAACACACAGACGTTTAGACGCAGTAAAGTTTGTCTGTTTATTCAGTACAAGATTTATGATTTTAAAATCGTTTCGGGCGTGTTTTTAATTAGTTTTTCAAATGTAAGTTCGGCTTAACTGTTGCTGGAAATGGTGTGTATTACGACTTTAATTCTCAAATGGCTTCTACAGATGTTTAAACTGGCGTAAACGTGAAGATTGCTGAAGATACTGCAATAACCGACACCTGAGAATCATTTGAACTTATGATACAATTAGTCTTTCTCATCATCATCATCATTTCAGCCTAAAGACGTCCACTGCTGGACATAGGCCTCCCCCAAAGGGGGGTTTTTGCCATAATCGCCACGCTTGGCAGGTTAGCGATCGCAGTGCGGTTGTTACAAAAGCACAGAGAACGCTGCTCCCATTCTCTGGTAAGTCCCTTAGTCGCCTCTTACAACACCCACGGGAAGATACGGGATGGTGGTATTCTTTACGTCCGACACCATACAGAATTAGTCTTTGTGTCAAGTGTTTTTTATGTTTATTTTTGTTTGTAGGAGCTCGTGGCTAAATAGTAACAGCATAATATTCGTCTGTGGATGTGTGGACCCATTACATACCGAGTTTCCTCCGTGCCTCGGAAAGCACGTTAAGCAGTTGGTTCCGCTGTTATTTGTCGATCTTTGACAGTCGCTACAGGAAGTCAGTGGCCCGAAAGTCTGACAACTAGTCTTACCAAGGGATACCGTATTACCCAGTACTAACTGAGTTGTGGAGGTCAGATAGGCAGTCGCATACATAACTTCATCGCCTTACGAGCAATTTTAATAGGAATTTCTGTAATTTGGATCTGTTTGCTTTACCGCAAGGAAAGTTTAGACTGTTACTTAACATATTGAAAAATTAGTATTACACTGTTGTTGTTCCACTTTTGCGGCACTATTGGCAGCTTAATGTTGTGTAATGTTGATACACTCTTAAAATCTACCAAATTGTCTCTTTGTGTATATGTGGAGAACGTGGTTGACATTTGTTTCATTTTTGTATCTTATCTTTTTGTAATTCTTAATGTGTAATAGTTTGTTTTCCCGAATAAATAAAATAAAATAAAATAAACACTGTATTCAGTTGCATCCGGTTAGAATGGAAACCGACCCTAACATAGTTGGGAAAAGGTTAGGCAGATGATGAATTGGTATTTGTATAGCCAGAGGGACAATTGGTTCTTCGGAGGAATAAGAAATTAGCGTCATCATGAAATAAAAAAAAGAAATCATCACCAATTATTGTCTTCTGTATAGCCTTACTATTTTTTTTAATGGGACAAGCCCACCACACTGTTCCCAAACCACTGTAACTCCTGACAGCCAGAATCACCACTGGCGACCACCAGAAAAGCGCCGAGACAATGAAGCTCGACGAAGTAACCGAGAAACAATTTAACTGTCTTGGATCCCGCAACGAAATTAATCAGAGAAGTATAGCGGAGGAGTAGGTGTATTCCTACTCCTTCTTCCAACTATGATGGCGTTGCGGGAAGCCTAGACTACAACGTTATTGGAAAAGACTAATCTAGTCTTTCCCGCAGACCTAGAAAACAGCACAAACGCCATTTGCTTAACTTCTCTACCAACCAAACCATTCCTTTGGTACAGTTTCCGATTATACAAAACAAAATTTCGATTTTGCATGAACAACCACGCGAAATGGTGGTTCTATTAATGAATTATTAGCAGCAACATGAGCTACGGGAAAGCGGTCTATAAATTATTAGCGATATGTCTGCGTTAATGACTCCCACGTGATATTGAAGTTTAACAGGACACAGCAAGAATGAATAGAGCTCTCCCTTACTGTGGGTGACGTGGAAGTGACTAAAGGGCTATTTATAGACTAACTGTGGGCTATGCTATGTCACAACCACTATACTGGGTGTAAAAAACCTCTTAAAGAAGTCGAAAGGTACTTGTTCTCCCTTTTTTTTTCGTATGGGAAATCATCAAATTACTCCTCCCGCTCTGGGCGGAGCGGGAGGGAGTGTCAGACTTTTACTGACTAAAACCCATCCATGTTCCTTCATCGAACTTTGTGTTCCGGGGCCACGGTATCTTTTTCGAACAGTCCCGCAGCCCCGGCAGGCATCGGCCCTTGCGGACCCCTTCCTTTCTGCTGACATTTCTTCGTGGTGCGCGTGGGACACGAACGCGTCGTCGACACGGCCTGTCGTCATAAGACGGACGACGGCAAGCTAGCCCATAGCTCACCGTCCACAGGCCCGCGCCTACGGTGGCCATCACGTGGTGGCCTTCGGCATTCATTCTCTCTGTCATTGCGATCATTTTTTTGTTCTTGTCCATACTTGGGAAACTTCTAGTTATGGAGATATTGGAGGTCAAAGTTCGTCTATGAGTGCAACTAAGTCGTCCGTCCAATTTAAAATTATTTAAATTATAAACCATTATATACTACTAAGTAATTAATATTAAATTATTTAAGAAAATATCTCGCCGCCGGACGACCCACAATTCTTAAAAAGAACTACAAAATACTTTAAAACTTTACAAACAATTTTAACGAACAGAAAATCGAATCACGAACGTAAACCTTACATGACACCTTTGAAACAAGGGTAGGGGGAACCCTGTCGGCTCCCCTACACATTTGTATGTCACGGTAATTTAGTTCAACGCCTTATATTTGGCTATTAAAATATTTTCTTTTGGTTGCTCGAGTGAGTAATAATGATCTAACAAAAATGTTTCTACAAATTACAAATGTTTTAGTTGAATATTCGGCATTCAGTTCAGTCTCACCAAGGTGCCGTGGTGCAAGGTGGTAACTGGGTTGTGGAGATCAGATAGACAGTTGCTCCATGCAAAATACTGGTATTCAGCTGCGCTAGGGAATGGGCAACTACACTCTACAGTTCTTTCACAGTTTTTATGTTTTGTGACTGGGACTGTAGCTACATTTAATTTTCATCTTTGTTTCGATAATGCAAAAGTGCCTCCAACTGGCCTACTTGAAATAAATGCTTTTGATTTGATTGATTTTGATTCATCCGGTTAGACTGGAAGGCGACCCCAACATAGTTTGGAAAAGGCTAGGCAGATGATGATGACACGGCATTCAATCTGCGGGGAATCTTACTCACATTGAGGGGAGTCCTGTGTCCCAGCAGTGGGAGAATTATAGGCTGATTATCCTGTAAGGTATTACGCAACATATTTATAATAAATTGAAAGGAGCTGATGGCTATAGCGGTGGCCCCATGGTGGCGGCCCCGACTTACGAACAGTAAGTCGTGGGTTCAAACCCAGGCAGGCGCATTACTTTGTGTAATTTATTTCATCACCGCTGCTCTCAAAACGGTGAAGGAAAACATCGTGAGGAAACCGGCATGTCCTAGAACCAAAAAATTCGAAGACATGTGACATCTACCAATCCGCTCGGGCCCGCGTGGTGGATTTCTCATTCTCTCTCATAGAGAGGAGGCCTGTGTCCCAGCAGTGGAAACATTAATAGGCTGATGATGATGATGGCTACTTCAGCCACTCGGATCAATCTTCACGTTAAGCCGCGCTCGCCTAGGTTCGTCCGATGGGGTCCGCAAGGGCCGAAGCCTGCCGGGGCTGCGGGACTATTCGAAAGAGATACCGTGGCCCCGGAACACAAAGGGCGATGAAGGAACATGGATGGGTTTTAGTCAGTAAAAGTCTGACACTCCCTCCTGCTCCGCCCAGAGCGGGAGTAGTCATTTGATGATTTCCCACCCGAAAAAAAAAAAAAAAATATGGGTCCCGGGTTCGAATCCCGGTAGGAGCAAATGTTTGTGTGATGAGCATGGACATTTGTTTCCGAGTCATGGATGTTTAGATGTATAATAAGTATGTATTTACAAACAAAAAGTATCTATGTAGTATATCAACATATCTGGTGTCCACGACACAAGCCTCGTTGCTTACTGTGGCACTAGATGGCGCTGTGTGTAATGTCCAGCGACATTTATTTATATATATTTATTTACTTGTAAAAAGGTTGGAACTTTGATCCTCAATATCTTCGTAACTAGCGGGTTAGGTATGGTCCAGAACAAAAAAAATATAATATCGCAATAACGGGGAGAACGGGCCTTTCGGCTTCGTTAATGGTCTAATTACACCTTTTATTTAAGCACACATTTAAATTAACATAATCCACAGCCCGACTGTCCTCACTGCTGGGTATAGGCCTCTCTTTGCCTGTGTCAAGCTGCACGCTCTTGTGCCAACCTCGTCCAGGATATTCCCGCAATGGCAACAATATCGTCTGCCCATCTCGCCGCCGGACGACCAACACTTCTCTTTCCATTCCTTGGACGCCACTCGGTCACAGCTCTACCCCACCTGCCATTTGACACACAGCCATGTGTGATGATATGTGAAGCTTTGAAACGCAACTTAAAACAAAAATATTCATGTAAATTCATAGGTTTAAAATACAATTTTCACACTCTCAACTCGTTAGTGATCCACAAAAAAATGTTGATTAAATCATTTAAAAACATTCAATTAGCGAATTTGATGATTTTATTGTATAATTTGATGGTGTTTTTTATTGCCGTCTACCATAAAATGTAATGGTGTCCAATTTTGTTGTAAAACCATCGATTTTTATGGAATTAGCGTGTAATTAATTGATTCGGAATTTGAGTATTTTAGGCAAGGTTTTAGGGTACCGTGGTTAAATTTAACCTCAATATGAAAATCAAATGAATTTATTATTAAATAATGATTCCCGATCATTTAAGTAATTTGATTATTCGATCGATTTTTCACCGTTCGTATTTTTGTTACAATTTTTCATCTCAGAAAACTGCTGTTTTTGTTTAATTTTTAGCAATTTTTTTTTTCAATTATTTTGCCAGCTGCAAGTGAAAAAAATCCGCTAGGGTGAATTTAGGGCCTCGGCATAGGACGATTGCTTCCATAGCATTTCACATTTAAGAAGGTTTTTTTTTGAAGGTATTACCTTCAACAATTTTTAATGCCAGTCCTTGACATAAGCTATTCGGTAGCCTACTTATGTCAATCCATTAAATCTTTAACTTATCCATCATCTTTATCGCTCACAAATGTCAATTTGTTTATCTCTCCTGTGTTTATTAAAGCTAAGTACAAACATACACTACCCATTTATATCTGCAGGCGGGAAAACACAGAACTAAAATAAAATGTACCAAGATTGACAAAACGATGCATTTTTTCTTGACAAGCAGCGCCACCTTGAACTGCACACTTAAAGTGGTCATACAGGTAAGTACAACATAAACTCGCGCCATTTTTCTATGGGGGTACGTCGAAACTATAGATTTCCACCTGCTATGATTCTTATACATAGGTACTCCTTTCGTCTCGTCCACAAACATACATAAGTTTTTATTATATCTACACATACATTCCTATAGGTAGTCAGTAACTACTGGGCATATAAGTTATCACAATTTATCATCCAGCCACTTACTAAAATAAACGAGGTGCGTTCGTATTAGTAGCCATGTGCAAACTAAATGTGTAAAGATAAAAATGACGGATAAGCATTGACGCATTGCTATAAAAATATCCAGTTTTTACTAAAACTTATAGCGAAACAGCTGAAACATTTAACTTTGCTAAAAAATCATATTATTTAAAATATACAGTAATAAAAACGACCTTGTTTGATAGTAATCAACAGGACACAGGCTGTATGTGAGCTTTCCTTATACGTAACTTCTTAATGTTTCCACTAAGCATTAGCACGGTGAACGGAACGCAGCTAGGCAGGAACAAAAAAAAAGTTAACTGTCAAAGTGACGTTTGCATTTTTCCCGCTAATTTAAACGTCAAATGAGTCTAAAGTTGTTTGCTTGCGACCGTTATTTTCCTTTTTGAGATCTCTTGGTGTTGCAAATAACACTTTGAAATGCATTTGATGTGATAAAAATTTATTGTATCATTTTTTTTATTTATTTAAATGCCGGTTTACCCTTTAATGATGGACTGAATGAAATGTATCAAGATTAGGTTTTCGCACCAGTTTTTAAAGTTTATTTACTTGATTCAAATCTTTGATTAAGGATCGTATTTATAACTATTTCCTTAGGTCCATGTTTAGTAGTAGCCTAGTGACCTTTTCTAGGATGATTATCAATTTTAAAGAAGGTTTTTAAATTGCACAAGTCAGACGGTAATTATTCAGTGTTCAATTCACTATTTTCTAGCTGACACAGCTGACAATTACACATTGACAGCGCCTTTATGTCGTTGTAGGAAGGGCGATGTTCACGTCATAAATGTTACTCCTGATACTTGGTTGACTGTACAACCTAAACGGCAAGAGCCAAAAACATACATACACATACACTTTTAACATAGGTATAGTTGGTGCTAGTTATGATCGCAATAGCGGTCATTGCCCTTTCCATAATATCTCTTCCTACGAAACAAAACAAACGAACCATGTCTCGTTTTTCATTGGAAAAAATGTTGAAGATATAAATGACGATTCTAGACTTGAACAGGCTTATTTTTAGATTTCAAAGTTAAGAACTTTAATAAATGTAGGTAGGGTCGATAGGGTGTAGGGTCAATGACCGCTTTTGCGATGTTAACTGGCATCAACTAGGTATAGACGGTTGATTACCAAACGGCGGTAAAATCCTGTTCAAAGTCGTTGCAAAAACACAAAACGCTTGTTTGTGCCCCTGGAAGCACCTGTCAATGTCATTAACGTCAAAATAGTATTAAAGTTAAAGATTTTGGTTAAAAAAAACCTGTGACAAAAGAAAATGGCGTGTCACAATACAATAACCGTTTAATTAAAATGTCCTACCTGCATGCGCAAAAAGCGATAAATATGTAAACAATTCGGTGACATCCGCCATTTTGAAATGTCAGTTGCAATTAACTTTATAAAATGGTGTCAACTTGTCTTTAATTCAATCTGCTTATAACATGAATTGTGTGACGGATCACAATAAATTATAGATTAATTGTGACAACCCAATGAAGTTAATCAAACTAAGACTTTGTGATTGGTTCTCATTCGTTTGTTTATACAACTGCTCTAACAATGGCGAAGGAAAACATCGTGAGGAAGCAGCCATGTCGTCACTGAGAAGAGGCCAATATCCTTGGCAGTGAAATCGAATGATCGATATAGGCTGATGCATTGATGACAAAGCCCCTAAAAGCGGCCATCAAAGGTCAAGGTAGCCTTTCTTTTAAAAATGGCAAAGGAAAACGCGCACGTCAGCCGCATGCGTAACGACCCCTGGGCAAAAGTCCTCACGCAATGCATGCCTAAGGATGGACGTCGCCGCCGAGGCCGGCCCCAGAAGAGGTGGCGAGATGACCTGTAGGGCTATTACGTATCTCTGTTGACAGCTCGAAATGATAGTAACTGGGCTCAGTGTCCGTCAATTAACTGTCAAAAGCAGGCCCGGACTGGGACCCAAAACCGGCCCGGGCATTTTAGAGACGGTCAACCCTCCACTATCAAGAGAAAGGAAAACTACTAGGTACCTAATGTAAATTTTGAGTTGACCGAAAAAACCATTTAAAATAGAATAATATGCTGAAATGTTGAGTTGCGACTTTGATAGAGAAGAGACTCGAAACTAATAGAATAGCGACGCTGTCTATAATGGGCGTCGCCAGCTTTTGAGCCAGAAGTGGGGGGGTGGCGCAGAAGTTATTTGTAAAGTCTAGGAACTTAAAAATCGACTTAGGGAGACAATTTTATAAAACAAAAAGAAGTAAGGCTCCAAGAGCGAGCGAAACGTGCTCGAATTTTTTTATTTTTCGTGGGATTAGTCGTTAAATTATGATTGTATAATCAATCTTTAATAGCTGCGCCAATTAAATTATTTTTAGTAGCAAACGTTCTTTTAGGCACTCTTTTTTGCTCTCCAAGGGAAAATTATCACAAACTTATGGCCACAAACATTTAGGATAATGATAAAAGTGAAACTGGTTCCTTTAAAAAAGTAATTCTTGCAATATTTTTTCCTCAATCATTTACTAAATGAAGTAGAAAGTGTTTTTAAATTTTATTTTATGACAATAATAGAATTTTAATTGCCTGAATTCGTATTGAATAAAGCACATTTAGTGGAAAAACTCAAAAACAAAGACTCAGAAACAAAGTGTCGAAAAACCTGGATGAGGGACGCACAGAACCGGGAAGATGGGAGACGACAGGGGAGGCCTATTCTATTACCCAGTCGTGGATGAGTCTGAAATGATTTTGATGATGAGGTTAGGTATATCAGGAGGAGCTTGCTTGCTAAATAAAAACAGCCCATCGGGTCGATCGTCGGTTAAGCTGTGCTCGCCAAGGTGTTTTTTTTAATACGTACAACTTTTTTCCAAAAAATAAAACTGACTTCAAAAACACAAAAAGTGAAAAATAACTTTAGCTTCAGAAGTCGGTGACTTTTATTAGTTTGATTCAATATTTTTATCACCGACTTCTGAATGTTGGTTAGAAAATTCATTCCTGGGTTCGAATCCCGGTTGGAGCAAATGTTTGTGTGATGAGCATGGACATTTGTTTCCGAGTCATGGATGTTTATATGTATAATAAGTATGTATTTACAAACAAAAAGTATATATGTAGCATATCAACTATCTGGTGTCCACAACACAAGCCTCGTTGCTTAGTGTGGCACTAGATGGCGCTGTGTGTTAATGTCCAGCGATATATATATATTTTTTTTTATTGAAAGAAAAGTTTAAAAAAAACGCACTTACCCTGTATAATGTCAATTGACTAACTTGCGTCAATGATTAACTTCACAAATAGCTTTTATTAACCACAAATCGGTGTTATTACGGTAAAAACGTAAATGCAACGATTTGTTCAACAAATCAAGCGATCGGCATAAACCTAGAAATAGTTGATATAAGTGTGATAACTGATAATTTTCGAGTTAGCAACCTTACAAGTACTGACATACAACTAACACCTTTAAAATTGCGAAATCGTGATACTAAAAAAAAATACGATTCGCTACACTCCGAACACGTAATCTTTCACCAATATAACTCTTCATTCCACACAAACCCTACTGTAAAGAAAATAAGATCGATATTCGATTAACTTTAGTGGAAAAATATCGCGGTTTCGTCTCGTTGTTCGCCAACTTTAACTTTGCGGTTGGGAAAGTGCACAACGTAAGGAGATAAGTACGAAAATCGTTTGGGTGGACGGTATGTGTAAGTTGGTGGTCGGATTAAACGAAATATCTGGTTGGAGCGCGTACGGGCGTCGTGTGTGGTCCCGAGACGGTACGGCAGGAAAGTGGCTCTACTTTAATTTTGCGACTTTAATGAAGGTATATTTTTTGAGGAAGTAATTAGTTTTGTTTCAGTTATAGTGTGCTTTGGTTGAAGAATTTTTTTACTTTTAAAAAATAATTTAATTTTTAAAATCGCGCCATCCATACAATGACTAATTCTTTACTTCACAATTCTCACTTTTTTTAAGACAAAGCTTAACTTTTGTTGTAACTTAACATAAACAAAACATCGTGCATTTAATTCCCACTGAGTAAGGCGGAGATGTACATTTAATAAAACCATTTTTTTTTTTCATGAACCAAAAAAAAATGTAATGAAGTACCCATGAAATTTTCTACAAGAAATCATTAATCAAATGGTGCTTAAAAACTAAATTCACACAGTCCCGCCTAAAAATAAACTACTTGTAATATTATGTAGCTTTTACATGACTAATTTACAAGTGACAGATTTAGAAATGACTGCTATTTGTAAACTTTGAAACGCGTCAAATTCTATGAACATGCTGAAGTGCTGTGTTAAGTGGGGTGTCAATTAATCATGTCAAATTAATTCTGAGAGTATTCTATAAAAGCCTGTCATTTAAATAATTTACGCAAGTATCTAGGATCTAGAGTTTTAATTTCAATGGACAAACTTAAAAGCGATGTGAATAGCGCAAACTTGGGTTTGTAGTCGAACGATCATTATCTTGGCGCTTGATCCTTCTTACTTGTAAATTTTTCACCCATTCGCCCCCATCAATCGTCACGCTGTCATGCACTTACGAGCTAATAACATAAATGATGTCTTCATCATCATTAATTTATGTAATCTAGCCGATTTCGGCCACAGCGACTGCATTCGATAGCTGTTTGGTGTGCTGCTTTGTGTGCTGCTCGTTCATGTGCTCCCAAGTGGCTAGCATATCCAACTTTGTCCGAAAAACTCCGAGCACAAAGCGAACATGTCAATAACAAACAGTAAATGTATAAAAAATCAACTTTCCTTTTGACTATCTGCATCTACACTAATATTATAAAGAGGAAAGATTTGATTGTTTTTTTGTTTGTTTGCATTGAATAGGCTCCAAAACTACTTGACCGATTTGTAAAATTATTTCACTGTTGGGAAGCTACACTATCTCCGGTGAACATAGGCTTTATTATATCCCCTTACTTCCACGGGAACGGGAACTACGCGGGTGAAACCGCGTGACGTCCGCTAGTCTGTTAATAATCAAGTAACTGTCCTTAACTTAAAAGCACTAGTTGTGACCCAAACTGTCCGCCGCTTGAACCCCGTTCAGTTTATGCTCTAACCTTAAGCTAATGCCATTTACTTTAACTACTTCTACATTAACTTAATCGCAAGGGTAAACGCAGTCATTAATACTGAACAGTTTAGTAGAGTACACTTCATTTTGAAGCTTTTAGCTAAAAATAAAAGGAATTTCCTTCAGTAAATGCAGTAAGAAGTGATTACCCTGTATTAATTTTGTTAGAAAACGTTCACAGGTGAACAATCATCATCATCATCATCAGCCTATTAATGTTCCCACTGCTGGGACACAGGCCTCCTCTCTATGAGAGGGAGTGGGCTATAATCCACCACGCGATCCCAGTGCGGGTTGGTAGATGTCACATGTCTTCGAATTTTTTGGTTCTAGGACATGCCGGTTTCATCACGATGTTTTCCTTCACCGTTTTGAGAGTAGTGGTGATGAAATAAGTAATGCGCCTGCCTGGGTTCGAACCCATGACTTACTGTTCTTAAGTCGGGGCCGCCACCACTGGGCCACCGCTACTCACTGCGTACAGGTGAACAACAACCTCCTAAAATGATTGAAGAACAAATGCTGTAACACGGATTTATGACTGAAAAGACGACGCATTTTTCGACTTAACTTAAAAAAAAAAAAAGTTATTCATTCCCGGGAAATATGTTTATGACAACTCCTTACCATGGTCGTTACATCCCTTTGTTCTAATGTTATGTAAAAGTATATTCTTAATAACATTATGTAAAAGTAACTGGCTGTTTGTATAGAACTCTTTCACGGTAATTCTGTTGAACGGTTGTAAATGAACTTAACGAAGTTAGGCGACTGGAACGTGCTAACAGGATTAAGAGTCCGATTACTTGGAATACTTTTTCGAGGGATAACTTCTATCCCCAACGCGGCAGACTTCGAGGCAAAAGCTATAGTTTATCACAAACAAATCATGATCTGTCAAAGGACCGATTTGTTCGAGACACCATTGTTTAACTATTGTGTCTACTTCGTGGACAGATCAAGGGATAACCAAACAGAGCAGATTACCTCTCATACCGCACGTAGCTCTACGTCTCGCTACTAGCGTCACCGCGATATGTTAACGTCCTATCATTTTTCGCAGCAGACGCTGCGGCACAAGCTAGTCTAACACAAAATAACAAAATAGAGCAGCTTAACACTCATACCGCATGTAGCTCTACGTCTCCTACCGTCACCGCGATATGTTAACGTACTATCATTATTTGCGTTAACCTTACCGCAGTAGACCTCTGTTCTGATTGGCTACCTGTAAGGCTTGGAAAATCTAGGCATCGAGAAAAGAATACTTGCTAGGCTAGGCTTTCCAGTCTCACTTTTTGAGTAAAGGCTAATTTATAAATGATTGTTGGTGGCTTAAATTCGAAATCGTAACTTTTGTGTTTTCTATTTAGTCACCAACTCACCACTGCTCTCAAACCAGTGAAAGAAAACATCAGAATCAGAATTATTTATTTGTAAAACATAGCTCTGTTTTGTCGTTACTTTTTTTTTTTTTTTTTTTTTTTTAGGATGGGAAATCATCAAATGACTTCTCCCGCTCTGGGCTGAGCAGGAGGGAGTGTCAGACTTTTACTGACTAAAACCCATCCATGTTCCTTCATCGCCCTTTGTGTTCCGGGGCCACGGTATCTCTTTCGAATAGTCCCGCAGCCCCGGCAGGCTTCGGCCCTTGCGGACCCCTTCCTTATTGCTGACTCTCTTTGAGGCGCGCGTGGAACACGAACGCGCCGTCGACACGGCCTGTCGTCATGAGACGTACGGACGGCGTGCTAGCCCATAGCTCCCCGTCCACAGACCCGCGCCTACGGTGGCCGGAAGCCACCACGTGGCCCCCGACGCCCGGGGCGTCTCCCGCGGCGGCCGGGACGTGAGGATATCTCCCTCTCACGTTCCGCCACCTCCTTCGCCAGCATGACTGCTTCGCAGAAGGAGGTGACGGCGTCCCATTCCGTCTCGCTCCGGACCATGGCACGAACCAGGGCCGGAAGCGAGAGGTCGCCGCCGCCGATCGACACCTCGAGGACACGGCGGTGCTCCACCCAAGCAGGGCACACCTCCACCGTGTGCTCCACCGTGTCCTCCGGTCGATCCTCACAATGGAGTTTTGTCGTTACTGACATACAAATTTGAATAGAGAAAAAAAACAAATAAAATGTCAATTCAAATAAAAGAAAGAAACATCGCAGCATCGTGAAGAAATCAGTATGTCCTAGAACCAAAAATTCTAAGACATGTGACATACAGAGTGTAAACGGACCTTACACGAAGCCATCAACCAAGCATTCTGTACATCAAACTAAGTAACTTTACGCAAAAGTTATTGCTGGGAAACGACTTTTGTTTTGAGATGAAAAATATCGTTTTAAGATAGGAGTCAATGTAACGCACCCAAAACATTGTGCTGATGGATGCGTTGCATAGTACGCGCGTCGTGCACGTATTTAAAGTAAAGTTATAACCTCAAAAACCTGTAGCTATTAAAAACACTTCGATCCCCAATAGCTCCTTAAATAAAGTGTTTCCAGGTAAGATGTAGAACGAAAAAATCTTCGCAATGTCGGGGAGAACAAGTGCCTTTCGGTTTCTTTAAGGGTTACACCCATTATATCAACCCGCACTGGACCTGCATGTAGTATAACGACTACCCCTTCTCAAGAGGCTTATATATCCCAGAAGTGGGAACATTAGACATAATATAAACCGATTTATCTAAGCTTGTACTACTAGCGGTGTTTACAATTATTGACAACACGATTTGAACTGTTAAATTGTTGTTGTAGTAAAGAACTTATTCTTGACTAAAGTAATTTCTCAGAACATTTTCAGAGGTTGTACCTTCAGAAATTTTGGATCCGTAGAAAATTGTTCATAACATCTTCAACACAAAAGAAAATGTGCATGAAACTTAACTATGGACCAAACACCTTGTTAAAATATCAAGATATGACAGCTTAACAGTTGCCTCGTGAGATGAACTCTGTAATAAGATGTTGGAGAGGTCTAGACGTGAGGATACTTCACGCTTTTCGTTGGTAGGGTGAGCAGCATTAGATAGGGTGAGGGAAATTGTTGTATTAGGGTTTTGCACAATTCTGCTGCATTATGTTAGACCTCAAAATAGATGGGAATGCGCTAGACAGATAAACAGATACAGAGATTATATTTATTATTATTTTTGTTTTGACATTTTTGTTCCTCCGGCTAGCCGGGAAGTTCTGATGGTACGGGCCTGAGCCAAGTGTTCATCAGTTGGGTGAAGTGCGGGAACGGAAATATTAGATTCCATGCGGTTGTACGCAGACTGTATAATATTGTCCGACTCACACTGCAAAAACTTTCTCACTAGTCTGCATGTGCTTAAAATCACTGCCTTCTGCAGTAAGTAGTAGGTGCTAGCTGGTTTAGAGAACTCAGGGACTGATGTAGCTGTTTAGGGATGACTCCTGTTGACGAAATAACTATAGGGACAATTATAACTTTTTGTTGGCATTATTACAAGCCTATATTGTCCCACTGCAGGGCAAAAGCCTCCCTTCCCTCCTTCCAAATTTCGCGATCTAATGCGATTGTAGGCCAATCCTTTGCAAAAGAGTCTAGCTCATCCCGCCATTTCCTCCTGCGCCAGCCGCGTTGTCGTTTCCTGCTACTTGGTATCCATTGAGTGGTATTTTTTGCCCATTGCTCCTCCAGATTATATTTAAGTACACAAAAATGATACAATGATGATGATTTTACGATACTAAATGATACACGCTAATAAATCGAGTGGGAAAAGAATACCAAAGGAACGATGGATGGATTGTGTGAGGAATGGTATGAAAGATAAAGGAGTAAATGATAGCGTGACGGTTGACAGAGGAGAATGGAAGAATAAAACGTGTTGCGCCGACCTCAAGTAACATAGGACGAGGGCTTGAAGGTGATAATGGTGATGAGATAAGAGACCATAATAAAAGTGACCTCTACGCCAAGTCATAAGGATTGACAGTCCACTCAGTCAGTCAGTCAGTTTTGATTTTGACTTTAACATAACACCTGCAAAATCTATCCATTACGTTCCCACTGCTGGGACCCAGGCTCTCTCTATATAGTCACAATGTCTTTGAATTTCTTTTATTTTAGTTTTGAGAGTAGTGGTGATGAATAAAGGTCATAAATCTCTTCTAATTTCAAATTTTGTAAAGTTACATTTTCAGTCGAGTTAGACAAGTGACAACCGCTTTCGAAGCGTTTCGTATTTCGAATCCGACTTTCGAAAGGATTAAAATGAAACTTTACGTTAGCTCACGTCAACTGAATAATTGCCTGACCGGTGATATAGTCACTAGGTCTAGCCCTATTTTTTTTTTTCGGTTGGGAAATCATCAAATGACTCCTCCCGCTCTGGGCGTATAGCAGGAAAGAGTGTCAGACTTTTACTGACTAAAAAAAACCCATCCATGTTCATTCACGGGTTCCGGGCCCACGGTATCTCTTTCGAACAGTCTCGCAGCCCCGGCAGGCATCGGACCTTGCGGACCCCTTCCTTATTGCTGACTCTCTTTGAGGCGCGTGTGGAACACGAACGCGCCGTCGACACGGCCTGTCGTCATGAGACGGACGGACGGCGAGCTAGCCCATAGCTCATCGTCCACAGGCCCGCGCCTACGGTGGCCGGGGCCCACCATGTGGCCCCCGAGCTTGGTCTAGCCCTCTTGTACTTTATCATTACGAACATAAGCAGTGATAGCTAGTGGTGTGACTATGTGCGTTATGACTGTCATGTCATAGGGCTCGAGAAACGCACCTCTGATTTTTCGAACACATGAGCGTATTGTATCCTAATAATTTTCACATGCTTCGGTGAAGGAAAACATCGTGAGGAAACCAGCATGCCTGAGAGATATTTCTCGACGGCATGTAAAGCCAAGTCAGTGGCCCATGGGCGGCATAAAAACTCTGACACCAGGCTAGACCTTAATCACACGATAAGGAAGATTACAAATATAAACGAAAAAATTAAAAGAGAAAACCTACCTACCATGTATATCATGACTCTGATCAAAAATCTTTCGTAAGAGTAGGTGCGACGAAAAGTAAGAAAATCCACTGCAATTTTTGTGTAATTTTTTTTTATTTTTTGTGCAATCTTTACATAGTATAAAACAAAGTCGCTCCCGCTGTCTGTACGCTTGAATCATTTAAAATACGCAACGGATTTTAATGCAGTTTTCAGCAATAGATAGAGTGATTCAAGAGGAAGGTTTATATTGCACCCGTGCGATGCCGGGACGGGTCGCTAGTAAAAAATAAGACTAGCATGTTTCTCAATAGATGTCTAGTTTAACACAATTCAGTTTCAAATCAGAACCTATACAGAGCTATAAGCACTAGATTGGCATTCAATAAACTACATGATGCAAGTCACTAACCTCTGATCCTTGCTAATTTATGTATTAGCTTGTAGCTGTTGTAGCTCTAAATAGTGATCAAGCACGCCAATGGTAATCAGATACTGATCTGGCCTGGGGATTCATTATTTTTTTTATGAACAAATTAGGTCTGTGGGAAAAAATGTGTTTTTGGGTACAAAATTCACTTGGCACTTCTCGTCGTGCTTCATTTTCACGTGATTTCTTTTCAAAATGAAAAAAAGGATTATATTTTAATGTGTTAGAAGTAAACCTCCTGGATTAAAAAAAAAACTTTTTTAGCAATAAAACTTACAAACTATGTCCTATGAAGATACAGAGAAGTTATTACTTGTGCTAAAGTAAATATTGTCCATATTATTGTTTATTTTTTAAATTGGTTTTGCTAAGTTAAAATAGTATAAAATGTATATACCTTTTTACATTGGAAACAATATTATTAATAAGACATATGATTATTTAATCAATTAATGTTACCTCAAATCGCCTGAAACACAGGATTACCTAGTTCAGGCTCAAAGCATGGCTGAACTTGACATAGACTTAAGAAAAACTGTAAACGTTACCTTATATTTTTCAATTTTTTTTTAATGACATTACACACAGCGCCATCTAGTGCCACACTAAGCAACGAGGCTTGTGTCGTGGACACCAGATAGTTGATATACTACATACTTAGGTATTTTTTGTTTGTCAATACATACTTATTATACATATAAACATCCATGACTCGGATCAAATGTCCATGCTCATCACACAAACATTTGCTCGTACCGGGATTCGAATCCGGGACCCAAAGAACGTAAGGCAGCCTCAGTACCGCTGCGCTATTCGGGTCGTCAATTATTTATTTATTAATTAGACTTGCAAACAAAAAACACTGAAAGTAGAAAATAACTTTTCTTCCGGAAGTCGATGACTTTTGTTTGTTTCATTGACTGTTTTGCCACCGACTTCCGGAAATAAATCGCATATGGGACCACCGCACAAGCTTGCTCTACCAAATGAAAAAAGAATCACTTAAATCGGACCAATAATCGTGGAGTTATGAGGTAACAGATTTAACAAAAACACCGATTTGAAAACCTTCTTTTTTCAAGTCGGTTAAAAAGAAAATATATAAATTCTCTGAGTGATCGTTCGGACAAGAAGAAGGACTTCACTTGATAATACAGGGTGTAAACCACCTCATTACGAAGCCATCAACCAAGCATTCTGATTTCTGTACATCAAACTAAGTAAATTTACGCAAAAGTTATTGCTGGGAAACGACTTTTTTTTGGGGGTGAAAAATCATGTTTTGTGGTAGAACTCAATGTAACGCACTCAAAACATTGTGCTGATGGATGCATTGAATAGTACGGGGGTCGTGGAGGTGTTTAAAGTAAAATCCTACATTAAAAACTTGTATTTAAAAAAAAAGTTGCCAAAAAGTTGGAACTTTGACCCCCAATATCTGAATCCGTAACTAGATGGTTCCCAGGTATGGTGTAGAACAACAAAATGATCGCAATGACGAGGAGAACAAGTGCCTTTTGGCTTCGTTAAGAGGTGTTTTACACCCTTTATGTGTAGACCTTGTAACACGAAACATTACTCAAAGTCTTAATCTTCCTAGTTTTAGTCTTGTTTTTACTATGGACACTTTAACGAGCACATCTTGCTACATTGTTCCCACATAATATACCATCTCAACGTGAATGATGTAACCAAGGTTTTGTAAATATATTCAGATTTAAAAGAGTGTTTATGGAGTTTCTTGCCCGTTCTTCTCCACAGAGATCTACGCTAGGGAATGGACAACTACAGTACTTTCAAAGTTTTTATGTCTTGTGACTGGGACTGTAGCTACATTTAATTTTCATCTTTGTTTCGACAATTCAAAAGTGCCTGTAACTGGCCTAATTGAAATTAATGTTTTGATTTTGATTTTTAATCTTTTTTCTTCTCCGACAGATGGCGTAAACTCCCCAATCCAAGATGGCTGCGGTATCATCAGCCCACCTTCAAGACTCCAGGATCAAAATCCAAGACCACAGCGATGACGAGCCTTACTCCCCAAACACACGAGACACTACCAGTCCAGAGTATCACGACGAGGAAAAAGCAGAAGACAGACCCGTACTGTCATCCTCTTTCGCCATACACAACGTCCTAAAGAAAGAGAGAGACAGTCATAGTCCAGAAAATGTCTTCTCAACTGACAAGTTGCTACAAAACACACCGCATTACGAAGATTTACGAGAGGTGAACGAGAACAGCCGAACGTCTGATCTTATTGATGATGATGATGATGGGACGAATGAATCTAGAGCTGAAATTAGTATAGATGATAATTCTTGTTGCAGTGATGATACTGTGCTTTCGGTTGGCAATGAAGCGTTGCCAACCTTCGAGCAAAAAGGGCCAGAGACGTCACAGAATTTGACGTCTTTTAAACACATACAAACGCATTTAAATGCAATATCACAGTTAAACCAAAACATCAACATGAACCAGCCGCTCCTATTAAGGCCAAGCCCTATCACCCCCAGTCCTTTAATGTTCCTAAACCAACCCCTCCTTTTCCAAAACCCCCTAATAAACCAAGTAGATTTAAAATCTGGATTACAAAGTCGAATCCCAGTTCCTCAAAGCAACTTAAACCTTAACCCTCAACCTTTTGGTTTAAACTTCGGTTTAAGAATGAAAAGTCAGAACCAGGAGTTGAGAAGAACAGACGAAAACAGAAGAATGAACTATGTCTCCCCAAAATCGCCGGAAAATGAGTCTGGGAGGGATTTTATTAACCAGAATTGTCTGAAATTCAGTATAGACAATATTTTGAAGGCTGATTTCGGGAGGAGAATCACGGATCCTCTGACTAAGAGGAAGACGAAGTCCAGGGTCGAGGCTAAGATGTCTCCCGTGAAAGAGGCGTCTCCCTCCAAACCTGAGGAGGCGAGAGTTCCTGAGGTGAAGCCGGGAGAGAAGAGTGGAGCTATTGATCTGTCGAAAGGAGAAGATAGCGGGAGCAGTCAGAGTTCGGCTACCGGTAAGAGTTTTTGAAGATTCCATTTTTTTTGTACTGTTAAAATGCGTTAGGTGTCATTCAGCCCACTATGGAACTGGGACCGAGGTCCAGTTACCCCTTTTAAAAATTGATAATGGAGTAAGCGATTGATCCTTACCAGGTTCAATAAAATTAAAAAAAATGCCTTTAGAAGATTGAAGCTTTAATAGTTTGTTTGGCTAACTGGTAATGTCTCAAAAGCTAAAAGACAGGTGTAGCATCAATTCTTTTTATAATTCATTGACAGATTTGAAATCTTAGAACCGAAGTATGGATATGCTTCTTTAAAACACCTTTATGATCCCAGATAGTATCGCCTTCTTTTACATTCAAAATGAGAATACTGGATACTGTCTGAAATAATACGGTTATCAGATTATCATTCTCCTGCCCTCATCCCAATTCATTTGGGCTCGGCGCAGCATGTCTTCTTCTTCCATACTTCTCTATGACTCGTCATCTCAGCAGTCACCTCCTTTCTAGTCACATCATCACTCACACAGTCCATCCATCGTTTCTTTGGTCTTCCTCGAATCTTATAGCTATGTATCTACATTCATACTCAATATTTTCCTCACTACATTTTCCTGCTTCCTCCTCATCTCATGTCCATAACCGACTCCTCCTCCTCAAGTCGTGCTCCTCATTACTGAGGGTCGTGATCCTCCCTTGAACTCATTTTTTCCCTGACGAAGTTTCGCCATCTCCGTCTATCCTTGGCCAAGTGAAGCGCATCGTGAAGCTTCGTTTCGAGAGAAGAGCTTATCTGGCCGGACCATCGCAAAGGGCGACCTCTTGGTCGTTTACCATCCACCTTGCCGGTAACCATCAGTTGTTCGAGGATATTGCCATCTTTTCTCGCTATATGGCCGAAAAATTCTAAAACTCTGCGGAGGCAGGTCGTAGAGAGTCTGGTCCTTTATTTTGAGGTCGCGTAGGATGGACTCGTTGGTGCGGAATGCCGTCCAGGGTATCTGAAGCATAACCCACTCATAACCCATAACCGACTACCACACAACTTTCCAGTCACCGGCGATTTCTTATTTTAACCATTTGCGTTACACTATACATATTAAATATCTTTCACGTACTCGTATATTTCAATAGGATTCTTATAAAATTATCTTCTTTGTCAATTTCCGCTTTTCTCTTGTTACTTACTCATTGCTTCCATTTATTCATTCCTTGTTTTCTGCAGGTACCACGATGGCAGACGGCGCGATGGTCTGGCCAGCGTGGGTCTACTGTACCCGGTACAGTGACCGGCCCAGTTCCGGTGAGTCATATTCAGTTGTTACTATAGCGACCCAGCCGTGAGTTTCTGTAAGATCTCATTCTAAACTTCTAATCTGAATGCGCTGTGAGTTTCTTGATTGGCATTCTAAAAACTCGGTTGATAATTCGAATTTACACTAGTGCCACCGAGTTGAACTAAATTAACAGGGAGATTTTGACAGATAAAGTTACATATGAGATGACGTAAGAAGTGGCATTGGTCACTTCGGAGCTCACTTCACTTCGCAAGTTACTAGGTGATGCTTACAGAATGTAAAATGAAGGTCATTTTGAACCTTATGCGAAGTAAGAGTGAATAGCGATGTGAGATGCGAGTTGTTGTTTGAATTTTACAGAATCGACCTACTGATTACTCATAAGTTATTGTGTGCTTGAGAATTAGATGTTAAGTAATTGCTCAAATTGTTCCCGAACTGAATTATACATTTTAAAAAAATCCTGCTCTTTAGGATAAAACAGTTGAAAGAGTGTTTACTGAATCGCGTCCTGAATTCTGTTTGTGCGTCGATGCGAGAATTGCCGTTGTGTATTCAAACAGGATTGAGTCTGAATTTGTGCCCAGTTAATGGCAATAGGCCTGCACCCTATTAAAAGGGACTTAAACATAACTAAAGACGCGAAATGTGAGAATACTATAGGCACACCGCTGCCCAACCCTTCAGGGGTTACAGGCGTGATGTCATTTAACTAACAATAATCGGGTCTATCAAAAACCATATCCCTATCATCAAACAAATTAACAAGGCCTCTGAAACTCCCCCACACCCCAACAACAAGATTAACTAAATCTTTCCGCACTAAAATCATCCCGTTGGCCACAATATTCAATGTAGCGGGGTCCAATAATTTGATAAGTGCCCCCTTGGGGTCGTGTGGCGTTAGATAAGGGGGGCGGAACAGAACCCCTCTGAAGAGGGTCGGTTTGTTAGGAGTGTGAAGATTGTAACACGTGTTTTTGTTTTAAAAAAGTTAGGGAGGGAATTGGTTAAACACTGACCTTTTAAATAGTAGTACCTTACTTTAAGTAAGCATAATCAGCCTATAATGTTCCCACAGCTGGGACACACAGCCTCCTCTCTATGAGAGAGAATGGGCTATAATCCACCACGCGGGCCCAGTGCGGGTTGGTAGATGTCACATGTCTTCGAATTTTTTGGTTCTAGGACATGCCGGTTTCCTCACGATGTTTTCCCTCACCGTTTTGAGAACAGTGGTGATGAAAATAAATTACACAAAATAGTGCGCCTGCCTGGGTCCGAACCCACGACTTACTATTCGTAAGTCGGGGCCGCCACCGCTGCTACTTTAAGTAAGAAGAATTGGATATGAATGAACAGTCGCTTCTGGTAGCTTTGGCAGATATCAGGTAACGAAGGTGTGCTGAATAGCTGCTAAGTTACGTCATACTATACGTATAAAGCGTGACTTTTTGATTACATTAGGGTAATTACGACGATTTACCTCCTCCACTGCCAGACACTTTTGTGGTGGATTTTTCCGCCAGACACTTTTGTGGTGGATTTCTCCGCCAGACACTTTTGTGGTGGATTTCTCCGCCAGACACTTTTGTGGTGGATTTCTCCGCCAGACACTTTTGTGGTGGATTTCTCCGCCAGACACTTTTATGGTGGATTTCTCCGCCAGACACTTTTGTGGTCGATTTCTCCACCAGACACTTTTGTAAGGTACTTCCACATAAAGAGAACGTAGGTCTGGCGTTTATGGGATCTTGGTGGATCCATAAACGATGATAGAATACAAAATATAGGTATCCGACTGATATAAATTACCGAAATGCTTATTCTGTGGGTAGAAATTCCAAACTCTTTGAAAACTATTGTCACTTGTCATGGACCCCAAGTTTTCCTAACCAAATATTCTTCACGTTTCGTAGATCAACACAACCAGACGGATACACTGTAGTAATAGAATTAGGGATCATTAAGCTTCGTGCAATGTTGCTGATAAATATGTATTCGGGGAGACTGAGGGGAAGAAAATAACAATTGATTTTAAGGGATGGGTATGTGTCGATAATAGTCTTGGTTGTTATCGATAGTTTTGGTAAGATTTTCTGGAGTGGTGTAAATTTTTTTGATTGCGGGTTTAATTTTACGTAAATACAATCCCCCTTTGTTGACTTTCGGGTCACTGACTGTAAAGACTGTCTACAAATGACAGCTGGTGCTAACGGTATTAACGTGCTTTCCGAGGCACGGAGGAAACTCGGTATGTAATGGGTGGTCACCCATCCACAGATTAATCTAGTCAAGCGCGGATCTCCTCGCTAGAAGAAGTAATAGTATCATGTTTTATGTCGGTACTTAATTATCAATTGTAATTTATCATGTTCTCTGTCATGTCATGCCAATTGTCACGTAGTACTATTATTTAATAATAAAGAGCCCTTTATTAAAACAATAACTTACTATTAAATTGCTAACAACGAACGATTTGTATGTTTACACGATGTTAAGGTCAAGTGATGACAACTGTGAAGTTTTTATTGGGTATGTCCAGTGTAACTTAAGACGACTATTACAGCAGCTAAATTAGCAACTCTATTTGTGGTGGTTCAAACTTCATTTGAAATACTGTTAGAGTAAAGTTCTAATCAGCTTGCACTACACAGTGGTAAGTAGTTCGTTATCAAGGGATAATTTTCAACCTG
Source organism: Xestia rhomboidea (assembly GCA_963853795.1). NCBI lineage: Eukaryota > Metazoa > Arthropoda > Insecta > Lepidoptera > Noctuidae > Xestia > Xestia rhomboidea. The sequence goes on from OY970783.1 coordinate 2,838,355, forward strand.
GGCGATCCCGCGGACATAAGCCAGTAGTTCTTCTTAAGGCGACTACAGGAGCTAAACGCGTGTTTTATAATGCTAAAAAGCATATGATTCACTGCAATAAACAAAACAAGAAAAATATATGATATTCTTCAGGATATATGCTAGTATGATAGTGTTTTGAAAACATCATACAACTACACTGGCCTGCAGAAATAAGTATCACACTTTTAAAATTGCAATAACTTTTTAAGTACATAAGATATACTTTCGAAACAAAAAGGACTCGAAAAAGAAAAATAGTTTCATTTTGTCTATAGTTTCAAAGAAACCTGATAAAAATTCTTTTAAAACGTTTTTTAATTTTAATTTCTAACTTGTATAGTTTAGGAAAAATTTAAATGTTAAAAGTGTAGTAGGTACTTATTTTTGCAGGTCAGTGTAATTTGACTCGATAAAAAAAAATCACGTACTTATCTCTAAAAAAATCTTTTAACGAGTAAAAACCATACTAAAATACATGCGAACATTCAGATTTTTTGGCAAATAGTTTTACAAGCATTAATATCATGACAGTGTTCTTTTTTATTCTAATCAATAGATTTTATGTAAATCGCAAAAAGCCACTCATTTCGCACTATTCGGCCCGCAGTGACTGACGTAACAACCATTTTGTAGTGCAAGCTGATTAGAACTTTATTCTTACAGAATTTCAAATGAAATTCGAACCACCACAAATAGAGTTGCTAATTTAGCTCCTGTAGTCGTCTGAATGGAATAACAGACTGAAAACAAATGAAATACCTAAGTACGTTTCTGTAGACATACACTCATCAAAAAAAGTTTGTGATCACTAGCTTAGCCTGATATAATTTTTTAAATTGAACTTTATCAAGAAAAATAAAAAAAAAACACAATTTTTTCATAATTTAATCTACCGTAACAAAAAAGATTTCGATTTTTCAAAGTGATCGCAAACTTTTTTTGATGTGTGAATACAAACGCATACAAACAATCGATTGGTGTGAACAATTGATTTACAGATTCGATTCTATTTGATTGTCCGGTAATCGATTAGCGTATCTAATAGTCCAAATAGTGTTTGTAGGTTCGTGCGCATGAGTCATATTTGTTTACAATTGTTTTGTAAAGGTTTGCCTCATTGTGAGAAAGAGTGACTGAGCTTTTCCTCAAAACCGTCTTCTTAAATCCAAAAACCTTGACGGAGGACTCTCATCACCTGCTTAGCCTATTCCCAACTATGTTGGGGTCGGCTTCCAGTCTAAACGGATGCAGCGGAATACCAGTATTTTACATGGAGCGACTGCCTATCTGACCTCCACAACCCAGTTAGTACTGTGTATATCAGACTTTCGAACCGCTAATTACCTGTAACGACTGGCAAAAATCTACAAATGACATGCAGCCGGGACCAACGGCTTAACGTGCTTTTAGAGGCACGGAGGAAAATCGGTATGTTGTAATGGGTCACCCATCCACAGAACAACCTAGGCAAGAGCGGCTTAACAGGCTTCTATTTCTAAAGGACAACATTTAGATATAAGTCCGCTAACAACCTTGCTGGGGGTCTAAAATAACTGCTTTTTCAGAATCATAAATGAATCACGTAAAAAATTTATAATTCTTAAAATGGACCTTACATATAAGAACATTAAGTCCATTTTAAGAATTTTAATTTTTTTAACGTGATTTATATAAGGATTCTGCTAAAGCGGCCATTTTAGACCCCCTGATCATTTTCACCGGTCTAATATAATAATCATTTATTCAACAGATCATACAATCCAATTTGAACAGTTCATACAATCCAATTTAATATAATTTGTTCGTTTCAAGCATAATTTCCCAATACAATAATGTTCTCACTGCTTCGTTGGTCAAGTGGTTGCAAGCGTGACTGCTGAACCTGAGGTCCTGGGTTCGATTCACGGGTCGGGCAAAGTGTTATTGGGTTTTTTATATCAGGGATCAGTCGCAGGCACGGAGTCTAGATTTGTGCCTGGTTGATGGCTATAGGCTCGCTTCCATCACATCTTCAACATAACTGGTGTAACTGGACTGGTGGTACTTACTGGTGTACTGGTGTAGTTGATTCTATGGGTCCATCAGTATACAACCGGCTACCGGATAACATCTTAAGCGCGACGTCTGATAATGCTTTTAAAGCTAAACTCAAAACCTGGCTAACCGACCAGGCGTTATATGACCTAAAAGAATGGTTTTAGGTAATTTGATAATTGTTGGTTCTATTAGTCTGTGGATCACAATTGTTTTTATTTATGTTTTTAATTGATGAGAATTTAAATTTTGTAATTCGATGCTCTTTTAAATGATTTGTGTTTTTACTTTTTATAAATAAATTATTCATAATTATTAATAAATAAACTAAACTAATGTGGGTGTACTATTAGGTACACCTCTGTCTAACCCTTTAGGGAGAACAGGCGTGATGTTATGTCCGGTATACAGGGTGTAAACCACCTCATCACGAAGCCGTCAACCAAGCATTCTGTACATCAAACTAAGTAACTTTACGCAAAAATTATTGCTGGGGAAACATCATTTTTTGTGGTAAAACTCAATGTAACGCACTCAAAACATTGTGCTGGTGGATGGATTTAATAATACGGGGGTCGTGGAGGTGTTTAAAGTAAAAATTGTTTCATTAAAAACTTGTATTAAAAAAAAACAAACTTGTCATAAAGTTGGAACTTTGACCCCCAATATCTCCGTAACTAGAAGGTTCCCAGGTATGGTGTAGAACAAAAAAATGATAGCAATGACGGGGAAAACAAGTGCCTTTCGGCTTCGTGAAGAGGTTTTTTACACCCTTTATACCTAACCAACCCGTTTACCATTTCAAAATCACTACTGTGACGCTATTAGTGTTAATTATAATGTTATCTATATTAAAATCTCAGCGGTCCGGAGGTGAACAGACTGCGCAAATCAAAACTTAAGATATCTAATTATGATGCTACAAATTAGTCTAATTACTTTATTATTTAATGACGTTACGGTACATAACATTAAGTGGGACGCTAGTCTAGACTTAGTTCGTGAGTTATCTTTATGTTGATTAAATCAGGGCACGCCACAATAGTGGCGGTAAGTCCTCTCTTTGAGGAGTGCCTGGAGAGACGCCACGGCATCTTCACCTTCCGCCTGACGCAGGTTCTTACCGGACACGGATGCTTCGGTAAGTTCTTGCACCGAATCGGGCGGGAGGAAACGCCCGGGTGTTACCACTGTGAGGATCGATCGGAGGACACGTTGGAGCACACGGTGGAGGTGTGCCCCGCGTGTGCGGAGCACCGCCGTGTCCTCGTAGCGGCGATCGGCGGCGGCGACTTCTCGCGCCCGGCCCTGGTTCAATCCATGGTCCGGAGCGAGACGGAATGGGACGACGTCACCTCCTTCTGCGAAGCAGTCATGCTAGCGAAGGAGGTGGCGGAACGCGACAGGGAGAGATAATAGCCGCGGGAGACGCCCCGGGCGTCGGGGGCCACGTCACGTGGTGGCTTACAGCCACCGTAGGCGCGGGCCTGTGGACGGGGAGCTATGGGCTACCGTCCGTCTCATGACGACAGGCCGCGTGTCGACGGCGCGTTCGTGTTCCAAGCGCGCCTTAAAGAGAGTCAGCAAAAAGGTCCGCAAGGGCCGAAGCCTGCCGGGGCTGCGGGACTATTCGAAAGAGATACCGTGGCCCCGGAACACAAAGGGCGATGAAGGAACATGGATGGGTTTTAGTCAGTAAAACTCTGACACTCCCTCCTGCTCCGCCCAGAGCGGGAGGAGTCATTTGATGATGGCCCGTCCGAAAAAAAAAAAAAAAAAGGTTGCTTAATTCTGTTAGGATAGGATAGGATTTTATCAGTAGCAGTTTGGATTTGTGCCCAGTTGATGATAATTTTCACGTCCTTTATCCCATGAACTGTCCACGAAGTAGACACAATAGTTAAACAATGGCGTCTCGACCAAATTGGTCATTTGACAGATCATGATATATAGGTCGTAAATAAATAGGAGTCGAAGGCACTTGTTCTCCCCGTCATTTCGTTTTTTTTTTGTTGGACCATACTTGGGAACCTTCTAGTTACGGAGATATTGGAGGTCAAAGTTCCAACTATTTCACAAGTTTATTTTCAAATACTAGTTTTTAAGGTCATAACTTTACTTTAAATACCTCCATAACCCGTTTACTATTAAATGCATCCATTAGCACAATGTTTTGAGTGCGTTACATTGAGTTTTACCGTAAAATGTTATTTTTCACCCAAAAAACAAGTTGTTTCCCAGCAATTAAACTTTAACAGTTAACCCCAGCCAGAATGTGCCCTTTGAGCCCTAAAGAGACACATTCGTAATCTCCACCATCAAAGGTACTACACCTCTGATCTATCCCTTCGGAGAAACATGCGTGATATTTATTATACAATACATACCTTATTTACCTTAGAGGAAAGCTGGAAATGCCTCATGTGCCTGTAATTTCGGAGGCATTCACAGCCTTCAAATCGAAATACTGATTAAACGTATCAGCATAGAACTGCGTAAAATACTTTCAAAATTACTAAAAATAGCTGTTCCTAAATTGGATACGCAACATGTCAAATGTCACAGAAAAATATCAAATAAAATACCAAATAATTTGTAATCACCTTTTTTGGTGTTCACTAATTAAATTAGTACAAACACCTACTTAATTCTTGTTATAATCAGATCATTACTGCTAAACACCATAAAAGTAGATTTATCAAAAAATTCCACACACAAAAAAATATGTATACGGAATTCGACATTTTAACCAGAATTCATACTTGACTGTACTCATTAACGTCATTAATTTAGAAATTAGAACTCCGATAGTTCGAAATACGAAATTACAAAATGGCGTTTTGACGTTTTAAACTCTATTCGAACGCACTAGAGGTGCGTTTTGCGCTCTATTACGATGCACTAGACTGCTTATTCGATGATTTTCCAAGTTAATCGATTGGAAATGCTGTTAATTACTCGATGTAATTTACTTTGCGGTTAATTATAACTTGTGAGGCCAATTAGTTGTTAGTTTAAGTTGTAGTATGTTTTTTTCTGCGTCTATATGTCTCAGTTTTTGCCAAGAAATGTTTGTATGGTTTTGTGACGGTTTCAAGTGATTATCTGTGTGTGTTCAGCCTAGAATTAGTGCTAATTACGTTATCATTATAAGCTTGGGAATAAAGTAATGGAAGTGATTAATCAATATTCACTCCTTTTTCATATTTAATCTCTATAACCAAACTATACTGGCCTGCAAAAATAAGTACTACACTTTTAAAATTTCAATTTTTCCTAAACTATAGAAGTTAGAGATTTAAAATTAAGAAACGTTTAATAGCAATTTTTATCAGCTTTCTTTGAAACTATAGACAAAATTAAACTATTTTTCGAGTCCTATTTGTTTCGAAAGTATATCTTGTGTACTTAAAAAGTTATTGCAATTTTAAAAGTGTTAGACTTATTTTTGCAGGTCAGTGTATTTAAAAGGTTTTATTGGTTAAGAGTCTTCATCCACCGAGCCTATTCTTAACAGTTTTGGCGTCGGCTTCCAGGCCAAACTGATGCAGTTGAGTACACTGTTGGAGGTGTGGTTCCATTGAATAAACTGATAAAAACTTTGACATTGGCCATATCAGAAGGCTTAAAGTCGCCCAAAGGGCAATGGAGAAGGCTATGCTCGGAGTTTCCTTGCGTGATCGAATCAGAAATGAAGACATTCCCAGCAAGAGAACCAAGGTTACAGATGTAGCCCGGAGAATTGCCAAACTTAAGTGGCAGTGGGCATTGCTCGCAGAACGGATGGCCGATGGGGCCTAAAAGTTCTGGAAGACGTTGCGTTGGAAGACTTCCCACTAGGTGGAGCGATGACCTGGTGAAGGTTGCGGGAATCCGCTGGATGCGAGTCGCACGGGACCGGGCAATGTGGCGACACTTGGGGGAGACCTATGTCCAGCAGTGGACGTCTTTCGGCTGAAATGATGAATTATGGTGATGAATTTGGAGCGACTGCTTATCTGACTTCCTCAGCTCAATGACTGGGTATTTTGACAGTGATACTCGATTGGTAACAGACATTGATTCTCTTATTATAATAGTATTTTTTGTATCACTTGCTTCGGTGAAGGAAAACATCGTGAGTAAAGATATTTCTCGTCGGTATGTAAATCTAAGTCAGAGGCCCATGGGCGGCATAAAAACTCTGAGACCGGGTTAGGCACTAACTACACGACAAAAAAAAGAAAGGTTTTTTTTTTTGCTATAATTTGTTTTTACGCGACTACGGCGAAGCCAAAAGGAAGGGTTATGATTTTAGTAGTCTATGTATGTAATATAATATTATAATGTATGTTTGTAATTACGTATGTTTCTCCGTAGTGCCTAAACTATTCATCCGATTTTGATGAATAAGGTGTCAATCGATTCGTTATTATGGCCCGGGTAACCTATGCTACATTTTAACCGACTTCAAATTTTTCAGAAGGCGGGTTTTTAATGGTAGTTTATGTACCACACAAATTCTTGTTCTCATTGAGTTTTAAAACAGAAGAGCTCCTAATCATTTTCTTTAATGCAATTTAAGATCAACAAAGCACTGACTTCCCCTTGCCAAAAAAAAAAGATTTATCGATACACACCCCCTCCCTATCACCCCTAAACATATGTTTTCACGCTCAAACTAGAGATTGCTCTTAACTTATTGACTATAGCGTAGTCACTTATCATCCCTCTCCAAGGGCGCAGTCGATTGAATTAGTCGACTAGAGGGATAAACTAATATGTTGATTTCATTATTTAAAGTTGTCTTGAGTTTTGGGGTGAATTTTTAGCGTTGAGTTTGTTGAGTTGGCCTTTGCCAAGTAATGAGACTGAAAAAAAAAATTCACAGAATGACAATCATCCTTCAAGATTAGTATTTTCCTAGAGGTGTTACTCATCTGTAATAGCCATGTTCAATTTTCATCATTGTTAAGCGTCATTGGACGGTTATGTGAGGAATGATATGAAGGAAAAAGGAGTATATATATAATATATATAGCGTGACGATTAAACTTAGGTATATTGGCACTTACGGGATATCTTCCGTGATTGACAAAACACACTCACAGTATCTCGCGCTTGCAACAGCGTCGAAATATCGGGAGCTCAAAATAAATAATAATCACGGAAGATATCTCGTAAGTGACATTATAAGTTTAGTTTTAAACCGTGAAACATTATCAGGGGAGAATAGAAGAAAAAAAAGTGTTGCACCGACCCCAGATAACATGGAACAAGGGCAAGATGATGATGATCCTTCATTAGACGCATAAGTTCATCAATTCATCATTTAGAGCTGTAGAAAAAAAATCTGTGATGATTCAAAATTAAAAAAAATAAATAAGTATACATATATTTTTAGTTTATTTTTATTTTTCTTTTGTAGTACCTGTAAGCAAGTACATTTATTTTGGAAAATTAGATTTTTTTTTTTCAAAGATTAAGATTTTATTTTGAAAAACCATATTTACATTATATACATACTACAACTAGAACTCTAAATAATTACAAAAATAAAACTAAACGTGAGTACTTTTATATTTATTTTTATTTGTTTTTTTATTAGAATAGTTTTTGTGTTGTATGTTTATTTTTAATTTAATTTTTAATTTAATTTATATATTTTTTTTTCTTTTCCATTTTTCTTTTCAGTATAATAAAATGTTTATACATTTATCGATAATTCGATCCCTAATCGCGGTCCCAGCACTGTTTGAAGCATTTCATTCCGAACGATTAGCTCTTGATGTCCCGGCATTTTTTCTCTTCAATACATCTGCAGTGCCCGTGAAAATAGTTGAACAAATCGCTTTTTACACTTCACAGTCTCAGAGGAAAATGTTCGGAGTTTAATGTATTTTTAATGTCCGGAGTTTCGGTGTAGGAGGATTGGTTTAAATTGGTTGTTTGTTTGGGAAACTGGAGTGTCATGGGGAAATCCAGATATGCGTTTTGATATATCCTTGTTTTTCATAACTTCATCATCAAATTTCGTAAGTAGGTACGAATCTATACAAAATATTATAAACTATCATAAAAAAGTAAAAAAAAAGTAATATATAAGAGAAACGATGGTCTGATTGGTCCAGTGGTCACAACCGCGACTACTGAGCATGAGGTTCCCGGTTTCGATTCCCTGGTCGAGCAATTTTGATTAGGTTTTTCAGGAATTTCTGAGTGGCATCCTAGGAGTCTGGATTTGCGCCCGATTGATGGCGACAGGCTCGCCTCCTATGATATTATGGGACTTAAATATTACTGATGAAATGTGGGTACTATTAGGTACTACACTTCTGCTAAGCCTTTTTTTTTTGTTTTTTTCGGATGGGAAATCATCAAATGACTCCTCCCTCTCTGGGCGGAGCAGGAGGGAGTGTCAGAATTTTACTGACTAAAACCCATCCATGTTCCTTCATCGCCCTTTGTGTTCCGGGGCCACGGTATCTCTTTCGAATAGTCCCGCAGCCCCGGCAGGCTTCGGCCCTTGCGGACCCCTTCCCTATTGCTGACTCTCTTTGAGGCGCGCGTGGAACACGAACGCGCCGTCGACATGGCCTGTCGTCATGAGGCGGACGGACGGCAAGCTAGCCCATAGCTCACCGTCCACAGGCCCGCGCCTACCGTGGCCGGAAGCCACCAGGTGGCCCCCGACGCCCGGGGCGTCTCCCGCGGCACTTCTGCTTAGCCTTCAGGCGTAATATTATGTTCTGGTGTCTATGGCAACACACATCAAATACTAACAATTTCCACAAAAAAATAACATCAATTTCGATCAACAAAAACCTATTTTTTCGTATTACAAACCCACGTTACAATTACAGTGTTCAGCGATAATTATTTCTCCACAGTATATACTTCCTAATGAGCATAACTAGCTAGCATTAATGAAGAACAGCTCATTATATCTAATGATCACTTGTTACATAGGTGCGAAGCGCGAGCTCACACCTGGCGTATGTAGTTAGTATTTATATACACAAGTGTGTAATTATAGATACATTATGTATTTATGTTGTGTTGGAGTTGAAAAAATCGGGGTTCAAAAAGATTTTTTGTGGGAAAGTACATAATTATAATGATATTGATTATTTCTCGGCTTTTTTTCATTAGGATTCTAGGTCAAAAAGGTAGGCCCAAAAGACAACCAGTCTTACCAAGGGGTATCGTATGACCCAGTACTGGGTTGTGGAGGTCAGATAGACAGTCGCTCCACGTAAAATACTGGTACTCAGCTGCATCCGGTTAGAATGGAAGACGACCCCTCTTAATTGGGAAATTGCAGATGATGTTGTAAAGCTAAATTCAGGATTTCAAAAAAAACTGGCCTGCAAAAATAAGTATCACACTTTCAAAATTCCAATAAGTTTTTAAGTACACAAGATATACTTTCGAAACAAAAAGGACTCGAAAAATAGTTTAATTTTGTCTATAGTTTCAAAGAGAGCTGATAAAAATTGCTTTATAACGTATTTTTATTTTAAATCTCTAATTTCTATAGTTTAAAAAATTGAAATTTTAAAAGTGTAGTACTTATTTTTGCAGGTCAGTGTATTTTTAAGGGGGGTTTATTAGTTATATTTCCATCTACGGTAAGTTTGTTGATAATTGTGTTGAAAACTTATCTACTTACACTAATATAATAAAGCGGAAAGATTTGATTTTTGTGTGTGTGTATGTTTGTGAAGAATAAACTCAAAAACTACTGCGCCGATTTAAAAAATTCTTTCACCATTAGAAAGCCACGTCTTTACTGAGTAACATAGGCTATATATTATCCCCGTACTCCCACGGGAACGGGAATTACGCGGGTGAAACCGCGTGACGTCTGCTAGTATTATATTAAAACCAATCGATGCTTTTGAATACATAAGCTTTAAAATATAGAGGTCTAAGTTTTCAAACGCGAGATATCACATCATATAATAATCCGAGTGTAATCCAAACACCACCCACGTTGCATTAGAACAAAAAATCTCTAAAATTACATTGAGAGTGAATTTTACTGGTTTGACTGTTGATTGACACAATAATATAACTATTATAGCTAGCCCAGATTGTCCCACTGCTAGGTAAAGGCCTCTCTCCATTCCTTCCAAGTTACGGTCAAAATTCTGTGCTACTTCTTTTCAATTCTCAAGGAAGACATCCAGATCATCCCGCTATCTTCTTCGTGGTCTGCCGCGACCCCGTGTCACTATTTCAGGGCACCAATCCCGAATTTTAAGGGCCCACAGACAGACTTGTCCTGCTGTCACAACCAACATCAATTTAATACTGTCTCGTTACAATTAAAATTGTACAAGCAATGCACTGTTTTAGACTTACGGTTTTTCACTACACTTAAAGTACAACAAACACGTAAGACAAATCTGTCTACCCTCTTTCTTAGTCTTTTATTACGCGCACTACTGGAACTCGATTGTAACTCACGACAAAACGCACTCACAGTATCACTAGGTTTTTTTTGATAATGGAGACGCATGTAATTTTTTATTAGGTTTATCACTGGAAAGAGGGTAGACAGATTTGTCTGCTCATAATAAATAAAATTCGTCCCACCCGCGTACCTCTTCAGCTGGCCTAGCCAAGTTACAAACGATTCGTATCGATTCTCTTTCTACAATCGTAAACGTTAAGTCACGTGGTCAAAACAAACGAATATAAACTTTCGTAGACAAGTTTACATCGATCAAGATGATAGAATGAAATGTATTCGTTTCTACAATCGTGATCCCTTCATCCCATATAAATCGTAGCCAACTTACAGTTTTGACTAAACTTTAAAGTTTCCATTCGTTTGTTTTGACCACGTGACTTAACGATGATAGATGTCATTCCCATACATTTGGTTAGTTTTCTATAGCGTTAACGATTGTAGATTGTCAACTTGGCTAAGCCTACAGTATTCCCGCGATCATGATGCTTGCAACAGCGTCGAAATGTCAGGAGCTCATATAGTAACAAAAGAAAATCGCGGATAATTTTATTGTAGTAGGTATAAGCAATTTTCTCATACTCTAACCCTCGAAATCCGACCCCGTTCCATCTCATCCAAGACAGCTAGTACCTTATTGTGACTACCTAACCTAACTAATAAAATAAGTTAAAACAATAACAATTCCAATTGCTTCCATCGCTTTATTAAGCGCTAAAGCGTTCGCTCCCCGACGTCTGACTGACTTTTAATTGGCAAACTTGTGGCAATTGAAATTTCACTGCTCGCTGCAAGTGAGGGGTTGAGTTGGGCTACGAAAATTGCGGGGTGATTGGCGGAGCGGAATTTCGGGTAAAGAAAGTTCGCCTTTTATAGTTTAATTACCTTCTTTCTTTGAAAGTACACGTAATAGGCTAGTATTATCAATATTATCATACTTTAATCTAGGAAAACTGCGAAACAAATAGGTACCAAATCAAAATATTTTATTTCATATGGCCTATATGGGCACTTATAAAACGTCGAAAAAGGCGCACGGTTCGCATTGGTCGTTTCCATGGAGAAGAACCGGCAAGAAACTCCGGGCACAATCAGCCGACTATGCAGCCTAGAGCCAATATAGGAATAGTGGTAAAGACAGGTATAATCCATAGGAATGAGCATTGGTGTTTTGATCTTCGTTTGATTGGTCTCTTCTAACATTGGAGAATCGTGTTTGTTTCTGGTGGTTGCGATTCCATTCGTTTTTGGCACGTCTTATTTAAACATATTAATTATTACGCGTATATGTTTCATCGTCAGTAGTATTTGTTTCGCTGTCAGAATTTTTCAATCAAGATTTGAATTTTTCTCTATCTCTATCTCTATCTAACACTTTGATTGGCTGCTACTGAGAAATTCGTGATGGAAACACCCAGTAAAATTTTGGTATATAAGGTACCAAATAGCCCTCAAAACCCAAGTAGCCCCGTTTTACCTATACGTATTAAAATTAGTTATGTTGGAACTTCCTTTTAGGCCATAAGACGAAAATCGACGACAATCAACGTCACCTGTCACCTAGATTTGTTACGAATGGAATTTGATTGAAAACTATTTCAATTAATTTTTTGTCTAGTTTTGTTGCGTGATTAGTGGAGGTTTGATTCTCGACGGATTTTCATGATTTTACTTTAGTAACTCTGAAATATTTGATGACTGGGTTATGGTCTTCGCCCGTGTGAAGTTCGGTAACTGTCCCCTATATACATTGTAGTCTTTGAACTGTCCCACGCTCTCATTCTACCGGGATAAAATAGTAGATTGTATCTTAAGGGAGTAAAATAATATTTTTACGGCAGGGCGCTTTTTGAATCCAGAGCAAAGTGAGGGATTCTAGATTAGAATCCCGAGCGTAGCGAGGGATTCTTTAGTCGAATCCTGAACGTAGCTAGCGGGATTCAAAGTAGGTACGTCACCCGAGCCAATAATATATTTTGCGCCCGAGTGATACATGGAACCATGGAACTAAAATTCTCAACATTTTCGCAATGAAGATGGTCCACACTCCACAGATAATAGTGTATTTAGGTATTGGCTGTTTGAGTTTGTCTATGCCACATGAAGGAAATTAAAAAACAAATTACTTTTACTCTCTAGGGACTAAAGTGGTCACTTTAGTCCCGCATCGTAGGGCTATATTGGCGTACTTTTAGAGCATGAGAAGTGAAAACAATATTTGCGTTCGATTTCTTTGGCGCTGAACATTACGATGATCCAAATTCAAAAAATGCGCGGCAAAGATAATTGCAGCGCACTTATAATGAGGATTAAAAACTCATTACTGCCCGCTAAAAGTTTCTTATAGAAAACACCACCTTTGGGCGCACTTAAAGGCGAACAAAGTCGTCCTTTTCGCATAGATGGGATGAAAAATAATTTATATGTTAATCCAGGTTATAAACTACCTATGAGCCAAACAATACATCCACCCATCCTCATAAACTTTCTCATTTATAAAATTAGTAAGATGAACATTATGACATCACTTCTATAATACTTGAATAATGAAAAGTCTGCCCTGTACTACACTCCTGCTTAACCTGGCATTTCTTCAGTTATATTTAAGTCCCGTGAAAAAGGGGTAAGCCTATTAACATACACCGGGCCTTTTCACCATAAGTAACTATACACACGCGAGAGGACGATTTCATGAAGGCACGAAAATATCGAGCGAAAACAATATTAACAATGATCACATATAGTACTTATGGGATGATATCCGTACTTTAAGTGTAGTGAAATAGCTCGCCGTCCGTCCGTCTCATGACGCAAGGCCGTGTCGACGGCGCGTTCGTGTTCCACGCGCGCCTCAAAGAGAGTCAGCAAAAGAAGAAGGGGTCCGCAAGGGCCTGCCGGGGCTGCGGGGCTATTCGAAAGAGATACCGTGGCCCCGGAACACAAAGGGCGATGAAGGAACATGGATGGGTTTTAGTCAGTAAAAGTCTGGCACTCCCTCCTGCTCCGCCCAGAGCGGGAGGAGTCATTTGATGATTTCCCATCCGAAAAAAAAAACTGTAGTGAAAAACCGTGTAAGTCTAAAACAGTGCATTAACAATGATATTGTATGGGGTCAAAGTTGTAGGTAAGCCTAATACAAGAGTGAAAATCTTAATAAATCTATCAAGACAAGACAAATATTGACAAATCATTGTTAATATGAATATTTGGGGTCAAAGTGGCAGATAATATTTAGTACTTAGAAACAGGCTTCTATTAAGGTGTGTACAAGTAATTTCCCGCGCATATACTATTAATGTGATAATATGTTGTTTACAATGTAAACATTATGGCTAAGTGATACAGAATAAGATATGATCGCTTTTATATCACTTGAGAACCATCTAACATAGTAAATAGGTAACAAGTTATGTGTACCTACTTATCATAATTCATATTAATATTACAGTTTGCTTCGTTGGTCTATAAGTCGGTCGAAAGCTCTATGGTCCGGGGTTGATTTCTAGTTTAGGCAAGTGTTATTCATTTGGTTTTTCCGTCAGGATTTTTTCAGAAGTTAGCCTGGTATTCTGGATTTAAGTCAGGTTGATGGCAACAGGGTCGCCCTATTAGACCAAAATATAACTGAAGAAATGACTGACCTCTACCATTTTGTGCACCGGAAATTACGTTAAGGGTCCAAGCCCCAGGGCATCACGCGAAATTCAAGTTGTCTTTGCAATTTGCAGGTCAGTGTCAGGTTGTATGTTGATTAAAATATGATTCACGACGTAACAAATATGGCTTTATTGAGTTATACTAAAAATCATCAATACAATCCTCTAAGTTCATTTAATCCCTTTAAAATGACTTTTTCATGACGTCTTTCCAAAACGCACGTATTTTCAATTTAGCGGGCTATCCTGGCGTTTCCACCTTCTCGGTTGTCATCATAGTTATATATAAATAAATATCGCTGGACATTACACACAGCGCCATCTAGTGCCACACTAAGCAACGAGGCTTGTGTCGTGGACACCAGATAGTTGATATACTACATAGATACTTTTTGTTTGTAAATACATACTTATTATACATATAAACATCCATGACTCGGAAACAAATGTCTATGCTCATCACACAAACATTTGCTCCGACCGGGATTCGAACCCGGGACCCTACGAACGTAAGGCAGCCTCACTACCGCTGCGCCAATCGGGTGGTCGAATATAACTCCATGGTTGTCATTCAAAGATCTATGACAGAGTCAAATGTGCAAGTTTTATCAGAGGGCTCCAGCGGGCTCAGATAAATCGAAATCGCTTTCGAAGCCTTTTGTTATCCTACAATGACATCTGTGCTTGGAGGACCTCGTGGCTAAATAATAACAACCGCTTGCCTTGGTTGGTCTGTGGATGGTTGACCACCCAGCACATACCGAGTTTCCTCCATGCCTCGGAAAGCACGTTAAGCAGTTGGTCCCGGCTGTCATTTGTAGATCTAAGACAGTCGTTACAGGTAGTCAGTGGCCCGAAAGTCTGACAACCGGTCTTACCATGGGGTATCGTATTACCCAGTATTAACTGGGTTGTGGAGGTAAGATAGGCAGACGCTCCATGTAAAATACTGGTATTCCGCTGCATCCGGTTAGACTGGAAGCCGACCCCAACATAGTTGGGAAAAGGCTAGGCAGATGATGATGACATCTGTCAGGAATTTTCCACCATCGTATTCGCTATCAGACTTTGTCTGGACCATCACTCACTGCAAGATTTGCTCTAGGCAAGATTATAAGTTCTAACTAACATTATTCACTCATGATTTAAAGATTTTTAGTCACACTGTAGACCGCAACATAATCTTACCATAAGCAACATAAAATGATCTCTAAAATAAGTAATTTGTCAAACAATAGACGTAGACTACGACTAACAACACAGACAATATTTATACATAGTTCGTACCTTTAAAGTCAATTAAATTAATTAATAATAAATTGTTTATTAATTAATTAATAGTAAATTAATAATAAATTGTTTATTAATTAATTAATAGTAAATTAATAATAAATTGTTTATTAATTAATTAATAGTAAATTAATAATAAACTGTTTATTTGCGGTCATGTGGTACAAAAGATGGTGAAAAATTATTATTTAATGCAATGACACAATCCGCCATGAAAATGGAATGCAAAGTTACAAGACATTCTTACTAAGGATTTTGTATTCCGTATTTTCTTCTTCCATACATCTTTAGCCGTTTTTTCAGTATTCAGCCTCTTTCTACACTTAACATTCTTAACACAATCCATTGTTTTTAGCTTCCTCTAATCAAAGAGGATGTGGTTTGGTTCCCTTATCTACAGATTGGTACTCAAAACTTTCAGTTAAATCCGATTCTAACTTTCAGATTAGGCCCGTTTCTACCACAAATCCACTAAGCGAGTTTATCGTTAAACGTTTATAAAACATAGTTCTGTTTTTACCAATTGATTTAAAATGATAGAGACAGAAAGATGATTTGGATATGTGCTTAGGTGTGTATTGTGATTTGTGCTGGAAACGGGCTTAAATCTATGAACAACATTACTTTACCAGATAATCAGTCCTTTAACGTTCCCAGTGCTGGGATTGAGGCTTCTTTGGAGAGGGAGTGGGCCATAATTTACCACACGGGTCCAGTAAGTGTTAATGGAAGTCACATGTCTTAGATTGTTGGTTCTAGGACCTGCCGGTTTCCTTCGCCGACTGTGAGTAATCAATTTACACTAAGTACCATACCATAAACACTATAAAATTAACTCTTAAACAAGCCATTTCTCAAACAATAGCCTACAAATCTACCTCCACAGACAATTCTTAGTTCGCACATCGTAACACAATATTCTCGTAAACTAATATGCAATTAAAGGCAATGCTCTTGCCTTCTTACCTCTGACTTAACCCTAACGAGGGCCGCATTCACACCGTATCGTAACATGTGTGCAGATTGTATCGGTCCTTCGAGCCGGATGAAATAAGTTGTGGTGTGAGATTATCTTTTATATGCGTGTAGTGTTGTATTGTTTAAGTGTTGTGTGGAGTGTTTATAGGTTTGACTATGTTTTATGTCGTCCCTTCCTTTTATTTACATAAGTACACCATGTTGTGCCGGAAAATCTTCGGGCATAGAGTAGAACACTTATGAATGTTATTTAAGCGTGAGATTTTCGATCATGTGTTCAGTATAGTGATTTAACTACCTAGTTAACAGAGATTGGTGCAATTTGTTTTTCTCAACAAAGGTTTTTTTCTCTCTAATGACTTGCTAATTTAACAATTAAGTAATATGTATCAATATTTTTTGTTTTGATTGTTCTTTCGCTTATTGTCTTCTATCTATTCAATGTCAATTCAAAGACTATTATTTACAGAAATACTCCATACTCGTCATAACTAGTCTACTAGCATCTTACCATTTGGAATTTGTGTAATTGAACTAAATACGACATTTTAAAACTAAACCGGTACACTACATTGTAACAGCCATCCGACTTAAGACGTTTAACTAATCGCCTAAGTAATTATCCCGGGTTATTGGCAGCGGGCAACGTTTCAAGATGGCGGCCTGTCAAATTTGACGTTTACAAGTTTCGCGCCATTTGAACGCTTGTAAGCGTTAGTTTAGGATTATGTGTGACTGTTTATGGTAAGTTAAGATTACTTCATTGTTGGTGAGTGAAGATAATAAAGAAGGATTTTGTCTTTGGCAAAGTGTCTTGTAATAATTTTCAATTACCTGCTTATAGAGTACCTAGGTACTATAAAATCGTCAAGGTCTAGACAAAGTGAAACGTCCATTTTTTTTGGTTTGCCATATTCTACAGAAAACCTCGTGGCATATTGTAAGTCGATGTAAAAAATAGAAATACGAATCGACACCCTCAGGTATTTTTCAAACATGAAAAAATTGTCACCTAAGTAATAAATGCAAAAATACAAGGTGCTTACAAGGTGTTCAATAGTTCCGAAAAAGATAGTTGTTTTCTGACCAACATGATGACATTGTTTCCGTGATATCTGAACACAGATTAAATCTGTGGTTAATTCTTACGTCCACTATCTTGGCAAACCAATTACTGAAGTTTGCAAGATATTTGACAAAAGATTTATTGACGATTACCTTTATCTGATTAGGGTAGAAATACAGTGGAAATATAAATCATAATCACGGAAGATAATCCCGAAAGATAATTATAAGTGACAATATAAGTTTTATAAATCATAAACCTGTATTGAATGTTGTTTTATGAAAAAGTTGTTTTATTAAGAATCCAACTCTAAATACTTACAGTAATTTAGTTAAGCGATTGCCCAATATTGAGCTATTACTACTACTTGCCCACACTAATCAAAGCGGAGTCGTCATAATGTCCATGCGAAAATGTGAAAAATACGTTATTCGAATTGGTTCGGACGACACG
Organism: Xestia rhomboidea; assembly: GCA_963853795.1. Taxonomy (NCBI): domain Eukaryota; kingdom Metazoa; phylum Arthropoda; class Insecta; order Lepidoptera; family Noctuidae; genus Xestia; species Xestia rhomboidea. Next base: position 2,856,308 of record OY970783.1, read on the forward strand.
ATTCAACAGCGCGTCGGACTATTCAGCTTGTATCGCATAAACATCTCTTTAGGTATGATCACTCATTTAGTCTAATGACTTTCGCAAAAGAAGAAGTAAGTACCTAATCATTCAAAGATTTCGACAAAAATCTAGAACATGTTTATAGAGTGTAAAACACCTTTTAACGAAGCCGTAAGGCACTTGTTCTCCTCGTCATTGCGATCTTTTTTTTGTTTTACACCATATCTGGGAACCTTCTAGTTACGGAGATATTGCATGGGGGTCAAAGTTCAAAGTTTTTGGCAACTGTTTTATCAATACAAGTTCTTAATGTAAGATTTTGACTTTAAATACCTCCACGACCCTCGTACTATTTAATCCATCCATCAGCACAATGTTTTGAGTGCGTTTTATTGAGTTCTACCACAAAACATGATTTTTGATCCCAAAACAAAAAATCGTTTCCCGGCAATAATTTTTGCGTAAAGTTACTTAGTTTGATGTACAGAATGCTTGGTTGACGGCTTCGTGATGAGGTGGTTTACACCCGGTATTTTCAACACTTTGTATAAAAACCAAAATGTATAACCGTTACATCCAACAAAAGTTACAGTTGTCACAAAAAAAGCATAGACAAATATAAAATACATACTTCAGACACCACATAGGTGTTATTATATCAATTAAAAATTAATGAGACTCATATTTAACACCTCGAACGTGTGATAACAGTCACTGACAACTCTAAGTAGTAATTATTAAGTTTTTCAACCACTAATTACTAATTTAAAAAGGAAATATATGAGAAATAATATCTGCCACTTCAAATATTAGTTTTTGTAGGATAATTGTACTGGATTTTTAATAAAGTACGCTTTGTAATTTTACGGTGTGAATGGAATATTGTTTCTTAGATTTTTGTTGCTTGCGTAAATTCTTATTAATTATTTCTTCATTATTACTGAACTAGCGTTGTCTAACTGTTATTTGTTACTTTTTAGAGATAGAGACATATAGCGTGATAGCCTAGTGGTGTGACCGTCGGACTGCCAAGTCATAGGTCTCGAGTTCGAACCCGGGAGACGCCCCGGGCGTCGGGGGCCACGTGGTGGCTTCCGGCCACCGTAGACGCGGGCCTGTGGACGGGGAGCTATGGGCTAGCTCGCCGTCCGTTCGTCTCATGACGACAGGCCGTGTCGACGGCGCGTTCGTGTTCCACGCGCGCCTCAAAGAGAGTCAGTAATAGTGAAGGGGTCCGCAAGGACCGAAGCCTGCCGGGGCTGCGGGACTATTCGAAAGAGATACCGTGGCCCCGGAACACAAAGGGCGATGAAGGAACATGGATGGGTTTTAGTCAGTAAAAGTCTGACACTCCCTCCTGCTCAGCCCAGAGCGGGAGAAGTCATTTGATGATTTCCCATCCGAAAAAAAAAAAAAAAAAAAAGGCACGCACCTCTGATTTTTCGGATTCATGTGCGTATTGTATAATTATCACTTGCTTCGGTGAAGGAAAACATCGTGAGGAAACCAGCATGCCTGAGAGATATTTCTCGACGGCATGTTAAGCCAAGTCAGACCCCCATGGGCGCTTAAAAACTCTGACACCAGGTTAGCCACCAACCACACGATAAAGAAGAAAGAAAGAAAGAGACAGATACTAAAAACTTACTATAGTTTTGGTTGGCTCTTACATACAGCGACGTTTTTCAATCCGGCGCGCCTTTATATAATACGGCGTGTTCTCCGATATGCCTGCGACATATTCACCATTGACCTGACCAGGTGTCTACGGTGATATGCTAGTCACCATTCCGTATCAGTTCTGGTACAGATGGAGTTGAAAGGGGAAATGCTCCCCCTAACACCCCTAGTGAGGGTGTAAAATAAATGTTTAATTCAAACGTTTCCCCCTGATCAGTTGATCACTAGTGTGGAGAGTTGATACGATGAATTTAGTTACGAGTCATTTGTTAGCAGGGCTGTGTGTTTAATTTGGTAAAAAACCCATTCATAGACATGTTGGTGCAGTGGTGACAATGCGCGACCCGAGCTGATCAACGCACGGTTTGATTCCCGGGACGGATAAAATGTTAGTAAGTCTCTCTGCAACCCTTAAAGGCGTCATGTGTTGTTAAGTTAAATTAAGAATTTTCAGAAGTAACCCGGACAATGTATTCTTACCTGATTAAATGATAGATTTTATGATGTTTGTTTTGCAAATAGGTTCTTACAAACACTTTAACACGTCATTTTTTAAAACTAGATGGGGCCAGTGTTTCGTACCTGCAGGCCTAGCCAAGTTACAAACGTTTCTAGCGATTCTCTTTCTACAATCGTAAACGCCTCGGCGTAAGCGATTGTAGAAAGCGCTAAATTGGTGGCCAAGTTGACACGACTGAGTCGACCGCTCGTTCTCTAATGTCTGTAGAAAAAACCTACACTTTAGTCTATGGTGATCGTTCCTACCAAAGAGTATAGCGATCAACATTGTAGAAACGATAACATTCTATTCTATCATTTTGAACGATGTAAACTTGTCTACGAATTTTCTATTCGTTTGTGTTGATCACGTGATTTAACGTTGAGATGATGTCATTCTACTCGCGTTAACGATTGTAGATTGTCAATTTGGCTAAGCCTACTGACTACTCTGAGAAGAAACAGCCGAAACAAACTCAGAGGTCGGCCGATTAATAGCAATTGGTCTAATGCATGAAACTTATAATATCATTGATCTGACGAAATGTTGGTGAACATTAACCTCTGCTTACCTTGAACTGGTGAACTCAAAAAAAAAAATCGAAGAAGAATATAAATTCATTTTCATGTAATTATGATTACTTATCCGCAATCAGCGCTATTTTTAGTCTTAATCTTTGAACTGCGGTAGAGAGTTTAAAAGTGGGTTGGAATATTTTTACTATTATTTCGTGGTCCTTATGACCAAATCGAATGCTCTTTCCGAACTGAACTACATATTCAGATAAGAAAAAAAAAACTAAAAAAAATGACGCTCCACCCTAATCCACATTCAGATACTGGCTGATTTTTGCATCTTCTAATCACAAAAAGTCCAAAACATTCATTTGTTTTTAAAATTAACGCCAGTAAAAACCATTACTAATAAGTCAAAAAGCTCGTTGTTCTGCGTGCGAGCGAGAGGGTCGTGATGTCAGGTGCTCGGTCTCGCTCGTACGGCGCGTTCGTTGGTTTTATTTTAGCTGCCACGGTATCGGACGCGCGGGCCACCCAGATGCGAACTTAGGGTTGGCAGTAGCTTTGAAAAATATTTATTATTGGATATGTTGAGAATTTAGTTGCAAAATAAATAAATAAAAATAAGTTTATTACGTATCAATTTGGGTTACATAGCATGTCAAGAAGTCTCCATTTAGGCATAGAAAATGCCTGTAGTTGAAGGCTCCGCTCTTCCCTTACACCATAAAGATACAAAATAAATAGGCAAGTAACAATAATAGAAAAAAGTAAAAATAAAAAACTAAAACAAAATTAAACAAGTACGATAAATTGTATAAGCGTGTGTGCGCACGTGTGTGTGTGTGTGCGCGTGTGTGTGTGTGTGAGAGAGAGAGATTTTGAGTGTACATGTGTGTCTAACTAAGCAAATAACATCACTATATTATTTATTATTAAGTCACAAGTTGCAAAGTTACCTTTGCAACTTGTGTCATCATAACTTAAATTGTGTAGCCATATTGCTAGCTTTTTTTTGCATTCATATTTTTTTATCATAAATATATATTAGTTTATTAATTGCATTGTATAAATAGGCGGAGGGTTTTTTATATTGTAAAAAAAGAATAGTATTGTGGAGCTGCAGAGGATGTTTTAATAGCAAAGTTAGATCATTTCTCGAAGTCACGAGATTGTAACCCAGCGCTCTGTGCCCCGAGACCAGCTGGCTTGTTGTAAATCGTGCCGAATATGTCGATCTTATGCTGCTTCAACAGGTCGGTATTGTTCGGGCCGGGTTCGATCGCCACGCTCGTCACACTCGCCACGAATTTTTCATTTGTTTTTTTGGTGTACCCGCGCCTACAGATGTTTCACATCAAAAACGTGTTGCTCCGACGCCAAGTAACATGGGACAAGGGCAGGAAGATGGTCATGGCCAGCAGTGGGCTGCTCTAGATGATAATCCACTACAGAGAACAATGGTTAAGGTGTCAGTGACAGTCAAAATGAGCTTTATTAGCGTTGGAATAAGATTGCTGATGAGGAGGTAAAAACAATCAAATAAACCGCGCAGCAACTGTGGCAAACCTTTTAAAGACGGTCGACTTGAGGCTGCGTTTCCACCACAGTTGTGCGCAAAACTAACCAATCACTTAGCTAGCTGTGAAAAAGAACTGCCATTATTGGTTAGTTTCACACACTCGCTCTCTCTTTCTCACTCGCTCGCTCGCATCATCTCTGGTTGAGACTCTTTTTTACTTTCGCGCCCACCCGAGCGTAACACACTCGCGACAACCCTACAACAAAATATAATTATCGGTAAACTCCTGCGCAGAATTAATTTGTCAAAACATAAGTCGGTTCCATTATTAATAAAATGGCTAGCTTGAGGTCACTTGTGGCCGTGTACATGGACGTGGAATGTTTGTTGTTTGAGATTGAGAGGTTCTATGGATCGAGAGGAAAATAATCGTGAAGTCTTCATGGCTTTTAAAATAGACTCCATAAGTAAAGTGGTGATACTTTGGCTTTTAAGCCGAAGCCAATTCCCGGCTGTCAATTGTAGATCTTTGACAGTCGTTACAGGCAGTTTGTGGCCCGAAAGTCTGACAAACAGTTTTACCAAGGGGTGTCGTTCCCAGTACTAACTGGGTTGTGGAGGTCAGACAGGCAGTTGCTCCATGTGAAATACTGGTATTCAGCTGCATTCGGTTAGACTGGAAGCCGACCCCAACATAGTTAGGAAATGGCTAGGCAGATGACGATGGAGTTAAAAACATTCGGTTATTGTGTACGACGCGTTTCTCCCGCTGACTCCATTAGTAAAAGTGTGAATGTAATAACTTACAACTACATATTTAAATAATATTTAATAAACGTGAAAGTTTGTGAAGATCGATGGATGGATGTTTGTTAAATAGGCATGACGACAGTATCAAAAAATTCCAAATCTATTTAGTCCGTCAGTTAGAGTATTGGAAATTAATGGATACGTATTTTTTGTTTTTGTAAATCAATAAATATTGACAAAAGATAGAACGCATCAAAACTCGGGAGTGGGGGCTCGTGACGTCAGAACTAGCTAAAAATTATACCTAGGCGTGACGTATTGAGAATTTTAAAAGCGATATCTTCGTCAATTTTGGTTTACGTAACAAAAGAAAAAACACGGGACAAATATTTTTTGAAAATCTAACTGACGGACTAATTAGATTTTTTTTTGTCGTCTCGCCTATTGTTACTCTTTCACGTGAAAACTACTGAACGGATTTGGGTAAAATTCGGAACACAGATAGGTTATAATCTGTAATAATACATAGGATTCTTTTATCCCGGTAATACGACTTCGTGAGACAATTACCGAACTAAGTGTAAAACCACAGGCACAAGCCAGTTAAACAATATGCGCCATACCGTTGTCGTGTGTTTGTTGCGAATACATGCGTGGGCGCACATGGACGCCGGTTTTTATTGTTTTTATGTACAGGATGTTGGAAAAGTGATGGCAGATAATTTTGATGGACTTTTTGTTGGCAGACTCATTGCTTGTAGAAATAAATGTGTTTTAGTATCTTTAATTGCTCATTGCCTAATTATGTTGTAGAGACAATAAATATAATGTTGTGAAAATATTATAATCATAAATCATTTGCATAATACATGGTATAGATATAATACAATGGTGTTAAATTAAATTAAAATAGTTCAAACATATTTAGCTAAGGAAGAACATGCAAAATTTAAGGTTTTAGCATTAAAATGTTACCACCAATTTATCTAAAAAAAAAATAGAAGACATTTTTTTTAAAGATGAATCCACTTGTGCTTTTTTTTTCTTAGCCTATCATTGTCCAAAAGCCTCCCCTTTCTTTTTCCAAACCTCTCTGTCTTGTGCAATTTAATCTTTAATAAAAAAAACAGTTTTAGTAATAATTGGGGACTAGACGCAAACTATCTTTATAAATAGCTGTTCAAAGAAAACTGTGTATTTTCTATAGCTACAGAAAAAGCAAATTTAAAAAAAAAAACAGAAATCTCCCAAAACACTTTAACAAAACATAGTGAGGCAACTAGGCCTAGGCAACATGACCTGGAACCAAAAGTTCAAAGACTTGTGACATCTACCAACCCCCACTGGGCCCGGGTGGGTTACGCCGCACTCCTTCTTATAGAAAACACAACACCCTGTATCCGCATGGCGATAGTTGATAGTGCCAATATTAAGTATCAAATTACTCTAGCTGGAGTGTACTAAACATTACCTATGTCATAAAATGAAGGTATTACAATGAAATAATATTATAGCATTTTGCAGTTTCTATGATGTTTCTTTGACCATATTTGGGACCAGTGTTTGGCACATTTGAATGGCCTTTTTTGTATTAAGTGCTTTAAGACACTAACATGGAGTAAAAACAATGATTTGATTGACGACTGCATTAAGAGTCTGTTTATAAAACCTTCGTGATTTTACAGAGTTATGCAGTACAGCTACAAAAGGCTAGTTTCTACCATCAATAAATTGCAAATCTATTTAGTCCGTCAGTTAGAGTATTGGAAAACAATGGACACGTATTATTTGTTTTTGTAAATCAATGAATATTGACAAAAATAAAACGCATCAAAACTCGGAAGTGGGGGCTCGTGACGTCACAACGCACTGAAAATTATAGCACGGCGTGACGTATTGAGGATTTTAAAAGCGTCGTATCTTCGTCAATTTTGGTTTACGTAACAAAAGAAAAAATACGTGTCAATTTTTTTTTGATAATCTAACTGATGGACTAATTAGTGTTTTTCTGTTGACAAGCCTATTAGACATTACTTTAGCACTGCGCATAATAATTACGAACATTATTTGACGCAGCTGTCAACTTCTTAAAAGGTTTGCAAATTGACCATCTAAGGGAAACCTGCACCCAAACGTCATAAGCAAGTACTTACGAGTAGGAAGCCATTGCCAAAATTCTCAGATAAAAATTACGCTATCTGCATAGTGTCTTACCGAATGAGTGTAAAAAGTCCCTTAACGAAGCCAAAAGGCTCCTTTTCACTCCGTCATCGCGTCATTGCGAATCTTTTTTTTGTCCCGGACTATACCTGGAAACCTTCTAGTTACGGAGAAATTGAAGGTTAAAGTTCATCTCTTCAAATCTTTCACCCCTTTTTTTAAAAGTACAAGTTTTTAATGTCATAAATTTACTTTTAAATTCTTCCATGACCCTTGTACTATTTATTCAATGCTTCCATCAGCACATGGACTCCTCAAGTAAAACGTGACTTTTCACCCCAAAAAAAAGTCGTTTTCCTGCAATTATTTTTGCGTATACTTACATAGTTTTATGTACAGAATTTTTGGCTGCACCTTGCATACTAGATCTTGTCCTGCATTCTAAATCATGGGGTTCATCAACATCAGTCATAATTACTACAATTTAAAAGGCACAGAACAATAGACCTCCATTTAATAAGACGTTTCAAGCTCCAAGCGGCGAGAGAGGTTGATCACGAATCACGTATCGGTCGATGTGAATAATTTGTGCATGGTATGCCTTGATTGCGATTGTCATACGATCTTATAATTTGAGTTTTTCGTGGTGATAGTAGCAAAAATATGGTATGGACTATCCCATGATCTGTCCACGAAGTAGACACAATAGTTAAACAATGGTGTCTCGACCAAATCGGTCATTTGACAGATCATGATTTATGGAGCATACTGCAAAACAAAATGGAATACGAAATTATACTGTTGCTGTTAGCCTGTGTCATCCCACTGCTGGGTAAAGGCCTCACCCCATGACTTCCAAATTCTTCGATTCAGGGCCAATGTGGACCGCTGGTCGTTGGTTCTGTCCAGCTCATCCCGCCATCTCCTGCGAGGAAATTATACTTATTGTAAAACGGACCAGAAAGTTCATCATCTGTTATTGGCTTAAAAAATGTGATCTTTTCAACCAGACTTACCAAGGGGTATTACCCAGTACTGACTGGGTTGTGGAGGTCAGATAGGCAGTCGCTCCCTGTAAAATACTGGTATTCAGCTACGGTTAGACTGGAAGCCGACGCCAACATAGTTGGAAAAGGCTATTCTATTACTCGTCGTCTCATCAGACACCTACATTCTTTTATTTTTGTTTGGTCTTCCTCTTCTCTTATCAGCATCAGCATCATACAATTTGTCGTCGCCCTGTATACAAAAACAACAGGATTGACATCTATATCATCGACAACTCAACGTGTGAGGTCTATAGAGCCATTCTGGCTGCACCCACGCGTCCGAGGCGATATCCTTCGACAAATTCGTTTTATACACCCGACTATGCTTGGGAATGTTATTTTACTGGCGCTTCCATCGGATTAAGTTGTTATATTAATATTATTTATCTACTATACTGTCTTGTCATTGTCATGGTTAAGTTCCGCTTACCGAGGATGGCCTTGTATGGGTGATCGTGCATCGAGCTCTTCCGTGCTTCGAAATTGGTGCTGGCTGTCATTTGTAGATCTGTGACTGACAGTCATTACAGGTAGTTAGTGACCAGAAAGTCTGATAACTAGTCTTACCAAGGGGTATCGTATTACCTAGTACTAACTGGGTTGTGGAGGTCAGATAGGCAGTCGCTCCATGTAAAATACTGGTATTCAGCCGCATCTGGTTAGACTGGAAGCCGACCCCAACATGGTTGGGAAAAGGCTGGCAGATGATAATTACTTAGCCACGAGCTCTAACCAACTAAGTGTTATTGCTGAGTGTCAATCTTATAATCGTTAGACCAATAATTACTTCTAAGTCATCATTATCACCAACAATCTTGCGAAAAAATTACTTAAAACATCGTTTTTCAAAGCAGAACGGATCCTAGAACTTTAGAACCCGCGTTAAGATAAAACTAGGATGAAATATACCTCGGTAATTAAAATAACCGGTGACTGAACGAACCAATCCTTACGCACAAACTAGTCCCAGATAAAATAGTAATAAATAGGGTTTTAAAACGTGTGAGATATACTCAATTTGTTTTAATGAAATGTGGTAGGCGTAGGCTGTTTTATTTGGTGGTGGGTTCTGTAGTATTACTTTATTATAGTTATTTTAGTTTATTATATCGTTTTTATTTTTTAATCTACACTAATATTATAAAGAGGAAAGTTTTGTATTTTTGTGTGTATGTTTGTAATGAATAAACTCAAAACCTAATACTGCACCGATTTAAAAAAATCTTTCACCATTAGAAAGCCACGTCTTTACTGATTAACATAGACTATATTTTATCCCCGTAGTCTCCCACGGGAACGGGAACGACGCGGGAGAAACCGCGTGACGTCCGCTAGTTGTTTATATAGGTGATAATAAGTGATACTTTAATGGGGAATCGCCAGGGTAGCTAGCGAAATTCAAATTTTCTAACGTTTTTTTGCAATTTTCTGGTCAGTTTATGAGTACGCTTTCGAATTGGGTGAGCTCACATGAGCTTACATACCTGATTCAGCACTACCATAGGCAAAATATGCAAGTTCCAGCGTATGTCATTTCTCTTCGTACACACACGCACTTCTTCTTCTTTGCGTGTCGATAGACTCAAATAATGCCCGACCAGTATGTTGCCACGCACTTAAAGGACAATATACTCGCACACAAAAGGTATAAGAGTAGAGGAAGACCAAAGAAACGATGGATGGACTGTGTGAAGGATGATATGGCAAGAAAGGAGGTGACTGCTGAGATGACGAGTAATAGAGAAGGATGAAAGAAGACATGCTGCGTGTCCTTAAATGAATTAATTGCGATAAGGAAAAGAGAATGATGGACCTGCGGGCCTACCATGACGTCTTAAAGCAGGATCGTTTTAATTGCGTGCCAGTGAGGGAAAAAGATGGCGCTAGACGTCCTCTATAGCTCCGTTTCTTACCCACACTGGAACGCGATTAAAACGATCCTGCTTTAAGACGTCATGGTAGGCCACCTGCGATTGACTAAATCAAAAATCAAAATCAAAGCATTTATTTTAAGTAGGCCAGTTACAGGCACTTTTGAATTGTCGAAACAAAGATGAAAATTAAACGTAGATGACGGTCCCAGTCACAAGGCATAAAAACTGTGAAAGTGCTGTAGTTGCCATTTCCCTAGCTAGTAGATCTCTATGGAGACGAACGGGCAAGAGCCTCCATGGACACTCTTTTAAATCAGAATATTTTTACAAAAATATCTTTTATTATATTTTTACTAATCTTTATCACTCGTATTTAAATTCTAACTTGCAAAAAATTGGTGAGATGCAATAGCGGCATCGAAGATCAATTATGGCTTCACAACACGGTTTTATGAAAATTTAAAAAACTGCGCCGTTTTACTATTTACCCACAGAACCCTAAAAAGAATCTCCCAGCCCATTAATCTGAACGACTGTTATTAATCGCTGTATTATCCGTTATCCATCAGTTTTAAACTTATCAACGACTAACCGTGTAATTCTGATAGTAAAAAATATCCCCAATTTGTCTATGGTAGCTAAGTAGGCTGACAATATTTTTTGCCTTTGCCTCAGCAGCGAAAGTAATTAAAAAAAGTTAATTGGAATAGTTTATGGTTCGATAGTACATTCTTAGGAATGTTGCAGCTTGATCGATTAAGGTTGATAAAGATTTTTAAGTGTTGATAACATACTGACTAGACTGTCACGTTGGCTCAGTAGTCGCAAGCGCGACTACTGAGCATGAGGTCCTGGGTTCGATTCCCGGGTCGGGCTAAGTGTTATTGGGTTTTTCCGTCAGAAATTTCTCAGTAGCAGCCACGAATTCTGAATTTGTGCCTGGTTGGTGACAATAAGCTCGCCCCCTATTACACCATTAAACATAAAGGTCATTGCATGGCGAAATCTGGGCGCACTATTAGGTACCTACACCTCTGCCTAACCCCTCGGGGGTTACAGGCGTGATGTTATGTTATCTACATCTACACTAATATTATAAAGAGGAAAGATTTGCATTTTTGTGTGTATGTTTGTTATGAATAAACTCAAAAACTACTGCGTCGATTTCAAAAATTCTTTCACCATTAGAAAGCCACGTCTTTACTGAGTAATTTAGGCTATATTTTATTACCGTACTCCCACGGGGACGGGAAATACGCGGGTGAAACTGCGCGACGTCCGCTGCCGTCAATTCATGCTGCTGTTTCCGTGGTTTTCAGTAGACACAATCATACATTTTCTTGCAAAGCGAAGCTTAACACACGTGTGTAGCCTTTCCGTGTGCAACGGTCGGTATGCGGCTTTAAGCGCAGACCACACCGCCAGCTAGCGGGCAGGCGCTGTTCTTCGTACTTCGTTCGGCTCTTTCGGTAGTTCGCGGTGTGAACCAAAGTATGAATCAAAAAGTACAGTTTGTTCACACATTATTTTATTACAAAGTTATAAAATGCCGCCATTTTTTCAAAGCTGTCAAAAGAATTCAAACTAGGTTTAGTTTGAATTCTTTTGACAGCTTTGAAACCTTTTCCTTTTACCTTTTTCTTAAAGAACACAATATTTCACCACCTTAGTTTTCGCATAAAATTTCTTATAAATTCTCACCAATTAAAAATCCTCTACACAAAGACCAATTCCAAAAACCATTTCTCTCTTCCCTTTCAAACACAATTTAACAGCAAAAACATCAATGTATTGTCACTAACTGTCATTCATACGTCAACACCTCTAATGTCAGAATGACTTTGACAGTTTAGTGTCACGAACACTAATTTGTCAGTAAGTTGTAGGTAATTATTGTCGAGTGGGTGCCTTCTCGTTTCTCGACGATTTGTTCGGCATTAAACATGGAGCGACATCCAAGGATATAAATATGTCTGTAGTGTCATACGTTTGGATGTTAAGAGGTGGGAACTATACTTAGAATGTTAGTGTTGCCAGTTGAATATGTTTTTGGTAGATGTTCGTGCTTGTAAAGGGTAATAAGTGATAATTCATATTGATGTTTTTATTGGTTAAAAACAGTCGAGTATTTTAGAGTTTTGCGAAACCGTAGTCGTAGGTTAGTTAATTTCAGAGATAATAATTAGTTGTGGAAGCTCTTACAACATTTTCAGTTTTTTTTTTATTAGCCTATTCTGTCCCACTGCTGGGCAAAGGCATCCCCTATTTCTTTCCAACTCTCTCGGTGGTTTGCTTCCTTCAGCCAATCAGTCAGGAACGAGTCCAAATCGTCACGCCAGCGTTTCGTTTGCCTGACTCCATGACGACGACCGCATTTTTTTTTCGGATGGGAAATCATCAAATGACTCCTCCCGCTCATGGCGCAGCAGGAGGGAGTGTCAGAGTTTTACTGACTAAAACCCATCCATGTTCCTTCATCGCCCTTTGTGTTCCGGGGCCACGGTATCTCTTTCGAATAATCCAGCAGCCCCGGCAGTCCCGCAGCCCCGGCAACGACCGCCTTCAGGTGGTGTGACGATTCTGACCCATCTGTCCTGACCCAAACCCCTAGAAATATTCTCAGCCTTCTCTTCTTTAATAGCAAGAAGAAATTCAACGATTTCCGACATATTTTTCTAAGAGTCTAAATTGTGTGTTAATGCTAAAACGGGGAAATTTTTCCCCCCATTACTTTCTGCAATTTTGGGCCGAATCTTAGTAAATAATAAAGAAAGAAAAACACAAATTAAACACGTGATCGGTCATTATATTTTAGATTTCTAAAACGCTACGTCTTGGTGTACCTAGCCATTTTCATTACCTATACATAGACAAACTTGAGATGCACAATAATATTAGCTTTGATCAAAAACATAAAAAGATATCAACACACAATTTATTTCTTTTAGCATTAACAAGTCTGGCAACACTATATTTTCATCGCGGCGGCATGACAGCATCGAGCAGTGTCACACACACAGATATGATTTATAGCGAGACAACACCAGAAATAAATATACAGAGTTAGGTAATGCACACAGCGGGAAGCTACGCTATTTATTGGATTATATTTGTGAATGTTGGTATATTCAGGACCATCTGATAAGATGGGAAGCCGACTATAACATAATCTGCTAAAGGCTAGGTAGATGTTGATGGTGTATTGGCTCGGTTTGTGATGACGAAATCTGTCTTTTTAGGGTTCCGTACTTCAAAAGGTTAAAAAAAGGAACCCTTATGAGATCACTTTCATGTCCGTCTGTCACCACCGATTTTCTCAGGGACTGGAGGACCTAGCAAGTTGAAATTTATACCAGACACTGAGGTTTCTAGTCCCTAATTAGGTGTATTAAAAACAAGGTCCTGAGTTAACACGATAAAAAAATATGGGCAAATTGAGATTTTCGCGAAAACTTGTAAGTACCAAAATTTACCTTCAATTTCAACTTTTTTATTTTTCTGAAATTTCCCTTTACTTGTGTTTAAGACCTTGCTTTTAACCAAAACATGACAATTCTAGGTCAATTGGCAGTACCTACCCTATAGGTTTTGGGTCGAAAATCTATATGGTAGTTCCAGTTGACCCAGTATCACGAAATTTGGTAAAAAGCAAGGTCTTACAGCACATGTAAAGGAAAACATCTGTAAATCTGAAAACCGTAAATAATTATGTAGTTTTTAGATTTGGCAACATTGAAGGGTCATTTTGGTTCCATCGTCATCATTTGCCTATCCTTTTACTGAATATCGTGGAGTAGCCTTCCAGTCTAACCGGATGCATCTGAAAACCAGTGTTTAACATAGAGCAACTGTCTTCATGACCACCACAACCAAGTTGCTGGATTGCACATCCAATGCTAGCACCCATACAAAGGGTACATCTCATGAAAAAGTGTTTACACTGAAAACAGTGGGCTTGCACATTCTGCATGAAACAAGAAATACGATTTTCGGTGTGTGTGAACGAGAGAATACTATTCTAATGTCAACGGGACAGATTTTTTTGACATATCAGTGTGAATTAATGTATTTTTTTTTATTTGATCGTAGAAAGTATCTTTGGAAGTCTCATTTGCTACCAACCTTTAATGGCTAACTAATGTTTTCTTCTACCATAAATAATTAACATAAAAAGGTGTTTAAACAACCCGAAAAACAGTTAATAAAATATCTAATCTGACTTCCTTTCAACTTTATCTAAAGCAAAACTGACTAATAGCCTCTCATATCTCGAACTGGACAATTTCCTTAACATATAAAAATGTTTTATATCAATAAAATTTAATACGTGGGCCACACACCGCGATTGAAGAAGTTTTAAAATAAAATTCGTCCATTTTTGTTGGCGCCTCGTTTCGGTGTGGCTAAATAGATCACAATTGGATTTGATAGGTAGTTGAGTTGTGCCATACTTTTGATCTATTATGAGAATGGGAATCACACTAATATTGTAAAGGCAAAATGTTTGTATGTGATTGTGTGTATGTGTGTGTGTTTGTTACTCGTTCACGCTCAAACGGTTTAACAGATTTGGAATGAAATTTAGTATCAAGATAGCTTATATTCTGATATTCTGATTCTGATAGATTAACACATAAGCTACTTTTGATCCCGGTAGTATGATCCCGAGGGACAATAATTATCCAACTCTACGCGGGCCAAGCCGCGGGCAACAGCTAGTTAAAAACAATTTGATTAAGGAATAAGTGTTGTGGTAGTAATGTATCATCACGCCTGTATTGGATAAAGAGTAAGACAGAATTGAATAGTACAGCAACATTTCACGAGTTGTGACATCCAGGAGACTGTATTTATTTTATTTTTTATTTTTCCTTTATATACCTAAATTTACTCTATTTCCTTCTATACTTGGCTGTAACTTTAGGCCAAAGTTAAATATCTCCAACCAAGCCCCTAGGCCAGGTCCATTCTCATCTCCGTCAGGAGATTGATTTCATATTTTATTGTTGATTTTGACAAGTTTGGTAATCTACTAATATGATGGCGTCATTATGACTTTCCAATGGTCAACCACTGACACTCCATTGAAAGAAATGGCATAGAATGGTAATCTCGTACATAATGACAAATGAATGACTGGTGCTATTTACGAACTTCTTACTACTTCAGATTGCTTATAACGCCAATAAATAATATGTAAAAATATTTTTATATGAAATGGTTTTATAATAATGGCAATACGACAATGTCATTATAATACAATTCTATTATAATAAATAATAAATTCGTTTATTTCAGGTAAGTAAATAACACCCATTGCCAAATAAAAGATAAAAACATAATTACAAAAAATAATTAAAAATAAAATCAAACTCAATCAACAAGAATTAAATTAAATTATAGAATCAAATCAAATTAAATTAAACGAATTAAATAAAATAAAATCAAAAATAAATCGTGAATGTAAAATTAAAATAAAATTAAATTATGCGACCATTGACCGACCAATGATCGACCATTATGAATTTAGCAGATTACGAACTTTTAGCAAAATGACAATGGGATGAGAATGGGATCGTATTAATAAAAATAGCAGATTTGGGCCCCAGATTTTGAACTGTCTAATGCAGTATTCTGAAAGAAGATAACATCGTAAATTGATCTCAAATATTTCGTTGTTAAGATTACTTAACATAACATCACGCCTGTAATTCCTGAAGGAGTAGGCTAAGGTGTAAGTACCTAGTAGTACACCCACGTTTCGTCAATTGTGTTTGTACCTTGTAATAGGGGGCGAGCCTATTGCGATCAACGGGGCAGAAATCTAGACTTCGTGGCTGCTACTGAGAAATTCCTGAAACCCAAAAACATTTTCCCGACCCGGGAATCGAACCCATGACCTAGCTGGTGTTCACCAGACCAACGAGGTGTTCAGATTCATGAATAAATATTACAAAATCTGATTATGAAAGATTCTATGTTGCACTAAAACATGAATTGGAGAAATTCTTTATTCTACTACACTTTGAAGACGTTGCGTTGGAAGGCCTCCCACCTGTCAATGTGGCGACACTTGGGGGAGGCCTATGTCCAGCAGTGGACATCTTTTGGTTGAAATGATGATGATTATGATTCACTTAGCCCAGACCCTAAAGACTAACTCTAAACCCCATAATCACCAGTCACTTGGGTCCTTTAATCTTCTTCTAATCAACGAGGCAGTCAGCTCTTTACATCCTACTAGGTTTAAAACCTACATTCAAGTTTAAACACAAACCCATTAAGAACTATTAAACCCCATTACATCTTGTATTGTTGGCTACCAAATGCGCGCCGTCAAAGTGTAGCCGCCATGATGAAAAAATTTGACAGATGTCAAAATAGCATTTTAATGCATGATGGATGAGGACGATAGTTTAATGGTTCGAAGGTGTGAGCTACTGCTTGTTTTTTTCTTTTCTTTCTTTAGTATTGTAATAAGGAATATCTTGAGAAGTGATTTCGTGAGTCATTTGTCAAATATTTGCTTTTGTGTGAAGATGGGTGTAGTCAAGACCGCTAATAACAAAATCTAAGAGCAGCATACACATGTTTCTACTATTGGAGTATTTTGTTCCGACCACAGATACTTAAATAACGCAAGTATCACAATCCGTAAGAAAACTAAGCTATTTGTTGACTGCCTACTATGACGTCATAAGCACTATTTACAGCCGTTTTCTATAACTTACTTACCTAAAACTGTTGGTTAATATGGCAACGTCCGTAGCTATCGGTGTTTCTATAAACAAAGTTAGCTTGAAATATCACCTATAGGTACCTGCCACTTGATTCATAGAAAAATCAAAGAAAGCTTTCTATGACGTTTTGTTTCTAACCGTCTGTGAGCAAAATGTCAAACAGGCAGAGTATATAGTAACCTACCGATACCTGTCAGTAAGTTATTGAAAATGGCCTTTAGTTACTATACAAACAAGTTTGTTCTTTAAATGTCTTGAATTAAGTTGGGTTGTAACGTTGTTGTTTTGAACAAATTATGTTGCTGCGACAGTAGCCGCGATAAGCATAAAATGCTTAAGAGGGCGGATTCAGAAAGTTGGCAACCTCGCAAATATCTGTCAAATATTTACCTGTTTTAAATAATTTTGCAATATTACTGTATGAAAATAAGAAATATGGCTAACTAACTATGTAGACTATTGATTATGAAATGCAATAATTAACATCGTAACACCGAATAATCAGTGAGAAAAAACTATTTGGAAACTTTCCAAATGCCTTTTCTACAGTTACAACATCAAATTCAGTGTTTTAATTGCAATTCACTATTAATATTCTAGATAGTTAGTTAGCCATATTTCTTATTTCCGTACAGTAATATTGTCAAATTAATTAAAATAGGTAAATATTTGACAGCTATTTGCGACGTTGCCAACTTTTTGGATACGCGTTCTTAAGGGGAAAGCGCCTGGGTAACCCGCTAAAATCATATTTTCTTAGACTTTTTTTGCAATTTGCTGGTCAGTGTCAGGCTATAAATGTTAAATAACGTATGTTTCGCGAGCGTAACACGTATGTAAACACACACATACGTGCACACAGAATTATAATCATTAAAATCACCAATACAACATTCAAGTTCATTTAACCCCATTGAATAATTATTTCATGAAAAAGTCATTCAATGGGGTTAAAAGAACTAAATAAACTTGATGGATTGGGGGTCCCATTATTTTGTATTCCTTGATATTACTCTTGACCACCTAAAATTCACACATTGACGCAAATTTGTCTGTACGTCGATGTTAACACTCTGACCTTGAGTTGGACCAACTCTTTTCTAAATGCTACTAACGAAAGTTTGTGAGTATGTATGGATGGATGTTTGTTACTCTTTTACGCGAAAACTACTGAACAGATTTGGATGAAATTTTGCACACAGGTAGTTTATAGCCTGGATTAAAACATAGGATACTTTTTATCCCGATAGTAAGATCCCGTGGGACAATTGTCAAACTTCACGCGGGCGAAGCCGCTGGCAGAAGCTAGTTTAAAATAATTGTGACTAAATCCAGTTACTCTAAAAGCCTAAAAACAACTGCCCGCACTGACCTCTGGCAACCCCAAAAAAAAAACATCGCCAAATCGTAATGTTGCCATCAAAATAAATACAACTGTCAATCTATCTGAAACATAATATCACGACACTTTATTTTTTTGAAGACCACACTGAATAAGTTTTATACTAAATAAAAAAAAATTGATGCTAAAAAAATAAAAGCTATTAATTTTCATCAACTGGGCCGGTTGTATCCATCATTTTGTTTTTTTAATTTAAGGCTAGGCTAGTCTTAAGGCTAGTGTGAACATACGACATTATAATATATCACGAGGTTGGTTGCAGGATAGGTACACCTACAGGAGAATGTGGTTCGTTTATGTAGGATTGACTTTTTACTTATACCGTTTGAATCTATTCTGTTCGCTTGTCAAGTTTGACGTTCAAAAATTGCATTTTGTTGGCCTGATAATGGAGCCAAGTTTATTTATTGACTAACATATTTCAAAATGTATAACTTTTCAGTCTTTCTCGTGAACAAATCGTAGAGAAACCTGCATTGGCATCACGCGTGGAAAAAGCTCTAGGGTACTTATGCTTTTGAACTGAAAATTAAATTGCTTGTTTTTTACCAGATTTGAATTTCGAACCCACGAATTTTGGATTCAATTCATAGTTTCGCACAATTTTAGCCTTTTAGTAATACTATGAAAACTATTTTTTACCTACTTCAAACTTAGGACTAAGTTTGAAGTAGGTAAAAAATAGTTTGCCGTGCCGTGTAAAAAAATAGTTACTACTAATCTAAGACTTGACAACGGTCAGTGAAAAATCTTCTATTTATTCTCAAATTGTTTATCTACTAATCGCCTACTATTCGGTGTGGTGACAATGTGTCTCGCGGGTGTACAGTGTCCGGTTACTGGTGGTTCTAAAAATTAAGTCATCACTCACAACATTCTCTCGGCTTTATTTTTTTGTAAATGCCTCGCGGGATGGCGTTATGTGACATAGTTTCTGAACGTTTATAATATTAATACAGAAATTATCGTTATTCTTGTCTTTCCTAACTATGATGGGGTCGGCTTCTAGTTAAGGGGTTATCCTTTAATGACATGAGGTCAAAGAAGTGGGGAGGGCGTCAGAAGAAATCACGACAAAAAATGGAAAACATTTTTTTTTTATTAAGCATCTAGATTCTAAAACTATTTCATATTTTCATAAATCTAAAAAACACGTGATGCTACGAGGAGGAAGGAGGGTGTTCTAAAACCTCTCGACGTATCACCCAGGGGCAGGGAAGCGTATAAAACTGGCTTCAAAATCCTCACGAGATTAAAGGATGCCCCCCCTTAATTTACATGCATGGAGTGAAAACCTATCACACCTCTACCGTCTACAACCCAGATCTAACTAAATTATAAAATGCAACTGCGATCAGACTTTTACTTTTTTTTACATTCGTATACTTCAGTTGGAAGCCTTTCATTGCTGTACTATTAGAAAGAAAAATAAGGAACTACAAAAATTATTAAAAAAAAATCTAAAACTAAATAATAAAAAGAAGACCTGTGCGAGGCCAAAAAGGCTCCTATCTCAGCATGATGCTGCGATAGATGAAAAACAAATACCGCAGCGCTGGTATTCTGATAGGACCCACTGTGATGTCACGGTCACACCAACGGACACAAAATACGTTCAAACATAATACTCACTTAAATCAAATAAACACTATAGGCATACAAACAAAATTATCAGAGTACTAAATATTTATAATAACCGGCTTTTTTTTTTTTTTTTTTTTTTTTTCGGATGGGAAATCATCAAATGACTTCTCCCGCTCTGGGCTGAGCAGGAGGGAGTGTCAGACTTTTACTGACTAAAACCCATCCATGTTCCTTCATCGCCCTTTGTGTTCCGGGGCCACGGTATCTCTTTCGAATAGTCCCGCAGCCCCGGATAGTCCCGCAGCCCCGGATAGTCCCGCAGCCCCGGGTAGTCCCGCAGCCCCGGATAATAACCGGCTCGGCCGCAGCAAACGTCTGACTTCGCTTGTCAACGCTACAGACTATTGTCTATGGTCCGTGACAAGCGAAGGGACGCGAGCACAGACGATACATCGGCATTTTGGCAACTGGCTGTCAATGTCAAGGTGTTTTTAGAGAAACAACCAAGGAAATTATATACTAACTGGAATGAGTACGAACAAAATGCTAAAAAAAATAAACAAAAACCCTATCTCAAAAGCTTAGAGTTTAAATTTGTACAATGGATTCAATAGAAAAGAAAAAAAACAACATGTTCCGAGCGAGAAACCGACAAAGGTGGATGGTGTCCCTGTCTTGCCTTGTCACCGATGTAAACAATATGGCCGATACATTTTCGCGTTGAAGTCATTTATGCACTTTTATTGTATTTATGTGAAATAATCCGCTTTAAAAACGGTAAAATTGTGTTGTGTGAAGGGGTGTAGTAGTAAGGGTTTGCTGGATGTGGAATTTCGTTTTATAAGGAAGTTTTTTAACTTTGGTTGTTTATTACGACTAGGGTTACCAAGTTTTAGATTGACAAATGGGAAATATCCAAATAAATTAAGTAAGTAAGTTCGAAGTTTCGAACATCGTTGTCGTACATATTAATGAAAAGTATATTTTTATTTTATACATTAGAAATAGTGCACATGGTGTCGGTAGTAACTAGTTAGCTTTTTAAATAGAAATATTGAAAAGAAAAGAGTCCGCCGCACCATGCCGTGTCCTAAGGATAATTCCATGCTTCTCCAGCAAAAGAATCCATTTGGCGAGCTGCGAGTCAAAATGGATGGTTTCGGAATATAAAATAAATATTGGCGAATGTTACTAAAACATTAGAGGTAAACAGTCATAGCTTGAATAGGCGATTTTCTATGTCTGAAAAAATATATAATATTAACGGAGTCCTCGAATCCCCGAATACAAAAGTCGTCTGGATAGACAGGTTGCAAAATGGATAATTTGCAACTGGACGGTACAGACATACATTTAAGTTAACATAAAAAGTTAATGACATCCACTCTTGAAGCTATTTCGCCTAGAATGCTATTGAGTTGCAGGTCATCATCATTAAATAATAAAATAACAGCTACTCTTAATCTGTCTCAAGAGTTAGTATGATTATTGGACACCCTATTAGAAAGAGACAACATCCACTCTTGAAGCTTTCTCGCTCGGAACGTTTTTGGCTTGCCCGTCCTAATTCCAGTTAGTATATAAGTTTCTTGGAAACAACCTATGACAACAACAAGAAAAACTTCCGAAACAATAAAGTAGGTACAACAAATAAGGAATGAGTATATAATACTTCAGAGCCAAGCGTATATACTAAGTTATGACAGAAAAGGTAGTCAGTGGGTCGTATCCACCGATCCTGCGTTACCCACATCCATAGGTTTCCCACGGGCTTCACTAGATTAACGGTGAACCTTGTGCCATTCTGTGATCAATCATCAATTCTCCCATCAACTGTGGTGTTACTACAATACTTCAGAGGTAGATTCTCAGTAATAGGCTTATGTTCTGAAAAAAAACTAATTAGTCCGTCATCGTCAGTTAGATTCCCAAAAAATATTTGACACGTATTTTTTCTTTTGTTACGTAAACCAAAATTGACGAAGATACGACGCTTTTAAGATTCTCAATACGTCACGCCGTGGTATATTTTTAGTGCCTTGTGACGTCACGAGCCCCCACTCCCGAGTTTTGATGCGTTTTATCTTTGTCAATATTCATTGATTTACAAAAACAAAAAATACGTGTCTATTATTTTCCAGTACTCTAACTGACGGACTAAATAGATTTGCAATTTATTGATGGTGTAAACCATCCTATTGTAGCTGTACTTCATAACCCTGTAAAAGTTAGAAAAAGTTAGAAGTAGTTAGAAAAATAGTCTTGCATAATGCCATCCAAACTTCTTTTATAATCCTTATTTTGACAGCAAACTCTTCAATGGAGAAAAAAACGAGTGTGCGAGAGAGACACCGCTATTCGCGGAACAGAGATGGCGCTATTTGACTCTTTGGGTGGCATAGTGACTCACCGAAGAAGGATTAAAATGACGTTTTTTTTTTGTTTTCGAACCACGTGTCATACTTTTACTGAGCAAGTGGGTTGGTAGTGAAAAAGTGGATAAATATTGTTAGGTTAAGTATCAGTTGGCAAGGTTTGGAAAAGGATGGAAGGATGGAAGGATGGGTGTGAAGTGTTGTTTTTTTTAGTTTTGTTTGTTTTTTTGTTGTGGACAGTTTGTCTAGGATGATGAGTCAATTAAGTTGTGTTTTCGGAAGCTCTGTTTTAGTAGTTTTAATGTTGGAGTAGTGAAACCCAAAACAAGCACTTTGTGTAAATTATTTTGCCACCACTGCTCTCAAAACGGTGAACGAAAACAGTGTTAGGAAACCAGCATATCTTATAACCAAAAAATTCGATGACATGTGACATCTACTAATCCGCACTTGTCCCGCGTGGTTGATTGCAACCTGGCCCTGTGTCCCAGCAGTGGGACAATATACAGACTGTTCTTTGGGAAGAAGGTGTATTATTTATATTGGATCTCCAACAAAGGATCAATCACATGAAATAAGTACTGGACGACAAAAGTATCTCGTTGGTGCGAGGCCTTCGACCTTCGGCCTTCTTCACGTTGGAGGTGTTGAGGGGCCTTCACTTACAGGAGACCACAGCATGCACAATAAAATGTATAACTAAGCTAACAAAGATAAAGTAGCATTTAAAAAATCTAAATTAAAATCAAAATCAAACACAATTATGATACAAAGTTGGAAAAATAAAATAAAATTAACAATGTCATAGTAGCTATTGGGAAATTAATTAAAATCAAACACATTAGGTAACAAAATTTGAAAAATAAAAATGAAAGAATAACTCCAGAGGTGGCAGGTTAAGACAATTATGTATCTCTCCTCGCCTCGTTGGTTCTAGTATTGGTTCATCAAGTTCTGGGCTCTATTCTCACCTCAGGTCAAACGAAGCCTTACTTTGTTTATCCTTATGGAATTTCTCAGTATCAGCCACGGACGCGGGCCTGTGGACTAGCTCGCCGTCCGTCCGTCTCATGACGACAGGCCGTGTCGACGGCGCGTTCGTGTTCCACGCGCGCCTCAAAGAGAGTCAGCAATGGGGAAGGGGTCCGGTCGGGCAAGGATCGAAGCCTGCCGGGGCTGCGGGACTATTCGAAAGAGATACCGTGGCCCCGGAACACAAAGGGCGATGAAGGAACATGGATGGGTGTTAGTCAGTAAAAGTCTGACACTCCCTCCTGCTCCGCCCAGAGCGGGAGGAGTTATTTGATGATTTCCCATATAAAAAAAAAAATAGTATCAGGCACGGAGTCTAGGCTTCAAGTCTGCTATTACAATAGTGTTAGAATAGTCTATCATTGATTTCATAATTGTCGATTTTGACAAGTTTGGTAATCTACTAATATGATGGCGTCATTTTGACTTTCCAATGGTCGACCACTGACACACCATTGAAAGAAATGGCTTAAAATGGTAATCTCGTACATAATGATAAATGAATGACTGGTGCTATTTACGGACTTCTTACTGCTTCAGATTGCTTAGAACACTAATAAATAATATGTAAAAATATATATAAACGAAATCTGGCGGGTTTTATAATAATGGCAATACGACAATGTCATTATAACACAATTCTATTACGAGACCATTGACCGACCAATGATCGACCATTATGAATTTAGCAGATTACGAACTTTTAGCAAAATGACAATGGGATGAGAATTGGATCTGGGGAAAATAGCAGACTTGGGCCCCTGGATGTGTGTAATCGGGCACAAAACCAGACACCGTGGCTGGTGCTACTTTATCTGGGCCTAGAAACACTAACGTGAACTTCACAGAATAGCACTGTTAGCTTGCGTCATCCCACTGCTCGGCAAAGGCCTCTCCTAAAGACTTCCAGTTGTTTCTATCCAGGGCTAGTGTGGGCCACTGGTCGTTGGTTTTGTCCAGCTGGTCTCTCCATCTTCTACGAGGTCTGCCGCGACGCCTTCTGGCTGTGTCAGGGCTCCAGAATAGCACATGTAATACATTTTTATGATGTCAATTTAGACGGGTATTAAAATCGATAAGTATAGTTAAGATGTCTTTTACAAAGCAAACTTCAAAGTCGTAAAAAGTAATGTCATATAAAGCCTGTAGATAAACGACTAAATCCATTTTATGGTCAACTTATATGAGTCGTATTTAAAGTTAGTTAGGTACATATCTACTTAAGTAAGTACTTACATATTTTTTATGTGATTGGCAAACAGACTGACCGCGACGGCCCACGTTAGTCCGCGTTCCCAGTTTGTCGTGACAAGGTCGTGACGATTAATTTATCGTTGGTTTGTAGTTGGCAAAAGTCGTGGAATACAGTTAACGCGTCGTCCTATGTGTGAACACCTCCATTTAAATACACAACGATTAGGGGAACGCGGCCTTAAAGTGAGTAGATAATAACATAACATCACTCCTGTGATCCTCAAAGGGCTAGGCCGAGATGTATCTAATAGTACAACTACATTGCCAGTTATGTTAGTCCCTTGAAATAAGAGGCCAGCTTATTACCGTCAACCGGTACATTTTTTTTTATTTATTGCAATAACTGTCACTTCTCACCCAAAAAAAAGAAGTAGGTAGTTGAGTAGCGCCACGCCGTCGCTAAACTTTTGTCAACAAACCTTTTTTTTTGTTTTGGGTTATCTATCAAAAAAACTTTTTTTTTTGTACGCTTCACGGCAAAACGTGGTAGAATCTAAGTTCTACATTGTAACATCTCACACACTGTGTAACTACCTATGTTTACAAATAAAAGTTTCTTATTCTTATTCTTTGCGCAAAAGAAAAACAAAAAAAGTTGAGAAATGAAGAAAAATATAGTAGTTTTTTTAAGTTTTTAATGTTTAAGTTATAAGAGGTCAGGAACAGAATCGCGAAGAACTTTTTTTTGCTTTTCTCGCTCTGAGGTATTTTCCCATTTGGTAATTCTAATAATTAAGTAATACGAACTCTATGCGTGATAAAAAAAAAACATAGGTAAATGGAATAGGTAGTCTTTACAAGATGGACTAATGTGTACATAATACATATTATTCCAAGTAAGTTTTAAGTCGCGAATTCCTCGCACTTTGGCCACGCTTAATGACTTCTTGGATTCTAATCCACCAGACGATCTATTTGCGGATGGATGGACGAAGGTTTGATTGGTAATTTGGTATGTCAAAAACACTGTGAGAGGAATTTTTGAATGTGTGAACATTAGCTTAATTTTGCTTTACTTTGTATAATATTTTAATTTTATGTTAGTAGGTATTTTCTCTTTTAGTTACTGTAATTGGTTTTAAACAGTCGTTGTAATTAAATAAATAAATTATCGCCAAACAAAATACCACCCCGTGAGTTGCCATAATACTATACCCGTCTTTAAACTACAAAATATTACAGAAACGTGTTTCCCATCTACATTACTGGATTTAAACTATTTTTACAACCGGAGACAGGAAATTGTAACAATAAATGGATAATGTGCGATTTTATCTGCCATCTGTTAAGAGTAAAAAGTTTATCACACGGTACATTCCAGTATTTCCCGTTTATGCCAGTTGTATGTCCTCGTAAATGGCGAACTTACATGCTTATTTTCATCCCCTACTTAACGTTCTAAGGGGAGATATTTCAGAAATCCTGATTTAGGGTTCACCTTCGTTAAACAAGGTGTAAACGGAACCTTCTCGAAGCCGGCAACCAATCATTCTGTATACAACAAACGAAGTAAGTAGCTCTAAGCAAAAAAAACTTCAGTAATAAACAGGGTGTAAACAATCTCATCACGAAGCCGTCAACCAAGCATTCTGCATCAAACTAAGTAACTTTACGCAAAAATTATTGCTGGGAAACGACTTTTTTTTGGGGTGAAAAATCAGGTTTTGTGGTAGAACTCAATGTAACGCACTCAAAACATTGTGCTGATGGATGGATTGAATAGTACGGGGGTCGTGGAGGTGTAAGTAAAAATCTTACATAAACATTTGTATCTAAAAAAAAACTTGTCAAAAATTTGGAACTTTGACCCCAATATCTCCGTAACTATAAGGTTCCCAGGGCCGGCAGTCTCGACAGAGATAACGACAAAATCGCTAACTTTCGATCGCTGATTACTAAAGAATAAATTGGGTTGCAATAACGATGCTTGCGGGAATCGCATCTTCGATTTAGAGACTTGCATTTCGCGCAAGCATCGTTATTGCAACTGTTTTTTTCATTGTTATTTTAGCGATCGAAAGTGAACGATAATCTCGTTAACTCTGTCGAGACTGCCAGCCCAGGTATGGTGTAGAACAAAAAAAATATCGCAATGACGGGGACAACAAGTGCCTATCGGCTTCGATAAGTGGTTTTTTACACTCTCTTGCATTATTAAACCTCTATTTTTTCATAAAAGCATTCCCAGTTCCCTCAGATTTGAAACCTGATGACGCACAATACGGTACCCCTCTACCAACATTGCCCAGAGCCTCAGGCAATGTTACGAACACTATAGGAATGCCAGCAGACCCTGAGGTAGTCAGCTAATTGCGATTCGTTACACAAAGAGCTAAAATTTGATGATTCAATCTGCGAGGTTGGGGTACCGTATCGTTTACAGAGATAAGAAAACGTTTTCAATTTATCAATCGTGTTAGTATAAAAAAAAAAATCTGGGTTGTGGTGGGTACCGATTTTCTTGACTGTTCATTTTTGGTTAACTTGGAACTGTATCCTGGCTATCTAAATCCTGTTAAATATGTTTTGCTGCTTCCTTGGTCTTCCGACAAGTGTGTGGATGTTGGATTTGATTCCTCATCGGTGAAATACTGTAGGTTTTCCATTTTGAAATTGTCGGGAGGAATCATTCCCCCTGCGTCGAGTGATGCACTGTCTTTTGTTTCACCTCGACATAGCTGTCACAGAGTACAGTCACATTAAAAACGTAATACGGCTTTTTAATTAATAAAGTTATTTTGCTCATCCGGTGATCCGTATTTAAATAATACATTGATAACCCACTAAAAAGTACTAGGCTAGCATAAGTTCAAGGAGTTGTGTATTTTTATATTCCGGGTATCTGAGTAGGTGTAGGTACTTACTGTTTAATATTGTCACAGTAAACTTGTGATTGAAATACCATCTTTGATTCCTGCTAGGGGAGCTGGTCGAAATCTCGATTTGTGGCTGGTTAATAAGCTCGTCCCCGATGAAAAGGGATTCTAACATACCAGGCAAAATACAGGCACTGAAATACCTCTACTTAATCCATTCTTCATTCTTCTTTTGGAGAATCGAGTTGTCTTACTCACTACCCACGCCGAGAGATGAATTGCTGGAGGATCTATTTCGCCACTTCTTCTTCCAAGTTTCTTCCTCTTCTTTCGTGTCGATGGTATGACTTGTCTAAACTTTTTGCGCCCAGAATGTGGCCCGTTAATTGCAGCGCCCGTGGTGTGGGATTAATTCCTCTGCAATGCAGGTGTTGGGGCACTACTGACACTCCAGCAAGTGGGACGTCGTCTGGTCGGGAGCACCGCATTCACACTGTGTGTCTGAAGGATCTTCCCTGGTCAAACACTAGGAAGAGGTCAAGAGAAGCGTTTTGGAGTCTTTCTTTAGTCATTTTCAAACATTCTACGATCAAAAAGTACTGATTTCCAGCCCATATTTTAGAATATGATTTTAATAGTTTTCACGGGTCCCTAATAAACCAGAATAACATCTCAAAACTTTGTATTCCCATCCAGTAATTAAGGTGTGAAGTTAATTAATAAAATAAAGCCGTTCACGGTCTAATGGCAGACTCGCGCATGGCCGAATTTTGTTATTAGTGTATATTTTTTGTCTGTCCGTCTGACCGTTGCTAATACGCGATTTTAATATAGCTATTATTTTATTATGATGTTTGATTCCTATGGAGGTAGATCTGTTTGTATGTTTGTTTGTTTTGGAAAGAAGTATGGGATTTCTTGCCCGTTCGTCTCCATCATTATCATCATCATCTGACTGCGCCAGAAGGAGGGTCATGTTTTTTTACAAAATCATTTCCCTCGTTCAACTATGCTGAAGTCGGCTTCCAATCTAAGGGTCAGTTCACATCGAGACGCGACGCGACGGTACTGGAAGTGATTTCGCGATGAACCGCGCGGCGTCGCGAGACGCATCGCAATGAAATGTGTTTCTTTTATATTTATCTCTATTAAAATGTGCGCGCTGCGTCGCGTCGCGTCGCGTCTCAGTGTGGACGTTGCAGCTGAATGTAACCAGGTTTTTCAACGGGCGTCCTTTTACTCAGTGTCTGGATTATAGAGGTGAGATAGGCAGTCACTCCATGTAAAATACTGGTATTCAGCTGCATCCGGTTAGACTGGAAGCCGACCCCAACATAGTTGGGAAAGGCTTGGCAGATTTTGATATTTACACAGACAAACTCACGGGTAACAGCCATAGTTTTTATTACCTTTTTCTTTTATTCCCACATTAGTTGGAAGATTTTAATTGAATAATCAGAGTCGAATGTTTTGCAAAAGTTTTTTTGACAACTCTTTGTTTATAGCTGCGGTTTCTCTTTGTTACCCATTGACATTAAAATTAAATAAACTTGCATCCACTTCCTAATTTAAGAGGAAGAGGATATTATCGATACTTCCAAATAATGGGTCTTTGTTCTAGCGTTATCGATAGGTACCTACTTTCAAATAATTAAAGGTCTTTGTTCTGGCGTTTTTCTCGCACATCTGCACTAATTGTTTGTAAATTGCTCATTACAAGCGTATAGTTAGCTAATCAGCCCATAAGTTCCCACTGTTGGGCACCGGCCTCTTCTCTGTGAGGGCGAAGGGCCACAAATACATTACTAATGTTTATGGAGTATCACAATTCTCTTGCCCTTATCCCAATTCATTAGTGGTCGGCGCAGCATGTCTTCTTCTTCCATACTTCTCTATTACTCGTCATCTCATCAGACACCTCCTTTCTTGTCTTCAGAATACCATAAATACGGGGTACAGGTGGTATATTTGCTAACCGGTAACGGTTACCAAACCGCACGTAGAAATTGATCATCGGTAATTTTTTTTAAATCTGATGTTCCATATATACATTTTCACCGTGAGGTTAAGTATTACAGTTTTGTAGGAAACATCCATTGAGTTATTACTACTACGTATAGAGAAGACAGCGCGAACAAAATGTGTGCTCCGTTCAACTGCTGTCGGCTGGCTGCAGTTCACTCAGTCGCTTGCTCGCCACAGCATTATATACAATACGGGGCTAGCCGCCCCCCGCGTGCCCCGCACTGCGCACAGATTTTGTTCACGCTGTCTGGCAGACTGAGAGTTGCACAGGGACCCATGGAGCGTTCTATGCTCGGCATAAAGCTGATAGATCGGGTTCCTAACGTTGAAATCCGAAAACGCACAAAAGTTTTCGACATTGGAAATCGCGTTACGGAACTCAAATGGAGTTGGACAGGACACCTAGCAAGGCGCAGTGATGCCAGTGGACCAAGGCTGTCACCGAATGGCGTCCAAGAACTAGCAAAAGGAACGTGGGTCGTCCGGCGGCGAGATGGGCAGACGACAAAGTTGCCGTCGGGGGAAAAACCTGGATGGGGTTGGCACAGGACCGTGGAGATTGGCACAAGAAAAGAGAGGCCTGTACCCAGCAGTGGGTGAGTTCGGGCTGTGGATTAATGAATGATGAATTAAATCGGTTTTGTAAAACCTACACAAAGTTTCCAATTCCAAAATCCAATTTTTATTTTCGCCGACATCGACCCAGCGCCATCGGCCATTGAATCACCAGCTCACGGAGGTCACAATACATGGTCTTAGGCCCTAAGGTTAAATAGTGGCAGGTTACCAACCCAAACATAAAGCAGGCAGGCAGACAGACACACAAAAAGACAACTACGGAAGACAACTCAATTAGTTCTCACAGTTCTTCAAATAGATAACTTATTAACAAAGAAAATTATACCTTGGAACTAGTTAACTAAAGTCTAAAGTCAAACGTCTTGAAACATCATCTCAAATCCCAGAATAAAATCTTTACGAACTAGTTTCAATTAAAAATAAGTTGTGCCTCAATTGAAATAAAGTACAATTCTCTTTAAACGGATTACGACAAAGAAGGAACGGTGATATGTTATGCAAATTCCAAGCTTATTTGCATAGGAATAAAGTGTGTTTTCGCTTGTAATGATGTAAGTACGCGGGCAGTCGGGCTTGAAATGTTTTGGTGACATGAGCGAACGGCTAGCGCAGAGGAAGACGTGGAGTCGACTTGTTTTGTTTTTATTTTATTTGTTTTTTATTTAATTTGCGAAGTGGTATGCGAATTATGGAAAAGAATGGAGTGTGTCATTTTGTTTTTAATCGTACTGTTTTTGTATGAGTTCTTGATCAATTAATTTGCGATTCGTAAGGATAGATCGGTTGACTGTCTTTGTGAAAAATACAATTGTTTGAATTCGGGACCGATCTGCTTGTCCAGCATGCAATTATGTCTTCCATGTGAGTCTAAAATTATTCATACAAACTTATGAGTTACTGAATTTATATCAATTGGTGCGCACAGATTCCTGAATTTTTTCCAAGCGATTTGTTTACTTCTATGCTTAGTCTTTTATGTTACTCATTCCTTCTATCTATTAACACAGCGTGGCCGACCTATGTCGCACTATCATTTTTTTCCCTAGTCTACTCTTCAAAACAAACCTTTGGGTACTTTTGGACTTACGTACCACAAAAATAACTAATAACTTTAAATAAAAACTGTAGGCTTAGCCAAGTTGACAATCTACAATCGTTAACGCTAATAGAAAACTAACCAAATGTATGGGAATGACATCATTTCAACGTTAAGTCACGTGGTCGAAACAAACGAATATAAACTTTTAAGTTCAGTCAAAACTGTAACTTGTAAGTGGTCAAAATAAACGAATGGAAACTTTAAAGTTTAGTCAAAAGAAAAAGGCTACGATTTATATGGGACGTAGCGATCACTATTGTAGAAACGAATTCATTTCATTCTATCATCTTAACCGCTGTAAACTTGTCTACGAAGTTTCTATTCGCTTGTTTTGACCACGTGACTTAACGTTTACGATTGTAGAAAGAGAATCGTTACGAATCGTATGTAACTTGGCTAGGCCTGCAGAAAAGAAAAAAACAAGAACAAATAATAAATTCTAATACGGAACATGTTGACTGCAACAGTCGGTCAACCTATATTGGATGTAATGATTTTAGTCTAGATTATTTAATGGGTCTGTGGGTCTGTTGCAGTCTTATTTTAGGCAGTCGTGTAAAAAAAACTACACACTCTCTAAACACAATATTACAAGTATACAAAACATCATCATTCTCCTGCCCTTATACCAATTCATTTATGGTCGGCGCAGCATGTCTTCTTCTTCCATACTTCTCTATTACTCGTCATATCAGCAGTTACAGTCCATTCTAGATTTTTTTTTACAAAATGGGCCTGCTCTTGACCTCGATCACGCCTGATAGAAAGCGATGGATGAGGTCTCGAGCGTGGCAGAAGATACCGATATCATCCTTTACACAATCCATTCAACAACGACAAACAAATAAAATTTTAGAAAATCTTTACTCCGATTCGACTCCATGGCTCCAACTCGTGGGTGGCGGACCACCCAGCCTGGTACTTTCCCCATGTGTTTGTACGCCTCAAATTAGGCGATACCATTCTCAATTCCTAATTCCGGCTATACGCAAGCTAGCTGGTTAAAGGGGTAAGCAGTTTTCATAGAATGAAGAACATTTGGTTGATATTTCATTTTATATATTTACTGACTAAAAAAAATATGATTCTGTTAAGTCCGTCAGTTAGAATATCGAATTGTAAGGGACATGTGTTTTTTGTTTCATGAAATTAATAAAAATTTACGAAGATAAAACGTGTCTAAGATCATGAGTCTGACAGTGACGTCACATTTGATTAAAAAATGTACTCAAATGTGACGTCACACGAGTTTTTGACGCGCTGTATCGTCCTAATTTTTTGTTTACGTGAAAAATAAAAAATATGTGTCCACATTTTTTGGTAATCTATCTGACGGACTAATTCGTTTTTTTTTGTCGTCTACCCTATTCTCGGTTGCTTCTTTGCCTTCATAATTTGTCAACCGTATCATTGCGTGATACCAGGTGATGTAGAATCGAAGACATTATGTGAAATCTACCAGGCCATTCCTTCTCCACCGCTATACTTTTCTAATTAATTTCGTTGCGGGATCCAAGACAGTTAAATTATTTCTCTGGGACTTCGTCGAGCTTCATTGTCTCGGCGCTTTTCTGGTGATCGCCACTGTCGATTCTGGCTTTAAGGAGTTACTATGGCTTGGGTACAGTGTGGTGGGCTTGTCCCAATAAAAAAGAACCACCGGGCCTCACTGGGCCCGTCTGGTGCATTACGGCCCACTCATAAAGAAAAGACCGGAGTTCAAGCAGATGAAACATTAATTGCTTCCTTCACATATATACGAGAGAGCTTTAGAAGAGTTCGTATTTCCGCAAAGACCATCAGATTTTTTTCATCGTTATCGCTGAGCTGATGGAATGTTACTTTGTATGTGCTCATCTCCTTAGACCTTTCATCTGATCTGATAAGATCTTTGTGTTCATCTGCATGGGCGTTTAACTTACGGGAGACAAAAGTTGGCAGAAGAAAAAGAGGTTTCTTTCATCCGCCAGCTTTTGTCTCTCTTCCGTTATCTTCTGTCAGCAATCTCTCTAATATCGTCCCTTTTTCTACCACCCCTGATACATTCTGCCTGTTCTTCGTTCACTTTGACATCATCATCGTCATCGTTTGAGCCGAAATACGTCCACTGCTGGACGCCGGCCTCCTCCCCCAAGTGTCGCCACATGTCCCGGTCCCGTGCGACTCGCATCCAGCGGATCCCCGCAACCTTCACCAGGTCATCGGTCCTTCTAGTGGGAGGCCTACTTTGACATATCTTTCTATTATTATCACTCATAATATCATCATTTCTAGTTCGAATCTATCTATCTATCAGAAGCAAGAAAGTCAGACAACCATTAGTCTTACCAAAGACTATCATGTCTTCCATACGCTCCGTATAAAATACTGGTATTCAGCTGCATCCGGTTAGGACTGGAAGACACCAGCATAGTTAGGAAAAGCCTAGCCTATCATGATGATGTGAGCTTATTGCGACTCCCAAAATAGATCCCTAATTGTTATTAATTTAAGATTGTGATTCCTTACAAAGGAATGAGCGTGCTAAATATATGCGTTGTACTCCACAAATAGACATAGCGGACTCATTCGTCGAAATGCAGTGTGGTCTAACTCTAAGAATAGCGTTTCTTTACTTATGAAGGATTAGTTGTTGCCCGTGGCTTGGTTTATGAGAATTTTCTATCCGCTATTTGACCAGTGGTATCTGATCCGAATTACTTTGTATGACTAATTAGATACATCACCACTACTATCAAAACGGTGAAGGAAATCATCGTGAGGATACCCGGCATGTCCTAGAACCAAAAATTCGGAGACTGCAATGGGATGAAGCATTGGGACGATTGGTGGATTATGGACCAGTCTCACTCATAGATAGGTCTTTTATCCCAGTAATTGTAACATTAAAGAATTACATTATAATAACATTATCCACCAATTAAGAAGCAGTTGGTGATGCTGATGGCTGATATCCGCTAAGATTGGCCGTCGGCGACTGTATTGGGTGGACGGTGGGTAATTTTAAGTCCATTCTAAATAGATACTTTGACCATGAAAGTCTATGGAAATGTATTTTTGGGCAGAGACAAATTTCCAATACGTCAGTATTGTCGGTTTAAAATAAAGATTTATATCAACGAGTATACATTGTACTGGGTTAGTGGGTGTTATTGGGGTTTTCCATCAGGAATTTCTCAGTAGCAGTCACGGAATCTAAAGTTTTGCTCGGTAGATGGCAATAGGCTTGCCACCATTACATGGGACTTAAACATAACTGGCGAAATGCCGTTCGGGGATTACAAGGCGAGATGTTAGTAGTGTGTGCGTGTTTGTGTTGGTAGTGTGTGTGTGTGTGTGTGTGTGTGTGTGTGTGTGTGTGTGTGTGTGTGTGTTGTGAGAGTGTTGTGAGAGTGTTGTGAGACACTTAATATTTTCTTTTCTTTTTTCTTATTCATAGCACCAACATTCACATACCTAGATACTTACTACTTAATGTTAGTTATTCATAATGATCAGCATAAGTCTTTGTCATGTATGTAACCTGGTACCATGAATGTTGATGGATGGAGAGGGAGAGGGAGGCCAAAGAAAAGATGGATGCATTGTGTGAGGAATGATATGAAAGAGAAAGGAGTGAATGATCCCGTGACGTCTGACAGGGGAGAATGGAAGAAGAAAACGTGTTGCGCCGACCCCGAGTAGAACGGGACAAGGGCGGGAAGATGATGGCAAATATCATGTAATTAGACGTTCACAAACACTTCTACAAGTAATATTTAAAAAAAAAATTGTTTATTATTTATCGAATTTTACAGAATACAAAGTTCTTTAAACAAACAAAGTAATTCAGTCAAACTGACTTTCCAAATATAATTTCACATACTTAACTAATTAAGCAATAAAAATCTTTTATTATATCTTAGGGTGCACGCCGCAGTTGCTGTCCATACAAAATTAAAAACACAAATTAAGTAATCCAGGTGCTCTTACGATCTCGATAAAATACCGCTGTGGTATAATTGTTTAATTAACTAAAATGTTGTATCGGCTTCGGTATGACAAAAATGAGACCTTTATGTTTACCGACGTGGACGAACAAGGACGATAATTGGGTGGTTTACCTTACCGTTCAATAAAAGGAAATAAATTAATTGTTCGGAGTTAAGGGTATAGTGGTTAACATGGAATTTGGATCGTTAAGGAGTGGGTTCGAATCCTGGTTGTCAACTTTTTATGCTTTGTCCATGGGACAATAATGACAAATAGAGCGAGTGTCGAAAAACAGTCTATCTTGTGTACAGATCTATGACATTTGATCAAGACAAAATACCAAGCGTGAGAGTTCATCATCATCTACCTAGCCTTTTCCCGATTATGTTGGGCTCAGCTTCCAGTCTAACCAGATCCTGCTGAATACCAATATTTTAAATGGAGCGACTGCCTATCTGATCTCCACTATTCATTTACGGACGTTTTCTAGAACATGACTTACGAATAACTGTTAGTTAATATGCCTATCTCTCGTAGCTATCGGTGTTTCTATAAACAAAGTTAGCTTGGAATATCCTATCCGCGTCACCTACCTGTCACTTGGAGGACTGTGATTCATAGAAAAAACATAGAAAACTTTTCTGAGACGTTTTGTTTCTATCGGTCAGTAAGCTAAATGTCAAACAGTTAGAGATAGCAACCTTTCGTTACCTGTTAGTAAGGTATTCAAAATGGCCATTAGTGGATAACGCGATACGCCTTGGTAAGGCTAGTTGCTGACAACCAGCTTTAAAACTTAGAAGACTCAGTCTGAATTGTGTCTTCTAACTTTTGAGTCTTCGACTTCTAACAAATGACAGCTGTGTTTTTTTTTACATTGTTCTCACATAGAAAAACAATATTAATAGAATAATGTACCCAGGACTTTTGTAATACTCCACTTGATTCTAAAAGTGTCCATGGAGGTTTTTGCCCATTCTTCTCAATAAAGATCTACTCTATGGAATTGGCAACTACAGTCTTTTCATAGTTATTATGCCTCTGGCTGGACTGTAGTATCATCTTTTTGCTAAAAAAAGCTTTGATTTTATGAAATATATAAATGTATTCACGGAAAAACGGTAAACAGTCCACGCACTATTGTTAAGTTACGAATGGGCCTACTATCATCGCTCGTAAGGATTTTAATGCCCAGTATAATTACTTATAAGCCTATCTACCATAGACTATCAACCCAAGAATTTGTTGCCATACGCAAATTATGCGTACAGAAACGAAATAAAATTATTAATTGCTAACATTGGCATAAAAACTATCATGGGTTCAGTTGATGAAGCAATTAATGTCATTTAGTTATATTTATGGTCATGCTGAGTTATAAAATTTGCATAGCTCAGAGATGTGTGGGCGATTGAGAATACTGTTTCTAAGGATGGCGAACAAGCATGTTGAAATGTGTTTTGAACCTGTTTGCCGAATTGAAGAGAAGTAGCCATTAGCAAAATTCAAATATCGAACAACCGTCTGAAATATCGCAAAGAGAATATTTACGCAACATTTGAATTTGCCGCCATTTGTGCGGTAAAGAGTTGGCAACCAAAAAAGAAAAATTGTTTGAAATACACTATTTTCTAGCGTTAGAGCAGCGATACATGAAACGTCAACATGTCAAAAATAATATCGATTTAAATTTTCGAACTACTCTTTTTAATAGATCTGCTTTCTGCCTTTAACTTGGCTTTTATTGAGAGAGCCTGGCTAGATCCTTGTTTTCCACGTTTAAACAGCCTTTTGTGTCGTCTGCTCACCGCATCTAGCTCTCCGTTCTACTAAACCATGTGTCCCCTTGAAAACTCAACCGAAATTCGTCAAAATCAGCATATTAAGGCTATTAAAAGTAGTTAATTAAAATTATCCAGTTTATAACCATTCATTTTGAAAGAAGCTCCACCATTGGTCACATGCTTCGAATTTTTTCACTAATGAATATGTACTGGGAATATTTAAAAAACAGATATTTGCATAATTTGAAATAAATTACAGTGTTATTAACATATTATTATGCGTATCTATTTTTAAGTCTATTCTGTGTTGAATAAAAAGCTTTAGTATTTTACTCGAAACTCGATGAGTTTGCGGTCACTTGAGTGAGGTTCAAAGTGAACTTTACGGACTTGACTTTTAATGCAATTTTACTGTGCACTTTCCAGTTTGCTTTGGGCAACAATATCTATTCTTAAATAAATGGCAAAGAAAGTATCTTTTTTTGTTTATTCTTTATTTAAATTTTGACGTAGTAAAGTTACACTTTTGACATTTATATATATTTTCTTTGTTTTTATTTTTTGTCAGAATCAAATATATTTAAAGGTTATCAATTTTAATGTCAATGACCTCTATGAATATTTGTACGCCTTCAGGCATAACATAGCGCGCTTGTAATCTTTTATAAGAACTATTTATTGTACCTACCTGTGTTAACAAATGATTGAATGACTTATGACTTATCTCTTTCGTTAGGAAATATAAATTTGAAAATTTGACATCGCAAAAAGAAAGCGAAGTTATCAATCTTTTCTATTTCTGTGTCTTAGGAGAGACTTTTGCCTGAGTGAGATGTATACAGGGTGTAAACGGCCCCTTCAAGAAGCCGTCAACCAAGCATTCTGTACATCAAACTAAGTAACTCTACGCAAAAATTATTGCTGGAAAACGTTTTTTTTTGGATGAAAAATCACGGTTTACAGTAAGACTCAATGTAACGCTCTCAAAACATCGTGCTGATGCATTGAAGAGTACATGATCATGGAGGTATTTTGCTGCCGTGCCTTTTAACTCCGTTAAGCGCCTTATTACATCCATTGGCAACGAAAATCCCAATAAAAAAAAAAACTTAATATTATAAATAACAGTTTACGAAAATTTTCACTATTTTATCAAAACTCTGGTGAAAACTGATTTAATTGTTTTGAAACGGAAGCATATCGGGAGTTTAATGTCATAATTACCGACAATTTTGTTAGATTAAAAGATTTAAGTAATGCTTGGGTATAAAGAATCTCTACAGTAGTTATTAGCTAGTTACAATTTACTAGAGAAATATGCAACAGTGCAAGTAGGTACTTAATACTCTAAAGGTGCATTATATCCATCATTCCTGGATTCCTGGAAAGGGTAGAGAGACGAGGCTAATATGTTTTAGTAACACAGCCACAAATCAGCGAGCTGCTGACAATTTTCTTAAAGGAATCGAAGCTAAGACCTCTCGCTCACCAATCACTCCAGCAACCACAAGATTGATATAGCAGCAACGATCGGTGTACCATAAACAACTTTAAACTGGCCATAATCTCAAAAAACATAACCAAAACTCAGCTGATCAGTCACTCTTCAAAAATAAACCAAAAAAACGACCTACTGAACCCAATTTGTGGACCCCTACTGGGTTTAAAACAAGTCGCCACCAACGAAGACTTATAATTAAGACATTTGGCCCGATACATGACTGCTTACTGTATTTCCACTGATAAACAGATTAATTTTTAACTTACAAAAGACTCTCAACCTTATTGCTTTGAGTTAAGGAGCTTGGTCAACGTTTGGGCAAGACTTTGTATCTGGATTAAAATGAAAACAACATCAGATGTTAATTTCTTAATTCCAAAGGTCAGATAGGCAGTCGCTCCATGTAAAATACTGGTATTCAGCTGCATCCGGTTAGACTGGAAGCCGACCCCGACATAGTTGGGAAAAGGCTACGCAGATGATGATGATGTTTTTTTGATTTCGGATGTTTTAAGTTATTTCGTTCCTTCAGGAGTTTTATGAGGATATCTCATGTCTAACCCCCGAATACTGAAACGTCACTCAAAATTTAAGGACTGCTTAACATTTGAGCAGCTCCTAAACTTTAAATTTCGTAGGCCAAACGGCCCAACGTTAAATATAAGAACTACTTAAATTTTGAGTGACGTTTCAGTATTCGGCGGTTAGTGTAATATTTGACCAGTAAGCACTTAACATTTGACAAACTCTACTTGTGGAAGCCCCAATATTTTATTCAGTTTAGTGCATAGACTTAGTAAATACAGTATAGTATATACTAAGTCTATGGTTTAGTGGGTCTATCATTAGGTTAAGCCACACCTCAATATAATTGGGAAGAGGCAGGCAGATTAGTGTCGAAAAGGATCTTATAATTTAAGTTTCTGTAATTATTCGAACAATCGTGTTAGATTTTTAAGACACTTGAAACTGAAAGACTTTCGGTTTTTCGGATTTTATCTGACACCAGATGTCGCTACGTAGGCGTGTGGTCTAAACAACTGTCAAATGGTACTGAATTGTATGCTAGTGAAACTTTTTACCGAAATTTCATTGTATTTGCACTGTTTTTTTATACAATATAAATATGGATTACAGACAAAGAAATGTGGCTGAAGTAAAGATTAAGCTTCTTAGTACTGCTAAAGTCAGTGGTGCAAGGAAAACTTAATGAAAGGTAACTTAAACGTAACCTAAGCGGCACAACACTGAGGCATTTCATTAATGATTTAAAAGATAATTAAATGAAAAAATAATCGTAAACTACAAGAAACTCATGTATTTTGAAACGTGTTTAGACCTTACGCCAGTGCTGCCACCATGTGGTTTTTACATTTAAGAACATCATTATTCTGAAATAGCAACATACCTAGTGATCAAGCAGTATCGATGCTTCTTTGTATGAAAAGAACCGTTGCCCTATCGTGGAACAATACGATAACATTACACTTCAAACATAGAACCTCCTTTAAAGTTTCCTGGTGGAAAAACTAGAACTCTTCAAGTCTTTGTCTAGTTAGGCAACGCTGTCGACCAAAATATCATCGCTTACTATCAAACTAGATAGTGGTCGAACCCAAAACTATTACACGCTTAAATAAACCCATCCAAATCTTATCCTGCCTACCCTTTTAAGAAGAACCCGTGAACATACTATAAAGCCCATGTTTTCGTCCTAATAAAACACATAAAAACACCAAAAAAACTTTTATAAAAATAAACAAACATGGTACAATAACACTGAATGTCTTAATTATCGGGCGGTATGGGTGGTCCGTTACGTCAGTCCGTTCCTAATCAGTAGTTTCACTAACCGAGTGGTCTTGGTTGCGGCGAAATTTGTAACTAAGCAAAATGTATGGGATTTTTGACGTTTCGCGAAGACAGTGGCGCCACCCGTCTGGGCAAAGTTGTTATGGACGGGTTTTATTCAGGTCTTTATTCCTTGACGCTTATTAATTTACTGTGTGGATCGCCTGATTGGTACTAAAGCTTAGCAATGATAGTAATAATTATAAAAGTTGATGATTGCACGTTTAATTTGCAATTTATTGATAAATAAAAGTTTATTTATTGTAAATAAATGTAGGTTTATTTTTTTATTGTTTATTGGTGGAGTTTTAGCTTGGTTTTTATAATTATTCGAAAGGATGGTTTATTAGTAAAGGTATTATGTAAAGAGCTCGTGGCCGCGCTTGCCTAGGTTGGTCTGTAGATGGGTGACCATTCATTACATACCGAGTTTCCTCCGAGCCTCGGTTCCTGCTGTCATTTGTAGATCTTTGACAGTCGTTACAAAAGTTAAAAGTCTGACAACTAGTCTTGCGAAGTGGTATCATATTACCAAGTACTAACTGGGTTGTGGAGATCAGATAGGCAGTCGCTCCATGTAAAATACTGGTATTCAGCTGCATCCGGTTAGACTGGAAGCCGACCCCAACATAGTTGGGAAAAGGCTAGGCAGGTGATGATATTGTTGTAACAATTGTTCCGTTAAAATATAGTAATTAATTGTATTTTTCTGTTTTGTTTCAGGACGAAGTAAGTACGGGACGCGCTCACGGGGACCACGTGAGATAATTCCATTTATTTTTTATATTTATTTATTTTACGTATCTACAAAAAAATATCATATTTCGTTTTTTTTTTTTTATAAAAATGAAGTTACAAATCTACAAGCTGGGGGCTTAGACAAAATAACATTCAAAAAGAAAAAGTTTATGTCAATACTAATAACGGCCATTTTCAATAACTTATTAGCAGGTTTCGGTAAGTTGCTATCTCTGTTGACAAAGAAAATATTTCCGATTATTGACAACTTTCCATATAAAAATCAGAACAATATATTATCGCTGTCAAAG
This sequence comes from Xestia rhomboidea, assembly GCA_963853795.1. Taxonomy (NCBI): domain Eukaryota; kingdom Metazoa; phylum Arthropoda; class Insecta; order Lepidoptera; family Noctuidae; genus Xestia; species Xestia rhomboidea. The sequence goes on from OY970783.1 coordinate 2,897,423, forward strand.
TATAATTTCGAATGTGTTTTAAATATTTTTATTACACTTGTTTTATAAATAAAACTTAGACAGGTGTTACATCACTAATTAGCTATTTTTCAAAACATTTTTAACAATATTGGTTGAAAGTAAATCCCAAACTTGATAAAGTAAATTGATGGCTTTATTATAAAAAAAAACTGGTTGTCAACTAAAACTTTCTATGTCTTGAGTTATTTAACACAGCCAAGAGCGATCACTATAATAAGTAGCTATGCTTAAAAACATTTGGTAAACATAAATGTGTTCTATTGAATTTTTTCAAGCCTTTTATTTCATAAACTCTTATAACAAAAAATGGTAGGCATTTGGAGGTAGTCAATGCTGGATTTCCCTGTACATTGTTTCCTTATTCAAATCGGAGAAACAAAGAAAAAAAAAAATGACAAGTATTGCTCATCACAAATGAATGAGGTAGTATGTGTAGTGCATTTGTTTTAAACTTGGCCAATACCTTTTTTTAGTCGATTACATATCGAATCACACATCTCGGCCCATGTATTTTACACTTCAGCCAATTTATCAGTGCAGGCGGGAAAATACAGAACTAAAATAAATGCGCCAAGTACATAATGACACATCGACGCGTTTTTCTTGACACGCAGCGCTACCTTGAACTGCACATTTAAAGTGGTCATACTGTACCGCACTCTGCATTTTCAGAGAACGCGGTTGGTCATTCATAGATACCAAAATTCGATTATCGTTCCAGAATTCCTAATTGGATTGTCAAAAAATCAATGCAGTAAGACTTCATACAAAAACTTGTCTATTTTCGTTGGCACAAAGACCAAAGTTGTAAAAACGAGTGACAAAAAGGAAATCGTGAATCTGTTAAATAACGAATTTAAATTGATTTGTTACGCGTAAATTGGTAATACGTGGTCTCTTCCAGTTCTTTGGGCGAAGTTGAAAAACTTTTATTGTTGATACTAGCTGCTTGATTTGGTTATTAAAACGGTAATCTACAGGGCGAAACGTATCTATAGGAAACAGAACAAAAATGTATGTGGTATACTACTTACAACTAAAAAACCGGAGTATGAAAATACGCGCTAATTAAAATCGCGGTTTACGAACTAAAATCGAATCCTCCTATTGTTGAAGTCGGTTAAAATGTAGCATATGTTACCCGGGCCATAATAACGAATCAATTGACACCTTATTCATCAAAATTGGATGAATAGTTTAGGCGCTACGGAGGAACAGAGTACGTAAATACAAACACACATACATAGACTGCTAAAATCATAACCCTTCCTTTTGGCTTCGCCGTAGTCGGGTAAAAAAAATGGTTTATTATCCTAGTAAGCAGGTTCGCCGGTTTCCGAAATTTAATTTTTATGTACTTAGTTGAAAACCATGAATTAGTTTGCTATGGAAAGCGATATGAAATATTGATATATTAAAGTTGAAACATGACCATAATATTATTGTTCAGACGAAGCACATCACGCTACTACAATCTGTCAAATTTATTTAGTAGATTTTCAACTTTATACTCTAAAGTATTAGGTTCGAGGTTGATTGGGATAATTTGGCAGTTTCGGGTAGCTTAATTTGCTGGCGTCTGTACAATTCGTTTTTTTTTTTCAACATTTTATTGCTGAAAAAAAACTAGAAAAGCTTCAAAAATAAAATGTACTTTTACTAGAGCATGTTTTAAATATTTGTGCTATACAGTGAGTCCCATAACATTGTTTGTGCTACTTTTGTTTTTGTGCAACTTTTTTGTATTGTAACTAACAGCTTCAATAATAGTACATTATGATATAAGTGCGGTAAGTTGAAAATTACAGCCGAGGCGATATTGCTAGCCCGAGCCGTAGGCGAGGGCTATTAGAAAGCAGAGGCTGTAATTATCAAAGCGCACGTATGTCATACGACGTTTTATAACATATTTGCGAGGAAATAAATAAAACAAATAAAAACAATACAGCGAAAAGAAAAAGCGCGCAGAATAATTTTTAATTGTTCACAAATTAGCGAGGCGCATCACCGCTTTTTTTTAAGACAAAGACACAAAAAACAGCCAGTATTACTAATAAAGTAAATTCATATTTTTGTGTTTTTGTTACAGATAAATGGTTGTAATTTATTGTCAAAATTAATTAAAATAATTTAATTAATTTTGACAATAAATTAATTAATAATCATTAAATTCTATAAAGAATTAAATGATTATTTAATATATTTTATCTCCCAAAGTTAATTTTATTCATGAAATGTCGACCACTTTTCTGACATAAAAACTCTTTGCTAAGATTTAAAAAGGTACCGTTCGGTTTAGACGGAGCATCTTGATAAACCGTGCATTTTACTTTACAATAACGCACAAGTACGTAATGAGATACATTACGATATTGAAATTGGTGAAATAAGAGACCCTTTACGAGCAAATGTGTTATAAAAGTATTTTTAAGTAAATATAACCCGGGCTATTTACTCGATTACTAAAGCGTGTGCCTGCCTCAATTTCTAAATTCTGCTGTCAAATCTCATGAGAACTCGTAACTTAAATACCGAACGTCGATTTTAAAATTAAAAACTCGTTTCATTTGTAACATAATTTTAAGAATTTATTCATATTTATAGATGACGCTGATGATGTTTGTTGCAAACAGTGTAAGTAAAATGCTATGAGATATCGACGTATTATTTACGTTACGTATAAACCGCGCGCTCGTGCAAGGGCGTCTGCTGTTTATTATTTAAATAAGACTTTAAGAACTACTCAAATGAACAGAGACAACTTAATCTAAGCATTTAGTACAAATAAACCTTTGGGTCCTTTTGAGTGGTTAAAAACAAAATAACAGAAACCAACACTTCTACCAACTTATTTGTGCAGGCGTTAGAATACAGAACTAAAATAAATGTACCAAGTTTGATATTATGATGCATTTTTTCTTGACAAGCAGCGCCACGTTGAACTGCACACTTAAGTGGTCATACTATACATTTACTTGCCATAAGAGTTGACAGCAGATAAAAATATGAGATTTTTAATTTGTCAGACCATTACCAAAATTATCTATAATCTTCGTTTTAGACTCAAATCTTTGTGCAGATTTTTTTTTTCTAACACCACCAAAACCATTTCTAGACACACCTCCAAATTCCAGCAAAGAAGAAAACGTCATCAAATCATCACCATTGTCTCATCATCACCGTCGCCATCCCGGCAGGCGGTCGGTGAAATATTTTGACCAATTTTATCACTTTTGTCTTCGAAGCTCGTTTGAGCTCGGAACTGAATTGGTTAAGATATTGCATCGTCCGCTTGTCTCGGGGACTTCAACGGGGGACTTTTGTGCTACGAGTGTTTTAATTTGTGCTAGTTTGTGCTAATTTGTGCTAGTTTGTGCTAATTTGTGCTAGTTTGTGCTAATTTGTGCTATGTTTATTTGACGTATCTAGATTAACTTTGAAGCTGAGCAGACGATGGAAAATTTGCAACAATCAATGAATAAAACCAATCGGATAGGCAGTCGCTCCATATAAAATACTGGTATGCAGCTGTATCCGGTTAGACTGGAAGCCAACCTCAACATAGTTGGAAAAAGGGCAGCTAAGCAGCTGATGATGTATAGGTAAAAACCAATGGATTGGAGCCACAGATATAAATATAATTAGATAACGTAAGAACATCTACTTCGCGTGCCCGGCTTAAGCAATGTATGCTTAACGTGACTAGTGTTGCAGCATGCTAATTTGTTTAAAACAAACGTCAAACTCAAGAGGAACAAAAACGTAATCTATTTTGTATAGTAACTAAAAAAATGCCTATGATGTCATAGTAGGTAATCAAAAAATCACACACTAGGTTGGCATACTGATCATGATGCTTGCGATATCTAGGCATTTCTATATCTGTGATTGGAGCGATCATTTCTGTCTAATAGTCCATCGTCTGCTCAACTGCTGCTTAAGAGATCTCGAGGGCTACGCAGCCATGTCCACGGCCTGTAGCCGTATAAATCATGATCTGTCGAATGACCGGTTTGGTCGAGACGCCATTGTTTAACTATTGTGTCTACTTCGTGGACAGTACCTGTCGCTGAACGTGCCGCTAACGTCCAAGTAGATAAGACCAATTTTTATGCTCTTTACTATACGAAACTCTGCACCTTGGTCAGTGCTTCTGTGACCAAGGTTACGACAACGATCGAGATTCTGTCGGGATCATGTCTGCGTAGTGCGCCAGATCCTTAACTGTTTTAAAATGTGTGTTTGTTTCTGCAAAATATATTGTTTGTGCTATTTTGTGTTTGTGCTTGTTCGTTGCTGCAACGTTTTGTTTTTTGTTTCTGTAACATGTTTCAGTGTTTTGCTATTTGTATCTGCGCTTGTGTTTTGTTTTGTATTTCGTGTTTTATTTGTTTTGTAACCTAACGTGGTCTTGTTTCAACTTTGTGCTTGAACATGTGGTTTATTTTACTCTTATTAAACTACAATAATTCTTATATATCCCGGAATTTACATGGCTTCACTACTAGTGTCACACAGTTTTCAATCACACATGACAAAGAACCATAGGTATAATTTTCCCTAGAAAAACAGTTATGTTTATGATATTATTATATACAAACGTTAAATAAATAAATGTTTATTGTGTCTCAAATGCTACATAATATACATGTGTTGAGAGAGCCCCAGTAAGTAATCAGAAACCTAAACATATAAGTACGTTAAAATACTGAAAGCTAGGTAGGTAGCTGATTTAGGCCCCGATTATTAGCAATAGCAATCCTCAGTTAAACATATCCTCCCAAACCCGTTTTCACCATTGTCTTATAATTTTTGCATCTTTTCTTAGGGGCTCAGATATTTGTCCTCCAATTTAGTCTGTTTGCGAGCAGGTCCCCGGACGCGAAGGCCTAAGAAACCCCCCGGAGACAACGCGGTGCCTGACGAGAAGAGACCCCGCACCGCTTTCTCTGGACCTCAGCTCGCAAGGTTAAAGGTATGGGACTTACTACATACTACTATACAGAGCAGCAGTGGCCCAGTGGTGGCAGCCCCGACATACGAGCAGTAAGTCGTGGTGTCGAGCTCAGGCTAGCTCAATACTTTGTGTAATTTATTTTATCACCACTGCTCTCAAAACGGTGAAGGAAAACATCGTAAGGAAACCGGCATGTCCTAGAAAAAAAAATCGAAGACATGTGACATCTACCAACCCACACTGGGCCCGCGTGGTGGATTATAGTCTATTCCCTCTCACAGAGAGGAGTCCTGTGTCCCAATAGTGGGAACATGATAGGCTAATCAGCCTATGCTAGCTTCATATAGCCACAAACAAGTCTCTCAAATCACATATGAACAAAATCTAGAACTAAAACTGTCTCAAGTCTTAGAGTGGAGACCGCAATATGCTCAAGCTTTGTGTGGGAGAGGTCCTTGCCAGATGGACTCGAAACCTCATAAAGGATGCGAAAGGCGATAGATAGGGTGTTAAGGTACAGCTTGAGAGGGCCCTATGTCCAGCAGTGGACTGTAAGAGATCGAATGACGATGATTAATCGCAGCAATAGCCTAGTAAGAAGAACCTAGCCTAGTAGAAGCAGTGATAGCCTAGTGGTGTGACCGTCGGACTGCCAAGTCATAAGTCTCGAGTTCGAACCCAAGGCACGCACCTCTGAATTTTCGGATTCATGTGCATATTGTATAATTATCACTTGCTTCGGTGAAGGAAAAACATCGTGAGGAAACCAGCATGCCTGAGAGATATTTCTCGATGGCATGTTAAGCCAAGTCAGAGGTCCATGGGCGGCTTAAAAACTCTGACACCAGGTTAGGCACTAACCACACGATAAAGAAAGAAAGATCGCAGCAGAAACAACAGTCAACAATTTTTAAAGACAACCCTTTCAAAACGAAAAGCTCCTCTATGATGAGGTTACAAAAACAAAGTTGTCCAACCACATTACACAGAGTGATTAATTCTTGAACAACCACGATCCTAATAAACAATTTTGCCCACAGCACGAGTTCGCCGAAAACCGGTACCTGACAGAAAGAAGACGGCAGAGCCTGGCAGCAGAGCTTGGTCTAGCAGAAGCGCAAATCAAGATTTGGTTCCAGAACAAGCGAGCCAAGATCAAGAAGGCTTCGGGCCAGAGGAACCCGCTCGCGCTGCAGCTGATGGCACAGGGGTTGTATAACCACAGCACCGTGCCTCTGACGAAGGAGGAGGAGGAGTTAGAAATGAAGGCTAGAGAGAGAGAACAACAGTTGAATAGAGTTTAGATTTTGAAAAGGAGTTGAGTTTTGATGTGGTCAGTTGGTGGAGGGATATTACAGGGATAGGACATTATTCTTTGGATTTCGTTTTCGCAAACTTCTGTTGTGGAATTTAAAACTGGGTGCGTTTCAGAAATGACACTATAGTTGGTGCCAGTTAAGATCGCAATAGCGGTCATTGCCCTTTCCCTAATATCTCTTCATACGAAACAAAACAAATGAACCATGTATTGTTTTTCATGACTGACACGATTCAAGACTTGAACAGGCTTATTTTTGGATTTCAAAGTTAAGAACTTTAATAAATGTAGGTGGGTCAATGACCGCTTTTGCGATCTTATCTAGCACCAACTATAGCTAGATCTAATTTTGTAGAGATATATGATAGTTGATTTTAAAAGCCTGTGAAACATTTTGTTCATAGCCATGTGTTAATTTTTGTGTTTGGAGGATTTACAAAAAGAGGCATAAAGAGAATGCTACCTCCAGATTAACACTTTTAGAAGTCCTATCGTTGTCATGATTTGTCTGATTTTCTCAACTATATTGAGACTTGAGGTCGCTATCCATACTATATTTACCAGGTAGCAGTACTGTTTAAATTCTCCCGGCGTTTGATCAGTGTTTTCCGTCATTTTCAAAGTATGTGCAATTTCTTAATTAATAATAACTTACGAAGACATTTCATAACTCCGTCACACCGTTATTTCCTCATACCATACAATTATGAATAACTTAGATCTTACTTGATAATTACTAAGCTGTGTGAAAAATAAAACATTAATCGATACTGATTGAAAAACTAAAATAGAAAATATGTTTATCATAAAAGAAACTATCAATACTTTCATTAGTTTTTTTGATAAAAATCATGATCAGACAAAGATTGGCCTATGTTCAAAAACAGAACCACCTTTTTTAGGGTTCCTTTTTTAAATAAATCCGTTTGGTCTCTGACGGAGATCTAAAAACGTTACCTAGCACATCCTTTGACTTAAAATTTGACTACTTTAAGTGTGCTGTTCAAGATGGCGCTGCTTGTCAAGAAAAAAATGCATCGTTATGTCAAACTTGGTACATTTATTTTAGTTCGGTGTTTTCTCGCCTGCAAAGGTAAGTTTGTTGTATTGTAGACATGTTCCCCTCTCTATCTTGCAGTTGTAGTTTGACAGTTGCGCGATAGTGACAGGAATGACACCAGGCCCAAGGATGTGCTACTAAGTAACTTTTATAGATATCGGTCTTAAACTCAGTCGAAACTGTAATTCATTTTCTTTCGATTCTCCGTTTGGTTTTTACTAAAATCACAACCACGACAAAGAAAACTCGTAAAAGGTGATGCAAAGATTCTACAGAAGAAGTGTCCTTTCATAAATCCTAGCACCATTAAAGACTCATCAAAATTCAACTGCTGAAGTTAGAAGAGATCAGAAACATCCTGCGTCCCTCTCGCACTTGTCAATAGATTAGCAACAATAATACAACTGACATGACACTATATTTTGTAGATGTTTTTTTTGCAATGTTTTGTTTACTTCTTCGGTGTATCGTCGCAATAATGTCTGGCGCCCAAATCAACCCACTGATCAGTAGTAGGACTTGACTAAATTATCGTAAAAAAAGGGTTTGTAATACCTCATCGCCATTCAACGATTTTCATAGAAAATAGACATTGATGTGAAAATTACCTACATTAATGATTTAGGGTTCTTACAGACGAGCGGCACGTTGCCAACTGCAGATAAACTGCAGCCGTCGCCACCTTTCGACGCCACCTGTAGACGGCTGCCGTTGCCAGGTCGCGACGCTTGCAGTTGTGGCATTCCGCGTAAATGGGTGTCGACGGACGCCACAACTGCAAGCGTCGACGGCTGCCGTCAACAGGTGGCGACGGCTGCAGTTTATCTCCAGTTGGCAACGTGCCGCTCGTCTGTAAGAACCCTTAGAAGACGTGATGAATCTCCAATCTGTTCTAAAAACCCAAATACTTTTTTCCAAGAAGTTATGATTGGTGTACAAAAAAAACGATCCATTTTCGAATTAGACACCCCCAGTGACTAAATAAAAATGGATGACTATGCTTAATATTAAATACTAACTGAGCTATTTCAGAGCTACAATTTTGATGATACATACTCCTGAATTTTAGGTTTTGGTACAGTAACAATAACAAAACAGTCTTCTTACCTATTAATGTCACATTGCAAGTTACATGTAAATTATTTCCCAAAATTAAATCATACTGTAATAGCCACTATATCTTGAAAATTACAAAGTCATTTGCAGTATATTAAACCAAACAGCATTCTGTGGCGGTGACATATAGCAGATAATAATAATAATCATTATTATTATTTATTATGGTGCCTCGACAAACATCTCTCGAAGCTCTCGCTAGGCGGTTCACTCAGAAGGCAGTAATCCTAGGTTCGGATCGTATTGTGAGGAGGTTCCTGGAGCCTTGACCACGTACATCCTGCTAAAGGCGAATAGGCATGACGACAGTATTAAAAAATTGCAAATCTATTTAGTCCGTCATTTAGAATATTGGAAATTAATGGACACGTATTTTTTTGTTTTTGTAAATCAATGAATACTGACAAAAGATAAAACGCATCAAAACTCGGGAGAACCTAGGCGTGTCGTATTGAGAATTTTAAAAGCGTCATATCTTCGTCAATTTTGGTTTACGTAACAAAATAAAAAACACGGGTCAAATATTTTTTGATAATGTAACTGACGGACTAATCCGATTTTTTTTTGTCGTCTCGCCTATTTAATTACTATTGTTAATATTTGTAAATGACATTTTTAATACTGAATTTTTTAAAAAGGTAAATAGACTTACCTAAAATTCAGGCCTTTTGACAGTGGGGGTAAGTAGAAACTCCACACTCATGCTACGATTCTTCTCCTTTCATTTCTTCCACGATTGTACTTACATCTGAGGCCATAACACGTAACGTAAAATAAATTAAGTCGATTTTTAAATCGAATATACAATTATCCTATGCCATTTTAGTTAAATTGTTTGTTGCAGCAAACAATTTAAGGTGGATGCTCCAGGGTAGCCCGCGAAATTCAAATTTTCTTACGTAATTTTACGCTCATACAGGTGAAAGAAAGACTTTTTCAAAGTCATTCCTGCACCTTTATGCGCTTGGATGGTTGTATTGATGATTTTGATGATTATAATTCTGTAACTACATACGTCTTACAGCCGCGAATCAAATTTTAAACAACATACAACCTAGCACTGGCCTGTTAATTGCAAAAAACGTAAGAAAATTTGAATTTCGCGGGCTACCCTGACGCTTTCACCTTAACTATCACATATCACAATCAGTATTTATTTATTTGGTTAACTAACAATTATTGCTTACACAATACACTTACAACAATGGTTACAACAACAATGGTTACAGCTACATTTATAAATGCAACAATAAATTATTGGCTAACACCACATGCAATATTTGTGGTTATATATATTATTAAAACATAGTAACATCCTTAAATACGAATAAATTCTTAAAATAAAAACATAAAAATTAGAATGTGAAAAGAGTATTTTAATTTTAAAATCAACGTAATTTAAGTTACGTTTAAATCGCGGGCTTGTGCTAATGCCTCTGCAGGGCTATTACGTATCTTTCTGATATCCAGTGACTATCAAGCTTCGGTTGTACACCGAACTTTGATGACAACCGTGAATGTCATAATATTGGTATTACGTATTACACTGAGTGGTCACACTTTACGGTGACTAACAGGGCCATACATAATAAGAAACTAACCTTTTGACAGTTAATTGATGGACACTGAGCCCAGTTACTATCATTTCGAGCTGTCAACAGAGATACGTAATAGCCCTACTGGAGAAGCTCACCAATAAAGTCAGTATATGTCCTTCAAGACCGTGCTCCCCCGGCGTTGCATTTAAAAAATGCACTCAATATGTAAATCGATAAATAAAGGAAAAAGTAATTATTATACAAGGTGTAAACGTACCCTTTACGAAGCCGTCACCCAAGCATTCTGTACATCAAACTAAGTAACTTTACGTAAAAATTATTGCTGGGAAACGACTTTTTTTTTGAGGTGTAAAATATACGTTTTACGGTAAGACCCAATGTGACGCACTCAAAACATTGTGCTGATGGGTGCATTGCATAGTACGGGCTACAATGTTACGTGGAGGTAATTAAAAGTAAAGTTATAACAAACTTGTTATAAGAAAATTTTGTTAAAGTTGGATGTTTGACCCCCAATGTCTCCGTAACTAGAATGCTCTAGAGAAAAAAATTACTGGAATGACTGACGGGGAGGACCAATGGCATTCGGCTTCGTTAAAGATACTTCTACCTACATCCATTATTGCGACGATATACACGTCATTCTATGTTGTTTTCTGGTCATTTACATTTTGGAGATTACCATAGCATTTTATCTGACTAATTTATTAACGTGCATTTCTTATGTGCACAATGGCCCATGTTCGTTCTACTTATTTTCAGTTTTGACGTAAAATGTTTGCATAATATTTATATATTTTTAATAAGAATAACTACTGATTTCTGAAAATCTGGATCAGACCTTGGTTGGTAAACTCTCAGCCAAATGTATGTCAGTTTCAGGAGTTTGAGTTAATAAGATCTCTTTTTTATGTTATAGTGAAGCTACCCGCAATAACCAATGTGTGCATGACCCTTTCAAATAATCCCTGCGTTTGAGAAATTAATGAAAAAAAGAATTGTTTTTGTAAAAAATTATAGTCGAATCTCCCACTCGAATTGTATAAAATAAAAAGTGTAAATATTTAAAAACTTAATTTTAAGACTTAATTAACAAATTATTATTAAGTTATTTATTGTGCAATGTAGCAGTATTAGTCATTTGTTATATTTTGACAACATTTTGGAAAAGGGGGCACAAAAAATTATTTTAGTGGCACCAACTTTTTTTATTTAAGATTTTTTTTTTGTATATTTTTTCTCGGTTTAATTTGTATTTTCAAAGTGTTGTTAATCTATAAATGTGAAAAAAGTAGCGATTTATAGACAAATCTTATTAAAAGAAGTTAAATGATTTTTTGTTTTATTTTTTATCAAGCATTAAAACTTTCATTGTCATTCTCCTTTGAGCCAGAGCCAAAACGTTGGTATACTACTAGGATAAAATATATCCTATGTAGACGATAGACTATATTTAAGTCAGGTTCCAGTTAAAACTTTCATCCCTTATAGTATGAAAAGTAACAGACGGACAAAGTTACTTTCGCATATAGACTTACAAAATGTAACAAAGAGAAAAGTTTTTTTTGTACTGAATAAGCTCCAAAACTACTAGACCGATTTCAACCATTTTTGCACCAATGGAAAGCTAAATTATCAGGGAGTAACATATGCTATAAATTATATTTATATCATACAAATTAGCGGAGCTATCACAATTTTTGCGGACGATGTCGCGGACGAAGTAAAAATTGCAAATCTATTTAGTCCGTCAGTTAGAGTATAGGAAATTAATTGACACGTATTTTTGTTTTTGGAAATCAATGAATATTGACAAAAGATAAAACGCTTCAATACTCGGGAGTGGGGGCTTGTGACGTCAGGACTAGCTAAAAAATATACCAAGGCGTGACGTATTAAGAATTTTAAAATAGTCATATCTTCGTCAATTTAGGCTTACGTAACAAAAGAAAAAACACGGGTCAAATATTTTTTGATAATCTAAGTGACGGACTAAATAGTTTTTTTTAAATGTAAGAATACTACGTAAGTTCTATCATGTAAGAATACTTCTATAGTAACAACACCAGATAATTTTATAGAAATAGTTCAAGTCAAGTAGACTGCCTCGTTGGTTTAGTGGTTGCAAGCGCGCTGAGCATGAGGTTCTGGGTTCGATTCCCAGGTCGTACAAAGTGTTATTGGATTATTCCATCAGGAAATTCTCAGTAGCAGCCACGGAGTCTGGATTTGTGGTTGATGGCAATAAATGGGACTTAAACATTACTGGCGAAATATGAGTGTAGGTACTATCGAGGACACTCCCGCTTGATCACCACTAAGCAAATTTTTGCTTGCACTAACAACATAGAAACGCTCTCTAGCCCCGCCCCGTTGACTTTGTAAAGAAATAATTAATGAAAAGATACCGATCGGCCGAGCGCACTGACGACGCACGCCAATCGAGAGTTATTGTCATTTTTCACGCCAAAATTGACGCTTTCCTAATAGGCCTAAACTTTAAGGGGGCGTGGCTCGGCGCCTCCACATAATTTAAGCGATTTTTTTTTTAACTGATCAGGCGGAAAAGTCCATGACTGTACACCTCTGCCTAACCCTTCTGGGTTGACAGGCGTGATGTTATGTGTCAAGTCATGGAAAGAAAGGAAAAAGTGAGTAAGTACAAAATATTAGTAAGGAAAAAGAAGAAATATTGCGCCAACCTCAAATACATTGAGATATGGGTAAGAGAATAATGATGCTAATGAGGGTCGGCTTCCAGTCTAACCGGATGCAGCTGAATACCAGTATTTTAAACAGAGCGACTGACTATCTGACCTCCACAACCCAGTTAGTACTGGGCAATACGATACCCCTTGGTAAGACTGGTTGTCAGACTTTTGGGCCACTAACTACTTGTAACGACTGTCAGAGATCTACAAATGAAAGCCTGGGACCAACGGCTGTCATTTAATAATGAGCTCTAGTCGCGGTAAAAATATTAGCAAGCCAGCAGTGTGTATTTAAAACCCTAAAATAAAACATTTTATTTGTCTAAATAAACTTAATTCAATTCGTTCCCATAAAAAGTATCTACCTCCACCACGTCAATCGTTCGCTCCGCATTAAAAAATGCAATAAAAAAAACACCCGAAATTAAAGTTTAGCACCCGGGAATCGAACCCGCATTCCCGATTCGCGATGCCGCCGCAAGTATTTCAATAAAATCACCCCTCTCACCCCCTGGCTGTCAGTTCATTCGCAAGACACCAAATTAAAAAAGGGGTGAGAGTTTAAGACAATTCGTTAGGGGGTTGTTTCAATGTTTTATTTTAGAAATGTGTATAAATGTTTTAATGGCGATTTTGGGTGAAAAAAAACTCTAAGTGTCGTGGTAGATCGTTTATCGTGTAGTGTACAAATGGCGACTACAGTAGCTAAATTAGCAACTCTAATATAATTGTGGTGGTTCAAACTCGTTTGAAATACTGTTAGAATAAAGTTCTAATCAGCTTGCACTACAAAGTGGTTGTTACGTCAGTCACTACGGGCCGAATAGTGCGAAATCAGTGTTTTTTTGCGATTTACAAAAAATCTATTAATTGAACTAAAAAATAAAACACTATCGTGCTAATATGTTGCTTGTAGAATTATTTGCCAAAAAATCAGAATGATCGCATGTCTTTTAGTATGGTTTTTACACGTTAAAAGAAATTTTTAAGAGATAAGTTCGTGATTTTTTTTTATCGAGTAAAATTAGTTGTATTATGTTTTCAAAACACTATTGTACCAACTTAATATTGCTCCTGCTGCATTAAAATAGCATAGGTCAATATTAAAACCGCTTAATTAATTTGGAGAGAATCTGGATTTTTACAGAAATGCCTTCAAAATCTTTTATGAGCCCTGCTGAACGGGAGTGTGAACAGCTGTACGCTTCTACGGTGTCACGTGACTCCAGTGGTAGGTACTGTACTGCGTTGCCATTCTGTAAAAATCCAGATTCAACTATCATACTAGCATATATCCTGAAGAATATCATATATTTTCTGGTTTTGTTTATTGCAGTGAATCATATGCTTTTTTGCATTATAAAACTCGCGTTTAGCTCCTGTAGTCCCTCACGGAGGAAACTCGGTATTTAGTTGGTAGTCTCTTATCTACAGACCAACCTAGGCAAACGTAGCTTTACCTGAAGATGGACCCGCGCTGCAACTGTTTTTATTTACCCACGAGCTCCTGTACCAACTATCATTGACATCACTATCACTACGTATTATAAACGTATTATTTGGACGACCCAAATGGCGCAGCGGTAGAGAGGCTGCCTTACGTTCTTAGGGTTCCGGTTTCGAATCCTGGTTGGAGCAAATGTTTGTGTGATGAGCATGGACATTTGTTTCCGAGTCATGGATGTTTATATAAAAAAAATCAAAAAAAAAATCAAAATCTGTTTATTTCTTCAACAACATTATAACAAATAGTTTGTGATTGAAGCCTTCTTTTAAGCAAACAATGCCTGTATTAGAAGACTCCGCTCTTCCATAACAAAAGAAAGAAATTTTTAATAACATATTTATCATAGGTAAGTAGACAAGATTGGCATAAGTATAGTTTGTGTGTGTGAGAGAGTGTGTGTGTGTATATTGTGTGTGTTATGTTTGCCTGTATGAGAGTATAGGTTATGTCGTGGGTTTCAAAAGCTCTTCCGTTTCCTTATAAGTAAGTGGTTTGATCCATTTCAGTATATTTTTTTTGCATTCATAATATTGGTTTTTATATATACATATTTCTTATTTATTCTATTATATAATCGAGCAGAGCGAGTATTAAATTGCATGGAGGCAACCAAAGTTTTTGTTTGGGGAACTTCTGCAGCAGCATGCTTTCTTTCGTAAGGTAGGGTCTTGTGTTTCCTTAGTATAGTTTGAACTATGTATAGTTTGCTTACTGAGAGTAATTCGCTTATGTTATAAAGACTATCTGTGGAATATCTAGTTTACTTAAAGTACATGATTTTTATCAGGGCACGCTGTGCACACTCTACTTCTATGAATTTAGTTTTTGCTGACCCTCCCCAGTTAAATGTATAATAAGTATGTATTTACATACAAAAAAGTATCTATGTAGTATGTCAACTATCTGGTGTCCACAACACAAGCCTCGTTGCTTAGTGTGGCACAAGATGGCGCTGTGTGTAGTGTCCAGTGATATTTATATATTTATTTATAAAACAAAGTCCCCAGTCCCCCGCCGCGACTGTCTGTCCCTATGTATGCTTAGATCTTTAAAACTACGCAGCGGATATTGATGCGGGTTTTTTTAATAGCTAGGGTGATTCAAGAGGAAGGTTTAAGTATATAATTTGCGGGCGGGCGAAGCCGCGGGCATCAGCTAGTTGTAAATAATTAAGAAGTCATGTCTGTGGTTTTAAATTAAATATATTTGGCCATAACAGTAGTTTTAGTGGTTACTTGATTGATTGTTTGACAAACCGATTACCAGGAATGATCAATCATTTTTTTGTTAAAGTCTCATTCATAGACACAGCTCACTGTACTGACGAATTGCGTACAATCACGAGCACCAATAATTATGTAAACCCTCAACAACTTTTAAAAGTGTTTTTCTCCTACTATTCTGATAAAAAATTCATGTTGTTACGAACATATAGTAATAGAGAACTCATATTTTTAAAGAAAAAAAAAAAAAAATCCTGTGTCCAATTTACAATCGTTATTTCTCGCGAAAATTACTTTTAATGAAAGTAAATTGGTGCCCGTGACTGTACCTATCTGTCTGTATTCAGATTACTTATTCTGTAATCAATGTATAACAATACAAGTTACAAATAAAAGTTGTTAAGTACATAAGACACCCGCTAGTCAAGTATGTCGGCTACAGGCTGATAATTTATTTTATACATTTTATTTTATGTTGTTAAAAGTTGACAATTTCAGGGTTACAAGCACAGCTTAAGGTTTTTGGTGTCATAAGGAAACCTTTGCCCAGCAGTGCGACACATGAGAGGCTATGAAAAAAAAAAGGAAACCGGCCTTTATAGGGTGTTAAAAGACTTAACGAAGCCGTAAGGTACTTGTTCTCCTTGTCATTGCGATCATTTTTTTGTTCTACACCATACCTGGGAACCTTCTAGTTACGGAGATATTGGGGGTGAAACTTCCAACTTTTTCATAAGTTTTTGTATGGAGGTATTTAAATTTAAGTAACAACAATAAAACTTGTATTTATAAAAATTAACTAGTGAAAAAGCCAACATTCGGCCTCTTTCAGGGTCTTCTTACTCCTTGTATGTTTCATTCGCGTTCATACATTTAGCCATACAAGCACGCCGTAATAATCCTTCGTGAGTTTAACTAAAGACTTCAACGCCTAGCCACAACCCACAATATATGTAACTTCAACACACACCAATCCTCTACCAGTTCAGTTCACAATAACAACAACAGTTGTACACTGTTGTTTGCTGTTCTTCATTGTTGTTTTGTTGTAAAAAAAAAGCAGTTAATTTGAGGATATTCTCGTGACACGCGCGCCCCTAGTTAAGGAGCGGTTTACATCGGGTGCGAAATTAATAGAATGATGATGGAATTGCAAGTTGAGGTTTTTTGAAAAAAATAAGCATTATGTATTACATGGTTCTTGTTCATATAATATTCTTAATAGAAATTTAAATAGGCATAGATTTTTTCCAATCTTCTTAAACGTTAAAGTACGGCAAAACCCGACTAAACGACCGCGCTGACACGAGACGTCACGCCGCAAGCTGCGAATAATTTTAATTAATTAATTTTATAACTATAATATTTAAACACAAACACTCTTAAAATAATAAGTGCAAACCACTTTACAAATCAAATTTTATGAACGTAAACACTCCGCATCTCCCGCAATCGGACATGACACTCGCGGCGTGACGTTATTGCAGTAGCTCTCGAAGGAACGCAAATTTAAAGAAGCGGTGAAACTTTACTACGCTGTAACTTTGAAAATACGTTTTATAGTAATATTCAGATGTGTTGGTGCGACTCATTGTCCAGGTGTGGGACATAACGGATGCTCTCTGGGATCTCTGGTTATTATGTGGCAGCAGCAGCTGAGCAGAGCAGAGCTTCATCATCTGATTAAAAATCATCTGGTAAAAAGATTAGAACTAAATTAGTTTCTAATTTACTGCAATTTATTTAACCGGTCAATGTGGTGACACTTGGGGAAGGCCTATGTCCTAGGCAGTGGACGTTTTTCGGCTGAAATGTTGATACTGATAATAATTTACTGCACACAATATTACGAAAGAGAGAAATGAAAAGCTATGGGATAGATTAATAAAAAACACACATTCCTCCATGAAATATTTACTGTAATGACCAGCAGACAAATTTTTTACAATAATCTTTAATTAGTTACCACATCTGTCACCCATATAAACCCAAGTGAAACACAACTGTCTAGCAGGGGTGTCGACATTCTTACCAGAAGAACTGATCGGGGGGTTGACAGCACCCCTATCGAACTGAATTTGATTACAAGTCGCGACTTTATTTTAAACATCCCTTTGTATAAGGGTGGCAGATTGTCTTATTGCGATTTTTTTTCACGGTTGTCACTTAGATTGACGTAACTTACTTTTTTTACCCGACTATACGGCGCAAAGAAGGTTAATGTTTAGTACTGGGTCGCAAAGTCGTTGGTACCGGAACGGTAGACGCTTCAGGACAACATCGTGAGGGAACCAACATGTCCTAGAACTGAAAAGTTGGAGACATGTGACATCTACCAACTCTCACTGGGCTGTTTAGTGGCCCAACCCTCTTATAGAGAAGACCTCTTTCCCAGCAGTGGGAACATGGACAGGGAAAACAACAAAGATTGATTATGTTTATGGTGAAAGTTTCGCGGTAGCCCGCGAAATTCAAATTTTCTTACGTTTTTTGCAATTTGCAGGTCAGTGTCAGGTTGTATGTTGATTAAAATATGATTCGCGGCTGTAACACGTATGTAGTTACAGAATTATAATCATTAAAATCTTCAATACAACCCTTTTAAGTTCATGTAATCCCATTTAATGGCAATTTCATGAAAACGTGCAAAAAAACCGTAAGAAAAAACCTAGACACTTTCTGACCCATCTGGCCCCTTATTCACAACGCTTCGATTCGATTTTCGATTCGGAAAGTCGTATGTCTATCTTTTTTTGACATTACGAAATCGAGCGAGATAGACATACGACTTTCCGATTCGAAAATGGAATCGAAGCGTTGTGAATAGCTATGCTGGTGGAATGTGTCAAATGTGATCATTGCCACTTACGGATCTGCATTACCAAAAACCAGGCAGTATCCAAAAAATCTAATTGCAGCTGATTTCTCCTGTGGCTGTAAATACACACTTAAACCGTCAAAAAATAAGTAAGTATATCTAATTATTACCTTCGTAGAAGTGAAATGAACCAAGAAGCAACCAAGATGAACTTCGAAAACAAGTAGGTACTTACCTTTGCATTACATTACATAGTCAATTTCTTATAATGTACCTATTTTATCACCTAGAGAACAATTCCGGTAGCTAAATCTAAAATTTAGATTATAACTCAGTGAAGTTTCAAATTTTGAATTTAGATTCTAAATTGAAACGTCACTGAGGTTAGTTATTCGTCACAAAGTCAAAAATACCTTCTTTTTCAACCTTTGGCCACCTAATGCTGAATGTTTCCAAATCTCTCCAATTTAAAAAAAAAACCTTAATAAAATGGCATTTTTATTAGCGATGACGAAAAATTAAAAAAAAAAGAGCTTATGCCCCGTTCCCACCGGGACGACAGTAATCGCATCGTCCTATATGTGAACATCTCCATTTAAATACACAAGCCACGACATTTAAAATTACACGATTATCTGTTGTTACGACATATTGGGAACGGGGCATAAGAAAAACTTACAATTGGCGTCAACCCTATCAAAAATCCTGCTCTTGTAGTGTAGAAGTGCAATTCATATTCAACCTTGGTAATCACAAGGTCGAATAAACACAACATCAATTTATTAAAACCGTACAGTTCTTGGTCTTGGCAGGTTTTGACACCAAACCCTGGTTCTAATAAAGTAGGATCGTCAGAGTCAATGTCAAAATTATTTATTTCCAGTAAATGTGGTACAAAAGATGCAATGCAATCACATATTGACAAATGGCAACTAGTATATAAGATGCAAACTTTAATATACAAGTAACTGAACACAATACTTGCTTGTGTTATGATCTGTCCACGAAGTAGACACAATAGTAACAACAATGGCGTCTCGACCAAATCGGTCATCCAACAGATCATGATTTATACTAGAAACCAACTAAAAGGCTAGACAGCACTACACACAAAAAATAAAGCCTTCTGCCTAGCCTTCAAACTAAAAGCTTGAACATATTAATGACTAATTAATCAACGTTCAAACTTAAGAGAAACTATCTATCAAGACTTGAATAACAAACTAAAAAAAAAGTAAAAAAATACCCATACAGGTGTCAAAAATTAATCGGACGGAGGTGAATGACCTTTTGACGGCAGTATAAAAATTACAGACCACCCACGACGAACGCACTGCACTAAACCACTTTGCGACAGTGGCTATCCCCGTCCCTTTCTCCCTTAGAACATTCCTTGCATTTCTTCGTACAAAAGACAGAGATAGCTATAAGTTGCTGGTTTCGTTCGAGATTCGAATATCGTTCGAAAAGCATCTAACGTAAGTTGAGCTGTCATTTAGAACACTCATTCAATAAAATGAGTCCTATTGCTATGGTTTAATGACTATTTTAACTTGAGCTATTCGACGGAGTTTCTATTAAGTTTCGAAGGTTCTAGTTATACTGGTATAACCAGCATAACTTGAACTGAGCTTTAGAACTTTTTAACAGAAATCAGAGGTCTTTGCCGATGGTTTTTAAGTAAAGACAGATTGTCTTTGGTATTACACTGTCGTTTAGTTTCGATCTAAGTATCGGCCATCACATAATCCTTGTCTATGGGTTTCATAAGAGGCGATCAAATAGGATTTTATCTATGGTGGATAAAATGGAATTGAACTGGTTGTTAAGAAATCACGAATTCGTTAACCAAGCTTGGTGATTTTATCATAATTGTTTTTAAATGAGTTATTTTATTGAGCTTAAGAACTACATACAAATGTCGTTTTCTGAGGACGTAAGATCACGCGTGTAATCCCAAAAGGGTAAGACAGAGATGTACCTAACAGTACACTCACATTTCGCCAGTCTTTTGTAATAGGGGGCGAGCCTATTGCCATCAACCGGGCGCAAATCCAGACTCCGTGGCTGCTACTGAGAAATTCCTGATGGAAATACCAAATAACACTTTGCCCGACCCGGGAATCGAACCCAGGACCTCATGCTGACATGTTTGAGTAAGTGGAGAGTTCTATGTTTACCATCATCATAATCTGCCCAGCCTTTTCCCAACTATGTCGGGGTCGGCTTCCAGTCTAACCGGGTGCAGCTGAATACCAGTATTTTACATGGAGCAACTGCCTATCTGACCTCCATAAAGATGTTTTTTGTTGGAATGACGAACATGGAACCTTGTTAGAAACATTTATAGTGTTTTCGTCTTTTTAAAATGAAGCTAAAAACAAGTTTGATAGCCTCCATGGCATAAAAAAAAAACCTTTATTTTCAGGCTACTTTGGCCCATAGATAAATACCTTACAGACTAGCATATAAGTGATAAAATACAAATTGTGTTAGTATAAATACCTTACAGACTAGCATATAAGTGATAAAATACAAATTGTGTTAGTATAAATACCTTACAGACTAGCATATAAGTGATAAAATACAAATTGTGTTAGTATAAATACCTTACAGACTAGCATATAAGTGATAAAATACAAATTGTGTTAGTATAAATACCTTACAGACTAGCATATAAGTGATAAAATACAAATTGTGTTAGTATAAATACCTTACAGACTAGCATATAAGTGATAAAATACAAATTGTGTTAGTATAAATACCTTACAGACTAGCATATAAGTGATAAAATACAAATTGTGTTAGTATAAATACCTTACAGACTAGCATATAAGTGATAAAATACAAATTGTGTTAGTATAAATACCTTACAGACTAGCATATAAGTGATAAAATACAAATTGTGTTAGTATAAATACCTTACAGACTAGCATATAAGTGATAAAATACAAATTGTGTTAGTATAAAGGACCTTAAAGTCCTTTTTTTTTCTGATGGGAAATCAATAAATGACTCCTCCCGCTCTGGGCGGAGCAGAAGGGAGTGTCAGACTTTTACTGACTAAAACCCATCCATGTTCCTTCATCGCCCTTTGTGTTCCAGGACCACGGTATCTCTTTCGAATAGTCCTACAGCTCCGGCAGGACCTTAAAGTCCTAGGTCCTTATAGAGGCTGTGCTGAATATGTTATTCTGGGTTCGATTCCCAGATAAAACAAAATGTTATTTTTTTTTTCAGGAATTTCCATTCGTGTCTCTATTAATGGGATTTAAACATAACTGTTGGTCTAGGTGGTTGCAAGTGCGGCTGCTGATCTTGAGGTCCTGGGTTCGATTCCCGGGTCGGGCAAAGTGTTATTGGGTTTGCCATCTGGAATTTCTCAGTAGGAGCCACGGAGATGGGGTTTGTGCCTGGTTGATGGCAATAGGCTCGCCCCCTGTTACATAGGACTTATACATAACTGGCTAAAAATGTGGGTGTGTAGTGGGTACACCTCTGCCTCTCCTTTCCTTTACAGGCGTGATGTTATGATTTGCGATGTGTGCTCATTATTTATGAAAGTATTTACTGGTCAGCCTTCATAAACTAGTATGAAAAAGTAAAACAGACTTCAAAAACACGAAAAAAGCGAAAAATAACTTTAGCTTTGCTTTAGAAGTCGGTGACTTTTAATCTTTGATTCATTTTTTTTGCCGACGACTTCTGAAGCTAAAGTTATTTTTCTTTTTTTTTGTGTGTTTTTAGTCGGTTATTTTTTTGCAAAAAAAAGTTTTTTATTTTTTCCATTTTATTGGCGTGATGTTACATCATGATGTTGTATAAACAATAAACATCCAAGCGATACCAGCAATCACGTCCAATTTTGCCGTCTATCATTGAAGAGTTCCCTTGTATATCTCCAAAAATCAGCATCATAACTTCACCAAACTAAAACGGGACAACCGCAGAATAATATTCTTCCAAACAAAAAAAGAACCATCAAAATCGGTTCACAATTGGCGAAGATATCGCTGTACATACACACAAAAAAAAACTAGACGAATTGATGACTCCTTTTGGAAATCGGTTAAAAAGAAAGAGTTTATTTACACTCTCGACTATAAAAGAAAAATATTTAGACTTTAATGTCTTCTGACACACGCATTGTGTGGTCTATAGTATAACCACTTTTGTGTGTGCAGTCCAATGTGGCGCTGCTTGTCAAGAAAAAATGCATCGATATGTCAAATTTAATACATTTATTTTAGTTCTGTATTTTCCCGCCTGCATAGTGATAAGTTGTCTAAAGCGTACGCTACAATTTTTGTAAATATTTTTTTTCTTGTCAGCTTAACGAGCAATTTGCATGAGCAAAATAAATTTTCCTGTTTGCATGTCTATATAGTACGATTCCCAGGACAAGCAATTAATGTAGTAATGGAATTTTTCATTAGGAATTCCTTAGTAGTTCCGTCGTATTATTTAAGTAACACCATGCCTGTTTCTCCAAAGGGTAAGGCAGAGATGTATCAATCCCACACCCACATTTCATAAAATATTTTTGTTTTAGTCCTATATAAGAGGAGGCACCAGTAATAGCCTAGTGGTGTTACCATCGGGCTGCCAAGTCATAGGTCTCGAGTTCGAACCCAAGACACCTCTGATTTTTCTGTAAAATTATCACATCCTTCGGTGAAAGAAAACATCGTGAGGAAACCAGCATGCCTGCCAGAGATATGTCTCGACGGCATGTAATGCCAAGTCAGAGGCCCTTGGGCGGCATAAAAACTCTGACACCAGCATAGCTATTCACAACGCTTCGATTCGATTTTCAATTCGGAAAGTCGTATGTCTATCTCGCTCGGTTTCGTAATGTCAAAAAAAGATAGTCATACGACATTCCGAATCGAAAATCGAATCGAAGCGTTGTGAATAAGAAGCCTGGATAAGCACTAACCACACAAAAATTAGACATAAAGAGGAAGCGAGCTAGCCATCAGCCCAGTAAAAATCCAGACTCCGGGAGCTACCTTCTAAGAAATTCTTGGTAAGACAGGTTGTTAATTGGACTATAATCCACCACGCGGGCCCAGTGCGGATTGGTAGATGTCACATGTCTTCGATTTTTTTTTTGTTCTTGGACATGCCGGTTTCCTCACGATGTTTTCCTATACTGTTTTAATATAGAGTACCGAGAGCAGCAGTGGCCCAGTGTTGGCGGCTCCGACTTACGAACAGTAAGTCGTGGGTTCGAATCCAGACAGGCGCATTACTTTGTGTAATTTATTTCATCACCACTGCTCTCAAAACGGTGAAGGAAAACATCGTGAGGAAACCGGCATGTCCTAGAACCAAAAAAATGAAGACATGTGACATCTACCAACCCGCACTGGGCTCGCGTGGTGGATTATAGCCCATTCCCTCTCATAGAGAGGTGGCCGTGTGTCCCAGTAGTGGGAACATAATAGGCTTATTATGCTAAAGGTACTACCATTTATTTCCCTCATTATTGAAAATAATCAGCCTTTTGTGGTCGTCTCCCAGTCTATCTGGTAAGACTGGAAGCCAGCCACAGCATACTTAAGATTAGAATTCCAAAGATAAAAATCCTTTATCCGTAATTTGACAGCTGGTAGTCGCAAATAACTCCTTTGAATAAAAAAATGTGAACGTATGCAGAATATATGTGGGAAAATATATAAATAATAATTATTTATTTAGACGTGTAGTATCAATGCGAGGAATTTTTGTAAATGTGCTGCGCAAGCGCCAATCAGCGGGTAGGGTTGGCACAGACGAGAATTAATAATAGGGAATATGCAAGAAATACAAAACTCTTTTTATTTATTAAAAATGCCTCGTATTGGCGCATAAAACCATTGTGGTACACTTGTTTAAGTTTCTAAAACATCACTTATTTTACAATTTATTGTTTTATGTAGCATGTTTTTGGTGAAACAGAACGCACTCTCATAACGCGTCGTCCTCGATAACGCCGGTAGTGACGTCAAAGTCTATGTGTCAAAAAAACACTTTTATTTGAAAAGTAGTAAAAGTTTCACTAAGATTTTATTATAATATCGTTATCGCAATTTTTGCTTAAATGAAGCACATACAATTAGTAAAATTAGTATAATAAGTCCACAAAATTAGATGTAAACATGGCAGATTGAGGTAAATGACGTCACATCATGGCCGCGACAGTCACGAACGTTTGAACTGACGTAGAAAATTGCAGGAGTTTGATATTATTCTTGAGCGACAAGCAGTAGTTGAACTTAACTTTTAATACTTTTCTTGGATTGATAGTACTGTATTTTATTGATTTAAGTGAAGAAAAAATTACTTTCATATTCCCTATTACGAAAGCTTGGTTAAAATTAGAAAGTATGCCTAGTTTAGTACATCTCGCGAAGAAAATTGGTGCCTTCAACTAATTTATCGTATCGAGAGAAGATGCAGGATTTAACTCATTATAATCACCAGCCTACAGTAGTCCACTGCTGGACATAGGCCTCCTCAATGGCACGCCACTCAACTCAATTCTCGCCAACTCCCATCCAGTTGCTACCAGCCTCGCTGCGAAGATCGTCGCTCCATCGAGCCTGAGGGCGTCCCAACATACGCTTGCCGATATATACGCGGACCAGTAGACTTAGCCAAGTTGACAATCTACAATCGTTAACGCTAATAGAAAACTAACCAAATGTATGGGAATGACATCTATCAACGATAAGTCACGTGGTCAAAATAAACGAATGGAAACTTTAAAGTTTAGTCAAAACTGTAAGTTGGCTACGATTTATATGGGATGTAGGGATCACGATTGTAGAAACGAATACATTTCATTCTATCATTTTGATCGATGTAAACTTGTCTACGAAAGTTTATATTCGCTTGTTTTGACCACGTGACTTAACGTTTACGATTGTAGAAAGAGAATCGATACGAATCGTTTGTAACTTGGCTAGGCTTGCAGGATTTGGAGAGGATTAGGAGAGCCGTATTCAACTAATTATTGTTAATCATTACTATCATCTATATAGGATTTATCTTAGCTTTAATTTGGTCCAAAGATTGCACAAAACAGAAAGAAAGGTTTGCAAGGAAAATGGAGACCCCTTTGCCAGCAGTGGAGCACGCACGTCATAGGATATAGTTGGTGCCAGTTAAGATTGCAAAAGCGGTCATTGACCCACCTACATTTATTAAAGTTTTTAACTTTGAAATCCAAAAATAAGGCTGTTCAGGTCTTGAATCGTCATCTATCGTGATCTTCAACATTTTTTTCTACTGAAAAACGAAGCATGGTTCATTTGTTTTGTTTCGTAAGAAGAGATATTAGGGAAAGGGCAATGACCGCTATTGCGATCTTAACTGGCACCAATTATAGCAAACAAAAAGAGTTAGGTTACGCTTCCAGTATCTGGATGCAGTTATATTTAATTTAAAAAAAACATAAAAGCCAAGTCTGTAACTCTCGTGTAAAGACCTTTTTTTTCCTTTGGGCAGCATAGACAATATTTGTTCTTTTTAGTTTGTTGTTGGAACAACTATTTCGATAGGTGGTTTTTGACCTGTTTTTTAAACTGAAAATCATAGCTTCACATTGTAACTTGCTTTATTAGCACTAATCAATATCAAGAAAACTTTTTCAAACTCACCAATTTAAAGACTTGTTTTTAACTCACAATTCCACAGCTCGGCAACCCTATCCCCCTCCACCAATCAGCGTCGCGGCCGCCGATCTATCACCGACCGGCGCGCGCGCAAACCAAAATAAAAACAAACGGCGCGCGATCTGGGTGGCCCGCAGGTTATATATCAATTTACAATATTCACTTTTAATCAGGGTAACTTGACTTAGCAGGCTAAGGAGTCAGTCGGAGTGAGGTTTTTGCGATGTTTTGGGGTTTTTGGTAAGCAAAAGTGTTGGTTTTGGGGTAAAATGTGAGATTTTATAATACATGAGAATAGAAGGATGATAGAGGAGAGATTCCCAGGTCGGTGGATTTTTCCATTAGGAATTTCTCAGTAGCAGTCACGGAGTCTGGATTTGCGCTCGGTTGATAGCTATAGGCTCGCCCCCTATAGCATGCGACTTAAACATAACTGGTGAAATGTGGGTGTACTATTAGGTACACCTCTGCCTTACCCTTTGGGTTTACAGGCGTGATGTTATGTTTTATTTTTTGTGAGATTAGACCATGATCTTCTTAGAGTGTCGATGACAATCTAGAATAGATTCAGTTCAGTTGGGGTTTGTCTCCACCGATCACAGTATCAGATCACGTTAGCCACGGATCACGGCGAGTTGTATCCATTGATACCGTTATCCGATTTTCTCGTTATCGTGTTACCCACTGATCACGAATTCCGTGGTGACAAGAAATAAAATTAAATATTTTGTGCTTTAAAACAATGTAAG
Organism: Xestia rhomboidea; assembly: GCA_963853795.1. NCBI lineage: Eukaryota > Metazoa > Arthropoda > Insecta > Lepidoptera > Noctuidae > Xestia > Xestia rhomboidea. The sequence goes on from OY970783.1 coordinate 2,924,123, forward strand.
CAAAGTATATTTCCCGAGACAGATGGATATCATTCGTGCGCATTCTCATTTAGCGCGACGAGTTTGGCACTTCCAGTAGCGTCCATGAGCTCCTGTGATGTGCAGACAACAGGATATGCAGCACACAATATCAAGTGTCCCATCGTTTTTGGAACAGCACCACATTTACACTCCAGAGCAGAGTCATCTGGCTGCGGGACTGTTCGAAAGAGATACCGTGGCCCCGGAACACAAAGGGCCATGAAGGAACATGGATGGGTTTTAGTCAGTAAAAGTCTGACAATTCCTCCCGCTCCGCCCAAAGCGGGAGGAATTATTTGATGATTTCCCATCCGAAAAAGAGAGCAGAGTCATCTGTGAATCTCCACCTGAAAAGGTTTTCCTTGCTTCGGTCAACCTGTGTCCAGGAATAGATCTTGATGGTAAAAATATCAGTTAAAGTTAGTTAGCAGTTGTGGCTCAGTGATTACGCCCTCGTCGATGGTTCAAACCTAGGCAGGTATTGTGTAATTTACTATACAGGGTGTAAACGGGCCCTTCACAAAGCCGTCAACCAAGCATTCTGTACATCAAACTAAGTAACTTTCATTTAAGGGGACTACAGGAGCTAAACGCGAGTTTTATAATTCCTGAAAGTATATGATTCACTGCAATAAAAAAAAAATTTAATAAAAAAATATATGATATTCTTCAGGATTTCAGCTAGTATAATAGTGTTTTGAAAACATAATACAACTAATTTTACTCGATAAAAAGAATCACGAACGTATCTCTAAAAAATTCTTATAACGAGTAAAAACCATACTCAAATACATGTGATCATTCTGATTTTTTGGCAAATAATTCTACAAGTAACATATTAGTATCACCGTGTTTTATTTTTTTAGTCCAATCAATAGATTTTTTGTAAATCGCAAAAAACCACTAATTTCGCACTATTCGGCCCGCAGTGACTGACGTAACAGCCACTTTGTAGTGCAAACTGATTATAACTTTATTCTAACAGTATTTCAAACGAAGTTTGAACCACCACAATGAGAGTTGCTAATTTAGCTCCTGTAGTCGCCTTAATAGTCCAGGGGTCGTGAAGGTATTTAAATACCGTAAAGTTAAAACATTAACGTAAATACGTCGATTTTTTTGTCGAAAATACAATTATCCTATAAAATTTTAGTTAAATTGTGTTGTTGTATACATTCCTATAATTATGAAAATGAGAAATCTTATAATAAAAATTCTTCAAGGCTTCAATAATTCATCAGCAAGTTCTACTTGAAAATAAATCATCTTTATACTTAGTTTGTATGATTATTTCCAAAATTCTTGTCCATTTCTGCCAATAGATAGCTTTCCAGTTTGAAAGCTGCCATTTAATTAAAATTAAGTTCAAATTCGACACACTAAGCTGTCATTTATTGGCTTCACAGTTTTCTTCCGCAAGTAATATTATCTAAAAACATATAATTAAAGCTTACTAAGCTCTTTCGCTTTACAGATAAAGTAATGAAGCTTATAGAAAACACTGAGGGTTAATTGAGGTGCCTTTTATATCTTCACCGTGACTGTGAGAGAGATAATATCCAAGTATGATTTCTGCTGACCATTGATTCTGTAAAACCGGTGTCACACCACACCACTAGCTATAATTTGAACAAGGTGACGTTCTGAGTAAATCTGAATGAAGCTGACACAGAAGCGTCATGCGTAGTAGTTCTCGCGGCCCATCCGCCAAGACGATAGTATCACATTAGGCTTACGGCGGTGTTTTTAGTGGGTGCAAGCCCCAAATAACCAAGCCGTTTCCCCGGACGGTGCGTATTCATTGAAGGCACTTCAAATAAATTGGGATGAAGACAGAAAGGAAATGATGATTTGGACTTTAGAAGTTGGCAAAGGAATGTAATGTGGAATTGTGGACAGTCAAAGGGCATAGTTTATTAAACAATGTCTGACTTAACTCGTTTAAACTCTGCGTAAGAAGAATTTATTACAGTATATTAATAGTATACAAAAATTATCTATGTAGTACTAGTATTAAATCAACTATCTGGTGTCCATGACACAAGCCTCGTTGCTTAGTGTGGCACTAGATGGCGCTGTGTGTTAATGTCCAGCGTTATTTATTTATTTTATTTTTATAATATAAAAATAAAATATTATTGCTGTGTGTAATGTCCAGCGATATTTATTAATTTTTTACTAGCGGACGTCACGCAGTATCACCCGCGTAGTTCCCGTTCCCGTGGGAGTACGGGAATAAAATATAGCCTATGTTACTCAGTAAAGACGTGGCTTTCGAATGGTGAAAAAATTTTTGAAATCGGCGCCGTAGTTTTTGAGTTTATTCATTACAAACATACACACAGAAATACAATTTCCTCTTTATAATATAAGTGTAGATTTATTATGTTCTTACTTTCCCGATATCGCTTCGCAACCGCTCAGCTTCCTCTATCCACAATCCCAAGATCTTATCTCAACTTCAGATCAATTAGATCGATAACACACCTTTGACAACCTCCATATTTGACAGTTTTGACAGGTCTGACAGTTCTGACATTCTTGACAAGTGTCGTGACAAGCGCGTGCTAGCATGTAAGCAATTATTGTAACATGCTCTGTGCGTTTATGACTTTATGATTGTGAGCAACGGTGGGTCAGGCTTGGATTTTGATGGGTGACCCGGTTGGAAGTAGGTTAGGTGAAGGGATTTTGCGGATTTATGTATACAGGGTGTAAACAAAACCTCATTATCCTATACATCAAACTAAGTAACTTTACGCAAAAATCACTGCAAGGGAACGACTTTTTTTTTTGGGTGAAAAATCATGTTTTGTGGTAGAACTCAATGTAACGCACTCAAAACATTGTGCTGATGGATGAATTGAATAGTACGGGGGTCGTGGAGGTGTTTAAAGCAAAAAAACTTGCATTAAAAAAAAAACTTGTCTAGAAATTGGAACTTTGACCTCCAATATCTCCGTAACTAGAAGGTTCCCAGGTATAGTGTAGAACAAAAAAATGATCGCAATGACGGGGAGAACATGTGCCTTTCGGCTTCGTTAAGAGGTTTCTTACACCCTTTATTTAGACTAGGAAATTATCTTCACGCTGACGTATCTTGGATTGATAAATCAGTTTTAATTATTATAAACATGAAAATGGTAACCCGTTTATTGCTAGCAAACGTGACAGCCTGATCAGTGGTTCTTATAGGTTTGATTCATAGATCGGAAAAGTGATACGTTTTGGGTTTTTTTAGTGAATTCTGAATAGCATACAAGAATTTGACAATAGACCTTAATTAAGTCTGTAATGGCAGATAATTGATGAAAAAACATTGATAAATATTCGGAACATTCTGATTAATAATCTGGATCCTCGTAATCTGGATTTATGCCCAGCTGACTGTAATAGATTCGCCCCCTATGACATGGGTCTTAAACATGACTAGCGAAATGTGGGTGTACTATTAAGTAGCTATACCTCTGCCTAACCCTTTCGGGATTACAGTCGTGATGTTATGTTATGTTACAGAGAGGAACAATGATATGTCAAGTGACATTTGTTCTCACCAAAACCCAGTCTCAATTTCATCCGTGAAAAGTAATTTCGAACTTGGAACACAACAGTGCAAGCGAGATAGCAAAACCTTTCTTTGCGATTAGAAAGAGATGGGATATGTAGAGGTCATAGGTGGACGCTTGAAATGGCGATATACAGGTTGCACGAGTGCGAAAGAGATGGATATCGCGAAAAGGATAATGATAAGTGAAAAGCATAGATTATTTTGGTGACAGAAGTGATTTTTAAGGTTAGGTGGAAATAGTAATCTTAGAAGAGCAGCAGTGGCCTAGTGGTGGTGGCCCCGACTTACGAACAGTAAGTCGTGGGTTAGAACCCAGACAGGCGCATTACTTTGTGTAATTTATTTCATCACCGCTGCTCTCAAAACGGTGAAGGAAAATATCGTGAGGAAACTGAGATGTCCTAGAACCAAAAATTCGAAGACATGTGACATCTACCTATCCGCACTGGGCCCGCGTGGTGGATTATATGTATGGGTACCTATAGGGTGGAATTTTTCAACGCCACCTGAAGGGAAAGTACTCGAAATACTGGAGATAGCAAATTTTACTCAAAGGAAACATTCCTTTATTTTTCAAAAGAAACAAATCTGCATTCACAGATTTTCGAAAATTCGCTTGCCAGACTCGGGTATCGAACCGTGATGGATCGACTAAAGTACGAAAAAATTACATTCTGTACCTCCCCTCCAGTATTTATAGTACTTCCACTCCAGGTGTCATTGAAAAATTCCACCCTGAATATAGCCCGTTCACTCTAATAGAGAGGTGGCCGTGTGTCCCAGCAGTGGGAACATTGGCTGATGATGATGAATAAGCTTAGCCTGTAGTGATAATTGGTTGGTATGGGCGTGTGATGCGGAGGAATGAGGAAAATGTCGTGAGGAAAGTTTTGAGTAGGGATTTGGATGGGTATAAGAGTAGAGGAAGACCAAAGAAATAATGGACGAACTGTGTGAGTGATGATATGGCAAGAAAGGACGTGAATAACAACAGCAGCTTGGGACGATCTTCAGGTAAAGCTGCGCCTGCCTAGGTTGGTTCATGGATGGGGGACCACCCACTACATACCGAGTTTCCTCCGTGCCTCGGAAAGCACGTTAAGCCGTTGGTCCCGGCTGTCATTTGTAGATCTTTGACAGTCGTTACAGGTAGTCAGTGGCCCGAAAGTCTGACAACCAGTTTTACCAAGGGGTATCGTATTACCCAGTACTAACTGGGTTGTGGAGGTCAGATAGGCAGTTGCGTGAAAATACCGGTATTATACAACTCTGTACTCCAAAACCCAGTTAGTACTGGGTAATAATATGATACCCCACGGTAAGACTAGGATTTAATCAATAGGTATACATATTTACGTAAATAAAACCAGTAATTTACAGCTGTTGAATGTAAAACACATCATAATCATATTCATAACAACGCTGCTGTATTTATAACAACAGACAAAAACAAACATTCATGCCCCAAACCCCAAATACCGGCGCGTGCCGAAGGACGGCGGTCCTTAAATCCGTTCGCCACTGTACGAGTCTCTAGGAACGCCCCAAATTACGGTACGGGACCCATTCTGTAGAGTCAGTAGTAATAGTTATAGACACAAATGATATTGATAATTTTTTGTCAAATTGAGACAAAGTCAAAAGAATGATAAGACCAACAAGGTAAATTTATTAGTCATCTAGATGAAGCAAAAATAAAACAAAAATAAAACTATTATATCCATACTTCCATACTTATTTCACAGAATACATCTTCTAATTTTACTTCACTACATAGTATAAAACAAAGTCGCTTTCTCTGTCCCTATATCCCTATGTATGCTTAAATCTTTAAAACTACGCAACGGATTTTGATGCGGTTTTTTTTAATAGATAGAGTGATTCAAGAGGAAGGTTTTAGTATATAATTTGCGGGCGGGCGAAGCCGCGGGAATCAGCTAGTACTACTATAAATGCGAAAGTTTGTGAGGATGGATGGATTGTTAGGTACTATTTCACACAAAAACTACTGATCGGATTTGAATGAAATTTAGCACACAGTTAGTTTATAACCTGGGCTAACCCATAGGATACTTTTTATCCCGGTAGTATGATGCCGTGGGACAATTATCTAACTCCACGCGGGCGAAGCCGCGGTCATACGCTAGTATTGTTCCCTTTTCACGACTAAACGGCTGATCAGACCGTCATGTAATTTGGTAAGGAGATTGATTTTATCTTGGGGAAGGATACATAAAATTGTACACGCGAATTTAACGAAATTTCGGGCAACAGCTAGTTTTATAAACATGTCAATAACTTAGTTTTCTTTTTAATATGTAAAGTAAACTAAATTCCAAATTCTGAGTTCCCAATGAGGACTCGCCTTTTTAATTTATTAAAACTTATATCTGCATAATTCTATTTAAGTATTTGTTTAGTTCATTATTTATTTTAATTAGGTTGTACCTACACACATTAAACAACAAAAGAAAAAACAACACGATTCCTTTTATTTTATTAAAAGTCTATTAATCATTTAGGTACTTCTTTTTTAAACTAAAACTTTTTAAGTATCGGCACATTGCCAAAATGTACTTAGGTATTTTTCCAAAGAGAAAAAGATTCACTTAAAAAAAACTTTTTCCTCTTTCAACATAGCTCTAACACCCTTTTCAAATAAACCAAACAATTACAAATTGTAGACATCGCAAGCGCCGTATTTCCTTTCAAAACTCATACCGAACACTTTTGTATACAAAACTCCTTTTCCTACTCAAAAACAAGAAAGAAACTTCAAAAAGGCGCTTCATTTCAGCACTCAAGCGCAATCAAAGTACTTCAGATCTATGATAGTACAAATTAAGCGAATCTTCGACAATCTACACTTACTCTTTGACAGCCAAACTTCAAGAGAGAAAGAGAGAACAATACTACAGAATGTAAATGTAAGAGCGAGAAAGCACGTCCCGTTTAGACCACCCAAGTCGACGCTTGGCATCCGACAAACTATTCAACTCCGCCATTACAATCTTGATAGTTTTTTCTTTTTAATTAAATTTTTTTCGTTGTTTATTTAATAAGCGAATTTTGATGTGCAATCAAAAGTCACAATTGGTTTAGCAAAGTCCGGGTATGATTCCAGTTTGGGGTTTGTAAGTTTTTCGTGGTCATTATTCGTCTTAATTGAGATGTTTTTGTCATTCCAATATTTAGGTATGTGAAAATCCAACAGTATTTCAACAGATCAACTTTTGATTAACTTTTTCAACTGATCAACAGATCAAGATATTTTTCAACGTGTAGAAAAGAGAATATTAGGTAAAGGTAGGTACTTTTTTTTTTTTAAAACAAATCGAATATGTATTATACAGATTCGATTTGTTTAAAAAAAAAAAAAAAATTGATAACAGCTAATATTGTATTTTTTTGTAAATAATGAAAACAATAATGGCGTGTATGCTGAAAAAAAATTTTTTCTTTAAGTATATAAGTTTTTATTATGGGCTATGGGTATCATTATATCATATCATTTAATGAACTCAATTTTTACTACCTAAGTAATGGGTTTAAAACACAAGACCATCATTCGTTAAAGGAAAATAAATTATTACACTACTTTGCGTCTATACCTAATAATCTTAATGATATGCTATAAAAAGTTCATCAAATTGCTTTTATTGATAATTCAAATATTTATATTAAGCATCGTTAAAGATTGCTTGTAGCATTTGCAAATCATTATTATTACAGCTTATTGCAGAAATCAAGTTTTTAACCTGTTTGTCTGTCTGTTATCTTTTCACACCTTAACGGCTGAACGAATTTCAATAAAATTTGGCTCTCATGTAGACCATGACCTGGCTTAGGTTTTATTTATCTACTTATATGCTAAACCCCGGAAATGAACATACCTAGGATCACTATCGGTAGTGTGTTCCCTTGGGGTCATTATCTGAGTAGCCTTTTCCCACTATGTTGGGGTCGGCTTCCAGTCTAACCGGATACAGCTGAATACCAGTATTTTACATGGAGCGACTGCCTATCTAACCTCCACAACTCATTTAGTACTGGATAGTGCGATACTCCTCGTAAGACTGGTTGTCAGACTTTTTGGGCCACTGACTACCTGTAACGACTGTCAAAGATCTACAAATGACAGCCGAGAACAACGGCTTAACGTGCTTTCCGAGGCACGGAGAAAACTCAGTATGTACCTAATGGGTAGTCACCCATCCACAGGCCAACCTAGGCAAGCACGGTTTAACCTAAAGTTTGACCCGAGTGGCTGTTATTATTAAGCCACGAGCTCCTCTGTGTTCCCTCGGCGTACAATCTCCAAACGAGCAAATCCGCCGGTAAAAGTTAGTAACCAATCAAATTCATCTGTTAGTGATGATTATTAACGTAATTTCAGAATCATTGAGTCTCCTTATAAAGACTTTTACTGGTTGATAGTTATGAAGACGAAAACGATTATGATTAAATGATTAGTCACTCGATTTACCTCAAGTATCAAGTAAGTAGGTCGCAGTAATTCGGTTGTAATAGTCTAGAGGTTTGCACCAATACATTTTTTGATCTCAACCAATGATTGTACTTGCACTGAACGATTTAGTTTGTAAATATACGAGAGAAAAGTTTGTGCGGGCACGTTGCCTTTGGCAGGTGAAAACGAAATGCACTGAGTTTTTGACTTAGCTTTTAGCGATACTATTTGTACAAAAAAATATAAACGGTAGATAGGTAGGTAGACTTTAATTCACATTTTCTTCAGTTATATATTAATAGAGACTGGTGAAGAGGCTATGGGCAATTTGGAAAATTGTTTCTGAGTGATAAGAGTAATTTTAGACTCGTTTTATGTGAAATGCGATCTGATAGCACTGATTGAATGACATGGACCATTTGGCTAGCTGTTACAATAAAACATTCAATAATGTTGACCAATTCACATTTACCTTTTCCAGAGCGTACTGTGGAAACTAGACTGGCAGAGTAAATCAAGTAAATAATGCAGAAGATAAAATTAAGTACAGGTTACCGATTAAATTACCATTCATCAACTTCCTGCCCTTATCTCATTCTACTCGGGGTCGTCGCAACACGTTTTCTTCTTCCATTCTCCCCTGTCCGACGTCACGGCATCATTTACTCCTTTCTCTTTCATATCATTCCTCACACAATCCATCCATGTTTTCTTAGCCCTTCCTCTCCCCAAGATTAAATTACCAATTGCTATTTCTCATTTTCCTTACATAAACAAAATCCACTTATCCTAAAAACAAACGTCCCATACCCGCCCCAACTCTCCCCCCGTGTGTTTCCACCCACAAATGTTTGCTTAGCGCCTCCTTAGTTCATTTTTAATCCAAAGTATATTATTGATAAATAATCGATTGATGTGGATGCTGAGTGGTCCATCAGCAGTTAATGGGATGCATCCGCTAAACACTAAATTGTTTGTGGTTATTAGTAGTTGGTAAATAAAGTAGATTTTCTCTTGTTCTGGGTGTAAAGGGGTAATTCGTTCAATCTTGCTCGAGTAAATATAAATTTCTTCACGCGATAATTTTAATATAATAAATAGCGAACCCTTCACGAAGCTGTCAAACAAGTATTCTGTACAGCAAACTAAGTAATTGTACGCAAAAATTACTACTGGAAAACGACTTTTATTTTTGAGGTGAAAAATCACGTTTTACGGTGAGACTCAATGTAACACACTCAAAACATTGTGCTGGTGAATAAATTGAATAGTACGGGATGCACTGAATAGACGTGAAGGTATTTAAAGTAAAGTTAAAATCTTAAAAACCTGTATCACTATCACTACATATTATAAAACAAAGTCGTCCGCCACATCTGTCCCTAAGTATGCTTAGATCTTTAAAACTACGCAACGGATTTTGATGCGGGTTTTTTTATTTAATAAATAGAGTGATTCAAGAGGAAAGTTTTAATAAATAATTTGAGGGCGGGCGAAGCCGCGGGCATCAGCTAGTTTAAAAAAAAACAATTGACTCCCTATGTGTCCGTAACTAGAAGGTAGCTCTTTAGTACTGATCCCATATAGGCGGATCCCGCGAGATCAGTCGACCTAATGCTAGATCAAAAACAATAAGAATACCGCAATGACGGGTTTGTCTCCACCGATCACAGTATCAGATCACGTACGGGGAGAACAAGTGCGTAAAATTGTATTAAGAAGTATTAAGAAATTAAATATTGGGTGTAAAACTTTAACGAAGCCGAAAGGGCTTCGTTAAACTTTTACACCCAATATTTAATTTCTAATGAAATAAATAGTACCTTTGTGCTCTTCTATCTGAATGTAATGTCCTGTTAAGTGTTCTGTGTATACATAAATAAATAAATATACAACTTTGAACTAACCATTTTGCAAAACGTAAGAAATTTCGCGGGCTACCTTGATGAATTTTCTCTTGTACCAATAATAGCACGGTATATATTTATGAAAATCTATTTAAATTTTGGCTTATTATGAAGAAGAAGATGACATTATATTAGCGGTAACGATGATGGAAAAAACAGCAGGCTTAGCCAAGTTGACAATCTACAATCGTTAACGCTAGTAGAATGACATCATCTCAACGTAAAATCACGTGATCAACACAAACGAATAGAAAATTCGTAGACAAGTTTACATCCTTCAAAATAATAGAATAGAATGTTATCGTTTCTACAATGCTGATCGCAATACTCTTTGGTAAGAACGCTCACCATAGACTAAAGTGTAGTTTTTTTCTACAGACATTAGAGAACGAGCGATCGACTCAGTCGTGTCAACTTGGCTACCAATTTAGCGCTTTCTACAATCGCTTACGCCGAGGTGTTTATGATTGTAGAAAGAGAATCGGTATGAAACGTTTGTGACTTGGTTAGGCCTGCTGAAATGTATTGGTTTGACATAAGCTACCGAAAAGCCCATGTCAGTCCTCTGCGAAATTCGATAAAGAAACATGAGAGGTTTCGGGAGCTATGGGGTAAATGACACACCAATCAATCGAGATACTTTTTAAGAGCTGTCAAAACGCGGTACTCTCATAGATTTTGTATGGCAATAGCAAACTGTGACGTCACTGTTTAGTCAACTCAATGACTCAACTATTTATTGATTTCAAAGCAACTAAAAATCGAATTTGGCAATTAATTGAAAATAAATCGGGTTTTCAGGCTCAAAATAAAGTGTTTTTTTTAGAGATTGGTGTCTTGGAATTATGCTTAGCTAGACCCTCAGAATGCTAGTTCTCGTACTAACAAAACCGTTTCAAATTCAAACTCGCAATCTCATCTCAGTGACATTCAAAGTCGTAATGATAGTTACAGATACAGTCAGAGTTTTGCATGTGAACTTTCTTAAAAATCGGACGTAAAGGACGTCATCGTTGGAAAGGATATGTCGCAAGAATGGGAGAGACCAGAGGACCCAAACGTTTACTTCGCAAAACCAGACGGACGGGGTATTTGAGGCCGGCCCAAGCTCAGATGGACCAAGATTTAAAAACTAACGGAGTGAGGAATTTAAGGTAGATGCTCCAGGGTAGCCCGCGAAATTTTCTTACGTTTTTTCAATTTGCAGGTCAGTGTCAGGTTGTATGTTGATTAAAATATGATTCGCGGCTGTAACACGTATGTAGTTATAAAATTATAATCATCAAAATCATCAATACAACCCTCCAAGCTCATAAACGTGCAGGAATGACTTTGACCTTGAAAAAGTAATTCCTGCACCTTCACGAGCTTGGAGCCTTGCTTGGACCCTGGAGCATCCACCTTAAGAGAAAAAGACGGAAATAGGGAATACATTCAAGTATTTACGAGCAATAGACGAGACATTATGAAGAAAATCGTAATCCAATATATGTTACTTACTACCTAGTAACAAGTCACTCTGCCTACTGTCATACGCCCCGTATCGTATTGTCAGGTAGCATTCATGTGTCAAATTCAAAAGTGTTCAAGATCAAAATTTTTGTATGAAAATATACCCAATGTCCGCTCTAATAGGTTATTTTGGAGAAATATACTCCACTATGCTCAGACCCTCGGGAATCGCACCTCAATAATAAAAGTAGCATTTCACTTGTGCCAATATCAATTAAATTGTGTAGGTTGGTGGTGCGCTATGATTAATTAATAATAGCATTATAATTTTGGCTTCATTACGAAAGCAACTATTTCTATTAATTTGCAGCTTCCTCATTAAGAATGATAATATCATTTTAATATATAGGTAGGTTTCGATAAGTATCCAGTCGTCTGTTTTTGTTCATAATGATGAATCATACCATTAAATGATTTGAGACGTAACGATATACGATATCAGTAGTTATAGTGATGACTGATCAGTGCCAAAATTAGCAAAAAGGAACTACTTATTTGGGAATCACTATGGATATGGTTATCCATAGTGATAATCAACATGCCTGGTAGATATTTCTCGACGTCATGTAAACGCCAAGTGAGAGGCCCATGGTCGGCATAAAAACTCTGACACTATCGGCTTGTACACACAAACACGATACGACGTCGCATCGTGCTACAACGTGGCATCATCTCACGATGCGACGTCGTATCGTGAGAATCTACGACATCGCAACGTGGTACGACATCGCAACGTGTCACGATTTCGTCGGTCGCAGTAAATTTTGAAAAATGGAAACACTATACAAATAACAAATGAAAGCGGCACCGGCGAAAGATAGTTTCAACGACGTCGTACCGTGCAACGTTGCACGTTGCGATGTCGTATATTCCCACGATACGACGTCGCTTCACGTTGCGACGTCTTATCGTGTTTATGTATACAAACCGAGGTTAGGCACTAACTACACGTTATAGAATAAGATCAAAATATTATCAAAGCTACTCTCCCGAACATTTTAAATCACAAACAGTTAATGATAACTATGAGTGATGTGGTGAACAGTAAGTAACCGCTAATGGGAACTTAAACATCCGTTTAAATACTTAGTGGCTTCTTGAACGAGCGATCACTATTAATAATCTGAGTCATGGTTCATTGATGGACGGTATGACTGCTAGGTTTGATTCCCAGGATTCAAATAACTTTTAAGTCAGAAAATATTGGAAACTAGTTTTTGCTCACGGCTTCGCTCCCGTTCTGTACGGAAATGAATTCACGGGAACGTTTTAAATGTAACATAGGACACCCTGGTTGTCATACTTTTAGGCCACTGACTACCTGTAACGACTGTCAGAGATCTACAAATGACAGCCGAGACCAACGGCTTAACGTGCTTTCCGAGGCATGTAACAAACTTGGTGTGTAATGTGTGGTCACCAATCCACAGACCAACCTAGTTAAGCGTCGCTTAACGAGCGAGCTCCTCAAGGTCAGTAAATAATCGTAATCCGGCTGCCAAATTAATCACTAATCACCACTCTAAACACAATCACCAAAACCACACTGTGTATGCGACTGTTTGTCTAGTCTGTCGCTATTTAAAGTTTATATTGCTATAATGTCTTCACTAACCGTCAAACCAGGCTTGTGAACACTAATCACCACTCCAAGCACAATCACCAGTAGGTACCTCAGCAAGCGTGCAATTGGATGTCGAGTAAGTCGCTATATAATGTTCACAGCATCACAAAGCCACCAATCAAAGCTTGACATTACCTCTCCATAATCACCACTCTAAGCACAATCACCACAGTTTGGTCTGTGTGTGCGATTGGTTGTCGAGTCTGTCGCTATATAAAGTTCACAGCATCACAAGTACTTGACATCACCACTCTCTTATCACCACTCTAAGCACAATCACCACTGTTTGGTCTGCGTGTGCAATTGGTTGTCGAGTCTGTCGCTATATAAAGTTCGCAGCATCACAAGTACTTGACATCACCACTCCCTAATCACCACTCCAAGCACAATCACCACTGTTTGGTTCTGCGTGTACAATTGGTTGTCGAGTCTGTCGCTATATAAAGTTCCCAGCATCACAAGTACTTGACATCACCACTCTCTTATCACCACTCTAAGCACAATCACCACTGTTTGGTCTGCGTGTGCAATTGGTTGTCGAGTCTGTCGCTCTATAAAGTTCGCAGCATCACAAGTACTTGACATCACCACTCCCTAATCACCACTCTAAACACAATCACCACAGTTTGATCTGCGTGTGCGATTGGTTGTCCAGTCTGTCGCTATATAAAGTTTATATTGCTATAATGTCTTCACTAACCGTCAAACCAGGCTTGTGAACACTAATCACCACTCCAAGCACAATCACCAATACCTCAGCATGCGTGTGCGATTGGTTGTCGAGTCTGTGGCTAGATAAAGTTTATTATTAGGGTATAAATTGTCTTCACTGACCATCAAACTGAGACCAGTTTGACGGTCAGTGAAGACAATTTATACCCTAATAATAAACTTGATAGACGTGAACACTAATCACCACTCCAAGCACAATCACCACTGTTTAGTCTGCGTGTGCGATTGGTTGTCGATTCTGTCGCTATATAAAGTTCACAGCATCACAAGTACTTGACATCACCACTCCCTAATCACCACTCTAAGCACAATCACCACAGTTTGGTCTGCGTGTGCGATTGGTTGTCGAGTCCGTCGCTATATAAAGTTTTATTATTGTTATTAATACTGGTCGTTTATTGCTTCTGGACGATTACTGTGCTGGCGAAGCGGGGTACTAGTATGGATAAGACTTAAGTGAGCTGTTTTAATTTTTTCGTTTTTTGGGCAATATTGAATCTTTTTGTTCCGTGGTTTAAATGGACAAATTGATTCATAATCAAATCGTTGAAGTATCGAGCTATATTAATCGATGGCAATTAATACACAAAGTAACTTTTAACCGTAAGGGATATTTGGGGATTACTGATATAAAATAATCTTAAGGAAATCTCTCACTGACTGGTCGACAATTCGCGTGACCCAATTCGCGTGACCAGAGAGCTGGCTCTTTCTTTGGCCAAAGAATTAGCATTGCCATTCAACGTGGCAATACTGCCAGTCTTCTGGGCACGTTTCCGGATGACAGCGATGCGGAGGAGTACTTTGACGCCTATTGACGTCGTTGTATATATTATGTAGGTACTTACGTCTAGTTTTTATTTTTGTAATTATATAGAGTTCTAGTTGTAGTATGTATATAATGTAAATATGGTTTATTAATCACAATATATTATTAAAAAGATAATCTTAGAATAATTTAACCTCTTATTACTTTCACTATCTCCAAATTAAGCCAATGTAACTAATTATTCCTGAGTGTAAAATTGTGAATGAATGCATGTAAAAATTGAAACCAAACTATGTTCAATTATCATCATCTATAACCACGCATTATTATTTTAATAAAGCTGAAAAAAAAATTAACAACAGACTGGACGCCTACATACAGATTGGTCGAAAAAAAGCAGCCTTGTTTTCACAAACAAAAATTCCACTAAGATTTCCATACTAACTTTGCTCGTCGCATCCTCTCTACTCCAACGCTGCGCACGCGGCGACCGCGTCGTGTGTGGTCCGCTACGGCTCGGAGTATGCTCTACTTGCGTTTTAGTTTTCACACGAATTTTATTCTATATTTGGGGGGGGAAATTTTAGTATTTTTCGAATAGGAATCTTGTTGGAATATTGTTTTGAGGGGTGGTCTGATGGTTGTGGATGAATAAATTGAGTAACTTAAATTATGTTATCATTATCACGACCTTAATACAACGACGGTGTATATACATAATTGTATAGTTCATACACATTTCGTCAGTTATGTTGGGTTAGGTACGGACAAATTACGAAACGGCACCGGACAATGACGAATACTAACCACAGCAGTAAGTATTTGTATTGAAGTGTCCACATGTATGACCAGTTGAATGAACGTGGACGAAGCGCCAAGAGTATGCAAGAATCGTAGCAAGTGACGTTCTGTAGTTTCTCCCTACCCCCATGGGGAGAAGGCGTGAGTTTATGTAGGAGTATGTGTCTATGTCCGGAACCGAGAATTTGTCCGTATCGGTTTGACTTAACCTTAATAGGTGAGTATAATGAGTGTAAAGAGACCCTTAACAAAGCTAAAAGACACTTGTTCTCCCCGTAAATTTGATATGTTTTGAACAGACTGCCTATCTGACCTCCAAAACCCAGATTCTTTGTCACATTTACGGGTCACTGACTACTTGTCAAAGATCTACAAATGACAGCCGGGACCAACAGGTTAACGTGCTTTCCGATGTACGGAGGAAACTCGCTACGTTATAGAAGCTCACACATCCGCGATATCTCATTTATGCTTTACTTAGTACTTACCACATACACAAAAAAATGACGACGATACAGTGTGTTTGAAACTCGTGTAACGTCACATTTGAGTACATTTTTTACTTAAACGTGACGCCACGTAAGTATCACACTTTTAAAATTGCAATAACTTTTTAAGCACAGAAGATATACTTTCGAAACAAAAAGGACTTGAAAAAGAGTTTAATTTTGTATATAAAAACTTCAAAGAAAGCTGATAAAAATTTCTATAAAACGTTTTTTATTTTAAATCTCTAACTTCTATAGTTAAGAAAAAAAATGAAATTATAAAAGTGTAGTACTTAGTTTTGCAGGTCAGTGTAGATACAAAGAGTAACTTAACTTTAAAACTATAGGTCTATGAAACGTCTGGTTATTTACCAACGTCCAACATTGGATCTAATAATTTTTCTGCACAAAAATAATAATATGTTTGATATAATAACTATCATAACGATGAATTAAAAAAAATACAATTTGCGATGCAGTCATCATCATTTTGACGTTATTAAAGTCTCGATGATTATATCATTATTTATTTGTTAATATCTCGTTTGTTCATGTCTAAAGGGATGTGTGGTGTTAGGTACGCGAATGGATAAAGTAAAAAATGAGTATTTAAGGTGAAATCTGAAAGTGGCGCTGGTGACTGAAAAGTTGTGTGGTGATCGGTTGTCGTGGTATGGACATGTGATAGGGAGGAATGAGGAAAATGTTGAGTATGAATGTAGATGTCTATAAGAGTAGAGGAAGACCAAAGAAACTATGGACGGACTGTGTGAAGGATGATATGGCTAGAAAGGAGGTGTCTGATGAGATGACGAGTAATAGAGAAGTATGGAAGAAGACATGCTGCGCCGACCACAAATGAACGGTTTGACGACCCGAATAGCGCAGCGGTAGTGAGGCCGCCTTACGTTCTTAGGGCCCCGGGTTCGAATCCCGGTTGGAGAAAATATTTGTGTGATGAGCATGGACATTTGTTTCCGAGTCATGGATGTTTATATGTATAATAAGTATGTATTTACAAACAAAAAGTATCTATGTAGTATATCAACGATCTGGTGTCCACGACACAAGCGTTGTTGCTTAGTGTGGCACTAGATGGCGCTGTGTGTTAATGTCCAGCGATTAAAAAAAAAAAAATGGGATAAGGACAGGAGAATGATGATGTATATACGTCTCGAGGTCGCAGGCTCTACAATGCTGGGCAAGGTAAGGTCCTGAGCTCTATTCTCGGGACGAGCAAAGCGACAGAAAATTCTCAGTAGCAGAGTCTGGAACTCTAGATTTGATGGCAATAGGAAATGAAATGATTTATTTGCAAATCACTTTTACACGTCAATATTTTGTTTTAAGAGAACGTTGGCGCCGGCATTTCCTAACTGACTACCCTGAGAAGAAATACCGAAACAAACTCAGGGATCGTGGTCTCTTTTAAAGTCCAGACACTATTATTTGAAATATATAGGCTCGCTATTATAAGAGGACTATTGTAGCTGGCGAACCTTATTATTGTTTTTAAATTAAAATAAACGTCACGACTGTAATTTCCGTAGTAACAGACAGAGGCGTACCTAATAGTACACCCACATTTCGCCAGTTATGTTTAATTTAAGTCCCATGTAATAGGGGGCGAGCCTTTTGCCATCAGCAGGGCACGAATCCAAACTCCGTAGCTGCTACTAAGAAATTTCTGATGGAAAAACCCAACCTTGCCCGAGCCGGGAATCGAACCCAGGACTCCATGCTCAGCGCTTGCCACCACTCGACCAAGGAGGCAGTTATTTAAACTGTACAATAATATAATAGATAACAAAAACAACCTAATTAGTCGGTCAGATAGATTTCCAAAAACTATTGGACACATATTTTTTCTTTTTTCAAGTAAACAAAAAATGAAGACGATACAGTACGTCGAAAACTCGTGTGACGTCACATTTGAGTATTTTTTTTACTGAAATGTGACGTCACAAGCCCCCACTCTTGATCTTTGACATGTTTTATCTTCGTCAGTTTTTATTAAATTGATGAAACAAAAAACACGTAGGTATCCAGAATTTTTCGATAATATAACTGACGGACTAAACAGAATCTTATTTTTTTTAGTCAGTCATCATCCCTATTATTACAACATCAAGGGTGTAAAAGTACCATTAACGAAGCTGGAAGGCACTCGTTCTCCCCGTCATTGCATTTTTTTGTTCTGGACCATACTTGGGAACCTTCTAGTTACGGAGATATTGGAGGTCAAAGTTTCAACTTTTTCACAAGTTTTTTTTCAAACAGGTACTAGGTAGTTTTTATGGTCATAACTTTACTTTAAATACCTCCATAACTCATCATCATCATCATCATTTTCAGCCTGCAGACGTCCACAGCTGGACATAGGCCTCCCCCAAGTGTCGCCACATTGACGGGTCCCGTGCGACTCGCATCCAGCGGATTCCCGTAGCCTACACCAGGTCATCGGTCCACCTAGTGGAAGGCCTTCCAACGCAACGTCTTTCGGTTCGCGGTCACCACTCCAGAACTCTTCGACCCCATCGGCCATCCGTTCTGCGAGCAATGTACCCTGCCCACTGCCACTTAAGTTTGGCAACGGAAGGAAACTCCGAGCATAGCCCTCTCCATTGCCCTTTGGGTGACTTTAAGCCTTCTGATGAGGCCCATAGTGAGCGACCACGTTTCGGTCCCGTATGTAATCACTGGCAACACACACTGGTCATAGACTTTCGTCTTGAGACACTGCGGTAAGTTGGACGAGAGGATACCGCACAACTTCCCGAACGCTGCCCAGCCGAGTCGGATTCGACGATTGACCTCTTTCTCGAAGTTAGACCATAACCCGTGTACTATTAAATGCGTCCATCAGCACAATGTTTTGGATGTGTTACATTGAGTTTTACCGTAAAACGTGATTTTTCACCGCAAGAAAAAAAGTCGTTTCTCAGCAATAATTTTTGCGTAGAGTTACTTAGTTTGATGTACAGAATGCTTGGTTGACGGCTTCGTGATGAGGTGGTTTACACCCTGTATGTACCGCTAGTCCGCCAACTTAGCGAACGATAGATGGATTGTGTGAAATACCTGTTATATGGGGAAAAGGGAGAGCGCTGTTTGGTCAAATTAACATTTTCTTTAGTGAGGAGCTCCTCACCGATGAAAATGTTAATTTCTATAGGCCCTATGAAAAAAAAACCTTGTAAAACAATAACTGTTGCACTTTTAAGTTCCCCCATAAACCATTTCGAACCCCTTTCCTTCAATTTTTAATTGTATTAACTCAAAAACAACCACCGACGCTACAGTTTTCAAATTATCACCAATCTACTGCTATTTGCTATTAGAAGCCGATGTTTACCGAACGCTCCCGATGTTTACCGAGCACGTCCGATGTTTGCCGATCATGATCGACTTAAGGAACACCTTCAATATTTACATTTTTCATGTAATACCGAAGTATTACAAAGTTATATTTGCGGTTCCGTTCATATCAAATTCCTTTACACTTAGAACTGTCGAAACTGTAAACTTAATTTGGTATTTTAGTATGACGTTTCCAAATTTAAATTTACCGTTCGATTTGGAGATAGCTAAAACATTTTGTTAAAGTTTTTGAGTTTCACAGCCGCATTTAGTAAGTTTGTATTGTGTCAATATTAGGTTTAGTTATGCCCATGCATTGTAATGGTGATTATGACTCTTAAAGAGGTGAAAACGTGAACTAATATTTGTGTGCACTATTAAAATATGTAGTTCACGATGTATTTTTAGAAAGTTTTGGGAAAATAAGGGCAGGCAAGCATAAAAATAGGTCTTATTCCACTTAACACACATTTGAATTACTATTTTTTGATGAGAAGTACTCATACATTTTCTTCTTCTTCGTATCACTCTTGTCAAAGCGGTGGCATCATTTTGTCTAGAGTTAATTACTAATTTTTGTAAAAAAAATATAATTTTTTTGTAACGCCCATGCGAACATACTGTTGGATATATAAACTTATAATATAGATCATAGACACTGGTGTTTCCATTTTCTGACAATGGTGGCGCTCTTGTCTTCTCTTTGGTTTTATGCAAACGTCATGTAGTTTGTCCGTATAATAAAATATCGTGTTACTAGAAATCTAACGTGAGTTTTATTGAAATACTGCCGAAACTCCAACACTTAGCTGAAGCGCAGCAGTAGCGAGGCAGACCCAAAACAGCTCTGAAAGCGTTGTTATAAAGGGTGCTGTAGGTTTTTGGCATGTAATTACAATAAGCCCACAGGCTGCAAGTGTATGTACAGTCGTGGCCTTTTCCGCCTGATCAGTTTTTTTTTTTTCGCTTAAATCATGCGGAGGCGCCGAGCCACGCCCCCTTAAAATTTAGGCCTATTAGGAAAGCGTCAATTTGGCGCGCAAAATAACAATAACTCTCGTTTGGCGTGCGCCGTCAGTGCGCTCGGCTGATCGGTATTGCCTTTCATTCATTCATCATCATCATCATTTCAGCCGAAAGACGTCCACTGCTGGACATGGGCCACCCCCAAGTGTCGCTACATTAACCGGTCCCGTGCGACTCACATCCAGCGGATTCCCGCAGCCTTCACCAGGTCATCGGTCCACCTAGTGGGAGGCCTTCCAACGCAACGTCTTCCGGTTCGCGGTCGCCACCCCAGAACTTTTCGGCCCCATCGGCCATCCGTTCTGCGAGCAATGTGCCCTGCCCACTGCCAGTTAAGTTTGGCAATTCTTCGGGCTACGTCGGTAACCAACGTCTCCCGACGTCTTTCGGCTGAAATGATGATAAATGACGTTGGTAACCTTTCATTCATTATTTCCATACAAAGTCAAAAGGGCCCGCCCATTTAACCCCTAGAGACCGTTTCTATGTTGCGAGTGCAAGCTAAAATTTGCTTAGTGGTGATCAGGCGGGAGTGTTCTCAATAGTACATAGAAGGGCGAACCTGCGAAACAGCATATTAGCTCTTAATTTAGATGAAGCTCTCCGCTCCCGTTGTCAGCATGATCCCTGAGGTTAGCCATGACTAGTCTATATACCCTAGGTATTATTCATTTCTTTAAACTGATTCACCCTGTCCATGGAAAAAGTCCGGGCATCTAGCATCACCGGCCTCAAAGACCATGTACGGTCGACCAAGCTACTTATTTGGTTTACATTTTATCATGCAAATTACATTGCAAAATTTAATGTAAACCAAATGGCTTGGTGGAGCGTACTGTCTATATACGTAGGTACATGTACTGTTTTTCATCATCCTGTAGACGATTGTGTATTTTGCCTACCTAGGTTCGAACACACGACCTGCAACTCGGTAAATCGGGATCGTTACGACTGGGCCACTACTGCTACAAACAGTAGGAACAATATTGGCTGATTATGCTTTTATAAGCTCGTGGAGAACTTTGAGGAGCTGGTGGCTAAATTGTTTTAGGTTTTAGTTTGATAGTTTCAGGTTAGTTTTTTCAGTGGCCCGAAAGTCTGACAACCAGTCTTGCAAAGGTGTATTACCCAGTATACTAACTGAGTTGTGGAGGTCAGATAGGCAGTCGCTCCATTTAAAATACTTGTATTCAGCTGTATCCGGTTAGACTGGAAGCCAACCCCAACGGGAAAACACCTAGGGTAGGCAATTATATGATTTTATAATCTACCTTTCATCAACTCCCTCTCAATATCCTCTAAGTACACTCAGTACCTCACGCCGGAGTGACTCACATTAATATCTTAGCGTGTACAAATGACGGATGGGCAGGGATGACAGATTTACTTGCGTGCTATATCATCGAGGGATTTTATTGGTGGTGTACTTGTTGGATCGTGCGGGTTTGCTTGGAGAATTATTAATTATTAAAAAAAAGCAATTAAGGATATCATCATCATCATTCTCTTGCCCTTATCCCAATTCATTTGCGGTCGGCGCAGCATGTCTTCTTCTTCCCTACTTCTCTATTACTCGTCATCTCACCAGAGTGGGACAATATTTATCTAACTTAGTAAAATGCTTGGAGACAAAGCTAAGATTAAGGTCGTACTAGAGACAGAGGACTCATAATTTTTGACTCTTCAATCATCGCCGTATTATCTATGCAATGGTAGTCTATGCAATGGTGGTCTATACAACAGTAGTCTATGCAATGGTGGTCTATACAATGGTAGTTTATGCAATGGTGGTCTATACAACGGTAGTCTATGCAATGGTGGTCTATACAATGGTAGTCTATAAAATGGTCGTCTATACAATGGTAGTCTATGCAATGGTAGTCTATGCAATGGTAGTCTATGCAATGGTAGTCTATGCAATGGTAGTCTATGCAATGGTAGACTATGCAATGGTAGTCTATGCAATGGTAGTCTATGCAATGGTAGTCTATGCAATGGTAGTCTATGCAATGGTAGACTATGCAATGGTAGTCTATGCAATGGTAGTCTATGCAATGGTAGTCTATGCAATGGTAGACTATGCAATGGTAGTCTATGCAATGGTGGTCTATGTAAAGGTGGTAACTGCCCCGACTTGTTAGTATAGGTCGTGCGATCGAACCCAGCCAGGCGCATTATAACTCGTGTACAATATTTCCTCCCCACTGCTCTCAAAACGGTGAAAGAAAACATCATGAGAAAACCAAAAGTTCGAAGACATGTGACATCTACCAACCCGCACTGGGCCCGCATGGTCAGCAGCCACGACAATGTTCCCATTCCCACTCATAGAGAGGAGGCCCGTGTCCCAGCAGTGGGAACATTATAGGCAGAATTATCGCTGATTAAAGAAGACTGGTGAAGACCGTTGGTAATAAAATTGCAAGTATTTTTCTGTAACAACCATTCCCGAGAGGTCTCCTAAATTTTCTTCATCATAGACAGACGAACTCATCATCACCTGCCTAGCCTTTTCCCAACTATGTTGGGGTAATCTTCCAGTCTAACCGGATGCAGCTGAATACCAGTATTTTACATGGAGTGACTGCCTATCTGACCTGCACAACCCAGTTAGTACCTACTGGGTAATACGATACTCCTTGGTAAGACTGGTTGTCAGACTTTCGGGCCACTGACTAATTGACTGACTGGTGATGACCGTTAGTAAAAATTGTAAGTATTTTTCTGCAAGAACCCTTCCCAAGCCGTCTTCTTGGCCTGAAACACAGGTTTAAATAAACCTAGATCGGGCAGGTCGCTACCAAACATTTGAATTCCACAATATCGCTTCTTACAACTGTTAAATATATTTTAGTTATAGTTTACTTTTATGCACTAATTATACCATTGTTTGAGAAATAACACTACTGCACCAAAATGTACACTTTTGTATTACTCTTTAAATAAATTATTCTTATATTCTTCTAAACTTTTTACATCATAGACAGACCAACTATCACAATTTATTATTAGTTATTTAAGTAACACCAGAATGTATTTATAATAGAATGTTTTAGTACGTTTACTGACAGAATCTTTCTCGCGAACTATTACATGTAAGTTATGGCCAGTTTATTTTTGTCTATATTATTTTTAAATATACTGTTGAGGAGAATTATTATGAGAGGGAAGTTACTTATCTTTACAAGCCATCGTTATGATTGATCTTTTAAAGTTGTGTAACTTTTTAACAACCGAGTGATAGGATACAGCAATAATAACTACATTAAGTACCTAGTGACTACCCAATGCTAAATATCGCTGGGCATATCGCTGGACATTACACACAGTGCCATCTAGTGTCACACTAAGCAACGAAGCTTGTGTCGTGGACACCAGATAGTTGATATACTACATAGATACTTTTTGTTTGTAAATACATAATTATTTTATAATACATTTAAACATCCATGACTCGGAAACAAATGTCCATGCTCATCACACAAACATTTGCTCGTACCGGGATTCGAGCCCGGGACCCTAAGAACGTAAGGCAGCCTAACTACCGCTGCGCTATTCGGGTCGTCGAAAACTTGATATGCATGGAAAACTTGGGTTTCTTTGATTTTCTTAATTTACTCTGGAGTTGCAGGAAGGCAAGGTTTTCGCATGTGGCTGGGATGAGAATGCCTAGGGGAATGTGTGGTGTAATACGAATGGATAAAATAATGATAAGAAGAATCTCGTGAGGAAAGTTTTGAGTATGTATATGGATGGCTTTAGGAGTAGAAGAAGACCAAAGAAACGTTGGATGGACTGTGTGAAGGATGATATGGCAAGAGGTGTCTGATGAGAATGAATTATGTAACCGAGATTTTGTAACAATATTTTGATTTAAAAGAGTGTCCATGGAGTTTCTTGCCCGTTCTTCTCCATAGAGATCTACGCTAGGGAATGGGCAACTACAGTACTTTCACAGTTTTTATGTCTTGTGACTGGGACTGTAGCTACATTTAATTTTCATCTTTGTTTCGACAATTCAAAAGTGCCTGTAACTGGTCTACTTGAAATAAATGCTTTGATTTGATTTGGCCTTATGTACTCTGTCTCGTAGACAAAATATTTCTACTACAAAACTGTAAGGCAACCAGTTCTGAGTCTCAATTTTTCCCCATTCCCAACCTTTACTAAAACTTTAACTTTTAACTTTACTAAACATGAGTTGCCATGGCTGACCTGGAAGTCTTTACATAGACTCCGGACCCAGGTTGGCCGCAGCAAGGAAAACCTGCTCAGGTGGAGATTCATTAATGACTCTGCCCGGGAGTGTAAATGTGGTGCTGTTCCACAAACGATGGGGCACTTTAGGGGACTACAGGAGCTAAACGCGAGTTTTATAATGCAAAATAGCATAAATGATTGACTGCAATAAACAAAACCAGAAAAATATATGATATTCTTTAGGATATATGCTAGTATAATAGTGTTTTGAAAACATAATAAACTAATTTTACTCGATACAAAAAATTCACGAACTTATCTCTAAAAATTTCTTTTAACATGTACTTAAAAACCATACTCAAATACATGCGATCATTCAGATTTTTTGGCAAATAATTCTACAAGCAACATATTAGCATGATAGTGTTTTATTTTTTTAGTCCAATCAATAGATTTTTGTAAATCGCAAAAAACCACTCATTTCGCACTATTCGGCCCGCAGTGACTGACGTAACAATCATTTTGTAGTGCAAGCTGATTAGAACTTTATTCTTACAGTATTTGAATCACCACAATTAGAGTTGCTAATTTAGCTCCTGTAGTCGCCTTAATATCGTGTCCTGCGTGTCCTGTTGTTTGTTCATTACAGGAAATGAGGGACGCTAGTGAAAATGCCAATCTCGTCGCCATTTGCCCGTGGCCCGACTCAATTTAAATTGTCTTGTCATCTCAGTATTACCGTATTTCTAACCATACCATTTTTCACACAGAGTTTTGGTATTCTCATACTAGCTAGGGGATATTCATCATAAGTTGTATTACACTATTTTCACAGACAATTTCAAACAAGCAAAAACGTCAATTAGC
Organism: Xestia rhomboidea; assembly: GCA_963853795.1. Lineage (NCBI taxonomy): Eukaryota > Metazoa > Arthropoda > Insecta > Lepidoptera > Noctuidae > Xestia > Xestia rhomboidea. The sequence goes on from OY970783.1 coordinate 2,949,466, forward strand.
ATCAGAACTACAAATAAACAGTCGCCATGTTGAGTACAAAGTATTTGAAGACACATTCGCGGGAACTTCACAGGCAAGATGGTTGACACTCTGCCTGACCGGGAAACGAACCCACGACCTCGGTCCCAGCAGTCGTATTTGCTGCCACTAGACCACTGTGGCAGTTTTGAAATCATTTTGTCACCATTTTTTTTTCTGTAAAGAAAAATGTTGCCCCACATTATGAATTTCTTCTGTATCGTGGGTGCGTTTCCAAACATTTCAACTCACATACACAAACAGCACACACCCGGAACAACCTGTAGGTCATACAAATATTTGCTCCGTGCGGGAATCGAACCCGCGACACGCAGCGCAGCGGCCAATTGCTTAGCCACTACGCCAACCGTCACCCTGTTCACAGCCTTCGACTAGCGACACGTCTTGCGATGCGACTTGTGACGCGACTTGCGACGCGACTTGCGACACTACTTGCGACATACTTGCGACGCGACTTGCGACGTGATTAGCGACTCGACTTGCGACGTGACTTGAGTGCATTTGAATTATTCCCTTTGCGTTTGAACCGTACTGTCGCAAGTCGCCTAACACACCATAACTTCGTCACAGACAATTTCAAAGTTTTCAAACGTTATATATTAACAAGCAAAAACGCCAATTAGCATCAGAACTACAAATAAACAGTCGTCATCTATTTTAGTACAAAGTATTTGAAGACACATTCGCGGGAACTTAAGAGCCAAGATGGATGGCGAAATACCGAACTAATTGGAGCCAAATTTTCTATGTCATAGCTTTTGATATATGGTCGCTTGGTGTGAGCTTAGTAATGAGATTTGATTGAAGAATTTTTTTGAAGAAGAAGATTTCGGGGAAAGTTTATGAGATTTTTAAATTGGAGGCAAAAAATATATAGTATGTGATTTTTTCGAGAACTTAGTGTTGTTAGGAATTAAGTAATTGGTCTCGTTGCTTGTAATGCAATGCTTAAAAATCCAACCGGGTGATAACCTACGTCTCATCTAAACTTCTAGAATCTAGATTAATATTAAAATGAGGTAAAAGTTTGTAAGTTTGTATGTAAGGGGTTATCTCTAGAACTAATAATCCAATTCTAAAAATTCTTTCACTGACAGAAAGCTACATTATTCGTGAATGCTATAGGCTATACATTATATTTATATCATGCATATTAGCCGAGCTATCACATTTCTTGCAGACGAAGTCGCGGGCGACGTGCTAGTCTACGATACATAGAAATCTGAGTACACACCACTTGTCCCGCTTTTAATGCTTTTTCTTCTTCAACCAGTATGTGATGAACTGACAAACACATCTAAACGAAATAAAATTGGGCCCGAATACCGCAGGACTGGAGCCCTGAGACAGCTAGACGGGGTCGCGGCAGACCGAGAAGAAGATGGCGGGACGTCTTGGATGGCTTCCTGGCGAATTGGCGAGAAGAAGCACACCATCGCGAGAAGTGGAAGGAATGGGGGGAGGCCTTTGCTCAGGAGTGGGACAATAAGGGCTAACTAAAAAAAAAAAAAAAGTAGGGTTGTACAGAAGATATACAGACAATCAGCACACACACACACACACACACCGTTATAACATACTCACACACCCACTTTAACTCTTTAGGCACACACACTCTCACACGCTGTATTCTTAGCTCTATTTAAAGATGTTAAATTGTAAATCCTTAATTAGCTGTAGATTTAGTTAAAATAGTTCAGATTAAGATTGTAAAGAGCTGTGGATTTTGAAATAAATAAACCTTTGGCCAACCAATGAGGAGTGTAGGTCTCTTCCAAATCTCTCCACTTTGGGCAGTTTTGTGTCATGGCTATCCAGATTCCTTCGGGCACTTTAATGCTCTAAATGTAGATGGGTATAAGAGTAGAGGAAGACCAAAGAAACGATGGACGGACTGTGTGAAGGATGATATGGCAAGAAAGGAGGTGTCTGATGAGATGACGAGTAATAGAGAAGTATGGAAGAAGAAGACATGCTGCGCCGACCACAAATGAATTGGCATAAGGGCAGGAGAATGATGATAGTAATTGTCACTTTGACAGTGTGGTCAATTTGTACACAGGTGAACACTGCTGTCAAACATTCACGACACCTAGGGAAGACGAAGTTTCTGGTTGTTTTTTTTTTTGTTTTCTGGCTTCGGGAGACACAAACCCACATAGTATTCAATCTCAATTTTTCGGCCTACCTATAAGATGCCGAAAGCCGAAACCGCTACCAAGCTCCTCACTACGCACATCACTATTTCAAAACCTTAACATCACCCCATTTCAAAACGCTCTCAAACTTCAAAGGGCACCATGGCTCAGGAGTTAACAATTATCGCGACATCCGCAGTTTGATTCCCGGTAGAGTACATTTAAATCATGCGGTTCGCTGTAGGCAAGTTTATTTTGATTTATTGTTAGTAGTTTTATTGTATATTCTTCGGTTTGCTGTAAATCAAGATGATTTCTGTTTTCGTAGTGGCATGAACCCCTTATTCCTCGTCGCGCCACCAACTTGTTCCATCAATCGCACGAAAGGAATTGTCATTCCTCGTTGTACCACTGAATGATTACTGCTCTACTAGTAATAAAAATAACCGGCCAAGTGCTTGTCGGGCCACGCGCAGTGTAGGGTTCCGTAGTAGCCCGTTATATTTTAGACTCTGTTCTTCAATGCAAGTCTTCACCCATTATACACAAGCAACTACTTCATCTTAGTCACTTTATAGGATTTATTCTAAGGATTTTGTATTTGGTACAAAATTATCCAACACCCTAGTTCAACGACTATTACTGCTAAACTAATAAAGTTATCTTAACCGCTATAGTTTTCCTTTAAATTTCATGAAATGCACTATCATTATGAATTTTCACAGATTTTTCAAGCCAGCAGTTTAGCTTTTAGAGGGGGGACGTCCTACTGGAACAAAAAATTACACTTTAAAGTTTAATATTTCTTAAATGGAGGAAAACAAAAATCATCCCCACTTCACATGTAGGAGAGCTACACTAAAAAACATATTTTCCAAAGTTTTATTTTGTTGGCGTTACTGATATATGTGTATATCAGTAACGCCAACAAAGGAATAAAATCACTCAATCAATCTCTCTCAATAAAGGCACACCTTTACAAAATTACAGCTTTCTAGTACTAACGGTCTCTTAGCAAAACCTCGGACAGACAGACAGACAGACGGACATGGCGAAACTATAAGGGTTCCTTGTCACGACTACGAAACCCTAAAAAAGTCTAAAGACAAATTTTATTTCAATCATAAATCATGATCTGTCAAATGACCAATTTGGTCGAGACACCATTGTTTAACTATTGTGTCTACTTCGTGGACAGATCAAGGGATAGCATAAAAAAAAATCGATCAAGATAAAAAAACAACAAAATCATAACTTCTACATCAACAAAATCAAAACATCTATCTTGTCAAGTTATCTCAATTTTTCCAAAAAATGACCGATTCTAATTACGCGGTTTACTAGTTCCATTTGTGTTTGTAAAACAAATTCATCTTTTTTTTTGGTACAGTGCAAATATTGCAGGCATATTGTGTTTAAAAGACAACAATTATTTATAGAGTGATATCTTTTTTTTGTTTTTTTTTTCGGATGGGAAATCATCAAATCCCGCTCTAGGCGGAGCATGAAGGAGTGTCAGAGTTTTACTGACTAAAACCCATCCTTCATCGCTCTTTGTGTTCCGGGGCCACGGTATCTCTTTCGAATAGTCCCGCAGCCCCGGCAGGCTTCGGCCCTTCCTTATTGCTGACTCTCTTTGAGGCGCGCGTGGAACACTCCTGCGCCGTCGACACGGCCTGTCGTCATGAGACGGACGGACGGCGAGCTAGCCCATAGCTCCCCGTCCACATGCCCATGGAGTGATATCTAAAGGGGAATTAAGTAGAGCTACCTTCACTGCATGTATCTGCATTCAGTGGTACGACGAGGAATGACAATTTCTTCTCGTGGCACTGGTGGAACAAGTTGGTGCCACGACGAGGAATAAGTCGCATTAAGGTGGATGCTCCAGGGTAGCCCGCGAAATTAAAACTTTCTTACGTTTTTTGCAATTTGCAGGCCGATGCTAGGTTGTATGTTGATTAAAATATTCCTCGCGACTGCAAGACGTATGTAGTTACAGAATTATAATCATCAAAATCATCAAAACAACCCTCCAAGCGCATAAAGGTGCAGGAATTACTTTATCAAAATCAAAGTCACTCCTGCACCTTGCGCGGGCTACCCTGGAGCATCCACCTTAACGGGGTATGGTTTCAACATAGTGAGGGTTGAAACTTGGAAAACTATACAAGTTACTGTAGGTAAGTCTAGTAGTCGCGATCGCGACACCTGAGCGTGAGGTCCTGGGTTCGATTCCCAGTTCGGGCAAAGTGTTATTGGGGTTTTCCATCAGGAATATCTGTGATTGTGTTTTTCTTGTTGATGATGATGAATTTGTGACCGGTTGATGGCAATTAGGCTCGCCCCGTATTATATGGCAAAATGTGGGTGTACGATTAGGTTCTCTAATACACTTTTTATCCCTCGGGGAAATTAAAATTAATGACTGGTCCTGGGGCCGACTACCCTGTATCAGGCAGTATCACTTTTTAGATACTCTTCGTCCTCTGTCCTATGCTTTAGTTAGAGGGCCGATTTATGAATGTCGTTTTCATCCAGAAAACCTATCAACTTAATGTTTATTTTATTCTTTTTTCGTTTCGTTAATATTATCGAACTATACTCGTAAGCCACAAGTAAGCACATATGGGTTAGTTATGACGTTGATAAAATTATAACCAATTTTTTTTATGCTTAGATCTTTTTACTGTTACTGGCTGATACTCTTAGTGCTTATCGAAATTTAGCATCAGTTTGGTGCACTAAGTCATTTTTGGCTATGTTGTGGATTGGATGTATTATTATCACTACAATACAAACTTAATTAATATATTTTGCATAATTGATTCTCTAATTCATAATAATTTATTAATATAGTAGTTTATTAATTTATTAATAATGGTTTTGACTTTCACACAGGCATTCTAATTGACATTATCTCCTATATTTTTATTTTTTGACATCTATAATTTTTGTTATCTAATACATTTTATTGTTGACATTTTGAGAAAATGTATGGATCAAGTTGCTTTGACATTATTATTTGATGATATTAAGGGGTAATGGTATTTTCTACACGTTAAACTTTATTTATATTTATAATAATATCTATATACGCCATCTCAAACACTCTGTAACACCTACTTTAAGAAATACATATTCTGATTCTGGGTTAGTGACATTAGCTTTGTTTTTGTATAAAAATATTTGTACGCCATATTATGGCAGGATATGCTGGAACCATTATTGTAATATCTATTTGTACCATATTCTAACAAATAAACATTTTTGATTTGATTTGATTTGATCCTTTTCGCTGTATCTATGCCACGCAGCTTCATCAGGGAAGATTTTGAGGAAATCTGATGAGTAGTCATGGTAATTTACTTCGTCACATCGAAAATTTAAAATTATACCTGTTTATAATATTACCATAGATTTCATTCTGTCGTTGTTGGTAGGGAATGACGTAACAGAAACAACTAAATAATTTTATAACGTAATATAATTTATTTATTATTTTCTATACATTTAAAAACTAGCACAGTCACAATAACTACCCGAATAATAATATGTTTAATAAATATTTACAATTAATAAGAAAAAATAAAAACAGAAAAAAAAATGGAAGAAATAAAATGACTAAAAGACAGCATTTTCTAGAAATTAAACTATAAACACCGTTTTATTTACAGAACACACATAAATAAAAATATGATTTACTTAAAACTATATTCTTTACACTATAATACAAATAAGTGAATTTATTATGCCAAAATAAAATCATTAATGAAGAAAAATTTACGTACTAAATCCTCATGCAATTTTCAATCATTTTCGTCATGAATAAAAATGCCTTTTAATCATTTAAAACAATATTCCTCAATAAAACATGTTTCCTTATTTTTTCTTCATTTCGAGGATTTTTCTTCATAACCTCATTTTCATATTATTAAATAAGTTTTCTTGTACAATGCCTCACCGTGTTATTAAATAATATTATTAATTTAATAAATTATAACTAAACAAACTTACAAACTATTTGGTTATTATATCGCATCATTAATTTATCAGTACTTTTTAGTCTTTAGCTATTACAGAGATTCAAGATTTAAAGTCAAGGAGGTATTTTACTTAAAAAAGCCAAACCAGTATTCAAATGTAGCCGTTTCTGAGTGTATAATTAATCCCGTTTTTTGAGCCCTTCATAAAAAAAAACAATATCCATAGCATAGAATAGCAGATTTTTTTAAATTACCGATGAAAATTTTCTATGCCGAGGTTCAGAATGTTGTACGATTAATGTAAAAAGTAATGATTACGTGGTTAACGTTTTAGTGTCAGTAAATTTCTTCCACCTTCTATAAGTTCGTCCTTATCGTAAGGTTCAAAAACTCACTGTTTTTGTGAATGGCATCTCGCAGTTCAACCTAGAGGTTGTCGTCCGCTTAACCAGACTATAAAAACTCACTATAGTTGATGCCAGTTAAAATGTCAATAGCGGTCATTGACTCACCTACATTTATTAAAGTTCTTAACTTTGGAATCCAAAAATAAGCCTGTTCAAGTCTTGAATCGTCATCTATCGTGATCTTCAACATTTTTTCTAATGAAAAAACGAAACATGGTTCATTTGTTTTGGGTCGCACGAAGAGATATTAGGGAAAGGGCAATGACCGCTATTGTCATATTAACTGGCTGCAACTATAAGCTACAAATGCCGAACGAATGTAGAACTTATTGACCGAGTAAACATCAGAAACCGAATTTTATAAGAAATTCTCCAGATAAATGCTAGCAATATCCTATTGCAGTAAGTAATTGGTTTGTAGTAAACAGTAAACTATTTTCTACGTTAACAGCTATATTACAATTCCTAAAATTAACTACGTTTTACTCAATAGGAATAAATACGTTAACTTCTATATTATATACATTACCAGGAACATTTACTTTATTTTGCAAAGTACCATATTTATAATACGCTATGTTTTAAGGTACGATTCCGAAAACGCACTTAAACACGAACCGCAGCGGCAGACCGCAGCGACAAGAATGGCTTCTATGTAATTATGCAAACGCTTCTGTAAATGACAATATTGCCGCCTTTTACGAGTTTTCATAGAGTTAGTGTGATAAATCAATGGATTTATCAATAATACAGTAATTAGGAATAAGAATATTACAGGAAGTTTGAAAGATTGCGGTCATTAGAAATTCCTAGTGGTAAAACCCAATAACACTTTGCCCGACCCGGGAATCGAACCCAGGACCTCACGGTCAGCTGTCGCGCTTGCAAACACTGGACCAACGAGCTACTCTTACATAGAATACAACAGTATTGTTGCGGTCTGTCATTACGATGATGTTGCGGTTTGCTGTTGCGGTTGTGGAAGAAGTACCTACCTTTGTTAAAATATCTCATGTAGTCTCAAAATGGCCTTTTATTTCATTTAACATATATTCACGAGTAATTGGACGCATTTTTTTTAGGCAAATCGTAAACGACATTTATGTTTGTTTTTTTTTTCTTTCAGAGAACTGCTGTTTTAGCATTATGTTGTTGTTATCAACAATATTTTACTAAATTTACACTGTCACGGGATGAATGAGTGGGTGAATTGAGTCAACCCGCGATCATGGCGCTTGCAACAGCGCCGAAATATCGGGAGCACAAAATAATAAATGATCACTGAAGATATCCCGTACGTTATAAGTTTAGTTTTATATCGTGAAAGTTAAAAACAGTGTTTTTAAGCTTTTTTTATTTTACTAGTTACCGCTTGTGGTAAAATTCCTCAATAGGCATGACGACAGCATCAAAAAATTGCAAATCTATTTAGTCCGTCAGTTAGTGTATTGGAAATTAATGGACACGTATTTTTTGTTTTTGTAAATCAATAAATATTGACAAAGATAAAACGCATCAAAACTCGGGAGTGGGAGCTCGTGACGTCAGAACTAGCAAAAAATTATACCATGGCGTGACGTATTGAGAATTTTAAAAGCGTCGTATCTTCGTCAATGTTGGTTTGCGTAACAAAAGAAAAAACACGGGTCAAATATTTTTTGATAATCTAAGTGACGGACTAATTGGTTTTTTTTTTGTCGTCTCACCTATTTAAGATAATATTGCTTCAATACAATGACAAGCTACATAATCTTTTACTTTATCACGCCCAAACTTTAATTTTCTAATTCCCTGCACAGTAGTCTTAGTAATTCTACCATTGTGCTCAGTACAGTCTAAACCTCAACACATTTACATAATTAGTCATTGCGTGATTTCTGAAAGCCCATTTAATTACATCCTTTCCAATCCTACTCATCAGCAATTTTGCTATATTCATCTTCATAATGTCTTCCAAAGTGATGCTCATAGAATATAATCCCACGGAGTTTCAGAAACAATTCCAATTAAAGATTTAAACTTGTGATGTGCCCTAGTACGCCAATAAATGAATAAGTAGGTTTAATGTTTTTTTGAAAACCAGTGCCCCGATTCATCAAACTTATACTCATATTTATCGCTCCATGCAGATTGAATAAGTTTTTTACACGACCTGCAAGAGCACATCTCATCATTTGCCTAGCCATTAACCAACTATCTTGGGGTCGGCTTCCAGTTTAACCGGATACAGCTGAATACCAGTATTTTACATGGAGCGTCTGCCTATCTGACCTCTACAAACCAGTTAGTACTGGGTAATACGATACCCCTTGGTAAGACTGATTGTCAGAGTTTTTGGGACGCTGATTACCTGTAACGACTGTCAAAGATCTACAAATGACAGCCAGGAGAGAGCACATCTAACGATTTCAATCTTTAATTCTTTTAACATTTTTGTCGTTCCCTAAATCCATCATCACCGCCCTATCTACGTCACATTAATCTCCTCTTCCTCATCACTCTCCGTCACCGTGCTGTGGTTATACAACCCCTGTGCCATCAGCTGCAGCGCGAGCGGGTTCCTCTGGCCCGAAGCCTTCTTGATCTTGGCGCGCTTGTTCTGGAACCAGATCTTGATCTGCGCTTCTGCTAGGCCAAGCTCTGCTGCCAGGCTCTGCCGTCTTCGTTCTGTCAGGTAGCGGTTTTCGGCGAACTCGTGCTGTGGAAGAAAAAGCTAATTAGTTTATTGAATTAAATAACAAGAGTCTAGTCCCTATCATCATCATTCTCCAGCCTAATTTATTTGTGTTCGGCGCAGCATGTCTTCTTCTTCCATACTTCTCTATTACTCGTCATCTCAGCAGTCACCTCCTTTCTAGCCATATCATCCTTCACACAGTCCGTCCATAGTTTCTTTGGTCTTCCTCTACTCTTATAGACATCTACATTCATACTCAACATTTTCCTCACTCCTCCGCATCACATGTCCATACCACGACAACCGATCACCACACAACTTTTCAGTCACCGGCGCCACTTTCAGACTTCCTCTTATTTAGGTACTCATTTCTTATTTTATCCATTCGCGTAACACCACACATCCCTCTTGGCATTCTCATCTCAGTCACATGTAATGATCCTTCATTCATCTCTTTCATAGCCCAACATTCTGAATAGTAATAATTACCTTTAATCTATTGAGTTGTGCAGCACTGAAGGCAGTTCTAGGTCTCTTTTCTTCTGGAGCTGGCGCTCTTTTCTTCATTCTTCTACTTCTGGGACCTGTTGACAAAGAAAACGCATGATTAGTTTACGCGAAATAAGACCACACTGTTGACTATGATGTTTGCTGGCGTGTTTAACCTGATTTAAGGGCGGGCATTCTGAAAACGTTTAAGGAAAACATCTCATAGGATACTGATATTATCACCTAGAACCAATGATGTTATATATAATACTGAGGTAGATACGTTTTACCGACGTCAGCGTGGCAATGCAAACACAAGCTGATCAGCTTGTGTGACCTCAGTCCCGTCTTGTGCGTCTGCGCGCGTCGCGAACTGACGTTTAAGCGAGAGTTTGGTGTATGAAAATAAACAAATATGGCACGTTGTGTGTAAAGAAAGTGCAATACTTATACTGGGCCAACTGTAAAAAAAAAGAAGGACTTAACTTTTCATTTGTTAGTACTGTTTAGAGTATTTAAAATGGAAAATCATAAATTTTATTTTACTCAAAAAACATTGCCACGCTGTTGCCGCTGTGACACCTACACGAACGAGACAAGTAGTGCGTTGCATATGAGTGATAGAGAGCATGAGATTATGGCGTGCGGTGTTGTCAGTTCGAACGACGCGTTCGAATATCGCCATGTTTTTATTTCTTTATAATGAGTATGACGTCTCTATTGATAAAATCTCATTGCCTAGAACTAAAACTTTAAAGACATATGACATCCACCAAGAATCAGCACTCGTCTCGTGGGCTATAATCAATCTCACAGTTTGGTCAATTCTTGGTTGTCGGCACTAATGACAGAAAACGCCATTGTAGGAAAACTTTGTCGCAAGAATTTCGTATTATCCATTTATAAAATAATGATTAACGGTGCTTATTAGAAAAATATGTTAGAATAACATTACTTCACTGTATTCTGCTGTAATCCCCGACACACACAACACCGCTATCACCAGTTTTATTCAAGTCCCATTTAACAGGGGGCGAGCGTATTGCCATCAACCGGGCACAAATCCAGACTCCGTAGCTGCTACTGATAAATTCCTCAAGGAAAACCCAATAACACTTAGCCCGACCCGGGAATCGAAGCCAGGAACACATGCAGCAGGCGCATTTGCAACCACTACACCAACGAGGTAGTCAGTATTATAGTAATACCTATCAATAGGAGAGACGACAAAAAAATCTAATTAGTCTGTCAGTTAGATTATCAAAAAATATTTGACACGTGTTTTTTCTTTTGTTACGTAAACCAAAATTGACGAAGATATGACGCTTTTAAAATTCTCAATACGTCACGCCAAGGTATAATTTTTAGCTAGTTCTGACGTCACGAGCCCCCACTCCCGAGTTTTGATGCGTTTTATCTTTGGTCAATATTCATTGATTTACAAAAACAAAAAATACGTGTCCATTAATTTCCAATACTCTAACTGACGGACTAAATAGATTTGCAATTTATTGATACTGTCGTCATGCCTATTATCCTTTCTGCACCTCCCTTTATAAAATCCGGGCATCCTTTCCGTTCCCCTTTATTTCTATAACCAAGTTACATTACCATCAATTGAAAACCCTTCCATGAAACTACTATTTAATTGAATAACCTCAAAAATTCTCTTAACCAATGGTGCCGTAACGAAATCATAAATACAATGAAAGGAGGCGTGGCCACGGAACCCTTTTGTCGTTATTGTCCTTAATAAATAATTTAACGAACACTAATTATAGTGTTGTGGGTTCTAAACGATGTTTGGTTCAGCATTAATGATGGGACGTTACTTTTTAATAGTAGCAAGTATTCTTAGAGTAATTGGGTAGGTCTTAATAAAATATACGTTTTAAAAACAGAGTTGTAAAAAGACTTTTAACAGAGCCGAAAGGAACTTGTTCTCCCCGTCATTGCGATCAGTTTTTTTGTTCTACACCATACCTGGGAACCTTCTAGTTACGGAGATATTGGGGGTCAAAGTTCCAACTTAATCACAAGTATTTATTTAAATACATGTTTTTAAATGTTGGATTTTTACTTTAAACACCTCCACGGCCCTCATACTATTCAATCCATCCATCAGGACGGGGAGCTATGGGCTAGCTCGCCGTCCGTCCGTCTCATGACGACAGGCCGTGTCGACGGCGCGTTCGTGTTCCACGCGCGCCTCAAAGAGAGTCAGCAACTGTGAAGGGGTCCGCAAGGGCCCAAGCCTGCCGGGGCTGCGGGACTATTCGAAAGAGATACCGTGGCCCCGGAACACAAAGGGCGAGGAAGGAACATGGATGGGTTTTAGTCAGTAAAAGTCTGACACTCCCTCCTGCTCCGCCCAGAGCGGGAGAAGTCATTTGATGATTTCCCAACCTAAAAAAAAAAAAAAAAAAAAAAACACAATGTTTTAAGTGCGTTACATTGAGTTCTAACACAAGACATGATTTTTCACCCCAAAAAAAAAAGTCATTTACCAGCAATATTTTTTGCGTAGAGTTACTTAGTTTGATGTACAGAATGCTTGGTACCGATACGAGCCGTTAAGTTTATTATTATTGAATCTTTTATTTTCAGACAACAGTTTACACTTACGATGTTTTCCATCACTGGAAAATACAACATTACGAGTTTGTTTGGTTTTTGGAAAATAAACCTTGTACAACCTTTACTTAACCACAAATGTAAACCATTAATAAAATCCTCAGAAACCAGAAAAACAACAATTTCCTGAAAAAAACAAAAAAAAACCGTCATAATGAAGTGTCAAATCAAATATGGCGGTAGTACAATCGCGTACACAAGCGTTAAGTGTGAATATTTTACTGGCACTGCCGTGATGGCATGCCACACCCTATGATTTATTATGCCATTCGTTTGCCAGTACTTTAATTGTTATAGAATGACTGTTTTAATTGACTGTTTTCAGGATTTTGAGTGTGAATGACATATTTTATGGATTTTTGACGTATCGTTATGACATCGGAGGAGACAGATGGATTTTGATCCGTGTGTATAGTTTTTTGAAGCATTAAATCAGAACTGATTAAATCACGTAATATTTATCAATAAACTTTCCTTAAGCAGTTGAAACATTTGTGGCTACCTAAGCAATTTAGCTAGCCTAGCTAGTTTAAGCACGTTACCTAAAAGAAAATTGTTAGTGTTTCAGTTGCATCCGGTCAGACTGGAAGCAGATTCCAACATAGTTGGGAAAAGCGGTTGATGTTTATTTGGCATTAAAAACAAAAACCCCTTAAAAATTATACAAAATAAATAAACAAGATCGCCATTTTTCAAGGGATAATGCCAAAAGGGCCTCAGCTCAGCATAATGCCAGATGGCAACACAAGGTGTACCACCCGACGCTGGTTTTCGGCTGCAGCCCACGAGTACAAGCACTATGACGTCATCATCTGCCAGCTTTATTCCAACTATGTAAAGCAAAGCTTTCAGTCTATTTGGATGAAACCTGTGTTTAACATTAAGCGACTACAAATCTGACCTCCACAACACGGACGTTACTCTGGATAACACGATACCACTTGGTTATACCGATTGACAGACTTTCAGGCTACAAAATGGCACTAATAAACTTCCAAATTCGAACTCAGCCATACTACTTGGCAACACAAATAGTGTAGACACTTGTAGTACTACCCTAAGCAGTCTCTTTCCCAAGTAGGTCCAGGTACTATCGTGGACACTCCCGCCTGATCACCACTAAGCTAATTTTTGCTTGCACTCACAACATAGCAACGCTCTCTAGCCCCGCCCCGTTGACTTTGCACAGAAATAATGAATGAAAGACAATACCGATCGGCCGAGCGCACTGACGACGCACGACAAACGAGAGTTATTGTTATTTTGCGCGCCAAATTGACGATTTCCTAATAGGCCTAAACTTTGAGAGGGCGTGACTCGGCGCCTCCGCATTATTTAAGCGAAAAAAAAATTAACTGATCAGGCGGAAAAGACCACGGCTGTACCTAGTCATGCTAATTAATCACCTACTTAGTAATAAATAAGACTCTCCATCTACTAAAACACCAGCCAAAGATAGCACACATTGATATCACAACAACAGCCACGCAAAAGAATTTATATTCTTCCTGCCACAGACAGTACACTCCCAGAAACAATCGCAATGAACATTTTTAAATCCGCCATCTTGTATACACCAGACGCTATTCCCACACTAGGCCACAGTGCTTTCACTATTTTTTTACCTCCAACTTGACATCGCTGTCAAAAAGACAGTAAGCACTGCTATAGCATAAGTAAAGCATAATCAGCCTATAATGTTTCAACTGCTGGGACATAGGCCATAGTGGGTCATAATATCTACTACACGTGCCCAGTGCGGGTTGGTATTAAAAAATATGGTAATACTCATAAAATGGGAGATCTCGACGAATCAGAGGCAGGATGCAGGTGTGGAACTGTCTCACAATGCTGACCTCCACCTCCTTTCCTGCTCGTGGAGCTCCAAAATATGCAGCCAAAGCGACCTCTATGTGTGGTGAAGTTTTAAGTTGACAGATAAGCCAGTAAAATCTAATATCGTGCCAGCAACTCAAAGACGAAGAAGAATAGCGATCTTTATTCTTGTTTCTATAAGGTTGGTATTGGACTGCAGCTGTCAAGAGGTAAAACAACTGTGAACGGACTGTACACTAAATTCCTTTGCGAAAAAAAATAAAGCAAGTACAGGAAGGCAGAGAAGTGTTTACGGCTATACGCTACCGTTCGCGATAGTGTTAAAATGTAGTGAATTTATAGCCCGTTGGCCGTTTGGCCGTTTGGCTAGATCTTTGTGTGATTGTAGCCGATTTTATTATTCGTTTTAAATTGTAATGGGGTGTTGATGGGTTATGTGGGGGCTTTATTTGTGGTGGGGAGGTGTTTCTATAGTATGGGTTTATAGGAATTAGTGGGTTTTTAATTCTCTCTTCTTATTTAACCAGGAGAGGAGACAATGGATGGACTGAAGGCTAGCAATAATCATGATAATTATGGCTAGACAAGAGGTGACTACTGATATGACGAGTAATAGAGATATGGAAGAAGAAGACATGCTGCGGGTAAGGGCAGGAGAATCATGATGATAGTAGTTCTGAGAGATGAAAACAATTGCTGAACATAGCATTTCAAAAAATTAAAGTTTACCAAATCAAATCAAAATCAAATCAAATAATTATTTATTGCGAACAACAAGGTCCATAAGGGTTAGTAAAAGAGTACTTAAGAACTATGACAAACCAAAATGCCGACGTTAATGACATTTTAACGTCGGTTACATTTTGATTAAATTATTGAATTTACAATTATTTCAGTAAAAATAAGATAATCACAATATTTTTGTGTTATGATTATGATTTTCCGCACATAAAACAAATATGAATGAATGAAATAATTTATGATAACATATCTGCTGCTTGCTTTTGAACTAAAATAAATAAATAAAAAACCGTTACATTTATTTGAGTTGGCAACACACCAAACTTGATCAAAGAAATAATAAATTAATAATAAATAATAATTTAAACATGATTTTATTACTTTTTAAAAGATGAACGTAATGCCGGATACACATCGTGATAAATAACCATTTTTTAACTATTTTTAAAAGTTTACACTTTATTTGGAAAAAAAAAACTAAAAAAAAATAGATTATTTTATAATAATTATGTGTCTTTAATATCTGAATCTGCAATAAAGACCAAACACGTTTTGCAAATAAAGCCCTTTATGTTTCACAATACATACTTAAAATTCTGCTCACACCACAAGAAAATTGAGCGTGAAGCATACAAACGAATCTCCGGGAATCGGGAATCAAACGGAAAATCACTTTCAAATCGAAACAATAAGGCCGCAATCAAAATTCTATTTTATAACCCTCAAAATAGAACAGGAAATCGTAAAACACTGGACGTCTGAAAAAGAATACCGTAACACCAACACTGAAAAATGCGTTTTATTCCGTAGAAAATACAGTTTATTTTTGTGGAGCTGTTTAAAAGGCCATACATCAGGGCAATAAAGGAGGCAAGCTAAATTTTTATTCGCGTTTTTAATTAAACAAGAGTTTGAAAATGTTTCGGACATTTTCTGTTACGGAATGGCGCGAGAAAATTGCTGGTCACTTTTGAAAAAAGAACCGTCGCCATGTTTCTTTTTTATTTTTTCTTTTATAAAATTTACGTGGCTGTGTAAGAAATATGGTGTGTTTAATGTTTTTAGTTCTTTAATTTGGGTTTTAGACCTTTTTATTGAGCATTTTTCATGGGAAATTTGAGCAAATGGTAAGGTCTATTTTCTTACTTTTGATAATAATGGTGTTTTACTGCTTCTATTTAAGATAACTGCAATGAAATCTAAGATTGGAAAAGTTTTGGTCATTCATTTTGTTAATTTTGACACAATGGCGAATTTAGCTAAATGAATTATGGGAATCTTTGAAAATAACACAATGGTATTTTGCTGCTACCTTTTAAGTTACATTGACATAGGGTATGATGGTAAATGGTAGGTAGGTATACTAGTTTTCATCATTGTGGGAATATACAAGACTTTTTATGAAAGATTTTACGAAAACTAAGTGGACAGGTCAGTTTTCACCTTTGAAATAGGCATGACGACAGTATCAAAAAATTGCAAATCTATTTAGTCCGTCAGCTAGAGTATTGGAAATTACTGGACACGTATTTTTTGTTTTTGTAAATCTATGAATATTGATAAAAGATAAAACGCATCAAAACTCGGGAGTCCCGCTCGTGACGTCAGAACTAGCTAAAAATTATACCTAGGCGTGACGTATTGAGAATTAAAAGCGTCATATCTTCGTCAATTTTGGTTTACGTAACAAAAAAAAAACACGGGTTAAATATTTTTTGATAATCTAAGTGACGGACTAATTAGATTTTTTTGTCGTCTCGCCTATTCAATTTTCTTCTCTTTATCTTGAGTTTAGGGCCTAACCTTAGTATTTTTGTCACCCATGGGCCTCTGACTTGGCTTTACATGCCGTCGAGAAATATCTCTCAGGCATGCTGGTTTCCTCACGATGTTTTCCTTCACCGAAGCAAGTGATAATTATACAATACGCACACAAATCCGAAAAATCTGAGTTGTGTGTCTTGGGTTCGAACTTAAGACCTCTGACTTGGCAGTCCGACGGTCACACCACTAGGCTATCACTGATTTTATTCTTGTTTTAAAAAACTAAGTTACACCAATAGGCGAGACGACAAAAAAAAATCTAATTAGTCCGTCACTTAGATTATCAAAAAATATTTGACCCGTGTATTTTCTTTTGTTACGTAAACCAAAATTGACGAAGATACGACGATTTTAAAATTCTCAATACGTCACGCCTAGGTATAATTTTTAGCTAGTTCTGACGTCACGAGCCCCCACTCCCGAGTGTTGATGCGTTTTATCTTTGTCAATATGCATAGATTTACAAAAACAAAAAATACGTGTCCATTAATTTCCAATACTCTAACTGAGGGACTAAATAGATTTGCAATTTTTTGATACTGTCGTCATGCCTATTATCTTTCTTACTGGTAAGTACATTTACTAACCCATCGTCATAATTCCAACCCTCCACCCGATGTCATCCCTTACGCATTAAAAGCTCAATTCATCAACAACTAAGTACGAAACAAAACAAATTAAGGGGCATAAAGCAGTTAAAAGACATAATTTGAATGCCCCTACCCTAAGTTGGGACAATTTAAATTCCTGACAACCCCATCTGGACATTAACAGGACAAATGAGGTGATATATCTATACATGGTTAAGCAGATACAATCATTTACTTCATCATTTTTGTATAGTTGTGTAGAAGCTCGTGGCTAAATTACAACAGCCGCTCGGGTTGATCTTCAGGTTAAGCCACGCTTGCCTAGGTTGGTCTGTGGATGGGTGACCACCCATTACATACCGAGTTACCTCCGTGCCTCGGAAAGCACGTTAAGCCGTTTGTCCCGGCTGACATTTGTAGATCTTTGACAGTCGTTACAGGTAGTCAGTGGCCCGAAAGTCAGACAACCTGTCTTGCCAAGCGATATCGTAGTGCCGTACTAACTGGGTTGTGGAGGTCAGATAGGCAGTCGCTCCATGTACAATACTGGTATTCTGCTGCATCTACTCAGATTGCAGACGGCAGATGATGACACTTTTTTCTTAAGTTCGATTTCTAGGTCGTGCAGTCTTATGAGATTTTCCAGCGGAAAATTCATAGTTGATGGTATTATGAACCCTTTTTAAGATACATACACTAACCTGCAAAAAGAAGTACTACACTTTTAAATTTAAATTTTTCCTAAACTATAGAAGTTAGAGGTTTAAAATAAAAAAAAAAACGTTATAAAACAATTTTATCAGCTTTCTTTGAAACTATAGATAAAATTAAACAATTTTTCGAGTCCTTTTTGTTTCGAAAGTATATCTTGTGTACTTAAAAAGTTATTGCAATTTTAAAAGTGTGTGTGTGTGTGTGAAAGTTATTGCAATTTTTGCAGGCCAGTTTATATACAATATAAATATTACTGGGAAAATAAATGTGTGTAATATTAGGTAAACCTCTGCCTAACCTTTCGATGATTACAGGCGTGATGTTATGTGAAAGTAGTCTCCTTTCTACTTCAAAATCCATATACGCTTAAAACCTTATAATTACGTAAATGCATACAGCAGTTTCCGACAAAAATGGTGACAGATATACGAACAACCTCTCACTTCGAGAATGGATCGTCCAATCAGAAACCGGTTCAAAACAACTTCGGTTCAACATGAAACTGCGTTAGCTTAGAAGATACTAACTTAATTAACTTGAACTTACGTTCAATAGTTTACTAAGGTCATTAATTCTGAAGTTTTAATTGGAATTTCGAATCTATATTGTCTTGTAAAATAGGATGGCCTCTTTACTTTGCTGATATTACTGAGAGAAGAGACTGCAATACAAGATACACACAACTTGTAAACGGACGCTTAACTTAACCAAGCATTCTGTACATCAAACGTATTTTTTTTTGGGTGAAAAATCACGTTTGTCTGTAGAACTCAATGTAACGCAATCAAAACATTGTGCTTATGGAAGCATTGAATAGTACGGCGGTCGTGGTTACAAAGTAAAGTAATAGCATTAAAACTTGTATTTTCGAAAAAAAACTTGAAAAAAAGTTGTAACTTTGACCTCCAATATATCCGTAACTAGAAGGTTCCCAGGTATGGTGTAGAATAATAAAATGATCGCAATGATGAGGAGAACTAGTACCTTTCGGGGTATTTAAACACTCATTGTATCACAAAACGGTGAAGGAAAATCGTGAGGAAACCGGCATGTCCTAGAACCAAAAAATTCGAAGACATGTGACATCTACCAACCCGCACTGGGCCCGCGTGGTGGATTATAGCCCATTCCCTCTCATAGAGAGGAGGCCTGTGTCCCAGCAGTGGGGACATTACCTAATAGGCTGATGATGTATCTTGTCATTATAATTACACTAGCGGCCCGTCCCGGCTTCGCACGGGTTTGGTATTTTTTTTTTATTTTTGTTTTATTGTAAATCCTTTAGTCCACCAAATAGATGAATATAATCTGCCGACATATGTACCTATTCATATTTTTTTACTAATAATAACAGACAAATAATTAGCTGAATTATACGGTATTTCGTTCACTACAAAATAAATTTAATTAATTTTATAGCGTCAACAACACGTGGTAATTATGCTGTTAAAATGTAGCTTATATGACACGTTCGTAGATTTACCATAGCAGCGCCATCTATTGATTACTTACTCAACCCAGTCGAAAGGTATCGACATCTGTTAGAATCATTTGGAGTTAACAGATAATTGTGACTGTCAAATAATAACAGACAAATAATTAGCAATAAATTAAAATTGCGACTATAATTTGAGATTTAAACTATCCTATCTCTCAAGTTGGATCGAACTGCACATGGTGTGCGAATTTTATTATAATCGGTTAAGTGGTTTAGGAGTCCATCGAGGACAAACATTGTGACACGACATTTATATATATTAAGATAAGCGGAAACTAATAACACCACTTCATAAGATCCTGACATAATTATTTTTTGTATTTTGCTTCATCGTTCATATCTATGTATCTGGTAATACTTGCACTCCGGTTGCAAATACTTCAGAGTTCTTTTTAAGTTTATAGGGTCTATTATTATTTAGATATACATATACCGAACTAAATAATAAAAAAATATGCTACGGCGTAGCAAAGAGCGCTACGCCGTAGCATGTTTTTATGATTTATTGCTACGAACGCGTAGCCTTTAATTCGACTCTTAATTAATTTATTATTATAAAAACGAAAGTTTGTGAGGATGGTTACTCCTTAACGCAAAAACGACTAAATGGACTAAGATGAAATTTGGTACATAGATAGTTTATAACCGGGATTAACATGTAGGATATTTTTTATCCCAATAGTACGATCCCGTGGGACAATTATCGACCTTCACGCGGGCGAAGCCACGGGCATAAGCTAGTTACTTCATAAGTTAAGGACAAAGATGAGATACCAAAATGACTATTCTACCTACCCCTTTTATAAGTAGCAAGTCGTGAAGCAAAAACCGTAATATGTGTAATTTCCGAATAAACTGTATGAATCGATCATCGTTAAAAATCGGTTTAAAAGTGGTGGTTTTCTTTTTACGAATATTCCATACTCATACTTGTGGCAATTGTGGTTTTGCGGTTTTCAATGCATTATTAAAATGCTGTACTTTTTTAGTTAAGTTTTAATTTTATAGTGTTGTTTTGATCAAATATTGTCTTGTTGGTCCCAACGAGTTGATTCCTAAGTTCGATAAAATATATAATAATAATAACTTTATTAGGAAAATACAAGTTTGACACATATTAGAATACACAACAGTCACAAAGGTAGGTACAGAAAAATTTGCAAACAGAAGTAGTGTGCGAGAGATGAGTACATTACAGTCAATTCAAAATTTGAGCCCTGACTCCTAAACTAGGAAGATCCTATATCTTAGGAGGCAGTGTCTTCGCATAAATGCAAATTATGAGCGTACTAGCATAATCTCGTAGTCACATACAATTTAAAGACTAAAAGGTAAGGTAAGAGATATATCTATAAAAATTATACTTAGTATTTTAATTAGGTAAACAATAATATGTGTGACGTGTATTTGTGTGGGGAGTCGTGTCATGTGCAAGTGTTGTGTGTGTGTGTATGTGTAAGGAAGAGGGGTGAATGGAGTGGTGAGGGGTAGTGTAGTGAGGTGTGATGTGGTGTGGTGTGGTGTGGTGTGGTGTGAGGGTGTGTGAGGTGTGTTGAATGAGTGGAATTAGTGCAGGCAGCTTCCTTCTTTGTGATGTGATAGATACAGTGATTTAGGAGATCCAGGCAAGTAGACTCTCAGTTGTCTCGTAGTCTTGATCTTTCAACCACTCCTCAATTCTAGCGTTATATGTATTGAGTTTTTCTTAATATAAGTTCTGATATATGCGCGGCAAGTGCAACTTAGATTTTAGTGAAGGTTCCAACCGACATCTTTTTTTAGAGTTCCGTACCCAAAGAGTAACCAATGTGCGTTTGTCCGTCCGTCTGTCTGTCAGCGGGCTGTATCTCATGATCTGTAATATGTAGACAGTTAAATATGGCAGTGATAGCCTAGTGGTGTGACAGTCGGACTGCCAAGTCATAGGTCTCGAGATCGAAGCCAAGGCACGCACCTCTGAATTTTCGGATTCATGTGCGTATTGTATAATTATCACTTGCTTCGGTGAAGGAAAAACATCGTGAGGAAACCAGCATGCCTGAGAGATATTTCTCGACGGCATGTTAAGCCAAGTCAGAGGCCCATGGGCGGCTTAAAGACTCTGACACCAGGTTAAGCACTAACCACAAGATAAAGAAAGAAAGAACAGTTAAATTTTCACAGAATGTATATTTCTGTTGCCACTATAACAACAAATTACAAGAACAAGTTAAATATTTCTTGACTTGGTTATCCTGAAAGGTATTTTATAGATATCATCGGGAAGATGGGTGGCAACTTCCTCTTGTCTGCTAATCTATAATAAAATATTATAAAGAGGTAAAGTTTGTGAGGTTGTAGGGGGTAATATTTGGATCTACTGAACCGATTTTAAAAATTGTTTTACCAATAAAAAACCACGTTATTTGCGAGTGTCTTAAGCTATACAGGGTGTAAACCACCTCATCACGAAGCCGACAACCAAGCATTCTGTACATCAAGCTAAGTAACTTTACGCAAAAATTATTGCTGGGAAACTAGTTTTTTTTTGGGGTGAAAAATCATGTTTTGTGGTAGAACTCAATGTAACGCACTCAAAACATTGCGCTGATGGATGGATTGAATAGTACGGGGGTCGTGGAGGTGTTTCAAGTAAAAATCTTACATTTATATTAAATTATTGTATTTTTTTTAAACTTGTATTTAAAAAAAAGTTGAAACTTTAACCCCCAATATCCCCGTAACTAGAAGGTCCCAGGTATGGTGTAGAACAAAAAAAAATGATCGCAATGACGAGGAGAACAAGTGCCTTTCGGCTTCGTTAAGAGGAGTTTTACACCCTTTATTTATAACTAGAAAAAAAATTGGGTGGAAAGTAAATGTCTACCTGTGCGAAGTCGGGACGGAACGCTGTAGTAATAACATAATACGATTACCAATTCGCTTTTTACGAAACATGGACTATGGGAAAATGTTTTAAGATTGTAAGTAAGGAATATCATTTCGTTTTACATGACTTCGCTCAATACTGAGGTTGTTTTTTTTTGTCACAGATGTGTGACAAATGGATGCGGTAAAGATAAGTGCTTACCTATTGAAAATTAAAAACGGAAATCTTACTATATAACATCACGCCTGGAATTCCCGAAGAGATAGGCAGAGCTGTACCTAATAGTACACCCACATTACGCCAGTTATGTTTAAGTCCTATGCAATAAGGGGCGAGCCTATTGCCATCAATCAGGCACAAATCCAGACTCCGTGGCTGCTACTGAATAATTCCTGGTGGAAAAACCCAATAACACTTTTATAATATTAGTATGGATATTATTTTATTTAAATAATTACACTACTTTTATACAAACTATAACTCTAAATAATAATAAAAATATGTACAAGTAACAACCTGTACCCGTTACAGGGCGTCAAAAAATTCGTCCACATCGCTGTCAACAGGAAAAGTGCCCCGAAGGCTGGCAGCATTGCCACGTTGGATGGCAATGCTGATTCTTTGGCCAAAAAATAGGCCCGCCCTCTGGTCACGTGAAGAGTCGACCAACCGCTTGGCGATTTCTCGAAATACTAGGTGGGCACTCGGACCCCATAGCCCTAGTGTTTCAACCCCAAATTTAACCCAATTCAGTATGGATTAAATCCTTTTACAATTTGGCACTTCCATTACCAACACTACATAGTTTAACACATCCATGTCCCTATTACATATTCAGTACACGCGCACTCAACCCAATTCCAAACACGTGGACCTTACTCTCAAAACAATAAAGTCTATAATCGCTTGCACATTTTTTTCCATTTCCTCCGCGAGGCTATGAAGCGATATTGAATCTTATTCTATAGAGCAGAAAGTTGATATTTTATTGTGTGATGTGGGGTATTTTTTTTACGTTAGAATAGATTTTCTTCTACTTTGATTTTTAAAGGGCTCTTAAGGGTGGATTCTTATTACATGGAAACGTTTTGTTTTTCACACCCTCTTGTGAAATAAAAGATTTTGTTGTTCAAAGAAAATAAAAAAACCGGTCAAGAGCGAGTCGGACTCGCGCACCGAGGGTTCCGTCCAAACTTATTAAAGGACAAACTAAACTTTGCTTTTCGATCCCTAGAAACGGCTATTGCACCAACCGCAAATAATAAGTTTGTAATAGTAAAATCGCATTTTTTTGTTTTTAAACTTAATTTTTACGGTTTTCAGACTTTTCCCTTTACATGTGCTGTAAGACCTTGCTTTTTGCCAAATTTCGTGATTCTAGGTCAACAGGAACTACCATATAGGTTTTCGACCCAAAACCTATAGGATACTTCCGGTTGACCTAGAATTGTCAATTTTGGTTAAAAGCAAGGTCTTATAGCACAAGTAAAGGGAAACGTCAGAAATTTTTTTCAAGTTTTAGTGAAAATCTAAATTTGCCCATATCTTTTTATCGTGTTGACTCGGGACTTTGATTTTTATACAAGTAATAGGGACTATAGACCTCAGTATCTGGTATACATTTCAATTTTCTAAGTTCACCCGTTCCTGAGCAAATCAGTGGTGACAGACGGACAGACGCACAAGAAAGTGATCTTATACTTTTGCGACAATTATCGATATTTTCGTTCGAAATTCTGGGTCATCCCAAATAGCCCCCAAAACCCAAATAGTTTTACGGTACCTAATTTAAAAAAAATATATACTCTACCCAGGAATTGAACTCCAAACCTCAAGAGGACCCACTATGGACGTCACTGTACCCACCACCAATAAAAATACCTACACACAATCGTAATAAAGCAATGTATGAAACATTTTTAAATCAAACGACTTAGAATTCTGCCTACCCCTGTATCGAGAACAATCCGCGATAAACGGACCAAATCAAGTTATTAGGACATTCCTGTGATTAACAAAAACTCTTGCGCACGGTGGCCTGTTCTTAGTAGCTAGGGATGGGACGAGTCGATTGCTTTTTATCGATGTTTTGGTAGTGATAGGTTTTTTTGTCTAAAAATTTTTGATAACTTGGTAATGATTTGTTATGCCTAAGTGCTTATAAATATATACGTTTGTATTTTGTTTAAAAAAATAAGTTATTACAGTTATTATGACTGACCAATATTCATTTTAATTTAAAAAAAAAATGCATAATAAAATCATGAATAATTCGCTATTAATTATTATGAAATGAAGATAGAGGTTTTTTTATTACAATAGAATATCTTAATTTTTCTAGGTATTTAATATTAGATCTTTTTGTTCAAACAACTCATAAATTACCTGACATTATGTCTTTAATCACTCTATCCCATGACCCATGAGAACTAAAGAATGAACGACAAACCAGACTCATTTACTCACTCACCCAGTCGCTTACCCTGCCATATATTAACAATTTATTATGTAGTCCTAATTTATCGACTTACCTACCCAAATTAGTGCTCAATAATAAACCCATAATACAGAAAAATCCGGTCGATCTCGTAATATATAGACTAGGCTAAAAAATTCAATACTCATTCTTTAGGATGGCATTTGTTATTGCCCTATACAATACCGTAAACGGTTGCCATTAAAAATAAAGACGTATTGTCGCCTAGGGATGGGACATCGATCGTTATCGATAAGTTCTTATCGATTTTTTTGAATAGACATTTGAGTGAAAAATACAAAACATTTTTTGTTGTATTATCGGAATATTTTGAGTATTTTTAAATGTATGCAGAGTTCACGAAATTATATCATTCAGATAGATTCATTATAAACTTATCTATACTCTGGTAAAGAAAGAAACTGGCTTTCTATAATTGAAGAAATATAACAAAGTCACGGCTTTTTCGGGGCAGGAAGAAACCACAGAACACCACCTGCTAGAATCCATGCATACTGCTTTCGTCTGGGGCACATTCATACATCTGGTGACGTAGATAATTAAAATCATTTAGTCATCAACTCTTAAAGTCTTAACTCAACTTGTTACACAGTTCACCCATTACGTTGACTCTTTAGTTTTAAAACTACCTTGCAATTTACTGACTCACGCAACAACCCAGTCTAACACAATGTAAACATAAAACTAGGAAAATAACTTTTAAACGACCCCAACAATAACTTACTCAAGAAAACAAACACTCCATCTAGTATACTATTAAGTTTTTAATTTAAACATAGTTAAAAACAAACAGTTTAACAAATAATAACTACTTAGGTATAAAACAAGGAACAATTTTGTGTATAACTTGTCTTTAAGATCCGTCCACGACCTCAGATACTGCGACTAACGACGTGTCAAAGATTGCGACTCGCGTCTGTCACTTTTTTCCTTCACATGTACCGTCGTAATGTAAGTCGTGGCTCGGTGCCCCATACCATGTACTAACCAAACTTTTTTCATTTGTTTTCTAGGCAGTCACAGTCTTAACACGTGTATCACTTGTGCCTGTAGGTCGTGGCCAAGCATTAGACTTAGTCAATCTTAGAGACAATTATATTATTAAGCAATTTGCTTTTCAATAGGACCTTTATTGGACATAGTTGGTAAGTAACTATGTAGTTGATGTGATTAAAAGCTGTCTACTTCCTGAAGTATTGGAAAATTGTTTAATCTGCACTAGAATTGATGGAGTAATATTTTTAAATGGAATCTTTACTAGCTCTGCCTAGACAGCGTAGAAGTAAGTGCTATGTATTGCATTTATGAAATGTCTGATTAAACTGAAAACCGATAAAATGTTTAGAACAGTAATTATAGTTTAATTTACCTACGCATTAAGATTCCCATTCGAAATCCCAGACCTTTCGGTTATGAAGTTGATTTAAAAAAATATAATATGTAATTTTTCTTAATCTTTACCAAAACCTTTTTGATCGTTTAGTACCGAAAATTAACCATATCAATTAATGCGGCCGTAACTATACCTATAACACTTCAACTTCTTCAAGTGACGTTTTGAGTCCATGTCAAAATCTATCGATATATATTATATCGACAACAAAGCGCACCTCCCTGTTTTTCCCTGTAATCCCAATTGTCACAGTAGCAGGAAGGTCCGCACTAATTAGCTGAGATGGGTGGTACTTATAAACGTTGTACAGGTATGTCCTAAAGTCTTTATAAAAACACCAAAAAATATTAGTTTAAGAAACTGTTCCAATATTCGGAATTCAGGATTGTCTAGTCAGTTTAATCACCTAATTAAATGTTAAATTGTCCATTCGAATGTTTATGCTAGATAAGTAAGATCGTCACTCACTTGACACCTGATCCCAGGCTTTTGTCATCGAGGTAGACCGCGGCGAAGGTGATGTGATCATTTGATATTGTTTGCGGGACAAATACGGCCACAGATCGCAAAATACAGAGAGATTTTGCTATAAACTTACAGATCAATTAATTAACAAATCACTTTTGCACATCACTGTACATACATTTTTGTCGTACAGAACAAAAATTGTATCTTTACCGAAGCGATTCTGATTTCGCTTTTTATTGAGACATTGTGGATGATCAGGTGGGTGCAACACCTTGCTATCATTACGACTCTTTAGTAAAAGGAGGTTGGTAGAGAAGTTAGTCGATAATAATTGGATTAATCGTTTTGTCCACCAGCTTAGGTTCATTCTGGTTTGCATCCGAAAGATTATCCATAATTTGCCTGGCCTTAAAAAGAACAGCTTAACCTCGGTAGAAACTACACATAAATAAAAAAATCTTAGCCTCACGAATGGTCACCCATCCTTTGTCTGACCGCGTTAAGACCTACTAAAACACACTTTACCAAAATTCAAATATTAAAACATATTTTCAGTTTGACAAAAAGTGACACGAATCGCCCATCCTTTGCCTCACCGTGACAAAAACAGCTTAACGTCACTTGAAATTAAAATGTTAAATCATACTTTCATAGTAGCAATAAAAAGTAGCATTATTTCATCCGTCTGTCAGCTCTTATCTAAGAAACTAAAGGTTACACAGTGAAGTTAGTATAACTATAGAGGAATGTGTCTATTTCCATTTTGGGGCATAAGCAGTAGTTATGGTTCAACGAGTAATTGACTCGCTTTTCGCGCTTAACGATTTTTAGGGGTCCGAGTGAAAAATGGTTTTGTCGCTTTTTTTTCTAACTAAAATGCTATGGTCTTTTAGCTTTGTATATCGCTACCAAACATTACAATTCCACATTATCGCTTCTTGCAACTGTTAAATATATTCTAGTTTACTTTTATGCACTAATTATATGATTGTTTAAGAAATAACACTACTGCACCTAAATGTACACTTTTGTAATACTTTTTAAATAAATTATTCTTATTAATTTGGCAGAAAAGTGGCTTTAAATAGTTGTTTTTTCAAACACCATTTTGAAAACCAGAAAAAAGGATTTTTTTTTTATTATTATTATATAGTGTCATTGTACCATGCACGTACCGTGAATTTTGCTCTGTTTCTGTTAAATGTTGTATCATTGTACAGAACCACAGAGCAAAATTCTCGGTCGATTACACCTGATTCTATTGCAAGCCTCAACCTATTAGACAAGACTGACGATATACTCGTTTGTTTCATTAATTTCTTAGAAACGTAGTTACGGCTAAAAAGTACCGTGTTAATTGATTAATTGCTACTGTTTCTACGTTTGTGTTGTGTGTGTGCTTGCAAATAAACTTGTTTTTGTTTACTAGGCTTTGTATGAGACTTCGCTTGCGTTATAAGCATTATTTAACCCAGAGAACCGTTTTAAATATAGCCTATGACAATTGGGAGTAATGTAGCTTCCCGTTAGTGAAAGAATTCAGTAGTTTCAAAGATTACCCCGTTCATTCAAACGTACAAACATAAAAAACTCATGTATGTCTAGATACCAAAGTTTTATTGAGTTTTCACTTGTATGTTGGTAGAGTGAGTAAAGGTTGATTGCACTGACAACACAAACTTACAAACAAACTTTCCTTTTTGTGTTTTTTTTTTAAAGCCATCAAAATCGACTTCACATGAAAAGGTGTAAAATATATTTTTTTCTCAGCCCTGTTTTGTGATTTAATGATGGATACCTGCTTATAATTTTTTCATAAATATATACCTACATTGTTAAAGCTTGATAACTGATTAACCTTGTTAAAAAAGGGTGTGCGAAGTTTTTAAATTAAGAACCCAATAAAAAAACACTTAAATAGTTCTTATCTGAACCGAAAATATTAAATGGCTTCAAAAGTTCAATGCATAATAAATAAATATGAACACTCATTTCACACCTTAGATAAGAAAAAAAACAATTTATTGAAGCGATATTTTATTTAAAAAATAATTATATCCCGCCACGGAATCTCACCTTAAATGCTACTGGGCGTTGCCAACATAACGCGAGTGAAGCAAAATGGCGGACGCTCGAAAAAAGAATAATTGCACGATATAATTGAGCTAAATTGTTTCATTACTTCACCTGTTAATTCTACAAACATACTTATGGTGTTCAATGAAAAAAACAATCGATTTACCGTCTTATTCCAAAGGAAAAAAGACGTAATTTTTTTTTTCAACCTTTTGCTAACTGTAAAAGTTAAATTGTCTGCATATGGAAAAATAAAGGTAGTGTCAATGTGTTAAGGGTTTCCCGTTGATATTGCAAAATTAAACTCTATACTTTGTTAAATAGAGTTGAATAATGGTTAAAAGACATGTTTTTTAATAATTGGTGTGCTATAATTATGTTGTCAAGGCATTTTTTTTAAATAATGAGCTCTTTTAGCAGCGGTTGCGATGAAAGATCGAACCGGTTTTCTGCTTAAGCTTAACCGAGTGATTATGAAATTCTACTAGATTTTTTCGTACCTATTTTTTTTTTTCGTAAAATTGTCTTCGAATGACAAAATGACAACTTGTACAGGGTAATGCTCTCATTGTACCTACTAGGTACTACCTTTTAAACCTAATTTTCCTTTTTTTTTCGTTTTCTGCATGCTTGTTCTAAATGAGAGCCTATTTAGTTTCCAAAAAGATTCATTTTGTAATCCAATAAGTTTTATTCTGTTTTCAAGAGAAAATTGCGAAAGTCAATAAATCAACTGCCGGAAACCTTATTAAATTGATTCAGTCAGACATAAATTCATTTCGACAGGAACTCGTGTATTAGCAAATTGAAAGTGCAATATTATTTCTGTCAGATAAATCATTTTGAACATTACAATTTACACCATTTTAAAATCTACAATTGCTCTTAGTCCTGACCGCAAAAAAATATTATACTGGTTACACCGACCGGCAAGGTAAACTAGATAGAAATCCGACGGGCGCTCTCTGAGCCACTTTTAATTCCAGCGGAACCCTTTGCCACGGTATCTTAACTGCCAACTATGGTAAGATTCCTATGGGACAATATTACCCTGTTTTCCTAGCGTAGAAACTTTGTGTTTTTGAGAAAACCTTTATTATTTTAGTAGGTGTCGATCTTGTCTCACAGCATGGCATAGGCCTACCATCTTTCCTGTCGTCCACTTATATCTATCCATTGCTGTACGAGGCCAAACTTTAAGAATAGAGTCGAGTTCGACCCGTAATGTTCTTAAATTATATAAATATTAAAATTTAGGTAGCCAGTTGTAATAAAATGTAAAGATATTTAAACAAAAGTGTTGAAAAGAATATTCAAAAAGTTAACAACCATAACAAAGAGTCAAAGGTCTATTTACAAGATTAAACCCAACGTTATTTCATTCACAAAAAACAAACAGTTTTAAAACAATAACACCTATAAATTACTTCCATTGTTTTCCCGAGAAAATTCACATTCGAATTGTTTCCGTCATTTTCCCGTGTCATGTCAATGTGACAGCTGTCAAGGCCGCCATCTTGTTGACATGGAATGTCAACGATTTATTGTGTTCCCTTCCAAGTTTGAATTAGTGAGGTTTTTCTTTGAATTTATGCAAATATCGTTATGGTTTATAATTTTACGGGTTGAAAGTTAGTTTTCATTTGCATTATTACATATTTGACTTAGTATTTCAAAATAATAATTTGAGTTGCTGTACATTTTGTCATTGGGAAGTAATTACGACTAATAAGTACCCAATATTAAACTAGAATATCTAATAAATAAGTTCTGCTGAGTAAGTATTTGACCAATATAATTCTTAAGTGTATCGAATAAGGCTCGGTAATGTAATTTCTTATTGGTATCGATAAACTCTGTGCAATTTATATCTAAATAGGAAATCCCTTCTCTTCTGTTGAGTGTTGTAAAGTGAGATATTTTAAGGTGATGTAAAATTAGATAAATGGACATTAACTATATCATTTCCAAGTAGTTATTCGCCCGCGATATGGTGTTTTTTCTTTATCTTTTCGATTTCGTAAATATGAGACAAAACAGTAGTTTATTTTAAACTATAATTATCATGTATGGGTATACTTAGTACCTTTTATTATAGTATTAGCCTATACAATAATACTCTCTATATGGTCTATAATTATCACTTACTTTGGTGAAGGAAAACCACCATTCCTGGGAGATATTTCTCGACGGCATGTAAGTATGTAAAGCCAAGTCAGAGGCCCATGGGCGGCACAAATACTCTGACGCCAGGTTAGGCACTAACCACACCAAAAAGAAGCTTATACCAATGTGTATAAGTTCACTTTCTTTTTACTTTAAATGCAGTGAAAATGGAAATTAATTTAAAAAAATGTAAAAAAACACCAGCTTTATACCATTCTGTATTTTAGTAAATAGTCGATATTCATCCGTAATTTGAAAAAAAAAAAATGGCTCTGACAGACACCTGAACCTACCTACCTAGCTTAAACTATTATTCTCTCAAGCCTCATTCCTCAGCCAGTCTTCTGCAATTTTAATTCCGTCCCTCGCCTAATCGAAATTCACGAAATTAACATACAATGAGTACAAAAAACAATAATGTGTTAAACATGATGACAGACATACATACAATCAGTGTTTGAATATATTATTAACGCTCAATATTAATAGGTAAAATAAATATTTATTTTTTGCTAGTTAGACAGCCTACTGTCTCTTAAATAAATATTGTTGATATGAAAAATTTACGCATTTTTATAATTAACTTGGAAAACTTACAAATTATTGTAATATAATTATTTTAATTTTGCTGAAGCTAAATTATATTTAAAATGTAGGTACTTACTCCTTTATTTTTAAATATTCAGTTCCAGAAAAAAAGCAAAAAACTGTTTTTTTTTTCAATCTAAATTCTAATAAATTATCTACCTACGTATATGTATATATGGACGGAAGAGCCGTAGCAAAATCGCAAATTGATTATTACTTTATTTATAT
This sequence comes from Xestia rhomboidea, assembly GCA_963853795.1. Lineage (NCBI taxonomy): Eukaryota > Metazoa > Arthropoda > Insecta > Lepidoptera > Noctuidae > Xestia > Xestia rhomboidea. The sequence continues at coordinate 2,981,324 of OY970783.1, forward strand.
ACAGAACCCCACAAAATCAGCATAGCAGCATACCCATACTAAACTCCTAGTCAAAGTGGTTTATTAATAAATAATTCATTTCTTTACAATCGTTCTGTCAATGACTAAAAGCATAGGTAACATCTAATACATTTGACCCTAACTGTTGATTTGTCAAAACACTTTCACTCAGTGAAAGCTGGTTTTCAAAACATGACATTAGTGTAATGTCATTTTGACACTGTCATAGTGACAGGTCCAGGCGTTGAAAAACAAATGATGATCGATCTACGAAGTAAAGCTGCACTTGCCGTCATTCTGAAGATATCTAGGTGGAGATTCCGTTCTACGTAAATCATCGGTTCCTCTAATACCCTCTATGACAGTAATTAGGTTTTAGGCAAAAACCAGTGAGATTAAAAACCATTTTGATGTTGATATTATAAAAAAATTGAGCTAGAACGGAAACCCGACCCAATATAATTAAGAAAAAAATATGCAGATAATTAAAACAGCTTAACATTAATAGATTAGTGGAAATGTCATTAAAGTGTCGATAAAACCATTTATTTGCGCCTCAGTAGATAAGACGACCAAAAATAACGAAGAAGTTAAATTAAACTTAATTAAAGCAAACTGTTGCAATTAAAAAAACCCAATGTGTTATATCCGGCCGAAAACATCGAAGCAAAAAAAAACTCAAAAAAACCACTGGAGCAAAGTAGAGCATATTCCCCAGGCATGAAAAGATCGTAAACCGACGGGGTATCAATAAGCCTATGTAGTGCTGCCCTAATTCTTATTCCTTTTTAGTAATGTTGGTACACAGGCCGACGGCGCGGTAAGAAGAGGATACCGCTACGTAAAGTATAGACACCTGAGGGCAGAGACAAGATGTCAGCAATAATATAATGAGGTGATCGATAAGTCAAAAATGTGTAGGATGACATAAGCTACCGAAAAGATAGCTTTTCGGTAGCCTATGTCAGTTTCACAACAAACAAACAAAATTAAAGTATCATGTCAACGAGTACATCATCTTGTACGAGTAATTTATATTAGGAACTATCCTAAAACGGAAACAAAGACATGCTGATTTGCGGTAAAATTATAGGTACCTACAGTGGTGAAACCTATTTCCAAACCAACGACGTAAAACTAGAAGCTCTATTACTAGTAATTATTAGTGCCTACTAATTGTTGGCAAACCAAAAAGAAATTCGAATTAATTACAGGAAATCCAACATAAAGGGAAAGATCTAATTACGATCAAATTCTGTCGTCGTCAAAAATATAATCTAGGAATAATAATAGAAACTATAACAACAAAAGTATAAATACTTTCATAGGCCATTTTAAATTCAATACCGGAAAAACAAACAAACTCCTATTTTAAATTTTAAATGCAATAAAGATGTCCTATCCATTAGAACTCTCATAAAGGACACCGCATTCAACCTAAAATTAATTCAGAAAGAAATAAAAAGAGAACAATGTTTTGAATAAATAAATACGAAAGTCATTACATCTGTAGTGATGTGTCAACAGACAAAATATACCGCATATGTTACGGATCATTTCTTTTTAATGTATTCTAATACATACGCTATGCTTCGAGTCTCATTGTCAAAATATTTATGTATGTTTTTGTCCGAATGGAATATTTTACTCGTTTAAAAGTTGTGTAACGACGGTGTAGCACGAAATTTCGTTTTAAGTTCTGTTGTGAAATAGGAAATAATAAAAAAGGGTTTATAAAAGTGAGATGGTTTGATAATGTCGTCAATGTAAACTGTTAATGGTTTTGTCAAGAAAAACTAACTGCAGGTTGATTTGAAACACTGAAGCAGAAAAAAAAAGTACGACTTCATTGTTAATAACTAGGTACTCTTATTTTTTGCTAATGCAGCTTATGATTGGATCTACATTATCGATCTATAATAACTTGAAAATAGGCACTTTTCAAGCCAACACTTTTTTTCGAACAACAAATAAAATAAATGTGGGAACGGGAGTCGACAAATTTCCAAAAAAAACTAAAGCTGCAAGAGGTTCCACGCAAAACAATTATTTCTTACAAAAAAAAGATGCAAGAAGCCGTCATAATATCAACAGAAAAGTAAAAAACCAGTTTCACGTAATATAAACAACAGAACCATAAAAAAAATGAAAAAAAAAGTTTGACACTTACCGGAGCTAGGCCTGTCACTGTATCTGGTGCAGAACACCCATGCTGGCCATAAAGATGCATTGCCCGATTGGCTGTTCGTGTCAGTACTTCCGCAAGTAGACAACGCCCCACTTGAAGTAGAAGAAACAACTGAACTGGCAGAATCTGGCCTTTTCTGATTCTCTATCACTTTCGGCATCTCCCTTTCTTTAGGCACCTGCTCTCCGATTTGGGAAACCGTCTGTCTTAAGCCCCCAAGAGGAGGTAACGAGCCGAATTCTGTTTCTTTTGATTTTAGGTAATCGAAGCTGTATTTTTGGAACTCATTCTGGGGTTTTGATAAATCATAGGGCTTGTACAAAATGCTATGGTTTGGCCCAACTGGTTTTGGACCTTCAATTTTGTTTGTTTTTCTTAAAGCGTTCAAACCAAATTCGGGGTGTAAAATATTGTTTATTGAGAAGGCTATAGGGACCGTCGGCTGTTGTCTTTGAGCTCGAAGTTTGTCGTTCTCAAATCTCTGGCTCTCAGGGTTTATTTGGGGTTTAACATCAGGCGTTTCAGGTCTATAGTAGTTCTGGAAACCATCCATCTCGTTTTGATTCTCAGGGCTTGGTGGAGGAGAATTTGGCTGCACTTTGACTATGGTCATATTTGGGGACGTTCTCTCATATCTTGAGTCAATCGTGGTACAAGTATACTGACTTGGGGGGCTGTAGTTCATCGGGTTCTCGGCATGTGGAGCAGGCACTCTTCCAGTGACGGGTCCAGGGCTGTTCGCCTGGTTCGGGCTGCAACGATCTTCGAAAGCCATCTTCGCACTTTTCAAACCGATTACAAGTTTATTAAAGTCAGTACATTATACAGCACAGTCCACAGTTTAAAAGAATGTCAGTTTAATTTGAATGAGACACAGTCCTCACATTAATATTTATCGGGAGCGATTAGCATGATTTCTTAATTCTACCGCACTAGTTTTTTGATGCAAAGGGCGCGTGATGGACAGCCAGTGCTGTCAGATTGATATGTCAGTTGCGTGTGACGTGGGGACTGGTCCCGGCGGCGGCTGCCGTGTGACTGCGCCCCTCGCCCGGCCGAGGGGACACGCCCTCGAACAAACAAGCTTTTTACCCTTCCCCATTCGTTTTGTAGGCGTTAACCATTCGCTTTTCATTGCTCGACAACATCTTTTACATCCTCCATCCTTTTCTAACTTATAGCGTTTGTTGTAGTAAAAAAGAGATGGATGTACGACAATTGATTTAACCCGAGTGTGTATTTAGTGGGGCTTCGACCAGATTTGTAATTCAGTTGTAAATTGCTTCTATGGCTCTTTCGCGCACTCATAATGTATCAATAATACTGCGGTGCTCTTTGTATAGAATTTCAATTAAACTTTGACAGAATTATTATATTGATAGACGTGGCCATGTTGAATTATTGAACGGATATCGGCGAAGATGGATTTTTTAAAGAAATTATAACATAATACGCTGGTAATTAAGTTGTGTTGGTTAATATTAAATTGTATGGACGCGATAAAAATCTACAATTGTTGGACTTTTATTGCTGAATGTAATTACTGTTTAGGGTTCTGTGTATATGTTGCGGATTGTAGTTTTGACCTAATTTTTGATATTTTTTGTTCGCGCGGTTTCAGTAAAATAATGGTTAAGGCACACATTTTGGTTGTGCTTAAAAAGCTCCCCTTCTTTGGATTCGGTACAGAATTTTGATGTTTCCGTCGGTTGAGGTGTATAGTCTTAAAAATAAAATATTCTCTCTCTATTATGGTATGATTATGTTAAAAAAATAATTTATGAGCATTTTAGATATTTTTTTAATATCTTAGCAATAGGATGGGGTAAGATATACCTAAGTAGGGTCCGTGATTTTGGCTGTTTGATTAAAAGTTTTGGGAACAATTAAAAATTTCAAAGTTTATGTGGTTTTTATTTTATTCATTTTTTGCACTGTGTTTTGCGTTAAGTTAGATAGTACGAAGTAATAGGTAGTTCTGCCAGCGCTTTAAAAAAAACATACGGAACATGTCAATCAAGACAAACTCGCCATTCACATGTATACCACTTTCCACACATCTTTTTATAGTTTCAATTATTTTTTAATGTGATTAGTTTCACACTTGAAAATCATTGTACCTATTCTTGTAATAATCATTAATAATAACTCGTTATTAATAATCTCAAAATGAGCGTGTCAATCAGATGTGTTTGTAATTATTTCTTAAATTAATTTGGTAATTTTCTTCCTTCTTTATAGATCAATCAAGAAATATTTTCTAATTATAATTTATAATCTATGGACTAATTGGTTTGGTTGTAAGTAGATACTTTAATGTGTTAAACTTTTAATTGAGTTTTGGGAAGAAATAATCAAAAGAGACTAATCTTGCAAGCCTCATTAATAATGCAATATTAGATGCTACGCTAGATCTATAATTGGTCATAATAAGATGACTCAAAGTTTTGATAAAAGCTAGTTTAAATAACTTGTCAATGAATTTTATTATATGCTTAGTGAAATCAGTAAAACTTATATGAAAAGTTTAGTCGTGGGTTTTTAATATTAATATAGATAAAGAAAAAAAAAAGAAGGAAAATCTGCCGTTGCAGCTTCTGTTTACATGCAATAATTTTGTGATTCTGCGTAAAATAAAATATAACTATTTCAATATCTATCGAAAAGACTCACTTTTGATTCAGACTGAAAGATTTAAACCTGACGATTTCCGGTGCTTTAATTTTAAAATAAATCATTCAGAATTTAGCCCAATTCTATTCACCTGCAGCATGCCAATCCTTTTTATTCCATGGTTTATCTAATTACCTTACGCACAATACCATTATGACATCACATTTTATTTGATTCTACAGAACAATTTAATTGGTATTGAATACATTGACCGTAACGTGACTACCAAAACTTAACCAGTTGTGACAAAGTAGGTAGTGAGGTTGCGCAATGCAAAGTATTCAACCGGAAGATTGGAATGAACAATTGTACTCTATTTATTTCGGTAGATAATTGTTGGGGCAGTAGGTACTATTGTTATTCGAGTATGGACCTTGGGGCGTTGACATTACCTAGTAGTAGAAGTTATGTTATAAATAGATTAAAAGCCATAGTATAAAAAAACCGGCCAAGTGCGAGTTTTACTCGCGCACCGAGAGTTCTCAAAACTACATATTTACGGTTTACAGATTGTTTCTTTCAAATGCTGTATGACATTGCTTCTTGCCAAATTTCATGATTCATCGGGAACGGTCAATGGGACCGGGTTTTGATGCCCTTGTAATCAATGAAATCACAAAATATGCGACATAAACCGTCATATCTTTTGATCGCTTTGACTTACAAGTTTTTTTTTCACAGCCGAAAGAAACCCGAGTATTTGATCTAAATTTCAATGGACAACAAAGTGATCCTTTGTGGGTTCCTGTTTGATTAAGAGGTACGGAACCCTAACATCAAAAGTTTGTGAGGATGTATACCTAGATAGATGAATGTTTGTTACACTTTAATGCAAAAACAACTGAACGGATTTGGATGAAATTTTGCACACAGATAGTTTGTAACTTGGATTAACATAGAGGATACTTTTAATCCCGGTACTACGATCCCGTGGGACAATTACCAAAGTCAACGTGGGCGATGCTAAGGTCATAAGCTAGTATAGAAGAAATTTGTGAAGGAGCTCGCTTAGGGAAGTAAGCTCGCCATACGTCATCATCATCATCATCATCCACAGCCCGACTTCACCCACTGCTAACAAACAAAAAACAAAAAAAGCAGTGAAATATATAAAATAAGTATCACTGGACATTACACACCGCCATCTAGTGCCACACAAAGCAACGAGGCTTGTGTCGTGGACGCCAGACAGTTGATATACTACATAGATACTTTTTGTTTGTAAATACATACTTAATAAACATAGGATAATGATAAAGGTATAGGTCTTTGCTTGTGCCAAGCTCCACGCTCTTGTGCCAGCCTCATCCAGGATATTCCCGCAATGGCAACAATATCGTCTGCCCATCTCGCCGCCGGACGACCAACACTTCTCTTTCCATTCCCTGGACGCCACTCGGTCACAGCTCTACTCCACCTGCCATCACCGCGCCTTGCTAGGTGTCCTGACTAACTCCATTTGAGTTCTATAACTCGATTTCCAATATCGAAGACCATCGTACGTCTCTGGATTTCGACGTTTGGAACTCGGTCTAGTAGTTTTATGCCGAGAATGGAACGCTCCATGGCCTTCTGTGCTACTCTGAGCCTGTATACAGCTTCCTGAGTGACTGTCCTCGTCTCAGCACCGTCAGTACTTAACTTTAAATTCTTTATTCAGATTCCGGGCGTTAATTAGTCCCTACTTAGCATAATCATCCGTTCCCACTGCTGGGACAGAATGGGCTATAATCTACCAGTGCGGTTGGTAGATGACATATGTCTTCGAATTTTTGGTTCTAGGACGTGCCGGTTTCCTCACAATGTTTTCCTTCACCGTTCCTACTTACATATATGTTTTAAAACAATGTAACTTGCTGACAAGGCTAAAAGGTCGTATCTTTGGTAAGCCGCCAGCTATTATCACCTTCAAGTACAGTCGTCGTCTTTTCCGCCTGATCAGTTAAACATTTTTTCGCTTAAATCATGCGGAGGCCGGAGCCACGCCCCCTTAAAGTTTAGGCCTTTTAGGAAAGCGTCAATTTGGCGCGCAAAATAACAATTACTCTCGTTTGGCCTGCGTCGTCAGTGCGCTCGGCCGGTATTGTCTTTCATTCATTATTTCTATACAAAGTCAACGGGGCGGGGCTAGATATCGTTTCTATGTTGCGAGTGCAATCAAAAATTAGCTTAGTGGTGATCAGGCGGGAGTGTCCTCGATAGTACCTTTAAACATTCATTCATAATATTCAGTTATGAATGGATGTTTGACCCTGCATGGCCATGTTATTTATTTTCTTTAGAAAGCACAAAGGTAGGGCGCGAGCGCGCGGTGTAAACTTACATTGTCACTTACGGGATATCTTCCGTGATTATTATTTATTTCGACGCTATTGCAAGTGAAATGATCGCGGGTTGACTGGAGAATGCGGGTGGATGGAAAATAAATTGGTTGGAGCAGGTTTTAAACCGTGAATGCTTAAAACAGTGTTTAACGTAAATAGGCGAGACGACAAAAAAAATCTAATTAGTCCGTCAGTTAGTATATCAAAAAATATATGATCGTGTTTTTTCTTTTGTTACGTAAACTAAAATTGACGAAGATATGACGCTTTTAAAATTCTCAATACGTCACGCCTAGGTATAATTTTTAGCTAGTTCTGACGTCACGACCCCCCACTCCCGAGTTTTGATGCGTTTTATCTTTTGTCAATATTCATTGATTTAGTAAAATAAAAAATACGTGTCCATTAATTTCCAATACTCTAACTGACGGACTAAATAGATTTGCAATTTTTTGAAACTGTCGTCATGCCTATTCTCTGTTTTACCAGATGCAGCTGAATACCAGTATTTTACATGGAGCGACTGCCTATCTGACCTCCACAACCCAGTTAGTACTGACTAATAAGATACCCCTTAGTAAGACTGGTTGTCAGACTTTCGGGCCACTGACTACCTGTAACGACTGTCAAGGATCTACAAATGACAGCCGGGACCAACGGCTTAAGGCACGGAAGAAACTCGGTATGTAATTGGTGGTCACCCATCCACGGGGTAACCTAGGCAAGCGCAGCTTAACCTAAAGATCCGAGCGGCTGTTATTATTAAGCCACGAGCTCCTCAAACACACCTCACACCTTACCATAAATCAGGTAAGTAGGTAGGAAGGCGTACCTACGTTAACATAATACATATATTTTAAATTTCTTCAATAATTCATTAGTTCAACCTTTGACAGTCTCATTGTCGGCTCACAATAAGTTTCGGCGACTTCAAAAGTCTGACACTTGCGCTTATGCAGATTACTCGACTTCGGCGGAGATTAAAGGAGGTTTTGACTTTACTGGTGGCTGCGTGCCATGTAGGTGAGTAGGTCTTTATGGCGCCTATAAATAAATAAATATTGTTGGACATTACACACAGCGCCATCTAGTGTCACACTAAGCAACGACGCTTGTGTCGTGGACACCAGATAGTTGATATACTACATAGATAGTTTTTGTTTCTAAATACATACTTATTATAGATAGGTAAACATCCATGACTCTGAAACAAATGTCCATGCTCATCACACAAACATTTGCTCCTACCGGGATCCTTTTTTTTTCGGATGGGAAATCATCAAATGACTCCTCCCGCTCTGGGCGGAGCAGGAGGGAGTGTCAGACTTTTACTGACTAAAACCCATCCATGTTCCTTCATCGCCCTTTGTGTTCCGGGGCCACGGTATCTCTTTCGAATAGTCCCGTAGCCCCGGGCCTACCGGGACCCTAAGAACGTAAGGCAGCCTTTCGCCATTCGGGTCGTCAAAATGATGCCTGTGTCCCATCCATTCATCCTACTGATATTAACCTAAACTTAAAAACTACTGACTGGATTTGAATAAAATTTAGCACACAGATAGTTTATAACCTGGATTAACACAAAGGATACTTTTTATCCAGTAATACAGACCCGTGGGACAATCACCGAACTCCACACGGGCGAAGCCGCGGGCATGAGCTATTTGCTAATATATCTCTCGGCCGTGTCGATTTGGCGTCCCGCATGGGACTATAAGAATAAAGGAAGAGAGAATGAACCAGAGTTGATGCACATTTGTGCGCTATAACTATCTTCGTCGACCATGTACGCAACACCACACAGCGCTCCAAAACACAAATTACTGACGTTGCTCAAACAGCCGCTAAGCTGAAAGCTGCGAAGCTGAAGTGGGATTGGACTGGCCACGTCTGCCGCATGCCCAATGAGCTGTGGGCCATAATAGCCACTTTAAATAGCCTGACACAGCCATGAAAGCGTCACCGTAGTCTTCGTAGAAGATCGGAAGAGCTCCAGCTTCAGACTTGGATTCCAGTTTATACTGGAATCCAAGTCTGGAAGTCTGACTGACAAGAAGCGGCTGTAGGAATACAATACAGTTGGCTATCGCATGCTAAGCTACAAATAACCAACCAAACATCAGTAAAAGGCGCCAAAACCTCATCAAATTAGTATGTTTTAAATTAAAATTAACACTAGACTGTAAGCGCCGTCGGCTAGACAATGTGTAAACAAAAATTAAAGAAAAATAAACTAAGATGGCGTCGTCGATGAGCGCGCTGTCACTTCCCCCCTAAATAGCTGTCAAATGTCAAGTGAGGCTGCGGTCATACAGTAAGAGAATTAATATTCCGTTTAATTTTTGAATTCTAAACATCTCTCATTATGTGTCATAATAATTTTATTTTATTTATCTAATACAGCTTTTACCATTAACACTAAATTAAATAATCCTTTCAGTCGGTCTTCCGACAGAACCACAAACATTCTAACATTATCGTCTTCCATTCATCAGCAAACAAGTTCAATTCAAGGTTGGTCTCCACGACGTTGAGCATCGGATAAATAGGACTAACAGTATATAACTCTCGTAACGTGCGGAGTACCTATCTTTGGGGGATGCCACTAATATACTGCTGCAGCTTGGTATTTAGCAAGTCCAGGTGCTGTACTCTGCCCCTCTTTGGAGAATACCGCTACTGCTGCCACTGATCTTTAATGGAGAATGCGCTAGTCAAAGTAAAGCTTACAAAAACGACAAAATCATTTTTCGAACACAGTTCTAAATTTCGATATCCAACTGTTTTTCCAAAAGGAAATAGTTAATAGTCCACCGAATCGCTTTCGGTTATTGCGGAAAGCTAAGAGCAGATTCTAGCCATCGAAGCGGAACCATACACCACCGGTATCTGCAGATAGGCAGGTGCACACTCTTTTTCCTCACTTGTGAGTGCTATGTAAAGTGATGGCCGGGAACATTGGTAGGACGCTAAAGATTCTCTCATCTCGATATATTTAATACTAAAAAAGGTATGTTTCGGAAACAATTAATTACGTCAGTATGTGATGAACTGACAAACACATCTAAACGAAATAAAATAATAGTAAGTTATTATAAGCTATACAAACAATCACCACACACACACACACCGTTATAACGTACTCACACACCCACTATAACTCCTCAGGCACACACATATTCTCACACGCTGTATTCTTAGCTATGTATAGATGTTAAATTGTAAATCCTTAATTGGTTTAGTTAAAATAGTTTAGGTTAAGATTGTAAAGAGCTGTGGATTTTGTAATAATAAATAAATCAAGAAACGTCGCCACCAAACATTTGAATTCCTCAGTATTACTTGCAGCAGTTAAATATATTTTAGTTATAGTTTACTTATAAGCACTAATCATACCTTTGTATGAGAAATAATACTACTGCGTTAAAATGTAAACTTTATGTAATAAACGGTCTTAATATTTTTCTTTAAATCTTAAACTTAAAGAAATCCTAGTAACTAGCTAACATTAACTTGCAAATCGAATTCAAAACCTCAGAATATCTCCACCTGTAACATTAACACCTTAGGGTTTTGTAACAGAAGGCTGTTCTCATCAATTTACCTAAATAATCACCAACACCTCACCTGTCTAAAACTCAAACAAAACATAATTCTCCCCCGTCTATAACTCCCCGCTAACATTACGACCTCCTTACGCTTGTCAAAATATCGGCCAGCTGATAGTGTAGACGAGAACCATTGTTTATAATAACGAATATCGATTTGTCTAGTCGCTTGTACGCAAATTATTGAACATCGATTAATATATTATCGATTTAAATATGTAGGTTGATGAATAAATAATTTGTGCAGGATGAAGCTGTTTTATGGAAACAATTGTATGCCCACTGTAAAATAACTTACTAACAGGTAACGGAAGGCTATCTCTAACTGTTTGACATTTAGCTTACGGACCGTTAGAAACAAAACGTCTCAGAAAAGCTTTCTTTGTTTTTTCTATGAATCACAGTCCTCCGAGTGACACGTAGGTGACGCGGATAGGATATTCCGAGCTAACTTTGTTTATTGAAACACCGATAGCTACGGAACATAATCGTGACTAACAGCTATACGTAAGTAAGTTATAGAAAACGGCCGTTAGTCTATAAACGTCAACTGCTGAACATAATCTACACAATAACCTTACATCATCAACAACATCTTCCTACCCTTTTTTTCCGGATGGGAAATCATCAAATGACTCCTCCCGCTCTGGGCGGAGCAGGAGGGAGTGTCAGACTTTTACTGACTAAAACCCATCCATGTTCCTTCATCGCCCTTTGTGTTCCGGGGCCACGGTATCTCTTTCGAACAGTCCCGCAGCCCCGGCAGGCATCGGCCCTTGCGGACCCCTTCCTTTTTGCTGACTCTCTTTGAGGCGCGCGTGGAACACGAACGCGCCACATAATCAACACCTTACATTTACATAATTATCACCATCTCCCTGCCCTTCCATTCTCTTCTTCCATTCTCCTCTGTCAACCGTCACGCTATCATTTACTCCTTTATCTTTCATATCATTCCTCACACAATCCATCCATCATTTCCTTGGTCTTCCTCATCCTCTCCATCCGTCAACATTTATATTCATCACTCTTTTAGTCACATGCGATTCGTCCCTCCTCATCACATGCTCATACCAAGACAGTCTGTTCCCTTTCAACTTTTCTGTAACTGGTGCAACTAATATTAAACTTCCTTTGATATACTCGTTCTTGTATAGGTATTAGGTACTACTTAGGTACTCACTACACAAGACTTAGATTGAAATGACAACCTATACGTAAAAATAAATCCTTTACCAAAAATTAAGTCTCTCATTCCAATTATGAAATAGTACATTTTGACACAAGTGGAGAAAGTTTGTTATTGCATCCGAGGCGGAATTAACTCCCGAGCCGCAGGCGAGGGTGCTTTTGAGCCGAGAACTGCAATAACAAATGTCCACGTGTATCAAACGACGTTTTTCAATACACTTTTGAGGCAATAAAATAAAATAATGAAAAAAAAACAATCACCGTTGACTATAGGCATTGCACTAATTTGTACTAAGTTTATGTATAGTTTTATCTGTGGCAATTTTCCAACAACCGCGTGCTGTGCCGCGTGCGAAATTGGCTCCTTTCCGCACGCGGCACAGCACGCGGTGATGGAAAATGAAAACAATCCACGTGTGTGAAATACATGGCATGTTGAAACTAATCGTAGTGCGTTAAGGACCCGTTTTCGAGGAAGTGTATTGAAAAGCAATTTTCTTCAAATAGTTTCAACATTCACGCATTATCAAAAATCATTACATAATTTAGCAGTGATAGTCTACGAATAATGTAGCCACGAATAATGTAGCTTTCTGCCAGTGAAAGAGTTTTTTATAATTGGATCATAAGTTCCGGAGAATACTCCCTACACACAAACTTACAAACAATTTTATTTCTTTATAATATTCTTTTTATTCTTCTTTCCACGACTTACGAACAGTAAGTCGTGGGTTCAAACCCAGACAGGCGCATTACTTTGTGTAATTTATTTCATCACCACTGCTCTCAAAACGGTGAAGGAAAACATCGTGAGGAAACCGACATTTCCTAGAACCAAAAAATTCGAAGACATGTGACATCTACCAATCCGCACTGGACCCGCGTGGTAGATTATAGCCCATTCCCTCTCATAGAGAGGAGGCCTGTGTCCCAGCAGTGGGAACATTAATAGGCTGATGATGATGATGATAATATTAGTAGCTAGGTTAATTAAGAATGCAGCTGAGTACTGCATCTGACCTCCACCACCAAACTACTGGAAAATACGATACTTACCCTTGGTAAAACCAAAAGAAATTAACCTACCCTCAAAAAATCTCTCATTTCCATCCATCAAATCCGCTAAAACTCCCCATATATCCACATATCTTGAAAAGCCGGTCGCTCCCATTCCGGCGTGTGATCGGTTCTATTTCCGAACGTCGTGTGTGGTCCGCGCAGGCGTTTAAACGTGCGCCGGCGCCGGTAAGGGGGAGACTGCTACTGCTAGTGGGAGGATGCAGGAAGGAAGTGGAGAAGGAGGAATGTTTGGTGATAAATGGTTAGTTTAGCAGATTGGGGAATGCAGCAGCGCGACTGCTTGGAGAATGTGAAAATAAAGAGTGGTTAGTGATGAACGAATATATTTGCTAACAGGCATGACGACAGTATCAAAAAATTGCAAATCTATTTAGTCCGTCAGTTAGAGTATTGCAAATTAATGGACACGTATTTTTTGTTTTTGTAAATCAATGAATATTAACAAAAGATAAAACGCATCACAACTCGGGAGTGGGGGCTCGTGACGTCAGAACTAGCTAAAAATTATACCAAGGCGTGACGTATTGAGAATTTTAAAAGCGTCATATCTTCGTCAATTTTGGTTTACGCAACAAAAGAAAATACACGGGTCAAATATTTTTTGATAATCTAACTGACGGACTAATTCGATTTTTTTTGTCGTCTCGCCTATTGAGGCTGTAAAAATATGGCTGCGGGACTGTTCGAAAGAGATACCGCGGCCCTGGAACACAAAGGGCTAAGAAGGAACATGGATGGATTTTAGTCTGTACAAGTCTGACACTCCTTTCCGCTCCATATTCCTTCATCGCCCTTTGTGAGCCTCCGGAGCCACGGTATCTCTTTCGAACAGTCCCGCAGCCCCGGCAGGCATCGGCCCTTGCGGACCTCTTCCTTTTGCTGACATCTCCTTGAGGCACGAGAACACGAACGCGCCGTCAACATGGCAGAGCGGGACCCCCTCATTTGATGATTTCCCATCAGAAAAAAACCAAAAACCTTTTACAAACTATAAAAATAATTATTGAGGAACTGCTGATACATATGCGTCTTTTCAGGGAGACAAATACTTTTTTCCTACAGACTACTTTCACCGTTTTTCCGTTGTCAAGTTTACCGAAAATAGTACATACAATAGTAATACACGTGGAGAAAGTTTGTTATTGCATCCGAGGCGGAATTAACTCCCGAGCCGTAGGCGAGGGTGTTTTTGAGCCGAGAACTGCTACAGATATAACTATAGTTTTTTTTAATTTAAGTTAAGTTTTAAGTTAAATTTTAAGTTTAAATTGCCACAGATAAAACTATAGTTTTATCTGTGGCAATTTTCCAACACCCGCGTGCTGCGCCACGTGCGAAATAGCCTTTCTGCACGCGGCACAGCACGCGGTGATGGAAAATGAAAACAATCCACGTGTCTGAAATACATGGCATGTTGAACCTAATCGTAGTGCAATAAGGACCCGTTTTCGAGGAAGTGTATTGAAAATAAAATTCCATAATCATTCTGAGTCGTCTTCGCCTTAATCGCTTCGGCCAAACAGTCGTGTTCCCACAGCTACTATAACTAACTGATATACTTCATGTACCGGCTAGTGTCAATAGGCCATGTAAGTACTTCTATAGTAAACTATCATATTACCTCTGAAAATATAATTTTAATACTTATCGAATTTTTATGTCACACTAAATTATCTGCGGGAGCTATTCAGAAATTACTTACTTATCTATGAAACAAACGAAAAAAAAAACGCTTAGTTGACACTTCCAGTGACCCAAGGGCTGGCTTTGACCTTGGCCAAAGGCTTAACGTTGCCTCTTGGGGACATTACCAGTTGACAGCGTTGACAGCGCCATTTTTACCCGACTGCGCCAGAAGGAGGGTTATGTTTTTCGAGAGTATGTATGTACTTATGTATGTATGTATGTATAATTGTTTGGCACGCTCTGTGGCCTGAACGGTTCGATGGATTTTAGCTTGAGAGGTGTCGTTAGATTCGTATTTACTGTGAGAGTGACACTGCAATATATCAAATTAAAAAAAAACAAAATGGCGGATTTTTGGCGCCTATTTCAAATGTTTGGCTCGCTCTGCAGCCTGAACGGCTCGATAAAGGGCTCATCATGAGGATTTTAAAATGGTATATCTAAGTAACTAAAAAGTGTAAAATAAAAAAATTCATTAAAAAATTAAATATCCGACTGCATAAAAAATAACTAATAACTTTAAATAGAAACTGAAAAGATAAAAACAAGTTCAACAAACAGGACTTATTGACTGCAACAGTCAGAACCCATTAAATAATCTAGACTAAAATCATTACATCCAAAATGGGTGGGTTAATGATTTTTTTTTAAGTTTTTTTAACGGCCATTTTCAATAACTTACTAACAGGTATCGGTAGGTTGCTATCTCTGTCTGTTTGACATTTATCTTACGGACTGATAGAAACAAAACGTCACAGAAAAGCTTTCTTTGGTTTTTCTATGAAATCAAGTGACAGGTAGGTGACGCGGACAGGATATTTCAAGCTAACTTTGTTTAAAGAAACACCGACAGTAAGACGTAGGCATACTAACAGTTATACGTAAGTAAGTTAGAGAAAACCGCCTTAAGTTGGATGCTCCAACCAGCCCGCGAAATTCAATATTTTTTACGTTTTTTGCAATTTGCAGGCCAGTGCTAGGTTGTATGTTAATTAAAATATTCCTCGCGACTGTAAGACGTATGTAGTTACAGAATTATAATCATCAAAATCATTAATACAACCCTCCAAGCGCATAAAGGTGCAGGAATTACTTTGACCTTGAAAAAGTCATTCTTGCACCTGTATGAGCTTGGAGGGCTGTATTGATGATTTCGATGATTATAATTCTATTACTACATATTACCTTATTTTCCACCATAAGAAACTGAGTTGAATATGTTGTTTCGAAGGGCAAAAGTAACTTATTGTATTATTTAGTAACCTAGAAATTGCAGCAATAGAATAAAGCTAGTAAACCTTTTTCAGTATTAATTAGTTACAAACACAGATACTAGATGGCGCTGCCTTACGCTCATCAGGTTTTGATAATATTTTGTTCGATAAGATTGTGGTTCATTTTTTTTTTGAACTTAACTAAATGTTAAGATCGGCAATATAGTTTTTTTTATATTTTAATTCAGTATAATTTACATTATTTACAATTTAGAAATCTATTAAAATAAACTAAATTAACTAACCTATACTAAAACTTAAAAAACGGCGTCAAAAAACTCCTTTTTTTTAAACTAGGCAGATGTCGATATGTAAGGTTAACCTTTAGTGACTAAAAGCTTAAATACATTTAGGCGTAAATACATTTAGCAACAACTAAACTGAGTTTAGTCTAACCATTTGTTGGTAAATGTATTTTATAACACATTTGCTCGTAAAGGGTCTCTTATGTCACAAATTTCAATATCGTAATGTATCTCATTACGTACTTGTGCTGTAAAGTAAAATGCACTTTTTATACTTTTTTAAATCTTAGCAAAGAGTTTTTATGTCAGAAAAGTGGTCAACATTTTATGAATAAAATTAACTTTGGGAGATGAAATATAATAAATAAACATTTAATTCTTTAATTTAATTAATTTTGACAATAAATTACAACCATTTATCTGTAAAAACACAAAAGTATTAATTTAATTTATTAGTAATACTGGCTGTTTTTTGTGTCTTTGCCTTAAAAAAAAGCGCTGATGCGCGCGCCTCGCTAATTTGTGAACAAGTAAAAATTATTCCGCGCGCTTTTTCTTTTCGCTGTATTGTTTTTATTTGTTTTATTTATTTCCTCGCAAATATGTTATAAAACGTCGTATGACATACGTGCGCTTTGATAATTACAGCCTCTGCTTTTTTATCGCCCTCGCCTACGGCTCGTGCAAGCAATATCGCCTCGGCTGTAAATTTCAACTTACCGCACTTATATCATAATGTACTATTACGTAACTGTCTCGTTGGGCTTGGGGGCGAGCCTATTCCCATCAACCGTGCGTTAGGGTCCCGGGTTCGAATGCCGGTTGGAGCAAATGTTTGTGTGATGAGCAAGGACATTTGTTTCCGAGTCATGGATGTTTATATGTTTAATAAGTATGTATTTACAAACAAAAAGTATATATGTAGTATATCAACTATCTGGTGTCCACGACACAAGCCTCGTTGCTTAGTGTGGCACTAGATGGCGCTGTGTGTTAATGTCCAGCGATATTTATTATTATTATTTATTTATTTATAACACTTTGCCCGTCCTGGGAATCGAACCCAGGACTTCACGCTCAACAGTCGAGCTAACAACCATTAGTCCAACGAGGCAGTCTTGCAAAATAAACATCATTCATAATTAATTAATTAATAACTGAGCCAAGTACAAACTTCATGGAAAAACTAAATTATGTATACACAAACAATATAAACAACATGTCAGGAAATTGCAGCTAAATTGACGGCTGCTAACTTGATAATGCTACAGTAATCATCTTGCAATGTTTAACTCGGACATTATGCAAGGATTGGTTTTCATGCGGTGTTGCTCGTGCAATATTGATTTTTTTTTACCGACACGGCATGAGTTACTATTCTTTGGTTCACTAAACCAGGTTCCAGGAGAAGAGCTCGTCCTGGAACCCCACGATAGTGGCGGTAAGTCCCCTCTTTGAGGAGTGGCTGGAGAGACGCCACGGCGTCCTCACCTTCCGCCTGACGCAGGTTCTTACCGGACACGGATGTTTCGGTAAGTTCCTGCACCGAATCGGGCGGGAGGAGACGCCCGGGTGTTTCCATTGTGAGGATCGACCGGAGGACACGGTGGAGCACACGGTGGAGGTGTGCCCCGCTTGGGCGAAGCACCGCCGTGTCCTCGTAACGGCGATTGACGGCGGCGGCGACCTCTCGCTTCCGGCCCTGGAGCGTGCCATGGTCCGGAGCGAGACGGAATGGGACGCCGTCACCTCCTTCTGCGAAGCAGTCATGCTAGCGAAGGAGGTGGCGGAACGTGAGAGGGAGATATCCTCACGTCCCGGCCGCCGCGGGAGACGCCCCGGGCGTCGGGGGCCACGTGGTGGCTTCCGGCCACCGTAGGCGCGGGCCTGTGGACGGGGAGCTATGGGCTAGCTCGCCGTCCGTCCGTCTCATGACGACAGGCCGTGTCGACGGCGCGTATGTGTTCCACGCGCGCCTCAAAGAGAGTCAGCAATAGGGAAGGGGTCCGCAAGGGCCGAAGCCTGCCGGGGCTGCGGGACTATTCGAAAGAGATACCGTGGCCCCGGAACACAAAGGGCGAAGAAGGAACATGGATGGGTTTTAGTCAGTAAAAGTCTGACACTCCCTCCTGCTCCGCCCAGAGCGGGAGAAGTCATTTGATGATTTCCCATCCTAAAAAAAAAAAAAAAAGGAGAAGAGCTCGTGGCTAAATAATAACGATCTTTAGGTTAAGCCGTGCTTGCCCAGGTTGGTCTGCGGATGTATGACCCATTACACACCGAGTTTCCTCCGTGTCTCGGAAAGCACGTTAAGCAGTTGGTCCCGGCTGTCATTTGTAGATCTTTGACAGTCGTTACAGGTAGTCAGTGGCCCAAAAAGTCTGACAACCAGTCTTACCAAGGGGTATCGAATTGCTCAGTACTAACTGGATTGTGAAGGTCAGATAGGCAGTCGCTCCATGCATCCCGTTAGACTGGAAGCCGACCCCAACATAGTTGGGAAAAGGCTCGGCAGATGATGGTTTACTAAACCAGGTTGTGAGTTTATTTTAACCTGGTTTAAAAATTTGTTTGTAGGTATGTAGGGGCTAATCTTCGGAACTCCGATTCCGAAAATTCTTTCACTAACGGAAAGCTAAAATATCCCCGAGTGCTATAGGCTACATTTAAAATGCGCCTGTGAGTTACTTTCCGTACATATCGGGTGCGAAGCCGGGAACAAAAGCTAGTAAGGTATATATTCGGTTGCTACATACATACATACATAAAATCACGCCATTTTCCCCAAATTTAAGGGGTAGGCTGGATCAATGGACCGCCATCTGCTACGATGCTTATACGCCTTAAGATTCGGTTACATTTAATCATAAACTAAGACGTGGGGTCAAAAATGGGCATTGGCAGAATCATAACCCATGATCTATCCACGAAGTAGACACAATAGTTAAACAATGGCGTCTCGACCAAATCGGTCATTCGACAGATCATGATATAACAGGATAAATCAATAACGTTAAAATTCTTAAAATGGTCATAGACGCAGTTAATATTACCTATGAATTGTCACTTTGTGATCCTTTAGTACATGTGATGCGGAGGGATGATTTTTTCATGAGGAAAGTTTAAAGTATAGTATAGTAGATGTAGTTTTATATTCCTTTTTACATTCTTACCCATAAGATTAATATGATATGTGATTATTTAATCAATTAATGTTACCTCAAATCGCCTGAAACCCAGGATTACCTAGTTCAGGCTCAAAACAAGGGTGAACTTGACATAGATTTAAGAAGTAAAGGAAACGTTGACCTTGTATTTTTTTTTAATAAATTTAATTTAATTTATTATTTTTAGAATAAGTGTAGAGGAAGACCAAATAAACGATGGATGGACTGTGTGAAGGATGATATGGCTAGGAAGGAGGTGACTGCTGAGATGTCGAGTAATAGAGAAGTATGGAAGAAGAAGACATGCTGCGCCGACTTAAACCTAATTGTGCTAGAATCACAAGACGAATAAAATCGTGAGCCGAGGTAGATTCGAAACAAAATAAGATGCTTGATGCCTCGTTAAAACGGACGAACCAACTGACAGATATATTACCTTAAACCCATCACATTATTCCAATACAGAAAACATAACATAATTTCCAAGAAAATTCATGGAAATGACAGAAGAATAACAAATTGGATAGAAGCGGCTCGGTAGTGTGGAGTATATTACGATCTACGGCTTAGTTGCCATAGCTTAGTTGAATGAATTA
Organism: Xestia rhomboidea; assembly: GCA_963853795.1. Classification (NCBI taxonomy): domain Eukaryota; kingdom Metazoa; phylum Arthropoda; class Insecta; order Lepidoptera; family Noctuidae; genus Xestia; species Xestia rhomboidea. The sequence continues at coordinate 3,001,356 of OY970783.1, forward strand.
TTTTAGTTTTGAATTGATTCGTTTTTGTTTTTCTATGGACACTTTTAAAGTGCATATCTTGCTACATTGTTCTCACATAATAGACCACTCACCAAGATTTTGTAACAATATTTTGATTTAAAAGATTGTCCATGGAGTTTCTTGCCCGTTCTTCTCCATAGAGATCTACGTTAGGGAATGTTACATGTACCTACTGGTCACCTTCGTGACTAGTAATAGAGCTATTACATCAAAAAATACATACAGGGTGTAAACCACCTCATCACGAAGCCGTCAACCAAGCATTCTGTACATCAAATTAAGTAACTTTACGGAAAAATTATTGCTGGGAAACAACTTTTTTTTGGGGTGAAAAATCATGTTTTGTGGTAGAACTCAATCTAACGCACTCAAAACATTGTGCTGATGGGTGGATTGAATAGTACGGGGCTCGTGGAGGTGTTTAAAGTAAAAATCGTACATTAAAAACTTGTATATAAAAAAAAAAGTTGTCAAAAAATTTAAAAAATGGAACTTTGACCCCCAATATCTCCGTAACTAGAAGGTTCCCAGGTATGGTGTAGAACAAAAAAAAAAATTGCAATGACGAGGAGAACAAGTGCCATTCGGCCTCGTTAAGAAGCTTTTTACACCCATTAGGTACAAGTTGAGATAGCACCTATGTGGTTACACTGGTCACATTTGTGACTAGTAATAGAGCTATTACATCAAAAAATACATATGTCATGATAATGACAGGAAATCTGAAAGTGACCCCTCTCTGTTCGTAGCTAACCTCCTTAAATTGATTCTACAAACCAACGTCTTATCATAAGATTCGACTGCAGATTGTACTAGAAAAGCTTTCTTAACACTCTGTAACTTAAGAACTTTAACAAATAACAATAGGCAATAAACCCCGCCCCCAAACACAAACTGCCGCTTCTACACACATTTCTCACTAAGAAACAAACAATATTTCGCATTCACATATTGTGACAGGCCAGGCATCGAACGGTCATGAATAATAAAGCTGTATTGACGTACTGCACTAGGGTGGCCATTGAAGGCACGATTCAACGAATTTATTATTTAGTGTGTAATGGACGTTGCTTACCCTTCTGTTTGTTTTGGTAAAGGTGAAGGGAAATAATCATGAACACGGAAGACAGTACCTGTACTTAATATATTTATAAGATAATTGTTCCCACTGCTGGGACACAGGCCTCCTCTCCATGAGAGGGAATGGGCTGTAATCCACCACGCGGACCCAGTGCGGGTTGGTAGATGTCACATGTCTTCGAACTTTTTGGTTCTAGAACATGGCGGTTATCTCACGAATGTTATCCTTCACCGTTTTGAGAGAAGTCGTGATGAAATAAATTACACTAAGCAACGTGTCTGTCGGGGTTCGAACCCACGTCCCTAATACTCCCAACCCACTGCTTCAAAAGAAAATTGAGCGCAAAGCTTTTGACACGGATCTTCTAAACTGTCAGTTTATATATATAAAATGACACTTTGTATATTACTACAACATGTCTTACCAAAGGGTGTCGTAAAACGAATGACTGGGTTGTGGAGGTCAGATGGCAGTCGCTCCATATCAAATTGCAGTGGTTTTCAGCTGCATCCGGTTAGACTGGAATATACAGGGTGTAAACCGCCTCATCAAGAAGCCGTCCACCAAGCATTCTGTACATCAAACTAAGTAGCTTTACGCAAAAACTATTGCTGGGAAACAACTTTTTTTTTGGGGTGAAAAATCATGTTTTGTGGTAGAACTCAATGTAACGCACTCAAAACATTGTGCTGATGGATGGATTGAATATTGCGGGGGTCGTGGAGGTGTTTAAAGTAAAAATCTTCCATTAAAAACTTGTATTTAAAAAAAAAGTTGTCAAAAAGTTGGAACTTTGACCCTCAATATCTCCGTAACTAGAAGGTTCCCAGGTATGGTGTAGAACTAAAAAATGTTCGCAATGATGAGGAGAACAAGTGCCTTTCGGCTTCGTTAAGTGGTGTCTTACGCCCTTTATTATATGTAGCCGACCCTGACTTATGTAGTTGGCGTGAGGCTAGGCAGATACTCGTGGAGGACGTGGTGAGCGCTCTGTTCCCCTCGCGAGGGGAACACCCGCCCGCCGCCGTCCGCCTACCGGCCCGTGGTGCTGCTCGACGAGGTGGGCAAGCTCTTTGAAAGAGTAATTGCAAACCGCCTCGCCGAGCACCTTGCGGGGACCGGGCCGGACCTTGCGGAATACCAGTATGGTTTCCGCAAGGGGCGCTCGACGGTGGACGCCATCATGCGCGTGAGGGCCTACACGACGGGGGATGCAGTGTCCAGGGGTGGGGTTGTCTTGGCGGTGTCTCTCGACATCGCCAACGCCTTCAACTCCATGCCCTGGAGCTGCACAAGGGAGGCACTCCGGTATCACCGGGTGCCGACCTACCTTCGTCGTGTGGTCGGGGACTACCTGGCGGACAGGTATGTCATCTACCCCGGTCGCAGCGGAGACTGGAACCGGCGAGAGATGTCGTGCGGTGCGGTCGTGGGGTTCACAGGGATCGGTTCTAGGGCCGTCCTTGTGGAACATCGGGTACGACTGGGTGCTGCGCGCCGACCTCCCTAGCGGTGTCAGTGTAGTTTGCTACGCTGACGACACGCTGGTGCTGGCACAGGGGAGGTCGCACGAGGCTGCGGCCGACACTATGACACGCGGGGTTGCGATAGTCGTGGAGAGAATCCGGCAACTGGGTCTCGAGGTGGCACTGCACAAGTCCGAGGCCATGTGCTTTCATGGGCCTCGGAATGCGCCACCTCCGGGATCCTCCGTGACGGCGGGAGGGGTTTCTATCGGCGTCGAGTCGACGCTGAAGTACCTGGGACTTGTCCTCGACAGCCGGTGGAACTTCGTGGAGCACTTCCGACGTTTGGCCCCCAAACTGGAGCGGACAGGGGCTGCCTTCAGGCGGCTCCTGCCCAACCTGGGGGGGCCAAACGCCTCCTGCCGGAGGCTCTACGCGGGAGTCGTGCAGTCCATGGCCCTGAACGTGCCCCAGAAGGTGGTAGCCGTAAGGCTGGTCCGGGGGTACCGCACGATCTCCCGCGAGGCGGCGAACCTCCTTGCCGGATTGCCGCCATGGGATCTGGAGGCAATAGTCCTCGCGCGCCTACACGAGTGGCGCGCGGAGGCGCTACGCCGGGGGGAAACTCCGCTGCCGCGGCAAATTGTCGCTCAGCGGACGGACTTCCGGCGGGATCTCATGGCGACATGGAGGGAGCGACTGTCGCAACCCCGTGCAGGGCACGCCACAATAGTGGCGATAAGTCCCCTCTTTGAGGAGTGGCTGGAGAGACGCCACGGCGTCCTCACCTTCCGCCTGACGCAGGTTCTTACCGGACACGGATGTTTCGGTAAGTTCCTGCACCGAATCGGGCGGGAGGAAACGCCCGGGTGTCACCATTGTGAGGATCGACCGGAGGACACGGTGGAGCACACGGTGGAGGTGTGCCCCGCTTGGGCGGAGCACCGCCGTGTCCTCGTAACGGCGATTGGCGGCGGCGACCTCTCGCTCCCGGCCTTGGTTCAATCCATGGTCCGGAGCGAGACGGAATGGGACGCCGTCACCTCCTTCTGCGAAGCAGTCATGCTAGCGAAGGAGGTGGTGGAACGTGAGAGGGAGATATCCTCACGTCCCGGCCGCCGCGGAAGACGCCCCGGGCGTCGGGGGCCACGTGGTGGCTTCCGGCCACCGTAGGCGCGGGCCTGTGGACGAGGAGCTATGGGCTAGCTCGCCGTCCGTCCGTCTCATGACGACAGGCCGTGTCGACGGCGCGTTCGTGTTCCACGCGCGCCTCAAAGAGAGTCAGCAACAATGAAGGGGTCCGCAAGGGCCGAAGCCTGCCGGGGCTGCGGGACTATTCGAAAGAGATACCGTGGCCCCGGAACACAAAGGGCGATGAAGGAACATGGATGGGTTTTAGTCAGTAAAAGTCTGACACTCCCTCCTGCTCCGCCCAGAGCGGGAGAAGTCATTTGATGATTTCCCATCCTAAAAAAAAAAAAAAAAGGGCTAGTCAGGTATTGACAGATATTTGTATGTTACTACAAATTAGTCCGACTTTTGTCTGTCACTGCTTCTTTAGTCTCTTGGGTTCGATTGTAGTTGAAAAGGTTGAAGAGTTGATTGTAGTAAAAATAATGTATTGAGATTTTTTTTCTGGTATTTCTCAGCAGTAACACTAGCAGCCAGAACTGTGCATTTGTACCCGTTTTACGGCAATCGCTCCTACATGGGACTTAAAACATAACTGGCGAATTTGATGAGATGTAATTCGATATTTTGTCGAAAGGCACAGATTACCTAAACTTATATAATCTTTTAACTAAAGATCTATCTCAACCTAAAAGATCCCAAACTGATCTCTACAGCATTTTCTTTCCTCCAAGTGAAAAACAAAACTCTTGGTCACCGCACACAAAATGATACGTTACGTCGACATATTCCATACTTCTGCCAATTACTGCGTGATTACTGCAAACAGCAGCGTTTTGTTTAACCAGCAGTTATACGCTAAATGTATGGCATTTATTAGCTGGTAGTAAACAAGCAAAAGTAGCAGGTATTATGTGTTTATTGGTGTTGCAGTTTGTTTACATCATTAATGAATTTTCTGGAAAATTACTTCGCTGCTGTCATAGAGGGTGTAAGGGACATCCCTCCACAAACTGATAGGGTGAATTCAGTATATCATACTAAGATGACCGGTACAAGAAATTATTTCAGGAACGTTATGGGAGTCTAATAAATTTGATTTGTTTTATTTCCTCACACGCATTGTATCGTTACCGTTCCGAAATCGTCATCAATCGTCATGCCAAACAAGGTCTCTGTTTGTGCTAATCTCCACGCTCTTTTTTTATGAAGCGGTGGTGATCGCACAGGATAGAGAGGTTTCAAAGGAGAATGGGGTGGCCTTTGCCCAGCAGTGGGCGACTAAATAGGATAACAAAAAAAAGGGAAATAGTCCTGACGCACCGTTCGCAAGGTTTAGGCCTTTTTTTTTCGGATGGGAAATAATGAAATGACTCCTCCCGCTCTGGGCGGAGCAGTGGGAGTGTCAGACGTTTACTGACTAAAACCCATCCATGTTCCTTCATCGACCTTTGTGTTCCGGGGCCACGGAATCTCTTTCGAACAGTCCCGCAGCCCCGGCAGGCTTCGGCCCTTGCGGACCCCTTCCTTATTGCTGACTCTCTTTGAGGCGCGCGTGGAACACGAACGCGCCGGCGAGCTAGCACGGACGGCGAGTTACCGCAAAGGTATACCTAATAGTAAACCCACATGTCGCCAGTTATGTTTGGACGAGCCTATTTCCATCGTCTGGGCACTCCGTGGTTGCTACTGACAAATTTCTGATCGAAAAATCCAACTACAACTTGCCTGACTTGAAAATCGACTACAGGACTTCTTGCTCAGCGGTCACGCTTGTCAACTACGCACGAAATTGCCTTTCAACTCCAATAAATAACAACAACCTAGTTATCTAAATAAATACTCGACTCATACCTACATAAAGAAACCATCATCAGTTAACATCAAATCTAATACGTGTGAACAAGCATTAAAAACTTCACACATGAAACTGTCAGTTTTGACTGACACTCGAATAAACATCAAATTAGAAAAAAAAAACACTCAAGCGCTCATCGAAATGTCAAACTTGTCACTGTCATTGGAAAGAGATGAAGATATGACAGTTGTATAGCGCTGTCTCTCAATGTTGTTTGAAGAAATTTTAATGTGAATGGGCTTGTGATCTTTGACCTCATAATTACGCTTTCTTATTAGTTGTTAGTGTTGTTAAAATGGAGATAATTGTTTCTATTATGTATTTGGGTTTTAGTTTTCTTATTTAGTTGACTGCCTCATTGGGCCAGGGGTCGCCAAGTGGCAGTCGTGACTGTTGATCGTGGGTTTTAATTCCCGTCAAATTTTCTATCAGGAATTTCTCAGTCGTTGCCCTAAGCCCTTATCTGTACCCGGTTGATTGCAATAGGCTCGCCCCCTATAACAAGCTGGTGCAGAGGTCGTAAGTAACTGCTGAGAGTGGAGTTTCAATGGAGTTGCGGGTTGCCCGACTTGGTAATAAAAAAATAATTATTTTGAAATTTTTAAATTTGAATTTTTCTTTTAAAAGTATCTTATGCAGGCCAAAATCAGTTTTTTTCTCGATAACCGATACTGGGATCGCCCCTAAAAACAACAAGGGACCTTACCTTCCAGAAGCAAAAAAACCAAACAACTTTCAACTTTGGTATAAAGATTACTTACCTACTTACATAATTCTCCTTCTAAAATCATGAACTACATTCCAAATTCAAACCCTGAGAACTTTAGAGCAGTAGACTATTCATCTAAACATGGCGTCCACGACAGTTGTCAAATTTCCCGCGCGCGGGTGTGGCAGCCATTTTGAAGCCAGTGAGTTTTCTGTAAATAATAATATTAACAAATGGGTTGGGGGCTTGTGTACGCTTGCGATTAGTCAGGGTGGCGGTTTTGTTTGATAATTTGGGTTAATTTTAATATGGGTGTGATGCAATGGGATTTTAATGACCGATGGACGTTGAAAGTGAGGAACCCTCAAATCAGTCCTTGCAGCTACTCATGCCTTTTCTTTGAAGGGTTGGGCGGAAGCGTACCTCTTTACACACTTAACAGGGCAGTGCTTTAAGCAGATAGCTGTTGCATGCACAACTGCTGAAAACCCATAAATAAATTGTTATTTGGGTCCTGGAGTATTTCAGAGGCATCCTGACAAGGTAACCCCAAAAATTGGAGGATCGCACTGATCTATCGTTTCTACCTAACAATGCAATTATTTTACCACCTAATTTTGGTCAATTGAATCGAAAATCGCAAACACACAGCCCCTAAGATCCCAAAATACACAACGATGTAACTCCTTACCAAAACCATTTCATTATTCACTTACTTTGTTCTGATTTCAAATATCATTCCGAGCGCAAACACTGCAAAATGGAAACATCACAACTCTTTTGTTTGCCTAATAGAAAACGTACCTTATCTTCTGAGGATTGAAGGTGGTTTTCTAAGTGTTAAAGGTTGTGTTATAGAATCTTTTGGTTGTTTATAAGATTTTCGCGTGAGGTTTTCATTGTAAGCTTACCTTATTTCGAGCTTGTTAGAGCAAACAGGGTCGAATTGGGGTTGATGAATTAAATTGATAAACAAAATTAGGTACTTACTTGGTTCGTTAATAGATAAAAGTAAGTAAAAAGAAAAGGGCGATTTCATTACAATTTTATAAACTTTAGGCAAAAGAGAATAAATCAGCTGCGTAGGGCTTTTAAACGCTTGAAGTCTAGTAGAGGTGTAAAATAACTGTTTTTAGGATGAAATTAAATCCCCCAGATTTAATTTCATCCCTAAAACAGTTTAGTTTCTTATAACTAAATCCGGAACAACGGAGAACAAAATATGTCGAAATAGCACGCTAAATATTAGCAAGTTGAAGTGGAAAGTGAAGACACAGACTTTTTAAAATAGTGCTATCATCTCTAGATTATTTTTAAAGCACCAGCTGACGTTTGGAAGGAACTTTTGTCTAAATGGCAATGTCACCTACATTACCATGCTGATGATAAAGATGGTGATGACTTAATATCTACAGAATTCCCAGCGAGAGTTATAGGTTTCTGTGTTATTTCTATGTTTACACGACTGTTTTATACTTTTTCTTAGCGTCTCGATGGCAATCTAAATTGTGTCGGCCCAAAGCTGAGCCACTAGTTTGGCGCCTGTTCTCAAATGCTCAAACGAGGCTTTTTATTAAGGAAGCTATAGACTCCGTCCCTGCTCAATTGCCAAGCTCAATTGGTTCAAAGCTTGCTAACAGCTCGTATCAAATAATATTTTATCTATGGTATTCGGTAATACAGCTACAATAGCACGCTAGTAGGTACTGACTAAGCTATTTATATTTTGAATTATATTGGCAAGATATTAAGTATCTACTAGGTTACTAGGTATATTGGAATGTATAATAATTTAATTGTGTATGATTTCTGATAAAATGGTAGGTACGATCTACTTTTTTGTCAACTTATTAAAAAAATTGACACATTTCAGGATTTGTACTTAAATGAACTTGTACGGTTTTTTTTTATACACTGAAGGCTTGCTTTTGGCTTCAACTCACCTGATGTGGAGCGATGATGCAGCCTAGGGCAGCACGCATGCTCAGAAGAAACGGATTCACTCGAACTTTGAAGAGATCCAGATAAAATGAACGGAAAATAAAGAAGCCGGCAGTGAATTCCACAGACTGACGGTGAATAAAGTTTGTTATTTTATGTTTAATAGCAGTAACGTTTAAGATGGATGCTCCAGGGTAGCCCGCGAAATTCAATTTTTCTTACGTTTTTGCAATTTTAAGGCCAGTGTCAGATTTTATGTTGATTAAAATATGATTCGCGGATGTAACACGTATGTAGTTACAGAATTATAATCATTAAAATCATCAAACATTCATATTCAGTTCATGTAACTGTCAAGAATAACTTTTTCATGAAATAGTCATTCTTGACAGTTACATGAACTTAGAGGGTTGTATTGATGATTTTAATGATTATAATTCTGTAACTACATACGTCTTACAGCCGCGAATCATATTTTAATCAACATACAACCTCGCACTGGCCTGCAAATTGAAAAAAACGTAAGAAAATTTGAATTTCACGGGCTACCGTGGAGCATCCACCTTATCGTTAAAAGTTTACAAAACATAACATGACGCCTGTAATCCCGAAGGGTTAGACCTTGTCATGTTACTGCAAATATTAATAAAAGAAAATAAGCAGTAGACAATTAAAATTAATATTAAAGTAAAAAAATACAATAATAATTATTAAAAAAGAATTCCTAACTAAAAGCACGCTCAACAGAGAATTTTGGATTTACTGTACTTGATTGAGATATTCAGGGACAGGCTTCAAAGGTCTTGAAGTAGGTAGTGGAGAAACAACTCCCAGAACAGGTTGCGGCGTCCTCTGGAAGTATGACGTGTCTCCAGGGCTTGTAGAGCTCCTGGAGTGTATGCGTCTTCTGTGGTTCAGGAGCACAGAGGGTTCATGAGAGGAACGACTTCTGGATCTTTAGGGAGACCAGGTGTCTTATGCCAGGTGACTTCCGAGGCTCAGGTTCAGCATCCAATTTTATACTGCCGGGAATGAAGCTGGCGTCCCTTATATACGAAGATTTTTCAGCGTCTTTCAATCAACTGTTTTATTTTCTTCTTTTTAAATTTCTCGAATTTCAGTTTTTGAAAATCAAAAACTGTGATTGGCCTGTATTTAAAACAGCCTGTATTATTTAGTTCAAAACTTCCTAGAATATTTCTGTGAGCGTGTTAATTAATTATATAAACTTAAGATTAGATACTGTAAACAAGTAAACAATAGTAATTAATAAAATATTAAATTATTTGAGCTAACATATTAATAAAAATAAAAATAAATTACAGAAATCAAAAGTGACCTTCTTAGTCCTAACCACTAAGAAAAACAATGACACAAAATTCGAGAAAAAAGTAATTGACAGCTTGACAACTGACGTAATGTCAACAGAAAAGTAAACATAGAAAATTATTAGATTTTAAATTTAATTTCAGCATAATCAAAGATTATAAATCGAATAAGATCGATAGTATGACTGCCAACAAAAATAGTTGTCGCCGAGGCGCGACATAAGATGTAAAAGTAAATAATATAAACAATGAGTATGATTGATAGTAAAAATGTAAGTACCTATAGCATTTAGATACTATATTTCCTAATAAGTATACAGTGTCTGAAACACGAAGATACTATAACCTGTAGCACACAATTCGCCAGTCATGTTTAAGTCCCAAGCAATAGGAGGCGAGCCTTGCCATCAACCATGCACAACTCCAGACTCCGTGGCTGCTACTGAAAAATTCCTGATAGAAAAACCGAATAAAAATTTTGGCTCAACCTGGGAATCAAAGCCAGGACCTCATGCTCACCAGTCGTGCTTGCCAGCACTAAACCAGGCGAGGCAAATACATAATCTCAAAATGATTATTAATTACTCTATCACACCTACTCAAATACACTATACAGATACAATAACCAGGATTCGCCTGCCTATAAATAACGGATACAAAGCGAGCGCGGTCGGGGTGTAGCATTAGTGCTATTGTAGACACACCTGGTTTCTCCCAGGGTAGGGTGGCCATGGAGTTTGGTTTGGTAGGATAGCAGAAGAGCGTTCTTCTGTTTAAAAATAAACATGCGTATTAATGCTCTCAATTTAATTTGTAGTCAAATTTTATGTTATTTTTGCGATTGATCGTTCTTATTTAAAAAAATGTAGGTAGGTACTCGTAATACACTGGCCTGCAAAAATAAGTATAACACTTTTAAAATTGCAATAACTTTTTAAGTACACAAGATATAGTTTCGAAACAAAAAGGACCCTAAAAATAGTTTAATTTTGTCTATTGTTTCAAAGAAACCTGATAAAAATTGCTGTAAAACGTTTTTTTTATTTTAAATCTCTAACTTCTATAGTTTAGAAAAAATTTAAATTTTAAAAGTTTTAGTCTGGATAGTCTCAGGGCCTATTATTATTTCACGATGTCCGAATAAATTCAAAATTGGAACAGAATTTGTATGAATTCATCTGCCAAGGTGAAAAGGCTCTAAGTGTCGGATGACAGAGGCCGTTAGATATCTGGGTGACAGTGGCTCATCCTAGATGACAGTAATCAGTCAATTCCTAATTCATTCGTGAGAATTTGCGACTTTCCAAGTAGCAAACGTCCCTTTGTGCCTATTTGCCTTGCTTGCTCTGTTCAGTCTCCTGCTTCATATGGACGGAATTGGAAATCATGTTTTTTTTCTACTCCTTCGCTATTATTTTCTGCTTCATTTCGTTGCGGAATCCAAGACAGTTAAATTGTTTCTCCGGGACTTCGTCGAGCTTCATTGTTTCGGCGATTTTTCTTGAGAAATACATGCCACGATTTAAAGAAACTTCATAAGTCTCCTCAGCTTGAATTATAAATAAACCAACTTCGGTTAGAAATATACCAAAGGAATATTTTAGATATAACCTACCCTGACACTCGGTAACAATGTTACTTCTCATTAGTGAAAGAATTTTTGGAATCCGATTAGTAGTTCCGAAGATTACCCTCTATATCCAAAATTACAAACGTTAACTCTTTGTAATTTAATGTAAGCAAGTAGGAATAGATAGACAATTAGGTACCAAAAACATCTGCCAATATTCCCATAGAAATCCTAGTCACCCTACCGCACCCCAAAATGGCGGCCTCCCATTCTATAATCTGAGGAACATTTTTCTTAATCTACTTCCATCGGCTTCAGGGCGGGGCTCTAATGGTCATCATTATTGCGTTGTGGTTATATTTCCCGCTGGCAACACCGTGTTTACATGATTTTTGATGTGCAAGCAATAATGGGACAGTTTTTGGGTTTTATTGAATGTGTGTGACATAGTAATTGTATGTTGTGCTTAGTTACTATTAACGTAATCTAGATGGCATTTTTTCTAAGCCATAAATGAAACATTTCAAAAATCCACCGAATTCACTTTATATTTACCTACTTCAGAAAAAAATGTGTGAAAAGAGTTTCAAAAAAACACTAACTGTAACGAACGAAACACAAGGCCTAATTTCAGCACTTATTCTACCTTATTAATAACATAACGGGTGTAAAAAACCTCTTAACGAAGCCAAAAGACACTTGTTCTCGCCGTCATTGCGAACATTTTTTTGTTCTACACCATACCTGGGAACCTTCTAGTTACGGAGATATTGGGGGTCAAAGTTCGAACTTATTGACAAGTATTTTTTTTAAACAAGTTTTTAATGTAAGATTTTTAAGCACCTCCACGACCTCCGTACTATTCAACCCATCCATCAGCACAATGTTTTGAGTGCGTTAGATTGAGTTCTACCACAAAACATGATTTTTCACCCCAAAAAAAAAATTGTTTCCCAGCAATACCGACCTAATTTTTGCGTAAAGTTACTTAGTTTGATATACAGAATGCTCGGTTGTCGGCTTCGTGATGAGGTTGTTTACACCCTGTATAGTTTCAGAAAAGCGACAAGAAACAGATTGAGTAGGTATGTATAAGACCAAAATTCGCCACCGGAATTGCAACCGGAATGAATGAGTCACTTTAAAATAATTTAAATGTAGTCGAAGCCTACACTTGACTTCTGCGCGTATCGGTCAAGCAGTAATGAACGGGAGCCTTTAGTCTTTAGTGTTTCGCAAAAACATTATCTTTATTGCATTTAAGCTTTTAGCCTTTTCTCCGTACCAAATCAACGCAGATATAAAATGATTATCACCAATATATCGTAAATATATTATTGTAAACGAAAATATTATAATTTTCAACTCCGAAAATAATAAAAAACTTCCATTTGAAACTCGGGCATAAACAACATATCGACCAAAATATATGAGCCGATTAAAACATTATTAATCTTTGTGTCTCTGTCTAACTTGTAGCTGCATCTCTTACTAGGGTCATTTTGAAAATCGAACGCGGCATGAGTGCATGAAATTAGTGCCGCTTTTTCTTTCCCGCCGCGAGAGATTTGTTTTTTTTTTTACTTTATAGCAAAGGACGATGCGACGCCATATTGCTTAGTTTTTTTTTCTCAAAATAATTATCAAACGCTTTGAAACATACGTTTTGCTTTTTATGAAGGCAGTCGGTAGTGTAGTGTCATTTGAGGCTGATTGCTTCGTGTACAGTGGGTTTTTTTTTTAATAATAAAATTTAAAGAACCAAATTATATCTGAACAAAGTTAAGATACTAAAATAAAACAATAGGAAATATATAGAAACTAAATCTTCTGACAGTCGTAACTTTTGAAGAAAAATACCTACAACATTGTTTTTATCGCTTGCATGAGCGGATTGAGCAATTTCTCATGTAATGTAAGGAAAGTACTTTATTTCAGTAAACGTTTTGCAACTGTAGTCGCCATGAAAAAAGTAATATACCAACATAAGTGATTGATTTTTATTGCCATGTAGGTATTTTTTCTTTGTAGGTAATACATAGTTTTATTCGAACAATACAGGTAGTTGATTTTATTCCATTCATCTAAATGAAAACCTACTTAGGCAGAAGTCAGCAGAACTAAATAACGAGATTGAGAAATCGAGACCTATATTTTGTTACTACGACAAAACCTATATCTAATATCATAAAGAGGTGAAGTTTGTAAGTTTGGATGTAGGGGGAAATCTTCGTTAAATATGGTCAATATCCGGCCATAATCCGAACGAAGCCGTGTGGGCAAGTGCTAATAAAAAAATAAAAATATTAAAAAACTTACAGAAACCATGCTTGATAATATTTTTTTACTCCTAAGAATAGTATTAAACATATTGTCATAAAAACAACAGACTGTATCTGTCCACCGGACGATTTCAAAAATCCTTATTTCCCAAAATTTTGTTATTAAGTTTTTCTGTTTAAAACCGACAGCAGGCAGATGGGTTTTTTTTTCAACAGGGCAACACTACGGGAATTAATTACTTCAAGATTAGTACCTACTACCATAGATTGAAATCTCCATTTTTATAGATTTTTAATACGTTTTCTAAGTTTGTTTTTAGATTTTTATAGGTCCCGGCAGCTGTTGGTTTTCTTTTAATAGGCATGACGACAGTATCAAAAAATTGCAAATCTATTTAGTCCGTCAGGTAGAGTATTGGAAATTAATGGACACGTATTTTTTGTTTTTGTAAATCAATCAATATTGACAAAGATAAAACGCATCAAAACTCGGGAGTGGGGGCTCGTGACGTCAGAACTAGCTAAAAATTATACCATGGCGTGGCGTATTGAGAACTTCAAAGGCGTCGTATCTTCCTCAATTTTGGTTGACGTAACAAAAGAAAAAACACGGGTCAAATATTTTTTGATAATCTCACCCCCGAATACTGAAACGTCACTCAAAATTTAAGGGCTGCTTAACATTTGAGTAGCTCCTAAACTTTAAATTTCGTATGGCCAAACGTCACTTTTGAGTATCTGCTAAATATAAGTGCTACTTAAAATTTGAGTGACGTTTCAGTATTCGGGGGTAAGTGTCGGGCTAATTAGTTTTTTTTTTTGTCGTCTCGCCTATTGTGGGTAATGTTGTTAGAATAATATAACATAACATCACGCATGTAATCCCCGACGGGTTAGACAGAGGTGTACCTAATAGTACACCCACATTTCGCCATTTTTGTTTAAGTAACCGGGCACAAATACAAATTCCGTGGCTACTAGGTACTGAGAAATTCCTGAAGGAAAATCTCAATTACACTTTGCCTGACATGGCAATCGAACCCAGGACGTGATGCTTAGCAGTCACGCTTTGCAACCACTAGACCAACAAGGAAAGCTTTTGGTACCTATTAATATGATGATGAAATTAATTTTCGCGCGTTAAAAACGGAAATAAATTGAAAAAACCAAAGGATGTAGGTTAAACGACAGTTTTTTTTGTTATTTCATTTATGTATTTAACAGAAAAATGACAGAATGCCGTGCAACTTGTTTAACCACAGAACCTCCTTTTACTGTAATAAGTTACTAATTATCGTACTTTCTTCTCAGTAATAACGAAACCCCCATTGATATTTAATTAAATCACACCAATTAATATTCACCCTTTAAGGCTTAATTTTAAATTAACCCCATTTTTCAAATACATAACCTCAACAGTTCCATGAAAAGTCGGACATAACACTAAAAACCGGTATTATTAAATACCGAAATCCACTTAGTACCGAAACCAGCGACTAACGACCGAAAGAATTAAGTTTTTAAAACTCGACTCTGGCGTGTTCCCGAACGATTCCAAGATGGCGTCTGTTGAAATATTTTTTTGTTGTTACCACCGTAATTATATGGTAGGTTTTGGTGTAGGGTTCTGTGTAACTTAGGCGTGAATGAGAGATTTTGAATTTTTATAATAGCGTATCATTGCAATAACTTATTAACGAAAAGGTATAGAATCATGAAAACCTATTTGTAAACAATCCATCCTTTACCCCAAATAAAAATAGATCATTAACCAATTTTTGATTGAACCAAAAATAAAGCATTATTTTTATCGATCCATTAGTAAAAACACCTAGTGGCGTACGCCAAATATACTCGTAAGTAATTTAGACATCGACTTGCGGCACAAGCCTAAAAAAAAATTAACTTCATTCAGTGGTCTCATAAATTCTTCAAGTTCAAATATATATCCCATATATTGGCAGCCATTCAAGTATATTTTCCTTTTCATTTCAATATTCACGAAATCGCAATAAAAGAAAATATTATGACAGCAGATAAAAAAATATATCAACACAGTTCTAAAGATTCAAATTCTTAGTTCTATTTTAAAAATGAGGTCGAATTCATAAAAGTCTATGAGTTGGCAACCCTGTTTATTCGTCAGACATAAAATCTTTGTCCGTGTGGGTGTTGAGATTAATATGTGGGTTCCGTGGTTACTAAATTATACTGTATTTGAAGTGTAAAAGTATTAATTGCTGTTCGGTTTTAATTACACATTACTAATACCACCCAGTGTTTGAATCGAACATGCACCGTATCATTGACAAATAACAGTTTTTGGCTTCGTTTTCAAGAACAGAGAACATAAATTGGATTGAAAAAGACGTTGCAAAAATTTACATAAAATTATCTAATTGACGAGCGATATCTGAACAATTTTATCTGCTTCAAGTTTTCAAGTGTCGCGTAACAATGATCGAGATAGAATAGAACACCGTTTCAGTGTTATTCCAATATGTGGGCAAACTGAAAACTTCAGTTTCACAGTTACATGAAATTGGTTGACGGTTCTTTCACAGTTAATTAAAGTACTTAAACGCTTTATTTTGTTTTTACATCACTAAAAAATCCGTTAGGTATCTATAAAATCGGTACAATGTAATTTTTGTTGGGTGACTGGTGTACTGTATGTTACGCCACTAGGGTCACAACACTAGGGTAATTATCATAGTGTCAAACAATAAAAATATAATCAATTATCGCTTGCTTTGGTGAAAGAAAACATCGTGAGGAAACCAGCCTCTCAGGCAGGCTGGTTATCTCACGATGTTTTCTTTCCAGTATGTGGCACGGCTTATCCCTGACATGCCATGACGACAAATATGGTCTTCTGTTTTCCACATCCATCCTATAACAGCGACTTCTTCACGTCGTCATAGTCCTAACCCATGAGCTGTCCACGAAGTAGACACAATAGTTAAAAAATGGCGTCTCTACCAAATTGGTCATTTGACAGATCATGATTTATAACACTTCAGATTCGTGACACTAAGTACCCATCTTCGTGCCCTTGTCTCATGTTACAGTTGAAGTCGGCGAAACACGTTTTATTCTTCCATTCTCTCCTCTTTCTTTATCGTGTGGTTAGTGCCTAACCTGGTGTCAGAGTTTTTATGACGCCCATGGGCCTCTGACTTGGCTTTACATGCCGTCGAGAAATATCTCTCAGGCATGCTGGTTTCCACGCGTTTGCCTTCACCGAAGCAAGTGGTAATTATACAATACGCACATGAATCCGAAAAATCAGAGGTGCGTGCCTTGGGTTCGAACTCGAGACCTTATGACTTGGCAGTCCAACGGTCACACCACTGGACTATCACTGCTGTCAATTCTCCCTTGCCTTCCGCTCGCGCTGTCATTTACTCCTCCGTGACTACTTACAGCATTGAAACTACTTCTGGATCCTGTAAATTGCTACACGCATAAACAAATTCAATGTAAGTTCGTTAATCAAGATTTCTTCAGTTCCTTTGAAACCAACAAACAAACATTGGCAACAGGAAAAACGGATAAAAAGATGAGTAATGAATACCTATTAGACCGTATATAATTTACATCGATTGGGCGAGCTTACAGTTTAACCCGGTCGCCGTTTGTTTCCATACTAATAAAATAAAGCAACAGCGCCGAAATATCGGGGACTCAAAACAAACATTAAACATGGTTAATATTCCGTTTTCAGTGTTAATAATAATGTTAGTGACCATGTCAGTTTAAAAACATATGATGAAACGTCACGCGATTTCACCCGAGCAGTTCCCGTTCCCGTGGGAGTACGGGGATAAAATAAAGCCTATATTACTCGCTGATAATGTAACTCGGTCTCGGACAAATCGGTCCAGTAGTTTTTAAGTTTATCCGTTACATACAAAAATACAAATCTTTCCTCTTTCTAAAGTTATTATATTTAGTAAGATTTAGATTAGTATAAAGGGTGTAAAACACCTCTTAACGAAGCCGAAAGGCACTTGTTCTCCCCGCCATTGCGATAATTTTTTTAGTTCTACACCATACCTGGGAACCTTCTAGTTACGGAGATATTGGGGGTCAAAGTTCCAACGTTTTGACAACTTGTTTTTTAAATACAAGTTTTTAATGTAATCTTTTTACTTTAAACACCTCCACGACCCCCGTACTATTCAATCCGTCCACCAGTACAATGTTTTGAGTTCGGTACATTGAGTTCTACCACAAAACATGATTTTTAACCCCAGTTTCCCAGCAATAATTGTTGCGTAAAGTTACTTAGTTTGATGTACAGAATGCTTGGTGGACGGCTTCGTGATGAGGTGGTTTACACCCCGTGGATATAGATAAAGCTTTGAGAGCATTTTGCTCGTAAGTATGTGTGTCAGGAGCTCGAGACTACCTAAGTAATAATAACGGCTCAGATCAATCTTCAGGTTAAGCCGTGCTTGTCTAGGTTGGTCTGTGGATAGGCATACCGAGTTTCCTCCGTGCCTTGGAAAGCACGTTAAGCCTTTGCATCCCAGCTGTCATTTGCAGATCCTTAACAGTCGTTACAGGTAGTCAGTGGTCCGAAAGTCTGACAACCAGTCTTACCAAGGGGTATAGTATTACCCAGTAGGTACTAACTGGGTTGTGGAGGTCAGATAGGCAGTCGCTCCATGTGAAATACTGGTAATCAGCTGCATGTGGTTACAGTGTAAGCCACCCCAACATAGTTGGGAAAAGGCTAGGCACATGATGATGAGAGTTTGTTTAACTCTAGAACTACCCAGTCAGATTAAAAAAAATCACTTGCAATTTGATAACCCCATTCTTGAGAAAGGTATAAAAATAAAAACTATTTAACATCACCCTTAGGAACCGACTAAAAAGAAAAAAATAAAGTCAGAAACGGTGGTTAAAACCGCACAGGGCACAGCTAGTCATGATTCATGAATAAAGAACAAACGCTTAGTATGTTTGTCAAATGTCATCCATGTTCAATGTGATAGGGGCGCCCGTGGCTGTCAATTTGTGTAATTCAATTAGCTGTATTGAATTAATATAGCTTTTGATTATGGTAGCTTTATATTGTGTTATAATGGAGACATATTTCGGAGCCCATTAAAATTGTTGGTTTCTGAGTTGAGTTTCTGACCTGTGCAACTCTTCTTTAGCTTTGTCGAAAATTTTTAATCGTGACCAACCCGACTAACTTAGAGATTATACGCTCTCCAAAAAAAACTTTAATCATTCAAATCGGACTTCTCTGTAAAATGTAATGCTTTAGAAATACAAAAGAAAAACATACTTAAACAATAGGCGTGACGACAAAAAAAATCTAATTAGTCCGTTACTTAAATTATCAAAAAATATTTGACCCGTGTTTTTTCTTTTGTTACGTAAACCAAAATTGACGAAGATACGACGCTTTTAAAATTCTCAATACGTCACGCCATGGTATAATTTTTAGCTAGTTCTGACGTCACGAGCCCCCACTTCCTAGTTTTGGTGCGTTTTATCTTTGTCAATATTCATTGATTTACAAAAACAAAAAATACGTGTTCATTAATTTCCAATACTCTAACTGACGGACTAAATAGATTTGCAAATTTTTGATACTGTCGTCATGTCTATTAAATAATTAAACCTACGTGTCGAATTGAGAACCTCCTCCTTTTTTTTCGTCGGTTAAAAAGTTTAAAGATATCAGTTTGACACTTTCTCTAAGTTCTCAAATTAGAAACCTATGATTGGATTTTTTGAATTTTCTTCGAAAGTCAAAAACACAAGTAAGAAATCACTGTAAGACTAATATTAGTAGTAGTAGGTAGTGACAAAGGCAAACTAAAAATATGTCAGGATAAACATACACAAACAACAAGTTTATCACGCGAAACGCATTCCGACTTATTCTAATTTTCACCTTTCATAGAAAAATATTAATTCAAAATCATTTCGTATATTCCACAGAACCCTAAATCTTTCCAAAGCCTATATAATCAAAGCCAGTGATTAAAAAAACAAATCCCTTCGCATAAATTAATAACGTCATCCCGTAATATTCATTAGCCTTAAAAATAGAACGATCCCCCCTCAAAGACAGAGACAGAACCATTGACAAACGATCCAAACCACGTTACTTTTGTACAAGCAAGAAAGAGATAGCAACACATTTGTCGTTGCCGCTGAATAGAACAGGCCACGCGTCATTGGCTGATATTTCCCGCGCGCAGGGCGTCGCCGGTTTCCCGCCATAAATTGAGTTGTTGACACATTGATAATGAGGTTATGTTTTAATATTAACTTTTTTTTTCTTTGCGCGAAATTATAAGCTGGGGTAAAATAATTATTGTTATGATTCGCGTTTTAATGAGCAGTGTGTGTGGTCCGTTCTCGGGTTGCTTGTAATTAAACTGTTTCGGTTTTGCGCAAGCCGCCATATTTAAGTTTTCATTGCTGGTTTCTAGAGTTAGTTAGTTCAATAGGGTTTTACGCACTAGTGTTTTTAGCCGCTCATTGTGTGCGTTTCTTCGATAATGTACGGTTTTAGTTGTGTGGTAAAACAACTATTCAGTATGATTATGTTTTGCGGTTACAATACTTGTAGAGTTTAAATATGCAATTGGCGATTGTGTGAAAGCTTGGCTGTAAAGAGGTTTGAAGCGCTTTAGAGGTCAATAAATTTAGAGGAATGTCTATGAATATGTTACTTCAGGGTATGTTCTCAACTTTGTAACTAATAGACCGATTCTGACGAGAGTGGAGTCGATGTTCATAACTTTCTGAAGGAAAACAATTTTCTTAAAGGTTTTCTTGCGTGGGGCGTGGACTATGCGTCCCATCTGTAAAGCTATTGGGTGTATATATCCGAAATGCTCTTTTGCAAAAGGGTTTCCTTGCGAAACATTTAGCACAACACAACCTTTTTTTCTAAATTCGAATAGGGTTATTTGGTGCACAGATTTAAACATTTGCTTGATTTATGCAATTCCAGTTAGGTAAGGCCCGGCTCCGTTGACCTGACTCACGTTATCATCACCTGCTTGGCCTTTTCTCAACTATGTTGGTGTCGGCTTCCAGACTAACCAGATGTAGCTGGATACCAGTATTTTACATGGAGCGACTGCCTATCTGACGTCCACAAGCCAGTTCGTACAGTCAGCTTCACGATGTGGTACCCCCCCCTTTGAAAGCACCTACGTTTGAACCCGGGGAACTGGGGTAGCCAATTGGTGCAGCCCACTGTACCAAGTAATACGATACCCCTTGGTAAGACTGGTTGTCTACTGGTTGACTTTCGGGCCACTGACTGCTTGTAACGACAGCTGTCAACGATCTACAAATGACAACCGGGACCATATTATGTTGATATTAAGCTGGACCATGGCCCAGTGGAGCAATTTGGATCATGGTACAGCTTGATAACATTTATACAAGTAGATAAAGTATTTACTCGTGTCTTAATGTTAGTGATTGGAAAACACAGCTTTATGCGCCCCCACAATATGTACCAATATGCAATGGCTGAATTAAAAATACGGGAATCCAAAATAGACTTTCGACAAGCCACCCAGTGTCATCATCGTCTTCCCTGCCCTTATCTCATTCTACTCGGGGTCGGCGCAACACGTTTTCTTCTTCCATTCTCCCCTGTCAGACGTCACGGCATCATTTACTCCTTTCTCTTTCATATCATTCCTCACAAAATCCATCCTAGTTTTCTTTGTCCTTGCGCTGGACCAAGCACCAGTGTCCTGACTGACGTATTAGAAGATAAAAGGTAAGATACCTATCTACTTACATAATCTTACGTACCCCGACGGCACCTACTTATAATGATTAGCTCATCGCCTGAAGAGCTAGATCAGTCTAATTTAAACTTAATGATCTACCAGCGAAGATAGATAGCTTAATATACATTATGATTCACTTTTTACCAGAACGCCATTATGTTTTTTATTCCTTTTTTATTGCGAGTAAATTACAAAAGATGGTAAGTTATCTCGAAGACTTCATTCGTTTAGATTAGCTTTTAAATGAGGCGTGACATTTAAATAGCGTTAGGTACGTATTTAATTGAAAAACAGGCCAATTTCGAGTCTGATTCGCGCAAGGAAGGTTCCATAGTACTTCCGCTTGCAATTAGGCTTGTCTGTGAAAAAAAAAGGCTTTTTTAAAGATTTAATGTGTAAATCGGGTTAGCTGTTTGGATGAAAACTAATTATTCGTATCTATAGCGGCTATAGCTTCATATATTCTCTAAAAAAATATCAATCAGCTATCTTATTCTAACACAATTCTAAACATACAGCTCTGTGGCATCCAAATAGTCAGCTTTAGCCTTTTAGAAGGCAAAAAATAACATTTTTCAGCTCAAAAATTAAATAACGTGCTCCGTGCTCCTATTATTTTGTTTTTTTTTGTTTGATTTATCAATCACTCATTCAATAACCACGAACATAAAAAAATCTACCAACAATACCTTTTACCATTATTTAAATATAATTAACTTTTTGATACGGAACCCCAAATATGAGAATAATCTAGGTAGGAAATTAAGCGAGTTTTTGATTTATTTTTTGTTTTAATTAGACAGTGTTGTAACAGCTTATTTTTTGAGGCTAATAAAAATTAATTGAGCGGAAAGTTAATTTGTAAAAGAGTCTTTAAGAGCTTACCACGGTTTTTCTTCAAAATTAGTTTTAGTTTTACACTTTATAAAAGATTTTCTGCTTTCAAATAGCCACTGTTTTTAGGACGAATGAAAAAACTAAAGATAACAATGTACTAATAATCGAGAGTTGCATAATTTTGGTCTACCACAACAATAGTAAGCAAAATTAAAATTAAAGAAATGTCTTGTGTATAATATAATATGAGTACATTAATTATTTTTAAAAGGATAACCGTAGCCTATTTGTGTATCCCAATGGACAAAGGCTTCCCCTTTCATCTTCCAAAGCACTGGTTCGTCCAACTGGTGGGGTCAACGGGAAGTCTGCAATTTTTATTCCCGCTGGCCCCACTGCCATACATACGTATTTCATGAAAGAAGGAGATTAGGTACACGTATAAGGAAAATGACAGGGACAATTAGGAGATGAGAAACAAGGATAACAGTTTCACAGAGTACCAGGGAGCCAAAATCATGAAGAAGGGTGTAGGGTAGTTTGAAGGGTGGTTTTAAAATTTTAAAATTGTAATTTAGTTATGAGTTGTTTTATTTTTCAATCTTTTGCATGCCTACGAGGTAAAATATGGCTGTACTATTAAATGTTTTTTGTAAAAATTTCAAAATAAAGTAATCTAGATAAAAGCTAGAAGCTAGCTATAAGGTTTTGAATCCACCTTTAAAAACGCGCTCGCAAAACCGCCGCGTTTCTTTCAACAATTCAGAACCAATATCCTCATAGCACAAAATCGCGAACGCAGTAAAATGTACAACAATCTCACATAAACAATATTATTGTTATTGCGACCACCGGTCGTTGGTCCCCGGCGTTAGTCCCCGGTCGTTGGTCGCTTATTTATTTCACGCGTGAACTGACGCCCAGTCAACAAATCCGAACACTTGGCTTTTATAATGAAAAGTATCGAATTATATTTTCATTTTGTAATTTCCTTGCGTTTCGATTTGCTTTCGTAATACGTGGGAACGTGGTATGGGAAATACTTATAAGTATTTGTATTTTAACTGTGGCAATATAGCTCTTTTTTTTTGTAAATGGCATCTCGCAGGTCAACCTAAAAGTTTTTCGTAGGCTTAAACCGGACTATCCCGTGGGTGCCTTGAGTGCCAGCCAGGGGAATATATCACAACTGCTCTCAAAACGGTGAAGGACAACCTTTAGAGGACGGGCATGACCTAGAACCAAAAATTTGAAGACGTATGTGACATCTAGGGAGAAGCATCTATGGAGGAGCTCGTGGCTAATAATAACCGCCGCTGGGGTCGATCTTTAGGTTAAGCCGTGCTTGCCTAGGTTGGTCTGTGGATGGGTGATCACTCACTACGTATCGAGTTTTCTCCGCGCGTGCCTCGTAAAGCAAGTTAAGCCGTTGAAACCGGCTGTCATTTGTAGATCATTGACAGTAATTACAGGTAGTCAGTGCCCAAAAAAGGCTGACAACCAGTTTTACCAAGGGGTATCGTATTACCCAGTACTAACTGGGTTGTGGAGGTCAGATAGGCAGTTGCTCTATATAAAATACTGGTATACAGCTGCATCTGGTTAGACTGGAAGCCGACCCCAACATAGTTGGGAAAAGGCTAGGGAGATGATAATGATGTGACATCTACGGGCCCGTGTGGTGGACTACAGCCCACTCCTTGTCACAGACAAGGGGCTCGCCTGTGTCCCAGCAGTGCAGCAATGATATTTAAATATCGGTGTGTTTTTCAGGGCTTCAAAAGACGATACGCGCTGTCCTAATAGAAAGCATTATACACAAACTCACAGGACACCGGGATACATTATGGAGATTCATCTAGAAGACACTTTTAGGGACACAGCTCATAGCGACATAGCTGACCAGGTCATAAATAAGAGACCTTGGGGCCAAGTACCTACTTAATATTACGTAGTAGACCATTGGTATGGTGGCTCTCATTATACAGTCTGCTGTGAACCCTCGCCGTTCGATGGGTTAAGACGCGCATGCCACGTTCTGAATGGATAAAATAAAATTCACAACGCACAACATTCACATTCACTTTCGTCTATTTGAATTAGGCACCTAGTTATCTCAAATCTCCAAAACTCCCACGACCCTTCTCTCGTAGGTATACCTAAAGACGAAACAATGATTGCCCTGCATTGAAAAAAAATCTTACTCTCTTTCTATAAATAACGGAACTATGTCTAAACTTCTCCACTTCACTACCAAAGGTATTAGAAATAAAATTGGGCACACGTAACATACCCAGTAGTACTAACAAACAAAGAAACAAAATAAAACAATAAACACAAAAGTACTTAACAATATACTCGTACTTACCTCAAAACACCTACAAAAAGTTTTCACACAAAGGAGACTTTATTCTAAACACAAATTCGCGACGATGTAAACACACCATTGTCTATGGCCAGGTGACAGAGACAATTCGGTGTTCGTTTTTCAAAGAGCTGTCAAACTTTACGTCAATATTTTGGCGCGATTTGTGACGCTGTGGGAGTTTGTATTTTGACTAGTAATGTCCTGCGGGTTCGAACGGGATTTTTGGAATCCTTTGATACGGTGTGGAGGAATGTTCACGGTGTGTGCCTAATGAGGTTTTTGCCATGAGGTTCGGAACGAGCAAAGTTACCTTAGATAATTTTGACACAAAATAAGGTATGCATGACACTAACTTGTCACACTGCCAATTTATATGCTACGTTCGTAAATTACAAAATGTTAATCGGCTGACTTTGAATGAACGTGTAACATTATATCTGATAGGTAATTTAGATGCATTTGTGACTATGTGGCTTAAAAAAGTACAAGTGTATCGATGAAATAGATGGGAAAAATTCGATTTTATTAGCTCAATACTTCGGCACTTCCACAGAATCGCCAGTGGCAGTACAAAGGTCGTCGTTGTAGTAGGTACAAACGAAAAAATAGTAAATACTAACAAAATAAAATTATGCTAGTTAGACCTACGGTAGAAAGATATTACTAACAGACAATAAATAGAGTCTATGACACTCCTACGCGGACCACGAAATGGCTTAGCTAAAAGAAGAAAAAATATTCATTTTACCTTTATTATGTCATGCATGACAAGTGAACATTTTTAATAGTCCTGTTTTTAACTAACATTACTATAAGTATTATCATACAAGTGTTTTAGCCTACTATATACTAACTAATACATATAAACAATCCGTGGATGGGTGACTACCCATTACATACCGAGTTTCCTCCGTGTCTCGGAAAGCACGTTAAGCAGTTGGTCCCGGCTGTCATTTGTAGATCTTTGACAGTCGTTACAGGTAGTCAATGGCCAGAAAGTGTGACAACTAGTCTTACCAAGGGGTATCGCATTACCTACCAGTACTAACTGGGTTGTGGAGGTCAGATAGGCAGTCGCTCCAAATGTAATACTGGTATTCAGCTGTATCCGATTAGACTGCAGGAAGCCGACCCCGACATAGTTGGGAAAAGGCTAGGCAGATGATGATACATACGAAGAACAAAATCTTTTTACCAACCACTTTAATTTCATCCATGGACAGAATGTCCAAACAAACCAATCAAACACGGAAATATGGCGTCCTCTGTCAAATACAGGTCGCATTGTCAATGTTCTGGTGCATTCATACACATAATAAGTTACGCTTGTCGCTAATAAAATGGATTTAAAAACTCGCTGCAGGTTTTCTAAGAAACTTTTGTTGTTAACTCACAAACTTACAAATACAGATGCTCCAACACCCAGTCTATGAACTTTCAGAACAAAAATCAGTTTGACAACCGCTAACACAATTTTGTTACATATTTCGGCGTACAATTTTCGCGGTAAAATTGATTATCAGGTGTTTTGACGTTTTTTTTTTTTTGTTGACGGGCACGGTTCATGGCTGATTGGGCCTTGTTACATTTTTTTCTGCAAAGAGTTTAGTTGGGTTTAAAATTTTACGGTTAAGAATAAGATTGGTATTGTGTGCATAAATAAAGGTAATACCTGTAGTGTGACTAAACGTGTGTTGGAATTTGTTAATGATGAACTTGAACACTTGCTTTACAATGCGTTGACGTTGCTGTGATGTATTTTTATCGATATTTTTGGGAATAAAAACGTCTTTTCGAAATATGATTATTTTACATAACACACACGGCTGTAATCTCCGAAGAGTTTTAACACCCATAATACAATTGAATGTCAAATTTTACGGTTCATTTTCATAATAATCGTTGAATCTACCCTAAATTTGTAAGACCGGACAAAAATCCAGAATAACTGAGGACAACGGACTTGGACCTTATCTGTCAAAGCGGAGTCCGGTTCAATCAGGTTTACCTAGTAAAGTAGGTAACTAGGTATGCGATAAAATCCCCGGCCCACCGAAAAACGCCGAATTACAAAATAAAAATTCAAATAAGGTCCAACTAAACAATATCACTACGACCATCGAGAACAAAGTGCACTCGAAGGGCTTGACAGACGAGAACGTTCCTATTTCAAAAGTTACGCGCCAAATTGATTTCGGTCAAAGGAAAAGTGTCTCCGTTGTCTGTGGAATTTTCTATTTGAATATTTGTCGAGAAAATGGAACATATGATAGCAAAGGATTGATCTTTGACACGATTTCATTACGACATACTGGCTGGCCCTCCTTTGATGTTTCACAGATTATACAGGTCCTTTTCCAAAGTAATTTATGGATCTATTATCGTAATAAAAAATCATCATTATCATTCGCTTGCCCTTATCTCAATTAATTTGAGGTCGGCGCAGCAAGTCTTCTTCTTCCATACTTCTCTATTACTCGTAATCTCATCGGACACCTCCTTTCTTGCCATATCATCCTTTACACAGTCCATCCATCGTTTCTTTGGTCTTCCTCTACTCTTATACCAATCCACATTCAGACTGAAAACTTTTCTCGCGACATTTTCCTCATTCCTCCGCATCACAACCGATTACCATCACACAATTTTTCACAGTAATTAAAATATGTAAACAGTTGACTCTTTCAGTCAACTTTAGATGTAAAATAAAAGAAGGTACTACGCCTACATTTTCTGTCCATAAACAGTCTTGTCCCTGCAGGCCTCAATAACAACAAATTAATTTAAAAAAAAAAACCCTCAAAAGGCATCAAATCCCGCCATTCCTATTATTTGTTCTTTTGGGATCCAATATGGTGGACAATAGAATATGCTATGATACCCGCCGCGAGCTAATTACCTAAATAACGAAGAGGTGAAAGTATTCAAGGTGTTTTGAACCACCATAGGTTGGGGAGAGGACATGGGAATGAGCGGTAGCGGTGGGTGACAACGATTTTGACCGAGAATAGTTTTTTTTTCTTGATAAATATCCCTGAATACCACATTTCGCCAGTTGTATGCGGTGGCCCAATGGTGGTGGCCCCGACTTACGAACAGTAAGTCGTGGGTTCGAACCCAGACAGGCGCATTACTTTGTGTAATTTATTTCATCACCGCTGCTCTCAAAACGGTGAAGGAAAACATCGTGAGGAAACCGGCATGTCCTAGAGGTCCTAGAACCAAAAAATTCGAAGACATGTGACATCTACCAACCGCACTGCGGTCCCGCGTGGTAGATTATAGCCCATTCCCTCTCTTAGAGAGGAGGCCTGTGTCCCAGCAGTGGGAACATTAATAGGCTGATGATGATGGTGATGTATTTAAGTTCCATGTTATCGGAGGCGACCCTACAACCATCAACCAGGCGCCAACTCTGTGGCTGCTACTGAGAAATTCCTAATGGAAAAACCCAATAACACTTTGCTCGACCCGGGAACCAAACCCAGGACCACACGCTCAGCAGTCGCGTGTCTGTTGAACTTCAAACACACCAATCACTCCCTGACGAATAGTGTTATAGTTCCATTATTTTCATACTCTTTCAAAATGGAACTAGTGATTATAAAAACAACACTCACAACCACCATCCAATCAACCTCACTCCCACACTTACACTCACCTGCTACTTCTCACACACATTCACCTCCACACCATCTCTAACACACATTCATCTCCACACCATCTCCAACACACATAACACACATCACAGAGCGTTATTTGTCACTCGTAGAAGTACTGTGTACCCTTTTATTCTATTCTTATAAGTTCTTGCATTTTATTTGTATAAGTTCTTATATAATATCTTGATCAGGCTCAGTAACTGAAATATGATTACATAACCTGGGGAAGGGCGGAGCATCCTAATACAAGCAAACTATTTGCTTAAAAGGATTCTCCCCATTGTAACTAGAATTAGTTATTTAAGTTGAAGCAATAAACCTTTTTTTTTTAATACTAGTTCCATCATGGAACTGTTAATGGTACTAGTGACAATAAAATCACTTTAAATGGGTTGTTGTGGAGGTCAGATATTCGCTCCATGTTCCATCATCTGCCGAGCCTTTTCCCAACTATGTTTGGGTCGGCTTCCAGGCTAACCGGATGCAGCTAAACACCAGTATTTTAAATGGCGACTGCCTATCCACAATCCAGTTAGTACTGTTTAATTAATACGATACCCTTTGGAAAGACTGGTTGTCAGACTTTTTGGGCCACTGACTACCTGTAACGACTGTCAAAGATCTACAAATGACAGCCGAGACCAACTGCTTAACGTGCTTTCCGTGGCACAGAGGAAACCCTGTATGTAATGGGTGGTTACCCATCCACAGACCAACCTAGACAAGCACGGCTCAACCTAAAGATCGCCCCGAGCGGCTGTTAGTAGTTAGTCACGAGCTATATTCATAATACTGTTAATCCGCTGCTGGTTAGATTGGAATCCGAGCCAACGTTTTAATTATTAGCCACTCTAGATGTTCCAAAGTAACCAGTAAGTATTCATTTATGGAATAGAACAGACAGGATCCAATACTCTATGGTTGAGGATTTTCTTTTTATAATTTGAATGCGTAGAATAAGAAACAAATTCTTGGTAATGAAATCAGTCTTTGACAGAAAGGAAATAAGACATCTCAAATATTCAAATCGAATGATATTTACCTAGTGTATTTGTTACATAACACATTGACGTAGAAAATAAAGTCGTAAAGTCTAGCCAGACATTTTTATATGTCTGCTTTTAAATGTATAAATTAATTAAAACAGTATTTCCGCACTAGTGGTCCGCCCTTGTTTCGCACAGTTTAAGATTCAACATCAAGATTCTGTTCAAAACCTATTTTAAATAATTGGCCGACTCTTCACGTGACCAGAGGGCGGGCCTATTTTTTGGCCAAAGAATCAGCATTGCCATCCAACGTGGCAATGGTGCCAGCCTTCTGGGCACTTTTCCTGTTGACGGCGGATGTGGCCGAATTTTTAGACGTCCTGTAATGTAACCCTTTTTGATACTTGTACATCTGTTTATTAGTGTTATTGAGTTTTAGTGTGTAAATAATGTAAACTGTGTTAAAGAGGTGTTAAATGAAAATTTTAAATAATAATGTTTTAATACACTTCAGCCTTCCGAATTAATTTGCTTAAATTATGGTGAAAACGGCATTAAAATCTGTTGCGTTTAGAACTTGCAATCATACAGACAGACACAAAACCCGACTTTAATTAATTTAACATAGGAGCTTATGTAGGTAAATATTCAACTAATAAGTATAGGTATATACTTATGTAGGTTATTATTCTTCGCATAACCAAACAGGATAAACACCATACCTACATACTTTAGCACACAGCAAGCAAAAATGCAGGCCAAAGAATGACAAAAACAAAAATAAAAGTCGAGACCCGAAAATTACCATATACTGGGTCTAAAACCGATTAGAGACAACACGCAGCGCGTTACGAGATATCCTATTGTGTTACCTGTCAAAATAATTCTCGTTTTTTCAATCCCGATTTTTTTTGTACCGTTTTTTACAAACCCGCCGACGGGCGGCCAAAATGGAGTCGGCGAAAATTGGATTTCAAAAGGGGGTCTTAAAAAGTTAAAGATTTCGCTTGATAAGGTTCAGGCTGTTTGTTTTATGTTATCTGCGGTTTTAAGCCTCGAAGTGTTGCTGAAATACGGTTATGCAGAAACCGTATTTCGGATTTGAGGATGAATTAATGGGCTGAAATGCTCGTTGCGTTTTTAGTGAGTGTTCAAATTCAGATTGCATTTCATTTAGGGTATTATTCGTCTGCATCATTCCAATACTGAGCTTTCCAGCATGGAGAGAACTGGAAGTCAGGGGGCTTTTGCCTCTCCTCATTTTAATCAGTTTTACTATGCAAGCCAATTAAGAATAGGATCGCGTTTGCTGCCAACTTCACACGATAGCTGTTAAATTAATACTGCCAGCAACACACTGGTGTCGATTCTGTTGTGCACAAACTAAACTTAATTTAGGCTATTGCTATCTTTTTCTCTCTAATAAAACGAGAAAGAGACGGACGTAATTTAGAGCTGTCAAATTTAATTAGAACTAATATTTCCATTCAAATTAAGGGTGCACGTAAAAACATTTCGACTAAAAACACGGTGAAGCGCAAGGCATAAACTAGTTTGACATCTCTAACTTAGTTCATAGCCATAGCCGTCCTTTTCTCGCACTGCCTTTTAGTAAAAGATAGCAATAGCCTAAATTAAGTTTAGTTTGTGCACAACAGAATCGACACCAATGTCTGTCAAATTAGTACGGTCTATGCTTTGGTTATGAAGTTCGCGAGTATGGCGGAACAAAATGGCGTCTTGACAGCTTATTTGGCTCGCATAATAGTTGTTTCGTATCAAGGCTAAAGTGGAACACTGGTTATTGGTTTTATCCAGCCCGTTCTGCCACCACGATGGATATATTTTGTTTAGTTTTTTTTTTTTTCTCATTCTTTGTTGCACACAAAAATAATATACAAAATTTTGCTATAAGTAGGTATTTTACCTACCTATTACAGCTTTGTACAAGAGCGAGGTTATGAAAAACTCTATATTTCTATTTCTGAGATCCGAACCAGTGTGATGCTTTTAAAGGTAGAAACACAATCTAGAAATAGATTAGGAGCTACATGTAAAATACTGGTATTCAGCTGCATCCGGTTAGACTGGAAGCCGACCCCAACATAGTTGGGAAAGGCTTGGCAGATGATGAGTAAGATATGACACAAGAAGTCTCATTTTCAATAAATTTATCAACCGATTAAGGTCAACTTAAACACATCAATACAAATAATTTTAAATGTCAAAGTAACTTACTGCCTATATGTCTGTTAACATTTTACGCCTTAACGCCTGAAAATTTTAAATAGAATTGGTACACAAGATTTCAATAGGGAAAGAATTACGATATTTTTTAACTCACAAGTAGTAACTATTAAATTAAATTAAATATCGCTGGACATTAACACACAGCGCCATCTAGTGCCACACTAAGCAACGAGGCTTGTGTCGTGGACACCAGATAGTTGATATACTACATGCATACTTTTAGTTTGTAAATACATACTTATTATACATTATTATGCGGGCGAAGGCGAGGGTGAAGGCATAACATCATATCAGGGCCTCAAGTCTGCTATTACAATAGTGTCAGAATGGTCTATCATTGATTTCATAATTGTTGATCACCATCACCATCATATTAGTAGATTACCAAACATGTCAAAACATGTTTGGCAATCTACTAATATGATAGCGTCAATAAGACTTTCCAATGGTCAACCACTGACACTCCATTGAAAGAAATGGCATAGAATGGTAATCTCGTACATAATGACAAATGAATGATTAAGTAGTGTTATTAACAAACTTCTTACTACTTCAGATTGCATATAACACTAATAAATAATAATTAAGTTAAAATATATAGTAATCAAATCTGGCGGGTTTTATAATAATGGTAATACGACAATGTCATTATAACACAATACTTTAACGGCACCATTGACCGACCAATGATCGACCATTATGAATTTAGCAGATTACAAACTTTTTGCAAAAATGACGAATTTATAAAAATAGCAGACTTGGAGCCCTGAAGGGTTGGACAAAATGTTGGGGGTGGGCAGGCCCGGACTGGCCATACGGGCAAATCGGGCAAATGCCCGATGGGCCGGTTGCCTGATGGGCCGGTGTGGCGAATTGGCGGCCTTTTTTCTGCCTCTGGATTGGCTCTCCTATTGGATTTTCGCATGACCGACCGGTATAGACTTGGGTATAGACAGAGGCTGAAATAAATTAGGAGCTTTTTGGCACGAGGCCTTTTTGTAATATCAGATAATATCCTTTTAAGACGAAAAGAAAGACATCTGCAAATGTTTTAAGCCCTTTTTTTTGTAAGGGAGGGAAATCATCAATGACCCCCCAATTACATATTAATAATGTCTGAATTTATTAAAGACAAGATGTAAAAATTTTCGTGCTCGCTTCGCTCGCTCTTGACTTCTCTTCTCTTCTTCTTCTTACTTTCTCTTGGATCTTTTCATTGTCTATTATAAGTTGACCAAGTAACTCCAATAGGTCGAAACAATTTTAACCTGTCCAAGGCAAGGCGTCAAAAAATGTTCGAGCTCGCTTCGCTCGCTCTTGCAGGCGACATCCTCTTGAATCTTGGCTTTGTTTGCAAATCGACCAAGTAACTCTTGTATTAAGGGTCGAAACAATATTTCTAACCTGTCCAAGTGCTAAAATTTCCGAGCTCGCTTCGCTCGCTCTTGGAGCCTTACTTCTTTTTGTTTTAAAAGTTGTCTCCCTAAGTCGATTTTTTAGTTCCTAGACTTTTCAAATAACTTTTGCGCCACCCCCCTACTCCTAGCTCAAAAGCTGGCGATGCCTTTGTTAGACTGCGTCGCTATTCTTTTAGTTTCAACTCTCTTCTTTATCAAAGTCGCAGCTCAACATTTCAGCATATTATTCTATTTTAGATGGTTTCTTCGGTCATTTCAAAATTTACATTAGGTAGTTTCTTTCTCGTGATAGTGGAAGGCCGGCCGTCTCTAAAATGCCCGGGCCGGTTTCGGGTCCCAGTCCGGGCCTGGGGGTGGGTATGTGTTTACATTCATTTTAACCCGGTAATACTTGCGCGAGCCAAACCGCAGGCAAAAACCAATCTTAAACAATAATTACATCGTCCACTAAAGCCCTCAGATTATCCCACCACACAAAACATGGCCGCCTCATTAATAACCAAGTAGTTAATCATATGATTGACACCTGATATCCGTCCGTAATCAGTTGCAGATGTTCTGAAGACAGGTGTGACTTCCCACTGTCTTGTTTTATGATGTTAAGTGGGTATGGATCGTGTATGGAGGACTTAATGTTTCGAGTTTAAGAGAGAGACAAATAGGCATATCATTACTTCACGCCTTGTAATCCCTGAAGGGATATGCCTAATAGTAAACGCACTTTGTTGCCAATTAGTTTGCTCACACAATGCAAATAAGTCATACGATTTCCAGCACACATACACTATCCCCCACACAGTCATTTCATACTTCAATTATCAAATTAAACTTTTTAAATGTCACTTTAAATTTAAGTTTCTAATTTTTTCAACTTTTATTATGGTTTACAAATTTTTTTCTTTCTAAAATATTACATAATATTATTTGGAATAATATCAGCTTACCAGCTCTCAATTTCTATAAGGTATACAGGGTGTAAACCACCTCATCACGAAGCCGTAAACCAAGCATTCTGTACATCAAACTAAGTAACTTTACGCAAAAATTATTGCTGGGAAACGGCTTTTTTTTGGGGGTGAAAAATCATGTTTTGTGGTAGAACTCGACGTAACGCACTCAAAACATTGCTGCATTGCATTGCTGATGGATGGATTGAATAGTACGGGGGTCGTGGAGGTGTTTAAAGTAAAAATCTCACAACAACAATCTTACTTTTAAAAACTAGGATTTAAAAAAAAAGTTGTAACTTTGACACCCAATATCTCCGTGACTAGAAGGTTCCCAGGTATGGTGTAGAAAAAATGATCGCAATGACGGGGAGAACAAGTGCCTTTCGGCTTCGTTAAGAGGTGTTTTACACCCTTTATAGTGTCCAAGTGGCAGGAGAACACTGACTTCCTAAGTCACAGGTTTTCCTAGTTTAGGAGTCAGGGTTTCAGCTTTAGGGCACGCCACAATAGTGGCGGTAAGTCCCCTCTTTGAGGAGTGGCTGGAGAGACGCCACGGCGTCCTCACCTTCCGCCTGACGCAGGTTCTTACCGGACACGGTTGTTTCGGTAAGTTCCTGCACCGAATCGGGCGGGAGGAAACGTCCGGGTGTCACCATTGTGAGGATCGACCGGAGGACACGGTGGAGCACACTGTGGAGGTGTGCCCCGCTTGGGTGGAGCACCGCCGTGTCCTCGAGGTGGCGATCGGCGGCGGCGAGCTCTCGCTCCCGGCCCTGGTTCGTTCCATGGTCCGGAGTGAGACGGAATGGGACGCCGTCACCTCCTTCTGCGAAGCAGTCATGCTAGCGAAGGAGGTGGCGAAACAGGACAGGGAGAGATCCTCACGTCCCGGCCGCCGCGGGAGACGCCCCGGGCGTCGGGGGCCACGTGGTGGCTTCCGGCCACCGTAGGCGCGGGCCTGTGGACGGGGAGCTATGGGCTAGCTCGCCGTCCGTACGTCTCATGACGACAGGCCGTGTCGACGGCGCGTTCGTGTTCCACGCGCGCCTCAAAGAGAGTCAGCAATAAGGAAGGGGTCCGCAAGGACCGAAGCCTGCCGGGGCTGCGGGACTATTCGAAAGAGATACCGTGGCCCCGGAACACAAAGGGCGAGGAAGGAACATGGATGGGTTTTAGTCAGTAAAAGTCTGACACTCCCTCCTGCTCCGCCCAGAGCGGGAGGAGTCATTTGATGATTTCCCATCCGAAAAAAAAAAAAAAAAAAAAGGGTTTCAGCTTTTGTATGCCTTAACTATTGTGAACTTTAGCTAGATATTAAGCACATACTTACATATACATACGCCTGTTCAAAGAACTTTCAAAAGGCCTAGTTGACGCTTCCCGTGACCCAAGGGCTGGCTTTTACCTTGGTCAGAGGCTAAGTGTTGCCATACAACGTGGCAACGCCGCCAGTCTCTTGGGCACATTACCAGCTAAGAGTTTTGAGGAGGAGTTTTTCGATGTCCTTTTATAGTTTGTTGTTTTTAAGCATAATGTAACGATTTGTATCAATACAGTACTATTATTATTTCGTTTATTCATTTACATTCGTATCTAATTACATTTTTTAAGTATTTCTTAAAATAAAACGATACCTACAAAAAAATATACCATTATTATTATAGTTATGTTTGAGTCCGATGTAATAGGGGAGAGCCTATTGACATCAGCAGGGCACAAATCCAGTCTCCGTAGCTGAAATTGAGAAATTCCTGATTGAAAAACCTAATAACACTTTATTACCCCATTTGGGAATCGAATAGACCCCATACTCGGGAGCTAGTGCTTGCAACCACTAGTCTAACGAAGCAGCTTATAGTTGTATCGAGTTGTTGTTGTTCTAATGAAAGGCGAGATGACAAAAAAAAAATTAGTCCGTTATCAAAAAATATTTGACCCGTGTTTTTTCTTTTGTTACGTAAACCAAAATTGACGAAGATATGACGCTTTTAAAATTCTCAATACGTCACGCCTAGGTATAATTTTTAACTAGTTCTGCCCCCACTCCCGTGTTTTGATGCGTTTTATCTTTTGTCAATATTCATTGATTTACAAAAACAAAAAATACGTATCCACTAATTTCCAATACTCTAACTGACGGACTAAATAGATTTGCAATTTTTTGATGCTGTCGTCATGCCTATGCTTACTAGCTTATGCCAGCGGCTTCGCCCGCGTGAAGTTTGATAATAGGGAATATGCAAGAAATACAAAACTCTTTTTATTTACGAAAAATTCCTTGTATTGGTGCTTATAAACATTGTGGTACACTTGTTAAAGTTTCTAATACATCACTTATTTTATAATTTACTGTTTTATGTAGCATGTTTTTGGTGAAACGGAACGCACTGTCAAAACACACCGTCCTCGATAACGCCGGTATTGACGTCAAAGTTCAATGTGTCAAAAAAACACTTTTATTTGAAAAGTACTAAAAGTTTCACTCAAATTTTATTATAATATTGTTATTGCAATTTTTACTTGAATAAAGCACATACAATTGGTAAAAATATGTTATTAAGGCCAAAAAAAATAGATGTAAACAAAGCAGATTGTGGATAATGACGTCACATCATGGCCGCGACAGCTACGGACGTTTGAACTGTCGTAGAAAATTGCAGGAGTTTAATATTATTTTTGTGCGACAAGCAGTAGTTGAACTTAATTTTGAATACTTTTCTTGGGTTGATAGTACTGTATTTTATTGATTTAGGTGAAGAAAAAATTACGTGCATATTCCCTATTGTCCCACCGGATCTTACTACCGGGAAAAGTAGCCTATGTGTTAATCCAGGTAATAAACTATGTGTGTGCTAAATTTCATCCAAATCCGTTGAGTAGTTTTTGCGTGAAAGAGGAACAAACTTCCAGACATCCATCCATACATCCTCACAAACTATAGCATTTATAATAT
The DNA here is from genome assembly GCA_963853795.1 of Xestia rhomboidea. Lineage (NCBI taxonomy): Eukaryota > Metazoa > Arthropoda > Insecta > Lepidoptera > Noctuidae > Xestia > Xestia rhomboidea. The sequence continues at coordinate 3,037,960 of OY970783.1, forward strand.
TAGTAGGATCGTCTTATCATTAATAATTAAGTAGCTGCTTATAATAATAGTCTACTTCTTGACATAATAATTGTGATTGTTAATAATTTAAGCTGTATTACAAAATAATTAACTTAAAGTTTATTTTTGCGACCATTTAATGCTTACAAAAATAACTCCAAAAACCGGCCAAGTGCGAGTCGGACTCGCACATAAAGGGTTCCGTACCACCGTAGTGCCCCCCCTTTATTTTAATTATTTGTTGTTATAGCGGCAACTGAAATACATCATCCGTGAAAAATTCAATTGTCTAGCTGTCACGGTTCATGAGATACAGCCTGGTGACAGACAGACTGACAGTGGAGTCTTAGTAATAGGGTCCCGTTTTTACCCTTTGGGTACGGAACCCTAAAAACGGTGAAAACGGTGGTAAGTGGACAAAATATAACTCAAGAAAAAAAATATAGCAATTTTCCTGTTAAAACGTTAAACATCAAAATTAGCACAGTGGTTTTCGATGTGGCATGCACAAGCAACACATACATACCTACATATTATACTGACACGGCTCCTTCTTTGTAGGTATTGCTAAATGGGGTTACATGTCAAATCATGCACTCTTCGATCTGGGTAATTAATGTAGCTAAGTAAGTGGAAATACGAAATGTGTAAATTTTAAATGAAAACATTATTTTGTAGATTATTTTTTTAATTTTAAGAGCGGGACCAATCTACTAAAGAAAATGACATAAAAATAATTATTTAGTAAACTGATCCCGCGGGATCCAAATGAGCGGGATCAGTTGACTCCAGAGCCGTAGTGCAACCTAATTTTAAGCATAGGACAAGAGAAGATCAGAGATTTTAACCAGCGCACGAAAGCAAAATTTCCATATGTTTTTAAGATCTCAGTAGATTTCTTTTTTATTCCATTTCGAAACCACATAAAGACGATATATTTTTAAATAGCATATCCATTAAAAAATATATAAACCTAAAGAATTCTTTCAGACAAGCACAAACGCAACGCTAGGCATTTCAATTATTATACGTGGCAACCCCGCCATCTTCGCCAATTATCTGCACATAATTACTTGCCACGCTTTAAGCTGGCAACACCGTAATTATCCTATTACTTGTGACGTGCGCAGGCGCAGGTAATGGTCGTAAAGAAGTTATATTTTATAGGTGGAATGCTATAAGTGGTGGGTTGCTATTTTGGATTAGGTAGGTATTGTAATTGTTCTTCTTAAAACTTTATTTTACTATACTGGCCTGCAAAAATAAGTATCACACTTTCAAAATTGCAATAACTTTTTAAGTACACGAGATACACTTTCGAAACAAAAAGGACTCGTAAAATAGTTTAATTTTGTCTATAGTTTCAAAGAAAGCTGATGATAATTGCTTAAAATGTTTTTTTATTTTAAATCTCTAACTTCTATAGTTTAGGAAAAACTGAAATTTTAAAAGTGTAGTACTTATTTTTGCAGGTCAGTGTAGATAAGTTGAGCTCTATGCGAAGGTGTAAAGAACTTATAATAGCCGCACGGATCCCTTTGCAAGGTTAGGCAACGCTTGCAAAGATAGGTATGTGGATGGTAACAACCATCCAGTACTTACTTACTAAGTTTCTTCCGTGACTGTTTCGGAAACACATTAAGGGGACTACAGGAGCTAAACGCGAGTTTTATTACGCAAAAAAGCATATGATTCACTGCAATAAACAAAACCAGAAAAATATATGATATTCTTCAGGATATATGCTAGTATGATAGTGTTTTGAAAACATAAAACAACTAATCTTACTCGATAAAAAAAATCACGAACTTATCTCTACAAAATTTCTTTAAACGAGTAAAAACCATACTAAAATACATGCGATCATTCTGATTTTTTTGGCAAATAATTCTACAAGCAACATATTAGCATGATAGTGTTTTATTTTTTTTAGTCCAATCAATCGATGTTTTGTAAATCGCAAAAAACCACTCAATTCGCACTATTCGGCCCGCAGTGACTGACGTAACAACCACTTTGTAGTGCAAGCTGATTAGAACGTTATTCTAAAAGAATTTCAAACGAAGTTTGAACCACCACAAATAGAGTTGCTAATTTAGCTCCTGTAGTCGCCTTAAGCCGTTGGACCCGGCTGTCATTTGTCGATCTTTGACAGTCGTTACATAAAGTCAGTAGCCCTAAAGTTTGACAACCAGTCTTACCAAGGGGTATCATATTACCCAGTACTAACTGGGTTGTGGAGGTCAGATAGGCAGTCGCTCCATGTAAAATACGGCGTAACGTGTTTTCAGAGACACAAAACATTAAAAATATAAAATGTTACTCCCAAACATCATTTCACCTCGCTCCCTTTGCGGCACAGACAGAATCCTTATCCCATTGTCAACAAAACGATAAATGATTGAAATTGAACCCTTCTGCCCGGTCAATGATCATTTATCTCAATTGATTACCTTATCTGTCTCTGTGGGTACGTAAAGTGTCACGTTTCGAGCCGACGGGGTACGAAAAGGGAGTTTTTTGGGTTCGTTTTTTTTTCTTCTATGGTAATAAGTTTTTTTTTATTTAACCCGTATTGTCCCACTCTTGAGCAAAGGCCTCCCCCATTTCTTCCACTTCTCGCGATGGTGTGCTTCTTCTCGCCAATTCGCCAGGAAGCCATCTAAGACGCCCGCCATCTTCTCCTTGGTCTGCCGCGACCCCGTCTAGCTGTCTCAGGGCTCCAGTCCTGCGATATTCGGGCCCACAGCTGTGCGGGCATCCGACAGACATGGCCTGCCCAGTCCCATTTTAGTCTGGCAGCTTTTTAAGCTACGTCGGCAATTTGCGTTCTGGAGCGCAGTGTGGTGTTCCTTATCCGGTCAGTTATTTTTACATTCAGTATACTGCGCTCCACCGCTCGTTGGCACCTTGAGTTTGGACTTCTGGACGTTAGTCAAAGACCAAGTCTGTGCACCATATGTCAGGATGGGGAATAATAACTATTTGATGAAAAATATCTTTACATAACTGGAACATTAAAAAATACACAGAAATCTCTATAATTATTCTCCTGCCCTTATCCCAATTCATTTGTGGTCGGCGCAGCATGTCTTCTTCTTCCATACTTCTCTATTACTCGTCATCTCATCAGACACTTCTTTCCTTGCCATATCGTCCTTCACACAGTCCATCCACCGTTTCTTTGGTCTTTCTCTATTCATATACCCATCCACATTCATAGTCAAAACTTTCCTCACACGGATATACTTGATAAGTATATTAAATATTCTAAAATTTTCTAAACCATTTTAACGACTTTTAATTTACCGAGGGTAGATATTTCATCTTCATTTTTGTTTTGTTTTAAAGTTTTACCTATAATAGATTAGTCAGATAAATCATTGTTTTACTTATTTCCTGCAATTAATACTTTCAGGCGAATTTTCAGGTTGAACTCCAAATGATTACTAACTAGCGGACTTGTCGCGGTTTCACCCGCGTAGTTCCCGTTCCCGTGGGAGGACGGGGATAAAATATATAGCCTATGTTACTCAGTAAAGACGTGGCTTTCTAATGGTGAAAGATTGTTGAAATCGGTGCAGTAGTTTTTGAGTTTATTATTACAAACACATTCACACACAAATAGAAAAATACAAATCTTTCCTCTTTATAATATTAGTGACTCGCTGATGGCCGCGGCTTCGCCCGCGTGGAAGTAGGTTATCGCGACCAAAAGTAAAGCTCCCAGACGGCTTATTTTTTTCCGACACCTCCCACAAATATCACAAAACCTTGTCTTTTATAAACTTACACGATCAGAACGAAAAAAAAAAACGCGAGAATTCGCGATAAATACCTGTTTCCATATGTTTTATAATCACAAAACCTTGACAAATTATATACTGAAACCTCCCTCGAGAACCACTTTATGCATTGGTGAAACAGCATGCGGTGCAGTAGTTTTTGAGTTTATCGCGAACAGACAGACAGACGACGCGGCGGAGGACTTTGTTTTATATAATAATTATGTGGTGAAGTAAAAACTCTATAAGTAAAAAAATAAAATAAAGGCGGTAATCAATATTACCTGCAGTCATTCTTGGACTAAAGGGACTGACAACGCCAGCTATTGAGAGTTTTTATACTAACTAAGAAAGTTTTTAAAACTAATCATAATAATTTGCTTGAAAACACTTAATAGCAGTAGCTGAGCTTATTCTAATCTGGTGCTAACAATCTAATATAATTTGATATAGAGAATCGTCGTGCTTTTCTAAAAAAGCCATTCACGATACATTTTGGATGCGCTTGGCCATAATGAAAACTAAGGACGCCATCTTGTGTTGTTTTCAGAAATGTTTATTAACAGCCAAAAGATATAATATATGCTGTACCTACCTATCTACCTACTTATGGCGAGGTTACGCGTGAAACATTCCAGGTGTCTGAAAAACAGCCCACGACTAAAATTAAACCAATTAAACAATACACAATATTGAGTCATACAAAAATTAGGAAAGTCAAAACATACGCACACACACAAAACTAAAATTACATACAATTTTCTACCAATTAAGTTCTTCAAACTTCCAATATTCATACACATACTACAGAAAAACATTTCTTGTGAACCTCAACACAGAAAAACCAACCCAATATTAAAGAAGGAAAGGTTCAAAATATCTTGTTTTGAATCCATTCGGACCACACACGACGAAGGTTTTTAAAAAAAGAACGCGTCGACCGCGCCTCGTTCGTTACCTCATCGTCGGGTGGTTTTTTTTTTAATTTTCTTTTTTTAGGAGCAAAGGTATCGAAGCTAGTTATATACACGCCTTCCAGTGTAGGGGGGATTTTAGTAGCAAACGATTGTGAGAAACTGGAAGTTGATTTTATAATCTTTGTTTTTATTTAAGTCAATTGATTTGTGTGGTTTGAAAATTTTTGTGGGAATTTGTGTACTAACTTAAAGGGCCCGGAGGGTTAGGCAGAGGTAGGTATACCTCATAGTACACCCACATTTCGCCAGTTATGATAAAGTCCTATTCCCATGTAATAGGAGGCGAGCCTATTGCCATCAACCGGACACATTTCATTTCAGACTCCGTGGAAAATTTGTGTACTGTGGGCCAGATTTGCTTTGCAAGATCTCTTTTTCAGCGATTTCAAAATTCGAATGTCGGTAACATTCGAATTAAATATTCACCGGTAGGGTGTCGATGTATCATAATATGTATGTGTCGATGTATACCAAAGAAACGATGGATGGACTGTGTGAAGGATGATATGGCAAGAAAAGAGGAGTCTGAGGAGATGACGAGTATTAAGAGAAGTATAAAAGAAGAAGACATGCCGCGCCGACCCCAAATTAATTGGGATATGGGCTGCAGGAGAATGATGCGACTATAATTATAGTTATAACTTTTACCTAAAATCAAAACTTTGTTGACCTTGTATTGTATATCGGGCTGGTGTCCGTAACTCCACTTTCAAAGCACGTAATTTTGCGTATGGAAAATGCTTCTAATAAAAATATTAAGCGTAATAAAGGCTTTCACTCATAAAATGCACTGAAACCATTTGATCTTGCGGAATCAATGTATTTTTATTTATTTAATGATTTCCCCTTTTAATTAAAATACCTATCGAATAATTATAGTTTTTCAACTCTTGTGGAACGTTTTTCTTAATCTCATTAAATTAGTGTTTTTTTGAGAGCCCACATTTCGCAGCCGTCGGGATATTACCAAGCCACGTCTTGCTAACTCAAAGACCATGGAGTTGATATAAAATGACCTAAAAAAAATTATAAGAGCAAATGACAAAAAAAAATCGTGATTCGTGATATTTTCTTATCCCAGATTTACGTACTAAAGTTTTCAAAATTGCCGTGAGCCGTAGCCGTCGGCCGACCTTGTTCAAATCAGTTGTATTCAGAATTTGTGACTGAATTACGTTTTATTTTTGGCGAGTTTAGAAAGAAAAACCTGTAATAATATCAACAAGACGCTCATATCATTTCATCCAATCAAATAACAGCTAATCCATTCCTTTTGTTCTCTGTTCCTCTTTGATACCCTTATTATATCCACACTGTGTTTATGCTGTTGGAGTGAGAACTCATATAACTGACCAACGACCACAGCTACCTTTGGCCGAGGAACTGTAAAGCAGTTGCGCAATCCGTCACGCTCCCCTGGCCAGGTATTGGCCCACATGTCTTCCTGTCCAGCTAACCTACAGGGTTGGGGGGACACCGACACACTTACGGTAACCATAGTATTCAGTATATCATTTTGAAACCCCTGCTGACTTTTTTTTAAATTATCGTTTTTAAAAAAATTAGGCCAATACTCTAGGACCGTGGGGTCCGAGTGCTCACAGCTTTTTCAAGGAAATTTCAAAACGCTTAGTTGACACTTCCCATGGCCCTAGGGCTGGCTTCTACCTTGGCCAAAAGCTTAGCGTTGCCATACAGCGTGGTAACGCCGCCAGTCTCTTGGGGACAGCGTTGAGGAGGTTGTTTTTTGACGCCATTTTTTAAGTTTATTGTTTAAGTTAGTTAGTTTAGTTTATTTTAATAGTTATCCAATTTTTAAAAGTGAAAAGTTGTATAAGTCAGAAATTTAAGCATGGTAAATATCCCGTTGCATAGGTGAATGCAGAGTGACCATGACAGCTTAAAAACCTACCTAAATCTTTCGAAAGAGGTTTTATTGTTACCAAAATAATTATTTAATACCTATTAAATAATTATTTTCACAGCCTAGACAAAATCAAGTTTTTAATCTAGATATTTGTCTATCCAGTATGATCTACAACACTTTATGACTTTGACTAACAGCTGCTGTTCAAGTAATTTACATAAACTATCAGTTTTCTGTAACATGTAATTAAGCAGTAAACAATTTTAATAATAAATTATGTTGATGTTTATTACTGTTGGATATTATTTTGTGAGTAGCCATTGCAGTCACTAAATTGACATGGACAGGATATGCAAAATGGCTACAAATATTGAAATGGGCTGCAGGAAACTGCATTTTGAAATGAACAATTCTAAATTCTTTACCTAGGGGAGTTTTCATATTGAAGACGTAAATTACCATTCCTTATTTGTTATAAATTTATATAATAAAGTGCCAGCCTTCTGGGCACTTTTCCTATTGACAGCGATGTGTATGTGTATTCAATTGCATCCGGTTAGAGTGGAAGACGACCTCAACATAATTGGGAAAGGGCTAGGCAGATAATGATGCCTTTGTCTTATTAAGTGAAAAATATTAACATCAAACTAAACTTTAGGTAGGTACCACCATTCCGCCGCCAAAACTAAATCGTTCCATATCAACAAAATGCCGCCTAAATCGCCAATCAAAGACAATATCAGACTACCTACTCCAATCGCACCTTGAATATATAAATTTAAACGGGTCCGGAGCTTAGACCCGTCCATAAATAACAATGTTTTATTACGAAGATCGACGCTTCTTAGCAGGCCGCCTTCGCCAGTTTTACTTTTTATAGTTTTTTAAATACCCCTCGGTAAGTATGTGGTTCTGCCTTTGAAGATTATTTTGTTATCTGCGTGTAATAAAATAGGTGTGGGTATGGCTTATTTTTGTAATCGTTTTTCGGTCTTTTTCGTTACGTGGAACGGAACGGGGCGATTTTTCGTTTGTTTTTTTTTGTTAAGGTGATTCTGCGTTTGAATTTGACGTTTGTGATTTGGTTTTTGGCGCGAGTTTTATTGTTTTTGCAATTTATATGATGATGTTTTAAGCTTATTTTACAAGGTTAAATCGATGATCTTGTGTCGCTAATTCCAAGGACAGGCAAAATAATACCTATTGGATTTTTCCATCAGGAATTTCTCAGTAGCAGCCCATTCTGGATTGATGTCGATTAGCTCGCCCCTTATTCAAGTTCAATTCCTAGTCTAAGTCAAGTTAAGTAAGTCTAGTCTAGTCTAGTCGATCGATGTATTGACATACATCGATCGAAACGACGACATTTTATTACCTTTACGTTTAGCGAAATGTAGACATTTTAAGCAAAATTTATTAGCTACATATTACCCTACGTCATGAAAAGTAATTCAATGGGTTTTAATGAACTGAAGAGGGTTGTATTGATGATTTTAATGATTATAATTATTTAAATACATACGTGTTATATGGTCGCGAATCATTATATTGTTCAACATACAGCCGTCAGGCTAATTGCAAAAAACTTGAAAAGAAATTAATTTTTCATTACTCATACTCTGAAAGTATGTCTGAAGTTGCCTGAGGAGCGGGTTGAAAGTAATACTTTTCAGCCCTAGGGAGAATCGTTTTCAACTGACAACTGGCAAATTATAAAAAAGAAATTGTTCATTTTTCCATTGAACCATGTTCCAACTTTCTATACAGCCACGATGTAGAAGTGAAATAACAAAGTTAAGTATTAATTAAAGAATAGATATTTTTTAAATAACTTTATTATAATTAAGTTTCAACGATTTCTTTAAAATAACATAGATTTGGGCAAAATATTTACCATTTTTTCGATGATGAAAATAAAAAATAGGTAATGGCTGAATAGCTGCCTGACCATAGAAAAAAAAAAAAAAATAGGCGGGAAAGCGGCAATCCGATTTTTTTTTTTTTTTCGAGTTGATTCATGTTTTTACTTTCCTTGTATTCGTAATGAAAAGCACAGTGTTTACCTCGGGTTAAAGACTTATTTAGTCCCTCGAACTATTAGCGCCCTCGCTTCGCTCGGGCACCAAACCCCGTCTCGGGACTGAATAAGTTACTTTCACCCCTAGGGTAACAATGTACTATTGCGGGCTACATCATCATATTCATCATCCTGGCGAACTTACTAAAGAAATGTAGATACCTATTTTCAAATTATTTTTTTCACTCGTGATTTATCTACAAGATGCCATATTATAAAGGGTGTAAATAAGCCTTAAAACGAAACTGAAAGTAACTTGTTCTCCCCGTCATTGCGATCAGTTTTATTCTTGGAAACATACTAGTTAAGGAGATATTGAAGGAAAAAGTTTCAACTTTTTCACAAGTTTTTTTTCAAATACTAGTTTTTAGGGTTTTTTTTTTAAACTTTACTTTAAATACTCCATAACCCGTTTACTAATAAATGCGTCCATAAGCACAATGTTTTGAGTGCGTTACATTGAGTTTTACCGTAAAACGTGATTTTACACACCAAAAAAAAAAGTCGTTTCCCAGCGTAGTTCGTCGTTTTTTGCGTAGAGTTACGTACTTAGTTTGATGTACAGAATGCTTGGTTGACGGCTTCGTGAAGGGTCCGTTTACACCCTGTATGCTAGCCACTTGAAAGCACGTGAAAGAGCAGCACACCATAGCTCTCGACAACCACCTTAGAAAGCCATCGAACGCAGTCGCTGTGGCCGAAGTCGTCACCATCATCGTCATCTGTCAAAAGATAAGCCAGTCAGTAAGTTTTAAACAAGTTCCAGTATCACCATTTACCATAGCCAATGATAATTCTTGATAAACAAACCGACACTAAGTCCTGTCCTATTGTTATTTTGCCCATAATTTTGTAGTACAGTGAGCTCTATTCTCTTGGTCATAAGGTATATGTCTAAAGTAAAATATTGAAATAACAGTAAGTAACAATAACGCACTCCCCACTCCACTCTATTATGAGGAGAATAGGCAAAAATGCACCATCACGCCCCCACGAACGCTTCGTAACACTAATCTGTTACTCTCTCCCCCGAGACGAGGAGATGTGGGTAATTTGGACTAGTTAGCGTCTAATTGTGCCGCTTCGCCCCAGTTTGGTATTGTTAAGTGATTTATTTCATTTTTGGGGTATTATCGTGTCTGTAGGGAGTAAGTAAATATTGTAGGGGAGAGAGGGGATGTTCTGGGAAGATGTTTTTGTGTTATATCTTTGGAAATCAGACCAGGCCCCTTATTCACAACGCTTCGATTCGATTTTCGATTCGGAAAGTCGTATGTCTATCTTTTTTTGACATTACGAAATCGAGCGAGATAGACATACGACTTTCCGAATCGAAAATCGAATCGAAGCGTTGTGAATAGCTATGCAGGATCTGACCTGTAAAGTAGGTAGTTAAGTAATTTTAATATTGTTAGATCCAGTCTAATAATTAGCTTTTCATATAAGAATTATGTTGATTGAGGAGTATGTAGCTTAATAAGAACAGCCGTTTGGGTCGATCTTCAGGTTGAGCCTCGCTTCCCTAGGTTGGTCTGTCGATGGGTGACCACCCATTACATACCGAGTTTGTTCCGTGCCTCGGATAGCACGTTAAGCCGCTAGTCTCGGTCATTAAAAGTTGGAACTTTGACCTCCAATATCTCTGTAACTAGAAGATGCAGAACAAAAAAAAATATCGGACGGGGAAAACAAATGCCATTAAGCTTCGTTAATGCTATTAGGCTTCGTTAAGGGTCTTTTACACCCTTTATTCAGCACCACTACTTTTTTGTCTGTCTACTCTACATTTTTTCATTTGCAATAGAATTAATTAGCTTACTTTTATATCCTCTTACACGATAAAACAGCTATCCGAATTAAAACCCAATTATTAACAATGTAACGTATTAAGTACGTGCATTAAAAAGCAATTCGCAATATACGCCTATCAGACCAGCCATCTAAACGTTATCCGGCAGTAAAGACAGGTGAGGCACTTAGACGTAGAGTATATAAAATAATTACTGATAACGTCCTTGCAGTTTGCACGTCATAATTATGGTAAGTGACAGCCGGGCTGAGTTGTGTGAGGTTGCTTAACACTTCTAACAGCTGAAACTCTATTTGTGAACCAAACTAAGTAATTTATGGTCCCATTCGAAGACAGTCAGCTAATAGCGTTCCCAGAACTGAAGTGTAAACAGCATATTTCTTTGTCTGATTGAACATGTGGGATATAGGAAGCATTGAAGGTCTAGCTGCATCCATCTTAAGATCAGACCATCTTATACAGACATTAGAAGACAAAAACACTTTTGGGGAAACAAACAACGGGATAACCTAACAATTTCTGCACTGTTCACAAAGTATACAGAATAGTATTAATCATTCAATAGGTAAATACCATTAACTTAGGTACATAATGTGAGACTATGGGCCAAAAGATTGAGAGAGTTACAACCCTTTTTTTTTTCGGATGGGAAATCATCAAATGACTCCTCCCGCTCTGGGCGGAGCAGGAGGGAGTGTCAGACTTTTACTGACTAAAACCCATCCATGTTCATCGCCCTTTGTGTTCCGGGGCCACGGTATGTCTTTCGAATAGTCCCGCAGCCCCGGCAGGCTTCGGCCCTTGCGGACCCCTTCTCTATTGCTGACTCTCTTTGAGGCGCGCGTAGAACACTCCTGCGCCGTCGACACGGCCTGTCGTCATGAGACGGACGGACGGCGAGTTAGCGCATAGCTCCACGTCCACAGGCCCGCGAAAGTTACAACCCTTGCTTAAACATAAAAATCAAGAAAAAAAAATAGTTTAAAGTCGTAGAAGCACACTTGAGCGAAAACTTTTTGATGCGCAGCTCTGTTTTCTGAAAATAAACAAAGTAAGTATTCATCTACCTGCCTTAGTTGGTTTGACATACAATGATGATATGCAGTACTTACCTCATCATTGTTCATACGAAATGCATGTATGTCCTACTGGAAACGATAGCCATCAAATTACTCATGACGTCATAAGGTGATAAAAGTCGGTCATCACAAGGCATCAAGATGAGACCTGTAGGGCTATTACGTATCTCTGCTGACAGCTCGAAATGATAGTAACTGGGCTCAGTGTCCATCAATTAACTGTCAAAAGGTTAGTTTCGTATTATGTATGACCCTGTTAGTCACCGTAAAGTGATATCCACTCAGTGATACGTAATATCAATATTATGACATTCACGGTTGTCATCAAAGTTCGGTGTACGTGTACAACCGAAGCTTGATAGTCACTGGATATCAGAAAGATACGTAATAGCCCTGCTGGCCACTACTCATGGCCACCAGGAATACATAATGCCACTGGTAAAACTTATTTTAACATAAATCCTAGCTCAAAAAAAAACCCTCAAACTTCAAACAAGTTTATTCCACTTACCACCTCATCGTACCTCCGTATAATATAGAACAATATAATCGTTTGCACGGCGTGCCTTATCGCGGTACGGCCACCGTGCTTGACAAATAACAATTTATATGTTAATAATTCGGGTTTTACGAGCGGCTGGATGCGGGTAGTGACAGGAGGAACCTAACTGATTTTTGGCGTTCTTTTTTTGAATAATTTTGGAGGTTGGAATAGGTGTTCCTATTCGTGTTAAAAAAAAGGAGTATATAATCACGATTGAGCCACAAGACTGGCTATGGGTCCATGTGGTGGATTATAGCCCACTTCCTCTCATAGCGAGGAGGCTTGTGTCCCAGCAGTGGGAATATTTCAGACTGATAATGCATGAAAAAGTTTTACCAAGGGGTATCGTATTACCCAGTACCAACTGGGCTGTGGAGGTCAGATAGGCAGTCGCTCCATGTAAAATACTGGTATTCAGATGCACCCGGTTACACTGGAAGCAGACCCCAACATAATTGGGAAAAAACTATGGCAGAAACTGGAAATGCAATAATAATGTTCTAAAGATGCTATAGATTAATTATTCCATGTATCGGTCTAGACAAGATACTAGGACGAAGTAGGAAAATGAAAGAACAAAAAAATAAAAATAAGTCTGTTGTTTTTTATTTTATACTTTTTAGTTGAAGCATTCCATACAAAATCACATCATATTGTGTTCATTTAACAGTGTCACTAGAAGTCATTAGGAGATCATCAACATAGACGAAGAAGAAGAAAAAATCGTATTATAGAAGCTAACTCAAAAACTACCCAAGCAAAGTTAATAAAATGCGTTTTAAGAACGAACATAAAACCTCCACCTTTTTTGAAGTCAATTAAAAAATTAAAAGTATCCTCTAAATCAGCAATACAAAGGCTTCTACTCCTCTAAAGAACTACTTGCACTTGTTCCTATACTGACTACTGATTATCTACCTACTTCTCAACTGACTACATCATCATTTTTTATTTGTATTTATGAGTAGGTATGTATGTATGTATTGTATATTATATTTAAAATAGTTATCTGTTTGATGTATTCCATTTTCTTTTTCTTTTTTACACACGATGTCTACATCTCTTTTTAGTATCTCCTTTCGCAGGTATGCTGGAAGAGATTTCTTTAGAAATAAGCATCACCTTTGTACTATTTTCTGTTCGTTTCTACTTTTTTATATTTAGTGTAAATTGTTAAATAAATAAATAAAAAACATAATTCTCTTGCCCATATCTCAATTTATTTTTATTTCTACACAGCATGTCTTCTTCTTCCATACTTCTCTATTACTCGTCATCTCAGCAGTCACCTCCTTTCTAGCCATATTAATACTTTCATCACACAGTCCATCCATCGTTTCTTTGGTCTACTACTACTTATTAAGATTATTCAGTCCAGAGTTACCTACTTCACCGTCAGTAACTGAGGGCTATAAACTCAGATAGCCTTACCCGCCTTTCTTTGAATTTATAAAATCATAACAGCCTGTAAATCTCCAGACTACGAGCAAAAAGATGCCCTTGCACGAGTGCGACGTAAATGTTACGAGAATTGTTTCAGTTTGATTTATCGAAAATACAACTACCCTACAGCGTGTTGAATTAATTTTATGCGACAAGCACAATGATTGTGCGAACCGCCAGTCGATGGAATTCACTGCCGTCTTCTCTGTTTCCGATCTTTATAATCTAGATCTCCTCAAAGTTCGAGTGAATTGGTTCCTTCTAGATGTGCTTCTAAACAAGCGTGCTCCACCTTATCGCATCATCGCTTCACATCAGGTGAGTTGCGGCCAAACGCAAGCCTATTTAGTGTACAAACAAATGTTTTGAATAACTTGCAGATAACATTAGAATTCTAAACTAAGTAAAGATTGTGTGCGGAACGAACATTTACTTATTTTTAATTTTAGAATAGTTCTTATTTATGTTACTTCTGCCTAGCCACGACCACGTGTTACGACTGCGGAGAAACAAATGAACAAAATTGCTGACAGAATGACACGATTCACCGCGAAGATAAATAAAATAAATAGAAAAAAGCCTTTTATTTCTAGCATAACATTAGAGAAAAATAAGAAGATACTTTTCGCTAAGGAAACAAGTGCGTACGCGAGTATCGCTCGATTCGCGAAGTTGTGAACAGGCCTTACTTACTCCGCGCGTTCGTGCAAGGTCCATATTATAATCTACTCATTTATTCGCTTCATTAGCAAACTTAAGCATTTAATTATTTGCCACTCGTCTGCTTAGTATTCGCTACGCGAACATTCACAGTTCACTTCTAACATGACTGCAGACTATAATTTTCACGCCATTAATTTTCTTATGGTTATCAATTTATTTATGAAAAAATTTACGTAACGCGTAGAATAACTTGCGTGAGAGAATATAAAAAAGGTATTTTACGAGATGATTTACTTGAAAATATTATTGATTTGTGATGACTATACATATATTTGAACCTGATTGACTTTTCTTGACGCTTTTTAAAAGTCTGTCTTGCTCAGAACCTTATAATAAAGGGGCTATGTTGTTGTTATGAAGAAGAACGCCTCTTTTGTTTTTTGATGTCCAGTTGGTCTACTGTTTTACTTGTAAGTAAAACTAGGTTTTGACTGCGACTGACGGCTCGCGTTTTTATCGGTAATTATCCCACAGAAACGTTTTAATTTAGCATAAATGACACTCGGGGATAATGTACCTTCCCATTAGTGAAATAATTTTCGAAATCGGATCAGCAGTTTCGAATATTACCTACTCCCTACATCCAAGCTATCATCAACTGCTTTTTCTACCCACACACCCACATAGCCCATAGAGCATCACAATTCTTATTTACGCTGTTTATTCTTAGGTCATTCATTAGGTATCAACGGCAGTAAACGGTCAACGAAATACATTCGACCTATGTTCACAACACTGAAATAAAAACCACACGTTTCATTTCCCATAAAATTCTCCACAAAATAAACACCCATACCTTACGCAATCAACCGTAAACATAACATTTTATTACAACACATAAATACTTAATATTAGCGCTCAAAATATGGCGCGAAACAATATAAAGATGACAGATGCGGCTAATGCGTCCGCCATGACACCGACCAATGACAACGCGCCTAACTTTTTTCATAGCAACGGCAGCTGCATGTGTTCAGCCAACATTAACGCATGTTATTGGTTATTTTTATAAACATAGTAGGGATGTGTTTGGGGGTGTTTTTTTTATTTTAACAATGATGATGTTATTTTGAAGAAAGAATTGGATTTTTGTAATGAGGTTGCGAGATAGAATTTTGATGGTCGTTCTTTAGATGATGTTCGATAAAAATGAAATGAGTTTTTCTTGCGTTAAAATGGATTCTTAAGATTCTGTTCGCGTGTATTTAATACGTTTTTATGTGAAGTTTTATTATCTATTTAACATCTGAAAAAGTCGTTATTTCACATTTTATTTAATATTGTTGTGGTATTGTGTTTTCCGTGTTCTATTGAATTCCTAGAAGTACTTTAACAGTTTGTTCAGTTCTAATTTACTGTTTTGAAGAATATTTAACAAGAACTCGGGGCAAAAATACTACAACAACATGAACAACAAAAAACAGTTTCTATGAACAATATACAGTCTATTTCTCAGTAGCAGCCATTGAGTCTGGATTTGTGCCTGGGTGATGGCAATAGGCTTGCCCCCTATTACATGGGACTTTCACATGACTGGCGAAATGTGGGTGTACTAACTCCGGGGGTTACAGGCGTGGTGTTATGTTACGAGTATGTATTTGTTGAACAATAAAACAGTTCCATCTTCAAAGTCAAAGTCAAAATTATTTATTTGCAAATAAATGTGGTACAAAAGATGGTAGAAATAATATATAGAGCAAATGAAACATTTCGCCATAAATTTGGCATGCAAACATTAATAGTTTTAGATGCTAATTTTAAAATACATTTTACAACTAATTTTACAAAACTAAGTGTGAAACAAACCTTAAATTAGGTAACTAAGACGGTGTTTCAAAGTTACACAACACAAAACAAAAAAACTAAACAAGCAAATTGTCAACAGAAGGAATATAAAATATTTTTAATATATAAACACAACAACATATTATTATAATCTCTACAAATTCTACAATACATTCCGGTAATGGTAAGAATGACAGTTGAATTTTTTCAGAAATTCATTAATGGAATAAAAGCTATGCGAAATAAGCCATCAGAGCCATATATAATCTTCGTAGGCGCGATTCTCTAAGGGAACTGTTTAAGGATATTGGCATCATGACAGTACATTGTCAATACATCTACGAAAACATAATGTACGTCAGAAAAAATCTGCACCTTTTTGGTAAAAGGGGTGACAGACATAATTACAGTACTAGAAATAGGGACCAACTAGTTCAGCCAGGCTTCAGACTCGCTAAAGTAGACTCATCTTTCATGGGGTACTGTTTGAGATGCTATAATAAAATTCCACAAAGTATTCTTGAACTGAATGAGACGAAATTTAAAATATGTATTAAACGCACACTATGTAAGCAAGCATATTACAAGTTGAGCGATTATATCGCTGATAAAAATGCTTGGCTCAATGCTGGTCCTGCTCCTCAAGGACAGGGGCGCTTAAATTGATAGCATTAAATGTTATTGTTGGAGCTGCTGAAGATTGTACAACTATCTTTGCATTGTATAGATTCAATCTCTTTAGTATTATATAATCGCATAGCCCATATTGTGTGAGTACTATGTACTAGAAAGCTAACATTCACTGGAAACCTACGTCTGTTCTTGACTTGAAAGTGCCCTGGCGGTTGAGAATATGTCATGCTCACTCAAAAGTCTCGCTGATGGTGGTGCATGTGTCGGATCATTTAGTTCCCTTCAAAATGGTTGAGTTGAATGGTGCTGATCCATGCGTCATGTCCGTGAACGGGCGCTGTCGGTTGTGACTGGTCATCTCTCAGTTGCCATGGCTTATTTTAATGAATTATTTTAGTTTTTGAATTGTTTTTTTTTCTGTTTTGTTTTACTGTGGACACTTTTAACGTGCACATCTTGCTACATTGTTCTCACATAATATACCATCTCAACATGAATGATGTAACCAAGATTTTGTAACAATATTCTGATTTAAAAGAGTGTCCATGGAGTTTCTTGCCCGTTCTTCTCCATAGAGATCTACGCTAGGGAATGGGCAACTACAGTACTTTCACAGTTTTTATGTCTTGTGACTGGGACTGTAGCTACATTTAATTTTCATCTTTGTTTCGACAATTCAAAAGTGCCTGTAACTGGCTTACTTGAAATAAATGCTTTGATTTTGATTTTGATTTTGAAGCCATTTTTTCAGAACTATGCAGAATTTTCTGAGGTCAGGTCAGTAATAAAGTTAAGTAGAGAGTTAAAGATCAGTGGAGCCATATATACCTACACAATTACGTCTAAATAATTCAATCCTAGGTACAGGCATGGTAAGTATATACTGTGTAGGTAACTGTACGTTTATTAATATTGTTTTTCAGTTAAAGTGAAGAGTTAGTTTTGACAAATTTAGCAATTTCATAAATATAAATACAAGGAACTGTGAGAAGGTTATGTGATTTATACACTGGTCTGCAAGAATCAGTCCAGTCTTGATACACCACTTGGAATTTTCGTGATATTCTATCAATTCATCAAAGTCGACGAAATCTTAGAAGTCCGTTATGACAGCCGTCAAATCCATAGTAATATGACACCGCTATCGGAAATTGAACTTTATTACTATTACGCTAACAAATGTCAGAACGGGCCTTTTATTTTTTGAATACTTTAGGCCAGCAGTAATTTCGGTGAAAATAATACAAATAATTCACATATTAAAACATAAAAATCGTGCCAAAGGTGTCCAGTTAACCAGCTCCTAGTTTGTTGCAGTCAGATAGTCAGTCGCTCTATGTATAGAATAAGTATACAGGGTGTAAACGGACCATTCACGAAGCCGTCAACCAAGCATTCTGTAAGTACATCAAACTAAGTAACTTTACACAAAAATAATTATCGCTGGCAAACGACTTCTTTTTTGGGGTGAAATATCACGGTTTACGGTAAAACTCAATGAAACGCACTCAAAACATTGTGCGGTTGGTTGGATTGAATTGTACGGGGGTCGTGGAGGTATTTAAAATAAACAAACTATAACATTAAGAACTTGTATAAAAAAAAATGTGAAAAGTTGGAACTTTGACCCACAATGTCTCCGTAACTAGAAGGTTCCCAGGTCTGGTCTAGAACAAAAAAAGAATCGCAATGATGGGGAGAACAAGTGCCTTTCGACTTCGTTAAGAGTACTTTTGTACCATTTGAAGTCTAACCGGATGCAGCTGAAAACCAGAACCTATTTTATAAGTCATATTATGCCATTTATTTCTTAAATAGGTACTTACTGGTTTTCAGCTGCATCCGGTTAGACTGGAAGCTGACCCAGTATAGCTGGGGAAAAGCTAAGAAGATGCTGATGATAATACACACATGACATAGACTATAAATATTACCTCTCCAATCAAGAATAAACCAATAAGCATTTCTTTATCCCAAAGAAATTCAAATAAAACTCATCCAATTTTTATAGTAACACTTACTTTAAACAATTTGGAGCGTAAATTATTTAACTTTAAACCAAATACTTGACCAAAAAGTTTACGATCTATAAAAGTTTACGACTAAACTTTATGGTAACGATCCATATCTAAACATTATTGGGAATTATGAATTATTCATAAATTGTCTATTGAATGGGAATCCAGAATGGTTGCCTCCAAAATCGGATCCCTGATTGTCATTGGAGCAGCCATCTTGGATTGTATTGGACAGACGACTTGCAACCTAATTGCACACTTTGTAACAGTAGCATTATCGTTCTATGTTCTACTTATCATAAATTCAAAAAGACCAGGCCCCACCAAAGCATCACCACAACCAGTGAATATCCAAATTGTTCACTAGTCCTGGATGTTCTTCAAAGAGGAAAGAACGGTACGTGAGCAAGTTCTTCTTGCGCTATGACAGCTATCAGTATCTGACGTCTTTATCTTGTCCTCATGACATGTAAAGTGTAACGTCACATGACGCTGGCAGAATAGTCGACATCTGTGTTTACCAAGGA
Source organism: Xestia rhomboidea (assembly GCA_963853795.1). Taxonomy (NCBI): domain Eukaryota; kingdom Metazoa; phylum Arthropoda; class Insecta; order Lepidoptera; family Noctuidae; genus Xestia; species Xestia rhomboidea. The sequence continues at coordinate 3,057,228 of OY970783.1, forward strand.
AATTATATACTAACTGGAATGAGTACGAACCAAATGCTAAAAAAATAAAAATAAAACCCTATCTCAAAATCTTAGAGTTTAAATTTGTACAATGGATTCAATAGAAAAGAAAAATAAAAATAGTTAAATTAAATAATTTTATAGTTAAATTGTTGTTAAAAGTAGAGACAATGTTAATTAAATATATTTGTACGCCTCTGGGCAAAACATACAGGATCTATGATCTACGATCTATCTGTAACACCGCCATTGTAATTTGACTTTTTTTTTTAGGATGGGAAATCATCAAATGACTTCTCCCGCTCTGGGCGGAGCAGGAGGGAGTGTCAGACTTTTACTGACTAAAACCCATCCATGTTCCTTCATCGCCCTTTGTGTTCCGGGGCCACGATATCTCTTTCGAATAGTCCCGCAGCCCCGGCAGGATTGTAATTTGACCTATGTTTACAAATAAAGCATTCTGATTCTGATTCTGAAAAAAAAAACAAAACGTTCCGACCGAGAAACCGACAAAGGTGGATGGTGTCCCTGTCTTGCCTTGTCACCGATGTAAACAATATGGCCGATACATTTTCGCGTTGAAGTCATTTAAGTACTTTTATTGTATATAAGTGAAATAATCCGCTTTATAAATGGTAAAATTGTGTTGTGTGAAGGAGTGTAGTAGTAAGGGTTTGCTGGATGTGGAATTTCGTTTTTTAGGGAAGTTTTTTAACTTTGGTTGTTTATTACGACTAGGGTTACCAAGTTTTAGATTGACAAACGGGAAATATCCAAATAAATAAGTTCGAAGTTTCGAACACCGTTGTCATACATAGTAATCAAAAGTATATTATATAAATTAGAAACATCGGATATCGCACATGGTTTAGGTAGTACCTAATTTGCTTTTTAAATACAAATATTGAAAAGAATAGAGTCCGCTGCACCATGCCGTCTCCTAAGGATTTTTCCATGCTTCTCCAGCAAAAGAATCCATTTGGCGAGCTGCGAGTGAAAATGAATGGTTTCGGAATATAAAATAAATATTGGCGAATGTTACTAAAACGTTATAGGTAAACAGTCATAGCTTGAATATGCGATTTTCTATGTCTGTAAAAATATATAATATTATCGGAGTCCTCGAATCCCCGAATACAAAAGTCGTCTGGATAGATTGAGTTGCAGGTCATCATCATTAAATAATAAAATAACAGTTACTCTTAAACTGTCTCAAGAGTTAGTATGATTATTGGACATCCTATTAGAAAGAGACAACATCCACTCTTGAAGCTTTCTCGCTCGGAACGTTTTTGGCTTGCCCGTCCTCATTCCAGTTAGTATATAAGTTTCTTGGTGTTTACTAACTGTAACAAAATCTCCATTTTATTAAACGTCAGAATAAAAAACGCAATGTAGTTTTTTGAGTGTTGCATGATATCGTAAAGTTCCATTTTCAAAATATATTTTTAGTTTTTTGAATATCATGTCAAAGACAAACAGTTAACTTTAGCATAAATCATCATCCGCCTAGCCTTTCGGCTTCCAGTCTAACCGAATGCAGCTGAATACCAGTATTTTACATGGAGCGACTGTCTATCTGACCTCCACAACCCAGTTAGTTACGGGGTACTACGATATGCCTTGGTAAGACTGGTTGTTAGACTTTCGGGCCACTGACTACCTGTAACGACTGTCAAAGATCTACAAATGGCAGCCGGGAGCAACAGCTTAACCTGCATTCCGAGGCACGGAGAAAACTCTGTATGTAATGGGTGGTCATCTGGCCACCTATCCACGGATCAACCTCGGCCAGTGCGGCTTAACGTAACGATCACAAAACAGCCAGCATTTCAGTTCATCACCTATTTACTATACAAAGAGCTACGTTTTAAAACATGGCGGCCGATACGGCAGCAAAGGGAAGCAATAACTCCACCTCTTCAACGCATCGCGTGTGGAACTAACATACAGAACCAAGACTAGGGTCACCAGCAGTCCCGAACTGTCTGGCACTTTGCGTGGCTCCGGCCTATCTCGTAACTTTCCCATTACGACAACTAAACAAAAGACGTGCGAAACAAGTGAAAAAGTGTGCCAACTAAAACATAAACTGAATCGCATTTCGTCAACCATAAATTTTCCGGACTCTGTACGGTTCGTCATCTTCTGCCCAGCCTTTTCCCAACTATGTTGGGGTCGGCTTCCAATCTAACCTGATGAAGCTGAGTATCAGTGTTTTATATGGAACGACTGCCTATCTGACCTCCACAACCCAGTTAGTACTGGGTAATACGATACCCCTTGGTAAGACTGAAGTCTCTGTTCGGAATGTCTGGTATTATTGGTGGTATTATATTGCCGGGTGTTTTTAAAGAGTCTAACCCCCGCATACTGAAACGTCAATCAAAATTTAAGTAGCACTTATATTTAACGGATACTTTAAAGTGACGTTTGGCCATACGGAATTTAAAGTTTAGGAGCTGCTCAAATGTTAAGCAGCCCTTTAATTTTGAGTGACGTTTCAGTATTCGGGGGTTAGGTATTTATCTATTTATTTAAAGTTCATAGTGGTACATAGGCGGACTTAATGCCACAAGGCATTCTCTACCAGTCAACCTTTGATTTAAATAGGAAAACATAGTGATAGGTACTTTTTTTTTTCTAAAATACTAACTTCTTGTAAACGAGAATATAAATACTTATATTGATACTAATACACATATATACAGATAAAATAAACTAATAGATATTTTATCAAATACCGAAAATTAAAAAGAAAATAACGAGAAACCTAATAATAATTATTATGACTAGACTTTATTACTGAAATAGTGGTTACGAACTTTTCTTTTAAAAGTGAATTTGTTGAAGAGTCTGGCTAAAAGAGGCCTTTGTAAACCGTCCGGATTTTATTGAAAACAACTTAAGTTACGATTAAACCAGTGCGGAAAAATTGCGGATACGTCTCCGGACACCGGACATTCACATATCCTATACTGAAGTATCTATCAGTACCTACTCACAGTAGTCCGGTTTTTTAAGGGGATTTAAAATGACATGACATGACGCCGTCTCTTCTTGTTTAATAGTTTATTTAGGTTTTTTATTAATATTTATGTTAGTCTTTAAGGTATATAATTATGATATGGGTCTTTTGTTGCCTGAATTAAATGATAAATCTTGAACTTACTTGCTTAAACGAACTTTTTTGCAAAATAGTCCGACTTTTTCTTAGGACTCATTCTTTCTTAATGGTTACCCTATCCAAACGGTTTGCATATGTAAGTAGCAACAGATAGTACAGAGAATTAAAACTGGAATGACTAAGAAGTCTTGCAAGACCCACCTTATTGAATACCAGTATTGCGTGCCACAACATTGAATTAAACACAAACTTTGTGTCGATTTAAAATAATTCAAGTCAGGCCTTGTATTTAATTATAAAGAAACTAGATGGTTTTAATCGTTTCAGTCAATTTTAGGGTTTCGTACCGCAAAAGGAAAAAAAAATAACCCTTATAAGATCACTTTCTTGTCCGTCTGTCTGTCTGTTCGTCTGTCACCACCGATTTACTTAGGAACGGATGGACCTAGAAATTTGAAATTTATACCAGATACTGAGGGCTATTATAGTCCCTATTAGGTGTATAAAAAAGGTCAAGGGTAAATTTAGATTTTCTAAGAAAACTTGTAAGTAAGTACCAAAATTTACCTTCATTTCCAACTTTTTTTTTGTTTTCGGACTTTTCCATTTACTTGTGCTGTACGAACTTGCTTTTAACCAAAATTGATAATTCTAGGTCAACCGGAAGTACCCTATAGGTTTTGGGTCGAAAACCTATATGGTAGTTCCTGTTGACTTGGAATCACGAAATTTGGCAAAAAAACAAGGTCTTACAGCACATGTAAAGGTAAAAATCTGAAAACCGTAAATATGTAGTTTAATAACAAAAAAAAAGGGATTTTACTATTACAAACATTAGCTAATTCGTAAATAATTAACTAATTCTTATGAGAATAAATGATCTTAAACCTCAAACTTATTATTTGCGGTTGGTGCAATAGCCGTTTCTAGGGATCGAACAGCAAAGTTCAGTTTGTCCTTTAAAAAGTTAGTACGGAACCCTCGGAGCGTGAGTTCGACTCGCTCTTGGCTGATTTTTTTTCAAACTTTAGATTCGTTTTCGCCAAAGGAAAAACAGCTAGGAGAAAAATGTTTGCCAGTCAACCTGTCTGCCCTAAGAACTTCGAATACAGGACCTAAATAATATGTACTCGTAAAATAGCCGACAAAACTTCACAATCATCGATATCATAATCATCATTCTCCTATACCTACTTCATCACCATCATCTGCTTAGTTTTTACCCAAGTTCCAACTACACTGACCTGCAAAAATAAGTATCACACTTTTAAAATTGCAATAACTTTGCAATTGCTATTGCTTTAACTTTTTTTTAACTTTTTTTTTATAAGTACAAGAAATTCTTTCGAAACGAAAAGGACTCTAGTGTAATTTTGTCTATAGTTTCAAAGAAAGCTGATAAAAATTGCTATAAGTAATTTTTTATTTTAAATCTCTAACTTCTATAGATTAGGAAAAATTGAAATTTTAAAAGTGTAGTACTTATTTTTGCAAGCCAGTGTATGTTGGGGTCGGCTTCCAGTCTAACAGGATGCAGCTGAATACCAGTATTTTACATGGAGCGACTGCCTATCTGACCTCCACAACCCAGTTAATACTGGGTAATACGACACCATGGTTGTCAGACTTTTTTGGGCCACTTACTTATACCTGTAACGACTGTCAAAGATCTAACAAATGACAGCCGGGACCAACGGCTCTCCGAGTCACGGAGGAGACTTGGTATGTCAGGTGGTCACCCATCCACAGACCAACCTAGGCAAGCACGGCTTAACCTAAAGATCGGCTGTTATTATGTAGCCACGAGGTCCTCCTGTACTTATCCCAATTTAAATTGATCACCTGTCTAATTATCTTCACATAAGTATAACCATCTTGGAGGTTATTTTTATACTCTCAAACGTCTTGTGTGGGATTGAATTAATCATCTGCTTCTAAGATTACATTTATAAAACGCCAAATTGCGAAAAACCCATAATTAAACTATTTACATAACCTCAAATAACACAATCGCCGCTCAACAATTAAAATTCTTCATTTAACACACCAACGTATAAATACTTAATTTAAAACTCACGATTAATATAAAAAAATAAAGCAACCATAAACTACACACTTTATAGTTATCAATTAACCAATTATTGTCGTTGGACGCGCTTGTAAAAAAAAAAGGAAAAATGAAAAAGAGTTTTGAGGTTAAGAGAGGTTATAATCAGTGGGGATTAGCCAATGGGGCTCATACTATATTCATTAAGCTGTGAAGTTGGTCTTAAAGTTGAGTTTTTACGTTTTGAGCCCAGCAATCGGGTTTTATGACAATTTTATGAAGGCAGGGGAATATAAAATGGCGGGCACTTACGTGGTAGTCTAGTCCCTTTTAGTTTTAATCTTTTTTATGAGATTTTATCTGTGTTTATCTTATTGCTTTTTTCTTGGAGTAGTAAGTAAGGCTGCTGGTCATACGACCTGTAATTAACTGAGGGAGGGAGAGTAACCCTTCCTCAATTACAGTTACTTTGAACATAATTATGTGATTTTAACTTACCTCATCATCTTCTGCCTAGCCTTTTCCGAACTATGTCGGCGTCGGCTTCCAGTCTGACCGGAAGCAGCTGAATACCAGTATTTTACATGGAGCGACTGCCTATCTGACCTCCACAACCCAGTTAGTACTGGGTAATACTATACCCCTTGGTAAGACTGGTTGTCAGAGGAATATGGAAGAAGAATATATGATGCTCCGTCGACTTCAAATAAATAAGAGCAGAGGACGAAGAGGAAAGTACGTGCGCAGAGTGTTAAAGTAACGTAAATAAATAAATTAAATAATTATGTCGATTTTGAATTGAAATTTGATAAACAATTATGTTTTAAATACACAATGATGTTTTCATAATGCTGTAGTATATCTTACAGCATTATGAAATTGAATTTACGATTAAAAAATCGACGTATCTATTTTACGTTTACATGTCGTGTCGTGTCGCCTTGCCCTCGATTTTTCTAGCTTCTAGGTTTTTTTTTTTACTTTTAATAAATGGTTAAAAAAAAAAAACGTAGAAGCTCTTAGCGACCGACCGACGACGGTTGTATTCGATGACTGCAACATTATAATAATTATTGCGTTATCTTAACGTATCATTATCATTTCAGCAAAAAGACGTCCACTGCTGGACATAGGCCTCCCCTACGTGTCGCCACATTGACCGGTCCCGTGCGACTCGCATACAGCAGATCCCCGCTACCTTCACCAGGTCATCGGTCCACCTAGTGGGAGCCTTCCAACGCAACGTCTTCTTAATGTTTAAAAACAGCCAATTAATAAGACGACAACCCCAGGTATCCCACGGCTTATGAAAACCTTTGATATGCCTGTGATTACATTAAAATGCAAATCTACATTCTACTTCAAGATCATGATATTATGAACTCGTCCTTTTTATTTGTAACTCATATCTGGTGGCGATGTCAAAGCGTGTTATGTAGTATATTTATGCAAATTTTTACTAATTATACAATTCACACACATCCTTAGATTCACGACATTTTCAAATGGGGACAGGCCGAAAATACAAAAAAACCGTCTACATAGCTAGATGCAAATAGCTATGTTTTTTTTTTTCGGATGGAAATCATCAAAAGACTCCTCCCGCTCTGGGCGGAGCAGGTTTCGAGGGAGTTTCAGACTTTTACTGACTAAAACCCATCCATGTTCCTTCATCGCCCTTTGTGTTCCGGGGCCACGGTATCTCTTTCGAATAGTCCCGCAGCCAGCCAGCAAATAGCTATGATTACAAATTATTTGTTTTTACACATTAGCATCAGTCACCCGACCTCCGCAACCTAGATAGTACTGGGTTATACGATACCCCTTGGTAAGACTGGTTATCAGACTTTCGGGCCACTGACTACCTGTAACGACTGTCAAAGATCTACAAATGACAGCCGGGACCAACAGCTTAAAGTGCTTTCCGAGGCACGGAGGAAACTCGGTCTGTAATGGGTGGTCACCCACGGACCAAGCAAGGCAAGCGTGGCTTAGTCAAAAGATCGACATAAGCGACTCTTAGAGCATAAAACGTCCTGCAATACCGGGACACAGACCTCTTTCTTAGAGGAGCAAGCCGGAATCCATCAAGCCGGCCCCATGTGAAATTAAATGGTAGGACTAACAATGATTGTGTCTTAAATGTTGGTTATAGAACTTTTCCTCACGATGTTTATAGAAAACTTGAAACATCTAGACCTATTGATAGCACCAAACTCAGAGCTAAGTTCAGCATAAATTGCCATCGACCCGCTAAGAAGAGAGAACTTAATTAAAGAAAGAAAGAAAACGTATTTATTAGGCACGTGCCATAAGTGCACACAACATAAAAAAAAAGTAAAATCAAAAGAGTAAACTTAAAACAACACAGTAAAAACTTAAATCGAGACAGGGAAAATGAGATAATATTGTGTGTCTCACGGCTGCGCCAAATAGGCCCAGTTCAGCAAACTGCCGAGCAGCTAGTGCCCGACGCTGGTTTTACTCATTTATTCCATCGATGATTCGGTTCCATATAATCCTATAGCTCTCACTCTATATCATGTCATTCGCAATTTATCATCATCATCATTTCAGCCGAAAGACGTCCACTGCTGGACATAGGCCTCCCCAAAGTGTCGCCACATTGACCGGTCCCGTGCGTTTCGCATCCAGCGGGTCCCCGAAACATTCGACATTTAAAACGTTTAAAGCTAACAAAGTACTCATCTATTTAAAATAAGAATATTAAAGACCACACAAGTAAATAACAACCCCACAATCACCCCACTGACACAACACTTATCTCAAAAACCCCTTAACAACACGACGCGTAAAATATAAATAAATCTATCTAATAATCCAACAACAGGACACAGCAACACGTTTAATTGAATACGAAAGGGCGGCAACAAAAAAATTGCCGGCAACGACAACAAAAAATTGCCGGCGACAAAGGCGCGACAGTCGCGACACAAATTGCGCGGACAATTTACATAGAAAAAGTGACAAGAAAACGACTCGCAACATTTGTTACGGACTCCCATTGTGTTGAAGAGTATTATATCCGAGGGGTTTTAGGGTTCCGTGGGTTTGTTATGTAGCTTTGCGTGTTTTTGGTTAAAATTGGTTAGTAAGTATATCGTTTTACTCAGTAAATGGATACGTAGCGACTACCTATACGACACGCTCCGCATAATTTGCTGGTATTTAGCTGCATCAAGCGAAATGTTGATTTACTATAAATTAGATGCACCTCTACCTAGCACTTCGGAGCTTACAGGCGTATGGTTTTTAGTAAGGTGTTTAGATGGGCGTTTAGTAACATAATAACATATTATTATGTTACTAAACGCCCATCTAAACTTATTATGCCAAGCTAAAAACTTTGCACAGCAAATTAAATTAATCTATACAGAACCCACAACCCGATTAACATAAACACACTTACCAACCTTTTTTACACCTTATTTATATTTATAAAACTACGTATTTGGTACAGGCTAACAAGATGTTCGTGTCAAACAAGCCGCCTAAATGTACCGCCATGTTTTTCCATAGACAATCTTTCCACTTTCTTTTCGGCAAAGGCGTTCGTTGGTACGGCCTGCGGTAGATCGCCATAGATTGTATGTAATCTTTTTTTTGTGATTAGATTTGAAATTGTGATTAAATTTGACGGAAAATTGTTATTGTGATAGGATTGGGACCAAATTGGATGTTTTGGTTTAGTTCAAGTGTTGTTGAAAGTTTCGAGGTAATCTGTAACTTGACATGGGATTAGTCGGTTTTAAAATTCGAAGGGGGCAAAAAAAACGTGTTGTTGTGAGGGATTTTGGCACGTTCAATTTAAATCTTGTTACGCAAACTTGTTTTTCTTTGTCCGAATAGTGTTGGCAGTAATTGTATTTACTTATGTATTTTATTTTGTGAAGTGTACTTACGTCACTCAAGTAGCCAAAGAGAAATTCATGGATTACACTTTTGGGTCCTGGGGTTGTATGTGAACCCACTGGTGACTATAGTTCTTTAATCAAGTTATTACATAATTAAGCCGATAATTTTATTTAGACTACCTATGTGTTTCATGGGAGTGATACGAAATTTCGAATGACGTTATTTCGACCCACGCTATTTCGAAAAAAATTACGAGTACCTACGCCAGTTCGAAAGCACGTTAGGTCGAATACCGCAATATCGAAAGACGGAGATTTGACTGGCCCTAATAAATACCCATATAAAAACTAACCGACTGCATAAATATGCATTTTCAAAAGGTATATGTATTTATTTCTATAATGCCAACAGTGCAATGATGCAGGTCATGGCAGCAGTATCAGTAAGGTGTGTACCTTACGATTTTTTTCATAATCTTCTACAATGGCATCAGACGTCTTGTAAGATCGCCAAAACAGCAAGCAACCTAAAGCCTCGTTCGCGACTTCAGCCGATGCGACCTGCGATGCAACTTGATTCAACCAGCACGCGCATGAGACACTAGTTTCTTTCACCGTACTGTCGCGACAGAACTCCCGTCGCAGTGTTTTTAGCAATTCCTTTTTTTTTCGAAGTCGCTGTCAAAATTTGACGCTTGAACGTGTCATCTTTCATTTGGAGGGCGATATTTCTACTAAGTCTCAAGTAAGTACCAAGACGGAAACTACATAAGTAGATGTAAGTTATGAAGACAAGAAAAAGCAATAACGCACCTCACAAACTATATTCTCTCTTACTACGTAGTTGCCACACAACCTAAGCACCATATTTCACATTTATGATATTTGTTAGCTGGCCGCAAATGTCAAACTTACGACGTTCCATTTTCTAATAAAAACGACAATATCCGAACGAGAACTTAGTCAGCGAATACATCCAATAAACGCCTTTGCCCATCGACAGATAAAAAAAAACTTTGTCATAGACAAACCGCGGGAGCGTTTAGAACATATGTTACGGCAATATGGCGTCTTTTTATTGCTTTCGGAGATATTACTGAAAACGTTTTCTTTGTTGTTCGTTTCCTGTGGTTTTGCTTGTGGTAGGTATTAATGTTTTGTTGATTAGATTAATATTATTGATGTTTGTTTTTAATCATTGGTTCATAGAAACTCTTGGAATAGGAGTCAAAATTGGTGGTAAAAGTTCAATATGGTCACAAATTCTGGCAGCATTTTCTATTTACTGGCCTCAATTACATGCATTTATCATTTGTAGAGCTTTGACAGTCGTTACAGGTAGTCAGTGGCCCGAAAGTCTGACAACTAGTCTTACCAAGGGGTATCGTATTACCTAGTAGGTACCAACTGGGTTTTGGAGGTCAGATAGGCACTCGCTCCATGTAAAATACTGATATTCAGCTGCATACGGTTAGACTGGAAGGTGACCCCAACAATTATTTGGGACAAGGCAAGCAGAAAATGATGATGAACATAAAATCAAAACTACACCAACATGTCAACCGAAAGATGTCTACAAACTGCTGAACATACGCCTCTCCCAAGTGTCGCCACGTCGAGTGTGACTCTCGCATCCAGCCGATTCTCCGTCTGGTCATCGGACCACATAATAGGGAGACCTTCCAACGCTGCGTGTTCAAGCAAATTGTAGCAAATCCAATACTTAAAAAAAAATTGGTAATAAGTTTAATCCAAGAGACAAAAATACATTTTATTCTGCATTCACAAGAACACACATCTTCCCAATTACTTGCCACAACATAGACAGTCACTTCACCTCACAAACATGGTGATTAGCATTCAATACATGCGACAGGGCGCTGCTCACCCCGGCGATATTAACAATCACGGGGCCACACCTTGCTGGAAAGATTTTTGTAACAAGTTAGAAGCGATAAGCGAGGCGTAAAGAAATGGACCGCACCTTATTTTCTTTAGTTAAGCTGCATCGTTTCAATTTGTAAAGGACATAAAATCTGGTATACCGGCCTCCTCTTTGTGACAGTGGATGTCACAGTCTTCGATTATTTAGTTAGGGAATGCCATTTTCCTCACGATATTTTCCTTTACCGTTCTGGTTCATGACGTGTCATAAGTTTGATAAATGCAAAGTATTTTGATTGAGCGATCTACATGGAAGTTTATCATTTTCGTTTTTTTTTGCATGCTCTCTTACCTCTTGGCCACTCAAGCGGCACGTGACTTGTGACAACGATTACAGAGAAAACAAAATGGAAGTTTTTGTTCAGAGAATCCTCTGAACAAACGAACTAATTAGACGTGACTAATTAGTTACGAAAAAAAAGCCAGTGACGATCGCTCTTGTCGTCTGACGCAATTCGCGTTGCTAATAAAATTGACGTTAGTTCACTAACAATTTAACATATTTTGAAGACACCACACAAAATGTCTGGCAAAGGAGGAAGTAAATCACCATGATATCTCCTGTGTAATATAAAAAATCACGCTTCATCACTACATAGTATAAAACAAAGTCGCTTTGTCTGTCCCTATATCCCTATGTATGCTTAAATCTTTAAAACTACGCAACGGATTTTGATGCGGGTTTTTTTAAATAGATAGAGTAATTTAAGAGGAAAGTTTTAGTATATAATTTGCGGGCGGGCGAAGCCGCGGGCATCAGCTAGTTATAGATAAGACGTTAATTGGAAGCTATACAGCACACCTTTGTAACCTGATACCTGCCAAAGCCACTTTGACCGACTTTTCGTAATAGTCAGTAGTTCTTACCTATAGAACGGAGCTTCTCCAGCAAAAGCTTCAGCTATTACAAAATGACGTACGTCTGGCGGTCACGGGATCTCCCTATAACAGGTTCTCTCAAAAACTAAATAAATAAGTCATGTGTCCGCTCCATCCTACACCCTGCACCACACCCCACAAAATCCATTACAGCTCGGGTCGGGGGTGAAAATTCGTAAACAGCGCCGTTGTGGGGGTAGTTCTGTTTATTCGAAGCTCATTGTTTACAGGGGGGCGCAACCGATGTTATACATGTTTCATATCGCCAGGGGATGATTTTTGAAGAGCCGCTTTTTGTGAGGGATGTTCGTAATGTGGCCGTGTGGCGCGGAGGTGTTATGTGGGACTGGCCTTTTATCTATGTAGGTATGTGTTGAGGGACTGTTGGTAGGTAGATAGTTTGTAGTTTTAAGTGATATAAAGGGTGTAAAACACCTCATCACGAAGCCGTCAACCAAGTATTCTGTACATAAAACTAAATAACTTTGCGCAAAAATTATTGCTGGGAAACGACTTTTTTTTTTGGCCGAAAAATCATGTTTTGTGCTAAGTGAAACGCACTCAAAACATTGTGCTGGTGGATGGCTTGAATAACACGGGGGTCGTGGAGGTGTTTAAAGTAAAAATATTACATTAAAAACTTTTGTTTAAAAAAAACTTGTCAAAAAGTTGGAACTCTGACCGCCAATAACTCCGTAACTAGAAGGTTCCCAGGTATGGTGTAGAACAAAAAAATGATCGCAATGACGGGGAGAACTAGTGCCTTTCGGCTTCGATAAGAGGTTTTTAACACCCTTTATAAGGTGGAAGGGATACCCACGCACAAACGGGCACGTACTCAGTATTAGATAATTCTGAACCACCAACATGAAAAAATTTCATCAGTAATTTAAAAAAAAAAAACAGATGTTCCATACAGTTTTTTTTTTATAATAAATTAAAAATTTGCTTGTGGGGCCACAAGCAAATTTTTAATTTTTTGTTTCACAATTCAGATGTGATCTACAAGGTTTGCCGCGACGCCTTCTGGCTGTGTCAGGGCTCCAGAAAGTGGTTATATAGGCCCACAGTTCATTGGGAATGCGGCAGACGTGGCCAGTCCAGTCCCACTTCAGCTTAGCGGCTTTTTGAACAACGTTTACGTTTTTGGCTTTAGCTTTTAAAAAAAAAACTTAGATTGGTACAAGACATACATTTTCATGAGTGCCGTGGTTTGTGTGGATAATTTTTGCAATGAATTATTACAAATTAACAACCCCACAACGGTAGCAATTCAATTAAAATCCTCCTACTCCTCGCCCCCAAATTACAAAAATAATAACTAACAATAAGAAAAATATGATCACAATAACAATTTAGCGAAACGTTTCGTAACATGAAAACAGTGGTAAGTAACAAAACGGCAATAATCCGGGCGAGGGGGTGCTAAAATACAACCGGACAACTTATGACAGGGTTGTCACTAGAAGGTGCTTAAGCCTCAAATTTTACAAGTGGCGGTAGGTTATATTGTTTGTTTTAGTTTTATTATTATTTTCTCTACTATTTCAGCTATACAGGGTGTTAAAGTAGTCGCGTGCCATAGCTTAGGGGTGAGTTCAGTATCGATAAAAATAAACCCGAAAAAAATAAAAAATAAAACCTTGAAATATATGAAATAAAAAAATTTAATATGAATAAAAAATTGAAAGATCAACCTAATTTAATACGTACTAACTTAAAATAGCAATCGTTTAGAATTAATTTTTATTATTAATTAATTACTGGTGACAGGGGAGAAAAAAAAAACATCAGTTGGTGAAAATATTATTTTTATTTTATTTACTTAGGTAGGAACTTGGATTTAATTTGTTATTCGGCAACCCTTTGGTTTAATGTTTAGTTTCGATGTTTAAAGGCTAAAGGTTGTATATTTTGTATACTCTTTCACGCAAAAACTACTAAACGGATTTGGATGAAGTTTAGCACACAGATAGGTTATGACCTGTTTAACACATAGGATACTTTTTATCCCGGTATTATGATCCCGTGGGACAATTATCGAACTCCACGCGGGTGATGCCGCGGGTATGAGCTAGTTCTTATAAATCATCGGCATTAAACCATTGTCTGAGCAATTGAGCATTGTCTTTCATCAGTTTGAAAATATTAATTATACTGAAAATTACATCATCCCTTGTAAAATCGCAAGCAAACTTGAAAATTTCAACAGTTTACACCCCTACTAAATTCCCCTGTATCACAGACCCTATTTCTGTAACCGAACACCATCAACGGATTATGGCTTGTCGAGAGGCTGCGGTTCATCTGTTTGTACAGGGAAATTGTTTTATAGTACCCTGAAGAATGATGGGGTACCCCGTTCTATTTTATGTAGATCAGTATTTAACATTTTGCGGTTGTGAAGGATTTGTTGGACAATTAGCACCTTCAAAATGTAGTGCGAAGGATCGTTTGGATATAAAGGAGGTGACTGCTGAGATGACGAGTAATAGAGAAGTATGGAAGAAGAAGACATGCTGTGCCGACCACAAATAAATTGGGATAAAAGCAGAGGGCCAGGAGAAAAATATTAATAGTACATTATGATATAAGTGCGGTAAGTTGAAAATTACAGCCGTGGCGATATTTTGCTTGCCCGAGCCGTAGGCGAGGGCGATAAAAAAGCAGAGGCTGTAATTATCAAAGCGCACGTATGTCATACGACGTTTTATAACATATTTGCGAGGAAATAAATAAAAACAATACAGCGAAAAGAAAAAGCGCGCGGAATAATTTTTACTTGTTCACAAATTAGCGAGGCGCGCCCATCACCGCTTTTTTTAAGGCAAAGACACAAAAAACAGCCAGTATTATTAATCAAGTAAATTAATATTTTTGTGTTTTTGTTACAGATAAATAGTTTTAATTTATTGCCAAAATTAATTAAATTAAAGAATTAAATGTTTATTTATTATATTTCATCTCCCAAATTTAATTTATTCATAAAATGTTGACCACTTTTCTGACATAATAACTCTTTGCTAAGATTTAAAAAAGTATAAACCTTGCATTTTACTTTACAGCACAAGTACGTAATGAGATACATTACGATATTGAAATTGGTGAAATAAGAGACCCTTTACGAGGAAATGTGTTATAAAACACCTTTAGTATACGTGCACATCTTGCTATATCGTTCTCACTAATCTCACTATCGTTCTGTACTAACTTAGAATGGTAATCTCGTACATAATGACAAATGAATGATTGGTGCTATTTACGAACTTCTTACTACTTCAGATTGCTTACAACACTAATAAATAATATGTAAAAATATATATAAATGAAATCTGGCGGGTTTTAATAATGGCATTACGACAATGTCATTATAACACAATTCTATTACGAGACCATTGATCGACCAATGATCGACCATTATGAATTTAGCAGATTACGAAGTTTTAGCAAAATGACAATGGGATGAGAATGGGATCGTGTTGAAATGACGAATTTATAAAAATAGCAGACTTGGACCCCAGGCTTATGTCCTAAACCCCTTTTAGGACATAGGCCATGTAAAAACCGCCAACTCACCGCTGTCTAGACCTATTTAAACAATACTCCTCCTGTACCACATACCCATTTACATTTAACAATACTTAAAACCGACATTATCATTGGAAACCGCAACTCAACTACACAAGTTGCCACAATAAAAAAATAAAACTCATCGTCTTACATTTTTTCACTGCAAGTAACACCGGTAGTTTTATTTATTCAAAACAATCCGTCAAAAGGCTGTGCCCGTGTTGTCCATTGTCTCCGAACAATTGAAGCGAAAAAAATTACAAACATTTGGTTATGGCCGCTTTGGGCACGCGACAACTTTTGAAACACAAACCATTTTAAGATGACCTGTACAGTCTTTTATTTTGTTTACAATTGCCGGTCTTTAGGAGCTCGTGGCTAAATAATAACAGCCGCTCGGGTCGATCTTTTGGCTAAGCCGTCCTTGCCTAGGTTGGTCTATGGATGGGTGACCACCTATTACATACCGAGTTCCCTTGGTGCCTCGGAAAGCACGTTAAACAGTTGGTCCAGGCTGTCATTTGTAGATCTTTGACAGTCGTTACAGGTAGTCAGTGTCCCAAAAAGTCTTACCAAGGGGTATCGTATTACCCAGTACAAAATGGGTTGTGGAGATCAGATAGGCAGTCGTTACATGCTCCATCCGGTTAGACTGGAAGCCGACCCCAACAGAGGCAAAAGGAAAAGGCTTGGCAGATGATGATGCATTGCGGGTCTTCGGAAATTTGTTGATTTAACGACCAATTTTTTTCAAAAAAAGAATCAGAATGTCTTATAAAGATGGTTATTCTTTCAACTTAATGAAGATCCAGTTTTCTTTGCAACGTTGCAACGTTTATAAGTCTTTGTTAAATACATATTTTAAAAGCCCAATTTATTTCGCCCAATTTTGGAAAGTGTTGCGGTAATACAAAACTTACTTTAACATTCATTACTGTGTTTGTACTACATGGTTTTCTAGAATACGCTGTCAGAACTGCAGGCCTAGCCAAGTTACAAACGATTCGTATCGATTCTCTTTCTACAATCGTAAACGTTAAGTCACGTGGTCAAAACAAGCGAATATAAACTTTCGTAGACAAGTTTACATCGATCAAGATGATAAAATGAAATGTATTCGATTCTACAATCGTGATCCCTACATCCCATATAAATCGTAGCCAACTTACAGTTTTAACTAAACTTTAAAGTTTCCATTCGTTTATTTTGACCACGTGACTTATCGTTGATAGATGTCATTCCCATACATTTGGTATTAGCGTTAACGATTGTAGATTGTCAACTTGGCTAAGCCTACTGAACGGAATTCAGTCGGCCCAGAATTTGGCTACGAGTTCGGCGCCTTCAGTGGCGTCCATCAGTTTCTGTAACAGCAATAATGTAATCAGTTTCTGTCGCAAGACTCAATATTTAGTGTCCCATCATTTGTGGAACAGCACCAAAACACTTGGGTGGATCTATGAATCTCCAGTAGAACATGTTTCCCATGCTTTGGCGATCCTCGTTCCCGAGTTTGTTTAAGGTGAATGCGCCAGGGTGGCCCGCGAAATTCAAATTTTCTTACGTTTTTTGCAATTTGCATGTCAGTGTCAGGTTGTATGTTGATTAAACTATGAATCGCGGCTGTAACACGTATGTAGTTACAGAATTATAATCATCGAAATCATCAATACAACCCTCCAAGCACATAAAGGTGCAGGAATGACTTTGACCTTGAAAAAGTAAATTCATACACCTTTATGAGCTTGGAGGGTTGTATTGATGTACCTTGGAGCATCCACCTTAAAGACTTTCAGGTTGGCCGTGGCAATGCATGTCACATTTCACCAGTATTGTATAATACTACAGGAGCTAAATTAGCAACTCTATTTGTGGTGGTTCAAACTTCGTTTTAAATACTGTTAGAATAAAGTTCTAATTAGCTTGCAAAACAAAGTGGTTGTTACGTCAGTCACTGCGGACCGAATAGTGCGAAATGAGTGATTTTTTGCGATTTACATAAAATCTATTGATTGGACTAAAAAAATAAAACACTACCATGCTAATATGTTACTTTTAGAATTATTTGCCAAAAAATCAGAATGATCGCATGTATTTTAGTATGGTTTTTACTCGTTAAAAGAAATTTTGAGAGATAAGTTCGTGATTTTTTTTTATAGAGTAAAATTAGTTGTATTATGTTTTCAAGACACTATCATACTAGCATATGTCTTGAAGAATATCATATATTTTTCTGGTTTTGTTTATTGCAGTTAATCATATGCTTTTTTGCATTATAAAACTCGCGTTTAGCTCCTGTAGTCGCCTTGAGTCCCAAGTAATAGAATGTATGCCTATTACCACCAACCGGCCACAAATCCAGACTCCGTGGCTGCTACTGAGAAATTCCTGATGGAAAAACCCAATAACACTTTGCCCGACCCGGGAATCGAACCCAGGACCTCATGATCAGTAGTCGCGCTTGCAACCACTATACCGACGAGGCAGTCTACGGTACCTAAGTATACTGAAATAAAAGTTAGAGTTGAGTTGATGTTACAAAATGGGCAGTGTACTATCGTGGACACTCCCGCTTGATCACCACTAAGCTAATTTTTGCTTGCACTCGCAACATAGAAACGCTCTCTAGCCCCGCCCCGTTGACGTTGTATTGAAATAATTTAAAAAAGACAATACCGATCGGCCGAGCGCACAGACAACGCACGCCAAACGAGAGTTAGTGTTAGTTTACGCGCCAAATTGACGCTTTCCTAATAGGTCTAAACTTTAAGGGGGCGTGGCATGATTTAAGCGAAAAAAAAACAGATCAGGCGGAAAAGACTACGACTGTACAGACTGGAGCTCATCAAGCTACTGCAATCTGTCAAAATTCTTTAATAATTTTACAACTGTATCGCTAAAGCATTTATAGGTTCAAGGCATGATTGGAAAAATTTGTCAGTTTCGGGTAGCGCGTTAGTGCTAAGTCTGTATTACAAAATTGGACAAACTTTTGTGTTAAGTAGTATTATTTTAAAGAAAGGCCTGTTGTCATATCATGCTTTCTCATTATTGTTTTCAAACAATACAAAATTGTGTGCTTTGTGCATTCAGTTGTGTGCATTGTGCATCCGTCATTACTGGTCAGTTTTGCGGTCGACACAGCTGATGGTGGCGATGTAAACCATCTCGTTTTTTTTTTTTTATTTGACTAAGGTTTTGACGTCGAATTTTTTTAGGTTTATGTAAGGATGGGCAAGTTACTTTGTACGGAACCAGTTGGAAGGAAAAGTCTCGACTGTCACGTTGGTCTAGTGGTTGAGAACGCGACTGCTGAGCTTAAAGTCCTGGGTTCGATTCCCGGGTCGGGCAAACTATTTTTGGATTTTCGATCAGGAATTTCTCAATGGCAGTCACGGAGCCTGGATATGTGCCCGGTTGATGGCATGGCTCGCCCCTATTTCATGGGACTTAATCATAACTGGTGAAATGTGGGTGTACTATTAGGTACACCTCTGTCTAACCCTTCAGTTATTACAGGCGTCATGTTATGTCATTTAAACAAACACAGATAAATAAACTAACACTTTTCCCATGAGGATAGGCAGAAATAAACTACAGAACGACGCCTCATACATACTCCTTTGACTTCGCATTCATACATCCTGGTCATACACGCACTCGAGTTGATCACATTTTTATATGACCTAATTAAAAGTCCTCTCATCACATTTTTTTACAAGCAAGAAACACTATAGTCGCTTAAAAAGCCTCCTCTTTTAAAGACAAATTACAAAAATTAACAACTTGCACTATTTACGTCTATTTATATGAAATTAAAAGCTTCACTTATTACACCGACCACCCACAACGTACTCAGCATGATAACCCAATAAAAATAACTGCAACCTCTAACATAGCACATCCCTATTCAATGAAAACGCTCTTCTTTGACGTTTCCCGCGCGGGAAAAATGACAGCTGTCAGGCTTGACCATAAATTATGTTTTTTTTTTTAAGAAAGCCGCTTCGCAAAGGCTTTGTTGCGGTCAGCCGTTTCCTGCCAGGGTGTGATGTTGTTTGTATTGTTAATGTTGTATGGACACGTGTTATCAAAAGGACATAGAATGAAGAGTATTATAAAGTAAATGTGATTACATGTTTGGTTTGAAAAAATCGTGCGTGAGTTCTCTTTTGTGGCTCTTGAGGTTGTGGAGTCGGTCTCTGCTTACTGTAAAGGTAGAATTGAACGATGTGACTTATTATTAGCGACTTGACCCAAGATGTTTGCCAAAATTTTGACCGCATGCTGTATAGTATACATTGTCTACTTGTGCAAACATTATTAACACAATAGAACTTCGCCAGCTTTTTCTGCCATTGGGTACCATAAAGTCTACAGTAGAGTACCTTCTGCCTAGCCTTTTCCCAACGTTGTTGAGGTCGGCTTCCAGTCTAACCGGATGCAGCTGAATACCAGTATTTAACATGGAGCGACTGCCTTTCTGACCTCCACAACCCAGCATATAAAAATTTAACATAGCTTATGGTACTTAATAGTCGAGACAAGTATAAAAACTTCATTTCTTCTCAAAGTCTTACCTAACATGTTTACCGCTACAATGATAACAAAGAGCACCATAGACAAATAATTCCTATCGAAAAAAAATAGCAAAGTAACCACGTTCAATTAAACTTACGCACATTAAATTCGGCCACCCCCACAGTACACACGACACCGCCATCTATTACAAAACAACAAAAAAAAATCACAACAACACCTTTACCTTTGCCGATTTACGAAAAAAAATCACGACCATCGACAATACGTCAGTGTAATGTCAAAGAGGGCTATTAAAGTCAAAATATTTTGAAAATACGTTCTCGACGCCCCGGGGGAGAACTTTGAGGTACCGCGACGTTAAAACCTTAAATGTTGTTGGGTTTTTGGTCTATGGTCGTTTTTTTTTTCATTCAACTTGTGAGGGATTACGTTTTGTTGTTGCTTGTGCAAATTGGTTTGAGTGGATGATTGAAATTTTGCGTCGATTGGGATTTTTTTGCAGGCAAAGCTGGTTAGGCTTATCGATTGGATAGAAAATAGTATCTTTGTAAGTATTTAGAGTCGGTCATTAGTGACCGATACTTAAACACGTGATTGTACTCATAATTATAAACAGTTTTTACCGTGGGATCAACTATGATTCAACGAAACATCAGCCTCCCGATTTTTCTACACTTTTTAATGCGAATCCAATGACGCATCTCCTTTTGTTGTTCATAAAAAAAACCCGCCAAGAGCGAGTCGGACTCGCGCACCGAGGGTTCCGTAAAAACTTTTTAAAGGACAAACTTAACTTTGCTGTTCGATCCCTAGAAACGGTTATTGCTCCAACCGCAAATTATAAGTTTGTAATAGTAAAATCGCTTTTTTTTGTTATTAAACTACATATTTACGATTTTCAGACTTTTCCCTTTACATGTGCTGTAAGACCTTGCTTTTTGCCAAATTTCGTGATCCTGGGTCAACTGTAACTACTATATAGGTTTTCGGCCCAAAACCTTTAAGGTACTTCCGGTTGACTTAGAATTGTCAATTATGGTTAAAAGCAAAGTCTTACAGCACAAGTACAGGGAAAAGTCCGAAAAATAAAAAAGTTGAAAATTAAGGTAAATTTTGGTACCTACTTCTTCTTTTTATCGTGATGAGTCAGGACCTTGATTTTTATACACCTAATCGGGACAATAGACCTCAGTATATGGTATACATTTTAACTTTCTAGATCCACCCATTCCTGAGAAAATCGGTGGTGACAGACGGACGGTTCCTTTTGAGGTACGGAACCCCAAAATAATAACAAATATCTAAGTAAATTAAACGATTCCATTAAATTTGAATATTCAAATACAAACAAATAAAACATTTATTTCCGTTACACAAAAACTATTACATAATACATACTTACTATGTAACATAAAAATAATCATAACTAACAAAAAATAGTTACAACATACCTAACCTTAATTTAAATAATAGAAACATTTAGTTTAAACAACATAATGGCGGCCAAAATATTTTGTAGTAATTTAAATAATTCATCCTACAACAGTTGTTTGGCTACCAATTGGTATAATCGCTTTATAAAAAAAAACTACCGTTGTCTATGAAATTATATATAACTATTTAATACTAGGGTCATCAAAGCTTACTTATTATAGATTTCGGTCATATAAGAATTCAAGGACAAATAATGGCTGAATATGAAATAATCTAATATTAAATGGGTCAAGATTTTCCTGAAAACAAAGTAATCTTAGACTTAGTGATAGTAGACTGCCTCGTTGGTCTTCGACCAACGCGACTTCGGAGCATAAGGTTCTGGGTTCGATTCCTAGGTAGACCAAAGTGTTATTGAGTTTTTCCATCAGAAGTATCTCAGTAGAAGCCCCGGAGTCTGGAATTGTATCCTATTGATGGTATTAGGCTCGTCCCCTATTACACTGGACTTAAATATTACATGAAGAAATGTGGGTGTGTACTTTAGATAATCCTCTGCTCTACTCTTTGGGGATTACAGGCTTGATGGTACGTGGTTGTGTCGACAATGTTTCATCACAGGCGTGTCCTCGTTTGTAATACAGATAATCAACTTTACGGTTTAAGAAATTTATTTCGCTCAAAAAGAATACAATTATTCACTTCTATGAGGAAACACATAATAATTAAGATACAATAAACGACGGTTTCGCTTAGTAATAAACTAAAATTAAGTTCTAAAAAACGGCAAATACTTACGATTTATAAATTATTAAGTGGTGTTTTAATAGTCTTTTAAAAGTTGGAAGTGATTTCGATTCCTTGATTACTTTAGGTAAAGAGTTATAGAGTTCAGCCCCCTCATATAGGACAGTCTTTCTACCGTAGTTTGTTTGTATAATCAATTTTACTGCATAATTTTAAAACTGAAAGGTGATATCGCTTTGTAAGAATTACGAACTAAACTACTAAAATTGAACTACACTGAATTGCACTGAACTATGAACTATTTCTCTCGTGGTAGCAAGATGTATTGTTAATTGGACGTATAATAATCCAATACTATTAAATAAGTAATATTTGTTTATACTAATATTATAAAGCTGAAGAGTTTGTTTGTTTGTTTGGTTGAACGCGCTAATCTCAGGAACGACTGCTTCGAATTGAAAAATTATTTTGGTGTTGGATAGTCCATTTATCGAGAAAGGCTATGTAACATTACGCTACGACCAATAAGAGCGGAGCATAAATGAAAAATGTTGTAAAAAAAACGGGGAAAATTTATTCCTTTTGTGAGCTTTTTCTCTCTTATGTAACGTCAAAAATACATATGTATTTGTCATCACGTTCTCGAAAACGGCTCTAACGATTTCGAAAAAACGATCTAGCTAGGCCTCATACCTGGGGAAAATAGTTTTCTCTAATTTCACCTGAGCAGAGCTCGGTCGCCCGGATACTTTTTATTTAAACCAGCAAATTAAACTACTCCACAATGTTCTTTAAAATATTTTTAACCCAAGATTTACTACAGCAAAACACGCAAGCAAAACCATTTCATGATTATCGTTATTTATAACTTACTTTACATTGTTTCTTTAAAACAACTGCGGTATATTTTAAACGGCAAAATAAACTCTCTACTAATTTCAGGACTCCGAAAGATAGTCTGTCCCTCGGTTAGCTTTTCTCGTTCGGCTTTACGGTTTTTGATGAAATTTTTCGCTCAGGTAGAGGATGACCTGGATTAGGTCAAGGAATACGCTTTATCCCGGTAGTAAATTCTGACCAAAAGCTATATTAGAAACACATATATGACTGCCTTGCTGG
This sequence comes from Xestia rhomboidea, assembly GCA_963853795.1. Taxonomy (NCBI): domain Eukaryota; kingdom Metazoa; phylum Arthropoda; class Insecta; order Lepidoptera; family Noctuidae; genus Xestia; species Xestia rhomboidea. The sequence goes on from OY970783.1 coordinate 3,080,512, forward strand.
TCTTGGGTAGGCTTCCCGGGTCGGGAGAACTGTTGTTTAGTTTTTTTATTAGGATTTTTTCTGTAGCAGCCACGGAAACTGGATACATACCCAGTTGATGGCAATAGGCTCGCCCCCTATTACAGGAAACTAACAAAATATGTATGTACTCTTAGGTATACCTCTGCTTCACCCTTCAGGCATTACCTACAAGCGTGATGTTATGCGTATGTCATAAGTATTATAATATGAAACAAAAGATGAATCTACCTACATACACGATTTAATCATTTTTATAAAATAGGTATATGGTACAGTTAAGGTGGATGCTCCAGGGTAGCCTGCGAAATTCAAATTTTCTTACGTTTTTTGCAATTCGTAGACCAGTGCTAGGTTGTAAGTTGATTAAAATATTGAATTTCGCGGGCTAGCCTTACGCTTTCACCTTAGCATTAAATAATCCGATTATTAAAAATATTGTATCATAGCAACAAAATGACTTATAACGGTTACAGCCCTACCACCCATCCCTAAAACCGAACAATTTTCTATTACAACCGGATGTAAGAAACCATTACGGCATCAAAAAACGCACTTCCGCTCCTAAAACTATGTGACACGAATATAAATGGAGGAATTAAAATTAATCGCTTGGATTTTTCAACCCCGATCTGTGCCCATTGTGGTCGAATAAAAAAAGATTTAAACTCTTTATCTATGGTCGCAGAAGCGCGCGAAATGTTATGTCACCGTGACATTTGAACAAAATGGCGACGATTAGCGGGAAAAAGTGATAGATATTATATTTTTTCAACTATTACGTTTTAATTTATTCTAGGCACATATTCGCTGTATATCATTCTTTATAAGCCCTTGTGATATATTATTTGTTTAGAGCAGTTTCAATTGGAATCAGCGCATTTTCCCAGGGTTTTAAGTTTTTTGAATGTTGTAGACAGAAGCCGCCATTATCGACCACGTTGGCCCAGTGCGGTAGATGTCACATGCTTTTTAGTTTTTCAGATCTACGACATGCCAGTAGGTACCTACTTACTTAAGGTGGAAGCTCCAGTACAAAATATGATTTACGACCACAAATATGGCTTGGAGTTCTAATCGTTAAAATCATCAAAAAAACCCTATTTTTTCATAAAATAGTCATTGAATGGGATTAAATGAACTTAGAGGATTATATTGATGGTTTTAATGATTACAATTCTGTAAATGTATGCGTGTTACTGTCGCGTATCATATTTTGTCTAACATTACAGCCTGACTTGCAAAAAACGTAAGAAATTTTTAATTTCGTGGACTACCCTGGCGCTACCCCCTTTGTCCTTAGCCCTTTCAGCTCAATCAGTTGAAAACCTGCTTTGAAATTCAAGCAAAGTTTTGACCAATACAATCATAGTAACCAACTAAAATAAATACTTGAAATAAAAACTTACAAAAAAGCAAAAATAGAGAAATTATAAGTGAAAGAACTATGCCACGTGAATTTCGGGGCCGTTGCCACAACTCTGTGTAGCTTAGTTTAACAAATAAAAGAAAAAAAAACCATTTAATCAACAGCTGAAATCCATATTGATTAAATGTTGCTGTATTGCAACTAATAAAAAGTTTAGAGCCTTCGTAAAACTTTATTTACAAAGCCACATGGTCTAACAAACACTGCGTTACATAAAACAGATGTATTTAGAAGATAAAAGTATTTTATTTAACACTAGCACTTCAACCGCGACTTCGTCTGCGAAAATTGTGATAGCTTGGCTAATTTGCATGATCAAAATATATCTTATTAGACTATGTTACTTCCTTATAATTTAGCTTTCTATTGGTGAAAAATGGGTATAATCGGTCCAGTAGTTTCGGATCTTATTCGGTACAAACAAACAAACAAAAAAATCTTTCCTCTTCCTATTATTAGTATAAAAGTATAGACTAGATTCTGCCCGTGGTTTCAGCCGCGTCTCGTGTTTTGGCATGAAATGGCGCTCTGCAATAGAGCAACTTGACATCAATGAAAGCATCTTCGAAATCAGTTCTATAGTTTGCTAGCTTTGAAATTAGAAAATAGAATGCAATCATGATTCGAAAGACACGTGGCGCCATCTATTATCATAAGAACGTTATTGTTGTTTTCCTCGGGAACAGTACCTTTATTCGGGATGAAAGGTGCCCTATGTCCGTTTCTGTACACCTGATAACGTATATGCAAAATTTCAGGATGATCGGTTCAGTGAAAAGGTACCTAACAAACAAACTTTCGCATTTATTATATTTAACTTACAAAATCTCCATAAAATATTTACTTAGGTAGCACTAATGCCCGCCCTCGCGGGAATATCCTGGATGAGGCTGGCATAAGAGCGTGGAGCTTGGCACAAACAAAGAGAGGCCTGTACCCAGCAGTGGGTGAAGTTACTCTCAGTAATTTATTTCATCACTACTGCTCCCAAAACGGTGAAAAAAAAACATCGAGAGGAAACTGACATGTCCTAGAACCAGAAATTGGGAGACATGTGACATCTACCAACCCGCACTGGGCTTGCGTGGTGGATTATAGCCCATTCCCTCTCATAGAGAACAGGCCTGTGTCCCAGCAGTGGGGACAGTCGGACTGTGGATGACTGAATAAATGAATGCGTCCCTACTTTGCATGGGTCGTCCGAACCAGTCAAAACATCGATATTTCTAAATTATATATTCGCTTTCACATGCCTTCTGGAATAAATTCTTTAAGTAAATCGCATCAAAATCCACTACGCCGCTTAGAAGAATGACGTGTTTACATAAACAGACAGACTTATTTTATAATATGTATGTAAGAAAATTAACTACGTGTCTATATGCTAATAAGTTTCATAGATACGTCGATAAAGCAGCAAACGGGTGTAGAATATTGTATTTTTTATGTTAGGCTAACTTTATTTCATTCACCTGTATTTACCCGACTGCACCAGAAGGAGGGTTATGTTTTTCGAGAGTATGTATGTATGTATAATTGTTTGGTACGCTTTGTGGTCGGCTCGATGGATACGGGGCTGCTACTGAGAAATTCCTGATGGTAATACCCAGTAACATTTTGCATGACCTGGGAATCGAATCCAAGACCTCATGCTTAGCAGTCGCGCTTGCGACCACCGGACCAACGAGGCAGACTACGATTACTAAGTCTAAGAAAAAATAAATAAAAAAAAAACACCATCATCTCTCTAAAAAAAATTCTCTGCTCTCTTTTCTTCTCTTCTATTTCTTTAATCTTGTAAGTACCATTGATTACGTGGATAGATACAGCGCACCGCACTAAATATGTTTTCAAAACTGTTTAGAAATCTAACTCCTTTTACTTTGCTCATTCATTATCAGGATCATTCATTATTCCTTTTCCAACTATGTGATCAGGACTTTACATGAAGCGACTGCCAATCTGACCTCCACAACCAGTCACTGGGAAACGCAACACTCCTTGGTAAGATGTCAGACTTTCGGACTGAATAATGCTGAACATCAAAATATTTGCTAATATAGCCAGAGGGATATATTAGCAAATATTTTGATGTGGTTTCAAAAAGAAGAGGAATTCTCATAAAAATAAACTAATATAGTTATGTTCAACTAAATAAGACTAATTAACTAGTAACAGAACTGGTTGAGACGTGCGCTAGTTCGCTCCGAATCCGCGACGTGTCTGATTGGCGATAGCGCGCATTAGCGACGTGTGAGGTCTATAGCGCCAGCGTTCCACCGTTCCACGTTCCATGTACGAATTTGAATAATTCCAATTTATTGGCGGTTTGCTATAAATGCGTTTTTTTTTGTTTTTTTTTGTGAGAGGTCGGTAGTTGTATTCATAAAAGAATATGGGGGAAAGGCTTCTTTCTTTTAACAATTCAGTCTAAAGCTCCATTTTTGTCATTTCATAGACATAATCTTCAAAGTTCTTTATAGGAAACTTCATTAGTTACTGGAAAGAAGAGTATTGGTAAAATGTTCCTTTTTTGCGTAATTTAGTCCAAATGTACAGGGGTTTTTATTTTAAATAGACCATTTATATGAACTTTTCAATTATCAAAGTATCATTTAAAACAAAAAGATGAAGCCACAGCTACAAAGCATAAAATAACCATGAAAGGATTTTAATAGTTGATACTGAAAACTTTTCCGACTTACCATAGACGGTTGTAGCGAGAATAAGACTCCAATGTTAAGAGAGTTACGAGTATCTACTTAACATTATTTTTCAAATAACCTGTACTTTCCCACTGCTGGGATGTGTGACCTAGTATCAGCTTTATTAATAATATTCTAGATTTTTGTGAGACTGAGCTACCCAGTTGTTATGTATTTGACAGCTAGCATTGTTGCAGCTTAGACATTATTCTGAAAACATAATAAACTTAAGAATCTTGCTGGTCCTACAAAGCGTAATAAAAATGTATTTTGTCATCTATTAAAAACTCTCCAACGCTTCCCAAACACTAAACTGGCAACTTCACAAAAAAAGCACAATCGTTCCGAAATTCAAAATTCAAAAAAGTCGTTACTATTCTTCCATAGATGTTTATCAAAGCGCCTAATGGCCCATTGTTACGGGTGCATTCCGAGTTTTTCTAAACTAAATTTTAATTATGGCAATTTTTACTGAACGCGACCATAGATACTGACGGCCATTTGATTGCTTTGTCTTCTAAGTTCAAATGTTTGTTTAAATTCTGATACGGTTGAGTAGGGCATTTTTCAATGACACTGTTTTCGGTCCGGGACTTAAGAGGGCCATTCCCGGCGCGTGTATCGTCAACACGAGGTGTTTCAGGTGTTGCTATACACTTCTCACTTCTGCCTGATCCTTCGAAAAATACAGGTGTGCTTTTATGTTTGTTTTGTTATGCACCTACCCGGAACTTTAAGCGATTCCACAAACAATATATATTTTTTCAATTAAGTATATGATTTCAAGTGGGAAAATTTTCAGTTACAGCTGAAGTTTTCTGGTTAGAATTTCGGTCAAATTGGTAGCGAACAGATTGCGGACACGGGACACTAGCGGATGTTTCAATACATTGTCTGGGTATCCGGTGTGCGGAGCTGAGTGCGCAATTTGTCCGTGGTTAGACCGAATCTGTTATGACCTCTACTCATTATGGGTAAGTTCAGTAGACTCGCCATTGCCTTCAAATTCAAAGTCAAAACATTTAAAAATAAAATCACACGTCAATTACAAATGTAAACGATCAACAAATAAGTCTGCAAGTTGTTTATCACGCATCGCTTCACATTTGAAATAAGAACGTCCACTCGGCTCACTTCGGGTGGACTCTGGTGTTCTCTTATTTTGAATTTCGGCTGCAATATAGCACGGTTATAAAGTGGCGTGGAGCTGTTATATGTTTTAGAAAATAGTATCAAAATATTTGTATATATGATCGTGGAAGAAACTTAACGAGTAAGTAAGGATCGTAGTGGGTACTTTAGTTTCTGCTTACCCCCATGGAAAAGGCGTGAGTTTATGTATGTAAACTACCTTATACCCGCGGCTTCACCCGCGTTTAGTTCAATAATTGTTCCACATAATCACACTACCGGAATAAAATGTATCCTATGTGTTAATCCAGGTTATAAACTACTAGCTTCCGCCCGCGGCTTCGCCCGCGTGGTGTGTTGATAAAAAGCAGCCTATATGTTAATCCAGGGTATAACCTATCTACATACCAAATTTCAACCAAATCGGTCCAGCCGTTTATGCGTGAAAGAGTAACAAACATCCACACATCCATTCTCACAAACTTTCACATTTATAATATTAGTAGGATCTGTGTCCGAAATTTCATCCAAATCCGTTCAGTAGTTTTCGCGTGAAAGTAGCAAACATCCACACTTCTAGACATCCACACATCCTCACAAACTTTCACATTTTTAATATAGACCAGTGCAGATAATTTTTGAAAACGAAAAAATTCATAGTAGGATGAAACCCATTGGAAAATAAAGAGAATTTATATAAAAAATGAAAGGAAAAAGAATGTACGGGTGATCTGAGGTCGGGGAAGTGCGGGAGGGGGGTAAAGGGTACAAAACAGTTTATCTCTATTTCCGGCAAAACTACATGTCCTATGGAAAAAAGTTAAATGGCAAAGTTGTAGGTAATAAAAAGATCTACAACTTTTGTATTAACCAACCTAACTACCTACCTAACTTTTATAATAATAATAATAATAAAATTTATTTACTCAAACACAGATTGTAGTAGGATACATGGTTATAGCAAAGTTCTTAAAAAATAATAATATATGTCAGGTAGTCTACAATCGAGTGGGTGAAGCACTGTTCTCCTAGCTAGGTTACAGAATAACCTGTGTTATCCTACAATGATTTTTTTCGTTTTTTGACCATTTTAAGCGGTATCTGCGCTGGTCTAATAGTACTAGCTTCTGCCAGCGGCTTCGCCCGCGTGAAGTTTGATAATTGTCCCACGGGATCATACTACCGGGATAAAAAGTATCGTATGTGTTAATCCAGGTCATAAACTATCTGTGTGCTAAAGTTCATACAAATCCGTTCAGCAGTTATGGCGTGAAATAGTAACAAACATTCTTACATTCTTACAAACTATCGTATTTATAATATTATATACATTTATTATTATTTTTTATTTATTTTTATAATGTTTTGTTTAGGTACTTAAATATTCAACAAGTGTTGAATTATTTATTATTGAATATATAAACCATATTTACATGATATACATACTACAACTAGTACTATATAATTACAAAAATAAAACTAAACGTAAGTACCGTTTATTATAATTATTATATAACAAATGTATGGATTCGTGATGAGGTCTTCAACCGAATTTAAGCGTAGGGAGGTACCTACGCTTAAAGTTACCTATCTTTATCTGTATAAGACGCTCATTAGGTCTCAGTTAGAATATGCGGTCCCTATTTGGAACCCCTTCTACCAAAAGTACGTAGTTGCAATAGAAAGGGTCCAACGCAAGTACTTACGCGCTATGTGCTACAGATGTCATGGGACTAAAACCTATCTGTCATACTCCCAACTTCTTGATAAGTACAAGCTTATCAGCCTGGAGAACCGGCGCAAATACCTGGAGGCCAACGTGCTTCATGATATTGTTCACAATCATTTTGACGCCATTGATCTAACGAGTATGCTATGTTATTCTATCCCCCGAACAGTTCATGTGCGCCAGGTTCGTGCTCGTACTCTGTTCGCGCTCAATTCTTGTCGAACGAACTCTGGCTTACGCTGCCCTATTCATAGAATGTTGGAATCCTATAATTCAAACTTCATTGATATTAATATATTTGCAATTTTGCATGCTCGAAAAATAAATTTAAATCAAATATTATAAAAAAAATATTGTAATTAATTATAATAATTTTATAAGTAATATTTATTTATTTAGTGCAAAATTTCATTTAAGTAAATAGAATTGTTTATGATTTTATCTGATTTGGTTTTGTAACTATAGCTTGCTTTATAGTGACTTATCTAATTATATTTGTTTTTGAAATATAATTATAGTGAATTTTAGTAATGCCATCTAGTGGCAACCATAATATTTATCCTTAAATATGTCTATCTGCGGATAATGCAGTTGACTGCAACGCTATTACTTACACATTATTAACCTTGTAATTATATATGTTGTAGTTGTTTATTATCCCATACTAAACAAAAAAAAAGTGTATAATTAGGATTACGATTTTTAATGGGGAGACTTTTAATGAGAGAGAGATTTTTAATGTTGGTAGATAATAATCATACTTACTTTTAAAACCACTTTTTGAACATGCTTCAATAGAAATAAATATATTCATTTGTGTTTTGTTGGTTTTTAGGTCTCACAAAGATTCTAAAAGAAAACTTAGTTTTTATCCCTAATTATTTCAAATCCATTTTCAGCATTTCCTTTTTCCCCAGAATTTAAAGTACTTAATTCCTTAGAAAGAAAGAGATGAAAATTGCAGCTGATATCTTATTTTTTTTGCTTTAAATTTAATATCTTACTGTGTCTATTATAGGCAACATAACTTATTATAGAATTATATGAAACAGAGTTCAAATACAAGAATAGTAACTAAAACGAAAAAAATCATTTTCAAAACGACTCCATTCGTTACTTTCAAATTTCAAAATTCGGTAGGACATTAAGTATCGGGACCTCTCATTGGTCCGTTTAAAAAAGGACCACTCTTTTTTTAAGCAAAGACATTAAGTTACGGAGCCTAAGGATTCTTTATATCACGCGGTCTTTTTTAAAATGCATTTACTTAATTGAGTTTTTTTTTTCTTTTTTTTTTTCTTGAGATAACAATTTATTTTTGGGTATGGTTACGTACCGGCCGTTTTGGTAAGATTTAAATATTTGAATCTTAATTTTGTGAATTATGTTATGTATTTTGATGGCTATCTTACGATTTGCTGTGCTAACGGTTTTGTTAAGTTGTCGAAAGGAGTTCTAAAAGGTGAATTTCATGTTATTTTGTTTTATGCGGACCCATAATAAGGTTGGAATACTGCAATAGAACCTCTATGGAGATAGAATAGAATAGAATAGCCTTTATTAACAATCTTATAATATAGTTACACGTATTATTTACATAATAAGAAAAATAAATTGTTCTTCAGACATCGGTTTCCGAAGATTGTTTTGCCGTAGCATAGGCCTCCCCCATATTCTTCCAGGTTTCACGATCTTGGGTTTGCCTCTTCCACATTGACCCCGCTGTCGCTTTGAGATCGGGCGTCCCCTGTTCCTTTTCCCTTCTCTTGGGTACCACTAAGCTACAAATTTAGCCCATTTCTCCTTTTTATCTCTTATTAGGTGAGCCGCCCATTTCCATTTCAGTTTTTTTATCTTGCGGGATACGTCCTCATTTTTTGTTTTCGTTCGTAACGTGTTTTAGGCTTAATTTTTCCTTTCTTTGAACATTAAGCATACTTCTTTCCATGTTGTTGTGCTTTCTATGGAGATAAACTTTGTGATATTCATTTGTTTTATCAACTGAAATAAATAACCATACGAATTTTTCATCACTATGATTTACATCTTGTAAGAAAAACCTAAATAAAAACTCCTTAGAGAAAGCCGGCCTATACTATAGCATTGGATGACTTCATTAAATTATCCACAAAACAGATGCGCCTGACTCTGACAATCTGAGGCTTTATGCTCTTTACATAAGTACCAAAATGCAAAAACTCACGCCTTATTCCCTTAACGCTAGGCAGAGACAACAGATCAACACCTAGCTGCTACCATCCTTACATGCTCCTTTCACGTTCATACATCAGCAGGGCTATTACGTATCTTTCTGATATCCAGTGACTATCAAGCTTCGGTTGTACACCGAACTTTGATGACAGCCGTGAATGTCATAATATGTCATAATATTACGTATCACACTGAGTGGATATCACTTTACGGTGACTAACAGGGTCATACATAATACGAAACTAACCTTTTGACCGTTAATTGATGGACACTGAGCCCAGTTACTATCATTTCGAGCTGTCAACAGAGATATGTAATAGCCCTACTGATCATACACGCAAATACTTTCTGCTCTTAAACTAAGCATAGTCACCTCGACGATATCTATGTTTAAGATGAACCTGGTTTTTTCATATCGTTAACCTCACGCTATCTGCGTCAGCATTTACGGAAGAAAGACCTGATGATACACACAAAATAAAGATAAAACCGCTCTGTGAAGGCGATTAGTCGCGGTACACAGTTTTTATGAAAATCCCACGAGTTACAGAAAAACAATTAGGTGTTTGGTTCCGTATATTATATAAAAGTATTGGAGATTTTAAATTGTTGGCGATGTCAGGCAAAATGAATGTGGCACACGCGAAAGATATTTCTTCTTACACAAATCCACTACCGTAAAAGTTAGGGTATTTACGCGAATGGACTTACTAGCTTGCTCCCCGCATTGTGACCAAAATGACATAAGAAAATGCGGTTGAAAACTTTGTTTTCAATACATTTCCTCGAAAATTGGTTCTTAACGCACTATGATTAGGTTCAACATGCAATGTATTTCACACACGTGCGATTTTTTTCATTTTCCAAGACGTGTGCGGGAATGAAAAATGCCACATAACTATACCTGTACTTAGTCCAAATTGGTTAATTGCCTATAGTCAGAGGTGAATGTTTTTATTTTATTTCGGCAAAGTAATAATGCGTCTTTACGGCGTAAATATTTTTTGAATATTCAAATTGTGTTTATAATTGGAACTAGTTTGCATGGGTGCGCGAGCTGCGCGCAGCTCGCGTGTTTGGTGTTTTTGAGAAGTATTACTTACCCTTATAAAATTTTGAGAATCTATAGGCACCCCTAAATGAATTGGAAAATGTGTTAGAATTACCCCTAAAACAGTATGAAAACCCCTACGGACCCCTAATAAAACCTTATTTAAAAAGTGAGACCTTTTCCCATAAAAAAACATTACCCTAAATTTTGCTGAGTTACGCTTCACCCACTCAACCATCGTTACGCTACGGAGGTCGGCGGCTCGCTTCGCTCGCCACCTCCCCCCTTCGCTCCACTCGGTCTCGCAGGCTCGCTCCGCTCAGGACCTACCTACCACCGGACAGGTTTCGACGCCTACTATAATATTTGTCCAAACACCTGATGGCTATCTCTAACCGTTATGAAGTTACAGCCCTTTCAATTTTAGGGGAGGTTGGGGATGGGAGCTTCACCCACTCAACCTTCGTTACGCTACGGAGGTCGCCGGCTCGCTTCGCTCGCCACCTCCCCCCTTCGCTCCACTCGGTCTCGCAGGTTCGCTCCACTCAGGACTTTTAGGGGAGGTTGGGGAGGGGAGGGGAGGGTATAAAAATTTCAACGCCCGCCAATAATAAAGTATAGTAAAAATCAAAATTCCGCTACGTGTCCTAGTTTCCGTGATACGATGGGGGGAGGGGTGAAGGGGGGGAGAGTGGGGAGTTTTGAAAAATGATTTCGACTAACAATCAGCCCCTTTATACAAATCTGAAAAAAAAATGTTCCAAGTCTTTTAACTTCCGAGATCCGCCTAAAGGGGGGGAGAAGGGGAGAAAGGGGGACAACTTTGAAAACTGGTTTTTAATTTTCCGAGCCTCCTCTATACGATTCCGTAAAAAACAAAAAATACGGGTCCCTTAGTTTCCGAGATACGATAGGGAGGGGGAGGAAGGGGAGCAAAAAGGGGAGGTTTGGCACTTTTCCCATACTCGCGGGAGTTACTTGTTTACGAATCTGTCAAAAAATACCCACCTCCCCATCCACCATCTGGGAGAACAATTATGTCAATGAGTCAGTGAGTGAGTCAGTGGTAATTCAGCTTTATATAATATAACTAGTTTGCTTGGGTGCGCGAGCTGCGCGCAGCTCGCGTGTTTGGTGTTTTTGAGAAGTATTCCTTATCCTTATAAAATTTTGAGAATCCATAGGCATCCTTAAATGAATTGGAAAATCCGTTAGAATTACCCCTAAATCAGTATGAAAACCCTTAAGAACCCCTAAAACATTTGAGAAGTATAAAAAAACATAACCCTAAGGTTTGCTTGTCGTCGTCCCTGAGTTACGCTTCACCCACTCAACTTTCGTTACGCTACGGAGGTCGGCGGCTCGCTTCGCTCGCCACCTCCCCCCTTCGCTCCACTCGGTCTCGCAGGCTCGCTCCGCTCAGGACCTACCTACCACCGGACAGGTTTCGGCGCCTACTATAATATTTGTTAAAACACCTGATGGATATCTCTAACCGTTATGAAGTTACAGCCCTTTCAATTTTAGGGGAGGTTGGGGAGCTTCACCCACTCAACCTTCGTTACGCTACGGTGGTCGCCGGCTCGCTTCGCTCGCCACCTCCCCCCTTCGCTTAACTCGGTCTCGCAGGTTCGCTCCACTCAGGACCTACCTACCACCGGAAAGGGGAGGTTGGGGAGGGGAGGGTATGAAAATTTCAACGCCTCTAAATAATAAATAATAATAAAAATCAAAATGCCGCTACGTGTCCTAGTTTCCGAGATACGATAGGGGGATCGGTGAAGGGGGGGAGAGTGGGGAGTTTTGAAAATTGATTTCGACTAACAATCAGCCCCTTTATACAAATCTGAAAAAAAAAATGTTCCAAGTCTCTTAACTTCCGAGATCCGCCTAAAGGGGGGAGAAGGGGAGAAAGGGGGACAAATTTGAAAACTGGTTTTTACTTTTCCGAGCCTCCTCTATACGAATCCGTAAAAACAAAAAAATACGGGTCCCTTAGTTTCCGAGATACGATAGGGAGGGGGAGGAAGGGGAGCAAAAAGGGGAGGTTTGGCACTTTTCCCATACTCGCGGGAGTTACTTGTTTACGAATCTGTCAAAAAATACCCACCTCCCCATCCACCATCTGGGAGAACAATTATGTCAATGAGTCAGTGAGTCAGTGAGTGGTAATCGAGCTTTATATAATATAATGAGTCAGTGAGTCAGTGAGTGGTAATCGAGCTTTATATAATATAATATCATAGATAAACATGATTATTTAAAACTAATATTTACTTTTATAAACATTTATTTGTGTTCTAAATTCAAAAATACAAAAAAAAAACTATTTTTATATTAGGCTGTTTAACGGCTTCATACCTTTGCTTCTCCTTCAACCTGGCGAAATCAAAGCGCGGAAAAAAGAAAAGAAAATCATAGTTTCCTAATAATTCATGACATAAATATTTTTCTTTCTTTTATTTAATTTCTTCAAAAGTGTATTGTCGTTTGATACACGTGGACATTTGTTATTGCAGTTCTCGGCTCAAAAAGTTGTTATTATTTCATCATTCTCCTGCCCTCATCCCAATTCATTTGCGGTCGGCGCAGCATGTCTTCTTCTTCCATACTTCTCTATTACTCGTCATCTCAGCAGTTACCTCCTTTCTAGCCATATCATCCTTCACACGGTCTATCCATCGTTTCTTTGGTCTTCCTCTAATCTAATAGCCATCTACATTCATACTCAACATTTTTCTCAATACGATTTCCTCATTCCTCCGCATCACATACATGCCACGATATCCGATTACAACACTACTTTTCAGTCACCGGCGCCATTATCATTCTTGCTCTTATGTATTCGGTCCTTATTTTATCCATTCGCGTTACACCATAAAACCCCAGAGTTTAATTTCTACAACTCTATGAATTTGAATGAGTATGGACATTTGTTTCCGAGTCATGGATGTTGTTATTTATAATGAGTATGTATTTCCAAACGTCGAAATCCGAAGACTTACGAAGTTTTCCGATATTGGGAATCGAGTTATGGAACTCAAATGGAGTTGGTCAGGACACCTAACAAGGCGCGGTGATGGCAGGTGGAGTAAAGCTGTGACCCGAGTGGCGTCCAAGGAATGGAAAGAGAAGTGTTGGTCGTCCGGCGGCGAGATGGGCAGACGATATTGTTGCTATTGCGGGAATATCCTGGATGAGGCTGGCACAAGAGCGTGGAGCTTGACACAGGCAAAGAGAGGCCTATACCCAGCAGTGGGGACAGTCGGACTGTGGATGATGATGATGATGATGACGTATTTACAAAAAAATATATCTATGTAGTTTACTGGTAAACTAAATAGATACTTTTTGGAGGCTTGTGTGGCACTAGATGGCGGTGTGTGTAATATCCAGCGATATTATTATTAAAATTACAATTTAATCCTAAAAAAAATTCAGACTTCGAGATTATTTTTCCCAACTACAAAATAAAACACATTGACTCGGATCCTTTTTCTATCCTGCAGTCGGTTTAAAAACTCTTAAAAGACAGCGATTTCAAAGAACATACACATTTCAAGGTACCCTAATAATATAGTCAGCCTATAAATAAAATCATTACTCCGTCTGTCTGTTCGTATGTGTGCGTGGTCTCGGAAACTAAATTATCACATTTGTTAGAACCCGAAACTTTGATACAGGATGGTTGGAAACTTAGGTATTACGACTATTGTTAATTTACTGCTGTTTTAAAAAACTTCATATAACTATTATTATTATTATTATTTATTTATTTGCCACACTACAGAGGTCCACTGAGACTATGATGTACTTCTTGCGTTCTTTATGAATTGTTTTTTTTTTCACCCCAATTAGACTTGTGCTTGGCTGCAACTCGCCTGATGTGAAGTCACAGACATGATGCGGCCAAGGAGAACCCTTAAACCCTAAAGAAGTCGAAGAAACCGATTCACTCAAACTTTGAAGAGATAGAGATCGAAATGATCCGGAAACTGAGAAGGCGTCAGTGAGTCCTGCAGATTGGCAGTTCGCACAATAAATGTGGAAACAACGCTTTGTTCGAGTCTGAAACTCCAACCATATACCGGTGACGTAATTTCGTATAATTGATGTTTTTTCTCTCGTTTTCAGCCAAACAATCACAAAAATATAATGTCTAGTCTGTAAAAGAGATTTTGAAATATATTTTCCAAAATGGCGCCGCACCGTTCCTAGCTCCTAACAGCATTACCTCACGCCTAACGTAATCACGCCACATTTCTAATTAACCCATTCCTAGTACAAACACATTTAACTGTAATAGTTAGCACTAACTGGAATCCAACTAACGTGCCTACATCAAAGAAAATACATCAAAATTACCTCTTTAAAACACGAACACCTTGTATATAAAACAATAATCACCAAAGCATACCGCCCATGCACTCTGTTATAATAAAAAAAAACATTCGCTCTCTCTTTCTAACACACGCTAATAGCTATACTTGTCTCTGTCTCACCCAAAATGGTAAAGAAATTAATAAGTAAGAATTTGTTGAGCTCTGGTCCTGAATGTAATGTTCAAAGGAAGAGTTCAGGTTACGTTGTTTGTGCGCCTATTTTCTAGCAACTATGGCTTACATATAATTTACTCGGAGTAGGTAAAATAATAATTATCTTTGGGCTCATTTTGGCCTTTTTTGGTTTCGAAATTAAGTGTAGGGTGACTACTTCGTTGGGAGCGATGGGATTTAGGGCGTTGTTGGATGTGTTGTTAAAAAAAAAAACTACGCGTCGATTTGAAGACCTCCTCCTTTTTTTTCGTCGGTTAAAAGTAGGTAGATGTACGTGTATGTAGGTAGGTGTGATTTGTACTAAATAAAACAATCTTCACCCTTGCCGTGGTTTCTCTATGAGTGGTAGTTCCTGTGAAGTATCACAGATTTTTATTTTGTGGATGACGCCAGCGGAAATATGAGGGCACACGAAATTTAAATTATCTTCAGTCACCTAAACCAAGAAGGACCCTGCTAGATATAGTCTTCAGATAAAGAACGAATATTGATCATACAGTATTTAATGATTATGTAAAAATAATAATGGTGACCGCGAACCGGAAGAGGTTGCGTTGCGCGGCCTCACACTAGGTGGACCGATGACCTGGTGAAGGTTGCGGGGATCCGCTGATTGCGAGTCACACGGGACCGGTCAATGTGGCGACACTTGGGGGAGGCCTATGTCCAGTAGTGGGCGCCTTTCGGCTGAAATGATGATGATAATGATGAATATTGACTTTCGATTAGCAATACTTCAGGCGTGCCACCAGCCAGGCCACCACCGCTAACCATGTCTGTTTTTGATTGGCTGCTAGAAAATCGCCAAAACAAAACAGAATTAGAAGCTCGACTGTCATTTGTCAAAGTTTTTCCAAAGATTTTAGAACTTGCAGCAAGTTCATTTGCAGTTTTACGTCAACCGTTATATTCTTAGGTATGCCTTGTATCCGAAAGATTTTTGCAATTTAATTCATCATCGATGATAAACACTGCGTAGCTGATGAGAGACCGAAAAGCAGACACGTAATATTTCACCTCCTTAAATTATTATGACTGTGAAAATGTTGGCTAGTAAAACCTGCTTTTTATGAAATAAAGTCCTCAGCTTCATCACGACAAAAGCTTTATTAGGATATACCTATTAATCGGACATTTTAAAAGCATATTTCAACATAAATATAACCTATTGTATCCTTTAAAATTACAAAAACAAGCCCTTAATCCCTCATGGTCACCATACATGAGAGTCAGCCATATTGGATTTTTTCCCTCCAAATAATAATGGCGGCGGGCATCTGTAGCCGCGGGATGACTTCATATAATCTATGGTCGGCCCGATGACTCTATATTATCTATTGCTTTTTTATTTTTTTCTAAACCATGAAATTATTAGGTAATATATTTTTTTTTCTTGTGGGAATGAGAGACGGCCGTGGAATGTGAGGTGCTTGTCATCACGGAAAGTCTAATGAAGTCTTATGTATCTTAATATGTATGTAAGTACGAATATGAATAAATATAACAAGTATGATAATTATGTAGGTAATCAGTCCGAATGATAAATGGACGATATCGGTCGTCACATCGAGAAGACAAGAAACTATCAGCTATTGAATCGAACAACTCATCCGTATACTAGAACTAAAACAATCTGAACTGGATAAAGTCGCTATCATCTGCCCAGCCTTTACCCAACTATGTTGGAGTCGGCTTCCAGTCTAACCGGATGCAGCTGAATACCAGTTTTTTACATGGAGCGACTGCCTATCTGACCTCCACAATCCAGTTAGCACTGGGTTATAGGATTCCCCTTCATAATACACGGAGGAAACTCGAGATGTATTGGCTGGTCACCCATCCACAGACCAACCTAGGCGAGCGTGGCTTAACCTAGATGGATCCGAGCGGTTGTTATTATTTAACCAGGAGCTCATCCCCACAATTATCTCAGATCGGATGCAATTTGAGCTAAGTGACAGACTTTTCAATGACCAACCTCGGACACAGAGCAGAATATAAAAATACTATAGCTGCGCCACTCGGTTTCATCGGCGTAAGTTTTGATCTCTATTTTTTTTAAATCAAATTATAGCCTATGTAACTTCCTGGTAATTTAGCTTTCTATTGGTGAAAAATAGTTAAAATCGGTCCAGTAGTTTAGAAGTTTATTCGGTACAAATAACAAACCAACAAAAAAAATATTTCCGCTTTTAAAATATTATGATTAAATTAACTTTATTTAAATATCAACTTCACATGAAAAAAAATTAAAATAAACTAAGATAACTAACATAAACTAAAAACTTAAAAAATGGCGTCAAAAAACTCCTCCTCAACGCTGTCAACTGGTAATGTCCCCAAGAGACTGGCGGAATTACCACGCTGTCTGGCAACGCTAAGCCTTTGGCCAAGGTAAAAGCCAGCCCTAGGGTCACGGGAAGTGTCAACTAAACGTTTGGAAATTTCCTTGAAAAGGCTGTGAGCGCTCGGACCCCACGGTCCTAGAGTTTCAACCCCAAACGGCTCGAAAATATAGTTACCAATAAGGTTACTATACTTTCGCCGCTTGAGGTTCTCCGCTGCCGCAGCGGCAGCCCCTGCACAGCACGATGAACTAGGAAGATGGGAAGGCGCAAGAGTATCGACACATGAAGCATCCCACACTAAAGGCCTACCCATCTTCCATGGAAACAAAGACATGCCGTCCGGTCTCTTGCCATCGTCGCGTGCCAAGCCATTGGGTTCTAATAAAGCTGGAACGCCGACGGTGAGAAGAGATCGACGGATGATGTCATTTAAATTCGCGTGCCGTGCAAAACGGCCCGCACTTCGGCTGCAAGACAGGCCGTGGTGTCCGAGGCTGTTGACAACTTCACCACAGTGACAGCGATGAGGAGAACAGCATGGCGCGCCTAGGCGTAGAGCAACAGCGAGGCGGAAAGTGGTGTCGTCGAGCAACGTGCCTATGCTCGACGACGGTAGTGCGTGAAGCCAAAGACCCGATTCCCACTCACCCACAGCCAGCAGGCGCGCACGCTCAGCAGTAGTAGCAGACGTGTTCAGTAGATTTATCTGAACTACTTTGCAGAGCGGCTCATCCCACCGTCTCTGGGAAAATGGGTGGTCGGGTTCTTCAGAATTCGGGCAAGCGAGTTTCCAAGCGTTGATTTAATAATAATTTGATTCAATATTTCCAATATTATTAGTATAGATCACAGCGTAAGTTTCAGGATTTTCTTTTAATCTTCCTATGGTGTCGATAGCTATCTAAGTCGGCCCAGAATTTGGCACCTTCAGCAAACAGTAGCGTCTATCTCGTTAGCTCAAATTCCTTCATGGGAGTACCTTCTTATCATAACTTAAGTACCTAGTTACCTATAAAAGGTGTAAAACACCTCTTCACGAAGCCGAAAGGCACTCGTTTTCCTCGTCATTGCGATCATTTTTTTGTTCTACACCAAACCTGGGAACCCTGGAATCTGGGAATCTGGGATCCTAGTTACGGAGATATTTTCCAACTTTTAGGCAACTTATTTTTTAAATACAAGCTCTTTTTGTAAGATTTTAATTTAAAACACCTCTACGACCCCCGTACTATTTAATCCATCCATCAGCACAATGTTTTGAGTGCGTTACATTGAGTTCTACCACAAAACATGATTTTTCACCCCAAAAAAAAAAGCCGTTTCCCAGCAATAATTTTTGCGTAAAGTTACTTAGTTTAATGTAGGTACAGATTGCTGGGTTACGGCTTCGTGATGAGGTGGTTTACACCCTGTATAAGATAAGATCCCTTTCAGCTTTCAGCCCCTATTGAAAGCAGGTTGAAAATACGAAAGCAAAAATACATCCATTTTGTAATCATTAGTTAACTTATACAATCTCTAGTTTCCACAAACCAAAAAAACACCTTAAAAATAATCGCATCAACACACAATTGAGACCGTTTCAAAATATTTTGACATATTTACAACAAAAGCATTGAATTTATCTGTTTTCGGTGTTTCTGAGGCGGCAACCTTTAATACGATAGGAACCTACCTGTGTATCGCAGCCATATATCACGGTTAAATTCAGGCGGTGACTTTGGTCTTGGGTGGTCGAATAGTGACAAAATACTACAAAGGACCAAGTTTTTTTGGTAAAATATTGCACTTTTTGGTCCTTTTTTGTCAATGGTAATTATTTTGATAAATTAATTGTGGTCGGCTTGAGTGGGCGGTTTGTTTTCGGTCTGGTTTAAAAGATTGATTGTATGATAGGATTTCCGCAACAAACATATTTTGTTTCTAGATGTAGATTACTGCTTTCTGTAGTTTCTTTCTGAGTTACATACATTGCACACATAAATATAGAAATAATTCTCATTCACGAGATCAAGCTGTAACTAAAGTATTCCTGCTCCATCTTCACATTGAAAGGCCCTGACATGTTTTCGCGTGCCTCTTACTCGCATTGAAACTGCTCTTATAACTGAGATTTGTATTTTCACTTTCAACCAGTACACTATTTGAGAATATGCGTTTCCCCATTTCTCATTAAGCTATGATGCAGTTTTTTTTTAAAAAGAAACTGTTATATTTAGTTCCTATGGCTCCATCGCATGAAATGATTAACGGGGTGAATGAGGCTCTTAAGTCTTCAGTTGCTCGGTCGTATTTTGAATGTTTCTCTCGGCTATGTCTCTGTGCTGTTTTTCGACATGTGAGGTTGCAGATTACTGCTTGGTTCCAACAACGGTATTGTAAGAATACTTAGAATATAAATAACTGGCGAGATGTTGGTGTAGTTACTATTAGGTCTGCTCTGCTCTGCCTATATCTTAAGGGATTACAACCGTGATGTTATGTTATGTTCAAACTTGTAGTAAAATTACGAAACGATATGATAACAATTGCAACATCATGTCTAAGTTCCCAGAAATATACATAGTAGCTAAAATCAGCACCGCTATTTGTCGCAGTAATAATAATAATAATACCAGCCTATTACTGTCCCACTGCTGGGCAAAGGCCTCTTCTCATACAGAAAAGGCACGAGCATTGATCACCACGCTTGCTCAAGACGGGTTGGCGATTTCAGACTTATATTAATTATAAGTCCAGGTTTCCTCACGATGTTTTCCTTCACCGATGTCTGTGATGTCCAAGATAAACTTAGAAAAGTACATATGAATTGAAAAAGTCACATTGGTACTTGCCCGGATTTGAACCCACAACCTCATACATGGGAGGCGAGGCCTTAACCTCTGGGCTATCACGACATTTGTTTGTCGCAGTAATCCTCCGAAATTATTTCTTTCTTATTTTTTCTTTTTTTATTGTTCAAGCCTCCTAATTCGCGTGATCCCTGTACTTACCTGCTCCAGATTGTGCTGACCACAGCGACATCTGCCGGCCGCGGACGTAATTACAGATCAATTTGTTTCGACTTACAAGACTTACGCAGTCATTCGGCGACCACTGTCGTCCTGTGAAGGCAGGTGATTTTTAGAGATCTGTATTTTTTAGAATGATCTCCAAAACCAAGCTAGAGGAGCTCGTGGCTATAAATAATAACAGTCGTTCGGGTCGATCTTTAGGTTAAGCCGTGCTTGCTTAGGTTGGTCTGTGGGTGGGTGACCATTCATTACATACCGAGTTTCCTCCGTGCCTCGGAAAGCACGTTAAGCATGTTGGTTCCGGCTGTCATTTGTAGATCTTTGACAGTCGTTACAGCAGCATTGAAGAGCAGCTTTATAGTATAGGTAAGTACTTGCGTCACACAATTTATTTTGTCAATTTCTCAAAATTAATTTTCTTCATGCGTTATTTTGCGTTGTCAAATAGACAAATTCAAACAGAAGCAATGGAGAAAGAATATTCCTCCATCAAAGTCATTATTTTCACAGCAGCAAGGTGAATCCTTCTCAAAACAAAATATTTTTTTAATAAATTGGGTGCCTGAAATAATATGACAAGAGATTCAAAATGGCGGTAAACTTACGAAATTATATTTTAGTTCCAGAAGTAGTGAGTTCGACGTGAAACTCTCTCTTATAATAAGTTTAGCATAACAGAAATACTTTAACTTATTCACAATTTTAATTTAGACGGAACCTCGAAATTGTGTCCTCCTCTTGACCACAAAAGTAACTTTCTTTACGGAAGGAATGACCCAATTCCTTAAGTCCATCTGTTGACCACAGTCCACATATAAAATTATACACATTTTACTATATTATTAGTTGGTATTTTAAATAAATACAAGGTTTTATAGTTAATTATGCTGGACAATGAATGAAAAAAGGAAGTAAAATATGTAACGTTACTTAGTTGTAAGAAGCATTTTTTGAAGGTTCGATTTCGAGTTGTGGTCGAATGTAATTCTTCAAGCGGATTTTGAAAGTTGACCAAAATTAAATCTTTGAATTTGACGTACAAACTTACAATATCCAATATTTATTTTCTTTCCGTATTCTTAAAAGGTATGGAGGAGCTGTGGCTGAATCATAACAAGCCTTCAGAGGATGGGTGACCACCTATTACATATTATTACAAACGAAGTTTCTGCCGTGCCTCGGAATGAACGTTAAGCCGTTGTTCAGGTTGTCATTTGTAGATCTTTGATAGTCGTTACAGGTACTCAGTGGGCCGAAAGTCTGACAACCAGTCTTACCAAGGGGTATCGTATTACCTACCCAGTGATATTTCGGTTATGGAGGTCAAATAGGCCGTCGCTCCATGTAAAATACAGTTTTCACTACTAATGCTCGGAAAGTAGGTCTGAAGTTGCCTGAGGAGCGGGTTGAAAGTAATACTTTTCAGCCCTAGGGAGAATCGTTTTCAACTGACAACTGTCAGTTTAAAAAAAAATAGTTCCAACTTTCAATACAGCCACGATGTAAAATTGAAATAACATAAAGGTAAGTGTTAATTTAAAAAATTATATATTTTTAATTACTTTATTATAATTAAGTTTCAACAATTTCTTCAAAATAACATAGATTTGGGCAAACTATTTACCATTTATTCAATGATGAAAATGAAAAATAGGTAATGGCTGAATAGCTGGCCGGCCACAGAAAAAAAAAAACAAAATAAGCGGGAAAGCGGCAACACGATCTACATTTTTTTTTCGTGTTGATTTATGTTTTTATTGTTACTTTCCTTGTATTCGTAATGAAAAGCACAGTGTTTACCTCGGGTTAAAGACCTTATATAGTCCCTCGAACTATTAGCGCCCTCGCTGCGCTCGGGCACCAAACCCCGTCTCGGGACTAAATAAGTTACTTTCACCCCTTGGGTAACAATGTACTATTGCATTTCGAGGCTTTTGCCCTGCAGTGGAAAAACACAGGTCAAGTAAAGATAGACAGATTCATGACAAACTTCTCGTTTGCGTGATATTGATATCAAAATGCATGATGCGAACGCTCTATCTAACTATCACCATTATTACGTCTATGTCAAGCTTAATACCAGCGTTAATAGGTATCACCCACATAATTAATTAAATTGGCGCCATTAAATGACATGAAATATCGCCAAATTAATCGCACGTATCGTTGCGGTGTTTTAAAGGCAATTTAAACATATCAACATCAACACCAGGTGTTTTGGTTCCGTTCCAAGCCGCAATTATGTGGAAATAAGGAGGAAGATTTATGTCATACAATAACACTTGAGATGTAGCGTTTCCCCTGAAATTATGACGAGAAAATATATTTAGGAAGCTTCTGATCATAAGAGTAATTTGCCTAGCTGGATAATAGAGTACCCGTACCCAATTACATGACATAGGTTTACTAGGACTAAAATAAAGTTTAGGCTATTAACCTCGTTGTTCTATGCCCTAAATTGATTTTAATAATTCCTTACACGGCTAGAAAGAACACTATTTTGATTCATTAATTAAATGATTTGTAGTTTTCAAATGAGTAGCGACATCTAGTATTGAATGTCAGAACTATTCTTTTATGTGCTTGTAGTGCCATCTTGTGTTCAGTAGCAACTACTGTACGGGTAGTTTGCACTAGTTTAAAGTTGTCAAGTGTTGAAAGTAGATGGCGCTGATTTAAATTTCAGCTTATGTGCAGTCTGAGTACACTGCCATCTGTTGTTCATCATCATCTTCATGTCCTTGTCCCATGTTAATTTTGGGGTCGGCGCAACTTTGTTAGGTGCTCGTTTCACGTGACGGATCTAGCTATTCAAAGACGTAATAATTGCTTCACATTGGTAATAGATATAAAAAAACTTGAATACTCTCATCTACGGATGAGAAAGACTAGACTGGTCAAACAACCTTCTTTTTGGCTTCACTGTCATCATCATATCAGCCCGGAATCACCCACTGTTGGGTATAGGCCTCCCCTTTCTTCTGCCAATCCTCTGTGTTCTGTGCGTCCCCTAACCATCCGTTTTACGCGATCTTAGCTTCATCACAGTCAGGTAAAAAAGAGATCTTGTGTAAGTAGCAACTAAAGGCCTTTCAGTTGTTATTAGTTTTGGGACCTTGCGCTTGCGTACTACAACACGGCCGAATCTCGGTCACAGAAGCTCCGTCCAGAAATAAAGTTGGTCCGGCCAAAGCCGTAGTGGCAGGGTTGTGCACGAGGTTCCTAAATCCTCAAACTTGCGTCAGTCAGACAGTTGGGTCACAGCCAGAGTTAAATAAAAATAGTTCTAACTAAAATCTTTTAGTTTCTACGTTAGGTGTGTTGAAAAGAACTTCGGACACAAGACTACTCAGTACTCAGGGTAGGAAGTTCACTTAGGAACCCCTAAATCAGTATGAAAACCCCCTAAAATATGTCCACTCACTCAAGTTTCGCATGATCTAGGTAAAATTATCTCAGGGTAGCCCGCGAAATTCAAATTTTCTTACGTTTTTAACAATTTGCAGGCCAGTATCAGGCTTTGTATTATGTTGAACGAAATATGATTCGCAGCTGATTTTTTTTTAACTTTTTCATCATATACCTAGTCATTCAATGGGATTCAATGAACACAAGAGGGGCTATGGGCTAGCTCGCCGTCCGTCCGTCTCATGACGACAGGCCGTGTCGACGGCGCAGGAGTGTTCCACGCGCGCTTCAAAGAGAGTCAGCAATAGGGAAGGGGTCCGCAAGGGCCGAAGCCTGCCGGGGCTGCGGGACTATTCGAAAGAGATACCGTGGCCCCGGAACACAAAGGGCGATGAAGGAACATGGATGGGTTTTAGTCGGTAAAAGTCTGACACTCTCTCCTGCTCCGCCCAGAGCGGGAGAAGTCATTTGATGATTTCCCATCCTAAAAAAAAAAAAAAAGAAAGGGTTGTATTCATGTTTTTAATGATTATGTTCTGTAAATACATACGTATTACGGCCACGAATCATATTTTGTTCAACGTACAGCCTGATACTAACCAGCAAATTGCTAAAAACGTAAGAAAATTTGAATTTTGCGGGTTACTCAGGCGCTATCAATAAAACAATCAAACATGTAACATAAAATATATATTTCTTATTGCCTAAATACATAATTATATGATAATAAGCTAAGTTAAGTCTATACCGCCACGCGGGCGCCATGCGAACCGTAAAATTGAGATTTACACAAATTCCACGCAGTGTTTAAAAGGAATGATATAAAATACTTAATTTTTAATTTAATAATCACAATAATCAATGCATCTAACAATTATAACGATTAGTTAGTAAGCTTTTTTTAGCTATTTACATACAATTATTTATAAATTTTAAAATTTTTGCTTTTATATCTAATAATTTTTTTTCATGGGTGCTGATTTTCACGTTATACAAGAGAGCTATTTTCCTAGAAATTAAAGGAATTAATAAGATGGCCAACAATAATTTGAAGATGAATGATATTTCAGTAGTATTTTTAGGGTTCCGTACATCGAAAGGTAAAAAAAGGAACCCTTATAATCTTACTTACTTGTCCGTCTGTCTGTCTGTCACTACCGATTTTCTCAGGAACGGGTGAACCTAGCAAGTTGAAATTTATACCAGATACTGAGGTCTATAGTCCCTATTAGATGTACAAAAAACAAGCTCCTGAGTCAACACGATAAAAAGATATGGGCAAATTTAGATTTTCGCGAAAACTTGTAAGTACACAAATTTAACTTAATTTTCAACTTTTTTGATTTTTCGGACTTTTCTCTTTACTTGTGCTATAAGACCTTGCTTTTAACCAAAATTGTCAATTCTAGGTCAACCGGAAGTACCCTTTAGGTTTTGGGTCGAAAACCTATATGGTAGTTCCCGTTGACCTAGAATCACATTTGGCAAAAAACAAGGTCTTACAGCAGATGTAAAGGGAAAAGTCTGAAAACCGTAAATATGTAGTTTGATAACAAAAACAAAGAGATTTTACTATTACAAACTTATTATTTGCGGTTGGTGCAATAGCCGCTCTGGGGATCGAACAGCAAAGTTAAGTTTGTCCTTTAAAAAGTTTTTCTTTATGTCAATATTGGAAGATTGAAGTATGTGTCTAAGGCTAAAATCAAAAGAGCAATGAAATGATAAAATGATACATGTTTTTAGTTAAGTCCCATACAAAAGGGGGCGAGCCGTCAACCAGTCTTACCAAGGGGTATCGTATTACCCAGTACTAACTGGGTTGTGGAGGTCAGATAGGCAGTCGCTCCATGTAAAATACTGGTATTCAGCTGCATACCGTTAGACTGGAAGCCGACCCCAACATAGTTGGGGAAAGGCTACGCAGCTCAGTATCTGTCTAGTCTTTCCCAACTCTAAATCTAAAGAGGAATCTTTCACGTCACTGAGAAATTTGTCCCATCGACACTGACAAAAGAAGACGAAAAACTCTTCTGAATCTGAACCTTTATGCAAGTTTGACAAAAGTTACAGTTTGACCACGAACAACATCTAATAGGCTAGTTTCAGCCATCAATAAATTGCAAATCTATTTAGTCCGTCAGTTAGAGTATTGGAAAATAATGGACACGTATTTTTTGTTTTTGTAAATCAATGAATATTGACAAAGATAAAACGCATCAAACCCGAGAGTGGGGGCTTGTGACGTCACAACGCACTAAAAATTATACCTAGGCGTGACGTATTGAGAATTTTAAAAGCGTCGTATCTTCGTCAATTTTGGTTTACGTAACAAAAGAAAAAATACGTGTCAAATATTTTTTGATAATCTAACTGACGGACTAATTAGATTTTTTCAGGACACAAGCCTATTCATAGAAATGATTAATAATTCTTCATCAGATCAGGGGGTCTAAAATGGCCGGTTTAGCAGAATCTTAAATGAATCACGTTAAAAATTTCAAATTCTTAAAATGGACGTTATGGTTATGAGCATAAAGTCCATTTTAAGTTTTTTTTAAACGTGATTCTTATTTTGATTCTGCTAAGGCGGCCAATTAGGCCCCCAGCACTAAAAATGAATACCATTACTTCCTACCACTCTTCTTCTTCTTCTTTCTCTTTCTAACTTCACTATAATCATACTCCACAGTAGTTCCACTCAAGTCCTGATAACCATCAGCCGACTTATGAGTTTCATAATTAGGAAAATTCACTCCCTCCGTCTGCTGGTAGTTCTCCGAAAAAGTTTCCGAGAACTTCGTGCTAAGAGTTTCGGAACCGAAAAATTTCGTGGTGTAAGTTTCTGCTGGCCGTTGAAGATTTTGGTACTTTTCGTTATGCGGGTAGATCGTGTTTAGTATGTTGGTTGCTATGGCGACCGGCGTGGCGGGGTAGGCCCCCTGCTGTATCGGTCAGAACTTCAGGTCCTGGAAAAAGAAATTTAATATTGTAGTTTATTATTTATCATGTCCGCCGCTTCGCCCGCCCGCAAACTATATACTAAAACCTTCCTCTTGAATCACTCTATCTATTAAAAAAACCCTCATCAAAATCCGTTGCGTAGTTTTAAAGATATGAGCATACATAGGGATATAGGGACAGAGAAAGCGACTTTGTTTTATACTATGTAGTGATAGTGATGTGTCTGCTGCATGTCCAATGAGCTGTGGGCCAAAATAACCACTTTCTGGAGCCCTGACACAGCCAGAAGGCGTCGCGGCAGACCTCGTAGAAGATGGCGGGACGAGCTGGACAAAATCAACGACCAGTAGCCCACATTAGCCCTAGATAGAAACAACTGGAAGTCATAGACCCTTGCCTAGCAGTGGGATGACGTAGGGATGACGACAGTATTTATGCGACTTAAGAATACGGCATTTTACGAATCCCATGTAAAAAGAGGCTTATACCCGTATCTAAAGGGTGTAAAACACCTCTAGTCTAAACGAAGCCCAAAGGCACTTGTTCTCCTTGTCATTGCGATCATTTTTTTTGTTCTACACCATACCTGGGAACCCTCTAGTTATATTGGGGGTCAAAGTTCCATATTTTTGACTACTTTTTTTTAAATACAAGTTTTTAATGTAAGATTTTTACTTTAAACACTTCCGCGACCCCCGTACTATTCAATCCATCCATCAGCACAATGTTTTGAGTGCGTAAAATTGAGTTCTACCACAAAACATGATTTTTAACCCCAGTTTCCCAGCAGTTACTTAGTTTGATGTACAGAATGCTTGGTTGACGACTCGTGATGAAGATGCGAAGCAAAAGAAAGCGATAGTACAATAGTGAGGGGAGCGGAGTCAGGGCAGCGAGGGCCCGTAAAAGCGTTCAATTTAAATATTTTTATTTTTTTAATGAAAATTTGATGAATTTTTAAAAGTCATAGAACAAAAGTTGTTGATTATGATGTTAGTAACACAGTCCTGAGAGGTTGTCGGTGTTTTACAAATAACCCTGTATATAATAGTCACATTCTTAATGGGGGAACACGAAATAGCGATGATGCAATGCAAAGAAACTAAGGCGCTATTAAAAAAAAACTATTTTTAGTATCTTTTCTTATCGTTTTTTTATTAATAGCGCCGCCAGGTCCATTTTCCCCCCCAAAAAAAATGTCGTTTCCCAGCAATAATTTTTACGTAAAGTTACTTAGTTTGATGTACAGAATGCTTGGTTGACGGCTTCGTGATGAGGTGGTTTATACCCTGTATAAACAAGTCAAAGTGATTACTTGAGTAAAAGTCATTGCCTAAGATTCAACTTTTATTCTGTAGTTCAGTAATTGCTTGAAGTTAGAATTGTCAAAAGTTAGAATTCTTAGCTTTGCTTTCTTTGACGGTTCTTACTTCGTTCAAATTCTTGTCTATTACATAAAATGGTTGCATAAGTAATTACTTAAGCTCAAGTAGTTACTTTAACTTGACTATACATACAAATTAATAAGACCTCTAACCAAACAAGCTCGTAAAGGCAATTAGTAAGAAAATGACACAGTTATGTTCTTATTTTTGTGTCTTCTAACTAATGTAAAATTATCATTGGTTACTTAATAAACAATCTGTCAGTTCTAGGCCAGAAATATAACAGTTAATATGTTATCTATAAGTAGCGATTAACCTAATTAGTAAATATTGTTCCTTCTAGTTCTGTCTTACGTTTGTTGACAAGTTTATGTACTATCGAGGAGTGCCTGCCTGATCACCACTAAGCTAATTTTTGCTGGCATTACAACATAGAAACGCTCTCTAGCCCCGCCCCGTTGACTTTGTATAGAAATAATGAATGAAAAGATACCGATCGGCCGAGCGCACTGACGACGCACGCCAAACGAGAGTTATTGTTATTTTGCGCGCCAAAGTTAACGCTTTCCTAATAGGCTTACACTTTAAGGGGACGTGGTTCGGCGCATCCGCATGATATAAACGGAAAAAAAAATAACTGATCAGGCGGAAAAGACCACCATGTACATAGAAATTAATAACAATTTATCTGTCATAGTTTGATCAGACTATAATATTATAAAGGCGAAAGTTTGTATTTAAACGAAGCCACCGCTATACAGCGTGTAAACGGATCCTCCACGAAGCCGTCAACCAAGCATTTATCTACTTAAAATTAAGTAACTTTACGCTAAAATTTTTCATCATTATCATCATCCATAGCCCGAACTCACCCACTGCTGGGTATACTCCTCTCTTTTCTTCTTTTGACGACCCGATTGGCGCAGCGGTTGTGAGGCTGCCTTACGTTCTTAGGGTCCCGGGTTCGAATCACGGTTGGAGCAAATGTTTGTGTGACGAGCATGGACATTTGTTTTCGAGTCATGGATGTTTATATGTATAATAAGTATCTA
Organism: Xestia rhomboidea; assembly: GCA_963853795.1. Taxonomy (NCBI): domain Eukaryota; kingdom Metazoa; phylum Arthropoda; class Insecta; order Lepidoptera; family Noctuidae; genus Xestia; species Xestia rhomboidea. Next base: position 3,109,513 of record OY970783.1, read on the forward strand.
TTTACAAAAAAAAAGTATCTATGTAGTATATCAACTATCTGGTGTCCACGACACAAGCCTCGTTGCTTAGTGTGGCACTAGATGGCGCTGTGTGTAATGTCCAGCGATATTTATTTATTTATTATTATTCTTGTGCCAATCTCTACGGTCCTGTGCCAACCTCACCCAGGTTTATCCGCCGACGGCAACTAGAGAGCCCACGAAACTAAACCTAGGTCGATATGACTCCCAGATGATATACAGGGTTATTTGTAAAACACCGACAACCTCTCAGGACTGTGTTACTAACATCATAATCAACAACTTTTGTTCTATGACTTTTAAAAAATCATCATATTTTAGTTCATCAAATGTTCGTACAAAAATAAAAATATTTAAATTGAACGCTCTAAATGTTAAGAAATCTATGCGAAGCAAAAGAAAGCGATAGTACAATAGTGAGGGGAGCGGGGTCAGGGCGGCGAGGGCCCGTAAAAGCGTTCAATTTAATTTTTTTAATTTTTTTTACGAAAATTTGATTATATAGTGCCTTTAAATAAACTGTAATAAATTCTACCTTATCTAAGACAGTAATTACAAATGTTTACATATCAATAAATCTAAGACATATCTAGATTCTTGAGCAAATATGGGCTAAATGTTATCTATCGTTAATTTGTAAGTAGTTCAAATATTCTTATCAGTTAGGCTAGTGCAGTTGAGTGCGTTACACGGAATAAGGTTTTGGGATATTTCTTTGTAAATTTGAGTGGTATTACTTTCAAGTTTCAAGGTAAAATATTTCTCTCTTTTACGCTTTTTGTATAGTAAGCAACGACCTATTGTCGGGCCTACGCTGTCCCCCCATAGTTAAGTACTAATGCTGTAACAAAATAATAGTGTAATACCAAATGATTTGAAAAGAGTAACCATGGAGTTTCTTACCAACGCGAACCGTGCACCTTTTTCGACGTTTTATAAGTGCCCATCTAGGCCTATGTGAAAAAAAAATATGATTTTTATACTTTTGATTTTGATTTTGAAGTATTATTTTCATTTTTTTGTTTGGTTGTCAGGTCGAGCAGTGTCATTCAATTTTTCTATTAGGAATTTCTCAATAGCAGCTACGGTGTCTGGATTTGTGGCCGGTTGATGGCACTTGGCTCGCCCCCTATTACATGGGACTACAACACAAGTGGCGAAATGTGGGTGTGCTATTTAGATACACGTCTGCCCATCTCTACGGGAATTACAAGCGTGATATTGTGTGTGTTCGAATTAATAACAACAGACTGTTTGTGTTTCTTTATGTAAAAGTTCTCTTGAGGAGAACTAACTTATATATTTTTAGTTTCCGTGAATGCACAGCCGTATTTTTTAGTTAGGAGTTCCTTTACAAAATGTTTAGATAAAAATACTATGAAGTCCTGAAACCGTTCAAATTAAGGTCTATATGGTTCTACTTCTAATTAGGTATGTTACATTATAAAGGTCATTTTAAAAAAAAATCAGCTAAGTGCGAGTGTGACTCGCGCACCGAGGGTTCCGTTTAAACTTGCAGGTATTTTGTTATTAAGGTGGACGCTCCAACCAGCCCGCGAAATTCAAATTTTCTTACGTTTTTTGCAATTTGCAAGCCAGTGCTAGGTTGTATGTTGATTAAAATATCAGGCAGGCATATAAAAAAAGGTGCAGGAATGACTTGTTCAAGGTCAAAGTCATTCCTGCACATATTTTAATCATCATACAACCTAGCACTGGCCTGCAAATTGCAAAAAACGTAAGAAAGTTTGAATTTCGCGGGCTGGTTGGAGCATCCACTTTAAACTACATATTTACGACGTTTTCAGATTATTTCCTTTACATGTGCTGTGAGACATTGCTTCTTGCTATGCTGATAGGTTTAGATTCCCTTGTGCAATCGCAAAATTTGCGACATAAAGGTCATATCTTTTGATCGCGTTAACTTACAAGTTTGATTTTTTCACTGCTCCAAGGCGTAGCAGACTTGAGCATTTGATATATACGATCAAATTTTAGCTTGATACCTCCACGCGTTCCTAAGAAAAAGGGTCTTGACAGACAGACGACAAAGTGATCCTATAAGGGTTCCGTTTTTGCCGACTGAAGTACGGAACCCTAAAAATTAAGTTCATATTATAATGGAATTAGGATACAATTTTCTTACTTGGGAGCCATAGACTAGCGTCTGTTTGGATTTTTTGTTAAGGCGATGAAACATACTTAATTTGTTTTAAGCTTTCACGGTTCATAACTATACTTAAAATGTCACTTACGGGAAAAATCAAATAATCACGGAAGATATCCCGTAAGTGATATTTTAAGTATACTTAGTTAATTTGTAGGTGGCCAACCTGAAAAAACCTTCAACTAGATTCTTAAATAAGTCAGTTGACAGGAATGGATAAAGTGAGGAATGACTATAGATGAAGTTTGAAATTTGCACCAATAACAGAAAAGTTGAAAGGGAATCGACTGCCTTGGTATGGATATGTGATGAGGAGGGACGAATCGCATGTGACTAAAAGAGTGATGAATATAAATGTTGACGGATGGAGAGGGAGAGGAAGACCAAGGACACGATGGATAGATTGTGTGAGGAATGATATGAAAGATAAAGGAGTAAATGATAGCGTGACGGTTGACAGAGGAGAATGGAAGAAAAAACGTGTTGCGCCGACACCAAGTAACATGGAACAAGGTCAGATGATGAGACAATTCACGTCAACTTAAGGCGACTACAGGAGCTAAATTAGCAAACTAAAATTCAAACTTCGTTTGAAATACTGTTAGATTAAAGTTCTAATCAGCTTGCACTACAAAGTGGTTGTTACGTCAGTCACTGCGGGCCGAATAGTGCGAAATGAGTGGTTTTTTGCGATTTACAAAAAATCTATTGATTGAACTAAAAAAATAAAACACTATCATGCTAATATGTTGCTTTTAGAATTATTTGCCAAAAAATCAGAATTTTTTAGAGATAAGTTCGTGATTTTTTTTTATCGAATAAAATTAGTTGTGTTATGTTTTCTAAACACTATCATACTAGCATATACCCTGAAGAATATCATATATTTTTTCTGGTTTTTGTTTGTTGCAGTGAATCATATGCTTTTTTGCATTATAAAACTCGCGTTTAGCTCCTGTAGTCCCCTTAAGACATGTCCTACCGATACTCATACCCACCTATAACTGTGGTATCCTATTCAGTATGTCATCTAGGTAGAGCGGGTAGGGTGCTGACTATTTAGATGGCTGCCAACCGCCAGAGTAATTCTTCTGGTGCATAGAGAGCTACGAAAACTTTCTTGATTTAACAAACCATTTTATTTTTCAGATGACTCCGGTTCAGTAGGCTAATTCACGTAACTAAAGAAGTGCTGTTGCAGTGCAGTTGCAGTTAAGTTTCGATCAAAACAACACTTTTCGTATTCTCTACCGCTGTCAGACACGCTCGCGTCAAGTTCGCGTCACGCGGGCGCAATAACGGCATTCTACTGTTGCGCGCAACATGATCGGTATTCTACTAAGTAAGAAAAAGCACTAAAATTTGTACAGGGGTATTATTTTATAACGTCATATTCATGGAAATGTAATCGATCCTATTCGATTATTTAGTGAGTAATATTTTTCTCTCATATGGCCACACCATAAGTAAGTTTGGTAGAGTTTGGCTGTCGTACTGTTGACGTGCAGTTCACGCGCAGCTTACGCGCAGTTCAAAGATTACAAGAATACCGTTTATCACTCGAACTTGAAGTTAACTGCAACTGCACTACAACTTCATCGGCGCGTCATAAAATTACGTGAATTAGCCCTCAGAAAAGACTAAAGAAGAACGCCAACAAAAAAACAAAAGAAAACACTGTTTTTAGCTTTCACGGTTTATAACAAAACTTATATTGTCACTATTGGGATATATTTCGTGATTGTTATAAATTTTGAGCTCCCGATATTTCGACGCTGTTGCAAGCGCCATGATCGCGGGTTGACTGGAGATTGCGGGTGGATAGAAAATAAATTGTTAGGAGCAGACAAATATGTCTACCCTCTTTCTTTGTCTTTTGCTACGCGCACTACTGGAACTCGACAATAAGTCACGGCAAAACAAAATTAATAACATTCACGGAATATATCCCGTAAATGACAGTATAAGTTTAACAAAAGAAAACCAAAGAAAAAAATATGTTTTAAGGTTTTTTATTGATTAAGCGACACTATTTAATTTTTAGTGTTATATTACACCTTTGGGGGCGCCCATTAATTACGTGAGGCTTTAAAGGGGGAGGGAGTCGAGCCGAATCTCACCCCATCTCACGAGGGAGAGGGGTGGTGGATTCGGCGAAATGACGTATTTTTTCCCGCTAGAAACCGTGTAAAATAATATTTAATACAAAATATTCAATGAAAATAATAGTTTATTTTTTTAATAAAACCAACGAAATCAACAATAGACAATATTGAACAATAGCCTTATCTACGCATTTTGATAAATCTCACGTGATATTGGGGGGAAGGGAGGGGGTCCGATCAAATCTCACGACATCTCACCCCTTGGAGGGGGTCAAAAAATCGCCAGAATCGCCTCACGTAATAATGGACGCAACCTTTGCCTTCGTAGAACAGACTGAAGTGAAGTTATGTGTTAGTTAAAATGTGATGTTAAAATTTTGAATTTTCTAGCTGGACTTGTTGCGTTGGACCACTGCAATGCTTCATCTAGTAATCTTGAACTGGTCAGTTGGCAATTTGGTTTAGCCAGTTGGCATTTTTGTTAAGCTAGGCTAAGCACGCCGGCTTTTTAGTTAGATAAACAGCATCTTCGCTAAGCCGTTTAGTAACTATTTCATTTCATGAAAAAATGCACAATTTTTTGTGTGCATTATTATTTTAATTCTACCTATTGATACAGCGACACCGGAAAATCCTGGAACGCGTTTTTTTTTTTAATCAAAATAAACAGGAAACAAAATTAAAATTAAAAAATTTGATTATGGGTTGTGATTGTGATGTGGACATTTTGAAGTTTTGTTAATTGTTTTAACGGGACTTAACTTATTGTTAACACAAACATTTATATTTTTAGTTTTGTAAACCTGTTACGACATACCTAGGTTAAGTTGGGTATCAGTTTCACGAAAGATTCAAAAATGTTATTCAGTCAGTTCCTTTCCTGCATTCTCAAATTAAACAGAACATGCAATTATCAAGAGTAACTGAAACACGACTGGAATTGGTAAAATTGGCCATTATTATCCCTAATAAAATACAGTAGAATGTTATCACCACTGCTCTCAAAACGGTGAAGGAAAACATCGTAAGGAAACTGGCATAGCCTAGAACCAAAATTTCGAAGACATGTGACATCTACCAACCGGCACTGGGCCCGCGTGGTGGATTATGGCCCATTCCCTCTCATAGAGTGGAAGCATTATAGGCTAATAATGCTATGCTATGTTATAACCAGCTCACCTTGATAGCCTGCGGGAGGTCGGGCAGCTTCATATCCCTCAGCTGTTGAGGAATGTTCATACTCTTCACTGCGGACACCGCACGAGCCGGCGCGGCTGATATACCCGCCTGTAAGAGGGAGATAGCAGATAAATAACGATACATCGTAAGCCTCTAAAGACGTCACCGGAAAATTTAAATAAATAAATAAATACCGCTGGGCATTACACACAGCGCCATCTAGTGCCAAACTAAGCAACGAGGCTTGTGTCGTGGACACCAGATAGTTGATATACTACATAGTTATTATACAAATAAAACATCCATGACTGCCTGCTTGCCTGTAATGTAACAATCCAAGATACGATTTTGTGGAGAAACAAGACGTGTTTGTTACAAGTTATAGCGTTACAGGTTGCGCACTGTAAGGCCCGGTTTCCACCAAAGCTGAGCGGAGAGGAGATGTGCGAATCCCACCAATCACATGTAGTTGAAGTCTACATCGCCTCTCTGGTCTTTCCTGTGATTGGTCGAATCTTGCAAATCTCCTCTCCGCTCCGCGCTTCTCCGCTTTGGTGGATACCAGGCCTATGGCTGCGTTTCCATCAGAGATGTACAGGTGGCTGGGCAGTGCGAGGATGTGTAGCGGGCTCGTTTTTCGCTCGCGTCCGTCCCAAGCATACATCCCTCGCACACATCCTTCGCATACATCCCTCGCACACATCCTTCGCATAAATCCCTCGCAACACATCCCTCGCAACACATCCCTCGCAACACATCCCTTGCACACATCCCTCGCACACATCCTTCGCATACATCCCTCGCACACATCCTTCACATCCATCCTTCGCATAATTCCCTCGCAACACATCCCTTGCACACATCCCTCGCACACATCCTTCGCATACATCCCTCGCACACATCCCTCGCAACACATCCCTCGCACACATTCCTCGCACACATCCCTGCACACATTCCTCGCACAAATCCCTCGCAACACATCCCTCGCACACATTCCTCGCACACATCCCTCGCACACATTACTCGCACACATCCCTCGCAACACATCCCTCGCACACATCCCTCGCAACACATCCCTCGCAATACATCCTTCGCATACATCCCTCGCACACATCCCTCGCAACACATCCCTCGCACATATCCCTCGCCACACATCCCTCGCACACATACCTCGCACACATCCCTCGCAACACATCCCTCGCACACATTCCTCGCACACATCCCTCGCACACATCTCTCGCAACACATGCCTCACAACACATCCCTCGCACACATTCCTCGCACACATCTCTCGCAACACATGCCTCACAACACATCCCTCGTACACATTCCTCGCACACATTCCCCGCACACATCTCTCGCAACACATGCCTCACAACACATCCCTCGCACTCATCCCTCGCACACATCCCTCGCACACATTCGTCGCACACATTCCTCGCACACATCTCTCGCAACACATGCCTCACAACACATCCCTCGCAATACATCCTTCGCATGCGTCCCTCGCAAACACATCCCTAGCAACACATCCCTCGCAACACATCCCTCGCACACAACCTTCCCTTTTTTTTGTATGTACAAAAACCTTGCTCCGCTGAGCCGAGCCCTACGCTACGCATTCTCGCACATCTCTGGTGGAAATGTAGCCTAATGCGTAGGCAGATGATGAATTCAGTGAGAGAGGAACCGGTTCCTCTCTCACTGAATTCATCATCTGCCTAGCCTTTTCCCAACTATGTTGGGGTCGGCTTCCAGTCTGACCGGATGCAGCTGAATACCAGTATTTTACATGGAGCGACTGCCTATCTGACCTCCACAACCCAGTTAGTACTGGGTAATACGATACCCCTTGGTAAGAGTGGTTGTCAGACTTTTCGGGCCACTGACTACCTGTAACGTCTGTCAAAGATCTACAAATGACAGCCGGGACCAACAGCTTAACGTGCTTTCCGAGGCACGGAGGAAACTCGGTGTGTAAGGGTGGTCACCCATCCACAGACCAACCTAGGCAAGCACGACTTAACCTAAAGATCGACCCGAGCGACTATTATTATTTAGCCACGAGCTCCTGTCTTACTGATCTAATGCTCGAATTTGAACTGTAGTATAGGCATGACGACAGTATCAAAAAAATGCAAATCTATTTAGTCCGTCAGTTAGAGTATTGGAAATTAATGGACACGTATTTTTTGTTTTCGTAAATCAATGAATATTGACAAAAGATAAAACGCATCAAAACTCGGGAGTGGGGGCTCGTGACGTCAGATCTAGCTAAAAATTATACCTAGGCGTGACGTATTGAGAATTTTAAAAGCGTCATATCTTCGTCAATTTTGGTTTACGTAACAAAAGAAAAAACACGGGTCAAATATTTTTTGATAATCTAACTGACGGACTAATTAGATTTTTTTTATCGTCTCGCCTATTACAGGTGACTGCTTGCGAGGAGGTGGCGCGTTTAGGGTCCATGTGAGGACGGAGTAGCTTTTCATACGATTATCGACAGGCCGCCTTTTTACCCGATCGAGAAAGATAATGTGTTTATCAGCCTATCTTTGTTCCTTTGTGGCGATCTCGAGACCAAACGCGTGGACCGATTTTGATCATTCTTACGTCAATCGATTTGTGGTTATCTTGCGAGTGTCACTAAAGACATGAATTAATCAAAATTCCGCATGGCGACAACCAGACGCCATATCGTGAAAATAAAATAAAATGAAAGTCGACGAACTATGTTAAATGGGGTATCATTGAAAAGGTATTTGAAAATTACGTTTCTCATATCATTTTTAAGCTACTTTCGGAGGATGAATGAACAATACCAAGAACCGTAGCTCTGAAAGTAACTATGTTGTGGAGTTCAGATAAACGGTCGCTCCATGTAGAATACATTCAACTGCAACCAGTTATAATTTATTTATTTAATTAAGACCATATTAAATACCCATTAACATTCAATAGCCTAAATTTTAAAATAATAAATCATGATTAAATAAATAGTAATGACTAAATTAGCCACAATTGTTCAAGTGATTGAAAAAAATTGTTCATTGGCACAACACTGCTGTCTATGAATTTATCCTGAACAGGGTTTGTTTCCAATTTCATCAAAAACTTTTGGAACAGACTATATAATAAAACTGTAAGTACATGGAACAAGTATCTTTTTGGGACAAGCCAAACCACTGCAACTCCTGTGCGCCAGAATCAACAGTGGCGACCACCAGAAAAGCGCCGAGATAATGAAGCTCGACGAAGTCCCAGAGAAACAATTTAACTGTCTTGGATCCCGCAAAGAAATTAATCATGAAAGTATAGCGGAGGAGTAGGACAAACATATTTAACAAAGAAATTAATCGAAAAAAAAAAATGTTTTATAGAACAAGTATACTTATTTTATCATATAAGGCAGTATAGCATCGCCTCGCATGCTTGGCTCAACTTAGTCAAAGGGTTTACCAATAAATGTCTTTACCATCACATTATTTTTTATTTTAAATAAACTATTACAGGTACTTACTTTTAAAAGTAGAATATTTGCTATGAAGAAACGTTAAAAATCATTATTTTGTGATAAACTAATAATGATCTGGTTTTACTTACTACCATAATATCCTGTAACAAATGATCATAGAATAGAATAATTATATTTCCATCCAAATTATTACTAAAAATAACTTTACAAATTAAATTCAAAGATATTTTTAGTTGCTTCAACAAGCAACATTGACTCCACTATATCTATTCTATTTTGTTTGTCTACTTACAAATTATTAACTTTTACCAACTTAATTATTTCTATGATCAACTAATTATTTCTATGCTCAACTAATTATTTCTATGATCAACTAATTATTTCCATAACCAACTAATTATTCAACTGTACCAAATATTTATGAAATAAAAAGTATTTGCTAGAATATGTGTGTAGTCAGCCTCAAAAAGATGTAAACACCGACTAGAAGCCATTTGATTGTTTACAATTTGTGTTCCATAGTATTTTAACAATATTTAGTTAAAATAAGGTACCCAGTGTACATATTTTCTGACTACAAATTGATACATCATTGTCATCTGCCTGGCCTTTTCCCAACTATGTTGGGGTCGGCGTCCAGTCAAACCAGCGACTGCCTATCAGACCTCCACAACCCAGTTAGTACTGGATAATGCGATACCCCTTGGTAAGACTGGTTGTCACCCTTACGGGCCACTGACTACTTGTGACGACTATCAAAAAAGTACAAATGACAGCCGGGACCAACGGCTTCACGTGCAATCCGAGGCACGGAGGAAACTCGATATGTATTGGGTAGTTACCCATCCACGGACCAACCTAGGCAAAGGCGGCAACAAATTGATACAATATAATATAAATATTGCAGACAATGAAATTAATTCTTGTCGAAATCTTCTGTCATCTTTTTGAGGCTAGCCGTACATAAGTTCATTCTACCTTCTTATAACCCCTATAAACCTTCATACTAACCTCAGCTTTCTGCATCTTGTTTTGTTCTTGCAACCTGCTGAGTATATCCGCCATGTTGGTCTGTAGTACCATGCCGCCCATGACCAGTTCATCCAAGACTTGGTGTGCTGCGTCCGCGTGGAAGATCAGGTCCAGCTCGCAGACGTTCTCGAAGCATTTGTCTAGGGTTTCTACGAAGACCTGAGGTAGGAATTAAAATGTCAAATTTTATTTAATATCTATATGGCATGCGGCAGAACGTTTTTTATGTATTTTTTTAAACTAAATGAGGCTACTCTTGACTTAAAATAATAATAATATGAATATTTAGAGTCGAGGACTTTAATTGATAAGCCACTTTTACTACTTTTCAATTTTGCACTTTTATACATTCACAAATACGAATATTACTGACTAACCCAATTTGTATTACATGACTAAAATATGAATACAACAAGTGGCTCATCAATTAAAGTCCTCAACTGTACATGTATCAAAAGCAGAAAAGAATTAAAAGGCGTCAACATCGTTGTCAATGGGAAAAAGTGCCCTGAAGCCATTACCACATTGGATGACAATGTCGATTTTTTGATCAAGAAACAGGCCTCTGGTTACGAGAAGAGTCGACCAACCGTTTGGCGATACTATAAGGTCGGCACCCATATCCCATGGTTCTAATGTTTCAACTACTAATTAATTATTGTATTTGTCACGTTTGAGCTTTGTTTGAGGTATTCAGTACCCGCTAGCTGCTACTGAGAAATTCCCGATGTAAAAACCCATTAACACTTTGCCTGACCCGGGAATTGAACCCAGGACCTCATGCTTAGCAGTCGCGCTTGTGACCACTAGGCCAACGAAGCAGTTTTAAAAACATACATACTATTAGTTCTATACAGGAAATTCGCTGGATAATGGAAGTAGTTCCAGAAAGTAACTATGTAGTATATCAACTATCTGGTGTCTACGACACAAGCCTCTTTGCTTAGTGTGGCATTAGATGGCGCTGTGTGTAATGTCCAGCGATATTTATATTATTATTATTATATTAATGACTGAATTCACACCTGTATCAGATCCAGTATACCGAGTTCGCTCTCTGAAGAGTCGACACAAAACACAAAGTATAACGTGGCGTAGTGTCTGTAGATCAACTTGTAGTCTGAACCACCTATTAAGCTGGAATAAATAGAAAAAGTTTACCATTAATTAAAGTCCGGTTCATAATTTCAAAACTATACATATTTATCTGTCCGTCCGTGAGGGTAACAGTATAAATGCGTGCAAATGGCAAAGAAAACAAACAAGTAGCTTAGTTTTAAAGCTTACTTACCATTATGGAATAAAAAAAAATAAAAAAATCTGTAAAGCAGCATATCCGGGAAAGCAGATAGATTGAATACATACTCTTTATACCCGATACAAATTACAGCTATAAATAAATACACTTTATATAGGGTGACAAAATGGCCAGTCTTATCGGTAAAACCAATCTCTACTAGATACTCTTTGCATAAGACAATTACTCTGATATTTCTGCCGTTAAGCAGCATTGCTGTGTTCCAGTACTTACAATTTAAAGGTTAAGGGTGCCAAGAATTACAAGCATGTGAGATATCAACTTTGTCATACAATAGCAAGATAGTCTAGAAGCTGTCCCCTATGAGCCACCTGACAGTCCAACAACGTAATAAAAAAAAAAATTAATCCAGGAGGGACCTTTGAAATACAAAATATTTGTAGGAATATAAATAGGAATTCTCATACCTTCCTCCCTCAAGGAAATTGCACACATTGTCGTCCCGCTTTGAAACCAGTTGAAATGTCTCTTTTATTATCTGTTGCTGCATGTCTTCATTCTGTAACAAGAAGAGTCATAGATTTAGTTTCTTTGACTGTTAAAGAAGACCAAAAGGTACACAAAGTCCAGAATTTGCTGCTTGCGTTGAATAATAAACCTTATCTTCAATCCTTTAAAGAATAAATGAGAATGCTTGACTTTGGTCGAACATGATATTTATTGGAAGATTTACTGTTTTTGTTTTTACTAAGGATATTTTTTGTGTTTCCCAACTGGGATAATGGGTTGTGGAGGTCAGATATTCAGTTGCTACATGTAAAGTATCAGTAGTCAACTGCAACAGGTCAGCTGTAATGCTAAAATATGTATATTGTGTACGAGCTGGCACCATACATATTTTGGACGTAGAGTTGCAGACACCAGCCCGTTTTACAATAAAGCAAGTAGAAAAGTATTTAGTTTCCAATGAAACGGTAAATTAAACTAGAAATATTCATGGAATATTCCATAATAAAAAAAATTAAGTGATTGAGTTACTGTTTGAATAAAAACTGGTTGTAATACATATTTAAATAAGTTTAATTTTAAACTGATCACATTACATGTAGGTATTGGTTTAAATTTAAAAATAATGTTAATTTATGACAAGTATGTTGCTTGACCAGTTGTTTATAATATAGAAGTGAATGAATACAACATTTTGACACAGTTTCTTAGGTTCATATTAACGTGGATGACTTGCAGAAGAATATTTCTAAATAAGTTGACTTATTGACTAACGTTTTCAATAAAAAATTAAAAAATCGGGAACTCAAAACAACCAGTAAACATGGTAAATATCCCATTTTTAGTGTTAAAATTAATATTTCTAAGCTCTAAAAGATTTTTCCTGGACTACAAATTAAAACAATATTCTTATTTTGAATACTGAAATCTATGGTCAGTGATTAACTTTTCAATTACATTAGTTTTGATTGTTCTTTCATATCTTGCAAAAACTTAATTCAAATAATATGACATTGACCTTATCAAGCCGGGTTAATAGTGTGATAAAGTTGCAATATGGTGATTAATTTAAAATATGCTGCTTAGAGATTCATAACATGCCATTTCATTGTAATTCATCGTCATCTGCCTAGCATAGACTGGCATATGACTACAACTATGTTGAAGTCAGCTTCCAGTCTAACCAAATGGAGGTTGCTTCATGTAAAATACTGGTATTCACCTGTATTTTACATGAAACGTTGGGACACTTAATATCGGGTCCTGTCTGTCCTGTTGTCAAATTCTGGGCAGACTCAATTTAAATTGGCATCAACATGCTTAGAAACAGATTTTGGCTGGGGATGGCAGCATTAGATTGTAGTAATAGTATGACTAGAGGGCTACATGAGGAATCGTTTACCGATTTTTGAGTGTGTAGAAGATTATTATGTACTCCTCATTCGTACGATAACACGGGAAAAGATAAGCGAAACATTCTTTCAAATATTACATTACATGTTAATCGATCCCGATACTATGAAAACCTGTTCCATTTATATTAAAAAAAACTGCTGCGACCACAAACAGGCGTTTACACATTCCTTTGTACACAAAATAGGAGAAAAAAAAACTTTCACTCACAAAGTATTGGTAGAATTTCGATAGCCTCGGCTTCCCATGATTATTGAATACTAATATAGCCTTAATCATTGTGCTAATTAACTACAAACTTAACTAATTACTCTATTTTCACCTAATAAATTAATAAATCTATTGTAATCCAATCATCTAAGAAAATTATCGATTGTAATTAGACAGTGACGTTAACAATCTCGTTCGGAAATTAAAACAAAACACGCGTCACGCAATCGTCAGAACGTAGATAAAAAATAGTTAGCGCGTTCCAATATCCGCAAACACTTTGATTCAGGATTGCCGGCTAGTAGTGGAGAGGTGGAGAGGCGGCTTTTGAAGAGAATGCTCGCAGTGTCGGTCGGCTAAGCAATCGGCAATAGTGTTCATAATTTAGTGTAAAATTTCGATCCAATGTAAAAATTGTTACTGAGAAAAAATGAAATGAAAAAAGTGTGCGCGTGAGCGTTAAACTGATCTAGCAGTTTGCCGATTCAATAAAGTTTGACGGCAATCATCTAGCATACAATATGTTCATTGTTCACACTGATTATAAGCCCGACTAAAAGATCTGCAGGGTCCCAAAGTTGAGTACAATTAGACTCAAGTCAAATTAAAATTTAGTTTACTCCTGTCATTTTGGATATTTCCTGCATCAATAAGTATTATTAGAAGGAGGAAAATATAGTTTAGTTAAATTCGTGGCAATCATAGAGCAATATGCTAGGGAGGAAGCAAGAAGTGAATACCCGAACAAAATTTTCTGCCACTTTGAGGTAAACGTGCAGTACACTACATGAATTTTGACAATCACCCATCATCATCCTATTGCTACCAATGCGCACAAACAAAATCAACCACAGAGCACCTGTTCGCGACCCAAAACGATACACACTAGCGGCGATTGGTGAATGAACTAGTTTTGTATAACATAATTGTATGGTCAAATCACAGACGTTTAAAGAGTCTGTGGGTCAAATGGCCAATGCACCATGACAGCCCTCTGTCAAAGTGCATTGGCCATCATTTATCCCGGCAACGTTGTCTCTGTAGCCAACCTCTATGGTGCCAACAGAATCGGCATCACTCAAACAAATGAAATACCTTTAATAAAGCCCTCGTCCACCGCATCTTTTTGCAGCGTTGTATTGCAGTAGCGATGTAAACGCTAACCAGCTGCACCACAATCGCGATGCGGTCGCATGCTGTTCCTTGCTGTAAAGTGCTTTGTTTTGACCCGACCCAAATGTGCTCTGAATTCTGATCTCGGACTCTTTAGAAATTTATAAACTGGTGTGTCGGTCTAGTTACATCTTTCATAAAGCGTTATTTTTTCAATAGGTTTCAGAAAATTTAATCAATCAATCAATCAATCAATCAATCATTTATTTTGTGAAACATAGGTATGGTTACAGATAGTATATCGTCTTAAATGTGTGCACTATGTTTTGCCAATATTTGGCGTACAAAATGGCGGACAAAACTAACATAAAACAAGCATAAACAAGCAATTACAATTAAGGTGGCATGTCAATATTATTACATTAAAGAAAAACAATAATTCAATTTAAAATACATAATTATGTCGGTTAGGTAAACATGTCATTACAGTTTTAGATAAATACACACATTCCATAATTAGTCAATAAATACATTCAAAAGTGTTTAATTGGGAAGTCGGAATCGTCATACCTCTGTTTATCAGTAGTAAATTCAGTGATGGAGTAATAACATCTATCTAAAAGGAGTTTAAACAAAGACCTCTTAAAGGATCCCAGACACTCTTTATTTCGAATAGCTGCTGGTATACTATTAAATATTTTTGGCGCCATGCCCAGCACACTTTTGCCAAAGAATGCGGTTTTATGAGTGGTTACATGAATGGTATTCTGATGACGGCGAGAGCGCAATTTTTCAAATAAATGCAAGTTACAGCGAACAAACACTCCCATTTCATATATGTACATAGACGGTAGAGTGAGCAAAGAAAGTTCCTTAAACAATGGTTTACAACTATCAGTAGATTGTAATTTGGTAAACGACCGCAAGCATTTCTTCTGAGCTTTAAAAGCAATGTCTCTGTCAGTGGAGTTGCCCCAGAAAATGATTCCGTACCTAATGCTAGAAGCCACATAAGCATTATAAGCTATTTGTACGGTAATGCGGTTAACCGTTTTTGATAGTCTGTACAGAGCATACGCAAATTGACTAAGCTTCTTTGATAAAGCGTCGATATGATGTTTCCAAGTTAGATGACTATCTATAAAGAGGCCCAGAAATTTTGTGATGTCACTTTCAGAGATTACTACGTTACCATATTTTATATTCAGTTTCGGTTTATTTGTTCTTTGATTAAATGTCATTATTTTCGTTTTGTCAAGATTTACTTTTAGATTATTATTAACTAACCAATTTATTATATTTTTGAGATCGTCATTTATATCATTTTCAAGAATATTAATGTCATTACTAGAGAACAAAATAGTGCTGTCATCAGCAAACAAGACCATCTGATGTTTACTGACCTTAGGCATATCATTTATATAAATGTTAAATAATGTTATTAATGTTAATGTTTTAATGTTATTAATTAAATTAACTGTTTCGTTTTTGGATTTTTTAAGATTAGTTTTTGGATTTTTTACGACGTTATTTAATTTTTTTTGTGGACTCCAATTTAGTAGAAAATATTTAGTAGCTAAACAAAACCAAATCTGGCAACACTCTAATCTCGCGAACGCGTTGTGCTGTCGGCAGTAACCCGCGAGTGTCACAATAAAAAAAATCGCAAAAACTGAATGATAATTGTGTGAAATAAACATTTATTGTTAACTTTCAAGTTCTGTACAGTGTTAAATGTTTGATGGAAGCCTATTTGCGGGCCGCTGACGCTTCAATAACGAGATACAGGTCAGTGTAACTGAAGATGGACATGGTATATTTTGTTGTCTTTATTTGGGTGTTCTGAGGTTTCTCGCGGTGTCGCGTAGCTTATTATGATTCTCTGTATCTTTAAGACTCAACTTTGGTACCGTACGTGTAATAGAATCGGCCGGTTAGGTAAAAAAAAATCGGTTTAAATAGGGTAAGTACGGCTAGTTTGTAAGTCTCAAGAGTAAATTTGGAAAGTCGGCAAGTATCCCCGATGTACGTAGTTATTAAAACTTGATTGTTACTGTTGCCGCTACCGTTTCGAACGCGCCGGTAGAAGGTTATATCGCTGAAAAATGCGCACTTTCATAGAAGCGTGAAGGATTTTTAAGTTTGTAGGAATTTGTGAGAATTATAACATTTAATAGCATGTGTGAATGTTTGGGGTTCTAAGCGAATATATTACGTGAACGTGCTTGAATTAATTTACGTTAATTATAGAGATAGTTACATTAAGGCATAGTTTTCACCAATAAATTAATTAAGTTAACTTTTGTTGGTAAATTATGTAAAAGTAAACTGGAACAAAAACATTTTATATTATAAAAAAATAGATAACTTTTTGATTTAATCAGGTCTAAATTGGAAAAGAAACAGAAATGTAGGTTATGTTTTAACATTTACAAATTAATTAATTATATTAGATTTAATATATATAATTTTGCAAATATTTTGTACTTATTTTAGTCTTAACTTCCTTGCTATCTAACTCGAAGAATAAGCCTTAAACTAAAATCAAGATAATGTCATGCACTGTGGACAATTATTTTAATTCAATGCATACCTGCATACTCACCACAAAAACTGACACTCATCATCTGCCATTCATACACAATGCAGCTGAATTCCAGTATTTTAAACAGAAGACTGCTAAAACATAATAATGAATGCAAAAATAAACATGATCTAAAACTGCTTTAACCATCATCATCATCATTTTAGCCGAAAGACGTCCACTGCTGGACATAGGCCTCCCCCAAGTGTCGCCACATTGACCGGTCCCATGCGACTCGCATCCAGTGGACTCCCGCAACCTTCACCAGGTCATCGGTCCACCTAGTGGGAGGTCTTCCAACGCAACGTCTTCCGGTTCGCGGTCGCCACTCCAGAACTTTTGGCCCCATCGGCCATCCGTTCTGCGAGCAATGTGACCTGCCCACTGCCACTTAAGCATCAACATAAACATTAATAGCTGAGTACATTACTTTTGCAGCAATGCCACTTCAAAACAATCAACAGTTCTTTGATTGCAACACTATGATTACTATAGTTTAAACAAATATTATTATGTATTGTGTCTGCAATTTTTCAATTGTTTTACTCAGTTATCTATCTTATGGTTTATGTTAATGTGTTACATTCCTTTAATCCACACTAATTGAAGATGTACTATGACAACAAACGAAATCTGCTCATGTTCAAAATAAAATCCCGTGCACACTATGTACACATCTGTTTACCACCCTTAACAAATCATCGACACGAAGAAGAAGAAGGACTTCTATTGGTCCGCACAATGAGTCTGCTGACCAATAGTAGTAAAACGCTGAAAAATATGCAACCCTTTTTTTACGTTATCCTTTGTTTTACAAAAATTCTATTCTATTGTTTGGTCACCTTTTATTGACTAATAGGAATAAAAACAAAAGGACAAGGAAGAGAAAGTTTAGCGCTTCAGTAGCGGCCGGATGCTGCAAACAAAAAGAGCCGTATTGGTGGTAAGATTTCGTTCGTTGAGATAGTACCAACTAGTCTGAAGAGGCAACTATCCGACCAGATAAATAAAATTTTAACTTATAGTCTCGGCGCAAACGGGCCATCAACTACAGCCACCGGTAGCCAGCGACAAGCAGTTCACACTCTTTTTCATACATTTTGTTGAAAATCGCCGCACATGTGTGGCTGGTGGCGCCCACAGCCACCGGTAGCTGTGGTTGGTGGCTTGTTTGCGCCGAGACTTAACAGAAAAATAAATTTAGAATTTCTATGACCATGTGCAAACAAGCACATTTTATGATGTACTCAATGTGAAACTCAGCTTTACATCAAATGTCACAGACATTGCTGATACCCCATGAACTCAACCTCCAGCAATGATCGGCTTGACTGAGTAGGCAGCCAACTAGTCGGTCTTTTTGCGACGTTGCATCCTGATAGCATGTTTCTGAAAGATAATTGAAAACTCCGTATAGTTAAAGACGCAGCAAATACTCTATGCTAGTCTACTAGTTTATATGTCTGCAATTTTTCAATTGAATTTCTTAGCTTACGATGTTATTGTCACACATGATAGTCACACTGTTAATATGTTTACTCCTTGAATAGCAAATAAACGTGACTATTATTTACTTTAATTTGTTTTTCCAAGATTTAATCAAGAGTTGCAGAATGATTATTTAATATGTGGCATTGTACAATGTTTTCAAAACATCTTATAGTATGGCCATTTCAAAAGGCATAGTTAGTAGAATTCTCGTTGCTTATAATTATTTTTCGAGAGTGAAGGTTTATAAAAAACTTTTCCTTGGTCATGCAATTTTTTACATACAAAAAATAGGTAGCATAATATCACACCTGTGATTCTCAAAGGATTGGGCAGAGGTGTACCTAATAATACACCCACATTTCACCAGTCATGCTTAAATCCCATGTAATAGTAGACAGGCCATCAACTGGGCACGATTCCAGACTCCGTGGCTGTTACTGAGAAATTCCTGATAGAAAAACAACTTTTGCCCGACCTGGGAATCAAACGAAGGACCTCATAGTCAGCAGTCGCGCTTGCAACCACATCACCAACGAGGCACTCATATTTTACTTAGTTACTGCTAAATCATGTAATAGTTAACAGTTTCATGCATTTCTACCACAAAACAGCTGTAATAAAATACAAGTTTTATTTATGTAGATTGTAAATAACACAAACATGTAAATTACAAATACATAATATCATACATTGCAAACATTGTACTATGTCACTGATGTAGTGGTTACAAGCAAGTTTGCTTACCATTGTGATTCATTTAGCTAACTGAATTTAGCCAAATAAAGGCTGCTTTAAATATAACTGGCGAAATGCAGGGTGCCTAAAATGGCCGTTTTAGCAGAATCTTAATAAGAATCACGTTAAAATTTTAAATTCTTAAAATGGACTTTATGTTCAAAATCGTAAGGTCCATTTTAAGAATTTTAAATTTTTAACGTGATTTATATTAAGATAGTGCTAAAGCGGCCATTTTAGACCCCCAGATGTATTATCATATATGTGCCATCCCTTTGGGGGAAAAATTGATATTTATTTTTGTGAATTGGTTGGACGAAAAACACTTTTTTGACAAATCAGACTTTTACAAATTTTAAAAATAGATGTGTTTGGTGTGGTCTTACGACTAATCTGGGAAGAGAGAGCCGTTAAAAAAATAAAAACAGATGAAAAAATATGTTGTACTGAATACTTTGATAACTTAGCATTCATAATTTTCCTGTATCCAAATCTGACGAACTACGCGACTCTATTAAAACCTGATTTTACCCCAATATTAAGTATAGCTTGTTAACAAAAATAGGAAAAGATTGTTATTTAATTTTTAGTACTAAGTCACATTGTTAAGAAATTGTAACATTGACCTATTTATTTTCTATCATGGCAACTTTTAACAAAAGTTTTTATTCAGGCATAATCGACCACCCACCTTTAAATATTTTTTTGTCATGGCAACATTTAACTATAGTTTTTGCTCACTCATAATCGACTATCGTTACCACTAAAGGTAACGTTGTGTAAGGTCAGTAGCCAGCGGCTTGTGATGCTAACTGTAGTAGGTCAATCACCAATTCATCACGCAACCACCTGCTTCTAAATCGTAAGGGCGTGGGTACACAACAGGTTGGTGGGGGGCCGCAACGCTAACGACCCGTTCACGACTTCAACCGATGCGTCTAACATCAAGCGCCCGTGTGTAACGTGTTGTCTTGGCGTGTGTAGTGAGAACTGTCGCAAGTCGTGTCGTGGAAACTCGCAAGCTCCAAGCAATTTGCTTAGGGTCAGTTCACACCGAATTCAGAATACGTTGCACCATGCAGCACTGCGCCTCGACAATGAAATGTGTATCTTTTCGTGTAGTAAATAAAGTTTTGAGTCGCTCTGCGCGCAGCGTCGCGTCGCGTCGCGTCTCGGTGTGAGTTGACCCTTGGCAGTCAATATCGCATTACGCGTTGGTCCGTGGATGGGGGTCACCACCATTACATACCGAATTTCCTCCGTGCCTCGGAAGGCACGTTAAGCCGTTGGTCCCGGCTGTCATTTGTAGATCTTTGACAGTAGTTACAGGTAGTCAGTGGCCTGAAAGTCTGACAGCCAGTCTTACCAAGGGGTATCGTATTACCCAGTACTAACTGGGTTTGTGGACAGGCAGTAGCTCCATGTAAAATACTGGTATTCAGCTGCATCTGGTAAGACCGCAAGCCGACCTGAACATAGTTGGGAAAAAGGCAAGGCAGATGACTTTTCTTCTCTTTTTGAAGAACACTAACCCCTTGTGGGAAATCCTTCGTAACAAATACAATCAAGAAAGGAAGTGACCGTTTCGACTAATGATGGTGGGCGAGCCAAGACACAGATAAAACGCATTGCGGAACTACTTATCGTTGCTTACATTTCCTATGTTAAAAAAAACGTTGTGGACCGCACTACATTGTGTTACCAACCTAAGTTTTGGTTAACTCTGCGTTAATATTTCTTGACATTTAATTGTAGACGTAAGTAAGCTTAGCCTTTTTGGTTGGGGTCGGCTTCCAGTCTAACCGGATGCAGCTGAATACCAGTATTTTACATGGAGCGACTGCCTATCTGACCTCCACAACCCAGTTAGTACTGGGTAATACGATATCCCTTGGTAAGACTGGTTGTCAGACTTTTTGGGTCACGACTACCTGCGACTGTCAAAGATCTACAAATGACAGCCGGGACAAACTGCCTAACGTGCTTTCCGAGGCACGGAGTAAACTCGGTATTCTAGCCCCTCCATATTGAAAGTATTTAGATAAATCCGTGTAAGTACAGTGGGGGTCTTTTCCGCCTGATCAGTTAATTTTTTTTTCGCTTAAATCGTGCGGAGGCGCCGAGCCAAGTCTACTTAAAGTTTAGGCCTATTAGGAAAGCGTCAATTAGGCGTGCAAAATAACAATAACTCTCGTTTAGAGTGTGTCGTCAGTGCGCTCGGCCGATCGGTATCTTTTCATTCATTATTTCTATACAAAGTCAACGTGGCCGGGCTAGAGAGCGTTTCTATGTTGTAAGTGCAAGCAAAAATTAGCTTAGTGGTGATCAGGCGGGAGTGTCCTCGATAGTACATAATGAAATTCGCTATTCGTGTTTAACGTTTTGTTCTTCAAAACTACGCAGACGCACCGGTTGACGTAACATGACGAAACGTAAATGCGTCGATTTTAAAATTAAAAATACCCGTTTCGCATTATAATATTTTCATAATTTTAAGAATTTATCATGTCTGTGGATGATACTGATTGTGTTTGTTGCAAACAATTAACTAAAATGCAAATTGTAAACTGATATTGTATTTACGTCTACAACACCGCGTGCTCGTGCTAAAGCTCAAATTTTGACGTGGCTTTCACCATTATTTAGTGAATTTATTCCATGAGGTTTACGTACTACATTATGAATATTGTACTAAGACATAATGAAGAGATCTTCATATTTTGTCAAGTCATAAAAACCGCGCGAAGCAGGGACTGTTGCTAGTACATCAATAATCATGTTTACCTGCAATATAATATTAGAAAGTAGCTATCAAACACCGTGAATGAATTGACGTCCATGTATGAATAAATTTTATTTCACCTTAATAATTTATTACTACTTAGGTTAAATCAGCACTAAGCCCTCGTTCTCACTGGCGAACTTTTTTATCGTGCAATAGGTTTTCACCTTTCGGCTGAATGGTCAAGGGTCGAGAATCCTACTTAGCGTATTCCGTCAAAAAAAAGCGCATTGTTGAATTTTGCACTCTAAGTGCGTTGGAAATCTAGTGCAAGAGAACAATTGCACGCGCGGTCTTGGACTTACATACAAGACGAATAGCTGGGTAATATCTGACATCATACTGTTAGGCGTAGTCGGCTTAACAGAATAAAACCAGGCCAGGCTGGAGGGCCATTCGAAAATTCGGTCTAACCCCATCTATATTGTCATCTCGTCAAAACTCTTTTGGCACAGTAAAATTTTCCGGAAACAATAATTTTGACCGATTCATTCTCTCAGTGCGTCATTGATCATTCAGTAATAGATTTCATTCGAACATTTATCTTTCACTAAGCTGAAAATTTTTCGGGAATTACTGACTAAGCCATGAAAAGAAAAATTGGCACATTCTCAGCCAACGACCACACTAATTGACAACAGTATCAAATTTATAGATAGTAAGATAAGCATATCGTTTTTCGGGAACTTAAGACTTAACCATATCGTCATTTCGACTCGCAAGCAAAGACAAACTGACACATTCTCAGCCTCACTAATTGACACCAGTATCAACTTCAACCATATAATTATACATACTAGTATATAAATATATCATATGTCCGATGCCACACAAGCGCTCATCGCACGGACATAACGACCGCTGGCAATTGTTGTAACGATCCCTCGTTACGCTAACGACAATCCGTTTTATCGTTATATGTACATTGTACAAGCATTGTGTGTCATGTAATTATAGTAAAATACTTTTGTTATTTTTATCTACGTTGGACGCTCGTGGAGCGGCTAAATAATAAACGCTGCTCGGGTCGATGTACAGTCGTGGTCTTTTCCGCCTGATCAGTTTTTTTTTTTTTTCGCTTAAATCGTGCGGAGGCGCCGAGCCACGCCCCCTTCAAGTTTAGGCCTATTAGGAAAGCGTCAATTTTGGCGCGCAATAACAATAACTCACGTTTGGCGTGCGTCGTCAGTGCACTCGGCCGATAGGTATCTTTTCATTCATTATTTCTATACAAAGGCAACAGGGCGGGGCTTGAGAGCGTTTCTATGTTTTAAGTGCAAGCAAAAAATAGGTTAGTGGTGATCAGACGGGAGTGTCCTCGATAGTACACGTTAAGCCGCGCTTACCTTGGTTGGTAAAACCGTTGGTCCCGGCTGTCAATAAAATTATAGATCCTTGACAGTCGTTGAGTAGTCAGTGGCCCCAAAAGTCTAACAACCAGACTTACCATACCAAGGGTATCGTATTACCCAGTACTAACTGGGTTGTGGATGTCAGATAGGCAGTCTCTTCATGTAAAATATTGGCATTCAGCTGCATCGCCTGCTGGAAGTGGAAACCCACACTAATATCGTTGGAAAAAGATAAGCAGATTTTTAACTGTTGGTGGTGGTCAATGCTACTCCCTCGTCTGTATGAGAACAATAGAACAAATACCAGGTCGATCGATAT
Source organism: Xestia rhomboidea (assembly GCA_963853795.1). Classification (NCBI taxonomy): domain Eukaryota; kingdom Metazoa; phylum Arthropoda; class Insecta; order Lepidoptera; family Noctuidae; genus Xestia; species Xestia rhomboidea. The sequence continues at coordinate 3,133,259 of OY970783.1, forward strand.
GTTTGTACTCACAGGGCATTCTGCTATGTTATGACTGTGCATAGCTGATTATGTGTTCATACATATATGTTTGAACTAACATGAATATTGATTCGATTCGCCACTGTAGTGATCAAATAGAAATTGTTATTGTTTGTTTAACTTGACATGGAAGGGTCCACCTTGAAGATACTTGGAATACTTAGATCAATAATAGTCTGTTGACTATGTACATAATGTATGGCCTTATAAAATGGAAGCATGTTATGCCGTTGCGTTGGAAGGCCTCCCACTAGGTGGACCGATTACCTGGTGAAGGTTGCGGGGTTCCGCTGGATGCGAGTCGCACTTGGGGGAGGCCTATGTCCAGCAGTGGACGTCTTGCGGCTGAAATGATGATGATATTAAGCCGAAGAATGTTGTAACCAAGATTTTGTAACAATATTCTGATTTAAAAGAGTGCCCATGGAGTATCTTGCCCGTTCTTCTCCATAGAGATCTACGCTAGGGAATGGGCAACTACAGTGCTTTCACAGTTTTTATGTCTTGTGACTGGGATTGTAGCTACATTTAATTTAAACTATTCATCTGATTTTGATGGTTATGGTGTCAATCGATCCGTTATTATGGCCCGGGTAAGATAGGCTACATTTTAACCGACTTCAACAATAGGAGCAGTCGATTTTACCTTGTAAACCCCGAATTTAATTAGAGCGTGATTTTTCAGAAGTCGGGTTTTTTTGGTCAGTTACGTTTAAGTTCCATGTAATATGCGGCGAACTCTTGCCATCAACCAAAATATTAGCTCGAATCCAAACTCCGGGCTACTTCTAAGAAATTCCCATTATCACTTTGCCCGACCTGGATATGGAACCCGGGACCTCAAACTCATCAGTAGCGGTTGCGAGCGCTAGAGTTGCTACCGCTAGACCTGCAATTACCCCAAAAATACTGTCATACCAGCCTTTTACTGTCCCACTGCTGGGCAAAGGCCTCTTCTCATACAGAAAAGGCACGAGCATTGATCACCACGCTTGCTCAAGACGTGTTGGAGATTTTAGACTTACATTAATTTATAAGTCCAGGTTTCCTCACGATGTTTTCCTTCACCGATGTCTGTGATGTCCAAGATAAACTTAGAAAGTACACATGAATTGAAAAAGTCACATTGTTACTAGCCCGGATTTGAACCCACAACCTTATGCATGAGAGGCGAGGTCTTAACCTCTACGCAAATACAATTTTAAAGGTCATTTTTAAGTAAGCTCCAAATCCCAGGAAGGTTGTCCCTACATTCCTTATTATAAAAGGTCTTTGTGTATCTAAAAATGGGGTTACCACAACAATGCCTTTAGATGGTGCTTTTATGCATTTCTATCGAGAAGGACAAAATGTGTGACATAACAAAAGGCTCGTAGTTTGCGTAGCTCACAAGGGTCGTGAGGAATGGCAATAATCATTGCCAAGACTCGTTTATTTAAATTGGGTACTAATTGGACGCCTTTTGAACGTTGAAATTTTTGTAAGATCGTCACCAATCCCCATATTCTGCACAATGTGTTGCTGGGGAAGTGGTTCCGCCGCTTTTTCTCCGCAGCTGAAACACAGGGAAGTGATGAGGAGGTTTTGGAGGAACGTCTTTTGTATTTTTTTAAATACAAAATGATTTATTTGATTTTTGAATAAACACTTTTTTAGTAAGTATTTATGTTTGCAAGAAGAAATGGCAAAAGGAACATCATCCATCACCACTTCAGCCGAAAGAAGTCCACCGCCGGATATAGGCCTCCCCCAAAGATCCTCATGCACCGACCAGTCTGCACTGCTCATTCAACGGATCCCCGTAACCTTCACCAGGTCGTCGGTTTAAAACAGTGGTTCACAATCTTTCTTGGACTAGCCTACTACCACTCTGGTGTCTTCATTGTTAGCAAGGACCATAAGGTTCCAGATAAACATGGACACCGACAAAATTATATCTAAGGGGTAAATCTTTCGCGGGCCTGTGGACGGGGAGCTATGGGCTAGCTCGCCGTCCGTTCGTCTCATGACGACAGGCCGTGTCGACGGCGCGTTCGTGTTCCACGCGCGCCTCAAAGAGAGTCAGCAATAAGGAAGGGGTCCGGCAAGGACCGAAGCCAGCCGGGTCTGCGGGACTATTCGAAAGAGATACCGTGGCCCTCCGGGACCACGGTATCTCTTGTGTTCCGACACAAAGGGCGGGGAAGGAACATGGATGGGTTTTAGTCAGTAAAAGTCTGACACTCCCTCCTGCTCCGCCCAGAGCGGGAGAAGTCATTTGATGATTTCCCATGCGAAAAAAAAAAAAAAAAAAGGGGTAAATCTTTAACTGACACAATGCAAAAATTGGAAAATGAGATGAATTAAGATAGTGAAGGATACAAGAGCGATCGAAGTGAGTTCGAAAACTTTAGCAATCATTCATACAGAAATAGGAATAAGTTAGTAGAATTTGGCAAAAATACCTACTTATGAATACTACCACTTACGAATCTTGCAAGAACGAGCGGAGCAAGTTCAAAAATTTTAACAGCACGACTCTGATAGGTTTTTAATTAGGTCTGATTGAGCTTGCAAGATGCAAACTCAATCCAACCACATTTTAACCTTTCGCGGACCATATTTTATGCTCCTGCGGACTACCGGTGGCCAGCGGACCATAGGTTGGGAACCACTGGTTTAAAATAACAGGTTTACGGCAACTGAAAGACGCTACTAAAGGCGCCAAACTCGTCCTATTCTTGACTGACTCAATTTAGATTGCCAACGACACAATGGCAACAAAAAAATCCAGCATCTTTAATCAAATTTTACCACAATTTGTTTAATCGCCACATTTTCCTCCCAAGATCTTCTTCGCCGTTCGGTTATTTCCGCTTGTAATAATATTTTGTTAAACTGCATCGCAGCAGGCTTAATATAAATCAAGTTGTGCGAGCGCACGACGTCATTACGACAAATAACGTTGCAAATGTAGTGGTATATTATTACTAATTAAATGTCGCGCGGAGATGCAGTCTCTGCGCTTTTTTTTTGTCAGATGAGTTTAGAGATTCCAATACTCCTAAGAGGTTCTTCTTTCGGGAGAAAAGGGGGTAGGAATAGTAAATTGTATCATAAGGGAGCAAAATAATATTTTTACGGCGAGGGCGCTTTTTTGAATCCAGAGTGAAGTGAGGGATTCTAGAGTAGAATCCCGAGCGTAGCGAGGGATTCATTAGTAGAATCCTGAACGTAGCGAGGGATTCAAAGTACGTCGCCCGAGCCAAAAATATATTTTGCGCCCGAGTGATACACTCTAATTTTCATCACCCACTATGAGAAACACTGTCCCTTGAAGAACTCGTTTTTCAAAACAAAACCATGAATTCCTAACAATCCGTGAAAAATTAAAATTTTTTGAAAACTTTTTTTATTCAGCCGGCGTCACGCCTATAATAGGCCGTCGTACCAGCCAGTCTTTATTCAAACAATATTTGCGTTCGATTTCTTTGGCACTAAGATGATCCAAATTCAAAAAGTGCGCGGCAAAGATAATTGCGGCGCACTTATAAAGAGGATTAAAAACTCATTACTGCCCGCTAAAAGTTTCTTATAGAAAACACCACCTTTGGGCGCACTTAAAGGCGAACCAAGTCGTCCTTTTCGAATAGATGGGATGAAAAAATAATTCGCTGTCAGTTCTGTCAATATTCTGCCTCGTTGGTCTAGACGTCGCAAACTCTACTGCTAAGAATGATGTCCTCGGTTTTTCCACCAGAGACTCAGTAGCAGCTCGTTGTCCTCGAATCGGTTTGCCCTCCATAACTGGGGTCTTTAACATGACTTATGAAATGTGCACTTATTCTTGGCACACCTCTGCCTTTTCCTCTGGGCGATGCAGGTGTGATGTTATGTTATGTCAGTAAACTAAAGATCTTACTCGAATTTCAGAAAAACAACCCCACTGCCAAAAGCAAATAGAACTATACTTTTCCCAATTATCGAATACTAGCGGTCGTCACGCGGTTTCACCCGCATATTTCCTGTTCCCGTGGGAGTTCGGGGATAAAATATAGCCTATGTTACTCGCTGATAATGTAGCTATCCATTGCTGAAAGAATTTTTCAAATCGGTCCAGTAGTTTTTAAGTTTATTCGTTACATACAAAAATACAAATCTTTCATCTTTATAATATTATTAGTATAGACTAGCGACCCGCCCCGGCTTCGCACGGGTGCAATGTAGATATAGACCGTCCTCTTGAATCACTCTATCTATTGCTGAAAACTGCAATAAAATCCGTTGCGTAGTTTAAAAGATCTAAGTGTACAAACAGCGAACGACTTTTTTATACTATGTAAAGATATAGGAATATCATAAAGCTGAATTGATCAGCTCTGCCTCTTGTGTAAACAAAACACCTATAGATACATAATATTATGTTTGTGTTGTAATTTGTAAGCCATTCAGTTAATTGTCTCCCAATTTATATTGATTCGTGGTTATTAAACTGACCGCCGAGCGCCGACGGGACGACTATGTTGTTGTAACTGGTCGTTTATAATCATGCCAATATCTTTGGGTAAGTTGGACACATGGTGTGGACAGTTATTAATCCTCTTATTAAGGTTCGGAATAGGGTGGACATGAAAATGGATGGAGAGTGAGAGGAAGGCCGAAGAAAAGATGGATGGTGTGTGAGGAATGATATGAAAGAGAAAGGAGTAAATGATGCCGTGACGTCTGACAGGGGAGAATGGGACAAGAAAACATGTTGCGCCGACCCCGAGTAAAATGGGATAAGGGCAGGAAGACGGGTGATTAAGGTTCAGAATAGACTGTCTTTTCCGTTCGAGCTATGTTATTCTTTGAAACAAATTTGTAATTAGCCTATAATGATTTGACCCCTAAAATACAGGTCTAGGCCTAGTTTGGGAGCCTGCCGGGGCTGCGGGACTATTATAAAGAGATACCGTGGCCCCGGAACACAAAGGGCGATGAAGGAACATGGATGGGTTTTAGTCAGTAAAAGTCTCACACTCCCTCCTGCTCCGCCCAGAGCGGGAGGAGTCATTTGATGATTTCCCATCCGAAAAAAAAGGCCTAGTTTGGGGGTTAGGATCAGATGATAGGTGTGCTTTCTTATTGTGACTGGCTTGTAACATGTATTTTTGAAGTGTCAAATAAATGTTTTTATTTATTAATTTAATGATTCCTCTGTTGAGAACAAATCTACGGCTTAACCGCTTAAGTTCACCTCTGTGTCAGGGATTTGGTCGAAATCCACCACACTGGCTTTTCAAAGGGTAACTAACGGGACGTAATTAATAAGCCTCCGCTGTCCATTCATCCGTCCGTCCGTCTGTCTGTCAGCGGGCATATGTATCTCATGATCTGTGATAGGTGTCTACCTATCACAGATCATGAGATATAAACAAATAAATAAAACGTACAAATAAATTAAAAAATTAACGGGGGCTTGGCAGGTTTTCTTATGTATTAGTACCGAGATTGAGTTAAGTAGGTAAATATCCTACCTACTACTTCAAACATTTTCCAGAAAATTTGCTTTTTATTTCACACTTTGCAGGAATGACTCATTTCTCTAAAACGGCATATTTTGGGAAATATTAGTCATGTTACGTATTACTCGAAGAAAAACATTGCGTTCGTTGTAGCAAATAACATGTTGACATGTCGCTATCAACATATTACAATGTCAGATCTACAAATAAAGAATAATCTAAAATGACACACGTAAAATAGAGCTAATATTTACAACAGTCGTCGACTGAAATAATTCTGACGATGGATCAACAGTGGGAAGACGACCTTTACTATAATTATGAAAATGGTTAATTTTTAATCAGCTTACGGCAATTTATGGAGTCACAAATGGAATCCTCTTGCCCTTATCCCAATTCATTTGGTGTCGGCGCAGCATGTCTTCTTCTTCCATACTTCTCTATTACTCGTCATCTCAGCAGTCACCTCCTTTCTAGCCATATCATCGTTCACACAGTCCATCCATCGTTGGTCTTCCTCTTCCTTTGTTTTAAAAACGGGTCACAAGAAAACTTCCCTAACTTTACTCTTCATATGTCTACTCTAGAATACGGCATCATTTGGGTCATGGTTTTCCAATAGTTTAACCCAGTATAGGGTTCTTGAAGGCCACATTAAATATTTACCCAATAAAACCCAGTAAAATCGATGTGTTCTGGTCATCTAGTGCAGCGTTCGGAACCAACCATTAGTATTGCCAATACAACTAGTTATCCTGACCTGCTAACTCCAATAAATATAACTTAAATGCTCCAATTCCTTTGCGATATGATGGATTGACCTTATACACGCAATTTGTTTGATAGATTTAGAAGTGAACAGGCTCAGATTAAGCATTTTCCAAAGAATAGATTGATAGTCGAATAACATGAGGAAAATTCTTGAGGAAAGTTTTGGGTATGAATGTGGCTAACTATAAGAGTAGAGGAAGACTTAAGTAACGATGGATGGACTGTGTTGGATGATATGGCTAGAAAGGAGGTGACTGAGATTACAAGTGTTGGAGCTGATTTTGATTTAAAAGAGTGTCCATGGAGTTTCTTGCCCGTTCTTCTCCATAGAGATCTACGTTAGGGAATGGGCAACTACAGCACTTTCTCAAGTTATTATGCCTTGTGACTGTGACTGTAGCTTTGCTTTTTTTGTATTTTCGACTTTCAAAAGTGCCGTAATGGTCTAATTGAAATAAATGATTTGAGTTTGAGTTTGGAGTTTCAACAATTGAAGTCTGATTCTTGAAGATTCAGAAATGTCATCGTCTGCCTAAGTTGCTCCCAAATAGGTTGGTTTGGCTTCCAGTCTAACTGATGCAGATGAATAACAAGCGAATGAAGCGACAACCTTTCTGCCATCTTCAACCCATTCGCCTACTGCCTCTTGTCTGCCGGATAAAGCGCCAAAAACACTTTCCGAGCTCTATGTCTAAATAGTTCAGATTCCGAGAAAATCTACCATGACAGTCCAAATATGGAACTGTCGCAGATAATTGGATTCCCGAAATAATTGTGTCAAAATTAGACTAGTAACAAGCTGGATTACGTCATTACGTCGACGTCGTGAGTTACTTTGCCATTCGAACACTGCTGACATAAACCCGTAACTGGCAAGCATTACATTGAGCATTTCATCACCATCATCATCATCATTTCAGCCGAAAGACGTCCACTGCTGGACATAGGCTCTCCCAAGTGTCGCCACATTGACCGGTCCCGTGCGACTCGCATCCAGCGGATCCCCGCAACCTTCACCAGGTCATCATTAAGCATTTGCCAATGATATTCTGCTTCAGGCAGAACTTGGTCCGATTCAGCACGGTGCGACTGCGGAACCCCTTTTTTTTTCGGATGGGAAATCATCAAATGATTCCTCCCGCTCTGGGCGGAGCAGGAGGGAGTGTCAGACTTTTACTGACTAAAACCCATCCGTGTTACTTCATCGCCCTTTATGTTCCGGGGCCACGGTATCTCTTTCGAATAGTCCCGCAGCCCCGGCAGGCTTCGGCCCTTGCGGACCCCTTCCCTATTGCTGACTCTCTTTGAGGCGCGCGTGGAACACGAACGCGCCGTCGACACGGCCTGTCGTCATGAGACGGACGGACGGCGAGCTAGCCCATAGCTCCCCGTCCACAGGCCCGCGCCTACGGTGGCCGGAAGCCACCACGTGGCCCCCGACGCCCGGGGCGTCTCCCGCGGCGGCCGGGTGTGTGGATCTCTCCCTGTCCCGTTCCGCCACCTCCTTCGCTAGTATGACTGCTTCGCAGAAGGAGGTGACGGCGTCCCATTCCGTCTCGCTCCGGACCATGGATTGCACCAGGGCCGGGAGCGAGAGGTCGCCGCCGCCGATCGCTGACCTGCTCTTTGTGCAACTCCACCTACACTTGTAAGTGAGCCAAGTCCAAAGCCACTACCAACGGCGTTGCTGTAGCAGAGTTCTGGTTGAAACTAAATATGGGAATCACCGACACGACGAGGAAGTATGATCTTCTGTTTTTCCAATTTTCCCTCCGCCCTATGTTGCTGTGGGTGTCAAAACAATTGAATCATGTCTTTGGGAAACACTCACACGCCAAGCTTCATTGTCTGAGGTTTTCTGGTTGATCGCCACGGTAGATAATGACTTGTATTTGTGTTGGGAAAATATGGCAGAATAGGTCCACGAGGGCAAGTGATAAACTGACTGAGAGTGTTGCCACTTCCTCTCTGGAAGTCATAAAGGAGACTGTATTTCGGTTTTCAAAAAATACTGATCTTGTGCGTTCAAGAATAAGTTGCTATTGGGCCGGAAAAGTGGTGGAGTGGCCTATATTATTTCTCCTAATTACCAACCAACAAGATCTTAATCTGCTAAGAAGATGGTATGAAATAACGTCTATGTAAATATATAACCCCGTCGGGGATCCGAACAAGCGGCCGCTCACGTGCGCCTGAGCAGAAATAGCACCGGTTACAACATGACAACTGGTATTTTTGGCATCTTTTTATTATGAAGCGAACGCGGGATAATACGCGAATGGCGGAGTGCAGTAGAAAAGTTTCTCGTCTTGTGTGTAATTTATAGTGTAAGAATTTCTTCCGCGAATCCGGGCGGTTTTGAATTACGTAGTATTTGATGAAGTGTCTATTTTATTGATTAGGAGAACTTATGGTGGTTGGGTTCAGACCGCTGATGCTTTTTCTGATGGTCGTCTGTAGATCCTAGCTCAGGAGTTACTTTGGTTGGGAATATTGTGGCGGGTTTGTCAAAAGACCACTAATTTCACTAAGTCGTTTACTTCCTACCGTACAGTAGTTTTATAATCAATAACTTCCTCCCGTTCTTCAATCGATTCAGCCTGTCGCAGTTCACTTCTGGGCATATGCCTTTCCCAAACTGGGCCTGAACACCCTGCATTTCCACTTTTTGCAACCAGTCTGAACCAGCCAACTGTTGTAAGGTCGTAGGCTGATCAAACCCTAGGATTCAGTCCTGCCATTATATGACTGTCTTTGGGGATGGGCACAGCATGTCTTCTTCCATACATCTCAATATAAACCCTAGTATCTGACCATAGTATCTGTCACACATTTTATCAATCGTTAAACTCGACTCGACTCTCTCTTGTTTTGACGACCCGAATGGGGCGTTGCGGTAGTGAGTCTGTGCCTTACGTTCTTAGGGTCCCGGGTTCGAATCCCGGTAGGAGAAAATGTTGGAGTGATGAGTATGGACATTTGTTTCCGAGTCAAGGATGTTAGTATGTATTTACAAACAAAAAGTATCTATGTAGTATATCAACTATCTGCTGGCACTAGATGGCGATGTGTGTAATGTCCAGCGATATTTATTTTTTAACTTATTGCCAAGCCAATGGCCCTATTTCCACTGGTTCGATGCATATTTTTTTAACCCATCTTTAAGATATGTTTGGCTTTCAAAGTATCTACGTCAGAGTCGTCACACAAATATTTTGACAATTATTCATTTGCTAAAAAATGGTCTGAGCAACCGTCTATGAAAGTACAATGGCTGGGTTATCTATAAATATACTGTTTAATAATAGTTCTACCGATTTAGATATTAGGGTGCAACTAGACCGTGGTCGTTGTGACATAGGTACACGTATTGCGGGGCATTTGACGAATGGCTTATGAGGTTGACGTCGAAACCGCGCTTGCCTAGGTTGGTCTGTGGATGGGTTACCACCCTTTGAACACCGAGTTACCTCCGTGCTTCGGAAAGCACGTTAAGCAGTTGGTCCCGACTGTCAATTGTAGATCTTTGACAGTCGTTACGGATAGTCAGGGGCCCAAAAGTCCGACAACCTGTCTTACCAAGGGTTATCGCATTACCCAGTACTAACTGGGTTGTGGAGGTCAGATAGGCAGTCGCTCCATGTAAAATACTGGTATTCAGCTGCATCCAGTTAGACTGGAAGCCGACGCCAACGTAATTGGGAAAAGGCTAGACAGGTGATGACGATTCAATTTGACACGATAACTGAATCAACCGGGCACAAATCAATCGAATCAAATCTATTTACTTTCAAAGTAGTATTTTAAGCCCTGAAATGGGACGATATATCTAAGGAGCTGCGAAATCAATTCTAATAATGCTGATTGACAACATCTAATAAATAATTTTACGACTCGACAAGTTTACGATCTACTTGTCAGCGTTGTGTAGGCGTTTGTTAACACGTGTATAAATAATAATGAACAATTATGTTTGTTTGTCGGGGATTGATTAGTAATAATAATATGAACCTGCGTGCATACCACTCTTAGAAACGTCACAATTGATGCAGAATGCATCGTAGACTAAATGTGACTAAATGTCTCGCTGATGGTGGCGGGCCTACTGAGCCGTTCATGAAGGAACTGAAGTGATTGTCTTTGCTACGGCCGACTTGGAGTCAACATCACCTTCCCGCCCTTGTGCCATGTTACTTGAGGTCGGCGCAACACGTTTTTTTCTTCAATAGGCGAGACCTAAAAAAAAAAATTAATTAGTCCGTCAGTTAGATTATCAAAAAATATTTGACCCGTGTTTTTTCCTTTGTTACGTAAACCAAAATTAACGAAAATAAGACGCTTTTAAAATTTTCAATACGTCACGCATTTGTATTATTTTTAGCTAGTTCTGACGTCACAAGCCCCCACTCCCGAGTTTTGATGCGTTTTATCTTTTGTCAATATTCATTGAATAAAATTTTATTTATTTATTTATTATTTATTATTGATTTACAAAAACATAAAACACGTGTCCATTAATTTCCAATACTCTAACTGACGGACTAAATAGATTTGCAATTTTTTGATACTGTCGTCATGCCTATTCTCCCCTGTCAACCGTCTCTCAATCCATTCTCCATTTTGTTTGCAAAACTAGGCACATGCTGATAAACTAATTGAAAGCAGAAGCGCTACGCTACTGAATTGTAATAAATAACCCGATAACAGAATAGTTCCACTCTACTACTACGCCGTTATTGATACAAACTAACGACGAACGAGACTTATCAGCTGACCTTGGGCTGACAGTGGCATATTAAACCGACGCCGACGAGACGAGACGCAACGTGGACGTGTATACGGGGTTTAGAGTGCCTGTCCATGCCGTGTCGACGGCGCGTCCGTGTTCCACGCGCGCCTCAAAGAGAGTCAGCAAAAAAGAAGGGGACCGCAAGGGCCGATGCCTGCCGGGGCTGCGGGACTATTCGAAAGAGATACCGTGGCCCCGGAACACAAAGGGCGATGAAGGAACATGGATGGGTTTTAGTCAGTAAAAGTCTGACACTCCCTCCTGCTCCGCCCAGAGCGGGAGGAGTCATTTGATGATTTCCCATCCGAAAAAAAAAGGGTGCCTGTCCACGGGAGATAGTGGGAGGACCGGAGCTGTGCGAATTTTGACTTGTCATCATTATCCTGCCCTTATCTCAATTCATTTGTGGTCGGCGCAGCATGTCTTCTTCTTCCATACTTCTCTATTACTCGTCATCTCATCAGACACTTCTTTTCTTGTCATATCATTCTTTATACAGTCCCTCCATCGTTTCTTTGGTCTTCCTCTACTCTTATACCCATCCATTTGACTTAAATCTAATGTTATGCATGATTTTTTTTCATCACTCTAAACAAAGAAATAGCAAAGTGAAATTATTTTTTTTATATTTATAAAAAAAAATACTAAGATAAAAGCATTTGAATCTGCTGATTAGACAGAGAGATCCGGAGGTACCTTTCATGACGTCATTCGACATATCGACGTACTAAATCCATACAAAAATCTGTTTCTCTAGAAAGAGATAGAAACAAAAGTTTATTGGTTATTTTTGTGTTGTTTGGCCGATTTTGGTCTTGTTTTCACTTTTTGTCATTTTTATAGTTTTTTTTACATTCCGTTTCGAAATAAAATAAGAAAATATATGATAGATATTCACTATTGCATAAAGACCTCTCAGCTTCAGTAAATATGGATTAACGAAGAAGAAAAATCACACTTATTGAACTACAAAATTTACCGAGGTATCTATGCTATGCGATTCTCGACCCGAATCGATGATAAAATAGGTAGCTTTTTTTTTCGTATTTACGGAAATCGGCAAGTGTAAACCACCCATATTAAAACGCAGCCCGTCACGAACGCGCCGTCTCGTCGACGGCGCGTTCGTGTTCCACGCGCGCCTCAAAGAGAGTCAGCAAAAAGGAAGGGGTCCGCAAGGGCCGATGCCTGCCGGGGCTGCGGGACTGTTCGAAAGAGATACCGTGGCCCCGGAACACAAAGGGCGATGAAGGAACATGGATGGGTTTTAGTCAGTAAAAGTCTGTCTGTCCCTCCCGCTCCGCCCAGAGCGGGAGGAGTCATTTGATGATTTCCCATCCAAAAAAAAAAAAAAAAGTTGGAAACGCAGCCTAACTCCCTCGCTCAGCCACGGGGGCCTAAAATGGATGCTTTATTTATTTTTTGTCTTTATTTCATCATAACCTTAAAAGACCATTTTAAGAATTTTAAAATTTTAATGTGATTTTTGTTATGATTTTGATAAAGCGGCCATTTTAGGCCCCTTGCTCCGCTTCGCCAGTCCGCGGGTGGACAGTCAGCCTTAATGATAACAACCGTCCGTAGTTACGAAGCCAGTGAAGATTTCACCGACATAATAGTTGATAAGTATTATCTTCAGACGGGTGATGAACTTTGCTTTTGGGTTACAGGCAAAGACATTTAGATATACGTGGTTACTTGCAAGCGGCGTGTTTGTATGACTCGATGTATGAACGTGGATGAGGCTAAAGGAGTGTGGAAAAATCGTAGCAGGTGGCGTTCTGTAGTGTCTGCCTACCCTCATGAGGAATGGCGTGAGTTTATGGATGTAGTCTGAAGGTTGGTACTCCGATAGTGGCGTTACAAAAAGCGCTACAGCAACATAGTACAAAAAGGAGTACAGCGCCATCTATACCACACATCAAGAACCAACATGAAACTCCAAATAGCCATTGATGTATTAAAAGCGGTTGATACGGGACTTAGTCACAGCGTCTGGTACTAGTCAACTAAGTGATTGCCCGTAGTTGGCACTCAGTCGCGCACGGAACATCGTTGTGATCACACACCTCAATAATTTCAGTTTTTTTTTATAAATACGCATCAAAATGACTTCTTGTGCAGCTAAACAGTGTTTTAATAATACAAGGAAGAAAAATAATACACACGGGATTACTTACCCACGTACAGCCAAAAATGTTAATTTGTTGACCATGTAAAAAAACCTGGTAACAACTGTCGGGCAGTGGCCCACCAGACATAACACCCGTCTGGTCGGAGGATCCTCCCTTTTCTATGGGGGATGTAGAGCTTTACACCCTGTTCTTCAAACCCTATACTCCGATAAGTCACAGTGTGACCTTGGAGCCACAAAAAACGTCACCTTTTTCTATGTCGAAAATGACCTCTTTTCTCTTGTTACCATGCCAAAGTATCATCGAAATTGGTTTGGTAACAATGACGTAAAGCCACTTACGGAAATCGAATGTCCCAGCAGTGGGAACATTATAGGCTTATCTACACCAATATTAAATTAATTAAAGAGGAAATATTTGTATTTTTGTGTGTATGTTTGTAATGAATAAACACAAAAACTACTGCGCCGATTTCAAAAATTCTTTCACCATTAGAAAGCCAGCCATTTCAGACTTGTAATTAATATAAGTCTGAAATCGCCAACCCGTCTTGAGCAAGCGTGGTGATCAATGCTCGTGCCTTCTCTGTATGAGAAGAGGCCTTTGCCCAGCAGTGGGACAGTAATAGGCTGGTATTATTATTATTATTAGAAAGCCATGTCTTTACTGAGTGACATAGGCTATATTTTATCCCCGTACTCCCACGGGAACGGGAACTACGCGGGTGAAACCGTGTGACGTCCGCTAGTTATGCATATAGGTAATTATTAGGATGGTATTCATCATCTGCCTAGCCTTTTCTCTCAAATGTCGGGGTCGGCTTCCAGTCTAAACGAATGCAGCTGAATACCAGTATTTTACATGGAGCGGCTGCCTATCTGACCTCCACAACCCAGAATGTAAGAATGGTATTAGGAACATTAAATTATGAATTAACGAAAAGAAAAAGTAGCTATATTTTTCATAGGTGATGAGTATTCCGGTGCCAGTTCGACCGCATCTCGCATATTATGAATTTATTACTAATTATAATTTACATTTTTCAATAATTATTTTATCAACATCTTGAAGCATTGAATGAAACAACGGACAAAAGATTCTAAGGAATATTACTTTAACAAGAATTAGCTTTATTTTAAAAACAACACCTTTTGTATTGTAATGACAATCTGATGACGTTTACATTTTGACAGCCGCTTTGAAAAGAGTTGTTGAACGGCTCAAAAGTCGTACCAATGACAGTTGACAAATGACAGCTTGTTTCACTGTACTTTCTCATTTTTTGCAGCCCTCCGCTGCTTCGCGCAGTTTTACGACTAGACAAAACGTGGAGATTTCATAACACGTACATCTTCCGGAATAAATTATCAAAATTTAAGTGAAAACCGCTGCAAATTCCGTTGCGCAGTTTACAAGATCAACGCGATCTAAACGTGACTACGATAGACACGTGACTTTAATTTTTTTAAGAATAAAATTAGATTCCTGATTACCTCACCAGTGGGCAAATGCACTTCAATTCTAGCTTCATAAATAAGTTATATGTTACTAGGCAAACATGTCTAAGAAGCGATGTAATTTTATCGCGCTACGCGTTCCATTGACGCGTGGGTGTGTCATTTTTACTGCGTGTAGGTCAGTAGGCCAGCGATGTACGTCACGCGTTGCGAAGACGTCGACGCGTAATGAATTATGATAATTTTAGAACTGTTCACACGATGACCAATCAAGCTAAGCATAACCAGTATAAGTGGATCTCTTATTGTACTGGAAATCTATAAAAAGCAAGGCCATGTTAGGCCCGGTTTCGGCTATTCCGGCCCGGTTGTTTGTTGTCAGATTTTCATATGTCCGAAGAATGAAATGTTCGATGGATCGTTAGTCCGAAAGACGACATTCCGATATTTCGAATAAACTGCTAAAATTGTCCTAAAAGTCTTGCTAGCTATGAGGAGCGTAGGCCGAAGGCTGGCGGAGCGACGAAGACATTTGTGACAGACAGTGGGTATGTAATGTAAAATGCGAGCGTAGTGAGCGCGCGTCATGGAGTCGTAGCAAGTTCTAAATTTGCTTATATCTCGAAAACGGTGTGTCCTATCGCAAACATAAGGAAAATTTCGCCCCCTTTAAAACCACTCCTGCCGCGTAATTCTCAACATGCAGATAAAAAAAAAAAAACGATTCGTATTTTTAATGTTAAGTCGGACTGTTGAAATTCGGACGTATTTTCATGACCGAAGCATTAAGTAGACCACACTGGTATACATTGCTTTGAGATTGTAATAATACTGACGCAATGTGCCCAGAGAAATATAAAAACAAAACCTCTACTGACCTTTTTTTTTTTTTTTTTTTCGGATGGGAAATCATCAAATGACTTCTCCCGCTCTGGGCTGAGCAGGAGGGAGTGTCAGACTTTTACTGACTAAAACCCATCCATGTTCCTTCATCGCCCTTTGTGTTCCGGGGCCACGGTATCTCTTTCGAATAGTCCCGCAGCCCCGGCAGGCTTCGGCACACGAACGCGCCGTCGACACGGCCTGTCGTCATGAGACGTACGGACGGCGAGCTAGCCCATAGCTCCCCGTCCACAGGCCCGCGCCTACGGTGGCCGGAAGCCACCACGTGGCCCCCGACGCCCGGGGCGTCTCCCGCGGCGGCCGGGACGTAAGGATCTCTCCCTGTCCTGTTCCGCCACCTCCTTCGCTAGCATGACTGCTTCGCAGAAGGAGGTGACGGCGTCCCATTCCGTCTCGCTCCGGACCATGGCACGAACCAGGGCCGGGAGCGAGAGGTCGCCGCCGCCGATCGCCACCTCGAGGACACGGCGGTGCTCCACCCAAGCGGGGCACACCTCCACAGTGTGCTCCACCGTGTCCTCCGGCCTATCCTCACAATGATAGCACCCGGGCGTTTCCTCCCGCCCGATTCGGTGCAGGAACACCTCTACTGACCTCAGGTTTGAGTATAGTAATTATGAACATTCGGAATAATTAAATTTAGGAATTATGAAAATCGGATTAATGATATATATCGGAGTTGTTATATTCGGAATTTTGAACCATTGGGTTGGTTGAATTATGAAAATCGGTATTTTGAAATTCTGAATTGTGACTTTCGGAATAAAGTTTTTCGGACTTATGTAGTGTACCCCAGAAGATGACGTAAAGCGCATTTTACCCGCATATAAAATTGTCTTTCTGACAGCAAAATGCTACTGGTAGGTTTTTAGGTTAATTGTTATGTGAGAGATATAACGATTGGTCACGTGTTCGATTCAGTGTGTGTGTGGAATGTTATGAGTTGAGTAGGTCAATGTATTGTGCGTCGGGTTTACGTAACAACACGTCAGGGGCTTTTATAAAAACAATCGGTTTTCATTGATAAAGACTAGAATACCAATTAGTTTGATTTTTAACGTTTTTTGGTAGAAATTTGATTTTAGATGGCAACTTGCGGTCACACTTTCGCCTGGAATCTAGAAATAGGAGCCGACTGAAGATCCTTCTTTCAATACGCTGATTTTGACACCAAAGAATGCAAAGCTAAGTACAGGATTAGGCAAACCAAAGAGATTTATAAGACTTATAGAGCGGTAATTGGGAATATATTAAAACAAAAATTTTGATCCCGAACATTTTCGATTTTGACACACGAATGCTACCTATTGGATTACGATTTTCTTCGTCTTGTCCCGTCTATCGCTCGTAAATACTTGAATGACTTTGAGACAAACCTTTTCTTTAATGCCCTCTCGCAGCTAACCAACCTATCCTGTGCTATCCTGGACTATCCTTTGGGTGCCTTGAATATAAGCCCTCCAGCCTTGGGGATGTGTGGACCCGCTCATCTCAATATAAACACATTTTCGCGCGAATTTCTATGGCGAATGCGTTCGGAATAATTATAGACTTGACCTCCGAACCAGTTTGTCCAAACCTGTAATAGTCTTACATCTTTAAAAGTAACGACACAATACCGCACGAACTTACATGAAGACTAATTATTTAAAGGTGAACTGCTGACATTTACTTGTATAATGTATATAAATAGAATACATATTTAATTTAACCAAAGATTTATCTTTATTTAGGAGATAACATACATGCGCGCGTTGTACGATTCTGTGTTGCCATAGTAAAGTAGTTTCTACCATTTTGGTAGCTTTTTCATGGGATTGGTGGAAATTAAAGTGGACGTTCCACTCGATTAAAATAAATTACAAACTTCAATTAAGTAGATGAAGAGTTTTATTTCTTAAATAGCCTTTCACGGTTTTTGTAGCTCATTATAATTGTGATTCGCTTAGTTATAATGTAATCAAGCGAAACGTTATTGATAAAGTTAAGATATTATCTAAAGACACAAATAATATCATTGAAGCATATAATTATATATGTAATCCTTCGTTTATCAATTTTAATTGACCTGAATGATTCCTGATAATACTAATTGATATTGATGATAACATTATACGTTTTCCAAACTATAACTATGTTGGGGTCGGATTTCAGGATTATGCATGGTCCTGAGTCCCGATTGAGAACATTTCAATAACAAAACGAATGGAAATTCGAAGGTTTTTAAAACATAGGGCAATAATTTATTTGGTACTTACTTACCTACTGTATGACGTTAATTCTGATTTGACATCGGTAAAGTAAAGGCTTATTAGCCATCAATACGGATGGATATTGTAAATTAAAATATGTATTTGACAAAAACCTAGGATATCAGAAAAAAACAGGCAATTATACATTAAGGTGGATGCTCCAGGGTAGCCCGCGAAATTCAAATTTTCTTACGTTTTTTGCAATTTGCAGGCCAGTGTCGTGAATGACTTTTTCATGAAATAGTCATTCTTGACAGTTACATGAACTGAATATGAATGTTTGATGATTTTAATGATTATAATTCTGTAACTACATACGTCTTACAGCTGCGAATCATATTTTAATCAACATACAACCTGACACTGACCTGCAAATTGCAAAAAACGTAAGAAAAATTAAATTTCGCGGGCTACCCTGGAGCTTCCACCTTAAGCTACTACAATCTGTCTTTCTTTATTAGTTTTTCAACATCGCTAAAATTATGTTCAAGGCTGAAGTTTCGAGAAGCATGGTGGACATCTGAGCTTTCGCATTTAAAATATTAGTATGGATATTATAATGTATGGAATGTTCATAAAATACTTGACCATAACAAGTAACATATGCAAGCATCCTTTATCACATATACGGCCCGATTCGAACCCGCGACCTCGCGGTCACGGATGAATCAATGCCGCTACTTGTTATTCAACAGATGAACACATTACGATATGTTACGCGTATGTTTGGAATGAGAGATGTGGACAGGGTTTTTGATTTGACTTGTGTGAAAACGAATTAAATAACTAGATTTTTTTCTTCGGTCATCATCAGCCTACAGCAGTCCACTGCTGGACATAGGCATCTTCAATCGCACGCCACTCAACTCAATAGGGATGATGACTGACTAAAACAAACATGATTCTGTCTAGTCCGTCAGTTAGATTTTCTAAAAATATTGGATACGTGTTTTTTGTTTTATCAAATTAGTAAAAATTTACGAAGATAAAACGTGTCATGGTGGGGGCTTGTGACGTCACATTTGAGTAAAAAATGTACTCAAATGTGACGTCACACGAGTTTTCGACGCACTGTATCGTCTTAATTTTTTGTTTACGTGAAAAAAGAAAAAATATGTGTCCAATGTTTTTTGGAAATCTATCTGACGGACTAATTAGATTTTTTTTTTGTCATCTACCCTATTCTTGGCAACTCTCATCCAGTTGCTACCAGCGGCCCTACTCCCTGACGCTTCGTCCGTATATTCGGATCTATCTGTCTTTTTCGCGCACGTCAGCAGACGAGTGCGAGTGAGAGAGACGGATAGATTGGCCTTGGAAACCCTGCGAAGATCATCGCTCCACCGAGCCTGAGGGCGTCCTCACGTTTGCCGGTTCGCGGTCTCCACTCAAGAACACGTCTACCCCAACGGTCATTGGTTCTACGGCTTATATGGCCGGCCTATTGCCACTTCAGCTTACTTATTCTGTGAGCTATGTCTACAAATCTGGTATTTGGATCACCTCGTTCTAGATGCGATACCTTAGAGAGACTCTAAGCATAGCCCGTTCCATAGCTCGCTAAGCGACTTTGAATAGGCGAGACGACAAAAAAAATCTAATTAGTCCGTCAGTTAGATTAGATATGTTTCTACACGGTGATGCGGAAACAGTGCGCATCTCTGGTCCGTAGGGTGCGAGGCAGCGCCAACAGCATCCTGTCTATGATTGCAAGTAGGCTTGATTGTGCGTTTGTGAACCACTGCTGCAAGGTTTCAGCTGGGCCTGTCACCTTGCAGCAATGATGTCACAATCTGTCTCTATTCTTTTGTTTTGTTTGCAAGTGTAATACTAACAGTTTGTAAGTATATTGTTACTAACACTATGAGTCTTGTTGCTCGAAATAAAATGATTTAATTTCATTAACAAAAAATATTAGACCCGTGTTTTTTCTTTTGTTACGTAAACCAAAATTGACGAAGATATGACGCTTTTAAAATTCTCAAAACGTCACGCCTAGGTATCATTTTTAGCTAGTTCTGACGACACGAGCCCCCACTCCCGAGTTTTGATGCGTTTTATCGTCTGTCAATATTCATTGATTTACAAAAACAAAAAATACGTGTCCATTAATTTCCAATACTCTAACTGACGGACTAAATAGACTTGCAATTTTTGGATACTGTCGTCATGGCTATTTATGGACCGGCCGTACTCTCCATTTAATCTAGCCAGTTAATTGCCCATAATTTCCTAACGAGTAAATTCGCTCCACTGATTAATTTCAATAATTTGATACACCATGCAACTGCATTTTACCATAATCATCAGCGCAAATTATTCCTCAATCGCTTTCAAAGATAATCTCTACCAATTTTGTGAAAACACGTAGGTTGGTTGCAAAATTGTCAACATGCATAATTTGTTTACATGTTTGGCACGCAAACATGTATTAATACTAAGTGTTTGTAGACAAACGGTTTGTTCAGGTAGTTCGGTCAATATTAATCACATAACATCACGCCCGGAGGTGTACCTGATAGTACACCTACCTGCCGGGGCTGCGGGACTATTCGAAAGAGACACCGTGGCTCCGGAACACAAAGGGCGATGAAGGAACATGGATGGGTTTTAGTCCGTAAAAGTCCGACACTCCCTCCTGCTCCGCCCAGAGCGGGAGGAGTCATTTGTTGATTTCCCAACCGAAAAAAAAAAAAATAGTTCACCTTCATTTCGCCAGTTATGTTTAAAGTCCCATTTTATAGGGGGCGAGCCTATTGCCATCAACCGGGCACAAATTCAGAACCCTGCTACAGAAAAAATCCTGATGGATAAACCATATAACACTTTGCCCAACCTGGAGGATCGAACTTCATGCTTGGCAGTCGCGTTTGGGACCACGAGGCAGTCAATATTATTATACAGCTAAAACAACCTTTTTTTTGGATGGGAATTCATCAAATGACTTCTCCCGCTCCCGCTCAGACTTTTACTGACTAAAACCCATCCATGTTCCTTCATCGCCCTTTGTGTTCCGGGGTCACGGTATCTCTTTCGAACAGTCCCGCAGCCCCGGCAGAGCTAAAACACCCTTGGGACTACAAACATCATCTGCCAAGCCTTTTCCCAACTACGTTAGGGTCAGCTTCCAGTCTAACCGGACGCAGCTGAATAATTGTAAGTTACATGGAGCGGTTGCCTATCTGACCTTAGTTACTAGGTGTCTTTGGGAAAAGATACCTTGACCGTTGAATCGAGCGTAAGTTTTCTATGACCTTTTCAATAGTTTTCATTTTGCGGGGCAATTGCGTAATATACCGAAAAATTCCAACAGACAGATGATGGAGACATCTCAGAACTGTCAAACTTGGTTATTTGGATGAGCTCGTGGCTAAATAATAACAGCTCGGGTCGATCTTCAGGTTAAGCCGCGCTTGCCTGAGCTGGTCCGTGGATGGGTGATCACCCATAACTTACCGAGTTCAAAGCACGTCAAGCCGTTGGTCCCGGCTGTCATT
The DNA here is from genome assembly GCA_963853795.1 of Xestia rhomboidea. NCBI lineage: Eukaryota > Metazoa > Arthropoda > Insecta > Lepidoptera > Noctuidae > Xestia > Xestia rhomboidea. The sequence goes on from OY970783.1 coordinate 3,154,570, forward strand.
TTTAGATTTTTGACAGTTGTTATAGATAGTCAGTGGCTCGAAAATCTGACAACCAGTCTTACCAAGGGTTGTCGTATTACCCAGTACTGACTCGGTTGTGGAGGTCAGATAGACAGTCGCTCCATGTAAAATACTGGTATTCAGCTCCATCCGGTTAGACTGGAAGCCGACCCCAACATAGTTGGGAAAAAAGGTGAGGCAGATGATGATGAAACTTGGTCATATATTTCAAACTTGAGCACTTGTTTGACGTTTCTAAGGTGTCTTGTAAACTTAATCTTGAGAGACTTCACTTAACTTAACTTTCCTTTCGAGGTATTCCTCAGAGCACCTATTTTTAAACGCAACCAACTGAGCGCAACTGAATTATTCCTCGAGGCGCAACCATAAGTTGCGCTCAAAAGTCTTCCTAACTTTAACTTGTGTGTTATTATTGCTAAACGTTTCCTTCTCGGACAAGAAGATAAGCTTAGAGGAAGACCAAAGAAACGATGGATGGACTGTGTGAAGGATGATATGGCAAGAAAGGAGGTGTCTGATGAGATAACGAGTAAAGGTGAACGCACACTTATCAGAGCCGAAGACAGCGAAAGAGCCGAAAGAATCGAATTTTAGAATTGCTTGTATGAAATCCTATAAAACCTCGCACACTTATCCGCGTCGAATCGGACGAATAGATAACGTTATACGGATGAGAAAATGTTTCTTTCGGCGCGGATAAGTGTGTGTTCACCTTAATAGAGAAGTATGGAAGAAGAAGACGTGCTGCGCCGACCGCTAATGAATTGGGATAAGGGATTGCCCTTATCCCAATTCATTTGCGGTCGGTGCAAAATGATGCTTTCTGCTCGGACAGACATTGATTTCAGTTAATAATGTATTTTTTTTTTTTCAATTGTTACAGGTATGGATCTCCATTTCTTAAGCCAAAAGTTTTGCGAAGATCAAAGGAAGGTTTCAGGAGGAACTAATAGACTCAATGGACCTAATTACTTGCAAATTATGTTGGAAGTAAGTCAGTTATCTTTTATCCGTAGAATAAAATCAGTCAGTCAGTCAATCTTTACCAGACTACGGCGAAGCCAAAAAGAAGGCTTAAGATTTTAGCAGTTTATGTATGTATGTTTGTATTTACGTATGTTCCTCCGTAGCACCTTAACTATTCATCCGATGTTGATGAATAAGGTGTCAATCGATTCGTTACTATGGCCCGGGTAACATAGGCTACATATTTAAACCGACTTCAACAATAGGAGGTATCGATTTTACGTAGTAGTAAACCCCGAATTTAATTAGAGCGTGATTTTTCAGTGGTCCGTTTTTTTTGTGGTAGTATACTACACAATTCTATTTGTACTAAACAGTTGTTTAAGTTAGACAGATACTAGTTTTAAAAGTAGGGACGAATGCGCCCAAAATAAACTTGTAGTTATAATCATAAATCATACCGAAAGTTATCAGATAACCTTTCATCATCTGAATAGCTTTTTCCCTACTAAGTTGAGGTCGGCTTCCAGTCTAACCGGATGCAGCTGAATACCAGCAGTATTTTATATGAAGCGAGTTTCCGTCGTACCTCCACAACCCAATTGCTGGGTACTTAATAACCGTTTGGTAAGACTGGTAGTCAGATTTTCGGGCATCAAAAAATCACCCCAAAGAATGGATGGAATTTGCGAATATTCATGTTTTCCGGATTCAGGCAACTATCTAACACGAACTTTGTCGATTAAAATTCGCCAAAACAATGGTCTAAAATGTAAAGAACTTCAAATCTAGGTCAATCGATAGTCTAGTTTTAAATTGCATGGTTCCGTATCTAATCCGTTGACATCAATTAGGTTAATAATCTGGGATAAGCGAGCAAATATAGCCGACCCTGTTGGTTTTTTTGAGGGTAAAGTTCCCTGGGGTGTGATTGAAAGATTATTTATTGAAAGAGACGGTTAAGGATTGAAGTTTTTTTTTTGCTTGCGTACCTATTTTATTATTGCACCTACTGAGATGTGGGGGTACCATCATTTGCCAAGCCTTTTCCAAACTATGTTGGGGTCGGCTTCCAGTCTAACCGGATGCAGCTGAATACCAGTATTTTACATGGAGCGACTGCCTATCTGACCTCCACAACCCAGTTAGTACTGGGTAATAAGATACCCTAGATAAGACTGAGTGACTACCAGCCCGCGTAGCATGACCACCGTAGACACGAAAGAGAATCGACAAATCTTTTGTTCATCTGTCATTGAATCGACAAAATGACAGACGAACAAAAGATTTGTCGATTCTCTTTCGTGTCTACGGTGGTCATGCTACGGGGGCTGTAGAGACTATCAAAGATCTACAAATGACGTTTGGGGGTACCATTTTACGAATTTTGTCGGATGATAAAATCCAACACCTAAACCGGGTAAAAAACCAACACCATCAGGTGTTGGTTTTTTACCCCTTCACAAAAGCCAGAAATTCCCATTTCCAGGGGATCCTACGCTAAATTGGTGGTATTTATATTCTTCCCACCCAAAGCCTGTGTGCTCCCGACGACTCAGAAGGCATTGGTCTTGTGACAATGTCCAGACTTCTCAGTCTGATTTTACTAATTCTGCAAGCAATGTGGCTTTCTTTTTGGGTATCCTGAATTGGGATGTGGATGAATACCTGTATTTTATATGCAACTTTGACCTCTACGATGACCCATGGTAAGACCCGTTGTCTTCCGTAACATCATCGAAGAACAAATCTTAGAGCAAAAGCATAGGCACTACAAAAAGTACTACAGCTACATTGGACAAAAAGTACTACAACGCCATCTATGACAAATATGATGAACTAACTGCGAAACACGTCAGAATTCCTACATCGCGCAAGTAAAGTTATCCGCGACATATGACTACATAGAAGAACCCGACAACAACTGTCGGCAGTGGCCCACCAGACATAACACCCGTCTGGTCGGTGGATCCTCCCTTTTCCACGGGGTATGAAGGGCTTTACACCCTGTTCTTCATAACCCCCAAAGCACCACAAAAAGCTTACAGTAATACACAAGTATGAACACTGAGTATACTTACACATTTCGATCTTCCAAATGATTTCTTCTTCGTCATCTTCATCGCGCTTCGTCCAGATCTTGCACAAAACTTTGAAGAACTTGGCAGCAATTGACGACATCATTAACTGTATCTGTCCTTGTCACGCACTTATTAGTCCAGAGTATCCCACAATTGAGCAAAAGCTGTTTTTTCCTAATATGCCTTCGATTTTGGGTGATCGTTGCCAAATATCGCACGAATTTCGATGATACTTCCTACACTAATATTGTAAGACCAGGTAATAGTCTTCTCTTGACCAAAACTAGACCGTTCTACAAATATTTTTGGCTACGCGATTGCCGAATTTGACAAGCCAATTAGGTTCAAAAGACTTTGAAATCGCTCCAAAAACGTCTTTACATTTGGAAGTTAGAACCGTCACTCATTTCGTGTCACCATTATCACGACAAAATGACAACTGCCTTCAAACAACAATACATCGTTTTCCTGCAAAAGTAACGTTTTCTCTGACAAAAAACATCAGAAAAAAACACATGCAAATATGACAGGCCTTTTTATGTCAATCTCGTTTCAATTAGAATGCGATAAAAAGCTAATCTGATCTCGACAAAGAGCGGGAACAATTTGCCTAATGGAGCGTTCGAATTTCAAATTGGAACTGAATAAAAACGCATCCTTCCTGCTTCCGTATTGGTCGGTTCGTTTTTCCCGCGTGTTTTGTGTATAAAACGGTGATTTGTGACGTAGGGTCTTCAGTGTCGGGGTGGCAGTCATCCCCTCAGGTTGTTTAGTGGTGTCTCATTTGGATTGCTCACACTGATTTAGCCCTGTCTTGGTAAGTTTACTTTCTATTTCATTTATAATTAAGCATAGAAACTTTTCTCCGTCAAAAAGTTTTGTAAGTAAATCCTGAGAATTGGTATCATTAAACAGTTACGCAATAGTAATCATCATATATTCAAAAACTTTCTTGATTTGGTAGAGAAAGTGAATACATTTCGGACCAGCTTTTGAAGGCCCACTTAACCAAAAAAATCGAAATGCCAATAGGCCAATAACTACAAAAATCTCCTCGATATCCATTCAGGGTTTACAGAAAAAGGAAACTTTAATAAAACCAAATAGTTAGAAACGCTCATAATTTATTTATTTTGCCGCAAAGCGCTAGTCTTCCAATTTACATAAACTTACTAGTAGGAGCCAAAATGGTGGTCTCAATAGCTGTGGCTAGTAGGAAAGACATTGCAGTCATTCCCCTGCCAAGGTCTTGATGAGTTTAGCGTTCAAAATCGCTTTTTGAAGTTCAGGTCTTAAGAGTCAAACTCAAACGACATTTTCAAGGTCTAAGTGATCTGGGTCGCGGATCAGACGATTATAAAGACTAGCTAATTTAGTCAGTCTCGAAGCAAACTGAGGTTCTGGAAGCCGCTGATCTGATCAAAATTTGCTCAAGTATTCTATATTCCTAACATTTTGAAGATCATAAAATATTTTTTCTGAAATAGAATTTGTTAGTAGGTTTACATAAGATTCTTCAGTCACCCATCTTTATGCAGTCGTAAATTAAGATAAGCTGCGGTTGATTTTGCCCAATCACTCCAGTGCTGGAAACATAGGCTGCAATGCCATGCCTCTGACCCCAATCCTTGACCCTGGTGACTCTCATCCATCTATAACCACTTAACCAGCCTTGTCTTACTTTATTTATTCTCCATACGTCACTAAATTCTTAAGTTCTTGTAGGTCACTATTGCTTTATCGTAAGTTACGTGAATGACCGCTGATGCCGTGTCAAAAACATTGGTTACAGTCAAACGAGAATGGACCTAAGTGATTATGAGAAAACAATGGCATTTCTCATTGTTCTTTGCTTGCGGCTTTAAAAACTTCTGTTACGTAGCAGTCTTTAGAAAACAGTTTCAGATTTTACCGTATGGACTTCTAGTGTAGTAATATCAGTTATTTCAATTAGAGCATTTAGCTCTTCTATTTTTGTCGTGTCTGAAAATATTTTACCTAGTGGCGGATGCAGAATGTCATGAACAGATCTTCATCTCAATTCTACTGGGTCTTACACTAATGGGTCTGAGTGAATGATTCGTCTGGGTATCGTGTTGTCTAGTAGCTGGGTTATAAGCAGTTGGTTCATGTAAAATACTAGTATTGGTACATCCGGTTAGACTGGAAGCTTACCCACACACGTTGAGTAAAGGCCATGCAAATGATGATAGATATCCCACTGAGCCCTCCTCCTCTTTTGGGCCAATTGCAGTCCACTACCAGTCAAAAGGCTCTCTAAAGGTCACAACACCCAGTTCTCCAGCTTCTGTATCCAGCCTAGCCTGTCCCAGTTGCCTTTTTTGAGGTCGTTGGTCCATTTATCTCAGGATGCCCTACATTTCTTTTATTCACTTTAGCGGTCACTATACGAAGGCCAGTCTTCAGCAGGCCTTTCCTTACGATGATTCATGGAGTCCTTACTGGCAAATGGCATTCTGGCATTCTAGTCACGTTGTCTCCGACTTGTATATCAAATGATGATCTTCTAATGGCATCATCAATACTTGTAGTTTGTCAAAACAATGGCTCGTAAACATCATGGGTGTCATGTGATCCGCAAATATTGCTATTTGTTATAACGATTTGATGTCGGGTGTCGTCTTCATACGACTTTGGTTGTGGGGTATGGTTTCAGTTGCATTTTGCTTTTGTAGATTGACGATTATTTTAAAATGTTTCTATTAGTTTCGAAGTATCTCTATTAGTGACGACCCGAATGGCGCAGCGGTAATGAGGCTGCCTTACGTTCGTTGGGTCCCGAGTTCGAATCCCGGTAGGAGCAAATGTTTGTATGATGAGCATGGACATTTGTTTCCGAGACATGGATGTTTAAATGTATAAGTATGTATTTACAAACAAAAAGTATCTATGTAGTATATCAACTATCTGGTGTCCATGACACAAGCCTCGTTGCTTAGTGTGGCGCTAGATGGCGCTGTGTGTAATGTCCAGCGATATTTATTTTTATTTATTTATCTAGAAGGCGTCCCTTTAAAATTGTTGTGCAAGGATCTTTCGAGAGTGGCAAATCAGAACTAATCGCACTATATTGTTTTTCAACGTCTCTATCAATGTATCAATGTGTTATTAGAGGTCGGAGCTGCATGTCTTCTTCTTAAATACTTCTCTATTACACGTCATCTCAGCAGTCACCTCCTTTCTAGCCATATCATCCCCATTGTCATTCAAGCTCAGAAACACCCTTGCGGCTGATTCTGATAGAAAACTTGACAAAAGATGTTATAAGCATCACAAGCGGCACATTTCATTACACCTCACGGTATTATAATGCTTGTTGAAATTACACGGTATTATAATGCTTATTAGGAATCCAATTCTGATAATATTATTGCAACGAGATGTTATGATCGGGATACATTTACAGTTCTTGGAAAATCTGTGTCATGTACTTGATGTATGATTCGATTGAAATAATTACAGTTGGTATTACAATCAGCGGTAACATTTGCAATTGCATTGCTATTGATTTTGACTGTTTCAAAATAGTCATAGAGTTATTTACGTTTCTGACCAAACAAACTTTTAAAAAATTGTGTTCCTGTAATTTCAAAAGTAAGAGGAGGCAAATTCTGAAAAAAATAGGTATGTCGAATGTAATAAAAACCTTTTTAAAATTATTTGAATAAGATTTGATATTTAGCTTGAGATATGGGACTTTTTCGTGAAACTGCAGCAATTGCTTTGTTTTCATTAAAATTAAATGCAAAACAAATTTAGTATTGCTGTTGAGTGCATATTATCCTATGAATGAGCGTTAAAAATATTAAATTGTTTGGTGATAAGGAACTCTGTGTGAGTCTGACTCGCACTTGACCGGTTTTTTCTCATAAAACAGAGTTACTCAAACTTTTTTAGACTCTGACCCCCCATAAAACGTAACTGCCCAGAAAATACGATATCGACTTTATTGAGAAAAAGAAATTCCTTGATACTGAGTCCTATACTTGACTTTCAATAACTTTATCCTAAAAATATTACATCAGCAATAGTTACGTCATCTTTTCATGGAACCATTTCTATTTTTCATCCATATTCTGACAGGGCAATCGTGTACTTGTATTAGTGGAAACCTTGAATGGCAGATATGGCCATTATTAGACGATAGGTGGCTTAATTAGATCACTATGACCTATTTGACGACCCGAATGGCGCAGCGGTAGTGAGGCTGCCTTACGTTCTTAGGGTCTCAGGTTCGAATCCCGGTTGGAGCAAATGTTTGTGTGATGAGCATGGACATTTGTTTCCGAGTCATTATGTATAATAAGTATGTATTTACAAACAAAAAGTATGTATGTAGTATATCAACTATCTGGTGTCCACGACACAAGCCTCGTTGCTTAGTGTGGCATTAGATGGCGCTGTGTGTTAATGTCCAGCGATATTTATTTATTTTTATTTATATGTATTTCAAAAATATGTATGTAATCTTTTAATAGAACAATATTTATTTTATTCACACTTTGCCAGGATGATAACTCATTAAGAGAATTTTGAGTCACAGATATGGCCATTATTGGCCATATTAGACTAACGGCTTAATGCATTCACCATGGCCTTATTACCCCAACTATCTCGACAAAATTCTCATGGAACCGTTGCTATTTCGGGTTACGCTTACATTTTGACAGCATGACACACAACTTTTAATATTTTCACTGAAAACTAAATTGATAAATTACATGGCCATATTAGACATACCAAACGGCTTAATAAGATCAAGTATGGCCTTATTACCCCCACTATCTTTAAGCAAATATTCCGAAACAAATAAATCTTTAAACTAACAATAATTTTACTATAAAGCGTATTTCTTAAGGCGTCTCCCCGACCAAAATTAGCAACTCTATTTGTAGTGGTCCAACTTCGTTTGAAATACTGTTAGAATAAAGTTCTAATCAGCTTGCACTACAAAGTGATTGTTACGTCAGTCACTGCGGGCCGAATAGTGCGAAATAAGTGGTTTTATAATTCCTTATAAAATGAAATATTTGTCTTATGGAAGAAAAACTACCATTATGTTCATTATTAAATTGCCTATCCATTAGTATAAGTAGCCAATTAAAATAATGGTTACTTTACGAGGAGTAGCATGTTATAAATCATTATTTCTCATTTCTGTGGTTTCGTTGTGAGGGGATTTATAAAACAATAGGCTACTTAAAAAAGAAAAAACGTCAATTTTGGAGTCAAGAATATGTATAAATTTAATGTATTTTTTATTAGTTCGTTTTTCTTTTGGATAAAGAGGAGTAGGCTCCAAAAAACTGCTCGCTTAAGGTCATTTGCTCGGGGAGGCGCCTTAAACTCATAACTTCACTGCCTTACCATTCGTAATTCGTTCTTTAACGGCGTCGTTCGTCTGGCCTCGTATTATTTCGCGAGCGTTCGTCAAACTTCGGGTCGACGAACTGATCGCGAATTTTTTTGTACCATTGAAGGACACACGGACGGACAAGATTTTTTGTTTGACTAGTAATAACTGCGGTGGTTTGAAAAATAATATACAATCTTTGGTTGAAATGGATGTTTGTTACTCGTCTCTTTTTGTGTGTCCATTTTACGCTGAAAATGGACTTGGTACTTGGTCTATACTATTGTTGGCTCAAGTATCTTGTTTTTCTGCTGTCTGTATGTCTGTATGGATATACAAAGATACTTTTTGGAACAAGACAACTTCTCGGTAATATACGGAAACCGATCCACACAACACTATAAATCTTCTAATTCTTGCTGGGCTTCGCTTGAGCTCAATACATCAAATAATTTATATTATCGATCAGTCAATTCAGTCTATCGTAGTCTACTGGACTCGAACCTCTCCCAAGTAGCGCCAAAATACCCTGTCCTATACGCTTTCCGCATTCAGTATCCTCAGTCAGATAGGCAGTCGCTCCAACTAAAAAGCTGGTAATCAGCTGCATCCGGTTAGACTGGAAGCCGACCTCAACATATCGGGAAAACGCTAGGCTTGGGTTCTACTTACCCATTTCACACACACACCAATCACACTAACCTAAAACTTTAAAAATAAATAAATTAAAATATTCGATCCGTCTGTAGAATTAACATTACATGGCCTCCGTTCACAAACAAGGCTTGCGCCCGCGCGTTTTCCTTAGCACGTCACGTGGTGCGGCATTGAGCAAACATCCGTAGATGGGCAAGTAGGTAGTAATGTGTAGTGCCTCAGTGAGGAAAGTTGGCTTGGTGATTATGGATTCGGTTATGTTTTTTTGTGTTGTATTGTAATAATGCTTGTGTGAGGGTATCTGGTGATGTAGATTTTTTAACGAAAATAGTAAGTACATATCTATTTCATCATCATACACAGCCCGATTTCAGCCAATGCTGGGTATAGGCCTCTGATTACTTTTTCAAGCTCCACATTCTTAAGCCTAAGTACCTATTTATGTGCCTAAAATACTGATGGTCAATTGGAAATCTGTAGTCATCGACAAAGTGTCTCCAACTCTTGAAATAGTCTTGAAAGGTTTAATTTATATTTTTATATGGAAAACCGTTTTTCTTTCCGTGATATTTAAATAGCGAAAGCAAAAATAAGAAAAGTAAGTAACATTCGTAATTTTATCCGTTCCTTGAACAGCCATTTTTGCCATAATCCATGAAAGATCCACATCGTCATCGCTAACTGAGAAACTGCATGATTTATCAGACATTACAGCAGAACTCGAGCCAAAATATTCAACAAGACACAGTCACCGAGTTTTGAAATAGAATCGTTATTCATTGAAGGATAACATTTTAATTGTACGACCTCGTCTCAAGATGAAGGAACTATTTTTAGCTTTTTAGCGAGAAAGTGATAAAATCGGAATTGTTGGCTAGAAATTGCTGTTCTTAGATTCCTTTTATTGCTCACTACCAACCTTGATTCTACCTCTGGTTTTCTTACGTTGTTTTGGCGTAGGTGTATTTCCAGCAACCAATCTAAAAACGACCTGTATCATACGCTTATTCAATTTTGCGGAGTACCTTTAGTCTTTTTTTTTTCTTATAAAAACGTTGCCCCACACTAGGAACTACTATTGTATCATGGGAGCGTTTACAATCATTTAAACTCACATACACAAACAGCTAGACCCAGAAAAACTATCTGTAGGTCCACTGTTTTAGACTTTCACGATTTTTCACAATACTTAAAACACGGATAACGAAAAAACACGGAAACAGATACACGGACGGATTATCCCGTAAGTACTTTAAGTATATGTAGGTCATACAAATATTTGTTCTGTGCGAACGTACCCGCGACACGCAGCACATCAGTAAATCGCTCAGCCGTTGCACCAAAAGTGAATGATCATCATCATTTTCAGCCTATTGCAGTCTTCTGCTGCACTTAGCCCTCTCCAATCGCTCACCATAGCTACAGAGTTTTATGGAAACTAGGTAACAGTACTTAATCTTATAAAGAGATAAAATTTGTTTGTATGTAGAGGGTAATCTTCGGAACTGCTGATGCAATTCCGAAAATTTTTTCACCGACGGGTAGCTTCATTATCCCCGAGTGTCATTGGGACTCGGAGGCTACGTTTATACGTTTCCATGGGTTAATTTCCGTACATAACTGTAGTGAAACTGCGAGCAAAAGCTAGTAGAAAATCTTTTAGACCAATTTGCACCAATACTCTCTAAATGCGTTTAAGTTGAAAAGTTTTTAGAACGTCATTCTGTTTCTGTCAAGATTCACATTTGAAGATGAGAGCGAATGTTGTTTTAAAAACGATTAGCTAAATGCATTTACTGAGTTTCAAGCGGGTCTTAAATGCCCTTAAACCATTTCCCATCACATCACACAATTAGGCAAAAAAGTTGTCCTACAAAACCTTACCCTCTATGACCTCTCTACCCAACTTACTCTTTGCCATCGTAACGACATCGTTACAGCGAGTGCTAGCGAACGAACGAACGTAACGACACGTTATCGTCGATAGCTTATCGCTGTGCGCCGTTCGACGCGCTTACAGCGTTACCTACCTGCGCAGACGCATGCATACCAGCCGCGCTGTTCTAATTTTAAAGTGAATTTTGGAGTTTGTACTTTTTTGGCGTTTGCTTGTGAGTTATGTTTTTAAATATTATTTTTTTAAGTTCATTTTAATGCCTTGGATAATGTATTTGTCCTGCTCGAGTGTATGTCATGTTCAGTATGTTTTTGATCTATATAAATGTTTTGTTTTTCCTATAATGACATATTTTATGGGTACAGGTGTAGGCGTCCTTAGCAATTTTTTTTGTCGGGAATTTTTCTGCTATTTTCTCTAACCACTACTAGTGTTTTAGTACCCTAAGAAGTGGTGGAGGGCCGCCTCCTTTTGGTGATCTAATTAATGTTTGTTTTTTTCCGTCAAAAAGTGCTGAATTCTTCTTTTTTCGTGTTGGTGATTCCCACATTAAGTTCTAAAATTGTTCGATCAGAGCCACATCGACGGCGTTGGAAATGCTGAATTTCAGCCTTATATGAATAAATTACGCCTTGAGATATATTTTACAGGCATAGTTTACTTATTGGTAGTATTGGCACCCGACTACGGCGAAGCCAAAAGGAAGGGCTATGAGTTTAGCAGCCTATGTGTGTGTATTTTCGTGTGTTCTTCCGTAGTACCTAAACTATTCACCCGATTTTGATGAATAAGGTGTCAATCGATTCGTTATTATGGCCCGGGTAACATAGGCTTAGACATTAGCATAGACATTTTAACCGATCAACAATAGGAGGAGTCGATTTTACCTTGCAAACTCCGAATTTAATTAGTGTGTGTAGTGCGTCGGGGATGTTCGCAGATGCGCATGTGCAGGATTGTTTTTACGCAACAATGCGTGAAAGGTGCGCTTCCCTGGTGCGCAGGGTGTGGGGCAGCACCAACAGTACCTTAAGCATGATTGCCAGTCGCCTGGACTGTGTTTATGTGGGTCGCTGCTGTGCAATAACTCATGGGTTGTCGCAGCAGTGTCCACCATTATTTGTTGTGTTGTTTGTTTTATCAGTGCTTACTAACATAGTCGTAAGTTTTACTAACAGCTTTTGAGTCTTGGATACTCGAATAAAGAAACATTCTATTCTAAGACAACCCGAATGGCGCAGCGGTAGTGAGGCTACCTTACGTTCTTAGGGTCCCGGGTTCGAATCCCGGTTTTAGCAAATGTTTGTGTGACGAGCATGGACATTTGTTTCCGAGTCATGGATGTTTATATGTATAATAAGTATGTTTTTACAAAAAAAAAGTATCTATGTAGTATATCAACTATCTGGTGTCCACGACACAAGCCTCGTTGCTTAGTGTGGCATTAGATGGCGCTGTGTGTTAATGTCCAGCGATATATTCTATTCTAATTAGAGCGTGATTTTTCAGTTGTCTGGTTTTTTAGTGGTAGTATATATACCACACAAATTCTTGTTTATTCTATTCGATTTCTCACACATACACATTCTACACACACATTCTCGTACACATTCTATAATGATGGTGATGGCGACGCCATGTATTACGTCAGAACCATAGTTTACTTAACACTGGTATGTACCACCACATTTTTATGTGTTTTGTCACACTATTTATGTACATTTACACAGCTCTTATCAATTTATGACAGGAAATAAGATTTAGTCTTAAATAAGATTTATTGTAGGTAAACGTGATGTGGGATTTTTTCGACGAAAAACGAAAAAAAAGCATATGATTTACTGCAATAAACAAAACCAGAAAAATATATGATATTCTTCAGGATATATGCTAGTATGATAGTGTTTTGAAAACATAATACAACTAATTTTACTCGAAAAAAAAAATCACGAACTCGTCTCATATATTTTTGAAGAATATCATATATTTTTCTGGTTTTGTTTATTGCAGTGAATAATATGCTTTTTTGCATTATAAAACTCGCGTTTAGCTCCTGTAGTTCCCTTAATACGACATCATTGATATTTCAGCTCAGTAAATTACAGTCGACTGCAGCAAAAAACCAGCGATGCATAGATATTTTTAAATGCCATTCAAATGTCATCCAGAATAAATCTAAAACTAAATAATTTGTGTGATATCATAATTCATAAGTACATAATATAAATCTCTTTTACAGTTTTTATTTAACTTGGCTTCTTTCCTAGATCCGCCATGATAAGTCTCTTTGACATCATTTCAGCATATTTTTCATTTTTCTAATTAACTGTCTGAGGAATTAATTTGGGAAGTCTTTGGGTTGCTAATTAAACAAAATTATCTAAAATGTTTTGCCTGCGCCATTTAGTAGTGGATATTATTCATTTTTTTTTATTGTCGGAGACTGAATTCGATTGCCAAGTCGGTGAAAATGTTGTTAGGTTTTTCCTTCAGGAATTTGTCAGTAGCAAGCCATAGATCTGAGCCCATCGAGAATAGGTTCGCCCCCATTGCATGGTACTTAAACATAACTGGCGAAACGTGGGAATACTATAGCTGCTTCTCTGTCTTGTTTTATCCAAGCTTGATCATATCTCTTGTTCATTTGATTCTTATAAAAAAGTTATCAGATACACCTCTGCCTAACCCTTCTGTGAAAACAAGCGCGATGTTATGTTGTATTGTCATATAAAGATATGCTGACAGAACAAAAAGAACGAAGTCATTCAAACGAAATAGCTAAAAAGACAACGCAACTCAATTCTTGGCAGCGGCCCGGGGTTCGATTCTTAGCTGAGATAAAGCATTGTTTAGGGTCACGTTTGTCTCTAGTCTTTTTTGGGATTCAAATACTGTAGATGGACGATGTATAAAATGCGAAAAACAAAAAATAACTAAAAGGTGCTCGTGGTTTTGTGAAAGAAAACGTTTTGCACCTTCTGTTAGTGTTGTGATTTTAATCTTTGATTTGTGTATGACATTGTACAGTCGTGGTCTTTTCCTCCTGATCAGTTAAACATTTTTTCTCTAAATTCATGCGGAGGCGCCGAGCCACGCCCCTTTAACTTTGATGACAACCGTGAATGTCATAATATAGGTATTACGTATAACACTGAGTGGATATCACTTTATGGTGACTAACAGGGTTATACATAATACGAAACTAACCTTTTGACAGTTAATTGATGGACACTAAGCCCAGTTACTATCATTTCGAGCTGTCAACAGAGATACGTAATAGCCCTACAGGCGGGAGTGTCCACGATAGTACAAAATAAAAGTAAGAGATTTCCATAAAAAAGTAAAGAAAACAAAAAAAAAAAAACAAAAAAAAAATAGAAAAAAAAAAAATTGTTGTGGTTGTAGTTGTTGAAATAGTTAAGATTAAAATAGTAAAGAGCTGTGGATTTTGTAATAAATAATAAATAAATAAAACTGTGTAAAATGCTCCAGCAACTCCTTTGATTTTGCTTTTCTTACGTAGTATAATTTTTTGTCATTACGACAAGCAGCACTTGTCCATTACATCATCGTATTATGCCTAGCCTTTTCCCAACTATGTTGGAGTCGTCTTCCAGTCTAACCGGATGCAGCTGTATTCAGCTGCATACTACTACAAATAAAAAATAAAAAAATAATAATAAATACTGGTATTCCGGTATTTTACATGGAGCGACTAACACTGACATCTTATATCTTTCATTATAACCTTTGGACAGAATATCAATAATTCACAAAAGTATTAAACTAATCAGTATTGTCGCTATTTACCGTAATACAAGTACTCTTTGTAAATTGTAATAAAAAGCCTGCTGATATGGGAAACAGTATACTTTTTCAGACGTTTAGTTATGTAAATCATATTCGTAGTATCAGTATCATATTCATGTTATTTCATCATTTCGTATAGAGCGTCATTGTTTATTATAATAATATAGTTTTTGTTGTACCATTGAAATGTGATTCTTTTATTTTGTTAGTGCACTCGCTTAAAAATAAATGAGATTGCGTTTCTCAAACTTTTATTTTTAATGCAGTGTTAGGTATTGACCCCCAGTTCATTTTGTAGAAACGATTAAAATTTGTTTTGATAGATGTCTACATTACGTAACTTAACATCACGTCGGTCTGTAACTCTGTATCCACAAAGGGGTAAGCAGTACTGTTACTTTTACATATGTTATAAACTTAGATCTCCATTTGATTAGGCACATACACACATCAAAAAAAGTTTGTGATCACTGGTATTGATATAATTTTTTAAACTGAACTCCCTTGATCTGTCCACGAAGTAGACACAATAGTTAAACAATGGTGTCTCGAACAAATCGGTCCTTTGACGTTGAGTTAGTTGAGTTGATCATGATCTATCAAGAAAAATTCTTTGTTGTGTGTTTTCGTTAAATATAAATACCCTGTTTTAAGCTTTCACGGTTTAAAACTAAACTTATATTGTAACTTACGGGATATCTATAGATATATTTATATAACAATCAATAAATAATGACCTGTCGAATGACCGAATTGGTCGAGATGCCATTGTTTAACTATTGTGTCTACTTCGTGGACAGATCATGGGATATTTCTTATATATTATATGTATATAAATCAATATTTCGACGCTGTTGCAAGCGCCATGACCGTGGGTTGATATCGGGAGCTCAAAATAAATAATAATCACGTAAGATATCCCGTAAGTGACAATATAAGTTTAGAAATACCCTGTTTGAAATTAAAAAACAAAACAATTGTTTCATAATATAATAAATCGTAACAAAAAAGGTTTCGATTTTTCAAAGTGATCGCTAACTTTTTTTGGTGTGTACTCGGGTAGTTTTGCGAAATCTTTTGTAAGGCATCTCGACACTAAGACAAAAAAACCAGCTCGCAAGTTTTCCTATCGCACTTTTCTTTTTCGTGTTATTACTGCCTATTACCTGGTGTCAGAACTGTTATGCCACCCGTGGGCCTCTGACTTGCCTTTACATGCCACATGAAATATCCTTCGGGTATGCTTGTTTCGTTTCCTCACGATGTTTTCCTTCACCGAAGCAAGTGATTATTACATTTAGAGATGAAACGAATATTCGGCAAGTATTCGGTATTCGACAAAATCAACGGGACGGGGCTAGAGAGCGTTTCTATGTTGCAAGTGCAAGCAATAATTAGCTTAGTGGTGATCAGGCGGGAGTGTCCACGATAGTACTAGAATCAAAAATTTTAAGACATGTGACAACTAATAACCCTCACTGGGTCCTCAGTCCTAGGTCCCTCCCAGCAGTGTCTAGGTCTAGTGTCTAGGTCCCAGAACATGCTTTCATTTTCCTAAACAGAAGTTTATCTTATAAATTCCAAAAGTTCAGTACATTAATGTCACGAACGTATAGAAGATCGATAAAATACATTAACATTATTGCATATTCATATTGCTTCAATAAATTGGTTTTACGGATGACTCCATTCGTGTCCATATAAGCTCTATAAAGAGAATATACGGGAAATGAATTTCGTTTGGATGTATGATTGTGGTTTCTTTCTATGTAATGTATTTGAGGTAGATATTGAGCGACTCATCGAATCTCTGACTTTTTCCCGTGACTTCAGCTTCGTGGAGGTAGGGAAGTACGGTGGGCTGCATCAATTGGGTACCCCAATACCCCGGGTTCGAACGTAGGTGCTTTCAAGGGGGTACCCAACCCACATCGTGAAGCTGACTGTACAGTCGAGGTCTTTCCCGCCTGATCACTTGAAATTTTTTTCGCTTAAATCATGCGGAGCCGCCGAGTCACGCTCCCTTAAAGTTTAGGCCTACTAGACAGCGCCAAAATAACAATTACTCTCGTTTGGCGTGCGTCAGTGCGCGCGGCCGATCGGTATCTTTTCATTCATTTTTTCTATACAAAGTCAACGGGGCGGGGCTAGAGAGCGTTTCTATGTTGTAAGTGCAAGCAAAAATAGCTTAGTGGTGATCAGGCGGGAGTGTCCTCGATAGTACCTCAACTCAACGAAGCCAAAAAGCACTTGTTCTCCCCGTCGTTGCGATCATTTGTTCGTTCTGGACCAAACGTAGGAGATATTGGAGGTTGGAAGTCAACGTTCCAACTTTCTTTTTTTAAATATAACTTTTTAATGTTATAACTTTTTACTATTCGATGTGTTCATCAGCACAATGTGTTGGGTGCGTAACATGGAATCCTAACGTAATCCGCGAATTTTCACCCCCAAAAAAGTTGTATCCCGACAATAATTTTTGTGTAGTTAGTGGTTACTTAATTTGATATACAGAATGCTTGGTTGATAGTTTCGTTAAGGGTCCGTTCACACTTTAGATACTACAGAGATTTAAAGTTTCTTTTTACTGTATCGTATTACCCAGTAAGGGTTCTTACAGACGAGAGGCACGTTGCCTATTGGAGATAAACCGTCGACGCTTGCAGTTGTGGTGTCGGTGGCTGCCGCCGGCGCGTCGACGACAGCTGCAGTTTATCTGCAGTTGGCAACGTGCCGCTCGTCTGTAAGAACCCTAAGTGGGTTGTACAAGTCAGTTAAGCACTCGCTCCAAATAAACTACTGGTATTCTGTTGCATCCGGATAGTGTGTAAGGAGACCCCAACATAGTTGGGAACAATCTAGTGACTATCCGTTTACGATCACCCCAAAAAGGCCTGCAGAGTGTTAATCATAAAATCACTATCGGAGATATGGCGAAAGATTACAGTTTTAGTTAGCATATATTTTGACATGATGCATGATATTTAATATTTATATAGGTACATGTAATATAAACAGGAGATAAGTCGCGCGATTTGTTGTCAGTATGGATATGGACGTCACAGATTGAGGTATGTCCGATATTATGTGACGGTCGATACTGAGAAGCGATGAACTTTGTTTATTTAGGAATATTAGGGTCTATCGTTTTTGAGCTCATCAGATGGCACCACTGTCGACGTGTGTGTAGGTCCTGTCAATAATTCTATTTTATATTTCCAATAACTTCATAAAAAGTTGATTTTATTACGTATAACAACATCTAGTGTAAACTTTTAAAAAAATATTCTACCTTCAAATAAGATAAGTTGCTACATAAAATCTTTAAGTCATAATAAATCAGAAATGGCTAAATTTAGACCACAATCGTAAGTATTAGTAAAGTAAGTGATAAAAAAGCACGCAACGCGCGAACACTGTATGACATCTGACATTTCGGAAGACCCTACTCTACACGAACGCCTCTAGCGGCGAATTCATGTACGAGCTAAGTACACTCCAGTTGGAGGTGTGTTTCGGCCAGTTTCCAGTTCCACCGTATTTATAAAAAAAAAAACGAACATAAAAATTCAACGAGAGCAGAAGTAAGCCAGCCCGAATAACATAACCACCGTAGAAACGAATCGACAAATCTTTTGTTCATCTGTCATTGAATCGACAAAATATAAATTATAAATAAATACTTAAAACCTTTATTTTCAGGCAACTTTGGCCCATAGATAAATACCTTACAGACCAACATACATGTGATAAAATACAAACTGTGTTAATATAAACTTAAAGGATCTTAAAACTACGTTAGTATCACTTTACTTGAGCACTATCTATGTCACCGTGCGTTCATGTGGCACTTGTGCCCGTGGAAGCGACGGAACACCACTCCCTTTTTTTTTTTTTTTTTTTCGGATGGGAAATCATCAAATGACTTCTCCCGCTCTGGGCGGAGCAGGAGGGAGTGTCAGACTTTTACTGACTAAAACCCATCCATGTTCCTTCCTCGCCCTTTGTGTTCCGGGGCCACGGTATCTCTTTCGAATAGTCCCGCAGCCCCGGCAGGCTTCGGTCCTTGCGGACCCCTTCCCTATTGCTGACTCTCTTTGAGGCGCGCGTGGAACACGAACGCGCCGTCGACACGGCCTGTCGTCATGAGACGTACGGACGGCGAGCTAGCCCATAGCTCCCCGTCCACAGGGCCGCGCCTACGGTGGCCGGAAGCCACCACGTGGCCCCCGACGCCCGGGGCGTCTCCCGCGGCGGCCGGGACGTGAGGATCTCTCCCTGTCCTGTTCCGCCACCTCCTTCGCTAGCATGACTGCTTCGCAGAAGGAGGTGACGGCGTCCCATTCCGTCTCGCTCCGGACCATGGCACGAACCAGGGCCGGAAGCGAGAGGTCGCCGCCGCCAATCGCCGCTACGAGGACACGGCGGTGCTCCGCCCAAGCGGGGCACACCTCCACCGTGTGCTCCACCGTGTCCTCCGGTCGATCCTCACAATGGAGAACACCACTCCCTGCGGCCAAAAGTCCTCCTCCAAGACGAGCTGCAGGTAACACGTTGGCATTCGCACCACGAACGCCTTCAAGTTGACGTTGCGGCGCGACTCCAACAGCTGCACTCTCGCCACGTACTTGGTCTTCTGACGCACGTACTCCATGATGTGTAAATGACAGACGAACAAAAGATTCGGCGATCCTTTCTTCGAAGAAACCCGTTTCCTACGGTGGTCATTGGACGCGGGCAGGCATAAAATAAAAATGACATTTTAAGTAAATTTATCCCTCAGACGATCAATTCACAATCATTACTAGTACTAACTGGGTTGTGGAGGTCAGATAGGCAGTCGCTCCATGTAAAATACTGGTATTCAGCTGCATACCGTTAGACTGGAAGCCGACCCCAATTTTTAGTTTCATTCTTCGATAGTGCAGGAGTAGGTAATAAAAATAAAAATTAATGGGCACTGATATTCGCATCTAGTTACTAATTAGTAACTGGAAACTGAGACCAACAAAATTCGGAGAACGGCTGTAATGTAACCGAATCTCGAACGTGCAATTAGGATAATCGGAATTTGCTAATGACGGTAGTGAATATAAAACGTTTGTAAACAACAAACTAGAAAAAATAATAATTAAAAAACCCGACTGCATAAAAAATAACTAATAACTTTAAAAAAATACTTACTGAAAAGAAATCATGTTATTTTATGATGTGTGTAAATTCCTGATTGAAAAACCTAATAACACTATGCATAGCCCGACCACTTGCACTAGTCCAAAATGGCCGTTATAAAAAAAAAACTGAATGTAAATGTTTTTTGTGCGTCACATACACAATGCAACGAATTTTTATCATAATTTAGCAACTAACACAAATTTCGGAGAACCGTCTGCTATGATAACATTTGTTAATTGCACTACGTTGTTTTAAACATGCTGCGTTTCTCAAAGTTTGATTAAGATCTCCAATTCCTTATTAAACCACATCAAAAAGGAAGAGCTTAGTTATACAAACTCGAATATTAACTTGACATATTCTTGAGTGCTTTTAAATGTTTACAACAGGATATTGTTATCAATCCCAAGTTATGGCAATAATGCGTCAAACAACCATTTATATATTTTACGTAACGACCAAAAAACCCATAAGTAATTATTCCTCTATGGACACTAAGGGGGTATCAAAACAGAAGAATGCGATTGTTCGACTTGCTCGTTGGGGTAAATGAAAAGTAGTGGACTGTATTATAAAAAGGCTTGGTATATTGCCGGTTCAAACTCTAACAATTACAACTGTCCCGGACAAAACATATATAATAATATATAAGTATCTAGATAAACGCAGAGAGTATCGTCCGTCGCGGTGGGCTCCGAGAAAGCGAGTGTCGCCGGCGCGGGCAGGCTCCCCGCGCCACACCTCCGCTCGCTGGCTGCGCAGGTCTGTCACGTCGCCTGCGCGTGCCGTCTGCGTGTCTGTTGGGTGTGATTCCCAACAGCGATAGTTTGAGAACCACTGTCCACTTGTACAATCAAAATAATAAAATATGCACTGACAAAAAAGTGAAAGTACATTTTTGCAGAATATTCAAAGATCAGTTGCTATACTTGTTTATTGAGAGCTATATGTTTAAATAACTTGATCTCTTTGTAAATACTATCTGGATTTCATCTACATGTCATCCAATACAGGTAAACCAGTAAAAGTTCTACGGACGCGATTCAGGACACGGGCACCTTACAAATACTATTGAAGTATCTGTCAGTGGCCGAAGTCGGTCCGTAGTTTGTCCGTACCGGTTTAACTGAACCGTAATTGGCTAGGAGATCAGATGGACAGGTCCATACTTCCATGTAAAATACTGGTATTCAGCTGCTTCCCGTTAGACTGGAAGCCGACGAAAACAAAATTGGGAGGAGTCATTCCCGCTATGAACCAACAAAAGTTGGAAGGAAGGAGATATTTGAAAGAGACCCCGCTATGAAACCAACAGAAGTGGAGATATTGAAGGGACCTACACTCAGCATTGGGTGGCCAAAGGTCGAAGTAGAGATAGAAAGAGATCCGATTACGTCGATAACGGAAATCGACATAGCGACTCGTGATTTTTCTTGGTTTTGATGGTGGGCTCGGTAGATGATGACAAGTTGACGCAAACGTAAAATTGTTGAAGAGCTAAAGAAAGATGGGGGAATATAAAGGGTGTAAAACACCTCTTAACGAAGCCGAAATGCACTTATTTTCCTCATCATTGCGATCATTTTTTTGTTCTACACCATATCTGGGAACCTTCTAGTTACGGAGATATTGGGGGTCAAACTTCCAACTTTTTGACAACTTTTTTTTTAAATACAAGTTTTCAATGTAAGATTTTTACTTTAAACACCCCACGAACCCGTACCCGTACTATTCAATCCATCCATCAGCACAATGTTTTGAGTGCGTTACATTGAGTTCTACCACAAAACATGATTTTTCACCCAAAAAAAAAGTCGTTTCCCAGAAATAATTTTTGGGTAAAGTTACTTAGTTTGATGTACAGAATGCTTGGTTGACGGCTTCGTGATGAGGTGGTTTACACCCTGTATGTTGAATATGACTTGAATGTTGACCTAGTCCTGCCCACATTAAGACCATGATTGTCCCTATTACGGCAGACATGTCGAAGAGCAAGCTTCGAGGAAAAACAAAGACACATGGTCAAGGTGGGACCCTATTTGGTTAGATCGCTCCTTGATTTCAAGTACAGTACAATCTTTGCATCAGGAGTTCAGGACCTTTCAAACGTCCACCTGGACATGTTTAAAAATAAGACTGCGTTCGATGACTGTCGTCAAGGCTTGACACCGGCTGAGTGTTCGTGCAGTTTGGTAGCATCTAGATTTAATTTTAGAAAATTAGGTTAGTATGTCTTGTAAAAGATTTAATCGTCGGTAAACTACGCATCATTATGACGAGCCTTCGAAACGTCAACTGATGGACATGACCTACCGAATGATAGTAATTAATTGCTTTTATCGCCATGCTTGCAAGCAGTAAATATAGCAGCAAACAAGCAGCAGCAGCATATAGCAAGCAGTATATAGTTGAAGATCATAAGGAATATGAATGGCAAGCTATTGATGGCCATAATTATTTTACAAGCAACACGAGTATTTCAGCAGGAGCAGGTGGCCCAGGGGTGGCGGCCCCGACTTACGAACAGTAAGTCGTGGGTTCGAACCCAGGCAGGCGCATTACTTTGTGTAATTTATTTCATCACCGCTGCTCTCAAAACGGTGAAGGAAAACATCGTGAGGAAACCGGCATGTCCTAAAACCAAAAAAATCGAAGACATGTGACATCTACCAATCCGCACTGGGCCCCCGTGGTAAATTATAGCCAATTCCCTCTCATTGAGAGGAGGCCTGTGTCCCAGCAGTGGGAACATTAATAGGCTGATGATGACGAGTATTTCAAGAGATTCTGTGAGTTATGAAAATTGACAATAATTCTAGATTTAAATCTAGATACAACCTTAAACTTCTAGAATCAGGCTGCTTTCCTGCTTTTATGATTTTACAGCAGGTAATACCCCGATAAGGTTTTCGACCTACATTGCATTCAAATCGAACGCTTTATCTTATAATAAACTATGATAAATGTAATAAACCTTTAATACTTCATGACTAAAGTCCATAATTGTCTACGCTACCCTACATACCACCGAGTGCACTGAGGGTCTGCCACTTTTCTGGCCCTGGTTCAATCCATGGACCAGAGCGAGAGGGAATGGGAAGCCGTCACCTCCTTCTGCGAAGCAGTCATGCTAGCGAAGGAGGTGGCGGAACGTGAGAGGGAGAGAACTTTACGTCCCAGCCGCCGCGGGATACGCCCCGGGCGCGGCCACCGTAGGCGCGGGCCTGTGGACGGTGAGCTATGGGCTAGCTCGCTGTTCGTCCGTCTTATGACGACAGTGACAGTGACGTTCGTGGTCCACGCGCCCCTCAAAGAGATTTCAGCAAAAAGGAAGCTAGCAAGGGCAGATGCCTGCCGGGGCTGCGGGACTGTTCGAAAGAGATACCGTGGCCCCGGAACACAAAGAGCTAAGAAGGAACATGGATGGGTTTCAGTCAGTAAAAGTCTGACACTCCCTTCCGCTCCGCCCAGAGCGGGATTTCCCATCCGAATAAAAAGGGTCTGCCACTTTTCGCCCTTATGTCCTTAATAATAAGGTCAAAATATGGTCGGCAGTCAGTGAACTCCTTTTTCCCATGGGGTAGGCAGAAACCACAGAACGCCACCTGCTACGATTCTTACATACTCATTTTGCTCCGTCCACGTTCAAACATCTGTATAGGCTTAGCCAAGTTGACAATCGACAATCGTTAACGCTAATAGAAAACTATCCAAATGTATGGGAATGACATCATTTCAACGTTAAGTCACGTGGTCGAAACAAACGAATAGAAACTTTTAAGTTCAGTCAAAACTGTAAGTTGGCTACGATTTATATGGGATGTAGCGATCACTATTGTAGAAACGAATACATTTCATTCTATCAACTTGTCTACGAAGTTTCTATTCGCTTGTTTTGACCACGTGACTTAACGTTTACGATTGTAGAAAGAGAATCGATATGAATCGTTTGTAACTTGTCTAAGCCTGCTGGTCATACACCAGCCAACGTGGCTAACATTGAACAAAAAGTAGTACGTTGATCTAACCTCACAAAAAAATGTGGCAACACACTTGAAACACACATACGTATCTCTTGTCTCACGTACGTTACGAATCAACCAATGAGAGCCAAGCATTCGTGGCATCGTTACCAAGTATCTTTCCGCCCTAACGAATCCATCACGCGTTTCGTTATTTCGTTAAACGACGCCGACTCATGCGCATATAAAAATAGTCATGACGTAAGTTTTTAACATTTCCTGTTACGCCGCGTTTGAATATAAACCATTGCGCACACCGTACAAAGTCTAATTTCTGTTGAACCTGCCACATTCAATGTCAGAATTCGAAATCGCTCGACTAATTCGCGAAATAAATCATAATTCGAACGCGCACGTTTGAATTTCGAATGTGTGTTCTATTCTTGAATAGTTAACGTCGTTTTTTGTATCTTTAGTTGAATTAGTTATTGTTTCTCGTTAATTTAGCCTTTTTTAGTTGCATTAAGGTTTATTTTTGTTTGGCACGTGTAATCTGGTTATTCGTTCGAGTAGTTTCTCTGCGCGTTCTCATTTCGTTGCTCATGTGTGTAACGGACGCTATCCGTTAGTTTTAGCGGCGTTCGCTACTTGAAGATAAAGTGTTTTATTGATAATATTCGTTTATCTATGATAAAAACCGTTATCTTTTCAATATAGTCATTGTTCGTTCTACTGTCTTGTCTTTAGTTGACAACCGACTTGGAAAAGGAAGGTATGTGTTTATTTTATTTTAATTTTTTTAATATTTTAAAGTTTTGTTTATTTAATCAGTTTGGGAAGAAATGGCAGTCAATTACAATTTCGTTTTTTTTTACAACTTTAATTTATTTAATAACTTTTAAATACCCGTGCCTCCTCTGTTGCTGCTTGAGAAGAGGCCTTTGCCCAGCAGTGGGACAGTAATAGGCTGGTATTATTATTATAAATACCTAAATAGTTACCTATTCATACTTTAAGTAAAATATGTGATTGCTGAATATCATAAAACCTTAAAACTAAGAATAAATAAAATCTGTTAAAAGATTACAATATCCTGTTAAATATTTAATTTAGTTTACTGTTAATTTCCTGTTATTTTTTTTGTATTTATCTGAGGTGTACTCTACCTAATATATAATTACAAAATTGTATTAAAATATCTACACACATAACTACCTAGGTATTTTCCTCAACAAAACTTTATTTAATAAGGAAAGAAAATCATTGTTTTTTTTCCTCTTGAAATTCAACGTTCAGCTTTAAAAATGATTGTATTAGCGCTTGCTATCAGTTCGTTTTAAAATGTAGAACAAACGGAACTTACTTATTTTATCTATAGACTAGCACTTCGCCCCGCGACTTCGTCCGCGAAAATTGTGATATCTCGGCTAATTTGCATGATATCAATATAATTTATAGCCTATGTTACTCGGTAAAGATGTAGCTTCCTAATGGTGAAAGAATTTTTAAATACGGTTGAGCAGTTCTTGAAATCGTAACAAACAAAAAAACAAATCTTTCCTCTATAATATTAGTTTAGATATTTTTAAGCCGTGCTTATATTATTATACCGGGTAGAAAAGACACTGAGGCACAAACGGTTACCCACGTATTCATACATAATAGGGATGATGACTGACTAAAAAAATATGATTCTGTTTAGTCAGTTAGATTATCGAAAAATATTGGATACGTGTTTTTTGTTCTATCAAATTAATACAAATTGACGAAGATAAAACGTGTCAAAGATCATGAGTGGCTTATGACGTCACATTTGAGTAAAAATGTACTCAAATGTGTCGTCACACGAGTTTTCGACGCGCTGTGTCGTCTTCAGTTTTTGTTAACGTGAAAAAATAAATTAGTTTTTTTTTGTCATCTACCCTATTCTGAACCCCCTTTTTTCTGATGGGAAATCATCAAATGACTCCTCCCGCTCTCACATATACATTTTTAACCGGTTATTACAAGTAAAATTGACATTTTGTGTCATTTTTTGTTTGATTTGGCTTATTTAGTTATTTTTCTTGAATTTTCACCTTTCATGAACATCATCATTTGCCTAGCCTTTTCTCAACTTTGTTGGGGTCGGCTTCCACTGTAACCAGATGCAGCTGATTACCAGTATTTTACATGGAGCGACTGCCTATCTGACCTCAAGAATAATAAGAGAGCAATTTCATAGCATTAGCATTTAAGAGTAATTTCAGGATGTGCGTTAATTATGTTACACGTTGTATATAAGGTTTTTTTTGTTTTTTGTTTTACTTCGTTTTACTGTTTTTGTGGAAAAGTGTCAATATGAAAATCTTAATAAATGTAAAGGAAAAAGGAGCTCCGTCTGCCAACAAACTGCTTAGCAGTTTGGCGGGGGTAATTATGTACCATGCAAACAATATTATTGTGAATAAACACTTTTCATTTTTTTTTTTTTTTCCACAACCTAGTTAGTGCTTAACTGTACGTATTGGGTTATAAGGTACCTCTTGGAAAGACTGGTTGTCAGACTTTCGGGCCACTGACTACCTGTAACGAATGTCAAAAATCTACAAATGACAACCAGGACCAACGGCTTAACGTGCCTTCCGAGACACGGAGGAAACCCGATATGTTACGATGGTCACCCATCCATGCACCAACCTAGGCAAAGATCGAACCGAGTAGCTGTTATAATTAAGCCACGAGCTCCCAAACTTAAATAACTCAATTCAGAAAGCGGCAATCAATCTACGATTTAATAAAAAAAACTCGCTCCCACATCAATCACTTAGGAAGTACAAGATTAAAGTCCATTGACCCCAAATAATAAGGCCGTACGCGAATATTATGTAACCAATAGTTAACCTAAACTTATCTATGTTAACATAACATCACGCCTGTTATCCTCGAAGGGCTAAGCAGGTGTGTACGGCGACCAATCAAGCTACACAAAACCAGTTTATGCGGATCCTTCATTTTACAGAAAATCTATACAAAGCGAGGCCATGTTATACTTGAAATGTATTTACAGCGTGATGTGTGCCGAGTGTACATTATAGTACACCCACATAATCTTATCGATGTTTTTCTCGATAAACTAACCGATTAAAATGTAATTATAACTGAACAACATGATATGCGACGCTCGAAGTTTGTTGTGGAATTAAATTAGGTCAGAAATGACGGCGAAAATATTTATGCGTATTTTCTTTGACACTTATCCAAGAAATGTAAGATTTTTATGGAAATTAATTTCTTCCGAACTTACATAATGAGACTGGATGGGATTACAAACTTCTTCGAATTACTACTGAACCAGTTTCAAGAAATATGTAGATGTCGTTAGATTTATTTTCTGTTTACTAGCCTAAATGACGACGCAGGAAATTCAAAATGGCGGACGCTAAACGTCATACTTTATTTACTCATGTTTTTAGTTTTTTTTTTGGCAGATTTTGTATTTATTTTTCTTGTTAACAGTATTAGTTTACATGTAGTTTTAAAGTAAGTGTCAAAACATAGAATATAAACGTGACTTGATCTAGGACAGGTAAAGGGACGAAACTTGTGCCCATTATCTATGGTATCACCTTGTTTTGATTCCGTTACTGATAACATGTTTGTGATAAGGAATATTGTAACGATTCTAGAATGTAATGAAGTAAGGCTATCATAGTAAGTACTTGACTACTTGAATAAGTTGGAGAATATGAGTATGCTATAAAATTTTGTTTATTGGGATGGAAATAAATTATAGGTCAGTGGGTCGTCTTAATTCGCAAATAGAAATTCTTTTACTTTTTTTTTTTCGGCTGGGAAATCATCAAATGAATCCTCCCGCTCTGGGCGGAACAGGAGAGAGTGTCAGACTTTTACTGACTAAAACCCATCTCTGTTCCTACATCGCCTTTGTGTTCCGGGCCACGGTACCTCTTTCGAACAATCCCGCAGCGAAATAATTATCCTAAAGTAACGTCCTTGGTTCGTGCCGTGCAGTTCGAACTTTGACCGACTGTTGGACATGGCTAAAGAGGTTGTTTGCCACGAGAGAGCGTTGAGTTGTTTGTCACTTGTCAATACTCATCTTAAATCAAATTGTCGAATCGCTGACAAAACACCAAGCACCATCTATATGGAACTATCCATATAACTTGCAATATCCTAGAAAAGCCTTCGCCTTTTTCATTACCAAGATTGTAGATGCTTATAGCTATGAAATTTAATGAAATATTTTCATTTCAAAAGTTATAAATTACTCAAATTTCCCTAAAAAGATAACTTTGCTCAGAAAGTTCAACGCTCAACAAGTGTTTTCTTCCTTCCTGTTATCAAGAGGACACACCTCGAGCGCCCAAATCAAACCTGTCAATTTATACTCATAATCGAATAAGCAAACAATCTAATCGATACAACAACACGTTAAATGAATTTATTTTATCTTGTTTCCTTCCGATGTATTACGCAACTTTTTTTTTTATTTTAAGCAAAGGTTGGCATTCTTTTTTTTTTATTTGTTTATTTGTTCGGGCGTGTCGGCTTTCAGTCTTAAACTTTTTTTTTCATTATGAAAAAAGTTTTTACCTTCCGTTTTTGTTCAGTGAATTTGTTTGGTTTCTTTTGAAGTTTTTTGTTAAGGAAATTCGTTTGTCTAATGTTAAAAAAAATGGTAAAAAGCCATTTCCTCATAATTCAGTTAGATTTAATGTTTTTACGGCCACTCGCCCTCATTTATCAACCGAAAGATATCCACTGCTAGACATAGGCCTCTCACAAACGCCACCACATCAACCGCTCCTACGCTTCTTTCATGCAGCGGAATTCTGTGATCTTTACCATGTCATCGGTCCACCTTGTAGGAAACCTTCCAATTCCAAAGTTCCAACACTGAACCTTCCGACGCTTGGTCTCCGGCACCTTTTGAACTCATCGACCATTCGTTCTGCGAGTAATATGCCTGCTCACTTTGTTCGGCAATTCTTTGGCTACATTGCATACAAGACTGCTCGGTGTCTACCAGAGCCGTCATAAAAATAATACAGTAAATCGCAAATCTATTTTAGAAATGGACAGCACCAAGTGTTCCTTAACAATAAGGTTGGTTTTCGTGCAAACGTTACCATTACAGTGCGATTGACCGTACAGTACAGTCCGAGCGAGTTCAAGGCGCCTCGATTTAGGCAAGCGCGACATAGCCCAAGGTCTCGTGAGATTCGTAATGTATACGTCGAGAGTATATAGCTATTATGTATTCTAGTTATGTGTGTAAATAAGAATGTTTCATTGAATAAATGATGGCTTGGAGCTCGTGGCTAAATAATATCAGCCGCTCGGGTCGATCTTTAGGTTAAATCGTGCTTGCCTTAGTTGGTCTGTAGATGGGTGACTACCCATTACATACAGAGTTTCCACCGTGCCTCGGAAAGCACGTTAAGCCGTTAGTCCCGGCTGTCATTTGTAGATCTTTGACAGTCGTTACAGGTGGTCGGTGGAGTGGCCCAAAAAGTCTGACAACCAGTCTTACCAAGGGGTCGTCTCGCATTACCCAGTACTAACTGAGCTGTGGAGGTCAGATAGGCAGTCGCTCCATGTAAGATACTGGTATTCAGCTGCATCCGGTTAGACTGGAAGCTGACCCCAACATAGTTGATGATGGTGATGGCTTGGAGGAGTTTGAATAGGTCTGTCGGTTGTCCCACTGAAAGGCAAAGGTTTATTTATTACGGAGAAAGCGAACATTGATCATCATCGTAAACATCCTGGATTACCGACTATATTATGTCTTGTCCACCTACTTCTTAGGCACCCTTAGTACCTAAATGGAAATGCTGGGTTGAAGCACTCGTCACTAGACAATGTCATCATTTGCGTATAGCCTTTTCCCAACTATGTTGGGGTCAGCTTCCAGTCTAACCGGATGCAGCTGAATACCTGTATTTTACATGGAACGACTGCCTATCTGACCTCCACAACCAAGTTAGTACTGTGTAATACGAGACCCCTTGGTAAGACTGGTTGTCATACTTTTTGGGCCACTGACTACCTGTAACGACTGTCAAAGATCTGCAAATGACAGCCGGGACCAACGGCTTAACGTGCTTTCCAAGGCACGGAGGAAACCCGGTATGTAATGGGTGGTCACCCATCCACAGACCAACCTAGGCAAGCACGGCTTAACCTAAAGATCGACCCGAGCGGCTGTTATTATTTAACCACGTAATGGAATAAAATGATTCGGAATATATTGACATACCAACCAAATAAGGCTTATATACAAAGTTTATTAGACCTACTTATGCCATACGAAACCGACATAATACGTATCAAACACAATTTCAAGTCGGAGATATCGCCGCACCATATTTCTGGCGCTCCAAACCTTGAAGGTTTACCTAAATACGTGGTACATGAAGTAGAAAGAAATGGAGAGGTAATCTGTACTGTGTCAATCGGATACGTCTTCATTAGGGACAGTAATTTACACAGTGTAAGGACTAAGTTTATCATAAATTCAGTACACGATTCTAGATCCATACGAGCGCACGATATGCCTTACCTGTGAAAAGCCGTGTTAATTGGATAAACAGGTTTTTTGACCAAAATTTCCCCTTCAAAATTAGGTTTCTCCAGTTTGATTTGTCAACTCTTGCGTGGTTTTCGGAGCGCTGGAGCTTCTTGTCGACATAGAACCTTTGAACACCATAATGCTAGTTTGTTTTCGGTACCCCTGCATCTAATCTTTCTGAGGACGGCGGGTTCTGTGCATGTCTAAAGCCAATCCTAACTAGGGATTCGCTATCCACTTTATCTCGTTAATTCCATGTCGCGAAGATATTTGCTTCTTATTCAGAACCAGTATGATAAGTATTTAATGCACATTACCACTCCATTACTTTTCTTCGTCTACTTATAGACAGCCATAAAGTTTCAAGTGTGGCGCTCAATCGATAGCCGTTATTTATGTATGAACTATTTTTGGGGCAGCCCAAGGCCGTAGAAATTCATTTCATATTAATGTGTACGTAGGAACGTTAAGTGCCTGTCTGTGTACCTATGTCCGTTAGAATTGAACATTCAATAAATGGATGTAGGAGACTTGGAGCAGCTTTGTTTCGCGAAACTCCTGGATTAGATTCGGCGAAGTGAAATGGGGTTATCCATCACAAATTTCTCAGTGGCATATTTGTGCCCGATTGAGATAGCAATGGGCTCATCCCATATGGGGAAAAATATTTTAGTAGTGTGTTATTTTGGGACTGGTTTAGAATCCCCAACCAGGAAAGAAGTATATCCAGCTTACTTATTTCGGTATCTGCCAACATTCTTAGCTGTCGGCTCTTTACCAAAAACCTCTAACAAAAATATAACTTCCTTATTCCGTGTAGCGTGGCTTAAAATCGATTTGCCATGACTTTGAACCCCTAAATACACCCTCAAGTATCATCCCTGCCCTTGGGTGGTAGCAAAGAATAAGTAAAATTTGGCCTTGACCGTAAAAAACATCGGTTTAATGCTGACTGATCTTTTACAACCTTTTTGTCTTATATGACGATAGGTACATTTACTTTTTCGGTAAAAAGGGTAGACTACCCAACCTGTCAGAATTCGTAAATTTTGAAATAAGAAAAGAAGTGCTGTCAAATATTGTTTTTTCATTTTCCGTTGTCAGTTTTAGGCCGGTGTTTACCGCCGTGCTAAAATTGTTTCGTATTTTTTTAATTGCTGTTCACAAGGTTTTTTATTTGAGTTTAATGGGACAGATTAAACGAACATTGACATAAAATATGTTCTTTTCTCTTTTTGGGCACTTGTTGAAATGTCTACCTACTTTTAATACAAATTATGTTTTAAAAAAGTATTACGTAAAACTTTTTAATACTGAAACCCCGGCCTTCCTTGCTTTAGATAAAGTTATGGCTAACGATTGGTGTATCCCATGGATAAATTATCTCTATAAAAACACACAGACTTCATGATTTCGGTTGAGCCCGAAAATTTTCAGTTAGTCCCGATAAAATCAGTTGTATTTTATCCCGAATAGTTCCGCAAACGAGGAGGCTGGCTAGTAGCAGCTGGATGAGAGTTGCTGAGAATCTGAGCTGAGTGGCCTGCACTTGGATAGGCCTATGTCCAATTGTCCAGCAGTGGACTGCTGAAGCCTGATGATAATGAGTTTCATAAAGCAAAACCACGATACAATTTACTTTCGTTTAGTCGTGTCTGAAAATAATAATATTCTTATTTGTTACCAACCGGGACGTGCTTTACTTACCCAACAAATCAGTATGTAGATCATATGTAGATCACTTTCACGTGTCTGCACGTACGTTCTACAAGGCCTAGAAATTGATCGGTGACCGCAATTGTGACGTCATCATAACAATTATGAATCTTGCTATATTGTATAGTTATTATTTTGAAGCAGCAGAGCTGTTTGTGCAGGATCGAGTCCGGTAAAGTAGAACGAATCTGTGATGATACTGGTATTGCTGACGTCCAAAGCCATCTGGTGGACATGCAGTATTGTATTTATGAAAAACTATTTCCCACTTATCTTATATCTCCGTCATCCGCTGTTGTTTTCTAATTTCGTTGCGGGATGTCGAATCGTTTTCCCGGGATTTGTCAAGCTCCATTGCTTTAGTATTTTTCTCGGAGTTGCCACTGTTGTTTCAAACTCAAAGCATTTATTTCAATCAGACCATTACAGGTACTTTTGAATGTCAGAAAAACAAAGAAAATGAAGCTACAGTCACGGTCACAAGGCATAATAATTTGTGAAAGTTTCGGATAATGGCGGGCTAATCCGAAAAAAGAAGTAGCATTTATTATCCTGATCATTATACATATTCATTACCGGTACGGCCCCAATTATTTCATCAACAAACAAACTGATACTGAATTACTGACCAGCGAATTGCAAAAAAACACAAGGAAACTTCCAATTTCTTCGAGACATTCATCGTTGAATCACATTTTTATTTTTTTCCACAAATGACGTAAATTCTACGCATGTATTGTAATAAAAATCGTAATGCAGATCACTTTCTACGCCTTGAACTTGCACGTGCGCACATGTCTTTATATTTAGACGGCCAGTCGGCAGTGTGCGTGTTATCTTATTACTGTCCGAATGTTCGTGCGGTCGAAACTAATGTTGTCGTGTTATACTAACCCAGTTTTCCTAAAAATGCCTTTTTTTTAAACAGACATTTTTACCCGACTACGGCGAAGCCAAAAGGAAGAGTTATGATTGTAGCAGTCTATGTATGTTTGTATTTACGTATTTTCCTCCGTAGCGCCTAAACTATTCATCCGATTTTGATAAATAAGGTATCAATAGATTGGTTATTATGGCTCGGGTAACATAGGCTACATTTTAACCGACTTCAACAATAAGGAGTCGAATTTGCCTTGTAAACCCCGAATTTAATAAGAGCTCGATTTTTCAATAGTCTGGATTTCATATTTGTAGTATACCACACAAATGATTGTTCTGTCTTTGAGGTTAGAATAATTGTTGTCATGTTATAGTAACCTACTTTTTAGGTTACATGTTTTGTAATTATTATAAACAAATACTTGTCATTAAGGGCCGGTTTCCTATTTCGATTTATTTTATTCGACTATTTAAAATATGAAACAGAATTTGAATTAAATTAATTTCGCGAAAGCTTCTCCGGGTTGTATTGGGTGGTATAAACAAGGTCCATAATTATTATTTTTCAAAAATAACTGCTCAGGCTTTTTCCTCTTGGGGATAGGCATGAACTGCAGATCACCACCAACTGCTACCCTTTTTTTTCGGATGGGAAATCATCAAAGGACCCCTTCCGCTCTGAGCGAAGCGAAAGGGAGTGTCAGACTTGTACTGACTAAAACCCATCCATGTTCCTTCTTAGCCCTTTGTGTTCCGGGGCCACGGTATCTCTTTCGAACAGTCCCGCAGCCCCGGCAGGCATCGACCCTTGCGCGCCTCAAAGAGATGTCAGCAGAAAGGAAGGGGTCCCGTCCTTTCTGCTGACATCTCTTTGAGGCGTGCGTGGAACACTCCTGCGCCGTCGAGACGGCCTGTCGTCATAAGACGGACGGACGGCGAGCTAGCCCATAGCTCACCGTCCACAGGCCCGCCAGCTACTACCCTTACATACATCTTTTGGCCCCGGTTGCGAGTACTACGCAATCTACCGAAAGACATCACCAATAAAGTCGCAGTATGTTTCTATAAGGCGTCCTCTCCAGTCAGTCATCATCTGCGTAGCCTTTTCCCAACTATGTTGGGGTCGGCTTCCAGTCTAACCGGATGCAGCTGAATACCAGTACTTTACATGGAGCGACTGCCTATCTGACCTCTACAGCCCAGTTAGTACTGGGTAATACGATACCCCTTCGTAAGACTTGTTGTCAGATTTTTTGGTCCACTGACTACCTGTAACGACTGTCAAAGATCAACAAAAGACAGCCGGGACCAATGGCTTAACGTGCTTTCCGCGGCACGGAGGAAACTCGGTATGTACATGTAAGGATCACCCATCCACAGATCAACCTAGGCAAGCACGGCTTAACCCTCTTCAGTCAGTAAGAGTTTTTTATTTATTTATTTACTCAAAACAATAAAATTATTATCCCATCTTCCAAAAAGAGGTCAGCACTCAACACATAATAAAGTTTTAAATAAAATATAAGCCATTGAAATTGGATACGTTTTTGCATACAATTGTCGATAATGTGGCGAATCGATTCTACTTCGCTAAGTACACGTGGCGATAATTTGATGTGCTCGGCTTTGTACCGAGGGTATAGTTCCTATTTAAATTGGTCACGTGTTTGATTCCTAAATCGGGTAAAGTGTTATTAAGATTTTCCATCAGGAATTTCTTAGTAAAAGCCAAGGAGTCTGGATCTGGGCCCGGTTGATGGCAACAGGCTCGCCCCCTATTACATGGGACTTTAACGTAACTGGTGAACTGTGGGTGTACTATTAGGTACACCTCTACTTAACCCTTTGTGGATAACAGGCGTGATGTTATGTGTAATAAACAAACCCAAGTGCCATTGAAAAATAAACTTTGTTTTCACTCATTACTCTTCTTTATAGTGTGGTTAGTGCCTAACCTGGTTCTCAGAGATTTTCTACTTGCCTCTCAATATGCAATAAGCGAAAATGGAAAGAAATTCATAGATAAAAATCAAACTTATCAATAAAATCAATAGACACAAATTCTCTTCAGTTCAAAATTCCTACGATTCCCGCAAAATGTTTGCTATCAACTTGAAAATCTTGTCAATAACGTCGTAATTCGCTGGCAGCTTGCCATAAGATGTTTGTGCCGTTTGCTACCGTACCGTAGTTATGGTGCATGCGAATTGCGACCATTGTGCATAAGTTAATAATGTAATGTGTATAGACTGCTTCTTTGGTGTAGTGGTTGATATTGACGTTCGGGGTTCAATTCCCAGGTCGGGCCATGTGCGTTTGGGGTTCTCCACCAGGAATCCCGAGTATGGATTGGTGCCCGGTGAAGACAAGAAGCACACCCGGTATCGTTGCCCCACACTAGGAATTTCTCCGTTAGTGCGTTTACAAACATTTAAACTCATATAAACAAACAGCCAGATCCGGAACAACTACCTAAAGGTCATACAAATATTTCTTCCGTGCGGGGATTGAACATGCGACACGCTGCGTAGCAGCCAATCGCTTAGCCACTGCACCAACCGTGTCGTCAGCCTTGAGAATTAAACATAACTGGCGAAATGTGGGCGTATTTATTTATTATAGGCATTTGCAACTATAACCATCCCTTTCCGTTTGTTTCTACTGACGTATTAATTTCGGGTTAGTCCTACTGGTTGCGAACTCAAACAGAGATTCTCATCAGCTCATCACTTTGCGAAATCTCGACTATCTCATTTTGATATACTTTTTTTAAGATATAATGTCTCGCAAAACATGTGGGATAAGGTAAATTAATTTATAAGATTTTAAAATCAACAAATAAACAAAGTTATCAGTTATTGTAATCGTTTGATTGTCTTAGTTTAATTTTACTACTTCCTAAGCGGGCTTATCTCTTCTAGCCCTTCATAAGATTTTTAGATAAGATTCCGACTAAGAAGGTTACTGTTTTACCGGAAACCAAAAATTCAGATTCAAAAAGTGATCGTCGCGAGACTCCTGGCAGATGTGAAACATCGAAATTATTTTGTACAAATAAAAAATTAGTCCATATAAAAAATAACAAACAAATAAAACAAAAACAAAATGACTCGATTCACAAAAAGAAAATCCTTATGCTGAAATCGAACTCGGAAGTCACGAGATTGTAACCCAGGGCTCTGTGCCCCGGGACCAGCTAACTTGTTGAAAACCGTGTCGAATTTTTTGCATAGTCCCATCAAGGCGAGTAATGTCGACGTATTGTGCTAACAGATGGTGGTACGGCGTTTCACCGTTAACGGTTTTGACTGACTCGGTTTTACACCCAACTACCTGTCCATTAACGATAGACTGCAATGTATAGAGCTTATGTTGCTTCAAACACGCGATTTTCATTTGTTTAGCCACGGTGACACTCGCCACGCGATTTTTATTTGTTTTTTTTTTGTTTACCCGCGCCATGTTACACGTCAAAAAGAGATTAAAAAAGACCGGACACTCAAAACAAACAAACAAATAAAAGGTGCTATTAACAAGTCATAATCGGAACAAACATCCCACATTAACTATCTAGTACAAGGTTAAGTCGCAAAGCCGAAAAAACTATCCAATAGACATAAATTTTGTTTTTACGTCAATTCAGTATCGATTGGGTTGACTCATCGGGCCAAAGAGGAATGTAACTGTTTTGTATTAGTGAAGAGTTGACAGGCATTTATCATAAGCCTACTTGGTTTACTTGAAACGTAAGTCGTACTTTCAAAATTTATGTATACGGTACATCGGTATTTTAAACTTCGAAGTTCATTATATTTTTTATTGGGACAAGCCCGCCGAACTATTCCCAAATCACTGTAACTCCTGAAAGCTAGAATCAACAGTGGCGACCACCAGAAAAGCGCCGAGACAAATGAAGCTCGACGAAGTCCCAGAGAAAGAATTTCACTGTCTTGGATCCCGCAACGAAATTAATCAGAAAAGTATAGCGGAGGAGTAGGAAAAACCGTAATTTCCACTTCCCTCCATATCAGTTATACAGGGTGTTAAAGTAGTCGCGTGCCATAGCTTAGGGGTGAGTTCAGTATCGATAAAAGAACCCAACCAAAAGAATATTTAAAAAAATATATATATTGCAAGATCGATCTAATTTAGTACCTACTAACTTCAAATAGCAATATAAAATAATTTGAATTCTAAACGATTGCTATTTTAAGTTAAAAGGTACTAAATTAGGTTGATTCAATATTTTTTGTTTTTATTTTTTACGGGTTCTCTGAGCTCACCCCTAAGCTATGGCACGCGACTACTTTCACATCCTGTATAGTCAGTTTCAACAGGTGAGCAAAGCCACGGGTGCAGCAGTCTTACAACTTCTAACTGGCCCTAGGTTGCTTCATCCCCACCAATACGACCTCTTACCCTAAAAACTACGACATAAATCCACGGGTGCAGCAGTCTTACAACTTCTAACTGGCCCTAGGTTGCTTCATCCCCACCAATACGACCTCTTACCCTAAAAACTACGACATAAATCCACGGGTGCAGCAGTCTTACAACTTCTAACTGGCCCTAGGTTGCTTCATCCCCACCAATACGACCTCTTACCCTAAAAACTACGACATAAATCACAAGATAACACCGGTCTCACCCAAATTAATGATTAACAAAACCATAAATGCCCAAGGAACACGTGTTCTTATCAATATAATTAACTTTTTTTATTATACAAACATGTCGTTAGTTCTACCCTTGAAGTGTAGGATAATAGTCGCTATATATATTTTGTGCTTTTTCTCATTTGTTGTCATTAAATTTTCTTTTTTGGTAAGTGAAGGAGTTAGTTTATGTGTTCAGTGGTAATGTGTATCTCGTTTCATTCATCAGTTCGGTTAGTACTGAATTGTATTAATGTTTTTTTTTTATTGCAAGTCAGTGTCCTAGACTTCTAGTGTGTTATCCGGAAAAGGAATAGGCCTTTTGATATTCTAGTGTCTAGGTTCTGGTTTTAACCAAAGACTAAGTCGATTGGTTTTAGAATTTGTACTGAATGTTTAGATCATATGATGCAACGGTTGCATATCAAGACATTCTCGGAATATTTCTTATTTCAATCATTACCTCTTTTTGCATAAAGACCCCATTACATTCCGAGTTACGTCCGTGCCTCGGAAATTACGTTAAGCCGTTGGTCCCTTCTGTTATTTGCAGATCTTTGACAGTCGTTACAGGTAGTCAGTGGCGCGAAATTGTGACAAGCAGTCTTACCAAGGGATATCGTATTACCCAGTACTGACTGGGTTGTGGAGGTCAGATAGGCAGCCGCTCCATGTAAAAT
Source organism: Xestia rhomboidea (assembly GCA_963853795.1). NCBI lineage: Eukaryota > Metazoa > Arthropoda > Insecta > Lepidoptera > Noctuidae > Xestia > Xestia rhomboidea. Next base: position 3,193,023 of record OY970783.1, read on the forward strand.
ACTGGACAAGGTGGATGATGATCGCTTTAAGTGATAAGACTGCCCATTGTGTCACCCTATATAAAATGAGGTCTTTTATGAATGTTACTTGTATATAGAGTACATAATTATTCTATTCTACGAAATATGACGTAACTAATAACCTGTTTCTCCTTGCCCACAGATCAGCAGCAGCCAACCAACCACCGCTACACAACAAATGGATTAGCCTTATAATATATTTAAGCCAATCAAATTTAGCCTAAGCATAACCATGGCACGACATATAGTGACAGTGTGCATGTTTTGCCTACTTTGTGCAGCTCATTCCTGCGGCTCACATATAGATAGACAAAACGACGGCGTTTTAAGTTACGACGGTAATATAAACGATGTAGGTCATTTAAACATAGACCTAGATGAAAAGAGAAAAGATTCTTCTAGATATCACCAGAAATTACAGAAGATAAGACAAGGGAAGCCAAAGAGGGAGATCAAAGTGAACCCTGATACATACGTAACGCAGATTTTTAGATTGTACGGCGATTCGAATAGTATGACGATGAATCTGACGGGGTTTAATAAGATGCTTGAGGAGTTGGACCTTCATAAGCTGGTGGAAGGCGGGGAGAACAATGAGAGCAGAGACTATATGTATGGGAAGAATGTAAAAGATGAAGTTGTTAATGTAAGTATTATTATTTGTGGTTCCTTGTTGAAAACCCTATCGCTTACGGTGGAAGCTCCACGGTAGCCCGCGAAATTTAAATTTTCTTATGTTTTTTTGCAATTTACAGGTCAGTGTCAGGTTGTATGTTGATTAAAATATGATTCGCGGCTGTAACACGTATGTAGTTACAGAATTATAATGAATTTCGCGGGCTACCTTGGAGCATTCACCTTAAGGGGACAGCCCGCGAAATTCTAATTCGTGAAATAGTCATTAATGGGATTGAATGAACTTAGAGAGTTGTATTTTACTTTTAATGGTTATAATTTTGTAAAAACATACATGTTACGGTCGCGAAATTGCTAGAAACGTAAGTTCGCAGGCTACCCTAGCGCTTCCACCTTAATTTGAGGCACAATTGGATGTGTGTAAAAAAACACTTTAAATTGTTTAAGCATTTCTCCGAACTGATATAGATTTATCTGATAATGTGGGTATTATCATGCATGATTTCATTTCATTTTAGCTGTTCATAAACGCCGAAGTGTTTTTCTAAGAATGCGTAAGAAATATATCATTCTACCCTCGTTATCTTCAAACTATTGGCAGAAACAATGCAATGTTTAAAATACGCTTAACTTAACGCTTAAATATTATCGTCTCTTAAATTGCTAAATGTTAATAATCCATTTCTTTATTCTTTTGTTCCAGTGTATGAACAGCTCAGACCTTATCACAACAGTGAACACGCGATTAAAACCAGCCCATGACCACAACTCGGAACACACTGACCACATCCACAATCACGACTCAGACATGATCATCACAGAGTCCACACTCCAATCAATATGCCCCATACTCCTGTACCAGAAGCTAGCCAACACATCCATAGAACGCACTGGATGCGTCAAAGAGACAAGTATAGGAAGAAGAACAGATGTATCTCAGAATGTACCAGTACATGTCCCACAAGAAATGGCGTACACGAAAAATATGTACGCTGTTTGGTTGTACTCGTCTTTGTGTATATTAGCGATCAGTGCGTGTGGTTTACTAGGAGTTGCAGTCATTCCTATCATGCATAAAACCTATTATAATCATTTACTACAGTTCTTAGTAGCGTTGGCAGTTGGGACGCTATGTGGGGATGCCTTGCTGCATCTAATGCCTCATGCTATGAGTCCAGACCATGACCACGGTCATAGTCATGGACAGACGGAGGTAGAAATACGAGCATCTCATGATGATGGGATGTGGAAGGGACTCGCAGCTATGTTAGGTGTAGTATTCTTCTACTTCACCGAAAAGGGCTTAACGGTAGTCGTGGAGTGGAGGAAACGTCGCCAGAAGCTCGAGGAAGACAAACTCCCCACTAGAGTGCGCGTACTGAAAGACGAGACCGTCGGCTGTTCCGGAGGATCGAAAGCGGAAAACTCCACCTCAAATACTCTCATGAAAATTTTCAAAAGAGACGAAAAAGGAGATCCTACTACGAAGACGTGCAAGCACAAGTATTCTGAATACCCTTACTGCTATGACGAAATTGATACGGACACTCATGATGACCACCACTTACGGGACGGTATACCATCAAGTCCGAAGCATGGGAAGAAGCACAATAACTCTGTGAGTGTGGTGTCTTCGAATGCCCTCAATGCTGAGGGTAAGGAGGAACCTACAGCCAAAGATTGGTTGCTAAAGGCCGAGTCGCAGCCGGTTGTGGAGATGAATAATATTAAACATAAGGAGGATGGAGTTAAGGATTTGAAGGATGGGGACAGTTATACTGTTATTTTGAGGTGAGTGAGGAGACTATCGTTTTCTAAGTCCCAGAGAAAAAAAAACAGTATTTGTCGGTAAACATACAAGGTGTAGTTTTGCATCCTAGTCAAAATTCAAGAGCTTGTCACATAAGACATAAATAATCAATTTTAATTACGATACCCGGTCAAATAATTAATAAAGCTGCTATTTTAAATTGTTTAAATTTGACAGTATTTCAGAATAACACGAAAGTAATAGAAGAATCACCCATCGCACGACACGTTTATTTGTGTGTATGAAGGCGCGGTTATAGGGCCAGTAACAGACGGGCTGCGTTTTAATACGGGGAGTTTACACTTCCCGATTTCCGTACCTACCTACCCAATTTATTATCGATTCGGGTCGAGAATCATTAGGATAGATACCTCCTTGAATTTGACTAGGATGCAAAGCGACATCTTGTAGACGTAGCGTGGAGCTAGTCGATCTCGACAAAGTCAGCGTAACTTCTTCATAAAAGAATACGCCACTGTATTACTTTAACAAAAAACTGCGATAGATACTCTTGGATTTGTAGGCCCAAGTCTCATCATGATAAAACTCTTCGAAAGCTTCTGTCAATGCAATACATTTCTTACTTTTCTATCATCGTTATTGTCAGGTCCTTCTGTGTACGGCCCCGCTGCCAATATTAACTGTATCGATAAATAGTTTCCTCTTAATTCATCATCAGCCACTGCTGGTCATGGACCTATCCGATCACACACCACCTGACCTCGACCCTTGTTCATTATCATAACTTACTGTTCTTATCCTACAGGGAACACTCACGCGCCCACCACGGCCACTCCCACGCACATGGACACGTGCACGCACCGCCGTCGTCCATAGCGTCGGTCGCATGGATGGTCATCATGGGTGACGGGCTGCACAACTTCACCGACGGCATGGCTATAGGTAAGTTCCTCAATATGCAGTTCAAAATCCATCATCCTAGCCTATCCATTACTGGATCCACCATCTCCAGCTACCTTTTCAAGGTTGTCGGTCTATTAAGGTGGATCCTGCACTACGCAGATACGTGGTCTCCACTCCAGCACACCGGTTCCTCCTGCGGCCATCGGTTGTTAGACAGACATGGCCAACCCAGTACCACTTCTGCTTGCTTATCCTGCAAGCTACGTCGATTACTATAGTTCTTTAATAAACAGCCCCAGTTGGCAAAAAGATTGATTGAATTTTGGAAACGGATTTTTAATTTCATTTTTTTTTTCACATTTTGGGGTCTGCTTACAGTCTAATACGATATCCCTTGGTAAGTCTGGTTGTCAGACTTGACTGTCAAAGATCTACAATTCAATTCAAAATAATTTATTTTAAACCATTTTTAATCACAATAATATTATTCCATGATCTGTCCACGAAGTAGACACAATAGTTAATTGTTAATTTTTATTTCAAATATGTGCATAATACTATTATGCACACATTTGAAATAAAAATTAACAATTATAAAATTAAAATTTCAATCAGCATTTACAAAAATAATCAATAAAATAATATAAATTAAAACTAAAATTCCAAAATCATAATGTCGGAGACTAAATAAAAACAACAACAACAACTGGCAGCCGGGATCAACGGCTTAACGTGCTCTCTGAGGCACAGAGGAAACTGTATGTAATACGTGGTCAGCTATCCACGCACCAGCCCAGGCAAGTGCGTATTAACCTGTAGATCAACCAAAGCGTCTGTTATTATCTAGCCACGAGATCTTAGACTGGTCAACTAATCGCGATAATTAAACTGATGTCTTCTTATCCGGTACGCTCTTGACAGAGCGGTCGTGATCGTTAAGTACTCGTAGCGGTATTGGAAGGGGCGGATATGATGCACTTCACGACATTTCGCCACCGCTGCCTGCTAGAGGTCATCCTGCTGCATTCATTAACTGAACCCCCAATGACAGACTTGATCTGTAGGCTAATTCACGTAACTAAAGAAGTGCTGTTGCAGTGCAGTTGCAGTTAATTTTCGATCAAAACAACGCTTTTCGTATTCTCTACCGCTGTCACACACACGCTCGCGTCAAGTTTGCGCCACGCGAGCGCAATAACGGCATTCTACTGTTGCGCGTCTTTGGTGCGTGCTTCGGAACGCAACATGATCGGTATTCTACTAAGTGAAAAAGCACTAAAATCTGTACTGGGGTGTTATTTTAATATTTTAATAACGTCATATTCATTGAAATGTAATCGATTCTATTCGATTATTTAGTGAGTAATATTTTTTCTCTCATACGGCCATACCATAAGTAAGTTTGGTAGAGTTTGGTTGTCGTACAGTTGACGTGCAGTTCACGCGCAGCTTACGCGCAGTTCAAAGATATCAAGAATACCGTTAATCACTCAAACTTAAATTTAACTGCAATTGCACTACAACTTCATCGGCGCGTCATAAAATTACGTGAATTAGCCCTCTGGTCAGTCTAACGCGTTGGTGACCTTCCGCGCGGTCTAGTGCCTTCTACTTTCCCTTGGACGACAAGGCGTTCTATGGTCCGATTGTCACGCCGGGAAACATGTCCGAAGAATGTTAGGATGTGCGATTGTACTATCGAAAACAGACGCTGCCTGATACCGAGTTCTTGAAGTATCGAGACGTTAAACTGATTTATATGATGCCATATGTCTCAAATAAAAAAGGCCAACGAGAAGTGATACACTGGGTTACTTTTGAATTTCATATTCGGGATGTTCAGCGCCCCCAACAACGTATGTTGACTGGCTTATCTCTACCCACGATTGGACCTCAGTCGTAAACTTCGAGCTGACACAAGAACAGTCCAGACTATTTTACTTCTTCGTCGTCACACTCTTGGCAGAGTGGTCGTGGTCGTCACATCAGCAGGCCTGTCCAAGTTACAAACGATTCGTATCGATTCTCTTTCTATAATCGTGAACGTTAAGTCACGTGGTCAAAACAAACGAATTGAAACTTCGTAGACAAGTTTACATCGATCAAGATGATAGATGACGCTACATCCCATATAAATCGTAGACAACTTTCAGTTTTGACTGAACTTTAAAGTTTCTATTCGTTTTGACCACGTGACTTAACGTTGAAATGATGTCATTCCCATACATTTGGGTAGTTTTCTATTAGCGTTAACGATTGTAGATTGTCAACTTGGCGAAGCCTACAGGGGTGGTGGCAAGCGTCACAATCCCTCGCCATTCCTCCCGGACTGTGGCATTTCTTGTGCATCCGTGGAGTGGACCATTGAGTGCAGTTTAGACATGGTCGTTGCAACGCATTGGTGACCTGCCTCGCGCTCTTGTGCCTTCAACCCTTCCCTGCACTACAAGTCGCTTCACAGGTGTGACTTCTATTTGTCATGACTATACGCACTGACATACTAATCTTCTGTTTCTAGGTGCCGCTTTCGCTTCAAACATAGCGGGCGGGTTCTCCACAGCCATTGCAGTGTTGTGCCACGAGCTGCCGCATGAATTGGGTATGTTATTGAATGCTAACTTTATATCTTACTAGATGATGCCAGCGGCTTCGCCTGCGTACAAATTATATACTAAAACCTTTCTCGAGAACCACTCTATCCACTAGTGAAAACAGCATGAAAATCGGTGCAGGAGTTTTTCAGTTTATCGCGAACAGACAAACGCGGCGGAGGACTTTGTTTTATAAGATGTAGTGATAACAAATTGTCTATGTGAATAGTACAGGGGGAATGGACGTTTTTAAAGTAAAGTTATAACATTTAAAACGTGTATTAAAAAAAAGTTTTTAAATTTTGGAACTAATTAATCAATTACATTGACAATTTTCATTTTCATGATGAATTGCAGTGTCGGGAAGAACAAGTGCCTTTCGGCTTGGTCGAGAGTGTTTTTACACACATTAAACCTAGGTTATGTTAATAGTAGAAACAAAAACTTTCCTTTGGTCAAAAATACAGGGTGTTAAAGTAGTCGCGTGCCATAGCTTAGGGGTGAGTTTAGTATCGATAAAGGAACCCGTAAAAAATTTTTTTTTTGTTATTTTTTTGGATTTATTTTTATTTTTTACGGGTTCCTTTATCGATACCTAACTCACCCCTAAATTATGGCACGCGACTACTTTAACCCTTGAACTGTCCACGAAGTAGACACAATAGTTAAACAATGGTGTCTCGAACAAATTGGTCATTTGACAGATCATGATTTAACACCCTGTATAAGAATGTGTTTCTACTGAAGCGCAGACGCGCAGGAATCGACATATCGCGGAAAAAGTCTCCGCAAAAAAGAAAATATAAATTACATTCAGTTTCAGACCTTAGTCATTATCTCATTAAAGTAGTTATTGGAAATATATTTTACTTCTACCCTCATTAAACGTGTTATCTAGTAACTAGTGCCATAAATTATGAAAAGCGCACTTAAATTTCTATTTATTATGTCTAGTCCCATAAATATTGTTGTCTAAGTAGCTCAATGGTACACGTGTCGGTTTTAATGTCAATGCCAAACTGGGATACCGGTTTTTCGTGAAATACCGGGTTTCATCTGATAGTCGGGTTTGTTTTTATATTTATTTATTTATTTATTTGAGAAAACATGTGTTATAGACAAATCCAAGCTATTCCATAATTCCACAAAGGACATTTTTTTTATTTATTGAAATAAAAATATTAAATAAAATCATTGATATATTAAAAGGAGGAAGATACGTTACGCGCTAACATCGCAATCAGTAAACCTGGATTCGGTGCACGACTAGATGCCCCGAAACTCACACATCTATGATCCGTGTCATCACAGTCGCAAACTACAGTCACTGATAGACAAGGACAGAGATAAGAGCCGGCGCTGTCGTGCGAGCGAAATCGCGTTAGCCGCCCAATGTTACGATTTTATGAATCTTGCTCTCACAAACATGGCAAGGCAAACATTAAATATTATTGTAATTTTCGACAAATTAACATTTTTGGCTGTACTTACGAGTGCTAAGTAATCCCGTGTATCTTATTTTTCTTCCTTGTATTATTAAAACACTGTTTAGCTGCACAAGAAGTCATTTTGATGCGTATTTATAAAAAAAAAAAACTGAAATTATTGAGGTGTGTGAATGTGTGATCACAACGACGTTCCGTGCGCGACTGAGTGCCAACTACGGGCAATCACTTAGTTGACTAGGACCAGGCGCTGCGGCTAAGTCCCGTATCTACCGCTTTTAATACATCAATGAATAAAATACTTAAAAATAACAAGAAAAAGTAATCTTTGTTGCATTCTCGTACAGAACAAGCACAATAAAAACTCATCATTTGTTCGACCTCAGAAACTCAAACATCCACTACATACGTCTATCCATTTCGAGGCAAATAAATCACACTCCGGTATCGATGCCAGTAGAGCATTATGATCTTAACTCGCAGAGAACTCTAATATCGCGATTTAAGGGGTCTACTCTCTACGCACGAAACCCGTACTTTAGCCAGTTCTGCCTAGCCTTTTCCCAACTATGTTGGGGTCAACTTCCATTCTAACCGGATGCAGCTGAATACCAGTATTTAGTACTGGGTAATACGATACCCCTTGGAAAGACTGGTTGTCAGACTTTCGGGCCACTGACTACCTGTAACGACTGTCAAAGATCTACAAATGACAACCGGGACCAACGGCTTAACGTGCTTTCCGAGGCACGGAGGAAACTCTGTATGTAATAAAACCATCCACGGACCAACCTAGACAAGCGCGGCTTAACCTTAACATCGACGTGAGCGGCTGCTATTATTTAACCACGAGTAGCTAACTTTCGTAAGCAATCTAATTCATGTCTTCTCTCTCCAGGTGACTTTGCAGTCCTCCTAAAAGCAGGCATGTCAGTGAAGCGGGCGGTGTGCTACAACATCCTGTCGTCAGGCCTTTGTCTGCTGGGCATGGTGTGCGGTGTGCTGGCGGGACACGCGCCCTCCGCCACGCGCTGGCTGTTCGCGGCCGCGGCCGGCATGTTCCTGTACATCGCGCTCGTCGATATGGTACGCTAGGGGCTGCTTGTTGTTTGTAGGGCCAGTTGCAATCGGGAGGTGGATTGTGCAATCTGGCAGCTAATTGTGCATTCTGACAATATATTGTGCAATTTGGCAGCTAACTGTGCAATCTGGCAGCTAATTGTGCATTCTGACAGTAGATTGTGCAATTGGGAAGCTAACTGTGCATTCTGGCAGCTAATTGTGTAATCTGGCAGCTAACTGTGCTATCTGGCTGCTAATTGTGCAATCTAACAGTGGATTGTGCAATTTGGCAGTTTTTGTGCAATCTGGCAGCTAATTGTGCAATCTGGCAGCTAATTGTGCAATTTGGCAGCTAATTGGCTAGTCTGTTGGGGTTGGTTACCAGTCTATACCCGACTCCCTATCTGACCTCCACAACGCAGTTAGCCATGAATAGCCATGTGCAAGCTGACACGGATTGTGCTGTCGGGCTATAGACTATGCATTGTGTTATAGACATGTGGTTAAAACTAGCAGGTAACTGTGCAACTTAGTATCTAATACTGCAACATGGCAGTACATTGTGCAACTTAGCACATGATTGATTATGCAAACTGGTAATTTTTTTCAGAATATGAAACGTGTATATATTTTGGGAGGTCGAATACCTTGTTACATAGACATCAAGAGACAAATAAGACTTCATTGTCACGTGTTCGGATTTTTCAAATTATTATTTCATTCAAACAGTAATATATATTTTTTTTTTCTATAGATGCCAGAGCTAAGTACATCGCACAGCAAAGAAGGCACTCTTTGCCAGTGCATACTACAGCTGATGGGGCTTGCCACTGGCATTGGCATTATGCTGGTCATTGCCCTCTACGAGGAAGACCTTAAGACATTATTTGGTTAATGTGCAAACTGGCCAAAACCTGTGCAAAGTGGCCGAGACCTGTGCAAAAATATTGGAATCCTGTGAAAAACGTGAGAATTTGTGGTGAACCCAGTGTTGAGTGCCAATTGGACTTAAACAAGTGTTAGTGGCTATAAGCAAAACTTTGTTTATGGTTTTAATACCATAGTGTACAGAAAAAGTGAATTAAAAATGTAATAGTGCGTTTTGGAAAATGTCTTTGATGGTTAGATCTCGAATACTACTTACAGTAATACAAAGATATTTTGGCGTTTGAGTGACATTGACAGGGATCACTGTTGATAAACATTAGTGTAATTGTTTAGAGATGATGGGTGTTAGTTCAGATTCTGGCCACACGCCAAAAGATCATTGTACAACTATACTTCAATTATTTTAACCATTCTTGGTGCTATTTGTGACACCTGTTTTTGAGATTGATTCACAAAACACTTGTGTGTATACTTAATTTTGAAATTTCCTCTAGTACAATAATAGAAAATCAACTTGTATACTTGATGAAAGTGTCATTTATCTACGATTTCGGACACCAATTATTTTTATTTTGGTGTTAATTACCTATAGAACTCTATAATTTGAACATAATGGTACTTATAATGTAAATAAAATAAACTAAAAAAAATAAATTGTGATAATGTTGCTACGAAAACTTAAACGTGTTACTTTAAAAACTCGAATATTATAATTTACTGTAAAACTGACGATAACTATAAATAATTGTACTTATAAGAATAAATTAAATGTATATTTTAAAATGGCTTTTTCAAATTACATGTCTTTTTCGAAATATTAGTTAAACATGACTATCAGTTAGCGACCATCTAGATAATTTAACAGTATTTTTTAGATAGAATATTGTGAACTACCCAATTTATAAAATTCTGAAATTTATATAAAAAATACTTATTTTGTGTTATTGGATTTTTCTATCAGGAGTTTCTCAGTAGCAGCCACGGAGTCTGGATACATGCCCGGTTGATGGCAATAGGCTCGCCCTCTTTTACATGGGACTTAAAACAACTGGCGAAATGTGGGTACACCTCTGCCTAGCCCGTCGGTAATTACAGGCGTGATGTTATGTTATGTGGAATAATAGCTCACTGAAGCCATTCTTAAACTAATCTCACTCTAAACAATAGATGCTAATTCAAAGTCATGTAGCAGAAACTTTCCTCTCAAAAGGTGACGAGTTTTCAAAAAAAAATTTTTTTAGAAATACGCCGAACAAAAAATATTATTCATATCAAGATTATGAAAAACACTGAATTTGAAATTTTGTAATATTTATAAAAAAAAAATGTGATGTGTACTTAAAAAGCTCAAAAATTCTTTAATTATGAGAGAAACTGCTTTATCAAAAATACCAATTTAAATAGGAAAGCTACTCTAAAAATCTTGGTGTAATTATTAAAGTATAATAAAACGAAACTCGACTGGAATTTTAAATCGCTTCATAGTTTACATTTGTTCACAAACTTATAACTGTGTTTGATAGTGACGTAGCATATTATGGCTTGCTTTTGCACGCGGCGTCGCCTACGTTGATCTCGAAAACTCCACGAGACAAAAATAATTCTTTGTCGTGACAGAAGCTATGGTCTACCAGAGTGACACTTTACCAGCGATGACATTTGGCACACACCAAATGTCATTGTAATCTGTTCAGCCGGTAAAGTTTTTAAAAGAATAGGATATAAAGTTTATAAAGGTATTTATAATATTATAGTCCTAAAACAAAGCGATCGGTTGTGCTAGAATGCGATATTTACTTTCCTTTCATATGCATTCAGTAAAAAGCTGTGTGTTACACTTCAATTTTATTGAATTGCGTAGATTTTTTCATCAACCGTAAGAGTTCGCCGAACGCGTTTCCCCGCAATGAATACAGGACGACTACAGAATAACTCCAAAATATCTCCTGTTGAAAAGGCACCAAAAGGAATCGCATGCTTAACGGGCACATAAGTCAAGAATATATGGCGGCAGGGTATAAACAACCTCCTGCCGGGGCTGCGGGACTATTCGAAAGAGATACCGTGGCCCCGGAACACAAAGGGCGATGAAGGAACATGGATGGGTTTTAGTCAATAAAAGTGTGACACTCCCTCCTGCTCCGCCCAGAGCGGGAGGAGTCATTTGATGATTTCCCATCCGAAAAAAGAAAAAAATTAAAAAGGGTGTAAACAACCTCATCACGAAGCCGTCAACATCAAACTAAGTAACTTTACGCAAAAATTATTGCTTTGAAACAATTTTTTTTTGGGGGTGGAAAATCATGTTATGTGTTATGTGTGTGTGTTACGTTACGTTGAGTGCGTTACATTGAGTGTAACGCACTCAAAACATTGTGATGTCGTGGAGGTGTTTAAAGTTAAAATCTAACAATAAAAACACGTATTTAAAAACAAAAACCTTGTCAAAAAGTTAGAACTTTGACCCCCAATATCTCCCGTAACTAGAAGGTTCCCAGGTATGACGTAAAACAAAAAAAAATGATCGCAATTACGAGGAGAACAAGTGCCTTTCGGCTTCGTTAAGAGGTTTTTTACACCCTTAATACCTTGTCTCCAATTCCAACGGAACTACCAAGCCAGAGTATTCTTACGCCACTAACAAACCAGTTGACCTACCAGAAGCTAATATATAATTATCTAGCCAAGTAAATAAATAAAATAGTATATAACCGAATCTTCCTATTATATAATGCTTTAATTAGCTGTCAATGTTACAACCATACTATTATAGACACTTTTCACAACATAGGCCGTCTCGGCATCAATTTGCTGACTGGCAAATATTTTTAATAAAACATGTTACACAAGGTCAAAATAAATTGCGTCTGCGGGACTTTTCGAAAGAGATACCGTGGCTCCGGAACACAAAGGGCAAAGAAAGAACATGGATGGGTTTTAGTCAGTAAAAGTCTGACACTCCCTCCTGCTCCACCCAGAGCGGGAAGAGTCATTTGATGATTTCCCAAGCGATAAAAAATAAATAAAAAAAAGGTCAAAATAAATTAGCTAGCTTGATTGGTAGCAATATCAGGATATGGTGAAATAAAAAAACAACTCTTTATAGATTAATTTAGTTTTTTTTTAAACCAATGTCATATAAACTAACTGCTGATAGCAAAACCATATCCGATGATAATCTATTGCCGACTCGTTGTGACACCAGAGATTTTTTTCTCGTTAGTCACACCACTGATTTTTCCACACCATTTATTCCTAACTAGAGCTGTCCTAGTTTTACTACTTAGTTAAATGAGAAGTTTTCTTCTTGAGTATTTAAAAAAAAAATTGTTTCCAAGAACTCTGTACATGGCGTTGATTTGACTACGTTTCTAGGTGCCAAAGCCAAAACGCTTGGAAAAAAATCATTGCGTCACGTCACATACGCTCGTTGACTGACACTTCCGTTTGCTTAAGCTTCCGAATATAACCATTACATCCAAGTAAAATAATGTAGCGTTCCGGTCCTTGCAGTAACTTACCAAGTTCAGCGCCATCTATCCAGCGACTAGGGAAGAGTTGAAAAAGAAAATGCCTCATTAAAAACCTTCAAATTACGTTTTTATTTTTTTTATAAGATTAAAAGCCTTTCAGCCTGTTATGTTACCACTGCTGGGACACAGGCCTTCTCTTTATGAGAGGGAGTGGGGTGTAATCCACCACACGGGCCTAGTGCAGGGTCTTGACAAAAAAAATAAGTGCAGACATCGATACCACCTCTTAAATAGATAATTTTGTTTTATCTTGAATATATAATATCTGTACACGCTGATGGAAAAAAAAATTACGAATACGATTTCTTGAAAAACATATTTTAGTAAAAACTGGAATTTCAGTATGGTTGTAACATGACTTCAAAGATACTGTAGATTTTGTAATATCAAAACGTTTTCTATGTAACAGTAAAAGATTGGATTGGTAGAGATTGAGGTGATTCTAGCTTTACTCTTGTTTTGAAAAGTCCAACAAATACAGAAGAAGAAAAAAGAAACAGACGAATTGACAACCTCCCTCCTTTTGGAAGTCGGTTAAAAAGAGAAGGGTATTCAGATTTTGTAATTTACTATACTACATACTTTGGAATTTCAATAATTGTTATTGTAACGGTTTTTTTTCCATTATTGAATTTTGAATACGGCCATTTTCAGATTTATTATGTGGCATTAAGATTACATCCCAATAGCTTACATAACACACTACTACATTACTATATCTATGCATTGCTACATTTTTTGAAAAAATCGTAAACAACACAAATGAATAGTGTACCCGAAGGTTCGTAACGCAAGGGAAATTCGAGTTGGTTTTTTCAATACACGAGTAAAACGAAAACAATTTGACGCGACGATTTCCTCTTTGTATTTTGTTCCTAAACTTGTACTTATAATATTGTGAATAAGTGTTAATATCTACATACAGAATGTTATAGTAGTCGCGTGCCATAGCTTAGGGGTGAGTTCAGTATCGATAAAAGAACCCGTAAAAAATAAATAAAACAAAAAAATATTGCAAGTTCAACCTAATTTAGTACCTACTAACTTCAAATAGCAATATAAAATAATTTTAATTCTAAAGGATTGCTATTTTACGTTAGTAGGTACTAAATTAGGTTGATCTTGCAATATTATTTTTTATGGGTTCTTTTATCGATACTGAACTCATCCCTAAGCTATGGCACGCGACTACTTTAACACCCCGTATATACCATTTGTATCAGATTTAAGTCACATCTACATGATTCTGTATTCTTGTAAATATATTCTCTTACATATTTTTTGTTGCTGTACAAAAACACTATAGTTAAACCAGAACAGGTGCGCGCTTCGGTAATTTTCGTATTTCCAAATTATCACCTACAAAGGCAAAGCTAAGTTTTCTACTGCAACGCTTTGTTAGTACACCTATCATTGCGCGTTTGTATGAAGTTTTCTCTCAGTCGAGTGACCTACCCAAAAATTTGCAATAGCACTAACCTAAGCTTTGCAGCTTTGTTGATTTCCGGTTCAAATGAGTAGGTCTTGGAATAATTATTGATAATCTGTTTCTTTTTGTACCAAGGTAAAAAAAATAGCCAATTACTCTAAAAGCTCTCATCGTTATTTGTTCGTATTTCCGAAAACAGACGATGATTACCGAAGCGCACCCTTCCCCTGGAAGATCTGTACCAGCATTGATACATTTTCTACATCCGATGCTAAAGTAGACAACGAACTAAAAAAACTCGTGAAAAAATATTTAAAAACTTAAGGTGCGTACTTTACTAAATAAAAAATGTCAAAATGCATTTCATTTCTTAAATAAATTGCATAAGTTTGGTATTTTACACTAATAAGTTGCTTTTGTTGATAAAATGTTGTGCTGATGATGTATTGTCGAGTCGATAAATATTGTTAGAGCACAACACTAGCATATTTATCGATGTCGGTACCTAGTTATGTAATCATTGAGGCTAACTTATTTCAAATGTTATGGACCATTGTATGCATGGAGTTTATTTTTCTTTTAAAATTTGTTCATGAACAAAATTTTGATTTTAATACAGATTGTACGTAAATTCAACTGAAGAAAAATATCATTTGTGATGCGTGTAAAGGCCTATTGCTATGCTTCAAAATAGTCACAATTATTTTAAGGTGGATTTATGTGTAGAAGTCTTCCCCAAACAAATTGGGTGAAGAATGATGATTAGGGGTATATTTAAGAATTCACATTAATATCTACAAGGGTGTATAGCAGTTTAGATAGAACTCTCTTTCAGAAATCTAAGAATAATAAATAAATATCGCTGGACATTACACACAGCACCATCTAGTGCCACACTAAGCAACGACGCTTGTGTCGTGGACACCAGATAGTTGATATACTACATAGATACGTTTTTTTATTTGTAAATACATACTTATTATACTTATAAACATCCATGACTCGGAAACAGATGTCCATACTCATCACACAAACATTTGCTCCTACCGGGATTCGAACCTGGGAACCTAAGAACGTAAGGCAGCCTCAGTACCCCTGCGCCATTCTGATCGAAAAGGTTAAGAAAGAAGTATATCATTCCGAACACCCATATCAAAATTTTTCATTGGTATTTTTTTTAAATCATCTTCTCCATTCAGTTTTATCGTTTAATAGCTGTTTTTCTTTTTAAATTACCTATGAAAAAATCCTATGTACAGTTTGTGCATCGGTGTCGCTTCCGACATAATTATCATCATCATCATTTCAGCCTGCAGACGTCCACTGCTGGCCATAGGCCTCCCCCAAGTGTCGCCACATTGACCGTCCCGTGCGACTCGCATCCAGCGGATTCCCGTAGCCTTCACCAGGTCATCGGTCCACCTAGTGGGAGGCCTTCCAACGCACTGTCTTCCGGTATGCCGTCGCCACTCCAGAACTTTTCGGCCCCATCGGCCATCCGTTCTGCGAGCAATGTGCCCTGCCCACTGCCACTTAAGTTTGGCAATTCTTCGAGCCATAATTATGCGTAATTCATTTAACCCAAAAGTTCAAGTCAATTGTAACTTCACTAGGGATAAAACTATCTAACTATCGCATAGACAAATATCGTTATTTTATGTGTGGTTGACTTTAAACTTAAGGGTGGAAAATAAAGTAAGAGCTTAACTATTCAATATTTTAAATTTCACTGCTCATGAACAAATATTTAAAAGCTAAATAAATACAAAATAATATAGGAACGCAGATTGTGTATTAAGTAAGTTATTTTTAAGTGATTTTTTATTTTATTGGTGTTTTCAAATCATGTAAGATGCTGAGTGTGAATGTCAAGTGCGGACTGATGGGGAATTGTCAGGAAAAACTGTCAGTTTTCAGTTTGTGCAGATATAAGGAAAATGTGTAAAAATGTGATCGCTATGCGAGAGAAGTGTGATAAATAATGAAAATTGAACATACTTTGCTATATATTGTAATAAAATATAATTCAAATTCATAATTTTTAAACGGTTTTTATTTTAAACCTTCGCCCCACCCCTCAATAGTGATGAATTATACACTTGCACTTCGAATATCGGCCTCAGCTACGACATAAAGCCGCCGTCACTGTCAAACTTTCACCACTAGTGTGAGGATGACATACCTACACCTTAGTTGGGTACCTACACCCCTGTACAGGTATACCACCCTTCAGGTAAGCTTGACCTGCATCAAGGACGTATACGTACTGGTAAACCTGTACAACCTCTTATTTGAAACCATGGCTTCGGCAGAGGCGCTTGATCTCGACGCAGTAGCGCTAATAAGGAACGTGCACAACGACGGTGCTACCGACTGGCGTCGCCAATCCTAATCTTGTACTCTATTAATACTTGACATTGATATTAAAAACAAGTAAACAGAAATTATTCGACCATATCCACACGGTAAAGCAGCTGATGGAGAAGTGCCAAGAATACATCCGACCCCTGTGCATGCATTCGTGGATTACGAAAAGGCTTTCGACAGTGTCGAGCATTGGGCTGTATTCCACGCTCTCCATCGCTGCCACATCGATTCCCGTTACGTGGATGTGCTGCGGGAACTTTACACCATGGCCACTTTGCAGGTTCACATGCACACCCTATCTAAACCCGTACCGATCAAGCGGGGAGTGAGACAGGGTGACACCATTTCACCGAAACTCTTTACAGCAGTCATCGAAGACATCATTAAAACCTTAGATTGGGGACTATTGCGGTGTTAACATCAATGGTGCTTACCTGACTCACTTAAGATTTGCAGTTGATCTCGTACTTTTTGCTGAAATTTGAGGATATCCAAAAGATGCTTCAAAATCTTTATGATGCCTCTTTCAAAGTAGGACTTAGGATGAATATGGCCAAGACGAAGATTATGGCAAAATTCTCCAGCAATCCAAATCCTTCTGTTATGGTCGGGAATTAAAGGTTGGAGAAGGTTGACCGTTATGTCTATCTTGGTCATATTCTTTCCTTTGCCAAGGAGCATCAAACAGCGGAAATATCGAGAAGGATCCAGCTAGGGTGGGCTGCATTCAGCATTGGACGACATTCTCAAATCAGCCAAAATTCCACACTGCCTGAAGACCCGTCTCTATAATCAGTGTGTTCTGCCCACCTACGTACGGTGCTGAGACGTGGACGTTCTCACAGGAGGCTGTGTACAGACTCAGAGTAGCACAGAGAGCCATGGAGCGTTCCATGCTCGGCATAAAATTAATAGACCGAGTTCCAAACGTCGAAATCCGAAGACGTACGAAGGTCTTCGATATTGAAAATCGAGTTATTTAACTCAAATGGAGTTGGTCAGGACACCTAGCAAGGCGCGGTGATGGCAGGTGGAGTAAAGCTGTGACTGAGTGGCGTCCAAGGAATGGAAAGAGAAGTGTTGGTCGTCCGGCGGCGAGATGGGCAGACGATATTGTTGCCATTGCGGGAATATCCTGGATGAGATTGGCACAAGAGCGTGCAGCTTGGGACAAACAAAGAGAGGCCTATACCCAGCAGTGGGTGAAGTCGGGCTATGGATGATGATGATGATGACTGTCCGCATAGTGTCTCTTTTGTCGATTTAGTGCTGCCACCTATAGTTCCTGCACGTTCCCTATAGGTTTTTGGAGGATCCGGTGGAGGATAGTAGCCGGTTAGATAGTTCACAAACACATTTCTTTTCACTGAAGTCAGTTAAGTTTATTGAGATCGTAGAGAAGCATGAAGGAGTAAGTCCCGGATTCGAATAGTCTTTTTTGAACGGCTCGAGTTTGAGTTTCGTTTTCCCACTCTCAAGCTTTTCTGTCTAAACCCCCTCGCATCTCCCATTGGCTCATCGTTCTGACAGCGTGCGGATGCGTTCAGAAACGCCACAGGTTTATTGATTGTTAAATGACTACGGCGGAGCCAAAAAGAAGACTTACGATTTTAGCAGTCTATGTATGTTTGTATTTACGTATGTTCCTCCGTGGCGCCTAAACCATTCATCCGATTTTGATGAATAAGGTGTCAAGTCAATTGCGATTATTTTCATTATGGCCCGGGTAACAGGCTACATTTTATTGAGTAGTCGGGTTTATAGTTTAGTATAACACACATTCTTGTTTTAAGAAATAACAATATAAACGAAGATACAGTGGTGTAATGCATGGTTACTGCAAAGAAAACACTTGTGTCAACTTATGAAGTTTGAGGCTAAGGACTTCCGCAATTGATGCGAACGAATGGATACGGAAAAGGCGTATTAAACTGTCATCAGCGGTGACTCTCAATTCAAAAGCAGGTTAAAGTAATGAATAAAGCTATATCGACAATACTCAAACTTACCTATACATATCTACAAATTCCTCCATGACTGGGGTCCGCTTAGGAGACGACATACGGGGTTAGTTTTTAAGGACCAGCCATGGAGCGCCACACGACCCTCCCATCTCGCCATCAGCGTACCTACCTGACGCCTGCGCAGGTGACCGTAGCAAGCATGCAAGCGAGCAAGCAACATACAGCAAGCATGGTTTCTGTCACGCCTCCGGCGCTACGGGGCTCCGGCAGTGCCACACGAGCTTATCGTCGCTGATGTGTCTAACGCTAACGCTCACCACCTTCACTTTGGCTTGCTGCAGCCTCAGCCGCGGCGGTGAGTGTTGCAACCACCTGTTCATTATGAAATATTAATGAACAAAATTGCATTCAATGGCATTATAGGTAATTTGCTGCGCTGGTTTCAGTCTTATATCAGTAACCGCAATCAAACTGTTGTGAGTAATGGGTATCATTCTGACACCTTTCTTGCTACCTCAGGGGTCCCTCAGGGATCAATTCTTGGCCCCTTATTGTTTTTACTCTATAAAAATGACATCGAATATTGCTTTTGGTATAGTGATTTTTTGCTCCCACACCGGGGCCCGCACTACTCCCGCGTAGAGCCTCCGGCTGTGCTCGGTAGCCCTTACGGTGGCTCCACAGTGACGGTATGGGCGGGTATTATAAAGAACAGACGAACTGTGCTCGTTTTTGTAGATTATAATACATGCTGAAAGTTACGTTGAACATGTCCTCGGGCTTTTTTTTACCCATTTGCACAAAGTCTTGGCTCAGATTTACCACTGACATGATAATGCGCATTCGCAGTTCGGAGGACTACAGTCTACAGAGTAGGTACTAGGCTTTGGAAAACATCCGGGTATTGTCCTGGCCTGCACAATCACAACAACAATAATGCCATGGCGACAATATTAATTTCAAGTACTTAATTTAAATAATCAAATTAAGAAAAGTCAAAAATACTAGTTAAAACGCGTTTTAACCAATGATTATATCTATAAAGCCATATTTGTTACGGTCGCGAATCATATTTTAATCATCATACCTGACATCGCGGCTACCTTAGCGAACCTTCCTTAAGAGCGGGCCTAACGGCAGGATAAATTCTGATTTCTCCCGCGCGTCTGGCCACACCCGCATTAGTGCGGATAACAAACACGAGTCGAGACGAGTCACAACTTGGTTTCTCGCTCGCCCGCGCGGCAGTGCCGCATAAGTGCTCATTTACGGAGACGTGGCGCGTTGTGCGGTGCGTCTTGCGGCGCGTTGCGCGTTTTCCCGTTTACGGAGAGGCGGTGTCATCTATGTTGTTGTATTTGCGCGTGTGAAGCCGCGTGCACCGCCGCGTAGGCCGCGGCGGTGCACGCGGCAGGCAACGCAGCATTTCAGCAAACGCGCGTAAAACCGCTTCTCCGTAAACACTCTCATACATCGTCAATCGTCATATTATGTTTGAATTGAAAGCGAGCTGCGCCGCACAACGCACCGCGCGACGCGCCGCGTCTCCGTTAGTTAATAGTTAGCCTAGTCTCTTCACCACACTCGTCGCTGACGCAGTCGAGTCGAATATTTTACCGAGTAAACGTGTATTGTTGTGATGTTAACAACAAACAAAATATATGATACTACTTTAAATATTTGTATTTTCTGTTTTTTTTTTTTTTTTTATATAATAAGTATAGATAGATAGTGCTCTAATTAAAAAAACTCGGTTTCACTTCAACTCAAAATGCTGAAATGATTATTTTTCAGTAAACGTAATCTCCAATTATTAGTTAGAAGACTGTAATAGTACATTTTGATACAAGTGGAGAAAGTTTGTTATTGCAGCAACGCAATGCGCGGTCGAGTACGGACGTGTTTGCGCTGCTCGATACGAATAATATATTCACGAGTCGCGCGGCTTTAGCCGTTACCCGGTTGACGTCGCTATGAGTTCACAACCGCTCATAGCCAACGAGGTCTTGGCATTTATCAAACATGCCATCGACTACATGGACGAAGTAAGCATCTTGCAGATCTGCAAGTCCAGTTTCAAGGAGGAGGAGATCAGCGGTGCCAAGCTGCTTCTGTTCCAGTCGCTCGGCAAAGTCGAGCAGATGCAGTCCCGCCGGAGGGATGGCGGCCAGAAGTGTGTGCAGGACATCATTACGTTGATGAAGAGCACCGACCCGGACGACGTGCCCGCTCTTGTGGCGAAGGAGCTTCATAAGCTGCCCCCAGTCACGTTTGACCACGTCGACGTCACCAGGTTGCTGAAGGACATCACAACTCTCAAGACAAGTCTGGTCGAGGTACATTCCAAGTTGGAGGCGTCGAATAACATCATTGGAGATCTACGTGCCGAAGTGGAGTTGTTGCGCAACGCTATTAAGGTAAATAGGTCGCCTGATGCCACCAACTTGAGCACACGTTGCGGAGCGAGAAACGCTAGCGTCGGCAGTTTTGAGTCGGCGAGCTCCACTGCGTCACCCGCAGCTATCGCACGCGTTGCAACATGCGCCGCCGAAGTTGCTGACTCGGTGCCGGTCGAGCCAGTGACTTGTGTAGGTACGTCGACCCCTAAACGTGCCTACGCTGCTATTGTCGCCACGCACAAATAGATCTGTATCGCAGATGAAGAAGGGGGAAAATAAGAGCTGCTGTGAACCTGCCAACAGGGGTTCGAAACAGCTTGGCCCAGCAACGGCCACGTGTGACAAGGATGGCTTCGTGAAGGTGGAGAGGAAGAAGAGGAAGAAGCCTCCTAGTCGGAATCAGTGCGGGACCGCGCTGGCAGGACCCAATACGCTGCGTCCGGCGATACCATCGACTCAGCTCTATGTGTCCCAACTACATCACACCACGAGGGTTGCGGAGATCGTGGAGTATGTCCGAGCGAAGACCAGTTGGACCTTGAGGGTCAGGAATTTGGAGTCGCGCCATAACACGAATTTTAAATAATTCGTGCTGCGACTTCCGACTCATCGTATTGAGACCTTCCTCAAGGAAGAGTTTTGGCCGAAGGGTGATGACACCCTTCGGCCAAAACTCTTCCTTGACATATGATATGTATCGGCGATTCCGCGGAAGGCTACGCGACACCACGCAGCGCAACATGACGCCGTCTCTTCATGTTCAATAGATTAATTGTGGATTTTATAAATATGTATATTAGTCTGTAAGGTATATATGATATGGGTCTTTTGTTACCTGAATTAAATGATATTTAATTATTATTATATTATTATTGCATCCGAGGCGCAATTAACTCCCGTGCCGTAGGCGTGGGTGTTTTTGAGCCGAGAACTGCAATAACAAATGTCCACATGTATCAAACGACGTTTTTCAATACACTTTTGAAGAAATAAAATAAAAGAACGAAAAATATTTTTGTCATGAATTATTAGGAAAATATGATTTTAATTTTGAACTTGAACTGTGGACTTTTGAAATGTGGACAATATTTACTTTAGCACAACTAATAACTTCTCTGTATCTTCATAGGACATAGTTTGAAGAGCTTCCTTAAGGATTTTCTTGCAGTTATTGTGATTTAAGGAGTAGATGCTTCCTTTTTCATTAAGCCTGTTATAGAGTAGCGGTCCGAGGTACATTTAAAACTTGGCTGTGAAAGCGTGTTTTGTACTTTTTGAGGGCAAACTATATCTTTCCGTCTTTTTTTTGTGAATTCAGTGCTGCATGGCAGTGCTGCGTGTTGTTTTAGTACAGTGCTCATAATAAAAAACTGTCGAACTGTTAGTACTTCACAAGATTTATACAGGAGGTTAGTGGGAAAAAGGAAAGGGCGGCAAGTAGCCACCTTGAGAATAGCTCTTTGAGCTCTTTCAATGGGCAATAACAGAGTTTTTCTCGCCCCACCCCATGAAGTAATGCAGTAAGTCAGAATTGACTGACAAAGAGCAAAATATACTTGCCTAAGTATTTTTGGATCTGTAATAAATCGTATTTTTTTGAATACGAATATCAGCTTACGAATTCTATTATTTAGAGCTTTCATATGTTGTTTGAAGGAAAGGGCTTCATCTATTATAATACCCAGGTATTTTATTTTATCAGTCTTCTTAATATTGGGACACTTACACTGGCTATCTGCAGGGACTGGGCAACAATGAGCGTGCAACGCTGAGGGGATATTGGCTATATGCTTGCGCATCGAAAACTTAATGTAATTTGTTTTCTCTGCATTTAGAGTTAGTGAGTTATTTTGAAGCCATTTATTTACAATATTAAATCCGTGTTACGCAAGCTTGTAGACTTCATTTTCTGAGTCAGCCGAAAAAAGTAAAGCAGTGTCGTCAGCGTAGGTAATGATAGTACCATGCTCTAGCTTTAGATTTAAATAATTATGTTTACCTATGATATTCTATTTATAAACACAATTTGAATATATATTGACGCCGTAAAGACGCATTATTGTTTTGCCGAAATTAAAAACAAACATTCACCTTCGACTCTAGGCATTAAACCAATTTGGACTAAGTATAGGTATAGTTACCTGTGGCAATTTTCATTCCCGCACACGTGTTGGAAAATGAAAAAAATAGCACACTTGTGAAATACGTTTCATGTTGAACCCAATCGTAGTGCGATAAGAAACAGTTTTCGAGGAAGTGTATTGAATAGTTTTTTTAGTAACAACAATATGGTTTTCTTAGTTATTTTTAAGAAATCTCTCCCTGATAAAAAAAATACTAAGGCTCACGGCCGGCCAGGCCGCGCCGCCGCGACGCCGCTGCCGCCGTGCAAATTTCCAGGCCACGCCGCCGCCGCGGAATAGGCGAGACGACAAAAAAATCTAATTAGTCCGTCACAAATTATCAAAAAATATTTGACCCGTGTTTTTTCTTTTGTTACGTAAACCAAAATTGACGAAGATACGACGCTTTAAAATTCTCAATACGTCACGCCATGGTATAATTTTTAGCTAGTTCTAACGTCACGAGTTTTGATGCGTTTTATCTTTGTCAATATTCATTGATTTACAAAAACAAAAAATACGTGTCCACTGACGGACTAAATAGATTTGCAATTTTTTGATACTGTCGTCATGCCTATTGTCCATCGGCGCTCATATCTACTGTGTCTACACTGTATCTTTAACCTAAGTAATATGTAGAAACGTCGTGGATTGTACATTAGCCCACTTATACATTGTAATTTTTATTGTAACATAATTATATAGTACTTAATTGTTGGTTTTCCCTAAATAAATAAATAAGAAAAAATAAATGAAGTCGGTTAGTTTGTATGGCTAGGTTGTATTTTGAGGTCGAGGAATGATTTTGACCTTGAAAAAGTCGTTCCTCGACTTTTATGAACTTGGAGGGTTGTATTGATGATTTTGATGATTATAATTCTGTAACTACATACGTCTTACAGTCGCGAACAATATTTTAATCAACATACAACCTAGCACTGGTCTGCAAATTGCAAAAAACGTAAGAAAATTTGAATTTCGCGGGCTACCCTGGAGCATCCACTTTAAGAGATAGATATATGCCATTGCCGACTTTTCTGTAGACCTATATAAGATACACATTTCCACCATACATCATTTTGTTATATCTCAAAGGGTTTAGCCAGCGTTTTCGTTGAAAGGTCCCAGACGGATTTAAAAAACTTGTCAAAAAGTTGGAACTTTGACCCCCAATATCTCCGTAACTAGGAGGTTCCCAGGTATGGTGTAGAACAAAAAAATGATCGCAATGACGGGGAAAACAAGTGCCTTTCAGCTTCGTTAAGAGGTTTTTTACACCCTTTATTATAATTTTCAATGTGGTGGTTTCCAGTTAGTTATTTTTATTTCGCCGCAATAAGAAATCCACATTAAAAACCAGTCTTATGGGAGAAGGAAAAAAACTGTCATAATTCATTCTATGTAATAGGTACTAGCTGTGAGAGCGAGCGAGCTTCGTTTGCGTGAAACTGTGAAATTAAAAAAAACATTACTTCTATTTTGAATCGGATTTTGTTAACAATTTTAAGGGTTTTAATTGTTTTGCACGTAACTCTAATTATTTTTCTTAAATAAAAGTAGCCTAAGTTAGACCTTATAACATCAGTTGCGAGTAAAAGTCTCGTCAAAGTCGCTACAGCCTATAGGAGATTAGCCGGAACAAACAGACAGACAGACAATTGAAAAAAAATGTTTTTGTTATAAGTGCCGTATTTTATTTTCATAAGCACTCAGTAAAAAGCTGTTATTTTGATATTACAACAAGAACACTTCAATTTTATTTATTTGTAAATATGTAGTATGTATTTTCTGTATGTACTGAAGGTTGGTATATGTAAAAAAATGGTTGTATGTAAAAAAGGTGGTCAAACAATAGAATAGAATTTTTGTAAAACAAAGGATAACGTGTAAGAGGGTGGCATTTTTTTTTTTGTTACTATTGGTACAGCACACACTCTTTGTGCGGACCAATAGAAGTTCTTCTTCTTCTTCGTGTCGATGATTTGTTAATGGTGGTAAACAGATGTGGACATCGTGTGCACGGGATTTTATTTTCAATATGAGCAGATTTCGTTCGAGCCCATGGTACCTATACATGTACCATCTCAACGGACGAAATCTCACCACCAATACGGTTCTTTTTATTTGCAGCATCCGGCCGCTATTGAAGCGCTAAACTTTCTCTTCCTTTGTCCTTTTTTTGTTTTATTCCTATTAGTCAAAAAAGGTGGTCAAACAATAGAATAGAATTTTTGTAAAACAAAGAATAAGTTTAAAAAAATGGTCGCATATTTTTTGCCGTTTTACTACTATTGGTCCGCACAGTCTTTGTGCGGACCAATAGAAGTTCTTCTTCTTCTTCGTGTCGATGATCCGTTAAGGGTGGTAAACAGAGTAATGGTAAGGGTAATATGAGCAGATTTCGTTCGAGCCCATGGTACCTACTATAATTCTGAAGAGTTCCTCTGATATCTCTGGAATAACCAGTTTGAATTGAAAAAATCTTTTAGCATATGTAAGCCCAATTATGGAGAACGGTTATTTAATATCGACCTAGGCGTATAAAATTTGAATTGCAAATGTTGAAAACTAATATTATTGTCCATACGACACCGGCTATGACAAACTGGATTTATTCATCAAATTCAAGAGATGCGTTATGTAGGTATAAAAGTAGATGCAAAATTAAATTTATTAGTATCACTATTACCTCAGTAAAATGAAAACGTTTCTAAAATCGTGTGTTGTCTTGATAGCTAGGACTCATGCCGAGGTGAGTAGGAATTGTTATACTTACTGTTACTGGGTTTCACTCTGTCGACACCCAGTTACTGGATTGTGGAGGTCAGATAGGCAGTCACTCCATGTAAAATAGTGGTATTCAGGTGCATTCGGTTAGATTGGAAGCCGACGCCGACATAGTTAAGGAGAATTCGCTAAGGTAGCCCGCGATATTCAAAGTTTTTTACGTTTTTTGCAATTGGCAGGTCAGTGTCAGGTTGTACGCAGGGCTGCGGGACTATTCGAAAGAGATACCGTGGCCCCGGAATACAAAGGGCGATGAAGGAACATGGATGGGTTTTAGTCAGTAAAAGACACTCCCTCCTGCTCCGCCCAGAGCGGGAGGAGTCATTTGATGATTTCCCATCCGGAAAAAAAAAAAGTGTCAGGTTGTATGATGATAAAAATATGTAACAAATATGGCTCTATAGAGATATAATTTAAATTAAGTACTTGAAATTAATATTGTCGCCATGGTATTATTGTTGTTGTGATTGTGCAGGCCACGACAATACCCGGATGTTTTCCAAAGCCTAGTACTTACTCTGTAGACTGTAGTCCTCCGAGCTGTTTGTGCGAATGCGCATTATCATGTCAGCGGTAAATCTGAGCCCAGACTTTGTGCAAATGGGTAAAAAAAAGCCCGAGGACATGTTCAATGTAACTTTTAGCGTTCATATTGCGATCTACAAAAACGAGCTCAGTTCGTCTGTTCTTTATAATACCCGCCCATACCGTCACTGTGGGGCCACCGTAAGGGCTACCAAACATTAGGGAAGGGGTCCGCAAGGACCGAAGCCTGCTGGGGCTGCGGGACTATTCGAAAGAGATACCGTGGCCCCGGAACACAAAGGGCGATGAAGGAACATGGATGGGTTTTAGTCAGTAAAAGTCTGACACTCCCTCCTGCTCCGCCCAGAGCGGGAGGAGTCATTTGATGATTTCCCATCCGAAAAAAATAAAAAGGGCTACTGAACACTATAGACAAGCGAGGGATAAATAGTCTGTCTCGCTCGCACTAGTAGGGAAATAGTCTGTCTAAAGACACTCTTGTCTATAATGTGCGGTAGCCTTAAGGGCCATTGTTTGATATACGTGGGCATTTTTATTGCAGTTCTCGGCTCTATATTATCAATGGCCTCGCTTACGGCTTGGTTGTAAATTCCGCCTCGAATGCAATAACAAAGTTTCCCCACTTACTTACCTACAGAGTGTAAACAACCTCATCACGAAGCCGTCAACCAAGCATTCTGTACATCAAACTAAGTAACTTTGCGCAAAAATTATTGCTGGGAAACGACTTTTTTTTTTCGGGGTGAAAAATCATGTTTTGTGGTGAGAACTCAGTGTAACGCATGTCACTCAAAACATTGTGCTGATGGATGGATTGAATAGTACGGGGTCGTGGAGGTGTTTAAAGTAAAAATATTACATTAAAAACAATTATTAAAAAAAAAAAAGTTGTCAAAAAGTTGGAACTTTGACCCCAATATCTCCGTAACTAGAAGGTTCCCAGGTATGGTGTAGAACAAAAAAATGATCGCAATGATGAGGAGAACAAGTGCCTTTCGACTTCGATAAGAGGTGTTTTACACCCTTTATATCAAAATGTATTATTTCTTAAGTGTCGGTAAATCTCTCAGCTTGCGTGTCCTTAGGACGACTTGATTAAACCAAAGCGAAGCTACAGTCACAGTCACAACTCACAAGGCATAATAACTTGAGAAAGTACTGTAGTTGCACATTCCAAAGCGTAGATCTCTATGGAGAAGAACGGGCAAGAAACTCCATGGACACTTTTAAATCCAAATATTGTTACAAAATCTTGGTTACATCTTTCATGTTGTTATTATACATATATGTGAGAACGATGTAGAAAGACGTGCACACTAAGAACGTTCAGAGTAAAAGATGAAGTCAACAATTACAAAATAAAGTAATTAAAATGAGCTGTGGCAGCAGCTAAGAGATGACCAGTCCCAACAGACAGCGCCCGTTCACGAACATGACGCATGGATCAGCGTCATTTAAATCGACCAAATATGGTTGAGTAGTCCCTATATCTAGTATTATAGTGGTGTCTGTCACCTCTTTTACTGAATAAAAACGATTTTTCCTAACGTACATGATGTTTTCATAGATATATTGACAAGGTACTGTCATGACATTATTTTCCTTAAACAGTTCTCTTAGAGAATCGCGTCTACGTAATTCATATATATCTCTTATGACTCTTTTCTGCAGAATAAATATAGACTCGATGTCTGCAGCCCGTCCCCATAGTAAAATACCGTACAACATAATACCATGAAAATAACTAAAATAGACTAGCCTCGCGGTATCAACATCAGTAAATTGACGGATTTTTCTAACAGCATATGCTGCTGAGCTCAGCTGTCCTGCAAGAGATGTTAAAAGAGAACCCCATTGTAGCCTTGAGTCGAGCGTGATTCCCAAGAAAACCGTATTATCGTCAAATTCTAGTTTCTATTATGTCACAATCACTACTTTTAACATTATGAGGCCGTGTGTCCCAGCAGTGGGAACATTATAGGCTGATTATGCATCACCGCAACGCCCGATCGCTTCCGGCATTCAGTGGCTACTCGTAACTTACAGGTTGTCTAGTTCACCCTGCACCTAGATAATTTTCACCTATTTCTCAATTCACCAGGCTGCCTCAGGCCAACCTCAAGGCGGGGCCGAAGCCCCGGAGGCCGACGTGTCTGAAGGCCGCTACGGAACCCTGAAGATGATCCAGTCTACCGGGGAGAACCGCGACCGAGTGTACACCGATGTTAAGGACTTGACTGTCAAACTGAACGGACAGAGTGTTTGGGTTAGAGGTGAGACGCAATATTGTTGGACCAGTAGGGCTACGTGCTTCGGTAACCTTCGCGTTTCCAAATACGGGCACAAATCCAGACTCCGTGTTTGCGACTGAGAAAATTCCTAATGGAAAACCCCAATAACAGTTTGCCCGACCCGGGAATCGAACCCAGGATTTCATGCTCAGCAGCCGCGTTTGCGACTACTCGACCAACGAGGTAGTTATAACTTTGAAGCAAAAATCTATGAACAGCTGAGCCTAAGTCAATCTCATTATTCTCCTCCTTTTCTCTTTCCAGCTCGCCTTCAAACCTCCCGCGCCAAAGGGAAGCAGTGCTTCGCGGTACTTCGGCAGAGTAGCAGCACAGTCCAGCTGCTGACCAGCGTGAGCGACGAGCGAGCCGTCAGCAAGCAGATGGTCAAGTTTACGGGCAAGTATGTATTGTGGACTTCTGTGTGTTTCCCTGCCATTGCCGGCAGCGCAGAGGATGCTTTGACTGCAGCTTTTGGGATTCAGTGGGCAAGTAAACAGGAACTGCAGGGCTATTACGTATCTTTCTGATATCCAGTGACTATCAAGCTTCGGTTGTACAGCGAACTTTGATGACAACCGTGAATGTCATAATATTGGTATTACGTATCACACTGATAGAGTGGATATCACTTTACGGTGACTAACAGGGTATTTGATGGACACTGAGCCCAGTTACTTTCATTTCGAGCTGTCAACAGAGATACGTAATAGCCCTACTGTATCCCATAGCAAGACGGACGAGGAACGATAACAGCGAGCTTAGAAGACACACTCTTTATACGTGTGTCGAGAGTGCACGGCGCAGACATCAGATATGTTACTCACGTGCTGTTGCTGCGGTGGCAAGTATAAACGCATGGATCAGTTGGAGGATTCATAACGGTGAAGGAAGCGGAAACCGGCATGTCGTAGAACGAAAAATTCGAAGACATGCGACATCTATCAAGGGTTATATCTATTTTGCTCCTCAAGATAGGGACAACCTTGTTTGGGGACCACTGATCAAATAAACTGATTAATCGATTATTGCCACATAGTTACAGAATAAAATTTATAATTTATGCTTTAGCTTTATTTTTCATCTCTTGATACTTGAACAAATTTATTTCCTTTATTTATTTCTGTACAAATTAATAACATTTTTAAATATTCCTTACAAAAAATATAAAAAATGTAGCCCACCGGTATCGGGAACAAGGTCCAAGGGCTCCAGAGAGAGGAACCTCCTTACCATACGAGCTATTATTGATCTTAGCCTGTTCTTATTATTATAGCTGCTAAAGCACAACTGTAGTCCGTAGACAAGTTGCATGCGCTATAGAGGAATTAGTTAATAATAAAATTAGTTAATAGTCAGGAGTTCAACTCAAGACACCCAACTGCCAACGCAATGATTATAAAAGCTTTCTTACACCAATTGATGGTTTGAAATCCAGCCAGGCATGCTTTAAGATTCATTTGTAAATCGAATAGGATGCTTAATATCCCATATAAAGCATGGCTGACACCGTCCATATTCATCTTAATTTTTCCACATTTTCAGTTAAAATTTCTCGCTTCCCATCAATAATTTTCATTCTATATCTTTAAATTCTCTTCCCATATCTTTCCAGCATAACCAAAGAGTCGATCATCGACGTGCAGGCGACGGTGGTGACGACAGCCGCGCCCATAGAGTCGTGCACGGTCAGCGACGTGGAGCTGGTGGCGGCGCAGGTGTGGCTCGTGTCGCCGGCGCGTGCGCCGATGCCGCTGCAGTTCGAGGATGCCGCCCGCCCCGAAAAGACTGAGGTGTGTTTGAATATTGTGTGATCTTTGCTCTCCACAGAAAGCATCGTTTTTGCGGGAGAAACTTTAGGCGAGGTAATCGATATGTATCTGTAAACGCGCTGAAACTAAAAAGTATTAAAAACTGAAACGACTCAAATGACAACTAAAAAGTTATATTAATACAGGGTGTAAGGGACAGCCCTCCACAAACTGATAGGGTGAAATCAGTATATCATACTAAGATGACCGGTACAAGAAATTATTTCAGGAAAGTCATGGGAGTCTAATAAATTTGATTTGTTTTATATCCTCATACGCAACGTATCGTTACCGTGGCAAAACGCACGTAGCGAACGGCAAGCGCGACGACGAGTTCGATGAACTCTGTAACTAGGCAGGAAGTGAACAGCTGATTTCATTGTTGGTTTTTTTTTTTGCCGTATTATTTACATAAGTGTAATGCTGCGTACAGAGAATGTAATTTAACATTGAAATAAAGGAATAGTTACTGATAAAAACCATAAAAAAACATTACACACAACAAATTTTCCGGAGAAAATTTTCGGTGGAATATGATTCAGAATAAGGAGCTGAATGCACTCTGTGAGTGTAGAAAACGCAGGTGCAGGATGAAATAACTCACACGTTAACAACTAAATAATTTCTTTAAACTTTCACCTAATTGCAACAACGATTATTTTTAAATTAATCTAAAGAATCACAATAATAAAGAGTACAACAGACTTGAACAACTTGACTGGCACAATTTCATCATCAACTATAGAGTAATGCAACGAGATGTTATGTTACTTGGGCGGAGTATCTATGCGAGAAGACTACTGCGTTGCTCGGTAGAATCTTTTCTCAGAATGATGTGGCGATTTGCATGTCGTGTCACATTGCCTTGTATTGGGAGCTGTGTGTGATCGTCAGCGCGACAGTAATTCCAGCCTTAGGTACTGAGATCTCAACTTCATTGATTTACTACGTTTCTTAGGCCCGTTTTCTATTTTTATATTATACTAGCTGTTATTGTTGGAGTTGGATAATTGGATGAAAAGTATAATACTCGTATGTGTTAATCGAGGTTATAAACTACCTGTGTGCAAAATTTAATTTACCCTCTTAGGGATTGAATTTTGGAAAACGCTCAAATACGTAACTCATTATTTTTGCCTCACTCAATTCATACGAAATTTCATGCAAATATGGCCAAGGAATAAAAAGTTTCATACAAACTTTTATCCTCTATTTCACCCCCTTGGGGGTTGAATTTCGAAAATTCCTTCCTTAGTGGATTCCTACGATATAAGAGGAATACGTGTGCGAAATTTTAAGATCCTAGCCCTAAGGATTTGGCCTGTGCGTTGATACATCAGTCAATCACTTTTGCCTTTTATATACAGGATGGAATTTTTCAATGCCACCTGGAGGGAAACTACTCTAAATACTGAAGATAGCAAATTTTACTCAAAGAAAACGTTACTTTATTTTTAAAAATAAACATGCATTCACAGATTTTCGAAAATTGGTTTGCCACATTCGGGCATCGAACCCGGGATGGATCGACTAAAGTTCGAAAAAATAATATTATAGATTACCTTTTTGACATCAATCGATAGGGTCAATCATATGGATCAAATCTCTCTCACACAAACATGATAAATGGTAAAAGTTTCGATTCCCAAGTGTGGCAAGCGAATTTTCGAAAATCTGTGAAAGCAGATTTGTTTCTTTTTAAAAATAAAGGAATGTTTCCTTTAAGTAAAATTTGCTATCTCCAGTATTTCGAGTACTTTCCCTCCAGGTGGCATTGAAAAATTCCACCTTGTATATAGATTTTCCAGTAATAATTTTTGCTTAGAGTTACTTAGTTTGATGTACAGAATGCTTGGTTAACGGCTTCGTAAAGACTCTGTTTACACCCTGTATTGCAGGAATTCGTGCAAAGTAGGTAACTTATATTTTTCTAGTTTAGGTTGTGTCGTGTGTCTTTTCTAAGTTTATCTTGGACATCACAGACATCGGTGAAGAAAAAACATCGTGAGGAAACCTGGACTTATAATTAATATAAAGGGTGTGAAACACTTCTTAACGAAGCCGAAAGGCACTTGTTCTCCTCGTCAATGCGATCATTTTTTGTTCTACACCATACCAGGGAACCTTCTAGTTACGGAGATATTGGGGGTCAAACTTCCAACTTTTTGGCAACTTTTTTTTTAAATACAAGTTTTTAATGTAAGATTTTTACTTTAAACACCTCCACGACCCCCGTACTATTCAATCCATCCATCAGCACAATGTTTTGAGTGCGTTACATTGAGTTTACCACAAAACATGATTTTTCACCCCAAAAAAAAAAGTCGTTTCCCAGCAATAATTTTTGCATAAAGTTACTTAATTCGATGTACAGAATGCTTGGTTGACGGCTTCGTGATGAGGTGGTTTACACCCTGTATACCTAATAATTTCATAATGTTATGGCATAATCGTACAATGCCTTAATATTATGAAATTATGCATTATTTATGAATATAAATTATTTATTATTAGTAGGGTAATTGTCTGTCTAAAGACAGTCTTGTCTATGGTGTGCGGTAGCCTTAAAATTGAGGTGAGATGGTGGCGGTCTGCTGCAGTGCGTAAAATTATCTTAAGGTGGATGCTCCAGGGTAGCCCGCGAAATTAAAATTTTCTTACGTTTTTTGCAATTTGCAGACCAGTGCTAGGTTGTATGTTGATTAAAATATTGTCCGCGACTGTAAGACGTATGTAGTTACAGAATTATAATCATCAAAATCATCAATACAACCCTCCAAGTGCATAAAAGCCGAGGAACGACTTTTTCAAGGTCAAAATCATTCCTCGACCTTTATGAACTCGGAGGGTTGGTCTGGCTGGTCTACAAATTGCAAACACGTAAGAAAATTTGAATTTCGCGGGATAGCCTGACGCTTTCACCTTAAAGATCATACTTTCACATAAAAAACGACGTCATCTCTTTTGCTTTATTGTCAGGACCCCGAAGCCCTAAGAATCCGCGTGCACCAAGACACTCGGCTCGACAACCGAGTGCTAGACCTGCGCACTCCCGCCAACCAGGCCATCTTCAGACTGGAAGCCGGCGTGTGCCGCCTGTTCCGGGACATACTCACACAGAGAGGTACGGTGACATATCAGATACGGTCGTGAATCATATTTTGTTCAACATACAGCCTCCCTTACACAGACCTGCAAATTGCAAAAAACGTAAGAAAAGTTGAATTTCGCGGGCTACCCAGGCGCTTCCACCTAAACATATTCGGTGAATTAAGGGTGTACTGCGGGCATACCTCTGCCTAACCCTTCAGGGCTTACAGGCCTGAAGTGATTTTATGGGTCCTATCACCACAAAATCGTAATCTCCAGGTTTCGTCGAGATCTACACACCCAAGATCATGCCAGCAGCATTCGACATTGGCGCCAAGGCGTTCAATGTGTCTTACTTCAATTCGCCCACCTATCTGGTGCAGAGCTCGCAGTTCTACAGGCAGATAGCGATCGCCGCTGACTTCGACAAGGTTGGTGATTAGTGAAAATGTTGGTGACTAACACATGTTCACTATCTGGCGCAGAGCCCGCAGCTGTACAAGCAGATGACCATCGCCGGTGACTTCGTCAAGGTTGGTGATTAGTGAAAATGTTGGTGACTAACACATGTTCACTATCTGGCACAGAGCCCGCAGCTCTACAAGCTAATGACCATCGCTGGTGACTTCGACAAGGTTGGTGATTAGTGAAAACGTTGGTGATTAACACATGTTCACTACCTAGCGCAGAGGCCGCAGCTGTACAGATGGCGATAGCCGCGGGGTTCGTGAAGGTCAGTGATAAGTGGAAATGTTAGTGATACACTATTTGGCTCAGACCCCGCAGCTGTACAAAAAGATGGCGATTGCGATTTGACTGGGAACTTTGACCCCCAATACCTGCGTAGCTAAAAGGTTCACAGGTATGGACTTGAACAAAAAACAAACCAAGGGTGGCATCTATAAACATGTAATAAAATCGTTGAGACCAAAAAATCTGTACATTGAAGATTAAAAAAAAAAACCAGCCAGGGGGACTAAAAATAAGTAACTGAACATATTAAAACCATTTTAAAAATTTTTGTTTGTTTGTTTGTTTGACCGCGCATCACGTAAAAATTACTGAACCGATATTGTTGAAATGTTCACAAATCTATTTAAATACATTCAGAATAACATTCAGGCTATAGAAATTTTGTTCTTTTTTGGAAAAAGGGGGGGTAAAGTTTGTAAGAAAAAAAAAAATTTGATTGTTCTAGAATCATGAAACTCAGAATAAATACTTATTAATAAAAATAAAGAAATACCTGTCTTAGCATTTTTTTTAAATCTCAACCAGAGACGCAAAAAAAGGGTTTTGTGTTTAAAATTAATAAACTTCAAAAACCTATACAATCAAAACCAATGAAGTGTAACCTTTTAAAGTTGCTACATATACTTCATATCTAATACAGGTAAATATAATTTCTCAGTTTTCTTGAAATTTGATTTTGGACCTGAATACGCACAAAATAGCGGAACTCAAGAAAATCAGCTTTCTTCGGTATAAGTAGATTGGTACGAAATGTTTGCGCGCGCATCACGTCAAAACTTCTGCATAGGCTTCTTCAATATTTAGGCTATATACTATCATGCTACTTTCTTAAGGGGGTAGGCAATTTTGCATTATGTCCGTATACTTCAATTGTTTGACGTTTCAGTCATGACGTAAGTACATGAGAACGGGTATTTGTAGCTTATGTCAGCGAAGTAAATAGCCTAGCGGTTTCGTGTCCGCTCTGTAAACTACGGGGTTGTAGGTTCAACCCCCAACATTATTTTCACTTTTTGTGATTTGTTTTTTTTTTAGGTGCTGTGAGATTTCTTATATTTCTTTTTGTATTTAAATTGTTTGCATTTCTATATTTCTTATTTTTTTTCGTGAAATATTTTTCCAATAAGTAATAGAGAAGTATGGAAGAATGAATACAATCATACTGCGCCGACCCTAAATAAATTGGGATAAGGGCAGGAGTATGACGATGATGATGATTTCTCCAAAAACTAGTATAGCGAACATCAGAAGCCTGATAAATTCACGTGTTCTTGCCGTGCAAGAACTGTGCTGTGCTATTCGCAATAATCAATAATCTATACGCAGTTTACGTAGATTATATTTACAGCTAGATTGTTATTGGCCTCATTCCATGCACCTTGGTGAGAATTTAAGACCTGCCTGGACTGTCATCGAAGGTCTAACGATGGAGACAAAAGTCAGTTGCTAGAGGTCCGCAACAGTTTGTAGCAGCTATATCGTGTTTGGGCTCATTTCATGGACCTTGATGAGAACTTTAAACTTAGCTAGAGTATGACTTTCATCGAAGGTCGACGATGGAGACGGAAGGCAGTTGCAAGAGGTTATCAAGAGTTTACAGCATCTATATCGTGTTTGGGCTCATGTTTTGCACCTTGATGAGAACTTTCGACCTAGCTGGAGTATGACTATCATCGAGTGTTTAAGGATGATAACATAAGGCTGTCGAGGGAAGCCCTTATTTGGAAAAACAGAATATTTTAGCGATTAATGCAAATATTTCAGAGAAATTAAATTGTTACCTACTTGAATCTATACTATAATATTATAAAGCTGAAGAGTTTGTTTGGTTGGTTGAACGCGCTAATTTCAGGAACTACTGGTTCGAGTTGAAAGTATCTATTAGTGTTGAATAGCCCATTTATCGGGGAAGGCAACAACGAACAACAACGTTAATATAAAATCACGCTACAATCAATAGGAGCAGA
Organism: Xestia rhomboidea; assembly: GCA_963853795.1. Classification (NCBI taxonomy): domain Eukaryota; kingdom Metazoa; phylum Arthropoda; class Insecta; order Lepidoptera; family Noctuidae; genus Xestia; species Xestia rhomboidea. The sequence goes on from OY970783.1 coordinate 3,229,397, forward strand.
GCATCAATGAAAAATGTTGCAAAAACATTTAAAAAAATATTCCTTTTGAGATCTTTCGTTGCGTGCGCTGCGTAAACGGTTAAAGTTACGCAACAATCGTGTATGACCGAATTGTTCCTCTTAAAAAGTTCTATAAAAATCCGCGATAGCATTATTATGTCTATCTTTTAAGGGTGTCTCACACTCTCTCTAACCATCTCTCTGTCTCTCTTATATTTCGCAGACGAAGTTGCGCGGGTCAGCTAGTTTCAAAATAAAAATGTCGGAAAGTAGGCAGGCCAAACTATTCAAACACCCATTGTATGAAAAAAAACTGTTAATATTGAAATAACAATATTTTCTTGTAATCTCATTGAACCCCGCACTCCAGGTGTTTACAGTAGGCGCAGTGTTCCGCGCAGAGGACTCGAACACACACCGTCACCTCACAGAGTTCGTGGGACTGGACCTGGAGATGTCCTTCAAGCACCACTACCACGAGGTCGTGGACACCATCGCGGGCACCTTGACTTACATGTTCAAGGGATTGAGAGACCAGTGAGTAGATTGTTTTTAGAGACTTCTGGCGCGTGGCCCGGGTTGGAACTTCACATATAATTTCACAAAAATGTTTGCCAACAGCGCCCCCGTACCATAATATGCCACAATAATTTTCATTAGCAATGTCGTATGGTTCCAGGTTCGCGTCGGCGATCGCGACAGTGGGGCAGCAGTACCGCGTGGAGCCCTTCAAGTTCCTGGAGCCGCCGCTCCGGCTGGAGTTCCCTCAGGCCATACACATGCTGAAGGAAGCAGGTAACGTATACAAGCTATTACACAGTCATCATTATCTGCCCAGCCTTTTCCAAACTAAGTTGGGGTCGGTTTCCAGTCTAACCGAATGCAGCTGAATACCAGTATTTTAAATGGAGCCACTGCATATCTGACCTCCACAACCCAGTTAGCACCGGGTAACACGATACCCCTTGGTAAGACTGGTTGTCAGACTTTTTGGGCCACTGACTACCTGTAACGACTGTCAAAGATCCACAAATGACGAACGGGGCCAACTGCTTAACGTGCTTCCCGAGGCACGGAGGAAACTTGGTATGCCATTTGTATGTAATCGGTGGTCACCCATCCACAGACCAACCTAGGCAAGCACGGCTTGACCTAATGATCGACCCAATCGGCTGAATCTTCAAAAATCTCATTATTTGGGGTGTGAGAACGGATGCGAGCAGTTTTTTGTCAGATCATGGAAAATCATGGTTCATCATCATCATCATGATTTCAGCCGAAAGACGTCCACTGCTAGACATACAGGCCTCCCCCAAGTGTCGCCCCATTGACCGGTCCTGTGCGACTCGCATCCAACGGATTCCCGCAACCTTCACCAGGTCATCGGTCCACCTAGTGGGAGGTCTTCCAACGCAACGTCTTCCGGTTCGCGGTCGCCACTTCAGAACTTTTTGGCCCCATCGCTCATCCGTTCTGCGAGCAATGTGCCCTGCCCACTGCCACTTCAGTTTGGCAATTCATCGGGCTACGTCGGTAACCTTGGTTCTCTTGCATGTCTTCAGGACAGGAAAATGATACTGTGTTCACTGTTGACTCAAAGTCAACTGCAAACATGCAAATGAAGATTCTTCTTTTTATCGTATGGTTAGTACCTAACCTGGTGTCAGAGGTTTTATGCCACCCATGGGCCTATGACTTGGCTTTACATGCAAGAAATATCTCTCAGGCATGCTGGTTTCTTCAGGATGTTTTCGTTCATCAGTGATAATTATACAATACGCACATGAATAAAAACTCAGAGGTGCGTGCCCAAGTTATCTTTCATTGACTTGAAAATGTTTTAGTGGCTGAGAGAATGTCATGCTCACTCAAATGTCTCGCTGATGGTGCGGGTGTGTCTGGTCATTTAGTTCCCTTAAATATGGTCGAGTTGAATGGCGCCGATACACGCGTTATGTTCGTGAACGGGCGCTTTATGTTGGGACTGGTCATCTCTTAGCTGCCACGGTTCGTTCATTTTAATTACTTTAATCTTAAATTGTTGATTTAATCTTTTACTCTGGACGCTCTTAATGTGCACGTCTTTCTACATCGTTCTCACATTTAATCTCAACATGAATGATGTAATCAAGATTTTGTAACAATATTTTGATTTAAAAGAGTGTTAATGGAGTTTGTTGCCCGTTCTTCTCCATAGAGATCTACGTTAGGGAATGGGCAACTACAGTACTTTCTCAAGTTATTATGCCTTCTGACTGTGACTGTAGTTTTGCTTATTTTGTATTTTTGACATTCAAAAGTGCCGTTATGTTCTAATTTAAATAAATCTTTGTGTTTGAGATGAAGATTAAACATTCTAAACAAATTTTGACTCGTCGGCACGTAACGAAGCGAACAGTTTGGAGTTATTTGTTATAAGGAAATAAAGAACTACATTAGAAAACTCACTGCAGCAGCCTGGGTGATAGTTTGTGTTGTAGTGGCATGGATACCACTGCAGGACGCGCTCGCTCCACCTGTTGTCTGAGGTCCTCACGATGTGGCCCAATTCCACTTCAATTTCTCGGCCATATACAAAGTATCAGTGACGAAAATGATGGCGAGACGATATCGTAACACATAGCAGGGATAGAGTGCACCAGAACGGCCCAAAATAGATTTAGATATGTGGAAATAGATGGATGAGGCCTTCATCCAGAGATGGATGACCCCGTAACCCATGATCTATCCACGAAGTAGACACAATAGTTAAACAATAGCGTCTCGAGCAAATTGCTCATTTGACAGATCATGAAAGTTTGTTGAAAATATATGTAGAATTGTAAATGATAGGGAATAAAGGCTATTTTTAATTTATTTTATTTTATTCCTGGCATAGGCTGTTTCATGGGATTTATAAACATAAAAAATCATTATATTACTGCCTAGAGTTTTCAGGAATAAAGTTAATCATGATTATATTTATCTGTTTCAGGAGTAACGATAGGCGAAGAAGACGACCTCTCGATTCCTGATGAGCAGCTCCTGGGCAGATTGGTCAGAGCCAAGTACGACACCGACTACTATATCCTGGACAAGTATCCCCTGGCGGTCAGGCCTTTCTATACCATGCCTGACCCTAACAACCCCGTGAGTAGACTTTAAATTTTTTCTCCTTCTGCTTTTTAGGGCTCCGTACCTCAGTCGGCAAAAACGGAACTGTTATAGAAACACTTTGTTGTCCGTCTGTCAAGACTCTTTTTCTCAGGAACACGTGCAGCTCAAATTAAAATCAAATACTTAGACCCGCACTACCCTTTCGAGGTGTGAAAAAATCAAACGTACAATAGTTTAGTCAACGCGGTCAAAAGATTTATGACCGTTTATGGCGCAGCGGTAGTGAGGCTACCTTACGTTTATAGGGTTCAAATTCCGGGAGGGGCAAATTATTGTTTTCACTTCTCATGCTCTAAAAGTACGCCAGTATAGCCCTACGAAGCGGGACCTAGGGAGTGAAAAGTAATTAGTTTTTTAATTTCCTTCATGTGACTTATACAAACTCAAACAGCCAGTAAATATACTACTATTATCTGTTAAGTCTGGACCATCTACATTGCGAAAATGTTGAAAGTTTTAGTTCCATGGTTTTTCCGCAAAGAAAGTGGCGCCATGCGTTTCGAAATTGTTAATCTGTGACTGGTTTAGAAGAAAAAACTGACCGCGAAAGTTTCAGAATTTGTGTCGAGTGTAAATTTGTTCGGTTTTAAATAAATTTATTAAGAATGTCCAGTGACAGTGAAGAGTTTGACGCCGAGCAAAGAGCAAAAGACTCGATAATCTTTTGCCGCCAAAATCGCGGAGGATTTACCTAAAAACTTACGTAAGTTCTATGGACTGAAGGAATAATACATGTTTTTGTACTAAATTGTCTGTTTTTCTCGCACTCAAAGTGAAAAGTACGGTTTGCACCTCGAGACTAAACGCCAACATAATATACCCTGGATTTATTGGGTGTAAACCCACCTCTGGTATATTATGGCTTCGTTTAGTCCCTCGATATAAAATATACTATGAATTTGTTTCCGAGTCATGGATTTTATAATAAGTCATTTATATTTATAATAAGTATGTATTTACGAAAAAAAAAGTATCTATGTAGTATTTATCAACTATACAACATGTAACATAATTAACGCACATCCTGAAATTAGTTTGTTCAGAATCGTTTACTGAATCGATTTCTTTAATTTTTAATATAGGTTATTTTTTATCCCAAAAATAATTAAAGCTACGTAATTTATAGTCACACTACCCCTGTATAGTCCAAACAAACTGAAATGGACCGTAACTCAAGGCAATAAGACTTTTAAAAGTGCAGTTTTATTTGTATTAATACAAATTCCGCCATTCAATACAAAATAAAGAAAAATGAACCTTATTTCAAGTAAGTTAAAGTCGTTACAAATACAGTTAGGTAAACTTAGTGATTCAACCGCACGCACACATTAAACAGGCACTCGTTAAAGGACACAATAGATAAACCAACAAAATACAAAATATGTCATACTTGTTTTCGTTCCCTTTCTCGTGCAAATTAAAAACGTGGGATAGAGTGAGATAGCCACCATGACACCGGGCGGCGCGGGCGATCAAAGCTAACTTAAATAAATGTAAACAATATTTAGTCACGCGCGCCTTTCCTTAAAGAGTGTATGCAAATAGTTTTTCGCGCGATGTCTTTCCAATAATTGACACAAAATGTTCAGTGAAATAGTGACTAATGGTGAGGACTGTGGCACGGTGTGGTGTGATGATAATGTGGTTCATCCTGGCAGAACATTCAAGTCAACCAAAGGTATGGTACAAGAGTAGACCGCAGGGTAGGACTATGTTGGGGTGCAAAGTCAGAAGTCCTCCACGTGTGTCCGGCGGCTGCTCGTCCCTCTCGATACGTCTGGAGGGAAGAGCAGCTGCTGGGCCGGTGCACCCCGGGCGCGGCAGTATCCTTCTCCGGGGAATGAGAGGATATGAGAATTTCCTCTTATCCCTCGGGGAGTGGTACTGCCGCGGCCAATTATTCTGACATGGGTGGGGTCCGACCCGGACCAAAGGTGCGTTCCTTTGCGTGCCCCTCTGTTCAGCAGAGGGCATAGCAGAGGAGTGAGGGCGGGCTCGGTGTGCACTCACCCTGCCTCCGAGCAGACAGAGAAGGATCGTCCTCCTCTGTCACCGCCGGTCTCGTAATCCCACCGTCGAAGTGTCGTGGATCAAGTCTCGCGGCTTCGACAGGGACCGAGGGTCTTGGCTTAACCGCCCGGACCGCGAGGTAGACAACTTCTATAAAAAGTTACCCCGAATCCCAAGTGGCGACGCACCGCGAGGGGATGTATGGCTGACGGGCGTTCCATAGAACAAATCAGTCGCTAGTGCGCTCCTCGCCAGGGTACCTGCAGACCCCCTGGCGAGTAATAAATACTTTAAATCTGCTCAGCTAGGTACAGGGGTCTCTGCCTAGTCTGATTTTTATTTCCCAAATACTCGTGGGTTCAAATATGGATAAGATACAAAAAAACCAAACCAAAACCGCCGGCAACGGCAACGAAGAGGAGAGGAGGGATGCGGCGTCGGAATCCGACGCCGCATCCAGCGTGAGCGCGGGAGGCTCAGAGAGCTCCCGCTGCGTGAGGACCGGGACTGCTGCGGAGAACAGAGAGTTCTTCCGCAAGCGGTCCAGGAAGGAGGACGACCAAGTGTCGTCATCGGAGGGAGAGTTGGCCTCGGCCCGGAAGATCCCCACTAGCAGGCGCGGTGGGATCCGAGGCAAGAGGGCAGGCCTCTCTGCCTCCGAAAGGTCGGCCAGACTGGCCGAAGAGGGGCGCCACCCGGGCATTGCTCTTGGGTCTGGCGAAGAGGCGGGTGAACCTGGCAGCTCCGAGGCGGAGCGTAAGGCCAGGTTCGCAAAGGAGGTGGAAGCCGCGATAAGGGGAGTGGCCTTGAAACAGAAGACCTCTTCTAAACTCAAGGCCATACCCGGGGCTTCCGCCTCCATTATGGCGGCAGCGGAGGCCAATTTTGGGGGACCCCCTCCTCCTCCTCCTCCTCCTCCTACGGTGGATGGAGAAAAACTGCGGGCGGAGGTGGCCCGCCTGTCGGCCGCCACGGAGGCTCTGCAAAGGGAGAACGCCAGGCTCCTAGCAGACCTGGCCAGTCTGCGGGAGTCTGGCTCCCGCGTGGCGCCGCAAAAAGGGGGGCAGGCGCAGCGACCCAGCCAGCCCGAGCCGGTCGAGAACCAGGTTCTGAACCTGGTTCGGCAGGAGCTGGCTGCCTTCCAGCAGCGGTTCTCCGTCCTGGAGGGAATCGTCCGCCGCCCTGCCCTAGGTGGAAAGAAGGCAACCGCGGGCCCGAGCGCGGCGATGCCGGTGTCATACGCGGCTGCTGCGGCTGCCGCACCCGGACCTGGCCCGGCCAGACAGCCCTCTGGCGGAGCAGTGGCGGCCCCTCCCCCAAAGCCGGCTCCGGCGAAACCGGCGCCGGCTAGAAAGGCGCCCAAGGGGAAAAAGGGCAAGGCGGCTGCACAGGCGTCGGCTGTGCCGGCGGCTGCACAGGCGTCGGCTGTGCCAGCGGTGAGTGGGCCAGCGCCCGCGGCGCGTCAGCCGCCGCCGCCGCCACCACCCCCCCAGCTTCCTACACCTCCCTCGGCCGAAGCCGGATGGCAGGTGGTCGGGGAGTAACGGGGGGGACGAAAGGTGGCCAGAAAGGCCCGCAATGAGGAGCGGCTGCGCCAGCACAGGGCGCGAAAGGTCGCGGCTAGGCTCCGCGCCCCGAAGACCGCAGCTGTAGTGATCACACTACAGCCGGAAGCGGAACAGAGGGGCGTGTCCTACCGCGACCTGCTGGCGAAGGCGAAGGCGACGGTGAACCTTGGTGAGCTGGGGATCACCGGGGGCCTCCGGCTTAAAGTTACCGCAACGGGGGCACGATTGCTGGAGATCCCTGGTGAAACCAGCGGCTCGTCCGCCGACGCACTGGCTGAAAAGCTCAGAGCGTCCCTAAATGCGGACGAGGCCCGAGTGTCCAGGCCCGTCAGATGCGCAGACCTGCGCATCCTGGGTCTGGACGACTCGGTCACCGAGGAGGAGGTGGTGGCCGCCGTCGCTAGGTCCGGAGGGTGTCCTGTCGACCAGGTCAGGACAGGCACCCTTCGCCCGGACCCCACGGGCATGCGGACCGTAATGGTAAGCTGCCCTGTGACGGCGGCCAGGACGATCGTGGAGGGCCGCAGGCTACTGGTGGGCTGGGTCTCAGCGCAGGTGAAGCTGCTGGAGCCCAGACCTCTGAGGTGCTACCGTTGCCTCGTGGGACACCATGTGTCGGTGCAATGCGCCTCGGAGGTCGACCGCAGCGGACTCTGCTTCCGTTGCAGTCAGCCCGGTCATACATCCGCGACTTGCTGCGCCGCCGCGCCGCACTGCTCTGCATGCGCGGCGGCTGGCAAGCCGGCTGATCACCGGGCTGGCAGCAAAGCCTGCGCTGCACCCGCCAAGGCCAAGGCCAGAGGCAGGGGAGGGCCCTCCACCGCCACCACCACCGTCGCCACCACCGCAGCCGCAACCGCCGCCGCTGCCGCTGTCGCCGCCACCGCCGCCGCGACAATTGCGCCTGTCGCCTCACAGGAGGCCCGAGTGGAGGAAGCGGTAATGGAATGCCAATAACGGCTCCATTACGCTTCCTCCAAGCGAACATCAACCACTGCGCCTGCGCTCAGGATCTGTTGCTCCAGAGCATGGCGCAGTGGTTGATTAACATCGCTGTGGTCGCTGAGCCGTATTTCGTCCTGCCCAGAGAAGACGGGGTGGCGGACCTAAGCGGCTCAGTGACCATAGTGTCGTCGGCCGCCGCCGGCACCCCGACCCTTGAAAGTGTCAGGAGGGGTCGGGGGTGCGTAGCAGCCCGGTTCGGGGAGATCGTCGTAGTGGGAGTCTACTTCTCCCCGAACCGAACTCTCGCCGAGTTCCACAACTCTCTCGCAGAGTTGAGTGTCGTCGTCGGAAACCATTCCCTCCCCGTGCTTGTCCTCGGGGACTTCAATGCCAAGAACTTGGCTTGGGGTTCTCGTTGCACAGACGTGCGGGGAAGGATGGTGGAGGACTGGGCCCTGGAGAAGGGCCTGGTCGTCCTAAATCGGGGTTCTGTCGCCACGTGTGTGAGGATGCGGGGCGAGTCGGTTGTGGACATCTCGTTCGCTAGCCCCGCTCTGTCACCGCGTGTCGTTGACTGGCGCGTCATGGAGGGGGTGGAGACCTATTCCGACCACCGGTACATCCGGTTCGACGTCTCCACCCAGACCTCAAGCGCGCCGGTCCAACAGGCCCCGAGTGGTCCGCGTTGGGCGCTGAAGCAGCTGGACCGGGAGCTCCTCCTGGAAGCCTCGATCGTGCAGGCCTGGGTGACATCACCGGACAGGCCTGCCGACGTTAATGATGAGGCAGGGTGGTTCCAGGAGGCCATGTCCGACATATGTGACGTGGCAATGCCCCGAGTCCGGCCAGGAAGCGCCCGGCGTCAGGTGTACTGGTGGTCGCGAGAGCTGACGTCCCTACGGGAGGCGTGTGTGGCTGCGCGACACCTGTACGCCAGGCACCGCAGGCTCCGCATTCGCCCACCGAATGCGGCAGCCATTGAGGCGGAGCTTTATGAGGGCTACAGAGCGGCGAAGACCGCCCTCCGCGAGGCTGTCCTGCGGGCCAGGGATCTGGCCCGCGAGGAGATGCTGGAGGCTCTCGACAGAGATCCGTGGGGGCGCCCTTACAAGATGGTGCGGGATAAACTCCGCACCTGGGCCCCCCCGCTGACGCAGAGTCTCCGGCCTCAGCTCGTGGAGGACGTGCTGAGCGCTCTGTTCCCCTCGCGAGGGGAACACCCACCCCCGCCTATGGCTCCGCCGGCTGCGGTGCCGGAAGCGGACCACGAGAGTGACGACGACGACGCTCCGGAAGTGACCGGGGTAGACATGAGAGTGGCGGTACGCAGGCACAGTGCCAAAAATACCGCCCCGGGACCCGACGGCTTGCCTGGCAAAGCCTGGGTCCTGGCCTCGGAGGCTCTCGGTCCCCGACTGGAGGGGCTCCTAAGCGCATGTTTGGAGAGAGGCCAGTTCCCGCTTCGTTGGAAGACGGGGAAGCTGGTCCTCATCCGGAAGCCGGGGCGCCCGGCGGACTCTCCGTCCGCCTACCGGCCCGTGGTGCTGCTCGACGAGGTGGGCAAGCTCTTTGAAAGAGTTATTGCAAACCGCCTCGCCGAGCACCTTGCGTGGACTGGGCCGGATCTTGCGGAACACCAGTTTGGTTTCCGCAAGGGGCGCTCTACGGTGGACGCCATCATGCGCGTGAGAGCCCTCACGACGGGGGATGCGGTGTCCCGGGGTGGGGTTGTCTTGGCGGTGTCTCTCGACATCGCCAACGCCTTCAACTCCATGCCCTGGAGCTGCATAAGGGAGGCACTCCGGTATCACCGGGTGCCGACCTACCTCCGTCGTGTGGTCGGGGACTACCTGACGGACAGAGCCGTCATCTACCCCGGTCGCAGCGGAGAATGGAACCGGCGAGAGATGTCGTGCGGTGTTCCGCAGGGATCGGTTCTAGGCCCGTTCTTGTGGAACATCGGTTACGACTGGGTGCTGCGCGCCGACCTCCCTAGCGGCGTCAGCGTTGTCTGCTATGCAGTCGACACGCTGGTGCTGGCACAGGGGAGGTCGCACGAGGCGGCGGCCGAAGTTATGACACGCGGGGTTGCGATAGTCGTTGAGAGGATCCGGCAACTGGGTCTCGAGGTGGCATTGCACAAGTCCGAGGCCATGTGCTTTCATGGGCCTCGGAATGCGCCACCTCCGGGATCAGCAGTGACGGCGGGAGGGGTATCCATCGGCGTCGAGTCGACGTTGAAGTACCTAGGTCTCGTCCTCGACAGCCGGTGGAACTTCGCGGAGCACTTCCGACGTTTGGCCCCCAAACTGGAGCGGACAGGGGCTGCCTTCAGGCGGCTCCTGCCCAACCTGGGGGGGCCAAACGCCTCCTGCCGGAGGCTCTACGCGGGAGTCGTGCGGTCCATGGCCCTTTACGGGGCCCCGGTGTGGGCGCGTTCATTGAGGCAGCGAGCTGCCAACCATTTGAACGCGCCCCAAAAGGTGGTGGCCGTAAGGCTGATCCGGGGATACCGCACGATCTCCCGCGAGGCGGCGAGCCTCCTTGCCGGATTGCCGCCATGGGATCTGGAGGCGATAGTCCTCGCGCGCCTACACGAGTGGCGCGCGGAGGCGCTACGCCGGGGGGAAACTCCGCTGCCGCGGCAAATTGTCGCTCAGCGGACGGACTTCCGGCGGGATCTCATGGCGACATGGAGAGAGCGACTGTCGCAACCCCGTGCAGGGCACGCCACGATAGTGGCGGTAAGTCCCCTCTTTGAGGAGTGGCTGGAGAGACGCCACGGCGTCCTCACCTTCCGCCTGACGCAGGTTAATTCTTACCGGACACGGATGTTTCGGTAAGTTCCTGCACCGAAGCGGGCGGGAGGAGACGCCCGGGTGTTTCCATTGTGAGGATCGACCGGAGGACACGGTGGAGCACACGGTGGAGGTGTGCCCTGCTTGGGTGGAGCACCGCCGTGTCCTCGAGGTGGCGATTGGCGGCGGCGACCTCTCGCTTCCGGCCCTGGTTCGTGCCATGGTCCGGAGCGAGACGGAATGGGACGCCGTCACCTCCTTCTGCGAAGCAGTCATGCTAGCGAAGGAGGTGGCGGAACGTGAGAGGGAGATATCCTCACGTCCCGGCCGCCGCGGGAGACGCCCCGGGCGTCGGGGGCCACGTGGTGGCTACCGGTCACCGTAGGCGCGGGCCTGTGGACGGGGAGCTATGGGCTAGCTCGCCGTCCGTCCGTCTCATGACGACAGGCCGTGTCGACGGCGCGTTCGTGTTCCACGCGCGCCTCAAAGAGAGTCAGCAATAAGGAAGGGGTCCGCAAGGGCCGAAGCCTGCCGGGGCTGCGGGACTATTCGAAAGAGATACCGTGGCCCCGGAACACAAAGGGCGATGAAGGAACATGGATGGGTTTCAGTAAAAGTCTGACACTCCCTCCTGTTCAGCCCAGAGCGGGAGAAGTCATTTGATGATTTCCCATCCTAAAAAAAAAAAAAAAAGGGTAGGTCTATGTTAGCTGCTACTCAGTGGTTTCTTGGACACGGAACGTTCCGTCCGAACACGGGCCATCGATAGGGGAGCCCATTAGCGTACACATACTCGTTTTCAAAACGAAATATGGTATTAATTCGATGAGAATCCCCAATCAGCTGATGTGACGACTTTTTTTTGTGGGGACGTATTCAATCGTTAGTTTATTTTAGTGCGATAACAAGTGCCGAGGATCTAAAAAATAGGATGGTGAACGCTTTTGATAAAAATGACGAAGTGCTTTCTAAATTAAAACATCAATTAGGAAAACGGGCATTAAAATGTATTGAACTTTTCTATTGAAGTTGAGTCGAGCGACGACGTTAACAGCTGATCTCAAACGCGAGCGAACACCTACTAGGCTAGCAAGACTCACACAGTCGCATACGTAGGTATGAGATCTACGTATGCGACTGTGTGCGTTCGTTGATTTGTACTGTGACTACAACATTCTTCCGGAATTAGGAAAACTAATTTATTAAATAATCATTGCTTATACATGTTTAATTAAAAATTCAGTGCATGTATTATGATTATAACATAATAAACTAATTGGGGTGTCTGAGGGTGTGCGTTAATTACGTTACATGTTAGTGTCCACGACACAAGCGTCGTTGCTTACTGTGGCACTAGATGGCGGTGTGTGTAATGTCCAGCGATATTTTATTATTTTTATATTTTGCGATAAGAGCAGCGGTGGCCCAGTGGTGGCGGCTCCGACTTACGAACAGTAAGTCGTGGGTTCGAACCCAAGCAGGCGCATTACTTTGTGTAATTTATTTCATCACCGCTGCTCTCAAAACGGTGAAGGAAAACATCGTGAGGAAACCGGCATGTCCTAGAACCAAAAATACGAAGACATGTGACATCTACCAATCCACACTGGGCCCGCGTGGTGGATTATAGCTCATTCCCTTTCATAGAGAGGAGGCCTGTGTCCCAGCAGTGGGAACATTAATAGGCTGATGATGATGATATTTTGCGATTTCACAAGGGAAGCAAAACCTTTAGAGTACTTGCCGTTGACCTAGAATCATGAAATTTGGCAAGAAGTAATGTCTTACAGCACATGTAAAGGAAAAAATCTGAAAACCGTAATAATGTAGTTTAAATAACAAAATACCTCCAAGTTTCTGCTGTGGTATAACTAAAATGCCGTTATCCGACATCTGGTCGATTTTTAATTTTTGATGCCATATTAATGAGATTTTTTTTTTTATCGATCTGTGTTTTCGAATTTTCAATACCTTGAATAGTTTTGGAAATAATTATTTTTAGAATGCCGTTAAGTGCATATTTTTCTCGTGTGAAATAAGCAAAAATGTAACTAAGTAACTTTGTGAGTCTATACAGCCGCTAAGGTTCATTATCTCATATTTTTACTAAAAAAAATTCATATGGTTGCTTCTCTAGATTGCCGTTAACAGTATTTTGTACACTTTAAAGCGGTAAACGTACTTTAACTGTTTTATTGTTATTCTCTTTATAATAAAAAAGATTACTTTTGTTAAGTTATAACGTCGTTAATTGAAAATGCTAGACTTACATGTGATTAACGACGTTTAACGGCGTTATAGGTTAACATTTGACATCCGTATATTTTGACTAAACGTATGTTATAAGCCAGTGGCGGCATTTCCAAAACTAAATACAAATTAATTGTCCGTCATTATTAGACTAAAATGATGTTATCTCACACTGATACACAACAAAGCCGTTAACTGATCTCGCGCGGGGCTAATATTTTTTGATTGTTTTCGGGTGATATGATGTTGTGAAGTTTGCTACAAGTAGTACCTAATTAATATTGATAAATAACTGATGAGATCAGTATTTGTATTATTTTGTAAAGAACTAAAAGTTCCTAAGAAATCTAGTTTTAAGTGAAGTTTTGTCAAAGTTATAAGTATAAGCAAAAATATACCTACTCAATTTTGAAAAGCATCAAAGAAATATTGACTAGTGATTGATAAAAAAATGAATTTTATTAAGAAATTAGCTTAATTTTTAATAACTTTAACTTCATTTTGTACAATATTACGGTTCACCATTTTTTGATACTGCTGCGTATAATGCCGTTAAACTATAAGGTTTTTAGTGTAACCGCGTTTAAGCTTAACAATGATTCAAGTTTTTCACTTAAATTTAAATGCATTATTAAGTTACCAGACTTAAAAGCAGTAAAGTACCGTTAAACGCACTAAAGTCTAACACGAGTCAGTTCCATATTACATAATGTTAAGCTAAATCGACGTTATGTGCGTATAACGACGTTTTAGTTACTCATTGAAGAGATTTTTTTTAGCATTTTAACAGACAATATTTTGCTATGAAATAGATTCATTAAAATGCCGTTACGCAATACGTAATGGCATTTTAGTCGATGACAAAACATGCAAAAAACGTTTTATCATGAAATTCAATTATATTTACGCTAAGACAGGGAAGTCATTCGAAAGTATTTAATTTGATCTATGTTTTGGTATCTTCAAGTCTCAAATAGGCGTTGTCATTGATAAGTTACATCTATTACAATTTTTACCGCAATTTTTTCATGTTATTCAAAAAAACGGCTTTGGTAGGTAACGGCATTATAGATATATCACGGCAGGTTTGTACGGAACCCTCGGTGCGCGGATCTGGGACTTTTGCGCGAAACACTTGTGCGAACCCATTTCCGCTAAAAGCCATATTCGCGCATGGACTTTTGCGCGATTGGAATTTTTCGCGAACGGACTTTTGCGCGCCAGGACCCTTGCGCGAATGGACATTTGCGCGACTGTTATTACTTGAAGGTGGTTTTTTTTGTTTTTTTTTTTCCGTCATGGGTGTTGTTTTCGTGGTTTTCGGGGTCGTTGATAACGAAAATGAGGTCAAAATAAAAACTAAGATGGCGCCGAGGAAAATTTTCGGTTATTCCATCATCATTATTAAAACATCGAATCAAATGGACCCTCCATTTGATTCGATGTTTTAACATACGCAACTGTTCACCAGCAACTGTTACATTATGGAATGCAATAAAGTAATGAGTATTGAACTTTGAAATAAAATTAAAATGGCGGAAGTTAGGCCAGCCATTAAATTCAAAGCCCTTTCTTTGAAAAAGTTGACTATAAATTTGCGAGAAACATTTAATAATACGGCGATATTTAAGCAAATCGAGAGCCTATCCTACCAACTTAGAAGTTGACTATTAAGAAAAGTTATCAAATAAAATGCTTTGAACGAAAATAACTGTGTTGGATAACCGGGGCGATATCATCATCATTCTCTTGCCCCTAACCCACTTTATTTGCGGTCGGCGCAGCATGTCTTCTTCTTCCATACTTCTCTATTACTCGTCATCTCAGCAGTCACCTCCTTTCTTGCCATATCATTCTTAACACATTCCATCCATCGTTCCTTTGGTCTTCCTCTACTCTTATACCCATCCACATTCATACTCGGAACTTTCCTCACGACATTTTCCTCATTCATATTCTTTAATGCACACAAAATTAAAAAACATATACACAAAAATCAAATATATAGCTTATGTACAACGGCGAGCATCCTCATTCCTTCGCTTCACATGCCCATACCACGGCAACCGATTGGTTAATTTAACATATTATTATTTTTTCAATACACTTCCTCGAAAACTGGTTCATAACGCACTACGATTAGGTTCAACATGCAATGTATTTCACACGCGTGCGATTTTTTTAATTTTCCAACACGTGTGCGGGCATGAAAATTGCCACAGATAACTAACCTATACTGCCTGTACTTAGTCCAAATTGGTTCAATGCATTAATATGCTGGAAACATATGGGAAGACAGTTGATAGGTGAATGTTTATTTTTTATTTTGGCAAAGCAATAATGCGTCTTTACCGCGTAAATATTTTTTATATATTCAAATTGTGTTTATAAATAGAAAATCATAGATAAACATGATTATTTAAAACTAATATTTACTTTTATAAACAAATTAACATTTATTTGTGTTCTAAATTCAAAAATATAAAAAAAAACTATTTTTTATATTAGGCTGTTAAGCGTCTTCATACCTTTGCTTCTCCTTCAACCTGGCGAAAGCAAAGCGCGGAAAAAAAGAAAACTAAAATCATAGTTTCTTATTAATTTATGACAAAAATGTTTTTCGTTATTTTATATTATTTCTTCAAAAGTGTATTGAAAAACGTCGTTTGATACACGTGGACATTTGTTATTGCAGTTCTCAGCTCAAAAACACCCTCGCCTACGGCTCGGGAGTTAATTCCTCCTCGAATGCAATAACAAACTTTCTCCACTTGTATCAAAATGTACTATTTCAATACACTTCCTTGAAAACGGGTCCCCGCACTACGATTAGTTTCAACATGCCATGTATTTCACACACGTGGATTGTTTTCATTTTCCATCACCGCGTGCTGTGCCGCGTGCAGAAAGGAGCACGCGGCACAGCACGCGGGTGTTGGGAAATTGCCTCAGATAAAACTATGCCTACCTATACTTAGTACAAAATGGTGCAATGCCTATAGTCAGCGGTGATTGTTTTTTTTTCATTATTTTATTTTATTTCTTCAAAAGTGTATTGGAAAACGTCGTTTGATACACGTGGACATTTGTTATTGCATTCGAGGCGGAATTAACTCCCGAGCCGTAGGCGAGGGTGTTTTTGAGCCGAGAACAGCTTTCTCCACTTGTATCAAAATGTACTTTTTTAATTCCAGAAAGTGTCGAACGCGTACGACATGTTTATGCGCGGCGAGGAGATCCTCAGCGGCGCGCAAAGGATACACGACCCCGACTTCCTGACTGAACGCGCCAAACATCACGGCATTGGTGAGTGCAATAATATATATTTATTCAAATTTAGAATAATATATATTTATTCAAATTGAAGAAACTACACAGTCACCAAAATACTCCTATCATGATCTGTCAACGGACCGATTTGTTCGAGACACAATTGATTAACTATTGTGTCTACTTCGTGGACAGATCAAGGGTCAAGAGGTCTGCAGATGGCATTATAGTCTTATCCGATAAATAACAGTAATTTTTGACTCACTAGGAATGGAGCTGGCAAGATAAGACTGTACCGACCGACTTGCAGCCCTCAACTGTCAGCTATTTCTATTACCTAACAAACCCGCAAAAAAAAATCTGCCGTTCCATACATTTTGACAGTTGTCATCAAGGACCCACCAAGCAGACCCACCGGTGGGTCTCCGAATACTGATGTGTCTCCCAAGACCTACTAGTGGGTCCTCTGAGATTTTATTGTCTTCGAAGACCCACTCGGACTAGTAGTTTTGGAGAAAAATGGCAACAAGTATTTGCACAAACAAACAAAAAAACATCCTCTCACCCCAAACGCATATACCGTCTCCGTTCCGTCGTGGGTAAAAATAGAAAACGTAGCGTCAATGATAAAGGTTCGTAAACCCGAAGTGCCGGGCTACCGCCGGCCTCCTTCGTTGGCCTACGGCCCGGTGCCCATAAAGGATTATTTGTAATTGTTTTCTTTCGTACATATAAGTTCCTCGTGGGTCTTAGGGGATATACAACTAAATATTCACATAGGTCCTACCAGTCAGTAGGTCTTGGGAGACACATCAGTATTCGGAGACCCACCGGTGGATCTGCTTGGTCCTTGAAGACGAAGCTCATTTTGACGTGATTTTTATTATTTACCCAAAAATTTCTATGATGTACTGAATACGGACTGATGCACAAACACTTAGGCCACGTTCCGACTTTGTCGTGATGACAGATAATCGTGTAATTTTAAGTGTCGTGGCTTGTGTATTTATATGGAGGTGTTCACATTGGACGACACGATTACTGTCGCCCACGACTTTGGCCAACTAAAAACCAACGATAAATTAATCGTCACGACATAGTTACGGTAAAAAACAAAGCATTTATTTCAAGTAGGCCAGTTACAAGCACTTTTGAATTGTCGAAACAAAGACAACAATGAAGTGAAGCTACACTCCCAGTCACAAGGCATAAAAACTGTGATAGTAATGTCCCTATCTTTTAGAATATTTAAGATCATTTGTAAGCAGATTGTATGAAATTATGTACATATAAATAAAGACCTTGAAAAATCAATCAAATCAATGTGTCTCTTTCATGTATTTTTCACCATGTTTTTTTTTTTGTATTTTATACAGTGTGTAACATAATAAACGCAAGACCTCTCGCGTGGTGTCTCGGATCATGAAGCTGTACAACTCTTATTCAACGAGATCATTAAATTAGCACAATAAAAGACACCTTCAATAGAAATTGACACAACCAGCTGATTAACATGTATGGGTTTAAGAAGTTATGAAATTTTAAAAGTTATAGAACAAAACTAGTTCAGTTTCATGGTCTGAGTCACCACACGAGAGGTCTTGTGTTTTTTCAGTTACACCCTGTATATCCTTTTAGTATACCTATCTAAGTAAGAAATAAAAAACCGGCCAAGTGAGAGTCGGACTCGCGCACTAAGGGTTCCGTACCTTCAGACAAAACCGCAAAAAAAATCAGGTTTGTTGTATGGGATTTTAATTTTATTCTGTTTTTAGTTGTTTTGTTGTTATATAGCGGCAACAGAAATACACATTCTGTAAATATTTCAACTGTCTACCTATCACGGATCATGAGATACAGCCCACTGACAGACAGACGGACGGACGTACAGCGGAGGCTAACAGCGCTAATTTATGTTGCCAATGTAAAGTATATCTAAAGGGCAATACATAAAGCCCATATTTGAATTAAATTCTTTTTGCCGGGTGGGGGCGGAGTCGTTTGTGTATGAGATAGCATCTTCAGCAAAACTTTGATTTGATCACACACGCATAAAACGTGTCTCAATCGATAGCTGCCAATCAGGGTCGGACAGGGCTGGAAGGGCCCGGGTGGCTTCCCACAAGTCCGGGGCCCGAGACTGGATAATATTCTATTAAACCTACTTCGATTTTATCCATCTGCTAAGCTTTTGGGATAAAATCGAAAAATAATGAAATATACAAATTATTATACACGATGTATATTATTAGGTACATACCTAAGTACAGTTCCAATTATATTCCAATAATATAACAATAATTATGAAGCTAGCCAATAATTTCTTTTTCATTCCCCATCTCGGAAAGAGTATTTTTGCTCTTCGATATCTGAGTGCAAAAGTCGTTTTTATCCTCTAGAGGATAAAGTAAATTGAATTTAGAACATCGTGTGCACTAAGTTTGTGAATTCAAAACATCATTAAACCTATTTACTTCTACCTCCATGGTGCCGCATTTATCATAGGTACAACCTTTTTTAATTTGTTAAGAACTCAGACTCGGAACCTTCTTGGTGTACTTTTATAATTTGCTTTGCGCGCGCCATTTTCTTGTCAGGTCAATTGTTAAAACCTTAGGTTAAAAACAAGTGAAAAACGTAAAATAAGTGGTTTTGGCGACGAAGAAGTTTATTTGACGCCAACAGAATTGACTGAAACTGTTAATAATGCGCAAATGAGCTTTCTCCCTCAACAATCACGCGAGAAGGATTTGAAACAGTACGATATTAAAAAAATTGAAAAAAAATAGGTAGAAAATGCCCAAGGCATTAAGTTCGCCTTTGTACAGTTTTTACTTGTGCATAAAGTTTTAATAAATAAATAAATAAATATTACACTCAACTTAACTATCTGTAGCAACGTTACTTTAAATTTTTCTTAATTGTACCAAAGTATTATTTGTTATAATTTAAAGATTATTCTGTAATACTTACCTACCATAATGTAGTAGTTAACACCTAAACTGAAATAAAAGTATCTTGTTTTTTTTTTGCATTTAGTAATTTCCTCGCTGAGGTGGGATGAAAAGTTACGTGTTGCACTCGAGTGCAAAGATTTTTCACCTCGTGCTCTTTTGATTCCCTCGCTAACGCTCAGGATTCTAATTTTTAAATCACTCGCTGCGCTCGTGACTCAATTTTATCTCTATACTCTATACTCAGTTATCAAAATTTAGCACGCGGTTAAAAAGCAACTTTGCACTCTTGTATAACAAATAACTATTTTTAAGAGGAGAGCTTTCAGCTAACCTATTTTTACTAACTCTGAAACAATGTCAAATGTGTTATAGACTAGGAAAAAACAAAATTAGGCTCTCCACTCCACACAAGTTCAGAAAAGACAAGGGTCAGAATGTCAAGAACGAGACCTCCAAGAACGAGCGAAGCGAGCTCGAAAATTTTATCACCCTACTAGTTACAAACCCTAGGTTAGAATTGTTTCGATCCTTTATACAGGAGTAATAGGGTCCCGTTGGACCCTTCTGGTACGGAACCCTAAAAATATGTTCAAATTTACCCCTTCCACTGCTTGTCTCTGCATCACCCATATATTGCCTGGTGGAGAATGCCAATGGCATTAAGGCCGCCTCTGTGCTTTGTGCTTCAAGTATTCAATAAATATTTGATTTTATTTCTTACTTTTCAGATATCACCAAGATTGCCGCGTACATCGAGTCCTTCAGATGGGGATGTCCACCTCATGCAGGTAAATACAACATACACTCATAAATTTAGTTTAAATCCGCTAACGATTTGACCATAATGCCAAGCCTTTTCCCAACTATGTTGGGGTTGGGCTTCCAGTCAAACCGGAAGCAGCTGAATACCAGTATTTTCCATGGAGCGACGGCCTATCTGACCTCCACAGCCCAGTTAGTACTGGGTAATACGATACCACTTGGTAACACTGCTAGTTGTCACTTGTCAGAGTTTCACAACACAGGGGTATCGTATTTCGCCACAATAGTGGCGGTAAGTCCCCTCTTTGAGGAGTGGCTGGAGAGACGCCACGGCGTCCTCACCTTCCGCCTGACGCAGGTTCTTACCGGACACGGATGCTTCGGTAAGTTCCTGCACCGAATCGGGCGGGAGGAAACGCCCGGGTGCTATCACTGTGAGGATAGACCGGAGGACACGGTGGCGCACACTGTGGAGGTGTGCCCCGCTTGGGCGGAGCACCGCCGTGTCCTCGAGGTGGCGATCGGCGGCGGCGACCTCTCGCTTCCGGCCCTGGTTCGTGCCATGGTCCGGAGCGAGACGGAATGGGACGCCGTCACCTCCTTCTGCGAAGCAGTCATGCTGGCGAAGGAGGTGGCGGAACAGGACAGGGAGAGATCCTCACGTCCCGGCCGCCGCGGGAGACGCCCCGGGCGTCGGGGGCCACGTGGTGGCTTCCGGCCACCGTAGGCGCGGGCCTGTGGACGGGGAGCTATGGGCTAGCTCGCCGTCCGTACGTCTCATGACGACAGGCCGTGTCGACGGCGCGTTCGTGTTCCACGCGCGCCTCAAAGAGAGTCAGCAATAAGGAAGGGGTCCGCAAGGACCGAAGAGATACCGTGGCCCCGGAACACAAAGGGCGAGGAAGGAACATGGATGGGTTTTAGTCAGTAAGAGTCTGACACTCCCTCCTGCTCCGCCCAGAGCGAGGGAAGTCATTTGATGATTTCCCATCCTAAAAAAAAAAAAAAAGGGGTATCGTATTTAATTACCCAGTACTAACTGGGTTGTGGAAGTCAGATAGGCAGTCGCTCCATGTAAAATACTGGTATTCAGCTGCATCCAGTTGGACTGGAAGCTGACCCCAACATAGTTGGGAAAAGGCTAGGCAGATGATGACATACACTTTACAGGGTGTAAATAGACTCTTTACGAAGCCGTCAACCAAGCATTCTGTACATCAAACTAAGTAACTCTGCGCAAAAATTATTGCTGGGATATGACCTTTTTTTTTTGTTGATAAATCACGTTTTACGGTAGCACTCAATGTCACTGTAAACGGGTTATGGAGGTATTTAAAGTAAAGTTATGACCTTATAAACTAGTATTTGAAAAAAAACTTGCTAAAAGTTGGAACTTTGACCTCCAATATCTCCGTAACTTAGTAGGTTCCCAGGTATGGTGTAGAACAATAAAATGATCGCAATCACGGGGAGAACAAGTGCCTTTCGGCTTCGCTAAAGGTCTATTTACACCATTTATGCTTTTCAACTATTCGAGGAGTTCAGGCGTCATGTTAATTCCATTTCCGTCCTCCAGGTGGCGGTATCGGCATGGAGCGCGTGGTGATGCTGTACCTGGGACTGGACAACATCCGCAAGACCTCCATGTTCCCGCGCGACCCCAAGCGGGTGACCCCCTGATGTGTGCGCATGTCTATATTGTTGTTATACTGACGACCGGTTTCTATCATTAAATGTTTATTAAAGAGATTTTGGTTTCTCATTTACTTCGTTAAGGAAAAATCTAATTAGTCATTGTGGGTAAAGCCGCCGCAAGCAGGCCATCTTACTAATATCATAAATGCGAAAGTTTGTGAGGATGGATCGATGTTTGTTACTATTTCACGCAAAAACCACTTACCGGATTTAGATGAAATTTGGCAGACAGAGTAGTTTATAACCTGGATTAGTACATCATCATCATCATCAGCCTATTAATGTTCCCACTGCTGGGACACAGGCCTCCTCTCTATGAGAGGGAATTGGCTATAATCCACCACGCGGGCCCAGTGCGGATTGGTAGATGTCACATATTGTGTTCGAATTTTTGGTTCTAGGATTAATACATAGCATACTTTTTATTCCGAGAATATGGTCCCGTGGGAGAGTTACCGAACTTCACGCGGGCGAAGCTGCGAACATAAGCTAGTACCGTATACAATAAAATATTACAGAACAAAGAGTAGAATACTTATACCAAAAGGATACAAAATATATTACACTGTTACCGACTCTGTCGACAAAACAGTATGTAGAACTAATTATGCCACCTTCTAACTCATATAAACAGTAATGTCGTAACAGTAGTCGTTTTTAAATGAATTTAATTAATATTTATTTAAATGTTCTCAGTGTGTCCGTTACCCCAGCAGGAAAGTGACTCCTAGAATGATAAGTAGGCTAATTCACGTAACTAAAGAAGTGCTGTTGCAGCGCAGTTGCAGTTAAGTTTCGATCAAAACAACGCTTTTCGTATTCTCTACCGCTGTCAGACACGCTCGCGTCAAGTTCGCGTCACGCGAGCGCAATAACGGCATTCTACTGTTGCGCGTCTTTAGTGCGTGCTTCGGAACGCAACATGATCGGTATTCTACTAAGTAAGAAAAAGCAATAAAATCTGTACTGGGGTATTATTTTAATATTTTAATAACGTCATATTAATTGAAATGTAATCGATTCTATTCGATTATTTAGTGAGTAATATTTTTTCTCTCAAATGGCCACACCATAAGTCAGTTTGGTTGTCGTACAGTTGACGTGCAGTTTACGCCATTTACGCGCAGTTCAAAGATTACAAGAATACCGTTTATCACTCGAACTTGAACTTGACTGCAACTGCACTACAACTTCATCGGCGCGTCATACAATTACGTGAATGAGTGGAACGAAAAATTAGTGTATAATCTGCTATGAATGTGCACCACATAAAAAATAGTGCGCTTTGTCGTTTTGGAAAAAAAAAACGGAATAAACTATTCCTGTTGGGGTAACGTTTTTCTAGCAGGAAAATTCTAAACGAATGATCGGAGAGAGAAATATTGTGCATGGCCAGAGAGCTTATACCTATTAGTGTAAAAAAGTGCACCAAAAATAAAACTAGTGCGTCTTCAGGTTTTCGAGATATTGCATTTCCTGCTGGAGTAGAATGCTGCCTGTAGAATAAACATACAAGAGTAGCTCTTAATTAGTGACTATTCGTGACGGAATTAGATTTAAGAAAATATTTATAATTTTCAAGATAGTCGCCTGAAACCGGACGAATCGTACGATAGACTCAAATGGCACTCATGGATGAAGGCCCTTCTAAGGCAACCGTGTATCGTTGATATAACGAATTCAAGCGCGGTTAACTAACTTTGGGGGATGAAAAAAGACGTGGTCGCCCTTTGACCGCTTGTTCGGAAGAAAACGTGCTAGCAGTTAAAAATTTAATCCAAGACAATACAAGGCAATTTACATCAAGACAATAGCCGAGTTACGTATCAAGATATTCAGCACATACTGCAGGTTGGATCGGGAAGCCTTCACGAAATTCTACACGTTCATCTTCGCGTGAGGAGGATAGTTTCACGCTGGGTGCCGCACAATCTCACTGCTGCTCAGAAGCAGGCCCGGGTATGGTGCCGTGATATGATAAACAAATTAGAAGCAGGCTCTTTTCGGCGTGTTTACGACATCATTACAGGTGATGAGTCTTGGATTTACCAATACGATCCAGAAACGAAGCGCCAGTAGACGGTTTGGGTGTTTCAAAAAGAATCAACGCAGTTTCGTAGGAAACTAAAGTGATCTAGAAGCAGGGGGAAGATTTGGTCGCGAGCTTTTTCAATTTGACTGGCTACTTGGTGTCAATTCCTTTACGGAACCAAAGAAGCATCAACGCTGAATGGTATACTATCGAATGCTTGGCAGAAGTTTTTTGTGTTGTGAGCAACAAGCGGCCAAACACAGGGTTCCGCTGGCTACTGCTCCACCACGACAACGCGCCTTCTCACAACGCGCTCAAAACGAGGGACTTCCTGGATAGGATAGCACGCCGATCAAAATCCTGGGTCACTCTCCTTATAGCCCTGACCTAGCACCGTGTGACTTTTTTTTATTCCCGAAAATAAAAAATCAGCTCAAGGGGATACAATTTTCGTCACCGGAAGATGCGCTGTCAGCGTTCGAGAAGGCTGTAGGTAGGTGTCTACGGCGGACTGGAAAAAGTGTTTCGAAAACTTATTCAGACGCTTGAAACTTTGTATAGAGGCTAGTAGAGAGTAATTAGTAAAGATTTAATAAAAAATATTTACCTAAAGAACATTTATTTTTATTTTCGCTAACTTTTCTGAGTGTCCCACGTAATAACTATAACCATGGTTTACACCTACACATCTGGGATTGAGCCGGTTTCTTGTATTTTGCCGTCAAGGTTATGACACCATCGTTTTAACTTTTAGCAATATTATTGAAAAACCGCGTGCATCAACACTTTTGAAACTTTTTATGGTTATTATTAGCGTCAAGAAGGAATACAGTTTTCAGTGAGCTTTAAATACCTTGTGTCATTTAGGCACTGCGATGTTTTTTCGGGTTTTATAAAAACCGCGATAACTTGAAAATTATAAATATTTTCTTATATCTAATTCTGTCACAAATAAGCACTAATTAATAGCTACTCGTATACGTATTTTTAGTCTAGTTTAGTCTACACATGCAATGTTTATAGAGATACACGATTCTACAAAAAATGCAATATCTTGAAAGCTTGAAAAGACGCACTAGTTTTATATTCGGTGCACTTTTTATACTGATACTAGCTGTTGCCCGCGGCTTCGCCCGCGTGAAGTTCGGGTACTGTCTCACTGGATCATACTAAAGGTAGGATACTATTTATCAATAGTATCCTACATGTTAATCCAAGTTATAAACTATCTAAAGAAAAAAAAAATGTGTTTATTATCTTAAATCTATACAGTTAAGTTGCCGGGGCTTCCCAGAAAGTAATCCGAAGATACTTGTGATGGGATAAACCTCGCTCTTCCTCGAATTAATTAACAATTGTTTATCTGTGCTAATTAGGTATAAGTTACTTACACATTTTAAAAAAAGAGAAAAAAGAAAAAACCAATAAAAAGAATAATGAATAAAAGAAAAAATGAGAATCGTGTTTATGGCAGTATGTTTAGTATAAATGTGTGTTCATGAGTGTGTAAGAGTGGGTGCGTGTGTGAGTGGGCGTGTGTATGTGTGAATGAGTGTGGAAGTGTGTTGGAGTGTGTGTGTGTGTGTGTGTTGGAGTGTAAGTATGTGTGTGTGTGTGAGTGTCAGTATGCATGACGCTCAACCCAGAGTCGCCAAAATGTCTTCAACGGCATCATAATTAAGGGTGAAGAGCCATTCAGTTAATGTCTTCTTACACGCGTACAGCTGCATAGGGTAAATGTTAAGTATGCGATTTACTTTATTAAAGACGCGTGGAGCTTGAGTTGCATTTAGACGACTAGCAAAAATTTAACGTGCTGAGTATGTAGGGGCTACAATATCACACCGTCTTTTTTTAAGTTTGTCATGGCTAAAGGGTAGAATTTTGTGATATCTAATTAGTACCATGTGTAGTATATGGAGTTTTCTGACGGAGAGCAGCTTAGAGATTGCGTATTGAGTTTCAGTAGGGAACCTGTAGGGTTTATAGTACATGACCTTAATCAAGGATCTCTGTGCCCTCTCTAGATCTATAAAATATGACTTAGCTGCTCCACCCCATACCGAGATACAATACATGATTGGGCCAGTGCGATATATATTTTATTCTGTAGTTCTGCATTCATTACATGTCTCAGGGATTTGAAAACCCATATGAGTTTTCTCACCCTCGCTAATAGTTAGTTCGAGTTGTGGGTACCAGCTTAAACTTTGATCTACTACAATACCTAGGTACTTGACGGAATTTACCTTATGAACTACAGGGCAACTACAGGTAGGTAGGGTTGGGGTAAAGCAGGAATGTATCCTAATGTTAAAGTCAGGCGCAGGCTGAGAGTTTGCGTATTTAGTGAAGCAGACGTAGTTGGTTTTTTGGGTATTTAGCGTAAGTAGATTCCCACGTAGCCAATCACCAACCCTAGCCAGTCCACTCTCAGCCTCCAGCATAACTTTGTCCCAGGTCTTAGCAGAGAAGATAATAGCGTAGGACAGTATCCTCGCGCCGTTGATAATAAGGTTACAGAGCTCATTAATATAGATCAAAAAGAGCGGCGGCCCGAGGACGCCATACGTCACGTTCTCTTCGTCACTAACATAGTTTCCAATTTTTACTCCCTGTTTTCTGTTTTGAAGGTAACTGCTGAGAAGAGAGAGAGCACAACCTCGAAACCCTATGTTCTCCAGCCTGTGTATTAGTTTAGAGATAAATACGGTATCAAAGGCCTTCTTGAGGTCAAGAAAGGCCACTAGGCATTTGTTCCCCTTATCTACTTCCTTGGTTATCGCAGTAGCAAGTGTCTCCGTAGCATCCTGGGCCGATATTCCCCTTCTAAAACCAAATTGAGAGGAAGATAAGACGTTATACTTGGTCAGGTAGTTGACTATTCTAGAGTTCAAGAGCTTCTCAATGATTTTAGAAATGGAGGTCAACACAGAAATTGGTCGATAGTTGTTAACGTCGTCTTTATCTCCACTCTTATACACAGGGGTAACAGCAGAGCGCTTAAGGAGGTAGGGGAAGATACCTGTGTTAAAGCATAGGTTGGCAAGGTCACAGATCAGTGGGACTAAGATCTCCTTTGCCTGCTTTAGGAAAAAGGTAGGAATTCCGTCCCACCCTGGTGTCTAGGGACATCAGTATATTTTCAGAAAGGAGGACAGATTAGTGCTGTCTGTGTAACAAGATGTAGGGGGTACGTTACTAAAAGGTGTTAAAGGGTGTAAAACACCTCTTAACGAAGCCGAAAAGCACTTGTTCTCCCCGTCATTGTCATCATTTTTTTGTTCTACACCATTCCTTTAAGTAATGTAATATTTTTACTTTAAACACCTCCACTTCCCCCGTACTATTCAATCCATCCATCAACACAATGTTATGAGTGCGTTGAGTTCTACCATAAAATATGATTTTTCACCCCAAAAAAAATGTCCATCCCAGCAATAATTTTTGCGTTAAGTCATTTAGTTTGATGTACAGAATGCTTGGTTGACGGCTTTGTGATGCGGTGGTTTAAACCCTGTATGTGCCAAATATCATTTACAATTATTATATCACAATCACCATAACCATCATTATCACAATCACCATCACTATCACAATCACCATAACCATCATTATCACAATCACCATCACTATCACAATCACAACCACTATCACAATCACTATCACAATCACTATCACAATCACTATCACAACCACTATCACAATCACTATCACAATCACTATCACAATCACTATCACAATCACTATCACGTGTACGTTACCCCAGCAGGAAAGTGTCTCCTAGAGTTATATGAGTGGAACGTATAATGTGTGCCCTAACTGCTGTAAATGTGCCCCCACATTAAAAATGTGTGCCCCCTGTCGTTTTGGAAAAAAACGGAAAGAACGATTCCTGCTGGGGTAACGTTTTTCTAGCAGGAAAATTCTAAACGAATGATCAGAGAGAGAAACATTGTGCATGGCCTTGTAGCTTATAGTAGTGCCAAAGTGTGCCCCCAAAAATAAATTGTGTGCCCCTTCAGGTTTTCGAGATATTGTATTTCCTGCTGGGGTAACGTTTTGGAGAATCGTATATCTCTAAAATCATTGCATGTGCCCCTGTAGAAAAAACATACACGCGTAGCTCTTCATGTGTGCCCCTCAGTGCCCCAATTAGATTTAAGAAAATATTTATAATTATCAAGTTATCACGGTTTTATGAAAACTCGAAAAAACATCACAGCGCCTAAATGAGACAAGGTATAAACTCGTTGAAAACTGTATTGGGTCCGCCTTGACGCTACTAATAACCATACAAAGTTTAAAAACTGGTCATGCATGCGTTTTTGAATTATCTTGATAAAACTAAAAAAGATGGTGTCATAACTTTGACGCCAAAAATACAAGGAACCAGCTCGATCCCAGATGTGTAGGTGTTAAGGAACTAGTGTGCCCTTAGTCAAAAATATGTGGTGTAAATATTCAGCTTGGAATGTTTCGCATTAAGTAAATATTAACAAAAAACCAAACATGTAAACAACGGCTGGTTATCCGACCAAATTCGAATGAATACTAAAAAGCGACGGATTCATACATATCGATGACCTTCTTTAATTTACGCACTAACCGATTCACACGTGTTGTGCCTGAGTACACTGAAGTAGAAAAGTAATATGTAATAAAATAAACTTGTTATTGGATAATATTCTACTAGCTTTTTCTGTGATTTTGCACATGATTGAGTACATTATAAATAGTAGCTGTGATATTCCAAGCTAAGCTATCTTCTTCATTCAACATTTCATTAAAATACATCTAGTAATTTATGTGTGAACGAAAGACATACATCCAGATATTTTCCAGGTCTTTTACCCAAAATTTGATTGGGGGATGTTTAAAAAAAAATATAGTTCATGAAATGAGTGATGAATACCTACTACGAAAAAGAGGTAGCTCTTTTTTTATTAAAAAAAACAACACAACAATAAAAGAAGTATTTATATATTTATTGATAAGCCGTAGGTTAGATAAATTAACATTAAGTTTTTCATCATTAAGGTGGATGCTTCAGGGTAGCCTTCGAAATTCAAATTTTCTTAGAAAGGTGCAGGAATTACTTTTTCAAGGTCAAATTCATTCCTGCACGGGCTACCATGGAGCATCCACCTTAATTGAAGATTCCCTTTTTCGCCTCCCCAACGCTGCATATCTCTAGCTGCGCTCCATCCGCTGACGTCGTGTTGCAAGGAATCGCTTTGTCTAGTTTGGAGAAAGTGAGACAGCTAGTATGCATACGGTATTAGTGGGACAGAGACAGATACCTACCTAAACGTCGCTCTATAGATGAATAATACGAAGTGTTTTTGACTAGGGAAGTGCGTCTGGATAATTACTTGGTATTGGTAAACATTTGCAGTTATGACGCCAAGGACACTGTTGCATGTTTACTTTTTTTTGAAGTTGGTTGTAATTGGCGTAATAATTAAGCATGTATAATAATGATGTGGTTATAGGGGTGGTGAATTTTGTAAAAATAGTTACAATGATGGCACGATCTGCGGTGGTAAGTATTGGCATTGTTTTGACTTATTTCAAAGTACTTAGGTACACTTAACAAGTTTTAGATTTATTTATTTGTAAACAAAAATGTTCTAAATCATATTTGTTTTGTTTTCATCTGAAAGGATATACATACTTTCCGATTGATCCAATAAAATTTCATCAAGATCGATACAGTCATTTGTTTTTTTTTTGTTTAATACGTATTTTGTCTTCTTGTGCTACGTTGATGACATAATGATCCCTTAAAAACTTCTAGCTACAATTAAAAAAAAAATCATGACAAGAATTCACAAGACTCCAAAACTCGACCACAATCCGTCAACATATCATAGGGCTGTATCTTTTTAGCCGAAATAGCTAAATACTTGATTTTCACAGAATGTTCTATGGCAGCTATTACTTTATGAATTAATATTAAGGGATTAAACATAACAAACAACAAGCTGTTTCATTTAATATGGTCACAAGGTGCATTTAACATATTTTTAATTAGCCCCCAAAACTTTTGAACGCGACTGTACGGACAACAGCTTAGGTATAATACGTCCACTAAAGAAGGTCATCGATATGTATGAATCCGTCGCTTTTTAGTAGTCATTCGAATTTGGTCGGATAACCAGCCGTTGTTTACATGTTTGGTTTTTTGTTAATATTTACTTAATGCGAAACATTCCAAGCTGAATATTTACACCATATATTTTTGACTAAGGGCACACTAGTTCCTTAACACCTACACATCTGGGATCGAGCTGGTTCCTTGTATTTTTGGCGTCAAAGTTATGACACCATCTTTTTGAGTTTTATCAAGATAATTCAAAAACGCATGCATGATCAGTTTTTAAACTTTGTACGGTTATTAGTAGCGTCAAGGCGGACCCAATACAGTTTTCAGCGAGCTTATACCTTGTCTCATTTAGGCGCTGTGATGTTTTTTCGAGTTTTCATAAAACCGTGATAACTTGATAATTATAAATATTTTCTTAAATCTAATTGGGGCACTGAGGGGCACACATGAAGAGCTACGCATGTATGTTTATTCTACAGGGGTACATGCAATGGTTTTAGAGATATACGATTCTGCAAAACGTTACCCCAGCAGGAAATGCAATATCTCGAAAACCTGAATGGGCACACAATTTATTTTTGGGGGCACACTTTGGCACTACTATAAGCTACAAGGCCATGCACAATGTTTCTCTCTCTGATCATTCGTTTAGAATTGTCTGCTAGAAAAACGTTACCCCAGCAGGAATCGTTTTTCCCGTTTTTTTCCAAAACGACAGGGGGCACACAATTTTAATGTGGGGGCACATTTACAGCAGTTAGGGCACACATTATACGTTCCACTCATATAACTCTAGGAGACACTTTCCTGCTGGGGTAACGTACACCACTATCACAATCGGGATCTTATCGCACTACGATTAGCTTCAACATGCCATGTATTTCACACACGTGGATTGTTTTCATTTTCCATCACCGCGTGCTGTGCCGCGTGCAGAAAGGAGCCGCACGCGGGTGTTGGGAAATTGCTTCAGATAAAACTAAACCTATACTTAGTACAAATTGGTGCAATGCCTATAGTCGGCGGTGATTGTTTATTTTTTCGTAATTTTATTTTATTTGTTCAAAAGTGTATTGAAAAACGTCGTTTGATAAACGTGGACAATTGTTATTGCAGTTCTCGGCTCAAAAACGCCCTCGCCTACGGCTCGGGAGTTAATTCCGCCTCGGATGCAATAACAAACTTTCTCCACTTGTATCAAAATGTACTATTGTATCCTTTTGGTATAAGTATTCTACTCTTTGTTCTGTAATATTTGGTTGTATACGGTACTAGCTTGCTTCGCCCGCGTGAAGTTTGGTAACTGTCCCACGGGACTGATCCCGTGGGACTACAGGATACTTTTTATCCCGGTAGTCTGACTACCGGGATAAAAGTACCCTGTGTTAATCTAGGTCAGTGGTTACCAACCTATAGTCCGCAGGAGCTTTGAATGTGGTCCGCGAAAGGTTAAAATGTTATTCGTACTTTTTAACTTCCACAGAAGATGCAAGCTCAACCCAACCTAATTAAACCTATCAGAGGCGCAATTTTTTTTTAAAGAATCAACAACTTATTCCTGTTTCCGTTCTAATGATTGCTAAATTTTTCGAGCTCACTTCGATCGCTTTTGTATCCTTCACTAGCTTAATAGGCATGACGACAGTATCAAAAAATTGCAAATCTATTTAGTCCGTCAGTTAGAGTATTGGAAATTAATGGACACGTATTTTATGTTTTTGTAAATCAATGAATATTGACAAAAGAGAAAACGCATCAAAACTCGGGAGTGGGGGCTCGTGACGTCAGAACTAGC
This sequence comes from Xestia rhomboidea, assembly GCA_963853795.1. Lineage (NCBI taxonomy): Eukaryota > Metazoa > Arthropoda > Insecta > Lepidoptera > Noctuidae > Xestia > Xestia rhomboidea. Next base: position 3,260,744 of record OY970783.1, read on the forward strand.
CAAAAATTATACCATGGCGTGACGTATTGAGAATTTTAAAAGCGTCGTATCTTCGTTAATTTTGGTTTACGTTACAAAAGAAAAAACACGTGTCAAATATTTTTTGATAATCTAAGTGACGGAATTAGTCCGTCGATTTTTTTTGTCGTCTCGCCTATTCTAAAGGTTTTCATCCCATTTTCCATTTTTTGCATTGTGCGAGTTAAATATTCATACCCCTAGATATAATCCTGTCGGTGTCCATGTTTATCTAGAACCTCATGGCCAGTGCTAACAAGGCACTAAAGTGGTCCCTGGTCCAAGAAAGGTTGGGAGCCACTGATCTAGGTTATAAACTACTCTGTATTTGTCTGCCAAATTTCATCTAAATCCGGACAGTGGTTTTTGCGTGAAATAGTAACAAACATCGATCCATCCTCACAAACTTTTGCATTTATGATATTAGTAAGATTGCCTGCTTGCGGCTTTACCCACAATGACTAATTAGATTTTTCCTTCACGAAGTAAATAAGAAACCAAAATCTCTTTAATAAACATTTAATGATAGAATCCTGTCGTCAGTATAACAACAATATAGACATGCGCACACATCAGGGGGTCACCCGCTTGGGGTCGCGCGGGAACATGGAGGTCTTGCGGATGTTGTCCAGTCCCAGGTACAGCATCACCACGCGCTCCATGCCGATACCGCCACCTGGAGGACGGAAATGGAATTAACATGACGCCTGAACTCCTCGAATAGTTAAAGGTAGGTAGGTACATATATCATCATCTGCCTAGCCTTTTCCCAACTATGTTGGGGTCGGCTTCCAGTCTAACCAGATGCAGCTGAATACCAATATTTTACATGGAGCGACTGCCTATCTGACCTCCACAACCCAGTTAGTACTGGCTAATTAAATATACCCCTGTGTTGTTGAAGTCTGACAACCAGTCTTACTAAGGGGTATCGTATTGGCCAGTCCTAACTGGGTTGTGGAGGTCAGATAGGCCGTCGCTCCATGTAAAGTACTAGTATTCAGCTGCTTCCGGTTTGACTGGAAGCCCAACCCCAACATAGTTGGGAAAAGGCTTGGCATGATGGTCAAATCGTTAACGGATTTAAACTAAATTTATGAGTGTATGTTGTATTTACCTGCATGAGGTGGACATCCCAATCTGAAGGACTCGATGTACGCGGCAATCTTGGTGATATCTGAAAAAATAAAAATCAAATGTTTATTTATCACTTCAATAAATAAATAAACGCCATCTAGTGTCACCCTAAGCAACGAGGCTTGTGTCGTGCACACCAGATAGTTGATATTACATAGATACTTTTTGTTTGTAAATACATACTTATGATCAATCACACGATATATAAATATAAGGTGGAAAAGACACCGATGTACAGTCTTTTCCGCCTGATTAGTAAATTTTTTTTTCGCTTATATCATGCGGAGGCGCCGAGCCACGCCCCCTTAAAGTGTAGGCCTATTAGGAAAGCGTCAACTTAGGCGCGCAAAATACCAATAACTCTCGTTTGGCATGCGTCGTCAGTGGGCTCGGCCGATCGGTATATTTTTCATTCCTTATTTCTATAGGGAACGTGCAGGAACTATAGGTGGCAGCACTAAATTGACAAAAGAGACACTATGCGGACAGTAAAGGAAACTTTTCCTGCTGTCATCGTGCTTTCAATTGTAAACAAAATTATCTCTTCAATTATATTATTTTTGAATATGTTAAAAGATATAAAATATGGGTATCAATAATGATCGTTAGCGTAATATGCATGTTTAATAACATGAATTTGATATCTTTCGTCTACTTTCTTTGATGAAAATTGTGGTGCATGAAGGAATGGTGGCTTCTTAAACAGCTTTCTTATTTTCAACACATGTTTTTTTTTAATGGAAGGGAATCCTTTATCAGCAAGAACAGTATCTCCAGGCTCTAACAAATCAATTAGTCCACAATATTTTGTTCTAAAGCAATCACTAGAACGCCTTCAATAGCATTTAGACACAAAACTTATGTAACTACAAGGAGTGCAGCTAACTAAAAACTTTATAGTTTAACGATGTTCATAACCTGAGTATATGTGGACTCTTTCTCTTTGTTGAGGGATATTCGGTGTGAACTTCAATGCAGTCTATTATAACAAGTGTGTTCGATTAGTGAAGTTTAAATGGTTCTGGCATGTTTGCTTGGACTGTTGATTTTAAGGGCTGTTGAACTTTTTCAATGCAGAGTGTAACAAAAACAAGTTGTTTTCAAAAAAAATCCTTTACTTGCGTTTATCCATTTTTTACGTTTTTCACTTAAACATGGTATGAGAGTACTATTCTTTGGAAAGTAATAGAATTTTACGCTATTTGATTTATTTTAATTTTTGTGGATGTATTGGTACATACAGAAATGCAACAATGCATTATGATTAGTTAGAATAATAATTTTCATTAATAAAATTAAATCTTTTTACTTGTTAAAATATCAATTTCAAGTATTAGAGTAGAATAAGATTTGGATTGGTGACGCCAGTTGGCAGCACCGTCGTTGTGCACGTTCCCTATACAAAGTCAACGGGGCGGGGCTAGAGAGCGTTTCTATGTTGTAAGTGCAAGCAAAAATTAGCTTAGTGGTGATCAGTAGGGAGTGTCCACGGTTTGCAGCACATCATTCTGAGCCACATAAACATTTTTCATCTATAATTTAAAAAATCAGCTGTTTCCTAAAAAAGTGCAATACCTACACGTCAAACTGCATGGAACAGCTGATTTTATTTTTTAGCGGATTAGCGGGCTAAAGATTTCGTAGCACGATGCCAACTTTCGCACTAAAGACAACTTTTTTGATATTTTAAGCAATCGGTAGCACGATGCCAACATTTGGAAACCAAATAACAAAAAAGTTCATAAGTCATAGGTCTCGAGTTCGAAGCCAAGGCACGCACCTCTGAATTTTCGGATTCATGTGCGTATTGTATAATTATCACTTGCTTCGGTGAAGGAAAAACATCGTGAGGAAACCAGCATGCCTGAGAGATATTTCTCGACGGCATGTTAAGCCAAGTCGGAGGCCCATGGGCGATATTAAAACTCTGACACCAGGTTAGGCACTAACCACACGATAAAGAAGAAGGTGCGAAAGTAGACATCTACTACTCTGCCCAGCCTTTTCCCAAGTTTATTAGGGTCAGCTTCCAGTCTAACCGGATGCAGCTAAATACCAGTATTTTACATGGAGCGACTGCCTATCTGATCTCCACAACCCAGTTAGTACCGGGTAATACGATACACCTTGGTAAGACTGGTTGTCGGACTTTTTGTGCCACTGATTACCTGTAACGACTGTCAAAGATCTACAAATGACAGCCGGGACCAACGGCTTAACATGCTTTCCGAGGCACGGAGGAAACTCGGTATGGGTGGTCACCTATCCACAGACCAACCTAGGCAAGCACGGCTTAACCTAAAGATCGACCCGAGCGGCGGTTATTATTTAGCCACGAGCTCCTAATCGATCTAAATAATCGATAAAAATTGCAGATTTTTTATCGCTGTCAGTAGGCACACTTTTTTTATTCGGTCAGCTGCATCCTTATTGAGTCAAAAATAAAGATCACTGTGATTCATCTTAAAAGACTGTATGTAATAGACCCATCCACAAAATTAATTCACCATCGTGGAGTGCAGGCCCAAAGGCACCTTACAAGCCGATTCCTGCCAGCTTCCCTTCGGGATTAAGGCACACTACGTAGTGTAGGTGTCTTCTATAGTTAAATAGTATACTTCATACACATCTGTGGGTCAGGCCCGAAGGCACCTAACAAGTCCATTCCTACCTTCGGGGACAAGGCACTCTACGTAGTGTCTAGGTGTCTACTGTAGTTAAATAGTATATTACATACACATCTGTGGATCAGGCCCGGAGGCACCTACAAGCCCATTCCTACCTTCGGGAACAAGGCACTCTACGTAGTGTCTAGGTGTCTACTGTAGTCAAATAGTATATTACATACACATCTGTGGGTTAGGCCCGAAGGCATCTAACAAGGACATTGCTACCTTCGAGAACAAGGCACTCTACGTAGTGTAGGTGTCTAAGTGGGGCATTATGGTGAGTTATTTTTCTCTACTCACCAATGCCGTGATGTTTGGCGCGTTCAGTCAGGAAGTCAGGGTCGTGTATCCTCTGCGCGCCGCTGAGGATCTCCTCGCCGCGCATGAACATATCGTACGAGTTCGACACATTCTGGAATTAAAAAAAATATAACATAACCTGTTATTTCCGAAGGTTTAGGTAGAGACATTTCTTTTCTACATTTTTAACGATAGAAATTCTACAATCTGTCATTTTGACGATCCTTCCATCGACAAAACATGTTTCTACGGTGGTTAATACACAAATGAGGCAGACAGAAAAAAAAATACAGGCAGACAACAACAACAACACAACACACCAACAACAACACAACACACCAACAACAACACAACACACCAACAACAACACAACACACCAACAACAACACAACACACCAACAACAACACAACACACCAACAACAACACAACACACCAACAACAACACAACACACCAACAACAACACAACACACCAACAACAACACAACACACCAACAACAACACAACACACCAACAACAACAGACGACAACACGACAACAGGGAGGGGTAGGAGGTACCCGAAACTGTTATTTTAGCTCAAAGCATTTTATTTTATAGCATTTCATAATGGTCAATTTATAAGTAGGTATGATGGGCACTCGATTAGCCAAGACCCCCCAGATTATTTTGACAGCTTGATACCTCCACGCATTCCTGAGAAAAAAGGGTCTTGACAGACGGACAACAAAGTTATCAGATCATGATCTGTCAAATGACCAATTTGTTCGAGACACCATTGTTTAACTATTGTGTCTACTTCGTGGACAGATCTTGGGTTACAAGGGTTCCATTTTTGCCAGAAGGAGAAGAAATTTAAAGTCTACTCACGGGGTTGTTAGGGTCTGGCATGGTATAGAAAGGCCTGACCGCCAGGGGATACTTGTCCAGGATATAGAAGTCGGTGTCGTACTTGGCTCTGACCAATCTGCCCAGGAGTTTCTCGTCGGGAGTCGAGAGGTCGTCTTCTTCGCCAACTGTTACTCCTGAAACGGATAAATATAAATATGATGAAGTCTGATAATGGTACTATCGAGGACACTCCCGCCTGATCACCACTAAGCTAATTTTTGCTTGCTCTTAAAACATAGAAACGCTCGCTATCCCCACCCCATTGGCTTTATAATAAATAATTAATTTAAAAAATACCGATCGGCGACACATGCCAAACGAGAGTTATTGTTATTTTGCGCGCCAAAGTTGACGCTTTCCTAATGGGCCTAAAGTTTAAGGTGGAGTGGCTCGGCGCCTCCGCATGTTTTAAGCGAAAAAAAATTTACTGATCAGGCGGAAAAGTCCACGACTGTACATTATGATATAAGTGCAGTAAGTTGAAAATTACAGCCGAGGCGATGTTGCTATCAACAAGTAAACCTGATTCATATATATATTGCGATATATATATGAATCATGTTTACTTGTTCACAAATTAGCGATGCGCGCGCATCAGCTCTTTTTTTTTAAGGCAAAGACACAAAAAACAGCCAGTATTACAAATAAAGTAAATAAATATTTTTGTGTTTTTGTTACAGATAAAATGGTTGTAATTTATTGTCAAAATTAATTAAATTAAAGAATTAAATGTTTGTTTATTATATTTCATCTCCCAAAGTTAATTTTATTCATAAAATGTTGACCACTTTTCTGACATAAAAACTCTTTGCTAAGATTTAAAAAAGTACCGTTCGGTTTAGACGAAGCATCTTGATAAACCGTGCATTTTACTTTACAATAACGCACAAGTATGTAATGACATACATTACGATATTGAAATTTGTGAAATAAGAGACCCTTTACGAGCAAATGTGTTATAAAATACGTAACAGTATGCAAATAGTAGTACGAAACGTCGAACAATATCACTATTGGCGCCAACACACTTTTAAGTTCGCCAACACATTTTAATTGTTTTTTTTTTATTGTCGCCTTCAACCGTAAAGAGTTGGTAAAAATTTGAAATTAGCACAATGATGTGTAGATGACTACGCTGCGGGTGACATCAATCAAGGTCATTTTTATTTAAAATGTGAAAACACCTTAAATATAATCTTTTTCATCAAAATCAGGCTCGAGACTCTAATTTCAACCATTTATCATGGTTTCGGAACTGGCCATCAACGCCCACTTAAAAAAATCCACCCTGTACACGTTACCTGCTTCCTTCAGCATGTGTATGGCCTGAGGGAACTCCAGCCGGAGCGGCGGCTCCAGGAACTTGAAGGGCTCCACGCGGTACTGCTGCCCCACTGTCGCGATCTCCGACGCGAACCTGGAACCATACGACTACATGTTATAATGTTGAAAATGAATGTCAAATATTTTTTTTTTTTTCATCTTTTGCTCAGAATAGTTACAGCAATGGTGACAATATTTGTGTCACTTGTTTAATTTAGTATTTTTTTTATTTACAAAATCTTCTTACCGTTGTACAGATTCTTTTTTTTTTACCTATTATTTGTGAATGAGTGAACATTGCAGGCTTTGTTGATTCCCAGATGCTTGTTAACTTTTTTTAAATATTTCTCTGTTTTACGCTTTTTGTATAGTAAGCAACGACCTATTGTCGGGCCTACGCTGTCCCCCCATACTTAAGTACTAATATATTGTAATACCAAATGTTTTGAAAAGAGTAACCATGGAGTTTCTTGCCGGTTCTTCTCAATGGAAACGACCAACGCGAACCGTGCACCTTTTTCGACGTTTTATAAGTGCTAATTGTGTGTGTGTGTTGAGTGATTTTGTTGCTCATGAAAATGATTGTAACATGGTTCTCTTAGCGGTTGAATTAACTTGTCATTAGGGGCTGTTGATAAACATCATAAGCCTGCCTTCTCCCAACTATGTTGGGGTCAGCTTTGAGGATTTTTTTTAAAGTTTTTTTTTTACTTGAAACACCTCCACGACCCCCGGATTGAATACAATCCATCCATCAGCTAATGTTTTGAGTGCGGTACATTGAGTTTTACCGAAAAACGTGATTTCTCACTGCATTCTGATAGTTACTTAGTTTGATGTACTCTACTTTTTACCATTGACTGCGAGAAAATATATAAAGTTCATTATTGTTATTTGTTCATTTCTCGTGGGTAAATAATAACAGCCAATCGGTTCCATCTCCTAGGTTAAGCCACGCTTACCAAGGTCGGTCTGTGTGTGGGTGACCACTAATTCATTGCATACAGAGTTTCCTCCGTGCGTCGGAAAGTACGTAAAGCCCTTGGTCAATCTCTCAAAGCAATTTTCGAAATTCAGTGTTATATTCTTGTTGGCACGCTAAAATGTTCCAAATTCAAAATGTTTTTATTCAATCAGTAAGTAAAAGAGCGTTTTATTCACTGTTATCGAAGAATACAATGCCCTTTTTCAAGTGACAATGGTAAAAAAAACAATCTACTCACTGGTCTCTTAATCCCTTGAACATGTCCGTCAAGGTGCCCGCGATGGTGTCCACGACCTCGTGGTAGTGGTGCTTGAAGGACATCTCCAGGTCCAGTCCCACGAACTCTGTGAGGTGACGGTGTGTGTTCGAGTCTTCTGCGCGGAACACTGCGCCTACTGTGAACACCTGGAATGTGGGGCTCAGTTAGATTACAAGAAAAAATTGTTATTTCAATATTTTATTGAATAGGGTGTTTGTATAGGGTGTAGGAGCTAGATATGAACGCTGCGCCGGCGCGCCGCCGCCGTGTGAAGCGTGCGGCGCGCCGGCGTGACGTGTCGCAACTTGCTCTCTCGCTCGCACGCGCGGCCTGACGTGTCGCAACTTGCTCTCTCGCTCGCACGCGCGGCCTGACGTGTCGCAACTTGCTCTCTCGCTCGCACGCGCGGCCTGACGTGTCGCAACTTGCTCTCTCGCTCGCACGCGCGGCCTGACGTGTCGCAACTTGCTCTCTCGCTCGCACGCGCGGCCTGACGTGTCGCAACTTGCTCTCTCGCTCGCACGCGCGGCCCGACCGCATAAGTGCTCGTTTACCGAGACGCGGCGCGTTGTGCGGCGCGTCATGCGGCGCGTTGCACGTTTTTCCGTTTACGGAGAGGCGGTGTCATCTGCGATAAATTTGTATTTGCGCGTGTGAAGCCGCGTGCACGCGGCGGGCAACGCTGCATTTCAGCCGCCGCCGCGGAATTGGCCACCGGCGCTCATATCTAGTAAGAGCTCATGGCTAAATAATAACAGTGGCTCGGGTCGATCTTTAGGTTAAGCCGTGCTTGCCTAGGTTGGTCTGTGGATGGGTGACCACCTATCACATAGCGAGTTTCCTCCGTGCCTCGGAAAGCACGTTAAGCAGTTGCTCCCGGCTGTCATTTGTAGATCTTTGACAGTCGTTACAGGTAGTCAGTGGGCCGAAAGTCTGACAAACAGTCTTAGCAAGGGTATTACGTATTACCCAGTCACCAACCTTGTCGAAGTCAGTGGCGATTGCCATCTGCTTGTACAGCTGCGAGCTCTGCGCCAGATGGTGAACATGTGTTAATGACGAAAGTTTTCACTAATCACCAACCTTGTCGAAGTCAGCGGCGATTGCCATCTGCAGCTGCGAGCTCTGCGCCAGATGGTGAACATGTGTTAATGACCAAAGTTTTCACTAATCACAAACCTTGTCGAAGTCAGCGGCGATTGCCATCTGCTTGTACAGCTGCGAGCTCTGCGCCAGATGGTGAACATGTGTTAATGACCACAGTTTTCACTAATCACCAACCTTGTCGAAGTCAGCGGAGATTGCCATCTGCTTGTAGAGCTGCGGGCTCTGCGCCAGATAGTGAACATGTGTTAATCACCAACATTTCCACTAATCACCAACCTTGTCGAAGTCAGCGGCGATCGCCATCTGCTTGTACAGCTGCGGGCTCTGCGCCAGATAGTGAACATGGTGTTAATCACGAACCTTGTCGAAGTCAGCGGCGATTGCCATCTGCTTGTAGAGCTGCGGGCTCTGCGCCAGATAGTGAACATGTGTTAATCACCATCATTTCCACTAATCACCAACCTTGTCGAAGTCAGCGGCGATCGCCATCTGCTTGTAGAGCTGCGGGCTCTGCGCCAGATAGTGAACATGTGTTAATCACCATCATTTCCACTAATCACCAACCTTGTCGAAGTCAGCGGCGATCGCCATCTGCTTGTACAGCTGCGGGCTCTGCGCCAGGTAGGCGGACGACTTGAAGTAAGACACGGTGAACACGTTGGCACCGCCTTCTGATGCTGCCGAGATAATCTTTGGAGTGTGGATCTCGACGAAACCTGTGAGATTAAGCTTTTTGGGTACTGTTTTGTTGATAATGGGGTAGATGACACACCAATCAATCGAGATACTTTTTAAGTGCTGTCAAAACGTCTCTCTTAGATTTTGTATGGCAATATTGGCAATAGCAAACTGTGACGTTGTTTACTACACCTAACGCCATCTATCGAGTCGTTGCGGCGGCTCGCCGATCGGTCAATATATGGAACGCCGGTGCCACAGACGGTCTAAGAAACGCATCACCTTCCGTGTTCCAAACCTATAATTTTTAATATCTGTGTTCTTTTTAATATTATTTTAATCTGTACTGTTTTTTGATGGAGTAAACGGGTTGAAGAAAGGACATAATGATTTTCTCTTAAAATAACCCTACTATGAAGCCCTAACAGACGTCACTGTTTAGTAATCAATAAATAGTTGAATCATTGAGTATGATTCAACTATTTATTGATTTCAAAGCAACTAAAAATCGAATTTGGCAATTAATTGAAAATAAATCGGGTTTTTAGGCCCAAAATAAAGTGGTTTTTTTTAGAGATTGGTGACTTGGATTATTCGTTTATGGTAACGTCTACCCTATTGGTGATAGGACCAATAGGAAGAGGGTGGGTGACCTCTGCCTGCAGAGGTATGACCACCCTTATTTCACCGGATATGCTTAAGTGGAAGCACCATGATAGCCCCGCGATATTCAACTTTACTTACGTTTTTTTGCAATGAGGGATTTTCTTTTACAACTCTTCCCTAGTCGCTGGATAGATGGCGCTGAACTTGGTAAGTTACTGCTAAGTACGGAACGTCACATTATTTCACTTCAGTCAACGAGCGTATGTAACGTGACGCAATGATTTTTTTTCCAAGCGTTTTGGCTTTGGCACGCAGAAACGTTAGTAACGTAGTCAGTTCAACGCCATCTACCGAGTTCTTGGAAACTATTTTTTATTAAATACTGAAAATAAAATCCACTCATTTGCAGGTGTGTAAGGGAGGCTGTATGATGAACAAAATATGATTCACGACCGTATCTGGTATGTCACAGTACCTCTCTGTGTGAGTATGTCCCGGAACAGGCGGCACACGCCGGCTTCCAGTCTGAAGATAGCCTGGTTAGCGGGAGTGCGCAAGTCTAGCACTCGGTTGTCGAGCCGAGTGTCTTGGTGCACGCGGATTCTTAGGGCTTCGGGGTCCTGACAATAAAGCAAAAGAGATGTTTAATTCCTGTCATCGTTTTTTAAAAATTCAAAAGTATGATCTTTATTATATCAATAATTTTACGAACTGCAGCAGACCGCCCGCGCCACCATCTCGGCTCAATTTTACTATCTGAATTGCACGTCATTTCTAAATATAATAAATTAACGCATAAATTTTATAGAGTACATGTCGATTTCTCGTATGTACCTTTTTACCCGACTGTGGAGAGTAATGTGTTAATCAGCAACATATTATGTGTGTGTATATGTTTGTTCCTTTATGGTGCTCTAGAGTGGCCGATTTTTGATGATATTTACGTCAATCGATTTGTCTTCAACTTGCGAGTGTCACACATAACAGTAACATTACACATGTATTAGTACATTCAACATGGCGACAACCAGACGCCATATAGTGAATATAAAAAAATAAAGACGAACTATATTAAGTGGGGTATCATTGAATAGATATTTGAAAATCATCTTTAGTTTTCTCATATAATTTTTCATTTCGAATGTCCTTTTAGGACGTTTTCTAAAGATTTAAAGTTGATTATTCAAAATTACAAATCATATTAAAGTGAAAAAATCAAAAAGTTAAATTGTCTGTGAAATAATTTTTTACATTATAAAACTGAAAAGCTGGAAACAAAGTAAGACAAAAAAAAAACAAGCGCATTAGGTAGCAGGCGGGACCAATTTAAAAAATTGAAATTATTAAAACATCGAATGCGTCCAGCTTCTAACTGCGCTTGGTTTTGGTCTTGGTTCTTTTTTAAATGACATTTTTAATACTTTTTTTCATAAATTTCGATTAGTGCCTGAAGTTTCTCCCATAAAAACTATGCTTTCTGAAAGTAGAAAAGATCACATATATTCTAACTCACATCAGTCTTCTCGGGGCGGGCGGCGTCCTCGATCTGCAGCGGCAGCTGCGCACGCGCCGGCGACACGAGCCACACCTGCGCCGCCACCAGCTCCACGTCGCTGACCGTGCACGACTCTATGGGCGCGCCCGTCCTCACCACCGTCGCCTGCACGTCGATGATCGACTCTTTGGTTATGCTGGAAACATATGGGAAGACAGTTGATAACAAGAACTTTTAAGGCTGGGGTATCTGCTAAATTAGCAACTCTAATTGCGATGGTTCAATCTTCGTTTGAAATACTGTTAGAATAAAGTTCTAATCAGCTTGCACTACAAAGTGTAATCAAAATACAACCTGACACTGACCTGTAAATTGCAAAAAACGTAAGAAAATTGAATTTCGCGGGCCACCCTAGCGCATTCACCTTAACGTGCTTTCCGAGGCACGGGGGTATCATACCGCCAACTTTCAAACTCCGGGCTACTACTGAGAAAGGAGAATGGCGAGATTGCATGTAATTCGGGACCCAGTGATATCTGTAGCGTACATTGTGGAAACTTATTTATAGTTAAAGAACGACTAAATACCAACAAAAAGCAAATGGAAAGTAGGTTATAGAAGTTGGGAGAAAAAAGATATGAAAGGTAGAAGATTATAACCTAACTTAAGGCACGGACTTATTGGTTATTATTTAGTAGTTGAATGGCATAAAATAGCATTTATCCGTATTCCACGTAGCCGTTGAACACAAACAAACAATGGAATGATCCACGGACTATGTCCACAGATGAATTTGACACTGTCGTTCAATTTCTCAGTTGTAAGAAGGTAAATGTCAAACGTTGCGTTCGGAAACTGCGATGTCTTATTTTTATATAAATTAAAATCATTTGGAACTTTTAATTCCCATCACCTAGTAGCACAATATTTTTTTATATAGAACTCTGATAAACTCTCTACTTTAATTAATATTAACTGGACCGTGAACGGCGCTCCGTTGATTTTTAAATTACGTGGGTCCAACCTCGCCATTCTCCTTTCTAATGGAAAAACCCATCAGCCATTTTTCCCCGACCCGGAAATCGAACCCAAATCCAATAAATAGCATGCTTTAACTACATGCGTCTTACAGCCGCGATTCATAGTTTAATCAAGATACAACCTGACACTGACCTGCAAATTGCAAAAAACGTAAGAAAATTTGAATTTCGCGGGCTACCCTGGAGCATCCACCTTAAGCCGTTGCTCCTCCGCCTGTGTCGGATTGCCGTCCCATCGGAATATAAGGTTAAAGGAACAGAGAGTGCACTAGTGTCTGCGCACACACTTGTGCGCTGTTATATGCCTGCCTGGGTTTCAAACCATCTATTGATGATAGGCTATTGCCTATTTACCACGCACTCACTGACAGAATTGTTCTCCCAGATGGTGAAGGGGTAAGTGGGTATATTTTGACAGATTCGTAAACGAGTAACTCTCACGAGTAGGGGGAAAATGTCAAACCCCCCCTCCCGATCGTATCTCGGAAACCAAGAGCCTTGAAACATTTTTTTTCGAATTCGTAAAGAGGAGGCTCGGAAATGTAAAAACCATTTTTCAAAGTTGCCCCCCTTCTCCCCCGTTTAGGCGGATTTCGGAAGTTAAGAGACTTGGAAAATTATTTTTTCAGATTCATATAAAGGGGCAATTCGTTAGTGAAAATCATTTTACAATACACTTCCTCGAAAACTGGTTCATAACGCACTACGATTAGGTTCAACATGCAATGTATTTCACACGCGTGCGATTTTTTTCATTTTCCAACACGTGTGCGGGTATGAAAATTGCCACAGATAACTATACCTATACTGCCCATACTTAGTTCAAATTGGTTCAATGCATTAAGTCGGAGGTGAATGTTTTTTTTATAATTTGGCAAAGCTATAATGCGTCTTTCCCGCGTAAATTTTTAAATATTCAAATTGTGTTTATAAATAGAATATCATAGATAAACATGATTATTTAAAACTAATATTTACTTTTATAAAAAAAATAACATTTATTTGTGTTCTAAATTCAAAAATATAAAAAAAACTCTTTTTTTATATTAGGCTGTTTAGCGGCTTCATACCTTTGCTTCTCCTTCAACCTGGCGAAAGCATAACGCGAAAAAAATAAAATAAAAATCATAGTTTCTTATTAATTTATGACAAAAATGTTTTTCGTTATTTTATTTTATTTCTTCAAAAGTGTATTGAAAAACGTCGTTTGATACACGTGGACATTTGTTATTGCAGTTCTCAGCTCAAAAACACCGGTTAATTCCGGCTCGAAAGCAATAAATAACAAACTTTCTCCACTTGTATCAAAATGTACTATTTCAAAACTCCCCCCTCTCCCCCCATCGTATCTCGGAAACAAGGACACGTACCAGCTTTTTGCTTTTAACTATACTTTATTATTGAGGGGCGTTGAAATTTGTATACCCTCCCCTCCCCTCCCCAACCTCCCCTAAAACTGAAAGGGCTCTAACTTCATAACGGTTAGAGATAGCCATCAGGTGTTTGAACAAATATTATAGTAGGCCATCAATATAGCAATCAATTCTAAAGTTTTAAATGCCTTGTATTGGCTCATATAAACACTGTGGTACACTTGTTTAACTTTCTAATACAACACTTATTTTACAATTAATAGTTTATGTAGCGTGTGTTTGGTGAAACGGAACGCAAATTCAAAACGCATCGTCGCCGGTAGTGACGTCAAACGCTTTGTTTCAAAGAAACAAATATTTGGAAACTACTTAAAGTTTAACTAAGATGTTATTACAATATTGTTATTGCAATGTTTGCTTGAATAAAGCACATACATTTATTTTTAAGCAGATAGAGGGAAATGACGTAAACCGCTTTGACAGGAATGGCCGCGACAGTCACGGACGTTTGAACCGTCGTAGAAAATTGTAGAAGTTTAAACATTTTTTTTGAGCGACAAGCAGTCGTTGAACTTAACTTTTAATTATTTTCTTGGATTGATAGTACTGCACTTTATTGATTTAGTGAAGAAAAAAATACATGCATATGCCAGGGAAGCTGGCTCATTAAATGGAACAGTACCACCGACACAAAGAACTCCACAATACATACTTGCCCGTAAACTTGACCATCTGCTTGCTGACGGCTCGCTCGTCGCTCACGCTGGTCAGCAGCTGGACTGTGCTGCTACTCTGCCGAAGTACCGCGAAGCACTGCTTCCCTTTGGCGCGGGAGGTTTGAAGGCGAGCTGGAAAGAGAAAAGGAGGAGAATAATGAGATTGACTTAGGCTCAGCTGTTCATAGATTTTTGCCTTAGAGTTCTAAGTTAGAAGTATCATTACCGTGGAGTCTCTAGTCTGCTTTCTTCCATAAGAAATAGCACTTTGAAATTGTTAACTCGCTGTAACCCTTTGCCCTTGAATTGGCCTAGCGTAGTAAGGGGTTTCAAATTCAATAGAATACGAGGTCAGCTTACACTGTTTTTTTAGAGCTAAAGTGTGGTCAGCATTTCAGCAAATAGTTTTGCTGTAAACCAAAATTTTAATATCGTGAGAATATTTTATTTTAACTTCCAAAAACTTTTCAGTCTCAGATAACGAAGAGCAACAGGAGTTGGTAACAAGAGAGAGAATACTTCATACAAATGTGCATCGATAGGTGCACAGCTACAAAGCGCGACACTAGAAAACTTTCAAGCTAAGGGCCGGACCCCACCAAAGCAGAGACGAGACGAGACAGAGAGAGAGAGGGAGAGAGAGATATAGAGGGGGAGAGAGAGAGAGAGGGAGGGAGAGATATAGAGGGGAGAAAGAGAGAGGGAGAGAGAGATATAGATGGGGAGAGAGAGAGAGGGAGAGAGAGAGATATAGAGGGGGAGAGAGAGAGAGAGAGAGGGAGAGAGAGAGAGGATATATTTTGTAATTGTAAACCATCTGTTTTATTTTCGTGTTTTCATTTTGTTATTAAGGCGACTACAGGAGCTAAATTAGCAACTCTATTTGTGGTGGTTCAGACTTCGTTTGAAATACTGTTAGAATAAAGTTCTATTCAGTTCGCACTACAAAGTGGTTGTTACGTCAAAAGTCGAGTCGAGTATAGAGTCAAGTGCGAAATGAGTGTTTTTTTAGCGATTTACAAAAAATCTATTGATTGGACTAAAAAACACTATCATGCGAATATGTTGCTTGTAGAATTATTTGCCAAAAAATAAGAATGATCACATGTATTATAGTATGGATTTTACTCGTTAAATAAATTTTAGAGATAAGTTCGTGATTTTTTGTATCGATTGAAATTAGTTGTATTATGTTTTCAAAACACTATCATACTAGCATATATTCTGAAGAATATCATATATTTTTCTGGTTTTGTTTATTGCAGTGAATCATATACGGTTTTTTGCATTATAAAACTCGCGTTTAGGTCCTGTAGTCGCCTTAACACTTCTCGCCTTCACTTAGCTTTAGCGAAAACGGTTGAGCACAGAAGAGAGATGTGTCATATTTGTGTTCAACGTACAGCGGAGACGGGAAGAGACGTGACCGGCGTGCGGTGAGCTGTGTGCGGCAATGACTAAACTGGGCGTTAGTAGCCTGTACACACGTGTCTGAGTCCCTACTAGGGAGTAGGGCCTCGAATCTATCCGTCTCTTTTACTCGCACTCATCAGCAGACGTGCGCGAGAGAGACGGATAGATCCGAGTATACGGACGAAGCGTTAGGAAGTAGGGCCCTTGCTCCGGTCTAGCCAGTACGCATCTCCGCACAGCTTCGGTGGATACACCCCAGCTCCTAAGCATCTCCGCTGCGCACATCTCCGCACGTGGAGTCCGGCTTAAACCTGTGGTCATTCGTGCTCATTCGGAAACACGAAGATTACCGAAGCACGTACCCCTACTGGTCCAACAATATTTGAGTCTCACCTCTAACCCAAACACTTTGTCCGTTCAGTTTGACAGTCAAGTCCTTAACATCGGTGTACACTCGGTCGCGGTTCTCCCCGGTAGACTGGATCATCTTCAGGGTTCCGTAGCGGCCTTCTGACACGTCGGCCTCCGGGGCTTCGGCCCCGCCTTGAGGTTGGCCTGAGGCAGCCTGGTGAATTGAGAAATAGGTGAAAATTATCTAGGTGCAGGGTGAACTAGACAACCTGAAGTTACGAGTAGCCACTGAATGCTGGAAGTTATAGGACGTTGTGGCGATGTTAGGGGGCGGCCTATGTCCGGTCAGTGGATCGTCTTAGGCCGTAGTTGTAGGAAAAAAAGACTTGGAGCATACGCTTAGAGCACTATGAGCAGCGAATAAAACATAATTAAAACTGGGACTTCATTTTTTTTTTTTTCATAAAAAATCTCCGATTTGTTCAAGTCGTCCTAAGGACAATCAAGCAAGCAGCTGAGATTGATCGACACTTAACAAAACTGTGTTTTGTTTCCTTATTCCGGATTTCGGGTCTTTTCAACAATTTCTTTCCCGAAAACCTACCATTTTGGAAATATGTATAGATCGTTTTACAAACATAAAAAAAATCGAAGGCTCATAACTTGGAAACGGTGCGTCGTTGTGCCACGCGTTGTAGACACTAAACTGTTTTTATGGACAAGCTCCATTCGATACTGCAAATAAAATTGGTACATTTCCGAAAAAAAAAACTTCGCTCCATAAAGCCCCGAAGGTTACACTCCGTGTCCAGCAGTGGAATTTTTTGACTGTTGGTAATGCCAGCCATTGTTTGACTTCTTGATTGTTTGACTAGCCAGTTGTGCCATAAATGTTAATGTTATAATATAAAAGTATTACAAGAACTCTCTAAGTTAATTAATATTACTGCAGGGCAAAGGCGTCCCTTCCCTCCTTCCACATTTCGCGATCTAGTGCGATTGTAGACCAATCCTTTGCGAAAGAGTCTAGCTCATCCCGCCATCTCCTTCTGGGCCTGCCGCTTTGTCGTTTCCTGCTACTTGGTATCCACTGAGTGGTAATTTTTGCCCATAGCTCCTTCGACATGCGGCAGACGTGACCAGCCCAGCTCCACTTCAACCTAGCAGCTGTAAGGCCACATCAGCTATTTGGGTTTTGGAGCCAAGTTTGAAGCTTATGACGCGGTCCGTAAGTTTCACACCCAATATACTTCGCTCCATAGCTCCTACCAATATTATAAATGCCACAGATAATAAATGCGAAAGTTTGTGAGTATCTATACGGATGTTTGTTACTCATTCACGCAAAAACTACAGAATGGATTTGGATGAAATTTTGCTCACAGATAGTTTATATCCTGGATTAGAACACAGGATGGTGGTGGTGTGTCGGGTCATTTAGTTCCCTTAAATATGGTCGAGTTGAATGGCGCCGATACATGCGTCATGTTCGTGAACGGGCGCTGTCAGTTGGGACTGGTCATCTCTTAGCTGCCACGGTTCGTTCATTTTAATTACTTTATTTTTAAATTTTTGATTTATACCTACTCTGGACGCTCTTAATGTGCACGTCTTTCTACATCGTTCTCACATATAAATGTATAATCTCAACATGAATGATGTAACCAAGATTTTGTAACAATATTTTGATTTAAAAGAGTGTTCTAGGAGTTTCTTGCCCGTTGTTCTCCATAGAGATCTACGTTAGGGAATGGGCAACTACAGTACTTTCTCAAGTTATTATGCCTTGTGTCTGTAGCTTTGCTTTTTTTGTATTTTCGACATTCAAAAGTGCCGTAATGGTCTGATTGAAATAAATTATTTGAATTTGAGTTTGAGGATACTTTTTATCCCGGTAGTAAGATCCCATGGGAAAGTTATCAAACTTCACGCGGGCGAAGCCGCTGGTATAAGCTAGTAAAACAATATATTGTCGTACCTTGTGTTCGGCCTTCTTCTGCTGCTTCTCTGCAGCCTTGGCAGCTTTCTTGGCTGCCTTCTTACTGGCTGCGTCGCCTTCCACTGCCGGGAGCTGCTCTTCTGACACTACCATTTTGTGATGATTACTGAAATAGAAGAAAGAAATGATGAAATAACTAGCGACCCGCCCCGGCTTCGACGGGTGCAACAATGTAGCACAGTAGCATATACATAAAGGGTGTAAAAAAAACCTCTTACCGAAGCGAAGCCTCGTCCAACTTACCGCAGTGTCTCAAGACGAAAGTCTATGACCAGTGTGTGTTGCCAGTGATTACATACGGGACCGAAACGTGGTCGCTCACAATGGGCCTCATCAGAAGGCTTAAAGTCACCCAAAGGGCAATGGAGAGGGCTATGCTCGGAGTTTCCTTGCGCGATCGAATCAGAAATGAAGACATCCGCAAGAGAACCAAGGTTACCGACGTAGCCCGAAGAATTGCCAAACTTAAGTGGCAGTGGGCAGGTCACATTGCTCGCAGAACGGATGGCCGATGGGGCCGAAAAGTTCTGGAGTGGCGACCGCGAACCGGAAGACGTTGCGTTGGAAGACCTCCCACTAGGTGGACCGATGACCTGGTGAAGGTTGCGGGAGTCCGCTGGATGCGAGTCGCATGGGACCGGTCAATGTGGCGACACTTGGGGGAGGCCTATGTCCAGCAGTGGACGTCTTTCGGCTGAAATGATGATGATGAATGATGAAGCGAAGCCGAAAGGCACTTGTTCTCCCCGTCATTGTGATCATTTTTTTGTTCTACACCATACCTGGGAACCTTGTAGTTACGGAGATATTGGGGGTCAAAGTTCCAACTTTTTAACATGATTTTTTTTTAAATACAAGTTTTTAATGTAAGAATTGTACTTTAAACACCTCCACGACCCCCATATTATTCAATCCATCCATCAACACAATGTTTTGAGTGCGTTACATTGAATTTTACCACACAACATGATTTTTCACCCCACAAAAAAAGTCGTTTCCAAGCAATAATTTTTGCCTAAAGTTACTTAGTTTGATGTACAGAATGCTTGGTTGACGTCTTTGTGATGAGGTTGTTTACACCCTGTATAAACCTTCCTCTTGAATCACTCTATCTATTGCTGAAAACTGCATTAAAATCCGTTGCGTAGTTTAAAAGATCTAAGCGTACAAACAGCGGGAGTGACTTTGTTTTATACTATGTAAAGAGTAGCTAAGTCTGCGGCTTCATGCTCATCTAAAAAACATATCCTCTAGCACTCATCATTCATTCATCATTTCAGCCGAAAGACCTCCACTGCTGGACATAGGTCTCCCCCAAGTGTCGCCACATTGACCGGTCCCGTGCGACTCGCATCCAGCGGACTCCCGCAACCTTCACCAAGTCATCGGTCCACCTAGTGGGAGGCCTTCCAACGCAACGTCTTCCGGTTCGCGGTCGCCACTCCAGAACTTTTGAACGTTCTGCGAGCAATGCGGCCCTCAGTTAAAGTGTTTTAAACATTACCTTGTACATCCAAACATTGCCTCTTTATAATATATAACATGACATTACATCACGCCTGTAATCCTGAAGGGTTAGGCAGAGGTGTATCTAATAGTACATTCATATTTCGCCAGGAATGTTTATGTCCCACCATGTTATAGGGGGCGCGCCTATCGCCATCAACCGTGCAAAAGTCCAGACCCGTAGCTGTTGTAGAGAAATTCCTAATGAACCCTATAACATTATCCGAGCGAACCCAAATCGATTCGGCAAAAATGTCTATGGTTCTGCGAGAAGACCGAGTAAAAGGATTATTTAATTTGGTGTTACTGGTATATGCTGTACTAAATATTTTTTTTTTTTTTCATATTTATTTGCAAACATGCGATGGGTTCCTGAACCATAAGCAGTTGTTTTTGAAGAGTACATGTTAGGCGTGCCCTCCCAATGTTAGGCTGCCTTTGGATATTGCTTTACTCAAAGTATATTATCCCAAGTACCGTAAAATGGGGTGTATAGAAACGCAGGGGTGAATCGAGACAAAACTTTGAGAAGGATTATAACGTTGAAATAGTAATTATGGTATGCTGCCAACGATCGCGATATCTTTTTTTTTCGGATGGGAAATCATCAAATGACTCCTCCCGCTCTGGGCGTAGCAGGAGGGAGTGTCAGACTTTTACTGACTAAACCCATCCATGTTCCTTCATCGCCCTTTGTGTTCCGGGGCCACGGTATCTCTTTTGAACAGTCCCGCAGCCCCGGCAGGCATCGGCCCTTGGGGACCCCTTTCTTTGAGGCGCGCGTGGAACACTCCTGCGCCGTCGACACGGCCTGTCGTCATGAGACGGACGGACGGCGAGCTAGCCCATAGCTCACCGTCCACAGGCCCGCACGATCGCGATATCTCAAGTAAAATTAAGCAAATAAAATAGAGCACTTTTTGGTAACATGTCATATCAATTCAACGTTAAAATCCCTTTCAAAGTTTTGTCTCGATTCACCCCTGCGTTTCTATACGCCCCATTTTACCGTTATGCAGTCTTTTAAGACGTCTTGTTGGCAGCGATTCACTTAAGAGCCTGAGCAAGTCCGTTTTCGTGATTTATATCCTGTTTCTGTAAGCTTTTGTCATAATTCTGATTTCCTCTTTGATGGTATGTACTTTTAGGTATTCGCGGACTTCGTCCATTCTTGTGTACCATGGGGCATTCACTATGGCTTTAAGCACGCCATTTTGAAATCGCTGGAGTATTTCAGTGTTTGAGGTTTTTGCTGATCCCCACAGCTGTATGCCGTAAACTACTAAATAATAAAAAATGGTAATAGTCAAGTATTGTTTTCTTTATCCTACATAGCAAAGTCCATTACAAATTAATTAGTAAGCCAACAGCCAGTTCAAATCAAGCGTGTAATATGATATGCATTGATTGAAAAATTGCATTCACGGCGATTATGAAAAAATTGAAGATACCAGGACAAGGATTTTATTACTTTGATTAAAAATTCAGATATATATATTATTTCAAAAAATTTATGCTTCAATTGAAATTGAATTTATGACCAGTTTATGTGCCATATACAGGGTGACTGGATTTGGACCCGCACTAGCAAATAGAGGAGGTCATTTATCTTGCAAGTTTTATAGTTTGAAAGATATGTCAATTTTTATATTTTATTGAGATATTTCAAACCTTTTTTTTCTGCATTATTTTAGTATTTTTTTTATTATTTGTCATAAATATTGGTGATTAAAATACCTCAGAACTTCCCTCAAACTAGGATTAAAAAACAAGATTTATAAAAAAAAACTAAAAAAAGTCTTAAGTAAAAAGTTTAAAGTAAGGTCTAATATTTAGCAAATGACCTCCTCTGTATGCGAATTTGCTATGGCGGATCCAGATCCAATCACCCTGTATATCTGAAAACCGTTTTATATTATTATTACTATCTGATACGGTGCATCCACACCGCATGTTGAGGTAACATTCTCTAACAATGTTATCAATCGTTATCATGTGTCAACTGTTTTCAAAAGGCAATATTACTTAACATATACTAACAATAAATAACATTTGGAAGTGTTGCTCCACAAAAAGTAACTGCGATGTGGATGCACCGCAAAACAATGCTTGTTGTAACACAACAAGTAAAAAATAAAATGAATATAAGAACCTTCTTGGAATCTTATTTTTTCTTAGATTGAAGACTTATGGATTGCGAATTTCAATAAATTAAGAGCAAGATTTTTCTTGTTATAAAAACTGCCAAGAGCAAGTTGGACTCGCGCACCGAGGGTTCCGTACAAACTTTTTAAAGGGCAAACTTAACTTTGCTGTTCGATCCCTAGAAACGGCTTTTGCTCCAACCACAAATTATAAGTTTGTAATAGTAAAATCGCTTTTTTTTGTTATTAAACTATATATTTACAGTTTTCTGACTTTTCCCTTTACATGTGTTGTAAGACCTTGCTTTTTGCCAAATTTCGTGATTCTAGGTCATCGGGAACTACCATATAGTTTTTCGACCCAAAACCTATAGGGTACTTCCGGTTGACCTAGAATTGTCAATTTTGGTTAAAACCATGGTCTTACAGCACAAGTAAAGGGAAAAGTTTGAAAAATAAAAAATGTTGAAAATTAAGGTAAATATGTCCATATCTTTTTATCGTGTTGACTCAGGACCTTGATTTTTTACACCTAATAGCGACTATAATAGACCTCAGTATATGGTATAAATTTCAACTTGCTAGGTCCACCCGCTCCTGAGAAAATTGGTGGTGACAGACGGACACACAGACAAGAAAGTGATCTGATAAGGGTTCTGTTTTTTTTCTTTTGAGGTATGGAACCCTAAAAATGAGCACATTGTTTCAAACAGCTGCTAGTGCCTACTTACTTGATAACACAACTTGCATTTCATATGTGAAATGAGGCTAAATTGATAAAGTGCTAATTATAAACACACGCACTTGTCTCAATTAATTACGGGGAGGTAACTACATGACATCATTCCTTATTGAATTGATGCAATTTTGTTATGTTCAATGAAATTAAAATAATACATGCTTATATACGATATTATCACATAGACCGCAATGAAATGGATGCATAGAGGTTATCGGTTTTATAGATCTATGTAACTAAAAGATTGAATAATAGTTGGGCTATTTTGAAAACATTCTCGATCTTCACGTGCCGGTTTTAGAAAAAGATTGTATGGGTAAATTCTACATTTAGAATGAAAGTTCTAAGCAATGTATCTTCGGAAAACAATTCATTATCTTCACATGTAAGTCAAGATAAGGAAAAGCTAATAACATTGTTGTTTTATCATTGCAATTTCTTGATACAAACTTGCATCATGCACTTCTTGAAAAGTATGCTAATTAAACACCAAACTCACCGTTAACTGCAGTTAAATAGTAACTCAACACTTCTTATTTGCTATTTACACAGAACACTTACTGAATAAATACAAACGTGATTTCTTGGCAAAAATACACTGAATAGGTTAGCTTAACTACAGACAGTCAGTCAGTCAGAAATGTCAAACCTAAATGACATTTGCTCGCTGGCAGAATTTAGTGTTGCCGATGGAGGAACAAAAACCGAAGTTAAATCGCTTTTTTGCCACACAAAAATGGAAAAGAGGTTCCAGCCTATGAGCTACTACAATGAACAATCCCAAATGTACTAATAATGTGATTAGTCATAGTAGTGGTAAGAATATCATTAAAAAAGTCCTAACAAGATAAAGATCGCTTTCATTGATATTTCTAACATAACTTCTAATAATCAGGGGGAAGAGGTAACTTATTTGGCAGGATTGTTCCGTATCTTTTTTGAATCCGGCATACTCTTTTCAAGAATTGTGTTCAATAATGTTAATTTTTATTTGAGGATTAGCAGAAATGCTAAAATGATTCGCTGAGAATACCTAGGTAGGTAATCGTATATTCATTTAGTATTTATTTAGCATCGAACATCGTCAACTTTGGAGCTGAATAGCATCCAAGAGAGTCAATATTTATGTAAATGCTAATGTTGAACTTAATTGTAGTATGAGATTAGTGCTACATATATAGGCAATATTTACCGCAGCATGGAATACCCAATAGTTGGTTTCAATGCAAAAGACGAAAACGTCTGAAAACAAGAAAGAGATAGAATTAATCTGCTTAAACTCCTTGAAATCCCAGACAATGATTAAAAACAAATAACAAAGAAATAAATTAAAGAAACCAGACTTGCGTCCACTTGCGTCACGCTGGCATACGTCAATATCTAACAACAAAAATTATCTG
The DNA here is from genome assembly GCA_963853795.1 of Xestia rhomboidea. Classification (NCBI taxonomy): domain Eukaryota; kingdom Metazoa; phylum Arthropoda; class Insecta; order Lepidoptera; family Noctuidae; genus Xestia; species Xestia rhomboidea. The sequence continues at coordinate 3,284,890 of OY970783.1, forward strand.
AGCCTTCAAAAACATTTTCAACAAACACTATTGTGTAATGTATAAATTTGTCGTTCAAAATGTCCATATACACTGCTGGCCCTGACTTAGTGATCACTGGGGCTGATAGATATTTAAATAAGATATTTATATAGAAGAAAATGCCTGTTTTCACTGCTAACATCCCTGGAACCCTCAAAGTTGGAGATAGAATTGAAATCGGGGGTAAAATTAAAGAGAGCGCTCGCAAGTAAGATTTAGTTTTGGTTTAAATTATTCTAACCGGTTCTTCTTCTTAACCTGTTGAAATCAGTCGAAGGCAGTTATCTCTATGTAAGCGTAAAGGAAATTTTGTGAAGAAATCGGCATAAATTTTACTTACAATCAAAAATTCGAAGACAGTGTGACATACATTACTCCATCTCTTCTCTCATCCCTGGGTCTACGTGGTGGATTATAGCCCATTCCATCACATGGAGAGGAGACCTGTGTTCCACTTCCAGCAATGGAAACTTTATAAGCTGTGTATGCTTATGTTTCAAAAACATCTGTTAAATCTGACGAATCCGTGTATGTATGATGCAACCTCCCATATATAGCCTTAGGCGGTTTACCTACGGCGATACCCTTAACTTTTGATCTGTAGCCACCGCCGATCACAGCAAGTTACTACGTTTTGACGCATTCTAATTAAGAAACAGTGAAGCAGGCCGCCCTGATAAGGACGCACGTTTTGACGCTCTGTTATCTATAGCTCTGACAAGAGCTGTTGTTCGTACGTTTGTAAAAGGAGCATGCCAAGAATTTCCTAAAGTTCTTAGGCCCAAGTACCTAACAGACATTAAATGTACGAGTACCAAGGAGCAGAGGTCCTCAGTAAACCCTTGGATAATCTTATGAATTTCCTCTCAGGATGTCGGTAAACTTATGCGCTCAGGAAGGTGAGGAGCCCCGGGATGTGGTCCTCCATTTCGACGTCAGGTTTCATCGAGACAACATCATTTCCTTGTCGCGGAAGAATGGCGTCTGGATCGGCAGCGGGAACTATGATACCAACTATAATATGTTTGTGCCAGGTTTGTTGAGGTGCTGAATAAATAGAAGCATTAGAAAACCTTCTCCTCCTGCCCATATCTCAAAACAGTTTGCGCACACACACTGTTGTCTTTCATAACAAAGCACGGAGACGTCTCGGCGGCCGCTGCCACAAACTTTTGTGTCCTGTGTCATCCATATATTTTCAATAACCGTAATTTTAATACTCATACTTTCTAGCCATGGTACTTCACATTTTTTAAACAACCATAAGTTTGGTTTGCCATTCCTCAAAACATTACCTAGTACGGCATTCTCATAACTTTTTCGCATGCGATGTGAAAGGGTGATAAAATCAGACGGCAAAACACTGCTGGAAATAGCCTCGATTTGCAAGTGTCTTCTAAAGAAAACGTTACACACTCAAATTGGTTGGAGGCCTACCGATGAGGCTTCCGGTACAAGAAGAACTTATACATTTCTTAATCTCTTTCCGTATCCCTCAGGCACAATATTTCGAATAATATTCGAGATCAAAGACACGGACGTGATCACGATCTACTGCCAGGGCAAGTTCCACTCCAATTTCTTGCCAAAGATACCGCTGACGATGGCCAAGTACATTGTTGCCTGGGCTGACATCGACAGGATCACGCATTGCTACTTCCAGTTCACGAAGGTAAGCAATTAGTAAAAAAAGTTGGTGTTGATGTTAAAATTTCAGTAGTTCTGCAAAGATTGTTTTTTGCTGCATCTCGGCTGCGGCTATAATGGCTGGCTATCCTGTGTCTCGAGTGTTAAGCCTCTTATAACTTTCCAGTGGCTCTGAAACTTACGAGCTCAGCTCAGCTTATTCCTTGGAATAGGCTGGATCGAATCATGCAAAGATTGGAGTGACTGACCTTTGTTTGATTGATTTAGTTTTTTTGTCACCGACTTCTGAAGCTTAAGTTATTTTTCACATTTTTGAAGTCGGTTTTATTTTTTGCAAAAATGTTTTTATTTTTGACTTTTTAGTGGTTCACATGTGCTTACCCCTTCATAGCGTACCGGCGTGAAAGTTATGTTATGTTATAAACTGGTGTAAACAAAAGACAGACATGAGATTTCAGCAATCCCAGTCCATTTGCTATCATTTATTGAGGAGTTCCGATGCCTAACTCCGAAGTCCTTCATCAGATCTTCACCAAATTGAAATGGGACTACTCCGAGAAAGTACTCTTCCAAAAACTACCCAAATCGCTTCAAGTAAGCCTATAAAATTTGAAGAGTTCTCTCTATTTCTCCAGGATCCCATTATCAGATCCTGACTTGATGATCATAGGACCACATGGGAAGTATACCCTTTCAAACAAAAAAAAAATCCAAATCGGTCCAGCGATCTTCGAGTAATCGGGGAATATACATAAAAAAATAAAAAACGGTTCCAACGAATTGAGAACTTCCTCCTTTTTGAAGTCGGTTAAAAAGCCATTGGTCCCGCGTAGCTGTCATTTGTAGGTCTTTGTCAGTCGGTTTGTCAGTATTCCAAAAGTCTGTCAACCAGTCTTACCAAGGGATATCGTATTACCCACTACTAACTGGATTGTGGAGATAGGCAGTCGCTCCATATGAAATACTGGTATTCAGTTGCATCCGGTTAGACTGGAAGCCTACTCTAAGGCAACATGGTTGGGAATAGGCCAGTCAGATGATGGCCTCTAAAATGAACTTTCCTAATATGCATTTTTTAATATTAGACGATGTGTGAAGGAGACAAAGCTGGTCTACCGGCCACCTACGTGCCACCATCTCCACGGTCCACGATGGTTGCTGGCGTGGACATCAAACGATGGTGAGTAATACTGACATTCTTCTTTACCCTGTACCAAAAAGGTGACATTTGTATCAGAAATTATGGCCAAATCCGAAACTATGAGGAATAGCGAAAAATACTCCAAGGAGTCTTGGTCCCGATTACGTGTTAGTAAAGGGGAATTTTCCAGTGCCTTTTATGAAATAACTAGATAGCGCTGATCAACCTTGGGAATAATAAAATGGCTCATTTTATGACAACAAAGCCTCAACTGATGTACGGAGGACCCTAAGCTCGACTCGACGCACCAGGAGTTTAGACGTAACGCAAAAACACTCAGAAGAACAAAAACCATGCAACAACTTGTAGTTCAGTTCAGTGATGCAAACGAACCGTAGACTTTTTAGGTTAAAAATGTTTGACAGAAAAAAGGTTCTTTATAGTTCTCACTTTATATACAACAATGAATAATAAAGAAATTTTAATAAACAATGAGCTTGACATGTGTCTATTTTTTTTTGCCCTGCTAAAAGATTTTACCATTGACCTTTAATGTAATACGTAGTAAATTCATTATTCATTGGATTTTACTAGAACGCCGCTTGAAAATAATATTCCCAAACCTGATCAGCGCCATCTATTGATAAATACTGAAGCGTTGTGACAAACGTCAGTGGAAAATTCCTCATTACGTGTAGGTTGAGGTCATGGACGTATCTGAACTTGGCATACCTACAAGAAAAACGTGGATACCTACACTTTATATTGGAGGATAAAATGGCGGCTAATAGGGCAGCCCATATCGATATTTCTCTACAATAATATCGATAAAAGATTATGAGAATGTTTTCATAGTATCACGGTCCAATATCAACGGGTAGGTATTTTTAACACACTTTTCTTTGCTTCACTTGTAGGTAATATAGGTAGGTAACTAACAATAGTACTATCGAGGACACTCCCGCCTGATCACCACTAAGCTAATTTTTGCTTGCACTTACTACATAGAAACGCTCTCTAGCCCCGCTCCGTTGACTTTGTATAGAAATAATGAATTAAAAGATACCGATCGGCCGAGCGCACAAACGACACACGCCAAACGAGAGTTTGGTCTAAGGTGACACTTTCCTAATAGGCCTAAACTTTAAGGGGGCGAGACTCGGCGCCTCCGCATGATTTAAGCGAAAAAAATTTAAACTGATCAGGCGGAAAAGACCACGACTGTATATTATGGTACAAGTGTGTAATGTTGGTGATTACCGCTGAGGCGTCATTGAGACCCGAGCCGTTAGGTGAGGGTCTTAAGAGAGCCGAGGACGGTAATCATCTATACACACGTGTATCATACGACGTTTTTCAACACACTCGTGAATAAAATAATACTAAAAAATCATTTTATTTAGTAGATACAAATTTATTTGTACTATTGAACACAATCTTTTTTGTATCGAAACTCTATTTTTATATACGCTATCGAAATTAGCAGGCAGCCTTTTATGTAAAACAAATAACCAATATAGAACCATAATATAGCATTATCGATACATGCATGCACTACTCTATCCCTACAATAACAAGAAAATGATTTCATGAATTACAAATATTACTGTTGTTAATAGAGGCAAAAGGGAAATTCTGTGAATGCTTTACTGTTGAAACTTTTCAACAAATGCAGAATCTTTTGTTTATTATCTAAATATAAAGAGAATACAACTGAAATTAAGTACGTACTGGTGCAAAGTTATGTTCGGGTGATTTCCGCTTCTTCTAAGGCCACATCCGATTACATTGCAAATGGGCATCTTGCAATTAACGATTTCCACTATAGAACCGAGTCAAAACGCACTAACACAGCAAAATTACTCCAAAATTCACAATTTTAACCACAGCTCAAGAGCATTTGACAGTTGACGTACCCCAACTTTGTTACCAAACAGTGGAGGATAAAATGGCGACCCGGCCGCAAATAGGTATTTCAATGACACTATAAGGAATGAAGGGTTCGCATTATAGTAATTGTCAAAAACACTGTTATCCTTTTTTACTTACGCAAAATTATTAAAGTTAAAAAGAGATGACAGTATTTTTATGATTTCGGTGTCGATATGCCTCATATTTGTATAACTGTTGTTTCTATAGTCAAACATTTCAAGTCCAGATACGTCCATGGTTGAGGTACCCACTTTAGCGGTTTGGCATGGCGAAAATCGTAGTGTGTCCCTGGACTAACAGCGACTAATATTTCTTCTTACAACTTGTTTTATGTTCTAAATTGTTTTTTGCCTTCACAGCCAAAGACAATTGCATAAAAAGTCAGCACCTGGTTCTCCACAGCTGCACTCCTCGAATGAGAGTTCTGATGAGGAGCATGAGAAGCCCCGACCGAAACCCGACAACCGAGCCGACAGATACTTTTACGAAACTCTGATGTGCCAGCCACCTGAACATGCCAAATTCGGATCTCCCGAATCCATGAAAAGACGTGACGCGAGTTTAGCTAGAAATAAAGTAGAATATAGTAGAAAGTTTAGAGAAGTATCGGACACTGAGAAGAATGACAGCGAAGATTATTCGGAAGATATGCCGTCGAAATTAAATATGGAATCTTCCGTAGTTGAATCAGACGATGCTATGCAGGGACTAGGTATTAAAAAAAGGGGGAGGCGAGGTAAGTTTGCACCATTTCAACAAGTTGTAAATTTTATGGGGAAAACGACGAGAAGGAATTAGTGCTATGCCACGGTGATCAGGTGTTCTTCTACTGGTAGACACTAAAGAGCGAATTTCACCAAATAAACTGAACGTGATCCACCATTAGCCGCTGTCACAGCTGTCAGTGTCAAAATGACATAGCCATGATGATATTGACAGCTCTTGAACGCAGTTTAAATGTGCTCAACGCGTTCAGCTTTTTTATATACGCCCTAAGCATTGATATATAAAAAACCCTAGATACACAGTTTCCAACAAAAGTACTACTCGAAACTGTCACCAAACACTCACCACTACAACCCACTACTACCTAAGTAGTTATCGTTATTCTTTTTTGCAAATTCAACCTTACCCGGATTGTTTAAAAGTTGTTTTTACAAAGCAGTGTACAAAAAGAATTCCAAAATATATTGAACATGTATTTTTTCCTTTTTCACGTAAACAAATAATGCTGATGTTCGTCGAAAACTCGTGTGACGTCACATTTCGGTACACTTTTTACCTGAAAGTGACGTCACAAGCCCCCACATGAACTGTAATGTGTTTTATCGTCATCCTTTTTTATTGATTTGATAAAACAAAAAATACGTGTCCAATATTTTTCGATAATCTAACTGACGGACTAAATTGAAACAATTTTTTTACTCAGTAATCATCCCTATTAATCAATATATGTAGTATAATTACGAACATTATAAAAAAGACGAATTCACGACCTCTTCTCCTTTTGGAATTCAATTAAAACTATACTATAATTTAACGTACCTAAAAATATTTGTTAAAAACTTAAAACAAAAAAGTTCAAAAGTGAAAACTTATAGAAAAAAAAAATCATTAAAAAAGACTCCATTGAATAAGGACAGGGTCATTTATATTACGCGCCTAAAATAAAAGAAAACTGTAATGCATCGTTCTTACACTGGCAAAGCGGCCATTGAAATTTGCCGACTTACACTTCGACCGTTGAGTGAAGTTTTCAGACAAATTAAATCAAAATCACATATTACTTTCTATTGAAAAAACAACTCTATAAACTCTTTTATTTACCGAAAATACGAAACGAGCACTTCGGCAATTTTGACTAGCGGGTCTAAGTATCAACGAGTTGCAGATGACGCATCGTTTTGTCTGTATAATGCGCAGACCGTCACTCGCAGCTAACTTCCGAGCCGCCATTAAGTTTGAACCGAACTATATCTTGGGTTTTTTTATATATCAATGGCTCTAAGTAATTTTTTTATGTATGTTTGTTTTTGTAGTTTTGTTTGTAAATGTAATGGCCGTCGTACACCACCAACTGGACTTGAAGTTTAAAATTGAAATATGAGCTTTATAAAGTTTTATTTAATCTATTATTTAAACAAATAAAATTGTACTTACTTATTTATTGTGCCGCCCATGCGTCGTTTATGTGTTATGTTAATTTTGTACCTACGTGAGACGAAAATAAAGTTCACATTTCAATACTTCACTTTGAATGGAGTTGGATCTGTGCGATGGCCTCAAAGCCTTTTGAAGTATTGATTAGCGGTAACAGGCTTCAAAGTTTCGATTTTATCTTATTCATTTATTTTTACAAGGAAGTAGATATTAGAACTGTCGTCTTTATGAAATAATGAGACATCAAGGTTAAAACTTGTAATATTATAAACAACCGCTTCTGTAAAAAAATATTGTCTTTTGTAACAGTGTTTAAAATAAAAGTTTGGAAGTATTAATAATATTTTTATTTTCGTTTTATATTTACAGTTGATACAAAAATACAATGAGGTTAAAATAATAAAATATAAATAAGTAAATTACTAACTACTATGAACCTAATTACAACTGTACAACTATTAGTATCTTATGAAAAAAGAACATTGACATTTAGACGATCAAATAGACAACAAATTAGAGAATTAGTAACGAAACATCAAATTAAAAAATACGTTTACTTAAAAATTGCAGTCAAATCAATAAAACATCGTTAAAGACATAGGTACGGCTTTTATCAAGAAAACCGTTCTTTGTATTGACTAAAAGTGTCCCCACACTATTCGAAGCAGTGTTGCATTATTTAAAAAGTGATTTATAATAATAATAATATGTGATACCATTCTTCATTCAAATTCATATTCAATTTCAATTCATATTTTCAAAGAAATTTAGCTCTAACAGGTACCTTGACTGTCAAGGAGAATAAACACATCAATTATCTCTAAAAACAATGAGTTTTGCACATTCGTTTGCGAATACTTTTGCACAGACAGGCTTACACATTGCTTGTGATAAGTAGCGTCTATAGATTTCGCCTTATTAATAACAGGCATGACGACAGTATCAAAAAATTGCAAATCTATTTAGTCCGTCAGTTTAGAGTATTGGAAATTAATGGACTCGTGTTTTTGTTTTTGTAAAACAATGAATATTGACAAAAGATAAAACGCATCAAAACTCGGGAGTGGGGGCTCGTGACGTCAGAACTAGCTAAAAATTATACCTAGGCGTGACGTATTGAGAATTTTAAAAGCGTCATATCTTCGTCAATTTTGGGTTACGTAACAAGAGAAAAAATACGGGTCAAATATTTTTTGATAATCTAACTGACGGACTAGTTAGATTTTTTTTTCGTCTCGCCTATTAAGCACGAAAATAATTAGGTACATATAAAAATTAAAAACCCCCGATGCTCTGTGTTCGCACACCTGTAAAGCTCGTTATTTAATTGCAAATCCGACTAACTTATTTTATCACACATAGACCGGTTTCTCTAAAAAATACTAATCAAAATTAACAGTGTTCACGTGTGATCTATAACTCCATGATTGGTTGCTGGATTATTTTGCTCAAACAATCAGAATGGCTATAAACGTTCAATGTAGCCCGCGAAACAATGACACGAAATTTAAATTTCACGTAGTGGAGATTAAGTCGATTTTAAAATAATAAGAAGTGGAATTTTTCGATTAAATAACATTCGACATAAATCCGAAATTATAAGTTTTGACAGCAGACTTACAAGATATTAGACCGGGAGATATTTTTATCTTAAGACACATAAGTATTTTAAAGTAAGCTAAGATAACTTATACGTTTTTTGTAATAATATATAGACAATCTTATTTTTAAATGTCCCTTGTAAAAAACGAACGCAACCGCAAATCGACCAAACGCTTTAACAGACCGCAGCGAAAATTTTGGTTTTGTTACATGTATGCTGGTCGCACCTGCCTCTATCTTGAACTAGCAATTTGACATCTGTGTGACAACTACATGAATCGCTCAGCAACAGTAAGTGCTAAGTTACGTTTAAATTCTCGGCCTCATTTCCATGATTGTAAGATGTGTGCTGTGAAAGCATGTCACGTCACGACCGGCCTTTAACGCACGCGCTGGTCTCGCTCCCGCTAAAACTTGCGGGTGCACGGAGCGGGGCCCCGCTGTCAACCGTGCAGGGGGCTCGTTTTAGTAGATGCCCTAATTTTCTAAGGGCATCAGTCGCCAAGTTCTACTTTCTAGCTCTTTCGCTAATCATTGGCCATTACCACCAACTTTTGTACTACTTTAATGTCATTTCGGTGTGGGAAAGAGATGGCGCTAGACTTCCTGTATAGCTTCATTTCGTCATATTTACGACCCGAATGGCGCAGCGGTAGTGAGGCTGCCTTACGTTCTTAGGGTCCCGGGTTCGAATCCCGGTAGGAGCAAATGTCTGTGTGATGAGCATGGACATTTGTTTCCTAGTCATGGATGTTTATATGTATAATAAGTATGTATTTACAAACAAAAAGTATCTATGTAGTATATCAACTATCTGGTGTCCACGAAACAAGCCTCGTTGCTTAGTGTGGCACTAGATGGCGCTGTGTGTAATGTCCAGCGATATTATTATTATTTCTTTCGCACACTAAAGTAATATTGAAGCAATACTGCTTTATGAGGTCTTGGTTTTCCTCCAGGTGCCTCTTCCTCAATTTCCTTTTAATGCTCTAATTTTATTAGGGCATCCGCTGAAACTAGGGCTTCCCTAGATGGTGACAATCGGAACCAGGCTCTGTCTTAGTGTTTCGGCGGCTTTGCCCCCGGAGTTTGCGGTTGCAATCAGCTGTCACTGTCAGATTTGTAGCTAAGATTCACGCCCGTACCTATTCTCAAACGACACTCAACTTTAAGACGGTTTATCAATCTTTTTCTCGCATGAAAAGTAAGAAGTACCTTAAGGAGGGTGCGCTAAGGTAGCCCGCGAAATTCAAATTTTATAACATTTTTTTTAATTTGCAAGACAATGGTTGTATGTTGATTAAAATATGATTCGCGACCGTCACAAATATGGCTTTACAGTGTTATAATAATTATTACAATCATCAATACAACCCTCTAAGTTCATTTAATCCCATCGAATGACTATTTCTTGAAGTACCTTGGAGCTTCAACCTTAAGTGGGAGAGACAGCATGAGATATAACGACGGCTTAAAATTGATTTGCGTGTGAGAATTCGGCTTACAGAAAAGTAGGCGCTAGGGGCCTGCAATATTTACAATAGAATTGTTCTATCTGGTAGTTCCAGAAATGAAATCCTAACTAAGTATATTCTCGTATTAAGCTTGTGATAGATAATTCCATGATATGGAAAATCAAATTAAATAACTAGCGGAACTAGAGTCCCAATATTGAAACACATTTGCATAGTTTCGCTAGTTAATTTATATGACATTTTTTTGTCAGAGTTTACAAAAATCTCACACTGAAATTTTTTCAATGGTATCTCTAAACCAAATCCCGTTAAATGCCTAAGGTGTTAGGTATATATCCTATAGTTGGTGCCAGTTAAGATCGCAAAAGCGGTCATTGACCCACCTACATTTATTAAAGTTCTTAACTTTGAAATCCAAAAATAAGCCTGCTCAAGTCTTGAATCGTCATTTATCGTGATGTTCAACATTTTTTCTAATGAAAAATTTCGTAGGAAGAGATATTAGGGAAAGGGCAATGACCGCTATTGCGATCTTATCTGGCACCAACTGTATCAACGTCATTAGAAACGTATAACAACGATTGAAAATTATCGACCCAAAGAAGTGTTTGAAATTGAATTGGTATTTCCTCACCCGTTTAATTCTTTAAAACTTCTTAAGATATCATCATTGGCCTTCCTCAATTTCCTCTTGCAGGTCCACTCTGTACCAATTCCCAGATCACCATCAGCCTGCTCCTCTTAATCATCAGCTGACTCTTCACAATGCCTACAAGAACTCTTCGCAGTCTCCACTAGTTGGTTGCAGCGACAAAACTCTCGGAACACTCGTCACTCGCCAAGTTTTAATTGCTGTCTCTTTCGCTAACCAACTCTTGTATTACTTCTGTGAGGGCAACGGATGGCGCTAGACGTCCTTTATAGCTCCATCTCATTCGCACACTGAAGTAAGATTAAAGCAATACTGCTACTGCGGTCTTGGGTGCCTTTCCTCAATTTCCTTTTGAAGTTCCATACTTAACAGACTCACAGATATGATCAGCTTGCTCCTCATCTACTCCAATAATCATCTGCTGACTCTTCACATTGCTGGACAGAACTCCAGTAGTTTGTCGCTAGAGCTATCGAAGAAAAAACTCGCTTAACGACGCTCGCCTGTTGAGCAGAACACTCGCTAGGAATGTCGCTTGGTACTATCGTGGTCACTACCGCCTGATCATCACTAAGCTAATTTTTGCTTGCACTCGCAACATCGAAACGCTCTCTAGCCCCGCTCCGTTGACTTTGTATAGAAATAATGAATGTACGACAATACCGATCGGCCGAGCGCACTGACGACGCACGCCAAACGAGAGCTATTGTTATTTTGCGCGCCAAATTGACGCTTTCCTAATAGGCCTAAACTTTAAGGGGACGTGGCTCTGCGCCTCCGCATGATTTAAGTGAAAAAAAAATTAACTGATCAGGCGTACATCTTTCTCAATTTCCTCTCAAAGATCCACTTTGAAGAAATTCGCAGATCACCTCAGCTTGTTCCTCATTTATTCCTATTATCATCAGCTGCTCCTTAGTGACCATGAACAAGGACTCTCCATCGATCTCGTTGTCTTCTAGTACTGATGCCGTTTCCAACCAGTTGAATTTTCGGAGATGATTTGATAGGTCTTCCACCTGTGGATGAACGGAGAAATCGTTTAGTTTTTAACATTACATAAAATCTCCCTGAAGGGTTAAGGCCACGTTTCGATAGTCGATTATTGCCATCAGTCGGACACAAATCCAAATTCGCGGTCTGTTGGTATACCCACAAGTTTAAAAATGACACTGACAAGGTGACTGTTTAGCTGCGCCAGTTTAAGCCGGGTTATACTAAGTTCTACATTAACTCAAGCCTTTTTAGGGTTCCGTAGTCCTGACAAGGAACCCTTTTAGTTTCGTCATGTCCGTCTGTCCGAGGTTTTGCTAAGAGACGTACTAGAAAGCTGTAATTTTGTAAAGGTGTGTATATCAATAACGCTGACAGGATACAATACAATTTTGGAAAATATTATTTTTTAGGGTAGCTCCCCTACACGTGAAGCGGGGATGATTTTTGTTTTCGTCGTCTACCCCACTGTGTGGTAGGTCTTTTAAAATGACTAAGGGGTTGCTAATTATGCTATTTTTCGATTTAATGATCCATTTACGAAATAAAACTAAACTAAAACCGCTGACTGAAAAAAAAAACCAGACTTTTCAAAATCTGGATTTTTTTTTTCAAACTCAAGCTCTTTATTGCATTTATGCATTCATGTGTACATTAAGTTGTTAATTCATGCTGATAGTGCATTTCATAAACTTTATAGGAAAATTATAGCGGTTAAGATAATTTTATTAGTTTTGCAGTAATAGTCGTTGAACTTGGGTGTTGGATAATTTTGTACCAAAATCTTTAGAATAAATCGTTCTATATTGTGATAACGGGCTACTTCGGAACCCTATACTGCACGTGGCCCGCCACGTACTTGGCCGGTATTTTTCCATTACGCACAAACTATAGAACTTTATAATATTGAGCAACAATTTAGGTACCCATTTATCAGAAAACATTTCAGTCTCACGTTTTTTTCCTTAATTATCCTTTAAGTTCAGAGGGTGCTTTGCCTTTGTTACGATTTTCGATTCAAACCCTCAAAAGTCTTAACAATAAAGGAAACCATAGTACGGTTTATATTGTGTTCCCAACTTTCACAAATTCACGTGTTTGAACTTCACCTTTAACAAGTGCGAGTTGGACTAGCGTACCGAAGGTTCCGTACAAATTTGTAGGTATTTTGTTATTAAACTTCAAATTTTAAGGTTTTCAGATTTTTTCCTTTACATGTGCTGTAAGACCTTGCTTTTAGTAGTAAGTCGTAACGCTTAGCCAGAATAGTAAGACAACCAGTTTTACCTTGGTAATTTTCAACTATTTCGGGATCGGCTTCCAGTCTGACCGGATGCAGCTGAATACAGTATTTTACATAGAGCGACTGCCCATTAGATCTGACCTTTACAACCTAGTAAAAGAGTAGTACGATAGCCCTTGGTATGACTAGTTGTCAGACTTCCGAACTTCTGACTACATACTTTTAACGACTCTCAAAGATCTATAGAGTGTAAAAAACCTCTTAACGAAGCCGAAAGGCACTTGTTCTCCCCATCATTGCGATCATTTTTTTGTTCTACACCATACCTGGGAACCTTCTAGTTACGGAGATATTGGGGGTCAAAGTTGCAACTTTTAGACAAGTTCTTTTTTAAATACAAACTTTTAATGTAAAATTTTTACTTTAAACACCTCCACGAGCCCCGTACTATTCAATCCATCCATCAGCACAATGTTTTGAGTGCGTTACATTAAGTTTTACCACAAAACATGATTTTTCACCCCAACATAAAAAGTCGTTTTCCAGCAATAATTTTTGCGTAAAGTTACTTAATTTGATGTACAGAATGCTTGGTTGACGGCTTCGTGATAAGGTTGTTTACACCCTGTATAAAGGGGGTTAAGGGGGGCGAAAATAACGTTGTATAAAAGTCTCTTACCGTCCAAGAACTGACAGTAGACTGCTGTAACCTTGCGAAAGGATTACTCTCCCCATTTGGAACTTCTTCTTTAATTTCTTCTTTCACTTCTGTTGGAGGAACCGGTTCTTCTGTTATGTTCTCTTCGTTAAATTCCGTTTCTTCGTCTTTCACTTCTATAGGAGTAACCGATTGTATTGTTATATTTTCTTCTTGATTAGCTTTCTCTTGTTTCACTTCTGTGGGAGGCACAGTCGTTTCTTTCATACATTCTTCTTTTAAATTTGTGTCTTCTTCTTTTACTTCATTTAGAAGTGTGGTTAGAGGAACCGGTTCCACTGTGGCACTTTCTTCTTGATCAACTATTTCATCTTTCACTTCTGTGTCAGAAGCCGGTTCTATTGTTTTATTTTCTTCTTGATCAATTTCCTCTTCTTTAACTTCTGTCGGAGGCACCGGTTTATCTGTTCTACTTTCTTCTTGATCAACTGTATCTTCTTTAGTTTCTATTGGAGCAGATTCTTCTGTGGTGGAAGTCTGTAGTCTAAATTTTTGACTTTGATGTGTTCTGATCTGTAATAATTAAATGTCATTTTAAGAAACTGAAGTCTTTAGTCTTTGAAGTTAAATATATTGTGTGTCATTAGACAGGGGCCAAGTTTAGGTTCTGACTAAAAGTAAAGAATCGCTTGGCCTGTAGAAGTCATACAAACAGAGCAAAGATAAGGTAACTGGGGCCATTGGGGGTTCCATTATTGTAACATCAGTGCTTAAAGAATGTGGCTTCGGTTGAGTTCTAAACCTATCCCTCAGAACTGGTTTACCTGGTATAACCGAAAATGGAAGTGAGATTGTTGAGATTGAGATGAAGAGTAATATTGAAGTATGGAAGAAGAACACATGCTGCGCCTGCGCAAACCCAGCAGGCGTGTTGATGATGATCAATGATGATGATCCGAAAATGATGCCGTTGAATTTAAAACATTTACTTTAAAAAAAAGTATAAAGTACTCACCGGAAAAGCAAAATTAGATTCTTGAATGATGTATCCTTCCACAACATGGGTTAAGACGTATCGTGGTTGCTGTTTTTTAACTTTTATCTTCTTTGAGTGGGTTACTTCCTTCGGTACTTTGAAATTATCAAATTTGGCTGCCTTTTTACCTTTTTCACTGACTTTAGTTTTAGTTGGTATATTTTGAGTTGTAGTTTCTTGGTTTGTAGAAGCAATAGGTTCTATTTCATCAACCTTTGCGTCGTTATTTGTTTGTTTAAAAACAATTTCTTCACTTGATTCTGACACATCATCTTTTCTAACACTGATGTGTTCATCATCATCCCTTTGTTTTGCAACATTCGTTTCGTGAGCAATAACAGTTGGAATAGTTTCAATTTCTTTTGGTATTGAACTATCATTTGATGTCATTAAAAGATCTGTACCACTTGTTTGTAATAAGTCACCATTACTTTCACCTGTTGCAGGTTTAATTATAATATTTTCTATAATTTCAATTTTTTCTTTTGTATTTGGTACAGTAGTTTCTAGATTTTTGTCTAATATATAAGTAGGTTCAATGATATAATCATAATCATTACTGTAATATGCTACATTCAATTCGTCATTACCTTGCAAATCTTGTTCAGTCTTATCATTAGATTCAGACTTGTTTTCATTATACTCTGAATAATTTATAGGGTCAAATTCCGATGTGACATTTCTTGAATTGATTTCAAGGTTTTTCATTTTCATTTCTAGATTACCTAGATTCATTTCGGGGTATTTATATTCCCCTTCATAATTTTCACTTCGAAAGATAGTTCGATTTCGTAAATCTATTTCTTGTACAGTATTCTTATATTTGTAGTTTCCGTGTCTAAGTATTTGGTTTTGTCTGAGTCTACATTTACAATATGTTGTAAAGTTTCTAATATTGTTAATACCAGTATCGCTTTCAAGCTCTATGTTAATTATGCCATTAGCTATCCTATGCAGAGGATTATTAATGGGGGCTCCTGAATGCCTACTTACATGCATTCGTCGGCTCATTTGCAGCCTTTTGCTGTTTCGATTAATGGTGTAGCGATTATAGTATGATCTCTTTGCGGAAAACCCACAATTGAATAAACTTAAATACGAGTGGCCGGACATTCTGGAATACCGGTTATAATAAAACCAGTTATTGCATAACCGATTCTTGGAGGCCCGATTCCTGGATACTTTGATGATATTTGAATGTATTTCACTATCATAGTCTATGTGAATCGGGTCCTGCCGTTCTTCTTCCGATCAGCTTCGAACAAATGCACAGATAGCTTCAGCATTTTCCTCGTTTACCCCTATACTAACTAATTGAGGCTTTGAGACTAAGAATAGGGATTCTCCGTCAATTTCATGATCTTGGAAGACTGATACTGTTTCGTTCCAGTCGTATTTAAGGAGATGGTTTGATAGATCTTCGACCTGTGGATTTGGAGAAAAATGGTTTAGAAATAGGTAAAACATGTACACGTAACATCTGGAAAATTCTGTGAAAAATTTCCAAAACACAACATAGGTACTTTTCTTTCCGAATGCTGTTCAAGTGGCTAAAAGATTATATTTAGAGAGTTGACAGTAATATTTTTTGTAACCAGCCTCTGGCAAAAACAAACGCTTCGATTCGATTTTGAATCGGAAAGTCATATCTCGCTCGCTACCGTTATGCCAAAAAAAAAGACACGACTTCCCGAATCAAAAGAAATTGGGGGCAGATCAGTAATTACCTCGCATTTTACCTCTTCAAAATTGTGGTTTAAGACATCTATCTGGATTTTTGACTTGACGACGCTAGGGGGCGGTCCAGCAGTGAACCACTTGTAGATGATATAATGATGAGTGTGTTAAAAATAGACTTACTGTCCAAGACTTCACAGTACTCTGCAGTAAATCAGTAAACGGATCCAGCTTTTTACTATTCTCCATTTCTTCTTCTTCCTTCTTCTTCTCACAATGCAGTAGAAGATAATGGAATGGCAGCAACTGTACATCTACTCCTGTGTTCTTCATTTCTTCTTTCATACACTCTTTTAGAGCGTCTATTGATTCAGATTCTGCTTTTGGATTTGCTTGTAGCGTTTTTTCTATTAGAGGTTTTCTGATCTGTAATAAGAAAGAAGAAAATTGTAGAATATCAAAAGGAAAAATCAAATTAGTCGTTTGAATTAGAAAATGACACACGTGACGAGGACATTTAGAGAAACATAACAGAAATAGAAGGAGTTGCACAGATACTGACGTATTTAGTTTAAAGGTAAAGAGTAGAAAAAATCTCCCTTCTAGTAAGTTTATGATGTGCATTAGTTCACATTGAATCAGAATATTTATTTGATAAGTAACCTGTGTTCTTAATAAGGAACACCACACAGCGCTCTAGAACGCAAATTGCCGACGTAGCTTATAAAGCTGCGAGACTAGAATGGGACTGGGCAGGCCATGTCTGTCGGATGCCCGCACAGCTGTGGGCCCGAATATCGCAGGACTGGAACCCTGAGACAGCTAGACGGGGCCGCGGCAGACCGAGGAGAAGATGGCGGGACGTCTTGTATGGCTTTCTGGCGAATAGGCGAGAAGAAGCACTCCATCACGAGAAGTGGGAGGAATGGGGGAGGCCTTTGCTCAGGAGTAGGACAATAGGGGCTAAATAAAAAAGAAAAAAAAGTAACCTGTTACTTATAACCGGGGCGAACATGGCAAGATATTGCAGAGGACAGAGAGCTTTGGAAGGAGAAATGGGTGGCATTTGCCCAGCAATGGGACACTCAAATAGGCTAACAAAAAAATAAGGAACTTGTTAATGCTCCCATCTTAACTCTCACTGAATCAAACCTGAATTCCAATGAAAGCCAGTTCTAGCTATGCAACCGTTGTTTTAGAAACCGCTTTCTAAATTCCCAGATACAAAAAAAATATAGTTGAACTTACCGGGAATGCAAAATTGGATTCTTGAATAACATATCCATCCACCACATGGGTCAAAATATCCTGTTTTGTAACAACTTTCTCCGTAGCTTCTACTTTTTCAACTTTTACTTCACTGCTTTGCTCCTTAACTTCTAGTTTCTCTTGTTGCTCGTTTTTAATTGCTGCTTCTGTTGTTATCGTTTGACTAGCATTATTTTCATTGCTAACATTATTTTCAGCATTTTTTACATTTTCTACTTTAATTTCTTTACTAACTTCTGCTTTCTTAAGTTTGGCAGGTTTGTTTTCTATCGTTTGTGTGTTTTTGTTTTTAGGTATACTCTCAAGTATTTTTATTATTCTGCTTTCAATTGTATCTGACTGAGCTTTACTGACCATCGCTCCTTCTGATTGGATAGTCACTGTTATAAGTTTATCAGTGGGTACTTCAGTCATGACAGTATCTTTATCAGTCTCTGCCTCAGGAGTAGTTTTATTGTCATTCGTATTTTGAACACTTTCAAATGGTTTATTTTCTGTAACTTGTGGTAAGTTTTCACTTATTTTATCCTGTAATAGTCTGCCTCTAGCTTGACCGAATACTGTGTTCCTAATCAGCTTATCGTTTTCACTTGGTGCAGGCCCTATCACAGTTCTTGTTTCATTTTTGATTTGGTTTCCATCCTGTGTAATTTGCTCTGTGTTTTCTGCTATAACCATTGGTGTGCTCTGATTTATTTGAAGTCCTTGATTGTTTGCATTACCAACGTTTAATTTAGATTTATGTACAGGACTTGTGTTCGTCCCCATTTCACATTGTTTACTGACAATAATACCCTGTTGATAAGTTTTGTAAAAATGTTGTGTCGCTGAAGGTGCAGCCATTTTGTTTTGTATTTCATCCGGAGATTCACTCTTCCGTTTTCGACTAATATTCTGGTTATTTAAATAAGCTGTGTTTGCAGCTATGTTTGCTACCATTTGGTGGCTACTCACTTTATCCTGGTTATATTGGTGTAGCTGCTGAGTAGGTGGATTTTGAACTGGTATATGCTGTTGCTGGTTCTGTTGCTGCTGCATGTTCTGTGGCACTGGTATGTGCTGTTGCTGATTCTGTTGCTGCTGTGTGTTCTGTGGCACTGGTATATGCTGTTGCTGGTTCTGTTGCTGCTGCATGTTTTGTTGTTGTTGTATGTTTTGTTGTTGTTGTATGTTTTGTTGTTGTTGTATGTTTGGTTGTTGTTGTATGTTTTGTTGTTGCTGCATGTTTGGTTGCTGCTGTTGCATTTTTTGCTGTTGCACAGGCATATTCTGCTGTTGCATTTTTGGTACGTTAGCATTGTTTTCAGTGAATCTACGCCTCGGTTGTATAGGTCTACAGTTATAATTTTGTGCAAAGTTTCTTACATTTGGCACTGCCGGAGTTCCAACATTAGCCATCGCTTTATTTGTTTCTTGGGGAGGTGGTTTACTGTTATTGGCGTTTTGTACGTTCATTGCATTGTTGGGCATAATTTGAGGACGTACAGCATTCACATTTAGAGGCATACGCTGTCCGACATTCTGCACAAATGTTTGTCCAGAATTTACTTGTTGTATCTGTAGGTTTTGCATGTTGGCCATAGCCTGCATGTTCTGGAGTTGGTTCAGAGACATCATAGGCCTAGATATGTTCATTTGTTGGCCCATCTGTGGCCTCACGTTCATGAATTGGACTTGTCTTTGGACTTCCACTGTTTGGTTTCCCTGATTCGGGACCTGTCTCGCAACAGTCATTTGATTTTGTATCATATTCTGTGTATTTGCTTGCATCTGTCCTGTATTCGGATTTTGATTTATGTTCCTTTCGTTGCTCGCTTGTATGCTCTGCTGTACATTTTGAACCATATTTGGCACAATGTTGGCTAATTGCATTGGTCTCATTTCTTGGTGGTTTTGCGCCAACATGTGTTGTTGGAGTTGAAAGTTGGCGAAGTTCTGTTGTAAGTACAGTTGGTTCTGATCCATTGGTTGTTGAACAGGTTGGAGCATGTTGTTGGGCAGCTGCTGGACGTAGACCACTGGGTTGGGTGCTGGCCGGTTCTGCATCCATGGTGGTGGATTTTGAGGGTTTATGAAGAATGTCTGGTTTGGCTGGATCTGGTCTCCTGGAACAATTTATTACTATCACTAACTGTACATTCAAAATCTTTCTTATACATATGGATATAAGATTCACTAAATAGTTATTTTTGGGCATTTACGTTAGTCTGATAACAGTTCCATGTGAGTTACTGATACAAAGCATCGCAACCAGATAAAAGCTACACCGATACTGTTATCACTAATCCATCTTTCAAACAATATGAATAGGCTATCCTAGGATTGGCAGACAATGGTCGGCCATTGTGTAAACAACACTCACCAGGCTGTACCAACACCTGCGTTTCGTACACGAACCGAACTGGACAAAGTACCATCTGTTGTTGCACCGCTTGCTGACCCCTGCAGACAAAAATATTATCATGTGTTTTGTTAAGACAAAAAATAACCAGAGCTAGTCAAACGTTTTGGTTTTGTTAGCTAACAAGAGGGCTTATAATTTATCTATAACATCACGCCTGTATTCTCCGAAGAGCTAGGCAGAGGTGTACCTAAAGTACATTTCGCCAGTTATGTTTCAGTTCCATGCAATAGGGGGCGAGCCTATAACAAAAAAAAAACATTTTTTTTGTGTCTGTCTGTTTGTTACGGCTAATCCGAAACGGCTGGTCCGATTTTGACGGGACTTTTACTAGCAGATAGCTGATGTTTTATCCCAGTACTTGGGTTACTTTTTTTTAGAAAAGGAACTGGGGTTCCGTCCAAAAAAAAATAAAGTCCATGAAATTGACAAAATTAGATTCAAACGGAAGTAATATTTTTATAATTATTTCACGCGGACGAAGCTCTTAAATAATACTCACGCCTTTTTCTCATGGGGGAGAAACTATAGACCACCACCTGCTACGAATCATACATACTTCTTTCGTCTCGTCCACGTTCATACATCTTGTCATATTCCGTCCTCGCCATCGAGGCCCGTCGCGACGCCCCAATACGAACACTCCTCGTCCCTCGCTCAAGCCAGCCCGCGTGGCTGAGCTAAATAATGACACCACTCCGATCCAGCCTGTCCCTTTGCTGCCCTCCCCCAGCGACGCCCTAAGTCGAGGCTTAGTATAGTAGTCGCTTAGTTTGTAAGTTTTCGTCCTGGCTGGAGGCACCCAGAAGATAGTCCGGTTAAAGCAGACGACAACCTCTCTAGGTTGAAATGCGAGATGCACGCACGCCGATTGCGACAACTACGCACCCACTACGCACTTGACCTTTTTAAAGAACCTCAACAATAGTGCATTTCAGTGTGTTATACATTAATATTATATTTGAATACTATAGCAGTGATAGCCTAGTGGTGTGACCGTCGGACTGCCTAGTCATAAGTCTCGAGTTTGAACCCAAGACACGCAGTCACGCACCTCTGATTTTTCAGAATCATGTGCGTATTGTATAATAATTATCACTGGCTTCGGTGAAGGAAACCAGCATGCCTGAGAGATATTTCGTGACGGCATGTAAAGCCAAGTCAGAGGCCTATTGGCGGCTTAAAACTCTGATACCAGGTTATGCACTAACCACACGATAAAGAAGAAGATATTTGAAAACTTACCCTATGGGTTCTGACTGGTTCATTGGTTGCTGCATCTGTAAAAAAACAAACACTTTGTTGTAGTAGGTAACCAGGTACAATATTAATTAATGTTTATTAATACCTATTCTAGTTTCGTTTTCCTCATTCGATAGTCCCACTACGTGACCGAAGTGGAATCGACATGACGAAAATTGTCGGGGCAAGTTGTTCAGTTTTGAAAAAACACTGTCCATTCATGCCTGTAATCCCTAATGGATTAGGCCTCTAGGGTACATCCTAAAGTACCCCAATATATCGCCAGTTGTTTGTTAAGTCATTTCTAATAAGGGGAGAGCGTATATTGCCATCAATCGGACACGACTGCAAAACTATGAGCTGAATAAAACGGACTGAGAAATTCGTCGTGGAAAAATTCCAAATCTCGCACCATTCAACTGGTAACTCTCGTCCAGTTATTGTCCAGCAACCCTACAAAGATTATCGCTCCTACAGCCTGAGGGCAATGTTTGCCGATTCGCTGTCTCCACTCAAGAACTTACGCCTACAAGGTTTCTGCACTTCAGCTTGCATAATTTGTATGTGAGCTATGTAATATCATCACCAACATCTGCCTTTACCTCCTAAGTTGGGGTCGGCTTCCAGTCTAACTGGATGCAGCTGAATACCAGTACTTTACTGGGAGCGATTGCCTATCTGACCTCCACAACCCAGTTAGTACTGGATAATACGATAGTTACGATACCCCTTGGTAAAACTGGTTGTCAGACTTTCGGGCCACTGACTACCTGTAACGACTGTCAAAGATCTGTAAATGACAGCCGGGACCAACGGCTTATTCTATGAACCAAGTAAGACTAAAGCTAAGTACAGGATAATCAAATCCAATACTAGCCAACGTATTGATAGCCTGATATGACTGCTATATGCTTCCAATGGTTCGACACCAGGCTATATTAGGCAATAATATCAGTCAGCAGATAAAACAATGCTTGTTATAGGTTTTCCCTTTGACAACGAACGGGAATCATATCAATGCTATGCTCGGTTTTCATTGTCATTTATAAGTACCATAATAGTTTAGTTTAGTTTCATAAATACCAGCTGTTAAAAATTTCAGCTCTCTGCACCGAGTAGAGCGTCGAAAATTCAAGAATACTCTTCGAATTGTCACAAGAGATCACATGTTTTCAGAGAATTCATGAATAATCAGGGTTCTGCAAATGTAGGATATAATAAGGACTACTTCAAACCAAATTTCGGTCAAGGCGGCACACATGGGTGTATTCTTTAAAAGGAGCGTAATTTCTCCATTCGCAACCGGCATCGCTTGGATTTTTGACAGCTTTTACAGGTAGTCAGTGGCCCAAAAGTCTGACAACCAGTCTTACCAAGGGATATCATAATTACCCAGTACTAACTGGGTTGTGGAGGTCAGATAGGCAGTCGCTCCATGTAAAATACTGGTATTCAGCTGCATCCGGTTAGACTGGAAGCCGAACCCAACATAGTTGAGAATAGGCTAGGCAGGTAATGATGAGTCGTACATCTAGTCATATACAGACGCCGGTTGCGAGTACTACGCAGTATCACGCACCTCGAGCTACCCCAAAAGCTATTTTGCTCACAGGAAAAAAACTTACAAGTTGATTATGAAACTCCCCAAGAAGTAAAGCCACGTGACTGTGATCTTTCGTCACGTTGCGCTGAATTAAAATACTCAACCTTTTTGAGCAACACAAAAGTTGATTTGAGGAAAAAAAATTGTGGAATATTATGTTCGTGTTCCTGAGGGGCTCATGGTTAAATAATTACCAGCGCCTAGTTCGTTTGAGGGTTAAGCTACGCTGGCCTAGGTCAGTCCGTAGATGGGTGACTACTCTTTATGAGTTTATGGGGTGTAAAACACCTCTTAACGAAGCCGAAAGGCACTTGTTCTCCCCGTCATTGTGATCATTTTTTTGTGCTACACCATACCTGGGAACCTTCTAGTTACGGAGATATTGGGGTTCAAACTTACAACTTTTTTTTAGTTTTTTTTTTTTTAGTACTAGTTTTGAATGCAAGTTTTTAAACACCTCCACGACCCCCGTACTATTCAATCCATCCATCAGCACAATGTTTTGAGTGCGTTACATTGAGTTCTACCACAAAACATGAATTTTCACCCCAAAAAAAAAAAAGTCGTTTCCCAGCAATAATTTTTGCGTAAAGTTACTTAGTTTGATGTACAGTATGTGTTGATGTATAGTATGTCCATGTATATAAAAACTCCTCTTAGTCCGGCTGTCTTTTGAAGAACTTTGACAGTCGTGACAGGGAGTCAGTGGCCCGAAAATCAGACAACCAGTCGTACCAAGGGGTATCGTAGTACCTAGTTACTGGGTTGTAGAGATCAGACAAGCTACAGTCTCTCAGAAGCCAACCCCTACTTAGTGGGATAAAGACTACGCATAAGATGGTTTCGCCAGTAATTTTTAAGTATCATATAATAGGGGGCGAGCCTTTTGCCATCAACTGTGCCCAATTAGGACTCCGTGGTTGCTACTAAGAAAATTCTGATGGGAAAATTCAATAACACTGCCTTTATTTTTTATTTTTTTCGGATGGGAAATCAGCAAATGACTCCTCCCGCTCTGGGCGGAGCAGGAGGGAGTGTCAGACTTTTAATGACTAAAATCCATCCATGTTCCTTCATCGCCCTTTGTGTTCCGGGGCCACGGTATCTCTTTCGAATAGTCCCGCAGCCCCGGCAGGCATCGGACCTTGCGGACCCCTTCCTTATTGCTGACTCTCTTTGAGGCGCGCGTGGAACACGAACGCGCCGTCGACACGGCCTGTCGTCATGGGACGGACGGACGGCGAGCTAGCCCATAGCTCCCCGTCCACAGGCCTACGGTGGCCGGAAGCCACCACGTGGCCCCCGACGCCCGGGGCGTCTCCCTCGGCGGCCGGGACGTGTGGATCTCTCTTAATAACACTGCCTGACTTGGGAATCGATCCCTTAGTCCACAGTTGCGCTAGCGACCAGTTGTAGACCAATGACAGTCAATAATTTGTACGGCTTCTTATTACTTTTATGGGCTATAATTACAACTTAGCCCACGAAAATGACATAATAGAAGCCCCCTCGCCCCTCCCTTATCCGTTTTAACCCTTTCGCAACAAAGACATTGAAAAAAAAAATAGGGGAGATTGGGGACAAAACGACACACATGTTTTTTATTACAAAAATCTACCTTTTGATATACAAAATAATACCGTACACCACTAACCAAGCCATAATAATATGCTTAACAATAAGGAGTGTTCAAAAATATTGATTAATGATTTCCAATAATAAAAATACTTCGCGTGCAAATACAACCGTATGGCTTCCTGGCAATTATAGACCACAACCCTTTCATTCCCAATACAAAGTAACAACACTGTATTGTACAGCCAACCGCACGTTTCTGTAACAATTTGAGATTGACAGCGCCTTCATGTTGTTGCAGTAAGGGTGATTTTTGTAGACAATGACGTGCGGTTGACCGTACTCGCCAGTTCGTTTGCAGAGCATGGTGATTATTCCCTATGGCCTTGACAACGGACAGAGGGGTATGCAACTTTTAGTTTTTGACAGGCATGAGGGGGCTCGTAACTAAGGAATCGATATGGTCGATATGTTAGGTTAAGCAACGCTTTCCGAGGTAGGTCCATGGATTGGTGACCATGTCTCGAAAACCTCGTTAAAATATTAGTCCCGGCTGTCATGTATGGATCTTTGACAGTCGTTACAGATGGTCTGGCAACCAGTCTTACCAAGAGGTATCGTGTTAAGCCGTTGTGGAGGTCAGATTAAATGAATAAAAAAATATATATCGGACATTACACAAAGCGCCATCTAGCGCCATACTAAGCAGCGAGGCTTGTGTCCTGGACGCCAGATAGTTGATATACTCCATAGATACGTTTTTTTGTAAATCTGTTTTTTTTTTTCTTCTTTATTTTGTGATCTTTTTTATTGGTTTTGATTTTTTTAGTTGGCACTGGCAGTGGACCCCAGCATAGTTGGAAACGGCTTTGACATTATGATGATGGTCTTCATAGAAAATAAAATATCCCGTATTTTTATCCTGATGTTTAATTCAGAATTAAGGGCAGGTGGCCCGGGATGTGCTTCTTTTAATAATAAAAAAACTGGATCAATGAGATTTAAAGCCGGCGGGGACGAAGCGAGTCGAGGGCAAATTTAATAAGTAGGGGCAGGGGCAACTGGGGTGCTGTTGGATGGGGCATTATGATCTTTTTTTAATTGTTTGTTTTTTTTTGTACCTAAGTAAAACGTCAGATATCTAGTTGTAAATAGATGACGGTGAATTTATGCGAGATTTTGAATTTAGAAGTTAGAGAGATAAGGTAGCCCGCGAAATTCAAAATTTTTACTTTTTTTTTCAAATTAACAGATCAATATCAAGTTTTATGTTAATAAAAATGTGACAGCATTATGTGTACCTGTTAATATTAATATGTTAATATTCTGGAATAATTAATATAATGGTGTGAACCATTAATGAAAAAGTCATTCATTAGTGCTAGATGAATTAAAAGACTTGTATTGATGACTAAAATAATTGTAATTCAATAAGCACATACCTTTTACGGTCGCAAATCATGTTTTACTTCACATTTATAGGTAACCGTACAGTCTACACTAAGCTGTAAAATGAAAAAAAACATTGAAAATTTGAATTTCGCGGGCTATGCTAGGTGCCTTAATAGAGTTCAGATATTATTGGCTGATTGGCGGTTTTGCATCGTATCCGTAATATTATATTTTTGATTGACAATGTGTACCTGTTTATGCTGGTAATTTATCATTAGTGACACAACGTTATCACTATTCTTGCTCGCAGGTTTGCAAAAAAGGTTGTTCTTTTTTTTTTCAAAGAAAAAAAAACTTTCATTCCTCCATTCTCTAAAGCATTGTCAAGGGTGCACAATGCACATTGAACAACCATATTTCACAGATGGAACCTAAACCCAAATGCCATTTATCGAGTAAAATACCAAAATTACAGAAATGTTGCTCACAGAAACTTTTTACCACCAAATCATGTTGAACGTAGGGATCGTATGACCGCGACCACTAGGTTTATCAGTCATCAAAACACTTAAAAAATAAACAGTCACCTGTCTATAAACACATCATTCGAAACACAAAACAAAACCTCATTAAGACGAAGTAATAAACACACAATGAAGTAGTTAACGACATCACCAAAATCAGTCCAGCTATTTCGGAGAAAGGCACACACAAACACACCAAACGTGGATAAAAACATCGAAATAAGCTTTCTTACCAACCACCATCTTTAGCCCCTCGTAAATCAACAGAGATATTTCAATACAACCGTATTATTTGCTTTTATTATTACACCCTTATAAACATTTTAAACCTTACAAAATCCACATAGAGTCCAAATCCCAATAACATAACCAAAATCCCTTCATCGACAAAGGTATTCATGTACACCAATAGAATATGGACTTTAGTACTTAGTAAATAAGGTTTATTATGTATATAAGGGATGGAAGTAATAATAATCCCTACGCAGCGGATGGCGGCAGACATTTTATTTTTTTTATCTCAGATAGTGCTGTGGTGAAGGTCGATAGATATTATTATTGTTATTTAAGAAAACCGAGATGAATGGCAAGTGTGAACGATGATATGGCTAGAAAAGAGGTTACTATACTAAGATGACGAGTAATAGAGAAACATGGAAAAAGAAGACATGCCGCGCCGACCCCAAGTAAATTGAAATAAGGGCAGAGAAAAAGAAGAATTATGAAAGAAAATGATTTGCGAAAATTATAAGAATAAGGCTCTTAGCACACGGCGTATTTTAAACGCGCAGACGACGCGAATTTCAGGAAAAATCGGCACCTACGGCGCAGAAAACGCGCGCTCCTGAAATGCGCGTCGTCTGCGCCGTAGATGACGATTATTGCATTATTATACATTCAAATGCACGTAAAACGCGATACAAACGCGCGTGTGAAGCGCGTTCGAAACTCGTTTGAAGCCCGTACAAAAGGTCAAAGCAGTGTTGTCATATTACAACAGACGAGTCTTTGACCAAAACGAGGAAGCTGCGAGTGACTACAGCGCGTCTGTATCGCTGTATCTGCGCGTATACGCGCAGTAGTCGTGCGTTTCACGATCGCCCCATGTAAGTACTTAGGTTACAAGATTGCGTTCAAATCTCGTTTGAGGCGCGTATACGCGCGTCATCTGCGCATCGTCTGCGCATCGTCTGCGCATTTAAAATACGCCGTGTGTTAAGGTCCTAAATCATTCGCCTGTTCTTTTAAAAACACTATAGTAATAGTTGTTGCCTTTTTGGGAAATGTTGAGTGATTTTGTTCACTTCTGAAAGTATGGATTTGAGGGTTTCTTGGTTATTGATTCTTTGAGGATTTCAAAAATGTGAAAACAGAAAAACGTTTGTAACGACAAACATAAATAGATCCAGGATGAGATAAGACTGTGTGACTACGAGAAATGGGTGGTTAAGACGAAACAATACTTCAGTAAGCAAAGTTTAGTTTACAATAGAAGATGGGGGAGTTTATGAGGGGGACATAATTCATGTTCTAAAAGAAAAATAATTTCGAAAAAGTTAAATTAAAAGCCAATTTATGATCAAAACCTACGTCATTCTTGAGCAACTTTTAACAGACTACCAACTGAAAAAAAGAAGAGCCTTTTTCAATTAGTAGTTAGAGGAAGATTGACGCACGATGTTGCTACCAAACGCACGAAATGAGGCTTTTGACAGAAAAAATTGGAGAAAGAAACGAAAAGGGGTTTTATTTACAACACAGGCTGGCATGGCAAAATGGAATATTAAACTTGTAATTTATGTATTTTTTTCATTCACACTCTCATTTACCCACTCAGTTAAGTACATAAAATAACGAATTTACATTTATAAAAAATACATAAAGAAATGATATACCCATCTACCTATGTGCAGGTGATAAGCTACCAACCTTTATATTAAGTAGCAGTAATATGCATTTATCATTAAAAATAGAAAAGAAACCAGATGCAAAAAAACAACAACAAAATACCACACTATCGATACCACAGAGTTATCGATAACATTAAAAAATGTCGATAAAAAGATACGTCAAAATTACTACACTATCGCAAATGTAGGGCGCCACAGGGGAACGGCATACACGCTGTGTTCTCTATAAATAAGTCGCATAAGCTAGAACGAGATGCAAATACAACAACAAACACTGCTAGAAAGAGACAAAACATAATATCCAATCAAAATATGCAGTAACAGCATTTTAGTCTTTACTGTGAAGTAATAAGAAACCATGTTATTGATATCTCAGCGCAAATTGTCATTTAAAGCCATCTTACATACCAAAACATTATGTTAGTCACTACTTCTAGACGAAAATATATGTAAACAAACTAAAAATAAACGTCAAAAATCGATTTCTGACACAAAACTAAAATTTAAACAATTTTTATAGAAAAAAACACCATTTTCTAAAACCAAATCGACAAAAACACTAACGGAATCAGTAATTGAATACTAATTTCAAATGGCCGTGACGTCACGCACGAATTTCGAAGTTATTTCAGTGTTACAACACAGTTCTGGTACTAAAATGGGAATTTTTGACGTTTTCACTCCAAAATCTTGGCTTAAACACAATTATACACTGATATTTTTATGAAATAAGGTGCAAACCACTTACCGTCACAGATCCACAGCAATGGTGTCTTCTTAAACGTCAAAAAACTATAGAAAACGTATCAAAACGTCACGATTAAAGTCACTCCGGACATCTTTCGAAACGAAATGGCTGCACGAATAACATAAAAGATACGGTCACAGTGTATAGCTAGTCTACCACAAAACTCGCAGCGACAACGTTAAACGACAGAGAAACGATACCTCCGTACATTCCGTATCGATTTTATTAAACGCTGAACATTTTGGTACGGGGGTCGCCTAACCAATGATAAAACAGTGAATAACAACGCACGGTATTGGACGGAACGTGTTTCGAAATTCAAACACGTTCCATGACCCCAATATCCTCACTACGAGACGGGTAAGCTCAACAAATATACATGTGTCTCTTTCCTACTTACGGGGATTAGGCACATGTTAGAGTGAGAAAAAGAATGCATTTTTTTCGGATTTAAACGGAAAGGCGACTTAAGAAATTACTTTTGAGAAATAATCGATTTATAATCAGCTTTATTATAAGTGTATAAGGTTGGTTATCATGTAGTAGGATTGAGCTCTCGGCGTAGTGATGTCATTCAAGTAGAATGGCCGATATAATGAATTATTCACACGATTTGGGCCTATTTGCTGAGTTTATGGCTCATGTTACATTGACAAAGTATTATTTATAATACGTCAGAGATATTTTGTTAAAATATATATTCAATAATAGAAACTATTGTCTTTAATTGAAGGCTATTTAAGTGTTTAACCAGCCAAAATCCATCAACTGAAGTTTTCCGTCGGAAACGCTATGGCGGAGAATCTTACAGAAAAATTAATATTCAAATCAAATTGATACTTTTTAGTTATTTGTTTTAATTAAACAGGAAGATAATGGAAAACTTGAGGAAATAGGATTCTATTTTCTTGCCATAAAAACGTTCCTTGAATAACATCTGGTCCTAAATCCGTTTCCGTATAAAAGAACTCCTTTATGTATCTTAAAATACACATCAAAAAGTTTTCATTGAGGATTTTTAGCCACGAGTTTAAATAACTTTTTAACTGAACCTAAAAACTCTCAAATTCCGACAGGTAATCTCAAAAGACGGAGAATCTGAGATCGGAGATATTTCCTAGCTGCCACAAACATTCTTTTTTTTAAATAGGCACAAACACATTTCTGCTATATTTTACATCTATATCCAGTGCAAAGGAGCCAAAAAAAATCGTAAAAAAAAATTGGTCGAATTTTATTTCGATATCAACCCGTCTATTATACGTGAACGAAACGAATAACGTTAATAATTGTATACTTATTTCAGCAAATAATGTTAATGAAAGTGTCCATTTCGCCCCAATCTCCCCTTTAAATAACGTGGTGACATTTAAAATGCTTACGCATTGTGTACGAACGCCCATTAACAATTGAGGGGTTCAGATATGTAAATAGTACAATTATTTTGGGTAAGTAAATAGTAAAAATGAACGTCAACATCATCAAAAATAGTCATCGGAAAACACGAGTCGGCTTTTGGCGGTAAAAAAAAACTAGTTACTAATTCCTGGCCTGAAACACAGGTTTAAATAAACCTAGATCAGGCAGGTCGCTACCTAACATTTGAATTCGACATTTTCGTTACTTGTGACTGTTAAATATTTTGTAGTGATAGTTTACTTCTAAGCACTAATTATACAATGGTTTAAGAAATAACACTACTGCACTTAAATGTACACCTTTGTATTATCAACTTTTTAAATAAATTATTCTTATTCTATTCTTATTCCTATCAAAATTCGTGTTCTAGAATCGTTGGGAAAAAAATTATAGGGATTCAGAGGCCCATGGGCGACAGAAAAAAGACAAAGACACCAGGTTAGGCACTAGACTAACCACACGAAAAATAAAATGAAAGAAATTTTACCTATTTACCCTAGACAAATTTCACGATTAAGATGCACTTAGATACACTTATTCTGATAATGTGGGTGCTAGGTGTTTGGATTCTTAATTTCAAGTTCTTGTTTGAATGTAACTTCGATACTTAATGCTTTTTTTTTTCGTTTTATCATCTCTGCGTCGAGAGTCATCATCATGCTGGACATAGGCCTCCCCTGTGTCGCCACATTGACCGGTCCCGTGCGACTCGCATCCAGGGGATCCCCGCAACCTTCACCAGGTCATCGGTCCACCTAGTGGGAGGCCTTCCAACGCAACGTCTTGCGTCGAAAGTGTTATAGTGGAATATACATATATTTGGGTGAAATGTCTCATTACAGGGAAGAGACCAGACAAATAAATTTAACATCAAACGGAATAGGCCTGGAAGAGCTATTGGTCCATGAAAGGCTTTATCAAGGGAGAACTTCCTTTAACATTGAAGCAAAAGCTCACGGATGTTTGTATCCTTTGTGCAGAAACATGGACTTTGATAAAACATCAGCGACGCCAGTATTTTAAGAGACAAATTTCAGAACGCCAAATAAGTACCATACTGCGTTTCATTACCGCAAATTAGCGATGTGGAAGAAAAACGCATCATCTGCCTAGCCTTTTCCCAACTATGATGGGGTCGGCTTCCAGTAAGTATAACCGGACGCAGCTGAATTACTCGTATTTTACATGGAGCGACTGCCTATCTGACGTCCACAACCCAGTCAGTACTGGGTAATACGATACCCCCTGGTAGACTGGGTTGTCAGACTTTCGAGCCACTGACTACCTGTAACGACTGTCAAAGATATGCAAATGACAGCCGGGACCAATAGCTTAGGTTGAAGAAAAGCTGCCTAGCTGAAAAGGTACTGGGCCCATGTACTTACTTATGTCGAATGTCAGACAAGCACATCATTCTCCTGCCCTTATTCCAATGTATTTGTGGTCGGCGCAGCATGTCTCCTTCTTCCATACTTCTCTATTACTCGTCATCTCAGCAGACACCTCCTTTCTTGCTATAAAATCGTTCACACATGACAATCGCGGGGCTACAGCGGGGAGCAGCCACGATACTTAAATCGAAAGTGTGGATGGAAGCCTTAGCCCAACAGTGGGACACCATGGGCTGTCTTGAATCATCATCATCATCATCATCAGCCCGGAATCACCCACTGCTGGGTACAGGCCTCCCCTTTCTTCCGCCACACTTCCCGGTTCTGTGCGTCCCTGATCCAGGTGTTTCCCGCGACCCTGACAATAATGTCAACCCAACGAGCTTTAGGACGGCCCTGGTTTCTTTGGCTAAACCTTGGCCACCACTCGGTCAAGGCCTTACTCCATCGGCAATCTCTGCGTCTAGCCAGAATGTCTTGAATGCTGCATTAAAATGAATCAGAATAGAAGTAAGTATAACATAATTTCCGTTTCCCTCCTTAACAAGCAAGAGACGGAACAGAAAAAAAGTTTAGGTATGAATGAGAGGCGATTAACAAAAGATAAACAATGCAGCAGTAGTCCAAGTGAAAACATCAGTATGAGAAGCCCTTCCGAAAGTCATACACTGACGTTATTGTTTATGTTCTTTAGAAAGGTTTAGGTGCGTGCGTGTATGAACATCATAATCATTTCAGCCGAAAGACGTCCACAAAGAGAGGGTTATGCCGTAATTGACACGTTTGGCAGGCGCGTTGGCGATCGCAGTACGGTTGTTACAGAGAACGCTGCTGGGCTTTCTTTGGTAAGTCCCTTAGTCGCCTCTTACGACACCCACGGTAAGATATGGGATGGTGGTATTCTTTACGTCCGACACCATACAGTACACATTATAACGAGAGTAATATAAGCGACCAAGCTCTGCTCAGGTGAACACAGAGTAAATGATGAATTTTCCCAGATAGGCCTTGCTAGATCGATTTTTCGCCCCCGTAAACCCCTATACTGCAACTTTCATCGATATCGTTAGAGCCGTTTTCGAGAACGTGATTACAAATAAGTAAATAAATACTGCTAATTGAGTTGCGTTCTTTTCTGCATGCTCCCAGGGATAAAAGGTGTGAGTCTATGTAGTATGTATGAAAGGGCTTGCTTTTAATTTATAATGCGATTTTCGGGAGTCTTCGGGAAATTACGTCTTGTTTCCATTGTCTGTTTGTTTGAGTCGTTCGTTTGATATATTTATACTTTTGTAGACACAAAACTTCATGGATGAAAGACCCTGAACCGTTTCCGGAACCAAGTGGGACCATAATATAACCCCAACTTCATGAACATGGATGAATCGAAAGGATCAGTATGTAAGGATTACTGCCTACCCCGATGGGAAAAAGCCGTGAATTTTTAGGTAAAGTGACGAATATCTTAGTAACAGCGGGCCCGGATTAGCGCTCGGTTGATGGCAATAGGCTCACCCACTATTACATGGGACTTAAGGTGGATGCTCCAGTGTAGCCCGCGAAATTTAAATTTTCTTACGTTTTTTGCAATTTGCAGGTCAGTGTCAGGTTGTATGTTGATTAAAATATGATTCGCGGCTGTAAGACGTATGTAGTTACAGAATTATAATCATTAAAATCATCAAACATTCATATTCAGTTCATGTAACTGTCAAGAATGACTTTTTCATGAAATAGTCATTCTTGACAGTTACATGAACTTAGAGGGTTGTATTGATGATTTTAATGATTATTTCATTAAAATCATCAAACATTCATATTCAGTTCATGTAACTGTCAAGAATAACTTTTTCATGAAATAGTCATTCTTGACAGTTACATGAACTCAGAGGGTTGTATTGATGATTTTAATGATTATAATTCTGTAACTACATACGTGTTACAGCCGCGAATCATATTTTAATCAACATACAACAGGTTGTATGTTGATTAAAATATGATTCGCGGCTTCTTACGTTTTTTGACAAACGTAAGAAAATTTGAATTTCGCGGGCTACCCTGGAGCATCCACCTTAAAGGTAACTGGCAAAATGTGACTGTACTATCTACCCACTAGCCTACACCTCTGCCTATCCCTTCATCTTAATCCCTTGGGATTACAGGCGTGTTGTTGCGTTAATTTCATAAAATTCATTAGCCGAGCTGTGCTGGGGCGGCTACTGCAGGTGCCTAACGACCTCATCATCCCCTGCCAAGCCTTTTCCCAACTATGTTGGGATTAGCTTCCAGTCTAACTGGATACCAGTATTTTACATGGAGCGACTGCATATCTGACCTGAAACGGCGTAAATATTATAATAACTTAATTGGTAGTTATGTGTTTGAACCGCATGACCCCACTGGACACAGCCCCAAAGGGCTGAAACACTGGGGTCATGGGGGATCCGAGTGCCCACCTAGTGTTTCGGGACATCGCTAAACGGTTGGTCGAGTTTTCACCTCATCAAAGGGATGGTTTTTTTTTTGTCTAAAGAATTAAGTATTGATGCCCTGAGATTCTATCCCCATGTTGATACTGTATGTACAGGCGCCAGCACTAACGCGCTACCCGAAACTGTAAAATTTTCTAAATCAACCTTGAACCCATTGCTTTAGCGATAAAGTTGAAAATCTATCAAAGGACAATCTAACATGTAAATCTTGCCACTACGAATTTAAAGTTGTTTAAATTTAAAATGTGTTGACTGAAACGTACAGATACTTACATGGTGGTAGTATTTTAGACTTTCGCGGTTTTTCACTACACTTAAAAATGCTTGCAACAACGTCGAAATATCGGGAGCTCATAGAACATAAGGAAAATCACGGATATCATCCCGTAAGTACTTTAAGTGTAGTGGTAGTGTTTTACTGGACCCTGTGTAAGGAGGGAAAGTGGCGTTAAGTTTTTCTAGTCTTCAAGAATATTTTCTTTAAGGCACAGGCTTGTAAGTTCAACTATATTGGGTTTGAAGCGTTTATCGATTTTATTCTGTTAATATCCTTTACAGAAACTTTGTCGATTTGAACACTCATATTTTTCCCCACAAGTTCCAGCAGTGAGCCAGAAGCGAGCCTATTTAGTTTAGCTCGTTTTGTTCGAGACATTGCGTTTCTTAATTCCCGTTGATCGAAACTTGCGTTCGAGATATTCAATCGTCTCCTCGAGATTTAATCGGAATTTGCTTGTTCACTCGTCTCATATTTAAGCAGGAAAATCCTGGTTTAAAATCTCGTCGTATATTATAAACATGAGCTCCACACTTTTTGTCAACTTACTAGAAATTTTGGTTTTTCAAGTCGTTGATTGTGGATTGCAACTCCTCAAACCTAGCTGACTGATTTTCTGAAAATAGTGTAAACATTTCTTTAATAGCGTTTGTACGGTCGTAAAAACTAAGATAACTAACTTAAACTAAAAACTTAAAAAATGGCGTCAAAAAACTCCTCCTCAACGCTGTCAACTGGTAATGTCCCCAAGAGACTGGCGGAATTACCACGCTGTATGGCAACGCTAAGCCTTTTTTTTTTGTTTTCATGATTCTCTCTCTGCCTTCAACCCAATTTATTGGTGGTCGGCGCAGCATGTCT
The DNA here is from genome assembly GCA_963853795.1 of Xestia rhomboidea. Classification (NCBI taxonomy): domain Eukaryota; kingdom Metazoa; phylum Arthropoda; class Insecta; order Lepidoptera; family Noctuidae; genus Xestia; species Xestia rhomboidea. The sequence continues at coordinate 3,320,231 of OY970783.1, forward strand.
TCTTCTTCCATACTTCTCTATTGCTCGTCATCAGCAGTCATGTCCTTTCTAATCATATTTTTCATACTCAAAACTTTTCTTTTGCAACATCGATCGCAAATCAGGCGCCGAATCATAATATTTAGTTCCCACCGCGGGATTTCTGCCTCTCTCAACAGAATTAATGTCCTCAATTATCTTTGATTTGTGCGGCAGTAAGGAGGTACCTGAGATATAAAAGAACTGCTTGGTGAATTTACCTAAGTACTATCTACCCACATATTTTTAACAATCAATAAAATTTCCCCAGTCATGTTGGATTGTTTCACTAACTTCTTTGTGTCAGCACATACGATCAAGCAGTATCTTATTGAAGAACAAAGCCTCGGCTTTCATATATTTATATTTAGTTCGTGCCGGTCGCCCAACTCCGTTGCACATCTATAGCTGAATCATCTTCGGATCAATTGGGAACAAATCCAGACTAAGTTCTAAGAAATTCATCATCTGCCTAGCCTTTTCCTAACTATGTTGGGGTCGGCTTCCAGTCTGACCGGTTGCAGCTGAATACCAGTAATTTACATGGAGCGACTGCCTGTCTGACCTCCACAACCCAGTTAGTACTGGGTATTACGATATCCCTTGGTAAGACTGGTTGTCAGAATTTTTGGGCCACTGACAACCTGTAACAACTGTCAAAGATCTACAAATGACAGCCGGGACCAACTGCTTATCGTGCTTTCTGAGGCACAGAGGAAACTCGGTATGTTGTGGGTATGTAATGGGTAAACCCATCATCAAACCAACCTAGGCAAGTACGGCTTAACCTAAAGATCCACCCGAGCGGCTGTTATTATACAGCTACGGGCTCCTCTTGTAAAAGTAAGTATTTAAGTTATTTGTTTGGAAAGAAAACAAATTACAAAATTAAAATCATTTATTAGTTAAAAATCAACAATATTCACTCAAAAATTATAAAATCAACAAAATATTCCAATGATTCGTTAGTCCGTTCATGCTTTCGCTCTAGGTTTCATTTTCGGTGGTTTGATTATAGAACCGATGCTTTTTCTTTTAATCATTGCCTTCTTTTTCGAAGGAGTTTGCATGTCCTTGGCAATTCTTACTTTTTTAGCTTTTTCGACGCCATCCTTCTTTTCCTTCGGTGGCTTTTCTTTATCCATCTTCTTCTGTGGCTTAACAGGCTTTTTGGATTCGTCTTTGTCTTCCTTTGATTTTGCTTTTGATTTTAAACTTTTCCCGTCAGTTTTCTTTGATTTTTCTTTCATGTTCTTTTTTTTCTCCCCTGGATCCTTGGTCTTGTCATTCTTTTCTGTCTTTGGTTTCTTGGGTTTCTTCGCTTTTGGCTTCTTTTCTTTAACAGGGGCAAGTTTGAACGATCCTGAAGCACCTATACCCTTTGTTTGTATAATAGTTCCATCTTCAACGGCTGATTTTATGGATTTTTTTATGTGATAGTTCAGTTTCTCTGTGTCCACGCTATATCTGTCCGCTATATACTTCTTTACCGCATAAAGGGATACGCCTTTTCGAGATTTCAGGTCAATGAGAGCTTGAACGATCATTGTTTTAGTAGTCAGCTTTTTATCTGATTTTTTCTTGAGTAAATCTTCAGTTGGGCTATTCGGCATCTTCTTATTCGTCATTGTAGGTAATGCTGATTGCATTTTGATGTCTGATCCATCGGAGTCAGATCCGTCAGAAGGCATTGTGGTGTGAGTGTTGTGAATAAAAATATGTAATTTTAAAAACATTTCCGTCAATTTTCTGTAAGGTTAAGTGAAGGAGAACTTTACCTTAACGACGACTTGGCTCGATTGTTGCAAATTGTGGGTATTTCGTAAATCTTCTTGTGTGTCGAGTATATAAAAGTGGTTTTTGCCTTGTAATTTGTTCAGTTGCGAATGAGATAGCGTACGAGTGGTTGGTTTGCGGTCAACGGAGATCATCGTCTGCCTAATTTTTTACCAACTAAGTATATTGGGGTCGGCTTCCAGTGTAGCGAAAAGCAACTTAATACCGTTAGAAGTAAATAGTCTGATAGTATTTTACAAGGAGCGACTCATCTCCACAACCCAGAGTGAGTACTCTATGTATTGTTGAAAACTGCATTAAAATCCGCTGCGTAGTTTAAAAGATCTAAGCATACAGACAGAAGGGTCTTTGTTTGTGCCAAGCTTCACGCTCTTGTGCCAGCCTCATCCAGAATATTCCCGCAATCCCAACAATATCGTAGGTATTGACCTTATCAAAGTCTTGTAATTAACAAACCACATAGGTAATATGTGGGTACCAAGTAACAAACTTCAAAACAATAGCACCAATTAAAATTACAAACTCACACAACAAAAGCCCAACTTTTTACGACTTCACATTACAAATGGGAAGAAAAACCACAAGTACAAAAAGTTACTGTAAGTATACCTATATTTATCCATTCAACCTGTCATAATGGGCACCTTATACAAGACTTACCGCCCTACGGGAAGCAACCACCAGTGTACAGGTGCGCGCGGTTGGCTAATTACGTATAAGTGCTAGATAATTAGGCGTTACAGACCACCTAGGTGATCGTTAGTCACACGCGATCTCACGCTTTGCACTGGGTGAGTCATGCTACGTAGGGATACCTAGAATTTGTACAGGATTGGACAGCTAATTATTTGATTTGTGTTCGTAGTTCCGCCTTAGTGTGCCAGAGCAATGGAGTGCACCATTTTTTTTTAAAATATCGCTGGACATTAACACACAGCGCCATTTTATGCCACACTAAGCAACGAGGCTTGTGTCGTGGACACCAGATAGTTGATATACTACATGTATTTACTTTTTGTTTGTAAATACATACTTATTAAACATATAAACATCCATGACTCGGAAACAAATGTCCATGCTCATCACACAAACATTTGCTCCAACCGGGATTCACAACCGGGACCCTATATAAGAACGTAAGGCAGCCTCACTACCGCTGCGCCAGTCGGGTCGTCCATTCATCATCCCTTGCTTGTCTCATGTAATTTGTGGTCGGCGCAACACGTTTTTTTCTTCTATTCTCCCCTGTCATGCGTCACGCCATAATTTACTCCTTTTTCCTTCATTCAATCCTCACACATTCCATTCATCCTTTCTTTCCTTGTCTTCCTCTCCCTCTCCATCCATAAACATTATTTATTACTCTTTTAGTCACATGCGATTCGTCCCTCCTCATCACATGTCCATACCAAGACAGTCGATTCCCTTTCAATTTTTCTGTTATTAACGCAACTTTGAAACTTCCTTCATGAGCGCAGCATTCTGGGTGTAAAAATATCAGACAGAATACAGAACCTCAATACGGGAATTATTGACGTAAGCAAAAAGGCTTGTTCAAATGGAATTGGGCATCGCTGGGCATATGACACCATGCAATACCTATGTTTGAGGACGGACGTCGCCGCCGAGGCCGACCCAGAAGGAGGTGGCGAGATGACCAGGACGCGAACTGATTCGAGGTAGCGTATGAAAAGAGTACCCGGAAAGATATAGGGGACTAGCACTTCACCTGCGACTTCGTCCGCAAAAAATGTGATAGCTCGGCTAATTTTTATGATATAAATATAATTTATAGCCTATGTTATTTCCTGATAATTTAGCTTTCTATTTGTGAAAAAACGGTTACAATCGGTCCAGTAGTTTCGGAGTTATTCGGTACAAACAACAAACAAAAAAATATTTTATCCTAATTAGCGGACGTCACGCGGTTTCACCCGCGTAGTTCCCGTTCCCGTGGGAGTACGGAGATAAAACATTGCCTATGTTACTCAGTAAAGACGTGGCTTTCTAATGGTGAAAGAATTTTTAAAATCGGCGCAGTAGTTTTTGAGTTTATTCATTACAAACATTTACACAAACAAAAATACAAATCTTTCCTCTATAAAATATTAGTGTAGATATTACTATGAAGTTTGATAATAGGCATGACGACAGTATCAAAAAATTGCAAATGTATTTAGTCCGTCAGTTAGAGTATTGGAAATTAATGGACACGTATTTTTTGTTTTTGTAAATCAATGAATATTGACAAAAGATAAAACGCATCAAAACTCGGGAGTGGGGGCTCGTGACGTCAGAACTAGCTAAAAATTATACCTAGGCGTGACGTATTGAGAATTTTAAAAGCTTGACGCTTTTAAAATTCTCAATCTCATCTTCGTCAATTTTGGTTTACGTAACAAAAGAAAAAACACGGGTCCATTTTATGATATTCTAACTTTTGATATTTTTTGTCGTCTCGCCTAATGTCCCATGGGATCTTACTACCTAGATAAACAGTATCCTTTGTTTTAATCCAGGTTGACGAGATACCTAGTAGAACTGTAATCGAATGGCGCCCAAGGACAGGGGGACAAGAAATGTTGCTCGTCCGGTGGCGAGATGAGCAGACGACGCTGCCATCGCGGGAAAAACCTGGATCATTCCATACATATACTTTATTATCCCTACGTAATCAGCGTATACCTAGTTAGGTACGTACAGCTATTTGTCACTAAATAATCAATCATGCCTTCGTAGATACCTACCTACCTAAATAACATAAGCACCTACATGTTACTATGTATTTCGAGATAGGTATCGCACATCGAATGGCGATGATTTGTCATTCGAAGGCCATTTTGTGATAGAATGTTAGGTACCTCCTACCTAAATCATTTGGAACAAATTCATTATCGTGGATTTCACATTAACCGTTATAACTTCACGACCCACTCTGCCACTGAAGGGTCTAGGAACACATACCCTATCTTTAACTAGGAACGACCTGATTGGCGCAGCAGTTGTGAGGCTGCATTACGTTCTTATGGTCCCGGGTTTGAATCCCGGTAAGAGCAAATGTTTGTGTAATGAGCATGGACATTTGTTTCCGAGTCATGGGTGTTTATATATAAAAAGTATGTATTTACAAACAAAAAGTATCTATGTAGTATATCAACTATCTGGTGTCCACGACACAAGCCTCGTTGCTTAGTGTGGCACTAGACGGCGCTGTGTGTAATATCCAGCGATATTTATTTTATTTATTTATTAACTTTTATTATTGACAACGTCATTTTCAACCCGAAATCGCCCACTGCTAGGTACCCACAAACCTTTCTTTACTTCGCTCCCGGTCTCGCTTGTCCCTCATCCAGACAAACGCTTCTTCCTTCCGACTTTGAACGGTTGATAATCTGAACGCCGGTACATCACCGTCAGAAACTCCAACTTACCCTTCTTAACACAGGAGCCAACATATCCGTGCTACCAAGAAGTATAAGTTTACAAATGAATATAAGACGTGCCTTTTGCCAAATAAATTATTCAGATTCAGATATTCATTCACAGTCATCGACAGTTTCTTTTCGACCTTCTGATCCCAAAGCAAGAGTCTCCAAAGTGGTAGGTAACTTTAAAATTTCAATTTTAGATGTGAGATTTGTCTGACTTGTGTCAGTTACGTAGGTGCTGTGCTGGGAGGTGTGCGTGGTTAAAAAATTGAAATACAGTCTACGGAGAAATACCTACGTTCAACAAAAAAACATAACCCGTCCTTGGTAGTCGGGTAAAAAGGTACCTGCTCCTACAAGAACGAGCTATGTTTAGCAACGGAATATTTCTACAATTTTTCACATTTACACATCGCGGGTAATTCTCACTTAAAACAAACGAAGACTACCTTCAAACTCTCAAATCTACTGAGAGTGGGGACCTACAAAACTATAAAAGGCATTGCCTCGCTTTCAAGACAGGCAATCAAAGAGACTTAGAATACTTAAACAAAAAAGTCGGCCCTCGTCATAATTACTGACATAGACGCCATCGTATTAAGAAGTGTAATAAAACAAGATGGCGCGCACAAAGCAGACAGCCCGCAAGTCTACCGGAGGCAAGGCTCCTCGGAAGCAGCTGGCGACCAAGGCGGCAAGGAAGAGCGCGCCAGCCACGGGCGGCGTGAAGAAGCCGCACCGCTACCGGCCCGGCACTGTGGCGCTGCGAGAGATCCGCCGCTACCAGAAGAGCACCGAGCTGCTCATCCGCAAGCTGCCGTTCCAGCGGCTCGTGAGGGAGATCGCGCAGGACTTCAAGACTGATCTCCGGTTCCAGAGCTCCGCGGTGATGGCGCTGCAGGAAGCCAGCGAGGCGTACCTAGTGGGGCTGTTTGAGGACACGAACCTGTGCGCGATCCACGCCAAGCGAGTCACTATCATGCCCAAGGACATTCAGCTAGCGAGGAGAGTGCGCGGCGAGCGCGCGTAGTGGTAGTGCGTGAACACTACGCTGGTGTAGGTAGGTATTTATTGACAAAGCCCTTTTCAGGGCTGCAAGGTTTTCCTGTTTCTTTATTGGACGTCAAAACGTGAATAAAATGTACCTGAGGATAGGTGCTGCGTCAAATGTATTAGTAAGACTGTAGGTATATGAAAGGTTGACCTGACCTTTGTTGGTATGATTCACAGATGGGACTGTAACTGAGTAAAATCTAAAGATGATTAACACGTTTTCAATGAGACATAGCGACAGCATGGCACGACGTTTTCCTTGTACAACAATCTTTTACAAAGCTTTGCGTATGGACTAAATTATTTATATTAAGGAAGGTAGGTTTTATAGTACTGATGCAGGTTAGAGGTTACGAGTCAAGTTTGAATGAAATGATCTTCTTTTCCGTGTGCACTCGATTAATGTGAAATCCCGTATTCTCGTCGCCACTGAGATATATTTAGCTGATTACTTATTTATGAAGGAAACAACAACTAATCCAAAAGACGTTTATTAGCGAAGTGGCCAAGACAAGGTATCGGCAACTACCTCCGACTTATCAGCTAATTCCTTAAACATATTTTATACTAATACCTTACAGTTAGTGCTTAACCTGGTGTCAGAGTGTTTATGACTTGGCTTTACATGCCGTCGAGAAATATCTCATGAAATGATATTAAGGAGGTATAAATAAGAAAAGAACGTGTCTTCTAAAATAAGTAGAAAAAGCAATTGGAAATTATAACGATTGGTTGCTCATGTCCTTCTTCGCTTTGCTTGCTACAATAGGTACCTTCCAATATAAAAATGTCGACGGCAACAATGCCTTACGGGATCTGTAGGCTTAGCCAAGTTGACAATCTACAATCGTTAACGCTAATAGAAAACTAACCAAATGTATGGGAATGACATAGATCAACGATAAGTCACGTGGTCAAAACAAAAGAATGGAAACTTTAAACTTTAGTCAAAACTGTAAGTTGGCTACGATTTATATAGGATGTAGGGATCACGATTGTAGAAACGAATACATTTCATTCTATCATCTTGATCGATGTAAACTTGTCTACGAAAGTTTATATTCGCTTGTTTTGACCACGTAACTTAACGTTTACGATACGAATCGTTTGTAACTTGGCTAGGCCTGCTGAGCACGAAGTCAGATGGAAATTCTTATTTATCAGCAGGGCTATTACGTATCTTTCTGATATCCAGTGATTAACAAGCTTCGGTTGTACACCGAACTTTGATGACAACCGAGAATGTCATAATATTGGTATTACGTATCACACTGAGTGGAAATCTCTTTACGGTGACTAACAGGGTCATACATAATACGAAACTGACCTTTTGACAGTTAATTGATGGACACTGAGCCCAGTTACTATCATTTCGAGCTGTCAACAGAGATACGTAAAAGCCCTTTTCATTTCGGATGGGAAATCATCAAATGACTCCTCCCGCTCTGGGCGGAGCAGGAGGGAGTGTCAGACTTTTACTGACTAAAACCCATCCATGTTCCTTCATCGCCCTTTGTGTTCCGGGGCCACGGTATCTCTTTCGAATAGTCCCGCAGTCCCGGCAGGCATCGGCCCTTGCGGACCCCTGTGGCAAAAGTCCTTAAGGGCGGTCAAGTTTGGAGAGGCCAGTGACAGAACAGTTTCAAGTACTAACTCGTACGTAAACATGCCTCGCGTCTTTTGCTGGAGTTTCAGTGTCATCTTTAAAAAGCCATCGCTATCATTCTGTTGTCTTAGAGGCAGCGCAGACGACAGACTTTTTGTGCGCGACAGACTTTTTTGTCGACCATAAGGCGATCAGTAGGATCCTTTCCATCAGTAGCTCGCTTCCTTGCTCGCTCGTCTTCGTGGCAGTACCAACAGTATCTTGAGTTTATTCGCAGATGGATGGGAGTCTCCAATGCTGCGACATTGGATGAAACTCCACACTTATTTAAACTTGTATGTCTACTAACACTAGTATTTAAAACCATTGTTACTAACCCGAAATAAATGCTATAATAATAATAGTAGGCAAAAAAGTAGTCCAACACATTAATCTCGTAAAATTTGTCGCAAACTTTTTGTCTGTCGCGCACAAAAAGTCTGTCGTCTGCACTGCTCCTTATATTTTAATCGGTATCTGATTGCACAGATTTCGATGAAATCTAACGGTATGGAATTTTTTTTTTTTCTTGTGACTAGTGTCTAACCTTGTTTTAGTTTTTAAGTGCCGCCCATTGGCATCAGACTCAATGCTTTGGGCATTTTCTACCTGTCTACCTTATGGTGATGCCTATAAAGGGTGTAAAAAACCTCTTAACGAAGCCGAAAGGCACTTGTTCTCCCCGTCATTGCGATCATGTTTTTGTTCTACACCATACCTGGGAACCTTCTAGTTACGGAGTTGTTGGGGGTCAAAGTGCCAACTTTTTGACAAGTTTTTAATGTAAGACTTTTACTTTAAACACCTCCACGACCCCCGTACTATTCAATCCATCCATCAGCACAATGTTTTGAGTGCGTTACATTGAGTTCTACCACAAAACATGATTTTTCACCCCAAAAAAAGTAGTTTCCCAGCAATAATTTTTGCGTAAAGTTACTTAGTTTGATGTACAGAATGCTTGGTTGACGGCTTCGTGATGAGGTTGTTTTCACCCTGTATACTGCTGATGGTGATGATTTACATGCCGTCGAGATATATCTCTCAGGCATGCTGATTTCCTCAGAGTGTTTTCCTTCACCGAAGCAAGTGATAGTTATACAATACGCACATGAATCAGAAAAATCATAGGTTGCTGCAGGCTGAGCTAAAATAAAAATTCAGTGATACAGTATAAAAATCGTTTATTTACCTTAAATCTAAGATACATTACTTACAACAACTATGTACTGCGTTGCGTCAGCTGACCACTTTTAATAAATACACGCTTAATTTTATATATTACATACAAAAACTTTACGCCCTTACTTTTTATATATTACTCTTTAAATTACATATACACAATCACGTTATTTTTCGATTACAAACCTTAATTCTTACCTACATAGTTCAATTTCCCTTCACAGCTTAGTTTTTTAGTAGCCATAAAAAAAATCTCAATTTTTATTTCGTCCAAAAGTTGTCATATTTATTAAAATTGGTCTTTCCTTGCAACTAACCTCACATTGCTGAGAGCCTAATTTTTAAGGCCAGTTTGAACCACAAATAACTATTTTTTTTAGCGCTAGTACTATTTAAAACATCATTCAGTCAAATAATGGGAAAGGTCTGTCAAAGCTAACTGTAGATGGCGCGACCATAGCTTAGTCCAATCTGACCAATGAGGTCAAGTTAATAATACAAATAAAGAAATTGAATGACTATTTCTAATTTCAAAATTACAGCTTTTCACTGAATGCATATGAAAGTATACACAGTGCTTATAACAATTTTTTTTTTTTTTTAAATTAATTAATTTAAATTACATTTTTTTTATTATTTAATTTTTGCCTCTATGTTTGTTCCGGCTAATCTCTGAAACGGCTGGAACGATTTTTACGGGACTTGGCAGATAACTGATGTTATAAGGAGAAAGCCACTTTTATTTAAGGTGGATGCTCCAGGGTAGCCCGCGAAATTCAAATGAATTTGACCCTGAAAAAGTCATTCCTACACCTTTATGCGCTTGGAGGGTTGTATTGATGAGTTTGATGATTATAATTCTGTAACTACATACGTCTTACAGCCGCGAATCATATTTTAATCAACATATAACCTGACACTGACCTGCAAATTGCAAAAACGTAAGAAAATTTAAATTTCGCGGGATACCCTGGAGCATTCACCTTAAAAATAAATGATGATTAGGGTTCCGTGCAAAAAAATTAAAACGCATAAGATGATTAACAAAATCAGATTCAAATAGGGAATTCTAGTTGCTAGTTTTGAAATTTAAAATGACATTAACCGGTTTTCAACTAATGACGATACTTGGTACTAGGCATGCTAGCGTTATTAGTTTTACAGTTACCGTACCCATAGACAGCAATAGAACGATGGTTTTAAAATTCATAAGGCTCTACCACACAGGCGCGTTATTATCGCTCGATAGAATCGCATGCGTTTTTGCGATATCTGTTTTTAGTACATTAAGTATTAGGACGGCTACGATGTTAAACACTGCCGCGATAATGACGACGCAATAGTAGTAGGGCGCTTGCGTTTCTGCGTCCTGCGATATTCCGTTATGAGTAGAATATCGGACGATTAAAACGCACTTATTTGCAAGAAATAGGTACGCATTATCGCATGCGTTATGCGATATTATCGAGCGATAATAACGCGCCTGTGTGGTAGAGCCTTTAAACACTAAACGCATTTTATTTCAATGATACATGGTGCAAACGGGCCTTAACTCTCAGGTGTATGTAAGTTATTTAAATATGAGCTATTGCTTGCATTTAATTGGATACAATTGTTTCTAGCGTTGGTACTACCTAGAGTTTTGTTTACCCCCTTTAGGGGATGCTTGAAGATTTAGTTCCATCTGACCTTATAGTAAAACGGACATAGGTTGCAATAGAATCAAATGGAACTCCACCTAATTGGTGTTGCAGTAAGGTGCTTAATATCTTAGCATGATCTATGTTTTACAAAAAAAATACATTTCTTAGGCAATTCACGGTCAGTGCATTGCATTTAACACTGTATTTACTTTTTTTTTTAGGTATAACTATGTGAATCTGTGTTAACTGAATATACTTTAACCTCTAACGGCCATTTCGAATAACTTACTAACAGGTATCGGTAGGTTGCTATCTCTGTCTGTTTGACATTTAGCTTACGGACGGTTGGAAATAAAACGTCTCACAAAACCTTTTTTGATTTTTCTATAAATCAAGTGCTAGGTAGGTGACGCCGATAGGATATTTCAAACTAACTTTGTTTTTAGAAACGCCGATAGACGTGGCATATTAACTGACAGTTATACGTAAGTAAGTTACAGAAAACGGCCTTAATCAGAAATACAATATGTTTAAAAAAACCCTGTCCGATGTCCGAAAGGGATTTTATGTATACCAAAATACTCTAAGAAACATAAAATATTCATGAAGGTTAATATATTGTAACGTCAGATGTCGCTAGCCAGCCGTTAAGGTGAAAGCGTCAGGGTAGCCCGCGAAATTCAAATTTTCATACAGGTGCAAGAATGTCTTTTTCAAGGTCAAAGTCATTCCTGCACCTTTATGCGCTTGGAGGGTTGTATTGATGATTTTGATGATTTTAATTCTGTAACTACATACGTCTTACAGTCGCGAGGAATATTTTAATCAACATACAACCTCGCACTGGCCTGCAAATTGCAAAAAAACGTAAGAAAATTTCAATTTCGCGGGCTGGAGCATCCACCTTAAGCCGGCTGTCAAGCCCGCCACGCCTAGCCGCTACGTCACTTCCCCACCACGGGAGCCAAGCCCTGCTAAATTGCGAGCCTTGGGGGGTGAATTAGCCGCCAGCCAGCCAGTCTTATAAAAGCCAGGAGCAATGATTTTGTAGAATCACTTAATTATAATAATTCCAAGAGAAAACTCTGCCCGAATAAAAGTTTTAATAAATATTGCAGTTTATTTCTTACCACTGTCGTTATAATATAAAACAATATTAAAACCCTAATTTTTGTGCCCATTTCCCTAAAATCTAAAAAACTTTTAAAACGTGACAACACCGATTCAGGATTACTATGTTCGATCGTCAATCGTTTGTTTATGACGTCACAACCCGAGAAGCGACCGAAGTATCGCCGCCCGCACTCCTGTGTTGCCATGCACGTTTCCTCATTTTATTTATTTTTTATCGGTGTATTTTTTTTACGTTTTATCCAAAATTAATCTGTTCTAAATACCTAATACCCTCACGGATCTGACAGGTTTTTTTTTAACATATTGTATTCGTTTATCTTTACTCACACAAATTACCTGTATATCCAACAAATATTACAAACATTTTTTTTACAATCCGCTGTTTTCTTTTTTAATATACGTCTTCTAAATAAATACTACTCTGGCCGGTAAAAGCAATTTTTACACGATTAAAAAGGCCCAATCATTCACTCGGTCTTTATCATTCATTCGGTCATATGATTAATTATAATTCATTCATTCGTCATGATTATCAATCAATAGAAGGCCTTTTATTAACAAATACTAACAACTAGGGTGAGGTTTCCAGTTATAGTCCGCTTTGAGAATATATTACAATATTTTAGATTTTTATATACATATACTTACATACAGCCTTTGTCAATATAGATAAACAATTATGAATACCTTAATTAACTTGGTTTTTCACCCTACTAATTGGCAATTAGCTAATAATACCAAGAATGAAGGATTTCGTTCACTCACTCATTCGTTCATTCAATGAATGACTTTCATTCTGTCATGTGACATTGGAAGCTATTAGTGTCCGACTCGGGAAACGAACGTGTAGGACAGTCGAGTGTGTTTACAAGACCAGTTTTTAAAGCTTACTTTATTGTTGATAGTCCCCACTGCAAGGCAATTTGAATTCATGATCTGGATATTTCATATATTTAAACATAACAGGCATAACAGGCCCCAGAGAATTGGGGCAGGCCTTTGTCCAGCAGTGGGACTGTTTAAGCTAAATAAAAATAAACATAACAGTTTTGCTTTCTCTAGCCAATCAATCAGTAACGAGTTCAAAACGTCTCGTCAGAGTTTTTTTGACCTGCCTCGGTGACAACGACTGTCTTCAGGCACAGCTGGAAAGGAATGGCCTTTGTACAGCAGTGGGAACGAATAGGCGATTTTTTTTTTAAACATAACTGGCTAAATCTTGATGTATTATAGGCACCCCTTCGGGTATTACAGGCGTGGTGTCATGTTATTTTTTTTATATTTATAAGCTTAGCTTTAAAAACTTGCGCTGTAATCTAGACTTAAGACGACTACAGGAGCTAAATTAGCAACTATATTTGTGGTGGTTCAAACTTCGTTTGTAATACTGTTAGAATAAAGTTCTAATCAGCTTGCACTACAAAGTGGTTGTTACGTCAGTCACTGCGAGCCGAATAGTGCGAAATGAGTGGTTTTTTGCGATTTACAAAAAATCTGTTGATTGGACTAAAAAAATAAAACACTAGCGTACTAATATGTTGCTTGTAGAATTATTAGCCAAAAAATCAGGACGATCGCATGTATTTTAGTATGGTTTTTACTCGTTCAAAAGAAATTTTTAGAGATAAGTTTGTGATTTTTTTTTATCGAGTAAAATTAGTTGTATTATGTTTTCAAAATCTACTACTACAAAATCAAAATCTTTCAAAATCTACACTATCATACTAGCTTATATCCTGAAGAATATCATATATATTTCTGGTTTTGTTTATTGCAGTGAATCTTATGCGCTTTTGCATTATAAAACTCGCGTTTAGCTCCTGTAGTCGCCTTAACTAAATATTTTAAGCCCCGAATACACATGCCTGCTTGCATACAAGTAAGCAAGTAGCTTGGATGCCGTTGTCATAGACTCGCATATTATATTTTTTTGACTTTCAATGAGACTATGAGACATTTATTTTCAAGGATCATTCTGCCAAAAAATATCGGCACCATCTAGTTTAAAAATCGAGTTGTGGACACAATATGTCTAAAAAAACATTTTATTTTCGGTTTGAAAACGCGATTAATTTTCAATTATTCTTTAATTTTTATTTACTTTGAAATCAATAAACAGTCGAGTCATTGAGTTGGCAAATGAATAACGTCCCAAGTTGCTATTTTCGTACAAAATTATTTTATGTGGTAGCGCATTTTGACAGTTCAAAAAATGGTGTCAATTTATTTGTGGTGCAATGCAACTAAAGTATTGTCTTGTAAAAGTGTCTTCAAAGATATAATTATAGAAAAAAAACATAATATTCGGCTCGCCAGCACACAGATAAGCCCTGAGAGGTTTTCGATGTGTGGCTAAAACCAAACTGATAAATATTAATAATAAATAACAAGCTCAGGTCAATGTCACCATGACGTGTAAGCTACTTGCATGCTTGCGTGCGAGATACTGGCGTCTGTTTCACGAGTTAAACATTATTTATTTTTATTTAAATGCATGATTTGTATTTTATTTACAGTTTTGTAAGTGGTATTTACATAGTAATCAACATTGGTCATGTTATTATATAAATCTTTTATTAAATTGCAGCATTTTTTATAGCAAACCTAATGCTGGGTAAACATTGGTGAAACTTAAAATGAAATTTAACACACTCTGATACAAATTCACCTTGTTGTTGCACGAATGAGCCGTGCAACATGTAATGTAACCCACATAACATGTTGCACGGTTCATTCGTGTTACATTTCACGTTACGTTACACCAATGTGTACCCGGCATAACAATGCGTTCTTTTAGAAAACATTGACTATACTTAAGAAACGTATGTTCTGCCTATGACGTTACAACTACCTTGCGAGTCTTATTTGTGATCTTATACATGATTCGTCATACACAATGTTATTTTATTAGTTACTTAGACCCGAAGTAACTGGTTGCTCATTTTACTTGGTTGCTAAATATCACTTGCACTGAAAATCGAAGCTGTTGCTACTATTAGTTTCTAAAGCTTATAAATTGTATTTCATTTATATAATATTTATTTATTTATTGATCCCTAAAAAATATGTACACAAAAACAAAAAAAAAAGTTGTTTCCTAAATTAATATGTATTATTTTAGTGATTGGTTTCTAAATTATTACACGTAAATAATCGTCGTCATTTTCATTCACT
The DNA here is from genome assembly GCA_963853795.1 of Xestia rhomboidea. NCBI lineage: Eukaryota > Metazoa > Arthropoda > Insecta > Lepidoptera > Noctuidae > Xestia > Xestia rhomboidea. The sequence goes on from OY970783.1 coordinate 3,335,308, forward strand.
TTCAATTAAAATATCTCAGTACGTAAATTCTATTTTTGCTTATCTTTACGGGTAATTGCTAGTTGCGTTGCCAGCAACCAGAGTAAATTGACAACCATTTATCTTTGGCAGTTATAGTTGTTTTGTAGCACCATTCTTACATATTTGAGTCACTTTCATTCAGAAGAATCGTAGCGATTGGTTCCTCAAACCACAAAAATAACTGAAGATTCTGGTTAACAAAATATATTTAGTAACATCAGTATGTAGAACGGTTTAGAAATCACTTCATTTGATTATTTACCATCAAAGATAAAGTTTTTTAGTTCAGAAATATATAGAGATTGGTTGCTGAATAGAATCTAATCAATTCCTAAGATCACGTTTGTTTATTGATATTATGGTTGCTGTCTTACAAAAGAAGTATATGGTTGTTTAGAAGTGTTTCTGCTATTTAGCCTCGGTTTTTCACCAGCAGTTGTCGACCTTAATTGCTGTAAATAACCTTGTCACAAGACTGACTAAAGTTCAAGAATACTGCTCGCAGCACACGGTTGCAGGCTCACTTAAATTTGGTTAGTCTTTAGAAACTAAGTATGTGGTTTCTAAGCCCGCACGTATCACCAGAGTTGTTGGTTACAGCGTAGAAGCGGATGGCTGCCTTGCATTATTGAAGTAAATAGTTGCTTGGCCGCACTTATCAGCGAAGGCGCTGGTTACAGTTTTGAAGCGTATGGTTGCTGTAATTTTTGAAGTAAATGGTTGTTTAGAACCAACTCTGCTGTTTGCTTACTCATATCACCGTTGTAGCTGGATACAGCTTGGAAGCAAGCGGTTGCTGCCTCTCACAATGATGAAGTGTTTGGTTGCTTAGAACCGACCCTGTTCTTTGGCCTCAGCTGCGAACTTGCGTACGTGTACTATGTAGTCCATCATTACCGTTGCGAATGCCGCATCCAGCACGAACTGAGGGATTTTACCTGGAATCCAGATAAATATTTATTGAATAGGAGATCATTAAGGCGACGCATTGTTCTAAAACTAGGCACACGCGCCCCGGGACTGAGCGGTGGACTGAGCGTCTGAGCGGGGCGAGGATTGCTAGCTTATAACTAAAGGACGTTAACGACAAAATGGTTTTTGTTATTTAATTTAGTTGGAAACGATAATTTGAGAAATCCCTTCTACAATTTTAAAGAGGATGTATAGACTCATCTACGGAGAAAGTTAAGAGGCTTAAATCGGTCCCGTTTGCCCATAAGATGTGAATCTCTTTTTAAAAAGAGGTATGTTTGATATTTTTTCCTCTGTTACAAGTTACCTAATCATGTATTGAAAACTAACAAAATAAGGTTTTTATCATGAATTATCAGGTCACCAACTTATATTTTCATTCGTTTTGTAATTACTAAGAAATTGAGATCATTGACTCCAAAATTTCCAATGCGTCCTCTTCAGACATTTTATGAAACTGATAATAACTGAAGAATTATGTTATGTTAAGGTGGATGCTCCAGGGTAGCCCGCGAAAAGTAGTCGCGAGCAATATTTTAATCAACATACAACCTAGCACTGGCCTGCAAATTGCAAAAAACGTAAGAAAATTTGAATTTCGCGGGCTGGTTGGAGCATCCACCTTAATTTATGTGTAATTTATAATTAATTAGAGATCGGATATTTGGATGCATTATTGCGTAAAGTTTGAGTGTTTACTAGTATGGAGTACGAGTTTAAAATAATCATGGTTATGAGCCCAGCCATATTTTCCATTTTATTCTATTTGAATATTCAGCAGCAAAATTTAAATTCAGTTATTCATAGTTATGAAATCAAAATCAAAGCATTTATTTCAAGTAGGCCAGTTACAGGCACTTTTAAACTGTCGAAACAAAGATGAAAATTAAATGTAGCTACAGTCCCAGTCACAAGACATAAAAACTGTGAAAGTACTGTAGTTGCCCATTCCCTAGCGTAGATCTCTATGGAGAAGAACGGGCAAGAAACTCCATCCATCTTTTAAATCCAAATATTGTTACAAAATCTTGGTTACATCATTCATGTTGAGATGGTACATTTTGTGAGAACAATGTAGCAAGATGTGCACGTTAAGTGTCCACACTAAAAACAAAAATAAATAATTCCTAAAACAAAATAATTCATTCAAATATGCCATGGCACCAAAGAGATGACCAGTCACAACTGACAGCGCCCGTTCACGAACATGACGCATGTATCAGCAAGATATAGCAAGAAATAAAGTTGTAGTTATTGGGGTTTATCCCTTCTTTATTTGTAGTGGAGGCTGTGTCCAGGTCTAGGATTCGTTGTAGTATTGAAAACCTCAATAACTTTCACAATAATTAAATTTTATTGCAAAGTAGCACACAGAACACGTCGTTACAGTTATATTTTTATGGAGCAAAAGTAACAGTGTTGCCATGAACAAATTAAAATAGACATCAATGTTGTCAATAAACAAAATTAATCTTCTGAATGTTACTACTCTTAACAGTAGTATTTTTTTACGTGTTTCCACAAATTTCTTGCCTAGTTTTACACTGAATGGAAATATTTATTATTCTAAGGAATACTACATTTTATACACTATTATATTTTTTTTTTAAATCCCGCAAAATCGAGAAAAGATATATTACAAGAAGACGCTTCCACACTTTTGTACCCTTTGCCGGGAAAAAAAATACTTGGGGTAAATACCTATGCATCCGAATATCCGGTCCCAATGAAAAACAAAACTCTTTTTATTTATTAAAAATGCTTTGTATTGGCGCATAAAAACATTGTGGTACACTTGTTTAAGTTTCTAATACATCACTTATTTTACAATTTGCTGTTTTATGTAGCATGTTTTTGGTGAAACGGAACGCACTCTCAAAACACACCGTCCTCGATAACGCCGGTATTGACGTCAAAGTTCATTGTGTCAAAAAAACACTTTTATTTGAAAAGTGCTAAAAGTTTCACTAAAATTTTATTATTATATTGTTATTGCAATTTTTAATTGAATAAAGCACATACAATTGATAAAATTATTTTATTAAGGCCAAACAAATTAGATAAACAAACAAACAAACAAATTAGGTAAACAAGGCAGATTGTGGATAATGACGTCACACCATGGCCGCGACAGCTACGGACGTTTGCACTGTCGTAGAAAATTGCAGGAGTTAAATATTATTTTCGTGCGACAAGCAGTAGTTAAACTTAACTTTTAATACTTTTCTTGGGTTGATATTGATAGTACTATATTTTATTGATATAAGTGAAGAAAACCAACGTGCATATTCCCTATTTATAATGCTGTATTCTATTTGTACAAAAATCACGATGCTGCATTGTTTTAAGACTCTTATAAAATCTGGTTTCGATTTTTTCAACTAGAGGGCGCTATGCGTACTATTCATTTTCACCACAATATTCAGTAGTCAAACTATTTTTGTTAGAAATGGGCCGGACATCGCTGAAATTGGACTTACCTTTAAGATCACAGCACATGAGCCACTGGAAGGTGGTGTGCGTGTCTAGCTTGCCGCCCGCAGTGTGTACTGTGCGCGGCTTGAGGAACCAGCAGCCGACCTTGTTCTGACCTCTGTAAAATAAATAAGTACAATTTAGTTTTACTGATTTTTACTGTCAAATGGAAATAAATTACCGTTGTCAAGTCTTGTTATGGAAATAAATCACCGTGATTTTAATTTGTAATAGAGTAGATGACCAAAAAAAATTTAATTAGTCCGTCAGATAGAATTCCAGAAAATATTGGACACATATTTTATCTTTTTTCACGTAAACAAAAAATAAAGACGATACAGCTTGTCGAAAATTCGAGTGACGTCACAATTGAATACATTTTTTGCCGGAAGATGACGTCACAAGGCCCCACTCGTGATCTTTGACGCGTTTTATCTTCGTAAATTTTTATTAATTTGATAAAACAAAAAACACGTATCCAATATTTTTCGATAATAATTATAGCTGACGGACTAAATAGAATCCTATTTTTTTTGTCAGGAATCATCCCTATTTGGTGTACCTGACTAGGCGTTAATACAGTGACATTAACGCCGCTGCTGATGTAGCTGTGCGGGTCTGACGTGACGTGACGACCTGTCCGTCACTTGTACGAGGTGGCGGCTTACCTGACTAGGTCTCTATGCGGCGGGTACCCAGGCACAGTGACACTGACGCCGCTGCTGATGTAGCTGTGCGGGTCTGACGTGACGTGACGACCTGTCCGTCACTTGTACAAGGTGGCGGCTTACCTGACTAGGTCTCTATGCGGCGGGTACCCAGGCACAGTGACACTGACGCCGCTGCTGATGTAGCTGTGCGGGTCTGACGTGACGTGACGACCTGTCCGTCACTTGTACGAGGTGGCGGCTTACCTGACTAGGTCTCTATGCGGCGGGTACCCAGGCACAGTGACACTGACGCCGCTGCTGATGTAGCTGTGCGGGTCTGACGTCACGACCTGGCCGTCGCTGGACAGTGGGGCGGTGCAGCGCAGGATGACGAAGTCGCGCGGCGCTATGATGCCCCGGCCTCCTCCCGCTGTTACTTGGTACGAGAGGTCTATGCCGGGACCTACTTCCTGGAAAAGAAAAAAAAATATGGTAGGTGCTTAGAGAAGGAATAGAATAGGGATGATGACTGACTAAAAAAATATAATTATGTTTAGTCAGTGATATTTTCAAAAAATATTGGATACTTACGTGTCCAATATTTTTTGTCAAATTTGTTTTATCAAATTAATAAAAAATGACGAAGATAAACGTGTCAAAGATCATGAGTGGGGGATGTGACGTCACACGAGTTTTCGACGCACTGTGTCGTCTTCATTTTTTGTTTACGTGAAACAAGAAAAAATATGTGTCGAATATTTTTTGGAAATCTATCTGACGGACTAATTAGTTAAGTACTACTTAGTTAATTGGCTTAAGTGGTGTCAAGACCACGCTGAACAAATTAAAATGGACATTTTGGCAGCTCATTGCAGTAATCATGACTTCAAAAAATTCTGGCAATGGACTGATAAATCACAATAAATTAAATATAAAACAACATCGGGCTGAATGTATTAATTCTGAAAGAGACTCCAATAGAATTGCTAATATATTTAAGGCACATTTTCAAGTAAGATCACCTATGTCTCCGGTACCGGTACAATGCAGCCTCCAGACTGATACTACTACCAATGTACAAATAAGCTCTGCAGATATTAAGAGTGTTATTGACAGCATGACTCGTGGTAAATCCACTGGACATGACAGCTTGAGTGTTGAACATCTACGTCACGCAGGCTGTCATTTACCCAGGGTACTGGCCATGTTTTTCTCACTGTGTATAAGTCATAAGTATCTTCCTCGGGACCTCATGAGAATAGTCATACCAATAGTTAAATGTAAAACTGCAGATATTTGCGATAAAAGTAATTATCGCCCCATCTCCCTGGCAACAATTTTGCCTAAAGTACTGGATAACCTACTTAACAGACAATTAAGGAAAAATCTAAACTTGCATCACGCTCAATTTGGCTTCCAACCCGGCCTTTCCACTGAGAGTGCCATTCTCTGTATGAAGCACACGGTTAGGTATTATTTGGATCGTAGGACACCTGTTTACGCTTGTTTTCTAGATTTGTCCAAAGCCTTCGATCTAGTTTGTTACGAGGTCCTGTGGGATAAACTTCGCAAACAAAATGTACCGACAGAACTAGTAGAGTTATTTAAATTTTGGTATGACAATCAATTAAATGTCGTTAAATGGGGGGATTGCTTGTCTGAAGAGTACAGGCTGGAGTGCGGAGTGAGGCAAGGGGGGAGTTTCTCGCCCACTCTTTTTAATGTATATATGGACAGCCTGATTGGCGAGCTCAGCAGCATGCATGCGGGGTGTTATATTGATAGAGTCGCTGTCAATAATATAAGCTACGCCGACGACATGGTGCTGCTGAGCCCGTCAATTGGAGCCCTACGCAACCTTCTTAAGGTTTGTAAGCGGTATGCTGAGAGACATGGTCTTGTGTACAATGCGACCAAGAGCGAGTGTATGTTTTTCGGACTGGGTGATAAAACCCCGTATGAACCTCCACCCATTTCTTTGCACGGTTCTCCGCTCACTAGAGTGAAAAAAAAAATATCTATTGCTATTTGGGCATATTGTCACTGATGATCTGAAGGACAACGAGGACATTGAACGTGAACGCAGAGCGCTGGCTGTCCGGGGTAATATGTTGGTTTGCAGGTTTGCTCGTTGCTCAGCTAAGGTCAAGTTAGCATTATTCAAAGCGTATTGTCAATTTTTCTACACGAGCAGCTTGTGGATTAATTATACTCAAAGGGCATACAGCGCTCTGCGGGTGCAATACAACAATGTCTTCAGAATGTTGTTGCGGTTGCCGCGGTTCTGCAGTGCGTCCGCGATGTTTGCTGAAGCGCGTACTGACGACTTCTATGCAATAAGACGCAAGCGTGTGTCGTCACTGTTAGGCAGAGTACGCGGCAGCAGCAACGGCAGTCTGAGGATCCTTTCTCATAAATATCAGTGTCCAATGCACTCGTTCTGGGTGAGCATTGTGGTAGGGACAATCAAATAAATGTTTTAATAATAATAATTATGTTGTAAATGAATTTTTATTTTATTTTAGATGTGTTTTTGTGATTGTATTTTTACTAACATAGTTTATAAGTTCCAATTGTTACTAACCATTATGGATCGTTGTAATCTGATTTATAAATTAATTTAAATTAGATTTTTTTGTCATCTACCCTATTGTATGGAGAGATTTGGGAACCCTTTTTTTTGGTGTATAAAAAAAAGGAAGAATAAGTTAATGCTGATGTACATAAAAATATACTATTAAAGAATTGATCTCAAAAACTCAGAATATTTTATTTAAACAGTTACAATTAGGTAGTATTTGTATGTTATTTTGTTAGTTATTTGATCTTTGTAAATCATAGATGTTTTGTTTTTATTTTAATGTTTAATTTAATTGTATATAACTTTACGATGTATTATTGTACTTAAGAGATTGTTGTGTGCACCTGTAATAGGTACCTTCATAAGAACTTTCCCCTACACATTTTTACAAACAATTTGTGTTGTTGGCGTACCCATTTTAAATAAATAAAAATAAATTACCAAAAAGTTTTATTTTGACATGCTATTTGTTACACAACATTATGTTTCACAACATTATTATTATTATTATTTTTCATTATTTTTACAATATTTTCGTGAATTTTATAATTTTTTATTTTTTTTTTAATCATCAAATTTTTCAGTAGCGAAACCCTAATAGATCATGATCTGTCAAATGACCAATTTGTTCGAGACGCCATTGTTTAACTATTGTGTCTACTTCGTGGACAGTTCATGGGTTACGCCTAAATTTATTTTGTAGATTAAATATCGACCTCCTACCACGAAAACACATTACAGAAAAGTAGTTTAGCATTTTGAACGCCAGAGCATAAAGGCACGCGCGTGCCCTCCACGCCAAGCCACAATTTCACCTACCATTTCCTCACATATTTGTGTCGTTTGGCGTACAAGGCACGCGCTTGCTTGTCACGCATATGTGACAATCACGTTCAAAAGTTTAATAGGCAAAACTGTAGATACCTTTATAAGTTCACTCTTCAATATGGTGGGGTTCCAGTCTGGGAGCTTGGTGATGTTATCTTTAAACTCTTCGTACAAAAACTTCGGTGGGGCTTCTACTACACCCTGGAAATAAAAATATTCAATTTAGAAATGACACATAACAACACACCTGTAATCCCTGAAGGGTTTGTTAGAGGTGTACCTATTTTTATTTTATTTATTTATTAAAGGTCTACCAACAATTGTTCACACTGGATACAGCGACATAATTCATTCTTAAAGTTAAATAACAGCGTAACAATTACTTAAAGGTAAACACCACATGCACAAAACAATAAAATTCGGAAGATAAGCTAACTTAGTAATTACTAAGCGCCAACATTCAATTAAATTAAATTAAACTTGAACAGTAAAAACAGAATTATAAGAAAATCGATTAATTTATCAAAATGACAACATTAGTAAAAACTATATTAAATACGCGAATTGATAAAATTAATAAGTTATAAATAAAGATCGACACAAAATTAAAATTACTTTATAATAAAATAATAATATTGATTAAAATTGAAAAGCATGAGATAGAATTGAACAACATTGAATACAATTGATAAATTGGTAACCCACATTTACCCAGTTATGTTTAAGTCCCATTTAATAGGAGCTGAGCCTATTGCCATCAGCCGGACACAAATGCAGACCCCGTTGCTACTACTGAGAAATTCCTGATGCGAAAACCAAATAACATTTTGCCGTACGAGGGAATCGAATACAGGTCCTCATATACCTAGCCAGGCGCTTCCACTTTAACGTAATTCCCAAAATGCAGTCTACATCAATATGGCCACAAAGAAACAATAAACTCATTTGATCAGCAGGCCCAGCCAAGTTACAAACGTTTCATATCGATTCTCTTTCTACAATCGTAAACGCCTTGGCATAAGCGATTGTAGAAAGCGCTAAATTTGTAGCCAAGTTAACACGACTGAGTCGATCGCTCGTTCTCTAATGCCTGTAAAAAAAACCTACACTTTAGTCTATGGTGAGCGTTCCTACCAAAGAGTATAGCGATCAACATTGTAGAAACGATAACATTCTATTCTATCATTTTGAACTTGTCTACGAATTTTCTATTCGTTTGTGTTGATCACGTGATTTAACGTTGAGATGATGTCATTCTACTAGCGTTAATGATTGTAGATTGTCAACTTGGCTAATCCTGCCGATTACAATATTCATGGTGATTGCACAAATTTAAACATAGGTATAATTACAACAAAAATGGCTACTAACAAAAATTGTTAGTAGTATGTATTTTTAGGTTCTATGAGTCTTTGTTACCTGAAATAAATGGTTTATTATTATTATTATTGACATGTATTTTATGTTCTCGGCTTGTCAGCCGGGGAGAGCTGATAATACGGCCCTAAGCCAAGTGATTATCAGTTGGGATAGATGAAGTGCGGTCACGCGCAGAAGATTGTATGGAAGATGGTAACGTATTTTGATGAAGATTTTCTGATTCACATTGCAGAAACTTTCTCACGAGTATGCATGTGTTTAATATCACTGCCTTTTGTAAGAGATGGTAGGTATTTGGAGGTAAGCTAAGAGAATTAAGATATTGGTGAAGTTGTTTCGGTATTAGTCCTGTTGATGACAAAACTATTGGTACTATTGTAACTTTTTGCAGACGCCAAATTCGGGTAATTTCATATTTTATAATAGGCGAGACGAATAAAATAAAACTAATTAGTCCGTCAGTTGGATTATCAAAAAATATTTGACTCTGTTTTTGCTTTTATTATGTAAACCAAAATTGACGAAGATATGACGCTTTTAAATTCTCAATACGTCACGCCTAGGTTTCGGTTAGTTCTGACGTCACGAGCCCCCACTCCCGAGTTTTGATGCGTTTTGTCAATATTCATTGATTTACAAAAACAAAAAATACGTGTACATTCATTTCCAATACTCCAACTGACGGACTAAATAGATTTGCAAGTTTTTGATACTGTCGTCATGCCTATTAAGTAAATCTTTGGCTAATCCGCTTAAATTAGAATGCATGATAGATAACCTATAATCCGAATTAGAACGCTCAAGAATTACAATATTACTATCAGTTAAGATAATTAATTAGTGTATTAGATAAAATATACTTCCTATTTATTAAAAATATTGCTTCATAAATCTGAGTTTTACATCAGCTGCAGCAGGAGCTCGTGGCTAAATAATAACTGCCGCTCATGTCGATTTTTTTTTTTTTTCCGAAATGGCATCTCGCAGTTCAACCTGAGAGGTTGTCGTCTGCTTAACCGGACTTTTCTGTGGGTGCCTTAAGTGTAAGGCCTCCAGCCAGGGCAAAAAACTTACAAACTAAGCGACTACACGCTAAGGGCACCCCCTGCGGGGTACGAGCCTCGGCTTAGGGCGTCGCTGGGAAACAGCAAGGGGACAGGCTGGATCGGAGTGGTGTCATTATTTAGGGACTGACTTTGGACTACAGGCTCAGCCACGCGGGCTGGGACGAGCAAGGGACGGGGCCGCTCATGTCGATCTCAAGGTTAAGCCGCGGTTGTCCAGGTTAGTCCGTGGATGGCTGACCACCCATAACAAACCGAGTTTCGTCCGAGCACGTGAAGCCGTTGGTCCCGGCTGTCATTTGAAGATCTTTGACAGTCGTTACAGGTAGACCAGTGTCCCAAAAGTCTGCCAACTGGTCTTCATCATCATCAGCCCGGAATCACCCACTGCTGGGTACAGGCCTCCCCTTTCTTCCGCCACACTTCCCGGTTCTGTGCGTCTGTTTCCCGCGACCCTGACGATATCGTCAACCCAACGAGATTTAGGACGGCCCTGGTTTCTTTGGGTATCGATTACCCAGTACTAACCGGGTTGTGGAGGTCAGATAGGCAGTCGCTCCATGTAAAATACTGGTATTCAGCTGCATCCGGTTAAACTGGAAGCCGACCTCTGACATAGTGGGGTAAACTAGCCAGGTTATGACTCTGTGGCACAACGTTCGGGCTTATTCGGGAACACGAACATTACCGAAGCGCATACTTTTTCTGGTATAACTGTAGTTTCGATAAAGCGTTATGGCTGCCGCCACACTATCTACTAACCACGATTGTGTTTAGGGAAGAGAGAAATATTTATTTATTTTATTTAACAATTTATGTACACACTAAATACAAAAAAAAAGGAGAAAGGAACAGAAACATAGGTAGGTATATTCTTCTTTCTTTATCGTGTGGTTAGTACCTTACCTGGTCTCGAGTCGTTTTTATGCCGCCCATGGGCCTCTGACTTGGCTTAACATGCCGTCGAGAAATATCTCTCAGGCATGCTGGTTTCCTCACGATATTTTCCTTCACCGAAGCAAGTGATAATTTACAATACGCAGATGAATCCGGAAAATCATATGTGCGTGTCTTGGGTTCGAACTCGAGACCTATGAGTTGGCAGTCCGACGATCACACCACTGTACTATCACCCGTAGAGACATATTTATACAGGGTGTAAACCACCTCATCACGAAGCCGTCAACCAAGCATTCTGTACATCAAACTAAGTAACTTTACGCAAAAATTATTGCTGGGAAACCACTTTTTTTTTTTTTTTGGGGAAAAATCATGTTTTGTAATAGAACTCAATGTAACGCACTCAAAACACTGTGCTGATGGATGGATTGAATAGTACGGGGGTCGTGGAGGTTTTTAAAGTAAAAATCTTACATTGAAACATTGTATTTAAAAAAAAAGTTGGTTCTTTGACCCCCAATATCTCCGTCGTAGCTAGAAGGTTCCCAGGTATAGTGTAGAACAAAAAAATGATCGCAATGATGAGGAGAACAAGTGCCTTTCGGATTCGTTAAGAGGTGTCTTACACCTTTTATACTTACAGTAAACCTATACACCTTCCCAAACTGTTCAGTTTTCTTAGACTCGACGATGTCGCCCCTGGAGCCTTTCTTCTCAACGCTCCAGTTCGGCAGGTTGACGATACGCCACGCGCTGTGCATGCTCTCCGTCGCTTGCGCTTTGTATTCGTCTATCTGGGGACAAGAATAGACAAAATAAATATAGCTTAGCGACAGTTTTCTCTGAAATAGTGAGCTGCAGGCCTAGCCAAGTTACATACGATTCGTAACGATTCTCTTTCTACAATCGTAAACGTTAAGTCACGTGGTCAAAACAAGCGAATAGAAACTTCGTAGACAAGTTTACAGCGGTTAAGATGATAGAATGAAATGTATTCGTTTCTACAATAGTGATCGCTACGTCCCATATAAATCGTAGCCAACTTACAGTTTTGACTGAACTTAAAAGTTTATATTCGTTTGTTTCGACCACGTGACTTAAAGTTGAAATGATGTCATTCCCATACATTTGGTTAGTTTTCTATTAGCGTTAACGATTGTAGATTGTCAACTTGGCTAAGCCTACAGGGATGAATAGTGCACAAACATTGTGCCGTCTTCTTCTAACAAGCTATTTTGCCACATTCAAACATAAATAGGGAATTGGGAATATGCATGAAATACAAAACTCTTTTTATTTATTAAAAATGCCTTGTATTGGCGCATAAGAACATTGTGGATCATTTGGTTAAGTTTCTAAAACATCACTTATTTTACAATTTATTGTTTTGTGTAGCATGTTTTTAGTGAAACGGAACGCACTCTCAAAACGCATCGTCTCTCGATAACACCGGTATTGACGTCAAAGTCTATGTGTCAAAAAACATTTTTATTTGAAAAGTGCTTAAAGTTTCACGAATATTCTATTATATTATTGTTATTGCAATTTATGCTTGATTAAAGCACTGTATGTGCTTTAAAATGAGTAACTTTATATATTTTTATTAAGGCAAAACAAGGCAGATTGTGGTAAATGACGTCATACAATGGCCGCGACAGTCACGGACGTTTGAACGTCGTAGAAAACTGCAGGAGTTTAATATTATTTTTGAGCGACAAGCAATCGTTGGACTTAACTATTAGTACTTCTCTTGGGTTGATATTAGTGATTTTATTGATTTAAGTGAAGAAAAAAATACATGCATATTCCCATATTATCTGAAAAAAACCAATAACATAGCGCGATCGTGGATAAGACCTTTGATTTGCTTATCAGTCGCGCTTGCAACCACTAGTCTAGAACCTGCGAAACTGAATTAGTGGGCTAAATACATATTATGCAGAATAGGGAATAGGGAATATGCACGTAATGTTTTCTTCTCTTAAATCAATAAAATACAGTACTATCAAACCAAGAAAGTATTAAAAGTTAAGTTCAACTACTACTTGTCGCTTAAAAAATAATGTTAAACTCCTGCAAGTTTCTACGACAGTTCAAACGTCCGTAGCTGTGGCGGCCATGATGTGACGTCATTTACCACAATCTGCCTTGTTTACATCTAATGTTTTGCCATTAATAGAATAATTATATGTGCTCTAGTCAAGTAAAAATTGCAATAACAATATTATAATAAAAAATAAAATTTTAGTGAAACTATAAGCTCTTTTCAAATATAAGTGTTTTTTTTGACACAAAAACTTTGACGCCACTACCGGCGTTATCGAGTACGACGCGTTTTAAGACTGCGTTCTGTTTCACCCAAGAAACTTATATACTAACTGGAATGAGGACGGGCAAGCCAAAAACGTTCCGAGCGAGAAAGCTTCACGAGTGGATGTTGTCTTTTTCTAATAGAGTGTCCAATAATCATACTAACTCTTGAGACAGTTTAAGAGTAGCTGTTATTTTATTATTTAATGATGATGACCTGCAACTCAATAGCATTCTAGGCGAAATAGCTTCAAGAGTAGATGTCACTAACTTTTGATGTTAACTTAAATGTATGTCTGTACCGTCCAGTTGCAAATTATCCATTTTGCAACCTGTCTATCCAGACGAATTTTGTATTCGGGGATTCGAGGACTCCGTTAATATTATATATTTTTTCAGACATAGAAAATCGCATATTCAAGCTATGACTGTTTACCTATAATATTTTAGTAACATTCGCCAATATTTATTTTATATTCCAAAACCATTCATTTTCACTCGCAGCTCGCCAAATGGATTCTTTTGCTGGAGAAGCATGGAAAAATCCTTAGGACACGGCATGGTGCGGCGGACTCTTTTCTTTTCAATATTTGTATTTAAAAAGCAAACTAGGTACTACCGAAACCATGTGCGATGTCCGATGTTTCTAATTTATATAATATACTTTATATACTTTTGATTACTATGTACGACAACGGTGTTCGAAACTTAGAATTTACTTACTTAATTTATTTGGATATTTCCCGTTTGTCAATCTAAAACTTGGTAACCCTAGTCGTAATAAATAACCAAAGTTAAAAAACTTCCCTAAAAAACGAAATTCCACATCCAGCAAACCCTTACTACTACACCCCTTCACACAACACAATTTTACCATTTTTAAAGTGGATTATTTCACTTATATACAATAAAAGTACTTAAATGACTTCAACGCGAAAATGTATCGGCCATATTGTTTACATCGGTGACAAGGCAAGACAGGGACACCATCCACCTTTGTCGGTTTCTCGCTCGGAACGTTTTGTTTCTTTTCTTTTCTATTGAATCTATTGTACAAATTTAAACTCTAAGGTTTTGAGATAGGGTTTTTTTTTTATTTTGTTCGTACTCATTCCAGTTAGTATATAATTTCCTTGGTTTCACCAAAAAACATGCTACAGAAAACAGTAAATTGTTAAATAAGTGATGTATTAGCAACTTAAACAAACACGTGAACCACAATGTTTTTATGCGCCAATACAAGGCATTTTTAATAAATAAAAAGAGTTTTGTATTTCATGCATATTCCCTATTGCAACCACTAGTCTAGAACCTGCGAAACTGGATAAGTGAGCTAAATACATATTATGCAGAATCCAAATGTGTTTACATGAAATGCAGCGACAGGAAAACGATCATGAGTGGGGTCTTGTGACGTCACATTTGAGTAAAAAATGTACTCAAATGTGACGTCACACGAGTTTTCGACGCACTGCATCGTCTTAATGTTTTGTTTACGTGAAAAAAAATATGTGTCCAATATTTTTTGGAAATCTATTTGACGGACTAATTAGATTTTTTTGTCATCTACCCTATTAACATATTTGACTTCTTATCTCAAACTGCAGACATTAGATAAGAAATTTAGTGAAGAATACAATGCAGCTAGATTGATTAAAATGTATAACATCATTATCCTCAATGATTGCATGATACACGTATTCAATATTAAAATTAAGTAGCAATGATAATGAGCAGTAGATACCTCAATATAAAGTTGCTGGGGCATTCAAGGTGGTATTTATGTAAATAATAGGGCTAAAATAAAAATAAACAACAATGGATGTTGAAAAACTAACGAACGACACGTGAAATCATCTGTTCACTTCCTGCCTAGCTACAGAGTTAATCGAACTCGTCGTTGCGCTTGCCGTTCGCTACATGCGTTTTGCCACAGTAACGATACATTGCGGATGAGGATATAAAACAAATCAAATTTATTGGAATCCCATAACGTTCCTGAAATAATTTCTTGTACCTGTCATCTTAGTATAATATACTGAATTCACCCCCTCAGTCTGCGGAGGGCTGTCCCTTACACCCTGTATTCTTGGGTTGTCTCTCCAATTTCTCACTCCAACAGTTCCAAATATTCATGGCCCACTTTTATTACTTTGTCTTTTAAAAAAAAACTTATTCTTATCTAGCGAAGCTATACTCAAGACGACACATTCTACAATCAGCCTAGACTCAAGACCACACGCTCGACGATAATATTTATTTAGAGTGACATATCTCAATACTATTGTGACATAAGATATATTTAAATATGAACTATCTTAGAAATAGATTGTATTTTATCTTATAACATGTTGACAAGTGTTGATAAAGTAATTATTTGATTTAATTATGTAAATATAATCCCTGGCTTATCGTTAGGAAAATTGCTAATTACATGCCTACTAACCTAAATATTTTAGAAGTACATTGCGCTATCAAGAAAATATTCCAAGATGACATACAACATGTCAAAATAGAGTAACGCAGGTTTTGTAATCTATACAAATACCGTAATACGGGGCTATTTGGGTTTTGGGGGCTATTTGGGATGACCCAGAATTTCGAACAAAAATATCGATAACTGTCAGTTGGTGTATGGTAGAGGTTACTTTACAATGTCTAGAAACACTTTGATTGGCTGCTACTGAAAAAATCCTAATGGAAAAACCCAATAACCCCCTATCAGAAAACCAGCGCTGTGACGTTTTTTTAATGTTACAGCACCATGCTGAGATAGGGGCCTTTTGGCCGCGTACAGGACCAATTTCGTTTTCTTTTTATTTCTATTTTTTTTTCTCTATGTTTAATTTTTATTAGTTGAAAATTTCACTATTTAATTTTATGTGTTTTGTCCTGTGCGGACTAATAAATGTTTTTTCTTCTTTCAATTACATTTTGGTTTATATGGGACTAATAAATAGCCCCCAAAAACCCAAATAGCCCCGTTTTACTTCAAATAAAATTATGTAGGTAATTTATTAATTAAAATTAATTAGGTAGGTAAGTATGTAGGTATGTTTGTAATTTAAAATTAAAAAATAACAGCTTTTTACTGAATCCATATGACACTGAACAGGGTGGAAACTTTCCGGGGCAGTAAGGGGAAATCTTAACCGTTGCAGCTACACGGAAATGGTCTTAGGAGACTATCCATAATTTTTCATGAAATATTGATCCCCATTCACAGATAAAAAAAAATACAGTTAAGTACCAAAAAAATGGCCATTTTACACAAAACATTTTTTTGATGACAATAGGCATGACGACAGTATCAAAAAATTGCAAATCTATTTAGTCCGTCAGTTAGAGTATTGGAAATTAATGGACACGTATTTTTTGTTTTTGTAAATCAATGAATATTGACAAAGATTCCACTCCCGAGTTTTGATGCGTTTTATCGCGCTCGTGACGTCAGAACTTGCTAAAAATTATACCATGGTATTGAGAATTTTAAAAGCGTCGCATCTTCGTCAATTTTGGTTTACGTAACAAAAGAAAAAACACGGGTCAAAATTTTTTTCATAATCTAACTGACGGTTTAATTAGATTTTAATTGTTGTCTTTTGATCCTGTTTCTAAAACTGATTAAAATCTTTTATGACACCAACCAAAGTAATCACTTTGATGCACGTGCGAGTGGGTCTAAGTCTATGACAAAGACAAAATACACTAAAAAAAACACTTACTGTCAACCATTCAGCATGAAACTCTTCAAGCGGAGCACTATTGAACAGCAACTTCATCCAATTAGCAACAGAGAAGCCAATCTTGCTCAATTTACTCTCATACTCCTCCTGACTCTTAGCTTTCTCCAGGTCCTCAACATGCTTCTCAATTTCAGGGTCGTTTAGCGGTGGTAGGGCAGAAGGGGACGCCGTCGCCATCTTTGTTTTTTCAACGTAACTGTCACTTTTGTTTTTTTTTGTTGTTTTTTGCGCTGGACTGGTGAATTGTTTTTTTTTTTGTTAAATACACACAACCGTTATAGTACAAAAACGTGGTTTTGTTTAAAAAATGATCTAGTTTTTTATGAAGATTTATTTAGATAGAACTCCTCATGTCAGTTTTTAACCGATTAACATGATATAACATCACACCTGTAATCTCTGAAGGGTAAGGCAGAGGTGTATCTAATAGTACACCCACATTTCGCCAGTTATGTTTAAGTCCCATGTAATACGGGGCGAGCCTATGTTGTCGAATTTTTTAATGTATGCGTCTGTAACATAATAACTGTTGACGTACTCGTAGTATTTATTTTTAAATTTCGACCTACATCAGTAAATAAGCCTTGAATTTACACAAGAACTAAGATAATTTAGGTTCATTTGCATAAACCGGAAGCCTATCTTAACTAAGATAGTTAAAGTTTAAGCTGGTGACGTGTTTAAACGTTTAAACTGAACTTAAAAGAGTTTTAATTAAATATTATTTACAGAATAACGTTTTAAATGTCAAATTAAGATAAACACTACAATAATATTAATTTTGTCATAAATTATTTAAAACAAATAACATAACACACCAGGGGTTAGGCAGAGGTGTACAGTCGTGGACTTTTCCGCCTGATCAGTTAAAAAAATGTTCACTTAAATCATGCGGAGGCGCCGAGCCATGCCCCTTAAAGTTTAGGCCTATTAGGAAAGCGTCAACTTTGGCGCGCAAAATAACAATAACTCTCGATTGGCGTCCGTTGTCAGTGCCCTCGGCCGATCGGTATCTTTTCATTCATTATTTCTATACAAAGTCAACGGGGCGGTTGGAGCTTAGTGGTGATCAGGCGGGAGCGTCCTCGATACTACCTAATAGTAAACCCACATTTCGCCAGTTATGTTTAAGTCCCATATAATAAGGGGCGAGCCTATTTCTATCAACCGGGCACAAATCCTGCTAGCTGCTACTGAAAAAATCCTGATGGAAAAACAAAATAACACTGCCCGACCTGGGAATCAAACCCAGGACCGCATGCTCAGTTGTCGCGTTTGCGATCACTTTACCAACGAGGCAGTCAATAATCTAAGTAACAGCAAACAAACTATTGTTTGCTGTTTTGCAATAAACCTTTCACAACAATACCCAAATAATTACATGCATGAAAAATATCAATTCATGATACATAAGTCAAAGAGCGTAATACATAAACATTACCGTATTTATATTACTTAGGACCTATGAACCTCAATAAATAAATATTATATTTAATATGTATAATGGACTGATCGATATACAGGGTGTAAACCACCTCACCACAAAGCCGTCAACCAAGCATTCTGTACATCAAACTAAGTAACTTTACGCAAAAATCCCTAACTAGAAGGTTCCCAGGTATGGTGTAGAACAAAAAAATGATCGCATTGACGAGGAGAATAAGTGCCTTTCGGCTTCGTTAAGAGGTGTTTTACACCCTTTATTGAAAGACAAGAAACGGTTCACTCGGTAAGCGGGTCAAGGTCGGACTGGGCAATGAGTCATTGTTGATTATATTAAGCGCAGGCCACACCGCGAGCTAGCGAGCGAGCGTGCGAGCGAGTTGGGGGCGAAGCGAGGCTAGGGAAACTATATAAACTAAGCGAAGCTTTGGCGAGCTAAACTCACTCCGATCCAGCCTGTCCCCTTGCTGTCCTCTCCCAGCGACGCCCTAAGCCGAGGCCCGTACCCCGCAGGGGTGCCCTTAGCGTGTAGTCGTTTAGTTTGTAAGTTTTTTGGCCCTGGCTGGAGGCCTTACACTTAAGGCATCCACAGGATTGTCCGGTTAAGCAGACGACAACCTCTCAGGTTG
Organism: Xestia rhomboidea; assembly: GCA_963853795.1. Taxonomy (NCBI): domain Eukaryota; kingdom Metazoa; phylum Arthropoda; class Insecta; order Lepidoptera; family Noctuidae; genus Xestia; species Xestia rhomboidea. Next base: position 3,354,307 of record OY970783.1, read on the forward strand.
AACTGCGAGATTGCAAATGAAAAAAAAATCGTGATTTAAACTATGTGGGTTCACACCGAAAACTAGGGAATCCGGACGGACGAGCGAACGAAAATCGTCAAAGACAACCCCAACGAGCATCGTTTCACCTCTTTTTATACTTCGGTTCACACCGCGAACTTCACAGATAAGTACGCATACAAATGTCTCCGAAAATATACTTCCTGTAAATCCAAAATGATATTCTCGAAAACTACGCACTTTATAACACCCTGTACCTCTGGCTTACACTACCCAGGTAAAAGCTAATCCGTACGGTAGTGCATTAAGTATGATTAATCCCGGTTTAGTACACTTTCGTTTACTTCCCTGGTATATTGCAAAGAATTCCATTTAGACAAATTAATATCATTTTACAATTTATCTAACTATTTTTTTTCAATTTAGTATTAAAACAATTTTAATCACGTCACTAAAACGGTTGTTTTTTTATTTTACAATTTATCTAACAAATCTTCATAAAATATATTTTTTATCAATTTAGTTTTAAAACAATTTTAATCACGTCACTAAAACGGTTGTTTTTTTTATTTTTTTGTTAACATAATAGAAAGAAATATCACGTGTTTATACACAAACGGTTGTTTGAAGCGTGATCACTGCGTCAAATACCACGATAAACTGCCACACAATAATCTTTGTAGTGTATGTACGTTTTATGCGTTATCTCTATAAGTATGTCTCTATGTATGCTCGTGAGGAAAAGTGATTTGGAAATATATATTGTTTACACATAACATGACATTACGTACGGGCAAGAGTACGGAGTAGCCATAGTGTACTCATATTTTGTACGGTTTATTTTTTAGTTTAAATTCTATGTTATAGGGGGTGAGAAAATTGCCATCAATTGGGCACAAAAGAGGCTGCTACTGAGAAATAACTAATGCGAGAAGCTTGTATAACACTTTGCCTGACCAAGGCATCGAGTTCAAAACTTCAGCACTTGCGACTTCTATACCAGTGGACAGTCAATGTTTATTTTTATTGGAACGAAGTTCCTTATCGCGCGTTGCGAAAGGGGGCTAGACGGAAAAAATTAAGACAAAAAGTTGTAACGACACTTTTTGCTATAGTAAGCTATTGTAAGCCGTGCGGCGCACATAGGCGAAATATCGCTTAAAGTTGGAAAATAATCAAATTTACAAATTACACGTAATCTGGTTTCTATTGTTTGTTCGAGATTCTCAGTACAATGGTCTGGCTACCTGCGCAAGCGCCGCGCTCCCCCGGCTCCCCACTTACGTACTATTGTATTTCTATGTTATTTGGTATTTCTTCGAACAGTAATCGCTATTTAAAGAGTTATCAAACATCTCATAAAGTAAATGTACCAACTCAAGTGGACTCAAGCCCTCAAATGTACCTAAAACTCATTTTTAGGTACATTACACTTTCTTCTTCTAGAAACACCTAGAAAGAGCTGCTCGTTTTTGCGCATCTTGAACAAACTTTGTCAATTTTAGCCTTAAGGTAGAATTTCATAAATTCATAATTATTTTTTCTTTTTCCCAGGATCAAACTCTGAAGAGATTTATATTAGTAGAAGAACTCTTATTGAATATTATACAGAGTAAACTTCTAGAAAATACTCAGAAAAAATGCAATTTCTTTAATCCATGACGATGAATAAATTATTTGTTTTTTCTATTCTATTTTATTTCAATTAATAACCCTAATAGTACCTATTAGTTTTAGTTTTACTATATAATTTAGTAGATAAATCAGTTCAAAAAATTGCAAAATAGATTTTTGCCAACTTTTTGAGATATTCGGCGTGCGCATGTTTCTCTGTCTGTCTCTCTCTCTTTCTTATAGAAAGCAAGCCAGGTTTTTTTTTTTTTTTCTTCGATCCATCCGGGTGTCCCTTGACACCTCTCAAGTTTATTATTATCAGTAGGTATTTAGCATCGGTCTCTGTTCCGGTATGACCTTATTTCTATTTTGATAAACGTATTATCTCTTGACCTCTTGCACGCTTGCAATTTACGTCTCTTTAAACCTATCACAGCGAATTATAGCACAGTATAGTCATAACGTCGAATTTTGGCTCGCCCCATATTACGTGGGACTTAAACATAACTGATGACGTGGGTGTACTATAGACACCTCTGCCTAACCCTTCAGCAATTACAGGCGTGATGTTATAAGTTATAAACCAACTTTGTACCGGACACCTAGCAGATCAATGACCGTCGCGAGCTAAAAGTGCACCTCATGGCATTTATTTACATCATTTGCATACAGGTAAGTCTTGCAGGGCAAAGCCCGCTTTGCATACAGAGGAAGGACGAATGTTGCTAGCTGTGTGTTGGCGATTTTAGACCTAGAAGTCTTGGTGCCTAGGTTTCTTTATATTTGCACAGTCAACTGATTTCTTGATCTATGGTTACGTGGTATGGCGTACATTCTATGCAAGGTGTAATATAATAAACGCAAGACCTCTCGTGTAGTGTCTCAGACCATGAAACTGAACCACTTTTGTTCTACTTTTGGAAATTAATAACTTTTTTTTTTAGTTTTACCGTACATGTTAATCAGCTGATCGCGTCAGTTCCTAAATAAATTCCATTTTGTTTTGCGAATTTCAAGAACTCGTAGTGTTCAATTTCATGGTCCGCGAGACCACACGAGATACATCTTGTATAATGTGTTAATTTTAGAGTATTGGAAGTGGAGTTAACTATCAATTTAAACACTGTTTTATATTTATTTAAATTAAATGTGCGTATGAGCGTGTAATTATTTAAATTAAATACTAATAATGTATGAATGAATGGCTCAACAATGTTTACGGAGCGTCTCATAAATATATTCATATTATTTGCATGAAATATGTGTTTTTGTCCATTCAACTGGGTTATTTAATATCATAAATTGGCACGAGTTGACGATTTTCACAATATTATAGTTTGTATGTTTTATCAAAGTGTTCTTCAGGAAAACATTATATTTCCTGCCCCCAATATCATATCGCTGAATATCAATACGTTTTAAATTATGTAAATCAATGATTATGTCACCAACAATAAATAATTGTTAAAACAATTCAAGTCCAGTCACTTTCGGCCGAAAGAAATAACCTACCACAATATTATAACAAAAAAACACTTTATCAACAACTGTACCGATATACACAAAAATCACAAGATTATCAAATTGATTAATATTTTACTGTACGACGTACAGATTTTTGTGATTTTTTCAGGTTTCTTTCACTCGTTTTCCTTTACGTAATAACTAAAATGACACCGTATTCGGTCGAGGTAAAGTGCGCGACTGCGAACCTGCGCGTAGTTATTCGAATTATAAGCTAATTGTTATACACTGGAGTGTAAAATGAATGGGACAGCTTTGGGTTCGACAGGAAAAACGTGTTTTTGTTTACGATTTTACCTGCCAGTCCCTAAATTAACACGTGAGCAAAATAAACAAAAGTCTGGCTGAGGAAAATCATAACATCAATAAATTACAATCATTATATTGTTTCGCGTCAGACTCACGCACAAATATATCTTATCAAATGCGTTATCAGTCCACGTGGTTATTTAGATCAGTGCTCTTGGAATGTGTATTGAAAGAAGTTTCTCTTTTGCCTTTTTAGGGTTGCGTACAAAAAATGAAACCTATATCAACCACAACTAGTGTCAAAGCGGAATAAAACATTTACGCGTGAAATATTCATCATCTGCCTCGCGTTTTCGGGTTTTCGAGTCGGCTTCCAGTCTAACGGGATGCAGCTGAATACCAGTATTTTTACATGGAGCGACTGCCTATTTGACCTCCACAACCCAGTTAGTGCTGACTAATACATACCCTTTGGTAAGAGACGTGAAATATTACGATGTAGTAATTAAAGACATGTTCTTTGTTATTGAATCTTGCTATTTTATATCTGTGGCTATTAGGATGAGTAACAAATACAGAGATACCGGTTATCAGGAATTAGCGGTCGGATTCATTTAATCTCGAAATGCATTGAAAATTAACAAAAAGTGGAAACGCTCATTATGATAAATACTATTTAAAGTCGACGAAATGTAAGAAATCCGTTTTGACAGCCGTCAAATCTATAACACATTGACACCGCTATCGGAAATTGAACTTAATTACTGTTACGCTAGAAAATATCAAAACGGGCCTTTTATTTTTTGAATACTTTACTAGCTTTCGACTGCGGCTTTGCTCGGGTTATGATCGGTATTTAGCCAACGGGGTCGTTTTAAATATAGCCTATTATGACAACCGGGGATAATGTAGATCCCCATTACCGAAACAATTTTCGGAATCAGATTAATAGGCGAGACGACAAAAAAAATCTAATTAGTCCGTCAGTTAGATTATCAAAAAATATTTGACCCGTGTTTCTTATTTTGTTACGTAAACCAAAATTGACGAAGATATGACGCTTTTAAAATTCTCAATACGTCACGCCGTGGTATAATTTTTACCTATTTCTGACGTCACGAGCCCCCACTCCGAGTTTTGATGCGTTTTATCTTTTGTCAACATTCATTTACAAAAACAAAAAACACGTGTCCATTAATTTCCAATACTCTAACTGGACTAAATAGATTTGCAATTTTTAGATACTGTCGTCATGCCTATTGTCCCTAAGATTACCCTCTACATCATTACTATCTCGCTAGTCTAGTGTTCACAGCAAGCGTTACTGCTGAGAAAGAGGTTCTGGATTCGATACCCAGGTTGGGCAGTTTTGTTGGGTTCTATCAGGATTTTCTCAGTCTAGATTTGCGCCCGTTTGATTACTAGGCTCGCTTTCTATTACATGGGACTAAAAACATAACTGGCGAAATGTGGGTGTACTATTAGGTACACCTCTGTCTAACCCTTCAGGGATTACAGGCGTGACGTTTTATCATGCTAATCGGTTAAAAACTGACATGAGGAGTTCTATCTAAATAAATCTTCATAAAAAACTAGATATTTTTTTAAACAAAACCACGTTTTTGTACTATAACGGTTGTGTGTATATAACAAAAAAAAAAAAAACACCAGTCCAGCGCAAAAAACAAAAAATAAAAATACAAAAGTGACAGTTACGTTAAAAAAACAAAGATGGCGACGGCGTCCCCTTCTGCTCTACCACCGCTAAACGACCCTGAAATTGAGAAGCATGTTGAGGACCTGGAGAAAGCTAAGAGTCGGGAGGAGTATGAGAGTAAATTGAGCAAGATTGGCTTCTCTGTTGCTAATTGGATGAAGTTGCTGTTCAATAGTGGTCCGCTTGAGGAGTTTCATGCTGAATGGTTGACAGTCAGTGTTTTTTTTAGTGTATTGTCTTTGTCATAGACTTCGACCCACTTGCACGTGCATCAAAGTGATTACTTTGGTTGGTCTCATAAAAGTATTTGATCAGTATTAGAAACAGGATCAAAATTGTCATAAAAAAAAATGTTTTGTGTAAAATGGCAATTTTGGGAATAAAAACATAACTGGCGAAATGTGGGTGTGCTATTAGGTACACCTCTGTCTAACCGTTCGGGGATTACAGGCGTCATGTTGTGCTTCTGATAGCCATTTTATAGTATGTTAAATATTTTTAAACTCAAATTACTAAAAAAAATAAAAAGACGATTCGCAATAATAATAATATATGTGTGCCAAATAATTTTGCACGGCAGTGTATATTGTTTGTGAACTGTTTTGACCTTCACAATGAGCAATCGAAGACATTATATTGGCATACGTAAGTACAAAGAATAAAGTACTTAGTTACTATGTAGTTAGAATTACAGTGAAACATGGATATTTTGGCGCTTGTATGACGTTTACAGAGAATATAGAGATAAACAGGATGACGATTTTAGTTTAGTTTTTTTAGAGTTCCGTACTCAAAGGTAAACGTAAAAACGAGACCCTAATACTAAGACTCTAATGTCCGTCTGTCTGTCTGTCGGTCACTATATCACTGTCACTGTATCTCATGAACCGTGATAGCTAGACAGTTGAAATGTTCACAGATGATGCATTTCTGTAGCTGCTATAAAAACAAGTAATAAAGATTTCGGGGGCAACCCTCCTACGATAGTACGGATCCCTTCATTGCGCGAGTCCGACGTGCACTTGTCGGTTTTTTAATATGGTTTAAATTGCTACGATTCAGCTGCTTTTTTTAATAACCGACGAAATTAATGTTAATATAGAGGGTGTAAACAACCTCATCACGAAGCCGTCAACCAAGCATTACATCAAACTAAGTAACTTTACGCAAAAATGAATGCTGGGAAACGACTTCTTTTTATTGGGGTGAAAAATCATGTTTTGTGGTAGAACTCATGTAACGCACTCAAAACATTGTGCTGATGGGTGAATTGAATAGGAAGGGGGTCGTGGAGGTGTTTAAAGTAAAAATCTTACATTAAAAACTGAATTTAAAATTAAAAAACTTGTCAAATAGTTGTAACTTTGACCCCCAATATCTCCGTAACTAGAAGGTTCCCAGGTATGGTGTAGAACAAAAAAATGATCGCAATGACGGGGAGAACAAGTGCCTTTCGGCTTCGTTAAGAGGTTTTTTACACCCTTTATATGTGGGTAGGTTCACAATGATATACTGAATACGTGGTAACAGTTATAGCGTCGATGTCCTTACCACCCTGTATACAATACTAGCACATCGCCCGCGACTTTGTCCGCGAAAATTGTGATAGCTCCGTTAATAAATAAATAAATATTGCTGGACATTAACACACAGCGCCATCTAGTGCCACACTAAGCAACGAGGCTTGTGTCGTGGACACCAGATAGTTGATATACTACATAGATGGTTTTTGTTTGCAAATACATACTTATTATTCATATAGACATACATGACTCTGAAACAAATGTCCATGCTCATCACACTAACATTTGCTCCTACCGGGATTCGAACCCGGGACCCAACGAACGTAAGGCAGCCTCTCTACCGCTGTGCCATTCGGGTCGTATTTTACATGATATCAATATAATGTATAGCCTATGTTACTCAGTAAAGACGTAGCTTTCTAATGGTAAAATAATTTTTAAAATTGGTTGAGGAGTTCTTGAGTTAAATCGTAACAAACAAACAAACAAAAAATCAAATCTTTCCTCTGTATAATATTAGTTTAGATTCTTTCTACGCAAAGATCACATTACACGAATGTGGCCTTAAAAGCTACTTATCAAGTCGCAGTTCCCAGATTAGTATAATTTGTCAAGATATCGAATTTCATACAGTAAATTGTTTAATTGGCTTAACGTCAGTGTCGTATGACTTTTGGTTTATGGATATCCTGAGTCGAGAAACTGTAAAACAATTTTGTTACCGTTATTTATTTATTTACTCATTAATATAGGTTCACTAACAGCTTCTGTGTTTGTGTGCATTTAGGTATACATAGGTTTTACAGTCTAGGACTTACACAGTCGCCAATTACAGGTTAACCAGCATTCACAAAAATAAGTGTTAACTTAAGGGAAAAAAATAAAATTAAATTAAAATAATGGCTATATACATAAAATACATAGACCCTACATTTAGGAGATTACTTACAATTAAATTTAAAAGACAAGATATGAATATTAGTGTTAAGACAGATAAAAATGAGAACAGAACTATGAATAAAATTTAATTATAATTACACTACTTTACTCCAACTACCCTTATGGTCTTGTGGCCGGAAAGGCGACTGCTGAGCGTGGGATCGAGTTTGATTCTTAAGTCGGGCAGTGTTATTGGGTCGTTTTTGTTGGCGGTCTGAAATGCTTAGCCTTTGCACCTTCGTACCTATATTTAGAAAAAGTTACGTTTCCTACACAAAACTCGTCCAAAATCAGTCCCTAAATTATGATACCACTCAGATCCAGCCTGTCCCCTTGCTATCCTCTCCCAGTGACGCCCTAAGCCGAGGCTCGTTCGCAGAGGTGCCCTAAGGCTAGGGTATCTGCTAAATTAGCAACTCTATTTGTAGTGGTTCAAACTTCGTTTTAAATACTGTTAGAATAAATATGTACACTTTGTGAAAAAAAAAGTGACAAATATTTTGTGTGAAAAAAAATTACTAAAACAGAATGCCGTTCAAGAGTAGTTACGAAATTTCAAAGAAAAAATGCTTCACTTTGAATATTTTTTTAACATAGTAATAATAAAGTTAGAATTATTTCAATTGTACCAATTAATCTTTAGAGTCTAATAAGCTACATTTTTTTTTTTTGCACATTTATATTCACTCGTCAAAGAGGAGTTTCATGGAGAAAACCCCTCGTTAGCCGATACCACCCCCTTAACGTGTAGTCGCTTAGTTTGTTGTAAGTTTTGTGCCCTGGGTGGAGACCTTACACTCAAGGCATTTGAAATTAATTGACTGAGGCCCTTTGAAAATCGGACATAAGTCACTATTTAATAAATTGTAAGTTTCGAGATGAATAACTCCATTATATGTTATATGTCCATTATATTATTACGTTGTATGTGTTATGTTATTTAAAATAGTTACATATAAGATAGTTTAATTAAGGACCACGCTAACGCATTAGGATTTCCCTGTAACATTAGTAGTGTTTGTGATAAATAAATTATTATTTCAGAATCGTCTCTCAATAACGCACACGTCCGAACAAACACAAGGACGATTCATTAACATGAAATTAAAGTCAATTGCCGATCAGCGGCGCCTTTGTACTAATCAAGACGTTAATTAATGCAGATTGGACTACCATACGGCAAATAATAACTGTCATGACTGTTCACTTAAGGCGACTACGGGAGCTAAATTAGCAACTCTATTTGTGGTGGTTCAAACTTCGTTTGAAATACTGTTAGAATAAAGTTCTAATCAGCTTGCACTACAAAGTGGTCATTACGTCAGTCACTGCGGGCCGAATAGTGCGAAATGAGTGGTTTTTTGCGATTTACAAAAAATCTATTGATTGGACTAAAAAAATAAAACACTATCATACTAATATGTTGCTTGTAGGATTATTTGCCATAAAATCAGAATGATCGCATGTATTTGAGTACGGTTTTTACTCGTTAAAAGAATTTTTTAGAGACAATTCGTGATTTTTTTTATCAAGTAAAATTAGTTGTATTATGTTTTCAAAACACTGTCATACTAGTATATATCCTGAAGAATATCATATATTTTTCTGGTTTTGTTTATTGCAGTGAATCATATGCTTTTTTACATTATAAAACTCGCGTTTAGCTCCTGTAATCCCTTTAAGGGGATGTCAACACCAAAATGCGCGCACACTGTCTATTTGTATCGGAGTAAACGAGAGCGAGAGAGTTACTGGGCGACCAGGTTTTAGAAGAAAATAATGAATAAATATTGAAATAAAAAAAAGTGTGGTTTATTTGTGAAATATGACTCGTTAGCGGTTTAGGTATGAATATGTTGACTTCCTGTTTTTAATTGCAGACCCTTACATCAAAAAAATAAAGACATAAGGATGATTTTAAGATCACTCATTGCAATTATTTTCTATCGAGCTGATTCCAAGTCCATTTATGTATCGAGTCCGTCCACGGTCTTTGAAATATGATGAATATTAACATACAGGGTGTAAACAACCTCATCACGAAGCCGTCAACCAAGCATTCTGTACATCAAACTAAGTAACTTTACGCAAAAAACATTGCTGGGAAACGACTTTTTTTTTGGGGTGAAAAATCATGTTTTGTCGTAGAACTCAATGTAACGCACTCAAAACATTGTGCTGATGGATGGATTGAATAGTACGGGAGTCGTGAAGGTGTTTAAAAATCTTACATTAAAAACTCAACTCAAAAATCTCATTTAAAAAATCTTGTCGAAAAGTTGGAACTTTGACCACCAATATCTCCGTAACTAGAAGGTTCCCAGGTATGGTGTAGAACAAAAAAATGATCGCAATGACGAGGAGAACAAGTGCCTTTCGGCTTCGTTAAGAGGTGTTTTACACCCTTTATATTTTTTTGATGTGCTAGGACAAATAGTTTTTCTTAAAAAACTGTTTAAATAACATCAATTAGGTGTTGTCAGCCCCTTAAGAGTAAGAAGTCGAATGGTGATGAGGAGCTCGTGGCTAAATACTAACAGCTGCACGGGTCGATCTTCAAGGTCGGTCTGTGAATGGGTGACCATCATTACGTACCGAGTAGGTGTACCCCAGTAGCATGGGGGGCATCCTTTAATTACGTGAAGTTTTTAGGCAACTTTTTTAGCGCCACTCCCCTCGCCCTCAGTGATACGTCTGCGTCGTGAGATTTAAGGATATTTAAGGCCCCTTCGAGCATCACGAGTATTTTTTATTGCAAACATCACATCATTTAGAATCCAATCCAACAAAAGATCTGTTTTCGTTTTTTTTTTTACACAAATTCCTTGCCTTGCTCGGGTTTAATTCGTCGTCGTCGTCGTTTTTAGGGTTCCGTACCCAAAGGGTAAAAACGGGACCCTATTACTAAGACTCCACTGTCCGTCCGTCTGTCGGTCACCAGGCTGTATCTCATGAACCGTGACCGACAACCGACAGTTGAAATTTTCACAGATGATGTATTTCGGTTGCCGCTATAACAACAAATAATAAAAACAGAATAAAATAAATATTTAAGGGGCGCTCCCATTCAGCAAACGTGCTTTTTTTGCTCGATATTAATAACGACAACAGGTAGACGCTTGAAATATTCACAGAATATTTAGTTGTATATTCACTTTAAAAATAAATATGTAGTTAAATTAAAATAAAATAAATTAAGGGGGGCTCCCATACAACTAAGGTGATTTTTTTGCCGTTTTGTCTAATGTTGTATAGATAATGGTACGGAACCCTTCGTGCGCGAGTCCGACTCGCACTTGGCCGGTTTTTTTTTAATGTTGTGTATGTAATATTGTGGCTGAATGAGTGTATTATTTCTATTAAGAGTCAGTGTGATACTCGATTTTTTAAATTTTTTCTGTCGTAAAAATACAAGTGATTGTCACATTATCCCCTCCCCCCCCCCCCTCCATGGTGATAAACCATGTTGTTTCTGACCCTCTCCATCCGTCGCGTGATTAAAGGACGACCCATTCCTTGAGTTATAAGTCGAGCTACACGATAACTGACAAATGCTTGCACTGACTGGACAGGTCCACTCAAATCTGTGTGGTTCTTTCTTCAAAAGACCATCTCAGACACTAATCTGCATAGTCCTCATGTGAGTTGAGCAAGATTATGTCTGGACTTCAAAAGAGACTCCTGTTGAGACCTCTTAGTTTGTTTCGGCTGTTTCTTCTCAGAGTTTCTTTCTTTATCGTGTGGTTAGTCCCTAACCTGGTGTCAGAGTTTTTAATGGGCCTCTGAATTGGCTTAACATTCCGTCGACAAATATCTCTCAGGCATGTTGGTTTCCTCACGATGTTTTCCTTCACCGAAGCAAGTGATAACTATACAATACGCAGATGAATCCGAAAAATCCGAGGTGCGTTTCTTGGGTTCGAACTCGAGACCTATGACTTGGCAGTCCGACGGTCACACCACTAGACTATCACTGCTTATTCTCAGAGTAGTCAGGTACGAAACACCGGCCCCATCTAGTTTTTTTTTTTTAAATTACCGGAATACAGAGTTCGTAAACAGCATAATCCAAAAATATGCAGAAGCTCATGAACATCGGCTTCATCATCATGTTAGTGTCGAAGCCATCCAGCTCCTCGATAACACGGACATAGTAAGAAGGCTCAAAATGACTAAATCTTTTGAGTTAGTGTAGTGTAATATAATTGTGACTTTACCGCGAGTGTAATATAGTACCTAGCGTCTATTAAGGTGAAGTCACTTTGTTCTTGTGTCCATATAAATAGCTTTATATGGACACAAGAACAAAGTGACTTCGCCTTAAAGACGCTAAGTGAACGCAATGGACGTGCTCTTAAAAATAATTTTACTTTTAGCAAATTAAGTTAGATTAAAATTGCTTATTAGCCTTATTAGGCTAGATTGTAATATAAAAAAATGAAAAATTACGTGTTTTTACACGTAACTTAAAAAAAACTGTGTTTGTAAAAACCTATTTGCAAAATAAACATCATTTATCACTAGACTAAGACAGTATCAGCGCGAGTCAGTAGCATAGAATATTGTCTCTTACCTGCTCTTGCGTCAGTATGATCTGCTCTCCAGGCCTCCTGGGTCGTGGACTGGACTCGGGCGTCTCCACCGGCGAGAACCACCTGACCGTGGACTCGGCGTAGTTGGAGTGGCTGGCCTGCGGCTGGAGGAGGGGCGTGCGTTCCGATGCGCCGTGGTGGACTGGGGAGACATTGTACATTGTAATATCGCGACTGTGGAAGTGAAGGCAGTTAGAGATGTCTGTGTTTACATGTAACACAATTTTTTTTAACCGACTACTGCGAAGCCAAAAGGAAGTGTTATGATTTTAGCAGTCTATGTATGTTTGTATTTACATATGTTCCTCCGTAGCGCCTAAACTATTCATCTGATTTTGATGAATAAGGTGTCAATCGATTTGTTATTATGGCCCGGGTAACATAGGCTACATTTTAACCGATTTCAACAATAGGAGGAATCTCTTTTACCTTGTAAACCCCGTAATAATCAGAGCGTGAATTTTCAGCAGTCGGGTTTTTTGGTAGTTTAAAGAAAAGTTAGTAAAATTCTTGTTGGAAGTCTGTTGTATTTTTGTTCTAAGTTTTTTTTTTTCAACACTCAGTTGTGGTATCTCACACAAATTCTTGTCGAGTGTTCATTTTCCATTGTTACTGAAAGTTCTTAGCAGATCATGAACATTTATACATAATAGGCGAGATGACAAAAAAAAATCTAATTAGTCCGTCAGTTAGATTATCAAAAAATATTTGACCCGTGTTTTTTCTTTTGTTACGTAAACCAAAATTGACGAAGATTCGACGCTTTTAAAATTCTCAATACGTCACGCCTAGGTATAATTTTTAGCTAGTTCTGACGTCACGAGCCCCCACTCCCGAGTTTTGATGCGTTTTATCTTTGTCAATATTCATTGATTTACAAAAACAAAAAATACGTGTCCATTAATTTCCAATACTCTAAACTGTTGGACTAAATAGATTTGCAATTTAATGATGGTGGAAACTAGCCTATGGAATTAGCTAGGGAAACTCCACAGATGATTATTGCTCTATTTAATTAGCTAGGGAAACTCCACAGATGATTATTGCTCTATTTAATTAGCTAGGGAAACTCCACAGATGATTATTGCTATATTTAATTAGCTAGGGAAACTCCACAGATGATTATTGCTCTATTTAATTAGCTAGGGAAACTCCACAGATGATTATTGCTCTATTTAATTAGCTAGGGAAACTCCACAGATGATTATTGCTCTATTTAATTAGCTAGGGAAACTCCACAGATGATTATTGCTCTATTTAATCTCCACCTGCTTAGGTGGAGATAATGACTCTGCCCTTTTTTTTTCGGATGGGAAATCATCAAATAACTCCTCCCGCTCTGGGCGGAGCAGGAGGGAGTGTCAGACTTTTACTGACTAAAACCCATCCATGTTCCTTCCTCGCCCTTTGTGTGCCGGGGCCACGGTATCTCTTTCGAATAGTCCCGCAGCCCCGGCAGGAATGACTCTGCCCTGGAGTGTAAATGGGGCACTTAATATCGTGTCCTGTTGTTTGTTCACTACAGGAACTGATGGACGATACTGAAAGCGCCAAACTAGTCGCTCAGTTCTGGGCCGACACCATTTAGTTTGCCATCGACACGCTAAGAAGAAGTAACCACGGACACAGACGGAAAATTTTAACAAAAAAACTTGTATTTAAAAAAAAAAATCTAGTGAAAAAGATGGAACTTTGACCCCCAATATCTCAGGTATGGTGTAGAACAAAAAAATGATCGCAATGACGGGGAGAACAAGTGGCTTTCGGCTTCGTTAAGAGTCGTTTTTACACCCGTTATTTTTTTTAAACTTGAACTACTTTTGCACAGTATGTACCGATATAAGAGCAGCTTAAATATTATCTTCACAGGAGATTGAGCAACGTGTCATATCAGTTCTGCTCATGCGCAGGTGTCAATGACATCTTATCATAGAGCTAAGTGGGACACGTTATCAAGATTCTATCTACTATCTTGTGTGCAATACGGCTTGTTTATTTACCTTTTTTTTTGTCTGCGCGTTATACAAATGCATTTTGAAAGAATAGTGCTAAAACTTTTACATCGCCTGTGTAATTTATTTCTTTATCTTTCGTCTATCATCATCCGCCTAGCCTTTTCCCAACTATGTTGGGGTCGGCTTCCAGTCTAACCGGATGCAGCTGAATATCAGTTATTTTACATGGAGCGACTCTGCCACAACCCAGTTAGTACTGGGTAATACCCCTTGGTAAGGCTGGTTGTCAGACTTTCAGGCCACTGACTACCTGTAACGACTGTCAAAGATCTACAAATGACAGCCGGGACCAACGGCTTAACGTGCTTTCCGAGGCACGGAGGAAACTCGGTATGTAATGGGTGGTCACCCATCCACAGACCAACCTAAAGATCGACCTGAGCGGCTGTTATTATTTAGCCACGAGCTCCTCTCATCAAATAATAGTGCTAAACCTTTTACATCCCCTGTTCATTTATATTTTTATCCTTCGGCCACAAAATTAAAATTCGCAAAACTAATAAATAAATAAATAATAAATAAATATTGCTGGGCATTACACACAGCGCCATCTAGTGCCACACTAAGCAACGAGGCGATATACTACATATATACTTTTTGTTTGTAAATACATACTTACATATAAACATCATGGATGTTTATATATAAGCAATAATGTTTAAAAACATCAATGTTAATGTATAATAAGTATACTAGATTAGACTCTGAAACAAATGTCCATGCTTATCACACAAACATTTGCTCCTACCGGGATTCGAACCCGGGACCCTAAGAACGTAAGGCAGCCTCACTACCGCTGCGCCATTCGGGTCGCCAAATAAAAACCGATAAGGTCTCATTTCTGGAAAAAATCGTTTCCTCTATTTTCCCTCGAGCAGAGCTCGGTCGCCCAGGTCATCATCATCATCATCATCTATCTAGCCTTTTCCCAACTATGTTGGGCATTGTTGGGGTCGGCTTCCAGTCTAACCGGATGCAGCTGAATACCAGTATTTTACATGGAGCGACTGTCTATCTGACCTGCACAACCTAGTAGTACTGGTCTGGTCTGATACTCGGTCGCCCAGGTACAGTACTAAAATAATGCAGTTGGAATGTAAGCGAGAACATGTATTTCAACAACAATGTGAAGTTTGTTCTTGGGATAATGGTAGATAACACATTCACTCAGATCAACAAAAAAAGGAAGATGGCGCGCTGCGAACATCAAAAGTGATACCAGTGGACACCAGATAGTTGATATACTACATATACAAGGTGGAATATTTCAATGCCACCTGGAGGGAAAGTACTCGAAATACTGGAGATAGCATATTTTACTCAAAGAAAACATTCTTTTATTTTTAAAAAGAAACCAATCTGCATTCACAGATTTTCGAAAATTCGTTTTGAGTAAAATTTGCTATCTCCAGTATTTCGAGTACTTTCTCTACAGGTGGCATTGAAAAATTCCACCCTGTATATGTAGTATATCAACTATCTGGTGTCCACGACACAAGCCTCGTTGCTTAGTGTGGCACTATATGGCGCTGTGTGTTAATGTCCAGCGATATATATATTTTTTTATTTTTTATTATGCCTTCATGTGTAGTGAAAAGTTGTAAAAACAATAGTAAATCACATAAAAAGTCTCACGGAATCACTTTTCACTTTTAAGTACTTGAAATAACATCTTTTTTTAAAATAAATAAACAGGTTTTAGGTTACTGGAACAAAACACTTTAATGAACGAACGCAGTGACATAAGTGCGAGAGTTGCCATAATATGATTTAAAATTTTCCCATTCGAAATGTGATTTCTTACATCGCGTTTTATTCCAAGAAAAATTTTAGATTTATATATAATAAAAATAAGAAAATATTATTTATATATATCTAAAATTTTAGATTTCAATCCAAAATCGATCCAAAATGGCTGCCATTTAAAACCAGCGTGAATAGATAGAATAAACAATTGAGGTAAAATACCATACTCAACATTATGTTACAATATTATCTTACCCATACAATATTATTCCCGAAATTATAAGAAAATAAAATAAAAAATGGCAACCCTTCGATACACACATAGATAAATTCAATTCAATTCAATCATTTATTGCATCAAATATGGTAGGTACATGAAGTTCTTATTTAAAATATTTAGTAACACACATTTGGCCAATATATAGCATGCAATAGTACAGGGTTCTACAGTTGAGATATTAATTACTATGTAACTACATTTTTCAGTTTATGACTACTTTACAGTTAAATATGTCTGTGCTTAATAGTATAAAATTTACAGGGACACTTTTGAAAGAACTCATCTATCGAATAAAAACACTCTTCCAACAACCACGTCCGCAACGCAACACAAAACGATAAAAAAGTCACTTGATGTTTGCGGCGCTGCATCTTCCTTTTTTTGTTGATCTGAGCACATTCATGGTACGGACCCTCTCCATGCGAGTTTCAAACTCGAACTTATCCAGTTTATAATATACTAGCGACCCGCCCCGGCTTCGCACGGGTGCAACATATACATATAAACCTTCCTCTTGAATCACTCTATCTATTGCTGAATCGAAATTGCATTAAAATCCGTTGCGTAGTTTAAAAGATCTAAGCGTACAGACAGCGGGAGAGACTTTGTTTTATCTAAACTAATATTATAAAGAGGAAAGATTTGATTTTTTGTTTGTTTGTTTGTGAGTTGGGTGTGTGCCATTAGAGAGCTACATCTTTACAGAGTAACATAGGCTATAAATTATATTGATATCATGCAAATTAGCCGAGAAATCACAATTTTCGCGGACGAATTCACGGGCGAAATGCTAAAGAAATCATCTACAATATATACATACCTATAGACTCCAATATAGACTTAGCCTGTAGCTCTTGCGGCAGCACCCGGAAGTCCAAGAACCAGGCTTCGCTCCACGAGAGAGTGAACGACGTCAGGATCAGGAACACCTCGTACACGGGCTGCACTGCGTTGGGCCACTGTAGGGCAAACGTCGGGTTAGTTGGGCACAAGCACATGAGAGACGGCTTCTAGCCTAACTGGATGGATACAGCTATAGTACATTTTGATACAAGTGGAGAAAGTTTGTTATTGCATCCGAGGCGGAATTAACTCCCGAGCCGTAGGCGAGGGTGTTTTTGAGCCGAGAACTGCAATGCTGCTGCTGTGGCAATTTTCATTTTCGCACACGTGTTGGAAAATGAAAAAAAGGCCGCTAAACAGCCTAATCTTCTTAATATATATAAATCTCGTGTCACAATGTTTGTCCTCAATGGACTCCTAAACCACTTAACCGATTATAATAAAATTCGCACACCATGTGCAGTTCGATCCAACTTGAGAGATAGGATAGTTTAAATCTCAAATTATAGTCGCAATTTTAATTTATTGCTAATTATTTGTCTGTTATTATTTGACAGTCACAATTATCTGTTAACTCCAAATGATTCTAACAGATGTCGATACCTTTCGACTGGGTTGAGTAAGTAATCAATAGATGGCGCTGCAATGGTAAATCTACGAACGTGTCATATAAGCTACATTTTAACAGCATAATTACCACGTGTTGTTGACGCTATAAAATTAATTAAATTTATTTTGTAGTGAACGAAATACCGTATAATTCAGCTAATTATTGTTATTATTAGTAAAAAAATATGAATAGGTACATATGTCGGCAGATTATATTCATCTATTTGGTGGACTAAAGGATTTACAATAAAACAAAAAAATAATAATTACCAAACCCGTGCGAAGCCGGGACGGGCCGCTAGTATATATATATATATATATTTTTATACGTTTGAATTTAGAACACAAATAAATGTTAATTTGTTTATAAAAGTAATATTCGTTTTAAATAATCATGTTTATCTATGATATTCTATTTATAGACACAATTAAAATATTCAAGAAATATTTACGCCATAAAGACTCATTATTGTTTTGCCGAAATTAAAAAAAAACATTCACCTACACTATAGTCATTAAACCAATTTGGACTAAGTATAGGTATAGTTATCTGTGGCAATTTTCATTCCCGCTCACGTGTTGGAAAATGAAAAAAATCGCACGCGTGTGAAATACATTGCATGTTGAACCTAATCGTAGTGCGTTATGAACCAGTTTTCGAGGGAGTGTATTGAAAAATAACATTGTGGTGCATGGAGTGACTGCTTATTTGCCTGACAACCAGCCGATCCATAACAAAGACAACTGATGATGTCGCAAGTTAAGTTCATCATCATCATCAGCCTATTGATGTTCCCACTGCGGGGACACACAGCCTCCTCTCTATGAGAGGGAATGGGCTATAATCCACCACGCGGGCCCAGTGCGGGTTGGAAGATGTCACATGTCTTCAATTTTTTGATTCTAGGATATCATTTCCTCACGATGTTTTCCTTCACCGTTTTGAGAGCAGCGGTGATGAAATAAATTACACAAAGTAATGCGCCTGCCTGGGTTCGAACCCACGACTTACTGTTCGTAAGTCGGGGCCGCCACCACTGGGCCACCGCTGCCCTCCTCTACCCTGCGAGTAGATAGATATAAATACATGTTTCGAATTTCGAACAAGAGATTAAATAAAAACTTGGTACTTACGTCAAACACAAAAACTTTTGCTATTAACAGTGCGCAGGTGGTGCCCGTTGATAGCTGAAACAAAACGCAAACATTTGAGACACTGTTCACTAGTTGGCGCAGTGGCTGAGCGATTGGCTGCAGCGCTGAGTGTCACAGGTTCGATTTCTGCACGGAACAAATATTTGTATGGTTTTTCCATGAGGTTTTTCGGTTTTTGTGAGGAAACCGGCATGCCTGAGAGATATTTCTCGACGGCATGTAAAGCCAAGTCAGAGGCCCATGGTCGGCATAAAAACTGACACCAGGTTAGGCTGCGTTCTCACTTTGTCGTGACGACAGATAATCGTGTAGTTTCAAGTGTCGTTGCTTGTGTATTTAAATGGAGGTGTTCACATATAGGACGACGCGTTTACTGTCGTCCACGAGTTTTGCCAACTAAAAACCAACGATAAATTAATCGTCACAACATGGTGGGAACGGGGCCTAAGGCACTAACCACACGATAATGAAAGAACCATACTCTACTTACACTCTGCTCTCGCTCACGCTCTCTCTATTACTTTCTCTCCCTCTCTTACTCTATTATTCCCTCTCCCTCTCTTATTCACTCTCTCTTCTTTAGTACTCGTACTTACTGCAATGATACTCCAGTTGTTTATATACAACACTGCGTAGAACAGGAGCAGCACCACGAACCGACAGACGGCCACCATCACTATGTCGAATAGAGAAGTCTTCACGTTGTAATGAATTATTTCTGTGCTCATTATTTGTTCTAGGGTTTCACCTCGCATCTGGAACAAAACAATTCTTGCTTTAGTATTTTAGATATCTGAGAAAGTGTAGCGGCACAACATTTAACAAAAAGTACTACAGCGCCATCTATTTCATTAATGAAGAACTAACATCAAATTCCTATATCACGCAGTTAAAGTTATCCGCGTACCGTAAAATTATCAATACCGTTAGATTATAATCTATCTCGCGAGATTGTAAACTCTCGAAAGATTGTGAACCTGTCTCTGATTGGTCAGTCTTACAGTAGGCCGTTCTGTCTGTATCTTTGGTTAATAATTACGGATTGATTTTACATCCACAACCATTTCATTTAAGTAACTAATTCTAAAGCTGTGAGTTATTTTCAACACGAAATCAATTTACAATCACGTCGTTTACATTCGACAACAAACGAATTAACAAACAAATATGGCGGCGCGGGGCACATGACGTTCAACCAATCAGCGCGCGAGGTGCGTACCGTGTTCACAATCTTTCGAGAGTTTACAATCTCGCGAGATAGATTTATAATCTAACGGTATTTTCAATTTTACTGGGACATATACAAGAACCCGACAACAACTGTCTGGTCGGAGGATCCTCCCTTTTCTATGGGGGATGAAGAGCTTTACACCCTGCAATCAATCACAGTCAAGGTAGCAATTTGACAGCCTTTATTTCGTAGCAATAAGGACGCTTTTTGAAGTGCTATTGTTTTTGGTTCATAGTCAGAATAAGGTTTAATTCAAATACTGTATAGACATATTGCAAGGTATTGTGCTTCCTAGTCAATATAAGGTTTAGGCAATACTTGGCATAGACGTTTTGATTTCTAGTCAGCATGATCGTAAAGGGTTTTATATTATAACACGTTTGCTCGTAAAGGGTCTCCAATTTCAATATCGTAATGTATCTCATTACGTACTTGTGCTGTAAAGTAAAATGCACGGTTTATACTTTTTAAAATCTTAGCAAAGAGTTTTTATGTCAGAAAAGTGGTCAACATTTTATGAATAAAATTAACTTTGGGAGATGAAATATAATAAATAAACATTTAATTCTTTAATTTAATTAATTTTAACAATAAATTACAACCATTTATCTGTAACAAAAACACAAAAATATTAATTTACTTTATTACTAATACTGGCTCTTTTTTGTGTCTTTGCCTTAAAAAAAAGCGCTGATGCGCCCGCCTCGCTAATTTGTGAACAACGCGCGATAAGGAACTTCGTTCCAACAAGTAAAAATTATTCCGCGCGCTTTTTCTTTTCGCTGTATTGTTTTTATTTATTTCCTCGCAAATATGTTATAAAACGTCGTATGACATACGTACGCTTTGATGATTACAGCCTCTGCTTTTATATCGCCTCGGCTGTAATTTTCAACTTACCGCACTTAATCATAATGTACTATTATTCATGTGTAGTTGACTTCTGAAGTGCAAGTAAGCCAGGTGGCATGGATAGTAAGTGGTTACGGCTATGGATATTTGTAGAAACTGACCCCTTGGTCAGAAATTATTGTTTGCAATGGAGGTTGAACTTTATCACGGAAGATATTAAGTTCATAGTTCCAAAAAAAGAAGTTGGAACAAAATACCTAGTCACACCAATATTATTGAAGCGTTTGCATGTGTGTTTGTTTGTTAGTCCTTCACGCTCAAACGGCGAAACGGATTTGGATGAAATTTAGCACACAGATAGTTTATAGCCTGGATTATCACATAGGATACTTTTTATCCCGGTAGTAAGATCCCGTGGGATAATAATCGAACTTCACGCGGGCGAAGCCGCTGGCAGAAGCTAGTTAAAAATAAAGGAATCTCTAGATTAGTTTATTTTTATTTTATTGCAGTGAGTTATTGCTTCCGATTGCAATACAGTATGATTTTGTAGCCCCAACCGCCAAAAGTGGAGAGATTTGGAAGAGAACTACACTCTGTATTGGTTTGCCAAAGTTTGAAGAAGAAACATTTGTTGTTCAAGAAATCAGAATGTACATTTCAGAATCTATATCATCATCATGTCAGCCTGCAGACGTCCACTGCTGGACATAGGCATCCCCCAAGTGTCGCCACATTGACCGTCCCGTGCGACTCGCATCAGCGGGTCCCCTCCACCTTCACCAGGTGACCGCTCCACCTAGTGGGAGGACTTCCAACGCAACGTCTTCCGGTTCGCGGTCGCCACTCCACAACTTTTCCGCCCCATCGGCCATCCGTTCTGCGAGCAATGTGCCCTGTCCACTGCCACTTCTATTTGGCAATAGACCTTAAAAACGCCTTGTATTGGCACATATAAACACTGTGGTACACTTGTTTAACTTTCTAATACAACACTTATTTTACAATTTAATATTTTATGTAGCGTTTTTTTGCTGCAACGGAACGCACTCTCAAAACGCGTCGTCCTCGATAACGCCGGTAGTGACGTCAAAGTCTATGTGTCAAAAAAAAACACTTTAAAATTAGTTAAATATGTCACTAAGTTATTTGAAAATTTGTTAAAGCTTCACTAAGATTTTATTATAATGTCGTTATCGCAATTTTGCTTGAATTAAGCACATACAATTAGTAAAATTACTATAATATCCCATGATCTGTCCACGAAGTAGACACAATAGTTAAACAATGGCATCTCGACCAAATTGGTCATTTGACAGATCATGATTTACGGCCAAAAAATTAGATTTAACAAGGCAGATTTAGGTAAATGACGTCACATCATGGCCGCGACAGTCACGGACGTTTGAACTGTCGTAGAAAATTGCAGGAGTTTAATATTATTTTTGAGTGAAAAGCAGTAGTTGAACTTAACTTTTAAAACTTTGCTTGGGTTGACAATACTGTATTTTATTGATTTAGGTAAAGAAAAAAATACATGCATATTCCATATTCTTTGGGCTACTTCAAATCATACGTTGAATCATAGATGTAAATCTAAAATTCTGAATTGCAGTTTTGTAGATAACACAAAATGCTTACCATCACACATATAAGCCACATCAAGCTTGTGAACAGCAGATCGAAGGTGACGAACAGACAAAAGAACCTCCTCACTGTGGACATCTTGCCTTGGGGTCTGTGCCCAGCCACCAGGTCTTCTGATACTAGGTTTAGAGAGGTGGAGTGTGCTGGAATGGAAAGAGAACAAAGATTATAATTAAAGGTTATACAGAAAGAGAAAGAAGAATATTTATTAAATTCTAGATACTTTAAGAACCCTCTTACATTTCGGCGTTACGTTAATAGGGAATATGCTTCATGCTTCTCTTTTTATTTTATGAAAAATGCCTTGTAATTGGCACATAAAAACACTTGTTTAAGTTTACCGGTTTTTTATACATCACTTATTTTACAATTTACTGTTTTATGTAGCATGTTTCACTAAAATTTTATTATAATATTGTTATTGCAATTTTTACTTGAATAAAGCACATACAATTGGTAATATTATTTAAATAGGGCCAAAAAAATTAGATGTAAACAAGGCAGATTGTGGATAATGACGTCACATCATGGCCGCGACAGCGGACGTTTGAACTGTCGTAGAAAATAGCAAAAAATTGCAGGTCGAGGAATGATTTTGACCTTGAAAAAGTCGTTCCTCGACTTTTATGAACTTGGAGGGTTGTATTGATGATTTTGATGATTATAATTCTGTAACTACATACGTCTTACAGTCGCGAACAATATTTTAATCAACTTACAACCTAGCACTGGTCTACAAATTGCAAAAAACGTAAGAAATTTATGTAGGAATTTACTTTTTCAAGGTCAAAGTCATTCCTGCACCTTTATGCGCTTGGAGGGTTGTATTGATGATTTTGATGATTATAATTCTATAACTACATACGTGTTACAGCCGCGAATCATCTTTTAATCAACATACAACCTGACACTGGTCTACAAATTGCAAAAAACGTAAGAAAATTTGAATTTCGCGGGCTACCCTGGCGCTTTCACCTTAAGGGTTCATTGTACTCATCATTATGAACAACTCTTACTATGGGACCAAACCCTAAATCGCGAAAAAAAAATCTGCTGTTCCATACATTTTGAAGAGTTATGCGAACATATTGGAACAGCAAATTTTTTTTTCGCGATTCACACTTACATTATAAAATAATAATAAATATTGGACACTTTTACCCCGATCGCTTGAAGAAAAACTTGTTATGTGTAAATAGTCAAAACAAACTCACTCAAGGTCCGATGGTGCGGGCTAACACTGCTGAGAAGCGACTCGGCCGCCTCCCTATAGTGCGGGTTCGACATCCTGCCCCCTGGAACCATTACTTAACGACTGATTAACTAAATAACAATATTTAGTTAAGCACATAACTATTAATTACTATATTATGTTTGGGAATGTACGGTCGACCGAGCTATTTGGTTTACATTTTACAATGTAATTTGCATGTTAAATTGTAAACCAAATAGCTTGGTCGAACGTACTATTAGCAAACATATAATACTTACCCGCGTGTAAATGTAATATCAATATTAGAAAATGACGCTTTTATTTAGTTGTCGAGTTAGTGTTATCGAATATTTAAAACTAACATTTTTTTGTGATCAAAGCTAATTTGAGCAACTTACGTTTTTCCATCAGGAATTTCTCAGTAGCACCGAGTCTGGATTTGTGCGCGGTTGATGGCAATAGGCTCGCCCCTTATTACATAGGACTTCAACATAACTGGCGAAATTTCGGTGTACTATAATCTCCGAAAGATTAGACAGAGGTGTTCCTAATAATAAACCCACATTTCGCCCATCGGTTAAGTCTCATGAAATAGGGGGCGAGCCTATTGCCATCAACGGGGCACAAATCCAGGCTACGTGGCTGCTACGGAGAATAGGCTTGTCAACTGAAAAAATCTAATTACTCCGTCAGTTAGATTATCAAAAAATATCTGACACGTATTTTTTCTTTTGTTACGCAAACCAAAATTGACGAAGATACGACGCTTTTAAAATTCTCAATACGTCACGCCTAGGTATTTTTAGTGAGTTCTGACGTCACAAGCCCCCACTATCGAGTTTTGATGCGTTTTATCTTTGTCAATATTTATTGATTTACAAAAACAAAAAATACATGTCCATTATTTTTCGACACTCTAATTGACGGACTAAATGGATTTGCAATTTTTCGATGCTGTCGTCATGCCTATATTTATTTATTTTAATTGTATGATAGAAAACCCAATAACACTTTGCACAACCTGGCATTCCAGAACCTAGGACCCCCAGCTCAGGAGCTGCGGTTGTGACCATTCAACCAAGGAACCAATTTATACACAATTTTAATTGTAATGTGTTCAATAACAATCACATTGATGTGTCAATACACGCTACAAACATTTAGATAAGCACCAAGTGTCCATTACACATACAAATAAGTCGTTTTATATTAATCAATTCATAGAATAAATGAGGTTCATAAAATGTTATAAAATAAAAAACAAACTGTAAATAAATTAGAATGTTTTAGAAAGTCTACCGTGGATTAATGAAAGTTCCAATTTGTTTAAATACAAATCATCATTCTCCTGCCCATACATCATGATCTGTCGAATGACCGATTTGGTCGGGACGCCATTACAGATCATGGGTTAAGCCAGTTCATTTAGGGTTGTTGTTGCACCATGTCTTCTTCTTCCATACTTCTCTATGTCATCTTAACAGACATCTCCTTTCTTGCTACATGATCATTCAGACTGTCCATCCATCGTTCCTTTGGTCTTCCTCTACTCTTATACCCATCCACATTCATACCCAAAACTTTCCTCACGACATTGTTACAATGACAAACGATTACTACACAAATTTTCAGTCACCGGCGCCAATTTCAGATTTCCTCTTAAATACTCATTTCTAATTTTATCCAGACACTTTTAAATACTGTTAAATAATGAGTCATATACGGAAGTACATAGGTCAAATATATGGAGCGATGTGTTTGTTGTTATGTAGTGATAACTTCATGAAGCAGTTGCATAAGTATTGTATATCATCACTACATATTATAAAACAAAGTCGCCCGCCGCGTCTGTCCATAGGTATGCTTAGATCTTTAAAACTACGCAACGGATTATGATGCGGGTTTTTTTAATAGATACAGTGATTCAAGAGGAAGGTTTTAGTATATAATTTGCGGGCGGGCGAAGCCGCGGGCATCAGCTAGTTATATATACGTGTCAGATCAATCCATACATGGTATGGTGACTCTTCATCTGCCCAGTCTTTTACCAACTACATCAGGGTAGGCTTGAAGTCTGACTAGATGCAGATAAATACCAGTATCCTACATGGAGCGACTGCCTCAGACCGATTGAGAGAAAGAAGACTCACTTTGCTTTTCGCAGAGTTCCGTCTTTACCTTTTTATTCGGTCTGAGGCGACTGCTTATCTTAAGTCCTGTGTAGCTGTTAGATAGGTGGTAGGTAGCTGATGAGGTGCTGGTGCCGAGGAAGGAAGATTAAATAAAATATGGCAAGTAATATGCACGTCTGTATTGCACCAGTGTCGCAGATGGAAGGGAATAGTGTTGCCACTATTTACACAAGGTTTTACATTTTATGTTGGTGTGGCAAATTAATAAGTAGAACCTCCAACAACTCCACAACCCATTTACTATAACAAGGGCCTTGAAAAATCTTTCAGCCCATTTACATTAAATATTTCGGGATTTCCCCCATTACAATGAATGACACAATGCTTTTTCATACATGGGGAAGGAAATATAGATTATGAATGGCCGTATTAGGTCATATTATTATATGGAAATATCATGCTTATTTGTAGAGGATGTGTTAATAATATATGGTTCTTGATTTCCTCGTGATTTTTGCCTTCGTTTTGAGAGCAGCAATAAGATAAATTACTCAGTCGCTTGCTTGGTTTCAAACCCCACGTCCTGTGATGCCAAAGTTGGGGTTTTTAACAATGGGCTACCAATGAACATCATTATTATCACAGTCATACCACAGAATGGTTTAAGGTGGATGCTCATAAAGGTGCAGGAATTACTTTTTCAAAGTCAAAGTCATTCCTGCACCTTTATGCGCTTGGAGAGTTGTATTGATGATTTTGATGATTATAATTCTATACCTACATACGTGTTACAGCCGCGAATCAAATTTTAATCAACATACAACCTGACACTGACCTGGAAATTGCAAAAAACTTAAGAAAATTTGAATTTCGCGGGCTACCCTGGAGCATCCACCTTAAATAATTTTGATAGTTTTTTTGGCTTCCTCTGCGCAACATACTCCTGCATCTCATAGTGCTTTCCACTCCTCAGCGCCAAGTACACATTTACGCTCTTTCTTTCGTCACTATCTCTCTCTCTTTCTAAATATGTGGAAAGCGTGATGGGCCCAAAGCTTAGCAGCGGCCACTGTTTTTATAATTTGGCTATTGTATTCAGTATACATGTAAAATATCAATCGTCAATTTGTAGTTTTTATGATTTATTTAGTAGAAGTTCTATTTAGAAGTAAACTATATCAATCAGTTTAATGAGGTTAAGAGTAGGCCCATCGAATATTATAAAAAAACTCCAGCCACGCGTCGGAGCTGACACACATATTTTTTTTAGGCCTTTATTTAGCAGTATTAAACAAATGACGATATGGATTATTTAGGAAACCAAACAGACGACTTTTTCTGTCAGCACGTATGTGCAGTACATACATAAATAGTGAGTAATCTGTTTATTCAATTTAGTCCGTTTAAAGCTGTAAAAATTGATTAATCTAACTGCAATTCAATGTACACAACTCTTATCTCTGAAAGCAATGCCTGATACAACAGTGTTTGTCAATAATATTGATAAGGATTTTATATTTTGTGACGTTACTTTTAAAAATAGTTTATGATGCTTAAACATTTTGATATAATTTAACTTTTTTATTTAATTAATTTAGATTGGGTAACAGAGTACCTTCAGATTAAATGACTATAGTTTTGTCATCTAATTTGGAAAAAGTTTTCAAAATTGGATACTTATAAATTTTTTGAGCTATGATTGAACATACATACGTACGTTGATAAACTCTTAGGTACCTTCCATTTGCTTGACCATGGTTAGGTGACAAATATAAAAGAACATAGCAATATTACAAGTCAATGTAGATTGCTGTGCCATGCAGCTTTACAAATTAAAATACCATTTCTTTGTAACTTACTAACAACTTAGGATTGTAGTGGGTCGTCTTTGGTAGGCTGGCCAAAAATTCAACAATGCTCAGAAAGAAACATGAATAAATTAAACTAGAAATGAATACTTAAATTTAAAAATGTTCTATCAATTTGTTAACAAAGGACTATTAAGTATAAACTTACAACAAGCAATCCATTATTCTCTCTGTAAAACACACTTTGTTATGACTGATTGACTGTAGGTAATGTAACTATGCAAAAATACTGTTAATATTATTAAAGATAACATAATTGGGCCAGCAAAATAGGCCTGTAGAATTTCAGTCAATGTTTATCTCACTATTTTATGTTATTCCGATATGGACAAGCATCTAGAGAATAACAAACTCAAACACGTCACTAACAGATGGGCTTCATTTAATAACAATGAAAATATGTTTTTATTTATTTTTCGACCTTCAAATTATTTACTTCGTCGAAAGACCATTGCAATCTGCAGAAATCTAAAAGACAACACTATGTTTTTTTACGAGTTAATTCATGGATGTGGCGGTGGTGACTCCGACACCTAGGTACGTTATTCATACTTATAAAAAAAATCGTAATGACACAAAGACTTACTTGTTTTGTACTATCAACAACACTTTATCAACTTAAATTACGAAATGCATAATTCGCTGGGCGTTGACATAAATGCAGCTGTCAGGTTAGACGATATAATTTAAGCTACATCTCGTTTTATAGTTCTACCAATTAGAAATTGTTATCAAACAGTTCGATTGTTATCAAATTAGGTAGCACAAAAGCTAAAAGAATCTCAGTCGAGAGGTGAACAATTGCGAAACTCGTTCCAAGTTACCAGACAACAGGATAGTCAAATGTCCTTTTCCGTAGGTTAGACAAAGACAGAAATACTTTCATGCTTTCTACTTTTCTTATTGAAATAATGGAACGATCGCTGTTGACGCATAGTTTGACAACCACTTCTACCGTTCCATTTTACAGAGTTCTTGTGAATTATTATTTTACTGTAAAAAAACATCCCTTTTTTAATCGCTAAAACTATTTTATTTATCTCTAAATGGTATAAAAGAAAATTTAGTTAACTGATGTAAACCGTAGTATTATACTAGATAAAACTAACAACATAGAAATCAGAGTTAATTGTGCCATGTTCAATTACAGAAACAACCAGACTCCTCTGCTGATGGCTCGTGTCGTGCTTACACAATCTGCATAGCAATGTTACCGTTGTGCAATAATGACCATGACCGTTTGCTTACTCAACCAAATACAGAATAAACCTTTGCCAATAACGATAACCTCGTACGAATAGTTCCGTACTTTTTTATGGTGCTAATAATAAGAGCTGCTAATGTATGCTACGTCTTATTCAAGCATTGCCCTTAGGTACTAAAAGTAATGTCAATGTTCATCTTGTGACTTGAGTAATTCGTCTTCTGTTCTAGAAGTTGGCAAATGTTCATTATGTTATCACTAACTATGCCCCGTGGTTTCACCTGCCTCTCTCTTTGCTCGGCTGCTACCTTCCTCAAGAATTGCGCTATTATATGCTAAAGGATTCTTTCAAATACGACTAGTTCGGTAGTTCCAGAAATTAGTACCTACGTTCAAACAATTATACAATCAACAAATTATTTAAGTATTTGTGTAGACTGCCTCGTTGATACAGTGGTAGCAAGCGCGACTGCCGAGCTGACCCGCGTTCGATTCGAGTCCGGGTCGAGCAAAATGAATTTCTTAGTAGCAGAGTCTGGATTTGTGCCCGTTTGATGGCTATATGCTCGCCCTATACCCAGATGTTAAATGAACTGGGCCCAAAAGGTGGTTTTAGGCACGTATCAGTCTGATAGATGCATAAAACGTGTCTGATAGTATCAGACCCGATT
Organism: Xestia rhomboidea; assembly: GCA_963853795.1. Lineage (NCBI taxonomy): Eukaryota > Metazoa > Arthropoda > Insecta > Lepidoptera > Noctuidae > Xestia > Xestia rhomboidea. The sequence goes on from OY970783.1 coordinate 3,383,931, forward strand.
ATTTTTGATCCCGATTTTTGTTCTAAAACTACTCATTCTATCCACCACAGCCTTATACACTGGTTGTTTGTGTGGGTTGTAAAAGGGTTTTTAATTAAATAAAATACACCAACACGTAATACTCATCCAATTTTATTAAAATTTCACAACAATTACATAGTAATAAAATACAATCAATTTTAAATTTGGACCTGCTTTGGTATTTCTAAACTATATTAAAACAAAGCACAAAGGCTGACTTCAGACTTCCGAGAATTCCTCTGCCACGAATTAAAATCTCCAAAAATAATAGGAAATAAATTAAAAAGGAATAATTTAATGTTTAAAATTTTCATGGGATCAGGCTCGAAGATGACCGCAACGACAAACAACTGGTTTTTATTAATCTCTAACGCCAGGGTAGCCCGCGAAATTCAAACGTTAGAAAATTTGAATTTCGCGGGCTTACGCTTCCCCCTTAATTTTCAGAAGAAAGCATCATTTTTTATAGCAGCGATTAGAGATGCAGTCACATTCGGAAGTGTTCCTTATGAAACATGATAAATCCTTATTTAGTATATACATAGGTAGTGATGTTATATTATTCGTTATATTTAGAGTTGATAATGTATGGGTGTCCTTTGGACTTTTATACATTCGATGTGTATCTACCTATTTGCCTTTGCTCAAAACTTTACAAAATTTTGAACGCTATTTCTTGACATCCATTGTATATTTCGTGTAGAACATTCAAAGAATAGGGCTAAAATGAGCCAGATTCTATAGTTGCATTCTGCGACCATACCATAAACAAGTAAATCCATTCTTATCAACCTATTTGATGGAATAAATCAATAAGAATCACTCGATTTCAGACACAAGGTTTATTAATGTTAGACTAGAGACCGTGTTATATGCAAATGCAGTTTTGACACTAGTGCAATAAACCATGGCTATTTTTTTTTTATTTATATTATTAATTTATTTAGTTTCATTGTAGTTTGGTGTAATATGTGTACTATCGAGGACACTCCCGCCTGATCACCACTAAGCTAATTTTTGCTTGCACTTACAACATAGAAACGCTCTCTATCCCCGCCCCCTTGACTTTATATAGAAATAATTAATGAAAAGAAACCGATCGGCGACACATGCCAAACGAGAGTTATTGTTATTTTGCGCGCCAAAGTTGACGCTTTCCTAATAGGCCTAAAGTTTAAGGTGGAGTGGCTCGGCGCCTCCGCTGAATTTAAGCGAAAAATATTTTACCTGGTCAGGCGGAAAAGACCACGACTGTGCGTGTGAGCGTGTATGCCAGAGCGAGACGTAGTTTTGCGATGGCCTCACTGTATTGTTCGCAGCGCAGCATATGTCTTGGTTTTTTATTTGGACTGAGTAGGTACCTAACATACCTATTCTACACATTGGCAGTTTTTCCATCTTGTAACTGAATAAGTATTACTGAAGTTAATACACTAACAGAAAGAAAGACTAAAGATAGTCTTCGTACAAATAAATATTACGACGGAACTCATTTGGTGGACTACGGGCGACGGTACGACGACGCCAGCAGCCGAAGTCGGACCAAAAAAACATTACAATTTATATAAATGTAGCAGATTTTGTATTTTTCGATTTTGTTTTATGATGCAAATTTGCAGACTTATTTCCAACATTTATGATGCATATTTGCATATCTATTTCGATCATATTAAATCGCATATAATCCGGTCTCTATTAATAACCCTTGTGTCCGTGTTTCAGTATGAAATTCAGAATATTATCAAGCGCCTACAATCTGAATCATAGCAGCAATGCTGCTTTACAACGTTCGGTGCTATTTATTTCGCCAAAGGATTAGACGTTTAAACATAGATCTTATAAAAACAATTGACTTATGTTATTCATAAAAACAAATGACATTTGAAACCTCACGCTACATAACCATCACTATTTCAATACCACCTCGTAGTCCCAACCCTATTATCAGGCGGGTCTTTAACACAGCAGTAAGACGCGAGTACTCCGACAGTCGCGAGACATAGTGACAGGATGCTGACACCGCAGACAGCTCCTGATGTGATGTCGTTGAGTGGTGTTCCTGGTTTCGGCTCCACTGACAGGAGGACAAGGAGGCCGAAGGCGCTTAGGAGCGAAAAAGAGGACAGGACGATGTAACCTGTAAGGGAAAAAAAATGACGTTAGGAACCGTTGCCATTAAGGAAGGGGTCCGCAAGGGCCGAAGCCTGCCAGGGCTGCGGAACTATTCGAACGAGATACCGTGGCCCCGGAACACAAAGGGCGATGAAGGAACATGGATGGGTTTTAGTCAGTAAAAGTCTGCACTCCCTCCTGCTCCGCCCAGAGCACGAGGAGTCATTTGATGATTTCCCATCCGAAAAAAAAAAAGAACCGTTGCCATTGGTTCGTAAAAAAATGAATTATGTCTTTGGTTCGTCATAAAGGTTAATTAAGGATCACTCAATAAGACCACCTGTGCGCTGCGGACTCTGAAAGATACTTCAGTAAGTATAGAGTACTTATCAGTCGAAGTCTGACGTTTGGAGCCGCAGATTTTCCGAACCCGATAGACTTTAAAAAAAAGTTAAAATAATTGAAGAATCGCACTGAAATACTGCTAGTATTCAGTCAGTTATCTTCTCAATGGAAATAAGAATCATAACTTTATTACAGGTACCAACGAATCCATAAAAGTATTGCACCTGCCCAGTGCTTATAAAATCACCCGCATGAGTTGTTACCGCAAAGAAATTGTTTTTAACCGACTTCAAAAAGGAGGTTCTCAATTCGTCGGAACCTTTTTTATTGTTTTTATGTTCCCCGATTACTCGAAAATGCCTGGGCCGATTTGGATTTTTATTGTTTTGTTTGAAAGGGTTTACTTCCCAGGTGGTCCCACGATCATCAAGTCAGGATCTGATGATGGGATCCTGCACAAATAGAGAGAACTCTCCAAATTTTATAGGCACACTTGAAGCGATTTTGGTAGTTTCTGAAAGAGTACTTTCTCGGAGTGGTCCCATTTTAAATTGGTGAAGATCTGATGACGATCTTCGGAGATAGGCAACGGAACTCCTCAATTAATTATAGCAAATGGAATGGGATTACTGAAATCTCATGTCTGTTTACACCAGTTCATAACATAACATCACGTCAGTACGCTGTTAAAAAAGGGAAAAATATTTTTTTTTGCAAAAAATAAAACCGACTTCAAAAAAACACAAAAAAGTGAAAAATAACTTTAGCTTCAGAAGTCGATGACCTTTGTTTGATTGATTTAGTTTTTATGTCACCGACTTCTGAAGCTAAAGTTATTTTTCACTTTTTTGTGTTTTCTTTTTGAACGAAGAATTTAATTTTAGTTTTTATCGATGTACATATTTCATTACCTGTATCGAGTTATCGACCATTTACATAAATTTATTTGTACACCCAATGAACAAACAAAAAACTCAAGAAAAGTAAGTAGATAATATTGCGTTGGACGTCAGGACGTGGAGTCGTAGACAATATATATTAGTTGAAAGAACTTACCAGAAATATAATTTCTATTGGGCAATAGTTGTTGTCTTCGTGTCCTGAAACCCAGCAGTCCTAATAGAAAGCAGGTGAACCCTGCTAGCACGCCGAAGTCCAAGTAGTAACGCCTGCCAATCTGGAATAGCAACATATAGCAAGATAAGAACAAAACATTGAAGGAACTGGCTGGCTGGCTGCGTGTCACGCGGCGTAGAAAAGCCGCCGCGTAGAAAGAAAGAAAAAGCATTTATTAGCCCGCACAGGACAAAACACATAAAATAAAATGGTGAAATTATCAACTAATAAAAAAATAAACATTAAAAAAAATAAATTAAAAATAAAAAGAAAACGAAATTGGTCCTGTACGCGGCCAAAAGGCTGCAAATCTCAGCATGGTGCTGTCACATTAAAAAAACGTCACAGCGTTGGTATTCTGATAGGGCCTAAAGTGAGAGCGTAGCGGCCTCGGCCGCAAGTAACGCTGCATTCAAGCAAACGCTCACTCACGACGACGCGCGACGCTCTAAACGCTCTCATACACGACGACCCGAATGGCGCAGCGGTACTCAGGCTGCCTTACGTTCTTAGGGTCCCGGGTTCGAATCCCGGTAGGAGCAAATGATTGTGTGATGAGCATGGACATTTGTTTCCGAGTCATGGATGTGTATATGTATAATAAGTATGTATTTACAAACAAAAAGTATCTACGTAGTATATCAACTATCTGGTGTCCACGACACAAGCCTCGTTGCTTAGTGTGGCATTAGATGGCGCTGTGTGTAATGTCCAGCGATATTTATTTATTATTTATACATCGCCATAATGTTGAATTAATAGCGGACTACGCCGCACAACGCACCGCGTCTCCGTAAGTGAGCCCTAGTGTGAGGTAAAATATAGGTGCTATAGTTGTTGCCAGTTAAGATCGCAAAAGCGGTCACTGACCCACCTACATTATTCCTAACTTTGAAATAGAAAAATAAGCCTCAAGTCTTGAATCGTCATCTATCGTGATCTTCAACATTTTTTCTAATGAAAAACGATACATGGTTCATTTGTTTTGTTTCGTAAGAAGATATATTATGGAAAGGGCAATGACCGCTATTGCAATCTTAACTGGCACAAACTATAGTTACTGGCGCACGCACATCATGTGCAATAAAAAAAGTGTTATTACTTATAGCATTTGTTCACCCGTGCCTAGCTTCGTTCAGACTTTTGATAGTTAAGCAAAAACAATCCTTATTGACCTGTTAAATTACCAAACACTTTTAAAATAGTAAATCAAGGATACTTACAGCATACATCATATAGAAGCTCAGCCCAGCTGTCAAACCACCACACATCGTCAGCATAATAGCTGCTATCAGCAGAGAAGCTGTGGCTCCTGATAAGGTCTTGATGCTGGAGAACGACTTGTACGTCTCCTCGGAGTATACTGATGCTGGGGCTGCTACCCTAGAAGAGATTAAGGGTTGAAAATAAAAATAAAACAAATATCGCTGGACATTAACACACAGCGCCATCTAGTGCCACACTAAGCATCGAGTCTTGTGTCGTGGACACCAGATAGTTGATATACTACATAGATACGTCTTTTTTTGTTTGTAAATACATACTTTATTATACATATAAACATCCATCCATGACTCGGAAACAAATGTCTATGCTCATCACACAAACATTTGCTCCTACCAGGACCCTAAGAACGTAAGGCAGCCTCACTACCGTTGCGCCATTCGGGTCGTCAAATGACAATGGCTTCTTTGTAACATAACATCAAGCTACACGATTGATCCCAGACCCCTATGTAATGGGAGCGAGCTTAGTTCCATCAACAAGAACACGACCTCCTCTCTATGAGAGGGAATGGGCTATAATCCACCACGCGACCCCAGTGCGGGTTGGTAGATGTCACATGTCTTCGAATTTTTGGTTCTAGGACATGCCGGTTTCCTCACGATGTTTTCCTTCACCGTTTTGAGAGCAGTGGTGATGAAATATGTTACACAAAGTAATGCGCCTGTCTGGGTTCGAACCCACGACTTACTGTTCGTAAGTCAGGGACGCCACTACTTGGCCACCGCTGCAAATCAAGATTGAAACGGAGAAATTCCTGTTGAAAAAACTCTATTACACTTTGCACGACCTGGGAATCGAACGGGAATCAAACCTCATGCTCAACAAAACTGTTGGTCTAATGCACTGTTTTAGACTTTCACGGTTTTTCAGTACTTACGGGATGATATCCGTGAATTCCCGCGATCATGATGCTTGCAACAGCGTCGAAATATCGGGAGCTCATCGATCGAAAAGAAAATCACGGATATCATCCCGTAAGTACTTTAAGTGTTGGTCTAATGGTCACACTATTAGGTGTTGTGAGGTCAATATCTGCCTGACCTTCGGGAAATAGGTGTACTGTTATGTTTGACCTGACCATCGCTGTAGATTTTTATACATAAAGGGTGTAAAAAACCTCTTAACAAAGCCGAAAGGCACTTGTTCTCCTCGTCATTGCGATCATTTTATTGTTCTACACCATACCTGGGAACCTTCTAGTTACGGAGATATTGGGGGTCAGTTCCAATTTTTTGACAAGTTGTTTTTTTAATCAGCAAGTTTTAAATGTAAGTTTTTAAATTTAGACACCTCCACGACCCCCGTACTTTTCAATCCATCCATCAGCACAATGTTTTGAGTGCGTTACATTGTCTTGTACCAAAAAAAAAAAGTCGTATCCCAGCAATAATTTTTGCGTAAAGTTAAATTAGTTTGATGTACAGAATGCTTGGTTGACGGCTTCGTGATGATGTGGTTTTCACCCTGTATAGGAACCTAAGTAAGTATATAACACACAGTAACCTAGTAGAGTACACATGCATCGTGGGAGATTTTAACTTGAGAACTATAGACTGGAATGACCTAAACAATCCTCTCAAAAATCAGCACATTAGTAGTCTCGATCAACTTCTTATTGATTTTGCATCAGTAAATAGTCTCCGACAATGCAATAATGTTACCAACAAAAACTGTAGACTATTGGTTGTTGTATTGGTGGACGTTCCAGGTTGTTGCGTTAGTGAAGCGGATTCTTTAAGTGTTATAGACCCTCATCATCCTCCATTAGATATACAAGTAACATTGACGGAGTCGCTAAAACTAAAATCAAATAGCATTCCAAAAAGAAACTTTCATAAGGCCGACTATGAAGCAATAAACAAGCATTTGAAGGATAAAAACTGGGAAGAGTGTCTGGGATGTTGCAGTAGTGTTGACGAAATGGTGGAAGTTTTTTACAGCGTTATTGGATCAGCTATCAATACTTTTGTACCTATCATTCGAAAGCAAAGTAGTAGTGTTCCAATATGGTTTGATAAGAAACTTCTTAATTTATTCAAAGAAAAAAATAAACTTCGTATTAGGTATAAAAAGTACAAGAATCCCCTTGACAAACTATCACTCAGATTAATCTCTAAACGATGTGATAATTACGCTAAAAACTGTTACAATAGTTACATTAAGAGTACAGAAGAATCTATGGCCAGATGTCCTAAAATTTTTTGGTCGTATGTTAAGAATAAACGTGGTGGAGAAAGTTCATACCCAGCATCAATGACTAATGGTCCGATAACAGCTTCGAATGGAGAAGGAATATGTGAGCTATTTGCTTTAAATTATAGCAGCATATATAAAGAAGAAACAACGTCACCTTCAAATCAAAACAATGTAGCCTCCGAATACCTGGAAGCAATAGCCACACAGTCAGATAGTATAGCTTCCGTGGACATCAAATATGAGAATGTTGAGGAAAAACTAAAAAGCCTTGATATTACTAAGGGAGCTGGCCCAGATGATATACCGCCACTGTTTATTGCCAGATGTGCACCGAACCTGGCTGTTCCTTTAACAAAGATATATAATGCCTCAATCCGATCTGGTCAATTCCCTAAAGAGTGGAAACAGGCGAAAGTGGTACCGGTCTACAAGAGTGGAGACCCCTGTGACGTAAAGAACTATAGACCAATATCCATCCTTTCGATTTTCGGTAAAATATTGGAGTCGTTGATCTGTCCACATATTCAACGCTACTTTTCCAAGTTCCTAAGCGACCATCAGCACGGCTTTGTAAAGAATAAATCCACAAGTACAAATTTGGTGTCCTTTGTTGAAGCCACATGCGAAGCCATGGATAAAGGTATACAGGTTGACGCTGTTTATACGGATTTTAGCAAGGCGTTCGATAAGGTTTCGCATAAACTGCTTGTTAAAAAACTAGCTACGTACGGCGTCACCGGTAGCCTTCTAAAGTGGTTTGGTTCTTATTTGGCTGGTCGGGAGTTTTATGTGGTTGTCAATGGGTTCCGGTCGGGCAGGTATGCAATTGCCTCGGGTGTCCCTCAAGGTTCTCATCTGGGCCCAGTACTATTCATCATATACATAAATGACGTGACATCGTGTTTTCACAATACTAGCATATTCCTTTTTGCAAACGACCTGAAAATTTCAAGAGCCATTACCTCTCAGCAGGACGTAAACCTAATGCAAGAGGATATCGACCGATTATCTGCATGGTGTCATCATAATAAAATCTCGTTGAATTGTTCGAAATGTAGCCACATAAAATTCACCAGGAAAGTAAAAACAGTGAATTCGGCGTACCAAATAAAAGGAGTGAACTTATGCGAGGTGGATGTAATACGAGACCTGGGAGTTATCTTGGACTCTAAACTCACATTTATACCACATATTGAGAACGTAATCAGTCGATCCCAACGTATGCTTGGATTTGTCATTCGCAATGGAAAGGTATTTCAACGCCCACATACTAAATTAGTTCTCTACAATAGCCTTATAAGAAGCATCCTGGAATACTGCAGTGTGGTATGGCGGCCTCACTACGCAACCCACTCGCTGCGAATAGAACGAGTCCAAAAAAGGTTTATCCGATTCTTAGGGTATTCAAAGGGCAGGCAGTTTAAATATCTCCCCTACCCCGATAAACTAGCCTGCTACAAAATGAGTTCCCTGGAAGATCGAAGGGAGGTTTTGGATTTGAGATTCGCATATAAACTGCTCAATAACACCATTGACTGCCCACAATTGGTATGTAAGTTTAATTTCAGAGTACCCCGTAGACTCCCTCGCAAACCTATAACACCCTTAGCCCCACCTCTTTGCCGCACAGTGTTTGGTGCTAATTCACCTATACCCCGCATGTGCAAACTAATTAACGAACGCAGCGACCTGGTTGACGTCCACGCAGACTCAATATCGACGTTTGTCAGACATAATTAGTATTGGCACATGTTACTATTTAATATAATCATCTAGAATTTAAGTATATTAAGTTTTAAAATTAATTTATAATTACAAAGAGCATATTGCATGTGGTGTTTGCCTGTAATTGGTTGTGCAGTTAGATTTAAGACACAATTACTTGTATGTTCCTAGCTGTAAAATATCTGTTACAACTGTTGGCGAACCTTAATTAAATAAATAAAATAAATAAATAACTACAGACAGGCGCGGATATAGTGGGCAATGCAATAGCCAAGCTTGAACTAGTTTGACGGAATTGAAACTAAATATTCTAGTTGTATATTTTTTAACACCCTTGCTCGTAAAGCTGATGTAATTCCACCGGTTTTAAATATGTAAAGCGGGTCATAAAAAACGCGTGTGTTATCAAAGCAAATAGTTAAGTTATAGTCCATACAAATTCCATAACAGTATTATTTGCCATTTCAAATATGGAACTGATCGCCGCCGCATGACTCCAGCTAGTGAGCAGCGCGCTGTTGCTATTCAAATTTCGAACTAATCGCCGCGCGGCGCCAGTCAGTAGGCAGCGCTAGCGCGCTGTTAAAATGGCGGGAAAGCAACAGTGTGCATTCACAGATTGAGTTTATTTAAAATAAAATAAAAAAAAAACAGTTTATTCGGTAATTTAAAAACTTGGCTGCATGCTCTAGCGTCTTTGCCAACATTTTCACGCAGCCACGGCAGAAAATAATCCTCGCGTCATTTTTCTCAAATTTTCTTTTCTTTGTATTTCTAAAAATGACAACTTTCAATAATGAAGATGAGCAATATATTACTTCAACTCCACCGGATATACTAACAGAAGCGCGAACCGCATGCGACAGCTTGCTGCCGTCAATATCCAAGGACAGATACATAACCACGTATGAAAAAGGTTTTTTTTCTGTTTCCTCGCAAATGTGTTAAAAAACGTCGTACGATATACGTGCGTATTGGTTATAACATGCGAGGCGGAATTTCAGCCCGAGCCGAAGGCGAGGGCGTAATTGAGCCGAGCATGTGTGCATTCACAGATTGAGTTTATTTAAAATAAAATAAAAAAACAGTTTATTCGGTAATTTAAAAACTTGGCTGCATGCTCTAGCGTCTTTGCCAACATTTTCACGCAGCCACGGCAGAAAATAATCCTCGCGTCATTTTTCTCAAATTTTCTTTTCTTTGTACTTGTATTGTGAATTTCTAAAAATGACAACTTTCAATAATGAAGATGAGCAATATATTACTTCAACTCCACCGGATATACTAACAGAAGCGCGAACCGCATGCGACAGCTTGCTGCCGTCAATATCCAAGGACAGATACATAACCACGTATGAAAAAGTTTTTTTTTCTGTTTCCTCGCAAATGTGTTAAAAAACGTCGTACGATATACGTGCGTATTGGTTATAACATGCGAGGCGGAATTTCAGCCCGAGCCGAAGGCGAGGGCGTAATTGAGCCGAGCATGTGTGCATTCACAGATTGAGTTTATTTAAAATAAAATAAAAAAACAGTTTATTCGGTAATTTAAAAACTTGGCTGCATGCTCTAGCGTCTTTGCCAACATTTTCACGCAGCCACGGCAGAAAATAATCCTCGCGTCATTTTTCTCAAATTTTCTTTTCTTTGTACTTGTATTGTGAATTTCTAAAAATGACAACTTTCAATAATGAAGATGAGCAATATATTACTTCAACTCCACCGGATATACTAACAGAAGCGCGAACCGCATGCGACAGCTTGCTGCCGTCAATATCCAAGGACAGATACATAACCACGTATGAAAAAGTTTTTTTTTCTGTTTCCTCGCAAATGTGTTAAAAAACGTCGTACGATATACGTGCGTATTGGTTATAACATGCTCGGCTCAATTACGCCCTCGCCTTCGGCTCGGGCTGAAATTCCGCCTCGCATGTTATAACCATCTTAACGCACTAATATCGTAATGTACTATTGTCATGGGCGGCACCAGGTGGAGGCAGCTGCCCCAGAGACTCAGGTTTTTTAAAAGATATATTAGCTTTTCATGTTCGTAGGGCAATCGTGGCCAGAAATTGGACAGAACAGGGAGGTTTGGAGGGAAAAAGGGGAGGCCTTTGCCCAGCAGTGGGACATTATGTAGGCTACAAAAAATAATAGCTTTTCCTGTCTGATGCCATAGAATGGTATTGTACGTAATAAATTGTAGCGTAAAATGGAATCACTCAAATTAAGTTATTGTTTAACCCTGCGAAAAAACATTTATCAAAAAGTCGACCAAGTCATTCGTATATGAAGGGGTTCGAAACCATTCTAACCTGTCCAAGGCGCAAGGTGTCATAAGAATTTCTCGCTACGCAACCCCCCTCCCCCTCCCGGCCCAAAAGCCGGCGACCCCCTTGTATCTTTCATATATTCTGTGAAGTGTGTAGAGTGTGTGTGGTTTCATATATTGTGTGATTTCTGTAAAGTAACGCCTGATTCCATTTATTATCAAAAGTTCATCATTTTTTGGAACGAAGTTCCCTAACGCGCGTTGCGAAAGGGGGCTAGACGGAAAAAATTAAGACGAAAAGTTGTAACGATACTTTTTGCTATTGTAAGCTATTGTAAGCCGTGCGGCGTGCGCATGTTTCTCTTATAGAAAGCAAGCCAGATATTTTCGCCAGTTTTTTTTTTTTTTTTTTTGTTTATTATTATACTTAACTTAAAAAAAAAAAAAAAATATTACAATTCCTTCACTAATTAATCGAAAGGAACTTCGTTCCATCCGGGTGTCCCTTGACACCTCTCAAGTTTTTTTTCTTTTATGAACTTTCCTTATGATAGGTAAAATCAAACAAAAATACGCCAAAACAGACGCCAGCACAACATGCTACTACATCTGTCTTTCTTTAATAGATTTTCAACTTTATCGCTACTGCATTAGGTCTAAGGTTGAATGTGAAAATTTGACAGTTTCGGTTAGATTGATATGCTGTCTGTACCTCAGCTTAGCACTGAACCAAAGAAAGCGATTGAAACAATAATTAAGCATCAAGATTTTCAAGATACGCTTGCTCTGTCGCGCTACCCACGACCTATTGCTACGGTTTTTAATTACGTCATTAAAGAATCGAGAACGCCTAGTGAAAAAATCCCACGTTGGCTGTAAAAATGCGTCGTTTTGACAGGCGACGGGCGTAAGGTGTTGGATATTGAAAAAAAAAACATTACACGTGCGAAACAGCTGTGCTATGAAGCTCTCTCGAAACCACGAAGTTTTGTAAACGACACGCGACACAAGTATTTTATTAGCTCACATCATGTGATAATAGGGTAATTTAAATTCAAAATTTAGTACCTATAGCTATTTTATAGGTAGGTACTTATTTACTTTGCTCAGTATGAGGTTTGTGTCCATAAGCAGGATCGTTTTAATTTCGTTCCAGTGTGGGAAAGAGATGGCGCTAGACGTCCTCTATAGCTCCGTCTCTTACCCACACTGGAACGCGATTAAAACGATCCTGCTTTAAGACGTCATGGTAGGCCACCTGTACGAAACTTATTGTTATGTTGATATTTGTATGAAACTTGGAAAACTCAAGACAAAGTGGGCGTAGCTACCGCTGTATCAGCCGTATATGATACGGGGCCCCCGAGTAACGACCTGATGAGGAAAAAAATCTCAAAATATTCTCACAACTTCAAATACCTATTCTTCATGATGAGAGATAAAATTAAAATTATCACGGTAGGATGCTATTTTTTTTGTTTTGCAAAAGTACTTAATTTGTTGTTCTCCTGATACTGGGCCCTATACTAGGACTAACTACTCCCAGGGCCGGCCGGCATGTATTCGAGGTGTAACATAGACTTAACCGTACAACCTCTCGTGTGGTGTCTCGGACCATGAACCTGGTCATGGACACAAAGAATGTATTTTTTCTAATGTATAAAAAAAAAAACAAGTTTTGGAGGCCCCTTCCTTGTGGAGGCCCGGGGCAAGTGCCCCTGTTGCCCTGCCCTAATCCGGCGCTGGCTACTAACTGCTGATCCACCCCAACTTCGCACGGGTGCAATGTAGCATATTGATATGTACTTAAAAACCTTTATCCTGAATCACTATCTATTGCTGAAAAATCCGTTGCATAGTTTTAAAGACCTAAGCGTACAGACAGCAGGAGCGACTTTGTTTAGCATAGGTGAAACTGAAATCTAAAAGATTAACATCACATACCTCGGAACAATAACAGCAGTATTCTTATCCTTCCTCTGACTATCTCTTCTCCGATCATAGTCCCTCCTCTCTCTACTCATCTCTCTTTCAAGATCGAAACTGCGATCCCTACTCTTGTCTCTAAAACTGGTCACAAACACATCATGCCTATCAAATCCAGGCAAGTTTTCAGGTGGAAGCTCAGGTAGACCGTAGCTTAGTTTCTGCTGGGCTTTGGGTGAAATGGGAGAAGTAGGAGCGCTCGTTCTTGAAGTCAGATTAGCACAAGATTTTGAAGGTGTTACTCCATGAGTGGGTGTGCTGGATACGAATTTCCTTGGCGTTTCTGAGTATTTGTTTTCTATTGATTTGTTCGGTGTGATTCTAACTGAAGGCTGGCTAGCATAGCTCTTTAATTTCCTAGGTGTTGATAGCAATTCGTGAAGCTTTTGCGTCGCAATCAATTTTTTCTTAGACATATTCGGAGACGTGAATGTTACGTTGCATTTCCTAGGCTCGTCATCTTCCGTAGGAATGATGGCATATCTCAATGTCCTTCCATTTACAGTTTTGACAATTTCCGTCGGTATTTCTTTCAGTTCATTTTCATCTGGTCCGTCAACGTTATATTCTTCAATTTCATCAGCATTGGCTTGTACTATTCTCTTCTTTGTAGGTGAATAATCGGCAATATCGTCGAAGTCTTGGATAACTTCGTACCTATGCTTCGTCCTCCTGTCTTCTACACCATCATCGCTATCTCCACGTCGGTCATACCTGGATTGTCTTTGTTGTTTCAGCTGTGCCATTTCCAAGTCCTCACTTCGTGTCCTACATCTTACTGACCGTGAAGGTTTATACATCAAGGAGGATTGTCTCTGAAAGCTTCTATTTTGAAACTTAGGAGGTTTCGGTGGTAATTCAGGAGGTTCTTCTCTGTATCTTGGGGCCCCAGCAGGGGACATTCTTAAAGGATTATCAGATATATCTGTTCTCATAATTCTGTTACCTATTTCGATCTTTCTAGGCGAATTCGCGCCTAAAGGAGGCATTCGTTGCCTCTCCGGCGACACAAGTTTTGTCATACATGTTTTTTGAGCGAAGACAACTTCGCTTTGTGAGCAAAAAGCTGGATTTGAATAATATTTGTACACGATTTTTGGTGAATCCATTTTTGTAAGCGTATTTTTTCCCCGGTGCAATCGTTAGTGCATGATTCCTTGTTAGATGAAGGGTGGGCAGTAACTGGAACCGTTCCAGTTCAGTGCTTTTCTTATACTTCAACTTAGTTTTAACTTCTAGGTTTCTTATTGAATTATATTCACTTTAAAAGTTATTAAATTATCTTGATTTACACACTTAAATTACGTTATTTAGCGAAGTTAGTTTCCAAAGTGATTTGTTACTTATTTACATTTAAACCATTTAAACTTGGTATTTTTTTTTTTTTTCGTTCACTTTTAGACACTTCACACTTATCCACACTAGAATCTACACTTAGTTTTATAATATTAGCTATTTTAATTCTATTGTTCACACACACGTCTATCCAGTTCAACGTCTAACCGTCAACTGTAAAACGATTCCTTTTTCAAAAAACACCGGGGTCGGAAACGGCGGCGTATGCGCACCCCTGCAAATGGGCACGCGCTGTTTGAATTCCAAGTTCGAAAGTTGACTTCATCAAATAGGGACCTTATTACTATTGCATCAAAGTTGAAACTCTATTGCGTTCTAGTTTAAATTGAATTTGAACAATAGATAAGAGTGAGTCATTGTAATTTTTACCTTATTTTATAGGCGACAAGGATGTCAATCCAAAAAATTATCGGTTTTTAGATTAAAACTGGTATTCTACCTTGCGTAATTATTGAATGAGCTTTCGCGAAGGGACCATTTTGACAGGGCCGCGGGGGTCGCGTTGGAGCTCCCCTGTTTTGAGCAGTATTTTTCTAAATTATATATTGTCTGGACATTACTGTTTATATACATATGTAGGTACCTAATGTC
Source organism: Xestia rhomboidea (assembly GCA_963853795.1). Lineage (NCBI taxonomy): Eukaryota > Metazoa > Arthropoda > Insecta > Lepidoptera > Noctuidae > Xestia > Xestia rhomboidea. The sequence goes on from OY970783.1 coordinate 3,398,941, forward strand.
GGTTAATATGTCTGTCACTAATCGTATTTCTAGATGTGCCCACTCGACCTTGTGCTCGTCTTATTTAATATAGGACACGCGTTTGTGGAACAGCACCACATTTACACAGGGCAGAGTCAGCAATGAATTTCTATCTGAGCAGGTTCTTCTTGCTGCGGCCGACTTGGGTCTGGATCATGGGTCAGCCGTGGCAACTCATGTCCAGATGGGAGATTTCCAGTAGGTAGGGGTGCAGGGTTCGATAGGGATGCACTGTCTCGCCACACCCTGGGTCGGGTCGTTCTTCCTTAGACCGCACTTTAAAAAGCTGTTCAGATCTCTAATTATTGAGCTTGAATTAAATTAGGTAAGTAACTATATATAAAGCCCAAAGTTAATTCATGCTGCAGCTAATAATTATGTAGGTACCTACCTCCTAGGTGTAATAATTGTCATACGCAGCAACACCAGCGTGTTAAATTTTTCTGTTAAGTTGATTGATTGATCACCTGATAGAAAGGTCATAGGTACCTTGCTTATCTATCAAATAATATGGTGGATCAGGATTTAAGTACCTATCTAGTAGATAAATAGGAAGGTAGGTAGTTGTTTTATTATACCTTTCTCCTCCTGTAAATATGTAGCACCTACCTATACATCTTTTTAAATCCGACACGAAATCATTTCTCTTTAATATCCGTGGTCAATGATCAGCTTCTCGTTACCTCCAAAGCCACCCTTCTAGTTCATTCGAAAGTCCGTCACATACATTGTGTACCTCTCTGTCTACTCCACTTTCTTTTTAATAATAATAATGATTGTTATTATGCAGGGGTAGCACGTGCCGTCGAGTGTAACGGTCGATGGCAGCTGCCGTATAGACAGCTGCGAGGTGGGGCGCGCAACATTTTGTTATTACAGGGGGCGCGAGCTACATAATAACCAGCTAGGGCCGACCGGAGGTTAAATAACCGGTACGCTTGCTGTGCAGAAAAGCACGTTAGGCCGTCGTCCCGCCCGGGTTTTTTTTTGGGCAATCCCGACATATTATTCCCAAACCACTGTCACTCCGGAAAGCCTGATTCAACAGCGGCGAACTGGCGACCACCAGAAAAGCGCCGAGACAATGAAGCTCGATGAAGTCCCGGAGGAACAATTTAACTGTCTTGGATCCCGCAACGAAATTAATCAGAAAAGTGTAGCGGAGGAGTAGGAAAAAAACTGCGACGGCTGGCATTTGTAGGTCTTTGATAGTCGTTACAGGTAGTCAGTGGCCCAAAGTTTGACAACCAGTCTTATCAAGGGGTATCATCGTATTACCCAGTACTAACTGGGTTGTGCAGGTCAGGTAGGCAGTCTTTTCATGTAAAATACTGGTATTCAGCTGCATTCGGTTAGACTGGAAACCGACCCGATGGTGATGTGATGTCTTTAGTATTTACCATGTCGAGGAGCTGTGCCTGCGAGTCATCATCATCATGATTTCAGCCTGCAGACGTCCACTGCTGGACATAGGCCTCCCCCAAGTGTCGCCACATTGATCGGTCCCGAGCGCCTCGCATCCAGCGGATTCCCGCAACATTCACCAGGTCATCGGTCCACTTTATGGGAGGTCTTGCAACGCTACGTCTTCCGTTTCGCGGTCGCCACTCCAGAACTTTTCAGCCCCATCGGACATCTGTTCTACGAGCAATGTACCTTGCCCACTGCCACCTATGTTTGGCAATTCTTTGGGCTACGTAGGTAACCTTGGTTCTCTTGCGGATGTCTTCGCTTCTGATTCGATCGCGCAAGGAAACTCCGAGCATAGCCCTCTCCATTGCACTTTGGGTGACTAACAGCTTTCTGATAAGGCCCATTGTGAGCGAACACGTTTCGGTCTCGTATGTTATCACTGGCAACACACTGTAACCTCCGTCTTGTGGCACTGCGGTAAGTACTTGGACGAGAAGATACCGCGCAACTTACCGAATACTGCCTAAGCCACGTCGGATTCCACGATTGACCTCTTTCTCGAAGTTAGACCTACATAACTGGACCGTTTGTCCCAGGTACACATAATCGTCTACAGCTTCGAGTGTAGAGTCTCCGATCTTGATAGGAGTGGTGTTACATGGACATTCAACATGACCTTGGTTTTGTCCATGTTCATTTTAAGACCCACTCTTTCGGAAGCTTGCCTACGAGTTGTGTGAAAAAATTCAACGTAACGATAGATATGCAAAGGATCAGCAGACCTAGCCAAGTTACAAACGATTCGTATCGATTCTCTTTCTACAATCGTAAACGTTAAGTCACGTGGTCAAAACAAGCGAATATAAACTTTCGTAGACAAGTTTACATCGATCAAGATGATAGAATGAAATGTATTCGTTTCTACAATCGTGATCCCTATATCCCATATAAATCGTAGCCAACTTACAGTTTTGACTAAACTTTAAAATTTCCATTCGTTTGTTTTGACCACGTGACTTATCATTGATAGATGTCATTCCCATACATTTGGTTAGTGTTCTATTAGCGTTAACGATTGTAGATTGTCAACTTGGCTAAGCCTACAGATGTGTGATGTAGAGGAAGTGTTTGAGGTAATAAATAAAAGGGGTTTTGGGGCAGATTCCAATAGCTACCTACCTACCTACTTATTTAGATAGGTATCAGTCATTCTTTTGATGCTCGCCTTACCAAAGAGTAAAATACTTACTCAGGTATGCCAAAAGGAAAGCCTAACTGTACCTTATTTTTTATTCTAATTTAAACCTTATTGTTTACAACATATAACTTAACCTTATTGTTTCCTTTTTCTTTACAACAACGCGCCTTTTTAAATAAAAACTCATCCTGCAGAGCATAGTAGGTGGACGGCTTCATTTTGTCATTTCATAAAATAATGTTTCACTATAAAATCTTACCTGCCCATCCAAAAGATTTTTAGGTAAAATCCTAAAATGACTACAGAAGTAGTTACTACTTACCTATTATTTGTTTGCATGATGCATGCCTGTTTAATTTTAACAAAATGTTGTTACTACCTGGATGCGAGCGCGCCGCGCCGCGCCCCTCCCTGCGCCCGTATCGTATTGACATTATACAATGTGATCCACGCGAAAATCGATAATATTGACCTTCAAACGTTACGTTAGGTAATTTATTAGTACCGACGAAAGTAAGCATTTGGGCTTAGTATGGTCTAAGCCCAAATGCTTACTTTTTTTCTTTTATACTGTGGCTTAGAGCATGTGTAGGGACGCACATGGATCAGCTGGTAAAATACCTTTGTTTGTGTCCACAAACAAATAAACGAAAAAGACGTCATATGCCTCGTTTATTTATTTATTTAACAATTTATGTACACACTAAATATAAAAAAGTAGAAAGGAACAGAAAATAGTATAAAGGTGATGCTTATTTCTAAAGAAATCTCTTCCAGCATACCTGCGAAAGGAGATAGGTAAGTACAAAAAAAAAGAGATGTAGACATCGTGGTAAAAAAAAGGAAATGGAATACTTACATAAACCAGATGACTATATATTTTTTTTGTTCGGATGATACGACTCAGCCAACTCAGCTATTCACTTTTATTGCAGTAGTTGTTGCGTTTGCTTTAAATCTTTCTGACCGGCTCGAGCTGATTCTGCAGTTTGGTTACTCCGGTAAGTAGACTCCCTCGTTGGTCCAGAGGTGGTCAGAAGGGCCTGGCAGCGGTTGAACGTCCACCTGGATCTGATTCCCAGGTTGTTCAGAGATTTATTGGTATATTGATTTGTTTAAATAGGAATTTCACAGTTGCAGCACGGGGGTCTGAACTTTGGCCCCCCTCCCTAGGTATCATTAAGCGAAATTTGTGTTCATCATACAATATACAAAAATATTTATTACTTCTCAAACATCGTCATCATCAGCCTATTAATGTTCCCACTGCTGGGACACAAGCCTCCACTCTATGAGGGGGAATGCTATAATCCACCACGCGGGCCCAGTGCGAATTGGTAGATGTCATGACATGCGTGTTAGTGACAAATTTGTGTTAATACCTTTGTACTAAATACACTCTGTACCTGATCTGCTTAAACAGGCATGATATGACGTACTTAATGAAAACTGTATTTGCAGGTTCTTCCCAACTTTTTGCTCAGCCATAAAAAAAAATTGTTACGTTTATTTTAGCTTATTTATAAAGCATTGATAAGATAAGTCAACTTTCATAAGTCATGTTTCCGGTTTGCTTATCAAATAAAACTTTAAAGTGTCAATATTGGGAAGTAAGTATTCGATCGAGGTCTTAAAATTCTATCCAACTTTAAAGGGTTTATAAGTACAGTACGTTTTGACGTCTAGTAAAGAAATAAAAAAACCTTGCAGCCTTGAAAAGGGCTTTGTTGAAATAGGTACAATCTCAACGAACGAAAGCTCACGCTCCAATACGGCTCTTTTTGTTTGCATGCTCTTTTTTTTGAAGCACTAAACTTTCTCATCCTTGGTCCTTTATTTTTGTTTTATTCCTATAAGTCAAAAAAGTGGTCAAACAATAGAACAAAATTTTTGTAAAACAAAGGATAATTACTTATAAAAGGGTCGCATATTTCTTTTTCGTTTTACTACGATTGGTCCGCACACTTTTTTTGTAGACCAATAGAAGTTCTTCTTCTTCTTCGTGTCGATGATTCGTTAAGGGTGGTAAACAGATGTGGACATCGTGTGCACGGGATTTTATTTTAAATAGGAGCAGATTTCGTTCGAGCCCATGGTACCTAGGTACCTATAACCTAAACTGGTTTGTAAACTAAAGTTGACACGGACCAGACTGTGGCAAGATTCTAAAGTACACAGTACACACAGTAACTGGGAACGTACATTTTAAAGATCATAAGTAATATGGATGGTCATTTACTTATGATCTTTAAAGTGGATGCTTCAGGGTAGCCCGTGAAATCCAAATTTTCTTACGTTTTTTGCAATTTGCAGGCCAGTGCTAGGTTGTATGTTGATTAAAATATTGTTCGCGACTGTAAGACGTATGTAGTTACAGATTTAAAATCATCAAAGTTATCAATACAACCCTCCAAGTGCATAAAGGTCGAGGAACGACTTTTTCAAGGTCAAAGACATTGAAAAACAACAATTTTTTAATCAATATAAACACAACACAACCTAGCACTGGCCTGCAAATTGCAAAAACGCAAGAAAATTTGAATTTCGTGGGCTACCTTGACGCTTGTCCAGTTACCGTAGAATTCACTGCCGGCTTAATTCTGTTCCCCAAAGATTATAATTTGTATAATCTGGATCTCTTCAAGAGTGCTCCATCCTAGGTCGCATAATCGTTTGACATCAAGCGTGTTGCGGCCAAACGCAACGCATAATCTTACCAAACGGAGATCCACCACTTCATCATCATTCTCCTTGCCCTTACTTATCCCAATTCATTTGGGGTCGACGCAACATGTCTTCTTCCATACCTCTCTATTAATCGAATCGTCATGCCATCAGACACCTCTTTATATACCAAAATCAAACCCCGCTACACATGTATTTACGTTTTGACGTCCAATAAAGAAACAGGAAAATCTTGCAGCCCTGAAAAGGGCTTTGTCAATAAATACCTACCTACACCAGCGAAGTGTTCACGCACTACCACTACGCGCGCTCGCCGCGCACTCTCCTCGCTAGCTGAATGTCCTTGGGCATGATAGTGACTCGCTTGGCGTGGATCGCGCACAGGTTCGTGTCCTCAAACAGCCCCACTAGGTACGCCTCGCTGGCTTCCTGCAGCGCCATCACCGCGGAGCTCTGGAACCGGAGATCAGTCTTGAAGTCCTGCGCGATCTCCCTCACGAGCCGCTGGAACGGCAGCTTGCGGATGAGCAGCTCGGTGCTCTTCTGGTAGCGGCGGATCTCTCGCAGCGCCACAGTGCCGGGCCGGTAGCGGTGCGGCTTCTTCACGCCGCCCGTGGCTGGCGCGCTCTTCCTTGCCGCCTTGGTCGCCAGCTGCTTCCGAGGAGCCTTGCCTCCGGTAGACTTGCGGGCTGTCTGCTTTGTGCGCGCCATCTCGTTTTCACACACTTCCTTCTACGCTGGTTACTGTGAGCGAATGTGTCGAGGAGCGAATCGAGGCAGTGAAGCCACGTGAAGCGATGCCTTTTATACATTTTTATGTCCCCACTCTCTGTTGATTTGAGATGTTGTGGGTAGTCACAGATTGTTTTGAGTCAGAATTACCTGCGCTATAATAACTTGTAACTTGTAGGAATATTCCACTGTGTAACTAAACATTTTTGACTTAATTTTTTAATTAAAGATGCGGTTTGATCGCCTGCCATTCATCATTCTCTTGCCATTATCCGATCCCAATATAATAGGCATGACGACAGTATCAAAAATTTAAAAATCTATTTAGTCCATCAGTTAGAAAATTGGAAATTAATAGACACGTAATTTTTGTTTTTGTAAATCAATGAATACTGACAAAAGATAAAACGTATCAAAACTCGGGAGTCGGCTCGTGACGTCAGAACTAGCTTAAAATTATACCTAGGCGTGACGTATTGAGAATTTTAAAAGCGTAATTTCTTCGTCAATTTTGTTTTACGTAAGTAACAAAAGAACAAACACGGGTCAAATATTTTTTGATAATCTAACTGAAAGACTAATTAGATTTTTTTGTCGTCTCGCCTATTGGGGTCGGCGCAGTATGACTTCTTCTTCCATACTTCTGTATTACGTTTGCTCAACTGCCTTTCTGAGTAAAATATGATAAGTATGTGCAAACTTATAAGCTTTACACTGAAGACAGAGGCAGGTGTTCTTAACAAACCATCACGCCTGTAATCCCTGAAGGGTTAGACAGAGGTGTACCTAACAGTACACCCACATTTCGGCAGTTATTTTTAAGTCCCATGAAAATAAAATATACGGGTGGAATGAGTGGATTCAAACGTAACTAGGCTAAACTGGCGAATTGTGGGTCAACTATACCCGACCGCCTTCCCTGCTTTTGGAGAATACACATAAACATAACATCACGCCAGAAGGGCTAGGCAGAGGTGTACCCAAAGTATGCCCACATGACATGTTTAAGTTCCATGTAATTATAGGGGGAAACCTATTGCCATCAACGATGGAGAAACCCACTGAGTTTGCCCAACCTGGGAGTCTGGTAATCGAACCAAGGACATCATGGTCCACTAGACTAACCAGGCGGTGGAGAATATGGGGACCCTGATAAGAAGCTAGTTTAATTCAATGTTTAAAATAAAACAACAACCAATCTTTACAATCATTTATTCATCAATCAATAATTTAAAATCAAATAATTACAATCATTCCTATTTTACACTAGCCTGTCATTTCTTCTCTTCCCTGTCATCTCTAACCGTGTCGTCTTCATACCTTGGCGGCTGCGTCACGTTCGTGGCTCTTATGAAAACTATTGATGGCTTTGACAGCTTCTATATTCGAGTGCGTGGCCAGTTCTCCAGGGATGACAAGTTTGACAGCTGCCTGGACCTCCCTGCTACCCAAAGTCGACTTCTTGCTATGGACCGCCAACTTTCCGGCTTCTACTGCAATTCTTTCCAACATATCGTTGAGAAAATTGTTCATAATCAGCATAGATTTTCTTGAAATGCCCAAATTCTCCGGCGCCACCATGCGCAGTAACTTGTAGAGGTAGATCGAGAAGCTCTGGTAATTCTTTTTTTTTTTTAATTTCTTTGACTTCATGATTGGTCGCGAGATGGCGCTGTCCTTAGTTGGAGTTGGTTTTAGAGCCTTCTTTGGTACTTTTACGGGCGCCATTTTGATTTTTGCTTGTCTAAATTTTATTATGTTACGATCAACTTTGAGTTTTTTGTGTGGTTTAAGTGAACTTGTGTTGTTTGCAAGTAGTGGGTGACTGTAGGTGATTGTGTGAGCTAAATGAAGTCAATGACCAATCAGAGGCGTTGATGTGACTAAAATATTCGTGTCGATAAGAACGCATTTTTTATGTGAATTATTAATTCCAGTGAACGCAAAAAACGCCACAGGAGTTTGAAACCGCGCGGTCGATGGCATTAATGAGCTCGCTCCCTATTACAATTAAGGGATTTAAACTTATCTCGCGTAATGAGGTACCTTTCGGGGATTGGAGATAATGTTATGATGTTTAAAACTCCATTTCTTATTTAAGTATTGGGAAAAAATACAAGAATTATCGTGATCTGCGTGTAAAGTCAAGTCAGAGGCCCATGGCCTGCCTTTTCCCAACTATGTTGGGGTCGGCTTCCAATCTAACCGGTTGCAGCTGAATATTATACTTACCAGTATTTTACATGTAATGAAACACGTTATACACATATACTTAAACATAATTTCATATTCAACAGTGTACTTATTGATCATTTATTTTTGATCAGCAATCAGCAGTAACATTGTAGTTAAAACATTCAATAAACCTGCATGATTGAGTCTTCCTTGTCCAACCTACCCTTGTGAGTTGTCTCATCTATTATGTACCTTAGGGGTTGGCGCAGTGGCGATCGGCGGTGGCGACCTCTCGCTTCCGGCCCTGGTTCGTGCCATGGTCCGGAGCGAGACGGAATGGGACGCCGTCACCTCCTTCTGCGAAGCAGTCATGCTAGCGAAGGAGGTGGCGGAACGTGAGAGGGAGATATCCTCACGTCCCGGCCGCCGCGGGAGACGCCCCGGGCGTCGGGGGCCACGTGGTGGCTTCCGGCCACCGTAGGCGCGGGCCTGTGGACGGGGAGCTATGGGCTAGCTCGCCGTCCGTCCGTCTCTTGACGACAGGCCGTGTCGACGGCGCGTTCGTGTTCCACGCGCGCCTCAAAGAGAGTCAGCAACTATGAAGGGGTCCGCAAGGGCCGCGAAGCCTGCCGGGGCTGCGGAACTATTCGAAAGAGATACCGTGGTCCCGGAACACAAAGGGCGATGAAGGAACATGGATGGGTTTTAGTCAGTAAAAGTCGGACACTCCCTCCCGCTCCGCCCAGAGCGGGAGAAGTCACTTGATGATTTCCCATCCTAAAAAAAAAAAAAAAAAGGGGTTGGCGCAACACGTTTTGCAAAACCCCATCTGGCATACGACTTATTATGTAAATCTGTTGATATGTAATCCTACATGTTAATCAATAATTATCATCGTAATAACAATCACCATCACCATCGGATCACTATCGCAATCGCCATCACAATCACTGTCACAATCATAATCATAATCGTTATCATCGTAATCACAATCATTATCATCGTAATCACAATCAACATCATCGTTATCACAATTATCACAATAAATCTAAAATAACCCTGTATAGAAGTCGAATCCACCATCTACTGGATCTCAAAATAAATTCCATATTCGTAATCAGCACCCCTGATAATCTCGGTATCGACACCCATATTGATTTTTAGACATTTCAACCCCATCGCACCCCAACAGGGGATGATGGTATTTCAGGTCCGTCATATTCAATCTTAAAATCGTTGTTTTTGTAATACACCATACAAACTATACCAATGTTCATTTTCAGACTTTGTCACCCCTTTTTCCCCTCTTAGGGGTTGAATTCTGAAAAAACCCGAAACCTTTCTACTCATTTATTAATAGGAGCACTCCTGTGAAGTTTCGAATAGAAAAGACTAACTAATCTTGTTTCCAAATACAAACTTTGGAGCCCTGTTTAACCCCCTTAGGGGTTGAATTTTGAAAAATCCTTTGTTAGTGCACCCCTAGACCACATAAGGAACCTACTTACCAAATTGGGAATCTATAGACCCAGCGGTTTAGGCTGTGCATTGATTTTTAGACTTCGTCACCCCATTTCCCTCTCTTAGGGGTTGAATTCTGAAAAAACCTGACATCTATTTCTACTCATTTATTAATAGGAGCACTCCTGTGAAGTTTCGAATAGAATAGACTAACTAATCTTGTTTCCCCATACAAAATTGGAGCCCCGTTTAACCCCCTTAGGGGTTGAATTTTGAAAAATCCTTTCTTAGTGCACCCCTAGACCACATAAGGAACCTACTTGCCAAATTTGGAATCTGTAGACCCAGCGGTTTGGGCTGTGCGTTCATAGGTGAGTCAGTCAGTCAGTTTCTTCTTTTATATATTTAGATTACATACTTTTTTTTTAATTCTTTGCAAACAAAAAGGGGTTTTTATCCAAACGAATATGCCAACCCCATCGTACCTTATTACCTAATTACATATGCAGAATATATATTAAGTGACTATTACTTACTTACTTATACTAGAGAATAATTGACTAGATGTCTTCACCAAGCCACACAACCTCTTTGCAATCGTTGATGTAGGGTTTGCTAAAATTATTTGGATCAGCCCAACGTCCAGAATGTTTAATTTAAACTCTCTAATTACAATACTTGATTTAGGTAGTAGCTTGTAATTACATGGTACGCTTTTGCAAGTAAAAATAAGGCCCTAATTCTATTCTAATGTACTTTTACCGAATAGTGGGTTATAGTAAAATGTTCGTAACATTGTACATTTACAACTACCCGCAACTAAAACAATTTCTTGCGCCTAGCCTATAAATACTCCTCTCTCACGCACAAGACCGCATTCCACATCTTAACATCGTCATATTCACTTAGAAGAAAAAAGTTAAACGTCAACGTCAAAATGACAGGTCGCGGCAAAGGCGGGAAAGGATTAGGCAAAGGAGGCGCCAAACGCCACAGAAAAGTGCTTCGAGACAACATCCAGGGAATCACGAAGCCTGCTATTAGAAGATTAGCAAGAAGAGGAGGCGTCAAGAGAATATCAGGATTAATTTACGAAGAAACTCGTGGCGTGCTCAAAGTGTTTCTAGAAAATGTCATCCGCGATGCCGTGACGTATACCGAACACGCTAAAAGAAAAACTGTGACAGCAATGGACGTTGTCTATGCTTTGAAGAGACAAGGAAGAACGCTGTACGGTTTTGGCGGGTGATTTTTTGAGGTTACAAAGAAGAATTTGAAGATTATAATAATTTAATTTATTTCGCACATTTGTTTTGACAAGGCCCTTTTCAGGGCCGCAGTTTTTCTATTTCTTTATGGAAGTCGCAAAAACGTTAGGTGTTCAACAAAGTCTGAATCGTTATAAAACATGGTCCGTCCGCAAAGGTTCGGTTAACCTGGTAGTAACCAGCTGTGGCCACAGGACTCTGACAGATGCTTAAATATACCTAAGTAGGTAGGTACTATATTTAGGCATCTGAAAGAGTCCAATCGCGAGTATCTGATCGCCGGTGTCTGGAGCCGCGTCCGTTGTCCGTGCTGGTATGACCGAGCAGCGCGAGCGTTAACTCCGTTTAGTCCGTAACGTAAGTTAGGTACCATTTGGTCCACACAATCATGATTCCTTTTAGTTCTACTCGATGTTTGTGTGTAGGTGGTAGCTGACTAGCTGAGGTTCTCACTACCGAAGCGCATTAGCTATCAGTATATCCCATACCATCATCATCATCAGCCTATTAATGTTCCCACTGCTGGGACACAGGCCTCATCTCTATGAGAGGGAATGGGCTATAATCCACCACGCGGGCCCAGTGCGGGTTGGTAGATGTCACATGTCTTCGAATTCTAGGTTCTATGACATGCCGGTTTCCTCACGATGTTTTACTTCACCGTTTTTGAGAGCAGTGGTGATGAAATAAATTACACAAAGTAATGCGCCTGCCTGGGTTCGAACCCACGACTTACTGTTCGTAAGTCGGGCCCGCCACCACAGCACGAATGTATTATTCGGCCTGTAGGTCAGGATAATATAATTCTATATTACGATATTATTGTTTAAAGACTGATTATTTAATAAGGTGGGTAAACAAAACGAAGTTGTGATTCTTGGACACAAATTTTATTGGTACAAATAAAATATAAATATCTTAGTGGGTAGATGAACTTACTAAGCTCAGATATGGCGTTAACATACAAAAACATGATCGAAGACAGGTAAATAACGGTTATTGATCAGTAGGGCTATTACGTATCTCCGTTGACAGCTCGAAATGATAGTAACTGGGCTCAGTGTCCATCAACTAACGGTCAAAAGGTTAGTTTCGTATAATGTATGACCCTGTTAGTCACAGTAAAGTGATATCCACTCAGTGTGATACGTAATACCAATATTATGACATTCGCGGTTGTCATCAAAGTTCGGTGTACAACCGAAGCTTGATAGTCACTGGATATCAGAAAGATACGTAATAGCCCTGCTCGTAAGACAACGTTTAGACGCCAGTACATCAACCTACCCGAAACTGTCAAATGTTCCCAATCAACCTCGAACCTAATGCTTTAGCGATAAAGTTGAAAATCTAAGAAATTGTAGTATCTTGATGTGCTTGGCGTCTGTAAGCGTTAAAGGCCGTTGTGAATTGACCCTTAATGAAAACAAAAGACACTTGTTCTGCCTGATATTGCGATCATTGTTTTGTTCTAGATGGTTCAAGTTTTTTTTAAATATATTTTATACTAGCGGACGTCACGCGGTTTAGTTTAGATCCGCGTAGTTCCCGTTCCCGTGGGAGTACGGGGATAAAATAGAATGTAGCTTTCTAATGGTGAAAGATTTTTTGAAATCGGCGCAGTAGTTTTTGAGTTTATTCATTACAAACATACACACACGCAAAAATACAAACCTTTCCTCTTTATAATATTAGTGTAGACTAAGTAGTTTTTAAGCTTAGGCATCCATCAGCACAGTATTTTGATTGCGTAACATTGTGTTTTAGCGTAAAACGTGATTTTTTACCCCCAAAAAAAAAGTCGTTTCCCAGCAATAACTTTAGCGTAGAGATACAGTTTAGTAGTTTGATGTACAGAATGCTTCGTGAAGGGTTCGTTTACATCTAGTATTACCTTTGCTTGCTTACTTTAATAAACTCCTAAGTTACTTAACATGTGCGTCAGTATGATTTGGTGTACGTCTCTGAATACCGTCCGCACGTTGTCTGTGTCCGTGGCGGTCGTGAAATGGAAGTAACATTCCCGTGGTCTCCGCGCCTCTGCGACTACGAAGCGCTCGGCTGACGACTTGAGTGCGCGGCGATGGCGTTTCTTTGTTATCAGCTCCTGGAAATAGAGAGAGTAGTGTTTTTAGGGTTCCGTACTTCAAAAGGAAAAAAACGGAACCCTTATAAGATCACTTTCTTGTCCGTCTGTCTGTCCGTCTGTCACCACCGATTTTCTCAGGAACGGGTGGACCTAGCAAGTTGAAATTTATACCATATACTGAGGTCTATAGTCCCTATTAGGTGTATAAAAATCAGGGTCCTGAGTCAACACGATAAAAAGATTTGGGCAAATTTATACCAAAATTTACCATAATTTTCAACTTTTCTATTTTTCGGAATTTTCCCATTACTTGTGCTGTGAGACCTTGCTTTTAACCAAAATTGACAATTCTAGGTCAACCGGAAGTACCCTAAGTTTTGGGTCGAAAACCTATGGTAGTTTCCGTTGACCTAGAATCACGAAATTTAGCAAAAAGCAAGGTCTTACAGCACCTGTAAAGGAAAAAGTCTGCAAACCGTAAATATGTAGTTTAATAACAAAAAAGAAGCGATTTTACTATTACAAACTTATTATGTGCGGTTGGAGCAATAGCCGTTTCTAGCTAGGGATCGGACAGCAAAGTTAAGTTTGTCCTTTAAAAGTTTGTACGGAACCCTCGGTGCGCGAGTCCGACTCGCTCTTGGCCGGTTTTTTTTTGTTAGATGCCCTTTTTAGTAAGCATTTTAAGCAAAACAGTAGGGTAGGTTGGTGCTATTGAAAAAGTATGGAAGTTGTACCGTGGAGACAGCGCCATGTGAATTTGGAATTAAAAAGGTCTACACAAAACGGTACCTAAGTAGATTTATTTTTGTATTGTTTTCTTGGGAATAATGATTATTTTAGTTTAGTATAATGCACCTAGTTGCTTTTAATTCCATTTTGAGTTTTTTTGTTAGGTTAGGTTAGGTTAGGTTTATCCTTATTTATCAAATGGCTAAATTTTCACCAACATGCCAAGATTTTTCTCAACTATGTTGGCAGGCTTCCAGTCTAATCGGATGTAACGGTAAAACGGGGTGTATAGAAACGCAGGGTGAATCGAAACAAATCTTTGAAAGGGATTTTAGGTTAGATTTTAAGTTGAATTGATATGATATGTTACCACAAAGTACTTTATGTGCTTTGCTTAATTACCCGACTGCGTTTTACTTTATTATTTCGAGACATCGTTCGTTATAATCCTTCTCAAAGTTTTGTCTCGATTTACCCCTGCGTTTCTATACACCCCGTTTTACGGTAGCTGAATACCAGTATTTTACATTTAGCGACTGCCTATCTGACCTCCACAACCCAGTTAGTACTGGTTAATACGATACCCCTTGGTAAGACTTTCGAGCGCCTACTTGTAACGACTGTCTAACATCTACAAATGACAGCCGGGATTGGTCCGGTTAGACTGGAAGCTGATGACCTTCCTAACCTAGCTACCTATAATCGAAATGGCGCAGCGGTAATGAGGCTGCCTTACGTTCTTTGGGTCCCGGGTTCGAATCCCGGTTGGAGCAAATGTTTGTGTGATGAGCATGGACATTTGTTTCCGAGTCATGGTTGTTTATATGTATAATAAGTATGTATTTACAAACAAAAAGTATCTATGTAGTATATCAACTATCTGATATCCACGACACAAGCCTCGTTGCTTATTACGATATTTATTTATTTATTATAATATCTGTTCTATAATGAAGCAAATACCTACCACAAACAAACTCTTGATGAACATCTTAGTCCTGGTGTACTCATCTCCTGACGCTTGAAACTCATTGTACTTCGGAAAGTAGGGGGCTATACTGCGACCCTGAGACACCTTGGTTTCCAGGATGTCCTGCTTGTTCAGGAAAAGTATCAGACCAGCTTCGAGGAGGAACCTGAGGGAATATTGTTGGTTAGAAATGTTCTATTTATGAGGATTAAGGTCTAGAAAAGATCAGGCGCTTTCTGTGAGTTCAACTTTGAAATTCTGGTGGCTGAGAATGGCTATAAAGGGTGTAAAACCCCTCTTAACGTAGCCGAAAGGCACTTGTTCTCCCCATCATTACGATCATTTTTTTGTTCTACACCATACCTGGGAACCTTCTAGTTACGGAGATATTGGGGGTCAAAATTCCAACTTTTTGACCACATTTTTTTTAAATAGGTACAAGTTTTTAATGTAAGATTTTTACGTTAAACACCTCCACGACCCCCGTACTATTCAATCCATCCATCAGCACAATGTTTTGAGTGCGTTACATTGAGTTCTACCACAAAACATGATTTTTCACCCCAAAAAAGAAAGTCGTTTCCCAGCAATAATTTTTGCGTAAAGTTAATACATAGTTTGATGTACAGAATGCTTGGTTGACGGCTTCGTGATGAGGTGGTTTCGCCCTATATAGCTACCGTGATAAGTCATTAACGGCCATTTTTAATAACTTTACTAATGTAGGTAACGGAAGGCTATCTCTTAACTGTTTGACATTTAGTTTACGGACCGTTGAAACAAAACGTCGGCGTCGTTGAAAATCTTTCTTTGATTTTTCTATGAATCAAGTCACAGGTAGGTGATGGGGATTGGATATTTTAAGCTAACTTTGTTTATAGAAACACCGATAGCTACAAGACGTAGGCGTACTATTAACTAACACTGACCTATTCGTAAGTAAGATATATAAAACGGTCGTAAATGACCATAATTTAGTTTAGAGTGAAGAAAAACTCGTGAAGCAAGCTGAGTAATATTAAGAAGAACGCAGTGAGCAGATCAATGCGCCATGATCAATCCTACAATATATAGGTGTTTGTATTAAATGAGAAGAGGCCTTTTCTCTGCAGTAGGACAATAGCTAGAACGCGAACGTTAGATCCTATAAGGATAAGGCACAGCTAGGTTAGCACAAAATGGGCAGATCTACAGCGTTGTTACCTGCTTTGCCAGACATCTTCAAACAGCACGAGAGCTTCTTTGAGTCTGTTCTGAGTGCCATCTTCTCTCAGGGTCTGGTCGAAGTCACTGCACGCTACCAGGAACCATATGGCGTGGATACCTTCAAAGACCTGGAGGGAAAGGCAGACCAATAATATGACCCTCAAGAATAAACGTTATAGGTACCATCGTGGACACTCCTGCCTGATCACCACTAAGCTAATTTTTGCTTGCACTCGCAACACAACGCCTAAACTTTAAGGAGACGTGACTCGGCGCCTCCGCATGATATTAGCGAATTTTTTTTAAACTGATCAGGCGGAAAAGACTACGACTACTACTATGTAAAGATATACGGATATACTTAAATCATGATCTGTCAATTGACCAATTTGTTCGAGACAAAAAAAGAACTTTAGAGGTGACTCCATAAGATGGTCAGTGCCTTTTATTACTTGCCTCCTTTTAGTAAGAACGGAAAAGGGGTTCAGGTCTTTTCTGTCGATACCTATTGGTAAAATGATATGGGTGTAATACAATCCGTGCCACGAAAGATGAGACCTGTCACACCACTTGTATACGAGTTAATTGTGTTACGAAATACTTCTTTTGACATATAGGTGTACAGATCGTAAACCATTTTCCTACTTTGTCTTCATGTTTTACCTCGAGGCATAATCAAGGTTTCACAAAGTTTCACTCGTTTCAAGTGATGTGACAGGTCTCATCTTTCGTGGTACGATGTGTACCTGTATCCATTTTTTTCTTTCTCCCCTTTGCCCGCCAACGTCAAACATCCAAAAATCTTGAATACCACCGTGCATTGATTTTGGAACCTAAAAATATTTTTAGAGAGTTAGGTAAGCAGTAGGCACATCATTTATTTAAAGTTAAGGAACATGGAGGAAGGTGAAAACAAAACAATTCATCCTAGTAATTAATGCACAAAATTCGCAAAGGACATAAAATTCACATAAAAGTTAAATAATATGACCGCCAGATTAACCATTTTTTATGGTTTAAATTTCATTACACGATGTTTATAAACCTTATTTACAAGCTGTTATTAAGTAGATTTTGATAAAATTACCTTAACTTTGAATTCAATTCTCTGAATGCCGGTGGTTTTCTGTCGACACCGCAATATGTCCGCGTCTGATGGTATATAATCTTGTTTTTCAATGAGATCTATTCTATCTAGAAAACTGAAAAGATGTATGATAAGAACAAATAAATTTATAAAATAATATTTTGGGTAACTCCGATGAAATTGATTACATCAAAATCAAATAAGCAAGGGTTGAAATTACAATTGTTTATAATGCGCCATTTATTATCGAAAATTAGAGTTACGTTATTTACGATAATCGACATCGCATTTTGGTTATGCTATTCAATACTAGATGGCATTATTTTATATTTGAACAATGATGTTGCAGTAAAAGCTCAAATTCAGACATATCTAGAATGCCTGTGTAGTTTTACTATTGCGCAACAGATGGCGTTATCTTAAAATACGAAATGTTTATACGTACTATTCAGCACTATCTATTAGTTGATATTCATTAGATCTTTTAAAACATTCTCTGACTCCGCCATCTCGCCATAATGCTCTTACATGGTCAAAATATTCCTGAAACCAAGAAAATAAAACATTTTAGCCATTCTTGCCTTATCTAGCTTAATTTTACTGCTAAATATATATAGATGCCTGTTTTCAAATTAGAATCACTTACTTCTGTATATTCCTTAGGTCCGTCATCGCCAAGTTTCAGAATATATTCTCTAGATCGACTATTCTTTGGATTTTGTAGTGGTTGTTTTAACATTTCCATGCTGTTTACAATATCGTGGATAGATTCATGAATATTATGGCGAATATGATTCGCTTTCTCTGTACGTTCACTAAAAAGTACAAAAACACATCACTAAAAATTTTTATTCGTTACTAGCTGATGCCCTCGGCTTCGCCCGCCCACAAATTATATACTAAAACCTTCCTCTTCAATTACTCTATTAAAAAACCCGCATCAAAATCCGTTGCGTAGTTTTAAAGATTTAAGCATACATAGGGACATAGGAACAGAGAAAGCGACTTTGTTTTATACTATGTAGTGATAAGAGTTGGTAGTCCGTTAAAAATTATAAATAGTTGAGTAGATCTACCTTGCAGAAAAACCTTGAACATGTAAAATCTTCATTTGCTTTATAATTGTTGTTTTCCCACTCTCCCCTGTGCCCAGAAGTAACAATTTTATAGCCTGAAAACAGTTTTGATTTAATCAAATTAATTATGTAGGTACAGCATCAAGCTACCCGAAACTGTCAAATATTCCAATCAATCTTGAACCTGCTTTAGTAATAAAGTTAAAAATCTTTTTAAGAAATTTGACAGATCGTTGTAAGTAGCTTATTTTGATTTGCTGGCGTCTGTACAATGACAGATGATGGAGAGAAAACCATGGCGACGGGTTTTGGGGGACTGTCTCATTTAAACTTTGTATAGCAAAAAGTGCTGATTATCAACCTAAGGGGCCATCTATAAATTACGTCACACGAATTTCATAATTTTTTGACTAGAAATGTGACCAGCTGTGACAAGGTCTGGGGGGGCGACTTGTGAGACCCCCCGCTCTAGTGTGACGTCACATATTTTGCAATTTTACATCTACAAATTATGGAATTAAAAGAAAAAAGCAGTTTCGATTTATTTCGATTAAAATTCTTTTTTAAATAAAATTAACATCAAGTGAAACATTTAAAAATTTAACAAAACTAAAAGCCTTTAATTATTTTTATTAAAGATTCAGACCTAAAAAGATTTTGAAATGTGATGTCACGAAATTTAGGATAATCTCCCTCCCACCCCTTGTCACACAATGTCACACTGCGTAGACTCCCTCCCTCCCCCCCGTGTGACGTAATATAAGGATGGCCCTTAATTTGAAAAAATTAAGTACTTTTGATTTTTATAACGATTCTCAAGTAGGTATACTCACTTCATTGTAAGACTTGATCCACTGTTTAATTTCTCTGTCGATCTGTTTAGAATGCTCCTCGACTTCGTCTTGAGCTCCCAAACAAGGAATCCAACCCATTGTTGTTTACATGAAATGAACCTAGATGGGTGGCCAAAAACACGTTAGTTAATAGTTTCCTAATTATGCTAGGTAGGTGCTCAATATTTTTTAAATAAACCTTCGAATTTTATCAAAAATAAACCCGGCTCAGGTATGACCCTCTGATCCAGTAATAATTTAGATGTTATTAAAATATCCGGATTATCTACAATTCTACATACTCCAATTTTCACAATTTACTTGCACCATTTATAGTATACTTACACCTATTAATTAAAGACTTTCTTTTTAGTGTTTTTACCAAAAGATTTCCTTAAGGAATATTATCACGACAGCTATTAGTTTAGCTGACTGTGCACTATTTATTTGCTTAAATATATTACCTACATGATGCATGAGGTCATTCTCATTGAATACCAACCTAATACCTATAAGCTTATGAAATCAATATGAATATCTCGATTCCGCGAGCTAAGCAGATACAGCTAAAACATTTTTTATGTTTTTATTAATTATCTTTCTATCCAATCCACAGATAAAACGCTAATCCTAAGAGCGGTGTTGCAAAGGAAGCGAATGGACCATGATAGTTTTTATCTAATTACTTGGAAATACTATTTTACCTGTAATACCTACCTAGGTACAGTCACGACCACCAATATGTTTACACTTTCCTAAATTTAGAAGCAAATTTCGCGAGAAATAACGATTGTATCTTGGAGATAGGATCTTTTGCATAAAAATATGAGTTCCAGAATACTATGTTCGTAACAACATGACATTTTAATCAGAACAGTAGGAGAAAAACACTTTTAAAAGTTGTTAAGTGTTTACATATTGGTACTTTTGAGTTGTGAGTGACTGTACAGTGAATACAGTCAAACCATCTATAAAGTCAAATAAGTTGTCATTGACGCGCTGTTAGGAGTTCTACACATGAAAACAGTCATAGCTTTTTCGTTAGACATTTTTTGTAAGATGAGAGTATCAAGTATTTTTAATAGAATAGAATAATAATATTCTATTCTATTCTTCTATTCTATTCAACAATTATATTTTCAGAATAGCGTTCTCACAGCTGGAAGACAGACCTTCTCTTATCCTTTATGTAATAGGATAAAGTAATCTTTTGTAATTTCATAATCCTCTGCCCTTGTTATTTACCACATTTTAGACAAATAAATAAACTTAAGTAGATACCGTAAAATGGGGTGTATAGAAACGCAGGGGTGAATCGAGACAAAACTTTGAGAAGGATTATAACGTTGAAATAGTAATTATGGTATGCTGCCAACGATCGCGATATCTCAAGTAAAATTAAGCAAATAAAATAGAGCACTTTTTGGTAACATGTCATATCAATTCAACGTTAAAATCCCTTTCAAAGTTTTGTCTCGATTCACCCCTGCGTTTATATACAAACCATTTCACCGTTATTTACTTTGTTCAGTTACTTGAAATCGGTGCAACACATTATTTTCTTATTCCATTCTACCGTTTTAAGTTTTTAATCGTCACGCTATCGTTCGAATCCCGGTAGGAGCAAATGATTGTGTGATGAGCATGGACATTTGTTTCCGAGTCATGGTTGTTTATATGTATAATAAGTATGTATTTACAAACAAAAAGTATCTATGTAGTATATCAACTATCTGGTGTCTACGACGCCAGCCTCGTTGCTTAGCGTGGCACTAGATGGCGCTGTGTGTAATGTCCAGCGATATTTATTCACTCCCATCATTTCTCATACAACCCATTCAACTATTCTTCAACCTTCCTCTCTGTCTACGTCCATCAACATTTACATTCATCACTATTTTAATCACAACATGTGTTTTGTCCTAACAAAGCCATACCAAGATATTTCAAGAATTATTAAGTAAGTAAAACAATTAAAAAAATACAAACCTTCCAACAATATTATTGAAATGTCACCACAACGAAATCACTGTTACTAAATAAGTTTTATCAAAATATTTCAATTTATTGATATCGCCATTATTATCAGATATTAAATGCTAATCTTGCTTGATTAAATTACTAACGTAACATTTTTATTTGTAGGATAAGTACTTAATTATGGCATGGTGTTACTTTGTAACTGAGCTGTACAACTAGCTACCACCAGCTCAATGTAATAAACTGGCATCTAGTTGTGTCTACTGAACATACCTACCCTAACATATTTACTTAGTTGGGAAAAGGCTATGGTTTATTATGAACTAGCTGATGCCCGCGGCTTCGCCCGCCCGCAAATTATATACTAAAACCTTCCTCTTGAATCACTCTATCTATTAAAAAAAACCGCATCAAAATCCGTTGCGTAGTTATAGGGATATAGGGACAGAGAAAGCGACTTTGTTTTATACTATGTAGTGACTAGTGACCCGCCCTGACTTCGCACGGGTGTAATGTAGCTTAAACCTACATGTAATTTAGAAGAGCACAAAGGTACTGCTTATTTCTGCAGCAGACCTGCGAGAGGAAAGTTGGATAAGAAATGTAGACACAGTGTGTGAAAAAGTCAAACAAGAAAATTTAAATTAAAGCTTAAAACAAATAAACATACATACAAATACCCCTCCTCTAATAAACCTTCCTCTTGAATCACTCTATCTATTGCTGAAAACTGCATTAAAATCCGTTGCGGAGTTTAAAAGATCTACGCGTACAAACAGCGGGAGCGACTTTGTTTTATACTATGTACAACTTAACAAGACATCTTCTAATTGTCTGCGATCGCCAGTCTAGAACCAAGCGTAGTGATATTTAGCAATTCGCCATTTATAAGTAGGTAATTATTCATACTATGGTAGTAGTGGAACTATAAAATAAGATCGCAGAGAATGGCGTCTGACCGACCTCTATTGGGTGATAAGCGCATATTTTCAATAAAAAAACATAGAAAACAAATGATTAATTAAAAGATTTGTGTCATTTTACAGTTTACAGTACTTTTTTCACGGTTATAAAAGTATAAAAGAAAACATAAAAATACAAAAAGAGATCGCCCCCGGGTGGGCTTGAACCACCAACCTTTCGGTTAACAGCCGAACGCGCTAACCAATTGCGCCACGGAGGCCATGACAACTGTTTCGAAATAGCTGTTAGGTATACACAAGTACGTTTTTGTACACATACAATTCAATAATAGGGTATACAGGCACCCTGCCACACTAATGCATTTAAAAATCGTTTTTTTTTTTTTTATATGTATTTTACTTGTTTGACGTGTGAGTGAAACTACTACTAAGTAAATCGATGTTACGGTATATCGGTGCCACGAGTGAACAACGTTTTCTAAACTACTGTATACTTAATGCATAGTTTCGACCGGGAAGTCCTTAATTAATTAAATTATTCATACATAAACTCACGCCTTTATACTAAGGGGGCTGGCAAAAACTAAAGAACGCCGGAAAAACGTTGATTATTGATTGACTGACCCAATGTGAGTGGTTACGGCGGAACGAAACGCTTTAGCTGGAAGGAATACAATGACCTTTATTCATTTTTAAGCACATGTATTACATTTTAAAATTGGATGGACTTTTTGAAATCGTGGAATTGGACATTCTGAACCTAGACGAAATTCCGTCAGCTTCATATTGTAAATGTTTTATTTTTGTGCCCTCTACCCTTTGTATCATTGTACCCTATCTCGACAGCTAGGGCGCCTACAAAAACTAATAAACCCGAACTTTGGGAATCCGGTCTCATGAGTAGGTATCTCGCTGTGAGACTTATCAAATTTGTATAATAAGTATGTATTTACAAACAAAAAGTATCTATGTAGTGTAAGGTTAATTAGTCAAGTATACTATCTAGTATGCATCCATGAATATATTTATTAGTATTACACATAATAAATATTAAAATAGTGGTTATTTTTATTATTTTAGTTAAGTATTAAATCTATTATAGAATTGTTTTGAATCGAATCGGACTTTACTATGGCCATACTTTGTATGACATTTTTGACGTTTGAAAGCGAGGTAAAATGAATTCATTCGATTTTGGACGGTTGAACCGAATACTTATCTGAATTAAATCCGTATACATCATAATAATCATCGTTTTATTTGAAGGATAAAGAATAGGTCCTTTAGTAGTATATCAATTACCTGGTGTCCACGACACAAGCCTCGTTGCTTAGTGTGGCACTAGATGGCGATGTGTGTAAAGTCCAGCGATTTTTTGTTTTTTTAAATTGTGCGAATTTGGTCTACTTTCAAAGGAAATTACTTAAACATAGTTTTGTTTGATGTCTTTTTTCATTTATTCTTGATAATGTGTTGCCATAATGTACCTACTGTTTTATATTTCGAGCATACTAAGAAGGAAACGTGTAAAATAAAACGTAATCAAAATAAAAAACTTGTTACTTACAATCAAAACATTTATTAGGAAAAATAAAATATGAAAATTAACAGCTAAAGAATTGCACTTAAAAATAATTACATTTGGGAGCAGCCAAACTAAATACAATCATACACGTCATTAGGAAATACTATTTGAAATTTTTGCTAACAACGAAACATATTCTTTGGAGAATCTAAAACGAAAAATATGTATAAGTAAGTCTGTGTTATAAAATACATTACTAGACTTTTTTTAGACTAAACAAGGTGTAAACGAACCCTCCACGAAACCGTCAACCGAGCATTATGTACAACAACTTATGTAATAGGGAATATGCATGAAATACAAAACTCTTTTTAATTATGAAAAATGCCTTGTACTGGTGCATAAAAACATTGTGGTACACTTGTTTAAGTTTCTAAAACATCACTTATTTTACTGTTTTATGTAGCATGTTTTTGGTGAAACGGAACGCACTCTCAAAACACGTCGTCCTCGATAACAGCGGTAGTTACGTCAAAAAATACTTTTATTTGAAAAGTATTCACTAAGATTTTATTATAATATCATTATTGCAATTTTTGCTTGAATAAAGCACACACAATTGGTTAAATTACTTCATTAAGGCCAAAAAAATACATGTAAACAAGGTAGATTGAGGTAAATGACGTCACATCATGGCCGCGACAGATATGGACGTTTGAACTGTCGTAGAAAATTGCAGGAGTTTAATACTATTTTTTAAACGACAAGCAGTGGTAAAACTTAACTTTAAATACTTTTCTTGGTTTGATAATAGTGCATTTTATTGATTTAAGGTGAATGCTCCAGGGTAGCCCGCGAAATTCAAATTTTCTTACGTTTATTGCAATTCGCAGGTCAGTGTCAGGTTGTATGTTGATTAAAATATGATTCGCGGCTGTAACACGTATGTAGTTATAGAATTATAATCATCAAAATCATCAATACAACCCTCCAAGCGCATAAAGGTGCAGGAATGAGTTTGACCTTGAAAAAGCAAATTCATACACCTTCGCGGGTTACCCTGGAGCATCCACCTTAAGTGAAGAAAATTACGTGCATATTCCCCATTTACGAACTCCACGCGGGCGAAGCCACGGCCAGGAGCTAGTTATAGTATGAATCTTCGCCAACATAGCCAGTACCTAATGGGTGGTTACTCCATCAGGATAGGGTCGTCCAGCTGCAGCTGCACCATCTGGTTGCCGTTGACGAGCACCCCGCCCTCACGGAGCAGTAGCTGCACGTTTAAGTCTGATAGCTACTGAAAATATACAAAAAAAAGTCATAAATAAAAGAATAAATCTAAAAAAAAACAATACTTAACGAGAAATGGATTTTTTAAGCAAAAAGCCAACGTCACGCGGTGTTCCCAGGCGGTCACCCATCCAAGTACTGACCGCGCCCGATGTTGCTTAACTTCGGTGATCGGACGAGAACCGGTGTATTCAACGTAGTATGGACGTTGGCGATAGCTACAACGAAATTATCAAGCTCTATCCACGAAAATGACATGACGTCATGTATTCATTTTCAATAAAATTAAAACACTCCTACATTTCCCGTTGTGTTAAAAATAACTTCGCTCGGTAAGGTAAAGTGTAAAATAACATGACTTTCGGAAGTCAGTGGCAGAAAAGTTAATCGACATTCGAAAATTGAGTTTTGGAACGAAGTTCCTTATCGCGCGTTGCGAAAGGGGGCTAGACGGAAAAAATTAAGACGAAAAGTTGTAACGATACTTTTTGCTATTGTAAGCTATTGTAAGCCGTGCGGCGTGCGCATGTTTCTCTTATAGAAAGCAAGCCAGATATTTTCGCCAGTTTTTTTATTTTCATTATTATAACTTAAAAAAAAAAACAAAAAAATATTACAATTCCTTCACTAATTGATCAAAAAAAACTTCGTTCCATCCGGGTGTCCCTTGACACCTCTCAAGTTTTGTTTTTTTCAAGTTTTTGTTTAAGTACCTGTTTTAGTAGTGGTATCTCACACAAATCCTTGTCAAGTATCAATTTTACATCGGAACTAGAAAATATTAGCACATCATCCATATTCATGTATACACGGAGAAGAAAAATGCATATTAGAGACTTTGCTTATGTACTCATAAAGTACATAAATTTATACGGGACCATCACGCGAGCTTCATCACCAAATGACAAACCAAGAATCACTTAAATCGAACCAGCAGTCACTGTTCCGGGGAAAAGTCGGTAAACATATATGAAAAAAAAAAACTTCTTTAAGAATCAGTTAAAAATTATGCTATTACTGCATTTTTGTAGTACATTACAGACTGGTAATTTTGACAACAATACGTGAAAAAGCAAAAAGCCAACGTCACGCGGTGTTCCCAGGCGGTCACCCATCCAAGTACTGACCGCGCCCGATGTTGCTTAAGGTTGAAGCTCTGACCGACCGTCCATACATTTTTGTCTCGTAAAATACACTAAACACAGACACTCTTTCTTTCAAACTAATCGTTTTATCACTTCTCTACAGTGAAATGTGTACGCAACGGACCTTTTTGGGCATTATCTTACATTATTTACTGAGAAAAACAATAATGAAATCCCGGCAAAATTTGACACTTCTTTAGTAGTGTGCGTGACTTTTGACAAGCAAACCAAAAGCGTTGTTTAGACATTGACACGCTAGATGGCGTGCAGACGATCTTATAATTCTGATAAATCAATATCTTAAAGTTCAATAATTGGTTAATTCCCTTTCCAACCGTTCAAAACAAAAACAATATAAAATAACATAAAACTGATGACATAAACATCAATGTTTTGTTTTTTTTTTAAACTTTTCTTACTTATTATTGTTGTATGGCAACATAAATACCAATAGTCGTAGGTATAGGTTAAAAGCAACGATGCCGTTCTTCCTAACCTTGACCTACATGCATTGTTGACGTAACAAAGCGTTGCCAAACTTCGTTCACTTGTATAGACTGTTATAAAATACATTCTTATTTCGGTTGTGACGCGCTATGATTTGCGCGCGGAATTTCTTGCGTATTAAATTTTGTATGCTATACATTTTCATTGATTCAAATTGCATTATTTCTCTAGTATATATTTAGTTCATATTATTTAGTAGACTATAATGTAATTTATCGTAGGTATGTATAGTAATTATTTATTCTAAAAACGCAATTCTATTTTTTTCGGTGGTATTTGAAACAGCAAGTTGACCCGTGATTTTCATGAAATCTCGTCATAATACTAATTACCTACGTCATACGTAGCAGTGATGAGTACAAAGTCAGTGTTTCTTAATATTTGAATGTGTTTGAATATATTTTTGGTCAACAATAGATATAATTATTAATCGGTTAACTACCAAAGTAGTCACAAAATTAAACTTGCAAACATGTGCAAAATATAGCTTTGCCGGGCGGGACACCTTTTACGCATTTTGCAAACAGTTTCAGACAGACAGTCAGACATACATTAATATTAGTTGGTTTTATTTTGTAGTAGGTACCTAACTTACCAAGCTCTCGCTAGTTCACGTCAAATTGTTATGGTGCGTTCAGAAACAAATAGAAATCAGTTACTTACAATCTATTTTGTGCTTTATTTTAAATAAGTAACTTATCTAATCTGATTTTGTTTTCTTATTTGTCGACCAATTCTACCAGGAATATAAAGATAACATTGAAATATAAAGATAAATAAAATATAACTTAACATTTTTCTAGATCTTTGGTTTCGAACGCAACCCTATTTTATTATCTATGATTTGGAATATTGCAATTTGCATCATGGTTGTGAAATACGAATTTCCGATACTATTACATTATTTTAAATTTTATTGATTGTGGAAGCTGGTTCAAATATCTAAATGATTATCTGGGATATCTGGGCATCGCATTGTGGACTTGAAGGATGTAAATGTAATGGAGTGGGCATTTCTTCTGGAAATATGTACCTACATCGAAATATGTGTGAATCTAACAAATTGAATTTGTTAGTGAAATTGATGGATTTCGAAGTGAATTAATTTTCAAGTGCAATATGTGTCATAAAATTGTTCGGAGAGCAGTGATTAAATAAATACTGGACACAAGCAGCTCACAACAAGTCCTATGGATATTCCGGATATTCCAACAATGTCAGCTTTATTTTATTATGAAAGATCAAATTGCTATTCAAAAAGGTTATGAGGTGTCTTCAGACGGCGCGGCATTCCATTTGTTACTGTATAAGTAGATTGTATATGGAGCATGGTTCAAAGGTCAGGTAAGTTAATATTTTACAAAACACGAATTTGGTTCTGTAAGACATTTCTAATACGTGCAATATTTACAAGTGTTGATTTTCATTTCCAGGCCTGCATTATTGGTAAAGAAACTACTAAATGTCTATTTCTTGCTGCTAGAAAGAAATATTGTTAGACATGTCAATATTATGAGAGGAGAAACATCGATATGAAAATTATGAAAAAAAAAACTGCTGAAAAAATTTTACTGGATCATCTACAGCAATGGAATCAGAGAGAAATGGCCCGCTTCATGTATTCGGAGTACATGAAAACTGCAAGGATTATTACTGCAATGTCAATAAAACATTGACAGATGGAACTGAAAAGAAGGAAGAAGATCTCGTAGAAAGGCTGAAAAATACTGCTCCAGAGGTGTGGGTTCTGATTTATGCAGCCAATGAAAAAATTGCTTTGAAGGCAGGTCGTTTGTCAAATGAGACAACAAATGTGGCAGAAAACTTTATGAGCGTAATAAACAAATTTAACTGTGGAAAACGAATTAGTTTAGGAAAAGGGCGTTCTTACCAGCGACGTGTTCATGTGGCAGGTAAATATAAAGTCTTTCCTTATATAACCCAATTTATATCGCCACAACATGTCTTTCCTGGAATATAACACTTAAAAATATGTTTTCAGGACTATCGCTTGCTACAAATGGCATGAAACTGCATGGAAAAAGCAGACCACACAGAGCCCAAGGAAACATTTTAAAAATACTTAAAACGGAAAGAACAAAGCAGAATACGATAGCAATCTTCGACACGCAAACGATTGTTTACCAATTTAACAATATGAGAGTGTAGCAAAAAGTATGTTCATGCAACAATATAATAAAATTGTGAGGCCTTCAGGCCTTTTTATTGATGAAGAATTTGGATTTTTAGCTGGCCGTCCAGATGGTAAGTTATTTATTTTTCAAACTTCAATTTTATCTTTGTGTTTGGCAAATGTGGCCAAACATAACACTAGTTATAATTGCGAGAAACAAAGAATAACCAGCACTAGAGACGATTGAATTTCTTATATCAAATCTCATAAAAAGCTACATCTGTGTTTTATATTTTATGGCAATTTGTTACAGGTATAATTGAAAATGAGAGAGCTGTTGTTGAGATCAAGTGCTTTCCATCATTGGCCAGGACAAATCAAAGCCTCGAGGCAGCTGCACTAGAAAAGAAAAACTTTGCTCTAAAACTGGACAATAATGTTTTAGTGATGAAGAAAAAGCACGATTATTACTATCAAGTAAACTGAAAATTCTATTGCATGTCCACATTTTAATTAATTTCAATATCTGGTTTTCTCTTACTATAATTAAATTCTATTCCAGGTTCAAGGCCAAATGCGTGTCAGCAAAATGGATAAGTGCTACTTCATATGTTTTATTTCAGTCACGAAACCTTTGACTGTAATAGAAGTTTGTCAGGATAATGAATTTATCAGCAATATGATACCAAAACTATCAGACTATTTAAAAACTGTGTTCTGCCGGAAATAATTTTGAGACGTGTTAAAAAAAAACCTTAATGTATAGATTTGAATGGTATGTACGCAAAGCTTTTCCTTTTTTTTGTCCTCATTTTAATAAATTTCAATATCTGGTTTTCTCTTACTATAATTAAATTTTATTCCAGGTTCAAGGACAAATGCGTGTCAGCAAAATGGATAAATGATACTTCATATGTTTTATTTGTCGAGATAATGAATTTGTCAGCAAAATACCAAAATTATCAGATTTTTTAAACTGTATTCTGCCAGAAATCATTTTGAGATGTGTTAAA
The DNA here is from genome assembly GCA_963853795.1 of Xestia rhomboidea. Classification (NCBI taxonomy): domain Eukaryota; kingdom Metazoa; phylum Arthropoda; class Insecta; order Lepidoptera; family Noctuidae; genus Xestia; species Xestia rhomboidea. The sequence goes on from OY970783.1 coordinate 3,428,407, forward strand.
AAAAGCTAAATGTATAGGTTTGAATGGTATGTACACAATGCTTTTACTCTTTTTTTCACTTCATAAATTGCATCAATTTCAATGTCTAAACTAAATAGAATATATTAGGTTATTCTAGTAAAAAATAGCAAAGAAGAGAAGTAAAGTTTTATTTTAGAGCAGCTAAATAATATTTTGAAGTGAATGGTACATAATATTCCTCAAAAGTAACAAATATTACCAATTACCTATGTTTTCTTTGCAGCAGCAGTATAGCAGTGGTTTCCAGACAGGAACTTTCAAAGCAGACAGGGTAAAATCAACTGATTCTAGTTCGAATTGTATTTTAGTAGTAGTTTGTTTAGAATCGACATTATCATGGTATATTTCTTAGTTTTAGATTTGATGTTATCTCTTGTATAAGAATTATAGTTTCTGTGTTATGAAATGTCTAATTATTGTAATAATTGGTACTATTACAAATCAGCATAATTTACTTCAAATACTTGTTTTGATAAAAAATTCAAAAGTGTAATGTAATAAAATAAAACTGCGTTTTATTGTAATTAATGTTGACATAATTTATTTCCCAAAATTATAAATAAATAGTATACGCCAACAAATACAAACTTTTATTTTTATACCTATCTTACGGTCGAACAAGCTATTTGGTTAAAAGTTTAACCCACAAATTACATTGTAAAATATAAACCAAATAGCTTGGTCGACCGTACATATATACCGTAGCAGGTTAAGCAGGTGGCGTTCTGTAGAAATCATCAATCTCAATACAGAAAAATGAAAAACTTGTTTTTTTTTCATTCACGCCATCTAGTGTCAATCCTTGTAAACGTAGGGCTTACATACTCACCCACGTCTGTGTGTGTAAACAACACTATGTTCAATAGCAAATGTTAAAATCCGAAATTGTGCCGAATTGGGTGGATTTTGTGGCAATGATATGACCCAGTTCGATAAAGCGCAATGTCCTCTAATCGCTAGCGCTACTCCTACGACCTAATAATTTTCCAATTACACAAAAACCCAAATTAACTAAAAAATGTTGACTTCAACGCCATCTAGCGGGGAAATGGCTGGGAGCAGCCTGTATGCATACCCTTAACTTCGGTGATCGGACGAGAACCGGTGTATTCAACGTAGTATGGACGTTGGCGATAGCTACAACGAAATTCTGCTTCGCTAAGTAAATCTATGTGTTTTGTGTGGGCCCAAAGTGCTTTATTTAAATTATCTCATTGAATTTATACGTTTAGAATTCGTGGTTTTCCCTTCATTTAATTTATCACGTTTGTTAGAGAGTTTTGATTCTTATGATTGACCGTATCGATTGATGTCATAAAAGTACACGGATGTTATTTTTTCGGATTTTAGCCGGTTCGATTCCCGAGTGTGACAAGTGAATTCTCGAAAATCTGTGAATGCAGATTTGTTAATTAAAAAAAATAAAGGAATGTTTCCTTTGAGTTAAATTTGCTATCTCAAATATTTAGAGTACTTTCCCTCCAGGTGGCGTTGTAAAATTCCACCCTGTATACTTTGTTTTATTGTTAATTTAATCATTTAGTTATGTCCTGTGCAAGACAAATCAATACGTCTTCCTTCTTTCTTAATGATTTTAATGAACAGATTTACCATACTATAAAAAGGGGACATAGTAAATTGTGTAGCGAGTGGTATCATTGAAATTCGGCAAAAATGAATAAATTTAATAAGTTTACTTATTTTAGGTCATTCACGTAGCGAATAGACTAAGGTAGGGGGTCGTCCATTAATCACGTGAGGCTCGAAAGGGGGGGTAGGGGGTTCGGAAAAAAACTTTTTGTAGTGAGATAACACGTGTATTTAATTATTCTTTGAACGCGCGATTTCAAAATTATCTGTCTGGACATTTTCATCAACGCTTAATTTTCCAGAATTAAATTAGATTATACCTGTGGACCTGTATTTATAGATAAAATTCTGATTTTTTTTCAAGGTACTTTGTACCAAAAAAACACGTGATTTTAGGTAGGGGGGAGGCTGGGGTAGTCTAAAACCTCACCACGTATCACCATGTCCATGAGGGAGGAGGGGGTTCAAAAGTTGCTAAAAAACATCACGTGATTAATGGACGACCCCTAGAGAATTTCGTCGCATTGTTTTTTTTTCGAAATGGCATCTCGCAGTTCAACCTGAGAGGTTGTCGTCTGCTTAACCGGACTTTCCTGTGGGTGCCTTAAGTGTAAGGCCTCCAGCCAGGGCAAAAAACTTACAAACTAAGCGACTACACGCTAAGGGCACCCCCTGCGGGGTACGGGCCTCGGCTTAGGGCGTCGCGAGACAGCAAGGGGACAGGCTGGATCGGAGTGGTGTCATTATTTAGGGACTGACTGTGGACTACAGGCTCAGCCACGCGGGCTGGCACGAGCAAGGGACGGGGAGGGTTCGTATCGGGGCGTCGCGACGGACCTCGACGGCGAGGACGGAATGACGGCTGTTTGCATCTGTGCTTCTTAAGCGTGCTAGTTTCCTTCCTGCTCTCCTGGAGGAGGGTAGTAGCGTCATCGGGATCGACTAAAGCATGCCTTGGGCGGCGGACCTGACTGATTCGCGAAGGTTCGTAACGGGCGGTCGCTGCGATCAGGGGATTACGATGCCTGACGGCAGAGTCGAAGAAGCGCTTGGAAAGCCCCTCATGAACTGGGCTATTGTGGGGATTTTAAGATCTAAATGTAAACGGTCATTGCGGACATAATAGGGAGCTCCCGTGACTTTACGTAAGACCCGTTTTTGGAGGCCCCGCGCATTGCCAGGCCCAGGCCCTTTTATATGCACCGATCCGCGGGAGGCGCGAATCGGCCACACCTCCTCTCATCGACCAATGGCAACGCGCAAAGCGACCGAGCGGCGCAAGCAGGTATGAACCTGCTTACCGCATGCCTGGCGACAAGTATGAACCTGTCGCCAGACACGCGGCTCCGTCGTTTTACAATGTAACATAATATAGGTGGGTACCTAGGTACTTAAATCTAACATTATTATATATATATTGATTACGTTGCGGTCGTGCACAGGCACCGATATCTTCATACAAACGCACCGCGCGCGGCTTGTATGCGCACGCAAACTCAAACAAAATCTCGATCCATTTCTTAGCTGGCGCACTGAGAGACGGGTCGTGTGTGCGTGCGGCGACGCAAAGATACTATGACGCACACATACAAGCCGCGCGCGGTGCGTTTGTGGATTTTAGCCGGTTCGATTCCCGAGTGTGGCAAACTCGGGAATCGAACCGGCTAAAATCCGAAAAAATACTCAAAACTCAAACTCAAATCATTTATTTCAATTAGACCATTACGGCACTTTTGAATGTCGAAAATACAAAAAAGCAAAGCTACAGTCACAGTCACAAGGCATAATAACTTGAGAAAGTACTGTAGTTGCCCATTCCCTAACGTAGATCTCTATGGAGAAGAACGGGCAAGAAACTCCATGGACACTCTTTTAAATCAAGATATTGTTACAAAATCTTGGTTACATCATTCATGTTGAGATTATACATATGTGTGAGAACGATGTAGAAAGACGTGCACATAACATCCTGTACTTTTATGGCATCAATCGATAGGGTCAATCATAAGAATCAAAACTCTCTAACAAACGTGATAAATTAAATGAAGGGAAAACCACGAATTCTAAACGTATAAATTCAATTAGATAATTTAATTAAAGCACTTTGGGCCCACACAAAATACATAGATTTACTTAGCGAAGCAGAATTTCGTTATAGCAGTCGCCAACGTCCATACTACGTTGAATACACCGGTTCTCGTCCGATCACCGAAGTTAAGCAACATCGGGCGCGGTCAGTACTTGGATGGGTGACCGCCTGGGAACACCGCGTGACGTTGACTTTTTGCTTTTTCACGTATTGTTGTCAAAATTACCAGTCTATGTACTACAAAAATGCAGTAATAGCATAATTTTTAACTGATTCTTAAAGAAGTTCTTTTTTTTTTTCATTTATTATTACCGATTTTTCCCCGGAACAGAGAGACTGCTGGTTCGATTTAGGTGATTCTTGGTTTGTCATTTAGTGATGAAGCTCGCGTGGTGGTCCCGTATAAATTTAAATAACTTTGCTTATGTATTTTACGATTACATAAAAAAAAGTCTGTAATATGCATTTTTCTTCTCCGTGTATACATGTTTAAGGATGATGTGCTAATATTTTCTAGTTCCGATGTAAAATTGATACTTGACAAGGATTTGTGTGAGATACCACAACTAAAAATGGTAAGCAAAAACTTAAAAAAAAAACTCGATTTTCGACTTTTCTGCCACCGACTTCCGAAAGTCATGTTATTTTACACTTTTTAATGTTTTTTTGCAAACAAGATTTTACACAAACAACACTCCTGCGACAGCAAAGACAAATTCAATTGTTTGTCACAGGTGAAATATCCGTTCTTATGATAAATTAATCAAAATGCTTATTTAGCTTGATTTATATTTCTGATTGAATGTTTTGTCTAAACCAACCAAGCTATAATGAACAAGGAGCGACGTTATTTTTGACACAACGGGAAACGTAGGCGTGATTTAATTTTATTGAAAATGAATACATGACGTCATGTCATTTTCGTGGATAGAGCTTGATAATTTCGATTTACATATCGCCAACGTCCATACTACGTTGAATACACCGGTTCTCGTCCGATCACCGAAGTTAAGCAAACTTCGGGCGCGGTCAGTACTTGGATGGGTGACCGCCTGGGAACACCGCTTTTTGCTTAAAAAATCCATTTCTCATTAGGTAATGTTGGTCGTGAGTGTGTGCGGCGACGCAAAGATACTATGACGCACACATACAAGCCGCGCGCGGTGCGTTTGTATGAAGATATCCTACTTCTTTTTATACTATAGTTTTACCTCTCCGCCAACGATGGGGTAAGCAGAGTTATCTTGTGGGTCGTCCTCGCCCCGCTGTAGTATCTTGGGTCGCCGCGGGTTCTTGGCGATGCCGCGACCTCGCCGGGCCGGTTGGAAATCTTCCACTGAAATCGGCAAGAAAATAATAATTTTCATTGGTTATATCATGATCTGTCGAATGACCGATTTGTTCGAGACGCCATTGTTTAACTATTGTGTCTACTTCGTGGACAGATCATAGGATATAAAAAAAAAGAAACATGCGGGCAGTCTTTGGGGACTGCCGATCTAAGTGAAAACTAAGTTACTTGTGAATTGTAAGTCCGCCTATGTAACACTATTGTACATCTACACTAATATTATAAAGAGGAAAGATTTGATTCTTTATTTGTTTGTTTGCATTGAATAGGCTCCGAAACTACTTGACCGATTTGAAAAATTCTTTCACTGTTGGGAAGCTACACTATCTCCGGTGAACATAGGTTATATTAAATCCCCTTACTTCTACGGGAACGAGAACTACGCGGGTGAAACCGCGTGACGTCCGCTAGTGAAGTATAAATAAATAAATAAATTGCATCCTCGAGCTATTAGATTATTATTTTTTAATATTTTTTTATTTGTAAAGAAGTTGCTTTTTTTCTAACCGTTTAAACCCTCCCTGGAATACGACAAACATTTCAAAACCAAAATCAGCTAAATCGGCCCAGCCGTTCTCGAGTTTTAGCGAGCACAAACTAACGATGACGCGTGTTCCATGATTTTTGTTCACCCAAAAGTGCTCCACGCGCCTAAAGAAGTTTTCACTTCAAAAAACAGCTGTTATCTACAAAATCAAATCACGTTTTATAATAGGACTCAAAGTGACGCACTCAAAACACTGTGCTATTGCATTGAATAGTACGGGGGTCGAGGAGGTATTTAAAGTGAAGCCATCATCTGCTAGCCTTTACTCAACTAAGTTGGGGTCGGCTTCCAGTCTAACCAGATGCAGCTGAATACCAGTATTTTACATGGAGCGACTGCCTATCTGACCTCCACAACCCAGTTAGTACTGGGTAATACTTGCTAAGACTGGTTGTCAGACTTTCGGGCCACTGACTACCTGTAACGACTGCCAAAGATCTACAAATGACCGCCGGGACCAACTGCTTAACGTGCTTTCCGAGGCACGGAGGAAACTCGGTATGTTATGGGCGGTCACCCATCCACAGACCAACCAAGGCAAGCACGGCTTAACCTAAAGATCGACGCGAGCGACTGTTACTATTTAGCCACGAGCTCCTTGAGCACGAGGTATTTAAAGTGAAGTAACAACATTAGAAACTAGTATTAAAAAAAAATGTGAAAAAATTGGATTTTGACCCCCAATGTCTCCGTAACTAGAAGGAGTAGAAGGTTCCCAGGTATGGCGTAGAACAAAAAAAAATCGCAATGATGAGGAGAACAAGTGCTTTTCGGCTTCGTTAAAGGTCTATTTATTTATTTTTTTGCCAGTGGACGGTGAGCTATGGGCTAGCTGGCCCCCCGCCCGTCATGACTTAAGGCCGTGTCGACGGCGCAGGAGTGTTCCACGCGCGCCTCAGGGAGAGTCAGCTACAGGAAGGGCGAAACCGTGGGCCCGGGACACAAAGGGCGATGAAGGAACATGGATGGGTTTTAGTCAGTAAAAGTCTGACACTCCCTCCTGCTCCGCCCAGAGCGGGAGGAGTCATTGTAAGATTTCCCATTCAAAAAAATAAAGAAAGGTGTGATGTTCATAGTTACAGGTGTACATACACATACGTGTGGGCTCCGGCTTGATGCACGCGACGTGCGTGCGCGGCACGTTGTCCAGGGCCGACAGCGCGCGCGCCGACGACGGAATGACACTGGTGGAGCCCTGGAATGCAAATCAAATATCATCATTACCTTTTTGCCCTAATCCTTGTGTACTGAAAAAATCTAATTAGTCCGCCAGTTAGATTATCAAAAATTAGTTGACCCGTATTTTTTCTTTTGTTACGTAAACCAAAATTGACGAAGATACGACGCTTTTAAAATTCTCAATACGTCACGCCGTGCTATAATTTTTAGTGCGTTGTGGCGTCAGGAGCCCCCACTCCCGAGTTTTGATGCGTTTTATCTTTGTCAATATTCATTGTTTTACAAAAACATGTCCATTATTTTCCAATGATGGTGGAAACTAGCATTTGGGGTCGGAGCAGCATGTCCTCTCTTCTTCCACACTTTTCTTTCTTTTAAACTGTGGCGCTCGCCAGCCACTCGCGCGGCACCGCTCGCTACGCTCGCTCGGCTCGCGCATGGTTGGTACAGTTCTAACCAAATCCAAGCGCTTTAGAGGGGGTGGAACATGTCAGTTTAAACTAATATTGAGCAAAAATTTGATAAAAGTGGAATCTCCCAAAACGCCTTTTTTTAGGGTTCCGTAGTCCTTATAGTTTCGTCATGTCCGTCTGTTTGTCCGAGGTTTTGCTAAGAGACCGTTAGTACTAGAAAGTTGTAATTTAGTAGGGATGTGTATATCAATTACGCCGACAAAGTGGTAAAAAAAAAATCGGATTTTTTTTTTAGGGTTACTAAAAAAAAATCATCCCCACTTCACATGTAGGGGACATGTGCAGTGGGGATGAATTTTTTTTATCGTCGTCTACTCCGTCGTGTGGTCGTCGTATCGTTGAATAGGTCCTTTAAAATTACTTAGCAGTTGCTATAACTACTTTTCGATTTAATGCTCGATTTACGAAACATTAAACTTTAAAGTGCAAATTTTTGTTCCAGTGCCCCCCCTCTAAAGCTAAACTGCTGGCTTGAAAAAATCTAGAAAAAATCATGATGATAGTGCATTTCATGAACTTTAAAGGAAAACTATAGCGGCTAAGATAACTTTATTATTTCAGCAGTAATAGTCGTTAAACTTGGGTGTTGGATAATTTTTGCTATTTTAACTCTTAATATCTTTACCATTAATTATATTCAGAATAAAGAACAACAGAATCGTTCTATATTGTGATAACGGGCTACTATGGAACCTACACTGCGCGTGGCCCGACACGCACTTGACCGGTTTTTATAACACTTCCGATTACTCTACTATACAGGGTGTTAAAGTAGTCACGTGCCATAGCTTAGGGGTGAGTGCAGTATGGATAAAGGAACCCGTAAAAAAAAATAAAAAAAAAATATTTAAAAAATAAATTAAATTAAAAACATAAAAAAATCAAGCAATCTTTAGAATTAAACTTATTTTATATTGCTATTTGAAGTTAATAGGTACTAAATTAGGTTGATCATGCAATATTTGTTTGGTTTTTTTTTTTTTTGTTTTTTTTTTTTCCTGGTTCCTTTATCGATACTGAACTCACCCCTAAGCTATGGCACGCGACTACTTTAACACCCTGTATACGTTGCATTTTGATTGACCTACCTTGATGAAGGACATCTTGGTGATATCTATAAGTTTGTCGTGTGGAACGTTTTGTACTGCGAGTGCCTTCAGTACTTCGTCAGACGTCGGGTTTAGGCCTTCCATCTGGAAATCATAATACACGGAATTACTGATACTGTTAGCCTGCGTCATCTCTCTGCTTGGCAAAGGCCTCTCCCCATGACACTGTAAGGTTTGAAAAACTTTTTTTTTGTTTTCTAATTTGTACCCGAAAATGACCCTTACTTAAAAAATATATATATTTAATTTGCACATCTGTGATTGGGTCATAGGATTACACCATCCTACCAAACACCTGATTTGGTCCAGTAGATTCGGAGCAAATTGGCTGACAGACGGACGTACAGACAGACAGACGCACGAGTGATTCTATAAGGGTTCCGTTTTTTTTAATTTTTTGTACGGAACCATTAAAAACCGATAGGCTGGCAACTTTGTGGCGATGTTAAAGGATTTGGAGCTTGGCTTTGACCAAGGAGTCGTGGTCGTCTTGGCACGTCGCTCAATAGCTTCCTACACTTGCAGCTGGCACTTGGCTGATCCATCCCAAAGGTGCGAATAGTACTCCATGCACGATCGAACTTGTGCTTGGTATAATTCGGCGACCCGAATAGCACAGCGGTAGTGAGGCTGCCTTACGTTCTAAGGGTCCCGGGTTCGAATCCCGGTAGGAGCAAATGTTTGTGTGATGAACATGACATTTGTTTCCGAGTCATGGATGTTTATATGTATAATCAGTATGTATTTACAAACAAAAAGTATCTATGTAGTATATCAACTATCTGGTGTCCACGACACAAGCCTCGTTGCTTAGTGTGGCACTAGATGGCGCTGTGTGTAATGTCCAGCGATATTTTTTATTATTAATTTATTAATAATGTGAGCAGGTGTTCCGGCGTGAAGTACTTTCGCACCTTTGCGAGAACACCTTGCTTTCCAGCGGCTTATTGGGAGTTAGACTCAATAAAGGACCTTAAGTCGAGGGTCAAGACTAAAATAACACCAAGAAGCTCGAGATGGTCAGTAATAGGGATGATGACTGACTAAAAAAAATATTATTCTCCGTCAGTTAGATTATCGAAAAATATTGGACATATACGTGTTTTTTGTTTTATCAAATTAATAAAAATTGACGAAGATAAAACGCGTCAAAGATCATGAGTGGGGGGCTTGTGACGTCACTTTCCGGTAAAAAATGTACTCAAATGTAACGTCACACGAATTTTCGACGCACTGTATCGTCTTTATTTTTTGTTTACGTGAAAAAGGAAAAATATGTGCCCAATATTTTTTGGAAATTTATCTGACGGACTAATTAGATTTTTTTTGTCATCTACCTTAGTTTATTTATTATATTATATAAAGCTGAATTACCACTGACTCACTGATTGACAGAATTGTTCTCCGAGATGGTGGATGGGGAGGTGGGTATATTTTTGCAGATTCGTAAACAACTAACTCTGAAACCTATGGGAAAAGTGCCAAACCTCCCCTTTTCACCCCCCTTCTCACCCCTCCCTATCGTATCTCGGAAACCAAGAGACTTGGAACATTTTTTTTTGCAGATTCGTATAGAGGAGGCTGGGAAAAGTAAAAATCATTTTTCAAAGTTGTCCCCCTTTTTCCCCTTCTCCCCCCCTTTAAGCGAATCTCAGAAGTTAAGAGACTTCGAACAATTTTTTTTTCAGATTCGTATAAAGGGGCCGATTTTTAGTTAAATTCTTTTTTCAAAACTCCCCCCTCTCCCCCCCTTCACCCCTCCCCCAATCTTATCTCGGAAACTAGGACACGTAGCGGAATTTTGATTGTTACTATACTTTATTATTGGGGGGCGTTGAAATTTTTATACCCTCCCCTGCCCTCCCCAACCTCCCCTTTCCGGCGGTAGGTAGGTCCTAAGTGGAGCGAACCTGCGAGACCGAGTTAAGCGAAGGGGGGAGGTGGCGAGCGAAGCGAGCCGGCGACCTCCGTAGCGTAACGAAGGTTGAGTGGGTGAAGCTCCCCTCCCCAACCTCCCCTATAATTGAAAACGGCTGTAACTTAATAACGGTTAGAGATAACTATCAGGTGTTTGAACAAATATTATAGTAGGTGTCGAAACCTGTCCGGTGGTAGGTAGGTCCTGAGTGGAGCGAAGGGAGGAGGTGGCGAGCGAAACGAGCCGGCGACCTCCTTAGCGTAACGATGGTTGAGTTGGTGAAGCGTAACTCAGCAAACTTTAGGGTAATGTTTTTTATGGGAAAAGGTCTCAGTTTTTAAATAAGGTTTTATTAGGGGTCCGTAGGGGTTTTCATACTGTTTTAGGGGTAATTCTAACGGATTTTCCAATTCATTTAGGGGTGCCTATAGATTCTCAAAATTTTATAAGGGTAAGTAATATTTCTCATAAACACCAAACACGCGAGCTGCGCGCAGCTCGCGCACCCAAGCAAACTAGTTATATTATATAAAGCTGAATTACCACTGACTCACTGACTCATTGACATAATTGTTCTCCCAGATGGTGGATGGGGAGGTGGGTATTTTTTTACAGATTCGTAAACAAGTAACTCCCGCGAGTATGGGAAAAGTGCCAAACCTCCCCTTTTTGCTCCCCTTCCTCCCCCTCCCTATCGTATCTCGGAAACTAAGGGACCCGTATTTTTATGTTTTTTACGGGATCGTATAGAGGAGGCTCGGAAAAGTAAAAACCAGTTTTCAAAGTTGTCCCCCTTTCTCCCCTTCTCCCCCCCTTTAGGCGGATCTCGGAAGTTAAGAGACTTGGAACATTTTTTTTTTCAGATTTGTATAAAGGGGCAATGCATTAGTCGAAATCATTTTTCAAAACTCCCCACTCTCCCCCCCTTCACCCCTCCCCCCATCGTATCTCGGAAACTAGAACACGTAGCGGAATTTTGATTTTTACTATACTTTATTATTGAGGGGCGTTGAAATTTGTATTTCCTCCCCTCCCCAACCTCCCCTTTGCTCCCCTCCGCTTTCCGGTGGTAGGTAGGTCCTGAATGGAGCGAGCCGGCGAGACCGAGTAGAGCGAAGGGGGGAGGTGGCGAGCGAAGCGAGCCGGCGACCTCCGTAGCGTAACGAAGGTCGAGTGGGTGAAGCTCCCCTCCCCTACCTCCCCTAAAATTGAAAGGGCTGTAACTTCATAACGGTTAGAGATAGCTATTAGGTGTTTAAACAAATATTATAGTAGGCGTCGAAACCTGTTCGGTGGGAGGTAGGTCCTTCTTTTTTTTTTTTTTTTTAGGATGGGAAATCATCAAATCACTTCTCCCGCTCTGGGCGGAGCAGGAGGGAGTGTCAGACTTTTACTGACTAAAACCCATCCATGTTCCTTCCTCGCCCTTTGTGTTCCGGGGCCACGGTATCTCTTTCGAATAGTCCCGCAGCCCCGGGGAGGTAGGTCCTGAGTGGAGCGAAGGGGGGAGGTGGTGAGCGAAGCGAGCCGGCGACCTCCGTAGCGTAACGATGGTTGAGTAGGTGAACCGTAACTCAGGGGCGACGACAGGCAAACTTTAGGTTAAAAGGTTTTAGATTTAATTAGGGGTTCGTAGGGGTTTTCATACTGTTTTAGGGGTAATTCTAACGGATTTTCCAATTCATTTAAGGATGCTTATAGATTGTCAAAATTTTATAAGGGTAAGTAATACTTCTCAAAAACACCAAACACGCGAGCTGCGCGCAGCTCGCGCACTCAAGCAAACTAGTTATACTATATAAAGCTGAATTACCACTGACTCACTGACAGAATTGTTCTCCCAGATGGTGGATGGGGAGGTGGGTATATTTTGACAGATTCGTAAACAACTAACTCTGAAACCTATGGGAAAAATCCCAAACCTCCCCTTTTCGCCCCCCTTCTCACCCCTCCCTATCGTATCTCGGAAACCAAAAGACTTGGAACATTTTTTTTTTCAGATTCGTATAGAGGAGGCTGGGAAAAGTAAAAACCACTTTTCAGAGTTGTCCCCCTTGTCCCCCTTCTCCCCCCCTTTAGGCGGATCTCGGAAGTTAAGAGACTTGGAACATTTTTTTTTTCAGATTCGTATAAAGGGGCAATGCATTAGTCGAAATCATTTTTCAAAACTCCCCACTCTCCCCCCCTTCACCCCTCCCCCCATCGTATCTCGGAAACTAAGAGACCCGTATTTTGTGTTTTTTACGGATTCGTATAGAGGAGGCTAGGAAAAGTAAAAACCGGTTTTAAAAGTTGCTCCCCTTTCCCCCCTTCTCCCCCCCTTTAGGCAGATCCCGGAAGTTAAGAGATTTGGAACATTTTTTTTTTCAGATTCGTAAGAAGGGGCAAAGAGTTGGTCAAAATCATTTTTCAAAACTCCCCCCTCTCCCCGCCTTCACCCCTTCCCCCATCGTATCTCGGAAACTAGGACACGTAGCGGCATTTTGATTTTGACTGTACTTTATTATTGAGGAGCGTTACAATTTTTATACCCTCCCTTCCCCAACCTCCCCTTTCCGGTGGTAGATAGGTCCTGAGTGGAGCGAACCTGCGAGACCGAGTGGAGCGAAGGGGGGAGGTGGCGAGCGAAGCGAGCCGGCGACCTCCGTAGCGTAACGAAGGTTGAGTGGGTGAAGCTCCCCTCCCCAACCTCCCCTAAAATTGAAAGGGCTGTAACTTCATAACGGTTAGAGCTAGCCATCAGGTGTTTGAACAAATATTATAGTAGGTGTCGAAACCTGTCCGGTGGTAGCTAGGTCCTGAGTGGAGCGAAGGCGGGAGGTGGCGACCTCCGTAGCGTAACGATGATTGAGTGGGTGAAGCGTAACTCAGCAAACTTTAGGGTAATGATTTTTATGGGAAAAGGGAGGAAGAGTTTTTTAAATAAGGTTTTATTAGGGGTCCATAGGGGTTTTCATACTGTTTTAGGGGTAATTCTAACGGATTTTTCAATTCATTTTGGGGTGCCCATTGATTCTCAAAATTTTATAAAGGTAAGTAATACTTCTCAAAAACACCAAACACGCGAGCTGCGCGCAGCTCGCGCACCCAAGCAAACTAGTTTAATCTTATAAGTGTGTGCTTATATTATTGTTTGTATTGTGTGTACAATATTGGGACGGATACATTTCGGAAAATAGGGAGCCAGGTCAAAAGGCCTCTTCTTGTTGGAGAAAAAACACACCTAGGTCTTGGCTGTATTGAGCTTGCCCAGATTGGCATTGGCCCAAACGGAGACTACCTTGAGAGACAAGTTAAAGCGCTCGATCATGGCTTCTCTGAGTGACTGGATTCGGACATACTGGCACGGGCAATTTAAAGTGAAAAAACCGGACAAGTGCGAGTCGAACTCGCACACAAAAGGTTCCGTACCATTATGTATACAACATTAGACAAAACGGTAAAAAAAAACACGTTTGTTGTATGGAAACCCCACTAAAAAACTTATTAATTCTGTTTTTAGTATTTGTTATTATAGCGGCAACAGAAATACATCATCTGTGAAAATTTCTATTGTCATAGCTATCACGGTTCATGAGATACAGCCTAGTGACAAAACGGACATTGGAGCCTTAGTAATAGGGTCCCGTTTTTACCCTTTGGGTGCGGAACTCTAAAAAAGAAAACACAGAAGAGCAGGAAAGAAGAACGTCATCTTACCTCAACAACTACGATAGTAGCGGGATGTTTGAGTCGCAGATGCGTGCGCAGGTCGGAGCGGATGCGGAACCGCTTGGGGCAGCGCCCGCACGCCCACGCCCGGACCCCCGTGTGGATGAGGCGGTGGTTGCGCATGGCTGTCGACCTGCCGTGGTGACGGAATTACTCACAAGGACACCTTGAGAAACTGCTCACAAAATGTTTCGCAATAGCTGCGAAATAACTGTACTGTAATTGTAGATAAACAGCAGCCGTCGCCACCTGTCGACGGCTGCAGTTGGCAACGTGCCGCTCGTCTGTAAGAACCCTAACACGCCCCTTTAAGCTTTTAAAAGCCAGAGCGTAAACGCACGCGCGTACTCGTGAGGGTAACCTGAGGGTTAAATTGTGCCCTGGTGTGGACACCAAGGCACAATTTCACCTACCATTTTGACACAAATTGAGTCGTTTGGCGTACAGGGCACGCGCTTGCTTGTCACGTATGTGTGACAAAGGCGTCCAAAATGTTAACGGATCATCATCTGCTAGCTTTTTCCCGACTATGTTGGGGTCGGCTTCCAGTCTAACCGGATGCAGCTGAATAGGTACCAGTACTTTACATGGAGCGACTTTACGTGAGAGAAGCGGTGGCCTAGTGGTGGCGGCAACGACTTACAAACGGTAAGTCGTGGGTTCGAACCCAGGCAGGCGCATTACTTTGTCTAATTTATTTCATCACCACTGCTCTCAAAACCGTGAAGGAAAACATCGTGAGGAAACCGGCATGTCCTAGAACCAAAAAATTCGAAGACATGTGACATTTACCAACCCGCACTGGGCCCGAGTTATAGCCCATTCGCTCTCATAGAGGGGAGGCCTGTGTCCCAGCAGTGGGAACATTAATAGAATGATGATGACAGCGAGCGACTGCCTATCTGACCTCCACAACCCAGTTAGTACTGGGTAATACTTGCTAAGGCTGGTTGTCAGACTTTCGGGCCACTGACTACCTGTAACGACTGTCAAAGATCCACTAATGACAGACGTGACCAACGGCTGCTTTCCGAGACACGGAGGAAACTCGATATGTAAAGGGTGGTCACCCATCTTTGGACCAACCAAGGCAAGCACGGCTTAACCTTAAGATCGAACCTCTGCCTTCTCCTACGGATGTCGGCAGAAATTACAAGTTTTTTTTTCTTTTTTAGAATACGCGATTATGTTTAATTGCTAAAATACCAACTCACACTCACCTCCTAAAAGCGACTCCACAAACATCACAAGGGAAGGGTCTTTCACCCGTATGTACTCTCAAATGTTCATTCCGCATGGACAGTGTCCGGAAGGCGTGTCCGCAGACCGGACAGGCGTGCGGACGGCGCGGACATGTCCCATCGGTCGTTGTCTTGTTGCAAGATTGGCAGGAGTCGTCGTCTTTACCGTGGACCTCTCTAGCATAGGGAAAGGAAACCTTGATTATCATAATTTCTGTCGTAAGAGAATTGAAGTGTGCTGTTGGATTTTATCGTTAAACATATTTTTTTTTTCAAAAACATAATTCAAATTCCAAATCATTTATTTGCTGATATGGGTATTTACATAAAGTTATTAAAAATAGAAAATAGTTCAACCATATTCTGCCTTCAGGCATGCAAATCTCAAGCTTTGACTGTATCATAACGTTATTTATTATACAATTCATTGCAACAATCATTAATAATAATTAACATAATAATTAATTTTGGTTAAACCCACATCGATTGATCTTAATTTTGAAAGATTATGTGCGAGTGAGGCGTCTCTCTTGTTTACTTTAAAAAAAAATTATAACTTTTAACACCACGTTAGGGTTCTTACAGACGAGCGGCTCGTTGCCAACTGCAGATAAACTGCGACCCGTCGACGGCTGCCGTCGACGGGTCGCGACGGCTGCCACCGACTCCATAACTGCAAGCGTCGACGGCAGCTGTCGACAGGTGGTGACGGTTGCAGTTTATCTGCAGTTGGCAACGTGCCGCTCGTCTGTAAGAACCCTTAGTAATAATCCCACAGAAAGCGTCGGTATTTTTCGCTCTTTCAAGCGTCAATGCTTAAAGTTGGATTTAGCTGCTAGTTCCAATATGACTACAAACATAAACTACATTACAATCACTAGCATTAACACTGACACACCCAAACTCTCACTCACACACACACACCCCCACACAAACACTTACTTACACACCCCCTCATGCACACCCACACACACACACTCCTACCACACACCCCCTTTTTTCTACTAAAGTTTACCCCAATGTTCGTTATATTTTATTTATTGTTTGTTTTCTCGTATGGGCGTTGATAGCTGCGACACAGTTATAAACTTTTGTAAATATCATCGTTTTCTTTGTAATTGAACAAACTGTCAATGTTCCAAATGAGGTTCCAAAATAAAATACTTTTTTACTTACTTGACATGTTTGTGCAGATCTGTAGCGTGAGTAAACGTGGCTTGACAATGAGGACACGCGCCGCCTGTAGAATCCGACTGTGCGTTCGTATACGTGCCTGTTTTCGACAGACATTATCATATGAAAGCCATGACGATTTTAACCTTATGAACGCCATTGTCACACATACGTGACAAGCAAGCGCGTGCCCTTTACGCCAATGACACGTATATGTGACAAAATAATCGGTGCACTATATAAACGAAATAAACAATTAAATAGTGTTGGAATCCCTATTTGCGATGAAATTGTGGCTATGCGTGGTGGGCACGCGCGTGCCTTTATGCTCTGGCGTTCAAAAGGTTTAGTTTGCCAGCATGTAAAACACAGTAATAACAGCCGATCGATCAGTATGAGCTCTGCATGCCGAGGTCGGTCCGTGGATGGATGTCCATTTCATACCGAGACCTCTCCAAGCCCCAGAAAGTACATGATGCCGCTGCTCTAATAAAAATATCATCTGCTTTTACATGTAAATCTGGATGGTACTAGTAGTAGCTTTTCGTTACCAGTAGGTATTATTTATAAATACAGACAGATTGATAATTTCGTTGTAGCTATCGTCAACGTCCATACTACGTTGAATACACCGGTTCTCGTCCGATCACCGAAGTTAAGCAACATCGGGCGCGGTCAGTACTTGGATGGGTGACCGCCTGGGAACACCGCGTGACGTTGGCTTTTTGATTTGTTAGTTACTTTTTTAAATGTGGGAGTATTTATTTATATAACTCTGCGAAGAACAGGCACAGGCATGATTTTTTTGACTGTGATCATTTATGAGTAGATAGCCATTACAAAGATTATAAAAAAAACAAACATAATGCCTGTAGTTCCTCGAAAGTGCATACAGAATTACAGAGTCGTATAAATAAATACTCCCACATTAGAAAAAGTAACTAACAAAGCAAAAAGCCAACGTCACGCGGTGTTCCCAGGCGGTCACCCATCCAAGTACTGACCGCGCCCGATGTTGCTTAACTTCGGTGATCGGACGAGAACCGGTGTATTCAACGTAGTATGGACGTTGGCGACAGCTACAACGAAATTATCAAGCTGGTTCAAGCTAAATGAAATAGCAGTGACGTATTTTAACTTTTTTAACCTTTTGAACGAGAGAACATAAACGCACGCGCGTGCCTTTCACGCCAAGCCATAATTTCACCGCAAATAACTACAAAAGGAATAGAGATTCCAAAATTTTATTTTTCATTTCGTGTTACCCGCATCGCACATTTTTTGTCACATTTTTGTGTCGTTGGCGTACAGGGCACGCGCTTGCTTGTCACGTATATGTGAGAATGACGTTCAAAAGGTACTGTCATCATCATTCTCTTGCCCTTATCCCACTTCATTTGGGGTCGGCGCAGCATGTCTTCTTCTTCCATACTTCTCTATTAATCTTCATCTCAGCAGTCACCTCTTCTCTAGCCAAATCATACTTATTAAACTACCGTATTTTTTTTTAAATTTAGTAATGTTTGTTGAATATTTTCACTCATATTGCACAAGGTTCTGGCTTGAGTTTTACAGTTTTTATGTTTATGGATGGAGAGGGAGAGGAAGACTAAACTAGGAGGAGGATAGCGTGGCGGTTGACAGAGGAGAATGGAAGAAAAAAACCGGCCAAGAGCGCGTTGGACTCACGCTCGAAGGGTTCCGTACCATTATCTATACGACACAAAACAACGGTACAAAAAATCACGTTTGTTGTATGGGAGCCCCCCTTAAATATTTATTTTATTCTGTTTTTAGTATTTTGTTAAAGCGGCAACAGAAATACATCATCTGTGAAAATTTCAACTGTCTCACGGTTCATGAGATACAGTCAGGTGACAGACAGACGGACGGACAGTGGAGTCTTAGTAATAGGGTCCCGTTTTTACCCTTTGGGTACGCAAACCTAAAAACGTGTTTCGCCGACCCCAAGTAACATGGGACAAGGGCAGGAATATGATGAATATCTGTGTGTGTGTATGACAGTGTATGTGTGACTGTGTGTGTGTGTGTGACAGTGTATGTGTGACTGTGTGTGTGTGACAGTGTATGTGTGACTGTGTGTGTGTGACTGTGTGTGTGTGACAGTGTATGTGTGACTGTGTGTGTGTGACTGTGTGTGTGTGTGACAGTGTATGTGTGACTGTGTGTGTGTGACTGTGTGTCTTTTTACCTGGTTTAGTATATCCCCGTGTAGTTCCACCGCTGTGTTCTTTCTTCCTGTGCTTATACAAAGCTGTCTTGTTCGGCAACACCTCGCTACAATCTCGACACGGTATCCTAAACAAAACTAGGTATGAAAAATGAAAGACTATTCTCCAGTTTTTAAGGAAATGATTTATCGCCATTTTTCTCCTACTGTTCTGATTAAAATTTCATGTTGTAACGAACACAGTATTTTGGAAGTCATATTTTTGTGAAATTACAATCGTTAATTCTCGCGAATATTGCTTTAAATTTAGGAAAGTGTTTACATATTGGTGGTCGTGACTGTACTTGGATCGAGTCAAGCCGACTCCACGCCGATAAGTGTGGTCATTCCCTAAATGTGCTAGGTATCAAATGATTATGTTAGCCTTGTGATTGGTTTAATTTAATAATCTGCCAATAGATTAGTTACGAGATTCTCTACTTTTGTTTTATTATGGCGTACAATCAAGAGAATGCCAATGTAACTTTCCTAGGTTACATTAACTTCGATTTTCGAGTATTTTAACTTTGGAGACTTCATAGAAAAAAAAAACAAGCTTTTATTCAAATGAAAAGAAGAAAATTAGGCTTATCCGTCAAAATTGAACGGGTATACAAAGTTTTGTGCCCGTGCTGTTAATCGTTGAGGAGTTCTCTCGTAAGGAGACGCTCCTGGCTGCAGGATGAAGTCATGTCTGTCATAAAAATGTATTGTCATCAGAACCAAAGGTCTATGTAAAATTCCAGCTCAATCGGTTGGGGGGAACTGGTTTGAAATTCAGATGCAAGATTTGACTACTATATTAAAACAAGGCAAGTTAAATAAAAGCTTAAAAAAATTGGAGGATACCTATAATCATCTCTGTTATTCTTGTTGGTGGTACCAGGGTCGTCGGCTCCAGTCTTGCCGTGCACCTTCTTGCGATGATATGCCAGGCTCCAACTGTGTTAAAATATGTAAAAGATATTGGACACATATCGTTTCTTTTTTCACGTAAACAAAAAATGAAGACGATACAGTGCGTCAAAAACTAGTGTGACGTCACATTTGAGTACATTTTTTACCGGAAAGTGACGTCACAAGCCCTCACTCATGATCTTTGACACGTTTTATCTTCGTCAATTTTTAAATCAAAAAACACGTATCCAATATTTTTCGATAATCTAACTGACTGACTAAACAGAATCATATTTTTTTTAGTCAGTCATCATCCCATCCATCATTGGGTGGGTTAAGGGCAAGAGAATGATGAAATACCATTTTTACTGGGCATATTTTGCTTTGTTAGTGCATATTTACATGCATATTTTGGAATTTGATGGTGCATATAATCTGATGTCGAGTCACATATAACAAGCGATGTATATAGATGGGTATTTACCTGTTAGGAAAGGTCAGCTCGCACTGGTTACAGTTGTACAGGAAGTTTTCATTCGCGTGTTTCATGCGCCTGTGCACCTGTAGGTACGTCCAGTGCAGGTATGAGCGCCCACAGTCCTGTCACAAACATAACCTTATTGATTGTGTTATAAATTACTAGCTATTGCTCGCGGATTCACTCGCGTTAATTTAGAATACCAATGAAAAAAAAAAATCTTTTTTGTGTAATCAAAAAATTAAAACGATACAGTGCGTCGAAAACTCGTGTGACGTCACATTTGAGTACGTTTTTTACTCAAATGTGATGTCACAAGCCCCCACTCATGATATTATTCGATAATCTAATTGACGGACTAAACAGAATCATTTTTGTTTTGGTCAGTAATCATGCCTTTTTGATAATCAATTAGGGTTGTACTCTCCTTGTAATAATAGAATTCAATCATGATTCGAAAGACACGTGGCGCCATCTATTATCATAAGAACGTTATTGTTGTTTTCCTCGGGAACAGTACTTTTAATAGGGATAAAAGGTGCCCTATGTCCGTTTCCGTTCACCAGACAACGTATATGCAAAATTTCAGGATGAAACGATAAACCACTGAACCGATCAGTGGTTTAGGCGTTAAAAGGTAACAAACAAACTTACTTTCGCATTTATAATATTAGTAAGGAAGTAAAGATTAACATAACTCCTGTTGTCTTTGAAGTAAAGTGTGGCGCATGTGCATTATTCCAAGTAATCCCACATTTTAGAGGGCTTTCTTTAGGTTGAAATAATTATTTAAAAAAATATAACTAGGGCTGGTTAAGACGCTACCCTTATCGGGACAGCGTAAAAACGTCCTCTTTTTCGTCGCAGAGTTAGCCGTATTGGTACAAATTACAAGCCCAAAAAAAATACGGTGTGTAGTCAAATGTATAAGTTAAAGACTTTTGCAAAAATATTTTCAAAAAAGAATCCAGAATCTTGAGAAAAAAAATCGCAAGAAAGAGCACGAAAAAACTTTTTCGTCTCGAAATACTCAATATTTTGAGCGATAACTGTCCATTTTTTTTTAACTATCAAATAGGAAATTCGTTCAACTAAAGAGTTATGTAAAAATATTTTAAGATAACGGCGTACTTTTTTTTAAAATAAATTAAAACTACGAAATATATTTCATATTGGCGGACACGAGGTTCAACTAAAATCAAACGCATCGCCATTTTCAACCTTATTTGCTTACTGCGATGCACTACTGTCGCGCGCTAAAGACACGCCCAGTCTGCGGCTAACTCTTACAGAGAGAGGTCACGTCGCGCATGCAGCGCTCCAGCATTACGTAAATTCGTTTATCAAAATAAGTTATTTCGTAAAAACTTACACTTTTTTTTTTTGTTTTTGTTTTTATACGGTTTTTGTGTGACAATTGGACACTTTGGTTTATGAGTTTCGTTATATTTGGGACTGATACGTGATTCTGTGCGTGTGTGATAATAACAATAACAAAACAATGGGAAATAAAAGAAATAAAGTGCTACTGTGATTGGTACAAGAAAACGGAGAAATAAAACAAAAACAAAAAATACTGCATCTGAGTAAGTATAAAAAATTGAATTATAGACGACACGTTCCAGTATAAGCTGATCTCGTATTGTACGACAAGTATATACAACGCGAGATCAGTTCATACTGGAATGTGTCGACCTGTGAGTAGGTACGTGTAGATTCATCACCCTTTACTGTAAATAATTACAATTATTATTATCATCGTAATACTATGTGGTCATATGTATTTCCTCAATATCTGAAACATACTTATTTCTGGATTGATAAGTAGCGACTTATGTAAACAAAACAATACATATTATTATGATTCTTATCACGGGGGCGCGCGGCGGCGTCGGCGACCGCTAAGAGCGGGGCCACACGATGCGTTGCGGCGGCGGTGCGGCGCTGGAGCGGTGTCGCTGCGTCGTCTTACATAGAAATATCTGTGGCATGTCACACAATGCGCTCCGGCGTCGCACCGTTTTCGAAAATCTGTGAATTCAATTTGTTTTTTTTTTTATAAAAGAATGTTTCTTTTGAGTAAAATTGCTATCTCCAGTAGGTATTTCGAGTACTTTCGCTCCAGGTGGCATTGAAAAATTCCGCCCTGTATATATTTCAGTAGTTATATAGGTACCTACTAAATTCCTAAATAATATTCTGGGATTTATTTATCAGAGATCGGATAATCGGTTGCATACCCACCTATTAATCTAAAGTTGAGGTTTTGACTTCATTTCAGCGCGATTAAAATACGAACTAACAAACATTTACCTTTACATATTGCTAAGATAACCCAATTATCTGTTTTTTTTTTTAGGGAAACCACCGAAGACGAGCACCTTATTGAAACAGATTCTCAAGAAAATTCATACCTACCAATATACAGGGTCGAAGAATTGTAAATATCATGATGTACCGACTTCAGACAGCAACTTCAAAAAAAATCCAGTCATAGTTCTATAATTGAATGCAATTTAAAAGATTTATATGTCACTGATAGGAGAAAGCAGAAATGGTTTGATTTCTAAACATAAATTTAGATGTAGGTAGGTACTATGTGTAAAAAAGATTTTATAATCACAATTGCTATTTTATTTTATCATCCCTAACATACCCTCTAAATACTTACTACTTCTCGATAAATTCTCATACTTAGGTAAGTACTAGATGATCTATAATATACCCATCACGTCTGTAAAGTATTCGTAAAACTCGATTCAAATAAGGAAGTATTGACAATCACGCGGCCGTAGCCGCGGGAATCAGCTAGTTATTATTATAATTCAAGCCTATAGATTTTTATCACCATGTATTATGAAAATAATGTTTTACTCATAAATTGTAAGTCATTTCAGAGGTCGGATAATCGATGCATAGGTATTTACCTACACATAGTTGCTGCTCACAAAAGTAAAGAAGCGGCTTGTAAAATACATAAATACATAAAGTCACGCCTTTTTCCCATCATGGGGGTAGGCAGACACCACATAAGCTACGATCCTATTAATAATGTATCTGAAATATTATTTGAAAACAAAACCTTACACACAAAAGACGCAACATAACACTAAATTTATCGATCCCGGAATCGCGGGTTTTTTAAAAATCCCTGGATCTAGAATGCGCCGCGGTACCGCGCCGGTATAAGGCCACGCGCTGCCGATAACGTCAGCGGGGCTGTAGTGGGCGGAGCTACGCGCCGCGCCGCTTCCCCTGCTTCACCTCCGCAAAAACC
Organism: Xestia rhomboidea; assembly: GCA_963853795.1. Taxonomy (NCBI): domain Eukaryota; kingdom Metazoa; phylum Arthropoda; class Insecta; order Lepidoptera; family Noctuidae; genus Xestia; species Xestia rhomboidea. Next base: position 3,451,691 of record OY970783.1, read on the forward strand.
TAAACATTGGCTGCTTAGAGCGCCTTAAGTAAGACTTTTTAAAATTAAATTATTGTCTCTGACGTACGTAAAATTGATACTACACATTCGAGCTTTGTGTAATACCATGCCTTCGACTTATACCATTTCTGTATTACCTCGCACAAGAAGTGTTTGACTACAGGAAAGTCGCCGTATCCCAGTATGCCGGTGGCGGAGCGAGCCGAGTCGGCGTTGGACTGTGCGTGGCCGTCGGCTTGCTTCTTCGCGTCGGCTAGTGAGCGCTTGTAGAAACCGTGGGTTGTTTTGTGGGTTGTGCATCTGGAGGAGGAAGTATCGAGGCTTCTTTATGCAGCAAAGATTCCTGACCTTAAGGTGAATGCGCCAGGGTGGCCCGCGAAATTCAAATTTTCTTACGTTTTTTGCAATTTGCAGGTCAGTGTCAGGTTGTATGTTGATTAAACTATGAATCGCAGCTGTAAGACGTATGTAGTTACAGAATTATAATCATCAAAATCATCAATACAACCCTCCAAGCGCATAAAGGTGTAGGAATGACTTTGACCTTGAAAAAGTAAATTCATTAATGTTAATACATTGCTTTAAACAGGCTAGGCAGGAGGAAATGATGTCAAGGTTTAAAAACATTAAAAAAGATAGTAGCGCTTCACGTATGCAAAATAAATAAATTACAATAATAATCATGTGAAACGACAGCATACCTGGAATACGTAGCGAAGCTAACTTTACAGATGTGGCAAGTGAAAGGGTTCTTGACGCCCTTGTGTATCGCGCGGTGAGCGTTCAGACGGCCCTCCAAGTAAAACACACTGGAACGAAACAAAACGTAGTGAAAATCTGTAATTAATTAATCGAAAGTTTTACGAAGAGTCGGATTGAAAAGAGGCATTTTTCGAATTTTAAGAGAATTATAGTTTTATAAATCTAAAAAATTGTGAGCCGTCACGGACGCCTGGCAGATGTGAAACATCGAAATTGTTTTGTACAAGTAATATATGCATAGAACAGATTACGACAGGAACTAAATTAAAAAATAAAATATTACAAATTTTTCCTGAAAATGATGGCTGTTTATTTAATAATCATTTATTTTCATTAATACAAAAATTAAATAAAAACAAAATGACTAGATTCACAAAAAGAAAATCCTTAGCGCGTATACACATAGAACGCTGGCTGGCAGAAATTGTCGGCGCTTACTTATAGTTAGAGAGCCCACGACGCTAAACTTAGTTCGATAAGACTCCCAGATGATATTATTATATGATTAGTCACGTTATTAATGAGGGAACATGAAACGGTGATGCTGCAATGCAAAAAACTTGGAGGCGCTATTAAAACAAAAAAATATTTTTAGTATGATCTAAAAATCGAATTAATAGCGCCGCCAGGTTTTTTGCATTGCAGCATCACCGTTTCGTGTAACTATTTTATCGGCGCCGGCCTGCCAGCGCTGACAACCAGCGTTCTAAGTGTATACGCTCTAAGGAAGTCACGAGATTGTAACTCAGCGCTGTGCCCCCAGACCACCTGTTTTTTTGTAAACAGTGGCGAATATGTAGATCTTATGCTGCTTCAACAGGTCGGGATTGTTCGGGCTGGGTTGACAACTTGCCAGTTGGCGACGCGTCGCCACGGCATGCGTCGCCACGCCATTTATTGGTTTTACCTGCGCCTATAGATGTTTCACATACAAAATTACATTAATAAATACTAACTCTTCACAATACTCGCATCGGAATGCCTTCTCGATCTCGACCACTCTGATCAGAGCGCGCGCTTCATCTGCCAGCTGAGACAGCAGTGGGAAGGCTACTTCTGGTGATACTTGCCGTTTAATCGGCTTTGATAGTTTTGGTGATTCTGGAGGAAAACACATAGTAACGGTGAGGGCAAGTACTTTTCAATACACTTCCTCGAAAACGGGTTCTTATCGCACTACGATAAGGTTCAACATTCAATGCATTTCACACGTGGATCTTTTTCATTTTCCAACACCTTGTGCTGTGCCGCGTGCTGCAATGAGCCATTCCCGCACACGGGTGTTGGAATATTGCCACAGATAAAACTATACCTACCTACTAAGTCCAAATTGTTTGAATGCCCATAGTCGGCGGTGGTTGTTTTATTTAGTTATTTTATTTTATTTCTTCAAAAGTGTATTGAAAAACGTCGTTTGATACACGTGGACATTTGTTATTGCAGTTCTCGGCTCAAAAAATTCCGCATCGAATGCAATAACAAACATTCTCCACTTGTATCAAAATGTACTATTATCAACTTTAGCTACGGGAATACGTTGATCGGAGACTGACCACCACAGATATAAAAACACCCTTTATATCTGTGGTGGTCAGTCTATTATATATATACTATAGTCGGTACATTCACATAAGGGCGTAAGGTGAAAAATGTATTCACTTTTCTGTTATACAATTTCTTATACAAGTTCTTAGTAACGAAACGGCCAAGCCACATATTTTGACTAAGGTGTAGAGTTTGTGAAGTTAGACCTTGTAGAGTTAGGGCGTGTAGAGTTAGAAGCTTGGCCCAATATGAGATCTGATAACTTTTTGACAGTGCGAGTGATATGGTCTCGTCTTGGCAACATTTTACATGAAAATGTTTTGGTGGGATTTTATTTCTTTTTGTAAGTTGCTTGTGAAAATTTTATTATTAGTTACACGTTTCATATATTTTTTGTTGTTTGTGTACTAATAATAGCTTACATACCAAATTTCAGCCTTATAGGACATTGGGAAGTACCATATGTATTTTGATGATCATCAGTGACGCAATCAGGGTTTTTTAGATATCAATAAAATCTTAAGTATAAGAGCTAAGCAATTAAAACTTAATATGCTTAATAAGTCCGTTATTGGCAACATATCCCGAGATTTTATTTATCTGGTTAAACCAAACCCAAGTTATTAGGGTTAAAAAAAAACGACGAAGCGCTTCGAGAAAAGGTAGGTAGTGCCCTTGCTTCGCTTGACTCGTCTTGGCGGCGCCACTACCGTGCCCCCAGATTGATTGATTAAGGTAAACTCACCAAAAATCTGCACGGCGTGTCTCACAAGGCCACTGGTGGGAGACAACTGTACGGATACCTCTTCCACCTCTTCTTTTAACTCGTTGGCAAACGCTTCGATGCATTCCTTTGATTTGGTCGCGTGCTCCTAATGTGGACAGATTGAGCAAATTCTAGATACATAGAATGGCGCAGCAGTACTGAGGCTGCCTTACGTTCTTTGGGTCCCGGGTTCGAATCCCGGTAGGAGCCAATGTTTGTGTGATGAGCATGGACATTTGTTTCCGGGTCATGGATGTTTAAATGTATAATAAGTATTTATTTACAAACAAAAAGTATCTATGTAGTATATCAACTATCTGTTTATTTGTCAAAACATGCAAAATAAGCATGCAGCATGTCACAATATAATTATTTCGTACGTAAATGTTTCACACGTGAGGCGTAAATAAAAAAAAAATAAAAAACATAAAACTATGCTACTACTACTAAACATAAATTGCGAAATAAAAACGAAATTACAATAGGCACTTCAATGCAAGTACATAATAGTCAGTAATAGACTATAAAATAGAATAGAATATATAATAAAAGAAAATTAAAAAAATCCCTTCGGCAAGCCGCAGGAGGAGGAACATCAAATAGCAATAAAATAATTTTAATTCTAAACGATTGCTATTTTAAGTTACTAAATTAGGTTGATCTTGCAATATTTTTTTATTTTATTTTTTATTATCTTTTTAGATTTATTTTTTTATTTATGGCATGCGACTACTTTGACACCCTGTATTTGCAACAATAACGGTGTGTCCAAACATAAAAAACTGGAATCGCGCGCGGCGGCCGAGCTCGGCCTGTGCGCGCTGCGATTGGGCGAGTGCCGCGCGCGATCGCGCAAACATGCGTCTATTTAGTCCTATTACAGCGCGGTACAAATGTGTCCTGCAAACGCGTGTTGGCGTCTTTGGACACACCTTAATTACCGTTTCGGAAATACTTGCTTGCTAAATGCTTTGTCCGAGTGGTGGCCAAGATTTGGCCAAAGAAACCAGGGGCCCTACTCTCTAACGCTTCGTCCGTATGTATATTCGTATATCTATCCGTCTCTCTAGCGCACGTCTACAGATTCGTGCGTGAGTGAGAGAGACGGACGATATGATCCGAATATACGGACGAAGCGTTAGTAGGGCCCCAGGGCCGTCCTAGAGCTCGTTAGGTCGATGATATCGTTAAAGTCGCGGGAAACACCTGGAAAAGAGACGCACAGAACCGGGAAGTGTGGCAGAAAAACACAACATACACACAATATTATTTTGTGTAGTTTAAGTTTTTTTTTATTTAATTCTTATTTTGTTTTGTTGTGTGTGCACTTCATAACATGTGCAAAATAAATATGATTTCTTTCTTTCTTTCAAAAAAGAGGAGGCCTATAGGGAACGTGCACAACGACGCTGCTGCCAACTGGCGTCGCCAATCCAAATCTTGTACTCTATTAATACTTGACATTGATATTTTTAACAAGTAAACATAATTAATTTATAGTGAATAAATAATAGTGAAAATTATTATTCTAGCTAATCATAATGCACTGTTGCATTTGAAAATAAAAAAAAATGAAAATAAATTAAATAGTGTAAAATTCTATTACTTTCCAGAGAATAGTACTCTCATACCATGTTTAAGTGAAAAACACAAAAAAATGGATAAACGCCGTAAAGAAAAATAATTGAATACAACTTGTTTTTGTTACACTCTGCATTGAAAAAGTTCTCAATAGCCCTCAAAATCAACCGTCCAAGCAAACATGCCAGAACCATGTAAACATCACCAAGCGAACACACGTGTTATAATAGACTGCATTGAAGTTCACACCGAATATCCCCCAACAGTTAAACAAAGAGAAAGAGTCCACATGTACTCAGATTATAAACATGGTTTTACAATAAAGTTTTTAGTTGGCTGCACTCCTTGTAGTTTCATACGTTTTGTATCTAAATGCTACGGAGGGCGTTCTAGTGATTGCTTTATAACAAATGATTGTGGACTTATTGATTTGTTAGAGCCTGGATATACTGTTCTCGCTGATAAAGGAATCCCTTCCATTAAAAAAAACATGATTGTGTTTATAAAATTCATATTATTAAACATTAATATTACGCTGACGATCATTATTGAGAGACCGGAACCCATGTTTTATACGTTTTATCATATTCAAAAATAATATAATCGAAGAGATAATTTTGTTTACTTGAAAGCACGATGACAGCAGGAAAAGTTTCCTTTACTGTCCGCATAGTGTCTCTTTTGTCGATTTAGTGCTGCCACCTATAGTTCCTGCACGTTCCCTATTCCCAGCCGTGTGTGGTTGCGGGCTGTTATGATGACGATGGTCCTGTCAGACATATATTCGCCAAGTTACCTCTGCATGGCGATGGTCCCTGAAGGCCCTGGTGCAGACGGCGCACACGCACACCAGGCGCGGCGCCAGCTCCTCCTCGTGCGCGCGCACGTGCATGCGCAGGCGCGAGCGCCGCGTCAGCTGCTTCAGGCAGATGTGGCACTGGAAGGGTTTGATCTGAGGGGGGGAAATTATCTATTGTTATTAACGGGGAATTTGGAAAGATATACAATAAATCAAAGTAAGGCGTACTCAAAACAAAGTATGTCAGGTGGCTTCATACTGGTTTAATACTATTTGAGTTTCATCGACACATAAAGTACGAGTGAGCGAGACAATACTCATCATCATCAGCCTATTATTGTTCCCACTTCTGGGACACAGGCCTATGAGAGGGAGTGGGTTACAATCCACCACGCGGGCCCAGTGCGGGTTGGTAGATGTCACATGTTTTCGAATTTTTGGTTCTAGGACATGCCGGTTTCCTCACGATGTTTTCCTTCACCGTTTTGAGAGCAGTGGTGATGAAATAAACTACACAAAGTCATGCGCCTGCCTGGGTTCGAACCCACGACTTACTATTCGTAAGTCGGGGCCGCCACCACTGGCCCACCGCTGCTCTACAAGATACAATACAATACTATCCAAATGATATTTGATATTTTAGAATAAATACTCGGATCGTATTGAAAAGGTTCAAAGAAAATTTCTAAAAGCCATGCATTACCGTTGCTTTTGTACATCTGTATCTTATAATGATTCACTTAAGGACGCGTTTGCAAAATTGATAGGTACAGAATCGAACTACTACATTGACACGGGTCATACACACAAGTGTACGCACGACTAACTGCGAGAATAGTAGTCAAGTGAACTCATTTTGATGCTTTGAAAGATTTTTACGTATTTCTTAGAAATAAAATTATGGTAGGTCACTACAAAAAAAATATTTTTGCTGTTTTTACGAATTACCTCCGGACTTGATGGAGTGACCTGAAGGTATACTTCAGTGACTGCCACTGGAACTTCTCGACGTGTTGTACTAGGTGAGCCGAGTTTGGGCTCGTTTTGTTAGTTGTGATGAGACCTTACCTCCGGACTTGATAGAGTGACCTGAAGGTGTACTTCGGTGATTGCTACTGGAACTCCTTCACATGTTGTACTAGGTGAGCCGAGTTTGGGCTCGTTTTGTTAGTTATGATGAGACCTTACCTCCGGACTTGATGGAGTGACCTGAAGGTGTACTTCGGTGATTGATACTGGAACTCCTTCACATGTTGTACTAGGTGAGCCGAGTTTGGGCTCGTTTTGTTACTTGTGATGAGACCTTACCTCCGGACTTGATGGAGTGACCTGAAGGTGTACTTCGATGATTGCTACTGGAACTCCTTGACGGAGTTGGCGAGCCCAAACTCGGCTCACCTAGTACAACATGTGAAGGAGTTCCAGTGGCAATCACCGAAGTACACCTTCAGGTCACTCCATCAAGTCCGGAGGTAAAATCTCATCATAACTAACAAAACGAGCCAACTCGGCTCACCTAGTACAACATGTGAAGGAGTTCCAGTAGCAATCACCGAAGTACACCTTCAGGTCACTCCATCAAGTCCGGAGGTAAGGTCTCATCATAACTAACAAAACGAGCCCAGACTCGGCTCACCTAGTACAACATGTGAAGGAATTCCAGTATCAATCACCGAAGTACACCTTCAGGTCACTCCATCAAGTCCGGAGGTAAAGTCTCATCATAACTAACAAAACGAGCCCAAACTGGGCTCACCCAGTACAACACGTCAAGGGGTTCCAGTAGCAATCATCGAAGTACACCTTCAGGTCACTCCATCAAGTCCGGAGGTAAAGTCTCATCATAACTAACAAAACGAGCCCAAACTCGGCTCACCCAGTACAACACGTCAAGGAGTTCCAGTAGCAATCATCGAAGTACACCTTCAGGTCACTCCATCAAGTCCGGAGGTAAAGTCTCATCATAACTAACAAAACGAGCCCAAACTCGGCTCACCCAGTACAACACGTCAAGGAGTTCCAGTAGCAATCATCGAAGTACACCTTCAGGTCACTCCATCAAGTCCGGAGGTAAGGTCTCATCATAGCTAACAAAACGAGCCCAAACTCGGCTCACCTAGTACAACATGTGAAGGAGTTCCAGTAGCAATCACCGAAGTACACCTTCAGGTCACTCCATCAAGTCCGGAGGTAAGGTTTCATCATAACTAACAAACCGAGCCCAAACTCAGCTCACCTAGTACAACACATCAAGGAGTTCCAGTAGCAGTCACCAATCACTTCATCAAGTCCGGAGGTAAGGTCTCATCATAACTAATAAATAATAAAAATCTTGCCTTGTCAAGTATCAAATTTGGTTTATCGAATATTTTGTGTTTGTACAGCGATCTTTTTCAACTCGAGCCGCTCCAAACAGGCGTTACGTGTCCACTCTCGACGGCGGCCGTGCGCGGACTAAAGTTTCATTCAGTGTTTGTGCAATAAATCAAGACGGGTATCCAAAATAAAATAACCCCTAATGCAATCGATTAAGATTCATCCAGAATAGCAAAAAATGTGAAAAAATAAGATTTGGTTTTCATTTTTTCTGCAACTATATAAATCATTTAGATAAAAAAAATCCTTGCATTAAGAATTGATTATGTTTGCCAACATACAGTATTTTTAGAAATAGTAAAATATGTTAATAATAGCACAAAAAATGTACCTAAACTCAACCCTGTATCGTTAATTTTAGGAAAAATGGCAACGACAGATCGATTTTACATTATAAAAACTAAAATTTTCAATGATCAAGTTCCTATTATTTGAAGATGAAGAACCAATCTATACGAGATAGTTATTAGTTATATTGGATTTTGTTTGGTTATGCCATAAAATTGTACCGAAAAACAGCATAATTTTACCTGATATGCAAACGCGCCCTTAAAAAGTATAAATTACTTGATCTGAAATCTAGACGCACTCTCTTGGAGATGGTATTTTTGTTTGATTTGTGTAGTAATGTGTATGATTGTATTGATGTTCGTAATAATAGTACATTACGATATTAGTGCGTAAAGATGGTTATAACATGCGAGGCGGAATTTCAGCCCGAGCCGAAGGCGAGGGCGTATTAGAGCCGAGCATGTTATAACCAATACGCACGTATATCGTACGACGTTTTTTAACACATTTGCGAGGAAACAGAAACAAAAATTTCATACGTGGTTATGTATCTGTCCTTGGATATTGACGGCAGCAAGCTGTCGCATGCGGTTCGCGCTTCTGTTAGTATATCCGGTGGAGTTGAAGTAATATATTTCTCATCTTCATTATTGAAAGTTGTCATTTTTAGATATTCACAATACAAGTACAAAGAAAAGAAAATTTGAGAAAAATGGCGCGAGGATTATTTTCTGCCGTGGCTGCGTGAAAATGTTGGCAAAGACGCTAGAGCATGCAGCCAAGTTTTTAAATTACCGAATAAACTGTTTTTTATTTTTATTTTAAATAAACTCAATCTGTGAATGCACACTGTTGCTTTCCCGCCATTTTAACAGCGCGCTAGCGCTGCCTACTGACTGGCGCCGCGCGGCGATTAGTTCGAAATTTGAATAGCAACAGCGCGCTGCTCACTAGCTGGAGTCGTGCGTCGGCGATCAGTTCCATATTTGAAATGGCAAATAATACTGTTATGGAATTTGTATGGACTATAACTTAACTATTTGCTTTGATAACACACGCGTTTTTTATGACCCGCTTTACATATTTAAAAGCGGTGGAATTACATCAGCTTTACGAGCAAGGGTGTTAAAAAATAAGTTACATCGTTCCTAGAACGACAATATGTCGCGGGGTGCGTGCACGGCCGCTGTTTGCCGTTAGCTCGTGTCATAATAACGCAGGTCTGCGGGCACCTCTGCGTCGACTTACCAGCAACTATAACAAACTTTTCAATGATGTTGACATGTTTGCTCTCTCTGCTGGTAAATTTAAAAATGTAATTTTGAAAACACTAGGCATTGATTAGGCATAATTATTAACATACCTTATTTTTCTTTTTTTTCTGTCTTAAATTTTTTCACATAAAAAGTAGTTCATAAATTAAATTAGATAGTTATAAAAAAAAAAAACCAATAATTTATAAATTATTTTAGTTTGTAGGTCTATCCCCCGAATACTGAAACGTCACTCAAAATTTAAGTAGCACTTATATTTAACAGATTCTCAAAAGTGACGTTTGGCCATACAAAATTTAAAGTTTAGGAGCTGCTCAAATGTTAAGCAGCCCTTAAATTTTGAGTGACGTTTCAGTATTTGGAGGTATAGGTACTTGCATGGTCTGTAAAGCTTGTATTTTTTTTTATGTATTCCGTGGAAAATGTTGTTGGTAACACATTTACACATACTTGTTTTAATTGTTTTTTTATATAATGTAATGTGTCACTGTTTGTTTTCCCCAATAAATAAAATAAAATAAAATATTGTCAACAAACAGAAACGTGATCATTGTTTAAATCTTTGATCTAAATACAATTTTCAAAATTCAATGCATCCATCAACACAATTTTTTGAGTTCGTAACGTATTATGTTCTACCGTAAACCGTGACATCTCACCCCAAACACAAGTCGTTTCCTAGCGATAAATTTTTGCGTACCTTTATTTTTTTGTTTATTGAGGTCTTGTGAACTAGACAAGAATGACTGTGTGTCATCGTGGTGACTCGACCAACATCCGCTTTATAAGTTTCTTACGATAACTGATCCATCCTTTTTTTCGGATGGGAAATCATCAAATGACTCCTCCCGCTCTGGGCGTAGCAGGAGGGAGTGTCAGACTTTTACTGACTAAAACCCATCCATGTTGCTTCATCGCCCTTTGTGTTCCGGGGCCACGGTATCTCATAACTGATCCATCCTTTCATCATGCTAAAATAATATTACGACAAAACACCAATATTGTTTACCTGTAAATGCGTGACTCCGTGCTCGTCTAGCGTCTGTTTGTCTAAGAACCGCTTGTTGCACGTGACGCACACGTATCTCCGCGTGTCGGTGTGCGTGCGACTGTGTTTCGTAAGGGTAGCCCTGCAGACGAAACAAACGTCCGAAATTGAATGAAAAACCACCAATGAACGTAACATAAAATCACGCCTGTAATCCCAGATCGAACTCAAACTCAAACTCAAATAATTTATTTCAATTAGACCATGACGGCACTTTTGAATGTCGAAAATACAAAAAAAAAGCAAAGCTACAGTCACAGTCACAAGGCATAATAACTTGAGAAAGTACTGTAGTTGCCCATTCCCTAACGTAGATCTCTATGGAGAAGAACGGGCAAGAAACTCGTTACATACGTCGAACATCGTTAGGCAGAGGTGTAGCTAATAGTGCACTGAAATTTCGACAGTTATGTTTAAGTTCGATGTTATAAGGGGCGAGCCTATTTCCATCAACCGGGCGCAAATAACAGCAGACTCCGTGGCTGCTACTGAAAAATTCAAGGCTTAAAAGACTACGTGTTAGGTAGACCAGACCCCTTATTCACAACGCTTCGATTCGATTTTCGATTCGGAAAGTCGTATGTCTGTCTTTTTTTGACATTACGAAATCGAGCGAGATAGACATACGAGTTTCGAATCGAAGCGTTGTGAATAGCTATGCTGTTCTTCTTACCTGAGGAAGAAGGTCTTCCCGCAGCCCTCGACGGGACACTGCCACCTCTTCTGTTTGTCGTGCTGGAAGTGCACGTGGTCGAACAGTTCCGTCTCCGTGGCGAAGGTGGCGTCGTTGCACTCGGAGCAAGAGTAGCGTCCGTCTGTTCGGGCTTGGTTTGATGTTTCGTGGAACTGCCTGGGAAGATCATTGTAATCATCGTCAGCTTTCACCAGTGAGAAATACTCATTTCATACATTTTTATAAAGGGTGTAAACATACCCTTTACGAAGCCGAAAGGCACTTGTTCTCCCCGTCATTGCGTTCTATTTTTTGTTTAAGATCATACCTGGGAACCTTCTAGAGATATTTGGGTCAAAGTTCAAACTTTTTCACTTTTTTATTTTTAATGTTATAACTCGTTTACTTTAAATCTTCCACCCGTTTACTACTTTAATGCATTCATAGGCACAATGTTTTAAATTTTTAAAATCGGTCTATATGCCATGAGTTCGCGATATCCAATTTTTGTCTATGTACCTATGCCATGTTTGTGTCTAGCAAAATCACAAAACAAAAAACGTTTTTCTACAAACAGGATTAAGTACGAAAAAAAAAATCGTTTTGATTTTTTTTTCTATCCCGTAGACCCCGTAGTACCAGTATCATTCCGACTGCAAAGTTTCGACATTTGTCCTTGTTATACAGGGTGTAAGAGACAACCCTCCGCAAACTGACAGGTTGCATTCAGCTCCTTATTTTGAATCATATTCCACCGGAATTTTTCTCAGGAAAATTAGTTTTTTTTCAGTTAATATTCCTTTATTTCAATGTAAAATTACACTCCATTTATGTAAAAAATACGGCTATAATCAAAAAACTCAAAATACTCTAACGAACGACGCGTGAAATCAGCTGTTCACTTCCTGCCTAGTTACAGAGTTCATCAAACTCGTCGTCGCGCTTGCCGTGCGCTAAGTGAGTTATGCCACGGTAACGATACATTGCGATGAGGAAATAAAACAAATCAAATTTATTGGACTCCCATAACTTTCCTGAAATAATTTCTTGTACCGGTCATCTTAGTATGATATACTGAATTCACCCTATCAGTTTGTGGAGGGCTGTCCCTTACACCCTTTATGTTCACTGGCTTGGTCTCAGTGAGCGGAACTTCGACACAACTAGCATGAAATAGTATATTTTATATCGAGGGACTAAACGAAGCCATAATATACCAGAGGTGGTTTAAAATGAAACCCAGGGCAAACTGTACTTTTCACTTGGAGTGCGAGAAAAATTGTCAATTTAGTACAAAAACATTTTGCTCTTTGCTCGATGTCAAACTCTTCACTGTCACTGGACATTCTTAATAAATTTATTTAAAACCGAACAAATTTACACTCGACCAAAAATCTGAAATTTTCGCGGTCAGTTTTTTCTTTTAACCAGTCACGGATTAACAATTTAAAACACATGGCGCCACCTTCTTTGCGGAAAAACCATGGAACTAAAGCTCTCAACATTTTCGCAATGAAGATGGTCCAGACTCCACAGATAATAGTATATTTACTGGCTGTTTGAGTTTGTCTATGTCACATGAAGGAAATTAAAAAACTAATTACTCCTACACTCCCTAGAGACTAAAGTGGTCACTTTAGGCCCGCGTCGTAGGGCTATATTGGCGTACTTTTAGAGCATGAGAAGTGAAAAAGTACTTACATATGAAACTTGAGTCTAACTTTGGAAGTGAACGACTTGTTACAGTTGTGGCAGGTCACCACCTGGGGGTTGGAGGTCAGTTCCCGTTTGCCACGCTTGCGGGGAAGCTGTAATATTAACACGAGTATTTTTATAACATAGCATCACGCCTGTAATTCCCGAAGGGTAAGGCAGAGGTGTACCTAATGCCGGGGCTGCGGGACTATTCGAAAGAGATACCGTGGCCCCGGAACACAAAGGGCGATGAAGGAACATGGATGGGTTTTAGTCAGTAAAAGTCTGACAGTCCCTCCTGCTCCGCCCAGAGCGGGAGGAGTCATTTGATGATTTCCCATCCAAAAAAAAAAAAGTAGTTGTACCTAATATTACACCCACATTTCGGCAGTTATGTTTAATATGCCCATAGCCTATCGCCATCAACCGGGTGCAACTCCAGACTCCGTTGCTGCTACTGAGAAATTCCTGATAGAAAAACCCAATAACACTTTGGTCGACCCGGGTATCGAACCCAGAATCTCATGATCAGTAGTTGTGCTTGCGAGCATTTGACCAACGAGGCAGTCAGCGAGTATTTGATAATACTCGTCAAATACTCGCTGACTGTCTCGTTGGTCAAGTGCAATGAAACATAATGATACAAGACGGTAGCGGACAACCAGTCGATGTCAAATTAGCCTCGACTGGTTGGCTCATAATGATGCGCTGGTGGCTTACACTTATGTCATCACCATCTGCCCAGCCTTTTCCCAACTATGTTGGGGTCGGCTTCCAGTCTAACCGGATGCAGCTGAATACCAGTATTTTTTCATGGAGCGACTGCCTATCTGACCTCCACAACCCAGTTAGTACTGGGTAATACGATACCCCTTGCTAAGACAGGTTGTCAGACTTTCGGGCCACTGACTACCTGTAACGACTGTCAAAGATCTACAAATGACAGCCGGGACCAACGGCTTAACGTGCTTTCCGAGGCACGGAGGAAACTCGGTATGTAATGGGTGGTCACCCATCCCCAGACCAACCTAGGCAAGCGCGGCTCGAAGATCGAACCGGGCGGCTGTTATTAAAATGTTGAAGATCACGATAGATGTCGATTCAAGACAAGCTTATTTTTGGATGTCAAAGTTAAGAACTTTAATAAATGTAGGCGGGTCAATGATCGCTTTTGCGATCTTAACTGGCACCAACTATAGCTAATGTTGGAGAAAAAACAGCCAGACTTAAATGGGAGTGGGAAGGCCACGTGGCACGGATGAAACCGGAGAGTTGGGCAAAGATCGTCACACACTGGACGCCTGACGAAGGACAGCGCCGTCGAGGTCGGCCCCGGCGAAGCTGGCGTGACGATCTGATCATGTTTGCGGGGCTAACATGGCCGGTGATCGTTCAAGATAGAGAGGTATAGGGGGTAGAAGGGGAGGCCTTGGCCCAGCAGTGGGAAATTATGTAGGCTAGCAAAAAAAAACGACGTCTACTTACCATAACGAGGAGATCATTGTCTATTGTTGTATCAGGTGGTCGGGGACGCCCCTGAGCTCTCTGTGACAAAATAATACTGTTATTTGCACCAAGCAACATACATATAAATCATATCATATTTGTTTCCGAGTCATGGATGTTTATATGTACAATAATAAGTATGTATTTACAAACAAAAAGTATCTATGTAATATAACAACTATCTGGTGTCTACGACACAAGACTCGCTGCTTAGTGTGGCACTAGATGGCGCTGTGTGTAATGCCCAGCGCTATTTGTTTATTTTATCATCATCATCAGCCGAGCCTTGACTCCCAACGTTGTTGGAAAAAGGCTCGGCAGATGATGGTGTGCCTAGAAGCCAACAATACGGCAAGCCTATTAGGTAAGCAGACTGTTCAGAAACCCCCAACATCATGAAGAGTAGTAGGTTTTACGGGTAAGCCAAGCTTGTAGGCTTGTATGAAAGTATCGCCACTGGGGTCGGCATGGAGTCTTACCGGATGCAGCTGATTACTAGGAGTCTTACCGGATGCAGCTGATTACTAGGAGTCTTACCGGATGCAGCTGATTACTAGGAGTCTTACCGGATGCAGCTGATTACTAGGAGTCTTACCGGATGCAGCTGATTACTAGGAGTCTTACCGGACGCAGCTCATTACTAGGGTCTTACCGAATGCAGCTGATTACTAGGAGTCTTACCGGATGCAGCTGATTACTAGGAGTATTACCGGATGCAGCTGATTACTAGGAATCTTACCGGATGCAACTGATTACTAGGAGTCTTACCGGATGCAGCTGATTACTAGGAGTCTTACCGGATGCATCAGATTACTAGGAGTCTTACCGGATGCAACTGATTACTAGGAGTCTTACCGGATGCAGCTGATTACTAGGAGTCTTACCGGATGCAGCTGATTACTAGGAGTCTTACCGGATGCAGCTGATTACTAGGAGTCTTACCGGATGCAGCTGATTACTAGGAGTCTTACCGGATGCAGCTGATTACTAGGAGTCTTACCGGATGCAGCTGATTACTAGGAGTCTTACCGGATGCAGCGGATTACTAGGAGTCTTACTGGAAGCAGCTGATTATTGGGAGACTTATCGGATGCAGCTGAATACCAGTATTTTACATGTAGTGACTGCAATAGTAGGGTAGATGACAAAAAACATCTAATTAGTCCGTCAGATAGATTTCCAAAAAATATTGGACACATATTTTTTCTTTTTTCACGTAAACAAAAAAATTAAGACGATACATTGCGTCGAAAACTCGTGTGACGTCACATTTGAGTACATTTTTTACCGGAAAGTGACGTCACAAGCCCCCACTCATGATCTTCGACGCGTTTTATCTTCGTCAATTTTTATTAATTTGATAAAACAAAAAAACACGTAACCAATATTTTTCTATAATCTAACTGACGGACCACACAGAATCATATTTTTTTTAGTCAGGATCAGGAATCAACCCAGTTGCTAAATAGAAGTTATTTAAAGTAGCCATATGCATTATGCAACCTTATTTTTATAGGAGGCCACATCTTTTGGCCCCTAATCTCACTGCTGAAACATAGGTCACTGTGTCGGAGAATGGGTAAGATTCAAAACAAGTACCTTCAAGAAGTCTTCCTCAGAAGGTATACATATGAGGTTGGTCAGGTCTTTGGACTTCCGTTTCCTGTTACGTCGTCTACAGCGATGGTGTGACAGGCCCTCTGCGTTCGCGAATACTTGACTGTGTGCGAGAAAAAGAACGATCACACGTATAATTGATTAGAGAAACTACTGAGACATGAGGGGTAGGGGGAATAATTATTCAAGCAAGCAAAATAATAAAGCAAAAAAAAACCGGCCAAGAGCGAGTCGGACTCGCGCACCGAGGGTTCCGTACAAACTTTTTAAAAGACAAGCTTAACTTTGGTCCCATGAAACTACGGCTATTGCACCAACCGCAAATAATACGTTTGTAATATAAAATCGCTTTTTTTTTTGTTATTTAACTACATATTTACGGTTTTCAGACTTTCCCCTTTACATGTGCTGTAAGACCGTGCTTTTTGCCAAATTTCGTGATTCTAGGTCAACGGGAACTAGTACTTCCGGTTGACCTAGAATTGTCAATTTTGGTCAAAAGCAAGGTCTTAGAGCACAAGTAAAGGGAAAAGTGCGAAAAATAAAGAAAGTTGAAAATGAAGGTAAACTTTGGTACTTACAAGTTTTCGCGAAAATCTAAATTTGCCCATATCTTTTTATTATGTTAACTCAGGACCTTGATTTTATACACTAATGGCCGAATACTGAAACGTCAATCAAAATTTAAGTAGCACTTATATTTAACAGATACTCAAAAGTGACGTTTGGCCATACGAAATTTAAAGTTTAGGAGCTGCTCAAAAGTTAAGCAGCCCTTAAATTTTGAGTGACGTTTCAGTATTCGGGGGTTAGTACTATAGACCTTAGTATCTGGTATAAATTTCAACTTGCAGAACGGGAACGGGTGGACCTACCACCCGTTCCTGAGAAAATCGGTGGTGACAGACGGACAGACAGACGAACAGACGGACAAGAAAGTGATCTTATAAGGGTTCCGTTTTTTCCTTTTAAGGTACGGAACCCTGAATTAAACAAGTCAAAATACTTTTCTCCTCTGTCAACCGTCACGCTATCTTTTACTCCTTTATTTTTCATATCATTCCTCACACAACGCATCCATCGTGTCCTTGGGTTTCCTCTCCCTCTCCATCCATCAACATTTACATTCATATATCATTCTTTTTTTCGACAACCCGGATGGCGCAGCGGTAGTGTGGCTGCCATACGTTCTTAGGGACCCGGTTGGAGCAAATGTTTGTGTGATGAGCATGGACATTTGTTTCCGAGTCATGGATATTTATATGTATAATAAGTATGTATTTACAAACAAAAAGTATCTATGTAGTATATCAACTAGTGTCCACGAAACAAGCCTCGTTGCTTAGTGTGGCACTAGATGGGGCTGTGTGTAATTTCCAGCGATATTTATTTATTTATTTTAGTCACATGCGATTCCTCTCTCCTCATCACATGACCAATGCACAAGCGTCGTTGCTTAGTGTGGCACTAGATGACGCTGTGTGTAATTTCCAGCGATATTTATTTATTTATATTTATTTATGTTAGTCACATGCGATTCGTCCCTCCTCATCACATGTCCATACCAAGACAGTCGATTCCCTTTCAACTTTTCTGTAACTGGCGAAACTTTCCAAACTTCCTCTAATATACTCGTTCCTTCCCGTATCCATTCTTGTCACACCACACATGCACCTCAACATTTTCATCTCCGCTACATGCAACCTTTTCTCATCCATCTTCATCACAGCCCAGCATTAATGTTTTTACAAACAAAAAGTATCTATGTAGTATTTATCAACTATCTGGTGTTCACGACACAAGCCTCGTTGCTTAGTGTGGCACTAGATGGCGCTGTGTGTAATGTCCAGCGATATTTAATATTCCGATCCATATAGTACGACAGATATAAGTAATTATACAGATTGAAAATTAGTTATCATTAGTATTCTTTCAAGGGGTGAAAATTAGGTGTTAAGTTTTTTTTTCTTCTAAAAATGTAAATACATATTTTTAAATACCTGCAATTGAAACATTTGGGTGTCTTCTCAGATTGACCATCCTGGCCGACTTCTTTCACCTGAAATCAATAGCTTATTTAAGGAAAAAAAAAACCGGCCAAGTGCGAGTCGGTCTCGCGAAAGGTTGCCCCTGTATTTATTTTAATTATTTGTTGTTATAGCGGCAACAGAAATACATCATCTGTGAAAATTTCAACTGTCTAGCTATCACGGTTTATGAGATACAGCCTGGTAACAGACGGATAGTGGAGTCTTAGTAGTAGGGTCTCGTTTTTACCCTTTGGGTGCCGAACCTTATTATATTGACCATATATTTTTTTAACAAATCTTTTATTCATCATTTCAGCCGCAAGACGTCCACTGCTGGACATAGGCCTCCCGCAAGTGTCGCCACATTGACCGGTCCCGTGAGATTCGCAACCATCAATCTTTTATTAAAATGAAAATACGAAAATTAGGGTTATCTTTCAATAATGAACGCGTATACAAAATTTCATGTCCGTGCTGTCAACCGTTGAGGGCTTCGACATCAGCAGTCTGAACGATCCAGATCTTATCCTCTCTATGTCCAAGATTTTTACTTTAATCACCTCCACGAGCCCCGTACTATTCAATCCATCCATCAACACAATGTTTTGAGTGCGTTACATTGAGTTCTACCACAAAACATGATTTTTCACCCCAAAAAGAAAGTCGCTTCCCAGCAATAATTTTTGCGTAAAGTTACTTAGTTTGATGTACAGAATGCTTGGTTGACGGCTTCGTGATGAGGTGGTTTACACCCTGTATAAATATATAAACTTTTTAACCAGCGGTTGATTTGGGCTCTAAGGGTCATAACTAGACCCCTTTTTTTTCGGATGGGAAATCATCAAATGACTCCTCCCGCTTTGGGCGGAGCAGGAGGGAGTGTCAGACTTTTACTGACCAAAACCCATCCATGTTCCTTCATCGCCCTTTGTGTTCCGGGGCCACGGTATCTCTTTCGAATAGTCCCGCAGCCCCGGCAGGCTTTGGCCCTTGCGTACCCCTTCCCTATTGCTGACTCTCTTTGAGGCGCGCGTGGAACACGAACGCGACGTCGCCTGTCGGCGGGTCTGGCTTGTCGTCATGAGACGGACGGACGGCGAGCTAGCCCATAGCTCCCCGTCCACAGGCCCGCGATAGCTAGACCCCCTAAGGTGAAAATTTCGGAAAACTGGACTTTAGGTGCAAGACCAGTAGGTAGACTTTTTCTGACGAAATCTACCTAATAGTTTGATCCTCACTGTTGTCCAGGCATTCTTGCAATAATGACCCTTACACTCATCATCTGCCTAGCCTTTTCCCAACTATGTTGGGGCGGCTTCCAGTCTAACCGGGTGCAAAATCAAAGCATTTATTTCAACTAAGCCAGTTACAGGCACTTTTGAATTGTCGAAACAAAGATGAAAATTTAATGTAGCTACATTCCCAGTCACAAGACATAAAAACTGTGAAAGTACTGTAGTTGCCCATTCCCTAGTGTAGATCTCTATGGAGAAGAACGGGCAAGAAACTCCATGGACACTCTTTTAAATCAGAATATTGTTACATCATTCGTGTTGAGATGGTATATTATGTGAAAACAATGTAGCAAGATGTGCACGTTAAAAGTGTCCACAGTAAAACAAAACAAAAAAAAAAAACAATTCAAAAACCAAAATAATTCATTCAAATAAGACATGGCAACTAAGACTGGTGCAGCTGAATACAAGTATTTTACATGGAGCGACTGCCTATCTGACCTCCAAAACCCAGTTAGTACTGGGTAATATGATACCCCTTAAACTGTTAGTCATAAATATCTAAATCGGTTGAGGTGTTACCTGGGTGCTACACAGTAGTTTCTGCAGCTCCTGAGTGGCCTCAACATCAGCAGTCTGAACGATCCATATCTCATCCTCGCTGCTGTCTAAGCATTCTTGCTTTACCTCCGTTTTTATGATGGGTGGCTCGGTCTGTGTGGAGAGGTAGTACAGTTATGTTTATTTGGCAGGGGTATGAGTTAATTCAAGTAGAAACAGCGATGTTACATGTCAAATATATCGTTGTTCCGATGAATTTCTTTAATATTACTATACACTATTATTTTTTAGATTTTTGGAATATCTACAAACTATTTTGGTGATAAAAGTATGTACGCACATCATAAAAAGTTTGTGATCACTTTGTAAAATCGAAATCTTTTTTGTTACGGTAGATTATATTATGAAAAAATAGTTTTATTTTCAAACAGGTTATTTCTATTTAAAGAAAACACAACTACGATTTTTTTCATATCATCCTATATTATCAGCTTATCCTAGTGATTACAAACTTTTTTTGATGTGTGTATGTATAATCAAATGATAGTGATGATGAAATGAAATGATCTGAACTGTTTTAGAGTAACTAAATGAAACTTTCAGACGCAACGACTCAAAAAATGAGAACAAATAGTGACTCCTAAATGATCTATTACTAAAAGACAAATATTTTTTAAGATTTTAACGAACCACCGTCTCGGTATTAGAATCAGCCTTTATTTCGTCTGACTTTTCATTCTCTAAAATAATAATCGAAAAAATAATCAATAAACATTGTTACATTGTAAAAAAAATCCCGCCGGGGTTTACAGGCGTTGTTATGTTTAAATTAAATTAATACTAAATATAAAAAAAACCCCGTCGGGTTGAAAACGGGGGTTCCCGCCCCGTTTTCAACCCGACGGGGTTTTTTTTTATATTTAGTATTAATTTAATTTAATTACAATCATCATACAGTCGTGATGGCCCTCAGGTTAAGGCCTCGCCTCCCATGTATGAGGTTGTGGGTTCAAATCCGGGCAAGTACCAATGTGACTTTTTCAATTCATATGTACTTTTCTAAGTTTATCTTGGACATCACAGACATCGGTGAAGGAAAACATCGTGAGGAAACCTGGACTTATAATTAATATAAGTCTGAAATCGCCAACCCGTCTTGAGCAAGCGTGGTGATCAATGCTCGTGCCTTCTCTGTATGAGAAGAGGCCTTTGCCCAGCAGTGGGACAGTAATAGGCGGGTATTATTATTATAATTACAATCAATCAATATCTTTATTGTGGATCATAGGTAGGTACATAATACAGGTCTTAAATAATTAGATTGTGATCAACTATGTCCCGCCCATTGGGCATACAACAGTCAGTTACCTTTTCTATCGCCATCCTCTTTTTTACTAGAACTTCTAGTGCGAGTAGCGATCGGTGATGATGCTTTAGCAGGTGCTTCTTCATCATCTGAACACATACAATCATAATAAATTACCATCAACAGAAATCGAAATTTGTTCTTTATGGCAAGCCGCGAATCAATATTATTTTAAAAAAATATACAGGGTGAAAACCACCTCATCACGAAGCCGTCAACCAAGCATTCTGTACATCAAACTAAGTAACTTTACGCAAAAATTATTGCTGGGAAACGACTTTCTTTTTGGGGTGAAAAATCATGTTTGTGGTAGAACTCAATGTAACGCACTCAAAAAATTGTGCTGATGGATGGATTGAATAGTACGGGGGTCGTGGAGGTGTTTGAAGTAAAAATCTTGAATTAAAAACTTGTATTTAAAAAAAAAGTTGTCAAAAAGTTGGAACTTTGACCCCCAATATCTCCATAACTAGAAGGTTCCCAGGTATGGTGTAGAACAAAAAAATGATTGCAATGACGAGGAGAATAAGTGCCTTTCGGCTTCGTTAAGAGGATTTTTACACCCTTTATAACCGACTTCTAAAAAAAAAAAAAAAAAATTAATTATAAAAACTAAAAAACTTTTTTATAAATATGTTTTTTTTAGGAATTCTGTTAATCGTTTTTTCTAAAAAGTTTGTTACCTTTATCTTCCTCTTTCACTGCTTCATTTTCTTCTTTTAATACTTTAGGGGCTTCAGTCTTCTCGTGGGCCGCCTTCAAATGGGCTTTCAGCCATTTTAAGTTTGCATAACCTGAAAATATATATCAATATCGCTGGACATCACACATACCGCCATCTCATCATTATCATCATCATCAGCCTATTAATGTTCCCACTGCTGGGACACAGGCCTCCTCTCTATGAGAGGGAATGGGCTATAATTCACGACGCGGGCCCAGTGCGGGTTGGTAGATGTCACATGTCTTCGTATTTTTTGGTTCTAGGACATGCCGGTTTCTTCACGATGTTTTCCTTCACCGTTTTGAGAGCAGCGCTGTTGAATTAAATTACACAAAGTAATGCGCCTGCCTGGGTTCGAACCCATGATTTACTGTTCGTAAGTCGGGGCCGCCACCACTGGGCCACCGCTGCTCACTAGTGCCACACTAAGCAACAAGGCTTGTGTCGTAGACACCAGATAGTTGATATACTACATAGATACTTGTTTTTTTTTGTAAATACATACTTATCCTACTTAATATTGTAAATGCGAAAGTTTGTGAGTATGGAACTATGGATGCATGTTTGTTACTCTTTCATGCAAAAACTACTGAACAGATTTGGGTGAAATTTTGCACACAGATAGTTTATAACCGTTTTTCCAATATTTACCTATTTGTTCTATTGTATTATTAATTATTTTAAAATGAATATGGATTATTATCGTTTTGAATTTGTTATTTATATTATCTTTGCATTGTTTATTTTTTTCGATTGTCATGTTTGGATGGTACTGTTTTATTTTACAAAGTTTCTACACAATGTATATTGTTCTGAAATAAATGACTTATGACTTATAACCTGTATTAACACATAGAATACTTTCTATCCCGGTAGTAAGATCCCACGGGACAATTATTAAACTTCACGCGGGCAAAGCCGCTGGTAGAAGCTAGTTCTAATTAATATAAAAATCACGAAAGTATGACCAGTATATTAAAGTGTGGAAGTGGAATCGACGCACAATCGTTGATTCGATCGATTTTTCTTAATTTTTTTTTAATCGTTAAAGGGCGTCATGGGCACCGCAGGCCGAGATGCAGCTACTCATTTTGTATTTTAAGTAACTCAAATTAATAAAGAGAATAACAACGGTAGAACGCACGCACCATAATTACACAGCAGACAAGGAAACACTTCGCCGTCTTCCAGGTCATGTTTGTGCGTTTCACAGTGATCTGCCACAGCCGTTAGGTCTGGAAATATTTGCTCACAGAATCTGGAAAGGAATTGCATGTCAAGGTTTTTCAAGAAGGGCACACGGCATAAGGCCTAAAAGAAGCAAGAAAAAAAAAATGAATGACATAAGAATAAAAGCTTTTCTCGTTGAAAAAAAAATAGTACATTATGATATAAGTGCGGTAAGTTGAAAATTACAGCCGAGGCGATATTATTAGCCCGAGCCGTAGGCGAGGGCGATAAAAAAGCAGAGGCTGTAATTATCAAACGCACGTATGTCATACGAAGTTTTATACCATATTTGCGAGGAAATAAATAAAACAAAATAAAAACAATACAGCGAAAAGAAAAAGCGGGCGGGAAAAGGCGCGCGCATCAGCGGTTTTTTTTAAGGCAAAGACACAAAAAACAGCCAGTACTACTAATAAAGTAAATTGATATTTTTGTGTTTTTGTTACAGATAAATGGTTGTAATTTATTGTCAAAATTAATTAAATTAAAGAATTAAATGTTTATTTATTATATTTCATCTCCCAAAGTTAATTTTATTCATAAAATGTTGACCACTTTTCTGACATAAAAACTCTTTGCTAAGATTTAAAAAAGTATAAACCGTGCATTTTACTTTACAGCACAAGTACGTAATGAGATACATTACGATATTGAAATTGGTGAAATGAGACCCTTTACGAGCAAATGTGTTATAAAAGGTTTTTACTAGTCCGTTTTTTTTTAATGTAACATAACATCACGCCTGTAATCTTGAAGGGTTGTATTGTACAACGGGATGGTGTCCGCAACTCCACGTCAAAGCGCGTATTTTGCGTACGTGGTCAGGAAGTTAAAAATAACCAGCGAATAACCATTCGACTGGTAAAGACCTCATACGGAGATGAAACAAACATCTATCACCGCCCTCGTCACAGCGACTTGGCGATTTCAGAATATTCAACGCAAAAAAAATACTTAAGGTGGATGCTCCAGGGTAGCCCGCGAAATTCTAATTTTCTTACGTTATTGCAATTTGTAGACCAGTGCTAGGTTGTATGTTGATTAAAATATTGTTCGCGACTGTAAGACGTATGTAGTTACAGAATTATAATCATCAAAATCATCAATACAACCCTCCAAGTTCATAAAAGTCGAGGAACGACTTTTTCAAGGTCAAAATCATTCCTCGACCTTTAGACCGTAAGAAAATTTGAATTTCGCGAGCTACCCTGGAGCATCCACCTTAATACAAATATTTACCTGCATTTCAATTCAGTAACTTCACTATCATCAACTTGATATTTCCCCAGAAACTCTTTAACCTCCTCATCAGCATCCTCCAAATTGTCTATGAAATTATCTATTTCCGGTTCCGGCTCTACAATCTCTACGTCACTTGAACTACCCTCCTTGTCCTCATCTTTAACTATTATGACGTCATCAGACCTATTGTCTATGGGTTTGGTGATAATTTCTCCATCAGAACCAATTTCGACTTTAACAAACTCCTCCTTGTCTATTTTCTTATCTATCTTGGTTATGGTCTCTTTAGGTTTCCCTAAATGCGCGAAATTGAAGTTTTTAACCTTTTGGAAGATGTATTGCTGGTTATTTCTAATAACGAGATATTCATCTGGGTTTAAGAATTGGTTAGCACCTTTCATTCGACAGGGAGTAAAGTTCTCGTTGAGACAACATTCACAGATAATTTTCAATTGCGTCGACATTTTCTTTTGCGGAGAACACCTATGTAACCGTTGGTCTTCATTATCAAAGAGGTACAATTTATCCACGTTGTTATCGACATGTTTGCCGCAAATAAAACAGATTTGGCTCTCACTTTCTCCTATCAAAACACCGTCTATATCGACATAGGAAAGTGGCTTGCTCCAGTTCTTATGAACAAGTCTTGAAGGGTCAGTTTTCCGTACATGTCTCCTCTCGCTGTAACCCTGATCATAAGGCAATGACGTCATCGGGGAGTCTTTAAACATGTTCAAGATCTCCTCTCGAGTGTAAGATAAATTGTCGTTCCTCTGATAACTATCATCATAGTTCTTAAAATTGTCCTTTATTAAACTTTTTGGAGATTTATTTCTGGTTGTAACAGGGTTCAAAGTCGCGTAAGTTTTAGTATTATTATCTTCTAAATATTTCGTGAATTGAGCTTCGAAACCGGACGTATTATTGCATACTAATTTGAACGGTAGGGAATTGACGAAGCTGCATTTCGGACAAGAGTTTTTACTCGACCATTTAGAGACGGGACTTTCACATATATTAATCTTTTCAGTTTCATGAACACCGTTGTCGTCAACATCTACATCGGTAGCGTCATCAGCGTATTTAACAAAAGGTATTTTCTCAGCTGTAAGATCTACCAGAGGATCATCATTGTCAAAATGTATTTGAGAAGCACGGATCTGTGTGCCATCATCCAATATGTAGACCAAGTCGTTGGCTCCATCATTGGTGTCCAAGATTGGATCGAAGTTTTGTGTTAGGTCATCTGCTTGTAGGTTCTGTTCGGCGTTGATAAGGAATTGGTAGACGTTTTCTGAGAGCGAGACTGGTTGATTTCTGGTTATCGAGTTTATTTCTACGTCGTAGCCTAGGAGAGTTCTGCAATAGTAAAATGAGTGCTGGATCAGTGGCGTGCCTAGGGGCCAGCGAGACGGCAAGCCCATAAGGCAAGCAGGCTGTTTAAAAACCCTAACATCATGAAGAATAGTAGGTGATAAGGGTAAGCCAAGCTTTTTGGCTTATATGAAAGTAACGCCACTATGCTGGATGAAGAATTAGTGGAAGTCTGAAATTGGCGCCGGTGACTGAAAAGTTGTGTGGTAATTGGTTGTCTTGGTATGGGCCATGTGATGCGGAGGAATGAGGAAAATGTCTGCAATCCAAGAACGTAGTTGTTTGGACGCGGTATGGTGGTATGGCGCGCAGCGTCTTGATACGGCGACAGGTACGCTCCGATCCATCGAGAGGCGGTTTTTTCGCCTCGTTCAAAGGCTCAAAGCTATATTTTGCGTTCGGGCTGCTTGGCGTCCGGTGATTGGTCGCGATCCAGTAACTAGACGCTGGACGCTGATACGAAATGGAGGTACGGTACAGGTAAAAGAATATATCTGGACACAGCGTTTAGACAGAGTGAAGGCGAACAACCGGGATTACATTTTTTGACGCGACTTTGGACTACATAACATAACAACACGCCTGTAATCTCCGAATGCTAGGCAGAGGTGTGCACCACACATTTCGCCAGTTATACATATAAGTCTAAATCCAAAATAATAGGGGGCGAGCCTATTGCCATCAATCGGGCACAATTCCTCCATTCCGTGGCTGCTACTGAGAAATTCCTGATGGAAAAACCCAATAACACTTTGCCCGACCCGGGAATCGAACCCAGGACCTCATGCTACCTCGCTTGTAGTCCTTGGCTTGTAGACCTACTTACGCATTTGAAAATTTTGGATAAAAGTTGCTTGGAAATAATTGCAGTCTGAGAAATGGGTTCCTACCTAACTGAACAGATTTACCGAAATAGGCTAGTTTCCACTATCAATAAATTGCAATCTGTTTAGTCCGTCAGTTAGAGTATTAGAAAATAATGGTCACGTATTTTTTGTTTTTGTAAGTTAATGAACATTGACAATGATAAAACGAATCAAATGTCGGGAGTGGGGGCTCGTGACGTCACAACGCACTAAAAATTATAGCACGGCGTGACGTATTGAGAATTTTAAAAGCGTCGTATCTTCGTCAATTTTGGTCTACGTAATAAAAGAAAAAAAACGTGTCAAATATTTTTTGAAATCTAACTGACGGACTAATTAGATTTTTTCAGGACACAAGCCTATTACAGCCCAGCCCACCACTCAATCCATGCTTAGCTTACTAGCTAGCCAAAGAACTTACCTGGCTTTATCCAAAAACATCTGGAAATTATCATCTGGTTCTATTCTAAGTGCTACCTCTTCGCCCGTTGCATTCTCCATGCACAGGATCAAAGGTTCATGCGCCTCCGTCATGATTGACTTTACTGAAACAAGCAAATCGTATGTATCAACCAATCCACTGTGTGTACAACATTAAAAATGATCAAATACGTGTACGTACATAACGTGCGTGTGACATTGTATGCAGACATTAGGGCAGGAATAGACAAATCTAGCAATTAGAGATGGCGGGATGAACTGGACTCATCAAAATAGTTATTGTCACAAAACTAACTATTTACTCTGTTATTAATTTGTGTGTTTTGTATTAAGACAACCATCACCAAACTAAAAATTAAAACTTCCTTCAAGATTGGCTTGGTCTAAAGTTAGATCTTCTTTGTAATAAAAAGTTTTGAGAAGAGCAAGGGAGCTTTAGAGCAGGTTATAAAATAACTGAAAATTATACAGAAATCAAGACCAAAAGTTTCAAGAATGATCAAAAAGTGTCCATAAACTTAGAAGAGTTTTAAATATTTATATAATCTGGTGTAAAATCACTGGAATGTGCCAAAATAAATCAGGATAATTGTAAACAGGTAGGTACCAAAGTGCCAATTGTTATAAGATAAATGTTTACACTAAAACCAGTTTCAGAATCTTCTTACTTTCTTAGAGTGTAAAGAAAACAGTGTATTTAAAGTATATAACAGGTTTTATTAAGCCTAAACAAGTACAAAAGATTGTATTTTATCAAACTCCAAATTTCTTATGTAAACAAATCAAAAGTTTCAGGCAGGAAATGAAAATGGGAAATTATAAAAAATAAAAGTTTTCGTAAAGTAGTCTATTTATTTATTTTTACTCTAAATAATCATTTCCAGCCTAGCCATTAGAAAACCAAAGCGGGATTATGAAAACTGACACTGGCCACCAAATAAAATAATTTTAAACGGCCAGTGACAATTTATTACCGGCACATATTTTTGGCCATTCGGACCATAATAACGTGATAAAATTGAACGGATACACAGTAAACGAGGAATGTCTTACCAGATCTTCTTTTTCCACACAAATATCGTCACTTTCTTAGAACAACTGGCACTTCATAAGAAAAAAAACAAATGAAACAATATTTTCATCGCCATTTGTGTCAAATTTCAAAACAAAAACACAGAAAGTCGGAAACATTCTAATACAGCATAGACGACAGTGATATTTTTTAATAATTTGACATTTTACTTTACATTACTGTTTAACATAAAACATTGATGATACCGCAATGTATACGAAAGTCAATCTATTCTGATTGGAATTAATAGAATCAATCAAAATGTAAAGGCTTTCCGTGCGCACGTTTTGATTGACCTTTCATTGATGAAAAATAGTGTGCTGTTTTAATGTACATACCACTGGTATGTCGGAAAAATTCCCACGATTACTACGGATAGTAATAGATTTCTGGCCTAATCTCTTGTATCCACAGTCTATCAATTCGCAAATAGCATATATTTTATAGATATTGTTTAAATAAGGTTTAGTGCAGCTATTATTAGATTAGGCTGTTTTTTTTTGTTTATGGAAATGCCCTTTGTGTTGCACTTTGCAAGAGAAGTAATTTGCAAGAAAAGGATGGATACATGCTTATTTATTTGTCTTATTGTTTAGTGGTTAATTTTAACTTTATTTTGTAACTGGAAATATACTTTACTGTGTGATAAACAACTTATGAATCAGTAATTATTCTAATGTTAAATGTCTAAAGCTATCAATATTTATTATCTCAAATAGACCGGGATGTGAAAGAGACAGAAATATTTTGATTTGTTGATTGACATGACAAGTGAACTGTCATTCATTCGCAATATGGCCGACAGTTTATCTAAATACGGAACATATTATTAGTGCGCGAATATATAATTTGCTATTCCAATGATAATTTGTGTATATTGATGACTTAGTGAGTGTTGTGACGCGGCATGTTTCCCCTAACTCCACCAGTGGTGAAACGGCTGTTAGGGTGGAAAAAGGGCCCTGAGGGTTCGTCTGCAGCCGAAGATAAATGGTCCGAGAAGGCAGTGAAGAGTTTAGTTAAGAAATTAAAGAAAAGCGGAGCTCTAGAAGAATTAGAAAAGGCGATATCTAGCCAGAACAGTCATACTAAATGCGTAACAATTCCCAGGTCAGTTCATTATTGATTTATTTTTTTCGTGATAACAATCATTTGGGAATATGACGTTTCCGGTGGCTAATCCTTGCAATGCTTTTGAACCTTATTGTGAAAGGAATAGAAGTGGTTTTCGCCAACCATATATAATGCAGAAATTGTTGAGCTAATCAAAGAAACGTTCGTAAATCTCGTACAGAAATTGCTGCCAAATTGTGTATCTCGAATTTTACTAATCTATCAAATAAGAATCTAATCCAGTCATAACTGCAATTCTATATTTATTACAATTCTGTTAATTTACGAAAGAACATTTTTTCCGTGGTCGGGTTATTTCTGTGGGTCTTATTACCCGGCTAAGTTCGATGGTCGTTCATTGTCATTGACCCGGTAGATCGCATAGACCACCGCATTTTGGTAGCATAATAGCTTATAGGACGCAAAATCGGAAAGGTCAAGACACCGTCAAAACAAATCGAATCCTCATGTCAATATGGCGGACATGTTTTGAACCTTGCAATTTTTTAATTGCTAAAATTCTTTATCGGCTAAAGACAAAACGTGTGTTTTTTGTTATTTCTGTGTTCAGTGCCCGTTTTGAAGGACATCCGTGTATCCTTTCGTCCTTGAAGGTGAATACGTCACACATACTTCCTCTGTGTTTATGAATTACTTCTAACAATAATAATTTATGCAAAAATTACGTTTTCTCTGTGTAATACGCGTTTTGTGTTGTTATTTTGTGAGCGTACAGATATTTTGCGTGTCTAGACACCATTGTTATTGATTAAATACTCGTTAGTGCAAGAAACTTATGAGATTTCCACAACATAGAATCAAGGCAAATGTTATTATTATTAGATTAGACCATGCCTGATGACAATCATCAGGAAGTCTTGCCGCCAAATTGATACTCATAGATTTTTTTTAATAACATTGATTTGTTATGAATTCTATACCACCAAAGATTGTAGATAATATTGTATAACAGGTCATACTTATTTTTTTTTTTTTTAAATACTGTCGTTTTTGGGTTATGATGACAATTCACCTAATGGATGAGTTGACTTGCGTTTTGCAGTGCTTAAGTAGTCGTAAGGGCATAAGTTAAATCAAAACTTATTTTTTGTTAGCATTTTGAGAATAATAAATAAATCCTTTGACATAGTCACAAAAGTCAGTCAATCTGATTGAATCAATGAATTCAACCACCAATGTTGTTGTTAGTTTCTTTTCCTGACCATCGAATTAGTGAAGTGATCACAAGCTTTGCAGCTGTTCAGTTACTAATATTCCCGTTGTCGGGAAAACCATAGTTGGGTTTTTCCAAAGATTATCTGTACTAGATGGATATCAGCCTTTCAGTAGTTCTGTGTTGTGGTATGCATTATAAATAGCAGCAACCTATACAAATCCAGTATAACATGACCTAGCTCTGTATAAACTTCCTGTACAATGAGAGATCAGTGTAATTGATCTATACTGATTGGATTGAATATGGATAGACAACCTGAATGATGCAGTGGTAGTTCTTAGGGTCCCGGGTTCGAATCCCGGTTGGAGCAAATGTTTGTGTATGACTCGGAAACAAATGTCCATGCACACATGGACATTTGTTTCCAAGTCATGGATGTTTAAATGTATAATAAGTATGTATTTACAAACAAAAAGTATCTATGTAGTATATCAACTATCTGGTGTCCACGACACAAGCCTCGTTGCTTAGTGTGGCATTAGATGGCGCTGTGTGTTAATGTCCAGCGATATTTATTTATTATTAATTATACTGATTTTGCATAGCTTGATTGGTCGTTGTGTGTACATACATTCATAATAAATCCTGCATTCCCCAAAGGGTTAAGCAGTAGTGTATCCCTATGTTAACCCACATTTCTCCAGTTACTTTTAAAACACATTCCATGTTTCTATAATTTTTTTAATTATTGTCCCACAGGGTGAAACCTAACGAAAACGTGATCAATGGTCAGTACCGCAAGGGCTTGCCGCATGTTGTCTACTGCAGGCTGTGGCGCTGGCCGCAGCTACAGGTATGATTTCACTCATCATCATCCCGTAATGTTGCCACTGCTGGGACACGGCCTCCTGTCAATGAGATGGAATGGGCTATAATCCACCACGCGGGCCCAGTGCGGATTGGTAGATGTCACTTGGCTTCGAATTTTTGGTTCCAGGGCATGCCGGTTTCCTCACGATGTTTTCCTTCACCGTTTTGAGAGCAGTGGCGATGAAATAAATTACACAAAGTAATGCGCCTGCCTGGGTTCGAACCCACGGCTTACTGTTCGTAAGTCGGGGCCGCCACCTCTGGGCCACCGCTGCTCTACATCATCATCATATCAGCCTGGAATCACCCACTGCCTCCCCTTATTGGTATTGTATAGCGGGCTGGTGACCGTAACTCCACGTCAAAGCGCGTATTTTGCGTACGGGTGAGAAATTAATTAGAGCAGCGCCCTGATGTTGCTGACAATCACGCGGAGAGTACCCGGGTTACCGAAGTACTGTGCCCTGTATGTTGCAACCACTGGGCAGTGCAGAAGCACGCGGGCTGGGGTCTCGTCTTCCTCCATGCAGGCACGGCACAGGGGCTGTCTGTGACTCCTATAACAAAGAGCCGTGTCCAGTAATGGCGGCTGTAACTGTGCGCAGCTGTGGTTTGGTCAACCGAAGCGCGGGTTTGGTGAGGCGGCCGTCGATAGCAGTAATTGCTTCCTTGGCCTGCCTACACTCGCCGTGGTCCAGCTACAGCTTGTGGTGTTGTTCACTAGTTCGGTTCCTTACCAGTGTGCGGAGGTATCCGAAAGGGAGTGGTACGATAGGTTCGGGTCCCACCGCTGCCATGCTCGATCCCCTTCTAGCACTGCCTCCCCTTTTTTCTACCACACTTCCAGGTGCTGTGCATCCCTTATCCAGGTGTTTCCAACTGATTTCACTCCACGCAGTACAATCCTTTGCTTAGTTTTGAATTAAAGGCTTATGTAAAAAAATATTTTATCTTCCTATTAGACCGTTGACCTGGTGAAGGTTGACGGGATCCGACGGATGCGTGTCGCACGGGACGGCTCAATGTGGCGACACTTGGGGTAGGCCTATGTCCGGCAGTGGACGTCTTTCGGCTGAAATGATGATGATGATTAGATTTACAGTTAATAATTGCAATAAAAAAAATCTTTATTTACATTTGTAGGGAACAGCTGATTCAGGGTTTGGTCCCATAGTAAAAGTTGTTCATAATGGTGAGTACAATGAGCGGTCGAAGTTTATCGATATCGTCTGGAAACACGGTATATTGAGACACTGCTAATACATTTGTGGGGACAAATATCTGCAGGGCTATTACGTATCTTCCTGATATCCAGTGTCAGTCAAGCTTCGGTTGTACACACCGAACTTTGATAACAACCGTGAATGTCATAATATTGGCATTACGTATCACACTGAGTGGATATGAATTTACGGTGACTAACAGGGTCATACCTAATACGAAACTAACCTTTTGACCGTTAATTGATGGACACTGAGCCCAGTTACTATCATTTCGAGCTGTCAACAGAGATACCTACGTAATAGCCCTACTGGGTCAAAGCTCATTTAAATTACATAGTTAAGTATTATATTAATTAAACAGCCTGAGCATATACCACCCGTATATCTAAACGGGGTATCCTTGAGTCGTGAGTCGTGGAAACTCAGACATGAGTTTAGGTATCTAGGTCACATTGTAACTGAAACCCTTAATGACGACAGAGATATTGAGAGGGAGAGGAGAGCATTGTCGGTGCGCGCTAACATGTTGATGCATAGGTTCGCTAGGTGTACAGCACAGGTTAAAATAACTTTGTTCAGAGCATACTGTCAAAGCTTTTACACCAGCGCCCTATGGACCAACTATACGCAGCGGGCCTACAATGCTCTTAGAGTGCAGTATAACAACGCCTTTAGGATTCTGGTGCGGCTGCCTCGGTTTTGTAGCGCCTCGGGCATGTTTGCCGACGCGAGGGTGGATGACTTTTACGCTATAATGCGCAAAAAGTCAGCCTCACTAATTCGCCGAATTCGAGGAAGTGGCAACGGAATCCTAAGGATGATTGCAGAGAGACCTGAATCGGCAGTTGTAGGAAGGCTTATCAGGCTGCATGTTGCCTAAGCTATTTGTTGACTAACATAGTTTTAAGATATTGTTACTAACAAATTATGGACATTTTATTAGTCTGAATTAAACGTATTTTTTATTTTTTTTATTTATTTATTTATTAATTAGTAAAATTAACCACTTTTTTTTAATGTTGTCCGGACTCGGATCAACTACCTTTAGGCCATACAAATATTTGTTCCGTGCGGGAATCAATCGCTCTTCCACTGCAACCGCGCCGTCAATATTCAATTATTGATGGCGATTGGCGCAGCGGTAGTGAGGCTGCCTTACGTTCTTAGGGTCCAAGGGTTCGAATCCCGGTAGGAGCAAATGTTTGTGTGATGAGCATGGACATTTGTTTCCGAAACATGGATGTTGGTATGTATAACTAGTATGTATTTACAAAGAAAAAGTATCGATGTAGTATATCAAATAACTGGTGTCTACGAAACAAGCCTCGTTGCTTAGTGTGGCACTAGATGGCGCTGTGTGTAATGTCTAGCAATATTTATTTATTTATTTATATTATTGATATGAATATTTAATAAAGTTCTCCTTTTATTGCAGAGCCAGCATGAACTAAAGCCAGTGGATCACTGTGAATACTCATACCAGTTGAAAAAGGACGAAGTGTGCATCAACCCTTACCATTACAATAAAATCGACTCACCTGGTGAGTTTAGTTCATATTTTATCTACTAACTTGTCGACGTATTATATGCAAAATTTCGGGATGATCGGTTCAGTAGTTTATTTGTGAAAAGGTAACAAATAAACTTATTTATTTAGCCTTTATTTGCCTTAACAATTACATTTCTTACAATACAATTCATTTAATATTCCATTTTAGGAATAATAGAAATATAGAATATTCTTTTCGGCCCCTTTTTTTTCGGATGGGAAATCATCAAATGACTCCTCCCGCTCTGCGCGGAGCAGGAGGGAGTGTCAGACTTTTACTGACTAAAACCCATCCATGTTCCTTCATCGCCCTTTGTGTTCCGGGGCCACGGTATCTCTTTCGAATAGTCCCGCAGCCCCGGCAGGCTTCGGCCCGGGCCCTGGCCCAAAAAAAGAAGGGGGGGGACCCCTTCTTTTTTTGTTGACTCTCTTTGAGTTTGAGGCGCGCGTGGAACACGAACGCGACACGGCCTGTCGTCATGAGATGGACGGACGGCGAGCTAGAGTGGTGGCGGCCCCGACATACGATTAGTAAGTCGTTGGTTCGAACCCAGGCAGGCGCATTTCTTCGTGTATTTCGACTCTCTGCTGCTCTCGGTGAAGGAAAACATCGTGAGGAAACCGGCATGTCCTAGAACCGAAAATTCGAAGACATGTGACATCTACCAACCCGCCCTGGGCCCGCGTGGTGGATCATAGCCCATTCCCTCTCATAGAGAAGAGGCCTGTGTCCCAGCAGTGGGGACATTATAGGCTGATTAAGCTATGAGTTCTCTGGAAATGCTCATGGAGATGTGATCCTCAGCAACTTTGGTGCAAGTTTATTCGAGGACAATTTTATTTCGTTACACTATAAAGGGTGTAAAACACCTCTTAACGAAGCCGAAAGGCACTTGTTCTCCTCGTCATTGCGATCATTTTTTTTGTTCTACACCATTAGTGGGACCTTCTAGTTACGGAGATATTGGGGGTCACAGTTCCAACTTTTTTTTAAAATACTAGTTTTTAATTGAAACACCTCCACGACCCCCGTACTATTCAATCCATCCATCAGCACAATGTTTTGAGTGCGTTACATTGAGTTCTACCACAAAACATGATTATTCACCCAAGAAAAAAAAGTCGCTTCCCAGCAATAATTTTTGCGTAAAGTTACTTAGTTTGATGCACAGAATGCTTGGTTGACGACTTCGTGATGAGGTGGTTTACACCCTGTATAAGTTTACTAGGAGTTATTAACCGTCGCTTCTGTGTTTCAGCGCTCCCACCAATCCTAGTCCCCCGGTGCGGCGACACTGAGGTGCGCGCGCCGCCGCCCTACACCGACTACCACGCGCCGCATCAGACGCACGCGCCCCACCAGACGCACGCGCCCCACCACCCGCAACAAACGCACCAAACGCATCAAACGCACCACGATCATTCGGACGCGTGAGTACAAGCGGTCATGTATTATGGCGTTAAGCTATTTTTTTTCATCTCAATACTTAAATTAATAGGGAATATGCAAGAAATACAAAACTCTTTTTATTTATTAAAAATGCCTTGTACTGGTGCATAAAAACATTGTGGTACACTTGTTTAAGTTTCTAAAACATCACTTATATTAGCATGTTTTTGGTGAAACGGAACGCACTCTCAAAACGCATCGTCCTCGATAACGCCGGTAGTGACGTCAAAGTCGATTGAAAAACAATTCCGTTTTTGATAAATAAGGTGTCAATCGATTTGTTTTTATGGCCCGGTAACGTAGGCTACATTTTAACGGACTTCAAAAATAGGAGGAGCCGATTTTACCTTGTAAACCCCAAGTTTAATTAGAGCGTGATTTTTCAGTAGTCGAACCACAGAAATTCTTGTTTAAAAAGTCTGTTTCCTTTGTGTAGCTTATCAAAACAAGTATTCCAAACTCTTACTCATCACTGATTATTAGTATATTAGTAATAATAATTTAATCAGTATATCTAGCAGACATATTTATTTATCTTAATTAATCTATATATATAAAAAGTTAATATGAATTACCCAAATGTATGTAATAGCATCACTTGAGAATGGCTCGACCGATTTGGCTTTTTTTATTGTTGTGTTCATAATTCTCAGGACAAGGTTTGTATGAAATAAAATTTTGATATTTAAAAAAAACAACACGAAACTAACTCAGAATGTCCTTAGTTTTCAACAGTTTCACCAACCACATGCATGTCAATAGCTATTTTAGTCAAAACGTCAGTGGTCGAAATAGCCGAATGGTTCCACAGCCGCCTGAAAACCACTGTTCGTGGGTTCGAACCCCGGCCAGAATACTACCTTTAAGGTGAACGCACACTTATCCGCGCCGAAAGAAACATTTTCTCATCCGTATAACGTTATCTTTCGTCCGATTCGACGCGGATAGGTGTGCGAGGTTTTACAGGATTTCGTTTTCATACAAGTAATTCTAAAATTCGATTCTTTCGGCTCTGATAAGTGTGCGAACCTCGACTTCTAGTACATTCTTGTCCCTTCTCTACGGAGGTACTACTACCTGTGCCATATAGCTTAGTTATTCCTTATAGGAGCGACTCATTTACGGAAGTATTCATAACAGCGAGTAGTGTTTTACTTTTGGTGATTTATTTAGAATTTTTAATGTTTTTTTTAAATTGTAAGATACAATCTTAAAAAAGAAAGCTAGAATGATAAATATTAAATACTCATCGCTGATTAAACCAGATATAAGTCTGAAGGACAGAAAAAACAATTAGTAATATTTGTATCCTTGTATTTAGCAGACGTTATATTACCTGACATCTTGTTATATTAATAAAGTTTTCAATGTATTGTTGTAGTGTGATGCAGACGGTGGGTGTGGGCGCACACAGCGCCATGTACCTGGAGGCCACGCTGGCCCAGCAGGTGCCAGGCAACACCACTGTGCATGTGTAAGTAAACTCTGTTCAACATTGACTTGACCCAAAGTTTTATTGAAGGACGTTCACCGAAAGAGACTGCTACAAGCACAGAACCAAGTTCTGTGCTGTCTTGTACAGCGGGTTCCCACAATTTTCACGAGGCCTTATAAAGAATACATGGTGTAAACGGACCCTTCACGAAGCCGTCAACCAAGCATTCTGTACATCAAACTAAGTAACTTTACGCAAAGATTATTGCTTATTGTGAAAAATCACGTTTAACGGTAAAACTCAATGTAACGCACTCAAAACATTGTCCTGATGGGATTGAATAGTGTGGGGGTCGTGGAGGTATTTATAAGCTTAAAAGATAGTATTAAAAAAAATACTTGTGAAAAACTCGGAACTTTTACCACCAATTTCTCCGTAACTAGAAGGTTCCCAGGTATGGTCCAGAAGAATAGTACATTTTGATACAAGTGGAGAATGTTTGTTAATGCATTCGAGGCGGAATTAACACCCGAGCCATAGGCGAGGGTGTATTTGAGCCGAGGACTGCAATAACAAATGTCCACGTGTATCAAACACGACGTTTTTCAATTCACTTTTGAAGAAATAAAATAAAATAACGAAAATAAACAATCACCGCCGACTATACGCATTAAATCAATTTAGACTAAGTAGGTAGGTATAGTTTTATCTGTGGCTATTTTCCAACACCCGCGTGCTGTGCCGTGTGCGGGAATGACTCATTCCCGCACGCGGCACAGCACAAGGTGTTGGAAAATGAAAAAGATCGACGTGTGTAAAATACATTGCACGTTGAACCTAATCGTAGTGCGATAAGAATCCGTTTTCGAGGAAGTGTATTAAAAAAAACTATCGCAATGACGGGGAAAACAATAGCCTTTCAGCTTCTTTAAGGGTCTCATTACACCCTTTATAGCAGAGCTCATATTGTACGCCCTATTCGTATATACGCAGATACCACTCTCCTACAGCAAGTCAAAAACACTTGTACAGTCGTGGTCTTTTCCGCCTGATCAGTTAAAAACATTTTCGCTTAAATCATGCGGAGGCGCCGAGCCACGCTCCCTTAAAGTTTAGGCCTATTAGGAAAGCGTCAATTTGGCGCGCAAAATAACAATAACTCTCGTTTGGCATGCGTCGTCAGTGCGCTCGGCCGATCGGTATTGTCTTTCATTCATTATTTCTATACAAAGAAGAGAGCGTTTCTATGTTGCGAGTGCAAGCAAAAATAAGCTTAGTGGTGATCAGGCGATAGTGTCCTCGATAGTACACTATTTTTCTCAGCACCTTAAAAGGAAGCTATAATAAACAGTTACATGTTGTGTCCTTAGGAGCTCATCAACAGTGGAGACGCCGCCGCCGGGCTACATCAGCGAGGACGGCGACCCGATGGACCATAACGACAACATGAGTGAGTTTGTTGACAATTTTTTTACTTTTTGTTTTTAAACCTGCATGCTGTACTTGTAATGAAATCGACGAGAAATATGAACTTGGGCATCCCAATATCATACATAATGTCTGTCGCCGAGAAATGAGGATTTAAGGGATTTTCTGGAATCCACTTATACTACATCAACATGATACAACATCTTCCGTGATTCTTCTTCTTACTGAAAACATGTGGTAATCATTATGACAAGATTAGTAACATGTATTCAGTGATACATTGTTTCGTTTGAACGTAGTAAGATAGTGATAGTTATTGAGAATCAAAGAAAATTACAGGTAGGGCCAATTTAATAGATCACATTTGACATCTGTCAGTTTTATAGTGAGGTGACCTGCTTAAAAACATCGACTCAAGTAAATGAACGCAAACATATGTGAGTAAAATTACAGTACCTATAAGTACTTTTTCATAATAACTGAAAAGGTACTGTAATTATTATTTAAAAAAATAGCAGTCGAATCTAGACAAGTAGGTAGTAGGTACATAATTTGACAAAAAATAGATTTATAGTCATTTATATTTCCTTTAGTTTACCTTAGTATTAATTTAAATATTTTCAGATGTACACCTACCACTGCTTGTCTCTGCATCACCCATAGGTTAACTGGTAGAGAATGCCTATGGCATTAAGTCCGCTTCTGTACTTTGTGCTTGAAGTGTTAAATAAATAAATAATACGTCAGAGTATCAGTCCACTAAAAAGCCTGGTCAGAAGAAAATAAAAAAGAGCACACAATAAAGCAAACGGAGTCCAATTTATAGCCAGGTTAACACGTCAGAGTAAGATCAGTGCAATAAAAAGCCGGGTCTGAAGAAAATAACAGAGAGCACACAAAGCAATCGGAGTCCAATTTATAGCCAGGTTAACATTAGAGTAAGATCAGTGCAATAAAAAGCCGGGTCAGAACAAAATAACAGAGAGCACACAATAAAGCAATCGGAGTCCAATTTATAGCCAGGTTAACGTCAGAGTAAGATCTGTGCAATAAAAAGCCGGGTCAGAACAAAATAACAGAGAGCACACAATAAAGCAATCGGAGTCCAATTTA
The DNA here is from genome assembly GCA_963853795.1 of Xestia rhomboidea. NCBI lineage: Eukaryota > Metazoa > Arthropoda > Insecta > Lepidoptera > Noctuidae > Xestia > Xestia rhomboidea. The sequence goes on from OY970783.1 coordinate 3,491,123, forward strand.
TAGCCAGGTTAACGTCAGAGTAAGATCTGTTCAATAAAAAGCCGGGTCAGAACAAAATAACAGAGAGCACACAATAAAGCAATCGGAGTCCAATTTATAGCCAGGTTAACGTCAGAGTAAGATCTGTGCAATAAAAAGCCGGGTCAGAACAAAATAACAGAGAGCACACAATAAAGCAATCGGAGTCCAATTTATAGCCAGGTTAACGTCAGAGTAAGATCTGTGCAATAAAAAGCCGGGTCAGAACAAAATAACAGAGAGCACACAATAAAGCAATTGGAGTCCAATTTATAGCCAGGTTAACGTCAGAGTAAGATCTGTGCAATAAAAAGCCGGGTCAGAACAAAATAACAGAGAGCACACAATAAAGCAATCGGAGTCCAATTTATAGCCAGGTTAACGTCAGAGTAAGATCTGTGCAATAAAAAGCCGGGTCAGAACAAAATAACAGAGAGCACACAATAAAGCAATCGGAGTCCAATTTATAGCCAGGTTAACGTCAGAGTAAGATCTGTGCAATAAAAAGCCGGGTCAGAACAAAATAACAGAGAGCACACAATAAAGCAATCGGAGTCCAATTTATAGCCAGGTTAACGTCAGAGTAAGATCTGTGCAATAAAAAGCCGGGTCAGACGAAAATAACAGAGAGCGCACAATAAAGCAAACGGAGTCCAATTTATAGCCAGGTTAACGTCAGAGTAAGATCAGTGCAATAAAAAGCCGGGTCAGAACAAAATAACAGAGAGCACACAATAAAGCAATCGGAGTCCAATTTATAGCCAGGTTAACGTCAGAGTAAGATCTGTGCAATAAAAAGCCGGGTCAGAACAAAATAACAGAGAGCACACAATAAAGCAATCGGAGTCCAATTTATAGCCAGGTTAACGTCAGAGTAAGATCTGTGCAATAAAAAGCCGGGTCAGAACAAAATAACAGAGAGCACACAATAAAGCAATCGGAGTCCAATTTATAGCCAGGTTAACGTCAGAGTAAGATCTGTGCAATAAAAAGCCGGGTCAGACGAAAATAACAGAGAGCGCACAATAAAGCAAACGGAGTCCAATTTATAGCCAGGTTAACGTCAGAGTAAGATCAGTGCAATAAAAAGCCGGGTCAGAACAAAATAACAGAGAGCACACAATAAAGCAATCGGAGTCCAATTTATAGCCAGGTTAACGTCAGAGTAAGATCAGTGCAAGAAAAAGCCGGGTCAGAACAAAATAACAGAGAGCACACAATAAAGCAAACGGAGTCCAATTTATAGCCAGGTTAACGTCAGAGTAAGATCAGTGCAATAAAAAGCCGGGTCAGAACAAAATAACAGAGAGCACACAATAAAGCAATCGGAGTCCAATTTATAGCCAGGTTAACGTCAGAGTAAGATCAGTGCCATAAAAAACCGGGTCAGAACAAAATAACAGAGAGCACACAATAAAGCAATCGGAGTCCAATTTATAGCCAGGTTAACGTCAGAGTAAGATCAGTGCCATAAAAAACCGGGTCAGAACAAAATAACAGAGAGCACACAATAAAGCAAATGGAGTCCAATTTAAAGCCAGGTTAACGTCAGAGTAAGATCAGTGCAATAAAAAGCCGGGTCAGAAGAAAAAACAGAGAGCACGCACAGTCACTTCGCACAACGACAAAAGACTGCATCATGTAATGGCGACATGACATGTGACATGGCGTCATCGACAAGCACTAAACACTTTTAATTTGTGTGTAGATGTTGGAGAAACACCAAGGAGTTTTCCCTGATTAAATGAACTACAGTAAAGTCATACCTCTTTTCAAATCCGGAGACAGTAAAGATACTAATAATTATAGACCTGGCCCCTTATTCACAACGCTTCGATTCGATTTTCGATTCGGAAAGTCGTATGTCTATCTTTTTTTGACATTACGAAATCGAGCGAGATAGACATACGACTTTCCGAATCGAAAATCGAATCGAAGCGTTGTGAATAGCTATGCTGTATCCATGTTGCCAGTTTTTAGCAAGGTGTTTGAAAAAGTAATGCTTAATCAAATGCTCAATCATTTTAACTCCAACAGAACTCGCCTACTTGAAATAAATAAAAAAACATCCCACGAGTTTTTGGCCTAAAATTGTACCTAACATCAACGATTTTTCTATTTAGTTATTTTTATAGTTCATTAAAATAATTATATGTTTTCATCACAATGTGGTTATTCGTTAATGGTGAAATATTCCTTAACAAGTACATACATAATCTCTGCATTCGAATCTACTTATCAACTTTCGATTTTTTGGGGAACATCATATTCATATTCTTTATTGCACACAAAATTAAAAAATATACACACATAATTCAAATATATAGATAGCTTATGTACAACGGCAAGCTTAACCCAGAATTGGGTTTTCTTACAGCAAACCTTATTTTTGTTGTGAAATTTGCAGAAGAGGATATACCTATGTCCACAAACAATACAGTTAAAAACTTAAATTAACTTATTTTATACACTAAACTAATACATACAATATAATATACGTAATACATACAATATATTTATGTATAGATACACTTACTGAAATAACACTATTTACAAACTATAATCATGTTGACAGGAAATGTTCTTTTATTCTTTTCTTGAACACATCTAACGAAGGGCTATCCCGCAATCAGTGTGGAAGCGAATTCCAAAGGCGCACAGCACGAACAGTAAATGAACCATTATACCGACTTGAGGAGTTGGGAGGGAAACGAAGGAGAAGAGATGATGATGAGCGACAAGGTTTACCTCTAAGAACAAGATACTCGAAGCGTTCCCGAAGAACAAAGGAGCTTTAGGATAATGAAGAATAGAAAAGAGAAAAGAGAGAGTGTGTGAATCTCGACGCTGCCGAATAGGTAGCCACTTCAGCTGCTTCCGAAATTCCGACACATGGTCGTACTTACGAAGCCCGAAAATGAAGCGTATACACAAATTCTGCAGACGTTCGAGCTTATCAAGAAGTTCCTCAGTCGCATCAAGAAAACAGACATCAGCATAGTCTAGAAGAGGAAGAAGAAGAGACTGAGCGAGAGTAATTTTAGTCAACATCCCTAGTGTTTAAAAAGGAAAAGGTTTCACTGACGCAACATTGTAACGACGTTCAGTTTTCCTTAGAACAGAAATTGTTTATTATTTTAAAATGGTTTATTAGTGATAGTAAATCTTAAAGTTACCTTCTTTTGTCATATGATAACGTAATTGAAAAAAGTTAAGCAATTGTGCAGTTCTAACTTCGAAAAAATAAATAATATTTTATGCCCGCCGTTACAAGGTTACGTTGTTGAATTTTGATGAAGTGTCAAATGTGATCTATTAAATGGGGAATTTTCCAGTGCTTTTTATGAACGAACTAGATGGTTCCCTCACGATGTTTTTCCTTCACCGAAGCAAGTGATAATTATACAATACGCACATGAATACGAAAAATCAGAGGTGCGTGCCTTGGCACCCACCACACCACACCTTGACTTGGCAGTCCGACGGTCACACCACTAGGCATAATTTGATATTCCAATCAACCGTTCTCTGGGTTCGGTTCAGCATGTTTACTTCCATACTTCACCATCAGTCATCTCATGAATCACCACCTCTTGGTTTATGTATTCATTGACTGCTAACCTTTGTTGCAGACCTAACCCGCCTTACCCCATCACCCCCAGGGCTGACCACAGAAGCTGCCCCGGTGCTGTACCACGAGCCGGCCTTCTGGTGCAGCATCAGCTACTACGAGCTCAACACGCGCGTGGGAGAGACCTTCCACGCGTCGCAGCCCTCCATCACGGTGGATGGCTTCACTGACCCCAGCAACAGTGAGAGGTAACTGACCCTTGCAGGAGGATTGTACTTACCTTTTAGTAAATTACTTATCTAAAGATTATTTCTCAACAATTATTCTGTAGTACTGATTTAATTAGAATATGTCTCTACTGCTAAGCATCTATTAATGTATTGTAAATACTCGAGGGGAATGGTGCCGATAGCCGAATACAGGCTATGCCTAGTTCGGCTACAGACGCTAATTTCTTTGCCTAAATTGAATTTATTGCCATTGTAAAATAATACTAAGTTGTTTGAAAATAAACTATTATTATTATCTCCTTTAATCATCTTAAAATCTTATAATTATTATTATTAATAAAAAAAATAAGAGAAGAGCCCTGACCACCGGCAGCTCGGACCCTGTTCCCGGTGCTAGTGGTCTACTATTTTTTTTATTTTTTTTAATGTTTTTTTACAGTATTTTATATTATATTTAATAAAGGAAACAGTAATAATATAATAATACCGTTACCACTGGGCCACCGCTGCTCGGCATGTATGCCATGCTAAGGTTATATTGCTAAGCCTAGTTTTTATATCTGTTCCAGATTCTGTCTGGGTCTCCTATCAAACGTGAACAGAAATGAGGTGGTCGAACAAACGCGTCGACACATCGGCAAGGGAGTTAGACTGTATTATATTGGTGGTAAGTTTTACACAGTTATTAAGGTAGATGCTTCAGGGTAGCCAGCGAAAATTACTTTTTCAAGGTCAAAGTCATTCCTGCACCTTTATGCGCTTGGAGGGTGCTATTGATGATTATAATTCTGTAACTACATACGTGTTACAGCCGCGAATCATATTTTAATCAACAAACAACCTCACACTGGCCTGCAAATTGCAAAAAACGTAAGAAAATTTGAATTATGCGGGCTACCCTGGAGCATCCACCTTAAGATTCACAAGCCTGAAAAAAAAGAAAAGTCCGTTTAATGTCGCCAAAAGACGTGCATACGTAATATTACAGCTAACCCATATTGTCCCACTGCTGGGCAAAGGCCTTCTCCATTCTTTCCACGGTCACAATACTCTCATACCACGTAAAGGTTCTTATAGACTTGCGGCACATTGCCAACGGCAGATAAACTGCAGCCGTCGCCACAAATTCGTCGTAGACGTTGTCAAATTTACGCGGCTCGCCACAACTGCAAGCGTCGCCACCCGTCGACGGCAGTCGTCGACAGGTGGCGACGCAACGACGGCTGCAGTTTATCAGCCGTTGGGAACGTGCCACTCGTCTGTAAGAACCTTAAGGGGCCTGTCCACATCTCCACGCCACGGCACACGTGGCACGTTACGTTGCCGCGTCGTGCTAGTGCACGGTACGGCAACGGCGCGTCACGTCGGGCGACGTGGCTCGATTCGATGCGCTCAGTTAATGCTTCATTGTCTTAGCGATTAGTTGTGATTTGTTAATTAAAAATGCCGGAGAATATTGACTGTGATTTATTGATTTCACTTGGTGAAGAACGTCCAGTGCTTTGGGACAATAGATTTTAAGGGCAAAAACTTAAAACGTGCAACGTTGCTACGTCGTGACGAGCATTTTTACCTTACGTTAACGTAAATTTGCACGTCATATCAACGTACCGTGCCACGTTACCCCACCGTTCCACGTTGACGACGTGAAGATGTGGACAGGCCCTTAGTCATAACTTAATTTTAGGCCAAACATTTGCGCGGGCCTGTGGACGGTGAGCTATGGGCTAGCTCGCCCCCCGCCCGTCTCATGACGACAGGCCGTGTCGACGGCGCAGGAGTGTTCCACGCGCGCCTCAGGGAGAGTCAGCTACAGGAAGGGCGATACCGTGGGCCCGGGACACAAAGGGCGATGAAGGAACATGGATGGGTTTTAGTCAGTAAAAGTCTGACACTCCCTTCCGCTCCGCCCAGAGCGGGAGGAGTCATTTGATGGTTTCCCATCCGAAAAAAAAAAGGCCAAACATTTGAACTTGTCTCCATCGGTAAAGGTGCCTCTCCCTGACCAAGGTATTGTGTGTTGCAGGCGAGGTGTTCGCGGAGTGCCTGAGCGACTCGTCGATATTCGTGCAGAGTCCCAACTGCAACCAGCGCTACGGCTGGCATCCCGCCACCGTCTGCAAAATACCGCCCGGTGAGTTGTAGTTAAACATCTTCATCATCATCATCTACCTAAAACACATTTAATGCTCAATGTGAAATGCAGTTTACGTAGCAACTAGTATACAGGGTGTTAAAGTAGTCGCGTTCCATAGCTTAGGGGTGAGTTTAGTATCTAAATAAATAAAAAATATATATATAAAAAAAAATATATATTGAACCTAATTTAGTACCTAAGTACTAACTTAATATAGCAATCGTTTAGAATTAAAATTATTTTACATTGCCATATTATGAAGTTTTGTTTTAATTTTTTTAAATATTTATTTTTGTTTTTTAATTTTTTTCGGGTTTTTTTATCGATACTGAACTCACCCCTAATCTATGTCACGCGACTACTTTAACACCCTGTATAACCTGAGATGAAGTTACCAAATTTCGAAATAAGGTACATCATTATATTATTATGTTGTATTTTATTGTTTACCTTGGATTTTGTTTTTTACTACGATGTAGAATTACATGTAGCATTAAGTACAAACCTTAGTGGTTTAAAAATGCTACTCTGCTAAAACAAACGTCATAATTTTTAAATGGTAAATAAATTAAAAATACAAATTAAAAATCATGGTGTATGTTTACGTATGTTTCGAAAGATAATTCGTTCAAACTCCTGTTATTTTTAAACCGGACTGCATTAATGTTGACCTCAGGGGATTTTAAAAATAGCAATATACAGGGTGTAAACGGACCAAGCCGTCAACCAAGAATTCTGTACATCAAACTAAGTACAAAATATTTAAAAATATTTTTGTTTGGGGTGAAAAATCACGTTTTACGGTAGGTACAACTCAATGTAACGCACTCAAAACATTGTGCTGATGGATGGATGGAATAGTACGGGGGTCGTGGAGGTGTTTAAAGTAAAAATCTTACATTAGTAACAAGTATTAAAAAAAAACCTTGTGAAAAAGTTGAAACTTTGACCCCTAATATCTCCGTAACTAGAAGATTCCCAGGCATGGTCTATCTAGAACAAAAAAAAAATTGCAATGACGGGCAGAACAAGTGCCTTTCGGCTTCGTTAAGAGTATATTAACACCCTTTAGATAGGCCTTACTTTTCGATCGCTCACATACCTCTAACAATGAAACATCTCCGTTTTTCAGGTTGCAACCTAAAAATCTTCAACAACCAAGAGTTCGCAGCGCTGCTGTCGCAATCAGTATCGCAAGGCTTCGAGGCCGTGTTCCAGCTCACGCGCATGTGCACCATACGCATGAGCTTCGTCAAGGGCTGGGGCGCGGAGTACAGGTGGGGACTACGTGGTGGTAGGCCGCGGGGAATGTGACCTAATGCCCGCTTCACACGACGGCAGAACAAACTCAAACTCAAACTCAAATCATTTATTTCAATTAGACCATTACGGCACTTTTGAATGTCGAAAATACAAAAAAAGCAAAGCTACAGTCACAGTCACAAGGCATAATAACTTGAGAAAGTACTGTAGTTGCCCATTCCCTAACGTAGATCTCTATGGAGAAGTACGGGCAAGAAACTCCATGGACACTCTTTTAAATCAAAATATTGTTACAAAATCTTGGTTACATCATTCATGTTGAGATTATACATATGTGAGAACGATGTAGAAAGACGTGCACATTAAGAGCGTCCAGAGTAAAATGGTAAATCAAAAATTAAAGTAATTAAAATGAACGAACCATGGCAGCTAAGAGATGACCAGTCCCAACTCAGAGCGCCCGTTCACGAACATGACGCATGTATCGGCACCATTCAACTCGACCATATTTAAGGGAACTAAGTGACCCGACACACCCGCCACCATCAGCGAGACATTTGAGTGAGCATGACATTCTCTCAGCCACCAAGGCATATTCAAGTCAATGAAAGATAACTAAATGTAAGTGGTGGCTGAACAGTACAGTGAGCAGCACAGCAGGCTTAGCCAAGTTGACAATCTACAATCGTTAACGCTAGTAGAATGACATCATCTCAACGTTAAATCACGTGTTCAACACAAACGAATAGAAAATTCGTAGACCAGTACGCTTAGCCAAGTTGACAATCTACAATCGTTAACGCTAGTAGAAAACTAACCAAATGGAAATGACAGCATTTCAACGTTAAGTCACATGGTCAAAACAAACGAATAGAAACTTTAAAGTTCAGTCAAAACTGTAAGTTGGCTACGATTTATATGGGATGTAGCGATCACGATTGTAGAAACGAATACATTTCATTCTATCATCTTGATCGATGTAAACTTGTCTACGAAGTTTTTATTCGTTTGTTTTGACCACGTGACTTAACGTTTACGATTGTAGAAAGAGAATCGATACGAATCGTTTGTAACTTGGCTAGGCTTGCAGTTTACATCGTTCAAAATGATAGAATAGAATGTTATCGTTTCTACAATGTTGATCGCTATACTCTTTGGTAGGAACGCTCACCATAGACTAAAGTGTAGGTTTTTTCTACAGACATTAGAGAACGAGCGATCGACTCAGTCGTGTCAACTTGGCTACCAATTTAGCGCTTTCTACAATCGCTTACGCCGAGGCGTTTACGAATGTAGAAAGAGAATCGATATGAAACGTTTGTAACTTGGCTAAGCCTGCTGTACTGCTACTGTTTGAACGCACAGAACAGTACTGTCTTAACAGTAACCAAGACAGAACAGTTGATAGCCTGCCGGTCTATTTTTGCGGGCAGTTTGCTCCCCCCGCCACCTTTTTTGCTCGTCTGTGTTGTGGCTGGACTCGTGTGAACGCGAGGGCAGTGCGGTGTGCGCGCACAGGTCCCGACTTGTCTTGCTACCAAAAAAAAAATCGAAAAAGAAAAAAAAAATTGATTGCAATAACGATGCTTGCAAGAATCGCATCTGGATGTAGAGACTTGCATTTCCTGCAAGCATCGTTATTGCAACCGAATTCTTTCGTGAGTAATTAGCAATCGAAAGTTAGCGATTTTGTCGCTATCTATGTCGAGACTGCCGGCCCTGGATAGGATTTTCTTTTAAATGATATGTGTTGTCCACAGGCGTCAGACGGTGACGTCGACCCCGTGCTGGATCGAGCTGCACCTGAACGGTCCGCTGCAGTGGCTGGACCGGGTGCTCACACAGATGGGCTCGCCGCGCCTGCCCTGCTCCTCCATGTCATAATCATAAAGGTCACTCATCTTTTTTTTTTCTCGCACTTAAGCAAAAACTCATGGACATGTGCATTCTCCCCACCCTCACCTATGGAGCGCAGACGTGGTCACTTACAAATCGTCAGAAGTCCGCACTTGGGGTCTGCCAACGAGCTATGGAGTGAAGTATACTGGGTGTCAAACTTACGAACTGCGTCAGAAGCTCCATACTTCGCTCCTAAACCGCTGATGTTGACCTTACAGCTACTAGGTTGAAGTGGAACTGGGCTGGTCTCGTCTGCCGCATGTCGGAGGAGCTATGAATAAAAAAATAAAATAACAAATTCCGATGGGAAATCGGCAAATGACTCCTCCCGCTCTGGGCGGAGCAGGAGGGCCCAAAAAAAAAATCAGTCGACTTGATAACCTCCTCTATTTGAAGCCGGTAAAAATCCATACATACATAGACTGCTAAAATCATAACCCTTCCTTTTGGCTTGTCGGGTAAAAAGACCGTAATAGGACTAACGCAAAATGACAACTTCTTGTTCCTACAATACGAGAGTTGTAGTAAACTTACATTTATATCGTCATAACCTTTTGCTTTCATCTTGATAAAAGGTGTAAATAGACTCTAAACGAAGCCGAAAGGCACTTGCCCCGTCATTGCGATCATTTTTTTTTGTTCTACACCATACCTGGGAACTTTCTAGTTACGGAGATATTTGGGGTCAAAGTAAAAACAAACTTTCACAAGATCTTTTCAAATACTAGTTTTTAAGTTCAATGGTAATACCTCCATAAACCGTTTACTATTAAATGCATCCATCACACATTCAGTGCGTTACATTGAATTTTACCGTAAAACGTGATTTTTTACCCCTAAAAAAAAGTCGTTCCCCACCAATAATTTCTTCATAGAGTTATTTACTTTGATGTACAGAATGCTGGGTTGACGGCTCCGTAAAGGTTTCGTTTACACCTTGTATAAAAACCACGTGTCATCATGTTCTTCATACAAACACAGTTAGTATGCACATGTGCGTACCATTACTACCACGGGTCGTTACCCGTGGTCCCGTTGGGTCGACCCATTACCGGGTCCATGGGTAATTTTAATTACCTGTGGTCCCATGGCATTAGGGATTGTTTCCTGGACTTCTGAAAATATCGATAGAAAATACAAAGCCATAATAACAGCATATCATATCCCACCGGGACCACGGGTAACAAGTCATTGCATAAATTGACAATGGGTTTATTGTTTTTTTTAAGGATAACAAAGTCTCCTAAAGTACCAGGATGCCAGAATCATGAAGAAGTATTTTCTACATTGCATACTGCGTGATACTCGAAATGTACACGGATTGATTATGAGATTCCTATTAAAAATACCTCCTTTATGGTTCTGCCCTCCTGGTAGTTGGTAGATAAATAAAAAATAGAAAACCAATAAACCCGTAGTCAAATTATGCAATCACACCCGTAGTCATGTGGGATATGATATGCTGTTACTATGGATTTCTATATACTTTCGATATATTCAGAAGTCCAGGAAACAATCCCTAATGCCATGGAACCACGGGTAATTAAAATTACCCATGGACCCGGTAATGGGCTGACCCACCGGGACCACGGGTAACGACCCAATTTAACGTGATCTTTTGTCTCTTTCAGATCCCCTTGCAAAGAAAAAGCAGAAAGCAAAAGAAGTTATACTCAAACAACACAAATGTACAGAGTTAGCTCAAAACAATGAATACCTCCATTTTTGAGTCATAGGCTTACAGTCCTTTCAGTTATTGTACCTCTGAAATGAACCATAAAACGATGAGCATAAAGGTCATTTTACTGCAGCATCAGAGGTGAAATAACAACTAAAGGATGACAGTGACGGTGTAACGGAGTTCATAGGTATTGTTGTGTTACTAGTAGATTTTACACGACGTAGGAGCTTGAACCTTATTACTGTAGAGTTTTGTGCAGTCGCGGGAGGAAATGGGTGAGTTCTTTTAAGGTGACACTAGTCGCGGGCTCGAACTCACTGGTGGGCGTGGCCAAAAAGCACGCTGTCTCACCTGGCATCGTGCCCGACAGAGTGAGTTCAGTGAGATGCACGATAATAGGGGTGATGACTGACTAAAAAAAACATGATTCTGTTTAGTCCGTCAGTTAGATTATCGAAAAATATTGGATACGTGTTTTTTGTTTTATCAAATTAATAAAAATTGACGAAGATAAAACGTGTCAAAGATCATGAGTGGAGGGGGCTTGTGACGTCACATTTGAGTAAAAAATATAGTCAAATGTGACGTCACACGAGTTTTCGACGCACTGTATCGTCTTCATTTCATGTTTACGTGAAAAAAGAAAAAATACTTGTCCAATATTTTTTGAAAATGTATCTGACTAATTAGTATTTATTTGTACCCTATTCATAGTAAAAAGCGCGCGTAAAAAATACGAAAAAGCCTTTGGAAAATCGAGTTTTATGAAAAAACCCTGCATAAATCAATTACAAATAAAATTTATTGAATTCTTCAATAGTTGTGCTTTGTCGGTATCGACTTTGTTTTGGAAATTTGTCACTTCTTTTATTACAAATTTACGCCCAAAGTTGCGTTAAATTTGGCAATAAAAACAAATCTTTGGTAGCTCGTAACTTTTTAGTGGCTTTTTATTTTACTATTCTGTTTCCGCACAGATAAAATTAATAATGAGACAAAACGATATCATGTTTAACTTTGGATGTACAGTGTCAAACAGTTTCTATGGATTTCGGTCGAATCTCACCCAATCTCACGAGGGAGAGAGACGTATTTACACTAAAATACGCACTTTGAAAAAGTTCACGTGATATTAGGTGGGAAGTGAGGGGATCAAGTCAAATCTCACGACATCTCACCAAGTGGAGAGGGGCCTCGAAAAATGGACAAAATTGGCTGACGTAATTAATGGACCCTCTCTCTACTGCTCTTAAAACATTTTAAAGAAATCGGCTAGTCCTAGGAACAAAGATTCGTTCGCGTCGCGATTTGATAGTTGGCCTTAAGGTTGCACTAGTCAACATTTTTTCCATACAAATTTCGGGGGGATATTACTCCACTGTTTGACACTGTACATCCAAAGTTAAACATGATATCGTTTTGTCTCATTGTATATTTTGTCTGTGCGGAAGCAGAATAGTAAAATAAAAAGCCATTAAAAAGTTACGAGCTACCAAAGATACGTTTTTATTGCCAATTTTAACGCAACTTTAGGCGTAAATTAGTAATAAAAGAAGTGTCAAATTTCCAAAACAAAGTCCGTACCGACAAAGCACAATTATCGCAGAATTCAATAAATTTTATTTGTAATTGATTAATGCAGTGGTTTTTTCATAAAACACTATTTACCAAAGGCCTTTTCGTATTTTTTTACGCGCACTTTTACTATGAATTATCGTGCATCTCACTGAACTCACTCTGTTGGCCACGATGCCAGGTGAGACAGCATGCTTTTTGGCCACGCCCACCAATGAGTTCGAGCCCGTGACTAGTGTCACCTTAAGAGTGTTTAACTACTTCATTCCACGACTGTACATTGTTGTATCGACCAAACATTATAAGAAAAAAATATATATTATTTAAAAGCAGGTAACTAATAAAAATATTACTAATCAAAATACCTACAAACAAAGTAAGCCTGCATATGTGTATTTTTAAGATATATAATGAAACAAAATCTATGAACATCGGTGCCGTCGTCACGCGTAATATTTGATAATAAAACAATACATATAAATGTTTTAATAAGTTAGAATTTATTTGCTTGAAGAGTAATCGTTTCCCTGTGTAAGAAGAGTTACCTTTTTGTCGGTAGTGCATTATTCAATCTTAGATAGCACTCATCAATATCTGCCCAGCCTTCCCTAAGCTGTATTGGGGATGGCTTCCAGTCTAACCAGAGATCAGGGGGCCTAAAATAGCCGCTATAGCAGAATCCTAATATGAATCACGTTAAAAAAATTAAATTCCCTAAATAACCAATAAGTACATTATTAGTCTTTTTTTATTATTATTAATATATTTTTTTTGCTAAAGCGGCCATTTTAGGCCCGCAGCTGCGTATTTTAAATACGAACGAGTTGACCAAAATACCTTTAACGCATACTTTTTCTAGTTAACTGTTAAACATAGTTATATGTGACGGCACTGTTGGCACAGTGGCTGAGCGATTGGCTGCTGCACTGCGTATCGCGGTTCCGATCCCCGCACGGAACAAGTATTTGTATGACCTACAGGTAGTTGTTCCGGGTCTGGATGTTTGCGTATGTGAGTTCAATGTTTGTAAACGCACCCGCGATACAGGAGAATTTCCTAGTGCCCTATTGTTACACATTTAAACTGGGTGATTGATTTAACGTGGGTAAAACTTTATAGGTGTGAAGTACTCATAAAGGGCGTAAAAGACTTAACGAAGCCTAAAGGCACTTGTTCTCCCCGTCATTGCGAACCTACTAGTTACCGAGATATTGGGGATCAAAGTTATCTTTTCACGTTAGCTTTATCACAACTTAAAAAAAAAATGTTTTCAATGTAAGATTTCCACTTTTAACACCTCCACGACCACCGTACTATTCAAATCCATCCATCAGCACAATGTTTTGAGTGCCTTAATTTGGAGTCCTACCGTAAAACGTGATTTTTCACCTAAAAAACAACAACACAACAATTTATTGTATGTACCCTAAATCTATGCAAATAAATTTGACTTTGAAAAAAAGTCGTGTCCCAGCAATAATTTTAGCGTAAAGTTAGTTTGATGTACATAATGCTTAGTTGACGGCTTCGTGGAGGCGTCTGTTTACACCCTGTAAGAGTAACTTTTACTGTGAAACTATACGCCTTTAAAGTATTTCCTATGTCATCATTGAAAAATTGGCACAACAACTGCATCAATAAACTAAAAATAAGGTAGCTCTTCATCCAAATCAAGCATAGTATACTTTTTGCACGAAATCAATATAAAAAGTTCGAGGCAGGCGGGGCATGTAACATGTGAGCGAGATAGCATGATCAAATATTCACTGTCTCACTTGCACTTTTTATGACCACAACTGCCAAGAGTCTTTTCGAGTATTATAATGCTTTGAAATATCATTCGTATGTTGTATATAATACACTTGGTGTATTGGAACAAAAATTCGTTCGTTATTTTGCTAACACAAAATTAACTTTATTTGAACGAAGATGAGGTATATTTTGTATTGCCACAATAATGTCAATATTTGATCAAATACGCCAAGTGTGTCAGCATTAAGTTAATATATTATCACCAAAACAAAAAATGTTAACACAATAACAAGAAATATTAACTAATTGATTAGTTTCGCCATCGCATTGTGCATTTATCAAGTTTATTTTGTTATGAAAACCGATGTATTGTATACATAGTTGTTTTTTTTATTATTCGTCGACTATAGTTGTGTGGTTAATATGTGCTTGTATGTTTTGTGGGAATGGGGGTTCGAGACCCGGGTGGTGAATATTGGGATATATATTTTTGACTTGAGATCTCTAGTTTGAGAGTATTGACGAACTTTTGTCTATGATACAGAAGAGAATAACCATGGACACGTTTTTTTTATTGGGTACGGTCGAATGTGCTATTTGGTTTACAGTTTAACCCACAAATTACATTGTAAAATGTCTTGTTCGACCGTACATTAAAATCCGGTTACTTCTCGTATGGTTGTGTTTTTCGATTAAATAAGTACCTACATTTCAATATTGTTTATTAATAATATGTAAAATTAACAAATATTCTCACAAAACATACGAGAATAAGATAAAAAATAATGTAAATACGTTTTGGTTTAATGTTTTTTTTTTTAATATTTTTTTTTTTCTATAAAATATTATGTAATCGTAGTTTATATCGCAAGTTATTTATCTACAGATTTGTACAATCGTTTCGGTGTATCGGACAGATTTGACGATGTTATAAGGTAGATTTCTGACTAAAACTACAGGAAGTAAGTGAATTAATCAAACCATTTTATTTTGATTCAATTATTCACTGGCACTTTTGAATTGTCGAGTTTTTCATTTATCTATAAACAAAGTGCAATAAGTATAGACCAGTTATGTTTATCCTAAACCTTAATATATTTGTTGTTTTATTGAATAAATATTTGTTCATTTTTATTCTAAAATCGCGAAAGAAAAGTCATTCGTGACATAAATCTACAAAGTCTATGGAACAGCTGTGTTTTTTTTTTTTCAAATATACGAATAGACACCATATCGTGATATTGAGATGGTTTTTAACATAACAGCAACGTGCATTCACTCACAAGAAATTACTTACTGTATTACAAATGATCTCGTCAGCGTCGGCAAATCTGTCCACAATTTATTTCTAAGAATTACGCGACAGGGATTCGCAAAACACTTGCCCTGGCACGTAGAAACTAATGGCACATAATATATTTAATATTGACTTTAAAAGCTAAAAGAGAGGTTATTTTCGACATGTTTTAAGATGTACACGCGGCAAAATTGTTTGGTGTGTAGGTGACTGGCGAAAATTCATACTACAAAGTCTACAAACTATAAAAATAATAATTCTTCTCTTGAATAGCCATACTGTGGTAAAAAAATATTAATAAATAAATATAAATATCGCTGTACGTTACACACAGCGCCATCTAGTGCCACACTAAGCAACGGGGCTTGTGTCGTGAACACCAGATAGTTGATGTACTACATAGATACTTTTTGTTTGTAAATACATACTTATTATACATATACACATCCATGACTCGGAAACAAATGTCCATGCTCATCACACAAACATTTTCTCCTACCGAGATTCGAAGCCGGGACCCAAAGAACGTAAGGCAGCCTCAGTACCGCTGCGCCATTCGGGTCGTCAAACGATGGTTTGTGTGGTATGTTTACGTTGTGTTAAATATTTGTAAACAGTGTATATTGATTAATAAAAGTTTAAAAAAAAATCTTGACTGTTCAAGTAAATTTGATTGTTAGTGGCCTTCATATCTATCAATTTTGTCGCGTGTACCGTGTAAAAGTAATGGAATTTAATATAGATCGGTGGATTGACTATGAAAGGCGGTGGCTTTGGAAATGATCATAACTATCATGTATATCATCAAAACATATAATGCTTAAGGTCTTAGCCTACATAAACGACTCGGCTCCCACCCGGCAAAAAGAATATGATTCAAATATGGGCTTTATGTATTGCTGTTTAGATATACTTTACATTGGCAACATAAATTAGCAGACAGCTCGCTTACCGCCGTCTATACCAATGTAAAGTATCATTATCATTTCACGCTGCAGACGTCCACTGCTGGACATAGGCCTCCCCCAAGTGTCGCCACATGTCCCGGTCCCGTGCGACTCGCATCCAGCGGATCCCCTCCACCTTCACCAGGTCATCGCTCCACTTAGTGGGAGACCTTCCAACGCAACGTCTTCCGGCTCGCGGTCGCCACTCCAGAACTTTACGGCCCCATCGGCCATCCGTTCTGCGAGCAATGTGCTCTGCAATGTAAAGTATATCTAAAGAGAAATACTTAAAGCCCATATTTGAATTATATTCGTTTTGCCGGGTGGTATCGGAGTCTTGTTACTGGGCTGAAGACCTTTATGGTCCTCAAAAGGGTAGGCAGAGTTACACAAAACAATTTAAGGTGGATGCTCCAGGGTAGCCCGCGAAATTCAAATTTTCTTACGTTTTTTGCAATTTGCAGATCAGTGTCAGGTTGTATGTTGATTAAAAGATGATTCGCGGCTGTAACACTTATGTAGTTACAAAATTATAACATCAAAATCATCAATACAACTCTCCAAGCTCATAAAGGACCTGCTGGTCCTTTATGAGATTTGCAAAAAACGTAAGAACATTTGAATTTCGCGGGCTACCCTGGAGCATCCACCTTAATACGCTCCAAAGACGAGAATGTCCATTATTGAATATCGATAAAATCTCCAAAGTCACCGCCATTTCATTAAAAAAGTATAGTGAGAATGTATAATATCTTAAGAATTTTATAATATTATTATTAAACCTAACTATTGTTTTTTTTTAATCAGTTACATCGAAATCGTGTAATTTAAATATTGATTTTATGAATTTATTGTTATGTATCGTGTCTTCCATAAAATTTACGAAAGAGTATTGCATTACTTGGGACAAAAGTTGTTTTAAATAACGGAGCGTACTATATTACGATTTGTTTTAAGCTTTCACGGTTTATAACTACACTTGTCACTTACGGGATATCTATCGTGATTTTCAATAACCGTCATCCCGCGATCAAGGCGCTTGCAATAGCTTCGTAATATCTTGAGCTCACAATAAATTAAAATCACGGAAGATATCCCTTAAGCGACAGGGTGAGTGTACTTCACTTACCCTGTCACTTAAGGGATATCTGGGTATTTGTGATAATTATTTAGGTGATTTACAGTATCGGGTAATATTCTTAGTAGCCCGGAGTCTGAATTCTCGCTCGCTCTAAATAGGAAATTACGTAGGACATCGAAATGTGGGTGTACTATTAAGTACACCTCTGTCCAACCCTTCAGGGATTACAGGCGTGACGTTATGTTATGAGAGCTTTAGAAAAGACTGCCGCAAGTTATTATTGACTTTTTCTGAAAATTATGCCCCGTTGATGTCAATAGCCTCGCTCCCCATTACATGGGGCTTAAACATAATCGGCGAAATGTGGATACGTACGTCGTGCGTATTACGTTCACCTCTGCTTTGTCCTTTCGGGAATTACCGGCGTGATATCTTGTGATGCAATACTTTTCTCGGTCATTGTACATTTTGTACCAAAAATACTTTAATTATGAATAAAATTATTGTTTTAAATAAAAAATACATTCTCAAAGTAAGGGTAAATATCGTGGTACGGTGCTAGATGGTTGGTTAGTTGAGAATAGAAGTGAGATCGCTTCCTGTGACAGATGGACTTACATGCTGTAAGCTCTATTTTGTATATTACAACACATTTTTCGGATTTGTTAGGAAAAGTGGTATTCAACCTAGAGAAAAATAAATAGTTTTGTATGAAAAATGTTAAAAAGCGACCATTTTGAAAATGTATAAATAGAGGCAATTTGATTGTCTATGTTGTCGTCTATAAAACTCATTTGAAAAAAGGTTGAATATCTCTACCGTCAGTGGTTGAAAACCTATTGTTATAAAAAATACAATTATAATTATTTTGTTTAATTTTAAAGTATAATAAACGAAGAAATTAAGTTACGTGTTATTTTTAAAGTATATTTCTATTATTTTTGACTACTTTAAGCGACTGCGATTTTTGATAAAAAAAGGAATTTAATAGTGACAAACTGTTGTTTTTTTCATCAACGAATTTGCTTGTTATTTTTCCAAGTTACATAATAATATTAATGTATGCATTGCAACGATATTTTACAGTTAGAGATTTAGCGATGACTGCAAAATTGCGGGCAGTTTTTAGCAGTCATTGCATACTTTGAATTTTCTATGTTCTAATCTCCGGATAGGGAGGCGTCAATTAATTACGTGAAGCTTTTTAGGCGAGGAGGGGGTCGAGACGAATCTCACCCAATCTCACGAGGGAGAGAGACGTATTTACACAAAAATACGCATTTTAGGAAAAAAAAAAACTCGCGTGATATTAGTTTGGGAGGGTGAGGGGATCAAGTCAACTCTCATGGAGAGCTCGAAAAATGAACAAAATCGACTGACGTAATTAATGGACGCCCCCAATAGGAAATATCCACCTTGAAAATAATTGTATCAGATTCAAAAATATATGCCAGGTAAAGAACCATAACTGACGCGAAGTTAGTGCAGCACAACACACATAACACTTATAAACTTAATTGTTACTTAACAGTAATAATTATGCTTGATTAAGGGTGAGCCTAAATGAGCGTAATGTTTTGAGTTGTGAGTCACATTCGATGAGTCTGTTTCATACATAGTATGGGCTTATTTTACGTAGTCACGTAACACAAACCAGACTCTTATAAAAATGTGGCGTAAATTACGCGACTCATACTCATAATTACGTTCGTTTGGACTCGCCCTATGGACGTTACCAGCTTTCAGTTGTTCATCAAACTCGCATCAGCTGGATTGCCAGTTTTATCACAACCGTAAAATATTGTAACAATGCATGCAGCGTTGAAATATTTATAAATACTGGCTCTTTTTACTGTAGTTGTTGCAAAATGGTGGCTGTCTAGTACATAATATAGCAGAAAAATCATTATATTCTGCTCAGTTTTCAGTTTTAGAACTCGTTTCAGATTATTTTTACTTTTTTCATTAGAAAAGCAAAAAAAAACAAACACAAATGTCAAACACACATGTGTGTTACAAATGTCTTGAGAAACATGAACGTCACAATAATGTTATCGCTGTGTAGAAAATAATATTTGAATTTTCTATTTTTCATATTAGGCTGTTTAGCGGCTTTATTTATACATTTGCTTCTCCTTCTACCTGGCGAAAGCAGCGCAGAAAAAAAAGAATTTTTCGTTATTTTATTTTATTCTTCAAAAGTGTATTGATAAACGCCGTTTGATACACGTGGACATTTGTTATATCAGGTCTCGGCTCAATAACACCCTCGTCTACGGCTCGGGTGTTAATTCCGCCACGACTGCAATAATAAACTTTCTCCACTTGTATCAAAATGTACTATTGTTGTATTATGTAATAAATAACCAACACATATGCCTGTTTTCACTAACAGTTGCCGCTATCTAATGCCCACATAAAAGCGCTCTATTGGATTTTCGACATTCGGCTTAGCGCTGTAAGTTGAAATTCCATGTTCAGGCATTCAGTGACAACGTGCATTAGTACATTTAGTTATAAGTTTACGTTATCAGTAGTGTAAGTTGTAACATATTTTTATGTTTTCTGAAACATTGTTCTCTGGCTTCCAGACGTTTCTTTGCGGCGATCTCACTGCGTGGGATGTGTTAGAAATATTATATAAAAATAACTACAATAAACATGTGTGGTTTTTTATATTTAATTGTTTTATTTTTTAAACTTGCTCCCTGTTTAGCTGACAAAATCTACATGTAGAGGCTACTCTGCATACACCGACGGATATCCATTGTTTAGTTGTTTACGCCAAAATTAGCGGACCCCAATTTAAATGCAGGTGTTCAAATATAGGACGACGCGATCTGTCGTCCACGACTTTTGCCAACTAAAAACCAACGATAAATTAATCGTCAAGACAGTGGAAACGCGCGGCCTTAGTCGTCGGCAAATCGAAGGTTTGTCAACCTCACTGCCGACTCTAATGTCCATGAGGTTGCTAGCGTTCTAAATATCTCCTCAAGAGTGCTTGTAAATAGCTTCGGAGAGAGCGGGTCAGTTTAACACCCTTTATTTTTTTTATTTTTTTGGGTATGGAAATCATCAAAATGGACTCCTCCCGCTCTGGGCGGAGCAGGAGGGAGTGTCAGACATTTACTGACTAAAACCTATCCATGTTCCTTCATCGCCCTTTGTGTATACACACCACGGTATCTCTTTCGAATAGTCCCGCAGCCCCGGCAGGCTTCGGCCCTTGCGGACCCCTTCCCTATTGCTGACTCTTTGAGGCGCGTGTGGAACACTCCTGCGCCGTCGACACGGCCTGTCGTCATGAGACGGACGGACGGCGAGCTAGCCCATAGCTCCCCGTCCACAGGCCCGCGCCTACGGTGGCCGGAAGCCACCACGTGGCCCCCGACGCCCGGGGCGTCTCCCGCGACGGCCGAGACGTGTGGATCTTTCCCTATTACGTTCCGCCACCTCCTTCGCTAGCATGACTGCTTCGCAGAAGGAGATGACGGCGTCCCATTCCGTCTCGCTCCAGTTTAACACCATTCTGTACAAAACGAAGGTCCAGTTTGCAGTATTCAGTTTGAACTAGTGATTAAAAAAGACAACGTCATGGAACTGTTAATGTTAGGGCAACGAACCATCTATTATGAATAAAAAAAAAATTAAATTAAAAATAAAATGAGCATAGAGACTTTAATTGCTGAAATACTAGTAAGGCTACCTATTTGGAAGTCTGGCCACCCACAGCATAAATATAAACATGTATTGAAGAGATTGTGGGAAGAAATAGTACATTACGATATTAGTGCGTTAAGATGGTTATAACATGCGAGGCGGAATTTCAGCCCGAGCCGAAGGCGAGGGCGTAATTGAGCCGAGCATGTTATAACCAATACGCACGTATATCGTACGACGTTTTTTAACACATTTGCGAGGAAACAGAAAAAAAAACATTTTTCATACGTGGTTATGTATCTGTCCTTGGATATTGACGGCAGCAAGCTGTCGCATGCGGTTCGCGCTTCTGTTAGTATATCCGGTGGAGTTGAAGTAATATATTGCTCATCTTCATTATTGAAAGTTGTCATTTTTAGATATTCACAATACAAGTACAAAGAAAAGAAAATTTGAGAAAAATGGCGCGAGGATTTTTTTCTGCCGTGGCTGCGTGAAAATGTTGGCAAAGACGCTAGAGCATGCAGCCAAGTTTTTAAATTACCGAATAAACTGTTTTTTTAATTTTAAATAAACTCAATCTGTGAATGCACACTGTTGCTTTCCCGCCATTTTAACAGCGCGCTAGCGCTGCCTACTGACTGGCGCCGCGCGGCGATTAGTTCGAAATTTGAATAGCAACAGCGCGCTGCTCACTAGCTGGAGTCGTGCGGCGGCGATCAGTTCCATATTTGAAATGGCAAATAATACTGTTATGGAATTTGTATGGACTATAACTTAACTATTTGCTTTGATAACACACGCGTTTTTTATGACCCGCTTTACATATTTAAAACCGGTGGAATTACATCAGCTTTACGAGCAAGGGTGTTAAAAATAAAATTAAATATCTAGATTCTGAATTCTTCTTGTGAAATTCTCCATCTATACCTCGATTCCTATTCAAATCATGTACTGCACAATCTCTTCCAAATATTATGAAATTATCTTGAACCAAAAAACTATTACTTTACGCATCGTCGTTCGCACCGCCGATCCCAGTGGCCAAGCCCGTTAGTCCGATTCGGCGCGATTCTGATGCACACCCCAAAAGGCCATCTTGTGTATCCCGTTTATCATGTCTTGTACATGGGTGTATATCTATCGGGTGATTACCATGGTGACGGTCAGTAGTATCTAAAGGGTGTAAAACACCTCTTAACGAAGCCGAAAAGCACTTATTCTCCTCGTCATTGCGATCATTTTTTTGTTCTACACCATACCAGGAACCCTAGTTACGGAGATATTGGGGGTCAAAGTTCCAACTTTTTGACAACTTTTTAAAAAAAATGTAAGTTTTAAATTTAAGATTTTTACCCCTGTACTATTCAATCCATCCATCAGCACAATGTTTTGAGTGCGTTACATTGAGTTCTATGACAAAACATGATTTTTCACCCCAAAAAAAAAGTCGTTTCTCAGCAATAATTTTTGCGTAAAGTTACTTAGTTTGATGTACAGAATGCTTGGTTGACGGCTTCGTGGTGAGGTGGTTTACACCCTGTATACCTATCTTAAAAGAGTGCGAAAAGGATAACTACTAAAATAAAACCAAACAACTGGACTTTTCACTATACTGAAAAAACAATGCCACTTCACAAAGCACGGACTACACACGAATAATTTTTGTTCCCGGCTCCCATTTATAGCCGAGACCGTTCCTGACTTTCTGAACCATGTTGGTTACCTTCGAAGGTTTCTTCACAGTTTCCATAGACGTATAATAGACAATATTTGTTGAGGGATCACAACTTAAACTCTCCTCGGACCTCCTTCGAGAAAGATCGGAATAAGTTCCTAACAACGAAGACGTGGATTCTCTCCTTCTTATTCCTGATCGATCCCTGTCAATACTTTGGACGTTGATCTTGCCGTCTTCGGTGACCATGTCGACTCGGTTTTTAGACCTGTGGTTTAGGATTCGACCACAACTGTGGAATTTCGAGTATTTGTCGTGGACACGATGCTCTAGGTCGACGTGGAGACTTAACTGGCGTCTGGAACAGAGAAAACGTGATTACTCTTTTGAAGAAGCAATTTATTGTCGTCGAAAATGATAGTTCTGGAGCTCTTTTATTATTAATACCTGTCTATAGCCGATCCCCCACTATGCCCTGGGGTCGGCTTCAAGTCGTAACTGGATGTAGCTAAGTACTTACTATTATTATCACGGAGTGACTCTGTTCCACCTTCAAAACCCATTAAAATTTACTGGAAATCGGGAATGAGTAATATCTTGATTATAACAGTGCCCTGAATTCTTATTCCTGCAAGTGAGTAAGTGATATACACGAAAAGCGACTAGATTCTTACTCTGTTCGCCGAAAACACCAGTCTTACCTGTAATTGAAATTTTCTCCACAAATATGACAAGTGACAGGCGACCCATACCGAGTGAGTCTCGTAATCGTCTCAGAATCAGCAGACGAGCAACATCCTTTCTTACTTTTCCGCGGAAGGTTCACGCAGCTGACAGTCCTCTTGTCCGAAGAATCTGTCGAGTCAGCCACCGTTTCAATCTCAGTCTTAGACCGCTGCAAGTTACAGTCTGAATACCTATTCTTCTTTATTTCCGAAAAGATTTGCTCCGGATCGTTTATCTTATCGAAAAACGACACTATTTTCTTTAGTTTGTCTTCTGGGACATCGCATTTTGATATCTCTGGTTCTGTCTGCGTATTACAGGCCGTTCGTCTGGTGGTTGAAGGGGCGGACAAGTTGTTTCCTTCAAACTTGGGAATGCCGATATGTTCGTTCTCGTGGAGAAATTTGTTGTATTGTCTCTCGAAACCTTCGTGGCAGTAGTGGCAGACGTACTTCCTGTCGGGGAAGTGGCAGAGATTTAGGTGGTCATTGTAGTTGATTATCCCTGAAACGGTAAAGGAAAGAGTTTGATGGATCAGAATCTGCAAACGTACCGTGAAGTTGATAGGTAGCACTCCCGTAAGTACGACTCTTGGAATTAATAATGTGGACACAATAGTTAAACAACGAACAAATTGGTCATTAAACAGATCATAATTTATATCATAGCGTATACACGTAGAACGCTGGCTGCAGTAGTTAGAGAGCCCACGACACTAAAGGCGGAAGACGTTCGTAGTGCAAATACCGTACTGTTATCTGCCCATGGTGATGGAGAAGCATTTTGGCCGCAGGACGCGGTGTTTCGTCGCTTCCGCGGACGAGTTCCGCTGGACAGCCAACACAAGTGAAGTGTGACTAAGTGAAGTGCTACTAATATAGTTTTTAAGTCTTATTTATTAATACAAGTCTTGTATATGTATTTACCTTACATTTATGTTACTTGTGGTATATATTTATGGGCCATTGTAGCCTGAAATAAATTGATGTTGCTAAACTTAGTTCGATAAGACTCCCAGATTTGTATTCAATCAGTACAAATCGAAAGGAACCGGGTGATTGCTGACAAAACGCCGAATCTAGCTGCGCAGATGGCGACTTTCTCCACTGTTTGGAAGATGCAGCAGTGGTTTTTCTTACACAGGAATTGATGATTGGTGAGCGTTGGTTTTTTCAGGATATCGATCGTACTAGATACCTAATAATCGTTTTCTTTTTGTATAATAGCACCGCCAGGTTTTTTGCATTGCAGCATCGCCATTTCGTGTTCCCACATTAATAGCGTGGCTAATTATATACATATCATCTGGGAGTCTCAAAGAACTAGGTTTAGTGACGTGGGATTTCTAACTATAAGCGCCGACAATTTCTGACAGCCAGCGTTCTACGTGTTTTCGCACTTGCGCCATATCTGGTATGAGTAAGTACGACCTGCTTTCACAGCATACGAAATCCGCGCCAGCTGTGCCTCGAAACGGCAGTACTAATAAAACACCTTTTTTTTTCGGATGGTAAATCATCAAATGACTAATCCCGCTCTGGGCGGAGCAGGACTCAGAGTTTTACTGACTAAAACCCATCCATGTTCCTTCATCGCCCTTTGTGTTCCGGGGCCACGGTATCTCTTTCGAATAGTCCCGCAGCCCCGGCAGGCATCGGCCCTTGCGGACCCCTTCCTTTTTGCTGACTCTCTTTGAGGCGCGCGTGGAACACGAACGCGCCGTCGACACGGCCTGTCGTCATGAGACGGACGGACGGCGAGCTAGCCCATAGCTCCCCGTCCACAGGCCACTAATAAAACCCCTGGTGTAATAAAATGCTTAATTAATGGGGCATCCACACCGCAGTTAACTTTTGTGGAGCAAGTGCGCAACACGGTAACTTTGTGGCTACTTGTTACTTGCTGTTGATTGTTACTCATCGCGTTCATACCGCCAATAACTAAGTTAACAAAATATAACAATAAGTAACTAACGTTTGATCAGGCGGATGACGGACACGTACATTTGCAATCGGGTAGATGACAAAAAAAAACTAATTAGTCCGTCAGATAGATTTCCAAAAAATGTATCCAATATTTTTTAAACAAAAAATGAAGACTATACAGTGCGTCGAAAACTCGTGTGACGTCACATTTGAGTACATTTTTAACTCAAATGTGACGTCACAAGCCCTCACATGTGACGCCACAACTCATGATCTTTGACACGTTTAATCTTCGTCAATTTTTATTAGTTTGATAAAACAAAAAACACGTATCCAATATTTATCGATAATCTAACTGACGGGCTAAACAATTCTTATTCTTATTATTCATACACAAACAAATATACATATAAATTGCAATAATATAGCTTATGTACAAAGGCGAGCTAACCCAGAATTGGAAACATATTTTTTTTAGTCAGTCATCATCACTATTGAGTTAACAGATGTTATTTTGTGTTTTGAGGTTCTCTAACAATTTTATCAATTGTTACTTAACATATAATAACACGGCAACAATTATACTAACAATAAATAACTTTTTGCTATCGTATGTTGCTCAGTAACACTTGGAAACGTTGCTCTACAAAAAGTAACTGCAGTGTGGATGCACCATAAGAAATTATTATCACGGACCGCCGTTCAAAGCAGTCATTTGTAAAATAAGGCGAATAAACGCCGATACGCTTGGGTTGAATGGAAAATGTTTACAAGAACACCTCCAGCATCAGTCGCTGAGGCGTTTCCGCCGCGGTCTTATCACTTGTCAACGTATTACTTACCATAGGAAATCTTAAGGCATCCCAAAATAGGACAGTGGCGGGATGTGGTGTCCGCCAAACAGCTCCTCTGCACAGACTGCATGTAGGTCAAGATCACAGGACTGTTGAGATCCCTCAGCGCTGTCTCCGATTGGATCTTCTTCGGACGCCGCAGTCTACGAAACCTCAGCCCTCTTCGCCGATGCTTCTCACAGTAACTATCCGAGATATTATTATCACTGGCAGCGTAAATATGACCATTCGGCAAGACGTAATTCTTGTACGACCTCTCCCGACGGATCCCGAAGATTCGTTGGAGGAGACATTGGAATCTTGTCGGCTTCACCCGTGGTCTCTTCTCGTTGATTAGAAGGTAGGGCATCGGGTGAGGATCGTTTGTCTGGGTGAACTCGCATTCTTGCCGGTCACCGTCAGCTGACATGTTTCGCTCTAACATCAAGTTGTCTCTAGAGTCTTGAGTAGCGGCGTACTTGTACTCTTTCGATAATTGGGACTCCATCTGCGTGGATGTTGACAGAACCGTCTTGATCTTCAGATCTCTAATAACAGCTGTTGCTATAGAGTCTTTGTCCTCATCTGAGTGAACAGAAACGTCTCCGCTTGACTTTTCCGTCGTGCCGGCGCACGCGTCTGTCTTCGTACGATGCGAGCGCTTTTTCCTCTTGCTAGTCGACTTCACGTCGTCCTCTATGTAGCCATCTGGGCTATAGTTTTCTGGCAGAATCCCAATGACACTCGCGTCATAGATTTGGAATAGTTTTTTCAAACATTTATACTTAGCTTTGAGCACCTCGTGTTTTTTCTTTGGTACCCATTTATTAGTGGCCTGCTCGTCCTCAGTTTCATTACGTTCCGGTATACTCGTTAGGGTCGGTTGTTTCTTATACATACCGCGATACCAGATGATCAAACTACAGAAAATTTTGATAACGAGAAAGAAAATCACACTAGCGAAAACTTCGTAATTTCGATGTGGTATCATAACTGTACCGATTTACAGATAATAGAAATATATTTTTCAAATAAAGATGTCTTGTTTCTGTCATGTGCATAGTGTAGTGACATCTTGCTGATGTCGTTGTGTTCGAAAACGAAAAAGCAGTTGAAAACATTTTTTTTTCTTTTATTTCTTGAAGGATGCAGTTCTGTTTAGCCAGGCTTACAAAATAGGTTGAACTATCTAGGTGTTTGTCGATTTACGCTGCGATTCCACGAGGTACGAGGTAGCTGGGCGGTGCGAGGATGCGTAGCGAGGCTGTGGAACGGTGTGAGCGTTTTCACCAGAGATGTGATAGACCGCTGAGCGGTGTGAGGATTCGTACCGACGTTGTGGAACGGTGCGCAGATAAGCGGTGCGTCACGCGTGCCAGTATGTGTAGCGTGCTCGTTTCAAATGCGAGCGGTAACCACACCGTCTAGTGACTGCTATTTTTTCGCTCGCGTCCGCTCCTGGCACACATCCCTCGCACACAACCTTCCCTTGTTTTGTATGTACAAAAACGTCGCTCCGCTGAGCCGTCACCACAGAGCTGCGCTGAGCGAGATTACGTATATGAAGTGATTCTATTGGTTCTTAACAAACACATCCCTCTCTACGCATCCTTGCACATCTCTGTTGGAAAAGCAGCCTTATTCTACTTTCTTAATCTTTGTAATTTACGAACTGTACTGTACGGTTCTGTGAGCTCGTTCAGCTATCGGTCATATAAAAATGCCTAAGGCCTCATAACGCCCAGGCAGCTGGTTGGAAAGTCCTGCGTAAGGACCAATGTTGTATCTGGTTCTGGTGGGTTGCTGTCCAGAGGTTGTCGTATTGCAAGTTTTATTTCTAAATCCTGATAACTCGGCTGACGCGATGTGGATTTCCGTGAAGTCAGGTGTGACGCGTGGTTTGCCGGATTGCCGCCATGGGATCTGGAGGCGATAGTCTTCGCGCGCCTCCACGAGTGGCACGCGGAGGCGCTTCGCCGGGGGGAAACTCCGCTGCCACGGCAAATTGTCGCTCAGCGGACGGACTTCCGGCGTAATCTCACGCAGGACTTTCCGTCTTCGCGCGCCTCCACGAGTGGCACGCGGAGGCGCTTCGCCGGGGGGAAACTCCGCTGCCACGGCAAATTGTCGCTCAGCGGACGGACTTCCGGCGTAATCTCATGGCGACATGGAGAGAGCGGCTGTCGCAACCCCGTGCAGGGCACGCCACAATAGTGGTGATAAGTCCCCTCTTTGAGGAGTGGCTTGAGAGACGCCACGGCGTCCTCACCTTCCGCCTGACGCAGGTCCTCGCCGGACACGGTTGTTTTGGGAGGTTCCTGCACCGTGTAAGGTTGTCAGTCCGGGAAGATGAGTAAAACAAGTGCCTCCATTGGTATCTCGTATATTACTGCCCATAGAGTACGTACAATCGTTAATATGTATTGATACTTAATATTAGAATACAGATGAACACACATACATAAGTCTTACACACTACACGCCCACCGGCAAAATAAAATAAAAATAATGGTTACATTTATTTTTAATTTTTATGGTTATATATGAATAGCGCTACCTTATAATATATTTTTATTTTTCCTAAATGCTATACTTATGTTGGTTAAATATTGATGGTTACACAAAAAACTAAATTAAATAGATTTAACAGTGGGTTAAACACTAATTCATTATTACAACAACAGTGTAATCTAATTTAGTTAAAAGTCATTTTATATATGGTCTGGTTCTATTTTTATGTACTATTACTTCTTTACCTTTATACAGTATTTTTAAATTAGGATTACAATCTTCTATTACTTGGTATGGTCCTTTATATAACGGATCAAATTTGTTTACAGCTTGTTCATTCTTAAGTAGTATCATGTCACCAGTACTGTATGTAACAGGGTTGGTATACAAATCATATTTACTTTTCCTAACCTGTTTACTAACAACTAAATTTTGTCTTGCGTCGTACTGTGATTTTTGAAGTCTATATCTGAGTTGTTGTGGATAATCGTAATAGTTATAAAGCGGTTCTATATCCGAAGTTAAATTACTTGGTAAATTGCAATGTTTTCCAAATACGAGTTCGTATGGAGTGTATTTAGTTTCTGTATGTACAGTCGTGTTAAAAGCAAAGCACCAATATGGTAGCCATAAACTCCAATTTTGGGGTTGGTTCTCTGTTTGTATGCGTAGGAATGATAGTAAATTTTTATGTGTATTCTCAAGGCCTCCTATTGTTTGATGATGATATGCAGTTGATGTGTGTTGAGTTATTTTTAATGTTTTACATACTTCATTCATTACTTTCGAAACGAACTCAGTTCCGCGATCTGATATAATATTTCTGGGAATGCCATAGCGCAATACAAAGTTATTAATGAAAGCCGTCGCCACTGAAATTGTATCCTTATTTCTAAGCGGATAAGCTT
Source organism: Xestia rhomboidea (assembly GCA_963853795.1). NCBI lineage: Eukaryota > Metazoa > Arthropoda > Insecta > Lepidoptera > Noctuidae > Xestia > Xestia rhomboidea. The sequence goes on from OY970783.1 coordinate 3,520,818, forward strand.
CTACATACTTGCTAAGATCACACTGGAGTGTGAGTACATACATATAATTATCGCTATCCTTACTTAAGGGCCCAACTAAATCTATAAATACTCTATCGAATGCCGAATGACCTGTATCTGTCAGGACCATTGGCTGTTTTATGTTCCTAAAATGTTTCTGTCGCTTGCATTTTTCGCAGCGATTTACAAACTCCGTGACGTCATTTTCTAATTTTTGGCCAAGAATAACGGCGTTTTATATTATTTATCATTCGTCGTATACCGGCGTGGCCGCTACTCCGTAATAAGTGGTAGTCATTTAAGATTACACGTTTCGTATCGTTATCATTTATAACTTTTACACCTTTTATAATATATAAACGTGGTCCGGACCAATTAGGTGTTATATTTATGCTTTGAATTAAATCTCTTGTTAATTCAATGTTTTCATTACTTTGTACAATGTACACATTATCAAGTTTCATTTGGTTGCAGTAATTAGCCAACTCCCGTACAAAGGCATCTCGTGCGCATTGTAATCGGTAAGATGGGTTTACTCTTAGTATGCAATTTGTTAAATCATAATTAAATAATGTATTTGATTGGTTATTCCATTCTTTTTCATTGACAAACCTTAACTCAGTGCAATCCTTTGGTTTTTTAAGCAACTCCATAACTCTTGGGTGATCAGACCAGTCGTTTGTAGTTTGCTTAGCAACCGCAGGGTTATCACTCCCACCTTGTATACTTCGTTCACATATACGCTTTTTCTGACCTCTGGTTAATACTGACACAACGTGCTGATTAATTTCCTTCAATTCATCGCTTGTTATTCGGATACGTGACAAGGCATCTGCAGCTGCATTGTCTGTACCTCGAACATATTCTATTATGTAATCATATTCCTCTATTATTAAACGGAATTTAGTCAAACGACTAGATGGATTTGTTTGATTAAATAAGTAAACTAATGGTTTGTGGTCGGTTTTGATTACAAATTTTCTACCGTATAGATATGGTCGGAAATATTTTACTGACCATACGATGGCGAGCAACTCTTTTTCTATCGTGGGGTACCTAATTTCTGCTTTATTAAGAGTTCGACTTGCATAAGCAATTGGTCTGTTATCACTATTGCATAGCACTGATCCGATTGCGTATCCGGACGCATCTGTTTGTAAAACAAAAGTATTGTTTTCATTGAAGTTGGGATATTGTAATACTGGTGGAGATGTTAATGACTCTTTTAGGGATTCGAAGGATTTCTGACACTCATGTGTCCATTCAAAGTTAACATTTTTTCGACACAGTCTATTAAGCGGTAAAGATATTGCGGCAAAATCTGATATAAATTTTCTGTAAAAGTTGACAAACGCTATGAATCTTTTTGTTTCGTCTGCGTTTTTGGGCACGGGATAATTTATTACTATGTTAACTTTCTCTAAATCTGGTTTAATCCCTTCTGATGAAACAACATGTCCTAATAGCTGCATTTCTTTTCTTAGGAAATCGCACTTCATTGGATTAAGTTTCAAGTTAACTTTGCGTAATCTAGTTAAAATATCTATAAGATTTTTATTATGAATCTCCAAATTACGTCCAAAACAGATCAAATTATCCAAATAGACAAATAATTTATCGTATGTAAGTCCCGACATGGCAATTGTCATTAGACGAGAGAATGCACTTGGGCTAATTTTTAATCCCATGGGTAACCGGGTCATTTGGTATTGTCCTGAAGGCGTAGTGAATGCTGTGTACTTTCTGCTTTCTGGTTTTAATTTTGCTTGATAATATGCTTGTGATAAATCTAATTGTGAAAAATACATTGAACCGGAAAGGGAATCTAAAATATCGGTTATATTCGGTAGTGGAAATTTATCGTCTAAAATTCTAGTATTTAACTTACGAAAATCTATAACCAGCCTCCATTTCTTAGAAGTATCTTCTGATTTTTTAGGTACTAACAATATAGGGCTTGACCACTCACTTTTTGCGGGTTCAATGATATTTTCAGAAAGCATTTTCTTAACTTGTGTTTCAATTTCCTTACGTTGTGAAAAGGGCAACCTGTACTGTCTAGTATAAACTGGATCAGCGTTTTGTTTTAACTGTATACCTTGTTCGTAAAGATTAGTCGTTGATAATTTATCATTTGGAAGATGAAACACATCCGAATATTTTGCGCATATGTTTTCGATTGATGATCTTTCTTCATTGTTTAGATGACTTAATTTTAAAAGAGAAAACATAGTGCGTACTCTCTCTCCATCAGTTATACTGTCCCGTCCAAAGTTACAAATGTCATAGTCTGATAACAAATGTATTTCTGGTCTAAAATAATTAATGCCTACTTGCGTTTCGCGAGTATTTAATATTTGTATACTGATTTGTCCATTGTTTGGTTTACAAATACTTCCAGCTATAAAAACTCCGTCACATAATTGTTTCGGTAAAATTACGCAGTCCTCGTTAAAACTGCTGTCTAACCTAAATATTTTTTCACATCTCGGTGGAATACTTAAATAACTGGTTTTATTTAGTGAACTACTAATCATGGGCAGGGTCATATTATTGTCATTTTTCTTTATTGTTATCGTATTATTTTCGTAATTCAAAATAGCGTTATATTTGCTCATAAAATCTCTGCCGATTATACCATGTTGTAGACCTGGTATGGTGCGCATAATGTAAAATTTGTGTACAAATTCCTGTCCTTTTGCGATCAACGTAACATAAACATAGCCTGTTGTTAGTACTTTGCCACCAATACCATTTATAGAAATGCGTTCGGTTTGGACTGGAATATTCCAACGTGCCACTGTTTCGTATTTCAATATTGATAGTGATGCTCCTGTATCTATAAGCAATCCATATTTGGCACCTTGTACTGAGAATTCAACCGAGCTGTTATTGTTACAAGCAAATATGAAATGATTATCGAAAAAACTGTAATGGTTCAGTAATGCATCTTTCTGTAGGTTGGGGCGTTCGATTCCCGTCATTTAATTCGATGCTATTCATACCATTTTCTATAGCATGCACATTACCTCTGCGTGTAAAACTCCGTCCAGGCCTACCGCGATATGAACCCCGCATGTAACCATGATTGTTGTCGAACTGTTGCTGGATTCTTTGGTTTTGGTTTTGCCTATAATTATTAAAAAATCCTCTACTATTTCCTCTTTGTATAAATACACGAACGGGAGCATTGGAATGGTTCGAACGGTTAGGACGTCTATTGTTATTGTAGCTGTATCCGCGATTTTTAAATGAGCCTTGGTATCCGACATACACTGATGCGGCTGAAGATTGCCGACTGCATGACAAGTCCTCATCCTTAGCTGCTCTTATAGTATCTTTCAAAGTATCATAATTGCGCGCCGCCAAAATAGTGCGGACTTCGCGGTTTCGCAAGCCATCAATGAAATATTTAATAGCTATTTTCTCATTTTGAGGGCGTAATATTTTATATGCAGTTTGGTCCTCACCTGCTTGCGCGACCGTCAGATCCACAAAAAGCTGCTCGACCCTAGACCCATATTTTTCTATGGTTGCTCCGTTTTGGTTGATTTGTGTCAACTCCTTGTGTATTGCTGTACTCGACTTTTTTGTAAGAAGGTGTTGACGCATCTCAATAATAAGCGACTCACAACAGTCATAAGTGGCAGACAATCTTAATTTAGCGTTCTCGTTTAACCTGGTTTTTAATACAAATTTAACTAGCATTTTGTTGCCTTCTTCTGTAAGCGAAGAACTGTATAACTCTATGGCATCTATTAAACTTTTCGTGACATTTTCGTCACCATTCATAACTGGTAATAATGCTACGGCAGTCCTGTAATTAAAAGCCTCCATATTGTCTACTTCTGTTCTAGTCTCGACTGTACACTCAGCACTTGGTTGAGAACTGTATGTTTTGGAGCAAAAAGTTTCTATTTGGTTAAAAGTCCTTTCAAATAAATCACAGTATGACTGTATGTCCTGTAAAACTTTTGTGCTAAATTGTTTCTTTTCTATTTGTATAGATATGGTTTGTATACACTCATCAAATTGAAGTTTTAACAATGTTGCTTCTTGTAACTTTTGTTTTAGAACAATTTCTGTCCTTTTAGGATAACTTAGTTTTTTCAAATTACTGTCTAAATTTTTTAATTGGTCATATAACAATCCAAGGTCATTTGCCATTACCAATAAAAATAAATATGCACATGAGCAATACTTATTCTATAATTAAATGACAGAACAAATTAAAGAAAAAATAAAAAATAATAATGGATATAGTTATAACTATAATATTCGTCCAATAACCGTTGCGTAACTTTTCATATTTCACTTAACGTTTGAACACCACTCACTACACTTATCACTGACTATATCTTTGATCACTTACTGTGGTTTTTGACTTCTGATACCCGCTTCCTGGCGAGTTTCCTGGCGCTGGTGCTGGCGGCACTCGTAGCAGACACGAGTCTCCGCGTTTGGTCGTCGAAACGAACGTGTTAGGTTTTGTGCGAGAACTTCATTCCTTATCCAGGAGTAATGGCATTTTTGGTACATTTTGTATACTGCGTATAGTCCGGCGATTCCTAGTAAGGTGCAGATGATGAACATGACAATACTAATGTTCGATAAGTGGTACTCCTGCATAGAAGCCGAATTTGATCCACCCGATGCACTTTGTGATATAAAAACGTCCTCTTTTTCTATATTCGACCGGCACATTTTAGCCAAAATATAAATCCACTTTTAAAGATAAAAGAAATTCACTTGTACCATTGTTCAATTATGTTTCTCAATAATTAAGTCACGCGACCGAACTCGGCACCCGTCTCAGATGGCAGGGTCGCCATGTAAGGTTGTCAGTCCGGGAAGATGAGTAAAACAAGTGCCTCCATTGGTATCTCGTATATTACTGCCCATAGAGTACGTACAATCGTTAATATGTATTGATACTTAATATTAGAATACAGATGAACACACATACATAAGTCTTACACACTACAACCGAATCGGGCGAGAGGAAACGCCCGGGTGCTTCCATTGTGAGGATCGACCGGAGGACACGGTGGAGCACACTGTGGAGGTGTGCCCCGCTTGGGCGGAGCACCGCCGTATCTTCGAAGCGGCTATCGGCGGCGGCGACTCCTCGCTCCCGGCCCTGGTTCAATCCATGGTCCGGAGCGAGACGGAATGGGACGCCGCCGTCACCTCCTTCTGCGAAGCAGTCATAGGCTAGAGAAGGAGGTGGCGGAACGTGAGAGGGAGAAATCATCACGTCCCGGCCGCCGCGGGAGACGCCCCAGGCGACCGTAGGCGCGGGCCTGTGGACGGTGAGCTATGGGCTAGCTCGCCGTCCGTCCGTCTCATGACGACAGGCCGTGTCGACGACGCGTTCGTATTCCACGCGCGCCTCAAGGAGAGTCAGCAAAATGGGAGGTGTCCGCAAGGGCCGATGCCTGCCGGGGCTACGGGACTGTTCGCAAGAGATACTGTGGCCCCGGAACATAAAGGGCGATGAAGGAACATGGATGGGTTTTAGTCAGTAAAAGTCTGACACTCCCTACTGCTCCGCTCAGAGCGGGAGGAGTCATTTGATAATTTCCCATCGGAAAAAAAAGGTGTGACGCGTGGTTCGTATGTGGAGATGTATATTACCTGATCATCACATCCCTACAGCGGATGCGGTGTGCGGTTGTTTCTTTTGCTACACAGCAAAAGAATTATGATTTATACAACAAAATAAAACCCATAAAAATTACGAAAATCTTTTATTGAATAAATTATAACAATTGTATAAAGTTAAGTAGGCCTATTTTATAAAATTAAAATAATAGTAAATATCACTTTTATTAAACGAACGCGTTTTCAGGCATCAGTATACCTGCGAACAAAAATAAAATAAAAAATAAATTGTGTTTTATTGCAGGCAAAAATACCCATATACAAGAAAAATACAATTGAAACAGATAAAATAGTAAAGAAATCATTAATAATCATAAAAATATCATTCAATTCATTAAAAATCATAAAAATATAATTCAATTCATTAAAAATCATAAAAATATCATTCAATTCATAGAAGAGTTGGTTAGATATTACGATAAGCTCAAAGAAAAGATGTATGGTGTGTGGTTTCTAGCTACAAGTAGGTACGATCGTCGACCACTTTTCACCCTTACTATAGTTGGTGCCAGTTAAGATCGCAAAAGCGGTCATTGACCCACCTACATTTACTAAAGTTTTTAACTTTGAAATCCAAAAATAAGCCTGTACAAGTCTTGAATCGTCATCTATCGTGATCTTCAACATTTTTTTTTAAATGAAAAATGATGCATGTTTCATTTGTTTTGTTTCGTAGGAAGAGATATTAGGGAAAGGGCCGCTATTGCGATCTTAACGGGCACCAACTATAGTAATTGAAGTTCTAACACCACGTAAGCGTCAGCGCAAACAAAGAGCAGAGCAATATGGAGTTGTCATAAGATTAATTTTTTTGCAGTCTCAGAAAATGCTTTGCTCTTCCTGCTCTTGGTGTGAGCTGACCCTAAGTCATTTTGACATTTTGATTTTTTGCTGTTTGCTATTTCGGTAGCAAAGTGCAGGTGACGTTTAGTGACATTTGAACGCCATGACATGTTTAGTGGTGGGATGTATTGCTATGATGTCGATATTTTAGTCGATATTTAATAGTAAAAAAAAAAAAAAAAAATTTAAAACCCGACTGCATAAAAAATAACTAATAACTTTAAATAAAAACTGAAAACTTTATGCAGTCGGGTTTTTTTTTTTATATTTTTTTTTTACTCCTTTTAGTTGCTTAGATATACCATTTTAAAATCCTCATTGATGAGCCCTTTATCAGGCCGTTCAGGCTGCAGAGCGTGCTAAACATTTGAATTTGGAGCCAAAAATCCGCCATTTTGTTTCTTTTTTATTTTGATATACCCAGTGTCACTCTCACAATAAATACGAATCTAACGACACCTCTCAAGCTCAAATCTATCGAGCCGTTCATGCTGCAGAGCGTGCCAAAAAATTATACATACATACATACTCTCGAAAAACATAACCCTCCTTCTAGCGCAGGCGGGTAAAAAGGTGGTCACAATCTGCGCAGCGGTAGCGAGGCTGCCTTACGTTCTTAGGGTCCCGGGTTTGAATCCCGGTTGGAGCAAATGTTTGTGTGATGAGCATGGACATTTGTTTCCGAGTCATGGATGTTTATATGTATAATAAGTATGTATTCACAAACAAAAAGTATCTATGTAGTATATCAACTATCTGGTGTCCACAACACAAGCTTCGTTGCTTATTGTGGCACTAGATGCCGCTGTGTGTTATTGTCCAGCGATATTTATTTATTTATTTTGAGAGTTTACAATCTCGCGAGATAGATTATAATCTAACGGTATTTACAATTTTACGGTGACTTAATATGTATAAAGAAACGGTTTTATCGAACCTACCTGCTATGCACGCAGTCATGAAACAAATTCCGCATCCCGCGAAGAATGCTCTTACCGCTATCTGTAAACATAAGATTTTCCCAATAAGTACCGTAGGTACTTCATATCATAACATTGGCAATGGTGTCGTGACAAAATCCTAGCTTTCAGATTAATTAATAAATAGCCCTGTCATGTACAATAAGCCAAGTCAGGGACCCATCGGTGGCATAAAAACTCCGCCAGGTTAGGCACTAACCACATGCACGATACGACGCGACGGTTTGTTTTGTTTTTACTATAGACACTTTTAACGTGCACATCTTGCTACATTGTTCTCACATAAAGTACCATCTCAACATGAATGATGTAACCAAGGTTTTGTAAAATTATTCTGATTTAAAAGTAAAACTCCATGGACACTTCCATGGAGTTTCTTGCCCGTTCTTCTCCATAGAGATCTACGCTAGGGAATGGGCAACTACAGTACTTTCACAGTTTTTATGTCTTGTGACTGGGACTGTAGCTACATTTAATTTTCATCTTTGTTTCGACAATTCAAAAGTGCCTGTAACTGGCCTACTTGAAATAAATGCTTTGATTTTGATAAAGAAAGATGTAAAATACTGGTATTCAGCTGTATCCGGTTAGACTGGAAGCCGACCTCAACATAGTTGGGAAAAGGCTTGACTGATGGTGATGTGCTTGCCATGGCCACAGGCCTTGAAAAGATGGCCATTGTGAAAAGTGACCATTTCACGTATAATAAGTTTTCCAAGTTAGAGGGGCGTCTGACATGGAATTTATATGACCTATTCTCATTGACATATTTGTACCCAGCTTTTGGTCTTTATCATCATCATCATCATCCACAGCCTGAACTCACCCACTGCTGGGTATAGGCCTCTCTTTTCTTGTGCCAATCTCCACGGTCCTGTGCCAACCTCATCCAGGTTTTTCCCCCGACGGCAACTATGTCGTCTGCCCATCTCGCCGCCGGACGACCCACGTTCCTTTTGCTAGTTCTCTATAGGTCAAATCAATTCAGCTATTTTGAAACCTGGCTACAAGCGATGGGTAGTGGCCATCTGGGTATCTGATACAACGACCGACTGGTCGGAGGATCCTCCCTTTTCTATGGAGGATGAGGAACTTTCCACCCTGGGGGTCTAAAATGACCGCAATAACTGAATCTTATAAGGATAAAATAGATTTATGTTAAATTCGTAAAATGATCACAAAGTGACAATTCATAATATTAACTGCGTCTGTGACTATTTTAAGAATTTAAACACCAACATCTGCCTAGGCTCTTCCCAACTATGTTGGGGTCGGCTTCCAGTCTAACCGGATGCAGCTGAATACCAGTATTTTACATGGAGCGACTGCCTATACGACCTCCACAACCCGGTTAGTACCGGGTAATACGATACCCCTTGGTAAGACTGGTTGTCAGACTTTTTCGGCCACTGACTACCTGTAACGACTGTCAAAAATCAATAAATGACAGCCGGGACCAACGACTTAAAATGCTTTTCAAGGCACGGAGGAAACTCGGAATGTAATGGGTGGCAAACTTTCGCCTTCATAATATTAATGTGTAATGTGATCTTCTTCTTTATCGTGTGGTTGGTCCCTAACCTGGTGTCAGAGTTTTTATGCCACCCATACTCCTCTGACTTGGCTTAACATGCCGTCGAGAATGATCTCTCAGGCATGCTGGTTTCCTCACTATGTTTTCCTTCACCGAAGCAAGTGATAATAATACAATACGCACATGAATCCGTAAAAACAGAGGTGCGTGCCTTGGGTTCGAACTCGAGACCCATGACTTGGCAGTCCGACGGTCACACCACTAGGCTATCACTGACAAGCAGTCTGATGTGATACTTACACTTAAGCAAGGTTAAAATATACTTACACTGGACAGGACTTCTCTCTGGTTAGGCGCCATGGCCGCGATGGCTCCTATCATGATGCCGGCCGAGGCGGGGTTCGTGAACCCGCACAGAGAGTACGTTGCTATCAGCTCGGATCTGGCCTGGACACAGAAAAAAAAAATGAGTTACTGGATATCAGCGAATGTTCGATGAGTGATTTATTGATCATTAGGAATTATTGCCTTTTTTCACAAGGGGCCATCCATAAATTATGTCACACGAATTGCAGGACTTTTTTGACTCCCCCCTCATCCTTGTCACAGCTGCAGGCTTAGCCAATTTGACAATCTACAATCGTCAACGCTAGTATAATGACATCATCTCAACGTTAAACCACGTGATCAACACAAACGAATAGAAAATTCGTAGACAAGTTTACATCGTTCAAAATGATAGAATAGAATGTTATCGTTTCTACAATGTTGATCGCTATACTCTTTGGTAGGAACGCTCACCATAGACTAAAGTGTAGATTTTTTCTACAGACATTAGAGAACGAAGCGATCGACTCAGTCGTGTCAACTTGGCTACCAATTTAGCGCTTTCTACAATCGCTTACGCCGAGGCGTTTACGATTGTAGAAAGAGAATCGATATGAAACGTTTGTAACTTGGCTAGGCCTGCTGGTCTCACATTTGTGGGACTACCTCGCTAATGTGACGTCACATATTTTGCATTTTTACAACTTCATATTGAGAGTTGGAAATATTTTTTAAATTGTTCGATAATAGTTTGAATAAGTGTTAATAATACCTACTTACTTATATAAATTAGATCTTGAAATGTTACGTCACGAAATTTAGGACCCCTCCCACCCCTTGTCACACTTCGTCGACCCCCTCCCCTCTCTTAAAGTGTGACGTAATTTATGGATGGCCCCCAAATACTAAAATGTAATGACACCGCTGTTTGAGTGTCAACCGTCGTCACTGATCCGAACTTTGAAAATGCAATAACGAACTTCTTAACTTAGTATTCGTTTAGGTCAGCCCACTTTAGAAAAAACGGGCATTTACCTATATTAGATCTGTCAATTTGGCCAATCGCTCTTATTTTCAGATGGTAACATTAAATCAAATAAACATACAAACAAAACTTTTAAAGGAGCTCTAAGACTAAAATTCACAGACTTAATTTTGACTTTACTTCGCCAAGAAAAAAAAAGACCCTTAACGTAGCCGAAAAGCTTGTTCTCCCCGTCATTTGGAACCGTTCAGTTTCACAAGTTTTTTTTTACCTTTACTTTAAATACCTTCATAAACCATTTTCTGTTCAATGCATCCATCAGCACAATGTTTTGAGTGCGTTACATTGAGTTTAACTGTAAAAGATGATTTTTCTCCCCCAAAAAAAGTCGTATTCCAGCAATAATTTTTGATTAATTACTTAGTTTGATGTACCTACAGAATTCTTGGTTGACGGCTTCCTGAAACGCTGTTTACACCTTGTATAGCGTTTGATGAAAGTATCTTCTAGTCTTCCTATCTCGCATCTTCTTATCGCAATGAAAAATAAAAGCAATATTTACCGATAAAAGTCCCTCCCTCTTCATCTCCCCCATTCTCTGATAGGCCACGAACTCGTTGACGACTGTCTTCAGGCCTATCAGAGAGCCCACGAGCTCACACTCTTCCCATGGCACTCCTGGAAATAAAAAATATAAAAATAAAAACATATACTTATATATATTTTTTAATGTTTGAACATCACAAAACGAACCGAAAATGCCTGGGTCCATGAAAGAGCTTATAAAAGGCAACCTTCCATTGCCATGCAAGTACAAAATTACGGACATCGTGCATACTTCACTTTAAGAAAAAAGTCCAAACTCAAGGTTTGCCAACGTGCGATGGAGCGCAGTAATCTATGCCTCAAAAACCGACCATACGCGCAACACCACACTGCGTTCCACGTTGCTTAAAGGTCCGCTAAGCTGCAGTTGAACTGCAGGGCTATTACGTATCTTTCTGATATCCAGTGACTATCAAGCTTCGGTTGTACACCGAACTTTGATGACAACCGTGAATGTCATAATATTGGTATTACGTATCACACTGAGTGGATATCACTTTACGGTGACTAACAGGGTCATACATAATACGAAACTAACCTTTTGACCGTTAATTGATGGACACTGAACCCAGTTACTATCATTTCGAGTTGTCAACAGAGAAACCTACGTAATAGCCCTAATGGGCTGGCTACATCTGCCGTGTGCCTAATAAGCTGTGATACAGCCAGAACGCGACACGGCGGGCCTCGTAGAAGACGGCGGAACGAGCTACCCAAACCAACAACTAAGTGTACGGGCTGGGTGCAATAGCGTTCGGCGGGGCGTTCTGCGGGGCGGCGAGCGGCCGACAGCGCGTTCCATGAGTGGCCATAGTGCTCTGCCGTAAGACGCAAACTCGCACGCTGCAGCCGCCGCGCGGCTGCGTCTACTCAGGCCACAAAGCATGTGTTTGACATGAACGCTGCACGCCCCGCCCCGCCGCACGCTCGATTCGAGCGGGCGCTCTGGCCGTACAATAAAGGTCTACCTTAGCCCTGGATCGAAACACACAGGATGTCATATGACGGCTAACTGTATCAGTCATGTTCAGAGTGGTTCTGAAATAATATTGTACCATAGGACAAATTAAATGTGGGTGCATATTTTGCATACACCCATACTTCAAGGTAATTTAAGGTAAGTTCAATAGAGAGGGGGTTGATACTATCAAACAGAGGTGCAAATTCATACCACGGGTTAATACTAACAAAATCCTTTAGGAACAATTCCACAGGCAACCGCTACCGTGACCCGACTGGTTTTTATTGAGTCGTTCGGTGGCTTTGCCCTTGAGGTTTAAAATGGTTGTCGCCTTCACATTTGTACCTTTAGTCGCCTTTATGGACACCTGGCTGGATGGTTCATATCTCTTGTCATAACAAAACCGATCTTAACTTTAAAATAACCTCGAAATGAACACCTACGTACCTAAATAAACTTTTCAGTGAAAAACAATAAAATGAAATAATAAGAAAATTTGCTACGCCTCAATGAAACAATAAAATCGTATTGTTACAGAGAATGGCGTGGTTTTACCGTGACATCATGCACTAACAAAGAAATGAAGTAAAACCACATTAATGTCATCGTTATGTTTACTTTACCTTTTATTTAAAAGACAACGTGTCAAATTGTAATATGTTCACGTGTTACGCAAATTATTCTTAGGTATAACTTTGCTCATAATAAACCTCCATTGTTAAGTTAAACATAATCATCAAACTTGTTAGCTTGCTGAAAATCCTTCGAGGAAATCAGAAGGCATATCCATATTTCCTAAACATCATTTTTTCCCTGTAGCGTGTCAACCACGCTATAAAGAAGAAAAGAAAAATTCGAAAAAAAAAAAAATAGAAAAAAAATCTTTTAAATTCATACACAATCCGTTACAGGTAGTCAGTGGCCCGAAATTCTGACAACCAGTGTTACCAAGGCATATCGTATTACCCAATACTAATAAGGTTGTGGAGGTCAAATAGGCAGTCGCTCCATGTAAAATACTGGTATTCAGCTGCATCCAGTTAGACTGGAAGCCGACCCCAACATAGTTGGGAAAAGGCTACGCAGATAATGACTTACACAATGCAGTGCATCTATCTTTCTTTGGCCTCATTCTCCTTGTCCAGCCATTTACATTTATATTCATCTTTTTCTTTTAGTCATTTCATTTCATTCATTTCATTTATTTCAGTAACAATTTTTACATTGTATCGAAATTTTACACTAAATAATTAAATTAAAAGAATTACAATAGAAATCATAGAATAACAATATAAATCATCGAATTACAATAGAAATCATGTACATTAATTTAAAAAAAGTAAAACATTTAAAATTCCCGTGCTAAAATACATATGTTAAAAAAGAATATAACAACAATAGATTCCACCATTACAATATAAGTCAAAAGTATAAATTGTCAATAAAAAAAATGTATGTCAAATAAAGAAATGTAAAAACAAATTAAATAGATTCATCCAATACAAAATAATGATCAAAAATAAAAGTGTCAAAATAAACATTAGTGTCACCACCATCATAATTAATGTCAAGAATATGAATATGAAACGTCAATAAAATATGTAATAAAATGTCAAAGTCACATGACTTACATTTGCTAATTACTTCCAGAAACTCTTATAATATATTTTTTTAACTCAGATATCTCCTTCTTGATTCTTTTTCTTTCTTTTTATGTATAATTAGTGTGTAGTTACAAAAAAATATATCTATGTAGTATATCAACTATCTGGTGTCCACGACACAAGCCTCGTTGCTTAGTGTGGCGCTAGATGGCGCTGTGTGTAATGTCCAGCGATATTTATATATTTATTTATCTTGTAGGTAGGTACTCACCCATAACCCAAGACAGGGGAATGAACACCTTCCCAAGAATCCACTCCAGGTTAATATCAGGATCGCCCAGCATTCCTCCGAAATAGCCCAGCGCTCCGTTGATCCAGGCTATGAAAGCCACGAAAGCTATAATGTTGGCTACGATGTTCAGGATCAAGGCGATCCCGTTAGTAGCGCCTCTGGTGGCCGCGGAGAGAACTGATTGGTCTTCGCTGTGGAAGAAAAGGAATACATTGATTAGACAAAAAACATCATTTTTTTTGGTATAGAAAATTTAAGTTAATTATTATTGTAATACAGGATGTAGAAAACCTCATCACGAAGCCGTCAACCAAGCATTCTGTACATCAAATTAAGTAACTTTACGCAAAAAATATGGCTGGGAAACGGCTTTTTTTTTGGGTTGAAAAGTCATGTTTTGTGGTAGAACTCAATGTAATGCACTCAAAACATTGTGCTGATAAATGGATTGACTAGTACGGGGGTCGTGGAGGTGTTTATAGTTAAAATCTAACATTAAAAACTTTTATATAAAAAAAAAACTTGTCAAAAAAGAGGGAGAACAAGTGCCTTTCGGCTCCGTTAAGAAGTTTTTTACACCCTTTATATCAGAATCAGGAAGTCCAGAAAAAACAAGCAGATACGTGAGATGTTTTGCTGAAGAGTATGCAGAACCACTGTTTCCCAGCAGTTGTAAACTAATGTGAAGAATGGCAATTTTGGTATGTTATGTACTAAATCTTCATTAAATTTACAACCAGCAGATAATGTTCAAACTGCCACCACGCTGAGAGGAACTGGATCGGGTTTGTGCCAACCTACAATTTTTTTGGATTTTATACACATAGTAGGTACCTACCTATACGCTTTTTTCCCTCAAGGTAATGCAGAAACTACAAAACGTCATCTGCTAGGATATTTGCACACTGTTTTGGCTTCGTCCATTTAGTTATACACGGTCCTTCTATCATTTGTTTTTGCCTTTTACATTTCTCAGTCCAACATTGCTGGCCACTTACCACTCCACAGGCTGGATATTATCCACGGTAGTCAACGACCTCTTCGTCTCCGGCATCAGAAGTTTGGAGTAGCAGATAGCAGCCGGGGCTGACATGACACTGGCTGTCACCAGGTGTGCTGGATCCGCACCGAAGCCGATGTAGGAAGCCAGGATTGTACCTGGTGAATTGTTGATGATGAGGACAAGGATTTAAAACGAATCAAGGATGTTTGGAGATTCATACAACTCGGTCACATTATCTCTGCACCTCGCTCGATGACGTCACATTTACGCACACGTACACATTGACGCGTATCGGCAACAAAGATGCTATCTTGACGCGATCGGGGCGAGCGCGGCGTGAAGGCGGAAGCGGGAGGAGTGCAGAGATATTTGGTACGTTATAGATGACTCTGCCATTACAGTGTAATGGTGAGGTTGTTTCCCAAACGATGCGATACTTAATCTTGTCAATTAATTGCAAACATGTTGTGCAGAGGTTGGAAAAATAATGGAATAATGTTGGAATAATAAAGTTCTCTGAAGTTGATTTATTTAACTGTAATAAACCGACATTTAAAAAACGATTAATGAAAATTATCAACGGATATAAATGACAAGCAACCAATCTTCTTCTTCTTCTTGTACTATCTTTTATTAAGTATTCAAACTTTTTTTTTTAGTTTTTCCGAATTGTAATCTGAATCTAAATTTAATTTAAAAGTAATTTTGTATTGTAAATATTGTAATTTGATTTTGTTGTTTAATTGGAAATATCTGGCATTAGTCCGTTCGCATGTATTATACATATATCCCAGTTATACAGGGAAATCTTTTTTTTTTTTTTCGGTTGTGAAATCATCTCAGACTCCTCCCGCTCTGGGCGGAGCAGGAAGGAGTGTCAGCCTTTTACTGATTAAAACCCATCCATGTTCCTTCATCGCCCTTTGTGTTCCGGGGCCACGGTATCTCTTTCGAATAGTCCCGCAGCCCCGGCAGGCTTCGGCCCTTGCGGACCCCTTCCCTATTGCTGACTCTCTTTGAGGCGCGTGTGGAACACTCCTGCGCCGTCGACACGGCCTGTCGTCATGAGACGGAAGGACGGCGAGCTAGCCCACAGCTCCCCGTCCACAGGCCCGTATACAGGGAAACCTATATTGGCCATAATAACTGTCACAAAATTTCAGTTCAATCGAAAACCGGAAAGAGGGTCATCTAAGATTTTTAACATAGTTAGGTACAGGTGAAGCCAATTAAAGCGTGTTAAAAACAACCGGACGTCTAATCTAAGGTAACAAAGTCAATTAAGATAACATTTTACCCCATTGTTTCGAGACCATTGTTTTCATTCATAATTTACTAAGAAATCATGATTGTTTTCGTTTGACAGCTGTCAAAGTCAACTGTCAAAGTCATTGGAAACATTATAAATGTTACCTTGAAAAGTATAGAACACATTTTTTAGATTCAATTGCAGATTAAGAACGGGGTCAATCTATGCATATACTTTTAATATAATTGCAGCTGTAATCTAAATTATTTATTTATGAGATACATACAGAGATAGTGTAAAGTATTTTATTGTTTGATAACGGAATGATAAATAAATTAGTGTTATTTGTGTGTTGATAAAAGTTTTTAGTATTTTGTAGGTATGTGTTAGGTAGGTACGGCTAGCAACGAAAGAAGATTAACTCGTTACTTTTTCAATTGCTGATTTTTCTGAACTGATGGTTAGACGTTTGACCCAGTTAAAACCGGTTGTCACTATAGTCCGGTTTGCCCGATAACGTGCAGTTATCTATTGTGATAAGTACCTGTGTTATCATGTAGGACGATCTTCGCAAAGACGAAAGAAAGATTCTGCAATAGGTACGCGGCCGTTAATTGGGCCCAATAATAGATCGACCAGATTTTAAAAGAAGAAATTAAAGAAATCCAAGATCATCTTATTAATCTATTAATTTATCTATTTTCACCGTGTACACTTATGCAAATGTGAGCAAGTGTCTGCTGTACCAATATGAACATAATAAAGGTGTCTTTATGTTTGAATTTCATGTCGTTAAGACATGAAATTCAAACCTATTTTGCGAGGAAAAGTCAAATTGCGAACTTGGAATCTTGTCCTTGGAAAGAGACAACTTGAAAAATCGTCATAATGCTTTCCTGTAGGTTTTACCCACTCATATAGTTTTATTAGAAACCTAAAAATATTATAGGTGACTTACCCGACACAGTAGCGAATCCAGAAGACATGACGACGTGCAGTTCCGAAGGTGTCTGCAGAGCCAGGTACGGCTTTACCAACAGCACTGACTCTGTCTGCAAAGACAAAGAGGGATTATTCTACATCTTAGATGACTTAGTTAATTTTTCACTTTTCATGCTCTAAAGCACGCCAATATAGCCCTACGATGCGGGACTAAAGTGACCCTTTTAGTCTCTAGGGAGTAAAAGTAATTAGTTTTTTAATTTCCTTCATGTGACATAGACAAACTCCAAAGGGTAAAACGGGACCATTACTAAGACTCCGCTGTCCATCTGTCTGTTCGTCTGTCTGACCATCTGTCCGTCCGTCTGTCTGTCCGTCTGTCTGTCCGTCTGTCTGTCTGTCCATCTGTCTGTCCGTCTGTCTGTCCGTCTGTCTGTCCGTCTGACTAAATTGACTATTTTTCTCGCACTCAAAGTGAAAAGTACAGTGTAACACACGGCGCTAAAATCCCATTATAACTCGGTTCCTATTTCCTACCTCGCTAAAGCTCGGTAGTCAAACTACCTCGTATAGACATATAACGTGTCATTTTAGCCCCTTCTATTACAATAGCTATTTATTCACCAAGGGGAGTAAGGTACAGATTACTAAACTCGTGTGGTTCACGGCCCTCCGCTTCGCGTCGGGCCTCAAATGCACACTCGATTAGTAATCTGTACTTACCCTCGAGTGATATTATAGGTCTCGTATCCTAAACTCACCATCCCTAGGAACACGTTGCCAACGGCGATGACGCTCTCGCAGACGGTCGTGCCGGTGGCTGCCCTTAGGACGAGCCCCAATTTCAGGCAGAACCACTGCAGCGCCCCCCAGTAAAACAGGATCTCTACCAGCATGCTGAAGAAGAATATCACTGGTAGAGTCTGCAAGAGAAGAAGATGGATAAGATTTGTTTGTTATTTGAGAGCTTTTTGAGAGAGAATTGAAAATTACAGAAGACTTTGTGGGTTTCTTTTGATGTGGTATAATTAACAGAATATAGGTACACGATTCAGCTCGAATTTTTTTATAAGGCATACATAAATAAATAAATATCCCTGGACAATACACACAGCGCCATTTAGTGCCACACTAAGCACACACGAGGCTCGTGTCGTGGACACCAAATAGTTGATATTCCACATGTGATAATTTTTGTTTGAAAATACATATTTATAATACTTACATATAAACATCCATAACTCGGAAACAAATGTCCATGCTCATCACACAAACATTTGCTCCTACCGGGATTCGTACCCCGGGACCCTAAGAACGTAAGGCAGCCTCACTACCGCTGCGCCATTTGGGTCGTCGCATCGCCTTTTTTTTCATTTCTGCGCTCTACCGACGGTTACGTCTATATCGCTCAAAAGCGTAGGAAGATAGACCAAATAGTCGTTATGAGTACCTACCTACGTTTATAATTACATGAACCAGATATTACAGAAATAATAAAACTAAACTCACACTGAACGCGAAGACTCCTTCAGTCCTCACTAGCAGGTCTCCAAAAGCGAAGGCTGCACCGTCCACACCATAAGACAGGAATGTCGCTACCTGAGGAAATAAATAGAAGCCATTATTTTGGGCAAAAAAAAATTTCGTCTCACTCGTCTTTTTTTTTTCAGATGGGAAATCATCAAATGGTGCGCTCTGGGCGGAGCGATAGGGAGTGTCAGACTTCATCCATGTTCCTTCTTAGCCCTTTGTGTTCCGGGCCCACGGTATCGCCCTTGCTTCCCCTTCCTGTAGCTGACTCTCCCAGAGGCGCGCGTGGAACACTCCTGCGCCGTCGACACGGCCTTAAGTCATGACACGGACGGGGGGCGAGCTAACCCATAGCTCCCCGTCCACAGGCAAATGGTAACCGCCTAAATCTTAGATCTGCAAGGGTCCGGTTAGGATTCCTGCAGTCCATATACAGGGTGTAAACAGACCCTTCACGAAGCCGTCAACCAAGCATTCTGTACATCAAACTAAGTAACTACGCAAAAAAAAAAAAAACTCAAATCATTTATTTCAATTAGACCATTACGGCACTTTTGAATGTCGAAAATACGAAAAAAGCAAAGCTACAGTCACAGACACAAGGCATAATAACTTGAGAAAGTACTGTAGTTGCCCATTCCCTAACGTAGATCTCTATGGAGAAGAACGGGCAAGAAACTCCATGGACACTCTTTTAAATCAAAATATTGTTACAAAATCTTGGTTACATCATTCATGTTGAGATTATACGTATATGTGAGAACGATGTAGAAAGACGTGCACATTAAGAGCGTCCAGAGTAAAATGATAAATCAAAAATTAAAAAAAAAAAAAAAGTAATTAAAATGAACGAACCGTGGCAGCCAAGAGATGACCAGTCCCAACTGATAGCGCCCGTTCACGAACATGACGCATGTATCGGCACCATTCAACTCGACCATATTTAAGGGAACTAAGTGACCCGACACACCCGCCACCATCAGCGAGACATTTGAGTGAGCATGACATCCTCTCGTAGCCACCAAGGCATATTCAAGTCAATGAAAGATAACTAAATGTAAGTGGCGGCTGAACAGTACAAAGTACTCACACATGTGCTATGCAATTATATAATACTAAAAAATTATTGCTGGGAAACGACTTTTTTTTTGGGATGAAAAATCACGTTTTACGGTAAAACTCACTCGAAACATTGTGTGTGGATCAATGGATGGATTGAATAGTACGGGGGCCGTGGAGGTGTTTAAGGTGGATGCTCTAGGTGAATTTGACCTTGAAAAAGTCATTCCTGCACCTTTGGGGTTTGGTGGAGGGTTGTATTGATGATTTGATGATTGTAATTCTGTAACTACGTACGTGTTACAGCCGCGAATCATATTTTAATAAACATACAACCTGACACTGACCTGCAAATTGCAAAAAACGAGAGAATTGCAAGAAAATTTGAATTTCGCGGGCCACCCTGGAGCATCCACCTTAAGTAAAACTCTTACGTTAAAAACATGTATACAAAAGAAAAAGTTGGAACTTTGACCCCCAATATCTCCGTAACTACTTAGAAGATATGGTCTAGAACAAAAAAATGTTCGCAATGACGGGGAGAACAAATGCCTTTCGGCTTCGTTAAGAGTCTTTATACACCCTATAAGCTCCTCGATGTTTCGAAGATAACGTTGATTCACCTCGGCGATGTTGTTGAAACAGACGTATCTTTCGAAATTTTTGTACCAAAGTGATCGACAGTTGATGACCTCTCAGACGACCGCAAAGTACCGACGCATCATTGTCATTTATCGTCTTGCGTTTAATTTTTACGTTTATTTTTAGTCAGAATCCGGGACTTAAAAAGTCACATGCAATGGTTTTGGGGTCTACCTTATCAGAGAAGCACTGCAGTGCGATCCTTCCAGGTGTCCACCTGATAAATAAGATCCCGAACACGAACTGGATCAGAAGACCTGTGGACACTGACCGCCAGTTCACTCGGCCAGGGTGGGCGGAGAACACGAAACCTGGGGACAAGGGGCTTTGCATAATCAGCCTTCAATATTTGCACTGCTGGCACACACTCATTCTAGCATAGAGGATGGTTTCTGCAAGAACGAGTGTTCGGATCGTTATCCACCACGTGGGCCCAGTGTGGGTTGGTAGAAGTCACATTTTTTTAATGGGACGTGCTAATTTCCTCACGATGTTTATTGTTTGTGTATTAGTATACAATGTATTATTAGGTTAAGGTATTTATGTATGGGTCTTTGTTACCTGAAGTAAATGGATTATTATTATTATTTTCGTTTATTCATCTATACACATATTTTTAACATTTTTAAAAATTTCTTAATAAAACTACATAAAAAAAAACATTTAAAATATAAAAAAAAAACATTATTATTATTATAATACACACGTTCATGTTTTTTTTTGTTTTTGTTTTGTTAACACAGTATACCTATTGGCCCATAAATATACATCTTACAGACTAACATATATGTGATAAATACAAACTATGTTACCACATGTATGTTAGTCTGTAAGATGTATAACTATGGGCCAAAGTTGCCTGAAAAATAAATTTATGTTGTTGTTGTTATGATGGGTTCGTTACAACTTTTTTTCCTTCAGTGTTTGAGTTCTCAAACACTGAAGGAAAAAAAAGTTGTAACGATTTCTTAGTACCGAAAAATTCAAAGACCAACCTGCATTGAAACTGCGGGGTGGTCACACTAGACAAATTGTGGACACCGCTTCGGACACAGACACCGGATTCTGTCAGATAATTTGTACTGAAGAGTCTGAAAGTGTATGGTGTCTGCTGCCAGTCCAAAATCTGTCCGTAAGAGTTTTATCCAACCTTAGCTTCTGACGTGCGTCGTAACATTATTCTTCTATCAGTAAAGGAAGTGATTCCACTCACCTAAAAGCAGAATAATACAGAGCCCAAGCAAAGAGATGAGTCTCTCAGGGTCATGCCTTGCATCCAGGTATAGGAAGAGTGCGATCAGAGCCAGGATAACCAGGCAGACCACCCACCGGAACCACCTGTGAAAGAAAAAAAATGATAAACTCAATTATAACCCTTCATTTTGGATTTGCCGTAGTCGGCTAATTATGACATGATTATTGATTATTGGTGATTTTGACGTTATTGTTAATGATTTTACATTAATGTTAATGATTTTGACATTGTTGTTTATGATTTTGACATTATTAGTAATTATAACCAAAATTTCGCAAATATAGGTACTAACACTAGTGTTTAAGATGTGTATGTATTGCCAACAAATCGGATTTTATGATCTGTTAAATAAATCATTTGATTGATTGATTATGTTTTTGAGTGTAGCTTTTAAAAGGTTTGAAATTCAAACTCCAGGATCCTACTGACCGTCCGTCCGTCTCATGACGACAGGCCGTGTCGACGGCGCGTTCGTGTTCCACGCGCAAGGGCCGATGCCTGCCGGGGCTGCGGGACTGTTCGAAAGAGATACCGTGGCCACGGAACACAAAGGGCGATGAAGGAATATGGATGGGTTTTAGTCAGTAAAAGTCTGACACTCCCTCCTGCTCCGCCCAGAGCGGGAGGAGTCATTTGATGATTACCCAACCGAAAAAAAAAAAGGATCCTACCGAGAAATACCAGATGGACCGATTTAGGAATCTAACCCAGGATTTCATGCTCTGCAGTAGCTGCAACCACTGAACCAACGAGGCAGTCAACAAGTCCGACAGTTTAAGTTATAAGTAATTTAATCGTTTGTTAACATAGGTAGGTACATTTAAATAGTTGTTATAAAAGATTACAAGCGCGCTATGTTATGCCCGAAGGCGTACAAATATTCATAGAGGTCTTTGACATTAAAATTGATAACCTTTAAATATATTAATGGAATGCATAAAGTATAATTGATTCTGACAAAAAAATAAAAACAAAGAATAAATATATATAAATGTCAAAAGTGTAACTTTACTACGTCAAAAATTAAAATAAAGTATAAACAAAATAAAAAAGAAAATAATTATTAAAATAATACAAAATGTCATGTGCAAAAATGTCAAAAATGTTAAATGGAATTGAACTTAAAAGATAATTTTAATGTATTTATTTTACGGTTTATTTAAATAATTACACTACTTTTATAGAAACTATAACTCTAAATAATAATAAAAATATGTACAAGTAACAACCTGTAACCGTTTCAGGGCGTCAAAAAACTCGTCCACATCGCTGTCAACAGGAAAAGTGCCCAGGAGGCTGGCAGCATTGCCACGTTGGATGGCAATGCAATCAGCATTTTTGGCCAATGCAAGCAGCTTTGGCCAAAAAATAGGCCCGCCCTCTGGTCACGTGAAGAGTCGACCAACCGCTTGGCGATTTCTCGAAATACTAGGTGGGCACTCGGACCCCATGGCCCTAGGGTTTCAACCCCAAACGGCTCAAACACATAATTACCAATTAAATTAGTAGTGTGACCGTCGGACTCCTCAGTACTGACTGACTGAGTACCGACTGTGTCGTTCTCGAGTTCGACGCCAAGAACCTCTGATTTTCCGGATTCATGTGCGTATTGTATAATTATCACTTGCTTCGGTGGAGAAAACATCGTGAGGAAACCAGCATGCCTGAGAGATATTTCTCGACGGCATGTTAAGCCAAGTCAGAGGCCCAAGGACGGTATAAAAACTCTGACACCAGGTTAGGCACTAACCACACGATAAATAAAGAAGTTACCGACAGTATAACAATATCGTACTAAAATGTTGAAACTTCAATCATAAATATATTTTTATTATTCTACACCAGTTACATCTACTTCATCTGTATGATCGTCAATTGTTCACAATTCATCAAATGGACAAATGAGTGAAGCCTTTACAGTAGTGATTGTCGGCGAACTTTAAAAAAACATTTAGATCAATTTGTAAAATTACTTGTATGAGTACAGTAATTACTTGAGTTAATCACCCGGTCAACGATTCTCGTTAACGATTGCGTTTGAGGACATAACTACAGAATACTTGTTTTCGTGATGTAATTATGTAGTATTTTTGTAAGAGATCTTCTATTTTCTCTAAATAGTCAATTTGCTCGGCCTGACCGTTTATTTTAAATAGTCAAAAACCCAAGTAGACAATGCTCACTTTCTTGAATTTAGAAAAAGTTACTGTATATTAACTGCAGCGTTAATATGCTTGTCTCACACACACAGGCTAGCAGTATTTTGTTGAACAACAAAACCGACCCGATGCTATAGTTGGTGCCAGTTAAGATGAGAATAGCGGTCATTGCCCTTTCCATAATATCTCTTCGTACGAACAAAAACAAATAAACCATGTCATGTATCGTTTTTCATTACAAAAATTTTTGAAGATCACGATTCAAGATAGATGACTATTCAAGACTGGAACAGTCTTATTTTTGGATTTCAAAGTTAAGAAGTTTAATAAAATGTAGGTGGGTCAATGACCGCTATTCTCATCTTAACTGGCACCAACTATATTAATACGTATTGACTATTTATTCCGTTTTAATTAGTTTTCATGGCAAAAAGTCATACAGGATGTGAAAAGACCCTTCACGAAGCCGACCCGACCTTTTGTGTGAAAAATCGCACTGTCCTCTAATCGCATCTGCTACTCCTACTACTTAATAATTTTCCAATTACACAAAAACCCAAATAAACTAAAAATGTTGACTTCAACGCCATCTAGCGGGAAAATGGCAGGGAGCAGCCTGTATGTTTCACCTTAATTAAGGTAGCGCTAGCGCTCAATGATACGCACTCAAAAACATTGTGATGATGGATGCGTTGAATAGTACAAGGATCATGGTTGAAGGTATTTAAATGTAAAGTAACAAATATTTAAAACTTGTTTATAAAAACTTGTAAGAAAGTTGGAACTTTGATCTTCAATATCTCCGTAACTACAAGGTCCGAGGTATGGTCCAGAAAAATCAAACTAAGTATCGTTATGACGATGATGGGGAGAACAAATGAACCATTAGGCCTCGTCAAAGATGCTTTTTACACCTTCTATAATCACAGGAAAA
Organism: Xestia rhomboidea; assembly: GCA_963853795.1. NCBI lineage: Eukaryota > Metazoa > Arthropoda > Insecta > Lepidoptera > Noctuidae > Xestia > Xestia rhomboidea. Next base: position 3,545,387 of record OY970783.1, read on the forward strand.
AACCTGTTGACTCACTTCAAATTGTGCCAAGTTCGACCCGTAAATGATTCAGCGACTAGACAGACACCGAATGGAATTCACCGATCGGCAGGAGCCGAATGAGAGTTGGATAATTATATTAGTTCAACAGTCTACTCACATCATCGTCCACATCTTCCCGCAGAACGCCTCCACCTTACTCCAGATCACTCTCTGGAACAAGGCACCACAATACCGCTTCACCACCATGAAGTATACGACGAAGAAGTAAATGATGCTGAAGAAGGCGATCAGGCTGCCGAAGCCGTGGCATAGCTCTAAGGGATCAGTACCTGAAGCAAAAGATTTAGAAGAGTATTAGTAGAGCTGTAAAGATATGTAAAAATGCTGGATAGTAGGTACTTCGAGCAAAAAATCGAAAGGAGTGCTACCTATTTTATTTTGAAGGTCTATATGTTGAGGAAAGGGTTTGCAGAGGTGTATCGCACATTTTCTTTTATTCCTTGGTGTTTTAAGTCCCTTGTGGTAAGGGCCTATTAGCCAAGAATCAGGCTCAAGGCAAACATTCGGGCCGCTATCGAAAACAACAATAAGACACTGCCCGAAGTCGAGGCGAGTCGCTATTAACGCTCTCCTGAACTCAAATACAGATCTTGATATGTTTGCGAATGAATGGAAGGTGATACTATCCGAATGTTTGAATTTTTGTGAGAAGAATACATGACTGTGTTAAATAAAGTATATGTTAAATAGTGTAATTGGCTTGGGTCGTTATATTTAATTAAATAAATAAATGATGATTTATGCTAAGCCTTCCCTCAATAATTATGTTAGGGTAGATTTCCAGTCTAGCAGCAGCAAAGCCAGAAGTGACGAAACCAGTGATGACGGAGCAGTCTGTCATCTCTAAATTGATGCCCGACTTGGGAACGGAACCCAAGACTTCATACTCTAGCAGTCGCAAGCAAGTCTGACCAACGAGACAAACAAATATACTCACTATAAGTAAGCCAATAATACAGGCACCCGAAAAAGAACCCTAGCACCAGTCCGTTAAAGACGAACACTGAGACGGTCTTCATGACACTGCGGTTCTCTTTGATGAAGTCGTCCGTTGAGCTGCCCACGCGCATCAGGGAGGTCTCCAGCCAACCGGAGGGCTCGTAGTCTAGGTACTCGTGGGTTATGATCTGAAATAAAGGATGGTATTGGGGTAGTGCAATAAAACTATTCCTAATTCATCTGATACAGCCTGCGTTATCCCAATGCTGGGTAAAGGCTCCTCCCCATGACTGCCAGATCTCTCGATTGAATAAGCTTACTTTTCCATTCTTCCCGTTTTTTCGGACATCATCCATTTCGACTTCATTGGACTCTCCTCGCTGTAAAAAGAAAAAGATTATAGTTAAAAATATAAATTAAAAAACTATACTCTCGAAAAACATATCCACATAAACATATATACTTCAACAACATATCCTTCTGGCGCAGTGGGGTATAAAAGGCGAGTAATAAAGTAATAAGAAAAAATAAGTTCTAATAACTTTAAATAAAAACTAAAAAAGAAAAATCCAGGTTCAGGAAACAGGACATATTGACTGCAACAGTCGGGACCCATATTGGATGTAATGATTTTAGTCTAGATTATTTAATGGGTCCCGACTGCAGACACACACAGGACAAACACACCTGACTGCAGTCAATATGTCCTGTGTCTTGAACCTGGTTTTTTCTTTTCAGCTTTTAGTTATTTTTGACACTTTTAGTTACTTAGATATACCTACCATTTTTAAATCCTCATGATGAGACCTTTATCAAACCGTTCAGGCTGCAGAGTGTGCCAAACATTTGAATTTAGCGCCCAAAATCCGCCATTCTGTTTTTTTATTTTATTTTGATATATGTCCAGTGTCACTCTCACAGTAAATACGAATCTTACGACACCTCTCAAGCTAAAATCCATCGAGCCGTTCAGGCCACAGAGCGTGCCAAACAATTATACATACATACATACTCTCGAAATACATAACCCTCCTTCTGGCGCAGTCGAGTAACAAGTAAAAAATAAATGGATCAAGCAGTGATCATCAATAATCATCACTACTGCCCTTAAAAGCATCATAGAGCTGTTTGCCATCCCTGAGAAAAAGCAAAAATTACTCATGTCATGAAGCTGTCATTTAATTAGCTTATCATTTAATTGGCTTATCAGTTATCTTATAAACCTGGAGATAGCAAAACTGCTTGGCAACAAAAATTTACAGGATGGAAGGGGGACATTGACGTTCCCACATACAAATTGTTCAAGGGCAATTTTTTTAAATATCTGCTGTTTAATACAGAAGTGCAATAAATAATAATAATACCAGCCTATTACTGTCCCACTGCTGGGCAAAGGCCCCTTCTCGTACAGAGAAGGCAAACAATGCTCAAAATATAAAGGGTGTAAAAAGACTCTTCTCCCTATCATTGCGATCATTTTTTTGTTCTACGGAGGTACGGTTACGGAGATAATGGAGGTCAAAGTTCCAACTTTTTCACATTTTTTTATTTAATACATGTTTTTAATGTAAGAACTTTACTTTAAAAACCTCCACGACCCCCACACTATTCAATCCATTCACCAGCACAATGTTTGAGTGATGCGTTACATTGAGTTTTACCGTAAAACGTGATTATTCACCCTAAAAAAAAGTCATTTCCCAGCAATAATTTTTGCATAGAGTTACTTAGTTTGGTGTACAGTCGTGGTCTTTTCCGCCTGATCAGTTAATTTTTTTTCGCTTAAATCATGCGGAGGCGCCGAGCCACGCCCCCTTAAAGTTTAGGCCTATTAGGGAAGCGTCAACTTTGGCGCGCAAAATAACAAATAACTCTCGTTTGGCGTGTGTTGTCAGTGCGCTCGGCCTTAAATTAAAAATTAAAGGGGTCTCCCCTACTATGATGTTACGGAACACTTCATGCGCGAGTCCGACTAGCACTAGATCGGTTTTTTTTTAATTACCGATGAAATAAAGCGTATAAAAAACCTCTTAACGAAGCCTAAAGGCACTTGTTCTCCCCGTCATTGCGATCATTTTTTTGTTCTACTACTTGGGGACCTTCTAGTTACGGAGATATTGGGGGTCAAAGTTGCAACTTTTTGACAAGTTTTTTTTTAAAATACAAGTTTTGAATGTAAGATTTTTACTTTAAACACCTCCACGGTCCTGGTACTATTCAATCCATCCAGTAGCACAATGTTTTGAGTGCGTTACATTGAGTTCTACCTAAACATGATTTTTCACCCTAAAAAAAGTCGTTTCCCAGCAATAATTTTTGCGTAAAGTTACTTAGTTTGATATGTATAGAATGCTTGGTTGACGGCTTCGCGATGAGGATGCTTACACCTTGTATTTCTATGATGAATAGAATACATTCCATGGGAATGATGTACTGAATAATTGCTAACCGTTTGTACGTTGATGTTCCTTCCATCGCGTAAGTATATAATAAACGGTATATTATAGAGCTAGCTACCCTGCTACCTACTAAACGTTTCGAAATTGCTGATTGTAACTATCCAAATGCAATTAACGGTTAATCTTAAGAATTTATAACAAATCTGTAGGTAGGTACCTAATTACTTATTTGTAAGAGTGGTTGTCAAACTTTCGGGCAACTGACTACCTTTCAAAGATCAGTAAAAATGACAACCGGGACCAACGGCTTAACGTGCTTTCCGAGGCACGGAGGAAACTCGGTATGTAGTAGGTGGTCACCCATCAACGGCCCAATCTTGGCGCGGATTAACCTGAAGATCGCTAGAGCGGCTGCCGTTGCTATTTCGAATATGGTAACCTTGAAATTGACACAGTTTCGTAATACTTAGTTCCTTTTTTTACCAAATTGTTATGCAAACACACTTAAGTACCTAAATAATTAACATTCTAAAACATTGGAGCAATGAAAGCCTTTAATTGGAATGTATTTTCTTCTCTTTCAATTTACCTTTATAGTTTTATAGCCACACTGCAATAATAAAACTGTTACATTAACAGCTACATAGGAAAGTACAAACTCGAATGAAATATGTCTATTTTACTGTTTTAATAGTTCTTTTTGTTATTTAAATAAGTATCACGTTATTCGTTGGTCAATATGTTCAGCTTGTTGTTTTATAATAATATACAACATGCCGATGGCTGTCAACAATGATTTAGTCATTGTGTACCTATCTAGCAAACACATGTGTATCTAGCAAATTATGAACTTTCTGTAGAATCAGTGACCAGCTTATACTGGTTTTGTTACCACTAAAGTATGGCCTACCGTACACATAGTGCATGAATTATTTCCAAAATGTGTAAACAAATATGTTTTTGAGAAAACAACTGTAAATGCCACGCATAAAGTTCAGTTTGCGCTGCAACTTCAAACATTTTCAATAATCGATGTTGAGTAGTTACTAGTTTGACTAAAACCGTATTCATATTTGTTTTCAACAACTGTTGATAACTATTGCAAGTGGAAGGGGGAAGGGGAATATAAATTCAATGCAATTTTTCTTTGTGTCGATAGCATGACTTAATTTTATTAATCTCAAACTTATCCGGCTCGAAGGACCTGCAACGTACTTCGAGCCGGATAAGTCGCCGTCGCCGTCTGTTGAAAACCTTGCATCCAATTCCTGTTACTGAGCCTCGACGCTATCATTCCGTCCGTCCATCCGTCTGTCTGTCAGTGGGTCTCATGATCCGTAAGAAGTAGACAGTTGAAATTTTCACAGAATGTGTATTTCTGTTGCCGCTATCAATAATAAAAATAAATTAAAATTAATGGGGCTCTTCTACTAGATCGGTACGGAACCCTTCATGCGCCAGTCCCACTCGCACTTGACCGGCTTTTAAGGTAACATTCGATTTCTATCAAACACAAGTTGCTATAACTAAATTTAGTTAAACCCTTGATCCCGGCTGTCATTCATGGATCTTTGACAGTCGTTACGTCAGTGGCCCGAAAGTCTGACAACCAGTCTTACCAAGGGGGAATCGTATTACCCAGTACTAACTGGGTTGTGTAGGTCAGATAGGCAGTCATTCCATTTAAAATATTGGTATTCAGCTGCGTCCGGTTAGACTGGAAGCCGACCCCAACATAGTTGGGAAAAGGCTAGGCAGACGATGATGAAAAAAACAAATTATTGTAACAAAATGCTTCATATATACAATGAATTGTGTTTGGAGCGTCCTTTTATTCAAACAAAGCCTGTGTTAGGAAAATCCAAAATGATGATGATGATGATAATTTAAACTTAAAATGTGTGCACTCTAAAATCAATGCTCTTTAGTCATAATTAAGCCTTGCATATGAAAATTAAACATTACAGGTAATATTACTTTACTTTGTTGTAGATTCCAGCCTTAAAATATTTAGTAAAACTTTATCTGTACTGTTTATGAATGAATTACTCTTTTTAATTTTAATTTTCTATTTCTTCGTAACAAAATTTATTTCCCATTTTCCTAATCGTTTGTACACCTAGACTTAAGTTAGCAACTAAGCGGTACTCTGGCGTCTTTGTTGTCAATGTTGTGTTTACCTGTAATCTTAATATATATAAATCTCGTGTCACAATGTTTGTCCTCAATGGACTCCTAAACCACTTAACCGATTATAATAAAATTCGCACACCATGTGCAGTTCGATCCAACTTGAGAGATAGGATAGTTTAAATCTCAAATTATAGTCGCAATTTTAATTTATTGCTAATTATTTGTCTGTTATTATTTGACAGTCACAATTATCTGTTAACTCCAAATGATTCTAACAGATGTCGATACCTTTCGACTGGGTTGAGTAAGTAATCAATAGATGGCGCTGCTATGGTAATTTAGATTATATCAGATTATATTCATCTATTTGGTGGACTAAAGGATTTACAATAAAACAAAAAAAAAAAAATACCAAACCCGTGCGAAGCCGGGACGGGCCGCTAGTTGGCATATATATTAGAAGATTACCGTATGATTAAGTTTAATGTATATGTATGTATGTGCTGTGGGTGAACCTTAAGTAAATAATTAAATGAATAAGGCTAGGCTTTTCCTTTCTTTCTTTTACTTTCGATTTTACCATTGCCACTGCAAGAAAAAATGACTTATCATTATCATTCTCCTGTCATTATCCCAATTTATTTCTTCTTCTATACCTCTTTATTACTTGTCATCTAAACAGTCACAGACTTTCCAGCCGTATTATCATCCTTCAAACAGTCCATCCATCGTTCCTTTGGTCTTCCTCTACTCTTATACCCATCCACATTCATACTCAAAACTTCTCTTACGACATCTTCCTCATTCCTTCGCCTCCAAGACGTCTTATCATTATTAGAAATAAGTAATGGAAATACCTTTAATACAATATAAACCTTTAAAGTTTTAATTAAAATTACACCACACGTCAATGAAAGTGTTTCCCGTATTTTTCATTATCGCACTACGATTAGGTTCAACATGCAATGTATTTCACACACGTGCGTTTGTTTCATTTACCAACACGTGTGCAGGAAAAAAAATCCACAGATAACCTATAGATTTAAGCGTCTTTACGGCATAAATATTTTTTGAATATTTAAACTGTGTTTATAAATACAATATCATGGATAAACATGATTATTAAAAACTAATATTTAAGACAAATTAACATTTATTTGTGTTCTAAATTCAAAAACGTCGTTTGATATACGTGGACATTTGTTATTGCAGTTCTCGGCTCAATAACACATTCGCCTTAATTCCGCCTCGAATGCGAAAACAAAATTTCTCCACTTTGTATCAAAATGTACTATTTTATCACTTTGTTTTTGTTGATAAATTAGAAAAATAGAGCTGATAGGTAGCATTTAATCGTTTAACTTCAAATCTTATCTTGTGTTGTAAAATGACTGTTTTGATTGTGAAAGTGGCTTGATTCCTTGTAAGTAGATCAAAAGTAAATTACCTAATCGATTATTATAATCTGAACGATAATATCTCTAAATAACTTAAATAATTGAGGGACTTAGCGAAAACCATAAAACTGACTAATAACAGAATTTTCTAAATCCTACTGAGATTACGGGGAAATAGAAACACAAAACCTCTCCTGACATCTCCTGAGGTTGCCCCCGAAACACGTGTCGAGTATAGGTTTGGGTGTATGGCATGCTAATTATACAGGGTGTAAACTGACTCATTACGAAGCCGTCAACCAAGCATTCTGTACATCAAACTAAGTAACTCTACGCAAAACTTATTGCTGGGAAACGACTTCTTTTTTTTGGGATGAAAAATCATATTCTGTGGTAGAACTCAATGTAACGCACTCAAAACATTGTGCTGGTGGATGGATTGAATAGGACGGGGGTCGTGGAGGTGTTTAAAGTAAACATCTTACATTAAAAACTTCTATAAAAAACTTGGAAAGAGATAGTACTTTGACCCCCAATATCTCCGTAGCTAGAAGGTTCCCAGGTATGGTGTAGATCTGTTAAAGAAATGGCGTGCCATAGCTTAGGGGTAAGTTCAGTGCCGGGGCTGCGGGACTATTCGAAAGAGATACCGTGGCCCCGGAACACAAAGGGCGATGAAGGAACATGGATGGGTTTTAGTCAGTAAAAGTCTGACACTCCCTCCTGCTCAGCCCAGAGCGGGAGAAGTCATTTGATGATTTCCCATCCGAAAAAAAAAAAAAAAAAAAGGGGTAAGTTCAGTATCGATAAAGGAACCCAGGAAAAAAAAATAAAAACAAAAAAATATTGCAAGACCAACCTAATTTAGTACTTATCATAGCAATCGTTTAGAATTTATTTTATTTGTTCAAATGCTTTAATTACTTACCTACTACCGAACGCGTTGTTATTTTGTCCTTTAGTAATTAAAGCATTTAAATAAATAAAATAATTTTAATCCTAAACGATTACTATTTTAAGGTAGTAGGTACTAAATTAGGTTGATCTTGCAATATTTTTTTGTTTGTATTTTTTTACTATTTAATTATTTTTTTTCCAGGGTTCCTTTATCGATACTAAACCTAGCCCTAAGCTATGGCACGCAATTTCTTTGAAACCCTATAAAGTGCGTGTAATGCTCTTCTTATAAGTGATGATGTGTAATATAAATGAAATAGTGTACCTACTCATTGTTAAAGAGCCAAATTAAATAAATAAATAAATTTAATAACACTCACCGAGTCAGACAGCTTAGCTTCGGGATCAGAATTATCCATTTTAAAATAGTTTTAATAAATATTGACTAGAACTAATATCACTTTTCACTGTTGTAATAAATTAATATAATTGTTAAATTGTTAAACTGTCTGTTTATAAGTGAACGAAGTCTCTGTGTGTCGATGAGAAGTATTTTAACTTGGTGTGCACCATTTTATCTGTAAAGAGAGAAAAATAGAGTTAGAAGATGTAGAAGAAGTAGATGTAGGTTCAGGGTTAAAATAAATTAGCCAGTGCATAAAACAAAAAGAGTGGTCTGTAATTACTTGAACTTAGAGGGTGTCCATTAATTATGTATGTCGATTTTGACGATTTTTCAAACCCCCCTTGGTGAGAGCGTAAGATTTGACATTTCCTTTTTAATATAAGTAGGTACCCTGATTTCCTATCGTTTTTATAACGCAATTGAGTACAGTGAAAAAGAAAATAAATGTGTTGCAGCGACAGCGAACTCAAGTAAAATGGGACAAAGGTAGAAACATGATGACAATGATAGGCAGACGAAGAAATAATTTGTTTAATAATTTGTTTTTTTTTTCATTTGTTTTGTTTGTTTTGCATTTGTTTTGTTAGCTTGTTATCAAACTGACACACTACGCTCGCAATTGGCGTTATGTGCATGTTTAATGTAATACATACCTATCATACAGTACCGTGGCTGAATAATAACAGCCGCTCGGATCAATTTTCAGGCTAAGGCTAGGTTGATTTGTGGATGGGTGACCACCTATTACGTACCTAGTTACCGAGTTGTCGTGATTGACGTGCCTCGGAGAGCACATTAAACCGTTGGTCCCGGCTGTCATTTGTAGATCTTTGACATTCGTTACAGGTAGTCAGTGGCCCGAAAGTGACAACCAGTCTTACCAAGGGGTATCGTATTACCCGGTACTAACTGGGTTGTGGAGGTCAGATAGGTAGTCGCTCATTGTAAATTACTGGTATTCAGCTGCACCCGGTTAGACTGGAAGCCGACCCCAACATAGTTGGGAAAAGGCTGGGCAGATGATGATGGCAGTTGTATTAAATCTCTATGAAAGTTCAAACAATAACAGTTATGATTCTTTATTGTAAACAAAGTGTACAGTATTTTGAAAATGTTAAAGCTGTAGGCCAAAATAACCACGATGTGGAGCCCTGACACAGCCAGAAGACGACGCGGTAGACCTCACAGCAGATGGCGGGAGGAGCTGTACAGAACCAACGAAAAGTGGTCCACATTGGACCTGGATCGAACAGTGACATTAAGTAGGATCTAATTAATAATTTAATAAAAGAGGAATTTTTTTAACTGATCCGGCGGAAAAACTCACGACTGTATATACGTATATACAGTCGTAGGTTTTTCCGCCTGATCAGTTAATAAAATTTTCACTTAAATCATGCGGGGGCGCCAAGCCACGCCCCCTTAAAGTTTAGGCCTATTCTGAAAGCGTCAACTTTGTCGCGCAAAATAACAATAACTCTCGTTTGGCGTGCGTCGTCAGTGCGGTATTTTTTATATTTTATTCATTACAAAGTCAACGGGGCGGGGCTAGAGAGCGTTTCTATGTTGTAAGTGCAAGCAAAAATTAGCTTCGTGGTGATCAGGCGGGAGTGTCCTCGATAGTACATATGAGTGAAACAACAATAAACTCAAGTGATTATGTCCGTCGACTCTGTCGCACACAATGGTTGAAGCTATTATTTGGTTTCCTGATTTCGTTCGCATGTTTATCGACCGATACTAACTATTCATACGATAGTACCTACTGAATACATGGTAACGGTTTTAGTGTCTTTTCCACTTTTATAAAACTTTGCGTTAAAGTAAACAAGATAAAAACTGAATTACTTATGTCACTGAAACCCACAGGTAGTTCTAATCTTGCAAACTAATCACTATTTTCAAACACTCTTTTTAATTTCACAAACACCGCGCGCCGTACGTACGCTACACCTTCCGTTGTTTAAAAAACAATTATTACCATTATGCCTATTACAACCATATCCTCACGTCCCGGCCGCCACGGGAGACGCCCCGGGCGTCGGGGGCCACGTGGCCTACAGTTATTGCAAATACCTAATTGTACCTCTGACAGCAGCAAACTAAAAGCAACCTGACGACTCGAATGGCGCAGCGGTAGTGAAGCTGCCTTACGTTCTTAGGGTCCCAGGTTCGAATCCCGGTACGAGCAAATGTTTGTGTGATGAGCATGGACATTTGTTTCCGAGTCATGGGTGTTTATATGTATAATAAGTATGTATTTACAAACAAAAAGTATCTATGTAGTATATCAACTATCTGGTGTCCACGACACAAGCCCCGTTGCTTACTGTGGCACTAGATGGCGCTGTGTGTAATGTCCAGCGATATTTATTTATTTATTTATTTAACCTTTTAGGAATATAAAGATCACTCTGACTATTTCAAAACTGTTTAAGTAATCAGGTTCTAGCAGATAATATTAAAACAAGTCTCCATTATTAATCCGTGTAAATTCAATTGACCAGTGACGTCTAAGCATGGCTTCATTGACACTCTGGTGTTGCCATCACATACAGTAATAGTGATCACTATAATGCACATTCCAAACAAAAACGCTTAGTGGACACTTCCCGTGATCAAAAGGCTGGCTTTTACCTTGGCCAAAAATAGAATAGATAGAAAGTAGCAAGGATAAAGGCTCACACACAGGCGTATTTTTGCGTTTTTGCGTCCCAATACCAAATGTTCTAAAAACTCATATCGCAATATCGCATTTTGTATTGGGAATTTGGGGCGCAGAAACGCGAAAACGCAGACACGCAAAAAAGCGCTTGTGTGGTGGGAGGCTTAAACGTTGTCATACGAGATTAGTCGGAACAAACAGACAGACAGACAGACCGACACACAGACAAAAAAATAATGTTTTTTTTTGTGTTATAAGTAGGTACCGTATAGGTCAGAAAAATCTGTTATTCTGACATTACAAACGGACACTTCAATTTTACTTATTCGACTTCAAAAAAAGGAGGAGGTTTTTATGTACATTTGTATGTATGTACCTATAAATGTCAGCTCTATAAGTCATAGAAACCTCTTTGTTACTTAGGGAGAAGTGTAAATGATAGGTACATACCGTTTGCTATCTGGACACACACTGCATTTGTTTTGTGACTATTGTGATATCACTAGAGAATCTCGAGATATCAGTGAATATTAAATAAGATAACGTGCTGTGTACCTAAATGCCGACTCATTAGATCTACCTACCTATGTTAATTTGTAGGTTTTATTGTAGAAGATAAGATTTACATAAGTACCGGAAAAGCGTTATCATAAGTATTATTAACAAGGGCATCATCTGCCTAGCCTTTTCCTAACTATGTTGGGGCCGGCTTCCAGTCTAACCGGATGCAGCTGAATACCAGTATTTTACATGGAGCGACTGCCTATCTGATCTCCACAACCCAGTTAGTACCGGGTAATACGATACCCCTTAGTAAAACTGGTTGTCAGACTTTCGGCCATACTGCTACCTGTAACGACTATCAAAATCTACAAAATGACAGCCGGGACGAACGGCTTAACGTGCTTTCCGACGCACAAAGGGAACTCGGCATGTAAAATGTAATGGATGGTCACCTTATAAATGGTCACCTCGGACCGATCTCGACAAACGTTGCTTAAGGTGGATGCTCCAGGGTAGCCCGCGAAATTAAAATTTTCTTACGTTTTTTGCAATTTGCAGGTCAGTGTCAGGTTGTATATATATTGATTAAAATATATATGATTCGCGGCTGTAACACGTATGTAGTCATAGAATTATAGTCATCAAAATCATCAATACAACCCTCCAAGCGCATAAAGGTGCAGGAATGACTTTGACCTTGAAAAAGTTATTCCTGCACCTTTATGAGCTTGGAGGGTTGTATAGCATCCACCTTAACCCCGAAGATCAACTCGTGTGGCTGTTTTTATTAAGCCAGGAGCCCCACAACCTGCTGTATCAGGTAAAAACAGGAAATTCAGTATTTCAAAAGATAGTGTTTTACTCGCTACTTCGCCCGCGTGGATTTCGGTACTTTAAAAAAAATATCTATTTCTGAAATTTTTGTCTGTCTGTCTGTTTGTTCCGGCTAATCTTCGAAATGGCTAGACCGATTTTGACGGGAGTATTACTGGCTGATAGCCCATGTTAAAAGGAGTAACTAAGGCTATTTCTGTTTTTAAAAAACTATTAAGGTTCCGTGAAAAAAAAAAACACTTTGAAATGGTTAACAAAATCTGATTCAATTAGGGATGTAATATTTTTATAATAATTTCACGCGGACAAAGGTCGCGTGCAACAGCTAGTTTGAAATATAAATAAATTTCTTTCGTCTTTCGTCTAGATTTCATAGAAAAAAGTCCTTTAATTAATATCGGTTCAGTTGCAGCAAGGCAGCAACACAATAAATTCATTAAATTTAATAAATGTCTATAAGACAGGGTTGGACACAGAATGTTGGCCATTGTAAATGTTTGAAAAAGTTGTAGCTGTGTCCACCCGGGGTGGACAGCGGGAATAAAAAGTAGCAAAGTTGGTTGTACACTGTTCTAAAGACAAAAGTTTTACAGAATTTCGTTTCATATAATTTTTTTCTTATATTATCGTTTCACAGAATAACCAACACGTAGAATATTTACTTGGAAAAAATTTAAATCATAGATTTTTGTTTCAAATAAAATAGAATGTTTCGATATTCTTATCATAGAATAACAAATTCAAATATTCTTACCAAGAAAAACATTTTATCGAGTGAGTTACTAAATGTTTCAATTATTCATACACGCAGAACTGAAATCTGTAGCAATTATTATTAAAACACACTTGCACACCTTTTTTTTTTTTCGGATGGGATATCATCAAATGACTCCTCCCGCTCTGGGCGGAGCAGGAGGGAGTGTCAGACTTTTACTGACTAAAACTCATCCATGTTCCTTCATCGCCCTTTGTATTCCGGGGCCACGGTATCTCTTTCGAATAGTCCCGCAGCCCCGGCAGGCTTCGGCCCTTGCCTGGCTGGACCCCTTCCTTATTGCTGACTCTCTTTGAGGCGCGCGTGGAACACGAACGCGCCGTCGACACGGCCTGTCGTCATGAGACGGATGGACGGCGAGCTAGCCCATAGCTCCACGTCCACAGGCCCGCGCCTACGGTGGCCAGAAGCCACCACGTGGCCCCCGACGCCCGGGGCGTCTCCCGCGGCGGTCGGGACGTGAGGATCTCTCTCTCTCACGTTCCGCCACCTCCTTCGCTAGCATGACTGCTTCGCAGAAGGAGGTGACGGCGTCCCATTCCGTCTCGCTTGGACCAGGGCCGGAAGCGAGAGGTCGCCGCCGCCGATCGCCACCTCGAGGACAAGGCGGTGCTCCGCCGAAGCGGGCCACACCTCCACAGTGTGCTCCACCGTGGCCTCCGGTCGATCCTCACAATGGAAACACCCGGGCGTCTCCTCCCGCCCGATTTGGTGCAGGAACTTACCGAAACATCCGTGTCCGGTAAAAACCTGCGTCATGCGGAAGGTGAGGACGCCGTGGCGTCCCTCCAGCCACTTCTCAAAGGGACTTACCGCCACTATTGTGGCGTGCCCTACACTTGCACACCTTAAGAATATAATCTTACTTGTCTATTTTATAATTGAGAGCACTACATATACATATACAAGCGTACATATATGTATAAGCATAAGCGTAGTATAGTTATATGAAAGCGGTTTATAATTGTTGGAGAGTCCTAATTTTGTTATTGCAACCAATTTCGATGTAGCGCTCGCCGGTCGTTGACGCGGCACCGTTCGCTCCGCTCGCTCGGCTCGCGCGTAGTTGCTCACAGTTCTAATCTAACCTAACCTATTTGGTCGGAGTGCTAAGCGGGGCTCCTCTTTCTGTCTGCAGAGTTTAAAGTAACCTAACACGAAGGGTATAATATTTTCGTTGCAATAAAACAACACCCAAGAATCACTTAGTATTCGTTAAAAATTATTCTATTGAATGATAAGTTTGTTAAATAAAAAAATGGGATTTTAAAATTTATTGAATTGTGTTTCTGTAAAACATAGTTTTATTTAAGATAGAAAACAATAAAATTGGAAATAAAAATAATGTAAATCTTGTACCAAACATTATTGAAACATTTTCTGCGTAAGTAATTAATATCTATGAAATTTCTGTCTGCGAAATAAGGTGACACCAACAAACAAAGTTACTTTCGAAGTAACGTTCCAAAACCCTTGGGGGTCAGCCCATTATTTAAGTACCTAATTAATGACTTAAAGTATTAACTTTTACAATTAAAATACGTAGGTTCTTATTCTTTCGATATGAACACGCATATTAAATTGATAACCAATCAGAAAACCGTGTATCGAATCGACAATTAATCGAGTTTTTATCGAATATTTTAAATGTTTGATAAAATTGTAATCTGGATTTAAGTTCTGTTTTATTATTTCCCTTTATAAATTACCTGCTTTAGCATTTAGTTTAGGTAAGTTGGTATCTAAACAAACTACCTACTAAAGCAGGTAATTTATAAACTTATGTAGGTACCTACTTGTAGAGTTGCAGGCCAAAATAAAACTTGTATTGAAAGAAAGAATGAAATTATATAAATAGAAAATGGCTTTACAGAGTTATAATCAATACACTTATGTATTGATTATAACTCTATAAAGCCATTTTCTATTTATATAATTTTTGACGTGATCTTCTAAATCGATAAACAGCGGTTGCACGCACGGAAAAGTGTCACGAATCCAGCGATCAAAGGCAAGCCAAAACCCCTGGACCTAGACAATTTGCACAGTGGTTCCCTTTATAATGTAGACAAGGAAAATGGAATATTTTTTTGAAATTCAACCCCTAAGGAAGTTAATTAGGGGATGAAAGTCCGCCAGTTTTAAAATTAGGATCTTAAAATTTTCTGCTTAGGCTGACGATTGAAAATTAATTTATACGTGTCTCAGCGTTTTTGATAATTTCACCCCCAAAGGGTTAAAAAAGGGATGAAAGTTTGTAAGTCCGTCAGTTTTTAAGTTAGGATCTTAAAATTTTGTGCTTAGGCTGACGATTAAATTAAATTAAAACAAAAGAAAAAAAAAACTTGAATTTATTAAAAAAAATAAAAGCTGGCAATCCGACGGTCACACCACTAGCACAGCACTAGGCCAGGTATCACTGCTTCCCTTTCCTTTCTGATGCTGAATATAGGTACCTGCTGTACATTGAGCTATTACTTCTACGTATAGAGAAGACAGTTCGAACAAAATCTGTGCAACAAGCGCGGCAGAATGTGGGGCGGCGTCGTATCTATACGTATTAGTAATATAATAGCTCAATGCTGCAGTAAAATCCTCTGCAATGGGCCAACATTTAAGGTGGATGCTCCAGGGTAGCCCGCGAAATTCAAATTTTCTTAAGTTTTTTGCCATTTTCAGACCAGTGCTAGGTTGTAGGTTGATTAAAATATTGTTTGCGACTGTAAGACGTATGTAGTTACAGAATTATAATCATCAAAATCATCAATACAACCCTCCGAGTTCATAAAGGTCGAGGAATGATTTTGACCTTGAAAAAGTCGTTCCTCGACTTTCTAATAATTAATAATTCTACTAATTCTGTAACTACATACGTCTTACAGTCGCGAACAATATTTTAATCAACATACAACCTAGCACTAGTCTGCAAATTGCAAAAAACGTACTTAAGAAAATTTGAACTTCGCGGGCTACCCTGGAGCATCCACCTTAATAGCGAAAATAACAGACAAACTGCCACGTGCTGCAATACACGCGGTCGCGATCACACGCTGCCGTTATCATAATCATAAATAATCATTTATGAGTCACATACCTACTGTATACAATAAATACCATCACGTGAATACGTTAGCCCCTGTGCGAAACTCACTTGTTCTGGAAGGTAGTATTTTATATTGGACAACAAAGCCGTTTCGAAACAATTATTTACTATAGTCGGCTTTCATTCTTTCAGCTCGTGGCTAAATAATAACAACCACTCGGATAGATCTTCAGGTTAAGCCACGCTTGCCTGGGTTGGTTGGTGGATGGGTGACCACCCATTACAGAACGAGTTTCCTCCGTGCTTCGGAAAGCACGTTAAGCCGTTGGTCCCGGCTGTCAATTGTAGATCATTGACAGTCGTTATTGGTACACACACCACGGGATCATCAAAAATAACAAATTCGTAGCAGACGACCGACTGCAAGAACTCACTGCAACGACAACACAAAACTTCGAAACTCAAAAAACTGACTCCAACTTCCAATTTATTCGCAAAAAAACAGCATTCCCAACGAAAGCACTAACCTTATATTTAAAATGCGAACACGACACCGATCACCCACGGACAAACACGAGTGAAAGCACATTTCGTCAGTTCGTCACCCAAGATATTGGCATCACTCTATTATTTCAAAATATGCAAAGTATCAAGAATAAACTACACTTATTAGAAGCATTTCTCAATGAAAACAACAGAAACTACCAGGCACTTTGCTGGTCGAAAACTTGGCTAACACAAGGTAAGAAATAAATAAATTAACATCAATATAAATCCTCGCTGCGTCATACAGAAATGAATTTGCATTTTTTTGATTAATGTTCTTAATGGAAAGGTTCTTGACCTAAAGTTTTTGAGTATTCCCTTAATTATAGTACCCATGCGAATATTTCCAACGTCATTTTGTCCCAAAAAGTGGTCAAACTCCTTACAAGCGGTCAATGGCTTTAGCGGCTTCATATCTTTGCTTCTACTTCAACCTGACGAAAGCAGAGCACGGAAAAGAAGCGAATAAAATCGTAGTTTCATGAAATTTATTACAAAATTATTTTCGCTCTATTCTTTTATAACTTCGAAAGCTGCTCCATAACAACCTTGCCTGCGGCTTGGGTGTGAATTACGCCTCGGCTACAATAAAAAAGTTTCCCCAGGTGTATCAAAATGTACTAAAAATTTACTGACAGAAGAAGAAATGAGTAGTTTGGAGTTTTCTAAGTAAATTAAATCTTATCGGTCACACGGCTTGCTATAATTCATAATTTAATAATATTATCTTATCAAATCATCGTCCTGCAAAAATGTTATGATTTAAAACATTAAATAAGTACCAACGGAACGCTGTGATCGTTACATATTTGTCCCTATGCATCAATAATAAAACTATTGTGCCTACAGTCCGTTCACAGATAGTTTCTCTACACCTCTTGAATGTCATTGTAAAATACGTGACAAGCAAGCGCGTACCCTATAAAACTCGTGCCACGAAAGATGAGACCTGTCACACCACTTGTATACGAGATAATTGTGTAACGAAATACTTCTTTTGACATATAGATGTACACGTCGTAAGCCATCTTCCTACTTCGTCTTCTTAATGTTTTACCTCGAGGCATAATCAAGATTTCACAAAGTTTCACTCGTTTCAAGTGGTGCGACAGGTGGCCTACCATGAAGTCTTAAAGCAGGATTGTTTTAATCATAGACTTAGTATAATTTATAGTATCCGTATAGACGAACTGACAGCTCGATAAAGCGTGACTTGAGCGTGACCAATTTTGATTTGTCAGTGTGGGTTGGTTAGTGATGTACCTTTTATTTTGGATGACTATCGATAAGTGATTTATTTTAGACAAAGTTAAGACAAATTATACAAAACAATTAGTTTATGTATTTGTTGAAAGTTAATTAACCTTTTCCTGACAAAATGGTTCAGATATTAGACGGTAAACGTAACCTAACATTTATTTTCATAGTTAAGTCAGTTCAGTCATTCAAGATAAAATATCGATAAATTTGAGTCAATGCCTAGCGTACATGTAAAAATAGATTGATGAAAAATCTATCCACCAAAATCATGTAATTTATCAACAAATGGACTTTTAGCTATACAAAATATGAGAGTAAACTAAAGCATTGGTATTATTTAACATTTTGTACAGGATAAAAGACAAATTTTAACCAAAAATAAACGCATCCTATCAGTGATGACTTCCTGAATATTTGCCTGTGAAATGTGCAATTTTCAGGATTATTTCTATGATTAACACTACATTCACTCACAGAACAAGTAACCATTGTTGAATACAATTGTATTTACTGAAAATAAACCACGATGTACGCTAAAAATCCAAAATACTGAGGATTTGATTCCCCGTGTGAAGACTTGTGCCGACCTGTCATTCAAAACCGGTCACGGTGAAATTGGAATCACTATCCTTTTCTATCTTGCTATATTTCCGTAAGGGATTTTCTTCTCCCTCGCACGCTTTGTTAGTCTATATTACATTAAAACAATCCTGCTTTAAGACGTCATGGTAACCTCCCTGGTCTCATCTCGTTACGTGCGGTTACGTTAAGTTGGCACGTTAAAATTAAGTCCGTGTTTTTTATTCCGTTCACCGGTAAAATGTCCAAGTTTAACGTTGAAACGGCGTTCAGTGATTTATTAAAGAAAGTGGCAGCGTTGACGGTGCAAATCACGACTCAAACAGCTGTGATTGAGTCTCAAAACAAGAAATTAGACGATCAACAGCAAAAGATAGAAAATTATGTCGTCACCATGACCGAACAGTCGAGGGTACTTGCAGTCTTATCCAACAAAATTGAGAAGCTTGAAGTTCAAATGTCTATGAATACATCGAAGAGTGAGATGGATAAACTTAGCGTAATACCAGCTACGCAGCGGGTGAGCGAGACAAGTGTTGCGACTGATGCTAAAGAACCGCAAAGAAAGGAGACGGAACGTGCGCGCCGTGCGACAGAGCGAGCTAAGAATAAGGCTGGTTTTCTGTGGTATGGATACCACAGAAAACCAGCAAGTGTTTATTGGAAACTCCTGAGGTTGCTTTGGAGAAAGACTTCTCATCTTAAGAATGGAATGTAGTCAATAACAAAAGTAAGGCAAAGAAAGTTGTTGATAATGCCATAAAAAAAGGAGGAAATGCGCAAATTACTGCAATTCAAGCAATTCAGAGGAAAAAGTTTTTACATGTATGGTCATTACATCCAGACATGTCTGAGAAGGCAATGATTTGT
Organism: Xestia rhomboidea; assembly: GCA_963853795.1. Classification (NCBI taxonomy): domain Eukaryota; kingdom Metazoa; phylum Arthropoda; class Insecta; order Lepidoptera; family Noctuidae; genus Xestia; species Xestia rhomboidea. The sequence continues at coordinate 3,564,676 of OY970783.1, forward strand.
TAGCTTAAGGACAGATTCTCTTCACGCCAGATTCGCGTTAGGACAGATTCGCATTAGGACAGATTCGCTTAAAGACAGAATATGTACAGACCGCAACATAAAGTTCCTTTGTTCGCATATGGACAGATTCGCTTTACGCCAGATTATTACACATAATCTGCGAACTGCCACGGAAGGGGTTTGAATCCATAATACATGCTCTGCCTAGTTTGAGACTAGATAATTGGTATTTAAAGTGTCTGACATATTTATTTATAATTTTAATATGGATTACTGGTTAGGTATAATATTTCCTGTTTCCAATAATTTCTTGTAAATTGATATACAAACTCCAACATTCAACTAATTACTGGCTGCTTATTACATAAATGACAAATGTCAAATCCTGACACGGTTTCAATGGTTTTGTTTAATCTCAGTTTATTTAGCAAAATTATTTTTGGTGAGCAATAAGTTTCTTTAAAACCATGGAGAGAGCTGAAACAAGCAGCGAAGTGTCGGACGTGAAATTTATAACCAGTAAAAAAGGAGGTAAAGTATCACTTCATGGTGGGCACAGATACAATTTTGTGCAGAATAATCTATCAGGAACTTCGAATTGGCGATGCTATAACAGGAAAATTTGTACCACGTCGATAACAATTGACAAAAATAACAAAATAGTAAAGGAAGCCAATCACGCATGTTCTCCTAATATGGCCCGTAATTTAATTGACGGAATGATGGATGGTTTAAAAGAAGAGGTATGCAATAAACTCGAAGCCATTCCAAAACTATTTGAGGACTATGTACATAATCACTCTAATGAGTTAAACAATTGTGAAATTGAATTTTCGGGAAAAAAAGATACGTTGTACAGGGCTCGTCGTAAATATCTTGGTATGGAGAAAACTATTTTTCAAAATGTCAAAGATGTGCGGTTGCCTGCAAAATTAGTGGAAAATTTCTTTTTATTTGATGAAGGTGAAGAGGAAAAAATTTTAATATTGGGATCCCCTTTAGCCAAACAAAATTTAAAAAATCATACTAGATACTATGGCGATGGTACATTTAAAGCGACGCCGAAACCATTTTACCAAATTTATTCGTTGCATGTCAATACAACAACAAATGAACGAGATTTTGTTAATTTTGTGCCATTAATTTACTGTTTGTTACCAAACAAGTCTCAACAAACATACGAAAGAATGAATATTAAATATTATTAAGTAGTATAAATATTATATTAATAGTTTTTTAATAGAACCTTAAAAAACTATTTTTCACTGGACATTGTTGAATTTAAGTGTGATTTTGAAATGGCAACAATTAATGCCATTAAGAATATTTATCCAAATGTCCAAATAAAGGGCTGTTTTTACCATTATTTAAGTGCAATATGGAAAATGAGTAAGAAAATTGGCCTGGATAAAACAAATGAGGGCAAAAATATAACAAGGATGTTTACTCAATTAGCACTGCTACCTCCAAATTTAATACCCGGGGCTTACTTATCTTTACTAGAAGCTGGCCCTGCTACAGAGGAATTTGTTAAATTTCAAAACTATTTTTCGACCCAGTGGCTAAACAAAATTACTTGTGAACTATTTTCTTGTTACGGCGAAAAGATAAGAACAACGAATGGGGTGGAGGGATATCATCGAAGACTGAATTCAAAAATACCGCCCAAACCAGCCTTATATTATTTTCTTCAGTTGCTAAAAAAAGAAACGGAAATACAACAAAGAAAATTAAGTTTAAGTCTTAACAGTCAAGGGAAAAGAAGAAGGCTAGAAGACTTAAAAAAGGATAAAAAGATTGATAACATTGTCAACAATGCGTTACAAGGACAAATTTCTACTTTAGAATGTTTAAAACAATTAGCGAATTTGTTTAATATATAAAAAAATATAATGAAAAATTAGTACAGGGAATTTATTTTTGGTTAATAAGGATGGCTGTAAGGTTTTTTTTTTGTTTTCTCTCTTGTTTCGGTTTATTGAATAAAAAATTAAGTCTGTGGTTTTTTGTTTTCTCTTATGTTTCGGTTTAATGAATAAAATTATTTTCATCCGACTGTACTTCTGTCTTTAAGCGAATCTGTCCTAATGCGAATCTGTCCTAACGCGAATCTGGCGTAAAGAGAATCTGTCCTTAAGCTAACAAATCAAGGCAATATGTGAGCACGTGGCGGGAATCTGTGGTACTGACGAGATTAAAGTTGAGAAGATAATCCCGAAAAGTAAAAGAGACTATGCATCATTTATGATTGGGGTCCCAGAATCACTTTTTGAAAAGGTGGACAATGCAGATAGCTGGCCACTTAACGCCCAATTCAACCAATGGGTGTGGTTTCGGAACTCCCGTAAACCAACACAAGGCAACCAAAGCCAATAAATGCATTCGAGTGTATTACCAGAATGATCGAGGTTTGCGAACAAAAACTAAGATTTTCTTCACAAATCTATTGGCATCCTCTTACGACCTATTTGCCATCACCGAGTCGGGCTTCAAAGATTCAATCCATGATGGCGAACATATTTCACCGGATTATAAGATACTACGGTGTGATCGAGCAGATGCAGAAGCAAAACAAAGTGGGGGTTTCATAAATTATTTAAAATGACTGGTTCAAATTGCGACTATGATTGTTTTTCTTACTATCGAACCCAAGTTAAATATAAATTAAAGTCAACCTATGAGAATTACCAGCGTAGGCTACAGGCAAATATTAAAAACGATCCTAAATCTTTTTGAATTTTGTTAGAAGCAAGCGTGCTAGACGCAACAAAACTCGAGTCACAACAGATGGAAAGGAGTTGAGTGACGAAGAGTGTGCGGAATGTTTGGCTTCCTACTTTCATTCCGTGTATAATGAGGTGCGCCCGGCGCTGGACCCCGCGGAGGCGGATCGCGCGGCGGCACGAGCGCGGGCGCGGCGCGCGTGCACGTTGGCCAGCTCGACCTGCGCGAGCTGCGCGCCGCGCTCCGCCGCCTCAAGCCAAAGTATTCGGCGGGACCAGACGGGATACCACCTTATTTAGTTAAAGACTGCAGCGCGGTGTTTGAAAGGCCATTGCTCCACATCTTAAATTTGTTTTTAAAGTTAAGTCAATATCCCAACCAATGGAAAATCACTAGAGTGATACCAGTCCCGAAGGGAGGTTCGGGAACTGATGTTAGTAGCTACCGACCGGTGGCGGTGCTGTCGGCTTTTGCTAAGGTGGTTGAGTCGGTGTTGCACAAGTGTATCTCAGATCACGAAACTTCTCGCCTGACCGACGCTCAACACGGTTTCCGGACTGGTCGAAGTACGGGAAGTAACTTGTTGTGTTTCATGACATGAGGGGCATGGGGGCAGGTGGACACTGCGTACTTCGACTTTCGGAAGGCGTTCGACACCGTCGACAACGATGTGCTGTTGGCTAAGTTTGCGGCGTTTGGTTTCACACCGCACCTTCTGCGATTCTTCGCGAACTACCTTGGCGATCAGCAGCAGTACGTCGAATATGCTGGATACGTCTCCAAGGCTTATTTCACGATTTCGGGGGTGAGTCAGGGTAGCAATATCGGTCCATTAGGCTTCATTTTGATGGTTTAAATCGACAAAATGACAGATGAACAAAAGATTTGTCGATTCTCTTTCGTGTATACGGTGGTCATGCTACGCGAGCAGGACTAACCTGAACAAGTTTGCCCCCTTGTCACGCGCCATAAGACTGTTAAATATTATTTCAGAGCCGGTAGATATATTTCACTGCAGCCTGAAGAAGCAGATGAAGGTCCCAGGAGTAGCACTGAAGTGCATTGAGAATGATTAGAGATGATTGTTAATTGTATGTAGGTATTTTTTTTTTTTTTTATGTGAGTTTAGTAATTGTTTTTTCTAATTGCTTTTTTTTTGTAAGCGAGTTAGAGGTATTCGTATCTTGGTAGTAACATCGCATTGGCATCATAGCTGTTAAGGTGTTATTTACATAATTGTGAATAAATAAATAAATAAAAAATCTTTCGTGGCATGGACTGTACGCCAAACAACGCAAATATGTGGCAAAATGGTATGCTCTGGTGTTCAAAAGGTTATATTGCTGTCAAATGAGTGACTTTTACTTTTATTGCTCGTTATCATAAAGTTGTTTGTTGCTAAAACTGACAAGTCTGTCAAAATCAAAGCGATCTCTATTTTCGGGACAATACGGTTCACGTTGGATTGCAGCTGTCAGAGCTGATGAAATAATGATAATTAAGGTAGTAGACGTAGTTAAGTACATTGGAGCGAGGAGCTCGTGGCTAAATAATAACAGCCGCTCGGGTAGATCTTTAGGTTAAGCCGTGCTTGCCTAGGTTGGCCTGTGGATGGCTGACCACCGATTACCATTACATACCGAGTTTCCTCCGTGCCTCGGAAAGCACGTTAAGCAGTTGGTCCCGGCTGTCATTTGTAGATCTTTGACAGTCGTTACAGGTAGTGGCCCGAAAGTTTGACAACCAGTCTTACCAAGGGGTATCGTATTACCCAGTACTAACTGGGTTGTGGAGGTCAGATAGGCAGTCGCTCCGTGTAAAATACTGGTATTCAGCTGCATCCGGTTAGACTGGAAGCCGACCCCAACATAGTTGGGAAAAGGCTAGGCAGATGATGACGTTATGACGTAGTTATGTACATTGACTCTGCAATTTTCCTGTTCTAAGATGTGTTATTATACATGCACGTTAAGTTAGAGATTTCCGATAAGCCACTTTTTTTTAATAATAAGGAAAAAGGTGTGGTTTTTCAAGAATGAAATAGTTGTTTGGGTGTCGTAAGCGATAGTTTATACCTACGTCGATATCTTACGGTAAAAACTTAGGATCACACATCAATCATTAGATCATTACGGTTAAATAAATGTCGGATAAAAATGTGGTTCGAAAATTATACCAACTGATTGGTTCCCGTTGAGACATTACTTACTACGTACTTACGTAGTAGGTAATGTCTCAACGGGAACCGATTAATTTTTTTAAACCAAGTACCTACTTACTTAGTTTAAAAAAAAACCCCTAACCCCAAGCTCAGCAACAGTCCCTAATTGGTAATTCCGTAATTTCGACCGCACAGTTCCATTATAAGAAAGATGATTCCGAGTTCAAAATACTTACTTTGACTGCCCTACCCCTAAGCCACGGCATACAACTTCAAGCCGCATGGCGCGTCTAGCAACAGCGGTAAAAAACATGCCAGAACTTCTTTAAAAACACACGTCAAATGCGCGTCTAGTACGGTCTCTCACGGCTCTAAGTACGAAGAGGACATGAACTTATAATGTATTCATTTATTCACAATTATGTAAATATAACACCTTAACAGCTATGATGCCAATGCGAGTTACTACCAATATACGAATAACTCTAACTCGCTTACAAAAAAAAAAAAATTAGAAAAAACAATTAACTCACATAAAAAAAAAAAAAAATACATACAATTAACAATCATCTATAAACATTCTCAATGCACTTCAGTGCTACTCCTGTAAACTTCATCAGGCTGTAGTGAAATATATCTACCTGCTCTGAAATAATATAGTGTATGGTATTATGGTGTATAATAAATCGATGGGACTAGCTGTTAGACTCATAGTCTAACAAGTCACCATAGCATGACAGGTACACACAGGGACACAGGACAGGTGTCGCGCACGAGTCGCTTGTTGCAAATCACATGACCGGAGGTCGTAAACGGGGCCAAGAAAGATGTTTCTGACGAAAACTTGTACCTGATCTGACTCACTGATTTGAAGGTCATTTCTTACTGTCATTGTAACAGAGTGACCTTAGAAAAGTCAGTGTTTTTTTAATGTTATTTTTTCCTTATCGCTTCGGTAACTAAGATAATAGCGAGGTTTATTCTTATTCTTTATTGCACACAAACAAAAAACAAATATACATATAATTGCAATAATATAGCTTATGTACAAAGGCGAGCCAGCCAGCGCGAGACAGCCCAGAATTGGGTTTTCTTACAGCAAACCTAATTTTGATAGCGAGATTTGCAGAAAAGGGATTCACTTATGAATGTGCACATTACAAGCGGTTACTTAATTTTATAAACTAAACTACAAACATGCAATTTAGTGAGTTTTCCTGTTTTTTACCTTAGTCACTAGACAAAAATAAACGTTTTTTGCTTATCTTAACAATGCTATGCCAGTTTGCAAAATGTTTTTACGACTCATGAACCAGTTTCAATGAATGTCAATACCTAACAGCAGATTGCAATATTCACTGAATACCTAGTAGTCTTATGGTTCTTACAGACGAGCGGCACGTTGCCAACTGCAGATAAACGGCACAAACGAACTTGACGACCCGAATGGCGCATCGGTAGTGAGGCTGCCGTACGTTCTTAGGGTCCCGGGTTCGAATCCCGGTTGGAGCAAATGTTGTGTGATGAGCATGAACAATATTTTGTTTCCGAGTCATGGATGTTTATATGTATAATAAGTATGTATTTACGAACAAAAAGTATCTATGTAGTATATCAACTATCTGGTGTCTACGACACAAGCCTTGTTGCTTATTGTGGCACTAGATGGCGCTGTGTGTAATGTCTAGCGATGTACGTATTTACAAACGCTCCAAACCAAATATAGCTGACGTGGCTCAAAAGGCTGCCCAACTGAAATGGGACTGGGCAGGTCACGTCTGCCGCATGGACAAATTGTGTGCCAAAATTGCAGGAGACTGGTCCTCTGACACAGTTAAGGTGCGGTCGCGGCAGGCCACGAAGGAGATGGCGATGGCGGGACGAACTGGACTGGACAAGTTCCGTCCGAACTGGAAGGAGGAACTTGTAAAAGTTGTTTATTTTCATGAGTATGTGGCGGCACATCACTTAATGCTACGCCCATCCTTATTTTCCTGAGCCAGGTGTCAAGTGGACACAATTCTGACAGATGAAATTTTCTCTGGATGTTCCTTGGTTTTGTCTGATCTATTAAATACGTTTCTAGTGGAAGTGTAGTTTACTTTATTACACACGATTCTTGTGAACAACATTCCCACAAGTACTACACGCCCTTAAAGTATTGACAACGTTTAAAAAAACAGCCTGTAAAGCGAAGCCGAGAGGCACTTGTTCATTTGCGATATTTTTTAATGTTATGGACCATCTAGTTACCTACGCCTACGGCGATATTGAAGGTCAAAATTCCAACTTATTCTCACGTTTTTTAAAATTAATCATTTGTAATGTTGTTAAGTTTCTTTAAACACCTCCTTGACCCCCGTACTATTCAACGCATCCATCAGCACAATGTTTTGAGTACGTTACATTGAGCCCTACCGTAGATCCTGATTTTACACCCGAAAAGTAAAGTAGTGTCCCAGCTATATTTTTTGCGTAGAGTTACTTAGTTTGATGTTCAGAATGCTTGGTTGACGGCTTCGTGAAGTGTATAATAAAGCAGATTAGTTTGTTTTCACTGAGATGTGTGGTGTAAAGCGAATGGATAAAATAAGAAATGAGTACATAATTGAGGAAGTCTGAAAGTGGCGCAGGAGACTGAAAAGTTGTGTGGTGATCGGTTGTCGTGGTATGGACATGTGATGGGGAGGAATGAGGAAAATGTTGAGTATGAATGTAGATGTCTATAAGAGTAGAGGAAGACCAAAGTAACGATGGATGGACTGTGTGAAGGATGATATGGCTAGAAAGGAGGTGTCTGATGAGATGACGGCTAATAGAGAAGTATGGAAGAAGAAGACATGCTGCGCCGACCACAAATGAATTGGGGTGAGACAATGATTGTTATCTCTGGTACTAACAATCGGTTTTTTTTCCAAAAACTCGTGATTATTTACATGTTTGGAAACAAAAATGCAAACACATCTTATCTATAAAATGGTCATCTAGAACCTGCAGTGACTTACGGTCTTAAGGCAGCGGCACTCACAAAGGCGAACCGATCGAAACTCAGAAGATACGAAAGACTCATTCTTAAAGATAATTACGATAAAGAGTACGCGAAACCCCCCGAACAAGTTCACGTATGATAAGACTTGGTAGTTATAAATACTTGTATGATTATCACCTTTCCTAATAGCGTCCCTAATCGATTATGGACGAATAAGTAAGCTGGCATTTGTAATCATTCTTAATTATGATGAGAAAAAAAAATTAAAAAGCGTTTATTCACGGTAATATTGTTTGCATGATACATAATATAATTATCCCCGCCAAACTGCAAAGCAGTTTGTTGGCAGACGTAGTTCCTTTTTCCTTTACATTTATTAACATTTTTAATTGACACTTTTCCACAAAAACAGTAAAATATAAAACAGAAAACCCAAAAAAAAAAATACTATTCTTGCATTCCTTAAAATAAAAAGAAAACAAAAAAACAAAAAAACGTGTGTTAACCACTCACCCGCCGCGCGCGCGACTTTTTTGCACCCGACTGTCCGAGCGCGCAACAAATTGCGAATATTCGCGAAATATTCGCATGTAATTTGACACTTTAGATAAAAACACTTGACAATCGCAAACTACAAGAGTTATAGCTAAACTATTCTCTACTACAGCGAGGCTTTGACAGAAGATATTATATAGGTACTTATTTAATTTGTTTTTAAAGGAGGTTTTAGTGATACAAGCGTTATATATATCGTCTGGAAGGTCATTAAAAATAGTAGGGACTAGAAACTTTCTACAGCTTCTACCATAATAATTATAAGGAAACACGCTTGTAATGCCTAGTCAATTACATGGTAAAGTATCATTCGTAGAGACTGGATGGTTGTCACTTCTACCCTTGTCCCATTTTACTTGTGGTCGGCGCAACACGTTTTCTTCTTCCATACTTCTCTATTACTCGTCATCTCATCAGACACCTCCTTTCTAGCCATATCATCCTTCACACAGTCCATCCATCGTTTCTTTGGTCTTCCTCTACTCTTATAGACATCTACAGTCATACTCAACATTTTCCTGATTCCTCCGCATCACATGTCCATACCACAACAACCGATCACCACACAACTTTTCATTCACCGGCGCCACTTTCAGACTTCCTCTTATGTACTGATTCCTTATTTTATCCGTTCGCGTTACACCACACATCTCAGAGATCGTCATCGGATCGGATCGTCAGACGTCACGGCATCATTTACTACTTTCTCTTTCATATCCTTCCTCGCAACACAATCCATCTATCAACAATTCAACATAACAACACAGTAACATGCGTTTCATCCCTCCTCGTTACATGTCCATACTAAGACAAAACGACTTCCTTTTATTTTTAGGGTTCCATACCTCAAAAAGAAAAAAACGGAACACTTAAAGGATCACTTTGTTGTCCGTCCGTCTGTCTGTCAAGAACCTTTATCTTGGGAACGCGTGAAAGTATCTACTTGAAATTAAAACCATATACTCAAATCTACAGTCCCTTAAAGCTGTGAAAAAATCAACCTTCTATGTTAACGTAAAAAAAGATACGGGCGTTTGCCGCAAAAAACGTAATTTCGAAACTCTCAAAGGAAACAAATTTCATAGGGTATACTTCCCGTTGACCTAGAATGAGGAAATTTGGCAAAAAGCAATGTCTTACAGTGCAGCACATGGAAAAAATCTGAAAACCGCAAATATGTAGTTTAATAACCAAATACCCACAATTTTATACGGAACGCTCGGTGCGCGAGTCCAAATCGCACTTGGCCGGTTTTTTTCTGTAACTGGCGCCTTTTTCCAAACTTCCTCTAATATGCTCGTTCCTTCCCTTATCCATTCTTGTCACACCACACAAGCACCTCAACATTTTCATCTCCGCTACATGCAATCTTTTCTCATCCATCATCTTCACAGCCCAGCATTCCAATTCATACAGTACGACAGGTCTACTCACGGACTTTTATATTTTCCCTTTTAACTTGAGGGGCACCCGTGGGTCGCAAGTTGTTCCAGTGACCTCCCGCTAGTTCATCCATCCTGAGTTGATCCGGTGCGTTACGTCCCGGTCTACTTCACCATCCCCTTAGTTAAGGTGAATGCTCCAGGGTAGCCCGCGAAATTTAAATTTTCCTACGTTTTCTGCTACAGGTCCAAGAATGACTTTTTCACGGTCAAATTCATTCCTGCACCTTTATGCGCTTGGAGGGTTGTATTGATGATTATAATTCTGTAACTACATACGTGTTACAGCCGCGAATCATATTTTAATCAACATACAACCTGACACTGACCTGCGAATTGCAAAAAACGTAAGAAAATTTGAATTTTGCGGTCTACCCTGGAGCATTCACCTTAAGCGACAGCGACTCAAGGTACCGGTAGTCGGAGCAGATCGGTGTGGGCATTCCGGCAAGAGTTAAAGGCACAAGACTGGAGAGACCGCCGAAATCGCAAAACAAGTATACAGGGTGTAAACCACCTCATCACGAAGTCGTCAACCAAGCATTCTGTACATCAAACTAAGTAACTTTACGCAAGAATTATTGAAAAAAGAAAACATGTTTTGTGGTAGAACTCACTGTAACGCACTCAAAACAATGTGCTGATAGATGGATTGAATAGTACGGGGGTCGTGGAGGTGTTTAAAGTAAAAATCTTAAATTAAAAACTTGTATTTTAAAAAAAAAGTTGTCAAAAAATTGGAACTTTGACCCCAATATCTCCGTAATTAGAAGGTTCCCAGGTATGGTGTAGAACAAAAAAATGATCGCAATGACGAGGAGAACAAGTGCCTTTCAGCTTCGTTAAAAGGTGTTTTACACCCTTTAAAGACCAGACTGGATTATTATGCAAATGCTTATTTGCATAATTATGCATTAGCATAATTATCATGGCTGTTTTTGTAAATTGCATATGGTAGCTAAAATCGATATACTTATCGTGGGTATTCAATCGTTTTTTCTTTATTTTCTTTCGAACTGGAAAAATTCAAAAGAGTGCCAGATAAAACACCCAAATTGACTGGATGTAGAACTATACATATAGAAATAGTATATTTTATATCGAGGGACTAAACGAAGCCATAATATACCAGAGGTGGTTTGACTCCCGAGCTTGCGAGGGAGTCAATTAAACCGAGGGTATATTAATTTGGCGTTTAGTCTCGAGGTGCAAACTGTACTTTTCACTTTGAGTGCGAGAAAAATAGTCAATTTAGTACAAAAACATTTATTATTCCTCCAGTCCATAGAACTTTCGTAAGTTTTTAGGTAAATATTCCGCGTTTTTGGCGGCAAAAGATTATCTATTATGTCTTTTGCTCTTTGCTCGACGTCAAACTCTTCACTGTCACTGGACATTCTTAATAAATTTATATAAAACCGAACAAATTTACACTCGACAAAAATTCAGAAATTTTCGCGGTCAGTTTTTTCTTCTAAACCAGTCACAGATTAACAATTTAAAAGGCATGGCGCCACCTTCCTTGCGGAAAAACCATGGAACTAAAACTCTCAACATTTTCGCAATGAAGATGGTCCACACTCCAAAGATATAGTACATTAACTGGCTGTTTGAGTTTGTCTATGTCACATGAAGGAAATTAAAAAACTAATTACTTTTACTCCCTAGGGACTAAAGTGGTCACTTTAGTCCCGCTTCGTAGGGCTATATATATTAGCGTACTTTTCGAGCATGAGAAGTGAAAAATATTTTTTCTTCCAACTATGCTTTAATTTCATCACAATCACACTAAAAACTCAGTATAAAGCGAGTCTTTAATGCTCTAGAGCAATAAAAATGTATGAAATTTCATTATTGCACAGTTTTTTTTTTATTGCACCAAAAGGTGCCAGTCTCAATGGATTAGCTCAATTCAGCCAGCCGATATCAATACTTTTTCTTTTACGTACGTATTGTTCGTTTCTATCCTACTTGTTCCAAATTTAAAAAATGATTGCTGCTAACTCTGATTTAAAAATGAAAGAAATTTAAAAAAGTGATATCGCGGGAATTTTGTTAATTTAGCTTGACAATATTTTTCGAAACGATGAAGTGTGATACTATCTGATTTTAAGTGCTTCGGCTACGAATTAAAATGGAATCATCTAGCGACACATGACATTAACTCCAAAAAACTTTCTAAATGAAGCCGACAGCGTTATAGAAAATCTTTTTTTACTGTTTGATATGAGTTTCTTTTATCTACTATTTCTATAGGTAATAGTTGAAAGAAAAGCAGATTATGCACCTCGACTTAAGTAATTTATATTGCCCTCGTGCCTGTTAGATTAGAGCCCTCGCTAACGCTCGGGCTCTAAATCAGGCACTCGGTGTAATAATAAATTACTTTGTGCTCGATGCAATAATCTACTATAATTATACTCTAAAAGTACTAAAGCTTTATATTATAAGACTCAGTCGTACTACTAATAATTAATTCAAAACAGTACTAGGATGTTACAACAATAAACAAAAAACGTTGAAAATGTAGTAAACAAAAAATAAACTTGATTTACCTTACGGAGGTATTTTAAAAATGTCGCAGATTTTGGCACTTTTGTTGTATATTTCGAGCATTTAAGGTGCACTAGCTTCTGCCAGCGTATTCGCCCACGTGAAGTTTGATAATTGTCCCATGGGATCTCACTACCGGGATAAAATGTATCCTATGTGTTAATCCAGGTTATAAACTATCTGTGTGCAAAATTTCATCCAAATCCGCTTAGTAGTTTTTGCGTGAAAGAGTAACAAACATCCATACATCCGTACTCACAAACTTTCGCATAATATTATAAGGATATTTGCAAGCGTATTTCAAGCAGATAAGGTGCATATTAGCATACATATTTCGATGATTTTATGTTGCATAAATAACCTGGTCTCTTACTACCATGAAGGAACTCAGGAGTCTATGAATCAGAAATGACTGAAGGTGTGTCTTCGGTACTTGAGTTAAGTTTATTCTATTTTCTACCTAAGTATCTAATCATCAGATAGGAATGATACCCATTAGAATCGAATGCTTACCTGTCTATGGTGTAAAAACCCTTACCGAAGTCGAAAGGCACTTGTTCTGTGTTGTGTGTACTATCGAGGACACTCCCGCCTGATCACCACTAAGCTAATTTTTGCTTGCACTTACAACATAGAAACGCTCTCTAGCCCCGCCCCGTTGACTTTGTCCTTCCTACTAATATTATAAATGTGAAAGTTTGTGAGAATGGATGTGTGGATGTTTGTTACTCTTTCACGCATAAACGGCTGGACCGATTTGGATGAATTTTGGCACAGAGATAGTTTATAACCTGGATTAACACATAGGATACTTTTTATCCCGGTAGTAAGATCCCATGGGACAATTATCAAACTTCACGCGGGCGAAGCCGCTGGCAGAAGCTAGTATACAAATAATGAATGAAAAGATACCGGTCGGCCGAGCGCACTGACAATGCACGCCAAACGAGAGTTATTGTTATTTTGCGCGCCAAATTGACGCTTTCCTAATAGGCATAAACATTAAGGGGGCGTGGCTCGGCGCCTCCGCATGATTTAAGCGAAAAATTTTTTAACTGATCAGGCGGAAAAGACCACGACTGTACCTGCTGTTCTGGAACATACCTGAGAAGATATTGGAGGTCTAAGTTCCAACTTTTTCACATAAAAAAGTAGTTTTTAATGTTATAATTTACTTTGAATGACCATGAGCCCATTACTATTCAATGTAACAATGTATGTTCAATGTATCAGCACAATGTTTTAGGTGCGTTACTTTGAGTCCTACCCTAAAACGTGATTTTTCACCATAAAAAAATTGTGCGCGGAGTTTCTTGATTTATAGAATGCATTGGTTGAACGGCTTCGTAAAAGGTCCGTTTACACCTTGAATTCATTATAGAAAAATAACTTTAATACCTGCAGATATCAAAGTTGACACGTTGGTAGGTACATAATTTATTGCATATTGGAAAAAGAAAAGACTACATACAAAAATATTCAAATGTTTTCGGAAAACTGCTAAAAATTATGATAGAAAAATTAATAGCTGTTATCTTATTATCATTTAAGGCGACTACAGGAGCTAAATTAGAAACTCTATTTGTGGTAGTTCAAACTTCGTTTCTGTTAGAATAAAGTTCTAATCAGCTTGCACTACAAAGTGGTGGTTACGTCAGTCACTGCGGGCCGAATAGTGCGAAATTAGTGTTTTTTTACGATTTACAAATAAATTATTGATTGGACTAAAAAAATAAAACAGTATGATGCTAATATGTTGCATGTAGAATTATTTGCCAAAAAATCAGAATGATCGCATGTATTTTAGTATGGTTTTTACTCGTAAAAATATTTTTCTTAGAGATAAGTTCGTGATTTTTTTTTATCGAGTAAAATTAGTTGCGTTATGTTTTCAAAACACCATCATACTAGTATATATCCTGAAGAATGTCAAATATTTTTCTGGTTTTGTTTATTGCAGTGAATCATGTGCTTTTTTGCAATATAAAACTCGCATTTAGCTCCTGCATACCCCTTAAGATTAAACCCAAACCATTTTAGACCACTTTTAAACTAGACTTTAAAGACCGGTTTAATTTTCTAATTACCGTTGTACTTATTTAGATACTTGTTTTTTTTTTTAAGTTAAACCCTAGTTGAAAATGTAAATGGAACAGTACTTTGTCCTCCGTACGTTCTGATAAGCCAGTATTTACATACTGTGTTGGTTTTCGAAATTTTGAAGTAAGTCTATCGTTTTCTAATTACCGTGTACTTAATAATTTCCGTTATATGAAAAATTAATACTTGTTTACTAACTGTAATAGTACATTATGATATAAGTGCGGTAAGTTGAAAATTACAGCCGAGGCGATATTGTTTGCCCGAGCCGTAGGCGAGGGCGATAAAAAAGCAGAGGCTGTAATTATCAAAGCGCACGTATGTCATACGATGTTTTATAACATATTTTCGAGGAAATATAAAAAACAAATAAAAACAATACAGCGAAAAGAAAAAGCGCGCGGAATAATTTTTACTCGTTCACAAATTAGCGAGGCGCGCGCATCAGCGCTTTTTTTTAAGGCAAAGACAAAAAACAGCCAGTATTACTAATAAAGTAAATTAATATTTTTGTGTTGTTTTTTACAGATAAATGGTTGTAATTTATTGTCAAAATTAATTAAATTAAAGAATTAAATGTTTATTTATTATATTTAAAGTTAATTTTATTCATAAAATGTTTACCACTTTTCTGACATAAAAACTCTTTGCTAAGATTTAAAAAAGTATAAACTGTGCATTTTACTTTACAGCACAAGTGCGTAATGAGGTACATTACGATATTGAAATTGGTGAAATAAGAGACCCTTTACGAGCAAATGTGTTATAAAAAAGTTTTCGTAGAATATTATTATCATTGTACGTAAATACGTTTAAACTATGCTGACCATTAATCAAGTTAATTAATTTCTAAGATGGGAAAACCCAAAAAGACCAAAAAGGAAGTTAAAGAAAAGAGAAGGCTAGCCACACGACAACGCCAAGAACGAATTAAAAGTGACCCTGTGTTGTATAAACAATCAAAAGAAAAAGAGAATTGATTTTAGTGAGAACTATAGTACAAAATACACAGATGAAATCCAATCATTCCATTTTGCGGCGGAAGTAAATTACACTGCACACGTCTGTTATTCATTTCAAGAAAAGTGGAGTATAGCAGATTCAGTCGTTCTTCACGTTGAGTCATTCACACAGACATGACGCGGTTGCAGTTTGGAGACATCTCATACCTATCTTAAATTTCATTGAAAATGAAGCTCCTCATGTAAATGTCATCCATTTTATATCAGATTCTCCGACTGGCCAATATCGAAATAAAAAATGTTATGATTCATCTCTCAACTTCAATGGCACTTTCTTAATCTAAGAGTGGTTGGCTGGAACTATACAAAGAGTGGTCACAGGAAAAGCTCCGCATGCAGATGGCGTAGACGCAACGATAAAAAGAACTGCAGATAGAATCGTTGCTCAGGGATGCGATATTGTCGATATCGAAACTCTTTCTGAAAAATTGAGAGCCAATGTCAAGGGAGTCATTACAGATATAGTAGAAGAAGCAGATATTCTTCAAAATGATCTTCTGATCCTTAAAGAGATACGGGAGTATAAAGGCACAATGAAAGTCTATCAAGTCGTTTGGAGATCATCAAATCCAAACCATACTTGCAATGCGAAAGTTAAGCTGTAATACGCAACAATGTATGTATGAAGCAATTGAATGTGAATGCATGGTAGACATCATGGATTTTACTCTTTGAATCTAGAAAAAAAATGTTATGTCTTAATTGGTAATCTTTTAAAGGTAAGTTACCTTTAAAAGATTACCAATTAAGACATAACATTTTTTTAGTTTGTTTTTAGCTGGTTTTCATTGAAAGTGTCTAATTTTTAATAAACGATAGCAAAGATAAAGTGTCTTTTTTACGATTGGATATGAGGTACATTGTTAATTCTAATGCTACAATTTTATTATGATTGTGTACAAATGATTAATTCATGTCGAATGACTGATATAATCATTTTTAATATTTTACATGGACTTGATGACATTTTCTAATTACCGTTGCTTCAAATATTCAACTTATCTAATTACCATGCACATACAATTTTTAAGTCTCATTATCTAGAAAACCACCACTAATAGCTAAATGCCTCATTAACTATTGAATTCGTATCTTTGATGTGTTTCATATGCTAATGTGTTTAATTTCAAATCAGTGAAAAATAAAAACTGTACGTTAATTAGGCGAAGAACGCCTAATTGGAGAATGACCGTAATATGTAGTTTTATTAGATGTTACTATTTTGCACACAAATTTATTATATTTAAATATTATTCAATTAAACATGACACGCAATCACACATATCTTTATCACAAAGAACAAAACTGTTATACGCCCGTCACATCATCATTCAGGTCCAGTTGAAAACCAGCGTCGTGCTGAACTGGGCCTATTTGGCGCAGCCGTGAGACACACAATATTATCTCATTTTTTTCTGTCTAGATTTAAGTTTTTATTGTGTAGTTTTAAGTTTACTCTTTTGTTTTGACTTTTTTTTATGCTATGTGCACTTATGGCATGTGCCGAATAAATATGGTTTTTTTTCTTTCTTTTGTTTAAAAACAAAAGAAGGAAAAAAATCATATTTTTTTTTTTTTTTTTTAAATCCGCGAAATTCTGAGGAGTAGGCCAAAGATTTGCATCGTAAACACAGAAATATGGCTCCTACTGCGCTTTCATTGTTTTAGCTCTGACAGCTGAAGTCCAAGAGCAACCTTTACAACTATACAGATCATTAGCTATTGGGCGTGATTTCATTCGCTTGGAAATCATGATGATTGTGTATTGTGCGAGAAAAAAGTCCGTGCTATTCCAGAGTATAATTTATCTCTGTGCCAAATTTCATCTAGATTTTGAGTAACAAACAAACTTCCATCCAAACTATCGCTTTTAAAGTAGTGATAGCCGAGTTGTGTGACAAGTCATAGGTCTCGAGTTCGAACCCAAGACACGCATCTCTGATTTTTCGGATTCATGTTTATGTGCGTATTGTAAAATTATTAAATCATCAATACAACCTTCCAAGCTCATAAAAGTGCAGGAATTACTTTTTTAACACCCTTGCTCGTAAAGCTGATGTAATTCCACCGGTTTTAAATATGTAAAGCGGGTCATAAAAAACGCGTGAGTTATCAAAGCAAATAGTTAAGTTATAGTCCATACAAATTCCATAACAGTATTATTTGCCATTTCAAATATGGAACTGATCGCCGCCGCACGACTCCAGCTAGTGAGCAGCGCGCTGTTGCTATTCAAATTTCGAACTTATCGCCGCGCGGCGCCAGTCAGTAGGCAGCGCTAGCGCGCTGTTAAAATGGCGGGAAAGCAACAGTGTGCAGTGTAATTCACAGATTGAGTTTAATTAAAATAAAATAAAAAACTGTTTATTCGGTAATTTAAAAACCTGGCTGCATGCTCTAGCGTCTTTGCCAACTTTTTCACGCAGCCACGGCAGAAAATAATCCTCGCGCCATTTTTCTCAAATTTTCTTTTCTTTGTACTATCGAGGACACTCCCGCCTGATCACCACTAAGCTTATTTTTGCTTGCACTTACAACATATAAACGCTCTTTAGCCCCGCCCCGTTGACTTTGTGTAGAAATAATGAAAGAAAAGGTACCGACCGGCCGAGCGAACTGACGACGCACGCCAAACAAGAGATATTGTTATTTTGCGCGCCAAAGTTGACGCTTTCCTAATAGGCCAAAACTTTAAGGGGGCGTCGCATGATTTAATCGAAAAAAAATTAACTGGTCAGGCGGAAAAGACCACGACTGTACTTGTATTGTGAATATCTAAAAATGACAACTTTCAATAATGAAGATGAGCAATATATTACTTCAACTGCACCGGATATACTAACAGAAGCGCGAACCGCATGCGACAGCTTGCTGCCGTCAATATCCAAGGACAGATACATAACCACGTATGCAAAATGATTTTTTTTTCTGTTTCCTCGCAAATGTGTTAAAAAACGTCGTACGATATACGTGCGTATTGGTTATAACATGCTCGTCTCAATTACGCCCTCGCCTTCGGCTCGGGCTGAAATTCCGCCTCGCATGTTATAACCATCGTAATGTACTATTAAGCGTTTATTTCTCAAACGCCACGTGTCACATATTTATTTTATTGACATAATAAGAAGTACTTAGCTACTTATGTATTTTATTTTTTTATATTGACTCCAAGCTTACGTACTTAAGGAGATTAATTGGTTATCGTAATCTCATAAATCCGCGTGAGTTGAATAAATTAATAATTTTTAAATCCATGGTTACAAGATATTAATGAAAATGTAATAAACCCTTATCTTTTCATAGAACCATTGAGATTATTCTTTTTCAATACAATTCCCTCAATAATCGGCTGTTATCGCACTACTTTTATCTTATAGGTTCAGAATGTAGTACATGTCACACTCGCGTTTTTTTTCATTTATTTCTAGTGCAGAGGTTCCCAAACTTTTTTTTCTGGTAGACCCCTTTTAAAATTTTGTGGTTTTGGTGGACCCCTGCTGCATTTTTTTCAAGCCCGTGGACTAAAAAATAAAAGCAATAAATTTGCAATACTATTTGTTCGCGCTATCTATCTGTTAGGATTGCATACGGATCGTAGCTCCTAAGACTTTTTTTTTCAAAAATCTGAAAATTATAATCTTAAAGCTTCGAAATGCTTTTTTTTATTTAAAGTCATTTTCACCGAAATACAACCTGTCATAAATCACCAAAATATTTGTTTTTTTTTTACTTTTTTGAATAGCTGATTATCTGCCTACATTGATAGATAGAGTCAAGCCAACATTTTTGTTCTTTAGTATAGAAACCAGATAAATTTTCAACTTACAACTTGTGAACCCCCATTTTTTTTACGTCTACGCATACCCCCGTCTGTACTAGTGTTTTATTTCCATAGATAAGTTTAAACTAAGTCCAACGTAGTTCAATTCTTATTTACAGCGGTGTTTTTTTTAATGTTAGCGAAGAGGAGCCTCTAAAGGCCGAAATATTTATGTATACGTATTTGAAATTATTTGCTTTTATCAACAAATTAACATTTTTATTCGTGTTCTAAATTTAAACGTATTAAAATAATCTATTTTTAATATTAGGCTGTTTTGCGGCCTTTGCTTCTAAGTAGGTACTTCAACCTGCGATGGCAAAGCAGAAATAAAGAAAATTAAATCATTGTTTCCTAATAATTATTTTCAAAAAGACAAAATCCCCGTTTCCATCTGGAGTAAAAATTATTAATTTGGAGTAGGTAGGTTACTAAGAAACACTTAAGGTGGAATTCAACCAGCCCGCGAAATTCAAATTTTCTTACGTTTTTTTGCAAGTTGCAGGCCAGTGATAGGTTGTATGTTGATTAAAATATTGCTCGCGACTATAAGACGTATGTAGTAACAGAATTATAATCATCAAAATCATCAATACAACCCTCCAAGCTCATACAGGTGCAAGAATGACTTTTTCAAGGTCAAAGTCATTCCTGCACCTGTGTCTTCTTCTATAAGCATAATAAATATAAAAAAAGTTAAACGTACTGTTCTAGTGTGAATAGATAATTTTGAATATTCACCTTGAATTAAGATAGCTGTTCGACGTTTTAGTCGAGTGCAATTAGACAATAAGGTGGAACGAAGTTAATAGTGGTCGGATTTTCATGGGACTTTTTTATTGAGTTCCTAGAGGAGTGGAGAAGAAAGTTAAAAAAAAAATCTCGCCGGCCCGACTTTTTTTTTTGAATTTTCTTTGGATTTTTTTTTTCGTTTATGACTAACTTCAAATTCGACGAATTCATATTGTAGCGTAATAGTGTGACCTGTCTGCATACATTTAATGCTAATTTGGCCTGTTTCTTTTTTAATTTTCCTATTTTCTGCAATAGGTATTTCTAAAATATCGATTTTTTAAGACTAACATTCGATATTTTAGAAATAATTGCAGAAAATAGGAAATTTACAAAAATACTTGAAGTATACATTACATCGACATCAATGAACAAATAAACAGACCAAATTAGCATTTAATGGATGCACGCAGGTCACACTATTACCTACGCTACAATATGAATTCGTCGAATTTGAAGTAAGTCAAAAACGAAAACAAAATATTCCAAAGAAAACTCAAATAAAAAAATAAAAAAAATTTCACCTCCCCTAAGAACTCAATAAAAAAGTCCTAATCCGACTACTATAAACTTCGTTCCACCTTTTGAGTATTTTTTGTCTAATTGCCCTATTTCCCATATTTGAAATAAAGTTGATTTTTAATTATTTTTTAATTAGTTTTTTTTATTATTTCAAATTATTTCTACATGATAAATATTGTTATGCAGCACAAAAATGCCCGTTAAACTATATCACGTGGAACATAAAAGGCAACATCACTTTTTTCAATATTTGAAGATTTATGCCAAAACTGGTCCATTTACCGTATTATTTTAACACCGTGAGAGGCAAGTCTGTTAGTACCTACGTCGATTTTAATTTAATTTTCCGATTTTTATTAAATTAAACCCTGAATCATAGCATCTGTACTTACAAGAATTTCTCGGTATTCCAAGATTTTGAGATAATTATATTGTTCGAGGTGGCTTGCCAGAAAAACTGCCAAGCTGAAGGCAGGCAACCCTATATCATGAACGGCACGTTTAGGGCAATCGATCTGTATATGCGACGACAACCTACTAAAATCCAGTGTTCCCAAGTAGTATCTATCACTACATTACATTTCTGATCTGCCACCTTGTGAGGTAGGGTTTCGTGCAACGGGAGCTTAATCTATTAGTATCTCGCTAATATATTCAAAAATATTAAATAGCTAGGTCACTCTCTTGCACTATAACTATTATGTTACTGTGTAACATTTTCCTTACCTTTAAAACATAACAGAAACACTCAAACCACACTTTAAACTACCAACAAAAAAGAATTTAACAAACAAAACTAATATGAATTTAACAAATAAAACTAATATGAATTCAAATAACAATTCTTGCCGCACTTAATTTAAAAAGTATTTAGCACACGTCAACTCTATGGAAAATATGGCGGACGCGTCCGTTTCGCGCCAATCGCTCGGGCACACTGTGTTTATATAAATTATTTCGCAACGAGTCGGAGCAACGTTTTCAATTTGTATACAGTGTAAGTTGATTTCGCGCGTCAATAAAGATTAAACAAAGCATAAAATAATGCTTTGTTTTATCTTATTAACTAACTGAATCCTGTACCTGCCCTAACAATGGTTATCTTAACGACTTTTGCATTGAAGACTTTTACAACTTTTTGTCGGATTTTTGCAGAATCGACATGAAATACCCTTGTTTTTGCATGATCACACGCCTGTAGTCTCCGTTGGGTTAGATACAGGTGTACATATCAAACAGTAAACCCACATAAAATTTCGCCACTATAGGGGAAGGTTCGCCCGCGAAATTCAAAAATTCTTACGCTTTTTTTTCAAATTTGTCGGTCAGAGTCAGGCTATCATCATCATCATCAGCCTATTTAAGGTTTCCACTGCTTGGACACAGGCCTCCTCTCAATGAGAGGGAAAGGGCTTTAATCCACCACGCGGGCCCAGTGCGGATTGGTAGATGTCACATGTCTTCGAATTTTTTGGTTATAGGACATGCCGGTTTCCTCACAATGTTTACCTGCACCGTTTTGAGAGCAATGGTGATGAAATAAATTACACAAAGTAATGCGCCTGCCTGGGTTCGAACCCACGACTTACTGCTCGTAAGTCGGGGCCGCCACCACTGGGCCACCACTGCTCGCGCTAAATGTTGAACAAAATATGATTCGCGACCGCCACATAGAAGTAGTAACAGAATCATAATAATTAAAATCATCAATACAACCCTCGGTGGTCATTTAGTCCCAATTAATGACTATTTAATGAAAAAGTAATTCAATGGGGTTAAATAAACTTAGATAGAGGGTTGTCTACATAGATGATTTTAATGATTAAAACTCTGTAAAGCCAAACACTGTTTTAAGCTTTCACGGTTCATAACTATACTTAAAATGTCACTTAAACGTAAAGCCATTTGTTACGATCGGGAATTATATTTTAATCAACATACAACCTGAAACCACCAACCTGCTAATTGCAAAAAAAAATAAGATTTGAATTCCGCGGGCTACCCTGGTAATGTTCAAAACGTGAACCTATTTCCATCAACCGGAAACAAATGCAGACTCCGTGGCTGCTACTGAGAAATCCCTAATCGAAAAACTCAATACCACTTTGACCGATCTGCAATCAAACCTATTTGCAAATTAATGCAAGTCAGTCCAATTTGCAAATTAATTATACAAATTTAAAAGAATTGCCGATTAGTAATTACATGATTTAGAGTCGCTCTGATTTATCAGCTCCGTATTTTTCCTAGTAAGTACTTAATAATATAACCACCGGATAAGGTCAGCGCCATCTATTATCTACCTAGGTACCTACTAATATTATAAAGAAGAAAGATTTGTATTTTTGAATGTAACGAATAAACTTAAAAACTACTGGACCGATTTGAAAAAGTCTTTCAGCAATGGATAGCTACATTATCAGCGAGTAACATAGGCTATATAAAATCCCCGTACTCCCACGGGAACGGAAACAATGCGGGTGAAACCGCGTGACGTCCGCTAGTCTATAATAATAGAGCCATTTCATTCAGCAAGTAATTTAACTGTCCCAATTGCAGGAAAAAACCTCACCGAGAACTAAGAATTATTATGAACGCACATTGATCATTACCGCTTTGGTACTAAATGACCACTTAATCTAGGTTTTTTTAAAGATGTTTCATTGAAACCGTAACCTTGGCTCATCCGAGATTCACTTTGAAATAACAATATAGTTACTAACATCGTTCTTTCATCGATATAGCCCACAGAATACTCAAGCTGCAAAGTTTTTTTGGGACAAGCCTTCCTCGGTGCAGTAGTTTTTGAGTTTATCGCGAACAGACACACAAGACAGACAGACGCGGCGGAGGACTTTGTTTTATAATATGTAAGTAATTTTAATCCAATAATAGATATGGCGAAAACGCTTATGGGCACGGAAATTTGTTCTAGTTTCTACAAGGTCCGTATACAGGGTGTTAAAGTAGTCGCGTGCCATAGCTTAGGCGTGAGTTCAGTATCGATAAAGGAACCCGTAAAAAATAAAAAAAAATCCAAAAAAATGAAAACAAAAAAAATATTGCAAGATCAACCTAATTTAGTACCTACTAACATAAAATAGCAATCGTTTAAAATTAAAATTATTTTATATTGCTATTTGAAGTTGGTAGGTACTAAATTAGGTTGATCTTGCAATATTTTTTTGTTGTTTTTTTTTAGGAAATATATTTTTTTTCTATTTTTTACGGGTTCCTTTATCGATACTGAACTCGCCCCTAAGCTATGGCACGCGATTACTTTAACACCCCGTATAGTGAATGAATACCTCCGAATGAAGCCTGTACACTATCCAAGATAACATTGAGTTCATTCTGCACTCCCATACAATGATCTATAATTCAAAATCCTGGCTCCTTTCGACTGACTGATATATCAATCATAGCCCAAACCGGCTGGTCCTAGAGACATGAAAATTATGGAGGGTGTATTCTTTGTGAAGAGTAAGTTTCCACTAAGAAAGGGTTTTTATTAATTCCACCCCTAAGAGTAACAGTAATCAATAGTCAGTATAAGTATATAAATTCTCGTAAACTATAAATAGAAGTTCGTTTTTTAGACATTATTTTGTACTCTTTTTTTTCGGATGGGAAATCATCAAATGAGTGTCAGACTTTTACTGACTAAAACCCATCCATGTTCCTTCATCGCCCTTTGTGTTCCGGGACCACGGCATCTCTTTCGAATAGTCCCGCAGCCCCGACAAGCATCGACCCTTGCGGACCCCTTCCTTTCTGCTGACATCTTTTTGAGGCGCGCGTGGAACACGAACGCGCCGTCGACACGGCCTGTCGTCATAAGACGGACGGACGGCGAGCTAGCCCATAGCTCACCGTCCACAGGCCCGCGTCTACAGTGGCCCCCGACGCCCAGTGCGTCTCCCGCTGCGGCTGGGACGTGAGGTTCTCTCCCTCTCACGTTCCGCCACCTCCTTCGCCAGCATGACTGCTTCGCAGAAGGAATTGACGGCTTTCCATTCCGTCCGTCTCGCTCCGGACCGGACATGGATTGAACCAGGGCCGGACGCGAGAGTCGCCGCCGCCAATCCCCGAAAATTCCACCCCTAAGACACAACAATCATCAACAACACAATCAATCAATACAATCATAGTAAACTTTAATCCCGTTACATTTTAGGTTGTTTCTAGGTTATTACCCGGTGCTAAAAAGTCTGTATTGGCAACAGTTTTATCAGGTTGGACGTAAAATAAAACAAACCTTAAAAATAAACGTTTCTAATGACGTAGGTAATTTGTATTTTTTTTGGTTCACGTTGAGTTACTAGCTTGATGTACAGAATGCTTCGTGAAGGGTCCGTTTATTAATATTCATTTATTCTCTCTTCACAAAACTTACATAAATACATTATAGTTATTGTGTAGGTACAAAATATGTCTCAGCTGTATGCAATGTATGTCATTCCACCTTTTGTGAGAGACTGGTGCCTGATGTAGGTTTTTGAGAAAACCTTGTGTTACAACACAAGGTTTTCCCCCTTCCACGGCTAGAATTAGCTTTTACAGAGATACCGGATATGTTGGACGAGTTAAAAAACAATATGCATGATGAAGACGTTACAATGTTAAAGCTACGTCTTTCGAAAAATAATAATTAGATAAGTACACACCGTGTCACGAAAGATGAGACCTGTCACACCACTTGAAACGAGTGAAACTTTGTGAAATCTTGATTATTCAAATTCAAATTCAAATATTTTATTTCAGATAAACGTCCTTAAAATGTTAGTAGTAGTAGAACTTAGCCTAATGTTAGTATTAAATTAAATTAATAACAATACACACAGTTCAATGGCTCATTATTTGTTACTAATTAACCATTACACTGATTGTTCAATGGTACGGAGTTTATCTAGATAAGTGCGTCTGAACACTTATCCACCTTCGTAAGAGTGGAGAGTCCCACCGGTCTGAAAACACATTCAGGATCCCGTCCACGCACGCTTCCGCGAACATCCCTGATGCGCTACATCGCCACGGCAACCCCAAAAGCACCCTGAATGCGTTATTGTACTGAACGCGCATGTCGCTGTATGCCCGCTGGGTATACTTGGTCCACAGGCTGCACGTGTAAAACGACTGGCAGAAGGCCAGTGCAGGCGTTATCTTGACTGAATCAGTACAACGTGCGAACCTGCGGGCCAGCATGTTGCAACGGACAGCCAGCGACCTGCGCTCCCTGTCTATGTCTACATTGTCTTTTAAGTCATCAGTGACCCAGTGGCCCAAATACTTAAACTTCGAAACCCGACCTAAAGGAAAGTAAGGAATTATGCTTCCAGGTAAAACATTAAGAAGACAAAGTAGGAAGATGGTTCACGACCAGGTGGCCTACCATGACGTCTTAAAGCAGGATCGTTTTAATTGCGTGCCAGTAAGGGAAAGAGATGGCGCTAGACGTCCTCTATAGCTCCGTCTCTTACCCACACTGGAACGCGATTAAAACGATCCTGCTTTAAGACGTCATGGTAGGCCCGCAGGGGGTCCAAAATGGCCGCTTTAGCAGAATCTTAAATGAATCACGTTAAAAAGGTAAAATTCTTAAAATGACTGAATGAATGAATGAATGAATGAATGAATGATACATTTATGATACATTTATTTGCAAGAATATAGGTTGTTAACATAAGTTCTTAATATCTAAAGGTTTCACTACATTCGGCATTTCGGCCATACAAATATTGAGATTTATCGTATTAGACGTTATGGTTATGACAATAAAGTCCATTTTAAGAATTTAAATTTTATAACGTGATTCTTATTTTGATTCTGCTAATTCGGCCTTTTTAGGCCCCCAGTACGTCAAAAGAAATATTTCGTTACACAATTAACTCGTATACAAGTGGGGTGATAGGTCTCATATTTCGTGGCACGGAGGCGTAATACCTACCTAATATATTTTCTACTATTGTACATAATAATATGTTGAAGAATAGGTTTAATCAATCAATCAATCATTTTATTATCAGGCAACTAAGGCCCATTAGATAAAATACACAATATTACATTTAACAAAAATAATAAACGAATACATATTTTAAACTCTATGAAACTATAACTATGACTACTAACTTAATTATGTACGTACTTAATAGGATATAAAACCACAAAAAAAAACATCTTTATAATACCCGATAAAAATTTAAAATGGACCGGTAAAAATAGATATAAATGAGTATTTAGTTACCCAGAGTTCGGATATTTAGGGTTATGTATTCGCCATAAAGTAAATAAATAAATATCGCTGGACATTACACACAGCGCCATCTAGTGCCACACTAAGCAACGAGGCTTGTGTCGTGGACACCAGATAGTTGATATACTTCATAGATACTTTTTGTTTGTAAATACATACTTATTATACATATAAACATCCATGACTCGGAAACAAATGTCCATGCTCATCACACAAACATTTGCTCCTACCGGGATTCGAACCCGGGACCCTAAGAACGTAAGGCAGCCTCACTACCGCTGCGCTATTCGGGTCGTCAAAGTAAATTCGTCACATTTTGTAAACTCCATACATTGAAAGTGTATTCGTCACATGCATAAAAAATATGTGTAAATTCGTCACAAGTCTGCATAGGTATATATTTTTTGCATAAAGTACTGGTAGAAAACAAAGTTATTGCTTTTTAGCGCTCGAAATGAAAATGATTTCTAAATTTTTGTTTTCTCCGGCGCTCCTGCACATTCTATCACGCGCTCGCTCGACTGTGAAACTGTGATTTTTTATGTAGGTGCAAATTACGAAAAAATTATGTGATTGTTACTGTGATTTAATTATCTTTCTTTTGTTTTTGTTATAAGTGTAATGTTGCAGGCAAATCAGCCTATTGCAATAAATAAATATATATAGTTGTTAGTAAAACTGTGATTTTTTATGTAGATGCAAATTACCAAAAAATAATGTGATTATTACTGTGATTTAATTATCTTTCTATTGTTTTTGTTATAACTGTAAAGCACATTACTGCACATAACTGTATTGCACGCAAATCAGCCTATTGCAATATATATATATATATATGTGTATATATATAAATAGTTGTAAGTAAAACTGTCATTTTTTTAAGTAGACGCAAATTACCAAAAAAAATGTGATTATTACTGTGATTTAATTTAATTTTTATTATTTTACTTATAACTGTAATGTGAAGCAAATCAGCCACTTGCAATACATGTTTATTTAGAATTAGGCGTGTCACGCAGGTCACACTGTCCTTGACAACGCGGGCTTAAAAACGCACAAAACCACACCATATTAAAACGTATATTCTTTATTGTTTGATCTTTCTGCTGTCTGTACGGAAATAAACAATATGGCGGATTTTCTTTCATAAAAATAGAGTTGTGACGAGTTTACACATACTTTTTATCGTGGCGAATTTACTTTGTGACGAACGCACAAAAACCCTTAATTAGGTAAATTCCCATCTCTAAGCAGGTGCGTAGACGCAGTGCCCACAGAGATCACATGTCTTATAAGAGTTAGTTCTATAAGGCTCGGTTCTGTTTACCTCATTACAGCCGTTTGTTGTGCATCGATGATATATTTTACCATTCTAAGATATCTCAATAAGTTAAGCCGACCATCGGGTTGGGGCGGTTCAAGTACTGCGGGAAAAAAGACAAGTAAGTATAAGTCAGGCAATGATTAAATGTAATAAGTAATTAATTTTTTTCGTTGGTGCAGTGATCGCAACTGCGACAGCTGAGGTCGTAATTGGCGTACGTCAAATATAAAAAGCTTATGTGGCAATTGTGCTTATTTTTTATACCAACACCTTAGCGATTAATATAGAAGAAAAGTCACACTACGCCTTAAGATTTGATATAAAAAAGGGCACACTGGCGGTTATGCCTTTACTACTAAACATCTCTGAACGGAGATGAAGTGAGGGGGGCAAGATACGCAGGGAATTCCTTTAGTTGTGCCTGACGTGTCGAGACGAGTCCACGCATTGCAAGGAGTGTAGAGGGACCTCCCCTCTGGGCTCGATTCTCAAGTCGGAAAGTGTTAATGGGCAGGAATCCCTCAAAAGCAGCCACGGAGTCTGGATTTGTGCATACTATTGGTTCTTAAACATAAAAGGGTGTTAGTAAACCCTTAACGAAGCCGAAAGGCACTTGTTCTCCCCGTCATTGCGATATTTTTTTTGTTCTACACCTTACCTGGGAACCTTCTAGTTACTGTATCAAATTGGGGGTCAAAGTTCCAACTTTTTTCACAAGTTTTTTTTAAATACTAGTTTTTAAGGTCAAATGTCCTTTCCCAGCAATAATTTTTGCGTAAAGTTACTTAGTTTGATGTACAGAATGCTTCGTTGACGGCTTCGTGAAAGGTCTGTTTACACTCTGTATATATTATACATAACTGGCGAAATGGGTGTAAGTATTATAGGTACAGTCGTGGTCCTTTCCACCTGATCATTCAATTTTTTCGCTTAAATCATGCGAAGGCGGCGAGCCACGCCTCCTTAAAGTTTAGCTCTATTGGGAAAGCGTCAATTTGGCGCGGAAAAAGAGCGTTCCTATGTTGCGAGTGCAAGCAATAATTAGCTTAGTTGTGATCAAGCGGGAGAGTCCACGATAGTACAGTACAACCTTCGCCTGACCCTTTTGGAATTCGTGATTTTATAGAAAGAAAAGAAAGAAAAAGCATTTATAGTATTAAATTTAAGCATAAAAAGCAGCATTATTTAATTATTATCATTTTTTTTAATGTTAAAACTGCTTTAGTTCCTACTACGCTTTTTTTTTCGAATGGGAAATTATCAAAAGACCCCTTCGCTCTCGGCGGAGGGGAAGGGATTGTCAGACTTTTACTGACTAAAACCCATCCATGTTCCTTCTTTGCCCAATGTGTTCCAGGGCCGCGGTATCTCTTTCGAACAGTCTCGCAGCCCCGGCAGGCATCGGCCCTTGCGGACCCCTTCCTTTTGCTGACATCTCTTTGAGGCGCGCGTGGAACACGTGGCCTGTCGTCATAAGACGGACTGACGGCGAGCTAGCCCATAGCTCACCCTCTACAGGCCCGCGCCTACGGAGGCCGCGGCCCACCGGTGCGTCTCCCGCGGCGGCTGTGACGTGTTCTCTCCCTCTCACGTTCCGCCACCTCCTTTGCTAGCATGACTGCTTCGCAGAAGGAGGTGACGTGACGGCGTCCCATTCCGTCTCGCTCCGGACCATGGATTGAACCAGGGCCAGGAGCGAGAGGTCGCCACCGCCCGCCGATCGCCTCTTGTTTCTATTATCACCCTGAAGAATTAATAAAATGATGGAAGTGTAAAACCCGTTTGAACGCTTCCCCCGGAGCACAGATGAAAATATAACAGATTACGATACGTCTCTCTCTAATTTAACGTTTTTTTTTTTCGGAAATAATATAATTCCGTTATACTTTTTTGAAGTTTAGTCAAATAAACTCTTATTAGAATTAGACTTGTTTTATAACAGACTAGCTGACCCGCGCAACTTCGTCTGCTATATATAAGAGAGACAGGAATTTAATTAAGTAACCACGTTTCCGAACAAATGATGCTCGAATTTAATTAAGTAACCACGTTTCCTAACCAACAATGCTCTTTCAATATAGTCTATGGCTGTGAATGACATTGACATTCGTTACGCGCGTTTTTTTAAATATGCAAAATTAAATGTATATTTTTCAATATTTCTGAGAGATTTTCTTAATATTTTTTTCCGTAAGAACCTTCTCCTAATAATAACAAATACAACAAAAAAAGAATTAGTGAAATCAGTCCAGCCATTCACGCGTGATGCCGTGACCAAGGAAAACGGGTTTCATTTATATATATATGGATAGATAATGGTACCCAATTTTTGTGTTGTCCACAAGTAGCTCCCATCTGGCATCGGCTTGCTTTTGCTTCCCACATCAGGCCCTGTAATTATTATAGAATATCAGTGAGGCAACTTCTGAAATAAGTAGCTGACACAAAAAAAAATCAAAATAACTTTAGCTTCGGAAGTCGATAACTTGACATGATGGCCACCGCACCCGCATACTGGCTGGCTAAGTAATCGCCGCTCGCAAGTTTAAGGATGCGCTGACGTTTAGTATCGGGGTCACTAGTGAAGGGATATTCAGAACACGCTGGAAAGTTCTACATCCTCATAGAATATCCTCCGACCAAATGAGTGTAGTGTCTGGTAGGTTATGGGCCTGGATACATCACAACAGCGCGACGCGGTGCCGTGTGCGGCAGTTACGGCTACACGATGCGTTGACGGTGCGGTGCGGCGCCGAAGCGATGCAGCGGTGCCCGCAACGTCATCTTACATACAAATCACTACCAGGTCACACGATGCGTGGGGCCGCCGTGCGGCGTCGCACCGAGACGTGGGGGGGGGAGGGGGGAGGGGCGGTGCCGAAGTGACAGCGTTGTATACTGCGGTGCTGAACTTGTTTTTTTCTTTTGAGTTCTTATTTAAAGTCTTTAGTTTTAATATATTATTAATCTCATGTTATTTTTTCCGCAGTCGGGTTTTTTTTTCTACTATGTTACTGTGGTACTTTCTGTAATGCCGCTGCAGATTTAACCAGTCAAAAGTATTGACTGATTTACAGTTTTGACTCTGACACTCTGACATGTACACTTTGAACGAATACTGAGAGAACGAAGTACTGTTTCTACTATCTACTATAACTAGGAACTGAACTTAGTCAAGATAAGGAAGATCTAAACAGATCTAAAGAAATATAAGTAGGTATCATAAACGGGGTTAGTTTTCAATAACCAGCCAAGTCTTAAAATTGAGATCTCTCTAATGAACCGTAGGTACAATATTTGACCGTATTGGAGTTCTTCAGAAAGGTTAGGTCCGTATTAGGTACAGTCGTGGTCTTTTCCGCTTGATCAGTTAAAAGTTTTTTCGCTTAAATCATGCGGAGGCGCCGAGCCACGCTCCCTTAAAGTTTAGGCCTATTAGGAAAGCGTCAACTTTGGCGCGCAAAATAATAATAACTCTCGTT
Organism: Xestia rhomboidea; assembly: GCA_963853795.1. Classification (NCBI taxonomy): domain Eukaryota; kingdom Metazoa; phylum Arthropoda; class Insecta; order Lepidoptera; family Noctuidae; genus Xestia; species Xestia rhomboidea. The sequence continues at coordinate 3,596,415 of OY970783.1, forward strand.
TGTCGTGCGTCGTCAGTGCGTATCTTTTCATTCATTATTTCTATACAAAGTCAACGGGGCGGGGCTAGAGAGTGTTTCTATGTTGTAAGTGCAAGCAAAAATTAGCTTAGTGGTGATCAGGCGGGAGTGTCCTCGATAGTACTTGCAACCGGTGTGCGTGTGACAAAATGTGTGACGATGGACGAAGCGTAGGTATTGAGTGTTAAATATTGTAATCAAATACCAAATAAAATACAGTTTGGTTAAGAAACTTTTTTTTTTGTACTTAAACTGATTCTATCTGAGAATTTGGCTGGTCTTTTATGTGCACAAAATAGGTACTTACACACAATATTATTAAAATTAACTTACAATCATCAGTAGTTGCAGCCGTGGTCCGGTCGTCAATGTTGGCAATAGCCACCCGCGCAAAACACATTGAAGATCATACATTAGAAACTTATCCTGTCTCCAGTTTGACCTGGCCTCGCAGTTTCTGTACAATTGAAGATCAAATTGTACCTACTGGAAATGGATAGCTTTACAATTATGTATTACGCCGTGCCACGAAAGATGAGACCTGTCACATCAATTGAAACGAGTAAAACTTTGAGAAATCTGGCTCGATTATGGCTCGAGGTAAAACATTAAGAAGACAAAGTAGGAAGATGGTTTATGACCTGTACACCTATATGTCAAAAGAAGTATTTCGTTACACAATTAACTCGTATACAAGTGGTGTGATAGGTCTTTCGTGACACGGATTGTGCTGTCTATTTTTTTTTCGAAATGAACTAGAATGCAGAATATTGCAACATTTGTAACGTTTTCATCATGCATATTGTTTAACTCGTACTCGCACATGGTATCTCTGTAAAAGCTAATTCTAGCCGTGGAACTGGTGACCTGTAACACAGGTTTTCCTAAAAAACTTACATCAGGCACCAGTCTTTCACAAAGGTGGGATACAGCTGAGACATATTTTGTACACATTAACTTTAAGTCCTTTTTGTGAAGAGAGATTAAATGATACTTAAATTATAAACGAACCCTTCTCGAAGCTACTAACCAAGCATTCTGTACCTGTACATCAAACTATGTAACTCTACGTGACGTAAACTAAAAAAAATACTACAAATTACGTCAATTGTATACCTACGTCCCTACTTATTTGTGTACGTTATTAAACGTTTATTTTAATGTTAAGTTTTGTTTTATTTTACGTCCAACCTGATAAAACTGCTAATACTTACAGACTCTTTAGTGGTATGTCCATAAAGCAACCTAAATGTAACGAGATTAAAGTTCACTCTGATTGTGAGGGTAAAGCAAAATCACAGATAAAAATAACCATTAGAGAAGAGACTCTAGACTTGATATACCTACTAGGTGTCAGCATTTTATAGATAGTAAAAACTTAAAATATCAGACTGTGGTCATACGATATACGGTTAGTTTTAGGCAGTTCTGGAACCGACAGCCATAAACTCGATCATCGAACTCAAAACGATTGGGACTATTTTTTTCAAAAAATAATAATAATAAAAATAAAAAATAAAAACTTGATTTTTTTATTGTTATTTTTGTAAAAAAAACACGAAAATTTAATTTACAATAAATTATAAGCTTGTCCAGTCTCCTTTATCGGTTAAATACATGCATTATCTAGCTGCAGTCGTTACTGTTTTGATAACCTATAGCTTTAATGTTCATGTTCGTAGATTTTTTAGTGCTATCAAAAAGTATAAATAGCGCAACTTCGTGAGTGGCATTATTCTAAGTATTTCTTGGAGTGCGCATCCGCAACATCCCTGGTTTAAATATGTAGTACCTAATACTTAATTCACTTTATAAATCCACAAAAAACATCTCTATGGTCCCATTAAAATAGATGGACAAATTTTAAAACAGCGTTCAGTACGTCTGACCAAAGATATCCAAGCAAAAAAAACACTGATTAAAGTGATTTTATTTTGAACTAAATTAATAAATTGCCAGCACTCTAGAATAAACCTAACCATTATGGGCGCGTTCTCGTAAGGGTTCCCAGCTCCCATATTATTATTATACTCTTTGGTTCCCAGTCTGTTCTGTTGATATCATTCTGTATTTAACCATAAGTAGTAAATTCCAGTTGACTACACATCACCTTTTTAGGATAGTGTTGTTAGGATAAGTAGGTAATTACGCGCAAAATAAAATTACTTCAATCAGTGTTTTTTTTGCTTGGATATTATCTTTGGTTAGGCGTACTGAACGCTGTGTTAAATTTTGTCATCAATTTTAAATCGGACCTTACATATTTCATTGTTACCGCTTTAAGTTAAAATTGATATTTACCAGGAACTTTAAGATCAGGAACGAAGACGCAGTGCCCACTGTGATCACATATTCGATAGTTAACCGAATACGGCACGGTTCTGTTTACCTCCTTACAGGCGTATGGTGTGCATCGATGATAAACAGTTACCACTCTAGAGTAACGTTTAAGTTAACCGAACCATCGGGATTGGGCAGTTCAGGTACTGAGGGAAAAAAGACAAGCATTAATACGTCGAGAGTCAACGATTTTTCAATTTCAATAATAGGGTAGATGACACCATAAAACAATGTTTCCAAAACACCAATCTCTAAAAAGAACACTTCATTTTGGGCCTGAAAACCCGATTTAATTTCAATTAATTGCCAAATACGATTTTTAGTTGCTTTGAAATCATTAAATAGTTGAGTCATTGAGTTGACCAAAAAGTGACGTCACAGTTTGCTATTGCCATACAAAATCTATGAGAGAACGCGTTTTGACAGCTCTTAAAAAGTATGTCAATTGATTGGTGTGTCACCTCCCCCATTAAATTTTTTCGTTGGTGTAGTAGTCGCAAGCGACAGCTGAGGTCCCGTTGGTTTCGATTTTCAGGCCGGAAAGTGTTAATGCGGGTTTGCATCAGGAATTCCTCTAAAGCAGTCCTAGAGTCTGGATTTGCATGTTACATGGTTCTTAGTTACAGCCAGAGACAGAAACAGTTGGAGAAAGATCATCCGAGAGAAGGTGATACTGCACGGAGTTCACGACCCTCTGCATTGAGGAATACGACGCAAGGAGGAGAGATCACATGGTTCTTAATTTCTTAAACATATCTGGAACAAAACTGGCGAAATGTTGATGTAAGTAATGAGGTACAACCTTTGTCTAACTCTTTGGGAACTCCTGATGTTATGTTAAAACTGCTCAAGTTCCCATTACCCTGATAAATTAATCGAATGGTGGAAGTAAGGCAAGCCAGGCTCCGTAATCAAATATTAAAACCCGTTTGAACGCTTTCCCCTGAACACAGATAAAAATATTACAGATTCCCTTTTGTGAAAGTGACATGACGTGTCCTCCCTCTAATTTAACGTTTTTTTTTTTTTGGAAATGATATCATTCAGGGATTTTATATGGAGGTATTATTTTTATTACATAATTCTTTGAAGTTTAGTCAAATACTTAAACTTTATTAGAATTAGGCTTGTTTTACAACAGATCATGGTACCTATTTCTTGTGTTGTCCACAAGTAGCTCCCATCTGGTAACGGCATGCTGGTGCTTCCCATACCTGGCCCTGTAATTATTACAGAATGTCAGTGAGGCAACTTCTGAAATGAGTAACACAAGCAACCGGCCTCCATCATCATCTGCCAAGCCTTTTCCCAACTATGTTGGGGTCGGCTTCCAATATGACCGGATGCAGCTGAATACCAGTATTTTACATGGAGCGACTGCCTATCTGACCTCCACAACCCAGTTAGTACTGGGTAACAGGATACCCCTTGGTAAGACTGGTTGTCAGATTTTTGGGCCACTGACTACCTGTAACGACTGTCAAAGATTTATAAATGACAGCCGGGACCAACGGCTTAACGTGCTTTACAAGGCACGGAAGAAAAAGATTAACAGTTAAAAGTATAAAATAACTATTGGTACGGTAAACGTCGATGACTTGTGTTTAATTCCTTATTTTTTTTTGCCAACTGCACTCACAAGCTGGCTGCCTGTGTAATCGCTGCTTGAAAGCTTAAGGCCTCGTCCAGACGAGCAGCACTTTGCTTTCGACAGAGGTAAGCAAACGCCGACCAATGGTGACTTGTTGTGAATTGTTATGATTTAGGTACAGTTTTGTTAAGAAACTTTTTTTTTAGTAAATTGATTCTACCGAATATCTGAGAATTTAGCTGGTCTTTTATGTGCACAAAATAGGCATCTACACACAATATTAAAATTAACTTACAATCATCATTAATTGCAGCCGTGGTCCGGTCGTCAATGTTGGCAATAGCCACCCGCGCTGAAGCGAAAACAAAGAATAAAACAATATGAAAAATGTTATATACTAAGGGCATCCATCTTATATTTACATGCGCACTCCAAGAAATACTTTGAATAATGTCACTTACGAAGTTGCGCTATTTATACTTTTTGAAAGCAATTAAAAATCTACGAACATGAACATTGAACAAAACAGTAAGAGACCGGACAAACTTACAATTTATTATAAATTTAATTGTTCGTGTTTTTTTTTAAAAAAAAATAACAATAAAAATATAAAAAATCACGAAAAATTAAATTACTATATTTTTTATTGTGGCCATTGTCCAGAACGACCTAAAATTAACCACGTATAGGCCCTTTTCGGAGCGGACAGGGTTTTTTTTTAACATAATATATTGAATATTATCTTACAGTTAAAACACGTTTTTAGTTAAAACGCGTTTTCCCTAGTTAGAATTAGTTTTTACTAACTGCCTTATTTAGAACTAGTAGGTATTCACTGCTATTCAAAAATGAATTTCAGTGAAAACTAGCTTTAACTAGGGAAAACGCGTTTTGTCGAAATGATTCCGTTAAAACACAAACCATAAACGAAAGTGTTTACCCGTTGGCTAAAGTTCAGATCAGAGCTTTCTTATTTTTTAAAGCAAGTTTTTTTTTTTAATGCATTATGACCACAGTCTGTCCTATTTTAAGTTTTTTACTATCTACGTATAATGCTGACACCTAGTAGGTACATCAAGTCTAGAGTCTCTAATGGTTAATTTTATCTGCGTTTGCGATTTTATTTTACCCTCACAATCAGAGTGAACTTTAATTTCGATACATATAAGTTGCTTTGGCAGTTTTATCGGTTGGACGTAAAATAAAACAAACATTAAAAAAATAAACGTTTATTATGACGGTACAAATGACGTAATTTGTAATTTTTATACTTTACGTCACGTAGAGTTACATAGTTTGATGTACAGGTACAGAATGCTTCGAGAAGGGTTCGTTTATATTTTAAGTATCATTTAATCTCTCTTCACAAAAAGGACTTAAAGTTAATGTGTACAAAATATGTCTCAGCTGTATCCCACCTTTGTGAAAGGCCTGATGTAAGTTTTTTAGGAAAACCTGTGTTACAGGTCACCAGTTCCACGGCTAGAATTAGCTTTTACAGAGATACCATGTGCGAGTACGAGTTAAACAATATGCATGATGAAAACGTTACAAATGTTGCAATATTCTGCATTCTAGTTCATTTCGAAAAAAAAATAGATAGCACAATCCGTGTCACGAAAGATGAGACCTATCACACCACTTGTATACGAGTTAATTGGGTAACGAAATACTTCTTTTGACATATAGGTGTACAGGTCATAAACCATCTTCCTTCTTTGTCTTCTTAATGTTTTACCTCGAACCATAATCAAGATTTCTCGAAGTTTTACTCGTTTCAATTGATGTGACAGGTCTCATCTTTCGTGGCACGGCGTAATACATAATTGTAAAGCTATCCATTTCCAGTAGGTACAATTTGATCTTCAATTGTACAGAAACTGCGAGGCCAGGTCAACCTGGAGACAGGATAAGTTTCTAATGTATGATCTTCAATGTGTTTTCATTATTAACAATTACAATTTTTTACTATTGTACCTACATAATAATATACTGAAAAATAGATTTAAATCAGGGATGGGGCAGATATTCGCATCCGTATCGGCAAATGCAGAGCATGCGCATCGAGTTAGACATCCGCATTTGTATCCGCAACCGCAATAGTCGATGCGGATGTTTAGACAACATAATGAAAATATGAGTTTAAAATTCCATTTCAGATTAAATATAAATTATATTATTACTATTAGTCATGCATGAACACACACAAGACAATCAACAACAATCAATTATCGTCAAGCGGACATGAAACATTTAAAAAGTTCCTTCAAGTCTTTATGAAATTGGAACAATTTATTTTTAAAGATATTAATATTTTACTACCTACGCTTTACTTGCGCTTATCGTTTGAACATTTCAGTTTTTGAGTGTTATTGTGTGTATACCTACACCTAGCTACAGTGAGTGTGTAAGGTCGAGGAACGACTTTTTCAAGGTCAAAATCATTCCTCGACCTTTATGAACTCGGAGGGTTGTATTGATGATTTTGATGATTATAATTCTGAAACTACATACGTCTTACAGTCGCGAACAATATTTTAATCAACATGCAACCTAGCTCTGGCCTGCAAATTGCAAAAAACGCAAGAAAATTTATAATTTTGCGGGCTACCCTGACGCTTTCACCTTAATACAAGGACAAGTGAATTCATAATATCACCACCGACACAAAGTGAAATTTGGACTTATTTTATACAAGATGAACATGACCAGGATAAAGTTTATTGTAAAATATGCAATAACTGCACCCAAAACGAAGTAACTTTAAAAAAAATAAGATCCGCATCTGCATCCGCGGATGTTAAAAAATCTGCATCCTCAACATCCCTGGTTTAAATATGTAGTAATACTTAATTCACTAAAACCACAAAAAACATCTCTATGGTCCCATTAAATAGATGGACAAATTTTAAAACAGCGTTCTGAGGGCTAATTCACGTAATTTTATGACGCGCCGATGAGTAGTGCAGTTGCAGTTAAGTTCAAGTTCGAGTTATAAACGGTATTCTTGTAATCTTTGAACTGCGCGTAAGCTGCGTGTGAACTGCACGTCAACTGTACGACAACCAAACTCTACCAAGCTTACCTACTTGTGGTGTGGCCATATGAGAGAAAAAATATTACTCACTAAATAATAGAATAGAATCGAAGACATTTCAATGAATATGACGTTATTAAAATATTAAAATAATACCCCAGTACAGATTTTAGTGCTTTTTCTTACGTAGTAGAATACCGATCATGTTGCGTTCCGAAGCACGCACCAAAGACGCGCAACAGTGGAATGCCGTTATTGCGCTCGCGTGACGCGAGCGTGTCTGACAGCGATAGAGAATACGAAAAGCGTTGTTTTGATCGAAACTTAAATGCAACTGCACTGCAACAGCACTTCTTTAGTTACGTTAATTAGCCTACAGTACGTCTAACCAAAGATATCCAAGCAAAAACAACACTGATTAAAGTGATTTTACTTTGATCTAAAATAATAAATTGCCAGCACTCTAGAATAAACATAACCGTTATGGGCGTGTTCTCGTAAGAGTACCCAGTCAGCTCAGTTAAATCATTCTGTCTTTAACCTTAAGTAGTAAATTCCAGTTGACTACACATCACCGTTTTAGGATAGTGTTGTTAGGATAAGTAGAAGATTAGTAGGTAATTACGCGCCAAATAAAATCACTTCAATCAGTGTTTGTTGTGCTTAGATATTATCTTTGGTTAGGCGTACAGCGGGCCTACCATGACGTCTTAAAGCAGGATCGTTTTAATTGCGTGCGAGTGAGGGAAAGAAACGGAGCTATAGAGGACGTCTATCGCCATCTCTTTCCCTCACTCGCACGCAATTAAAACGATCCTGCTTTAAGACGTCATGGTAGGCCTGCTGAACGCTGTGTTAAATTTTGTCATCTAAACTGGCCTGCAAAAATAAGTATCACACTTTTAAAATTGCAATAACTTTTTAAGTAGGTACACAAGATATACTTTCGAAACAAAAAGGACTCGAAAAATAGTTTAATTTTGTCTATATTTTCAAAGAAAGCTGATAATAATTGCTTAAAACGTTTTTATATTCTAAATCTCTAACTTCTATAGTTTAGGAAAAATTGAAATTTTAAAAGTGTAGTACTTATTTTTGCAGGTCAGTGTATTTTAAATCGGACCTTACATATTTCATTGTTACCGCTTTAAGTTAAAATTGATATTTACCAGGAACTTTAAGATCAGGAACGAAGACGCAGTGCCCACTGTGATCACATATTCGATAGTTAACCGAATACGGCACGGTTCTGTTTACCTCCTTACAGGCGTATGGTGTGCATCGATGATAAACAGTTACCACTCTAGAATAACGCTTTATGTTAACCGAACCATCGGGATTGGGCAGTTCAGGTACTGAGGGAAAAAAGACAAGCATTAAAACAAGAGTCAACGATTTTCGATTGCCAAAAAACTGAACACCGTAGCCATGGGATCTCGAATAACTAAACCTCGAAAAGTCATCGTAAAAAGTTTTTATTCATTTAACAACCAACCAAAACAAACATTAATTGTGAAAAAAAACATGTCCTATGTCATATTTTGTTGATTTGAGGTTGATTGTTAAATGAATAAAAACTTTTTACGATGACTTTTCGAGGTTTAGTTATTCGAGATCCCATGGCTGCGGCGTATGGTTTTTCGTGGTAGCGTGCATTCGTTGTTAAGTGTTTCGTATTCGTGAACTTACGGGGACGTGATCTTCGGTATTTCACTTTTCTAAATCACATAGCTTACTCCCCCTGAACACAGATGAAAATATTACAGATTCTCTTTTGTGAAAGTGACATGTGAAATTACCTCTCTCTAATCTAACCCTTTTTTTCGGAGAATCATATCATTCCGGGATTTTATATGGAGGTATTATTCTTTATTACATAATTCTTTGAAGTTTAGTCAAATACTTAAACTTTATTAGAATTAGGCTTGTTTTACAAAACAGATCATGGTACCTATTTCTTGTGTTGTCCACAAGTAGCTCCCATCTGGTAACGGCATGCTGGTGCTTCCCATACCTGGCCCTGTAATTATTACAGAATGTCAGTGAGGCAACTTCTGAAATGAGTAACACAAGCAACCGGCCTCCATCATCATCTGCCAAGCCTTTTCCCAACTATGTTGGGGTCGGCTTCCAATATAACCGGATGCAGCTGAATACCAGTATTTTACATGGAGCGACTGCCTATCTGACCTCCACAACCCAGTTAGTACTGGGTAACACGATACCCCTTGGTAAGACTGGTTGTCAGATTTTTGGGCCACTGACTACCTGTAACGACTGTCAAAGATTTATAAATGACAGCCGGGACCAACGGCTTAACGTGCTTTACAAGGCACGGAAGAAAAAGATTAACAGTTAAAAGTATAAAATAACTATTGGTACGGTAAACGTCGATGACTTGTGTTTACTTCCTTATTTTTTTTTTGCCAACTGCACTCACAAGCTGGCTGCCTGTGTAATCGCTGCTTGAAAGCTTAAGGCCTCGTCCAGACGAGCAGCACTTTGCTGTCGACAGAGGTAAGCAAACGCCGACCAATGGTGACTTGTTGTGAATTGTTATGATTTAGGTACAGTTTTGTTAAGAAACTTTTTTTTTTGTAAATTGATTCTACCGAATATCTGAGAATTTAGCTGGTCTTTTATGTGCACAAAATAGGCATCTACACACAATATTAAAATTAACTTACAATCATCATTAATTGCAGCCGTGGTCCGGTCGTCAATGTTGGCAATAGCCACCCGCGCTGAAGCGAAAACAAAGAATAAAAACAATATGAAAAATGTTATATACTAAGGGCATCCATCTTATATTTACATGCGCACTCCAAGAAATACTTTGAATAATGTCACTTACGAAGTTGCGCTATTTATACTTTTTGAAAGCAATTAAAAATCTACGAACATGAACATTGAACAAAACAGTAAGAGACCGGACAAACTTACAATTTATTATAAATTTAATTGTTCGTGTTTTTTTTAAAAAAATAACAATAAAAAATATAAAAAATCACGAAAAATTAAATTACTATATTTTTTTATTGTGTCCATTGTCCAGAACGACTTAAAATTAACCACGTATAGGCCCTTTTCGGAGCGGACAGGGTTTTTTTTTTAACATAATATATTGTATATTATCTTACAGTTAAAACACGTTTTTAGTTAAAACGCGTTTTCCCTAGTTAGAATTAGTTTTTACTAACTGCCTTATTTAGAACTAGTAGGTATTCACTGCTATTCAAAAATGAATTTCAGTGAAAACTAGCTTTAACTAGGGAAAATGCGTTTTGTCGAAATGATTACGTTAAAACACAAACCATAAACGAAAGTGTTTACCCGTTGGCTAAAGTTCAGATCAGAGCTTTCTTATTTTTTAAAGCAAGTTTTTTTTTTAATGCATTATGACCACAGTCTGTCCTATTTTAAGTTTTTTACTATCTACGTATAATGCTGACACCTAGTAGGTACATCAAGTCTAGAGTCTCTAATGGTTAATTTTATCTGCGTTTGCGATTTTATTTTACCCTCACAATCAGAGTGAACTTTAATTTCGATACATTTAGGTTGCTTTGGCAGTTTTATCGGTTGGACGTAAAATAAAACAAACATTAAAAAATAAACGTTTAATGACGGTACAAATGACGTAATTTGTAATTTTTTTACTTTACGTCACGTAGAGTTACATAGTTTGATGTACAGGTACAGAATGCTTCGAGAAGGGTCCGTTTATAATTTAAGTATCATTTAATCTCTCTTCACAAAAAGGACTTAAAGTTAATGTGTACAAAATATGTCTTAGCTGTATCCCACCTTTGTGAAAGACTGGTGCCTGATGTAAGTTTTTTAGGAAAACCTGTGTTACAGGTCACCAGTTCCACGGCTAGAATTAGCTTTTACAGAGATACCATGAGCGAGTACGAGTTAAACAATATGCATGATGAAAACGTTACAAATGTTGCAATATTCTGCATTCTAGTTCATTTCGAAAAATAAAAATAGATAGCACAATCCGTGTCACGAAAGATGAGACCTATCACACCACTTGTATACGAGTTAATTGGGTAACGAAATACTTCTTTTCACATGTAGGTGTAGGTACAGGTCATAAGCCATCTTCCTGCTTCGTCTTCTTAATGTTTTACTTCGAGGCCTAATCAAAATTTCACAAAGTTTAACTCGTTTCAAGTGATTTGACAGGTCTCATCTTTCGTGGCACGGCGTAATACATAATTGTAAAGCTATCCATTTCCAGTAGGTACAATTTGATCTTCAATTGTACAGAAACTGCGAGGCCAGGTCAACCTGGAGACAGGATAAGTTTCTAATGTATGATCTTCAATGTGTTTTCATTATTAACAATTACAATTTTTTACTATTGTACCTACATAATAATATACTGAAAAATAGATTTAAATCAGGGATGGGGCAGATATTCGCATCCGTATCGGCAAATGCAGAGCATGCGCATCGAGTTAGACATCCGCATTTGTATCCGCAATCGCAATAATCGATCCGGATGTTTAGACAACATAATGAAAATATGAGTTTAAAATTCCATTTAAGATTAAATATAAATTATATTATTACGATTAGTCATGCATAAACACACACAAGACAATCAACAACAATAAATTATCGTCAAGCGGACATGAAACATTTAAAAAGTTCCTTCAAGTCTTTATGAAATTGGAACAATTTATTTTTAAAGATATTAATATTTTACTACCTACGCTTTACTTGCGCTTATCGTTTGAACATTTCAGTTTTTGAGTGTTATTGTGCACAGTGAGTATGTAAGGTCGAGGAACGACTTTTTCAAGGTCAAAGTCATTCCTCGACCTTTATGAACTTGGAGGGTTGTATTGATGCTTTTGATGATTATAATTGTGAAACTACATGATACGTCTTACAGTCGCGAACAATATTTTAATCAACATGCAACCTAGCTCTGGCCTGCAAATTGCAAAAAACACAAGAAAATTTATAATTTTGCGGGTTACCCTGACGCTTTCACCCTAATACAAGGACAAGTGAATTCATAATATCACCACCGACACAAAGTGAAATTTGGACTTATTTTATACAAGATGAACATGACCAGGATAAAGTTAATTGTAAAATATGCAATAACTGCACCCAAAACGAAGTTACTTTAAAAAAATAAGATCCGCATCTGCATCCGCGTATGTTAAAAAATCTGCATCCACAACATCCCTGGTTTAAATATGTAGTAATACTTAATTCACTAAAACCACAAAAAACATCTCTATGGTCCCATTAAATAGATGGACAAATTTTAAAACAGCGTTCTGAGGGCTAATTCACGTAATTTTATGACGCGCCGATGAGTAGTGCAGTTGCAGTTAAGTTCAAGTTCGAGTGATAAACGGTATTCTTGTAATCTTTGAACTGCGCGTAAGCTGCGTGTGAACTGCACGTCAACTGTACGACAACCAAACTCTACCAAGCTTACCTACTTGTGGTGTGGCCATATGAGAGAAAAAATATTACTCACTAAATAATAGAATAGAATCGATGACATTTCAATGAATATGACGTTATTAAAATATTAAAATAATACCCCAGTACAGATTTTAGTGCTTTTTCTTACGTAGTAAAATACCGATCATGTTGCGTTCCGAAGCACGCACCAAAGACGCGCAACAGTGGAATGCCGTTATTGCGCTCGCGTGACGCGAGCGTGTCTGACAGCGATAGAGAATACGAAAAGCGTTGTTTTGATCGAAACTTAAATGCAACTGCACTGCAACAGCACTTCTTTAGTTACGTTAATTAGCCTACAGTACGTCTAACCAAAGATATCCAAGCAAAAACAACACTGATTAAAGTGATTTTACTTTGATCTAAAATAATAAATTGCCAGCACTCTAGAATAAACATAACCGTTATGGGCGTGTTCTCGTAAGAGTACCCAGTCAGCTCTGTTAAATCATTCTGTCTTTAACCTTAAGTAGTAAATTCCAGTTGACTACACATCACCGTTTTAGGATAGTGTTGTTAGGATAAGTAGAAGATTAGTAGGTAATTACGCGCCAAATAAAATCACTTCAATCAGTGTTTGTTGTGCTTAGATATTATCTTTGGTTAGGCGTACAGCGGGCCTACCATGACGTCTTAAAGCAGGATCGTTTTAATTGCGTGCGAGTGAGGGAAAGAAACGGAGCTATAGAGGACGTCTATCGCCATCTCTTTCCCTCACTCGCACGCAATTAAAACGATCCTGCTTTAAGACGTCATGGTAGGCCTGCTGAACGCTGTGTTAAATTTTGTCATCTAAACTGGCCTGCAAAAATAAGTATCACACTTTTAAAATTGCAATAACTTTTTAAGTAGGTACACAAGATATACTTTCGAAACAAAAAGGACTCGAAAAATAGTTTAATTTTGTCTATATTTTCAAAGAAAGCTGATAATAATTGCTTAAAACGTTTTTATATTCTAAATCTCTAACTTCTATAGTTTAGGAAAAATTGAAATTTTAAAAGTGTAGTACTTATTTTTGCAGGTCAGTGTATTTTAAATCGGACCTTACATATTTCATTGTTACCGCTTTAAGTTAAAATTGATATTTACCAGGAACTTTAAGATCAGGAACGAAGACGCAGTGCCCACTGTGATCACATATTCGATAGTTAACCGAATACGGCACGGTTCTGTTTACCTCCTTACAGGCGTATGGTGTGCATCGATGATAAACAGTTACCACTCTAGAATAACGCTTTATGTTAACCGAACCATCGGGATTGGGCAGTTCAGGTACTGAGGGAAAAAAGACAAGCATTAAAACAAGAGTCAACGATTTTCGATTGCCAAAAAACTGAACACCGTAGCCATGGGATCTCGAATAACTAAACCTCGAAAAGTCATCGTAAAAAGTTTTTATTCATTTAACAACCAACCAAAACAAACATTAATTGTGAAAAAAAACATGTCCTATGTCATATTTTGTTGATTTGAGGTTGATTGTTAAATGAATAAAAACTTTTTACGATGACTTTTCGAGGTTTAGTTATTCGAGATCCCATGGCTGCGGCGTATGGTTTTTCGTGGTAGCGTGCATTCGTTGTTAAGTGTTTCGTATTCGTGAACTTACGGGGACGTGATCTTCGGTATTTCACTTTTCTAAATCACATAGCTTACTCCCCCTGAACACAGATGAAAATATTACAGATTCTCTTTTGTGAAAGTGACATGTGAAATTACCTCTCTCTAATCTAACCCTTTTTTTCGGAGAATCATATCATTCCGGGATTTTATATGGAGGTATTATTCTTTATTACATAATTCTTTGAAGTTTAGTCAAATACTTAAACTTTATTAGAATTAGGCTTGTTTTACAAAACAGATCATGGTACCTATTTCTTGTGTTGTCCACAAGTAGCTCCCATCTGGTAACGGCATGCTGGTGCTTCCCATACCTGGCCCTGTAATTATTACAGAATGTCAGTGAGGCAACTTCTGAAATGAGTAACACAAGTAACCGGCCTCCATCATCATCTGCCAAGCCTTTTCCCAACTATGTAGGGGTCGGCTTCCAATATAACCGGATGCAGCTGAATACCAGTATTTTACATGGAGCGACTGCCTATCTGACCTCCACAACCCAGTTAGTACTGGGTAACACGATACCCCTTGGTAAGACTGGTTGTCAGACTTTCAGGCCACGGACTACCTGTAACGACTGTCAAAGATTTCTAAATGACAGCCGGGACCAACAGCTTAACGTGCTTTACGAGGCACGGAAGAAAAAGTTTACAGTAAAAAGTATAAAATAACTATACCTAGGTACGGTAAACGTCGATGACTTGTGTTTACTTCCTTAATTTTTTTTGCCAATAGCACTCACAAGCTGGCTTGCTGTGTAATCGCCGCTTTAAAGCTTAAATCATGATCTGTCGAATGACCAATTTGGTCGAGACGTCATTGTTTAACTATTGTGTCTACTTCGTGGAAAGATCATGGGTTAAGACCTCGTCCAGATGAGCAGCACTTTGCTGTCGACAGAGCCAACTTCAGCTGTCGACAGAGGTAAGCAAACGTCGACCAATGGCGACAGCTACAGTATGGGCGTAACACACGCGCTGCCTTTGTCAGTCGAATTTAAATAGACCGAGAGTATAAACGCGTAAAAATGACGTCTCCCAGTGACAGCGATATTAATATTGACTTGCTAATTGCATCAATTAAGAAACATGATTGTTTAAATTGTTCTTTGTATAATCGTATTTCATCAACTTACAATGAACGATTTCTATGGAGCAGAAGAAGCAACAGTTTAGTTCTCTTCCTCGAAATTCACTTTGTTACTGTCTGTCTCCCTTACTATAATAACGTTCGCGGACCAATTCAACAATGCTGTCGACATTTTGGTCAACAGTCGGCGTGTCGAATACTACAGCAGTTGCTTTTGTTGACAGTAGCAGTTGCCTCTGTCGACAGATGAAGTTGGCTTTGTCGACATCTGATCCGATGTTGGCTCTGTCGACATCTGAAGTTGGCTCTGTCGACAGTAAAGTGCTGCTCGTCTGTTTGGCGCCTTAGGGAGTGCTTAAGAAGCCGTGTCGACGGCGCGTTCGTGTTCCACGCGCGCCTCAAAGAGAGTCAGCATCAGTGAAGGGGTCCGCAAGGGCCGAAGCCTGCCGGGGCTGCGGGACTATTCGAAAGAGATACCGTGGCCCCGGAACACAAAGGGCGATGAAGGAACATGGATGGGTTTTAGTCAGTAAAAGTCTGACACTCCCTCCTGCTCAGCCCAGAGCGGGAGAAGTCATTTGATGATTTCCCATCCGAAAAAAAAAAAAAAAAAAAAAAAAAGGGAGTGCTTAAGAAAGTGGTGTTGATGATGCCGAAACGTTGTAGGAAGGTTGTGCTGGCGGATAGTATCGAGGTCACCAGTATAGGGACGCTGAAAAGTTCTACATCACTATAGAATATCTTCCGATCAAACGGGTGTAGTATCTGGTAGGTTACTGCCCGACAATTGTTGTTGTCGGGTATTTCTAAATGTTCCTAGGTCTCGGATAACTTGAAAAGCGCGATTCGGAATGTTAATCTCAGTTCTTCATTTGTGAATTGATTCTACATATTATCATATCTGAGAATTTGGCTGGACTTTGGAAACTAACCTTAACCCTGTGCACAAAATACCTACACACAATATTAAAATAAACTTACAATTGTCACTAGTGGTCCGGTCGTCAACGTTGACAATAGCCGCCCGCGTTGAAGCGAAAGCAAAGAACAAAAACAAAATGAAAAATATTCTAAGGGCGTCCATCTTGTACTATACATGCGATAGGAATAAAAATTCAACAAACATGAAGATTGAAACTGAAGGGTTATCAAAACATTAAAGTACTGCTAGACCTAGATAATGCATGTATTGAAATAATATCATAAGGGGCCGGACTCCACCCAAGCGGAGATGTGACGAGTAGAAACGAAATGTGTTTTAAACCACCAATTGAATTTCGTTATTTACACTTCTCGTCTCTGCTTGGTTTAGTGGAAACGATTGAGTAGAGAGGACAAATGTCTCGCAATTGTTTAGGCCAGCGGAGACAAGAAGAGATGTGAGCGGCGTGCTGTGAGCAGTGTGCTGAGTATGGCGTGCCGTCTAACACATCTCCCCTCGTCTTCGCTTTGGTGGAGTGCGGGCCTAAGTCTTTTCTGTACAAATATTGTAATGGCCGTTTTCAAAGAAGCCTCCTAGTCGGAACCAGTGCGGGACCGCGCTGGCAGGACCCAATATGCTGCGTCCGGCGATACCATCGACGCAGCTCTATGTGTCCCGACTACATCACACCACGAGGGTTGAGGAGATCGTGGAGTATGTCCGAGCGAAGACCAGCTGGACCTTGAGGGTTGAGAAGTTGGAGTCGCGCCACAACACGAATTTTAAGTCATTCGTGGTGCGAGTTCCGACTCATCATATTGAGACCTTCCTCAAGGAAGAGTTTTGGCCGAAGGGTGTCATGTATCGGCGATTCCGCGGAAGGCTACGCGACACCACGCAGCGCAACATGACGCCGTCTCTTCATGTTCAATAGATTAATTGTGGATTTTATAAATATGTATGTTAGTCTGTAAGGTATATATGATATGGGTCTTTTGTTACCGGAATTAAATGATATATTATTATTAAAAACACTAGGTACAGTCCACCATCATCACCTGCCTAGCCTTTCCTAGCTAATAGGTATGTTGGGGTCGGTTTCCAGTCCTACCGGATGCAGATGTAAACCAGGTATTTACATGACGAAACAACCAATCGGAAAAAATAAGCTGTTCCATTCATTTTAACCGCACTTTTGTGAGTAACAACTATACGTGGTAGGTAACCGTTTTCGCGTCGTGGACTCCACCCTGTATGAGTTGTATCAGGTCAAACTGATCCTAAGCTAGGCCCTTAGTTGGTAAAGTCTGAGGCTTTCAATACAACTTTATTACAATCCAATAAAAAACGTAAGTACCTACGGCATGACTACGCTTCGGTGAATGACGTGCATATATTACGATAACAATTAAATTCTCAACACACGTGTAGATCTGTGGAGGTATTGCGCGTTAAGTCAACATAGTAACAAAACAATAATTTCTGTTAAGTTTTCAATATTATTCATTTATCTCACATACTATTTACGTTTTTAACCTATTCCAATATAGAACACTAATAAAAAACATTTAAAATATAATAAATAGTAGCCCACCAGCATCGGGAACAGGGTCCGAGCTACCGGTGGTCAGGGCTCTTGAGAGAGGAACTTCGTGTCCAGAAGTACTGCTTTCTGGATTAAGCCCTTGCTCTAGCTGCCAAGCGAGAGCCTCCTCAAATGTTGGTTGAGGCTAGCTATTAAGTCATTGACTAACACGGGTATCGGCACAATGACTGCTGTACTCACGTCCCACATGTCAACAAACTCGCGAGCCAGATCTAGATATTTGAATTGTTTATCTTTCTCTGCTTTCACGAGGTTCTCGTCATGCAGGACTGTTATATCAACAATCATTACGCGACGCTCCAATCAAATAAAAACATTATTATTATTATTGTTATTGTATTATTGTTTGTTTGTATTGTATTGTGTTTTTCATTGTTTTACTACTTGCTTTTATAGTAAACAAATAATATGGCGTACCTAGTACTGAAATACCTGACATCTGCAATGGAGGTCTTGAAGATGCGATGCCATTTCACTTATTTCAGGGAAAAAGCTTTTAAATGTCTCATGTCATGCATCATTCTCATTTCTCATGTCAAAATGCACCTCATCTGAAACACAGCATGCTGCCGAGCTCATCGCCGATGCTGCCGCGTGCGATAGCATCGCTCTAGCAAACGACGGTTCTGAGCGACAGAAAATGATAACACCATGCCTGTAATTCCCGAAGGGTTAGGCAGACGTGAACCTGATAGTACACCCACGTTTTGTTTAAGTCCCATGCAAGAAGGGACCTGTATAAGAAATAAATGTGTTCTTGGAAAATCAACTCGATAAAACGTATGTGCGATCGCGACACATCCGGCTCGAAGGACCAATTTGTTTAAGTGTCTAGCGTTGTTTTTGTTTTGGTTTGAGGGGTAAGTTTGTACCAGAAGCTACGTGTGTACTGTACACTCGTTGAATTTACACTAAATGAACCGCTTCCATATGTGGAGTGTGGACTGTTTATGGGTAGTTAAAAGAAAAAGAATGTTATTGTTGTTTTCCTCGGGAACAGTACTTTTATTCGGGATGAAAGGTACGCTATGTCCGTTTCTGTACACCTGACAACGTATATGCAAAATTTCAGGATGATCGGTTCAGTGGTTTAGGCGTGAAAACGTAACAAACAAACTTACTTTCGCATTTATAATATTAAGTTAGGATATGATAGGACTACATACTACTACTCCTTCGCATAGTGCCACCTATCGGGTGCAAGATATCCCATCATTCAAGCTTGTACCCATCTGCCTAGCCTTTTCCCAACTATATTGGGGTCGGCTTCCAGTCTAACCGGATGCAACTGAATACCAGTATTTTACAAGGAGCGACTACCAATGTGACCTCCACAACCCAGTTAGTACTGGGTAATACGATGACGCTTGGTAAATCTGTCGAAGTAGTGTTTTTCGAAGGTGTGTGTTGTCGAAGCAATGAGTAGTCGAACTATTGTTATTCGAAATTGAGACTGTGTCGAAATAATTAACTGTCGAAGTTCAGGATGACACTCAAGACTGGTTGTCAAACTTTTTATGGGCCACTGACTACCTGTACCGACTGTCAAAGATCTGCAATTGACAGCTGGGACCAACGGCTTAACGTACTTTCCGAGGCACGGAGAAAACCCGGTATGTAATAGGTGGTCACCCATCCACAGACTAACCTAGGCAAGCACGGCCTAACCTAAAGATCCAGCGGCTGTTATTATGTAACAACATTTCATTGAAATCGGTTTGGTAGTTTCGGGGATTAGCGTGGTGGAACAGAGTGATTCTTGATTTTTATAAATTTGGATGTATCTTTGTGTTCCTAAGGCCTGACAAAGATCAAGGCGTTCAAAGTGTTGACATGCTTCACACGGGGGCTATTTTCTACGTACGGTGTACGTTTACCAAATAATAAAAGATAGACTACCTACATTGTTTCATCCGGATCGAATGACAAAACAGTGTGATGAGACACAAGCCGTAAGTGTCATTTCAATAGATTTTAGGGCCAGCGCTCATATGGCGGAGCGCAGCGCAGAGCATGCATAGCACCACGCTCCATAGATTTGCTGCGCTCCGTCGTCATTCGTTTTGCAATTTTTCACTCGGCGAGCCTGGAAACTGCAGCAGGAACGCGACTGCGCGCCCTTTCGCATGTAGTAACTTCGATGCTCCAGGAATTAATAGGAGAGACAACAACAAAAATCTAATTAGTCCGTCAGTTAGATTATCAAACAATATTTGACCCGTGTTTTTTCTTTTGTTACGTAAATCAAAATTGACGAAGATACGACGCTTTTAAAATTCTCAATACGTCACGCCATGGCATAATTTTTAACTAGTTCTGACGTCACGAGCCCCCACTCCCGAGTTTTGATGAGTTTTATCTTTGTCAATATTCATTGATTTACAAAAACAAAAAATACGTGTCCATTCATTACCAATACTCTAACTGACGGACTAAATAGATTTGCAATTTTTTTATACCTACTGTCGTCATGCCTATTGACGTGTTAAGTAATTGATTTTAGATATTATTTCAATGAGGACAATGTCGATAATAGTTTGACAGTGAAAAATGCGCTTCGCTGCGCTCCGCCAAATGTGCGCCGGCCCTTACTGTAGTGTAAACAGTTACATTGATGCCACCGGCGTGCGTCACTGTTTAACTGTAGTTTAAATGTTACACAGCACTGAATATGTTTAGATTTCCTTGGGTAGGTACATCTGCGACGTTTCGCTTGCTAACTTAGTTTGACCTTGTAGATAAGTTTCGTTTCGTCGTAGATTAGTGTACAGCCAATCTTTAGAAGTCGTCTTGCCTTCTTGGTGAAAGATTAATAAATAAATATATATCGCTGGACATTACACACAGCGCCATCTAGTGCCACACTAAGCAACGAGGCTTGTGTCGTGGACACCAGATACTTTTTGTTTGTAAATACATACTTATTATACATATAAACATCCATGACTCGGAAACAAATGTTCATGCTCATCACACAAACATTTGCTCCTACCGGGATTCGAACCCGGGACCCAAAGAACGTAAGGCAGCCTCAGTACCGCTGCGCTATTCGAGTCGTCGTTTCCAAGATTTACAAGTCTGTCGATTACAGGTGGCCTACCATGACGTCTTAAAGCAGGATCGTTTTAATCGCATTCCAGTGTGGGTAAGAGACGGAGCTATAGAGGACGTCTAGCGCCATCTCTTTCCCACACTGGCACGAAATTAAAACGATCCTGCTTTAAGACGTCATGGTAGGCCCGCAAGTCTATAATAGAAATTTGTCACGGAGAAAGTGGAAATGACTCTATATGGAGAGAAAACGGCCGCAAATAACCGTTAGGATGTTACAATTACAGTGTTGAATGGCTGCTTGCGTATATGTGAGTTTAAATATTAAATTTGTAAACGAACCCACGATACAGGAGAAATTCTGGTCAGTGGGTCACCTAAGGGGCGGAGTCTTATTGTGGGGTAACTTGAAAAATGTTTTGGTATTGGAATTACAAATGCGAATAAATTAATGGAATGCGATTGGCTGCTGCGCTGCATATAGCGGGTTCGATTGCTTCATCATCATCATTTTCAGCCTGCAGACGTTCACTGCTGGACATAGGCCTCCCCCAAGTGTCGCCACATTGACCGGTCCTGCCATGTGCGGCTCGCATCCAGCGGCTCCCCGCAACCTTCACGAGGTAATCGGTCCACCTAGTGGGAGGCCTTCCAACGCAACGTCTTCCGGTTCGCGGTCGCCACTCCAGAACTTTTCAGCCCCATCGGCCATCACGGAACAATTATCTAGCTATTTGTTTAGCCTACAGGAAGTTATTCCGGGTCTGTCTGTTTTTGTATGTGACTTTTAAAATATCTAGTTGTGATGACTAGATATTTAAAAAAACACTTAAAAGTGAAAAATAACTATATCTACAGAAGTCGGTGACCTTTGTTTGATTGATTTAGTTTTTTGTCACCGATTGATTTAGTTTTGAAGCCGGTTTTATTTTGGGCAAAAAAGTTTTTATTTTTCACTTTTTAGTGGTTCACATGTGCGTGTCCCTTCACAGCGTACCAGCGTGATGTTATGTTATGAACTGGTGTAAAAAATAGACAGACATGAGATTTCAGCAATCCCAGTCCATTTGCTATCATTTATTGAGGAGTTCCGTTGCCTATCTCCGAAGTTCTTCATCAGATCTTCACCAAATTGAAATGGGATCACTCCGAGAAAGTACTCTTCCAAAAACTACCAAAATCGCTTCAAGTGTGCCTTTAAAATTTGAAAAGTTCTCTCTACTTCTCCAGGATCCCATCATCAGATCCTGACTTGTAGATCATGGGACCACCTGGGAAGTATACCCTTTCAAACAAAACAAAAAAATCCAAATCGGTCCAGCCATCGTTTGAGTAATCGGGGAACATACATATAAAAAAATAAAAATAAAGGTTCCGACGAATTGAGAACCTCCTCCTTTTTGAAGTCTGTTAAAAAGTCACATACGCACAGTTTTTGTTCCTAACCTCTTGAAATATTATCGGTACATTCCTACCTTGCTTAGTGACAGATTAGCTATCGAAACAGATAACTCAGGTGGGTACAATTAAATTATAATGTTGTTAAGATAATGTAATGTCCATTTGTATTTCACAGTGGATTACTTAGTATCTATGCTCAAGGTAAGAAGGGTATTGACTGATAATTTAATTATTTATTGGGAAAACTAACAGCTAATACCAACGGAGGGTTACAGTGGAAATAAGGCATACTAAGACAAGTTTACTTATAATGCAAATGAATGACAATATTTTAGTTTTTTTTTATGTGAAACATCTATAGGCGGGGGTAAACCAAAAAAAAAACAAATGAAAAATTCGTGGCGAGCGTGGCGAACCCGGCCCGAACATTACAAACCTGTTGAAGCAGCTTAAGATCTTTATATTCGCCCCAATTTACAAAAAGCCAGCTGGTCTCGGGGCACAGAGCACTGCAGGGTTACAATCTCGTGACTTCGACTTCGATTCCAGCATAAGGGTTTTCTTTTTGGAAATCGAGTCATTTTATTTTCTTTTATTTAATTTTGTTTGTTTTTTATATTGACTTTTTTTAAGCATAATTATTACTTCGATGTTTCACATGGCATGTATCTGATGGCGTCCTTTTTTTAATGGATTAAATAAAATGCAGACGACTTAATGCAGCCAGGTGTAATAAGTACTTAAGGTACCGATGAAATAACATAAAATCCCGCCTGTAATCCGTAGAGATAGGCAGAGGTATACCTCCACACACTGATGAAATAAAAACGAAAGTTTATTCAATAAATGATTTTAATAACATAACATCTATAAATAAGGAATGTATAGTGCTCACAGTACAGGAAACATTGTTAACACGTAAAATAATTTCAACATAATTCTCTATGATTTTTAAATCCACAATTATCTTGGTAATCATAAGATAGTTTCAATAATTATATACTAAAATAATTAAATAGATATGCAATATATTGCTTTTTATAATTATTTCAAATGAAACGACGGCAGAGATCTTTTAATCTTATGTCGTGTTGGAAAAGACAAGAGATTAAAATCAATGATTTTGTCTTTGCAATTTCTTGCAGTATATGACTAACGATTATTTTTACGCCATAGCATTTATAACATGGCGTACATGTTTAACATCTTTGTAACATTTACATGGCATTTATGACACATTTTTTTACGACATTGCAGAGACCGCGTCACAGCTTTCATGACAAATTGGTTCTATTTTTAAGCATTTTCCTTGTGGTTACGCCCTATTTTTCCATAGCAATTATTTTCTTGAGAGCCTAGACAAAGTGACTATCACCGATAACGATGATGGAAACGTCAAAAATATGTAGGATTGACATAAGCTACCAAAAAGTTTAGGTCAATCCTGTCGAAAGTCGTAGCAGAAATACTGAACGCTTGGAAAGGTATATTGTCACTTGTCTACGCCCTCTCCGATATTTTCGAAGCAGTATGTTAATAGCGGATAAAGTACTTATTTTTAACCGACTACGGCAAAGCCAATAGGATTGTTTGTATTTAACATAGGCTACATTTTAACCGACTTCAACAATAGGAGTCGATATTACCTTGTAAACCCCGAATTTAATTAGAGCGTGATTTTTCATTAGTCGGGTTTTTTTGCTGTAGTATACCACACAAATTGTTTTGTCAAATATCCGAAATCCATAAGTTTAGCATACGTTTGTAATGTACATGTTTTAAACAAACATTAGTTTTGAAGTTTAACTTATGGCATTGTTTTTGTATCTCAGCCTAACTTGTAATAAATATTCCATATTTATGTTTTAGTAGCTCATCAATATTCATAATCGTTTTTTACAATTACATTCTTTTGTTCCTTTACTTTCACTTTTTAAATTACATTTATATAGTTTTCAACGAATTATACATATAAAATTTTCAATAAATTGACGAATTAAGTATATTTGTATATATTTGGAATGCATTTATAAACTCGAAAAATTTCAACTTGAGCACCTAATAAATATAATTCACGTAAGTATATACAACACAACATATATATTTCTCTATTTTTAATACATTAAGTACAACAAGGAGTAGTAATTCGTAAATATCACACTACTACACTTTTAGTAAGGAATACGACAAAATTTACAAAAAAGAAAATATCGATTAACGTATGTCGTAAATGCATAACACATAAATAAATAATAACGATAACATACAAAATACTGATTTATAAAATTGTCTAAATAAGTACTTAGTGCCTGCTTTTGCGTAATAACGTACTATTTCAAATACTACTTTATTTCTATTATTTAATATCTATTTTAAACATAATACCAGCTGTCATCAACACCCATAAATTTATACTATAAACGATTAATATGATACGACAAATATGAACGTTCATTAACATCAGGCTACAACTTCGAATATAATTTAACGTGAAGCAAATGACAATTCGGCTACTCACAATCGAACGACATCTTCAAATCGACGGCAAATTGCTAACGACAGGCGGCGTCGTTTGCGAAGGTCTTCGACATGAAGTATTGTTCATCAGTGACTCAACGAAAATGATATTATTTCATGTGACATGTCATTTTATACAAAATACAGATGATTTCTAGCCAGTTTGGAATATACTAGTCTAGCAGCTAATTTGAACATGTACAAAAACTGAGTAGTATTCTATTGATTAAAAGTTTCAAGAACGACACGGCAACGAGCAAAGACATATTTTTTAAGGCGACACTAGTCGCGGGCCCGAACTCACTGGTGGAGTGAGTTCAGTGAGATGCACGATAATTCATAGGAAAAAGCGCGCGTAAAAAAATACGAAAAAGCCTTTGGAAAACCGAGTTTTATGAAAAAACCACTGCATAAATCAATTACAAATAAAGTTTATAGAATTCTTCGATAGTTGTGCTTTTTCGGTTTTTTGGAAATTTGACACTTCTTTTATTACTAATTTACGCCCAAAGTTGCGTTAAAATTGGCAATAAAAACAAATCTTTGGTAGCTCATAACTTTTTAATGGTTTTTTTTTTATTTTATTGTTCTGTTTCCGCACAGACAAAATTAATAATGAGACAAAACGATATCAGGTTTAACTTTGGATATACAGTGTCAGACAGTTTCTATGGATTTCTATGGAAAAAATGTCGACAAGTGTCACCTTAATATTCCTGATTTATGCGGGTTGGTTTCCGCATTGAATCTAACCAAATCGAAAAAGGGCCTGCGAGCTAGCCCCGTAAACCTGACTGATAGCTTTCGTCATGGCATGGCATTCGGGATGGCTAAACTGCCGAGTTAAGCCATCACGAAAAGAAAGGTTGGTAGCAAGAAAGTTTATATGTTATAGAAACTGGACATCATATTCAACGCACAATGTTTTTTAAGTACATGTTCAAACCAGTGGTTATAATAATAAATATATAGTGTAGCTTCGAAAGCACCTAGCGCAAATGGTAACACTGTTTTATAACTACATTAATATTATCTAATTATATTCTCTATTATTTATTGAGTCCTCATATTTTTTTGAGAAAGTTGCAAAAATATTTTAAGGGCCTATGCTTACCGTTTTGGGTATTAGGAAGGCTGAGGTGATACTTGCAATATAAAGTCATGCAGGTTCATCTGAACTATATAGAATAAAGGTTTTAAATACGTTTGCAACTTTTCCAAAATCAACTATAATTTTTCTATATAACAATAATTCTAATAAACTTTATTTACTACAATAACATAATTAAATATAATGGAATGACACTAAACATTTGTCAACAAAGCTGCTGCATTTTTTTATTTCAGTATTTTATATTTTTCAGCGAATACAGCGCTTTTTTGGACAAATCGACAAAAATTCACCACAATTTTACCACATTTAATATATCAACATTGTTATAAACATTACATATAAGGAATCACGACGAACACATAGATTTTTTAAGCATGAGACACATAAGGTTCAATTTCGGCAGTGCGAATTATCAATATACTATTCTTACCTTAGATTTTGCAGACAGCGTCCGTGTTGCCATTTTCACTCTTCTGGATCGAATAGAGCCTTTATGTCATAGCTGCATGAGCTTAAAGCATAGATTTTATATTTAACAACGTTTAGAGCCTTAATGTCATAGCTGCATGAGCTTAAAACAATATAGATTATATCTTTAACAACGCTTATAAACAACACTAATAGCTTGTTTGAGTACAACTTAGTTTTCCTTAGTCATTTGCAAAGCCCATTCTCGTTTGTTGGGGTCGGCTTCCAGTCTAACCGGATGCCACTGCCACTTTACATGGAGCGACTGTCTATACGACGTCCAAAACCCGGTTGCTGGGTGGCACGTTGTTAAGATTGGTTAGTTTTTCTTAATGTTTTGTTGAATCATTGTTAACATAAGTACTAGTAAAATTACAAATTGAATGAAAATCATTTAAAACAAATGTGGTGTCCAACAGTGGTGAGCAATTTGAACTTTACAGTATAAATTATAAAAAAAACTGAGTAATCATAAACAAAGAACTTAATTTAAAACAAACTAACTTCGTTGATTTAAAACTTACTTTACATAGGAATGGCTGAAATAGAAATATAAGGGTTGTTTGACCTGAAAAAATATAGAAAGCCAACTCACAATAAATTTAAATATTAGAATGACTAAAGCATCGTTGTTTATTTAATCAAAAGGAAGACTTATTAATGGAAGCTGCTGATTAATGACTTCTTTGGCAAACAGAAGGAAAACTCTTTAAAAACCTTCAATTTTTTTTATGTATTCGTAGTCTCTTCCTTTTAAAGTTTTGATAAACCAAGCTCTTTTTTTAGGAATAAAATATAATGACAGGAATGTTTGTTTTAAAAATAACAAAGTGAATGTAAATTAAAATGAAATATAGTATAAAATAATTTCATAGGAACTGAAAAGAGGACGCTACCAAAGAAGGTTTAATAAAGAAGAATATTTTGTAGATGCAGAAATATACAAGATAATAAAAAAAGATTTTCCTTTCTTATCATATCTCAGCACACAAAAACTCAAAAGTCAATAGAAATCAACTAAACGAGTCCTAAACTAACTGTACTACTTTCTTATATTATTTCTGCGGTTGCTAATCTCTCTTTAAGCCATAATGAACTCTAGTAATTCGTGATTTGGTCTAGTTTTGAATACGATATAATTAATTTAATTTGTACAGTTGATCACCGATCGCTATACGACAAATGATTAAAAACGTTAATGCATTGTAGTACTCGTATTCACTACGACAAAATTGCAAAATGATAAAAATCTTTGTCGTCAGTGATCGGGGTTCACACATTTTTGTATTGATACATATAATATGTAAAAAAATCTTTCAAATAATTTTAGTAAATGCATACATTCAATTTAAATATACTTGTTATGTACTACATAATTAATTGTATTATACGGAACCAGCGAAAAAATTCCAGAATCATATTACCACAAATTAAAAACCAATAATAATTATGTAGGAATGTAAGTGTAACTCGAGTATAATTATAATATTGTGTTTTAACACCAATTAATAAGAATATAATAATGGCACCATATTGAACGATTATTTCGTATGGCAATAAAAATGTAGGAACGAAAATGTTGAGCTAATTGGATGTCTAAAAGGCAAGCTATGATTCCAAAAAGTTATGTCCATTGTCACGAAAATAAGGATCACAATTAGATGACAAAAAAAAACTAATTAGTCCGTCAGATAGATTTCCAAAACATATTGGATACATATTTTTTCTTTTTTCACTTAAACAAAAAATGAAGACGATACAGTGCGTCGAAAACTCGCGCGACGTCACATTTGAGCACATTTTTTACCGGAAAGTGACGTCACAAGCCCCCACTCATGATTGTTGACGTGTTTTATCTTCGTCAATTTTTATTAATTTGATAAAACAAAAAACACGTATCTAATATTTTTCGATAATCTAACTGACGGACTAAACAGAATCATTTTTTTTGTCAGTATCCTTAATATCTTTACAAACTTGTAAGTGACAGCAACGTGACAACAACCTTATTGTTTGGTGCATAAAGATTATTGTAGTTTTGAAAGTGATACAAGGGTAGAAGAAAAATAAAATGATACCTTCGAGGCAGCCAGAATAAAAAAAACCTGTATTTTAAAAAACTAAAACCTAAATGGACACATACCTTTTTAAACATTATTATAAAATGTGAAACTAATGTAAATCTACTATTATGGTGTTATTAAATCTATTATTTTTAACAAATTCTTGCAATTAGACCGTTTTTACATTTACAAATAATAACAGCTATTGTTTTAAAGTTATTTTTCTTATGGTCTTTTACGGTCTACTCGTTCTTCTAATAAAAAGACAAAGGTCTTTCTAAGAAGACCAACAGTTATATTGTTTGAACATATTTACCTTCTTAATTCTACGGTCTTCTAAATATATTATGTCTTTTCTTAGCTACGAACAAAATCTATATAAAACAATAATAATCATTGTTGACACAAGCTTCTGCCACGGTCTTCTCATGGTCTACTCATTCTTTTCAGTAGACCAGAACTAAAAAGTTCATAAATAAAATAATAACAACTATAGGCTTGTCTTTTCACCTTATTCCGACGGTAATTTCGTTTGGTCTACTCGGTCTTCTTATATTTTGGTTAGTAGACCTTCCATTTCTAACACTTCGGGTAGTTCTACGGCTTCCAGACGTATAGATGATGGGTTGAAGGGGAACTGCACCGAGAATATCATCTTTGAGTCCATTAGAAGGTTTTGCTATAACAAAAAAGAACAAAGTGGTTAGTTCAAGTTTAAGTCAAATTAACAGTGTTAATAAAACCATTCTGTTTTAAAAGACATCAGTCATTTCGTACCAAAACACAAAAGTAACATAACATCACGCCTGTACTCTCCGAACGGGTAGGCAGAAGCGTACCTTATAGTACCCCCACATTTCGCCAGTTAGGTTTAAGTCCCTTGTAATAGAGGGCGAGCCTATTGCCATCAACGGGGCACAAATCCAGACTTCGTGGCCGTTACTAAGAAACTCTTAAGAGGCCAGATGAATGAGTAGTTCATACAAACACAATACCAAAACAATTTATAAATAAAACATATTCTTAAGGTTGTGTGTCTTTATTCCGATTGGAATACAGAATATCTATGTTCCCAAATATATATCAAATATCTATCTGACACTGAATGTCGTGATGGCCCAGAGGTTTAGGCCTCGCCTCCCATGTATGAGGTTGTGGGTTCAAATCCGGGCAAGTACCAATGTGACTTTGTCAATTCATATGTACTTTTCAAAGTTTATCTTGGACATCACAGACATCGGTGAAGGAAAACATGGTGAGGAAACCTGGACTTAAAATTAATATAAGTCTGAAATCGCCAACCCGTCTTGAGCAAGCGTGGTGATCAATGCTCGTGCCTTCCCTGTATGAGAAGAGGCCTTTGCCCAGCAGTGGGACAGTAATAGGCTGGTATTTTAATATATCTATCTGACAGACTAATGAGATTTTATCGGGAGCTCATCAAACGAAAACAAAATCACGGATATCATCCCGTAAGTACTTTAAGTGTAATGAGATTTTTTTTGACATCTACCCTATTACAGTATTAAAGGGATATCTCACCGGTTCCTTATCGGGGTTGGTGCCAGCCTTCTCCAGCATCTTCTTCTGTATCTCGTGGATGAACTCGCGGGTCACCTTGACCTCGTACTCCTCGGCTGGCGTGTACATGTTCAAGATCTAGAGGGAAACAGGAGAATGGGTACGAGTTATTGGATTATTCTTTTACTACCTTCTGCCAGCGGCTTCGCTCGTGATAATTTAGAATTTGACGATAAATACATATCGCTGGCCACTACACACAGCGCCATCTTGTGCCACACTAAGCAACAAGGCTTGTGTCGTGGACACCAGATAGTTGATATACTACATAGATACTTTTTTCTTTGTAAAGACATACTTATTATACATATAAACATCCATGACTCGGAAACAAATGTCCATGCTCATGACACAAATATTTGCTCCTACCGGGATGCGAACCCGAGACCATAAGAACGTAAGGCAGCCTCAATACCGCTGCGCTATTCGGGTCGTCAAATAAGGTTACCAGCGTAATAAAAATCAGCAGTCAGCATGGTTTTTTTTTACCTTTTTTGGAATGGCAGTATTTCTGCGTAAAGTTACTTAGTTTGATATACAGAATGCTTCGTTGCCAGCTTCGTTATGGATCAAACGGATCCACGGAACATACCTTGTATTGAGTTGTGTTTGAACAAAAGGCCAATAAAATGTCTGTACTAGTCAAAAGACTCACCTTGCACACTTGCATCGCGTTGAGGTTAGCGCACATGTCCACGGTGCTCTGCACATCTTGCATCGACTTACGCGCTTGTAACAATTGTACGGCTTGCGTTATCGGCTTCAGGACGCCTAAGATTTCTTCCACCTAGAAACAAATGGCATAGTAGAAGCATATCATAGCATAATCTGCCTATAATGTTCCCACTGCTGGGACACACGGCCTCCTCTCTATGAGACGGAATGGGCTATAATCCACCACGCGGGCCCAGTGCGGGTTGGCACATGTCTTCGAATTTTTGGTTCTAGGACATCCCGGTTTGATCACCATATATTCCTTTACTGTTTTGAGAGCAGTGGTGAAGAAATATAAAAAAATAGTTTAAAAAAGTTAGATTGACAGGTGTAACTTTGGGGGTATGAAGAACAGGGTGTAAAGCTCTTCATCCCCCATAGAAAAGGGAGGATCTTCCGACCAGACGGGTGTTATAAAAATAAAAATAAAATGTTTATTCTTTAACCAAAACAGAACAACAAGTTGATGATTGGAGCCTCCTTTTAAGCAAAGAAAAAGCCTGTATTAGGAGACTCTGTTACGTCTGGCGGGCCACTGCCCGACAGTTGTTGTCGGGTTCTTGGATACACGCTTATTTTTAGGTCGTTCTGGAACCGAAAGCCATAAACTCGATCATCGAACTCGGAACGATTGGGACTGTTCTTTTTTTAAATAATTAAAAAATTTATATGTAATAAATTAAAAATATTAAATAAAAATAATAATTTATAATAAATTAGATTTTTTTAGTTAAGTATTTAAAAAATATATATACAACATGTAACGTAATTAACGCACACCCTCAGACACCCCAATTAGTTTATTATGTTATAATCATAATACATGCACTGAATTTTTAATTAAACATATCTAGGCAATGATTATTTAATAAATTAGTTTTCCTAATTCCGGAATAATGTTGTAGTCACAGTAAAAATCAACGAACGCACACAGTCGCATACGTAGGTCTCATACCTACGTATGCGACTGTGTGGGTCTTGCTAGCCTAGTAGGTATTCGCTCGCGTTCGAAACAGCTGTTAACGTCGTCGCTCGACTCAACTCAATAGAAAAGTTCAATACATTTTTATGCCCGTTTTCTAAACTGATGTTTTAATTTAAAAAGCACTTCATCATTTTTATCAAAAGCGTTTACTATCCTATTTTTTGCACTAAAATAAACTAACGATTTAATCGTCCCCGTATAAATCATGATCTGTCAAAGGACCAATTTGTTCGAGACACCATTGTTTAACTATTGTGGCGAACGTTCCGTGGCCAAGAAGCCGCTGAGTAGCAGCTAACATAGCCCTGCGGTCTACTCTTGTACCATGCCTTTGGTTGAAGGTTCTGTCAACTAATAACCTAGAACCACACTATCACCACACCGCACCGTGCCAAAGTCCTCATTGCACATTATTTTGTTTATTGGAAAGACATCGCGCGCGTAAAACAATTTGCATACACTTTACGTACACCTACATCCCACTTAAAATGTCCGTGCGTGATTAATAACATTTAAGCTTTCATCTAGCGCCCGCGCCGCGGCCGCCCGGTTTCATGGTGGCTATCTCGCTCTATCCCAGGTTTTTATTTGCACGAGAAAGGGAACGAAAACAAGTATGTCATATTTCGCATTTTGTTGGTATGGGTAACTATTGTTTCCTTTGTATCCGGTGCCTGTTAGTGTGTGCGTGCGGTTAAATCGCCAAGTTTACTTCAACTGTTTTTGTAAAGACTTTAACTTGCTTGAAAAAAGGTACATTTTTCTTTATTTTGTATTGAATGGCGGAATTTGTTTTAATACAAATAAAACTGAACTTTTAAAAGTCTTATTGCCTTGAGTTACGGTCCATTTCACTTTGTTCTGACTGTACAGGGGTAGTGTGACTATAAATTACATATTTTTAATTATTTTTGGGATAAAAAATGACCTATATTAAAAATTATAGAAATCGATTCAGTAAACGATTCTGAACAAACTTTTTTCAGGATGTGCGTTAATTATGTTACATGTTGTATCATAAATTTAAAATAAATAAAAATAATAATTTATAATAAATTTGATATTTTAAAAAAATATATAATTTTTTATTCATCTAGTCATAGATGGCGCTGTAGTACTCTTTTTAGTGCCGCTACATAACTTTCGTTTATTAAGACATAAATAAATCACTTTTATCAGCAAGGTCTTTCATTTGATACTCACATCTTAGGAATGCATAAAAAATAACTAGTTAGCCATCTTCGGGAGTCCGCCTCCATTGTTATCCAAACCAATGTAAAATTTCAGCTCAATCGGAAACCAGGAAGTGGGTCAAAGAACAAGGCCCACGGCCCACGGCCCATACAAATTTATCTCACATCCCACAGCAAAGAGAAGTATCTCAAAAAAATGATAAAAATGACAATGATGAAAAGTCTGTCACCTGAGCTTGCTTGCTTGACTTGTAGTCAAGATAGCCAAGTATTTCTCAATAGTCAAGTATTGTACTTCTTATACATATTTTATTTATTTATTTATTAAAACTTTATGCACAAGTAAAAACTGTACAAAGGCGGACTTAATGCCTTGGGCATTTTCTACCAGTCTACCTTAGGGTGATGCAGAGATAATACACAGTAGGTGCAATAACAGAAAAAACAGACTAGAACAATTTATATCTAAAACATAAGAATAAATACATATAACAAAATATATAAAGTTAAGAGAGACAAACAAGGAAAAAAAAAAAAAACTAAAACAACTTAGTTTTGAGACGAATCTGCCAACTTCTTGTGAATATGCTCTCGAGCCTTCACTTTGAAGGTAAAACGACTAGTCAACGTCCTGATACTCTGGGGGAGCGCATTCCAGAGGAAGACCGCCTGGACAAAGAAGGAGGATTTGATGAAGCCAGATCGGTGAGAAGGACAGCGTAGAAGACAGTTATTGGAAGACCGAAGGTTTTTGCTGTGCGCAGAGCATAAATATTGAAAATGAGAAGTGAGATAAGAAGGAGAAGTGGGTTTGTGAAGGAGAGAAAACAGGGTTGTTAAAGCCCTCAATGCTCTGCGCTGCCGGATGGGTAACCACCTTAACAGCAAACGATGTGCAGAAACATGATCATACTTGCGGAGATTGAAGACGAATCGAATGCAGTTATTAAGAAGTCGGTCAAGTTTATTGAGGAGTTCTGCATTCAGTTCATAGTAGCACACATCACCATAGTCAATCATGGGGAAGATTAGGGTCTGTACAAGCATTGCCTTAATGTGTGATGGGAGAATATTTTTCAGCCGGTAGAGCGACCGCAACGTTCCGGTGACTTTTTTGCTCACAATCGCAACCTGCTTACGCCAGTCAAGGCAAGTGTCAACATGCAAACCCAGATCCTTGACGTCAGAGCTAAACGGAATTACTGTGCCGTCAAAGGTAACCGGTGGCACCGCTAAACCACTCAGCCTTCTCATGCTTTGGGGGCTCCCTACCATGATATCCTTTTTTTTTTTTTTTTTTGGATGGGAAATCATCAAATGACTTCTCCCGCTCTGGGCTGAGCAGGAGGGAGTGTCAGACTTTTACTGACTAAAACCCATCCATGTTCCTTCCTCGCCCTTTGTGTTCCGGGGCCACGGTATCTCCTTCGAATAGTCCCGCAGCCCCGGCAGGCTTCGGTCCTTGCGGACCCCTTCCCTATTGCTGACTCTCTTTGAGGCGCGCGTGGAACACGAACGCGCCGTCGACACGGCCTGTCGTCATGAGACGTACGGACGGCGAGCTAGCCCATAGCTCCCCGTCCACAGGCCCGTACCCGTATGATAGCCTGGCACTTGGTTGGGTTAACCGCCACACCGAAACGATCAGACCAGTTTTTAACTACGCGTAAATTCCGATTTAGCTCCTCGATCGCCCCGGATAAGCTGTCAACACCCACCTGACAGTAAAGCTGTAAGTCATCAGCGTAGAGATGATACGTACACTGAAGTTCGGTAGTTATGAGATCAATAAAAATAGAAAACAAAAGTGGAGATAAAATACCGCCTTGAGGGACGTCAGTTTCAAGATTACACCAACTGGAGTTAGACTCACCAGCAAGTACTGACTGCTGACGCCCCTGAAGATAGGAAGAAAACCATTCCAACGCCTCGGGAGAGACCATGAGATAGGAGAGGATGGATAAAAGGACTTCGTGACTGACGGTATTGAAAGCATTTGAAAAATCGATCAACACTAAGACCGTAACTTTAGTGTCTTCCATACCTTGCCTTATATCGTCAGTCACTTTAAGGAGAGCAGAAACAGTACTGTGCCCGGGCCTGAACCCGGATTGGAATGGACTGATGAGGGAGTTTTTGTGAATGAATTGGGAGAATTGCTTGTGTACACAGGCCTCGAGTACTTTGGATAAAAAGGGAAGGATGGAAATTGGACGAAAGTGACTGAGATGTGTGGGATTAGGGATCTTAGGTAGTGGTCGAACATGGGCTTTCCGCCACAGGGAAGGGAAAACACCGGAGTAAAGTGAGAAGTTAACTATATGGGAAATAGCAGGAAGGAGCTGATCAGCAACTGTCACGATCATGTGTCGACTGATGTTATCACAGCCCACGGCTTTGGATTTAATGGATAGGATAATCTTTTTGATCTCTCCCGGATCGACTGGGGTGAAGGTAAAGGGAGTAATATTGGGTCGCGTCAGACCAGCAAGGTAGTCGAGAGTTTGACATTTGGTTAGATTATCAAGGGTGGGAACAGTAGAGAAGTGACGATTTATATCATCTAAGCCAAATGTGTTAGGAAGGTCTGAATGGCGCGATCTGCCGATACCTAGAGTTCCAAGGAATTTCCAGATATCAGCAGGAGAAGCTGAAGTGATATTATCAAGAATGTGGTGCGTATCATCTGATTATACCGATTGCGAGCAGCCTTGAAGAGGGTCCAATTTTCTTCCGACCGCTCCTTCTTAAACCTCCGAAACGCGCGATCCCTTCGTCGCATCGCCATCCGAACTCCCCTATTCATCCATGGCGCAGGTGGACGCTTCAGCTTGACTCTCCTGATAGGAGGGTGGGTGTCGTACAGCTTAACTACAACATTATTGAAATACGTAACCTTATCGTTGACTGTAGTGGCTTCCTCTAGGGGTGACCAGTCAATATTAGAAGTGTCTTGCGAAAGCCTTTCACTATTCATCCGTGCAAAGGCACGCCTGTACTGAAATATAGGTTTGGGTTTAGGAGGTTTAAGGACATAGGACAGGAAAATGAGGTCATGATGGGAAAAACCAGGAGCGTCAAGTTGACCATGTGAGGAGACTAGGGAAGGATTAGAGGTGAGGATCAAGTCGAGCCAAGTATCATCACCAGCAGTGTTGTGATGAGTTGGTTGGAGAGGTAACAGATTCAGACTAGCTGACTCGACCAGATGGAGAAGTTTACGGGATCGATGGGAGTTATGGGCAAGGAGATTGGTGTTGAAATCCCCCATGACGATGTGATGTGCATACTCCGAACCCAAAGATTCTAGTACCGATTCGAATTCGGTGAAGTAATCAAGACAGAACATATTACTGCCCCGAACGAATTTTTATAGCAATTTTTTATATGTTAGACTGTAAGGATGGTGATCGGCAGTATTATACTCATTTTTGGTCTTTTTATACTTATTTTATCACTTTTTGAGATATGTACAGTCGTGGTCTTTTCCGCCTGATCAGTTAAAAAAAAAATGCTTAAATTATGCGTAGGCGCCCAGCCCCGTCCCCTTAAAGTTTAAGCCTATTAGGAAAGCGTC
Organism: Xestia rhomboidea; assembly: GCA_963853795.1. Lineage (NCBI taxonomy): Eukaryota > Metazoa > Arthropoda > Insecta > Lepidoptera > Noctuidae > Xestia > Xestia rhomboidea. The sequence goes on from OY970783.1 coordinate 3,632,804, forward strand.
AACTTTGGCGCGCAAAATAACAATAACTCTCGTTTGGCGTGCGTCGTCAGTGCGCTCGGCCGATTGGTATCTTTTCATTTATTATTTCTATACAAAGTCAACGGGGCGGGGTTAGGGATCGTTTTTATGTTGCAAGTGCAAGCAAAAATTAGCTTAGTGGTGATCAGGCGGGAGTGTCCTCGATAGTACTTCTCTTTACTGTAGGATATGGGTGATTTTTTTAGTCTTCTTCTATAACTTCCAAGATTATTTTACATATTTACAGTTGAAGCTAACAAAAGCGTGTTAAAATAGTGTTACTTCTCATCCCATATTATTTCGATTATCGATTTGATTTGCTCAAAAAACTTAGTATTAATTATATCTCAGAGAACCAGGTACTTACACTCTTTTGGCCATATTCAGCGAGATGCTCCTTGATCCAGGTCTCGAGATGCGAGATGTTGTATCTGATCTGCAGCCCCTTGGCCCAACAGCACAGGTCCTTCCGGAGGAGCAGCTGGTTCAAGCTGTACGCGCAAATGTAGTAGAACAGCTGGAAGGGAGATCGAATGCTGTTAGTTCATATTGATATAGATAGAGGAACAGCTACGACGCGTCATCGTGCATGATGCGACGTCGTATCGTGGGAATCTACGTTTGAAGTCAACCTACTGACATCTTTTTACTGTGCTTTAGAACAGGGAAATGTGGTCAATTTTCCGCAAACACTGTAGATTTATTGCTACTTGTTTTGATATAGATTCCCACGATACACACACACACACACGCACACAAATACACACGCACGCACAAAACACAAAGAGAGCTGCTTAAGTAATTAATTAACTATAAATATTAATATTCTATTCGTTGATTTTCATTGTTAATACCACTTATACCACTATACCACTTACGGGAAGAGCGAGACAGCTCCGACACAAGTACTATTGTAACTTACTCAATTTATGTATGACACAATGTTTGAGAAGTAATTATTTTTTTTGTATATTGTATTTTTTTGTACGATACGACGTCGCGCGTCACATCGTGAAACGATGCCGCGTCGTAGCACGATGCGACGTCGTATCGTCGTGTTTATGTGTAGGAGCATCGCTATTGACCTGTTTAAATATCATGAGGCGGAGCGGCTGGTCGACGGCGAAGGTGTGCAGATGGTCGTGCGTGGCCGTGAGCTCCAGCTTGAGGCGCTGCGGGCCGGCGCCGGCCGCCGGGGGCCGCGCGGCGGGGCCGGACAGGCCGCTGATCTCCTCGTGCTCCAGGATGGCCGGCACGATCAGGCGCTCCAGCTGCCGCTCCAGGAGGTGGATCAGACCTGCGGAACAGATATACCTTCCAATTATTATTAATATTGGTAAGAAAAACTAAGTAACTATTGAAATGTGTATTGTCAAACTTACAATAGATTTATGTCAAGCGATTTGCACACTATAAAACATGCATAGTATAAAACAAAGGTCCCGCTGTCTGTAAGCTTACATCCGTTAAACTATGCAACGGATTTTAATGCAATTTTCAGTAATAGATAAAGTGATTCTAGAAGAAGCTTTATATCGACATTGAATCCGTGCGAAGCCAGGTTGGGGCGCTAGTTTACCTAGAAAACTAAGTTTTAATACTTGATAGGCAAAATTAAAATAGCTGAACACTAGACAAAGGTGTATCCTTGACATCAAACTTATCAAATCAACGGAACATTAGACAGCTACAAACTTACAGCATGCACCGTTTTTGATGACGATCGTTTTTTATTACACCTAACTATGTTTTGATAAGGCCTATGTTTTTTTTCATTCCTCTATCTCGCATAAACGGATCTACGTGATTTTGAACATGGAGATAGTATATGGATCGGTGAGACATATAGTTTGTTGATTTCGGGAAGTTCACGGGAATCCACTGGATATGAGAAGCTAAGGCTGAGGCTTCTTTTAACTTAGCATGGGTTTCTTACCCTGGTATATCCAGACGGCGATGTCACTCAACACTTGCCGGTACTCCGACAGGTCGAAGATGCGCAGACACTGCTGATTCTGACGAGGGGTGTTCGCTGTCTGGTAGATTGTGTCGCCGCTGTATTGCCGCAGGTTATTTAGGAGTCTGCAAGAAGAGAACTGAAAAATGTAGCGAATTTATTGACGTAAACCTTTCAATTTGCTCTATTGATTCTGGTGAACAGGCTGGCGTCATTTATATTGAATTCAGCAAGGCTTTCGATAAAGTATACCACAAAATCTTTTCTTGTAAGTTGCGTACCTTTCAAGCTGTCTGTACTCTCAGACAGCATGCTCAATTGGGTGATTTTATATTTCGCCGAGTTAGAACTTTTTTGTTGTTGTAAACGTTTATCAATCAGTATCCTCTGGCGTGCCACAAGGCCTACACGCGGGGCCAACTTTGTTTATCTATTTTTTTGTTGTGCTTTAAAATTAGAATTTCGAGTTTAGGATAAAATTAAACTACTTGTTTTGTAAGAACCACTACAAATTGACATTCACAGTTCACGCTTTCTGGTCCATTTGTTTACATTTTTAAAAGATACTTTTGAAACAGAATTTTGTTTAATTATGATTTTATCTTACGTAAGGATTTTTGTTGGAACTTACCTAAGCATATTAGCGAGCCACAAAGCGTTATACTCAACGCTTTCCGCGCGTTTCTTCAGCGTTTTCTTGACGGCTGTCCTGACCGCCTTCATGAGCTGATGCATCTTAGGTTCATCGTCTACGTGGTCCATATGACGAAGCATCATGAAGAGAATATATGCGGGTAGTCCAGGGAGGAGTGTCACTGCTGTTTTCGGTTTTAAATCTGCGGGAATAAAGTTGAATATTGATTAGTATAATATTATTTATTTTGTCTAAGAGGTGCATGTGACGTAACATCATGCAAAGAATGTAGGCAGGAGACCGGGGAGGATTGTGACTGCAGTTTTGGGTTTTAAGTATGTGGTTATAGAGCTGAAGTCGTTTTAAAATGTACCCATTGTTAAAGGCCTATAGCCTAAATAGTGGAAATCAAAGAAATAATATTTTGTTTTGATTCGAATCTCCCGTTTAAAATCGCAAATATACAGCTAGAAAGCCTAGGCGTCATCTAGCTAGCCTTTCCTTAGCCGTCTAACTCGATACAGCTGAATATACCCGTATTTGACATTGAGCGTCTGCCTATATGACCTTCAAAAATCAATTGGATAACTCAATACCCATTGTTGAGGCTGGTTAGCACACTCATGGGATTCTACGTCTTTGTATATTTTTTTTAGATGTATTTTTGTGATTGTATTTTTGTAACCCTACTAAAATAGTTTATAAGTTCCAATTGTTACTAACCATTATGGATCGTTGTAATCTGACTTATAAATTAAATTAATATAAATTTATCTACGACAGACGTGTAAAAATGAGCTTTTGTGGGAGGGGTGTGTAATGGAAGGTCACCCATCCACAGAGTGACCTCGGCGAAGCATAAACTTACCGGAGATGAGTTTCTTGATAATGAGTCCCTCGTCCTGTATCTTGTACTCGAACATGCCGAGATACTCGCGCTCTTTCTTGCGTGTTACTGCTGCCATTTCTAATGTCATGGATGCGTTTGCAGGGGCTGTTGAGTCTGTGGACAAATAATAACGAATCTTTATTAATAAAAATCAACTGCCATGTGTATGAAGAATCATCATTTGAGAACATCTCGACCGATTTGCATGTTCTGTTTTCAGGTTTAAAGTGTTTTTTTTATTTCTTTGCTAAGCTCAGTTTTCATTTTCTTCGTCAGTAAATTGCACTTCTGACAAGACGGGGCGGGTCGCTAGTATAAAATAAAACTGTTTTTATGACTTCGTATACAAGGTCAACTTAAATTAGCTAGCGGTACTCTCGAGAGCAGCAGTGGCCCAGTGGTGGCGGACTCACGAGCAGTAAGTCGTGAATTCGAACCCAGGCATGTGCATTACTTTGTGTAATTTATTTCATCACCACTGCTCTCAAAACGGTGAAGGAAATCATCGTGAGGAAACCGGCATGTCCTAGAAACAAAACATTCGAAGATATGTGACATCTACCAACCCGCACTGGGCCCGCGTGGTGGATATAGCCCATTCCCTCTCATAGAGAGGAGGCCTGTGTCCCAGCAGTGGGAACATTATTGGCTGATTATGTTAAGTCTGTATTTACCATTATTATCAAGTATATCGTTGACGTCCTCGATGCCGACTTCCTTCAGTTTGTTGACCAGCAGTCGTATCTGATTCTTGTACCGGCGACAGCTTTCCGATAATTTATCCACGCGCTCCTGTTGAACAAATAATTTGGTTCAACATACGTACGGTTAAAGAGTGAAAATATTAAGCTACGAGTAGTTTCATACAAATTACCTCCCAACATAGCGAGCACATTTCCCATTTTCGAACCTAAAATTTCCATCCCCTTACTTTTATACCACGAAAAGTTGTCATGGCTGACCTAAAAGTCTTTAAATAGACTCCGGACCCAGGTTGGCCGCGGCAAGGAAAATCTGCCCTGGAGTGTAAATGTGGTGCTCTTCGACAAACGATGGGGCACTTAATATCGTGTCCTGCGTGTTTGTTGTTGTTCACTACAGGAACTGATGGACGATACTGAAAGCGCCAAACTAGTGGCTCAGTTCTGGGCCGACACAATTTAGATTGCCATCGACACGTTTATAAAAGTTGATTAATTAAATGGATACACCCTGAACTCTTGGGCAATCAGCTCCGCTGTCATCTAGTAGTCAAGGTAGAATTTTTGGGAGTGTTTTTTATCTTCTTTTCCTTTGAAACGATGTAGAGTTATTTTACTATAGTCCGCGCGCGAGCTCCGAGGAATCAGTGGCTTGTTTAAATCATCGGTGGTTTTATTTTGGGTGCATAGTGCCCTCATAGAATGGTTTCATAATTTAGTACTCCTAACTAATTAATTAAGTAGTCATAAATATCTAATTAGCCAGTCCCAAATAACGGGTCCGGGTAGAAACATAAAAATTACACAGTAGACAACAAACTAAGTGTCACCCTCTGAAATTCCGCCAAAGAGCAAGAAAATATGTCTAAACGCCGAGAGACATTATTAAGTATCCTTACTGCACGAATCACTGGTGCAAACTTCAATAAGTTTGTACGGGTTGCCGGAACTTTAAAAAGCCCCTTCCTCGGTCCCAACCGTAGCCTCCTGTCTGGAACGAGCAATCCTAACGATTTCTATATTTGTTGATTATTCAGCATACCATGAAAAATCATAAAAAACATATTTTACCAGGGCGAGGTTGCAGTGCATTATGAAATCATTCTGTGAGGGTGTTATGTACTTGAGGTGGAACCACCGATGTTTTAAACAAGCCACCGATTCCTCGGGCTCGCGCGCGGACTATACATATACCAAAATCTAGTACTTACCTGTAAGGCCAAGCTTTCAGCCGCCAGTCTGATGATTTCATTCTGCGCAAACTCCTGAGTCTTATTTTTAGGTTCCGCGCTCAAGTCTGTACTGAGTAACCTACAACAATAAAATAATTATTAGTAAGTATTTCTTTAACAAAACTTATAGTTACTCCAATAACAATCCAATAATAACTAAACTATGTATAATGTATATATTTTGAAAGTCCAGACGATGAAGTAAATAGCCCATTTGTAGATATAGTTTGCTATAGAGAATAATTATTTTTATTGACCTTTATACAAGATGGAACGGACAGCCGCGGACCATGTATTCAGTAAATCATTCTGAGCTCATCCACATATAAATTTTTCATTGGTAATTTTTTTAAAAATCAGCTGTTACATGTAGGTATTGTAGGAAACAGCTGTATTTTTAGGGTTCCGTACCCAAAGGGTAAAAACGGGCCATATTACTAAGACTCCACTGTCAGTCTGTCTGTCACCAGGCTGTATCTCATGAACCGTGATAGCTAGACAGTTGAAATTTTCACTGATGATGTATTTCTGTTGCCGCTATAACAACAAATACTAAAATCAGAATAAAATTAATATTTAAGGGGGGCTCCCATCCGGGGCTGCGGGAGTGTTCCAAAGAAATACCGTAGCCCCGGAACACAAAGGACGATGAAGGAACATGGATGGGTTTTAGTCAGTAAAAGTCTGACACGAGTCATTTGATGATTTCCCATCCGAAAAAAAAGGAGGGGCTCCCATACAACAAAGTTGTTTTTTGCCGTTTTTTGTTCGATATTAATAACGGCAATAGGTAGACGCTTGAAATATTCACAGAATATTTAGTTGTATATTCACTTTAAAAATAAATCATTAAAATATAATAAATATTTAACGGGGGCTCCCATACAACAAACGTTTTGTCTAATGTGATGTGCAAGTCCGACTCGACTCGATTTCGTCAGTTACAAATAACTGACGAAATATTTCTATTTATTTAATTTATTTAAATAGAAATATTTCGTCAGTTATAAATAACTGGCACAATATTTCTATTTGGGCGGTTCAGAATGATATACTGAATGCGTAGTACCGTTTTTATCACCGGTGTTCCATTACACCCTGTATATAAAAATAATGTTAGTATAATATTTAAAATTCATTCATTTGTTGTTGTTAGGGCTAGACTACCAGTAGGTAACTTATATTATAAAACATGCATTTGTTTATAGCACCCGTTCGTGTACATATAGAAAAGGATAATAATGTTTTTGATAAATGCTTATCTTTTAAAATATTATCTGACTCCTATTCTGTTCATATTTGTAGAATTTTCTTTTTATATGACACTATTTCTCTTGATGAAACGTTCTTACATAAAATACAGTCTATAACACGAGGTCGTTTACCGATTTTGTCTGTTTTTCTAGCGATATTAATACAATTATTTAATCATAAAATTACCGACAGACTTGGTGTTATATACCTCTACGGCACCTCTCTATGGCACATCTGTCTACTATCCCAATTTGGGGGTATAAAGAACAGGGTGTAAAGCTCTTCATCCCCCATAGAAAAGGGAGGATCCTCCAACCAGACGGGTGTTATGTGTGTTGGGCCACTGACCGACAGTTGTTGTCGGGTTCTAGTATATTATAAAGGGTGTAAAACGTAGTAGGGTGTAGTTACGGAGATATCGGGGGTCAAAGTTTCAACTTTTTGACAACTTTTTTTTAAATACAAGTTTTTAATGTAAGATTTTTACTTTAAAAACCTCCACGACCCCGTACTATTCAATATATCCATCAGCACATTGTTTTGAGAGCGTTACATTGAGTTCTACCACAAAACATCATTTTTTACCCCCAAAAGAAAAAAAGTCGTTTCCCAGCCATTCTTTTCATTTCTATTTTTGAATAAAGTTACTTAGTTAGATGTACAGAATGCTTGCTTGACGGCTTCGTGATGAGGTGGTTTACACCATGTGAGGGTGTTTATTTTTTTATGAATAAATCATGTACACTCGTTGCATATAAGGCGGGCGAGGGCGTCATGACACTCTTATGGGAATGGACGTAAGGTGAGATTCACAATGATTAACTCGCACTCTTGAAATCCCATAATTTTGTCTACCTACTATTATAAATTAAAAGGGGTTTTAATCATTTAATCCAGTTCTAAACACTTTATTACACCTGAGACATTTTTACCGCTAAAATCATCGAATGTCAAGAAAGCAAGATTAGTGATCTCCCACATAGCATCCTAACGTAGTGCTGTGCTGTACCGATTGAGTAGGTTTTCGGTTTTCTTCCTTCTAACAGTACTTAACAGATAAAACATTCCACAAACTCCACAAATGCAAACACGCCTGTAAGCACCGAGGGGTTAGACAGAGGTGTACCTAATAGTACACCCACATTTCGCCAGTTATTTTCAGTCCCATATAACAGGGGGCGAGCCTATTGCCATCAATCGGGCACAAATCCAAACTCCGTAGCTGCTACTTAGAAATTCCTGATGGAAAAATCCAATACAACTTTGCCCGGCGCAGGAATCGAAACCAGGACTTCGTGTTCAACAGCCGACCAATGTTGTCAACTAATGTGTGTCTTTGTCGATGCAAATTAAAGTTACTGCCACCTGCAAGATTTGATCTCATCACTCAATTTCTGAAAGACTGATGTCCAAAAATTTGTAACCCAGTTAGTAACTTTTGTTTGAAAAAATGGAAAAAAGAACATCACATCAAATTCAGAAACAGAGATAAACAATTTGTAAAAAAAACCCTGTCCGATCCGCGAGGGTATTATTGTGTATCGAAATTGAGATTCTATTTATGTACGTCCTTATGTTATGTCCTTATTATTTAATAATTGAAACAAAATATCCTAATCAAAATTTCATAAAATGTACGAAAATGAGGAAACTTAAATGACATCACAGGACGCGGACGGCGACACTCCGGTCAAAATCAAAGCATTTATTTCAAGTAGGCCAGTTATAGGCACTTTTGAATGTCGCTTCTCGCCTAGTGACGTCATAAACAAACAATTGACGATCGAACATACTAATGCCGAAGATAGTCATCATCATCATCTGCCTAGCCTTTTCCCAACTATGTTGGGGTCGGCTTCCAGTCTAACCGGATGCAGCTGAATACCAGTATTTTACATGGAGCGACTGCCTATCTGACCTCCACAACCCAGTTAGTACTGATATTATCACGAATTAAAAATGTGTTAGTGTTTAGGGAAATGTTAATTTTCAACACAAAAATCATGCATTTTAAAATTCATTAATATGTTTACTTTCGTGAATATTTTATGTTTCTTAATTTATTTAGTAATGTCATTGGGATACCTACACGCCCCTTTCGGCTAGGACAGGGTTTTTTTAACATATCAATTAAAATGACGTATTAATGAGGATGAAACAAAAATACGGATGAAAATGAAGCTACCAACTTAAATAACAAAAAATACATTTATTTGAATAACACAAAATAAAAAATATACTCTTTAAACTTAAACATAACGGTTATAAAGGTCAAATTAACAACTTATTAATTAAAAACATATGATTTTTAATACGGTCAAAGTCAAATGTACTACGACTTGGGTGCAAGTACATGTAATATACTTCGTAGAGTCGTTGTAGCAATGTCTTCGGAATTCAACTTGGATATTTGTGTAATCTTCGCCACTGAAATGTAGATTTTATAACTAATAACCTTAACTTTAGTTCAGAACCTCAAATAATTATCAGGCTTTAGAAAAATGAGCTCAAAGTCATAAGAAAACAAAGTTGACATTCAATTGTTAAGGTGTAAGCCCCGGGGTAGCCCGCGAAATTATGATCATCAAAATCATCAATACAACCCTCCAAGCGCTTAAAGGTGCAGGAATGAATTTGACCTTGAAAAAGTCATTCCTGCACCTTTATGCGCTTGGGGGGGTTGTATTGATGATTTTGATGATCATAATTTTGTAACTACATACGTGTTACAGCCGCGAATCAAATTTTGTTCAACATACAACCTGACACTGACCTGCAAATTGCAAAAAACGTAAGAAAATTTGAATTTCGCGGGCTACCCTGGAGCATCCACCTTAAGCACGGTTGCCACCGCGAAAGAGTAATGAGCCGGAAATGGCTAAACGAAGTGGACTTCGTTTTCATGAAATAGGTGTGCGTTTCCACCAAGAAAGAGTTTAGTCGTCTGATTTCCATTGCTAAAGAGAAATTAAACAATAATGAGCAGAGCGATCTCATTTTTACTCTGTTTTCCCGCTGAGTCATTTCCGCTCGACTCTTTGTTGGTGGAAACACATGTCAGCGGTTTCTCTTGCGAGGTAAAAGAAGTCATTAATGGGTCCGCTCCGCTTGTGGTGGAAACCGGGCTTTACGTTTGATGTTTCGAGCCGCCATCAAGTTTAAACCGTTATACCTGCGTGTATGGTATCTTTATCACAGTATCTAAACATTTACCAGACTCACACATAAAACAGGTACTATCGAGGACACTCCCGCCTGATCACCACTAAGCTAATTTTTGCTTGTACTTACAACATAGAAACGCTCTCTAGCCCCGCCCCGATGACTTTGTATAGAAATAATGAATTATAAGATACCGAGCGGCCGAGCGCACTGACGACGCATGCCAAACGAGTATTGTTATTTTGCGCGCCAAAGTTGACGCTTTCCTAATAGGCCTAACATTTAAGGGGGCGTGGCTCGGCGCCTCAACATGATTTAAGCGAAAAAGTTTTTAACTGGTCAGGCGGAAAAGACCACGATTTTACGTTATTTACAGAAAAAAACACTCCTAAAATAATAAAATAGTACTCACTTTTGATATTTCTCATTCTCCTCTCTTAATTTCTCGATCTCCGATTTCGATTTGGATATGTGTTCCGAATAGAATTTTTTTTCTGCTATCAATTCTTCTTGTAGTTGTCTGTGAAAAAAAAGAGGACATTATTAACACAAAACAACCAGTATTGCCAATTTTAATATTTCTCGAAGAGTTAGTCAGAGGTTCCGCACAGTTACGTTTAAGTACCATGTATTTGGGGCCGAGCCTATTGCCATCAACCGACAGATGCAAAACCTTTGGAAAAAGTTGGAACATAGGCATGACGACAGTATCAAAAAATTGCAAATCTATTTAGTCCGTCAGTTAGAGTATTGGAAATTAATGAACACGTATTTTTTGTTTTTGTAAATCAATGAATATTGACAAAAGATAAAACGCATCAAAAATCGGGAGTGGGGGCTCGTGACGTCAGAACTAGCTAAAAATTATACCTAGGCGTGACGTATTGAGAATTTTAAAAGCGTCATATGTTCGTCAATTTTGGTTTACGTAACAAAAGAAAAAAACACGGGTCAAATATTTTTTGATAATCTAACTGACGGACTCATTAGATGTTTTGTCGTCTCGCCTATTGACCCCTAATATCTCCGTAACAAGAAGGTTTCCAGGTATGGTCTAGAACAAAAATATGATAGAAATTACGGGGAGAACAAGTGCCTTTCGGCTTCGTTAAGGGTGTGTTTACACCCTTTATTTAGGTGGGCTTCAGGGCATTAATTCTTACCTATTAATTCCTTTTTGAGCTTCATAAGCCGTCGCCAATTCCCCATCTTCATTGATGATATCGACGTCCGATCCGTAGTTCGATGTGGCGAGCGACTTTAAGTTCACCGTCTATTGGAATAGAGTTCAAAATTGAATGTTAGTTTATGGGAAAATTTGTGTTAGTAGAGGGAGCTACTTTGAGAGTAATACTTGCGTTTCTGATGTAGTGAGCGACTTTAAGATCAACGTCTTTAGGAATAGAATTCAAAATTGAATGAAAGTTTATAGACGTATTAAGTTAGTAGATTATTTAGTATATATAGGACTGACGAATGACTATTTTGAGCATGATACAAGCTTGTTTGTGATATTAGTAGTTTAATAATATATTTTTTGCAAATTATTTACAAGTTACAATATGGCGTGTCTATTGATAATGAAATTTAAAGAGTTTTTCTAAAAATCTGTATAACTGATTTCTTAGGTAAGGTAATTCCAAATGCTAAAATAAAATAATTTCTAAAATTTAACATTAAAGAAAAAAATGCTTTTTTCAAATAATTATACTTTCCCAAATCGAGTGCTTGAAACTAAACTATTATGAACAACCATGCAAAACAATGTTTTTTTTAATTTACGATCTACAAAATAAATATTGAAAAATTTGTACCATGCAATGACAGCCACAGAAGGCATGGGAAAAGAAGAAAATAAAATATCAGAAATAATAAAAAATATTTAAAAATATAATTATATGTAAGTATATAAAACAAAGAAAATATTTTTTATTTTAAACATTTAGACAATTAAAAAAAAAACATTTATAATCAAATAAAAAAATCCTTTTATCACAAAAAGGCTAAATAATAATAAAAACAACAGTTAACTAAAACCATTTAAACAAGCATGTGATTATACAAAGTAGAAGGGACATCGACGCAAACGTGGTTACCACGTATTCATCTTATTCCAGAGTTGAAAAGAGATAGCGCTAGACGTCCTCTATAGCTCCGTCTCATTCCCACACTGGATTGACATTAAAACAATACTGTTTTAAGACGTCATGGTAACCCCCAGTATATCATTCTGAACCTACGTACACAAAATTTTCAACGGCTTATAAAAATAGTACATTTTGAGAAAAGTGGAGAATCTTTGTCATGTCAATCATGTTTATCTATGATGTTTTATTTATAAACACAATTTAAATATTCAAAAAATATTTGCGCCGTAAAGACGAATATCTCTTTGCCGAAATTAACCGACTATAGGCCGATTGAACCGATTTGACCTTTAAGTATAGTTAAGTATCTGTGGAAGCTTTTATTTCCGCACACGTGCTGATAAATGAAAAAATCGCACGCATGTGAAATACATTGCATGTTGAACTTAATCGTAGTGCGTTAAGAACCCGTTTTCGAGGAAATATATTGAAAAAAAATTGGCACTCACTTGACGCCGGGCAGATATAAAACATCCACTATAACGAAAAATTATTACAATAAAAGAGACGGTATTTTGAATTTTATTCATTTACAAAAATCGTTCCAAAACAAACTTTATTCTAATGGGAGAAGATTGATTTTACGTGGCATTGAGGAGGCATCAAGTTTGACAGCGTCATGCCATTTTCCGTCACGGAATACGAATCGGTTTTACTCCCTTGGCGCGCTTATAGATGTTTCACATCAAATATCAGTGTTGTTTGCTACAAAAATGCAATACCTACACGAACAACTTTGTGTAACCTGGTACCTGTAGGGATATTACGTATCTCTGTTGACAGCTCGAAATGATAGTAACTGGGCTCAGTGTCCATCAATTAACGATCAAAAGGTTAGTTTCGTATTACGTATGACCCTGTTAGTCACCATAAAGTGATATCCACTCAGTGTGATACGTAATACCAATATTATGACAATCACGGTTGTCATCAAAGTTCGGTGTACAACCGAAGCTTGATAATCACTGGATATCAGAAAGATACGTAATAGGCCTGCTGGTGCGTCGATGTCCCTGCCATCTTAAATTATTAGACATTCATCTCTACGAGTACAGTTGTTACGATTACTCACAACGTTTTTCAGAGCTTGGAACCACGGTTTCTGTGTTGCAATAAGAAAAATACGTTTATTTAGACACAAAGGGCTTGGACGATTATTGTATGAAGCCTGGCCGGCCTAAATTCCGAGATATGAGCTACCAAAGCTAAAGTCCATTCACTGATGGCATCTTCAGCACAACTTTGATAGCTTATATTATATCTCGGAAACGGGGCACTTGAGAACATTTTGTCTCGTACAAAACTGGTTTGTATTGATGCCAGCTATCGATAGATTTAGGTTTAAGCGTGGCCACAACTTTAAATAAAAAATAAAACAGCGGAAGTTTGGCCGGCCATTAAATTCAAACCCCTTTGTAACAGACTTTCCTAAAAAGGAGGGTAGCCACACAGTGACAACCCGAATGGCGCAGCGGTAGTGAGGCTGCCTTACGTTCGTTGGGTCCCGGGTTCGAATCCCGGTAGGAGCAAATGTTTGTGTGATGAGCATGGACATTTGTTACCACGCATGGATGTTTATACGTATAATAAGTATTTATTTATAAACAAAAAGTATCTATGTAGTATATCAACTATCTCGTGTCCACGACACAAGCCTCGTTGCTTAGTGTGGCGCTAGATGGCGCTGTGTGTAATGTCCAGCGATATTTATTATTTACTATTCCCAAACCACTGCAACTCCTGAAAGCCAGAATCAAAAATGGCTACCACCATAAAAGCGTCGAGACATTGAAGCTCGACGAAGTCATCAAATTGTTCTCGAATTTAACTGTCTTGGATCCCGCAAAGAAATGAATCAGAAAAGTATAGCGGAGGAGTAGGAAAAACCGTAATTTCCAGTTCCCTCAATATCAGCAGGAGACAAAACGAAACAAGGACAATAGGTACTATCGTGATACTTGCGTTTATAAATATCTGTAACCAAAAACATTGTAGATGCGTTGCTATTCGAGAGAAATCTCTCATAAGCTTCTGATCTCATTGTCACCGGTAACAAGCTGTTGGTAACCGGTTGATGGCAATAGGCTCGCCCCCTATTACATAAACTTAACTGGCGAAATATGTGTTCTAAAGCTACTTTTCTGTCTAATCCTTCGTGATGTTATGTTTTAACTTAACATGCAAAATGTGGTTATAGGTAGCATTAGTATTTCTATTTTATTTTCCTGTTTTCAGTATTTCTCTAAATGATTTTAAACCATAATGAAGGTCAAGTTCAAAATCGAATGGGAAATTTGACAGTTTGTAGTAACTTGAATTCGTTTACCCATTAGGCGCAATATTCCGTACAGCCGTGTTCTTTTCCGCCTGATCAGTTAATTTTTTTTTCGCTTAAATCATGCGGAGGAGCCGAGCCACGCCCCCTTCATGTTTAGGAAAGCGTCAACTTTGGCGCGCAAAATAACAATAACTCTTGTTTGGTGTGCGTCATCAGTGCGCTCGGCCGATCGGTATCTTTTCATTCATTACTTCTATACAAAACCAACGGGGCGGGCTAGAGAGCGTTTCTATGTTGTAAGTGCAAGCAAAAATTAGCTTAGTGTTGATCAGGCGGGAGTGTCCTCGATAGTACCTAATTAATATTATAAAAGTGAAATGGAGTTTTGGCTTAATAAAAACAGCCGCTCGGGTCGATTTTTAGGTTAAGCTGTGCTTGCCCAGGTTCGTCTGTGGATGAGTGACCACCCATTACATACCGAGTTCCTCGAGACTAGTAAAATATTCATAAACTTTCGTACCTCTTTTTGACAATAGTAGTAGTTACTCCTATGTACTGGTTGGTCTATGTACAGTTGTTTAGACATTTTCACTCCGGTCAATGGTAAAGTCATTTTGACGATATTTCACACTTGGCACTTCAACTAACACTTAGGTCCTGTTTCACCATCTAGAAATGTTCAGGTTAACTTATCAGGCAAATGGTGTAAGACACATTCTGTTTTATTTTTAACTAGCGACCCATCCCGACTTCGAACGGGTGCAATGTAGCATAGTTATAGATTTAAACTTTCCTCTTGAATTACTTTATCTATTGCTGAAAACTGCATTAAAATCTGTTGCGAAGTTTAAAATATCTAAGCGTACAGACAGTGGGAGCGACTTCGTTCTTTACTGATTTAACTGACAGATAGTAACTATCTATATATTTTGAGACTAGTCACTGTAAACAACACATTTTTACTTCATGAAGTGATTTGTGCTGCTATTGTCAAAGTTCTTATATCATGTATATTAAATTAAATAATAAATTAATATTTATTTATTTGAGAGTCAATAGAATATAAAAAAAAACCGGTTAAGTGCGAGTTGGACTCGCACACGAAAGGTTCCGTACCATTATCTATACAACACAAGACAAAACGGTAAAAAAATCACGTTTGCTGTATGGAAGCCCCCTTAAATATTTATTTTATTCTGGTTTTAGTATTTGTTGTTAAAGCGTGACAGAAATACATCATCGGTGAAAATTTCAACTGTCTAGTCTGTCACAATTCATGAGATATAGCCTGGTGACAGACAGACGGACGGACAGCGAAGTCTTATAATAGGGTCCCGTTTTTACCCTTTGGATACGGAACCCTAAAAGAACTATCGATTCGTATTCTAAAAAATCACAACTATTTATGCAAAGGTGAGTCACCTAATTACCTACTATAACTCACTGAGCGTAAACTTTGACAACAGCAGCACAAATCACATAAAAGATAAAAACATAATTATATACAACATAATAATATACTCGGTAATTTTGACACTTTGTTGACAATTTGAAAGGTGATAACTTAATCATTGGTTACACAAATCACTAATTGAAGTTTAAACGTCAAAGCGCATTCTTAATATCTCTTCAGTAAACACTAATTTTAAAATGTTCTCACTTTAGTGTACTTTCCCGCCACAAATAACATTTTGTTAACAAACACGTTAAATCGACTGAAAAACCTTAAACTCTTGAAAAAAAAGCAACTTCAAACAATCACTGGTTTTCATGTAAGTTTTTAAAGATAAAAACGCGGCATGTTTTTTCTTACAATATCACTTTTAGTAAACATGAAAATAAGACACGGTGTTAAGGCATTCTTTCAAAATAAACATAGCTCTTTGTATTTCCGCTTGTTACAGAGAAATGTGTCAGTTTGATCCAAACAAAAACACGATGTTACGAAAAGGTAATAATTATTTGGGTTTACTAGTGGTAATGTTCGACTATGTCTGTTCATTTAGTATTTTGTATCATCATCGAAAAGTTCGTTCAAGTAACTTTTTCTCGATTCTCGAACGGCCGTTTTCAATAACTTACTAACAGGTAACGGAAGGTTGCTATCTCTAACTGTTTGACAGTTAGCTTACGGACCGTTAGAAACAAAACGTCACAGACAAGCTTTCTTTGTTTTTTCTATGAGTCACAATCCTCCGAGTGACAGGTAGGTGACGCGGATAGGATATTCCAAGCTAACTTTGTTTATAGAAACACCGATAGCTTCGAGACGTAGGCATATTAACTAACAGTTATGCGTAAGTAAGTTCTAGAAAACGGCCGTAAGAGGTAAACATAGCATCACGCCTGTATCTCTTGACGGGGTAGGCAAATGTGAATAATACACCAACATTTCGGAAGTATTTTTATTTATAAGTCGATGTTGCCCGCGACCATCGTCCGCGTGAAATGATTATAAAAATACTACTTGCCCTATTTGAATCGGATTTTGTAACAATTTCATGGGTTTGGTTTTTTTTTGCACGGAACCATTATTCTTTTTTAGTGTTCCGTACCCAAAAGGTAAAAACGGGACCCTATTACTAAGACTTCACTGTCCGTCTGTCTGTCAGTGGGCTGTATCTCATGAACCGTGATAGCTAGACAGTTGAAATTTTCACTGATGATTATCCTGTTGCCGCACTAACAACAAATAAAACAAATAAAATGAAATTAAAGGGGGCTCTCCCCTAGTACGATGGTACGGAACCCTTCATGCACGAGTCCGACTCGCACTGGGGCGGTTTCTAAAATAACCTAAGTAGCCTAAGTTACTCCTAATAGCCAATAATTAGTTATCTGCCAGTAAAAGTCCCGTCAAAATCAATCAAGTCGGTACAAGACAAAAATAAAGTCTTATTTTGTTACAAGTACCGTATAAATTTAGTAAAAAGCTGTTATTTTTTAATTATTACCAGACACTTCAATTTTATTTGTTTATACCGAATCCGATGTGTTCGTAACTCTTCTCCTCTTAAACGGCTTCACTAATCAGTGAAGCCGTTTAAGAGGAGAAGAGTTGATGAGAAGAGTTGATGATTATTTTTAACTTATAGTCAACTTATGGGGTCACTTCGATGTTTCTTAGCTACTTGACGGACAAAGTAGTCAGAATTTAAACTGATACAGAAATAAAGACGGAACGTTCAGACAGAAAAAGTAAGTTTTTATATACGGATATTTCTGTGACAAGAGCAAACGCCTCTGATATTGTTATCAGGCCTTATCACAGATTTGTGGGTGACAGCCAGGATACATTTTTAGATAAGAACGTCCAACGTGACGTACGTATGCATAGCCTGTATTTTGTAAATAAAGAATTATGGAATCCCGATTGAAAGCAGAACTAAAACATTTTGAAGGTGACTTTAAATATTTTAGAAAAAATCGGTCATGTTTGAAAGGAGCTCGTGGCTAAATAATAACAGCCGCTCGGGTCGATCTTTAGGTTAAACCGTGCTTGCCTAGGTTGGTCTGTGGATGGGTGACCACCCATTACATACCGAGTTTCCTCCGTGCCTCGGAAAGCACGTTAAGCCTTTGGTCCCGGCTGTCATTTGCAGATTTTTTACTTTAAAAGTCGTTACAGGTAGTCAGTGGCCCAAAAAGTCTGACAACCAGTCTTACTAAGGGACATCGTGTTACCCAGTACTAACTGGGTTGTGGAGGTCAGATAGGCAGTCCTCTATGTAAAATACTGGTTTTAAATTCAGCTGCATCCGGTTAGACTGGCAGCCAACCCCAACAAATATTGGGAAAAGGCTGAGCAGATGATGATCGATGATGTATAAAATAAAAGCGTTTTCAGCACCTCTGTATAAGTAAAAATAAATAAATAAAATTGAAGTGTCTTTTGTAATTTCAAAATAACAGATTTTTAATGAATGCATATGAAAGTACACACATGGTACAAATCCATAGTAACAGCATATCATATCCCACAGGGACCACGGGTGTGATGGCATAATTTGATTACGGGTTTATTGGTTTTCTATTTTTTATTTATCTACCAACTACCAGGAGGACAGAACCATAAAGGAGGTATTTATATTTTTAATAGGAATCTCATAATCAATCCGTGTACATTTCGATTATCATGCAGTATGCAATGTAGAAAATACTTCTTCATGATTCTGGCGTCCTGGTAGTTTGTGAGACTTCGCTATACTTAAAATAACCAATAAACCCATTGTCAATTTATGCAATGACTTGTTACCCGTGGTCCCGGCGGGATATGATATGCTGTTGCTATGGCTTTGTATTTTTTATCGATATTTTCAGAAGTGCAGGAAACAATCCCTAATGCCATGGGACCACGGGTAATTCAAATTACCCATGGACTCGGTAATGGGTCGACCCACCGGGATACGGTAACGACCCGGTGTAAACGGTCCCTTCACGCCGTCAACCAAGCTTCTGTACATCAAACTAAGTAACTTTACGCAAACATTATTGCTGGGAAACGACTTTTTCCACCCTTTAAACGTACGTACTTAAAACATCTTTTTAAATTTTTGTATGTCGGTCTGTTTGTAAGTACTTACACCCATATTTCGCCAGTTATGTCAAAGTCCCATGTAATAGGATGTGAGCCTAATTCCATCAACCGGCCACAAGTCAAGATCAACGCGCTTGTTTACACCGAAGGGGTACACAGAAGTGTATAAAAAACCCACTTTTTTATAGTAACGCTTTCTCTTGTAATTCGATAGAAGGCGAGACTACGAGTATAACCAATGCAAATTCAGACTCAGGGCTAACCCTCATCCATTGTGAGGATCAACCGGAGGACACGGTGGCGCACACTGTGGAGGTGTGTCCCGCTTGGGTGGAGCACCGCCGTGTCCTCGAGGTGGCGATCGGCGGCGGCGACCTCTCGCTCCCGGCCCTGGTTCGTGCCATGGTCCGGAGCGAGACGGAATGGGACGCCGTCACCTCCTTCTGCGAAGCAGTCATGGTAGCGAAGGAGGTGGCGGAACGTGAGAGGGAGAGATCCTCACGTCCCGGCCGCCGCGGGAGACGCCCCGGGCGTCGAGGGCCACGTGGTGTCTCCCGGCCACCGTAGGCGCGGGCCTGTAGACGGGGAGCTATGGGCTAGCTCGCCGTCCGTCCGTCTCATGACGACAGGCCGTGTCGACGGCGCAGGAGTGTTCCACGCGCGCCTCAAAGAGAGTCAGCAATAGGGAAGGGGTCCGCAAGGGCCGAAGCCTGCCGCGGCTGCGGGACTATTCTAAAGAGATACCGTGGCCCCGAAACACAAAGGGCGATGAAGGAACATGATGGATGGGTTTTAGTCAGTAAAAGTCTGACAGTCCCTCCTGCTCCGCCCAGAGGAGCGTTTGATGATTTCCCGAGGGAGGAGTCATTTGATGATTTTCCATCCGCAAAAAAAAAAAGGGCTAACCCTCAGAAGAACTTCATCACAATTTGTCGACCCGGTAATCAAACCCAAGACCCCAAAGTTCCGTACGTTTTTTCTCGGGTGACAACTGAAAACTAGCTCCGTGTTGTGGGCCCCTCATAGCTCAGCATCATGCCGAGTGGTAACCTGCTTGTCACACTCACGACGTGCAGCTGTCAACTTTTTTTGTTTATGTTCCGGTTTAGATAGATAGATGTATTGTATTGTTTTGTTTTGTTTTGTATTGTTTTGTATTGTTTTGTATTGTTTTGTATTGTTTTGTATTGTTTTGTATTGTTTTGTATTGTTTTGTATTGTTTTGTATTGTTTTGTATTGTTTTGTATTGTTTTGTATTGTTTTGTATTGTTTTGTATTGTTTTGTATTGTTTTGTATTGTTTTGTATTGTATTGTGTTGTTGTATTCTACAGTTTGGCCGCTGAGAGAATGCGTTCCTGACAGGTCGCGAGTACTAATTAGTATTATTGGTGCCTAGCTGATGCCCGCGGCTTCGCCCGCCCGCAAATTATATACTAAAACCTTCTTCTTGAATTACTCTATCTATTAAAAAAACCCGCATCAAAATCCGTTGCGTAGTTTTAAAGATTTAAGCATACATAGGGATATAGGGACAGAGAAAGCGACTTTGTTTTATACTATGTAGTGGTGGTATATAAGTTATAGCTCTTACATATTATTACCCTTTTTGCTCTATTAACAAATAATATTATTAAAAACAATATTATTAAAAACGATATCATTAAATCAAGTAACAATAAATGTTATAATTTCGCGCTAAATGTATGTACCAACTGACAGACGTAAGGAACGCATTCTCTCAGCGGCCACAATGTAAATGTTTGTTGCATGTTTATTGTTTCTTTTTTGTCATTTTGTATTTCATATGCACGTCATGTCCCTGTGACAAATCAATAATTTTCAAAAAAAAACTTGCACTGTAACTTACGGGATATCTTCCGTGATTTTCAATTTTTGTGAGCTACCGATATTTCGATGCTGTTATAAATAATAAATATTGCTGGACATTACACACACCGCCATCTAGTTTTTTTTTTTTTATGTTTCCGAGTCATGGATATTTATAATAAGTATGTAATTACAAAATAAAAACTGTAGTATATCAACTATTTAGTGTCCACGACACAAGCCTCGTTGCTTAGTGTGGCACTAGATGGCGGTGTGTGAAATGTCCAGCGATATTAATTATTTATAACAGCATCGAAATATCGGGAGCTCACAATAATTGAAAATCACGAAAGATATCCTGTAAATGACAGTGTAAGTTTAGTTATAAACCGTGAAAGCTTTATGGTGGATGCTCCAGGGTAGCCCGCTAATTTCAGGTATTACTTTTTCAAGGTCAAAGTCATTCCTGCACCTTTATGCGCTTGGAGGGTTGTATTGATGATTATAATTCTGTAACTACATACGTCTTACAGCCGCGATTCATATTTTAAGCAACATACAACCTGACACTGACCTGCAAATTGCAAAAAACGTAAGAAAATTTGAATTTCGCGGGCTACCCTGGCGCATCCACCTTAAACAAACTTTTTCTTTCTTTCTTTATTCAAAATCAGTCGTTACGCGTGCGATGTCTAGACACGCCATCATTCAGGATAATTACTATAATACTTGGAAACATACCTGATTCGTGAGTACACTCTTCAATTGAACGCACTCGTCTCTTCTTCTGTCCAGTTCCTTCTGCATCACGTTCATTTGTTCTACAAGATAAAATATTGTCTATAAAAAAAATGAATTGTCACCTAAACCAAAGGTGTGTGCAAAATTTCGGCTCAATCGGTTGAGGGAAACTGGTTTGAAATTCAGTTGTAAGATTTGACCAATACATACTAACAAACGATTTTGTCTTATTGTCTTTTTTCTTTTTTTCTGTTATTTCCTGTGTGAGTAAATAAAAGCTTATAATAAAAATCATTTTAACATAATATAAGGGTTTAATTAAGGCTACAGGGTCCTCCTGTAGCCTTAATTAAACCCTCCAGGGTACTACTTCTTTGTATAATTGGTGCCAGTAAAGATCGCAATTGCGGTCATTGCCCTTTCCCTAATATATCTTCCTACGAAACAAAACAAATGAAACATGTATCGTTTTTCATTAGAAAAAAATGTTGAAGATCACGGTTATAGATGACGATTCAAGACTTGAACAGGCTTATTTTTGGCTTTCAAAGTTAAGAACTTTAATAAATGTAGGTAGGTCAATGACCGCTTTTGCGATATTAACTGGCACCAACTATAGTGCCGCTACAGCTTTATCATCACGTGCAGCTGGTGGTTGTTCTTACCTATAACTTCCTTGGATACCAGCATGGTGTCTCCAGCTGCCCGCAGTCTGTCCAGGTGTTCTCGAAGCTTCTTGTTCTCAATCTCCAGCTCCTCGAGCTTGTAGCGGTCTATGTTCGGGTTCGTAGGCGGTGAAGAATGGCGGTCTGGTGGAGAAAGTTTACAAATTAAGAGATTTACGGATAACATTCATCATGGATTATGTGAGGAATTATATGAAAGATAAAGGAGTAAATGATAGCGTGACGGTTGACAGAGGAGAACGGAAGAAAAAAAACCGGCCCAGTGCGACTCTCGCGCACGAAGGGTTCCGTACCATTGTTTATTACAACACGAGACAAAAAATCACGTTTGTTGTATGGGAGCCCCCCTTAAATATTTATTTTATTTTTTGTTTTTTTATTTATTTTATTTGTTGTTATAGCGGCAACAGAAATACATTATCTGTGAAAATTTCAACTGTCTAGCTAACACGGTTCATGAGATACAGCCTGGTGACAGACAGACGGACAGTGGAGTCTTAGTAATAGGGTCCCGTTTTTACCCTTTGGGTAACCCTAAAAAACGTGTTGCGCCAACCTCAACTAACATGGAACAAGGACAGGAAGATGTTGATTCATCATCATCATCATCATCATTTCAGCCAATTGACGTCCACTGCTGGACATAGGCCTCCCCCAAGTGTCGCCACATGTCCCGGTCCCGTGCGACTCGCATCCAGTGGATACCCGCAACCTTCACCAGGTCATCGGTCCACCTAGTGGGAGGCCTTCCAAAGCAACGTCTTCCGTTTATACGGATAACATAATCCATACTAATATTATAAATGTAAAAGTAACTGTTGGACTGCATGTTGCCATTTAGGAGGGTTCATATCGCTGTTGTGGCGAATTTCCTCAATATTAGGTACTAATGAAAATCTAATATCGCTCGAATTTTGTTTTTGTTTTTTAATTTCGCTAAAATTTTGATTTTAATTGCAATAAGCTTTGTAATATTGAGATGGTGCTCATGACTGCTGGTACGTTGGTGCCAAGGATGATAAAAATAAAGACAAGTAAAATTCACGTCTGTATTAGATCAGTGTCACAGATGGAAGGGAAGAGTGTTGCCACAGCTTACATAATTATTTCCATTTTAATGATGGTGTTGCAAAATAATTAATTAAAATCTCCAACAAACTAATATACTTACGTATAATTTAGGCTAAATATTTAGTCTTAGGTGCAAAATAAACACTTGGAAAACTCTAACTTTTTTATCTAAAACAGTTACAACTAATACTTGGTTAATATTTTAGTGTAACAAGTGCGATATTACGTAATTTCATTCAGTAATATTGATTAAATAATAATCAAAACAGTGATATATTTGACAGCTATTTGCAATGGATTTGAAAGTGGTACACAGTGGCCCATCATGACCAAGAATTTCAGATATCCACACGAGCAAAGCCACGAGCAAAACCTATGTAACCTATAACATTCCCACTGATGGGAGCCAGGACTGCTCTCTGTGAGAGGATATTAACAGATAACAATGATTAGTATTTTAATAAATATTTATCATTGGATCAAGACTTTTATCAGTTAATCGTGTTAGCGATTCATCGAACTTAACAATAATAAAATCAAACCACCTGAGATTTCTACATCTGCCTAACCTCCACAACCCAGTTAGTACTGGGTAATACGACACCCCTTGGTAAGACTGGTTGTCAGACTTTCAGGCCACTGACTACATGTAACGACTGTCAAAGATCTACAAATGACAGCCGGGACCAACGGCTTAACGTGCTTTCCGAGGCACGGAGGAAACTCGGTATGTAATGCGTGGTCACCCATCCCTGGACCGTCCTAGGTAAGCGCGGCTTAGCCTTGAAGATCAACCCATGCGACATTTGACATCGGAACATTTTCTGTTGGTTTTCAGAAAGACATTTTTTGATTTATTCCCAATTAAAGAAATATTTACTTCATGTCAATGTAAGTTAAGTTGATTTTAGACTTGCTGAAAATTTCGTCAAAGTGAGAAACGTGAGAATTTGACGATAATATTTTAAAGTAATACAAAAACACTTTTTATACCATACCTACTCTAAAAAGCTTATTTTATTCACGCATAACAGTGAATAAAAAGGCCTTTTATTCACTGTTTTGTTTTTATTCACTATTTTGGTGTTTGCATTTGGAACACAAATAGATTCTTTTTGTTCTATTCTAAAAATAAATGTACAAAAAATCCAATTGGAATAAATAAAATTGGTTCCACGCCAAAAGACATTGCAACATTTTTAAAGCTACCAAATCCCGAGATGTATACAGGGCATTATTTCCGAAGAACCTCTGCCACGTTATTAGCAAACACTGGTGCAGATATGACGGAATTAAAGCGACATGGTGGATGGAAGTCCACTACCGTGGCTGAGGGTTATATCGAAGATTGTATCGAAAATAAATCGAAACGCAGCCTTCAGATAGCAAGCAGCATAAACCTAAAGAAACCTGAAGACCCATGGACTCCACGCCCTTCAACGTCCAAAGATGCCCCAGAGTTTCCTCCAGCAGAAAGTTCTGACCATCGACAAGAAATAAATATTATTTCACAAGACCACCCTAATAATAATAATAAGAAAATTACGCTTAATTTCAGTCATTGCGCTAATTTTAATGTCCATTTCAATTAATGTAAAATTCTTATTTCTTGATTAAATTTCTATTTTCGCTTAAATTATGTCTTTTCTCGTAGTCATGATATAAAGTATAGTATGCAACTCCTGAATAAAGTACGAATTTATATCGAGGGCCATGAATCACTCGCGTCGTTTAGGATTCTAACAGTTGAATCTTGAAACTTTCACTTGCTCGTGACTCATCTACGGCCCTCGCTTTAAATCCGTCCTTTATTCACTAGTTGCATAATAAATAAATAAATAAATATACTATTTTTTTCGGACGAGTCATTTTTTTTAATTTCAGGTTGAGAATGAATGAATAGAATGTGGCCATTGAATCGCAAATTTGATGCCTACAACATAACCCTGTCTTTGTTGCCACATAGCTATAATTAAAAAAATAAATATCGCTGCACATTACACACAGCGCCATCTAGTGCCACACTAAGCAACGATGCTTGTGTCTTGGACACCAGATAGCTACGTAGATACTTTTTTTTTTGTAAATACATTCTTATTAATAATATAAACAAACATCCATGACTCGGAAACAAATATCCATGCTCATCACACAAACATTTGCTCCTACCGGGATTCGAACCCGAGGCCCTAAGTTGGGTAAAAAGAAGTTGAAACTTACTCATAATCCTCTCCTCGAGGTCCGTAGCCCTCTTCTGAGTGCGGGACAGTTCACTCTGAAGCGCTGATATCCTGTTCCTCATTCGGAGTACCAGACCCGCGTCCGCCACCTGTACAGAGATTACATTACAAAATTGATGATTAAAGTTTCAACAATCATTTAATCGGTAGTTATGTGCTTGAGCCGTTTGGGGTTGAAACACTAGGGGCCGTATGGGATTAGAGTGCCCACCTAGTATTTCGGGAAATCCCCAAACCAACCTAGGCAAGCACGGCTTAACCTAAAGATCGACCGGAGCGGCGGTTAGAGAGAGGTCCAGCAATCGATCAATATTTTGTGATGATTATAAATGTTTACGGTTGGAGAGGGAGAGGAAGACCAAGGACACGATGGATGGATTGTGTGAGGAATGATATGAAAGATAAAGGAGTAAATGATAGCGTGACGTCTGACAGGGGAGAATGGAAGAAGAAAACGTGTTGTACCAACACCAAGTAGAATGGGACGAGGATAGATAAAACGATGATGAATCGATCAATGTTCAGTGGACTAACACAATAATTTCGTCGTTCAACCGTCTTCTGGTTACACCCTATTCAGCTACGCGAACTGCATTTACAGCCAATGTAGCACTATTTATTGACCTTAGCCAAGCGATATCCGGTGCCCAATTTCAAGAATCGAACCTAGGCGCTCAAGATTAGCAGTCGCACAATCGCACAATTATTCAAATGCATACCACCTTGAGCTCATGTCATGGTACTTTTTGGGGAACATTGTGTGTCATATTGTATGCCTTACTGGCAACAAACGAGAACTTTTATCCCGTTCGTCGTCAGGGACAATATAAAAGACCGTTATCAGAGCTGTCGTACTGTATGGATCGGAATGTCTTTTAATTCCCACTGACATCATTAAACGGTGAAGGAAAACATCGTGAGGAAACCGGCATGTCCTAGAATCAAAAATTCCAATACATGCGACATGTACCAATCCGCACTGGGCCCGCGTGGTGGATTATAGGCCCATTCCCTCTCATTGAGAGGAGGCCGTGTCCCAGCAGTGGGAAAATTATAGGCTGATGATGATGATGACGACATAATTAAGGTTTATTTCATTCCTTCAATTTTCTCAAGAATCTTGATCTCAAGTAGGGCAGGGTAGTAGGGCCAACGAAACAACAATTTTAATTTTTCCCGTTGGCCCCACCAGTGGGGCAAAGCAGTAGGGTCAGCAGAAATACACCGAATTACTACACGATCAATGCAGGTACTGATTTCCACAAATGAACGCCATTTTGAGAGCGTCGCTACTAACCGATAAATATTTTCACCACAGACTTTCTCGAATAGCTCGTGCTGACATGATAGCAGAAGATACGAGAACTAATGGTCGTAGGTACACACACTCACGCTCTCTCTCTCTCTCTCACTCACATACACTCACCCACAAACTTACTCCCACTCATACACACATTTGTTTGAATGTAAGTTAATCTTAAGGTGGAAGCTCCACGGTAGCCCGCGAAATTTAAATTTTCTTACGTTTTTTTCAATTTGAAGGTCAGTGTCAGGTTGTATGTTGATTAAAATATGCTTCGCGGCTGTAAGACGTATGTAGTTACAGAATTATAATCATTAAAATCATCAAACATTCATATTCAGTTCATGTAACT
This sequence comes from Xestia rhomboidea, assembly GCA_963853795.1. NCBI lineage: Eukaryota > Metazoa > Arthropoda > Insecta > Lepidoptera > Noctuidae > Xestia > Xestia rhomboidea. The sequence continues at coordinate 3,659,835 of OY970783.1, forward strand.
GTCAAGAATGACTTCTCCATGAAATAGTCATTCTTAACAGTTACATGAACTTAGAGGGTTGTATTGATGATTTTGATGATTATAATTCTTTAACTACATACGTCTTACAGCCGCGAATCATATTTTAATCAACAATCAACATACAACCTAACACTGACCTGCAAATTGCAAAAAACGTAAGAAAATTTGAATTTCTCGGGCTACCCTGGAGCATCCACCTTAATCTTAATTTATGTAGTCTTAGTATAATAATAATACGTTGTGCTTTTTGTATAACACGACTTGTTATGGAAGAGCGGACTCACCTAACACAGGCACTATCTGCCTAAAAGGAGGATCCAATCACAAAATGTTGTTAAAACCTAAACTTGATCTACCAATAAACTATATATATTTTTTTTAAATAAATGAATACTAACCGGTTGTGTTGGTCCATTGTGTGAGCCCGCCGACCAGTTGACAGCCTCCAGGGCTGGTCGGGTACTCTCCACCGATCTGACCGAACCGTAGCCATAATCCTTGGAAAAAGAAAATACTTTACAATATAACGTTTATGATTATACACAAAATGATTTGAAAGATAAAAAAAAATGGTTGTCTGCAGCGTCGGTTTACGGACGATTATTTTACGTGATAACGTCATAAGAAAACATTGATGAAAAATTGCATACCTTTATGAATTGAATTGAATTATTATCACTGAATTATCGTTATTTTTCTTCTAGAATGATTTTTCAAAAACGCTGATACATGTAATTATTAATTACCAACCAAAAGGCTAAATACAAATTTCCATGATACTAGTTATTTGTCATCCCCTTTTTCACCCCCTAAAGGATTGAAATTCTAACAACACTGTTGCGTTAGTTTCCTACCATACGCCTAGATAATAAATTTTGTGATTTTTCTTCGCAAAATTAAGGACTTTCCATTCACAACTTCATCCCCTTTTTAATACTTTGGGGGTGGAATTTTCAAAAACGCTGACACGTATAAATTGAATTTTGAAAAATCCTTCCTTATTCCTTGTCTACATTGTAAAGGGAACCACTGTGGAATATTCAGTTTTCTAGGTCCAAGGGTTTGGGCTGGGCGTTGATGAGTCAAGCGGAACGTGACTTGCGCGCGGAACGTTGTGACACTTTTTCGTGCATGGAGCCGGTGTTCATCGATTCATAAGACGTTATCACGTCAAAAGTGAGGTGAGCTAGAGCTGCTGGTGGGGTAGGTAAATGGGGTACCGGCCGGTACCGCATTCTCTTTAAGTATAAAGCTTTCAGAAAAGTATCAAAGAAATAAGACAATATTAATGATTGCAATAACTTACATCTTCTACTGTAGTTTCTTGTTGTGAATTGTTACTGGCATCGGACAGTGATCTCCTGTGTTCCTTTGGTACAGGTTTACTGGAAACAAAAGCAATATTTGAAGAAAGTTATGCCGAATGTAAGGGACATCCCTCCACAAACTGATAGGGTGAATTCAGTATATCATACTAAGATGACCGGTACAAGATATTATTTCAGGAAAGATATGGGAATCCAATAAATTTGATTTGTGTTATTTCCTCATACGCAATGTATCGTTACAGTGGGAAAACGCACGTAGCGAACGGCAAGCGCGACGACGAGTTCGATGAACAGCTGATTTCACGCGTTGTTAGTTAGAGTACCTTTTTCAACATCCATTGTTGGTGTTTTGATTTTAGACATATTATTTACAGTGATACATGTAACTTTACATTGAAATAAAGGAAAAGTAGATGAAAAAACGACAAAAAATGTTTTTTTTTTTAAGAAAAAAAACCGGTGGAATATGATTCAAAATAAGAAGATAAATGCACCCTGTCAGTTTTCGGAGGGCTGTCCCTTACATCCTGTATGAATTGACTAAACGACCGTCCACTTTTTCGTCTCATGATATTTGTAACCGACTTCCAATAAGGAGGAGTGTGACAAAAAAAAAAAACCAATGAAACAAAGTCGCCGTGACGTGCCGTGTCGCAAGTGACTTTTGAAAGCATCTCTAACTTGATAATTTCAGAGAAAACATGTGTCCTGGGCAAGCTCTCGCAAAAATCGACGATCACATTTTTAGCGGAGTTTTTGCGTACGTATGGAACGATGAAGTAACTAGTCTTGGCCACAAAAACTTCGACCGACAAGAAAGGGCTTGGAAGTTTTTCTATGAAGCCTGGCCGGCCTAACCTGGCCATTTTATTTGTTTTGTGTTGAAGATGCCCTCAGTGAATCAACTTTAACTTCGATAGGTCATATCTCGGAAACGTAACACTTTAGGACATTTTGTCTCATACAAAACTTGTTTGTATTGATACCAACTATCTATTAATGTAGGTGTTATGCATGGCCGCAACTTTGAAAAAAAAAATGGCGGAATATAGGCCAGCCAGGGTTCATACAAAAATTTTCCAAGCCCTTTGCCCGCAGCCGTTCGTACGACTAATCGTGGTCGACACCGCGTAATGCGTGAGGCCCCTAAATTCAAGGCCTGCGGTGACGCACGGTCTTCGATCGTCAACTTGTCGTTATTCTTGTTGGTGACAGCTGTCAACTCACCTCTGTAAAGAATCGATCCTCTCTTGCAACTCGTACTGCGCCGACAGTAACTTCTGTCGACTCTGTCTCTCTGCTTCTAGTTCAGCGTTCAACGCCTTCTTCTCTTGTTCATGTTGTTTGTCGCGTTCTGCGGAAACAATATTAGTCTTTCAGTAAGATCTTGAATGTTACCGACGTTGCCCGAAGAATTACACTTAAGAGGCAGTGGGCAGGGCACATTGCTCGCAGAACGGATGGCCGATGGGGCCGAAAAGTTTTGGAGTGGCGACCGCGAACCGGAAGACAGTGCGTTGGAAGGCCTCCCACTAGGTGGACCGATGACCTGGTAAAGGTTATAATAAAAACGACCCTGGGTTGGAACTGCTAAGAGATGGTACCTAAAGCGTTCGCAAGAGAAATATGCTGGGTTTAGGTCTCTTCAGCTGGAAAAGATGATGGTGAGCTGGGGCAGCTACTTTAACAACAACAAAAATAGTCTTAGGGATTACTCTTAAGCAAGGAAATAAACAACTGTTACCAACTGTTCTCTTTAAGACGTCCAAGAACGGGGGAAAGAAATGTGGGTCTTTTAACTTTAGAATGTATTACACAATAATGTTGTACACGCACAGATTAAGCAGGTATGGTTTAACCATGTATTTGTGAATTATGCAGTGTTTCTTACACTGCATAATTCACAAATACATGGTTAAATTTCCAATGACAAGATCACGACATCACGTCTGTTGAGTTTCACTAGCTTATCATTTTATTTCTATTTGCATTCTTTTTTGGAAGAATGTTTTATAGTTTTCCGTGAGTTGATCTTGTTTACAAGCGACAATTCACACATAAAGGGTGTAAAAGTACCGTTTACGAAGACGAAAGGCATGCACTTGTTCTCCCCGTCATTGCGATCATTTTTTTGTTTTAAACTATATCTGGGAATCTTCTAGTTACGGAGATATTGGGGGGTCAAAGTTCCAACTTTTTCACAAAGTTTTTTTTTTTAATAAATGATTTTAATTTTAAAAATTTACTTTAAATACCTCCTTAACCTCCGTACAATGCATCCATCAGCGCAAAGTTTTGAATGCGTCACATTGAGTCGTACCGTAAAATGTGATTTTCCACCCCCAAAAAAAAAAGGTTGTAAATTTACTTTAAATACCTTCATGACCCGTTTACTTTCAATGCATTCACCAACACAATGTTTTGTGTGCGTTATATTGAGTTTTACCGTAAAACGTGACCCGTCACCCCCCCCCCCCCCCAAATTACGTTTCCCAGCAATATTGTTTGCGTTAAGTTACTTAGTTTGATGTACAGAACTCTTGGTTGACGCCTTCGTGAACGGTCCTACACCTTGTATAGCTAAACAAAATCCGTCCAATATTCATATCTACCTTTCCATAACTGCGCACGACTTTTGAACTCCTGCGACCATTCCACCAAGGCATTTTCATACCCGTTACTAGTCTCATATTGTTTTTTAGGCACATCTCTGATGACTTCTGACACCAACATGGTTGTTTGTTATTCTTATAACATTTCATACACAGTTCTTTTTGGTAGTCACTTTAGGTCAGGTCCATGTATGACCAAATGTATAAACGCGGTCGAGGCGAAAGAAGTATGTAAGGATACTATTCGGTACGGTACTGTCTACCCCCATAGAAATAGGCGTGAGTTCAAGTATGTTGTATGAGACTAAGTTTTTCTATACGACATGCATACTTTTGATATCCAAATCCTTGAACTGTCTCCGGACTCAAGTGGGAAGATGTAACTCCGACTTCGTTAAGTGGGGTTACCTCAGTGAAATAGCAGCGGGGCGTGGTTCTGGAGCTGAGTCACAATAGTACATTTTGATACAAGCGGAGAAAGTTTGTTATTGCATTCGAGACGGAATTAACACCCGAGCCGTAAGCGAGGGTGTTATTGAGCCGAGAACTGCAACTTTGCAACCATCGCAACTACATATTTGACATTACGACACACATCTTCAAAAACCGTAACATAGCATCACGCCTGTAATCCCTGAAGGGTTGGGCAGAGCCGTACCTAATAGTACACCCACATTTCGCCAGTTATGTTTAAGTCTCATGTAATAGGGGGCGAGCATAGCCATCAACCGGACATAACACCAAACTTCAAAAAACTTCACCAAATATACCAGTATGCGTATTATTTGTCACATTACAAAAACATAACGACTAATCACTTTTGTTACATTAAAAAAATACACTTTTTCACTCCGAAATCATCATCTGCTCAACAATTAACTGGGGTCGGCTTCCAGTCTAACCGAATGCAGCTGAATACCAGTATTTTACATGGAGCGACTGCCTATCTGACCTCCATAACCCAGTTAGTACTGGGTAATACGATACCCCTTGGTATGTCTGGTTGTTAGATTTCCAAAAAAAGATACACGTATATTTTTGCGCGAACACTATACACAAAATATTTGCCAACACGGCTGTTTCGAAATCGATGGAACATGGAAGTAATTAATATTTTCGTTATCACTAATTTGTTATCAACTGTTATCTAACCGAATGTTTGGCTTTATCAATACATTTATCAAAAATTGTTGAAGGATCGTAAATAAAAAATGTTTTGGAGGTGTTTGTGTCCTTTAGAAGATCCTGTTAAAAATAGAAATATTTTCCATTGTCTTAGATTTTTTGGAAACTCATTTATTACTTTTAGTTGTAATAAGACAGGGTTAAAATAAATTCGTTAGCCAAATTCTACAGATGGGTAGGGATTTTATTATTAAACTAGGTACATATCGATGGTTTTCAATGTTTTTTTTACATGTGCTGTAAGACTTTTTGACCATTGCTTTTTGCTAAATTTCATGATTCTAGGTCAACGGAAACTACCCTATAGGTTATGATTTTATTGTAAAATCGCAAAATATGCGACATAAACTGTCATACGACCGTTTATGTCGCAGATTTTGCAATACTTTTGATCGCGTTAACTTACAAGTTTGAATTTAGCACTGCTCGGGTCGCAGACCTGAGTATTTGATATTAATTTCAGACTGATATCTCCACGCGTTCCTGAGAAATAGAATCTTGACAGACAGACAGACGGGACACAAAGTGATCCTATAAGGATCCCGTTTTTGCCAACTGAAGTCACCCAAACAAAATATCTAATCATCGTTTATTTGTTTCGTCATGTCCACAGACCATAACGTCTGTGACGTTTCGCTACGTAATTAATTCGACCTTGGATATGTTTAGGAAAGTATACAGGGTATAAAAAGACCCTTCACAAACCGTCAAGGGTCCTACCAAGCATTCACGTTTTACGGTAAAACTCAATGTAACGCACTCACAACATTGTGCTGTTGGACGCATTTAAAAGTAAACGGGCTATGGAGGTATTTGAAGTAAAGTTATGACCTTAAAAACGTGAACGGGCGCTGTCAGTTGGGACTGGTCAGCTCTTGGTTGCCACGGCTTATTTGAATTAATATTTTTATTTTTGCATTGTTTGTTTTGTTTTTCCTATGGACACTTTTAACGTGCACATCTTGCTACATTGTTCTCACATAATGTACCATCTCAACATGAATGGTGTAACCAAGGTTTTGAAAGAATATTCTGATTTAAAAGAGTATCCATGGAGTTTCTTGCCCGTTCTTCACCATAGAGTACTACAGTACTTTCACAGTTTTTATGCCTTGTGAGTGAGACTGTAACTACATTTAATTTTCATCTTTGTTTCGACAATTCAAAAGTGCCTGTAACTGGCCTACTTGAAATAAATGCTTTGATTTTGATTTTTGACTAGTATTAGAAAAAAACTTGTGAAAAAGATGGAACTTAGAACTCCCAAGTATGGTCCAGAACAGGATAATGATCGCAATGACGAGAAGAACAAGTGCCTTTTGGGTCCGTGAACGGTCTTTTTACATCCGTTAGGTTAATCCGGTCTCTAAAAAACAAGAAAGTTAATCGTTTTTCTTTGTTTATGTTCCTTATATCTATTAATTAATCAATTCTTGAACTACTTTGTCGGACATGAGCGCGTCACACTTATTATCATAAAAACTAAGCAAGATAAAGTTTGGTTGGCTACATGCATTTTAAATTGATTAATTAGTTCAAGGTGATAATAACATTGTTATTGAAAATGGGCTGTTTTTGTTGAATGCGTGTATTATAAGTAAACTCAAAATAAGAAGGTCAAACTAAATAGGACAGTATCTTGAATAAATAAATATAAATATCGCTGGACTTTAGACACAGCGCCATCTAGCGCCACACTAAGCAACGAGGCTTGTGTCGTGGACGCCAGATCGTTGATATACTACATAGATACTTTTTGTTTGTAAATACATACTTATTATACATATAAACATCCATGACTCAGAAACAAATGTCCATGCTGATCACACAAACATTTGCTCCTATCGGGATTCGAACACGGGACCCAACGAACGTACGGCAGCCTCACTACCGCTACGCTATTCGGGTCGTAAATAAAGCACATACATTTTTTTTTTTTTTTTGTTAGCCTGTACTGACCCACTGCTGGGCAAAGGCCTCCTCGAATTCTTTTCATGTGTTCTTTTTCTTTACATATATTTAGTATAATTTATATTAATATAATTAGGGGAAAATATTCGATGTAAACAAGGCACATAGAAGAAAATGACGTCCAATAACATGACAGGAATGGCCGCGACAGTCACGGACGTTTGAACTGTCGTAGAAAATTGTAGAAGTTTAATATTTTTTTTGAGCGACAAGCAGTCGTTGAACTTAACTTTTAACTATTTTCTTAGGTTGGTAGGACTGTATTTTATTGATTTAAGTGAAGTAAAAAATACAGGCACATTTCCTATTGCTTCAAGTCGACTATATTGTCCAAAGAATACCGCGGACAAATACGTGTGTAGGATTATCCTTTAGAACAAAAATCAGGTATTGAAAACTCACCTTCAATCGCCAGATCATAATGCTCCTTCATACTCTTCAACTCATTCGCAAGCTTCTCACTCTCTCCCTCCCACGAAACTCTATTCTTCTCATACTCCTCTTTCAACGTCTTCTTCTCTATTACCAGCTGTTTGTTGCTATCTTTTTCTTTCGCCAGTTCTTCTTGGAGAGTGGTGATTAGATCGTTCTTGCTGAATATGTCCACTCTGAGTGTTTTTGCTTCTATTTCTACTAGTTTCAGGAGTTCTAATTTTGCTCTGTGGAAGAGAAGTTCTTGTTAATAATGTTGTTATTTGTTGTTGTTGTTGTTATTGTTGAGTGTTGTTGTTGTGTGTTGTTGTTGTTGTGTGTTGTTGTTGTGTTATGTTGTTGTTGTTCTTTAGGATTAAGATCTTAATGCTAATTGAACGTGGTTCAATTTCAAATGTTCGGTATCGTTAACGTTTCATAACTAAGAATAGCGCATTAAATGTCTATTGCAAAACATCACGCCTGTAATCCCGATAGGGTTGTTAGAGGTGTCCCACACTCCCATAACTGAACAAAAACTTAACATTAGGTAATTGGGGTCGAGCCTATTCAATCAATCAATCATTTTATTATCAGGCATCTTAAGGTCCATAGATAAAATACACAAATTTCATTACAACATAAAAATATACTAATACATACAAAATATAACTTATAAACTATGAACTATAACACCGTAACGCGCGCGCTGTGTGCTCTCAATATGGTGTCACAACAGATTGACTGCTTCAATTGTACACTGAGTGAATTCACACGGGCCGCATTTTGCAAAATTACTCTTGGTTTTCAAAATAAATAATTATATTCTTGGTAAACTATTGTAAACTTATAACTACTCTATTGTATTAGGTATTTAAACCTGTGATAACAGCTGTGTGTTGTTTAAGGTGGGTGCTCCAACCAGCCCGCGAAATTCAAATTTTCTTACGTTTTTTGCAATTTGCAGGCCAGTGCTAGGTTGTATGTTGATTAAAATATTGCTCGCGACTGTAAGACGTATGTAGTTAGAGAATTATAATCATCAAAATCATCACTACAACCCACCAAACGCATAAAGGTGCAGGAATGACTTTGACCTTGAAATAGTAATTCCTGCACTGGCCTGCAAATTGCAAAAAAACGTAAGAAAATTTGAATTTATGCGGGCTACCCTGGAGTATCCACCTTAAATAAATAAACAAATAAAACTATGACACACGAAGTGGCGGCGTCGTGTTACGCTGCGCGGTGTCACGTAGCCTGCCGCGAAAACATCGGTAGACAACTAAAAACTCTTCCTTGAGAAACTTGTCAAGATGTTTTGTCGAAACTCGCACCACAAACGACTTGAAGTAACGAAGATTTACGGTGGCTGCTACTGAGAAATTCCTGATGGAAAAACCCGATAACACTTTTCCCGACCTGGTAAGAATGGGAACTGCCCCCAACTTATTTGGGAAAAGGCTAAGCAGATCTAACTTACTTCAAATCCACAATCTGCCCCAGCAGCGGCTCGATGCTCTTATTCTTCTCCATGGCGTCTCCTAGCCTCTGTTGCAGGCTGATGATCTTGTTCTCCAGACCCTTGTTGAGGGTCTTCACGTGGTCCAGGCTGCGGGCTTCGATGCGCAGGCGCTTGTATTGACGGCGGGCAAGGAAGCGGCGGATCTGCGAAGAACAGTTTAATAGGTAAGAAATATAGGGAAACTTTCTCTTTATCCAACTACGGCTAAGCCTAAAAGGAGGTCACGGTTTTAGCTTTATTTAGTTTGATAAATCAAATCAAATCAATTTATTTGTGAACCATAGGTATTAACATTTTAGATGGATCTTAAGAACTAGATAGCGCGCTATGGTTTGTCAATTTTGACATACAAATATTTATAGAAAAACATGCATGCATGCGTAGTTATGAGCTTTATATAACAAAAAATTATTAACAGATTGGAATTAAATTAGATAATTAGTTTACATTAAATTACAATACTTTAAATCTTCTTTGGTATTAAATTATTATCATTCAAAAAGTCTTCAATTTTGTAGTAACATTTGTCAATTAGTAATAATGTGAGAGCTTTTTTAAATTTTACTAGAGGCATATTTTTGATATTTTCAGGTATTTTATTGTAGATTTTTGGTGCAATGCCAAAAAAACTCTTTTGCATTAAAGATGTCTTGCATTTTATATTACACAACTGTGACAAATATTGAGCACGTATTGGCATAAATGATTCTCATTGGAAGGAAAAGGTGTTTGAAAACTATTTTTGCTTATTTTCAACGCTGATAGTACAGAAATAGTTTCATTTTGAGGACCCGAATGGCGCAGCCGTAGTGAGGCTGCCTTACGTTTTTAGGGTCCCGGGTTCGAATCCCGGTAGGGGCAAATGTTCGTGTGGTGAGCCTGGACATTTGTTTCCGAGTCATGGATGTTTATGATAAGAATGTTGAGTATTTATAATAATCTGGTGTCCACGACATAAGCCTCGTTGCTTAGTGTGGCACTAGATGCCGCCGGTGTGTGTAATGTCCAGCGATATTTTATTTATTTATTTTCATATATGTACTGGAATATAGTTTGAAGTTTCCCACAAATAATAAATATTTCTAATTGAAGTATTTTTTTGCTTGTACTAGTGCCATGATCGCGGGTTGACTGGAGAATGCGGCTGGATGGAAAATATTGTTAGGAGCAGAGAAATCTGTCTACCCTCTTTCTTTGTCTTTTGCTACGCGCACTACTGGAACTCGACACTAATTCACGGCAAAACACACATCAAGATACACACATCATCATCGGTCATGGCACTTGCAACAGCGTCGAAATATCGGGAGCTCAAAACAATGAACAATTACGGAAGATATCCCGTAAGTGAGAGTATAAGTTCAGTTTTAACCGTGAAAGCTTAAAACGGTGAGTATTTCTTTGATTGAAAGCATAGCGTTTTCGCTTCTTGCTACGCGCTTAGCTACGGCGTAGTTCATTCGTGCTACGGCGTAACCATATCTCCGCTACGGCGTAGCTCCGTAACCATATCTCCGCTACGGCGTAGCTCCGTAACCATATCTCCGCCACGGCGTAGCTCCGTAACCATATCTCCGCTCCGTAACCATATCTCCGCTCCGTAACCATATCTCCGCTACGGCGTAGCTCCGTAACCATATCTCCGCTACGGCGTAGCTCCGTAACCATATCTCCGCTCCGTAACCATATCTCCGCTACGGCGTAGCTCCGTAACCATATCTCCGGTACGGCGTAGCTCCGTAACCATATCTCCGCTCCGTAACCATATCTCCGCTACGGCGTAGCTCCGGAACCATATCTCCGCTACGGCGTAGCTCCGTAACCATATCTCCGCTCCGTAACCATATCTCCGCTCCGTAACCATATCTCCGCTACGGCGTAGCTCCGTAACCATATCTCCGGTACGGCGTAGCTCCGTAACCATATCTCCGCTACGGCGTAGCTCCGGAACCATATCTCCGCTCGGCGTAACCAAATCTCCTCTACGGCGTAGCTCCGTAACCATATCTCCGCTACGGCATAGCTCAACTTCTGACTATAGCATCCATAACATTCAATTTAGTTTAGAAAGCTTTGCATTGATTTGATTCTTGTTGTTTTTTTTTCGTTTTGATTACACACAAATATTAAAAAAACCGGCCATTTGGACTCGCGCATGAAGGGGCCCATGCCATCGTAGTAGGGGAGCTCCCTTTAATTTTTAATTTTATTATTTGTTGTTAACCCTTTGAACGCCATTGTCACATAAGCAAGTGCGTGCCTCGTACGCCAAACGACACGAATATGTGACAAAATGGTAGGTGAAATTGTGGCTTGGCGTGGAGGACACGCGCGTGCGTTTATGCTCTGGCGTTTAAAAGGTTAAAGCGGCAACAGAAATACACATTTAGTGTCTTCAACTGTCTACCTATTACGGATCTTGAGAAACAGCCCAGTGACAGACAGAAGGACGGACAGCGGGGGCTTAGTTATAGGGTCCCGTTGGTTACCCTTCGGGTACGGAACCGTAAAGATATACTTGCGGAATACATACCTTCCTTGTTTTAGTGAAGTCGGTTTATAAAGATAATATAAATGAGCCCTGACCGTAGCTTGGAACTTGTTCCCGATACAGGTGGGCTACAATTTTTATATATATTTTTATTAATTAATATGTAAAAAATTAAGGAATTTGTGAAAAGAAAAATAAATATAAATTGCACTTACAGAGGCTTGCGCAATAACAATCTGTCTCCTCAGCCTCTTTGCGCGTTTACGCGCGAGATAGCCACGCGCGTAACGTTGTATGGTGACGACCTGAAACCAAACTAAATATTAAGTGACGAAACCAGGTTTACTCTATGTTATAGAGATAGATTTCCTCACTTTAAAGGACTAAGTACGGAAGTCAGCACATCAAGCCCCGAAAATGTCAAATATTCCCAATCAGCCTTAAACCTAATGCTTTAGCGATAAAGTTGAAAATCTATATCACGTCAAGTTTTTTAGGCCAGTTTTATAGCCCCTCCCCCCTGGTGATACCCCTACTCCTTCCCTCAGCATCACGTGTATTTTTTTTGTTCATTGATGATAAGATCAGATAGTTTTAGTATCTGTTTAATTAGAAAAAAAAACTCGTTCCTTTGTTAAAAAAAAATACGGGTTTTCAATTCATTATCCCCCCCCCTCCTCCTCCTGGTCAAACCATACGTGATTAAAAGAACGAGCCCTTTAAAGTGATTTTATATCAGACCTTGCATCGGTGTCAAAATTACAGCTATCTTTATAATTGTAACAATAACCTTTTTTTTTTTTTTTTAGGATGGGAAATCATCAAATGACTTCTCCCGCTCTGGGCGGAGCAGGAGGGAGTGTCAGACTTTTACTGACTAAAACCCATCCATGTTCCTTCCTCGCCCTTTGTGTTCCGGGGCCACGGTGTCTCTTTCGAATAGTCCCGCAGCCCCGGCAGGCTTCGGTCCTTGCGGACCCCTTCCCTATTGCTGACTCTCTTTGAGGCGCGCGTGGAACACTCCTGCGCCGTCGACACGGCCTGTCGTCATGAGACGTACGGACGGCGAGCTAGCCCATAGCTCCCCGTCCACAGGCCTGCGCCTACGGTGACCGGAAGCCACCACGTGGCCCCCGACACCCGGGGCGTCTCCCGCGATGTAACAATAACCTTCGCCTTATTTGATACTAGTTGTTACCCGCGACGTTCTTCGTCCGCATGAAATTTTTATAAAAAATACTATTGTCACTGTGTTTCCAACATTTTTGATTGATGCTCCGCTCCTATTGGCCGTAGCGTGATTTTATATAGCCTATAGCCTTCCTCGATAAACGGGCTATCCACCACTAAAAGATTATTCAATCCGAACCAGTACTTCCTGAGATTAGCGCGTTCAACCAAACACTCTTCAGCTTTATAATATTAAGTATAGATTAATTACTGATATTATTAGTTGTCTCGGAGTTTGTTTGGTTTATAATATTAGTGCAGATTCAGTATTGGTTGTCAGAAGCCCAAAATTCTGATAATCAGTCTTACCAATGGGATCGTTTCACCTAGATTGTGGAAGTCAGATATGCAATCGCTCCATTTAAGATACTAGTATTCAGCTGCATCCGGTTAGACTGGGATCCCACTTTAACATACTTGGGAAAGTTTTAGGCAGATGATGTTGGCTTACCGCTTTGACCTTCCTCCGGTCTCTGTACAGGTTCCTGGCCATGTAACCCCTAGCATGGGCTTGTAGACCGATGGCTAGGCGCCGCAGCCTCTGATACTTGAGTCTAGCTAGCCAGCCGCGCACGTTGCGCTGGATCTTGATGGCGGCGCGTTTGCGACGGATCTCTTGAGCTCGTCTGTTGGGAGAAAAGGGGTTTTTAGATAGGAGTGAAGAATCTCCAAGTTGATTCCATTTAAAATTAAAAAATGTAAAATGTAAAATAATTGATGTTATGACATGATTTTTAATGGATTTTATTTACGATTTTAATTGTTGACATTGGATAATTTGTGTTTGTTTTTTATTTTATGGGAATGATAATTTACTTATTTTTTATTTTTAAGGTCATGAATATTTTAATGATTTTTTATGGACAGTAGAAGAATGAATTTAAATTGTGGTTATGAATTTCTATTTTAAATTAATTATTATTAAACATTGTGGTAATTTATTGTTTTATATGACATGTTTTCTTGTATTTTATGTATTAGTTATGATTTGAATTTTTGACATTCAATTTAGTTTTTGGTGACATTTTTAAATATTTTCATGGTTTTTTATTTTTTATTATGTTGGAATTGTTTATTATTGTGATTTTTATTAATTTAATTTGATTTAGTGATGGTATATTTTTCTGTTTATTTCATTAATTTTATTTAACTAATTTAAACTTTTTTTATGTAACACATTCAGACACAATTGTTATTATTGTTATTGATTAAATAAAAAAAGGAAATGAAAAATATAAAACTGAAATCCACCCCTAAGGGTTGCGAGACATCTACGGAACGTTCGGTTGAATACGCTGGCAGTGTTTTTCAAGTTCCCTATTCCTGTTCGCATCAGCCGAAATTGTATCGCGTGCGGCGTACCGCCGAACCTTCTTTCGAGCGACTATTTCAGCAAAAACGCATTCAATTGTGTTTTGCAAGCGAAACATCACGCGACCGAAGTTCGGCGCGCGTAGTTGAACGTTTGGTGGTTCTATGACGCGGCGGCGCGGTTGCCGCACCAAGAGCGGCAACGTGCCAGTAAGTGCCTGTTGCATTTTTCTTTTTCTAAGCCCTCCATAATAGACAATATTGTAATAAAATTCACAACAGCACACCACAAAGAAACCGACTGACGACGACGACACGTAGTTTTCCATCGCGTAACGCTCTGAACTAGACGCCGGCACCGCCGTCGCGTTTTCAACTGTTTGGCGCGTTTGGTGTTTCATGCCAACCGAATACTAGGACCGATAATGCAGTCGCTGAAGTGTCGGCGCCGTACGTTCCGCAGATGTATCCCGACCCTTAGACCCCGTTGCCACTTTGTCGTGACGATTAATTTATCGTTGGTTTTTAGTTGGCAAAACTCGTGGACGACAGTAATCGTGTCGTCCTATATGTGAACACCTCCACCATTTAAATACACAAGCCACGACACTTAAAACTACACGATTATCTGTCGTCACAACATCATGGGAACGGGGCCTTAGGGTTTAAAAACAGGGGTTGATTCTTTGCGTCAAGTTTAGTGCAAAGAATTGGATGTTCATTCTTACCTCCTAGCCAGGAACCCTCTGGCGCGCGCCTGCAGCGCCCTCAGGGCGGACGTGATCCTCAGATACTTGCGGCGCGCGATGAAGCGCCGCACACAACTCTGTACGCGCACGCAGTACTCGCGCTGTATGTCCGCGCGGATCTTTTCCAAGTACGCCACCTAGGGAGGAGAGAAAGTTTTGTTTTAAGCTTTCACGCTATAAAACTAAATTTAAGGATGACCCACGCTAGACCGTGCCGGGTCCGAGCCGAGTGACGGCCGAGCAACGGACAATACGATACAATACAGCTGTCACCAATAAGATTTTACCAATAAAAACGTCATACTCATTATAGAGAAATAAAAACATGGCGATATTCGAACGCGTCGTTCGAAGTGTTCGAACTGACAACACCGCACGCCATTATCTCGTGCTCTCTGTCACTCATATGCAACGCACTACTTGTCTCGTTCGTGTAGGTGACAAACCGGCAACAGCGCAGCAATGATTTTTGAGTAAAATAAAATTTATGTTTTTCTATTTTAAATAGACTAAACAGTACTAACAAATGAAAAGCTACGTCCTTCTTGATTTTTACAGCAGGCCCAGTATTGCACTTTCTAAACACACAACTTGCCATATTTGTTTATTTTCATATTCCAAACTCCCGCTTAAACGTCAGTTCGCGTCGCGGCCAGACGCCCAGGACGGACCGAGTCCTGTGCGTCTATTGTGAGTCAAACTTTAAGGATAACGCACTGTCGGTCGTATTGTACCGTACTGTCCGTTGCTCGGTAGCGGCTCGGAATCGTGAGTGTGTCCATACAAAATTGCATGGTCGACACACGGCTCGGACCCGACACGATCTAGCGTGGGTCAACTTACGGGTTAACTTCCGTGATTGTTCATTGTTGCCCCGCATTCTCCAGTCAACCCGCGACCATGGCGCTTGCATCAGCGTCGAAATATCGGGAGCTCAAAACAATGAACAATCACGGAAGATATCCCGTAAGTGAATGTATAAGTTGAGAACAAAGACATTCAAATATATTTACGAGCGATAGACGGGACAAGACGAAGAAAATCGTAATCCAAAAACTTATTACTACTTAGTAACAAGTCGTTCTAATTTTAACAGAACTCAGAGGGTTGATGTTAATGGCAAGAGATCTTCAAGGTCTGCGGTCACTATGGGCGTCCCACAGGGCTCAATTCTAGGTCCATTCTTATTTTTAATATATATAAATGACTTACCTTATCACGTAAGGGATAATCACAAGATTGTATTGTTCGCAGATGACACATCTCTCATTTTAAAATTAAACGCCAATCAGTAAACTTTGACGAAGTGAACAATGCACTATCTAAGATTGTCCATTGGTTTAATGTAAACAATCTACTCCTGAATGGAAAAAAGACCAAGTTGATTAAATTCTCAACTCCTAACGTGAGGCAGTTATGTACAAATGTTCAACTTAATGGAATAGAGTTGGATCCTGTTGAGTCAACAGTTTTTCTTGGAATAACTATTGATTCAAAATTACAGTGGGGCCCACATATTGAAACATTGTCAAAAAAACTTAGTTCGGCCGCCTACGCTGTCAAGAAAATAAGACAAGTTACTGATGTTGATACGGCCAGAATTGTTTATTTCAGTTATTTTCATAGTGTCATGTCGTATGGGATTCTTCTCTGGGGTGCCTGTGCGGACATTGACGCTATCTTTGTTCTACAGAAAAGGGCTGTTAGGGCCATTTACAATCTAGGTCCTAGGGATTCCCTCCGAAAGAAATTCAAAGAGATGAATATTCTGACCGTAGCCTCTCAATACATTTTTGAAAATTTATTGTATGTTCATAAAAATATATCAAATTTTAAGAAAATGTCCGATATTCATAGCTTGAATACTAGGAATAAGCACAACCTCGCTGTACATCGCACTCGCCTCCACAGAATAGGCAACTCATTCATGGGCCAATGTATACGGTTTTACAATAAACTTCCCATTGACATTAGAAATTTATCAATCAATCGATTTAAAATTTGCATTAAAACCAAACTTTGTAAGAAAGGGTACTATAAAATAATTGATTATTTAGATGACAAAAAGGCTTGGGATTGAACTGCTCGCTCTGCTAAGCTTTGTGTAATTCATATACAATATTGACATAAAAATCAGATATATTATATTGTATATTTCCTTTTTTAATTAATTCTTTTATAATTTTTGACATGTAAATTTGACATTATAATTATTATCCTATTTTGTATGTTCAAATTATTATTTAATTCATTGTAAAACATGAAACATATTGTAAATGCTTTAAAACAGACTTTGATCCCTGAGTTTGTTTCGCCATTTCTTCTCAGGGTAGTCGGATGCGAAATGTCGACCCCATCTAGCTTAAGTTTAAAATGTGATGACGTGTAAAAGTGATACCTACATCCTATTTACTGAATAAACAATTTCATTTCATTTCATTTCATAATGTCAGACGGTCAGTTGTCATGTAGGATTCGTGTGTCAAAATCGAATATGTTTGGGATGAAAATTATTGTTTGACAAATGTTCCCAATGTCCGCTCTATAACTCTTGTAAATCACTTTGGTTGAGAAGTAAAAGTTTTTACGAAGTTGAAACTTACAATTCAAATTCAATTTTTATGCTAATTTACGAACGGTTTAATATTCTTGCTTATTGACAACTGAAACAACCAAATGTCATGTCAGAACTTGACTTCTATGAATTGACATAAGGTTTATAACACATGATTGTGAGGCGCTCTCGTAAAAAGGTATAAATATATGTATTGTTGTTAAAAGAGGTTTCAAACCCACACATAGTTTGTATCCAAAATAGGACGACTTTTTTCACAGTAAGGCCCCGTTCCCACTATTTCGTGACAATAGGGAATATACATGAAATACAAAACGCTTTTTAATTTTGAAAAATGCCTTGTACTGGCGCATAAAAGCATTGTGGTACACTTGTTTAAGTTTCTAATTCATCACTTATTTTACTGTTTTATGTAGCATATTTTTGGTGAAACGGAACGTACTGTCAAAACAAACCGTCCTCGATAACGCCGGTATTGACGTCAAAGTTCATTGTGTCAAAAAAACACTTTTATTAGAAAAGTACTAAAAGTTTCACTAAAATTTTATTATAATATTGTTATTGCAATTTTTACTTGAATAAAGCACATACAATTGGTCAAATTTTTATTAAGGCCAAAAAAAATTGGCAGATTGTGGATAATGACGTCACATAATGGCCGCGACAGCTACGGACGTTTGAACTGTCGTAGAAAATTGCAGGAGTTTAATATTATTTTTGTGCGACAAGCAGTAGTTGAACTTAACTTTTAATACTTTTCTTGGGTGGATAGTATTGTATTTGATTGAAATAAGTGAAAAAAAAATTACGTGCATATTCGCTATTAATTTATCGTTGGTTTTTAGTTGGCAAAAGTCGTGGACGACAGTAATCGCGTCGTCCTATATGTGAACACCTCCATTTAAATACACAAGCCACGACACTTAAAACTACACGATTATCTGTTGTCACGATGTAGCAGGAACGGGGCGTTACAACTACTTCATAACCACGCGATATAGCCTATCGTATTACCCAGTACTAACTGGGTTGCGGAGGTCAGATAGGCAGTCGCTCCATGCAAAATACTGGTATTCAGCTGCATCCGGTTAGACTGGAAGCCGACCCCAACATAGTTGGGAAAAGCAGGCAGAAAACAGAGTGTAAACAGGCCCTGCACGAAGCCGTCAACCAAGCATTCTGTACATCAGACTAAGTTACTCTACGAAAAAAATATAGCTGGGAAACGACTTTGTTTTTGGAGTGAAAAATTACGTTTTACGGTAAAACTCAATGTAACGCACTCAAAACATTGGGCTAATCGGACGCATTTGATAGTAAACAGGTTATGGAGGTATTTGATGTAAATTTGATGACCTTAAAAACTAGTATTTTAAAAAAACTTGTGAAAAAGTTTTAACTTTGACCACCAATATATCCGTAACTAGAAGGTTCCCAGGTATGGTGTAGAACAATAAAATGATCGCAATGACGGGGAGAACAAGTGCCTTTCGGCGTCGTTAAGGGTCTATTTACACCCTTTATAATGCTAAGTGGTTTACCTACCTGTCCAGCTCTGAAGAATATCTTGGTGGCTCCGAACTGATACTTGTCGGGGTCCTTGACGTGTCGCGCGAGGATGCGGCCGCAGGTGGCCTTTATGTTCCCGCGGTCTATCTCTTTGTAGAGGCATAGGAGGCGGTACCTGGTGAAAAAATATGATATTTTACCATGGGTTGAGTTATTCTTTACAGATGGTACCTCGCGAGTCAATAATACTCGTAATAATATTCTTTATACCATACCTACTCTAAAAAGCTCATTTTATTCACGCAAAACAGTGAATAAAAAGGCCTTTTATTCACTATTTTGGTGTTTGAATTTGGAACACAAAAATATATCCGGTCTCTATTTCAATGCTTACACAAACTCCTTGCGCTAAGATTCAAAATTCAAAACTCTTTGGTGCAAATAAATTCTCGAGATTTGATTGGTCGATATTTGCGACAAGGAGTTTGGCATTAGATTAATAAATATTGTTTCACAAGTTGACCACCCTAATAATAATAATAAGAAAATTACGCTTAATTTCAGTCATTGCTCTAATTTTAATGTCCATTTCAATTAATGTAACAATTCTTATTTCTTGATTAAATTTCTATTTTCGCTTAAATTATGTCTTTTCTCGTAGTCATGATATAAAGTATAGTATGCAACTCCTGAATAAAGTACGAATTTATATCGAGGGCCATGAATCACTCGCGTCGTTCAGGATTCTAACAGTTGAATCACGAGCGCAGCGAGTGATTCAATCATTAGAATCCTTCACTTGCTCGTGACTCATCTACGGCCCTCGCTTTAAATTCGTCCTTTATTCACTAGTTGCATAATATACTATTTTTGGATGAGAAATCATCAAATGACCCGTCCCGCTCTGGGCGGAGCGGAAGGGAGTGTCAGACTTTTACTGACTAAAACCCATCCATGTTCCTTCATCGCCCTTTATGTTCCGGGGCCACGGTATCTCTTTCGAACACTCCCGCAGCCCCGGCAGGCATCGGCCCTTGCCGTAGGTAGGGGTCCCTTCCTCCCGCTGACATCTCTTTGTGGCGCGTGTCACACGAACGCTCCGTCGGCCTGTCGTCCCAAGACAGACGGACGGCGAGCCAGCTAACTCACCGTCCACAGGCCTTACTACCTAAACCCAAACTTTCCTTGCACTTAAACTTACTGATCGTATAAGGAACTCGATACTGTGTTCTAAAACTCAAATTGCCGATGTAGGTCACACGGCTGTCAAGCCCAAATGGAACTGGGCTGGCCACATCTACTGCATAATGGGCCCGAAACAGCAGCAAACGGCAAGGCGGCAAGGCCAGGCCCAGAAGGAGATGGCAGGACGAACTCGACTCTGTTCACAAGGATTGGCGAACAAAAGCACTGGATAGGGATAAGTGGAAGGAGGGAAGGGAGGCCTTTGCCCTGCAGTGGGACAATAATGGGTAATAATAATAATCATCCTTCAAACAAAAGTATAACCATATTCTCTTACCTAAAGAAGAAATCTTGATAGAGCCATCTAGATGGGAAACCAGCGGCTGATATCCTGATCGTCTCCAGCACACCACATGCCCTGTAACAGATTAAGGAATAAGTATACTTAAACGAAGGACACGTCATCATCTGCCAAGCCTTTTCCCAACTTTGTTGGGATCGGCTTCCAGTCTAACCGGATGCAGCTGAATACTAGTATTTTACATGGAGCGACTGCCTATCTGACCTCCACAACCCAGTTAGTACAAGGTAATACGATACTCCTTGCTAAGACTGGTTGTCAGACTTTCCGGCCACTGACTACCTGTAACGACTGTTAAAGATCTACAAATGACAGCCGGGACGGCTTAACGTGCTTTCCGAGGCACGGAGGAAACTCGGTATGTAATGGGTGGTTAAACGAAGAACACATAATAAATGTTGACGGATGGAGAGGGAGAGGAAGACTAAAGAAACGATGGATGGATTGTGTGAGGAATGATATGAAAGATAAAGGAGTAAATGATAGCGTGACGGTTGACAGAGGAGAATGGAAGAAAAAAATGTCTTGCGCCGACCTCAAGTAACATGGGACAAGGGCGGGAAGACGTGATGATACTTAAACGAAGAAAACAGTGCAGTCTCATTGTGTACACTCAATTTTGTGGAGTTTTCGCTTACAGCATAATTTTGCGATCTCTGAATTTGGTAAGTATTCGCACTTATTTGACGCAGTGTTTGCGGATTTTGAATAGCGTAGATGACAAAAAAAAAACTAATTAGTCCGTCAAATAGATTTCCAAAAAATATTGGACACATAATTTTTATTTTTCACGTAAACAAAAAATAAAGACGATACAGTGCGTCGTGTGACGTCACATTTGAGTACATTTTTTACTTAAAATTGACGTCACAAGCCCCCACTCATGATCTTTGACACGTTTTATATTCATCAACTTTTATTAATTTGATAAAACAAAAAAAACACGTTCCCAATGTTTTTCGTTAATCTAACTGACGGACTAAACAGAATCATATTTTTTTTAGTCAGTCATCATCCCAATTTAGTGTAGTTTTTGCGCAAACAACCTCAAGCTACTACAATCTGTCAAATTTCTTTAATAACTTTATCACTAAAGTATTAGGCTCTAGGTTGATTGGGAAATTTTGACGGTTTCAGGTAGTGACGATGTGCTGGCTTGTGCATAATTTAAGTGTTATAGCTGCGTAAAGTAAATATAGGATCATATGGTCATTGCTCGTTGGTGGTCATAAAGTTATACTTATACCTATGATGACAAATGGTAAATTGTGTTATTTGGCTACTTTTGCGAAATATACTTACTGTATTTTATTGTAGTGTAACTTTTATCATAGTGTTACTTTTGCGACGTCACTTTGTCACATCGTATCTAATGCCGTAAAGGCGCAAACCCACCGCGGCGCACGTTGTGCACGGCCAAATGACGCATTTTTGCTGCGTGGATTTATTTGTTTGACAACGTGGGTCTAAGTTTCCACTGCAGTACACACTACACGCACCGACTTTGTACAACAAGGGGTCTAAAATGGCCGCTTTAGCAGAATCAAAATATGAATCACGTTAAAAAATTTAAATTAAAATAGACCCTATTTTTATGACTATAAAGTCCATTTTAAGAAATAACATTTTTAACGTGACTCATATTAAGATTCTGCTAAAGCGGCCATTTTAGGCCCCCTGTAGCGTGCGTGGCCCACCGCGGCATAGTTGTGGGTAAATATTCGTGTATAGCGTGTACCGCATGCATATCTTTGACAGCGTTGAGCTATGTGAGCGCCTTACTCGAGCAAGCCACGCACGTACTAATGACGTCAATTCATGCATAGCGTGTCCGTGGTTTGCAGTCGACACAATCACATAGTAGCCTCTCCGTGCGCAGCGGTGGGTATGCGTCTTAATCATAACATCATTATAATCATGTTATCACATATTTATGCTGTCACGTTATTCACCTGAGCTGGTTGACGGCTCTGGCGCTGTCGAACATGAACGGCTCCTTGGTGTCGTTAGGCTTGATGCAGCGCACGTAGTGAGGGGTCGTGGCTGACAGGGTGGACATCAAAGCTGAGAGTGACTGACGGAACTGGGAGCCGACTGTGTGCTTCTGGCCGGATGTGCGGCGGGGGGGTTGCTGTGGACAAAAATATAGGTATTAGTGTGGGAGTATAACGTTATATCACGCCTGTAATTCCCAAAGGGTTAGGCATGGGTGTACCTAAGTGTTTTTTTTTTAAATTATAATTAAATATCTTAGCATTATGTATTTATATAAGTATTTATTAATATCTACTTATATGTGTATTTATATATCTTAATAGGTTAAGTTAGGTAAGGCACATAATCTGTATTCTCTTCCTTCTCTCCCACACTATTGTCTACATTTCTTTATCATTTCTCCTCTTGCAGGGCTGCTGGCAGAAATTTCTTAAGAAATAAGCAGTACCTATGTACTCATATTTATTTATGTGTTTTCCTGTGCTGTATACTGTGTGTACATAAATAGTAAAATAAATAATTAAATAAATTTATTTTAGTTTTAGACTCTTTCGCAAAGGATTGGCCTACAATCGCATTAGATCGCGAAATGTGGAAGGAGAGAAGGGAGGCCTTTGCCCTGCAGTGGGACAATATAGGCTTATTATAATAATAAAATTAATAGAAACAAATTTCTTTCTTAAGTTTTTAACACAAATGCGTATACAAGCTCATTAAATATTCACCGACATTTCGCCCTTTATGTTTAAGTCCCATGCGATAGGGGGCGAGCCTATTGCCATAAACCGAGCACAAATCCAGACTTCGTGGCTGCTACGGAGAATTCCCTGACAGAAAAACCCAATAACACTTTGGCCGACCCGGGAATCGAACCCAGGACCTCATGCTCAGCGAGCGTCGCGCTTGCGATCACTCGACCAACGAGGGAGTCAAGTCGTGGGAGTATTGCCAACATGGTAATATCGCCAACATGGTAATATTGCCAACACGGTAATATTGCCACCACGGTAATATTGCCAACATGTTAATATTGCCAACATGGTAATATTGCCAAAATGGTAATATTGCCAAAATGGTAATATTGCCAACACGGTAATATTGCCAACGTGGTAATATTGCCAACATGGTAATATTGCCAACATGGTAATATTGCCAACATGGTTATATTGCCAACATGGTAATATTGCCAACACGGTAATACTGCCAACATGGTAATATTGCCAAAGTAGTAAATATTAATTCGGATGAGGCAGGCACAAGAATGTGGGGCACAAGCATAGGGTCTATGCCCAGCTGGTGGCGCTCTTGATTCACTCCAGCTGTTTCTCTGACACTGTGTCACGGTTCTTCTCCAAGAAGACTTACGACTCCAGTGGTATTTAGCTGAAATGGTCAATATTGCCAAGTACCTAATATTGCTCTCTTTCTTTATTTTTCGTGTGTTTAATGCCTAACCTTTTTCAGAGTTTTTGTGGCGCCCATGGGCCTGTGACTTGGCTTTACATGCCATCGAGAAATATCTCTCAATTTTGCTATGTGGCTAATATTGCCAAATGGCTAATATCGTCAGGGTAACTAATATCGCCATACAGTAAATATCGTCCGCTGGTTAATATCGCCGAACGCACCAGGACTGATGGGCCAGAGTCGTCACGCAGTGGGTGCCAGAAGACAGGCGTCGTCGCAGAGGGAGGCCAAGAAAACGCTGTTGTGACGACTTAGACGCTGGGCACACGGAAAAGACGTATGACGAGGACGGGGCGAGGACAAGGCGCAGACGGGGCGCCGTCGCGACGTTTAACGTACATAGAAAAGACGAGGCACGGGCGGGGCGCGGGCGAGACGCCGGGCGCCATAAGAGAAAACAAGCGACGCGCGCGCCCGTGCCTTTCTAACTGTTTTTGTGTAACCAACCAACTTCATTCAGCCGTCCGATTTTGACACGATAACATGTTTTAACATTTTTTTTTGACGTGCGCGCAGGACGTGTCCCGGCACCCGCGCCCCACCCCGCCCGCACCCCCGTTCTCGCCCGTCCCTCGTCCGCTCGCGCCCGGCGGCGCCCGTGCCTCTGCTTAAGTCGTCTTATCTATGTGCTTTACAACAGGGCGCAGACGGGCCAAACGTCGTTTCCGCGCCCGTCCGCGCCCTGCCTTTTCTGTGTGCTTTGCGACGCGAAGCTTCTATACATTTTGAATGAAAAAGACGCGGGAAGAGCCATATGTCTGCGCCCCATCTGCGACGTCTTACGTCTTTTCTGTGTGTCCTGCGCCTTAGATTAGTTTGTGCGAGATTGGCCAGAGAAAACCGCACACAGAGAAGATTTGGAGGCAATGGGGAAGGCCTTTGCCCAAAAAAAATATCGCCAGGTCTAGTATTACCAAATAGGTAATTGTTCCAAATCCTATTTAATTTTCTGCATTCAAGACTGAGGGTGACATCTTGGTGTCAAGAAACCCAACGTCTTACGTCATAACACGTCACACGCCTTTTTGTTGTTAGGGAACAACAGAAAACAACACAACAACAACAGATTCAAGGAGAGGGGTCATAGGGTATGACCCCTCTCCTTGAATCTTGTACATGACATCGTTATTACATTCAATATTGCTTTTGCACTATACGCATCTTTTATTTTATCCAAAAATCCTTCGAAAATTCATCGCATCTCGTCCTTCAGCTGAAAAAGTCTTCAGTAATATTGTCAACTTCTTAAAATGACTGCCCAGCTGTTCTTACCATTGTCCTGCCGTCTCCATATCTGGTCTGTACCTATGAATGGTCTTATCCTATTAGTCTAGTGATGACTCACCGTCAAGCTAGTGAGCGGCACGGAGGGCGTGGTCCTCCTCCTGGAGGGCGGGGGGAGGGTGGCGGACGCGGACACCTCCACCGTCCGGTCGGCGAACATGGTGTGGATCAGACGGCAGCTGGTGGCGCTCTTGATGCACTCCAGCTGCTCCTCTGACACTGTGTCGCGGTTCTTCTCTAGGAAGCCACCTGACTGGTATTCTACGTTGTCAGCGAAATGCTTGATTATGAAGGCTGGAAGGAAGAAAAAATATTTAAAAAGACAATCATCATCATAATCGTCATTTCACCCGAAAGACGTATACTACTGGACATAGGGCTCCCCCAAGTATCGCCACATGTCCCGGTCCCGTGCGACTCGCATCCAGCGGATCCCTGCAACCTTCACCAGGTCGCCGGTCCAAAAAACAAAGCAAAAAAAAAAAGCAATTTGGACCAAAGAGATTTAGTTGGATGAACGTTAAAAGACTTTTGAAGATATCACTTCAACAAAGTATAGTACACTAGCTTCTGCCAGCGGCTTCGCTCGCGTGAAGTTTAATAATTGTCCCATGGGATCTTACTACCGGGATAAAAAGTATCCTTTATGTTAATCCAGGTTATAAACTATCTGTGTGCAAAATTTCATCCAAATCCGTTCAGTAGTTTTCGCGTGAAAGAGTAACAAACATAGATACATCCATACTCACAAACTTTCGCATTTATAATATCAGTAGGATACAATAAAAATAGAAATCTACGTTTTCGAGAAGTTCCATAACTACTCCTAAAAAATCAAAAAGTACCTTTTAAGACACATATTAAAAATTATGCAAAGGTTTATTACACGTAGTCAGTGGCCTGGAAGTCTAACAACCAGCCTTACCAAGTGGTATCGTATTACCCAGTACTAACTGGGTTGTGGAGGTCAGATAGGCAGTCGCTCCATGTAAAATACTGGTATTCAGCTGCAAGACAGTTAGACTGGAAGCCGACCCCAACATAGTTGAAAAAAGGCTAACAGATGATGATGATGATGAGGGTAGCAAATAACCCCCAACCATCACCACCTGGCCCACGAAATGTTGAAAGCTGATAAAGTGGTGGTGTCTGGCACACGATTGATGTTATCATGCTCCGGCCAAGTGTTACTCATTGATTGCCCAGTTTTACTCACCGGCGTTCCCGAACCTCGGCTTTATGAAGTACAGGTAGCAGGCACCAGATTGGTGCAGCTTGGCCAAGAAGCCACGTCGCTGTCACCTCTACATCCAAGTGTCACTCTACGGCCAAGTGTTATTCACCGGCGTTACCGAACATCGGCTTCATGAAATGCTGGTAGCTGGCACATGATTGGTGCAGCTTGGCCAAGAAGCCACGTCGCTGTCATCTCTACATCCAAGTATTACTCACGAGCCAAGTATTACTCACCGGCGTTCCCGAAACTCGGCTTTATGAAGTGCATGTAGCAGGTACATGATTAGTGCAGCTTGGCCACGAAGCGGCGTCACTGATACCTCTAAAGCCAAGTGTCACTCTATGGCCAAGTGTCACTCTACGGCCAAGTATTACTCACCAGCGTTCCCAAACCTCGGCTTCATGAAATGCTGGTAGCTGGCACAAGATTGGTGCAACTTGGCCACGAAGCCGGCGTCGCTGCCGCCGGGCACTCGGCACTGTTCGTCTAGGAGCGCTAGGACTCCTAGTCGGTCTTCTATGAGGTCGATGCAGGGCTGATTGTCGTAGAATTCTATCATTTTCCAGGAGATTTCTTCCTGTGGAAAGAAAATGGGAAGTTCAAAATATTTATGTACAAAATTCCTGAATAGATTTTTTGACATTGCCTATAAAAGGGTGTAAAAAGACCCTTAACGAAACCGAAAGGCACTTATTCTCCCCGTAATTGCGATATTTTTTTTTCTTCTAGACCATACCTGGGAACCTTCTAGTTACGGAGATATTGGGGGTGAAAGTTCCAACATTTTGCACAATGTTTTGAGTGCGTTACCTTGAGTTCTACCGTAAAACGTGATTTTTCACCCTAAGGAAAGTCGTTTCGCAGCAAAATTTTTTGCGTAAAGTTACTTAGTTTGATGCACAGAATGCTTCGTGAAGGTTTCGTTTACACACTTAATTAATAAATTTGAGAAATCGATAAGTAAGAACATACTTTGATATACTCGTCCTGTTCTAATTTGAAGACGTGTGAGTTGAACTGTTGCTGCAGCTTCTCGTTCGCGTAGTTGATACAGAACTGTTCGAAGGAGTTGATCTCGAACGTCTCGAAACCGTAGATGTCGAGGACACCTGGGGGACAATAAATAGAATTGAGAAATATGGTAACAGAGCATTACCTTTCCTCTCAACCATGATTTATTATATTTATATATATTAGTCTATATATCTTAGCATTATGTATTTATATAACTAGGCAAAAGTGATTGACTGATGTATCAACGCACAGGCCAAACCCTTAGGGCTAGAATCTTAAAATTTCGCACAGGTATTCCTCTTATGACGTAGGCATCCACTAAGGAAGGATTTTTTTAATTCAACCCCTAAGGGAGTTAAATAGGGGATGGAAGTTAGTGTGAAACTTTTTATTCCTTGGACATATTTGCATGAAATTTCGTAAGAATTGAGTGCGGCAAAAATAATGAGTTACGTATTTCAGCGTTTTCCAAAATTCAACCTCTAAGAGGGTAAATTAAGTTTTGCACAAAGTTAGTTTATAACCTCGATTAACATAATATACGAGTAGAATACTTTTCATCCCAGTAGTATGATCCCGTAAGACAATTATCAAATTCCACGCGGGCGAAGCCGCGGGCAACAGCTAGTGTATTTATATAAGTATATATTAATATCTACTTATATGTGTATTTATATATCTTAATAGGTTAAGTTAGGTAAGGCACATAATCTGTATTCTCTTCCTTCTCTCACACACTATAGTCTACATTTCTTTTTCATTTCTCCTTTTGCAGGGCTGCTGGCAGAAATTGTTTAAGAAATAAGCAGTACCTATGTACTCATATTTTTTATGTGTTTTCCTGTGCTGTATACTGTGTGTACATAAATAAATAAATAACATAGAAAATGTGGTGAGGAAAATGTCGAGTATGAATGAAGATCTTCTTCCGCGTCGATGATTTCTCTTTTTTTAATTAAACTAGTTTTGACAAGAACTCTGCCACCTCCACGGCGTTGATGGTGGTCTCGGACAGGTCTCTCATAGTGCAGGTGGAACCACACATAATAGTTATATTACTCCTGCACCTTTATGCGCTTACCTGTTAATGACCTGCAAATTGCAAAAAACGTAAGAAAATTTGAATTTCGCGGGCTACCCTGGACCTTAAACCTTTTAGGTATCATTAAGTAAATATTCCGCTGTATTTGTTCTTCCCTTTTCCTCATCATTCTCCCCTTATCCCAATTCATTTGTGGTCGGCGCAGCATGTCTTCTTCTTCCATACTTCTCTATTACTCGTCATCTCATCAGACACCTCCTTTCTAGCCATATCGTCCTTCGTTGGTCTTTGTCTACTTTTAAAGCCATCTATATCTCTATACAACCAGTATAGCTATTCACAACGCTTGGCTAAAATATGATCCTCCAAGCTCATAAAGGTGCAGGAATTACTTTTTGACAAAGTCATTCCTGCACCTTTATGAGCTTGGAGGGTTGTATTGATGATTTTGATGATTATAATTCTATAACTACATACGTGTTACAGCCGCGAATCATATTTTAATCAACATACAACCTGACACTGACCTGCAAATTGCAAAAAACGTAAGAAAATTTGAATTTCGCGGGCTACCCTGGAGCATCCACCTTAAGAAAGGTCCCCGCGATGGCATCAAACGGTCAACATCACTGCTATGCGGTAATTTACGACATAAAACCCTAGCTAGGTTCATCACCTGCCTAGCCTTTTCCCAACTATGTTGAGGTCTGCTTCCAGTCTAACCGGATGCAGCTGAATACCAGTATTTTACATGGAGCGACTGCCTATCTGACCTCCACAAGCCAGTTAGTACTGGGTAATACGATACCACTTGGTAAGACTGGTTGTCCGACTTTTTAGGCCACTCTACAAATGACAGCCGAGACCGAGGCACGGGGGAAACTCAATATGTAATGGGTGGTCACCCATCCACAGACCAACCTAGGTAAGCACGGCTTAACCTAAAGATCGACCCGAGCGGCTGTTATTATTTACCCACGAGCTCCTCCTGTACACTGACTGTAGCTGTAGTTGGTTAATTAAGAGAGACTGCTCTCCGATAAAGTGTTACTTAGGCATGTTTAGAAACGTCTTGAAGCAAATACTTGTATAGGGTTGCCATGTGCTTAAGCAGCATTAAAATGAAATGCTCAATTGCTCACCAATAAAGTGTTTCTTGGCGTGTCCGGTGTCCAGCGCCCGGTTGACGGCATGCACCAGCCACGCGAACAGCTCGCCGTACATGCGCTTAGCGAGCGCGTCGCGGGCGAATTGTGCTCGTTGGACGTCCATGCGCGATACTATTACCTGTAGACGTGAAAGATAATGGATCTTATTAGTGACAGATTAAAACCAAATCTGTGATTTATATTCATTTTCTAGCGACCTGCCTCGGCTTCGCACGGCTGCAATGTAGATATAAACCTTCCTAATGAATCACTCTATCTATTGCTGAATACTGCATTAAAATCTCTTGCGTTATCTAAGCGTAAAAACAGCGGGAGCGAATATACTATGTAAGGAAGTACAATACACAAAAGAAAAAATAAGAAAACATCATAACATAACCTGGACTACAAAAGCACAGCTTAGAAAATTTATTAGTTTTATTCAAATGAACAGCAAACAGTTACATTATAAGAACTGTTATGAATCAGCTTAAGATTATAGGGTCCGTTTGAGTCATACACTGTTCAGTTAATCCGGAGAAACAATGTTTTCGACAGTGTTAAGATGTATTAACTAATTCCCAAAAAAATTATACAAGGTTTAAGGGACAGCCCTTCTGACAGGGTGCATTCAGCTCCTTATTTTGAATCATATTCCACCGAAAATTTTTAGATATATAATTTTTAAATAGTTCATCGAACTCGTCGTCGCGCTTGCCGCTACGTGCGTTTTGCCACGGTAACGATACCTTGCGTATGAGGAAATAAAACAAATCAAATTTATTGGACTCCCATAACTTTCCTGAAATAATTTCTTGTACCGGTCATCTTAGTATGATATACTGAATTCACCCTATCAGTTTGTGGAGGGCTGTTACTTACACCCTGTATACTATAGGTACCTCATGTGCAGACGCTATTCTTCTATGTGTTAACCAGCGAGACAACTCAGCTTTAGGTAGGCCGAGCAGCGAACACACGATTGAGAGATGTCTGTCGTCCTGCAAAACCAGAATAGATAAATAATAAATAAATAAATAAATAATAATAGATAAAATGAAGTATATCTAAAGAGCAATACATAAAGCCCATATTCGAATTATATTATTTTTAAACAACGGCTATGAGCTTAAGTCTGACAACCAGCTTACCAAGGGGTATCGTATTAGCCAGTACTAACTGGGTTGTGGAGGTCAGATAGACAGTAGCTCCATGTAAAATACTGGTATACAGCTGTATCCTAGCTGGTTAGACTGGAAGCCTACCCCAATATAGTTGGGAAAAGGCAAGCTAGATGGTGATGAGTAATTTAACAATAAATCCTATTTATTAAATCTATGTACAATATTTACAAACTCCAAATCGATTAAAAATAATAATTTAAAAAAATGGTGCTGTTGTTCTGGCTTTAGATTTTAAAATTCGAAGACTTGAGGCATCTACCAACCCACAATGGGTCCACGTCATGAATTACTGAGGCAATTGAACGAACTACTGTTTGAAATCAACCTCCTTTCTCAGAGAACCGGTGTCCCAGCAGTGGGAACAGGCCGACCATGCTGTTCATCTCACACATCATCATCTTCCATCTTCCCGCTCTTGTCCCATGTAAGTGCGTATACCCGTAGAACGCCGGCTAGCGGCGCCTATAAGCGCCGAACGTCACCGATAAGCGCCGAACGTCACCGATAAGCTCCGAACATCGCCGATAAGTTCCGACCTGCTTACGTCGGCGCTTATCGGCGCTGGGTCGGCACAAAGTATAGACTGCCTGCGCCGACTACCTGCGCGGACCGGTGCCGATAAGCGCTGGCAGGTCAGCGCCGGCAGCCAGAGTTCTACGTGTATACGTCTTACTTGAGGTCGGCGCATCATTTACTCCTTTATCTTTCATATCACTCCTCACACAATAGGCGAGACGACAAAAAAAAACTAATTAGTCCGTCAGTTAAATTATCAAAAAATATTTGACCCGTGTTTTTTCTTTTGTTACGTAAACCAAAATTGACGAAGATATGACGCTTTTAAAATTCTCAATACGTCACGCATAGGTATAATTTTTAGCTAGTTCTGACGTCACGAGCCCCCACTCATTTTTTTGATACTGTCGTCATGCCTATTCATCCATCGTGTCCTTGGTCTTCCTCTCCCTCTCCATCCGTCAACATTTATATTCATCACTCTTTTAGTCACATGCGATTCGTTCCTCCTCATCACATGTCCATATCAAGACAGTCGATTCCATTTTAACTTTTCTGTAACTGGCGCAACTTCAATCTCCCTCTAATATACTCGTTCCTTACCTTATCCATTCTTGTCACACACACATCCACCATAGCCAACATGCTGTTACTCACTGTACTGATATAAGCGCCATCGTCACTATCCACATCTTCCGGTGCGTCAGGGTCTTCCGCGCTCAGCTCCACGTTACCGAGGTGCAGGATAGTGGACAGGATTGTGAACATGTCGCGTTGCTCCTGATCGGATACTCCTGCGAAGATAAATAAATAAATATAGCTGATGGACGTTACACACAACGCCATCTAGTGCCACACTAAGCAACGAGGCTTGTGTCGTGGACACCAGATAGTTGATTTAATACATATATACTTTTTTTTTTGTAAATACATACTTATCACTACATATTATAAAACAAAGTCCCCCGCCGCGTCTGTCTGTCCCTATGTATGCTTAGATCTTTAAAACTACGCAACGGATTTTGATGTGAGTTTTTTAATAGATAGAGTGATTTAAGAGGAAGGTTTTAGTATATAATTTGAAGGCGGGCGAAGCCGCGGGCATCAGCTAGTTGTAAATATAAACATCCATGACTCGGAAACAAATGTCCATGCTCATCACACAGTAGTATGTATATAGTTGAGAAAAGGCTAGGCAGATGAAGTGTTATTTTATCCTACAATCTTGTTATTTCTTACCTAATGTGGTGAGAGCAGATCTCGTCTCATTAAAAGTCTTGAGGTCATCAACACCGTCTATATTTGGACTGCCGCCTTGGTTCAAATAGTGGAACGATTCTTGATGATCTGCAACAAAATAGACAGGTCTTTTTAGGCAATAATGACTTTAAAAATCACTAAACCATAGTATAATAGTACATTTTGATATAAGTGGAGAAAGTTTATTATTGCAGTTCTCGGCTCAATAACACCCTCGCCTACGGCTCGTGTGTTAATTCCGCCTCGAATGCAATAACAAAATAATGTCCACGTGTATCAAACGTCTTTCAATACACTTTTGAAGAAATAAAATAAAAGAATGAAAAATATTTTTGTAAGTAATGAATTATTAGGAGATTATGATTTTAATTTTCTTTTTTTCCGCGCTTTGCTTTCGCCAGGCTGAAGTTATGAAGCCGTTATACAGCCTAATATAAAAAATAGTTTAGTTTTGTATTTTTTAATTTAGAACACAAATAAGGGGGCGTCCATAAATTACGTGAGGTGTTTAAGGGGGGAAGGGGGTCGAGTCAAATCTCATCTAATCTTACGTTGGAGAGAGGGGGGGTCTCGGCAAATATCACGCAATTTTTTTTCTGATTGAAACAAAAAAAAATTATACTATTTTGGTCCATTTAATCCAGATTGTACATGCATAAGATTTAATCTTAAATTCTCAAATTTGTTTTTTTCTTTTTACAATAACAATCCAACACGTTTACGTAAGAAACTCACATTTTGAAAAATCTCACGTGAGATTGGGAGATGGGGGAGGGGTTTGAATAAAATCTCACGACATCTCACCAGGGGGGGAGGGAGGGGCAGAAAATAAAAAAAAACACCTCACGTAATTTATGGACGCCCCCTAAATGTTAATTTCTTTAAAAAAGGAAATATTAGTTTTAAATAATCATGTTTATCTATGATATTCTATTTATAAACACAATTTGAACATGCAAAAAAAATTAAAATGAAGGAAACGCACGCGTGTGAAATACAATACGTTGCATGGTGAACCTAACCGTAGTGCGATAAGAACTCGTTTTCGAGGAAGTGTATTGAAAAAATAAACCAATATTATAATACAGTTAATATTTTTTGTAATATCCTCCTCTGTTATGTATTACATTTGCATGCTATATTAAGGCAGAATGTACATGGATCCTATCATATTTAATTTAACAACTTATTTTTATTTACCTACATTCTAAGCAAATAAAGATTCTATTCTATTCTAATACAGTGTAGTATATTTATAAAAGCGGTATTTCATACAGAGTGATATTCAAATATAAAGCGGTATTTTTTACAGGGTGGTTTAATAAACTGGTGGATTTTACGCCCGAAACTGTAAAATTTTCCCAATCAACCTCGACCCTAATGCTTTAGTGATAAAGTTGAAAATCTATTTAAAACATTGACAGATAGTAGTATCTTGATGTGCTCGCGTTATAAAAGGGAGATTGTACACAGAGCGGTATTTTTATACAGTTTTTGTACACGGCAAATCTGCCGTGATTGCTGCAATCGCTTGGATGTTTATTGTTTCTACAAAATCATGGCGTAACATCACGTCTGTATGCTCTGAGGGGGTACGCAGATGTGTACAATTCACTCGGATTTCGACAGTTACAGGTATGTTTAGTTCCAATTACTTTAGATAATCCTATTACCATGACATGTATTGTTAACAATGTAATAGTTATTTATCCAACATGTGAGGAAAGTTCGTTTTTCCTGAGTTTTGATTTTGAGTCTTGAGCGAGCGAAGGATTGAAAAATAGAATCACGAGCGCAGCGAGTGATTATAAATTTCAATCTGAGTAAGCGAAAGACTCAACAAAACGAATAGCAAATGAACTTGCTCACATGTTGCATACAAAACTTTTCACCACTCCCAGCAAGAAAGTATTCAGTCATCATAGGTAAATAAATTAAATAGTCACAAAGCAAATCAAAATAATTCTTTATTATAAAATAAAAAGAGCTGTTATTCATGAAAATAATTTAAAAGAGAAATGTAAAATTACTGCAATTTTTCAAGTTAAATGTAACGTTTAAACTTTTTTAATGTTTCTGAACTTATACACTTACAATAATTTGATAAATTTTATAAAAAACATAAATTTAACAAATATTTCTATTATAAGCATAAAATTATTTATTTTTTTAAATATCTTTAAAACTTAACATAAAAAAATCAGGCAAGGTTAGTTTCTGAACGGGATCATTACTTTCCTCACTGTTCAAACAGTGAGGAAAAACCAACTTTCCTCACTGTTTTCGTAGAGGAAAGACACTTCTTTCGTGCGGGAGTGGTGAAAAATAAATTCATGGCAAATATTTGTTTGGGAACAACCAAAAAATAAAACCGACTTTTTGTCACACCTTTTATGAAGCCAAACTTATTTTTCACTTTTTTGTGTCTTTTGTTTGAAGTAGGTTTTAATTTTTTTGCAAAAAGTTTTTATTACAGTATTCTTAGACAGAAATAAAACTTACCTAGATGTAACTCAGGCATCTGCTTAGCCGCGGCGCACAGCTGGTAGAACACATGATAGTTCCTCTCCCCGGAACTCTGGTACACGACACGCGACTTCTCTAGCAGGTAAGTGCGCATGCTCGCGCCGGATATCCGGTACACGTTGTCGAAGTGGATCTCTATGAACTTGCCGAAACGGGACGAGTTGTCGTTTCGGGTTGTTTTAGCGTTGCCTATTGCCTGGGGAAGAAAAATAATGATATACAATTTTGGTACAGACGATCTAGCTACTAAAAATCTGTCAAATTTCTTTAATAGATTTTCAACTTTATCGCTAAAGCATTTGGTTCATAGTTGATTGAAAATTTGACAGTTTCGGGTAGTGAGTGACGATGTGCTGACGTCTGTACTTATCAGGGACTGAATTACCCAAAAATTAAGGTACCTTTAAATTGCAGTATGACGTCATACCGTTATTTAAGAATTACCGAAATATTTCGATACCGTATTTTTTTTCAGTAACGGAATTCTGTGGTTGGAAATGCATACCGGTATATTTCGGTAGAAGTACTATAACCTTTACAAATGTATCGGTAGCAGTACCTAACCCTTAATAAATAAAGGTTTTCTTTGGCGCACCGCCTAACCACTGTGTCCTTCACTTTGAGAGAACTTGAATGCACATTATTATGACTCAGTTTTAGTTTTTATTTCCAATCGGAAGGACGCGGCAGCAGTGATTGGTGATTGGTGGGTGTATCAAGAAGATCAACAAATATTGTGAATTTTCAGGAAACGGCAAGTATTTTGCTATTTACATCAGGAGACGGTATTTCTGTATTTAGGTACATGTAAAGTTTTAAATAAGTAGGTACTTAATACCTACATACAGTAATTTAAACAAGTTCAATTTTCAAATTGTATTGTTTTCTCTAACGCTGGAGAAAACACTCGAGTAAAAAACACATTATTAGGTACCTACGTTTTTAAAATTAATGTGTAAGTAGCTGCCGCTACTCGAGGAATGGGCCATTCGCGGCCATTCCGAATAGCTGCGCAATGGCCGGCGCATGCCTGCACATGGTCGTTTTTAGGGTTCCGTACCTCAAAAGGAAAAAACCGGCGAAGAGCGAGTCGGACTCGCGCACCGAGGGTTCCGCACAAACTTTTTAAAGGACAGACTTAACTTTGCTGTTCGATCCCTAGAAACGGCTATTGCACCAACCGCAAATAATAAGTTTGTAATAGTAAAATCGCTTTTTTTGTTATTAAACTTACCCTTTACATGTGCTGTAAGACCTTGCGTTATTTTGCCAAATTTCGTGATTCTAGGTCAACTCAAATTGTACAAAATAGGTTATAAGTCTAAAGTGTTTCGACGAGCTCCGTTTCCCCGAATCGACAGCTATCCGCGCACCCGCGTCGCGCCCGCCGTCTCGCATGTTTTTCGGTACCGAAATCGTGTATAGGTTAAATAACGATATAGCCCAACCTTTATTTACTAAGGTATCGGTATGGCTCAACCTTTATTTTAAATCGGTACCGATATATTTTTGAGGTATCTTAACCTCTAACCGTAACCGCTTTCAGTCCCTGGTACTTATGCATGGTTGATAAGATATTCGATTACGAAGCTGTTAAAAACGTTCCCCTCTATTTTTTAAATGAAGAGGAGAATAACTCAATACAATGTTTTCTTTTGGTGTGGTTAGTGCCTAACCAATGGACAACCCGTCTTGAGCAAGCCCGGTGATCCATCGTGCGTTCTATGTTTGAGCTCTTCTGTCATGAAACCGCGTGACGTCCGTTAGTTGTTATTTAAGGTGGATGCTCCAGGGTAGCCCGCGAAATTCAATTTTTCTTACGTTTTTCGCAATTTCCAGGTCAGTGTCAGGTTGTATGTTGATTAAAATTTGATTCGCGGCTGTAACACGTATGTAGTGTCCAAGCGCATAAAGGTGCAGGAATGACTTTGACCTTGAAAAAGTAAATTCCTGCACACTACATACGTGTTACAGCCGCGAATCAAGTTTTAATCAACATACAACCTGACACTGAACTGGAAATTGCAAAAAACGTAAGAAAATTTGAATTTCGCGGGCTACCCTGGAGCATCAACCTTGAACTAGTTTACCTCCATGATAGGACTGGATGCGAGGACCTTCCTCTCGACTTGTGTCTCGCTCGCGTTACCACCAACCGCTGCGAAGTACCGCATCGCGTATTTGGCTGATACCGTCTTACCGGCGCCGGATTCACCGCTCACTGAGGGCAAAGAATAAGTTTTAGTTTTCATTTTTTGAGTTCCGTACCCTAAGGGTAAAACGGGACCCTCTTACTAAGACTCCACTGTCCGTCTGTCTGTCACCAGGCTGTATCTCTTGAACCGTGATAGCTAGACAGTTGAAATTTTCACAGATGATGTATTTCTGTTGCCGCTATAACAACAAATACTAAAAACAGAATAAAATAAATATTTAAGTGGGGCTCCCATACAACAAGTGTGATTTTTTAGGATTCCGTAGTCCTGACAAGGAACCCTTATAGTTTTTTTAGGGTAGCTCCCCTACATGTGAAGTGGGGATGAATTCTTTTTCGTCGTCTACCCCACCGTGTGGGGTATCGTTGAATAGGTCTTTTAAAATGACTTAGGGGATGCTAATACTACTTTTCGATTTAATGCTCAATTTACGAAATATTAAACTTTAAAGTGCAAATTTGTTGTTCCA
Organism: Xestia rhomboidea; assembly: GCA_963853795.1. Taxonomy (NCBI): domain Eukaryota; kingdom Metazoa; phylum Arthropoda; class Insecta; order Lepidoptera; family Noctuidae; genus Xestia; species Xestia rhomboidea. The sequence goes on from OY970783.1 coordinate 3,697,657, forward strand.
GTAGCCCCCCCCCCTCTAAAAGCTAAACTGCTGACGTGTAAAATCTGGAAAAATTCATGATGATAGTGCATTTCATAAACTTTAAAGGAAAACTATAGCGCTTAAGATAACTTTATTAGTTTAGCAGTAATAGTCGTTGAACTAGGGTGTTGGATAATTTTGTACCAAACACAAAATGCTTAGAATAAATCCTATAAAGTGACTAAGATGAAGTGGTTGCTTGTTTATAACGGGTGAAGACTTGCATTGAAAAACAAAATCTAAAATATAACGGGCTACTACGGAACCCTACACTGCGCGTGGCCCGACACGCACTTGGCCGGCTTTGATAATGGTACGGAACCCTTCGTGCGCGAGTCCGACTCGCACTTGGCCGATTTTTTGAAATTCGAACAATCCCGCCACACTATTCCCAAACAACTAACTCCTGTGCGCCAGAATCAACAGTGGCGACCACCAGAAAAGCGCCGAGACAATGAAGCTCGACGAAGTCCCAGAGAAAGAATTTAACTGTCTTGGATCCCGCAATGAAATTAATCAGTCAATCAATATGGCACATTCTTCCTTCCTACCCGTTCCCATTTATAATCATCATCATGATATTATAAACAGGAAGGAGATCACCCATTACATACCGAGTTTCCTCCGTACCTCGGAAAGCACGTTAAGCCGTTGGTCTCGGCTGTCATTTGTAGATCTTTAACAGTCGTTACAGGTAGTCAGTGACCCGAAAGTCTGACAACCAGTTTTACCAAGGGGTATCGTATTACCCAGTACTGACTGGGTTGTGGAGGTCAGATAGACAGTCGCTCCATGTAAAATACTGGTATTCAGCTGCATCGGGTTAGACTGGAAGCCGACCCCAACATAGTTGGGAAAAGGCTAATGATGAGTCCACATTGTTTTTAGTAAATAAATAAAATACAACTCACCAATAATACTTTGATCTCTTCTCTCCCTCTCTAGCTTGGTGTACGCCTCCTCTGACACTGCGAATATGTGCGGGTCCAGGTCCCCCATCGCCTGACCGCGGTATGCCATTATAGTTTCATCACCTGGTGAAGAAATTAAAAGGAGTTCCTATTACCGCACGTATATATAATAGGCTAGTTTCCACCATCAATAAATTGCAAATCTATTTAGTCCGTCAGTTAGAGTATTGGAAAATAATGGACACGTATTTTTTGTTTTTGTAAATCAATGAATATTGACAAAGATAAAACGCATCAAAACTCGGGAGTGGGGGCTCGTGACGTCAGAACGCACTAAAATTATACCACGGCGCGGCGTGACGTGTTGAGAATTTTAATAGCTTCGTATCTTCGTCAATTTTGGTTTACGTAACAAATAGTTTTTTTTTGTCATCTACCCTATTAAAGAAAGAAAGAAAATGTATTTATTAAACTCACACAGGGCATAATAGAAACAATAATATAGAATTAGGTGGTTGGGTTATTATTGGGTGCCATCATTAGAAATATCTTAGATGTGTGTGATAACCTGCAGTACGTCTGGACTCCCGATTAGTCCCCAAGAATTAAAACTTACCGTAAATAGGTAAATCGTAGTAAGGATTGATGGCGACCAGCACGATACCGCAGTATGTATAGATGGCGTTGCGGTCGCAGAATCTGGGGACAAAACGATATTTTATTAAATTAAAAGTTATTAGGTAGACCCGGAGGAATTGTGCATTGCTTTGTGGAACTGGAAAATAACAAAATGTTAAATCACAACAGTATAGATCTAAGCAGCATGTTGTATGGTAATTGAGGTAAATATCGCACTTCACCTGAACAGGGGCCCTACTAGTAGCGCTTCGTCCGTATATTCGGATCTATCCGTCTCTCTCGCGCACGTCTGCCGATGAGTGCAAGTGAGAGAGACGGACAGATCCTAATATACGGACGAAACGTTAGAGAGTAGGGCCCCTGGTTTTCCTTGCGTCGGCCAACCGATGGAGATTCATAGTTGACTCCACCCTAAAGTGTCAATGGAGTGTTGTTCCACTAACGATGGGACACTTGATTTCTTGTCCTGCCTGTCCTGTTGCTTGTATAGTATAGGAGCTTATGGACGCGTCCGAAAATGCAAAACACGTCGCTAAATTTTGGGCTGATTCAATTTAGATTGCTATCGAAACATTAAGAAGAACACACAGAAGATTATCGCACTTCCTGCATGTGTATATTTTTATTTTTGTAGGCGGTCAGCGATGCATTCTGTTAACGAACCTGGATCTAGTTTTTACGGAATTAAACCGCAAAATAAATTTAAAAAATATTTTAATAAATATCATGTCTTCAAGCGAATTCTTTAAACAGTGTAGACAGGGACTCAAATCCCATAATCGTGGGACGAAGCGGGAAGAAAATAATAAAAATTATGTTTTGGGACGAAGGAAGCATATTGTTTGGGACGGACCAGGGTTTTGCTATGTGGGCCGAAACTCAGTAGGACGAACGAAGAATAAATCTCATCAACAACATTCTCCCATTCGAAAGAATTTGAGGTCGGCGCTCATGACTCGTACTCAAACCCCATATATCTTTAAAATACTACATATTCACAAGGTCAAATCAGAAATTATAATCACAAACAATTTTGAACTCTATGCCCACGGACGAAAGAGAGATTTTGCAAAAAATCAACAATTATTTTTATGCGAACAATGACATAGATGATTCAGTGTTTGGACAAGTGTCACGTACTTAAGAGATTATGAAAATTACGTAGTTTTTAAATATGAGTGAAATTCTTGACCAGTTATTCATAAATATTTATTTTTGAAACCAGCAAAATGCTCGTTTTTACCCGACTACGGCGAAGCCAAAAGGAAGGGTTATGATTTTAGCTGTCTATGTATGTATGTTTGTATTTACGTATGTTCCTCCGTAGCGCCTTAACTATTTATAAGATTTTGATGAATAAGGTGTCAATCGATCCGTTATTATGGCCCGGGTAACATAGGCTACATTTTAACCGACTTCAACAATAGGAGGAGTCGATTATACCTTGTAAACCCCGAATTAACTTAGAGCGTGATTTTTCAGTAGTCGGGTATTTAGGGTTCCGTAGTTCTGACATAGAACCCTTATAGTTTCCTCATGCCCGTCCGTCGGTATATATATCAATTACCCCGACAAAGTGGTTTAATAAAATTATGAAAAATATTTTTGTTTGGGGTATCTCCCCTACATATGAAGTGGGAATGAATTTTTTTTCGTCGTTAACCCCATTGTATGGGGTATCGTTGAATAGGTATTTTAAAATGAACTGGGGGTTGCAAATACTTCCGATTTAATGCTCCATTTACGAAATATTAACAGCGAACCGATAGGTTTGATTAACCAGGGTTTGGGTTAACCCTTATAGTATATGAGATAACCATTTAAATATTGCTGACTAACCAGAATGAAAGAGACAAAGAACTGAGCACGGGCTAACTCCGCCACTTTCTTCCATATTTTTTGTGTACAAAAATAAACTGTGTGCGTAGACCGGTTATTGTAAGCTGATTAACCTTATAATGCGAGTTAACCTTTACTCTAGGGCTTTTCACCTCATGATCTGCCTGGAATTTTTCCCAACTATATTGGAGTCGGCTTCCAGGTTAACCAGATGCAGCTGAATACCAGTATTTTACATGGAGCGACTGTCTATCTGACCTCCTCAACCCAGTTAGTACTGGGTAATACGATACCCCTTGGGAAGGCTGGTCAAAGATCTACAAATGACGTGCTTTCCATGACACGGAGGAAACTCAACATGTAATGGGTGGTCACCCATCCAAGGATCAACCTAGGCAAGCGCGGCTTAACGAGAAGATCGACCCCGAGCAGCTGTTATTATTTAGCCATGAGCTCCTATGGTTTTTCACCTAACCCTAAAACTTCGAGTAATAAAAGTATATTTTATAGCGCATTAGAAACAAATATAAATGTCGTCAAACGTCTTCAATGATCTTTATTGAACGATTGTGTTGTTAAAACATTGTATATTATCAATAGTAACGTTTAACATTTATATCATTGTCTCATTAATAAAAACCTTTGTATTTACGTAGTAGTGCGGGATATTTTCTCTCAGTCTTAAACATAAGCATAATCAGCCTATAATGTTCCCACAGCTGGGACACACGGCCTCCTCTCGATGAGATGGACTGAGTTATAATCAACCACGCGGGCCCAGTTCGGGTTGGTAGATGACATGTCATCGATTTTTTTATGTTAAACATTATCTAAAAAAAAAACATTGCCCTTCTTAGGGGCCATCCATAAATTACGTCACACGAATTTCATGATATTTTGACCCCACCCCCCCATCCTTGTCACAGCTGATCACATTTGTGAGACCCCCCACTCTAGTGTGACGTCACATATTTTGCTTAATATCTAAAAAATATTGAATTAAAATAGCAGTTCCAAAATTAGTTTTATATCGATGAAAATTCTATTTTTTTAATTAACATCAAGAAACATTTCACAAAACTAAAAACAATTGGTTATTTTCATTAAAGATTCAGACTTATAAAGATGTTGAAATGTGACGTCACGAAATTTAGGACCCCTCCCACCCCCTTAACGTGTGACGTAATTTATGGATGGCCCGTTGGGGGTAACCTACATTGTTATCATTTGTTTTCTTTTTAAAATTTTTGCCTAGCATTTTCACAACTATGTTGGGGTCGGCTTCCAGTCTAACCGGATGCAACTACATACCAGCATTTTACATGGAGCGACTGCCTAACTGACCTCAACTGTCGTATTTTATTAGTATGATATAACTGGGTAATACGACAACCCTTTTCTAGTAGTCCTATATATACATTCCTACAATACTAATCATGGCACAGATTTCAGTTACAATAAACTATTGTATCATTGTAGCAATACAAACCTTATCAATTGTTATCTATAACGTGATTCATGATTTCGTCATGAGTTTAGTGAAGAGTATATAGTACGGAAATGTATGGGTTTATCATTAACTGGGCACGCGTTGGTTTATCTTGAACCGAAGAGGAAATCAAAGGGGATTTCCATTACGGGGCCGGTATTTTTTATTTGACATGGCCAGTCCCAGTTCAACTCTATGAGGTTGCAATACAACTCGACCAGACTATCCTGTGGTGACCGCAAATGAATTTAAGGCCCTCAGCCAGGGCTTACAAACTAAATTACAAGTTACATGACCCCTCGCTAAGGGCACCCCCTGTGGGTTTCGGACCTCGGCTTAGGGCGACATTGAAGGGAGGTTATATTAGGGGAATTTAAAGCTACTGGTTCAAAGGCGCGGACCGGTACTTCCTCAAAAATAAAATTTGCGTTTTGACTAAATACCAGTTTGACAATGGGGCGTCCTATACAATCTGACGATACGCGGTATGCCGGACTCCATTAACCATCGATCCTTCGAAAGACATGGCCAATCCACTGCCACTGCAGCTTGCTCACTGCAAGCTATGTCGGCAACGCCAGTTCTTGGATATTAGCCTTAGAAACTGTGAGCATAGTTTGCTCCACAGCCTTCCAATTTGTGGACCAACATGAACGCCGTCAATACGGTTTGTGATTGCAAGCGCAAGCGCAAAAATTGACGAAGATAAAACGCGTCAAAGATAATTAGTGGGGGCTTGTGACGTCACTTTCCGGTAAAAAATGTACTCAAATGTGACGTCATCACATGAGTTTTCGACGCACAGTATGGTCTTCATTTTTTGTTTACGTGAAAAAAGAAAAAATATGTGTCCATTATATTTTGGACATCTATCTGACGGACTAATTAGATTTTTTTTGTCGTCTACCCTAATCCGACACAAACGCGTTCGCCAGAACACCACCGCATCTGCTGCCCCGCTCCAGCCCTGCGCTGCGCCTCTCCGTATGTTGGTGCGGGTCTGCGCTTAAATTTTTTGTACCGAGTTTCATCCGATTTCTGCTATTACAACTCGCGCGGGCCCGAAATCATCCCGCGCTTGGTTTGTAGAAGCCTTAAGTGTTTACGTTGCGCATCGTACGTCATAACGGGCAGGACGAACAGGATTTGATGATGAAGACCCATTCTCGGCGATAAGTGTAAGTCCATCGATGTGTGGCCGACTTTGGGTTTAAACTCGGTCTCTTGGACGCAAAGAATGTCGCAGTGAGTTTTGCGGTAGACATCGGAAAGAATTTCAGATTTGTCTTGTGAGAACTCTTCGGTGTAAAACGAGACTATAACGCAAGCCGGTTTTATAAGTGGACTTTGGATTGCCATCAAGGATTAGCCCAGTCAACGGGGTGTTCGCTGACTGCCCAGGGTGCGCCGGACGTATAGTGACTTAGTAGACACGTTGCTCTTATTAGTATAGTACGTCGACAAGAATGTTCACTCACCTAACTCTAAGGTTATGTAGCACGGCTGGCTCGTGCAGATACGATAGCGAGGTGAGGTCGTTCTGCCCGATGAGCAGCGAGGGGTTCCGGAGAGGCGGCATCTTGCTCTCATCCTTGATCTGTTGGAGAATGTTTAAGGTTATAATTACGCCTATTTCTCTGAAAGGAGGAAGTATAAAGTAGGTATAGCTCTATTCCGCTCGTCAAAAGTTCGGGTGAGCACTCGTCAAAAATTCTGCAGTATTTGTTTTCGATTTTCGACAATACTTGGCTTACACTTGGCTCGTGCCGATTGGCAAACTCCCCTCGGCGTCTTCCATGACGCCGATGGGAGTTTGCATTTTTCGTGTCGAGGTTGCTCTGTACAATTCTGGCGAAGCGGAACGATATGATACGATTTTAACGCCCGACTTTGCGGCAACCACACCGACCGCAACATGTGTAAATGGCTAAGGCTACTGGGCAAACCAAACCCTAAGGGTTGCGCCTCATCTAGCAAAGGGGCATCTGTCAAGAGAGCGTGCTGCCGGGAGCATCGTCTGATGCTTCCGTGTGCGATAGCACCTCCGCTCTGGTTCTCGCTCTAGCAAATAGCGGTTCTAAGCGACGAAAAAAGATCGTATCATGGGAAAATGTGATTTCGTGCTGCTAGATGACGCGCAACCTTAAATCTCCATCCTAAATCTATTAACTAAAGTTACTTCTAATTTTCCGCACAATATTGGAGTTTCAACTCTTAGCTTGAAGCCGAGAGAGGAAGATCCAGTGCGCAATAAAATGGCCGCAATTTAAAATTGCCTGTGTGAACATGGCCTTACTTGGGCTACATCGTTGCTGAATCAGCTAAAAAGACTCTTTACGAAATAACATATTAAAAAGAAAAAAAAAACATGAATTTGACAGTTTGTCTGTCAAATCTTGTCAAAACAATCAAATCGTCAAAAATAGTATTTGTTTTCAGAAAATATCTTATTATTTTGTTGCTCGTGGAAAGTGAATCTCTATACCTACTAAGGACAATACCTGTGAACTTTGTCTTCCTTCTGCCTGCCCCATTTGGCAACAGAATTCGATCACCGCAGACATTGGTTCATTTACTTTTTGTATTTATGAAAAAAAAAACGGTCTCCAATAGTGATTGCTTGACGCTTCAGTACTTATTATTTCCATGGTTGATAATTTTTGACAATTAAGATTTTTGACAGACGCACAAATTAGCGCTTGTGTCATGGCGCGAAATAATTTAAGAATATTTGGTGGATGTGTCTTTAAAAGTCATTATCATTAGTGAAGAATTGAGGTTGATTTTAAATGCATAGACTACGTATGAGGAATGGATAAACCACCTTCTTTCTTTTCGGGAGTTCCTAGGCGAAGCAAAATCTTAGAGGCATGTTGATGGAGTTGGAGTGTATGCTCATTAGGCCGTTCTGTGCTGCCGACTGGGTCTAGCAAATGACGGTTCGCATTTAGAACAAGCGGCAGAAGCAATGCAAACGGACGTCAGCATCGCTATTGTAACGATGACGTAAAAGCGCGAATGTTTCTGACGACATCGGGGAACGAAAAGGCATTTCTGTGTTGATGCTGTTTCATGTTTGCATCGAAACTGAACAGCGATCAGCGATACAGGATCGTGGGTACGCTGGCGAAGGTGCACAGTCTGTGACAGCACCGCGACCGTTTGCTGCACATAAGGGGTCGTCCATTAATCACGTGATTGTAGTTAGACATCACGTTTGTTTTTCTTTGAACGCGCGATTTCTAAATTGTCTGTCTGGATTGATTTGATTTTTATCACTGTGCTTAATTTTTTAGGAATTATATTAGATTATACCTGCGGGCCTACCATGACGTCTTAAAGCAGGATCGTTTTAATTGCGTGCCAGTGAGGGAAAGAGATGGCGCTAGACGTCCTCGATAGCTCCGTCTCTTACCCTCACTGCAACGCGATTAAAACGACCCTGCTTTAAGACGTCATGGTAGGCCACCTGTTAACCTATATTTAAAGTTTAAAGATACCTAATATTCTGATTTTTTTAAGATACCTACTTTGTACCAAAAAAATACACGTCTTGGGTATGGGGGGGAGGGGTAGTCTAAAGCCTCACTACGAATCACCATGGGGGAGGGAGGGTAGTAAAAAGTTGCTAAAAAACATCACGTGATTAATGTTCGACCCCTAATCGCGTGGGCGAGGACCACGTGACACCACGAGACGAAAAGAAAGTTTTTACGTTTAGGGCAACTCGAAGGTTCATTAAGCTAGTACTTTTCTAAACTACCCCCGCTTCAACAAGGCGTTAGATACGTCCAATTTTGCTTAGATGAACAAAGTAACATTTTTAATATCATAAACAACTCAGTTTCTACTACTTTCAACCTTTTTTTTTTTTTCGGGTGTGGAATCATCAAATGATCTCGCTCCCGCTCTGGGCGGAGCAGGAGGGGGTGTCAGACTTTTACTGACTAAAACCCACCCATGTTCCTTCTTCGCCCTTTGGTTCCGGGGCCACGGTATAGATACCGTGATAAAGAGATCTCTTTCGAATAGTCCCGCAGCCCCGGGCTACTTTCTACCTTGATATAAGAACTTTGTCTATGAACTATCGTATCGAACGAGTCTGTAATGTTGCTATACTTGGTGGTTACTGTTAGCCTGTGTCATCCCACTGCTGGGCAAAGGCCTCTCCCCATGTCTTCCAAATTCTTCGATCGAATGGGCCAATGTGGGCCACTGGCCGTTGGTTCTTTCCAGCTCGTCCCACCATCTCCTGCGAGGTCTACCGCGTCGACTTCTGACTGTGTCAGGGCTCCACATCGTGGATCCTGTATGTGACTATCTGCATTCTAGTCCAAGCTCAAGATTTGCCAACCTGCAATGGAGCGCAGCATCCTAGCCTCCTAGGCGTCAAACTTACCGAGCATGTATGCAACACTACACTGTGCTTCAAGACACAAATCACTGACGTTGCTCAAAAGGCCGCAAAGCTGAAGTGGGACTGGACTGGCCATGTCTGCCGTATGTCCGACGAGCTGTGGGCTAAATAATTGGTGGTACAGAAATAAAAAAAATGACTGCTCACCTTTATCTGCCGAACCTCTCCAGACTGATCTATCTTGGCGATGAGGACACCAGACCGGTAGTCTGACGTCACCACGGCGCTCTCCCATACTTTCTCCGGATGCTCCACCCATATTCGGGCGCCCTGGTACATGAAACAAGGTTACATGTTAAAAAAGGTAAAAGAAATGATGTTACATTTAAAAAATGGCAGAAATTGTAACACTTCGATCCGTTTTTTTTTTTTACCCCAATAAATTTAAGTAAATGATTGCGTGACGGTTGACAGGGGAAATGAAAAAAAAAACATGTTGCGCCGACCTCAAGTAAGATGGGACGAGGGCAGGCAGATGATGAACATGAAATGAAGGGTGTTAAGGATGGATATAGATTATTATAGCTAGCCTTGCTCTTAAGGCGACCACAGGAGCTAAATTAGCAACTCTATTTGTGGTGGTTCAAACTTCGTTTGAAATTCTGTTAGAATAAAGTTCTCATCAGCTTGCACTACAAAGTGGTTGTTACGTCGGTCACTGCGTGCCGAATAGTGCGTAATGAATGGTGTTTGCGATTTACAAAAAAAATATTGATTGGACTAAAAAAATAAAACACTATCATGCTAATATGTTGCTTGTAGAATTATTTGCCAAAAAATCAGAATGACCGCATGTATTTTAGTATGGTTTTTACTCGTTAAAAGAAATTTTAGAGATAATTCCGTGATTTTTTTTTATAGAGTAAAATTAGTTGTATTTGTTGCAAAACACTATCATATATCCTGAAGAATATCATATATTTTTCTGGTTTTGTTTAATGCAGTAAATCATATGCTTTTTTGCAGGGGGGAAGCGCCAGGGTAGCCCTCGAAATTCATTTTTTTTTTGGTTACTTAAGTCATGACACTGACCTGAAAAACGTAAGAATATTTAAATTTAGCGGCTTTAAATTTTGAATCCGCTACCCCCGGATTTTTTTTGTTTCATTTCTTCGAATTTCTGGATTAGTATGTTCTACAAGACTGTTTCTTGACGATCTTCCAGTTACTGTTCCAGTTACTGGGTTATATGATACCCCTAGGTAAGATTGATTGTCAGAAATTCGGGCTTCGGACTCCCCACAACTACAATGTTCATGTCCGACAAAAAATTTGACCTTCATTAAGAATTTATTTAAGAATTGTGACTTATGATGTCACAATTCCTAAATAATAATATTAGCAAATGCATTAAATGTACGGTCTTTAGGTATTTATTTAAGTATGTATGACATCATGAAATCAAACATTCTAAGAGTTCCTGTGTCAAAGAGAATAGGGCCTTACGTTCATGAGCATAAGACTGAAGTTGCAATATTTTTACGGTATAACTAAATTCAATATCTTTTCAAGTATGTTTACTCTTGCTAATACTTGGTTTCCAATACAAAAGTAATTAAACATTAGATTCATGTTTTGATATCAATTTCAATGAATGAATTCTATCTTCTCTCTTAAATAAGTTAACCAAATACCGTTTGTTGCACGCAATAAAAGTAGCTTACTCCTTATAACTTTAAAAGCCAAAACAAACATGAATTAGCCTTTCCGAGCTCAACATTAACTATGTACCATTAATGACCTTTAGCCATGTGCGTGAAAATTTATAATAAGCTTCCAATTTAAATTAAGTACATAGAATTCGAAAAAAATTTAAAAACAGTCTCCAAAAATATCTAATATTAAAATCGTATTACACTTTAGAGGAATTCTTTGACGATAAGTAAATTTTAACATTGAAATTCATACCAGTACACGATACTCACAACACCTACAATTTTGACCTACCTATGTTATGCTATTTTATGATTATTATTATCGCTATTTGCTTTGTTTGAATTTTATTTTATTTTAATTTGTGAATGTAAATGATGACCACTAAATTGTTCTTACCCCGTTTATTATATTATGAAAGCTACTTAATTATGACAAGATGGCACCAAAACTTAACATAGCTAAGCATTGTTCCAGATACCAAGCAGTGGAGTTATTTAATAGGCTACCGACTGATTTAAAATTATTAATTTATAGCTCTAACTCATTTAAAACTAAATTAAAAGCTTTCTTGTTGGAAAAATGCTTTTACTCGGTATCGGAATTTATGTCAAATGATATAAATAGTCACTTAAAATGATAGCAGTGAAGACGCTTTAATCTAATTTTGGTGGACCTTGACGAAATTATTCTCTTTATATTTTTGACATTGAATTTGACATTATACCGCTATTTATTTCACACATATTGTTTCTTTTTTTTTTTTTTGTTGACATATTTTAAATTATTTGAATGCAAACATTTCAATTTTTATCAATTTTGGTAGGCTATAAATAATGTATTTGTTTCCGCATGTGATAATTTTATTTAATAAGTAATGTTCAACACAATGTAAATTGTTTATGAATAAATAAATGAATGAATGAATGAATTATATAAATTACAAATGTTGGGTACCTGTTAGACATGTTAAAACTAGTATTTGTTTAGTGGTTTGTTTATTTTTTGTGACACTGTAGAACTTACACCCAACAACTTTTTCACAAAGGACTCCTGGAAACTAGACCAAGGTCCTTATCATTTAGCGGTTGCATAAGCACGGATAAGCAAGCCGAAAGTCAGGGAAGTAACGTAAATACTTCTCAATCTAGCCACATGCAAATCAATACTCCAACAATCACCCGGGCAATTCAAAGGGACTCTCTTGGACAGCAGAAAAAAGAATCCTCAAATCAAGAGTGGCAGCAAGACAAAGTACCTAACAAAAAACGCAGAAGGCTCGATAGCCCCACAGAAGGTCAAAATAAACAATCATCCACCAAACGGATTAACTACACAATCCCCGTGGAAAACACATTTGACATTCTCAGCGATGAAGAACCTATAGCTGTAAAAGAACACAAAGAATACATACCGAAGCCTGAACCAATTTTTGTGACTGGCATAGTGGATATAACACCCCTAAGAGATCTCTTAAGCAAAATTATCGAAAGGAACAAGTACACCATGACTACATTAAAATCAGGACACATAATCAAGCTAATCCCTGCAGACATTGAAACTTACAAAACAATAAGAGATAAACTCATCGAAAAGGACATCAACCACTACACCTACAAACTCAAGAGCGAAAGGGCCTACAGAGTAGTGGTTAGAGGACTGCACGCCTCAGAAAATATTGATATGGTCAAAGAAGATCTACAAGCAAATGGACATGAAGTTCGTCAAATAGTCAACGTGTTGCATCGAACTACAAAAGAAAAACTTCCCCTCTATTACATAGACCTAGAGCCACGAGCCAATAACAAAGATATTTTCAATGTTAGGTACATCAACCACGTCAAAGTAACGATTGAAGCACCTTACAAGAAAAAAGAAGTGTTGCAGTGCAAGAGATGTCAAAGATTTGGGCACTCGAAAAATCAATGCTTCAGACCCTTCAGATGCGTTAAATGCGGAAACGACCACCCAACGACATCGTGCACCAAATCACCGGAGACAGATGCTACCTGCGCTAACTGCCAAGGGAAACACCCGGCAAGCTATAAGGGCTGCAATAAATATAAACAGTACAAAGAGAAGATACTAAAAATTAAGCCTGCCATCGAACCATCCAAATACACAACTGTGACCAAAGAACAAAGACCCAGCACTGGCGAAAGTGTTAAATCGACGTATCTTCCAAGAACCAGCTATGCTGAGCTTCTGAAAAACAAAAGCAACAAGCCTGCAACACAAGCTAAAGTTTCCTCGTTGGAAACTAGCCAACATGATATCACCAGCCTATTGGACACAATGTTCAATAGATTCCAAGCAATCATGAAAAACATGATGGACAGCATGATGGATCAAATGATCAAACTAATCACCCGCCTGGCTCCACCGAGGGACTAAATATCCGCATCATCACCTGGAATGCCAATGGGCTGACCGACAGACGGCAAGAGCTTGAGTTGTTCATGAATTTTGAGAAAATCGATGTCGCACTTATATCGGAAACAAGACTCACCCAAAGATCGCACGTAAAGTTTGAAAATTACATAATCTATAGGACAGACCACCCTTCCGGTAACTCCCACGGCGGGACTGCTGTAATTGTTAAAAATAATATTAAACATTATCTGCTTGAGCCTTACAAAAGAGAGGAAATACAGGCTACATCAATTAAAATACAACACAAGAACAATGACACAACACTATCTGCAATCTACTGCCCACCTAGACATAAAATAGGGGCTGAAGTTTTCACGCAATTCTTCAATCAACTGGGCTCAGTTTTTATCTGCGGAGGAGACTGGAATTCCAAACACACATATTGGGGATCAAGACTAATTAATCCAAGGGGCAGACAACTACATAAAGTCACACTAGACCTAAATCTAGAATGCGTCTCGCACGGAGAGCCAACATACTGGCCCACAGATCACAATAAAATACCAGATCTGCTAGATTTCTACATAACAAAGAACCTTGGGCGCAACTACTTACAGATTGAAAAATGTGAGGATCTGTCATCAGACCACACTCCAGTCATTTTAAATGTGTTCAAACAAGCTGTACCACTAGAGTCACCCCACTATATCCACAGTAGAAACACCAACTGGGACCAATATAGGGAAATTATAACAAGTAATTTAAACCTAAATATCAAATTGAAAACGGGTGAAGACATAGATACCATTATCGAAACGTTCAACAGCACAATACATCTCGCGGCCAACGCTTCTACACCTAAAAACAGAAAAAAAATGGCAAAAGAAACGGAACTTCCAAGGAACATTATGCAGAAGGTCAACGAACGGCGAAAAATGAGGAAAGAATGGCACAGAACTAGATATCCTACGGACAAAACTAAGTTTAACAAAGCAACAAAAGAGCTGAAAGATATGATCAAGGAATACGAGAACCTTTGCCTACAAAGACATTTATCTTTCCTAACCCCACATAAGGATACTAATTACTCGTTATGGCGTGCGACCAAGAAACTTAAGCGACCAACAGAACATATCCCGCCATTGCGAAGACAGGACAGAAGTTGGGCTAGATCCGAAACTGAAAAAGCAACTGCATTTGCCGAACACTTGGAAAAGGTTTTTACTCCATTACCTTGCACTGACATTAATAGAGACGAGGAAATAACAGACTACCTCCAGTCGCCAAATCAATTATGCCTCCCCCTAAAGGCAGTAAGTCCTACTGAATTAATCCGTGAGATTAAAGCTCTTCCATCAAAGAAAGCACCGGGCTATGATCTATTAGACTCCGTACTGCTTAACAACCTTCCTAACAAAGGTATTATGTTCTTAGTGATGGTCTTCAATGCCTGCCTGAGACTCTCCCACTACCCATTCCAGTGGAAACTTGCTCAGGTTGTTATGATACCTAAACCTGGTAAACCGTCAGAAGAAGCCTCGTCCTATCGACCAATTAGCCTCCTGCCTTTGGTCGGCAAGTTGTTTGAAAAAATTATCCTCAATAGAATGCGCCCTCATCTAAATTCCATCCTTCCTGGGCATCAATTCGGATTCAGACAGCAGCATGGCACCATTGAGCAGGTACATAGGTTGACAAATACCATCGGCAACACACTGGAAAACAAAAAATATTGCTCGGCTGTCTTCCTGGATATCAGCCAGGCATTTGACAGGGTCTGGCATGCCGGACTCCTGTTTAAGATAAAAAAAATATCTGCCTCACTCCTTCTTTTTCATACTGAAAAGTTACCTGGACAAGCGCTGTTTCGAGGTAAAACTTAAGGACATCACATCAGATTTGTATGAAATAGAGTCTGGTGTTCCACAGGGAAGCATCTTGGGGCCCGTACTTTATCTTATATTTACAGCCGACATACCAACAGATGACAACACCTTCATCGCCACATATGCTGACGACACGGCTATACTGTCAGTACACACCAACCCAGATGTTGCCTCAGCGAACCTTCAGAAACACATATGTGAAATTGAGGAATGGCTAAAGATATGGCGTATAAAGGCAAATGAAAATAAATCTGTTCAAGTCACCTTTACTCTAAGGAAAGGAAACTGTCCCCCAATTACACTAAACGGTGAACAAATTCCACACGAAGATAGTGCAAAATACCTTGGCATGCACCTGGACAGAAGGTTGACTTGGCAGAAACACATCTGGAGTAAAAGGAAAACCCTAGACACAAAACTAAGAAGCATGTACTGGCTGATTGGTAAAAAGTCTCAGTTAACCAATGAAAGCAAAATGCTGATTTACAAAACTATATTGAAGCCGGTTTGGACATATGGAGTAGAGCTCTGGGGAACAGCAAGCAACAGCAATATCGACATCCTGGAAAGATTTCAGACTAAAGCTTTGAGATTCATGTTCAACATCCCTAAATGCATACACAATAAATACATCCTGAAAGATCTGAAGCTCAAAACTGTAAAGCAAGAGATTGCTGCCCGTAGCACAAACTACCAGAAAAAGCTCACCAAACACGTCAATTCACTGGCTGCTGATTTATCGGGGTCCGGAAGTATTGTATACACAAGACTTAAGAGGAACAGTGTTCCAAGTTTAATCAAAAGATTCTCAGCAGAATGAGTGAGAATGGTCAATGGACAATTCCTCACTGCTACAAAGACCAAAACGCAGATGAAATTCGAACAAAGGAGCAGCTAAATGTCCATGACAGATTGCTGTGATGAGCAGGATACATAATAGAAAAAAAAAAAAAAAAAAAAAAAAAACTGTAGAACTTTAAACTATTTATATTGCTGTGCCCTAGCAGGGTTCAAATATGATACCTATATACTTTGTAACAACTTGTAAACTACATGAATGCAATAAATGATGATTATGATTATAACATCAGCTATCTGCCATTAAAAGTCACTTCAAAATCGGTCCAGCTGTTTCGGAGATTAACCGGAACGAACAAACAGAGCGACAAAAATAAAATTAAAAAATGTTATAAGTCTTGTAATATACTTTCATATGCAATCAGTAAAAAGCTGTTGTTTTGTAATTACAAAAAACACTTGAAAACATTTTATTTATTATGTACTAGCTGACCCGCGCAACTTCGTCTGCGTCATATAAGAGAGACAGAGAGATGGTTAGAGAGAGTGTGAGACACCCTTAAAAGATAGACATAATAATGCTATCGCGGATTTTTATAGAATTTTTTCCGTCATGCGTAACTTTAACCGTTAACGCAGCGCACGCAACGAAAGATCTCAAAAAGAATATTTTTTTCCTTTTTTTGCAACATTTTTCATTGATGCTCTGCTCCTATTGATTGTAGCGTGATTTTATATAAACGTTGTAACGTTGTTTTTCGTTGTTGCCTTCCCCGATTAATGGGCTATCCAACAGTAATAGATACTTTCAACTCGAACCAGTAGTTCCTGAAATTAGCGTGTTCAACCAACCAAACAAACACAGCTTTATAATATTAGGTATAGTATAGAATCAAGTAGGTAACAATTTAATTTCTCTGAAATATTTGCATTAATCGCTAAAATATTCAGTTTTTCTAAATAAGGACTTCCCTCGCCAGCCTCCTCAGCCTTACGTTATCATCCTTAGACACTTGATGACAGTCATACTCCATCTACGTCGAAAGTTCTCATCAAGGTGCATAAAATGAGCCCAAACACGATATAGATGCTGTAAACTCTTGATGACCTCTTGCAACTGCCTTCCGTCTCCATCGTCGACCTTCGAAGAAAGTCATAGTCTAGCTAAGTTTAAAGTTTTCATCAAGGTCCATGAAATGAGCCCAAACACGATTTAGCTGCTGCAAACCGTCATTGCGAACCTCTTGCAACTGACTTTTGTCTCCACCGTCAGACCTTCGATGACAGTCCAGGCAGGTCTTAAATTCTCACCAAGATGCATGGAATGAGGCCAATAACAATATAGCTGTAAATATAATCTACGTAAACTGCGTATGCACAGCATAGTTCTTGCACGTCAAGAACACGTGAATTTATCAGGCTTCCGTTCGCTATACTACTTTTTGGAGAAATCATCATCATACTCCTGCTCCTTATCCCAATTTATTTGGGGTCGGCGCAGCATGATTGTGTTCTTCTTCCATACTTCTCTATTACTTTTTGGAAAAAAAATCACGAAAAAGTAAGAAATATAGAAATGCAAACAATTTAAATACAAAAAGAAATATAGGCAATCTAACGGCCTCAAAAAAAAAATTAACAAATCACTAAAAGTGAAAATAATGTTGCGGGGTTTGAACCTGCAACCCTGTAGTTTGCAGAGCGGTCATGAAACCGCCAAGCTATTTACTTCGTCGACTTAAGCTACAAATAGCCGTTCTCATGTACTTACGGCATGACTGAAACGTCATACAATTGAAGTATACGGACATAATGTTAAATTACCTACCCCCTTAAGGAAGTAGTTTTGACGTGATGCGCGCACAAACATTTCGTAGCAACTACTTTTACCGAAGAAAGTTGATTTTCTTGAGTTCCACTATTTTGGGCGTATTCACCTCAAAAATCAAATTTCAAGAAAACTGAGAAATTATATTTACCTGTATTAGATATGAAGTATATTTAGCAACTTTAAAAGGTTACACTTCATTGGTTTTGATTGTATAGGTGTTTGAAGTTCATTAATTTTAAACACAAAACCCTCTTTTTTGCGTCTCTGGATGAGATTTCAAAAAAATGCTAAAACAGGTATTTCTTTATTTTTATTAATAAGTATTTACTCTGAGTTTTATGATTCTAGAACAATCTAAAATTTATTTTTCATACAAACTTTACCCCCCCTTTTCACCCCCTTTTTCCAAAAAAAAACAAAATTTCTATAGCCTATATGTTATTCTGAATTTATTTAAATAGATTTGTGAAGATTTCAACAATATCGGTTCAGTAGTTTTTACGTGAAGCGCGGTCAAACAAACAAACAAACAAACAAAAAATTTTAAAATGGATTTTTAATATGTTCTGTTACTTATTTTAAGTCACCCTGGCTGGTTTTTTTTTTTTAAATCTTCAATGAACAGATTTTTTGGCCTCAACGATTTTATTATATGTATAGATAGAAATATGAAAATCAAGATCCAAAAAAAAAATTTTAAGGCATTGCATAATCGTTGTTACATCCAATCTTATTCAATAAACCTCTAATGATTGTATCTTAATTGAGATGAAAAAACAACACAGTTAAATCAATTAGGAATGACCTAAAATCCAAATCAAACATATTGCATAAGGTTTTAAATGACTGGCTAGACCTAGAATATAATAACAGGCGAGACGACAAAAAAAATCTAATTAGTGCGTCAGTTAGATTATCAAAAAATATTTGACCCGTGTTTTTTCTTTTGTTACCTACGCAAACCAAAATTGTCGAAGATATGACATTTTTAAAATTCTCAATACGTCACGCCTTGGTATAATTTTTAGCTAGTTCTGACGTCACGAGCCCCCACTCCCGAGTTTTGATGCGTTTTATCTTTTGTCAATATTCATTGATTTACAAAATCAAAAAATATGTGTCCTTTAATTTCCAATACTCTAACTGACGGACTATACAGATTTGCATTTATTTTGATACTGTCGTCATGCCTATTATGTAAGTCAACTGCTTTGTTTGTCTTATAGTCACAAGCGCTACTGTTAAGCATGAGGTCCTGGGTTCGAATCCCAGATCGGGCAGTGTTATTGAGTTTTTCCATTAGGAATTTCTCAGTAGTTTGACGGTAATAGGCTAACCCCGTATTACATGGGACTTAAGCATAACTGGTGAAACGTGGGTGAACTATTTGACGACCCGAATGGCGCAGCGGTAGTGAGGCTGCCTTACGTTCTTAGGGTCCTGGGTTCGAATCCCGGTAGGAGCAAATGTGTGTGTGATGAGCATGGACATTTGTTTCCGAGTCATTAATGTTTATATGTATAATAAGTATGTATTTACAAACAAAAAAGTATATAGGTAGTATAAGTATTTTTTGTGTGGAAGTAACAAATGGTTTGTTTAAACAAAATAGGGATGATGACTGACTAAGAAAAATATGATTAATTATAAATAAATATTGTGTGTAAAAAAATAAAAATTAATAAAAATGTATGAAGATAAAACGTGTCAGAGATCATGAGTGGGAGCTTGTGACGTCACATTTGCGTAAAAAATGTACTCAAATGTGACGTCACACGAGTT
This sequence comes from Xestia rhomboidea, assembly GCA_963853795.1. Lineage (NCBI taxonomy): Eukaryota > Metazoa > Arthropoda > Insecta > Lepidoptera > Noctuidae > Xestia > Xestia rhomboidea. The sequence continues at coordinate 3,717,296 of OY970783.1, forward strand.
TTCGACGCACTGTGACGTCTTCAGTTTTTGTTTACGTGAAAAAAGAAAAAAATTGAGTCCAAGATTTTCAATTTTTTGTCATCTACCCTATTGACTAAAACATAATGTAGTTTACATCAAGTTGGTTTCATTGTTGACCTAGTTATATAGTGCAATAAGTTGTTTGCCACACAAAACATGCATGTTAGCACTATTGTGTACTTATATAATTTATTTTCTTGGAAGTTGAGGTAATATTTTGTGTGAATGCAGGTTGGCGCTAGTTCTAATGGATCCAACAATAATTTAGGATGACCAATAGGTATAAGTAATAATGTAAATCAATATTGTTTTAACGTTTCTAGGCCAATGGATAACACTACCTACAGCATGACAAACCAAAGAAAAATATGCCAGCAATAAATAAATACCACAATTAAAAGACATATTTCCGTCATCAAGATAACGCTACATGCATTGAGACAGGTGATAAGTTAATTTAATAACATGTAAATTTCAAGATAACAATCATTTTAAAATTGTAGCAATTTGGTAATGTTACGTTTAATAGATATGTAGTTCTTACTTCATACTCAGTGAGCGCTTAAATACTGTGTAATTTTTATTTATACATAATTCATGAGCATAAAAAATTCACATATGTACCTATCTAGAGCAAAAGTGATTATGTATGTTAATTAATTGTACAGTCCCAACATGATTATTGTTGGAAACCATATTGATATCCGATTAATCGTAAAAAAACAATTCTGGAAAGCTGAATGAAAGAATGGCCAGTGTTATATTTGTTTAATGTTTTTGAAAATGGAACAGTAGGGCGAACTGCAACATGACGTCATCCCGGAACTTATGATATTCCTTGACACGCGAAATATTTGTAAATGTTGCAAAAATTAGCGTTCGCTGATTATACGAATGAAAATGACGTCCTCTTCAATAAATTGTATGAAGAAGGTCAATCGTAAACACTCCATAATTCCGATATCAATTAATTAAAACAATTGATTTAGAAAGCATTTAAATAGGTGGCTGAATAAATGAACGGATGGGTCGATTAAAGTTTAATCAACTTTGCATTCTAAATTCAAAAAGATATTTCACAAAAAACAAAAATACAATCAAGTACATTTCACTTAAAATTTTACCTTTGTATAGAGCTCCTTCGTAGTCATGTTGATGTTTTAAATAATCCTTGATTAAATGAATAAATAATTTATATTATCTCATTATTTCACCACGAGTTCAGAACTTAAATAATCCATTTTAATAAAGTAAGGTAGATTCGAAATACGATTTTTCCGAATGCGAAACGTCACTGCAATGTTATTGACATTTTATTTTCAGTGTTATCAGTTTTTTAACACTATCACGTAAAAATTAATGCACAAAACTGTTTGATTTCTCAGTCATCTCACTGTGGGAGTATTTCATGATTTCTACTAGGAAGTGATTCTTATTGGAATCTAATTGTACGACAAAAAAACATTTGACAACAATACAAATCGAAAGTTACGCTTATCTACAGAATTCCCACGGTCGGGGCTGCCATGATAAAATATGCGTATTTAGGACAAATCTACGGTTCATTACAAGCAGTGTTTTGAAAGGAATCGATCGAATTGTTAACTTCACTCTTTAGGGAAAATTACACTGAAGAATTTATAATGTTTTGAATCAGTGTAACATTTTTTTTTATCTCCTAGGAACGGATATTCTCCCTTCCTTTCACGCGCAATCAACTGTGTATGATGTAAGCGGTGGGTTTCAGTAAGCTATTTTGTGTGTACTGTAACCCGCACACTGTAACATTTAGCCATTTGTACAGTCAAAAACACATCAGAGTTACCATTATTATAAATGAACAATGCACGGAACAAAAAAAAAATCTGTTCCGTGGGGCAATGTCACTAGAAGTCGTAGCAGTAATGTGGTTTTTGTAATGATACTGTTATTAGTCTGGCCATATAACTTTACGGGCCGAACGTACCGTCGATGGGGGATATATAAAGGGTGTAAAACACCTCTTAACGAAGCCGAAAGGCACTTGTTCTCCTCGTCATTGCGATATTTTTTTTGTTCTATACCATACCTAGGAACCTTCTAGTTACGGAGATATTGGGGGTCAAAGTTCCAACTTTTTGACAATTTTTTTTTGAATACATGTTTTTATTGTAAGATTTTTACTTTAAACACCTCCACGACCCCCGTAATAATCAATCCATCCAGTAGCACAATGTTTTGAGTGCGTTACATTGAGTTCTACCACAAAACATGATTTTTCAACCCAAAAAAAAGTTAGTTTCCCAGCAATAATTTATGTGTTAAGTTACTTAGTTTGATGTACAGAATGCTTGGTTGACGGCTTCGTGATGAGGTGGTTTACACGCTGTATAGTTGACACCGACTAGCCTAGAAAGTAGAAACTATTTTTCTTTTGCGACCATAAAAATGTGTAGGTATTATCAGGAACTACATTAGGGTTATTGTTAACCCACACATTAATAACAATCAATATGTATGTATAGTTCACTGGTTTTAATGAAGTTAGTTGTAATTGCATGGATAGCTAAGTGCTGTCTAAAGCTATGATTCTGGCCATTTCCATTGGCAATTTGACCTTACTTTTTATCTCATTTGTGGGATCAGTGACTGGGAGGAGAGGGTAATTTTACCATGACGAAGTAAATAAAAGTATGAAGTAATTTAAAAGCATTTATTTCTAAATTTTTAAGTCATAATTTCCCAGCCTTTATGATAGATAAATGAAACGTTATTTTAATTTAAATAATGGCGGAAGCATCAGTGTTGCAATGCTCGTTACAAAAAGTTCCTACAAATTAAAATTAATCTACCGCAGTCCAAATATCCGATTGCTGTTGTCGTTGCATTTTGTCCTAAATATTCGATTTTCACTTGTTTTCGGGAGAAGGGAACCACGCCTGGCACGCTTCTGTGGCGATCTCGCATAAGGCAGTGAAGGTCTTGCCACGTTGGTCGTATTCTGCGAAAGAAGTAGATTATAAGACTTAAAATATGAATAGCAGGTCAAACGATTCTCAGTTCAAGTTGCAATGCCAGAGACCGAAAACTATAATGCAACTAAATATATACATGATTACTCGGTAAAGATGTAGCTTTCTAATGGTGATAGAATTTTTAAAATCGGTTGAGTAGTTCTTGAGTTAAATCGTACAAACAAACAACAAAAAATCAAATCTTTCCTCGATATAATAATATATAATAATAGTTTAGATTAGGTACATTTGTCATGTAGGTACAGTCGCCAAGGCATCAAAACCACAAACTGGCAAATTTTCTCATTCGATTTTAACTTAACAATCAACATTTTGTAGTTTATAATCATTTGGAGAAATAATTAATTAAACAAATTATTGTCATTTTGACAGTTTGTGGTAACTTGATGTGCTGGTGGCTGTACCATTCGTTTAAATCGTAAACTGACTTTGTGGGGTGACATAATGTATTTGATGATATGCCATGATGCATTGCAGCTATAGAAATATCTATAACAGCGTATCGATGCTAAAGAATCGCTGGAGTGTTCGACGGTAAGACAGTTCACCTATTTCAACACTTACGAATATGTTCCCGTTCACTTACTTGTCAGAATTAATTCATACAAATTCTGTTCCTTTTTTTACTTACTCTGTCAACGGTGATTTTTTGAATATCGCGAAACAGAACAGCCCCTTTCTGTTAACATAAATCACAAGTAATTATTATAACTTACCAGTAGGTCCCCTTTTGCCAAACATGATGCCGTTCATGGGTGCGTTCTTGTAGTTGGCTTCACTGACTTCGGCTAAAGAGAGGAGCACTGCCACCAAGCAGACGACTCCAATGGTGAAACGCATCATGTCTCCGGACATCTGAAACAAAAAATAAAAAGGAGTTTTCTATTTGAATTTTATTGATATCAGCAAAAAGGAAGGAAAAATAATTAACAAAAAGTGTCCAGGCACCCCCTTTGCGAATCACATTTTTTACCGCATTCGGAAAGATTTTAAAGAATTCGTACAACATTGCCTCATTTTATGTTTGAAAAAAGTCTGGTCCAGAACGAAAAAGGTCGCAATAAATTTTGTTGAATTGTCAAAATGAATAGCGATAAGAATAGTGTGTAAGTTTGTGTCATGCAAACTCCTCTAAAATTGTGGCAGAAATTACGCTTTTTAAAAATTACAAGACTGGGATAAAACTACTAGGCTGGGATACAACAAGCAAAAATAAATCTTAAAAGAAAGTTCAGTGATGAAAACTTTAAATAAAGATCATATAAATTGTATCTAGTCTTACACGAAATCTCCTAAGGGGTCACTGTACTTATCATTATGAACAACTTTTACTATGGGACCAAACCCTGAATCGTGAAAATAAAATCAGCTGTTCCATACATTTTGACGAGTTATTGCGAACAAATTGTAGTGAACAGCTGATTTCTTTTTCGCGATTCAGGGTTTGTTCCCATAGTAAAAGTTGTTGATAATGATGAGAACAATGACCCCATAAGAGATTTCGTATAGATACACCTTATATAAGATTTTTCTTTCATGCGATTCCTATAAGACTTTACCAACACACTTACATGATAGCGTGGTCAGTGTACTAAGATCATTAATTGCATTTTATGTTCAGTTTTGCATGATGATCAATGATTATTTTAGAGCCAAGACAACCCGACTGATGAAAATACGTGAAATCAAAACACACAAAACTCAAAGAAGGATAAATTACCTTGTATTGTGTGAAGTATTTCTTGTTGGTAACACTGAAGCGGTTGAATGTCAACTGATGCTGTGAACCATTTTCCCGGCAATTTATACTCTGAAAAGGAAATATGGCGGCGGCCATCCAATTATTGGATTACTGTATACTGACCGCATATTGACTGAGATTCCCGAGTATTCTCAAAGGATTATAACTTCGTTAGTGCATAAGATTAGTTGTTGGAATAGAGTGATGAGGGCGGCCATATTGGATTCGTTATACACATATAGCTGAGGAGTGGGCAGTAAGTTCAAAGTACATGTTTTATTGCAAGCTTTGTTTATGCCATTCAAAACTGACTGTCTAATTTCAGGAAAATGAGAATTTTCCTGAAATTAGACAGTCAGTTTGACTTGGAAGTGGAAACTTACGTAATTACGTATTTAATACGTAACGTATTTCCAGTTTTTCGTATTTCCGTTCCACTTATAGTGTAACGTATTTCCAGAATTTAGTGATTCTAACACAACTTTATAGGTATTTATTATTATACTTACAGTAACCTAATAAATAAATAAAAGTTATAAAAAAGGGTTTATAAATAATAAAGGGTATACGCCGAAAAGCACTTGTTGCGATCGTTATTTTGTTCTAGACCACACCTGGGAACCTTCTAGTTACGGAGATATTAGGGGTCAAAGTTCCAACTTTTTGACAAGTTTTTTTTTTAACAAGTTTTTATGATTTTTACTTTAAACACCTCCACGACCCCCTTACTATACAATCCATCCATCAGCACAATGTTTTGAATGCGTTATACATTGAGTTCTACCTCAAAACATGATTTTTCACCCCAAAAAAAGTCGTTTCCCAGCAATAATTTCAGTGTAACGTTACTTATTTTGATGTACAGAATGCTTGGTTAGCGGCTTCGTGATGAGGTTGTTTACAATCTGAATAATACTACGCTCGAGTCAAAACATTGCCCATGGAAATAGGGGAGCCGGGCAGCCAGTGTTCTTCAGCAAGCAGCAAGCCTATGGTAAATCACGAAAACTTGATAGCTGAGTAGGTGGAGCATGATGGGAAAAATATTTGAGATTTTTCAGATTCAGACAGGAGCCCTGACAGTGAAAAAGATGGATGAAAAAAGAATGCATGTAGCGAACACATGCGAAGGTAGTGCCAATATTCAGTTCAGCGGGCCTACCATGACGTCTTAAAGCAGGATCGTTTTAATTGCGTGCCAGTGAGGGAAAGAGATGGCGCTAGACGTCCTCTATAGCTCTGTCTCTTACCCACACTGGAACGCGATTAAAACGATCCTGCTTTAAGACGTCATGGTAGGCCACCTGTTGGGAAAGTTTAACATTTAAGGGGACTGCAGGAGCTAAACGCGAGTTTTATAATGCAAAAAAGCATATGATTCACTAAACAAAACCAGAAAAATATATGATCTTCTTCAGGATATATGCTAGTATGATAGTGTTTTGAAAACTTAATACAACTAATTTTACTCGATAAAAAAAATCACGAAGTTATCTCTCAAAATTTCTTTTAACGAGTAAAAATCATACTGAAATACATGCGATCGATTTTTTGGCAAATAATTCTACAAGCAACATATTATTATGATAGTGTTTTATTTTTTTAGTCAAATCAATAGATTTTTTTGTAAATCGCAAATAACCACTCATTTCGCACTATTCGGCCCGCAGTGACTGACGTAACAACCAGTTTGTAGTGCAAGCTGATTAGAACTTTATTCTAACAGTTTTCAAATGAAGTTTGAACCACCACAATTAGAGTTGCTAATCGGACGAATAGTTCAATCACAAAAGCTTTCACATTGATTATGCGAACTGCCAGTCTATTTATTATTATTATTTATTTAGTACAGTATTTAAAACCATTAACACTACATTAAATACCTAAACCTTTTACTCAGTCTTCTCACAGAACCACAAACATTCCAACATTATCGTCTTCCATTGATCAGCAAACAAGGCCAATCCAGGGTTGGTCTCCACGAGCGCGTTGAGCTATGGGATTCACTGCTGGCTTTTCTGTTCCCTGATCACTATAATCTGGATCTCTTCAAAGTTCCAGTGAATCGGTTACTTTTCTGCAGCTAAGCGTGTTCCACTCTAGGTCGCATCATCGCTTCACATCAAACGAGTTGGAGTGTGATACGTGATTTAGAAAAGTGTAACACTGAAGAACACGTCCCCGTAAGTTCACGAATACGAAACACTTCGCAGCGAATGCACGCTACCACGAAAATCCCAACGCCGCGCCGCGCCGTAGCCATGCGATCTCGAATAACTAAATCTCTAATTTCACCTATTCGTAACACTTAAGGCGACTACAGGAGCTAAATTAGCAACTCTGATTGTGGTGGTTCAAACTTCGTTTGAAAAACTGTAAGAATAAAGTTCTAATCAACTTGCACTACAAAGTGGTTGTTACGTCAGTCACTGCGGGACGAATAGTGCGAAATTTGTGGTTTTTTGCGATTTACAAAAACGGAACTAACGTAACTGGCGAAACGTGGGTGTACAATTAGGTACACCTCTACCTAACCCCGCGTGGAATACAGGCGTGATTTTAGATAAATCTCGTCCTTAGTTTTCCTTTTCATTATAAAAGTTTTGCGTATCAAAAGAAAGCATGCGTTTTGATTGTCAATCAAGTCAATAACTTACTTGAGTCTTACAAAAATAGATTATGACTGTCTGATTGAGAACTTAATCAAATCCAAAACAGATTGGACATCAAAGTAACTAAGTAACCCATATTTTTCTAATAAGATTTCTTTTCAATAAGCTCGCAATAATAACTTCGTCTGGGAGCAAAATTGCAGTATATTGGTTGTAAACTTGATTATGAGGGTATAGTTGGTACTTGGTATAAAAGGGGTTGGAAACTGTGCTGATGCATCAGTTGGTCTTCAACTCTTCAGCCTTCAAGAACTCTTGACTTTGATCACAAGTAAGTTAATTGTTTCGTATCGTGAAGTAAACTACACTAATCTTCATTTCTACACTAATATTATAAAGAGGAAAGATTTGTATTTTTGTGTGTGTGTGTGTATGTTTGTAATAAATAAACTCAAACTACTGCGCCGATTTCAAAAATTCTTTCACCATTAGAAAGCCACGTCTTTACCTCTAACATAGGCTATATTTTATCCCCGTACTTCCACGGGAACCGCGTGACGTCCGCTAGTCAAACATCATCTGCCTAGCCTTTTCCCAAATTTGATGGGGTCGCTAGAAAGTCTCTGTCTTACCGGATGCAGCTGAATACCAAAATTTATATGAAGCGATTGCCTATCGGACCTCCACAACCCAGTTAGTACTGGATATAATACGGTACCCTTTGATAAGACTGGTTGTCAGACTTTCGGGCCACTGACTACCTGTAACGACTGTCAACGATCTACAAATTACAGCCGGGACCAACAGCTTAACGTGCTTTCCGAGGCACGGAGGAAGCTCGTTATGGAATGGGTTGTCACCCATCGACGGACCAATCTAGGCAAGCGCGACCGATCGATTTACCCGCGAGCTCCTTCTCAGCCGATAGATATCATTTATGTATGATATCTTTCGGCGTACTGCTTAGTATAGGTGATAAATAGATCTTCCCAAACAGTCATTATACAGTCAGTCATCATCATCAATATCATCACCTGCTTCCCAATCCCAATTTATTTGGGGTCGGCGCAGCATGTCTTCTTCGGTGAGAAATCAATCAAAATCAAAGCATTTATTTCAAGTAAGCCAGTTACAGGCACTTTTGAATTGTCGAAACAAAGATGAAAATTAAATGTAGTTACAGTCCCAGTCACAAGACATAAAAACTGTGAAAGTACTGTAGTTGCCCATTCCCTAGCGTAGATCTCTATGGAGAAGAACGGGCAAGAAACTTCATGGACACTCTTTTAAATCAGAATATTGTTACAAAATCTTGGTTACATCATTCATGTTGAGATGGTATATTATGTGAGAACAATGTAGCAAGATGTGCACGTTAAAAGTGTCCACAGTAAAACAAATAAAAAAAATACAATTCAAAAACCAAAATAATTCATTCAAATAAGCCATGTCAAATAAGAGAAGACCAGTCACAACTGTACCGGGTACCCTTTGGTAAGACTGGTTGTCAGACTTTCGGGCCACTGACTACCTGTAACTACTATCAAAGATCTACAAATTACAGCCGGGACTAACAGCTTAAGGAGGATGCTCCAAGGTAGCCCGCGAAATTCAAATTTTCTTACGTTTTTTGCAATTTGCAGGTCAGTGTCAGGTTGTATGTTAATTAAAATACGATTCGCGGCTGTAACACGTATGTAGTTACAGCCCCCTCTAAAAGCTAAACTGCTGGCTTGAAAAATCTGGAAAAAATCATGATGATAGTGCATTTCATGAACTTTAAAGGAAAACTATAGCGGTTAAGATAACTTTATTAGTTTAGCAGTAATAGTCGTTGATATTGATTGTGTTGGATAATTATGTACCAAATACAAAATCCTTAGAAAAAATCTTATAAAATGACAAGACTTGCATTGAAAAACAAAATCTAAAATATAACGGGCTAACGGAAACCACACTGCGCGTGGCCCGACACGCACTTGGCCGGTTTTATAATATAAAATCCTGAGACTTAGGTACCTACTTCCTTAAATTCATAACCGGTTCTTCTTTTCCAGACCACCGCAAAGATGCGTTTCATCATAGCTCTGTGTTTCTTTGCCATCGTCATGTGCATTCACAATGCTGAGGCCACATACAGGAAGCCCCCTTTCAATGGTTCTATCTTCGGTAAACGAGGTGTTGTTGGTAAGTTACTAACGGCCGTTTTCTATAACTTATTATTATTATTATAAGCTTATATTGTCCCACTGCAGGGCAAAGGCCTCCGTTCCCTCCTTCCACATTTCGCGATCTAATGCGATTGTAGGCCAATCCTTTGCGAAAGAGTCTAGCTCATCTCATTCTATAACTTACTTACGTATAACTGTTGGCTAATGTGCCTTTTTCCGTAGCTATTGGTGTTTCTATAAACAAAGAATATCCTATCAGTGTCACTTAACTGTCACTTGATTCATAAAAAATCAATGAAAGCTTTTCTGTGACGTTTTTTTTCTAACCGTCCAGTAAGCAAAATGTCAAAAAGACAGAGATACCAACCTACCGAAACCGGCTAGTAAGTTATTGAAAATGGCCGTTAATCGTTAGGTTACCATGAAAATAGATCCTGTCAGTGACAACATTCTTTAAAAAAAACTGTTGTGTGTGTTGTGCTGATGTGACCGTGTGCAAAATTTCAGCTAAATCGGTTATAGGAACTGGTTTGTAATTCCGTTGCAAGATTTGACTAAAACATGGTATCTAACTAACTAACACGCCAAGTTACAGGTATGAAAGCTTGGAAAATTGTTGCAATATTACAGCCTAAGTACGAAAAAATTCAGTTGCAAGATTTGACCAATACACACCAACAACCTAACAAGGCAAGTTGAATAAAAGCTTAAAAAAGAAAAGACGAGAATTAGATTTACGTTTTTACGGTTTTCGGTACAGCGAGATTTGCAAAAGAGGATAGGTAATACAAATTTATAACACATTTGCTCGTAAAGGGTCTCTTATTTCACCAATTTCAATATCGTAATGTATCTAATTACGTACTTGTGCGTTATTGTAATGTAAAATGCACGACCAATCAAGATGCTCCGTCTAAAAACGAACGATACTTTTTTTAATTAATTAATTATTAAATTTAGCAAAGAGTTTTTATGTTAGAAAAGTGGTCAACATTTTATGAATAAAATTAACTATGGGAGATGAAATATAATAAATAAACATTTAATTCTTTAACTTAATTAAATTACAACCATTTATCTGTAACAAAAACACAAAAATATAAATTTTCTTTAATAGTAATACTGGCTGTTTTTTGTGTCTGGCTTAAAAAAAAGCGCTGATGGCCCGCGCATCGCTCATTTGTGAACAAGTTAAAATTATTCCGCGCGCTTTTTCTTTTCGCTGTATTGTTTTTATTTGCTTTATTTATTTCCTCGCAAATATGTTATAAAACGTCGCAGGACAATACACGTGCGCTTTGATAATTACAGCCTCTGCTTTCTTGTAGCCCTCGCCCGCCTCGGCTGTAATTTTCAACTTACCGCACTTATATATCATAATGTAGGTACTACAGAGTATTACAAACAGTATTCAGATTTTAACAACTTAAATAATTATAGGTAAACTAATGATTGATTTCCTATTTCTCTGTTTCAGAATACGATTCAACAGGCAGAGCATTGTCAGCATTGTGCGAGATTGCCGCCGAAACTTGCCAGGCGTGGTACCAAACTTTAGAAAATAAGTAAATTAATTTCTCATTCCTCCATTAACAACCGACTTATATTTAAATACAGCCTTTTATGATGTGATAATAATGTTCTTATTATAAAATATTTAGTCAGAAAATTATGTAATCATAAATTAAGTATCTTAATTAATAAACCTATAGTTTCATCTTTGACTTCGCTTTGTTTCCTTGTTTCACTAACTCTCCAAAATAAAAGACCCTTAAAAAAAATACAACGATGAATGCGTGTTTACGTCTACAGAGAATCTAGCGGCGTAAACCTAACGTAAGTACGTCGATTTTAAAATTAAAAGGTAGGTAGGTACTCGTTTTCATACAATATTTTCATAATTTTAAGAATATATTCATACCTGATGATACTGATTGTGCATGTTCCAAACAATTTTATTTGAATTCGTTCTATTGTATCAATTCAATAATCGACGTATGTATAGTATGCGTCACAATACTGCGCGATCGTTCTAGACCTCATTAAAAAACTTTTTAAAAGACAAACTTAACTTTGCTGTTCGATCCCTAGAAACGGCTAACGGCACCAACGGCAAATAATAAGTTTGTAATATAATAATATTCAGCGGTTTTCAACGGGAACTACCATATAGGTTTTCGACCGAAAACTATAGGGTAGGTACTTCCGGTTGACCAAGAATTGAAGGGAAATGTCAGAAAAATAAAAAAAAGTTGAAAATTAAGGTAAATTTTGGTACTTACTTACAAGTTTTCGCGAAAATCTAAATTTGCCCATATCTTTTTATCGTGTTGACTCAGGACCTTGATTTTTATACACTTACTAGGGACTAATAGAGACCTCAGTATCTGGTATCAACTTGCTAGGTCCACCCGTTCCTGAGAAAATCGGTGGTGACAGACGGACAAAAAAGTGATCTTAAAAGGGTTCCTTTTTTTACCTTTTGAGGCACGGAACCGTAAAAATTAGTCTTACGATAACAATGTAAACAAGTCCTAAGCCATTTATACACACAGAGCAAGTATGACCACTCAACAACTTGAGACTTGGTCTGAACGCTGTTAATTGCTTGTGGGACATTGAGATTGCGTCTTGTATGTACACGGATTACGGGCGCTAATGGTCTTACAAACTAACAGCGGTTGGACGCTTAATAGACAAAATTGGTCCGTTTAATGCTCTTCAAATTATCCAGTGGAAGCATGGGGAATGATGTTTGTACATAGTTCCTATTATTCCTGTATTGATTCTGGAAGAGTGCATCTCCATGTTAAATAAAGGTTTACATAAATAAACCGACGCTTTTAAAATTAGGTACTTTTTGGAATTGCAGTTTTTATTAGCAATAAATACTAAGAAATACGTTAAACAATGTAAATATTATAGACTGACGACGACACGTCATGAAGAGGAACAGTTATATGTTTCACTAAAATATTGATGCTGAAGTCGGCAAAAAGGAAAGAGCAAATTCAATGTGATTAAGTGACAATATACGTTACCGGTTGTCTCAGATAAAAAAACAAATGGTACAAGATTTGGTGTAAAATGTATTCTTGGCCCAGAGGTTGATTACCATGGGGTCAATAAAATTCGTAATGAAAAACATTTTCAGTGCATCTACATGAAATGGAATGTAAGTGCGTTCTAAATTACAAAAAGTTGAGAAATTGACGTTTGTAATTATTCGCTATCTGTGAACGCCAAACGTCAAAAAATCTGCTTCTTTCATTGGTTGTTAGACATCACACCAATAAGAAAACCTGAATAAGATTAACAACCACGTTTTAATCACGAAAACAATTCTTAATCTGTCTAATGGCTGCTACACTTTTGTGATTTACGTGTGTGGCAAATTAAAATTCAATTGGTATTAAACCAATTAAAGAAGATTTATGTGTGTTGACCGAGTATCTAACGTGAGAGTTATACATAAGCTATGGAAAAACAGTTCGTCTACGAGAAAAATTGACGACTAAATCCGAAGTCCATTTCGAAGGTAAATCTAAGATTATTTTACTTATTTTTTACGCGTATTTTCGCAAAAAACTGTATAATTCCGGCTTGTTCGGGGAGAAGACATGTTACCGGTGTATTTATTTGTAAGTTTGACCTCTTATTACGTGAAAAACGTCACGATTTAGGTGTTAGTAAGTGAGCTAACTTAAAAGGTATGATTATCAGTTTTTTTGTCAACAAGGCGCTATAATTGACAAGCAGGACTATTATCTGTAATGTAGTAAAATTGTCGTCACGTAATTAGCGTTGTTAAATGTTGTGGGGTCGTGAATGGGACTGAATTTCCAACATTTTATGGAAAACCAACGTCAAGTTTTTATCAGTCGTTTTTCGACTTATTATCTCGATCTGTCGTGATTATATACTACGCAAATAAGATCTAAGTATCATGCACTCCTAATTTATTATTTAACAATGCGTTGGACAAGATAAATGTGTTCCGCTATCTTGTTTGTTTAAAGAAATAATGACAATAAAAAAATGTTTATTATTAATAACATGACTTATAAATAAGAACTCTCAAAGGAGTTGTAAGCTGCATTTAGTTAGTTTTCAAATAAGCATCAGTATCTCTAATCTAATAATAAAAGTCATCAACTAATATCTATGATGAAACTTTTAATCTGTATTAGGAATTTGTGATAGCACAATATTTTAACAATACTTTTGGTTGTCAAAAATGGAATTAATGAAAAAAGAGAAACAAAAATCATTCTTCCATTCTACATACTTTTGTGACTTTCGTAGATGATCTTGACTTTGACTATCATTTAAGGTCAAAAATTTGTTTTCTTTGCCCGTTGCATTACTCATTTCCGAAATTGAAATGGTATTTGATTATAATCAATACCCAGAAAATAAAACAAATTGTATGATTTTAAAAGTATTGCTTTAAATTGATAACAATTACGTTACTTACTAAATTAAAAAACAAATATTTGAATTTTAATCACCCTGATACACAAATAATTAAAAATTACATAAAATATACATCCGGAATTTGAACAAAAAAAAAAGAGAACTTTTAATTTATGGTTTTTTTTTGTTAGTTCTTGTTTCATGTGAAATTCAGTTCATGCAGTGTGTGTAATGAATAGTGTTGTTCTTTGTTTATTTTTCAGTAATTACTGAAGAAAGCAAGCTTGAAGACCTTGGAAATTTTAGGAGAAATATGGCATCTTAAACACAAGAAAAGCAACCTTACTCACGGCAGAAACTGGCAATACTAGAATGACTTAGACTAGTTCTTATTTGAAATTTTATTGTATAGTGCAACACTCAACTATGTCAGACACAACAGAACCACCATTAAAAAAAGCCAAGATGGCGGATACCATAGACAGTTTTATACAAAAAATCATGTTTTCCAAAAAGAACCTTCAAGCCATTGTAAGTGATGAATTTGTTAAGCCAATCGCATTTACAAAAGTTTACGTTGGACTAGTGAAAAATGTGAAGGAATTATCAAAAATCATTACTATTTTAAATGAGAAAATACCTCTTAAAGAACTGCAGCATCTGAAAAGAGCTCGGAAAAAGGAGGTTTTACTATGCCCAGTACGGTATTTGAACTCCATAACACAAGAATCAATCCAGGAGTATGTCGAAGAAAAAGTTTATGAGCTGAAAGACTCTTTTGATTATTTTAAAGTAATGGGTTTACCATCACTGCCTCCTAAACTAAAAAAGCAACATACAGAATACAGCAGAGTCTGGTCCTGTAATTTCCACCCTAGCGAGTACTTAGAAAAATTATGTGGAAGCGAATTCTTTGAGGAAGGTGAGCTTATGAAGCATCGCTGTTACATGGGCATTGCATTTGAAGTTGCAAGATATTATTTAAGTGAAACAAACAGTAATTTGAAACTTTCAGATATTGTACTCAGAAATATCAATGCTACTGTTGTGGTGGATCCAACAATCTGCTCAATTGTAGCCATATCTTTTGATAATAGAGAAACTCATCCCATACAACATTCTGCCATGCTAGCCATAGACAATGTAGCAAAAACTCAAAATGGCGGCGCGTGGAGTACAACTTTCAACAAAGAACCATGTGCTCCAGGAATAGACAACAATCTGCTTCTGTATTTAAAAAATAAATTCGCAAGTGTCAAATTTGGCGCCAGAAATTACGTCTCGAAGGAGGTTTTGGATGAAAACAGAATGAGTGCTTCCGATAGCCCATATTTATGTACTGGGTACCATATTTATATGATTAGAGAGCCTTGTATTATGTGTTCAATGGGTTTGGTACATGCCCGGACTAACAGGGTGTTCTTTTGCTTCAATAACAATCATCAAGGCGCTCTAAACTCGAAAACAAAGTTACACTGTGTGCCATCATTGAACCATCATTTTGAAGTGTTTACCGACTTTTTATAGGTTGTTTGAAGTTTTGTCTACTTGTTTATAAAAATGTGAATTGAGTTATTCCTATCAATAAAATTTATTTTGACAAGAACTTTTTTTTTGCAAGAATTAGGTAGGTAAAACGGGGCGGCGACGGACGACCCAGAATTTCGAACAAACATATCGATAACTCTCGGTTAGTGTATGGTAAAAGTTATTTTACAAACTCTAGCAACACTTTGATTGGCTGCTACTAAGAAATTCCTGATGGGAAAACCAAATAACATTTTGGTATATATACATTGGTACCAAATAGCCCCCAAAAACCCAAATAGCCCTGTTTTACTGTATATATTAATACTAGTTAGGCAGGCCACTGCCTCACCATTTTTCGGTGGAGCAAAGACAGGCAAAAATAATCTTGCCAGTAATTTGGCGAAAGAGCTGCCAATTGACGACCCGAATGGCGCAGCGGTATTGAGGCTGCCTTACGTTCTTAGGGTCCCGGGTTCGAATCCCGGTAGGAGCAAATGTTTGTGTGATGAACATGGACATTTGTTTCCGAGTCATGGATGTCAATATGTATAATAAGAATGTATTTACAAACAAAAAGTATCTATGTAGTATATCAACTACCTGGTGTCCGCGACACAAGCCTCGTTGCTTAGTGTGGCACTAGATGGCGCTGTGTGTAATGTCCAGCGATATTTATTTTATTTTAATTTTTATTTAATCAGAATCTGAATTATTTATTTGAAAAACATAGGTATCAACATTAAGGATCTTATAAATAGTTATAGATCTTGCTATGTTTTGTCGTTACTGACATACAAATTTGAATAGAGAAAAAAAAACAAATTAACATTACAAATAAAATGTTAAAAATATAAAATACCAACTGAAATAAAAGATTACAAATAAAATGACAATTAAAATAAAATAAAAAATTACAAATACGAAATGTCAATAAAAATACATATTACAAATAATAAAATGCCAACACAATTAAAAATCATAAAAAGAAAACCATAATAAAATGTAAATTAAGAATAGTAAAATCACAAAGCAGAAAAATTAATTTAAGTATACCAAAAAATTATCATTTAAATATTCATCATATTTAAATGATAATTTTTAAAAATTAATTTAAGTATACCAAAAATTTATCATTTAAATATTCATCATATTTAAATGATAATTTTTTTGGTATACTTAAATTAATTTTTCTGCTTTGTGATTTTACTATTCTTAATTTACTGTAGTAACATTTGTCTAGTAGTATCCCCAGAAGAGACTTTTAAAATCTATTTAAAGGCAAACATTTAATTCTATCTGGTAGTTTCTTATAAATTGAAATATTTACAGATAACTTTTGAGACCTACAATTATAATGGACCATGTATTTCGATTTATTTTTTACCCATAGTTTTTTAAATCAACATTGAATCTAAGATAATTTAAATACTGATGAATGATTTGATGGCCTTGTTGGTCTACATAATCGTCGCAGAGTGCTACTGTTGGGCATGATAATAAATTACGTCACACGAACTTCACGTTTTGTTGACCCCCCCCCCCTTGACGCAGCTGGTCACACAAGTCACATTTCTAAGACGGCGGGAGGCGGGGGGGGGGGGGGCTCCGTCACATATTTTGCAATTTTACATCTACAAGTTATTGAATTAAGAAAGGCAGTTCTGAAATTAGTTTTATTTCGATTTAAATCCTTTTAAATATAATTAAACATTTCCAAAATTTAACAAAACTAAAAACTATTAATTATTTTTATTAAAGATTCAGACTTATTAGGCGGCCAGCGCGTAAAACTAGTATAGCGAGTGGCCGACAAAAGAATTTGAAACTTATGTCATACAGATAGAGTTGGAAATGTTTTTGAGTTTTTCGTTAATAGTTAAAAGTTTCGTTATTAGTTGAAATTTCGAGTTTTAACACTTAGATTATAAGATTTTGAAATGTGACGTCACGAAATTTAGGACCCCTCCCACTCCCTTGTCACACAATGTCACACTTCGTCGACTCCCTCCCCCTTAACGTGTGACGTAATTTATGGATGGCCCCTTACTAAGATAACGAAAATGTGTGACAAACAACTTACCAAGGGGTCCCGTATTACCCAATAATACTAACTGAGTTGTAGAGGTCAGATACGCAGTCGCAGTCGCAGTCTGGTATTCAGCTGCATGCGGTAAGACTGGAAGCCGATCCCAATAAAGTTGGGAAACTCACGCTGGCGAAGGCGTAGGTTGGAGCAAGTAAAATTTACTTTTCATGCTGTTAGGGAAACCGTCCCAGAAACTGTAGTACCTTTAGGCTTGTCAACTCCAATAATAAGCTGGCCTTGAGTTCTAGCTATAATAGGTAGGTACTATGGAGGACACTCCCGCCTGATTCCTTAAGCTAATTTTTGCTTGCACTTACAACATAGAAACGCTCTCTAGCCCCGCCCTGTTGACTTTGTATAGAAATAATGAATGAAAAACAATACCGATCGTCCGAGCGCACCTACGACGCACGCCAAACGAGAGTTATTGTTGTCAAAGTTGACGTTTTCCTAATGGGCATAATCTTTAAGGGGGCGTGACCGCCGGCGCCTCCGCATGATTTAAGCGAAATTTTTTTTAACTTATCAGGCGGAAAAGACCACGACTGTACCCACACTGACAGAATGGCGTAGAATCGCTCTATGCGGATCGGAGTGTCCACTCTACATTGATTAAATGTTTTGGATGTCCGAAAAAAAATCTGGAGAAGGCATTGTGGTTATCTAGTGCGGGCATTTGATGCGGATGAATTAGGAAAGTTTTGAGTATGAATGTGGATGGGTATAAGAGTAGAGGAAGACAAAAAGAAACGATGGATGGACTGTGTGAAGGATGATATGGCAAGAAGAGAAGTGTCTGATGAGATGACGAGTAATAGAGAAGTATGGAAGAAGAAGACATGCTGCGCCGACCACAAATAAATTGGGATGAGGCCAGGTGAATGATGGTTGTAGTTTAGAAACTGTTCTACTGCTAGGCAGACTTCTTCTTCTTCGTGGAAGACTAAAAGTAGTCACTTTATGTTTGCAATAATATTGCTGCACTATCTTTTGGTTAAAGGTATGAAAGACACAGGTAAGGTATGAGTTTTAGAGAAGTTTACCTTGAAATGAAAAGCTTTAGCTACATGTGTGAGTTCAGCACACAAATGCTGTCTCGTCAAAACTTGTAAGCCTATAGTAGTACTACTTATGGCTGGCTTGACCACCCCACGTAGTCAACCCCACGGCATGAGCTTCTAAGGATTTGAAGAACAGGGTGTAACATTCTTCATCCCCCATAGAAAAGGCAGGGTCATCCGACCAGAAGGGTGTTTAGTCGGGTTTCTCTAGATAGGTGGTCTTAAGTCTCGGATAACTTTAATAGCACGATTCAGAATTTGATGTTAATAGGCATGACGATAGTATCAAAAAATTGCAAATCTATTTAGTCCGCCAGTTAGAGTATTGGAAATTAATGGACACGTATTTTTTGTTTTTATAAATCAATGAATATTGACAAAAGATAAAACTCGGGAGTGGGGGCTCGTGACGTCAGAACTAGCTAAAAGTTATACCTAGGCGTGACGTATTGAGAATTTTAAAAGCGTCATATCTTCCTCAATTTTGGTTTACGTAACGAAAGAAAAAACACGGGTCAAATATTTTTTGATAATCTAACTGACGGACTAATTAGATTTTTTTTTGTCGTCTCGCCTATTATGCGTTTGTCGTATAGATAGCGCTGTAGTACTTTTTGTACTACGTTTCTGTAGTAATTTTTGTACCTTCCGCTACAAGGTGTTCTCATAATATCGTTTAAGCAATACAGCAGTGTTTAACAAGTGCTTCAGGAAAGATTACCTTATTTCAATTGTAATGGTTTATAGATGTCTATCTACCTACTAAAGTTATACAAGATACAACATACCTATGTTCTATGTTATGTAAAGAAATCCTACCACTCATAAGGTATTGTATTGACATAATCTTCTATGTTACTCATTCATGTAATTGTATACTATTATTGCAACATCTAATCATGCGCACTAGAAGTGATATCAAGGTATTCTTTAGTTTTTTTTTTGTGCTATCAACGTAATATCGTTCTGGAATCTACCAGGTATCCGCTCCTTATCTCATTCTTCCCTTAAAGGAGAAATACAGCCCTTGTAGGATCACTTTGCTGTCAGTCTGTCAAGGCCCTTTTTACCCAACTACGGCGAATACAAAAGAAAGGGTTACGATTTTAGCAGTCTGTATGTATGTTTGTATTTACGTGTTCCTCCGTAGCGCCTAAACTATTCATCCGATTTTGATGAATAAGGTGTCAATCGATTCGTTATTATGGCCCGGGTAATATAGGCTACATTTTAACCGACTTCAGCAATAGGAGGAATTGATTTTACCTAGTAAACCTCGCTTTAACTAGAGCGTGATTTTTCAGTTGTCGAGTTTTTAATCACTACTTAGTATAAAACAAAGTCGCTTTCTCTGTCCCTATATCCCTATGTATGCTTAAATCTTTAAAACTACACAAAGGATTTTGATGCGGGTTTTTTTAATAGATAGAGTGATTCAAGAGGAAGGTTTTAGTATATAATTTGCGGGCGGGCGAAGCCGCGGGCATCAGCTAGTTTTAGTATATTATATTATATTCTTTTGCGAATGTTTTCTCTTAATTTATAATTTATCGAACTGGCATCTTATTGACCGATCAACAGCCCAGCATCTCAATCACGAGCCTAAAAAATCAATTTAAACCATTTTTAAACTGTTCCAAATTATTTGATCACTAGGTTCATTGGGTATGTTCCCAATTGTGATCCCCCCTCACTACACCAACGGCCGGCCACTGCAATCCAGACACTTGCCGGATTTGTACGCAACTCTTGCGCATGCATTTGGCTATTGAGATTTTTTTTGAAAACGTTTTTCTTTAAAAAGTTGACTGGTTATATATAAGCCTTTAAAAATGGCCGTTTTTCTCTGCGTCTGTCGTCAGAATGACGCCTTTTGGTGAGTTTTTTTTCTTTTTGTGTTTTTGCGTGAAATTGTTTTGGGGTTATTATCAATTTTATTATGTTGGACGTAACAAGTTTTGTTTTTGCATCATCCTAAGGTGGTCAACCTTAGGTTGGGAATGCATATTACAATTACTTAGTTAGAAAAAATAATAATTTAGCGTATATTCTTGCCATTATTGAAATTTTGGTAACACACTTGAAGTGTAGTTTAAATAATGAATAAAGATACTTAATTAATTAATTAATAAAAACATCAAAAGACAAGTAAGTATGTATAAAAGTCCCACATTTGATAACAGAAAATATTTTACATTAAAATAATAGACAAAATATTACTTAAGTAATTCCAACTGTAGCTTGGTAAGATAACAGAGAAAACAATAGCCTAATTAACAGTAACACAGAAAAAAAACATTAAAAAAGTATTTAAAAATGCCTGAAAAATATCTTCCAGTAAAAAAGAACCATATCCAGTCGGCAAGAACTGGTTCATACTGAATTCTATTACAATAAATCTTGCTTTCAAGTACCTTAAACGGAGCATAGTTGATTGCTTCCGCACATGTAGACCGTGTATCTTATAACGTCTGAATATGGTGCGTTTTTGATTGGCATTCGTTAAATTAAAAGTGCGGTCTTCCCTTCACGTGGACAATAAATGAGTGTTTGTAATGTTAGTTATGTGGCACATGATGTTTATGTGAAAATGTGACAGTTAAAAAAAATACGGTTTTAAAAAAGCAAAAAGAAAATGGCGCCAGTTAGCTGTCAGTTTTGGCGCCATTTTTGCAATGACACAATTGTTTTTTGAGGTTCTCTGCTCTCATAAGAGAGAAGGCAGCGGCTGATTTTAAAGCGGTGAAGGAAAACATCGTGGGAAAACCAGCATGTCCTAGAACCAACAATACGAAGACTGACCGATATTAACCGATCCACATCTCCCAAGGACGCGCGCGGTCCTAGGGCTAGACCCGACCCAAATCAGAAGTGTTTTACGGATTTTCAATAGCAAATTCTCAGTCTGGCTGAAAATATGTCCCCTTAAAACAATCGTTCGCGCCCTTTTTTTTTTTCGGATGGGAAATCATCAAATGACTCCTCCCGCTCTGGGCGGAGCAGGAGGGAGTGTCAGACTTTTACTGACTAAAACCCATCCATGTTCCTTCGAACAGTCCCGCAGCCCCGGATCGTTCTCCCCCTACACCAACGTTTGTTATTTCTGGCAAAAATATATGCCACACTAGCCCTTCAGCCAAGACGGCATGATATTAACGGATGTAAAGATTGTAAAGCCACTTTACTTCACAATATGGTCGATCACGCTTCAAGAGACACAGGATCATGTTACATTGTTGTAGTCCGTCTATTTTTTAGTCACACGGCTACTTAATAACTAGATAAATCCTGTTATGTTAGGCGATGCTTCAAGACCCATTAGTTAATGGGGGATCCTACTTTTTTTTGTTTTATTTAAGGAGGTTACTCACAATATTCACATTTATTTATTCATATTTATTTTTTGTTTCATAGGAGGGACGAATCGCATGTGACTAAGAGAGTGATGAACTTGAATGTAGATGGATGGAGAGGGAGAGGAAGACCAAAGAAATGATGGATTGATTGTGTGAGGAATGATATGAAAGAGAAAGGAGTAAATGATGGCGTGACGTCTGACAGGGGAGAATGGAAGAAGAAAACGTGTTGCGCCGACCCCAAATAGAATGGGACGAGGGCAGAAAGATAACTCGCAGCTAGCCATTTTTCGCAAAACGAACGATTTGGGCAATTCGTGTGAACGTACATGTATAATAATCAAAATCAAATCAAAAATCAAATGATAAAAATAATGGTGGGCTACAATTCATTATAAATATTTTTAAATGTTTTATATATTTTTTTGTAAGGAATATATAAAACTGAAATTAAATAATAAAAATAATGGTGGGCTACAATTGTTTTTTTTTAATGCGTTTTTTTTTTGAAGAAATACTTGTAATTAATTTGTAAAAAAAAAAATATATATATATAATTATGTTCGTTTCACGAATTAATTTTTGTCTCATACGTAACTAAAGCTACCGCAATAAATATGTATTTGCTAAGCAAATATGCGAAGCGCATGCTCGCGGCAAGTACCCTCTTTTACGATAATTATCGAAACCTCGAGTTGTTTTCCATACAAAAAATTGGAAAGCGTTAACTGCGTCTGTGAGTTTCAGCTCCATGTAATTTAATCGAATCTCATGTCAATCTATGTGATTGGTTGCTGTTATTTTCAGAAATACCTGCTGATTAGCTGAGATTTGAGATCCAAAAAGTCTTACCAGACCAGTCTTACCAAGGGATATCGTATTACCCGGTACTAAATTGGTTGTGGAGGTCATATAGGCAGTCGCTCCATTTAAAATACTGGTATTCAGCTGCATCCGGTAAGACTGGAAGCCGGCCCCAACATAGTTGGGAAAAGGCTAGGCAGATGATGATGATGAGATTTGAGATCCCCTAAAGTTCCTAGACAGTATAGCGCAGGACGCCACCCACCTAAGTAGACCAACAACCTTAAAAACGGGGCTGGGAGCTGGGACATAATGGATGAGGGAGGTGGAGAACACCGTGCTTGTGTAGTGGCACAGGTTAGGAGAGGACTTCGTCCAGAAGGGTACTGTGATAAGCAGGCATGGATTTAGAGCCCTCATGCTAAGCCAGTCGCTTTTGCGTCAACTAGAGCGACGAGGCAGTCCATTGCGCTATTACTTGGTCAAACCAGATTGAACTCGCAAACGCAATGATAGATCGCTGCGGAGTTCAAAGATAATTAGGGGGATCCTGTTGGTCATCCTAACAGCTAGACGTAAGAAGTGTATCAATTTAAAGTTTGTAAGAACTATGCATGCAAATAATGTAGGTACCTAACACAATTTTGACGGCACGGTTGGCGCAGAGGCTGCTCAGATTGACTGCTGCACTGCGTCATGCGTGTCGCAGGTGCGATCCCCGCACTGAATAAATATTTGTATGGTCTACAGATAGTTGTTCCTGGTCTGGATGTTTGTGCATGTGAATTTAACTGTTTGTAATCGCAGTATCGCAAACACTATACAAGAGAAATTTCTTGAATGGGGTAATATTTAAAAACCAATGATTTTCGTAGTGCAAAACGTTTTTGCACTATGCGCCATGTTGTCAATCAAAACTTTTATAACCTAATCTCCAGTTAGCGTTGCCTACGTGAGTATCATTTTGTTGACGATGCATTCAGGTTCATTTAACAAAGGGTTTAATAAGGCTTAAAGGTTACGAGCAATCATAGACCCTGTCGAGGCACAATAGAACACACATTCATTTGCTGTATGTGCTTCTTCTTCTGGAATCGATGACTCAAAATTTGTCGGAGCTAATTTAATTATAATTATGGGTATCATCAAATCAACACAAAGAAGAAGAAGAATTTGTCCAAACAGTACGCCTGAACAGCTCTGTCGTTTGCCTCATTCAATTTACTGTTACTGTTAGCCTGCATCATCCCACTGCTGGAAAAAGGCCTCTCCTCCTGACTTCCAGTGGTTTCGATCCAGGGCTAAATAAGTCGAGCTACACGATAACTGACAAATGCTTGCACTGACTGGACAGGTCCACTCAAATCTGTGTGGTTCTTTCTTCAAAAGACCATCTCAGACACTAATCTGCATAGTCCTCATGTGAATTGAGCAAGATTATGTCTGGACTTCAAAAGAGACTATGACCTATGAGTTTGTTTCGGCTGTTTCTTCTCAGAGTAGTCAGGTAAGAAACACCGGCCCCATCTACTTTTTAAAAAATAACGTGTAAAAGTGTTTGTAAAAACCTATTTGCAAAAATAAACGTCATTTCATCATCATTTCATTTCATAATGTGGGCCACAGGTCGTTGGTTTTGTCCAGCTCGTCTTCTACGAGGTCTGCCGCGACGCCTTCTGTCTCTGTCAGGGCTCCAGAAAGTGGCTATTTTGGCCCACAGCTCATTGGGCATGCGGCAGACGTGGCCAGTCCAGTCCCACTTCAAATCCTGGCAAATTTAAGGCTTTAAGCCTAGCAGTGAGAGAGAACATATAAAAACCTTTGTTTTTGTGTGACAATTCTAAATATCCTATGTCTTCTATTACAGATAAATCAGCGCCACATTGCTGACTCCAACGGTGCTTGCAGAAAGAAGCAGAGATACAAAACGTCACCTGCCAGAGCGAGATAGCAACACTTCATCTCCTCCGTGGTTTCATAGAATATTAATGGAAAATATTGGTATCAACTCTATTGCACATGTAATGAAGATCAATTTAGCTGTCTTCAAGATATTGTACTGACTTTTGGAGATATTTTTGAAGAACGGCCATTTGTCGTTAATGGTAAGTGAATATTTTTTAATCATCTGATTAACGGGACTACAGGAGCTAAACGCGAGTTTTATAATGCAAAAAAG
This sequence comes from Xestia rhomboidea, assembly GCA_963853795.1. Classification (NCBI taxonomy): domain Eukaryota; kingdom Metazoa; phylum Arthropoda; class Insecta; order Lepidoptera; family Noctuidae; genus Xestia; species Xestia rhomboidea. Next base: position 3,742,287 of record OY970783.1, read on the forward strand.
CATATGATTTACTGCAATAAACAAAACCAGAATAATATATGATATTCTTCAGGATATATGCTAGTATGATAGTGTTTTGAAATCATAATACAACTAATTTAGCTTTAATATAATAACATTTAGGTCTCCGATAATAGATATATAATTCTTGACCATATATTCATAAATATTTATTTTCGAAACCAGCAAAAAGCTCCTTTTTACCCGACTACGGCGAAGCCAAAAGGAAGGGTTATGATTTTAGCAGACTATGTATGTGTTTACGTATGTTCCTCCGTAGCGCTTAAAGTATTCATCCGATTTTGATGTATAAGGTGTCAATCGATTCGTTATTATGGCCCGGGTAACATAGGCTACATTTTAACCAACTCCAACAATAGGAGTCGATTTTACCTTGTAAACCCCGAATTTAATTAAAGCGTGATTTTTAGTAGGCTGTTTTTTTAGTTGTTGTTTACCGCACAAACTCTTGTTGGTGGTATTCTTCGTTCGTCACGAAGTTTTGTCCCACATTCAATGATAGTGACGTGACGGTTCACGTCACTATCATTGAACAATAAGCCTCAATACTCCCGACCTCATGCTAACCTAGTACCTGCCATCTAAACCTAACCTTCCAAGCCACCATTGACCAGCCTCACCCATCACTGTCCATTGAACCATTGACCATTGAACACCATGCCCTTGGGACACCATGATGATGTCACCGCCATCATGAGCACAAACACGTGTCGTTCAATTGGCTACAGATCTCTATCTGTGTAAATAGTTTGATTGCGTGTGTTTGTGTGAGTGAATGAGTGACTGATGATTACTGAACAGGGAGCTAGGTATTCATAGGGCTTTTGAGCATTGATGAATTTTTACCCTTTTTGGGTGCCATACAATTTGTGCATCGATCTAAGTAAAGCTACCCTTTTTTTTTTTCGGATGGGAAATCATCAAATGACTCCTCCCGCTCTGGGCGGAGCAGCTCCCTCCTGCTCCGCCCAGAGTGGGAGGAGTCATTTTGTTAAAAGGCGTGAGTTTATGTATGTTGACTTAAATATGACTTGAGTAGTCAGTTATCATTCCCCCTTTTTTTTTTTTCGGATGGGAAATCATCAAATGACTCTTCCCGCTCTGGGCGGAGCAGAAGGGAGTGTCAGACTTTTACTGACTAAAACCCATCCATGTTCCTTCCTCGCCCTTTGTGTTCCGGGGCCACGGTATCTCTTTCGAATAGTCCCGCAGCCCCGGCAGGCTTCGGCCCTTGCGGACCCAAGAAACGCTACCCTACGCAAATATTATTGATGGGAAACGACCTAATTATGTAACGCACTCGAAATATTTTGCTGATGGATGCATTGAGAAGTAGGTATGGGTCATGGACATGCTGTTTGCATGTTTGATTCTAGAACATGCCAATCGGTTCTTTTAGGGTTCCGTAGACCTGACAAGGAACCCTTATAGTTTCGCCATGTCCGTCTGTCTGTCTGTCTGTCTGTCCGAGGTTTTGCTAAGAGACCGTTAGTACTAGAAAGCTATCATTTTGTAGAGGTGTGTCTGTGTATATCAATAACGCCGACCAAGAGGTAAAATAAAATTTTGCACTTGGCCGGTTTTTTCTCAATGTTTTCAATCACCAATTTAAAAGTATTGGTGATTAAATAAAGTACATAAAGGAAAGGGCCTATCTAGGTCAAATCCCACGACCGAGGTAGGAACCTACATTTTGCACACATAAGTTTCGGTTCATGATATACAGCCTGGTGACAAATAGACAGACGGACACTGTCCGTCTGTCTATTTGTCACCAGGCTGTAGGCTGAGTCTTAGTAATAGGGTCCCGTTTTTATCCTTGGGTACGGAACCCCAAAAATGTTAGTTTCAGTTTTTCAATATAATTATAATAAAATATGTCCAAATCCCTTCGTCCATTCCCAAGCTTTAAAAATTCGCAACACACCAATCGCGCTCTTTAATTGTCTTCAATAAGTATCAATTAAAATGATTGTGTTCTCGATGTACGCTTCTTTATTACTTCTGATTGTGTCTAATTGTCTGTCTGTCCCATCCAGCTTTATGCCTTGAAGATTTTTGGATTAGCCAAAACGTTTTTAACGGGGTACGGGAGGTTCTGGGATAGAGGTGGCGTGGAGTTGATCTGGCTTCATTTTTTTTTTTTGGTAATTTCTTATCAAATCAAATCAAATAATTTATTCGCATAATATGGGTAAATAAATGGTACATAAATGTTACATTGCATAATATAACAATGAGGATTCGCATATTAACCATTTCTGGTATACAAAATATAAAGTAAAAGCTTAGAATAACCATTAAACGAAATTGGTGATATAATAAAAAAAAAAAAAAAAAAAAAAAATATTCAAAAAATATAAGGTAAATGTTTACAGTTTTTCTTAAATCTATGTCAAGTTCACCCATGCTTTGAGCCTGAACTAGGTAATCCTGTGTTTCAGGCGATTTGAGGTAACATTAATTGATTAAATAATCATATGTCTTATTAATAATATTGGTAACAATGTAAAAGGTATATAACATTTTTACTATTTTAACTTAGCAAACTAATTAAAAAAATAACAATAATGTGAACAATATTTACTTTAGCACAAGTAATAACTTCTCTGTATCTTCATAGGACATAGTTTGAAGAGCTTCCTTGAGGATTTTCTTGCAGTTATTGTGATTTAAGGAGTAGATGCTTCCTTTTTCATTAAGCCTGTTATAGAGTAGCGGTCCGAGGTACATATAAAACTTGGCTGTGAAAGCGTGTTTTGTACTTTTTTGAGGGCAAACTATATCTTTTCGTCTTTTTTTTGTGAATTCAGTGCTGTATGGAAGTGCTGCGTGTTGTTTTAGTACAGTGCTCATAATAAATAACTGTCGAACTGTTAGTACTTCACAAGATTTATACAGGAGGTTAGTGGGGAAAAGGAAAGGGCGGCAAGTAGCCACCTTGAGAATAGCTCTTTGAGCTCTTTCAATGGGCAATAACAGAGTTTTTCTCGCCCCACCCCATGAAGTAATGCAGTAAGTCAGAATTGACTGACAAAGAGCAAAATATACTTGCCTAAGTATTTTTGGATCTGTAATATATCGTATTTTTTTGAATACGAATATCAGCTTCCGAATTCTATTATTTAGAGCTTCCATATGTTGTTTGAAGGAAAGGGTTTCATCTATTATAATACCCAGGTATTTTATTTTATCAGTCTTCTTAATATTGGGACACCTACACTGGCTATCTGCAGGGACTGGGCAACAATGAGCGTGCAACGCTGAGGGGATATTGACTATATGCTTGCGCATCGAAAACTTAATGTAATTTGTTTTCTCTGCATTTAGAGTTAGTGAGTTATTTTGAAGCCATTTATTTACAATATTAAATCCGTGTTGCGCAAGCTTGTAGACTTCATTTTCTGAGTCAGCCGAAAAAAGTAAAGCAGTGTCGTCAGCGTAGGTAATGATAGTACCATGCTCTAGCTTTAGATTGCAAAGGTCATTTATGTAGATCAAAAACTATGTAGATAAATAATATAACTATGCATAGGTACTAACTTATCTATCTATTATTACACTAGAATAGGAACTTAGTGAGGTGTTATAAATATTTTTATTCTTATAACTAAGGTTATTTTTACAGTTTCCTTTTTATTCTCAAAATCGATGTAACTCTACAATGCCACTAGACCAACGGCGCGTTTGCTGATCATGAGGTCCTGGGTTCGATTCCCGGGTCAGGCAAAGTGTTATTGGGTTTTTCCATCAGGAATTTCTCAGTAGCAGCCACGGAGTCTGGATTTATGCCCGGTTGATGGCTATAGGCTCGCCCCCTATTAAATGGGACTTTAACATAACTGGCAAAATGTGGGTGTACTATTAGGTACGGCTTCAGCGAGCTGTCTGAAAGCCTTCCACCTGGGTATGCTTTGCCGTGGCCGACTTGGAAATCTCTGAATAGACTCCGAAGCCGGGTCGGCCGTAGCAAAGACAACCTCCTCAGATGGGGGTTCATGGACGGCTCAGATCTCTGCGGTGTGTCTCCACAGACAATGGCCCATCTTTCATCGTGCGCCGCATGCCCTGACACCTGCACACTTGACGATCTTATGACTGCATCAGCGAGCAGAGTTCGCATAGCTGAATTTTGGCCCAAACATATTTAAGGGTCCGTGCACCTAATTAACTCATTTTCAACATTTTTGATCACTGTTTGTGGGAAAGGCAAGAAGAATTTGAACCTTTTTTATTTTTATTACAAGAGTCAGGTTCTTATTCTTGTCGACTGTGGGAAGATTTTTTTTAAATAATGTATATATTAATGGCAATCACCCATATTCAAAACCCCTTTTCCGCAAAAGTAACGAGCGAGTGATGTTTGGGGTTCGCTGAACAAAGAACTACAAAATATTCCGAACATTAAAAAATATGAATAGTATCATTATATTATTAAGTATATTATTATATTTGCCATCGACACGCTAAGAAGAACATTAGGTACACCTCTGTCTAACCCTTCGGAGATTACAGACGTGATGTTATGTAGGTAAGAACCATTCAGGATGTTTCTGCTGTTACAATAATCTGGCTTAGTGTGTGGCCAACTGGCCGCGCCCATTATTTGCTTTCATTAGCAAATGCGAAACCAATTTGATTGGCTTGACTCAATTTAACGCACTTGAAACACTGTGCTGATGGTTGGATTGAATAGTAAGGGGATCGTGGAGGTGTTTAAAGTAAAAATCTTACATTCAAAACATGTACTTTTAAAAAAATAAACTTGTGAAAAAGTTCGAACTTTGACCCCCAACATCTCCGTAACTACAAGGTTCCCAGGTATGGTCTAGCTAGAACAAAAAAAAAACCCGGCCAAGTGCGAATCGGACTCGCGCACGAAGGGTTCCGTACCATTATGTATACAAAATAAGACAAAACGGCAAAAAAAACACGTTGGTCGTATGCGAGCCTCCATTAAATATTTATTTTATTCTGTTTTTAGTATTTGTTGTTGTAGCGGCAACAGAAATACATTGAAAATGTCGACTGTCTAGCTATCACGGTTCATGAGATACAGCCTGGTGACAGACAGACGGACGGACAGAAGAGTCTTAGTAATAGGGTCCAGTTTTTACCCTTTGGGTACGGAACCCTAAAACATGATCGCAATGACGGGGAGAACAAGTGCCTGTCGGCTTCGTTAAGGGTCCATTAACACCCTGTATGCTGCGACAATGAGGATAGGAGAACAATAGTTAGTTCTCAAGATTGGTCTCAATATAATTTCCTATCAATTTATATTGCTCATAGTACAGTTCTAAGTCTAGCTTTTCCAATACATTACTTAGTAGTAAACGGTGGGAATTGAATTGTTTATTACTCGTTTACAGTGGCCGCCATTTTGAATTTAAAATGGCCGTTATTATATGCTGCTTTTGGCGGGACAATGACTTTAAGATAATATTGCAGATGATTGGACTCAAAAATGTCGTTAAGCCTTTGGTCCCGGCTGTCATTTGTCTATCTTTGACAGTCGTTACAGGTAGTCAGTGGTCCAAAAAGTCTGACAACCAGTCTTACCAAGGGGTTTCGTATTATCCAGTACTAACTGGGTTGTGGAGTCGCTCCATGTAAAATACTGGTATTCAGCTGCATCCGGTTAGACTGGAAGCCGACCCCAACATGTTGGGAAAAGGCTAGGCAGATGATGATTGGCCTCAAAAATGTCAACAGATGTACGATCGTTGGCAAACCTAAAGAAGCATGTAAGGATCATTGCAGATGGCGTTCTGTTGTTTTGTAAAAAGGCGTTAGTTTATGTATGTTGACGCTAATATGACTTGAGTAGTCAGTTATCATCATTCCCCGTGCCCTTATCTTAATTCATTTGGGTTCGCCGCAGCATGTCTTCTTCTTCCATACTTCTGTAATGCACGTCATCTCAACCGTCACCTCCTAGCTGACTAGTCAGTATTCGGACTATTTTTGTTAAAGACATTAGTGTAAAGACGTTTATTCTGTCACGAAATAGACGAAATAATGGGTACATGCGCTTGCGCATTGGGCGTGTTTTAATACGCCACTTTTCCTACTTTATTCTGCTCCAGTGCAGAGACAGTACTAATTCTTCAGCTAATTGCCTTTCCCAGTAATCTCGCAGAAATAAAGCAATGTTGATACTAAATAGGCAAAATTGCTAGCAATAGATTTAAAGGCGTATGCCCGGGTTCAAAGTTGACGAGGGTCACATATACAGTCTAATTCGACACTCGTTTCGACACTCCTGACAGCAATCACGCAGCAATTTAAAAAGAGCAACATGTAATGTATGGAACCCCTTTCATTACAAAACAGTACCCAACTCCATCTTGACCCGACGATTGTATGACCCTGCGCCAGCCAAGTGGACCCAATTCCCGACATCCACACCACGTCCTCGTTCTTTGCCACGATTGGCCAGAGAATTAATGACAATATTGCGTACTTATTCGTTTGACCGTCTACGTACGAACCGTCAATTTAGCAATAGACGCTCACAGTCTTGACGTCCGCGCCCGCCGGCAGCCCGCGTTAATTTGATTTGAATTTCAAAAAAAATACGAACGGATTTCCGCTGCGCGTGATTTTAATTTAACAATATCGAGTTTTTTCATTTATTTATTTTCATAATGGTGGACTGATATGATATTTTTTAAAGACGGGGGCCGTCGTGGACGTAGATTGTATATGTGTTTCGCCAATATGGCTTTGTAATAGAAATTGTGACGAACTATTCGAACCCCCCTTTGAATGTTATTTTTTTTTCTGTGTTGTTAAGGACTCGATAAAAGGTGAGAATATGTGGATTGCTTGTGATTTTTTTACGTGTGACAGAGGTTTTATTTTCTTGGAGGTATTTCTTTTATGTACTGTCCTTTTAACAGGTTTAATTACCATAATATAATTGCTTTTCATACTAATTGGAAATTAATTTGATTTAATTCTCTAAAGACCTAGGTCGTTCTTCGTTTAATACTTAATCCATTCCCACTAAACTTCCTGTGAACTACAACTTAACTTTAGCTTATAATTAATATTACATTATAGTAAGTAAAAAATGGCCGCCCTGCGCAAACGCCTCTTCTTGAAAAATATTTGAAATAATCAATGACAGTTCCCGTTCGGCCGTTCATTGTCTCTGCCTTTGCAAACCCATTTTCCGATTGATATACAGGTTGTATTAAAGAAATCATTTTAGTACCTAAGTACCTAATAGTAATAGCTGAACTTCAGCAACTATCGGCACTTTTACTTTACTGACAAAATTGCCTGTATTTTCATCGACCGCTATCGTGATAAAAGTTGACAATAGGCGAGACGACAAAAAAAACCTAATTAGTCCGTCAGTTAGATTATCAAAAAATATTTGACCCGTGTTTTTTCTTTTGTTATGTAAACCAAAATTGACGAAGTTATGACGCTTTTAAAATTATCAACACGTCACGCCTAGGTATAATTTTTAACTAATTCTGACGTCACGAGCCCCCACTCCTGAGTTTTGATACCTTTTATCTTTTTTCAATATTCATTGATTTTCAAAAACAAAAAATACGTGTCCATTAATTTCCAATACTCTAACTGATGGACTAAATAGATTTGCAATTTTTTGATACTGTCGTCATGCCTATTAATTATCAATTCCCTTTGTCTTTAGATTTCCTATTTAACCTAGACGTCCTATTTGCCAACGAGTAACACCAAAATAAATAATCACACGACGTAGGTACTATTCTGTGCTACGTACAACATGTGATTTTAATCAAAACACAATTTTTTCGCAAGTTTCAATGAATTAACAATCAAAACAACTGAAACTTCTGAGAAGGCAATTAACTGAGCGTGCTGACAATTAAATAATAAGGTCCATTTGATGGGAAATCTCCATGACGTATTGTTCGGCCCTCAAGACTAAACTGGTGGAAATATTTCTGAGACATTTTTTTGTGATTTTTCTCCCTCAAAGAAAAGATGAATGGAGACAGGAGTAAAGGTTAGCATGGCGATTGACAGGGGAAAATGGAAGAAAACAAAAACATTGAAAATTAGTTTTGGAAGTCGGTGACTTTTTTTTTTATATATGTCGGCAATCGACTTCCAAAAGTAAAGTTATTTCACAATTGTTAGTTTTTTTTTTTGGAAGCCGGTTATTTTTTTTACAAAAGAGTTTTTGTTTTGCCCATTTTAGTTGTGGTATCACACACAAATTCTTGTCAAGTATAAATTTTAAATTGTAATTAGAAAATATAAGCACATCATTCACATAGACGAGAAAAATCATGTTATAGAGCATAACTCATAAAGTACATAAGCAAAATTAATACACGCGACACGTCGACGATAATATCGCCGACGACGACGTGGAGACGACCCCTAAGAGAGTGTATAGAAATACGTGCCACGACGATAATATCGCCGCGATTCTCGCTTCGCGGAGACGGACCCTAAGAGAGTGTATAGAAATTCGTGGCACTACGATAATATCGCCGCGATTCTTTCGCTCGTGGTGACGGCCTCTTAGAGAGTGTATGGAAATACGTGGCACTACGATAATATCGCCGCGATTCTCACTCGTGGAGACGGCCCCTAAGAGAGTGTATAGAAATACGTGGCACTACGATAATATCGCTGCGATTCTCTCGCTCGTGGAGACGGCCCCTAAGAGAGTATGGAAATACGTGGCACTACGATAATATCGCCGCGATTCTCGCTCGTGGAGACGGCCCGTAAGAGAGTGTATAGAAGGCACTACGATAATATCGCCGCAATTCTCGCTCGTGGAGACGCCCGCTAAGAGAGTGTATAGAAATACGTGGCACGACGATAATATCGCCGCGATTCTCGCTCGTGGAGACGGCCCCTAAGAGAGTATGGAAATACGTGGCACGACGATAATATCGCCGCGATTCTCGCTCGTGGAGACGGCCCCTTAGAGAGTGTATAGAAATACGTGGCACGACGATAATATCGCCGCGATTCTCGCTCATCGAGTCGGAGTTTTTAAGCCGCCCATGGGCCTCTGACTTGGCTTTACATGCCGTCGAGAAATATCTCTCAGGCATGCTGGTTTCTTACGAAGTTTTCCTTCACCGAAGCAAGTGATAATTATACAATACGCACATGAATTCGAAAAATCAGAGGTTGCGTGCCTTGGGTTCGAACTCGAGACCCATGACTTAGGTTTGAAACTTGACAGTTTTTTACTGAATGCATATGTAAGTGTAAACACTTATAACAATTTTTTTTATTTTTATTTTTTTATTTTTGTCTGTCGGTCTGTCTGTTTGTACCAGCTAATCTCCGAAACTGTTGGAGCCATATTGACGGGACTTTCAATGGCAGATAGCTAATGTTATAAGGAGTAATTTAGGCCACTTCTATTAAAGAAAAAAGATTAGGGTTCCGTGCAAAACAATTAAAACCTATGAAATTGTTAACAAAACCTAATTCAAATAAAGAAGTAATTTTCATAATAATATCACGCGGACTAAGCTCACGGGCAACAGTTATTAAATAAATAAATTCGTTGAATGTTGACAGTGTAGGATGCATCTTCTTTACGCATGAGACAAATGCACCAATTAGTAGAATCGAACCTTCGACCCTCCCAATAAATTAATTGTTCAGAGTTTCAATGGAACTGTCATTGACAATCTTCTACAATTGCGTTGTGCAGAAAAGGTGATTCAGTGTGCACAGGGTTTTTATGAGTACCTACTGATAATCACTGTTATTTCAAAAGCTTTTTCTGCGAAAATCGTCATTCGTTTCGAAGGAGCTCGTAGCTAAACAATAACAGTCGCTCGGGTCGATCTTTAGGGTAAAAGAAAAAGGAAAGGCTAAGTAAAATATACAAAACCGGCCAAGTGCGAGTTGGACTCGCGCACGCAGGGTTCCGTACCATTATCTATACAAAATTAGACAAAACGGCAAAAAAAAACACGTTTGTTGTATGGGAGCCCCCCTTAAATATTTATTTTATATTAATTACCTATTTATTTTTAAAGTGAATATACAACTAAATATTCTGTGAATATTTCAAGCGTCTACCCGTTGCCGTTATTAATATCGAGCTTAAAACGGCCCGTTATAGGAGCCCCCCTTAAATATTTATTTTATTCTGTTTTTAGTATTTGTTATAGCGGCAACCAAAATACATCACCTGTGAAAATTTCAACTGTCTAGCTATCACGGTTCATGAGATACAGCTTGGTGACAGACAGACGGACAGTGGAGTCTTAGTAATGGGGTTCCGTTTTTACCCTTTGGGTACGGAACCCTAAAACACTTTTTTGAAAGTCGGTTTTTTTTTTCTGGCTAAAATGATTTTTACTTGCAAAAAAGTGGTTTTTTTTTTTTGGAAGGCGGTTATTTTTTTTACAAAAACTTTTTTCAATGAAATTTCTACAGACAGCCGCCGTTCAATGTTTATAATATCTCAAATCTCTTTGGCTCCGCCATTTTCGCATCACGAGGCTCTCAATTGTCGCGCTCAAAGGCATAGCAAGTAGAATTGATGTCCAAGGCCTTCCCGCGTAAAACTAAGTGAATAATTTCGGTCTAGACTCGTATACCTTAGGACAGGTAGTCGTTATGGGGGAATGAGACAACAGGTGGAGTTATGAATATTGTGGGTAATGGTTAGTTTTGTGACGAATAAGGGTGAGGCCAAACGAACGTAATATGAGTTATGAGTCGCGTAATTTACGCCACATTTTCATACGAAAGCCTGGTTTGTGTCACGTGACGACGTAAAATGAGTCTAACTATGTATGAAACCCAGGTATGGTGTAGAACAAAAAAATGATCGCAATGACGAGGAGAACAAGTGCCTTTCGGCTTCGTTATGAGGTGATTTACACTCTTTATATTGTACGATATCTGGCCATGCTCGCCCCGCAAACAAGATCAGATCGTCACACCTTCGCCGCGGTCTACTTCGACGGCGAATTCCTCCATCAAACCGACTTTCGTAATAAAATAATAACAATACGTTCTTCTCTTAATTTCAGGAGCCGTAGTACACCGCCCCCCAGGCTTAACGCTACGAAGAATCGAGAGGTTCACAAGTTCTCCCCTCTACCACATGGAGCCGCCCGCGAATCCAGCACATCACACCCGAAGCCACTTCAGCACAAACTTCCCCGGCCTACCCCACATAGAATACCACCACACCAGCTCGAACAGAAACATGCCCATGAAAATAGAGAACGAACTACTCCAAAGTCACCGCCAAAGAGAAACGACTGGGATCAAAAAGTTATACAACTCATTCTTCGTTTTATTTTAACGTGTTAAATCATTCTGTATAAATCATTCATTCATTCTCATTCATCATTCAAAGACTTTAGTGTTGGCATGGCAAATTTGTGATGGAATTTTATCCAGAAGAAAAGGACTATAGTATGCATGATAGCCGGAAAGAAGATAGCTATACTTGGGAGTCTAGTAGTGTGAGGTTAGCTATGGTGGGGAGGGAAGAGGAACTTGGCATGTATTTGGAGGAGAGGGAGCGGGCGGGGAAGCGGAAGTGGCAGGGGGAGGGGAAAGAGCAGCGGAAGGTCCCGCCTAAGAAGATAATGGGTGAGTGTCTTTTTTGTGCTATTCTGGAGTCTTCTCTACCCTGCCTTGTGGTGCTCTTCCTAGGGATGGGCAAGTGAAAAAAATATATCGATATTTATCGTATCGACATTTTTAAAAAGTATCGTTAAGTGTCGATGACTATTGAGTGAAAAATAACGATATATCGTCAGTTTTCGTATGATTATTCATACATATTCCCAAAGCTATCAAAATTTGTAAAAAAAAGAATAGACATGAAGAAAACGGTATTTTTATTAATTTATTTATTTCAATCAACTTTAGAACAATTAAATAGAATTAAAAAATGATAAAATCAACATAACAATTTTAGTTTAGTAAAGGTGGAACTTTGACCTCCAATATCTCTTAACTTGAGAGGTATGATCTAGATTTCTAGAACAAAATCAAAATGTTTGCAATGACGTGGGAAGGGTCTTTTTACACCTATTATGAAAAAGATTACGATGGCGTTATGGTCGGCTTCAGAAGAGAATCGCTTTAGATTACTATTACCAAGTTAAGTCGTAAGCGCAACCACCAATTTGAGGCCTCCCAGGTAAGGGTTTTTACAAAACAACGTCGAATTTTGAACCATTAGACGTTAATAAGGTTCAAATTGGGATCAGCAAAATATTGTAGACAGCTTTAGTACCAACGCGTGATAATAGATGGAGCCACAAGTAATGATTAAGTTAGAAAATATGTACTATCGTGGACACACCCGCCCGCCTGATCACCACTAAGCTAATTTTTGCTTGCACTCGCAACATAGAGACGCTCTCTAGCCCCGCCCCGTTGACTTTGTATCAAAATCAAAATATTTTATTTCACATAGGCCTAGATGGGCACTTATAAAACGTCGAAAAAGGTGCACGGTTCGCGTTGGTCGTTTCCATGGAGAAGAACCGGCAAGAAACTCCATGGTTACTCTTTTCAAATCATTTGGTAATACAGTATTATTCTGTTATAGCATTAGTACATAAGTATGGGGGGACAGGCCCGACAATAGGTCGTTGCTTACAATACAAAAAGCGTAAAACAGACTTAACAAAAGTTAACAAGCATCTGGGAATTTACAAAGCCTACAATGTTCACTCATTCACAAATAATAGGTAAAAAAAAAGAATCTATTCAAAGGTAGGAAAATTTTGTAAATATTTTTTTTTTTGTAAATGAACAAAAAAAAATCAAGATTAAACAAGTGACACATATATTGTCATCAGTGCTGTAACTATTCTGAGCAAAAGATGTAAAAAATAAAAAATGATTTGAAAACTATTGTAAAAATCTGAATGGAAAGAAAAGAAAAGGTATAGAAATAATGGATGAAAGACAACGTTTGGCGAGCGCACTGACGACGCTCGCCAAACGAGACTTACTGTTATTTTGCGTGCCAAATTGACGCATTCCTAATAAGCCTAAACTTAATGGGGGCGTGGCTTGGCGCCACCGCGTGATTTAAGCGAAAAAAATTTAACTGATCAGGCGGAAAAGACCACGACTGTACCTAATCGTATTATAACGTTATTCTTGCATTCTACGACATAAATTCTACTTAAAAGTATACAACATTTCGGATTGATAAAATCTCCCCTCATCCATTCAGTAACTTGGCTGTGGAAACTGCCAGCTAAGCAGTCGTTGTAAAATACATCTGCCTCTGGCTAGACTGAAAAGTTCTCTAGTAATAAAGAAGCAGCTCTTCAAAGTTCGAGTGAATCGGTTTCGTCTAGACAAGCATGCTCCTCACTAGGCCGCGTTAATGCTTCACCTCAGGCGAGTTGCGCTTATTGAGCATAAAACTGGACTGAAAGTCGACCCCAACATGATTGGAAAAAGTCAAGGCAGAAGATCATAAAAGATGCCATGGATTAGTTACCAAAGAATCATAGAAGGTACTGTCGTTGTTAAGTATCAGATTATCCAATAAAAATGTTTAAATATGTTCTCTCAAAATATAACGTTACTGATATCAACTTCATTATTTAACGAGTAGCGACTTTTGTTGATACAAGTCTGCCAGTCGGAGATGAGTTTACCATAGATTATGTTTTTCGTAGATAGGACAGCGTGGTCTAGGAATTATGCCTACTTTACCTACACGTTCTTTGCGTGTCGATGGCAAATATATTTTTTTTGAAGTGTTTTTTAGCCCAATACCTTAAATTATAACGATAGACGATTTGATAAATAAGATTGTTTTGCAAGACTATATGTATAGAAGGTCAAATTAAGAATTATTTTGAAACTCCGCCAACGTTAGGTTAGGTCACGCATATGACGTATATCAAGGCATGATTAACGGAAAAACATATTGACATGTTTGGCGATCTGTGATTTGATTATTAAACGAAAGACACTCATTAAATTCCAGTCATGAATGATATTTTTTACGCAATAAGTATACTTATATTTTTGGCGCCAGAGCGTATAATCTTTCTGCAATCCACGTAGATATCAGTAAAAAATATGTGTTCTTAAAATTATTATCTTAATTAGCGATGATGACCCCTCTGACTTCTTGCCATTGATGTAATCTTATACCCCATGTCATTAAAATTACAATGACAGTTAATGTATTGTGATAGGAAATGGTCAAAGAGCATAATGACATAACTGACTACAGATACCGGCACGGTTCTTGAGCGCTTGGCGGAAGAGTGGGGATCGCTATGCGCATCGTACACTTATGACAAATAAAACGCCGTCGTGAGGTACGTGCAACAAGAGTAAAGAACAAATCCCGAGTGACGGCTATGACGCGATGCGCTACGGGCCAAACACTGCACTTTCCCCGCCCCCGCGCCTCACTTCATACCACCCAAAGGGACCCAATAACTCACTTTTGCGCAGGTGAAGGTCAGCGCTCAAGAATCGTGCCGATGATTGTACCTACCAAGAGAAACATGGTAGCCGTCACACCGCGAAGAATTGCTAACTTAGTGGCAGAAGGCAGGGCTTCTGACTCGCAGAACGGATGACTGATGGAGCTGAAACGTTCTGAAACGGCGACCACGCTGTAAGACACACCGTTGGAAGGTCTCCCACAAGGTGGATCGATGTCCTGGCTAAGGCCTCGGGAATCCACCGGAATCCTCTGGATGCGAGAAGAACAGGACCGGTTGACCAGGCAACGCTATGGGGAGTTCTGTGACCAGCAGTCGAAGTTTTTAGGGTGATGTGGTGATGATGATATTTGGTGAGCCTAATTGGTTAAAAGACCCTTAACGAAGCCGAAAGGCACTTGTTCAGCCCGTTATCGTCAATGCGATACTTTTTTTTCTGGACCGTACCTCCTAGTTACGGAGATTTTAAAGGTCAAAATTCCAACTTTTTCACAAGTTTCTTTTTTCAATGCATATTTTTTTTAATTAGCAAAGGTCTCCGCCGTTTCGTTCCAATTCTCTCGGTGTTTTGCCTTCTCTAGCCAATCAGTAAAGAACGAGTCTAAATCGCCGATTCTAAATGCATTTATCACCCCAAAACAAAAAGTCGTCTATCAGCCAAAATGTATGCACGCGTGTGTATATTATACACAATGCTTTGTTGACGGCTTCGCCAAGGGTTCGTTTACACCTTGTAAGGTCTTGGACAAGAGACATAAATTTTAAACACGATAGCCTCACAGAGTCGAACCCATTTTAGGCAAAATACTCTACCATCTTATAAAATTAATCTTTGGCCATTACTGATAATACACTAATGACGAGTTATGAATTGTAATACATATACAAAACAGTGGTTTACTACGCGTCGTGAACGACAAACGTGTCTGCTATTTTTTTGTTGCAATACTTAAAGTGCTGTGTTGTGAAAATCGCAAAAAGTTGGAAAGAACAGTGTGTTTTTAAAAACATTAATGGTGTGTGTAAAACTTGAATTGGAAAAGAAATTAATGGTATCTCAAGACGAAATAATAATTATTTTAGATAGGTTTCGTAGTAATAGTTTATTATTTCGCTACACTTTTTGTTTAAAAATAAAAAGTGAGCCGTCGCGGGACGCCTGGCAGATGTCAAACATCGAAATTATTTTATACAAGTAATATGCTTAAAAAAGTCAATATAAAAAATAAAAACAAAATGACTCGATTCACAAAAAGAAAATCCTTATGGAATTGAACTCGAAGTCTGAGTCAGAGATTGTAACTCAGCGCTCTGTGCCCCGAGACCAGCTGGCTTGTTGTTAAACGTGGCCAATATGTAGATCTTATGCTGCTTCAACAGGTCGGTAATGTTCGGAATTGTTCGGGCCGGGTTCAATCGCCACGAATTTTTCATTTGTTTTTTTGTTTACCCGCGCCTATAGATGTTTCACATCAAAAGTAACTATCTGCTTGGAATTTTGATATTTTAATGCGTATAACAGTCATGCAAAGAAATGGTCGGCATTCATCACTAGTCATCATCATCATTTCAGCCGAAAGACGTCCACTGCTGGACATAGGCCTCCCTCAAGTGACTATCACTGCATCGTTATAGATTTCGTCCCAACTGGGTACTTTGGTTTTTGCAACCCTCTTTTACGTATTTATTACTTGTTAGCCGTTGCCAAAGCGTTGCCGTTGCCGTAGCTTGTTGTTTAATTTGCCGTTCATTTTGAGTGTTGATGATTTAGTTGATATGCACTTATGCAGTCTTCACGCAGGGGTTCATCTTCGGTCCAATCCAACAGGGCTTGCAATGAACATTGATCGGCGGCTTCGGCATATATTCCATGTTAGACTTAACTAGTCTATTATGGCTACGTAGACTTGCTTTCACTAACAGCCATCATCAATTTCTTGCTCTTATCCCAATGGATCTGCGCAGAATGTCTTTTTTCATCTCTTCTTCAGCATGGCCACCCAATATTGTGTGTACTCTTCCAAATCTATGTTTTCCGGCCACTTTAATGAGATCGTCTGACCACCTAGTCGGTTGTCGACCGTGGTCTCCACTCCAGCACAATTTTCCCCCATCTTCCATCCCATCTACGGCACATATTGCCAGCGTACTTCCACTATCTTTTTGCTATCGCTTTTGCTATGTCTTCTTCCTTAATTATCTATTCGTCCTTATTTAATGTAAGCCCGACCTTTCTAGCCATATAGTCGTTCACACATTAATCTAATGCTTCTTTGGTTTCTCCCTGCTCTCCTATAGCCAGCCATAGACATCAACCATAAACAAATCTTTCCTTATGAAATTTTGTTCATTTCTCTGCATCACATCATTCATCTTCATTTACCCGCTTTAACTAAGTATTTTGTTTTGTCTACTTACTTTCCAAGTATTTCCGATTCCTCTTGTCGTTTTATCAGCAGTGAGCTAATTCATGTCTCATGTCTGTATGTAATTGAGGCCTGAGGATTTCAGGATTTAATTATTGTAAATGATAAATATGTTTCTCTAAATTGTTGATATATTCTCGAATCGTTATAATTTCCTAGTTGTTATCCGTAACCTCATAAACTTTATACCTCAACTTTTTATCTGTACAGACGTCTTGTTGCTATGTGAATGTTGCCATGCTACTTTGATGATAGTAAAATATAATCTTCTTTTTCGTTGGTCCCTCAATGCTGAGGATTGGAAAAACCTAGTGGGATTTTCAAGTCTTCTTCTATCTTCTTGATTATTCGTTAACTAGTGTTTTATTCAATTCATCATCATTAACCGTAATGAAAGCCATTGCATCGCGTAAATTTGTGATATGGGCTAAAGCTCCATGTAAAATACTGGTATTCATATACACCCGGTTAAACTGGAAGCCGACCCCAACATAGTTGAGAAAAGGCTAGGCAAATGATGTTGCGATGTTGTTGTGAGATTGTCTTGGGCCACCCTCTGTCGAACATAGGGCTCTTCTATTTTCTGACATGCTTCCTCGCTCTGTCTTGTTCATGTCTCTCCCTGGTTATTTTGAAGATCGTCTACAAATCTGGCTGTTAGTCTACCAACCCACCCAGCAACCTTCTCCTCCTGGCAACCACTTTTTTAGACCTCTGCTCCACCTGCCATCACCACGTCTTACCAAATATCCTGCCCACCTTCAAAAGCTAGTCCTCTAGAATTTCAAGTTATCAGCACACTTTGATTGAATGGTCTACTGATCTAATTAATCGCCCTTCTTTTTGTTCTCATAATAGCTGACTGAATTCAGTCAGTTCAGGATCAGGTTCCAGTTTAAGCAGATGCAGCTGATCTTCTGTTTATCACTGCGATCACTGAATTGTCTGCTAAAAAGGAGGAGGTCCTCAATTTGTCGAAATTTGTTTGTAATTTTGAGAAACCCATGATTGCTTTTAGGCCTTATTGTATATCGGGCTGGTGCCCATAACTCCACGTTTAAAATGCGTTTTGCACAAGGGTGGGAAAACTGATCTTTCCATCCACCACAGCTACCCAAGAAAGAACAGCAACGCCTTGGTGTTTCTAACGGTTTCTTTAGTAGTTTACAGGCATTAAGACGTAGGTTAATAAGTAGTTACTAGGTATTTCAAGTCATCACCAATTAGTGCAGTAATTGATTAGTTAATCACCTAAAAGGCTGTTATCATAACCTGTTGTCTGTTGTTATGTTTATTATCTTCGAAGTTTTTGTCTCGATTTTTATTGGTCTTTTTATACCTATACGTTTCTATATTTGTATTACGCTTTGCTCGAAAAAGTGATCTGATTGGTCTGATCAATCATACCAGATTTGTCAATTATAACGTCATTTTATGATTAGTTTACCAATCATATGGATACACGTCGTCGTCGTTTAGACGTATGTCTTCATGCGCAACAACACAAAAGGCCGTAAGGTTACTTTGACGTTTAGGTTCACTTATTTCTGTACAATATCGAATCTTGGTTTGTTACATTACAGGCGAATGCTCAGGTCAGGGAGTGCTTTTAGGGATCGCCAGTAGACTACACCAGTGTCCCATTTTTGTTACGTCATGGTTCATCTTCTGTCCGCCTTTTCCCAACGATCAGATCCCTCAGTCAAACCCGCTTCCAACTTTAGTTACTACACTCTTCATCTGAGTCGTATTACTATAGCACCTTGAGCATAGCTATCTGGGTCTAGTTCTCGATGAGTGGGTTCGTTCCCAAGGAACAAAGTCTTATTTGGTTCTTTCATTAGGAAACTGTCTAGACGTGACTCTGAATTTTGGTCACCTAGCTAATACATTCGGAACTCAATCTCTTTAAATGGGTCTCATAACTTAAGGGAGAAGTGCTCTGTCAACCCGCGAAATTAAATTTGCATGTGTGGTTGCCAAAAACGTAAGAAAATTTAAATTTCGCGGGTTACTCCGCCAGAGTAGCCGTAACAATAGAAGAAAAATTGAATTTGGCGGGCTTCCTTGGCGCATCCTCCTTAACTGGCGAGTTTGTGCTATAGAACTCTGTGTCTTGCGATTTAGGTTATCATAAGCATAATCAGCCGATAATATGGGAACATTAACTGCTGGGACACACGGCCTCCTCTAGAGAGGGAATGGGCTATAATCCACCAAGCAGGCCCAGTGCGGGTTGGTAGATGTCACATGCCTTCGAATTTTTGGTTCTAGGACATGCCGGTTTCCACACGATGTTTTCCTTCACCGTTTTGTTAGCTGTGGTGATGAAAATTACACAAATTAATGTGTAATTTTTGCACGGTTGGTTTTTTCGAACGCCACCACTGGGCCTCCGCTGCTTTAGGATAGATTCTTTTATATTTTAACAGCTCTCAAAAACCAAATATCCTCATCAATAAGAAGATAGGAAATCTTATTATATTCGAACTCTGACCTCGCGCGTGTCCGCCTGTTAGTACTAAAACTGTTAGTAATAACGATCTGATACCAGGTGACCCCACGGCCTTAGACCGGCCATACTGGATGCGGAGAGATTTTATACATTATAGGTTAATGTTGATAAGGTCTGTAATGGACATGTTTTTATTTGCTTGTGTTTAGCTGTCATGCGAGTGTTCCCTGAAGGATCTTTAGTACAGCTAGCTTATTTGGTCTTTAATTGTAACTAAAGCAGCCCCAGGAGTATGTCCCACCCGGCCTGCCTTGTCTTACTAGCTTCTGCCAGTGGATTCGCCCGCGTGAAGTTTGATAATTGTCCCATGGGATCTTACTACCGGGAAAAGAAATATCCTATGTGGTATATCCAGGTTATAAACTATCTATTTGCAAAATTTCATCCAAATCCGGTCAGTAATTTTTGCGTGAAATAGTAACAAACATACATACTCACAAACTTTCGCATTTATAATATTAAGTGCGATTCTTCTTAGCGTGTCAATGGCAATATAAATTGTGTCGGTCCAGAACTGAGCTACTAGTTTGGCGGCTTCTGTAGCGTCCATCAGTTCCTGTAATGAATAAACAACAGGACACGCAGGACACGATATAAAGTGCCCCAGCGTTTGTGGAACAGCACCATATTTACACTCCAGGACAAAGTTATTAATGAATCTCCACCTGAGCAAATTTTCCTTGCCGCGGCCAACCTGGGTCCGGAGTCTTTTTAAAGGCTTCCAGGTCAGTCATGGCAATTCATCAACTCACTTTGAATGTTGGCGACATATGTGAAAAGCGTTCAATCAACTGAACACCCAAGAAGACCGCTGCAAGCGCACAATCTAGCGAAATGGGGGACTTGATTGATACCCAATGCGGAGCTCTTGGCCTTACCATGTCCCATAATGTTGAAGTGTCCTAACACCTGCCCTTCTCTTTGAAAAGAAAGACAGAATTGGGAGGGGATCGTGGCGTGGCTTATAAATACCAGCTGCACAGGTCGTTGTTCAGGTTAAAACGCTTGCTAAAGTTGGTGACATCCAGTCTTTCCAAAGAGTATCGTACTACACGATAACTAGGTTGTGAAGGTCACATAAACGGTCATCATCGTCATTCTCCTGCCCTTATTCCAATTCATTTGGGGTCGCGCGGCATGTCTTCTTCTTCCATACTTCTCTATTACTCGTCATCTCAGCAGTCACCTCCTTTCTTGCCATATCATCCTTTACACAGTCGATCCATCGTTTCTTTGGTGTTCCTCTAATCTTATAGCCATCTACATTCATACTCAACATTTTCTTCAATGCTCCGCACCACAATCTGCCTAGCCTTTTCCCAACTACGTTGGGGTCGGCTCCCAGTCTAATTGGATGCAGCTGAACACCAGTATTTTACATAGAGCGACTGCCTGTCTGACCTCCACAACGCAGTTAGTACTGTGTAATACTATATCCCTTGGTAAGACTGGTCGTCAGACATTTTGGGCCACTGACTACCTGTAACGACTGTCAAAGATCTACAAATGACAGCCGGGACCAACAGCTTGACGTGCTTTCCTAGGCAACGGCGGAAACTCAGTATGTAAGGGTGGTCACCCATCCACCGACCAACTTAGACAAGCACGGCTTTACCTAAAGATCGACCCGAGCGGCTGTTATTATTTAGCCACGAGCTTCTCCACGAGGTCACATAGACAGTCGCTCTATGTAAAATACTTGTATTCAACTGCATCCGGTTAAACTGGAATCCGACCTCAACAGAGCAGTGCAAAAGGCTTCGCAGATACTGATGAGCATTAAGATTCTGCCCAAGTGGCAAGTTTTTTTCAATAACGCGATGCCATGGGTTAGTTGTGTTTGGTTAAACGTATCTGCGAGCGTCAATTTGCCATCGAACAATATGAGTGCTATTTTAAACATCATAGGATAGTGCTAATATCCGTGACGTACGCTGCTATGACAATGTGACAATTTGTACAATAATAAAATGAACAAATATTTGCGGCTTTTGTTGTTCTTATTTGGTTTGAGTGGCTCTAGTCTTTATTGCTATCGTCTGGTTTATATTGTGTTATAAGCCGTGCACCATGGCATCATATCGGTAAAATAACGAACTTCTATGGGTATCTCCTTCTTGCTTCGTTATCCTCAATGTTGAGGGTCGTGACCTCCCTTCTGCATCACCTTCTCTCGGATGATCTTTCTCCATCTATTTCTGTCTCTTGCTGTGTGAAGGGCGCTGTGAACTGTGACTCCATAGGTACATTCATCCCTTATTTAAGGAACGAATTTCTAAAGGTTTTCTTCGTTAGGTATATTAAGGAACTCTTTTGCAAAATTTCGTGCTTCGAGATCCAGCTGTTTACTCTTGTACGTTGTCTCACAGTCGAAGATTGAATTTAAGGTTTTAAGTAACTAGCTGTTGGTCGATTGTCAGGTTAAGCCAAGCTTGCTTAGCTCGGTCTGGTGATGGGTGACCACCCATTACGTACCGAATTTCCACTGTGCCTCGGAAAACACGTTAAGCCGTTGCTTCCGGCTGTCTCTGTCATTTGTAGATCGCCAGTCGTTACAGGTAGATAGTGGCTCGAAAGTCTGACAACCAGTCTTACCAAGGAGTGTCGTATTACCTAGGTTCTGGAGAGGTAGTCGCTCCATGTAAAGCACTGGTATTCAGCTGCATCCGGTTAGACTGGAAGTCGACCCCAACATAGTTGGGAAAAGACTTGGATGAAAATTAACTTGAAGATGGTAAGTTAAAGTTATGCTTATCTAGCTTGTTAATGTCGTAGTCGTCTGCCGAGCGTGGGTTCTGGGTTCGATTCTCATGTGGGGTTATTGGGTTTTTCGATCCGGCTTCTTAGCGTCTCTTAGTTGATACCGTTTTAGGGCAAGTTGCATAAGGATCTTTTGACGCTTAAATGGTATTTCATAATCGCCAATTTATGAATCGATCTTTTCCTAAGAATTCCATTCTTATTTAAGAGTTTTCGTACACAATTCGTATTATTATATCACGTTCAATTATCGCGTGTGACGTAACATCTAAATAAATATGCTTCATTATTTGTATAATTTCGTATCTGTCGCATTTGTTATGTCTTGTTCGCGTTCCATGAAAGTGTTATTGCATTTTCAACACTCGGCTCAGCGTAGAGAATAGAAATTTCAACAGTGCTAGAATATTTAGGCGTAAGTTTAATTGTCAGCTTTTAATTGCGTGGGCCTATAAAATGGTGTTATCTTCTTGACTTTGCTAGCACTGCTAAATATTCCGTTATGAAAAAACTTGTATCTTTCCAATGTTTTCTGCCGTCTAGTCCTTTCACAGTTAAGTTAACCTTTGATTTTGTATCACTGTCATCAGTAACGATCTCTATTTTTAATTTTGTAAAGTTGAGGTTGCATTTATGTTGCTTCTAAAGACCAGTCTGTCAATCTGCTAAGTGATCTTTATTATCGTTGCAATAGGGTTGCTGTCTGTTTGTTTCTTGCAGAGATAATACCTATAACGGCGAAATTACTTTGAAGGTACTTGCAAAGGTACTGGCTCCTAGATACGCCACTCTTTCAATCATGTTTTGGGAATGACTTATCATCATTCTCCAAATCTTATCCCAATTTATTTGGGGTCGGCGCAGCATGTCTTCTTCTTCCATACTCGTCATCTCATCAGACACCTACTTTCTAGCCATATCATCCTTCACACAGTCCATCTTTCGTTTCTGTGGTCTAACACTGAATTTTGACGTTTAGATGGAAGCCTATCTTGCTTCTCCCAAAGGAACCTAAGTACCAAATTAATCAAAAATCTTGTTTAAGACCAGAGTTCTTATTCTATTATCATTTGAAACGCCATTTCCTTGATTCTATGAAGTCATTTCATTCCTCTTGCACGTTTACAAATGTGCAATTCTGCAAGAGTATCACGCGTAGACCTTACATTATAATCGGCACGTATTATCGCACATTATATTATATAAATTTGTTTATAAACTCAAACTTATAGCAGCTAATTGATCTCAGGTCATTTCGTAATCAATTCTTAAGACAGTAACATCTAACAAAAAGTGTAGTGAATATACAGTATTATTTTATTGGACTTAATACAAGGTTAAATTAAATTGCCAGCGAAACATTGCTGAGACCTCTCGAGTCGTCTCGTTCGATATCTAAACACAATAAAATAAAATGAAAAAAATAATATTTTTGTAACACGTCAGTTTTTTGGTTGATTTGCGTTTAAATATCAATATCCATCAAGGCTGACGAGTTTCACTAGGTAATTTTATTTATGCTTGTATAAAGCACAGTGTTCACTTACAACTTTAAAAGTATATTTGTGCTTATGTACAAAATACGACTTGTAAGTAATATAACCAAATTTTAACAAATATAATTTTATGTACAGCGGTGGTCGTTGACGGGCTACTAAAATTATTGTAAAAGAGAACTACTTATCAATAGCCTTAAAATGTTGCCAAGTATGAATCCCGACCAAAAGTTTAACAAGTGAAGTGAAAACAGAACAATAAATAAAAAAGTGAAGTGCTATAAAATTTTCTTCAATAAAATGACACTCGAACATTTTCGAAGCGCCACAAAATATCATAGAAATATTATAGTCAGCCAATCGAGCACATGGACGTTTAAATGTGTGTTTTGTAACTGGTACTTCTGACAGTGACACAGAAAAACAAATTCCGGCTGTGATATTCCATCAAAAATTCACGTGAAAGTACATCCTACACTACCGCCCTCTGTTATTCGAAATGACAAACTGATTCATTGAAAACAACACCATCTATTAGTGTTACCCCAAAACTTTGGAGAGTGAAACTCATTGAGGTGCCATCTAGCGGGAAGTTGCTGAACTGCTAGTGGCGCCATCTCTTGGTGTGAGACGTCAAGCTGTCGGCCATGGTTGAAGATACGACGCCGCAGCAGGACCGGGTTTCCGCTGCTGCGGTACTGCAGTTTGCTGCAAGAGAAGCGAGGGAGGGGAGGAGATTCACGGAGTTTGGAGCTCATGCGTTTGCCAGCATCACTTACAATGCATACGGTACTTTTTTCTTACTTTCTACTTCTAAACAGCTCGCTGCTCATCATAATCATACTGCGGAAAGACGTCCACTGGCTAACGGTTTACAGCTTGTCACAACAACTGGTATTGTGCTTCCAGCACCCTTACATCTTAACCTTTCTTAATAAGTATTAGCTATTGGATCTATCTTTGTTTGTTCTACTTGTACCAGATCTGCTCACTTCTTCATAACCTCTTGTCTTGAATTCCGTGTTTACCTATATTTTGTCACTGGGAACAACCAACAATTTTTTTTGGCATCCAACTATAATTATGATGCAATCTTTTATAAAATACGATCATATTTAAATAGGTATATTTTAACAAAAAAATATGATAATATGATCTTAAGTTAAATTACGGTCTCACTATGGTGTAGTCACTTTTTGGTGAAAAGAGGCGAAGATCACACCAATGTTCTTTTCATTCCGTTCGGCAGAATAAAATATACTGAACAACGACTTCAAAATAAAAATAAAAAATAAAAACAAATTAAAGGTCTAGTGAAAATTGCTGAAATTATTTTACATGGCAGAAAAAATGATCATTTCTATTTCGACTACTGCCTGCTGGCTATATTCTTGTCTTTTTGGCGCATGAGAATATTCTACTCCAGTTTTGATATTTGTATCATATTATTTTGCCAGATGGTCCCAATTAAACACTTAAATATAATATTTTGAAGAAATAAGTCGTAATAATAAGAGCTCTTAACTCTTTTCATTCGTTAACACTGTAATTGATGTCCATTAACCTATTTAATATAATCATTTTGATGGCTCTAAAAGTTCAACGATCGAATGTAGGTTTAAATGTTCACAAGACACATTTACATGTTCTCAAATGGCACTTTTAGTGGCAGAATGGTACTTATCTGTAGTTTATATAATTGTGACTCGGCACCGGTGCTTACAGAGATAGTGTCTGTAGGAATGTTTCGTTATCACAAGTAGGTACCAGGTCAGATATCACAAAAATATTCTGAGCTATGAAATCATCTTGTTTTTTTGCATCTTACTTGTTTTGTAAATGGTGATAATTTGGAAGTTTGCTACCCAATTCCAAGCCGACTTCGGGCCGATTCTATGGTTTTCAAGGGCTTTCAGGATTACTATATGCTGGACTTCTTAGAAAACGTTATGGGAGAATGTGACCACGGCTTAGAACAACGATCGATAAAGCTTTTATTTCCGGGGCGTCGGGTTATACCAGAAAACGTTATGGGAGAATGTGACCACGGCTTAGAACAACGATCGATAAAGCTTTTATTTCCGGGGCGTCGGGTTATACCTTGTAAGGACTGGCGATTAACGTACTTGTTAACATATTAATACTTTTTTTTCCATTAAGGTACCAAAGTCCCTTGCGAACCAAGAAACATTTTGAAATAATTTAAGTTCTTGTTGAAGTTCGGTGAGTTCCTTAAATTCTGCGTTGAGATCACGCGATTACTCACATAATCTTGTTTGGACACGGACAGGTTCACTAAAATCTGAGTATTTCTTTCCTCAGACGACCACCTCAGACACTAGTCTGCTTAGTCCTCACCATGATCTGACCAAGACTATATTTGGACTGTATAGAAGAAACTGTGACCTTTGGGTTAATTTCTATGGTACTACTTAGAGTAAACGGATTAGAAATACTGACGTCATCAGGTATTTTAATTTTTTTTTTAATGTGGAAAAGTGTTTGTAGAAACCAATTTATAGAATAAACATATTTTATCATAAGGCTTTATGTCAGTCTCACATTTTTGACTTATTCGTATTCATTGTCGCTGAGATAGTATGTCACTTTACGTAGGCCCTTGAGTCTATAATAGTAAAATTCCTTGTGACAAGCCTCATTCCAAGTTCTAGCCTACATTAAAATATCAATAAAGCCATTCAAACATACGTTAAACAATCCAGCACTCTTGCCATCTTATCAGCTACACTTTGACCGAGTCGGAGTACTGAACTAGTTGTAACTACTTCGGGTATCTGTCTGTTTGAAATGAATTAATTTAGTTCGATTTGAAGAATGATTTTTTTGGTGGTGTTGCGTTGTTACGTAAGGTCTTGTCTTGGGAGTTTATTGGGGGTGGCAAGAACATTTAACTCCGTTTTTTTTTATTGGTGGTAAGATCTACTGGTTACTAACTTCAATGCCAAGTGTAAGTAAATATACTATCGGAAAACTTGTGTCAATCAGTTCTTGAAACTCGTTGTAAACATTCAAAACGCTATGAAAGCGATTCCCACTTGTTTTTGCCTTCTGGTCCACGGTAAAGTAATAGAAATAGTTGCCACGAAAACAATTTAGGATTAACTTTGCTTTGCAATCCATCAACTGTAGTGTAATCTAGTAGGTCTGTACAAGAAGCATATATTAAGTTATGGAATCAATCGTTAATTTGCAGTAAACCATGACATCTTGTCGAATCGATGACTCCAATTTTGTCCGACCTGCATAGCTATTCACAACGCTTTGATTCGATTTTCGATTCAAAGTCTATCTCGTTCGATTTCGTAATGTCAAAAAAAGATAGACATACGACTTTCCGAATCGAAAATCGAATCGAAGCGTTCTGAATAAGGGGCCTGGACTCACTCGCATTCAAGTCCTGGAGCGTGCAATTACTTGTGCACGATGGGTAGGAGAGAAGATGTGGCATATCCTGTGTTGGCGCTCCACACTTGCATTGTCTGAGATGGGTCGATTATACCCCATCTAGTCAAATTGGTTCGGCAGCGGCCAACCTGAGCACACAGTTTGTACAAAGATTTCCGTATCGGCCACTGCAGTGCGTGACCAGAATGTACTTTTTCTGCCGGTTCGATGGAGATGTTCGTTTCTCTTAAAAGTTATGAAAAATGTTTGATGTTAATTTTTCTATAATGATCCAGATTTGGATGCAGGATGTAGCACAGCTCTGCCGCCCGCAAAGTATGCACATGCGGGAAATACAATCATTAGCATGCCATGCACCCAAACCGATTTTAGTGTATCGGTAAAAATATTTTAGATATCTATACATATAATAAAATCGTTGAGACCAAAAAATCTGTTCATTGAAGATTTAAAAAAAAAAACCAGCCAGGGTGACTTAAAATAAGTAACTGAAGATATTAAAACCATTTTAAAAAATTTTGTTTGTTTGTTTGTTTGTTTGTTTGACCGCGCATCACGTAAAACTACTGAACCGATATTGTTGAAATGTTCACAAATCTATTTAAATACATTCAGAATAACATATAGGCTATAGAAATTTTGGATTTTTTTGGAAAAAGGGGGTGAAATGGGGGGGTAAAGTTTGTATGAAAAAAAAAATTTAGATTGTTCTAGAATCATGAAATTTAGAATAAATACTTATTAATAAAAATAAAGAAATACCTGTTTCAGCAATTTTTTAAAATCTCATCCAGAGACGCAAAAAAGAGGGTTTTGTGTTTAAAATTAATAAACTTCAAACACCTGTACAATCAAATCCAATGAAGTGTAACCTTTTAAAGTTGCTACATATACTTCGTATCTAATACAGGTAAATATAATTTCTCAATTTTCTTGAAATTTGATTTTTGACGTGAATACGCACAAAATAGAGGAACTCAAGAAAATCAGCTTTCTCCGGTATAAGTAGTTTTGAATAAATTGAAATCCATTTTTCGCAATAAGGATACATGCATATTTTTTTTTGTTTTTAATTTCAATACGGAACGTAAAAATACTACAAAAATAATGTCAAAAAGTGGAAACAAGACCAAAATCGGCCAAACAACACAAAAGTTAAAACCAATAAAACTTTTTTTTCTATCTCTTTTTAGATAAACGGAATTAAGTATGGATTTCGTACGTCGATATGTCGAATGACGTTATGAAAAGTATCGGATCTCTCTGTCTAATCAGCAGTTTCAAATGCTTATAACTTAGTATTTTTTATAAATATTTAAAAAAATAATTTCACTTTGCTATTTCTGACGTTAATACGCTTTGTTTAGAGTGATAAAAAAAAACATGCATATGCCCTATTAGCGTGCAGGTCTTACCCGTACCACTTTGTTATTTGCCAATTAAACCCAAAATTCTGTCTTCCAAAGATAACAAACGTTCAGTAAGAGTAAACAAGAACTATCGGAGGTCAAGAAGTCAACTAAATCGAACTAACTCATTCTGGATACGAGGGCGTTTCATCAAGCTCACACGTACACTTGTTATTGCTAGTGATTTGTTTTATTTCACTGATATTGAGGGGACTTAATGGAGGGTTTTTTTATACTATGGCTTTGTTTGTTACGGAGAATCACTGACTCGTAAGAGACAGGCACATACACGATACACCTAGTTTAGGAGTCAGATCAGAGAATTAAAATCATTGTGACCTATAGTACGCGCGAGCTCCGAGGAATCGGTGTCTTGTTTAAATCATCGGTGGTTTTATTTCAAGTACATAAAACCTTTTTTTTTTTTTAGGTTGGGAAATTATCAAATGACTCCTCTTGCTCTGGGCGGAGCAGGAGGGAGTGTCAGACTTTTACTGACTAAAACCCATCCATGTTCCTTCATCGCCCTGTGTGTTCCGGGGCCACGGTATCTCTTTCGAATAGTCCCGCAGCCCAAGTAAATAAAACCCTCATAGAATGATTTTATAATTTAGTTCGCGCGGAGTACTAAAATATGAAATCATTCTATGAAGGTTTTATGTACTTGTAATAAAACCACCGATGATTTAAACAAGCCAACGATTCCTCGGAGCTCGCGTGCGGCCTATAGCTATAAGCCTTACATGCTCTTAGTCTTTGGTACTTGCATTGTAATGGCTTTTGGTGAAATAATGAATTTATTTATTTTATTGCTAAATGATTTTGGTTTCAGTAAATTGGTTAAAAAAAACACTGTGTGCCTTCTATACGACTTTTGTGAGAATCAAACTCAGCTTATAATCAAACGTTTCCCTCGACTGAATAGTTTTCATTCGGAAGAAATATTCACTCGGTTTGTTTTTGTTAAATTAAACATTAAAACGATAATGAGATGAAATTTTAATTGCTCATTTCTCTGAATTTTACGGGTCATTCAGAGCGTGATTAAAATATAAAATGTCTGAATTCAACACTGTTGAATCGGTTCACCTAAGAAATTATTTTTTGCTCTTTAGTCATATTGTTTCAAAAGTTTCTAAATATAATACCTACTATCCAACATAATAATCATCGTCTTTATTTTATTAGTTAAGTAATTACTTATGGCTTCGTCTGTAATCTAGGGCAAGATAATAAAAACGAATTTATTCGCATTTGTACAATTTATAGATTAACGAACAGACTATTCATCGCAATTCCTATCTGCACTTCAATGGACATTCCCCAGCAAACAAGAGAACTGGATTCGGCATTGACATATGCTATAGTAACAATCACATTCGCCAAATTGTGTGCCGAAACACAGACTCCAAAAAAAACTACAAGCTCTATCAAAAACCGTTCTTTATAAAGAGTAAATAAAGTTTATTTTGTCTTCCCTCAGCTGCCTTGAGCGACATGGGTGGCAGCGGCACCAGCTCCTCGTCATCCCACATGTCTCCCGGCTGGCAGGTCAACGACCTCGACCTGGATTTGCCCGGCGAGCTGTCTATGAAGTGAGTATCACTAAAACTTGCAAATAATTTTGAGTACAGCTCCATCTATTATAAAAAAAAAACTTTTAGAAGAAAGAAATAAAAATCTTTAATTTGCATAAAAGCAGTAGGGGGTCAGAAAATGTATAAAATTTACCACAACGAGCAGTGTTGTTTATAATTTTATTATCAAATACGTCAAACAACAAATAGTTTGTCTTATTCCCTGCTAAAGCGCTGTTGCTGTCACTTTTAGTGGGGTCAGTTCATGCAAGTTTTTAAAGTAGTACTGCAGAATTGCATTTATTTTTGCTGCCAATTAGTATTGATGTGTAATTTAACTATGTTAAAGCATAAACTAGTTGTTCTTATTTTAGCATATTTGCATTATTTTTCAATGGACATTTACATAAGGCAGACCATTGGTCAGTTTCATCATTTACCCAGAAAAAGCACCTTTGTGATGAAGTTAATATACAGATATTTTAATACAGCGCCATCTCTTATCGAACCCTCAAAAAACTCACCGCGTAGTACTTTTTCTCACCGTAGCGAGGCGCTGCTGTCGCTGCCATCATTGGCTGTGTTCAAGCAGGAGGCGCTTTCGCCCAATGGTGGAGGCGCCGTCCTCTCCCCGCCGCGGCGGGCGTGGCCTCCGCGAAGACCTGATGAAAGACAGGTAACCAAACGGATAAAATATCCAGGATTTAATTTGAATCATTGGCATCTTCCAAATACATAGATGTAAGTACTAATCCATATGAACATATTTGACCCAAGTTCAAGTCTAGCAATTTGACTAGAAACGTTACTTGTTTTGAAATTTGAATTACAACCGTTATTATTTGTCAATTGTATGCATCAACAATAACAAGACAGATTCAAGTAAACTGAAATAACGGAAATGTCAATAATTCAATTACACCCTGAATTCGTGTTTTATTCTTTTGTAGCTTGCCTTGCGTTTGTCCGTTTTCATCTCCAAAGATTTTCCACAACGTCCATAACCCTCATGCTTTTATTTGCATAAGTATCTGGCTTCTATACATTTGTGTACTTCTTTTTCGTTTTTGATGAAGGGACTACTAAGGGATTCTTTTGTGTTACGAATCTTGGATATCTTTAGCTTAGTCATGTAATTTTGTCTTCTTCTCTTTGTTATAAAAGCATACTTCTTTTAGCGTACATCACGCACTTACTGTAAGGTAAGTGGCAAAGATCAAACCGTCTGCAACACGCTCTCTCGCTTCTATACATCCGAAGAAGAATGTTGATGTCTACCTCCAACGAAAAAAAAACACAAACATACTAAAAAAATGTGTTTGACAATGAATAACACGTTTTATTTGCACGTAATGTGCGCTGCATTGACTGCGTTGCACGAGATTAGTAACGAAACAAATATGTTGAAGGTACTCCTCCAACATACTTGAAGTATGTCTACCTTCAAGTATGTTGGAGGTGTAAAGTACCTTCACAACGCAGTCATGCTGCGTACATTTCGTGCAAACAAAACGTATTATTCTTCGTTCAGCACATTTTTTTCGTTTTTCATCTTCATACAAATAAATATTTTATAATTTCCCTGACCTAATGCAATAGGGTAGATGACAAAAATAATATAATAAGCCCGTCATATAGATTTCCAAAAAATGTCGATCACATTTTTTTTTTCGCGTAAACAAAAAATGAAGACGATACAGTGCGTCGAAAACTCGTGTGACGTCACATTTAAGTACATTTTTTACTCAAATGTGACGAACCAACACTCATGATCTTTAACACGTTTTATCTTCGTCATTTTTTGTTAATTTGTCCAATATTTTTCGATAATCTAACTGACTGAAAAAATCCAATATTTTTCGATAATCTAACTGACGGAATAAACAGAATCATATTTTTTTAAATCAGTCATCATCCCTATTGCACCTACCACAGTTTGTTTCTGCATCACCCAAAAGTTGACTGGTATAGAATGCCATTGGCATTAAGACTGCCTCTGTACATTATGTGTTAAAGTATTAAATAAATAAATAAGTGCCCACTTATTCACGCAAAAGAAGTCTTCGCTTACATCCGTCCATAAGTCTTCCATCAGCAAAATTATTTCATTTCTCATATACTTTTCGTGCAAATTGTATTCTTTTTTCGACCTAGTTGTATGAATTTGACATCTCATCGCGTACACTTATGTGTATCATAATCCCGACTATTGATAGACCATGGTTTTCTTTCTAATTCTCAGATCAGCGCGGAATATACAGAGATACAGCCGGGACAACCTGTTACTGACAGGGATTTCAAGAATTTATGGGAGGTGGATATTTTATCTTCTTCAAGATGTCTTGTCTTTTTGCTAGAACTTAACCAAGATCTGTTCAGCCCGTCTATCGTTTCTCCTCTTATCTTGCCCCAAAATATAAATTCTACCTTTTTTTAATTCACTTTTATATTATGCCTGCCACGGCTTCCACGCTCGTCTAATTTATATTTCTTAAATCATTTTCTAATTTCATTTTAGACGCCGTCTATGATAATATTAAAGTTCCTTATATCTACTTGCATTATTGCCTTATTAGACAGTAATAGATCTTCTCTTATTATTTTCTTCGTTAATTATTTTTCACTATAATGTGCATTTTTATACAAAAATGTACAGCAACGAACCGTCTTGTCATGCTTATTTGACATTATTTTTCCATTCACTTGCGTTATCATGAATGTTTACATTCGCTGATATTACGGCTAAGAGAATATAACTAATTAACCGCATGTTTTAAAAAAAATATGTTTACAGAATTTAAGTTTAATATGTAATTTGATGATTAAATGTTAAAAACTGCAAAAGATTAGATCACTATTGGAAGTTGACACCTTTTAAGGGATAAATGTTTTTTTGTCTGAGTTCAGAGTACTCAACAAACGATATTAAACTTCAATATTACTGACTCAATGTGAAGAAACCAAATCCAAGCTGATCTGAGAATGAATTAAATAATTCTAATTATTTTAATTAGAAACATCACAAATTAACTAAAGTAGTTAGCATAAAGCATCTGATGTTTCTACTTAGGGGTCATCCTTTAATCACTTAAGGTTCAAACGGGGGAGGGAATTAGAAAAAAAACACGGTTAATCACAATGTGGGACAATCACGTGTATTTTTTTCATACGTCAAAAAAAATTGTAACGTGTGACGTGTCAGATATTTTTTACCAATATCGGATTGAACTGAATTGTGTAACCACGTAAAAATCCGAGCGACGTTGTGTCTAAAAAAAAAATTATGTAAGTAATATGTATTTATAAATTTTACAAAAAAAAAATACTTGAACTTTCTGATCTTTTGAATACTAAAAAATACACGAGATGCTGGGACCCCGGGTAGGAGGGATGGCCTAAAACCTCACGATGTATCATCAAGTGAGAGGGAGCGGTATAAAAGTGGCCTATAAACACTCGCGTGATTAAAGTATGGCCCCTTACCTACATTTCTTAATTTCTAATTTATTTTTATAAAAACGCCATTGTGCTCTTGCCTATTAAAGGTACTATTCCCAAGGCGACTGCAACCGCAATTACAGAGCGCTGTGACACAACCGGTTTCTATGTAACTGAAAACGGCAGCCGGCGGCAATGTCGCCATATACGGATTTGCCGCTGCGGTATTGTACTATCGAGGACACTCCTGCCTGATCACCACTAAACTTATTTTTGCTTGCACTTAAAACATAGAAACGCTCTCTATCCCCGCCCCGTTGACTTTATAATAAATAATTAATGAAAAAAAAATACCGATCGGCAACACATGCCAAACGAGAGTTATTGTTATTTTGCGCGCCAAAGTTGACGCTTTCCTAATAGGCCTAAAGTTTAAGGTGGAGTGGCTCGGCGCCTCCGCATGATTTAAGCGAAAAAAAATTTAACTGATCAGGCGGAAAAGACCACGACTGTACCTTCAACCACTCCCCGTCACTTTCAAAATTCTATAAAACTCAAGTACATTGTAAAATCACCTACATTGTCATACTCTTTCTTTTTACACAGATTACCAGCATGGTGGTCGATGGTAATCGCGATGCCATGGAAGAGGGCAGTTGCGAGCAGTCGCCTCCACACAATGGGACCATGATGGTGCAGCATGGTAAGTGGCACCATCTGTTATTTGTTTCTAGAAATGTAAGTCTGAATTAGTTTTCTTGTTTGCTGGTAGATGGCGTTAAAGGTTGTTGATAGTAAAGTGAACAAAATTTAGTTTAGTCTCTCTTCGTATGATCAACGAATTGAACACCAATAGACGCGGATAAAGAAAGCGGTATCTTGCGGTGTCTAATGAGATGACGAGTAATAGAGAAGTATGGAAGAAGAAGACATGCTGCGCCGACCTCAAATGAATAGGGAATATGCAAGAAATTGAATACTTTTCTTATTCCTTAAAAATACCTTGTATTGGCTCATATAAACATTGTGATACACTTGTTTATCTTTCTAATACAACACTTATTTTACAATTCAATAATTTATTTAGCGTGTTTTTGTTGAAACGGAACGCAAATTCAAATCGCTTCGTCGCCGGTAGTGACGTCAAACGGTTATGTGTCAAAGAAACACTTTTATTTGAAAACTACTTAAAGTTTCACAAAGATATTGTTATTGCAATGTTTGCTTGAATAAAGCACATACATTTAGTCAAATGTTTATTTTAAGGGTAAAAACTTAGCTGTAAACAAGGCAGATAGACGGAAATGACGACAAACGCTATGACATGAATGGCCGCGACAGTCACGGACGTTTGAACTGTCGTAGAAAATAGTAGAAGTTTTTTTTTTTTGAGCGACAAGTAGTCGTTGAACTGGGCTTTTAATTATTTTATTGGGTTGATATTACTGTACTTTATGGATTTAAGTAAAGAAAAAATACACGCATATTCCCTATTGGGATAAGGGCATGAGAATGATGATTATGTTAAGATGCTGATAAAAAACTATTTTATAAAATGTATGCATATCTTGTTACGACAGTTTTCTATACTAAACGCGATTTCTGAGTACAATATTTTATGGCATTGATGTTGTATGTTTTCTTTGTCAAGTTCTATGGACGTCATGTCCCTGCGAGTAATAAATATTTTTCGTTTATTTTCTTTTTTTTCTATGCATATTATTTTACCACACAATAGGCATGACGACAGTATCAAAAATTGCAAATCTATTTAGTCCGTCAGTATTAGAAATTAATGGACACGTATTTTTTGTGTGGTAAGTGTGCAAGTGTGCTAGGCATGGCGCCAAAAATATTTAATAGTATACCAGCAGCTATTCGAAATAAAGAGTGTCTGGGATCCTTTAAGAGGTCTTTGTTTAAGTCCTTTTAGATAGATGTTATTACTCCATCACTGAATTTACTACTGATAAACAGAGGTATGACGATTCCGACTTCCCAATTAAACACTTTTGAATGTATTTATTGACTAATTATGGAATGTGTGTATTTCTCTAAAACTGTAATGACATGTTTACCTAACCGACATATGTATTTTAAATTGAATTATTGTTTTTCTTTAATGTAATATATTGACATGCCACCTTAATTGTAATTGCTTGTTTATGCTTGTTTTATGTTAGTTTTGTCCGCCATTTTGTACGCCATATTTTGGCAAAACATAGTGCACACATTTAAGACGATATACTATCTGTAACCATACCTATGTTTTACAAAATAAATGATTGATTGTTTTTGTAAATCAATGAATATTTACAAAAGATAAAACGAATCAAAACTCGGGAGTGGGGGCTCGTGACGTCAGAACTAGCTAAAAATTATACCAAGGCGTGACGTATTGAGAATTTTAAAAGCGTCATATCTAGGTCAATTTTGGTTTACGTAACAAAAGAAAAAACACGTGTCAAATATTTTTTGATAATCTAACTGACGGACTAATTAGATTTTTTTTTATCGTCTCGCCTATTGCCAGTTTATCTGCGTGATATCAATTTAACTTTGTTTCAATTGAAGGCAGCCCCGAGAGCATGCAGTGCCAGCCGACCATGCCTCCTGGCACAATGATACCCATGAACGGATATCACTCGCCGAATGAACAAGAAAACAAGAGTGAGTACCCACGTTCTTGACATATTAATCACGCCTGTAATCCCTGAGGGGTTAGACAGAGGTGTACCTAATAGTACACCCACATTTCGCCAGTTATGTTTAAGTCCCATGTAATAGGGGGGAGCCTATAGCCATCAACCGGGCACAAATCTAGACTCCGTGGCTGCTACTGAGAAATTCCCGATGGAAAAATCCAAAACACTTTGCCCGACCTGAGAATCGAACCCAGTACCACATGTTCAGTAGTCTGGCGAACACTAGACCATCGAAGCAATTCCACCCACAAGACCTACACACGTTTTTTTTTTAAAGCATACAGGGTGTAAACAGCCTCATCACGAAGCCGTCAACCAAGCATTCTGTACATCAAACTAAGTAACTTTACGCAAAAATTATTGCTGGGAAACGACTTTTTTTTTTGGGGTGGAAAATCATGTTTTGTGGTAGAACTCAATGTAACGCACTCAAACCATTGTGCTTATGGATGGATTGAATAGTACGGGGGGCGTGGAGGTGTTTAAAAATCTTACATTAAAAACTCTACTCAAAAATCTTATTTTTTTAAATCTTGTCGAAAAGTTGGAACTTTGACCCCCAATATCTCCGTAACTAGAAGGTCCCCAGGTATGGTGTAGAACAAAAAAATGATCGCAATGACGGAGAAGACAAGTGCCTTTCGGCTTAGTTAAGAGGTTTTTACACCCTTTATAGGCTTACTTTTACCCGCAACTCGTGAATACTCAACTTCCTAATGTTAAAAAATCAAATGACTGTCATAGCTTATACTCGCCTTAGCTATCTTTTTTTTTCAATAGGGATGATGACTGACTAAAAACAACATGATTCTGTTTAGTCCATCAGTTAGATTATCGAAAAATATTCGATACGTGTTTTTTGTTTTATCAAATTAATAGAAATTGACGAAGATAAAACGTGACAAAGATCATGAGTGACGTGACGTCACATTTGAGTAAAAAATGTACCCAAATGTGACGTCACACGAGTTTTCGACGCACTGTATCTTCTTCATTTTTTGTTTACGTGAAAAAAGAAAAAATATGTGTCCAATATTTTTTCGAAATCTAATTAGATTTTTTTTTGTCATCTACCCTATTTTTTAATTCTGACCTGAAGTCAAATTTTTCCGTTGACTTACAGACGCTGGCCTGCTGATGTGTTCTCCCGTGGGCTCTCTTGATGGATTCCTGCAATCCCCCATACAGACACGCTCCGAGGCCAGCTTCAAGGATGATACCAGGTAAGGATAACGTCTACCGAACTCATTAGAGGACGTTCTTTAATCATGTTCGAACAGGGGGCGGGGGGGGGTAAGATAATAAATGACATACTTAGTGAAACTTTCCAAATCATCATCTGCCTAGCCTTTGCCCTTAGTTTCCCTATTCCCTACGTTGGGGTCGGCTTCCAGTCTAACCGGATGCAGCTGAATACCTGTATTTTACATGGAGCGACTGCCTATCTGACCTCCACAACCCAGTTAGTAATAAGTAATATTTATTTCACTAATATATGTACATTTTTTACAAATACAGTGCTTAATCTAAACTTAAAGAACACAAAAGTATTAGCATTTGGGACCGAACTAGGCAGAGCCTATATTTCAGCCCTCAACGCCGATACCCCTGGGTAACAATTTCATTATTTTTATTATTCTATTGGCATGATCCCATGTATAAATGTACGTATCACAATGAAATTTTGAAGAAAAAAAAAGTATTGGTTAATACGATACCCCTTGGAAAGACTGGTTGTCAGACTGGGCCACTGACTACCTGTAACGACTGTCAAAGATCTACAAATGACAGCCGGGACCAACGGCTTAACGTGCTTTCCGAGGCACGGAGGAAACTCGGTATGTAATGGGTGGTCACCCCTCCACGAACCAACCTAGGCAAGCACGGCTTAACCTGAAAATCGAAGACAGCAGCTGTTATTATATAGCCACGAGCTCCTCTGAAAGTTTCCAAATAATCTAGCCAATTTTAAACCTTATTATCTTCTCAACAGATTCCAATACGTGCTGGCAGCGGCCACATCCATAGCAACCAAACAGAACGAAGAGTCCCTGACCTACCTCAATCAGGGCCAGCCGTACGAGATCAAACTGAAGAAGTTGGGAGACCTGTCCCATTACAAGGGGAAGATACTTAAGGTAAACATACCGTTACCTGCAAGCCGTGTACGCCCTTACTCGATTGTATGCCTTAATCCATGGTGACAGAGCTTAAATAGGGATGATGACCGACTAAAAAAATAGTCAGACAGTTAAGTCCCATTAACATCTTGAAAAACCCCAAGCCAACCTCACCTGCCCGTGCAGCACCTTGCTGACCAACGAACGAGGCTCTGGCGCTACGTCCACCAACCCGCAATGAACTAAAGTCCAAATCCCCCTTTTATTAACTTTCAAACCATGACAGACAGAGACGTTTGGAAGGAGAAAGGGGAGGCCTTTGCCCAACAGTGGCACACTCAACCAGACTACCACAAAAAAATGGATACGTGTTTTTTGTTTTATCAATTTAATAAAAGTTGACGAAGATATAACGTGTCAAAGATCATGAGTGGGGTTTTGTAACGTCACTTTTCGGTAAAAAATGTACTCAAATGTGACGTCACACGACTTTTCGACGCAGTGCATCGTCTTCATTTTTTGTTAACGTGAAAAAAGAAAACAAACGTCTCTTAATATTTTTTGGAAATCTATCTGACGGACCAATTAGATTTTTTTTTTTGTCGACTACCCTATTGTCAAAGATCTCATATCGGACTTCACTTTTATCTCTGCAGACTGTTATACATTATAACATTGCCAACAGAGCGTGATTAAGATCTGTTTCCACGAGCGTCGGCTGCAGTACATGGAAAGGGAGCAGATCGCACAATGGCATAACGACAGGCCCGGGGAGAGAATTGTAGAGGTAATATACTGCAAGAAATACAAAACTCTTTTTATTTATTAAAAATGCCTTGTATTGGCGCATAAAAACATTGTGGTACACTTGTTTAAGTTTCTAATACATCACTTATTTTACAATTTATTGTTTTATGCAGCATGTTTTTGGTGAAACGGAACGCACTCTCAAAACGCGACGTTCTCGATAACGCAGGAAGTGACGTCATAGTCGATGTGTCAAAAAAACACTTTTATTTGAAAAGTAGATAAAGTTTCACTAAGATTTTATTACAATATCGTTACCGCAATTTTTGCTTGAATAAAGCACATACAATTAGTAAAATAACTAAATGAAGGCCAAAAAAATAGATGTAAACAAGGCAGATTGAGGAAAATGACGTCACATCATGGCCGCGACAGCTATGGACGTTTGAACTGTCGTAGAAATTTGCAGGAGTTTAATATTATTTTTGAGCGACAAGCAGTAGTTGAAATTAACTTTTAATACTTTTCTTGGGTTGATAGTACTGTATTTTATTGATTTAAGCGAAGAAAATATTACATGCATATTCCTTATTCAATTGAATCTGTTATTTATCAGCTAGCTGTCTTATTTATAGGAAGTAATAACTAAGTTATGCTTCAGAAATAAGAACTAACCTAATAAAACTTCTCCATATTCAGGTGGACGTCCCTCTCTCGTACGGTGTGATCCGCGTGGAGCAGCCGGCCTGTCTGAACGCTCTGCACGTCTACTGGGATCCTACCAAAGATGTCGGCGTTTATATCAAGGTAGGTCATCAATTACCGCTTATTTAATGATAAATATCGCTGGGCATTACACACAGTGCCATCTAGTGCCACACTAAGCAACGAGGCTTGTGTCGTGGACACCAGATAGTTGATATACTACGTTGTTATTTTTAACATGGGGATCTCCCCATGGCTAATCCTGCTTCTACTCTGCTTCGTCTTAGGGAAAATAAAAAGTTTCTACCGGGCTACCGAAAATTAATGGTATCCAATGATATCAGCGAAAATTAATTTACAAATTTTTTCAACATTTCGTAATTTTACAACAAGTTTGGCAATTTATTAACACTTAAAATATATTTAGCCTACAAACTTTTATTTGATGACGTTTTATTTCATACACTGTATTTTTTATTTATTTATTTACTATGGAAGTCTTACAGCTATAATAAACAGAAAAAAAAATTGTATGTGAGACAGACAGCCATAAATATATCAATATATAAATATAGCCATATCTTATCTCCAATTAATTTTCTTTTTTCCACAGGTAAACTGCATATCAACAGAGTTCACAGCCAAGAAGCATGGCGGCGAAAAAGGCGTCCCGTTTCGTATACAGGTGGAGACCTACCTCGCCAGCGACGAACATACACGGTTGCATGCCGCTGCCTGTCAGATTAAGGTAAATTCTTTTTATTGAGTCACGCCAACACATCAAAATATTACTATAACAGTTACTGCATTTAATGTGCGTGGGGATTTCCAAAGTTAGAGCGTTGTTTAGTTCGCCCGCTTTTTCAAATTTCATGTCCGATTGCGGGTGATGCGGGGTTCATAAAATTTGATTCGTAAAGTGGTTTTCACTTATTATTATTATCACTCTCAGCAGTGGGATAGATAGATAGCAGATAGGCAGTCGCTCCATGTAAAATACTGGTATTCAGCTGCATCCGGTTAGACTGGAAGCCGACCCCAACATAGTTGGGAAAGAGGAGGCAAGACATGATGAGACTTCATTGCAAGAAAAATACATCATTTGCCTCGCCCAAGTTCGGACGACACCGCATCGGATTTTAATGCATTGTTCTTATTGCTCGTACTGGTCGCCTCAAGCCGATTCGGCGTCGCAAAGCATTGTCACTTCCTATAAGGGTTAGCTAGGGGCATGAAAACTACTTTGTGTAATTTATTTCATCACCACTGCTCGCCAAACGGTGAAGAAAAACATCGTGAGGAAACCGGCATGTCCTAGAACCAAAAATTCGAAGACATGTGACATCTACCAACCCGCACTGGGCCCGCGTGGTGGATTATAGCCCATTCCCTCTCATAGAGAGGAGGCCTGTGTTCCAGCAGTGGGAATATTATAGGCTGATTATGCTTATTCTTTTACTTGCCCTCAGGTGTTCAAACTAAAAGGCGCCGACAGAAAACACAAGCAGGATCGGGAGAAGGTCATGAGAAGACCTCGCACCGACCTGGAGAAGTACCAGCCAGGGTGTGAAGCTACTGTCCTCACTACGGTATGGAGCTCATCACCTTCCTGCATAGCTATTCACAACGCTTCGATTCGATTTTCGATTCGGAAACTCGTATGTCTATCTCGCTCGATTTCGTAATGTCAAAAAAAGATAGACATACAACTTTCCGAATCGAAAATCGAATTGAAGCGTTGTGAATAAGGGGCCTGCTCTTGTCCCATGTTACTTGAAGTCGTCGCAACACGTTTTCATCTTCCATTCTACCCTCTCTACCGTCACGCTATCATTTACTCCTTTATCTTTCATATCACTCCTCACACAATCCATCCGTCGTGTCCTTGGTCTTCCTCTCCCTCTCCATCCGTCAACATTTATATTCATCACTCTTTTAGTCACATGCGATTCGTCCCTCCTGTCCCTCCTTACTCCCATCACATGTCCATACCAAAACAATCGATTCCCTTTCAACTTTTCTGTAACTGGCGCAACTTTTAAACTTCCTCTAATATACTCGTTCCTTACCTTATCCATACATGTCACACCACAGATCAACCTCAACATTCTCATCTCCGCTACATGTAATCGTATTTCATCCATTATCTTCACTTCCCATCATCCATCTTTCGTTTGGTACCTGTTTGTGCGTCGATGTCCCGTCCACCCAGTATTTATCGCTTAAAACCACCCCAATATTCCCCATAGAGATAAGCAGAGGTCTGAGATGATAGTAACCCTCATCCCAATCTGAAATAAAAGAACATCCTATTGGTGGACCCTTTTGAAAAATTTTCTCTGCTACTACTTTACACCCCTGCTTACCTCTCCAGAGAATACAGGCTCGATGTTAAGTATTAATATAATGTCTATGTAGGTGCTCGGTTTCCTCCATGCCTCGTAAAGCACGTTAAGCAGTTGGTCCCGGCTGTCATTTGTAGATCTTTGACAGTCGTTACAGGTAATCAGTGGCCTGAAAGTCTGACAACCAGTCTTACCAAGGGGTATCGTATTACCCAGTACTACCTGGGTTGTGGAGGTCAGATAGGCAGTCGCTCCATGTAAAATAGAAAATAAAATACTGTGGGCCTACCATGACGTCTTAAAGCAGGATCGTTTTAATTTCGTGCCAGTGTGGGAAAGAGATGGCGCTAGACGTCCTCTATAGCTCCGTCTCTTACCCACACTGGAACGCGATTAAAACGATCCTGCTTTAAGACGTCATGGTAGGCCACCTGGTATTCGGCTGAATCCGGTTAGACTGGAAGCCGACCCCAACATAGTTGGGAAAAGGCTAGGCTGATGATGGTGATGTAGGTGCTCGGTCTGACATCCTAAATTGATGACGTGTTTCTTGTTGACAGCTGTCAAACGACGCTCTAATGCCGCCGCCATCTTTGGTCACCACGTCACCTCCCTATTCTCCTGAACTATGGTAAGTAATAGTCCTGTAGTTGATTTTATTTTTTTATAACACATTTGCTCGTAAAGGGTCTCTTATTTCACCAATTTCAATATCGTAATGTATCTCATTACGCAGTTGTGCTGTAAAATGCACGGTTTATACTTTGTTAAATCTTAGCAAAGAGTTTTTATGTCAGAAAAGTGGTCAACATTTTATGAAAAAATTAACTTTGGGAGATGAAATATAATAAATAAACATTTAATTCTTTAATTTTATAAATTTTGACAGAAAATTACAACCATTTATCTCTAAAAAAAAACTCAAAAATATTAATTTACTTTATTAGTAATACTGGCTATTTTTTGTGTCTGCGATTTGTGAACAAGTAAAAATTATTCCGCGCGCTTTTTCTTTTCGCTGTATTGTTTTTATTTGTTTTATTTATTTCCTCACAAATATGTTATAAAACGTCGTATGACTACGTGCGCTATGATAATTACAGCCTCTGCTTTTTTATCGCCCTCGCCTCGGCTCGGGCAAGCAATATCGCCTCGGCTGTAATTTTCAACTTACCGCACTTATATCATAATGTACTATTACAGTTTTATTAAATTACTGCTAAGGAGGAGTAGGTATGATTTATAGATCCTGGACGAAATAAAATGCGTGGGAACAGCACACCGTTTCACGTAGCAATCAGACATGAAGAAGGAAAAAAAAGTATTGCTACAACACAACAGAAAAAGCACAAAAAAGTGTTGCAAGCTTATAAACTAAAATTATGACTATTTTCGTTAACCCTAAAAATAATTATACTATATAAATTATATTATATAAAGCTGAATTACCACTGACTCACTCATTGACAGAATTGTTCTCCGAGATGGTGGATGGGGAGGTGGGTATATTTTTGCAGATTCGTAAACAACTAACTCTGAAACCTATGGGAAAAGTGCCAAACCTCCCCTTTTCACCCCCCTTCTCACCCCTCCCTATCGTATCTCGGAAACCAAGAGACTTGGAACATTTTGTTTTTCAGATTCGTATAGAGGAGGCTCGGAAAAGTAAAAACCAGTTTTCAAAGTTGTCCCCCTTTCTCCCCTTCTCCCCCCCTTTAGGCGGATCTCGGAAGTTAAGAGACTTGGAACATTTTTTTTTTCAGATTCGTAAGAAGGGGCAATGCATTAGTCGAAATAATTTTTCAAAACTCCCCACTCT
The DNA here is from genome assembly GCA_963853795.1 of Xestia rhomboidea. Classification (NCBI taxonomy): domain Eukaryota; kingdom Metazoa; phylum Arthropoda; class Insecta; order Lepidoptera; family Noctuidae; genus Xestia; species Xestia rhomboidea. The sequence continues at coordinate 3,786,243 of OY970783.1, forward strand.
CCCCCCCTTCACCTTTCCCCCCATCGTATCTCGGAAACTAGGACACGTAGCGGAATTTCGATTTTTACTATACTTTATTATTGGGGTCGTTAAAATTTCTATACTCTCCCCTCCCCTCCCCAACCTCCCCTAAAAGTCCTGAGTGGAGCGAACCTGTGAGACCGAGTGGAGCGAAGGGGGGAGGTGGCGAGCGAAGCGAGCCGGCGACCTCCGTAGCGTAATGAAGGTTGAATGGGTGAAGCTCCCCTCCCCAACCTCCCCTATAATTGAAAAGGGCTGTAACTTAATAACGGTTAGAGATAGCTATGAGGTGTTTGAACAAATATTATAGTAGGTGTCGAAACCTGTCCGGTGGTAGGTAGGTCCTGAGTGGAGCGAAGGGGGGAGGTGGCGAGCGAAGCGAGCCGGCGACCTCCGTAGCGTAACGATGATTGAATGGATGAAGCGTAACTCAGCAAACTTTAGAGTTATTTTTTTTATGGAAAAGGTCTGAGTTTTTAAATAAGGTTTTATTAGGGGTCCGTAGGGGTTTTCATACTGTTTTAGGGGTAATTCTAACGGATTTTCCAACTCATTTAAGGATTCCTATGAATTCTCAAAATTTTATAAGGATATGGAATACTTCTCAAAAACACAAAACACGCGAGCTGCGCGCAGCTCGCGCACCCAAGCAAACTAGTTATATTATATAAAGCTGAATTACCACTGACTCACTCATTGACAGAATTGTTCTCCGAGATGGTGGATGGGGAGGTGGGTATATTTTTGCAGATTCGTAAACAACTAACTCTGAAACCTATGGGAAAAGTGCCAAACCTCCCCTTTTCACCCCCCTTCTCACCCCTCCCTATCGTATCTCGGAAACCAAGAGACTTGGAACATTTTTTTTTTCAGATTCGTATAGAGGAGGCTCGGAAAAGTAAAAACCAGTTTTCAAAGTTGTCCCCCTTTCTCCCCTTCTCCCCCCCTTTAGGCGGATCTCGGAAGTTAAGAGACTTGGAACATTTTTTTTTTCAGATTTGTATAAAGGGGCCGATTGTTAGTCGAAATCATTTTTCAAAACTCCCCACTCTCCCCCCTTCACCCCTCCCCCCATCGTATGTCGGAAACTAGGACACGTAGCGGCTTTTTGATTTTTACTATACTTTATTATTGAGGGGCGTTGAAATTTGTACACCCTCCCCTCCTCTCCCCAACCTCCCCTAAAAGTCTTGAGTGGAGCGAACCTGCGAAACCGAGTGGAGCGAAGAGGGGAGGTGGCGAGCGAAGCGAGCCGGCGACCTCCGTAGCGTAACGAAGGTTGAGTTGGTGAAGCTCCCCTCCCCACTCTCCCCTAAAATTGAAAGGGCTGTAACTTCATAACGGTTAGAGATAGCCTTCAAGTGTTTGAACAAATATTATAGTAGGCGTCGAAACCTGTCCGGTGGTAGGTAGGTCCTGAGCGGAGCGAACTTGCGAGACCGAGTGGAGCGAAGGGGGGAGGTGGCGAGCGAAGCGAGCCGCCGACCTCCGTAGCGTAACGAAGGTTGAGTGGGTGAAGCGTAACTCAGGGACGACGACAAGCAAACCTTAGGGTAATGTTTTTTTTATACTTCTCAAATGTTTTAGGGGTTCTTAAGGGTTTTCATACTGATTTAGGGTAATTCTAACGGATTTTCCAATTCATTTAAGGATTCCTATGGATTCCCAAAATTTTGTAAGGATAGGGAATACTTCTCAAAAACACGAAACCCGCGAGCTGCGCGCAGCTCGCGCACCCAAGCAAACTAGTTATACTATATAAAGCTCGATTACCACTCACTCACTGACTCACTGACAGAATTGATCTCCCAGATGGTGGATGGGGAGGTGGGTATATTTTGACAGATTCGTAAACAACTAACTCTCAAACCTATGGGAAAAGTGCCAAACCTCCCCTTTTCGCCCCCCTTCTCCCCCCTCCCTATCGTATCTCGGAAACTAAGAGACTTGGAACATTTTTTTTTTTCAGATTTGTATAGAGGAGGCTCGGAAAAGTAAAATCCAGTTTTCAAAGTTGTCCCCCTTTCCCCCCTTCTCCCCCCCTTTAGGCGGATCTCGGAAGTTAAGAGACTTGGAACATTTTTTTTTTCAGATTCGTAAGAAGGGGCAGAGTTGGTAAAAATCATTTTTAAAAACTCCCCCCTCTCCCCCCCTTCCTCCCCCTCCCTATCGTATCTCGGGAACTAAGGGACCCGTATTTTTTTTTTACGGATTCGTATAGAGGAGGCTCGGAAAAGTAAAAACCAGTTTTCAAAATTGACCCCCTTTCCCCCCTTCTCCCCCCCTTTAGGCGGATCTCGGAAGTTAAGAGACTTGGAACATTTTTTTTTTTCAGATTTGTATAAAGGGGTTGATTGTTAGTCGAAATCATTTTTCAAAACTCCCCACTCTCCCCCCCTTCACCCCTCCCCCTATCGTATCTCGGAAACTAGGACACGTAGCGGCATTTTGATTTTTATTAACATATATTATGTAGAGGCATTGAAATTTTCATACCCTCCCCTCCCCAACCTCCCCTTTCCGGTGGTAGGTAGGTCCTGAGTGGAGCGAAGGGGGGAGGTGGCGAGCGAAGCGAGCCGGCGACCTCCGTAGCGTAACGAAGGTTGAGTGGGTGAAGCTCCCCTCCCCAACCTCCCCTAAAATTGTAAAGGCTGTAACTTCATAACGGTTAGCGGTAGCCATCAGGTGTTTGAACAAATATTATAGTAGGCGTCGAAACCTGTCCGGTGGTAGGTAGGTCCTGAGCGGAGCGAACCTGCGAGACCGAGTGGAGCGAAGGGGGGAGGTGGCGAGCGAAGCGAGCCGCCGACCTCCGTAGCGTAACGAAGGTTGAGTGGGTGAAGCGTAACTCAGGTACGACGACAAGCAAACCTTAGGGTAATGTTTTTTTTATAATTCTCAAATGTTTTAGGGGTTCTTAAGGGTTCTCATACTGATTTAAGGGTAATTCTAACGGATTTTCCAATTCATTTAAGGATTCCTATGGATTTTCAAAATTTTGTAAGGATAGGGAATAACTTCTCAAAAACACCAAACACGCGAGCTGCGTGCAGCTCGCGCACCCAAGCAAACTAGTTAATCTATATGTTTAGACTGTCCTAAACAGATCCTGTTCATCTTCGTTCGTTGAAAATTTATATACCAAAAACTTACTTTGTATCGTCATGTCCGTCCGTCTGTCTGTCTGTCCGAGGTTTTGCTAAGAGACGGTTAGTACTAGAAAGCTGTAATTTTGTAGGGGTGTGTATATCAATTACGCCGACAAAACGGTAAAATGAAATTTTGGTAGCTCCCCTACATGTGAAGCGGGGATTGGTTTTTTCGTCGTCTACTCCATCGTGTGGTATCGTTGAATAGGTCGTTTAAAATGACTTCGGAGTTGCGAAAACTATTTTTCGATGTAATGCTCCATTCACGAAATACTAAACTTTAAAGTGCAAATTTTTGTTCCAGTAGTCTCCCCCCCCCCCCCCTCTAAAAGCTAAACTGCTGGCTTGAAAAATCGTAGCCGAGCGCGAGCGGCCGCGCATCTTTCAAACGATACTATGTCTTTCCTAAGGGCCGGCGCAAATTTCACAGACTGCGCGCATTCTCGGATTTATTTTAGATGTCATTACAATGAGGACAATGTCGATAATTATTTGACAGTGAAAAATACTCTGCGCTGCGCTCCGCCATATGTGCGCCGGCATTAATGGAGATTTAAATGACTTGACAGTGATACTGCGCTGCCGTCCGCTGCCTTTTCGGTGTGAATTGGGATTAAATGTTCTTAGAGGATCGTATTGATAATTTTAATGATTAAATCTGTAAATACATACGTGTTACGGTCGCGAATCATATTTTGTCTCCACCTGCACGCGAAGCATGACCAATAGGAATGACGATAGTATAAAAAAATTGCAAATCTATTTAGTCCGTCAGTTAAAGTATTGGAAATGAATGGAATAGAATAGAATAGAAAACTCTTTATTATGTACACCATAAAAATTACAGATACAAATGTAAAACATTTTACAAAGGGTGACACAATGGGCGGTCTTATCGCTAAAAGCGATCTTTTAAAGAAAACCTTTGGATGGATTTAAGGGGGAAGGAGAGACAATATTGCAGGTAGCCTGTGGTGTACCATTTACATATATACAATAAATATATACATATACATACATAAATATATACAACACTTACATAAATAATGATATGAATAATGAATGGACACGTATTTTTTGTTTTTGTAAATCTGTTAGTGAAAAGGGGCAATTAAGCATTGAGTTAGGTGACACTTAGTGTTGGTGAAAAAGGGCAATTAGGCATTGAGTTAGGTGACACTTAGTGTTGGTGAAAACGGGCAATTAGGCATTGGTGTCGATTCTGTTGTGCACAAACTAAACTTAATTTAGACTATTGCTATCTTTTTCTCTCTAATAAAACGAGAAAGAGACGGACGTAATTTAGAGCTGTCAAATTTAATTGGAACTAAAATTTTCATACAAATGAAAGGTGCACAAAAAACATGTCGACTAAAAACACGGTGAAGTACAAGGCATAAACTAGTTTAACATATCTAACTTAGTTCATAGCTATAGCCGTCCTTTTCTCGCACTGCCTTTTAGTAAAAGATAGCAATAGCCTAAATTAAGTTTAGTTTGTGCACAACAGAATCGACACCATTGTCTAGTAAAATCTTAGCCGTACAAAGACAAAGATCAAGGTTCAGCATTCCTTTCGGAGTTACACATTCAGAAGACGGAGACGCGACGGTTCCTACCGTGAACAAAAAATATTATATAATATTTTTGAAATCAATATCCCTATATCGTGTAATGTTCCAAGAACAGTGATATCTTTTGTTAAACGACGGGATATCAATGACTTAGGCGTCGTTGATATCAATTTCTCTCAATTGCCAAGACAACTGATATTTATTTATATTAATTACTACAGTACACAAAATACGCGCTTTGACGTGGAGTTGTGGACACCAGCCCTTTATACAATACAATACTACAGTACACGCATATTATATTTTTACTAGAATTGTCAAAGTCTATGCATCATTACGACGACCTGCGGTTCTAAAATGGCCGCTTTATAAAATCCGCTATAAAAAAAATAAAATTCTTAGAATGGACTTTATAACCATAAAACATACAAGTCCATTTTAAGAATTTTAATCTTTTAACGTGATTCATGATAAGATTTTGCTAAAGCGGCCATTTTAGGCCCCCTGAATGGCCAACTATTTATGAAACCGAATTACGCGACGCGACTCACAAAAATTACGCTCGTTTGGCCTCTCCCTAACCCAAGCGATAGCGATAGCGTGCCGTAATAAAAATCATTAAATAAATAAATATCGCTGGACATTACACACATCGCCATCTAGTGCCACACTAAGCAACGAGGCTTGTGTCGTGGACACCAGATAGTTGATATACTACATAGATACTTTTTGTTTGTAAATACATACTTATTATACATATAAACATCCATGACTCGGAAACAAATGTCCATGCTTATCACACTAACATTTGCTCGTACCGGGATTCGAACCCGGGACCCTAAGAACGTAAGGCAGCCTCACTACCGCTGCGCTATTCGGGTCGTCGCATTCTCCAGGATATCAAACACCCGGAGATCAAAGACCTTCGGCAAATCCAACTGCGTATCCAAGTCCTGGTCAGGGTGATCAAACTGGGTATACTGATACGAGGTATCCTAATCAAGAATATGGTGGGTCTCCATCTCCGGTTGCTCCACCTCCTACTGCTCCACAAAATAACCAGCGCAGCTCTTATTTCTTTGGAAAGCCTGAACCCGTCAATCGGGTTCGACGAATAAAATCAACTCTACGGAAGCGTATTCAATTCGCGGAATATCGGCCTCTATTAAAACACAGAAAGCCTCAGAATCGATTCGCTTTCATTACTATAAAAACGAAAAAGTAAAATAGAGAGCAACACAATTTGACCTCCAACCCATAGTGTTAAGCATGCAATTCATAAAATCAATGTCACATGTCCATGAATTTAGAACAATAAATACCAATTGGTATCATGTGAGACCAATTACTGGGACGATACCATGGAGCTAATGATTTAACCTGATCATACTGAAATCAGTTACAATGTACCAAGACCAACTGTTTCTTAAACATTGATCTAGACTAGGATTGGTTTCAGTGTAACTATAAAAACCGGCCAAGTGCGAGGCGGGCTCGCGCATGAAAAACAAAAATGAGAGGAGGCTCCCATACCCCTTATGGGAGCCTCCTCTCATTTTTACCCGACTGCGCCAGAAGGAGGGTTATGTTTTTCGAGAGTATGTGTGTATAATTGTTTGGCACGCTTTGAGGCCTGAACGGCTCGATTTTAGCTTGAGAGGTGTCGTTTGATTCATATTTACTGTGAGAGTGACACTGGCTATATCTTTTATACCCTCTTATATACCCAGTGTCACTCTCTGACTAAAACGGTCTAAAAAAAATAATTATGGCGGATTTTTGGCGCCAAATTCAAATGTTTGGCACGCTCTGCAGCCTGAACGGCTCGATAAAGAGCTCATCATAAGGATTTTAAAATGGTATATCTAAGTACTTACCTAACTAAAAAGTGTAAAAAAATAAAAATTAAAAATCCCGACTGCAAAAAAAAAAAACTAATAACTTTAAATAAAAACTGAAAAGAAAATACAAGTTGAGGAGACAGGACATATTGACTGCAACAGTCGGGACCCGTTAAATAATCTAGACTAAAATCATTACATCCAATATGGGTCCCGAACCTGCTTCCTGAACTTAGTTATTTTTTATGCAGTCGGGTTTTTTAATTAATTAATTTATTATTTTTATTGTTATAGCGGCAACATTCTTTGAAAATTTCATTCTGTGAAAATTTCAACTGTCTACCTATTACGGATCATGAGATACAGCCCGCTGACAGACAGACGGACGGATGGATGGACAGCGGAGGCTTAGTAATAGGGTCCCGTTGGTTACTTCTTGGGTACGGAACCGTAAAAACGCTGCCGTAGATGTCAATATTGTAACCTGTACTTCCGTCACATAAGCCAGTTGCATCTTTGCGGTCTGCCATTGCGATTATAGCAGTGGTCAGTTCGACGGTCACACCACTGGGCAGTGGTGTGACCGAACTGACAAGTCATAGGTCTCGAATGAGAGGTTTAGCGCCAAAAATCCGCATTTTTTTTATACACCTGTCTAAGGACACTTCGGGTTTTGAGGCGAATCTAATGATACCTTAATCGTCGAAGTCCATCTATCCATTTGGAAGATACGAGATTATAAAGAAATTTACAAAGAATCATAAAAAATACGCGCGAAAAACATAATACTTCTTTGCCCGTCGTGTAAAAAGAGCTACAAAACGTTTGTCATCGATTTTAGTATTTTTGGGTTAAGGACAGTTTGCTAACATAACTGATAAGCAATATGTCCTAGATTTTGTTACTAATCTCAAGGTAACACAAATATGATAACGAAATTGAAAATAAATCATTATCTGCCCAGCCTTTTCCCAACTATTTTGGGCTCGGCTTCCAGTCTTACCAAATGCTGCTGATTTGCTGAAACTAGGAGCGGCGACTACTGATCTGACCACTACAACCCAGTTGCTAAAACGATACCCTTTTTTTTATTTCGGATGGGAAAACATCAAATGACTCCTCCCGCTCTGGGCGGAGCAGGAGGGAGTGTCAGACTTTTACTAACTAAAACCCATCCATGTTCCTTTATCGCCCTTTGTGTTCCGGGGCCACGGTATCTCTTGTGAACAGTCCCGCAGCCCCGGCAGGCATCGGCCCTTGCGGACCCCTTCCTTTTTGCTGACTCTCTTTGAGGCGCGCGTGGAACACGAACGCGCCGTCGACACGGCCTGTCGTCACTTCGGTAAGACAGCTGCTAGATTTTCGGGCTTCTGCATTTTGGAACGATCTCTTCTTCTATCCGTAACGACTGTCAAATCGATCTTCGAATGACAGATACCAAGGAATATCGAGTTACCTAGTAACGGGGTTATGGAAGTCAGATAGGCAGTCGCTCCATGTAAAATACTGGTATTCAGCTGCATCCGGTTAGACTGGAAGCCGACCCCAACATAGTAGGAAATGGCTAGGAAAATTATGTTGGTTGTCGTTGCTTCGAACAACCAATGTTAGCTAAGGCTGACATGATATTTGACAGGTCAAAAGTTAAATTCCAATGGAGAACGCAACTGAAATCAGCAAAATCAAAGCCGCTCGAAGGCAGTGGCTTTCTTTATCGTGTGGTTAATGCCTAACCTGGTGTCAGAGTTGTCATGCCGCCCATGGGCCTCCGACTTGGCTTTCATGCCGTCGAGAAATATCTCTCAGGCATGCTGGTTTCCTCACGATGTCTTCGTTCACTAGACCTATGACTTGTCAGTTCGGTCACACCACTGCCCAGTGGTGTGACCGAACTGACAAGTCATAGGTCTCGAATGAGAGGTTTTCTTTTTGAGTATTTAAAAAAAATATAGTTTCCAAGAACTCGGTAGATGGCGTTGAACTGACTACGTTACTAGGTGCCAAAGCCAAAACGCTTTGAAAACAAAAACATTACGTCACGTCACATACGCTCGTTGACTGACACTTTCGTTTGCTTATGCTTCCGAATATAACCATTATATCCAAGTGAAATAATGTGACGTTCCGTTCCTTGCAGTAACTTACCAAGTTCAGCGCCATCTATCCAGCGACTAGGGAAGAGTTGAAAAAGAAAATCCCTCATGCAAACCCAAGGCCTCTGATTATTTGGATTCATTTGCTTATTATATGATTATCACTTGCTTCGGTGAACGAAGACATCGTGAGGAAACCAGCATGCCTGAGAGATATTTCTCGACGGCATGAAAGCCAAGTCGGAGGCCCATGGGCGGCATGACAACTCTGACACCAGGTTAGGCATTAACCACACGATAAAGAAAGCCACTGCCTTCGAGCGGCTTTGATTTTGCTGATTTCAGTTGCGTTCTCCATTGGAATTTAACTTTTGACCTGTCAAATATCATGTCAGCCTTAGCTAACATTGGTTGTTCGAAGCAACGACAACCAACATAATTTTCCTAGCCATTTCCTACTATGTTGGGGTCGGCTTCCAGTCTAACCGGATGCAGCTGAATACCAGTATTTTACATGGAGCGACTGCCTATCTGACTTCCATAACCCCGTTACTAGGTAACTCGATATTCCTTGGTATCTGTCATTCGAAGATCGATTTGACAGTCGTTACGGATAGAAGAAGAGAACGTTCCAAAATGCAGAAGCCCGAAAATCTAGCAGCTGTCTTACCGAAGTGACGACAGGCCGTGTCGACGGCGCGTTCGTGTTCCACGCGCGCCTCAAAGAGAGTCAGCAAAAAGGAAGGGGTCCGCAAGGGCCGATGCCTGCCGGGGCTGCGGGACTGTTCACAAGAGATACCGTGGCCCCGGAACACAAAGGGCGATAAAGGAACATGGATGGGTTTTAGTTAGTAAAAGTCTGACACTCCCTCCTGCTCCGCCCAGAGCGGGAGGAGTCATTTGATGTTTTCCCATCCGAAATAAAAAAAAGGGTATCGTTTTAGCAACTGGGTTGTAGTGGTCAGATCAGTAGTCGCCGCTCCTAGTTTCAGCAAATCAGCAGCATTTGGTAAGACTGGAAGCCGAGCCCAAAATAGTTGGGAAAAGGCTGGGCAGATAATGATTTATTTTCAATTTCGTTATCATATTTGTGTTACCTTGAGATTAGTAACAAAATCTAGGACATATTGCTTATCAGTTATGTTAGCAAACTGTCCTTAACCCAAAAATACTAAAATCGATGACAAACGTTTTGTAGCTCTTTTTACACGACGGGCAAAGAAGTATTATGTTTTTCGCGCGTATTTTTTATGATTCTTTGTAAATTTCTTTATAATCTCGTATCTTCCAAATGGATAGATGGACTTCGACGATTAAGGTATCATTAGATTCGCCTCAAAACCCGAAGTGTCCTTAGACAGGTGTATAAAAAAAATGCGGATTTTTGGCGCTAAATTGTAAGTCGTTCTAATTTTTTTTCAACCAAATCTTTCGAATAGGGTATGAAAATGAAGGAAAGAAAATAACAAAAATATGTATAAACACGTTATACAATTTGCAGTCGGCTTTTTTGATTCTTTCAATAAAATGTTACGTTTGTAAATATAGATAATGTAGCTGAATACTATCAATCTATCAAAAACTTTATGCCTGTTGAATTTTCGTATTCCATACAAATGCACACGGAATTGAATTCGCCTTCGAACAACAAGCTAATTTGCATGTCCTCTGTGTCGATACATGCAGTTAAACAATAAATTGAATCTAGGCTGTGACCTGAAATAACTAGCGGTCATTGGAAACTGGGACAATTTATGGAACAATCTAGTTTTTCTTGCTTTTTTAGGGTTCCCTACCTCAGTCGGCAAAAACGGAACCCTTAGGTTACTTTGTTGTATGTCCGTCTGTCAAGACCCTTCCTCTCACGAACGCGTGGAAGATATCAAATACTCAGTAGGCTTAGCCAAGTTGACAATCTACAATCGTTAACGCATAGAAAACTAACCAAATGTATGAGAATGAGACATCATTTCAACGTTAAGTCACGTGGTCAAAACAAACCAATAGAAACTTTAAAGTTCAGTCAAAACTGTAAGTTGGCTACGATTTATATGGGATGTAGCGATCACGATTGTAGAAACGAATTCTATCATCCTGATCGATGTAAACTTGTCTACGAAGTTTCTATTCGTTTGTTTTGACCACGTGACTTAACGTTTACGATTGTAGAAAGAGAATCGATACGAATCGTTTGTAATTTTTGTAAATTTTAATGACTTTGACCTTGAAAAAGTAATTCCTGCACCTTTATGAGCTTGGAAGGTTGTATTGATGATTATAATTCTATAACTACATACGTGTTACAGCCGCGAATCATATTTTAATCAACGTACAACCTGACACTGACCTGCGAATTGCAAAAAACGTAAGGAAATTTGAATTTCGCGGGCTACCCTGGAGCATCCACCAAAAATACGATACCTGGTAAGACTGGTTGTCAGACTCAGTTTCGGACCACTGACTAGCTGTCACGACTGTCAAAGATCTACAAATGCCTGGACCAACAGCATAACGTGCTTTCTGAGGCACCGAGGAAACTCGGTATGTAATGCGTACTGCGTAGTGACCCATCCCCGGACCAAATTAGTCCGACGAATTAACTTTTAATTAGTCAATTTGATGGCAATGATCATGTTTCAAAGTACCTATTTTTGCAACAAATTAAGTATGTACCTACCTACATTTTTTTAACACTTTGGTAATAATAAACTCGTTAATTTAAATCAGTTCGTTTAGTTTCAATTTAAATGAGACATTTCAGTCATTTATTAACTCCAGAGTTTCTTTACATTTTGTACAATATGCTAAATTGGGCCTAATTGGAAATAATGAGTGGAAAAATCTTCTCGTTCCGTAAATTCATAAGTCGCATTGAGAGTGTGATTATTAGTTTAATTTGCCTGAAGATTTCTTTGCAAAGAGGCTGATAAAAAATCTACACGCAATAAATAGTTGTGTAAACAAAAGCTCTTCGTCAATGTCATTCAAAATACGCACTTAAGCAAAAACCGGTAATAACCGCACAAACAAACTATCGACATCACAACATCACTAGCGATACAAAAATGACGTCCGGTGCACGTTAATTCAATGCTATCCCTATTAGGTACAATTAGTATGCTGATCGTACAATACCGGACAATTGCCTCCCTTGATGTCTCATGCTTGACACAGTATAAAAAGTTATCTAGTAAACCAACCATAGTGCAGCATGGTTCTTTTTGTGTTTAAGGGGGAAGCGTGTAAAAGGAGGTAGCCCGCGAAATTCAAATTTTACTAGACGTAACGACTAGCGACTATAAGTCTGTAAAAACATGGGTATTACGGCCGCAAAACATATTTTATTCAAATACAGCCCAACACTGACCGGCAAATTGCAAAAAACGTAGGAAAATTTGAATTTCGCCGGCTACCCTGGCGCTTCCACCTTAATATCATTCCTTACACAATCCATACAATCTTTTCTTTGCCTTTTTAAGTGCCATTGTTTGCAGTTGAAATACTGTGTGTTAAAACTAATATGTCATGTGGTCATGTTTTGCGTGACTAGCCGACGACACTTGCATACCAATTGGTAGTACCTTCTAGCGTGTAGCGTGAAGTAACACGTCTTTATAGTTTACTAGCGTAGCGTGTTGTTAGTATGGAGGATTTTTTTTTATTAATGTTTTACGTAATATACGTAGTTGTAGTTGCAGTAAGTTGCACGCAATGTCTTTGATGGGATAATAACAGGATTTTTTGTTGTTATTGGTGGCAAGATTGTCGCTGTTGTATTTATATTTTAGCATTATAGTTACCATTTATGATCGTCAAATGTAAATGTTTCGTGTATCCAATAAACAGTAGACAGCTTGACGCCTTTCTGATAATAGCCACAGTTGTAGGTAATGAATTAATGATACTTGTATCATCCTATCCTAACCTAGCCCTTTTTGATTGATATTAATGTTGTAATGATCTTTAAAATCATTTATACCTACAAACTTACTCTCGCTAGTCTAATTTACTAGAATAGACATTACTCCTCCACCAAGGTTTAATAACAGCGTAAATAGCACAACGATCGGGTTGCAAAATTCTAACTCATAACCCACATTTCCCTAGAGCAATGGCCTTACTGTTGAGTAAAACCGCTTTTCAAGTCGTTTTCTTCCTCCCGAATATTGACTTTCAGATTCAAGTCCCATTCGCCCGAGTCAAAAGTTCCTCCCGTCTAAAAATATCACATCCATCCGAGCTCTTATAAAAGGTTTCTGGCTTCACACAAAGCAACAAAACTCAATATATCACCAGACTACATAATTGAACGTTACACAATCGACCTGGCACGTCCATTCATCCTGCATCAAGACGAATTTGAAGCAGTTAGCGACCCCATTACTGTAGTCAGTAGGGTTGCCAACCGTACTCTCAATACGTATAGAGTATTCGTACTCTACTTCAAGATTACGCTAAAATACTCTTTTTATACAGTCTTGTATAGAGGCGGCGCAAATCAACTAAAACCTGCCATCAGTAACTACAATTTGTCAAGTATCTTAAATAGATTTTCAAGTTTATCGATTAAGCATTAGGTTCAAGGTTGATTAGAAAATGTTTACAGTTTCGAGTAGTTAGATCTGCTGGCGTCTGTATCACCCACTGTTAAAGACTGTCCTCCTACCTTGGTGCCATCCTTCCCTAGTGTGCGAAAGCCACAACCAGGACTTAAATTACCCACGATTTGCTGAATGTTATCCAGACATCTGCCAGTTGGTCTGCCAACACTTCCTCTACCGTCTTTTGGTAATTCTTATTCAGTGACGGCTCTACTCCATCTGCCAAATATATCTTTACCACTGAAATTAGAAGTACCAACTTTATTTCTTATAAAAATATTGACAACCCTATATTTCAGTAAATTGTACCAGACTATATTTAGAACGAATAGATCCTAGCGAGACTTATAACTCGTTTCGACTGGATTTTAAAGGATGTAATTGTAACCTGTCACTTTGGAAACCTTTGAGTTTGTATCTTAGATGTGTTTTGAAAGTCTTCTAGTTTTGGACTTGGACAGCATGAATTTTGACTACAATCTTTTACTTCTTCATATTTGCCATATTATGTAAATGAAAAAGAACAAAGAACCAAGTTAGTTTTGTCTTAGTCTACACAATGCGCCAATGCAATACGCTGCAGTTTGCACAAGTGTCCTAATCAATTCTAGTTCTTACTTCTTTTTTCGTAAAATCCATTTTACCCATTAAATGTCAAACGTCAATGCACTTGCCAGTGATTTAATCTCATAGCTCCCATGGCCATTAAAAACATATGCATATGCAATACAATTCAGTTTCTGCATAGCACTATAACTCTGTCCTCTTCTAACGCTCTGTTTGGTGAGCTCTCAGCTGTAGTAACCTATTTAGAATACAGGGTCTGTTCAGGTCGTTGACTTTCATAGTTTGCAGTTTATGCAATACCGGTGTTCTACTTGCGTGCGATGCTGATTTCGTGTAGCTTTCGTTTTGTTTTGGCGTTACTGAAAATGGTTCTTTGAAAGCAAAAATTTTGAGCTAGCGCGGATGGAAAGACCAGAGGAACGATGGATGGACTTGTGAGATGACGACTAATAGAGAGGTATGGAGGAAGAAGACATCCAAAACCCAAATAAATTGGGATAAGTTCAGGAGAGTGATGATGATTAGAAAAGGGTTACGAATTTGAGACCACATCATACCAATCATGTTTCTTCATTAGATTTTGATTAGCTCAGAAGCTCTACAAGCTAGATGGCTATTCACATCTTTACATGGAACAGCTAGAAAGGAAGTGACTTCTGAGATGACGTATTGACGACTAATGAGAAGATAAGACAATGATTTAACGGTGATAAGGCATTAATAGGAGCTATTTACTGTCATTGCTTCTTCAAACTTAATAGTCCCAAATTACGATACCTTTTCCTGCTTTGAAAATTCACAATAGCATGTATGAGTCCAAATGTTTCTTGTTGATGTCACTGCTTTCATACTAAAGTGTTGTTTTCGCATAGGTACGCTATAAAAAACGTACTCGTATTGTGATAAAAAAGTGCTATAACAGTCGTTTTTATTTCTTTTTGGAATTTTGCCAATTCATTGCAGATTTTTGGAAGCGGTGGCGGTTTATTATTCTTCAAATAAGCAATTGTATTGTTTCTTCGTAAATTCTTTAACGATTTTGTTTTCACGGCGCGTTTCTTGGAGCTTTAGAGAGACCTTACATTTTTATTGTAAAGTAATTTTCAGACCTTGATTTTATTGATAAAATGACTGTTTTGTAAAAGTAAGGTATATACTACAGTACCTCAGTTAGTTTCCCCTTAATATAGGTAATCTAAAGCACGGTATGTCGTGCCTACTGCTTGTTTTACAGTGTAAGAGTTAAACTTAGTTTAATGCTATGTATTGTGCAATACATCAATGGAAACATAAGAAACTTCTTTTGACATAGCCGCAGCAGTGCAGAAATAGAAAGTACTACATAACTAAATAAGTTTTCAAAGAAATACTGACGTCTACTTTTTTCTATCTTATTATAATTACTTCGTTTCACAATAACAGACCATCTAATCAACTTATATTCAGACCACTTCTAAACGCGTAACCGATTAGTTTTCCTCACAAAGTCATCTGAAAGTGGCGTTAACCAGAATTAACCAACCCCGCAGTAGCTATAGCGAGCACCCTTCGCGTTATTCATTTTAATAAGAATTGGAGACACGACAGGGGTCTAAAATGGTGGCTTTATTAGAATCATAATATGAATCACGTTAAAAATTGTAGATTCTTAAAATGAGTCGGTGAGTTATGGTCATTTAGGCCATAGAGTACATTTTAAGAATCTTATATTTTTAACGTGATTCATATTATGATTCTGCTAAAGCGGCTATTTTAGGCCCGCGGTTTGCTGGTAATTACACTATTTCTATTGGTAGATAATGTACTGACTGACAGTCCGGTGTCTGGAATCTGTTCGTACCGGTTTTAAAGATGCTGTCTATCAACTGTCTTACTTAGCAAAACTCTAAAAACGTGACGGGTATCGAAATCTGAACTCTAATTAAACTAAACTGTGGGTGGAGTTTCGAAACACGAAAGTCTGAAACTCTGAACTCAGACGAACTGAGTTCGGAGACAACTTCAACTGCAAATCGCCTACTTTTAGCTCACTTTTAAATGCGTAACCGATTAGTTTTTCTCACAAAGTCGTGTGAAGGTGGCGCTAACCAGAATGAACCAACCCAACAGTGGTTATAGCAAGCACCCCTCGCATTCTTGACTGTGTGTGTGACGTGGCCAGGCTGTTAATGTCTTACTATTTTAGATTGTATCGACATGGAGATAAGACTTAACTGCTTTGGTGTATTCTTATGATTTTATCAGTCGGTAAAAAAAAAACTCGTCAATACGTTCTTCTTATTAATCATGTTTTGCTGGTAACGTAACAAAATTTAAGCTCGTTTACACCAAAAATCACTAGATTTATTTAGTTATAAACTAATTGAAAACATCTTTCTGTTTCTGTCAATAGTTTAAAGATGACGCAGATTTAAAGCCATAAAAGAGTAACTAGATAGGTAATTCTTAGAAAGACAGGATCTGGAACGACTACGACAGATGGATATCGAAATACTAAACAACATAAATTCCACAAACAGCAACATCGTAACAACATTTTACCAGTTAAATCTGAATTTTAATCCAGCAAAAACGCTACACACAAAAAAAAACACTATAGCAGTAAAACAACGTAAAACCGAACCGTAAAACTATTATTTTCCGCAGTTATTTATCGCCGCTAATGATAACCGTATCAATACAACGACGGAAGAAATTGTCGATAGAGACGAAGTTGTCTTAGGTCCGGTACGGTATCTCTAAATAGTAAATAGTGCTGCACATTATTATTTATTGCAGACTAGCTCATTGTCTGAGACTTCGTCTGTGTGTATTTTGTATTTTACTTGCTCGCGTCTTCGCTACCGTTATGTACGGAAATTAACCTACGATAACGTTTTAAAAGTAGCCTATGAGTTAAGAATCTCGGGACAAAGTAGCTTCCGGTTAGTGAAAGAATTTTTACTAACGGGAACTAGTCCGCTTAAGTACCACTCTTGTACATGAAGTTTAAATAAATAAATAAATTTTCGGAATCGGATCAGTAAAATACTGAGCTTAACCTAAAAATGGGTTCTTCTCACCTTTGATTTTTTATGTACTCGTACAATAAAGATTAAGGATAGTTTTTATTTGTGTTAAATATGGTTGATTGATCTGGCCAAAAATCAGTACTCACGGAGGGTTTCCCCGCAAAGAGTAAGTATAAGTTTCCCGTAAGTACTACCAAACCTAAGAAAGAATTCGTTACTAAGTAATAAGTAATGATATCAAAGCGCTATCAGAAATTTAGCACTAGGAAAGTTTGGTTTATTTGTATATCAACAGAATGACACAGAAACGACTTTATCGGTTTGATATGGACTCTCACTATCAAAAATTGTGCCTTGAATGAACGTTGCACTAAAAACCCCATATTCCAATGTACCAGTAGCCAGTACATCAAGTTACCACAAACTGTCAAATTTCTCCAAATTATTTTAAAACATTGTTGATGATTAAGTTCAAAATCAAATGAGAAAATTTGACAGTGTGTAGTAATTTGATGCGCTGGGCGACTGTACAGTCTCTTCACATATAAAAAAACTACAAGGGCTCATTTAAACCTCTTATATCAGCACAAACCTCTGATTAACCGAATTAAATGATTACACAGCTCTTTTACAATATTTTTGAATGAGTACCTACATTGTAGATCTTATCGCTGATAGCGATATCTAGACATTTACTCGGCCAATAGCGAAACCTAATTATAGAATCGCCTTTTTTAAGGTACAGTACGCCTGATATAATTAAAGTAGCCAAGTAGGTATACCATAAAGGCATAGCAAAATTAGCCTACAAAGTTCACTGCTAGGACACAATTCTCCTGTGAGAGGACGATTACCACGATCCTCCACGCAGGCCCAGAGTGGGTTGACAGCAATAAAACTTTACTTTTTAATTTAGCTACACTGCCTAGTGTAGTTAACTGTGCAAGTGTCGCATCGCAGTCTAAAGACAGTAAGGCTTCTTTATTATAAAAAAAGATACAATTTCTGTAGCCACAACAACGCTTTTTCCATGCCGATGCATTGTTCGTTTAGTCTACAGTACCCATCGTTCGTTGATATCCTACGCAAATGACAAAGTGCTTCCTTCCCTAAAATAAACTTGTGAAGTAAAATCTATAGAATAAAATCACATCTAAAATCCGTTGCAGTAGCCCATTTACAAAATCTGGAAATAGTCCTACAATATTAGTTGTTTTTATAACGATTTTTTAAACATTATAAAATCACATCACTAAAATCCCTACAGCAAAAACCGGTAAAATAATCGAAAATACTCGTATGTTTACCATGAATCATGCCCACTTACCAAATCTAAATTACATTTAAGGGGCACTCTTGATTCCAACAATAATATGGTAAACAGAATACTCAACCATTCAGCTATTTTTAGTTCATTTATTGTGTTGTTATTCAGTGCTTTGAATAGCGACACGCTTCAAAATAAAGCCATAATAATAATTTACATGATTGTACTAGCAACAAGATCATGCTAATTTTAGATTGAAACATAGCTCTTAATAACGTCTATTAGTACTTGGAAACGAGCGATATACGAACTCGAGTTGCAAAAACCGGATTGCATGAGTTTCAATGAATTGACACACAATTGGGCGAAACTAGCAAACTATAATTACAATTACAACAACAAGCGATTATTATATCCGGTTCATTGCCGATCTGACTTTGTTTTAAAATAGTACTTAACGGTAGTGGTGATTTAAAAATATCTCAAATTCTGCTCTCATTACAACAAAGCTATCGTAAGTTTTTTTATGTAATTAAAAAACGAAAATAAATAACACATTTGTCGTAGAAACGAAACGGTTTGATATAAACGTCATGTCACAGCACTAGCCCCGGCGAACGCACGATGCACCGACCCGAGCCGGCCGCAGCCTCTACGAACCGATTCCAACCGGTTTTGATCCAATCGCCTCACTCGCGACCAATCAGCGGCCATTACGCCCAGTCGCTCACGCTCCGTCGTCTGTCACGTACTCCTTTTGTTTCTATTCACATTTATTTTCCGCCGTGTTTCGCTGATATATCGTTGATTTTTTCACTGCACGCCATCAAACCGGTGTAATCCCGTGTGCAGGAACGTATTGCTTAAACGATCATCGCCATTCGCGTATCACTTTCTGCGGGCAGTTGGCTGATCAAATATGTTGGACAAGTAAAAAGGTGCTACGAACAAATAAAGGACTTTACAGCCAAGTGTTGTGGTGTTTATAGTGCGAATATAATCGTGACAAATGGTTGTTGAAGCGAGCTGCAGGCTAGCTATGGTGGTTGCACGCGGGCGGGCATTTCGTGTTGGATCTGGTGCATTCATTTTCTTCAACCTTACGAGGCAGGATTATAGCTGACGAGAAATATGCTCGTCCTCGAGCAAAGACTGAGTGCGAGGCACCTAGGGCGTGGGGTTGTGCTCAGTGCTCGACTAGTGCATGGCGTTGAGGCCCAAGGATGGCGGATGAAATTCTCGCTCCTAAAGGCTGAAGTCGAGATCGAAGCTGACCCGGCGACGTATAGAGAACTCGCAAGGAGGTTGAGTGCAGCGAATGTTCACGTCAGACCCGCCCGCCGCCCGAGATTGGTGTAAATATACTTTTTAATATGATTTTGTTGCTTTAAATAGGTTGTTTCCTTGTTTCCAAATACATTTTCTACATTTGTGAGATAAGGACTTACAATACTCAAAAAACTAATCACTTAAAGTGGCTTTGAGGAAGAAACAACACTATCATTTAAATACTAAGGATAATATGTCCTGGGTTGTGGAAATAGGCAGTCGCTCCTTGTAAAATACTGGTATTGAGCTGCATCTGTTTAAACAGTAACTAACACCAATTTATTTGGATGTAGGCTTTGCAGACGACAATGATCACACAATCTATTCCTTCAGCTCTCTAAGATTTTTTTTATTGACTGTGTCATTCTGGTTAAAACCGGTAACCTGCCAATTTAGGAACTGGTTTATATATTCACACAGCATGATCATAATTTAAAGCATGTAAACAATTGCTGAATACAGGGTATTTTAATATCAGTTGACCTTGCTTAAATTTATGAAATAATATAACTTATAAGCAATTTTGTTGCACCTGTTTCCCTAGAAAGTTAAGGCAGAGATGTAGAGCTATGATACACCTCATTCCACCAGTTAAATTTATCTCGCATTGAATAAAATTAAGAATATTTCTATTAATTTAGCATACATCCACATGGAATGTTACATTACTTGAATCAATTTCAGACTATAAAGAAGAATCTTAGGCATTTGAAATCTTTACAAAATAGCAATACTGTAAAACACTCTTTCCTAGCTAAACATGCTTGTGCAAAGTTAGGTCAATAACAAAAATGTGATTTAATAATTTAACATAACAACAACAACCAAATAATTGACCAAATTCTTTCAATGAATTTACCATTAATTTTAATGAATCATCACCAAAACATAATAAGTATGACTATACTCAACCGTATGAGTACTCAAGTCTTTTAATAGGTGAAATATTTATCTTTGCATAACTTGACAAGAATACCTGCTTATTTATGTTTTTTTTTGTGGTAACAAATAAATGCCAAAAAATTTGAAGATGTGTGACATCTACCAACCCGCACTGGGCCCGCGTGGTGGATTATAGCCCATTAGAGAGGAGGCCTGTGTCCCCTTCGTGGAAACATTAATAAGCTGTAGGCTTAGCCAAGTTGACAATCTACAATCGTTAACGCTAATAGAAAACTAACCAAATGTATGGGAATGACATCTATCAACGATAAGTCACATGGTCAAAATAAACGAATGGAAACTTTAAAGTTTAGTCAAAACTGTAAGTTGGCTACGATTTATATGGAATGTAGGGATCACGATTGTAGAAACGAATACATTTCATTCTATCATCTTGATCGATGTAAACTTGTTTATGAAAGTTTATATTCGCTTGTTTTGACCACGTGACTTAACGTTTACGATTGTAGAAAGAGAATCGATACGAATCGTTTGTAACTTGGCTAGGCCTGCTGATGATGAACAAATAAATGTTGCTAATATGAGACAAACTCATATTACTATTATTAGCCTGTGTCATACCACTGCTGAGCAAAGGCCTCTCCCCATGACATCCAAATTCTTCGATCCAGGGCCAATGTGGGCCACTGGTCGTTGGTTTTGTCCAGCTCGTCCCTCCATCTCCTGCGAGGTCTACCACGTCGCCTCCTTGCTGTGTCAGGGCTCCACGTCGTGATTATTTTGGCCCACACATATTAGCAACATTTATTTGTAGCTCCCTCCCTTTTCTCCAACCATGATTAAAGCAGTGGTGATAAAATAGATTGTGCCAAGTATCACTGGCTTGCAGATATCAAATAATGTCTTCAAATTTTAGGATTATGGGCATTATAGCACATTCAGATATAAGGCTTGTTTCCCATCAGTGGAAATTCTGATAGGAATTGAACCTACAATAAACAACTCTTGCTACTGGGCTACTGGGCATAACTGCTCTTAAAACAATCGCAAAAAATATCTACGCATCTTCTTAACAAAATGTACCAAATACCAATTCGACCTACATCTTTTGATTTGACCCTTGAGATCAATCTATTTGACCTTTTTATATCAGCTACGTTTCTGCCTATTGTCATGAACTACGCATCAAAAGCTCTAGTATTTATTTGCTTTTGGTATGAGTAATGGCTTCTCTATGTATCCCTTGTTCTGTCCTTGAAGTAGACACAATAGCTAAACAATGGTGTCTCGAACAAATCGGTCCTTTGACAGATCATGATCTATTGTATTGTGCTACAGTGTTAATCGATGGTCAACCACATTTAAACCCTATTAATCAGGGTGTAGGGGTTAAAAGCGGATGAACATCAGTGACCGGTAGTACAATACAATAGATGAGCTCGTGGTACCTATATCTGGCAACTTTAGCAACTACTCCTGAAGGTGAAAACATAACACTTATGTATATTCAGATAAAACATATCAACAACATTGCACAGTGCATACCTTGGATGCTTTTATTAGATAACAAAGATAGCATTTCTATATCCAAGTAGGTACTTCCTTGAATACTGTTGTTATCAGAAGTAGGGTTCGAAGTGATAATTATCTGGATAATTATACCTTGATGATCATTAACTTGATAATTATCTTTATCTTTAACTTGATAATAATAAAAAACCATAATTTATTTGCGATTTACCGTCTCCGCATGTCCAAACGCGTTAAGTGTAAAAAAAAAAACTCACAAAAATTGTGTAATGTGTGTGTAAATTCGTGTTTCTTATTCGTTTCACTATAAAACACCAGAGTGATAGTTACTAAAATGCCGAGAAACAAAGACCCAGTTTGGACTAAATTTGAGTGCGATAGAAAGAAAAACAGTGGTTTGTGGGCGAGATGCCGGAAGTGTAAAAAAGAAATGCAGGGCATCCTGAATCGACTGAAGAAGCATTCACGCATTTGTAATGCGCAGGCGCAACCTACCTTTGTGTCTCAACCGCAACTTTGGACGCCAAGATCGGGAGTACCAATAAAAAATGAACAGTAATTACAAATGTCTTTTATCTTCATCTGCCAAGCCTTTTCCCAACTATGTTGGGGTCGGCTTCCAGTCTAACCGGATGCAGCTGGATACCAGTAGGTATTTTACATAGGGCGACTGCGATCTGACCTCCACAACCAAGTCAGTACTGGGTAATACCCCTTTGTAAGACTGACTTGATGATGGCACGGTTGGTGCAGTGGCTAAGTGATTGGCTGCTGCGTTGCGTATCGTAGATTGCCGCACGGAACAAATATTTGTTTGGCTTACAGGTAGTGGTTCCGGGCCTGGTTGTTGTGTATGTTACATTAACGGTAATGAGGCTGCCTTACGTTCTTAGGGTCCTAGGTTCGAATCCCGGTAGGAACAAATGTTTGTGTGATGAGCATGGACATTTGTTTCCGAGTCGAAACGTGTGTGTGTGTTCGATTGAGTGTTGTGTTTGTCATGTTTGTTCGATGTTTAAATGTATGTATTTACAAACAAAAAGTATCTATGTAGTATATCAACTATCTGGTGTCCACGACACAAGCCTCGTTGCTTAGTGTGGTACTAGATGGCGCTGTGTGTAATGTCCAGCGATATTTATTTATTAAAAGTTTGTTAACACACCCACAATACAGGAGAACCCCAGTGTGGGTAAGGTTTTTAAAAATAAAAAATAAGACTTTTGGGCCACTTATTACCTGTAACAACTGTCAAAGATCTACAGAATACAGATCTACGGAAGCAGCTGAGCTTCCGGTTAGACTGGAAGCTGATCCCAACATAGTCGGGAAAAAGATAGACAGATGATAAATGAGAAGCACTTACCAAAGCGAAGTTTTAAGCAGACCATTAAACAACACAACATAGGTTGTAGTGTTGTTTAATGATCGGCATAAAACTTTCATTCTTCACTTCAACGATTTTGTAACAATATTTTGAGCCATGGAGTTTCTTGCCCGTTCTTCTCCATGGAGATCTACGCTAGGGAATGGGCAACTACAGTACTTTCACAGTTTTTATGTCTTGTGACTGGGACTGTAGCTACATTTAATTTTCATCTTTGTGGAACTGGCCTACTTGAAATCAATTCTTTGATTTTGAATCATTCTAGTTTCTTATCACTACTCATAGCACATAATAACTATATAATAGATAACACTTAATATCTATGTAATCTGCTTAGGCTATTTCCTGAATTAAATCGTATTTGTTTTGCGCACTATCTGTAAGTGCTTTTTATCCCTATAAATAATGTATATACCTACATAGTGGTTAAACACTCCATTGTCTGGCAACATATACGGGGCACACAAACATTTGCCATGTATTAAGTACTTAGGTAATTACATCATACTGAACCCCATTATATCGAATATTTTTTAACGTTAATTTAAACAAAATCAGCATTTCTGTACAATATTACCCGACTACGGCGAAGCCAAAATTTATGTATATTTATTATTTCCGTATGTTCGTCCGTAGTGCCTAAACTATTAATCTGATTTTGATGAATAAGGTGTCAATCGATTCGTTATGGCCCGGGTAGCATAGGCTCCATTTTAACCGACTTCGATAAAAAGAGGAGTCGATTTTACCTTGTAAACCCCGAATTTAATTAGAGCGTGTTTTTTTTCAGCAGTCGTGTTTGCAAATTCTTGTTACCGTGTAGGTATTGCACTTGAGGGCTCAGAATGTACTGTGTATGACATAATGATGTAATATGTGTTAAGGTGGATGCTCCACGGTAGCCCGCCAAATTCAATATGGATGTAGTTACAGAATTATAATCATTAAAATCATCAATACAACCCTCTAAGTTCATGTAACTGTCAAAAATGAGTATTTCATGAAAAAGTCATTCTTGACAGTTACATGAACTGAATATGAATGTTTGATGATTTTAATGATTATAATTCTGTAACTACATACGTGTTACAGCCGCGAATCATATTTTAATCAACATACAACCTGACACTGGCCTGCAAAGGAAAAATTAAATTTCGCGGGGTACCGTGGGGCTTCCACCTTAACCGGTTTTCCCGATATCCCTCTCCCTTCCACCCTGTATGACCATAGTCAGCCTTTAACATTCCCAATGCTTGGACATAGGCCCAGGGCAGGCTAATACTGTTCCTTTCATTAAAAGATCTGTGACCTGGACGAAATCCACAAGCAATATTCTTGTACAACATCGTACCAAGTTTTTGTAAGGTTTTGGTGAAAGGTCTCTATGTTAAGGTGGATGCTCCAACCAGCCCTCGAAAAACAAATTTTCTTACTACTGACTTTTTCAAGGTCAAAATCATTCCTGCACCTTTATGAGCTTAGAGGGTTGTATTGATGATTTTGATGATTATAATTCTGTAACTACATACGTGTTACAGTCGCGAGCAATATTTAAATCAACATACAACCTAGCACTGGCCTGCAAATTGTAAAAAACGTAAGAAAATTTGAATTTCGCGGGCTGGTTGGAGCATCCACCTTAAGAGAGTTGGAACTAGGTCAAATTCTAAGTATGGTGAACAGCGTAACATTGCCTATCACAATCTGAAGGATTTTGAAAGAAATTTTCTAATAAATTGGTGCACATGTTTGTAAAATTCGCCTGGTTGACAAGACAACATAACTGTACAAGGTGTTTCTTCACTGACTTTTACTAACCACGTTTAACAATCCATGATTCGATTTAGTACAGAAACAAGTTATTGTTACAAATTGTATTGTTACAGGTTGCACACCTGAACTGTTACCTTACAGGCGAATGCTCACCGCGACCGTCTTATTTGTAACAAAACCGCGCTAAACGCGAGTTTTATAATGCAAAGAAGCATATGATTCACTGCAATAAACAAAACCAGAAAAATATATGATATTCTTCAGGATATATGCTAGTATGATAGTGTTTTGAAAACATAATACAACTAATTTGACTCGATAGAAAAAAATCACGAACTTATCTCTAAAAAATCTTTTAACGAGTATAAACCATACTAAAATACATGCGATCATTCTGATTTTTTGGCAAATAATTCTACAAGCAACATGTATATAGGAATAGTATCATTAGTATGATAAAGTTTTATTTTTTTTAGTCCAATCAATAGATTTTTTGTAAATCGCAAAAAAACACTCATTTCGCACTATTCGGCCCGCAGTGACTGACGTAACAACCACTTTGTAGTGCAAGCTGATTAGAACTTTATTCTAACAGTATTTCAAACGAAGTTTGAACCACTACAAATAGAGTTGCTACTTTAGCTCCTGTAGTCGCCTTAAAGAATATTGTTGTATTATCAAAATCATTGTGTTATGCCGTTTCTCTGCTGAATATGAGACATTCGACGATCTTTGCCCGAAAATAGCTTTGAAACTGAATTTCCATAATACTAAACCTATTTTGTTTTGTTGCAGTGTGGCCCCCAAGATTGCAAGCCCAATAGTGGTCAACAAGCCAGTTTTACCACATAATGGTGAGTCTACATTGCTACCTAGATCTAGTCAAACTTATTGAAAATCTGCATATGGTCACTTATCCAAGGATCGACCTTTGCAAGCGGAGCTTAACTTTCGATCCTACATAGGACAAAGGGACTATTAGTTAAATAAATAATAATAATTAAATAAATATCGCTGGACATTACACACAGCGCCATCTTGGTGCCACACTAAGCAACGAGGCTTGTGTCGTGGACACCAGATAGTTGATATACTACATAGATACTTTTTGTTTGTAAATACATACTTATTATACTTATAAACATCCATGACTCGGAAACAAATGTCCATGCTCATCACACAAACATTTGCTCCTACCGGGATTCGAACCCTAAGAACGTAAAGCAGCCTCACTACCGCTGCGCCATTCGGGTCGTCAAAATAAAATAATTCACATAGTTAATAATACATTAATATGGTTTTTGACTACATATTTATTTGGATTGACTTTCGAAACTAGGTTCGGTTTCTTTTTGTTTTCAAAATTAATTTGGTGAATGTTGTTTCAGCAATCCTTGCGTCCAACAATCAAATGAAGCCGTCGTTTTGCCAGGAGTGAGTATTTTACCGTTTTTATACCACCATTCTCCGGCCCTTAGGCCAGTTTATTTGGGGTCGGCGCAGCAAATCTTCTACTTTCAACTAGTTTTTGTTAACCATCAAAATAAGCAAGACCACTTCAACAAACAAGAAGTTTGTGGTACACTAAAACGAAAAAACCGACTACAACTAAAATCACGCTGTAATTAAATTCGGGGTGTACAAAGTAAAATCGACTTCTTCTATTGTTGAAATGTAGCCTATGTTACCTGGGCCATAATAACGAATCGATTGACACCTTATTCATCAAAATCGAAAGAATATTTTAGGCGCTACGAAGGAACATACGTAATTACAAACATACGTACATAAACTGCTAAAATCAAATCCCTTCCTTTTGGCTTCGCCGCAGTCGGGTAAAAGACAAGCAAATTAAAATGTAAATAAAACACAATTCAGAGATAGTTACAAGTCGGTCAACTAGAAGGCCGTTCGCGAATTACTTAAATATAGAATTTGGCAGCATCCGTGATTCTTGCACTGTTTATATTGCCAGAGGCTTTACAGATTCAGCATAAACATAGATGAAACAATTCTTTTATTTTGTTTTCTGGTAGATGTTTCACCCGATGAAAACAAAAGTTTTCTGGATACTACATCATCAGCTGCCTAGCCTTTTCCTAACTATGTTGGCAATGTGTGATTGTGTGTAAACTACCTCATCATGAAGCCGTCAACCAAGCATTCTGTACTTACATCAAACTAAGTAACTTTACGCAAAAAATATTGCTGGGAAACGACTTTTTTTGGGGGGAAAAAATCATGTTTTGTGGTAGAACTCAATGTAACGCACTCAAAACATTGTGATGATGATTATGTGATGGATTAAACTTGCGTTAAAAAAAAATTTGGAACTTTGACCCCCAATATCTCCGTAACTAGAAGGTTCCCAGGTATGGTGTAGAACAAAAAAATGTTCGCAATGACGGGGAGAACAAGTGCCTTTCGGCTTCGTTAAGAGGTGTTTTACACCCTTTATATGTAATGAGATGTCACCCATCCACGGACCAACCTAGGCATTGCGGCTTAACCTACAGATTGACACGAGCGGCTGTTATTATTTAGCCTCGAGCCATTGAATAGACACCCAACAATTTAACTTGATGGGCTAAATGATCGTGTATTTAGTTCCCCAGGGTGCGAGAAGAGGGCTGCGGGACTATTCGAAAGAGATACCGTGGCCCCGGAACACAAAGGGCGATGAAGGAACATGGGTGGGTTTTAGTCAGTAAAAGTCTGACACTCCCTCCTGCTCCGCCCAGAGCGGGAGGAGTCATTTGATGATTTCCCATCCGGAAAAAAAAAGGGTGCGAGAAGAGTCTATTTCCAGTTCCAGATGGGGCTAGCTATACGCTGATGATGATTTATGTCCACTTTCATTGCGTAACGGTAAAACGGGGTGTATAGAAACGCAGGGGTGAATCGAGACAAAACTTTGAGAGGGATTTTAACGTTCTTCTTCTTCGTGTCGAAGATTCCCATTTTTAATTATTTTAAATTTGTTTCGACCAGAACTTAGCCACGTCGACGGCGTTGGTGGTGGCTTCAGACAGGTCCCACTCAGCTTTATCGGAATACCCCCACCCGACCAAGTTGAACCTGCAGCGGCCCACCTGGCTTCTAAGTCGGTTTAGAGTCTTCCAGGTGGGCCATGGCAGTTGATGACACGCTGGGAGCTTTTCTGCAGGCTCAACATAGTGAGCCGGGGGGATGTTTAAGGAGCCACAGCTTTTTGCGGGCTTCACCAACCTTAGTATGGTCGATTGGTGGAATATTCGACCTAAGGAAGCTGTTTCGACTCTTCAGCCTGCCTCGTGACGTCTCCACATTGTAAAGAGGATGGCGTTTGTCTGTCTCTTGAACGTTGATTTGATATGACATGTTACCAAAAAGTGCTCTATTTTATTTGCTTAATTTTACTTGAGATATCGCGATCGTTGGCAGCATACCATAATTACTATTTCAACGTTATAATACTTCTCAAAGTTTTGTCTCGATCAACCCCTCCGTTTCAACTTTCGTTTTGGCATTACGCTATTTATTTCACATTTATATTGATCCTTTTTTTTTTGTTGACATATTTTAAACATTTAAATTTTTATCAATTTTAATAGGCTATAAATGTATTTGTTTCCGCATGTGATCATTTTATTTAATATGTAATGTTCAACACAATGTAAATTGTTTATGAATAAATAAATAAATGAATGAATCTATACACCCCATATTACGGTAGCGCACTTTCTACCCGAAGTATTTTGACGGAAATTTATAATCCATATCTGCTCGACAGCGAAAATAACACATTTTTGTGAAGTGTGATGCGTAGGTAATTAAATTGCAGGTTTACCCCAGTTATTACCCGACTACGGCAAACCGAAAAGGAAGGGTTATGATTTTAGCAGACTATGTATGTATTTACGTATGTTCCTCCGTAGCGCCTAAACTATTCATCCGATTTTGATAAATAAGATTTAATCGATTTGTTATGGCTCGGGTAACATAGGCTACATTTCAACCTACTTCAACAAATGGAGGAATCCATTTTATCTTGCAAACCCCGAATTTAATAAGAGCGTGATTTTTCAATAGTCTGGTTTTTTAGTTGTAGTATACCATAATACCACATAAATTCTTGTTTTCTTTTGCTATGAGCCAATGATGTCCCATAAATATAAAGGGAGCACTTGCACTTGTCCTCGTCATTGCGATCATGTTTTCGTTCTACTACACCATACCTGGGAACCTTCTAGTTACGGAGATATTGAGGGTCAAAGTTCCAACTTTTTTTTTTAAGTTTTTAATGTAAGATTTTTACTACTATTTTAAACACCTCCACGACTCCCGTGCTATTCAATCCATCATTAGCACAATGCTTTGAGTGCGTTCCATTGAGTTCTACCACCAAGGCGTTTCCCAGCAATAATGTTTGCGTAAAGTTACTTAGTTTGATGTACAGAATGCTTGGTTGACGGCTTAATGATGAGATGGTTTACACCCTGTATAGTAGTAATGTATAATGTGTGTGTCCAGGACAAACGACGTGAAAGTGAACTCACCACCATGCCACTCGCCCGGCGCGATACTGCCCGACCTGCCACAACCCGCCGAGGACCCTGAAAAGGTAAGATATGATTGCCATTCATCATTTTCCTGACCTTACTTGCCGTCGGCATAACACGTTTTTTTCTTCCATTCTCCTCATATGATTGCCATTAAAAATTAATGTTATTTTACACTTAGCAAAGTAAAATCAACTAAGCGACGAAGATGGATGAAAAAATATTACATGTAGCGGAGGTGAGAATGTTGAGGTGGATGTGTGTCCGGCGGCGACCTGTCTCGTCCGGCCCTAGTTCAATCCATGGTCCGGAGCGAAACGGAATGGGACGCCGTCACCTCCTTCTGCGAAGCAGTCATGCTAGCGAAGTAGGTGACGGAACTTGAGAGGCTGAGAACTTCACGTCCGAGCCGCCGCGGGAGACGCCCCGGGCGCGACCACCCTAGGCGCGGGCCTGTGGACGGAGAGCTATCGGCTAGCTCGCCGTCCGTCCGTCTTATGACGACAGGCCGTGTCGACGGTGCAGGAGTGTTCCACGCGCGCCTCAGAGAGATGTCAGCAGAAAGGAAGAGGTCCGCAAGGGCCGAAGGCTGCCGGGGCTGCGGGACTGTTCGAAAGAGATACCGTGGCCCCGGAACACAAAGAGCGAAGAAGGAACATGGATGGGTTTTAGTCAGTAAAAGTCTGACACTCCCTCCTGCTCCGCCCAGAGCGGGAGGGGTCATTTGATGATTTCCCATCCGAAAAAAAAGGTGTATGTGTGGTGTGACAAGAATGGATAAGGGAAGGAACGAGTAGATTAGAGGAAGTTTAAAAGTTGCGCCAGTTGCAGATAAGTTGACTGTCTTGTTATGAGCATGTGATGAGGAGGGATGAATCGCATGTGACTAAAAGAGTGATGAATATAAATGTTGACGGATGGAGAGGGAGAGGAAGACCAAGGACACGATGGATGGATTGTGTGAGGAATGATATGAAAGATAAAGGAGTAAATGATAGCGTGACGGTTGACAGAGGAGAATGGAAGAAAAACACGTGATGCGCCGACACCAAGTAACATGAGACAAGGGCAGGGAGATGAAAGAATCAAATTAAAATTAAAAAAATCAAATTAATATAAAAAAAATCAAATTAAAATAAAAAAAAATCAAATTAAAATAAAAAAAATCAAATTAAAATAAAAAAAATCAAATTAAAACTACTCATTCACTCAACTTTCCAACCGATACTGATAAGCATGAGGTTTTAGTTTAAATTCGGTCGACCAGTGTTATTTGGTTTTTCTAAGTAGGAATTTCCCAGAAGCTGGATTAGTGATCGGGTAATGGCAATATGACCACGCCCGTCTCAAACATAACAGGCGAATTCTGGTCGTAGCTGAAGCACACATGTGTCTAACCTTTCGGTGACAACAGGCGTGATCTCAAGAGACTTCTAAGATAAATCAAGAGGAGAATCAGCCTATAATGTTCCCACTGCTGGGACCCATAGCCTCCTCTCTCTGAGAGGGAATGGGCCCAACGCGAGTTGGTGGATGTCACATGTCTTTGAGTTTTTGGTTCTAGGACATGCCGGTTTCCTCACGATGTTTTCCTTCACCACTTTTGAGAGCAGTGGTGATGAAATAAAATACACAAAGTATGCAGCTGCCAGGGTTCGAACCCTGGCAGCTGCATACTTTGTACTTTGTACCCACGACTTCGTAAGTCGGGGCCGCCACCACTGGGCCGCCGTTGTTCTCTGAAGAGATATGAGGATTAACTTTTAATGTGTTGCTACAGAACTCGGGGCTGTCGAAGGAGGCGACATCGTCGGAGACCCAAGCGTGGCTGGCGCGACAACGCTTCGCCCACCACGCCGCTACATTCACCAACTTCTCAGGCGCTGATCTGCTAAGGTACCCTTAAGCTACCCTTATTTTCCTTCCTTTAGGGTTCCCTACGAGCTATGGGCTAGCTCGCCGTCCGTCCGTCTTATGACGACAGACCGTGTCGACGGCGCAGGAGTGTTCTACGCGCGCCTCAGAGAGAGTCAGCTACAGGAAGGGGAAGCAAGGGCCGATGCCTGCCGCGGCTGCGGGACTATTCGAAAGAGATACCGCGGCCTTGGAACACAAAGGGCGATGAAGGAACATGGATGGGTTTTAGTCAGTAAAAGTCTGACACTCCCTCCTGCTCTGCCCAGAGTGGGAGGAGTTATTCCATGATTTCCCATCCGTAAAAAAAAGGGTTCCCTACCCGGGCTGCGGGACTGTTTGAAAGAGATACCGCGGCCCCGAAACACAAAAGGCTAAGAAGGAACCTGGATGGGTTTTAGTCAGTAAAAGTCTGCTGTCTGACACTCCCTTCCGCTCCGCCCAGAGCGTGACTTCCTATCCGAAAAAAAAATTGGTTACCCAAGGGACCCCAATTCTGTTGCCGCTATAACAACAAATAGTAAATATAAAATAAATTAAAAGGGGCTCCCCGGCTACGATGGTACGGGACATCATGCGCGAGTCCGAATGGCACCAGGGGCCCTACTCCCTAACGCTTCGTCCGTATATTCGGATCTATCCGTCTCTCTCGCGCACGTCTGCAGATGAGTGCGAGTGAGAGAGACGGACAGATCCGAATATACGGACGAAGCGTTGAGAGTAGGGCCCCTGGCCGGTTTTTGTCAGTCTTTAATAATAAATGAGAAAAAAATACTACATTTTCTAGGACAATAATAAAACTTAATATTTTTTTGTCAGATCATAGAAATTTCTTAAAATGGAGTCTTTTTAGTTTGTAAATGAAGTAATTAACCTATTTGCATTTGTATATAGGTTGTCCCGCGATGACATCATACAGATCTGTGGCCTGGCGGACGGCATTCGTCTATTCAACGCTCTGCATGCCAAGTAAGTATTTAAAATGAACAAGTAAATAGTTCATTACTTTACTTTTTACTTTTTTTGTTTATTCGATTTTAAGTTATCTGAACTAATATTATAAAGAGGAAAGATTTGTTTGTTTGTTCGTTACGATTTAACTCTATAACTACTGGACCGATTTTAAGAATTCTTTCACCATTAGAAAGCTACGTCTTTACCGAGTAACATAGGCTATAAATTATATTGATATCATGCAAATTAGCTGAGATATCAAAATTTTCGCGGAAAAAGTCGCGTAAGTGCTAGTGCATGATAAACGAGCGCTTCTCGCCATCAAACTGTAAAGTTTGGCGAGTAATAAAAAAACTGTTCCCCACTGATATTCATAATATGCGGAAAATAATGAAAGACCTAAACCTATGATATTACATTTACTAAGATTTGCTGCAATCTAAAAGAAATTGTGGTCACCCTTGGCCCGAATTCAGATAATAAAAATAAAACTCAATTTTCTAATACTATAAAGGGTCTTTTGTTTTCTTCCTGGTATCGAATTTGTTGCACTATTAATTTCACACAAAGACACAATTTTGTGGTTCTCTTATCTTTAATACGTTAAGTGTAATAAAAGGAAAACAAAAGAAATGGAGGACTGAGGGCCCGATTTTTTATCAAGGTCATAACTTTCAAACCACAAGAAGTGGGGACCTGTTCATGCTTTTACAAATTTTCACAATTTATATAGTAGCATATATGATTTCAAGTAGTAGCTGTAAGTTAATGGTTTAATTTTTTTTGCGTAATAAACTTTTACGTGTATGAGAATTGAGGGCCCATTTGGAACATAAATATACAAAGTAGGACAGCGTTTTGCGATAAAATCTTGTTTTCACTAATTTTGTTTGGCATTAGTGTAGACTTTGGCATAAAGACTTTTTCTGTAGTGTTCATAGTTTATCAGGTACAGGCGGGCCCTCAATCCTCTATGTGAGAACTGAGGGCCCAACTTTGCAGTCCATAACTCGCTTATTTGACTTTCACAAAATCTGATTCCAACTTTCACAATTCTTTGGGAATGTTCATTAAATCATAAGCATATTTTTTTTTAACAAAGTGGCCCTCAGACCACATGCACATTGTTACAAACGAAAAGTATCTATGTAGTATATCAACTATCTGGTGTCCACGACACAAGCCTCGTTGCTTAGTGTGGCAATAGATGGCGGTGTTGTCCAGCGATATTTATTTATTTATAATGGTGATGATATTTAAGTGGGTAGTTCCTGATTCAAAACATATTTAGTTAGCTTCGTTATTTCGTTTTGTAACCAATAAATCAACATACATAGTGATTGCATATTTTATAATTGAGTGACACATACTTAAGCGCCAATTTGGAGCAGTTCCAATTCAACCCGAAATAGATATCTGTCTGATATTAGTTTTAAATTAAATGTTTCTAAATCGGGCCAGTATTTACTGTGGGAAGTCATTGTGCTGCCAAAATACTTGATAAATATTGTCGAGATAAGAAAATACATGAGAGCAGCGGTGGCCCAGTGGTGGCGGCCCAGACTTATGAGCAGTAAGCTGGGTTCGTACCCAGGCAGGCGCATTAAGACCACTGAACATGTGGTCCTAGGGCGGGGTCAAATTCCGGATAGGGCAACATGTTACTGAACTGGGGAAACAACAGAAAAACGTTTTACGTCGAAAGAGAAGACGAATTAATTACACTACAAAGGGATGATGAGTATTTCCAAGTCAAGGTGCAAGTTGGCAGCGGGCGACACGAAGCCGCCGCAGACGACGTCTCGCAGCGACACTACTGGTTTCTATGAACTTCCCTCCGAAGCAAGCGACATGAAGCTAGCGACGCGTCGTCGAGCGGCAGACGCAAGTGTCGCCCGACCGCAGATCAGAAGTATCGCTGACAATGAAATGAAATCATGACTGTGGCGACGTGTCGCGACGACACGTCGTCTGCGGCGGCTTCGTGTCGCCTGCTGCCAACTCTCAGGGTCTATTATATGGAGCGACCGCCTATCTGACCTCCACAACCTAGTTAGTAATACCATAATACCATACCCCGTGGTAAGACTGGTTATCAGACTTACTAAGAATAAGGGGCAGGCCCCTTATTCAAACCGACTATCGATAGTTCGATAGTCGGTTCGGGGGGTCGGTGTCATTTGTAGATCTTTGACAGTCGGTAGTCCGACTGTCAAAGATCTACGAGGCACGGAGGAAACTCAACCTTACTTACCATGTTTTACTTTTTCCAGACGCATCGAGCCCAAACTCACGGTGTACGTATGTCCTGCCGGAAGCAACATATACAGCGCGCTATATCTTCACGCTTGCAGAGCGCACGAGCTGGTGCATAAGCTGAACACACTTGTGCATGCTTCCAAGGTAAATATACACCACTATAAACCTGGATTCCTAGAAGGTATAGGCAGCGATGCCATGGTGAAGTTGGTATATGAGAACAATGGGGATAGTATGTCCATGGCTTGTCCAAAGATAAATCCCATTCTCTCCAATAAGGTCAAGCTATTTTTAAACAATAATATTATAGTTTGTCACACAAATACTTGTCAAGTATCAATTTTACATTGTTACTAGAAGTTATAAAAACATAACGTACTGTACAGTGTATGGTGTAAGTGTGTTAAACATATATTTTTAAGTTACTTTGTTGCATTAGATTTATTATCTGTAATGGCAAAGGAGACATGTGAAAAAAATAAAAAAATATGAATTAGAAAAAAATGCATATTATAGAAGATAACTCAAAGTACATAAAATGTATATGGGACCACCGCGCGAGCTTATTCTACCAAATGATAAAAGAATCACTACTGGTGGAAAACATAACTTCCTCCATATGTAGAAGTCGGTTAAACACCTTCTAATCTACAGTAGGGCCAATTTAATGGCTGCGGGACTGTTCGAAAGATACCGTGGCCCCGGAACTTAAAGGGCGATGAAGGAACATGGATGGGTTTTAGTCAGTAAAAGTCTGACACTCCCTCCTGCTCCGCCCAGAGCGGGAGAAGCCATTTGATGTGCTACCGAAAAAAAAAAATAGTCCACATTTGACATCTGTCAGTTTAGTACTACTACATTTTAAAGTTACCTTATTTTGTCATTATTACAATAAATAAATAATCGTAATTGAAAAAAGTTAAGCAATTGTGCAGTTCTAACTTCGAAGAAATAAATAATATTTTATGCCAACCGTTACAAGGTTACGTTGTTGTATTTTGATAAAGTGTCAAATGTGGTCTATTAAATTACCCCAACTGTAAATACAGATTATTGTTGTACTAATTTCTTTTAGTAAGTGATTGCGTAACAAGTTATTCTTACCAGGGTTTGTTTACGCTTTCATCAAATGCTTTTGAAGCAGATCGTAGCTATAATGTCCAGAAAAAAGTCACTTGGCAAAAATCAACGGAAACACTGAATTATTCATTGAGTTTGCCGATAATACGGGCTGAATGAAAACCGAATAAAATGTGCCACGTGCCGCGGCGCCTCAATGTTATATCTTCTTATGAGATAAAACGGTTATATCAATGAATAAAAATAACAATTCAACAACGTAATTCACTAGTTGATAAAAACACATCTTGATTAGTCGTTTTAATTTGATAAAGTCCAAATAAGCCATTTTATCGTAAAGGTATGATGGATATATGCCTTTTGCCATTCATACAAACTCACAGACTAATCCCTATTAATATTATAAATGCCAAATTAACTGTCAGTTTGTTACCTTTTACGCTTAAACCACTGAATCGTCATGAAACATGCAGACCGGTAGCTTAGTACCTAAAGAAGATTTTTAACTAGCGACCCGCCCGACTTCGTACGGGTGCAACATATTCATATAAACCTTCCTCTTGAATCACTATCTATTGCTGAAAACTGCATTAAAAACTCTTGCGTAGCTTAAAAGATCTAATCGTACAAACAGCGGGAGCGACATTGTTTTATACTATGTAAAGACTAGTGCATCGTCTCGGGTGCAATTTACTATACAGAAATAGACGAAGTGCCATCAAAATAAAAAAAAATACAGTGCCGTATGTCATTACTTCACAGAATTTGATCCTTAAGGGGACTACAGGAGCTAAACGCGAGTTTTGTAATGCAAAAAAGCATATGATTCACTGCAATAAACAAAACCAGAAAAATATATGATATTCTTCAGGATATATGCTAGTATGATAGTGTTTTGAAAACATAATACAACTAATTTTACTCGATAAAAAAAAATCACGAACTTATATCTAAAAATTTCTTTTAACGAGTAAAAACCATACTCAAATACATGCGATCATTCTGATTTTTTGGCAAATAATTCTACAAGCAACATATTAGCATGATAGTGTTTTATTTTTTAGTCCAATCAATAGATTTTTTGTAAATCGCAAAAAAATACTAATTTCGCACTATTCGGCCCGCAGTGACTGACGTAACAACCACTTTGTAGTGCAAGCTGATTAGAACTTTATTCTAACAGTATTCAAACGAAGTTTGAACCACCACAATTAGATTTGCTAATTTAGCTCCTGTAGTCGCCTTAATAGCTATCGGAAGGTGTAATAAAAATGTGTTATTTTTTCTTTCAAAATCAATGGTTTCGATTCTTGACTTTTTCAAAAATCCACTGATGCAGTTTTAGTATTGATCAAAATCGGGCGCGAGATTCCTTTGAGTATTTTTCGCTATTTTTCATAGTTCCGGATTTGGACTTGCCCACTTGAAAAATTTACTCTGTATATCAAAAGTCCCTTAGTGGCCTAACTTGTTACCATTAGCACCGGACTAATCCAAACTTGGACCGCAACCGATATTATAGGCATGACGACAGTATCAAAAAATTGCAAATCTATTTAGTCCGTCAGTTAGAGTATTGGAAATTAATGCACACGTATTTTTTGTTTTTGTAAATCAATGAATATTGACAAAGATAAAACGCATCAAAACTCGGGAGTGGGGGCTCGTGACGTCAGAATTAGCTAAAAATTATACCTAGCGCGTGACGTATTCAGAATTTTAAAAGCGTCATATCTTCGTCAATTTTGGTTTACGTAACCAAAGAAAAAACACGGGTCAAATATTTTTTGATAATCTAACTGACGGACTAATAAGATTTTTTTGTAGGCTCGCCTATTATAGCGTATAATAGGGTAGATGACAAAAAATAATCTAATTAGTCCGTCAGATAGATTTCCAAAAAATATTGGACACAATTTTTTCTTTTTTTACATAAACAAAATATGAAGACGATACAGAGCGTCGAAAACTCGTGTGACGTCACATTTGAGTACATTTTTTGCCGGAAAGTGACATCACAAGCCCCTCACTCATGATCTTTGACGAGTTTTATATTCGTAAATTTTTATTAATATGATAAAACAAAAAACACGTATCCAATATTTTTCGATAATCTAACTGACGGACTAAACAGAATCATATTTATTTTTAGTCAGGAATAACCCCGATAACTATTTTTCCTGGGTTTCAAGATCTACGTAATTCACAAATTTAACATAAATCTTTTGTCCACAGGAATGCGAGACAGTGCTAGTTTCGGGCCCGAACGGCGCTCGAGTTCGTCTTACGGACGACCTCGTCCGACACATGCCCGACAACTCTACGTACCGGCTCGAGAGAGTTGATGACTGCAGTGCTTTGCTACTCTGCGCTACCAATAATAACTAGGACGATGTATAAATAGATGCTAGAGTCCCTTTTACTCAAATTTTACCTCAAGACTGCAAAAACGACCTACTTCTGTTTTAAACTTTCACGGTTTATAACTAAACTTAAAATGTCACTTTATTGATTTTGATCAATAATAATGACGGAAGATATCCCGTAACAGTACATCCAGTGACATTTTAAGTTTAACAACCTAATTGTAACGAGAATGTTTTTAAAATATTAAGCGGCTGTTCACACCGCCACGATATTTTCAATAAAAGTTGGGAACACACGTCAAAAACCTAATATTCATTCATCATCGGACGAGCAGAGAAAAGGCGAAGCGTCACCGTTATATGGTTGAGGTTCCCCGCACCCGAACAACGGCTATGCTTCGACATTGATTATGCGAACCACTAGTCTGTGGAATTCACTGCTGGCTTCTCTGTTCCCTGATCATTAAAATCTGGATCTCTTCAAAGTTCGAGTGAATCGGTTTCTTCTAAGCAAGCGTCATCGATTCACTTAAGGCGAGTTTCGGTCAAACGCAAGCCTATTTAATTTAGTACATTAAAAAAAAACATGTTGTTAAAAACAAATGCAGTATGGATCCGCCATGTCATCGCAATGCTATACTGTCATATTTGTTGCCGGTTCTAAGAAACGACTAATTATATTTTGAATCAGTGATTTTGATGATGCTATATTATGCTTGTAAAAGAAAAATAATGTTACCGCGCGTTGGATAGACTAGTTATAAAAAATCAGATTATTTACAAAATATAAGTTCCTTGAAAGGAATTTAAAACCAGCACTTGAAATGTAGACGAAAGACGTGCATTGTATCGACGTTGACATTGTTGACAATCGCCGTAAGTTGCTTTTTATTGTAATGACTTATAAAGGTTACATGGGCGGCTAAGCTGCGCAATTTTTGGCAATAATGACTGACTATGACGACCCAGGGATTCTGGGCAAATTCCGGAATCATATTCCATAAAGTGAAATTATATCCTTATGTAGAAATTGCCAAGAATTGCTTAATAATTTAAGTTGCCAATGTAAGCGCTCCAAGAGGTTTCTCTTGTAGTATAAATCAGCCTATTCACTATACTAGTATCTTACGACAGTGGTCTACTTGTTTGTTTGTGAAAAGGTTAATTTATACTTGCTTAAACTGTTTTATATTTCAAGGATATGACAAAAACAAATGTTTGTGAGAAAAGTTCAATATGGAACTCAGAGAGAAAATCAGATTGATGGATGGATAAAAAGGAGATGTTTTGAATGCAGGGGCCATGGAGTATTTCTTGTCATCAATTTTCACCTCATTTATTATTCTTCTTCCTCAAAAACTTAGATTATGTAGCCAGTACCCAACCATAAATATGGCGCTTCGAGTTTTACGAAAATTTTGCTCTCGCTAATTTGCTATGATATAAGATATGTCTTATTTTAAATCTGGGTATTGTGTATATCTGTATCTTATAAATGTATAATTTTTTAAGAGATTATGTATAGTTTTTCATCTAACTATGCTTAGTTATAAATACTCTATATGTTAGGTTAGTGTTTTTACAATAATGTAAACAAATGACGGTGGAAAATTGAAATGTCTTTGGGGAGCATCGAGTGTGCTGATGTATTTTTAACACTGAAACTTTAGTTGAAACTTGCAAATCCAACACACTCGCAATGTCTATTACGGCTTTTTAAAGTTACAAATGTCGAAATGCCAAATCAATAAAACAAAAAATATTCAATATTGTCGTAAGGAAGAATCCTAAAATGGCAATATTGTTGCAAGTACAATGTGACTAAAATTTATCTTTTACATGAATTCGTTTACATTATTTTAAAACTGGTTAAGTTAATAATTCCGTATTATAAAATAGTATAATAAGCTGGCGATTGACCTGTAGGTATGCTATCTGACCCCCGCAACCTTGTTAGTAAGACTGGTTGTCAGACTTTCGGGCCACTGACTACCTGTAACTAATAAAAGTCTATGAAAGTCAGCCGGGGCTAACATCTTACGTGATTTTCGAAGCACGGTGGGCCCTTGGTATGTAACAGATTGTTACCCATCCACGGATCGACCTCGGCAGGCGTTGCTTAACTTTGAAGATTACGATAAAACTACTAGTCAGTCGCCGGAGTTAAAATGATGATAGCCGTGGGTTATGTGTTGATTATTGTTTAGTAGTGTGCGAGACCCAGAAAACCCATTAACATAACATCACGCCTGAATTCCCCAAAGGGGGTTAGGCAGAGATGTCCTGTATTACACCTACTTTTCGCCAGTCCATATAATCAAAAAATCTTCTAACGCTTCTCCAGATTTTTTACTTAAGTGTTGCCATAGTCCAAAATGTGTAAAAAAAAAAAATTGCAATTTAAAATTGTATTGATCGAAGAGGTCTCGCCACGAAATGGATGTCATAAAATAAAGGCAGCTGCACACCATATTATGTTAATTAGCTTTAATTCGGTTGTTATGTAATCACAGATTATAATTGTTATTTAGGTAATGTCTATTATAGCGCCTCTCGGCGACATGCATGTTTATTATAAATAAATGATATTTTTTTATTTCAAATAAGTTTCAAGTTGACCCATTTTAATGATATTTACCCTTTTAAGGGTCAAATTCGGCAGTAACTACATGCCGCCTGCTTGTTTGCCAACAAAGAATGTAACAAATAGGTTTAAAAGTTGGTGCAATAGGTTTTATTACCCTTCCAATGGGTAAAACACATTAAACTTTGGAGGATATAGTTATCAGACGATGTATAACTGTAACTGTGTGTGTTGTAAACATTGTTTTAAGCTATCACGGTTCATAACTAAACTTATATTGTCACTTACGGGATATCTTCCGTGATTATTATTTATTTTGAGCTCCCGATATTTCGACGTCGTTGCAAGCGCCATGATCGCGGGTTAACCTGGAAACATACAATAATCACGGAAGATATCCCGTAAGTGACATTTTAAGTTTAGAAATTACCAGTTTATAAAGGATGTAACATAAACGCAAGACCTCTCATATTGTCTCAGACCAAGAAATTGTACAACTTTTAGAATTTCAAACTTTTGTTGTAGTTTTACCGTACATGTTGATTAGCTGATCGCGTCAGTTCCTATATTAAGTCCAATATTTTTTTTGCGGATTTCAAGAACTATTCGATCCACAGTGGTTCAGTTTCATGGTCCGAGATACCACATTGGTCTTGCCGTTATTATGGTACACCTAAATACAATTATTATCAAAACTTGAAACTTATTTAAAAAAATGGTGCCTTAAGAAGTGCCTGAACACGACCTCTGAGGTTCGCGCTGTTGCTTGACGGAGTATTATGTTATAAAATATCTCATAAGG
Organism: Xestia rhomboidea; assembly: GCA_963853795.1. Taxonomy (NCBI): domain Eukaryota; kingdom Metazoa; phylum Arthropoda; class Insecta; order Lepidoptera; family Noctuidae; genus Xestia; species Xestia rhomboidea. The sequence goes on from OY970783.1 coordinate 3,827,789, forward strand.
TTTTATTATAAAATAATATAGTTTTGGAATAAGATATTATGTTGCATGATTTAGGTTAGTCAATGTATGAAGTATATTATAGTTAATAAATGTATAAAAGACGCATTTTTTTGTATAATTTTATTATACCCACCTCCTTAGCGGCTAGTCGCTATGCAGGGCACGGAGAGTTGACGAAAATATTACATTCACATTTTTTACATTTTAAACTCAACAGCATGTGGATGGGTGTTTGTTTGTGGTCTCCCGTGTTCGGCGCCAGTGTCGGTTTTTCCTCACAAATCAAAAGATGTTCGGCAAACAGTTTGAGTTGCGTCCAAACGCTTGGTAGCAATCAGTATGGCGAGTATAAATAATGCAGATACCTTGTACGATTTCTGTGTATTTTGATCATCCACCATAGTCTTCGTTTTGTTCTTTTATTTTGCTTGAATTTAAAATAAAATAGGACAACCCGAAAAAGTAATAGTTGCCACAAGCTCGTCGTCCGCCATGTTTGCTGATCTGCTGGCCTAGCCAAGTTACAAACGATTCGTATCGATTCTCTTTCTACAATCGTAAACGTCAAGTCACGTGGTCAAAACAAACGAATATAAACTTTCGTAGACAAGTTTACATCGATCAAGATGATAGAATGAAATGTATTCGTTTCTACAATCGTGATCCCTACATCCCATATAAATCGTAGCCAACTTACAGTTTTGACTAAACTTTAAAATTTCTATTCATTTGTTTTGACCACGTGACTTAACGATGATAGATGTCATTCCCATACATTTGGTTAGTTTTCTATAGCGTTAACGATTGTAGATTGTCAACTTGGCTAAGCCTACGGGCTGGCAGTCTCGACAGAGTTAACGACATTATCGTTAACTTTCGATCGCTAAAATAACAATGAAAAACACAGTTGCAATAACGATGCTTGCGAGAAAAGCAAGCCTTTACATTCAAGATGCAACATTAGTTCAACTGAATTTATTCGTTAGTCGTCGTCGTTTATTTGTTAGTCGTTTAGTCGTTATCTCTGTCGAGACTGCCGGCCCTGGGCCGGCAGTCTCGACAGAGATAACGACTAAAATCGCTAACTTTCGATCGCCGATTACTAAAGAATAAATTGGGTTGCAATAACGATGCTTAAATTGCGGGAATCGCATCTTCGATTTAGAGACTTGCATTTCCCGCAAGCATCGTTATTGTAACCAAATTTTTAGTGAGTTATTAGCGATTGAAAGTTAGCGATTTTGTCGCTATCATTGTCGAGACTGCCGGCCCTGGAATATACTAGCACGTTCGCTTCGCTAGCTTGAGGATGCTTGTTTGTGTTGGATATTTGTGGTCAATGTTTGTGACTTTGTTTGTTGTGTTTGCGGCAAACACCAAGCATGTGGAAGCGGCTTTAGACCTCGTCTATTATAAGGGGGACATTCGCAGCGGATCTTTTTGTTACTAGAGACTTCTTGGTTGCTTCAAGTTAAGTTCTTGTAACGATAATAAACATCACGGTGAATTCAACAAACGTCACGCCCACTGCACCCTACTCTACTCGGCTTATAGATTGTAAAATCCGTTCCGATCCGATGCGATGCGAGCCGTTTGTTGGAAATCATCCTTAATAGGCGAGACGACAAAAAAAATCGAATTAGTCCGTCACTTAGATCATCAAAACATATTGGCCCGTGTTTTTTCTTTTGTTACGTAAACCAAAATTGACGAAGATACGACGCTTTTAAAATTCTCAATACGTCACGCCATGGTATAATTTTTGGCACGTTCTGAGGTCACGAGCCGACTCCCGAGTTTTGATGCGTTTTATCTTTGTCAACTTGGTCAATATTCACTGATTTACAAAAACAAAGAATACGTGTCCATTAATTTCCAATACTCTTAACTGACGGACTAAATAGATTTGCAATTTTTTGATACTGCTACTCGCTCATAGCCGACAATACATTTGGTGTCCACGGGGGTGTTTTGGGGGTTCAAACCTCTATACTAATTTATGAGATTGGACCTATACAATGCTGAGATACTTTACAATCTGTAGCTTTCACAATAACTTCACATGGCAATCAATTATTAGCCCCTATGGTTGTTGAAGGTATGTTCCGTCGAAATAGGAATCCGCTGAACAAGTGCATATCGAAGAAGGGATCTGTCGTTTGTTTTTCGAAGGTGTGTGTTGTCGAAGTATGTTCTGTCGAAGCAATGAGTAGTCGAACTATTGTTATTCGAAATTGAGACCGTGTCGAAATAATTAACTGTCGAAGTTCAGGATGACACTCTTTGTGTAGATAGGAGTAAGAAGTAAATAAAACTATAAAAATTGCTTATAAAATTTATTAAATATTACAAAAGGCACTGTAACTTAATACTGGTCCTATATAACATATAGCGTTTATTTGTGATGGTTAAGATATAACAGTTAGTTCAACAATGCATTATTGCTAACATCTGAAGCAACTCAAACATATTTAGAAAAATATACAGTTTATATTTCGAGGAAATAATTTTAACAGTGTAACTTGAGTTTCCCTTAAGAGGTCTACATTTACCCCACCATAGGGGCCTCATATTACCCCCAATACAAGGCTAGTTTTACCCCAATGTGTAACAGTGTTACCCATTCAGCGAATTACATTCACCCCATATGAGGCGACTTAAACCCCATAACAGGGTTATCTTTACCCCGATTATCAACCAACAAACTCTCTAAGGGTCAGCTCCGACCCCAGATAGGATTAAAATTGATCCTATCAAGGGCTTAATGATACCCCAACCGATATTTAACTTTACTCCAGTGTGACTACCAGAAAAACTATTGACTAATATATGCAAATTCAAGTGCATATTTTTTAGTAATCTTAGTGATTTTACATTTACATTTTTGCAAAGACATAATTATCAGTTCCTATTCTATGTAATCCCAAACCTGTTAATTATTGTCATAAAAATGGAATGTTGTATATAAATCAGTGCCTATATTATGCAGGTGTTTACATTTTTTGTGTCATAAGAATTGTTATTTAAATCATAATATGTTTTAAAAACTAAAAAGGTGTATTTACAAGCTTTTGACCTGCCCTTCAGGGGGTAACCAGGTACTTTTAATGTTAATTCTTAGCAAAGTTATAACAATAGTTCATGTTATTTTAGTATCGGACATATTTCTACTAATCAGATTATTTTTTTAAATTTCTCTCAAAGTTTTTCACCAAGATAAGCTGTTAGCATTCTGATGTTTTCTTTCGTTCTTAATAAGAAATATGCCCGATAGTTTCTTACACAGTAAAATATAAATACTTAATAAAAAAAAGCAATGCCTTCATCGGCAAATCGAGCCACCTTCGGTCCTAAGAAATCGGCCAAGTATTTTTGCCTAAAATAAGAGTGCAAAAAACAATTTTCATACAATGAATAATCTCTGTGAGGATCAACATTTTATGGATAAATGTTTTAAAGTAATTTATCGGAATGATCAAAATACAAGCATTGTTTCATAGATAAATACAAATGGAATGGGCGTTAAAAGCTTATACAGAACTTGTTCGCTAAAATATTTTAATTTAAAAGTTAAAATATATATTTTAAAATTGCTAAAATTTAGACTTAAGACTAACTCAGAATTAAAATTGGGAAAGTAAGTAGTTTAAATACTTTTTTAATATCAAGTTTTTAATGTTATTTTATTTCTAAAAGTTATATAAAACTTAAGGCCTCTATTACTATACAGTACAATAGTGCAGCCTTTGACAATATGTTTTGATTCAGTCATAATTCGACTAAAATATTCATGCACGTCGAAAATCGAAATAACATCATAACTGATATTACAATGATAAAGAAAACAGTTTCTTATTTGCGCTACCCTTTAAAAAGAATGGTCGAGTATGATTTTGATTAGAAGTTACTTTTTAAGAGGTAACGAATATTCTGTCGATTCATATTTATATAAATCATAGTATTATAAATAAATTTCGCGAAAAGTATTTTTTTTTTTGTTTATTATTTAAAAATAAAAACTTTACATAATGTAATGCTAGTGGCAATTTATAAAAAGCTAAAATTCTTATGATTTTGCTACGCAAAAGTTATGACAAATAACTTTCTCGTGAAGGTCCAGCCATTGGTTAAAATATTTCACATAGTCGACAAAAGGTTTTTAAAAATGGAATAATTATTATAATAATCTACAGGGTGTAGAAATTACGGTTAGGTTAAAGATATAAAAGTGCCAAAAACCTGACTTATTTTAGTAAAAACATTATTGCTTTTGGAAATACAATTTCTAAAGTTCGTAAAATTCGTGAATATATCGTGATAGTACTAAAGGCACATATATTTTTATTACTTTTTTCCCTTAAAAAGCCTAACCTTACAGTTTTATTGCAATATATTTTTAACACATAATTTACGGTTTTCAACGACTTTATGGAATTTAATGGGGAAGTACTTCGTAGCATATGGTTGCTAAGATTGTATCAGTCACATGTGTTCAAGATAAATGGACAACCAAATGATATTAAAGAAGTAAATGGTTGACGAATAACCGCTGCATTACAAGGATTGTTCACCGAAATCAACCTTTTAATATAAAACTAAGCTCGACCATTACTCAAACGATAGTTTACTAAACCACCCTATGCTGTTATTCTGCGCGTAAAACTTATCTAGATATTACTATTTTAATTATTTAATAAACAAAAAATAAAATGGTTTGCTGGGTAACCCAATGCTGTATGCAATTAGGTATCCAGCATCCAATTTTTCTTTCTTTTATTTATAATAGTTCAGTTTTGCCCAACAGCGTTATAATACCTCTGACAGCAACCTCACAACCAAAAACTACGAAGCATGCCAACCATCAGCTTCTATCGCACAACCAATATCCACCGACCGGTCGCTTCAGCAATCAGTTGTCATAGTGCGGTACTGAGTTTGACGGCGTCAGCTCCACGTAGTTGGCTGGGAGCATCCCGGTGCGACCTGTGCGGAGGACCTGGCCGGTCATCCAGCCGGAGTCGATTGAGGTCACGTTTGAGATCAGGTCGCCTTCACGGAATGATACCTGGGAACGAGATTAAACAGTGTGAGCAATTATATCTTTATTATTCCGTTTTATTCATCATCATCTGCCCAGCCTTTTCCCAACTATGTTGGGGTTGGCTTCCAGTCTAAGTGGATGCAGCTGAATACCAGTATTTTACATGGAGCGACTGCCTATCTGACCTCCACCACCCAGTTAGTACTGAGTAATACGATACCCCTTGGTAAGACTGGTTGTAAGACTTTTCGGGCCACTGACTACCTGTAACGACTGTCAAAGTTCTACAAATGACAGCCGGGACCAACTCGGTATGTAGTGGGTGGTCACCCATCTACAGGTCAACCTAGGCAAGCACGGCCTAACCTGAAGATAAACCCGAGCTGATATTATTCAGGCACGAGGTCCTCCTTTATTATTTCGTTTATTAATCTTTTTACATACATTTAAAAAAAAAAAATTTTACCTTATTGAACCATATAAAAAAAAACATTTTAAAATGAAAAACAAGCTACCGGTGGTTACTTGCCGGCTGCCAAGCGAGAACCTCAGATGTTGGTTAAGGCTCTTGGCTATTAAGCCATTGGCCAACAAGACTATCGGCACAATGACTGCTGTACTCACTTATATTGTTATGGTATTTAATAATCCACCTATTAAATTTTCTCCTACTTCTGTAATAGGAGAGTTGCGGTATCCACCACGCGGGCCCAGTGCGGATTGGTGAATGCCATGGCTTCGTTCACCGTTTCATAGCAGTGGTGATGAAATAATTTACACAATGTGGAGTGGTACCTTGTCACCTTGGGCAGCTTTTGCTGATCATTAAAAGGCAATAGCCTGGTATTGCTAGTTTCATGGTTATTGGAACGTAAAGAGCGAGGGACATGTATGTTGACGGATGGAGAGGGAGAGGAACGCTAAAGAATAGATGGATGGATTGTGTGAGGAATGATATGAAAGAGAAAGGAGTAAATGATGCCGTGACGTCTGACAGGGGAGAATGGAAGAAGAAAACGTGTTGCGCCGACCCCGAGGAGAATGGGACAAGGGCGAGAATATAATGAATACCATTTCCTTGTATCACGTTAATGTTTGCAACAAGTGGACTTACCTCATCACTGTCGCTCGCTTCGTAGTCATACATGGCAACGTATACGCGCTGAAATTAGAAAAAATAAAATACAATTAGAAAATAAAATAATAAAAATATTATTACTAAAGTAAAGTATGCAATTTTATGACCAGATAGTTAAACAGAAGTAGTGTCAATAGTGTGACTACTATTTTATTAGAAACTCATTCAATGGGATTCAATGAATAAAGCGTGTAAAAAAACCTCTTAACGAAGCCGAAAGGCACTTGTTCTCCTCGTCATTGCGATCATTTTTTTGTTCTACACCATACCTGGGAACCTTCTAGTTACGGAGAGATTGGGGGTCAAAGTTACAACTTTTTGACATGTTTTTTTTTTATGTAAGATTTTTACTATAAACACCTCCACGACCCCCAGCACAATGTTCTGAGTGCGTTACATTAAGTTCTACCACAAAACATGATTTTTCACCCCAAAAATTATTCAAGTAAAAATTGCAATAACAATTTATAATCAAATTTTAGTGAAACTTTTAGCACTTTTCAAATAAAAGTGTTTTTTTGACACAATGAACTTTGACGTCAATACCGGCGTTAACGAGGACGGTGTCTTTTGACAGTGCGTTCCGTTTCACCAAAAACATGCTACACAAAACAGTAAATTGTAAAATAAGTGATGTATTAGAAACTTAAACAAGTGTACCACAATGTTTTTATGCGCCAATACAAGGCATTTATAATAAATAAAAAGAGTTTTGTATTTCATGCATATTCCCTATTGCATAACTTTGACCCGCCTAGACACAGTCTAACCGACTAGCTATTACCTGATTCTGACTATGATGGTTGGCAGTCTGCCTGGGCAGCTCGTTGGCGAGAGGATCCAGGTCTGTGACGCGACCGATCTGACGGGACTGTTGCTGCTGGTGCACAGGTTGCTGGTGAGAACCTGCGGGTATAGCGTGAAGATACAGTTCCAATGTTACTTGTGTAAGAAGCAACCAAAGAGAATCAAAATCGAAGCATTTATTTCAAGAAGGCCAGTTACAGGCACTTTTGAATTGTCGAAAAAAGATGAAAATTAAATGTAGCTACAGTCCCAGTCACAAGGAGCTAGCTACAATCCCGAAGGGTGAGTTAGAGGTGTACAGTCGTGGTCTTTTCCGCCTGACCAGTCAATTTTTTTTTCGCTTAAATTATGCGGAGGCGCCGAGCCGCGCCCTATTAATGTTTAGGTCTATTAGGAAAGCGCCAACTTTGGCGCGTAACATAACAATAACTCTCGTTTGGCGTGCGTCGTCAGTGCGCTCGGCCGATCGGTATCTTTTCATTCATTATTTCTATACAAAGTCAACGGGGCGGGCTAGAGAGCGTTTCTATGTTATGAGTGCGAGCAAACATTAGCTTAGTGGTGATCAGGCAGGAGTGTCCTCGATAGTACCTAATAGTACACCCATATTTCGCCAGTTATATTCAAGTCCTATGGAATAGGGGGCGAGCCTATTGCCATCAACCAGGCACAAATCCAGACTCCGTGGCTAATACTGAGAAATTCCTGTGTTAGACACTCACTGCCTCATTGGCATTGAGGTCCTGGTTTCGATTCCTAGTTCGGGCATATTATTATTAATTTTTTTAAAAGAATATAGACTTCTATTCTTCAAAAAAAATATCCTAAACTTAAAAAGCCCGGACAGATCAAACACCCGGATGGCTTGTAATTCAGGGGGTCGAGAACCTTATTGAAAGTATCCATAGACTTTTTGTTGTATCACAAACACATTTACGACACATAAAGTGGTTTTAAAGCATTTAGTGCTGAGAAACTTCATAGTTTCGTCACAAGCGTTATTTAAAAAAACATTCCCAAAACCAAGAAACATGTAGGCAAGCGAACACAAAAAAACAATGAACAACATTGAATGAATGAAGATTTGACTGAAAACATAAAATAAACGAATAAAAAAAATTATAAGATATTTGACTATTTTTCATCAAAACCTTAGAAATAGTTTTAAAAAAGAGTCCTATAAAGATTTAAATAGTTAGATTTGCTCTCAAGCCGCTCAAAAAGTGTCAATATTGAGAAAAATGATTTCAAACGTCCAGTTCTTAATGTGGTAGAGCAAATCAAAAGATTTAAACGTATGCGTCCACATCCACACATACTATATATATAACTTTCATACAAAAATAATATAAAAAAAACACTGAATCTAAACAACAAACCTCTTTTTCCGTCACTAGATGTGCTATTATAAATAAGCGTAGCCGACGCCCTCTGCGTATTAGGAGGCGCCCTGGGCCCATCACTGATGGGGTCATAATCCTGGATCCTCCCAATCTTCTGTTGCTGAGACTGCTGCGACTGATTCTGAGGTGGAGCCGGGTAATTCTGATACTGGGGATAATATTGACCCTGATATTCTTGATATTGAGGGTAATATTCTTCTTTAGGTTTATAGTATTGTTCCTGGTACTGTCTGTTGTGCCCTGAAGGTTGGTGGGTCGGTTGTGGTGGTTGATGGGCCACGGATTGCTGTTGTTGGTGAACCACGGGCTGCTGTTGGGGTGGTGGGGGGTGGTACTGGGTTGATGGCGTCTGGTAATGGTTCTTGGGTGGCAGATTCGGTGGCGGTACGTTTGGTGCCAGCATTTCTGTCGCGTAGTTGTCGATTTGTTGGTGATAGTTGTCCGATGGTAGTTCTAAGTGGTGGAGGATGTATTAGAAACATATGGGGAGTCGGAAAAATAACATCAATTTTTTTATCATGTCTCATTAGCAGAGATTGGAATAGGTAGAGTGCGTTTGTCTAAAAAGTCCAGTGGTTGCATGGCTGGCTGCCGAGATAACACAAATCTCAAATCTCAAATCTTTATTGCATTCCATATGTATTACATAGATGGTGTAATCAAATAATAAAAAGAAAACAATATGGACCCTGTCGGGCACAGCAACATTAGGAGATTTTTGGTTTCTTACATTCCATATTATAATGAGAGCGAATTATTTTATTTTGAAATCGATTTGTCATCTATAAACTCCTTTACTGAGTAATATGCCTGGGATTCCAGAAATTGTTTCAATTTATTAATAAATACATTTGTTTTTTCTGCTTCTCGAATATCATTTGGCAATTTATTATAAATTTTTGTGAACATAACTAAAGTGCCGGTTGAGTGCATTTTAAGTCGGGATTGAGATATGTTTATTTTGTTTTTGTTGTGTCGAAAAGTGTATCTAGTTTGTGTTTCTTCACAAGTGGTATAAAAATCAGGGTGTTTTCGGACAAATTTACATAAATCAAAAATATATAAACAGGGAAGTGTGAGTATTTTATGGTTTTGGAAGTGTGGTTTGCAGCTATCAGTTTGTTCAATGTTTGTTATTATTCTAATTAACTTTTTTTGTAAAATAAATATGGTCTGCGAATCTGTACTGTTTCCCCACAGCTTGACCCCATAGCTGAGCCATGCCTGAGCGTATGCATAGTGCGTGACAAGTGCTGTTTGAAGATTGGTAGTTTTTTTAATTTCGCGTAGGGCGTATGAAAATGTAGATAGTTTTGCTCTTATTTTTTGTATATGGGACAAGACATTTATTTGTATAAACATGAGTATACATATCTCCAAGATATGCAAGTTGTTCATAAACAAAGAGATCCATCATGTTCGGCCTTTGGGGCATAACAAATATATACATGGGTAAGAAATGTCATTAAAAAGAATTTAAACAATGATAAAAAACATTATTAAATTAAGTAATCATTAAATTGAAACATTAAAATACAAATTAAAATCAATTTGTCCTGTAATATAATTATAAATTGTACATAAATATAAGACTTTGTCATTTAAGAATTGTAAAATACTGTAGTATGCTTTCCCAACTAGATACAATTTTAGCCGCTATTTTAGCTTGTGTGCGCTTAATAGTCGAGCGTAATATAGTAATAAGTTTGATTACATTTGTAAAAATACCGGTTAGGGGTTTATATTTCCCTATGATGTACAAGTGAATGATAATCCTGGATCAAACGCGTGATACTCAGTGCCGCCACTAGTGCCAGTTAGTCATAAGTACATAGACATACACACATCATCACACACATTCACAGACACCGTACAGTTACCCACACGCACACAGGCACACCACAAATTAAAATGTCAATTAATTCGAGTCACTCTCGGCTAATCAAATGTTTTTTCTGTGTACTTCGTAATTGGCGTAATGTTCGATTTTTTTTTTATGTTAATGTACTGTCAGCTGTGAAGCTACCTTTTATAAAATAAATAAATAAATTCCCTTTAGTGTGAATTATTATCGTTAGGCAGTCATGAATGAGTTCAAGCGCATTTATCTGGATTATTCCTTTTGGCTAAAAACAGAACATAATGGCTTTACTCAGTTGTTGCAGTATTTTTTTCCTTCACATAATTGTAAAATGACGCTATCCTGACACAGGAAAATAGTTTTTCTAGCAATTTTCCTCAACTAGTTAATTACTAGTTCACAATAGAGTATAGTACCTATATAACATCACACCTTTACTCTCTGAGTTGGTAGGCAGGTGTCATAAGTATCTCATATTTCACCAGTTAATCACCGGTCATCAACCGGGTACATATTATCAAAGCTCTGGAACCAATACTGAGAACTTCATAACATAACGTAAAATCGCGTCTGTAATCCCTGAAGAGTTACGCAGAGATGTAACGTGACGACCCGATTGGCGCAGCGGTTGTGAGGCTGCCTTACGTTCTTAGGGTCCCGGTTTCGAATCCCGGTAAGAGCAAATGTTTGTGTGATGAGCATGGACATTTGTTTCAGAGTTGTTGCATAATGTATAATCTGTGCTCTAGTTTTTGATTGTCTATGTTGTGATGTAGTAGTCTAGGGGTTCGCCTAATAAAAGTCGTCTCACGTGTAATGCAACCCGAGTTTTAATTAAACATTTAACCCAGCAGCCCTGCACATATCTAGCAAATATGTGACAGTGGCGACGAGGATAAAACAGTGAAAGTTTTACGTGTTACGTCCGTAAACTACAAAGAAAGATAAGTAGTAGTATAATTTCGTCTTGTTACGTCGGACGAAATTTCAGAAAATGGCGGCTGCTGGGCTCACACTGCCTGAGTTTTCAGCTGCAAAATGCACATTTAAGGTGTACAAACAGGTGTTTGAAAACAAAATGAAGATCCACGAGGTGGATGAAACGAAGTGGTCGCAATATTTAATCTCGTTTATAGGTTTTGACATGGTCACGTTGCTGTCAGAACTCTGTTTCCCGAATAAAACACAGGATAAAACGTATACTGAATTAGTGGAACTTGTTGAAAAACATTTGGAGCCACAGCAATCAGAAATTGCGGAAACATATAAGTTTATGAAACGTGAACAGTTGGCAGACGAGTCAGTCTGTGAGTTTGTGGCGGCGTTAAAGAAATTGGCACAGACGTGCAACTTTACCACACATTTAGAAAGATGTCTAAGAGATAAATTCGTTCATGGATTAAAGAGTGAAAGCATAGTTAAAAGATTATTTGGTGAAGAAAAGTTAACGTTTGCAAAAGCAGTGGAGATAGCAATGAGCATGGAGCTGGCGGAGAAAGGAGCAAAATTAATAACGGCTGGCAGTTCTGGGCAAGAAAGCTCAGACATACACAAAATAAGTGAAAAACATGGGAGTATTAAATGTCATTGCTGTGGGAAGATGGGGCATGTAAAACCCCAATGCAAATTTAAAGAAGAAGAATGTTTTAAATGTCACAAGAAAGGGCATATGGCAAGTGTTTGCAAGGCAAACAGTAACAAAACTTTTACACCCAAGAAGGTCCATGAAATTACAAATGATGAAGAATTTTCTGTTATGCAAGTTAGTGAAGTACAATTGAATAGTGAATCTGTGTGTGATAGTTATGATTTGTCCAGTTTATTTCAGGAAACAGAGAGTCAATTAAATATTAACAAAGTGGTATCAATAGATGAGAAGCGTCCAAGTCCTTGGTATATAACTTTAAAAATTAATAATGTCAATATATCATTTGAAATTGATTGTGGATCAGATGTCACGTTAATGCCTGAATCTATGTTCATAGCATCCTTTCCTAATTTAAAATTATTTCCATGTAACCTAAAGCTATCAGGATATGGTGGTAACAATATCACTGTATTGGGTGAGACAAATGTAAATATTAAAATTAAAAATGAAGAATACTTAGCAACATTGATTATTGTCAAAGAAGGTAAAAAGCCATTGTTAGGTAGGGATTGGCTGAGCGCTATGAAAATTGATTGGCAAACTTGTATAAAACGGTGCAATTTAATTATTCGCCAAGATTCACAAATTAAACTTAACAATTTAGTAGAAAAATATATTGATATATTTTCAGGGACTCCAGGCGAAATTAAAGGTACTGTAGGCACTTTAAAATTAAAAGAAGCTAATATTAAACCCATTGCATTTAAACCAAGAAGAATAGCTTATGCTGTAGAAAATTTAGTTAAAAAGGAGCTTGACAAGTTATGTACCGAAGGTAAAATGTATAGAGTGACAAATAAAGAAACAGGCACATGGGCTACACCCATAGTGACCATCATTAAAGGACCTCATAATATAAGAATTTGTGGAGATTACAAGGTAACAATAAATCCATTTTTGGAGGTACCAAATCATCCAATCCCTGTCATTGAAGACATTTTTGCAAAATTAAATAAAGATGATCAAAATGTTAAAACAGTATTTAGTAAAATTGATTTAAGAAAGGCATATATGAACAGGCGAATGGATGAGGAGGCACAAAAGCTTATGACAATTACCACACCATGGGGGTTGTATAGACCAACGTTCATGATGTTCGGTATGTCACCTGCTCCACAGGAATGGCAAGATTTTATGGATGAAAACTTTAATATGCCAAATGTATATTGTTTCATTGATGATATTTTGGTTGCAAGTAGTGATGTGGATTGCCATTTAAAAACTTTAGAGTGTATATTTAAAAAACTTAAAAATTTAAATATTAAAGTAAATAAAGAGAAAACTGTGTTGATGTCCCCACAATTAGAGTATTGTGGGCATGTGATTGATAAGGAAGGCATTCACAAGACACCAGGGCACATCAAGGCCATATTGGAAGCACCACAACCTAAAAATATTAAAGAATTACGTAGTTTCCTAGGCACTATTAATTTTTATCATAAATTTCTGAAGAATGCTGCTGAAAATTTAAAACCTTTATATACATTACTAAAGAATTCAGAAAAATGGGTATGGTCTAAGCAACAAGAACTAGCATATGAATGGGCTAAGAAAGCTATTGTATCAGATCAAGTATTAATTCATTATAATCCAAAGCTACCAGTTGTATTGAGCTGTGACGCTTCCAAGTATGGGTTAGGAGCTTGTTTAGCCCATGAAATCAGGTTAGGTAATAATATTGTTGAACGCCCTATTGCTTTTGCAAGCAAAACACTCAATGAAGCAGAAGTAAAATATTCACAAATAGATAAAGAAGCCTTAGCCATTATATGGGCAGTTAAGAAATTTGATTTGTATTTAAAAGGTAGAACATTTACATTAGTTACAGACCATAAACCACTGATATCTATATTTAATCCAAATAAAACAGCTGGTAGTATATATGCAGATAGAATGACTAGGTGGGCATTAATTTTATGTAATTATAATTATGATATAAAGTACAGGACTTCACAACATAACGCTGCAGCAGATTTTCCGTCTAGGTTGCCAATTAAAAATAGTAATGAGGAGGATAAATTTAATCTGGAAGGCAACATTAACAGCATTGTATTGGATAATCCACCTGTAACTTTATCTGAAGTTGCTAAACATACTCAGAAAGACCCTAATTTAAGCAAGGTTTGTACTTACTTAAGAGAGGGCTGGCCAAAGTTGATTAATAGAGATTTATGTAATTTTAAAGGCAAAGAGACGGAGTTATATATAATTAAAGATTGCATTTTATGGAGGGATAGAGTAGTTATACCTGACAGTTTAAAGGATAAAGTTTTAACCGAACTGCATTCTGGTCATTTGGGTATTAATAAAATGTTATCTTTAGCTAATAGTTGTTTTTGGTGGCCAAACATCACAAATGATATAAAAACATTAACTAATAATTGTGCAGGTTGTATCCAAAATAGGAACTTACCACCTATCAAACCTATACATAGATGGGAGTGGCCAGAGGAGCCATGGAAACGTATTCATGCTGACTTTGCTGGTCCATTTTTAGGGCATATGTGGTTAATCATTGTAGATGCACACTCAAAATGGCCAGAAGTAGTTAAAATGAACAATATTACCTCCAGCAGTACAATTAAATGTCTACGTAGTATTTTTGCTAGATTTGGTCTACCGGAACAAATAGTGACTGATAATGGTCCACAATGGACATCTGAAGAGTTTAATACTTTTTGTAAGAATAATAATATTAGACATATATGTACTGCACCTTACCACCCAGCCAGCAATGGCTTAGCAGAAAGGGGGGTTCAAACCTTCAAAAAGGCCATGTTAGCATGTAAGTTTGATAAAAATTGTTTAGATCATAGTATACAGCATTGGCTATTAGCTTATCGTACAGCACCACATGCCACAACAGGCAAGGCACCGTGTGAGTTAATGTTTGGTAGAAAACTCCGTACACGTTTATCTTTAATAAAAAAAGAGGTAATTATTCCTCGGCAGTTGATTTGTAGGAAACCTGTAAAGCAATATTTACCAGGTGATAAAGTACTGATTGCATCTTATGATAACTCTCGAAAATGGTTAGATGGTGTTATTGAAAAACCAGTAGGAAATGTTATGTATGATGTGCAGACTGACAAAGGCATACTCACCAGGAATGTTACTCAGTGTTTGCCTAACTATAGTGTACCTAATGAAAGTGTATTGGAGCAAGAAAAAGAATCGGAGAAATTAGAAGTAAATAAGCCGTTACTTAACAAAGAAATACCAAGTAACATTGCTAATTCTCCTATTCTAGTTCAGCCAGAAGTGCGTAGAAGTGAACGCACTCACAAGCCTGTTCAGAGACTTGATCTGTAGTAATTTAAAAATTTAGAAGAGAGGAGTGTTGCATAATGTATAATCTGTGCTCTAGTTTTTGATTGTCTATGTTGTGATGTAGTAGTCTAGGGGTTCGCCTAATAAAAGTCGTCTCACGTGTAATGCAACCCGAGTTTTAATTAAACATTTAACCCAGCAGCCCTGCACATATCTAGCAAATATGTGACAAGAGTCATGGATGTTTATATATATATAATAAGTATGTATTTACAAACAAAATGTATCTATGTAGTATATCAACTATCTGGTGTCCACGACACAAGCCTCGTTGCTTAGTGTGGCACTAGATGGCGCTGTGTGTAATGTCCAGCGATATATTTATATAACTAATGGTTCACCCACATTTCTCCAGTGTGGGCGAGCCGATTGTCACCAATCGGGCACAAATCTAAGACTGCTACCGACACATTTCTAATGTCAAAAATAATAGTACCTTTCCCAACCCGGTAATCAAACGAATGACAACATTTTCTTGCAACCACTAGACTATCAGTAAATTAAAGGAGTAAGTATGTAAAATGTAGATTTATAATTCCAATGTAAATGTTATTTTTCCGACTAAAACGACATAATGAAAGTTAGCAACATATGGTCAAAAACCTTATGATTGTACAAAAAACAACATTGATACGATTGTGACTGTGCAACATGAATTATGTGTCCTTTTCACCAGCTAGAATCCGTTAGAGCAAGACTTTAATGAACATTTTGTGACTAGGAAAACATCGTGAAGAAACCAGCATGCCTGAAAGATATTTCTGGACGGCATGTAAAGCCAACTCAGAGGCGTTTGGGCGGCATAAAAACTCTTAACGCTAGGTTGGGCACTAACCACACGATAAAGAAGACGTACAATGAACCACACACTATAGACAAGACTGTCTTTAGACACACAATAGGCATGACGACAGTATCAAAAAATTGCAAATCTATTTAGTCCGTCAGTTAGAGTATTGGAAATGAATGGACACGTATTTTTTGTTTTTGTAAATCAATGAATATTGACAAAGATAAAACGCATCAAAACTCGGGAGTGGGGTCTCGTGACGTTGAAATATGAGATACTTATGACACCTGCCTACCAACTAGCTAAAAATTATACCATGGCGTGACGTATTGAGAATTTTAAAAGCGTCGTATCTTCGTCAATTTTGGTTTACGTAACAAAAGAAAAAACACGGGTCAAATATTTTTTGATAATCTAAGTGACGGACTAATTCGATTGTTTTTGTCGATCTCGCCTATTACCCTACTAGTGCGAGCGAGAATACATAGTCTGTCTCGCTCTAAAGTGCGTAGCACTACGTGAACCATCTTTCCCTATTCATCTTAGTAAGAAGTGACTGCCCACCTTCTTTTTTTTTTTCACTCTGGGCGGAGCGGAAGGGAGTGTCAGACTTTTACTAACTAAAACCCATCCATGTTCCTTCGTCGCCCTTTGTGTTCCAGGGGCCACGGTATCTCTTTCTCTCAGTCCCGCAGCCCCGGCAGGCATCGGCCCTTGCGGACCCCTTGCTTTCCGCTGACATCTCTTTAAGGTGCGCGTGGAACAGTGGTCTGTGTGTAGTGGCCTGTGCCCACAGCTGGGACACACGGCCTCCTCTCTATGACAGGGAATGGGCTATAATCCACCACGCGGGCCCAGAGCAGGTGTTGCAGTATTGGTTCTAGGACATGCCGGTTTCCTCACAATTAAAAACTTATGTTTTCCTTGTATCTCATTCAAAATAATAGAATGATATAGGAACTTAAATACGGATTAGTCTTGCTCTAACGTCATAACTGTATTGATCAATGTGAATTGATTTTTAATATGCTGAGACTGAATCTGGATAATCCTAATTACTTATTAATGAGATAATGTGTTTACGATCTTCTATAAGTCATTAAAAGAGCTGATCGAGATTTAGAATTAATTTATGAAACGTTAAAATATTAAGTGGTATAGAATCTTTATTTTTTTGGAAGACAAGTATACTTACTTTAATAATATGTCATATGAAAACATTACAATGGCGGACAAGAGGTTTATTTTTATTTTTTAATATATGTTTTTTCATGGCATATAAAGTGATTCTCATCACGCTTGAACTTCCCAAAAGGGGAAGGCAGAGGTGCGGAGTACGTCCTAAATTCGCTAGTTATGTATTTCCACGTAATAGGAAAACAAGCCTATTCATCACCTGCCAAGCCATTTCCCAATTATGTTGGGGTCGGCTTCCAGTCTAACCCGATGCAGCCGAACACCAGTATTTCAATAGTATCACCAGGAAAATAAACCTATTGCCATGAAAACCCCAGTGATTATTAAAAAAAGAATATCCAGATTCAGTCCAAAACATAAAGTGCCAACATACCCACACAACATCAAAACCAACATACAATAGAAGCGTATACCAATATTTGTCACCAACATCGGTAACCAACTCACCAACAATTTCTCCGTTCTCATTGTGCCGCTGCTTCTCCATTTGAGCCTTCTTCTCCAATTCTCCGTGGTAGGCCACGTTGCTTATAATTTTCGTGTTCGCTTTGATTCTGAGGGTTTCGGGGTCGTCAGCGACCTGTAAATAAGATTTGTACTGGATTGAAGTTAATAGCTGTGTCTTTGTGATTGCAACTGACCTTCACGAGTTGCAATTATAGGAAAGCTTATGTCAATAATGTTAATATGCTGTATTTGGGAATCACAATACTATGTTAACTTATTTATTTAAGAAAAAAAGTTAATGTTGGTAGAAATCTTCTACCTACCTATCTACCATTTTAATGTGTCTAGACCAGTCTTACTCAAAGTGTGCTCTGCGGAACCGTAGGGCTCCGTAGAGCCTCTCTCTGTAGGGGCTCCACGAAAATACTGGTCATCACTTAAAAATATACCAAAGAAAATAAGGTTGCAGAGAAAGTTAAGTTACCATACGACTATCACTAAAATTATAATATTTTATTAAGTAAATTGTAAAACAGCGAAATCTAGCCTAGACTAGACTAGACTAGATTTGAATCAGTTGTAGTAATCCATTGTCCATTCCATTTCTTGATTTCCATTTTGTGACGTCACTTTTCGGTAAAAATGTACTCAAATGTGACGTCACACGAGTTTTCGGCGCACTGTATCGTCTTCATTTTTTGTTTACGTGAAAAAAGATAAAATATGTGTCCAATATTTTTTGGAAATTTATCTGACGGACTAATTAGATTTTTTTGTCATCTACCCTATTTCATCTATTTTTTCTTTCATCTACTAGCACTAGATAAATATTTTGTAATGTTCCCTCTAAGACTTTCTTTCTCTTTAATTCGGCATCACGAACATTACCGAAGTGTACGCTTTTATGGTGAAACTGTACATACCTGTGTGAATTTCCCCTTGCTCTTCTCGAAGTCGGCGTGATACTTGACGTTGCTCTGTATCTTCGTGTTCTCGGCTATTCGTTTGAGTTCGGGCGTCTCCGCCATCGTCGTGTGCTTCGCTTTCGGTACATGTCTGGAAATATTGAATGGTAGTCTTTAGTATGAGGAAAGTTTTGTGTACTAAGCAGATCATCTGTCTAGTTGCTTGTAAAATTAATTGCCAAAAAAATCAGAATGATCGCATGTATTTTAGTATGATTATTACTCGTTAAAAGAAATTTTTAGAGATAAGTTTGTGATTTTTTTTATGTTGTAAAATTAGTTGCAAGTATTATGTTTTCAAAACATTTCTTTCTTTCTTTATCGTGTGGTTAGTGCCTAACCAGGTGTCAGAGTTTTTAAGCCGCCCATGGGCCTCCGACTTGGCTTAACATGCCGTCGAGAAATATCTCTCAGGCATGCTGGTTTCCTCACGATGTTTTCCTTCACCGAAGCAAGTGATAATTATACAATACGCACATGAATCCGAAAAATCAGAGGTGCGTGTCTTGGGTTCGAACTCGAGACCTATGACTTGGCAGTCCGACGGTTACACCACTAGGCTATCACTGTTGCAAAACACTATCATACTAGCATATATCCTGAAGAATATCATATATTTTTCTGGTTTTGTTTATTGCAGTGAATCATATGCTCTTTTGCATTATAAAACTCGCGTTTAGCTCCTGCTCGTTGGTTTAGTGATCGCAAGCGCGACCGCTGAGCATGAGGTCCTAGGTTCGATTCCCAGCTCGGGTAAAATGCTATTGGCTTTTCCAAGAATTTCGTAGTAGCAGCCACGGAGTAGGTACACAGAGTAGGCAATAGGGTAGCCCCCTAATAAGTATATGGGACTTAAACATAACTGTCGAAACGTGGGTGTACTATTAGGTACATCTCTGCTTAACCCCTTCGGGGATTACAGGCGTGGTGTTAGAAAGAAAGAAAGAAAGAAAACATCTTTATTTATCGCAGGGACATGACGTGCATACAAAATTTGAAAACAGAAATGATAAACATAAAAACATTCAGAATATTACAAAACGGAACAACAAAAAATACATTATAAAAAATAAAAATAAATTGACCGCTTGCACGTCGTGAGTGCGACAAATAGGTAAACCACTCAGCATGGTGCTGTACTATGGGGGCCCACAGCACAGCGCTGGTTTTCAGTGGTCACCCGTGAAAAGAAAGGCAAAACGTACGGAAGCCAAAACAGCATAATTATAAAGTACTATCTGACCCGCGCAAATTCGTCTGCGATATATAAGAGAGACAGAGAGATGGTTAGAGAGAGTGTGAGACACCCTTAAAAGATGTTTCCGAACAAATGATGCTCGAATTTAATTAAGTAACCACGTTTCCGAACAAACAATGCTCTTTCAATATAGTCTATGGCTGTGAATGACATTGACATTCGTTACGCGCGTTTTTTTAAATATGCAAAATTAAATGTATATTTTTCAATATTTCTGAGAGATTTTCTTAATATTTTTTTTCCGTAAGAACCTTCTCCTAATAATAACAAATACAACAAAAAAAGAATTAGTGAAATCGGTCCAGCCATTCACGCGTGATGCCGTGACCAAGGAAAACGGGTTTCATTTTTATATATATAGATAGATTTGATTGAACTGAAAAGAGAACTGGTTATGGTTAGGAAAACTAGGCTTTACCCTTTTCATTTCAAACCATAAACATTTTTTCTTTTTTACTACTACGATCAATAGCACATAATTAACAGTTCCAGGTATAACAAAACTATTTGCCGTCAAGCGTAAAATTCGCGACATTGACAAAAAAATTATCAGTTTCCGCGATCTAGGCAGTAAAAGTGTGAATAATTTCTGTCGAACAACTTTCATTCGGTGTGACAAAGTCACGCACTGATTTTGTAGATCGATTGACAGTATGTATTTCTTTATTGATGAAATAAATGAAGATCGTTATTTCTATTTGTTTACATCTTTTACTTTATAATTCTTACGACAATCATAGTATGGATCGGATTATTGGGAACTAAGATTTTTGCAAATATTATGACCATCTCATGCAAAAAAAAAACTGTCTGCTTAGGGTTCTTACAGACGAGCGGCACGTTGCCAACTGCAGATAAACTGCAGCCGTCGCCACCTACCGACGGCTGCCGTCGACGCTTGCAGTTGTGAAATGCCGCGTAAATGTGTGTCGACTGTCCTGTCCTACGCATAGAGCCGTACCTACAACTTTAAATTAAGGTGAAAGCGCCAGGATAGCACGCGAAATTCAAAATTCATTCAACACAACCCTCGTTAATTTAATTTCATTAAATTAACTTAGAGGGTTGTATTGATGATTTTAATGATTATAACTCTTTAAAGCCATATTTTAACGGCCGGAATCATATTTCAATCAACATACAACCTGACACTGACCTGCAAACTGCAAAAAACGTGAGAAAATTTGAATTTCGCGGGCTAACCTGGCGCTTTCATTTGAAGTATGTATGGTAAAGTTATGCTTCTAAGGGTTCTTACAGACGAGCGGCACGATGCCAACGGCAGATAAACTGCAGCCGTCGCCACCTGTCGACGACAGCCGTTGACGCGTCAGCGGCAGCCGTCGCCACTGGTCGACTGCAGCCGTCGACGCGTCAACGGCAGCCGCCGAAATAAATCTATTGCAGTCGGGGTCGACTGCGGGCGTCGCCACCCGTCCACAGCAGTCGTCGACGGCTGCAGTTTATTTGCCGTTTGCAACATGCCTCTCATCTGTAAGAACCCTAAAGAGTAATTCTGCCTATCCTTTTGAAGATCAAACATAATAACCACAACTGATATGACTAACAACATACCATAATTATTCCATGTTTGATTCAGTATCAGCAATAGTATGCTAATATTCTGTATGTAAATATGCGTAATGTTTTGTAATATATATACATAAGATATGCAAGTCGCACGCAAGTTGGGTAAGGTCAGGGTCTTTTACACGATAATTAATTACTTATGATTTTTATTTACGCTTTCTCTATTTATTTAAGGTTATAACGATTTATAGTGATTAATGAAACGTCTTTTTATGAACCTATAAAGGGTTGTATGGTAGGTTCCAAAACTTGACAAGTACCTACTTAGTACCGATAATGTCATCATACTCCTGCTGCACAAAGCTCGAAATCTCCGCGCCGTTAATATCTAGGTCTTTTTTTTTTTGGATGGGAAATCATCAAATGACTCTTCCCGCTCTGGGCGGAGCAGGAGGGAGTGTCTGACTTTTACTGACTAAACCCCATCCATGGTCCTTCATCGCCCTTTATGTCCCGGGGTCATGGTATCTCTACCGAACAGTCCCGCAGCCCCGGCAGGCATCGGCCCTTGCAAAAATGAAGGGGTCCTCCATTTTTGCTGACTCTCTTTGAGGCGCGCGTGGAACACGAACGCGTCGACACGGCCTGTCGTCAGGAGACGGACGGACGGTGAGCTAGCAAGCTCAACCTAATTTAGTAAGTAGGTACTTACTGACTTCAAATAGCAATATAAAATACTTTTAATTCCAAACGATTGCTATTTTAAGTTAGTAGGTACTAAATTAGGTTCAACATGCAATTTTTTTTTTTATGGATTTTATTTTTTTATTTTTTACGGTTTCGTTTATCGATACTAAACTCGCCGCTAAGCTATGGCACGCGACTACTTTAACAACCTGTATACTTTAAATTAAATGGACTTACAAAGAAGTTTTGAAAATTTCGTAAGGAAACAATAAAATTGTATGCAAGCTACTGATATTTGCAAATAATGGACATTTCCTTTGACACATTGCTGGATTTTATGCTTATCGGCCTATCAGCAATATAATAACTTAGCATTGATGCAATGCACTCTCTTATCTTATCGCCAACTTTGTTTGATATATTTTTTCTATTCATGGGAAAGGTAAAAAAATAACCACGTGTTTTAACCGGCTTGTAAAAATAAGAGGTTCTGTAGTGGTCAGTGGAATTACTTGAAGTGTGTACGAGTAGGGAATGCAATCTCGATTTCTCGAGATCCCGATCTCGCGGAAATTCAAATTTTCTTACGTTTTTTTTGCAATTTGCAGGCCAGTGCTAGATTGTATGTTGATTAAAATATTGTTCGCGACTGTAAGACGTATGTAGTTACAGAATTATAATCATCAAAATCATCAATACAACCCTCCAAGTTCATAAAGGTCGAGGAATGACTTTGACCTTGAAAAGCGTGCTCGTCATCACTGGATCAACGAGGTTTTTGCATAACGTAGAAAGAAGTCATCATCATTCTCTTGCCCTTATCCCAATTCATTAGTGGTCGGCGCAGCATGTTTTCGTCTTCCATACTTGTCTATTACTCGTCATCTTATCAGACACCTCTTTTCTTGCCATATCATTCTTAACACAGTCCATCCATCGTTTCTTTGGTCTTCCTCTACTCATATACCCATCCACATTCATACTCAAAACTTTCCTCACGACATATTCTTATGAGTATCTTTAAAATATCGATAATACGTTTACATGATATTCCTACTCACAGCAACCACAGTGGGATAAAATATGCGTCTAGTTGCATAAAAACTAACGATTTGTTGACCAGTCAGTCATTTACATTGAAATCAGTCCGTTTTGACGTAATATACGTAACGAACATGTTTGTCTGTATATTACGCACCGTTATGTCACTTGAGAATAAAAGTCGTATAAAATTCCTCACGATGTTTTCCTTCACCGCTTTGAGAGCAGTGGTGATGAAATAAATTACACAAAGTAATGCGCCTGTCTGGGTTCGAACACACGACTTACTGTTCGTAAGTCGAGGCCGCCACCCCTGAGCCCAAAAATTAGAAGACATGTGACATCTACCAACCCGCACTGGGCCCGCGTGGTGGAATATAGCCCATTCCCTCTCATAAAGAGGTCTGTGTCCCAGCAGTGGGAACATTAATAGGCTGATGATGATGTTTAAAATTAGATGATGACTTTCATTCTCGTGTGGTTAGTGCCTAACCTGGTGTCAGTGTTTTTATGGCGCCCATGGGCCTCCGACTTGGCTTAACATGCGGTCGAGAAATATATCTCAGGCAGGCTGGTTTCCTCACGATGTTTTTCTTCACCGAACCAAGTGATACAATACGCACATGAATCCGAAAAATCAGAGGTGCGTGTCTTGGGTTCGAACTTGAGAACTATGACTGATGAGGACTTATAGAGAAGTATGGAAGAAGACATGCTGCACAAACAAAATGGAATAAGGGTAGAAGAATTATGATAACGCATAAAACAGCTCGTTTTCAAAAACTTGCCTTCATTGTTCCTCTAGGTCCCTTCATCATGATCTGCCTAGCCTTTTCCCAACTAAGTTGGGGTCGGCTTCCAGTCTAACCGGGGGCAGCTGAATACCAGTATTTTACACGGAGCGATTACCTACCTGACCTCCACAACCCAGTTAGTACCTACAGAGTTATAAGATACCCCTTGGTAAGACTGGTTGTCAGACTTTCGGGCCACTGACTACCTGTACCGACTGTCAACGATCTACAAATGACAGCCGGGTCCAACGGCTTAACGTGATAACCGAGGCACGGAGGAAACTCGACCGTACTTGCCATGTTTCACTTTTTCCAGACGCATTGAGCCCAAATTCACGGTAAACATGCATCCTGCTGGATTAACGTGCTTTCCGAGGCACGGAGGAAACTCAGTATGTAATAGGTGGTAAGCCATCTATAGACCAACCTAAGAAAGCGCGGCTTAACCTGAAGATAAACACGAGCTTCCACTAGGTTACATCGCAGGATAAACGCTTTTTCACACAATCTGTCTTGTCATAGCCCTTGTGGAAAGAGTCAAGGTACTCCAGTCCCGTCAGTACCATATAACGACACAAGGTTTAAAGGATTATTTATAAGCTGAGGCAGCCTTATCCACGTTGAACAAGTAAATGAGATTAGAAATTACATTCGCAGCTAACTGCGTTTCAATATGACATTGAATTATGTGACATTGGTCCCTTCAGTGAAGCCTCGACTATCCACTGGTTACGGCTACGTACTGTCCTCAAGGTATTATACTCTTATAATAGCATGAAGTATTCGGGCAATGAAAAGAGAAGAACTTGAATGGGATATCTTCCGAGATTGTTAATTATTAAAGACTCCACAAAACCTAGTGATATTGCGAGTGTGTTTTGCCGTGACTTAAGCGTGTGCCAGACTGTTGTAAACAAGCCCTCCACACACCTCCACATCGGTCTCCACCGGCGGTTTACAACAGTGCGTGTTGTTGTAAACCGCCAGAAGATATCCCATTCAAGTCTGGCACATAGTTCCAGTAGTGCGCGTAGCAAAAGACAAAGAAAGAGGGTAGGAGGAGTAACAATTTTATTTTCATCCACCCTCATTCTCCAGTCAACCCGCGATCATGGCGCTTGCAACAGCGTCGAAATATCGGGAGCTCAAAATAACCAACATTTACGGAAGATATCCTATAAGAGACAGTATAAGATCCCTTGATCTGTCCACGAAGTAGACACAATAGTTAAACAATGGTGTCTCGAACAAATTGGTCCTTTGACAGATCATGATTTAATTATAAGCCGTAAAAGCTTAAAACAGTGTTTGAAGGATCTGAAATGCGATCTACGACACACACTGATGGCTGTTGCAGCAGGCGTGTTCTGAATGTAGTCTACGAAACGACAAACGCAAATAAGTAGGGGTACTTGGACGATGTAGAGCGAATACACCGACTAGATAGCGACAAAGCGATTCTTATCGCAGAGGGATCGCCTTAACCGCTCTGGGATAAGGATCTACATCCAACAGTGGCCAGGCTGTAAACGATTAACAGGAAAACCGCGAACCCCAGGAAGGACCATCCTTAATTTCCGCCCACATTTTCAAATATTTCCGTTAATTTCAGTGTATATTTCTCAAAACAAACTCTTTACCATTGCATTCGCATGATTCACACAACGCATTGTAGCGTAACAACTATGTTGTGAGTAAGCATGTAATTGCTATGAGTAACGACACATAAATATAGACACTGGTTTTGCCGTCAAAGATTTAATGAGAATCGGCGGATTGTCTAGGAATTTGATGAGGAAAACTAGTGTCATCTCGACTATGATGACATAGAATCTTCCTTTTCCTGGGTTGAATTTGCGTAGGTTTTGGAAGTTTATGAAGCAGCAACCGCAAACCGCAGTGACAAAGCAGGCTTTAAGGGTTGATCCTCATCGCCACTTCTCCATGATCCTATCCTCTTCTGTCGCTCTGAACCGGCATTTGCTAGAGCGAGAAACAGAGCGGGAATACTATCGCACGCGGCAGCATTGACAATGCGATCGGCAGCACACTCTAGAGCATATAGAAAACTGCGATTCCCTGAGCTGCCAGATGAGGTTCCATCCAAAAGTAGAACATTTACCAGCGACACGACTGGTTTATTATATGTATAGAAACTAATCTTGTTAATTTCCAGAAAAGACGGAAAGTGGCGAAATGGGGACAGTAAAAGGATTATTTAATTTAGTGTTAGGGTTCTTACAGACGTCTGTAAGTACCCTTAAATGGTTTATGCTGTACCTACTAAATAAAATAAAGAAAATAAATAATAGGAAAGTGTGACGAAGAACTCACCTCCCAGAATGCACTGGACGTACTCAAGTATCCACCAGTCGAAGTGAAACATGTTTTTATGTCAGGATTAGACACCACTTAGTTTTTGGAGGAGTTGATCGTCCTAGATCTATTTGCGTCCTGAAACATTTACTACTAGCATAACTTATGGCGGGGCGAGCTGAACAAAACTAGTGGCCCACATTAGCCCTGTATAAAAACAACTGGAAGTCATGGGAGCCTTTGCCAAGCAGTGGGATGACGCAGCCTAACAGTAACAGTATACCTTGTTCCTAAATAGTAGAAAACTAAAGCGTACCGGCGGGGCGAGCTGAACAAAACTAGTGGCCCACATTAGCCCTGTATAAAAACAACTGGAAGTCATGGGAGCCTTTGCCAAGCAGTGGGATGACGCAGGCTAACAGTAACAGTATAACTTGTTCCTAAATAGTAGAAAACTAAAGTGTACCGAAACGTGTCTGTTCTTGTAAGAATTTACGTTGTTTTTCAGACAACAGGCATTCTTGTGACGTTATTCAGTGATTCATTCATTCAAGTTGCGACCGGCCGTGTTGTTCAGTCGTTTGCAAACTCATGCGAGTCATCTATAAAACATTGTTATAGTATTCTCCCAGTAAAGCTATATTGGCGATGGCGTCTTCTTTCAAATTACTATTAAGCGGGACGACAAAAAAAATCGAATTAGTCCGTCACTTAGATTATCAAAAAATATTTGACCCGTGTTTTTTCTTTTGTTACGTAAACCAAAATTGACGAAGATACGACGGTTTTAAAATTCTCAATACGTCACGCCATGGTATAATTTTTAGCTAGTCCTGACGTCACGAGCCCCCACTCCTGAGTTTTGATGCGTTTTATCTATGTCAATATTCATTGATTTACAAAAACAAAAAATACGTGTCCATTAATTTCCAATGACGGACTAAATAGATTTGCAATTTTTTGATACTGTCGTCATGCCTATTAAAACCGGAATTTCGATTTCGAAAAAAATATATTTTGTGACGGCTTGAGGCGCAGCGAGGTCAATATCATACCAAATGTTTCCAATATTTAAAAACAATACCGCCTACTAGCGTTGAAGCTGAACGCGCCTTTTCAGCAGTATCATATATTTGAAGTTAGTTGCACTATAGGACAACAGCTTGAACGCACTGACTTTCTTGAAATTTCACTAACAAGTCTTAGATGATCAATTAAGTCCGTATTTTCTTAAAATACTTATTATGATTAGTTCTGGTTCTATTTGTAGTTCTTAATTTCTTATTTTAATTATTCAAGTTCTGAATAGCTATTTTAATGGTTTTATTTATCCCACATAAAATGCTAGCTCTTCACTAAATACTATGCAATGCATTTTGTATAATATTTCGAAAGGAAGCCTCGGATTCCGGAACTGAACAGCTTAATATCAAAACCCAATTCCGGTATTCAAAAACGATGCGATATTCAAGCCCTAATTCTCATCGGGCTAACCCCAATTCCCTCAGAACACACCTTTTTCCCAGTAATTAACCAAAACTTAATTCAGCTAACACCACGCAAGTCGGTTAAATTAAAAGTGATAAATAAACGTGTTCGCAACCTTGAACTTATGTGTACGGAGCGTGGTATGAATAGGCTGGTCAGCCTGTATGCATGTATTAACATTAGGTAATGGGCCTAATTAACATATTTATTGTTGGATCGAAAGTGAAACTGTTTGGTGACTTTTTATGTTTGATTTGAAATTTGCAGGTTTTTAATGTGTTACTAGGGTCGACCGCCAGTTTTTAGGGTTTCGTACCCAAAGGGTAAAAACGGAACCCTATCACTAAGACTCAGCTGTCCGTCCGTCTGTCTGTCACCAGGCTGTATCTCATGAACCGTGAGATAGCTCTCAGTTGTAATTTTCACAGATAATGTATTTCTATTGCCGCTTTAACAACAAATACCAAAAACCGAATAAAATAAATATTGAAGGGGGGCTCCCATACAACAAACGTGTTTTTTACCGTTTTGTCTTGAGTTATATAGATAATGGTACGGAACCCTTCGTACGCGAGTCCGACTCGCACTTGGCCGGTTTTTTTCTTCATAGATATTATTATACTTAGTTAAAAAAAACAGGCTTTTGAGTAAACTCATTTTATTTCTTGTATTTTTTTGTCTCAGTAAACCCTTTAATTTGATACCCATATCATGGAAATGCATAATAATAACTAGTCTGCCATATTGGATTTAGAAAAATGACACTTAGCTAACCAAGTAAAAGTATGCAAATGGTCAGTTCAAATCGGAAACCGGGAAGGGACTTCTAGCCTATGCAGTATAAATATCTAATAATGAATAAAAAATACTCACGATTCACAGTATGGGAGTTTTCCATATCCTTTGTAAGTGCGCATGTTGAGTGTCATGCCGCATTCCTGGCATTTGAAACACCCTTTGTGCCACACCTGTAAAGGAGAAAACAAAAACAATAAATACACATAACGAACCACTAGACACCACTACCCAGCCCGTCAGGGATTACAGTCGTGATAAAATTGATCACAAAACTTATTTAGTAACCGTTGATGCAGACGAGTCTTTCAAGCAGAAAGCGTGAATCGGCAAGCAGAGCGTGGGACGCGGAGATGGACCGATGGCCTTATAAAACAAATGGGTGCGGCAGATGAAAAAACCCCAATAAATTTAATTGTATATGGGCAAGAAGCGAATGTTGATTGCAAGGCCCTTTCCAGCAGTAGAAATTTCCAGGCTGATATTTTTAATCTCGAGCCTTGTCACCAAGGGCAGTGGTCATCATCATTTCAGCCGAAAGACGTCCACTGCTGGACATAGGCCTCCCCCAAGTGTCGCCATGTTGACCGGTCCCGAGCGTCTCGCATCCAGCGGATCCCCGCAACCTTCACCAGGTTATCGGACCACCTAGCGGGAGGCCGCGCAACGCAACGTCTTCCGGTTCGCGGTCGCCACTCCAGAACTTTTCGGCCCCATCGGCCATCCGTTCTGCGAGCAATGTGCTGCCCACTGCCACTTAAGTTTGGCAATTCTGCGGCGGTGGTATCAGCCCCACTTTGTCGAGTTCTAGGTAGGTAGCCAATCTGGCACAATAAGTAATCTCAATTTCAATCAATTTCATCACCACTGCTTACAAAACGGTGAAGGAAAACATCATCTGCCTAGCCTTTTCCCCCACTATGTTGAGGACGGCTTCCAGTCTTACCGAATGCAGCCGAATACCTGTATCTTACATGGAGCGATTGCCTATCTGACCCCCACAACCCAGTTATTACTGGGTAATATGGTTACCCCATGGTGAGACTGGTTGTCAGACTTTGGATCTAGATCTGAAAGATCTAGAAATGACAGCCGTGTACGTGTTTCCGAAGTACGGAGGAAACTCGGTATGTAATGGGTGTTCACCCATCCACAGACCAACCTAGGCAAGCACGACTTGACCTGAAGATTGATCCGAGCGGATGTATTATCTAGCCACGTACGAGCTCCTCCAATTATTTCAAAAACGGTGAAGGAAAACATCGTAAGGAAACCCGGATCCCTTTTTTTTCATCAATCATCAAATGACTCCTCCCGCTCTGGGCGGAGCAGGAGGGAGTGTCAGACTTTTACTGACTAAAACCCATCCATGTTCCTTCATCGCCCTTTGTGTTCCGGGGCCACGGGATCTCGCATCCCGCAGCCCAAAAAACCCGGACCCCTGCTGATGGATTATAGAAAGGAGGCCTGTACCTGGCATTTTATATATAGGCTACAGATTATGCTAAACACCTCGTTATACACTCAAGCAGTCTGTAAGCAGTCTACAGGTGTCAAGCACCCACTCGTACGTTAATTGTTAAGCAATTTTCCTCAATTGATATCGTATGTCTACTTGACTTCGCGTGCAACTACTACTCGTTCAATTAAATTATCATAAGTGAGAAACTGGTCAATCACCTAGGATGTCAGTAGTGGAACAGTTGGTATGCCTAGAGACAAAATGACGTTGTTATTGGAGATAACGGTGATGGTGAATTAGTGACGGTGTCGCAGTTACTCAAAAGCTTAAGTTAAGCCTGTTTGGGCTAACATGGCCAGAGATTGCACAGGATAGAGAGGTATAGAAGGAGAAAGTAGGAGTCCTGTGCCCAGCAGTGGCACCACGTAGGCCAGCAAAAAAAAACCTGTTGGGACTGGTAAACATGCTTTGACTTCGAAACCGATGGACACTTATCTAGGTCCTCGGTATGGCTTTGAAGGAATAGCTACAAAAGTTTTGATTCTTTGATGGGGTGGTCTGAAATTCTGAATACCTACCTTCTTGGAAAAGGTGATAATACAACATGAGAATGAGTGTAAAACAAGAGCGTGGCCGGTAAAAAAAAAATATTGCTGGACATTACACACAGCGCCATCGAGTGCCACGCAAAGCAACGAGGCTTTTTTGTAGTTGATGGAACTAAGTGTGCAGTTCCTCTACTGGAAATAGAAGAATAGTTAGCCATCGTGTGTAAAACTATATGGCGCTGGACGCGCTGGTGTTCCTTAACTGAGTAGGTCCCGGAAGAAATATCGAAATAAACTGCAGAGCAGCTAAGCATGGCTCTTTTAGAGCTTGCATGTCATTGTCAGGACACCAACATTAGTGAAAAAACAAGATGCCGACTTTGATAAATCGTGCAGC
This sequence comes from Xestia rhomboidea, assembly GCA_963853795.1. Lineage (NCBI taxonomy): Eukaryota > Metazoa > Arthropoda > Insecta > Lepidoptera > Noctuidae > Xestia > Xestia rhomboidea. Next base: position 3,858,732 of record OY970783.1, read on the forward strand.
TCCTAAAAGGCTGTGGACTCTTCAAAATCAAGAGTCAGACAGTATGGCCAATCTTTCATGTGACAAAACCAACCAAATTAGCGCGCAAAAAAAATATTTTTTGGATAAAACAAACACTATCAAGTCAGTCACATCACATCTAAAATATTGAGCCACAGCCCCACAGTCCATTGGGCATTGTGCAAGCGACGTTTTCGCAAACGTTGGCCCACTTCACACCGTATAATACAACAATTAGGTAACAATACACAGTATTCTGTGTCGATTAGCGCTTGTGGATGCGACGGGCTATACAATGTTTGATGCTGACGATGTTTTTTTTGGTATTGATAGATTCTTTTTACTGATTGGAATTGGCCTTCGTAGTTATGGAGGAGTTACGTTGTTGGGGGCTTGCTTGCGCAGATTCAAAAGGGTCTACCCCCAAAATTTAGGAAACTCAGAAGCTTGGCGGAGTAAAAAACTACCCAGGAATACGACTCATCCAATGTCATGCAATTGATTGAACGACCTCTGGATCTTTACTGAACATCAGATCCGTCTCGCCTCTTACCAACTATCATAGGGTTGGCTTCAGTTTAACCGGACGCAGGCTTTTAATTAAATACCGAATTTCACGATATTTTGGCCCTTCTAGCCAGAAATCAATTCAGAAAAATGTCCTCTGGATCTTTAACACAGCCCATCCTTACTAAGAAGAATATTGCACAACTGTTGAAGGACTCATCCACTTAGCGCTTTCTTTTTGGAGTCGAATGAATCTTATGAATGGTAAGCCATCTGGCGGTTGTGGGTGGCACCTTCACGGCGTATTACAAAACAATTTGCTAACAAGACACGTACATTCCGTGTTGATTTTAGACCATACAATGTTCAGTGCAGTTTGAATACATTTTCAGAGGACAGTCAAAGTCATGTTCGTAACAACATTTGAGTTTTCTCATTGCAATACCGGCCGTAAATTGCTGATTATTCTGCTTATCAAGCGATTCTGCGAGCTTTCTTGGACACATGCAAAGTTTTAGATGGTGTAAGAGTTTTAGATAGTGTAAGAGTTTTAGATGGTGTAAGAGTTTTAGATGGTGTAAGAAGATTCCTGGTGAATAGACACATCATTTTCGTAGGTTTATCAGCACTGATAGTGAATGGTCAGGTTTTAGATTAGTAGGCTGATATCAATCACGTCAATGGCGAGTACATCACTCACCTTCGGTTTGCCGACGATAACTGAGACCAACGTGGGAAGTGGGAAGTTGCGCGTCATCTTCTCGTCCAACTTACCGCAGTGTCTCAAGACGAAAGTCTAAGACCAGTGTGTGTTACCAGTGATTACATACGGGACCGAAACGTGGTCGCTCACAATGGGCCTCATCAGAAGACTTAAAGTCACCCAAAGCGCAATGGAGAGGGCTATGCTCGGAGTTTCCTTGCGTGATCGAATCAGGAATGAAGACATCCGCAAGAAAACCAAAGTTACCGACGTAGCACGAAAAATTGCCAAACTTAAGTGCCAGTGGGCAGGGCACATTGCTCGCAGAACGGCTGGCCGATGGGGCCGAAAAGTTCAGGAGTGGCGACCGCGAACCGGAAGACGTTGCGTCGTGAAGGCTGCAGGAATCCGGTGAATGCGAGTCGCACGAGGCCGGTTCATGTGGCGACACTTGGGGGAGGCCTATGTCCAGCAGTGGACGTCTTGCGGCTGAAAAGATGAAGCGATTCTGCGAGCTTTCTTGGACAGATGCAAAGTTTTAAATGGTGTAAGAAGATTCCTGGTGAATAGAAACACATCATTTTCGTAGGTTTATCAGCACTGATAGTGAATGGTCAGGTTTTAGATTAGCAGACTAATATCAATCACCAATCTTATCAATAAGATTAATGGCCACGGTCACATTCTTATAGGACATATTGTCTTGTGTATCGGTCTGGTATCCGCAACAACACGTGTATTTTTGAAATTAGAAAGGGTATACAGAAAAAGGCTACTGCCCAACCTTTTAATGGATTTTTTCTTTGGTTATGACCAAAGGATCCTGTAAGACATCACACACAGACAAATATTGCGTTATCTCCTATACGACACCCACGGAAAGATCCGTGTTTTCTTTTGAGTACTTTGCAAACAACGAACTGCTTAACGCGGCTTGTCAACCAATCAATCAGATCAGCCTGTTGCCGTTTACTGCTGGCCAAGGCTTCTTCCAAGCTGCACCACAACATTAGGCCTACCCAGGCCTGTGAAATTGAGACATTCAAGTCCATTTGGCCACGACAAAGCAAACAGTCTAAGGTAAACAGTATTTTTATCCTGACCCAGTTATAACGAAAACATACAATAGTTAACAACATAATACCACTGGCAGAATAAAATGGAGCGATAATATGAGTCATGGTTTATAAATAGTTTGTTTTGTTGTACACTTTGTCATAAATGGTTGGTAAGATTTTGTAGGATTTGGAGACATTTTAAGTTAATAGGATAAGATTTTTTGGACTTTTAAGAAGAAGACGAGTTGATCTGTTTATTGCCAGTGGCAAAATTATTATGAAACCCACTTTGCCGTCAGTCAAAGGCGTGTCTCTTTCTTTGCAATCCGAGCGGCATTGCCTTTAATGACAACCGAAAATAATTGAATTTAGACAGACGACAGTCACCAAAAGAACGGATCCTTTGTTGGAGAGTAGACGGCTCTTTCGCTTATCTTCAAAATGTTCTCAAGTCGTCACCGTTAAGAATACTCTATATTCATCCCAAAACATATACGCCACATACAAAATTAGCTTTCGGCAAAATCTTTTCATACTGAACATAGGCCTCTCCCAAGTTGCGCTATGACTCCCGAATCTACGCCTATCGCATCCATTCTGTTAACACCTCTCCTGCCAACAAAACTAATTCTAAAGCAGGCAGTTAAATTAATAATAGCCCTGAAAATAAATGGACCGCTTAATATATGAGTCAGCCATCGCAAATAACTCGTAATGTAAACATTGGCGTTTCCGTTCAAGCGAGATTATGGATAATTTTGGCTTCGTTATGCAATGTTACGAAGTTTGTCTTATGTGAGCTGAATTTTAAGATGGAGTTTCAAATTCTTTTGTGGTGTTACTATACAATGGTTTCCTGCTATTGATCGGTTCCTGTCGAGGCATGTGATCTGTAGAATAAATTGTCTAACATAATATAACTTTGTGCCTATATTTTCCGAAGAGGCAGATATTTGCGCAGGGCATCCTCAATTCGCCAGTTGCAAATGCCAAGATGAAAGTTTTTAGCATAAGGATGGATAAATATAAGAGTAGGGTATGAAACGATGGGTGAACTGTATCATAGGTACTTAGGAAAGGGTAGACTACCGAGACCAATAGAGAAGTATCGTCTTCTTTCTTGATCGTGTGGTTAGTGCCTAACCTAGTGTCAGTTTTTATGCCACCTATGGGCATGGCTCTGACTTGGATTTATTGGTTTCCATACGATGTTTTCCTTCACCGAAGCAAGTGTTAATTATACAATACGCACATGAGAATTATGAAAAGCGGTCATGCTGCGCCGATCCCAAATAAAATAGGATAAAAGCAAGAAAACGAGCATGATGATCATCGTTTGTTCAGTTATGTTTGCCTAACATGGTGTTTGTAAAAATCCGGACCTATATTTGTCATAGAAATAGTACGTAATCTTATCTGAGGCTTTGATACTGGGGATTTATGGATAAGCAGATATAGCCATTGCTCTTTAATGCTAATGACATGTTGCGATAACCAAATCGATTACCGCGGACGTGAAGTTGTGGACACCAGTTCGATATTATACAATACAACCAAATCGGTTCCTTTTCAATGCACAACCCTTGGTTTTTTACGGCCTAAAGCATGATTTTCCATTACGGGTAAACTAGCAGACATCATTACGGGATCATAGTGAGCATTTCAAAATACAGCTGTTTTTTTAGGCTCAGATATTGCATTAACATATATATAAACCTCATGATCTTCATAATCAACAGCCCGACTTCACCCACTGGTGGGCACCTCTCTTCGCTTGTGCCAAGCTCCGGGTTCTTGTGCCAGTCTTATCCAGATTACTCCCGCAATGGCAACAATGTCGTCTGCTCACATTTACACTTAGCTTGGGAGTCATAAATTTTAACATCTCGATGGGTAGCAAGATAGTTCCTACCGTCTAACTACGTAGTTCTTAGCGGCAACGGGTATTAGTGGCTATAACTAGGTGTAGAGATGACATAGAAAATATACATATTGCGATTTGCGATATTGCACCAGCGTTCATCATCGTGACATGTCAGTTGATGTCAGTGATGCCATTCGAGGCACACTGACATGGGGGTTACCTCATACATTCTGTCATACTATGAATCATGACCATAACGGTGGTGTATTCATGGGTATAATTAGATGCTGAAAGTCATCGTGTTTAACGGGACGGAAGCATGGTAAAATTGGTAAACTTTTGCTTTCGGTGGCATCTATGACAGTCGTTGTGGGTAGTCAGAAGAAACGAAATCCTGAAAACCACTCTTACCAAGAGACTTAAGACTGGACCGGCGACCCTTAGTTTGTTTTGACGATAAGGGTAACGAAAAACGTGGAGGTCAGATGGGCAGCCTCTTCATGTAAAATACTGGTATTCAGCTGCATCTGGTAAGACTGGAAACCGACGACCCCAATATAAAAGAGTAATGGTGTTGGATATTGCCTACCGGTTGCAAACATCAAAAGGGCATTTTTTTTCATTAGGTTAGCCCATAAGGTACAAAATACGCAAGCGTATTTACAATATACAGGGTGTAAACCACCTCATCACGAACCCGTCAACCAAGCATTCTGTACATCAAACTAAGTAACTTTACGCATAAATTATTGCTGGGAAATGACTTTTTTTTTGGGGGGTTAGAAATTACGCTTTTTGGTAGAACTCAATGTAACGCAGTCAAAACATTGTGCTGATGTATAGATTGAATAGTACGGGGGTCGTGGAGGTGTTTGAAGTAAAAATCTTACATTAAAAACTTGTATTTAAAAAAAAAAGTTGTCGAAAAGTTTGAACTTTGGCCCCTAATATCTCCGTAACTAGAAGGTTCCCAGGCATGGTGTAGAACAAAAAAAATATCGCAATGACGAGATGATCAAGTGCTTTCCGGCTTTGCTAAGAGGTGTTTTACACCCTTTATATAGCACGCTATGAGTCTCCTAATTCGTCTTTTACAGGCACCTAAGCGATTCTGGTGTTGGTAAGAACAAAAACAGGAGTGCACAGATTTCTTTGCCCTAGTTAACTTGCCCTAGATTTAGGACTAACTAACTTTCTATTTCCTCTTGGGATCGTGTTACTTTTTAATTATGACACTTACTGTGGAAGTACCGTTGTCGGCGTTAGTGTGCATGTGGAGGGAGCTTGGGCTATTTATAATCTTCAACAGAAATAAATATTATCTTCTAAACTTCCAATGATAAACAAGGCTATTGGCTTTAATTATGATATCCCATGATCTGTCCAAGAAGTAGACACAATAGTTACACAATGGCGTCTCGACCAAATCGGTCATTTTGACAGATCATGATTTATAGGCTCATCTCTATAAAGGTTGTAAAACACCTCTTAACGAAGCCGAAAGGCACTTGTTCTCCTCGTCATTGCGATCATTTTTTTGTTCTATAGACACCATACCTGGGAGCCTTTTAGTTACGGAGATATTGGGGTCAAAGTTCCAACTTTTTTTTTTTACTAAATACAAGTTTTTAATGTAAGATTTTTAAACTTTAAACACGTCCACGACCCCCGTACTATTCAATCCATCCATTAGCAAAATGTTTTGAGTGCGTTACATTGAGTTCTACCACAAAACATGATTATTCACCCCCAAAAAAAGTCTCGTTTCCCAGCAATAATTTTTGCGTAAAGTTACTTAGTTTGATGTACAGCTACAGAATGCTTGGTTGACGGCTTCATGATGAGGTGGTTTACACCCTGTATACAGCAGTTAACGGGGTTAAAGGACATTGCTAGAAGAAGTAATGGGTGGTCACCCATCCACGGACCAACCTAGGCAAGCACGGCTCAACCTAAAGATCGACCCGAGCGGGTGTTATTATTTAGCCACGAGCTCCTCTAAATTATGTGTCCTCATATCAATGAACCAGCCACACTAAAGCGTTGTTGTCCCTCTGACGTCATCAATTCACGAGTACCCGCATAGCATAGGAGACGGGGTTTTAGAGCGATCATCCTGCGCAATTTGTACGTCGGGCCGAGGTAAATGGGTCAATTTACTGTACTTGACCGTTGGGCAGCTAACTAGCTATTACAGTGGCTATTGTTGTCTAAATAGCCTGTTTATTACTGTGGGCTAGTGTTTGTGAGCGAATAAATGTGTGGTTATAAAGTTCCCATCGGGTCCGTAGTAGGCCATCGCTTGAATTGAATACTCTTGATTGGTTTAGATGACTTTTTTTATGGAACGGAAGGTAGTTTATTATATTAACATGCAAAAAGTCGCTCTTTGAAGAAAATAGTATGTATAATGAAAGAGTTTATCAACAAGGGGAAACACTAGGGTGGCCCACGAAATTCAAATTTTCTTAAAGTTAAACAGGCAGGCCTTCACGCATTCAAAATAGCAGTTTCAATGCATAAGAAACTAAGTATAAATGGCTTTTTAATTTCCCTTCATTGGCTTAGCTGCCAAGCAAAGCTACTTCAAACCATAGACAATCCATTGCATCCTCCTAATAACTTTAGCGACTGACTGACTAAAATCTTTACACCATACTATGCTACTCTCGCATAGACACAAAAGATAAATAATCCAGGCTACGATGACATTAATAATTTTCTATACCACACTACAGCTATAAGTAACAACATAATTTGACCCAATTTTCACCCAACCAGCGTTCAATTGAACAGTTTACTTAGATTCCGAGATAGAAGTGACTAACTGTAACTGTCGAGCGCACCGTATAAGGTTAAGGTAAACTTAGGTTAAGGTGAACGGCTGGTTATGAATTGAATGATAGAAATCATGTTTGATTTAATATGATGGACAAAAAATAAGGAATGGGTAGGTACATTAGAGTTCTGAAAGTGGCGCCGGTGACTGAAAAGTTGTGTGGTAATCGGTTATCGTGGGTATGGACATGTCATGCGGAGGAATGATGAATTTTCCTAATACTTGTTAAACTGTATGAATGTAGATGGCTATAAGAGTAGAGGAAGACCAAAGTAACGATGGATGGGCTGTGTGAAGGATGATATGGCTAGAAAGGAGGTGACTGCTGAGATGACGAGTAATAGAGAAGTATGGAAGAAGAAGGCAAACGACAACAAGCGAAGACCCTAAATAATTTGGAATAAAGGCAGCAGAATGACGATGGTCAAAAATAAGTGAGTATTTTTATTCAGCTGTAAGTTCTAGGTTATCCTTTTTTGGTGTAAGAAGCTTAGATTCTCACGGCGTAGCACCAAAAGGCGACAGATAATTTCAAAGAAAATCATGGAGCTCTAGTTTAGTCGATTAAAGTCAGAATTAAAAATAGTTCTAAGTGAGTTAAAGCGCCTTTCAAATCAGGTAACATCATTCTTAAATTGATTTTTTACATTAAAATCGAACTTAAAATGGTTTCCACATACATAATTATCTAACAAAGAAACATAAATGGCAGTTAACATTGTACAATGTACATTGTGTATGTTAAACAGCTTGCAACTTGAACAGCTGATTCGCGATTCTTTTATTTTCAGCTCAACAGGGATACAAGTCAGACGAATCCAACATCTGGGTGTCGTATAACTACATATTAGCATCCGGATACCGAATTATAAATGTATTGGTAACATGAAAGTAAGCTGCTTTAGGTTATTACATAATTTTATTAATAATAGCAGTCCGCTCCATGTTAAATACGGCATTAACCAACCACCAGATTTAGTAAAAATGTAACGGTAAAAAAATCTATTTTGATTGCCAAAAATAGTAATTGATCACCGAAATTAGATCCCCATTTTATCGTGAAACTAGAACCAAAAATATTTTTTTAGTTAATGACCACCAGAAATTGAACTGTTAAGTTCTTGCATCCGAGTCGACGGTCTACTTCTGAATGGTTTATAAAAAAATAACCACGAAGGGTATGGCGGGGTCTATTCGCTCGCTCATTCGACCCCGCCATACCCTTCTAACCTAATCTATCCGTGTCGGGGTGCTCAAGTCGGCCTAGGCAAAACTAGTTTGTCATCAACCACCTCATTAAAATTTGGTGCTCAATTTACTAAATTTGGTGATCAATTAATGTTTTAGGTGATAGATGTTAGTGATCACAAAGTTATTTTTGGTGGTCATTATATTTTCCCCCGTTAAATTCTGGTATTCAGCTGCATCCGACGAAAGGCGAACCCAACATAGTTAGGGTAATACTAGACGGATGATTGCTAACATTTAGGCAAGAAACAGCAGTTGGAACAGCAACAATAAACACGTATTTATATGTCAAACTAACGTCAGTTAACCAAAGATTAGCATTGTGTAACTGGCGTTTACCATCAGGCGCCACGATCACAGTTATGCTTTACTTGCTACTTTCTATATTATGACGAACATCTGCAACGCTTTATTGGCTCACACAGCTTAAAAATCTTTCATTAAAAACTTGTATTTAAAAAAATACTTGTCAAAAAGTTGGAACTTTGACCCCCAATATCTCCGTAACTAGAAGGTATGGTGTAGAAGAAAAATGATCGCAATGACGGGGAGAACAAGTGCCTTTCGGCTTCGTTTAACAGGTTTATACACCCTGTAGAACTGATAAAGACGAATTTCACCAATGTAACTCAACGCCATCAGCACATGTCAAGCACATTTAAAAGCTGTCAGTGGTATCAGAGTTTTGGAATATTGGGACTGACAGCTCTTGCATGTCTACAGCCCAGTTACTAAAAGGTATAGCCTTCTTTAGCAGTGATATCGCTAAGCTGTAAGGTGCTTGTTCTCCCCACATTGCGCATTTTTTTTTTGTTCTAGCTAGACCATACGTGGGAACCTTCTAGTTACGGAGATATTTGAGGTCAAAGTTACAACTATTTCACAAGTTAGCAATATTTTTTGCGTAGTTATTTAGTTTCTGGCGCTTAAGGCGACTAGAGGAGCTAAATACTGTTAAAATAAAGTTCTAATCAGCTTGCACTACAAAGTGGTTATTACGTCAGTCACTGCGGGCCGAATAGTGCGAAATGAGTGGTTTTTTGCGATTTACATAAAATCTATTGATTGGACTAAAAAAATAAAACACTATCATGCTAATATGTTGCTTGTAGAATTATTTGCCAAAAAATCAGAATGATCGCATGTATTTATAGTATGGTTTTTACTCGTTAAAATAATTTTTTAGAGATACGGACGTGATTTTTTTTTATCGAGTAAAATTAGTTGTATTATGTTTTCAAAACACTATCATACTAGAATAATTATATCCTGAAGAATATCATATATTTTTCTGGTTTTGTTTATTGTAGTGAATCATATGCTTTTTTGAATTATTAAACTCGCGTTTAGCTCCTGTAGTCGCCTTAACTTCAGGCGCCATTCATCGGGTCGCATTTATGCTTTACTTGCTTTTATCTACATATATTGTGACGACCATCTGTATGTAGCTGGGTTTATGACTGCTGTTCAAGACTTTATAAGGAGTTGATTAGCCGGGAATAAGGTCATGCATGTTCCTTTTGATGTTAAAGCGTTAACGTAATCGGAAAGTTATGCAATATTTTTCTTAGTTATCAATGACGGCAATGTGGTGGAGCTCGTGGCTAAATAATATCAGCTGCTAAGGGTCGATCTTTAGGGTAAGCCGCGCTTGATAAGGTTGGTTCGTAGATGGGTGACCACCCATTACATACCGAGTTTCCTCTGTGCCTGGGAAAGCACGTTAAGCCGTTGTTCGGCTGTCATTTGTAGATCTGTGATTCATCATTCCGGGACCAACTCTAAAGACTGGTTGTCACTGATTCATCAGTGGCCCAAAAGTCGGACAACCAGTCTTACTAAGGGGTATTGTATTACCCAGTACTACCTGGATTGTGGAAGTCAGATAGGCAATCGGTTCATGTAAAATACTGGTATTCAGCTGCATCCAGTTAGACTGGAAGCCGACCCCAACTTAGTTGAGAAAAGGCTAGGCTAGATGATGATGATTAATGACTGCAATGTGTAATAGCCTCTTGCTTTGAAGATGGAGTCTATCAGCGGATCATCAAAGGAGATGGTCTTACCCACAACGCTACATAATGATTGGTAAACGGATTGGTGATTACCGCTTGTTATTTGTATCGTTTAACGGCGAATACCATGGTGATGATGGGTTTCTATTTGCCAATATTTAATACAGGATCGAATAGTTCTTCGGGTTATGGTACAAGTTCGATTACCTAAAGAGCTTTTTTCATTACAAAACATTTTGTCAGGAGAACCAAAATCTTTCACCGACAGATTTGAAATGAATGCATTGCTACTTCAACAAATTCTTTCAAACGTCGTGAAGATACAATTATAACAAAGAGCTGCGCAGTGACCGCAAGACATAGTGGTCTGAATTGAATTATTAAATCAATAATAGTGTTTGTAGGCGCGCCCGATGACATGTGGATACCATGAGTTGATCATAACAGCGGACATGTCTTGTTTCGAATCGAGAATGACAGTTAATAACAGTACGAGATAATTAAACAAAGACAATGTAATGAATATTTTGGAATTTAGGGTGAGGCCAAACGAGCGTAATTTTTTGAGTCGCGTAATTTCGGTTTCATACATATTTTACGTCGTCGCGTGACACAAACCAGACTTTCGTATGAAAATGTGGCGAAACTTATATCACGTTCGTTTCGGAAATTGGTGTTAGAGCACTTCTTGGTTTAAATACAAATGATTTAATCAAACGAAAAATTTCCAACACAGGAAAACTATGTGGGCTTACTAAGTGTAGAGGAGGTTTCAACCTTTCAACGATGAAACAACAAAAAAAAAATGAAAATTACGGTAAATTTTGATACTTTCGCGAAAATCAAAATTTGCCCATATCTTTTTATCGTGTTGACTCAGGACCTTGAATTGTATAGGTACACCTAAAAGGGACCATAGACCTCAGTATCTGGTATAAATTTCAACTTGCTAGGTCCACCCGTTCCTGAGAAAATCGGTGGTGACAGACGGACAAGAAAGTGATCTTATAAGGGTTCCTTTTTTACCGTTTCAGGTACGGAACCCCTTTTTTTCCGATGGGAAATCATCAAATGACTCCTCCCGCTCTGAGCGGAGCAGGAGGGAGTATCAGACTTTTACTGACTAAAGCCCATCCATGTTCCTTCATCGCCCTTTGTGTTCCGGGGCAACGGTATCTCTTTCGAACAGTCCCGCAGCAGGTACGGAACCTTTAAAACAGTTTCAGATTAGCCTCAAATACAGGTTGTTAACACATCTACTAGGTCTAAAATAAAGCGAGATGGAAACAGTCATCCATCACCTTCCCGCCCTTGTCCCATGTTACTCGGGGTCGGCGCAACACGTTTTTTTCTTCCATTCTCGTCTGTCAACCGTCACGCTATCATTTACCTCTTTTCCTTCATAGCATTCCTCACACAATCCATCCATCGTGTCCTTGGTCTTCCTCTCCCTCTCCATCCATCAACATTTTTGCAAGGTGGAAACAGTATAACTGTGTTAATAAACATAATAAAAAAAACTGTTAATTGTGTTCCATTTTTACCCAACTACGGCGCAGCCAAAAGGAAGGGTTGTGATTTTAGTAGTCTATGTATGTATTTACGTATGTTCCTCCGTAGCGCCTAAACTATTCATCCGATTTTGATGAATAAGGTGTCAATCGATCCGTTATTACGGCCCGGGTAACATAGGCTACATTTTAATCGACTTCCACAATAGGAGGAGTAAATTTTACCTTTAAATCCAGAATTAGAGCGTGATTTTTCAGTAGTCGGGTTTTTAAGTGGTTCTTTCTTTATCGTGTGGTTAGTGCCTAACCTGGTGTCAGAGTTTTTAAGCCGCCCATGGGCCTCTGACTTGGCTTAACATGCCGTAGAGAAATATCTCTCAGGAATGCTGGTTTCCTCACGGTTTTTAGTTGTAGTAGTAGTATACATACAAATTCTTGTTTTGTTTAAAACAGGTGCCTAATATGAGTAAAAACAGGTATGAAACTTTCGTGTTAAGACACATTATTTAATGAACCACTAGTTTTTCATTCCTGTACAACAAAACTTCCTCCATGTCCTACAAAACGGCCACGAATCGTCACCGTACTACCGTCATTCCGTCACGGTTCTAAACATGGGCACAATGACTCTTGTCGCATCAACGCTCACCAATGTTGACATACTATGTTACTAAGCCGGGTATAAATCAGCGGATTTATCTCTGTCTGATATGGTTGGTTGATGGGAGAATGTGGCTGAAAGTACTGGCAAATAGAGCTAGTTTCAGGAAAACTATCCCCACCAGTGCGGGTCAGTAGGGATATATGGATTATGGAGTAGAAAGTTTCATATATCCCAAATCCCAACCGGTAGCGATAGTTGGAAAAAAAACTCCAAGTATATATGGAACGGGGGCAACACCGACTACATTCATTGCATTAGTATTACTGATACTGTTATAGCCTGCTTCATCTCACTGCTGGGCAAAGGCCTGTCCCCATGACTTCCAGCGGTTTCTATCCAGGGCTAATGTGGGCCACAGGTCGTTGGTTTTGTCCAGCTCGTCCCGCCATCTTCTACGAGGTCTGCCACGACGCCTTCTGGCTGTGTCATGGCTCCAGAAAGTGGCTATTTTGGCCCACCGCTCATTGGGCATGCGGCAGACGTGGCCAGTCCAGTCCCACTTCAGTTTAGCGGCTTTTTGAGCAAGGTTTCATTAGTATTAACTTTCAATATTCCACAAGCGTCAATTTATTTTCTGAACGAGGCGATGCTCATCCAGCCTAATCTAAGAAGTAACTGCGTTAGACGAGACGAAGATCATTACCGCTCACAAAATAAATGTTGTCACACTACGTTACTCAGCTGGCTATAAAGGGTGTAAAACACCTCTTAACGAAGCCGAAAGGTACTTGTTCTCCTTATCATTGCGATATTTTTTTTGTTCTAGACCATACCTGGGAACCTTCTAGTTACGGAGATATTGAGGGTCAAAGTTACAACTTTTTGTCAAGTTTTTAATGTAAGATTTTTACCTTAAACACCTCCACGACGCCCGTACTATTCAATCCATCCATCAGCACAATGTTTTGAGTGCGTTACATTGAGTTCTACCACAAAACATGACTTTCACCCCAAAAAAAAAAAAGTCGTTTCCCAGCAATAATTTTTGCGTAAAGTTACTTAGTTTGGTGTACAGAATGCTTGGTTGACGGCATCGTGATGAGGTGGTTTACAGCCTATATATTGGCGGATTGATCTCTGGTGCCTGATATGGTCGGATGATGGGAAAACGTGCTTACTGGTTGAACATTTTCTACTTCTTTACTTTTCGAGTATAGACAGCTGTCGTCGATAGGTGCCGTCGATAGGTGGCGACGGCTGCAGTTTATCTGCAGTTGGCAACGTGCCGCTCGTCTGTAAAAACCCACAGATTAGAAAAGCCGTGTGTTCCATGGCATTTTTCATCGATGTTTTTTAACGAATTAGGTAGCAATAGCACCCTAATTGCGTTCCACACTTTTCTATCACAATCCAAAAGATGTTGAAGGATATTCGAATAAAAATTCGTCTGCACGAAAAGGTAAATAATGTTATTGACATATCAAAATATCATTGCGAATGCAAGTGTGTTACGCACCGCAAGAATTACCCTGCAGATCGGAAAATTTTTCCATTTCGTTACAAAAATTTAAAACAGTCCAAACACATAGTTTTGAACGAAAATCCAAACAGGCACGTTCTTAAATAGTCAAGAATAGACCCCATCACCCTTAGATAAAGATTAATCGGCAACACTCCCCTCGGCATTGCAACTGTTCATTGTCAAAAGTTTGGGGGAGGCATAATGTTCAATGGGAGAGCTTATGATATGGAAAGGGACCGAATTCGGCACGGAAAATATAGGGAATAGCCCCATTTCATACTGTTACGACGAATGGGGCAAATGCAAGTCAATTCCATGGAATCGTTTGGCGAATGTGTGTGAAATATGCGGAAGAGGTTTTAAATGTGGTAAGTGTTGAGGTTACATAAAAGGCAAATATTTTTTTACCCGACTACGGCGAACCCAAAAGGGTTATAATTTTAGAAGTATACATATGTATGTATGTATTTTCGTATGTTCTTCCGTAGTGCCTAAACTATTCATCCGATTTTGATGAATAAGGTGTCAATCGATTCTTTATTATGGCCCGGGTAACATAGGCTATATTTTAACCGACTTCAATAGTAAGAGGAATCGTTTTTACCTTGTAAACCCCGAACTAGAGCATGGTTTTTCAGTAGTCGGGGTTTACGGTCTTCTACTGACCGTGCCCCAACCATGCCCCATAGTTCATGGAATTGGAAATATTTTTCTTTTTTATAAATTTTGTGTACCTAAGTATATGTATTTATGCTGTAAAATGGGTCCATAGTTGACCACATTGACGAAAACTTTTAGGAATTTTGCAAACTTTGAACAGCAGTATCTTAGAAGCTATTTAGTCTAACATTACCTTATTGCATTCATTTCGTTGTAAATTTAGTATTCTTAAAAACTTTCATAGTTACTTTTACCGTATCAAAGGTCCTTGGTGGAAAAAAATGTCAAAAACTAAGAAAAGTACGAAAGATTTATGGTTTTTCAAAAATTTAACAATAATCCGGAAGGTTTCGGAGGTCGAAAAATTGGATTTGACATAACTACTTCATCTCATACAACATAAAAAGAACTACCTTATTTGATGCAAAACTAACTTTATCCTAAATAGGAATGTAAGTGTTAACTTTGCAGAATTGCTTTCATTTAAAAAAAAATGAGCTCTCCCGCAAAAAAAGAGTCTCTACATACGTGAATGAAAATTTATCAGTATCATTATGCAACTGTACTCTAGAAATAGTCCCCCTATATTGAGTGTTATCACTATTTACATAATATTCTTATCATTTTGACCTTGCTAGTTGCTATGTCTACAATGGCGGTAAACAGTTTTTACGAAAGCTGCGAACGTGGACTAGTTACCTATTTTATGAATTTCGGATTTTCTGCTCAATTTATTTGAGAATTTAAATTTTATGCGTGATATTGAAATGAGTGTTTGTCGTATTTACTGGGCAAAACTTATTTATTAATAGAAATACTTTTGCATTCATCAAAGAGATGGAGGAAATCAGTGAATGAAAATGAATTAAAGAATTGGGTAGATGACAAAAAAAATCTAATTAGTCCGTCACATAGATTTAAAAAAAATATTGGACACATTTTAAACAAAAAATGGACACGATACAGTGTTTCGAAAACTAGTGTGCCGTCACATTTGAGTACATTTTTTACTCATATGTGACGTCACAAGCCCCCACTCATGATCTTTGACACGTTTTATCTTCGTCACTTTTTATTAATTTGATAAAACAAAAAACACGTCTCCAATATTTTTCGATAATTTATCTGACGGACTTAGTAAACAGAATCATATTTTATTTAGTCAGTTATCATCCCTATTCGCGTTGGAAGAAATATTCACCTACGATAAGTTTAAGGAGCTAAGGTATTTGCTAGTTGCAGGTTGTTTTTTTGATATTGATTGATTTGCGATCGTAAAATATAATATATCGCTATATCACTGGACATTACACACAGCGCCATCTAGTGCCACACTAAGCAACGAGGCTTGTGTCGTGGACACCAGATAGTTGATATACTACATAGATACTTTTTGTTTGTAAATACATACTTATTATACATATAAACATCCATGACTCGGAAACAAATGTCCATGCTCATCACACAAACATTTGCTCCTACCGGGATTCGAACCCGGGACCCTAAGAACGTAAGGCAGCCTCACTACCGCTGCGTCATTCGGGTCGTCAATAATGTAAGTATGTACAGAGTAATCAATCATCAATAAAACTTTGTAGGTAAAACCTTTTAATAATGGCTATTTCATCAGGCTATTGATATCAGTTCGGCAGAATTTCAGACTCGGGTTTACTACTAAGAAATTCCTGTTTCAAAATAAGAAAATGAGCAAGCATTTTCAGAATATTTACGAAGAAACTTCAACAAAAAGTACTTAATTAAAAACCTAGACTGTCTCGAAGAAAAATCTATTCTTTGGTTACCTACAATAAACGTTAAACACGCAAAACATGTAATCAGTGTTCAAGTAATAAAAAATGTAATGAAAACTTCACATTGTTTCTTAATTGGCAAATAACAAACGATTTTGACCCACAACACAATAGACTAAGAATTATTTCACATCTGGCACTAATGAATCAAAATGGCTGAACCAATCCTAACATTTTTGAAGTTTAGACATTTTTAACAGCTGCTGTAATTCAAAATGTCAGTTTAAACTTATTTCAAAATACATTGCAGTTTAATTACTATTGTTTTACGGGTCATTAAGACTAAAAGAGCAATGGACGTAGTATTCTGAAATATTTTTTTCGACACTAGGTACATTTTAAAGTTTTGTTGTTAAAAGATTTTCAGTTAGTTTTATAAATGCTTTCGACATTTAATGTATAAGTTACGTATACTGTATAATCCCAATGAACGAGGGTGATTCTTAATATCCATTGAAAATTGCAAACTTTTTTGATGGAATTCTATGTCAATGCAACAATAGTTGGACCCAGACGGAATATAAATACAATGTAATACTCAATTATCAACAGTGCATATGTAGATTGCAAAGCAAATTACGTCTGGTATGTGTTTGTCTTTTAAGTACGTCATGTATCTTAAGAAACCCACTTGTGAATGTCGCTATCCAGGACTTTTCATTCATGCATTGCAGATTTGCAGTGCATTTCCTAGACTAATAACAGAAGTTTTTTTATTCTATCACAGCAACATATTAGTCGAGATAAGTTTTGATTATGATTGTCGATGGATATAAGGCTAACGCACACTATAGACAAGACTGTCTTTAGACAGACAATTACCCTACTAGTGCGAGCGAAAATACATAGTCTGTCTCGCTCGCACTAGTAGGACAGTCTTGTCTATAGTGTCCTGTAGCGTATAGGGGAATTTATTAACAGCACCGTCCATGTATATATTTGAGTCTTGTATTTTCGTAAAAACACATCAGTAATTCAGTACCTATACAAATCGTTTGGTGAATATTGTAATTTTAATACCCGTTATCCCAATAGCTTTCCCTTGCCAAACATAAAATCTGATTTATATAAAAGAAACTGTAACCCCATGTCAATTAAATTATTTAACAAATTACCTAATGAAATAAAAGACCTACCCATTAGTTTATTCCGAAAAATATTGTACGCCTGGTTAGTCAATAAATGTTTCTACACAACCCAGGAATACCTTAGTTATAAGAATAGAAAATTATTATAACACCTCACTAAGTTCCTATTCTAGTGTAATAATAGATAGATAAGTTAGTACCTATGCATAGTTATATCACCCATTTCGTTTAATGGTTATTCTAAGCTTTTATTTTATATTTCGTATACCAGAAATGGTTAATATGAGGATCCTCATTGTTATATTATGCAATGTAACATTTATGTACGCTCTATTTACCCATATTATGCGAATAAATTATTTGATTTGATGACCAAAAACCGGCCGAGTGCGAGTCGGGCTCGCGCAGGAAGAGTTCCGTACCATCGCAGTAGGGAAGCCCCCTTTCATTTTTTAATTTATTTTATTATTCGTTGTTATAGTGGCAACAGAAATACATCATCTGTGAAATTTTTAACTGTCTAGCTGTCACGGTTCATGAGATACAGTCTGGTGACAGACAGACAGACGGACAGTGGAGTCTTAGTAATAGGGTACCGTTTTTACCCTTTGGCTACGGAACCTTAACCAAACGATGGATGAACCGTATGAAAGATAATATAGCTGGAAAGAAATGACCAGCCTGCGTAGCATGTCCACTGTAGACACGAAAGAGAAACGACAAATCTTTTGTTGATCCTGTCATTGAATCGACAAAATGACAGATGAACAAGAGATTTGTCGATTCTCTTTCGTTTCTACGGTGGTCATGCTAAGCGGGCTGAGATGACAACTAAACGAGAAGTAAGAAAGAAGACGCGTCGTCCGGAAATAAATTGGGATAAGGGCAGGGAAATGATGAAATTAAGTCGACGGAGTCCCACTTGGGCGCCAAGTAGCTGCGTATGATGCTAGGCCGGACCTGACAATCTTATTAAAGACTATTCAACTAAGTGTCAGATCTTTGGCGGGTCATCTTTAAATTTACGACTTACGGGTCGACATTTGAATATGTAATATAATAAATGCATGCCAAGATATCTTTAAGTGCACTTCTTGAATCCGAAATTAAGCTACTTTTAGATTTACGAAAGCAACTTTCGCTTCCTAAAAGTTATGTCAAAGTCGTAACAGACAAAAATGGCGGCTAATTACCGCCATTTTCTACGTCATAATGTGTCTATGGTCTGTAAAGGTGCACTTTCACGCTTTATTTGTTTGCAATGTTGCGATAAATGTTTTAATAGCTGGTTACTTAATACCGTATCGTTATTATTCATTGATACCTTTATTATGTTGTGAGCTGGGCGAATAAGGTATCGGAAATCGGATATGACAGCGTTTTGTTTGACAAGTAAGGAACTTAGTTGTAGGTAGGGTTACCATTTAGGAATTTGAAAAGTCCTGACAAAAAGCCGGACATTTCGATAAAGTCCGGACTTTTAGGTCACAAAATGGAAACATTTACTTACAAAAACTTAGTACAACCTTAAAAATAGAGTTGCGAAGAATTCTACAAGAAAACTTTGAATAAACAGGAGTTGCTCAGTAAAGTATCTGGCGCAAAAAAATATATAAACATTAATATACTTAACGAAAACTAGCGTTAAGTTTGATTATATTACGTAAAACTATTTTTGTTTTGATTGAAGAAAATATTTTATCTTTGAACTAGTTGATTGTTTACAAATTTCGCAATAGAAGATTTATTATTAAGTTGATTGTTTGTTGATTAAAGACTGATTTGATATTAGCTTACTTAATATGAAGTTTTATTACTCATATTCCATCTAATTTAAAAAAAAAACGGACAAAGTCCGGACAAGCGTCTAAAAGTCCGGACAAGCGTCTAAATCTCCGGACTAATCCGGACGGATGGTAACCCTAGTTGTAGGGAACATGGTCAAAGTAGATGTTGCGATAGTTTGTTTACAGTTTTTGTGCTCGACAAAGGAAGAGGCAAGTCTAATTTTGTCAGTGTGTGGTAAAAACTGGTTAATTAAAACACTTAGTATTGGCGCTTGAAGGCTTTCTTTGGACAAATATTTTTTTATTGTATGTTTTTTTTTAAATATATTTTTTTAATTGATTGTCTTGTTATTTATTTTGTTATTCAATTTTATGTTATGCTTTATAAATATCTTTCCTCTCTAGAGGCAACCGATTATAAAAGACCTTTATTTTAGAATTTAATAGTTAATTAATAATTGTGTATTTATTTATGATTTTAATGTAAAATTGTGTTGTGATTTTTATTTTAATTGACATGTAATGTTATTTTACATTGCTATGGACGATTTTTTTTAGTCTGAAATAAACGTTTAATAAATAACAGGACTAATTAAATACGTACAAGCTTCAAAGCAACAACACGCACAAAAAACATCATAAATTCTTCAGTAAAAAAGTTTTCAACACAATTTTGCTCAATTACTCTGACCAATGAAATAGAACATTGATTGCGCGTTTTTGGCAATATCGTGTAAATTAGGAAATCACGCCGTTGCTATGAAAAGTCACGTAAACATCACGTACCGACTGCGTAGATATCATAGAACTGTAGAGATAATTATCATACCCGCACTTTCTTATCAACAAAGCAAGCATTTGAATATTACACATTTCATGTCACGAGCAAAACACATGATTACAAGTTGCATGACTGAATACCAATCACTACCTAGTCGTACAATTTAGTATAGTATGACGTAACCATTCAATGTAAAAACGAAAGCGAATGTACAAAGTAGTTTCGAATTTGGAACAATACACAACTGGTTCCGTGGTGTAGTGGTTATCACATCTGCTTTACACGCAGAAGGCCGCCAGTTCGATCCTGGCCGGAATCATATCTTTTTGTGGTTTGAAGATTTGGGTAAATTATTCTTTTGTTATCATTAATGCATTTTTAACTCATTTTACGAGTGAAACTTATCAAACAGGGCTCATCCACTTCGTGCAAAATTACAAGATAATTTGATAAAAATACTTTATTATGGGACATTTCCAGCTAAGTACATAACATTTTTTGACACAAATATTATAAATCCATTAAAACTTACCTATTGGGATTGCCCCAATTAGTTGTTTAGTAAATTAACTCTAGCTTATTAATTGATCACATGCTGTGAGCTTGTAAATTAGAACCATATTAAATTTCCTCATTATTGAATTTTTCCCGTGCAACAAATTACTCTAATTAATCAAATTCAAAAGCATAATAACGAACTAGCTGATGCAGTGGCGAAGCCGAACCAAAAGTAAAGCGCACACCTTTTTCACATCAGGGTAAGCAGAAAGTACAGAATACCAACTTCTTTCTTAAAGAAAGAAAGATACACACACACACACCAGTTGCGCGTACTACGGATTTTTCATACTAAGCAGATTATTCCATTAACAGAGATTAAAGAACTAAAAATAACCGAAATCATAAATTACTTGTTAAGACTACTAAACAATTCACGGTAATCAGAGTATATTGTTGTATCCTTCAACAAATAACATGGCAAAAATGGATTTAATATAGTTTTACCTCATGGATTACCCATAAATACAAAAATTACTAACTGCAAAACTTATACATATTGTCACTTACGGGATATCTTCCGTGATTATTATTTGTTTTCAGCTCTCGATTTTTGCATTATAAGTTTAATTGAAACCGTGAAAGCTTAAAACAGGGGTTCACCCTGCAAACGTAAATATACTGTACGACCTATTGTCATACTTACCAAATATACGTAAAATTTTAATAGAAAATCGTGCCGTTTGGGAGGAGTGCGACCGTGACACGCGATTTTTATATATATAGATATAATGACCAACTAATGTCGGTAGTATGACTTTACCTCGTGATTTGTTAATTTTAATATGGATAGTTAGTAATTAACTCCATTACAACAACACTATGAATAAACTATGTTGTCATATTTCCATGTGCCTTTCGAAAAAATGTACAATAAGGTTCTAAATAATAATAATTATGTGTACTTATTTAATAAATACTACTATTACTTAGTTGATAAATTTGTTTGTGTACTAACCAGTGAACCAATTAAATAAATAAAAAAATAATAATAATAAAATTAAATATAACAGCGTTTTTATAAATATTATTAATTTTATGACTGAATAACCATCCGCAACAATATAATCAGGGTAAAATATTCTCATTACTGGGACACAAACCTTCCTCAGTGAGAGAAAGTCGGTCTGCAACGATTGTAAGTATGGGATGGGAAGAAGCTGCTTGCCAGTAACTGGGTTAAAAAGGCCAAATAGGCAGCCATCATCTCCTTGCCCTTGTCTCATTCTCCTTGTGGTCGGCGCAACACGTTTTCTTCTTCCATTCTCCCCTGTCAGATGTCAGGGCATCATTTACTCCTTTCTCTTTCATATCATTCGTGACGACCCGAATGGCGCAGTGGTAGTGAGGCTGCCTTACGTTTTTAGGGTCGCTGGTTCGAATCCCGGTAGGAGCAAAATTTGTGTTGTGAGCATAAATGGACATTTGTTTCCGAGTCATGGATGTTTATATGCAATAATAAGTATGTATTTACAAACAAAAAGTATGTGTAGTATAACAACTATCCGGTGTCCACGACACAAGCCTCGTTGCTTAGTGTGGCACTAGATGGCGCTGTGTGTAATGTCCAGCGATATTTATTATATTATTATTTATTCATCACACAATCCATCCTTTCTTTGGCTGCCCTCTCCCTCTCCATCCGTCAACAGTAATATTCATCTTCATCCATTACATATCCATTCCGAGATAGAAGACTTAAATACTGGTATTCAGCTGCATCTGTTGGACTGGAGGCGGGTCAGACTCCAGTCTCACAGATGGCTGATACCTGATAGATATTGTAAAAATCTCTTGGCTATGGAATGTTTAGTTAGTTTAAAAAGACCTCACTTAACAAATATGTATTTCAAACAAGATATTAAAATTAGCACATTCTTTGTTCATAAAATACCTAAGTTTTTGTGTTGGTGGAATTTGAAAATCCATAAATGTGCATGTTTTATAGAGTGGTCCATTTATCATCTGCCTACTCAATTATCTTTCTTAAATACCTGAGATTGAAAATTAAAAAGTTTTAGAAGCTGAATTCTTTTGGCTTCTGTAGAATTTATTAGCTTTAGCAGGCCATGTAGAGGTCTTAAGACGACTACAGGAGCTAAATTAGCAACTCTAATTGTGGTGGTTAAAACTTCGTTTGAAATACTGTTAGAATAAAGTTCTAATCAGGTTGCACTACAAAGTGGTTGTTACGTCAGTCACTGCGGGCCAAATAGTGTGAAATGTATGTTTTTTTGCGATTTACAAAAAATCTATTGATTGGACTAAAAAAATAAAACACTATCATGCTAATATGTTGCTTGTAGAATTATTTGCCAAAAAATCAGGATGATTGCATGTATTTGAGTATGGCGTTTACCTGTTAAAAGAAATTTTTAGAGATAAGTTCGTGATTTTTTTTAACAAGTAAAATTAGTTGTATTATGTTTTCAAAACACTAGCATTATATTTTTCTGGTTTTGTTTGTTGCAGTGAATCATATGCTTTTTAGCATTATAAAACTCGTGTTTAGCTCCTGTAGTCCCCTTAAATTGTTCCTTAGAATGAATTACTGGAATAAAGACCATCACTTAGGAGAAAGACAGAGTATTCTTTCTCCTAAGTGATGGTCTTTATCATGACGGTCATGGTCTACTTGAACCACAATTTCTTAAAAATCCATTCAGCATTAAGGTGTGAAAAGAATGGATGGAATAATGGACAGATAGTTACTACTTTTTATATTTCGTAATTACATAAAATAATCAGAAGACAATTGATGGCAAAAAAAAAATATGGATACATAGCATTGTGTTTTTAATAAAAGAATTTCATCAGTTTCTAGTTTTACAAAGTTCCAGCTGAATAGTTCTCTATGTAAATATCAATATTCAAAACAGAACAATTGTTCCAAACAGGTTGTTTTGCACCCCTAATGAATGCTGCAGCATAAACAACATTCATTGTCTATGCTTGTAAATGAAACTATGAAAACAATGTTAGAGTTGCCAATTTTTTCTTGTCAAATGAGACAAAAAACTTCCATCAAAGTTTGTCAACAACTTTTTAATCCTGTAAAAATCACTTTATTCATGACATTCATATGATTTTGAATCTAATCTTCGAGAGATTATAGTACTATCAGCTAATATTTTTGAAGATAAAAGAAATAAGCAAGCAATACAATCAAATTGAGTGTGTAATGTGTATACAATCTCGTCTCATTCAACTAATGGCAAAGGAATTAACTCCATTCTTCCAAGAGTTATCATTTGAATTTGAATACAATCGATGCAATAATGTGACACAAGGTCGCGTATTGCTTAAGACAACTCAACTTAGGTAAAAAGGTCGATGCAAGTACAGATGTGGTATTACAAAGAGCTCACAATGATATCAGCAGCAATTTATATAATTTAATGAGTCACGCGTCCGGCTGTATGAATTGATGTGCCCGGCACACGACAATAGTTACGAAAAAAGTTAGTCAGTTGAATTGAAATTAGAACACTGAAAATTAAATGCAATGCAGCTTTCAAATCGGCATTTCTATCGCAATTCTCGTAAAAATATGCAGTTAAAAGTCAACCGGTTTGTAATAGGTTTTAATAGGAATACAAGTGAAAATTACCTTGTCCAAACATTTCAATTCCTCAGTCGGATAAACTGTTTTCTCACACCTTGCGCAAGTTTTATTCATGATGAATGTTTTTAACACAAAAACACAATAAATATAATAAAGCACTGATATTTCACAGAGCAACACGGGTTTTCACGATTCACAAACAAAGTTCAAAACTCGGTATTGTAAGAAAACACTCAAGAGCACGATTTTCGTAGCATCTCCGTACGCGCATGCCAAAAAAATGACAAATGGCGGCGGTTGGGGTGGCCAACCTCACAAAATTTTCTACCAAGAAACAAACAGTAAAAATGTTGCCACATAGTCATTTGAAAAAAATGAATTTCACCAAGTTTCAACTACCTTCAATTACAATAAATATATTTTATTATTTACCGAGTGTGTAGTAACGCTAGGATTAAGATTTCTACTAAGACATAAAATAGCTAAAGAAATCGCATTTATCGCAAAACTATGTAATTACAACGAAAGAAAATTAATAAGGTAAATAATTAACTATGAACACTGGCACTTCTCCTTTTGGAGCACCGCCAGGGCTTCATGGAACAACTGTTTCGACGTTTGTATCATATCAGTCAAGTGTTGGTAATCGTACTGTTTTTCTTCCTCCAACATCTTTAGTTTATCCTCTAGAATTTTTAATTTCTCTTCAGTCAACTCTAGTCTGTATTTCAAATCTTCTCTATCAAGCAGTTCTTCAACTTGAGAATCGGAACCTGTAGACTCACTGCGCTTATCACCGCTCGCTTCAGTGGAAGACTTTTTAATCACCGTTGAGGATCCATTTTGGATTTCGTAACTATGCTCCTTTACGACCGAAACCTTTGACATCCTGGAGCCTTTTCTAGAATCTCTCAGCGACCTTATTTCACCTTCTAAATTTGATATTTTTCGCTCGCATCGCCATTTCTTTTCTTTCAGTTTCCTGTGGTTGAGTTCTAGCTCATCCCATTTATGTCTTTCCGTATCTAATCTCGAATTTAAAACCACTACTAGTTCAGCCAGTTTTTTTATTTCGTTGTCTGTTGCAGTCTTCATTGGAGTGAAGAATATGCTTTGAAGAGAGCATTCTTCATATCTCAAAAGCTGGGCTCTTAGTTCTTCGATTTTAGTTGCCTTTTCAGTAGCCTGTTTTCGTAAAGCGTCGATTTTAGCAGCAGTGTTTTTTGTGAGTTTTTGGTATTCACCGATTTCGACGTTCATCTTATTCATTTTCGCTGTGTTTTCTTTTAGGATGTCTTGATAATAAAGCTCTAATGTTTTGATTTGATTCTGAAAGCGAATAAATGAAAGAATCAGTTATGTAGATACTTAGAAAGGTCATATAAATCTAGGTAAATTGGCCAAAATTGACAATTAAAGGGACATTTCGGACAATCTGAAAGTTGTTGCTTTCTATAGAGGTCAGCCATTTTATTTAATTCTCAAACCTGATAAATTTCGGAGATATAAACGAAAGTCAGAACAAATTCACTAGTGGCGCCATTACAACTTTGTCAGTTTTCGTTTCGGAAGCGTGACGTTTTGGATTTTTTGCTCACCCTCTGTTCATTAATCAGCAAGTCATCATGGCTGCTCTTCTCAACAAAAGTGTACATCTTCTGCCTAATCGTGGTTGCATCGCATTCCAAATTTCTAACCCTGCATCTCGCACCTTCTAGCTTTCTCTTTAGGTCATGATTTTGTTCTTTATGGTTTTCCATCTCCTTCATTGCTAGCTCTACCTCCTTCTTTCTTCGAAGTTCTATTTCTCGAATAACCTGTGGGAATGAGGTCTGTAGTTTAGCAAAATTCTCTATCTGTGCCAAAATTATTTGATGAACTTGACTCGTTACATAAAGATTGGCCTCAAAAAACACAATTTAAGACAAGCCCCATATTTACAAACGCTGTGTTCGAGACTTTGATTGGGAAGGTCTATGTCACTTGGGTACTATGCGCTCAATTTCGTTATGCGGGTTATGCCAAAAAAGACACGGCATAGACTTTCTGAATCAACATTTCGGACCAAGCGCTTAAGAATACGGGGTAAGAAAAATAATCTCACTGTAACAATAAGGTTTGCTGTAAAGGAACCCTTAACTGGGTTAAGCTCACCTTTTTACATGAGCTATTATACCGCACACAATAAATAAATAATAACAACAATAAATAAAATTATGTGGAAGGAACGAAACGTGGCCTTCGTCTTGCCTTGGGAATTTCTGAAGACTAATAAAATTCAATGATATAACAGCAAAAAAAAACATTTATGTTTTTCGAGATAAGCAATATCTTATACCTACATCAGAAAACTTTACCATACCTGACTTGGTTCCTTCCTCTTGTCAGGCATGTTCGAGTCTGAAAGCTGTTTTCCACTCAATCTATTTTCAAGATCGCTAACTTTAGCTTGCAGCAACACAATCTGTTGGGCCCTGCCTTTCCAACCAGCCACATCATTCTGTAACTCCTTGATACTCGTAAACTTATCCCCTAACTCCATTTGAAGAATCTTCGTAGCCATCAGAATTTCGTTTTTTAGCTCCAGATTCCTATTCTTACTATCGTAAAGCTTTTTGTTAACTGTCGATAGTTTGTTATTGAGCTCTTTTAATTCATCAGGGCTTGCGTCTATCGGTTCGTCCTTGCACAAGCAAATGTCAAGTTTTTCATGTTCTTTGTTCAAGACTTCAAGCTGCATAACTTTTCGTTCTAAAGCTGCGTTCTTTGTCTTAGAACTCTCTATTTCGGCTACCAAGTGGCGATTCTGTCTGCAGAGATCAGTGATCTTTGCACTGATAATGCCAGCTGATTTTGAGGATATGGCAGGGCCAGTACCAGAAATTATGTCACGTATTCGCTGGTTCAGATCAGCAATGGTTTTGTTCAGCTCTTTCGCATTTTCTTCTTTCAAGAACACACATTTGCGTAGCTCGTTGTTGTCACAAGTCATTACCTGTAATAATGTGATAAATGTATAGAATTACTTTGTCCCTACCAGTGTAACAACTAGTGTCTATGAACTACAAGCCTGAAACAATGAGAATAATGAGTAAACTAATTACTGCCTCGCCTTGTTGGTTTAGTGTTCGCAAGCGCGACTGCTGAGCATGAACTGAGCAGGTCTTGGGTACGATTTCCAGGTCGGGCAATGTGTGTGTACTATTTATTTTTTATTTGTAATAAAAAATGGTGAACAATAATATACTATATACATATAATATATATATATATATAACTGGCGAAATTTGGGTATACCATTAGGTACTCCTCGCTTAGTCAACCCTACCATCCAACCGTACCAACTTATTTAGGTGAAAGGAGATTCCTATTACCTAGTTTTTACGCTATAATCATAACTTTAACCTACTCTAAGTTGTTCAAGCAAATGGGTGTTCAGTTCTGGTGGGTACAAACTATCGCCAGGCTCAGGTTTGTCCAAAGCAGCCAGCATTTTGAGTTTCATCTCGTCAGTTTCGTCAATTTTAGCAGATAAATCTGCATGTTTCTCTTCTTTGTCGCTCGGCTTCGAGCGCGTAGATTTTGATTTCTCCGTCATTATTTTTATTTATTCTGTTGTATTTAAAATGTAAATAAAATATCAGCATTTCCTTTGAGTAATGAAAACTGACTATTTGTGTCAAATCTTGTTCGAGGTTTAAAATTTATTGGATGCCTCTTTTGTACAGTGTACAGACCTCCTTTATCGGTTTTCCTGTTCATGTAGATCTGTGTCGATCGAGGACATTGACATTTATGCAACGTGGATGAAACATATAGGACTACAAAGTGTCACTTCTACTTCTAAAAGTTATTTTACTCAAGTTTTACTCGTAAAAAAATATTTCTACTTTGAGATACGAAGACTGCACATACGATACGAAGCTTGTGCACGGTCGATGAGTTCTAAACACCCCTGAAATAAGATACGATTTCATTTGCGATCGTGCAATCATTTTAGCAATTCCTGCATGCATTACAAGCAACTGAATTCAAACCTATAATAAAAATGAACTATTTCGTATATACTCATTTCGTGTAACAGGGTAGTGGTAGATGACAACACAGCCAACATAATAAAAGCAACTGTCAACGTCAGATAAAATCAGCTAGCTGTAGAGATGCGCAAAACGTGTCCAACAAAAGATAAGGAGTGATATGTATATTTTTGCTTCCGGAACTAGTCCACTCATCTAGTTCATTAGTTCCTTTAGTACCGGGGAACGCTTTCATCGTTCCCCGGTACTAAAGGAACTAATGAACGTTACTATTCGTTTAGTACCACAGAAAAGTTCCAGTACCATTGTAGTTCAGAACTATCAAAGCAAAACCGAAATGATTGAAAGAAAAATCCGTTACTAAAAACTAGACGAGTTGTTGAAGGAACTATTATTTAATCTGTGTGTGTTGTCATACGGTTATTTTTAATATACTACATAATTCTTTCCATTCGAACATACGATGTGTTCCCATCTCGTTCTATCATAGGCGTGGCGGTGCGTTGATGTGCGATGGCGCGAGAGCTAGCAGAGCGCTTCGGAAATGTCGGAACTACTCGGTACTAGAGGAACTAAAGGACACATTTGAATTGGTAGTGAACGAGTGAGTGGTGTAGTACCGGGACTGGAAGTATATCATTTTCATGACTCGTTCCGGAACTACCCAAGTCTAGCTAGCTGTCAAAAAAGTGACAGCAGAGACGATTGATTTTTGTCGCAGTAATCGTGTTTTTATTAAATTAGAATTGTAAAAGTGCATTTCAGTGGAAGTTCTGATAGTCTCCATGGACGTTTAGGCCTACGGAAGCTTTTGAAACCTTTTTATCGGTTGCTAAAAGTACTAGGCAGGTAATAAATTGATTTGTCCTTGGGTTATAGGCAGATGATCCTCAAAAGCTATGTCTTATCATATTATTGTGCTAACAAAACATCTTCACGGTACATTTGTGTGCTATTTATGCTGTTACCTAACGTACCTATGTAAAATATGATTGGTCACATGATTTTGTTCATGAATCTTTAGCAGATGACAAGTTGAATGGAAAAATAATTGTTTACAATTTGTCCACTTGAGTGCTGTATCGGACTATAAATTGCATCTAAATATAATATTACAGTAATCTCTTATCAATACTCACTTCTTTCGAGATAATTCTGACTGTAATAATATTTTTTTCAATTTATCACCTAAGCTGGAAATAATTTTCTTAGATTTCTCCTCATTAGATTTCTAGTTCTTTCTTTCTACCCCTTTTCCTTGTTAAAAGCATTAGAGAGTGGCTGATATACTAAAATTTTTAATCTGTGCTGGATAGCACAAAAAAAATCAAATTGGTTTGTCAAAAAGAAAGTCAAGTTTGTTTCCATTTAATTGAGACTAGGGAAAAATCATTTGTCCAACTATCGGGAAATAGTTAAAGATTTTAAATGTTACATCACAAAACAGAGTTTCTATACTTACAATTTAATTCTCTTGTTAGCACCTCTTTTCAGATTATTCTTGTATTAAATAGGTTTATTATAGTCCACTGCTGGAAATAGGTCACTCACGACCTGCACCACAGTATTACATACATACATACTCAAAATCTTGCCTTCATCAGGCATAAATGTGGCTTGGTAATTGGCGGGCCCCTATTTTTACAAGTTTAAATAATTGGAAAAATGTAGGTATACCCACTATATATATATACCCCTGCCTAGTATTTCAGACATAATGTTTTGTTACCATTAGATTCAACTCCATTTCTTTTTCTTTTTTCTTTTTTTTTCTTTCGAATGGCGCAACGTAAGTGAGGCTGCCTTATGTTCTTAGGGTCCCGGGGTTCGAATCCCAGTAGGAGCAAATGTTTGTGTGATGAGCATGGACATTTGTTTCCGAGTCATGGATGTTTATATGTATAATAAGTATGTATTTACAAACAAAAAGTATATGTGTAGTGTATCAACTATCTGGTGACCACGACACAAGCCTTGTTGCTTAGTGTGTGTGATATTTATATTGCCAGTTTCGCAATATGCTTATGACGTGGAGTTGCAGATACTAGACAGTTCTATAATAGAATTGCCAGTCTTACTAACATTATTCCAACATAAACATCACATGATGCCAGAAATCCTTGAAGGGTTATTTATTTATTTATTTAATACATGGAGGACTTACAGATAATAAAAACAGACAAAAAAAAAAGAATATTACCAGATAGCCAATTACAAGTCCTTAGGTATAGACTTAGTAATCTAATGGTGTAAGCACAAACACAGAAAACACATAGCTTTAATTTAAAAGAGGAGCAATTTAAGTACTTAGTTTACAATTATATAGCTGAAATAATAGAGAAAATAATACTAACACAAACAATATAACCTACGGCTACTTGAAAAATTTGCAGTCTCTATCTAAGTTATACAGAGCTCTACCTAGAGTACACCCACATTTCGCTAATAGGGGCGAGCCTATTGACATAAACTGGGCATAAATCCAGACTTCGTAGCGGCTTGATAAAATCCTAATAGAAAAACCAATTACACTTAGCTTGACCCGAGAATCAAGGATGTCATGCTGAGCAATTGCACTTGATACCACTGGTCCAGTAATCATATATAAACCATTTTTATATACTTAAGGGGACTACAGGAGCTAAACGCGAGTTTTATAATGCAAAAAAGCGTATTATTCACTGCAATAACATAACCAGAAAAATATATGATATTCTTCAGGATATATGCTAGTATGATAGTGTTTTGAAAACATAATACAACTAATTTTACTCGATAAAAAATAATCACGAACTTGTCTAAAAAATTATTTTAATGAGTAAAAACCATACTCAAATACATGCGATCATTCTGATTTTTTGGCAATAATTCTACAAGCAACATATTAGCATAATATTGTTTTATTTTTGTAGTACAGCCAATAATTTTTTTTGTAAATCGCAAAAAACCACTAATTTCGCACTATTCGGCCCGCAGTGACTGACGTAACAACCACTTTGTAGTGCAAGCTGATTAGAACTTTATTCTAACAGTAATTCAAACGAAGTTTGAACCACCACAATTAGAGTTGCTAATTTAGCTCCTGTAGTCGCCTTAAGCGTTACTAATCTAAACCGCCTTTCTTCTCTGCAGCCATGCCCGGCACAAACCTCATAGTACCCGTCGTGCTATGGGGAAAGCACGCCCCAACCCACTGCGTGTCGTCTGTCTACCTCTCCCGGGACCAGAAGACCCTCGTCACCGGCTGCTACGATGGTCAGATCTGCATATGGCAGGTGGATCCCGATAGTTTGAAGATGACTCCACGGTGTTTGCTCGTGGGACATACTGCACCTGTGACGTGTTTGTCCAGGGCTTCGATTATTCAGGTGGTTTTTATAATCGTTTCTATAGATGAAAATTGTTTTGTTTAATCTTTTGCAGTTGTTTAAATTGGTTAAGTAAAAGTCAATTAAAAAATGTATAATTATGGCTCACTTACTTTAATCATAAACATAAATTCTAATCAATATGAGTTGTTATTCAAAGTAATAGGCGGGACGACAAAAAAATCTAATTAGCCCGTCACTTAAATTATCAAAAAATATTTGACCCGTGTTTTTTCTTTCGTAAACCAAAATTGACGAAGATATGACGATTTCAAAATTCTCAATACGTTACGCCATGGTATAATTTTTACCTAGTTTTGACGTCACGAGCCCCCACTCCCGAGCCCCCACTCCCGAGTTTTGATGCGTTTTATCTTTGTCAATATTCATTGATTTACAAAAACAAAAAATACGTGTCCATTAATTTCCAATACTCTAACTGACGGACTAAATAGATTTGCAATTTTTTGATACTGTCGTCATGCCTATTATAATTGATTTTATTTGACGACCTGAATGGCGCAGCGGTAGTGAGGCTGCCTTACGTTCTTAGGGTCCCGGGTTTGAATCCCGGTAGGAGCAAATGTTTGTGTGATGAGCATGGACCTTTTTCCAAGTCATGGATGTTTATATGTATAATAAGTATGTATTTACAAACAAAAAGTATCTATGTAGTATATCAACTATCTGGTGACCACGACACAAGCCGCGTTGCTTATTGTGGCACTAGATGGCGCTGTGTGTAATGTCCAGCGGTATTTATTTATTTTATTTATTATTATTTATTTCTCTTTTCAGGACAATAACTTCATAGTGTCATCATCAGAAGCCGGTGAGATGTGCACTTGGGATCTGGTTGATGGCAAATGCAGGGAGAGTATCAAACTGTCGCAGATACATACAAATATACAGGTTAGTAGTATTTTATAGATTTTTATGTATCTCTCTTCTTGGTAAAAAATATTTTTACACTATTTCTATAAAAGATTAGGGGAAATTGGTTAAATAAGTCACGAGCTTCACTTTCACGAAGTCTGAAAATGCTTTTTATGCTAAAGCATACGCATGATCAGCCTATAATGTTCCCACTGCTTGGACACACGGCCTCCTCTCTATGAGAGGGAGCATGATTATGAGCATCGTCATCATTTTCCTCCCTCGTCCCGTTCTACTCGGGGTCGGCGCAACACGTTTTCTTCTTCCATTCTCCCCTGTCAGACGTCACGGCATCATTTACTCCTTTCTCTTTCATATCATTCCTCACACAATCCATCCATCATTTGGCCTTCCTATTCCTTCATCCATCAACATTAATATCCATCACTTTTTTTATTTATGAGCATCATAAATAAAAAGAAATACTACGTATAAAATCATACGTAATCATGTTCTACCTACCAGTGGCGAACGTTCCATACAACTCGATTCCTACTGGATTTCCTCTGAAAAATGGCGCAGTCAGTATTCTATAGACAAATAATATATAAACGTCAGAAATTCAAATTTTCTGACGTTTCTTGAAATTTGCAGGTCAGTGTCAGGTTGTATGTTGATTAAAATATGATTCATGTAAATGTATTGAATGACTATTTCATGAAAAAGTCATTCAATTAGGTTACATGAACTATATATAACTATTAGAGGGTTGTATTGATGATTTTAATGATTATAATAGGGTATTACACCCATTTTTGAAAAGTGTTTCAATTAGATTCTATAGTGCTAATGACCCCTAAAAAATTCACAAAATTTTTATTCAATCGTTAAGTGCCATAAAAATGCATTTATATTTAGCATTTTCAAATTTCGCGCGTAATTTGACGAAAACGCTGGACGCAGTAGACGCCATATTGCTCTGTGGTCATGACGTCAGTCAACAAATGCGATATTTGAAGTTGACAGTTAATACTTCTATGTTTACATAGCCTTATGACGTAATAACATGGCGACTACTGTAATGGTGTTATGAAACAGATTAAAAAAGCTGAAACCTTTGAATTGAATTTTTAAATTTAGTTTGCTATTTTATGAACTAAAACTAACGTTTTCTGACTGCTTTTTGCCTAAGCTATCTCAATAATATATTTTTAGATTTTTTTCTCATACAGAGTAAAATACCCTATTCTATAACTACATACGTGTTACAGCCGCGAATCATATTTTAATTAACGTACAACCTGACACTGACCTGAAAATTGCAAAATACGTAAGAAAATTTGAATCTCGCGGGCTACTCTGTCAAAAATTGTCCCTTCGCTACTGCTACATACCCCTTTGACAAAAACAGGTGTGATAAATATGATTTCCTATTACTTTCAGGCATACCACATGTGCAACAGTGAAGATTTACGCCTGTTCTGCAATGGTTATTATGCGGAGATTCTGATCATGGACCCATTCTCACTAGAGATTCTGTTCTCCCTCAGTTCTAAGATGAATCCTGATTGGATTTCTGCTTTACATGTAAGTATACCAGATATAGAGTTTACTAATCATCATTCTCGTGCCCTTATCCCAATTCATTTGTGGTCGGCGCAGCATGTCTTCTTCTTCCATACTTCTCTATTACTCGTCATCTCATCAGACACTTTTTTCTTTTGTTCTTCCAACGTTTCTTTGGTCTTCCTCTACTCTTATACCCATCCACATTAATATCGTTCTTAATTTTCAAGTTAAATAAAAAACGCTAAGTAATCTTATCCACCATTTTGTGAAAGCCTATCAATACATATATTTGATTTCCTAACCTTTTTATTTTGTCAATTTTCAGGTTCTCCGTCCTTCTTCAAGAAAAGATGATGTTGTTCTAGCTATTTCTATAACTGGGACTGTTAAGGTAAGCATAAAATATAATCTAAAGTAATCTATAGAATAGGCTTTTTTTTGTTAGCCTGTACTGTCCCACTGCTGGGCAAAGACCTCCCCCAATTCCTTCCATGTGCTCTTTTCCCGTGCCTCCTCGGCTAGAATAGGCTTGTCAACTGAAAAAATCTAATTAGTCCGTCAGTTAGGTTATCAAAAAATATTTGACCCGTATTTTTTCTTTTGTTTGTTGAGACCAAAATTTACGAAGATACGACGCTTTTAAAATTCTCAATACGTCACGCCGTGGTATAGTTTTTAGTGCGTTCTGACGTCACGATAAAACGCACCAAAACTCGGGAGTAAGGGGGGCTCCCCTTACTCCCGAGTTTTGGTACGTTTTACCTTTGTCAATATTCATTGATTACAAAAACAAAAAAAAAAACCGTGTCCATTATTTTCCAATACTCTAAATGACGGACTAAATAGATTTGCAATTTATTAATAGTGGAAACTAGCTTATTCTAATCTATCGCAAATAGTAACAAGTACTTCTGCATTATCAGTAGCATCCAATGGTTTATCTTTTGTACAACTGTGCAAAATCTTAGCATAATCGGCATATAATGTTCCCACTGCTGGGACACAGGCCTTCTCCAGGATGAAGTGGCTCGTAATCCTCCATGTGGGCACAGTACAGGTGGTTGTATCATCATCATCATCTGCCTAGCTTTTTCCCAACTATGTTGGGGTCGGCTTCCAGTCTAACCGGATGCAGCTGAATATCAGTATTTTACATGAAGCCACTGCCTATCTGACCTCCACAGCCCAGTTATGTACTTTTGCTAAGACTGGTTGTCAGACTTTCGACCCACTGACTACCTGTAACGACTGTCAAAAATCTACAAATCATAGCCGGGACCAACGGTTTTAACCTGCTTTCCGAGGCACGAAGTAAAACTCAGTATTTAATGGTTGGTACAGGTTGTGGATAAAACTGAAGGAGACCTTTACCCGTAATAGGGCTACTTCTTCAACCCTTAATAAAAACTGACACTACTAACTAGGATAACTTAAAGACTAACTCGACTAACATTTCATCTTTACATAGTAGAAAACAAAGTCGCTCCCGCGGTTTGTACGCTTAGATCTTTTAAACTACGCAACGGATTTTAATGCAGTTTTAAGCAATAGATAAAGTGATTCAAGAGGAAGGCTTATATGTAAATGCTACATTATACTCGTGCGAAGCCGGGGCGGGTCGCTAGTTATTAATAAGTACCTAGTGTTAAATGTATAAATTATCAGAGATTAGAAATAAAAGGCTTTTTATTTATTTACTAGCGGCCCGTCCCGGCTTCGCACGGGTTTGGTATTTTTTTTTTTTTTGTTTTATTGTAAATCCTTTAGTCCACCAAATAGATGAATATAATCTGCCGACATATGTACCTATTCATATTTTTTTACTAATAATAACAGACAAATAATTAGCTGAATTATACAGTATTTCGTTCACTACAAAATAAATTTAATTAATTTTATAGCGTCAACAACACGTGGTAATTATGCTGTTAAAATGTAGCTTATATGACACGTTCGTAGATTTACCATAGCAGCGCCATCTATTGATTACTTACTCAACCCAGTCGAAAGGTATCGACATCTGTTAGAATCATTTGGAGTTAACAGATAATTGTGACTGTCAAATAATAACAGACAAATAATTAGCAATAAATTAAAATTGCGACTATAATTTGAGATTTAAACTATCCTATCTCTCAAGTTGGATCGAACTGCACATGGTGTGCGAATTTTATTATAATCGGTTAAGTGGTTTAGGAGTTTATTGAGGACAAACATTGTGACACGAGATTTATATATATTAAGATATAGTTTGTTAAATGGTTTCCTTATTTAATATATTTCACCAGTTTGTCAATCAGCAACCGAATGACATAAAAAAATTGTACTTTTTCACAGGTATGGTCCCTTCTAGGCCACGAGAACAAACAATCGGAACCGATCTACGAGAACGAATCTAAACAGATTCGTTGTCTGAACGCGCTGTCCCTCAACTGCTGCGCCTACAACCAACGGACCGTGCTGATCGTGTGCGCCAAGTATTGTCAGATTTACGATGCTGGTAAGTGTAAGAATACAACACAGCAACATAGAACAAAAAGTACTACAGCGCCATCTGTGACACAAATGATGAACGAAACATCAAATTCAAATCGCAAAAAAAGTTTGTTATCCGCGACTTAAGACTATACAGGGTGTAAACAGACTCATCACGAAGCCGTCAAACTAAGTAACCCTACGCAAAAATTATTGCTGGGGAATGACTTTTTTTTTGGGTGAAAAATCACGTTTTACGGTAAAACTCAGTGTAACGCACTGAAAACATTAGGCTGATGGACGCATTTAATAGTAAACGTGTTATAGAGGTATAAAAAAAGTAAAGTCATGACCTTAAAAACTAGTATTTGAAAAAAAAACTGTGAAAAAGTTGGAACTTTCACTTCCAATATCTCCGTAACTAGTAGGCCTAGGTTGAATTGAATTGAATAACTGGGAATTCAATTCAAAATGATTATTATTACGAAGGTATGGTCTACAACAAAAAAAAAATATCGCAATGACGGGGAGAACAAGTGCCTTTCGGATTCGTTAAGGGTCTATTTACATCTTTTATATTCGCAGGGTGCTTTTCGTATATTCTAGACAAGTGTACAAAGTCATATTTTTTTATCCATTTCTAGGTGACTTCTCAGTGCTCTGCTCGATACAAGCGCCATCTGGCGAGCGTTGGATGTCGGGCGACTTCCTCGCGCCCGACAGAGTGCTCGTCTGCTCCACTGAGGGCAAGGGATATCTGTACAGACTGCCCGCCAAGTAAGTTATTAGTCTATTATGTTAGTAAATGTGGCTAAGTAACTTTCGATGAAATATACTAATTTCGTGACTCGTTGACTTTTTATTTAGACCACTTAACTTAGGAACTACTGTTTGGAAGCTTATAACTGACTATGTTTAACGATGTACTGACTCCTTGACTAAGCTGAAAAGTCCTTGGCGTCTTGTCATAGTTCAGCGTGACATTTACATATGCTTGACTAAATGTTAAGCTGGCTCCTTGACTATTATAACTAAACATGAAAATTTACTTGGAAGCTTATAACTGACTAGATTAAACGATAAACTGACTCCTTGACTAAGCTGAAAGGTACGTACTGTCCTGTCATAGTTCAGCGTGACATTTACATATACTGACATCTTGACTAAATGTTAAGCTAGCTCCTTGACTATTATTCATCATTATTGACTAAACAAGACAATTTATTTGGAAAATGTGATAGAATTACTTTTGACTAATTTAGGATTTCACGTGACTAATTAAAACCGAGGTTTATATATCTGAATTGACATAAAAAGACTGAATTGACAAAGTTGGCTAGGATGCTAAAAGGATTGTTTTCCAGTATCTGCGCTAACCAAGCTATTGTTTGCGATCTCAAGCGATATTTTTTTAAACAAAATTGATAAAGCTTTCTAATTCCATTTCAAGATCACACCAAAACCTATGTCACTTGAGATAGCAAATAAATAATGATAGGAACTAATTACAAAAAATCAATCAAAATTATACTTTGTAAAAAATGGATAAGGTGTATATTGAACACGACGCTTAAATGAAATGTTGGTATTTTTTATTATGAAGCTCGAAATATAAAAGCGGATTGGGATACCAGTAGCGAAGGGTCAAGGCGAGGTAAGTCGAGTGATTATAGAGCGTGTTTCCGGACGATATCGATAAACTTCGACCGGTCATTGTACTCATCATTATGAACAACTTTTACTATGGGACCAAACCCTGAATCGCGAAAAAAAAAACTGTTCCCTACAATTATGTTCGCATAACTCGTCAAAATGTATGTATGTTCATAATAAATATAAATGTGTAAGTGTGTGTGTATGTGTGAAATAAATGTATGTTCATAATGATGAGTACAATGACCGGTCGAAATTTATCGATACCGACCGGAAACACGTCGTATGTTATTTGTCTATGGAATACTGACTGTGCCATTTTTCAAATGGAATCCGGTAGGAATCGAGTTGTATGAAACCTTCGCCACTGCTGGATACGATACCTTAAACTTTTCCGAATACACGAATGAGTTCATACGATGGACACAAAAAAATAAAAAAAAAACTTGATTAAGTCATTAAGATTTGAGAAAACTCGTCGAGAAATTCGATACAAAGTCTAAATCAGCCATTTCTAAATTCTAATATAGTCTGAAAAAGAAAGAAACCAAAGAAGATTATATTCTGTGATTCCAATTCATAATATATGCACTTGAACGGATATCAACTGTATTTTAGTGTGAGTAAAGTTGATAACAGAGTGTTTAGAGAGAGTGAGAGCTCACACATTGTACGCATACAGGGTGTAAACAACCTCATCACGAAGCCGTCAACCAAGCATTCTGTACATCAAACTAAGTAACTTTACTCAAAAATTATTGCTGGGAAACGACTTTTTTTTGGGGTGTAAAATGTTTTGTGGTAGAACTCAATGTAACGCACTCAAAACATTGTGCTGATGGATGGATTGAATAGTACGGGGGTCGTGTAGGTGTTTAAAGTAAAAATCTAATATTAAAAACTTGTAAGTACTTATTAAAAAAAAAATTGTCAAAAAGTTGGAACTTTGACCCCCAATATCTCCGTAACTAGAAGGTTCCCAGGTATGGTGTAGTACAAAAATATGATCGCAACGACTGGGAGAACAAGTGCCTTTCGGCTTCGTTAAGAGGTTTTTTACACCCTTTATGTATACAGCGTGTAACGTAAAAAACGCTAGACCTCTCGTGTGGTGTCTCAGACCATGATACTGAACAACTTTTGACTTCCTCGTGGCTCGTAGGCCTAGTGGTCGCAATCGCGACTGCTGAGCACGAGGTCCTGGGTTCGATTCTCGGGTCGGGCAAATTGTTATTGGATTTTTCCATGAGGAAATTCTCTTGGTTGATGACAATAGAGATGATGGCTGACTAAAACTAAAACAATATGATTCTGTTTAGTCCGTCAGTTAGATTACCAAAAAATATTAGATACGTGTTTTTTGTTTTTATCAAATTAATACAAATTGACGAAGATAAAACGTGTCAAAGATCATGAGTGGGGGCTTGTGACGTCACATTTGAGTAAAAAATGTGACGTCACACGAGTTTTCGACGCACTGTATCGTCTTCAGTTTACGTGAAAAAAGAAAAAAAATATGTGCAATAGTTTTTGGAAATCTATCCGACGGACTAATTAGTTTTTTTTTTGTCGGCAACCCTATAGGCTCGCTCCCTATTGCATGGGACTTAAACATAACTGGCGAAATGTGGGTGTACTATTACGTACACCTCTGTCTAACCCTTCAGGCATTACAGGCGTGACGTTATGTTCCGTTTTTAGGAATAGGGATTAGCTTCAAATCAAATATACAACTATCTCGTTCAAGCGTGTGTTCAAATATAAACCCTTTACCTAACGCTAAGCGTTTAGTTTCGATTGGCATGCCATTGGTTACGGTGTTATCATCATTTAGATACTCATTGGAGCACTATATGCCTATGTTATAGATGTTTATTTGGATAATTAAAGGGTTTTACATAAACAATGTATTTTTTTTACAATATTAGAAAAATCAGCGGTGGCTCAGTGGTGGCGGCACTGACTTACGAACAGTAAGTCGTGGGTTCGAACCCAGGCAGGCGCATTACTTTGTGTAATTTATTTCATCACCATTGCTCTCAAAAACGGTGAAGGAAAACATCGTGAGGAAACCGGCATATCCTAGAACCAAAAATTCGAAGACATGTGACATCTACCAATCCGCACTGGGCCCGCGTGGTGGATTATAGCCCATTCCCTCTCATTGAGAGGAGGCCGTGTCCCAGCAGCGGGAACATTATAGGCTGATGATGATGATGATGAAATAGAAAAATACATATATACTATCACTTACCAAACAGACAGACAGCCAAAAAAAAAAGTTATAAGTACCGCATATAGTTTCATATGCATTCATATTTCATATTTTGAAATGAAATGAAATTTCTTTTATTTGCAAATGAATTAAATAAAATTTATTTGCTAGAATTGTAGTACATTATAGATAGTCGAGTTTTATTACAGTTCAGCCCACACAATAGGGTATTTTACTGTATTAGAGAAAAAATATATTATTGAGAGAGCTTTGGCAAAAAGCAGTCGGAAAACGTTAGTTTTAGTTCATAAAATAGCAAACTAAATTTTAAAATACAATTTAAAGGTTTCAGCTTTTTTAATCTGTTTCATAACACCATTAAATAGTAATCGCCATGTTATTACGTCATACGGCTATGTAAACTTAGAAGTGTCAACTATCAGCGATTACTATTTGTTTACACAGCCAACTGACGTCACGACCACAGAGCAATATGGCGTCTTTTGCGTTGCGTTGCGTTCGTCAAATTACGCGCGAAATTTGAAAATGCAAAATTTAAATGCATTATTATGGCACTTAACGATTGAATAAATAAATTGTGATTTTTTAGTGGTTCAATAATACTAAAGAATCTAATTGAGACACTTTTCAAAAATGTGTGTAATATCCTATTCGCTAAAACTAGCATCCAAATCAAAGAATATATGAATTTGAAAGTACAAACAGTCTTCAATTCTGTCTTATTATTTATTTATTTGTATTGATTCAAGCAGAGGGCCTCCAGATTTTATTATAAACTAGCTG
The DNA here is from genome assembly GCA_963853795.1 of Xestia rhomboidea. Classification (NCBI taxonomy): domain Eukaryota; kingdom Metazoa; phylum Arthropoda; class Insecta; order Lepidoptera; family Noctuidae; genus Xestia; species Xestia rhomboidea. The sequence continues at coordinate 3,899,850 of OY970783.1, forward strand.
TTGCCCTCTTAGGGGTTGAATTTTGGAAAACGCTGAAATACATAACTCATTATTTTTGCCGCACTCAATTCATACGAAATTTCATGCAAATATGTCTAAGGAATAAAAAGTTTCATATAAACTTTTATCTCATATTTCACCCCCTTGGGGGTTGAATTTCGAAAAATCCTTCCTTAGTGGATGGCTACGTCATAAGAGGAATACGTGTGCGAAATTTCAAGATTCTAGCCCTAAGGGTTTGGCCTGTGCATTGATACATCAGTCAATCACTTTTGCCTTTTATATATATAGATATATGAAAACCTGACATTGTTTATGTAAAACCCGAAACTTCGTCCACATAAAAACAAAGAATAACTGCCGAAGAGGCAAAAAAAGCTTTGACCTTAACCTACATATAAAGCTATGCTATACGATAATATTTGAAGATTTAAACATTTCTTTTTATAGCAGACTGCGAGGCCGGGCTATAAGTAGGTCAGCACACTGTTTGTCTGTTTATGTAATTGTATTTTGTATGTAGATAGAGTTATTGTTTTGCTAGCACTTTTTAAAGGCTTTTTTATTTTTTTATTTAGTAGGTAGTTTTTTTTTGTGGCGATGGCAGTTATTTATGAAATTTTGTATACAGGGTGTAAGAGACACCGACGCACAAACAGTTTAAAAAAAAACTTTCATACGTTTTGACCGTGTAGGTATTGCAGTTTTGTCGGAAACGGCTGTTGTTTAAATTACTGGTGAAAAATTTGTGTAGGGCGTTCGGAATGATGAACTAAATACGTTTTCCAAATTCAAACTTTTGAATGTCAAAAAAAAAACAAAAAAAAAATGGAAGCTACAGTTCCAGTCACAAGGCATAATAACTTGAGAAAGTACTGTAGGTAGTTGTAGTACATTCCAAAGCGTAGATCTCTATGGAGAAGAACGGGTTAGAAACTCCATGTGTAGATTCTGTTGTGCACAAACTAAACTTAATTTAGGCTATTACTATCTTTTACTAAAAGGCAGTGCGAGAAAAGGACGGCTATAGCTATGAACTAAGTTAGAGATGTCAAACTAGTTTATGCCTTGGGCTTCACTGTGGTATAAGTCGACATGTTTTTACGTGCAACCTTTGCATGGAAATATTAGTTCCAACTAAATTTGACAGCTTTAAATTACGTCCGTCTCTTTCTCGTTTTATTAGAGAGAAAAAGATAGCAATAGCCTAAAGTTTAGTTTGTGCACAACAGAATCGACACCATTTTTAATATTGTCTATATAGTGTTCAAAATATTGTTACAAAATCTTGGTTAAATTTTAGCGTCGGTGTTCTTCGCCCTGTATAGTTGATTGTTATCGCCTTCAGTATGATAGTACCTTTTTCCGCAAAATATCTATAGCCCCGTTTAATTTTATGAAAAAAAAAAAACATATAATTTAAATCTAAAAATGTTGTTACTTTGATATAGAGCGTATTATATTTCATTTGCAGTTGCACTACCATATTATATTCATCGTTTATTTGTGTATTTATTGTAAGTAATTTAAAAAGTAAGTTATTTGAAATTAGGTGCGTAGTACTCGCAACCAGCTTAGATGAAATTGTATAAAAAAAATGTATGAAAAAAAAAGAAGTATATATGGCTTTTAGAAGACCCATGGTTTCTGATAACCTAGTTGGTAAACCTGTTGTTAAATCTAATTTTATGTGCTGTGTTATTGTTGATTGAAATAACAGAAGCCAATCATACAGGGTGTAAACGAACCCTTCACGAAGCCGTCAACCAAGCATCCTGTACATCAAACTAAGTAACTCTACGCAAAAATTGTTGCTGGGAAACGACTTTTTTTTGGGGTGAATAATCACGTTTTACGGTAGAACTCAATGTAACGCACTCAAAACATTGTGCTGATGGATGCATTGAATAGTACGGGGGTCGTGGAGGTATTTGAAGTAAAATTATAACATTAAAAACTTGTATATAAAAAAAAAACTTAGGAAATATTTGGAACTTTGACCCCCAATATCTCCGTAACTAGAAGGTTCCCAGGTATGATCTAGAATAAAAAAATGATCACAATGACGAGGAGAACAAATAACCTTCGGCTTAGTTAAGGGTATTTTTGCACCCTTTATGTATACTTACTTACATTAACTTTAGATTTAATAACGGGTAAAAATTAATATGGTTTCAAAAACCAGAGGAAAGTATTGTAGTTACTCAAAGGTAGACCTCTTTAAACGGAGTATGGCGACATTTTTTGGTTGTAAAGTTATTAAAGTAAAACGCCAATAAGTACCAGTCCCAAAATCTGAATTTAAGTCGTTTCCGTTCATTTAAAAATAATGTATTGTAATTCTATTCACAATATGATTAGAAATACGTGCAAATATATACATGGGTTATTTTCTAAATAATAATTGTACGTTCTTCCTTTTTATACCGCTGTTATTGGATCTCATGTCACATGAGAAAATTAGCACACTTTGATCGTAAAGTCTCTTTTTAACACCCTTGCTCGTAAAGCTGATGTAATTCCACCGGTTTTGAATATGTAAAGCGGGTCATAAAAAACGCGTGTGTTATCAAAGCAAATAGTTAAGTTATAGTCCATACAAATTCCATAACAGTATTATTTGCCATTTCAAATATGGAACTGATCGCCGACGCACGACTCCAGCTAGTGAGCAGCGCGCTGTTGCTATTCAAATTTCGAACTAATCGCCGCGCGGCGCCAGTCAGTAGGGAGCGCTAGCGCGCTGTTAAAATGGCGGGAAAGCAACAGTGTGCATTCACAGATTGAGTTTATTTAAAATAAAATAAAAAAACAGTTTATTCGGTAATTTAAAAACTTGGCTGCATGCTCTAGCGTCTTGGCCAACATTTTTACGCAGCCACGGCAGAAAATAATCCTCGCGCCATTTTTCTCAAATTTTCTTTTCTTTGTACTTGTATTGTGAATATCTAAAAATGACAACTTGTTTTTTTTTTCTGTTTCCTCGCAAATGTGTTAAAAAACGTCGTACGATATACGTGCGTATTGGTTATAACATGCTCGGCTCAATTACGCCCTCGCCTTCGGCTCGTGCTGAAATTCCGCCTCGCATGTTATAACCATCTTAACGCACTAATATCGTAATGTACTATTACGATCAAAGTGTGCTAATTTTTTATCATACATGTTTAATGATAATGATAAAGATACAAGGTGTCGCTTTGCATCCTGGTCAAATTTAAAGGATCTATGCTAATGATTCTCGACCCGAATCAATAATAGAATGCGTAGGTTTTTTTTTCCTATTTACGGAAATCGGTAAGTGTAAACCATCCGTATTAAAACTCAGCCCGTCTGTTACTAGCCCTATAACCGCGCCTTCACACACAGCAACATGTCGCGCGATGGGTGATTCTGTTTATTATCCTCGTTTATTCTGAAATACTATCAAATTTAAAATAGCAGCTTTATTAATTATTGACCAGGTATCGTAATTTAAATTGATTATTTAGGTATGTCTTTAGTGACAAGCTCCTGAATTTTGAATAGGATGCAAAATTGCACCTTGTACAACCCAAGAATTGTAATGAACTAACAAAAACATGGTACCCAATATCATATTTGGCACTGGTTGGTGCGGTGGCTGAGCGCTTGGCTGCTGCGCTGCGTGTCGTGGGTTCGATCCCCGCTCGGAACAAATATTTGTATGACTTACAGGTAGTTGTTCCGGGTCTTGATGTTTGTGTATGTAAGTTTAAATGTTTGTAAACACATCCACGATACAGGAGACTATCCTAGGGAGAAGTTTAAAAAAAGTTAAATTTTAAGTTTGTTTTTAGAATTTTTGATGCTCACCGTTCTCTAAAAACGTCTTAGGGTTCTTACAGACGAGCGACACGTTGCAGTGGCTGCAGTTGGCAACGTGCCGCTCGTTTGTAAGAACCCTTATAATTATGAAGGCTCATTGAAAACACAACTACGATCTATGTATTAAATAAAATACTTGTTACGTTGTAGCTCAGTACCGGATCACAAAGGATTCCATGGTCCAACAGTGGACCATGACAGTCCCGTACTCTTTGGGATACTTTCGCATCCTGATAACAAGGTATTGTTGACTTTTTAATTATCTTCTGATCTTTTACGAGTTTGAGGGTTATCCGGGCGAGTACCCGTCAATGTGTTTTTTCAATTCACTTGTACTTTTTACCCGACTACGGCGAAGCCAAAAGGAAGGGTTATGATATTTAGCAGTCTATGTATGTATGTTTGTATTTACGTATGTTCCTCCGTAGCGCCTAAAGTATTCATCTGATTTTGATGAATAAGGTGTCAATCGATTCGTTATTATGGCCCGGGTAACATAGGCTATGTTTGAACCGACTTCAACTACAGGAGGTGTCGATTTTACCTTGTAAACCCCGAATTGTATAAGAGCGTGATTTTTCAGTAGTCGGTTTTTTAGTTGTAGAATATAACACAAATTCTTGTTAAGTTTATCTCGGACATCAATGCAATCGGTGATCGAGGATAAATGCCGAAAATGTGTTTAATGAAGTTAATTACTGTCAATTGTGAATGTACCAAGGCTGGTGCACATTCGGGCAGGCATTGCATGGATCGTGGTGGGTAATAGGGTCGCCGGGAATTTCGGGCTGATACCAGTCGGGGGTGCGCGCGAATGTACTCGTATCCTCCAGGCCCCCGACACATGGTATTAGCGGGGTGGTGATGTGGGTGGTGTGGGTGGGGTGGCGTGGGCGTGCCCTCCGCTTGCCCCATCCATGAGAATTTTCCCCACTTTAGATCATGATCTGTCAAAGAACCGATTTGTTCGAGACACCATTGTTTAACTATTGTGTCTACTTCGTGGACAGATCAAGGGATAAAAAGGTTTTGCATAGATTCTCCTAACTTTCGTACACTATGATTTTGTATGAGCAATCGCACACTAGAAGCGGGCCTCATTGTGCATCTTTGTCAGACAAAATCTTTAGTAAATCTTTATCTTTACATAGTATAAAACAAAGTCGCTCCCGCTGTCTATACGCTTAGATGTTTTAAACTACGCAACGGATTTTAATGCAGTTTTCAGCAGTAGATATGAAGGTTTATATGTATAAATTAGGGTACATTAGTATCTACCAGTGGCGAAAGTTCCATACAACTCGATTCCTACCGGAAGCCCTTTGAAAAATGGCACAGTCAAGTATTCTATAGAACAAATAATAATTATAATCACATTAAAGATATGTACTCCGGCTTACCTGTTACAAAAATTAACCCTGCGCTACTGGTATCTACATTGCACCCGAGCGAAGCCGGGGCGAGTCGCTAGTTTCTTACATAAAAAACCCTAAAAATTGATTGACTAAACATTACTTTTAAACTTTAATAAATGTTTTGTTTCGTCCACAGCTACTATCCTGCCCACCTGCTATGCGTTTCATAATAACCTCAGTAGGCGGCAAACAACGCCGCCTTTTACTACGCGGCGACTCAGCCGGCGTAGTCTCCGTATGGAATGTAGATGAAGCCGCACAGCCCACACCGAATCTTACGCCAAGTAAGTTGTTATAGAAAGTAACGTGTAGACAAACAACGCCGCCTGTTACTGCGCGGCGACTCAGCTGGCGTAGTCTCCGTATGGAATGTAGATGAAGCCGCATAGCCCACACCGCATCTTACGCCAAGTAAGTTGTTATAGAAAGTAACGTGTAGACAAACAACGCCGCCTGTTACTGCGCGGCGACTCAGCTGGCGTAGTCTCCGTGTGGAATGTAGATGAAGCCGCATAGCCCACACCGCATCTTACGCCAAGTAAGTTGTTATAGAAAGTAACGTGTAGACAAACAACGCCGCCTGTTACTGCGCGGCGACTCAGCTGGCGTAGTCTCCGTATGGAATGTAGATGAAGCCGCATAGCCCACGCCGCATCTTACGTCAAGTAAGTTGTTATAGAAAGTAACGTGTAGACAAACAACGCCGCCTGTTACTGTGCGGTGACTCAGCCGGCGTAGTCTCCGTATGGAATGTAGATGAAGCCGCATAGCCCACACCGCATCTTACGCCAAGTAAGTTGTTATAGAAAGTAACGTGTAGACAAATAACGCCGCCTGTTACTGCGCGGCGACTCAGCCGGCGCAGTCTCCGTATGGAATGTAGATAAAGCTGTACAGCCCACACCGCATCTTACGCCAAGTGAGTTGTTATAGAGAGTAACGTGTAGACAAACAACGCCGCCTGTAACTGCGCGGCGACTCAGCCGGCGTAGTCTCCGTATGGAATGTGTATGACGATGATCAAATCAAAGATATTATAAATCCTATAGCACTTGAAGGCGGTTTCATGGATCAGTTTTAATACAAAGTTTACTCCCAAACTTGAAGCATAGGTAATCAGCATATAACGTTCTAACTGCTACGCAACAGGATTGTCCTCTGTGACCCGTGGCTTGATTGTAACAGCCTAAAGTTCATCATCATCATCATCATTTCAGCCGAAAGACGTCCACAGCTGGACATAGGCCTCCCCCAAGTGTCACCACATTGACCGGTCCCGTGCGACTCGCATCCAGCGGATCCCCGCAACCTTCACCAGGTCATCGGTCCACCTAGTGGTAGAGAAAAAAAAGTTCTGGAGTGGCGACCACGAACCGGAAGACGTTGCGTTGGAAGGCCTCAACTTACCTGCCGGGGCTGCGGGACTGTTCGAAAGAGATACCGTGGCCCCGGAACACAAAGGGTGAATGGGTTTTGGTCAGTAAAAGTCTGACACTCCCTCCCGCTCCGCCCAGAGCAGGAGGAGTCATTTGATGATTTCCCAACCGAAAAAAAAGGCCTCAACTTACGTGTCGTCATTTTGAACCCTTGTAGGAACTTTGTATAATTTAATCAACAGTGCTTGTGTACTTTATTGTTCCTCCTTGTGTTTTATTTTTTACCAAAATATTGCTAAGTTAGAGCATTATTTCTATTTAATTCTTATTGCATATTTTATTGTCCACAGCCCACGCGCCGATCGTGGTGACAAGTCTGGATATTGCTTGGGAGGATATGAACCCCAGTCCCGTCGGTATACTGGACCAGTTGAACCATCCCGAGGAACAAGGTTAGTTGCTACTTCCATCTAAATCTTTACAAAGTCCTGCTGATCCACGCAACTTTGTCTGAGAGAAAAAGCTCACATAAGGAATAAATTTTCCCCGTCATTGCAACATTTTTTTTTGTCGTCCTATTGGTCGTAGCGTGATGTTATATAGCCTATAACCTTACTCGATAAATGGACTATCCAACACAAAAAAAAAATCTATTCCAACCAGCAGTTCCTGAGATTAGCGGGTTCAACCAAACAAACAAATAAACTTTATACTATTAGTATAGTTACGGAAATGGTCTCACGTTTGACAAGAACTAGGACAACCTACCGTCGATTTTCACGCTTAAAACAAATAAATAAAACCTTTATTTTCAGGCTACTTTGGCCCATAGATAAAAAAAAACAACCAAAAAAAGTACATTATGATGGTAATAGCAGCAACCGCTTGGGTCTATGGAGGGTTAAGCCGCGCTTGCCAAGATTGGGTCGTGGATGGGTGACCACCCATTACATACCGAGTTTCCTCCGTGCCACGGGACCCTAATTCTTTTTCTAAAATAAAAGTAGCCTAAGTTAGTAGTTATAAAATCAGCTATATGCCAGTAAAAGTCCCGTCGAAATCGGTCCAAGTGTTTCGGAAATTAAACGATACAGACAGACAAAAATAAAAATGTTTTTTGTTATAAGTCTCGTATATACTTTCATATGCTTTCAGAAAATAGTTCATTACTGCAGCGGCCAGCAACAGAGGCATTGACGGACGAACGTGTAAACGTATACGTAAGTCCATCAATGCCTCGTTGTGGCTGTCATAATCGATAGTTTGTGGTTGGGGGGGGCAACACTATTGCCGCCGCCCGCCATGATGAGAATTGTTTTTTTGATTTGATGTTTTGTCATTCAGTGCGTGGTGAAATATAAAACTATAATAATCTAAACCAAGGTGGTATTAATTAATTACCCATCGAACATTATAACAGTGGCCAAGGCTTGTATAGTACTTTTCTCAAATAATGCGAGGAAATTAATACAATTACTTTTCAAAATCAATGATGCACACAAACAACAATAATTTTTCTCGCGTTGAAGAGTTTATTCGTTTTTTTTTTTTCAATAAACCACTTTCTATTTGCAAACCAATTCGAAATTTAAATGAAAACCTTTGATAAGTTACCTCCTTGGTTGCCATGTTTCAGAGTAAATGATCGTTCCATTTTTAAATAACACAACAGATATGAGTTTACTATGTAACTTATTTGGCCGCCAAACACGACAGTTTGGATTTTCATACAACTTTTGCCGGCTGCTGGTCGCATCTGGCCAGTACAGCAATTTCGATTTATCTCAAAGAAAGTTGCCAAAATAATGCTCAAATTTCCAAGCATGTTTGAGAAGAAGCTGTCATTCTGAAATTACAAACGGACATTTCAATTTTATTTATTTGTATAGATATGTTTTGTTTATTTATATATTTTATTATTTAGGAAGGTTACGAAGAAAGAAAAGAGTACAAAGTAGTAAGTATACAGGAATGCTTGTTTCTAACAAAGTATACTGACAAGGAGAATCTGATATTAACTGTAATAAAAGTACATTTTGATACAAGTGGAGAAAGTTTGTTATTGCATTCGCGGCGAAATTAACACCCTCGCCTACGGCTCGGGTGTTTTTGAGCCGAGAACTGCAATAACAAATGTCCACGTGTATCAAACGACGTTTTTGAATACACTTTTGAAGAAATAAACTAAATAACGAAAAATATTTTTGTTATGGATTATTATGAAACTATGATTTTAATTTTCTTCTTTTTTCGCGCTTCGCTTTCGCCAGGCAAAGGTATGAAGCCGTTAAACAGCCTAATATAAAAATAGTTTTTTTTTTATATTTTCGAATTCAGAACACAAATAAATGTTAATTTGCTTAACATTAGTTTTAAATAATCATGTTTGTCTATGATATTCTATTTATAAATACAATTTGAATAATCAAAAAATATTTACGCCGTGAAGACGCATATTGCTTTGCCGAAATTAAAAAAAAACAACATTCACCTCCGACAATAGGCATTGAACCGATTGGAACTTCGTATAAGTATAGTTATCTGCGGATTTTTTTATGTAATAATGAAAAAAAAAACGCTCGCGTGTCAAATACATTGCATGTTGAACCTAATCGTAGTGATAAGAACCCGTTTTCGAGGATGTGTATTAAAAAATACGTTGTTGTTTTCATTTAATATATTAATGCTTAATAATGAGAATTTGATTGAAATAAAATTTTAACAGTTTGGATGTTATTGTGTAGTGTTCAAAGTTTGTTTTAGTTTAACATTACTTGTGTCAGAAAACTAATTATGACAGCATGTTTTTTTCCACCTGTTTTATTTGTAGCTCTTCCTTTTATTAAACTGTTAATATAATTTGATATTTTTGTTCCAGAAATAAAGCTCACAGCATCAATATATCTACTAGCTGCTAATCGTTTGGTGGTCGGCAGAGAAGACGGCTCTATCGTCATAGTGAATGCAACGCATACCGTGCAACTGCAACTGTTGCATGGCAATCATCAGCAACTTGATGGTAATTATTACGTCATTTAAAAGTCCAAGTTCATTCATGTATTGTTTGCCCCTATTGAGTGTATTTCAACTTCTAGCTAGAACTTTAAATGGAACGACACAGTCCACTTGCAACGCAAATTGTTTTATTGTATTGTAAATATGTAAGGCTGATTGCATACGAAAATAAACCCTAATCGTATAAAGTCAATGTTCATATTCGTTTGAAACGCTTCATTACAGTAGGTTATAGGAATATACACATTAGCTTCTTTTGAATAAGGTTAATTTTTGTATAAAACGCTCACAGATACAGTAGTATCTACTTTTAGGCTTAGAGACAGTCGAAATGCTTTTCGACCTCCCCGCGTTGAGTTCGTTAAAAGGGTAGATGACAAAAAAAAAACTAATTAGTCCGTCAGTTAGATTATCAAAAACATTTTACCCGTATTTTTTCTTTTGTCACGGAGACCAAAATTGACGAAGATACGACGCTTTTAAAATTCTCAATACGTCACGCCGTGATATAATTTTTTGTGCGTTCTGACGTCACGAGTTTACTGCCGAGTTTTGATGCGTTTTATCTTGGTCAATATTCATTGATTTACAAAAACAAAAAATACGTTTCCATTATTTTCCAATATACTCTAACTGACGGACTAAATAGATTTGCAATTTATTGATGGTGGAAACTAGCCTATTGTCCCACGGGATCATACTACAGGGATAAAAAGTATCCTATGTATGAATCCAAGTCATAAACTACCTGTGTGCTAAATTTCACCCAAATCCGTTCAGCAGTTTTTGCGTGAAAGGGTATCAAACTTACCCACACACTCACATACAAACTTTTGCCTTTTTAATATTAGTAATTGTTACAGATTGGCCTCCACATCAGTTACTTCTAGGCCACAACGGTCGTGTCAACTGTTTGCTGTACCCACACCATGTCCATCAAAGGTAATAAATTTATAATCGTTTTTGAACTTGGCTAGAAATGATTCCTAACCTTTAGTTTTTTCGTGATGGCCCAGAGGTTAAGGCCTCGCCTCCCATGTATGAGGTTGTGGGTTCAAATCCGGGCAAGTACCAATGTGACTTTTTCAATTCATATGTACTTTTCTAAGTTTATCTTGGACATCACAGACATCGGTGAGGGAAAACATCGTGAGGAAACCTGGACTTAAAATTAATATAAGTCTGAAATCGCCAACCCGTCTTGAGCAAGCGTGGTGATCAATGCTCGTGCCTTCTCTGTATGAGAAGAGGCCTTTGCCCAGCAGTGGGACAGTAATAGGCGGGTATTATTATTATTATTAGTTTTTTCCGTAATGAAGTTAGAGCCCCATGTAATAGCGTGCGAGCCTTTTGCCATCAACCGGGAACAAAATCAGAATCTGTAGCTGAGAAGTTCTTCATGGAAAAATCCAATAACACTTTTCCCGACCCGGGATTCGAACCCAAGATCTCACGCTCAGCAGCACGCGCTTGACACCACTGGACCAACGAAGTAGTAGCTTATTTTACACTTTATTAATTCCTGAACAGATACGACAAGTCCCACCTAGTATCGGGCGGTATAGACTTCGCCGTGTGTCTGTGGGACCTGTTCAGTGGCGCGTTGCTGCACAGGTTCTGTGTGCACGCCGGGGAGATCACTCAGCTCATCGTGCCACCCAGTAATTGTAGCGTGAGTATCGATCATTTATTCGTTTTGCCCGACTACAATATGTTAAAAAAAATCTGTCCGATCTGAAATGGACATAATTATAAAGGGTGTAAGCCGAAAGGCACTTGTTATCCTCGTCATTGCGATCATTTTTTCTGTTCTACACCATACCTAGGAACCTTCTAGTTACGGAGATATTGGGGGTCAAAGTTACACCTTTTTGATAACTTTTTTTCTAAATACAAGTTTTTAATGTAAGATTTTTACTTTAAATACCTCCACGACCCCCGTATTCATCAGCACAATGTTTTGAGTGCGTAACATTGAGTTTTATCACAAAACATGATTTTTCACCCCATAAAAAAAAGTCGTTTCCCAGCAATAATTTTTGCGTAAAGTTACTTAGTTTGATGTACAGAATGCTTGGTTGACGGCTTCGTGATGAGGTGGTTTACACCATGTAGGTATACCAATGACATTACCAATAAATAAAATCATTATGATCATTTTTCTGCCGTTGTCCCATGCTACTTTCTTCCATTCTCGTCTGTCAACCGTCACGCTATCATTTACTCCTTTATCTTTCATATCATTCCTCACACAACCCATCCATCGTTGCTTTACCACAAAATAAAATAAGAAATATAAAATATTCATCGAAGTAACATAATGGGTAGTTTTGGAAAAATCATTAAGGAATTTTTTGCCTTCAAAATTGTTGCAAATAAGTCCAGTATCGTCCATTTCTGAATTTTAAAACGCATGATTTTCTTGCTCAAATTACAACAATTTCCCTAAAATCTAACAAACATTTAAAACGTGACAACACCATCTTCGGTGTCAGCATTAGCATGTTCGATCAAATATTGTTTGTTAATGACGTCACAACCCGAGAAGCGAACAGTGTTACCATATAACTTTCCTAATTTTAGTTCATTTAATTTAATTTGTGTATGGGTATTTTTTTACTTGGTTTTCAAAAATAATTATTTAAATAGAATCTAATCTCGAACCCTATAAATAATACCCTCGCTAATCGAAGAGGTTTTTTAACATATTGTAAAAGCCCACACTCGTATGGGTGATCTTTAGGGTTGATCGTATGGGAGATGTTTGTGTAACCGCCACAGGATTTTCAACTCGCGGGTTTGTGTTTTTAAATTGAAAGAAATCTAAAATGTTTTTTTTTTGTTGCAGCCCCGTATTCAAAAATGTATCTGCTCTGTCGCTTCGGACCACAGTGTGACTTTGTTGAGTAAGTTCTGTTTATTATGTTGGCACCTCAGTTTGTTTTATCTATAAATGCAAAAAAAACTGTTGTGAAATTTTGAGGGCTACCTTGGTGTTTTCTGCCGCATGGCAATGAGCTGTGGACCGAAATAACCACTTTCTGGAGCCCTGACACAGACAGAAGGCGTCGCGGCAGACCTCGTAGAAGATGGAGGGACGAGCTGGACAAAACCAACGACCTGTGGCCCGCATTAGCACTGGATCGAAACAACTAGAAGTCATGGGGAGAGACCTTTGTCCAGCAGTGGGATGACGCAGGCTAACAGTAACAGTAACCTTGGTGTTTTTAAAACGACGCTTTTAAAATTCGCAACACGTCACGCCGTGCTATAATTTTTAGTGCGTTGTGACGTCACGAGCCCCCACTCCCGAGATTTGATGCATTTTATCTTTGTCAATATTCATTGATTTACAAAAACAAAAAATACGTGTCCATTAATTTCCAATACTCTAACTGACGGACTAAATAGATTTGCAATTTATTGATGGTGGAAACTAGCCTATTGTTTTCACAGACTTCCGAAACTGTATTGCATTTTTTTTTGTCAACCGTTTCCATGTGACCGTTCTATGTGTACCACTGCTATGCAAACGCCTCCTCTTTCTCCTCAAACCTCTCTATCTTGTGCGATATCTGGCCATGTTCGCCCCGCAAACAAGATCAGATCGACACACCACCTTCGCCGCGGTCTACCTGGACGGCGAAAATGTTATTGTATTTATTAAAAATGTTATTGTATTTATTGAAAATGTTATTGTATTCATTGAAATTGTTATTGTATTCACTGAAAATGTTATTGTATTCATTGAAAATGTTATTGTATTCATTATTTTTTCTTACCCCCTTTTTTCCCTCCCACAGGTCTAACAGAACGTAAATGCGTGACCTTAGCCTCTCGCCATCTGTTCCCTGTACTGGCCATCAAGTGGAGACCAGCCGACGACTTCATGGTGGTCGGGTGTTCTGATGGCACAGTGTTCGTGTGGCAGATGGAGACTGGCCATGTCGACAGGGTCTTGCATGGTAAGTGGTTGGACCACTTTCTGACAGTAGTGGGTGGCAGGACCATTTTCTGATAATGGGGGGAAGATTTTTTGATAGCTGGGGGTGGCCGAATCCCTTTCTGACACGAGTAGTGGCTAGGCCACTTTCTGACAGTACTAGGTGGTCGGGTGTTCCGATCTCACAGTCTTCGCATTGCAAATGGAAACCGGCATTTATAGTCATTTCAAAAATTCTGAAATATAAGTTCTCCGTTATGTGTTCAGGTATGATAGCTGAGGAAGTATTGGCGGCGTGCGACGAGGCTATAGCAGATGACCTAGGAGGCTCCCTGTCCACTGGGTCTAGTGATGGACTGGCCAATCCTGCTGTACACTTCTTTAGGTAAGTTATGTGGTTAAAAGATATTCACCAAAGAAAAAATATCCGTCATCTTTTTTCTGTAGGATAGAAAAGATCGGAGTACAGTCGTGGCCTTTTCCGCCTGATCAGTTTAAAAAAAAATCGCTTAAATCATGCGGAGGCGCCGAGCCACGCCCCCTTAAAGTTTAGGCCTATTAGGAAAGCGTCAATTTGGCGCGCAAAATAATAATAACTCTCGCTTGGCGTGCGTCGTCAGTGCGGTCGGCCGATCGGTATCTTTTCATTCATTTTTTTATACAAAGTCAACGGGGCGGGGCCAGAGATCGTTTCTATGTTGTAAGTGCGAGCAAAAATTAGCTTAGTGGTGATCAGGCGGGAGTGTCCACCATAGTACATTGAAATTTTGCTCGAAAATTTTTATTTTTTTATTATTTTTATTATTTTAGGGGTCCGCTAAGACATTGCACCTTTTTGTTTGCGAAGGGTCAATTTTTGTAAGAGATAAGCCGGAGTATCTTTAATGTGATAATATAATTTGTCTATAGAATACAGATTCAAATTAAAATTCAAATATTTATTGCTCAACACAGTACATTTTATACATTTCCAGATGTCAAGTGAATGCGCAGTTCACTGTATTGTACCATTTCAGGCATGCAAAATTTATAATTATAGGTTATACAATTTCATAAAACCCAAATAATACCACAGAGTCGGAAAGAAAATAAAATCGAATTAAATCATGATCTGTCGAATGACCAATTTGACCGAGACGCCATTGTTTAACTATTGTGTCTACTTCGTGGACAATGGCTTAATACCCTATACAATGTGATAAATTCAAATAAATACGTTATAAAATGTCATAAATTAAAAAAAAATACCTTGAACAATGTCATAAAATCAAATTAATCCGTTAAACAATGTCATTAATTCATAAATAATACCTTGTATAATGTCATAATAAGTTCAAATTAATATGTATGTAATGTCATAGATTCATATTAATAAGTAATTTCAGAGTATATAATGTCAAAATAATTAAGAAATATCTTTTTTTTTTTTAATTTGTTTTTTATATTACAATCTAGCCTAATAAGGCTAATAAGCAATTTTAATCTAACTTAATTTGCTAAAAATAAAACTATATCTAAGAGCACGTCCATTGCGTTTACTTAGCGTCTATTAAAGTGAAGTCACTTTGTTCTTGTGTCCATATAAATAGCTAGGTACTATATTACACTCGCGGTAAAGTCACAATTATATTACACTACACTAACTCAAAAGGTTTAGTCCTTTTGAGCCTTCTTACTATGTCCGTGTTATCGAGGAGCTGGATGGCCTCAACATTAACATGATGATGAAGCCGATGTTCATGAGCTTCTGCATATTTTTGGATTATACTGTTTACGAACTCTATATTCAGGTCCCGATGGATGTCGTCGAT
This sequence comes from Xestia rhomboidea, assembly GCA_963853795.1. Lineage (NCBI taxonomy): Eukaryota > Metazoa > Arthropoda > Insecta > Lepidoptera > Noctuidae > Xestia > Xestia rhomboidea. The sequence goes on from OY970783.1 coordinate 3,915,256, forward strand.
TCTTATATACCAAGGCGCGTTCACGATGTTCTTGAGTACTTTGTTCTGGAATTTTTGTATAATTTCTACATTGCTTTCTTTGGCACAACCCCATAGTTGTATACCATAGGTCCATACTGGCATAAGGACTGATTTGTAGAGCAGGATTTTGTTAGGAACTGACAACGCGGAATGTCTTCCTAGTAACCAGTTCATGCTTCTGTAACGAATTTCTAATTCTTCTCGTTTCTTTTTGGCATGGGCTTTCCAGCGAAGCTTTGCGTCTAAGGTCATACCAAGATATTTGGCAGTGTTTTCGTACGGTACAATTTTGTTGTTTATGTACACTGGGTTGTGTTCTGATTTCTTGTTAGTGAAGTCAATGTGAATGGATTTTGTTTCATTCAACTTGATCTTCCACTTTTTGGTCCAATCATAGAATTGATTTATTGCTGTTTGTACTTTTACCACAGCTTCCTTGTGACTAGATCCTGTGGACATTATTGCGGTATCATCAGCAAAAGTAGCAATAGTTGCATTTTCTAGTTCTGGTATATCACATGTGTACAATAGGTACAGGACCGGGCCTAGAACACTTCCTTGTGGTACACCAGCTTTTATTTCTTTTAGTTCAGAATAGGCATTTTCTTGCCTTACTCTAAAAACTCTACCAGTTATGTATGATTCTAATATATATGCGAACTGTTTTGGCAACATAGTTCTTAGTTTATGAATCAATCCCTTGTGCCAAACTTTGTCAAAAGCCTGGGCTACATCTAAAAATACAGTGGTACATACTTTTCTATCTTCAAGAGCTTCTTCAATTACTGTTGTAATTCTATGCACCTGATCTATCGTTGAGTGTTTTTCTCTGAATCCAAATTGATAGTCTGGTATAATGTTACTATTTTCTATAATAGGTTTCAGTCGTTTTAGGAGTAGTTTCTCGAAAAGCTTTGACATCACTGGCAGCAAGGAGATGGGCCTGTATGATGATGCATCTTGAGGTGGTTTCCCTGATTTGGGGATCATGATCACTTCTGCAACCTTCCATAGGTCTGGAACATGCTTTAGTCTAAAAGAAGCATTGATTATCTTAGTAAGTTTTACCAAGGCTTTTCTTGGTAGATTCATTAGGATTTCCCCTGTGATAAGGTCATAACCAGGGGATTTTTTTGGGCTGATGTAATCTCTGATTTCTTTAGATACTTCTTTTGGTGTTACAAGTTTTATCTCTTGGTTTACTTGTTGTAGTTGTTCCCAGTGCAGATCTTGGTCAGCGCTCTCGGTTTGTGTAAAAGTGTCCTCTAAGTGATGGGCAAACCTTGATGCTTTTTGTTCGTTACTTATTGCACATTTTCTATTTAGTTCTTTTATTGGCGGTATGTGAGCAATAGGTTGTTTTTGGTTCCTTGTGGCTTTCCATAGTGAATAATCAGTCGATCGATCATTAGTCAGTTGAAGAAAACAAGGAATAAATATTTTTATAAAATTAAATAAATTGGGCTCAAGTATTCACCATAATTATATGCATTATTATTATACACACAAATATCTATCTGACAGGTATTCATTTATAGTACAGTATGTCTTACTTATCAGAAGATTATTGAGTTGCTTCCTAAATACCTCCTTTCCCCCCTACCCCCCCTCCTCCTATCCCTCTTATCCTTTCCTCCTATCCTTCCTATCTTTAATACTTAACATTGCATTAGGTAATTTATTATATACCTAACCTAACCTTATTCCAAGTAAGTTAAAGTCGTTACAAGTAGGTCGTTCACAAAAACACAAGCTTGAAACGGGAGCTGGTAGACCTACACCAACAATACACGGATGTTGTTGATGAACGGGACAAACTGCGGGTGGTCACAGATGGTTTCAGCGACTGCAGTAACCATTATGAAACGGCTTTGTGTAGGGTTAGGGACTTAGAATTAGAACTGCTTCATGCCAACCAACAAATTATTGAGTTTCAGAGAGAAAGAGAATGTACTCAGGTTAGGGAAACAGATCACCTATTTAATCAATTATTAAAGTCAAATTGCAACCCACATTCTTTAACAACAATGGATCTTACTGAAGATTCTATTCTGAAATATAATAGTAGCAGTTATAAAGTGAGCCAAAATAAAATAAAGAAATATGCTAAACTAAATAGAATTATAAAGAAATGCAATAAATTTAAAAATCAACAAAAACATAGTTCCAAAAATATTCAACTAAGAAAAGAACGTGTTTTTCTCATAAAAAAGTTGAATAATTATCAAATTAAATTAGAGGATAGTAAGAAGTTTTATGAAATAGACACTCAAAACTTACAGTCTGAAATTCAAGTTTTAGAGGGTCAACTAAGATCATGTTATTCTATGTATGTGAATTCTCAAAAACAAATTAAGGAACATATCCTTGCTGCAAACGAGTTAGTTAATAGGGGTAATAGTCATGCAGACTGTGTAGATATGATGACCTTCAACAACACTCAATGTGCATCACAAAGAGAATCCAGCCCGGACACTCTCCTACCTGAGGTAACGGAGGACCCGTCCCGGTTAGGCGGTGTTACGGACTGTATCCCCATTCTAAATTCACCAGATATGGTACAAGGTCCATCACAGGTAGGTCTAATAGATAGTAGTTCTTCCCCTTGTTGTAATTCACACTGTCGCTGCTCTATTATGTTTTCAGATGGTTTAGGAAAAGGGTTAGGAAAGTTAATTAGTAACAATCTGAGTCATTCTTCTCTAAACTATTGTACACCTCAGGCTTCCTATAACCAGATAATAACATCCATAACTCGGCAGGAATTTGATCCTAATACCATTCTAACTGTACTTGTAGGTAACAGTTCTAACATTAAACTTGATGATATCACTGACAATGTCACTCAACTGTTAAAACTAAATTGTAAAAGAATAATTCTGTGTGCCTTTCCATACTTTGAGAAATTATCAAGCAGGCGAAATCATTATATCCATAACCTTAACGATCGCATGCATTTGTTGGTTAGTCATTTTGGTGACAGGTTGACATTTTTCGACACCAACAGTTTCGTTCAGAAATTGAAGTCAACTAGGAATGATGCGTACCTGCCTATTAGTTTTAGACGTCAAATAGCACGGCTATTAGCTTTTAATATAAACTCAGACATATGTAGTATGTCGCAGTTTTTTGTAAATAGGTCTACGGATATTAGTAATTATACTAATTGTAATTATACACATATTAGCTTAGATTTAAACTAGTCAGTAAGACAATAGAAGGTACGAGTGACAATTTAGTTAAACCTGTCAGTGTCAACTATGGGGTATCTTCTAGCTCTCAATCAATTAATTGTAATATAGGGGCTGAGCAGAATTCCTTGAAATTGTTTCACCAAAATATTCAGGGATTTTCATCCAAACAATTAGAAATAGAACTATTTTTAGAAAAAACCAAGTTTGATATTATCTGCTTTACTGAACATTGGATGAAAGATTATGAATTAATGCAAATAAATTATGAGAATTACAACATGGGCAGTTGCTATAACCGGAAATCTAAGATGCGTGGGGGTTCATTAATCTTAGTTAAAAATTTTATTAAATCTAAGTCTCGTAATGATATAGTCGATCTATCGGTTGAACATAGCATTGAATTATCTTGTGTTGAGCTAGATAAGCATGTAATAGTGTGCGTTTACAGACCCCCTAATTACCTTAACTACTCTATCTTTGAATCAGTAATGGAAGATGCTTTAGCAAAGCTTGTAACTGGTAATAAACCAATAATTATCTGTGGTGACTTTAATGTTAATATCTTAGAGAATAATGTAAATAGCAGTAGATTTTTAAGTCTCTTTAAATCATTTAATTTGTCAAATGTGTTTTCAGAACCAACTAGAATTACTACAAATACTGCTACATGTATTGATAATGTTTTTTGTTGCTGTGAGTACATAAATAAATTCATCGTAAATTACCTTCCTTCTGATCACAGTGGTCAGACCGTTGCTTTCGCGTCCAATATACAATTACAAAGAATTCAGATTCAATCTAGACAAATAACACCCAGCAATTTAGACAAGTTTAATCATAATTTAATTAGCAAGCTAGGTATACCGGGCCATATTATAAACGATGTAAATGAATTTTATGAAGAATTCTTTTCGGTAGTGCACACCGAGTTTAATAATACTTTAAAAAAGAAATTTAAAACTATTGGCCCAAAGTTTATTTTCAGTGACTGGGCAACACCGGGTATTAGGAAAAGTAGGGAACGATTGTTTGAGCTGTACGGCCTTAAGCCTTACATCAACACAGAATCTTTTATTAAATATGTTGCTACTTATTCGAAAATTTTTAAAAACACTTGCAAGGTAGCCAAATCCTTATTCATTAGCAACAAGATTAAATCAGCCGATAATAAAATAAAGACGGTTTGGAAAATTATCAACAGTGAAACAAATAGAAATAAAAAACTAAATAATGATTTCACACTAGAGACATCACGTGGCCTTGTGAGCTCCAACAATGAAGTTGCTCAAGAATTTGTAAATTTCTTTACCAGTATCCCACTTAAAACTACAGAAACCTTAAAATCCTCACCCTTGCTCTCTATTGATTTATTGAAAGCGAACGTTTCAGCCTGTCCAAATGAGTTTGAATTTCAGCATATAAACCCCACAATAGTCATAAAAGCTTTTAAGCAAATCAAGATCAAATTAACGGAAGATCTATGGGGTATGTCTATCAAAGCTTGTACCTCAATTATTGAGACTGTAGCGCCGTATTTAGCCTTAATATTTAATTTGTGCGTGGATCAAGGGGTCTTCCCGGATCTAATGAAATTCAGTAAGGTAATACCGCTTTTTAAATCTGGGGATAGTAAAGACACCAATAACTATAGGCCCGTATCCGTGTTGCCGGTTTTCAGCAAGGTGTTTGAAAAGATAATGCTCAATCAAATGCTTAACCATTTTAACACCAATAAAATATTGCACGAGCAACAGTATGGTTTCACCAAAGGACGTTGTACAACTGACGCCGGTGTCACTTTATTAAAACACATATTTACTGCGTGGGAAGAGGCACAAGATGCCATAGGAATCTTCTGTGACCTTTCGAAGGCATTTGATTGCGTAAATCACGAAACCCTGATCTTGAAACTTGAGCATTACGGTTTAGGTAAACTTGCGCTTAGTTTAGTAAAATCGTATTTGAATGATAGACAGCAGCAGGTACAAATAAATGGTGTCAATTCAATGGGTTTAAAAGTTAAAATGGGTGTACCACAAGGTTCGATATTGGGTCCCTTCCTCTTTTTAGTATATATTAATGACCTACCTCGTTTATTTAACAACCATCCGCATATGGTGTTGTTTGCTGACGATACTTCTTTAATATTTAGGATAAACAGACGTGCGACTGATCTTGACGACGTAAATAACGCCCTACTGCAGGTCCATAATTGGTTTACCGCTAATAATTTAGTACTAAATGGGAAAAAAACTAAGTGCATTAGATTTGCTCTACCAAATGTCAAAAGTAATGATTGTGACATAATATTGAATCAAGAGAAACTAGAATTTGTCGATAAAACGGTTTTCTTGGGAATCACGCTCGACTCAAGATTACAATGGGGTCCTCATTTAACATCTCTTGCAGGACGGCTGAGTTCAGCTGCATATGCTGTTAGAAAAATCCGTCAATTTACTGATATTGATACCGCGAGGCTAGTCTATTTTAGTTATTTTCATAGTATTATGTCATACGGTATTTTACTATGGGGACGGGCTGCAGACATCGAGTCTATATTTATTCTGCAGAAAAGAGCCATCAGAGCCATATATGAATTACGTAGACGCGATTCTCTAAGAGAACTGTTTAAGGAAATTAATATCATGACAGTACCTTGTCAATACATCTATGAAAACATCATGTACGTTAGGAAAAATCTGCATTTATTCAGTAAAAGAGGTGACAGACACCATTATAACACTAGAAATAGGGACCAACTAGTTCAGCCAGGTTTCAGGCTTGCTAAAGTAGATTCATCTTTCATGGGGTACTGTTTGAAATGTTACAATAAAATACCTCCCCACATTCTTCAACTGAATGAGACGAAATTTAAATCTTGTATAAAACGCACACTATGTAGGCAAGCATATTATAAGTTGGGGGATTACATTGATGATAAAAATGCTTGGCTAAATGCTGGTCCTGCTCCACAACCATAGTTGCAAACTAATTGATTGTACTGGTCGGGCATTATTTGAGTCTATCGACACGCAAAGAAGAAGAAGAATTGATTCCCATGTTAATGTATTGTGGAAGCTGCAGAAGATTGTAAAAATATACCTACTTGCATTGTATAGATTCCAGTTTTTAGTATTATATAATTGCATAGCACATGTGTGAGTACTTTGTACTGTTCAGCCGCCACTTACATTTAGTTATCTTTCATTGACTTGAATATGCCTTGGTGGCTATGAGAGGATGTCATGCTCACTCAAATGTCTCGCTGATGGTGGCGGGTGTGTCGGGTCACTTAGTTCCCTTAAATATGGTCGAGTTGAATGGTGCCGATACATGCGTCATGTTCGTGAACGGGCGCTATCAGTTGGGACTGGCCATCTCTTGGCTGCCACGGTTCGTTCATTTTAATTACTTTTATTTTATTTTTTTTAATTTTTGATTTATCATTTTACTCTGGACGCTCTTAATGTGCACGTCTTTCTACATCGTTCTCACATATACGTATAATCTCAACATGAATGATGTAACCAAGATTTTGTAACAATATTTTGATTTAAAAGAGTGTCCATGGAGTTTCTTGCCCGTTCTTCTCCATAGAGATCTACGTTAGGGAATGGGCAACTACAGTACTTTCTCAAGTTATTATGCCTTGTGACTGTGACTGTAGCTTTGCTTTTTTTTGTATTTTCGACATTCAAAAGTGCCGTAATGGTCTAATTGAAATAAATGATTTGAGTTTGAGTTTGAGTTTGAATACAGTTAGGTAAACTTAGCGATTCAACTGCACGCACACACTAAACAGGCACTCGACAAAGGACACAATAGATAAACCAACAAAATGCAAAATATGTCATACTTGTTTTCGTTCCCTTTCTCGTGCAAATTAAAAACCTGGGATAGAGCGAGATAGCCTCCATGACACCAGGCGGCGCGGGCGGCTACGATGAAAGCCAACTTAAATAAATGTAAACAATATTAGTCATGCGCGGACATTATTAGTGGAACGTACTTCCGTAGAGTGTATGCAAATAGTTTTTCGCGCGCGATGTCTTTCCAATAATTACACAAATTGTTCAGTGAAATGGTGACTAATGGTGAGGAGTGGTGATAATGTGGTTCTAGCTGGCAGAACATTCAAGTCAACCAAAGATATGGTACATGAGTAGACCGCAGGGTAGGACTATGTTAGCTGCTACTCAGCGGCTTCGTGGCGACGGAACGTTCCGTCCGAACACAGCCACCGACAAGGGAGCCGATTGGCGTACACGTACTTGTTTTCATAACGAAATATGGGATTAATTCGATGAGAATCCCCAATCAGCTGATTTGACGACTTTTTTTTGTAGCGACGTATTAAATCGTTAGTTTATTTTAGTGCGACAACAAGTGCCGAGGACCTAAAAAATAGGATAGTGAACGCTTTGAATTAGTGAAAACTGACACTGAAGTGCTTTCTAAATTAAAACATCAATTAAGAAAACGGGCATTAAAATGTATTGAACTTTTTTATTGAAGTTGTGTCGAGCGACGTTAACTCGTCTCGAACTCAAGCGAATACCTACCTACTAGGCTAGCAAGACTCACACAGTCGCATACGAAGGTATGAGAGCTACGTATGCGACTGTGTGCGTTCGTTGATTTGTACTGTGACCACAACATTCTTCCGGAATTTGTATAACTAATTTAATAAATAATCAATGCTTAAACATGTTTAATTAAAAATTCAGTGCATATATTATGATTATAACATAATAAACTTCTTTCTTGCCCATCCTGCACAGCCACCTGCACCTTCCAGGATTTAAACGAAGCCAACGACAAGGCTGTGCAGGTGGCAACATACTGGTCGGGCATTATTTGAGTTTATCGACACGCAAAGAAGAAGAAGAAGAACATAATAAACTAATTGGAGTGTCTGAGGGTGTGCGTTAATTACGTTACATGTTGTGTACAGGCAGGGTACTGTTAATATACGGAAATTCGCAAAGATCGGTTTGCAGCTTTCCATCCTTTTTTATACCGCATATCGCCCTAACACACCTTTTCTGCGATCTTAACTGACAGACTGTGCCAATCTGGTAGGAATCGAGTTGTATGGGACCTTCGCCACTGCTGGGTTATACATATTTTAAAGCATACCCGCGAACAAAACAGGCGCCTAATATGAACATTCTCATGTCCCCAGAGGGCTCCGCCACCGCAACCTGACGGCGATGCGCGCTGCCACGCAGCGCGGGCTGGCCGCCCTGCAGCACAGCGGGCCCGCCGGCAGCGCCGGGCCGCTCGCCGAGCCCGCGCGCGCCCGCCGCGCGCAGCTCACCGTGCAGGGCTTCCGGAGCAACCCCGCGGGTGAGTGAGGAGCAAGAACAGAACATGCGTGAAAGGAGAAGAGTATTGAGAGTAGGTAGAGCTACAGCTATGGGTGTCAAAGTACCCTTTTTCTTTATCGTGTGGTTAGTGCCTAACCTGGTGTCAGAGTTTTTTTTATGCCGCCCATGGGCCTCTGACTTGGCTTAACATGCCGTCGAGAAATATCTCTCAGGCATGCTGGTTTCCTCACGATGTTTTCCTTCACCGAAGCAAGTGATAATTATACAATACGCACATGAATCCGAAAAATCGTGCGTGCGTAATGCGTGCCTTGGGTTTGAACTCGAGACCTATGACTTGGCAGTAAAGTACCCTAAACGATGCCGAATGGCATTTGTTCTCCCCGTCATTCCGATATTTTTTTGTTCTACAACATGCCTGTGAACTGTGCCTTCTAGTTACTGAGATATTGGAGTTTAAAGTACCAACTTTCTCACATTTTTTTTTTGCAAAGACAGCTTTTTAATTTTATAACGTCTTTAATTAATCGAGTTCAAAAAGGAGGAGGTTCTCAATTCGTCGGAACCTTTTTTTTTTATGTATGTTCCCCGATTACTCGAAGATGGCTGGACCGATTTGGATTTTTGTTTTCTTGTTTTTTGAAAGGGTATACTTCCCAAGTGGTCCCATGATCATCAAGTCAGGATCTGATGATGGGATCCTGGAGAAATAGAGAAAACTCTTAAAATTTTATAGGCACACTCGAAGCGATTTGGGTAGTTTTTGGAAGAGTACTTTCTCCGAGTGGTCCTATTTCAATTCGGTGTAGATCTGATGAAGAACTTCGGAGATAGGCAACGGAACTCCTCAATAAATGATAGCAAATGGACTGGGATTGCTGAAATCTCATGTCTGTCTATTGTTTACACCAGTTCATAACATAACATCACGCCGGTACGCTGTGAAGGGGAAGCACATGTGAACCACTAAAAACTTTTTCGCAAAAAATAACTTTGTTTGATTGAGTTAGTTTTTTTTTCACAGACTGCTGAAGCTAAACTTATTTTGCACTGTTTTTTGTTTTTTGGAGTCGGTTTTATTTTTTGCAAAAAAGTTTTTTAAATACCTACATACTACATTTCCTGAAGCATGTATTAAATAGTACGGGTACCACCCGTACTATTTAATACATGCTTCAGGAAATGTTTTGAGTGCGTTACATTTTGTTCTACCGTAAGAGCGGTTTCGCACTACGTCCGATCTGAGTCCGATCCGTACTCGTGAAAATACACTACAATACAAAATCGGATGACGGAAGCCGGATCTAGTGCGTAAACTACTATAGAAATAATTCTACGACTACTCCGGACTGTGGTTCATAATACGATTCTGTTAACGCGGCCATTTTAGGCCCCCTGATCCGAATCCGATCCGAACCAGGCCCCTTATTCACAACGCTTCGATTCGATTTTCGATTCGGAAAGTCGTATGTCTATCTCGTTCGATTTCGTGATGTCATAAAAAGGATTCGGATCAGGGGGCCTAAAATGGCCGCGTTAACAGAATCTTATTATGAATCACGTTAAAAATTTAAAATTCTTAGTATGGACTTTATGATAACAACCATAAGGTCAATTTTAAGAATTTTAAATTTTTAATGTGTTTCATATTAAGTTTCTGCTAAAGCGGCCATTTTAGACCCCCAGACGTAGTGCGAAACCGCTCTAAAACGTGACTTTTCACCCCAAAAAAAAAAAACGTTTCCCCGCAATGTTTTTTGCGTAGAATTACTTAGTTTGATCTAGAGAATGCTTGGTTGACGACTTCGTTAAGGGGTCCATTTACACCTTGCATAGTATTTCTGTGTCAGTTATCCTTTTGTTTTCATTCCTCAGATCCTGAGAGCCACATCCTATTCTTCGATATCGAGGGTCTGATTGTGGAACTCCTCAGTGAGGAGTATTCTGCCATGAGTCCTGCTAGTTTGGAGGTAAATTATGTTTTTTTCTACTTTATCAGTATAAATGAATGGTCAAAAAGAGGATTATCATAATCGTGATTTTATCTTACGCTTGATATTCTTGAAAATTGCAGTTTTTAGTTGTTCATATACTTTTTACTTTTGGTTACGTCACGACCAAAAAAAAAAACCAGTCATGTTTTATATCCTAAAAACTACTTTTACATTATTATTTTTAAACAGGTTTGTCAAAAAATTACGCCTTCTCTTTGATTCACAATACACTGAATTTGTAATAATAGTTTCTTTTTTATTTGGAGGAGCTCGTGGCTAAATAATAACAGTCACTCGGATCGATCCTATGGTTAAGCCGTGCTTGCCTAGGTTGGTCTGTGGATGGGTGACCGCCCATTACATACCGAGTTTCATCCGTGCCTCAGAAAGCACGTTAAGCCGTTGGTCCCGGCTGTCATTTGTAGATCTTTAACAGTCGTTACAAGTAGTCAGTGGCCCGAAAGTCTGACAACCAGTCTTAGCAAAGGGTGTCGTATTACCTAATACTAACTGGGTTGTGGAGGTCAGACAGGCAGTCGCTCCGTGTAAAATACTGGTATTCAGCTGCATCCGGTTAGACTGGAAGCCGACCCCAACATAGTTGGGAAAAGGCTAGGCCGATGATGATGGTTTCTTCCTTATTTCTAATGATATCATGTTTGTTTTAGGCCGCCGGTTTGATAACGAGCGAGTACATGAAGGTAGCAGCCCTGACGCAGTCGGCAAGCCCGGACGCCACCAAAAGAATATCAGGTGATTATTACTTGCGGGCCTGCGGATGGGGAGCTATGTTCTAGCTCGCCGTCCGTCCGTCTCATGACGACAGGCCGTGTCGACGGCGCAGGAGTGTTCCACGCGCGCCTCAAAGAGAGTCAGCAATAGGGAAGGGGTCCGCAAGGGCCGAAGCCTGCCGGGGCTGCGGGACTATTCGAAAGAGATACCGTGGCCCCGGAACACAAAGGGCGATAAAGGAACATGGATGGGTTTTAGTCAGTAAAAGTCTGACACTCCCTCCTGCTCCGCCCAGAGCGGGAGGAGTCATTTGATGATTTCCCATCCGAAAAAAAAAGAAAAAAAGGTGATTATTACTTGTTTAATGAAATATCAGTCTTATGTCTAAGATAAAATTCAGTATCGGTTGACAAAATGCTATCTTGTGACGAAATAGTCCTTGGAGTACGTGTCATTTACGGCCATTTTCAATAACTTACTAGCCGGATTCGGTAGGTTGTTATCTCTGGCTGTTTGTTTGAAATTTTGCTTACTGACGGTAAGAAACAAAACGTCACAGAAAATCTCGACCCGAATGGCGCAGCGGTAGTAAGGCTGCCTTACGTTCTTAGTGTCCCGGGTTCGAATCCCGGTAGGAGCAAATGTTTGTGTGATGAGCATGGACATTTGTTTCCGAGTCATGAATGTTTATATGTATATTATGTATGTATTTACAAACAAAAAAGTATCTATGTAGTATATAAACTATCTGGTGTCCACGACACAAGCCTCGTAGCTTAGTGTGGCACTAGATGGCGCTGTGTGTTAATGTCCAGCGATATTTTATTTTTTATCTTTCTTTGTGTTTTCTATGACTCAAGTGACAGGTAGGTGACGCGGATAGGATATTCTTTGTTTATAGAAACACTGATAGCTACGGAAGTAGGCAGGTATAACGTATAACCAACAGTTATACATAAGTAAGTTATAGAAAACAGCCGTTAACAAACAAAAAACTTTATGTCCATAACGTAAGGTTAATTTTGAATGACTAATATGAGAAAACCAGCAAATGAAACCAAAACAACTCAAAAAATGATTTAAATTTATTTGGTATTTCAAAATGGAGAAATGAGAGGTTTGGGTTAGGTTTTTTCTAGGCCAGCTTCCACCAAAAAACGATAGATGGCGCTGTACATGACCAGTGTAAAAAAAAAAACGTTTGGCTGTATGGAGCTTGCGTTCATTAGTGTTCCTTCCTAGTTCGTCTTTTTCGTTCGATTTGCGTTATCCCTTGATCTCTCACGAAGTAGACACAATAGTTAAACAATGGTGTCTCGAACAAATCGGTCCTTTGACAGATCATGATTTAATGTTGCATTGCAATTTACTTTTTTCACTTTGGCTATAATTTCTATAAAATACGTCCTGGCACCGAAAATTTGGACACCGATATCTGCTGCACGTGAAAACTTGATTTGGGTACGACCGGACACCGAAAACATTTTTTTTTTTTTTTTTTTACATTCAGTCATGTACAGCGCCATCTATCTTTTTTTAGTGGAAGCTCGCTTTAAAAAAACATCATTGAAGCTGAATGTTTGTAATGGGGTAGATGACACACCAATTAATTGACATACTTTTTAAGAGCTGTCAAAACGCGGTTCTCTCATAGATTTTGTATGGCAATAGCACGCTGTGACGTCAAATCTCAAATCGAATCTCAAATCTTTATTGCATTCCATATGTTTTACATAAATGGTGTAATCAAATAACATAAAAATCAATATGGGATTATCAAATAATAAAAAAATCAATATGTCACTGTTAGGTCAACTCAATGACTCAACTATTAATTAATTCAAAATCGAATTTAGCAATTAATTGAAAATAAATCGGGTTTTCAGATTGGTGATATCAACGTTTGTATGTTAGTTTTATTTCAGAATGACAAATAAAAATGTTATTGATAAAAACAGATATTAGGATTGCAACTTAAACAATATCAATTTTAATAGCTTATAGATATATATAGATTGCATTTTGAATGACAACAGTGTTTCATCAAATTATTGAAAAATCTTTTTTTTTTACACATGCTTACATTAACGGATAGACTTCTTTGGCCGCGTCAAAGATAAAGCAGGCGATATGGAAAGGATATTAAAAGAAAAAGATAAACACGGTGGGTATCATATATTCGACGAGCCGAATGACGCAGCGGTAGTGAGGCTGGTGTACGTTTTTCGGGTGCGAATCCCGGTAGGGGCAAATGTTTGTGTGATGACCATGGACATTTATTTCCGAGTTATGGATGGAAGTATGTATTTACAAAAACAGGATGTATGTAGTATATCGCTGGTGTCCACGACACAAGCCTCGTTGCTTAGTGTGGCACTAGATGGCAGTGTGTGTAATGTCCAGCTATAATAGGGTAGATGACAAAAAAAAATCTTATTAGTCCGTCAGATACATTTCCAATAAATATTGACACATATTTTTTCGTAAGTAAAATAAAATTAATATACGGGACATGAAAGACAGAACTAACACCCAGTTTTTCTCTGTAGGTATACTGGCTAAAATGAAGGAGGGTGCGGAGAATATGCAGACAAAACTGCAGGCGAAGGCTGAGCAGTTGAAGGGCCATGTCGAGGCTAAAGGTAGGTGCTTTATAGGTGCAGAGGTGCAGCAGAAATCAGCTGTCCACATCCTGCCTAGCTACAGATTTCATCGAACTCGTCGTCGCGCTTGCCGTTCGCTACATGCGTTTTGCCACGGTAACGATACATTGCGATGAGGAAATAAAACAAATCAAATTTATTGGACTCCCATAACTTTCCCGAAATTATTTCTTGTACCGGTCATCTTAGTATGATATACTGAATTCACCCTATCAGTTTGTGGAGGGATGTCCCTTACACCCTGTAAAGGTGTCATTTAAGGTGAAGTTATCAAATTGGTACAATTGACGGGGAAATATTTAGGTTTGATACCGTTTTTTCACTTATCGATAGGAAATAAATGTCATTACAAACACTGTATAGAAAATAACGACCTAATTATTATTGATGGCTGGAGAGGGAGAGATGGATGGATTGTGTGTGATGCCGTGACGTGCCGTGAAAAAATGATCATCACAATTAAGTCGGCGATTGTACGTTACGTTACGTGTAATTAAAAAGAATACATCTTTCAGATGTGTGGAAAGAAATAGTGAATGCTAAATTATTTTCTTTATTTTTAATAAGCGGCAAAGAAAACGGCCGTTCATCACTTTTGTTTTCAAATGTTTCAATTTCTTTTATACAAAAAGTGACATGAGCGGGAAATGACAGGTGATGTCAATTATCGTATATCCGTGTTATAATAATTGAAGGTTATTACGACTTATATTTATAGCTATATGCACTAGTAACGATGTTTAAATGAGGAGCTCGTGGCAAAATAATAGGATCGATCTTCAGGTTAAGCCGCGCTTACCAAGGTTGTTCCGTAGATGGGTGACCATCGTCCATTAGATACCGAGTTTCCACCGTGCTTCGGAAAACACTATAAGCCGTTTGTCCCGGCTGTCATTTGTAGATCTTTGACAGTCGTTACAGGTAGTCAGTGACCCGAAAGTCTGACAACCAGTCTTATCTAGGGATATCGTATTGCGGGCCTGTGGACGGTGAGCTATGGGCTAGCTCGCCGTCCGTCCGTCTCATGACGGTAGGCCGTGTCGTCGGCGCAGGAGTGTTCCACGCGCGCCTCAAAGAGAGTCGGCAATAAGGAAGGGGTCCGCAAGGGCCGAAGCCTGCCGGGGCTGCGGGACTGTTCCAAAGAGATACCGTGGCCCCGTAACATAAAGGGCGATGAAGGAACATGGATGGGTTTTAGTCAGTAAAAGTCTGACACTCCCTCCTGCTCCGCCCAGAGCGGGAGGAGTCATTTGATGATTTCCCATCCGGAAAAAAAGAGGTATCGTATTACTCAGTACTAAATGTAGACATTTATAAATCAAAATGTTAATAACAGTCATTTATGCACGACGGCATTAATCAAGACCCAAGCAACACACCATACTTGTGGTTAAATTCCAGCTGTAATTTAACAAATCTAATTTAGTAAATAAATTGGTCTGCGTTATCTTAGCCCTTTGTGTTATTGACGCATAAATCAGTGGGCGTTTACCATAAACTTAGAGATAAAAGACTCAATTCGTACATGTTTTAGTCCTAGAGGGAGTCACAATTGTATACGTACGTATTGAATTCTGTTCATTTTCTAAAACTGTACCCTCGTACTAAAAAGGATGGCCGTTTTCACATTAGTCGATAACGACACGGTATCGTGGGTCTTGTGGTTTCATACATATTGTGAATGATAAACTGACGACCCGAATGGCGCAGCGGTAGTGAGGCTGCTTTACGGGGCCCTAAGAAGGGTCCCGGGTTCGAATCCCGGTTGGAGCAAATGTTTGTGTGATGAGCATGGACATTTGTTTCAGAGTCATGGATGTTTATATGTATGTATTTACAAACAAAAAGTATATATGTAGTATATCTGGTGTCCACGACACAAGCCTCGTTGCTTAGTGTGGCACTAGATGGCGCTGTGTGTTAATGTCCAGCGATATTTATTTATTAAAAAAAGAATGTAAGTTGCTGGCGGGACGTGACTACTAGATCCTCGAGACTGCTCGGTAGCATAACGCAGACAAGCTATTGGTTAATATCGTCTTGAACATCGTCGGATGAATGAAAGTACCAGTCCCACGATAGATATCGTGTCCTTATCGTTATCGCCTAATGTGAATACTGCCGATGGCTTTGTTATGGACGACAACACACGGGTGTAGCTCGGGAGCCGTGCCGCCCGTCGCCCGCCACCACAGACAGCCCGTTGGTGAGCTGGTCGGCAGCGGTTGTATTCGTCGTAAATTCGTAATACACCATTTTTGATAGGCATTCACACTGATTGACTGATTTGAATATTGACAGATGTGAATATTTACAAAAAGAAATATCAGTTTTACCATGGATCTCAACAAAAATTACAGAATGTACTCGTAAACGTGTTGAGAAGTCTTATAAAAAAATAAATAAGCATACTTGCACGCCTAGTTACAAAAACCATAAAAATGCAGTTTAATATAGTTTAAGTTGCAAAATGCAGGTTCATCGTAGCAACCGCTGCGGCTATCAAATCGGCCGCGCCCGACTCGCAACTTTCTGTGTGATTCACGCTAGCGCCATGCAGGACTTTTAGTTCGTATGTAGCGAGATAGATGTCGCTACGGAAGGCCAATGGGGCCGAAAAGTTCAGCATAGCTATTCACAAACGTTTCGATTCGGAAATCCGTATGTTTATATCGCTCGCTTTCGTAATGCCTAAAAAAGATAGACATACGACTTGTCGTATCAAATCGAATCGAAGCGTGTGTGAATAGCTATGCTGGAGTGGCGACCGCGAACTGGAAGACATTGCGTTGGAAGCCCTCCCACTAGGTGGACCGATGACCTGGTGAAAATTGCGGGGATCCGCTGGATGCTAGTCGCACGAGACCGGTCAATGTGGCGACACTTGGGGGAGGCCTATGTCCAGCAGTGGACGTCTTTCGACTTCTTCTTTGCGTGTCGAAACACTCAAATAATACCCGTCCAGTATGTTGCCACCTGCAGCTGCAGCTGCAGCACCTGTGCAGGATGGGCAAGAAAGGAGGTGGGGCATATCCTGCAGAGGGGCTCCACACTGACATTGTCTTTGAGACGGGTCGATGATACCCCATTTGGCCAGATTACTTCTACAGCATTCAACCTGGTCCCGCAAACGGTTAAGAGATTTCCAGTCTTTCGGCTGAAATTAGGACGATGATGATAATGAGATGGCGCTACAAAGGTATTTACATCATCCCTACGTATAGGTAGGTAGGTACTAGTTATCCAGGCAACCTAGGTGTAACAATAACGAGTCTAGACTCGTCTAGGCGTGGTTCACAGCCTTGTGTTGTCCGCACCGGTTACCGGTTAGCCCACGTTAATGTATGCGCTGCGGTGTGAGTCGGAATCCGAAGTTTTCGAAAAAGTATGAGTGTGTTAGAAGTCAAATTGTGTTGGGACATTGAAAATACCAAAAATACTGTAGGTGTTTATAGCTAACGCCACTGCAATGCACTGCAATGGTATTTGCCACGATTAACCACGACATGGAGCCCTGACACAGCCAGAAGGCGACGCAGACCTCGCAGGAGATGGCGGGACGAGCTCGACAAAACCAACGACCAGTGGCCCGCATTGGCCCTGGATCGAAGGATTTGGAAGTCATGGGGACAGGCCTTTGCCCAGTAGTGGGATGACAGGCTAACAGTAACAGTAGTAGTATGTATCATTCAGACAATCCACACATCACCTGTTTTAACACTTTCATCGCAACATTCAATTTCGGAATTACAGTTTAGCAAGACAATAATTGTCTATTATTGACAATTTGATTTAAGACTACAATGGTCAGATCTATGCTATGTTGTGATCTGTGAATTACGGCTACATTTATGTTAGGTTCGATATTGTCTAACAGTTAGGTACATAATGCTGTTGTAGCCATGTTGTGACAGATTATTTTGTACCTGAAATTCTTGGAAAGGATTAGAAGACAAGACGCAGTGAATATTGTGAATTGTCACTTTTTGACTATTTTACGTTTATTAACCTAGATGCCTGCTAAAGCGGACATTTTAGGCCCCCTGTTTTTAACCCTGTGGCATTGCAGCTGAACAAACCACATGGCGTTGACCACTCCCTATCAGGTGTGCTGTCGCTAACCTATAATATTATTGTTTTAATATCGTTTGTTATAAGCAAAGATAGATTCCCCGGTGTCTGGATCTGTGCCCGTTTGATGGCAATAGGCGCGCCTCCTTTACGTGGGATTTAAACATAACTGACGATAGGTTTGTGCCTAATCTTTTGCAGAATACTGGCGTGAAGTTATGTTATGTTACATAGACTGATCAAAGATTATTCAAATAAAATACACGTATGTACACACTCCCAAAATAGCTCGTGGTTAAATAATAACAGCCGCTCGGGTCGATCCTTAGGTTAAGCCGTGCTTGCCTAGGTTGGTCTGTGGATGGGTGACCACCCATTACATACCGAGTTTCCTCCGTGCCTCGGAAACTACGTTAAGCAGTTAGTCCCGGCTGTCATTTGTAGATCTTTGACAGTCGTTACAGGAAGTCAGTGGCCCAAAAAGTCTGACAACCAGTCTTACCAAGGGGTATCGTATTACCCAGTACTAACTGGGTTGTGGAGGTCAGATAGGCAGTCGCTCCATGTAAAATACTGGTATTCAGCTGCATCCGGTTAGACTGGAAGCAGACCTCAACATAGTTGGGAAAAGGCTGGGCAGATGACAGAGGACCCGAGGAAGGAGGAAAAATAAATCAATCGCACTTGTCAAATGTTGTTGAAATATTCTAATTTAGTCAGGCAAAGGTCTTAAAACCATTCAACCTGCGAATGTCAGCCAAAGTAAAGCATAGGCGACACCAGTTCAGCCTACTTATATTGACACTGCTACTGATTTAAAATATTTATGGAGGAAGTGCGAAGTAAATACAGCTTGCAAATATATAATATAATATGTTAATTATATATGCGTAATGAGATCTTGTTTTATTCATTCTGCATGGTCTCCAAGGTGATCTACATTCATAAATTATTTCGTCCAAATGTACTTTCGTACATACGGGCGTAGAGAATGACGAGCTAAGAAAACTTGCTCGGCACCTTTTCGTCTTTTTTCATTTGTCCACTATGACGAAAATGGCTCAACCCCAAACACATGTAACACTGTTGTAATAAAAATAAAAAATATATAAAACATATTATTTCGCACATGCCGCCACCACACTATTTATTGCTATATGTCACAGGCTTTTGATTATGTAGATCATAATAATAATATACTAATCAGTAAACTTGAAGCTTACGGCATAAGAGGCAATATTTTACATTTAATTAGATCCTATTTGACGAATCGACAACAGTAATAACAAAAGTGAATCCTAAAACAAAAAAAGAGGAAACATTCAGCTCCGCGAGGAGAAATGTCACATACGGTGTTCCTCAAGGCAGTGTCCTAGGGCCGCCGTTGTTTATTATATACATCAACGACTTGCCAAAGGCAACGACTCAACCTATGACATTATTTGCTGATGACAGTACAGTTTCAATTGCTTGTAAGGACATTAATAATTATAAATCTGACATAAGTAATTCACTGGCATCTATAATTTCTTGGCTTGATAATAATAATTTAAAAATAAATTTATCTAAAACAAATATAATGCACTTTGGTCAAAGATTGCATAATCCATTAAATGTAAATCTGATTCACGATAATTACACTATTAATGAAGTATCTAATGTCCGGTTTTCTCGGCTTAATTATAGACAGCAAACTAAACTGGAAAGAACACATTGACACACTTTGTAAAAAAATAAGTAGTCAAGCATATGCTTTGTACCAACTTGCTCCGTCTATCAACACTAATGTGTTACTATCAGCTAATTATGGACTTGTTGAATCTGTTCTAAGATATGGCATTATCTTTTGGGGCAACTCATCAAATAAAGATATAGCATTTAAAATGCAAAAGCGATGCATACGTGCTATGTTCGGTATCCATAGAACTGAGAGCTGTAAGCCACTTTTTACAAAGCATAATATCCTCACACTGCCGTCACTTTATATTTTAGAAATCGCCTTATTTGTAAGAAATAATCCCCATTTGTTTTCTCGAATATCGGACCTTGTAAAACGAAACCGCCGGGATAATAGTAAACTGCGTGTTCAGCCAGCTAAGACAGCTCTAATGTATAAAAGCGTTGTATGCAGAGCACTGATAATTTATAACAATATCCCTATCTGTATAAAAAAATTAAATACAGACCAGTTTAAGAAAACATTTAAAAAAATACTGACAGGAAAAGCCTATTATAATGTCAATGAATATTTAAATGACAAATCGCTTTGATATACTGACTGAATTCATTATATTTATTTCGAATCGCATGAATATTTACCAATTGTTTGTTGTTTTTTATATAATATTAATGTCAATTGTTCATTATTTTTTTAGATTAAGTATTTACCTTTGTGTTAACTTGGTCTTTGACCTAATTTGTACACCAGTCATGGTCAAACATGTTGTGCCAAAGAATATCCTGTAACACCTATAATAAGCATCATACCATGTATATTATCAACACATGTTTTTGCAAATAAACAAATCTTTATCTCTTTATCTTCACACAACAAAAATAAAATAAAAAACGCCAAGCTCGAAACTACGCACAATGTAGAGTTCCGTAGTTGCCCATCAAAATAATTATGCGAATTGGCCTCTGAACGATGATTTTTATTATAATAATAATAAAAAAAAAAACTTACATTTGTTCAGAGTTCAAGAAACCAAATGTCGCAGTTGGGACTAATTCCTTTAATAATATTAACCAAAAATCAACTTCAAAATTTAATTAGTGGCTTTTGTTATAATTGCAAAATAAAAATTCCTTACTCACTTTGTAAAAGAGATATGTACCTCAATTTCATCAAAGGAAAAACTCTCACAGGCATTAATATACAAGAGTTTTCTTTCTTCAAACCCTAGTTTTGCAATTAACCTTATATCTTTAACAAGAGCAACAAGTTCGCCATTCCTTCTGCCCGTATGTCACGACGAACAAAAGCCTACGCCCTCACCAAGGTAGTCTAGATATCAAGTAACTCGTTTCCCCGCACACATACAAACCTAATTGGCTCTTATAATCATTCCCTTAAAGGTCATAATAACCTGCCATTTCTTAACAGGGCTTGGCGAAATATGCCAGAATAACTTCTTTGTTCTTCGTGGTATTTTGAACGATATCTTTGTTCAGGAAGTGGTTTTTTATTGGGATCTGGAGTTATTTTTGTCTTTTTGCTTTTTATATGGAATACTAGCTGTTGCCCGCGGTATTGGTCCGCGTAAAATTATCGAAGTCGATGTCGATGAAGTCGAAGTCGGATGACTTTTGTTTGTTTGATTCAGTTTTTTTTTGCCACCTACTTCTGAAGCTAAAGTTATTTTACACTTTTTTTTGTGTGTTTGTTGTCGGTTTTATGTTTTGCAAAAAAGTTTTTTACTTTTTTCATTTTTAGGGAACTCCTCAATATAATAATAGCAAGGCGTGATATGTCATAATATTGTATAAACAATAAACATCCAAGCGATTGCAGCAATCACGACCGAGTTCCCTGGTATATCTCCGAAAATCAGCATCAGATCTGCACCAAACTTAAACGGGACCACCGCGAAATTCTTCCAAACAAACAAAAAACCATCAAAATCGGTTCACAATTGCCGAAGATATCGCTGAACATACACTGACGATTTGATAACCTCCTCCTTTTGAAAGTCGGTTAAAAATATTACTCATTCGGATTTTGTTATTAATTTTGTTTTTTTTTTGTACGGAACCCTAATAGTTTTTCTAAAACAAAAGTAAGCTTAACTTACACCTTATAATATCAGCTCTCCCATAATTATTTCATATGAAATAGTCATTCAATAGGAATAAATGATCCCAGAGGGTTGTTTTGATGATTTTAATGATTATAACTCTGTAAAGCCATATTTGTAACGGTCACTAATCAAATTTTAAACATGTAATTCGACACTGACGTGCGAATTGCAAAAAAAACTAAGAATATTTGAATTTCGCAGATTACCCTGGCGCTTTCACCTTAAGTATTGCACACTGCTAAAGTACTGTTTGACAGGACCTCAACTAAAAATTATCAATTCAGTAACTGACAGATAGAGAGTGGTCATCCAGGCGTGACAACATAGACAGATGTGTTGCTGGCTGACAACGGCTGACAACTTATCACTACGCAGAATGCTATGAGTAGTATTTTATTATTATACTAGCGTATGCCCGCGGCTTCGCCCGCGTCGAGTTCGATTATTGACCCACGGGATCATACTACTGGGATAAAAAGCATCCTATATGTTAATCCTGGTTATAAATTACCTGTATGCCAAATTTCATCCTAATGTTAAGCCGTTTGATCGTGAAGGAGCAACAAACATACACACAAACACACATACAAACTTTCGCCTTTAAAATATTATTGCTAGCTGATGGCCGCGGCTTCGCCCGCGTGGATGCCGGTTATCACGACAAAAAGTAAAGCTGCCAGATGGTTAATTTTTTTCCCGACACCTCCAACAAATATCATTATATTTTAGCCAATTCACACAAAAACTTGACAGTATAAATATAAACTAAAACCTCGAGAACCACACCACTCAATCTATTGGTGAAAACAACCTGAAAATCGGTGCAGTAGTTTTTGAGTTTATCGCGAACAGACAGACAGACAGACGCGGCGGAGGACTTTGTTTTATAATAATATGTAGTGATGTTTGGTGTGATATTATACACCTGTTTTATGAGAGATACAATTTTATAATCACTAAACTAGTGCCATAACTAAGTATAGTGTAGTGCAGTTATTTTAGTTGTCTTAGAAGTTGTAGCTATAATCTATTCCAACACTAGAACTACTACTATTAACTTTAAAAGTTGTTGTGGTAGGACTAAACCTTTTAGTCTAATTTATTTAAAGACTAATTAATAAGTGTGTAGTAATATTGGGTTTTCTTAAAGTACGTAGTCTGTTACTAGAATAGTGGAGCTCCTGGCTGAATAATAACAGCCGCTCGGGTTGATCTTTAGGTTAAGCCGTGCTTGCCTAGGTTGGTCTGTGGATAGGTTTCCAGCCTTTTTTTTTGGATGGGAAATCATCAAATGACTCCTCCCGCTCTGGGCGGAGCAGGAGGGAGTGTCAGACTTTTATTGACTAAAACCCATCCATGTTCCTTCATCGCCCTTTGTGTTCCGGGGCCACGGTATCTCTTTCGAACAGTCCCGCAGCATACCGAGTTTCCTCCGTGCCTCGGGAAAGCTCGTTAAGCAGTTGGTCCCGGCTGTTATTTGAAGATCTTTGCCAGTCGTTACAGGTAGTCAGTGGGCCAAAATGTCTGACAACCAGTCTTAGCAAGGGGTATCGTATTACCCAGTACTAATTGGGTTGTGGAGGTCAGATAGGAAGTCGTTCCATGTCAAATACTGGTATTCAGCTGCATCCGGTTAGACTGGAAGCCGACCCCAACATAGTTGGGAAAAGGCTAGGCAGATGAAGAGTCTGTTACTAGAAAAGGGCTCTATAAGTGGCGCTAACTTCACCCTATTTTTTTTTTTTTTTCGGATGGGAAATCATCAAATGACTCCTCCTGCTCTGGGCGGAGCAGGAGGGAGTGTCAGACTTTTACTGACTAAAACCCATCCATGTTCCTTCATCGCCCTTTGTGTTCCGGGGCCACGGTATCTCTTTCGAATAGTCCCGCAGCCCCGGGCTAACTTCACCCTTCGAGTGATATTACCAACTTTTCATATTGTATTAGACCTTTACGTCCAATCCTGAAAGCACTTTAGGCTGCCAATCATCATCATCATAATTTCAGCCTGCAGACGTCCACTGCTGGACATAGGCCTCCTCTACGTGTCGCCACATTGACCGGTCCCGTGCGACTCGCATCCAGCGGCTCCCTGCAACCTTCACCTGGTCATCGGTCCACCTAGTGGGAGGCCTTCCAACGGGCTGCAAATGGCTTGACATTAATGCTCGTTCCGAGAAGAGCTCTGTATTCTTATGATAAATACCTCATTCGGGATTCATAGAGCAGAGTTTTTCGGTTGTTTGTGCTGTAGGACAGTTCCAGGCTTTTTAAAACAGGGTGTAAACGTACCTTTCACGAAGCCGTCAACCATGCTTTCTGTAGATCAAACTAAGTGACTGTACGCAAAAAATATCGTTGGGAATCGACTTTTTTTTTTGGGGTGAAAAATCACGTTTTATCGTAGAACTCAATGTAACGCACTCAAAGCAGGTGAAGGTGTTCTTAGTAAAAATCTTACATTAAAAACATGTTCTTTTTTTAAACTTGTGAAAAAGTTGTAACTTTGACCCCCTAACTAGAAGGTTCCTAGGTATGCTCTAGAACAAAAAAATGACCGCAATGACGGGGAGAACAAGTGCCTTTCGGCTTCCTTAAGGGTCTTTTACAGCCTTTATTATTAAAAATCATTCCAAGGTTTATGCTTAAGTTTTGATCGATTTATCTCAAAGTCCATTATGTCTGACACAGATTAATGTCTCGTAATTAGTGTAAATCTTAATAGGTACGTATCAATTAGATAACCGGTTTGAATTTATTCGATTTAATTCATAGTTTTACTTGTAGATATCGACTGACTTGTATTAAACAACTTGGTGTAGTTGAATACAAGTTACATTGATATGTATTACCGGATTGGGCCAAGACACTTGTTGCCATGGTTGACCTGGAAGTCTTAAAATAGACTCTGAACACAGGATGGCCGAAGGAGAACTTGTTCAGGTGGAGATTCATAGATGACTCTGCCCTGGGGGTAAATGCCCCACAATCGACGGTACACTTAATATCGCGTCCTGTTGTTGGCACATCATAGGAGCTGATGGACGCTTCTTTAAGCGCCAAACTCGTCGCCAAATTTTGGTGTCATGGACACGCTAAGAAGATCTGATTTGGTATAGTTGTTGCATGCAGGCGAATGTTGCTATAGAAACTGCTTTGATAATTTCGGGGGTGTTCAAAGCTGTGAATATTACCGAAAACAGTGTAGTAAAGGTTCAAAGTGAAGGGTATTGTTTGAGTGATGGTTTCTTTGGTGTCATTTTAAAAAAGAAGATGAAAGATAAAACGGATGCTGTTAGGTACTACATTGTAATGATGGTCGGAGGATGACGTCATGATGGTGTGACTATCTTTGACAGCTCAATAATTTGGGAGTTTGTGATAATAAGGATGTGTTTAGCAACTTTTCTTGACTATTTTCCTTTCTAAATGTATAGGAGTCATATAGACCTGTCAGTTGTAGATATTTGACAATCGTTTCAGCTAATCTGAGACCCGAAAGTCTGGCAACCAGTCTTACAAAGGAGTATCGTATTACTCAGCACTAACTGGGTTCTGGAGGTCAGATAGGCAGTCGATCCATGTAAAATATAGGTATTCAGCTGCATCCGGTAAGACTGCAACATAATCATCCCAACATAGTTGGGAAAAGGCTAGGCAGATATAAGAGTCATAAGGTTAGGTGAAAAGGAAGTTTAAATTAAATAGATAGTATTTGTTTTGTAAAAACGTGTTTATTTACACTTTGGCAGTGATGGCATGTTTTATTTACTTTTATTTACAAAGAGAGTTACTATATGAGACCTTAGTTCGTTTGAGCATGATTCTTTCCATTTGAGCGGTGGTGTTACAACCTCAGCCAACCATTACCTGGCAACACTAACGATATAAAAAACACATCACCAGTGTTGCCAAATACAACCGACAAAGGCTACCAAAAACAGTTATAAAAAAAGTAACAGTTATTTTATAAAGAACTGTTATTTCTAAAATAACGGTTATTGGAATCGGTTATCGATTTACCAGCCGTGGTATCCGTGGGCGGCGTAGGGGGCAGCAATGCCGTAAGGAGCGGCGGCAATGCCGTAGGGTGCAGCGTAACCGGCGTAGGGAGCGGCGTATCCAGCGTAGGGAGCGGCACCGGCGTAAGCGGCGGCAACTCCAGCATGGGCAGCGGCAACTCCGCTTACGGCAGCGGCGTGGGACTGCGCAGCGGCGACAGCGTTCTGGTTAGCGGCAAGGTTGCCCCAGTAAGCGTTCTCGTGGAGGTCTCGGTTGGTTTCAGCAACTTGACGGACTGCTTCATTGTTGTACTGAACCGCGGCCTCAGCAGCACGGGCCTGGCCTTCACCCCAGGCGCGGGCGTGGTCTTGAGCGGCGACGGTCGCGTCGATGGCGGCGGCCTGAGCATCACCGGCGTTGACCCCGTAGACTAGGGGGCTGATGACGCTGGCGGAGGCATAGCCGACGAGGGCGACAAAGGCGATCTGCGGGAGAAAAGAGGGACCGTTTTAGAAAGAGTTCCGAGTCTTTGGTTGAGCTGGTGTTTAGAGGTGTGGTGGCGAGTATGTGGAAATCTAAGTTTTAAGGGCAAGTTGGTGGAACTAGTTCGATTCTTAATCTAAGGAAGTAGTTTTTGGACCATCTGCCATTGTCGTGATTGAGCATCATTCGGGGTGCAACGTGAAAACGATTCCCACGTATTCAGTAAATCATTCTGAGCCCCCACATAGGAATATTTTAAAAGTTATTTAAAAAAAATCAACAGTTCCATACATTTTGAACGAAACAGCAGCTTTTGTAGAAAACAGCAGGTTTTTTTTTCGTGATTCGATTATAACAATACCTTCTGTGTATTTAAATCTCAAACTCCCAGATTAATCGTAATTTAAAATGACTTCAATCAATCACTAAATTGCATTATTTATTTAAAAACCTTTACCGTGAAAATCATCAATCAAATTAACAGTTATTCGAAAACACATGTTACATTAAAACTATTATCAGGTCATAAATAAGGTATGTTAATAACGAAGAAAACAGATAATTTAGCAGCCAAGCAAACCGTGAAATCATTAACATTAATTCTCGCTACGTTTTATAACGTCTCGCCATTCATTGCGTTAGCGCCTTGAAATAATGTATGCGGATTAGGAAATAACTATCGTTTTAATAACTCAATGCGTACTTCCGTTATTATAGTTATCCGTTACAGTAACTAGCTAACTAGTTGTTAACGTTATAATAACGGGTTAGGTCGTCCATATCCGTTCTTCACTGATGGGCCATGATGGTCCAGTTTGTAAATGGTCGTGGTTTAAAATGGATGATTGAACTAACTATAAACAGTAGACTAACATTATCGGAGTTCTTGCATGTTTCCTGTTTTTTGCTAGGCCGAATAATGCCGGTCTGAGTTATTGTTTTTCATTACCATATTTGTAATTAAAAACTGATTGCTGGTAGCGTTGTAATGAAATTAGCCGAAAAAATTGATATGACAAAATTCTATTAGCATTGAATTAGCAGTGTGGATACACTTGGGCCATTGTTGGGCAACTTTTTTGTGGCTAGCCAGAACAGAGTTGATCATCATCATCTGCCTAGATTTCTCTCAAAGAGCTGTGGCTAACCTTTTATTTAAAGTATAAATGAATAAATTGATTGATCATCCATTTCATTTATCATATCCACACGTTTTTTTTACAGTAATTGATCTGCCCATTACTCAAACTAGAAACATCAATAAATCATTCAAAACAAAGCTATCCATTCCAATTTTAAACCTGTCACTTAGGTGTAACAAACCTCCTTTTAGTGTCAGTACAAATCATCATAAATATTTTACATGGCAACTTTTTTTGTTGCCAGCCTATAGTGTTTTTTTTCGCACAACATTTACTTTGCGAAATGGCCAGTTTGATGTTAATTTTGCTAATCGGTTAACAGGAACTACGCTACAGTACTTTGGTATTGTGCAAATGTGGTTTATTTTGTTTCTCGGTATCGATTTGTTCTAGTTTGCGTATTTAGGTGATGTTTCTTACGATGTGATGCGATTTTTAAACGATGTAGACAAGGATCTTTGAACCGTTGCCTATTCCTTAATCCTTTGTATAATATAAGGTACTTCGAAACAGGTCTAACCAATCCCTAATTTACAAATAACCTAACCTGGGCCGGCAGTCTCGACAGAGATAGCGACAAAATCGCTAACTTTCGATCGCTAATAACTCACGAAAAAATTAGGTTGCAATAACGATGCTTGCGGGAAATGCAAGTCTCTACATCCAAGATCCGTTTCTCGCAAGCATCATCATTGCAACCGTATTTATTCGTTAGTAATCAACGATCGAAAGTTAGCGATTTTGTCGTTAACTAAGTCGAGACTGCAGGGCCTGAACTCAATTTACAATTACAATATCGTAATAAACCTTATCAAATAACAGTTCTAGAACCGGGCACGCCTTAAATGTTTTAGTCTAAATATTTCACAACCGCCATCTTTGAACAATGACTGACAGTTTAGGCGGTATGGTTTTTGGCATTGGCCTAAAATTTTCTTTACGTGACAGAACGCTTTTGACGTATTTGAGTTTTGAAAGACAAAAGGACGCCATGTTTAGTTTTACTGCGTGTAAAGAAACGGAAGAGGCGATTTGAATAGGTTTGGTGAGAGTTTTAAAATCTTGTAAAGTTTTTTTAGACCAAGTATTTTTTATTTGTAACATTTCACGCGTTAGAAAGATCAGACACCTCGAGAAGGTCGAGAACAAGATTTTGCGGTGCAGCAAGTCAATGCTTAAGATTTTTATACTCGATAGCGACTCATAAGACTAGATACAGCATTTCAATTTTAAATAGCAAATCAATGAAAGCGTTCAAAAGATCTAATCTAATCTAAAAAGCTACGCAAAATTTATTGACCGAATCAATTTCCTCTCGACCTTACCCATGCCAAATATAACGGAATGCATGATTCATATTTAGAACACAACAATAGTGATGTGCTGCATTCTGAATTACAATGAGGGACCTTGACACCACGCGTGTGTTATGACATATTGTGCGTGGACCGTAGTGCTGTGCTAGATTTGACGTGTGAAAAGTAGCTTGGTGTTGCGTTATAGTTGAGAAAAGCTTTCTGGACTGGGTATTTGATGAGTAATGAGGTGTACCTAGATATACAGTGGTAGGTGGAAGTCATTTTGGAGAAGTACTGGACAGGTTTTGATAAAGTTTTCAAAATTAATGTGGCTATAAGAGGAATGGTCGACCAAAGAGACTGTATAGATTGTGGTAAGAATACAATTGATTTATTGGGTGAATCTAAATTTTTCAAGTTCATCCACCCACTTTATTTTAATCACTAGGCCTTGGCAATATCGCAATTTCGCGTGCTCACCACGTTTTAATTACAACCAAATTAGCAAACAAACAAAAATGGAACGTTAACCACCTCATAAAAATAATTACATATCGTTTAGGGTACGATTTTTTTATCTGTGGCCTTGGCAATGACATTGCATGGAACGGAATGTGATTGACATTTTTTGTTATTACACGTTCTGATTGGATATTGAATAATTTGATTGGGTGTGCAAAAATAAAATTAGTTTTATCTTTTTATAAACGTTTTTTTCGTTTGAAGAACACGGAAGTTATAAGAGGGCGTGGTGATCTTTGTAGTCAATGGTATACAGAACGAGTTTAAGTTATATTTTATCTTTTTCTATGGAGTTACTTAGAAATTAATTAGTTTTTTAACTACCTGTGACAAATACTTGGATATGCATCAAGTACAGGATATCTGATTTTATGTAGCCATCAAATGCCACTACCAATAGATATAATTGGTATTTTAATAGCATTCGACTAGCAAAAAAAGAGGAAATGACAATATTTGTCAAAGCCTTCAATGAGTGATTTTGACGAAGTCACCTGGGGAACTGCAGAATTCTGCGTTGTCCGTCAATGTAAAAATGTTTTCAGAGAGAAAACCAAACAAATGACTTCTAACGGCAGCATCAACATAAAAAATATCAAGTTCTCTTTTTTAATTATTAGTATTAGAAGCTCAATCACGGACATCAGTAACAATAAATCTTCAATTGTTTATAATCACGCAAGCATACGTCAAAACAATAAACGTCATTCAGACAGACTTTTCCCACATTAATAATATTTTTTCTTGTGAAAACTCGATGTAGTGGTTCGAAGAGCTAATCTTGTTTAAATTTAATCGATTATTTCTCTTTATGTATCGTGGGAAGTATGTTTTTATTCGTTTATTGATTGCTACTAAGTTATATTATCACGAGGTAGAGTTTTTTTAGGAATTGGCGCGAATATCTGGAAGTATGTACTTAATGTTGTCTGTGCTCTGAAAATAAGGGTACTTTTTAATGTTGTCATATAATAAAAATAAGTTCTGCTAACGCTGTTTTCCTTACATTTTGCCCAGTTTAGTCTTTGACACGGTTTTTAACCGTCACCCATGATTTTGTGGTGTAAAAAACTTGAAATACGATAACAAACAAAACTAAACACAAACATGTTATATATTATGCGAAACACATTATAAATTGATAAATCCATATCATGTAATTTAATCCTTCGATAATTTAAACCAGCATTCATTCCATAAACCAGATGATTGACATTTTATACGCGTATTGTCGCGCCACAGATAAACAATGCTTAGTCATAGACAATTGGAATGATAATGTGACCGAATGATTATTGTTTTGCAATATAGTTATAATGATAGGACATTATTTTGAATGGCTTGTCACTGCGGGGGATAAGATTTGCAATACTAATATGTATCGGCTTATTATATTGTTGTTTGAGTAGGTCGAAGTGAGATATTTGTTCAAGAATTTGGGCCATTTTGGGCGTGACAGATTCTGATATATGTCTGTTGTATTAGGGAATCCTTTAAGAGTAGGGGCGGATGGACTGTGAAATATTATATGGCTAGAAAGGGAGTGAACCATTAGAGGACGACTAATAAAGAAGAAGTATTGGAGAAGAAGACATGTTGCGCCGACGCCAAATGAATTGGTATAAAGGCGGGAGAATGATGAAGAAATAATGGAAATAGGAAGTGCTTTAATTCAGATTCGGAAAGGAAAAAAAAAGTGTTTAATTCAGACAGTAGTCACAGATGGTTAATAAATTAAAAGACCTTTAAAAGGAATAAAAAATTAAATAAGTAATTATATTAAGCCACATGACATTACAAGAAACAGGTTTGTAGGTGTAAGAATTTAATTTATTCAGCATACAACCTTGTCATACTAATTGAAATTGCTATTACTCTTAATTGTATCAATATTGATGGCAAAGGTATTGCTGTCATGCGGTCTTGAAGCTTTTAAATACCATAAACGAACGATCTATTACTACTTTACGCATAGTTAAGTTAATTAAAAAGATTAATGGGAAAAATTATCATTGTAAGCTTTTTCGTATTAATGAGACAAGGTTTCATTAGTTAAACGATCAATTAATAGTTGTAACGGAACGTTTTTGTTGGCTGTTTGATACACTTCCTTGGTCAATGAAAAGTAATGTTCTTGGCGGGAAAATTGTCAGTAGGGGAGAGACAAAAGTTTGAAGTATGATTTTGGCGCCAATTTTACACTTGGGAAATTTATTTTTTTGCATTGTTTTTATGCTAGAAATAGTTATTATTTTTTGTTATTTTAAAAAGAAAAATAGAGACATTTTGACACAATAACTGATTGGAAAATGATCAAATTTTAAGATTATCACTGTTGCCATTATCAAAACGTTCTGTTATCACTATCCTCAAAATAAAAAATAAAATATTACCAGAAATCTCATCTTGCACTTCTTGGTTTGACTGCAGGATAGCTACTGAATGCTTTGGTGGTGTTACACCGGTCTTTTATACTTAGTACAACCGCTGTATAGTGTTATTGAAAGTGTAGCCAAGTACCTGTTATATTACTATGAAGGATTAGACTAGGCGGTCCACTGATACGGACAAGGTCTAAAAACGAAAAAAAAAATGTAGTTGACGTTTGTGACGTTGTCATTTTTTGAAGTTTTTGGAACGCGGGAGAATCATGACGGATAGATGGAAGTTGTCTTTTTGGCGCGTAATGTTTTGATTGTTGCTAGGGTCTGCCCTGTTTTCAATGTTTATGTGTATTGATGTAACTTGGGGTTGGTTTCTGGTATAGGTTGTACTGTGCTGTTTTCTTTGGCATCAAATGATTTATTCTGTAAATAGGATATCGAAATTACTTTTACGCGTCATGTGCTTTTAAAATTAGAAGTAGTCGACATTTACTGAGAAATGGCCAAATATTTTTAAGTTTTGCCATCAAGGGCGCCATTATTATTATTTTTTTGAAAATAAATGAAAATCAGCAAACACTCATCTTTCTCTTTAAGTGATAATTAATTGAGGAAGTGCTCCGGCTTCCTATGACATTTGATAGAGGAAGCTGACTGTAATTATTGTGATATTTTTGTCATGTATTGTAGGTACATAAGATCGAGCTGCCTCGTTAATTCGATACTTGTTTATTGAAGCGCAAAATCTGGGAATGGAACGTTATTCATTCAGATTTCTTCGGTCATTTGTCATTTGTCCAAAGATCTATAGATCTTTGACAGTCGTTACAGGTAGTCAGTGGCCCAAAAAGTCTGACAACCAGGCAGTTGGGAAAAGGCGTGGCAGAATCATTGTAACGGCATAGGAAAACTTCTCTTAAGAATGATTTTGGTGGGTTCCCGCTATAGCATGGTCCACACCTGCTCCTGACATTCTGGTCTTTTCTGGAAGTCTTCTTCACCAAAGGGCGTTGGACAGTTGGTTAGCTCAAAGGAGAAGACAACAGCATTATTCTGAGTTGTGAGTGTTGACGTAGAAAACCGCTTATCCTAGCAATATCTTATACGAAGAGAAGGCTTATAAAATATTGTGAGGTATACTTGAAATGTCACTTACGGGATATGTTCCGTGATTATTTATTGTTTTTGAGCTCCCGATATTTCGACGCTGTTGCAAGCGCCATGATCGCGGGTCAAATAATCACGGAAGATATCCCGTAAGTGACATTTCAAGTATAGTTATGAACCGTGAAAGCTTAAAACTGTGATTGTGAGGTATGTAATAGAGGACAAATATAAAATACGCTTTGAAAGTTGATGACGCTGCGGGACTGTTCGATAGAGATACCGTGGCCCCGGAACACAAAGGGCGAAGAATGAACAAATTTGATGAATCCCCATCAGTAGGGTTTTAGTCAGTACAATAAAATTTGATGATTTCCCATCAGTAAAAAAAGGAAGATGACAGCGATAATACGGGATTTTCTTTATATTACAATATAGTAATCTTAACATAACATCACACCTGTAATCCCCGAAGGGTAAAACAGAAGTGTACCTAATAGTACCTCCTACACGGCCTACACCCACATTTCGCCAGTTATGGTTAAGTCCCATGTAATAGGGGGCGAGCATATTGCCATCAACCGGGCACAAATCCAGACTCCGTGGCTGCTACTGAGAAATTCCTTATGGAATAAAGGGAAAAATCCGAAAAATAAAAAAAGTTGAAAATTAAGGTAAATTTTGGTACTTGCAAGTTTTAGCGAAAATCTAAATTTGCCCATATCTTTTTATCGTGTTAACTCGGGACCTTGATTTTTATACATCTAATAGGATCTATAGACCTCAGTATCTTTTATAAATTTCAACTCGAAGGTCCACATTTTAAAAGGGTTCCTTTTTTTACCTTTTGAGGTACGGAACCCTAAAAACCAGTAACAATTTGCCCGACTCGGGAATCGAACCCGGGACCTCATGTTTAGAAGTCGCGATGGCGACCACTTAACCCTACAGACGTGATATAATGTTCAGTTATTTTCAGGTCAGGATTTCATATACTTAAACGGAATCGGAATTCCGTAATCCATTTGTATGTTTCGGTCACATAATTCTGTCACATAATTAACTTGTAGTTGATGTAATTTACGTCATAAACGTAAAGAATTTATTTATGGTACATGTATTGTTTATAAATAAATAAATAAAGAATAAAATGTCTAAAGAACGTCTAGACTGGGTCAAGTAGGCCTTTTAAAGTCTTACCTATGTTATTTAGTTAAGAATCAGCATTTTTCGAAATGAATAAAAACAGCACAATAGTTAAATAGATCCTTTGAGTTCTGTATAGGTTTTGGTAAACCCTTTCTGACATTATCTTGTGAACATTTCTGCCGATTTTTTACAAATGTCACTAAAATACATTTTTTTTGTTTGGTATTTATCAAGGCTTGGTTGTATGTGTCTTCAATATGAGACATTAGATCGTTGTGAATTTGAAGTAGGTACTTAGAATTTGTATTTTATAAAGGGTATAAAACACCTCATAGCGAAGCCGAAAGGCTCTTGTTCTCCTCGTCATTGTGATCGTTTTTTTGTTCTACACCATACCTGGGAACCTTCTAGTTACGGAGATATTGGTGGTCAAAAATCCAACTTTTTGACAACTTTTTTTTATACAAGTTTTTAATGTAAGATTTTTACTTTAAACACCTCCACGACCACCGTACTATTCAATCCATCCATCAGCACAATGTTTTGAGTGCGTTAATTGAGTTCTACCACAAAACATGATTTTTCACCCCAAAAAAAAGGTCGTTTCCCAGCAATAATTTTTGCGTAAAGTTACTTAGTTTGATGTACAGAATGCTTGGTTGACGGCTTCGTGATGAGGTGGTTTACACCCGGTATACTTACCTGTTTTTTGAGATGAATTAGTTTTGCCCCATTTTCGGTTTCAAAAACGCTTTATATCTTCAATATCAAAATGTCAATAAACTACTTACAAAAGTTACTTGGCAATAACGTTTGTCAAACTTCGTCATGTTGCCCTATATTTGGACATTCCAACTGATTAGTATTCTGAACAACGACAAAAAAATGGGCGTCACATTGACTCATCGTGATGCAAATATCTCATTCATATGCCGTCGAATTAAATTGTTTCATGTTTCTGTATTTTTGTTTAATAGGCATGACGACATTATCAAAAAATTGCAAATCTATTTAGTCCGTCAGTTAGAGTATTGGAAATAAATGGACACGTATTTTTTGTTTATGTAAATCAATGAATATTGACAAAGATAAAACGCATCAAAACTCGGGAGTGGGGGCTCGTGACGTCAGAATTAGCTAAAAATTATACCATGGCGTGACGTATTGAGAATTTTAAAAGCGTCGTATCTTCGTCAATTTTGGTTTACGTAACAAAAGAAAAAACACGGGTCAAATATTTTTTGATAATCTAAGTGACGGACTAATTCGATTTTTTTTTGTCGTCTCGCCTATTGACAAGATGTTGGCGGTTTTCAGGGGGGATTGATGAACAAAAGCTTCGTTTAATTGGTTACATAATCGGTTACTGAAAAATGTTATAACAGGAAGATTATTCTATTTTTTATGGAGCAGTATAATTGGGTTTAACAAAGAATTACTCAGTAGCAGAACAGGGGGTCTAAAATGGACGCTTTAGCGATCATGATAGGATAAAAATAAGAACGACGTTAATATTTTTAAAATGGTCACCAGTAGTCACTTTGTGACCACTTTACGAATTGTAACGTAATTCATATTATTACATTATGCGATTTTAGACCCCCAGTACGTATCTGACCGCAGCAGGTCGGCAGTTTGACTGAACATTAATAGTTCATCTTTAATATATACTCATATTATGAAGAGGTATTTGTTTGTTTGTTTGTATATATGGTACCCCATATATACAACCAAACAACAACATCTTCGCAACAAATCATCCAATTCTAAAAATTCTTTCACTGGCAGAAAGCTACATTATTCGTGTGTGCCATATATAAATTATGTTTATATCATACATATTAGCCGAGCTATCACAATTTTTGCGGTCGAAGTCGCGGGCGAAGTGCTAGTCTACATCTACACTAATATTATAAAGAGGAAAGATTTGTATTTTTGTGTGTGTATGTTTGTAATGAATAAACTCAAAAACAACTGCACCGATTTCTAAAATTCTTTCACCATTAGAAAGCCACGTCTTTACTGAGTAACATAGGCTATATTTTATCCCCGTACTCCCACGGGAACGGAAACTACGCTGGTGAAACCGCGTGACGTCCGCTGGTCATTCATAAAACTAGACCAATATAAATCAACCGCCATCTCTAAACGATAGTAAGTCTATATCAACAGCTGATCACCTGGGTGGAGTAGGAAGCGTTTTGATATATCAATGAGAAAAAATACTGTCACAGTATGTACTGACATTTAAGGCGAGAGGAATACGCACGGATGCCACTCACACCGTAGCGAGCGTGGTGAAATGCCGAATATTATTCTGATCTGACATTTTGGCACACCGACTTATGGACACTAGGTTATGGTTGCGGAGGCAGTCGCTCCATGTAAAATACTGGTATTCATAACAGATTTATAGAAAAGTTCGGATTTGTCGAGCGTCGTCTTCATTTTGATGTGAAACATGTATAGGCGCGGGTAAACAAAAAAAAAACCAACGAAAAATTCGTGGCGAGCGTGGCGTTCGAACCCGGCCTGAACAATCCTGAACATTGCCGACCTGTTGAAGCAGCATAAGATCTACATATTCGCCACGATTTATAACAAGTCAGCTGGTCTCGGGGCACAGAGGGCTGGGGCACAATCTCATGACTTCGATTTCGATTCCAGCATAAGGATTTTCTTTTTGTGAATCGAGTCATTTTGTTTTTATTTTATTTAGTGTTTTTTTTTTATATTGACTTTTTTTAAGCATATTACTTTTACAAAAATAATTTCGATGTTTCACATCTGCCAGGCGTCCCGCGGCGGCTCACTTTTTTGTTGGTAATAAGTCTCTTCCTAAATCTATATGTCATATATCATGATCTGTCAAATGACCAATTTGGTCGAGACGCCATTGTTTAACTAGTGTGTCTACTTCGTGGACAGATCATGGGATATAGTAGCCCCGTTGAGCTAAGCCCATAAATCTATTTTTCGGTAAGTCATTCCAGTTTTAGCAGTTTCTTCTTAAGGTTGAAGCTCTGACCGACCGTCCATACATTTTTGTCTCGTAAAATACACTAAACACAGACACTCTTTCTTTCAAACTAATCGTTTTATCACTTCTCTACAGTGAAATGTGTACGCAATGGACCTTTTTGGGCATTATCTTACATTATTTACTGAGAAAAACAATAATGAAATCCCGGCAAAATTTGACACTTCTTTAGTAGTGTGCGTGACTTTTGACAAGCAAACCAAAAGCGTTGTTTAGACATTGACACGCTAGATGGCGTGCAGACGATCTTATAATTCTGATAAATCAATATCTTAAAGTTCAATAATTGGTTAATTCCCTTTCCAACCGTTCAAAACAAAAACAATATAAAATAACATAAAACTGATGACATAAACATCAATGTTTTGTTTTTTTTTTGTTTTGAAAAAGCAGACCACACAGAGCCCAGGGAAACATTTAAAAAAATACTTAAAACGGAAAGAACAAAGCAGAATACGACAGCAATCTTCGACACGCAAACGATTGTTTACCAATTTAACAATATGAGAGTGTAGCAAAAAGTATGTTCATGCAACAATATAATAAAATTGTCAGGCCTTCAGGCCTTTTTATTGATGAAGAATTTGCATTTTTAGCTGGCAGTCCAGATGGTAAGTTATTTATTTTTCAAACTTCAATTTTATCTTTGTGTTTGGCAAATGTGGCCAAACCTAACACTAGTTATAATTGCGAGAAACAAAGAATAACCAGCACTAGAGACGATTGAATTTCTTATATCAAATCTCATAAAAAGCTACATCTGTGTTTTATATTTTATGGCAATTTGTTACAGGTATAATTGAAAATGAGAGAGCTGTTGTTGAGATCAAGTGCTTTCCATCATTGGCCAGGACAAATCAAAGCCTCGAGGCAGCTGCACTAGAAAAGAAGAACTTTGCTCTAAAACTGGACAATAATGTTTTAGTGATGAATAAAAAGCACGATTATTACTATCAAGTAAACTGAAAATTCTATTGCATGTCCACATTTTAATTAATTTCAATATCTGGTTTTCTCTAACTATAATTAAATTCTATTCCAGGTTCAAGGCCAAATGCGTGTCAGCAAAATGGATAAGTGCTACTTCATATGTTTTATTTCAGTCACGAAACCTTTGACTGTAATAGAAGTTTGTCGAGATAATGAATTTATCAGCAATATGATACCA
The DNA here is from genome assembly GCA_963853795.1 of Xestia rhomboidea. NCBI lineage: Eukaryota > Metazoa > Arthropoda > Insecta > Lepidoptera > Noctuidae > Xestia > Xestia rhomboidea. The sequence continues at coordinate 3,953,353 of OY970783.1, forward strand.
AAATTATCAGACTATTTAAAAACTGTGTTCTGCCGGAAATAATTTTGAGACGTGTTCAAAAAAATGCTAAATGTATAGATTTGAATGGTATGTACGCAAAGCTTTTCCTTTTTTTTGTCCTCATTTTAATAAATTTCAATATCTGGTTTTCTCTTACTATAATTAATTTTTATTCCAGGTTCAAGGACAAATGCGTGTCAGCAAAATGGATAAATGATACTTCATATGTTTTATTTAATAGAAGTTTGTCGAGATAATGAATTTGTCAGCAAAATACCAAAATTATCAGATTTTGAAACTGTATTCTGCCAGAAATCATTTTGAGATGTGTTAAAAAAAAGCTAAATGTATAGATTTGAATGGTATGTACACAATGCTTTTACTCTTTTTTTCACTTCATAAATTGCATCAATTTCAATGTCTAAACTAAATAGAATATATTAGGTTATTCTAGTAAAAAATAGCAAAGAAGAGAAGTAAAGTTTTATTTTAGAGCAGCTAAATAATATTTTGAAGTGAATGGTACATAATATTCCTCAAAAAGTAACAAATATTACCAATTACCTATGTTTTCTTTGCAGCAGCAGTATAGCAGTGGTTTCCAGACAGGAACTTTCAAAGCAGACAGGGTAAAATCAACTGATTCTAGTTCGAATTGTATTTTAGTAGTAGTTTGTTTAGAATCGACATTATCATGGTATATTTCTTAGTTTTAGATTTGATGTTATCTCTTGTATAAGAATTATAGTTTCTGTGTTATGAAATGTCTAATTATTGTAATAATTGGTACTATTACAAATCAGCATAATTTACTTCAAATACTTGTTTTGATAAAAAATTCAAAAGTGTAATGTAATAAAATAAAACTGCGTTTTATTGTAATTAATGTTGACATAATTTATTTCCCAAAATTATAAATAAATAGTATACGCCAACAAATACAAACTTTTATTTTTATACCTATCTTACGGTCGAACAAGCTATTTGGTTAAAAGTTTAACCCACAAATTACATTGTAAAATATAAACCAAATAGCTTGGTCGACCGTACATATATACCGTAGCAGGTTAAGCAGGTGGCGTTCTGTAGAAATCATCAATCTCAATATAGAAAAATGAAAAACTTGTTTTTTTTTCATTCACGCCATCTAGTGTCAATCCTTGTAAACGTAGGGCTTACATACTCACCCACGTCTGTGTGTGTAAACAACACTATGTTCAATAGCAAATGTTAAAATCCGAAATTGTGTCGAATTGGGTGGATTTTGTGGCAATGATATGACCCAGTTCGATAAAGCGCAATGTCCTCTAATCGCTAGCGCTACTCCTACGACCTAATAATTTTCCAATTACACAAAAACCCAAATTAACTAAAAAATGTTGACTTCAACGCCATCTAGCGGGGAAATGGCTGGGAGCAGCCTGTATGCATCCCCTTAAATAGATCGATGCAGGAAATGTCTACAGTCTAGAAAAATCAATGAATCAATTTGCTAAATTAACCACATTTTTCCAAGGATATCAAACTTAAAATAGTGATCTAATTTAGAAAGGCCAACACCTTAGAATAATTGCAATCATAAACCTAACCGCAAATATTCAGAAGCAATTATTTTACTCATAATATTCAAAGGTCAGGTGCGTAGTACTCACACTGGCGTGCGTGTATGACCAGAAGTCTGTTTGATCGTGGACGAAGCAAAAAGAGCATGGAAGGATCGTACCAGGTGGTGTTCTGCTGACTCCCATGAGAAGAGAGCGCGCGAATATGTCGTCATCATCATCATCATCATCCACAGCCTGACTTCACCCACTGCTGGGTATAGGCCTCTCTTTGTTTGTGCCAAGCTCCACGCTCTTGTGCCAGCCTCATCCAAGATATTCCCGCAATGGCAACAATGTCGTTTGCCCATCTCTGAGATTATTTTTTTTCCGCCTGATCAGTTAAACTTTTTTTCACTTAAATAATGCGGAGGCGCCACGCCTCCTTAGAGTTTAGGCCTGTTAAGAAAGCGTCAACTTTGGCGCGCAAAATAACAATAACTCTCGTTTGGCGTGTGTCGTCAGTGCTCTCGGCCGATCGGTACCTTTTCATTCATTATTTCTATACAAAGTCAACGGGGCAGATCTAGAGAGCGTTTCTATGTTGTAAGTGCAAGCAAAAATTAGCTTAGTGGTGATCAGGCGGGAGTGACCTCGATAGTACAGGCTAAATAATAACACGCATCCGGTTAGACTGGAAGCAGACCCTAACATAGTTTGGAAAGAGGCTAAGCAGATGATGATGTATTTGATAAGTGCGTATCCGGCAAAATAACCTTAATTTTTTTTTCTTAAACTCAAACTCAAGTCATTTATTTCAATTAGACCATTACGGCACTTTTGAAAGTCGAAAATACAATAAAAGCAAAGCTACAGTCACAGTCGCAAGGCATAATAACTTGAGAAAGTACTGTAGTTGCCCATTCCCTAACGTAGATCTCTATGGAGAAGAAAGATCTTATGCTCTTGAAAATGTGTTTAACAGTGGTTCAGGACTTTAACGTGATTTTATTATTATCAATTCGGTGTCCAATATCTGTGTGTGCATAATCTATAGTTATCTTTGAAGCCTTTTTCCATAATTTCTTTGGCGAAGTTGTTTTACTGTATCTGTATCTATCTTGAAACTGACAATTTTTCTCAATCAACTTTGAACGTAATGTTTTAAGGCGACTACAGGAGCTAAATTAGCAACTCTAATTGTGGTGGTTCAAACTTCGTTTGAAAAACTGTTAGAATAAAGTTCTAATCAGCTTGCACTACAAAGTGGTTGTTACGTCAGTCACTGCGGGCCGAATAGTGCGAAATGAGTGGTTTTTTGCGACTAAACAAATAAAACACTATCATGCTAATATGTTCCTTGTATAATTATTTGCCAAATAATCAGAATGATCGCATGTATTTGAGTATGGTTTTTACTCGTTAAAAGAAATTTTTAGAGATAAGTTCGTGATTTTTTTTTATCGAGTAAAATTTTTTGTATTATGTTTTCAAAACACTATCATACTAGCATATATCCTGAAAAATATAATATATTTTCTGGTTTTGTTTATTGCAGGGAATCATATGCTTTTTTTGCATTATAAAACTCGCGTTTAGCTCCTGTAGTCGCCTTAACAATAAAGTTGAAAATCTATTAAAGAAATTTGACAGATTGTAGTGTTGCTTGATGAGTTGGCACTTACGTATGTACGATCAATGCCAGGCGTCACGTGTCGGTGTGACATAAGGAAACCCACTCAATTAGTTTTAAGGACAACAGTTACGTTGCATTTTTAATAATTGTTGGAACTCTTTTTGCGGCCAGTTTATCTTGGTCTACTACGATGGCGCTAGCGTTAAAATTCTTCGTCGATGGCAATCTAAATTGTGTCGGCCCAGAACTGAGCTACTAGTTTGGCGCTTTCGGTAGCGTCCATCAGTTCCTGTAGTGAACAAGCAACAGGACACACAGGACACGATATTAGGTGCCCCATTGTTTTGGAACAGCACCACATTTACACTCCAGGGCAGAGTCATTAACGAATCTCCTCCTGAGGAGGTTCTCTGAGAGCTTCCTTGCTGCGGTCAACCTGGGTCCGGAGTCGATTTAAAGACTTCCAGGTCAGCCATAGCAACTCATATCTAGCTGAGAGATTTTCAGCAGTTGGAACGAATTGGTTAGGTAAAGATGTACTACCTCGCCACAGCTTTAGTCTTTCCGTGGACCGCTTAGCTTAACGTTAAAATTAATCACATAGGAGAACAACCAACTTAGTCCTACTTACGGAGGTCATCTCTTGTCTAAATCATCGTCATCATACTAGACACGGCAACTTATTCTTTATTTCTAAATTGACTTGCGTTTGGCCGCAACTTGCCTTATGTGAAGCAATGATGTGGCTTAGAGTGGACCACGTTTGCCTAGAAGAAATCGATTCCCTCGAACATTAAAGACTGATCTGCCACTGCTGGATATAGGCTTCCCCCAAACGTCGCAATGTCGACAGGTCATGTGCTTTTCGCATCCAGAGCATTCCCGCGCCCAAAGTACTTCCGTGGCCTTCAGCAGGTCATCGGTCCACCTTGTAAGGGAGGAAGCCTTCCAATGCATGCTATCATCATCATCATTTCAGCCGAAAGACGTCCACTGCCGGACATAGGCCTCCCCCAAGTGTCGCCACATTGACCGGTCCCGTGCGACTTACATCCAGCGGATCCCCGCAACCTTCACCAGGTTATCGGTCCACCTAGTAGGAGGCCTTCCAACGCAACGTGTTTCGGTTCGCGGTCGCCTCTCCAGAACTGGCCCCATCGGCCATCCGTTCTGCGAGCAATGTGCCCTGCCCACTACCACTTACGTTTGGTAATTCTTCGGGCTACGTCGGTATTTTTGATTCTCTTGCGGATGTCTTCATTTCTGATTCGATCACGCAAGGAAACTCCGAGCATAGCCCTCTCCATGGCCCTTTATGCATGCTATACCGACCCAAAATTACTTAGTAGAATAGCAGGAAGATTTAAAAGTCTGCACAGCATATAATACCGTAGTTAAAAATAAAATGGTCACTTAATAATTTAATAAAAACATGTACCGTTTTTGTTATAAGGATATAAAGGAATGAGCTTGTCTCAACTGAGTGATAAGGAATTTTAATTTGTTGTCATTTGCCTTTTGAAGATTGTTCGTGTAACTTGCGTACTTAAGCTTGTATGGAAGTTTTTTTATCTGTGGTTTGAGATGAGGAATGTGTGGGTTATTGTAATGTTGATATTTGTGTGGTCTGACAAGAATTATGTACAAACTTTAGAACCCTCACCCAATATCTGTAGTACAAAGGTGTTAATGCCTCCCCCCTCCCCCTCTAAACGCGCCCACTTCCCGCAATCCGCGGCCAGTATTTCATCAGCTTTCGTTCTAGGCGACCTTCCCAATCGTGGGCACGATGTAGATACACTGCCGGACGTATTTAGGGTAACACTAAAGTATTGGAACCAGGCTTTACTAGTACTTTACTAGTTTAGGCTTGGATGCACGATGCACTATCGCTCTCCTATTATTTATTTATGTTCCTGTTATGGCGACTACTTCTTACATTTTTAAATGCAAATATTCGGACGGGATTCGAATCCAGGACCACGATACTCAGAAGCCGCGTTTGATTTTCGTCATTTCGTCAATTTTGCGCTTTTATTACATCATGACCTTGCACCTCTATAAAGAATTTACACCGTCCTGCGATCATGAAGATTATAAAATTCGTGCGTGGCCTTTATACTGGCCCGACTTGTAACCAAATATAGTCTTGCATTCCGACCGTCAATATCATTTCTTTTTGTACTAAGTACTATATTATTGAGACATTGCATTTATTATGAAGTTCACCTTTAACTGGGTTTGACTTTAAAAGAAAGTTGTATTATCAATCTGCTTGCTTCTTTGAGGACGTCTAGTGACCTTATTTCTGTATCAGAATGCAGGTAAACGAATCTTCGACTTCTGAATTCCTAGGTAATTTTAAGTTTATATGCTGAAATAAGTCAGCGAAATTTGTGAAACCTTTTAATTCATAAGACCATCATGTAATTCATGTACCATACCCATTGATATATAAAAAACCTAAGATGCACAGTCTCGGACAAAACTAACACTCTAAAATGGTCACGGTCTACAGACTGTAGGCAGTCAAAAATGGCGATGCCATGTCTACATCCGCGACTAACAAAACGACTGCTCAGCCTAAGTAGAAATAACCTCAGAATAACAATAGGGACAATAACGGGCCATTGTCCCCTAAACAAACATAGAAAGAAAGAAAGAAAGAAAAATATTTATTTGACGTCAGTTATTAAAGCACACACACAATAAAAATAAAGATACAAAATAAGGAGGAAAACAAGTGCTGTGTGCCTCACGGCTGCGCCAAAAAGGTCCATTTCAGCATTCATGCCAGACAGGTGATGGTGACGCTGTCTGACGCTGGTCTTCCAATCTCACTCAACACACATCTCTTCAACATAGGCGCCACGGACAGCCCACTCTGCAGGGGCTGCTTTGACGCCGAAGAATCAGCTGCCCACGTCATCCTGGAATGCGAGGCAGTGGCTACCCAACGCAAACAAATCCTCGGAACGGTGAGGTCACTCCGCGAAGCCTGTGAAGCTCCCAGGAAACTTCTGTGCTTCTGGGCGGAGCTAGGCTGGCTAACTTAGCCAGGACACCTACGCACAACGGACCGAATAAGAGTCTAACCACCGAATACTGAAACGTCACTCAAAATGTAAGTAGCACTTATATTTAACAGATACTCAAAAGTGACGTTTGGCCATACGAAATTTAAAGTTTAGGAGCTGCTCAAATGTTAAGCAGTCCTTAAATTTTGAGTGACTTTTCAGTATTCGGGGGTAAGTGCGGAAAATGAAGTCCCTACTCTACTGTACTCTACTAATTGTGCCTGTATTTTATGCGGACGATTTTGAGACGCCGAGTGTGTATCTTGGGTTTTTTATATATCATGCGACGAGCCGAATGGCGCAGCGGTACTGAGGCTGCCTTACGTTCTTTGGGTCCCGGGTTCGAATCCCGGTAGGAGCAAATGTTTGTGTGATGAGCATGGAAATTTGTTTCCGAGTCATGGTTGTTTATATGTATAATAAGTATGTATTTACAAACAAAAAGTATCTATGTAGTATATCAACTATCTGGTGTCCACGACACAAGCCTCGTTGCTTAGTGTGGCACTAGATGGCGCTGTGTGTAATGTCCAGCGATATTTATTATTATTAATGACCATACAATATTTCATGCGTATAAAGAATCTTGAATCTTAGTAGCGCTAATAGGAACCATAAGGATTGTTAAACGGGCATCCATTTTAATAACGTACACTGTTTAATACAGACCATAGGCCAATATAGGCCTAATATTGTTCAAAGTGTTGCCTGCACTAGTCTCCATGTTACATTCGAAGTCGGCGCAACACGTTTTTTTCTTCCGTTCTCCTCTGTCAACCGTCACGCTATCATTTACTTCTTTATCTTTCATATCATTCCTCACACAATCCATCCATCGTTGCCTTGGTCTTCCTCCCAAATCGTTCTCCCTCTCAACTTTTCTGTAACTGGTGCAACTTTTAAACTCCCTTCAATATAATCGTTTCTTACCTTATCCATTCTTGTCACATTACACATCCAATAGAAAAGCTTAGTAAAACTTTAGTGGAATCACGTCAAAAAGCGTAGAATAATTAAAGGTTTGCTGAAAACTAAAGAAAGTGAGGTTCCGTTCATAGCTTCAATGTCTTTCTTTTGAATCCGTAGTCATTCTAAGAAGACTCTCTACGTCGTCTGTAAGAACCCGTGTTCTTACAGACGAGCAGCACGTTGCCAACTGACGAGCAGCATGTAGCCGCCGGCTCGTCGACGTCAGCCGTCGACACACATTTACGCGGCATGCCACAACTGCAAACGTCGCGACCCGTCGCCGCGCCGGCTGCATCCGCCTACACCACAACTGCAAGCGTCGACGGCAGCCGTCGACAGGTGACAACGGCTGCAGTTTATCTGCAGTTGGCAACGTGCCGCTCCTCTGTAAGAACCCTACGTCGTAAATTGCTACTTTGTCATCAGGAATTTCTCAGTAGCAACTCGGGGAATGGCTTTATGCCCGGTGGATAGCAATAAACACGCCCCTATAATAGCTGTACTACACTGCTTACCTCTTTGGGTAATACATGCGTGATGTTATGTTAACTAAAAATGTCCTTGAAGGTCATTCATTACAATGCCTGATCAACATCCGGCATACCAGTGGCATTAAACTCTATAAGTAATGTGTTTACAAAAGAAACTGTCAACAAAAAATGCAAGTTAATTTATTCACTATCAATCGTGTCTTTGACATTTAAGCTAACAAAAACATGATTGACATAGGCGCCATTTTTAGGGTTCCGTACCTCAAAAGGAACCCGTCCGTCCGTTTGTCTGTCCGTCTGTCGCCAACAATTTTCTCAGGAACGGGTGGACCTAGCAAGTTGAAATTTATACCATATACTGAAGTCTATATAGTCCCTATTATGTGTATAAAAATCAACAAACAAACTTTTTTTTAATTTTTCGGACTTTTCCCTTTACTCGTACTGTAAGACTTTGCTTTTAACCAAAATTGACAATTCTAGGTCAACCGGAAGTACCCTACAGGTTTTGGGTCGAAAACCTATATGGTAGTTCCCGTTGACCTAGAATCACGAATGTTTGCAAAAAGCAAGGTCTTACGGCACATGTAAAGGGAAAAATCTGACAACCGTAAATATGTATGTATGTATGTGTAACAAAATAAAAGCGATTTTACTATTACAAACTTATTATTTGCGGTTGGTGCAACAGCCGTTTCTATGGATCGATCAGCAAAGTTAAGTTTGTCCTTTAAAAAGTTGGTACGGAACCCTCGGTGCGCGAGTCCGGATCGCTCTTGGCCGGTTTTTTTTTGTCTATCATTTGATGCTGTGATACTGAAATAGATAATTTAGTTTGTGGATGTTTGGGAAAGCTATCAAACTTGCAGACAGGGTGTGTAGTCGTCATCTTCTACTCGCTAAACACGAAATCCGCAGTTTCGGCCGAAGATACGGTCGTGTCCTACTCCGTATCACTTACGGAAATAAGATTAGTTAGAGCGGCCAACCCGCCATACTTTTCGCGAGAATTTTGACAAACGCTCGTGCGTGATTATGCCGTTGTTACACATATATCTTTGAATTTGTTGAACTAATAGGTATCTTGTGCACTATATCTAGGCTTCTATCAAAGTAAAAAATAAAAATTAGTAGAAACAAATTCAGTATAACCCTCCAAAAATTGCTGCTGTGCACAAATTTTTACCTCAACTTTGGCCGTTCATAATGTACTCATAAATTGTATAAAAGTAAAGAAAGCATCCCGATAGAAGCCTTGCAAACGTAGTGGAGATTCTAATTGGTACATATTTATTTCACAAACTTGTAAGACTTATTCAAAAACACGTATTTCCTGGAACAAGTTTTATAAATTTTCGGACACTATTTTTCGTTCAATGTCCTCGCGTTAGGCGGTATGAGGTGCGCGGGAGACGAGTAGTTCGGGGTCGGGGCTAGGTAAGACAGGGGAGTTGAAAGAATATCGCCGCGATGGCTCTGGATGAAACAACAAGCTTTTCGACCATGCTCGCGTTGACGATAGGCGGGCCGGGAAGGGCCCTCATAAGGGCCCGAACTAAAAATGAATGACAACACGATTGGTCATCTGTCCTTACTCCCGATGTGTTTTCAAAACTCATGAATTCGAAAATATTAAGGAGTAGGGTTCATTTCAAAGTGTAAGCTACTTGCAGACGGGCCCCGTATCTTCATTGACGGACTTAGATAGTAGACCCCCAGACTGCATACCTCATAGCTCCTCCGACATGCGACACGTGTGGTCAGCCCACTTCACTTCAAACGTAGCAGCCGTGTGACCCACAAATCCATAAAACATTTAAAAAGAACAATTCTTGACATTGATGATAGGCACACCGCCAATCAGAAACGTCACCTTGTCCTTGCCTGCCAGTATTTCCCTCTAAAAAGATCCGTTACCAATTACTCACTGCCGAATTTTCCATAAACAAATTCAAATCACATTCCATTACATAATACATTGTCCCGGTCACCCGATTTCGTTCGATTCGTGTTGAGAATGACAATGAATGAATGATTTAACAAATGAACTAAAGTGTATCACTTTCGATCTTGGCCAATGCTGCGGGCACGTTGTGAAATAAGACGTTTCGTGAAACGTCCGGATGCGTTTGTTTTGTATGCAAATTGTTGGGTATTTGAATATTTGGTGTTGACTGGTTTTTACTGTGTGTAACGTACGGATAATTTTGTTCTTAGTAAATTAACGTACTCTTCGCAGTGATAGCGTAGCGGTGTGACCGTCGGATTGCGAAGTCACAGGTCTCGAGTTCAAACCCAGGCCACGCACCTCTGATATTTAATGTGCGTACTGTATTAATTATCACATTATGTGAAGGAAAACATCGTAATGAAACCAAACCGCAACCTGGGCATCCGTTTCTAAACCTTTAGCATGATGTTTTGTTATTTTCCTAATTTTTTTCAATACACAGAATCTTCACGAAGCCATCAAATAAGCATTCTGCGCATCAAACTAAGTAACTACGCAAAAAAACTTGCTGGGAAATGACTTTTTTTTTGATGAAAAATCACGTTTTTCTGTAGGACTCAATTTAACGCACTTAAAAAAATGTGCTGATGGGTGGATTGAAGAGTACGAGGGTCTTGAAGCCGTTTAAAGTAAAAATCTCACGTTAAAAACATGCATATAAAAAATAAAACTCGTGAAAATGTTGGAACTTTGACCCCCAATATCTCCATAACTAGAAGGTTCCCAGGTATGGCCTAGAACAAACAAAATTATTAAACGACAGGGAGAACAAGTACCTTTCGGCTTCTTTAAGAGTCTTTATTAAATCCATATTTTACATTAAGACTATCCACGGTGTGCTTTGTGCAATCTATCAATCAACAGCCTTGACTGGTCGTACTTGATTGTCTATTCACATACCGCATGCAAATATTGTGTACTGACGCACTTCACAACTATTTTATGTAGATAGTCGTTAAGAAGAGAATACATTTAACTTAGATACAGAACTGATAGAAAGTACTACACATAGCAATCTAATCTTTTTATCACGCTTTTATTGGCTTCACTAACTATGTATAAACATCTTAGAAGTTTTTGACCCACTTCCCGGTTTTCGATTGAGCTGAAATTTTGAATACAATTTTGTTGACACGTAGTTTGTTATTTGTATAATAAGATACGACATTTTAAAGAACAGCTCATGAATCATCATTATCTTGCCCTCATCCCAATCAATTTGGGGTCGGCGCAGCATGTCTTCTTCTTCCATACTTCTCTATTACTCATCATCTCATTAGACACCTCCTTTCTTGACAGAACGGCTCATGAATTAGTGAAAAACATTATGAGAAGGTAGTGGGGCTGACGCAGCTTTCCCCTGGGCTGACAAAAATATATTGAAGTCTATATTTAAACTTAACATTCCAACACTAGTGATATAATAAGCAGTTGTCGCCATAACTACCTGACGACTTGCGGACCTGCCTCAACGGAATCGATGCTTTGCTCTTGACATACTCTCATTTTACCAACTGTGTTATAATTACATATTAAGTGTTATTGTGGTATTGTTATTTTTTTACAGACCTGTTTGTGTCAAAGACACAATCTATGGTTTTGGTCCTTGTTGAATGATACCTTTTCTTCTTCACTCGACATACTCGTTCGTACAACTACAATACAATAATATAATAGGCGAGACGACAAAAAAAAACTAATTAGTCCGTCAGTTAGATTTTCAAATAATATTTGACCCGTGTTTTTTCTTTTGTTACGTAAAACAAAATTGACGAAGATATGATGCTTTTTAAATTCTCAATACGTCACGCCTAGGTATAATTTTTAGCTAGTTCTGACGTCACGAGCCCCCACTCCCGAGTTTTGATGCGTTTTATCCTTTGTCAATATTCATTGATTTACAAAAACAAAAAATACGTGTCCATTAATTTCCAATACTCTAACTGATGGACTAAATAGATTTGCAATTTTTTGATACTGTCGTCATGCCTATTGTAACAGTGCAATTGTACATATGTACATCAATGTTCATAATATTTATAATAAGTATTTATTTAGAAAACAAAAGTATCTAAGTAGTAATCAACCATGTCTCGCGTTGCTTAGTGTGGCAATAGATGGCCGTATGTGTAATGTCCAGCGATATTTAAAAAAAAAATTAACCAATCATGAATCGAAGTCCCTTTCGGTCCACAGGTTCCTCTGCTCTTGACACAGTATCACAGCCTGCCGTGCTAATCTATACCAATATTACTAGTATAATAAAGGCAAAGAGTTTGTTTGTACGCCATTACCTTACCTTTGTAACTACCAGTAGGATTTGAAAAATGCTCTTTAGAGAATTATTGAATCGCCCTACGCTGATTCAATGTTTTCTGTGGCGGTAATGGCGGCAAGTCATCGCGTCACATGATCAGCTGCTGTGGTGCTTATCCCGTAGCAAAATGTCGAGTTTGAGTGGAAAGAAAGAAAATTGAGTTTATCCCATGATCTGTCCACGAAGTATACACAATAGTTAAACAATGGCGTCACGACCAAATTGGTCATTCGACAAATCATGATTTATTTGGCATTAAAACACCTACAAATTATAAATTAAATAAACAAACAAAACTAAAAATGCCAAAAGGGCCTCAGCTTAGCATAATGCCAGATGGCAACACAAGGGGTACCACCTGACGCTGATATAGTGGCATGTTTCGAAAATTGAGTTGGTTTTATTCCCTTGCTGTGAAAAGTGGAGTATTCTCCTCAGGGATAAAGGTTTCATCGCCTTGAGCGAGCTTAAGTCCCTCACTGCTCTCAGGATTCTGGAACTTAACAGAGTTCCCTCGCTGCGCCCGGGAGCCCTAGAATTCCTTGCTGCGTTCAGGATTCAAAATAGCGCCCATGACATAAGATACTGCTTTACCTCGTTGCATAATCTACTATTTTGCGTTTGATACCCCAATTGTTGGGGTAGGGTGCTACCCTTAGAAGCCAAGCAAAACGCAAAACGGTGAATGAAACCGGAGAGCAGAGCTAGTGATAAGTATTGACGTGATATCTCAAAGATGTAGCTGTCAACTGTGAGCAGGTGAAGTTGCTCGTGCGTGAATGCTGCGCGTGAGTTGTTTTGTGCGTTTGTGTCTGAGGGATTGAACGCTGGGTTGAACATGTTTGTGTGTCTCTTTGGTTACTTAATACTGGGTTTTGCCCACGGCTTCGCCACATGCTTAATTTATACACAAGACCAAAGGTCCAGAGGCTGCGTTTCCGACCATTAAGACCTGTCTTTACCAACTTAAACCTAAATAAAGCTAGACTTATAAATTAATCTATTTGTAGTATCCACTCTACAGTTGAAAGCTCCGATTTATTGATAGCTAACTCGAAAATAATTGCTCTTGTGCCTAGGGTTACCATTTCGTGATCTAGAAACCCATTTCCTAAAACATGACAAAAAGCCAATGGACAATGTCTTTTCAGTGTGCATTTATATTTTATTTTTAGGAAAGTCCTTGTCTTGATAGGATTAACATAATCAGCTGCTGCTAAGACAGGCCTTCTGTCTATGAAAGAGAATGAATCCACCACGGTGGCCCAGTGCGGGTTTATAGATGTCACATGTCTTAAAAATTTAAGTTCTAGGTCGTGTCGGTTTCCTCACGATGTTTTCCTTCACCGTTTTGAGAGTACTGGTGCTGAAATAAATTTCACAAAGTTATTCGCCTGTCTGGGAATCAACCCACGACCTACCAATGGTCATGTAGTTATCAATGCCACCACTGCTCTGTCTTAAGGTGGAAGCGACAATTCTCTCCCTTAATAACACGGCCGGACGGGAGGCAATAAATCCTACATTTCAAAACAAATATCTGTCTATCCGTCCAATGGTAACCCTACTTGCGCCAGCGTCGATTGTGGAAGTACGCGGCAAGATCACAATAGAACCTACCAGTTTAACTGGGGCGTGGAGCGAAGTCTATGTTACCGTGTTTGGAAGTTTTGTGGTCAGCAGAGCTTTAAGAGGTGTCGAGTGTCAATGTTAGTTGTAATCAAAATCATATATTCTTGATAGTAAGTAACCTTTCATACAGACCCGCTCAAGTTCCACGTGGATTAACAAGAAAAAAAAATAGAGATTTCGTTACTATGATAATGTAAATAACTTGTAAAAAGACAAATAAAGGAAAGAATAAGTAACACTTACTCGATGTAACAAAAATACCACATGTATTAGAATGCTTTGATAAGCAGACATGAAGGCATTCAACTAATTGACACGTTAAAAATTATATTGCACAATTACTAGCAAAAAAAACCAATGACATTGTCCAAAAAAAAAACCTAACTATCGTAATTACTGCATATTTATTTTAATTAGTACTTTTAAACTTGTCTTTCACAGTTCGCGAACACATTTATTATTCTTTAGAAAGACTAGTGAGTTTTTGGCCTTGACTTAGTAAGTTGTTGAAGTGGCCTATTTTTGCGAGTGACGGTGGCATTGGTTTGAATGTTTTTAGGGTGTAGCTAGGTGCGTTATGTTGATGACGCATTTAATAGGTTATGGAGGATAGCCGTTAGCTGAAATTCTATTTAAGAATCTGTAAAGAGAAGGTTTTGCTTACGTCTGCCTTTTAAAATATTATGAACTTAACCTTTTATTTTAAGAACGTTACCAAAACTAACGTTGATGAAAGATGCAATTATTTTCAAAATACAAAGTATTTTTAGTTTTCAGAAATCGGTGACTTAATTATGTTGGTTTGGTAACTTCAAATTTTTGACAACGATCTCAAAAAAAAACGACGAAAAATGTCATGAGGGTAGTTTTGAACATCAATGTGGAATTGTGGATGGCAATAAGAGTATAGGAAGACCAAAAAAACGATGGATGGACTGTGTGAAAGATGATATGGATGGAAAGGGGATGACTACTGAGTTGACGATAGAGGCGTATGGAAAAAGAAGACATTCTGCACGGTGCACCTACAACTGGAACCCTCCTGATCAGAAGGTCTAAGTAAGAAAGAAAAAATATTTATTCATCGCTGGGACATGACGTGACGTGCAATTTAAAAAAAAAAAAAAAAAACAATAAACATAACTATATACGTATTACAGTCACGAGCAATATTTTAATCAACATACAACTTAGCACTGGCCTGCAAATTGCAAAAAACTTAAAAAAATTTGAATTTCGCGGGCTACCCTGACGCTTTCACCTTAAGTCCAGAATCATGATGATTAAAAGTAGTAGAAAAAAACAACACACTGTACTAGGGCGTGTATCTCTATAAATAATTCAAGAATTTCTCGCTACAGATACAACATTAATTACACATAACAGTTATAATTTATTGACAAATGATGCAGGCGGGGCTCAAGGAAATGGTCAGCCACCGGCTTACCTAGACGTTTAGCTAGAGCTAAGCAATTAGCCGTAATTGTTGGTAGCTTTGTTGTGTGGTTCAGGAACTTGGGGTAAATGGGTTTTTAATAAAGCAGCTTATGGGGACTACAGGAGCTAAACGCGAGTTTTATAATGCAAAAAAGCATATGATTCACTGCAATAAACAAAACCTGAAAAATATATGATATTGTTCAGGATATATGCTAGTATGATAGTGTTTTGAAAACATAATACAACTAATTTTACTCGATAAAAAGAAATCACGAACTTAAATTCTTTTAACGAGTAAAAACCATACTCAAATACATGCGATCATTCTGATTTTTTGGGAAATAATTCTACAAGCAACATATTTGTTTTATTTTTTTAGTCCAATCAATAGATTTTTTGTAAATCGCAAAAAACCATTCATTTCGCACTATTCGGCCCGCAGTGACTGACGTAACAACCACTGTGTAGTGCAAACTGATTAGAACTTTATTCTAACAGTATTTCAAACGAAGTTTGAACCACCACAATTAGAGTTGCTAATTTAGCTCCTGTAGTCGCCTTAATGCAGTTTTCTTAGAGTTTTTTACCCGACTGCGCCAGAAGGAGAGTTATGTTTTTTTAGCATACGTTTTTAAGATTTTTTAGAACTGCCTCTTTTGGTCTATTGTGAGCTAAGGCCTTGGGTTCGATACCCGGGTCGGGCAAACTGTTATTAAGTTTATCTATCAGGAATTTCTCAGTAGCAACCAAGGAGTCTGGATTTGTGCCCAAATGATAGCAATAGGCTCGCCTCTTATTACATGGGAAGTTAAACATAACTGGCTAAATGGGAGTGTACTATTAGGTACACTTCTGCCCAATTCCTCGGGATTAAAAGCGTGGCATTATGTTATGTTATTTTTCTATTTATAAGCTCTCTTTTAATATTGCCACGAGCTACAAGAATACTCGTGAAGGTTCTTTTAGAGCACCCAAGTTCTCAATAAGAGGCGAGACGACAAAAAAAATTTAATTAGTCCGTCACTTAGATTATCAAAAAATATTTGACCCGTGTTTTTTCTTTTGTTACGTAAACCAAAATTGACGAAGATGCGACGCTTTTAAAAGTCTCAATACGTCACGCCGTGGTATAATTTTTAGCTAGTTCTGACGTCACGACCCACTCCCGAGTTTTGATGCGTTTTATCTTTGTCAATATTCATTGATTTACAAAAACAAAAAATACGTGTCCGTTAATTTCCAATACTCTAACTGACGGACTAAATAGATTTGCAATTTTTTGATACTGTCGTCATGCCTATTACTGTTAGCCTATGTCATCCCACTGCTGGGCAAAGGCCTCTCCCCATGACTTCCAAATTCTTCGATCCAGGGCCAATGTGGAGCACATTTGCCCTGGATTTGTCTGTCAACTGGTCGTTGGTTTTGTCTAGCTCGTCCCACCATCTCCTGCGAGGTCTACCGCGTCGCCTTCTGGCTGTGTCAGGGCTCCATATCCACTTTATAATTATTTTTATTAATATTTCTGCAGCCATATAAAGCTTTGCTAGCATTAACACATCGTATTGCATCAAGCTATCGTTTAATATTGATTAATGACCACCTTATTGGTATAGTTTGTCGTTTCTTTAGATTTTTATCTACAATAAAAGCTTATTTAAAAACATATGTTTTAATTGAGCATTTGTGACGTGATAATCTGCATTGATTTTCTTTTCTTTTATCTGAGTGTGGTTGCCTACGTTCTAGGGTCCCGAGTTCGAAGCCCGGTAGGTCAAATGTTTGTGTGATGAGCATGGACATTTGTTTCCGAGCCATGGATGTTTTATATTTATAATAAGTATGTATTTACAACAAAGAAAGTATCTATGTAGTATATCATCTGGTGTCCACGACACAAGCCTCGTTTCTTAGTGTGGCACTAGATAGGCGGTGTGTGTAATGTCCAGCGATATTTATAAGTGGGAAGCCGCACGGTAGTCTGCGAAATTCGAATTTTCTTACGTTTTTTGTAATTACCAGGTCAGTGTCAGGTTGTGTGTTGAACAAAATATGATTCGCGACCGTAACACGAAAAAATATAATCATTAAAATCATCAATAAAACCTATAAGAGCAGTTTCAATGAGAGAAAGAGACACGCGAAAACATGTTTCAATGTGAAGATGGAGCAGGAATACTTTAGTGACAGCTTGATCTCGTGAATCAGAATTATTTCCATATTTATGTGTGCAATGTATTTAACTCTGAGTGGGTCTACACAATACCGTTTATTTACAATAAAATATGACATAAAAAAAAACAATAAAACCAAAAACACCATTGAATGAGGTTTTCATAAAATAGTCATTGAATTCTGTGAATGCGTGTTACGGTCGCGAATCATATTTTGTTCAACACAACGTACATAATTTCATAATATATTTCTTTCAGTAAAAAGCTGTTATTTTAAAATTCTACACAGTCACTTTACGATAAATTCACATTAGCCTGTTATCAGCAACACCGTTCATAATATCCAAAGGTCGATAAAAAAGCCTGATATTTTAAAACAATAAAGATAAAACATCGTGCACCCTGTATAAAGGATCATTACTTTGCACCGCATACCGGTAAAGGTCAACCGGTATTACAGCGTTTATCGATGGAACTGTAGCATGCTGTATTATGTTGCTGGTAATGTTTGAATGTGTGACGTTTCCGAAAATGTCTATTTTTTTTTTATTATGTCAGATAGTGTATGCTAGGCTGTGAAGAAGCTGGATGTTGAGGTGGATGAGTGGTGTGACAGGAATATATAAAATAAGAAATGAGTATATCAGAGGAACACTGTTTTAAGCTTTCACGGTTCATAACTATACTTGAAATGTCACTTGCAACAGCGTCGAAATATCGGGAGCTCAAAAACAATAAATAATCACGGAAGATATCCCGTAAGTGACATTTTAAGTATATCAGAGGAAGTTTTAAAAATGCGCCTGTTACAGACAAGTTGAAAGGGAATCGACTGTCTTGGTATGGACATGTGATGAGGAGGGACGAATCGCATGTGACTAAAAGAGTGATGAATATAAATGTTGACGGATGGAGAGGGAGAGGAAGACCAAGGACACGATGGATGGATTGTGTGAGAAGTGATATGGAAGATAAGGGAGTAAATGATAGCGTGACGGTTGACAGAGGAGAATGGAAGAAAAAACGTGTTGCGCCGACCCCGAGTAACATGGGACTAGAGCAGGAAGGTGATGATGATGTCAGATAGTGTATTTTTTGTATTGAGTTGAATATCATTTTTTTTTTTCAAAAGGAGGTTTTTGTCTAAGACTTATTGCATAGCCACTTGTTTCATTTATTATCTATATCATCATAACATTGCGCTTGTATTTCTCCTAAGGGTTAGGCAGGGGCGTACCCATTTCGCCAGTTAAATTCAAGATCAAGGCGGGCTTTTTGCCATCAAGTAGTAGTTGCGTAGGTACACCGCGGATATTTTTGTGTTATTAAACGCCTATGGATCTCATGCTGTAATCATAAACGAGAGAGTCAGACTGTGTTAAAACGCGGGCGCTAAAGCGGCGCGCCCCATCTAGTTTTTCATTTGAATAATTTTCAGTGCGCTCATGCACCAGAGTTGCCACTCAGATCCAGCCTGTCCCCTCTCCCAGCGACGCCCTAAGCCGAGGCCCGTACCCCGCAGGGGGTGCCCTTAGCGTGTAGTCGCTTAGTTTGTAAGTTTTAGCCCTGGCTGGAGGCCTTACACTTAAGGCACCCACAAGTTAGTCCGGTTAAGCAGGGGACAACCTCTCTAGGTTGAACTCGAGATGCCATTCAAAAAAGTACTAGACTTGTGGCACGGGAGATGTGAGGGCGCGGCGGGGTCGGTGGTAGTGTGCCCGTGCCGCGTCTTTAACGCCATTGTCCTTTATTTTTTGGATGCAGCCGCGAGAAGCAAGTATACGTGTGAGATAGCAGCGCTGGCCAGAGAGTAGCGGTGGCCCAGTGGTGGCGGCCCCGACATACGAGCAGTAATTCGTGTGTTTGAACCCAGGCAAGCGCATTACTTTGTGTAATTTATTTCATGACCACTGCTCTCAAAACGGTGAAGGAAAACATCGTGAGGAAACTGGCATGTCCTAGAAGCAAACATTCGAAGACATGTAACATCTACCAACCCGCACTGGGCCCGCGTGGTGGATTGTAGCCCATTCGCTCTCATAGAGAGGAGGCCGTGCGTCTCAGCAGTACATTAACCCTTGATCTGTCCACGAAGTAGACACAATAGTTAAACAATGGTGTCTCGAACAAATTGGTCATGATTTATCGGCTGATAATGCTATGCCGCGACGACGCGTTCCAGGCCTACTGAGAAGTTCATTACATTGTTAAGCACGATAACTGAATCATACTAACAATATTCTACTAGGCGTTTCGCTGGGTTGAGAATCGTAATTGTTAAGAGAAAATGCGGGTGGTCTTTTCTTGATACAAACGTTTTCTTTCTGGTTTATGACTTTAAAGCAATGTTTTTTTACAGTAAAATAAATATCAATCTCTTCTAGGTCCCAATGTTTTCCTTTTTGATGATGCGTAATCTTTATAAGCACTAGAACCTTTGCAAAATGCTCAAAATTGCCTATTTAGACCGCTGTCAACAGAGGTCTGTGCAAATTTTACAACTATTAATGAAAAAAGAAATCAAAAATAAACTGAACAAAGAATATATACTGTGTCCCACACAGTATATATTCTTTGTTCAGTTTATGAAATATCTTTTAAATTGGTCGATTATTGGAGAAGAAAATAGTGGAGAGCCAAACCTCGAATTATGACTTTTTACTTGTCGGATCTGTAGTTGTCCTTATCGCACCAATGTCGTAATCGCGCTCGTAAAAAGACAGCCATAGTTTCTTCAAATACCTAATTTTCAAAAGTTTCTCCGCCCGTATTTCTTCTTTAACCCGACGCTGTTTTTCATCGTTACATTTTGTACCGTGCCAAGGTCGGCTGTGCATGTATGACCAGCCTTTGATACTTTTAATTAAATGTTACTTGTTTGTGACGATTAATTAAGATACCACAGCAAAACGTCTGGTTGGTAGTCTTTCTTTCTGTATGTTTTGCAACAAAGTCTGTAGTTTCATTACGCCTACAAAAATGTTATAGGTACTTAAACTAGTTACTAGAGATAACTATTTGATATCTTTGTGGTAGAACTAACTACTGCATAAGTGGTTTTTTCTAGACTTATCTTGAACCAGTCTGGTCACAGTGTTACGTCTAGATTTGCGGTAACTGACGGACTA
Source organism: Xestia rhomboidea (assembly GCA_963853795.1). NCBI lineage: Eukaryota > Metazoa > Arthropoda > Insecta > Lepidoptera > Noctuidae > Xestia > Xestia rhomboidea. Next base: position 3,973,769 of record OY970783.1, read on the forward strand.
AATAGATTTGCAGTTTTTCGGTACTGTTGTCATGTCATGCATTTTCACACTCCTATTCACAAGCATCGTTGCTTAGTGTGGCACTAGATGGCGCTGTGTGTAATGTCGTGCGACATTTATTTATTTATTTATTCTGCGTATGTTGGTCTCCCTCTCATTGAGAGGAGGCCGGGTCCCAGCAGTGGGAACATTATAGGCTGATGATGATGAATGTTGGTCTTGTTCAATCAGTATTACTAGACTACCCGTCCGTTGCTGGACTTAAGCTTCTTCAATTGCAAGCCATCTCAGCTCGATTCTTGGCATCATCAGGCTACCCTCCGAAGATCGTCGGTCCACCAAGCCTGCAGCTAACGTAATCAACATTTACTTATTAATAAATTCCGTGATAGTTAGTATTTCTGCTGCCAAGCAGCATAATTTTGTTCTGATTTGAAATAGTATGATATATGGGTGAATAATCGATTATATATGGATGCTGATATAATTACAGGCATACGCGAAATTGCAATTTCACCTTTACCGTTGAGAAAGCGTCGACAAACTCATTTGCGATAAATGTCCGCTTTAAGGCATGAAGAACAGGGAAACAATTAAAATCCTGTGGATCATCCAACCAGACGAGTATTGCGTCTGGTGAACTACAGCTCCACAAATATTGCCAGGTCAGTACCTGTATGTTAATCACACGGATAACTCTTGTTGTATGGTGTGTAGTGTGTAGTGGTTAATTGTTGTTTTTATGTAGCGGTATGAGATATCCCCACTTGTGCATAGAAATAAGTCACTAGTTTCCATAATGTGGGTGCATGCAAAACATATCTAAAGATGCTAATCAAAGGTCTTATCAAGGTTGTAGGAAGACACCAAATAAAACTAGGAAGCTTGTCGTCAAATCTTTTTAATTCATCCGCCTCCACTCCTCCTTACCAAGCCTTCACAAACGTAGGAGTAAGCACTCCGTGGACTTGTTGCACTGCAGTAGCGTAATTCAATATTGGCTGACCAATCACGTGGCCCACGGCTGGGACAGCCACATCATATCTGTAGACATTCGGTAGACCAATTTGAGCCGTCGAGAAATAAGGCTGAGCGATCAACGCAGGCTTCTCGTTCAAATTCACAGCGCCTTTAAAAGCAGGAGATAGCGTAGCTTCGGCTTTTTCCTCTGTCTTCTCAGCTACAGCGGGCTCAGCTACTTGAACTGGCTCAGCCGCCTGAACAGGTTCAGCAGCTTTCACTGCAGCTTCTTTGTTCTCTTCTTTGATCTCAGTTTTGATTTCTTGACCACTGATCAACGTTTGGGTGGAGTAGCTTGAAGGAGCAAGGTAGGGTGAGTATACTACTGGAGGGATTGGTGCAACGATAGGTGAAATAGGACCCACAGCAGCTACGTAAGGAATGACAGCACCGTTGACGGCAGATTTAGCGATCAAATTAGCGTTGTTGGCTACAGCACCATCGATTTGAGCTTCAGCGGTCTTCAAAGCATCAACTGCCTGCCATTTCTTATCTTCAGCTGACCAGAAAGCTTCTAAGTTCTGTTCGTTGCCTACTGTTGAGTCTGTAATGACTTTTTCGTTGATGTTCTCAGTTGCTTGTTCGGCTAGTTCTCTGGCTTTGTCAGCGGCGGCTTGTAGTTGGTCCTGGGCTTGTACTTGAGCGTCGATGGCTGCCGCTTGGATGTCTCCGGGTGAGATGGTGGGGATGGCAGCCGGGACAGCCACAGTTCTGATGACTGGTACTATAGCTGGGGCGTAGAGGCCGGAGGGAGCCGCGGCCGCGACGGCGAGGAAGGCGGATACAATCTGGAAGAGAGAGATTGTGTTTGAGTATGGCTTGAAGTTCTGGCTGCACAGTGATGTGGCAGGAGGGCCTTTTAAGAATAGATCATTACGCCTTGCAATTCCCGAAGAGTAAGACAGAAGTGAAGTATCTAAAAGTAAATCTTAAGTGAGAGAATGTCATGCTCAGTCAAATGTCTCGCTGATGGTGGCGGGTGTGTCGGGTCATTAAGTTCCCTTCGATATGGTTGAGTTGAATGGCGCCGGTACATGCGTCATGTTCGTGAACGGGCGCTGTCAGTTGGGACTGGTCATCTCTTAGCTGCCTCGGTTCATTTTAATTACTTTATTTTTAAATTGTTGATCTAATCTTTTACTTTGGACGCTCTTAATGTGCACGTCTTTCTATAAGATTGTTCTCACATATATGTTTAATCACAAAATTAATTATGTAACCAAGATTTTGTAACAACATTTTGATTTAAAAGAGTGTCCATGGAGTTTCTTGCCCGTTCTTCTTCATAGAGATCTACGCTAGGGAATGGGCAACTACAGTACTTTCTCGAGTTATTATGCCTTGTGACTGGGACTGTAGCTTTGTTTTTTTTTTGTATTTTTGACATTCAAAATTGCCGTCATGGTCTAATTGAAATAAATGCTTTGAGTTTAGAGTTTAAAACCACCGCATTTTTCCAGTTATTTTAAAGTCCAATGTAATATCGTGGTGAAAAGATTGGTCAATCAGAAAAGGTTGATAGAATAGAATATTCTTTATGATGTACACATTGTACTCTATATAAGTAACATTCATAAAAGAAAAGATTTCACACGACACAATGCGGTCTTATTGATAGTGGGGTTTAATGATCGACTCAGATAGAATCCTTTTTGATTGCATGTCAGGTTAGCATTTTATAATTAGACCGTACTTTCATGGTTACAGAAACAAGACAGAGCACTACTAGAATGGAGAACACAAGAGATTTTAAGTGTTAAAATCTACAATGAAAAATCAAAATCAATTTAAAAGATAAAATAACCCATTTGTGGTTAAGTTTAACACTTGTATCTATAGTCAAGTTAAAATAATAGGCTCACATTTAAGGTAAAAGCTCGCGAATACTTCCATAAGAAGTTAGCAGACTTGTCCCACAATTAAGTTGTTGGTCCTCTTCATCTGTTTTTTTTTTGTATTTATCTCTCCTCACTTTGTGTAATTCGTTGTATGTATGTATATGTGTATTTATTATTATATTGTATTCTTTAAAACTGTCTGTACTATTGCACCAACTGTTTAATCTCTGCATCACCCTAAGGTAGACTGGTAGAAAATGCCCAAGGCATTAAGTCCACCTTTGTACATTACATGAATGAAATTTTAATTTTAAAAAAAAATATAATTACTTGAGCAACCATTTTTATGCAATAGACAAGAATTTGAACTAAGAATTCTGACTTTCGACAGTTCTAACTTCAAGCAATATAAAATACAGAATAAAAATCGTATCTGAAATAATTACTTTCACTCAAGTAATCACTTGGCTTGTTTATGGTACGGGTGTTAATGTCAGGTAGTTAACCTTTTTGATGATGATGCCATCTAACCGATTTCGGCAACAGCGACTGCATTCGATGGCTTTCTAAGGTAGTTATCGAGCTAGCTCGCCGTCCGTCCGTCTCATGACGACATGCCGTGTCGACGGCGCGTTCGTGTTCCACGCGCGCCTCATAGAGAGTCAGCAAAAGGAAGGGGTCCGCAAGGGCCGATGCCTGCCGGGGCTGCGGGACTGATCGAAAGAGATACCGTGGCTCCGGAACACAAAGGGCGATGAAAGAACATGGATGGGTTTTAGTCAGTAAAAGTCTGACACTCCCTCCTGCTCCGCCCAGAGCGGAAGGACTCACTTGATGATTTCCCATCCGAAAAAAAAGGTAGTTATCGAGAGTTATGGTGTGTTGCTCTTTCATGTGCTCTAAAGTGGCTAGCATATCCAACTTTGGCCGAAAAACTCCGAGCACAAAACAGACATGTCAGAACACCATTGACTAAATTGTAAGGTATAGCTGAAGGTGGCCTAGCTTTAAGCCTCCCACGCACAGGCGCGTTTTTGTGTTTCTGCATCCTGCGATATTGCGATATGAGTTTTTAGTATAAAGTATTAGGACGCAGAAACGCGAAAACGCAGAAACGCGCCTGTGTGGCGGAGGCTAGGTCATCACGCTTTAAGTCTAGCTGCGACATTGACCTTTATAATATTTAATTGAATTAGGTGTAAAGCAGTTTGTCGCAATGCGCATTTACCTAATGTTCTAAAGGTAATCTAGTTTAGATTAGTGAAGGTATCTGGTTTAATGTGTTTTTAATTTCGGAGTTTCCTAGTTCGGTCTCGCCTACAATTTATGGTGCATAATACAGGGTGTAAACAACCTCATCACGAAGCCGTCAACCATGCATTCTGTACATCAAACTAAGTAACTTTACGCTAAAATTATTGCTGGGAAACTACTTTTTTCGGGGTGAAAAATCAAGTTTTGTCGTAGAATTCAATGTAACGCACTCAAAACATTGTGCTAATGGATGGATTGAATAGTACGGGGGTCATGGAGGTGTTAAAAGTAAAAAAAATACAATAAAAACTTGCATTAAAAAAAAAAACTTGTCGAAAAGTTGGAACTTTGACCCCCAATATCTCCGTAACTAGAAGGCTCCGAGGTATGGTGTAGGACAAAAATCTGATCGCTATGACGCGTGACGGGGAGAATAAGTGACTTTCGGCTTCGTTAGGAGGTTTTTTATACCCTTAATACAGAACTAGCTGATGCCCGCGGCTTCGCCCGCCCGCAAATTATATACTAAAACCTTCCTCTTGAATCGCTCTATCTATTAAAAAACCCGCATCAAAATCCGTTGCGTAGTTTTAAAGATTTAAGCATACATAGGGATATAGGGACAGAGAAAGCGACTTTGTTTTATACTATGTGCCTAGTGATGTCTGGACTGACTGCCTTCTTCTTGTTAGTACGTTATACCATAGTGAATCTTTTTTCAGTCGGTTAAAGTCCAAAATCGGTCCAGCCGTTTCGGAGATTAGCCGGAACAGACGGACAAAAATATAAAAAAAAAAAAAAAATTTTGTTTTATATACCGTAAGTATATACTTTCATATGCATTCAGTAACAAGCTGTTATTTTGAAATTACAAACATACACTTCAATTTTATTTATTTGTATAGATTAAGGGACTACTCACGCTTATTCAGCTCTATTCAGCTTATGCCCATAGAAAACAACGATTTTGTATGAGACGCGGACGCGTCGCGCGCGCTGAACGGATGCGTACGCGTCTCATACAAAATCGTTGTTTCCTATGGCCATAAGCTGAATAAAGCTGAATGAGTGTGAGTAGGCCCTAAGTCGCCGATTTATCGGACATAATGTAAAGAAAAAAAGAAAAAAAAATATTTGACGTTTGTCATTAAACACACGCACACACAATAATATAAAAAAAAGATTCAAAATAAGGAGGAAAACATAGTATAGTTTTTAATTCATGTTTTCGCTACTGTATTTATAATTAATGTTTCCATCACTTGAAGGTGAACTCATTATTTATCGCATATTTAAAAACTTGTAGCGAATAAATTTGTATTGATTAGTATGTTATAAATATCGAGTAGGTTGTCATATTGATCTTGTAAGTTGAACTATGATGTAAATTGTATATGTTTTGTCGTAAGATAGAACTAAAAACAAACGTTTGTAGCAGTAATATGTGTTCCAAACATCGTGTACATAGAAGTCAGTTTTGACTAAATAAGCGATGAAATTCTGAAAGAGCAGTAATTTTATCGTAGAAAGACCAATTATTTTGACGGCACAATTGGCGCAGTGGCTATGCGATTACTGCTGCGCTGCTTGCGATCCTATAAGGGTTCAGTTTTTTTCTTTTGATGTACGGAACCCTAAAAACAAGAAATAACATCTTTCGTGCATCCTCTCACAGAACAGAAACAAGAAAAAGTCATATTTCGTTCATCCTCTCAAAGTAAGTTCCACTAGAAAAAATCTAAACTACGGGGAAAAAAAAATATCCCAGATTTTCCAAAAAAAAATAAAAAACTAATAGTTCGAGGGACTAAATAAGTCTTTAACCCGAGGTAAACACTGTGCTTTTCGTTACGAATACAAGGAAAGTAAAAATAAAAACATGACTCAACTCGAAAAAAAAATGAAGATCGGATTGCCGCTTTCCCGCCTATTTTGTTTTTTTTTTCTATGGCCGACCAGCTATTCAGCCATTACCTATTTTTCATTTTCATCATCAAAAAAATGGTAAATATTTGCCCAAATCAATGTTATTTTAAAGAAATTGTTGAAACTTAATTATTATAAAGTTATTAAAAAATATATCTATTCTTTAATTAATACTTAACTTTGTTATTTCAATTTTACATCGTGACTGTATAGAAAGTTGGAACATGGTTCAATAGAAAAATGAACAATTTTTTTTTTATAATTTGACAGTTGTCAGTTGAAAACGATTCTCCCTAGGGCTGAAAAGTATACTTTCAACCCGCTCCTCAGGCAACTTCAGACCTACTTTCAGAGTATGAGTAATGAAAAGTCACTTTTCACTTTCAAATTAACTGAATTGACCAGCGGGCCTAAAATGGCCGCTTTAGTAAAATCATAATATGGATCACGTTAAAAAAAATCTTGAAATGGAATTTATGGTCATAACCATAAGGTCCATTTTAAGAATTTTAAATTATTAACGTGATTCTATTTATGGTTACTAACTTTGTTAACTACCTATATTCTTGCAAATAAATGTATCATTAATTAATTTATTCATTCACTAACCTTGGCTATTTATACGGCCACTATAAAGGGTGTAACAAGACCCTTAACGAAGCCGAAAGTCACTTGTTCTCCTCGTCATTGCGATATTTTTTTTGTTCTACACCACACCTGGGACACAACTTTCTAGTTACGGAGATATTGGGGATCAAAGTTCTAACATTTTCAGAAGTTTTTTTTTTTTTAAATACATGTTTTTAATGTAAGAGTTTTACTTTAAACACCTCCATGACCCCGTACTGTTCAATCCGTCCATTAGCACAATGTTTTGAGTGCGTTACATTGAGTTTTACCGTAGAACGTGATTTTTCACCCCACAACCCATCCAAGCAATAATTTATGCGTAAAGTAAGTTAGTTTGATGTACAGAATTCTTGGTTACGGCTTCGTGAATAGTCCGATTACACCCTGATTAGAGCAGGCGGGATATTAGCGTTTAAAACAAATAAAACGATCAAAAAAGCTATTCGAGAGTTATTAATGTGCTCAAGGAATGACGGTTCCCTCGATTTATACTTTTTTGTCCTACGTAATTATTGCGATGGCTACTGAATTCTTTCACCTTGTAAAGGAAAAGGAGAAATATTCGGAGTTCATGGCCAATCTTCAGTAATTAGAGAGGACACCAAAAATATAAGAATTGCGAAAATCAGCTTAGTTTTTCACTCTTTGAAATGACACTTACGGGATATCTTCCGTGATTATTGTTTATTTATCGTGATTTATTGTTTTTTTATGAACCGTGAAAGCTTAAAACAGTCTTTGAAATGATTTGCTCCACAAAACGAGATAACTAAATGCCAATCCGAAATATAATCAAACTTTAACTAATGAGACACAAAATCATCAATTAATTAAGTGGTGGAAATTTCGTTAAAAAATATTGACATAACTGATCTTGCAAAAAAAAATGTAGCTACTACTCAATAAAATAAACAAAGCACCGATTATCACTTAAAATCACTTGACACACACAACCAAAAAAATATTATTCAGTAAAAAAAACTTGAAAACAAGTAAAAACACTGACCAGAACTCTCATCTTGACCCTGGAAGCTGCTGATGGCTACTGATGGCCACTGCTACCTTCCGTTGCTATTTATACAACCACTATATAGATCAGACGGGATACTCCGATGGTTACCGTGGCAAATAAAATAAAAAAATATCAACTAAAGTATATTTTTGTAATAAAACACTTGGGTTCCGTAGTTGTTTCTTCAATCATTATTTTGGTAGAATCGATTTGCTGAATTGAGGAGCTCGTGGCTAAATAATAATAGACGCTCGGGTCGATCTTCAGGTTAAGCTGCGCTTGCCTGGGTTGGTCCGTGGATGGCTGACCACCCATTTTATACCGAGTTTCTTTTGTACCTCGGCAAGCACGTTAAGCCGTTGGTCCCGGCTGTCATTTATAGATCTTTGTCAGGCGTTACAGGTAGTCAGTAGCCCAAAAGTCTGACAACCAGTCTTACCTACGGAGATCGTTTTACCCAGTACTAACTGGGTTGTGGAGGTAAGATAAGCAGTCGCTTTATGTAAGATTCTGGAAACTATAGAAAGTGCGTATACACGTAGAACGCTGGCTGTCAGAAATTGTCACCGCTTATAGTTAGAGAGCGCCGCCAGGTTTTTTGCATTGCAGCATCGCCGTTTCGTGTTCCCCCATTAATAACGTGGCTAATTATATATTTATACAGAATGTAAATCACCTCATCACGAAGCCGTCAACCAAGCATCATACATACATCAAACTAATAACTTTACGCAAACATTATTGCTGGGAAACGATTTTTTTTTTGGGGGTCAAATCATGTTTTGTGGTAGAACTCAAAGTAACGCACTCAAAACATTGTGCTGATGGATGGATTGAATAGTTCGGGGGTTGTGGAGGTGTTTAAAGTAAAAATCTTACATTAAAAACTTGTATTTAAAAAAAAAGTTGCCAAAAAGATGGAACTTTGACCCCCAATATCTCCGTAACTAGAAGGTTCCCAGGTATGGTGTAGAACAAAAAAATATCGCAATGACGAGGAGAACAAGTGCCTTTCGGCTTCGTTAAGAGGTGTTTTACACCCTTTATAACATCTGGGAGTCTTATCGAATTAAGTTTAGTGTCGTGGGCTCTCTAACTGTTATCGGCGCCGACCTGCCAGCGCTGACAACCAGCGATCTACGTGTATACGTCCCTAGACTGAAAAGGCTAGACTGAGACAGATAGACTTGTTTTGAACTGGAAACTGGTTGTTGGATTATGATGATAATTTATGCATTTTCTAGTTACGATTTTTCTAAAGGGCATGACTTGGTGTCTATAATTTGCCATTGGAAGCTTATGTCAGTGCCAGCATTCAGCTCAGCATCTTTGACTGCTATATTGGTGTAATCGTCGCAAGCGACTTCAGCGGTTCAGTTCACGGGTCGGGCAAAGTGTTTGGGTTTTTTCATCAGGAAATAAGCTTGCCCCCTATTACATGGGGCTTGTACATAATTGGCTAAATGTAAATATTCTATTAAGTACACTCTGCCTAACCCTTCTGAGATTACAATACAACCGTGATGTTACCGTTTGTGTTATGTTATCTTTTACTGGGTTTTGTCAAATCGGGATACCGATACAACCTACCACATTCCCAAAAAAAAAACTTTCGAATAGTCAAGAACCATTATACTGATATCAGACTTTAAATTTACTTTGTTTGCGATATAAATTCATTGCTTTCGCGCAAACCTATACTGACATTCTGGGCATCTGATCAGGCGAGTTCTTCTTACCCGACTACGACGAAGCCAAAACGAAGGACTATGATTTTAGCAGTCCATGTATGTATATTCGTGTGTATTTACGTATGTTTTTCCGCAGTGCCTATACTATTAATCCAATTTTGATTAATAAGGTGTCAATCGATTCGTTATTATGGCCCAAGTAACATAGGCTACATTTTAACCGACTTCAACAGTAGGAGGTGTCGAGCGTGATTTCTCAGTGGTCGGGTTTTTTAGTATACCACACAAATTCTTGTTCTAGAACGATTTTGAATGGGTTTGCTTAAACCTCTTTTCCCAAAATCCTACGACATTTAAAAGGTTTTCCTCTACCAATTTTGGTCTCCACGGTACCCCGATCCGGACGGTTGGACGAGGGCGCAAAGAATGCAGGAAGCTTCGATTGACAGGCGGGCGCCATCTTGTATTTTGAGTTAATAATTTTTGTGTACTCGTTGCGTCATTACCATTAAGATTTTGTACGTGTTCTGTTTTTGGGCTTTGTTTGAAATTCTTGTTGGTTTTTAAAGTTGATTGGGTAGCACTTTTGTTACTAATACATAAAAAGTTAATAGTAAAGTGTGATCAGATTTTTCGGTCCAGAATTATTGCTCTTGTCTGATTTTTTTTTAAATAGTCATGTCGCGGAGAACTTTAATATCGCCATTTAGACATTTTGATGTTAGTTCTTCATTTGTGGCCTGAATGGCGCTGTAGTTTTTTTTGTATAATGTTGCTATAGTGCTTCCACGCGCGTCTCAAAGAGAGTCAGCAAAAGGAAGGGGTCCGCAAGAGCCGATGCCTGCCGGGGCTGCGGGACTGTTCGAAAGAGATACCGTGGCCCCGGTACACAAAGGGCGATGAAGGAACATGGATTGGTTTTAGTCAGTAAAAGTCTGACCCTCCCCCCTCCTGCTCCGCCCAGAGCGGGAGGAGTCATTTGATGATATCACATCCGGAAAAAAAAGAAAAAAAAATGAGTTTAGACATCTCTGTGAACTGTAAGAAAATCATTGTCAATCTATACAAGCCCATGACTGGACAAAGTCTCTCTGATCGTCATTTCACTCGATCTTTGGCTAATTTCACGCAGCTGCAAAAGTACACTCCGTGAAGATTGACGCGCCTTCTTTTTCTTCTTAGTCAAAACACTCTTGTCAGAGTGGTCCTGGTTGCGCAGACGAGGTACACGGAGCGATGTTCGGTGGATCGTTGACTTCCCCGAGGATTGCTATTTCAGCGATGTGCTTCCATTTCTGCCGGTTGGAGACGTTGCGAGTACACTGGTCTATGGTGGACTCAGTAGCCTTCTTGATCAGGTCAGTTCAGTCAGATTGACGCGCCACCTAGTCTGAAATAGGATGTTTATTGTGCGAATCGCCAGTCTATGGAATTCACGAGTCTACCACTTTAAGAATTCTTATAGGTTTTCCTGTAATCTACAAGCAAAGAACTATATTTTGTATTTTTCTGAAAATGTAAGGTACTGAGCCTTAAATGTTTCGGAGATCAGGGAGGGGCATGGTCAATTTTCGTCTTCTTTCATGAATAAAATCAAAACTATTTATTTTACAATAATGACAAAAATATATAACGAGCCCTTTCATTTGATATAATAATATGACAGTAATGTTTGCAAAACTTTTTTTTTTAATTTCCTAATTAGTCCCCCGAAAATGACCCTTATTTAAAAAAAAAATTGTTTACTTTGCACACCTGTGTTTGGGTCATACCATCCGTCCATCCGTATACACCATCCTACCAAACACCTGATTTGGTCCAGTAGAATCGGAGCAAATTGGCTGTAACAGACGGACGGACAGACAGAGGCACGAGTGATCCTAAAAGAGTTTCGTTTTTTTTTCATATTTTGTTTGGAACCCTAAAAACAGTTTTAAATAAAATAAACGCAGATTCCAAGGAATCCTGTAGGCGTATTCAAATTTAGTCCTATTTAAATTAAAACCTTTCATTACTTAGTAGTCTTTGCTCCAATTATAGACCCACGCAAGCAACCGGTTCTGCACTGCCATTGGCCCGAACTAGGTGTTCTTTTTTTGAAAAAACTGTGACAAAAAGTTGCTGATTTTATTTTTTAAATGGAATCTGATCAAGCGGTGATGAATGCGCTGGCCTTTAGCTCACTGGAGCAAGTTAATTTTATATAAAAAAAACTTTTCTTGTGCTGTATGTGCCTTATGGAAATCCCCGAATGCAAAGTCAGAGTCTAGTTTTTTACCCGACTACGGCGAAGCCAAAAGGAAGGGCTATAATTTTTAGCAGTATGTATGTATTTTTGTATTTACGTATGTTCCTCCGTAAACGCCTAAACTTCCGATTTTGATGAATAAGGTGTCAATCGATTCGTTATTATGGCCCGGGTTACATAGGCTACATTTTAACCAACTTCAACAATAGGAGGAGTCGATTTTACATTGTAAACCCCGAATTAGAATTAGAATCAGACTCTCATGTTAAAATCCACGACGCGGGCCTATTGCGGTGTAATTGTTTTTAATAACTTCGGTCATCAGTTGGACTTTTATCTCTAGGTCATCATCAGATGATGAGAGGCTAGGCAAATGTCTTGCCTTTTCCCAACTATGATGGGTTCGGCTTCCAGTCTAACCGGATGCAGCTGAATACCAGTATTTTACATGGAGCAACTGCCTATCTGACCTCCACAACCCAGTTAGTACTGGGTAATACGATACCCCTTGGTAAGACTGGTTGTCAGACTTTCGGGCCACTGACTACCTGTAACGACTGTCAAAGATCTACAAATGGCAGCCGGGACCAACGGCTTAACGTGCTTTCCGAGGCACGGAGGAGACTAGGTATGGAATAGGTGGTCACCCATCCAAAGATCAAGCTAGGCAAGCGCGGCTGTTAATATCTTAGTCTGTTAGTATACCTAACTATAGGAATCCCAGCTGATACTTTTTAATTATGTACTTTAATAAAAAAATTACATTCCACCATATCAATAAAAATTAAACCATTAATATTATCTTCACATAAACTGTCATATTTTTGTCCACAGACAGACGGACAGACAGACACGTAGCTTTGTCTTCTTTATTTAAATTCTTTGTACGCAACTCATTGCTCGCTTTATCTGGTTCGAGTTGGTAAATGTCAACGGTGCAAGATTGTAGGGTTCAGTGGGTGAATAGGTGAACCTTGTATATTCTTACAAAGTAAGTAGCTATCTGTTGGTATTAATATTCTGTTGCTTTCAGTTTTTCGAATGATAAATGGAAGCCTTTTACGGCTAGCTTTTTTTTGGGGTGAAATATCAAGTTTTGACTCCTACCGTAAGGTCAATGTAACGCACTCGAAACACTGTGATGGATATATAATAAACTTGTAAAAAAGTTGGAACGTTGACACCTATTTAAAAAAAAAAACATGCTAACATGCGTCTTTGAAGACTGCCGATAGAAGTGAAAACTAAGTAACTTGTGAATTGTATCGTCGAGCTATTAGATTATTATTTTTGAATTATTTTTGGTTTGTAAAGAAATGATTTCTTGTTTTTGTTTTCTCACCGTTTTAACCTTCCCTGGACTACGACAAACATTTCAAAACCAAAATCAGCTAAATCGGCCCAGCCGTTCTCGAGTTTTAGCGAGCACAAACGAACGATGACGCGAGTTCCATGATTTTTGTTCACCCAAAAGTGCTCAACGCGCCCAAAGAAGTTTTCTCTTCAAAAATATCTCCGTAACTAGAAGAAGCCCAGTAGGGCTATTACGTATCTCTGTTGACAGCTCGAAATGATAGTAACTGGGCTCAGTGTCCATTAATTAACGGTCAAAAGGTTAGTTTCGTATTATGTATGACCCTGTTAGTCACCGTAAAGTGATATCCTCTCGATGTGATACGTAATACCAATATTATGACATTCACGGTTGTAATCAAAGTTCGGTGTACAACTGAAGCTAGACAGTCCCTGGATATCAGAAAGATACGTAATAGCCCTGCAGGTATGGTTTAGACCAAAAAATGGTCTCAACAACGGGAAGAAAGAGTACCTGTCGGCTTCGTTAACGGTATTTGTAAAACCCATTATAGAGCACTTCTGGGTGTCACAGTTTACAAATAAATAAAATTGATAATAAATGCCCATTCATATCGTATCTGTCATGTGGTGGACACGCTGTCTGGCTAGGTTTTGCTTTATACATACAGGTTGTCTTTATACAACAGACTCATCACGAAGCCGTCAACCAAGCATTCTGTACATCAAACTATGTAACTTTACGCAAAAAATATTGCTGGGAACGACTTTTTTTTTTGGGGTGAAATATCATGTTTTGTGGTAGAACTCAATGTAACGCACTCAAAACATTGTGCTGATGGATGGATTAAATTGATATAATTGATATATAGATTGGAATAGTACGAGGGTCGTGAAGGTGTTTAAAGTAAAAATCTAGAAGGTTCCCAGACCGTATGGTGTAGAACAAAAAAAATATCACAATGACGGGGAGAACAAGTGCCTTTCGGCTTCGTTAAGAGTCTTATTACACCCTTTATTCAGTTAACGTAGAGTTCCTTGACTTCCTTGTGAGAAGCGATGCCTTTTTATACCGCCAAGAAACTGTTCGCTGCGTTCTGGTACGAAGAATGCTCGCGACTCGGAGGTGAAGTTTGGAAATCTCATGTGCCCATCGGAGATTTTTGAACTTTATCTCTCCGAGTTGCAGTCGCAAATACAACGACTTCGGCGCACAAGGTGGGTATTGTAGATTTAGTTAGTAGAAATTGCTTTAAAAGGCAGCTTACCTACGTTAGAAAACATCACGAAACGGAACAGGCTGCATAGAGATAATCTGACACGTCTAACAAAATTATCCTGAGATTGTTAGAAAGCTCTTTTCTTACTCGTTCGTCGCTGCTTTAGACTTATGCGGAACCCCAACTTCAAATCCGTTTCCTGCTTGACCAACTTTTTATACGATTGCTATAAATTGAAAAAATAAGTGCTATAAAGAGTAAATAACACCGTTCCGTGGGACAAGCGATCTTTTGGCTGGGTTTGGGCACAGCTAGGTATTTAACCTTTCTTAAGTGACAGATAGCAAGTAGTTATATAGGTGCATTATATCAGGTGCAAGGCCTTCCGGGCTCAGGGACCCATGAGTAATATGAAACAAATAAAGTTTTTTTACACTTGTTCGTTGGTATCTGGGCATCAGTCTGCGGGCCTTCAGTGTTTCGGAGTATGTTCAGACGTGTAGACGCTGAGCCTTGACAGCCACAAGTTTAGGAGGCTCTTTCTCTGAGCATACAAGGTTTTAAAAGCTGATGTTTTTAAGTAGATTCACTACGTTAGGTCGTTTCGCCGAAAATTTGCGGGCCTTCAGTGTTTCGGAGTATGTTCAGAGTGAGCTTGACTGCCAAAAGTTTAGGAGGCTCTTTCTCTGAGCATACAAGGTTTTGAAAGCTGATATTTAAAGTAGATTCACTACGTTAGGTCGTGTCGCTGAAAAAACCCTTTTTTCTTTTCTGTCCCGATAACTTAATCTATATTACTAATATTATAAAGAGGAAAGATTTGTATTTTTGTGTGTGTGTATGTTTGTAATGAATAAACTCAAAAACTTCTTTCACCATTAGAAAGCCACGTCTTTCTGAGTAACATAGGCTATATTTTATCCCCGTACTCCCACGGGAACGGGAACTACGCGGGTGAAATGTGATAATATTTAGATATCGAGACCCATCGCGTCTAGTGGAAGTGCTTCTCCGGTATATTAAATATACTTGGGACTGCTGATCGAAAGCAAAGTACATTAAGAGTTTGTTTGCTCTTAATAAAACGGTTTCATGAGTTTCATGTTACTCAAGTTCATATTTAATTATTTTTATTGAAGCGTCTTTAATTAATTTAAACTTGTTATTCGATGCTTGCATTTCAAAGCCCCTTTAAGTAAAAAAAAACAGCGAGAGGCCTAGGCTATATCTCGCAAAAAAAGGTCTTTGCTGGGCTAAGGTGCATGTATTATAGGGGATTTCCCTCGGGTCTTTAGTACAAAGAGTGAGGGAATTCAGTACACATTAGCCTGCATCTTATGCACGAAATATCACACCAATATATTTTTGTTACGGCTTCACGCAAAAACTATTGAACGGATTCGTATGAAATTTAGCACACAGATAGTTTATAACCTGGATTAACACTTTTAATCCCAGTAGTATGTACCCGTGGGACAATTATCGAACTCCATGTGGGCGAAACCGCGAGCAAAGCTAGTTCGATATAATTTTCGTGGTATGGAAACTTCATGAGCATTATTGATCTAACGTTTCGTGTACTGAACCCTTAAACTCTTGTTAGTCTAAGTGTGTTTTTCTGATTATGCAAATACTCCAATCTCAGTTCTACTTAGAAAAAAATAACGAATACCAAAGGTGTATTTAAGTCGTAAATATAAATTGTACAAGCTTAATATTGCTCTCAAAATCAGTAATTAAGTTAAGTATGTGAGTCTACCTTCCGCAATGTTTTGAATATTTTTGTAATGCGTGGTTCTTGCTGCGTGGGTAAGTTTTTTATCCGACTGAGGATAATGTGTTTATCAGCCTATATGTATAAATAAAGGGTGTAAAACACCTTTTAACGAAGCCGAAAGGCACTTGTTCTCCCCGTCATTGCGGTATTTTTTTTGTTCTACACCATACCTGGGAACCTTCTAGTTACGGAGATATTGGGGGTCAAAGTTCCAACTTTATGACAACTTTTGTTTTTAATCTAAGACTTTTACTGTAAACACCACCACGACCCCTGTACTATTCAATCCTTCCTTCAGCACAATGTTTCGAGTGCGTTACATTGAGTTCTACCACAAAACATGATAATTGAAATAATTTTTTTTAGTCAATGACCACCAGAAATTGAACTGTTAAGCTCTTTCATCCGAGTCGAGGGAGACCCGGTCGACGGAGGCCGGGCTCCTACTTCTGAATGGTTTATAAAAAAATAACCACGAAGGGTATGGCGGGGTCTATTCGCTCGCTTTGCTCGCTCATTCGACCCCATACCCATACCCTTACTAACCTAACCTAACCTAATCCATTCGTGTCGGGGTGCCCCAAGTCGGCCTAGGCAAAACTAGTTTGTCATCAACCACCTCATTAAAATTTGGTGCTCAATTTACTAAATTTGGTGATCAATTTTAGATGGATATTTTAGGTGATAGATGTTAGTGGTCACAAAGTTGTTTTTGGTGGTCATTATTTTGCCGCTCGGAGCAATTTTTAGGTTAAGCCGCGCTTGCCTAGGTTGGTGTGTGGATGGGTGACCACCCATTACATACCGAGTTTCCTCCGTGCCTCGGAAATCACGTTAAGCCGTTGGTCCCGGCTGTCATTCGTTCTCAGGATCTTTGGCAGTCGTTATCAGTGGCCCGGAAGTCTGACAACCAGTCTTACCAAGGGATATCGTTTTACCCAGTATTAACTGGGTTGTGGACAGATGAGGTATAAGTATAATAATAAATATCGCTGGACATTAACACACAGCGCCATCTAGTGCCACACTAAGCACCGAGGCTTGTGTCGTGGACACCAGATAGTTGATATACTACATATATACTTTTTGTTTGTAAATACATACTTATTATACATATAAACATCCATGACTCGGAAACAAATGTCCATGCTCATCACACAAACATTTGCTCCAACCGGGATTCGAACCCGGGACCCTAAGAACGTAAGGCAGCCTCACTACCGCTGCGCTATTCGGGTCGTCAAAAGTATAATAATGTATGTTTGTTCTTTTGTGGCAATCTAGTGACCAAAGGCATGTTTTGATGATTCTCACCTACGTCAATCGATTTGTCTTAATCTAGTTTATGGCTCACATGATAAATCAATAGGCTCGCCCCCTATTACAAGGGACTTAAACATAACTGGCGAAATGTGGGTGTACTATTAGGTACACCTCTGTCTAACCCTTCAGGGTTTACAGGCGCGATGTTATTTTATGTAAGGGAAAATTTCCTAGAAATCCTAATAGCATTTCCTTTATCAAATTCATTCGTGTGGTAAAATGTATCAGAATGAATGAATGACATTTATGATATTTAAAAAGTCCCGCAAGATATCTGGGGGCACGGTAGTGGCCCCGCCAAGACGAGTCAAGCGAAGCAAGGGCACTACCTACCTTTTCTCGAAGCGCTTCGACGGTTTTTTTAACCTTTATGACTTGGGTTTGTATTGTATCAGATAAACAAAATTCTCGGGATATTTTGCCGATAGCGGACTTATTAAGCATATTAAGTTTTAATTGAATAGCTCTTATACTTTAGATTTTATTGAGATCTAAAAAACCCTGATTTCGTCACTGATGATCATCAAAATACATTGGTACTGAAATTTGGTATGTAAGCTATTATTAGTACACGAACAACAAAAAATCATAAAACTTTATAAAATAAAATAAAAATCACAAGCAACTTACAATGTTTCGTTACTAAGAACTTGTATAACAGAAAAGTGAATAAAATTTTCACCTTACGCCCGTGTTTTTATTACACTACTTATGTGAATGTACCGAAATGGCTACATATTTTGACTATAAGGTGTAGACCTTGTAGAGTTAGGTCGTGTAGAGTTAAAAGCTTGGCTCTACATGAGATCTGATGACTTTTTGACAGTGCGAGTAATATGGTTTCGTCTTGGCAACATTTTACATGAAAATGTTTTTGGCGGGATTGAACTTTCATGCAAGTGCTTAAAACGCAGGTCCTTCAACGAAAGATCACAGAAACAATATAAATTATATTATAATAATGTCCCAGTTTACATTTCACTTGTAAAGCGGAAGACATATTTAATAAAGAACACAAGAAGACGTTCAATAAAACCTGTTCGTCACTGACGTTCACTTTCATAATGACCTTGAACTGACGATGCGCGGGCGATGACCTTTAAACGATTTTTTGTATTATTACAAGCTTTATTATATTATTTTTTATGTTGTAGTCGTAAATGAATGACTCATCATTGTAATGATTACTTGGAGTGGTCTAGTAGATGATGAGACGAGGTTTAATTAAAAAGATCATCAGTGACGCTATCTTTCTGGTGACCTTGAGTTTACAATGGGCGGGCTTTGACCTTCAAGCAAACTTTAACATTTTAAAGTGACTTTACAATAGTTTTCTCTAGAACTGACATAGAACAACCATTGAAACCAGGGCCATCCTAAAACAATGACCTTGAACTTGAGAGTAAGTAAGGGTTCTTACAGACGAGCGGCACGTTGCCAACTGCAGATAAACAGCAGCCGTCGCCACCTGTCGACGGCTGCCGTCGACGCTTGCAGTTGTGGCATGCCGCGTAAATGTGTGTCGACGGCTGCTGTCGACATATGGCGACGGCTGCAGTTGGCAAAGTTCCGCTCGTCTGTAAGAACCCTAAGTGGGTTTATCCTTTCAAGGTGACCACAGTGTCTGAGTGACTAGTGGACGGGACGCGTCGTCGCCCTAATGTGTCCTAGCAGGTGAGCAAAAGTTCAAGGGCAATCTCAGCGAAAGTGGTGTTAATGCCTTACCGCCTTATTCATAAAAAGTTAGAGCCTCCTTGAAGTCTCATTGAAGGCCCGATGCTAAAAAACATGATTCATAAACGTCTGTTAACGCTAATCAGTCCATCAAGGCTCTGCTTAAGTTAGAGGACTGTTGACCCTCCTTTATCTCCCTGCTAAGTCACATACTGGCTACCGCAAATTTGAACAGCTGTATTTGACGAGAGCAAAAAACCATACCGTCTGTCCGTCTGTCTGTCTGTCTTTTTGTCTGTCCGTCTGTCTGTCTGAACGTCTGTCTGACGGTCTGCCTGACCGTCTGTCTGTCCGTCTGTCTGTCTGAACGTCTGTCTGACGGTCTGCCTGACCGTCTGTCTGACCGTGTGTCTGACCGTGTCTGTCCGTCTGTCTGACTGTGTTTGACCGTCTGTCTGACCGTCTGTCTGACCGTGTCTGTCCGTCTGTCCGCTTGATGATTGATGAATTTGCTGTCACTGCTGTCCATTTTTTTTTTATTCTCGATAGCGCCATTTTTTGTCTCTGATTTGTCAAGATGGCCAACATATCGCGTCCAATCCGTCTATCACCAGCTCATTAACTAGCAGACTGCTAGCAAGCGTTTATGAATCATACTTCTTGACAACCGTCAAACAAGCTTAATGAGTCTGCTAACTAACAGACCGATCAAGCCTCAATTAAGGTTTTTTTTATGAATAAGGCTGTTAGTGTATTTACAGAGTAGAAATGGAACTGTAAGGAGCAGGGTCTAACACATTTGCTGTCCGGCATGCCAATGACCCTCATATTTAGGAATTACTTATTCCCGCAGCTTGGACCTCGTGGAGTTTGTTAATGTCCTACGAGATCGCTCTACCGGGATTATCTATCATTAGCATCATTCTCCTGCCCTTATCCCAATTCATTTGAGGTCGGCGCATCATGTCTTCTTCTTCCATACTTCTCTATTACTCGTCATCTTATCAGACACCTTTCTAGCCATATCATCTTTACCGGGATTATCTATAATATAAAAATCTAGTATCACGGTGTTTTGTGGTCGCACTTTACTGACGTTTTTATGATTTTTTTTATGTATACTTGGTAGGTATGAGAATAGGTCATAACCCTTGATCTGTCCACGAAGTAGACACAACAGTTAAACAATAGTGTCTCGAACAAATTGGTCATTTGACCGATCATGATCTATAGTATATTTCTCACCATAATTTATATGACAGAACAACGTTTGCGGGGTCAGCTAGTTTTTATGTAAATTCCACGATTTGAAAGAAACGAAAATACTATAAATATTTTTTTCAGCCAGCTCTATTGTATTCACAAGTCATGAATACACCGGTTGTTTAATTGATTAGATATAAGACATGATCATCCCCACAAAACAAGTCAAAAACGATTTAGAGAGTCGTGACCTTATGAAAAGCAAATGACGTCGCATACTTTAAAATCATGACGTTTTTTACGTAGCAACCAAACGGTTCTTACTTTCCGTTGATCTTGAACTGTGAAGATGCGCGGGCGCCGACCTCTACGGACGATGATCTTGTGACGTAACAAGCACGTTGTGTTTAGATGTGTGCGTGTCTGATGAATCTTTATGACGTTTAGACTAGCTTGTGACTGCAACTTTGTTTGCGTGTATTTTGTCTACCCACTAATATTATAAAGAGGTAAAATTTGTTGGTTTGTTTGTATGTAGGGTTAATCTCCGGAACTAATGAGCCAAATCTAAAAAATCTTTCATTGGCAGAAAGCTACGTTATTCATGGATGCTATATGCTATAAATTATATTTATATCATGCATATTAGCCGAGCTATCACAATTTTTGAGACGAAGTCGCGGTTGAAGTGCTAGTATTTCATAAGTAAGATTCAGGCAGGTATACTTACAGTGAAAAATTGTAATCAGTTCTCTAAATCGGTACTTTTTGAACATCAATTACACAAAATATTACCTCAAAACGCCCGCCGTTCATCCCCCACCCACATTGCACCGGTTATCTTCAAGTCCCATGTAATAAGCTATTAATAGGATAGTCTTCTAGCGCTTTTAAGGCGTTTACGAGAGGGCGCCATTGGTAAACATTTGTGAAAGTATCTGCGAAAATTGCTTGGGAATAAGGTAGACGACAAAAAATCTAATTAGTCTGTCAGATAGATTTCCAAAAATATTGGTCACAATTTTTTTATTTTTTTCTCGTAAACAAAAAAATAAGACGATACAGTGCGTCGAAAACTCGTGTGACGTCTTACTTGAGTTAATTTTTTACCGGAAAGTGACGTCACGAGCCACTCATGATCTTTGACGCGTTTTATTTTCGTCACTTTTTATTAATTTGATAAAACAAAAAACACGTATCCAATATTTTTCGATAATCTAACTGACAGACTAAACGGAATCATATTTTTTTAGTCAGGAATCATCCATAAGGATGATTGCTGACGGCAATTAAGGTCCCGGCAATAGTGCCGGGACATTGTCAAGACTTCGGGGTGACACTGAGAAATTCTTGACCAGTATAATATTCAGGAGTGCTGCCTGCGACCTTCATTGGCGTGAAATTATTATAAAACATATTACTTCCCTTAATTTCGAGGGTTTTTTTTATTTTGTGCGCGGAATCCTTATCATTTATCCAAAATAAACCCAAGTTAGACATTATAACATCAGCTATCTGCCCGTAAAAGTCCCGTCAAAATCGGTCAAGCCGTTTCGGAGATTAGCCGGAACTAACAGACAGACACACAAAAATGTGTTGTGTTATAAGTGCTGTGTGTATTCAGTAAAAAGCTATTATTATAGCAATTTTATTTACTTGTATAGATTTATTGAAGATGAAAAGTGGCCTGAAATGTCCTCTTTCTGTTACCAGGCTACGTGGGAGGTGCCTGTGGTTTAGGCTTGCATGAGTTACAAACAGACAAAGCTAATTTGTATGAATATGAAGTTGTATGGAATGTGTGTGTGTGTGTAGTGTGATGCGCAATCGCATAAGTCTTATGACGTTTGTGATAGATGATCCTGACTTACGGTATGTTGGATGGATGTTGTAATATTTACTTGCGTGAAAGATAAATAGCTATTGTGCAACCTATGTTTATTTTATTATGTTCGGAAAACTTATAGCTAGGCAAACAAGCAATGTGGCCAATTAAAAGTTTAGTTTTTTTTGTTCGAATTTCGACCTAGAGCTCTGTAGGGCTATTACGTATCTCTGTTGACAACTCGAAATGATAGTAACTGGGCTCATTGTCCATCAATTAACGGTCAAAAGGTTAGTTTCGTATTATGAATGACCCTGTTAGTCACAGTAAAGTGATATCCACTCAGTGTGAGACGTATTACCAATATTATGACTTTCACGGTTGTCATCAAAGTTCGGTGTACAACCGAAGCTTAATAGTCACTGGATATCAGAAAGATACGTAATAGCCCTGCTGAGCTCTTTTCGCTCCGCTACCAATCTGTTGTCTGGCTAATATTCTTTTAAAGTACACTATCAAAACCAGCCTATAATGTTCCCACTGCTAGGACACGCGGCCTCCTCTCTATGAGAGGGAATGGGCTATAATCCACCACGCGGGTCCAGTGCGGGTTGGCAGATGTCACATGTCTGCGAATTTTAGGTTCTAGGACATGCCGGTTTCCTCACGATGTTTTTTTTTCACCGTTTTGAGAGTAATGGTGATGAAATAAATTACACGAAGTAATGCACCTGCCTGGGTGCGGACCCGCGACTTACTGCTCGAAAGTCGGGGCCGCTACCTTTTGAAACCATTTCGGCAATAATAATTTTAACAGAGTTGGTCCGCTGTTACAAACCCGCACTGGGCCCGCGTGGTGGATTATAGTCCATTCCCTCTCATAGAGAGGAGGCATGTGTCCCAGCAGTGGGAACATTATAGGCTGATGATGATGGTCCGCTGTTCGCCTTTCGATTCAAGTAATGCAACGTGTCTCTATACGGTTTGCGTAAGCTATTTGTGAAGGCGTTTAAGATCTATTTGAAATTCTGATACCATTGCATTACAGTTATGGACAGGCGCTTAAGTTTTTATGCAAATCTTGTTTAGCACAGTGAATGACTGACTTCTTTTATCAAATAGATGGACCAATACAATCTAATCTTTTAAGAAAGTTGATTTTTGATTGCAAGAATTTATAGTGCATTCGATGACCTGGTGACGGTTGCGGGGATCCGCTGGATGCGAGTCGCACGGGACCTGTCAATGTGGCGACACTTGGGGGAGCCTATGTCCAGCAGTCCAGTACTGAACATAGGCCTCCCCCAAGTGTACACGGTTTAAAACTGAAATGATGATGAAGATGATGTATATTGCATTGTAATTCTATTTTTTTCGTTTATTTCTTGACGTAATACAGTGTTGAAGGAACAATGACACACAAACGCTTACCACGTATCCAGTACATCATTCTAAACCCTGACCTCAAAAAAAAATGCAGTTCCATACATTTTAACCGTGTATTGCACTGTCGGAAACAGCCGATTTTTTTTTAAATCATCTGCCCAGCCTTTTCCTAACTATTTTGGGGTCGGCTTCCAGTCTAACCGGATGCAGCTGAATACCAGTATTTTACATGGAGCGACTGCTTATCTGACCTCCACAACCCAGTTAGTACTGGGTAATACGATGCTCCTTGGTAAGACTGGTTGTCAGACTTTCAGGCCACTGATTACCTGTAACGACTGTCAAAGATCTACAAATGACAGTCGTAACTAACGGCTTAACGTGCTTTCGGAGGCACGGAGGTAACTAGATATGAGATGGGCGGTCACCCATCAACGGACCAACCTAGGCAAGCACGGCTTAGCCTTAAGATCGACCCGAGTGGCTTTTATTATTTAGCCACGAGCTCCTCCCTCGTCGAATTATCAGGAGCTCAGAATAATTAATAATCGCGGAAGATATCCCGTAAGTGATAGTTAAAGTTTAAGGCGCCTCCCCGAGCTAATGACCTTGAGCGAGCAGTTTTTTGGAGCCTACTCCTCTTTATCCAAAAGAAATACGAACTAATAAAAAATACATTAAATTTCTACGTCATATTCTTGACTCGTCTTTTTAAGTAGCCTTTTTTTTCTTTTTTTCTTTTTCGGATTGGAAATCATCAAATGACTCCTCCCGCGCTGAGCGGAGCAGTAGCCTATTGTTTAATAAATCCCCTCACAACGAAACCACAGTAATAATGATTTATAACATGCCACTCCTCGTAAAGTAATCATTATTTTTCCTTATACTATTGGATAGGCAATTTAATAATGAACAGAAACCATTCTGTCTTTTTTTTTCCAAAAGACGAATATTTGATTTTATAAGGAATAAAAGCCAATCATCGGCCCGCAGTGACTGACGTAACAATCACTTTGTAGTGCAAGCTGATTAGAACTTTATTCTAACATTATTTCAAACGAAGTTTGAACCACCACAAATAGAGTTGCTAATTTTGGTCGGAGAGGCGCCTTAAACTTAAATTGTGTTACTGCAACTGGAATGTTACAATATTCAATTGTAATGATCTCATTTCACTTTCTCCACACCAGATTACAAAGTAAACTAGTTCCCTATTAGGATGCTGCGAGTATCTGAGAGTATTACTAACCTGCTTATAAATCTGCAAGCATACGCACTTAGCGTCAGTAAGAGGGATGTGTTACAGACTACTGCACTTAGCTGGTGCACTTAAAAGAGAATTAGTCTATCTATTTATCGAGAGCAGCGGTGGCCCATTGGTGGCGGCCCCGACTTACGAACAGTAACCCGTGTGGGTTCGACACCAGGCAGCCTGTACTTTGTCCAATTTATTTCAACACCAAACGGTGAAGGAAAACATCTTGGGGAAACCGGCATGTCCTAGAACCAAAAAATTCGAAGACATGTGACATCTACCAACCCGCGTGGTAGATTATAGCCCATTCCCTCTCATAGAGAGAAGGCCGTGTGTCCCAGCAGTGGGAACATTATAGGCTGATTAAATTATGCTATCTATTTATCAGTTTGTACAGTTTGATCTAGTGGTCGCAAGATCTGCTGATCCGCAAGATATAAGCATGAGGACATGAGTTCGATTCGTAAGTGGGTGCAAGTCCCTGTTAGCTTTTCAATTTATTAGCAGACAGGAAACCGATGCTGTCCATCATTGTAACTTGACCTGTTTTTGGGAGGACTAAAGCTTCATCTGCTAAAATCTCAAGTTAGATACTAGTTTCGTCCTGCGTGTCCTGTTGTTTGTTTATTACAGGAACTGATGGACGCTACAGAAGGCGCCAAACTAGTGGCTCAGTTCTGGGACGACACAATTTAGATTGCCATCGACACGCTAAGAAAAAGAATGTTCTAGTTATAATTTCTCGTTGTCATTCAGCTAAAAATATCCCACTGCTGGACATAGCTCTCTGAAACGTTGTTACGTCGACTAAACCTATGCCTGCTACTTCGACTTCCATCAAATTAGATTAGGACTCATGACTTAAATCATAAGACGTGTCCTCACTGTAATAAGAATGTTTAAACTCTTAAAATGTTTAAATACATTGAGACGAGTGAGCTTGGGTATCACGCATATACAAGTATGTATATTGAATGTATCCCGCAACGAAACAAATGCATTTTAGCATGAGCAAGCGAGACTATTCAAGTACATCTGCTTTATAGAGAGTCAATGGCAATCTAAATGGTGTTGGCCCAGAACTGGGCTACGATTTTGGCGCTTTCAGTGTCGTCCATCAGTTCCTGTAATGAACAAACAACAGGATACGCAGGACACGATATTCAGTGCACCATCGTTTGTGGAACAGTCAGCAGCACCACATTTTCACTCCAGGGTATACAGGGTGTAAACAACCTCATCACGAAGCCGTCAACCAAGCATTCTGTACATCAAACTAAGTAACTTTACGCAAAAATTATTGCTGGGAAACGACTTTTTTTTTTGGTGTGAAAATCGTGTTTTGTGTTAGAACTCAATGTAACGCACTCTAAACATTGTGCTGATGGATGGATTGAATAGTACGGGGGTCGTGGAGGTTTTTAAAGTAAAAATCTAACATTAAAAACTTGTATTTAAAAAAAAAGTTGTCAAAAAGTTGGAACTTTGACCCCAGTATCTCCGTAACTAGAAGGTTCCCAGGTATGGTGTAGAAAAAAAAAATGATCGCAGTGATGAGGAGAACAAGTGCCTTTCGGCTTCGTTAAGAGGTGTTTTACACCCTTTATATGAGGCATCAATGAATCTCCACCAAAGCAGGTTTTTACTGTCAACAAAACAATAACGTGATGATTTTTTTCAGCCGACTCTATAATTTTAATCTAATGTTTTGAGGACCAAAGAAACCACAACTATTTTTAAGATTTGCCTAAACCAACAGTTCAAGTTTACAAAATGAGCTCATAGGTGCAGAAACTGTGGATATGTACAAAAGTAAAGTAAATAGTATTCCAGTTTGATTGTTGGCGTAACAATTCAAAATGGCCGCCGTAATATCTAGGATATAGTGAGGTAGACTAGACTAGAATGTAGGTAAAGACGTGATTAGATTGTGTTAGTAGTTTCAACCTAACGTACCTAGATTGTTTTATGAATTTCTATAAATACTGCAATGTCTTTTAAATGACCTTATTTTTAAGTTTTTTAGGTAGAGTCGCTCGTGGCTAAATAATAACAGCCGCTGGAGTCGATTTTCAGGTTAAGGCGTGCTTGCCTAGGTTGGTCCGTGGATGGGTTTCCTCCGTGCCTCGGAAAACACGTTAAGCCGTTGGTCCCGGCTGTCATTTGTAGATCTTTGACAGTTGTTACAGGTAGTCAGTGGCCGGAAAGTCACGGTTCGTTCATTTTAATTACTTTATTTTTTAAATTTTTGATTTATTATTTTACTCTGGACGCTGTTAAGGTGATAGCCCTCTGAAGGTGTAAATGATAGCGTGACGGTTGACAGGGGAAAATGGAAGGAAAAAACGTGTTGCGCCGACCTCAAGTAACATGGGACAAGAGCAGGAATATGATGATGATTTTGGTCCAAAGAACTTTTAAGAAGTCTTGACACTTGTACTAGTAATGATTAACCAATGACTGCTGTTGTCAAGCGAGCAACCTTTAAGGGGGTGGTATCTGCTAACGAGAGGTTTACTCCATGTAACTCCTCTTTGATGAGTGAATATAAAGGTGCAAAATATTCAAATTGAAGCATTTTTTCTTTGAAATTTCGTAACTACTCCTAAACAGCATTAAGTTTTAGTTTTTTTTTTCTCACAAATATTTGTTACTTTTTTCATCACAAAGTGTACAATTGGCATTTTGATTTAATGATTTATTAGGCTACAATTAAATAAAAACCACTCATTTCGCACTATTCGGTCCGCAGCGACTGACGTCACAACCACTTTGTAGTGCAAGCTGATTAGAACTATATTCTAAAAGTATTTCAAACGAAGTTTGAACCACCACAAATAGAGTTGCTAACTTAACAGATACCCCAGCCTTAAAGGGTATCCCCAAGCATAGACAATACAGCTTATAGAAACAGTCGACAAAGAGATATGTAGACAAGAAATACACACCTTTGTATATTACTAAGACTAAGCAGGTACCATTCATTGTTATAACGTGCCTTAAAAACGAATAAGTTCCTTTGAGTTAATGACAAATGTCTAGCGTTGTCAAAGAATATTCATAACACGTAACGGTTGTAAAAAAAAACCTTTCACGAAGCCGTCAACCAAGCATTCTGCAGCATAATAGCATAATCAGCCCAACGACACGCGGCCTCTTCTCTATGAGAGGGAATGGGCTATAATCCACCACGCGGGCCCAGTGCGGGTTGGCAGATGTCACATGTCTTCGATTTTATTTTTTTTGTTTCTGGGACATGCCGATTTCCTCACGATGTTTTCTCTCACCGTTTTTGAGAGCAATGGTCATGAAATAAATTACACAAAGTAATGCGCCTGCCTGGGTCCGAGCCCACGACGTACTGTTCGTAAGTCGGAGCCGACACCACTCGGCCACCGCTGCTTTGACGACCCGAATGGCGCAGCGGTAGTGAGGCTGCCTTACGTTCTTAGGGTCCCGGGTTCAAATCCCGGTTGGAGCAAATGTTTGTGTGATGAGCATGGATATTTGTTTCCGAGTCATGGATGTTTATATGTATATTATGTATGTATTTACAAACAAAAAGTATCTATGTATTATATCAACTATCTGGTGTCCACGACACAAGCCTCGTTGCTGAGTGTGGCACTAGATGGCGCTGTGTGTTAATGTCCAGCGATATTTATTATTATTATTATAGCTCTTCCATAAACCCAGTACAACCACATAAAGTTCAACGAAATTATTCCTTTACTGTGCACACGCCCTAAGACTACAGCATTTGCCATTTAGTTTAATTTATATCTATTTAGTTGCCTTGCCACACTTGAACCGATTTCATAACGAATCTAATTGTAGTGGGAAGGGGCCATTTTGTATTGAGTACTTACCTACTCCATTTCTTGAAACTATTACGTTGATAATACAATAATGTGAAATGGTTCTCTTCTGATGCTTGTTGTATGCAATATTTAAGTGGCGTGGAACGAAAAGAAACCAGGAAAGATATTTCAGTGGATAACTACTTTTTTTTACTTTTTTTTTTTTCACTTTTTTTTTCGTTTTGTCTAAATAGCTTTTAAGACACTAATTTAAGCTTTCATGGTTTAAAACTAAACTTATATAAAAACAAAACAAATAATAATCACGGAAGATATCCCGTAAGTGACAATATAAGTTTAGCTTTTAATAGGGTAGTATTTTCATATGTTAGTTTTGGAATTAAACTGTAAAAGTGCAAGTTTCCAAAAGCTTTATAACTGGCCTTTTAAATCCGATATATTGCAATACATTGGTTCGTTTCGATGCATTATTTTCTCGAAAGCTTTAACAAATAATCAGTCGACCTAGCACTCAATCTAATACTAAATCCTTCATTATAAACGTGTAAAACCACGACCTTGCAAAAACATTTAAATAATAAAATTGACCCCGTTCATATCCTTTGTCCTTACTCCGATATTTTTTTCTGCAAAATATCTCAAAGCAAATCAACGTCGTATCTTATAAAAAACAACAAATATGTGCTAGAACGTAAATAATTAATTTAACACGCTAAGTGATACCATAGCGGAAGTTTAAAATATCTAAACATATAACCTTGATCACCTGTACATAATAAAAAAGCTAATCACGCATTTAAAATGAGGCGTGGCGACTATAAAAACCTTTTGTGTTATTAAAAAGTTATTATTGACAGTATTGGCTGTCAGGAAGTCTTGCCTTTGCCTTTTTATGTTTTTAATGGTAAAGGTATTAGATTATACTGCCAATGAGCAATGATAATGTCTTTGTGTTGGGTTGTAAAACTGTATCAATGATATCGATATTATTTTCAAATAAATATATTTATAAATTGAGTAATTGAATGTTACTGTGCTAAGGTCGACAGCTTAAATATTGAACTTGACATTTGGAATTCGAATTATCGCTACGATTATCTTGTATTTGTTTTTAAATAATCGAAGTAACTACCGAACTTATTGTTCGAAATCATTCGTGATTTGCTAAGTCAATGGTTGTGAGTTTATGGGAAGTTATAAATAGGTATGTCATGTATGAAGTGTGTCGAGATAAAGATCAAAGGAAACAACAAATTGTATAAAATTACTATTTCATTTATTCACACATCCTCGCCTCTGTTAGCCTGTATTTTTTTTTTATATAATTTATTTACAAAATCCAAAACATTGAGTATTACTTTTTTGGTATCTAAATTTTTATCACAGTTTACCATGCGTGGCCGGAGAGTCCATGAGCGTAACCGAGGGAAGCACCATGGGCTACCGCGTACGGGGCAGCGTGGGCCACACCGAAGGTGCCAGCATGGGCCAAGGCAAGGGGAGCGTGTACCACGGGGGCGGGGTGGGACTGGGACAGGGACTGGCTAGAGACGGAGTGGCTGGAACCGTAGGCAGGGGCGGAGTAGGCCAGGGCGGGGGCAACACCATGAGCGGCGTAGCCAGCACCGTGAGCGGTGTAGCCAGCACCGTGAGCGGCGTAGCCAGCACCATGAGCGGCGTAGCCAAGGCTGTGAGCGCCATACACGGCGGGCGCGGCGGCGACCAGGGGAGCGTGACCAGCGATCTGCTTAGCGAGCACGGGGGCCACACCAGCAGCAGCACCGTCCAACTGAGCCTCAGCGGTCTTCACGGCGTCAACAGCTTGCCAAGAGTGGTCTTCAGCGGCGTTGATGGCCTGTCCGTGGAGCTCGGAGGCCTGGTCGTGGTATTCGCGGGCGGCGTCAGAGGCGGCGCGGACGTGGTCGGAAGCTTCAACGTGGGCGTCGATGGCGGCACCGTGGATGTCTCCGGGGGAGATGGTGGGGAGGGCGGCGGCGGCGTGGGCGACGGCGACCGGGGCGTGAGCCACGGCCAACGGAGCGGCCAAGGCGTACGGAGCCGCGTGGGCTACCGCAAGACCCGCATGACCGATGAGGCCATGGCCGTAGGGAGATCCCAGCAGACCGGAGGGCGCGGCTGCGGCGCAGGCGAGGACGGCGGCGACAATCTGTGAAAGAATACCGATTAAAACATCGATTAACACACAAGCGATCCCTATATCGATATGTCGATATCACATCACTAATCACAACACTGAACCACGCAAACACTATTTTTTTAATTTTAATTATTATTTTTTTAAAGCACCAAAGAGTTTTTATAAGTAAGGAAACTTAAGTTTCAACCCACCAGAACTCTCATCTTGCACTTCTGTGTTAGACTGCTCGAAGGCTACTGACTGCTTTCGATTGGTCGCTGCGAGTTTTTATACCATTGCACGTTGGCCCAGCTCTATACGTAAAAAAAGTAAGTGGTCTTTATTCAAGGGCGGGAAGGGTGAATAGGAAGCGTGGATTTTTGACTGATAGATTCGTATGTCGAGGAAATGCGCGGCAACTTTTTAAAATTGGAACGTTGAAGGTGCGTTCGATTTAATTTGAATAACGTTTAAATTGAAATTTAAAGTACGATAATAACCTTTTTTAATGCGGTACAGAGATTTTAATATTGTCGTTGGTGTAATGCGATAAGAAAAAGATCGTGAGGAAACAGCAAGTCCTAGATTCAAAAATTCTAAGACATCTACCAACCCGCACTGGGCCCGCGTGAAGGTTTATGACCCACTTCCTGTCCAGGCCTGTGTACCAACAGTAACCAAGGAACATTACAGGCTGATTATGCCATTAAAATGTCGTTTTCCAATGTGTATTTAGTCTAAACTAGATTAGTTATTGAACTTAGCTGAACTTTCGAGTGACAGGATGAAACCTTTAGATTTCGATATTGAAGTTAATTTACTAATTATAATATTCATTTTGTATGTCAGAATATTGCCCTCGTAAATTATACCTATCAAGCGTACATACTAATTTAATAATGAAATGCAAAGTTACAGTAAGTACATTTACGTAATTTTGAAAATTATTACATAAAATTTAAACAATAGGGATGATGACTGACTAAAGAAAATATGATTCTGTTTAGTCCGTCAGTTAGATTATAGAAAAATATAAATGGATACTTGTTTTTTGTTTTATCTAATTAATAAATATTGACGAAGATAAAACGTGTCAAAGATCATGAGTGGGGGCTTGTGACGTCACATTTGAGTAAAAAATGTACTCATATGTGACGTCACACGAGTTTTCGACGCACTGTATCGTCTTCATTTTTTGTTTACGTGAAAAACTAAAAAATATGTGTACAATATTTTTTGGAAATCAATCTGACGGTCTAATTAGTTTTTTTTTGTCATCTACCCTATTATTTTATCATTGTTAGATTCTTCAAAAAGAGGATTGTAGTGACCCACAGGTAGATTGTAGAAAAATGTAAAGAACCTCTTTTCTTAATAGCTACACGATAAAACTAAGAATTTAGGTCACATAGCTAAGTAGAAAAAAATGTGCGGAGAAATGAGGAAAATGTCGTGAGGAAAGTTCTGAGTATAAATGTGGATGGGTATAAGAGTAGAGGAAGACCAAAGAAACGATGGATGGACTGTGTGAAGGATGATATGGCAAGAAGAGAAGTGTCTGATGAGATGACGAGTAATAGAGAAGAATGGAAGAAGAAGACATGCTGCGCCGACCACTAATTAATTGGGATAAGAGCAGGAGAATGATGATGATGATGATGAGCTAAGAAGATATTTTGCCGCTTGAACGACATTAACGGAGTGAACATTGAAATTGTTAAGAGTAATTGAATTGAAAGGATTACATAACAGTATAGACAGTTATATATTTACAATACATGTATTTTCATTCGTAAGGTGCTCGACAAAAGTATACAGACTAATTTATCGTTTACTAAAGTAAAACAAGTAACCCAACGTAGCTCTCGCCGAGCTAGTTTTCTGATGTTACCGAAGATGAGAACTAAGTTTGGCAAAAAAATGTTAACATTTGAAGGAGCACAATTGTACAACAAAATACCCTCATGTCTTAAAAAGGTGCACTCCTTCAATGCATTCAAAACTCTATTAACTGAATATTTGATGACAAATAACACCCTTCATAACATCTGAATGCATTGGATGGGTGGATCTAATATCTATCTAATATGTATATAATATAATTATTACCGTGTAATGTAATATAAATAATTGCTACCGTGACGTCTGTGATGAACTCTAATTATAACTTATTTTAAGCATTGTTCTCATGTAAGTGACTTTGTGTCTTTTTTTAAGAATAAATATCTTAAAACCTACATAAACAAGATGGCGCAGTGGGTTTCGATTTAAACCACGCGCTAAAAGATTCTTATTATAGTCAAGCCCGCCACGCTACACGATCATACTACTGGGGTAAAAAGTATCCTATGTGTTAATCCAGGTTATAAACTATCTGTGTGCTAAATTTCATGCAAATCCGTTCAGTAGTTTTTGCGTGAAAAAGTAACAAACATACACACATACTGCTTTCGCATTAATAATATTAGTAGGATTATAATCAGCAATACATTCCTACAAAGGTTTGACTTTGATAACCATAAAAGCAACGCGCCTCTAGGCAATAGACAAAAAAAAACTCAAATCGTCATACGTCATACACATAGCCACGGCTTTGTTTCGTTTAATGTAACTGTTGTAGTTGTTTTTAGTTCATTGCCATGACGTTTCATTCACACATTTTCTCCACTTATGATTTGGTTGTTATGTAGTAATACATCGTTACAACGCAACTCAAAAAAAGTGTTTGAAGTTCAAACTTCTGAGTAGTCTTAAAAAAGAGTTAGTTCGTTATTTGACTACGTATCTGCTGTTTGAAAATATACAAAATGACTTATATTATCATAATGGGTGTAAAAATACCCGTAACGAAGCCGAAAGGCACTTATTTTCCCCCTCATTGCGAGCATTTTTTCTTCTGCAACATATCTGGGAACCTTCTAGTTACGGAGATATTAGAGGTCAAAGTTCTAACTTTTTCTTAATAGAGTTTTTTTTCAATACAATTTTAATCTTATAACTTTACTTTAAATACCTCCATGACCCCTTTCCTATTGAATGCAACCCATTAGCACAATATTTTGGGCCCGTTACATTGAACCCTACTGTTGGCGACTGGCTGGGATACCACCTTTTCCTTAAGGTGGATGCTCCAGGGTAGCGGCGAAATTCAAATTTTCTTACGTTTTTTGCAATTTGCAGGCCAGTGTCAGGTTGTGTGTCATTAAAATCATCAATACAATCCTATAAGTTCATGTGACTGTCAAGAATGACTATTTCATGAAACAGTGATTCTTGACAGTTACATGAACTGAATATGAATGTTTGATGATTTTAATGATTATAATTCTGTAACTACATACGTCTTACTGCCGCGAATCATATTTTAATCAACATACAACCTGACACTGACCTGCAAATTGCAATAACGTAAGAAAATTTAAATTTCGCGGGCTACCGTGGAGCTTCCACCTTAAGAACTATATTTTTATAATGACTTTTGGAACAGAAGAAATGTTGAGTTGGTTGTCAAGCGTCATTGCCTTGTACATAATTTTGTCCCGCTTTTCTGTTAATAAATAGCAATAACTCATATTTACAGTGTTTCCATCATCCTCCAATTCATTCCAAATAACTACGGTCCATTTGCTCACCAACACCTACCGTAAACCGCGATTACCCCAAACAAAGTCGTTTCCCAGCAATCATTTTTTGCGTACTTAGTTTGATGTTCAGAATGCTCAGTTGACGGCTTCGTGAAGGTGCCGTTTGCACCTTGTATGTTTAAACAGTGTGTGAGACACCACTATTATTACCACACAAAATCACATAACCGTCTTCCGAGAATCTAAGTACATACCTAAGTATATATGTATTTAAAGGTAAAGTTCACGGAACTAGCTTATACTCGCGTTCCTCTCTCTCGCTTGGCTAATATCCTGTAATACTGGGCTAGAAACCGGTTGTTTTAATGTATGTGTTTCTGGCTTTATTTACCAATGTATCTAATATCTGTGCAGGGCAGTGGACTGTAGAAGTTTTGGATTGCGGTCCTAGGAAATTGTTTGGTCCTTGTAAATCCGTGAATAATAATTAATTACCTTACGTATCCTGTCTGTTTAAGGCAATGTCCTTTGATATATTGGGTGTAAAAAGACCCTTAACGAAGCCAAGAGGCACTTGTTCTCCCCATCATTGCGATATTTTTTTTGTTCTAGACCATACCTGGGAACCTTCTGGTTACGGAGATATTGGAGGTCGAAATTCCCACTTTTTCACAAGTTTTTTTTTAAATACAAGTTTTTAATGTTAAAACTTTACTTTAAAAACCTCCATGTGCAAGTTCCATTGAAAGAAATTTACGAACGTACAAGATACGCCCGAAAAACATAACCCTTCCTTGGCAGTCGGGTAAAAAAGGTTTTACCCTGCATTGGCACAAATTACAGGCAGATTACAAAACGATATGTTTTTGTTTTCATAGCTGTATCATAAGTAGTAACAAACACATAAGTTACGCATCTAAATGGCTATTTGAAAAGCGTCAGGCTGATAAAATTACAATAAATGCTAATAATGTGTTCCGAGATGAATGAATTAAGAGAAGATTGTGCTGGATATGAATGGAAGATTATGTATGTAAGAGTAACGTGTACAAAGATATTGTTTTATATCGTTACTAGCACTTTTCTTGCGACATAGTCCGCAAAAATTGTAATAGCTCGGCTAATATGCATGATATAAGAAAGAAAGAAAGAAAATACATTTATTTGGCCCACGCCACAAGTGCACACAGTATAAAAATAATAACAAAAAAGAATAAAAAAATGAAACTAAACAAAAAATAAAATAATGTGACGCTGTGCGGTTCACGGCTGCACCAAATAGGCCCAGTTCAGCAAAATGCCGGACAATTAGTGCCCGACGCTGGACCTGGATATAAATATAATTTACTAGCTTTTGCCAGCGGCTTCGCCCGCGTGGAGTTCGACAATTGTCCCATGGGATCTTATTACCGAGATAAAAAGTATCCTATGTTTTAATCCAGGCTATAAGCTACCTGTGTGCAAAATTTCATCCAAATCCGTTCAGTGGTTTTTGCGTGAAAGAGTAACAAACATATACACACCAATACAAACTTTCGCCTTTATAATACTACTAGTGTGATAAGTGTGGTATAGAATCTTTTAAGTTGTTAATCGAGGTTATAAACTATAATGTGTGCCTTTTCATGAAACAAACATTGATCTATGCATCTATCGTCACAAACTTTCGCTTTAATAATATCTGCAAGATTAGATTTCGAAGACAATTTCCCTATTCAAATCCAGAGTGAAAAAGCATTACCTTTCCTCTCAACCATGATTTATTATATTTATATTTATTAGTCTATATATCTTAGCATTATGTATTTATATACTTAAGTATTTATTCAATATCTACTGATATGTGTATTTATATATCTTAATAGGTTAATTTAGGTAAAGCACATAATCTGTATTCTCTTCCTTCTCTCACACACTATTGTCTACATTTCTTTTTCATTTCTCCTTTTGCAGGGCTGCTGGCAGAAATTTCTTAAGAAATAAACAGTACCTATGTACTCATATTTTTTTAATGTATTTTCCTGTGCTGTATACTGTGAGTACATAAATAGTAAAATAAATAAATAAATAAAATTATTCTGTTACAAGGAAAACAGAGGCACAAAATTTTGAATACAGTAACTAACTTACTTGCATTAATTTCTTGCTACGTCAATTTATAGAACTACATTCTCGAAGTAAATAGAAAATTGCAACAGATCTAATAAAATTTACAACGTATTTTGAACCCTTTCATAACAAGGTAGGGCTTACAGTAAGTAGGTTTAACTAGATTTGACTGCATATTGTAATCTCTTTTTAATTTCCTTTATTGTGATACTCTAAATAAATATCGCTGGCCATTACACACAGCGCCATCTATTGCCACACTAAGCAACGAGGCTTGTGTCGTGGACACCAGATGGTTGATATACTACATAGATACTTTTTGTTTGTAAATACATACTTATTATACATATAACATCCATGACTCGGAAACAAATGTCCATGCTCATCACTCAAACATTTGCTCCTACCAGGATTCGAACCCGGGACCCTAAGAACGTAAGGCAGCCTCACCAACGCTGCGCCATTCGGGTCGTCAAACTCTAACTCTACTCGATAGGTTAGGTTTTTCGCGCCATTTTTATTGTATTTATTCAAACACCTATCAAAGGACACTCAAGGTTTTGATGATGAATACAACGATACCTTAACTGTCAAAATACATCCAGTCGTTTGGAAGATACGAGGTTATAAAGAAATTTACACACATACAAGATACGCGCGAAAAACATAACCCAAAAAAAAAAAGGAAGGGTTGGCAGTCGGGTAGAAAAACTGAATTTGATGATGACTCGAAGCGTAGTTTAAAACTTATGGTTTAGCACACAGATAGTTTGTGACCTGGATTATCACATAGAATACTTTTTATCCAGGGAGTATAATCCCGTGGGACAATTATCGATCACGATGCGGGCGAAGTCGCAGGCATAAAGCTAGTTATTTTATACAGAGTAATTGGTAATTTATTGCATACCTTGAAATGGGATATTCTAGAGATGATTTGCAACAATTTGGACCGCTAATTTGGGGTCCAAACCGGGTTGTTTCGTAGAAATCGAACTTATTAAGTTTTTTGGAATTTTTACACCTCTCCGTTATAAACTGCTGATTGTGAAAAATCTACACCGTTTAGGACTGATACTTTCCCGATAGCTCATGAATGAATGAATATTTCGAAAACCTTTGGACATTAAGCGCCGTAAAGTTCATGTTTTGAAATTTTCTTGAAACTTCCGTTGGTTTTCTGAGGCAGTTTTTTAAATAGAACTTGACGTTCGAATTACGTGACAGAAACGACTTCCTTATCTCATTACTGATACTGTTAGCCTGCCTCATCCCATTGCTGGACAAAGGCCTCTCCTCATGACTTCTAGTTGTTTCCATCCAAGTCTAATGCGGGTCACTGGTCGTTGGTTTTGTCCAGCTCGTCCCGCCATCTTCTACAAGTTCTGCCACGACGCCTTCTGGCTCTGTCAGGGCTCCAGAAAGTGGCTATTTTGGCCTACCGCTCATTGCGGCAGACGTGGCCAGTCCAGTCCCACACCAGCTTAGCGGCTTTTTGAGCAACGTCAGTAATTTGTGTTTTGGAGCGCAGTGTCATTGGCTTTAATTTTTTTTTTCGATGCACATCTTCCTCGTCGCAGATTTTCTTGTATTCTTGTGACGTCGTCTGAACCTGCATGGTGCTTGGGAGTTCCTGCCTACCATGGGAAAAGGCTTGAGCTTATGTATTAGGTATGTATGTATGTACTGTTAGCCTGTGTCATCCCACTGCGGGGCAACGGCCTCTTCCCATGACTCCTAACTTCTTCGATCCAGGGCCAATGTAAGCCACTGGTCGTTGGTTTTGTCCAGCTCGTCCCGCCATCTCCTGCGAGGTCAACCGCGACTCCTTCTGGCGCGGCCTTCGGGCTCCACATGTATGTATGTTAATCTAGATTTTTGCAATTGAGAATTTCATAATGCCAGAACAATGTAGTCACTATTAAAGTATTTGCTATTATAGTGCAAAGCATGTCCGACGAACGAAGAAATTATATGACTCATCATTGCATTCGGTTTGCGTTCTACCCATACACTAGAACCACGTGACTTTTATTTATACATAAGTCGGTCAAGGCAACTATATATGTACGGCCTACTTTGTATTTTTTTTTCTGCGTTCTACAATTTTTAAAGTTATATTACTGGCCTTCTTTTGAAATTATATAATATGATTAAAGTATTGCTCGTTCCTAAATATATCTTCAGGTTATGCTATACTTGCCTAGGTTGGTCTGTGGATGGGTGGTCACCCATTACATCCCGAATTTCCTTCGTGCCTCGGAAATCACGTTAAGCCGTTGGTCCCGACTGTCCTCCGGAGATCTTTGATAGTCGTTACAGGTAGTCAGTGGCCCGAAAGTCTGACAACCAGTCTTAGCAAGGGGTTTCGTATTACCCAGTACTAACTGGGTTGTGGAGGTCAGATAGGCAGTCGCTCCATGTAAAATACTGGTATTCAGCTGCATACGGTTTCAAGCCGAGCCCAACATAGTTGGGAAAAGGCTAGGCAGATAATGGTTTAGTATTGCCTCATTGGTCAAGTGATCCCAAGTGCTACTGGTTAGTATGAAGTCTTGGGTTCGATTCCCTGGTCGGGTCGGGTTATTGTGTTTTGCCTTTGCCATCAGGAATTTCTTTTGTCTTTCTACAGGTTTTCGATTTCAATAAGAAACCTCAAATTCCTGCCCTTGTGTCACAATATGTTTTGGCGTCGGGCCAGAACGTCGTTTTCGACATTTCGTCCACATATTTCTGTCACGCGTTGATGTCTTTTCTTTGCTAAATCATCAATTGCATAAAAATACGTCATTGTTATCGTTTCCTTAAGTTTCCCGTATGTCATTACTTCCCAGAATTTGATCCTTTTTAGTGACACTATCGAATGGTTGTAATAATACAGTGTTTTTTTTTCAAAATCATTGGTTTCGATTTCTGGCTATGAATATTGATTTTTCAAAAATCTAATGATGTAGTTTTAGTTTTCATCAAAATCGGGCTCCATACTCCTTTGAGTATTTTTCGCTATTCCTCATGGTTTCGTATTTGACCCTCTACGTCCATTTGAAAAATTCATCCTATAGATAAATTGTGAACACAGGTCACAATCATTTTCGTCTAGGACCTACAGTTCAGAATCTGGACTCACTCATAGCTTGAAAAGAAATCACTCAGTAAATTATTTGCAATGAATCTTTTAAGCAGTGATAGCCTAGTAGTGTGACCGTCGGACTGCCAAGTCTTAGGTCTCAAGTTCGAACCCAAGGCACGCCCCACTGATTTTGCGGATTCATATGCGTTTTGTACAATTATCACTTGCTTCGGTGAAGGAAAACATCGTGAGGAAACCAGCATGTCTTTGACTGATATTTCTTGACAGCATTTAATGCCAAGTCAGAGGCCCATGAGCGGCATTAAAACTCTGACATTGGGTTAGGCACTAACCACAGCATAAAAAAATAATGATAGTTAACAATAACCGGGACTGTAAAAGTTATAATAGTAGTTTACAATACTAGTTGGATAGTATTGTAAACTTTCTCAAACGATCGTGCCTTTCGAATTTGAACTTAAATCTAGATTGGGTAATTTATTAACTGGTTATCATATTATAATTATTAATAATCGCCTAATCTGATAAAATTAAGAGTAGGTACGTGAATCGGATCAAACATCAAGAATACGGTTCCGTACAAATATTTTCTTGATCATAGAAATAGATGCCGCAAATATTTAAGGCAACAATCGACTGCCTATCTGACCTCCACAATCCAGTACTAACTGGGTTGTGGAGGTCAGATAGGCAGTCGCTCCATGTAAAATACTGGTATTCGGCTGCATCCTGTTAGACTGGAAGCCGACCCCAACATAGTTGGGTAAAGGCTTGGTAGTAAATGTAAAGGCAGTTAGCAATTTAGTAGCGCGGCTAAATTTATATTGCCAGCCAACTATGAAAAAGAAAAATAGTTCTTGCAATGATTAAAGATCTTGTCAATTTGCCGGAACGGTCTTTTGGTCTAGTGATCTCCAGGGTCGGTAAAGTGAATTTTGGAGACATCATAAAAAAGGTGTTTTATCTTACTACGGAACCCGAATAAAAAAGACGTGCCATACCCGTTCTATCCGATAAATCCAAATTGAACGTTTGAATTATTGTTATTTTTTATTCTGCAACGAATACTAACTTTCTAAAGATAATTAATTGTAATAATAATAATTTTATACAGAGTAGATACGTTCAACGAGGCAGTAAGGGAAACTACCTTATCCGTTGTTGCTAAACTTGCTACACGAAAATGGTCTTAAGAGGCTATCCATAATTTTTCGTGAAATTTTGAACACCATTCCCAGTTTTTCAAAAAAATGTACAGTTAGCAAGAAAATGGTCATTTTACACAAAACATTTTTTTGATGCCAATCGATCCTGTTTCTGATACTGATCAAAAACTTCTATGAGACGAACCCAGGTTGGAGTACTTAAAAAGTCAGAAAATGCAAAAAACTTTTCCTACACATTTTGTTTGAAAGTTTCAACCAAATTTTTTTTTTTATATTATAATAATAATAAAAAGTTTATTTCGTAATCAACAGGTTTTAACAGATACATTGTAGATGCCTTCTTTTAAGTATGGAAATACCTGTAACAGAAGACCTTGATGTCAATCGATCTTGTTTTTGATCAAAATGTCACTCGAAATCATTATTGACTGGTTGTTAGACTTTCGGCTTAACCAGAAGATTGACCAGACCGGCTGTTATTATGTGGCCACAACCTTACCTTACAGCTTTAATCGAGTTGATGACGAAATAAGACATATCATAATTTGGGATAT
This sequence comes from Xestia rhomboidea, assembly GCA_963853795.1. Taxonomy (NCBI): domain Eukaryota; kingdom Metazoa; phylum Arthropoda; class Insecta; order Lepidoptera; family Noctuidae; genus Xestia; species Xestia rhomboidea. Next base: position 4,014,827 of record OY970783.1, read on the forward strand.
CAAGTCAAATGATAATGTCATTAAGCTCCTATTCGACTGCTAAGCCCAAACAAGAAATACCATGACTAACACAAATCACATGAAGTAAACATAGTATACGTTAATATGAGTGGGTTGTTGTTACATAAAGAAACCAATTTGCAGAACTTCCACTCCTTACTTCACTACTAATTTTACTTCTTTTGCTTTTATCCGACTATGGCGAAGCCAAAAGGAAGGGTTATGATTTTAGCAGTCTATGTATGTATGTATTGTCTGAGCGCGAGCTCCGAGGATTCGGTTGCTTGTTTAAATCATCAGTGGCTTTATTTTAAGTGCATAAAACCCTCTTAGTATTATTTCATAATTTAGTACTCCGCGCGAACTAAATTATGAAATCATTCTATGAGGGTTTTATGTACTTGAAATAAAACCACCGGTGATTTAAACAAGCCACCGATTCCTCGGAGCTCGCGCCCGGACTATAGGTGTGAATGTATTTACGTTTGTTTCTCCGTAGCGCCTAAACTATTCATCCGATTTTGATGAATAAGGTGTCAATCGATTCGTTATTATATAGCCCAGGTAACATAGGCTACATTTTAACCGAATTCAACATTATAAGGAGTTGATTTTACCTTGTAAACCCCGAATTTAATTAAAATTATTATTTTATTATATAAAAATAATAATAACATAAAACACAACAACACACATATATATATATATAGTTTTTCAAATATATTTTTTTAAATAATTTCTTTATTATTATTTTTTTTAATTAGAGCGTTATTTTTCTGTGGTCGGGTTTTTTAGTTGTAGTATACCACACACAAATTCTTGCAAACTCTTGTTCTTCTACTCTTTTTCTTGCAAATGCTTACAAATTCTTGTTTTAAATGTATTTGTCGCTTCGAAGTATGGAAGTATAAAGTAAAGGGAGACCTAGGTATACCCAGCAGTGGGTAATTCCGAACTTAGATGATGATGATAATGATTGCTATTGATAATAAATGAGATAAGCCTTCTGATTCTTCTGTCTTATGTTTGTCAGAGTGGCTGGTTGCTCCTAGTTGTAAAGTCAAAGGAAATGTGTCATTACGTCGGCGCAGGGGCCGACTACCTGTCACTGACATTATGGAGCTACTTGTGTTTTAAGTATAGTTGGCGGGGTTAACACTAGTGCATAGCGTTGGTACTGATTTACGAGTATATTTGTTTTAAGTTCATTCTTCGAAAGTTGGTTTGTTTTGTTACTCTTTCACGCAAAAAGTACTGAACGGATTTGGATGAAATTTAGCACACAGATAGTTTTTAACCTTCATTAACACATAGGATAATTTTTATCCCGGTAGTACGACCCTGTGGGACAATTATTGACATCCACGCGGGCGACGTCGCGAGCATAAGCAAGTTCTTCATAATGCTTTAAAGATATTCATGATCACAGTTATTGGTATTCATTCTTTTTCACAAAGATCAACATTTGAGGAGCTCGTTGTTAAATTATGTTAAGCCGTGTTTGCTTAGGATGGCCCGTGGATGGGTTCCATTACATACCGAGTTTCCTCCGTGCCTCGGAAAGCACGTTAAGCTGTTGGTCCCGGCTGTCATTTGTAGATCTTTGACAGTCGTTACAGGTAGTCAGTGGCCTGAAAGTCTGGCAACCAGTCTTACCAAGGGGTACTACCAATCGTATTACCCAGTACTAACTGGTTTGTGGAGTTCAGATAGGCAGTCGCTCCATGTAAAATACTGGTATTCAGCTGCATCCGGTAAAACTGGAAGCCGACCCCAACATAAGTTGGGAAAAGGCTACACAGATCTACATTCTAGAACGGGCAAATAGATTCAATTTTCTGACTGACCGAACAATGCAAAATGTCATATTTTTTTATTAAAGTTGCTGAAAGCAAGCACTAATATCTCTGTCATTGAACACTTCAAACGGGATATTTACCCAAATAAACTTAATACCATTAGGGAAAACGTACACGGAAGCCAAAGAACGGGGTTTGGCACCGAGTTGGGAAATACCTGTGATTCATAGGCCTCTCCGAAGTTGCTACATTTTGTAAATAAGGTTGCATACCTACCCGGAACTTTATATGCGCAAATTTACTTACAGGTGCAAAACAATACATAATTGACAAGTAACATTTAAATAAAAGAATCAAAAAAACCCGACAGCAAATTGTATAACGTATATGTATTTTTGTAATCTTTCGTTTTGATACCCAACTCGATAGGTTCGGTTGAAAAAAAAGAATATTAACATTTAGTTTTTTTAACAATTATCTAAGGACACTGGGGTTTTTGAAACAAGTCTAATGATACCTTATTCGTCGAAATCCATCCAGCCATTTGGAAGATACGAGGTTATAAAGAAATTTACAAAGAAACACACAAATACGCGCGAAAAACGTAACACTTCCTTGGCAGTCGGGTAACTGGACTTATTATTATTTAGTTTTAGCCTATTCCGTCCTATGGCAGGGTAAAGGCTTTCTTTTTCCAAGTTTTGCTCTCAAATTAAGTTATCTCACCAACTTTTTCTATTTTGCGCTAGCGTGTACCTCTCCTGTCTGAAGCATCAATCTATAATATCCTGTTGGGATGCAGGCTTCCCCTCAGTGTAATAGACAGACAGATTTACTCTCGAATGTATTTATAATAACTTTTTAGGGTTCCGTACCTCAAAAGTATAAAAAAACGGAACCCTTATAAGATCACTTTCTTGTCTGTCTGTCACCACCGATTTTCTCAGGAACGGGTGGACTTAGCAAGTTGAAATTTATACCATATACTAAGGTCTATAGTCCCTATTAGGTGTATAAAAATCAAGGTCCTGAGTCAACACGATAAAAAGATATGGGCAAATTTAGATTTTCGCGAAAACTTGTAAGTACCAACATTTACCTTAATTTTCAACTTTTTTTATTTTTCGGACTTTTCCCTGTACTTGTTCTGTAAGACCTTGCTTTTAACCAAAATTGACAATTCTAGGTCAACCGGGTGTACCCTATAGGTTTAATTATACTGAAATATCGAATGAAAAGTATTGAATTTGGAAAGGAATGTAACCATTGTTGATGTTGCCAGTTGATGATAGCTTGTTATGCAAGTATTGGAAACCCACTTGGCTGTATACTTACTTCTTGCATTTGACTAAAACGCAATCTACAATACACTATCTATGTATAAATCTTATATCAGAACAAATCATAACGAAACATCTAACTATCCAAAATTGTAGTTGAACAAAGATCTTTTGGCACGTGGCCTAAATCAGAACTAATCGCACCGCCATCTTGGTTTTAAATACAATTTCACAAATGTACACCAACAACGCCCCCTGTCAATTTAAGCGCCATAATATACTTTAGCTGTTTAAATCCATTCATTCAATTTCGCAACCGAAATAGAATTTAAAATAAGAACGCACCCAATAAAGAGGTCGAATACTCATAGACAAGATGACCGCAGATAACAAAATCTAATTGTTAGCCGGCCTTCTTGCACTTAACCGTGAATAAAAAGAATATAACTCATTGTGTTTGTCTGTGATTATGTGGAATCGTGTAAAAATGTCAACTTGTATCTTTTATAGCCGTAAACGTAATGGAGTAGAGGCGTGTGAAACTTGGGCATGGCTGCTCGTGATTCTTGTGTAGACGTACAGTGTCTATGAATATAGTTGTTTGTGGGATTTGTGTGCGTATAAGGGTAAGATACGCTTGCCAAGATTAATTCGTGGATGGGCGACTGTCCGTTATACACGAGAGCCATCCGTGCCAAATAATTAGTGGAATTTATTGAAGAGTTTTTTTAACTTTAACTTACTCTGAAGAAAGAGCTCGTGGTTAAATAATAACAGCCGCTCAGATCAATCTTTAGGTTAAGCCGCGCTTGCTTAGGTTGGTCTGTGGATGGGTGACGATCTATTACCTTTTGGGTTTCCTCTGTGCCTCGGAAAGCACGTTAAACTGTTGGTCCCGGCTGTCATTTGTAGAGATCTTTGACAGTCATTACAGGTAGTCAGTGGCCTTAAAGTCTGACAACCAGTCTCACCTACTGGGTTGTGGAGGTCAGATAGGCAGTCGCTCCATGTAAAATACTGGTATTCAGATGCATCTGGATATACTGGAAGCCGACCCCAACATATTTAGGAAAAGGCTAAATAGACGGCACGTTTAATCTCAAATTTGTCCTGCTAATTTGAAGCCACCCTACGGACGTATATAAGCTTTATATATCAAGTATCTTAGGACTCTCGCAATACCTTGCTACTGACCCACTGAATACCACTTCATTGTTATATTAATACTCCAATTCACACTTTAAAATCTTTGAAATAAAGTCTATTTCCCCTTAGGAAAACCGGCCTGGTTCTTTGTCAAAGGATTTTAGGCTTTATTTCAGAAACGTTGAGTGGGTTTTTGAGTGTTATCCTAATGTGCATGTTCTTATATTGCGTTCAGCTATAATTCACTCGTTTAATATCACGCCGAGTGCTTGAGTACAAGTCATAGTTTGTTTATTTAAACTAGAGTAGTTTGGAATACGGAAAATTGAGAAGAGTATTGAATTCCACAAAGACCAACGTTCAAATACTCGAGGAAAAGAATCTTTTTTTGTTTGTTCTATCATATTTAAACACAAACACTTGAAAATAATTCGAGCAAACAACTTAGAGCACACACTCAAAAATTACAGTTTTTATTTTTTCGGATGGGAAATCATCAAATGATTGACCCCTCCCGCTCTGGGCGGAGCAGGAGGGAGTGTCAGACTTTTAATGTCTAAAACCCATCCACGTTCCTTCATCGCCCTTTGTGTTCCGGGGCCACGGTATCTCTTTAGAACAGTCCCGCAGCCCCGGCAGGCATCGGCCCTTGCGAACCCCTTCCTTTCTGCTGACATCTCTTTAAGGCCCGCGTACTTTTACAGCAAAACTTGAAGTTATCCGAGACTTAAGATCCCTTCCTTTTTTTGGGGCAAGCCTATTGGCATCAACCGGACACTAATCCAGACTCGGTGGCTGCTACTGAGACACACTTTGCCAGATTCGGGATTCGGACCCGGGACGCTCAGCAGTCGCGTGTGCGTCCACGAAATCAAGTGGGCAGAATAGAAAAAGTTATCAAAAACCGAGATGAATACAGCTGACAGATACAGATGACTACACTGATGTTTAAGCAATAATTTGTCAATAAAGATTTATTTTATTTATTTAATACTCATCGTGGACATGAAAAGTTTTTTTTGCTGCAATGGAATTATAACAAGCCAATATTATTACCATCATCGTACCCCTATCCCAATTCATTTGTGGTCGGCGCAGCATGTCTTCTTCTTCCATACTTCTCTATTACTCGTCATCTAGTCAGACACCTCCTTTCTTGCCATATCATCCTTTACACAGTCCCTCCATCGCTTTTTGGTCTTCCTCCATTCTTATACCCATCCACATTCATACTCAGAACTTTCCTCACGACATTTTCCTCATTCCTCCGCCAACATTATTACCACAGTTCCAAATTCAATTACCGGTCAAAAAACAGCCGTACCACTAACAATCAGCCTCTAAACCATAGACAATGACAAGTCCTTGTCTACATACTCGTACATGTTATAATCAAAGTATCATTACTTACGAAATGCGCCGATACCACGGTCGACGGCGGGCGGCAGATATAAGTGGGCTAGGCTGACGCAATGCTGAGATTAGCAGGTTATATCGACCTTACGAGGCTAAAAAACTCTTTTGCCTAAAATAAAACCAACTTCAAAAAACACCAAAAAGTTAAAAATAACTTTAGCTTCAGAAGTCGGTGACCTTTGTTTGATTGATTTAGTTTGTTTGTTTTTATTGTTCACTTTTTAGTGGTTCACATGTGCTTACCCCTTCACAGCGTACCGGCGTGATGATATGTTATGAACTGGTGTAAACAATAGACAGACATGAGATTTCAGCAATCCCAGTCCATTTGCTATCATTTATTGAGGAGTTCCGTTGCCTATCTCCGAAGTTCTTCATCAGATCTTAACCAAATTGAAATGGGACTACTCGCAGAAAGTACTCTTTCAACTACCCAAATCGCTTCAAGTGTGCCTATAAAATTTGAAGATTTCTCTCTATTTCTCCAGGATCCCATCATCAGATCCTGACTTGATGATCATGGGACCACCTGGGAAGTATACCCCTTCAAACAAAACAAAAAAAAATCCAAATTGGTCCAGCCATCTTCGAGTAATCAGGGAACATACATAAAAAAAAGGTTCCGACGAATTGAGAACCTCCTCCTTTTTGAGGTCGGTTAAAAAGAAGCATTTGGTATGGTCCAGGCGCTTCATTATTCAAAGGCTGACTCACCCACTGCTGGGTATAGGCCTCTCTTTGCTTGTGCCAAGCTCCACGTTCTTATGCCAGCCTCATCCAGGATATTCCCGCGATGGCAACAATGCCCATCTTGCCGCCGGACGACCAACACTTCTCTTTCCATTCCTTGGACGCCACTCGGTCACAGCTTTACTCCACCTGCCATCACCGCACCTGGCTAGGTGTAGATTAGACAGGCACTTACATTTATTGCATCAACACCGCTCTAAAAATGGCCAAGGAATATATCGTGAGGGAACCGGCAAAGACATGCCGTTTCCAAAAAAATAATCGAAGAAATATGACAGCAACCAAACTGCGCTGGAATTATGGCCCACTCCCACTTGACAGAAGAAGGCCTGTGCCCCAACTCCCAGCAGTGGGAGCTTCATTGGCTGATTATATTGTATGTGGTGCGACTTAATCCGCTTGGGGTGCTAGAAGAATAATCATATCTTCGACTTCTGCCTGCTCAATGTACAATCTCTAAGCATGTCAATCAAAATCAAAGCATTTATTTCAAGCACTTTTGAATTGTCGAAATAAAGATGAAAATTACAGTCCCAGTCACAAGACATAAAAACTGTGAAAGTACTGTAGTTGCCCATTCCCTAGCGTAGATCTCTATGGAGAAGAACGGGCAAGACCAAGGCCTTTTCTAAGAAGAACTCATCATCATATCAGCCCGGAATCACCCACTGCTGGGTTTAGGCCTCCCCTTTCTTTCGCCACACTTCCCGGTTTAAAGAAGAACTCACTTTAAACCTACTTTTTTCCTTTGGACACTGGACAGGCAAAGACAAATAGAATGTTGCTTGTCAATGGGCCACATTGCCGTTATTTGGTTGAAGTTCCACGGACCCGAACAAAGTGCTAAGCTTCGACATTTATTGTGGGAACCGTCAGTCTGTTTTCCGATCATTGTAATCTGGATCTCTTCAAAGTTTGAGTGTATCAGTTTCTTCTAGGCAAGCTCGCTCCACCCTAGGCCGTATCAGCGCTTCACATCAGGCAAATAGCGACAAAACGCAAGCCTATTTAGTGTAAAAAGAAATAAAAAAAACGTTGGCTTTTATTATAATGTGACATCTACCAACCCGCACTGGGCTCGCGTGGTGGATTATAGCCCATTCCCTCTCATAGAGAGTGGAGGCCGTGTGTGCCAGCAGTGGGAACATTATAGGCTGATTATTACTTATCCTTCTTCAGTTCTACTAGTTTGCTAGAACAACAGTGAAAACAAAGCAAATAAGAAAAGATCAATTGAATTTGCCAATAGAATTTAAAAGTGTTCATGTTCAATTGCATTCACTTTGAATTAAAACATGAATTGAAAGTACAGAAACTGATTAATTAATTTCAAAACGACTCGCAACATTATTATCATTAATCTTTGCTCCATTGAATGAAACAATTTATTAATTTATAATAAACAAGCACATTGCCCGCGACTTCGTCCGCAAAAATTGTGATAGCTCTACTAATATGCATGATAAAATATAATTTATAGCCTATAGCACCCACGAATAATCTAGCTATCTGCCAGTGAAAGAATTTTTAGAATTGGATTACCCGGAGATTACCCCCTAAATACAAACTAACAAACAAACAAATTTTACCTCTTTATAATATTAGTATAGATTAAATGGTTCTACTTTGTCTAATGGTAACTAGCTTAGCTAGACGATTGACCTTGTAGTTGTAAAGACATTTCTGCCATCAAGAATGGTAGTATGACCTCGGTGAGGTTGTCTGCTTACCATACATTCAGTGACGAATACAATGAATGGTCACATACAAGGTGTGAACGAACCCTTCACGAAGCCGCTAACCAAACAGTCTGTATAAGTAACTTAAGTAACTTACGCAAAAAATATTGCTGGGAAACGACTTTTTTTGGGTAAAAATTACGGTTTACGGTAGGAGTCAAAGTAACGCACTTAAAACATTGTTCTGATGGATGTGCATTGAATAGTAGTCGTGGAGGCAAGTAAAGTCATCATCATCATCATCAGCCTATAATGTTCCCACTGCTGGGACACGGCCTCCTCTCAATGAGAGGGAATGGGCTATTATCCACCACGCGGGCCCAGTGCTGTTTGGAAGATGTCACATGTCTTCGAATTAAAGTAAAAACATAAAAATCTGAAGTACTAAAAAAACGTTGAAAAAGTTGGAACTTTGATCTGTAATATATCCGTAACTAGAAGGCATGGTGGTTTTCAGAACTTGGACTTTTGAACGCAGGTTGGCCGCAGAAAGAAAAACCTGGTTAGGTGGAGATTCATTGTAGACTGTCCCCTGGAACGTAAATGCGCTTTGGTGTGTAGATGTGTTGCTGTTGCACAAACGATGGGGCACTCTATCTGTATATTCTGTTGTTTGCTAATTACAGGATCCGACCGATTTGTATCCCCACAAAGAAATAAGAGTATCTTGCAATCCTTGATAAGCAGTGATAGCCTAGTGGTGTGACCGTCGGACTGCCAAGTCATAGGTCTCGAGTTCGAACTCAAGGCACGCACCTCTGAATTTTCGGATTCATGTGCGTATTGTATAATTATCACTTGCGTCGGTGAAGGAAAAACATCGTGAGGAAACCATGATGCCTGAGAGATATTTCTCGACGGCATGTTAGGCCAAGTCAGAGGCCCATGGGCGGCTTAAAAACTCTGACACCAGGTTAGGCGCTAACCACACGATAAAGAAAGAAAGAAGAATCCTTGATGACGTAGTCAGTCCAAAAACTACCTTATATCAGGGCCATAACATAAAGTTACGCCTGTAATCCCCGAAGGGTTAGGGCAGAGGTGTAGTAACGAGAACCCTCCCGCCTGATCACCACTAAGCTAATTTTTGCTTGCATTTACAACATAGAAACGCTCTCTAGCTCCGCCCCGGTGACTTTGTATAGAAATAATGAATGAAAAGATACCGATCGGCCGAGCGCACTGACGACGCACGCCAAACGAGAGTTATTATTATTTTGCGCACCAAAGTTGACTCTTTCCTAATAAGCCTAAACTTTAAGGGGGCGTGGCTCGGCGCTTCCGCATGATTTAAGCGAAAAAAAAATTAACTGATCAGGCGGAAAAGACCACGACTGTACTTAATAGTACACCCACATTTCACCAGTTATGTTTAAGTCCCATGTAATAGGGGGCGAGCCCATTGGCTTCAACCGGACACTAATCCGTGGCTGCTGCTGAGAAATTCCTGATGGGAAAAACCCAATTACACTTTGCCTGACCTGGGAATCGAACCCAGGACCTCATGCTCAGCGAGTGTCGCGCTTGCGATCACTCAACCAACGAGGCAGTCAGGACCAGCGGGCGTAAAATGGCCGCTTTACCAGAATCATAATAAAAATCACGTTAAAAATTTAAATTTTTAACGTGGATGGATGCTCCAGGGCAAATCATCAAACATTCATATTCAGTTCATGTAACTGTCAAGAATGACTTTTTCATGAAATAGTCATTCTTGACAGTTACATGAACTTAGAAGGTTGTATTGATGATTTTAAGATAAGATAAGATATTTTATTTGCATAAAACATGGTATACAAGGTGTTATTAAAAAAAATTAGATCAGACATGTTTTGCTTAATTAATACGCATCATGTTGACCAAAATAAACATCATAAATTCATATTTAAAAAATCATTAATGCTATAGAAATTATTATTATTGAGCCATTTATATAATCGGATTTTAAATAATTTACAATTATGTTTTAAACATTTTTGGTAATTTATTTAATGTTTTTTTTTTTTTTTTTAATGATTATAATTCTGTAACTACATAGGTCTTACAGCCGCGAATCATATTTTAATCAACATACAACCTGACACTGACCTGCAAATTGCAAAAAACGTAAGAAAATTTAAATTTCGCGGGCTACCGTGGAACTTCCACCTTAAATTGGACTATAAGGTAACCTTAAAGTCCAATTCTAGAATTTAAAATTTAGAGCGGCCATTTTAGACCCCCACTTCTGAGCAAATTCGATACAGTTCTTAAATTTGAACTGTAACGAAATAGAATACGTTAACAAGTCTCAAATGAACGTAACTGTATACACTCGAACCTTAAACCGGTTAACTTTACGTAACCTTTTGTTGAGCAGTTAGTTCTAGTTTTGTTATAGAGGATGTGTTTGATTGCAAACTTCGTCTTTCATGTTTCTGTGAGATGGGTCAAGCGCGAGCTGGGTTTCTTTTGCGAGCTTTTATTATATCGATCGAGTACACGCCAAGAGTACAGCTACTGGAGTCGCGCCGCAACGTCAATTTCAAGGCGTTTGTGGTGCGCATCCCAACGTGTATGCTCCATTTGGTGTCGGAAGAAAGTTTTTGGCCGCAGGATGTGGTGTTCCGTTGCTTCCGCGGACAAATTCCACTAGAACGCATAAAACATCGTGCAAGTGAAGTGCTAAACCATGGTTTTAAGTTGTTTATACTAACAAAAATTGTTATTAGTATGTATTTTTAGGTTAAGGTATTTATGTATGGATCGTTGTTACTTGAAATAAATGGATTATTATTATTAAACTAAACTTCAATTTGTACTGGACCTGAAAAAAATGGTGCTCTTCTGGTGATAAATATGTTTTTTTTTAATTATTGGCCACTTATGTCCCACTGCTGGGCAAAGGCCTCCCCTATAGCCTTACACTCTTCTCTCCGTGCGGTTTTCTCTGGCGAATCTCTTACAAACGCCTCTAGGTCGTCTCGCCAACGCTTTCTAGACTACCCTCGGCGACGACGCCCATCCTCTGGCAGCCACTGCGTGACGACTCAGGGCCCTACTCCCAAACGCTTCGTCCGTATATTAGGATCTATCCGTCTCTCTCAGTCGCACTCATCTGCAGACGTGCGCGAGAGAGACGGATATACGGACGAAGCGTTAGAGAGTAGGGCCCTTGGCCTATCGGTCCTGCTACATTCTATAGACATGGCCCACCCAAACCCACTTCAACCCAGCAGTCTTTTTGCCCACATCAGCGATTTCAGATTGCGAATGCGGATGTGATATTGCGAATTTAGCTTAATCCCCAATACGCTACGCTCCATTGCCCGGTTTGTGTGTTTTATTGTTTTGTGTCTCGGTTAGGGTCTTAGGGACCAAGTTTGAGCACAGTTGGTTAAGTTAGGCAAATATTCCATACAAATACGCGGTCGACTAATCTATCCATCGGTAACTTGTCCATCAGCAACGTTGGTGTTGAGGATTACTCGTTTGCTGATTGGCTTATAGGATTGACACTGACGAATATAAAGATTCTTGACTCAATGTGTCAAGTACCAAGAATGCACTCTTATATCTAGGGTCTTGGGTTCAGAATCGGTATCAACTGTCGCCTGATTCAGACCGTATTAAACATAAAACACCCTGTATACAAGTAAGCGTGAGTTACTCGTGAACTTAGATACAGATAAATACTAGACTACCTTAGTTCAGCTGTTAGTACTTACTGAGTTTTAAATAAATATATTAAGAAGCTACCTGTTTTCACAGATTGCTTGATATGTAGCATTGGTGAAATGGTAATGGAAAATAAACTATCTTCTAATAACAACATTGCAAGTATTGCACTCGCTAAGATTTTTATCAATAGCAGTCATGTATTTTACTTTGTTTTGCTTTCAATGGTTACCATTTCTGGATTTATAATATCATTTATAATTTTTCTGCCCTTGTCACATAAATTACGTGGGGTCGGCACAACACGTTTTCATCTTCCATTCTACCCTCTCTACCGTCACGCTATCATTTACTCCTTTATCTTCCATATCACTTCTCACACAATCCATCCATCGTGTCCTTGGTCTTCCTCTCCCTCTCCATCCGTCAACATTTATATTCATCACTCTTTTAGTCACATGCGGTTCGTACCTCCTCATCACATGTCCATACCAAGACAGTCGATTCTTTTTCAACTTTTCTGTAACTGGCGCAATTTTCAAACTTCCTCTTATAAACTCATTTCTTACCTGATCCATTCTTGTCACTCCACACATCCACCTCAACGTTCTCATCTCCGCTACATGCAATCTTTTTTCATCCAACTCCTTCACAGCCCATTACGATTTAAAAAATTAGATAAATTAATTATTATTACACAATTGACTGATTAATGATCGATGTACTTCTTCTATTTATCGTGTGGTTAGTGCCTAACCTGGTGTTAGAGTTTTATCCCGCCCATGGACATCTGACTTGGCTTTACATGCCGTCGAGAAATATCTCTCAGGCATGCTGGTTTCCTCACAATGTTTTCCTTCAACGAAGCAAATGATACTTACAGTACGCACATGATTCCGAAAAATCAGTAGGGCTATTACGTATCTCTGTTGACAGCTCGAAATGATAGTAACTGGGCTCAGTGTCCATCAATTAACGGTCAAAAGGTTAGTTTCGTATTATGTATGACCCTGTTAGTCACCGTAAAGTGATATCCACTCAGTGTGATACGTAATACCAATATTATGACATTCACGGTCGACATCAAAGTTCGGTGTACAACCGAAGCTTGATAGTCACTGGATATCAGAAAGATACGTAATAGCCCTGCTGAGGTGCGTGCCTTGTGTTCGAACTCGAGACGTATAACTACGCAGTCTGACGGTCACATCACTAGGCTACCACGATGGACTAATTTCAATATTAATATACTAATGGACGCATGTTGAGACATTATCAGCGACAGCTAGGTAACCTATTAACTATCTCTGCCCCATTCACTTAATTAACATCATTTTAGCACTAACATCGATCTTGCTTCATTGACGCTATAGCAAAGAGGTTCTTATGTAGACCCGGTTAGGTTCAACAAAAAGTTTGACCAAGTTTTTACTTAAATCAATCAATAATAACACAAGTTGCAGCTATCTCTAATGTTGCCATAATTAAATATTTACTCACAGTGTCTTCTGGAGGAGCTCGTGGCTAAATAATAACAGCCGCCCGGGTCGATCTTTAGGTTAAGCCGTGCTTGCCTAGGTTGGTCTGTGGATGGGTTACCACCCAATACATACCGAGTTTTCTCTGTGCCTCGGAAAGCACGTTAAGCCGTTGGTTCCTGCTGTTATTTGTAAATCTTTGAAAGTCTTTGGGTAGTCAGTGGCCCAAAAAGTCTGACAACCAGTCTTACCAAGGGGTACCGTATTACGCAGTACTAACTGGGTTGTGGTGGTCAGATATTCGGTCGCTCCATGTAAAATACTGGTATTCAGCTGCATCCGGTTAGACTGGAAGTCGACCCTAACATAGTGAGTGTCTTCTGCTCTGTGTGTGCATAAATTTGTTAATACTCTAACATTCGAAGTAGATACCCCGTACCATCTTAGTTGGCGCAGTGGCTGAGCAATTGGCTGCTGCGCTGCGTATCGCGGGTTTGGTCCTCGCACGGATCAAATAAAGGGTTTAAAACACCTCTTAACGAAGCCGAAAGGCACTTGTTCTCCCCGTCATTGCGATAATTTTTTTGTTCTACACAATACCTCCCAGTTACGGAGCCTTCTAGTTACGGAGATATTGGGGGTTAAAGTTCCAACTTTTTGGCAACTTTTTTTTAAAATAAAAGTTTTTAATGCAATATTTTTACTATAAACACCTCCACGACCCCCGTACTATTCAATCCATCCATCAGCACAATGTTTTGAGTGCGTTACATTGAGTTCTACCACAAAACATGAGTTTTCACCCCAATAAAAAAAGTCGTTTCCCAGCAATATTTTTTGCGTAAAGTTACTTAGTTTGATGTACAGAATGCTTGGTTGACGGATTCGTGATGAGGTGGTTTACAGCCTGTATGTGTGTGGCCTACAGGTAGTTGTTCCGGGTCTTGATATTTGTGTGTGTGAGTTTCAATGTTTGTAAATGCACCCACGCCACGATACAGGAGCCATTAAATAATCTAGACTAAAATCATTACATCCAATATGGGTCCCGACTGTTGCAGTCAATATGTCCTGTCTCCTGAACTTGTTATATTCTTTTCAAAATGAAAATGAAAATGAAAATGAAATTTTTATTTGTAGACATAGGTTGTACTGTACAGTGGTGTTACAATAAATATAATATAGCAAGTCCATCCATGTCTTGCGTTGAAGCGTACAAATCTGATCCATACTTATAATCATCAATTATCAATTTCTATACAAATTCAATATACTTAATAATAAATGAGATGTCAATGTCAGAATACAATAAAATAAAAAATTGATAAAAAATAAAATTATTACATGTCACATAATTAAACGGGTATTAACAATTTGATTTTAATAATATAATTTAATTCATAGTCAAGGTTTTACTAATATAATAAATCGGATTTAGCAGGTCTAGTATCTTTCATTTAAGTATTCGTTAATTGTATAATAACATTTTGTAACCAGAAATTCGTTTAAACATTTTTTGAACAGATCTTTATTGGTAATATCTATGATTTGTTTAGGTAGTTTATTATAGAATTTGGGTGCCATACCTAAAAGATTTTTACTGAAAACGGCTTTTTTATGTCGTGTTGCGCATGTTGTGTTTTTGTAGCGTTTGCTCTTTTATTCAGTTTTTATTTAAAGTTATTAGTTACTTTTTACGCAGTTTTTTTTTTTATATGCAGATTTGACACCCTGATTGTATCTAATGTATCGTTACTCGTGGAGTCTTTATATTACCACAATCTGATTACGAAGGATACAAGCATTACATAAGCTGACTTTGCACAAGCCAGGCATCGAACCCACATTCACAATCAACCCAGACACACGAGAACACGACCATTGCACCACCATATAATTAATTTAAAAAAACAATAAGGCATGACATACAAAAGATATAATCACTTTGGGATTATTAAGATTGATCTAGCTTGATAAAATGTCATGTAATACACTGGCCTGAAAAAATAAGTACTACACTTTTAAAATTTAAATTTATAGAAGTTAGAGAATTAAAATAAATAAAAAACACGTTTTATAGCAATTTTTATCAGCTTTCTTTAAAACTATAGACAAAATTAAACTATCATTCGAGTCCTTTTTGTTTCGTAAGTATATCTTGTGTACTTAAAAAGTTATTGCAATTTTAAAAGTGTGATACTTATTTTCGCAGGCCAGTGTAGTTACAACATTGGATTGAGACCATTTGACAAGATAGCTTGAATACTCAGACTGGTTTTCTGAGAAAATTCTTGAAGTCTTCTCAAGATTCTCAGGTTAGGCATGGAGTTTTTACGTTTATTGTTTACTCGGTAAACATGGGATTTAAACATTAACTGGTACTGATGATGCATTGAATAGTAAACGGTTCTTGGAGATATTTAAATAAATAATAAATAAATAAATATCGCTGGACTTTACACACAGCGCCATCTAGTGCCACACTAAGCAAAGAGGCTTGTGTCGTGAACACCAGATAGTTGATATACTACATAGATACTTTTTGTTAATACATACTTATTATCATCCATGACTAGGAAGCAAATGTCCATGCTCATCACACAAACATTTGCTCGTACCGGGATTCGAACCAAAACAGGTATTTAAAAAAAAAACTTGTGAAAAAGTTGTAACTTTGACCTCCAATATCTCCGGTAACTTGCAAGTTCCCAGGTATGGTCTAGAACAAAAAAATATCACAATGACGGGGAGAACAAGTAAGGGTATTTTTAAACCGATTAGATTCTCACCCATCCACGTACGAACCTAGCCAAGCGTTGCTTAACCTTGAAAATTGACCCCGATCGGTCGAATGGCCTGGCCTAAATGATGCAATGTAATTATAGCATTATTCCTGCATGATACCTAACTATGTATTATTCCAATAAAATTGTATTGCTTTGTATTTTAGTGCATGCAAGACATTTTCATACACACAAACAACTATTTTGTCAGTTTGTAATAGTTTAGAATCTAGATCTTTAAAAAGATAGCTCCAAGCTCATTGTCCGTATCATTAACATCCCAATTAAAGTGATCTCGTACAGAAACTGGTACACATTGTTCTAGGTTCTTCTTAGACTATAAAGTTAACAAATTACTGTATAAACTCTAGCTTCTATTGTCTATAAGTCTGGGATCGGGTCATGCTATGTCATAGACGAAGTTAGAAGACTGAGCAATGAGCATTTATTTATTCCATTTAGATTTAGAACATGTTTCTAAATTTTCCCCAAATTAATACTTTTTACATACTTAATTAACAATACATGTCACGGTAATAGGCTTATCCTCAATAAATGGAACTTAATATACCGCAACTATCGAAATATGGGTGTATTGTACACATCTGCGTACCCCCTTAGAGCAAACAGGCGTGATGTTACGTCATGATGTTGTATAATAAACATCCAAGCGATTGCAGCAATCACGACAGATTTGCCGTCTATTTTTGAAGAGTTCCATTGTATATCTCCGAAGATCAGCACCAGATCTTCACCAAATTTAAATCGGACCACCTCAGGAGTATACTCTTACAAAAAAAAAAAAAAAACGCGGAGATAAAAAACTATGTTTATGTGTTACACCAATTATAAGAAATTCGATATTTAATGTTGTTAAGTCATAAGTCTTATTATGTTATATTTCAGAACAAAATATATTGTGTAGAAATTTTGTAAAATAGAACAGTGCCATCCAAAAATAACAATCGGAAAAAAAAACATGTCAAAGATAATAAAAATAACAAATTCAAAACGATAATAATCCATATTTAAAATAATTAATAAAATAAAACAAATGGTCAAATATTGGAAAAACAAAAATCTAATTAGTATTAAAAAATCAAGATCAATGATTTATGACATCTAATTTCTTAAGAATATTGCAATAAAACATAAAAAAAAAATGTGTAAAAAAGATTATTAACAATTTTTTCCTGTGAATAATCAGTAATCTTGAAAGCAATGAATTAGCAATCGAATTTCTTGCGAAAGGAGATGATTATCATATCGTAGTACTTGCTCTCTCTTTACGAAAAACCTGTGATCTTCTATACAAATAAATAAAATTAAAATGTCTGTTTGTTCCGGCTAATCTCCGAAACTGCTGGACCGATTTTGACGGAACTTTTACTGGCAGATAGCTGATGTTACTAGGACTACTCTTACTTAGGCTTTTATTTTAGAAAAAAGGATTAGGGTGCCATTCCGCATTACACACAAAATCCGATTTAAATATGTCATCTTTTGATGACTACATAAATACGAAAAACATCATTCCGAAAGTCGCAAATCTAAATTTCAAAAACCGATCTTCATAATTCCGAATGGTTCAAAATTCAAAATCATAATCAAAATCAAAAAAAAATATAACAACTCCGTTTTATCATTAATCCTATTTTCATAATTCCTAAATTTAAATATTTTAACGTTCATAATTACTATTCTGAATACCGAGTTTCAATATATCAAATAACAAAAAGTCTGACTTATTGATAATACGAAATTAAAGATACGAATCCCGATTATTAAAACACCGATTAATTAGAATTCGACTATGTGACGCGCGCTCGCTACGCCTGCATTTTACATTACACACCCACTTTCTGTCACAAACATCGTCGTCGCTCCGCCGGCCTTCGGCCTACGCAGCCATGCCAGCTACCAAGACCCAATGCAGAAAAGCACTAAGCAATACTGAGTTCTACTGTATTTCCTTTAAAAATCGGAATGTCGTTTTTCGGGCCAACGATCCATCGAACAAATGATTATTGATTCTTCGGATATGAAAATCGGACAACTAACAAATCGTATTTAATACTTTCGGAATAATAGACATTATAATTATTCGGTATTATGAAATTCGGACTTTTGATAATCGGAATATCGAAATTCGGAAAAAAAAATTCGGAGTACCTATTGGGGTGTTCCCAGTTTTTTTAATAATTTGACGCGGACGAAAGTCTCGGGGCACAGCTACTATTATCATAATAATAATTAAAATGGGTAAGGGTGCCATTGTACTACGAAACAACAGCACCCTTCAGCCTTGTTCGCAAACGAAATTTAGTACCGAATGTGCGACTAGATGGCGTTGACGTCGAGTTAGATCGCGCTATCGTTTGCTGCACGGCGTTTGGTTAGGTTGCTCACAGCAAAGTGTATGATTTAACTTTGCGCAGAGGCAATATCGTAACCAATGAGGTTAATCCGAGGTGCGATTATTGCTAGTTGAAAACTTTACCAATACCCCGCCGTGTGGACGTGAAATACCGTCCGCGATGGCAATTTTTGAATGGCCGTAATTGGCCTAAGAATTCCCATTTCCCTGTACGAACAGTTGACTGGAACCACTGTGCTTCAATCAAGTAGAAGATACATCTACCTGCAAGTCGACAACAGACTTGGGAAGTTGGGACACATACTTTAAAGACGTTTATAATACACTTGCTTAGTAAGTGAACCAAGCTCATAAAGGTGTATGAATTTACTTTATCAAGGTCAAAGTCATTCCTGCACCTTTATGCGCTTGGAGGGTTGTATTGATGATTTAGATGATTATAATTCTGTAACTAGATACGTCTTACAGCCGCGATTCATAGTTTAATCAACATACAACCTGACACTGACCTGCAAATTGCAAAAAACGTAAGAAAACTTGAATTTCGCGGGCTACCCTGGAGCATCCACCTTAAACCTTCTCAAAAATCTAGGCAGTTATATTGTATGGAATTTCATTACTGCCCTGAAAATCAGGGTAGTAATCCATTACTAACGCGTTTTGTTTTTTTTTAAAGTCTTGATGACGTTGTAAGCAAGTGTAGTATAAAGCAGTATATATCACTCGAGGGTAAGTACAGATTCCTAAACTCGTGTGGTTCGCCGCCCTCTGCTTCGCGTCGGGCCTCAAATGCACACTCGATTAGTAATCTGTGCCTTACTCCCCTTGGTGAATAAATAGCTATTGTGCAACATAGAACATCATCATTATTCTCCTGCCCTTATCCCAATTCATTTGTGGTCGGCGCAGCATGTCTTCTTCTTCATACTTCTCTATTACTCGTCATCTCATCAGACACCTCATTTCTTGCCATATCATCTTTTACACAGTCCATCCATCGCTTCTTTGGTCTTTCTCTACTCTTATAGCCATCTAGATTCCTCCGCAACACATGTCCATACCACGATAACCGATTACTACACAACTTTTCAGCTTTTATGCAAGATAAAACATTGTAGTGTATATCGTAACTATTCGATATGATTCGATATTTTGCCAACATAGAAAGTCGAATTTATCTGCCAAAGCTACTTTTCTCATATCTGTATGGTTTAGGGTTATACATCTGAATTCTTTGCCTATTTATTTACTAGTCACGCCTTCTGCCATTCACTCTGCTCTAATACGGGTGAGGACATCCCCATATGCGGCAGCGATAGCGAATGAATCGAAAACTAGACCAACTCATGTCAAGGGGAGCCAATGTCGTACCACGTCCACGACGAACGACTATATAACGGCAAAATTCTAATAATATTGAAGCTGCAGAACCGCACTACCATTACGTCTGGTTAAGGCTATCCTGCGCCGATACACTCGTCAAAAGCAATAGCGATTTACGGCCATTATCAATAACTTACTAACAGGTAACGGATGGGTGCTATCTCTAACTGTTTGACATTTAGCTTACGGACAGTAAGAAACAAAACGTCACAGAAAAGCATTCTTTGTTTTTTTTCTATGAATCAGTCCTCCGAGTGACAGGTAGGTGACGCGGTTAGTATATTCCAAGCTAACTTTGTTTGTAGAAACACCGATAGCTACGAAACGTAGACATAATCACTAACAGTTATACGTTAGTAAGTTATAAAAAACGGGCGTTATATGAATATAGCTAGGTTGTAGGTTACCAAGAGTAAAATTACCTTGTGGGTTACTTTTGAACAGCTACTATGAAATGAATATTCATAAATACTGCCAGTATTGATAAATGAGGTCAGGCAGTACCTTTCAATACTTACTAAATTAAAGCGACCAGCTTTTATAATAGGCAATAAATAAATAATAGGGAATAAGCAAGAAATACAAAACTATTTTTATTTATTAAAAATGCCTTGTATTGGCGATTAAAAACATTGTGGTGTGTGTTTAAGTTTATAAAACATCACATATTTTACCATTTATTGTTTTATTTAGCATGTTTTTGATGAAACGGAACGCACTCTCAAAACGAGTCGTCCTCGATAACGCCGGTAGTGACGTCAAAGTCTGTGTCAAAAAACACTTTTATTTGAAAAGTAGTTAAAGTTTCACATTAAGATTTTATTATAATATCGTTGTCGCATTTTTTAATTGAATAAAGTACAAACAATAAGTAAAATTACTACAATAAGGCCAGTAAATTAGATGTAAACAAGGCAGATTGAGGTAAATGACGTCACATCATGGCCGCGACAGTCACGGACGTTTGAACTTGTCATAGAAAATTGCAGAAGTTTAATATTATTATTGAGCGACATGCAGTCGTTGCACTTAACTTTTAATACTTTTCTTGGGTTGTTAATACTGTATTTTATTGATTTAAGTGAAGAAAAAATTACATGCATATTCCCTATCGTCTCTAGGGAACATTGGGTTTGTCGGTCGGTTTGCTAAGCATGATGGTGATTGGCTCGATCGACAAAGTATTATTGGGTTTTCCATCTGGCATTTCTCAGTAGCAGCCACGGAGTCTGTATTTGTGCCCGATTGATGGCAATAGGCTCGTCCCCTATCACAATGGGATTTAAAAATAACATAACTGGCTAAAAGTGGGTGTAGGTACTATTTAAAAAAAATCTAATTAGTCCGTCCGATTTTCAAAAAATGTTTGACCCGTGTTTTTTTTTCTTTTGTTACGTAAACCAAAATTGACGAAGATACGACGCTTTTAAAATTCTCAATACGTCACGCCATGGTATAATTTTTAGCTAGTTCTGACGTCACGAGCCCCCACTCCCGAGTTTTGATGCGTTTTATCTTTGTCAATATTCATTGATTTACAAAAACAAAAAATACGTGCCCATTAATTTCCAATACTCTAACTGACGGACTAAATAGATTTCCAATTTTTTTATACTGTCGTCATGCCTATTATCGAACTCCCGCGGGCGAAGCCGCTGGCATAGGCTAGTATCAAAATATTTGGATGCCTTGAATTGTATTTATAGGCGTGTAAATAGTTGAACAGCGCATGCGTCACGCCCTGGGTAATCAAAAGCCGTTCACTCAGGCTTGTTTAATGGTGAGTATATAGTGCATAAGCGATAGCGGTTTTGATGTGCTTTAATCATCATCACCATCATATCAGCCCGGAATCACCCACTGCTGGGTAAAGGCCTCTCCTTTCTTCTGCCACACTTCCCGGTTCTGTGCGTCCCTGATCCAGGTGTTTCCCGCGACTTTGACGATGTCGTCAACCCAACGAGCTTTAAGACGGCCCTGGTTTCTTTGACCAAACCTTGGCCACTAGTCATAATACTCTTATCTTATTGATGTCTACTTAGGCGAACTGTCTTTCCATGGCTTTCGTTTTAGGGTTCCCCATGTCGAATTGAAATGTGATCCTAATAGGTCTTAGATCGATCATTAGAAGGTCTTCCATTTCTTATATTTTCAGGTTCCGTACTTAAAATAAAAAACGTAACACTTAAATAATAAATATATGACTTTCACGGTTGTCATCAAAGTTCGGTGTACAACCGAAGCTTGATAGTCACTGGATATCAGAAAGATACGTAATAGCCCTGCTGAGCTCTTTTCGCTCTGCTACCAATCTGTTGTCTGGCTAATGTTCTTTTAAAGTACACTATCAAAACCAGCCTATAATGTTCCCACTGCTAGGACACGCGGCCTCCTCTCTATGAGAGGGAATGGGCTAAAATCCACCACGCGGGCCCAGTGCGGGTTGGTAGATGTCACATGTCTTCGAATTATTGGTTCTAGGACATGCCGGTTTCCTCACGATGTTTTCCTTTACCGTTTTGAGAGCGGTGGTGATGAAATAAATTACACAAACCAATGCGCCTGCCTGGGTTTGAACCCACGACTTACTGTGCGTAAGTGGGGCCGCTGCTGCTCTGAACACAAAGATCGTCAGTCAAAAACTATACAAATATAACGCAGAGCATTCACTGTAACTACAATGACTCTCTTATCTATCAACATATCAATTCCACCAAAAATGTATCCACGCGAGATCTCGGGGTCTAAAATGGCCGCTTTAGCAAAATCTTAAATATGAATCACGTTTAAAATTTAAATTTCATAAAATGGACTTATATGTTTATAAGTATGGAAGAAGAAGATATGCTGCGCCGACCCCAAATGAATTGGGATAAGGGCAAGAGAATGATAATGATGATGATGTCGTCTTTCTTTCTTTCGGCCTATAAAGTTCCCACTGTTGGGATTCGGACCTCCTCTCAGCACCACGCAGTACCAATGCGGATAAGTAGATGTCACATGTCTTCGAATTTCTGGAGAAATATGTGGATGAATTGTCTGCAGAATCACATCACAATATAATATTATAAAGGCGAAAGTTTGTATGTGAGTATGTTTGCTGCTCTTTCACGCAAAAACTACTGAACGGATTTGCACGAAATTTAGCACACAGATAGTTTATACCCTGGACTAACACATAGGATACTAAAAAAAATCTAATTAGTCCGTCACTTACATTATCAAAAAATATTTGACCCGTGTTTTTTTCTTTTGTTACGTAAACCAAAATTGACAAAGATACGACGCTTTTAAAATTCTCAATACGTCACGCCATGGTATAATTTTTAGCTAGTTCTGACGTCACGTGCCCCCTATATGTTTATGATCATAAAGTCCATTTTAAGAATTTTTTTTTTTCTTATTTTGATTCTGCTAAGGCGGCCATTTTAGGCCCCCTCTTATCATCTCCAACATCAATCCTACCTTCCGTCTGACCATTATCACTACATTCCCCCTCTCCCCCTCACACCCTCGCATCACGCCGCCTTTCACCCTGCATTCCTCATCATGGTCAGCTGCCGGACCAACGATATAAGCTTTAACCTTGGTAGGGGACACTGGCTTCCATAAAACAACCTTTTAACGCCACTGAAAACAACTGTTCTAGAATAATCGCCTTTATTGTTTGGAACGTAAGAGAGACTAAAACAATTTTGGAGACGCAAAACGGTCTTGGTCATATCAGATCTGTAATATTTTTTTCATACCGTTCCACAGCAGAATGTTCAATCAAAATTCAACCCTATTTGTTTCACGAAACGAGTGATGTGGGTAGTTTTTCAGGTGTTTAGGTAAGTTGGTAAGGCTATTTCCAAGTATTGATATATAAGGAAGTAGGGCGCACAGTGATTGATATAAGATCCGGTGCCGGCGCATTATTGTTCGCGTTATATTCGTACGTCATCGAATCATTTAGTAGTTATGGTGAAAGGTTCCTTAACTACAGCTTCTAGATAATCGATGGCTTTATCAGGAGGCCACATAAATCAAGAAGTCTATAGCAAAATCTGCCTATAAAGTTCCCACTGCTGGGGCACACGGCCTCCTTTTTAGAGAGGGAATCAGCTATAATCCACCACGCGGGCCCAGTGCGGGTTGGTAGATGTCACTTGTCTTCGAATTTTTGGTTCTATGGCATGCCGGTTTCCTCACGACGTTTTCATTCACCGTTTTGAGAGCAGTGGTGATGAAATAAATTACACAAGGTAATGCGCTTGCTTGGGTTCGAACCCACGACTTACTGTGCTGCTCTCATCATGAACTAATTCTAATCAGAACAATCTTTAAAACTAAATTACTCGTCGAAATGCCGGCATGGTTCATTTATCTCTGAATGTCATCAATATTTGACATTCTAACTAGTATGCTTGTCAACCGCATAACTAATGGCCTGGCTGATGATCTTGTTACTATTGGGACAGCCCATACTTTTATTACCCGACTACGGTGAAGCGAAAAGGAAGGATTATGATTTTAGCAGTCTATGTACGTATGTTTGTATTTACGTATGTTGCGCACGCGCTCCGTAGCGCCTAAACTATTCATCCGATTTTGATAAATAAGGTATCAATCGATTAGTTATTATGCCACGGGTAGCATAGGCTATACTTTAACCGACTTCAACAATAGGAGGAGTCGATTTTACCTTGTAAACCCCGAATTTAATTAGAGCGTGATTTTTCAGTAGTCGAGTTTTTTAGTGATAAAATACCACACATATTCTTGTTTCGTTTTTTGGTCTAGCATTCTCAAAATTCGACCCGTTACAGTAGGCTAGTCGCATTTAAATCTCCATACAAAATCTTGCTAAAGAAAAAGTAGCATGTTAATACCCATTCCCTTATAAAGTGTTATGCGTACGCGCCGAAAGACAATGCATGAAATACCATAAAAAGGTTATCAGAATTAAGTGGGTAGTGCAGATCGTTGCGTCATGACGCGGCAGTATAAGTCTGCTTGGTAGGGTTGCCACATTTAAATAGACTGAAATACACAAACCTATATCGGTGGTCTTCTCTCCGTCATTGCGATCCTATTTTGTACTGGACCATACGTGGGAACCTTCTAGTTAGGAGATATAGGAGGTCAAAGATTCAAATTTTTCACAAAAAAAAAAAAGGTTAAAAGGAAATAACTTTATTTTGATTACCTTCATGACCCCTTTACTATTCATATTTCAATGCACCCATTGAGTTTTACGGTAAAACGTGATTTTCCCCTTAAAAAAACAAGTTGTTTCCTCACCAATATTTTTTGCGTAGGGTTACTTAGTTTGATGTACAGTCGTGGTCTTTTCCGCCTGATCAGTTAAAAAAAAATCGCTTAAATCATGCGGAGGCGCCGAGCCAACCCCCTTAAAGTTTAGGCCTATAAGGAAAGCGTCAACTTTCACGCCTGCGTTAGCAAAATGGGTAGGCAACATTATACTAGCTATGTAGCTATGCATTTTAACGGGTACAACTGTGGGCTACTATTGGGAATGTCTCAATCTGTTGGCTGGACCTAAGTACTCACGCTTAGCAAACTCATAGCTCCTCAGACATAACATCCCGCTTGTAATTCTCGAAGGGTAAGGCAGAGGTGTACTCATTAGTTCGCCCACATATCGCCAGTTCTTTTTAAGTCCCACGTAATAGGGGGCGAGCCTATTGACATCTACGGGGCACAAATCCAGAACAAATAGCTGCTACTGAGAAAATCCAGATGAAAAAAAGTGAGCCGTCGCGGGTCTGGCAGATGTTAAACATCGAAATTATTTTGTTTAAATAATATACTAAAAAAAAGTTAATAAAAAAAAACTAAAACGTAAAATAAAAATAAAATGACTCGATTTACAAAAAGAAATTCCTTATGCTGGAATCGAACTCGAAGTCACGAGATTGTAACCCAGCGCTCTGTGCCCCGAGACCAGCTGACTTGTTCTAAACCGTGTCGAATATGTAGATCTTATGCTGCTTCAAACACGCGATTTTCATTTGTTTTGCCACGGCATGCGTCCCGACGCTCGCCTCGTGATTTTCATTTGTTTTTTTGGTAAGTCCGCGCCTATAGATGTTTCACATCAAAAACCCAATAACACTTTGCCCGACGTGACAATCGAAACCAGAACCTCATGCTCGGCAGTCGCTCTTATGGCCACTAGACCTACGAGGCAGCTCCTCAGAACCCTTACATAATCCTACTAATATTATAAATGCAAAAGTCGATGAAGATAGTTTATAACGTGGATTAACACATAGGATACTTTTTATCCCGGTAGTAAGATCCCGTGAGACAATTATCAAACTTCACGCGGGTGAAACCGCTGGCAAAAGCTAGTCAGCTTATAATGTAGCCAGTGCCGGGACACAAGCCTCCTCTCTGTGCAAGGAAGCTGACCATATTCAGCCTCCACCCACGCGAGCGCAGTTCGGCTTGGTGGAGAAAAGTAAAGAGTGAAAAGAGAGAGAGAGAGAGAGAAAAGAGAGAGAGAGAGTGTAAAGTGTTTGGTCACGTTTATGTGACTATGGCGGTCAAAAGGTTAAAGCATTTTATTCCAAATGTAGACGACAGTAACATCAAGCTAATACAACCTGACAAATTTCTGTAATAGATTTTTAACTTTATCGATAAAGCATTAGGTTCAAGGTTGATTGGGAACATTTGACAGTTTCGGGTAGCTTTATGTGCTGACGGTACTTAATGCCACGTAAACAAAAAGTCGGCAACCCTGCGTTTGAGTCTCAAGTGCAAGTTCGACTGTTGCAACACTCCGCGGCGCGGGCGCAACTTTTTTTAACAACTTCATGTCTAGCCTCTGTCGCTCTCGTTATGTGACGAAATACTTGCCTTATATACTTAATTGGATTAATTTTAGCTGTTACATAGACTATGTTTTTGTGGTCTGGCAGCCTTACTATTGGGTATCGCGTTAGCCAGTAACTGGGTTGTGGAGGTCAGATAGGCAGTCGCTCCATGGACGAAAATACGATATCCTTTGGTAAGACTGGTTGTCAGACTTATTGGGCCACTGACTACCTGTAACGATTGTCAAAGATCTACAAATGACAGCCGGGACCAACGGCTTAACTTGGAACTGCTTTCCGAGGAACGGAGGAAACTCGGTATGTAATGGTTATCGGTGGTCACCCATCCACAGACCAACCTAGGCAAGCGCGGCTTAACCTGACGATTGATCGGAGCCGCTGTTATTGTTAAGCCACGCGCTCCTCACACGCTTTGGTCTTCAACGTTATTAATATTATTTTTAAAATGCACCTTTTTTTTCTAATGGGAAATCATCAAATGACTCCTCCCGCTCTGGGCGGAGCAGGAGGGAGTGTCAGACTTTTACTGACTAAAACCCATCCATGTTCCTTCATCGCCCTTTGTGTTCCGGAGCCACGGTACCTCTTTCAAACAGTCCCGCAGCTTTTAAATGCATCTTGGATTAGAATTTTGCTAACAAACGCACGCCCGGCTCTTTGTTCATCTATACTACATTGAATTGTTCAAAATTGAGAGGGATTATTAGGGCACGTCCACTGACGTATAGACAGTTACAATAGATAGCTAAAGTCGATACTACGAATGCTAATAATTATCTGGGCTGGGTTAGACGGCTGGAAAGAAACACTCAGAAGGTTTACAAAGCCCCTTTTTTTTTCGGATGGGAATTAATCAAATGACACCTCCCGGTTTGGGCGGAGCGGAAGGGAGTGTCAGACTTTTACTGACTAAAACCCATCCATGGTCCTTCTTAGCCATTTGTGGTCCAGGGCCGCGGTATCTCTTTCGAATAGCCCCGCAGCCCCGGCAGGCATCGGCCCTTGTTGCGGACCCTTTCCTTTTTGCTGACTATCTTTGAGGCGCGCGTGGAACACGAACGCGCCGTCGACACGGCCTGTCGTCATAAGACGGACGGACGGCGAGCTAGCCCATAGCTCACCGCCTGAGAAGGCGACCTTGGCAGCAGGATCAGGTCATGTCCCTCATAAAAATGTGTTGCCACAAAACCAAAGGTGTGTGCCAAATTTCAGTTGCAAGATTTGTTGGTTTTTAGGTTGAATATTCAGTTGCAAGATTTGGCCAATACATACTAATTACTAACACTTAAAAGGGGTATCGTATTACCCAGTACTAACTAGGTTGTAGAGGTCAGAAAGGCCGCGCTCCATGTAAAATATTGGTATTCAGCTGCATCCGGTTAAACTGGAAGCCGACCCCAACATAAAATCAACAATTTTGTTTCTTTCTTTCTAGTTGGGAAAAGGCTAGGCAGATATTGATACTTACTAACTTACGAGGCAAGTTAAATAAAAATCTTAAAAGAAATGGACCTTCTACATAACACTTTGTTCTGTCAACACACAATCTAGCCCTGTCTGTCTTTCGGCCTGCGGTCTGCCTACATAATTGTTATGTCACGGCGTATATTTAACTAAATAAAGGATATTGAGACTGGTGGAATAACTAGATTCGTTTCAGGGTCGATGGAAGGTGGGTTGGAGATTACTCTATAACTAGGTACCTAATGCCCGCGGTTTCGCCCGCGTGGCGTTCGATAATAGTCCCACGGGATTATACTACCGGGATAAAAAGTATCCTATGTGTTAATCTAGGTTATAAACTATCTGTGTGCTAAATTTCATCCAAATCCGTTCAGTAGTTTTTGTGTGGAAGAGTAACAAACATACTCACATACTTTCGCCTTTATTATATACTGTGATAATGTTAAAGATAACTTTGATAGATAGAAAAAAAAACAACGTCTAGTTGCTACAAGAGAAGATTGGTTGTCAGACTTTCGGCTACCCGTTACGACTGTCAAAGATCTGCCATCCTGCAAACCTCGTCACATTAAGGCGACTACAGGAGCTAAACGCGAGTTTTTGCAAAAAAGCATACATATGATTCACTGCAATAAACAAAACCAGAAAAATATATGATATTTTTCAGGATATATACTAGTATGATAGTGTTTTGAAAACATAATACTTACAACTAATTTTACTCGATAAAAAAAAAATCACGAAACTATCTCTAAAAATTTCTTTTAACGAGTAAAAACCACATTCAAATAGGTACATGCGATTATTCTGATTTTTTTTGCAAATAATTCTACAAGCAACATATTAGCATGATAGTGTTTTGTTTTTCTAGTCCTATCAATAGATTTTTTGTAAATCGCAAAAAAACACTCATTTCGCACTATTCGGCCCGCAGTGATTGACGTAACCACCACTTTGTAGTGCAAGCCGATTAGAACTTTATTCTAACAGTATTTCAAACGAAGTTTGAACCACCACAATTAGAGTTGCTAATTTAGCTCCTGTATTCGCCTTAACCCAGTTTGGCGGCAGAAATAGGTATGGTGTGGTAGTTTCCTCGGACAAACTCATAAACTAAGTTCTCTACCACTTGAACTACACTTGTAATATTACGTATTCTTTGGCACTACTAAATTCTTGTGTAATAATTGGTAATAAAACTAACAGAAAACAGTACTTACATTATATTTTGGAAAGTGTAAGGTCACAAATAATTTTGAACGTTATTTATTTTTATAGAAGCCTGTAAAAGCATCGAGGCGTTATTAGCTGGCCTTTACTCTGACATTGTCATGCTATTAGTGCCAAATGCATTAGATTCACAAGCTGCTCAATCTTGAAATAACAATTTGATGAAAGTAGTGATACAGAGTGATATACTAGGTGGACCGATGACCTGGTGAAGGTTGCGGGAATCAGCTGGATGCGAGTCGCATTGGACCGGTCAATGTGGCGACACGTAGGCGAGGCCTATGTCCAGCAGTGGACGTCTTTCGGCTGAAATGCTGATGATGATGATGAGTGACACAGCTAGTCCTGAGGACTAATTCACATAATTTTATGACGCGCCGATGAAGTTGTAGTGCAGTTGCAGTAAAGTTCAAGTTCGAGTGATAAACCGTATTCTTGTAATCTTTGAACTGCGCGTGAACTGCACACCTACTGTACGACAACCAAACTCTACCAAACTTACTTATGGTGTGGCCATATAAGAGAAAAAATATTACTCACTAAATAATCGATTACATTTCAATGAATATGACGTTATTAAAATAATACCCCAGTATAGATTTTAATGCTTTTTCTTACAAAATAGAATACCGATCATGTTGCGTTCCGAAGCACGCACCAAAGACGCGCAACAGTAGAATGCCGTTATTGCGCTCGCGTGACGCGAACTTGACGCGAGCGTGTCTGACAGCGGTGAAGAATACGAAAAGCGTTGTTTTGATCGAAACTGCACTGCATCAGCACTTCTCTAGTTACGTGAATTAGCCTACTGATGTAACCTAGCAGTTTAATGTTCGTTAGTCTAAGTAATGTTTGTTAATCCTATATTACTCGGACGAACGAATCGATTGACACCTTATTTATCAAAATCGGATGAATAGTTTAGGCGCTACGTGCTACATAAATGCATAGACTGCTTAAACCATAACCCTTTTGGCTTCGCAGTAGTCGGGTAAAAAGTAGATTTAATGCTCTCCTTCAATGCAACTATCAGGGAGTATACATATTGCCCGTCTTTGACGGATCTGCTTTATAAATTTTGTAAAATTATGAGTAAACCCGTCCGAATACGTCATAAAGAGACTGAATAATGGAATGGTAACAGAATGCGTGTGCGCACCTTGACATTTAACGTAACAAGCTTATACGCATGGCGGTTACGTGCATGCGTGGTGGCACGTCATCAACAGCTAACGTGTAACACATATTTTTACTAAGTGACGGAAAAAGTAGTCAAAATCAAAATCAAAGCATTTATTTCAAGTAAGCCAGTTACAGGCACTTTTGAATTGTTGAATTGTCGGTGTCAGTTTTCTAAGCCCTCTTTTTTCGTATGGGAAATCATCAAATAACTCCTCCCGCTCTGGAAGGAGCAGGAGGGAGTGTCAGACTTTTACTGACTAAAACCCATCCATGTTCCTTCCTCGCCCTTTGTGTTCCGGGGCCACGGTATCTCTTTCCAATAGTCCCGCAGCCCCGGCAGGCTTCGGCCCTTGCGGACCCCTTCCTTATTGCTGACTCTCTTTGAGGCGCGCGTGGAACACGAACGCGCCGTCGACACGGCCTGTCGTCATGAGACGGACGGACGGCAAGCTAGTTTTCTAAGCCCTTAGGTTCATCATTATCATTCTCTTGCCCTTATCCCAATTTATTTGTGGTCGGCGCAGCATGTCTTCTTCTTCTTCCATACTTCTCTATTACTCGTCATCTCATCAGACACCTCCTTTCTTGCACATATCATCTTTCACACAGTCCATCCATCGCTTCTTTGTTTGTTAGTCCTCTATTTTTATAGCCATCTACATTCATACTAAGCCAAAACTATCTATCTACGTCCCTGGTTAATGATCCAAAACTTTACAAATATTCATGCGACTCACTATCAGTCTAGCCGTTTTCCTCCTACCTTGGGGTTGTTTCCACTCTTTTACAGTACCTTTTACCATAGAAAATAGGCTAGTTTCCACCATCAATAAATTGCAAATCTATTTAGTCCGTCAGCCCGACTGACGTTGTTCTACTGGTATACCATCACCCCTGTTACGATCGCGAGTGCTGCAGAAACAGTGCGGGATAGTTAACGGTTGTTTATTTTGGTCCTTCGAGCCGGATGAGTATTGGAAAATAATGGACACTTATTTTTTGTTTTTGTAAATCAATGAATTTTGACAAAGATAAAACGCATCAAAACTCGGGAGTGGGGGCTCGTGACGTCAGAACTAGCTAAAACTTATACCATGGCGTGACGTATTGAGAATTTTAAAAGCGTCGTGAATTCGTCAATTTTGGTTTACGTAACAAAAGAAAAAATACGGGACAATTTTTTTTTTAAATCTAAGTGACGGACTAATTAGACTTTTTCAGTACACAAGCCTATTATTAGTACAACAGAACAATTCAAAGGTGGAATTAGGGGGCTCCTTTTTCAAGCAATGGAACTGAATGGTCTCATACAGTTGTACTTACGATTTAAATTAATTCTAGTCCAAATAATCATTCAAGCAAGTAGATTTCTATTACCATACCAGTAAGAAACTTGTATGTCACACAACCTTTACGTCTAGTGACTAGTGTAACATGCGAGTAGTCATGCCAGTGGTATGTCGTTCACTTGACCAGCCAGTGAGCCGTCAAGTGATACAGCAAGTTGTCACCGGATCTGAGGACGAGGATTAGGGATGGGAGGCCGCTCGATAGTAATAGATATCGATATATGTAATTTTTTTTTTCGGCACCTTCTAAGAAAGCGGCTGGTATTCCTCCAGTTTCCCAACTATGTTGGTGTCGACTTCCAGTCTAACCGGATGCTGCTGAATACCAGTATTCTACATGGAGCGACTGCCTATCTGTCTTCCACAACCCAGTTAGTACTGGGTAATACGGTACCCCTTGGTAAGACTGGTTGTCAGACTTTTTGGGCCACTGACTACCTAGGCTGTAACGACTGTCAAAGATCTACAAATGACAGCCGGGACCAACGGCTTAACGTGCTTTCCGAGGCAGGGAGGAAACTCGGTATGTAATGGGTGGTCACCCATCCACAGACCAACCTAGGCAGAACGGTCCGAAGATCGACCCGAGCGACTGTTATTATTTAGCCACGAGCTCCTCATACTAAACATATTAATGACCTTGGTCATTAAAAACATCGACATTTGAGACAGACATCCGTCCCATCTCTAAAAACCAGTGCAGGGCCTTGCACTTTAAGAAAGTAGCCGCCACCAACACGGTGCCCACTCAAATCATAGCAGGTGACATTGTACGCCTTTATAGTTTTATTACTCATTCCTTAAATAGAATAACTACATTCGTAAAGGAAATCATTCACTGCCTGATCATACTTGCAGTTATAAAGGGTGTCTATCATCTATCTATCATGGGGGTTTAGGTTTCCGCACTTAGTCCTTAAAGTGGACCATTGTGCGTGAGCCATGGTGGCCATTGCCTTGGTATCGTATCGTCATGGCTTTAATGAGATACACTTATAAAAAAATGTGTTAAAACTCATTCATCGTTCTCCAGCCCTTATCATGTGTGGTCGGCGCATCATGTCTTCTTCTCCCATACTTCTCTATTACTCGTCATCTCATCAGACACCTCCTTTCTAGCCATATCACACTTCAATGTGTTAAAACTCTCGGTTAAAATTATGTAAATATTAGCGTCACTTTTCCGATCACATGTCTCTACTACATCTACAAGTACATAATTATATTAGTACATACATGTGTACTAATTATAATTTAAAATCGTGTTTTGTTTGTCTGTCTGACCGCATTGTTTTATCTAAACGTCGGAAAACACAACCACCTTCATTAATTAAATAAATTTCCGAGAAGTATATGTGTACTCTACCGACCTATGTTACATCAATATTTAACTTGCAAATTAAAAGAAATCTCGATGTTATGTTAAAACGTAAAAAAACGTGCGAAGCACCGCGGCTCGCTTAGTACTTAGAATTAAAATTCGTTTATCTAACTAAATCATTATGTTCATTATCATCGTCATACATAAAAGGTGTATTGTGTGATTTGTGTGTGCTTGGTTGACGGTTTCGTGAAGGGTCAACTTCACGAAACCGTCAACCAAGCATTATGCATCAAACTAAGTAACCCTTCGTGAAAATGATTGCTAGGAAACGACTTTTTTTTTGGGATCAATCACGTTTTACTCAAACATTGTGCTGATGAATTTTTTTAATAGTCAACGGGTCATGGAGGTAGGTAATTTAAGTTATGTGTAAGTTATCACAATAGCATTTAAAATATCTCCGTAATTACAAGGTTCCCAGCTATGGTCAAGAACAAACAAATGATCGCAATGACGGAGACAACAGGGCCTCAAGTCTGCTATTACAATAGTGTCAGAATGGTCTATCATTAATTTCATAATTGTTGATTTTGACAAGTTCTACTAAAATTATGACTTTCCAATGGTCAACCACTGACACTCCATTGAAAGAAATGGCATAGAATGGTAATCTCGAACAAAATGACAAATGAATGACTGGTGCTATTTACGAACTTCTACTACTTCAGATTGCATAAAACACTAATAAATAATATGTAAAAATATATGTAAATGAAATCTGTCGGGTTTTATAATAATGGCAATACGACAATGTCATTATAACGCAATTCTATAACGAGACCATTGACCGACCAATGATCGACCATTATGAATTTAGCAGATTACGAACTTATGGCAAAATGATAATGGGATGAGAATGGGACCGTGTTGGAATGACGAATTTATAAAAATAGCAGACTGGACCCACAGGTGCCTTTCGGCTTCGTTACGGGTTCTGTTACACCCATTAATCCATTATAACCTCGGCCCCGACGCAGGCAGGGAATTCCACTCCTTGAGTACCTAAAAGATGTAAGCAAAGCGCTTCTCATATTCTCATATTCTTTATTGCACACAAAATTAAAAAATATACACGTGCTTCGTGCGAAAGTGAGGCGGCAATCTCCGAAACTACACAACCGATTTCAATAATTCATCCACAAATTGAAAGCCATACTAGCCGAGTGCCATTGGACACATATTATGTTAGATACCTACTTCATAATTAAAATCCACGTGAACGAAGCCGTGTGCAGAAACAAGTACACTCTAAAGGTTGCTCACGGAACGAATTAAGAATAACCCCTTAAAATTGCGTAGTTACACCATTGGAACAAGTAATAATTTGGTCAAGGCATATATGATATGACATTAAGACCTTATATAGAGTAGTAAACTTAAATATGTAGGTAGCTACTTATTTAAGTTGACTATATATATTTATATATATATATATTGTATACAAACCAATGTCATTGATTCGTAGGCACGTGATCTTTGAATGACGAACAACTTTCTCATTAATCAGGGCTATGCATATTTTGGGTTCTGTAGCTCAAAATGAAAAAGGAACCACCCTTAAAAGGGATCACTTTGTTATCCGTCGATCTGTCTATCCGTCAAGACCTTTTTTCTCAAGAACGCGTAGAGGTAAAGTAGAAATTCAAATTGTTACGGGGGTTTACGGTCTTTCAGCTGTGAAAAAAACAAACAACAAACTTGTAAGTCAACTTCAGTTAATGTCGCATATTATACGATTTTGCAACTCGCACTTGTCCTAATTTTACATTATTCAAAGACAAGAAAAAGTAAATATTTATGATTGTTTAAATTACTTACGAGCAGTAAGTCGTGGGTTCGAACCCAGGCAGGTGTATTACTTTGTGTAATTTATTTCATCACCACTGCTCTTAAAACGGTGAAGGAAAACATCGTGAGGAATCCGGCATGTCCTAAATAGAACCAACGATCACTAATAAAAATAGTATAAATAAATAGTAATAATATAAATCGTTTTTTAATAGTGATCGATGCCTTTTTTTTATAACTTAAAATTTGAAGACATGTGACATCTACCAATCCGCACTGGGCCCGCGTGGTGGATTATAGCCCATTGCCCCTCATTGTGAGGAGGCCGTGTCCCAGCAGTGGGAACATTATAGGCTGATGATGATGGTGATGGTTTAAGGAATGACACCTTAGATTGGAAGGATAAAATATTATGTTTCGACCTATAGTAACTTGGGACAAGTAGCATTTGCCCAAACAGTGCAGCAGCCAAAAAACCGGCCAAGAACGAGTCGGACTCGCGCACCTAGGGTTCCGTACAAACTTTTTAAAGGACAAACTTAACTTTGCTGTTCGATCCCTAGAAACAGCTATTGCACCAACCGCAAATAATAAGTTAATAATAGTAAAATCGCTTTTTTTTTATATTAAACTACATATTTAAGGTTTTCAGATTTTTTATTTTTTATTTACATGTGCTGTAGGACATTGCTTCTCGCCAAATTTCGTGATTCTAGGTCAACGGGAACTACCATCATATAGGTTTTCGACCCAAAACCTATAGGGTACTTCCGGTTGACCCAGAATTGTCAATTTTTGTTAAAAGCAGGGTCTTACAGCACAAGTAAAGGGAAAAGTCCGAAAAATAAAAAAAGGTAAATTTTGGTACTTACAAGTTTTCGCGAAAATCTAAATTTGCCCATATCTTTTTATTGTGTTGACTCAGGACCTATATATACACCTAATAGGGAGTATAGACCTCAGTATCTGATATAAATTTCAATTTGCTAGGTCCACCCGTTCATGAGAAAATCGGTGATGACAGACGGACAGACTGACAGACGGACAAGAAAGTGAACTTATACGGGTTCCTTTTTTACCTTTTGAGGTACGGATCCCTAAAAAAGGGAAAATTCTTAATAGGTACAGAAATAATACTACAATTATTCAATTACATACTTTAAGAACAATTAAACCAAATCAAGATTCATTGAACAATTTTTCATCGGTCTACCGCTAGTGATGTACCGGTATACTGATGTATCGATAGGCAAAGGTTATCGAGTATCTGTCGTAATCGATTCGCGTCGGGATAATCGCGAGCGTAATTGCATGGGAACTAGACGCACAAGGCTCTTTTAATACTAGATTTTGAAAGGAACAATAATTTAAGTGACCTGTGTTATTAAATTGTAGTTGTATAATTGACCATTGTCAGCATTTAGCTGGCTGGCGATCAAGTCTTTTTTTAGACTTGATTTTGATGGTCACCCATCCACGGAGCAACCTAGGCAAGCGGGGCTTCACTTGAAGGTCGACCCGACCGGCTGTTATAAGTAAAGTTAGCGTTAGTGAGAAAAGCAAGTTTTTTCATAAAACATCACCTAGGGGTACTACCCGAATCGGTTCTGGGGCCGTCCTTGTGGAACATCGGGTACGACTGGGTGCTGCGCGCCGACCTCCCTAGCGGCGTCAGTGTAGTTTGCTACGCTGACGACACGCTGGTGCTGGCTCAGGGGAGGTCGCACGAGGCGGCGGCCGACACTATGACACGCGGGGTTGCGATAGTCGTGGAGAGAATCCGGCAACTGGGTCTCGAGGTGGCACTGCACAAGTCCGAGGCCATGTGCTTTCATGGGCCTCGGAATGCGCCACCTCCGGGATCCGCAGTGATGGCAGGAGGGGTTTCCATCGGCGTCGAGTCGACGCTGAAGTACCTGGGACTTGTCCTCGACAGCCGGTGGAACTTCGTGGAGCACTTCCGACGTTTGGCCCCCAAACTGGAGCGGACAGGGGCTGCCTTCAGGCGGCTCCTGCCCAACCTGGGGGGGCCGAACGCCTCCTGCCGGAGGCTCTACGCGGGAGTCGTGCGGTCCATGGCCCTTTACGGGGCCCCGGTGTGGGCACGTTCATTGAAGCGGCGTGCCGCCCACCACTTGAACGTGCCCCAGAAGGTGGTAGCCGTAAGGCTGGTCCGGGGCTACCGCACGATCTCCCGCGAGGCGGCGAACCTCCTTGCCGGATTGTCGCCATGGGATCTGGAGGCAATAGTCCTCGCGCGCCTACATGAGTGGCGCGCGGAGGCGCTACGCCGGGGGGAAACTCCGCTGCCGCGGCAAATTGTCGCTCAGCGGACGGACTTCCGGCGGGATCTCATGGCGACATGGAGAGAGCGACTATCGCAACCCCGTGCAGGGCACGCCACAATAGTGGCGATAAGTCCCCTCTTTGAGGAGTGGCTGGAGAGACGCCACGGCGTCCTCACCTTCCGCCTGACGCAGGTTCTTACCGGACACGGATGTTTCGGTAAGTTCCTGCACCGAATCGGGCGGGAGGAAACGCCCGGGTGCTATCACTGTGAGGATAGGCCGGAGGACACGGTGGAGCACACTGTGGAGGTGTGCCCCGCTTGGGTGGAGCACCGCCGTGTCCTCGAGGTGGCGATCGGCGGCGGCGACCTCTCGCTCCCGGCCCTGGTTCGTGCCATGGTCCGGAGCGAGACGGAATGGGACGCCGTCACCTCCTTCTGCGAAGCAGTCATGCTAGCGAAGGAGGTGGCGGAACAGGACAGGGAGAGATCCTCACGTCCCGGCCGCCGCGGGAGACGCCCCGGGCGTCGGGGGCCACGTGGTGGCTTCCGGCCACCGTAGGCGCGGGCCTGTGGACGGGGAGCTATGGGCTAGCTCGCCGTCCGTACGTCTCATGACGACAGGCCGTGTCGACGGCGCGTTCGTGTTCCACGCGCGCCTCAAAGAGAGTCAGCAATAGGGAAGGGGTCCGCAAGGACCGAAGCCTGCCGGGGCTGCGGGACTATTCGAAAGAGATACCGTGGCCCCGGAACACAAAGGGCGAGGAAGGAACATGGATGGGTTTTAGTCAGTAAAAGTCTGACACTCCCTCCTGCTCCGCCCAGAGCGGGAGGAGTCATTTGATGATTTCCCATCCTAAAAAAAAAAAAAAAAAAAAAAGGGGGTACTACCCGAAGAGATGCGCAAAAATATCCACTTTTCCCCATTTATTTTTATAATTACGTATAAAGGGTGTCAAATGCCTCTTAACGAAGCCGAAAGGCATTTGTTCTCCCCGTCATTGCGACATTTTGTTTTGTTCTACACCATACCTGGGAACCTTCTAGTTACGGATATATTGGGGGTCAAAGTTCCAACTTTTTTATAAATGTTTTTTTTTTATTTAAGTTTTTAATGTAAGATTTTTACTTTAAACACGTCCACGACCCCTGTACTGTTCAATCCATCCATCAGCATAATATGTTGAGTACGTTACTTTGAGTTCTACCACAAAGCATGATTTTTCACCCCGAAAAAAAATCGTTTTCTAGCAATAATTTTTGCGGTAAAGTTACTTAGTTTGATGTACAGAATGCTTGGTTGACGGCTTCGTGATAAGGTTGTTTACAGCCTGTATATTGTCACAAAAATTACTATGTGAAAACACAAGATGATCTATAATGAATTATTCTTACTCAAAGACCAAGCGAGCTATGTGAACATCTATTAATTGCTAACATCGTCAAACGTGAGAGCCAAGCGTCCCACTTCACATCGCGGGTAATTTAAAAAAATTAAAGTAATATTAACACTAGAGCAATTTGGTGCAATCTGGGAAGACTGTGTGACAATAGAGAGCCTTGGAGTGCGCTCTGATTTTGGTGTGTCGTCCGTTTAGATGAAATTATGCGAAAATGTACTATGTCTAATTGCAGTAATAAAAAAAAAAAGATATTGACGCACGTACAGTCGTGGTCTTTTCCGCCTGATCAGTAAAAACATTTTTCGCTTAAATCATGCGGAGGCGCCGAGC
This sequence comes from Xestia rhomboidea, assembly GCA_963853795.1. Lineage (NCBI taxonomy): Eukaryota > Metazoa > Arthropoda > Insecta > Lepidoptera > Noctuidae > Xestia > Xestia rhomboidea. The sequence continues at coordinate 4,053,900 of OY970783.1, forward strand.
CACGCCCCCTTAAAGTTTAGGCCTATTAGGAAACCGTCAACTTTGGCGCGCAAAATAACAATAACTCTGTTTGGCGTGCGTCGTCAGTGCGCTCAGCCGATCGGTATATTTTCGTTCATTATTTCTAGATACAAAGTCAACGGGGTGGGGCTAGAGAGCGTTTCTATGTTGTACGTTCAAGCAAAAATTGGCTTAGTGGTGATCAGGCGGTGTCCTCGATAGTAGATACGTGCGTACGTACGTAATATTTGTATAGGATTTGAGGATTTACAACTAAAAATGGAAATATAAAAAAATCTTTTTTGCATAAAATAAAAAGTTTTAGCATTCCTCACACAATACATCCATCTTTTCTTTGATCTTCCTCTTCCTCCACAGCATTTATATTTTTATTCATTACTATTTAAAATAATAAAATAATAAATTAACCTTTATTTTCAGACTACAGTCCATAGCTTGCCTTGCATTTTGCCACTTGTGTTTCATTCCTATTCACTGAGAACTCGAAATTATCATGCGTGACTGTAATAGTATCAAATACTGTCGTGTAACCGGAACGAATCGAACTTATTTTATTTGAGCAGAATCGGCTCAGTAGTTACCGAGAATGCAGCATTAAAACATAAGATAGGTATATAATTATGCATCGTAATCACGGGCTCTTAGTCAGATCAGTCATCATCATATCAGCCCGGAATCACCCACTGCTGGGTATAGGCCTCCCCTTTCTTCTGCCACACTTCCCGGTTCTGTGCGTCCCTGATCCAGGTGTTTCCCGCTACTTTAACGATGTCGTCAACCCAACGAGCTCTAGGACGGCCCTGCCCACGTAGCATGACCACCGTAGACACGAAAGAGAATCGACAAATCTTTTGTTCACCTGTCATTGAGTCGACAAAATGACAGATGAACAAAAGATTTGTCGATTCTCTTTCTTGTCTACGGTGGTCATGCTACGCGAACTGGTTTCTATGGCCAGATCAGTAGCAGAAGACATTCCCTGTCGTATTGACTGGTGCGAAAGACAGAATCTTAGTTGAGAAAATTCTGACACAAAACGTGACATGACACTCCATCTGTCAGACTCGAAAACGGTGAAGAAAAACATCGTGGGGAAACCTGCATGCGTTGAGATATCACGGGTTTAAAGACTTGCGGCGTCTACCAAACCGCACTGAGCCTTCGTGTCCCGTGTCCCAGCAGTGGGCACATTCTAGCTAGGCTGTTTACATTGTTATTCCTGACCTTTTAGAAAAAATACAGTTGTCTTTAGTCATAATTCCATTAGATCAGATTGCCAACGTTTGTAACGTTCACTTCTATCCCAAAAACGAAAAATAGAGCTCTTTTAGCAAAAGATAACTGTAATATTTCTCAATTGCTACCATGTTAGACAGTAAGCACTTACTAAGTACGTACTAACTTCCGATAATATCTCAGCCCTCCTAAAATGGTCATTTAAAATGATGGTCTGTGTGTGAGTGGCATACTTTGGATTTTTGTAGGTTTCACGAGTTCACGACGGCATAAAAAAATAATTTGGAATCTAGAATTCAAAAATACAACGTGCAACATAATAAACAAAACAAAATTAACGTTTTAGTGCAGTAGACTTATTATTCCTAAGCAGATATAAATTAAAAAATGATGTAATTAAAATCTCAAGGATCGGCAGTAGGCTCCATAATTAGGTTTTACTTAATGTAGGTATCATTGTTAAGGAGCTAGGGACCTGTATGACACACCACGCATAATTATTATTTTTTGTTTGTTACATCTTTTATAGAATATTGTATCATATCCTTTCTTTTTTTTACTCTTAACTTCTTTGTCATTAAGTTAGCCCTGCTACATAACAGTTAACGTTTGCTAACAGTTTGTTTTTGTTATATATACCATAGTAATCTGTGGAAAATGTTGTGGGTAGTATATTTGTTAAGTTACATTTTAAGACAACACTGTTTATGCTTAAGTTTTTGGTGGATGCTCCAGGGTAGCCCGCGAAATACAAATTTTCTTACGTTTTTTGCAATTTGCAGGTCAGTGTCAGGTTGTATGTTGATTAAAATATGATTCGCGGCTGTAACACGTATGTAGTTACAGAACTATAATCATCAAAATCATCAATACAACCCTCCAAGCGCATAAAGGTGCAGAAATGAATTTGACCTTGAAAAAGTCATGTTTGTTTTTCCAAATTGAATAAATAAATAATAAACGGAAAATCTGACGTGTGGTCTCTCGGACTATGAAACTGAACAACTTTAGTTCTACGAGTTCTTAAAATTCGCAACAATTTCGACTTTCTGTGGAATCGACGAGATCTGCTGATTGGCATGTATGGTCAAACTAAACAAGAATTTGTGTCGTATACTACCGCTAAAAACCCGACTACTGAAAAATATCACGCTCTTATTAAATTCGGGGTGTACATACAAGGTAAATTCGACTCATCCTATTGTTGAAGTCGTTAATGCAGCCTATGTTACCCGGGCCATAATAACGAATCGATTGTCACCTTATTCATCAAAATCAGATGAATAGTTTAGGCGCTACGGAGGAATATACGTAATTCAAACATACATACCTACATAGTATCAACTACTATCAATTTTCCTTTTGGCATCGCCGTAGTCGGATTAAAAAAAAAGTTAAGAATGTCTTGCGTTTATTATGTTAAGGAAGGAGATCAATAATCAATAGAAGATTGGGTTTCTAAACGAAACGACATTCTACCAGCATAACGACAAGTCAGACCACAAAAACGTACAATCAAAAATCTTGCATATTTGGAATTCCACCCCCGTCAGACCGTGACGACTGTACCTAAGTGTGTGTATGTATGTATGCGTAACGTGACCTCAGTAACGGCTGTACCGGACTGGTATGGACCGGGCCAAGGATAGCATAACTATCGGTCCTTACATAACCGAGTTATTGGTCTAAATAAGTGTATCATTGTGGTTTTGTCTTGCTGGAGTAGACGGAACTGATGTATTGCATTTAGTCGCTTGGACATTTTGAGAATATCACTTTGTTGCACTAAGTTATCTGTGTTCCTACTGTGTTTGAATTTACATATATACATGGTTATTTGTAAAACACCGACAACCTCTCAGGACTGTGTTACTAACATCATAATCCACAACTTTTGTTCTATGACTTTTAAAAATTCATCATATTTTAGTTCATCAAATTTTCGTACAAATATAAAAATATTTAAATTGAACGCTCTAAATGTTAAGAAATCTATGCGAAGCAAAAGAAAGCGATAGTACAATAGTGAGGGGAGCGGGGTCGGGGCAGCGAGGGCCCGTAAAAGCGTTCATTTTTTTTTTTTTTTTTTTTATGAAAATTTGATGTACTAAAATATATGATGAATTTTTAAATGTCATAGAACAAAAGTTGTTGATTATGTGTTAGTAACACAGTCCTGAGAGGTTGTCGGTGTTTTACAAATAACCCTGTATAAGCAATCAACTGATATTAAACTAAAAAGTTTTAAATAGAGATGATTTCACATGTGTTGTACGAGTATGTACGCCGACTTCCGTATTTGTCTAATAATAATGTGCGTAGCAATTAAATTAAGGTAGACGCCGCCGCGCCGTTAACTAACGATTATTAGAATTAAATTCTTCCGGTGCTTGTTAAGGGGGTGGTACTAGCTAACGAGAGGTTTTCTCCATGTAACTCCGCTTTGATGAGTGAATATTAAGGTGCAAAAAAAATATATGTTACTTATTAGACTCTAAACTTTAATTGGTACAATTGAAATAATTTTAACTTTATTATTACTATATGAAAAAAATATTCAAAGTGAAGCATTTTTTCTTTGAAATTTCGTAACTTCTCCTAAACGGCATTAAGTTTTAGTATTATTTTTCACACAAATATTTGTCACTTTTTTCTTCACAAAGTGTACAATTGGCATTTTGATCTAATGATTTATTAGGCTACAATTTAATAAAAACCACTCATTTCGCACTATTCGGCGCGCAGCGACAGACGTAACAACCACTTTGTAGTGCAAGCTGATTAGAACTTTATTCTAACAGTGTTTCAAACGAAGTTTGAACCACCACAAATAGAGTTGCTAATTTAGCTGATACCCCAGCCTTAATTAATTAAGTATCTTCCGTGTGGAGCTCGTGGCTAAATAATAACAGCCGCTCGGGTCGATCCTTAGGTTAAACCGTGCTTGCCTAGGTTGGTCCGTGGATGGTGACCACCCATGACATACCGAGTTTCCTCCGTGCCTCGGAAAGCACGTTAAGCAGTTGGTCCCGGCTGTCATTTGTAGATCTTTGACAGTCGTTACAGGTAGTCAGTGGCCCGAAAGTCTGACAACCTGTCTTACCAAGGGGTATCGTATTACCCAGTACTAACTGGGTTGTGGAGGTCAGATAGGCAGTCGCTCCATGTAAAATACTGGTAGTCACTGGTACACACTGGTACTGTCGGCTTTTTTTTTTTCGGATGGGAAATCATCAAATGACTCCTCCCGCTCTGGGCGGAGCAGGAGGGAGTGTCAGACTTTTACTGACTAAAACCCATCCATGTTCCTTCATCGCCCTTTGTGTTCCGGGGCCACGGTATCTCTTTCGAATAGTCCCGCAGCCCCGGACCTGGTACTGTAGGATGATGATGAAATTTTTATCAGAATTTGAATCATAAATACCCTTTCCATTGGCTCGCCAGTGCTCTGATTAGGAAAGATAATAGGTATTTATATTTGTTATCAAGAGATTTCAATCAGTTAAGTTATGAACAACAGCAGGCCCAGCCAAGTAACAAACGTTTCATATCGATTCTCTTTCTACAATCGTAAACGCCTCGGCGTAAGCGATTGTAGAAAGCGCTTAATTGGTAGCCAAGTTGACACAACTGAGTCGATCGCTCGTTCTCTAATGTCTGTAGAAAAAACCTACACTTTAGTCTATAGTGAGCGTTCCTACCAAAGAGTATAGCGATCAACATTGTAAAAACGATAACATTCTACTCTATCATTTTGAACGATGTAAACTTGTTGATCACGTGATTTAACGTTGAGATGATGTCATTCTACTAGCGTTAACGATTGTAGATTGTCAACTTGGCTAAGCCTGCTGAATCGACACCATTAGTATCTGCTTAATTATAAACATTTTAAACTTCACAAAATATAATACAAATGTAACTAAGTACGTATAAGGAAGCGGAAGTTGCTTATCGGTAAATCACGATCGTAAAATAACCAGAAACTATTCGGAGATAACAACATTTTAATTATAGTTATTAATGGTGTAGCGTAGTAGAGCTACTTGCCATTCTGCCAATTCGCGAAGTTGAGCAACTTTGCCAGCAGCGGTCTAATCTGGAGGCAAAAGCATTTATAGATTTACTGCTATATTTAAACTTCGCCTAACATTTGTGCTTATACTTGGTGTAGTTCGAAAGAAGTCGATTTCCTAAAAAAATAGCAATTTTGTAACAGCAGCTTCGCACTTCCCTTTGCGGGATAAATGAATTTTTTACCCGACTGCCAAGGAAGGGTTATGTTTTTCGCGCGTATCTTGTAAGTTTCTTTATAACCTCGTATCTTCCAAATGGCTGGATGGGTTTCGACGATTAAGGTATCATTAGATTCGTCTCAAAAACCCAAGTGTTGTTAGACAAGTGTTTAAAAATAAAACAAAATGGCGGATTTTTGGCGCTAAATTGTAAAACTTTTTTTTTTCAACCAAGATTGGTTAAAAACAAAAGTTTTTCGAGTATGTTATCAAAATGAAGGAAATTAAAAGGAGATTATAAAATTAAATATACAATGTAGGTACATAATAGTTTTTTTGATAGGTAGGTACCTACTTTTTGTTATTTTTTGCCAAACAAACCGTCAGCCCATTTGATAAGGTAGTACCGCCAGAGGGTTTCTGCAACTTTTAGGCATCGTATATGCGCTGAAACATTAGTTCCTCATATCGGAGTAAGTGTTCGATACTGTCATTCAGCTACCATTGAGTTCAATGCCGAAAACTTTTGCACAAGATGGCGAATATTTTTTTTTGTCTTGTCCCTGGTTCTCCACTTTTTATTCCATATGACACTCAGGAATCTCTCGCGGTTAAGCTTATTTACAGCCCGCGGGCCCGACATCCGTAGGGGTACCTACCTATGGACAGTATGGAGTCTCTATAGGTTGGTATAAACCGGAACACAGCTGCTTGACGGCATCGATAGGTGATGTTAGTAACTGCTTAATCGTGCTAACTTACAAAGAGCAAAGAGCCGTACCACAAATAGTCTTCAGGCATGATTATATGAGCTGCGGTGGCCCAGTGGTGGCGGCCCCGACTTACGCACAGTAAGTCGTGGGTTCGAACCCAGACAGGCGCATTACTTTGTGTAATTTATTTCGTCATCGCTGCTCTCAAAACGGTGAAGGAAAACATCGTGAGGAAACCGGCATGTCCTAGAATCAAAAATTCGAAGACATGTGACATCTACCAATCCGCACTGGGCCCGTGAGGTGGATTATAGCCCATTCCCTCTCATAGAGAGGAGGCCTGTGTCCCAGCAGTGGGAACATTAATAGGCTGATGGTGATGGTGAAATCAAAACAAATTCCTTCATTCGCAATAAAATATAATAACTATGCAGTAGGACACATTCTTGACACCGGAGGCATTAATACGACTTGCGACAGAGACATAGGAATCACGGCGCGTTGCTTCGAGCCTGCTACCTACTGCCCGAAGTTGTGACATTCTGATTGTTGCGGAAATGTCGATTGTCGAGTGAACTATGGAGTAAGGCAGCGCCATCTGTGAGGAAAATTGAGAACTATTTTGTCTTAAAAATTAAAGACATCACACGCGTGGAGCTTGTGGCTTAATAATAATAGCCGCACGGCTCGATCGTTAAGTTAAGCAGAGGTTGCCTAGGTTGCTCCGTGGATGGGTGAGCACCCATTACATAACGAGTTTCCTCCGTGCCTCGGAAAGCACGTTAAGCCGTTGGTCCCGGCTGTCATTAGAAGATCTTTGACAGTCGTTACAGGTATTAGTGGCCCGAAAGTCTACGAAGTAAGGCAACGCCATCTGTGAGAACAATTGAGAACTATTCTGTCTTTGAAATACTAAACGATGAATTTAAAATTGTACAATCAGGCCCCTTATTCACAACGCTTCGATTCGATTTTCGATTCGGAAAGTCGTATGTCATGCGGAGGCGCCGAGCCACGCCCCCTTAAAGTTTAGGTCTATTAGGAAAGCGTCAATTTGGCGCGCAAAATAACAATATTAACTCTCGTTTGGCGTCCGTCGTCAGTGCACTCGGCCGATCGGTATTGTCTTTCATTCATTATTTCTATACAGAGACAACGGGACGGGGTTAGAGAACGTTTCTATGTTGCGAATGCAAGCAAAAATTAGCTTAGTGGTGATCAGGCGGGAGTGTCCACGATAGTACCTGTGTTAGCGCACACACTCTTGTACACACAACGATACATGACGCTATACATATCCAGTATAACATGGCCTCGCTTTGAATATTTTTCCTCGAACGATGAGAGATTTGCATAAACTGGTTTTGTATAGCTTGATTGATCGCCGTGCGTACACTATAGTATTGTATAACGGCCTAGTGTCCGCAACTCCACGTCAAAGCGCGTATTTTGCGTACGGCTGGGAAATTCATTCGAATCACCCCAACTCCCCGAGAAAGGTCAGCAGCGCCTTGATGTTGCTGACAATCTCGCGGTGAGTACCTGGATTACCGAAGTACTTTGCCCTGTATGTTGCAACCACTGGGCAGTGCAGAAGCACGTGGGCTGCTGTCTCGTCTTCCTCCATGCAGGCACGGTACAGGGGGCTGTCTGTGACTCCTATGACAAAGAGGCGTTTATTAAAAGAGCCGTGTCCGGTAATGGCGGCTGTAACCGCAGCTGCGGTTTGGTCAGCCGAAGCGCGCGTTTGGTAGGTACACTATAGTATCTCTTGCGTTATTTTTCCTCGAGATTGCCGCCATGACTGAAACTCGGTCGGAACAACACTTCACACACGTCGTCATTCCACTGCTGGGCATAGGCCTCCCAAATACAGAACCAAAACACCCGGATTTCTAGAAAATATGAATCGAATGAATTCAACTAATATATTTTCCTCATTTCTCAAGCGTAACTGAGAGCAAGGTCGGTAACGGATAGCTCAATTATAATGCTATAAGGTTAAATTAACTACATTCTTTGGTGATTATGACATTATCCAATTAAATATAGCTTAGACAATTTAATTATCGCCATTTGCTCGTAAGGTTCGGAGAATACAATGGTACTGGCGATATAGCTACAAGCTACGCAAATTTTTTCGGACGTCGCCATTTTATTTTCGAGTGGACTGTTTATTAAGGATGATTACCACCAAACGGCTCGCATGGCATCGGATCGAAACGGATCTATCAATCTTTAAACGAAACTCAATCGTGAACACAGTATTTAAAGTCTATATTACCAAACTGCAAACAGCAGCTTGACCGCGGGCGTCTTCCGCGACACGCGATCGATCGTAGCCGAAACAGCGACGCATTTATTCAAATTTGGCTGCAAATCAGCATTTTTTGAACAACAAAATTACACAACGCATTCCTCCAAAACGCCACTTCCTAGTGTTTTAGCTGGAAAGAAGAAATTGCGGAACAAATTCCCCAGATTGAACTGCTTTTACACTTAGTGTTAAATAAATACATGCGTTTTTATCTGATCGATCATTAGTGATGATGAATATTATTATAAAAACCTCTAAAAACTTATCTTCGTCTCCCTTTGTTCCAGATGAAGCGAACCCAGGCAAACGCCCGAGGCCCCGCGATATATCCCTGGCTGAACCCCCTCATACCATGGAGATAGCACAGATCCTGATCTCACTGCTGCACGCCTGGGGATTGGATCCGGACCTCGATAGGGTCTGTGAATCGAAGCTGGGATTGTTGAGACCTATGGTAAACATCTACTTACTTACTTTTTCGATGTGATCGATCGATCTTTTAGCAGTGATAGCCTAGTGGTGTGACCGTCGGACTGCCAAGTCATGGGTCTCTAGTTCGAACCCACGACTAATTTTAGGTTCCGTACCTCAAAAGGTAAAAAAAGGAACCCTTATAAGATCACTCTCTTGTCCGTCTGTCCGTCCGTCTGTCACCACCGATTTTCTCAGGAACGGGTGGACCTAGCAAGTTGAAATTTATACCAGATACTGAAGTTTATAGTCCCTATTAGGTGTATACAAATCAAGGCCCTGAGTCAACATGATAAAAAGATATGGGCAAACTTAGTTTTTGGCGAAAACTTGTAAGTACCAATAAGTAGTATAGTAGTAGTATAGTAAGTAGTATAGTACTAATAAGTACATATATACTTTTTGTTTGTAAATACATACTTATTATACATATAAACATCCATGACTCGGAAACAAATGTCCATGCACATCACACAAACATTTGCTCCAACCGGGATTCGAACCCGGAACCCTAAGAACGCCATTCGGGTCGGGTGGTTTCGGGTTTCTAATTAATTCATATAATCATATTCCCCCAGGTCCCAGTCTGCTTCGGCGTCGTCTCCCGTCACGGTCACATGGCAGTTCAGCTGCCTACCTGGTTGGGCAGCTGGTCGGTCGCCTGTGCCTCCGTCCCCGATGACCCGTTGCTGATCACCTCGGATCTTCCACCAGAACTGTTGCGGCAGGAGAAGTTGACTAGGTAAGGAGTGCCGTGTTATTTTTTCTGTTCTTCATCTTCCTGGCCCAGTCGTATGTCTATCTTTTTTTGACATTACGAAATCGAGCGAAACAGACATACGACTTTCCGAGTCGAAAATCGAATCAAAGCGTTGTGAACAAGGGGCCTGTACCATGTTACTTGGGGTCGGCGCAACATGTTTGTAGGGTTCCGTACTCAAAAGGTAAAAACGGGACCCTATTACGAAGACTCCACTGTCCGTCTGTCTGTCTGTCACCAGGCTGTATCTCATGAACCGTGATAGCTAGACAGTTGAAATTTTCACAGATGATGTATTTCTGTTGCCGCTATGACAACAAATACTAAAAACAGAATAAAATAAATATTTAAGGGAGGCTCCCATGCCGCGGGACTGTTCGAAAGAGATACCGTGGCCCCGGAACACAAAGGGCGATGAAGGAACATGGATGGGTTTTAGTCAGTAAAAGTCTGACACTCCCTCCCGCTCCACCCAGAGCGGGTGGAGTCATATTATGATTTCCAATCCGAAAAAAAGGGGGGGGCTCCCATACAACAAACGTGAAGTTTTGACAATAGTACGGAACCCTTCGTGCGCGAGTCTGACTCGCAGTTGGCCGGTTTTTCTTCCATTCTCCTCTGTCAACCGTCACGCTATCATTTACTCCTTTCTCTTTCATATCACTCCTCACACAATTCATCCATCGTTTCCTTGGTCTTCCTTTATTGTTTCTGTTATGGAACGTAAATTACTCTAACCACATATTGGTGGACATTGTTCTTCTGATCTAACAGTGTTCCGCCACTTCTAAAAACACTAGCTTGTGGCGAAGAGAGGGCGTTTTGCTATTTTCTGAATCTCAGCGTGATTTGAATTAATGACTTGTTTTTAATCCGACTTACGGCGAAGCCACAAGGAAGGCTTATGATTTTAGCAGTCTATGTATGTATGTATTTATGTATGTTCCTCCGTAGCGCCTAAACTATTCATCCGATTTTGATGAATAAGGTGTCAATCGATTCGTTATTGTGGCCCGGGTAACATAGGCTACATTTAAACCGACTTCAACAATACGAGCAGTCGATTTTACCTTGTAACCCCAAATTTAATTGGAGCTTGATTTTTCAGTATTCTAGTTTTTTTGTTTTTTTTTTTGGACACAAATTCTTGTTATTTTCAGACTCTTCTCATCAAAACTCCACTGGGAACTGAGCACTACTCTAACAACGAACCACCTGCTATCAATCGTAGCTCTCGCCAACACCCTCATGTCAATGAGCAACGCGAGCTTCGTGCCCGAGCAAGAAGTCATCAGGCGAATGCACAGGTGATGATGATACCATAGTGATAGCACTGTGATATCATACTGATAGTACTGTGATATCATACTGATAGCACTGTGATATCATACTGATAGCACTGTGATATCATACTGATAGTACAGTGATATCACAGTGATAGCGCAGTTATGCCATAGTGGTAGTACGAAACACTCCACTCATATCGATGAGCAACGCGAGCTTCGTGCCCGAGCATGAAGTCATCAGGCGAATGCACAGGTGATGATGATACTATAGTGATAGCACTGTGATATCGTACTGATAGTAGTGTGATGTCACAGTGATAGCGTAGTTATGCTATAGTGATAGTATAACACAATCATGTCAATGAGCAACGCGAGCTTCGTGCCCGAGCAGTAGATCATCATACAGGGTGTAAGGGACAGCTCTCCACAAACTGATAGGGTAAAGTCAGTATATCATACTAAGGTGACCGGTACAAGAAATTATTTTAGGAACGTTATGGGAATCCAATAGATTTGATTTGTTTTATTTCCTCATACGCAATGTATCGTTATTGTGGCAAAACACAAATAGCGAACGGTAAGCGCGACGACGAATTCGATGAACTCTGTAGCTAGTAAGGAAGTCAACAGCTGATTTCACGCGTCATTAGAGTATTTTAACATCCTTTGTTGGTTTTTTGATTTTAGCCGTATTATTTACATAAATGGAGTGCTGCGTACAGAGAATAAATAATTTTACATTGAAATAAAGGAATATCATCTAGTGCCACACTGAGCAACGAGGCTTGTGTCGTGGACACCATATAGATCGACGATATGGTGTCCACGACACAAGCCTCGTTGCTATACTATATTATTCTCTTTTTTGGAAATACATACTTTTTATAAATGCATATAAACATCCATGACTCGGAAACAAATGTCCATGCTCATCACACAAAACCAGCTTGTGTAATGCCAGCTTGACTTGTCGTAAAATATCTTTTAGTTTCGTGTGTGTATAAGGACAATAACCTACCCTACCGGGACTTGACTCCGCTTCTTCCCAGACGCTCCACCAGAAGTTCTTCATCTTGGGCAGCAGATGAGGAGCGAGAGGAGCAGCTGGCGGCCCAGCAGGCGCATATCAAGCAGGGCTGGTCTCTCCTGGCGACCCTGCACTGTGTGCTACTGCCCGACAAAGTAGTTGCTGCTGGTGAGTTGGAGTTAAATAAATAAATATCGCCGGACAATACACACAGCGCCATCTAGTGCCACACTAAGCAACGAGGCTTGTGTCGTGGACGACAGATAGTTGATATACTACATAGATACTTTTTGTTTGTAAATACATACTTATTATACATTTAAACATCCATGACTCGGAAACAAATGTCCATGCTCATCACACAAACATTTGCTCCTACCGGGATTCGAACCCGGGACCCTAAGAACGTAAGGCAGCCTCACTACCACTAGTTCCATCAATAAGTCTTCATTAACCCAAGACACGGTTTCGTAAAGGGTCCGTTTGCACCTTGTATATTTTTTGATCTTCTTCTTTCAGGAGCCAAGAGTTTCAAGCGTCCTCAAGTAGAGATGCTGGCTCGTCGTTGGCAACATCACTGTTTAGAAGTGCGCGAGGCTGCCCAGGCGCTGCTGCTTGCTGAACTTGGCAGGTCAGTTCCCGGATGCAATTAGTTTTTAAAGTTATTATTACTAGTTGCTTGTCGTTAAAACTTTTGACAGATTTTTAATTTAATTTACTGGAATCATTACTGCTTATTTTTAAAGTGTCTGAAAAAGTAACGTAAATAGGCACAGTTCAAATAGACAGCGTTCAAATGAATAATTTAGTCGTCTTTTTGGAGTTACAAAACGCTGTCTGCCTCCGTGTCCATTCTTACACTATTCATCATCTGCCTAGCCTTTTCCCAACTATGTTGGGGTCGGCTTCCAGTCTAACCGGATGCAGCTGAATACCAGTATTTTACATGGAGCGACTGCCTATCTGACCTCCACAACTCAGTTAGTACTGGGTAACACGATACCCCTTGTTAAGACTGGTTGTCAGACTTTTTGGGCCACCAGCATGTATATATAGAAAGATATAAACTTATTCTTGTTACGTTTCTCCCCAACAGACTTGGACCAAAAGGCCGTAAAACTCTGGTGGACAACTGGGCGCAGTTCCTGCCTCTGTACACGCACACAGAGAGCATAAACCCGCACGCTGCGCATGCGCACAAGGAGCCCGCCGAGAAGGTGCAACAAGTCGTAAGTGTACATTAACTCACGCCTGTTTTTCAAAATATCGGCTTTTTACTGAATGCATATGAAAATAAAAAGTTTAAGGTAATTACAAAACAAAAAAAGAATGTTTGTTTGTTCTAATCTCCGAAACGACTGGACCGATTTTGACGCTACTTTTACCGGAAGATAGCTCGTATTATAAGGAGTATCTTAGGCTTTATTTTTTTATTTACAAAAAGGATATATTGCACCTTCCTATCAAAACCTAATAAACTATTTTCTATCATGAGTCGTGAATAGTCATGACTGACAAAATTAACAGAAATAAATTCAAAAATTAACAAATTATTCTTCTCCTCTCACAGCAAGAAGAAGAATTCGAAGAAGAGGAAGAAGAGATAGTCCGCAAGCCGTCATCGCTCGCTGAACTGAAACGGAAACAAACCACCGCGGTCGTACTGTTGGGCGTCATAGGCGCGGAGTTCGGACAAGACATCACTAGTGAAGGTATGTGTTGCTCATTCATTGGTTGTTGTACCCATATTGTTAATGCTTTAAATATGCAAAGTATCTCATGTAATAAGGCAGGGGTAACTCTAAAGGGGTTTGAATTAAATGGCCGGCCTAACGTCCGCCATTTTTTGGAACGAAGTTCCTTATCGCGCGTTGCGAAAGGGGGCTAGACGGAAAAAATTAAGCCGAAAAGTTGTAACGACAATTTTTGCTATAGTAAGCTATTGTGAGCCGTGCGGCGTGCGCATGTTTCTCTGTCTGTCTCTCTCTCTCTCTTATAGAAAGCAAGCCAGATATTTTCGCCAGTCTTTTATTTTTTTTATTTTTTTATTATAACTTAAAAAAAAAAATTACAATTCCTTCACTAATGAATCGAAAGGAACTTCGTTCCATCCGGGTGTCCCTTGACACCTCTCAAGTTTTTTTTTTTGTTTCAAAGTTGCGGACACGCATAAAACCCGCATTCATCGATAGCTAGTATCGATACAAACAAGTTTTGTGTGAGACAAAATAAATAAATATCGATATCGATGGAAACTACACACAGCGCCATCTAGTGCCACACTAAGCAACGAGGCTTGTGTCGTGGACACCAGATAGTTGATATACTACATAGATACTTTTTTGTTTGTAAATACATACTTATTATACATAGAAACATCCATGACTCGGAAACAAATGTCCATGCTCATCACACAAACATTTTGTTCCTACCGGGATTCGAAACCGGGACCCTAAGAACGTAAGGCAGCCTCACTACCGCTGCGCCATTCGGGTCGTCAAATGTTACAAAGTGTCACGTATCCGAGATACAAAACTTATTTTTATTTATGCCAGCTCTCGATTGATGTAGTTTTTATGCTTAGCTAATCAAATCAAAGTTGTGTTGAAGATGCCATCAGTGAATGGACTTTAACAGCTCATATCTCGGAAACGTGAGACTTTGTAGCATTTTGTCTCACACAAAACTCCTTAGGGGCCTTGATGCCTGACAATATATATATATATTTTTTTTTTATTGTTACCAGCTATCGATTAATGTAGCTTTTATGCGTGGCCGTAACTTTGAAAAAATAAATAGCAGAAGTTAAGCCGGCCAGGTTTCATACAAAAATCTTCCAAGCCCTTTACCTGTACGTGTTAATAAATATTAGTGCAAAACATTTATATAAATCATCCCTTCAAACAATTGTAATATTTTAATCCTATTTTTTTTAGATCAAAATCTTAAGATCATTAATAAAGTTCCGTAATCTTAAGAATGTGCTTGATACCAATTATAAACGGCTTGTTTTAAACCAATGTATATTTTTCTTGTATTTTATGAAGGCTTCTTATGAAAAAATGTATACAGGTTGTAAGGGACAGCCCTCCGCAAACTGACAGGGTGCATTCAGCTCGTTATTCTGAATCATATTCCACCGGAATTTTGCTCAGAGAAATGTTCATTTATTTCAATGTAAAATTACATTATCAATACGCAGCACACCATTTATGTAAATAGTATAGGAAATGGGCGTGAAGAAAAACTGCAGCGGTTTGAATTTAAATACACGTTAACTCGTTTATTATTCAAATTTAAAAGACTCACAAGGAAGGTTATAATATCTGCCTCCTAGCACAGTGTAGATAGAAGTAATTAAAACTATTTTTTTTTTTTTCGAAATGGCATCTCACAGTTCAACCAGAGAGGTTGTCGTCTGCTTAACCGGACTTTCCTGTGGGTGCCTCAAGTGTAAGGCCTCCAGCCAGGGCAAAACACTTACAAACTAAGCGACTACACGCTAAGGGCACCCCCTGCGGGGTACGAGCCTCGGCTTAGGGCGTCGCTGGGAGAGGACAGCAAGGGGACAGGCTGGATCTGAGTGGAGGAGGAGGGAGGAGTAATTAAAACTAAAGGCAACCAGCGCTTTTATAACATTCGTTTAGTGACAGTACTGATAGTGTTGCCAGTATAAAGAAGATTAAAGATTCTTTATTCTTTATTGCACACAAACAAAAAACAAATATACATATAATTGCAATAATATAGCTTATGTACAAAGGCGAGCTTAACCAGAATTGGGTTTTCTTACAGCAAACCTAATTTTGATTGCGAGATTTGCAGAAAAGGGATTCACATAAGAATGTGCATTAACATTACAAGTGGTTACTTAATTTTATAAACTAAACTACAAACATACAATATAATATACGTAATACATACAGTATATACATACATATCTATAAAATCCTATATATATATATAAACATACATACAAATATATTGATCAAGTTGACAGGAAATGTTCCCTTATTCCTCTCTTGAACACCTCTAACGAAGGGCTATCCCGCAAGGAGTGTGGAAGTGAGTTCCAAAGGCGCACAGCACGAACGGTGAAAGATCCATCATACCGACTTGAGGAGTGGGGAGTCAAACGAAGGAGAAGAGATGATGATGAGCGACAAGGTTTACCTCTAGGAACGAGATACTCAAAGCGTTCGAAGATTAAAGATTAATTTTTGCTTTAATAAAATCGACTAAATACCAACAAATAGTACCGCTAAAATAAAAAACCAACAAAAGATGTTGAAAAACTTGAACGAAAGACGCGTGAAATCGTCTGTTCACTTCCTGTCTAGCCGCAGAGTTCATCGAACTTGTCGTCGCGCTTGCCGTTCGGTACGTGTATTTTGCCACGGTTTCAATACATTGCGTTTGAGGAAATAAAACAAATCAAAATTGGATTCATTTAACGTTCCTACAATAATTCTATTTATTTAGTCCGTCAGTAAGAGTATTGTATAATAATGGACACTTAGTTTTTTTTTTGTAAATCAATGAATATTGACAAATATAAAACGCATCAAATCTCGGGAGAGGGGGCTCGTGACGTCACAACGCACTAAAAATTATACCACGGCGTGACGTATTGAGAATTTTAAAAGCGTCGTATCTTCGGCAATTTTGGTCGACGTAACAAAAGAAAAAATACGTGTCAAATATTTTTTGAAAATCTAAGTGACGGACTAATTAGATTTTATCAGGACACAGGCCTATTCCTTAACACCGGTCATCTTATTATGAATATACTGAATTCACCCCATCATTTAGCGGAGGGCT
The DNA here is from genome assembly GCA_963853795.1 of Xestia rhomboidea. Taxonomy (NCBI): domain Eukaryota; kingdom Metazoa; phylum Arthropoda; class Insecta; order Lepidoptera; family Noctuidae; genus Xestia; species Xestia rhomboidea. Next base: position 4,070,787 of record OY970783.1, read on the forward strand.
GTCCCCCTACCATCATGTATTATTAAAAGCTCGCTTATTTCTTTTGATATGATTTGCATTATTTCGCTTGCGTGTTATAGGCGCTGCGGGCAATAAGAGGAGAAAAGATGGCGATAGTCGGAAGAGCTCCGTGGTGGAAGGTAGGTCGAATAAATTATGTACAGTCGCGGTTTTAAGTATTATAGGTACAGTCGTGGTCCTTTCCGCCTGATCAGTTAATTTTTTTTTCGCTTAAATTATGTGGAGGTGCCGAGCCACGCCCCCTTAAAGTTTAGGCCTATTAGGAAAGCGTCAACTTTGGCGCGCAAAATAACAATAACTCTCGTTTGGCGTGCGTCGTCAGTGCGCTCGCCCGATCGGTATTTTTTCGGTTCGGTTTAAAGACTTTATTCTCATAAGAACAAACATAGGTTCACTTACAATGAGATACAAAGTAATTCATCATCATTCATTCTTCATCATCATCATCATTCATCATTTCATTTTCATTCATTATTTCTATACTAAGTCAACGGGGCGGGGCTAGAGAGCGTTTCTATGTTGTAAGTGCAAGCAAAAATTAGCTTAGTGGTGATCAGGCGGGAGTGTACAGTACTTTGCTATGTTGCACACTATGGGACTGGGGGGGGCACGTTTCTAGGATAAAGCCGGACAGATGAGATGGGCGAAGATAGTCACGCACTGCGACGTAACCGAGGCAGGCCCAAGTAATGCTGGCTTGACGATCTTAACCGATTGGTCGGAGTCGGGAAATTATAAAAACAAAGGCCACTCCGCCTTTGCCCAGCAGTGGGACAGAGCAGGTTGCTATAAAAAGAAAATGTCACAAACACTCAAGGTTTGCCAACGAGCAATGGAGCGCAGTATATAGTCTCCTAATTTTTGCTTATAGTTACTTATTTTGATGTACAGAATGCTTGGTTGACGGCTTCGTGATGAGGTGGTTTACACCCTGTATATTTATTAACATTTTTAATATGAGAAAGGTTAAAATTACCCCCGAACAAATTAAAATAACACATTTAATGTAGCCGAAAATAACGTTGGTCCTGTAGTTGGGTTCGAATCCCAACTCGGGCAAACTGTTATTGGGTTTCTCGATCAACAACTTCTAAGTAGCAGCCACGGCGACTGGATTTGCACCCGGTTGATGGCATTAGGCTCGCCCCTATTACATGGAACTAATACCTGGCGAAATGTGGGTGTTTTATTATGTTGTATGTGTGATGATATGTTTTATAACAATTTTACAACTTACTAATAAAATTCATGTCCATTCCAGGCTTCACCCTAAGCTCATCCAACAACCTAGCCCGCCTCACCGCCCTGGCGCTCACCCATCTACTCCTGAGCCCCGCCTGCCCGCGCTTGCCCGCGCACACGCCACTGCGCAGGGCTGCTGTGGATCTGCTGGGGAGAGGCTTCACTGTGTGGGAGCCCTATCTGGACGTCAGTCATGTGCTGTTGGGTAAGTGATCTTCTTCTTAGCGTGTCGATGGCTATATAAATTGTGTCGGCCCAGAACTGAGCGACTAGTTTGGCGCTTTCAGTATCGTCCATCAGTTCCTGTAGTGAACAAACAACAGGACACGCAGCACACGATATTAAGTGCCCCATCGTTTGTGGAACAGCACCACATTTACACTCCCGGGCAGATTCATTAATGAATCTCCACCTGAGCAGGTTTTCCTTGCTGCGACCAACCTGGGTCCGGAGTCTAAAGACTTCCAGGTCAGCCATGGCAACTCATGTCCAGGTGGGAGATTTTCAGCAGGTGGAACGAATGGGATTGGTAAGGATGCACTGCCTCGCCACAGCAGTCCGTGGAGCGCTCGCCATTGAGTGGGGTGACACACTTCAGAAAGCTGTTTCGGCTTTTCAGCCTTTGCGACACGAGGGTATTTAGGTGTAAAGGGTGTCGTGTGTCAGAAGCCATTTTGGCTCTTTCGCTAGAGCTTGCCACTGTTCTGCGAACTTCTGGTGGCGCTTCAAACCATCATATTCATAGCTGTAGCAAAATCTGCTGCCATTACTGGTATACTTTTAGTTCTATTTTTTTTCTTCGAAAGTTTATTGAAAAATGTCGTTTGATACACGTAGGCATTTGTTACTGCAGTTCACGGCTCCATAATTACCTCGCCAGCGGCTCGGGTGTGAATTGCGCCTCGAATGCAATAACAAAGTTTCCCCATTTATATCAAATGTACTATTAGGTGCGGAGTACTAAATTATGAAACCATTCTATGAGGGCACTATGCACCTGAAATAAAACCACCGATGTTTTAAACAAGCCACCGATTCCTCGGAGCTCGCGCGCGGACTATACTTTCGAATTACATTTTTTTTTTCCTGCTGCATTTTGAACCCCACCATTATTTATTTCAGGTCTCCTGGAGATGTGCTGCGACGCCGACAAGCTAGTACCCTCAATGACGTACGGCCTCCCGCTCACTCCTCAGGCAGACTCCTGCCGCACTGCCCGACACGCCCTCACGCTCATAGCTACTGCCAGGTGAGTGCACTCTCCCTCACCACAAACTATAGTACCCTCCCCCTCCCTCGGCAGGTAGCTACTGCTTGGTAAGTCCTGCTGCAGTAACTTGGGGGTTTTCTACGTAGGAGGGCTCGGCTCAGTTGGCTGGTGAACGTGACACATCTTTACTTCTATACTAATATTATAAAGAGGAAAGATTTGTATTTTTGTATGTAACGAATAAACTTAAAAACTACCGGACCTTTGGTATACAGGGTGTAAACAACCTCATCACGGAGCTGTCAACCAAGCATTCTGTACATCAAACTAAGTTATAACTTTACGCAAAAAAAATTGCTGGAAAATGACTTTTTTTTTGTTGTGAAATATCATGTTTTGTGGTAGAACTCAATGTAACGCACTCAAAACAATGTGCTGATGGATGGTAAAAATCTTCCATTAAAAACTTGTATTTAAAAAAAAAACTTAAAGGTCGGAACTGTGACCAGGTATGGTGTAGAACAATAAAATGATCGCAATGACGGGGAGAACAAGTGCCTTTCGGCTTCGTTAAGAGGTGTTTTACACCCTTTATATCTGTCAAAGTTGTCTGGCCCAGTTCATCTACTGAAGTCTCCCCACCCTCCCAGGCCGGCAGCCTTCATAACAACGATGGCCCGCGAGGTGGCGCGCTGTGCAGCTGCAGCAGCTGGAGGCCCGCCGTCCGCTGCGTACCTGGCGCTGCAGAAGGGCCGCGCAGAGGTGCTGCGGGGTATAGAGCTGCTTATCGATAGGATGCACAACGAGGTCGCCGAACTGCTGGTCGAGGTTAGTTGTCCAAGGTCTAATAAGGTGGATGACAAAAAAAATCTAATTAGTCCGTCAGTTGAGATTATCAAATTTTATTAACCCGTATATGTTCTTGACGAAGATACGACGCTTTTAAAATCTCAATACGTGACGTCGTGGTATAATTTTTAGTGCGTTCTGACGTCACGAGCCACTTCCGAGTTTTGATGCGTTTGGTCTTTGTCAATATTCATTGATTTACAAAAACAAAAAATAAGTGTCCATTATTTTCCAATACTCTAACTGTCGGACTAAATAGATTTGCAATTTTTTGATGGTGAAAACTGGCATATTGAATTAGCTAGGGAAACTCCACAGATGATTATTGCTCTATCTAATCTCCACTTTCTCAGATTCATAAATGACTCTGCCCTGGAGTGTAAATGTGGGGCTGTTCCACAAACGATGGGGCACTTAATATCGTGTCCTGCGTGTCCTGTTGTTTGTTCATTACAGGAACTGATGGACGATACTGAAAGCGCCAAACTAGTCGCTCAGTTCTGGACCGACACAATTTAGATTGCCTTCGACACGCTAAGAAGATTGCTTTATAAGTTGGAATTTTAACTCTCGGCTTATTGATTAAATGACACTTATTATGGTTTATGGTACGGTTTATGCACCATCTCTTTCCATCAATTTGTACGCCACGATATGCGGCTAAACATGTTTGAAATGTTCTGTATATTATTATTTTCTTGCATGCAATGTATCAGGTACACCATGTTTCATCATCATCATCATCATCACAGCCTTTTTAATGTTCCCACTGCTGGGACACAGGCCTCCTAACAAAAAGAGGGAATGGGCTATAATCCACCACGCGGGCCCAGTGCGGATTGGTATATGTCACACCATGTTTAAACAAATAAAATTTTACTAATTAAAAAAAAATAACCAAAAATAGTACATTTTGATACAAGTGGAGAACGTTTGTTATTGCATTCGAGGCAGAATTAACTCCCGAGCCGTAGGCGAGGGTGTTTTTGAGCCGAGAACTGCAATAACAAATTTCCACGTGTATCAAACGACGTTTTTCAATACACTTTTGAAGAAATTAAATAAAAGAACGACAAATATTACTGTCACGAATTAACGTAATTGAACGTTAGGAAACTATGATTTTCTTTTCTTTTTTTCCGCGCTTTGCTTTCGCCAGGTTGAAGAAGAAGCAAAGGTACGAAGCCGTTATACAGCATAATATAAAAAATAGTTTCTTTTTTTGTATTTTTGAATTTAGAACACAAATAAATGTTAATTTGTTTAAAAAAGTAAATATTAGTTTTAAAAAATCATATTTATCTATGTATATATTTATCTATATAAGCACAATTTGAATATTCAAAACACGTTTACGCCGTACAGACGCATTATTACTTTGCCGAAAAAAAAAACATTTCCGACTATAGGCATTGAACCAATTTGGACTAAGTATAGGTATAGTTATCTGTGGCAATTTTCATTCCCGCACACGTGTTGGAAAATGAAAAAAATCGCACGCGTGTGAAATACATTGCATGTTGAACCTAGTCATAGTGCGTTATGAACCAGTTTCCGAGGAAGTGTATTGTAAAATATAATAAGACATACTTAAACTGAACTGGTCCCGTACGAAGCCAAAAGGCTCCTAACTCAGCATGGTACTGTAACATATAAAAGTCCATCTATCGTTTCATTGGTCGTCTGCTACTCATCCAACATCACCTTCCTGCCCTGGTTCCATGTTACTCGAGGTCGGCGCAACACGTTTTGTTCTTCCATTCTCCTCTGTCAACCGTCACGCTATCATTCACTCCTTTATCTTTCATATCACTCCTCACACAATCCATCCATCGTGTCCTTGGTCTTCCTCTCCCTCTCCATCCATCAAATTTTTGTAATTAGTTATAGGTATTAGTTATAAGGAACAATAGGCATGACGACAGTATCAAAAAATTGCAAATCTATTTAGTCCGTCAGTTCGAGTATTGGAAATTAATGGACACGTATTTTTTGTTTTTTTAAATCAATGAATATTGACAAAGATAAAACGCAACAAAACTCGGCTCGTGACGTCAGAACTAGCTAAAAATTATACCATGGCGTGACGTATTGAGAATTTTAAAAGCGTCGTACCTTCGTCAATTTTGGTTTACGTAACAAAAGAAAAAACACGGGTCAAATATTTTTTGATAATCTAAGTGACGGACTAATTAGATTTTTTTGTCGTCTCGCCTATTATGTTTAGTATTAATTACGGCTAGAAGAAATTTAGAAGAAGATATTTGATGATAAATAAATAAATACAATATATTCAATATATACATTCATCACTCCTTTAGTCATATTCGTCTGCTACTCATCCAACGCCATATTATATACAGACTACGTTATTACCTTGCAGGTGATGGACATAATCCTGCACTGCGTAGACCAGTCACACTTGAAGAGTAAAGGTCTGAACGAGGTGTTCCCGGCCATCTGTCGATACAATCAGGTGTCGCACTGTCCAGCCACCAGGAGGATCGCAGGTATGATAATACTAAACTTGTGGTAAGGTAACCCTCAGCGTTGTTGATCGCTATTTTGTACGACATAAATACAAACGTAAACCATGAGTCACACCAACACATCAAAATATTACTATAAAAGTTACATTTCATGCGCATACTCGTGCAAATAATAATAGTTTTTGTTTCATCGAAAACGGGCCAAGATTTCCAAAGTTACAGCGTTGTAAAATTTCACCGCTTTTTTAAATGTGCGTTCCTTCGCACACTCGCAGTATGACGTCACGCTGCGATTTTTATGTCCGATTGCGGGTGATGCGGAGTGTTAACGTTAGTTAAATTTGATTTTTTAACGTTTAATATCTCAGTGTTTTACGTATAATACTGACACAAGTTTAATGAAGAAGATGGATGAAAAACGATTGATGAGAGAGATGAGAATGTTGAGATGGATGTGTGGACTTGTGGAGTGACAAGAATGGATAAAGGAAGGAATGAGTATAGCAGAAGAAGTCATTTGTCTTGGTATGGACATAAATGAGGAGGGATGAAACGCATCTTACTAAAAAAGGTGATGGTTAATGTTGATGGATGGATTGTGAGAAGAATGATATGAAAGAGAAAGTAGTAAATGATGCCGTGACGTCTGACAGCGGAGAATGGAAGAAGAAAACGTGTTGCGTCGACCCCGAGGAGAATGGGACGAGGACAGGAAGATAATGACAGACACAAGTTTAAATCTAAACATTATGACGACCCGAATGGCGCAGCGGTAGTGAGGCTGCCTTACGTTCTTAGGGTTCGAATCCCGATAGGAGCAAATGTTTTTGTGATGAGCATGGACATTTGTTTCCGAGTCAAGGATACACGCTTAATTTTAGGTCGTTTCTGGAACCGAAAGCCATCAACTCGATCATCGAACTCAAAGAATCGAACTAAGAAATATAAATAAAACACGAAACATTAAATGTATAATAAATTATTATTTTTTATTGTTATTTTCTCATGCCTCGTGTGCTTAGTGCGTAGTGTGGCATTAGATGGCGCTGTGTGTATTTTTTTATTGTGTCCCACTACTGGGCAAAGGCCACTCCTTTCTCCCTCCAAACCTCTCTGTTCTGAGCAATTTTTGCCCACGTTTGCCCCGCGAACATGATCAGATCGTCACACCACCTTCGCCGCTGTGTGTTATGTCCAGCAATATTTAATATTATTTATTTATTTATTATGTGCTATGGAGAGAAGTATCATCATCATCATCATCAGCCTATTAATGTCCCCACTGCTGGGACACAGGCCTCCTCTCTAAGAGAGGGAATGGGCTATAATCTACCACGCGGGCCCAGTGCGGGTTGGTAGATGTCACATGTCTTCGAATTTTTTGGTTCTAGGACATGCCGGTTTCCTCACGATGTTTTCCTTCACCGTTTTGAGAGCAGTGGTGATGAAATAAATTACACAAAGTAATGCGCCTGTCTGGGTTCGGACCCACGATTTACTGTTCGTAAGTCGGAGCCGCCATCACCTGGCCATTGCTGCGAAGTATACTGGGTGTCAAACTTACGAACCGCGTCAGAAACTCCATACTTGGCTCCAAAACCCAAATAGCTGATGTTGACCTTACACCTGCTAGGTTGAAGTGGAACTGGGCTGGTCACGTCTGCCGCATGTCAGAGGAGCAATGGGCAAAAAATTACCGCTCAGTGGATACCAAGTAGCAGGAAACGACAACGCCGCAGGCCCAGAAGGAGATGGCGGGATGAGCTAAACTCTTTCGCAAAGGATTGACCTACAATCGCATTAGATCGCGAAATGTGGAAGGAGGGAACGGAGGCCTTTGCCCTGCAGTGGGTCAATACAAGCTTATAATAATAAATAATAATTAGGAGGCTCTCGCTTGGCAGCTGGATCAAGGGCTTGATACAGAGCGCAGTACTTCTGGGCACGGCACGTATTGTTAGGAGGTTCCTCTCTCAAGAGCCCTGACCACCGGCAGCTCGGACCCTGTTCCCAGCGCTGGTGGGCTACTATTTTTATTTATATTGTTTTTATATTAGAAATATTTAAAAAATTACAGATATGTTTTAAAATGAATAAACGAATAATAATAATAATAATATAATGTTCCCCAGTGGGCAGTCACACCGGGCAGCTGGCCATGTACGAGCTGCGCGCGGGTCGCTGCCAGTCGCTGGCGGCCCACAGCGGGCCCGTCACCGCCTGCGCCTTCAGCCCCGACGGCCGCTACCTCGTGTCCTACGCCACGGCCGACAACAGGCTGTCCTTCTGGCAAAGCACTGCCGGTAAGTATCAACAAGAAACAAACACACACACAAGTGTTTTCACATCCCACAAGTGCACAAAACATAAAACAATAGTACATTTTGATATAACAAACAAATAATATTCATTCACCCGAATGGCGCAGCAGTAGTGAGGCTGCCTTACGTTCTTAGGGTCCCGGGTTCGAATCCCGGTACGAGCAAATGTTTGTGTGATGAGCATGGACATTTGTTTCCGAGTCATGGATGTTTATACGTATAATAAGTATGTATTTACAAACAAAACGTATTTATGTAGTATATCAACTATCTGGTGTCCACGACACAAGCCTCGTTGCTTAGTGTGGCACTAGATGGCGCTATGTGTAATGTCCAGCGATATTTATTTATTTCAAGGCAACTTTGGCCCATGGATATATACCTTACAGACTAACATACATGTGATAAAATACAAACTGTGTTAATATAAATCATTATCTGTCAAAGGACCAATTTGTTCGAGACACCATTGTTTAACTATTGTGTCTACCTCGTGGACAGATCAAGGGTTAAAGAAAGGACCTTAAAACTACGTAAGCAACTACGTACGTAAGTTGGGAAACTTTGTTATTGCATTCGAGACGGAATTCTCACCCGAGCCGCTAGGCGAGGTTGTTATGGAGCCGAGAACTGCAGTAACAAATGCCCACGTATATGAAACGACGTTTTTCAATACACTTTCGAAGAAATAAAATAATAGAACGAAAAGTATTTTTGTCATTAATCATCATTATCATCATCGTTATCGATGAGAAGACTGTGTAGATCATCATACACACAGCGTGTAACAGAAAGATGTATAAAGACCATCAAACTGCACGACTTTCTCTGGAACAATATTGTAATTCATCAACTGCCTAGCCTTTTCCCAACTATGTTGGGGTCGGCTTCCAGTCTAACCGGATGCAGCTGAATACCAGTATTTTACATGGCGCTACTTCAAGAATACGTGCTAACCTGTGCTTCCTTCCAGGTATGTTCGGTCTGGGCGCAGCTCAAACTCGCTGCGTCAAATGTTACAGCACAGCTCCAATGGCGGACGTCGCCCGTCTAAACCCAGCCCGTCTAGCTCGACTCGTATGGACAAACTCGAGAACGGTCACCCTAATGCTAGCCGACGGCTCAGAAACCCGGTTTAACGTGTAAATAATAGAGTCCAATTTAACTTAACGCGCAAAAAGGTCATTTGTATAAATATAAGACCTGTTTGATTGTCGTATTTTAGTTGCTAGGCGTGTCGATTTGTAAGTGTGGCTTGGCAAAAAAAGCTAGAAAATGGAGTCTTTTTTTTGGCGTGGCAACATTGTAATAAGCTGTCAATTGTATTTAAATTACTAAAATATCCTAGTATGAATGTCCAATAAAGACTAGAAACTATTAAAATAAGATCTAACTAATGTTTTTGTGATGACGTGGTGAATAATTTGAATCGTCATCGATCTTACGAAGCCACCAAGTATTTCCATATTTTGCCAAGCTGTATTTTCAATACTCAAATTGACACCGACAATAACGTTTAAATTAAAAACTTCACGAATATAAAGCTATTTCATTTTATTTGTGTATGTAATCGGCAAAATAATGTTTGAAGAAAGTTACCATCAATTGTATATTTAAATAATAGGTAATTTATAATAACATTAGTAATAAGCTGCTGTGCAATGCGTTCGAAGACGACGGAGCTTAAAATATAACATATACCCTCAAAGATATTTAGAAATATAATTTTGTAAACAGATTTTCACAAAACTTAAAAAAGTCATTGTAAACTAAAGTAGCGCTATATGGTTGCAGCAACGTTTTTTGTGTTGCAGGCAACGCACACAATGTTTCTAGCAACATTATGTGCTGCTGCAACTGTTCCTTAACTTTTATTTACCATGCACAAGGCTTAACACCGTATTGTTTTGTAATATGAATTTTTTATTAATGATAACCATGCTTGCTAGTATATATTCTCTAATTAGTTTAATATGGTTTCGATACCCAGGTCAAGGAAAGTTTAATTGGGGTTTTCCATTAGGAATTTCTCAGTAGCAGCCACCGAGTCTGATGTTATGCACGGTTGATGGCAATAGGCTCGCCCTATTACATGGGATAATATTAGGTCCACCTCTGCCTAGCCCTTCAGGGAACAATTATTGTTTGTTTTGCTGTATCGTATCGTCATGAGTTTAATGAGATACACTCATTAAACGTGTGTTCAAACTCATTCATCATTCCCCTGCCCTTATCCCAATAGGCATGACGACAGTATCAAAAAATTACAAATCTATTTAGTCCGTCAGTTAGAGTATTGGAAATTAATGGACACGTATTTTTTGTTTTTGTAAATCAATGAATATTGACAAAGATAAAACGCATCAAAACTCGGGAGTGGGGGCTCGTGACGTCAGAACTAGCTAAAAATTATACCTAGGCGTGACGTATTGAGAATTTTAAAAGCGTCATTACTTCGTTAATTTTGGTTTACGTAACAAAAGAAAAAACACGGGTCAAATATTTTTTGATAATCTAACTGACGGACTAATTAGATTTTTTTTGTCGTCTCGCCTATTCATTTGTGGTCGGCGCAGCATGTCTTCTTCTTCCATACTTCTCTATTACTCGTCATCTCATCAGACACCTCCTTTCTAGCCATATCATCCTACAATATGTTAAAAATATAAATATTAGCGTCACTTGCGTACTTGAGTATCGTCGGTCGTGGGGGCTTGTTAAGGCGACGCATTGTTCTAAAACCGGGCACGCGAGCCCTGGGACTCAGCGCCTGAGCGGGGCGAGGATTGCTAGTTTATAACTAAAGGACGTAAACGAGGAAATTGTTTTTGTTATTTCATTTTGTTGGAAACGATAATTTGAGGAATTCCTTCTACTATTTTAAAGAGTATGTATAGACTCATCTACGGAGAAAGTTAAGAGGCTTAAATCGGTCCCGTTTCCCCATAAGATGTGAATCTCTTTTTAAAAAGAGGTCCGTTTGATATTTTTTCTGTTACAAAAGTTACTTCATGTATTGAAAACTAACAAAATAAGGTTTTTATCATGAATTATCAGGTCACCAACTTATATTTTCATTCGTTTTGTAATTACTGACAAAAATTGAGATCGTTGACTCCAATGCGTCCTCTTAAATGCACTGCATATCGAGATGTTCATGTAAACTTTATCTTCCTCGTTAGCTAGCTTATACCATGTTCATGCAAACATTTCATATTTTAACACGTGGAATGGAGAATTTGGATTTTTCTTTAGCCACTCACTAGCCGCGCGCGCGACTTTTCCGCACCCTAACGTTCGAGCGCGCAAAAAATAGCCATGCGCATTTGAGTTGTTAGCATTACTCGAAAGATGACCTTTGAATTCGATTTTTCATATATATAGAAATGTTTTTTTTTGTGGGCAACGTTGAAAGCAAACTTTTTTTTCATGAAATAGTCATTCAATGGGATTCAATGAACTTATATATTGATGGTTTTAATGATTATAATTCTGTAAATACATATGTGCAACATACAGCTTGTCGCTGACCAGGAAATTGCAAAAAGACAAAAAAAAAATCACCTGTAATGCTAGAGTTTGACAACTTTCAATTTCAAATTCGAATGGGGTTGGCCGGTGAAAGCTGAAACCAGATGGCGCTAGCATAGTTTGTTCCCAATCTGACCAATGAGGTCAAGCCATTTTGAAATATAAAATGACATTACCAGATTTTCCACCAATGACGATGCTTGGAACAAACTATGCTAGCGCCATTAGTTTCACAGTTGCCATCCCCATTCGTTTATTGTTTGTCACAGATGAAATATCAGTTGTTACGATTATTAAAAAGGATCAAACATACCTACAAGTTGTAAGTTACATATTTAGTGCTGGTTCCATATTTATTTAACATTTCAATTCTGGAACTGAAAACTCAAATAGAGGAGGTAAATAAATTCTTCAATTCTGTAATATACACTATCTATTAATCTAATCTATGAATATTATGTTAGTTACTATAATTTTAGTATTAAAGCACTTTGTGAAGGGGTTCGTCCAAGAAATTACTACTACCATACCTAATCAGGGTTATTACGTGTCTATGACCAAATTTCGAATTCACAGTGACCACAGATATACCTATGCATATACATAACGAACTCTTAGCACCAGGTGCTACAATTTCCGTCAATAAATTATAAAAAAAATGTGTATTTGTAAATTAATTGATGTGTAAATGTTAAAATTAATGTAAACAATAATAACCCCACAATGTATTAAAAATGTTATATCAATCTATTTATTCCAAAGTTATAAAGAAAATTTACTGAATTCTGTTTTAAACGGAAACTTTACGTTGAACTATTGCATTTTTCCTTTACTTTAAAATGTTATTGTAAAATGTGATGTTTGAAAGATTATGAAGTATTATTTATATAGATGTTGTTATTATTTGTATCTTGTAAGGCACTGTAATCAATGTTATTCATTAAAAAATATGTTACATTTGAATTTCGTTTATTTTTTTCTGCACAAGTTACTGTTAGCCTGTGTCATCCCACTGCTGGACAAATGCCTCTCCCCACGACTTCTAAATTTTTCGACCGAGGGGCAATGTGGAGCACTGGTCGTTGGTGTTGTCCAGCTCGTCCCGTCTCGCCTCCTAGCTGTGTCAGGGCTCCACGATTCTAGGTCGGGCAAGGTGTGTGTAAAGTGTGAAGGAACGTAATAACATAAAATCACGCCTGTAATCCCCGAAGGGTTAGGGCAGAGGTGTAGTAACGAGGACCCTCCCGCCTGATCACCACTACGCTAATTTTTGCTCGCACTTACAACATAGAAACGACAACCCGAATGGCGCAGCGGTAGTGAGACTGCCTTAAGTTCTTAGGAACCGGGTTCGAATCCCGGTTGGAGCAAATGTTTCTGTGATGAGCATGGACATTTGTTTCAGAGTCATGGATGTTTATATGTATAATAAGTATGTATTTACAAACAAAAAGTATCTATGTAGTATATCAACTATCTGGTGTCCACGACACAAGCCTCGTTGCTTAGTGTGGCACTAGATGGCGCTGTGTGTTAATGTCCAGCGATATTTATTTATTTATAGAAACGCTCTCTAGCCCCGCCCCGTTGACTTTGTATAGGAATAATTAATGAAAAGATACCGATCGGCCGAGCGCACTGACGACGCACGCCAGTTAATGTTATTTTGCGCGCCAATGTTGAGGTGTACCTAATAGTAGTAAAAAAAAACAAAAAAACGTGTAAACATCTTTTCTTTCTTTCTACACCCACATTCTGTCAGTTATGTTTAATGCCCATGTTATAGCGGGCGAGCCTATAGCCATCAACCGAGCACACATCCAATCTCCGTGACTGCTACTGAGCTATCTGATGGAAAGCCCAATAACACTGTCCGACCCGGGAATCGAACCCAGGACCTCATGCACGGCAGACGCGCTTTCGACTACAAGACCAACAAGACAGTCAAGGAACATTTTTCTGTTTACATGAAACTTGTATAGAATTAGCTAAGTGTGGTCGCAAGCAAGGTAGTCTAGTACACCCGGACTGGACCGTTGGGCTAATCAAAGGGGCCAAGAGCGCCCGGTTCACGCCACGATATTTGCTGATGTCTATAGTTGATGCCATTTAAAGATGTCAATAGCGGTCATTGCCCTTTCCCTAATATCTCTCCGCACGAACCAAAACAAATGAACCATGTATCGTTTTTTATTGGAATAAATATTGAAGATCACGATAGATCGTCATCTATCGTGATCTTCAGACTTTAGAGATTCAAGACTTGAACAGGCTTATTTTTGGTTTTTACAGTTAAGTGTGGGTGAGTCAATGACCGCTATTGACATCTTAACTGGCAGCAAATATTGTTAAAGGGGCTCATTGCGCCCAGTCCGCGCCGCACGTTGTCTGGTCGAAGGTGCAGTCTACGCCTCGTCGCAATGGGAGTTCGTGCTTAGTTGACAAAGCTCGGGGTTTGTAAAATGGCCGCCGTAGCAGAACCATTATAAAGGGTGTAAAAAACCTCTTAACGAAGCCGAAAGGCACTCGTTCTCCTCGTCATTGCGATCATTTTTTTTGTTCTACACCATACCTGGGAACCTTCTAGTTACGGAGATATTGGGGTCAACGTTCCAACTTTTTGGCAACTTATTTTTTAAATACAAGTTTTTAATGTAAGATTTTTACTTTAAAGACCTCCACGACCCCCGTACTATTCAATCCATCCATCAGCACAATGTTTTGAGTGCGTTACATTGAGTTCTACAACAAAACATGATTTTTCACCCCAAAAAAAAGTCGTTTCCCAGCAATAATTTTTGCGTAAAGTTACTTACTTTGATGCACAGAATGCTTGGTTGACGGCTTCGTGATGAGGTGGTTTACACCCTGTAGGAAAATAATATGAACCACGTTAAAATTCTTTAAAATGGTCACAGACGCAGTTAATATCATGGATTGTCACTTTGTGACCATTTTACGAATTGTACACCGCAGGTGGTGGTGGTTGATTGAAGGGGTACGGCCATTCCATAGGGTGCTAACATAAAGAAGCAGGTTTCCGGTACGGGCGGGTGGGTACCGATTACCGATCGGTGCAGGTATTAATTTCTATGTTATGTGCTCACTTGTAAACTATGTATATGCAAGTTAACCCGGTACCGACCCGCACAGATTTGTCTGTGAAACCTGCTTCTTTATGTAGACACCCATATACCGCGTGTACAGTCAACAAAAGAGTTAGGTATGCAGGCTAACAATCTTCTTACTACTATTATACATGCGAAAGTTTGTGAGGATCGATTTTTGTTATTCTTCACGCAGAAACTACTGAACGGATTTGAATGAAATTGCAAACAAATTGATTGACCCTTTCGAATTTAAATAAATAAATAAATGTGTAATAGTAGTAAGAAGATTGCTGGCCTGCATACCTAACTCTTTTGTTGACTGTACCTACACCTAGTGGCTAGGTGGCTAGGCTAGGCAGTAGCGAAAGGTGAATTTTTGTAAGAGGTAAGCCGGAATACATAACTATGATGTGACTATATTGTCTATTATTATAGATTATAAAGGGTGTAAAACACCTCTTAACGAAGCCGAAAGGCACTTGTTCTCCTCATCATTGCGATCATTTTTTTGTTCTGCACCATACTAAGTTCCAACTTTTTGACAACTTTTTTTTTAAATACAAGTTTTTAATGTAAGATTTTAAACACCTCCACGACCCCCGTACTATTCAATCCATCCATCGGTACAATGTTTTGAGTGCGTTACATTGAGTTCTACCACAAAACATGATTTTTCACCCCAAAAAAAAAAGTCGTTTCCCAGCAATAATTTTTGCGTAAAGTTAATTAGTTTGATGTACATAATAATACATTACACCCTGTATTTGTGATGTGGTCTCTGCTGTATTTGTAGAGTCAGTGGCCCAAAAAGTCTGACAACCAGTCTTACCAAATGGTATCGTATTACCCAGTACTAACTGGGTTGTGGAGGTCAGATAGGCAGTCGCTCCATGTATTCAGCTGCATCCGGTTAAACTGGAAGCCGATCCCAACACAGTTAGGAAAAGGCAGATGGTGATGAAATGAAATGATGTTTATTCATTCGTCATTTTTTAAAAACTAGATGGGGCCGGTGTTTCTTACCTGACTACTCTGAGAAGAAACAGCCGAAACAAACTCAGAGGTCAATCAATCAATCAATCAATCAATCAATATCTTTATTGTGGATCATAGGTAGGTACAGTCGTGGTCTTTTCCGCCTGATCAGTTAAATTTGTTTTCGCTTAAATCATGCGGAGCCACTCCACCTTAAATTTTAGGCCTATTAGGAAAGCATCAACTTTGGCGCGCAAAATAACAATAACTCTCGTTTGGCATGTGTCGCCGATCAGTATCTTTTCATTAATTATTTCTATATAAAGTCAACGGGGCGGGGATAGAGAGCGTTTCTATGTTGTAAGTGCAAGCAAAAATTAGCTTAGTGGTGATCAGGCGGGAGTGTCCTCGATAGTACATAATTCAGGTCTTAAATAATTAGATTGTGATCAGCTATGTCCCGCCGTTTGGGCATACAACAGTCAATTACATGCAAATTACATACATTAAGAACACATTATTACATTATTGGTACAAAATTATTGAAATGTCACATGGAATAAAGAGAGTAAATCAGTGGCCCACCGAACGCGTCATGACTGAGGGAGACTGTATTGGAGTAGAGATTTGTCTGATAGGAAGTCTTTTATAGAGTAGTAGCATTTGTTTACTAGCAGATCATGAAGATTCTTTTTAAATTTAGTTATATCTGGAATTATTCTAATAGGCCCCGGGATATTATTGAAGATGCGCGAAGCTGTACAGAAGATACTTTCATTCATTAAATGAGTCTTGCTAGCTACTGTGCGCAATTGGTCCTTACGCCGTATACGAGTGTGGTATTCATACAACTCAATATTATTCTTGACAAATATTGCGGTTTCAAATATATAGATACATGGTAGTGTTAATAGGTACACCTTTTTAAAAAATGGCTCACATGAGTCAGTTTGATGTAAGTTAAATATAGCTCTTATGCAACGTTTTTAAGCAGTGAAAGCCCGCTTCTTATTAGTACTGTTGCCCCAAAATATAACACCGTCACAGTCAGGTCACAGTACACACACACAGGTCATAGTCTCTTTTGAAGTCCAGACATAATATTGCTAGATTCACATGAATGATGATGACTGACTGTGCCATTTTTCAAAGGGAAGCCCGTAGGAATCGGCTTGTATGGAACCTTCGCCACTGCTAGGTCTAGAGTCTGATGTGCCTGGCCAACCAGGTAATTTGATGACCGATCCGTTTCACACGGTAGGTGATTTTATCGACGATGTGAGTCGGTGCCTAGTCGAAAGGCATCTTAGATATGGTGGTGAAATTGCAGCGGAAACGTTCGTCTAATTTTTCCCGTAGAACCAGCCATTGTAAAAACAACCCAAAAAGCAGAATTATAAAGTTGGTACTTGTTTTATGGAACTAACATGAATCATTTCTGGTTTAAAAGGTGTGGGTCCGGCATGCTGAGTGCCGGCGTGGTTATAGACACAAGACATTTGTGACAACTCAGTGTCCCAGCTGTGGGAACACTACAGGCGGCAATGAGTACTTACCATCAGGCGGGCCCCCAGCTTCTTCTCGAGTCTAAAGAGTTTATACGATTTTTCAGAAAAAATACAGGCTGGAAAAAACATCGATAAAAAAATTTGCTGTTCCATACATTATGACCGTGTAGGTTTTACACTTTTGTATTAAACAGCTGTACATTGGCAATTTAGCACTGAACACGTGGTATCGTTAGTGTTTGTGCCTCGGTGTTCCGTTCCACACTGTATGTATTGGGGATTAAAATGAAACAAATAAATTACATAGAAAAAATAAGTTTTAATATCAGGAACGATAATACAAAATCACCTTTTCAAAAGTTATGTTTACATACAGTTTATTAAATATTTTTTAGAACTACACAAAAATTCACTACTGTAGCATTTTTTATTACAGCGCTCATCATTAGCCTATGTAGGTCGAGCACGTTTTGATTTATCGGGAAGATAAACACAGAGAGCACAAGTTTCTTAGTCTTTAGAAATAATACTTCGTTATGTAATACAGTTATTTAGATTTATAATAAAAAAGCATTTTATAGTATAATGAAAGCTTACAAGCTAAAAAGCATAATTCTTGAGAATTAAAGAGAAGCATAGCTTATTTCTAATTTTAAATATATGTTTAGGTACATGCCAAAGTGTTTTCTTATCCTAATTGAATCCTGGGTACAACAGATAATCTAAATATAACACAACAAAAATGGCGTCTTAACTCAAACCTTAATTATTACTTTAAACTTCTAATTAACCATGATTAGTTTGGATTACTTTACATGAAAATTTTGATTGCTTAAATCTATACTAAAGGAATGCTTGAGTTATGAGTTAAGCCTTAAAAATCGGTTCACTCGTTTAAGAGCTACGGTGCCACAGACAGACACACATAGCAGTCAAACTTATAACACCCCTCTTTTTGCGTCAAGGGATAAAAACAGTTTTTTTAGATTAGCGTACCTATACGGTTTTTTGACGCCAGGACAGCCTGGGCCTTTACACACTTTGAAAAACAACTTCAAAAAAAAAAACTTTCTCGGCTTTTTCGGCAAAAGCCTTAATTATTATAATACTTAGCTTACAAACTATTTGTTAATACAGGATTTATTTATCGTTAAAAAATGCAGTCAAACAAATGTACAAAAAGCATGGGTAATAGATTTGTTACCGCAAACAATAGACAAGTCACTAAAAATAACTAAATACTAATGAAATATAGACAAATTAGTACTAGCACTAAGAGTAAAAAAGACAAAATATATTTTCTCCATCTCTTTCGCATACAGAGGCCCAAAAAACTGTTGTCACCAGCAGCTGTGACATAGTTGCTAGTTTACAAGAACTATCAAAGACTATCGCTATATCTATCAGCTAATTTATGA
Source organism: Xestia rhomboidea (assembly GCA_963853795.1). Taxonomy (NCBI): domain Eukaryota; kingdom Metazoa; phylum Arthropoda; class Insecta; order Lepidoptera; family Noctuidae; genus Xestia; species Xestia rhomboidea. The sequence continues at coordinate 4,089,461 of OY970783.1, forward strand.
AATACATTATACCTATAAAATGAGTAAAAGATTAATACTTCTCGTTAGTTTTTTTAGGATCGTATCCAATTTTGTTCTGCCACCAGCCCATAGCATGTTTTTTATCTAATGTTAGTTTTAAACTGAGCATAATATTCTTCTGTTCTTCTATGTAGCTGTCTTTTATAAGACGATGGGAATTTCTGGTCATATGTAATCAAGTATTTTACATCACTTATTTTTTCGGAAAACTGGACGGAACTTTTTGCCCACGTTCATGTTGACCGAACAAAATTAACTTGAGGGAACCCCTGATGATCGCTCTGATAAACGACCGATCGCTTTGATTATGGGATAATTTGCCAGAGAATCAAGAAGATCATATTCAATTTCAGAAGCAAGGTTAGTTCTTTGTATCTTCTTGATTCTTACTCCTACTTGTACTGTCGAGTTCACTGACGGTCTGTCATTTTTCACCCTTATAGCCTAACGGCCATTTTCTATAACTTACTTACGGTCCTATAACTGTTGGTTAATATGCCTATTTCCGTAGATATCGATGTTTCTATAAACAAAGAATATCTTATCCGCGTCACCTACCTGTCACTTGATTCATAGACAAATAAAAAAAAAGCTTTTCTGTGACTTTTGTTTCTAACCGTCCGTAAGCTAAATGTCAAACAGACAGAGATAGCAACCTACCGAAACCGGCTAGTAAGTTATTGAAAATGGCCGTAAGTAGTAAGGTTGAAAGTCGTCGAACGTCAGTGAAATCGGCAGTACCTACATACCTCAAAAAATGACAAGTTTTGTGAGATTTATTTTCGTATTTCTAAAAGTTAGTACATATTCAAAAGCGATTTAACTACAGGTTAGTAAGGTAAGGAGTTGTGTGTTTCCGCTTTTAAAAAAATCTAAAATTGGGTAATTTACTTGAGTTAGTCTGTGTTATATTTTGTGCACACATACCTCTCGACTCAGTCTAAGGAGTAAGCTTTTGGATGTGATTTGACTTGGCATCTGCACCTGGTTGTAAAAAAAGGGTAAAATAAAAGAAAACAAACAAAAAAAACCGGCCAAGTGCGAGTCGGACTCGCGCACGAAGAGTTCCGTACCATTATCTATACAACATTAGATAAAACGGCAAAAAAAAAAACGTTTGTTGTATGTGAGCCCCCCTATATTCATTTTATTCTGTTTTTTTAGTATTTGTTGTTATAGCGGCAACAAAAATAAATCATCTGTAAAAATTTCAACTGTATAGCGCTCACGGTTCATGAGATACAGCCGGGAAAGACGGACGGACAGCGGAGTCTTATACTTACAGGGTTCCGTAGTCCCGACAAGGAACCCTTATAGTTTCGTTATGTCCATCTGTCTGTCCGAGGGTTTTCTAAGACACCGTTAGTACGGGAAAGCTGTAATTTTGTAGAAGTGTGTAATTGTGTATATCAATTACGCCGACAAAGTGGTAAAATAAAATTTAGGAATTTATTTTTTTAGGGTTGCTCTCCTACATGTGAAGTGGGGATGAAACTTTTTCGTCGTTTACCCCATCGTGTGGGGTATCTTTGAATAGGTCTTTTAAAATGACGGGGTTTCTATTACTATTTTTCGATTTAATGCTCCATTCATGAAATATTAAACTTTAAAGTGAACGTTTTTGTTCCAGTAAACTTTAATGTGAACATTTTAGCCCCCCCCCCCCCCCCCCCATCTAAAAGCTTAACTGCTAGCATCAGTCATTCATTTGTCATTGTGTACGAAATTACCATTTTATGCCATTTCTTTCAATGGAGTGTCATAGTGGAAGTCATAATGACGCCACTATGTTAAAAGATTACCAAACTTGTCAAAATCAACAATAATGAGATCAATGATAGACTATTGTGACACTATTGTAATAGCAGACTCGCCCCCCTGATCGATAGAATTCATCACCAGAAAGGTGCTGAAATATTTTTACTACATGGAAATGTTAAATCCAAACATAAGAACATTTTTATTCGTCAGCAGTATGAAAAATTGTTGTTTATTTAAGAACAAGCCGTTATAGGAAATATTGTATGTATATGCCTTTATTCTGTGTCATAGACAATAGTATCTTATTGTCCGTGGTTACTCGTTTGGAACCTCCTGCTTCCTTTTTCTCTTACAACCTTAATGGCGGACTGACTAGACAATTCTTTTGTTATTTTAATAAGTAAATGTGATTTGTGATTCCTATTTATCCCATGACGATGGTGCTGTAGTCCCGTGTCTATTCTGAGTAATAAACAACTACAACGTCAAGTTTGTTTGTTATTGCTGCTGCCCAAACACCTGTCGCCTTACCACTATTCCACCACGTACGTATTTAGATTAAAGATCAACCTCTACCAACAACAGCCGTTTCATACTAGGCAACAAATAGGAAAGCGCTGCGGCTTTGTTAATACCTTTTTACAGAACTACCAGATCGGTGGCAAAATCGCAGAAATAGTTCCTAAATTGAATATTGGACTATGAATACAAGTTATCACTAAAAGGTCCGCTACCGGAGCATCTCCACTACCAACTCTTTAGTAAACACCGAGTAAACACCAGCTGGCGTTGAAGGGAATTGAAATATCTTTAAATTGGAAATGTTGAAATAAGAGTTTTTATAGCGCATGTGTAAACCCAAAATCGCCAAGACAACGGAACCCGTTGAGTGCCGCTAACTGTGCAAGTGTAAGCACTGCAGGAAACCACAATACAAAACTGGCGATGTGCTCGAACTCTAAATATAGACGAGGTTGGGTGGTTTTTGCTCTCACCACAAGACGGTAACTTAACGTGGAAATATTCAAAATAGCTGTGTTCATTGAAGAACAAGCCGCTGAACATTAACCTTAGAAATAGACAAACTATCATGACAGTCGGTCATGCTAACTGATGAGCTCATCGTGTTACGTTATGACGTCATTCTGGCGTAAAAACTCCCGTTACCGAAACATCTCCAATATCAACCGTGGCGCACCGCACTGACACCAGTAGGTGTCGCGGATAACTGGTCTTCCTAACATGATGAGTTCCCCGCACTGTTGACACCATTTCTTTCTAAGCGATTATGTGCTCGAACTCTAAATATAGGTAAAGTTGGGCGGTCTTTGCTGACACCACCGCAAGACGGTAACTTAACGTGGAAATATTCAAAATAGCTGTGTTCATTGAAGAACAAGCCGCTGAACATTAACCGTAGAAATAGACAAACTATCATGACAGTCGGTCATGCTTACTGATGAGCTCATCGTGTTACGTTATGACGTCATTCTGGCGTAAAAACTCCCGTTACCGAAACATCTCCAATATCAACCGTGGCGCACCGCAATGACACCAGTAGGTGTCGCGGATAACTGGTCTTCTTAACATGATGAGTTCCCCGCACTGTTGACGCCATTTCTTTCTAAGCGATTATGTGCTCGAACTCTAAATATAGGTAAAATTTGGCGGTCTTTGCTGACGACCCCGCAAGACGGTAACTTAACGTGGAAATATTCAAAATAGCTGTGTTCATTGAAGAACAAGCTGCTGAATATTAACTGTAGAAATAGACAAACTATCATGACGTTCGGTCATGCTATCGAATCTGAAATATCTACCCCAATCAAATGATGCGGTTAGTGTAACCTGGACACACGTTACGAGATCACTGGATCAAAACTTGCACATGGAAATAATAAAAACAGTTAGTGCCGTTAGTGCCGCTGACTTTGGAAGTGTAAACACTGCAGGAAACCACGCGGGGCCTACCACAATAAACATTATCTAATTTTTAGCCGCCAGAAGCACTAGGACTGGCAGGGAAGAAAAAGAAATACAAATTATTCAGTGTGAATATGGATATAGACGAAGTTAGATGGTTCTTACTGTCTCGAGAACTATCAGTTACTTGATATCCAAACATCGAGCGGAATCAAGCAGATGCGGTTAGTGTAAGTCACACTGACAAGTTCACCGCTTGACCGAAATTCCAAAGAGGATATATTTAGAATGGTTGTGTTCATTTACGAATAAGCCGTTGTAATGAGAGAGAGAGTTGTTGGCACCGATAATTGGTCTGCCTAGCAAGCCTGATACATGAAAATCCATCACAATTTTATAAAACGACAACTCAAAAATAGAAATAACAACCAACGTCTTTGAAATCGATTTGGAAAAATATATCAGTCAACTTTTACAGAACTACCAGATCGGTGGAAAAATTTCAGAATTAGTTCCTGAATTGAATATTGGACTATGAATAAAAGCTATCGCTAAAAGGTCCGTTACCGGAGCATCTCCACTACCAACTATTTAGTTAAACACCGAGTAAACACCAGCCGGCGTTGATGGGAATTGAAATATCTTTAAATTGTAAATGTTGAAATAAGAGTTTTTATGGCGCAGTGTAAACCCAAAATCGCCAAGACAAAGGAACCCGTTGAGTGCCGCTGACTGTGCAAGTGTAAACACTGCAGGAAACCACAATACAAAACTGGCGATGTGCTCGAACTCTAAATATAGACGAGGTTGGGTGGTTTTTGCTCTCACCACAAGACGGTAACTTAACGTGGAAATATTAAAATAGCTGTGTTCATTGAAGAACAAGCCGCTGAACATTAACCGTAGAAATAGACAAACTATCATGACAGTCGGTCATGCTAACTGATGAGCTCATCGTGTTACGTTATGACGTCATTCTGGCCTAAAAACTCCCGTTACCGAAACATCTCCAATATCAACCGTGGCGCACCGCACTGACACCAGTAGGTGTCGCGGATAACTGGTCTTCCTAACATGATGAGTTCCCCGCACTGTTGACACCATTTTTTTCGAAGCGATTATGTGCTCGAACTCTAAATATAGGTAAAGTTGGGCGGTCTTTGCTGACACCACCGCAAGACGGTAACTTAACGTGGAAATATTCAAAATAGCTGTGTTCATTGAAGAACAAGCCGCTGAACATTAACCGCAGAAATAGAGAAACTATCATGGCAGTCGGTCATGCTAACTGATGAGCTCATCGTGTTACGTTATGACGTCATTCTGGAGTAAAAACTCCCTATACCAAAACATCTCCAATATCAACCGTGGCGCACCGCACTGACACCAGTAGGTATCGCGGATAACTGGTCTTCCTAACATGATGAGTTCCCCGCACTGTTGACACCATTTTGTTCTAAGCGATTATGTGCTCGAACTCTAAATATAGGTAAAGTTGGGCGGTCTTTGCTGACACCACCGCAAGACGGTAACTTAACGTGGAAATATTCAAAATAGCTGTGTTCATTGAAGAACAAGCCGCTGAACATTAACCGCAGAAATAGAGAAACTATCATGGCAGTCGGTCATGCTAACTGATGAGCTCATCGTGTTACGTTATGACGTCATTCTGGCGTAAAAACTCCCGTTACCGAAACATCTCCAATATCAACCGTGGCGCAACGCACTGACACCAGTACGTGTCGCGGATAACTGGTCTTCCTAACATGATGAGTTTACCGCACTGTTGACACCATTTCTTTCTAAGCGTATTTGTGCTCGAACTCTAAATATAGGTAAAGTTGGGCGGTCTTTGCTGACACCACCGCAAGACGGTAACTTAACATGGAAATATTCAAAATAGCTGTGTTCATTGAAGAACAAGCTGCTGAATATTAACTGTAGAAATAGACAAACTATAATGACATTCGGTCATGCTATCGAATCTGAAATATCTACTCCAATCAAATGATGCGGTTAGTGTAACCTGGACACACGTTACGAGATCACAGGATCAAAACTTGCACATGGAAATAATAAAAACAGTTAGTGCCGTTAGTGCCGCTGACTGTGGAAGTGTAAACACTGCAGGAAACCACGCGGGGTCTACCACAATAAACATTATCTAACATAGACTTTTTAGCCGTCAGAAGCACTAGGACTGGCAGCGAAGAAACGAAAAAAAGTAATTATTCAGTGTGAATATGGATATAGCCGAAGGTTTATAGTTCTTACTGCCTCGAGAACTATCAGTTACTTGATATCCAAACATCGAGCGGAATCAAGCAGATGCGGTTAGTGTAAGTCACACTGACAAGTTCACCGCTTGACCGAAATTCCAAAGAGGAAATATTTAGAATAGTTGTGTTTATTTACGAATAAGCCGTTGTAATGAGAGAGAGAGTTGTTGGCACCGATAATTGGTCTGCCTAGCAAACCTGATACATGAAAATCCATCACAATTTTTTAAAACGACAACTCAAAAATATAAATAACAACCAACGTCTTTGAAATCGATATGGAAAAAAAATATCAGTCAAGTTTTACAGAACTACCAGATCGGTGGAAAAATTTCAGAATTAGTTCCTGAATTGAATATTGAACTACGAATACAAGCTATCGCTAAAAGGTCCACTACCGGAGCATCTCCACTACCAACTCTTTAGTTAACACCGAGTAAACACCAGCCGGCGTTGATGGGAATTGAAATATCTTTAAATTGGAAATGTTGAAATAAGAGTTTTTATAGCGCATGTGTAAACCCAAAATCACCACGACAACGAAACCCATTGAGTGCCGCTGATTGAGCAAGTGCCGTCAGAAGCACTAGGAGCACAAAACTGGCGATGTGCTCCAACTCTAAATATAGACGAGGTTGGGTGGTTTTTGCTCTCACCACAAGACGGTAACTTAACGTGGAAATATCCAAAATAGCTGTGTTCATTGAAGAACAAGCCGCTGAACATTAACCGTAGAAATAGACAAACTATCATGACAGTCGGTCATGCTAACTGATGAGCTCATCGTGTTACGTTATGACGTCATTCTGGCGTAAAAACTCCCGTTACCGAAACATCTCCAATATCAACCGTGGCGCACCGCACTGACACCAGTAGGTGTCGCGGATAACTGGTCTTCCTAACATGATGAGTTCCCCGCACTGTTGACACCATTTCTTTCTAAGCGATTATGTGCTCGAACTCTAAATATAGGTAAAGTTGGGCGGTCTTTGCTGACACCACCGCAAGACGGTAACTTAACGTGGAAATATTCAAAATAGCTGTGTTCATTGAAGAACAAGCCGCTGAATATTAACTGAAGAAATAGACAAACTATCATGGCAGTCGGTCATGCTGACTGATGAGCTCGTCGTGTTACGCTATGGCGTCATTCTGGCGTATTAAGGGTTAATTCATCTTTGTCCATCGCAAAACCTCCTGCTGTGAATGAAGTATAGAAGTAGACAAACTATCATGATTTTCAGTATTGCCGTCACCGATTACGGGTTTGCAATATTCAAAATTTGAAATATCAAAACATTGAAAATTGTTATGCATCAGAAATATTAAAAATGGTTGTGTTCGTTTAGGAGCGAGCCTTTTAACACCAGGCAAAGAATAGAAAAGCGCTGCCGCTTTGTCAATTCCTTTTTACAGAACTACCAGATCGATGGAAAAATCTCAGAATTAGTTTCTGAATTGAATATTGGCCTATGAATACAAGCTATCGCTAAAAAGTCCGCTACCGGAGCATCTCCACTACCAAATTTTTAGTAAACACCGAGTAAACACCAGCCAGCGTTGATGGGAATTTAAATATCTTTAAATTGGAAATGTTGAAATAAGAGTTTTTATAGCGCAGTGTAAACCCAAAATCGCCAAGACAAAGGAACACGTTGAGTGCCGCTGACTGTGCAAGTGTTAACCCTGCAGGAAACCACAATACAAAACTGGCGATGTGCTCGAACTCTAAATATAGACGAGGTTGGGTGGTTTTGGCTCTCACCACAAGACGGTAACTTAACGTGGAAATATTCAAAATAGCTGTGTTCATTGAAGAACAAGCCGCTGAACATTAACCGTAGAAATAGACAAACTATCATGACAGTCGGTCATGCTAACTGATGAGCTCATCGTGTTACGTTATGACGTCATTCTGGCGTAAAAACTCCCGTTACCGAAACATCTCCAATATCAACCGTGGCGCACCGCACTGACACCAGTAGGTGTCAAGGATAACTGGTCTTCCTAACATGATGAGTTCCCCGCACTGTTGACACCATTTCTACCTAAGCGATTATGTGCTCGAACTCTAAATATAGGTAAAGTTTGGCGGTCTTTGCTGACACCACCGCAAGACGGTAACTTAACGTGGAAATATTCAAAATAGCTGTGTTCATTGAAGAACAAGCTGCTGAATATTAACTGTAGAAATAGACAAACTATAATGACATTCGGTCATGCTATCGAATCTGAAATATCTACCCCAATCAAATGATGCGGTTAGTGTAACCTGGACACACGTTACGAGATCACTGGATCAAAACTTGCACATGGAAATAATAAAAACAGTTAGTGCCGTTAGTGCCGCTAACTGTGGAAGTGTAAACACTGCGGGAAATCACGCGGGGTCTACCACAATAAATATTATCTAACATAGACTTTTTAGCCGTCAGAAGCACTAGGACTGGCAGCGAAGAAACGAAAAAAAGGAATTATTCAGTGTGAATATGGATATAGCCGAAGGTTTATGGTTCTTACTGCCTCGAGAACTATCAGTTACTTGATATCCAAACATCGAGCGGAATCAAGCAGATGCGGTTAGTGTAAGTCACACTGACAAGTTCACCGCTTGACCGAAATTCCAAAGAGGAAATATTTAGAATAGTTGTGTTCATTTACGAATAAGCCGTTGTAATGAGATAGAGAGTTGTTGGCACCAATAATTGGTCTACCTAACAAACCTGATACATGAAAATCCATCACAATTTTATAAAACGACAACTCAAAAATATAAATAACAACCAACGTCTTTGAAATCGATATGGAAAAAAAATATCAGTCAAGTTTTACAGAACTACCAGATCGGTGGAAAAATTTCAGAATTAGTTCCTGAATTGAATATTGGACTACGAATACAAGCTATCGCTAAAAGGTCCACTACCGGAGCATCTCCACTACCAACTCTTTAGTAAACACCCGCCGGCGTTGATGGGAATTGAAATATCTTTAAATTGGAAATGTTGAAATAAGAGTTTTTATAGCGCAGTGTAAACCCAAAATCGCCAAGACAAAGGAACCCGTTGAGTGCCGCTGACTGTGCAAGTGTTAACCCTGCAGGAAACCACAATACAAAACTGGCGATGTGCTCGAACTCTAAATATAGACGAGGTTGGGTGGTTTTTGCTCTCACCACAAGACGGTAACTTAACGTGGAAATATTCAAAATAGCTGTGTTCATTGAAGAACAAGCCGCTGAACATTAACCGTAGAAATAGACAAACTATCATGACAGTCGGTCATGCTAACTGATGAGCTCATCGTGTTACGTTATGACGTCATTCTGGCGTAGAAACTCCCGTTACCGAAACATCTCCAATATCAACCGTGGCGCACCGCACTGACACCAGTAGGTGTCAAGTATAACTGGTCTTCCTAACATGATGAGTTCCCCGCACTGTTGACACCATTTCTTTCTAAGCGATTATGTGCTCGAACTCTAAATATAGACGAAGTTGGGCGGTCTTTGTTCTCACCGCAAGACGGTAACTTAACGTGGAAATATTCAAAATAGCTGTGTTCATTGAAGAACAAGCCGCTGAACATTAACCGTAGAAATAGACAAACTATCATGACAGTCGGTCATGCTTACTGATGAGCTCATCGTGTTACGTTATGACGTCATTCTGGCGTAAAAACTCCAGTTACCGAAACATCTCCAATATCAACCGTGGCGCACCGCAATGACACCAGTAGGTGTCGCGGATAACTGGTCTTCTTAACATGATGAGTTCCCCGCACTGTTGACGTCATTTCTTTCTAAGCGATTATGTGCTCGAACTCTAAATATAGGTAAAGTTTGGCGGTCTTTGCTGACGACCTCGCAAGACGGTAACTTAACGTGGAAATATTCAAAATAGCTGTGTTCATTGAAGAACAAGCTGCTGAATATTAACTGTAGAAATAGACAAACTATCATGACGTTCGGTCATGCTATCGAATCTGAAATATCTACCCCAATCAAATGATGCGGTTAGTGTAACCTGGACACACGTTACGAGATCACTGGATCAAAACTTGCACATGGAAGTTATAAAAACAGTTAGTGCCGTTAGTGCCGCTGACTTTGGAAGTGTAAACACTGCAGGAAACCACGCGAGGCCTACCAAAATAAACATTATCTAATTTTTAGCCGCCAGAAGCACTAGGACTGGCAGGGAAGAAAAAGAAATACAAATTATTCAGTGTGAATATGGATATAGACGAAGTTAGATGGTTCTTACTGTCTCGAGAACTATCAGTTACTTGATATCCAAACATCGAGCGGAATCAAGCAGATGCGGTTAGTGTAAGTCACACTGACAAGTTCACCGCTTGACCGAAATTCCAAAGAGGATATATTTAGAATGGTTGTGTTCATTTACGAATAAGCCGTTGTAATGAGAGAGAGAGTTGTTGGCACCGATAATTGGTCTGCCTAGCAAGCCTGATACATGAAAATCCATCACAATTTTATAAAACGACAACTCAAAAATAGAAATAACAACCAACGTCTTTGAAATCGATTTGGAAAAATATATCAGTCAACTTTTACAGAACTACCAGATCGGTGGAAAAATTTCAGAATTAGTTCCTGAATTGAATATTGGACTATGAATAAAAGCTATCGCTAAAAGGTCCGTTACCGGAGCATCTCCACTACCAACTATTTAGTTAAACACCGAGTAAACACCAGCCGGCGTTGATGGGAATTGAAATATCTTTAAATTGTAAATGTTGAAATAAGAGTTTTTATGGCGCAGTGTAAACCCAAAATCGCCAAGACAAAGGAACCCGTTGAGTGCCGCTGACTGTGCAAGTGTAAACACTGCAGGAAACCACAATACAAAACTGGCGATGTGCTCGAACTCTAAATATAGACGAGGTGGGGTGGTTTTTGCTCTCACCACAAGACGGTAACTTAACGTGGAATTATTAAAATAGCTGTGTTCATTGAAGAACAAGCCGCTGAACATTAACCGTAGAAATAGACAAACTATCATGACAGTCGGTCATGCTAACTGATGAGCTCATCGTGTTACGTTATGACGTCATTCTGGCGTAAAAACTCCCGTTACCGAAACATCTCCAATATCAACCGTGGCGCACCGCACTGACACCAGTAGGTGTCGCGGATAACTGGTCTTCCTAACATGATGAGTTCCCCGCACTGTTGACACCATTTTTTTCTAAGCGATTATGTGCTCGAACTCTAAATATAGGTAAAGTTGGGCGGTCTTTGCTGACACCACCGCAAGACGGTAACTTAACGTGGAAATATTCAAAATAGCTGTGTTCATTGAAGAACAAGCCGCTGAACATTAACCGCAGAAATAGAGAAACTATCATGGCAGTCGGTCATGCTAACTGATGAGCTCATCGTGTTACGTTATGACGTCATTCTGGAGTAAAAACTCCCTATACCAAAACATCTCCAATATCAACCGTGGCGCACCGCACTGACACCAGTAGGTATCGCGGATAACTGGTCTTCCTAACATGATGAGTTCCCCGCACTGTTGACACCATTTTGTTCTAAGCGATTATGTGCTCGAACTCTAAATATAGGTAAAGTTGTGCGGTCTTTGCTGACACCACCGCAAGACGGTAACTTAACGTGGAAATATTCAAAATAGCTGTGTTCATTGAAGAACAAGCCGCTGAACATTAACCGCAGAAATAGAGAAACAATCATGGCAGTCGGTCATGCTAACTGATGAGCTCATCGTGTTACGTTATGACGTCATTCTGGCGTAAAAACTCCCGTTACCGAAACATCTCCAATATCAACCGTGGCGCACCGCACTGACACCAGTACGTGTCGCGGATAACTGGTCTTCCTAACATGATGAGTTTACCGCACTGTTGACACCATTTCTTTCTAAGCGTATTTGTGCTCGAACTCTAAATATAGGTAAAGTTGGGCGGTCTTTGCTGACACCACCGCAAGACGGTAACTTAACGTGGAAATATTCAAAATAGCTGTGTTCATTGAAGAACAAGCCGCTGAACATTAACCGTAGAAATAGACAAACTATCATGACAGTTGGTCATGCTAACTGATGAGCTCATCGTGTTACGTTATGACGTCATTCTGGCGTAGAAACTCCCGTTACCGAAACATCTCCAATATCAACCGTGGCGCACCGCACTGACACCAGTAGGTGTCAAGTATAACTGGTCTTCCTAACATGATGAGTTCCCCGCACTGTTGACACCATTTCTTTCTAAGCGATTATGTGCTCGAACTCTAAATATAGACGAAGTTGGGCGGTCTTTGTTCTCACCGCAAGACGGTAACTTAACGTGGAAATATTCAAAATAGCTGTGTTCATTGAAGAACAAGCCGCTGAACATTAACCGTAGAAATAGACAAACTATCATGACAGTTGGTCATGCTAACTGATGAGCTCATCGTGTTACGTTATGACGTCATTCTGGCGTAGAAACTCCCGTTACCGAAACATCTCCAATATCAACCGTGGCGCACCGCACTGACACCAGTACGTGTCGCGGATAACTGGTCTTCCTAACATGATGAGTTTACCGCACTGTTGACACCATTTCTTTCTAAGCGTATTTGTGCTCGAACTCTAAATATAGGTAAAGTTGGGCGGTCTTTGCTGACACCACCGCAAGACGGTAACTTAACGTGGAAATATTCAAAATAGCTGTGTTCATTGAAGAACAAGCTGCTGAATATTAACTGTAGAAATAGACAAACTATAATGACATTCGGTCATGCTATCGAATCTGAAATATCTACCCCAATCAAATGATGCGGTTAGTGTAACCTGGACACACGTTACGAGATCACTGGATCAAAACTTGCACATGGAAATAATAAAAACAGTTAGTGCCGTTAGTGCCGCTAACTGTGGAAGTGTAAACACTGCGGGAAATCACGCGGGGTCTACCACAATAAATATTATCTAACATAGACTTTTTAGCCGTCAGAAGCACTAGGACTGGCAGCGAAGAAACGAAAAAAAGGAATTATTCAGTGTGAATATGGATATAGCCGAAGGTTTATGGTTCTTACTGCCTCGAGAACTATCAGTTACTTGATATCCAAACATCGAGCGGAATCAAGCAGATGCGGTTAGTGTAAGTCACACTGACAAGTTCACCGCTTGACCGAAATTCCAAAGAGGAAATATTTAGAATAGTTGTGTTCATTTACGAATAAGCCGTTGTAACGACATAGAGAGTTGTTGGCACCAATAATTGGTCTGCCTAGCAAACCTGATACATGAAAATCCATCACAATTTTATAAAACGACAACTCAAAAATATAAATAACAACCAACGTCTTAGAAATCGATTTGGAAAAAAAATATCAGTCAAACAAATCAATCAAAACAATCAGTCAAACACCAGCCGGCGTTGATGGGAATTGAAATATCTTTAAATTGGAAATATTGAAATAAGAGTTTTTATAGCGCATGTGTAAACCCAAAATCACCAAGACAACGGAATCCGTTGAGTGCCGCTGATTGAGCAAGTGCCGTCAGAAGCACTAGGAGCACAAAACTGGCGATGTGCTCGAACTCTAAATATAGACGAGGTTGGGTGGTTTAGCTCTCACCACAAGACGGTAACTTAACGTGGAAACATTCAAAATAGCTGTGTTCTTTGAAGAACAAGCCGCTGAACATTAACCGTAGAAATAGACAAACTATCATGGCAGTCGGTCATGCTGACTGATGAGCTCATCGTGTTACGTTATGACGTCATTCTGGCGTAAGAAGTTTCGTTATCGAAACATCTCCAATATCAACCGTGGCGCACCGCACTGACATCAGTAGGTGTCGCGGATAACTGGTCTTCCTAACATGATGAGTTCACCGCACCTTTGATTCATTTTATTTCCAAGCGATGATGGGCTCAAAATCTAAATATAGACGAAGTTGGGCGGTCTTTGTTCTCACCGCAAGACTGTAACTTAACGTGGAAATGTTAAGAATAGCTGTGTTCATTGAAGAACAAGCCGCTGAATATTAACTGAAGAAATAGACAAACTATCATGATAATCGGTCATGCTAACTGATGAGCTCGTCGTGTTACGCTATGGCGTCATTCTGGCGTATTAAGGGTGAATTCATCTTCGTCCATCGCAAAACCTCCTGCTGTGAATGAAGTATAGAAGTAGACCAACTATCACGATTTTCAGTATTGCCGACACCGATTACGGGTTAGCAATATTTGAAATTTGAAATATCAAAACATTGATAAATGTTATGTTAATGTTATGTTAATATTTAATTTTTTTTTCTTTAACACTACGCAAAGAATAGAAAAGCGCTGCCGCTTTGTCAATACCTTGGAGCGGTGGAAAAATCTCAGATTTAGTCCAGTTTACTGGACCTGAATATCTATGGATATCCCATTCTGATACCAGTGTCATTAACAACTCCGGCCCGGAAGACGTGTAGTGTAGACGAAGTTAGGAATATTTTGCTGTCAACTATCAATTACTTGATATCGAAATGGAAATATCGAGCGGAATCAAGCAGATGCAGTAAGTGTTAGTTGACTGGCAAGTTTACCGCTTGACCGAAACGCGAAACTGAAAATATTTAAAATAGCTGTGTTCATTTAACATCGATGAAGGTTGTTGAATAAAAATCCGTAGCGTGCCGACGGTGGCCGCCTCTAACAGAATTTATTATTTATTTCTCTGGAAATACTTATCAGATAAAGCTGATACTTTTTTTGTAGATAGTATTAGCTTATTCCTATGTGCAGAAAAAAAAATCGACACAATTTAGAATTTTCATACCTGGCCCATTATGTACCTAACTTAGAACCATACTGATGAGGTATGAGCGCTGTAACTTTTTTTTAAATGACACAGCACACAGACAGACTTACTGAAATAGGAGCATTTTGAGTTTGCAAAGGACCAATTTTATTGTTTTTTAATTATTATTTTTTTTCTCATGTTTACTTTTTTATATAATTTTGTCATAATTGCTATTCTATCTTTTTGTCTATTAAGTCCTGGGTGAATTTAATAAATACTTTATCTTTCTCTCTTTCTTTCTGTATGGGATTTGGTTAAAAAGTGAAAAGTGGAAACACGAAAGTGGAAATATTTCAAAAGGTTCATGTACCATCAACAATGGGGAATTTTCCAGTGCTTTTTATGAACGAACTAGATGGCGCTGATCAATCTTGGGAATAATAAAATTGCAACACTGACTGATATTGAGCTGCCAGTGCAAGCGAAAACAATGGGGAAGGGTGATTGTAGATGGCGCGTCCATAGCTTAGACCCAATCTGACCCATGAGGTCAACTATTTTGAAATATAAAATGACATTTAGAGTAAGGAGTTTATTATTATATATTACTTTATATATATATATATATATATTGTAACGCAAAAACACTCAGAAGACCAAAAGCAAAAACCATGCAAAAACTTGTAGTTCAGTTCAGTGACGCAAAAGAACAGTAGACTTCTTAGGTTAAAAATGTTTGACAGAAAAAAGGTTCTTTACAATTCTCACCTTTGTTTGTGAATTGATGAGTTTGACATGTGTCTAGGAGAGTTTTTTTTTGCCCTGCTATAAGATTTTATCATTTACCTATATTATAATACGTAATAAATACTTTTTTCATTGGGTTTTACTAGAACGCCGCTTAAAAAATATTCCTAAGACTGATCAGCGCCATCTATTGATATATACTGAAGCGTTGTGACAAATGTCACTGGAAAATTCCTCATTGGTCTGCAATATAAATTTACCCTTTCCGTAACAACTTGACAGTATCTGTAAACGTTTGAGATCTTCTGGAAAGTTCTACTGAAGGATACGAGTAAGTTTTTCATTTTTTTTAAGAAAACATTGAAGGATAATTAAAGCGGTTAAGATAACTTTATCTTAACCGCTTTAATTTTCCTTCAAAGTTTATGAAATGCACTATCAACATGAATATTTCTAGATTTTTTAAGCCCGTAGTTTAGCTTTTAGAGGGGGTGGGGGACAAATATTTTCACTTTAATTAAAGTTGCCCTAAAATAACGTATTTTTCAAAATTTTATTTTACCGTTTTGTCGGCGTAATTGATAGATATACACACCCCTACAAAATTACAGCTTTCTATTACTAACCGTCTCTTAACAAAACCTCGGACAGACAGACAGACGGACAGATATGACTAAACTATAAGGGTTCCTTGTTAGGACTACGGAACCCTAAAAACGACGACTCTTTAATGGAAATAACAACCAACGTCTTTGAATCGATTTGTAAAAAAAATACCAAATCGTGGTCCTTGTGAGGCAGCCCACTGCCAGACCGAAACCCTAACACGGAAATACTTAGACACGCTTTAATCATTAAAGCGTATCAGTCATGCTGACTGATGAGCTCGTGTTCCGCCATCAAGTCATTCTGGCGTAAAAAGTTCCGCTACCGAAACATCTCCGATAGCAATTATTGCAAAACAACGAGAACAAACCACATTGAGTACAGAGCGAGACAAGCTACCATTAGACGACAGCATTACAATCCGTGCCACGAAAGATGAGACCTGTCACACCACTTGAATACGAGTTAATTGTGTAACGAAATACTTCTTTTGACATATAGGAACACGTCGTAAACCATCTTCCTACTTAAGAAGACAAACTTCTTAATGTTTTACCTCGAGGCATAATCAAGATTTCACAAAGTTTCACTGTGACAGGTTTCATGTTTCTTGGCACGGATTGTACACCCGTAGTTCTACGTGTGACAGTTGACAGTGACAATGAACGTGAAAGATCTTCCGGGAAGTTCAACTAAAGGACACAAGTAATTACGTTTTTCAAATTTTGTTAATACTATGCATTATTACTTTTATAATTTAACGCGTAACAGTATTCGTTTTGTGTAACTAGCAGTCTTATTACAAAAAGCGTCTTACTGCCGCGAATCATATTTTAATCAACATACAAACTAGCACTGGCCTGTAAATTGCAAAAAACGTAAGAAAATTTGAATTTCGCGGGCTACCGAAAAACTTAAAACAAAAGGTGACATCGAAAAATATGCAACAACTTTAACAAACCTAATACAAACAGCCGCTTGGAAATCTACACTGGATACCACGTCATTGCAGTCGACATTCCCAAGACAAAAGGGCGTTTAATAATATTTGTAAAATATGTTGTATTTGTAATAAAGCAGCCGTTGACCTAAAACAATACCAAGACATCGAGGAGGATACCCTTTTTTTTTTTTTTTTCTAGGATGGGAAATCATCAAATGACTTCTCCCGCTCTGGGCGGAGCAGGAGGGAGTGTCAGACTTTTACTGACTAAAACCCATCCATGTTCCTTCCTCGCCCTTTGTGTTCCGGCGCCACGGTATCTCTTTCGAATAGTCCCGCAGCCCCGGCAGGCTTCGGCCCTTGCGGACCCCTTCCCTATTGCTGACTCTCTTTGAGGCGCGCGTGGAACACGAACGCGCCGTCGACACGGCCTGTCGTCATGAGACGGACGGACGGCGAGCTAGCCCATAACTCCCCGTCCACAGGCCCGCGCCTACGGTGGCCGGAAGCCACCACGTGGCCCCCGACGCCCGGGGCGTCTCCCGCGGCGGCCGGGACGTGAGGATATCTCCCTCTCACGTTCCGCCACCTCCTTCGCTAGCATGACTGCTTCGCAGAAGGAGGTGACGGCGTCCCATTCCGTCTCGCTCCGGACCATGGCACGAACCAGGGCCGGAAGCGAGAGGTCGCAACCGCCGATCGCCACCTCGAGGACACGGCGGTGCTCCACCCAAGCGGGACACACCTCCACAGTGTGCTCCACCGTGTCCTCCGGCCTATCCTCACAGTGATAGCACCCGGGCATTTCCTCCCGCCCGATTCGGTGCAGGAACTTACCGAAACAGCCGTGTCCGGTAAGAACCTGCGTCAGGCGGAAGGTGAGGACGCCGTGGCGTCTCTCCAGCCTCTCCTCAAAGAGGGGACTTACCGCCACTATCGTGGCGTGCCCTGCACGGGGTTGCGACAGTCGCTCTCTCCATGTCGCCATGAGATCCCGCGAGGAGGATACCCTACCTACAGAATAAATTAGCAAACTTGGATTGCCAAGCTAAAAACGAGTAAGTACTCACTTTGGAACACGGTAAACAGTAGTAAGGTGGTCCCGAACAGTAGTACAATATATATATATATAAAAAAGTAACCACCTTAGACTACTTATAGTATAAGGTGGATACTTTTTTTTATGAACAAATAATATTCGTTCATAAAAAAAGTAAATTCTAAGTAATTTCGAAGCAAATTCTCCCCTTCTGGTTTTGGTAATATTCGAACCTTCTTAAATATCATTATCATCGTTGCATGCTAACATTGAATACCGAAATGTAGTATCGTCCACAGTTCACGCTAAAACTGCGCGCACCAAGAAACTTATATACTAACTGGAATGATCGAGAGTGGATGTTGTCTCTTTCTAATAGGGTGTCCAATAATCATACTAACTCTTGAGACAGTTACAGACTACTGTTATTTTATTATTTAATGATGATGACCTGCAAATCTATAGCATTCTAGGCGAGATAGCTAAAAAGTGGATGTCATTAACTTATTATGTTAACTTATTACCTATAACTTAAATATATGTCTGTACAGTCCAGTTGCAAACTATCCATTTTGCAACCTGTCTATCCAGACGACTTTTGTATTCGGGGATTCGGTTAAAATTATATATTTTTTCAGACATGGAAAATCGCGTAATCAAGCTATGACTGTTTACTTAGAATGTTTTAGTAACATTCGCCAATATTTATTTTACCTTCCGAAACCAATCATTTTCACTTGCAGCTCGCCAAATAGGTTCTTTTGCTGGAGAAGCATGGAAAAATCCTTAGGACCGTCATGGCACGGCACGGTACGGCGGACTCTTTTCTTTTCAATATTTCTATTTAAAAAGCAAACTAGTTACTACCGACACCATGTGCGATGTTTCTAATTTATAAAATGAAAATATACTTTTGATTACTATGTACGACAACGATGTTCGAAACTTCGAACTTACTTACTTAAGGTGAATGCGCCAGGGTGGCCCGCGAAATTCAAGTTTTCTTACGTTTTTTGCAATTTGCAGGTCAGTGTCAGGTTGTATGGTTATTAAACTATGAATCGCGGTTGTAAGACGTATGTAGTTACAGAATTATAATCACCTTTGACCTTGAAAAAGTAAATTCATTCACCTTTATGAGCTTGTAGGGTTGTATTGATGATTTTGATGATTTCGGTTGATGGTTCGTACTCATTCCAGTTAGTATATAAGTTCCTTGGCGCGCACACAACAAACTGCGCGTGTCATTCGACCGGACATTACCGGTTTACTCACATCACTATAAGAAAAAAGATGGCTGCTATTTGTCGACCAATCAGGACCGTCGTGACATCATGTAGGTTCTGACATTCCCGGGTGAAAATTTTTGTAAAACAATCTCTATCACTTTCACATAGAGTCGTATTTCGCAAATACTATCCTTATTTATTTATTTTAGTTGCCGACAACGTGAGTTTCTGAATATTTTGTTTGACAGTAAAAATCTCCATAAAATAAGCATAAAATACATATGTTCTGTGTTCGACTGTCACATCTGTAGCTTGCTACATATTATTAGTAATCTGTGACTGACTGACTTTATTTATCACAGAGTACATTTTTATATTTTGTCGAATGTAAACGAACAGTGTTTTGGTGATTGTAAATTGATTTCGTGTTGAAAATAACTTATCAAGCAAGTGACTTCGTCGGCGAATGTTGTGTCTAAAATTGTTTTCTGTTTTATAATGATTTCAAAGTAAACCGTGAACTATTTACTTGAATAATCATAAATAAAACAACCGGGATGACCCATACTTTAAAGACATTTATGTAATACCGTTGCTACGATTTTGTTGTGAGGACGCTATTCCTGAAATTAGCCTCTTTTGGTCAGTGATAATTTAATTAGTTCAATTTTTTCAGGTATTTTATTGGCTTTAAAGCCGACGATTTTTTATTTTGATGCATTAATCAAGTTCATCGTTTTATTTTCACTAAGTACATGTTTAAGTGTTTAGTATTGCGTGATTGTTGATCAAAATTCCATAAAAAGAATGCAGTGCTTATTAAATATTTTTCAAAGTACTTAAATACTTACTTTTGTGAACTTTTTGTAGCGGTTTCTGAGTACCTATTTACGCCTAACAACTTTATTTAGGTATTGTTAATATCTGTTTGTTTCATCATGTTTGATGATTTGTGCAAATACTTTTTTATGGTACTTCTTAAATGTCAAATTAAAACTCCCCATTCATTATGGGATTACTTCAGGAAAATCAAAAGAACCTGGAATGGCTATTTGCAACCAACACTGAAAGGAATTATTCCATAGGACTACAATCACTCATTAATAATCTCCCTTAAGTATAGAAAACACTGTGTACATTACAATACTTAGGTATATGATAAACTAAAAAAAAACACCCTTTATTACAGAATACCACTGATCCAACGGTTTCAACAAATCAAACAGTTCATCTCCTGCCAACATCCAACAATCCATAACTCAAAAAATGGAGAACATTGAAGAGAGTACTGAAATGTCGGATACAGACAGCGAAAATAATGAAATTTTGAGCTCAGAGTTGAAAAAACTAATGGACGCCAGGTTGGTAATGTATCTTGTGAAATCTTACCAATCAGTTACCATGGTTGAAGAACCAGGCTTTTTAGGATTGGTAAGATTATTGAATGCTGCTTATGTAATGCCAACGCGTAAGGCTATAACAAAGAGAATCCTTCCTGAAATGTTCAGCAAATCTCTGGAGGAACAAACATCAATTGTCCAGCAAGAAGCAGAAACAATTTGTTTAACAGTTGACCGTTGGGTGTCAGTCAAATATGAGGATTCTCTTATATCCATCACTGCACATTTTATAACTCCGGATTACACATTTAAATCTGTTCTATTGAAGTGTCGTTATTGTGAAGGTAACAGTAAAGATTTGGAATTTGTATTAACAGAAACATGTACGGAATGGGAGATATCTGGCAAAATTAACTGGTGTGTCACAGATGATGGAGCAGACATAGTGCAAGCAGTCAATTCTTCAGGCTGGAAACACACGAGCTGCATGGCTTCCAAACTTAATCTCGTGTTACAAAACTCTCTCAAATTATGGGAGGAGACTGTGTCAAAGGTAAAGATGATTGTACATTACTTTGATTCAAACGTTGAAGCTGTACAAATGCTAGATGAATATCAGACTAAGCAAGGCATAGCAGAACCCATGGAGCTATTAGATTCAGAGCACACAAGTTGGGCCACGAAATATGATATGATCGAAAGAATTCTAACTTTACAAGAAGCAATCGAGGCGACCATAGCAAAACAAGGCGACAATGTTGATCTACCTATAAAAAATGAGGACTGGATTAAACTGAAACAGCTCTTCAAGCTCTTGAAACCTTTTAAAAAAGCGACAGAAGAACTTGGCGGTAAAAAATACACGTACGCCTCTATAGTTATAGCTGTTGTGAATGGACTAAAAGATGTGTTACAGCAATTACGTCAGCAACCAAATTATTACTGTACTGTTAAAGAAATAGCAGAGTGTATTGAAAATGAATTAAATGAACAATTCGATGGGATTGAGAGGGAGCCTAATTTGGCTTTGTGCACTATATTAGATCCTAGATACAAATTGTCCATGTTCCTTGATGAAAGCGCTGCAGATAGGGCTTTATTAAACCTAGTGTCAGAGGTACAAGAACTAATAGATGGTAAAGGCACTGATCTTTTGAAGATGGAAGACAAACCAGTCATGGCAAATAATGAAGATGGAGGAGATTTTAATCTATGGAGAAGGAGAACTATGGTTTTAGAGAAAAGACAATCAAACCAGAGTGTAAATGCTCAACAAGAAGTAGAATCTTACCTGCAGGAAGACTTAACTGACAGTGATCCTTGCGAATGGTGGCAGTCTAAGGAATCTAAGTTCCCTCATCTAGCCAAGTTATTTAAAACTAAATGCAACAAGGTAGCAACGGCCATACCAAGTGAACAACTATTTACAGATCAGGGCATTGATTTACGTCAAAGAAGGGAAATGCTATCCCTGCGAAAGGCCGAGATGATAGTGTTTTTACATGCAAATTTGAATGAGGATGATTATTTAAGATTGATGCCAGATATTGATGATGACTTAAGAATGTTGCCTGTCTGAATTTAATTTCTTTTTGATGCCTTATTTTTTGGAAACTATTATTATTTTATTGTTTTGATCAGTAGGGCTATTACGTATCTCTGTTGACAGCTCGAAATGATAGTAACTGGGCTCAGTGTCCATCAATTAACTGTCAAACGGTTAGTTTCGTATTATGTATGACCCTGTTAGTCACCGTAAAGTGATATCCACTCAGTGTGACACGTAATACCGACACGTATCCGTACCGTATTATGACATTCATGGTTGTCATCAAAGTTCGGTGTACAACCGAAGCTTGATAGTCACTGGATATCAGAAAGATACGTAATAGCCCTACTGGTAGTAGGTACTTGTCTTCAGTGTTCCCATCAACATATTGTGTTACTATCAAGTACTAAACTCTTAGAACTGTATCTTAAGATAACTATATTAGTTCCTCACAGTGCCATTATATTAAATTGTATTTGAAAGTACCTAATTTTTACTTAAGGGTCTCGTACTTGTAGGTATTGCCCAGCAACTGGGTGGTGGTTGTCAGATAGGCAGCCACTCCATATAAAATACTGGTAGATAAGTACTAGACTTGAAGCGGGCCTCAACTTAGGTTATAGTTAAGGCTGGGCAGATGATGAGTACCTAGTTTTTAGTTGATATTGCATTTGCTATGACTAAATATTATACTTAAGTAAATTATGTTAGAATTGTCCGTATTTTCTCAGTCTAAAAGACAAAAAAGGTATGTGTGATTTATAGATGTTTTAATATTGTTACATCGAATCATAACATTTATTTGCATTATATGGTATCCCGCATCCCTTGCATAAATCGAAATTGTTCTCTGCGAAATGAGGGATTTTCTTTTTTAACTCTTCCCTAGTCTGTGGATAGATGGCGCTGAACTTTGTAAGTTACTGCAAGGAACGGAACGACGTCACATTATTTCACTTGGATGTAATGGTTTTATTTGGAAGCATAAGCAAACGAAAGTGTCAGTCAACGAGAGTATGTGACGTGACGCAATGTTTTTTTTCCAAGCGTTTTGGCTTTGGCACCTAGTAACGTAGTCAGTTCAACGCCATCTGCCGAGTTCTTGGAAACTTTTGTTTTTTAAATACTCAAACGAAAACATCTCATTGTAACCACTTCAGCCTGTTTGTCTTCTAGATGTAGTTTTATTATCTGTACTGTGATTATAAAAATAAGGAACGACTTTTATTTTTTAAAGATCAGGGTGTCTAAAATGGCCGCCTTCGTATAATCTTAATATGAATCACGTTAAAAATTTAAAATTCTTGAAATGGACCTATGTTTGTTACCATAAAGTCCATTTTAAGAATTTAAAGTTTTTAACGTGATTCATAATAAGATTCTGCTAAAGCGGCCATTTTAGACCCCCTGTTTTGTCTTGATTATTTTGACTAAGTTAGCTAATTATGTTATCTGGAGGAAGGTAACTATTTCTGGCCAATTTTTTTTTTTATAGAATAAGAATTTTTTTTAGAAGATAACAAAAGCTGACAGACTTCTTATGTCTAATCTTGTCTGAAGTCATTTTGAAGAAATTCATTAGGGAACTATAGTAACAAGCTACTACATAAACACTTGTTAACAATTGTTATCTATTTACCATTAGTAAGATCACTCAAACTGGATGAATGAATAATTATCTATAATTTCATTTTATAATTTTTTAAAACATTACAATTTAAAATACATAAATTAGTTCTTATTTTTATAAAGAAAGTTCATTTCAACCACTATTTTAGTATATTTGTAAGATTTTTTACTTAGATTTAATAAGTGAAAAGTAAATACTACCTTTTCCTCTTTAAATGTTTTTTTAATTATTTCCTTACTTCCTATCTTAAAAAAGTACTACCAGCATTAACACGTTACCCCATATGTCTTTACTTGAAAAGAGTTAATTTAGGGAGGATGCAAATTAGAGCGGGTCGTGCCCGAGGCGGGCTGTGTACGTGGCCCGGACGGGGCACGGATTTGAAACGTTACATACATTTTGTATGAAGCAATTTATATTACACTGCATGTTCCGTGTCCGGTCCGGGCCCGCTCGACACCACGGTTGTTGCACGGGACCGTGCCCGGCCCGCTCCATGTCCCGTCGTAATGCGAACACTTCTTCCGTACTGCGTACGGGTTATTCCCAGCACTACGCGGCCGTATCGACTTATAACCTGTTTAACACTCGGTGTAATATAAATCGTGCAGCACGGACGGGCTCCGGCCAATCCCCGCCCCGGCCACGGCCCGCTCTAATGAGAATCATCCCTTAATATCAATAAATGTATAAAGAAAAGTTTTTAGAGAAAGTTTTTTTAAGCTCAGCTTGCTAAATTTGACCTAAACAAACTAACATAAAGTTTATTAAAAGCTGCTGACCATAATTTTAATATAATTATATCGGCAGGGCCCCCATTCCTAGTTATTTATGTAGGTACCTAAGAGTAACACTGAAATTAGCTAGTCCTCAAAAAATTAAATTAAATTCTTGGCTGGTTTGAAACCGGTCTCTATACAATGATAAGAAATGATAAGATGTAGGTAGGTACTTACTTTCAGGATTAAAGAGCGTCAAAATCCCTTCAGTGTGTGTTGAGTGTAGTGTTTTCCTCTTTAAGATTTAACATAACGAAATAAAATTGTAATAAATAAACTAAAATGTAAAATCGGACGGTACGCCCCTATTTGTTTTACCTGTTTCAAGAATAACATGGTAGACCATGTTATTCTTGAAACAGGTAAAATTAGAAACAATTCAGTAGATAACTTGATTTCGCATGCTATTTAAGAAATCCATTATGTTTTTCATTTCAAATGATATCCACAGCCCCGTAGTTAGGTTAGTTTGACAGTTAGTAAAAGAAAAAAAAACAAAATAAAATAAAAAATAAAACAATTTATTAACTGTTACATAATTTTGACTTTCATTATCATAGTACGTTGCCAACCACGATACATGAAAAATTAAACAAAATTATAAAATCCGGAGGAATTAAAAAACCTCATCTTTATGGAAACAGTCAATTTTCTATGAAATCTGGACGTAAAACCAACAGGATTGAATTATATCTCAAACAGTAATGGATATAAAAAGAACCTTAACGAAGCCCAAACGCACTCGTTCTTTCCCGTCAATGCGATTTTTTTTTATTTTTTTTTGTTTTTGAGTTCTAGACCATACCTGGGAACCTTCTAGTTACGGAGATACGGGAGGTGAAAGTTCCATGTTCAAGTTTTTCGTTTTAAATACAAGTTTTTAATGTTATAACTTTAAATACCTCCAATACTAATCATTGCATCCATCAGCAGTGCAGCACAATGTTTTGAGTGAATCCTACCGTAAACCTTTATTTTTCACCCCAAAAAAAATCATTTTCCCGCTTTAATTTTTGCGAAGAGTTGCTAAGTTTGATGTACAGAATGCTTGGTGAAGTATCCGTTTACACCATATAATTCGGACTTCAGTTCATACTGAAACAAGTCGCCGGAAAACAGAAATAAAAGCACCAAGGTCTTAACATTGAGGTTTTCTTTTTGAGTATTTAAAAAAAAATAGTTTTCAAGAACTCTGTAGATGGCGTTGAACTGACTACGTTACTAGGTGCCAAAGCCAAAACGCATGGAAAAAAAAACGTCACATACGTGTAATGTGACGTTCCGTTCCTTGCAGTAACTTACCAAGTTCAGCGCCATCTATCCAGCGAAGTGACTAGGGAAGATTTGAAAAAGAAAATCTCTCATTCAAAACAGTCTTTAGTCGATTTTAGGACTTCGCCGGCCTAGTTATGATTAATTACTGTGTGCTTAGCATTGCCACAATGTTTTCTACATCATCATCATTTCAGCCGAAAGAAGTCCACTGCTGGACATAGGTCTCCCCCAAGTGTCGCCACATTGACCGGTCCCGTGCGACTCGCATCCAGCGGATCCTCAATTCAATTCAATTTCAACATGGTCTGCTTTAAAACCAAATGACTTTTTTAATTAAATCTTTATAAAATATAGGAACTTCCAACATTTTTAATTGGCCCTACCTCTGGTCTCCAGGGACTGTAAAAACTTTTCCCATTAGTAAAAATTGGAGTTTATTATGAGCTATGATTTGAGACATATTTCAATTCTGTTGGAGGTCTGACGTCCATTTTGACCAAGACCCTATTTATAGACAATTTATTTTATTTTGAATTTTAACAAATACTTAGGTATTAAACAATTTCAAAAAAAAAAATGAAGTAAAGAAAGAAAAATATTTATCTGACGTCAGTTATTAAAGCACACACAATAATATAAAAAAAATACAAAATAAGGAGGAAAACATAGTATGTGCTGTGTGTATGTAAAAAATAACAGTGTAGGTGAGATAACTTTCAAATGGGTGTGTAATATATGGCATAATAACAGATTGTATATTATCACTTGGAATAACGTTCACATGATATAATTTTCGTTAAATTTAAAAATTAACTTCTTTTGCTCTATTAGCAATAAGTATAACGTTCAGTGGACCAAATTTTTATATTTACTCATTTTCAGTCAACATTCTGTAATGAATAAGAAAGTTCAGGAAACTTCATACTGTTATAAGGTTATAAATATTATACCAAATGAACATTTGTTCAAATGTGCATTATAGAAAATGATAATTAAACCATACAAAATTAGGTAAACTGAAATTATATCAATAATTTATTGTAACATTTCATCGTTATACTAAAAAAAGAATACCTATTGAATGAAATTAGGTCATGTGATCATTAGAACTTTGTTATTAAGTATATCAAATGGGCCGGTTTGGCCGATTGGTGATCGACTTACATTTGTTATAAATAAAAAAAAAACATCTCAATAACGTCCTCTACCACCAAGTCGAGGACCTAATTCAATTTACACTTATAATCTATCTGTAGTAATAGGACCCCCTAGAGGCTCAGGATTTTTGAAAGTTTTTCTCTTTCCTGCCTGATGCCACAGAATTAGTAAGTACGTAATAAATTGTGGCGTACTGTAGAATCACTATAAAACGAAAATATTAGATAAAAATGATTAAACAGTATTTCAAACGAAGTTTGAATCACCACAAATAGAGTTGCTAATCTAGCTCCTGTAGTCATCTTAAGACAAAAAAAAAATTAAATACTAAAACAACATAAACTTAACAAAATGATCACTTTTTTAAAACTTAAACCTTATAAAAACGAATCTTACTATTATTATAAATGCCAGTTTGTGAGAATTGTGAGGATGTATGGTTGTTGTTCCTCTTTCACGCAGAAACGGTTGAACAGATTTTGGAAAAATTTGGCACACAGATACTTTATAACCTGGATTAACATATAGTATACTTTTTAGTCCGGTAGTACGATCTCGTGGGTGATAATTACTGAACTCGGCGCGGTTCTACCTACTTAATATTATAAAGAGGTAAAATCTGTTAGTTTGTATGTGAGAAGACTACCCCCTATAATCTTCTGGACACCTGCAGGGCTATTACGTATCTTTCTGATATCCAGTGACTATCAAGCTTCGGTTTTACATCGAACTTTGATAACAACCGTGAATGTCATAATATTGGTATTACGTATCACGCTGAGTGGACATCACTTTACGGTGACTAACAGGGTCATACATAATACGAAACAAACCTTTTGACCGTTAATTGATGGACACTGAGCCTAGTTACTATCATTTCGAGCTGTCAACAGAGATACGTAATAGCCCTACTGATCCGATTCCGAAAAATCTTTCACTAACGGGAAAAATACATTATCCACGAATGCAATCGGCTACATTTAAAACGTTCCCGTTGATTACTTTCCGAGCGAAAGCTAAAGTGCTAGATAAGCCCAAAAGCCTTAGTCTGATACTTAGGGTCATGCTTAAGGTGAAAGCGTCAGGGTAGCCCACGAAATTCAAATTGAATTTTTCTTAAGTTTTTTGCAATTTGCAGGCCAGTGCTAGGTTGTATATTGATTAAAATATTGCTCGCGACTGTAAGACGTATGTAGTTACAGAATTATAATCATCAAAATCATCAATAGAACCCTCCAAGCTCATACAGGTGCAGGAATGACTTTTTCAAGGTCAAAGTCATTCCTGCACCTTTATGCGCTTGGAGGGTTCTATTGATGATTTTGATGATTATAATTCTGCAAATTGCAAATTTCAAATAACGTAAGAAAATTTGAATTTCGCTGCCTGGTTGGAGCATCCACCTTAAGGCAAGGGTTTCCATGTAAAAACCACATCCACATCTTTGCAAAAAACATTTTTCCTAACACATAGCTTCAAATCTATACTAATATTATCAAGAGGAAAGATCTTTATTTTTTGTATGTAACGAACAAACTTAAAAACTACTGACCGACCGATTTGAATATTTTTTTCAACAATGGATAGCTACATTATCAGCGATTAAAATAGGCTATATTTTATTCCCGTACCCCCACGGGAACGGGAACTACGCGGGTGAAACCGCGTGACGTCCGCTAGTGTTGGATAAAATCATCTGATCTACAGCGTAAAATATGCAATGAATGTAGTCACCAGTCAAATGCATTGAGAATGTGAATGCGTTACACAATTCATCATATCATCATTTCAGCCGAAAGATGTCCACTGCTGGACTTAGGTCTCCCCAACTGTCGCCACATTGACCGGTCCCGTGCGACTCGCATCATCGATCCACATAATGGGAGGCATTCCAACACAACGCAATTACCCCGCCAAATGAACAACTAAGATTGGTAAATCTTATTTGTTGCGTGACTCACAATTACTAATTCTCACTAGCAAGTGAGAACCAGTAATTGCGAGTGATTTATTTCAAGTAGACCCGTGACAGGCACTTTTGAATAGTCAAAAATAAGCTACCAGCCAAAGGCATAATAACTGAATGGACTGTAGGTGCCGATTCCAAAGCGTACATCACTTGGAGAAGAATGGGCAAGAAACCTCCCTTCTGCCTTACTTTCAATCCTAAACAATACAGGTTTTCAGCCGTAGCTTGCAGGTACTAAACGAGATTTAAATTCACTTACTAACAAAGCATAGTGTTGTTTACAGTACTTTAAAAATAATATCGTCAACAAAACATCAACTATCTATTATGATAAAATTGACTGCAGTTGCATGTTGCATCTCATGCCGCATCAAGGAACACAAAGGCTTTGAAAAACAAGGATGAGGAAAAATCTGCCATAGCTGATCATCTACTGCAGTCAGAGACCAATCACTGGATCGAATACGACAAGCCACGTATTTTGTCTAAGGACAAACATTACTTACCAAGGCTGACAAGAGAAGCAATTGAAATAAGAAAACATAAAATTTCAATCGAGAGGATGGCTTAAAATTGTCTAGTAAGTGGAATCCAGTTTTGAGTATGCTCAAAAGTAGCAGCCGGCATCAAAATAAGGACTCCACAAAACCTGCAGGCCTAGCCAAGTTACAAACGATTCGTATCGATTCTCTTTCTACAATCGTAAACGTTAAGTCACGTGGTCAGGTTCGATAGAGTAGTCCGATTTTGATAATTATTTTTTTTGTTTGAAAGATTGATCCCATAGAAATATTGTCATGATCTGATCATGGACTTCGGAGATATGGAACGGAACTCTTCAATAATAGACAGCAAATACATAATATTACGCCTGTATGCTCTGAGGGGGTACGCAGATTTGTACAGTACACCCACATTTCGACAGTTCGGTACCTACGTTAAGTTCCATTTTATTGGGGATAAGCCTATTACCATGACATGTATTGTTAACAATAAATCATGATCTGTCAAATGACCAATTTGGTCGAGACGCCATTGTTTAACAGCTATTGTGTCTACTTCGTGGACAAATCATGGGATAAATGCATAGCAAATATTTGTATAGGATATTACACCTGAAAAAGTTCACAAACTCTACACCTTAGTCAAAATATGTGGCTTGGCCGTATCGTTAACTCAAACTCAAGTCATTTATTTCAATTAGACCATTACGGCACTTTTGAAAGTCGAAAATACAATAAAAGCAAAGCTACAGTCACAGTCACAAGGCATAATAACTTGAGAAAGTACTGTAGTTGCCCGTTCCCTAACGTAGATCTCTATGGAGAAGAACGGGCAAGAAACTCCATGGACACTCTTTTAAATCAAAATATTGTTACAAAATCTTGGTTACATCATTCATGTTGAGATTATACATATATGTGAGAACGATGTAGAAAGACGTGCATATTAAGAGCGTCCAGAGTAAAATAATAAATCAAAAATTAAAAAAAAAAAAAAGTAATTAAAATGAACGAACCGTGGCAGCCAAGAGATGACCAGTCCCAACTGAGAGCGCCCGTTCACGAACATGACGCATGTATCGGCGCCAAACAACTCGACCATATTTAAGGGAATTAAATGACCCGACACACCCGCCACCATCAGCGAGACATTTGAGTGAGCATGACACGTTACTACAAGAACTATTCAAAATCAAAGCATTTATTTCAAGTAAGCCAGTTACAGGCATTTTTGAATTGTCAAAACAAAGATGAAAATTAAATGTAGCTACATTCCCAGTCACAAGACATAAAAACTGTGAAAGTACTGTAGTTGCCCATTCCCTAGCGTAGATCTCTACGGAGAAGAACGGGCAAGAAACTCCATGGAAACTCTTTTAAATCAGAATATTTTTAAAAAATCTTGGTTACATCATCATTCATGTTGAGATGGTATATTATGTGAGAACAATGTAGCAAGATGTGCACGTTAAAAGTGTCCACAGTAAAACAAAACAAAATAATTCATTCAAATAAGCCATGGCAACTAAGAGATGACTAGTCACAACTGACAGCGCCCGTTCACGGACATGACGCATAGATCAGCACCATTCAACTCAACCATTTTGAAGGGAACTAAATGATCCGACACATGCGCCACCATCAGCGAGACATTTGAGTGAGCATGACATACTCTCAACCGCCAGGGCACAATCAAGTCAAGAAAAGACGTAGGCTTCCAGTGAATGATAGCTTTCTAGTACATAGTACTCACACAATATGGGCTATGCGATTATATAATACTAAAGAGATTGAATCTATACAATGCAAAGATAGTTGTACAATCTTCAGCAGCTCCAACAATACCATTTAATGCTATCAATTTAAGCACCCCTGTCCTTGTGGAGCAGGACCAGCATTGAGCCAAGCATTTTTATCAGCGATATAATCGCTCAACTTGTAATATGCTTGCTTACATAGTGTGCGTTTAATGCATGTTTTAAATTTCGTCTCATTCAGTTCAAGAATACTTTGTGGAATTTTATTATAGCATCTCAAACAGTACCCCATGAAAGATGAGTCTACTTTAGCGAGTCTGAAGCCTGGCTGAACTAGTTGGTCCCTATTTCTAGTACTGTAATTATGTCTGTCACCCCTTTTACCAAAAAGGTGCAGATTTTTTCTGACGTTCATTATGTTTTCGTAGATGTATTGACAATGTACTGTCATGATGCCAATATCCTTAAACAGTTCCCTTAGAGAATCGCGCCTACGAAGATTATAATATATGGCTCTGATGGCTCTTTTCTGCAGAATAAATATAGACTCAATATCTGCAGCCCTTCCCCATAGCAAAATGCCTTATGACATTATACTATGAAAATAACTAAAATAAACCAGTCTAGCGGTATCTACATCAGTAAACTGACGGATTTTTCTAATGGCATAATTATGCTGCTGAACTTAGCCGCCCCGCAAGAGATGTTAAATGAGAACCCCATTGTAGCCTTGAATCAAGCGTAATCCCCAAGAAAACCATTTTATCTACGAATTCAAATTTCTCTTTATTCAATATTATATTAAACAGAAACAAATTTATTGTTTAACAGAAAAGTAATGAACAGTGGAAACATTTTCCCCGTACGCCCATATGAATGTAGCGAAATGGCCAAGCCACATATTTTGACTAAGGTGTAGAGTTTGTGAAGTTAGACCTTGTAGAGTTAGGGCGTGTAGAGTTAGAAGCTTGGCTCTACATGAGATTAGCATAGCTATTCACAACGCTTCGATTCGATTTTCGATTCGGAAAGTCGTATGTCTATCTCGCTCGATTTTGTAATGTCAAAAAAAGATAGACATACGACTTTCCGAATCGAAAATCGAATCGAAGCGTTGTGAATAAGGGGCCTGATAACTTTTTGACAGTGCAAGTCATATGGTCTCGTCTTGGCAACATTTTACATGAAAATGTTTTTGGTGGGTATCCTATACAAATATTTGTTAATATGGTGACTTTTGTTTGTTTGATTCAGTTTTTTTGTCACCGAAGCTAAAGTTTTTCACTTTTATTTGTGCTTTTGAAGTCGGTTTTATTTTTTGCAATTTTTGTTTTTTTATCGTATAGAAATATTTGTGCCCAGTTTGAAGTTTCTAAGAACGAATAAGATTTTTCATTTTTCATACAAATAGGGAATATGCAAGAAAATATAAAACTCTTTTTATTTATTAAAAATGCCTTCTATTGGCCTTCTAAACATCACTTAATTTACAATTTCTTGTTTTATGTAGCATGTTTTTGGTGAAACAGAACGCACTCTCAAAACGCGTCGTCCTCGATAACGCCGGTAGTGACGTCAAAGTCTATGTGTCAAAAAACACTTTCATTTGAAAAGTAGGTAAAGTTTGACTAAGATTTTATTATAATACCGTTATCGCAATTGTTGCTTGAATAAAGCACATATAATTAGTAAAATTATAATATATATATAAAATTATGATACTTTATTAAGGCCAAAAAATTAGATGTAAACAAGGGAGATTGAGGTAAACGACGTCACATCATGGCCGCGACAGTCAAGGACGTTTGAACTGTCATACAAAATTGCAGGAGTTTAATATTATTTTTGAGCGACAAGCAATAGTTGAACTTAACTTTTCATACTTTTCTTGGATTGATCATACCGTAATATTGATTTAAGTAAAGAAAAAATTACATGCATATTCCCTTTGTATTCCCGGTTTTCACCCCCCTAGGAGGTTGATATTAGTAAATTGTTTGACACGTTCCCCTCATTTTAGTTACAGATTTTGTTATACCAATATTTGAGTTAAGTAATCAAAGTAAGCAGTAAAAGTAAAACCTTTCCTCAAAACTTGAGTATTTTTTAAATCTACATTACAAATACTGAGATTCAAATTCACTGGACCACGTAGCACGTGTTATTTTTTTTCCATACAAAAATTAGCACTTTCACCAATTAAAAAAGTCATAACCTTCATTTTCACTTCTCATGCTCTAAAAGTACGCCAATATAGTCCTACGAAGCGGGACTAAAGTGACCACTTTAGTCCCTAGGGAGTGAAAAGTAATTAGTTTTTTAATTTCCTTCATGTGACTTAAACTAACTCAAACAGCCAGTAAATATACTACTATTATCTGTGGAGTGTGAACCATCTTCATTGCGAAAATGTTGAGAGTTTTAGTTCCATGGTTTTTCCGCAAAGAAGGTGGCGCCATGCGTTTCAAAATTGTTAATCTGACTGGTTTAGAAGACAAAACTGACCGCGAAAATTTCAGAAATTGTGTCGAGTGTAATTTAAATAAATTTATTAAGAATGTCCAGTGACAGTGAAGAGTTTGACGTCGAGCAAAGAGCAAAAGACATAATAGATAATCTTTTGCCGCCAAAATCGCGAAGGATTTACCTAAAAACTTACGTAAGTTCTATGGACTGGAGGAATAATACATGTTTTTGTACTAAATTGACTGTTTTTCTGGCACTTAAAGTGAAAAGTACAGTTTGCACCTCGAGACTAAACGCCAACTTAATATACCCTCGGTTTCATTGACTCCCTCGCACGCTCGGGAGTCAAACCAACTCTGGTATGTTATCGCTTCGTTTAGTCCCTCGATATAAAATATACTATATCATTGTCCTACCCTCAAAATCGAATAATCTTGAACTTTTAAATTCACTTAGGTCAATAATCGTGCCGAGTTCCTAATTTATAAACCAGAGGAAGAACATTTTGCTAAAAACCTTTTTCCTCGTTTACATCATATTTCTGCCCTGTCCTATGTTACTTGGGATTGGCGCAACACGTTTTTTTCTTCCATTCTCGTCTGTGAACCGTCACGCTTTATCTTTCGTATCATTCCTCACACAATCCATCCATCGTGTCCTTGGTCTTCCTCTCCCTCTTCATCCGTCAACATTTATATTCATCACTCTTTTAGTCACATGCGATTCGTCCCTCCTCATCACATGTCCATATCAAGACAGTCGACTCCCTTTCAACTTTTCTGTAACAGGCACAACTTTTAAACTTCCTCTAATACAGGGTGTAAACAACCTCATCACGAAGCATTCTATACATCAAACTAAGTAACTTTACGCAAAAATAATTGCTGGGAAACGACCTTTTTTTGGGGTGAAAAATCATATTTTGTAGTAAAACTCAATGTAACGCAATCAAAACATTGTGCTGATGGATGGATTGAATAATACGGGGGTCGTGGAGGTGTTTAAAGTAAAGAAAAAATACATTAAAAACTTGTATTTCAAACAAAACTTGTCAAAAAGTTGTAACTTTGACGCCCAATATCTCCGTAACTAGAAGGTTCCCAAGTATGGTGTAGAACAAAAAAATGATCGCAATGACGGGGAGAACAAGTGCCTTTCGGCTTCGTTAAGAGGTTGTTTACACCCTTTATACTCGTTCCTTACCTTATCCATTCTTGTGACTCCACACATCCACCTCAACATTATCATTCCTTTTCCCTCGTTTTCACCCTCTATACATGTTGAGGTCTGCTGACAGTCTAACCGCCTATCTGACCTCCACAACCCAGTTAATAGGTAATGCAATGGGGTGTCACCAAGGATTATCCCCCTTGGTAAAAATCCCGAATAATATGCTCGTCCCAAATAAAGGATACTAGGGGTATGACTTTCAGATTTATATTTTTAGAAAACATTATGATAGCAGTAATAAATTTTATTGAATGAAACCTTTTTTTTTTTTTTTTTTTTTTCGGATGGGAAATCATCAAATGACTTCTCCCGCTCTGGGCTGAGCAGGAGGGAGTGTCAGACTTTTACTGACTAAAACCCATCCATGTTCCTTCATCGCCCTTTGTGTTCCGGGGCCACGGTATCTCTTTCGAATAGTCCCGCAGCCCCGGATTGAATGAAACCTTAATTTAAAATCCATTAAATGTCTTGATAAATTTACGAGACTAGTTTCAAAAAAGGAACTAAAATAGAAAAAAAGTTGGAATTGCATTTCTAACGTTTTTTTTTTCTATTTTGAGTGACATTGACAAGCAAATGTAGCAAGATAACTATTTTTTTTTGAACTTATAACTTTATAATATTAAATAAGTAATAAGAGATTATTTCCTCTTGATCGGCTTTATCTAGCTCTTAACAGATTTACTTCAAACGTACAAATTTATACATTTAAACGAAATAACTTTAATTACGCAATTTCATTGCATTATCCTCACATTAAAATAATATCAAAAAAATGTTAATAGAACCCTATTATAAAAAACATGGATCTTGTACATAACTGGTAAAATGAGGCTTTGCAATAGGTAAACCTCTGCCTAACTTTTCGGGAATTACAGGTGTGATATTAATTACTAGAGACCGGATTATATACAAATAATTGCATATGCATTTGCATATTGTGGTGTTTTAGGGTTCCGTACCTCAAAAGGTAAAAAAAGGAACCCTTGTCACTTTCATGTCTGTCTGTCACCACCGATTTTCTCAAGAACGGGTGGACCTAGCAAGTTGAAATTTATACCGATACTGAGATCTATAGTCCCTATTAGGTGTATAAAAATCAAGGTCCTGAGTCAACACGATAAAAAGATATGGGCAATGGATCTTATCAGGGTAGCTTTTTTACCTTTGAGGCGTACCTTCTCATGACGACAGGCCGTGTCGACGGCGCGTTCGTGTTCCACGCGCGCCTTAAGGAGAGTCAGCAAAAAGGAAGGGGTCCGCAAGGGCCGTGCCTGCCGGGGCTGCGGGGCTGTTCGCAAGAGATACCATGGCCCCGGCACATAAAGGGCGATGAAGGAACATGGATGGGTTTTAGTCAGTAAAAGTCTGACACTCCTTCCTGCTCCGCCCAGAGCGGGAGGAGTCATTTGATAATTTCCCATCCGAAAAAAAAGAAAAACGCTTACCTCAAAAGGTAAAAAAGAACCCTTATAGATCTTCTTTCCATTTAAAAAAAAGTGCCAAAGGTGATACCCGCATTAAAACACTTCAATTCAAATAGTGCCCTATGACCTAAGTGGGCGTAGAACGATAGTTTTCAAGTTATGAAAATCTTTTAATTAATATAAGGCTCAATTATTATTGTACTACTAATAATTAGGAACAGAATTCGGTTTTCATCATCAAAAACTAGTCGAAAATGCAGTACGAGTAAATTAAAAACATTATTTTGTATTCATCATCATCATCAGCCTATTAATGTTCCCACTGCTGGGACACAGGCCTCCTCTCTGTGAGGGACTTATTTCAATTTTATGTTGCATATTTTGAGCATTTATGGTGCACATTTGCATGCATATTTCGACGATTTTATGTTGCATATAATCCGGTCTCTATTAAATCTTTATCATAATCATCAGCCTATAATGTTCCAACTGCTGGGACACGGCCTCCTCTCAATGAGAGGGAATGGACTATAAGTCCACTACGCGGGCCCAGTACGGATTGGTAGATGTCACATGTCTTCGAATTTTTAATTCTAGGACATCGGTTTCCTCACGATGTTTTCCTTCACCGTTTTGAGAGCAGTGGTGATGAAATAAATTACACAAAGTAATGCACCTGTCTGGGTTCGAACCCACGACTTACTTTTTCTATTTATAACATACATGCAATTAATAGGAAAAGGTAATATCATCTTGCAGGTTGTCATCACTGTCAGAATCAGCGACATTTTTAATTAAACTCTTTCTATGATCAATAATATCTGATTCTTCATCAGAAGAAACTTCAATGCTGTCAATTTCGTAACCAATCCATTTCTTTGGCTCATTGTGCCTTGTCAACGTCATCCAATTTATAGTAATGATTTTCCATAATTTTACTTGAATGTACTGACCTTTATTACAATGTGAACATTTGTTCAGATCTACAACTCCGTATAGTTCAAAAGCGAATCCGTAACTTGTTTGGTTGGCTTCTGCAGAAAATTTCATGTATCTTTCCTTGATTGTAAGATCGTAATTATCAACTATCAATTCGATTTTGACTGTGACTGTGTTTTTATTCTGGCGCCACAGTACTTTTGGTTTGCTATCCTGATCCGGTAATTCAGTACTTGCTTTTAGTTTAGGGCTTGTATGTTTTAGTTTGCTTGCCTGATCCGTTAATTCAGTACTTGCCTTAGGTTCAGGGCTTGTCTGTTTTAGTTTGCTTGCCTGATCCGTTAGTTCAGTACTTGCCTTAGGTTCAGGGCTTGTCTGTTTTAGTTTGCTTGCCTGATCCGTTAGTTCAGTACTTACATTAGGTTTAGGGGTTCTATTTGTTTGGGGTGCTGTTTTTGCAGTAGTTGCAGCCTTATCATTCCTCTTTGGATCAGGCACTCCCCTCATTTTCAGTAGTTCTGATATAGGAATGTTACATACATTACCTTTATCATCGGCAACTAGTTCGAAATCGTCAAAATTGATATCTAAATCGACCAAAGGCACGGATCTTATGAACTTACTTGAGACGTATGGTATCAGTTTATTTGTATCACTTACTACTAATGATTTATCTGTCATATTTACTGATGGAATAGGTTCATCATCTATATCTGAATTGGAGGATTCTTCAGACTTTCTTTCAAATCCTAAATCATTTAACAGCTCTATTTCTTCATTATCGTCTGCTAAATTCTTATCTACCATCATCTGATTAATAATAATATCTACATCCGAGTAAGTATCAATTAAAACGACGCCATATTTGTGTCCTTCAGTGAATTCTGCTTTTTCTTTAGTGAAATATTTAGTGAATAACTGTTTAAGGTTATCACCGGAGTCGTAACACGAGTCTACGAAGAAGTTTGTGCTGAAATCATTCCAACTATCACCTGGAGGTTGTACACCTACTAATCTACATTCTATAGCTTGAAATGGCAATTGTGTAATGAATTTTTCTGTTATTGGGAGAATTTTCTTAGGAGAAACGTCTCGCCATTCTCCCTGGTCTACAAAGAAACATTTCACTTTATTATCGTTGATATTACTTTCTATTCTAGCCCTTTCATGTGTGGCATCGTCAGGGAACTCGGCTAGAACTATGTCTCCTACGACAATATTTTCTATAGGTTCAGGGTTCTCGCTTACATAGTTTTCTATATCTTTTACCAACGTATTAATTACATTGTCAAATTTAACGGGCCGCACAAAGAATTGAGATGGATTCTCAGCGTACATGAAAAATACTGAAGAAAATCCACCGCTTTCTAAATGTGCCCATCTACCTTTAGGTAACGCTTTGACAGGATTAGCAACTTCATTACGTTCTACGTTCTCTTTGGGACTGCCACTGATATAATCACATACATTTTTTAAATTATCAATATGATCAGGGTTAGGTATTGCATGACCGTCTAACAGTTCTTTTCGAAAATCGCATTTAACGACTACTTCTTCTAAAGAAGACAAATCCTGACAAGCTTCTAATGTATCTACTAATATAGTGTTACCTACGACCATTACAATTTGACCTCTCATATAAAGCTCTTCATTCTCGTCCGTGAAGCGTCTTAACTGGTTTTCAGCTAGTTTTGAGAAAGTTACATCTTTGTCTTGGGGCGTGAGATTAGCCAAGATGACTGTGACTACGTGGGTTTCCATATTCTTTAAATCGTCGGGCAAATAGTATAGACTCGTATCGCCCGCCGTCTCATATTTCTCTTCATCTATAAGTTTGATGAGGAAGAACGTAGGTCGGTCCTTCTCATAGGCAAGTACCTTAGCCACTTGGCAGCGAACGAATAGATCCTGTTTCAAAGATACCGCGCACACATCACCTACTTTGGGTACACCGTGCAGTTTCCGATTCGCATCTTTACTATAATGCATTCCCATTTTAATGGAAAGCAAGCTGTAAGTTTGAGTATATTTTATAACATTGCTTTTAACCACGCAAGATGTTATTCTGGCAGAATAATACACTGCTGAATGATAGTGTAATAAATGGAACGTTATTATGCCTTCTTTCGGAAGCCAAGGCTTGGGAGAGTCGAACTCTTTGAAAATAGCATGTCTTTCGATGCAATTCCAGTAATCAGGGCATTTACCGAGAGTAAGAAGTCTTCTGCAAATCGGCACTAAGTTCTGAGCCTTCTTCAAATACCTTGTGGTCATGACACTAACACTAATCTCGTCTATAAAGGGTGGCACATCTTGAGTGCATCTTTTAATGAACTGAAGAATCTTTGGCAGTTGCTCAATGTTGTTTTTATCAAATAAAATCTTAATTTTAACGTTAGTGTCTTCGCCTTTAAAAATCGACGGATAATTATCAATAAGTACCGCAAATCGCTTGCAAAACATTGAAAATAGATCCGGCAAGGAATAATGGATTAAATAATGTGCATCTGTTACGTTCAGATGCGTCAAATTCCCATCACAGCACACCAAAATTGGTCCCGACACAGGCTCTTCATAGTCTCTGAGAGTTTTATCTAAATTGTACAAATCTTGCACCGTCATTGTGCTATCACATGAGAACACGACATAATTCAATTTGGTCAAAGCTTTCTCTATCAATTTTACTTCGTCATCAGCCCTACAAACTATTACAGTCTTTTTAGACCTATCGATGTCTTTCAAAAAGCTTAGAACCGTTGTTAATTTGTTCTCTTGAGCTACAAATTCAACTGAAGTAGCCGCTTTGGAGTACAGCACACATTCTTGGAAAGCACTTATGCAGACAACAGAATCAGGCGCTTTTCTAGCTAGAAACGACATAAAATCGCACCATGTCCTAGATATTACCACATACTGGACTTTCCATTCCTTATGAGCGCGATTTTTGACTATATCCATCACTTTCATAACGCAAAACTTAAGCTCTTTTGGATAAACCGATGAAATGTAATCACAATCATCAATCACGAATGTGGATAGACTTCGAAAGTCGAGACTAAAATCTTCCTGAATCAGACGAACTAGCATCGAAGGGGTACAGATTAAAAGATCGCAGCCATTCAAAAGCGACGTTGTTATATGCAAATCACTCATACCAGCAAAACAGGCAAATATCTTCGCGCTGTGTAAGAACATTTTACACTGATATTCAACCGCAGTCACTGAATGGGATGTTGCACAAACTATGATACAGCTTAAACCAAATTTATTGTGAGTGTTTTTAAAATCATTGATCAAGCGGCAGACCGGTGGCAAGTACCCCGTAGTATTACCACTGTTATGCGGACCTACGAGAAAGAAGCTATGACCCCGGAGAATTACAGGCCAGGAAACCGTCTGAGGCCTCATTGGTTTGTGTACTCCCATATTTCTCAGTACTACATGAATATCATTTCCAAATGGAATGTCTCTCATATTGCTTACTGGTTCTATGTGGTTATTTTTTTTTGTATGAACCATTAGTACAGGGCTGACTAGCTTATCTACAAATATGGATATGCTACCATCCATATTCTTGAATGGGTTAACGTTGCTTTTCTTTTCGTCAATATAAACTGTATCGGATTGCTGTTCGAGGTTACCTTTTTTTTTCATTTTGCCGATATTTAGGCCTAATTTCTCTCCTAATGCTGTAAAGCTTTCACTGTCAGAATCTAATTCACACTTAGAGCTATCTTTATCCGATACCGAAGAAAGACTATAATTTTTTCTCGCCTGTTCTTCCTCAAGATATTGTACTTTACGTCTCATAGCACTTAGTGCTGCAGCCTTATTGCAAAGTTTATCAGAACCAGGTTTTTCTTGATTAAATCTTTCAGATATCCCCTTAAGTAATTCTAAGTTAGATATTCTTAAGTTTACCTCGGAATCTGTGTTTGCATACACATCTTCAGATTTCTTCACTTGATATTCTGGTTCGGGTTCAGGTTTTCTTGTTTCTTGTACAACAGGCTCTGCTTTTTCTTTATTGATTGTCTCGGGTTTCGTTATGAACTGGTTGATTTGAAGCCCCGCTGGACCGTAACCGACGAGTTGTAAGTTGTTATTGATAGGCAGGCGTTTATTTTTACCTGAAATTATTTAGCAATGAAGTTAAGCAGTGCTAAAATTTGTTATGATGTAATTGAAATTAAATAAAAAAAAAATAAGCTTAATGGGTTAGCATTGTGGTTGAGACAGTAAAATAAATGTATTTTGTGATTGTATTTTGTACCTAATAACATAAATAAATAAATATCGCTAGACATTACACACAGCGCCATCTAGTGCCACACTAAGCAACGAGGCTTGTGTCGTGGACACCAGATAGTTTATTGTTTGTAAATACATACTTATTATAGGTACATATAACATCCATGACTCTGAAACAAATGTCCATGCTCATCACACATTTGCTCCTACCGGGATTCGAACCAGGGACCCTAAGAACGTGAGGCAGACGTGAGGCTCCAGCTGTGAGTACCCGAATGGCGCAGCGGTACTACCGCTGCTTCTAATAATTGTTACTAACCATTATGGATCATTAATATCAGACATTAAATTAATGATGGTAGTCACAACAATCTCCAAAACAGTTTGAAATGTGTGGGCGCTGGTGGATTTACAAGTACAGAGAATATTCCATCGGTCTCTGATGGCAGAGACGATGCATATCCGATAGTATATTGTAGCCACTTACTATCAGGTGGCAAAATATACATGAATAAATAAAAAATAAATATCGCTGTATGTAGTGAAAGTATTCCATATTGTGCAAAGATCTTACAATGGGCTTACAGCTATGGTACAATAGGCTTGTGTCCTGAAAAAATCTAATTAGTCCGTCAGTTAGAATATCAAAAAATATTTGACACGTATTTTTTCTTTTATATACAGTGTGTTAGTTTAAACGAGGGACATATTCAAACCCGCAATAGTGCATGCTTACATGATACTAATAAAAATATGAACAAAAAAAAAAACACTTATAAATAACAGATAGAACCATTCCAAAAATTTCGCAAAAGTCTCGCAACGTGTATACACCCTTGCGCCTAACGCAGAACATGTGCACGGGTCAATGACTTTTAGGTATAATCCATTTTCCCTTTAATACTTTAAACCTGGCTTACGACAGGCAAAAATATCTAGAATGTTCGCAGTCGTTGATTGATGATACCTAGCATAAGTTTATACGACGGAATCTGGCGGTTGGGAAACATCTCTCAGTACAAATCAATAGCTCCTCGCACACTTTCATTAGATAACAAGTAGGCACGAACCACTTCCCAATATTCTTCACTGGAATATTGATAAGACCTCATTTTTGGTTATTTGGGTTGTTTACGCGATACCCGGAAGCGCACATGCGGAGTTAGCGGCGCGCGCGCCTAGACTGGCTGGGGTCAGCGCGGGGTGGCGCGGGAGTGTGCCCTGTCGGTACATCGGGGACAACACAAAGGAAAGGGGCGGGGTTTGCGCACGAGCTTCTTTTTCGGCAGAATCGGCGCGTGTTTTGCCGCGTGATTATTTTACTGTTTACAAGTTCACTTCTTGCGCGCGCTCAGTGTCCATGAATAGTGTATTTTATTGGACAATTACGTCACAAATTAAGGTTATATTTTTTTTACATATTTGGGACGAGAATCGAATACTGAATACCTTCCCTCAATATGTCCCTCGTTTAAGCTAACACACTGTATACGACGCTTCTAAAATTCTCAATACGTCACGCCGTGCTATAATTTTTAGTGCGTTGTGACGTCACGAGCCCCCATTCATTGATTTACAAAAACAAAAAACACGTGTCCATTATTTTCCAATACTCTAACTGACAGACTAAATAGATTTGCAATTTATTGATGGTGGAAACTAGCCTATTACAGACCCTAATAGAAGTGAGTCTATTGGGGTAACTGGCAATAACAAGGTACCTATTACCATAATGTATAGCAGAAATCGCCTGCCTGTCAATTCCACATAAGTATGGCATTTTGACATTCAATCACACGTTAGTATAGTGCAATAGCATGCGAGCTACTTGCATACTTCTGTGCAATTTTCTGGCAGGTATATTATTGCCTTAATAATTGAAAGTTTACCTTTTCTGTTGCTGGTACTGTTGTCATTTACATGAAAATGGTCCTCGTTTAACATCTTATTATTATTCTGTTCAGCTTCAACAATGCCGTGATTGGGTGAATTAATGTCATTTGTTTTTCCATCGGCAGCATCATGTATGTTGGGAGGTTGGTTACCAGAATGATGGGCTTCTGGTTTGCTTGCCTGTTTGGATTGATTGAAAATGTTGTGAGATTCCAACCACTCCAACTTCTTCCTTAAAGCCATACTGACTATACTGGACCGGCCAGAATTTGAAGAGTTCCTTGAACCGCAGGCTCTACCCAGAGAGACCTCATCAATATCCTTACAAAGCTTCAAAACATTCAGTTTATTCTTGAGCAACGTATCAACACCTTCGTCATCAGAAACTTCAAGATTTTGAGCTGGGATTGCCGGTTCTAAAAGATTACCCTCGTCCTGGACTGAAGTTTGGCTTTTGAATGTCTTCTTCCAAGTGTTTTCTGGTATGCCTCTAGTTTTATATGCTTCCTCAATCTTCTTAGACACTTCTTGCAAAGTAATGAAGCTCAATTTTGTTTTGAGGTTATTATTGCCAACAATCAACTCTTGGAAGAAGAGACACACATCCTTATAACCAAAATTGGAATTGACAATTTCCGTAAGAACATTCACATTTTCACCGTTCTTTTTAACCACTACTAGGTCTCCAAATTTGTGAACATTGTTATAAAAAATTGAAGATCTGTAACAATGGAAAATATTTTTAAGTAAAAAAGCGGCCAAGTGCGAGTCGGACTCGCCCATGAAGGGTTCCGTAGCAGCAAGTAACATAATATAAAAGTTCTTGTTGTTCGTTGTAACTTTGATCGATGTTTTAATAATAGTGTATTTTTTTTTTTATTATATT
Source organism: Xestia rhomboidea (assembly GCA_963853795.1). NCBI lineage: Eukaryota > Metazoa > Arthropoda > Insecta > Lepidoptera > Noctuidae > Xestia > Xestia rhomboidea. Next base: position 4,133,825 of record OY970783.1, read on the forward strand.
TATGATAAGTAAAATGAAAGGTAAATTGCGGTTTACGATTAACGTCATAATAATAATAATACGTCATAACGTATTAAAAAAAACTGCTTACTAGATCTCGTTCAAACCAATTTTCGGTGGAAGTTTACATTTTTTTTAGTTTTATCATTCTCTTACTCGAAGACCTATCCACAGACACCCCACACGTACCCATACGTGTGGGGTGTCTGTGTGTACAGGTCTTCGTGATAAAAAAAAATTGAGTTTCAAAGTATGGGGACCAAAATTTATTGTTTTTTTTTTTCACTATTTTTGTGTGAAAATCTTAATGCGGTTCACAGAATACATCTACTTACAAAGTTTCAACAGCATAGTTCTTATAGTTTCGGAAAAAAGTGGCTGTGACATAAGGACGGACAGACAGACATGACGAATGCATAAGGGTTCCGTTTTTTGCCATTTGGCTACGGAACGCTAAAAAGTAGATTAAGTATTTCAATAGAGCAGAAGATATCATCATCATGTACCTAGTCTTCACGTAACTATAGGGAAGGGGTCCGCAAGGGCCGATGCCTGCCGGGGCTGCGGGACTGTTCGAAAGAGATAACGTGGCCCGCGGAACACAAAGGGCGATGAAGGAACATGGATGGGTTTTAGTCAGTAAAAGTCCGACACTCCCTCCCGCTCCGCCCAGACCGAGAGTAGTCATTTGATGATTTCCCAACAAAGAAAAAAAAGGGTACTTAAATATGTTGTGGTTGGATTTAACTGTCCTGGAACCAAGAGTTAAGTTCTCAGCTGCAGACATAGCTAAGACCATAGGGTGTATGACCAGGGGTAAGTCTCCAGGACATGACGGACTCAGCATCGAGCACCTACAGCAAGCAGGTCCCCACCTGCCGCGTGTTTTGGCCATGCTGTTCACGTTCTGCCTTCGCCATTCATACTTGCCAGACGAGCTGATGAGGACGGTCGTAGTACCAATTGTTAAAAATAAAACGGGTGATATTTCAGATAAGAATAATTACAGACCGATCTCATTAGCGACAGTCATTGCGAAGGTATTTGACGGCATGCTTAATGCTCAGTTAAACAATACAATAACTTTGCACGATAACCAGTTTGGTTTCAGGCCCAAACTGTCCACAGATAGTGCTATACTGAGTTTAAAGCATGCTGTCAGATATTACACGGACCGGAACACGCCTGTTTACGCCTGCTTCCTCGATCTGTCCAGGGCATTTGACCTGGTTTCGTACAAGGTGCTGTGGAAAAAGTTGCTCGATAGGCGAATTCAGCCTGAAGTTGTTAAAATCTTCCAGCACTGGTACGGGAACCAGGTCAATAATGTTAAGTGGTCGGGAGCTCTGTCGGACTCGTACAGGTTGGAGTGCGGAGTGAGGCAGGGGGGGTTGAGCTCACCAACGCACTTCAATCTATATATCGATGGACTTGTTGCCGGGCTCAGCAGCCGCCATGTTGGATGCCATGTTGATGATGTTTGTTTTAACAACATAAGCTACGCTGATGATATGGTGCTGCTGAGTGCGTCAATAGGGGGACTCAGAGAGCTAATAAGCATTTGCGAAGCGTACGCTCACGCACATGGCCTAAGATACAACGTCAAAAAGAGCGAGCTTATGGTTTTCAATGCGGGTTCTAAGTGTCCGGCGGAGGTTCCACCAGTAAGGCTATGTGGGGTGTCTTTGGAGCGGGTACATACTTTTAAGTATCTGGGCCATATTGTGACGTCAGATCTGAAGGACGACGCTGATATTGAGCGAGAAAGGAGGGCGCTGTCGGTGAGGGCAAATATGATTGCCCGCAGGTTTGCTCGTAGCTTCAAGGATGTGAAGATCACCTTGTTTCGAGCCTACTGCACATCTTTTTATACGAGCAGTCTGTGGGTGTCATAATTGCAGAAATCCTACAGCGCTCTCCGCGTTCAATGTAATAACGCGCTGAGAGCGCTGCTGCGGCTGCCTCGCTTCTGCAGCGCTTCGGGAGTGTTCGCAAGCGTCCGCATTGACTGTTTTTATGCCAGCATACGCAAGAGGGCGACCTCGATAGCGGGTAGAGTGCGGGGCAGCGGCAACAGTCTTCTTACCGCTGTTGCCAACGGGTTGGACGGACCTTTCATGCTGCACTGGCAGGCCTTACATGCACCCGTATATCGGGCCTGGGGCAGATAATAATGTAAATTCACCACATCATCTAAAATAGCTTATGATTTACAGTGTTTTATTAATTTATTAGTTGATTTTGTATTGAATTTTAACGAAATTTTATTTAATAGTAATGGTTTGATTATGTATTGAAATTAACTTATTTTATTTTTGACATTTTATATATTATTGGACAAAAAAAATATTGTATTAATTTAATCTAGTTATAATCAATCGTTATAGTTTTAATCTAGTTATAATAGTAGTGTGTGGTGTGTACCTATAATTTGTCTCTGTAATGGTAGTGTGTGGTGTCTCTGAGTATTTGTTTTTATTAACTAACCCCCGAATACTGAAACGTCACTCAAAATTTAAGGGCTGCTTAACATTTGAGTAGCTCCTAAACTTTAAATTTTGTATGGCCAAACGCCACTTTTGAGCATCTGTTAAATGTAAGTGCTACTTAAATTTTGAGTGACGTTTCAGTATTTGAGGGTAAGTTATGGATTGTTGTGTCTGATGCAAATAAATAAATTAAATTAAAAAATATATGTTAGTCTGTAAGGTATTTGTCTATGGGCCAAAGTAGCCTGAATATAAAGGTTTTATTATTATTATTAACTTGCTGGTAATTTACTTAAATTAAATTAACTGTTGGCTTTGTCATAACGAAGATATTCATGGATAGAATTCGGTCAATTGGTCATCTTAGGGGCGGGCTGCAAAATTTTGTTGTTGATAGTACAATTACTCTTATCATGCAATCAGTCCATTGAATATGAGCCGATGTGTAGCCAGATTAAGTCAGAGGCAGTTCCCCACTGGGATTCATCATCAGCCTATTAATGTTCCCACTGCTGGGACACAGGCCTCCTCTCTATGAGAGGGAATGGGCTATAATCCACCACGCGGGCCCAGTGCGGATTGGTAGGGATTGCCTCTTTGTATTTTGTAGCTTTCATTGTAGGTTGATGATCAATGACTCAGGTATAGGGTGCTGCACTGCTAGTGAATTTAAAGTTTTTGTATGCTTTTGCATGCTCAATCGGGATATATGACAAATACTTAAAAACAGTTGAGATATCAAATCAGGGGCGAAACTCATTAAACTTAAAAGGACGACACAACGATAAAAAAGAGACTTGGTTCTACAGACTTAAAAATTTGTTATTTCAGAAGCGGCCCACATACTATGTAATTTTAAACCGTATTTGATGTAATGTTTTGTTTTAGCACTTCCTTGAGTACAGTAGACTGGTAAAAACGTGGGTGTTCTAAGCATTTTTTTTTAAGCTGAAGCACATGATTGTGTATCCTGATGTACCTACTAATTTGAATGAAACGATAGGTGCTGTTCTGAAGTATTCTGTAGTTTCTGCTGATCCCATAGAGAAAAGGCGAGTTTATATAAATAATATGTAAATATTTATACACAAAATACAAAATAATATAAGTAATAATAAATAAAATATCCTAAGGCAGTTGGATCAAGGGCCTGGTTGAGAAGGCAGTATTTTATACCATATTTATGTATTTAATCATATACTTCAGTCCAAAAATATGTAAGGGTGAGAATAGTGTTTGCCCTAGAATTTTCCATTTGCAACCAATTTTTACATTTAGCTTGGACCCTGCTCCCGACACCGGTGGACCTCATTTTTTTTTTTACATTTAGCTTGGACCTTGCTCCCGACACCGGTGGACCTCATTTTTTTTATATTTTAAAGTGTTTTTTTGTATATTTTTATTTTAAGAAATACTTAAAAATAAATTAGATAAGAATGTAAATGAATAAACGACTTACAGACTAACTTAAAAATTTAGAAAAATCACAATTAAACTATTGAACACGAAGAGACGGCGTCATGTCGTGTGTGTATTATCGGCTATGAGCGAATTTAACCTTTTGAACGCCATTGTCATATATACGTGACAAGCAAGTGCGTGCCTCGTACGCCAAACGACACGAATATGTGACAAAATGGTAGGTGAAATTGGCTTGGCGTGGAGGGCATGCGCATGCGTTTATGCTCTGGCGTTCAAAAGATTAGGATGATTTAACAAACGACTTGCATCGCATCGGATTGGAACAAATTTTACAATTTTAAGCATAGTAGATGAGGGCAGGTGAAGTCTACTGGGGTTATTTTTTTTTTTACAGACCGCAACATTTGTATTCTATTCAAATGTAACTTTAAATTCTGTAACATTATTTATTTTATTTGATGGTGCCACACCCTAAATGATTATACAGAATGATCCGCAAATCCAGAAACGAATACCAGATAATTCAGCATTGAATACTATTTCTCCTTTTTTTACTGCAATGGTTCTAGTTTATCATATGATTATATATATAACTAGAACACTAGTTAAAGTTAATTTTATTTCGTATACCAGCATTGCACATGTAAGCGGGCATGCCCTTTATGCCTGCAGGCTTTTATCTGGGTGCAAGGCCCTTTTTTTATCAACCACTGCCTAATAAATGGTTCAGATCAATTACTACTGGGTAATGATGACCATTTATTAGTCAGAAACAAATCTTTCTTTCTTTCTGAATCATTCACTGGCTTCTTTAGCTATATTCTGTTAGACTGAAAGCCGACCCTCATATAATAAGAAAAAGGCTTGGCAGATTTGTTAAGTGAACTTTTAAGTTCTATGTTAAGGGTTTTGGTTTCCGCACATAATCCGTAAAATGGACCATTGTGCGTGGTTAGGTGTACTTTCTCAGTATTCCGAATATTGAAGGCATGCCTTCTATTGAATGGTTGCTTGTTGACTGAGTATGTAGATGAAGCGGATTGATGTTACTAAGCTATTGTATATTCCGGGTCCAGCAACAGAAAATATCTGGATTTCTTGGATTTTTATTTATAAGTGTTTAGTTGACCCAGGAGCCTCCGACCGAACCTTTTATTGTTTAATAAGGCTGGTGTCCACAAATCGTATGTTCAAAGCACGAAATTTGTTGATATTTAATATTACCCACATCAAAAGGGCTAAGCTGTATCCTATTGATTCTTAGTTTCTGCTTAAAAAAGTCCATACCTGCCGAATAAACTTCAGGCACGGCGATAGTGAAAATTCGGAAAAAAACGTATGTAGGTACGATAGTAAGTACCGACAAGGCGACAATATAATTCACAGCACCGCCATCTTAGCCGCGCGGTCGCCCGTGCCGCACAATAAAACAAATACTTAATGCTACCATGATCCAAAACCGGCGAATTTCCATAATCCCGAAAATATTAAGTAAAAACAACTTACTTCTTGTTGATGTAGGTAGGAGTAAACCACACTTGGGCAGCATCGAAGAAACATTTATGCATAGCCACGGATGCTGCGGGCATCCACTGCTCACAAAACTCGGTTTTTAACACGCAGTCGTCCACCTCAAAAGTTAAATTTTGAGGCATAATCCCATAAATCCCGATTTGTTCGAAGTGAAACGCATTTTCATCCTTCTCATTTCTGACCAACACCCATATCAAATGTGGATTAAGGAAGTGGAGCACCTCCACCTTGTATTGATCGAGCCCCATATTTAATAAAAGTTGTATTTACAGAGAATTTTAATTCAAGAAAACGATTACAACAAGTCGGCAAATTATTATGAACATGGTCAGCGACAGTCAGCGAATGAAAGATACAAATAACAATAGACAAAACAAAGGACTCAGAGGAGTACCTCTAGTGATGTGCCCGGTGCAGCAAGCCGTCACGCGACGTGTTTTTGCGCCGGTGTCTGGACCATAGACTAATATATATAGAATGAGGTCTGGACCCAAAAGAAGGCTAGGTCACATATTTATTTATAACACGCTATATACATAATCAACAATCGATCAATAAAGTGCACTGGGAGCGTTTTCGCAGGTAATTAATCATCGGACTGCGTTCAGATAATCAGATGAAATACAATCTTGATTGGTGGACCAATAAAAATAAAAAATAAACTTGTGGAAAAAAAATTGTAATGGCCTATATAAATATGTTCGTTAAAAGAGGTCCAGATTACTACGGCGGATAAAACAAGTTTTCTGTGAACTTGATACCTACTTGTAAAGGCCGTAGTACATTACACGATTTGTGGGGCCCTGCCGATCGTGTGCCCTGCCTGCAGGGCAGGGCGCCGCCTATTACACTTACACTAGAAATCGCGTCCGACCTCAGTCCTTACTCGAACGTGGAAACGTTTGCACGTCTAGGATTATGGCGACGACTTTATCTAGACGTCAAAAATAACTGGCTGTCGGTATCGGTAGTACTATTAGCTATTCTGTGGTACTGTGCAAGGCCAAGCTACAAAAATGAAGTTATCTTCCTAAACAAAAAAAAAATGTGGATGAATAAATATTTGCGCCTAAGAGAAAAAGTATTTTTTTTAAATATTTTGGTTGTTGCATTCTCGTCGAAGTTTTTATAAATTTCTAGAAGTACTATAAAGCCTTCGCTTCTCATGACGTCTTTATTTGAATAGTCCTTGTGGTCCTTTCTCCAGAGATAAGGCATTTCTCGGTGTATATCAATAAAGTAGATCGATCGACGTGTTGACTCTGCGCTTGCGGCCACGCAAGTTCACGCAACTGAGCTCCCTAGCTCCCTGCCGCTTATTCCACTACACGATCGGCAGCACGGCAGGGAAGCAGCAGCACTCGACCACCCGATTTAGGGACCCTAACTCCCTTTTTCTTATTACACTACCCTGTCCCTGCAGGCAGGGCTCGACCAATCGTGTAATGTAATAAGGCCATAAGATTGTTATGCCACCTTCCTGGTTTATTTAGCGATTAATACAAAAAATCATCTAGTTATTAGAAATAATTACATAAATCAATAATTTGCATGTGTGGTATTAAGTATTGATTTTTCTAATGATTATATTAAAGTAGTAAATAAATAAATAAATATGTATATTAATACTAAATACGGACGCTGAATTAGTCATCAACTTTCAAAGTGTTATGGTCTGCAAGTTGCAGAACATAAGAAAACTTGAATTTGGCAATTTCCCCAGCTTCCATAAATACAAGAATTAGTGTGCAGCACTCTAATGGCGATTAAATCACAGTGTGGAGGATGCTGCCGGTACACAGTCATTTGTGAAATTATCTTTGGGAATTGTTTAAAAGCAAGACAATAAGGTAAGAAAATAAAGTAAGAAGGCGGTGTATGTCCCGACTGGCTCCGCGGCACACGCCAATAAAGCCATGCAGCATTATGTCAGATGTTGAACCCCTTGATGGATGTTTTCGTGAAAGACAATGCAATTTCATTATTAAAAAACAAAAACTATTGACTTGAAATCGTGACCTGAATTTGGATTGTTATTCACTTTTTGCTACAGGTGGCGTCCCCACAGTGGTACAACTCCTGCCCCCTCATCATTTCAGCTGAAAAACGTCCATTGCTGGACATAGGCCTTCCCCGAAGTGTCGCCACATTGACCAGTCCCGTGCGACTCGCATTCAGCGGATTCCATCTAGTATCGTATCCCCTCAACCCCAAGATTACTTAGTATTTGATTTTAATTGTTTAGTTCATAAAGTTTTGTTCGTATTGCAGGGGTGCCAATTTGATTTCTAAGAGATGGATTGAACTGTTGCGATATTTATCTTCCAAGCAGAAGAACACGTCAAGGGTACCTGTGCTCGGGGTCACTTGATCATTACGGCTGTTATGGGGATAGCTTCGACCCTGCTTCCAAGGCTTTTGAACTAATGCGAGATGATAAACCTGTGGGATTGAGACAGCTTTATACTCAAAAGACGAGTACCTAGAAAAACCGTAATATTTATATTTTTAATGATCCGTACCATTTGAACGCGTTACACTTTTTAATTGTCATCGTCGCACAAAACAAATGTCAAATATTTGACAAGTCGGCAATGAATTCGTGGCTGCTGAAAGTTAATTGTGGTTCAAAATCATAATTAAAGCGCTATTGAATGATAAATTTGTATCTACAACCTGTGAAAATAACAGGTGAGAATAATATACTCATTGAATACCGCGAAAATGGAATGAACATGAAATTAAAACGATAATTGTGTCTGTATTTTTACTTGCAATAGTCAGTTTTTGATTAAAACAAATTTAGTTGTTATCTCTTTTTCTTGTGGTGTGTTAGGGTTTTATTGTTTAATAACATATTTGTCTTTTCATATTAAAGCATTAGAATGCAAATATACTATTGGCACATCATATTTTCTCGTAAAATTCATGACAGCTTGCCATTGGCAGAAATCTGCTGTATTATTATCGAATTTAAATATTTTCTTGGTTGCCGTGATACGATAAGGCACTCATTTGGCCGTGAACGAGTTAACATACATTTTTTAAATAATTCTTTAACATCAAACAGTCTGTAAGTCCAATAGATTATTTGTTTCAAACTTTAAAAAATGTTGTTCTAAAATTTATTACAATTTGAATATTCAGTTTGTTTTTTTAATCAATGGATTATGATGCAGTTCAAACAAATTTTCTTTTTTTTTTCTTGTTATTTTTGCATACTGCATATTTTTTTTTAAATGAATCTGCTCTTGAATAAATTGAAGTTAAGTGGATGACTGAAGAGTTTGCATTATTTGTTAGATAAACTGCATGGTACTTCAGTATATGCTATAGTTATTATGGCCATAAAGTACCCACTTATTATCATTAGCCCTTTATTCCCTGTAGGTTTTGGTAGAGGTATACACTCATATTTCACATGAAATTGAGAGAGCAAATCTATTGCCATCAACTGGGTACGGACCCAGATTCTGAGGCCCTACTCCCTAATGCTTCGTCCTTATATTCGAGATCTATCCATCTCTCTCACTCGCACTCATCTGCAGACATGCGCGAGAGAGACGTATAGATCCAAATATATGGACGAAGCGTTAGGGAGTAAGGCCCCTGGGCAACTACTGAGATTTTTTCTAGTTTTTTTTAATTTGTTTTTTTTTTACCCCAGATATAGAAATTTAAAACAGGAATATAAGGGCTTTTTAAAGTAATATAATATTTTACACGGAATGAGTACATAATTGTTATAAAGTGTGCAAATTTAATTGAGTGTAGAAATAAAAGGCTTTTTTTTTTTTTTTTTTATTTAGGTATTTAATATTTTACACAGATTAAATTGTTCTTATTAGAAAACCTACCTCTCCATAACCAAACTATTTTGTCTCTGCATCAACTAGAGATTGTCTGGTAGAAAATGCCTATAGCATTAAGTCCACATCTGTACACTGTGCTTATCACCTAGAGATTGACTGGTAGAAAATGCCTATGGCATTAAGTCCGCATCAATACACTGCTTGAAGTATTACTTAATGTTATAAACGCGAAAGTTTTAAGGATGTATGCACAGTAAAACTACTCCAGGTTATAAACTATCTATGTGCCAATTTTCATTCAAATCCAGTTAGTAGTTTTTGCATGAAAGAGTAACAAACATCCATCCTCACAAACTCTCCCATTTATTATATTAAAGTAGGATTACGATTCTGCTAAAGTGGACAGACTCCGTGATTACTCCCCTTGATAGACCAAACAAGTCCAAAATGATTTCTGCCCTGGAATAATGCATTTCCCACCCATTTTCCAGATCACAATGGGAGTAGCAGTGAGCAGATACTCGGAGTTGTCTTCCAATGAGCTGCTGATGCGGTTCTGTTCTTCCGAGGTCATCTGTCCCAATGATCCGTTTTGGAATCAGTTGTTGGCGTTCAATATTAATCCACCGGCTAGCGCGTAAGTACTGTTTCAAATTTCAAATGTTACATAGGCCTCCAATATACCAGTATATGAAAAAAACGGCCATGTACAAGACCGTACCATCATCATCAACATCATGATTCTCTTCAGCATGTCTTCTTCTTCCATACTTCTCTATAACTCATCAGCTCATCAGACACCTACTTTCTTGCCACAGTCCAAAATAATAATAATAAAGCTCATTTATTCCATTTTCTTCTTTACATATGTATTTACAAATTAATTGTTTTATATTTTATTTGGATATGGATCGTTTTTGGGTAAAAGCCTCCTCCATCCCGTGCCAATTTTCCCTGTTTTGGGCCATCTAGGACCATGATGTCGTCCGCCCATCTCTTGCGTGGTCTGCCCCTGTTCCTCTTGCCTCCCAGTCCAGATCAGTTCGTTGACTCTATCCTCCATCCGTACCAATGTACAATATTATACGAGAAATTTGAAGCTGTACACTCTAGCTGAGACATTCCGAGGCAGGTGTTCCTTGCTTGTTCTCCATCCTGTCTGTTTCTTGAGAGACGTCTCGGGAGTGCCTTAAAGAGAGCTCTCGAAAAAGGCGTGAGTTTATGTGTTTGTAAGCTCGTTTTCGTATTTGGTAAACGGTCACAATGACGAATGTTTAGTTTTAATTGTTGTTAAAAGTAATTATTTAATGTTTGTGAATTGGCACACATTTATGTTTGACTCAATGTGGTCTGATAACCATTAATATAACTTAGATATCTATTTCAATTCGCTAATAGATTATTAGCTAGTTTCCTGTCCTAACTTCCTGGCATTTAAGACTAATACGAAGGTCGCAAATCATATTTCAATCATTATTAACATACAATCTGACGTAACATAATTATGTTTTAAATAATAACATTTCAGGACATTTGCACTTCACATCATGTGGCAAACAAGCTGTACCTAATAATGTTGTTCTTGTTACCATCTTGCATGCATGTATTTTCTTGTATGTATGACACATGTTTAGCAAATAAAATATTATCTTAACTTAAGAAAATTTGAATTTCGCGAGTCTGATCAGACGGACAATCCGCACGAGATGCCTGTCAAAAATGCCGATTGTGTTAACTAATTTGTATGAAGGTGTTCAATCTGTCGCCCAAAGTTGGGTGAATCCTTTTCCTAGTCAGGGTCTTTGTCTCATACAAAACTGGTTAGTATTGATACCAGCGGGGCCGGCGGAGCATGCGTAGTTCATACAAACGTAATACCAAAATAATTTGCAAATAAAACATATTCTTAAGATAGTGTGTATTTATTTCGATTGGATTACAGAATATCTATGTTCCCAAATATATATTTTGAAAGGACAATTATAGAAAGATGAGATAAGAGGAATTTAAAATTTCTATAGAAAAAATATTTTTCTCATTTTTAACTCTTGTTTAAATCAGTGTCCATTCAAAATATGTATATATTTGGGAACATAGATACTCTGTATTCCAATCGGAATAAAGACACACTACCTTAAGAATATGTTTTATTTATTTACAAATTATTTTGGTGCGTTAATTCGTTTGTATGAACAACGCATGCTCCGCCGGCCCCTTAAGCGTGGCCAAAACTTTGAAAAAAAAAAGCGGAAGTTAGGCCGCCCCTTAAATCCATTACAGAATGTGTATTCTGTTGTCACTATAAAAACAAATACTAAAATAAAGGCGCTCCCCTACTACGCTGGTACTGGTTAAAGATTAATAAGTACATGTAATAGGCTTTGTTACATGTTATCAAACAAAATCTTTATTTTTAACTGCACTTAAAAACATGTTTTATTTATCAATAAAATTGATATCCATTTCAATAGTTTTTGTAGTTAAAATGATTGATGTAAAATCTGATAAATAAATATAATGATTGTAGATAATAATAAGTATTTATTTTTAACAAAGCACTGTTAACAATTTTTCCTTAAATTTTTTCAAAACAACTTTTTGACTGTTGGTCGAGTGAAAGAAAGAAAGAAAGCTTGCTGAGCATGAAGTCCTGGGTTCGATTCCCGGGTAGGGCAAAATGTTACTTGATTTTTCCATCTGGCAGTTGGTCCCGGCTGTCATTTGTAGATTTTTGACAGTTGTTACAGGTAGCCAGGGGCCCAAAATGTCTGACAACCAGTCTTACCATGGGGTATCGTATTATCTAGTACTAGCTGGGTTTTGGAGATCAGATAGGCAGTCGCTCCATGTAAAATACTGGTATTCAGCTGCATCCGGTTAGACTGGAAGCCGATCCCAACTATACTTGGGAAAAAGGCTTGGCAGATGATGAGGACGTTCGTTCGTCGCATTTTTTTTTTGCGAGATCACGATATTTTCGAAGCCACAGTCATAAGCAAATGTAAGAGAAAGAAATACAGGTTCTTAAAAGCCTTTACTTCTCAAATTCCAGTGAGGAGCAGCTTATGTTCGACGGTAGTACAGAGTCCCTGCTCCAGAAGTTTCTGCAGAACAACCCGCAGACCGGCAATCTTGGGTCCTTGGTGCAGGTCTTCATAACCAGAGCGACAGAGCTGCTAGCGGCGCCAAATAGTGACAAGTAAGTGGAAATAAATAAATATCGCTGGACATTACACACACCGCCATCTAGTGCCACACTAAGCAACGAGCCTTGTGTCGTGGACACCAGATAGTTGAAAGAATACGTTTTTTTTTTTAAGTTTTACAAAGGTGTACATTTAGGCGCAGTTGTGTTATTTCTTATAAGTATTAGTGCTTATATAAACTGTAACTAAAATATATTTAACAGTTGCAAGTAATGATAATGTTGAATTCAAATGTTTGGTAGCGACCTGCCCGATCTAGGTTTATTTAAACTTTTGAACGCCAGAGCAGAAACGCACTCCTCCACGCCAAGCCACAATTTCACCTACCATTTTGTCACATATTTGTGTCGTTTGTGGAAGGTTTTTTCAAAGGCATCTTAAAGCGGCGTCATCATTTTCATGTTCGCCATCATTGCAGCCGTATCGAATGTTTAATTTAAGTTTTAAATAGTATTTAAGCGATTCGTTTAAAAAACTAAGAGCTGTGTTCCAAGCGCCAGGCAAATCTTCATAGCAACTACACACTTAATCTATCATTAGGTATTACAATTACTTAACTTTTATGTGGCGTTGCGCTACAAGCGTAATGAAGGTTGAGTGGGTGAAGCGTAACTCATTGACGATGACAAGCAAACTGTAATACTTAGCTACTGATTGAATCCGTTCTGCGAGCAATCTGCCCTGCCCACTGCCACTTAAGTTAGACAATTCTTCGTGCTACGAACAGATACGAATACAGATCCGATTGAACGGATGGCCTATGGGGCCGAAAAATTGTGGAGTGGCGACCGGAAGACGTTGCGTTGGAAGGCCTCCCACTAGGTGGACCGATGACCTGGTGAAGGTTACGGACTTCATTCGGTAGTCGGGTTTTAGTTTTAGAACTACTTGTTTTGTTACCGACTTCTGGAGCTAAATAAATTTTTAACTTTTCGTGTTTTTGTAGTCAGTGTTTCTTACTTTTCTAGTTTTAGTTGTAATATACAAATATTTGTCATGCATTTATTCTTCATTGATAACGATACATTTCATGGTAATAGGCTTATCCCTAGTAAAATGGAACTTAATCGGCGTCTTCGAGTAATCGGTTAACATACATACATAAAAAAAATATACAGTGGAACATAGAACCTCCTCCTTTTTTTGAAATCGGTTAATAAATAAGCGGAAATATGAGAAGATCCTGTTTCACAGGTTTGACATAGTCGACGCTCCACTAAACTAAACATTTTCCAAAACTCCCTGTGCAAAAACAAAACTCTGAACGAGACCTTAAAGTATTTTAATAAAATAAAACAGATTTTTAAGTAAAATCAAGCATTTTATTTGCATGTAAACTAAAATTAATATAATTATTTTTCTTTGGTAAGTTTTAAAGTTTCCTGTGACATTGATTTTTATTTTAGGTGGTACTTGTACATACGGCGACACATCGAAGCTATATATAACCAGTATAACATGACCTTGCTTTGTATGAGCTTCCCGTACGATGATAGATCAGCTGAATTTTGTTTTGCATAGATTGATTGGTCGTCGAGTGTACATGTGAACATTTCTTAGTTGTTGGGTTTGATGCCCAGTAGGGCTATTACGTATCTCTGTTGACAGCTCGAAATGCAAGTAACTGGGCTCAGTGTCCATCAATTAACTGTCAAAAGGTTAGTTTCGTATTATGTATGACCCTGTTAGTCACCGTAAAGTGATATCCACTCAGTGTGATACATAATACCAATATTATGACATTCACGGTTGTCATCAAAGTTCAGTGTACAACCGAAGTCTGGATATCAGAAAGATACGTAATAGCCCTGCAGGTTGGTCCACACATGGTTGGGCTTTTGGTCATGATGAGATGATTTTTGCTGTCTACCAAATATTATACCAATGCTTAGTACTAGTATCTTTATTTGGTTGTTTGTAACTAGAAACCATTCGATTTCTTGGAAGTAAGTTGTTCTGAACATCGGGTTTGCCTATGTCTGAAAAGAAAATGAAATATTTATTTTTAATAATGTACCATCGAGGACACTCCCGCCTGATCACCACTAAGCTAATTTTTGTTTGCACTTACAACATAGAAACGCTCTCTATCCCCGCCCCGTTGACTTTGTATAGAAATAATGAATGAAAAGATACCGAACAGCCGAGCGCACCGGCGACGCACGCCAAACGAGAGTTATTGTTATTTTGCGCGCCAAAGTGCCTAAACTTTAAGGGAGTGTAGCTCGGTGCCTCCGCATGATTTAAGCGATTTTTTTTAACGGATCAGGCGGAAAACACCACCACTGTACATAAATACACACAGCCTGACAATGACCAGGAAATTGCAAAAAAGCAAGAAAATATAAATTTCGCTGGACATTACACACACCGCCATCTAGTGCCAAACTAAGCAACGAGGCTTGTGTAGTGGACACCAGATAGTTGATATAGCTACTATATAGAACATCCATGACTCGATAACAAATGTCCATGCTCATCACACAAACATTTGCTCCTACCGGGATTGGAACCCGGGACCCTAAGAACGTAAGTGCAGTGCGCCATTCGGGACGTCATAATGTTTAGATTTAAACTTGTGTCTGTCATTATCTTCCCGCCCTCGTCCCATTCTACTCGGGGTCGGCGCAACACGTTTTCTTCTTCCATTCTCCCCTGTCAGACGTCACGGCATCATTTACTCCTTTCTTTTTTTATATAATTCCATTAAATTTTATATAACCGCTCTTTTTAAAAAGAACGGTTATTTTCGATTAAATACCGGTAAATTTATCGTTCCTTCATTTACCGGTTAAACAAGTGAACTGTTGTTTTGTAACCCAAATGATAAAGGTTACCGGTTACATAAGCACAGACGGTTTTGACACCCAAATTAACCGAAATTTGGGTGAAATTTTCGTCTCCTTTTTGAACACTTCCAACACGTTATAGTGACATTACCCCAGAAAATATTATGAAAAAAAAAAAACGTTTGATCTGAGGACGTCAAATACAACCAAAGAAAATTACATCGCTACGTCCAGACCGCGCGAGCGAGAGTTGCGGGGACCAAACGTGGATTTCCTCATAAACCGGTAAATATCGGTAAACCACCTACCTACCTTTAACCTAAATCGATTTCGGTTTGGGGTCAATGACCGTAACCGGTTAATAATTGTAACCGGTTTCCGAGCCCCGCCTCCCACTATCCATTAATCTTTTCTTTGGCCTTCCTCTCCCTCTCCATCCGTCAACATTCATCTCCATCATTCTTTTAGTCACATCACATGCGTTTCATCCCACGTCTTTAAAAATAAATGATGATATCATCAGCAAATAACATTACTTGTGGTTTCGTTTTCAGTTAGATGAGGTAAATCATTTAAATATTCTAAAAATGGGACCGGCCTCAGTATTGAACCTTGCAAAACACTCATTCTTACTTTTAAGCAAACGACGAAATATTTAATTTTATATCATGCATATCTAAAATCAAAACTCTCCCGCTTAAACTTAAGGGGAAGATGTATAAAACAATGGTTAGACCTGCTGTCTTGTATGGATCAGAATGTTGGGCCGCAAAAGGAATGAATGAAAGGCCTTAAAGGCATTTGCAAGTGGCTGAGATGAGAATGCTAAGGACGATGTGTGGTGTTACGCGAATGGATAAAGTAAGAAATGAGTACACAAGAGGAAGTCTGAAAGTGGCGCCGGTGATTGAAAAGTTGTGTGGATTTTTTTTTTTTTTCGAAATGGCATCTCGCAGTTCAACCAGAGAGGTTGTCGTCTGCTTAACCGGACTTTCCTGTGGGTGCCTTAAGTTTAAGACCTCCAGCCAGGGCAAAAAACTTACAAACTAAGCGACTACACGCTAAGGGCACCCCCTGCGGGGTACGGGCCTCGGCTTAGGGCGTCGCTGGGAGAGGACAGCAAGGGGACAGGCTGGATCGGAGTGGTGTCATTATTTAGGGACTGACTGTTGACTACAGGCTCAGCAACGCGGGCTGGCACGAGCAAGGGACGGGGAGAGTTCGTATCGGGGCGTCGCGACGGGCCTCGACGGCGAGGACGGAATGACGGCTGTTTGCATCTGTGCTTCTTAAGCGTGCTAGTTTCCTTCCTGCTCTCCTGGAGGAGGGTTGTAGCGTCATCGGGATCGACTAAAGCATGCCTTGGGCGGCGGACCTGACTGATTCGCGAGGGTTCGTAACGGGCGGCCGCTGCGATCAGGGGATTACGATGTCTGACGGCAGAGTCGAAGAAGCGCTTGAAAAGGCGCTTCATGAACTGGGCTATTGTGGGGATTTTAAGATCTAAATGTAAACTGTGACTGTGACTTTACGTAAGAACCGGTTTTGGAGGACCTGCATCCTATGGAGATATTTAGGCTTGGCGTGAGCGTACACGACACAAGCGTAGGTCATGATGGGACGGATCACCGCGGTAAAGAGACGCAATTTGCACCTGAGAGACAAAAGTTGTGTGGTAATCGGTTATTGTGGTATGGGCATTTGATGCGGAGGAATGAGGAAAATGTCGTGAGGAAAGTTCTGAGTATGAATGTGGATGGGTATAAGAGTAGAGGAAGACCAAAGAAACGAAACGGAAACGAAATAGATGGACTGCGTGAAGGATGATATAGCAAGAAAGGAGGTGTCTGAGAGGTGACGAGTAATAGAGAAGTATTGAAGAAGAAGACATGCTGCGCCGACCCCAACTTAATTAGGATAAGGGTATGATCTAAATTCAAATCAAAACAAAGAACACTCACCCAATACTTTTTTCATGAATTCTTTAAACCCGGCTTCACCAGTTGATGCGAGAAGAAAACACAAAAATAATACAAAAAACAGTTTCATGTTGTTGTATTTTAAGTGCTTACTTCAAGAAGTTCTAATAATATGTGTTAAATACTTGGTCCATCTACTTTATAAATACATGTTTGTTTAATTATAATACATTTTCAATAACATGATAACATAATTATGTTGCGCAATACAAAACATTACAGTAGAAGTACAACTTTAAGCATCTGCCTAGCCTTTTCCAAATTATTTATGTTGGGGGCATCAACGGGTCCGATTCCTGGCTAGGAGTAAACATTTTTCAAAAATCCAATGATGCTGTTCTAGTTTTCATCAAAATCGGGCTCGAGACTCGTTTGAATACAAGTGTAAACCACCTCATCACGAAGCCGTCAACCAAGCATTCTGTACATCAAACTAAGTAACTTTACGCAAAAATTATTGCTGGGTAACGAATTTTTTTTTGGGAGTAAAATCATGTTTTGTGGTAGAACTCAATGTAACGCACTTAAGACATTGTGCTGATGGATGGATTGAATATGAATAGTACGGGGGTCATAGAGGTGTTTAAAGTAAAAATCTTACAATACAAACTTGCATTTAAAAAAAAAACTTGTCAAAAAGTTGGAACTTTGACCCCCAATATCTCCGTAACTAGAAGGTTCCCAGGTATGGTGTAGAACAAAAAAAATTATCGCAATGATGGGGAGAACAAGTGCCTTTCGGCTTCGTTGAGAGGTTTTTTACAACCCTTTATTTTTCGCTATTCTTCATTGCTTCGGAATTGGCCATCCATGGCCACTTGAAAAATTCACCCTGTATTGGGTATACCAGGTAGTCAGTGACCCGAAAGTGTGACAACCAGTCTTACTAAGGGGTATCTTATTACCCAGTACTAACTGCGCTGTAAAGGTCAGATAGGCAGTCGCTTCATGTAAAATACTGGTATTCAGCTGCATCCGGTTAGATTGGAAGCCGACCCCAACAAAGTTGGGAAAAGGCTAGGCAGATGATGATATGGAATACGTACTAGCGTGGGCACTCCCGCCTGATCACCACTAAGCTAATTTTTGCTTGCACTTGCAACATAGAAACGCTCTCTAGCCCTGCCCCGTTGACTTTGTATAGAAATAATTAATTAAAGACAATACCGATCGGCCGAGCGCACTGACGGCGCACGCCAAACGAGAATTATTGTTATTTTGCGCGCCAAATTGACGCTTTCTTAATAGGCCTAAACTTTAAGGGGGCGTGGCTCGGCCTTTGCATGATTTAAGGGAAAAAAAATTGAACTGATCAGGCGGAAAAGACCACGACTGTACAGGATGAATTTTTCAAGAGGTTTTGACAGTTTTGTTACACGTTGTTGATATAGATAAATACATGACTGTTCTGTATTGCATGGTTCTTCTGATTGTTAAGTATGTATTGGATTTGAGAATCGGTGAATAATTTGTTGTTGTACTTTTGCTTTGTACCCTCGCGGTTTTACTAATCTCGTCTCTATGTTGGCCTATATAACGCGTATTACTCACGTAATGCTTAGCCGAGATAGAGTTATTTATAAACGTTCCAACGGGTTTATCAGTGTTGAAGACGAACATTGTTTACTAACTGTACAATTGTACGTACATAAAATAATAATAAAAATAAATTAATAAATATCGCTGGACATTACATACAGCGCCATCTAGTGCCACATTAAGCAACGAGGCTTGTGTCGTAGACACCAGATAGTTGATATACTACATAGATACCTTTTGTTTGTAAATACATACTTATATTATACATTTAAACCATCCATGACTCGGAAACAAATGTCCATGCTCATCACACAAACATTTGCTTGGATTTGAACCCGGGACCCTACGAACGCAGCGAACACCATTCGGGTCGTCTAAATTATGTTGAAGTCCAATGTTCAGTAGTGGGTGAACCTATTGCCATCAACCTGGCACAAATCCAGACTTCTAGCCGCTACTGAGCAATTCCTGGAAAAACTCAATAACACTTTGCTCTACCTGGGAATCGAACCCAGGACCTGAACCTGAACGGGGCTTTGGGGGTATGATGAACAGGGTGTAAAGCTTTTCATCCCTCATAGAAAAGGGAGGATCCTCCGACCAGACGGGTGTTGTGTCTGGTGGGCCACTGCCCGACAGTTGTTGTCGGATTCTCGTATGGAGTCTTATTTAACGGATAACTTTGCTTGTGCAATGTAGGATTTCTGACGTTTTTCGCTGTTACTTCATCATCTGTGTCATAGATGGCGTTGTAGTAATTTTTGTTCCATGTAGCGTAGCATAGTGCCGCTACATCACTCTTCCTCGGAGACCAGAGTCGATTGTAGACAGATGTGCCATTGAGAGGTGCCGTAGAGGTGCGCCGTAGAGAGGTGGTGCGCCGTAGAGAAGTGCGCCGTAGATTAGCACTGTAGAGTGGCGCCGTAGAGTAGCGCTGCGACGTGGCCGACTGCTGGCGCTGACCGGGAGGATTAGCACTCGACCGGCCGTAGTAAGTGCAGTGCCAAGGTCGCTAGGTTGAGGGTGCTGACCAGGATTGCGCTTCCGCTGCATGCTGGTGGTCAGGAGTACCCGTTTGAAGCTGGCTGGCTGTATGTCTCGCTGCTCGAAAGCTTGAGGAAGTGATCGTGACGAAGATGATGATGACGTCTCGTTGCTCGAAGGCTGCGCTGACGTCCATTTCGGGGTCCCCAATTTAGGGCTATGAAGAACAGGGTGTAAAGCTCTTCATCCCCCATAGAAAAGGGAGGATCCTCCGACCAGACGGGTGTTATGTCTGGTGGGCCACTGCCCAACAGTTGTTGTCGGGTTCTCGTATGTAGTCTTATGTCGCGGATAACTCTGCTTGCGCGATGTAGGATTTCTGACGTGTTTCGCTGTTAGTTCATCATCTGTGTCATAGGTGGCGTTGTAGTAATTTTTGTTTCATGTAGCGTAGCATAGTGCCGCTACAAGGCAGTGACTCGTATATGGACATTTAAAAAGTTTAAGTAATCGTATTTCTCTGTCCTGTTGTTTGCACATCACAGGAACTGATGGACGCCACTGAAAGTGCCAAACTCGTCGCCAAATAGGCTTGTGTCCTCAAAAAATCTAATTAGACGGACTAATTTGATTTTTTGAGGTTAGATTATCAAAAAATATTAGACACGTATTTTTTCTTTTGTTACGTAAACCAAAATTGACGAAGATACGACGCTTTTAAAATTCTCAATACGTCACGCCATGCTATAATTTTTAGTGCGTTGTGACGTCACGAGCCCCCACTCCCGAGTTTTGATGCGTTTTATCTTTGTCAATATTCATTGATTTACAAAAACAAAAAACACGTGTCCATTATTGCAATTTATGGATGGTGGAAACTAGCCTATTTTGGGCTGACTCAATTTAAATTGTCATCGACACGCTAAAAAGAATAATTGAAGTTCCTGCCTACTAGACATGCTTTCACTTTGAACAAAGACTTTAGGTATTTTATAAAATAAAATAAACTTAAATTAAATATGAACAATTTATTTACAACACTTAAAGTACTTACCGGATGATACTTACGGATATCATCCCGTAAGTACTTTAAGTGTAGTGAAGAACCGTGAAAGTCTAAAACAGTGTTTTTATTTACATTTAAACTATATCATCACAATTATTTTCTTTGGTAAGTATTTATCTCCCAATCTCCTGTGTAGGTAAATCAATCTTATTTTATTTACGGTGGTACTTCTAGATGCATATCATTTCATTTTTATTAGTTTATTGTGCTTGCTTAGGTTGATTTGTGGATGGTGACCACCCATTACATACCGAGTTTCCTCCGTGCCTCGGAAAACACGTTAAGCTGTTGGTCCCGGCTGTTATTTGTAGATCTTTGACTGTCGTTACAAGTAGTCAGTGTCCCGAAAGTCTGACAACCAGTCTTATCAAGGGGTATGGTATTACCCAGTACTAACTGGGTTGTGGAGGTCAGATAGGCAGTCGCTCCAAGTAAAATACTGGTATTCAGCTGCATCCGGTTACATTGGAAGCCGACCCCAACATAGTTGGGAAAAGGCTTGGCAGCTGATGATGAGATCATGTTCTTTCATTTGTCTATCCCTGCCTATTCTTATTTTTATTCGTTCCGTGGTAGATTGAAGTAAGTCGACTTCTTGTGAGTACGTTCTTGTGAATTTTGATTTGCAGACCTGGAAACAAAATAATAATTTAATAACTAGCGAATGCCCTTGGCTTCGCCCGCCTTGAGTTCAGTTATTGTCCCACGGGATCGTACTACCGGGATAAAAAGTATCCTTTGTGCTCATCCAGGTTATAAACTATCTGTGTGCCAAATTCCATGCAAATCCGTTTAGCTGTTTGGGCGTGAAGAAGTCAAAATCAAAATATTTTATTTCACATAGGCCTAGATGGGCACTTATAAAACGTCGAAAAAGGTGCACGGTTCGTTGGTCGTTTCCATGGAGAAGAACCGGCAAGAAACTCCATGGTTACTCTTTTCAAATCATTTGGTATCACAATATTATTTTGTTACAGCATTAGTACTTAAGTATAGGGGGACAGCGTGCCGGGGCTGCGGGACTATTCGAAAGAGATACCGTGGCCCCGGAACACAAAGGGCGATGAAGGAACATGGATGGGTTTTAGTCAGTAAAAGTCTGACACTCCCTCCTGCTCAGCCCAGAGCGGGAGAAGTCATTTGATGATTTCCCATCCGAAAAAAAAAAAAAAAAAGTATAGGGGGACAGCGTAGGCCCGACAATAGGTCGTTGCTTACTATACAAAAAACGTAAAACAATATAAAGTTAACAAGCATCTAGGAATCTAGGAAGTAACAAACATACCCCCGAATACTGAAACGTCACTCAAAATTTAAGTAGCACTTAAATTTAACAGATACTCAAAAGTGACGTGTGGGCATACGGAATTTAAAGTTTAGGAGCTGCTCAAATGTTAAGCAGCCCTTAAATTTTGAGTGACGTTTCAGTATTCGGGGGATACACACATACAAACTTTCGCCTTTACAATATTAGTTTGATGTGATTAGTAGAATATGGTCAGTGCACAACGGATCTGTTCCAGAAAACGTAAAAAAAAGAGATATCGGAAATTTTGTAAAAATTGTTGGCGTTTTTTATGGATGTTGGTCTAGCGGTCGCGTGCGCGATTGCTTAGTATAAAGTCTTGGGTTAGTTTCCCAGGTCAGGCAGTGTTATTAAAATAAATATCACTAGACATTAACACACAGCGCCATCTAGTGCCAGACTAAGCAACGAGGCTTAGTGTGGCACTAGATGGCGCTGTGTGTTAATGTCCAGCGATATTTATTTATTTTTATTTATTTAAATACATACTGGTTATACATATAAACATCTATGACTCGGAAACAAAAATGTCCATGCTCATCACACAAATATTTGCTCCTACCGTGATTCGAGCCCGGGACCCTCACTCGGTCGGTCGTCAAATTTATTGGGTGTTTCTACCAGGAATCTTTTAGTAGCAGCCACTGAGTCTGGATTTGGGCCCGGTTGATGGGAATAGGCTCGCCCCCTTTTCCATGGGACTTAAACATAGCTGGTGAAATGTTAAAGATGAAGTTAATAAAAGCGTCCATGTTTACAGTGAATATAACATCGCGCCTGTAATCCCGGAAGGGTTAGGCAGAGGTGTACCTAATAGTACACCCACATTTCGCCAGTTATGTTTAAGTCCCATGTAATAAGGGGCAAGCCTATTGCCATCAAACGGGCACAAATCCAGACTCCGTGGCTGCTACTGAGAAATTCCTGATGGAAAAAGGCAATAACACTTTGCTTGACCCGGGAATCGAACTCAGGACATCGAGGCTGTTTTTTTTTAGGTTTCCGTACCCAAAGGGTAAAAACGGGACCCTATTACTAAGACTCCACTGTCCGTCTGTCACCAGACAGTTTCTCATTAACTGTGATAGCTAGACAGTTAAAATTTCAGTGGCCGCTATAACATCAACAAATAAAAAAAAATGTATAATACGACAGTACAAAACCCTTCATGCGCGAGTTCGACTCGCACTTGTCCGGTTTTTTTTTTAATTAATAAATCAAATAAAATAAAACACACTTTACCTTGTCGTGTTGAGCCAGCTACAGCAGATGCGATAAAAATGCAAAAAAATAATACAAATAACAGTTTCATTTTGATATAATTAAAATTATTAATGTGTTTGCTATACGAAGTTCTAGAATGATGTGACAAAAGCTCGATGGATCTACACTTTTAATACATGTTGCGTACCTGCAAAACTACGATAAGTATACAATACAAAAGTTTTGCAGAAGTACAATTCTAGTACTATTTATTAGTTTATGTCAGCGGCATCGCCCGCGTAGAGTTCAGTAATAGTACTACAGGATCGAACTCCCGGGATAAAAAGTATCTTATGTGTTAATCCAGGTTATAAACTATGTGTGTGCCAAATTTCATCCAAATCTATTTAGTCCGTCAGTTACAGTATTGGAAATTAATGGACACGTATTTTTTGTTTTTGTAAATCAATGAATATTGACAACAGATAAAACGCATCAAAACTCGGGAGTGGGGGGCTCGTGACGTCAGAACTAGCGTATTGAGAATTTTAAAAGCGTCATATCTTCGTCAATTTTGGTTTACGTAACAAAAGAAAAAACACGGTTCAAATATTTTTTGATTATCTTACTGACGGACTAATTAGTTTTTTTTGTCGTCTCGTCTATTGTTAGGAGGTTTCTCTCTCAAACTCTCAAGCCCTGACCACCGGCAGCTCGGACCAGGGTCCGACCAGCGCTGGGAACAGGTTCCCAGCGACTGTTTTTTATATTTTTCAGTGTATATGGTCCAGTGGTCGCAAGTGCACCTACTGAGCATGAGGTCCTGAGTTCGATTCCCGGGTCAGCCAACGTGTTATTGTTTTTTTTTGTGCCCGGTTGATTGTAATTGGCTAATTTACATGGGACTTCAACATAACTAGCGAAATGTGGGTGTAGTAGAAAGGGTGTAAAAAACCTCTTAACGAAACCGAAAGGCACTTGTTCTCCTCGTCATTGCGATCATTTTTTTGTTCTACACCATACCTGGGAACCTTTTAGTTACGGAGATATTGGGGGTCATAGTTCCAACTTTTTGACAACTTTTTTTTTTAATTTAAGTTTTTAATATAAGATTTTTACTTTAAACACCTCCACGACCCCCGTACTATTCAATCCATCCATCAGCACAATGTTTTAAGTGCGTTAGATTGAGTTCTACCACAAAACATGATTTTTCACCCCAAAAAAAAAAAGTCGTTTCCCAGCAATAATATTTGCGTAAAGTTAATTAGTTTTATGTACATAATGCTTGGTTGACGGCTTCGTGATGAGGTGGTTTACACCACTGTCAGTCCTTTCGCGAATTCTGTACTAAATGTGCCTTCTGCTTATATCTTTTTACCCGATTTCAAGGAAGGGTTATGTTTTCCGCGCGTATCTTGTACAAGTTATGTTTCTTTATTACCTCGTATGTTACAAATGGCTGTATTGATTTCCACGATTAAAGTTATCATTAGATTTGTCCCAAAAACCCAAGTGTTCTTAGATCAGCATTTAAAAAAAAAAAAAATGGCGGATTTTTGGCGCTAAATTGTAAGTCGTTAATGTTATTTTTTCAACCAAACCTATCGAGTGAGGTATTAAAATGGAAGAAATTAAAAGGAGATTTTAGAAGTTAAGAATATTAAAGGTTTAGTTGTTTAGTATATATATGGTTATGAGAAACGATGAATAATTCACTGCCAAACTTTTCCTTATACACACGTCGGGTTTTTGCATACGTCATCATAAGTCACTTGTGTGGACTTTGGAACAATGAAATTCTTTTGTTTGAAGGAACACACAATACAGTTATATTGGCGTTGACCATTATAACGCGTTTTTCGCACATAGACAAGCTTTATCGAGATAATAGGAGCTAGTTATTAAGGCCGGGGCAGACCAAATGCGTACATAGAGGGCAAGATGGAAGGAGCTGTGTTTGTACTAGAAATAAAATCTGTTATTATTTTTCGAAAGATAAAAGATATAGAAATTTTATTTGTTTTTGGAGATGATGTCGGAAATAATGCGACCTGAACGGGTTTAAGAAAGGTATATTGGTGTAGCTAGTATTATGTACAATTAAGAAAGGGCGGCGGAATACAAATGGCAAAGACGCGAGTCTACTCGCGTCTCTCGCGTCTTTGCCATTACCACGTTGAATACGTGATAATCAACTAATAATTTATTTTGGTGCGTGCTTCGGTGTTCATTCCGCCCTGTATATTAAGACTAGCTATAAATTAGAATTTGACAATTAAACTCTTAACACTCTCCTAAAGTTTATATAATAAAGCTTTATATAGTATAATAATACAATTCAATCATGATTCGAAAGACACATGGCGCCATCTATTGTCGTATGAACGTTTTTGTTGTTTTCCTCGGGAACAGTACTTTTTTATTTCGGGATGAAGGTTAGATCTGTATTTGAAGTGACGATTCCATTAAAGGATTCGTCTGGTAAGTTGGGCGATACTTACGAACAAGCTTGTCCAGATTCTTGTCTTTGGAACGTAGATTCAAACGTGAACCACATTTCAAAGAGCAGTATTGCAATTTCATTAAAGAATACATTTCGTTAAATGAAAATCCGGCTCGAAGGATCAAAATACACCTGACAACGTATATGCAAAATTTCAAAATGATCGGATCCGTGGTTTAGGCGTGAAAAGGTAACAATCACATAGACAAACTTACTTTCGCATTTATAATATTAGTTAGGATTAGGATGACTAACAGAAACCCATTATTCCTTAATAGTTTATACCATCTATCACAAATTTACACTGGAGTACTAAAATAAATCATTCTTAACCGGTTTTTCCTATAAGGATAAAATATGTCGCAAATCAAATGCCTTACATTTACAATGCGGTCAGAATGTTTACATTAAACCCAGGTTGTCTATTTTTGTACTACATTGTGATTCATTGAAGTTACTCAATGGATTTTCATAGGGATTTTTATTGTCGTTAGGATTACGGTGTTGACATAGATGAGCTAAGTATGTCGGGAAAAGGACCTTATACATTGTGTAAACGGACCCTTCATGAAGCTTTCTGTATATAGAACTAAGTAACTCTACACAAAAAAAAACAATTCTGGGAAATGTCTTTTTTTGGGGTCAAAAATCACGTTTTGCGATAGGATTCAATGTAACGCACTCAAAACATTGTGCTGATGGATGCATTAAATAGTGCAGGAGTTAATTCAAAAATAACTTTTAATGAAACATAAAACTTTGACTCCCAATATCTAAACAAACAAACATAAAACACTAAACAACAAAAAAAATTGGTTGTTTGTAAAGTAGGTTTACGATCGAGATGTTTACGTGATAACGTCTTATTGGTGATATAAGTTTTTGGGAAGTAAGGAATTAATGAAGATAACAATTTTTTTGGATGCCGCTAGAGTGAGAGAGACGGAAGATCGGTCCACTCACTCGAACGCTATGCCAGCCTCCGCTCGTGAGGATTCCGCGTGACAAGTTTCACGGAATGACTGGCAGCGCTCGAGATGAGACGGGAGATCGGTCTGTCTCTCTCTCGTTATACCTGCGATCGCGCTCGTGAGGTTTTGGTGTGACACAAGTTTCTGAACATGTCACCCGACTAAAACGATTTTAAAGACGTTATCACGTCAAAAACCATATCTCAAAAACACTCACACGCTCTATATAAACTTTTAAACTTTATCTAGACCAGGTATGGTCTTGAACAAAACAAATATGGCAATTAAGGGGAGACCAAGTGCCTTTCGGCTTCGGGGCCTAAGCAAACGGCGAATTTTGCGTTTTCATAGATTCAAACGCGCGTTAAACGCGATACAAACGCGCGTTCGTTGGTGAGGTTCTTCAGAAACCTCAGTTGCGTGATACTCGCAACTGCCGTACGTGTATGACCAGATGTTTGAACGTGGACGAGACAAAAGGAGTATGTAAGGATCGTAGCGGGTCCGGGGCTGCGGGACTATTCGAAAGAGATACCGTGGCTCCGGAACACAAAGGGCGATGAAGGAACATGGATGGGTTTTAGTCAGTAAAAGTCTGACACTCCCTCCCGCTCCGCTCAACGGGAGGAGTCATTTGATGATTTAACATCCGAAAAACGAAAAAAAAACGGATCGTAGCGGGTGGCGTTCTGTGGTTTCTGTCTACCCCCATGAGAAAAAGGTGTGAGTTTATGTACGTATGTAAAATGCGGAAGAATAGCTAATCTTGAATAAAATTGGATAAAATTAAAAAATAATGTAGATTTGGTACCTACATATTATGGTACTTAATATAAATTTTGTAATTTTATTTTATAGTAACATATTAATTTGACATTTTCAAGAATAATTAACGTATTATGTATAATTGCAATGATTCTAACTGTGACATCTTAATTTGTAACTCTATTTTTAGATTCTTAACTATTTTTATAATTTTTGCGTGCCTATTTTCAGGCAGAATGTACATGGCTCACTCCTTCCTAATCCACCTGTATTGTAATGTAACCTACATTCATTGCAAATAAATGATTTGATTTGAATGGAACGGTCCAATTAAAAACACATTAAATCATTTCTATAAAACATTTTATTTGTCTATTTCAGCGTAACTATTCGTATTTATTAAAACATACATTTTTATCAATGATTTATTATAAATCACAAAAATGACGAAACCATTTTATAATATTATAGCACTTCGCCCGCAGACTTTGACCGCAAAAATTGCGATAGCTCTACTAATATGCATGTTACAAATATTATTTACGGCCTATAGCTCCCACGAATAATGTAGCTTTCTGCCAGGGTGAAAGAATTTTTGGGATTGGATCAGTAGTTCCGGAGATTACCCCTTATTTATATTCATACACTTCAATACAAACTAACAAACAAATTTTACCTCTTTATAATATAAGTATATATATATATATTATAAACAACTTTTACTATCGGACCAAACCCAGAATCGCGAAAAAAAATCAGCTGTTCCATACAATTGTGTTCGCATAACTCCTCACAATGACCCCTTAAGAGATTTCGTGTCCTTGTGACCTTATAAAAAATATATATATATCTTTATTTCAGACCTATAACAGTCCATTCGTTACATAAGTACAGATTAAAGATTATTACGAGAAGCCGGTTTACAACTGAGAATAATCAACGTTTTCATATCACACAACATACATGCTATATGCCTTAGGAATTCCATTGTAATTATTTTTGATCCTTGAACTCGGAAGAAAAGGAAATGGTGTAGTCGGCCTCTCAGGATTCTTAGTAGGCACTGAAAATAAAAATAAAAAACATTTTTATGCTTCAAGAGACAACCCCTTATATGGGGCCATCCATAAATTGCGTCACACGTGAAGGGGGAGGGAGGGGGTCGACGAAGGGGGTGGGAGGGGTCCTAAATTTCGTGACGTCACATATCAGTCGTTTTTATTTTTGTAATTTTTTTTAAATAAGTATTTCATGTTGTTAATTTTATTAAAAAATAATTTTAATCGAAATAAAACTAATTGCGGAACTGCTTTTTTAATTCAATAATTTGTAGATGTAAAATTGCAAAATATGTGACGTCACACCAGAGCGGGGGGGGTCTCACAAATATGACCAGCTGTGACAAGGAAGGGGGTGTGGTCAAAAACATCATGAAATTCGTGTGACGTAATTTATGGATGGCCCCTAAGGAGTAAATTCACCCCAATGTCCTAGAACAGAAAATTTACATGTCATAATTTTCACAAAGTTAGTCATGTCTAGATTCGAACTATTTTTTTCTAAGTCCGATCGTCATCATCATCTGCCTAGCCTTTTCCCAACTATGTTGGGGTCGGCTTCCAGTATTACCGGATGCAGCTGAACACCAGTATTTTACATGGAGCGACTGCTAATCTGACCTCCACAACCCAGTTAGTACTGGGTAATAAGATACCCCTTGGTAAGACTGGTTGTCAGACTTTTCGGGCCACTGACTACCTGTAACGACTGTCAAAGATCTACAAATGACAGCCAGGACCAACTGCTTAACGTGTATTCCGAGGTACGGAGGAAACTCGGTATGTAATGGGTCACCCATCCACAGACCAACGTAGGCAAGCATGGCTTAACCTTAAGATCGACCCGCGCGGCTAAATTATTTAGCTACGAGTTACAAGTCCGATCGTACAAGAATAATAGTAAAATCATTATCGTGTGGTTAGTTGCCTAACCTGGTGTCAGAGTTTTTTTTTTATTTTTTGGTTTTTATCCCGCCCATGGGCCTCTGACTTGGCTTAACATGCCGTCGAGAAATATCTCTCAGGCATGCTGGTTTCCTCACGATATTTTGCTTCACCGAAACAATAATAATGCATTAAAATTACCTTTCGACGGTTTATCAGTTAACGCTGCGGCGAATACGAAGAACAGCGAGAATATTAAAAGAAACTTCATCTTAGTGCGCCTGCGCAATGCGCAATAACCCTCCTCAGTGTACTGACCAAACAATTATTCACGGAGCTTTATACTTTTATGCCAAGAACTTGTAATATTTACATACTTACTACCTAAACATATACAGGGTGGCTTCGACAATACGACAATAAATGAAAATACTATCAAATAAATACGAACACCATCAACTTCCTGCGTTTTTTTTTTCGGATGGGAAATCATCAAATGACTCCTCCCGCTCTGGGCGGAGCAGGAGGGAGTGTCAGACTTTTACTGACTAAAACCCATCCATGTTCCTTCATCGCCCTTTGTGTTCCGGGGCCACGGTATCTATTTCGAATAGTCCCGTATAGTTTCTTCCGATCTCCTCTGTCAACCGTCACGCTATCATTTACTCCTTTATCTTTCATATCACTCCTCACACAATCCATCCATCGTGTCCTTGGTCTTCCTCTCCCTCTCCATCCGTCAACATTTATATTCATCACTCTTTTAGTGACATGCAATATACAGGCTGTAAACAACCTCATCACAAAGCCGTCGACCAAGCATTCTGTACATCAAACTAAGTTAACTTTACGCAAAAATTATTGCTGAGAAACGACTTTTTTTTTGGGGGAAAAATCATGTTTTGTGGTAGAACTCAATGTAACGCACTCAAAACATTGCTGATGCGTGTATTAAATAGTACGGGGGTCGTGGAGGTGTTTAAAGTAAAAATTGTACATCAAAAACTTGTATTTAAAAAAAAGTTGTCAAAAAGTTGGAACTTTGACCCCCAATATCTCCGTAACTAGAAGGTTCCCAGGTATGGTGTAGAACAAAAAAACGATCGCAATAACAAGGAGAACAAGTGCCTTTCGGCTTCGTTAAGAGGTGTTTTACACCCTTTTTATTGTACAAGGTCTTAAATAACAGGTAGATCTGCATGTTTTGCCATCGATGGCGTACAAAATAACATATTTTTGGTTTAGAATAAACTATAATAAAACTTGAGTCTACAAAGCAAACTATGAAATTAATAAAATATTCCTAATGCTAATTAAAACATAAAGTATTGTTTTTACAGACTTAATGGTCAAATTGTGTAAATGTCGACTAGGCAGATGATTGTGACACCACTCTGTATAAGAGTGATGACACAATACCTGGTTTGCATATTTTGTTAAAATTTTCCTTATACGTGAGTGAGACCCTGCGAAATATTTCCATAGCATAGCATAATGAGCTTGTAATGTCGACTTATGAGACGCAGACCTGTCTTTGAAATAGCCCAGTTCATGAAGCGCCTTTCCAAGCGCTTCTTCGACTCCGTCAGACATCGTAATCCCCTAATCGCAGCGACCGCCCGTTTCGAACCCTCGCGAATCAGTCAGGTCCGCCGCCCAAGGCATGCTTTAGTCGATCCCAATGACGCTACAACCCTCCTCCAGGAGAGCAGGAAGGAAACTAGCACGCTTAAGAAACAGACGCAAACAGCCGTTATTCCGTTCTCGCCGTCAAGGCCCGTCGCGACGCCCCGATACGAACTCTCCCCGTCCCTTGCTCGTGCCAGCCCGCGTTGCTGAGCCTGTAGTCAACAGTCAGTCCCTAAATAATGACACCACTCCGATCCAGCCTATTCCCTTGCTGTCCTCTTCCATCGACGCCCTAAGCCGAGGCCCGTACCCTGCAGGGGGTGCCCTTAGCGTGTAGTCGTTTAGTTTGTAAGTTTTTTGCCCTGGCTGGAGGCCTTACACTTAAGGCACCCACAGGTAAGTCCGGTTAAGCAGACAAAATAATAGCTTGCACCCTCCTAGAAAACCAGATTCAAATAAGCGTCGAGAAATAGTAGTAGTATTTTCAAATATCAACTTCTTAGTTTGTTTGATACCTTTTCACTGTACTGTTACATTCAGTAATAAGCTGTTATTTTCAACCGACTTCCAAAAAGAGGAGGTTCTCAATTCGACTGTTTTTTTTTTATTTTTGTGTGTTTGTTACCTTACTCAGGAACACAAAGGGCTAAGAAGGAACATGGATGGGTTTTAGTCAGTAAAAGTCTGACACTAATTTCCGTTCCGCCCAGTAATTTGATGATTTCAAATAAATTCATGGCAAATATTTGTTTGGGAACAACTGAAAAACTGAAAAATAACTTTAGCTTCAGAAGTCGGTGACAAAAAAACTAAATCAATCAAACAAAGGTCACCACCGACTTCTGAAGCTAAATTTATTTTTCACTTTTTTATGTTTTTTGAAGTCGGTTTTATTTTGTTACAAACAGCAATTGAATTTTATTTACTTGTATAGTTGATTGCTAGGTGTCGCCTAGTATTAGTGAAAATTAAGAAAAGGTACAAAAATGCAACTCGCATTCGTCTTTTACTTCAATGTTGTTAGTAAGTCTGTGGTCAGAACTAGAATATTGATGGGATATAATTGCGTGTTAAGGACGGGGCTAGCGAAACAAGTACATACCTATTTGCGTAAAGCCAAGTACCTACAGGTTTGGCTTGTCGCTTATTTTTTTTTTTAATACCAAAAAGGTTTCAACTACAACAACTTATTCTGTATAATGCGACCTTTTTAGTGCATTGACCAGAAGAAGAGGTGCTCAGTGCATTGACCAAAAGAAGAGGTGCTCGTGGCTAATAATAACAGGTAACAGGTCTTTAGGTTAAGCTGCGCTTGCCTAGGTTGGTCTGTGGATGGGTGACCACCCTAACATACCGAGTTTCCTCCGTGCCTCGGAACGCCGCCATGATCATTCCATCAGGGAAAATGGAAAAAAAAAATCGTTACATCAACCCCAAGTAACATGGGTGAAGGATAGGAGGATGATGAATTTGCGTTGAATTCTGCGGGCCTAAAATGGACGCTTTAGCAGAATCATAATATGAATCATGTTAAAAATTTATAATTCTTAAAATGGACTTTATGTTATGGTGGTATCCTTAAAGTCAATTTTAAGAATTTTAAATTTTTTTAAACTTTACTTTCGGAAGTCGATGACTTTGTTTGTTTCATTGACTTTATTGTCACCGACTTTTTTTTTTTTCTTTTTTTTACCCATTTTAGAAGATAACTCATCAACTAGGTACCCAAGTTAAGTTCATAAAATTAATTTGGGACCACCACGCAAACTGCCTCTATAATATAAAAACTGAATCTAAATATCAAAATTCACTGACTTCTGAAGCTAAAGTTATTTTTCACTTGTGTTTTAGAAGTCGGTTTTATTTTTTGCAAAAAAGTTTTTTTAAATTGTACTTCGAAATTTTTCCTTTACCAACGGTAAGAACTAAGTTACCATTTTATGTAAAACGAGATGAGGAACTCTTGCAATAAAACATACAATAAGACGAAATTAATATTTTTATTACACACTAGCGGACGTCACGCGGTTTCACCCGCGTAGTTCCCGATCCCGTGGGAGTACGGGGACAAAATATAGCCTATATTACTTGCTGATAATGTAGCTATCCATTACTGAAAGAATTTTTAAAATCGGTTGAGTAGTTTTAGAGTTAAATCGTAACAAACAAACAAACAAAAAAAATCTTTCCTCTTTAAAATATTATGATGATGAGTATAGATTTAGGTACTAAGTTAGTAACAAAAAAATATTAAGAATTAATGCAACCGGGTAACAATCGAATTGGTACTTTCGAAGATATATTTACACGACTGTTAAGGAAGCGTCATGTTTTTCGCGCGTGTTTTGTCTCAAAAACCCAAGCGTCTTTAGATAGGTGCAACCTTAAAAAAAAATGGCGGATTTTTGGCACTAAAATTGTAAGTCGTTAATATTTTTTTTTTCAACCAACCTTATCGACTAGGGTATCAAAATGAAGAAAATTAAAAGGAGATTAGATCATAACCCTTTCTTTTTGGTTTCGCCGTAGTCGGGTAAAAATATATATTCATTATACACTTTGCAGTCGTGTTTTTTGATTCAACTAAGAAATGTTACTTGTTAATCATAATTGCTTTTTGTTAATCAATTGGGATAAGGGCAGGAGAATGATGAAAAAATGCCTTTTATCACAATTTTCATATTTTCATTGATTTGATCGTCTTCTTCAGAAAAACTCGGAAACCCTGTATCTATCTATCCCCCTCTCTGTCCATTATACAAATTGAAGATTTTCGAGGCAGGTAGGTGACCTCCAGCATGACCAGGTCTTGGGAAACCTGAAAAAAAAACAATACTTTAGCCAACTGACTGCTTCGTCGGTATTGTGGTTGAAATTGCGTGGCTGCTGAGCATAATCAACCTTTTGAAATCACAAACATAACATCACCCTTGGCGGCCAAGTCTGCTATTTTTATAAATTAGTCATTCCAACAGGATCCCATTGTCATTTTGCTAAAAGTTCGTAATCTGCTGAATTTAATACAATTGTGTTATATATAATGACATTGTCGTATTGCCTTTATTATAAAACCCGCCAGATTTCATTTAATATTTTTACATATTATTTATTAGTGTTTTAAGCAATCTGAAGTAGTAAGAAGTTCGTAAATAGCACCAGTCATTCATTTGTTGTATGAGATTACCATTCTAAGCCATTTCTTTCAATGGAATGACATACGTGGTTGACCATTGGAAAGTCATAATTTATTTTTTATTTACTTCAATCAACTCTGGATCATAGGTACAATTAAACAGAATAAAAAAATAAAAAAATAGCAACACGATTAAAATCACAATGACGCCGTCATATTAGTCGATTACCTAACTTCAAAACGTCAAAAACAAAACAATTATGAAATCAATTCTTCTTTGCGTGTCGATAGACTCAAATAATACCCGACCAGTATGTTGCCACCTGCACAGCTCTGTCGTTGGCTTCGTTTAAATCCTGTAAGGTGCAGGTGGCTGTGCAGGATGGGCAAGAAAGGAGGTGGGGCATATCCTGCAGAGGGGCTCCCACACTGACATTGTAAATGGGACGGGTGGATAATACCCCATTTGGCCAGATTATTTCTGCAGCGGCCAACCTGCCCGCGTAGCATGACCACCGCAGAAACGAAAGAGAATCGACAAATCTTTTGTTCATCTGTCATTTTGTCGATTCAATGACAGATGAACAAAAGATTTGTCGATTCTTTCTTCGAAGAAACTCATTTCTACGGTGGTCATGCTAAGCGGGCTGAGCCCGCAAACGGTTAAGAGATTTCCAGATTGGCCACTGCAGTTCCTAGAAATCAATGATAGACCATTCTGACACTATTGTAATAGCAGACTTGAGGCTTTGCAATCCCTGAAGGGTTAAGCAGACGTGTATCTAATAGTACACCCACATTTCGCCAGCTATGTTTAAGTCCTATGTAATACGGGGCGAGCCAATTGATCGAATAAATTTCCCACCCATACACAAAATACGCGCTTCGACGTGGAGTTGCGAACTACCCGTTATACAAAACAAAATTACAAAAACACCCACAAGTTTCTAAATAAACAGGAACTCATTTTAACTTGATTGTGCAAATGTCTACGTCGTTACCTCTGACACCAGCAACTCAATAAAAATTGAAGATTACAATATTTTTGGGATAAGTAAATGAAATAACCAAGGTGTGTACTCACCACTCGGCTTCGAAGGTAGTTCCAGTAGACGGTTTCCGTTGGTAGGCGCAGCGGTATACACTAATGCGAATATCATCAGAAACGATACAAACAAAATCTTCATGATTGCAACTTTGCGTCCGTTCCACGTGCGTTCCACAAGGAGAATTCCTCAGTAATGTCTTAAAGACTAATATTTTCCTTGCTTATAAATTACTGATCCGATTAATAACACGATTGTATAAAATGTAAAAGCATATAGGTAACTAGGTACTAATCAACATAACTATCATGGACTGGTTTTCCTGCTTTTAAGTAATAAAAATAAATACTTATAGTATACAGGGTGTAAACAACCTCATCACGAAGCCGTCAACCAAGCATTCTGTACATCAAACCAAGTAACTTTGCGGAAAAAATAGTGCTGGGAAACGACTTTTTCTGGGAGGAAAATCATGTTTTGTGGAAGAACTCAAAGTGACGTACTTACTGAAAACATTGTGCTGGCGGATGGATTGAATAGTACGGGGG
Organism: Xestia rhomboidea; assembly: GCA_963853795.1. Classification (NCBI taxonomy): domain Eukaryota; kingdom Metazoa; phylum Arthropoda; class Insecta; order Lepidoptera; family Noctuidae; genus Xestia; species Xestia rhomboidea. Next base: position 4,169,694 of record OY970783.1, read on the forward strand.
TCGTGGAGGTTTTTAAAGTAAAAATCTTACATTAAAAACTAGTATTAAAAAAAACTTGTCAAAAAGTTGGAACTTTGACCCCCAATATCTCCGTAACTAGAAGGTTCCCAGGTATGGTGTAGAACAAAAAAATGAGCGCAATGACGAGGAGAACAAGTGCCTTTCGGCTTTTTAAGAGGTTTTTTACACCCTTTATACTAAGTTGTTTCTGTAGGGCGAACCCCTTCGCATATAGATGAGTACAGTCATGACCATGACTGCCGCTGGTCTAGTAGTCGCAATTGCATGAGGTACGAGGTTCGATTCCTAGGTCGGGCAAAGTGCTATTGGAGTTTTTTCATCAGAAATTTTTCAGTAGCAGCTATTGAGTCTGGATTTGCGCTCGGTTGAGGGCAGTAGGCTCGCCCCCTATTACATGGGACTTAAACATAACTGGCAAAATGTGGATGTACTATTAGATATAGGTACAGTCGTGGTCTTTTCCGCCTGATCAGTTAAAATTTTTTTCGCTTAAATCATGCGGAGGCGCCGAGCCACTCCACCTTAAACTTTAGGCCTATTAGGAAAGCGTCAACTTTGGCGCGCAAAATAACAATAACTCTCGTTTGGCATGTGTCGCCGATCGGTATTTTTTCATTAATTATTTATATATAAAGTCAACGGGGCGGGGATAGAGAGCGTTACTATGTTTTAAGTGCAAGCAAAAATTAGCTTAGTGGTGATCAGGCGGGAGTGTCCTCGATAGTACCTCTGTCTAACCCTTTTTGGATTACAGGCGTGATGTTAAGGGGCTGACAACACCTAATTGATGTTATTTAAGCAGTTTTAAAAAAAAACTATTTGTTCTAGCACATCAAATTAAAGATATGTTACAGATATAAATCATGTTACAAAATATGTACGTACAGTCAAGTGTAGATATGTCACAGTCAAAACTGTTTGTCAGTCAAAACCGGTTTTGACCGTTTAAAACTCTTTTAACAATAACTAACATTTATTAGAAAATTTTGATCCTCAGAAAAACATAGTGTTGTTGTAATTCTAGGTAATTTTGCGGCGTTCGAAGGCCTGTAGATAATTAAGGCTGGGGTATCTGCTAAATTAGCATCACTATTTGTGGTGGTTCAAACTTTGTTTGAAATACTGTTAGAATAAAGTTCTAATCAGCTTGCACTACAAAGTGGTTGTTACGTCAGTCACTGCGGGCCGAATAGTGCAAAATGAGTGGTTTTTATTTAATTGTAGCCTAATAAATCATTAGATCACAATGCCAATTGTACACTTTGTGAAGAAAAAAGTGACAAATATTTGTGTGAAAAAAATTACTATAACATAATGCCTTTTAGGAGTAGTTACGAAATTTCAAAGAAAAAATGCTTCACTTTGAAATTTTAGTAAAAATATAAGTAGTAATAATAAAGTTAGAATCATTTCAATTGTACCAATTAAAGTTTAGAGTCTAATGAGCAACATATATTTGTTTTACACATTTATATTCACTCACCAAAGAGGAGTTACATGGAGAAAACCTCTCGTTAGCAGATACCACCCCCTTAAATTACCACGTGTGCTCTGGTTTTATACAGGCTGCGGCCAGCAGCGTCTAGCACTTTGCTGGCTGCGCGTCTTTCAAACGATACTATGCATTTCCTAATGGAGATAAAGCCTAAAATGGTTTGACAGTGAAACTCCGGCCTCTGCGCTTCCGACGGCTGCCATTTCGGTGTGAATTGACCCTTAGTACACACGGCGACACATCAAACTATACATAACCAAACCTGACCTCGCTTTGTATGAGCTTCCCGTACGATGAGAGATCAGCTTAATTTTGTTTTGCATGTCTTGATTGGTCGTCGTGCGTTGTCAGCTCGTAATTATTCTCACCAACCAATACGGCTATTTTTGCTTGCAGCATCCGGCTACATTGAAGCGCTTATTAACGCTCATCAACCAATAGCATCGCAGCATCTGATCCCTTGTTTTTGTTATTGAAAAAAAAACCGGCCAAGTGCGTGTCGGGCCTCGCGCAGTGTAGGGTTCCGTAGTAGCCCGTAATATCATTCTAAGGATTTTGTATTTGGTACAAAATTATCCAACACCCAAGTTCAACGACTATTACTGCTAAACAAATAAAGTTATCGTAACCGCTATAATTTTCCTTTAAAGTTCATGAAACGCACTATCATCATGAAGTTTTCGAAATTTTTCAAGCCAGCTGTTTAGCTTTTAGAGGCGGGGACTTTACTGGAACAAAAAATTGCACTTTAAAGTTTAATATTTCGTAAATGGAGCACTAGATCGAAAAATAGCATTAGCAATCCCTAAGTCATTTTAAAAGATCTATTCAACAATATCCCACACGATGGGGTAGACGACGAAAAAAAAATCATCCCCACTTCACATGTATTTTACCACTTTGTCGGCGTAATTGATATACTACCATACAAAATTACAGTTTTCTAGTACTAACGGGCTCTTAGCCAAACCTCGGACAGACGGCCATGACGAAACTATAAGGGTTCCTGGTCAGGACTACAGAACCCTAAAAAAAGCTCTCTAATACTTGATTTATTTTCTAAGCCCCTTACGAAAGTAAAAAATGAAACGCCTCATTTCGTTAGACGCAACACGCACAGCAACAGCTAACTAACTAAAATGGCCAATATTTTAGATGTCGATAACGAGTTTACTCATTATGAATACGCAGAAATGCTAAATAATAATTGGTTTTGGCCCTGGCAAACGGTGCACTTTATATTATTGGACAATTGTTTTTTATGTGAGAGTGAAATTTCGCAGGCCGAACGTCCATACCATTTCATAATGGATATGAGTGATCAACTCAATTTAGTGGATTTTTTAAGAATAACAATTAGTGTGAATTATGTGACGCGTGTGTCTATACGTATTACTCGGTCGACGAGTGTCACGTCAGCGCCGAAAACTAAAGGTGTGTGGTAAGTAGATATTATGTGATTTTTTTTAAAGGGGGATATAAAAAAAAATTGTCTCAAAGTTCATTAATTTTCTAAGTGAAATATTAATTTAATATACCATTTTATGAAATATTGATTTTGATTATTATACTACTTCGGAAAATAACGCTTGAAAAAAAATGCCAATTTTGCGAGTTGCCCTAACGCGCTCGTATGGGGTATACGAGCGCGTTAGGGCAACTCGCAAAATTGGCATTTTTGAAGGGAGTATGTTTGCGAACAAACAATGATTTGCATATTGATTATTTTGTTTGTAAACAGACATTTATATTAAGTATAAGTACCTAGTTTTATCTGGATTAGAAATATAAAAAAAAAATAGGGTTTGATGGGAAAGAGAAAAAACACCCAAAAATAAAATAAAAGTATGTAATTGGGCCCGCGTGGTGGATTATAGCCCAGTCCCTCTCATAGAGAGAAGGCCTGTGTCCCAGCAGTGGGAATATTAATAGGCTGATGATGATGATGATGAAGAATGTAATTTATTAGTCGCTAAGCCGCATAGAAAAAAAAACGCATTTTTTTTTTTATTAATTATGTAATTTATTATATGACCAGCTTCGCAAAAGCCGCACTGGCGTCCTCTGGTGGCTGTTGGTGGTGCTGCTGCTGCCCCTTCGGCTGCCGGTGGCTACTCAGGCGGCGGCGGTGGCGATGGCGGAGCCACTGACTGCGTGGTCGAAGATGGTGCCAGCGACGCAGGCCATGGCGTACGGCGGAGGTGGCGAGGGTCACCAACCCTAGCGGTGGCGTGGAACTGTTCGGCTCTTGAACCCATGAAAATTGCCTGTAACCCGCGCCTGTCTGTTTCTATTCTATCTTTTTGTTCTCTGTGGTAAATACGTTGTGTTGTGACGGAAAGTATGAAAAAGCATTACTTACAAAGTTAAAATAAAACAGTTAAAAACTTTCTCTTCCTTGTTCCTTTTTTTTTGTATAATTCCTATTAGTCAAAGTAGGGTGGTCAAACATCTGTGATCATAAATAGAGCCTGAGATTTTTTGTAAAACAAAGGATAACGTTAAAAAGGTCGTTTAAATATTTTTTTGTTTTACTACTATTGTTCCGCACACTCTTTGTGTGCGGCAAACAGATGTGGACATCGTGTGCACGGGATTTAGTTTTAAAAACCGGCCAAGTGCGTGTCGGGCCACGCGCAGTGTAGGGTTCCGTAGTAGACCGTTATCACATGATTATTTATTAATAAGGTCTTTTATTATTTTTTTTATTTTAAAATTTATTTTTCAATGCAAGTCATTACCCGTTATAAATAAGCAACTACTTCATTTTAGTTACTTCAAAATGGATTTATTCTAAGTATTTTGTATTTGGTACAAAATTATCCAACGCCCAAGTTAAACGATTATTACTGCCAAACTAATAAAGTTATCAATTTTCCTTTAAAGTTCATGAAATGCACTATCATCACGATTTTTTCCAGAGTTTTCAAGCCAGCAATTTAGCTTTTAGACGGGGGGACTAAAATAAAAAAAATTACACTTTAAAGTTTAATATTTCGTAAATGGAGCATTAAATCGAAAAATTGCATTAGCAACCTTAAGTAATTTTAAAAGACCTATTCAACAATACCTCACACGATAGGGAGACGACAAAATAAAAAACTCAACCCTACTTCACTCACATGTAGGGGAGCTACCCTAAAAAAAATATGTTCCAAAATTTTATTTTACCACCATTGATATACACAGTACACACCCCTACAAAATTACAGCTTTCTAGTACTAACGGTCTCTTAGCAAAACCTCGGACGGACAGACAGACGAAAATATAAGGGTTCCTTGTCAGGACTACGGAACCCTAAAAATCCTCCATCTTTGGAATTATTAAGTGTGCTTCGGTTTTTTTTTTTTACCCGACCTTCCTTTCTTCTTCCTTTAGTATGTATGTTTGTATTTACGTATGTTCCAGGTTCCTCCGTAGCGCCTAAACTATTCATGTGATTTTGATGAATAAGGTGTCAATCGATTCGTTATTATGGCCCGGGTAACATAGGCTACATTTTAACCGACTTCAACAATAGGAGGTGTCGATTTTACCTTGTAAACCCCGAATTTAATTAGAGTTCGATTTTCCCGTAGTTGGGTTTTTTTAGTGTTATTATACCACACAAATTCTTGTCCGTCATATAGTTGTAGGACAGTTATAAAGGAAATAGTTTGCTTGGGTGCGCGAGCTGCGCGCAGCTCGCGTGTTTCGTATTTTTTAGAAGTATATAGGGAATACTTCTCAAAAATCCGAAACACGTATTATAAAATTTTGAGAATTCATAGGAATCCTTCAATGAATTGGAAAATCCCTTAGAATTACCCCTAAATGAGTATGAAAACCCATAAGAACCCCTAAAACATTTGAGAAGTATAAAAAAAACATTAAGTACCCTAAGGTTTGCGGGTCGTCGTCCCTGAGTTACGCTCAGGACCTACCTACCACCGGACAGGTTTCGTCGCCTACTATAACATTTGTTCAAACACCTGATGGCTATCTCTAACCGTTATGAAGTTACAGCCCTTTCAATTTTAAGGGAGGTTGGGGAGGGGAGCTTCACACAGCACGACCTACCTACCACCGGAAAGGGGAGGTTGGGGAGGGGAGGGTATAAAAATTTTAACGCTCCTCAATAATAATGTATAGTCAAAATCAAATTGCCGCTACGTGTTCTAGTTTCCGAGATACGATAGGGGGAGGGGTGAAGGGGGGGAGAGGGGGGAGTTTTGAAAAATGATTTTAACTAACAATCAGCCCCTTTATACGAATCTGAAAAAAAAATGTTCCAAGTCTCTTAACTTCCGAGATCCGCATAAAGGGGGGGAGAAGGGGGGCAATTTTGAAAAATGGTTTTTACTTTTCCAAGCCTCCTAGCCTATTAGGTTTCAGAGTTAGTTGTTTACGAATCTGTCAAAATATACCCACCTCCCCATCCACCATCTGGTAGAACAATTCTGTCAGTCAGTCAGCTTTATATATTATAAAGGAATTTAATCATAGCTCTAGACTTCAGTCTTTTGTCCTCTCCTTTGTAACATTTCGTTCGGGGAAATCTTGAAATAAATAAAACAATACTTAGAAAAAATAATATTTTAATTTTATATAAATAAGAATGACAATATCAAAACGAGTATTACAAAAAAAGTTACTAAGAATCTTTGAAACTGCAATTTTCATATTTTAATTCATATAATTAAAATTTATGTACTTAATTATAGTAGTACATACATAGACCGGCTTAATGCTACAAGGTATTCTCTACCAGTCAACCTTTAGCTCAAATAGGACAGCATTGTGTTAGGGGGTACATAAAATAAAATATAAAAAATAACTACATAAAGGGTGTAAAAACCTCTTAACGAAGCCGAAAGGCACTTGTTCTCCCCGTCATTGCGATCATTTTTTTGTTTTACACAATACCTGGGTACCTTCTAGTTACGGAGATATTGGCGGTCAAAGTTCCAACTTTTTGACTAGTTTTTAATACTTATAAGATTTTTACTTTTATTTAACACGTCCACGACCCCCGTACTATTCCATCCATCCATCAGCACAATGTTTTGAGCGCGTTACATTCAGTGCTACAACAAAACATGATTTTTCACCCCAATAAAAAAAGTCGTTTCCCAGCAATCATTTTTGCGTAAAGTTACTTAGTTTGATGAACAGAAAGCTTGGTTGACTGGCGGCTTCGTGATGAGGTTGTTTACACCCTGTAGGTACTTGTTTTCTAAAATTAATAAACTAATAGAGATATTAATGCGTCTTTTTCAGAAAAAAGATCGATCTATCCGCCTTTTGGTGGTGAATTGTATTTTAAGATAATCTTCGATGGAGTTATACTTCCTTGGTTTGCGATTCTAGAAGTATTACGGTTGCCTGAAAAAAAAAATGATTTTCATTAGCAGCCAGATCTGTATTTTTGCCCATCAAAAGACGCGCAGTTACATAGTAGTTCGTTTATGTTCCAATTTCAGATACAAATAACTAAAGACACACAAACACCCAAACATTTGTTTGTTATCCACAAGTGACAATACCTACTCAAATAACTGTATATTCCATAGGGCGTATGCACGTGGAACGCTGGTTGTCAGCGCTGTCGGGTCGGCGCCGATAATAGTTAGAGAGCCCACGACACTAAACCTAGTTCGATAACCCCCGAATACTGAAACGTCACTCAAAATTTAAGTAGCACTTATATTTAACAGATACTCAAAAGTGACGTTTGGCCATACGAAATTTAAAGTTTAGGAGCTGCTCAAATGTTAAGCAGCCCTTAAATTTTGAGTGACGTTTCAGTATTCGGGTGTCAGACTCCTAAATGGTATTAAATATATAATTAGTCACGTTATTAATGGGGGAAAACGAAACGGTGATGCTAAAAAAAACGAGTTTTAGATCATACTAAAAATCGTTTTTTTTTTTGCATTGCAGCATTCGTATTTCGTGTTCCCTCATTAATAACGTGACTTAGTAGTCACGTTATTAATCATAAGTACGATTTTAAAATGTAAATGAATGTAGGTGACTAGAATAATACAAACATGTGGGTGTAGGGCGAACCCCTCTGCAAATACACTGGCCTGCAAAAAAAAGTATCTCACTTTCAAAAATGCAATAACTTTTTAAGTACACAAGATATACTTTCGAAACAAAAAGGACTCGAAAAATAGTTTAATTTTGTCTCTAGTTTCAAAGAAAACTGATAATAACTAAAGAAAGCTGTTAATAGTTGCTTTATAACGTTTTTTTTTATTTTAAATCTCTAACTTCTACAGTTTAGGAAAAATTGAAACTTTAAAAGTGTAGTAAGTACCTACTTATTTTTGCAGGTCAGTGTAGGTTTATCTCCGAATACTGAAACGTCGCTCACAATTTAAGGGCTGCTTAACATTTGAGCAGCTCCCAAACTTTAAATTTCGTATGGCCAAACGTCACTTTTGAGTATCTGTTAAATATAAGTACTACTTAAATTTTGAGTGACGTTTCAGTATTCGTTCCATATGTGTCGTGGGCTCTCTAACTATAAGCGCCGACAATTTCTGACAGCCAGCGTTCTATGTGTATACGCACTTAGGGTAACCTAAGCGGCCAGTCCTTCAATCACAGCTTCTTCTATTGTTTATTATAATGGGTGTAAAAACACCCTTATCGAATTCGACAGGCATTTGTTCTCCCCATCATTGCGATCAGTTTTTTGTTCTAGACCATACCTGGGAACCTTCTTTACGGAGATATTGGGGGTCAAAGTTACAACTTTTTCACGCTTCTTTTTTATTTACAAGTTGTTATAATTTTACTTGAAATACTTCCACGACCCCTGTACTATTTAATGGATCCATCAACACAATGTTTTGAGTGCGTTACATTGAGTCCTACCGTAAAACGTGAATTACCAACCCAAAAAAAGAAGTCGTTTCATGTTAATAGTTTGATTCCAATCGTGTAACTCATCAAACTGATTTATCGGCCGATACCAAAAAGATGTAATATGCGCACTTAGCGTACATAGACTAAACTATCGGCTGGTAGAAAGTCTACAGTCTGTCTGTCAGTCAAAAACAACCTTATCGAAAGGGCAATAAAGATCACTTGATTATGACCTCAGACCAAATAAAAAACCAAGACAGCGCTGCGAACAATAAAGTGAGGCCAGCGCAAAACTACGCCTCGCTCTGTGCATACACGCTCACAAACACACATTTACATGAAACTGCAATTAAACTATACCTCAATAAATGCACATATGTTTACGAAACCGGCCTCACATCTCTGTTCGCAGAGTTCCGTCTTAATTTTTTTATTTAGTCTGAGATTATGACAGTGAAGCACTGACTTTCCTTCACCGTTACTGCCAGAGCGATCTTAACACGATCAAAGGTAAAAAAAAACTGACGATAGATTTCTGTGGTAAATAATCAAAACCAAAGTAACACTCACCTAACAGCTTCAAATCATTCGACCGCTTGATTCCCGAAGCGTAAACTGCTAACGCATAGACCAGAACCAATAACAACAAAATCTTCATGATTTCAAGTTTAACGTGTGTTCTACAATAAGCCTTCTTTAGTAATGTCTTTAAGGCTATTGTTTTCCTTGCTTATAACTTACTGATCCGTTATATAATAAAGGTAAATCCCAGGGACGTCAGGCCTTACTCATTTTCTGAGTAACAAAATGTGTAGGATTGAGTAATGTTAATATGTACTGTAAACGTATGCATATCACGTTGGCTGCTTGAAATAAATGTTAAAATAATTCCATAAAAAAAACTCCAGACCAACTCATTCTTTAAAGCGTCTGGCAGAAATTTCCGCCAACGGGAAGTGTTTGCAATGTTGATAATTAATCTCTAACAATATTCTATACATAACACACAGTAATATTTTAACGTAACTTTAAGACTTGATACCTAACAAGATGTTTTTTAAAACCCGACTACTAAATATCACGCTCTTGTTAAATTCGGAGTTTAATCGACTCCTCGTATTGTTGAAGTCGGTTAAAACTTAGCCTATGTTACCCGGGTCATTATAACGAATAGATTGACACCTTATTCACCAAAGTCGGATTAATAGTTTAAGCGCTACGGAGGAACGTACGTAATAGGCGAGACGACAAAAAAATCTAATTAGTCCGTCACTTAGATTATCAAAAAATATTTGGCCCGTGTTTTTTCTTTTGTTACGTAAACCAAAATTGACGAAGATACGACGCTTTTAAAATTCTCAATACGTCACGCCATGGTATAATTTTTAGCTAGTTCTGACATCACGAGCCGCCACTCCCGAGTTTTGATGCGTTTTATCTTTGTCAATATTCATTGATTTACAAAAACAAAAAATACGTGTCCATTAATTTCCAATACTCAAACTGACGGACTAAATAGATTAGCAATTTTTTGATACTGTCGTCATGCCTATTACAAACATACATACATAGACTGCTAAAATCATAACCCTTCCCAAGCTAGATATACATACTTTTATACTACATACCAACACTACTCAATCACCACACATTTTGTTACGGTGGAAGCTCCAACGTAGCCCGCGAAATTTAATTTTTCTTACGTTTTTTGCAATTTGCAGGTCAGTGTCAGGTTGTATGTTGATTAAAATATGATTCGCGGCTGTAACACGTATGTAGTTACAGAATTATAATCATTAAAATCATCAAACATTCATATTCAGTTCATCTAACTGTCAAGAATGACTATTTCATGAAAAAGTCATTCTTGACAGTTCATCAGCATCCACCTTTATCATAAAATAAGTAAGGTCTGGCAGTCCTGGGATTTTGAATCATAAGTACGATTTTAAAATGTAAATGAATGTAGGTGACTAGAATAATACAAACATGTGGGTGTAGGGCGAACCCCTCTGCAAATACACTGGCCTGCAAAAATAAGTATCTCACTTTCAAAAATGCAATAACTTTTTAAGTACACAAGATATACTTTCGAAACAAAAAGGACTCGAAAAATAGTTTAATTTTGTCTCTAGTTTCAAAGAAAACTGATAATAACTAAAGAAAGCTGTTAATAGTTGCTTTATAACGTTTTTTTTATTTTAAATCTCTAACTTCTACAGTTTAGGAAAAATTAAAACTTAAGTGTAGTAAGTACCTACTTATTTTTGCAGGTCAGTGTAGGTTTATCTCCGAATACTGAAACGTCGCTCACAATTTAAGGGCTGCTTAACATTTGAGCAGCTCCCAAACTTTAAATTTCGTATGGCCAAACGTCACTTTTGAGTATCTGTTAAATATAAGTACTACTTAAATTTTGAGTGACGTTTCAGTATTCGTTCCATATGTGTCGTGGGCTCTCTAACTATAAGCGCCGACAATTTCTGACAGCCAGCGTTCTATGTGTATACGCACTTAGGGTAACCTAAGCGGCCAGTCCTTCAATCACAGCTTCTTCTATTGTTTATTATAATGGGTGTCTAAACACCCTTATCGAATTCGACAGGCATTTGTTCTCCCCATCATCATTGCGATCTGTTTTTTGTTCTAGACCATACCTGGGAACCTTCTTTACGGAGATATTGGGGGTCAAAGTTACAACTTTTTCACGCTTTTTTTTTTATTTACAAGTTGTTATAATTTTACTTGAAATACTTCCACGACCCCTGTACTATTTAATGGATCCATCAGCACAATGTTTTGAGTGCGTTACATTGAGTCCTACCGTAAAACGTGAATTACCAACCCAAAAAAAGAAGTCGTTTCATGTTAATAGTTTGATTCCAATCGTGTAACTCATCAAACTGATTTATCGGCCGATACCAAAAAGATGTAATATGCGCACTTAGCGTACATAGACTAAACTATCGGCTGGTAGAAAGTCTACAGTCTGTCTGTCAGTCAAAAACAACCTTATCGAAAGGGCAATAAAGATCACTTGATTATGACCTCAGACCAAATAAAAAACCAAGACAGCGCTGCGAACAATAAAGTGAGGCCAGCGCAAAACTACGCCTCGCTCTGTGCATACACGCTCACAAACACACATTTACATGAAACTGCAATTAAACTATGCCTCAATAAATGCACATATGTTTACGAAACCGGCCTCACATCTCTGTTCGCAGAGTTCCGTCTTAATTTTTTTATTTAGTCTGAGATTATGACAGTGAAGCACTGACTTTCCTTCACCGTTACTGCCAGAGCGATCTTAACACGATCAAAGGTAAAAAAAACTGACGATAGATTTCTGTGGTAAATAATCAAAACCAAAGTAACACTCACCTAACAGCTTCAAATCATTCGACCGCTTGATTCCCGAAGCGTAAACTGCTAACGCATAGACCAGAACCAATAACAACAAAATCTTCATGATTTCAAGTTTAACGTGTGTTCTACAATAAGCCTTCTTTAGTAATGTCTTTAAGGCTATTGTTTTCCTTGCTTATAACTTACTGATCCGTTATATAATAAAGGTAAATCCCAGGGACGTCAGGCCTTACTCATTTTCTGAGTAACAAAATGTGTAGGATTGAGTAATGTTAATATGTACTGTAAACGTATGCATATCACGTTGGCTGCTTGAAATAAATGTTAAAATAATTCCATAAAAAAAACTCCAGACCAACTCATTCTTTAAAGCGTCTGGCAGAAATTTCCGCCAACGGGAAGTGTTTGCAATGTTGATAATTAATCTCTAACAATATTCTATACATAACACACAGTAATATTTTAACGTAACTTTAAGACTTGATACCTAACAAGATGTTTTTTAAAACCCGACTACTAAATATCACGCTCTTGTTAAATTCGGAGTTTAATCGACTCCTCGTATTGTTGAAGTCGGTTAAAACTTAGCCTATGTTACCCGGGTCATTATAACGAATAGATTGACACCTTATTCACCAAAGTCGGATTAATAGTTTAAGCGCTACGGAGGAACGTACGTAATAGGCGAGACGACAAAAAAAATCTAATTAGTCCGTCACTTAGATTGTCAAAAAATATTTGGCCCGTGTTTTTTCTTTTGTAACGTAAACCAAAATTGACGAAGATACGACGCTTTTAAAATTCTCAATACGTCACGCCATGGTATAATTTTTAGCTAGTTCTGACATCACGAGCCGCCACTCCCGAGTTTTGATGCGTTTTATCTTTGTCAATATTCATTGATTTACAAAAACAAAAAATACTGTCCATTAATTTCCAATACTCTAACTGACGGACTAAATAGATTAGCAATTTTTTGATACTGTCGTCATGCCTATTACAAACATACATACATAGACTGCTAAAATCATAACCCTTCCCAAGCTAGATATACATACTTTTATACTACATACCAACACTACTCAATCACCACACATTTTGTTACGGTGGAAGCTCCAGGGTAGCCCGCGAAATTTAATTTTTCTTACGTTTTTTGCAATTTGCAGGTCAGTGTCAGGTTGTATGTTGATTAAAATATGATTCGCGGCTGTAAGACGTATGTAGTTACAGAATTATAATCATTAAAATTATCAAACATTCATATTCAGTTCATCTAACTGTCAAGAATGACTATTTCATGAAAAAGTCATTCTTGACAGTTCATCAGCATCCACCTTAATCACAAAATAAGTAAGGTCTGGCAGCCCTGGGATTTTGAATCATAAGTACGATTTTAAAATGTAAATGAATGTAGGTGACTAGAATAATACAAACATGTGGGTGTAGGGCGAACCCCTCTGCAAATACACTGGCCTGCAAAAATAAGTATCACACTTTTAAAATTGCAATAACTTTTTAAGTATACAAGATATTTTTTATTTATTTATTTGCATCAGACACAACGATCCATAACTTAGTTAATAAAAACAAATAATCAGAGATATACTTTCATATATTTTTCTTTATAATATAGATATACTTTCGAAACAAAAAGGACTCGAAAAATAGTTTAATTTTGTCTATAGTTTCAAAGAAAGCTGATAAAAATTGCTTTATAACGTTTTTTTTTATTTTAAGTCTCTAACTTCTATAGTAAAGAAAAAATTGAAATTTTAAAAGTGTAGTACTTATTTTTGCATGTCAGTTTATGTTGATAAGTACAGTCACAAGCAACGAACTATTAAAAGAGTTTTTTTCCTGTTTTGTTTGCAACTATGTTCTTACTAACATAATGTTTTTTTACAAAGCACTTCACGGCGTTGCTAATTCTATAGGTATGTTTGCAGTGTTCATAAATAACCAGACATTTGTTTATAATGATTTAATTTTAATGAGTTTTTTCGGTCATCCGGCAATGGAGATTACATTTCCCGACAGACTGAGTAAAATTCTGTTTCACAGACGCAGAGCTTAGTTTGGTGCTGGCTTCACTTTAGTGTTTGCAGCGCTATTTCTTGGTTTTTATTTGGTCTGAGCCTCGCAACGGAAAGAAGTTTATAACAAATTCAAAATTGTCCTTAATAACAAATTCTTCTAGCAAAAACACTTCACAGAAAACTCTGCTTCTATCCATTATTTCTTGGTTTAGTATATAATTTTATTATCGTCGATCCCGGTAGCCAAAATGGCGGATGAAGTAATGGTCCTAGAAAAAAAAGATTTATTTATTATGGTCCATTGTGAACTTTTTATTTTTAGGATTTAATAAAACACATGGAAGTAAATGACAGTTAAAAGAAAATAAACTTACCATTATCCATCGGTGTTGTTGTATTCGACAGTACTTTAGGCGGTTCCTTTTGCGGCTGCGTTTGCGCATTGACGAACAGTATGACGAATAAAAACAACACAAGTAATAATATCTTCATGTTTTTAAACTGCATGCGTGTTCTCAACAAGAAATATCTCTCAGCAATGTCTTGAACACTGCATTTATCTTCATTATAAATGGCGGTTCATTTTTACAATACAGGCTGATTGAAAAAAAATGGGAGTATTAAAAACCGGCCAAGTGCGAGTCGGACTCGCGTATGAAGAGTTCCGTACCATCGTAGTAGAGGAGCCCCGTTTAATTTTTATTTTTTGTTTTGTTTTGTTATAGCGGCAACAGAAATACATCATCTGTGAAAATTTCAACTGTCTAGCTATCACGGTTCATGAGATACAGCCTGGTGGACAGACAGACGGACGGACAGTGGAGTCTTAGTAATAGGGTCCCGTTTTTACCCTTTGGGTACAGAGCCCTAAAAATGGAAAAATCAAAAAAAAACAATTTTGCCAAAAAAAAAAAACGACTTTAAAAGCACAAAAAGGTGAAAAATTACTTTAGTTTGAGTATTTTTTTGCCCCTATAAGGATCTACTGATGGAAAGGATCCTACGGTTCGCCATAAAGTGGACGAAAAAAGTAGTCAAACACGTCAATAACGCAAAATTTGTCGGAGAGTTTTCGTCTGTCGCAGATGTGCTTGTAAACACAAAAAGTCTGTCGTCTGCGTTGCCCCTCATGGTAAGGAAACAGTAGGCTTAGCCAAGTTGACAATCTACAATCGTTAACGCTAATAGAAAACTAACCAAATGTATGGGAATGACATCTATCAACGTTAAGTCACGTGGTCGAAACAAACGAATAGAAACTTTTAAGTTCAGTCAAAACTGTAAGTTGGCTACGATTTATATGGGATGTAGCGATCACGATTGTAGAAACGAATACATTTCATTCTATCATCTTTCCTCTTTCCATCATTCAGGAGAGAATGGAAAATAATAAAAACGTGTTGCGCCGACCCCAAGTAATACGGAATTACGGAACAAGGTCAGCAGGGCTATTACGTATCTTTCTGATATCCAGTGACTATCAAGCTTCGGTTGTACACCGAACTTTGATGACAACCGTCAATGTCATAATATTGGTATTACGTATCACACTGAGTGGATATCACTTTACGGTGACTAACAGGGTCATACATAATACGAAACTAACCTTTTGACCGTTAGACACTGAGCCCAGTTACTATCATTTCGAGCTGTCAACGGAGATACGTAATAGCCCTACAGAACTCAGAAAGATGTTGGCTGTCTTTAGACTCGCACGTGTAAATTAACTTTGGTCAATTAGTCACGAAGTAAATATAAGGTGTAAATGGTTTCCTGCCGGGGCTGCGGTACTGTTCGAAAGAGATACCGTGGCCCCGAAACACAAAGGGCGATGATGGAACATGGATGGGTTTTAGTCGGTAAAAGTCTGACACTCCCTCCTGCTCCGCCCAGATCGGGAGGAGTCATTTGATGATTTCCCATCCGAAAAAAAAAAGGTGTAAACGGTTTTTTCACGAAGCCGTCAACCAAGCATTTTGAACATCTAACTAAAAGCAACCCTACGCAAAAAACATAGCTGGGAAACTATTTTTTTTTAATGAAAAATCACGGTGTTCGGTAGGACTCAATGTAACGCACTCAAAACATTGTGCTGATGGGTGCATTGAATAGTACTGAGGTCATGAAGGTATTTAAAGTTAGTTATAAAATTAAAAACAGTTGGAACGTTGACCGCCTCTCCGTAACTAGAAGGTTCCCAGGTAGGTATGGTCCAGAAGGAAAAAATGTTGACAATAACGCCTTTCGGCTTCGTTAAAGAGTCTTTTACACCTTTTATACAGCTTGAGAAAAAGCCGTATTTCCAGACAGCCTGTATTTATACAGTGTACAATTATTCTTGTAGGTAGGATAGTTTTTTTATTTGTAAGTATCAATGTTGGTTTCCAACCAATAATTATGTTAATTAGAGGGAGGGGGGAAGACAATGTTTTCGACTTGAGGAGCAAATATCTCATCAACCATTGACTTAAGGCGCCTCCCCGAGCAAACGACCTTGAGCGAGCAGTTTTTTGGAGCCTACTCCTCCTTATCCAAAAGAAAAACGAAGTAATAAAAAATACATTAGTTTTCTACATATTCTTGACTGCAAAATTGTCGTTTTTTTTCACAATGAAACCACAGAAATGAGAAATAATAATTTATAACATGCTACTCCTCGTAAAGTAACCATTATTTTGATTGGCTACTTATACTAATGGATAGGCAATTTAATAATGAACATAATGGTCGTTTTTTTTTTCCAAAAGACGAATATTTTATAAATAATAAAAACCATTCATTTCGCAGTTTTCGGCCCGCAGTGACTGACGTAACAATCACTTTGTAGTGCTAACTGATTAGAACTTTATTCTAACAGTATTTCAAACGAAGTTTGAACCACCACAAATAGAGTTGCTAATTTTGGGAGGCGCCTTAAGGAAAAAGGATGCGATCAAATGAGTTTAAAGAAAGATAAGTATCTCTCAATAAAAGTCAGATTCATTCATACAAAATCTCTTTATTTGTTTTTACTTACTCCAATTTTAACATATTAGTTTAGGTGATTATTGTAACAACTATCTTTATTTAAAAAAATATTAAAGCGCAAGCCACACTGCCAGCTAGCGAGCGAGCAAGCGAGGCGGGAGAGGCATCGTTTCACCTCTTTTCATAGTTTGGCTCACACCGCGAACTACCGGAAGAGCCGAATGAAGTATGAAAAGAGGCTCGTTCGCCTCTCTCGCTCGCTCGCTAGCTGGCGGTGTGGCCTGCGCCTTAGAAAGAACTAGCAGTTTCATGCGGTTTTGCCAGCCGTTTCCGACTTTTTTTCTTTTTTACTCCGGCTCCTAAAAGTCTAAGTGATACCTATGTTAAATAGTCCATAGCTTCCTCAAGAATTTAGCTATGAAATTTTAAAATTCGACTGGTAGTTTCTGAGATCAGCGCGTTTATACAAACAAACAAACTCGTCGGCTTTATTATATTAGTGTAGATACAGATGAATAATTTAAAATGCCTTGAAGCATCATTTAGAATGCACATCTGGCAAATCTTCAAAACTTATTATTATATTTCTCAATTATCGTCCCCTCAGGTAGAAACCCTACATCAGGCAATGGTTCTGAAACAAAAAAAGTGTTGAAGAGATACGATGCCACAGACACACATACAGAAACACATGTTAAACTTATTACACCACTCTTTTTGCGTCGGGTGTCTTGGCTTTTTTTTTGTTTGATACCATTACATTGATTGGTTTTAAAAAGTCATTTCGTAGTGGTCGCATTCATGACATAACATCACGCCAGAATCCCCGATGGGTTAGATAGAGGTGTACCTAATAGTACAACCACATTTCGCCAGTTATGTTTAAGGGGACTACAGGAGCTAAACGCGAGTTTTATAATGCAAAAAAGCATATGATTCACTGCAATAAACAAAACCAGAAAAATATATGATATTCTTCAGGATATATGCTAGTAAGATAGTGTTTTGAAAACATAATACTACTAATTTTACTCGATAGATCATGATCTGTCAAATGACCAATTTGGTCGAGACGCCATTGTTTAACTATTGTGTCTACTTCGTGGACAGATCATGGGATGAAAAAAAAATCACGAACTTAGCTCTAAAAATTTCTTTTAACGAGTAAAAACCATACTAAAATACATGCGATCATTCTGATTTTTTGGCAAATAATTCCACAAGCAACGTATTAGCATGATAGTGTTTTATTTTTTAGTCCAATCAATAGATTTTTTCAGCAGTCACATTTGCGGCTACTGGACTAAAGAGGCACTTACATTTGTTATGAAGTAGGTAAAATAATAGTTACCATTCTGCGGCACAATAATTGGCATCACCTGTGTAACAGGTTTCTCTTGTGGCTGCGTTTGCGCAGCGACGAGAACGAAGACGAAACACAACGTAAATAACTTCTTCATGACTTGTACTATACTCAGTGTATGAGACATTGGTGTCGATTCTGTTGTGCACTAACTAAACTTAATTTAGGCCATTGCCATCTTTTGCTAAGGGTTCTTTCAGACGAGCGGCACGTTGCCAACTGCAGATAAACTACAGCCGTCGCCACGCCGCTCGTCTGTAAGAACCCTAAAAGGCAGTGCGAGCTGTCCTTTGGACAGCTATAGCTATGAACTAAGTTAGAGATGTCAAACTAGTTTATGCCTTGCGCTTCACCGTGTTTTTAGTCGACATGTTTTTACGTGCACCCTTCATTTGTATGGAAATATTAGTTCCAATTAAATTTGACAGCTCTAAATTACGGCCGTCTCTTTCTCGTTTTATTAGAGAGAAAAAGATAGCAATAGCCTAAATTAAGTTTAGTTTGTGCACAACAGAATCGACACCATTGACTTACAAAATGTCAGCATTGGTTTATTTTTGTCGGTTAAGTAATGTAACCGTTAATATAATATTTCTGACAAAAAGTGTATTCTAGACTACAATCACGTGCGTCGAATTGTATACTTAAAAACGAAACTGATACAGTTCGTTATTCAACGACATCAAAAAAGTGCGCGAGGAATTTACGCGCTTGGTGTAAACTTACACTTACACTGTGTATTATATTTCGTTCGTTGTGGTGGTACCTACGTGTGATACACTAGGAGTCTCACTTAGCAATGCACTGGAGAATGTCCGCATCTTGTTTATAAATAGCTGACCAGTTTCCAATACAGCTTGAATGGGGAGTTACATCCGTTCCTTGGCATATACTTTATACTGGTCACACTGGATTTTTAAAAGATAAATATAGCCCCGCTAACTTAACTAAGAAAGGATTATTTGCAGGAATTTACCTACACCTTTTTTTTCGCCCTGGTTCAATGTATCTGCTAAATTAGCAACTCCATTTGTGGTGGTTCAAACTTCGTTTGAAATACTGTTAGAATAAAGTTCTAATCAGCACTACAGACTGCAGCTTGCACTACAAAGTGGTTGTTACGTCAGTCGCTGCGGGCCGAATAGTGCGTAATGAGTGGATTTTATTCAATTGTAGCCTAATAAATCATTAGATCAAAATGCCAATTGTACACTTTGTGAAGAAAAAAGTGACAAATATTTGTGTGAAAAAAAAAAAAAAAAACTTAAGCCGTTTAGGAGTAGTTACGAAATTTCAAAGAAAAAATGCTTCACTTTGAATATTTTTTTCATATAGTAATAATGAAGTTAGAATTATTTCAATTGTACCAATTAAAGTTTAGAGTCTAATAAGTAGCATATTTTTTTTGCACATTTATATTCACTTATCAAAGAGGAGTTAGATGGAGAAAACCTCTCGTTAGCAGATACCACCCCCTTAACGAAGCCGAAAGGCACTCCTTCGAAAAAAAATCGACACCGGCTTCTGAAGCTAAAGTTATTTTTGACTTTGTGTTTTTGAAGTCGGTTTTATTTTTTGCAAAAAAGTTTTCTCAGTAAAAGACAAATTATTATTCAAAACCTGTTTATTTGTCATTTATTACAACCTTTATTTTTGTTATTTTATTGAAACCGAGTACACAATTGTTACACCTGTATTTTAAGCAAATAAAGTATTCTTATTCATGAGACGGATTGCCAAAAATCAAATAACAATGTCACACTACCTAGCTGTATAACCCTTTAACATGAATTATGAAACTCTACAGTGTGCCTGAATTTCAGCCAACTTAACACGTTGAACACCAGACTGAAAAAAAGCGGTCCTTATAATAAATTTTGCGGGAAAATATAATGACCACCAAAAATAACTTGGTGACCACTAACATCGATCACTTAGAATATCAATTGATCACCAAATTTAGTAAATTGAGCACCAAATTTTAATAAGGTGGTTGATGACATACCAGTTTTGCCTTTATGGTTGGTATGGGTTAGGTTATTTTTTTATAAACCATTCAGAAGTAGGAGCCCCGCTACGCGGCGCTCCGTCGACCGGGTCTCCCTCGACTCGGATGCAAGAGCTCAACAGTTCAATTTCTGGTGGTCATTAACTATAAAAAATTTTTTTGGTTCTAGTTTCACGATAAAATGGGGATTAATTTTGGTGATCATTTACTAATTTTGGCAATCAAAGGTGATTTTTTTGCCGTTACATTTTACTTAATCTGGTGGTTCGTTAAACATAAGCCATAAATTATTATGATCTGCATTACTGGCCACGACCTGACAAGAAAACAGGTTATAATTACTTAGAATCAGTTCAATAGTGGCTACATGGTTATATTGGCGCGTGCCGTTAATCGGAACTAGCTGAATTCGGGGTCACGCACATTTGAATTTTACGCCATCGATACGCTAAGTTCGAGTGCGTAACACCGAAATCCGCCGTCGGACGAGAGTCTACGACGTCGGGGACCAGGCGGTGCGCTTCAAATGGTCCTGGGCAGGACATCTGGCTAGACGCGGGGCCGATGGAGCAAGGCTTTGACCGAGTGGTGGCCAAGGTTGGGCCATAGAAACCATGGCCGTCCTAAAGCTCGTTGTGTTGACGACATCGTCAAAGTAGCGGGAAACACCTGGATCAGGGACGCACGGAACCGGGAAGTGTGATAGAAGAAAGAGGAACCCTGTACCCAGCAGTGGGTGATTCCGGGCTGATATGATGATGATGATACGCTAAGAAGGAGCACCTTCTAACAATGTCATCCAGTCGCCAAATTAACCATGCTGCATTATAAGTGAGCTGTCAATTAGTCTGTTGGAATGCCGTCCTCTCGCTCATCTGGACTACCGATACCGCGATTCTTATGTTTTGTAACTATCGTTGACGCTGGCAGTAGCGAAGATATAACGAAGTCAGGAGGATACGTTTCTGAAAAAAAAAAAGGATACAATCACTGGGCGTTTTGGTATTTCTATTTCTAAAATATTTTAATGAAAATGTATATCATCATCTGCCTAGCCTTTTCCTAACTATGTTGGGGTCGGCTTCCAGTCTAACCGGATGCAGCTGAATACCAGTATTTTACATGAAGCGACTGCCTATCTGACCTCCACAACCCAGTTAGTACTGAGTAATACGATACCCCTTGGTAAGACTGGTTGTCAGACTTTTTGGGCCACTGACTTGGAGATAATTTTGGGAGAAGCTGCTGCTTTCACGTACCACAGACCTTCACTAACCTTTTCAAGTTTACAAAATTAGTTGTTGTGTTTATAATATCGATATCCATCAGGGTGTTATACGAGGTGAAAGGTACATCGACGTTCAAACGCTTGCCACCATATTCAGTAAATACATACACATAAAAAAAACCGGCCAAGTGCGTGTCGAGCCACGGGCAGTGTAGGGTTCCGTAGTAGCCCGTTATATTTTAGATTTTGTTTTTCAATGCAAGTCTTCACCCGTTATAAACAAGCAACTACTTCATCTTAGTCACTTTATAGAATTTATTCTACGGATTTTGTGTTTGGTACAAAATTATCCAACACCCTAGTTCAACGACTATTACTGCTAAACTAATAAAGTAATCTTAACCGCTATAGTTTTCCTTTAAAGTTCATGATGCAGCACTATCATCATGAATTTTTCCAGATTTTTGAAGCCAGCAGTTTAGCTTTTAGAGGGGGGGGACTACTGCTGCTACTGGAACAAAAATTTGCACTTTAAAGTTTAATATTTCGTAAATGGAGCATTAAATCGAAAAGTACTATTAGCAACCCCTAAGTCATTACAAAGGACGATTATTTTATTAAATGACGATTAAAAGACGATTATAAAATTAGATATTCAACGATACCCACAGGATAGGGTAGACGACGAAAAAAAAAATCATTCCCACTTCACATGTAAGGGAGCTTCCCTAAAAAAAAAATATTTTCCAAAATTTTATTTTAACACTTTGTCGGCGTTATTGATACACACCTCTACAAAATTACAGCTTTCTAGTACTTACGGTCTCTTAGCAAAACCTCGGACAGACAGAGAGACGGACATGGCGAAACTAAAACGGCCTTATTACAAAAAGCGGTTTAACTAAAAAACCTGGTTTAAAATTCTTTAAACCACGGTAGAAACAAAAATGGTATTACAAATCGTGGTTTTGGGATAAACCATAGACTAAATCATGGTCTAACGCTAAACCTCGGCGACCCCTAGTTTAACGATGGTCTAAGTCACTAAATCGGATCAGTCTGTTTCTCTTTTAGGTTATAAATCATCTTTTTCATTGTGTTATGTTGTTTTATCTCGAAAATGGACATTAACATGGTCGATTTCAAGTTCATATGGTAACTTACTTACTTTTTCCTCGGCACTCCAATTATCAGATCGTTTTTTTTTGTTGGACCATCACATTCAATTATTAAAATAGCTGAAGAAGGTAAACAAAGAGGCAATTGTTCTAATAAAGACTTAAATTCCAAAGCTAAATGAACTTTGTTCAACTTGCGATGATTTTGTACTTTTGTTTAATAAACATTCTCGCGCGTTATATGAAACCATAACGGTTTCATATAACGCGCGAGAATGTTACGTTTCAATACACGTACATGTACTTTTAGAAATTAATACGACATTAAGTAATGTGCTTAAACGTAAACAAAACTGCAATCGACGAAATAACTAAATAATGTTTATATCCATGCAAAATAACCAGGTCTCAATATTTTTAACGCTCCTAAACATCATCTAATCATTAGCGTATTATCAAAACGTTTTCTTTTCTGGGCATACGGAACGTTGCAATTGAATGATGTCATGGTGAACGAATGATATTTGTATTAATCTGTGGTTGATATTTAAACAATGGTTCAAATGACGGTACTAAGAAGTCCACGGTTTTTTTAAGTTTTGTAATACGAACAAATTTAGACCATGGTTTTGCAGATAAGCCTGGACTTCATAGTCCAGGTTTAAACCAAGGTTTATTCAGCTTTTTGTAATAAGACTGTATAAGGGTTCCTTGTCAGGACTACGGAACCCTAAAAAACCAGCTGTTCTATACTTTTTGACCGTGTAGGTTTGTTGGTATGACCTGGTTTCTTAATGACCATGTATACCTGCATAGCCCGTTTGAATGCTGTATAGACCGAATTGACCCCTTTATACGTCGAATTCGACTTTTTGTCTTCAAACTGCCGCGGCCGTTGTCTGAACGATTATTTCCTTCACCGACGGCAGTGGTATTGAAACGAATTACACAATAGTGCCTGTTTGGGCTCGAGCCAACGCTCTCATCATCGCCCACGGCCTGAATTCACCCACTGTTGAGTATAAAGGGTGTAAAACACCTCTTAACGAAGCCGATAGGCACTTGTTCTCCTCGTCATTGCGATCATTTTTTTGTTCTACACCATACCTGGGAACCTTCTAGTTACGGAGATATTGGGGGTCAAATATAATAACGTAAGATTCTTACTTTAAACACCTCCACGACCCCCGTACTATTCAATCCATCCAACAGCACAATGTTTTGAGTGCGTTACATTGAATTCTACCACTAAACATGATGTTTCACCCCAAAAAAAAAAAGTTGTTTCCCAGCAATAATTTTTGCGTAAAGTTACTTAGTTTGATGTACAGAATGCTTGGTTGACGGCTTCGTGATGAGGTGGTTTACACCCTGTATACCCCTCTTATTTGCCATTCACCACGTTCCTGGGACAGTCTCATCCAGATTTGATTCCCTGATGACAACAATGTCGTCTGCCAATCTCGTCGCCTTTGATCTACGACACGTAAATCGGGAACGATACCACTACTTTAGCCTATACGGTCCCACTGCTGGTCTAAGACCTCCCACAATTCCTTCCAAGATATCCTCTTGGGCCACCTCGAACCAGCCACCGCGTTACATAAATTAAAAATATAATATGTATTTACCATTATCCTTCGGTGGCACAATCGCTGGCACTAGTGTTAAAGGATCATTTTGTGGTTGCGTTTGCGCAGCGATGATCGCAACGACGGAACACAATATAAGTAGTGACTTCATGGCTTGAATTAAACTCGGTGTATGGGACATCCAAGGGCTTACTGTTAGCATATATTTTTTTGTCGGTTAGTGACTAAAAACGGCACTTCTGTTATCAGCACACTTTTTTCAATAACTAACAACAAATTATATTTGCGATGTCTAGAATCGTGTGATTAATTTTATTTGTGGTTTACGTGTTGATATCCATTAGTCGTCCTCTAATAACGTGAGATTATTAAGTATGCTAGAGAATAATTGTAGTTTCAATTCAATAATCGACGTAGTAACGTTGCGCTCGCGCGTTTTAAACACCGTTTAAACGTGTGGACCACTAGAAGTCTTACTTAGCAATGTTTTGAGACTCCTCGCGTCAAGGTTATAAATAGATACCGAGCCAGTTACGCCTGCAGGCTGGTGGGAACATCCACCTGTTCCATGGAATACATTATACTGGGTACACTTGATTTTTGAGCGGTAAATAAAACGGTTCTTTTTTACCCGACTACGGCGAAGCCGAAAGGAAGGGTTATGATTTTAGCAGTCTATGTATGTATGTATTTCTGTATGCTACATTTCAACCTACTTCAACAATAGGCGAGACGACAAAAAAAAATCTAATTAGTCCGTCAGTTAGATTATCAAAAAATATTTGACCCGTGTTTTTTCTTTTGTTACGTTAACCAAAATTGACAAAGATATGACGCTTTTAAAATTCTCAATACGTCACGCCTAGGTATAATTTTTAGCTAGTTTTGATGTCACGAGCCCCCACTCCCGAGTTTTGATACGTTTTATCTTTTGTCAATATTCATTGATTTACAAAAACATAAAATACGTGTACATTAATTTCCAATACTCTAACTGACGGACTAAATAGATTTGCATTTTTTTGATACTGTCGTCATGCCTATTGGAAGAGTAGATTTTACCTTGTAAACCCCGAATTTAATTAGAGCGTGATGTTTTTTGTGGTATTATACCCACAAATTCTTGTTGTACCCTATCACTATGTTGTAATATTTAACCTAAAGGTGGATAGAAAACGGCTTATTTTGGCTTTTAGTCCACGTATAAAAACTACGTGAACTAAAATAAAAGGTGTAAAATGATTTTTTTTGAGATTGGTTTGTGATTTTTTTTATGGAGTAAAATTAGTTGTATTATGTTTTCAAAACACTATCATACTAGCATATATCCTGAAGAATATCATATATTTTTCTGGTTTTGTTTATTGTTTATATGCTTTTTTGCATTATAAAACTCGCGTTTAGCTCCTGTAGTCCCCTTAAGTCAAGAATTCCTCCATGATAAATTATAATACAAACAGTTGGTTAAAATAAAAAAATGTTATCAATTATTTTTTATTGATTGAACATTTCACTCGTGGTGGCGACGTTCCTTAACTTTGTTGCTTCTCTGTTGTTTGTCCGTTATATGCAGCAACGATCACGCTTGAAGGCAGGAATCGATACGATATATCGGGATATTCTAAAAAAAGATCTCAAAATTTTAGGGTTCCGGGGTAACTAACGGGACCTTATTACTAAGCCGTCAATCTGTCTGTCAGCGGGCTGTATCTCATAATCCGTAAAAAGGGGCCTTACTACGATGGTACGGAACCCGTAATGAGTCGGACTCGCACTTGGCCGATTTTTATTCTTGTTTTCCTATTTTTCCAATGCAGGTCGTATGGTAAGGTAACATAAAGCTTAATGCCCAACTGCTGGACACTGGCTTCTCTCAAGATGCCCCACATCACCATGACTAAAAAAAATATGATTCTGTTTAGTCCGTCATGAATAAAAATTGACGAAGATAAAATGTGTCGAAGATCATGAGTCGGCTTGTGACGTCACATTTGAGTAAAAATTATACTCAAATGTGACGTTACACGAGTTTTCGACGCACTGTATCGTCTTTATTTTTTGTTTACGTGAAAAAATGAAAAATACGTATCCAATATTTTTTGGAAATCTATCTGACGGACTAATTGGTTTTTTTTGTCATCTACCCTAATGCAGGATGATGATGATGATTGTTTAAAAATATTACTATGTTCATAATTTACCCAATCCTGACGAAAGCAGCCAATCGTTCCATTGCCCAAAGACACCAAATATTTGGCAAACAAATAATACAAATATTAAAAAGTTCATTTTCAATGTCTGAAAGAATCACGTTTTTCGCAATTTATATGTATGCTGTCTGGCTTCTTTTATACTACTATAGTTACTAATAAATTTAAACATGCTCGATAGTTAGTTTCGGATTAGTAAGAAATTGTTTTTTTTTTTAAGATTAAAATTGAAAAATCAATTTCTTTGGTTATTAAGTAACGTAAGTTTTTAAGGTTAGTTTTTACATAACTGGAGGAATGTGGGGTTTCGAGTTCGTGGCTAAATAATAACAGCCGCTCGAGGTCGTTTTTCAAGTTAAGCCGCGCTTGCCATGGTTGGTTCGTGGATGGGTGACCACCCATTACATACCGACTTTCCTCCGTGTCGCGGAAAAAATGTTAAGCTGTTGGTCCTGGCGGTCATTTGTAGATCTTTGACAGTCGTTACAGGTAGTCAGGAGTCCGCGAAAGTCATAGTAAGGGGAGGGGGGGGGGGGAGTATCACCCATTACAAACTTGGCTGCGGAGGTCAGGTTGTTTCTCGTAAAATACTGATCTGATAGCTGCATCTGGTTAGACTGAAAACCGACACATAGTCTTTTCTTAAACTTTTACGATCAGAACACATTATAAAACATATGGAAACGGATTTTATCATCTCAGTATGCGGACACTGTTAGTTTAGTTTGCTGTCCTAGTGTGAACCTTAATTAACATTTATGAAGATCAAGTGAGGGTAGTTGAACAAACACATTCGCTTTGCTGTAGGTACCGCCGTACCTCCAATACTTCAGTCTTGCCGCGACCACGGCTGGTGCAATCCGGCCGAAACGTCGGCGTCGTCGGGCTTATATTGAAGGTAAAATTCGCGATCGCGATAAAGACCCGTTTCCATATGTTTTATAACCGACCCATACTTTTATTGTATTCCACATGCATCCTTAGGTGGTAAACTTATAATTAGATCACAATATGGGCCCTGTCGGGCACAGAAAAATAAGTGGTTTAGGAGATCAACGTCGCCGTCGTTGCGCCTCGCGGACGGCGCGTAGTACGCTCGCTGAAGGCTAGGCGTAGCCTAAATTCCAGGCAACGCCGGGCAAAAGCTGTGCTGGTGTAATGTGCCGCGATCTTTACAGGGAGAACAAGTGCCTTTCGGCTTCGTTAAGAATCTTTTTACACCCATTATAGCAGGACTATAGAGTTATTCAACAACATAACATTACGCCTTGCAATACCCCAGGGGTTAGGCAGAGGTGTTGTATTGAGAAAGTCCTGATTGAAAAACCCAATAGCTCTTTGCCTGACCCGAGATTTAAGGTTAATTTTTATTGAAACCGCATTCGTAGCCGTTGAGGACGCGTTCATTTTTTATAGACATGTTACGGCTTGTTCCACCGTGAACATGCCATAGCGACACACATTTGTTCCACGCGCTGGCAACACCGTCAGCGGTAAGAAAGCCGAAGTGCGGGTACAACAGCTAGGTGCAGCCGGCCACGTGCGGTTAAACTTAGATGTATCCTACTTATCTTCGGTTAGAACTAGGTTTAGCCTTTATCATAGCGGCTAGAACTAGGTGCAGCCGCACACCGGTGGTTAAACTTAGGTGTATTCTATTTATCATCGGCTAGAACTAGGTTTTCAGTTCAGTTAAGCATTTTGGTTTTGTTTTGAGATTCTTATCTTGCGTTTCCCGATTTATTCGATTAGGTAAGGTACATTGAAAAAATTGAAAACAGGGATGTTGCAGTGACATTTATAATAATATAATAAATGTAATAAATAAAACTCATAAACATGGTCTTCTTCTTTTAGTGCACTTTAATAAAAGCTTGAATAAAAAAAAACATTTATTACGTCTTAGCATGTCTTCTTTGTAATAACCCTGCACATGTTTTTCTGTGGCGCAGAATCCGCGGTTAAAACTGAAAAAAAAAATCTAAATCATTATGTGATTACAACTACAGCTACTACACTGTTAAGGACATGGCACACTATACCGGCACCGCTCCAACTCAGCAATTAACTAGTCATTCAAGAGCACTAAATCCTGTTTCGTAAAATATATTTTATAATGTCAATATGAAAAAGCCAACGGCGGGGCAGTTAGCGCGCCTGCCGCTACCATACAACTCGACCTCGTAGCACGTGCGTTGCTAGCCAGCGGACTGCGTGCTTACAGCGCGCCGACAGCAAGGCACTGCGCGCCGATCACAAATGCCATATAGATGTTGTGTTCGCGGTGCTTGGACCACGCGGACTGCGAGCTTACACCTGGCGGACGACGCGTAGTTAGCGCGCTAGCCGTAACCTAAATTCGAGGCGACGCCGCCGCGCCGTGCTGCAGCTGTGCAGTAGCGGTGCCGGTGTAATGTGCCATGACCTTAAGGCTGCGTTTCCACCGGAGATGAGCGTGGATGCGTAGCGAGAGTTTTGTGTGAAACTAACCAATCGCATAGCTAGAATACCTCAAGCTGTGAAAAAGTAGCCATATTATTGGTTATTTTTAGACATATCCCTCGCTACGCATCTTCACTCATTTCTAGTGGAAATGCAGCATCTATAAACATTACTTAGCTAGCACTTTTATCATATTCATCATCATTGTCCTAGCCCAGTATCCTATTTTTTTCAGCGCAGCATGTCTTCTTCTTCCATACTTCTCTATTACTCGTCATCTCATCAGATACCTCCGTTCTTGCCATAGCATCCTTCACACAGTCCATCCATCGTTACTTTGGTCTTCCTCTACTACAAGTGATTTAATCTTCTGAGTAATTAGTAACTGCTTTCCGTGACATCGCTTTGGGCCCTATCAGAATACCAGCGCTGTGACTTTTTTTTTTAAATGTCACAGCACCTTGCTGAGATAGGAGCCTTTTGACCTTGCACAGGACCAATCAAATTTGATTGTTTTTTTTTTTTATTTTTCTCATGTTTACTTTTTAAAATAATTTTGTCATAATTCTATCTTTTTGTTCTATTATGTCCTGTGTGAGTTTAATAAATACTTTTTCTTTCTCTTTCTTTCTTTCACAGACTTTCAATTATTATCTTCATATTGTATGCCCGCCTTTTGGTCTAGTGGCAAGCGCAACTATTTGTGTACCAAATTTTATCCAAATCCGTTCATCCGTTTTTGCGTGAAAGAGGTAACAAACATACATCTATCCTCACAAACAGAATAAGATAAAAAGGATAAGATAGAAGACATAAGTAGTAATATGCTGTTGTTTTTTTTATTTTGCTTTAAAACACCTACCTTTTGCAGCCGTTGCAGGGCTTATAGTTGCAGCATATGTAACTAAAAACAAATAACTGTGTTAATTAATATCGCTGAAAGCCGAAAATAAAACTAAAAGTACAAGGATTTTTTGCCCTATCGGCATCGTCAAAATCCGCGCCGAGCACTATGCCGCCGCCATTTTGTTTTTACACGACTGCCAGGGAAGTGTTATGTTTTTCGGGCGTATCTTGCATGTTGCTTTATAAATTCTAATAAGGCGTTTATTTTAACAAGAACTCGAAACGACTCGGCTTTCATTTCACCTCCAAATGACGTCACACGTTGGGCTGATTGAGACTGCAAAATTTTATCTGACAAGTGTCAAGCTTGAAGTTTCTATTATAAAGCAATAACGTCAAATTTAGGTGTTTTATTCGTGGCAATGACATCGCCCTCTTCAGCCTCATCTCTAACAAACGAGCAAAACTTTGGAAAATTAAAAACCTGCCAAGTGCGAGTTGGAGCCGCGCATGAAGGGTTCCGTAACGTTGCGACCAACAATCCTGAGGTCGTCACTCCATCTAGGTTCCGTTTGCTGATGAGCGGTTTCCAGTCAAGAATAAATTAATTATTATACTATTAAATTGAATAACTCTGATTTTGAATTGAATTACTTACTAGTGAGGAGCTTGTGGCTAAATAATAACAGCCGATCGGGTCGATCTTTAGGTTAAGCTGTGCTTGCCTAGGTTGGTCTGTGGATGGGTGACCACCCTTACATACCGAGTTTCCTCCGTGCCTCGGAAAGCACGTTAAGCTGTTGGTCCCGGCTGTCATTTGTAGATCTTTGACAGTCGTTACAGGTAGTAGTGGCCCAAAAAGTCTGACAACCAGTCTTACCAAGGGGTATCGTATTACTCAGTACCGTGTTGTGGAAGTCAGATAGGCAGTCGCTCCATGTAAAATACTGGTATTCAGCTGCATCCAGTTAGACTGGAAACCGACCCCAACATAGTTGGGAAAAGTCTAGGCAGATCTTCTTAGCGTGTCGATGGCTGATGCAGTCATAAGATCGTCAAGTGTGCAGGTGTCAGGGCTAGGCAGATGCGATAAATTGAAAAACTTACATTGGGTTGGGATCCATGTTACGTGAGGCGGGTTGCAGACAGTTGCAGTGCAGTAGTAGCAGGCACATTGTTGTGTGAACACCTGGCCCGTTGCCGCAGAAGTTAGAGCGAAAATCAAAATTGTAATATGGAATTTCATTTTTCGTTACTTTATGTTCATTTAACAGTGAAACTCAAAGCATGTATTTCAAATAGACCAGTTTACAGGCACTTTTGAACTTCAAATTCAGTCCAGCCACAAGGCAAAATAACTGTGAAAGACTATAGTTGCAGTGGTATTTGTACTAATTATAGTTGATCATGCGATAACTTATTATACGCAGCGTTATACAGGATGGAATTTTTCAACTCTAAATAATGGAGACAAATTTTACTCAAAAGAAACATTCTTTTATTTTTAAAAAGAAATAAATCTACATTCACAGCTTTTCGAAAACTCGTTGCCACACTCGGGAATCTGAAAAAAATTGGTTCAATCATATGGATTAAATCTCTCTAACAAACATGATAAATTAAATGAAAGGAAAACTATGAAATCTAAAGTTGTAAATTCAATGGGATAAATTGATACAATAGGCATGACGACAGTATCAAAAAAATACAAATCTATTTAGTCCGTCAGTTAGCGTATTGGAAATTAATGGACACCTATTTTTTGTTTGTGTAAATCAATGAATATGGACAAAAGATAAAACGCATGAAAACTCGGGAGTGGGGGCTCGTGACGTCAGAACTAGCTAAAAATTATACCTAGGCGTGACGTATTGAGAATTTTAAAAGCGTCGTATCTTCGTCAATTTTGGTTTTCGTAACGAAAGAAAAAACACGGGTCAAATATTTTTTGATAATCTAACTGACGGACTAATTAGATTTTTTTTGTCGTCTCGCCTAATGAAGAAAGACAATTGCAATGTGCACGTGTTTGTTTGTGCAAATTGCAATCTTCCTATCTAAATAGTTCTTCATCATTTTAATAAATAAATGACGTCAAAGATAATTGTTATTTTGATACTAATATAAGTAATCAGATGGACCTTTGAGCAAAAGTGATTTATCTTATGATTATCCCATTGAATTTGTAAGTTTATATTTCATGGTTTTCCCTTCATTGAATTTATCATGTTTGTTAGAAAGATTTGATTCTTTCTTTTTCTTTCTTTCTTCTTGCTTCTATTGATTTGAGCGTTACTTAGTTTGATGTATATAGAATGCTTGGTTGACGGCTTCGTGAAGAGTGTTTATAGCCTGTAAGTTTCGATGTGTGTTTGATTTTATGCGTTCAAGGCAATTTGTTTTTTTTTGTATTGAAATCCTCATCGATGTTAGGTTCTCTCCATTCTCCGCTCTCTTATCTTTGTTTGCACACCCATCCTGTATTTATGACATTGTGTGATGTAAGTATATGTATAGGATTGTGCTGACCCCTGGTCGGGCTATCGGTAACATGTTATTGGATTACTACATATTAAACAAAAATAAGAATTATTAACAATATTCATATCTTATATATGTCGGGTTGTCAGGATTTTATTTCGTTAGGCTCAAGCATAATGTGGGCAGAAGATGGGTTTCGTGCAATGAAAACACACATGATGCGATACGCTAACTATCAAAGTATTTTATTTCACATAGGCCTAATGCTGCACGGTTCGGAGTGGTCGTTTCCATGGAGAAGAACCGGCAAGAAACTCCATGGTTACTCTTTTCAAACTGATACACTGAGTAAACTAACAAATTATGACGAACGACTAACGAATAATGAATCGGCTACAGTTTCAAGACGTCTTAACTCCGCTGCGATCAGACTCAGACTGTCCTCCTCGCCACGAGCTGTTAACATCAGGACTCTGTACAAGCACGCCAAGGTGGGGTAGACTGGTAAGTACGTCGCGTGATGTCACCACTGGCGCGCTTTCGATCCATTCGCCCGTCCGTACTCATGACCGGATCCGACATATATATATTATGTTTTTTTTTTTTCAATACTTATAATCGAATCAATCGGGAAACTCAAGTTAATAATCTCAAAACAAAATCAAAATGCTTAACGGAACTGAAAACCTAGTTCTAGCCGACGATAAATATAATACACCTAAGTTTAACCACCTGTGTGCGGCTGGACCTAGTTCTAGCCGCTATGATGAAGGCTAAACCTAGTTCTAACCGAAGATAAGTAGGAAACGTCTAAGTTTAACCGCACGTGGTCGGCTGCACCTAGTTGTAACCCGCTAAAACTAGGTGTAGCCGCACTTCGGCTATTAGCCATAACACATACATTAGGTAGTTTGTATTATGTATGAACAGACAGACGCGGCGGAGGACTTTGTTTTGTAATATGTAGTAATGTTTTTCCAATGGATTGTATTTATGAATTCTTTATTTGTTTTCAGGTAAGTACCGAACCAATTATTTCAAACAAACCAGCGCTAATTAACGGTAATGTACTTCTTACGTTTATCTTATATTTATTTGACGTCAGTTATTAAAGCACACACACAATAATATTAAAAAAAAATACAAAATCAGGAAGACAACATAGTATGTGCTGTGTGCCTCAAGGCTGCGCCAAAAATGTCCATTTCAGCATTCATGCCAGACAGGTGATGCTGTCCATGTGGTGGCCAAGGTTTGGCCAAAGAAACCAGGGCCGGTCTAAAGCTCGTTGGATTGACGATATCGTCAGGGTCGCGAGAAACACCTGGATCAGGGACGCACAGAACAGGGAAGTGTGGCGGAAGAAAGGGGAGGCCTATACCTAGCAATGGGTGATTCCAGGCTGAAATGATGACGTGTACAGAACACTATACAACGCATTATTGAAGGAAATTCCCGATCTAGGAGAAAAATACACTGGCCTGCAAAACTAAGTATCACACTTTTAAAATTGCAATAACTTTTTAAGTACACATGATATACTTTCGAAACAAAAAGTACTCGAAAAATAGTTTAATTTTGTCTATAGTTTCAAAGAGAGCTGATAAAAATTGCTGTAAAACGTTTTTTTTTTTAAATCTCTAACTTCTATAGTTTAGAAAAAATTGAAATTTTAAAAGTGTAGTACTTATTTTTGCAGGCCAGTGTAGTTTAATGAAAACATGTGATGGTTCTGAAATTGTTTAATAATAACTAAATAACAATGAGGTGCCTACTTAAAGCTAGATTTATTTAAACTTCTTATTTAGTAATAAATTGTCGATTATTTTGTCTTACATATAAAATACATACGGCTTTAAATTCGTCATTAAACCTACACAAAACACGAAAATTAGTTTATAATGATAAATAAATCCAACCTGGGCAATAATATTAATTAAGTACTTACATGAAAAATGTTTTTTTGCTTAAGTTCTACGGTTGAGGTAACAAAACATAATATCATGCTTGTTTTCCTCGATACGGTGGGTTGACATAAGGGGCCATCCATAAGTTACGTCACACCGGTCACACAAGTTTCATGATATTTTGCTCTCGCCCGTACTTGTCACAGCTGATCACATTTGTGAGACTCCGCCTCCCTAGTGTGACATCACACATATTTTACGTGTTTATACAGATACGAGTCGGAAATACTTTTAAAGTTTTTCGTTAATAGTTCCGTGATTTAATACTTGGATAATTATATTAGATTTTGAAATGTGACTGCACACAATTTAAGACCTCTCCCAACCCCCTTGTCACATAATGTCACACTTCGCCGACCCGCCGCCCTAGCGTGTGACGTAATTAATGGACGGCCCCTAATATAATAAGTTCCCAATGCTGAGACAGAAGCCTTCTCTTCTCTCAAAATTTGATTCGCGGCTGTAACGTATGTAGTTATAGAATTATAATCAGGTGCAGGAATTACTTTTTCAAGGTCAAAGTAATTCCTGCACCTTTATGCGCTTGGAGGGTTGTATGTTGTATTGATGATTTTGATGATTATAATTCTATAACTACATACGTGTTACAGCCGCGAATCAAACTTTTATCAACATACAACCTGACACTGACCTTTCCAGGTCAGTGTCAGGTTGCATGTTGATTAAATTTTTAAAAATTGCAAAAAACTTAAGAAAATTTGAATTTCGCGGGCTACCCTGGAGCATCATCCACCTTAATGTAATACTGCTAAGACATTCGGTGGTACGGGAGAAATGAGGGTTGTTTGATCACAAGTCTTCTTTCTCTGGTTCTGTTGGTGTTGGTGGTGATGTGGTATCTACTGTTGGTGTTGATGTATAGTCCTTTATGATATCTTTAGCTGGTTTGAAGTTATTGGTTTCCGTCTGTGGTGTCCCTGGAACAATTATAAAAGTTCCTATTATTTTGGGGTTGAAGTTGAATATCAGCTTCGTTGATCGAGTGGTTGCAAACGCATCTGCTGAGGATGAGGTCTTGGGTTCGATTCCCAGGTCGGGCAAAGTGTTATTGGGTTTTTCCATCAGGAATTTCTCAGTAGCAGCCACGGGGTCTGGATTTGGGCCAGGTTGATGGCAATAGGCTCCCTATTACATGGCACTTAAATATAACTGGCTAAATGTGGGTGTACTACTAGGTTGACCTTTGCCTAACCCGACGAAGATTACAAGCATGATGAAAAAAAAAATGAAATAGTGTTTATACACGATAATATAGATATAGATGACGACACACGACATGACGATGTAGATGTGCATCCCTGATGACTCGTGTTCGCGGCAGCACCAATAGTTTTCTCAGTGTATTCGCAGATCGGTGGGATTCCCCGATGGTGCGGAGGTGGATGCGGCCCCACGCTGAATTATGATTGTACATTTTCATCTGTGTCTGTAACCTACTAACACTAGAACTTAAGTAAAATTGTTACTAACCCTATGGACTCCGGTCTGAAATAAAAGCTTTCTATTCTATTCTATTCTAATATTGTTTGCATGGTACATAATTACCCCCGCCAAACTGCAAAGAAGTTTGTTTGCAGACGTAGCTCCTTTTTTAAATACAAGACCGCTGTTTAAATCGCGCGCTAGGGTTTTAGATAGCAAAATAACAAAAAAAATACTTTAAAAATCAATAAAAGAATAAGCTCTGCTCCGATGAAAATTGAAAAAAAAAAAACAACTTTTTCAGATATGAGATCTAGCTAGATTGATTTTACACCCCCGTAATACTTTTATCGAAATCGTTAAAGCCGGTTTCGAGAACGTGTTTACAAATATACAGGATGGAAACTTTCAGCGGGGCAGTAAGGGGAACTACCTTAACCGTTGCAGCTACGCGAAAATGGACTTAAGAGACCATCTATAATTTTTCGTGACATTTTGATTCACATTCACAGATTTTTTTTTAAATGGATAAATATTGTATTTATGGTAATCGACCCTGTGAAAGTCCTAGTCCCCGCTGAAAGTTTCCACCCTGTATAATATACAAATATTGCTCATTTAATACACTGACCTGCAAAAATAAGTATCACACTTTTAAAATTGCAATAACTTTTTAAGTACACAATATATACTTTCGAAACAAAAACTAACTCGAAAATTAGTTTAATTTTGTCTATAGTTTCGAAGAAAGCTGATAAAAATAGCTATAAAAAGTTTTTTTTTTTTTTTTTAATCTCTAACTTCTATAGTTTAGGAAAAATTGAAATTATAAAAGTGTAGTAGGTACTTAGTTTTACAGGCCAGTTAGTATAGGATCTACGGGCTATAGTTGACTGAAAATTAATAAATTATTACTTTTGGGTTGCTTTACTTGAGTACACGTGACATTACATGACATTATTACGTGACACCAGACTGTCTCACGGGTTTGAGTACTTTGTAAGTGGCCTACTCAAATATTCTGCAGATCTGGTATTGTCGTGTGACAGGTCGTTGAGCTCCCTAAAATGTGGTTGAGCTACACGATAAATAAATAAATAAATATCGCTGGACATTAACACACAGCGCCATCTAGTGCCACACTAAGCATCAAGGCTTGTGTCGTGGACACCAGATAGTTGATATACTACATAGATACGTCTTTTTGTTTGTAAATACATACTTATTATACATATAAATATCCATGACTCGGAAACAAATGTCCATGCTCATCACACAAACATTTGCTCAACCGGGATTCGAACCCGGGACCCTAAGAACGTAAGGCAGCCTCACTACCGCTGCGCCATTCGGGTCGTCAAACGATGACTGATGCATGCGTGGCGTCTGTCGGGATAGGTCAACTCAAACCTGCTAATGGCTCTTTCCTCAAAATACCATACCAGACAATGCCTACATGATCACACTCACATTGATATAATTTCAAATAATAGTGTCTGGACTTTAAAAGAGACCACGATCCCTGAGTTTGTTTCGGTATTTCTTCTCAGGGTAGTCAGTTAGGAAATGCCGGCGCCAACGTTCTCTTAAAACAAAATATTGACGTGTAAATTTGCAAAATCAATCATTTCATTTCATTTCAAATAGTAAACACAGCATAGGACAATGGAGAAAGATAATTCTGATGATAATAAATTCAATCGTTATTTTTTTAAATACTTACATCCTGCATCCATGTGCGCAACAAGTAAAGTAAACACCAAAAATATTTTCCACAAAAATTTCATGTTTAACTTTTAACCGGCTTTTAAAAAACGGAGGAGGTTATGTATTCCGCAGCGTCTTTTCACGTCTGCACTACAATATGTTATGTATGTTAAATTTAAGGAAACTGCTGTACTTTATAGGATGAATTGTAGACATTTTATTACGTCATTCAAATAAAAAAATAATTATTGGAATTACCTTATTTGACTAGCTTTTATCTGCGGCTTCGCCCGTGTTGAAGTCGGAATTTATGCCGCGGTAATACAAGGTGTAAACGAAGCGGACCTTTAACGAAGCCGTCAACCAAAAATGATGAACATCTAACTTTATAAATAAGTAACTCTAAGCAAAAGTTATTGCTGGGAAACAATTTTTATTTGGTGTGAAAAATCACGTTTTACGGTAGGACTCAATGTAACACACTCAAAACATTGTGTCCATCAGCACGATGTTTTGAGTGTGTTACATTGAGTCCTACCGAAAAACGTGAATTTGACTCAATGTAACACACTCAAAACATTGTGCTGATGGATGCATTGAATAGAACGGAGCTGGTGGAGGTATCTAAAGTAAAAATAGTGTGTTTAAAAAAAAAGTAGCAACTACAAATAATAATAGTAATAAATATCGCTGGACATTACACACAGCGCCATCTATTGCCACACTAAGCAACACAACTTGTGTCGTGGAAACAAGATATTTGATATACTACATAGATACTCTTTGTTTGTAAATACATACTTATTATACATATAAACATCCATGACTCGGAAACAATTGTCCATGCTCATCACACAAACTTTTGCTCCTAACGGGATTCGAACCCGGGACCCTAAGAACGTAAGGCAGCCTCAGTACCGCTGCGCCATTTGGGTCGTCAAAGACTTTGACCACCTCATCATTCTCTTGCCCTTATCCCAATTCATTTGGGGTCGGCGCAGCATGTCTTCCATACTTCTCTATTACTCGTCATCTCATCAGACAGCTCTTTTCCTGCCATTTGTAAAAAAAAAAAATGTTTCATTGATTCCTTACACTGTATATACATACATCCAATCAATTATTTACATTAATTGTTTTTGGTAGTTCAACCAAATTAATATTATGCCCAGTTGGCTTATAAAGGTGCAGGAATGACTTTTCAAGGTCAAATTCATTCCTACACCTTTATGCGCTTGGAGGGTTGTATTGATGATTTGATGATTATAATTCTGTAACTACATACGTGTTACAGCCGCGAATCATATTTTAATCAACATACAACCTGACACTGACCTGCAAATTGCAAAAAACGTAAGAATATTTGAATTTGGTGGAGCATCCACCTTAATTTGTTACATATTTTATTACAATAGAATTAATTCTTATTTTATTATAACTTTAAATAATAATAAAAATATGTACAAGTAACAAAACGGTTACAGGGCGTCAAAAAATTCGTCCACATCGCTGTCAACAGGAAATTGCCCAGAAAGCTGGCAGCATTGCCCCGTTGGATGTAATTTTATTTACAATCAGTTATTTAAAACAACATAGGTATCAAGTACATGTATTTATTTCTTCAAACAATTTTTTTTTTATTATCAAAAAGCGTTATTGATTTCTTTATGTTAATTTTCAATGTAATTTGTTTTTAATAACAATTTAATATTATTTTATTTATTCAAAATTATTATCCCATGATCTATCCACGAAGTAGACACAATAGTTAAACAATGGCGTCTCGACCAAATCGATCATTTGATAGATCATGATTTATAGTACTTATATAGTATTTATTATCATTTTAATATTATTATTTATTTAAATGTAAGGACCGCCTATAGCGGTAAAAGCCTCCTCCATTATTTTCCATCTCGCTCTGTCTCTGGCCAGCCTGCTCCATATGTAGTATGGATTAAAGGTAGTACAAAGTAGTAAGTTTAGTATTTATTTAAATGGATTCTAAGCACTTAATTTACATTTTAAGTAAAACATTTATGTGGATAACACGTACACGTGCGCATATCTTAGAAGTGGAAGTCCCTCACGTACTCTCCAAGTTATTTAAGGGGACTACAGGAGCTAAACGCGAGTTTTATAATGCAAAAAAGCATAAATGATTCACTGCAATAAACAAAACCAGAAAAATATATGATATTCTTCAGGATATATGCTAGTATGATAGTGTTTTGAAAATATAATACAACTAATTTTACTCGATAGAAAAAAATCACGAACTTATCTCTAAAAATTTCTTTTGACGAGTAAAAACCATACTCAAATACATGCGATCATTTTGATTTTTTGGAAAAAAAATCTAAAAGCAACATTAGCATGATAGTGTTTTATTTTTTTAGTCCAATCAATAGATTTTTTGTAAATCGCAAAAAACCACTCATTTCGCACTTTTCGGCCCGCAGTGACTGACATAACAACCACTTTGTAGTGCAAGCTGATTAGAACTTTGTTCTAACAGTATTTCAAACGAAATTTGAACCACCACAATTAGAGTTGCTAATTTAGCTCCTGTAGTCGCCTTAATAAGTTATTCTTGACGTTTCTCGTTTTCATGACGGTCACACAACATTCAAATGACGGTGGTATGACGCGATTACTGTATGTCAACGTCAATAAACGATATAAACAAGTAACATTTAATTAAAAGAATAAAAACCCGACTGCACATTGTATAATGTATAAATATTTTTGTAATCTCCTTTTAATTTTCTTCGTTTTGATACCCTACTCGATTTTGTTTTTTTTTTAACACCTATGTTGATTGGATTGAGACAAATCTAATGACACATAAATCCTCGAAATCCAAAAGATACGAGGTTTTAAAGAAATTAAAATAAATAAATAAAATAAATATCGCTGGCAGCGCCATCTAGTGCCACACTAAGCAACGAGGCTTACAAAGAAACATACAAGATACTGCCTAGGTACTTTCGATTGTATTTTTTTTCAAACTTACCCTTCTTACCTGTTTAAATCAATAGCTGGCATCAATATAAACACGTATTGCAAAATCAGCCTATAATGTTCCCACTGCTGGGACACAAACCTCCTCTCTATGAGAGGGAATGGACACCATCCACTACGCAGGCCCAGTGTGGGTTGGATGTCACATGTCTTCGATTTTTGGGTTCTTGGACATGCCGGTTTCCTAACGATATTTCCCTTCACCATTTTGAGAACAGCGGTATTGGAAATAAATTACACAAAGTAATGCGCTTGCCTGGGTTTGAACCCACGACTTACTGCTCGTAATTCGGGGCCGCCACCGCTGGACCACCCCTGATCACATTCACGTATTGTACAAGACAAAATCTTCTAAAGCGCGTGCGTTACGTTTCTCAAAATTATGAGCAAAGAAACAGCAGAAAACAAAAAAAACCTTAAAAATTTACAAAATATATAATACTGAATACCTCACGCCTGCGTCAGATAGGACCTGGTGGCCTACCATGACGTCTTAAAGCAGGATCGTTTTAATCGCGTTCCAGTGTGGGTAAGAGACAGAGCTATAGAGGACGTCTAGTGCCATCACTTTCCCACACTGGCACGAAATTAAAACGATCCTGCTTTAAGACGTCATGGTAGGCCACCAGGGCCTATCTGACGCAGGCGTCTCGACGCTGGTTTTCTCTGTTGGCGATTGCTTATTCGAAAACGTGACGCTTTAGAGTATTTTATTTTTCATTGTGATGCAGAGGAATGAGGAAAATGTCGTTTGGAAAGTTTTGAGGATACATATGGATGGCTTAAAGAGAAGAGGAAGACCAAAGAATTGATGGATGGACTGAAGGATGCATATGGTCAGCAAGAAAATGGAAGTGATTGCTGATATGCTAAGTACTAGGGAAGTATGGAAGAAAAAGATATGCTGCGCGTCGGTGTCCTATCCACCCCGTATAGTCTACCTTACTAACTAGTAACTTTAATAGTGCTATTTAGAATTTTGATGTTAGTTTTGGCGCTGTAGTACTTTTGATGTGAAACATCCATAGGCGCGGGTAAACCAAAAAAAAACGAATGAAAAATTCGTGGCGATCGAACCCGGCCCGAACAATCCCCAACATTACCGACCTGTTGAAGCAGCATAAGATCTACATATTAGCCACGTTTAACAACAAGTCAGCTGGTCTCGGGGCACAGAGCGCTGGGTTATCTAGTGACTTCGAGTTCGATTCCAGCATAAGGATTTTCTTTTTGTAAATCGAGTCATTTTGTTTTATTTGTTTGTGTTTTATAATGACTTTTTTTTAAACATATTACTTGTACAAAATAATTTCGATGTTTCACATCTGCGAGGCGTCCCGCGACGGGTCACTTTTTTGTACTATGTTGCTACTATATGTATTGCTGTGGAGTATTGCTGTTGCAGTACTTTCTGTACTGTCCGCTACAAGTTCAAATCTGGCAAGCTGAAATAGAACCATTTCGTCTCATCTTATGAAGTTCGTTGTTTCGGTGAAATTGCATTTTATATATTACTAGCTGATGCCCGCGGCTTCGCCCGCCCGCAAATTATATACTAAAACCTTTCTCTTGAATTACTCTATCTATTAAAAAAACCCGCATCAAAATCCGTTGCGTACCTTTAAAGAAATAAGCATACATAGGGATATAGGGACAGAAAAAGCGTCTTTGTTTTATACTATGTAGTGATAACGCATGACCTGATTTTACACCCAAGATTGGCTCTATATGAGGGAACTTATCAAAGATCAACAGTACAGACACGATAGTATTTTGAATATTTTGGCCTGCCTACTCTGCCCTTGTATTTGCGGCCACGCTTATATCAAATAGCTGGCATCAACAAGCATTGCAAAACATGTCCTGATCATTCTCCTGCCCTTATTTATCCCTATTCATTTGTGGTCAGCGCAGCATGTCTTCTTCTTCCATACTTCTCTATTACTCGTCATCTCATCAGTCACCTCCTTTCTAGCCATATCATCCTTCACACAGTCAATCCATCGTTTCTTTGGTCTTCCTCGAGTCTTAAAACCATCAACATTCATACACCAAACTTTCCTCACGGCGTTTCAACAAAAAAAAAAACGAAAATCAAGTATAATTTATTTACTTATGTAAACTTTAGGTACACATCACGATATATCATCTTAATTTGGTTTTGCAAAGCTTAATTTTCCTCGGATTTTCATCACTTGCTCAATTAAATTGATATATATCATCGTTGTAATAAGGCCGGTAGTTGGTTGCTCTCAGAGGTGACTGTAAAAGAACTGTTGTTTATGCTTCTAAATATTTTCTTCTATGAATTCGTGTCTTCGCTTTTTCATAATATACTTTATTTATCTTTGTGGCCAACTGTATTTCAAACCTTTCCGTAATTTCTTAAAATTTGTGAATACGGTTTCATTGCAAATATTGGCTTTCCAATGAGTACTGAAAAGAAAGAGAAATAAATTAAACATTTTTATTAAAAAACAAAAATAAATTAGGTTTATCCATCAACATTCTTGGTTTCGAACTCGAGACCTATGACTTTTCACTCCGACGGTCTATGGATATTTCAGCCCCTAAAGGGGTGATATAGGGGTTAAAAGTTTCTATGAAAATCCACCATCGGGTGAAGCTGGTGCGGGTCGACTAGTCTCACATAATCATCACCATTCTTTTGCCCTTATCCCAATTCATTTGTGGTCGGCGCAGCATGTCTTCTTCTTCCATACTTCTCTATTACTCGTCATCTCATCAGACACCTCCTTTCTAGCCATATCATCCTTCACACAGTCCATCCATCGTTTCTTTGGTCTTCCTCTACTCTTATACCCATCCACATTCCATTCATACTCAGAACTTTCCTCACAACATTTTCCTCATTCCTCCGCATCACGTGCCCATTCCACGACAATAGATTACCACACAACTTTTTAGTCACCGGCGCCACTTTCAGACTTCCTCTTAAATATAAAGGGTGTAAAACACCTCTTAACGAAGCCGAAAGGCACTTGTTCTTCTTGACATTGCGGTTCTACACCATACCTGGGAACCTTCTAGTTACGGAGATATTGGGGGTCAAAGTTCCAACTTTTTGACAACATTTTTTTTTTTTATTCAAGTTTTTAATGTAAGATTTTTACTTAAAACATCTCCACGACCCCCGTACTATTCAATCCATGCATCAGCGCAATGTTTTGAGTGCGTTACATTGAGTTCTACCACAAAACATGATTTTTCACCCCAAAAAAAATTCCCAGCAATAATTTTTGCGTAAAGCTACTTAGTTTGATGTACAGAATGCTTGGTTGACGGCTTCGTGATGAGGTGGTTTACACCCTGTATACTCAGTTCTTATTTTATCCATTCGCGTAACACCACACGTCCTCACTAATCTCACATAAATGGACATAAAAGAACACAAACTCACCTGGTTTCTTTGATCCTACAATAATCTTCTTGGACGCAGCCATTGTTATGAACAAAAACATCATTAAAAACAGTATCTTCATTTTAATAAATTAACAGTGCGTCTATTCAACTAAAAGATTTTCCTTGCAATGAGGGACAGAACTAATGCGTTGTGGTTTTGAAGCCAAGTGATATTGTAAGGCGTATTTCTCTACGAATACTGATCAGTGCTGCTAGGGATGTGATAAAAGGTATCGATACTTTTTGTAAAACTATGCCGATATTTTAAACTTGTGTTTGAATGTGGTGCCTCTAATTTTTATTACGTATGGGAACTATGTATCACGATAAAGGGTAGGCAATATATATGCAAGAAATAGAAAACTCTTTTTATTTATTAAAAATGCCTTGTATTGGCGCATAAAAACATTGTGGTACACTTGTTTAAGTTTCTAAAACATCACTTATTTTTCAATTTATTGTTTTATGCGGCATGTTTTTGGTGAAACGGAACGCAATCTCAAAACGCATCGTCCTCGATAACGCCGGTATTTACGTTGAAGTCTTATGTGTCAGAAAAACAATTTTATTTGAAAAGTACTTAAAGTTTCACTAAGATTTTATTAAAATATTGTTATTGCAATTTTTGCTTGATTAAAGCACATACAATAAGTAAAATTATT
Organism: Xestia rhomboidea; assembly: GCA_963853795.1. NCBI lineage: Eukaryota > Metazoa > Arthropoda > Insecta > Lepidoptera > Noctuidae > Xestia > Xestia rhomboidea. The sequence continues at coordinate 4,213,955 of OY970783.1, forward strand.
TTATTAAGGGACAAAAATTAAATGTAAACAAGGCAGATTGAGGTAAATGACGTCACATCATGGCCGCGACAGTCACAGACGTTTAAACTGTCTTAGAAAATTGTAGGAGTTCAATTTTTTTTTTTGAGCGACATGCAGTAGTGAACTTTAACTTTTAATACTTTTCTTGGGTTGATAGTATTGTATTTTATTAACCGACTTCAAAAAGGAGGAGGTTCTCAATTCGTCGGAACCATTTTTTTATGTATGTTCCCCGATTACTCGAAGATTGCTGGACCGATTTTTTTTTTGTTTGAAAGGGTATACTTCCCAGGTGGTCCCATGATTACCAAGTCAGGATCTGATAATGGTATCCTGGAGAAATAGAGAGAACTCTTCAAATTTTATTGGCACACTTGAAGCTATTTAGGTAGTTTTTGGAAGAGTACTTTCTCGGAGTGGTCCCATTTCAATTGGATGAAGATCTGATGAAGAACTTGGGAGATAGGCAACGGAACTCCTCAATAAATGATAGCAAATGGACTGGGATTGCTGAAATCTCATGTGTGTCTATTGTTTACACCAGTTCATAACATAACATCACGCCGGTACGCTGTGAAGGGGTAAGCACATGTGAACCACTAAAAAGTGAAAAATAAAAACTTTTTTGCAAAAAATAAAACTGACTTCAAAAAACACAAAAAAGTGAAAAATAACTTTAGCTTCAGAAGTCGGTGACAAAAAAACTAAAACAATCAAACAAAGGTCAAAAAAGTTTTTATTGACATAAGATAGAAGAAAATTATCGATATTTTTCTTTCGATAGCGCATCCTTAAGCATCAGAAATAGGGGCTTTACCTATGACCCCAATAACCCACAGATAGACCTTATCGATCAGCATGTTTCAAGTAATATAGACCTTATTGTAAAGACATAATATTGATTTTAGCTTGCTTTACTGCAAATTAGCATTTATGTTATTAATATTTATCCTTATCATTTAAGAAATTTTGTAAGTTTTGTGAGCTCTTGGCTGAATAATAACAGCCGCTCGGATCGATCTTTAGGTTAAGCCGTGCTTGTCTAGGTTGGTCTGTGGATGGGTCCCATTACATACCGATTTTCCTCCGTGCCTCGGAAAGCACGTTAAGCTGTTGGTCCCGGCTGTCATTTGTAGATCTTTGACAGTCGTTACAGGTTGTCAGTGGCCCAAAAAAACTGACAACCAGTTTTACCAAGGGGTATCGTATTACCCAGTACTAACTGGGTTGTGGAGGTCAGATAGGCAGTCGCTCCATGTAAAATACTGGTATTCAGCTGCATCCGGTTAGACTGGAAGCCGACCCCAACATAGTTGGGCTAGGCAGATGATGATGGTTTACATTTATTTGTAATTAACACTGCGTTATTAATCAATTCAGGGAAGATTTAATTGCCTGTATAGTTTAAAGATTGTCAAAAATAAGGTTTGCTGTAAGAAAACCCAATTCTGGGTTAAGCTCGCCGTTGTACATAAGCTATATATTTGAATTTTGTGTGTATATTTTTTAATTTGGTGTGCAATAAAGAATATGAAAGATTGGGAAAAATAAATACGTTGCAACAATTCAATATTAATTTGTAAGTACTCTTTACTTAACACTAAAACAACGATTCCGTTTAAAGACATTTATTTCTCATAGAACAAATTACGGTTTACTTAAAGAGAAACTTAACTAAATTAACAATAGGTTCTAGTTTACATTACAACGTTTAAACCATCCAAGAAACTAAACACCATAGGTTCATTAACAAAACAATAAATAACTCAACGCAACACATAAAAAACAAAACATTTTTTTTTTAAATGGGACAAGCCTGCCACACTATTCCCAAACCACTGTAACTCCTGTGCGCCAGAATGAACAGTGGCGACCACCAGAAAAGCGCCGAGACAGTGAAGCTCGACGAAGTCCCAGAGAAAAAATTTAACTGTCTTGGATCCCGCAACGAAATTAATCAGAAAAGTGTAGCGGAGGAGTAGGAAAAAAACCGTAATTTCCACTTCCCTCCATGTCAGCAGGAGACAGAACGAAACAAGGCCAATAGGCACAAAGGGACGTTTACAACTGGGATAGGCCCTGTTGCCTAGCAACACGGATAAATATTATCATTAATGGTTTCTAAGTTGTGAGCTGTTATAATTATTTGATTCCAATAATAGGTATGGCAAAAACGCTTCAACGCACGGATTTTTTTTCTAGTTTCTACAAGGTCCGTATGGTAAATAGGTCTGGATGTGACCTGGGGGCCTAAAACGGCCGCTTTTGCGGAATCTTATTACGAATCACGTTAATAATTCTAAATTCTTAAAATGGACTTTATGGTCATACCATAAATTCCATTTTTTTTTCTTCTAACGTGATTCATATTAAGATTCTTCTAAATCGGCCATTTTAGACCCCCTGTACACTATCCAACATAATATTGCGTTAATTCTGCCAAAGACTGTACTCTCATAAAATGTGATGTGCAGATTGTTCATAATCGCAGTCAGATGTAGAACATTGACAAACAATACACTAATACAATTTTTCAATTTTAAAATAAATTATGACAAATAATCAGCACAGTTTTAAAAAAGGGGGAAAATATAATGACCACCAAAAATAACTTGGTGACCACTAACATCTATCACCTAAAATATCAATTGATCACCAAATTTAGTAAATTGAGCACCAAATTTTAATGAGGTGGTTGATGACAAACTAGTTTCGCCTTGGCCGACTTGGGGCACCCCGACACGGATAGATTAGGTTAGAAGGGTATGGCGGGGTCGAATGAGCCAGCAAAGCGAGCGAATAGACCCCGCCATACCCTTCGTGGTTATTTTACCGGGTCTCCCTCGACTCGGATGCTAGAGTTTTCAGTTCAATTTCTGGTGGTCATTAACTAAAAAAATATTTTTTTGGTTCTAGTTTCACGATAAAATGGGGATTAATTTTGGTGATCATTTACTAATTTTGCCAATCAAAAGTGATTTTTTTGCCGTTACATTGTACTAAATCTGGTGGTTGGTTAAACATGAGCATTTAAAAAACAAGGTAGAAGAAACACCGACGCTAAAACGTTTAGCACACGTATTCATTCTGACCACATAGAAATATTTCATCCAAATAAAAAAAAAAAAACAGCTGTTGCAGAATCGCTTTTTTTTAGTCACATCATCCCTATTAGTTACAAGAACAAACAGTACATACATTGTAATAAGCATATCAACATGCCATCATTACATTTTTGTCTGTTAGAACTCTGAAATACTGTAATAAACCATTTATTTATTTATTAATATAGGTTCACCAACAGCTTCTGTGTACAGCATTTAGGTATACATAGGTTTTACAGTCTTGGACTTACACATTTTAATGTCGGCGTCTCTTTCACGCTGAAAAAGATATACGGCGAGGCAAGGAACCATAGAAGTCAGCTTGATACGTTCCCACTGCTGGGACACAGGTCTCCACTCTGTTGGAGAGACTGGGTAATCTATCACGCGGTCCTAGTGCGGGCTGTTGGACGTCACAATGTAAGAAACTTTTGTTTCTAGGACATGCCAGTTTCCTTATAATGTTTTCCTTTGCGGTTTTAGAGCAGTGATGTTATTACATTGCGCAGAGGTAAGTTTATTTGTTTGTAAAGATGTATAGATTTAGTTTAGATGTCACGTGGCGACGTTGCGTTAGAAGGCCTCCCACTAGGTGGACCGATGACGTGGTGAAGTTTGAGTCCGCTGGATGCGAGTCGCACGGGACCGGTCAATGTGGCAACACTTAGGAGAGGCCTATGTCCAGCAGTGGACGTCTGCAGGCTGAAATGATGATGATGATTCCAATTTTCCATCTTTCTCGTATTCCTTAATCGTAACATATTTCACACCATTCCAATTTTCATGTTTTGGCTCAAATCAGTTTAATGTTCGCAATTTCCTTTGTAACTGCAAATAATTTCAGTGGCAGGTTTCATGTAACCGGCACCAGAGTTCGCTGCAAAAATAAATAAGAAAAAATTGTTTTGAAAAAAGATTTTGACCCTAATACAGGGTGTAAACAACCTCATCACGAAGCCGTCAATCAAGCATTCTGTACATCAAACTAAGTAACTTTACGCATAAGTTATTGCTGGGAAACGAGTTTTTTTTGGGGTGATAAGTCATGTTTTGTGGTAGAACTCAATGTAACGCACTCAAAACATTGTGCTGATGGATGGATTGAATAGTACGGGGGGCGTGGAGGTGTTTAAAGTAAAAACTTACATTAAAAACTTGTATTAAAAAAAAAACTTGTCATAAAGTTGGAACTTTGACCCCCAATATCTCCGTAACTAGAAGGTTCCTAGGTATGGCGTAGAACAAAAAATGTTCGCAATGACGGGGAGAACAAGTACCTTTCGGCTTAGTTAAGAGGTTAAAAAAATAGGCCATCAGGCCAAATGTGTTCCAATGTACACATTTCGCCAGTCATGTTTTACTCCCATGAATACAAGAGGCGGGCGACCCTCTTTCCATCAACGGGACACAAATACAGACTTCGGGCTACTACTGAAAAAATCCTGGGAACCGAACTCAGTAGCTAATTTTAAGCTGTAGCCCTTGCGACCGCTGGACCATCATCGAAAAAAAAAAAAACAAAAAAAAACTTACTGGGATCAAAATCAAAGCATTTATTTCAAGTAGGTAGGCCAGTTACAGGCACTTTTGAATTGTCAAAACAAAGATGAAAATTAAATGTAGCTACAGTCCCAGTCACAAGGCATAAAAACTGTGAAAGTACTGTAGTTGCCCATTCCCTAGCGTAGATCTCTATGGAGAAGAACGGGCATGTCCAAGAACCAAAAAATTCGAAGACATGTAACATGTACCAATCCGCACTGGGCCCGCGTGGTCTATTATAGCCCATACCCTGTCATAGAGAGGAGGCCTGTGTCCCAGCTGTGGGAACATTAATAGGCTGACGATGATGCCCAGCAGTGGACTGCTGCTGTAGGCTGATGTTTAATTTGAATAAAATATTTAAAAAAAAATACTACTTACCTTTATTTACACCTGTTGCCATAGCCATAGGGTTATTCGGCCGATAAGCTGCAGCAGCAGCGAGAATCAAAAATAATAAAAACAAAATCTTCATGGTTGATTTTACACAGTTACACAACTATTCTTCTCAATTAATTTCCTTATAATAAGTTACGGCCATAAATTCCAGCCATTATAAAGGAATCGAAGGTGATAATGATTCATGTAGTGAAAATCTTACTAATATTACAATTGCGAAGGTTTGTGAGTATGTATGGATGTTTGTTACTCTTTCACGCGAAAACTACTGAACGGATTTGGATTAAATTTTGCACACAGATAGTTTATATAATAAAATAATAATAAATTCATTTATTTCAGGTAAAAATCACCCATGGCCTAATAAAAATAAAAGATAAAAACATCATTACAAAAAAATAAATAAAAATAAAATCAGACTCAATCAACTTGAATTAAATTAAATTATAGAATCATAATAACACAAATTCAATCAAATTATATCAAAGTCTAAGTCAACCAATTAATAAATTAGAATAAATAAATAAATTCTTTTAACCTGGATTATAATTATAACCTGGATTAACACGTAAGATACATTATCCCAGTAGTATAAGATCCCATGGGACAATATATTAAACTTCACGCGGGCGAAGCCGTTGGCACAAGCTAGTTTCAAATACATTCATAATTTGCAGCGCACAGCTGAAACCGCTGGATTGCACAACAGTTCGTTATGTAGCGAAAATTAGCAAAGATGTAGGATTCTTGAAATTTCATCCTCTGAGGAGAGGAGGCCTATAGATAAATAAATAAATATCGCTGGACATTACACACAGCGCCATCTAGTGCCACACTAAGCAACGACGCTTGTGTCGTGGACACCAGATAGTTGATATACTACATAGATACTTTTTGTTTATAAATACATACTTAAACATCCATGACTCGGAAACAAATGTCCATGCTCATCACACAAACATTCGTACCGGGATTCGAACCCGGGACCCTAAGAAAGTAAGGTAGCCTCACTACCGCTGCGCCATTCGGATCGTCAATAAGTTAGTTGTCCCGCTTCTAATGGTCGACCTATCCGACCATTATCATCATGTTCCTGCCAAGGGCGTCGCCAGCCGATGGCGCAGGGGGGGGCAAGTTGACTTTACCTACTACAATTCATACTTTTCTCATTCTCTATGAATGAGAAAAGTAGATATGAATTGTAGGTAAAGTCGACAGCACATGAAGCTTTTCACTTGTACTACGAGCCTTACATCTACAGCGATTGTAATAACAACAGTATCTTAGTACTATATACATATATATTCTGTGACAGTACAGAGTCCAATGTGTGAAGCTACACGAACACGAGCTCTTGACTATGCAATAAAAAACTTGTAAATAAGTTATAATAACATTTATTAGAAAAATAGAATAAAAGGAGTTTGAATTTGAATAAGTGTACAGCGTACAGCGTATTTTTTTTTATATTACCTGATTTTAATATTATAGTGGTCGTTGTTTGTTTATATTAGGTTAATTAAAACATCATTTTCGGGGATTCATTTTAAACTTCTCGACCACTTTATTATTAAAATCTTGTAAGTTGTCCCTCTCCCGCTTCAACGATAGAGTAGAGCAGAGCGTAGTTGAGCGTACGGAATATTAGGAGTGGAATTGGTGAATTCATTCGAGTTTCGACGTACGGGAATGATTGTTCAAGGCTTGAACTTCAAGCAAATTAACTCAAAGACTTAGGACTTTGGTTGCATTATATTTGGCAACTTTTTTAGAATCTCTAGGGGGGGGCAGCTGCCCCTCCCTGCCCCCCCTTGGCGGCGCCCTTGGTTCCTGCCTATGTCCCATGTCACTTGGAATCGACGAACCACGTTCTTTTTCTCCATTCTCCTCTGTCAACCGTCACGCTATCATTTACACCTTTTTCCTTCATATCACTCCTCACACAATCCATCCATCGTGTCCTTGGTCTTCCTCTCCCTCTTCATCCGTCAACATTTATATTCATCACTCTTTAGTCACATGCGATTCGTTCCTCCTCATCACATGTCCATACCAAGACAGTCGATTAGCTTCCAAATTTTCAGGCCTATCCGAACAGAATCATGAAATTTCGCACTCTGTTAAACTCACTCGCAGTTAGAGACACTGCCGCCCTATTTGTGTCGAAAAATGTCTTCGTGACAGCGAACTACCTGTAACGACTGTCAAAGATCTACAAATGACAGCCGGGTCCAACCTGTAACGACTGTCAAAGATCTACAAATGACTGCCGGAACCAGCCTGTAACGACTGTCAAAGATCTACAAATGACAGCCGGGACCAACCTGTAACGACTGTCAAAGATCTACAAATGACTGCCGGAACCAGCCTGTAACGACTGTCAAAGATCTACAAATGACAGCCGGGACCAACCTGTAACGACTGTCAAAGATCTACAAATGACTGCCGGAACCAGCCTGTAACGACTGTCAAAGATCTACAAATGACAGCCGGGACCAACCTGTAACGACTGTCAAAGATCTACAAATGACAGCCGGAACCAGCCTGTAACGACTGTCAAAGATCTACAAATGACAGCCGGGACCAACCTGTAACGACTGTCAAAGATCTACAAATGACAGCCGGGTCCAACCTGTAACGACTGTCAAAGATCTACAAATGACAGCCGGGAGCAATGGCTTAATGTGCTTTCCAAGGCACGGAGGAAACTGGGTAGGTAATGGTAGGTCACAATTCACCGGACCGATCTAGGCAAGCACGGCTTGACCTTGAAGATTGACTATATTCAACCCCTAAAGGATCCTCATGAAAAATCGTTATTTTTGCGTATAGAAATTCCCTTGTGGACACGGCTTGCAATAACAAAACAATTGATACATAATAATATGTGGTTTGGACATTCCCACACGCTACATACGTAAACCTACGTATATATAAAAACAATGACATACCATCATGCTTTTATTGACAGAGGTGTATAACGCACCCATTTCGCCATGTGATGTAAGTCTGACGTAATAGGGGGCGGCCCTATTCCCATTGACTGGGCACAAATAGAAACCTTGTTGCTACTAAGAATTATTGAAATAAAAAAACCGGCCAAGTGCGTGTCGGGCCACGCGCTGTGTTCCGTAGTAGCCCGTTATATTTCAGATTTTGTTTTTCAATGAAAGTCTTCACCCGTTATAAACAAGCAACTACTTCATCTTAGTCACTTTATAGAATTTATTCTAAGGATTTTGTATTGGGTACAAAATAATCCAACACCCTAGTTCAACGACTATTACTGCTAAACTAATTAAGTTATCTTAACCGCTATAGTTTTCCTTTAAAGTTCATGAAATGCACTATCATCACGAATTTTTCCCGATTTTTCAAGTCCGCAGTTTAGCTTTTAGAGAAGGGGAATACTGGAACAAAAATTTGCACTTTAAAGTTTAATATTTCGTAAATGGAGCATTAAATCGAAAAATAGTAGTAGCAACCCTGAAGTCATTTTAAAATATCTATTCAACGATACCCCACACGATGGGGTAGACGACGAAAAAAAAACCATCCCCACCTCACATGCTACCCTAAAAAAAAATATTTTCTAAAATTTTATTTTACCACTTTGTCGGCGTTATTGATATACACACCTCTACAAAATTACAGCTTTCTAGCACTAACGGTCTTTTAGCAAAACAGACAGACAGACGGACACAGCGAAACTATAAGGATTCCTTGTCAAGACTACGGAACCCTAAAAACTCAATAACACTACCTGAATCAGGGCTCAAACATACAAGAACAATAGATCCTTCACGAAGCCGTCAACCAAGCGTTCTTGTGGCTTCGTTAAGGGGTCTGTTACACCCATTAGGTTCCCACTGTCAACCACATTTTGTCGGGGAAGAATCGTTGGTGCGCTGTCTCAGGGTTCAGTTGTTATCAACGCGCACCTCGTAGACGTAACAGGGGGAGTTTTACACCTCACTTCCCCCCGGGACGAGGGCCGCAGGTCCGGGGCAACGGAATACCGGTGTGGTTTTAGCCAGTACGATTCTAACAGACCCTTTTTTTTCGGATGGAAAATCATGAAATGAGCCCTCTCGGAGCGGAAGGGATTGCCAGACTTGTAACAAAAAGTATCTATGTAGTATATCAACTATCTGGGTGTCCACGACACAAGCCTCGTTGCTTAGTGTGGCACTAGATGGCGCTGTGTGTAATGTCCAGCGATATTTATTTATTTATTTACTTGTACTGACTAAAACCCAACCATGTTCCTGCTTAGCCCTTTGTGTTCCAGGGCCGCGGTGTCTCTTTCGAACAGTCCCGCAGCCCCGACAGGCATCGGCCCTTGCCGACCTCTTTCTGTGTGCAGACATCTCTTTGAGGCGCGCGTGGAACATGAACGCGCCGTCGACCCGGCCTGTCGTCATAAGACGGATGGACGGCGAGCTAGCCCATTACTCACCGTCCACAGGTCCGGTCTAACAAACCCCTCCGCTCTCCCCAGGGCGGACGATATCCATAGAGGAATTTCACAACGAAGAAAAAAAATTGTTTACCTGTTACGGGGTCGATTTGTCGCAGTCTTCTTTTTATTTTAGAATGGTAAATCATCAAATGACTTCTCCCGCTCTGGGCGGAGCAGGAGGAAGTGTCAGACTTTTACTGACTAAAACCCATCTATGTTCCTTACTCGCCCTTTGTGTTCCGGGGCCACGGTATCCCTATTGCTGTCTCTCTTTGAGGCGCGCGTGGAACACGAACGCGCCGTCGATACGGCCTGTCGTCATGAGACGTACGGACGGCGAGCTAGCCCATAGCTCCCCGTCCACAGGCCCGCGCCTACGGTGGCCGGAAGCCACCTCGTGGCCCCCGACGCCCGGGGCGTCTCCCGCGGCGGTGTCGCAGTCTTCTACAGTTGGTGCCAGTTAAGATCGCTAAAACGGTCATTGACCCACCTACATTTATTAAAGTTCTTAACTTTAAAATCCAAAAATAAGCCTGATCAAGTCTAGACTCGTCATCTATCGTGATCTTCAACATTGTTTCTAATGAAAAACGATACATGTTTTGTTTTGTTTCGTAGGAAGAGATATTAGGGAAAGGGCAATGACCGTTATTGCGATCTTAACTGGCACCAACTACAGCCATAGCATCTTTCACACAATCCATCCGCCGTTTCTTTGGTCTTTCCAACTATAATAGCCATCCACATACGTATTCAAAACTACTACTACTAATCGTGTAGCCAGTGCCTAAAAAAAAAAACTATAATTATAAAAAAAACCTAAAACTTATGATAAATACCTCATTGCGTGTTTCCTTATCGTGGAGGTTTTCCATCGATGTTAATAAACTATATTCGTAATTTAAACGAGTGTTAGGTGTGTAAACACCCCGTACGTGGAGTAAAATTGATAATAATTAAAATTAGACCTGTTAGTCAAATGGGAAAGCACATGGAATATTTGCATGTGCCTACGTGCGTCAATACACGGTGTTAGGGACATCGACACGGCTGCGGGACTATTCGAAAGAGATACCGTGGCCCCGAAACGCAAAGGGCGGTGAAGGAACATGGATGGGTTTTAGTCAGTAAAAGTCTGACACTCCCTCCTGCTCCGCCCAGAGCGGGAGGAGTCATTTGATGATTTCCCATTCGAAGAAAAGAAAAAAAAAGGTGTTTACTTACGTGAAGTAAAATTGATAATAATTAAAATTAGACCTGTTAGTCAAATGGGAAAGCACATGGAATATTTGCATGTGCCTACGTGCGTCAATACACGGTGTAAGGGACATCGACGCACGCACTCTCGCCACTGATCAACATCACGTGATGTAGCTAAGTGTGAAAAATTTTCGTCGGCTAGAAACGGGCATTCGGACCCTCAAATCTGCTGTTTAGATATTTACTAAACAGCAGATTTGAGGGTCCGAATGCCCGCTTAGTATTTTGGGATATCGCCAGGCGGTTGGCTGACTCTTCACGTGACCAGACGGCTGGCCTTTTTTAGGGTTCCGTACCCAAAGGGTAAAAACGGGACCCTATTACTAAGACTCCTCTGTCCGTCTGTCTGTCACCAGGCTGTATCTCATGAACCGTGACAGCTAGACAGTTAAATTTTCACAGATGATATATTTCTGATGCCGATATAACAACAAATACTAAAAACAATAAAAAATATTTAAGGCGGGCTGCCATACAACAAACGTGTTTTTTTTGCTCGTTATTAATAACGGCAACAGGTAGACGCTTGAAATATTCACGGAATATTTAGTTTTATATTCACTTTAAAAATAAATAATTAAAATAATTATTTAAGGGGGCTCCCAAACAACAAACGTGATTTTTTGGCGTTTTTTGCTCGATATTAATAACGGCAACAGGTAGACGCTTGAAATATTCACAGAATATTTAGTTGTAAATTCACTTTAAAAATAAATAATAAAATATTTCCCATAAGTACAACAAACGTGATTTTTTTGCCGTTTTGTCTAATGTCGTATAGATAATGGTACGGAACCCTTTGTGCGCGATTCCGACTCGCACTTGGCCGGTTTTAAGGGTTTGGTAGTCAACAAGTAACCCTCATAGTTTCACCATGTCCGTCCGTCTGTCCGCAGCTTAGCTTAAAGACTCTTAGTACTAGAAAACTGTAATTTGGCATGAATATACAGATTAGTTACGCCGACAAAATAAAAAATTGACACCCGGTAATTCTTTTCCCATTTTGATGCTTTTACATATTTTTGTTATTATTTTAAATCTATTTGTAATTTGTAAATTATTTACATACTGAATTCAAATAAAAAATATGAATTGATTTAATTGGTTTTTATTCCCTAATGTGTCTTCGTCTTGGGCGAGCTTAAATCCCTCGATACTCTCAGGATTCTAGTCTTTGTTATTACATACAATTCAGACCCTTGTTACGCTCGGGAAGCCTAAAGCCCGGTTTCTACCGCAAGCGGAGCGGACCCATTAAAGACTTCTTTTACCTCGCACAAGAGAAAACTGTGTACACCAATAAAGAGTCGAGTGGAAATGACTCAGCGGGCATAAAGGGTAAAAACGAGCTTGGTAATCAGACGCTCTCTTTTGGATACGCAAACCTATTTCATGAAAACGAAGTTCGCTTCCCTTAGCCATTTCCGGATCATTACTCTTTCACGGTGGAAACCGGGCCCTTTTTTTTCGCATGGGAAATCATCAAATGACCTCCCTCTCTGGGCGAAGCAGGACTGTCAGACTTTTACTGACATCCATGTTCCTTCATTTTTGTTCCGGGGCCACGGTATCTCTTTCGATCAGTCCCGCAGCCCCGACAGGCATCGGCCCTTGCGGTCCTTTTCCTTTTTGCTGACTCTCTTTGAGGCGCGCGTGGAGCACTCCTGCGCCGTCGACACGGCCTGTCGTCATGAGACGGACGGACGGCGAACTAGCCCATAGCTCCCCGTCCACAGGCTCGCGGAAACTGGGCCATACAATCCTTCGTTACGTTATTAATAAAAATTCTGTCTGCATTTCAAACAACTCATCCATCTTTCTCTTGTTGTTACAGTGTAATGCTAGCATGGCAGACTTTCAACGCACTCTTCGTGATCCGAGCCGTCAGCAAATACTTAGTAGAGATGGTACCTGAGTTTGAGCTGTGCAGACACTTGGATGTTCAAGCTGAAAGAAGGGTAGGGAATGGACCCGTGGAAAGCAGAGATGGGCTGGATATTACGGTTAGTGAGAAGTATTTTTTTGGTTAGTGCTTAACCTGTTGTCAGAGTTTTTATGCCCCCCATGGGCGTCTGACTTGGCTTTACATGCCGTCGAGAAATATCTCTCAAGCATGCTGGTTTCCTCACAATGTTTTCCTTCACCGAAGCAAGTGATAATAATTAGGTATAAAATACGCACATGAATCCGAAAAATCAGGGGACCGTGTCTTGGGTTCGAACTCGAGACCTATCACTTGACATTCCGACGGTCTCTCACGAATATGCTATCACTGCTTACTACTCAAGTATTTATTATACAAGGAAACGGACTCTTCATGAAACCGTCAACCAAGCGGTCTGTACATCAAACTAACTCTAAAAATATTGCTGGGAAAACGACTTCTTTTTTGGCGTGAATCACGGGTTACGATAGGACTCAATGTTACGCACTCAAAATATTGTGCTGATGGATGCATTGAGTACAGGGATTCATGGAGGTGTTTATAGTAAAGATATAACATTAAAATCTAGTCTTTATTTTGCTGAAAAAGTTAGAACTTTGGCCATCAATAATAAGGTACCCAGTTATGGTCTAGCTAGAACAAAAAAAAAATCGCAATGCCTTTTGGCTTCGTTAAAGGTCTTTCTACACCCATTAGATGTATTCTGAATATGCCGTGGATATGTGGACATCCATTACTAACCAAGACCTTTCACCCTGAAACCTTTACCCTTATTTCGCAGCCTTCAGAAGAGACATCACCACCGCTTGCCTCCCCCGCGAGCCCCGACGCCCCCGAGCCCCCCACGTCCCCCAAACTGACGGGGACCGAGAGTCGGGTGGAGATGCTCATCGATGCCCTGATTGGACTGATCATTGATGTTCCTGTTACGTAAGTATCATTCTTCTTCTTCTAGTCTTCACACTCTTGGCTGAGTGGTCGTGGTCGTCACATCAGGGGCCACCGGAGGCGCGGGCCTGTGGACGGTGAGCTATGGGCTAGCTCGCCGTCCACCCGTCTCATGACGACAAGCCGTGTCGACGGCGCAGGAGTGTTCCACGCGCGCCTCAAAGAGATGTCAGTAAAAAGGAAGGGGTCCGCAAGGGCCGATGCCTGCCGGGGCTGCGGGACTGAGAGAAAGAGATACCGTGGCCCCGGAACACAAAGGGCGATGAAGGAACATGGATGGGTTTTAGTCAGTAAAAGTTTGACACTCCCTCCTGCTCCTGATGATTTCCCATCCGAAAAAAAGGGTTGATGGCAAGCTTCACAAATTCACAATCTGTCGCCATTCCTCCCGTACTGTGGCTTCTCATGTACCATTGAGTGCAGTTTTAACTTTTTCATAAATAGCGCTTCTGGCCGAAAAGTTTAAGTCATAAGTCATTTAAATTGTTGAATTTTATTTCGAACTTTGCGCCTTGCAACATTAGTATACTCTATGACTGTTTCTGTTTTTTCTCTACTCTGTGGCATCATAGTGACTAAATGTGTTCTTTCAGTTGTTACTTTATAATAAACTTAATCAGTAAAATAGTGGTTGTGATTTGTCTAAATCCATCACATTTGTTAACACAGGTAGGTACGATAAATAGTAGTTATAAAATATTACAATAACTATTTATTGTATATTAATATATTACAAGAATCTAAATTGTGGAGTCTGAACATTTATCTAATGCATCTTTTTTGTGCTTTAAAAACTAATTCCCCGTTGGTCGAGTTACCCCAGAAAATGACACCATACCGCAATACTGAACTCACCAAACCATGATATGCTGTGACTAAAGCATCGACGTTAATCACTGCGGTCAGTTTGAATAGAGCGTAGGCTGATTTGCTAATTCGTGTGAGCTTTCCAGTCTAATTTTTTGTCAATAGTTAAACTCAGGAATAGGCGAGACGACAAAAAAAACTAATTAGTCCGTCAGTTAGATTATCAAAAAAATTTGACCCGTGTTTTTTCTTTTGTTACGTAAACCAAAATTGACGAAGATATGACGCTTTTAAAATTCTCAATACGTTACGCCTAGGTATAATTTTTAGCTAGTTCTGACGTCACGAGCCCCACTCCTGAGTTTTGATGCGTTTTATCTTCTGTCAATATTCATTGATTTACAAAAACAAAAAATACGTGACGATTAATTTCCAATACTCTAACTGACGGACTAACTAAATAGATTTTCATTTTTTTGATACTGTCGTCATGCCTATTTTGATGTCTCTACTTGTTGTATAGGTCAGATAGGCAGTCGCTCCATGTAAAATACTAGTATTCCATCCGTTTAGACTGGAAGCCGACCCAAAAGAAAAGGCTAGGCAGATTACGAGTACAGTTCCACTAAGAAGCTAGCGATTTCGTTATCGCTAATATTCATACAATTTGTCTCCCTTGCAGAGACAACACATACTACCTCCACCTAGAATGTATCAACACGATGTTGGTGCTGATGTCAGTCTACATGTTCGCCGGAGTACACGGCCAAACCAGATTGGTGGACACCTCTTTGATATACAGGTAAGCTTCATATAACAAATAACAAACAAACAACTCACTCTTGGTTTTCAAAATAATTAATTATATTCTTGGTAAACTATTGTAAATTTGTAACTACTCTATTGTATTAGGTACTTAAACCTGTGATAATAGCTGTATGTGTTGTTTAAATAAATAAATAAAAACTGTGGATACACACCAAAAAAAAATCGTTTTCCACTGTCATCCAAACTAAACGTACAGGGTGTAAACGGACCCTTTACGAAGCCGTCAACCAAGCATTCTGTACATCAAACTAAGTAACTTTACGCAAAAATAATTGCTGGGAAACGTCTTTTTTTTGGGGTGAAAAAACGCGTTTTACGGTAAAACTCAATGTAACTCACTGAAAACATTGTGCTGATGGACGCATTTAATAGTAAACGGGTTATGTAGGTATTTAAAGTAAAGTTATGACCTTAAAATCTAGTATTTGAAAAAAAAAAAGTGTGAAAAAGTTGTAACTTTGACCCCAAATATCTCCGTAACTAGAAGGTTCCCAGGTATGGTGTAGAACAAAAATATGATCACAATGACGCGGAGAACAAGTGCCTTTCGGCTTCGTTAAGGGTCTTTATACATCCTTAATATGCAAAATTTCAACTCAATCGGAAACCGGGAAGTGGGTCAAATTTAACTTCTAAGAGTCTTTTACATAGTTACAGATTAAGCTGATAAAAGCGTGTTAAAAATGGCTACTTTGTGCCAAGTGCCAAAAAAGAAATGAGTCACACCAGCACATCAAAATATTACTATAAAAGTTAATGCATTTAATGCGCGTACTTGTGAAATTAATAATATTTTTTGTTTCATCGAAATCGGGCCAGTATTCCAAAGTTACAGCGTTGTAAAGTTTCACCGCTTTTTTTATATTTGCGTAGGGACGCAAATATAAGCACGCTGCGAGTGTGCGAAGGATCGTGTCACGCTGCCAGTTTCATGTCCGATTGCCGGTGATGCGGAGTGTTTACACTTATTTGCACTTATTATTTTAACTCTACGAGTGTTTACGTTCATAAAATTTGATTTGTAAAGTGGTTTGCACTTATCATTTCGACTCGCAGCTCGCGACCACACGTTAGTCGGATTTAGCCACGGAGGCCGTACTTTAAAGTTTAATATCTCAGTCATTTTTGAAGATAGGAAAAAATACAGATTCTTTTTTCTAGAGTTATCTATTTTTTAAACATTCTGATAACAAAAAACGTTGGTGTGACTCATTCCGGTAAAATTGACTTAAGATTGTAATGTTGCGTTTCAGAACCCTCTTCCAAGGCCGCTACGGCATGCACGCCCCGCTCCTGGTGAAGACCCTGCTGAACAACCTGTCGAGCATGCTCGCCGCGCCACCGAGCATGTTCGTCGCGCACCCCGGCGGCGGCAGTCTCCTCATAAATCTGGCTTGTAAGTAATCAAATCAAATTATATAATTATTTATTGCGAACAACAAGGTCCATAATAGTTAAAGAGTACTTAAGAACTATGTTAGCGGCGAGAAATTAGGTGATTTAGTTACAAACTCAAACTCAAATCATTTATTTCAATTAGACCATTACGGCACTTTTGAATGTCGAAAATACAAAAAAGCAAAGCTACAGTCACAGTCACAAGGCATAATAACTTGAGAAAGTACTGTAGTTGCCCATTCCCTAACGTAGATCTCTATGGAGAAGAACGGGCAAGAAACTCCATGGACACTCTTTTAAATCAAAATATTTGTTACAAAATCTTGGTTACATCATTCATGTTGAGATTATACATATGTGAGAACGATGTAGAAAGACGTGCACATTAAGAGCGTCCAGAGTAAAATAATAAATTAAAAAATAAAGTAATTAAAATGAACGAACCGTGGCAGCTAAGAGATGACCAGTCCCAACTGACAGCGCCCGTTCACGAACATGACGCATGTATCGGCGCCATTCAACTCGACCATATTTAAGGGAACCAAATGACCCGACACACCCGCCACCATCAGCGAGACATTAATTCATATTCAGATCATTCTTCAATAGGCATGACGACAGTACCAAAAAATTGCAAATCTATTTAGTCCGTCAGTTAGAGTATTGGAAATGAATAGACACGTATTTTTTGTTTTTGTAAATCAATGAATATTGACAAAAGATAAAACGCATCAAAACTCGGGAGTGGGGGCTCGTGACGTCAGAACTAGCTAAAAATTATACCTAGGCGTGACGTATTGAGAATTTTAAAAGCGTCGTATCTTCGTCAATTTTGGGTTACGTAACAGAAAAAACACGGGTCGAATATTTTTTGATAATCTAAGTGACGGACTAATTCAATTTTTTTTGTCGTCTCGCCTAATTAATTAATAATTCCATAATTTCGTGTTGTTCCTTTTTGTCAGTAACTTAATGTGATGATATAAAATAGGGCAGTCAAATTTGGCCGCAATGACCGCCAGAATGCCATTGCCGCTAGCACGAGCAGTGCTCAATAACGAAGCGACTTTTTTGCGCAGTATAGCTGCGAATCCGTCCGTAATGTCACCATCTGCCAAGCCTTTTCGCAACTATGTACCATCTCAACACAAATGATGTAACCAATATTTTGATTTAAAAGAGTGTCCATGGAGTTTCTTGCCCGTTCTTTATAAATAAAATAAATAAATATCGCTGGACATTACACACAGCGCTATCTAGTGCCACACTAAGCAACGCGGCTTGTGTCGTGGACACCAGATAGTTGATATACTACAGAGATACTTTTTGTTTGTAAATACATACATAATATACATATAAACATCCATGACTCTGAAACAAATGTCCATGCTCATCACTCATACATTTGCTCCTACCGGGATTCGAACCCGGGACCCTAAGAACGTAAGGCAGCCTCAGTACCGCTGCGCTATTCGGGTCGTCACCATAGAGAGTTCTTCTCCATAGAGATCTACGCTAGGGAATGGGCAACTACAGTACTTTCACAGTTTTTATGTCTTGTGACTGGGACTGTAGCTACATTTAATTTTCATCTTTGTTTCGACAATTCAAAAGTGCATGTAACTGGCCTACTTGAAATAAAATGGTTTGATTATGTTAGGGTCGGTTTCCAGTCTTACCAATACAGCTGAATACTAGTATTTTACATGGAACGACTGCCTATCATCTGACTTCCACAACCCAGTTAGTACTCGGTAAAACAATACCTGATAAGATTGATTGTCAGAATTTCGGGCCTCTGACTACCTGTAACGACTGGCAAAGATCTACAAATCCCGAGCTTAATTCGGCTACCGGATTTTTAAAACGGGATATTTACCATAAAACAAATAATAAACATGGTGAATAATTATCACATTTTAAGTTTTAATAGCAGCGGGAGGGGGAGATTTGGGTAGCAGCGCGGCGGTGGCCCAGTGATGGCGGCCCCGACTTACGAGCAGTAAGTCGTGGGTTCGAACCCCGGCAGGCGCATTACTTTGTGTAATTTATTTCATCACCACTGCTCTCAAAACGGTGAAGGAAAACATCGTGAGGAAACCGGCATGTCCTAGAACCAAAAAATTCGAAGACATGTGACATCTACCAACCCGCACTGCCCGCCCTCTCATAGAGAGGAGGCCTGAGTCCTAGCAGTGGGAACAATTAATAGGCTGATGATGATGTTGTAATAAATGAATAAATATCGCTGGACATTACACACAGCGCCATCTAGTGCCACACTAAGCAGTGATAGCCTAGCGGTGTTACCGTCGTACTGTCAAGTCATAGGTCTCGAGTTCGAACCCAAGACACGCACCTCTGATTTTCCGGATTCATGTGCGTATTGTATAATTATCACTTGCTTCGGTGAAGGAAAACATCGTGAGGAAACCAGCATGCCTGAGAGATATTTCTCGACGGCATGTTAAGCCAAGTCAGAGGCCCATGGGCGGTATTAAAACTCTGACACCAGGTTAGGCACTAACCACACGAGAAAGAAGAATTACAATAAAAGTTTAAAATGTTAATTTTGCCCTTTGCAGCCGGCCTATGGAACATGATAACCTTCAACTCGACGTCCCGTCAGACGATATACACGAATCCCCCTCTAGATCGGCAGGAGTTACAGGAGCGAGTGAAAAAGGAGCACCCTGTAGCCAACCAGTCCTGTCTCCTGCTGCTGACGCTGGCCAACCATTGTATGAACGACGATAACTTGTACAGGAACGCTTTGTTATGCTGTGAAGATACTGCAGGTAAGAAAACCTCGCACTTATTCGATACCAGTAAACAAGAATAGGTTTGTCGACTGAAAGAATCTAATTAGTCCGTCAGTTAGATTATCAAAAAATATTTGACCCATGTTATATAATATACAGGGTTATTTGTAAAACACCGACAACCTCTCAGGACTGTGTTACTAACATCATAATCAACAACTTTTGTTCTATGAATTTTAAAAATTCATCATATTTTAGTTCATCAAATTTTCATAAAAAAAAAAAAAAAAAAAAATTGAACGCTTTTACGGGCCCTCGCCGCCCTGACTTCGCTCCCCTCACTATTGTACTATCGCTTTCTTTTACTTCGCATAGATTTCTTAACATTTAGAGCGTTCAATTTAAATATTTTTATTTTTGTACGAAAATTTGATGAACTGAAATATGATGAATTTTTAAAAGTCGTAGAACAAAAGTTGTTGATTATGGTGTTAGTAACACAGTCCTGAGAGGTTTTCGGTGTTTTACAAATATCCCTGTATAATACCACTAAAAACCCCGACTACTGAAAAATCACGCTCTAATTAAATTCGAGGTTTACAAGGTAAAATCGACTTTCCTATTGTTGAAGTCGGTTAAAATGTAGCCTACGTTACCCGGGCCATAATAACGAATCGATTGACACCTTATTCATCAAAATCGGATCAATAGTTTAGGCGCTACGGAGGAACATACATACATAGACTGCTAAAATCATAAACCTTCCTTGTGGCTTCGCCGTAGTCGTTCAAAAAAAGAAGGTTCATAACGGAAAAGTCAAAAGGTGAAGGGTCCGTTCACACCGTGTAACCAAACTAATATAGGGTGACATTTTCTACATACAAGGTGTCAAGGGACCCCACAAAGCTGTCAACCAAGCATTCTGTACATCAAACTAAGTAACCCTAGGCAAAAATTATTGCTGGGAAACGACTTTTTGTTTGTGTTGCAAAATCACGGTTTACAGTATTACTCAATGTAACGCACTCAAGACATAGTTCTGATGGATTCATAGAGTCGTACGTAGGTCAAGGAGGTATTTATGGTAATATACATAACCTAAAAATTAAAAAAAAAAACTCGTGAAAAAGTTGGAACTTTGACCCCCTATATCTCCGTAACTAGAAGGTTCCCAGGTATGCTCCTAGAACAAAAAAAAAATATGACGGGGAGAACAAGTGCTCGATACAACTCGCCGTGATCCGTGGCTAACGTGATCTGATACTGTGATCGGTGGAGACAAACCCCTTGTTACACCCTTTATAATGTAATATTTTTTTTATTGCTTACAGAAACTTCAGCGCCTACTCCACGAAAAGAATCGAACGGTGGGTCACAACTAACGCCGCCGAGAATCGACATGGCGGCTGTAAGTTTAATCGTAACACCACTATAGTCTCCGCCAGATAAGTAGGAATTAAAAGTCATTGACCCGCATACATTTATTCAAATACGTAATTCCGTAAACAGAAATAATGACATAAACATTTCCCGAAACGATCTTTATCGTGATCCTTAACTTTTTCTAGTACTAAAAAACGATTCAGAGTGTATTGTCGGGGTACCTACGCAGAGAAATTCAGGGAAAGAGCAATGACCTTTATTTCAGATTGAAGTGGCGGCCACTATAGTAGGATACTAGTTATGTAATGTTTAATGGATAATTATGCTTTATTTCTTAACTGGCGACACGCCCCGGCTTCGCACGTGTACAATGTAACATATACATGTCGGATCCTGTCATTAGTCTTAAGTTTAAACACTAACACACAATGTACTATTATATCAAACAAATCCTCGGAACGGTGAGGTCGCTCCGCGAAGCCTGTGAAGCTCCCAGGAAACTTCTGTGCTTCTGGGCGGAGCTAGGCTGGCTAACTTAGCTAAGACACCTACGCACAACGGACCGATTACTGAAACGTCACTCAAAATTTAAGTAGCACTTATATTTAACAGATACTCAGAAGTGACGTTTGGCCATACGAAATTTAAAGTTTAGGAGCTGTTCAAATGTTAAGTAGCCCTTAAATTTTGAGTGACGTTTCAGTATTCGGGGGTATGTGCGGAAAATGGAGTCCCTACTCTACTCTGTACTATTATAATAATATATATGTTAGTCTGTAAGGTATTTATCTATGGGCCAAAGTAGCCTGAAAATAAAGGTTTTATTATTATTTAAGTTAAACATTTTGCTTCTTAGCTCATTGGCTAGTTTAAGCTACATTAACGGGCGCATGCCAAGTCAATGCAGCGTGTGTGTGTGTGATGAATTATGAGTGTTGAGAGAAACATTAACCTCAATCTGCATGAACTTTCTCACTATTCTACAGGTGTTTAAAATTGCGGCTTTTTGAAGTGATATATAAATAGAATCTTTCAGGTCTAATAGTTTGAGGCTATGGTGGAGGTGATTGGCTATAACACCCGTAGTGTAGACAACAATAGGTACAGTCGTGGTCTTTTCCGCCTGATCAGTTAAAATTTTTTTCGCTTAAATCATGCGGAGGCGCCGAGCCACTCCACCTTAAACTTTAGGCCTATTAGGAAAGTGTCAACTTTGGCGCGCAAAATAACAATAACTCTCGTTTGGCATGTGTCGCCGATCGGTATTTTTTCATTAATTATTTATATATAAAGTCAACGGGGAGGGGACAGAGAGCGTTTTATGTTTTAAGTGCAAGCAAAAATTAGCTTAGTGGTGATCAGGCGGGAGTGTCCTCGATGGTACAACGTATACTTTTTCCTGCCTCCAGATTCTGGTCACTTCTTCTTTCAGTTCAGCATATTTACTGATTTTTTCCCCTATTGTTTTTTATAGATTGTGTGTATTGGGGACTGCAATATCTATGAGGAATGTAACTTTATTTGCTTTATCTTGAAGGATTATATCTGGTCTATTGTAGTGAATGGTCCTGTCAGTTAGTATGGCGCGGTCGTAAAAGAGTTTGTGTGTTGTATTTTCCCGGAAACTTTCTGGTACATATTTATAATAAGGAGTGTTAGTGTCTTGTATGAGCTTATATTTAAGTGCTAGGTTTTGATGTATGATGTTTGCTACTTGATTATGCCTGTGAGTATAATCTGTTTGGGTGAGTGTTGGCATGCCCCTGTGATGTGTTGTATGGTCTCTGGTTGGCTGTGGCATTTGCGGCATTTGTCGTTCGTTATCGTGGGGTCTTTAATAATGAATTTCCTATAGTTTTTAGTATTTATGATCTGATCCTGAATCGCAATAATAAAGCCCTCGGTTTCCGGAAATAGACTACCAATTTTAAGCCATTTATTTGATGCTTTTGCATCTACGTGAGGTTGTTCTAGATCATGAGGGTGCCGACCGTGCAGCACTTTCTTTTTCCAGTCTTCTAACTTTTGCTTCTGTGGGTCTTCATTGTTAGTGTGTTGTGTATCTGTCGGTTCGTGTAGGTTAAGTGGGGTGTAGTTAATGTCGTTCTTTACTATGGCCTTGTGAATGCAACTTGTGTGTGATTTAGAGTGAAAGAATGTTCTTAGTCTCTTTATTTGTTTCTGCCATAGGTGGTGGATATCGATTAGGCCTCTCCCTCCGTTTTGTCGTTTGATCGTCAGTCTTTCTATAGCAGATTTAGGGTGTAGGTTATTGTGTTTAGTAAGTGTGGTGCGTGTTGTTCTCTCAATTTGTTGGATGTCAGTTTTTGACCACTTGATCACCCCAAATGAGTATGTTAGTATTGGAATTGCGTGGGTGTTTAAAGCTTTTATTAAGTGTTTGCCGGACAATTGAGTTTTACATACTGCGATCACTCTTCTCTTAAATTCTATGTTTAATGTGTGTTTGACAGCTGTGTGATCTATTCCTTTAAGTTGCTTGTATCCTAAGTATTTATATAAGTCTGTTGGTTCTAAAGCTGTGATTGTGTCTGTGTTGTTGATAGGATAATCGCCCGGTTTAATTTTGCCTCTTATAATATGAACTGTTTTGCATTTATCTAACCCAAATTGCATGTTTATGTCTTTACTAAATTCTGTGGTGGTTTCAATTAACTTTTCCATCTCTTTTTCAGACCTCGCATATAGTTTTATATCGTCCATATAAATAAGATGCGATATAACGGTTTCTTCTGTGGCATGTCTAAAAGAATATCCCGCTTGGCATCGCCGTAGTAGATCGGACAGAGGGTTTAAAGCGAGGCAAAACCATAGTGGACTGAGAGAATCTCCTTGATAAATACCCTTCTGAATAGATATTTGTCGAGTTGTGATAGCTGTGTGTCGATAATTTAATTGGAGTGTAGTTTTCCAATGGGTCATGATATTCTGTAAGAAGTGTATTATCTTTGGGTTTATTTTATAAATTTGCAATATTTGAATCAACCATGAGTTTGGAATACTATCGAATGCTTTTTTATAATCTATGTACGTGCAATGCAGGTTTCTATTTTTTGTGGCGGCATGTTTATGTATTATTGAATCAATAACTAGTTGTTCTTTACATCCCATATGTCCCCTTCTGCACCCTTTCTGTTCTTCTGCTATTATGTTATGATGTTCTATATGTTTATTTATTTTGGACGTTTGAATTTTGTATATTGTGGGTAGTCATGTAATCGGTCTGTATTGGGCGGCTGTGGTGAGTATTGGCCTTTTGGCAACATGTAAGTTATTCCTGTAGCAATAAATTCCGGAATATTTTGTTTATTATTATTATTATTAGTACGGTGTTTGATAGGCAACCAATATTAACCTACCGCACCGCTGGCTCCGAAGCTTTCTGTGATTCTGTTCGCCGGTTCCACGTGCTAGGGTGTAACACAGAATATAAGTAAAATACACAAATTAATTTATTTCCTAAACTCACCCCCAGACTTCCACAACTTCTAGTTTCTATTAGAACTGCTTTAAGGCCTTTTCATAATGGTTCCGCGTTATTGGTTTTTCTTTAT
This sequence comes from Xestia rhomboidea, assembly GCA_963853795.1. Lineage (NCBI taxonomy): Eukaryota > Metazoa > Arthropoda > Insecta > Lepidoptera > Noctuidae > Xestia > Xestia rhomboidea. The sequence goes on from OY970783.1 coordinate 4,238,389, forward strand.
TTTACATGGTAGGTTGGTATCCGCGATGCCTTTTTCAATCTGTCAGTGGCGCATCAGTGTTGCCAACCTTCGCAGGCGCATTTCCGCTTCCATCATTGGATACATGGCTTTTGAGATCACGTTGACATTACGACCCATCCCAAAACGTCAAAGAGGGACAATAAACTAATACAGATACATAATGTGTAATGTCCATGTGTGTTTTCCGCGAATTCTGTATTCTCTCATATATATTAAACATACGGTCTTCAAATGGGCAAATGCAAGCGCGCCTATGGTGACAGCGCAACAGTAAGTCGTGGGTCCGAACCCAGGCTGGCGTAATACTTTGTGTAGTTTATTTCATCACCACTGCTCTCAAAACGGTGAAGGAAAACATCGTGATCAAACCGGCATGTCCTAGAACCAAAAAATTCGAAGATATGTGACATCTACCAACCCGCACTGGGCCCGCGTGGTGGATTATAGCCCATTCCCTCTCATAGAGAGGAGGCCATGTGGCCTAGCAGTGGGGACTGATTATGTTTATGCTATTATGTTTATTACAGCTCCACAAAGCCCTATGTGCGACCGCCGGCTGCGAACACTCGACGTTGTTGCTGTACCTCATGCTACACTCCTGCAACGCGTACAAACGACACATCAGCAACGTCGCGCAGATCGATCAGCTGGTGAGTATCTTAGAGTGTAAAAAACCTCTTAACGAAGCCGAAAGACACTTGTTCTCCTCGTCATTGCGATCATTTTGTTGTTCTACACCATACCTGGGAATCTTCTAGTTACGGAGATATTGGGGGTCAAAGTTACAACTTTTTGACAAGTTTTTTTTTATGACAAGTTTTTAATGTAAGATTTTTACTTTAAACACCTCCACGACCCCCATACTATTCAATCCATCCATCAGCACAATGTTTTGAGTGCGTTACATTGAGTTCTACCACAAAACATGATTTTTCACCCCAAAAAAAAGTCATTTCCCAGCAATAATTTTTGCGTAAAGTTACTTAGTTTGATGTACAGAATGCTTGGATGACGGCTTCGTGATGAGGTGGTTTGTACACCCTGTATACAAATGCATATTTGTAGATTGATTGATAGATTGTAGATCTTTGACAGTCGTTACAGGTAGTCAGTGGCCTGAAAGTCTGACAACCAAACTTACCAAGGGGTATCGTATTACCCAGTACTAACTAGGTTGTGGAGGTCAGATACGCAGTCGCTTTACGTAAAATACTGGTATTCAGCTGCATCCCATTAGATTGGAAGCCGACCTCATAGTTGGGAAAAGGCAAGACCTATCTGACCTATAATAACCAGTTAGAACTAAGTAATACAATACCCCTTGGTAAGACTGGTTGACAGGCTACTGACTATTTAACGACTGTCAAAGATCTACAAATGACAGCCGGGACCAACAACTTAACGTGCTTTCCGAGGCACGGAGGAAACTCGGTATGTAATGTGTGATCACTGGTCACCCATCTACGGACCAACCTAGGCAAGCGCGGCTTTACCTAAAGATCTAGCCACGATCCAAAACCATTATTAATAAAAATGTGTATTCCACAGATAGTGCCAATCCTGCAGGTGTTGTACAACGCGCCGGATAATAACAATCATCACATCTACATGTCGCTGATAGTACTACTTATATTGACTGAAGACGATCAACTCATCAAGAGTGTGCATTTAATTGTAAGTATATCATCATTATCATTCTCTTCCCCTTATCCCAATTCATTTGAGGTCGGCGCAGCATGTCTTCTTCTTCCATACTTCTCTATTACTCGTCATCTCATCAGACACCTCCTTTCTTGCCATATCATCTTGAATAGGGATGATGACTGACTAACAAAAAAATGATTCTGTTTAGTTCGTCAGTTAGATTGTCGAAAAATATATGATACGTGTTTTTTGTTTTATCAAATTAATAAAAATTGACGAAGATAAAACGCGTCAAAGATCATGAGTGGTAGCTTGTGACGTCACATTTGAGTGAAAAATGTACCTACTCAAATGTGACGTCACACGAGTTTTCGACGCACTGTATCGTCTTCATTTTTTGTTTACGTGAAAAAAGAAAAAATGTCCAATATTTTTTGGAAATATATCTGTCGGACTATTTTTTTGTCATCTACCCCCACGCCTGTAATCCCGAAGAGTTAAGCAGAAGTTTACGTAATAGTAGTTTACGTATAATTACATTTCGCCAGTTACGGCTTAAGCCGCATGTAAAAAGAGAAGAGCCCACTGCCATCATTTAACCACAAATCCACACTCCGTGTTTTCTGCTTAGAGATTCCTGGTCGAAAAACTCAATAACAATCTGCCCGACCCGGGAATCGAACTCTCATGCTTAGCAATCGCGCTTGCCACCACTCGACCAATGAGGCATTCAAATATAAAAATAAATAAATACAGAAATAAAACTTAAACCGCCGTTATTTTCTTCTTCTATAGCGTGTGGTTAGTGCCTAACCTGGTGTCAGAGTTTTTAAGCCGCCCATGGGCCTCTGACTTGGCTTAACATGCCATCGAGAAATATCTCTCAGTCACAAGCATGCTGGTTTCCTCACTATGTTTTCCTTCACCGAAGCAAGTGATAATTATACAGTAAACACATGAATCCGAAAAATTAGAGGTGCGTGCTTTTTTTTTCGGATGGAAAATCATCAAACGACTCCTCCCGCTCTGGGCGGAGCAGGAGGGAGTGTCAGACTTTTACTGACTAAAACCCATGCATGTTCCTTCATCGCCCTTTATGTTCCGGGGCCACGGTATCTCTTTTGAATAGTCCCGCATCCCCGGCAGTCCCGCAGCCCCGGTAAAAGGTGCCTAGTGTTCGAAGTCGAGACCTATGACTTGGCAGTCCGACGGTCACACGTATTTAGTTAATGTTGTTCACAGATGCTAAAGAACCTGTCGTGGTACACGGAGCGCGCCATCTCCGAGATCTCGCTGGGCGGGCTGGTGGTGCTGGTGGTGCTGCGCGCGCTGCAGTACAACATGGTGCGCGTGCGCGACAAGTACCTGCACACCAACTGCCTCGCCGCCATCGCCAACATGAGCTGTGAGTCGCTAAGCATCGATAACTTGCTGCCAGTTAAGGTGGATGCTCCAGGGTAAGCGCATAAAGGTGTAGGAATGACTTTGACCTTGAAAAAGTAAATTCATACACCTTTATGCGCTTGGAGGGTTGTATTGATGATTTTGATGGTTCTAATGCTGTAACTTCATACGTCTTACAGCCGCGATTCATAGTTTAATCAACATACAACCTGACACTGACCTGCAAATTGCAAAAAACGTAAGAAAATTTGAATTTCGCGGGCCACCCTGGCGCATTCACCTTAAGGTGAAAGCCTCCAAGATCATAAAGGTCGAGAAATGACTTTCACCTTGAAAGAGCAGTTCCTCGACCTTTATGAACTTGGAGGGTTGTATTGATGATTTTAATGATTATTACTCTGTACAGCCATATTTGTTTAAGTCGCGAAACATATTTTAAACAACATACGACCTGACACTGACCTGCAAATAGCAAAAAAAAAAGAAAAGTTGATTGATTTTCGCGGGTCACCCAAATTTCGCCGTAAACATTAGCTTTTTTTAGTTCTTCAATATACAGTGTGTAAACAGACTCTTCACGAAACCGTCAACCAAGCATTCTGTCCATCAAACCACAGATCAAACTAAGTAACCCTAGGCAAAAATGTTTTCTGGAAAGTGACTTTTTTTGGGGTTAAAAATCACGTTTTTCGGTAGAACTCTAAATAAATAAATAATAAATAAATATCGCTGGACATAGCACACAGCGCCATCTAGTGCCACACTAAGCAACGAGGCTTGTGTCGTGGACACCAGATAGTTGATATACTACATAGATACTTTTTGTTTGTAAATACATACTTATTATACATAAACATCCATGACTCGGAAACAAATGTCCATGCTCATCGCACATACATTTGCTCCTACCGGGATTCGAACCCGGGACCCTAAGAACGTAAGGCAGCCTCAGTAACGCTGGGCTATTCGGGTCGTCATAATCGTCACTCTACGTAATGCACTTAAAATATTGTGCTGTTGGATGCATTGAATAGTACGGGGTCGTGGAGGTGTTTAAAGTAAAAATCTTACATTAAAAACAAGTCTTTAAAAAAAAACTTGTCAAAAAGTTGGAACTTTGACCCCCAATATCTCTCTAACTAGAAGGTTCCCAGGTAAGGTGTAAAAGAAAAACATATTCGCAATGACGGGGAGAACTAGTGCCTTTCGGCTTCGACTTTAAGACTTTTTACACCCTTCATATAAAAATATTATCTGTGTTTCAGGTGAATTTAGAAACTTACATCCGTACGTAGCACAGAGATTAATATCACTATTTGAAACATTGACAAAACGAAGAGCAAGACTTTGCAGTGAAATTGAAGGTAAACAATGATTTAATAGTTACTTTAGTTGTGCAATGACTTGTGGGCCAAAATTACCACTTTCTGGAGCCCTGACACAGCCAGAAGGCGTTGCAGCAGACCTCGTAGAAGATGGCGGGACGAGCTGGACAAGACCAACGACCAGTGGCCCACATTAGCCCTGGATCGAAACAACTGGAAGTCATGGGGAGAGGCCTTTGTCCAGCAGTGGGATGAGGCAGGCTAACAGTATGAGTATCAGTTGTGCAAGTCTAGAAACATCAAATCATTATCTGCCTTTTCCCATGTTGTATGTTGGGGTCGGCTTCCAGTCTAACCGGATATACCAGCAGGCCTAGCCAAGTTACAAACGATTTGTATCGATTCTCTTTCTTCAATCGTAAACGTTAAGTCACGTGGTCAAAACAAGCGAACAGAAACTTCGTAGACAAGTTTACATCGGTTAAGATGATAGAATGAAATGTATTCGTTTCTACAATCATGATTGCTACATCCCATATAAATCGTAGCCAACTTACAGTTTTGACTGAACTTAAAAGTTTCTATTCGTTTGTTTCGACCACGTGACTTAACGTTGAAATGATGTCATTCCCATATATTTGGTTAGTTTTCTATTAGCGTTAACGATTGTAGATTGTCAACTTGGCTAAGCCTACTGATATGATAATAGTTTTTTACATGGAGCGACTGCCTATCTGACCTCCACAACCCAGTAAGTACTAAGAAATACGACACCCCTTGGTAAGACTGGTTGTCAGACTTTCGGGCCTCTGACTACCTGTAACGACTGTCAAAGATCTACAAAAGACATCCGGGACCCACGGCTTAACGTGTTTTCCGGCACGAAGGTAACTTGGTGTGTAATGGATGGTCACCCATCTACGGACCAACCTAAACAAGAGCGGCTTTACCTTGAAGTATGCCCCAAGCGGCTGTTATTATTTAGCTACGAGATAAGAAAAAAATATCCGATGTTTCAAGTTTCACCCTTATCCTTTAGTTGTAAAATAGTGATGTTTTAGACGCCCTTTTTTATATGTAATAATGTATTTCAGGTGGCGACATAAATAGTTTAGAGCTTCCACACCACGCCGAAGAAAAAACAGAAGAAATTGTGAGTAGTATGCATTGTTATAAACCAGAAAGCTATCATCATCATTTCAGCTGAAAGAAGTCTACTGCTGGACATAGACCTCCCCCAAGTGTCGCCACATTGACCGGTCCCGTGCGACTCGCATCCAGCGGATCCCTGCAGCCTGCATCAGGTCATCGGTCCACCTAGTGGGAGGCCTATAAACCAGATAACCATATATATATATATAATAGACCAGGCCCCTTATTCACAACGCATCGATTCGATATTTCGATTCGGAAAGTCGTATGTCTATCTTTTTTTGACATTACGAAATCGAGCGAGATAGACATACGACTTTCCGACTCGAAAATCGAATCGAAGTGTTGTGAATAGCTATGCTGATGTATTGCGATGAACGTGGACGAGACAAAACGAGTATGTAAGGATCGTAGCTGGTGTAGTTCTGTGATTTCTGTCTACCCCCATGAGAAAAGGTGTGGATTTATGTATGTCTATACTAATATTATAAAGAGGAAAGATTTGATTTTTTGTTTGTGTGTTTGTTACGGTTTAACTCAAGGACTACTCAAACGATTTTAAAAATTCTTTTACCATTAGAAAGCTACATATTTTTAAATAGGGTAGATGACACACCAATCAATTGACATACTTTTTTAGAGCGATCAAAAAAACGCGCTTCTCTCATAGATTTTGTATGGTAATAGCACGCTGTGACGTCACTGTTTGGTCAACTCAATGACTCAACTATTTTTTATCAGCAACTGAAAATCTAGTTTGGTAATTAATTGAAAATAAAACGTGTTTCAAGGCACAAAAGAACGTTTTCTTTTTAGAGATTGGTGTCTTGAGATTTGACAGCATTGTTTCATGGTGTCATCTACCCTATTATATTGATGTCATGCAAATTAGTCGAGCTATCATAATTTTCGCGGGCGAAATACTAGTCTATCTTCTATCTATCTATACATATAATAAAATCGTTGAGACCAAAAAATCTGTACATTGAAGATTTTAAAAAAAACCGACCAGGGTGGCTTAAAATAAGTAACTGAACATATTAAAACCATTAAAAATGTTGCAAAAAAAAAAAGGAAAAAGATATTCCTTTTGACATCTTTCGTTGCGTGCGCTGCGTAAACGGTTAAACTTACGCAACAATCGTGTATGACGGAATTTTTCCTCTTAAAAAGTTCTATAAAAGTCCGCGATAGCATTATTATGTCTAGATAGACATAATAATGCTATCGCGATGATAGAGAGATGATGATGATGAGTTGGTTAGAGAGAGTGTGAGACACCGTTAAAACATTTTAAGGGTGTCTCACACTCTCTCTAACCATCTCTCTGTCTCTCTTATATATCGCAGACGAAGTTGCGCGGGTCAGCTAGTATTAAATAAATTTTAATGTGGCCCATTCCCTCATACATAGAGGAGATCTGGGTCCCAGGTCCCAGCAGCCGAAACGTTATATAAGCCGAATACGCGAATAACGTTTCTCTGTCTCCAGATGGACCACATATCAGTCCTGGACGAGGTGCTGCGCATGCTGCTAGAGATCATAAACTCGTGCGTCGCGCATCAGCTGAGCAGCAATTGTAACGTCGTGTACGCGTTGTTGCACAAGCGACATCTGTTCACGCAACACACCCACCACCCCGTCGCGCAGAACATCGATATGGTAAGCAGTCTGAAGTTGCGCTAGTCATATACAAGTTTCGCTTGTCAAATCTGACAAGTTTCGCTAGTCACATAATTTGTCAAATTTCGCTACTTAGTTTCATAATTACATATTTATTTATTTACATATTTCAAGTTTCGCTAGTTTCATATTTCAAATTTCGTTAGTTACATATTACAAGTTTCGCTAGTCACATATGACAAGTTTCGCTAGTTTCATATTTCAAGTTTCCCTACTTTACATATTTTAAGTTTCGCTAGTTTCATATTTCAAGTTTCGCTAGTTACAAATTACAAATTTCGCTAGTCACATCTGACAAGTTTCGCTAGTTACATATGACAAGTTTCACTAATCACATCCGATAAATTTCGCTTGTCACATCCGACAAGTGTCGCTTGTCATAACAAACAAGTTTCGCTTGTCACGTCCGACAAGTTTCGCTAGTCACATATGACAAGTTTCAATAATCACATACGACAAGTGTCGCTTGTCACATCCGACAAGTGTCGCTTGTCATATCCGACAAGTTCCGCTTGTCACATCCGACTGGTTTCGGTTTCTAAGTCGGTGGCAAAAAAGTCAATGAAACAAACAAAGTCACCGACTTCCGAAAGTAAACTTATTTTAGACTTAGGTGTTTTTTGGTGCGAAGTCAGAAGTCCTCCACGTGTGTCCGGCGGCTGCTCGTCCCTCTCGATACGTCTGGAGGGAAGAGCAGCTGCTGGGCCGGTGCACCCCGGGCGCGGCAGTATCCTTCTCCGGGGAATGAGGGGAAATGAGAATTTCCTCTTATCCCTCGGGGAGTGGTACTGCCGCGGCCAATTATTCTGACATGGGTGGGGTCCGACCTGGACCAAAGGTGCGTTCCATTGCGTGCCCTCTGTTTAGCAGAGGGCACAGCAGAGGAGTGAGGGCGGGCTCGGTGTGCACTTACCCTGCCTCCGAGCAGACAGAGAAGGATCGTCCTCCTCTGTCACCGCCGGTCTCGTAATCCCAACGTCGAAGTGTCGTGGATCAGGTCTCGCGGCTTCGACAGGGACCGAGGGTCTTGGCTTAACCGCCCGGACCGCGAGGTAGACAACCTCTATAAAAAGTCACCCCGAATCCCAAGCGGCGACGCACCGCGAGGGGATGTATGGCTGACGGGTGTTCCAGAGAACGAATCAGTCGCTAGTGCGCTCCTCGCCAGGGTACCTGCAGACCCCCTGGCGAGTAATAAATACTAAGAATCTGCCCTACTAGGTACAGGGGTCTCTGCCTAGTTAGGAGTTTATTTCCCCCATACTCGTGGGTTCAAATATGGATGCAAATAACAAACCAACCAAAACCGCCGGCAACGGCAAGAAAGAGGAGAGGAGGGATGCGGGGTCGGAGTCCGACCTCGCATCCAGCGATGCGAGTGCGGGAGGCTCAGGGAGCTCCCGCCGCGCGAGTGATGGAGCCGCTGCGGAGAACGGCAAGTTCTTCCGCAAGCGGCCCAGGCGGGATGGCGACCGGGGGTCGTCATCCGGAGAGGAGGAGGCCTCGGCCCGAAAGATCCCCACCAACAAGCGTGGTGGGATCCGGGGCAAGGGGAGGGGGCTCTCTGCCTCCGTGAGGGCCGAAAAATCGGCTAGGCTTGCCGAGGAGGGGCGCCACCCGGGCAGCAATACTGCTCCCGGATCTGGCGACGAGGCAGGTGCACCTGGCGGCTCCGAGGAGGAGCGTAAGGCCAGGTTCACAAAGGAGGTGGAGGCCGCGATTAGAGGCGTGGCCCTGAAGATGAAGACTTCATCGAAGCTCAGGGCCATACCGGCGGCTTCTGCCTCCATCATGGCGGCAGCGGAGGCCAACTTCGGCGGACCTCCTCGTCCTCCTCCCCCTCCTACGATGGATGGGGAGGAGCTGGCTAAACTGCGGGCGGAGGTGGCCCGCCTGTCGGCCGCCACGGAGGCTCTCCAAAGAGAAAACGCCAGGCTCCTAGCAGACCTGGCCAGTCTACGGGAGTCTGGCTCCTGCGTGGCGCCTCCAAAGGGGGGCCAGACGCAACGACCCAGCCAGCCCGAGCCGGTGGAGAACCAGGTGCTGAACCTGGTTCGGAAGGAGCTGGCTTCCTTCCAGGCGCGGTTCTCCGTCCTGGAGGGAATCGTTCTGCGCCCCCCCCTGGCGGCAAGCAAGGCGTCCACGGGTCCGAAGGCGGCCTCGTATGCGGCTGCCACGGCTGCCGCACCCGGACCGGGGCCGTCCAGCCAGCCCTCTGGTAGGGCTGCGGCGGCGCCCCCTGGAAAGCCGGCTCCGGCGAAACCGGCGCCGGCAAAGGCGGCGAAAGCGAGGAAGGGCAAGGCGGCTGCACAGAAGACTGTGCCGGCGCCAGCCCCAGCAGCGAGTGGGCCAGCGCCGGCGGCACGTCAGCCGCCGCCGCCGCCACCGCCCCCCCAGCAGCCCCCTACACCTCCCACGGCTGAAGCCGGATGGCAGGTGGTCGGGGAGAAGAAAAAGGGGCGGAAGGCGGCCAAAAAGGCCCGAAACAAGGAGCGGCAGCGCCAGTTCAGGGAGCGCAAGATCGCGGCTAGGCTCCGCGCCCCTAAGACCGCGGCTGTAGTGATCACACTACAGCCGGAAGCGGAACAGAGGGGCGTGTCCTACCGCGACCTGCTGGCAAAGGCAAAGGAGGCGGTGGACCTCGGGGAGCTCGGGATCACCGGGGGCCTCCGGCTGAAGGTCACAGCGACGGGGGCTCGTATGCTCGAGGTCCCCGGGGAGGCCAGTGGCCCGTCCGCTGACGCTCTAGCTGAGAAGCTCAGAGCGTCCCTAAACGCGGACGAGGCCCGAGTGTCCAGGCCCGTCAGATGCGCAGACCTGCGCATCTTGGGTCTGGACGACTCGGTGACCAAGGAGGAGGTGGTGGCCGCCGTCGCCAGGTCCGGAGGGTGCCCTGCTGAGCAGGTCAGGGCAGGCACCCTACGTCCGGACCCCACGGGTATGCATACCGTTACGGTATGCTGCCCTGTGACGGCGGCGAAAACAATTGTGGAGGGCCGAAGGCTATTGGTGGGCTGGGTTTCAGCGCAGGTTAAGCTGCTGGAGCCCAGACCTCTGAGGTGCTACCGATGCCACGTGGGACACCACGTGTCAGTCCGGTGCGCCTCGGAGGTTGACCGCAGCGGGCTATGTTTCCGCTGCAGTCAGCCCGGTCATCAGTCCGCAGGGTGCTGTGCCACGCCGCACTGCGACGCATGTGCGGCGGCTGGCAAGCCGGCCGATCACCGGGCTGGGAGCAAGGCCTGCGCTCCGCCCACCAAGGCCACCCGAGGCAAGGGTAGGCCCTCCGCTGCCACCGCCACCGTCGCCACCGCCGCAGCCGCAACTGCCGCTGCTGCCGCTCCCTCTGCCGTTGCCACAGAGGGGCCCTCGCAGGGGGCCAGGGAGGAAGCGTCGATGGAATGCCAATAACGGCTCCACTTCGCTTCCTCCAAGCGAACATCAACCACTGCGCCTGTGCTCAGGATCTGTTGCTCCAGAGCATGGCGCAGTGGTTGATCAACATCGCTGTGGTCACTGAGCCGTATTTCGTCCTGCCCAGGGAAGACTGGGTGGCGGACCTGAGCGGCTCAGTGACCATAGTGTCGTCGGCCGCCGCCGGCACCCCGACCCTTGAAAGTGTCAGGAGGGGTCGGGGGTGCGTAGCAGCCCGGTTCGGGGAGATCGTCGTAGTGGGAGTCTACTTCTCCCCGAACCGAACTCTCGCCGAGTTCCACAACTCTCTCGCAGAGTTGAGTGTCGTCGTCGGAAACCATTCCCTCCCCGTGCTTGTCCTCGGGGACTTCAATGCCAAGAACTTGGCTTGGGGTTCCCGTTGCACAGACGTGCGGGGAAGGATGGTGGAGGACTGGGCCCTGGAGAAGGGCCTGGTCGTCCTAAATAGGGGTTCTGTCGCCACGTGCGTGAGGATGCGGGGCGAGTCGGTGGTGGACATTTCGTTCGCCAGCCCCGCCCTGTCACCGCGTGTCGTTGACTGGCGCGTCATGGAGGGGGTGGAGACCTATTCCGACCACCGGTACATCCGGTTCGACGTCTCCACCCAGACCTCAAGCGCGCCGGTCCAACAGGCCCCGAGTGGTCCGCGTTGGGCGCTGAAGCAGCTGGACCGGGAGCTCCTCCTGGAAGCCTCGATCGTGCAGGCCTGGGTGACATCACCGGACAGGCCTGCCGACGTTAACGATGAGGCAGGGTGGTTCCAGGAGGCCATGTCCGACATCTGTGACGTGGCAATGCCCCGAGTCCGGCCAGGAAGCGCCCGGCGTCAGGTGTACTGGTGGTCGCGTGAGCTGACGTCTTTACGGGAGGCGTGCGTGGCTGCGCGACACCTGTACGCCAGGCACCGCAGGCTCCGCATTCGCCCACCGAATGCGGAAGCCATTGAGGCGGAGCTTTATGAGGGCTACAGAGCGGCGAAGACCGCCCTCCGCGCGGCTGTCCTGCGGGCCAGGGATCTGGCCCGCGAGGAGATGCTGGGGACTCTTGACAGAGATCCGTGGGGGCGCCCTTACAAGATGGTGCGGGATAAACTCCGCACCTGGGCCCCCCCGCTGACGCAGAGTCTCCGGCCTCAGCTCGTGGAGGACGTGGTGAGCGCTCTGTTCCCCTCGCGAGGGGAACACCCGCCCCCGCCTATGGCTCCGCCGGCTGCGGTGCCGGAAGCGGACCACGAGAGTGACGACGACGACGCTCCGGAAGTGACCGGGGTAGACATGAGAGTGGCGGTACGCAGGCTCAGTGCCAAAAATACCGCCCCGGGACCCGACGGCTTGCCTGGCAAAGCCTGGGTCCTGGCCTCGGAGGCTCTCGGTCCCCGACTGGAGGGGCTCCTAAGCGCATGTTTGGAGAGAGGCCAGTTCCCGCTTCGTTGGAAGACGGGGAAGCTGGTCCTCATCCGGAAGCCGGGGCGCCCGGCGGACTCTCCGTCCGCCTACCGGCCCGTGGTGCTGCTCGACGAGGTGGGCAAGCTCTTTGAAAGAGTCATTGCAAACCGCCTCGCCGAGCACCTTGCGAGGACTGGGCCGGATCTTGCGGAACACCAGTTTGGTTTCCGCAAGGGGCGCTCTACGGTGGACGCCATCATGCGCGTCAGAGCCCTCACGACGGGGGATGCGGTGTCCCGGGGTGGGGTTGTCTTGGCGGTGTCTCTCGACATCGCCAACGCCTTCAACTCCATGCCCTGGAGCTGCATAAGGGAGGCACTCCGGTATCACCGGGTGCCGACCTACCTCCGTCGTGTGGTCGGGGACTACCTGACGGACAGAGCCGTCATCTACCCCGGTCGCAGCGGAGAATGGAACCGGCGAGAGATGTCGTGCGGTGTTCCGCAGGGATCGGTTCTAGGCCCGTCCTTGTGGAACATCGGTTACGACTGGGTGCTGCGCGCCGACCTCCCTAGCGGCGTCAGCGTTGTCTGCTATGCAGACGACACGCTGGTGCTGGCACAGGGGAGGTCGCACGAGGCGGCGGCCGAAATAATGACACGCGGGGTTGCGATAGTCGTTGAGAGGATCCGGCAACTGGGTCTCGAGGTGGCATTGCACAAGTCCGAGGCCATGTGCTTTCATGGGCCTCGGAATGCGCCACCTCCGGGATCAGCAGTGACGGCGGGAGGGGTATCCATCGGCGTCGAGTCGACGTTGAAGTACCTAGGTCTCGTCCTCGACAGCCGGTGGAACTTCGCGGAGCACTTCCGACGTTTGGCCCCCAAACTGGAGCGGACAGGGGCTGCCTTCAGGCGGCTCCTGCCCAACCTGGGGGGGCCAAACGCCTCCTGCCGGAGGCTCTACGCGGGAGTCGTGCGGTCCATGGCCCTTTACGGGGCCCCGGTGTGGGCGCGTTCATTGAGGCAGCGAGCTGCCAACCATTTGAACGCGCCCCAAAAGGTGGTGGCCGTAAGGCTGATCCGGGGATACCGCACGATCTCCCGCGAGGCGGCGAGCCTCCTTGCCGGATTGCCGCCATGGGATCTGGAGGCGATAGTCCTCGCGCGCCTACACGAGTGGCGCGCGGAGGCGCTACGCCGGGGGGAAACTCCGCTGCCGCGGCAAATTGTCGCTCAGCGGACGGACTTCCGGCGGGATCTCATGGCGACATGGAGAGAGCGACTGTCGCAACCCCGTGCAGGGCACGCCACGATAGTGGCGGTAAGTCCCCTCTTTGAGGAGTGGCTGGAGAGACGCCACGGCGTCCTCACCTTCCGCCTGACGCAGGTTCTTACCGGACACGGATGTTTCGGTAAGTTCCTGCACCGAATCGGGCGGGAGGAGACGCCCGGGTGTTTCCATTGTGAGGATCGACCGGAGGACACGGTGGAGCACACGGTGGAGGTGTGCCCTGCTTGGGTGGAGCACCGCCGTGTCCTCGAGGTGTCGATCGGCGGCGGCGACCTCTCGCTTCCGGCCCTGGTTCGTGCCATGGTCCGGAGCGAGACGGAATGGGACGCCGTCACCTCCTTCTGCGAAGCAGTCATGCTGGCGAAGGAGGTGGCGGAACGTGAGAGGGAGATATCCTCACGTCCCGGCCGCCGCGGGAGACGCCCCGGGCGTCGGGGGCCACGTGGTGGCTTCCGGCCACCGTAGGCGCGGGCCTGTGGACGGGGAGCTATGGGCTAGCTCGCCGTCCGTACGTCTCATGACGACAGGCCGTGTCGACGGCGCGTTCGTGTTCCACGCGCGCCTCAAAGAGAGTCAGCAATAAGGAAGGGGTCCGCAAGGGCCGAAGCCTGCCGGGGCTGCGGGACTATTCGAAAGAGATACCGTGGCCCCGGAACACAAAGGGCGATGAAGGAACATGGATGGGTTTTAGTCAGTAAAAGTCTGACACTCCCTCCTGCTCAGCCCAGAGCGGGAGAAGTCATTTGATGATTTCCCATCCTAAAAAAAAAAAAAAAAAAAAAAAAAAGGTGTATTTTGGAAGTCGGATTTTTTATGATAAAAAGTTTTTTTTTATTTTTTAAGTTTTTTATATGGCCTAATTGAAATAAATGATTTGATTTTGAATTTTTGACTTTTGCCATTAGAGCTCTGGATACATAGTTTCTGTTTGCAGGTGATAGGCTACTTCTCGACGCGCCTGCAGCGCGTGCAGGAAGGCGCGGGCGGCGACCTGGGCGTCACCGAAGTGCTGCAGTGCATCAAGAAAGGGGCTGAGCAGTGGTCCAGCGATAGGCTAAAGGTATATTGGATACTAGCTGTTGTCCGCGAAATTCGTCCGCGTGAAATGAGTCACACGTCAAAATATTACTATAAAAGTTACTGTATTTAATGCGCGTATGACTATGATCCTTTCTGCATTGTACATAACATCTTGCATGCTTTGTGTGTGCATACTCATGTTTCTGACAAATAAATGAACTCTGAACTCTACTCGTGCAAATAATAATAGTTTATACTAGCAAAAGCACGCTGTGAGTGTCATATCCGATTGCCGGTGATGCGGAGTGTTTACACTTGTGCACTTATTATTTTAACTCTACGAGTGTTTACGTTCATAAAAATTGATAAGTAAAGTGGTTTGCACTTATTTTTTCGACTCGCAGCTCGCGACCACACGTTAGTCGGATTTAAGATCTGTCATTTTTTAAAATAGCAAAAAAAAATACGGGTTCTATTTTCTTGAGTTAAGTGCCTATTTTTTAGACATGCTGATACCAAAAAACGTTGGTATGACTTATTGTTATAAAACTATTACTTTCCTATTTGATTGTGATTTTGTTAGCAATTTGCACGGAATCCTAATATTTTTTCTGAAATAAGAGTAAGCCAAGTCACTCCTTATAACATCTGCTATCTGCCAATAAAACGGTCAAGCCGTCTCGGAGGTTAGCCAGAACAAACAGACAGACAAAAATATTCATCCAGTAAAAGCTGGCAGGGCAAATTGCTCGCAGAATGGATGGCTGATGGGGCTGAAAAGTTCTGGAGTGGCGACCGCGAACCGGATGACGTTGCTTTGCGCGGCTTCCCACTAGGTGGAGGTGTCCTGGTGAAGGTGGAGGGGATCCTCTGGATGCAAGTCGCACGGGACCGGGACATGTGGCGACACTTGGGAGAGGCTTATGTCCGTGGATGTCTTTCTAGAAGCACTCGGAAAATTCTAGCTCGCTGAAAACGAACTTATAGCCTGAAAACGAACTTATAGGATATATTTTCTACCCTAGCGCAAATTTACAGCAACCCGTTTTTAATGACTACTTCATTTACCTTTCCAGAAATTCCCCGACCTGAAATTCCGCTACGTCGAGGAAGAGCGACCAGAAGAATTTTTCACCCCCTACGTATGGAGCCTGGTGAACTCGTGCGGGGGCGTGTACTGGGCGAGCGAGGGGGGGGCGCGGGCGCTCGGGGACCTGCTGGCCTGCTGATCTACTGCCAGCTGCGCGAGCTGTGTACATATTGTGCTGCGGACCTTCTTGTGTCGGTGGGCGTACTGACGCGAAGGGGGTGGCGGGGGTTGTGTTGGATTTTAAACTTTACAATCATACTAGCGGATCTGATAGGATAGAATGTTCAAAAGCAGAAAAAAAAAATGTGTATCACCATTATAGGTGCTGAAATGAATGGACTTTAAATCTCATATCTCAGAAACGTGACAATTTAGGACATTTTGTTTCATATAAAACTGGTTTATATTGATACCAGCTATCGATAAATATGGGTTTTTTATGTAGCCGCAACATTGAAAAAAAATGGCTGTAGTTAGGCCGGCCATTAAATTCAAACTCCTCTGGTGTTTTATTCTTGTACTATGGCAAATAAATAGAGTTCTGTAGCCTCATCTCTGACGTCATCACAATGAAATATAGTAAAAATTAACCACAGCTAAATAATTGAAATTGGTCACTTAAAGTGACCAAAATATACAAAATGAAAAAAAAATACCCGAAAATCTTTACATAACGAATTACATGCTATTAAGGTGAATCCATAATCATGTGGAATTTGATTTTTGACGTAAATACGTCTTTAAAATTGCTTCCAAAGTGGCAGACAAGTCAAAAACGAATGATAACAAAATCGGGGATACAGTTTGGTATTGCAGCTTCATATCTCACCTCCATCCTAAAATCAATTACACCACTGGATAGCTTAAGGATCAAATAATTCATTACGCCATGTAAGGACTGTGACGCATCGCGCGGGATGGAGCGGAAGCGCCGCCATTTTTTGTTTAAAATCGGACACAATCACTTCGTTTCACTCACACTAAGTGACGACTTATAAAAATATAATTATGATATTCACATAACGTGTGACGCATAAATGCGACGGTCTATTAAACTAGGTATTATAGTATCTTTATAAAACATATTGGTTTCTTTTCGAATCTTTTCTAATGATAAGAGAGATATTGTCATCTATAAAAACCTGTAATATGACAATATTCTTACAATACAATTTATTTAAAATATATCGTAGTATATTTTGTTAATGTAGCAAGTTAGAACGTACTATTCATATTTTCACGATTCATCATCAACCTTGTAAATTATTAAAAATCTCAAAAAAGGGAGCGTCCATTAATTACGTGAGACGTTTAGGGGAGGGGGGGCATCGAGCCAAATCTCACGAGGGAGAGGGGTCTCAGCAAACATCACGTTTTTTTTTCCCGCAAGATTTTATGTAAAATGGCGAGAAAACTATGTTTAATTAAGTAAACATGTTTCTCTATTAAAATATGGCTAGTAGTCTCACAATATCTCACCCGGGGGTTGAAAATTCGTCAAAATTATCTCACGTAATTAATGGACGCCCCCAAACATTATCAATTTTTTACGCTTTGCGGATCTTTTAACGCGTGACGAAAATCGGAACCAATGTTTTTTTTTGTGAATGTCATCTCGCAGGTCAACCAATGGAGGCTGGCTTCTGCTTCTAAAAAAAATCATCGAAATCCGCTTAAGACTTTTGAAAGAGTAACAAACAAACACACATACAAACATTTATAATATTGGTTTGATTAATGTTTACAAACAGCGCCCCCTGTTAACCACATCCGATCCTTAAAAGATCCTTCTAGCACTTTTATATATTTTATTCGCAAAACAAAAATAAACTCAACATTGACCATTCTACATGATCCTGAACATGATATTTCAAGGATTTACCGGATTTTATGTCTACTTAGACGTTAGAATAGTTATTTCAGTTCAAATCATCATTTTTAATTATTAATTAAATTTTATGCAAAAAAATAAATCCTGATTGGATAATCTATTGGATGTGTTAAATCTATTTATATGGGTAATGAATTATTCATTGTACAACTATTATTTAATTTAATATAATATTGTGTTAAATAATTACTAATTTATTTACCTAAAACTAACCTCCTTGAGTGACGAGACTGATATAATATGTCCGATAGGCTTAGCCAAGTTGACAATCTACAATCGTTAACGCTGATTGAAAACTACCCAAATGTATGGGAATGACATCATTTCAACGTTAGTCACGTGGTCGAAATAAACGAATAGAAATTTTAAGTTCAGTCAAAACTGTAAGTTGGCTACGATTTATATGGGATGTAGCGATCACGATTGTAGAAACGAATACATTTCATTCTATCATCTTAACCGATGTAAACTTGTCTACGAAGTTTTATTCGCTTGTTTTGATCACGTGACTTAACGTTTACGATTGTAGAAAGAGAATCGATGCGAATCGTTTGTAACTTGGCTAGGCCTACAGGACTCCGTGGACACGCAGCCTCGCATCACGCTGATTATATTTTATCTAGGCATATACAATATTCAGGGTTTTTTTTACATATTGTAAATGTAAGCTATTCTGTGAAAGAAGCGGTGGCCCAGTGGTGGCGGCCCCGAATTACGAGCAGAAGACCTGGGTTTGAACCCAGGCAGGCGCATTACTTTGTGTAATTTATTTCATCACTACTGCTCTCATAAAACGGTGAAGGAAAACATCGTGAGGAAACCGGCATGTCCTATAGTTGTTGCCAGTTAAGATCGCAAAAGCGGTCATTGACCCAGATACACTTATTAAAGTTCTTAACTTTGAAATACAAAAATAAGCCTGCCTGTTCAAGTCTTGAATCGTCATCTATCGTTGTCTTTAACATTTTTTCTAATGAAAAACGATACATGGATCATTTGTTTTGTTTCGTAGCAAGAGATATTAGGGAAAGGGCAATGACCGCTATTGCGATCTTAACTGGCACCAACTATAGAACCAAAAATTCGATGACATGTGACATCTACCAACCCGCACTGGGTGGATTATAGCCCATCCCCTCTCATAGAGAGGAGGCCGTGTGACCCAGCAGTGGGAACATTATAGGCTAATTATGCTTATGCTAAGCTATTCTCATTTAGTTCGAGCCTAAACGAAAGAAGAATGGTTAATATTCGTTTTAATATTTATTCATCATTTTAGTTCTTGGTAGTTTTGTCTATAGAAGAGATTGGAGGGTTTATTTTAATTGTACGTTATAAAATATTTATGCGTTGGTAAATGCTCTGTCAACAATTTAAATCGTTAGATTTCCTCAAATATCACTTAATAATATGCTCACAGTCTAATATTTGTTTTTGCTAGATTAGCCCACACCCTACCTACAGGATGGAAGCGACATCGACGCACAACCGGTAACCACGTGTTGTAAAAACGGGACTCTATTACTAAGACTCCATTGTCCGTCTGTCTGTCTATCACTAGGCTGCAACTCATGAACCGTGATAGCTAGATAACTGAAATTTTCACAGATGATGTATTTCTGTTGCCCCTGTAACATCAAATTTTAATAATAAAATTAAAGGGGGCCATTATAGCTGCTGTTGGGGGGGAATTATAGTACGGAACCCTTCATGCGCGAGTCCGACTCGCACTTGAGGCGGGATGATGTACTGTACACATGGTAGCCATTTGTGCGTTGATACCCTGTATGTTGCAAGAAAATTATACCGTGGCGAGTGAGCTAACACGTTCTATACTCTTCCATGACAGCGTTGCGTGTGTCAGTAGTGTCAAAACCAAACAGAAAACGACCAAATTTAAACGCGATGCGGCGAATCGAACGATTTAAATCCTTACCACATTGACATTTAGACATTCCCTTCTTGTTAGTGCCTTTAAATAAGGATCAATTGTATGCTATATAAAGTAAACCTATATTGACTTGTTTTAATACTTTTCCTATGTACAAGGATCTTTTGGCGCGTTTCGATATTTGGTACTAACCCATCATCTTGTTTTTCAATACATTTCACAAATGTTTATTAACAGCACGTCAACGTCACTCGAGCGCCAAAAGATTCTTGTAGAACTTTGAATTGAATTCTTTGCTGAATTCACATATTATTAAAGTGTTACCAGTATATTTCGGTTTGCGGCAAAATAATCTACCTAGACTTTTCCCAGTTATTTAACCGGATGCAGCTGAATACTAGTATTTTACATGGCACTGCAGAAATAGCACGATATATTGGTAACACTATAATTAATACTTTTTTTACCCATTATATAGATATTTATTTCTATCTATTTATACCTTGGTTAGATTTGTACATAAGCGTTGGATGCTCCAGGGTAGCCCGCGAAATTCAAATTTTCTTACGTTTTTTGCAATTTGCAGGTTAGTGTCAGGTTGTATGTTGATTAAAATATGATTCGCAGCTGTAACACGTATGTAGTTATAGAATTATAATCATCAAAATCATCAATACAACCCTCCAAGCTTATAAAGGTGCAGGAATTACTTTTTCTAGGTGAAAATTTGAATTTCACGGGCCACCCTGGAGCATCCACCTTAAAGTAAAGTGGGCGCAAGAATATATAAACGGTGCAATCCGTTACTGTATGTCGACATAAACGTAGATTGTACAAAACGCAATATAGGCTAGTGAACAATCAATAAAAATGATATTTAATTACATTTATAACGTGGTTTTTTTTTTCTGAAATTGTTATCTCTCTCACAGAAATCACAATGATAAGAAATAAATAATAAGAATTAAACCGTAACCGTAGAAGCGGAATCCCACCGATCTGTGAACACGTTCAGGAGAAATATGTGATACAATTGAAAACATGAAAAAACTTCAAATGTACCAGTAACATTCTCCGTTTTGGTTCACTGCAGACCCTTCGTACCCCTGGTACGGTACGGTACTCTTTGACTTTTGTCCCCGAAGTGCTTTGCCTCCGCCGACCTCCTTCGTCGGCCTACGGCCCGGTGCCCATGCCGCCCATAAAGAATAAAAAAATACAACATTATTACCTGGTGAAAATCCACCGTACCACCAGGGGGTACGGTGGGTCTGTATCCGTTTTGGTTAACACCTAAGGAAGGGGTTCCCAAAGTGCGCGCCGTAGAGAGTGAATAGGGGCGCTGTGAGGCGCTCTTGTTTTCTATTCACCGGAAAGCCGGGAACTACACTTGTTCCGACTTGGCTCTACCAAATCCGAACAAGTAAACCTTGTTTTAAGGCTTTTGGATATCGGTCCAAAACTAATATCAAACTTGAAATTAAAAAACACTAAGAATTCTCATTCCCTTTGCAACATCAGTCTTACTTAGCTGAAGCCGGACTTTCAAATATATTCTCGTGTGTCAACATATTTATAGAAACTTCTTTTTTGATTTGCTAAGGCACCGAGACAAAATATTAAAGCTAGTGTTAAAAGTAAGGTAAAGTTTGGGAGCCCCTGACCTAAGGTAAACACAAACAAAAATGCTGAATTTGCCGCCATTTTTATCCAGTAGGTACCGAATGAGTGACATAGACAATACCACTTGTCGACGACGCATGCGTTTTGATTTTCGAAAAAATTTTCCTTGTGTTCGTCCTTCAGAATCAGACAAACCTTAAATCATATGAAAATAAGACATTTTCATCCCATTTCGTAAGTATTAAAAAAATATGATGAGTTAAATATAATAAAAAGAAGTATAGACACCGTTTTTTTTTTAATTTCTTCCGATTTCAAATCAAATCAATCGACTAGCAAGAATGTCAATGTGGTCGTGGTGTTGTGAATGTGAACGAAGTGCGTAAACAAGGCTTATTTTACAAAAAAATAAATATCTTTG
The DNA here is from genome assembly GCA_963853795.1 of Xestia rhomboidea. Taxonomy (NCBI): domain Eukaryota; kingdom Metazoa; phylum Arthropoda; class Insecta; order Lepidoptera; family Noctuidae; genus Xestia; species Xestia rhomboidea. The sequence continues at coordinate 4,259,667 of OY970783.1, forward strand.
ATAAGTTAATGATTCTGAACTGTATATGAGATTATACAGAAACATACATTCGTTTGTGTATTTCGATCGTCGGTGTAAGGTAAGTGAAATGTTGTTTTTCGAAATATTTCGTGTTTCTATTATTTTCTTTCGTATTGTATTGTATAAATTTTCAATTCGTTTTCGACGTATTTTGTCTGTTGTTATGCTTATTGACTGTATTTCTTCTAATTATCTCGTCTATGGACACGTCGCTTGTTTTTATTTAAAAAATTACAATTTGTATTCTTTTTTCGTTCTTCTCTTGTTTTTTCTACATGTAGCACTTTTATTTTTATTGTAACTTTTGTATCCCTTACTTTCTGCAGGGTAGATGATATTGATTTTAAAAACTATATTCAAGTTTTTTTTAATTCATTCAAATTAGGTATTTCTTTCATTATATTTGTACATAATAATAATCTGAAAAATGAAGTAGCTCTTGAACAACTATTTATGAAAACTCACAGAAAAGATCATTATTTCTACAGAAAAATAAAAAGAAACATTACTTCTGGACGGCAAATTATTTATTTGTAAATTGAAAATATGTTTATTTTCAATAGAAGAATACTTTGATTCTATTAAAATAAAAGAATGATTGAACTTGTTCTTTACTTATTTTTTTTAATTAACCAGGTATCAAACAGGAAATGCTACAATAAATAACATATTTATGGAAATATTGTGACATATTAAATACTCAGAAACATATACACCAAGCTAACTTTAAGGAAATCAACTGATTTTAGTTAGGTACAATTGATTTATCCTAAAGTTAAAAATAGGTTCCAGTTCAAAGCCACAGGTATTTTCGTAGGTAAGTATATGTTACCAAAACAATATTCTGTTTATGATATTGCCAATGCTTAATTAGCTTATCGGACTTCACAAACTTTAATCGTCGAGTCCATACATTTATCTAGAATCTATTGTGCTGAAAAAAAAACAAAACCTTCAGAGCTATAAAAAAGTGCAATACCTACTCGGTCCAAATGTACAGAATAGAAGATAATATTATTTTGTATTGTGTAACAGGTTGGTGTGCGCAACTCCATGAGCGTGTATTTTGGGTGCGGATAAGATATTATTTAAAAAACGATCCAAAAGTTTCAATTTTGTTTGAATCTAGAACCGTGTACTGACTTCATTTTAAAAGTTTCTGTCCCAAAATCCCTAACACTGCATGTTTTAGTTTCCAACTCTCTATTTTAGCTGAAATATTTGACTTTTTCGATAGACGTTATTATACATGCCCATACATAATATAACAATTTAATCACAATTACCAGTAACATACATCGCTCTTCATACAACTGTCGAAAGGAATGTGTTATGTGACCCAAATACCCCACAATTATATAGTTATGTATTGCATGAGCTCTTAATTAAAACGTTAAGTTAATAGCTTCATTCCCAAAAGTTTTGTGCGATGGGATTAGAAGGTATGTAGTTCTATGGAATAAATTACTAGAACTATTTTAGGACAAGAATAATTTATTTAAAATGTTTTACAAAAAGTGTACATTTTAGTGCATTTGTATTGAAAGAAAGAAAGAAAACATATATTGTAAAATAAGAATAAGATAAATACTTAAAACTACACAAATATTACTTAAAACTAAACAGAAATAAAAATAATATTGAGAAAAATAATAATATTGAAGTTAATTTTTCTGGATGGTACCTACCTTTAGTGCTTACAAGTAAACTTTAACTAAAATATTAACAGTTGCAAGTAATAATAATGAGGAATTCAAATGTTTGATATTGATAGGCTGGATCTAGGTTTATTCAAACCTGTGTTTTATTCAAACTATGAAAAATATTAAAAAATATATTTTTTGTTTAGAGCATAAATTAACAGTAAAACCTATGTATCAATATTACGGAAAAAGCAAAACAGATTGGGTTGACCTGTTGAAAGTCAGAGAAGAATGAAATAAAATGCTTTGCAAGGAATTTCCACCTGCAGGGCTATTACGTATCTTCCTGACATCCAGTGACTATCAAACTTCGGTTGTACTCCGAACTTTGATGACAACCGTGAATGTCATAATATTGGTATTACGTATCACACTGAGTGGATATCACTTTATGGTGACTAACAGGGTTAGTCATACATAATACGAAACTAACCTTTTGACAGTTAATCGATGGACACTGAGCCCAGTTACTATCATTTCGAGCTGTCAACAGAGATACGTAATAGCCCTACTGATTACATATTTGATTATTTATAAAAATGAGGTTCTCCATACCAATCCATAAACTGTAGGTAGGTAGGTATTTAAAAAGTCATACTGATCGCACTAACTTCACTTTGAAGAATGCATTTAAGTCATTGAAGGAGTTATTCTTGACAAACTGATTATAATGGTGGTAAATTCTCCAGCCATAAAAGAAAAAAAAATCTTCAGAGTCTCACTCGATGATTCCACTAAGTGCAAAACACAACAAAATAATTTTTAATATTATCTATAACCCCACTGTTACCCACTGCCTAGAATAGCATTATCCCCTGCCCCAAAAGTTGAAACTGTATCTCAATAAGGGTGTAATCAGCCAGATGTCACTAATGTCATATGATATCCAACTACCCTCATCGACAGACTGTCGAAGTAAACACCTGTCGTCACTTTTGGGATCACATGATGATCTAATTTACTTCGGAATATTGCAAAGAGATCATAATAAGTCAAGAGCCAACTAATTTAAGTATTAAAAAAGATAATGTAAGAATGCAATTTTATCTTTAAAATTCCATCGGTATATGTTTACTCAATTAACGCCCGGCCAAAGGTGGGTGCAATACGTACCTACCTAGATGTACTTACGTTTGTCATTGAAATATATTTATACAAGAACCTTAATACATGGGTGCGAAATTAAGTTTCGAATGCAGAATTGCAGACAAGAGAAGAATAGGACCCATATTCGTTCCCCTGTCGATCATGTTGGTTAGAGTTCAGATGCGGCTGGATTGATTGATTAGTTATTTATGCGGAGCGACGTGCAGTCTGGCATCTGCAGTGGAAGAGGGATGGACACAGCGAAACCTTAATGTATGAGATATGCGCGATAAATTCCCGTTTTCGCTCGCACGTATCAAAACTAAAATAATTGCCAAAATATTATTGCATCACAATTTTTGCCATCGATGCTGAAGGTTATGAGCCATTTCACGTTTTCGCGCAAATTTCTAAGACTAATCGCCTAATTTACCATCTTAGATAACACCCTGGCATTTTTGAATACATGTTAAAAATAGACTAGTCTTTCATAATGATACTTCATGTAACACATTTACAAAAACTTATTTGTTTACTATGTAGTGATTAATCTCCCACAACTAGTTTACTGAAAAATCATCGCAGAGTCAATTTCAGACTCCTTAACTATCATAAATATTATGATAACCACAACAGTGCACTTGTATTGAGGCATTCGGTTAGTGTGAAAACGGGCGTAAGGGAAAGATATTCAGGACAGGACCTACTACTACTTTCGGGAGCCTTTCAGCGAGTAGTGACTATTATAGCGATTAAGAACTATTACTGCGTTTGCCCAGATCCAGATTATGGGTTCCGCTTAACCCATTATCAGACAACCCCGTAGCAGTAGGTAAAGTTATAAATACTTCAAGAAGTACAAATTTGCAGGTTTGTGTTAAATAAACATTTATACCCAGACCACAATGGCAGTATCTTAGCTTACTGCACAACAACATGCGGAAGACAAAAAACGCCGCTCCCGAATTTACCTGAAAATCATCGAAAAGTGTCTCAAACTACTGATTCATTACGATACAAAGACCAGCGATGTGAACCTTTTAATTTACAATAAACTGGACACCTGTGTTATACATATATCTGTTTAGCGCTACATTCGAAACGGATGGACCATTTGTAGTACAAAGAGTATTGTTTCGAATGATGCGTCCAACCTTGAGTGTGTCAGACCCTGTCGGTAAGATTTAACGAAGGGAAGTGGGTAATAATGTATGAGAAGTCCTGTGGAAGTCTTATGATATTGCTTTATGATCATTCCAGGTCATTTACTAGTTTTTTGAAAATAAGTTTTAGGGATTGGTAGTTCATACGTGTTAATAGAAATGCAGCAGTTTGATTCAGCCGAATTTCTAGATTCAAACACAGAAGTGTGTTCGGCAAAAGATAAATTATGTGCGGTCTATAGTTTCGCCTGTGAGTGCCAGCAACGCATAGAATCAGTACGCCTGGATTTAGATAACTATTCCTATCATATTGACAGTGCGGTTAGCGCGGTAGCTGATTGGCTAACTGGGTTTCCACTCGAGGGACCGTTTTCCGCACAGAGCAATAATAAATTGTTTGCCCTCGTTTTCCGAACGAAGCAATTATTTGGACCTTGAGATAGGTAAGTACTTACATACTTATTTCTGGGTTTTTTTATATTTCATTTTTGCATATTGAATTCTTGATCTGTAAGCAATCGAACAATTATAATTTTGGTAAAACTCGGTGTGGCTTTTAAACTGCATAAGCGCGGCTCTCTTTAACCTAGTGATCAAAGCGATACTGTTGAAATGGTTGATGACAATAGGCTCGCCCCCCAATTACATGGGAACTGGCAATGTGTGGATACACTGTAGATAACCCTAACCCTTGGTGGGCTGGCGTTATGCTATATTAACAACATCAAAAATGATTCCCGTGTTTTCTTCGCTTTGCTAAATAAACTTTCGTATATTGATTTTGAACTTTGGACCTGTCAAAACAAAGGATTCCTTCGCAAGTCTCATAAATTTAACATTCCTCGAGGTCGTGGACATTTGAAAAATGCATTAATCTTAGACATTGATGCATGGGACGCTACATTCAGCTTATTTACGACACGACAAGTCGACAGCTAAGTTGATGACTTTATTAGAGATCAGGCGCAATGAATAATTTCCTGAGACAAATGTGTTGAGACTTTGAGAGTGTATACTTCAACATACCGTAAAATGGGGTGTATAGAAACGCAGGGGTGAATCGAGACAAAACTTTCAGAAGGATTATAACGTTGAAATAGTAATTATGGTATGCTGCCAACGATCGCGATATCTCAAGTAAAATTAAGCAAATAAAATAGGGCACTTTTTGGTAACATGTCATATCAATTCAACGTTAAAATCCCTTTCAAAGTTTTGTCTCGATTCACCCCTGCGTTTCTATACACCCTATTTTACCGTTACGTTTTTTACTCTTGGTAACTTCCATAGAAATATAAAAAAAAAACACAGATCTCCTATAGAACTCTTATATCTATGGTAACTTCAGTGTGGCTTAGCTGTGCCTACTTTCTTTATATTTGGCACGCATTTGGCATGAGGCCATATTTGGAACTAATGCCGCCATTTTTTTTAAATATCCTACAATTTACAGACTGTGCTCCTCTGTCTTTCTTTTTTCATTATCGTGTCGTAAGTGCCTAACCTGGTGTCATGGACCTCTGGCTTAGCTTGCTCCTCTGTGAAACGAGCGTCAAAGGATCCTTAGATCACTACATATGTACATCCAAGTTGGTGAAAAGAATGGTCTTGAAAAGACGTCCATCTTCAGCTTCACGCACTCGCTAACAAGCAATCTATTCATCAACACCAAATCATTCGCCAATGTAGATGAACTCATTACGTCGACAAACGTGAAGCGATTCGCCGAACCTCTTTTATCGAAATTCGAGAGCTTCTTTCAACGATGAACATGAAACTTTTATTCACTTCCATGCTTCCAAGTAAGCACCTACTAGTTCCTAACTGTGACGATACAATACCCGTTCTGTTATATCTATGAATGTATTGTCAAATATGACTTACACTATCTGTCATTCATTAAATTATTTGCTATAAAATGTGATTCATTTTATTGGCGACGAGGATTTAAAATATTTAAACAATGGACAAAGAACAATTTGAGCTGTTCTTGCGAGCTCAACAGGCGCAGCAAGAACAGGTAACACAAATACTTACATTGTTGGTACAAACAATGCACAACAAAGAAGACACAAAAACAAAAAGCTCAACGAGCGTTTCATCAGCGTCAGACAAGATGATGGTGATTAAAAACTTCAACATGGACAAATACAACCCCGACAGCTGCAGGATTGAAGATTTTTTAGACTTCTTTTCAAACAAATGTCAAATCATGAACGTTACGGAGCCAAACCTACGAAAGGACATCCTGTTGAATACCTTAACACCAGAGATTTTTCGTGAGTTAAAAATAGCGCTTACACCGAATTTTGACACGAGTACTTATAACGACATTTGCCTCAAACTTCTTGACTTGTTTAGAGTAAAGAAAACGAGGTACCGCGCATTGACAGAGTTCTGGAACTGCACCAGAGAGTCTTCAGAATCTATGGAACAGTACGCTAACAGACTCAAAAGTCCAAGCCGGGATTGCGGCTACAAAGAAGAGATGTTGGAACGACAGCTACGCGATCGTTTTGCTACAGGGTTGAATCATACAGATTTAGAGACAGATCTCAAGCAAAAGTGGCCCGATTTGCAGGAGTCAGGAAGGGTGGTTACTTTTAGAGAATTTTTCAATTTTTCAATTGCACAATCACGAGAACAGGCAGAACATGACACACCAGGCACAACTGCAAATGTAAACAGAGTCAAAAGGAACCGTACTCAAAAAACAACAACACCGAAATCTTATTACAACAGACAACGCAAGTGGCACTCCACTGATCAGTGCCTTAGATGTGGGAAATTCGAGAAACATGACCTCTCAAAATGCGCAGCAAAAAACCACACATGCGACGAGTGCAATTTGAAGGGGCACTTTGAGAACTGCTGCATTAAAACTGGTCGTGCTCACATATCGCCAGCCAAGGGAAAAAACACTTCCAAACGTAGACTACAACGGATAAGTGATAATCAAGCTTCCACGTCAAGCTCTACAAACGTTTCAACGGAAAATAGTGAGGATGACGATGAGATTGTCCACAACGTCACGAGCACTCGAGTCAAGGATTGCAAACAAATTGACATTCTCATAAATGGAGTTCACTGCACAATGGATTGGGACCCTGCCTCTACCAAGTTATTTACCGTCCACAATTATGAACGCTAGGTGCCATAATCGACAACTCAATTATTTATCCATTGACCCGCTTCCGACGACGCTTCATAAATTCTTCCGACGTTACCAACTCTTATTTGGACGGGAACACAACATGAATCCTAATTGATACCATTTATCACATTACCATTTTAGTTTGTCATCGTTTCCCGCCATATTTTCGTGCAGTGAGTGGCGCGAAATGGAACACGCGAACCGTGCGTTCGATTTTGTTTTAAAGTTTTAGTTTTTTTTTTTCTGAGCGTGTTTAATGAAATGAGTTTTTTAGAATGTAGGTTGCATTCGATTGTAAAAGTTTATGAATTTTAGTCTTGAACTGGTTTTCTCGATGTTGTGTTATTTATTGCTTTTTGATTTGGACCATGAAAATGTCTGCAAAGTGGATTTGATAGTGAAGTGCAACGTAATAAGTGGACTGTCATGGACTGTGTCTAGTTGTTTCTGGCCGATATTTTTTGTTCTAAGTTTGTGTTTTCTTGGTCTATACTTTAAATACTAGTAACATTAAATAACACGTACAATTGAGGACGTAATAACTAGATATTATCTATAACTGTTAATATTAATAGTACTCCATACTGGATGTTTTTGGAAGGGCTCTGTCGCAAAATTACTACTTCTCAAAATGACTACAGGTAGCAAGGCGAGTAACAATAATTTACAAAGAAGTTGCTTCGTTTTGACATTTGAGAGTTATTTGCAGCCAGAATATCTTGGTGGGCGGCGGCGGCCGCGTAACAAAGAAGTAAATAATTGTTATGTCCTGTATGTGACATATGGAAGAGATTCGACATAGCATGCGACACACCATGATGAGTCAAAAAAGATTGGAAGCTCGTGTATTCAAATTGTAAAGAAAATAGTTTTTCTTGATCTCAATGCCCGATTAACTCGCATTTGTCACACGTAAATTGATTATTACCTACTTAAGTACTACCCTACCTACTCGTACATTTACAACAATATTATTTCCAAGTAGGTACTCACTACATCCACAAAGTACCCCTAATGATCATAACAAAAACCGTAAACGCAGCAAATAAAACGTACAACTAATTACATATTTCCATTATTTTCCGTTGGCCGCCATTCGATCAGCTGATACGTTTGTCAACGCTCCTCGGTTGGCTACAGCCTTGCCAACCGTGGCAACCAGTCCTGTCCTGTCATTGTGAATGTGGCAGAAAATTATATGTTTTGAACAGTTCTCCAGGAATCGTAGAAAATATAATAGGTAAGGAGAGGCTAGCTTCAACCACTTTGGTCGTTCATTCATAAGCTACTTACTTAGTGATAACTTTTACTGAGCCTACTACAGTTTATGTGAGTAGGTACATAATATTCAAGGACAGATCACTTATAGTACATAAAAAGAGCAATCAATGCCGTAAGGGGCCAAATCGATGATGTTGGGCGCCAATAGTAACTACCAGCTAGTTGCCGTTCGGTGATGTCAGCTTATCTAATCAAAGGCAGTTTTTAAGTGGCTGTACTGTCTGCATTCGTGGTAGTGGCCCACAATTGCTACCTCGACAAAATGAACTTTTATTTAGCAGATAACAACGTATGTCAGTCACGTCGGTAAAGTCCGGTAAACACTGCACGCTCTTCTGTTTTTGGTTCACTTACCTGTAAGTTGAAAATATTTTAGGCTTAGATCGGTTCTCAATAGAATCGGGGTAAATATAATTAATTTCTATTGTTTGCTACGTTTGTCAACATTGTGGTCTCGCGGCTTCAGCGTAATGTATCCTGCGGTCGTATTTATCATATATCTGGAATATTATTCTAAAGGTGGATGGTACTTCATTTCACGTTAATTAAATTAAAACAAATCAATTAGACGTCTAAAATCAAGCTACTAAGTTTTGAAGTTGAGAAAATTACAAGATTCGGGATCTAAATTAAGCTACTAAAACAAATCAAAGAAAAATTAGACCATTTCCTTCTCGGATTCCCGATAACGCCTTTACCCAATTTCAATCCAGAAATAAATCCCTACATCAAAACTTATAAACAAAAAACTGCAATCATCATACATCAAGGTATCTTCAAACCCAAATATTTATAAACTTACCCTCCTCTAACGTGTCTATCTTGAATTCTCAGACCTGAAAAAAGAAATACACGAGGGGGGTCGACGGACCCGTTTTGGCGGACGGCCAGCGATGCACTGCATGCAAACTCAAATGCTCAAACTGCATGGTGCTGTAGCAAGTCTAGCCGTTGACAATAAACATCGGACGTTATTTGCGTCTTCTAATTTTGAATCTCGGCTTTTTATTAGACGCACCGGTAATACCACAAGTCATTGAAACTTTCGGTTTTGGTTTTGTTATTATTTGCTTTATATGTTAATCAATGTCTTTCAATAAATATCCTGTGTCGAGTCAATGATACTTTCAGTTTAAATTATGTTGTCTGTAACTTGTAATGACATAAGAATACAATAACTCATTCTAGCTGTATTGATAAACGTAACTTTATATTAATTGTATTCTATTGGTATTGTTAAAAATGTTTAAATCATCTTGCCTTGTCCGTCCTTGAGTAAAAATAAGAAAATCGATATGGCATTGTGTATCCCACAAATGCAGCCATTGTTTTACCTTCACCTTGATACGTCAGGATCAGTGTTACGTTTACTTATTTAGCTCTGATTTCAATGTGTTATGGTTATGTATTATAAATAAGATATCTCAAATATCAATTGAAACCGACTCTATTGAAAAATGGCGACAACTACAACCTCGCGTATCCTAACAAAGTAGTTTCAGTATTTAATTAAATTCATAAATTACTGTCCTAGTTTTCACCGTTTTTTTTTAATCAAACTCTAATTGCCTTGTTTTTTTTTTTTCAAAACTATTTCCACTTTCGATGTCTACTCTAAGCTCTCTCCTGAAAGTGTAATTATGCGCCACAAGAACTATATACACTCACGATATTATCTCGTCTGACACTATCTAGCGTGCAAGAACTGTAATTTGAAGAAAAAAAAACTCAAATAAGTAGTTGTTGAGCGAACACAATAAACTTCTTACAATATATGTATCTGTACAATTTTCAATTAAATTAATAAGCCAATTAAGTAATAAATATAACGCCTATTAAACTTTAGTAAGTGCAATAATAATTTCAAATTTAGTACGTGTTTTGACAGTTATTAATAGAAAATGGCGCCCGGTGCAGAGATGTAGAACATGTGGTTGAGTGTAACGTGATATCTACGACTCTATGTTGTTTATGGTTTTAATATGGAGACATTGAACTTGTTTAGTTTTGTGAAATGAAGAAGTAAGTGTTTTGTCAGCGGTTTGTCATATTGGGTTAAAAAGAACACTGAAGTTGATAAATGTAAGGTATTAGTATTGTTAAATACCTGATGGTATTTAGGGGAGGTTGACCTGAAGGTACACTAGCGGAATCGAAAATAAAACCACTGTGTACTGATCTGTCTTGATAGCTGATTTTATTCTCACAAAAAATTTAAAACTGTTTGCTTATATACTAATCGAGGTAACGAAACCATAGCGACTTTTATTTCGACTACAACGCCATCTATCGAGCACGCTGGAAGCTTTACAAATAATTAAGTCTTAAACATACCGCCCACCAAGGACGTTTCTGACGGAATGTCCTTCTAAACTGAACTAAAGTGACACATTGCAAAAGCAAGTTGAACTAAACATTTGTACTACATGAGAAAATAATTTTAACTAAAATCTGCAAGCTATGGTTCATAAATTTAACTAAAATATACATGTATATATATATATATATAATTAGTAATGGCTAAGAACGATGTTACAATAACTAAAAGCTAAACATGAATTATTCTAGGTTGTAAAAATTGTAAACAGTGTAAAGAAACTTAAAATATGTGTATTATTTGATTTCTCACAGTTGATCTAAAGTTAACAATCGTAAAAATAGTAAACATGTAAAAAATAATGAACTAAAATATGTAAACAGTAAAAAAATACAACTTTCTTAATCGACTACGGGTAAAATACATATTTTGGATGTTGGTCTTTTAATTGTTGATGATTTGGTGCGTAACGTGACGACACGGGTGATGTTATCATCCCCAGGATGTTTTTGTAGTATCCTACCCATCAACCAACGACTTGGCGGCAAGTCGTCTTCCTTGACTAGCACAATGTCTCCAATTTTTGGCTCAGCAACTTGGGAAGACCATTTGTAACGTCTCGTCAAAGTAACGAGATATTCGTGAGACCAACGTCTCCAAAACGACTGAAGCATTCGTTGAATGAATTGCCAGCGTGATAAATAATTAATGTTGGAATTTTCGTACTTGTGATCTGGTACATTGACTAAGGACTCTCCAACAAGAAAATGTCCAGGTGTCAAGGGCAACGGTTCACCAGGATCGTCAACCTTAATTGTGCACATAGGTCGCGAGTTCAAGCACGCTTCTACCTGACTGAGGAGCGTCGTCAGTTCTTCGAAGGTGAGAGTCGCTTCACCGATCACCCGTTTCAAATGGAACTTCGTGGACTTCACTCCGGCCTCCCAAAGTCCACCAAAGTTGGGACTGTGCGGAGGAATGAAGTGCCACTCCGTACCATTCGCTTCCAGGTGTTCGGCTAGTGACGATTGGATAGCTGTCAACTGCTGCAACTCCCTGGAGGCACCTACAAACGTGGTGCCATTGTCACTCCACAGTTTGGCACAATGACCTCTTCTCGAGACAAAACGCCTAAACGCCGCTACAAAGGTTTGAGTGCTCATGTCACTCACTGCTTCTAAATGCAGTGCACGAGTGACCATGCACACAAACAGGCATATATAGCCTTTGTATGACCGGTGGCCACGACCTTTGGTTGTCCTCACATTAATTGGACCAGCATAATCAACCCCGCTATGCAAAAATGGTCGAGCTGGGGTGCACCGAACAGCTGGTAGTGAACCCATGAATTGGTTTTTAGTACTGGCTCTTTGCCTGGCGCATGTCACACACTTGATGACATGATGTTTGACCACATTTCTGACTCCAATAATCCAGTAGGCTGTCCTCAAATAGCTTATCATGAGCTGAGGACCTCCGTGAAGAGTTTTATGGTGTGCGTCAGCTATGATCAGCCGCGTTAGATGACTGGAGTGAGGCAGGACTATCGGATGCTTCATTTGATCGCTTAGTTCTGACTTCTCCAGTCTACCTCTAACTCTCATAATGTCCTTATCATCGAGGTAGGGACAAAGTGACCTCAATGGACTTGTTTTTGTTTGTAGATAGCCTTTGTCCTTCAGTTCCTTGTATTCTGTTGTAAATAGTTCTTCCTGTGTTTTTCTAATATAACATTCGAGTGCAGCGTCTAATTCTGTTTTTTGTAAATATCCTTTCCTGTATATTTTGTTCTCCGTTAAAAACCTTCGGCAGTATGCAACGACCCTAACCAATTTTCGTAACTGAGAAAATTGATCGAAAAGGGAACAGTTTGGAATGATCGCTACATGTGCCTTTACTGATTCTTCTAAATTTGTACTGCAATCATTATTTGGCCTATGGTAAATAACGTTTTGTAATTTAAGAAACGATGGTCCAGAAAACCATAAATCGTATTCTAGCAGTGAACTTGGAAGTATCCCTCTAGAGGCGCAGTCTGCTGGATTATCTTTAGTGGGAACGTGAAACCATTGCGTCGCTTTCATCGAGGTCAATATTTCAGACGTCCTATTGGCCACAAACGTCTTCCACTTACTTGGGTGACTATTTATCCAGGCCAACACCACAGTGGAATCCGTCCACGCTTTGATCTTGTCTTGGGAGATACTCAAGACTTCAGATGTTTGTGACAGTATCTGTGACAGCAAGACTGCTCCACAGAGCTCTAATCGCGGAATACTTATCTGCTTTACTGGCGCAACCCTGGTCTTAGCAACCAGCAACGACACTTGAACATTGCCATCTGCGTCTACAATCCGCAAGTAAATCGCAGCTGAGTAAGCTGTTTTGGAGGCATCACTAAAACCGTGAAGTTCTAGATAGTCGTTCGACTTGGTGCCAAGCCAACGAGGAATCCGAACCTTGGTGAGTAGTAACAATTCCTCACGATATGATCTCCATTCATGTACTAAGTCGTTGGTTAGCTCCTCATCCCAACCAACACCTGCAAGCCACAATTTCTGGATGAATACTTTGGCTAACACCACACTAGGGGCTAACCAGCCTAACGGATCAAAAAGTCGTGCTATCACAGAAATAATGGATCTTTTAGTTACAGGTGCGGTCGTCGGCGGCGGGAGATTCACCGTGTACTGGAAAGTATCTGCGTTGCGGTTCCAGGTAAGTCCTAGAATTTTGATGGTACTATCTAATTTTATTTCTACTTCCTTTTCCTTGTGTCCTGGTTTCTTTGGGTTGTTGTACTCATTTGCTTGTTTGACGTCCTGTATGATTTTGTGCTTATTTGTGTTGTCCTTGTTTATATTGTCCTTTCCTATGTTGTCCTTTTCCATATTGTCCTTTGTCCTAATTTGATCTATTTGTCCTTTCAAGGTATTACCTTCTATTTCCTGTATCCTTTCTACTGTTTCTTGGTTGTTGCTATTCCATTTTTGGAGCCTGAATCCACCTTTTCCTAATAACGCTGTCATTTGCTTGTAGATTTCCATGCTTGCTTCTACGTTATTACAACCAGTCATCAAGTCGTCCATATAGAAGCAGTCCAGAACCATATCGGCCACAAGATTGTAATTTTTACCTTCGTCGTAGGCGACTTGATGTAGGGTTCTAACGGCTTGGTATGGTGCTGATGCCGTACCAAAAGTCACCGTCACCAGCTCGTAGTCCTTGATTTCTGTTTCAGGACTGTCTCGCCATAATATGCGCTGAAACATTGCGTCTTCTTCCGAAATTCTGACCTGACGGTACATTTTGACGATGTCCGCTACCAGTGCTATGGGATGAAGTCTCCATCTTAACACAGTGTGTCGTAAATCAGATTGCAATGTAGGTCCCACCATCAACGTGTCATTGAGTGAGACTCCATTGTTGTTCTTCTCGGACGCGTTGAAGACAACACGTACCTTCGAGGTAAGTTTGTCTTCCCGGATTACAGCATGGTGAGGTAAGTATACTGCCAGTTCCTTGTTCTTGTCATTCTCGTCTATCTGCCTCATGTGTCCTAGTTGTAAATATTCTTCTATTACCTGCTTGTACTTTTCCTTTAGATCTGTATTTCTTTCTAGCCTTTTTTCTAAAGACTTAAATCTTTTTTCAGCGATAGCACGAGAGTTTCCACCTTTGCAAGAAGGATTTTCATCGCGGAAAGGTAATCTCACTACGTACCTTCCACTGCTATCCCTTATTGTAGTGTTAGAATACAACTCTTCACACTTCTTTTCTTCAGGTGTTAGAATTTTCTTTGAACTACTTTGCTCTTCAATTTCCCAAAATTTTCTTAATATTTCGTCTTCAATAACTTGTGCATGCAACACATTAACTTTTGGTGAACCTTTAGATCTGTCCTTACTAACTGCCCCGGACAGAACCCACCCTAAGGTAGTGCTCTGAGCAATCAGAGTTCCTGACGGATTCTTAACTATGCCTACCTTAATGATGCAGCTATAAGCATCAGCGCCCAGTAAAATATCTATTTTATTGGGAGTGTTGAACTTTGGATCTGCAAGCTGCAGCGTGTTGACGCTTAACCAATCTAAGTTAGTGTCAACTCTAGACTCAGGTAAGTACGATGTAATTTTACTTAGTACATAAGCGTTGATTTTAAGACTAAAATTTGAATCTACTCGAGATTGGATCTTAAATTGTACCAAGTACGTTGCCCTGGTTGAACTATTACCACCAACGCCTGAAATAGTTCCTTGAATGGGGATTTTTTTCAGGTTGAGTAGCTGAACTACGGCCTCTGTTACAAAACATGCCTGCGAACCCTGATCAATCAAGGCTCGGACAGTCTGAAATTCACCAGAGCGTGACTCGGCTTTTATTAGCGCTGTGGCTAATAAAACCTGTCTGGGCTTGGGAATATTACCGGTCGACAGACACGAAACAATCGGACCAGTATTAGCTGAACCAACACTGTCGATAGCCGATGATGTCGAAGGTTGGTCCCTTTTGTCAGACTCCTGACCTAAATGCAATAGCGAATGATGGCGCTTTTGACAAACTTTACACGTGGTTGGTTTTCTACATTCAGAAACAATGTGATTGCCTCCTAAACAGTTGAAGCAAATTTTATGTTTTGCTACAAAATCACGTCTAACTTCAACTGTCTGCTTTGAGAATTTCTTGCAGAAACAAAGTTTGTGTTCTTCTGAGCAGAACTCACATTTTATTGATGAATTCGTAGCCAACATTGCTTTTGGAGTATGAGCACTTGAACCTTTATTATTGTTGTTGCCCTGATGAACTGGTGCCCTTTTAGGCTCTACACACTCTAACGCACGAAACCGATTTTCCATAAAAGTTTTAAATTGGTTGAAAGTTGGTAAGTCATCGTTGGAGTCATTGTTGCAAGTACTAAGCTCCCATTGCTTACGCGTTTCGTTGTCTAATTTAAAGGTAACAATGTCTATGATGATGACATCCCATGTACTCACGTCTATCTTCAAATTAGTCAACGCATTAAGACAATCGCACGTGGTATCTAGCAACTCCTTCAAAGCTGTGGCTGATTCCACCTGCATACGTTTTTGACCGAACAACCTCCTAAGAACACATTTTGTTAAGTATTTTCTATTACTATAACGCTTCTGTAACTGAGTCCAGCACTGAATATAATTGGCATCAGTTATAGGAGTATGCCGTATTAATTGCTCTGCTTCGCCAGAAAGGTGACTTTTTAAATAATGGAGCCTTTGCACATTATCTAAGGCATCATTTTTGTGTACTAGTGATGTAAAAAGGTCATGGAATGTTGTCCATTCATCATATTTACCCGAAAAAGTAGGAATGGATATTTTGGGCAACTTAACAAAAGAATTACTTGACTTATTAATACTTATTGAAGCTTTATCTGATTGATGTACAGACGCCTTAGTTAACAGAAGTTTATTAAGAGCTGTTTTTATTAAACTTTTATAAATAACATAAGTGTCCTCTGTTGCATCATAGATGTCAACCACTTTTTGTACTATATCTTCTGATTTATAACGTTCATATAACTTAGTGTTATTTTCTTTAAACAATGCCCAATCCCTTTCTAACAATTCTTGTCTTGTTTCAATGTATTCTAGCGTTAATCTATCTTTACTACATTTCTTAAAATTTGTCAAACCCTTTGTGATAATATTCTGTTGATCCTTTAAAACGTTAATTAATCCTTCCATTTTTACAATTGATTTATGTACTTATCAAATAAATAAAAAGTTTTCAAATTAGTTTTAACTTGATAAAAATTTTTAAGCACAACAAATGTATAAGTTGATAAATCAATCTAAGTATTAATAACAACTTTCTCAAAAGAGATGAAATCTAAAATTCTGGAGTGTTGCAAACTTAAGCAGTAAACATAAAAAAACAACAGCTGATTAAAATTTTCTAAGTGTAGACTATCTTATAGTCTTCTACTTCAAACATAATACGAGTCCCAAAAACTACTTAAAATTTTACAAGTGTTTTGGAAACACACAAATCTGGTAGAAATCGGGCATAGGTTCCCCGTTCCCCCGTTATCTTATAAAATATTCTAAGTCCTAATTGTAACATGCACACAAGTTGGTAAAATTTTACAAGTTCAAGTTATTTTCTAAGTTGAAACTTCTTCACTGCATATTTCTTCTTTGTTGGAATAGAGTTCAAAATCGTTTGACTCGACCTGCTTGTCCAATTCGTGGACAGATAAATAAAACAAAAGAATGTACTCACAAAACTGCACTTCACACAAACACCGTTTTCCACCTGCAAGTGGCGCCGTCTGGTGGCCGCTATCGGAACTGCGCGTGACGTCACCTGCGACGTCGCGTGATGGCTGCGCCTGCGTCACCTTGCCGTCGTCCAGTGATGCGTTGATCTGAGAGTGGCGCCCTCTGTGGCCACTTCTTGAACTAGTCCGCCAATGCTGACTTCAGCTCACCGCTAATGCTGGGTGAAGCTGTCGCCGCTAGTGCGGAAGACCGTGTACCTTGCTGCAGCGATCCACTGCAAGTACACGGGAGGGAGAAGTGGGCGAACGGTGGCTCCACTTCTATCAAAAACTGTCCCAATTATCGGGCTCGTAGGACCAATGTTAAATACCTGATGGTATTTAGGGGAGGTTGACCTGAAGGTACACTAGCGGAATCGAAAATAAAACCACTGTGTACTGATCTGTCTTGATAGCTGATTTTATTCTCACAAAAAATTTAAAACTGTTTGCTTATATACTAATCGAGGTAACGAAACCATAGCGACTTTTATTTCGACTACAACGCCATCTATCGAGCACGCTGGAAGCTTTACAAATAATTAAGTCTTAAACAAGTATCAAGATTTTGATGAAAAAATAGGCTCATACAGAGAAGGCGATTGTGCGGCAGTGATTTCAGGCTTATATTAATTACTAGCGGACGTCACGCGGTTTCACCCGCGTAGTTTCGGTTCCCGTGGGAGTACGGGGATAAAATATAGCCTATGTTACTCAGTAAAGACGTGGCTTTCTAATGGTGAAAGAATTTTTGAAATCTGCGCAGTAGTTTTTGAGTTTATTCATTACAAACACACACACAAAAATAATTTGTGTAGATCATAACGGCCAAAACTTTGGCTAAGCGAAACCAAATATTTGCATAGTAACGTTTACAAATGTCGGCCTCGGTTCGATGCGCGACTTTTAAATCTCTATGCAAATAAATAAATATTTCTTAATGCAAAAGAGATTGAAGCTTCTGCAACAGATTTAGCACCCCTGTCAACGGGAATAGACAGCCTAAGCCCTTGTAGGAGAGAAATAAAGTGTCTACAAACATTTCCAACAAGTTATTTATGTTAAAACAACTTTATTCTCGATGTTCGCCATATTTCATTAGTATTAGCAGCTTGACTTGAGTTATCATTTGATTGGATTTGTAGGAATGGCTTAACACTTAGTTTTACGATATTTTGTTAGAATAGATCATCTGATGTCTCTTATATGGCTTAGATACTAAATCAAACCGATTTTGGAAGCTGTTCTAAAAGATACTTTAGCTTATCCTATTTTTTTAACACATTCAATTGCTTTTCTCAGGAACAGTAAGTACCAACCCTATGTCTGTTTGTGTACACCTGTCAAAGTATACTTATGTAAAATTTCAGGATAATCGGTTCAGTGGTTTAGGCGTGAAAATGCGCAGTTATAATATTAGTAAGGAAAACATTTAGTCGTCGCATGGTGCTAGTGAAAACGTGCAAAAGATTCACAGTCTCTCTATTTCAGTAAAATGAAGTTAAAAGTGCACTCCTCAGTTGTTACGAGCCACACTTGAGAATAACTAACGATTCCTCTGAAGTATTTATAAGCAGTGCAGTCGTAAAAGTCTGAAATATTAACCGCACACTTTACGACAGATTTTCATTGATGTGTCCTATTTTGTGCGAGTTTATGAACGAAAATTGCGGGAAACACCGGTTTTTTGGTTGTTGGAAGTGTGGTGTTGTTTTAAATCAACATAAAAAATACCCTGTATTTTGAGTACAAAGTAATGGTTGTTTTAGCCTTTGTCATTATTATTCATATCATGTGATTACATTGATATTTCGGAAATCTGTGCATAGAAAATACATTGGAAAAGCAAGATGGCGGCGTCGATAATGACACGCGCCAAAAGATCCATGTACAACGAAAGTATGATGTCAATAGAAAGCTTGTTCGAAATGTAGTCAAACCAAATACATTTACGTGACAGTCATACCAAAAATTCTCGTCACCTACACCTAGTCACAACATTTATCTTTTGCCGACATTTTCAACATACAATACAGATGATCTCTTAACCCTCAAAGAGGCCGATTAGTCATAAGTTTCAGCTTTTATACTAAAGTATATATAATGTTATACATATACCTGACCTTGGACCAATTTCAGCAGTACGGGTGTATGTATTATCATAATACAGTGTTTCTTGGCAGTCGGTGTGATTTAGATCTTACGATATTTTGTCGTTGGCACTTCATTGCGACAAGTCACAAATGCACTTTCAGTCTGGTTTCGCTTTTAAAACTCATAAACAGTTAGATGTGTTGCTGGGGAAGTGGGGAGTCATAAGCTCTGGGAAGTGGCATAGGGACTTTTCAAAAAGTGCTATACTAATCCTCAGCATAATTTTGTCAAAGTGACTTTAGAGGATTAAATAAAAGTGTTCACATAGGTACTGGTAGGAGTAATTGATGTACTTATTTTTTTCTTTGGTCTCGTATCCATAGCCTAGCCATAATGAGTTTTTGTTTAAGTAAATATTTGAGTAAAGTCTGGCACACTAAACTGACTCGTATTTATTTTGCCAAAATCTCCGGAAAGTGGCGACGACATATTGAATTAATGTAGTATATTTAAAAACTTCAGAGTAATTGGCTACAAAACGTACACATTGCGATAATTTTGGGAACCATTGGTTTCTGTATCGAGGTTTTGGTGTTGAGAACTTCTCAAACCTTACTTTAACTTTACTTACCGTGTTATTCCTTAGAAATTAAAAGTTTCAGAAGCAAAAATCCTAAGAAAG
Organism: Xestia rhomboidea; assembly: GCA_963853795.1. Lineage (NCBI taxonomy): Eukaryota > Metazoa > Arthropoda > Insecta > Lepidoptera > Noctuidae > Xestia > Xestia rhomboidea. The sequence goes on from OY970783.1 coordinate 4,279,466, forward strand.
AATCCAGCGGGCTCCATTGAAAAAGTCGCCTAGACCACATGAGTAGATAAACGGAACCTAGACCTAAAGTAATGATAGAATTTGACAAGTTCGAAACTTTAAATTCCCAATTCAAAAACCGCGCTCAACTATTTGAATAGATGCATAGACATCAAGGTTTCTAGAAAAACAATTGCACATTATTAGTCACTGCAATTCAAAAGCCATAAATCAAAGCTAACTCTTTTGAAGGTTGATTCACAATACGTATTCAATGGCAATCGGAAACCACGGGTTCCAAGGATGTTCGTTCATTGTTTTAGTTACGTACTTTGAGTATTTATTGGCGAGGTGCAGGAAACTTGTTACAGAGGTATAAGTACCTAAATTTTAATGTTATGTAATGTTAATGGTGCTACCATGGCCAGAGATCGCACAGGGTAGAGTGGTATGGAAGGAGAAAGGCGAGGCCGTTGCCCAGCAGTTGGAAACGAAGAAGGCTAGTAAAAAAAAAAGTGTTAGTGACTCATAATTATCCTTCTATCGAAGAAAGTTGGTTGGTTTAACATTAATAGTAGAAATTCCACACTCAGCAGTGTGCAATCGACTGGAGGAACAGGTTAGAACATCTCTGCAACTTTTTCCCTGTAAAAATTCTCATGGAGTATTTGCCGGTAAGGTATGATTCTTAGACTAGACCGACCCGTGTTCTTAATTTAAATGAGCAAATGTGTTGCTGGGAAGTTAGCTCCTCCTCTCCTCTCCAGCTGAACCACTAGGAAGTGGCATACAGGAGGACTGTCTTATTTAATTTTGACATTAAAAATGGACAGATACTCCAAAAGTGCGCTCGCGCATACAAATATCCAATTATTAACTACTTGTCAAACGTACGTAACAGGTAGTCGGTGACCGGAAAGTCTTACAACCAGTCTTACCAAGGGTTATTACCCATTACTAACTGGGTTGTGGAGGTCAGAAAAGCAGTCGCTCCATGTAAAATACTGGTATTCAGCTGCATCCGGTTAGACAAGCCGACCCTAACTGGGTAGGTTAGACAGAAAATAATGAACTACTCTACAAACTACGAACGTAGTTTGTCGAGTTTATGAGATGTGAGTCGAGGTTATTTAAAGCTTTAACATTTCTATAAAACAGACCAGAAAGAAACAGAAATTAACAGCACCATCACCATTTTCTCTGTCTGCTCTTTCATAAATAAATTTTATCCCCGAACCACGCTCATACTATATCAAACATTTCATAGCGTACTATAATTAAACTTATGACTTCCCCGAAAAGCACGTATTTTCTAACATCCCACAGGTCAGTCGCCGCGGATTTCTTGCGTTAGACTGACGTTTACAGGACTCTTGACAAGCGCTCGAGTACAATACGGTTATTTGCCTTTTTTCAAAATTGAATTCGAAATTTTTGAACGCTGCCATATGTGGCGGAGAGCTATTTTTGGCGGTTTACGGTTTTTGTATTGTCTATGGTGGTAAATGATGACAAATGTGTTACAGTGATTTTTGTTTTGTTTATGTTGTAAATTTAGCAATTTTTAAGTCTATTTCCGTATGAATAAGTGTCGAATAGAGTGCGAACCGTTGAATTCTAATTTGATGTTGCCATCAATCTATGACTTAAAAATGGAGTAATGAGTTCAAGGATCAAAAAAGTGCGAAAATAAACTTGCCAAGCGTCTTCTTTGTTCTAAATAAAGATTATAAATAAAAACGCTTTGACAGTAGGTACTTATTCGGAAATACTAATTTTAAAGTTGTCAGTGTTGTCACTAACAAATGGCCTCCAAGATTTACTTACCTTGAGAAGAGTACTTTCAAAATATCGAGAAATCTTGATACTGCATAAAAAAGGATGGGCCGAATTAACATTCGCTTGCAAAATGGTAAGCGCAAACCGGAGTATTGTGTGAAACCACTTCACGTCCCTGATTTTGTTTAATAACATGTTAATCAAAAGCAGACGAAAAACAAAAAAAATAACATTTTCATAATGACGAAAGAAAAATCGGAACGGAAAAGCTTTCAAAGTATGTTGAACGCTTGTCATTTCGTCTGCGCGCGAAAGTTCGTATATTGACCATATATACAATGACCTCTTCAACCAACAAAGTTAACTGCGATGGAAGGTCTAACCATGTTGGTGATGTTCTCTTTGACGTTTGTAGAGAATGAATGCATTTTATTTATTTATGCTTGTTTTAGTCAGTGGCATGACTAAAGAAGTTTACAACGGACATGCTGAGCTGGGGTTTTATTTGCAAGATCTTCTGGAGATCAAAGAGTTTTAAAATTAGTGTCATCTGTCTAGTTTTATATGCTTAGTCCAATATCTACGGTAGTGTTTCTGAAATTACAGCAAAACTGGGTTTTTACTTAAAAATGCGTCTGCTCAATGGAGTTTTGCGTTTCGTTCTTTACTTTCCCTGTGTTCCCAGTCTTACAAAGGCGTATCGTGTGCCCCAGTAACTGGGTTTTGGACGTCATATAGGCAATCGTTTTATGTAAAACACTAGTATGCACCTGCATCGGGCCATCAAGTCAGACTAGAAACCGACCCGAACATAGATGCGAAAAGTTCCCTGTGCATTGAGTTTTTAGTTTGACAGAACTGCCGATTGTATTCTTCTTATTGTCCTAATGGCTCTTAATTGTTCCACCATAGAACTGAATCTTAATTATATCAACATAGAACCTAACTACGAGGCATTGTCTGTCTGTCCCGTTTTTTCGTAAACGCTAGGCGCCTACCAGATCCCAACAAAGTTCAAACAGTCTAGTGAGACAATGAATCTTATCAATTAACAGTTTTTTGACCTATTACTAAGAGTGCGAAGTGCCTATTACTAAACCGGATATCACAAAACTCATTTTTTTTTATCTAGAACCCATTTAGTTGATTGAACAAGGTGGGTAGTTTTATCTTCGTGGAATCCACTATGGTTTATCGAAACTATAGTACCTAATAGTCATCATACTTAAGCTCTCTAATCTTTACTGTTGTTTGGTGGTGATGAGAGTTTCTGACGATAACTGTGTAACACCAAAGGCTTTGCACCACAGGTTCACACCATAAAACTCTATCTACTATATATTAGCTAGCTAATGTCCCGAGGTTCACACAACGTAGTTAAAAATCATGCATTTTTGATTCAACGTGATTTTCGAGGAAAGACTTTTTCTTCTAGCGCAAGAATTTTTCTCTTTTTAGGTCATGAAAAAAATAAAACTCGTAGTCTTAATAATTGCGTTCTCAAACTCCTGAAAGTCACACCCAATCCATTGAGGCAAGAGGCAAGTCGTCATCCAGAATCCCTGATTTCTCCTAGTCGCGTCGCGTGCTTTCGCTGAAAACATTGGTCATCGTAAAATATTTACAAATAGACGATTGGTTAGGATTCGCCGCGTCCACTGGCTCACTATTTCAGTCGTTTCCTCATTCTTATCTAAGAGTTGGACGCTGCCCAAACGAGGTTGCATCACGGTGACGATATAATGTTTACCTTTTTGTTATATTTTGTTGATGGCTGATACATTCGATTTAGTGTGTGGAGTCCCGCATAGTTGTGGCGGGTGGATGGTGAAACAAAACCACGTGAGAAGAGCGGTATCGCCTAGATATAAAAAATCGAAGACATGCGACTTTGCCAACCCGCACTGGGATTGCGTTGTATATTACTGCCCTCTCCCTCTTAGTGTTCCAGCATTGGATGCTTATGCGGCAGATATCGAGTTTCAAGGGTGTGATTTGTCGTTCTGCGAAGTACAAACAGCAATAGTCTCTTCGTCGATAGAATACCTTTTCGTTTGTAGAGAGGTTTGGGTTAAAATTGTTGAGAAACAGTTTGCAGATGATAAGCATTAAACTGTCATGGAGCTTCCAAAATAACGGTTCTTTATCTTTAAACTCCGCCTCAATGCATTACTAAAATCTTCTGCATCTAAACACGGTAAGCAGCAAGCTACCCCATTATGACTTACATTGCCACCAGATTTTAGTTTTTAGTCCAAGACCGATAAAGATCAAAAATTCAAAAACAATGTCACGGCACAGATGTCAAAGATAACTTGTTAAGTAGTAGTTGACTAAAGTTCCCTTCTGTAACTAATTCTTTGTTTCGTCAATTATAAGTTTGACACAGATATTGCCTGGTTTTCGTTACTTCCTTACTGCATCAAAGCGTGCAGAAGACAGTTGGAAGCTTCCCAAATAGTGTTCCATTCTGATGGAATCGTACGTTTCTGTCTGTAGATTTTTCTGATTTTCTTTATGCTGCAATATTGGAGACTGAAATGCGTGATTAAAAAAAAACAAAAGACGGTCACTTCTTCAGATCTGGCTGATCTTTTATTTTAGGAATCGAAAAAGGTTCCAATACAATACAAGTTAAAATAGAAAAGCATGCAAGCAAGGACGAAATTTTTGACGACCTTTAGGTCGTCATTAATTTCGTCCACATCGCTGTCTACCTACAGGAATAGTGCCCAGAAGGCTGGCAGCATTGCCACATTGGATGGCTGATTCTTTGACCATAAAATTGGCCAAAGAACATAAATTGGCCATTTAACGTAAATATTCTACTTTTGCTGCTAAAGTCTTCAGACACGTTCCCTTTATTTCAGCCAGCGTATAACGCTTCTAATTTACAACCCCTCTATGACTCATAGACCAAACACCGTTTACTCTACACATTTCTTTCACAATTTCAACATGATTTTCAGTAGTAGCCATCATCAGATCGCCACATCAAATCATGTGGAATCTCTTCATTCCGCTTATAGATCTTTGTGACTCACTGCGGCGTATCTAAATATATTTCCATTTGCCCTTTTGCTTTTTGGGATTATTCTACTTGACAGGGATGTTAGATGTTAGGAATCGATAAACTATTAAACCAAATTCGTCCTTAGAGCCTAGTAAACACCTACTTCTAATACTAATGATCATTCATCTTTTGATGTTTCTCCAGTTACTGAAGGTTGGCCATGAATTTCCTAGGATTGTAATGCTAAAATGTATCTTGCTCCCGGTTTGTGCATATGTTTTATCTAAACTAAATCGATAAACGACTAAACGAATCCGTTTAACAGAAAATAAGTAAGTACCTGTTTACAGGACTTTAACGATAAAAATGACGACACCTAACATGAAAACGTTCTTATAAATATTTTTGTCGCTCCAATTTACTGAGTCCTAGTGACTGAGACAACATGAGACTTAATCCCGACTTAAAATCGCATGAATTCGCCTTTATGTTTTGGTATATTTGGGCCTGTGACGAGTATGGCAGAAAAGCCGAAGTTTTCATCTTAGAAATCTTTATAAGCAAGTCCTAAAACAACGTCTGGCATTTGTTTGGCAATACAACCGCGTACCGCGTACGAGACAAAAAAATTGCGTCATGTGACGACGAAATTATTTGCGTTTGTTTTGTAAATATGATTTGGTCAATACATTTCGCGCGTTAAGATGAGCCTAAATCGTGCAAGATTTAAAGCTGAAATACAATTTATAAATGTAAGAAACCAATATTTTACTTTCAAATTGTATTCTTCTTTACTTACAGATACAATTGAAATTGTATCATATTGAAAATGTATCGATATACCCACTTTAATGTAACTGCACGCCGAAAAGGCAAACAGTCTACAGTAATCGTAATAATCTCTTCAGTAGTCAGTACCAAAATAAAATCATCGCTGCATTTCTTGAGATGTGCATCTATAGTTTTTTTTTTGCGTCTAATTTCGTCGACGGCACAAGCCAGTGTGTGCGCGCACGGGCCAACGAGCGCTTCTAAGCTTTCGATTTAATTCATAGATTATAACTTCAGCCACCTTGGTAAATATTTTTTAAGAATAACCGTTCTTTTTGTAAATAAACGCTTTTGTAAATAACTGTTTTTGGGGTTCAAGTACTAATTTTAGTGTATAATACTGTATTTTTTATTCTAAGAGCCTCTAAGGGTCCTGTATCGGTCAGAAACGTACGTGACGAACGAAGTGTGACTAGTGATTTTTGCGTTGAAACTCAAAGTGAAATAAATACTTTTTGAAAGACAGTGAATAAAAGTGTTTGTGTTCTATGATAGTTGTAGAAAAAAATGGGGAAGAAGAAGAAAAATAACGGGAAGAAAGGTGGAAACCGGTTCTTCAGGTGGATGAGAAGGTAATTTTCATTTAGAACCCATATGTTGTGTGTGATTAACGTCAATAAATGTAATTGACAAAGAAATGTTGTGTGTTTTCTTTATTAACTTTTCGTGGCATGACATCCATGTTGGCTTATTTTGGCGCACTTCTGATGTCGAAATGTGACTGTGTGTGACTAACAAACTGTAGTTTTTATGGATGATAATAATAGAATCACTGTAATGCATGAAAAATCTACCTACGATTGATCCTGGGAGTTCCTGACTTCCTGGTGGGATGTACTGGTGGTATAAGGCTACCGCACACTTTAGACAAGACTGTCTTAAGACAGACTATTGCTTCACAAAACATATGAAGAAGCGCACACTTCAAACAAAGCGTCTCTTAGACAAAATTGTCTAAAACCTACAAGAACTGCACAGCGACAAGTCTGACTACCGATTGTGGGCTTCCCTTTTGTATGTATGCGGGCGCGCACATCTACGACAAGACAGTCTAGCGACGTACTCTCCTCTCTATAGTTGGTGCCAGTTAAGATCGCAAAAGCGGTCATTGACCCACCTACATTTATTAAAGTTCTTAACTTTGTAATCCAAAAATAAGCCTGTTCAAGTCTTGAATCGTCATCTATCGTAACACAACATTTTTTGCATTTTTTGGCTTGAAATGTCTGGACACGCACTTGGCTGGTTTTTTATTTTACCTGTGGTCTATGTTTATACGTTTCCTAGTAAAGGACAAGCTATGAGAAAGACCAAAGAAACGACGGATGGGTTGTGTGAGGAATGATATGAAAGATAAAGGAGTGAATGATAGCGTGACGGTTGACAGAGGAGAATGGAAGAAAAAACGTGTTGCGCCGACCTCAAGTAACATGGGACAAGCTGAAATTCAGCAGCAGGTTAAAATGGCTCTAGGTGGACGCATCTAGATTGATTTATGTTAGTACTTACTTTTTCCCGACTGCGACGAAGCCCAAAAGGAGGGTTATATGTTTGAATGTATGTTCATTTCTTTGTTCCCTCCTAAACGAAAGAACCGATTTCGATAAACATACGTTGTTAGATTAGTCTTGGCGGTGCGAGTGCCACAATTAAAATTGTATAAATGAAACATGGAGGATTTTGGGCGCCAAATTGTGGGATTCGATTTTTTGGTTTTCTTCCAACCCCATCGAGTGCTTGTTTTCAGCTTTACAGTTTTTTTATAGCAGTCGGGTTTTTATTTTATTTTCACGTCTAATGCTCGGAAAGTGCTTATTTGTGCAGGATATAGGCTGCACAAAATCGAATTTTGTGCACAAGTGCAATAACGTATCTACTCATAAATGTAAAATGAGCCATATAGCCAAACACAATAAGAAGTTCATAGATAGAATTTGTTATTTTTCAATACACTTCCTCGAAAACGGGTTCTTATCGCACTACGATTAGGTTCAACATGCCATGTATTTCACACACGTGGATTGTTTTTTGTTCCATCACCGCGTGCTGTGCCGCGTGCAGAAAGGAGCCATTTTCGCACGCGGTACAGCACGCGGATGTTGGAAAATTGCCTCAGATAAAACTATACCTATACTTAGTACAAATTGGTACAATGCCTATAGTTTGTGGTGATTGTTTTTTTTCATTATTTTATTATATTTCTTCAAAAGTGTATTGAAAAACGTCGTTTGATACACGTGGACATTTGTTATTGCAGTTCTCGGCTCAAAAACACCCTCGCCTACGGCTCGGGAGTTAATTCCGCCTCGAATGCAATAACAAACTTTCTCTACTTGTATCAAAATGTACTATTATAATATTTACTTTAATTTGTTTGCCTTACTTAAGTGTTTTTAAGACATAAAAGATATTAAAAATTAAAATCAAGTACGTACGTAACGTAAATAATCTACTTATTTAATTAATTTAAGAAAATGATTACTACAAAATTAATTTAATAGGTCTGCAGCCCAAGCCTAATATGAATGTCGTAAGATTAAAATAAATAAAGCGGCGATATGCCGGGAAAAACAATTTCCTTCAGTATTCAAAACTGTACAAATTTTACTTTGAATTTTAATTAAACAAATGTTATGTTATTACTACTGTTTTATTTCCTCGCTATCGAAGTGAAAAGCAGAGTTTATAACTCGTCCACAAAACCATTTTATCCTCGACATGACTATCAGCCCTCGCCTTCGGCTCGGGCTGCTAAAAGTCTCGGATGAGGACCCTGAAAACATAACACTCCTTTTTTTGGGCAGTCGTGTAAAAATGGTTCGTTTTGTGCACTTGTTGTAGAATCTATATTATTAATTGGCAACTACATATTATTGCAATATATATGCTAATTGTATATTAATAACATTTTTTTTATCATTAACAGCTGTCATAAAAAAACCCTGGCTCGTTTGTATAGTAGTCGCAAACACTACAATACTAATGAGTTTTTCCATCAGGAATTTCTCAGTAGCAGCCACGGAGTCTGCAAATAGGAATACTGGAGCGAAAGATCGATCTAGCTAGAGGTCTTATATCCGGGTTTTTTTTATCTCTATTTTCACCCACCCAGGTATTGTGGTTTCGGGCCTGTGGACGGGGAGCTATGAGCTAGCTCGCCGTCCGTACGTCTCATGACGACAGGCCGTGTCGACGGCGCGTTCGTGTTCCACGCGCGCCTCAAAGAGAGTCAGCAATAAGGAAGGGGTCCGCAAGGGCCGAAGCCTGCCGGGGCTGCGGGACTATTCGAAAGAGATACCGTGGCCCCGGAACACAAAGGGCGATGAAAGAACATGGATGGGTTTTAGTCAGTAAAAGTCTGACACTCCCTCCTGCTCTGCCCAGAGCGGAAGGAGTCATTTGATGATTTCCCATCCGAAAAGAAAAAAAAAGAGGTATTGTGGTTTATCAGCGATAGACGGAGTGGAATGATAGATTTGTTCATACTTAGAAAGCGGCAACGATAATTATTTGTGTTGGAAATAACTATTACAACACACAGGAACTGGCTGACTCTTATCTGTAACTACTTTGATAATAACGACAACAAAGCATTGAACTTGAAGCTATTGTATCTGCAGACATTACTTACATAATTATTTATCGACTAGCGGACGTCACGCGGTTTCACCCGCGTATTTTGCGTTCCCGTGGGAGTAAGGGGATAAAATATAGCCTATGTTACTCAGTAAAGACGTGGCTTTCTAATGGTGAAAGAATTTTTGAAATCGGCGCAGTAGTTTTTGAGTTTATTCATTACAAACATACACACACACAAAAATACAAATCTTTCCTCTTTATAATATTAGTGTAGATTAATGATACGGAATTGCGTGACGTTAAGCCGTTTGTCCTGGCTGTCATTTCTAGATCTTTGACAGTCTTTACTGGTAGTCAGTGGCCCAAAAAGTCTGACAACCAGTCTTACCGAGGTATCGTATTCCCCAGATACTAACTGGGTTGTAGAGGTCAGATAGGCAGTCGGTCCATGTAAAATACTGGTATTCAGCTGCAACATAGTTGTTACATAGTGGAAAACTGCTACGTTCTTGAAGTGGTAGCAAGCGTGACTGCTGATCGTGGGGTCCCGCAGGGTTCGATCTGAGACTGAATTTGATCATCTTGTTATAAAACTCTCGCCGACTGGTCGACACTTTGCGTGACCATAGAGTTTCACTAGTTCTTTCTTTGGCTAAAGAATTAGTATTACCATTCAACGTCGCAATGCTGCCAAAATCGCACAGTAAAAATTCAAAACTGTACATTAAATAACGTGAAATACACTGGAAATTGCAGTTTTTCAGTCATTTTCGGTGCAGTGAAACTATTAACTGCAGTTTCGTGGCTCCTTTCCAAGTAGGAATCAGTTTCAGCTGAATTTACGACAACGTTTCCTAGTTTCAGCAATTTTCAGTGCAGTTTGACCTAATTTAAAATAAGTATAAAAAAACTGTTTCGTGGCAATATGGCTTTTGCATGCATTTGGTTACTTTACCCACTGGGCTAAGAGCTACTGTCCTCTAGAAATTTATTTACGGCTATTAAGTTGGCCAACCTGATTAGAGGATTGTGATTTAAAAAAACTACAGGGGAAGCATTCTGGCCTCGGGTTAACCAACTTACCTAATATAAACATAGGCCTGTAATCCGCGAAGATAATAGTACACCCACATTTCGCCAGTTATGTTTAAGTCCCATTTAATAGTCCACACTCCATGAGTTCCATGACTGCATTTATGCCCAATTAATAGTAAGAGGGTCGCCTCCTGTTACATGTGGATGTATTAAACATCTTTGCTTGCCCGTACGGCAAATACAAGGTTGATGTTTTGATGTTATACATATTTATTTATTTTGGATTACCAACGAGCACTATTACAATTTCTTATATAAATGAAAACTAATGCAGAATACATGGTCTTGTAACGCACACTCAATTACAGGTAACCACAGCTTATACATTATCAAGTAAACATCATTAGAGAAACATTCGCAGACATTTAAATATATACCTTATTCTCATGCTCACAGTGGTAATAATCGTACTAAACGATTATTTCACAGGGAAGTTCAAGTTAGGTCTGTGAATTTAAGACCAACAGACATGGCCGCAGGCTAAGTTGTGCATTTAATAAGTAATAACTGTAACACAATCCAATTATGGACTTTTAAATAGCTGCCAAACAATTTATCTTTGAGAATAATTGAGATCTTGATCATGTGGGCGACCTGGATTAGTGTGGGTCAGGTTGCTTAACCGGCGGATTAGACTACCCACACAAGATTTAGACGCCATGTTTTAGGACATTGGCCATTGCAGCACAGTTTGATGGTCCTGTTTTTTTGGTCGCTAGATGGCGTCTCATCAAGAATTAACTTTGTTTTTTGAAATTGCTTACCCTGCACAGCGATGATTTGTGTGGAAATTCGGCACATTTACATTTAATTAAAAGTACCAAAAAACCCGTCTACAAATTGTATTAAGCACCTAAATATATATTTGCAATCTCCTTTTAATTTCCTTCATTTTGATACCCTACTCGATAAGTTTGGTTGAATAAAAATATATCAACGACTTACAATATAATATATAATAGTACAATTTAGCGCCAAAAATCTGCCATTTTTTTTCAAACACCATCTAAGGCACTTGGGTTTTTGAGACGAATCTAATACCTTTGTCGTCGAAATCCATCCAGCCATTTGGAACTTATGAGGTACCTAATAAAGAAACATACAAGATACACGCGAAAAACATAACCATTCCTTGGCAGTCGGGTAAAGATAACATAAGACGCACGGCTCGTGTTATGAAACAAAAACAAAACGTCAAATATCTGTCAAAAATAACGCCATCTTGCTTGCATAATCCATTTTGCTAATGTAATCCTCGGCCTAAATGCCACTTCGTTGTGCGTAGCCGGTGTCAAAAGGTTACGAATTCGGTGGACATTACTAATATTGCTGTTAACCCGTCAACTGAGCTGAATGTTTTCATTAACGGCTGAATGCATCTGTTTTAGAATATGTATGAGCTATTGAGTGTGGGTAATTAAATGCAACTACACAGTAAATATGCAGTCTTCAATGTTGTGCAGTATCTAAGTACTATGTAATTGGCATTTCTGAACATAGACTCCTCAAAGACGAATGTGTTGATGAATGAACAATCTGAATAATAGTTTCCCAAGTGACGTTGTATTAATCTTTCTTGATTTACCGTGTGGTTAGTGTTAAACCTGGTGTCAGTGTTATGTCGCCCATGGGCCTCTGACTTGGCTATACCGTCGAGAAATATCTCTCAAGCGTGCTGGTTTCCTCCCGAAGTTTTACTTCACCGAAGCAAGAGATAATTATACAATACGCACGAGAATCTGAAAAATCAGAGGTACCTACGTGTGTACTGGCAGAAAACATTCTGCCAGCGATATTAATAAAATAATAATTTAATATTGGAATTTGAAAACCAGCTCAAAGTAACAACTTTGGGCTGGTTTTTCAAAGTCCAATATTAAATCTTCTTGAAAAATTAATAGACTAGTTCAACAAACCCAACAGATTCTACACCAAATTGCACCTAACATAGGAACAGTACAATTCGTAAAACACTCGAAAGATATGTGAAGATTCATGATTACTCAGAAATTATACCGACGAGGGTAGTTCATAAAACGTCAAGTCACACTCTATCTATTAACAGAACAGTTTGCCTAGCCCTGCCCATCGCCTCAACCCGTAATCTCCTCACTATGTAGACCTCAACTAACAGCATACAGCACACTACGGACATGTATGATTTTCTCCGCTTCCTTGGTTAAAAACTCAGCAATTTTCCGACTCACTAAACGCCGTTTAGCGGTAGGAAAATTGTAACGTTTGATTAATGAGCTGTTTGCGTTTTTTGAATTATAAATCTTTTACCTAGTTTGATTTATGTGTTCCGTATTTTGGGTATCATTAAAAGCGATGAAATATAGAGTTAAGTATTTTATTTTTCAAAATCAAAATCAAAATATTTTATTTCACATAGGCCTAGATGGGCACTTATAAAACGTTGAAAATGGTTCGCGTTGGTCATTTCCATGGAGAACAACCGGCAAGAAACTCCATGGTTACTCTTTTCAAATCATTTGGTATTACAATATTATTTTGTTACAGCATTAGTACAGAAGTATGGGGGGACAGCGTAGGCCCGACAATAGGTCGTTGCTTACAATACAAAAAGCGTAAAACAGACTTAACAAAAGTTAAGTTTTCAAGTGATCAGTCCCTTTCTGCTAGGAGTATGTTCCATGTGAGCTCGTTGCTACATTATTATTACAGCTCCATTAGTCAATCTTCGAGATTGGGCAATGCTTGCCGGGCACGGAGGAATCTCCGGTATGGTATGTAATGGAGACACTCTTCGACGGTCGGTCCATAGATGGGTGACCATTCATTACATCCCGAGTTTCCTTCGTGCCTCGAAACACGTTAAGGGGACTACAGGAGCCAAACGCGAGTTTTATAATGCAAAAAAGCATATGATTCACTGCAATAAACAAAACCAGAATAATATATGATATTCTTCAGGATATAGTATGATAGTGTTTTGAAAACATAATATAACTAATTTTACTCGATAAAAAAAATCACGAAGTTATCGCTAAAAATTTCTTTTAACGAGTAAAAACCATACTCAAATACATGCGATCATTCTGATTTTTTGGCAATTAATGCTACAAGCAACATATTAACATGATAGTGTTTTATTTTTTTAGTCCAATCAATAGATTTTTTGTAAATCGCAAAAAACCACTCATTTCGCACTATTCGGCCCGCAGTGACGTAAGAACCACTTTGTAGTGATTAGAACTTTATTCTAACAGTATTTCAAACGAAGTTTGAACCATCACAAATTATAGAGTTGCTAATTTAGCTCCTGTAGTCGCCTTAAGCCGTTGGTCCCAGCTGTAGTACAACCAGCCTTGCCAAGGGGTACCGGTTGGTAACTGGGTCCTGGCGATCAGCATAGCTATTCACAACGCTTCGATTCGATTTTCGATCGATTCGATTTTCGATTCGGAAAGTCGTATGTCTATCTCGCTCGATTTCGTAATGTCAAAAAAAGATAGACATACGACTTTCCGAATCGAAAATCAAATCGAAGCGTTGTGAATAAGGGGCCTGATAGTCTGTCACTCCATGTAAAATCACAGGAAATCAATCCGTGTAAATCGTATATTTCGCAGGTATGCTGGAAGAGATTTCTTTAGAAATAAGCATCACCTTTGTACCTTGGGAAAAGGCTAGGCAGATGATGGTTGTTGTCATTTTTAACCGACTTCAAAAAGGAGGCGGTTCTCAATTCGTCGGAACCTTTTTTTTTATTTAACTAAGTATGTTCCCCTATTACTCGAAGATGGCTGGACCGATTTGGATATTTTGTTTTTGTTTGAAAGAGTATACTTCCCAGGTGGTCCCATAATCACCAAGTCAGGATCTGATGCTGGGATCCTGGAGACATTGAGAGACTCTTCAAATTTTATAGGCACACTTGAAGCGATTTGGGTAGTTTTTGGAAGAGTACTTTCTCGGAGTGGTCCCATTTCAATTTGGTGAAGATTTGATGAAGAACTTCGGAGATAGGCAACGGAACTCCTCAATAAATTATAGCAAATGGACTGGGATTGCTGAAATCTCATGTCTGTCTATTGCTTACACCAGTTCATAACATAACATCACGCCGGTAAGCTGTGAAGGGGGTAAGCACATGCGAACCACTAAAAAGTGAAGCATATTTTTTTTTGCAAAATAATAAAACCGACTTCAAAAAACACAAAAAGCGAAAAATAACTTTAGCTTCAGAAGTCGGTGACCTTTGTTTGATTAATTTACCCCCGAATACTGAAACGTCACTCAAAATTTAAGGGCTGCTTAACATTTGAGCAGCTCCTAAACTTTAAATTTCGAATGGCCAAACGTAATAATAATTTATTCATCAAATATAAGTACTACTTAAATTTTTAGTGACGTTTCAGTATTCGGGGGTTAGTTTTTTGTCACCGACTTCTGAAGCTAAAGTTATTTTTCACTATTTTTTTGTTTTTGAAGTCGGTTTTATTTTTGAGAAACACGTATTATAGTCCATGTTATAGGAGAGGTACATGTTTGTCCACTATCTCACCTGATGAAGCGATGACGCTTTCAAAGACACACAAATATCACACCTGTAAGTAAGTGAAGTAAAGTATCTGATCCAAACCTACACCCACATTTTGACAGTTATGTTTAAGGCCCATATAATAGGCGGCTCTCAAAGATCTACTTAAGTCTACACTACAAACCTACATTCCTCCAAGTGTCTCGTTCGTCCTTTTGCTGAGCTATATTCAAATGAGCGTCAACAGGGCGATAAAACAATGGTATGACATAAGACAAATAATTGACTATTGTGATGTACATATTTCAACTCGTGCGCATGCGAGTTATTTTGTCATTAGGGGCGGCAATACAGCTTTCTGTTTTTTTTTCTTATATGACAGATTTCGTGTTGTGGCTTTTAAAAATACCATGGAATTAATAGGAACTTGGAATAGCTCTAAACTAAGGACATAACTACTCCTGTTTTATATTTTGCAAAAATACCGTCATGTAGGTAATTTTCTATTTTGCAAAAAGTCTGGCGAACCGTCATGTTGGTAATATACCTGCAAACCGAAATCCTAGATCCAAGACAGTTAAATTGCTTCTCTCACTTCTCTGGGACTTCTTCGAGCTTCATTGTCTCTCTGTTTTTCTGATGGTCGCCACTATTGATTCTGGCTTTCAGGTGTTACAGTGGTTTGGGAATAGTATGGCGGACTTGTCCCATTAAAAAAAGGTATTAAATATTTTGTATTGTAATTCCTAAAATGGCGGTGGTATTGCAACCGTGTGTTATCTTGCAACTTGAATGTTTTGAGACTAAGGGCTCCGGCACACTATAGACAAGACTGTCTTTAGACAGACAATTACCCTACTAGTGCGAGCGAGAATACATAGTCTGTCTCGCTCGCACTAGTAAACGTTGACGAAGAAGGCTTTGCAAGCCCAAATCAATTAAGTTATATGAATGAAGAAGATGAGGACAATACGCTTACGGACGGGTGGCCCCTTTCCTAAAAAAATCTTGCCAAAAAATATTTGAAAATCAAGGGACAACCCTATTTTTCCATTGTTAATTAGTCTAAGGATTGGTTCAGATATCGTTACGCTATATTAACGTTTCAGCATGGGCATAATGACATCTTGAGCGACTATTGTAAAAATATGAACCTTCACGTTGGTAAACGACAAATACTTTGTTTATAGACGAGAGCATCAAGAATAACCGATAAAACGACCAACATAACTTGAGACGCGGTGGAATTTGAAACTACGATTGAAAAATAAATTCTTTATAAGACATTGGTGGTGCTGTGTCCGATGGGCTAAACTGCCCAACAGTATTGTTATCGAGTTTTAAATGTTCTCAAATCGCAGATGACATTAATAGCGCCATTTTGGAATTTGGTGTTAGTTCTTCATTTGTGGCATAGATGGCGCTGTAATGTAGTAATTTTCATCAGTTTGTTTTTTCATATTGATTGACACAACATTAGTTTGCCCTGCCAATACTCCTAACCTACTTTACATTCTACTCGATAATGTACAGTCGTGGTCTTTTCCGCCTGATCAGTTAAAAATGTTTTCGCTTAAATCATGCGGATGCGCCGAGCCACGCCCCATTAAAGTTTAGGCCTATTAGGAAAGCGTCAACTTAAACGCGCAAAATAACAATAACTCTCTTATGGCGTGCGTCGTCAGTGCGCTCGGCCGATCGGTATCTTTTCATTCATTATTTCTATACACAGTCAACTGGGCTGGGCTAGAGAGCGTTTCTATGTTGTAAGTGCAAGCAAAAATTAGCTTAGTGGTGATGAGGCGGGAGTGTCCTCGATAGTACCATAATATTGATAAATGTAACTACATCATAGCCGTACAAACCGTGATGACCTATAAAGCTAATTGGCCCTTCCAACCCAAACGGGAAATGACTCAGTTCTTAACAGGTTTTTTTCTTCCGGAATACGGGGCTAGGCTAGCAACAGGCTAATTACCTACGTCGCGTATGGTATGGCTATGGACGTAATAAGTACATGGTGATTATAGTAGGCTGCAATTTTTAACAGACTTAAAAAAAGGGGAGGTTATGTATATGTTTAAGGAAACACCATAAGATATATGAATTGTGTGAAAGATATGGCTAGAGAACGGGAATGACCACAGAAATTACGGATGAAAAAGATGAATCGAAAAAGAAGAAACCTAACCATCCTCCTTTTAAAAATACTGGAACGACTTGCAAAATCTTTACCATTATACGGGGTGTAAACAACCTCACCACTAAACCGTCAACCAAGCATTCTGTACATATTTAGATAAAGGTTCTTGCTATTCCTCCCAATCTGTCAACGTTCATCAGCTCGATAATAGCATCGCACACGAAGATAACAACTGCATTATCGCTCACATTCATTATTACCTAGCAAATGAACAGTTTCCTGCACAAACGATCGTTTCATTAAATCCGCTGCGGAGCTAATTCCAAGTCATTGTATTACTCTTAAATTGTTTTATGTTAATCTGCGTTGCTTTGCAATTTATACAATTGCGTACCCATGTACCTAATACGTAGTATTATCACATTTTATTTTTTCTCTTTTTAGGGTTTGTGCTTGTAAACACTTAATGCATGCCAAATCCTATAATGTATCAAATTTTTTTGGCTCTGTTTAACATATTCCCTGTTAATAGGCATGACGACAGTATCAAAAAATTGAAAATCTATTTAGTCCGTCAGTTAGAGTATTAGAAATTAAAGGACACGTATTTTTTGTTTTTGTAAATAAATGAATATTGACAAAGATAAAACGCATCAAAACTCGGGAGTGGGGGCTCGTGATGGCTCTTGTGATTTTGTGATACAGGAACTCCTAGTAGGTACAAGAGCCAACAATGCTACATAGATGTTAGAGCAATCATTTGTCATTAAAGATTTTTTATTATTGTTGCAGACTAATATCTGCCGGTTACAAATTACTAATATTTCATAGCATGTTATAATCAGCCTATAGTGTTCCCACTGCTGGGATACAGGCCTCTCTATGAGAGGGAATGGGCTGTAATCCACCACGCGGGGACAGTGCGGGTTGGTAGATGTCACATTGTGTTCCAATTTTTCTTTTTCTTTTTTAATACATGGCTTGCGTTTGGCCGAATGCGCCTAATGTGAAGCGATGACGCGGCCAAGGGTAGAGCAGGCTCCTTATTTACAACGCTAATCGCGTATTTGTATATATAATCACGAAAATGACAAAAAAAGATGGACATACGACTTACCGAATCGAAAATCGAATCGAAGCGTTGTGAATAAGGGGCCAGGTGTGCCTAGAAGAAACCGATTCACTCGAACTTTGAAGAGATCCAGATTATAATGATCGGGAAACAAAGAATTCCATAGATATGCCGGTTTCCTCACGATGTTTTCGTAATGGAGATTTTCACCTACTTATGAAATACATAATACGAATGTTTCTCAAAGGGCAGAACTACAATCACATTTCGCCATTTAAGTTGAAGGTTGTCTAATTGTCGAGTCATCAACCGGGCACAAATCCAGACTCCCAGCCAGAATTCCCAGCGGAATATCCCAATGACACAGCCCGTACTGGGAATCTATGAAAAGAGTTCTGTATTGAGTTAGTAAATAACAGGCAACACTCAGCTTGATTCAATGAACATAGAAACATTACAGATAAATATGATTTAAATGTTTCATAAAACGTGTAATATAAAAAACCGGCCGCGCCGAGGGTTCCGTACAAACTTTTTAAAGGACAAAATTAACTTTGCTCTTCGATCCCATGAAACGGCTATTGCACCAACCGCAAATAATAAGTTTGTAATAGTAAAATCGCTAATTCTTTTGTTTTACGTTTTTCAGATGTTTCCCTTTACATGTGCTGTAAGACATTGCTTCTCGCCAAATTTCGTGATTTTAGGTCACCGGGTCATGGTAGTTACCATATAGGTTTTTGACCTAAAACCTATGGGGTACTTCCGGTTGACCTAGAATTGTCAATTTTGGTTAAAAGCAAGGTCTTACAGCACAAGTAAAGGGAAAATTCCGAATTAAGGTAAATTTTGGTACTTATAAGTTTTCGCTAAAATCTAAATTTGCCCATATCTTTTTATCATATTGACTCAGGACCTTGATTTTTATACACTTATTAAAGAATATAGACCTCAGTATGTGATATATGGGTGGAGCACCGCCGTGTCCTCGAGGTGGCGATCGGCGGCGGCGACCTCTCGCTCCCGGCCCTGGTTCGTGCCATGGTCCGGAGCGAGACGGAATGGGACGCCGTCACCTCCTTCTGCGAAGCAGTCATGCTAGCGAAGGAGGTGGCGGAACAGGACAGGGAGAGATCCTCACGTCCCGGCCGCCGCGGGAGACGCCCCGGGCGTCGGGGGCCACGTGGTGGCTTCCGGCCACCGTAGGCGCGGGCCTGTGGACGGGGAGCTATGGGCTAGCTCGCCGTCCGTACGTCTCATGACGACAGGCCGTGTCGACGGCGCGTTCGTGTTCCACGCGCGCCTCAAAGAGAGTCAGCATCAGTGAAGGGGTCCGCAAGGGCCGAAGCCTGCCGGGGCTGCGGGACTATTCGAAAGAGATACCGTGGCCCCGGAACATAAAGGGCGATGAAGGAACATGGATGGGTTTTAGTCAGTAAAAGTCTGACACTCCCTCCTGCTCCGCCCAGAGCGGGAGAAGTCATTTGATGATTTCCCATCCGAAAAAAAAAAAAAAAAAAGTATGTGATATAAATTTCAACTTGCTAGGTCCACCCGTTCCTGGGAAAACCGGTGGTGACAAGTAAGTGATCTTGTAACGGTTCTTTTTTTTTACCTTTTGAGGTACGGAACCCTAATAAACTGAATTGTTGTAGCTTACGACAGCCCTATTGTTTTTTGACTCTTCCATAATCATGGCAAGTAATAACAGCCGCACGGTCCGATCTTCCAAGTTCAGCCGAGGTTAGCTATACATTACAAACCGAGATCCAACAGTGTCTAAAAATATAGTAACCTTATTGGTAACTATATTTTCGAGCCGTTTGGGGTTGAAACTCTAGGACCGTGGGGTCCGAGCGCTCACAACCTTTACAAGGAAATTTCAAAACGTTTAGTTGACACTTCCCGTGACCCTAGTGCTGGCTTTTACCTTGGTCAAAGGCTTAGCGTTGCCATACAGCGTGGTAATTCCGCCAGTCTCTTGGGGACATTACCAGTTGACAGCGTTGAGGAGTTTTTTGACGCCATTTTTTAAGTTTTTAGTTTAAGTTAGTTATCTTAGTTTATTTTAATAGTTTTCATGTGAAGTTGATATTTAAATAAAGTTAATTTTATCAGGACATTAAAGTAATAAATTGATAATACCACCCTGTTTAGAACACAAATCAATGTTAATTTGTTCACAGTGTCTCGGAAGCACATTTAGCCTTTGATCGCTCCATATATAAAACACTGGGATTCAGTTGCATCTGGTTCACAGAACACTAATAACCTAGCGGATCTTGTTAAACTGGAAGCCGATCCCAACATACAGGGTGTAAACCACCTCACCACGAAGCCGTCAACCAAGCATTCTGTACATCAAACAAAGTAACTTTACGCAAAAATTATTGCTGGGAAACGATTTTTTTTGGGGTGAAAAATCATGTTTTATGGTAGAACTAAAAACTTGGAACTTTGACGCCCAATATCTCTGTAACTAGAAGGTTCCCAGGTATGGTGTAGAACAAAAAAATGATCGCAATGACGGGGAGTACAAGTGCCTTTCGGCTTCGTTTAGAGGTATTTTACACCTCAACCACATAACACCCCACAGAATGATTTCTTAATTTAGTTCGCGCGGAGTACTAAATTATTAAACCATTCTATGAGGGCACTATGCACCCGAAATAAAGCCACCGATTCCTCGGAGCTCGCGCGCTTACCGTAAGGTAGGTACTCGTAGTTGGAAAAAAGGTAGGCAGGCTAAACGCTGGTGGAACGTCGCTTTGTCTAGCCTTGTTTTATTGTTACTCAGAATCTACGTCGTAGACGGACGCCTGTCGATTGATCATAATAGCGGTATTTAATGCACATACTTTATGTAAATAGACATAAATATTAATAAGCATCGTGCGATCTGGGTTAAGAATGTGTAACATAAGTCAGAACGTATGTGTAAGCTGCCAAAGGGATTTCTTTTCGGAAGTAGAAAACAAAAACATCGTAAATTAGAAACTAGATTTTCAATGATTTATAGCAATACATTACTTAAATAATAAAAAAAAAAAGTTTTTTTTTTTATTTAAATGTATTTTTTAATATATTTTTTTATGTAATTGTTTAATTTTTAGTACTTCAATGTAACATGGTTTTTTAAAGTCGTTTTACTAACATACATTATGGACCAATGTATAAAATAAAATGACTTATTTTATTTTTGCTAACTAGATCTTGGTCGCGGCTTCGCTCCCGTTATTACCGTAATTAAACCACGGGAACGTTTTCAACGTAGTCTATTCTATGATACTCAGGGATAAAGCAGTTTCCTGTTAGTGAAAGAATTTTCGGAATCGGATCAGTAGTTCCTAAAATGTCATACAAACTTACAAACAAATTTTGATGATGATAATTGAGCACCACACCCAGCCAGGAGCAAGCCTGACCCGGACAAGCCGGATACACCAGGGGGCACTGTTTTGTAAGGCATGCTCTGGGATGGGAGAGGAAGCCCGACCAACCGCACCTCTTTATAATATTAGTATAGAAGCTATCGTAAATGCGAAACTAAGTCTAACTTTCTGTCCACTTTTCCCACTGAATGGCTGAACGGATTTCGATAAAAGTACATAGGTAGCCCATGAGCGGTCTTAGGCTATAGGATATACCTTTAATCCGAGTAGTAAGTTTCCTTTGGATAATTTCCGACTCAAACGAGGTATAGAAAAAGTTGTATAAAAAAAACTAAATTTAAAGTCAAAGTCAAAACATTTATTGCGAACCAAATGTATTAATTTAAATTAATTTGCCTACCATTAAAGAAAAATAAAAACAACAATTTTCTAACTTAACCACCACTTCCGCTAGTAGTTTTAACGCTTTAGAAAACAATAATGTCTAAAAAAGCTTCCTTGTTACCTACCCTAAAATAAACAAAACTGTTAAAATTAACACTTCCAAACCAAGTTCAAAAGTCCCTAAGAAAAATAAAGAGATTCTCCTGTACCATCTGTTACGGGATAGTCATCACAGACAAGGGGCACGTGCCGTAGCGTAGGTACCAGCAAACATAAACATATATACCGTTCAGTCTCAAATCCCCCTCTTTTACCTCCCTACCACTTCACACCTAATTTAAACCATTAACAACAACTTTCAATTCCAACAAAACCATCCCTGGTTTATTTCTACCGAAAACTGTAGGTTTGGATTCCGAGCAAGCGTTGGATACTGTACACATCGATGAAACCGGTTGGTTTAACAGGTCGAGCGTGCTATGATACGTCAATTTCGAATACGCGTCATACGGTCGTACCGCCCACGGTAAACGGACGTTGCGCTGGCGCATTTGTTTCTAAACTCGAAGAGAAATTGTTAAGAGTTCCCCAGGGTACTAAACTAGGGCCTTAATTTTTTAGTAAAAGTGTGAGTGTCATTTGTTTTCATTGACTATTTGTGTAATAATATCTCTTTGATACACTTTCTCAAGTGAAATTATATTCCCACGGGTTTCAAGTGTTTGCTACAGTGGGAACTGTGTGTAAGAAATGGTTTGATTGTCACTCAAAATGAATGAAATGTGTAAGTACTAGTAATAAGATTTGATATTTTATTGTGATTCTGTGCGTGAGTTTTAAAACTTGGTGCGTTTCGTGTCGAAGTGTATTGGACTTTGTCTTCTCGTCGTTAAGACTGCAATTAAACTGTTCTTGATTCTGATGAATCATTGGCTGCAGTCGACTTAGTGAAATTTCTTTCATTAATACCGTTCAAGGTTGTAAAGACATATTTTTAAGGTCAAGATTTGTTATCTTATAAGTTTTTCTAAGACATTCTACTGATTCTTGATTCATCTTTTAAAAGATCTGAGACATAATTTTGATTGTTTTCATTTTTTTCTTTACCTACCAGAGTTTTTGTATGCTATTGTACGTTATGTTCTCAATCAGTAATCTTGATAAGCATTTCATGTCTGCATTCACGCCGTACACCTACCATTTACCTTACAATACTTTATTTTATGACTTGATTTTGAAGTATGAGGTCGTTTACTTATTTAGACAACGCACTAAAGTGTACTGTGTAAGATGAAATCTCTCTCACATTCTAATATAATTCACATCATTTTGACCACTTTATAAATTCCGAATTGATTATTATTAGTTTTCAAAAGAATAAAGATCATAATGACTTTTACATTTATAAACTTATACTCAGTTAGGCACTTACTCTGTTTTGTGAGCTTTAGCTTTCAAGAATTATTTTGAGATTTGTATATAAGCACGACAACCAAGAAAACTATGTAAAACCAAATTAGACTGATTTCTCATTGCACGGCAAGCTCATACAAAGCGAGGCCAGGTTATACTAGATATGTATAGCTTTGATGTGTCGCCATCTGTACTAGTACCGATTTAAGAATCGACTCATCGTCGGCTCAAAAACCTTATTTTATTTATTTAATTCATGTACAAGAGTGGTACATAGGCGGACTTAATGCCACAAGGCATTCTCTACCAGTCAACCTTTGGATAAGACAGCATTGTGATTGATTACAAAAAAATAAATAAGGAAAAGAAATAATTTCAAAAAATAAAAAACGCGACTGCGTAAAAAGTAACTAATAACTTTAAATAACAACTGAAAAGAAAAAAAACAAGTTCAATAATAAATTCTAATACGGAACATATTGACTGCAACACTCGGGACCCATTAAATAATCTACACTAAAATCATTGCATCCTATATGGGTCCCGACGGTCATGATATACCATTTTAAAATCCTCATTATGAGTTTTTTTTTATTTTTTTTGCTAGCCTATGTTACCCGGGGTAACACAAGGATTCTAACGAAACCACGTACAACGAAATCGGTTTAGGCGTTTAGAAGTTATCGTGGAATAAAGAAACTCATTAATTTACATACATACATGAACCCTGAAAACATAACACTCCTTTTTTTGGGCAGTCGTGTAAAAATACCATTTTTCAATACACTTTCTCGAAAAGTGGTTCTTATCGCACTACGATTAGGTTCAACATGCAATGTATTACACACGCGTGCGATTTTTTTTTTCATTTTGCATATTTTGAAAAAAAAAAAACCATCCACAGATAACTTATACTTATACGAAGTTCAAATCGGTTTATTGCCTATAGTCGGAGGTGAATATTTTTTTTTAATTTTCCGGTAAATATTTTTTGAATATTCGGATTGTGTTTATAAATAGAATATAAACATGATTATTAAAAAATTTAAAAAAAGGTTCCGACGAATTAGAACTTCCTCCTTTTTGAAGTCGGTTAAAAACTAATATTTACTTTTATAAACAAATTAACATTTATTTGTGTTCTGAATTCAAAAATATATTAGGCTGTTTAACGGCTTCATACCTTTGCTTCTCTTTCAACCTGGAGAAAGCAAAGCGCGGGAAAAAAGAAAATTAAAATCATAGCTTCCTATTAATCCATGAAAAATATTTTTCGTTATTTTATTTCTTCAAAGGTGTATTGAAAAACTTCGTTTGATACACGTGGACATTTGTTACAAACTTTCTCCACTTGTATCAAAATGTACTATTGTTAACTTAAATTGATACACATGCATAAATTAGGTACATACTAATACACACATAATATAATTATACGGATAAAATTAAATAAACCAAGACTTTTACTTTTAATCTAATGAAACTGCAAATACAAAATGGTATAACATACAATACATCAACTCAGTAGAAGTTTTAATTAGATTGGTGGGTAGGCTACTAAACTAAGCCTTTGTAACCATTTTGATCGACACCAAAAGATGACACCACAAAATGACTGAATGCAAAACGAATGTTATGTTTTTAAAATACCGATTCAAAGTTTTCATTTGTTCCTCAAATAAAGTTAAACAATCTACTGAGTCAATGGACGTTGGGGGTGTCATATGTGTATGACCACAATGTTTTGAGTGCGGTTGCATTAGTCATTGAGTAAACCCTTATTTTCATAAAAAAATACATTTTTTTGCGCGTAGAGTCACTTAGTTTGATGTACAGAATGCTTGGTGTACCTGTACACCTTGTATAAATACTGTCCTGCCATCGACACGAGAAGAAATAACGGTAACGGAAAGAGTAAAAGATGTATTAGATCGACAAAGGTTAACGTAGCATGGATGTGATGCGGAGGAATGAGGAAAATGTCGTGAGGAAAGTTTTAAGTATGAATGTAGATAACAATAAAAGAGGAAGACCAAAGAAACGATCGATGGATTGTGTGAAGGATGATATGGCTAGATAGGAGGTGACTGCTGAGATGACGAGAAGAAGAAGACATGCTGCGCCGACCACAAATAAATTGGGATAAGGTCAACAGAATGATGAAATCGACCAAAGCCACCGAAAAGCTCTCTGGGTTTACTATAAATGAAAAATGTGTCAAACAAATACTTATGCTTAAATCCTTATTTTCCAATCCGTCGGTTAAAGTTAACAAACCGTCTCGAAAATGACCTTTTCTTGCAACAACCTCAATGTTTTGTATGTCCTAATGCAAGCTTCAGTAAGCATTGCATCAATGTCTGAGAAGTCTTTAGGATCGAGGTGACACTAATATCTTTGTGTGCATATTCTAATGCAATAAGCTGGCAGACTTGACAGGGAAAACTAATGTACAATATCTAAACATAGATCTACATTGAGGGCCGCTTTTTGAGATGGAGCAGTAAGATCTTAACCATTGTAATAACAGGAAAACGTTCTTAGGAGACTATCTTTAACTTTTGAAGTAATTGCTACAGTTTTTAAAAAATTGATATAGTCTGTTTCATAATACATACATGGGCAACGTTTTCAATTGGCTTTAGCTTCAAAAATTCAAAATCCACCCTAAATTTTTACAAAACTAAGTCACTCCCGCTGTCTGTACGGTTAGACCTTTTAAACTACGCAACGGATTTTAATGCAGTTTTCAGCAATAGATAGAGTGATTCAAGAGGAAGGTTTACATGTATATGCTACTTTGCACCTTTGCAAGTCCGGAGCGGGTCGTGAGTATTAACTGATATCTACTTGTCGGTTTTAATATTTATTAAGATTACACGAAAATCTTAGTGTAGGTAAAAGAATTTGCCATAATATTCTAGTTCATTTGATAACCATATTTCTTATTTCCATACATTAATATTGCGAAATTAACTAATATAGATATAAATATTTGACAGCTATTTGCGATGTTGCCAACATTTAGGATGTTTATCCAAAAAGTTCTCTAGCTCAAGCTCTTAAAAGAGCGTTAACATCAAATAGCCACCAGTCAGCCACCCAATAACACAAGTCAATCAGTTTTACATTTAAAATGAACATATATCAAGCACCACAATTAATTAATAAACTTCATTAAACTTATAGTCTGTGGGAAAACCTGTTCCTTTACAACAAAGAACATGTTTTTATTATTTTGTGCGTTATGTAGCGTCCAAATTTGTCCAACATGTTTTGTTAATCCGCTCACCATTCTGATTCAAGTTCCCTTTTATGTGGATTTTGATTGGTGTTAGTTGATTGCTGACCAAATCATTAAAATACAGAAGGTCTATGACCCTCATATTAAGCTACACTTACTGTTCATCCATGGGCGCCGGCAGGTTTGTTTTCAAGAAGGATACATCTTCAACTCCTCATGGATATCGTATTACCCAGTACTAACTGGGTTGTGGAGGTCAGTAAGGCAGTCGCTCCATATTCAGCTGCATCCCTTTAAGACTGGAAGCCGACCCCAACATAGTCGAGAAAGGCTAGGCAGGAGATGATGCATCTTCAACACCTCAGAACGACCTACAACATTTTTGCGCTCCTTCTCGGAAATATTAAGTTTTCGTGTGTATTTTATGGATATCGCACAGCGGTTGGTCAACTCTTCAAGTGACCAAATCACCAGAGAGCCGGCCTTATTTTTTGGCCAAAGAATCAGCATTGCCAGCCTTCTGGGCACTTTTCCCATTGACAAAGATGTAGTCCTATCAACCTAGGTGATTGCCCTCATTGTCACCCTCTTGAAAATATCCCAAATTATCCGAAATCGGCGCTGCTTATCTTTCTTTTTATTTCTTCACGCAGCCGTCAAAGCTTTGGTCTTTGCTTATGGAGAAGGCTGGGCAGAAGAGATGACTATAATATTAGCTATCTCTTCTGCCCAGCCTTTTCCCAACCATGTCGGCTTCCAGTCTAACCGGATGCAGCTGAACATAATAATTTTACATGGAGCGACTTGCCTATCGAACCTCCACAACCCAGTTAGTACCTGGTATTGCGATATCCCTTGGTAAGACTGGTTTTCAGACTTTCGGGCCACTGACTACCTGTCAAAGATCTACAATTGACAGCCGGGACCAACGGCTTAACGTGCTCTCCGAGGCACGGAGGAAACTCAATATGTAATGGGTGGGAGAGCAGCGGTGGCCCAGTGATGGCGGCCCCGACTTACTGGGTCCGAACCCAGGCCGGCGCATTACTTTGTGTTATTTATTTCATCACCTCTGCTCTCAAAACGGTGAAGGAAAAGATCGTGAGGAAACCGGCATGTCCTAGAACCAAAAAATTCGAAGACATGTGACTTCTACCAATCCGCACTGGGCCCGCGTGGTGGATTATAGCCCATTCCCTCTCTTAGTTAGTAGCGGTAGTTAGGGAACATTAATAGGCTGATGATGATGATGATGATGAATGGGTGGTCACCATCCACGGACCAATCTAGGCAAACGCGGCTAAACCTGAAGATCGACCCAAACGGCTGTTATTATTAAGCCACGAGCTCCTCAATAGTGCTTTATTTGCCTTTTGTACAAATAGGTTGCGATGGGATGAAAAATGTGTGTGTACTTAGGTAGGTACAAAATCTATATTACTAATAGTCTATTCTTTTCAACTGGTATATTGCTTAAAAGTCCATCTATGCATAATGCAATATGCACTTCACTTGTGTGTTTTTTTTTGCACAACAATATTTCAACGACTCAACCTTGCATCAGAAAATATAACATCATTACTTATGAGAAAGACACTCCATCGTAATATTTACCTAACATAGACAATAGGCATGACGACAGTATCAAAAAATTGCAAATCTAAATAGTCCGTCAGTTAGAGTATTGGAAACAAGTTGGAAATTAATGGACACGTATTTTTTGTTTTTGTAAATTAATGAATATTGACAAAGATAAAACGCATCAAAACTCGGGAGTGGGGGCTCGTGACGTCAGAACTAGCTAAAAATTATACCATGGCGTGACGTATTCAGAATTTTAAAAGCGTCGTATCTTCGTAAATTTTGGTTTACGTAACAAAAGAAAAAACACGGGTCAAATATTTTTTCAAACCTAAGTGACGGACTAATTAGTTTTTTTTGTCGTCTCGCCTATTGAAGTAAAACAAGCAACTTTCCCACTCAAACAAATAGTTATTTCTAAATGTAAGTACTAGTATTTGCAGAAAAAATCAGCTCTTCTAAACATTAACACAATTTGTTCACACAATTTGTAAAAAAAAAAAAGATGGCGCCACTGCCAACGTAAACATTAGCTCCGTAATAAAATAAAAAAATAAATAGTAATTTCGTCTAAAAGTGCCTAAAATTTAATGTAAAGTGTGTGGAAAGGAACAATAATTACTATAAAACGTTTGTGGAAAGAACTGTTACTGTGTGAACGTGAAAAACACTAAAATCTTAACACCGAAACATCTTGATAAACTTTCTTAATTAAAACCAATATTTGTCTGTACAATACGCAAAACTCAATATACTTCGGACTATTTATTGTGTATAAAGTGCATAGTGACTACTAACAATTCATAATTCTACACAAAAACTGTGAAAACTCTAATTCAAAGTTTATACCTAACTGTTTATTTTGAAAATTTGAGTTTCGGCGTCCATAAACAAAGGAAAACAATCGTAAAATAATTTATAAGCATAAATATCCAAAACCAAGTGAACAACAAACAAGTGATTTATAGCCAGAAACTGTAATAAATAAAAACAATTAAGTAAACAATTTTTCAAATTTCAAATCGACGCATTATACCAAGCGTCATTTAACGATCAGAAATTCAACTACGTATACGGCTATTTCACCTTAAGAATAAAGGAGGATTTAGCAAGATCCGTAACGCATCTACACACCTGACTGAATTGATATAGTCCGAGTTCAAACCTCAGTGACTTCAAGAAGCTCTTTTTGTTTTTTCTTTATTTTTTAATTCACTTTTTCACATTGATCCTGCATTAGCCGAAATGGACTACGAAAATATAACTATTCGGAAAAAGAAGTCTTTGTTAAATGAATCATTAAATGATTCATTTCAGTCAACACGATCAGCTGACAACTATCTGTGTAAAAGTTTACCAGACCTGTCAACAAGGAATGAGGCCTCTGAAGTGCTACATGACATAATAGAAGACCTGAAACAACAGCTAGAACAAGCTCAGAACAAAATAGAGAATTTACAATACGAAAACAGTGCATTGAAAGTACAAAATAATGAACAAAAAAATATCATCACACAGTTTCAAAGTAAAAAGAAAATTCATAAAACCTCTACACCTAAAAAGGAAGTCAAGCAGAAGCTGTTTGAACCAGTAACTCCATTAGAAGTAAAAATTTTAACTCCCAACAAAACTTTCCAAAAAGACTCACATTCGGAAAACAATGCTACCACTAATAGTTGCGACCAGTTGCCAACAGGTGGAGCTGTGACAGAATGCGAACGATCGACCAAAGACCTGCCAAATTCGATTGTGAAAAATACGATAGATAGAGTTATTAAGACCTCCGAGATGAAAAAATGCCGGAAAATATACATATACGGTGGTCAACAATGTGCTGGATTAGGAGACATACTAGTTCGTACGAGACAAAATACAAAATTTGAACGGTATAAAATATCCTCTACAATAAAACCGTCTGCTCAAACTACAGATATCCTTAGAGACTGTTACAAGTTTATAGAAGATGCACCCGAAAATTATATTGTCTTGAGTGTTGCACAGAATGATAAAAATCCTACAAAAATAACTATGGACTTGGCTGCGTTAAGTAAGCTACAATTTATAAACATTATAATTTTAAGTGTCACTTATAACCCATACTTGAATGAATGGAAGCTCAATAATTTACTACAAGGTATTTGTAATAATTTTAAGCAATGTAAATTCCTACCATTATCAAATATCACAAAATATAAGACACCTTTCCTATATGACACTAGTAAGCGAATTAATAGTTTGATAGACAGAAATGACTATGGGAACTTATCTATAAGACATTTTCCTGAGCCTGAACCTGAAGTAATCAAAATTGCTTCAAAACCGCCACCAAAGAAGGGCACCATTCCATTTTATTTCTCAGTAAACACTAACCAACGTTCTACTTATACACAAGAAAAATTAAATTGTAACACGGATCATTTTTTTCGTGACCAATACTGATTGCAACTATGATTATACCGCTACTCTTTTGCACCAAAATATTGCTGGTTTGATCAATAAAGTTGATTCTGTCCAAATTTGTTTAAATGAATTAGCTGATAATAATTTTAATGTAGATATTCTTTGTTTTTCTGAGACGTTTGTAAGAGCAGGCGATGAACTAAATATTAATTTTAAAAATTTTAATCTTGCATGCTCGTTTTCAAGGAAAAGGGAAAAGCGTGGAGGTGTTTGTATTTTGGTACAAAAAATGTTCGACTTTAAGAACATAGAATTACCTAAGGATTTATGTACTGAAAAAATATTTGAATGTTGTGGAGTAGAGATACCTTCTCTAAAATGTATTGTTATTTGTATTTATAGAATTCCTAATTCAAGAACGTTTCTATTTTTTGAAAAATTAGACCTATTATTGCACAAATTACTCAAACGGAAAAAACGTATTATCATTACAGGAGACCTAAATATTGATACATTAAAAGAAAGCAATGATACAACCAAACTTAAAAATATTTTATCTAATTATGGGTTAAGTCTGCATATTGATACACCAACACGCCAGCTTTCTTGCTTAGATCAGATTATAAGTAACATAGAAAATTCCACTGGAACCACACACGAAGTTTTCTTGTCAGATCATAACACATGCCAAACACTAACATTCCCAGTTGAGGAGAGGAAACCTGCCTTAAAATATTGGTATAAAGTAAACAGGGATTACTCAGATGATAACATTAAAAAATTCGAGGAAGCTATTGGGAATTTGTCTTGGATCGATGTTTTCGACAACACCGACGCAAACGATAGCTTTAATATATTCCATGAAAACTTCTCGCTATTCTATAAGTTATGTTTTCCCATAAGGAAAACTAAAGTCTATGTCAATAATACATCACCTAAATGGATTACCAAAGGTATTAGAAAATCTTGCTATTATAAAAGAGAACTTAAAAAGATGTGTTACTTGAAAAATAAAAATAACGAAATACGGTCTAAGTATTTAAAATATAATAAAATATTAAAATCTTGTGTCATCCGCTCAAAGAAAAGTTCTAACCTTAACTACATACTAAAATCTAAAAATAAAAATAAAGCTACATGGGATATCATCAAAAATAGAACAGATACACACAAAACATTTAATCAGATAAACGCAATAGATCACGATGGTTTTATTTTAAATGACCCAACTCAAATAGCTAACTCATTAAATAATTTCTTTATTGATATTTCTAATACAAAACCTCAACCTGCCAAAAGTACCCGTACATCTCAACCCACACGGAACAACTCCAGTATATTTTTGAATCCATGTTCTGACACCGAAGTATTTCGTGTTATATCATCCTTAAACAATAAAAAGTCGGTAGGGTATGATGAGATCTCCACTCACATACTGAAACTATGCGCTAAAGTGATATCACCAATACTGTGTCACACAATTAATTTATCTTTATTTGAGGGAATCTTTCCTAATATTCTTAAATCTTCCATAGTCAAGCCCCTTCATAAAAGTAAGAGTACACTAGATAAAACTAACTATAGACCTATCACACTCATCTCAATATTCTCTAAAATTTATGAGAAAATAATGCATAGTCGTTTAATTCAATTCATAAACAAACATAAAATTATTAATCAAGAACAAAATGGGTTTCAAAAAGGCAAGTCGACCACTTTGGCAGCATTCTCTCTAGTAAGGTCCATAACAGATAACATAGATAAAAAACGTCCTGTTTCAGTAATCTTCCTTGATATGAGCAAGGCTTTTGATCTCGTTAATCATGATACACTTCTTGATAAGTGCGAGCGATATGGAATTAGAGGTCCTGCACTAGAATGGTTAAAAAGTTACCTGAGCAATAGACAACAGTGTGTTGAAGTAACCCGTATTAGTGATAAATTTGTTACAATGCTTTATAGATCCTTATTTCGTCACAATGGGTCAGGAGTGCCTCAAGGAAGTATCCTTGGGCCTCTTCTCTTCCTCTTATATATAAACGATTTACCAAATATTACAAAATATAAATGCGTACTATTTGCCGATGATGTGTCAGTAATAATACCTGAGAGTGACAAAACACTACACCAACAAGAAGTAAAAGACACCATTACCAATATAATAAACTGGCTAGATGAAAATAACCTAAAAGTTAACCTTTCCAAAACAAAATTCATTCAATTTGCGAACCATAAACAGAACCCAACAAAAATTAGTTTAGAACACAGTAATGAAATAATTAATAGAGTAAATAACATAAAATTTTTAGGGCTAACATTAGATCAAAATTGTAATTGGGGAATCCATATCGACAACCTATGTAAAAAAATAAACAGATTTGTATATGCGCTAAAAGAGCTACGCAAAACAGCGAATGAAGAGGCCGCACTCAACGCCTACCATGGCTATATTGCGTCAGTACTGAGATACGGCTTACTCCTATGGGGTAACTCGACTCATATCCAAAGAGCATTCATAGCGCAAAAAAAATGCTTGAGAGCAATCACTGGGACACCTCCATATGAGAGTTGCAGACCAGTTTTTAAAAAGTTAAAGGTTTTAACTCTAGCTTGTACTTATATCTTAGAAATAGGTATATTTGTTAAAAAAAATTCACACTTCTTCTCTACTGTAGCCGAAAACAACAGATACACAAAAAGGGACCCCACTAAACTAAAAAACCAACTTTGCAATAGTACTCTTCACCATAAAAACAGTTACCTAATGTCCATTAAAATTTACAACCACATTCCGAAAGCTATAAGAGAGTCACCACTGCATTTTTTCAAAAAGAAGTTGAAATTTTGGTTACTTCAAAAAACTTTTTACTCAATAAAAGAATTTCTTGACGATATTAAATATAAATAGGTCCTGTACTACCAGATATTATTATACAATATTTTGTTTTCTTGTTTTTATTATATACCCAAGGTTATTATTGTGTTTTATATTACATAAATATTAGATTATAGAGTTTTACACCTTTTAGTTTTGTTTTTGATTTTGTATTTCATTTGAATGTAAATAGGTAAGCTAAGATTAGGTATATGTATGTGCGTAAAAATTTAGAATGATTACTAGAGTTATTATTATCTAAGTGCTTAAATTTAATTTAATGTATTTTAGTGTTATAAGTGTAACTATATAAATATTCGTATGCCGCGACTAGCAGCGGATATGTCCTGTCCTGCTATTTTTATTTAAGAACTCTGTGCCTACCATATCCAACGAATAAATGTCTTTGTCTTTGTCTTTGTCACACGTTCAATTTTTTTGTCTTTGTTTAAAGTTTTGAACAAATCCTTGAGATTAGTTTTGTGTTTATTTTTTATATTTGAGAGCGTTGCTTCATCGTATTTCGATGTTTGTTTTTCTAAATGATGACTGTCTGTCAGAGTTATTCATTTGTTACCCGACTACGGCGAAGCCAAAAGGAAGGGTTATGATTTTAGCTGTCTACGTATGTATGTATTTACGTACCCTTATGGACATATTCCTCCGTAGCGCCTAAACTATTCATCCGATTTTGATGAATAAGGTGTCAATCAATTCGTTATTATGGCCCGGGTAAAAAATAGTACATTTCAACAATAGGAGGACTCGATTTTACCTTGTAAACCTCGAAATTTATTAGAGGGGGATTAATTTATTATTCAGTAGTCGGGATTTTTTAAACCACACAAATTCTTGTAGAAAAGTATGTTCCATTTTTCAGATACTTTACTATTTCCGTAGATCAGACATCGTATCATCTTCCTTCATGAGTAGTCGAAGCTGTATTTATCCCCTCTTTAAACGTGTCTTCTTTTACTCAGTCAATTCATCACTTTTTAGAGTAGATAAGTTGCAGTCTCTCATAGAGAGGAGGCCTGTGTACCAGCAGTGGGAACATTAATAGGCTGATAATGATGAATTTGTAGTCTTCGATCAACAATCACCGTTGCACTAGACTAAAAACTGTCACTTCAGCTTTCAGTCTTACCAAGGGGTATAGTATTACCCAGTACTAACTAGGTAGTGGGGGTCAGATAGGCAGTCGCTTCATGTAAAATACTGGTATTCAGCTGCATCCGGTTAGACTGGAAGCCGACCCCAATATAGTTGAGCTGTATTGGGGTTGATCATATTGGGGTTTTCCTAACTATATTAGGATTGGGAAGTGGGTTCATCATCATGAAGTTCATTATTTATTTCCTTTTTAGACAAATTGTCTTTCACACTATCCATCGTTTATTTGGTCGGTTCGTCTACATTCATACCTTTATTTAATTTTGACAGTAACCATCGCCATATTTTGGAATGTATTTTCGTGATAATTTTGACAAAAAGACACCTTTCACCACGCACTTTGAAATTTCTCCCAACAAAGTTACCATAAAAGTTTTTCCAACTTGACTTGTCATGACATGTCTCATAAGGAAACACTAGTATGACAACATTAACAACTGCAGAAACATATATATAAAACAAGATATCAAACATTTATCTGTATGTGACTTTCTACTTTCATTCGGTTTTCTTATACGCGTGCGGTAAGTCTTGGCAGCTAGCTAAAGACTCGCTTGGTTGCAGGTCCTGACATGGATTGTGATTCTTCTAATGACGTTTTCGTACTTTGAAAGACACCAACCGACTTCTTATTAGAAGCGCCAAGAAAAAAACGTTTTGCTACCCCAAGTAAACATGAGACAAGGGCAGCAAAATGGTAATGATGATTATTAAAGCGCCAGGGTAGTTTAATTTAATTACTTAACACAGACAAATTATTTACACTATATACACACTAAAACTCTACATAAATAGTAATAAAAATATGTACAAGTATCAAAAAGGGTAAAATATGTACAAGTATCATTATACCGAAGACATCGCGGACGTCAGCTTGTACGAGATTAGGATGGCTCTGAAGCAGCTCAAAAACAACAAGGCTCCGGGTGATGACGGAATTACGGCCGAACTCCTGAAGGCGGGTGGAAAACCGGTACTTAAGGCCCTTCAGAAGATGTTTAATTCCGCCATACTCGAGGAGAAAACGCCACAGGCATGGTGCAGGGGTGTGGTGGTACACTTCTTCAAGAAGGGCGACAATGCCCGGTTGAAGAATTATTGGCCCATCTCACTTCTAAGCCATGTCTACAAGTTGTTTTCAAGAGTCATCACGAATCGTCTCGCGCGCAGGTTTGACGATTTTCAGCCTCCCGAACAAGGTTTCCGAAAAGGCTTTAGCACCGTGGACCACATTCATACGCTGCGGCAGGTTATACAGAAGACCGAAGAGTATAACCTGCCTCTCTGTTTAGCGTTTGTGGACTATGAGAAAGCCTTCGATTCGATCGAGACCTGGGCTGTACTGCAGTCTCTCCAACGGTGCCAAATCGACTATCGGTACGTCGAGGTGTTGAAGTGTTTGTACAAAAACGCCACCATGTTAGTCTGACTTCAGGACCAAGCCTCGGAACCTATCCTTCTGCAGCGGGGTGTAAGACAGGGAGACGTGATATCTCCGAAACTTTTCACCGCTGCACTGGAGGATATCTTCAAGGTTCTGGACTGGACAGGGCTAGGCATCAACGTCAATGGCGAGTACATCATTCACCTTCGGTTTGCCGACGATATAGTGGTCATGGCAGAGACCATAGAGGACCTCAGTACAATGCTCGATGACCTCAGTAGAGCTTCCGAAAGAGTGGGTCTTAAAATGAACATGGACAAAACCAAGGTCATGTTGAATGCCCATGTCACACCCACTCCTATCAAGATCGGAGACTCTACACTCGAAGTTGTAGATGATTATGTGTACCTGGGACAAACAGTCCAGTTAGGTAGAGCTAACTTCGAAAAAGAGGTCAATCGTCGAATCCGACTCGGCTGGGCAGCGTTCGGGAAGTTGCGTAGTATCTTCTCGTCCAACTTACCGCAGTGTCTCAAGACGAAAGTCTATGACTAGTGTGTGTTGCCAGTGATCACATACGGAACCGAAACGTGGTCGCTCACAATGGACCTCACAAGGCTCAAAGTCACCCAAAGGGCAATGGAGAGGGCTATGCTTGGAGTTTCCTTGCGTGATCAAATCAGGAATGAAAATTTCCGCAAGAGAACCCAGGTTACCGACGTAGCCCGAAGAATTGCCAAACTTAAGTGGCAGTGGGCAGGGCACATTGCTCGCAGAACGAATGCCGATGTGGCCGAAAAGTTCTGGAGTGGCGACCGCGAACCGGAAGACGTTGCATTGGAAGGCCTCCCACTAGGTGGACCGATGACCTGGTGAAGGCTGCGGGAATCCGCTGGATGCGAGTCGCACGGGACCCGTCAATGTGCGACACTTGGGGGAGGCCTATGTCCAGCAGTGGACGTCTTTCGGCTGAAATGATGATCAAAAAGGTTTACAGGGCGTCGAAAAATTCGTCCACGTCGCTGTCAACAGGAAATAGTGCCCAGAAGGGTCGCATAGCCACGTTGGATGGCAATGCTGATTCTCTGGCCAAAAAAATAGGCTCGCCCTCTGGCCACGTGAAAAGTCGACCAAGCGCTTAGCAATTTCCCGAAATACTAGTTGGGCACTCGGACTTTATCCCATTTCATGAATAAGTCATTCAATGGGATTAAATGAACTTAGAGGGTTGTATTGATGATTTTAATGATTTTAATTCTGTACAGCCATATTTGTTACGGTCGGGAATGATATTTTAATCAATGTACAACAGGTTGTACAAATTGCATAAAACGTCATACAAAAAGGTCAAGGTAATTTCCGCCATTTTTTTTTTCAAAGTTGCGGCCATGCGTCTACACTACAATCTGTCAAATTTCTCTAATAGATTTTTAACTTTATCGCTAAAGTATTAGGTACAAGGTTGATTGCTGGTTAAATTTGACATTTGCTTGATGTGCGTTTGTACCTACACAGATTTTACCAATGCCAAAAGTAAGTCATAGTCTGACATGTCTTGCCTTCTTGTTAGAACTTAAGGCGGGTCCCGAGCAAAATTAGCAACTCTATTTGTGGTGGTTCAAACTTCGTTTGAAATGCTGTTAGAATAAAGTTCTAATGAGCTTGCACTACAAAGTGGTTGTTACGTCAGTCACTGCGGCGCGAATAGTGCGAAATGAGTGGTTTTTATTCTTTATGAAATCAAATATTCGTCTTTTGGAAAAAGTAAACGACAATTATGTTCATTATTAAATTGCCCATCCATTAGTATACATCATGATCTGTCAAAGGACTAATTTGTTCGAGACACCCTTGTTTAACTATTGTGTCTACTTCGTGGACAGATCAAGGGATAAGTAGCAAATCAAAATAATGGTTACTTTACGAAGAGTAGCATGTTATAAATCATTATTTCTCATTTCTGTGGTTTCGTTGTGAGGAGATTTATTTTAATAAATCCCTATTGTTGCCTATTGTTTACAATAGGCTACTTAAAAAAAAAAACGACAATTTTGGAGTCAAGAATATGTAGATATTTAATGTATTTTTTATTAGTTCGTTTTTCTTTTGGATAAAGAGGAGTACGCTCCAAAAAACTGCTCGCTCAAGGTCGTTTTCTCGGGGAGGCGCCTTAACCTGACAGCAGATAGGGTTATGTTCTAAAGATCTTTCAGACTTTTAAGAATTACAACATTAATTCGGATTAAACGATAAACTGCGCGTGATCAAATCACATAACCATTCTTAGCTTTTTTAGAACTTAAATCCAAAGAAGCAAATAAAAGTTAAGACACTTATGAAAGACAAAGACCAAAGACAATGCATTTTTTTAAAGAAGACATTAAGAGATTTTCCGCTACATTAGTTCCAGCGAGTAACTGCCCACTCAGTCAAACTACTAGACTTTGCGGAAAGAACAGTAGATCGTATCAAAACTGCCGCATTTCAGACTAAACTGGAAGTTGTCTGTGACCTGTTAACTTTAGATACACTGGTCATTTACTAATAGACGATTGCTGTTTGTGTATGTGAGTTTAAATGTTTGTAAACGCATATACGATGCAAAAGAAATTCCTAGTGTGGCGCTTTAAAAAAAACTAAATATATATGGAATTGAATTTTGGTCTATTGCTCGCAAGTTCTATTTCAGAGTCTAAGGTCTTAAAGTCTTGATCTCCATGTGGATCAAACAATTTTTTTGTTATGTACTTATGTGTGATAATTATTGTTTTTCTAGTAGGATTTTTTGAACCCAGGGTTTGGATTTGAGCCCGGTTTATGGCAAACGAGGCGACTTTTGACAAATGCCTCACTGCGTATAACCGGAGCAATAACCACGATATTTTTTTTAAATAACTAAATAAACAAATAAATAGTTACTGGGCGGCCAAGTTTTAAAAGAAAATAATGAATAAATTGAAATAAGAAAAAGTGTGGATTATTTGTGAAATATGACTCGTTAGCGGTTTAGGTATGGATATGTTGACTTCATGTTTTTAATTGCAGACCCATACGTCAAAAAAATAAAGACGATTTTTTTTTTTTTCGATTTTTAATGATGTTTTTAAGACAACACTTTGCAATTATTTTCTATCGAGCCGATTTCGTCCAATTATGTTTCGAGTCCGTCCACGGTCTTTGAAATATTATGATGAATATTAACATATGTTTTTTTTGTTGTGCTAGAACAAATAGTTTTTCTTAAAAAACTGCCTAAATAACATTAATTAGGTGTTGTCAGCCCCTTAAGAAAAACCCATAAGCGCCAAGCAATTTCGGAGATTACCGCACACATACACACATTTTCGTGTTGACCTACAATTTGTTACTTTCAACCAAGATGGCGCTAATTTAATATAACAGCCAATTGTGAAACGATTAGGCCAATTGACTTCGAATTACGGCTTTTAAAAATAAGCAACGAATGTGAGGTAATTTGGTATAAGAGTTATGTATGTGGGCACACAGTGCACACACGCAATGACCAACAATATGTTGTTGAATAATTATTCAAGTTGTTATCTTAATAAAGAAATCAAATTTAATTTGGTACCTATATCCTCTGAGGGTACCTACCTATTTCAAATTGTTGCTAAAATAATAATATTTTGAGGTAACTGTTTTTCTGTGCAATCAGTATTTTTGCTAAGCAATGGGATTTTTTTAATATAAAAAAGGAGGATTTTTTATTTAAAGTTAGACCTACTAGCTTTTTTCAAATTGTATTTTACAAATTCATACACTGTCTGATGTCAAAAAATCGCAGAATTTTGTACATAATATAAACGTTTGATCAAATCCCTTCCTATAAACTAACTAAAGCGGTATGCTTTAGTTAGTTTATGGATCCTACAAAAATAATTTCGTGATGTATCTAATGAACTCACGACTCTATAATCGATGAAATATAACTTTAAAGACAAACAGTAGTCGTCGATCCGTCAAAATATACTATCGAGAAACCAGCGCGTTATTCATTTATTTCGAACAAGTCAGTTAAAAAAAAAAATGTTCTGAAAAATTCTCCACCTGTCAAAAATACTATACTGCAAAACTTAAATTCTTAAATCTTGATCCATTCGTAAATTAACTAGTTATACCGTTTTATGATTTGAGAGCAAAAAAAGACAGAACCATACAATTTTATTATAAAAAGTCATTCACCTGACGCTCTTGAGTAATTAACAAATGGAGACTTAACTTGGTACAATTGCCATTAGATAAGCAGATGACAAAGAAAAAAGGGGAAAAAGTACTCTTGATAGCAAATGGTCCCCGCTATTTATAGACTATCTACAATACCAGAAGCATCACAGACCCAATACCATCCAGCATCCGAGACAAAGCATAACCAGCCCATGCATTCCCACTGTTGGGACACAGGCCTCCTCTGTGTGAGAGGTAGTGAGCCGTAAGCCCGTGATCCACCACGTAGTCCCAATGCGGCGTGATAAATGTTACATGCCTTCGATTTTTTGGTTGGTTTTAGGACATTTTGTATCGATATATTCTTTCACCGTTTTGAGATCAGTGGTGATGAATACTTTAAACTGAGTAAAGTGGGACCATCATTGCTTTCTAAATTGCGGCATGAGATGCAACATGAGACTTAAAAGCAACTCAAAATTAACTTTAATAATACCTTTATTAAAGCTTCAAAATTAGACCACCGCGATTGAACCTCGTTCTCTGTACAATTATCTACTCATGTACCTGTATTGTAGTGTACACGTCACGAAATTACCTCACAATGGGTTCGTTGACCCCGAGTAATAAAACTTACATTGTTTTACGTAAGTTTTTAAGATGGATTTAGAAATAAGCGAAAGGGTCGTGGGAGACTGTGATTGGACATCTGAATTATATATTGCTTTTCTTTCTTGTTTAAATCATCATTATTTCCTCGTATTGGCATGAACGGCGAAAGTCGTGTCGTTGTTAAAAACATTAGATGGTTGGTAGCGTTCTCTACAAGGATCTCTATGCGTGGAAAAAAACAGAACTAACGCCACTAATTTGTGTTTCAAAACAATTTCATAAATGGAACAACTCCTGTTTTTTTGTTTGGAAGTGTTGAATAAAACTACACGGTGTTTGGTGTTCCGCCTCGTCACTTCATTCATGAACTAGGTGCATGAGGACTAGAATACTCAGAATCAGAACTTTATTTGCTATGATTGTTGGTACCCCGGCTGTGTAGGTGCTCCTGAGTATATCTTCTAGATCTTCTTGATTATCGCACCCTGCAGCGCTGACATACTTCAAAATAGCAACTTCTGAAGACTCCAGCAAGGCACTTCTTATTCGCCTCTGTGGTTTCTTGAAAAACTTCGACCCTGGGCGATGCGAGTCCGTCATGCAATAACATTTGCGTAACTCCCGTGTCACTACACAAGTCGTGCCTTTGTGACGAGTGCCTCCATACAACTTGAACTTTAATTTGTTTTATTTTTTGCAAAACACGTGCCGCTAGGTCTAGTACCTCATGGCAAGAGGTTAGGCCATTGTACCTAGCTGTCATTGTGTCATTTGAAGTATGGGTTTTGCCACAACGATCTGTCCCTAGCTTTAGAAGATTTTAGTGAATACCGTTACTTAATAAATTAACTCATCATCTGCCTAGAGTTTCCCAACTATGTTGGGGTCGGCCTCCAGTCCAACCATCATTATCATCCACAGCCCGAACTCACCCACTGCTGGGTATAGGCCTCTCTAATCTTGTGCCAATCTCCACGGTCCTGTGCCAACCTCACCCAGGTTTTTCCCCCGACGGCAACTATGTCGTCTGCCCATCTCTTGAAAAGAGGAGTTAGCCTTAAAACGCTACGCTGGACAGTGCGTCTTGGCGAGTTTTTCGTCAGAGCCTCGTTCGTTTTTTAGCAGGGCCACCGCGTGCAGGAGAGGTTGGCTTGGCTGACTAGATGTGATGTAACCCCCTTACCCCAGCCCAACCAGATGCGGTTGAATATCAGAATTTTACATGGAGCGACTGCCTATCTGGCTTCTACAACCCAGCTATTACGGGGTAATACGATACCCCTTGGTGAGACTGGTTGTCAGACTTTCGGGCCACGGACTACCTGCAACGACTGTCAAAGATCTACAAATGACAGCCGGGACCAACGGCTTAACGTGCATTCTGAGGAAAAGTAAAAGTGGTACGGAGGAAACTTGGTATGTTATGGGTGGTACACCCATCCACGGACCAACCTAGGCAAAGGCAGTTTAACCTAAAGATCGATCCTAACGGCTGTAATTATTTAGCCACGAATGAACTAATATGCATTATTTATAATTATTTATTTGGCGTCACATTTTTTGTCTAGTTTTATTCATTCTACCTGACTATTTCCAACCTGGGGACAATGACATTAAATTAAGTTTATCCACCATTCAAGGTACATGGGATAATCAATTAACTATTTATTATTAGAATAAAATCCATAGACAATGACGAAGCGTTTTATGGTGGGAATATATTTGAACAAAGAAATTAGGTATTATAAAACACGCTTTCGAAGTTTGTAAAAAAAGATTACATGTTTTGTTAATTAAACTATCTATATTAATGACTCATTTTGAAAGTCTCACGGTTTGTGAGAAAAAATAAATATTTAGTACAATCAACCTACGAAGTTCCCACTGCTGGGACACAATGCTTCATCTCTATGAGAGGGAATGGGCTGTAATCCACCCCGCGGGCCCAGTGCGGATTAGTAGATGTCACATGTTTTCGATATTTTAGTTCTAGAACATGCCGGTTTCCTCACGATGTTTTTGTTCGCCGTTTTGAAAGCAGAAGTGATTAAATAATTTACTCAAAGTAAATGCTTGTTCTAGAACCAAAAATCTATTTACCAACCCGCACTGGGCCAGCGTGGTTACAACAGCGCTCCCTCTCTCATACAGAGGAGGCCTGTGTCCCAGCAGTGGGGACAATCACGTTGCTTATGCTATGCAAAATGCTTGTCTGGGGACTTACATTTCTCGAGTTCACAGCTACAAAATGTCAACGGAACCATTGACAATAATCTATGTTTATGTATCTCATTTTCATCGTGCATCATGCATTCATTTCTTTTTTTCGTTTCTCTCATTTTTGGTTTTTCAATTTGTGTTTATAAAGCATCATGTAAGTCATAAGTAGATTTGTTTCCACAGAGTTTCCACTAAAATCGTGTTACACTTTCATAAAAAGAACTAGAAAGCAGCGATAATATTTAAATGTAACGGTCAATTAGAACAATCGATGGCTGATCGTATGCAATGAGGAATCGATAGATATCGCTAGATTACGTAAAATATTTCACTTTTATCGCTTCCTCTATTGCGCAAGTATTGAATAGCTTATATGACGACTTTATTGATGTTTCTATGGATTGTGTGGTTCTGGTAATATATTTATAACTCAGTATGAACATACCGTACTGTACTGTTTGAGTTGTGGCACGTGGCCATAATAGGAACATGGTCGGAACTACTCGTAACTCCGCCATCTTGTATTTTCCACAGACAATTTCATATTTTGTTTACCAACGGCGCTCTCCTTACAAAGTCATCCAAGTGCCAAAAAATAATATAACAAGCTCTATATCATCATCTGACTAACCTTTACCAACTATGTTGGGTTCGGCTTCCATGCAGCGACTGCGCATCAGACCAATTGCGTCCACAACCCAGTCAATAACAACTATAAAAGATTTATTTCATAATAATTACCGTAATTTTACAAGGCATATTATTTCTTTCTTTTTCGAGTTACAAGTAACCTCTTTTTACTACGGCTTTGAGTTATTATTGGTCTGGAGCATCCAAGAAAGCCAGTTTGTCTGATTGCAGACTATCGTCTGGCAAAATATCAATGCTTTAATTTCATAATTATTAATACCACTAACTAAGACTAGATAGAAAGTGAAATATAATTTTAGTCTAGTTTATGATCAAGCGTAAAAAACATAATTAGTGAAAGTGTTGCGACATTCTTTTTTTTATCGATATTTTATCGTTCTGATTAAGTTGTAATCGATTATTATTAATTTACAATTACGGTGAGTTGTCAGAGTTGTGGATGGATGGATGGACGGATCTGGATTTTAATAAAATATTAACAGTCAATCGTGCCTTAGAAAGGTTTGCTTAAAATATTTCCTTAAACTAGTTAACATTATTGCTGTTGCTAGTGAGCCCAAAACTAGACAGTTGGTCCATATCTTGGGGCTCGTTTCTACAAGCTCTAGTTGCCTTATAGGTGTGATACGCATGCTCAACTACCATCCATTCTGTCAACATCAATGCAAAACGAAAACCACAACCGCTGTAAAATGGTTCAGTTTTATAATAATACGAATTCCTTTACATATCGATACCCATCGAAGGAGTAAGTAACAGTAAAACTGATGAAGCATAAACAATAACACAGATATACCTACTGTCTATGGATACTTCGCGGCATATTTCCACGCACAATTCCTAATGTGTGAAGCATTAATAATGTCATAATACCGGATGCAAATGACAGTTCTTTTAATTGGAATTTATTATCCGTTAGTGAAATAGGGTTTGAGATATATTGGATGACTAATAAAACTAAATTAGTGACTGCCTCGTTGGTCCAGTAGTCACAAGCTCTGAGGTCCTGGGTAGATTCCAAGGTTTGACAAAGATTGGGCTTTTCCTTCAAGTTTCTCAGCAGCAGCCCCAGTCTGGATTTGTTTCCGGTTTTGGCTTTTGGCTTCACCGTAGTCGAGTAAAAACAAGAAACTAACAACTTCTACTGCAAGTTATAGACGTACCTACATTATTCAATCTCTACAGTTT
The DNA here is from genome assembly GCA_963853795.1 of Xestia rhomboidea. Lineage (NCBI taxonomy): Eukaryota > Metazoa > Arthropoda > Insecta > Lepidoptera > Noctuidae > Xestia > Xestia rhomboidea. The sequence goes on from OY970783.1 coordinate 4,324,166, forward strand.
TGTTACAGTTACAACGATTGTATGTATGTTAATGTATAAGAAGTCAATCCGTTTGACCATCTGTAATCACCTTTTGCGTGCGATAGAGCAATTTGTGGTTGATGGGCCAACGGGACGTGTAGTGATGTTTCTTGTATCGATATGTCGATACAGTGCGGTACGGCAGTCAAGCTTCGAACATTGACAACTGTAGTAGTTAACATATTACCCAAGGTCCCAAGATTTAGGGATAGTATACATAAATAATGTTTTTTTTTTTTCACAACAGACAACGTTGTAAAATTGATATACTGGGTATTTACTGTTTCTTAAACGTGGACAATAAGTACATCAGGAGCGTGTAGTACTTATGTGAATAAGCAACTTCTACCATGGGACCATGAAATCGAGGGAAAAAAAGACTGCTTCCAAACATTATGGTAACTTAGGTGGAAAAATGTAAGGAATACCTGTTTTTTTTTCATATTTCAGAGAGTGAGTCCCATAGTAAAAAGTTGCTCATGTTTATAAGTACTTCGCTCACTTAAATTATTGACCATAATTATATGCTGTATTATAAGACAGGAAAGCACTAAATGAAAAACTTATTTTTCAACAACATACCATACCTACACACATTGCCTTTTTTGGCTCGATTTTTACTATTTTCCCACCAAATGGAGATCGATAGTGCAGGCGTTAAATGAATCAACTCCTACATTCTATCGATATCAAATCGTCTACATGATGCCCCCATCCCTGCAGTATCGTCAACTCATCGCGTTCGGTACGCTTCATCGGCGTTACTGTTATCTGTTTCAACGTTAGCTGTGCCGATGCCGTGCCAATCGTGCCATATTGTCTGGCGGACCACCAGCACGGAAAGAATATGTTACATTTCTGTATCTTACAGTTCCTACCTATACAGTTACGAAAGTTACGATGCAAGTCATCGAACAGCCATTTTTATTTTAAATACGAGCAATTTTGCAAAACTATCTCCTCCTCCGCAAGGGACATAGTTTTAAGGGAGATAGACAGATAGATACTAGAGATACGACTTTTATTAGTTATCCATAACATAATTATATATAATTATGCTTAATATTTTTCCACTTAAAGGGGAAGCGCCAGGCAAGCTCGCGAAATTCAATTTTTCTTATGTTTTTTTGCAATTTGCAGGTCAGTGTTAGGTTGTATGATTCGGAGGTAGGTAGTTTCCGCCTTCCGTATTTCTCAAGCCTTCATTTACAATATTTGCTTGGAAAAGTCGTCTCCTTCCATATCGTGCATTGCTAAAGTATACAAAAAAGTCGCGTGCTATTACCAATAAAAGGTGTAGCTTATGGGCGTGCCATTCCGTACCTTATACCGAAACTTTACGTTGACATAAAAATGTAGTAGCCTACTACGTTCACCTTATTTAATTTATCCAAACAAACAAGTGATTTCTAAATGACTAGCTAGGTACAAAAGTCAGCACATCGAGCTAACGAAAACTGTCAAATTTGGCCAATCAACCTTGAAGCGTCAAAGTTGAAAAGAAATTTGACAGATTGTAACAGCTTAAGGTGAAAGCGTCAGGCTAGCCCGCGAAATTCAAATTTTCTTACGTTTTTTTGCAATTTGTAGACCAGTGCTAGGTTGTAAGATGATTAAAATATTGTTCGCGACTGTAAGACGTATGTAGTTACAGAATTATAATTATCAAAATCATCAATACAACCCTCCAAGTTCATAAAAGTCGAGGAACGACTTTTTCAAGGTCAAAATAATTCCTCGTAACTATCCTCATAATTCCTATGTCTTACAGTCGCGAACAATATTTTAATCAAAATATAACCTAGCACTCGTCTACAAATTGCAAAAAACGCAAGAAATTTGAATTTCGCGGGCTACCCTCCATCCACCTTAATGTAATACACGTCTTTGCCATGGAGGTCGGCAATATCCCACGGGAACTTACTAGCCACCGTGGTAAAACGTACCCTTTATCTTACCTCCGGTCATAGCAAATCTTTGTGCCAAATTACAACCAAATGCGTTGAGCCGTTCAAACGTGAAAAGGGATTTCGGAATTTATAATATTGGTTTAGGTAGGATAGGTAGGCAACAATTACTGCACGGCAGAAAAACAGTTTTGGGTTTAGTTTGAAATTGACATGACATACTTAGGTCCGCTTGCGACCAAACTAATACGCATTTGTATTAATATAAGATCTTCCCCATAGATTCTAGCCTTTTACGAAAAAGTGATCTCTCTACAACACCCCTAAATATTTTTAATATCTAGCCATTTCCTAACCATGCCGAGGTTGGCGTCCAATCTAACCGGATGCAGCTGAATACCAGTATTTTACCTTAAACATTCTTAATTTTTTTTTAACAGTCTTTTGAATCTGTCTTTCTACTATTCTATTTTTTCAGACAAAAAATGCATTTTGTATCTGTATTTCTTATTTTTTTACGCGTAAGTAAGTTTTTGTGTTTTATGTGCTTTGTATAATGCTTTCTGTTTTTGTTGTTTTTTTACTAATCTATTTTTAAGAAACTGATATCGATATTTTTGCCAGCATGTCACGGCCATCACTAGTGTTTTTATTTTTGGCCATGCAACAATCATCAGCTTATACAGTGCCTAATATCTGATTGCGTCGGTCGCAAAATCGCGAATAACAGTCCTTTCATGGTTTATTTAAAGCTAGCTATTTAAAAGTTGGCTAACCAAAGGTTTGGCTGATTCCCCTGTAGAACATTTTTTGTACACCAATCTCAGGTTAGCCAACTTAATGGCTAGGCTAAGGGTAAAGAAACTGTGAAATGACTGCAGTCCTACTCTCCTGTCAATTTGAGCGAAGAGGATAGAAAAAATCAATGGAATGCATGCCTTATTGTACCGGGACTGACCGGGAAGCAGAGACCAAATACGGATAAAAACAGATCGTACCAAAACGTAACGTAACACAGACCCCGGGGGGATAGAAACAGACCGTAGTGTCCCGCTAAGAGTACTTTGCGGGACACTACGGTCTCTTTCTAATCACACTTTCCTAATGTACATTTAAATGGACGCCAAGATGTACGCACTGTTGGATTTCGGGTTGAAAGTCTCGCCGCTGAACCTAGTGTTGAAAAATTCAACAGTTGGCTATTATTGAAGTCTTTGTGGAACCGACTATACTCTACTGTAAACTACTATCTCTAACTTCTCCGCTTCAAATGAATAACTAATGTTTTGTTTACTTAATCCAAGATACAATGGACACTGCACGCTTGCAAAGAATAACACACACAACAACAATAAGGTCGTCTATGCGACAATACCGTTTCTGATTCATGAATAAAACACGTCCATTATTCTAAAGCTTCTTCATGACTAATGTTCCAAAATGCTTAATACCTACTAATTATTTTATTTTTGAAGTCCATAATCTAAACAAGATTTTTTAACGCGTGGCCAAATTCAAATAAAAGCCGCCATCTTGTCTTTTTGACAGGACATAATTTCACTGTAAGTTATCCAACAGAATTTCCCTGCCAATGTTAGTCAAAAGCCAAAAGATCTTGTATCGCTTCACTTTCGTTTTTAAAAGCCCAAACAGCAAACATTCTATTAGGTACCTCTCCATAAAATTAAAACAACAGGACAGCTAAAATGTGCTTTCTTAGCAACAACAATTTGAAACATTCTTCACTACACAATAGTTTAGAACCACAATTTGACCAGCACCTTTTATTTCCAGTGATCTACCAGACGACGAAGACAAGAAATCGCCTGTCCTTCTCCTTGGCGTGAACAAGATCTCAGACTCACCATCCTTCATCAGAAGACGGTCCATTGAGCCTCACACTTCAGGGTCCATACGGTTCTTTCGACCACTAAAGTCGAAATACACAAGAGGACTCCATGGAGATGAGAGACTTGAGAAAATACGACAGGATCTGCTAGTCCATAAAAGCAAACCAGATACATACATTCCCAATGATCATGAAGTGTCTTTAGAGCCAGAAGAAAGATGCATGAAACTGAGTTGCGTTGGCAGTTGCATTTGTGACAGGAAGGAGAGCTCCACTCGAGGATCATTCTCTTTTCAAAGAGCAGAACCTGGCACACAGCACTACGAAGAACCTAAAGACTTTTCGGAAAACGACATCGAATTCAAATATACAGAACACATTCCTCATTCCCAGCCTTCGAGTAGTAAACAGAGTTATAATGTCACCCCGAAATCAACGGAAAGGAGACATTTTTTACTAGCTAACCTGAATGAAAGATTCCGAAAGACTTTAAGTTTAGATTCTAGAAAGGTAGAAACTAATCGTGTTGTCAGCCTCCCCAAAGAAACAAGACCCAAGTCTTTGGTTAATACGAGCAATATTTGTGTGCAACAGTATAAAGCAGACCCTTTCGTGGCCCCAAATTTTAATAAAACAACCCAACCAAAGAAGAAAAGAAAATCATTTTTTTCTCTCGATACTTTTTTTGACTCGAAAAAGTCGGACACCTCTTCCATAGACGATTACTGCTCATCGAAATACAAACGTTTTGAGCTCGAAAGTGATGATTCTCCTCTTTTCAAACGGGAAAACAATGGTGAAAAGACTCCAGACCTTCTCAATTTACCAGTGATTATAGACTCTGTAAGGAAAAAGCAGTCGGATACGCGGAGACAGTTAGAAAAGTTAGAAAATCATTACTATAAGAATATTCATAAGACGCAGACTGTCATTGATGCTGTCCCCAAAGACGCGACGAACGTGCAAGGTCCTAGCGGACATACAAATCTTCTTTTCTTTGACGAAGACGTCGAATACATTGAGCCTATTCGCAGCACATTTACAAGTCAAAGTACGCTGATTTTAGACAAAAACGCTCCTGAAGAATTGAAACCTGATTCTATTCTGACCATAAACACAGATGAAACGGATATAAGACTGCCTAGCTCTACAGTGTCTCCAAGATCGAATATAGATGATTTTGACAGCATAGGAGCTTACGAAATTGAAGTGAAGGAGTCTGATTTAGTAAAGGTAGCAAAGGATTTGACAGTCAAAGTTATGGATAAGTCAGTGGATTCTATAGGAAGCTGTTCCCTTGATGTCGACGCAAGTACAGACTTTTCAGGTAAATAGAGTGTTGTCAATGTGTTCTTGGCTTTTATATTTTTGTTATTGTAGTTACTGAGATTCAGAAAAAAATGATTTTTCAATTTTTATTTATCGGCACAAATATTTTTTTCTGAATCCTATTCTCTTTATCTAAGCATGCGTGATTGTGATTATCTTCGTTTTATTTTCATCATAATATTACAATTATTATTTCGTTTTAAGTTTTATATCAATTTTGAATGAGTTTATTCTAAAAATTAGAATCACCATTCTCACCAAAGTTCATTAATTCATTGATTGCATTGGTTTCCTTAACTTTTTAAATAAACTCAGTAACTCTTATCATAGTATAATTATTATTTTCATATTAATAAATGTCTTTACTATTATCTGTAATCTGTGTTTTCTTTTTTTTTTCCTTTTCTGTAGCGTAGCTGTGGTGTTTTCTATCGATAAGGTGGAAGCTCCACAGTAGTCCGCGAAATTATTATTTTTTTACGTTATTTTTCAATTTGCAGGTCAGTGTCAGTTGTATGTTGATTAAAATATGCTGTAACACGTATGTAGTTACAGAATTATAATCATTAAAAGCATCAGTACAAGCCTCTAAGTTCATGTAACCTGATTGAATGGCTATAAAAACTCGTTAAAACATACAACCTGACCTGCAAATTGCAAAAAACGTAAGAAAATTTGAATTTCGCGGGCTACCGTGGAGCTTCCACCCTAATCTCACTAACTTCTTTATTCATTCGTTTCGGTATCTTGAAAATATTTCTAGATCTTTCTGTGGCATGTAAAACATAAATAGTCCGTAATTTCGTGGAATTTAGGTATAAATCGTGCTCCTTATATTTCGTGTCTGTTTTCGCTCCTCCACGACATCTTCTGATTACTTTCTGTTTAAGTATAGACTTCTTCGGCTCGTAAATCACTGTGAAGAGCGCTTTTATTTTTAGCTTCTTAAGTTTGGGTTTGTTTTCACAAGTACGTGAAAATGTGTTATAAGTTTTGTGTGAAACCGGACGTAAAGGAGACAGCGCGCGAAAATGATTTTTGAAAACTGATTTGATTTTCTTTAAAAATAAAACATTTCCTATTCTAATCGTCGTAGTTAGTTAACAATACTACTATTGTAAATCAAGAAAAATGACCTCAATCATAATAAAACATTACTCATACCCAGCGGAAGCTATGAATATTTATTATTACGTTGGATCAATCAATTAATACACAAACTAAAACACCGATTTAGGTATAGAATTATTAAACATATAAGTTTAATAATTCTATACCTAAATCTAGGTCGTCAGAAATTGCAAACAATGCTGATTCTGATTGGAAAATGCAACTCACAGACAAAAAGACAATCGGATACGCGTACAGAGTACACATATGGATAATCTATGTATCGACCTCGTTTTCTGCCCACGCACGGCTTATAGCTCGGTCATTGCCGTCATCTTGCTTATAAATACGCACCTAATAAACACACCTGATTTATAATTTATTATTTCGCAAAATTTTAACAACCTCACTATCTCTATACATTCTGTGAATAACCAACCCGAAAGGCCGAAACTTACAGACCGTGAAACGGAACGGTGCGGACTGGCCGCAAACGGGTGTGCGTCGTCGACTGGAGGAAAAAAAATAAAACGTTGACATTTCTTTGTGAACTGATGTCATAGTGTCGTAAAATAGTTCAGTGAAAAATTATGTAAAAATTAAAAATTGATTAATATAACCATTAATTTGTTGTATAATTCAGTTTGTGTGTGTTTTATGCGATCGGTAAGTAAGTTTTTAGAGCCGGTTTTCAATGTCAAAACGGATTTAAAAAGAATGAGTTTTACCGTACTTTTCGTCGAAGCAATATTTATTTTATCGAGAACTTGTAATTAATTTAAAACTATGATGAAATTGGCTAAAACGGCATGACGTAGGTATTTTTTTTACAATTGGCCTACCGGAGATGACTAATGCGATTATTTTAATAGTTCACAGAATAACGAATCACCTCTTTAATTCTTTTTCTTCGCATGAAATCGTTCTTTATTTTTAATTTTCTTAGTTTTACTCTTGGTTTTAGTCGTAAGAATGCTTCTTTTTATGATATACATCTGTAAGTATGCATTTAGCATTGAAAATACTTAAAATAATTACTCTGTTGTTCTGTTACAAAGTATTCAACCATTACATTCTACTGTAGATTTTATAAACTTACTTACATTAAAAAAGCTACATGAATGCAAATAATGCATGATCTACAAATATCTGGAAAAAGTTTTAAAACTAGTTTTTAACAAGAGGTTACCGAAGTGATGAAATTATCATTCTGTGATTTTGTTCAATGCATTAATGACACATAAGGAAATGTAATTAAATGATTAAAGATCATCATTCAGTGAGTTTGTTGTTGGTGCTACTTTACCTTGTAATACCTTCTTTGTATGAGAATATACCTTTGACCTGCAGTAAGATAAAAGCAGGCTGATAGACATTTCATATAAGAGTAGAAGAAGAGAGAGAGAGAGTATAAGAGTAGAGTAGTAGTGGTGTATCTTAAACAATGTAGGCAATTTTAAATTAATTTCCATGACAAAGTTGCACATCATATAACATGCAAAGACATAAATAAAACCTATATTAAAAATATAGAAGAAATTAAAGTTAAAAGGCGGTTTTGTGTTGAAACCTCACTAGAATTTTAGAAAAAGTTTAGTTTTGTTGAGTTTTATTATTTATTTACAGATACAAGAGACAAAATACAAATAATAAAACAATTAAAATATATTTAAAATACCTACAATTAAAAATCACCTCTAACCCTTTTCAATGCACTCCTGTGAACTTCATCAAGCTACAGCGAAATGCATCAACTCTACTGAAATAATATTTAAAAGTCTTATGGCGCATGACAAGGGGCAAATGTTGTCTCTGTTGTTCATCATCGGCAGCCTTGTTCCACTCACTGTTGAGTAAAGGTCTCCTCCCTTTATGCCATTCTTCCCTGGTCTGCATGACCCTCAAATATGTTTGACCAGTGAACTTCTGCGTAAAAAAATTAATATCTTTACTAACTTGTAGAGAGATATGTATAGAGGTTAACCTTTGGAAATACTGATCCGATTCTGATAATTCTTTCACTAATGGGAAGCTACATTATCCCTGAGTGGCATAGACTATATTTAAAAGGTTCCTGTTCCTATAATTTCCAGACAAAAAGCAAGCGAACCCACAGGCAAAATCTAGTACTGTAATAAATATCCAATACATTCCCTCAACATTCTCTTTTCAAAGTCAGATATTTAATCACTTTTTCATTAGTTTGACATTAAAACTTTTTGATTCCAGTTTTATTGTTAAAGAGTCTATAGTAACATTGTGTAAGAAGACGGTGAAAAATACCTATAGAACTCACCCTTTTCACTGCCTATTGCAGTTTATTAAAATGTTTAACACCAACTGCGAAAAAAGAAAAGGTCTGTCATCTCACATTTCGTTATGAACTGGTAAAATAACTCATGTACCATGGTAAAAATATTAGCCAATCAATCGGGAAGATAAGGTTCTTGGTTTGAACTCACGCAGACATACATACATAAACTCTCTCTTCTTTCCCATCCATGTGGGTTGACTCTACAGAATCACACCTGCTACGATCCTTTGCCCACGTTTATACATCTGGTACGTAGGCAATCACTTTGTATAAATTGATTCACTTGTCCTAATAGAGGTGGATATTCCGTACTCCCTCTTGAAAGAAAGTTAACCTGTTTCTCAGCAGTGGGAACTTAAAACCAGTAAGGCAAGGCTTGGCTGCAAGGCTGACCTTCATCGCCTGTCTAAGTTGCGCAGGACATACATTTATTTAATGAAGAGACTATGTCAATAATGCCATAAGAGCAATTGAAGCCTCAGATAACATTACATAAAAAAAAGATTACAAATCAGAATTGCAAATGTTATTGCAATGCCTTAAGAAATAAACAAACGGACAAAGAAATAGTTGACATACATGCACATTGACATATGAGTCATTTTGTATGAAGGCGGTGGGTTGACTGGTCAACTTCTTATTTAGTTGTTGAATTAGCATATTGGTTTTACTTGCACTTTTATCTTGCTTCATACTTCTTTTTTATACCTGGAAGTGGTATGCAGGAGATTAAAAAAGGCAATAGCACAGTAATGTTGCCAGGCTCATTTAATTTTCTGTTACCTTTTTTTTTTTTTTTAAGATGGGAAATCATCAAATGACTTCTCCCGCTCTGGGCGGAGCGGGAGGGAGTGTCAGACTTTTACTGACTAAAACCCATCCATGTTCCTTCATCGCCCTTTGTGTTCCGGGACCACGGTATCTCTTTCGAATAGTCCCGCAGCCCCGGCAGGCTTCGGCCCTTGCGGACCCCTTCCTTATTGCTGACCCTATCTGGGGTATGTGGCTGCCTATTATCAATTGGACTAACAAAGTATTTCTTAATTTATAACTCTAAAAAAACTCTATAAAATATATTCTTAACACAAACTCAGTTGTAAGAAAAAGGTAACTGACTTTTTGAAAACTCTTGTCCTATGAGGACACAGAAAAGTTGCTCCACCCAATTACATAATACTAGAAATCAAATAAATAAACCTACACACTCACACACATCCTGTGAGACTACTTTTTTGTTATTTACTTTAGTTGTTATTTTATTTAATTTCTTTAATTCCTTTTTTGTTTTTTACATTCATTTGTTTATTTTTGTTTAGTAGGAAAACATGCTACCCGCTGGTTTATTTAATGATGCCACTAAGTGGGGCCTGGTGACCTGTAATACAGGTTTTTTTTAAGACCTACTTCAGGCACCAGCTCTCACAATGTGAATTTATATAATTCTAAACTGTTAAGTGCTACAAAACCGTTGTGAGAGAAAATAAATAAAACTTATTATTATTATCTGACATTCACAAGGCATAAAACCAATCTCCTAGGTGCTACTGACACACTTTTATGGATAACCCTACTTTACCTTTCATTCCGTTTATGGACACCTCTATCAATAGGCAGTGAACTGATTCTTCATTAATATTTACATACCATCACGCCTGTAATATCCAAAGGGTGAGGCAAAGTTGTACCTAATAGTACACTCACATTTTGCTAGTTATGTTTAAGTCCCATGTATTAAGAGGCGAGCCTATTGCTGGGCACAAAACCAGACTCCACGGCTACTACTGAGAAACCTAGGTCATAATTGTCTGATAATGGTTAACTGAACTTTACTTCCATGAAGATATGGAAAGCCTATTCACAGGCTATTTATATTCAGAAGGACCTAGCCTAGAAATATAAATATTTAATAAGTTTACTTTACCTCCAAACAATTCAATGACAACATGAACACACACACAAACATTTTATCGTTACTTACATCATAATTGCGATCCCACGCACATTCTAATCTCATATCTCTTGATAAGATACAAAGAACATGATGTGCGGTAATTATATTTTTTTTTCTTTTTATTGAGCTCTTTAATTGTCTATTCAATGTTTCTTAATTCAAAATGTGTGATTATTATGTTCTTTTTCATGCTTGTGAGTGGCGATGGAGTTTTCAAATATGTAGTGATCAAACTCTTTGGTCCGTGTTTAGTTTGGTGTGGCTAATCTGTGGATTATATTATCTGTGTGGTAGATAGTTGGATAGTTGGCTTTGTTTATGTTGTATGTGTGTCATCTATGCTTGCTTTGCTATCCACATTCTATTGATTAAGTACAACGAGTATTATTATTTTTTTTTTTCAAATTACCCACTGCTTACATACATAAAATTCAAAAGAGCGTAACCTTTTCTAGCTCTTGACTTACCTTTTTAAAATGACTTTTTCCTTGAGAATTTTAAATTATTTAACTTATCTGTGGATTATTTGCATTTTTTTTCTTTTTTAATATTTTTAATTTAGGTACGCTGTCTAAATCTGCAGGGTCATGCTGAACAATAGTAAATTCAAAATGACAGTCTAAGTAATAATATTACTAATTTTTATTATTATATATACTTATCATAAGTACCTAGGTGATATTTGCTGAGGTTGTTGGCGCCCATTAGAATTAAACGTTTAAATATGTGTTATGAGGCCTTTAGTTTTCTTATGAAAATGTGTAACATGTTGCTTGATCATAATAATTGGAACAGTTCAAAACTTTTGTGGCATCATCAGTAGCCTATAAATCTACATTATCAACAGGGTTCAGGGTACACAGAACTGGATTGTTTAGTTTCTTTTGCAGAACACAACCTAATCAATAAAATGCATATTTGTCGTACATCTCTAATAGTCTAATAATCAAATCAAAACATTGTACTTTGTGACTGTTAATAAATATCTAAAACCTAAAATTTTCCTCATTCCAGATACCACATCGGGAAGCTTGAATCTCCTAACACCATCGTCCACCACCAGCCGTATTCGGGACTTCACGTCTCGGCTGCAAGAACGGGCAGGCTCCAACCTACAGCCTAACTACTTAGCCAGCCCAACTCCTGTGGCTACACCAGTCCGGACCCCTGAAGATACCACACCAACCCCAAGAAAGTCGGAGAATCTCCTGAAACCACCCCCAAAAGTGTATGTGGATGCTTCGAGTCATAGATCGAGAGGACACCATAAAAAAAGAGACGATCTTCTTCCCCATAAAAAGCCTAGCTATCTCAACCTAGCTTGCTCCGTCAATGGGTACACGAATCTTACTACCTACGATTCGAAATTGAGGCAAGATATCAACAAAAGTCGGGAAGCTTCACCCATAAGACCAATAACACATACTTATCAATACAGAAGCGAAAATAACTCATTATTGGTACCTGTTCCAGTCGGTGCGAATAAACTGCTGGTCCCGACATTCGGTCCCCATGATACGCGTGCCGATTTGACACAAAAAGCGCCTACTAAGGCGCACACAGATCCTTACTTAGCCACGTCACCGTTTAATGTCTACATGGCTGCCGAAAATAAACAGTTGAAGAACGACTTTCTCGGTAACATGACGACTACCAGCCGTCCATACATATCAAGCGAAAGTAAGAACTTCGCGACTTCGATGCTTCATAAGACTGATGAAGTGGATAATGCGAAGGAGATTACCTTCAAGTCCAGTTATTCGGAGACGAATTTCAGGAAGACTGTCACCTCGAATGGCAAGGAGACTCGGTTCAGCTCCGAGTCGTACACCATTTCATCCAATGGGGTTTCTAAACGAGTTGAAATTACGAAAGAGAATGGAGAACAACTTACGAGTCCTATGAAGAGTTTTATTCAGCAACGAGTGGAGAGGCTTTACGGACCCGGCGCTTTGGCTCAAGGCTTCTTCAACCAGAAGCGCCATAAACACAAAAGTACCAGCGAAGACGACGAGCCAAAAGTATTGACGGAAAAGTCTTTAAACACTCCAGAGAGAGTCCCCAAAAAGTACGAAGAAACGGACATAGACCAAGTTTACACGAGTCCAAACGGACAAATTGACTCCAGTGTGTCCCTACCAGTCCTTAGGCATTTAAGGCCTGAGTTTCGAGCTCAGCTGCCTATCCTATCGCCAAAGAAGTGTGTGAAAAGTGATCTGTCTCCCCAAAAGATTGATGATGACATTCCTAAAGTGGAAAAGACTGAGAAAGTGGATGACGGTGCAGTGGTGTCGGTGACAAATGGTGTTTCTGTGATAAAACTAGATGGTGAAAGTGATGAGCCCGTGATAGTTAGTGTAAATGGTGGAACAAATGGTGTCGAGGTGGTGAGGGATGCGCATTACTTCTTGAATTTGGAGAAGAAGGAGACTGAGAGGCTGTTGGCGCTTTCCGCTTCTGCTGAGAAGGAGTTGGAGGATTTACAGGTGAGGTTTCTTCAGAATAATACCATACGTAACCCACTTCGTGGCTTCGAAGGTTAGGCTACGCCAGCCATGCCGATGTCGGTCTGTGGATCTTCTTCTTCTTCGTCTTCGTTCCCTCAATGCTGAGGTTCGACCACATATGACAGTCTCCAAGCCTTGCGGTGTCCTGCATTGTGGACCGCTCGGTACAGGCTGACTCCAACAGTCTTCTTGATCGCGTTTGACGTTCTTGCGGTCCGTCCGATATTTATGGAATTATGAGAGATTCCTCATAGAATTATGGGTTTCTCACGAATTGTTGGCATAGAACTTCAATAGTAGCCTCAACAGTGAATGGATCGTAAGAGCCTAAAAAAAATTTCATAGTCCTCCTCTTCATTCTTTTTTTTTTTTCGGATGGAAAATCATCAAATGACTCCTCCCGCTCTGGGCGGAGTAGGAGGGAGTGTCAGACGTTTACTGATTAAAACCTATCCATGTTCCTTCTTCGCCCTTTGTGTTCCGGGGCCACGGTATCTCTTTCGAACAGTCCCGCAGCCCCGGCAGGCATCGGCCCTTACGGACCCCTTCCTTTCTGCTGACATCTCTTTGAGGCGCGCGTGGAACACGAAAGCGCCGTTGACACGGCCTGTCGTCATAAGACGGACGGACGGCGAGCTAGCCTATAGCTCACCGTCCACAGGCCCGCGGATACGGCCACGTGGTGACGTGAGATTCTCTCCCTCTCACGTTCCGCCACCTCCATCGCTAGCATGACTGCTTCGCAGAAGAATGGCGTCCTATTCCGTCTCGCTCCGGACCATGGATGAAACCAGAGCCGGACGCGAGAGGCCGCCGCCGCCAATCGCCGCTACGAGGACAGCGGTACTCCGCCCAAGCGGTCCTGTGCGCTTGTGCGGTCGTGTGCTCCACCGTGTCCGGTGAGGACCTGCGTCAGGCCGAAGGGTCTCAAGCCACTCCTCAAAGAGAGGACTTATCGCCACTATTGTGGCGTGCTCCTTTTCACCCTCAAAGATACATTTTAAATAGTTATGGGGCTGTTCTGTTTTATATGTGGACAAAAACAGTTGGCAAGATGAGCCTGTTCTAAGTATAGTCAGTTTTGTTTGATAGAAGTTTGCCACTGACTGTAATGTCTCTGACCATAGTTTGAAATATTCCTCTACCATTTTTCAAGAACGCAAATAGGTTTCCACACACAACATCGCGCCCGTAATTCTTGAAAATTAAAATATATGGATTTTCCCAGTTAAAAAAAATGTCCATGCTGCTAGATATAGCATGTGACAGTGTGGCAAGCATATTCTTATAATACCAAAAGACCTTGAAATAAAAAATACCACAGCTTGTCTACTTGATCTACCCACAAAAATATCCTTACAGAGAAAATACACATGTAATAACTTTGATTCCAATCCTTGAATGGGCCAACAAATCTGAATGACCTCTCCATATAATTGTTTTAAAGACCTTGGCTTTTAAAGGCGCATCGAATTGTTATAGTTTTGTTTCTACAATTAAATTCGGTCTACCAAACCGGTTTATGGTTGATTAGGGTTATCTAATTTCATTTGATTTGGTTGATTTTGCATACCTTTGGAAACTGAATTATTACCATGTCTTTATTCTTTGAGAGGAGCCCATGAGAAAATAATAACACCTGTAAGTGGCATCCTTCTCGGGTGAGGAATGTTTGTCGAGGATGGTCTGTAGATGGGTCCACCATTGATTACTTTCTGCGTACCTTACCTTAACGCGTTAAGGTTCCCAGTTGTCATTTGATTTTGTCAGTAAGTTACGAATAGCTGAAATATGTAGCCCGAAAGTCTGACAACTCTTATTTCCAAGCGTAGTCAAATACAAAAATTGGCAACCTTACATTAGCAGAAGATTTATAAAATATCCATAGAATAGTTTTGTAACCAAACCTAGTAATTAAATCATTTTTATGACCCATGTCTGCACTTCTTTATTTTTTATTTGCAAGAATACTTATGTTTAATAATAGCAGATTCGGATTTTTATCTGTGCAAAATTAGCAGTTGTCTGAAAGTCTGCATATCTGAATTATTCATTTCTTTATCTTCTTTCTATTAGCATAAACACAAAAAAATATAGGAAACACCTGTGCTCTAGATTATTTAGTTGAAGAAGTGGTACAGTGATTTGCTCATATTAGAAAATTAATTAAATTTAATTAAAAATTAGCTGTGCCCGCGGTTATACCCGCCGTTCGGCTCCTGAGGATCGTAGCGTGATATTAAATAGCCTACAATCTTCTCAAGAAATCTAAAGAGGAAGGGAAAGAGATGGCGCTAGACGTCCTCTATAGCTCCGTCTCTTACCCACACGGGAACGCGATTAAAACGATCCTGCTTTAAGACGTCATGGTAGGCCACCAGGGCATTTATACAAATAAGATTCAGTTTCCTAAGAAATGCTTCTTTTGTTAGCCAAGCTTACGTAAAGTCAGAAATTGTACTTCGCTGTACTTAAAGATATCGGCCTGAGAGTTCACAATCGCATAACCCGTACAATTTTGGTGACTGTAGTGTATAAGCGGCATTACAAAATACAAAAAGTACTATAGACTACATCGCCATCTATGACACAAATGAAGAACTATCATCAAAATTCTTTCGTGATTAAAGTTATCCGCGACTCAGGACCATATAGATAAACCCGATCACGTAGCGCGAATACACCTGGAGAGGTGGGCAAAGATCGTCACTCACTGGACGCCTGACGGAGGAAATCACCGTCGAGCTAGACTGCGGCGAATGTTGTGTGACGATCTGATCTCGTTTGCGGGGCGAACATAGCCAGATATCGCACAAGATAGAAAAGTTAGGAGGGAAAAAGGGGAGGCCTTGGCCCAGCAGTGGGACACATGACAGACTAAGCAAAGAAAAACTATTTCAACCGGCAGTCATTGGTCAACCCATATAATGTAGTTGATATTGACATTCAAGATGACATAATAAATTAAATATTTAAAAAGTCAACAAATATGTCCTCTTTCAATAAAATTTGACATTGGCCATAGACATTCAAGGATGGTATTTATAATTTGACCTTATACCGTATCAAATTAGTTAATACCTAATTATAATATTTTATTATCGGTCTTCACTAGCTCAATGCGCAGATGACACCCAAATGAATAAGAAACTGTCGGATTTTGAACGCTCAATTCTTTGCTGAAAGTAGAAAATCCCACAGCATGCTTTAATTTAGACTTTCGATTAGGTGTGACCTAGTGCTTGAGAAAACAGAGTATAGTCTAAAATGTTTTCTTGTCATAATTGATTCAGGTGTTACCAATTTCATGGTTAGATCTTTTGTTTTGGCGAGACAGCATTGCTAATTTTATGAGCTATGCTAGTATAGGCATGATGACAGTATCAAAAAAATGCAAATCTATTTAGTCCGTCAGTTAGAGTATTGGAAATTAATGGACACGTAGTTCTGGTTTTTGTAAATCAATGAATATTGACAAAAGATAAAACGCATCAAAACTCGGGAGTGGGGGTCGTGACGTCAGAACTAGCTAAAAATTATACCTAGGCGTGACGTATTGAGAATTTTAAAAGCGTCATAACTTCGTTAATTTTGGTTTACGTCCCAAAAGGAAAAACACGGGCCAAATATTTTTTGACAATCTAACTGACGGACTAATTAGTTTTTTTTTTGTCGTCTCGCCTATTATAATAATTAATTATCATTGATATGTAAATATAAATGTATATTTATAAAAAGCAATGGATCTCTGTCGTTCCATAAGTGTTGCCTGATCTTGTTTTTCATTTCCATAGATATTTGTTCTATGCTCATATTTTGGTCTATGAAAAGAGAGATGATAAGGTTGCTAGCAGCATTCTTCCGAGTAACTGGTTCTTGGAGATCAGATAGACAGTCAGCAACATCCGGTTAAACTGGAAGCCAACCCCTAGGCAGATGTTACCATCAAAACCCGTCCCTATGTGCTATTAACAACATAGTTAAATAATCTTGGAGAATTCATGTTTAACCACCGACGCAAAAACGACGGGGTGATAGAAGTTTGACGTGTCTGTGTGTGTGTGTGTCTGTCTGTCTGCGGCATCGTAGCTCCCGAACGGATGAACTTGTTTTTTATTTTTCTTCTTTCTTGACACCTATTTACTGGAACTGGTAAATAATAATGGTCTAGTTAATGAGGGAAATTAAGTAATTAATATAAATTAATATTAATTAATTAATTAATATTTGATTTTTGTTTTTGCTAATTAATTCTCCTAATGTTTCCAGAATCGTGAGGATGTGAGTGAAGAGATTCTGGGATTCCTGCGCGCCGCGGCCGGCAAAGCGAGACTGTTGGCCACGCAGAAAATGCAGCAGTTTGAAGGTAATATAAAAAAATATACTTATTAAGGCTGTCACTGGGATGCGATGGGGCCCGATGCCAAAATGGGGCTGTAATATGCATTTAGCTTCTTTGCGCACTGGTTCTTCCAACACTGAGTGCGAGTGCGGCGCTCCAGACCAAACAATGCCCCACCTGGTGGAGTGTCCTAGGTGTCCGTCTACCTGCACTCTTGACGACTTGTACAGTGCCTCCACCGCTGGAATAAACGTGGCCACCTACTGGGCCCACACCGTTTAATTGGAAGGAAAATCGATACGATAAGAAGAAGAAGAAGACTAATAGTTTAGGCAGATATGTACAAGTATAGTAGATCTCCCTCTGGTAATGCCGGATTATGTTACCATCGGGCTATAAGTGCCTGTTCACGTAGGAACGCGCGGGCGCGGTAGACGTCATGGTAAACTCCCTGCGGGCCTACCATGACGTCTTAAAGCAGGCTCGTTTTAATTGCGTGCCAGTGAGGGAAAGAGATGGCTCTAGACGTCCTCTATAGCTCCGTCTCTTACCCACACTGGAACGCGATTAAAACGATCCTGCTTTAAGACGTCATGGTAACCTCCCTGACGCCGCGAGTGAATCGCGCGCTCCGCCGCTAGTTCGACGTGAACACACGTAAACATCTCACGCGTTTGATAATGCCGCGCGTGCCAGTCGTTAGCTTGCCCGCTTCTTAGACCGCATGTGCGTTTTGTACGTGAACACTTTGATATTACGCCATACGTTTGGTATTTCTTGACCGCGTCCGTGAGTCAACGTGGATGAGCACTAAGGATTGGCGAAAGAGAGTGCACTAAGTAATTGAAATAGGTAATTAAACATAACAACCAGTCACAACTATTAAATGATGTTATTTTATACAAGGTGTTACTACGCCAAGTTTGCTGGGAAACGACTTTTTTTTTGGGGTGGAAAATCAGGCTTTACGGTAAAACTCAATGTAACGCACTCAAAACATTGTGCTGATGGATGGATTGAATAGTAGGGGAGGTCGTGGAGGTGTTTAAAGTAAAGTTCTCACATTAAAACAATGTATTTATAAAAAAAAAAAACTTGTGTTAAAGTTGGAATTTTGACGACTTAGCAGGTTATGATCGCAATGACGGGGAGAACAAGTGCCTTTCGGCTTCGTTAAGAGTCTTTTTACACCCTTGTGCACCTCAAAGCGTCACACCGACTGGTCTTATGTTCCAGCGGAGTCCCAGAACACAAGTCCGCATAATACTAATATATATTCCCAAAAAATTCCAGGTCTTTGCTACAACAATATCAATGAACGTCTGGACGAGCCGTTCCCAACTACAGTTGAAGACCTGCAAGGCTTCTGGGACATGGTCTGTCTCCAGGTCACCAACGTGGATGCTATCTACCAGCAGATAGTGGAACTGAAGGCAAACAACTGGCAAGAGGTAAGAAAGATGAAAGTCGTCCATTCGACGACATGACAAAAGACTAAGCTCCATCTGGGGGTATAAAATGGTCGCTTTAGCAGAATCTTAACATGAATCACGTTAGAAATTTAAAATTCTTAAAATGAACGTTATGGATATGACTATAAAGTCCATTTTAAGAATTTAGAATTTTTAACGTGATTCGTAAAAAGATTTTTCTAAAGCGGCCATTGTAGGCCCCCAGGTGACCGTTTTCAGCAAGGAACTTTTGAATTAAAAGTAACCCTACCGCCATCTACGCAGAATTAATTTGTCATTTTTATTTGGATCCATATCCAAATAAACAATAACTCTTTCACGCAAAAACTACTGAACGGATTTGGATGAAATTTGGCACATAGATAGTTTATAACGTGGATTAACATATAGGAAAATTTCTATCCCGGTAGTTTGATTACGTGGGACAGTTACCAAACTTCACGCAGACCAAGCCGCGGGCATAAATAGATATCGCTGACCGCTATCTAGCGCCAAATTAAGCAATGACGCTTGTGTCGTGGACACCAGATAGTCGATTTGTCGCAGCCAATTCGTATAACACGCCGTATTACATAAAGGCGCGCCGGATTGAAAAACGTCGTCGTTATGTAATGCGGCGTCCTCAAGTTCAGCCGGATTGTGGTAGAGATATGTTCGACAAAGCGGCGTCCAACGTTTAGCCCTATTGTCAGCAAGAAGAAACCACCGAATCAAAATACTGAAAATTCCGAAAATAAGGCGTAGTCGATGTGGCCCCGCTCCGTGAGGCTCCTATTTATGTCTGCAGGGTTTAAAGTAATCTAACCAAACCTAACGTCGGGTGCCCTAAGTACCGAGCTCGCTTCGCTCGCTTTCAAAGCGGTGTATCGACGATGCGCCCGTTTATATTTGGGCGGCACGTTTACGCCGCTTTGACGAACGCGAATTGCTCTATCAATGCGGCGTACTTCATTTCAGCCGAATTGTAATCCGACTGAACGTGAAGACGCCGTATTACACAACAGCGACATTTTGCAATCCGGGGCGCCTTTATGTAATACGGCGTGTTCTACGATATGCCTGCGACAGATACACTACATAGATACTTTTTTTTTGTAAATACATACATCTATATCTATAAACATCCATAAGTTAGTAATTTCATAAAACTAATATATTTATGTAAACATTTCCAGATTATTGCCCCGGTGAAGCCGGTCCCGTCCACCCCGGTGAGCTCCACGCCGCGCCGCGCCCGCGCCTCGCCCGTCATCAAGAACGAGAAGGCGCGCCTGGCTGCGGAGAAGAGAGAGGCAGATCGGAAGGCTATGCTGGAGCTGAGGAGGTGAGGACTATACTGTTAGCCTGTGTCATCCCACTGCTGGGCAAAGGCCTCTCCGCCATGACTTACAAATTCTTCGATCCAGGAGGTCTACTCTCTAAGCACGAAATAAGTAGCTTCGGCCGAAGTTTCGGTCGTTTCCTACTCCTTATCACTTACGGACATATGATTAGTTAGGGGCCCGAACTGAAAATTAATGACAACACGATAGGGATGGGCAAGTGAAAAAAATATATCGATATTTATCGTATCGACATTTTTAAAAGTATCGTTAAGTGTCGAGTGTAGAATATCGATATTACGTCAGTTTATTATGATATGATAAAAATAGACATGGAGAAAACAGTATTTTTTATTATTTTTTTTTCATTTCAATCAACACTCGAACAATTAAACAGAATTAAAAAATCACCGTAACAATTAAAATCAAATTCAAAAATTCGATACTCTAAAATAAATATCGAATATGTCGCGATTAAAAATATCGACGATATATATCGATAATTGTATGGGAAAATATCGATATTTTAAATATCGATATCCTTTGCCCATGCCTGCACAACACGATTGGTCATCTGTCCTTACTCCAGATGTTTTTCAAAACTCATGAAACAGCAATTTTAGGGAGTAGGGTTCATTTCAAAGTATGAGCTACTTTTGAATGGGCCCCGTATCTTCGTTGACGGGCGTAGAGAGTAGAACCCCCAGGGCCAATGTCTTTGACGACCCGAATATCGCAGCGGTAGTGAGGCTGCCTTACGTTCTTAGGGTCCCGGTTTGCGAGTCCCGGTGGGAGCAAATGTTTGTGTGATGAGCATGGACAGTTGTTGTCGAGTCATGGATGTTTATATGTGTAATAAAGTATGTAGTTACAAACAAAAAGTATCTATGTAGTATATCAACTATCTGGTGTTCACGACACAAGCCTTGTTTCTTAGTGTGGCTCTAGATGGCGCTGTGTGCAATGTCCAGCGATGTTTATTTATTTATAATGTAGTCCACTGGTCGTTGGTTTTGTCCAGCTCGTCCCGCCATCTCCTGCGAGGTCTACTGCGTCGCCTTCTGGCTATGTCAGGGCTTCACATCGTGGTTATTTTGGCCCACAGCTCGTCGGGCATACGGCAGACATGGCCAGCCCAGTCCCACTTAATAATACGACTAACTTAAATCATTATGTTGAAGGACGAAATTAGAACAATTGAATTAATGAATAGTATATTATGCAACTAGTGAATAAAGGACGGATTTAAAGCGAGGGCCGTAGATGAGTCACGAGCAAGTGAAGGATTCAAACTGTTAGAATCCTGAACGACGCGAGTGATTCATGGCCCTCGATATAAATTCGTACTTTATTCAGGAGTTGCATACTAAACTTTATATCATGACTACGAGAAAAATAATTTAAGCGAAAATAGAAATTTAATCAAGAAATAAGAATTGTTACATTAATTGAAATGGACATTAAAATTAGAGCAATGACTGAAATTAAGCGTAATTTTCTTATTATTATTATTAGGGTGGTCAACTTGTGAAACAATATTTATTAATCTAATGCCAAACGCCTTGTCGCAAATATCGACCAATCAAATCTCGAGAATTTATTTGCACCAAAGAGTTTTGAATTTCGAATCTTAGCGCAAGGAGTTTGTGTAAGCATTGAAATAGAGACCGGATATATTTTTGTGTTCCAAATTCAAACACAAAATAGTGAATAAAAACAAAACAGTGAATAAAAAGCCTTTTTATTCACTGTTTTGCGTGAATAAAATAAGCTTTTTAGAGTAGGTATGGTATAAAAATAATTTATGTAATTATATTGTTTACAGACGCGTCGCCCGAGAGCGCCAGATGGCTACGCGCGCGGCCGCGCCCGGCACCAGCAGCGACCAGCACAGCGACATGGGGCTGGAGGGCAGTCAGGTATGCACACACATATTGGAGCATAGCCTTAGAAGGGGCCTATTGCCATCAACCGGGCACAAATCCATTCTCCGCAGCTGCTACTGAGAAAATCCGGATGGAAAACCCAATAATGATTTTCCCGACACGGAAACCGAACCCGGTTGGCAGTCTTACTATCGATCTTATTAGATTTTATATTTAATTTCAGCAAAATCAAAGATAATAAATCGAATAAGATCGATAGTAAGACTGCCAACAAAAATAGTTGTCGCCAAGGCGCGACATAAGATGTAATAGGAAATATTATAAACAATGAGTATGATTTATAGTAAAAGTGTAAGTACCTATAGCATTTAGATCATTTCCTCATTAGTAAAGATTGTCTGAAACATGAAGATACTATATTATGCTCAGCTGTCGCGATAGCCCCCACTAAACCAGCAACGCAGTCATAAGGCGAGATATCAAAGAAAATCACCTATTAAAATGGACTATCTTCGATCAACTACAATCTAGTTACACCTTTATGAATGCCGCAAAAACTGATTAAGTAGATAGTAGAATTATATCTTGACGATCTATTAACAATCAGTCAAAGATAAGCTCCTTGTAAAGAAGTACCGCTGTTGAGTTTTATAAATCAAACAAGAGAACAGCAGCGCGAACAAAAGAATTTTATTCTAGAACATAACTAGCAGAGACAATCATTAAACAGTTTATAAATAACAGTATATGGCATCACTGGTATTTTCATATAATACTAACAAGTTTGATGAGTATGAGTGAAGGTTCACATGAGAAATGGCAACGCACAGCCTCTGGCATAGCATTGCAATCTCGATAGGCTTGTTTGCCATCCAATCTTTCCTGTGAGAAATGGTCATATTCATATTCTTTATTGCACTCAAAATTAAAAAATATACACACAAAATTCAACTATATAGCTTATGTATGTACAACGGCGATCTTAACCCAGAATTGGGTTTTCTTACAGCAAACCTTATTTTTTTGCGAAATTTGCTGAAGAGGATATAACTATGTGCACAAACAATACAGTTTAAAACTTAAATTAACTTATTTTATACACTAAACTAATACATACAATATAATTATGCATAGATACACTTACTTCACTCCACGAGCCCACGAGCCCTCCTTCTCGTTTTGACGGAACCTGTCAGGGCCATAGCTAAGAACTGGTGCCCTCAGACGATGAGGCGGGGTCGTGACAAGCCACGAAGGTTATGGTGGGATGAACTGGGGCCCCGCCATCCCCTCCGTGGCACCGATTCGGAGCTATTCTGGACCAATATCATTAAAAAAGATATAATCATCTGACCTCCACAACCCAGTTAGTACTGAGTAATACAATACCACTTGGTAAAACTGGTTGACAGAGTTTTTAGGCCACTGACTACCTGTAACGACTGTCAAAGATCTACATAAGACAGCCGGGACCAACGGCTTGATGATGATCAATAACTAATTTTAGTTTTCTTTAATTACAGGAGGTAGAAATCTTCGTAGGCAAGACAGCAAAGCCGTCAAAAGTGGCCCCGAAAGGAGACTGCATGAGCACGGAGCGATCTGACGACTCGATTGTCGACGAGAGCTGATTACACTATCCTTAGATTTACTTTACTATAGAAAATATCTACTGAACTGTATGTGTGTGCTTCTGCTTACACCCTAAGAGGAACAGCGTGAAGATTGGCTGCGCGTAATTGTTCCGTCTATCTGACAACTATGTTGGGGTCGGTTTCCAGTCTAACCGGATGCAGCTGAATACCAGTATTTTACACGGAGCGACTGCCTATCTGACCTCCTAAAGAAGGATCATACAGTAAGCTAAGTATAAAATGGTATATCGAGTGAGTTCGTCTTTTTATAACATCGAGAGGACACTCTTACTTGTATGACATACTAATAGACTTTCTAAATCTCGGTGCATCATATAAATATCCGATTATTGTATGTATACTTCTGTTTACACCCCTGAGAGAAATGCCGTGAAGACTGGTTAAAGTTTAGATATTACAGGTTAAAAAAAAACACTAAATTTGGTTGAAAAGAGTCAACCAAATAGATAATTTGTGAATGAATGAGTGAATTCTTACGTGTTTTTTCTCTTTGTGTGTAAGCAAAGTCGAAAATAATCAACATCAGAAAGTATTGTACAAATAATCACAAAAAGGTTTGGTAGATAATTTTGTTACAAAAAAAGTCCTATTGAAAAATGAGTTCTGTATGAAAATGTATGTAATTAAAAAAAAAAAATGAAATTATGATACTCAATACTATAGGAATATGGAATCGTATTATTTTTTTTTTCCCAATAAATTATTGTTTTTAGTTTCTTCATTTTTTTTTTCTCATTTACATATTTTGTTGTTTACAATTTTAATTGATTTTAAATATTGTTTTTTCATTTCATTGCTATGAATTTTACTTGCAGTCAATTTGAAGAAAATTATGAAATAAATTTTTTTTTTTCTTTTAATCTTATTTTTTATTGAATTGATAAACATATCGATTTAAAATTGTAAATGATAAAAAGAAATCATTAAAAAAATATTCATTAATTACTAAGGCCTTACCACACGACCCACGAAATCTTAAAAAAAAACATAATAATTTAAAAACCGATAATTTTTGCCTACATATTTTTTTACAATATCAAGAAATTTAAAAATCGTTCGTGTGTAAGAAATGTAACTAAAACTATAAATACGATTTTGCACATTCCCCTAAAATTAATAATTATTTATTTTTAAACATGTTTGTACAACATTGTCGCATTATTATCACTATACATTGTAAATATAATTGCGCCTAAAATTGTATGTGCTGTTAGACAGATATATCAAGATTATCCAAGTGTAAAATTTATGCCTCAATTATGAAGGAAAAGTATCAAGATTATATTTCTAACTAGCGACACGCCCCGGCTTAGCACGGGTGCAATGTAGCATATACATACATATAAACCTTCCCCTTGAATCACTCTGTCTATTGCTGAAAACTGCTTTCAAATCCGTTGCGTATCTTACAAGATCTAAGCATACAGACAGCGGGAGCGACTTTGTTTAATACTATGTAAAGATATTTTTGTCAACCAACCACAATTTCATTTAATATTAAAAATAGGTCCGAATGTTAGAAGCTTAACGATGAAATTTATAAGCCAATTTTGATGAAATCAGGCTAAAATCTTGCTTATTGTATTGTATAACGGGGTGGTGTCCGCAACTCCACGTCAAAGCGCGTATTTTGCGTAAAATATTGCTTAAAAACTACAGTGTGAAATTATGGAATGCATTGACATTTTGCAAACAAAATAAAATAAATCTTGGTACTTTTTCTTTAAAATGAACTCATTTTTACCGAATTATGTAATAAATTAAATAATATAGAAACTTTACTAAGCTGTTTGCATTTTTCTTCACATTTATTAAATAATATAGTTGGTTTTAATTGATCTTTGTAATAATGTGGACACGGGAAATTAATAAAATAGTCTGTTACGAGTATGGAGGGTGTAAAAACACCTTTGACAAAGCCGAATAGCAATAGTTTTTGCCGTCATTACGATCTAATTTTTGTTCTGAACCATACCTGGGAACCTTCTAGATATGGAGATAGTTCCAACTTATCCAAAAGTTTAACATTAAAGTTTAAGAAAAAATAAAGTTTTAAATGTTTTAACTTTAGTTTACCTTTATTGTTCAATGGATCCATCAGCACAGTGTTTTGAGTTCGTTACATTGGTACCATGATGTTTCACGTCAAAAAACAGTTTGATGCACATCTTACTTGGTTCTTGTTTCGTTGACGGCTTTGTAATGTGTCCTTTTACACTTATTTTCACCCGACTACAGCGAAGCAAAACGGAGGGTTATGATTTTTTTTCTTCCTGTGAGTTTCACACTATTGAAAGATCAAATAATATTAACTTTGAAAGTCGTTTAGAAGCGGCAGGCACGCTTGAATAAGCTTGAAATAGCATAATATTAAAATATGTACGAAAACACATGAAGTGGCTAACGTAACTGCTCAATGTATTACTTTAATTTTGTCGGACACGTCCGTTAAAAATAATTAAATGCAGAAAATAAAACCTTATTACCATTTTTTTACGAGTAACAGGGTGTAACAAAAAGATTTGATTGGAATCCTGAAATAAACTAGACAAACCTAGCTCCACACGAACGTGTGACAAAGACAGAAAATTAATTTGTAAGGTGTAACGGAAAAATGACAATAAATCATGCTCGTAGGTGCTGATTCAGATTAGCAAACTGGGCAAATTTGTCTTTAGATGGCGCTGTGTGTAATTTCCAGCGTGCCACACTAAGCAACGAGGCTTGTGTCGTAGACACCAGATAGTTGATATACTAGGTACATACTTACATAGATAGATACTTTTTTTTGTAAAAACAATTTAGCATCATGTAATTCCTGCCATTGTCCCAAGTTAATTGAGGTCGGCTTAACACAGTTTTTCTTCCATTCTCCCCTGTCAACCGTCCCGCTATAATTTACACCTTTTTCTCACACAATCCATCCAAGGAAATGATCAAAATTAAAAAAAAAAAACTGATTCTACATACTACTAGGGTAGATTACAACAAAAATCTAATTAGTCCGTCAGATCGATTTCCAAAAAAAATTGAACACTTCTTTTTTCACGTAAACAAAAATGAAGACGATTTTTCGACGATACAGTGCGTTGAAAACTCGTGTGACGTCACATTTGAGTACATTTTTCACAAGCCCAAAGCCAATCTTTGACACGTTTTATCTTCGTAAATTTTAATTTATTTGATAAAACAAAAAACACGTATCCAATATTTTTCGATAATCTAAGTGACGGACTAAACAGAATCACATTTTTTAGTCAGTCATCATCCCTAGTGCGTCGGCCAATGCGATATTTTGTATAGGAATTCCAATTTCTTTTTATTCGACCCGTCGTTTATGTGGAAGACTTTGTTGGTTTGAATCACTACTTATGAGATAATGCGTTACACCTTAGATTAATAACAGTACAATACCCAATTTTATTTGAAATGGCTTCTTTACTATTCACCTCTCGCTCACACACGTAAAGAGTAAACGAGACGTGTTTCAAATCATACTTAGAATAATTTTAATAGGCCCTGAAATAAAACGATAATAAATTAAGTCTCGTATAACGAATGTTTTAAAATTATGTGTAAAAATGATCTTAATACCCGATAGCATGAAGTTGGAATTTCAACGTCGAAAGCTGGAAATCCAACGGCACGATTTGACATAGTGTTAGTTAAAACCGGGCTTATAGTGGTCCTATACTAAAATATATCTGTGAAATGGTTAATAGAACCGAAATAGAAACCTGTGTTTATAATAGGTATGTGTTTTAGGAAAGTATTGTAATGGGAAAGACTAAATCACTATTTTGATATGGCAATGACGTCAATTGTTTTTTGTCAGTCGTTTTTTTTGTATGAAATCGCGTATTTTTTTTTTTAGGGCAAGGTTTTATCAAAATCTGTCTAGCTGTTTAGCCATGAAAACTACAATAAAACAGACAAAAGGTTTATAATACAAGCTGATAGCATAATAACGACTGATAATAACAATTAAAAATACTGGATTTCTGAAAACCTGATAAAAAAATCTGCGGTCAAAATCTCATGCGGAATTATAAAATAAGTTTTTCGTACGCAGCAAGTTGTACAAACCTGTTTATGCGTATCTACCTTTGAACGGGAATTCTATACAAAGCGAGACTATGATAAACTGGGATATACTATACAGGGTGTAAACAACCTCGTCATGAGGCCGTCAACCAAGCATTCTGTACGTCAAACTAAGTAACTTTACGCAAAAATTATTGCTGGGAAGCTACTTTTTTTTTTGGGGTGTAAAATCATGTTTTGTGGTAGAACTCAATGTAACGCACTCAAAACAAAACATTGCGCTGATGGATGGATTGAATAGTACGGGGGTCGTGGAGGTGTATAAAAAATCTTACATAGAAACTTGTATAAAAAAAATGTTGGAACTTTGACGCCCAATATCTCCGTAACTAGAAGGTTCCCAGTTATGGTGTAGAACAAAAAAATGATCGCAATGACGGGGAGTACAAGTGCCTTTCGGTTTCGTTAAGTGTCTTTTTACACCCTTTATAGCTCTATCTCTGTCTACCACTTCAAGAATGATGACTGTTATAAAGGCTTTCAGAAATCTGTATACTTCTCTAACATTCTTGGTACACTAGATCGAACTATTTTAAACTCTATGTACAACTGGTTTACGGTTGAAATTCACATGTGAAGGTTTTATCATGGTGTGTATCAAGAATGATAGAAATAAATAAATTGATAAAGAGAATACGCACTGAGTGGAGAAACTATAAGTAATGTTAAATTAGTATGTTTTGTTATGTTATGGTTGTATGTTAGTGTGATTTGTTAATTTGTGAATGTTAAGGTATATCTAGTTTAGTTAACAATGGAGGTGGTATGCGAGAGATATCAACTGGTTTAGAAAGCGAGGTACCATACCACAGAACAGATAGAAGAGGTTAGAAAAGAAATAGTTCCTGTAGGACTATTACGTATCTCTGTTGACAGCTCGAAATGATAGTAACTGGGCTCACTGACCATCAATTAACTGTCAAAAGGTTAGTTTCGTATTATGTATGACCCTGTTAGTCACCGTAAAGTGATATCCACTCAGTGTGATACGTAATACCAATATTATGACATTCACGGTTGTCATCAAAGTTCGCTGTACAACCGGAGCTTGATAGTCACTGGATAACAGAAAGATACGTAATAGCCCTGCTGATTTGTATAAAACGCGTGTCGCCGCTTACGCACACAAATAAACTACTCACACTTAGATCGCGAGCTTGCTAATGATTGTCACTCTCAGGGCTCTGAACCGGTTTAAAAAGAGTGGTTGGGTAAAATTAAATACCGGTAAATATATTGTTCCTTCAATTACCGGTTAAACAAGTGAACTGTTTTATGTAACCCAAATGATAAAGGTTACCGGTTACATAAGCACAAATGGTTTTGACACCCGAATTAACCGGTTAATTCCGAAATTTGTAATTTTTTTCATCTCCTTTTTTAACACTTCTAACAAGTTATATACTGGCCTGCAAAAATAAGTATCACACTTTTAAAATTGCAATAACTTTTTATGTACACAAGATATACTTTCGAAACAAAAAGGACTCGAAAAATAGTTTAATTTTGTCTATAGTTTCAAAGCAAGCTGATAAAAATTGGTATAAAACGTTTAATTATTTTAAATCTCTAACACCTATAGTTTAGAAAAAATTGAAATTTTAAAAGTGTAGTACTTATTTTTGCAGGCCAGTGTAGTTTACTTTACCCCAGAAAATATTATTCAAGAAAAAAGTTTGAGCTGAGGACGTCAAATACAACCAAACAAAATGACAGCGCAAAGTCCAGACCGTGCGAGCGAGAGTGGCGGGGGCCGGGGACACTATCAAAATTGGATTTAACCGGTTAGTTTTCACTATGAAAACCCAAATCCATGAATAACCGGTTTTCCTCATTAACCGGTAAATACCGGTAAAGTGCAACCTAATCGTTTTGGGTTTGGGGTCAATGACCGTAACCGGTTAAGAATTTTAACCGGTTTCCGATCCCTGGTCACACTAACGCAAAACTATGCTTGACGTGCACTCACTCACGCCAATGTTCTTACGGTGACCAATGAGCAATCGATTAACGTATGACTGCTGTGAGCGTTCACTTGTATGAGCGGCGGCCTGCCCCGTCATTTGGCCATTTTAACCTCTTTTTTAACCGACTCCAAAAAAGGAAGAGGTTATATGTTCTTGTGTATGTATTTTTTTTGTTCTGTTCTGTGGGTCATACTGTAGTCGAAATACTTGGCCAGTATTACTTGCAAGTATCGATGAATTGTCAAGCTACCCGAAACTGTAAAATTATTCCAATCAACCTTGAACATAATGCTTTAGCGATAAAGTTGAAAATCTATTACAGAATTTTGACAGACTGTAGAAGCTTGATGTAGGTACGCGTCTGTACATGGACTTCGGCGCGTGGCCAAATATGAAACTAAATACGCCATCTTGCTTTTTTTAAATACATTTAACCACTGTCAACGTACGGATCAGCGGAGGTCCAGTGGTGGCGGTCTCGACTTACAAACAGTAAGTCGTAGGTTCGAACCCAGGCAGGCGCATTACTTTGTGTAATTTATTTCATCACCACTGCTCTCAAAACGGTAAAGGAAAATATCGTGGGGAAACCGGCATGTCCTAGAACCAAAAACTTTAATATGTCACTCGCATACTACACTTGAATTTTATGCATATTACTAGTTAAGATACCTAATTGAAATATTAATTTGTACAAAATGTTTTTTTTTTATACTCTGATTTACGTATTTTGATTCGGTTTTTACATGGCAACATGCATTTTTCAAATTGTAATGATGAAAATTATAAAATCATGTTTGAGTTAGATTACCGAATATTGTATGTAAAAACGAAAATTATTGTTACAAAAAGATCTTTGAAAATTATTTATATTCGATTAAAATGTTTTTCGTAATGTTGCCATGCTTAGAATATCAAACTTTTTTTATATTAAAAGCAAATTGTCTAATGCTTTTACATTTGCCAGGATTTTAATTTATTTTTATTTCAACTGAAAAAGATATGAAGTTAAAACTACATGAACACTATTTTTAAGCGAATTTACTAAATTTTAAGTCACTATATTGATTGCACATACCGCAAAAACATATATTTTTCACTGTATTTCGATTGACATTGAGAAAATAGCACTGTAAAATAATTAATATGGCTTTAACCATTAAAAAAATCTTCTACTTAATTCAGATTTTTTTAACTAACAAAGTTATAACGCCACCTAAATCATATAGAACAAACTATATGGGGAGATGCTAATGCCTGTTGTCGCTTAAACTAAGCCATAAATAAATGCCTAAAGCACTCAAAGCGCTTTGTTAGACTCTCAGCTTTAAGCTGAGCATTGAAACTCAAACGGTGCAATCACGGTTAGGCATCCCTTTAGTTTTCGCCTTGTGTTACTGAAAATGGGCATAAGAATGACGCTTCTGCCTAAGTCTTCGCGAACTATATGAGTGTGTATGTATTTTACAGTGCAATTAGTATTACCAGTCGAAAAAAATAGTCCTAGCAAAATGTACGGAAATCACTATAGAAAAAACGAAATGTTTGAGTATAAAAGCGTATTAGAATAAATTCGCATGTATTTAATGAACGTTAAATTATCCGCTGTAATATAATTTATACAATAAATATCATGACATTGGTTATTTGTTCGTCTTATTTTTTACGTAGCAACATTTATCTCAATTTCAAACTGGCCTACGAAGTTTTGCTACAAACAAAAAGTTTCCACCAGAGATGTGAAAGGATGTGTGTTTGTTAAGAACCAATAGAATCACTTCTATTACAATAAAAATGTTTGTAAAAAAATAAAACCGACTTCAAAAACGTGAAAAATAACTTTAGCTTTAGAAGTCGATAACTTTTGTTTGTTTGATTCAGTTGTTTTTGGCCACCAACTTTTAGACTTTTTTTTTATTTTGCCATTTTTAGTTGTAATATATCATAATTATACAAATATTTGCTATGCATTTATTTTACATTGTTAACAATACATTTCATGGTAATGGTGTTATCCCTAATGAAATGGAACTTAACATACCTAACTGTCGAAATCTGGGTGTACTGTACACATTTGAGTACACCCTCAGAGCATACAAGCGTGGTGTTACGTTATGATGTTGTGTAAACAATAAACATCCAAGCGATTGCAGCAATCATGACAGATTTACCGTCTATTTTTGAAGAGTCCCATCCCATTGTATATCTCCGAAGATCAGCATCAGATATTCACAAAATTTAAAAGGGACCACCGCGGATAGTATTGTTCCAAACAAATAAAGAACTATCAAAATCGGGAAGATATCGCAGAACATTAACCTAAAAATAAACAGACGAATTGATAACCTCCTCTTTTTGGAAGTCGGTTAAAAACAAGGTTAAGATTTGTTGTGAACTTGTGAGGGAAGTGTGTTTTTTTATTTTATTATAAGTACTTCTTCTTCCTTTGTTTTATGGATATACTAGGACTTGGACAGTCCACACCAATAGTATGCCATCAATAGCCTCCCAACTTCCTTGGTACCCATTTTCCAGTGTTTTTCTGTCCTAATGTAGGCGTTCCCCGCCTAAATTTCCAAGGTTATGTTGGAAATTATTGATATAGAAGTAAGGTAATACAGGGTGTAAACCACCTCATCACGAAGCCGTCAACCAAGCGTTCTGTACATCAAACTAAGTAACTTTACGCAAAAATTATTGCTGGGAAACAACTTTTTTTTTGGGGTGAAAATCATGTTTTGAGGTAGAACTCAATGTAACGCACTCAAAACATTGTGCTAAAGCATGGATTTAATAGTACGGGCGTCGTGGAGGTGTTTAAAGTAAAAATCTTACATTAAAAAACTTGTATTTAAAAAAAGTTGGAACTTTGACCCTCTATATCTCCGTAACTAGAAGGTTCCCAGGTATGGTGTCAAACAAAAAAATGATCGTAATGACGAGGAGAACAAGTGCCTTTCGTCTTCGTTAAGAGGTGTTTTACACCCTTTATATTTAGGCTGTAATATATCTTGATGCTAATTTAATACAGCCTAAATTAAGATTAAAAAAAAAAACATCGTTGACTATGGGAATTGAACCAATTTGGACTTAGCATAGAGAGGTATAGGTTTCTGTAGAAATGTTTATTTCCGCACTATTAGAAATAAATGGAAAAAAACCACGATTTTGAAAAATACACTGCGTAGTACTGAACCAAATAGTTGTGTGATAGGAGCTAGTTTTCGAGAAAGTGTGTTGAAATAATAGTATTGCAGTAACCTCGACATAATATAAGAGCTGTCGATAGACATCCCACCCACAGTTTAAATGTAAAAGAAAGAGAAAAAAACCTTCAGTTACAGAGATTGCGCAAGTAGTAGTATCTATGGTACCTAAACCAGGGAAACCACTAAAGGAAACAACCTTGTATAGGCCTGTAAGTCTACTACCGGTTACTGGGAACTCGTTGGAAAAGATACTGCTCAACAGAATGAAAGAACACCTAAATAAAGTGATCCCAAGCCACCAATTCGGATTCAGGGAAAAATATGTTACAATTGAGCAAGTCCATCGCACTGTAGACATTATCGGGAGATGTCTAGAAACCGTAAATACTGCTCTGCAGTATTTTTAGACATTAGGCAAGCATTTGATAGGATCTGACACGATGGCTTCATGTACAAAATAAAGAAGACGCTTCCTCACTCATTCCTGCATAATCTCACATCATACCTCAACAAAAGAACCTTTCAGCTCAAACTCAGGAACGAGTGTTCGGAACTGTACGATATTAACTCAGGAGTCCCTCAAGGTAACCTACTCGGACCGATACTTTTACCTCATCTTAAACTGCAGATCTTCCAACAAATGAAAACACTTGACTGCAACATATGCCGATGATACTGCCTTGATGTCAACAAGTACTAACCCAGAAACTGCTTCTATTCAACTGCAAGCACATCTGAATGAATATTGAAAAGTGGCTTAAACAATTACCTACCTTTACTCTTAGGAAAGGAACTTGCTCACCAGTAAAACTATTTAAATAAGGACCAGAAGATCATGCCAAATACCTAGGAGTCCACCTAGACAGGAGACAACATGGCAAAAACAAATTTCGTCCAAACGTAAGCAACTAGACAGCAAGCTTCGCAGCCTCTACTGGCTAACCGGACCCCATTCACAGTTGAATATCTATAGCAAGATGATGGTGTACAAAGGCCAAAGCTATCATTAAACCAATATGGACATTCGGCATCCAATTTACGGGGTACAGCCCGTAATAGCAACATAGAAATACTCGAAAGATTTCAGAGTTAAGCATTACGGACTATGTTCAACATCGCAAAGAGTATCAGTAATAGATACGTGTATCAAGGCTAATGCAGGAAATAAGTCTTTACAACATGAAATAACAAAAAAGACGTCACTTCATGCGGCATTCAGCGAAGCGACATCCCCAGTCTGAGCAGCAGATTCGCTCATTCGCTTAAAGAGAAGAGAGAATTTTGTGATAAAGAAAAAGACTCTCTTTAAACATAAAACATTAACAGATGTGAAATCGAACATAGGTGTGGCTTATTGTTTTTTTAAACACATTGCCCTAGAGCAGCATACGACAAAAGAAAGTTACAGAGGGCCACCCATATTTTTATTCGTATTTCATTTCACTTTTGTGTAGCGGAAAAAGAAAACCACCGAAAAGACATTCTATTTGTGTGTGGGTGTGGGCCACATTGCGATGGCACATGCACGACGATTCCGAAGAAGGTAGTTTCACAATCAAAATATTCATTTACAAAATGGCGACTGCGCTGACAACGAAGTTACCAGAACTAAATTAAAAACTTATAACTTGTTAGGGCAGGTCAGTCACGTATGTAGTTATAGAATTATAATCATCAAAATTAGGCTTTTGATGATTATAATTCTATAACTACCTATGTCTTACCGCCGCGATTCATAGTTTAGTAGTTAATCAAATTGCAAAAAACGTAAGAAAATTTGAATTGCGCGGGCCACCCTGGCGCATTCACCTTAAGAGGGTAAGAAAAATGGTACTAAAATTAAAGGCTCCAAATCAGGAATGAGCAATAATTTTGTTTTCCTTCGAAACGGAAATTTCAGGCTGTACCTATGGTAAAAATTTCGCTGCTTCAAAACGATTGTCTATGGTTTTCCATTTTAAGTGATTTGCTAAATAATACTGTTAAATGTTTCAAATATAACCCCAAGGTCAAAAATATGAATTTATGAATTTGATACAAATTAATACTCGTTTATTATTATATTTTTCAATATTACTTGTGAGAAAATTATGCAACCAACATCGGTACAAATGATACAACGTACAAAGAAACGTAACTTATAGAACTGTCTAGTCTATGATTTGACAAGTAACCTCCTGCGTCATTTCTATACTTTTACAATAAATTAATTAAAACATCAGTTTTTTAACAGTATTTGTAGTCAAATATTATTTTTTAAATTTTATTTTATTATTTTGCAATAAATAATTAAAATGTTTGTTAAAATTTTATAAGAGTACCAAAATTGCTGGAATCGGTCCCGCGTGTTTCCTTCCCGCGCACGTCGTACGAGGTGGAAGTTGGTCATGGTCGTCCGCCAAACGGAAAGCCGCCATGATGGCTTTCTGTAAAGTACGCTCAATATGTAAAGTTTCGTTATTGTTTTTCATTAATTGTGACTGAGTGCGTGCAAAAATTAATCATGGGAACGAACTAGAGTGTGCAAAGTTTAGTTTACGGTCCCTTGGGACCTCCTAGTGGAGCTATAAAGTGTTTTATAAGTGCATTTTTGTGTCGACGCTAGCGTGTTTTGTTCTGTCAACAAAATGTCGAAGCTCTCGTTTAGGGCGAGGGCCCTGGATGCGTCGAAACCAATGCCCATATACCTCGCCGAGGAGCTTCCGGATTTACCGGACTACTCGGCGATTAACCGTGCAGTACCTCAGATGCCTTCTGGAATGGAAAAAGAGGAGGAAAGCGTAAGTATTTTGCGCATTTAGATGTTAAGTCATCGGAAACTACTGTGTGTCGGCCATTACGTTATGTTTCTTTATCTCGCCGCTAGGGGCAGTACAATTTCGCAGGAAATCCTATAATTTTGAAAACTATTTAGTATTTGGCTTCTACCTGCAAAAAAGAATTGTGAGAATTGTTTTTCTGGGGGTAATAATTACATGACATAAAAATGATCATCGTTATCTTGAATGCGAAAGTTATTGTCAAATTTTGGCGCGATAATCGACCACATGGTGATTTTAACTTATTGTTACTTCGTAGCACACAAGTACGAATTTCTCGGTTATATCTGTATGGATTTTGCTGGAATTTTTATATATTCGTGGCGAAATTATGTAGATTTTAAGGTGTAAAAATGATAGTAAACCGGCGGCTGGGTCATATGTTATTTGTTTACAAACAATGGGTGGCCGGCAAGCGCAACATTTTAATTTATTATCGACACTTCTTCATCGTAATTTAAATGAAACCATTAAGATTTATTGAAGAGTAACCAACATTTTAAATTACTTTAATAAAGTTATCGATTAGTTTGAAATTTTCCCGACATTCGTAAACCAGACGACCAATAAATATTTTTTGACTAAATTGGTCATCCGAAAGGATCTAAACACATTTACTGTTAAAATACAGCTGAATCTATTTGGTTCCCAATATTTCATGTTATATCTATTTCTTAAAGATGAACATGAGCTAAATGTAATGAAGAAACTGAACTCAAACATAACTTTTTCAAAATCACATCTTAAAGAAATGCTTATTTGCAGTAATGCTGCAATTAATAAAAAATTGACACACTCCAATACTACTGAGGTCTACATATTGCAGTAGATTAAGGCTGATTAAGGATTCCACTTTGGAGACTAACATTTGGTACATCAATTCAAGTCTTAGAACTTCACTTAGCACATCTGATTTCTTTCTAAAGTTTAGATTTAGGCAGTAACTCGAAAGACAGAAGTCTAAAGGGAACCGATTGTCATAGTATGAGCATGTGATGTGTAATGAAACATATGTGATTAAAAGAGAGATGAATTAAATGTTTCTATAAGGGAGTGCAGGGCCAAAGACAGGTTATGATGAACAATATGAAAGAAGTGAAGTGAATGCTGTTGTGTATTATGCTAATCCCTAGTAACACGGGAAGAGGCAAGGGAGCTTACCATGAGGTCCTAGAGCAGGATTGTTTTAATTTCATGCTAATGTGGGAAAGAGACGGAGCTATAGAGGACGTCTAGCGCCATCTCTTTCTCACTATGGAATAAGATTAAAACAATCCTGCTTTAAGAGTTCATGGTAGGCCAGGCACACCTACTGGGCGTTGGATGATTTTTCTGCACAAAACCTAGCTGCACTGGGCCTACATGGTGGATTACAGCCCATTAACTCTCATACGAAGGAGGCCTTTGTTTCAGTAGTCGGAACACTATTAGTGGATTATGCTACTGGCAAAATTTTCACATAAATCATGTTGCTATCTTATTTTTCTCTTTTCTTTTAGCTGAATTCTTATTATCTCATCAGACTACAACATGTTTTTATGTGACAATGTTTCACCAGTGCTAACACACAGTTAAACTAACCAATCCAGGTACTCTCCGCAAGATCGTCGGTAACATAATGGCAATGCTGGCCTTACTTGACGAGCTGGCGTGGATCAGACCAGTTTTCTTTCAAGGGGTTAGGCAGAGGTGACATGTAAGGGTTTAAGCAAGCTACACAAAACCAGTTTATGCGGATCTCATTGTACGGGAAATCTATACAAAGCAAGGCCGTGTTATACTGGAGTTGTATCGCTTAATGTGCCGCTGTGTACAACCACATTCACCAGTTATTTTATAAGTCCTACATGATAGGCTAAAACTACTATCATTTAGATTGTGACATGCTGTATAATGCTTTCTTTATTATTTTGCATTGCTAATTTTAGTTACATAAATAGGGTAATAAATTATACTTTTTTGTTTTGAATTTTTTTTAATTTAATTACTGATGTGCATGTTTAATATCATTATTTTTATTTTTTATCTGATCTGTGTAATTATATATTATATCCATGCATACTTACATTAACACACATATTTTTTCCATGGGGATAGGCAGAAATATAGTAGTAGCAGTAATTATACCTGTTATAATTTTTTTTTTTTTTTGGTGTAATTATATCTTTTATTCCAATTCTTGACGGATTGGTTGGAAAGGGGAAATTGTAAACAGGATTGGGAAGCCATGGGCCTTTGCCCAGCAGTGGGACGGAATAGGCTAAAAATTATATCCTTACAATAAATAGGACTAAGCTTGGATTTTATAATAATTATTTTTATTTTACTTTAAACATAGGTAACTAACATTCCACATTTAAATTATAAGTACGTAATTAAAGCCAGTACTTACCTTGTTTTATAACTACCTACTCATTGCATATTTGAGGTCATACATGTGTTAGTTATTTTAGTTATGGTGACCTCATGGCAGTTAGCACATCACATACTGAAATCACTAAATGTGTCACTGTCAAATATAGTTGAAGAGTTAGGGAAATAATGTTTTAGGTTTACCCATGATTTTATAATTGTTAGATTTATAATTATTATTATTAATTTATTTTACTGACTGATCAATGTTTATAACTGACTACTTATTATGTATTTTGATTTTATTAATTTGGTTTTTATTTTGTAATTTATTTTATTTTATAAATTTGTACGCCTTACTGGTGAAATTCGCACGGGACCGGTCAATGTGGCGACACTTGGGGGAGGCCTATGTCCAGCAGTGGACGTCTTTCGGCTGAAATGATGATGATGATGATTACTGGTGAAACATGTACGTCCAAAATATTAATATTGTGTCATCCTGCGTGCTTAAGTTGCATGTATACACATGTTTTAACAAATAAAATTGTCTTTATCTTTATTACCCTATATGTTCTCACTACTAGGACACAAGAGAGATGGAGTGCGTAATCCACCATTTTTTTAATACTAAGTAGGATTGCGTTTGGCCGTAACTCAACTGATATGAAGCGATGTTTTGGCCTAGGGTGGGGCATACTTGCATTCACTCGAACTTTGAATAGATCCAGATTATAATGATCGGGGACCAGAGAAGCCGGTAAGCAACCATACGGGCGTAGTGCGGTTTG
The DNA here is from genome assembly GCA_963853795.1 of Xestia rhomboidea. Lineage (NCBI taxonomy): Eukaryota > Metazoa > Arthropoda > Insecta > Lepidoptera > Noctuidae > Xestia > Xestia rhomboidea. Next base: position 4,363,073 of record OY970783.1, read on the forward strand.
GTGGATGTCACATTTAGATTAGGGGTTTACAGCGGGATCTCACAGAGTGGAGGCCTATGTCCCAGCACTGGGAACATTGATGACAAAGATAGTTTTATAGCTTGAATAAAACAGATTTCCTTTGATGTTTTTATTACTTAGTACTCTCAAAGTTATTGCCTGAATGATTTACGACTGCATTAATATGCATTCCCTTTTTGTCGTAAATACAATTAAGGGTCAGCTGAATTTGAAGAGGTTATTCGAGTTTATGCCGTATTTTAAGCTCCTAAAGTTGATTTTGCAATTGTCGATGCAATCGTTTCGCCGTCACTTTGATGGCATTGAACCTAAGATATCATGTTGCTATCTTCGATCCGCCCACTGACCGTGGCTAGGGTTTTTATCTCCCCATGAAAAATCATTTTTGCAGCCCTCACGACCTACCTAGAGGATAATAGGCGAGACGACAAAAACAATCTAATTAGTCCGTCACTTAGATTATCAAAAAATATTTGAACCGTCTTTTTTCTTTTGTTACGTAAACCAAAATTGACGAAGATACGACGCTTTTAAAATTCTCAATACGTCACGCCATGGTATAATTTTTAGCTAGTTCTGATGTCACGAGCCGACTCCCGAGTTTTGATGCGTTTTATCTTTGTCAATATTCATTGATTTACAAAAACAAAAAACTGACGGACTAAATAGATTTGTAATTTTTTGATACTGTCGTCACGCCTATTATGCGGCAATGGACGAAGAGTCATACTCGAAAATGGTGGATCATTCCCAATAGTTCTACTACACAGTTCTACGGTACAACTAATGGGATTTTTTTTCCACTAGGCCTACTATTAAAGGTGGTACAAAATCATAGAACTAGTGAGAACAACAAAAAATCACAATACTTCTACTGTTGTATTACACAAAACTAGGCAACACATCATGGTATGTCTGGGATTGCAAATATCCATAGGTGACGGTGGGCACTGTATCTACCAAAGCGGCCTGCTTGTTTGTCTCTCAATGGCATAGGGCGGTGGTATCTGCTAACGAGAGGTTTTCTCCATGTAACTCCTCTTTGATGAGTGAATATAAATGTGCAAAAAAATATATGTTGCTTATTACACTCTAATCTTTAATTGGTACAATTGAAATAATTCTAACTTTATTAATAGGTAATAAATAAAAAAATATTCAATGTGAAGCATTTTTTCTTTGAAATTTCGTAACTACTCCTAAACGGCATTAAGTTTTAGTACTTTTTTTTCACACAAATATTTGTCACTTTTTTCTTCACAAAGTGTACAATTGGCATTTTGATCTAACGATGTATTAAGCTACAATTAAATAAATAAAAACCACTCATTTCGCACGTTTCGGCCCGCAGTGACTGACGTAACAACCACTTAGTGCAAGCTGATTAGAACCTTATTCTAATAGTATTTCATACGAAGTTAGAACCACCACCAATAGAGTGGCTAATTTAGCAGATACCCCAGCCTTAAAAAGTCGTGTTTCTGGAAGAATAAGGAAACTTCATCCTTGAACAAAGTTATCGGTTTTTTGAATGCCGATTTACTATAAAATCTCGTGTCAGAATATATTATAGATGCGTCATTAAATTTGACCCCAGATTTACTGTTAATTCATCGAAGTTTTAAATGCAATTCATACGGTACTGCAAAACCCGTTTGTATTTCATACCTAAGTATAGGAAAATTTACAAAAATACAACTTCATCCTTAAAAGTTGTACCTATTTAAGCTTGAACTGCCAATTCACCGAGAAATTTCCTCAAATTGTCTCATCGGATTACGGTAAGCGGAGATATGCACTACCCCGTTTGTTCTAGTTGACTCACACATAATCTTCTTAGTCGTTCACTCTTGACAGAGTGTTCGTCGCGTCCAGGCACGTATCCAGGGGGGAGATAGTTGGGATTCCCCCCCCCGGGGGGCGTCTATAGACGGTCACCCATCCGCAGAGTAACCTCGGCGAGCGTAGTTTAGCCTTCGATCGTTCCTTTTGGCTGTTTTTGTTGAGCCAGGAGTGGCAAGCTCCACAATATATATTCCATGACTAAATCGAAAGATTTGACTGTGAAAGATCTTAAGATTTAGTACCTATGCATCTGTACTTCGCACTAATATACCTATCTGCTGTAAAATATTAGTCATCTTTGCCACAGCAAAAACAAATAGCATTTTATGATGTCAACTTTTGGTTCAGAGATATCATCATCTGCCTAGCCTGTTCCCAACTATGTTGGGGTCGGCTTCAGTCTAACCGGATGCAGCTGATTACCAGTATTTTACATGGAGCGACTGCCTATCTGACCTCCACAACCCAGTTAGTACTGGGTAATACGATACCCTTTGGTAAGACTAGCTATCAGAATTTTTGGGCCACTGACTACATGTAACGACGGTCAAAGATCTACAAATGACAGCCGGGACCAACAGCTTAATGTGCTTTCCGAGGCACGGAGGAAACTCAGTATTTAAGGGTGGTCACCCATCCACAGACCAACCTGGGTAAGCACGGCTTAACCTAAAGATCGATATAAATAAAAAAATAATAACAATCGTTACTAAAGTGAAGTGAATGAAGAAAACATTTTTTTTTTATGCCAAAGTCACTCAAATATGTTTGATATGAATATTTGTAGAGGACTGTCATTATTGTTTCTTCCAATTCCACGAACGTCCAAAGATAATCTGTATTAGCGTAATGTCGAAAAAATACCCAAAGCACCTATAATCCTATAATGACTACGCAAGGTCGGGTTGATGACCTTACAATGGTTACTTGGTATTGGTACGCTCAACTCAACCCATCATCCGGCCACTATGACGTGAATTGACAAAATTATGGGGCTCCGACGACGATAGCTCTTTGTAGCGATACGAAAATTGACTGAATTCTTTGAAGCAACTTAATTTTTTGGTGTTTTGCGTCTTTGTCACTTTGAAGGGTTTGGTAGCGAAAGAGGATAAGCACCGTTTTTTTCTCTATCGTCTGATGATAAGAGATAACGTTAGAAAACTGCGATCACTAATCCATATCTTTAATATCCTTTGGAGAGGTGTTAAGTTAGAGGTAGAGCATTAAAAAACCGTTTACGAATGACATCACGAGCCCTAGACAGTCCCACTACCACCTGATGACCAGCTGATTAACAAATATTTTTGCCACGGCATGATCAATGGGGTAGATGACACACCAATCAATTGAGATACTTTTGAAGAGCTGTCAAAACGTGGTTCTCTCTTAGATTTTGTATGGCAATAGCAAACTGTGACGTCACTGTTTGGTCAACTCAATGACTCAACTATTTATTGATTTCAAAGCAACTAAAAATCGAATTTGGCAATTAATTGAAAATAAATCGGGTTTTTAGGTCCAAAATAAACTGAATTTTTTAAAGTTAGGTGTCTTGGAATTGTTGCTTTATGGTGTCATCTACCCTATTCTCATAAGTTCATTCGTCTCACAAATACACATCAAAATTTCCACGCGAACGAAGTTACGGGCAACACCTTTTTATGGCAGAACAACGTTCGCGGGATCAGCTAGTATATACAATAATTATAACTACAAGGATAACAAAATAGAAAAAGATTGTTACGCTCAAAGTCCGTCTAGAAACATTTATTTCCACAACTGACTCATACCAAAGTGTACCTGGTACGGTAAACAGCTGATGCCATTTTTCCACTTGTAAACATAGCTGTAATTGTTAGTGTCATGTTTTTAATTCTCAACGTTTAATCATGCGTTAGGCTCAGGCCAAACGAGCTTATATTCTTTTGAGCTGTGAGTTACGTAAAATGAGTCGCGGAATTTACGCTGCATTCGGTTTCATATTAAAGTCCTGTTTGTGCCAACTTCCACACGGTGACGCAAAATGCGTAGCCAGTTATTGAACTCTAGTAATTTGACAAGGCATATCCATTGATACGAATGAAGAGGTTCCACAATTGGCCACCTATTGTACCTAAGTAATTCCATTCTTCCTTACGTTCTGAGATTCGGATTAAACATTTATTATTATTATTATTTTATTGAAACGAAAGAAGCTTTGGTTACTTTTCTTGCGCCTGCGTGTCGGATCTGGATGTCGGTTCGAACGACCCTCTCACTGAGAGGGAGAAAGCCATAACCCACTACGCGGAGTCAGTGTGGGCTCGGTGCAGCAGGGTACGTCATTTAGCTGATATGATAAAGAATTGAGAATTGCAATAAAACTCTTATTCACTCGTTAAATGGCGACTATTCTAGAATTAAGGAAGAAGAAAACATGCTACGCCGAATCCAAATAAATTGGGATAAAGCATGATCTGTCGAATGACCAATTTGGTCGAGACGCCATTGTTTAACTACTGTGTCTACTTCGTGGACAGATCATCAGATAAGGGCAAGAAAATAAAACACTCGTCGGACGCTTCCAAACAAGAAGAATATTTGCAAAAATATCTAGATTAATGATCAAGCATCAAATAACGAAATAAACAACGTAATCGTGTAATCTTAATTACGTGCGATCCTAACAACCATAATTAATGACGTCATTAGTTGTTTCCTTAATGAATGATACGGCAGTTTCATCTGATATATTAATGAGTTAGTACATAATGCCTGTCGAGTGACGATATTGATGTTATATTAGCATTTGTAGGGGTTGAGTAACGCTAGTAATACTAATCTGTAGCTGGTTCATTTTGTTAGGATTATTGATTATGGAAGTCTTGCCCTGTTGTGGGGGTCGGCACAGAAAGAAAAAATATTTATTCGTCGCAAGGACATGACGTGCATACAATGTTAGGAAAAGCAAACAATAGACAACAACGCATTTCAAGCACATCTTTTTCTTCCATGTATATATTATCATCATTCGTACTGCCGCGCGCGTGCTGTTTGTGGACTGTCTCGATGGTCTAATCGTCTCATTCGCGACTGTTGAAAATGAGGTCCTAGGTTAAATTCCCGGGTCGGGCAAATTGTTATTGGGTTTTTCTCAGTAGCAGCCACTGAGTCTGGATTTGTGCCAGTTTGATGGCATGAGGCTCGCCCCTTATTGCACGGGACTTAATATAATTGGCGAAATGTGGGTGTACTATTAGGTATACCTCTGGCGAACCCTTCGGGGTTTACAGGCGTGGTGTTTTTATCATTATTCGTCATCTCGGTAGTCACTCTCGTTCCAGCATTACAATATTTCACACAAGCCAAACATCGTTTCATCGGGCTTCCTCTACCTCATCTCAAGATCACTCGAAGGTATTATCAATATCTTTGTAATAGCTTCCATTTAGGATCACTTAGCATGCAATTTAGACCGTCAGATTTTTCCCAGCAATCTTACGATGAAGTCTACTTTAAACTGACAGAATCATGGATTTTACCAATTGATACGTCCATTCGATCGATAACTGTTGGCTCTTGCATACTCATCATTTGCTTTCCACGGATTGAGATGATGATGATGAATTGCGTGTATTTTAGTGATTAGTGATTTAAATTACCTTTTTTGTTTTGTTAGATTTCTGTTTGGTTTCGTCCGCGAAACACATAAAAAGGTTACAGACAGAGTTACTTTTGCATTACGAAGCTTAGGTTGCATACAAAACGCGTATATCTACCGCCTATCGCAGACGGGTAACCGTTATTTTTTATACTAGGTACATATCACTCGTCTCGAATCGACTATCTCTCGGTGAACATTTTTTATTTAGACCACTAGGGTGCCACCTAGAATTGAGTACGTACTTACGTAGTAACTGGAGTATCTACTTCCTCGAACTAAATTGGTTTAGAGTCGTACTATCTAGGTAATGTTATATACCTGATCTTTTAGTTCAATAGGTTTTGACTATGTTCCCCTGGATGGCATAAATTTGAGAACTTTGTAGGTACTGGATAGATAGTTTGTTTGATTGGTATTGCTTGCTGTAGTAATTCACTTGTACAGACACAAGCGTCTTTTTTTTAGGACGATCCGAATGGCGCAGCGGTAGTGAGGCTGCTTTACGTTCTTAGGAGCAAATGTTTGTGTGAAGAGCATGGACATTTTGTTTCAGAGTCATGGACATTTGTTTCCGAGTCATGGATGTTTATCATGTAAGAAAATGTATTTTACAAACAAAAAGTATCTGTAGTATATCAACTATCTGGTGTCCACGACACAAGCTTCGTTGCTTAGTGTGGCACTAGATGGCGCTGTGTGTAATGTCCAGCGATATTTATTTAATTATCTGGAGAACCCTAGCCTGTGGTGGGTTTGGTTTGGCCCCCATATCTGTACAATCTCAGTCTCATTCGCTATTACAAGGGGAAGTCTGGTTTAGCTCTATATCCGTGGAATGCTTGAGGAATTCGAATTAGTCGGGAATAAAACATATACTGATTTTATTTTCGCATTTTGGAAAATCCGGCTAAATAAAAAATGAAAAAATGAATCTCAGGAATCAACGGCAATGTTCTGCAACAAACTGTTCTCCATTAATATAATTATCGTTGTAAAATAAATAAAAAAAGTTGAAAATTTTGGTACAAGTTTTCGCGAAAATCTAAATTTGCCCATATCTTTTTATCGTGTTGACTCAGGGCCTTGATTTAGTATCTGGTATAAATTTCAACTTGCTAGGTCCACCCGTTCCTGAGAAAATCGATGGATCTTCTAAGGGTTCCTTTTTTACCTTTTGAGGTACGGAACTCTAAAAACACAAATTATACTGCACATACAGGGCTAAGAAAAGTCCATGTTTTGCTTCAAATGTCCGGAATTTTCCCCGGAAAACTTACTTATGGATATATGATAATTGAGCATAACTAGCGTAATGTGGGTTTACTATAGGTTCACTTCTGCCGGACTCTTCAGGGATTACAGGCGTGCCGATAGCCGATATTACGTTTAATCTCGGAACACCTATGATTCTTTATGAAATTGTATTTAAACTGCACCTCTTATTTTTAAATAAATGAACTCTTTTGAAACGTGTTATTATTTTGTTTGAAGCATCCTACAAAATTACTATTTACATAATATAAAAAGGGTAGGTGCTCATAAAAATGAGTTCAACATTCTCCGCTGACATTCAATTAATAAATCATTTACCAGCTAGCGAGTACCGAAGACCGGTAAGCAGCTTTTAAAATATTTTCGGTGTTAAAATTAAGCTGGGTTCTGACTACTTACTATGTCGTACCAATTATAATATTATCGTCATCCACAGCTCGACTTCACCCACTGCTGGGTATAGGATAGGCCTCTCTTTCCTTATGCCAGCCTCAGACCAAAATGAAAAAGTAAAGACGGAACTCTACGAACAGCAAAGTGAGGCCCGTCAAATTACGACCCTCCCCCTCCCTTCCCTCATCTAGGATATTCCCGCGAATTTATTGCATATAAATATCGCTATTTTATAGTGTCCCCAAGTCGCACGTGAATTCAGGGTTTTAGTGTTTCTGGCTGATCTTGCAGCTTCGTCAAATACGCCATCCTTTGAAGACAGGTTAGATAGAAAGATCAGCAGGGCTATTACGTATTTTTCTGATATCCACTGACTATCAAGCTTCGGTTGTGCACCGAACTTTGATGACAACCGTAAAGTCATAATATTGGTATTACGTATCACACTGAGTGGATATCACTTTACGGTGACTAACAGGGTCATACATAATACGAAACTAACCTTTTGACAGTTAATTGATGGACACTGAGTCCAGTTACTATCATTTCGAGGTCTACAATTCTACTTTTAGAATATACAGTAGCGTTTTTTATCTCTTTAAAAAATGATAAGCAGCTACATACTAACATATACTTATGTGACGTTAATTCTTAAACAAGTAAACATAGAAAAGAAACTTGCAACTTGGAATTGAATTCAACCCAAATACACACATAAAGTTCGCCTTAGTTCTTGGCGTCGATTTGGCACTAAACATTTTAGAAATATACTAAACGTATCTATGTCACAGAGTATATTACTCAGCAATGTCTATGTCATCTCATCTTTTGAAAATTCTGAATTATGTTCACTGCCTTGTATACCGTACCGTTACTTTTTATTATGTAATGGCTGTCTACAAACCAACCCCCTTTTTTTCAAATAAAATAAAAATACACCCTCATTCTGCGTACTCCTTCGGGAAATACAGGCGTGATGTTATGTTTATCTAAACCAAATGTCTGCAGTTCTGCAGTTTGGGCCATAAGCTCGCCCTATTCACCCCGCGCGATTTCTCTGCGCGCGTTGACTTAGGGAGCGAAGAGCGAATAGACTTCTTGAAGCGGAATTGAATTGGCTTTAACCGGTCTAAAAAAGCTTTTAATTCATGTAATAAAATTGAACAGTTACACGCTGACACGACACCTTCTGGCCGGCTCAAGCCGATTCTACGTCCATAAGTGTGGACTCTCCTTTACAGAGTAAGGAATAAGAGAAGTACTACCGAGGTTCCCTGAAGGTTTACCACTTTTCAACCGTATCATTAAGTGCATAAGGGTGAAAGTGGCAGTTTAACCCTTCAGGGAGATTTAACGAAACAATAGTAGCACATATAACACTTTGTTAATGGTCGATGAAGGGACAATGTTGAACTTTGCAAATGTCTGCTATTTGACATGGGTTTGGGCTGTTGGTTATGGGAATGGAAGGATATAGGTGTATGGTGAGCAAGAAGACAATGGGTGTTTATCCGAAATAGTTGATCTAAGTTGTACTCGAACAGAGTAGCTTACGGCTTGTACACATAAACACGATACGGCGTCGCATCGTGCTACGAGGCGGTATCGTTTCACGATGCGACGTCGTATCGTGGGAATCTATATCAAAACAAGTAGCAATAGTCGTATTTCCGTGTTCTAAAGCACAGTAAAAAGATGTCAGTTGATTGACTTCAAACGTATATTCCCACGATACGACGTGGCATCGTGTTTATGTGTACGAATCGTTACTTAGATCATCTTCTTCGTGGTGTCTATGTTTCTCATATTCTGGTTAAATGAGCTCTGCCATCTCAACACCGTTAGCAGTGACTTCGGACAGATGACCCTTAAATTGTTCACTATTGAACAGCTTAAAAATAACAATGTTTATAATTACAGTGTCTTCTTTAATGAATCAGCAAGATATTTAGAACTAAACCTATCAATCTAAACAAGTGTAAATATTATCCACTCATCGTTCTCTTGCCCCTATCCCAATTCATTTAGGGTCGGCGCAACAAGTCTTCTTCTGCTCATACTTCTCTACCACTAACTTCTAAAACTAGGTTGCGCGAACCCAAGGGATTGATTTATTGAGAAAACCGCTATTTTTGCTCCCGATCAGACGGACAAAGCCGATTTTTGCAACGTTGTCTTTCTTTATTGCGTATACCGTTTCAATAGATTAACTTACCGTTTCCATTATAACTGCTTATAAATAAGCTTCCTGTATACGTCTGGTACAGCGAACAATTCTGAGAGGATTCCGCTATAATCTTGATGGATATCGCCTCGGTGCTGGCGGGTGGATTGATGGACACAGTAATGTATATTAGTATGGAGGTTGATATTGATGATGATGGCCGTCTTTCCTGTTACAAGTAAGCTTCGAAAGAAATTTTGACTGACTCCGATTAATCCAAGGTCTATTAATTTGAAGTAGTTCTAGCGAATAGTACTTTGTTATGTTTTTAACATATAATATCTTAGTTGCATTATTACATACTGGCGACCCGACCCGGCTTCGCACGGGTACAATGTAGCATATACATACATATAAACCTTCCTCTTGAATCACTCTTATCTATTGCTGAAAACTGCTTTCAAATCCGTTGCGTAGTTTAAAAGATCTAAGCGTACAAACAACGGGAGCGACTTTGTTTAAATACTATGTAAAGATTACGCTCGAAACACTCCTGCCTTTATCCCATTTGAATAGGTAACAACTACAGAACGCCACCTACTGCGATATATATACATACTCTTTTTGGTTCCTCAACGTTCATACATTTTTTCATGACACGTACGACTTCTACAAACCTGTAGGCTTAGCCAAGTTGACAATCTACAATCGCTAACGCTAATAGAAAACTAACCAAATGTATGGGAATGAGATCATTACAACGTTAAGCTTAAGTCACGTGGTCGAAACAAACGAATAGAAACTTTTAAGTTCAGTCAAAACTGTAAGTTGGCTACGATTTATATGGGACTAGCTGTTGCCCGCGGCTTCGCCCGCGTGGAGTTGGATAATTGGATGAAAAGTATTCTACTCGTATGTGTTAATCGAAGTTATATAATAACTGTGTCCAAAAATTAAATTTACCCTCTTAGGGGTTGAATTTTGGTAAACACTGAAATACGTAGCTCATTATTTTGCCGTACTCAATTCATACGAAATTTCATGCAAAAGTTTGTATGAAACTTTTTATTCCTTGGACATATCCAAGGAATAAAAAGTTTCATACAAACTTTTGTGTCCTTGGGGGTTGAATTTCGAAAAATCCTTCCTTAGTGAATGCCTACGTCATAAGAGGAATACGTGTGCGAAGTTTTAAGATTCTAGCCCTAAGGGTTTGGCCTGTGCGTTGATACATCAGTCAATCACTTTTGCCTTTTATATACACTCGAGAGCAATGAATCCGGGTCACTTAAAGAATGTTAAAAATCTCGGAAACTAAAAATGATAGGTTAATGCAATAAATTGTATTTAATAGACAATGTAATACTCCTTAAATGAAAGTAAAAAAAATATGAGTCACCATACATTTTATTAACACAAAATTACATAAAGAAAAAAACTGCTGATCTCTCCTTAAAACAAAAATAGGAAACATGAAATTTTTGAACTTTATTACGATTTTCTTGAATTTTAATACTTCGTATTGCCTCCTCGTGTTTCCATTACTGCGTTTACGCGGTTTGGCATGCTGTACACCAAGTTCCTTATACGATTTTGGGGAATATTCTCCCATTCCTCTGTGATAGCAATTTTGAGCTCACGAAGCGTGATTGGGGGAGGGTTTCGTTGTTTCACGCATCTGCCTACCTCGTCCCAAGCATGCTCGATCGGGTTGATATCCGGGCTGCGCGCTGGCCACTCCATACGAGTAATGTTCATCTCTTGAAGGTAGTCATTCACAATCCTACCTGTATGAGGTCGGGCATTGTCATGCATAAATATAGCATCCTCACCTAAATTGACCATAAATGGACCAACGTGATCATTAAGGATTTCTTCCACATATCTTACGCTAGTTAAAGAGCCGTTTTCTATGATCACCAGCTCTGTGCGACTTTCAGAAGAAATTCCGGCCCACACAAGTACAGACCCACCACCGTAGGCTACTTTTTCTTCGATGCATGCTTGCTTGAATCTTTCCCCTGGTCTTCGATACACTCTGTGTCTTCCATCGTGCTTGTAGAGCATAAATTTTGATTCGTCGGAGAACATAACTTTTGACCAATCTTCAATACTCCAATTTACGTGGCTCTGGGCATATCTTAGTCTTGAAATACGATGCCCACGCTCCAGTTTAGGGCCGTTTGCAGGTCTAAGAGGTTTTAAGTTAGATTCAGCAAGCCGACGTCTTACTGTCCATGCACTTGGGTTACTTCCTCCGAGGCGTCGAAACTGATTTGTGAGTTCAGTTCCTGTGAGAAAGCGATTTCGAAGCATGGTGTTCACCAAGTATCGGTCTTCTCGTGCTGTGGTACACCTGGTTCTGTCCGTTCCTGGTCTGCGTAGGTTAGAACCAGTTTCTTCGTAACGTCGGAGAACTCTTTGTACTGTTGACAGCGACACACCGACAGTCCTGGCTGTATCGCGCTGACTCCGGCCGGTTTCCAGCATTGTAAGTATTCTGGTGCATTCTTCAGGCGTAAGCGACATAATTTCAGCTTGAATAATGAATATAGAGCACTATCAACATGGTTTATGTACCCACATAAATGACAGATTACAAACAAAAGCAAAACCAAATGCTGTAATTTCGTAGTTCCATCTTCGAAAGTGGCCCTTTTTCAAATTTGATTTTTTTATGATATAACTATACAATAACTAAGAAGTTTTAATACCTTCATTTAAGGAGTATTACATTGTCTATTAAATATAATTTATTGCATTAACCTAGCATTTTTAGTTTCCGAGATTTTTAGGATTCTTTAAGTGACCCGGATTCATTGCTCTCGAGTGTATATAGATGTAGCGATCACGATTGTATAAACGATTTTCTATCATCTTGATCGATGTAAACTTGTATACGAAGTTTCTATTCGTTTGTTTTGACCACGTGACTTAACGTTTACGATTGTAGAAAGAGAATCGATACGAATCGTTTATAACTTGGCTAGGCCTGCTGAACTTTCTGATGATCATCACCAATGAGGTCAGTGTACAACGTTTTAGACATCCAGACGTATTGATAATATAAAATAGTCCAATAAGAACCATGCCACGTGCCACCATTAGCGTACTTCCAATTCTTCCATTTCTTCGCAACGAATAAGTTGACAGCCCTTAGAAGTATGATTTACGATATATTGGTTTCCATAGAGCCCTTGTTACCGCTGTAAAAGGTTTTCTTACTTTGCGGAACATCCCTTTATGTGGCATTATGTATTTGAATGTAGGGCAACGATTGTATGAATGTGAGCTTACAAGAACCACTGAAGAAAAGGTTTTTGTGCTTATTTTCTTTTATTTTTAACCCCCGACTCAAAAAGAGGAGTGTTTTATTGATAAACGTGTCTGATATATTTAAAGTAAATGAAAAAGTACTTCATATATCGGATGTAACAGAGAGTGTATTATAGCCTGACGGTTGGCAGGTAACTGTAGAAGAAAAGATTTTGCATTGACCCGGGTAACATAGGACTAGGGAAGCAAAATAGGCGTTTTATCTTTTGTCAATATTCATTGATTTACAAAAACAAAAAATACGTGTCCATTAATTTGCAATACTCTAACTGACGGACTAAATAGATTTGCAATTTTTTGAAACTGTCGTCATGCCTATTATGATATCTAAATGTTGAGTAGATAGGCAGTGATCGTTCCATGTACAATACAGATCTTCAGCTGTATCTACCTACATTCAGTTGATAAGAAGTCAACCACAACAAACTCCAGTTTTAAAATATTAATTTTTTGTAAGGTAAACCACCATTTTAAACGAAAAACAAAGTGAAATGAAATCTTCATTGTTCTTATGGGATATTTTTGGTTGTCTCGAAAAGTTCCAATTCCAGCTCAAATAACGGTAACCCAAATCACTTTATCTCTAACTCCATTAAAGTGTCCGCATTCATACTTTTAACATTCCTCATGACATATATTCGTCCTTTCCCACATTTGATCTAGTAAGGCTAAGTAGCTTAAAACATTTTAGATACTTCATTCTTATTTAAGGGTTCTTACAGCCGCCGACACTAACTGCAAGCGTCGACGGCAGCCGTCGACAGGTGGCGACGGCTGCCGTTTATCTACAGTTGGCAACGTGCCGCTCGTCTGTAAGAACCCTAAGTAAGAATCGATCGTGTCCAACAAAAGATGTCCCTCACCCACCGTTTTAAAAGGAATTTTCTATTGGTTCCTGAGAGGTGCGTTGGTGCCCTGGGACTTTCCCTCGTAACGTAAAACGTGACGCGATGTATTGATTTTAGGGACCGTTTTAAATCATTCTTGAGTTCTTTAGGTGCTTTTCCATCACTTCTTTTTCTTAGAAGCTTGAAAGCTTTATGCATGGCTTCAGTAGACGGTGCTAATGAATTTTCAACATAACGGAACGGTATCGTCTGCCTCACTGTCTCAATGGCGAAGCGGTCTGAGACAATATTATGTGAAACGGTCATAAGTAAGTATAGCCCGATAGTCATCAACAATCTTGGTCATCTTCATCATCATTTCAGCCGAAAGACGTCCACTGCTGGACATAGGCCTCCTCCAAGTGTCGCCACATTGACCGGTCCTGTGCGACTCGCATCCAGCGGATACTCAACCTTCACCAGGTCATCCCACCTAATGGGAGGCCTTCCAAAGCAACGCAACAATCTTGGTATCCCTTGATCTGTCCACGAAGTAGACACAATAGTTACACAATGGTGTTTCAAACAAATTGGTCCTTTGACAGATCATGATTTAACTTAAAAACTGTTTAAAATGTATGATTGCTACAGATGGTTCTAACTTTACTTCTTCTAACAAGAAAGCAAAGAACTTACTTTATAAAAATGCTAATTTGATTGCGGGACGATAAAAAAATATAAGTTTTTTTTTAAAAGCTTTCAAACATTTTATGAAAACCTTGTAGTGCCTTCAGCCTTCAATGGTTAATTAAATACTGACATTGCGGTTAACCTTAGGGAAAAACTTAGTTATACATTTTCAGGAAAACCTATTTTTAGATCTGATTTTTGAACATAATAAATATCATCTCATTAACGCTTCGTTCGTTTGAGTAATACCTAATTGAAAAATTCGGACCGTATCTAAAAATATTTTTCGAACGAGAAAAACACTTTATCGGCCTCTTAGCAAGCTCGGGGTTTCTTTAGTACCTAATTAATATATCCAGGGGTAAGCAAATATTTTGCAATATTACCTTGCTAAAAGAATTCTGATGGAGTCAGACCCTCTCAAATTACGAAGATTCGCCCCTAATCCTTGTCAGACGTTGATTACATTGTAAGACAGAATTAATAACCTACGGTGTGGGTGGGTACGGTTGCCCTTCCTGCTAACATGGGTCCCATAATCTCTTTCTTGACACCCATGGGAGCGGATCCCGTGTCCGGTAATTGTAATTGTAATTGTAAGGGTCGAATCTGTTTATTCATTAAGCCATCATGCAGGTTGCGTATGCAGAAACTTTGAATGTAGTGGTTGTTTCTAAATTGTGCCTCTCCAGATTTCATAGTTATCATAGTATTCTGAATGTCCAGAATGAGTAGATTTCTGTTTAAATCTTTACACAGTGGCAGTAGCGAAAGGTGATTTTTTGTAAGAGGTAAACCGGAGTACATTACTTATATTGTCTATTATTATAGTTTATATTTGTGATGTGGTCATTATATGCTGAAAATATGCTGTTCCATACATTTTCATCGTGTAGGTATTACAGTTTTGTAGGAAACGTCGGTGATGTACTATGACAACGAACGAAATCTGCTCATGTTTAAAATAAAATCCCGTGCACACGATGTCCACATCTGTTTACCACCCTTAACGAATCATCGACACGAAGAAGAAGAAGGACTTCTATTGGTCCGCACAAAGAGTGTGCGGACCAATAGTAGTAAAACGCCGAAAAATATGCGACAACTTTTACGTTATCCTTTGTTTTACAAAAATTCTATTCTATTGTTTGGTCACCTTTTTTTGACTAATAGGAATAAAAATAAAAAAAGGACAAGGAAGAGAAAGTTTAGCGCTTCGATAGCGGCCGGATGCTGCAAACAAAAAGAGCCGTATTGGTGGTAAGATTTTGTTCGTTGAGATAGTACACCCTGTTTTTAGGTTAAAATATTAATAATTATACAACATTAAAGCCTTTCGAAATAATCCTAAACATTATGTTGAAAACCTGAAACCCATCTCAACCACTGCAGTGGCGAAGATTCCATACAAAAAATGGTACAGTCAGTCATCATCTGCCCAGCCTTTTCCCAACTATGTTGGGATCGGTTTCCAGTCTAACCGGATGCAGTAGAATACATGGAGCGACAGCCTATCTGACCTCCACAACCCAGTTAGTACTGGGTAATACGATACCCCTTGATAAGACTGGTTGTCAGATTTTTTGGGCCACTGACTACCTGTAACGACTGACAAAGATCTACAAATGACAGCCGGGACCAACTGCTTAACGTGCTTTTCGAGGCACGGAGGAAACTCGGTATGTTATGCCCAAATAAGATTATGTTAATATAATCGGTCAATAAAAGCTTATCAGACTAGGATGATTCAGTAATACCCTATCATGACTGCGTATAATATAGTAAGTGACTAAGCATTTAAAGTAGGTAGTATAATAAACACGTGTCATGCCTAGATAAGCAGTTTGTAGGAAGTCACTATGGAAATATTTTTATGTGTTATTGTTCCGACATTGTCTTACTTAGGACTTCATTGTTTGGTGATTTCATGCAAAAATGTTTCTAAAGGGCCTAATAGTACACCCATATTTCCCCAGTTATGTTTAATTCCCGTGTTATAGGGGGGGTCTATTGCCATCAACCGGGCACAAATCCAAGTTCCGTCGTTGCTACATAAGCAAGGTGTATCCCGGAGTATCACCACATACGGAGAATATCAATTCAATCCAAAATTCTGATTAACAATACTGCTGGCAAATCTTAAGTTGGTTCATGAAATTACATAAATGTATAATTGTATACAAGGTAGAAACTAAAGAACGCCACTTCGTCCACCTTCATACATAGTTGATGAAATTGTTTACCTAACTATTAAATACTCGTCAATTAAGTTAACATTGAACATACTAGGGCCCGAGGCGTATATATCCCGAAAACAAATAAACCTGAATCAAAACTAGGTGGTCTAGTTCCCATAAGTCTATATTCAGAACGGCTAATTCAATATTGAGTACTAAATGAGTACAACACTTTGACGTCATCAAATGACGTAGGGCCTCGCAAAGAAAATAGTCTGTGATTAGATAGTAGTAGTCTCTTTTAAAGGTAAATAGGCATGACGACAGTATCAAAAAATTGCAAATATATTTAGTCCGTCAGTTAGAGTATTGGAAATTAATGGACACGTATTTTATGTTTTTGTAAATCAATGAATATTGACAAAAGATAAAACGTATTAAAACTCGGGAGTGGGGGCTCGTGACATCAAAACTAGCTAAAAATTATACCTAGGCGTGACGTATTGAGAATTTTAAAAGCGTCATATCTTCGTCAATTTTGGTTTACGTAACAAAAGAAAAAACACGGGTCAAATATTTTTTGATAATCTAACTGACGGACTAATTCGATTTTTTTTGTCGTCTCGCCTATTCTATGGGATCTTTATTAAGGTTCTATAACGCACCTGTGCTTTGTTCTGTGTTTTGAATCTTAGGCACCTCTTTTTGTGGTGGTTCAAACTTCATTTGAAATACTGTTAGAATAAAGTTCTAATCAGCTTGCACTACAAAGTGATTGTTACGTCGGTCACTGCGGGCCGAATAGTGCGAAATGAGTGGTTTTTATTTTTTATAAAATCAAATATTCGTCTTTTAAAAAAAAAACGTTAATTATGTTCATTATTAAATTGCCTATCTATTAGTATAAGTAGCAAATCAAAATAATGGTTACTTTACGAGGAGAAGCATGTTATAAATCATTATTTCTCATTTCTGTGGTTTCATTGTGAGGGGATTTATTCAACAATAGACTACGTAAAAAAAAAAACTTCAATTTTGGAGTCAAGAACATGTAGAAATTTAATGTATTTTTTATTAGTTCGTTTTTCTTTTGGATAAAAAGGAGTAGGCTCCAAAAAACTGCTCGCTCAAGGTCATGTGCTGCTAAGCGTCTGATACTAGGCATAATTGAATAGCAATGTAGAAGTTTTTGCTCTCTACTTATATCAACCATGTCTATATTAGTGCTATTGTGAGGCAAACAATCTGTGAGCTCTGAACTTGGTAACAGTGATACGTATTTTGATATAAACGTCTCGAGTTCAAGTATCTCTGAGGTCTAATATTCGTCGACAGATTTCATGGATCCCTAACGCCCCAATTTTCTTCACAACGACACCATTCTTGCGAAATTTAACGTACTCGTTTATCCCGTATTAAATAGTACAGTATTTTAATTAAATCATTAAAACCGAAATTGGGAAAAAAGTTTGTGAGCACATTTTTACGTTTCCACATCATGTTATTTGTTTTTTAGCTCCTTATCTTATCGTTTAATTGTATAATACGACCTAATTTTGTGTGTAATGTCCTGGGCTAATGTTTGTTTTTCACTGATTTCGAAACATGTGTTGAATTGAAACGTAATTTACGGCAGATATGAATGGAAGAGCCTGGAAAGGACGCTCTAGAAGGACACACTGACCTTATTGATGATGTACTTACTTAAGAAGAGTCAGGTGGTAAATCGTACTCGAAACCGGCTTGCGTGTATGAGCAAATGTATGAACGTGTACGAAGCAAAATGAGTATGTAAGGATCATAGGTGGCGTTCTGTGGTTTCTGCCTACCCCATAGAAAAAGGCGTGAATTTATGAATGTAAGTCGATATTATGTCAGTTTGTACATCTAAGTAGACCATCAGACAAGAATTTAATCTTGGCGAAATAAAGATGGCGGATCGTATTTGAAAAGGTTCCCTTTGTTATTTAATTTGAGGATCAACAACTTTTGAGGTCAATTGTACACTTTGATTAACAAGAACCCGGGAATTGGGTGGCAATACTCCGACTTTACCACTTCTCTTAAGTCTGTATAAGATTGTAAGTAAAGATATTTGTATCTTGAATTCGACATCCGCTTTTATCTCGCCACTCCAATAGAACCGGAATCGATTTTGCTTCACGCTTTCTGTGACTCAAATGGAAGATATTTTAGAATTATGAGGAAGTTTGTTTTTAAACTTGGGTTTTTCCCTGTTCATTTTACGTTTCTACATGTTATCCTCAAGAGTAACGCTATGTGGGCTTCGTAGTTTCTTTCGAAACTCATATTTCCTTTATGATTTGAGTATGTTATAGTTTTGGTGTTACAAAATATAATTCTGGGCCAGACATTCAAATATTTACGAGCGATAGACGGGACAAGACAAAGAGAAAATCGTAATCCAAAAACTTGTTACTACTTAGTAACGAATCGTTCTGTCTAGTGTCATACGCGCGCTTGTCAGGTAACACTCGTGTGTCAAGATTGAAAATGTTCAGGATCAATTTTTTTTTTAATTTCTTTGTTCTGGACAATTTTTCTAAAGATCAGTGAAATCATTGTCGTAATTTCGACTTTTTGACATCAGTGCTCAAGACTTACTGCTTTTTCCCCTGTAACTTATTATCTATCTACCACCCTGTTAATCTTCTTCTTCTTTCGTATCGATAGTTACTCTTGTCAAATTGGCCACAGTAAGTGGGTTAGATGGCATTTTTAATTGCTAGTCCTTTAGCTGTCTCTGATGACTTCTACTATTACTAACTAGATCTGTGATTACCCTGGGTGTTGAGTCTGTTATTACAATAGTGTCACAATGATCTATCATTGATTTCATAATTATTGATCGATGACAATGGTCATTTTGCTAAAAATTCGTAATCTGCTAAATTCATAATGGTCGATCATTGTTCGGTCAATGGTATCGTAATAGAATTGTATTTTAATGACATTGTTGTATTGCCATTATAACTTTAAAACTTTAATAGAAATGATTTTCGAAAAAACTAGAATTAAGTTTGAACATCTAATCATGCCAGATTTCATTTATATATGTTTTTACATATTATTTATTAGTGTTCTATGCAATCTGAAGTAGTAAGAAGTTCATAAATAGCAAAAAACATTAAGTTATATGTAACGCGGATTAATGTGAAACTATACAATTCAATAATATTTTATCTGTTTAGCTGTCAAAGTCAAATGTGACATTACTGCTTACTTACTTGCTTACTACTTACTAATTTCTAGCGGTCGGTGTTTTGATTTATTTTCATTTAAGTATTCTAAATTATCTTTAATATAGAAGCCTATATTTACAGCAATACAAAATGGTGCTAATTGAGCAAATTTCGGCTGGAACTGTCAAAATTTAGGAGATTACCGCGTAAGTCGTATTCATTTGTCATTGTGTACGAGATTACCATTCTATGCCATTTCTTTCAATGGAGTGTCAGTGGTTGATCATTGGAAAGCCATAATGACGCCACTATAATAGAAGATTACCAAACTAGTCAAAATCAACAATTATGAGATCAATGATAGACTATTGTGACACTATTGTAATAGCAGACTCGCCCCCCAGTTCTTTCATTCTTCTTCTAGTTGAATTTAAATTCAACATACATTTGCTTTCAAACACAACTGATGCACTTAGTTCAGATGCCGTTGGGAGTTGCATTCACTGTGCAAAAGGAAAAAGCGACGGTGCTTACATCCGCGACGCTTCGTCGTCACGGTAGATGCTGTGAACATAGGCCCGGTGTATAAAATATCTAGATTTATTTTAGGTGTAGAATATTCTGCTGTTATTGTTAGCTACGTAAGATAGCAGTTAAGGGGGGTGTTGTGGAGGTCCGATAGACAGCCACTCCAATACTGATATTTCAGTAGCTTCAGGTTAGACTAGTAGCCGAGTCCAACTGTTGGCAACACCAACAGAGTTAATAACTTTTTAAACACTCGCAACATTGATGGCGGTGTGTCAAGAAAGATTGCTAAAAAGAACACGCGAGTTGTTTGTCCTGCAATATATTATTTTGACCCACCCTACCACCGAGTCCACCGACGCCAACAAAAACCAACCCTCACAACAAAATATACAATCCATTCATTAAGATCTTCAAGATTTGGTCCTTCGAGCCGGATTGAACTAGCGACCTATGGATAGTTGAAAAAGACGAAGCAGGTACTTATGTCAAAATATAGATAGACTGTGTGAGAAATGATGTAAAAGAAAAGAGAGTGAATGATAGCGTTTCACGGGGAGAGAATGAAAGAGGAAAACATGATAAATGCCGATTTCAAGTAACATGGGATAAGGACAGGAAGATTATGAATTTGTATGGTTGTGTATTACCTACTTCTCTGGCCCTTGATATAATCATATAGAAAGCATATTTAATCATTAAAATAATACATTGGCTTATAAAAATAAGACACCCTGATTTATGAAAGTGTCACAATGATTCATCGATATTTTTTGTTTCCAGCGTAATTACATTTGTTTGTTTTATGTTAGTCAAATAATAATTCAGCTACCTTACTTGAATTGATAATGGCAGGTGACACTTGAAGAAATGTCGATATTTTACGATAAATTGAGTGTACTTTGAAGGTCTCGTTGGTCGACAGGGCGTCAGGGAAGGCAGAGTTTTACTGTTTTTTTTAACAACTAGATTTGTGCCTCACGGCAATTGGCATTAGGGTGCGAGCCCGTTTGCCAATAGGGTATTTTACTCTATATGAGAAAAAAACTAAAAATATACTATTGAGATAGCTTATGCAAAAAGCAGTCGAAAAACGTTAGTTTTAGTTCATAATATAGCAAACTAGATTTTAAAATACAATTCAAAGGTTTCAGCTTTTTTAATCTGTTTCATAACACCATTACAGTAGTCGCCATATCATTACGTCAATCTGTTTTCGACCCAGCGGTGGGAAACTGACGTATCTTTTCAACGGCCTTCTATCATATTCATCAAGTACCCACTGCACTTTTATGTCGAACACCTTAATAAACTTATCAGATATTTCATAAGATAACTTTAGATTACGTTACTACACAAGACCGGTTTCATAAAGCTATAATTCGGCTCGTTAGAAAATATTTTACGACTTTCAGTGAGTAAGTAAATGTAAAATTTTATTAAAGCGTTTTTATGCTAGTAACATTAATTTTATGGCAAGCCCGACGCCAAAAGTCATTTGCGCGTATTAATTAGGAAAAAGTTCTATTACCTACCCAGAGTATAATTAAAATCTAGTGACATTGCCATTATGTACGGTTTTTCTTTTTATTGTAGTTATACATTTTTGACTTCAAGCAAAATGTAGCATTAAAATAAGGAAAGTAAAATCAAACACTTATTCATCTTGCAGAAAACAATGATTTCTCGGTATCATTGAAAAATCAAATCATTTATTCTTTGCAAACATGGGTAATAGGTACATAGATGTTCTTCACAACATAGTATAAAACAAAGTCGCTTTCTCTGTCCCTATATCCCTATGTATGCTTATATCTTTAAAACTACGCAACGGCAAACGGCGCAACGCTTGATGCGGGTTTTTTTAATAGATAGAGTGATTCAAGCGGAAGGTTTTAGTATATAATTTGCGGGCGAGCGAAGCCGCGGGCATCAGCTAGTTTATAATAAAGTTCTCCACATTTTGCCGTCACATGGGCGCCATGCATGAATTCTTTGAATATTTTGAATTTGATGTTCACTGTTAAAGCTTTTAAAATTACTAATGGCACGGAGACAAACCTAAATACAACAAATCTTTGAAGAAAGGACGAATTACGACCAATAAACTCATTTACACACCCCTAGATACACAACCACAATCATTCGCTCCATTTGCTGTGTTAAAAAAAAAAATGTTGTAAACAAACAGAAAGTCACGGTTGTATATATATAAATTGAAGCCGCAAAATCTCCCGACTCCTAAGATACAGGTCTGCGTACCTAGGTACGCCCGGCAACCAGACAATAATTTTAAAATTGTTAGTACAACCCACTGTTTCCATATGCTATGTACTGTGTTGTTTTTTTTTGTTATGTACTAATAAACTTATATTAATTACCGACGGGGAGCCAAGTTCAGAACCAATTAGATAATGTAAGAATGATACAAAGTCTGAATACATGTTCTCTTAGGGGAAAAGCGGAGACTAAAGGAGTTCAGTCAACGCCACTGTGATAAATTCCTGGCACTCGATGGCCTAGGTTTTAGGATCCCATCCAACGCCTTGTTGCTAGGCCATCTTACTAGAGAGACTAACTTAACTATTCACACTTCGATGAAAAAGATGGCACAATTTGTTTTTAAACAGTCCAAATTTGTAAAAAAGGGTGTAAAAAGACCCTTAACGAAGCTGAAAGGCACTTGTTCTCCCCGCCATAGCGATATTTTTTTTGTTCTAGACGATACCTGGGAACCCTCTAGTTACGGAGATATTGGAGGTCAAAGTTATAAGTTTTTTTTTTATAATACATGTTTTTAAAGTACATAGAAAAGGAGGTCACACTTGGGTACTAGCTTACCTATTTACTAAGTAAACACAACACTGTAAAAGTAGACACAATTTGTTTAACATTAATTTTCTTAATTAAATTGTTTGCGAAGAAAACTAAGCTTAGCGGACACAAAGGTCATTGCTCGGTGGTCTCTTTTATAAAAATGTTTAATATTAAGAATATTATGAGATGTGAAATAAATTCTCGCATATTATATAACCTTCTGTTTAATTATACGAACTCATTAGTCTGACTGTCCCGTGGCAACGCGGACTTTGAGCTCAGTTCGACTCCCAGTTCTGGCAAACGTGTTAGTACATTTTTGTCCGTTTCCAAAATTCGTACGGTTTGAAATTCGACATGTGCCCAAAAACTGACGATAGCTTCGTTGCTTTACTGAGGTCTGGAACGTGTGTATATATCAATTACGCCGACAAAGAGGTAAAATAAAATTTTGAAAAATATTTTGATGGGATGGGAGATGGACTACATGGTGAAGTGCGGATGAATTTTTTTTCGTCGTCTACCCCATCGTGTGGGGTATCGTTGAATAGGTCTTTTAAAATGGCTTGCGGTTCAGGGGTTGCTAATACTATTTTCCGATTTAATGCTCCATATATACGAAATATTAAACTTGCAAAACGTGCAAATTTTTGTTCCAGTAGGGCGTCCCCCCCATTAAAAGCTAAACTGCTGGCTCGAAAAATCTGGAAAAAATCATAATGATAGTGCATTTAACCCCTTTAAAGTGACTAAGATGAAGTAGTTGCTTGTTTTTAACGGGTAAAGACTTATATTGAAAAACAAAATCCAAAATATAAACCCTACACTGCGCGTGGCCCGACACGCAGTCACGCACTTGGCCGGTTTTTATTTACTAGATGCGATAGTCCGTCTGTTACTATTTCTCGCAATTTGATAAATGAACACACTCAGAAAGACCATGATTAGGATAGTATGTTCCTGTGGGATGATTTCGGAGCTTGAAGGCTAGCAACATTTATTAGAAAGGGCTTAATTAATTCAGAAAACTTCCTTACAGGGCTCGCGTTTCTCGCAAGCATCATTATTGCACCCGAATTTATTGGTTAGTAATTAGCAATCAAAAGTTAGCGATTTTGTCGTTATCTCTAGTCGAGACTGCCGGCCCTGAGCCGTACTTGAATTAAATATCACTACAATGTAGAAAATAGTGCCAAAACATGCTATCTTTATAGTTCGTTTAGCGACCCTACCTTTGTAGCGGTGACTGATAGGTCGTATCTTCCAGATAATTAATTCTGTCATCTTTATTAATACCTACTGATTACGTGCAAACAATGACGTCACGTATTTTATTGGCGGCTGATAACACGTATCAACGTTATCGGTCAATCTTTTGCGCAAACTCGCCGTACCCTTTTAACGGAATAGTTTTATCGTTGGATAAAGTTCAATGCTATGCTTTGTCCAAGCCGTAAGGCACTTATTTTCCCCGTCATTGCTGATTTTTTTTTATTGTTTTAGACCATACTTGAGAATCTTCTATTTAAGGAGATAAGGGAAAAAAAGAAGAAAGAAAAAATATTTATTTGATGTCAGTTATTATATATATCATTAAAGCTACCAACAAAAATATAAAAAAGATAAGGTACAACATAAGGAGGAAAACATAGTATGTGCTGTGTGCCTCACGGCTGCGCCAAAAAGGTCCATTTCAGCATTCATGCCAGACAGGTGATGGTGATGCTGTCTGACGCTGGTCTTCCAATGAACCTTTAAGAGGGAAGTGATGGAAAACAGTTTCAACAAAATGTATAAATAAATGGTTATAAATAAATAGATAACAAGTTGTAAATTGTAAGTTGTAATTGTAAGTAAATTGAATTGAAGTTCTATCTTTTTCACAAGTTTTTTTCTTTAAATACAAGTATTTTATGTACTATGACAACGAACGAAATCTGCTCATGTTCAAAATAAAATCCCGTGCACACGATGTCCACGTCTGTTTACCACTCTTAACGAATCATCGACACGAAGAAGAAGAAGAACTTCTATTGGTCCGCACAAAGAGTGTGCGGACCAATCGTACTAAAACAACAAAAAATATGTGACCCTTTTTTACGTTATCCTTTGTTTTATAAAAAAAATCTATTCTATTGTTTGACCACCTTTTTTGACTAATAGGAATAAAACAAAAAAAAGGACAAAGGAAGAGAAAGTTTAGCGCTTCAATAGCGGCAGACGCTGCAAACAAAAAGAGCCGTATTGGTGGTGAGATTTCGTCCGTTGAGATGGTACATAACTTTACTTTAAAACCTCGACGACCCACTTACCATTCAATGCCTCCATAAGCACTATGTTTTTAATGCGTTACATTATGTCTTATCATAAAACGTGATTTTTCACCTAAAAAAAAAAGTCGTTTCCTAGAGATAATTTTTGCGTTGAGTTACTTAGTTTAATGTACAGAATGCTTGGTTGACGGTTTTGTTAATTATGCGTTTGCACCCTGTATAGAGCGCTTTAAGAAGCCTCTAGATCCCGTAGAATCTTTTATCAAGATTGATTTAGGTGCAGTTTTATATATTAGCACAGGAATGACGCATCTTTCATGCCAACGCATGTCTCATTACCAGGCTTGGAATAGGAAAACCCAAACAACATTCTTCAACTCTCAAATTAAATCTTTTTTTTTAATGATTTAAAGTGTGGTCTTGTGAGTGTGAGCGACTCATGGCCTATGTTTCCTGGGATGTCTGAAAAGATTTAGAATATTAGGTTTCACTCCGAGATTTTACTTGCGGTGTTTAAGCAGCAAGGCCGCGAGCCAATCACTTATCCGTAATGTTAGTTCGATTAAGAAGGCTTGTCTTACTAATTGTGACTTATAAGTGCTTCATGGACATAGTCGTGGTCATTACTACTAGCAGTTTTGGTCACTTCATAGGACCTTTTATTTAAACTGAAACATAGACTAAGGGCTACCGCATACCAAACAAGACTGTCTTTAGACCGACAATAGGCTTGTTTGTGTCTTGATAAAATCTAATTAGTCCGTCAGTTAGATGATCAAAAAATATTTGACACGTATTTTTTCTTTTGTTACAAACCAAAATTGACGAAGATACGACGTGACGCTTTTAAAATTCTCAATACGTCACGCCGTGCTATAATTTTTAGTGCGTTGTGGACTCCCGAGTTTTGATGCGTTTTATCTTTGTCAATATTCATTGAATTACAAAAACATAAAATACGTGTTCATTATTTTCCAATACTCTAACTGACGGACTAAATAGATTTGCAATTAATTGATGGTGGAAACTAGCCTATTACCCTACTAGTGCGAGCGAGACAGACTATGTATTCTCGCTCGCACTAGTACGTTAATTTTCTGTCTATAGACAGTCTTAAAGACAGGCCCTAACTATAAACTACACCATAATGGTAATTTAAATGTCCGAGTTACCGAACACTGATACCTAAAATACCAGTGTACCGTACTCTAGTTTCATCAATCCTCTAATTGTGACTTTGATGGATTCGACAAAAATGATTGTTTCCTTTCTTTCATTATTATAGAAAGCACTTCACCTTTAATAATTCTCATAAAGATTTTTTTCTCATTGTTACCGGCGACTGTTTAACAGTGAGTACATCCCACGTAAATTGTTCAGCCAAGGAAAGTAGTCCAGTGCTTACTTGAAAAAAGTGGCAACTTGTCATTAATTATACTCTTATTCACAAGGAGTAATTTAATTGTGAATATGTAAGGACACACTTTTTAAGGATTCGTACAGCAACTAGGCCCTTTTTGTGAAATCATTCGCTGGTGTTAAGGTTTTCAAGTAGGTAAACTATCTACACTAATATTATAAAGAGGAAAGATTTTGTATTTTTGTGTGTGTGTGTGTGTGTATGTTTGTAATTAATAAACTCAAAAACTACAGCACCGATTTTAAAAATTCTTTCACTATTAGAAAGCCACGTCTTTACTGAGTAACATAGGCTATATTTTATCCCCGTACTTCCACGGGAACGGGAACTGCGCTGGTGAAACCGCGTGACGTCCGCTAGTTTGTTATAATAAGAAAGAAAGACAAAATATTTATCGCAAAGACATGACGTGCATACAAAGCTAAAACTAATATAACAAGACAACTTAATAACTAGCACATAAAACTTAGCCACTCGTCTCGATGCGACAGCTGACTGACGAGTTACCTGAAACAAGAATAAAAACCCATTGCATGTGTGTGTGGGCTGATTCCGACCAGCAGGCCTAGCCAAGTTACAAACGCTTCGTATCGATTCTCTTTCTACATTCGTAAACGTTAAGTCACGTGGTCAAAACAAACGAATAGAAACTTCGTAGACAAGTTTACATCGGTCAAGATGATATAATGAAATGTATTCGTTTCTACAATCGTGATCGCTACATCCCGTATAAATCGTAGCCAACTTACAGTTTTGGCTGAACTTTAATGTTTCTATTCGTTTATTTCGACCACGTGACTTAACATTGGAATGGTGTCATTCCCATACATTTGGTTAGTTTTCTATGCATTAACGATTGTAGATTGTCAACTTGACTAAGCCTACAGGTTCATAATGGAAATATTCTATAATGTTAATACTGGTTAGACATATTTGTAATTGTGGCTCCGATAATTAGACATAGCAATATATATGGCTACGGCTGCCAATATAGGAATGTTGTTCTGCCTTCATTAGTTAACGATCGGCTAGATCCTTAGATAAGTTGATTTTGAATCTACTAGAGTAGTAGATTCTTAAGTTGGATATAGGGATCTTACATCAGGAATTCCTTAGTAGCACATGGAGTATGGATTTGTGCCCGGCTGATAGCTATAATCGAGACTTTACACATCTGGCTGCATGTGGGTTGGGTATTATAACACCTCTGCCTAACCCTTCGGATATTACAGGCGTCATGTTAACTTATAGTAAATCTTTCAAAAGGCCTCCTAGTAGTGCACTATCTCGGTTTTCACCGTCTATTATAGGTACTATCGTGGACACTCCCGCCTGATCACCACTAAGCAAATGTTTGCTTGCACTCGCAACATAGAAACGCTCTCTAGCCCCGCCCCGTTGACTTTGTAATATGTGAAATAATTAATGAAAGAGAAAACCGATCGACCGAGCGCACCGACGCCAAACGTAGAGTTATTGTTATTTTGCGCGCCAAATTGACGCTTTCCTAATTATGAATAGGCCTAAACTTTATTTAGGCGTAGCTCGGCGCCTCCGCAAGATTTAAGCGAAAAAAAAATTTCCTGATCAGGCGGAAAAGGCCACGACTGTACATAGTTGAGGTCACCGATCCATCGGGCTTAAAGGCGTTCTTCCCTAAGTCGATAGCGATTCGTCATCCTGCCATTATCCCAATTTATAAGGGGACGCCATAATACGTCTTTTTCTTACATTCATCTATATCGGACGTCATATCTGGGTTTACTTCCCCTTAGATACATCTTTGTTCTAACAATCCATCTTTTCTTTATTTAGCCTCTTCTACATTTATCTGTTTAGTATTTTCATTAGTGAAGTCGTAAAGAGAATGCCTGTTTTCAGTAATGATAGCCGGACATCTGAATGAATATCCCATCCCACATAAACTGTTAGATTTGCAACGCTCGTCTCAGCGCAGAGAGCTGAAATTCCAACGGTGAAACGCTGTTTACGCGTTTGTTTAGTTATCGCTTTGTGTAAGAGAAAACGGGCATACATTAACGCAGGATTATGCCCAAAGCCGAAAATTAACTTTTGTTTACTTCCGCAGCTTAAGGCGACTACAGGAGCAACTCTCATTATGGTGGTTCAAACTTCGTTTGAAATACTGTTAGAACAAAGTTCTAATCAGCTTGCACTACAAAGTGGTTGTTACGTCAGTCTCTGCGGGCCGAATAGTGCGAAATTAGTGGTTTTTTGAGATTTACAAAAAATCTATTGATTGGACTAAAACAATAAATTACTATCATGGTAATATGTTGTTTGTAGAATTATTTGCCAAAAAATCAGAATGATCGCACGTATTTTAGTATGATTTTTACTCGTTAAAAGAATTTTTTAGAGATAAGTTGTGATTTTTTTATCGAGTAAAATTAGTTGTATTACGTTTTCAAAACACTATCATACTAGCATATATCCTGAATAATATCATATATTTTTCTGGTTTTGTTTATTGCACTGAATTATATGCTTATTTTGCATTATAAAACTCGCGTTTAGCTCCTGTAGTCGCCTTAAAGCAAGATTATGCCCAAAGCCGAAAATTAACTTTAGTTTACTCCCGCAGCTTAAAGAGATTTATTCAAAACAACTCTTAATAAATGCTTTTGAATTAAACTCTACTTACATAAATTCCTAATGCCGCAAAAACTGGACCGACCCCTACCTAACGCAGGTAAATCCTTAATTAAAGAAAGGATTCAACGGAATTACGGCCGAGCCTCGGATACGAACCGGCGGACCGGAATATACAGAATACGGCAACTGTCACACTTTGAACGTAGAGTAGGAACATTCAGAAGGCTCAGCGGGCCTAAAATGGCCGCTTTAGCAGAATCATAATATGAATCACGTTAAAAATGTAAAATTCTTAAAATGGACTTTATGGTTATGACCACAAAGTCCATTACTCACGAAAGAATTCGATTGCAATAACGATACTTGCGAGAAACTCATCCTGGATGTAGAGACTTGCGTTTCCCGCAAGAATCATTATTGCAACCGAATTTATTTGTTAGTAATTAGCAATCGAAAGTTAACAATTTTGTCGTTAACTCTGTCTGGCCCAGAATAAATTGTTACATAGACTTGATACGAAAAGCTTGACTTAAACTTCTGTTCATTACCAGCAGATGTGTCAAGAAATGTATTTTCTCTATCCATGTTCTAATTATACTTTGTTTTTTTCTTAGTATTTTTCCTGTAGATATTCGTTACGTTGTTTGTTGACATAATTGCTCATGGAAATATTATCTTTTGCTATGGATATCATATCATAACATAACATCACGGCTTATTACCCGTAGGGTAGGGCAGAGGTCAGTACACCCTCATTTTGCCAGTTATGTTTATGTCCCTTGTAATTAAGGGCGAGCCTATTAGCACTTGGCACAAATCGAGACTCTGGGCTTCGAAAAATTCCTAACGGAAAATCCCAAGAACACTTTGACGTTTGATTTCATAAGCACTATATTTTTCTTCAACTAGAAGGTTAACCCATTGGTCTCGGCTGTCATTTGTAGATCTTTGACAGTCGTTATGTACAGGTAGTCAGTGGCCCGAAAGACTGACACCCAAGTCTTATCAAGGGGTACCGTATTACCCAATATTAAGTCAGATAGGCAGTCGCTCCATGTAAAATACTGGTATTCAGCTGCATCCGGTAAGACTGGAACCCGACCCCAATAAAGTTAGGAAAAGGCTAACAACATCATGATCATGATGATGATGATGATGATGATGATGATGATGATGATGATGATCATGATGTTTTTCTTAAACTTAAAGATACCTGATCATGTATTATTACTCCAGAAAGCCTGTAGTTCTTACCCAACGCGTAGACGGCATCTAAACTTTATATTATTTGAACTACTACGCTATTTCTGTAAACCCCTTGCCAACTATCGCCACGTGGTATTCACATGCAAAGCATGAATGAATCGAATTAAAAATAGACGTAGTTTTACTTTCTCAGTGAAACAGCGTTCTAATTGCGTCACACACACAGAAAGTCAGTCCCTTGAATTTAAACCACACAGCAAAGATCTTATATATCAAATTTAAATGCGAAAGTAAGTCTGTTTGTATCCTTTTCTCCAATCGTCTTAACCAATTTGGAAAATTATGGAACATGGATAGACCAGGGTTTATGAAATAGGATACATTAGGGGGTCCCCTTGTATCATATCCTACTTCTAGACGGGCTATGCCGCGACAAAAGCTAATCTTACTACTATTATTATAGATCCGAGTTTGGATGGATGGATGTTTGTTACTCAATCACGCCAGAACCATGTAGGTACGAACCTGAATGAAATTTTGCACAGATATTGATTATAGTCGGAATAGCACATAGGCTACCTTTTTGATGTGAATCATGTATAGGCGCGCGCGTAAAAAACAAAAACTAATTATTCGTGGCGAGAGTGGCGATCGAACCCGGCCCGAACAATCCCGACCATCACCGATCTGTTGAAGCAGCATAAGATTTACAACAAGCCAGCTGGTCTCGGGGCACTAGAGCGCTGGGTTACAATCTCGTGACTTCGAGTTCGATTCCAATTCCAATAAGGATTTTCTTTTTGTGAATCGAATCCTTTTATTTAGTTTGTTTTTTTATATTGACTTTTTTTTCAAGCATTTTACTTGTACAAAATAATTGCACGCAATCGAATTCGCGGGCAACAGCTAGTTGCTTCATTTATGCTTGCAAAATGATTGTCAATTTGACAGCGAAAATAACTCAGTTGTTTTATTTGTTATCGTCAAATTGAAAGGTAGGTATTAAATGATTCCAAGTGACACAATTAAAGCGTAAGTATTTCTAAAAACCTGTGAATAAATAATATAAAGCGTACATAATAGAAAGAACCTTCGATAGCAAATTGAAATAACACTACACAAGTACTTAGCTATTCGAATGCGTAATTGATAAGAACGTAGTACGAATTTCAATGATTGTAATGTTTTCTTCGTGATTTATTATAATACGTAAGTTTTTACTGAAAATGTCACGCCTGTATCCCCCGCAGGGCTTAGCAGAGCACCTCATTAGTAACAATCTCAGATTGACAGCACCTTTGTGTCGGTGAAAGAAAACGTCGTGATTAAACCGACATGTCCTAGAACCAATAACACTCGAAGCCATGCGACATCTACCAATCCGCACTGGGCTTGCGCGTGGTAGATTACAGCCCATTCCCTCTCATAGAGAAAAAAACCTTTGTCCCAGCAGGCGGAACATAGGGTGATTATGTATATGTAACCTTGTGTCGTAGCCGTACCCGTATCATCGTGAACTTACGTATTTTTTCGTGCGGTTAAGCAGTAACTCCAAACACCACCTGCTACGGTTCTTAAGCGTTGCACCTCATCTGGCAGTACAGAATCGCACTTTTAGGGTTCCGTAGGTCAAAAGGAAAAAATGGAACCCCTATAAAATCACTTTCTTGTCGTCTGTCCGTCTGTCACCACCGATTTTCTCAGGAACGGGTAGACCTAGCAAGTTGAAATTTATACCTTATGCTAAGGTTTATAGTCCCTATTAGGTGTATAAAAATGAAGGTCCTGGGTCAACACGATAAAAAGATGTGGGCAAATTTACATTTTCGCGAAAAATTAAGATTTTCGCGAAAACTTGTAAGTACCTAAATTTACCTTAATTTACAATTTTTTTTTTCATGGTCCCATCCATCTGACCCTCAGGAACGTCATTTGCTAGAGCGAGAAACAGAACGGTGCGGGCGACCGCATCGTCGATGCTGACGCGTGCGTTTGGCATTCCCGCTGTTAATGCCTAGCTCTGTTAAAAGTTCCTAATGTGACACCTAACCTTTCTACAGATCACCAATAAGGTCAGCGTATGTCCCTAATCACAATAGGCTAGTTTACACCATCAATAAATTGCAAATCTATTTAGTCCGTCAGTTAGAGTATTGGAAAATAATGGACACGTATTTTTTTGTTTTTGTAAATCAATGAATATTGACAAAGATAAAAGGCATGAAAACTCGGGAGAGGGAGCTCGTGATGTCACAACGCACTAAAAAATATAGCACGGCGGCGGCGTGACGTATTGAGAATTTTAAGAAGCGTCGTATCATCGTCAATTTTGGTTTACGTAACAAAAGCAAAAATACGTGTCAAATATTTTTTGACTCACGGACTAATTAGATTTTTTCAGGACACAATCCTATTAACCGGCAACAAATCCATCCACATTAAGGTCTGTTCCCGTGAACATCCTAATGGAAAAACTCAATAACAAAAGCAAGCTCAAACTGATTCGATGAGAAATTCAGTTCAGCTGCATTTGGTTAGAGCGCAAACCGACTCAGACATAGTCGAGAAATGCCAAGATGATAAAATAGCACTCCCGTTTCTCAACGCATTTTTCTTATGTCTAACATTCTCGTTGCTGAAAGGAATTCTCGCTGTTTCGCTGGCTCGATCTGTTTTTTTGTAGCAGCTTAGTATACAGGCTGTAAACAACCTCATAACAAAGCCGTCAACTAAGCATTCTGTACATCAATTTATGTAACTTTACGCAAAAAATATTGCTGGGAAACGACTTATTTTTTTGGAGTGGAAAATCATGTTTTGTGGTAGAACTCAATGTAACGCACTTAAAACATTGTGCTGATGGATGGATTGAATAGTACGGGGGTCGTAAAGGTGTTTAAAGTAAAAATCTTCAAATAAAAACTTGTATTCAAAAAAAAAAACTTGTAGTTGGAACTTTGACCCCCAATATCTCCGTAACTAGAAGGTTCCCAGGTATGGTGCAGAACAAAAAAATGATTGCAATAACGGGGAGAACAAGTGTCTTTCGGCTTCGTTAAGTCGTTTTTACACCCTTTATGTAGAAGTAGTATGTGGTTTTATAAAATGTTGTTTCAGTTTTTAGAATAGAACATAAGTTATGCGCTATGTTATATTTATCAGATACCTATAAGGTATCGATGCTATGAGTGATTGAGTAGTAATTGACCTCTTAAATAAGTTGTTATGAATCTAGGACATATTTGTTGTTACCTAGAAATTATGTTGTAGAAATCAGATGGACAATCGTTCCATGTGAAATACTAGAAGCCGACCGACCCCAAGATATAGTCTGCGCGCGAGCTCCGAGGAATCGGTGGCTTGCTTAAAACATCGGTGGTTTCCACCTCACGCACATAACACCCTCACAGAATGATTTCATAATTTAGTTCGCGCGGAGTACTAAATTATGAAACCATTCTATGAGGGCACTATGCACCCGAAATAAAACCACCGATGATTTAAACAAGCCACCGATTCTTCGGAGCTCGCGCGCGGACTTATAGTTGGTTTGGCAGATGATGTATTGGGTAACATTGTAGGATCCGGCTGATGAATACACATGGTGCTGTAGTAATCATTATTGTCATCATTTCAGTAGGTACAATATATCATATTCCACTGATAGACATAGCCTCTCCTATGTTATTGCCGGTATTAGTAAAGTCTAGACCTATATTTGAAGATTTTGAACTTCGGAAAAAATGCAACATATTTTGTTGTACAAATGATCTCAAGTGGCTGCCGTACTTTGACTTTTTTTTTTATCAACTTAAAAGATTATTATTTTAAGTGGTACCTTTGGCATACAAACCCATTTTATGAAGCACTCCAACTCAAGATCTTTTTGATAAGGTGTTAGTGAAAAAACGTCCCTGGAACACTCATTCCCTGCTGCTTCTTCAAGTTATTAGTATTAACGTTTGTCTGGTCTCGGCAGACAAATAAATATACTATGATGCAGTACTAGTACGGGGAGAATGGAAGAAGAAAACGTGTTGCGCCGACCCCAAATTGAATGGGACAAGGGCAGGTAGGATGATGATGATTTGATGATGCAGTACTAATTATTGGGGAAATTAGTCTCGTGATGAGAACGCATAATAGTTTTAATTTAGCTTGTTGCTTTCTAGATTTTATTTCTAACAAGGTGTACGCCCGATGGGTTTTGTCATCAGCAAAAATGTTTCACAAAAACTTAAAAATCCCATATTGTAGCTTAGTTATCAAATTATGTTTATATGTTTTACCTGCAAATCTATTTAAAAAAAAAAAAAAAAAACCCCTCGATACAAAATAATAAAAATGGTATGAATGTAAAAAGCTTAAAACAAGTTAAAAAAAAAGCTATGAAAAACAGCCACAAATACAACAAAAAAAGGTAAGAACGTGAAAACCTATAGAAAGAAAAAAATAACCTTGAAATTATGACCCTACGTAAGTACTTATGAATTTTTTTATCAAATGTTGTCGCTTCGGAGGACCGCTCTTTACCTATAAAAACACCTACACCTAATTAGAGCGGTTTTGCGCCCGTCGGGTTTTGCGTCGGGGGTTAAAAACGAAACAACAAGTTGCAACACTACACAAATTTAAAACCACCTTCCTCCTCCACGATAACCTCACTCCGAGATAAGTGATAACGCAACTAAACAGATGACGGGAACTCGGAGTGTGTACGAACGAACCAACGAAGAGAGCTCGCAACAGCTGACTCGGGCCGAACGTTTATCGTTGAATGAATGTTGTAAGTTTGTGAGTCAGACGTTCACGTGGTGAGTTGCGTGTCTGACGTGGCAAAGATTAAGTCTGGCGGATAGGACAGGTCGAGAGTTTTGAAGAGGTTATCAGTAGGGTCGATTTTATTTGTGACAATGTTTTATGTTGATTATTCTATCCTTTTATTTTGATATCTTTTTTTGGGTTCCGTACCCAAAGGGTGAAAACGGGACCCGATTACTAAGACTCCACTGTTTGTTCTCTGTCACCAGGCTGTATCTCATGAACCGTGATAGCTAGACAGTCGAAATTTTCACAGATGATGCATTTCTGTTGCCGCTATAACAACAAATAATAAAAATAAATAAAAAATACAGGGGCAACCCTCCTACGATGGTACGGAACCCGTTATGCGCGAGTCCGACTCGCACTTGTTAATTAATATCTACCTAAAAGAAAAGTTTCGATAACACTATAAATGAGATATGATAATCGATTAAGATAATGAGAATGACTGTCCATTTATAAGACAAATAAATAATTAATCGATTACAACGCGTCAATTAACATTGTCGTAATGCGTCATTGTACGTCATTATGGACATATCAGTTGATTTACATTTGGTTCCCTACGTAATTATTTTAGCCATTAACAAATTATCCGTTAGTTTTGTACCTGAGACTCGAAGCTTAATCGCCCTTTAATGTCCCCACTACTGGGGTTTTTTTTTTGTTGTAAATTCATACTTATTATACATATTTTAATTTTTTTAATTTCATTAACTTATTTTATTTTTTACATTTTATATTTTATTTGACCAAAAAAAATTAATAATTAAAATTATGTTGTCTAGTTATAATAGTAGTGTGTGGTGTGTATTTGTCTTTGTAATAGTAGTGTGTGGTGTCTCTGAGTATTTGTTTTTATCAACTAAGTTATGGATCGTTGTGTCTGATGCAAATAAATAAATTAAATTAATTAATATAAACATCCATGACTAGGAAACAAATGTCCATGCTCATTACACAAACATTTACTCCTACCGGGATTCGAACCCGGGACCCTAAGAACGCAAGGCAGCCTCACTACCGCTGCGCCATTCGGGTCGTCTTAAACTGCTGAGACGGATTGGGCCGGTATTTCACCACGCGGGCCCACAGTGCAGAATTAATTAACTCCAGCTTATTAATTTTCTCGCAATAATCCTCCAGACCGAATTTTGGAGACTCATCGATTCGACAGATATTATAGAATAAATACAGCCTAATATGTGCGTAGACACACGTACTGTCTCGTCCTTTATTCCCTTACCATCGTCCATCGGACTCGAGACAAACGGAGCAGTTTCTTTCTATCAATAGTCGGTAGGCATAGTTCACACAATACGGGTCCAGTCTGCACACTAATCTATGTCAAGTAGTTCTCTTCACCGCGGCCGTGGGCGCATACAACACAATACGTGTTTTGCCCGGCTCACAGCAGCTGATGCTAACTGACCGAATATTGTGAAATACTACCAATGAGGTTCCTTTACTCTAACAGAATACACTCAAATTATTATATTGTTACTGTGTGTAAAGATTTCTTACATACAGATGATGAGTACATCTACTCCATTTTTTTTTTTTGGGTAGGGAAATCATCAAATGACTCCTCCCGCTCTGGGCGGAGCAGGAGGGAGTGTCAGACTTTTACTGACTAAAACTCATCCATGTTCCTTCATCGCCCTTTGTGTTCCGGGGCCACGGTATCTCTTTCGAACAGTCCCGCAGCCCTGGAAGCTGCTACGCTCTAATGAAAAAAAATAAATATATATTTTGTCTGTGCCTAGGTATTGGATTGGAAATGATGACCTTTGATCAAGAATGCTGTTCAACCAACATTTGGCAGACTGACAATATGACTGGAATGTATAGGCATAGCCATCTACGAATCTTCATCTCTGAATTTATTGATACTAAAGTCTGAAGATGATTTTTATTCTGTGCATTGCAATTTGCCAGATGCTAACTGCAGAATAAAGACTTCTCTGTACTGTTACTGAAATTGAATGAACGTCGTCAATGCTCCTTTGTACCATGGCATGTGTGCGTATTGCGTTATAATAACCGGTTTCAAATAAGCGGGGCCCTACGGTACGGCCCTGCTGTAATCATTTGCAGGGCAGGTCAAGGAGACAGTAAATAGTAGAAGCGCACATGGTACGTACGTACAGAATCGCATGACAGCTGATTGTTCTATTAATGACCTTGCTATAATAGGCGAGACGACAAAAAAATCTAATTAGTCCGTCACTTAGATTATCAAAAAATATTTGACCCGTGTTTTTCCCTTTGTTACGTAAACCAAAATTGAAGATGATACGACGCTTTTAAAATTCTCAATACGTCACGCCATGGTATAATTTTTAGCTAGTTCTGACGTCACGAGCCCCCACTCCCGAGTTTTGATGCGTTTTATCTTTGTCAATATTCATTGATTTACAAAAACAAAAAATACGTGTCCATTAATTTCCAATACTCTAACTGACGGACTAAATAGATTTGCAATTTTTTGATACTGTCGTCATGCCTATTATGGGAGGGCCTATGCACAATACAAAAATTACAGCGTATGGCTTTCTTCTTCTTTTTCTTTGTATTATGTTTCGTAAGCTAAGTAATCTCTTAAATGTAGGGTATATGTATTTCATGTATATAGCCTTTATTTATTTTTTCTCTTATGTTAACACTTATTTTTGTGAATGCTGGTTAACCTGTAATTGGCGACTGTGTAAGTCCAAGACTGTAAAACCTATGTATACCTAAATGCTGTACGCAGAAGCTGTTGGTGAAACTATATCAATAAATAATTAAATACTGGCATTCAACTGCATTCGGTTATTTAGACTGTAAGCAGAATCGAACACAGTTGGGAAAAGTCTTGCCAGAAAATGAAAATCATTGACTTTCTATACGAGTTTATGTTATGATATAGTGTGTTCCAGTAACTTGGTTTCGAAGGTCAGATAGGCAGTTGCTCTATGCAAAATACTAGTGTTCAACTCCATCCAGATAGACTGGAAGCCGACTTAGTTTGGAATAGACCAGGCAGAAGACGACGATAGTTGCTAATAAGCGTCTATGGCAGTGGTTCCCAATCATCCAGTTCCAAATCCCACCGGTGCTCCGCAGAAGCTTCGAATATGGCCCGCTAAAGGTTAAAATATTATTCGTACTTTTGAACTTGCACAGAAGATGCAAGCTCAACCCAACTTAATTGAACCTATCAGAGGCGAGGTGCTAAACTTGTTTGAGAATGTACTAGCTTATTCCTATTTCCGTACGAATGATTGCTAAATTTTTCGAACTCACTTCGATCGCTTTTGTATCCTTCGTTATCTCAATTCTAAAGGTTTTCATCCCATTATCCAATTTTTGCATAGAGTGTGGGTTAAAGATTCACCCTCCTAGATATAATCCTGTCGGTGTCCATGTTTATCTAGAATGTTATGGTCCTTGTTAACAATAAAGACATCAAAGTGGTCCTTGGTCCATGAAAGGTTGGAAACCACTGGTCTATGGTTACCCCCCTGGCTTGAATTTACAGCGTCTGATAGAGCAGGTTTCGAACCTGCATTCTACCGCTACTGAATCAAATAAATCCTCTATACCAACATTAAATTAACAGAAATTAATAAACACTTAAAGAGACTTGGGTAGTTATGAAATATTACTACGTCCATCGGAATTCTGGCCGCTAGCCAGTCTGCGCCGGTTCAAACTGGTTTCGTGTGGAGGCGTAATTGTTTGTTGTCTACTAATGAAATTGAAAATGGTTTTTTGAAACTGGTAGCTTTGGGAATAGCCCTTTAGTTACCTTTCAAATCAAATCAAATCAAAAATGTTTATTTGCTAGAATATACATACAAATTCAAGGAAAGATCCTCATGGGGTCGGGCTCTGTGATCTGCATCAGCCTTTCGCAGTCGCCTGGAAGGCTTCAAATTAAAGGCCAGCTCTATTGGAACGTCAAAATGACAATGACAAGTCCCCCAAAAGGCAACTTCCCAAGTTCCTAGTAAAAAACTGGCTGGAAAGAAGTAATGTAACATGCTCCCTAGCAACACATCAGTCTGTTAGGTTAGGTTGGTAGCTGGTGGGCATTGTAACCAGGGTTGATAAAAATCATGATTTAAAAAAAAAAAACGTTTTTTTTTTTCATTCTGAAGATTTTTAATTTGAAAGTCAGTTATTAATTAAATAAAAACACAACCTAAATACCTATATATCTTTTTTCACATAAAATCAAATCACTTGTTATAAAAACACTGTAATTTTAATGAATAAGGAAAATAATTAGTTTAGATTTTTCAAAAGGAAGACTAATTTGGCTTCCTTCTCGGTGCATAATCTATTTCTTATTTTGCTGTACACCAAATTGAATGCCGAAAATATTCTTTCGACCCCAGCGGAAGAAGCAACTGTACATTAGCAGAACTTGCTTGATTATATCCAATACTTCTTCGGTCATATTTTGTATTGCACGCCGTAGTTTATATCGGGGGAAGTATCTTGACACATTTTGGCTGATTTAGTCGCAGTAAAAAAGTATTGATTTAAATCATTGATTT
This sequence comes from Xestia rhomboidea, assembly GCA_963853795.1. Taxonomy (NCBI): domain Eukaryota; kingdom Metazoa; phylum Arthropoda; class Insecta; order Lepidoptera; family Noctuidae; genus Xestia; species Xestia rhomboidea. The sequence continues at coordinate 4,402,878 of OY970783.1, forward strand.
TATAAAAAAAAATCACTTGATTTAAATCACTGAATTAAATCAAATGATTTAAATCATAACAACCCTGATTGTAACTGTACCTTTACGATCATTTTCAATAACTTACTAACAGGTAACGGAAGGTTGCTATGTCTGTCTGTTTGACATTTAGCTTACGGACCGTTAGTTGAAACAAAATGTTACAGAAAAGCTTTCTTTGATTTTCTACTAATCAAGTAACAGGTGACGCGAATAGGATATTTCAAGCTAAATTTGTTTATAGAAACACTGATAGCTACGAGACGTAGGCATATTAACTAACAGTTATACGTAAAAACGGCCGTTAGTTAGCCTTCTCTAAAGTAATGGGTTGAGTGACCTTACTCAGACTATCGCAAGTTCACCGCTGGACTTGGGCAACTCTCATCCCGCTCTCTGGCAAATAAGAGTGTCCTTCTGGAGGTGCCAATTCGCAGTCTTCACGGGATTTATGTGTACAGAAATTTGTCCTACAGATCTTCTGGCTTAGATACATACTAATTTGGCTTAACGTCCTGAGAAATTTTCGCGCTATATATTATGTTACCAGCTAAATCAAACTTTTAGATAAGCACATATTTAAGTGGAATCCAAAATATTTATCCCGCCATGTAGACTGTTCGAACTACTTTCCCGTAAGTCTCTTAAGATTGTAACCAAAATACTTTAGTGCGATGCATTTTGTTGTAAAGTCAATTTACTTTTTAGAACAACTATTAGCGACAGAAGAAAAACACATTTTCATTCTGAATAATGTATGAGTGAGTCGCTTCGGATCCCTGCCCCTCCCTTGCTACGTAAAACGGGCGAGTTTCCATGCTAAAGCAAAATACTGCTCTGTGGGTGTGAATTAGTGTTGTCAGGTCCGATGTAAAAGAAATCGGGATTTAGGGTTTAAAATCGGGACTTTGTTTTTTCAAAAAACTTAGTCTTAATTTATAGCTTTTCTACCACTAATATTACTATTAATTTAGTAAATCTTATTTTAAATATTGTACAATAACTTGCTGGACGAATAGACAGAAGAATAGACAACATATTACAATATAAAATCGTAGTTATGTATTATTATTGACGCTGATTTATATGTTTATATTTATTTAGCTTATTTTTTTATTAGAATCATATTTTTCGTTACATTTTGCTGCCTTTATGATTGCCTTGTTTTTTATAACGTACATAGTTATAAAAGTCACTGCACGTCATGAAGATAGTTTTAATTTGAATTTCCGTTTTGACATGTTCGAGTGTCGGTTCGGTTACGGTTCTGAGCGAGAGAGAGAGAACAAGTTAGTGATGCGATGCGCACGATTTTGAATGCATTGTCGCTCTCGACATGGTGATTCGAATGCGACTTATGTAATACATAATTACATAGTATTCTTTGGTTTTTATTAAAGTTATTGATTTATCGGGAGATTTAGCGTCCCGATCAGGGGGGCGAGTCTGCTATTACAATAGTGTCACAATGATCTATCATTGATTTCATAATAGTTGATTTTGACAAGTTTCGTAATCTACTAACATAGTGGCGTCATTATGACTTTCCAATGATCAACCACTCCATTGAAAGAAATGGCATAGAATGGTAATCTCGTACACAATGACAAATGAATGACTGACTTACGCGGTAATCTGCAAAAATTTTGACAGTTCCATATAATTAACTAGCTGTTGCCCGCGGCTTCGCCCGCGTAAAGTTCAGTTACTGTCCCACTGGATCAAAATAAAGGGATAAATGGTATCCTACATGTTAATCAATCTATGACTATGACTAATCACTGTCACAATCACTGTCGCAATCACTGTCGCAATCACTGTCAGAAAAGCAGCAGAAGATTGTAAAAATATACCTACTTACATTGTATAGATTCCAGTTTTTAGTATTATATAATTGCATAGCACATGTGTGAGTACTTTGTACTGTTCAGCCACCACTTACATTTAGTTATCTTTCATTGACTTAAATATGCCTTGGTGGCTACGAGAGAATGTCATGCTCACTCAAATGTCTCGCTGATGCCGGGTGTGTCGGGTCACTTAGTTCCCTTAAATATGGTCGAGTTGAATGGTGCCGATACTATCGTAATTGAAATAAATGATTTGAGTTTGAGTTTGAGTAGAGACTTCAAATCCACCATCTTCTGGATCTCAAAATAAATGCCATATTCGTAATCAGCACCCCTGATAACCACGGTATCGACACCCATATTGATTTTGAGACATTTCAACCCCATCGCACGCCAACAGGGGATGATGGTATTTCAGGTCCACCATATTCAATCTTAAAATCGTTGTTTTTGTAATACACCTGACCCGATACACCATACAAACTATACCCATGTTGATTTTCAGTTTTTGTCACCCCATTTCCCCCTCTTAGGGTTTGAATTCTGAAAAAACCTGATACCCGTTTTTACTCATTTATTAATAGGAGCACTCCTGTGAAGTTTCGAATAAAATAGACTAACTAATCTTGTTTCCCCATACAAACTTTGGAGCCCCGTTTAACCCCCTTAGGGGTTGAATTTTGAAAAATCCTTTCTTAGTGCACCCCTAGACCACATAAGGAACCTACTTGCCAAATTTGGAATCTGTAGACCCAGTGGTTTAGGCTGTGCGTTGATAGATGAGTCAGTCAGTCAGTCAGTCAGTTTCTTCTTTTATATATTTAGATATAATATATAGATAATTTTAAACACTTAAATGAAAATAAATCAAAACACCGACCGCTAGAAATAAAAACAGATAAAACGTCAGTAGGCAGTAATGTCACATTTGACTTTGACAGCTAAACAGATAAATATTATTGAATTGTATAGTTTCACTCTAATCCGCGTTACACATAACTTAATGTTTTTTTGCTATTTACGAACTTCTTACTACTTCAGATTGCATAGAACATTAATAAATAATATGTAAAAACATATATAAACGAAATCTGGCATGATTAGATGTTCAAATTTAATTCTAGTTTTTCGAAAATCATTTCTATTAAGGTTTTTTAATAATGGCAATACAACAATGTCATTTTATCACAATTCTATTACGAGACCATTGACCGAACAATGATCGACCATTATGAATTTAGCATATTACGAATTTTTAGCAAAATGACCATTGTCATCGATCAACAATTATGAAATCAATGAAAGACCATTGTGACACTATTGTAATAGCAGACTCGGCCCCCAGGTGCAAATCGGGACAGGTCCTCAGACCCCTGAAAATCGGGACGTCCCGCGCAAATCGGGACGCCTGCCAACACTAGTGTGAAGTCTAATGAAGGACCACTGTGTTTTCTAGTACTTAATAATTATACAAATGCGAAAGTTTCTGAAGATGGATGGATGAATTAATGATTGTCACTCTTTCACGCAATCACTACTGAACGGATTTGATAATATTCGGCACACCGATAGTTCATAACCTAGATTAACACATTGGATAATTTTATCCCGGTTGAATAATCCCGTAGGACAATTACTTACTCCGCGGGCATAACTAGTTTATATTGTACTTCGACCGCGACTTCGCAAAAATTGTAATAATTCGGTTAATATGCATGATAATATGTAAAATAATTTATTCTGCCAGTGAGTATTTTTAGAATTATTGGATTATTAGTTCCGGAGATTACCCCGTGCATACAAACTTACACACTTACAAATAAAAACCTCTTTATAATATTAGTATAAATGATATAATTATATGTGAGAAACATGTTGTGTTTTCACGTTTTATTGTACTTATTGATCATGTTTTGTGTCTACGAATTGTATTTAATTGTCTTTATTTGTTTTCAGGTAAGTACCGAGCCAATTAATTCACACAAATCAGCGCTAATTTACGGTAATGTACTTTTTAATTTTATCTTAGACATCACTGGAATCGGTGAAAAAAACATCGTGAAGAAACTAGTTCACGACTAGGGAATGCAATCTCGAGACGAGAACGCCAAGTGGAGTTCTCGAAGGATTAGAAATTCGATCTCGGGAGATCTCGGCAATTTCGAGATCTCGAGTGGTTTTTAAAAAGTATTGTATTACTTAGATAAGTGAAACATGATTGAAACTGTTTAGTTGTGATTATGATACGAGTAAGATACAACGTTAACGTTAATAATATATAATAATAAAAAAATCTCTTATTAAGAAAGTACGTATTTTAACAAAAATAATGAAAGTGAAAAACGAGAAACAAATAATTTTAGGATTGATTTTGGAAATAGCTCTTTAAAAAAAATGTAGTGCTTAAAGTGCTGTCGGATAACCCTTGATCTGTCCACGAAGTAGACACAATAGTTAAACAATGGCGTCTCGACCAAATTGATCATTTGACAGATCATGATTTATACGGCATCTTATGTCAGTCGCTAAAAACGGTATGCGAGTCGCTCGCGCGCCGAGTACACGTGTGATGCGTCAATCTCGGCCGATATCTCGTCATTTTATGCTTCGAGATTGATCTCGAAAAATGAGGCGAGATCTCGCGTAAATGCGCCCATCTATGTATGAAACCGAATTCACGCGACTCACTTAATTACGCTCGTTTGGCCTCAACCTAAAGCCGCCAATCTCGATGACAAATCCTGACAGACTGGTTTCTATCTAATCCTATGAATACGCTGCGGTAGATGTGGTCATCTCATAACAATCAGGAATTGTAGCTATAGAAAAAACAACTTTGAAAGCTTTGTATGTATGCCATGATTGCATCAAAAACTATAATATTACGACATAATAATATATGGAGATTTGTTATGCCATCGGCGGACGCGAGCTTTTATAAATTCTATTAGCTCTCATTTACATAAAACATGGTAAACATGGGATAATTTAAAGATTATAGAAATAAAACGTTGAGACAGGTTTATGGTAAAAAATATGGTGATTCTAATATGTCGCGTGCGCAGAATTTGTACTAACCGAAGATCTAGAAATATCTCTAGCCTTCTTGAGACAATTTGCACTCATGCTCAGAACACGCATGCTCCAGAACTTAGCCTGTTGGTTTAATTGGCATAAAATAATATTTATTTAATTATTTAAACTTCATGTACAAGAGTGGTACATAGGCGGACTTAATGCCACAAGGCATTCTCTACCAGTCAACCTTTGGGTCAAATAGGACAGCATTGTGATAGAGTACAATAAAAATAAATAAGAAAAATACCATTTTGTAAATTAAAACTCATAAATGGGTACCTACATACTAATACATGTACACTTAAAGTACTTACGGGATGATATCCGTGATTTTCCTTAGGTTCTATGAGCTCCCGATATTTCGACGCTGTTGCAAGCATCATGATCGCGGGAATCTAAGGAAATTCACGGATTTCATACCGTAAGTACTTTGAGTGTAGTGAAAAACCGTAAAAGTCTAAAACAATACATTTATCATCATCATTTATTCATCATTTATTTTTTATTTTTTTCATTTATATATTTTCATGTATATATGTAATATCTTCTCAAGTTGTTATTGTGCTATGTACCTATTCAGCGCGTAAACAAACTCACATCATAAACACTTGTATCTACAAAATCGAGTAATTTCCAGACAACTGACAGTTGTCTACATCGCGCGACAATATCGATGAACACATTCGAGCTGTGCGAAACCATTAGACAAATTGACAGTCTGTTATCGATAAAATCGCTGCAGTGCAGACACGTGAGAATTTAATGTCTCGACAAATATCTTTTAATTCGCGTTCTTGTCTGTGCGGCTTTTTCTACTACCATTGAGTGCTGTAATTCCTGGAAATTCTTCTGTCAAATAAAAACATTAACTGCTGTGTTTTATGTTCAGTTATTGAGTGTTAAGGATCGTAGTAGATGGTAGAACTCATCCCTAGTTTCTGCTCTGGATTAAATGACGTCTTCGTTAAACTATTGCTGAATAATTAACCGTGTGTTCAAGAGAAGGAGGAGGTTATATGACAAGTATTTGTGTACGATATCTCAACTAAAAAGAGTTAAACAAAAGAGGTTTTCAAAAAAAAAAAAAAAGATCCAGAAAAACACTAAAAAGTGAAAAATAACTTTACCAACCTTCAGAAATCGGTGACTTGTTTGTTTCATTGACTCCAGAACTGTCATTTAACATAATAAGTACTAAAAATAGTAATTCCCAGAAGTTTAATCAAATTTAATAAAAACAGTCTGCTGTAAATATGATGTCAGCAGTTTTAATATCGAGGACTAATTAACACTCAATGCCATCAAAAATCGGCTTCCAATAACAGGAAGCTAATTGAGATTCGAATCAAATTCATGAAATAAATTAATCTCATATCGGGAAAAAAACTCATCTAGAATTCTAGACGATCTTTATTGCAGTTCCAAACAAAACCGTTAATTAAAACAAATATTTCACGAAAAATTACTACCGTACCTCCGTTCCGAACATTTTACTCGGATCGCGGTATCCGGGGAACGCAGTTCTGGTTTCGGGGGCATTCAAATTGTTTTCGCGAAACCAAGAGGAAGTGAGCAATGTTCACTGTACAGGCATGACAGTTGAATAGTAATGTGTGCTGTGACTGGCCTACTAAAAACCTTTCCTCTGAAGTTTAATAAATGTTTTTTACCGAGGTATCTGTGGATGGGATCTTAGAGTATTTTTTATTAAAAACAAACTAAGTTGTGAGTTTACACAGAACATTTCCTGTTCGGAGACTCGATCTGGCTTCCAAAAACTTGGCAGTAAGGTACACTCTAATCCTCCGTCATTAACTCATTACAACACTTCCCAGTTTCAAAGTTTTTTACGAAAGACCCATGATAGATTTCGCGTTAAATTTTTCCTCACAATCGCTCTTCAAATTCTTCCCTTTGTCTAGCGAACTAGCTGTAATTTTCGCGAAATAACACGACATAAAAATTTGTACTGAGAATAAAGCCTCCAATGAAAAAAGAGTAAGCTAGCAATCAAACTATCGGAAAAACCGTTTGGGAGATGAGCAAAATGTACATGTCGAAACGATGGCAGTACAATTTGAATTGTAATCGGTTTTGTTTGACTTTGAGATACTATTCAAGAATTTTCTTCGACTCGGAGGCCCCTAAAAAATTCTCATAAAAGTGGGAATATTTAGTGATCATGATTGCGTATTTTTTTTTGTCTTTTAACCTTTTATAATGCTTGGGATCGAAAACCAAAGGGATAGTTTTACTTGGATATGTTTATCTCTCTCAAAATATACTAGGAAGCGAATTTGGTTTCATTCTGCTCCTTATTTATTTGGGGTATCAAAACTTTATCAGTCGGCCTATATCTCAGTATTGATCCTCTTTCTTGCTATATCATCATCCTTTACGCAATATAATAATATCTATCGTTTCGTTGGTTTTATTTTCTTTCTTAGTTTCATATAGTTATAGTGCAATGAGAAACAAAATCTTCTTTATCACTACATAGTATAAAACAAAGTCGCTTTCTCTGTCCCTATATCCGTACGTTTTTTTAATAGATAGAGTAATTCAAGAGGATGGTTTTAGTATATAATTTGCTGGCGGGCGAAGCCGCGGGCATCAGCTAGTATTTATTATTTCTCAAACATACTGTTATGGATTCATAAATCAAACCAACTCGAAAACTTATAAAATAAAACGTGGAAAGCGAATTTCGATATTCTACGTGTTACGTGCAATATTTAAATAGTTGGCAACTGTGTATCTCTATGTGTACGTTTGGCACGTGTCGGGTGCCGTAGTACACGAGCCGTGATTAGTTGCCAGACGTCGCCTGACGCCTACTGACTTACCCTTTTCGCTGAACTCATATTAAATGGCTCGTGCCGATAAAATCTATAATTATGCTGGATGAAGTTCTTCAGCTACATTCATTCGTAGGTCTCTGGATAAGGGTCTACGCGTACGCATCAGCTGAACGGACGCGTACATAAGCTGAATAAGTGTGAGTAGTTCCTAAAGCAGTCGATTCTTAGCTGTCGAAAATAATCATTAAGTACATACAAGGTCTGTATATGATGGGATTTCCCATCGCAAAATAGGTATTTTATTTCGATATAAACTTTAAAACTCCTCTTTCATTGTCGCTTCTAAACACAGCAGGTTAAGGTTTTGTGTTGTCTGACAGTATACCTGTTATACGTCATAAGTGTCATTACTACCATAATCCTATTATCTAACATCCATTTACAAAGAAGTTATACATATTCATTGTAGTCGATTCAAGTCCATTAGATATACTAGTTCAAACAAGAGATGTTCAAAATAGTTATGGAGCAGACAAAACAATACGTAACAACCAAACAGTTACCAATTATAGACAGCGTGTATTATTGTCTGCCAGGACTAAACATTAATAGCACTTGCTTCGGTGAAGGAAACCAGCATGACTGAGAGATATTTCTCGACGGCATGTAAAGCCAAGTCAGAGGCCCATGGGCGGCTTAAAAACTGACGCCAGTTAAGGCACTAACGACACGATAAAGAAGATTACAATTTACAAAACAGTTTCTAACCTTCAACCCACGCATTGAGTTCAAAACTTTCCGCATGGACGCACGGAGTAAACATAACGTAAATTCGACCGATTTTAAAATACTCGCAAAATAGTTTTAAGACTAAACTTACACTGTCACTTACTGAAATCTTCCGTGATCTTCAATTATTCTTAGCAATATTGGAAGCTCAGAATACTTAGTTATAAACTGTGAAAGCTTGAAACAGACTTTTAAAATGCAAAGACTAAGCGTGTCCAGTGAGGATTGGTAGATGTCACAACATCTACCAATCCTCACTGGACACGCTTAGGGTTCTTACAGACGAGTGGCACATCGCCAACGGCAGATAAACTGCAGCCGTCGCCACCTGTTGACGGCTACCGTCGTTGAAGGTCGCGACGCTTGCAGTTGCGGCAGCCGTCGACAGGTTGCGACGGCTGCAGTTTATCTGCTGTTGACAACGTGCCGCTCGTCTGTAAGAACCCTAGTGGGTTACTGCCCGGTTCCCTTTCGGATAAAGGAGGCTTCAGCAGTGGGAAAATAATATGCAAGACCATATTCATATCTATGTTTGGCACTAATGACGCTAATCGCATTTTTATTTACCAAAAATGCTATAAGATCACATCACAGATCACGTTGAATTTACATAACGTTTTGGTCATGCGTTCGTGCTACGGCCTCGGAACTTGTCTACGCCATCACTACGTAAGTTCTGCACTATTGGTGACAATATTGTGACACTTTCTCTAAAGCTACGACACCAGACAGACGCTTAGAAAGCTATCAAGGGCTCAATGCAAAACAACTGTTACTGTTACGTTCCGAACTATTGGATCGGCTCCAGGGCCATTATTGTCGTTATTAAAAGGGAGGAATGTGCACGTAGTTGTTATGCCTGGAGGAACGTGGGCAGATGTTTGGTAAATGCTGTTGAGTTTACATAGTAGCCTTGGTCTTGGAAAATTTACGGGAAATACTACTGCTTTGTGAAATGTGTGGGAAGTTTTTAAGAGAGATTCATAGTTTAATCGATGTGAAGTCGTTTCGCACAAACTTACTGTTAAGTTGATAAAGTTCATAATATTCACTTAACTGCCTATGTACATTATTCGTTCAGACTAAGACTGACGGAGGGCGAAATTTATAAAACGTTCATTTTGTCGTAAAATAAAACGGAAGAAAATATATACTGATACGACTCTGAAGTACTGGGAAACTTATTGTGTCACGGTGTGACGTATTTATTGACGTCGAATAGAAGCGTCTTAATATAACAAACACACTTGTTCCCGAAACAATGTTTAGAAGATACCTCATATATACGTGTCAGTTTCACATCAATAAAATAACTTTTTCAGATCTTGGTAGCTTCAAGTTTTCTCCATTTCAGCAATTTAGCCACTCCCTCGTAAAATTCGACCTAGAAGTATGGAAATGAACGCGAAAGACTCGTAAAATTGCCTACCAGGCTCAGAACTTGCTTCGTTAAGCAAAAAGACTGGCGTTGAGCCAGAAAACCAAGAATGAGAAAGCCCCAAGTTTTCTTCCGGTTAAGAAAAACGAGCTTGCAGTTAGGACTATAACTTAACACCCTTGCCTTCAGGCTCAGATGTACATTATAGTACACCTTGGTTTTGCCAGTTATGTTTAATTCCCATGTAAGCAGGTGGCGAGCTTTATCATCTGCCTAGCCTTTTCTCACATATGTTGGGGTCTGCTTCCAGTCTTGGTATTTGCGTAACACAACTGTAAGACTGGTTATGAGACTTTGGAGGGTGGCGAGTGTTGATATCAATATGTCACGATTCTAGATTCCAAGGGAGACTTCTGGCGAGTAATTCACCATGATCTTCATTCTCCTGCCCTTATACAAATTTCCCATTCTTCTCCATTAGTCTTCATATCAAATTGTCACCCTCTTTCTAACTATAATCTTTCACACAGTCCAACCACCGATTGTTTCATCAAGAAATTCCTGAAGGAAAAACCCAAAAACACAACACAACCTGAGGCTAAAACCGGCCATATACCGCCGTGCATATTGTAACAACTTCTAAAGCCAATAAATACACCGATAGCCGTTGTCAAGGTAATATAACGTGGTTAGAATATATTATTAACGTTTCTGGGTTTCCTCATCAGTTTTCCTTGGCCGTTTGGCGATACACATTTAAATTTTGCACAGATGTTGCAAAGTACTGACACACGTGTGTTAACGAATACCGATATTGTAATGTTCAGTCTTACGGGTAAAGTTATTTCATTTTGAACTTATAAGGAAAGAGATCTGTCCGTTGGGAAGACAAACTTTGTCAACTTTTCCGCTTAATTTTGTTGCCCCGTAGCAAATTTTAAATTCTAAAGGCATATTGAGCTTTTTTATAACATGCCCGCGTCCTGTGAATTTGATTATAATTTTACTGTATGTTAATTGACTTCTGGAGTTAGGCCCTCTATTAAGGTATAAAGTAAATTTTCTTGTAGATTTCTGTACATTATTATATTGGAAGTTAAGTCTTGAAATCCTTTAATAGACAGTGACAAAGACATTCACTAACTTCGCATATAAAGCTTATCCTTCATTCCATATTTATATATCATCAAAGTTGTTATGCAACCTTTTCAATTGAACATGAACATACACCATATAAAATTTAAATCAAATTCCCTCTTTACAGAATGCTACATGCAATATTGGTTATTGATTTTCATCGGAACGGATTTCATTGTAATAATTGAAACCAATTAATTTCTCTATTGGACTCTTGTCTGTTGTTGAAAGCTATTGGAAAATTTAACTAGATTTTAGACAGATTTTCATTGTGCAATCGTCATTAATTGGACGGAAAGCGAATGATTACATTGTCAAGCGCATCATTTTGTAAACAGTTTTGATTTTGCAGACCATATACGAATAGGCTATAAGAATAGGGAAAACCGGAAGACTAAAGAAACGGGGGATAGATTGTTGTTGTTGTTGTTGTTGATTGTTGTTGAACGAAAATGTTTATTTGGAAGTGTTACGGAAGTTTACTACATGCTACGCGTTTAAACGGGGATAAATACTAATTGATTCAGTGGAATAAAACTGTTTTTCGTTTAGTGTTGAAACGAGCTTTTCAAGAATATTTTTTGGTAATTTATTTATACGTCTTTGTGCCTTTCTTTAAAGTCCAATCACAGTTTTCTAAACAAAACATTGCTATCCAAACATTTGTAAATAATTTATCTACAGTATGTCAAGATTACCTACATATTTACATTTATAACAACAAAAATAGAAAGGTTTACTCTTGAGAGTCGTAACTTCGGTAACAAGTGATCATGTCTAGGTCAATGTGATCAACTAAGAGAATTACTAATGAATGAAACGCAACGGCTGGTTTGTATAGATTAGCTGTTTTCGTAATTCAATGGCATTCTGCCCTTTTCTCAGTTTATTTGAGATCTGCGCAGTCTCATTATTTAATTATTATTTCATATCGTCCATCCATCGTTTCTTTTGGCTTCTCCTTAGTTAGTCAAAGCCTATAATAGCAATGTTGTTATTTTAAGTGTGAGGAAGAGTGATGGCTTCCAGACAGGATATAAAGAATATAATGTCTCATTCAAGTGATTCATATACTTTATTTTACTGACAGGTTATGTATACTTAAATAAATAAATAAATCGCTGGACATTAACACACAGCGCCATCTAGTGCCACACTAAGCAACGAGGCTTGTGTCGTGGACACTAGATAGTTGATATACTACATAGATACTTTTTTTTTGTTTGTAAATACATACTTATTATGCATATAAACATTCATGACTCTGAAACAAATGTCCATGCTCATCACACAAACATTTGCTCCAACCGGGATTCGAACCCGGGACCCTAAGAACGTAAGGCAGCCTCACTACCGCTGCGCCATTCGGGTCGTCGAACGTTGAATATTTCTTATGTATTTGTGACGGCGCTCACTCAACGGTAACATTCGCCTCATCGCCTGCAATGTAACAATCCCAGAATTTGATTTTGTACAGAAACAAGTGAATGTGAACATTACAGGTGAATGCTCGCAGTGAGTGAGCGTCGTAACATCTTGCTGACATCATATATGGTCAAGGGACCACTTCTTAGAAGAGCTCACTTTGTGCTGTCTTACTATTCTAGAATCCATCCATCCATCTGCTCAAGTGCCAAGCACAAACTCCACCTATTACATACGGCAAAACTTCGTTATTCAATTCCGCGCAGAATGTGCCCGAGACTCGTTGATTACGTCACCTAGAGACGAAGTAAAACATATTCTTACATCGATTATGTAAAAACTGTCTTGTCTAGTCTAGATCCTCACTTAAAACTCAAACAAACAAAACAATTTTTAAAAAATGTACCTAATTTACAGGCTATTTGAGATCTTACTCGTCCCTTCAAAAAAAGAAACCATGAATAAAAATCGCAACATAAAAAGCAGGTTTTAATTAAACCGTCAAAGTCTGAAGCCCCAGACGTTACGTAAATCGCCGATGCGACATCAGGGAGACGTACTCATACAATAAAAGAAAAAAAACGGGCATCGTTCCAGTAGCTATATTGCCCCACGGGGACAAGCGTTTAATGTGCAGACTTCCGCTGATTTCGTGATGATGTTCTTTTTATAGGACCTCTGTGGTTTTGTTCTATTAAGTTGACTCACTTTGGTTAGTCTTTTTAGAAGACAAAAGGCCTAAATATGATCTCTCTAGCTTATGCACGGGATCATACTACCGGGATAAAAAGTATCCTATGTGTTAATCCAGGTTATAAGCTATCTGTGTGTAAAATTTCATCCAAATCCATTCAGTAGTTTTTGCGTGGAAGAGTAACAAATAGACACACATAGACAGACTTTCGCCTTTATAATATTCAGTGTGATACCTTGTGTGTCTGCTAGCTTCTTTATTAGCACAAGTAGTCCTGACGTCATTTGCAGATATTAAACTGTCCTTACGGCTGAGGCCCTAGACAGGAGGTCTGACAAGCTGTCTTAGTAAGGGGATACCCCCTTACTAAGACAGCTAGTCAGACTGTGTGATGTTACTAAGGAACTGGTTTGTGGAGGTCTGAACGACAGTCGCTTCATATAAAATACATATTAGTTCTCAGCTGCATCCGGTTAGACTGGAAGCCGGCCCAAAAGTGACTGAAGATTATGACAAATAACTTAGGATTTTCACATCAGACATGAACGAAAAACTTTAATATAATTATGTATTAACTTTAAACAATACAGAGGTTACTTTAAAACAATTAAGAAACGTCTTATCACTTCTGCAATTTAAAAAGGTTATATTTAATCCCGGTCATACGTTTAAAAAATAATTTAAGGTGGATGCTCCAGGGTGGGTACCCCGCAAAACTCAATGACTTTGACCTTGAAAAAGTAATTCCTGCACCTTTATGAGCTTGGTGGGTTGTATTGATGATTTTGATGATTATAATTCTATAACTACATACGTGTTACAGCCGCGAATCATATTTTAATCAACATACAACCTGACACGTACCTGCAAATTGCAAAAAACGTAAGAAAATTTGAATTTCGCGGGCTACCCTGGAGCATCCACCTTAACAGACGAAACATGATTTTAAATCAAAATATAATGATATTACCATACGACTGATTCATTTTCGTCACATAAAGAAACTTCCAGACATACAATCTGATCAAATACTAGCTATTAAACAAACTGTCTTTATCTAAAACGTAATTACAAAACATTGTGTAACTTTTACTCGCTTTATAGAGTCGACATTGATACGTCATTATGTTAATTAATTAGCTGTTTTTAAGTTTACTCTGACGAGGTATATTTTTGGATGCACAAGGCAAGCAAGAGGGACGTAATAGTTATGTTGTACTTACAGGTTTTGTACAGTCATTCAAAGTGGAAATAATACATATACATTTGCCATAATCGCCACGTTTGGCAGGCGGGTTGGCGATCGCAGTACTGTTGTTAAAAAGTGTGTCTTAAATTAAACGTCATTATTGTAACAATTTGGTCAAAAATGTGTCTTCTGTGTTAATAACTTACCTTTTGTGTAGAATATAATTATTTTGGTCTCCATATTGCGAATGTGTTAATTTCTCGTCTAGTTATTGTATCTCCTTCGCTGACAGTACATATAAGATCTTGTAAATAATACTACATACAGCCATAGTTATTAAATAAATAATAAATATCGCTGGACGTTACACACAGCGCCATCTAGATGCCACACTAAGCAACGAGGCTTGTGTCGTGGACACCAGATAGTTGATATGTACTACAGTTAAACTACTACAGTCTACTATAGTTAAATCCGTCGATATAGCACCATTTACCTAGACTAGCATCAGAGCTATTATAGGTATTCATTTAAATATGACTAACTTAGTTCAGGGATTAAAATATTAAATAAATATTACTCGGTTAGATGCGTTGGTAAGAGATTGAGAGAACATGCAGATCTACCTGTTATTTTAAGACCTTGCACATTTTATTTGATGTATACTCACACACCATACACCCACAAACACTACACATACCTGAACTTTCTACAAAAAATTTGTAACATTCTTGAACCTATTTTTTTTTTTAAATTATATTTCAACATTGTAAACTGTACCCCATGGGAAGTTGCGAGGTAAACCCAACACAAGTATCCTTATCACTTAAAGGGGCTGCCTCAATTTTGTGCTGTAGAACAATTGTATGAGAAACAATAAAACTTTTTATTTATTTTTTTATTTATACTCATGTTTTTACAATAAATATATTCTATTCTATTTTTCTATTCTATTGGCTGGACAAAATCGCGCAGTATAAAGAATGGAAGGTAATGGGGCTCTCCCACTCAGTGGGATGACACAGGCTAACAGTAACCGTGACAGTATTGATTGTGTTTTGAGTGGCTGTCCTCGGTAGATGTACTATCGAGGACACTCCCGCCTGATCACCACTAAGCAAATTTTTGCTTGCACTTACAACATAGAAACGCTCTCTAGCCCCGCCCCGTTGACTTTGTATAGAAATAATGAATGAAAGATACCGATCGGCCGAGCGCACTGACGACACACGCCAAACGAGAGTTATTGTTATTTTGCGCGCCAAAGTTGACGCTTTCCTAATAGACCTAAACTTTAAGAGCGCGTGGCTCGGCACCTTCGCATGATTTAAGCTAAAAAATGTTTAACTAATTACGCGGAAAAGACCACGACTGTTCGTGCCATGTACTGTGGTCAGTTTGCCCTAGATTCATCTTTAATGGGTTGTAATCTGATTCATATAATACGCTTACTGATGTCTGGAGTATTTCTCATGCATTGCGACATTTGGTATGTTCAAATATTGCTATAGTCTGTATTAAAGCTTGTATTCTTCATTATTTTTTTCCGTAGATCTGATATCCTCAATTCAGTAACTAGCTATCATAATACCTTGACAATACTGGTTGTCAGGCTTTATAGGCAGGCTTTTTGCAGGGTTTAAAGTAACTTAGACTGATTTCGTGGTATCGTAGGATGAAATAACCGGCCAATTCTTTTTTATTAATTAAAACTTCTCATTCTACTAATTAATTTCCTTCCACATACAACCGAAGCCTGAAAAGTTCAATCGAAGCGCACTAACTATTTTTTAATGGCCAATCATTTGCTGCTTTTATCGTATCGACTTTAATTTGATTTAACGTTCGCTGGGGTGTCTTCCAAACGTTTTATTGCTGTTTGTCATCCATAAAACGAATCGTACAACTGACATGACATAGTCAAGTAGGTTTTACTGCTCGCAGTTTTGAATCAATTTGCCTTTTAAAGTACCTTTTCTGCCTAACACTTCGAGGAAATTCAGGTTTGATGTTATCTATAAGGGTTTTTAATGATCGATGAATTAAATGGAAGTGTTGATGGAAAGGCCATAAACGTGCACAGCAGTTGCCCGAGTAACATTGCTGTGTGATTTGATAGAAGGTATATGGGTGTTGGTAAAATTATAGGCTTCGACTCCTCGGTTGAAAGCGTTTGCTAACTCCTTGGTGTTGCAGGTATGTCTAAAGGGTGTAAAAAACCTCTTAACGAAGCCGAAAGGCACTTGTTCTCCTCGTCATTGCGATCATTTTTTTGATCTACACCATACGCGAGAACCTTCTAGTTACGGAGATATTGGGCGTCAAAGTTCCAACTTTTTGACAAGTCTTTTTTTTAAATACAAGTTTTTAATGTAAGTTTTTTACTTAACACCTCTACGACCTCCGTACTATTCAATCCATCAGCACAATGTTTTGAGTGCGTTACATTGAGTTTTTTTGGTTTATCTTGAGAGAATTCTTCTACCAAATAAAACCGTATTTAGTGATCGTCCTCTGCAATGTCTTGGGGGTCCGGGTATGCAAAGCCACGTTGTGGGCTGCAACATGACAAAGATGTTCTAAGCCACACAAAAACTGTTGCTGCAACAATGTTTCGCTTCGACGTATGTTTTCCATGAATACGTAGCTTATTGCACTTCGACAGACACAAACTAATAAATTCCACTCCCTTATGTTTAAAAAACTGTCATGGAAATTATTTCTCATTTATAATTATATATAATCATATATATTTTTCCATACAAACTTTCTCATTTATAATATTAGTAGGATACGCTGCGATGACGTAGGGAGGTGGCGTTATATCGCTAAGGCGTGGGAGTACTGTTTATTTATCTATGTCAGATAAATCCCAGTAGACATATTAGTAATTGACATACAATATTTCGACTAGAGACAAATAGTCTGATTCGATTTACACACACATGCAAAGCGTTCACACATATTGTTTCTGGTTATGGGTTACTCGTGTGTAAGAGAACAAATAACACCCTTCATAACATCTGAATGCATTGGATGGGTGTATCTAATATATCATAATTGCTACCCTGACGTCTGTGATAAACTATGTGACTTTGTGTCTTTTTTGAGAGTAAATATCTTTAAACCTAAGATGAAGCTGTAGGTAGCATCGAGACAAGTGGTAATATGAAAATGAAAACTGGTTTATTGTTTTAACAGGTAAATCTTAAAAACTAGTGATTGGAGCCTCCTTTTAAACCTAACCTAACCTAAGCCTGTGTTAGAAGACTCCGCTCTTCCGTAACTTAATAATTATCATTTAAGTACTTGTTTTATGTAAAACGATGTTCGTTTTATGTATCACTAGGGGTCGCTAGTGTTAGGGTAAATAAACCTTCCTCTTGAATCACTCTATCTATTGCTGAAAACTGCATTATAATCTGTTGCGTAGTTTAAAAGCTCTATCTCTATTTTTTTTAAATTATATTGTGGTGTTCATTAGAAACACTAGTTAGGGTTTTGAATAAAACGACCAAATTATCAGTAATTAGATGAACTACTTTAAGGGTTCGTCCAGTCGCTGCCCGGGATAAGTGTGGACTAGTCGAACGACGGAACCTTAAAGCTCACGCTACGTTTATTAGTATATCACATCAGGACGGAACCCTATGAGCATGTGAGTACAACTCGCACTTGGCCGGTTTTTTTTGGTCTAGTTCGTGTAGTCATGCAAAGCCTTATTGGGTTTTTAGGGTACCGTACAAAAAATGAAAAAAAAAAACGGAACCCTTATAGGATCACTCGTGCATCTGTTTGTCTGTCCGACCGTCATTCACAGCCAATTTGCTCCGAAACTACTGGACCAAATCAGGTGTTTTTTTTTCCAGGAATTTGTCCGTAGCAGCCCGAAGCTCAGATGTGTGTCCCGTTGATGGCAATACGCTTGCCCGCTATTACATAGAACTTGGTTTATTACATGTACAATCTAACAAAATGGCGGCGGCATGTGGGTGTAGGGAGGTTTCGTATTATAGGGTGCACTTACCTTGCCTAACCCATTGGAGATTACAAACATAACGTTGTGTTCACCTTTTAAAATCAAACTTAATTAAACTCAGATCCGTAATCGAATACCAACCATACCTAACTTCAAATTAAACACACAATGCAACGTACCGTTACAATTCCTGAATAATCAATTGGCCTACTTATAAATCCGCCGGTTTTCCGTGCACCGTCGAAACACGTGGTACGGCACTACCCGTGATTAATCCAATTAATTTAATTGAATCAGTCTGTATATAAAAGCTTCAGAATTTATTAACGAAGTCGCCGGCACCGTTTTAACTTGATTTCAGTTTTTCGATTCAGTGTTTATGCTGGTTGATGCTGGTTTTATTAAAGTATTGAGTGACGGTAGTTCGTTTTTATTGGGTTTCTTTTGAAATAAATGGTGTAAAAGACCTCTTAACGAAGCCGAAAGGCACTTATGGTTTTATGTATTCCATTCTCTTTTACACACTTTGTCTACATCTCTTTTTAGTTTCTCCTTTCGCAGGTATGCTGGAAGAGATTTCAATAGAAATAAGCATCACCTTTGTACTATTTTCTGTTCCTTTCTACTTTATTTATATTTAGTGTGTACATAAATTGTTAAAAAAATAAATAATAAATAAATAAAACATGATTTTTTACCCCAAAAAAAAAAAGTCGTTTCCCAGCAACAATTTTTGCGTAAAGTTACTTAGTTTGATGGACAGAATGTTTGGTTGACGGCTTCGTGATGAGGTTGTTTACACCCTGTTTATCTAAGTGCAAAATAAAAAATATTGGTCTTTAGTTAGTTCAGTGGTTCCCAACCTATGGTCCGCGGACTTTAAGGTCCTGTGTCCTTTAAAGGACACAGGACCTTAAAGTGTGGTCCTCGAAAGATTAAAATGTTATTAGTACTTTTTACACTTAACTTATTCCTATTTCTGTATGAATGATTGCTAAACTTTTCGAACTAACTTCGATCGCTCTTGTATCTTTCACTATCTTAATTCCTCTCATTTTCTAATTTTTGCATTGTGTCAGTTAAAGATTTACCCGCCCTAGATGTAATCCTGTCGGTGTCCATGTTTATCTAGAACCTAATGATCCTTGCTAACAATGAAGACACCAAAGTGGTCCCTGGTCCAAGAAAGGTTGGGAATCACTGAGTTAGTAGGACTGTTTAAATAAATGTAAAAGAAATGACACTCAAATCACTTTCGGTACGATCTAAACGTCTAAAACTCAGGTACGGTAAGTACATGAAATAGACAAAACAGAATAAATGTCTCTACACTCCTAACATTAAAGCACTCACTTTATAAACTTAGTTACGTGCATTACTCGTGTTTAGTTAGGTTTCCCGACCACAATCATCAATCTTTCTGAGAGAAAAAGCGCTCAAATTCTCAAATTGCGCAGCATGACCGTGCGGAAACATTGTTTTCTTAGCTCCTAAGTCTGAACTACTAGGGTATACATCAACATCAAAACATTATCTTCTAGTCTCTATAGGAATCTCTTAATAATGGATATTACCATTACCACCGTGCAATGGTTTGCCAACGTGCAATGGAGCGCAGCATCATAGGCGTCAAACTTACCGACCATGTACGCAACACCACACTGCGCTCCAAAACACAAATCACTGACGTTAAAATGGGACTGGGCTGGCCATGTCTGCCGTATGCCCGACGAGCTGTAGGCCAAAATAACCACGATGTGGAGCCCTGATACAGCCAGAAGGCGACGCGGTAGACCTAGCGGGAGATGACGGGAGGAGCTGGACAAAACCAACGACCAGTGGTCCACATTGGCCCTGGATCGAACAATTTGGAAGTCATGGGGCCTTTGCCCAGCAGTGGGATGACACAGGCTAACAGTAACCATTACCAACGGCTTCTGTTTATCGAAGCTGAAAAGTAAACGCAGTAAATATCCTCCAAAGTCTGAAAAATAACCCTGGAACAGGAGAAAACCAGATTAGTTTGGTTTTGTTTCGCAATATCAGAGCCCTGAAATAAAAGATGCTCGTAATGATGAGTTCTATTACGCTTTTTCGGGTTGTAATTACAACTTCTATTGTAATTTGTCTGTAGGCGCGTTTTTTTACCGTTAAAAAATCACAAAAAAGATACGGCTACTACTACCGAGCAGCGACATCTAATCGTTTTTCAAAAACAACTATCGAATCAGTGGATTCTCTTCATTCCTTTACAAATTGGACCAAGTTTTTCACAAAAAAGCGGCTTTTTCAAGCGGACTCGGCTCACGGGATTGAAAGTTCGGACTGTGCCTAAAATAAAATGATAGAGACAGACCATTCAAGTTCGTATTGCCGTGAGGCTCGCTACAAACGCGAGTTTTGAAAAGATAAATTGGAGTTTAAACGTAGCTTTGTTAGCTGAAACTGCTGTAATTGTAGTTTGAATAGTTTTACACTATTTCATTTATTACTTTCTGTCCTATGAGATTCGCAGTTATTGTTTTACCGTCCTCCAGCCCTAATTAATTTGGTTCGTTCGATTTTTATGTATCTCATCTTGCACTAGCTCTCGAGTGTTTCTTTTCTAGCCATTGTCATCGTAAACTAACCCAGAATACATACCAGACACCCTTTCCTACGGGCGTATGAGCTGAATCTTCGACAAGCCATTTTTAATCATCATCGCCTACAAATAATAGCCACTCGTGTCGATCTTTAGGTTTTCTTGCCTAGGTTGGTCTGTGGATGGGCGACAACCTATTACAAACCGAGTTTCCTCTGTGTCTCGGAAACCACGTTAAACAGTTGATCCCGGCTGTCATTTGTAGATCTTTAACAGTCGTTACAGGTAGTCAGTGGCCCAAACAGTCTGACAAACAGTCTTACCAAGGGGTATCGTATTACTAACTGGGTTGTGGAGGTCAGATAGGCAGTCGCTCCATGTGAAATACTGATCTTTAGCTGCATCCGGTTAGACTGGAAGCCGAACCCAACATACACTTAAAGCACTTCCGTGATTTTCTTTTGTTACTATGAGCTCCCGATATTTCGACGCTGTTGCAAGCATCATGATCGCGGGAATACTGAAGAGGTATGCGGGTGGGACGAAAATTATTAAGAGGAGACAAATCGGTCTACCCTCTTTCTTAATCTTTTAGTACTTTAAGTATAGTGGAAAATGGTGAAGGTCTAAAACAGTGACCCCAACATAGTTGGGAAAAGGCTAGGCAGATTATGGTTTTAAAAGAGAGAATTAAGTCGGCACCATTCACATATAAAAGAGAGCACATTATAATTTCCTACAGCAGTGAGGTAAAGCTAGGCCAGTCAGAAAGGTTCCGTTGACCTCATAACACGCACTGTTCTATTATTAGTATAACAATGACGTCATTGTTAGCACGGGCTTTGACCGACAGATGGGAGATAGAAAGCCATAATTAAGTAAGATGCAGGTACTATCAGGATGGTTATTTGTTGTGGAGAATAGCTTATTAGGGATCTTAGCACCAACAATGTAAAGATGGCCGTTTTTGACCTGATGATATACGGTACCAGGTAATTTACGCCGCATTTTCATATGAAATTCTGGTTTCTGTCACGTAACTACGTAAAAGCGTCCAACTATGTATGAAACCGAATTTACGCGCCTCACATATACTTACACTCGTTTGGCCTCACTTTAAGTTCACGGGGATTTGGATGGGATTTGAATAAAGCCAAACTTGATACGGCTGAATGAACTGCATTTGTTTTCGCCAAATCGGGTTGGATGGTTTTCCAAGTCAGGTAATGGGTTTTTGGATCAGGAATTTAAAGGTAACAAGCTAGGCGCGTGCTCGTTCTCAATGAATGGCAATAGGCTTTCCCCTATTTGCATGGCACCTTAGGTCTGAACTGGAAATGTTACTGTAATGAAAACTCTACCTAATCCTCCAGAAAAGAGGCGTTACGTAATTTCTTGAATAAAAGTGGTACGCCCGTGGAAAAACATGTGTGCAACTGCAGAATGCTACCTAATCTAAAAAAAATATTCTAAGAAATTATTCTAGACCAGTCACCACTCTAGAAGTAAGTAAATGCTAGAATTTACAAACTCTATTGCTCTGAAATTGTAGAGGGTCTGATGGGTTTTATTTAACTTTGATACACCGTGTGATGCGGAGGAATGAGGAAAATGTCGTGAGGAAATTGTGAATGTGGATAGGGTATAAGGGTAAAGGAAGACCAAAGAGACGATGGATGGACTGTAAAAAGAATGATATGTCAAGAAAGGAGGTGTCTGATGAGATGACGAGTAATATACAGGGTGTAAACAACCTCATCACGATGCCGTCAACCAAGAACTCTGTACATCAGACTAAGTAACTTTACGCAAAAATTATTGCTGGGAAACGACTTTGTTTTTTGGGCTGAAAAATCATGTTTTGTAGTAGAACTCAATGTAACGCACTCAAAACATTGTGCTGTTGGATGGATTAAATAGTACGGGGGTCGAGGAGGTGTTTAATGTAAAAATCTTACAATAAAAACTTGTATTAAAAAAAAAAAAACTTGTCAAAAAGTATCGAAGAAGAAGACAAGCTGCGCCGGCCCCAAATGAATTGGGATAAGGGCTAGAGAATGATGATGACACCATAATACGACAATTCTCCTTTGTAGGCTACATACATTGTCGCACAGTAGTTCTACCCACTGTCTGGCTATTCCTCAGCATTTTCAAACAACAATTTTCTTAAGCCGCGAAAAGGCTTTGGTTAAGTTTGAAGTTTCAAATTACAAGGATCATTTAGCTCAGCCCAACGAGATGGGTATACATAATTTATACAAGTATACAAAGTCGGTTTTCTTTTGTTAAGCGGCTATGCTGAATCGTTTTGGCTCATCTACCAACTTAATTAAGACCTAAACCTAGAATGTGTAGTTGCCAAGTTTAGTCTAAGATATACTGTTGAAATCACCGCTATATCTTGAATGTTGAATGAAAAGATTGTGGCCGGGACTGTACTACTACTGTTTGGCTGGTGGTTGTTTAAGATTTTGAGCATTGTGTTCTTTGAATTAGGTTACATTAAATTCTATAATTTTAGACGAAACAGTACTGCAGTATTGTTCGGAAATAGGGAGGTATCTTTGTTCAATGATCGTAGATCAAGTTATTTATTAGACAAGACATATATGTTTTGTTTTGTTCCGGCAAAGACGACAGTAGACCTGTTATAAATACGCCATTATTTAGTTTCGATATCTTTATTGATCATCTGGAACAGGTTCAAGTTGGTCGTAAACAGTCTTGAATGTAGAAAAGAGGTTATTATAATATTTGTCACGTCTCAAGAGCTTAAATTCTTTTAAAGGACGAACCCAGTATTTTGTAAGCTTGCATAAAGAGAGCTAACACGTGAAACCCTTTAAAGTATTTTTATACGACTACAGTAAACCTCCCCAAAGGCATTATTACCATTACAATTTATTATTCACTTGGGCATACCGAACTTTACACTCAGCAGACTAACTATTGCCTGCAGCTTTACTGGTATTCATAGTAAACTATTCATATACATAATATCCTTGGTGTTAATCCCTTACATGGTCCGTCTTTTTGAGCCTTACAAATGTGATGGCTTCTATAACGCCACATAATACCTGAAATCACAGAAAATCCTACTTCACCAGTAGAGTTATCCGCGAAGATTACTGCCCAACGAACGACCGCAGTAGCCCACCATATTCACATCACCCGTCTGTTCAGTTGATTTTAGTGGAGAAGAAGGAATGTTCCACCCTCGTCCTCATCATCATCCACAGCCGGCTTCACCCGCTGGGTATAGGCCTTTCTTTGCTTGTCCCAAGCTCAACGCTCTCGTGCCTGCCTCAGAAGCCCTACTCTCTATCCGTCTCTCTCACTCGCA
Source organism: Xestia rhomboidea (assembly GCA_963853795.1). Classification (NCBI taxonomy): domain Eukaryota; kingdom Metazoa; phylum Arthropoda; class Insecta; order Lepidoptera; family Noctuidae; genus Xestia; species Xestia rhomboidea. The sequence goes on from OY970783.1 coordinate 4,427,146, forward strand.
CTCATCTGCAGACGTGCGCGAGAGAGACGCCCAGCTAGCAAAATACCCTTACAAACAAAAGATTTAAGAGCGATGGTTTTATACAAGGCTTATACGTGTTCTGATTAATTCAGAAACTCTTAATACCCTTACAAACAAAAGCTTGTAAGAGCTATTGGTTTATATAAGGTTTATATGTGTTCTGATTAAGACAGGAACTCTTATAGTGCCATTTTATAAGTCTATTTAGGTTTCAAGAGCATTCACACTTGTAACATGGTCTTATAGACGTATTTAAGAAAACGTTATATAATATTAATAAGAGCAGTGGTATTATTAGCTCCTTTTACAAGTCTAATTGCCTTTGATTCTTATTTAATACTTATAAATTCATTTTATAAGTACAGTCAACCTTAGAAGTGACTACACTAAGTTTTTTATTAGACTTCTGTAAAATAGTATTTTAAAAGTGTGATTTATCTCACCTGAGATATAATAAAGAGTAGTAGCACTTTTAAAGGTCTACAACAATTCCCTATTAAGGGTTATTTATTTTCTTTGTTGTGTTGACTCCAGAAATTGTTATAAAATCAGGTAATAGACTATTTTAATATTTAGTACGCATTATCATTAATTTTCTATTAGATCCTTCGACTTCGTCGTTTGGCTTGCTTTTACATATTACGGAACCCTAAAAATATAAGCAACATGGCCGCGTAGACAGTGGTTTTACGTTTAATTTGACTTTTACGAGTGCGTTATAAATCTTAGACAAGAGTACTGGACTTATATTGCTCTAATAAAGCACTTATAAGTCGCGGTTGGTCGTAATGGCGACATTTTGATATTATTTTATAAATAATTAAAAAATATATAAAGTAAAAGAAATATTTTTGAAAAGGCCCGTGAAGATATTGTTATTAAAATTTCAAAGTAATCGAGAAAAACTATTTCGCAACCTAATAATCGCATATACTTAGTGCGTGACAAATACATGAGTAAGAAATTAGAAAATATACACACTAGCCTTTTGTAGGAAATATAAATTTAAATTTAATACTTTATTATTTTCCCAAAAGTTCCAAGGACTTCGCGCTTTGTGATAACACTCTTATTAGGAGATCACAAAGAGGACTATAAGCGATATTACCCTTATAATAGTATTTTATTTTATTAGTAAGAGGACTTTAAGGTTATTTACCCTTACAGGGCGCCATTGTAAGTCACTTGTAAGTTTATTTGTCATTATAAAAGCATCAGCAAGAGTCTTGTAAGTTTGAAAATACACTTCGCGAGACCTTTACAAGGCAATTGCAAGGGTGAATATACTTATAAAGTGCGCCCAAATCAACACTTATATGTGTCTGTAAGTGATATAAGACTGAAAAAAATATGGTCTTGGGATATTTGTAAGATTATTTTTTGCCAGTTGGGCGGATATATCCGAATATACGGACGAAACTTTAGAGAGTAGGGCCCCTGGTACTCATACCTCTATACAAACATTTCCACAAATTTCCCCATATATAACGACACAGACAACAACCAAATTCAGGAATTTTCAATATTCGCTCACTCGAAAAATTGGACAAACAGAATTCTCCGTAAAACATATTTTGCGAGTGCACCGAGGTACAAAATACACCTCCAATCCGATTCGCGTTGTACCTATACATTAGCTGGTTAGTCTGTCTGGTTGCCATGGCGACGATCCCCTCGTGTGCCATCATTACGTGCCACACTGATCGGATGTAGGGTAACCAGTTCAAAATTTGAAAGGTTCTAGCAAAAAACCAGGGCTACGGCATCGAAAGTTTGGGCATTTTACTTTGCAACTTTCTTTTTTCATGTTATAAACTTGGTTTTTCTAATAGAACGTCCTGTCCAAAAGGTTCCGTTTGTCGACGAAAAACAACGCCGAAAAGTACAGTTTTTTTTTCGACATAGCATCTCGCAGGTCAACCTATAAGGCGGCTTCTGCTTAACCGGACTATCCTGGGTGTTTTGAGTGTAGGGCTTCTAGCCAGAGGGGTATTTTATATTATATTTTTTTAAATTAATTGTTTTATGTTGTTTTTATAGCGGCCATGGCAATACACACTTTGGGCATACAGCGGGGCCTTAGTAATAGGCTCCTGTTGGGGGTACGAAACCCTAAAACGTCCGGATATGTCCTCACAAATATAAACGGATGGTAGCCCTAATCAAAATGTGAATTTCTAGAATCTCTCATATTAAATGTCGAAAATTGCATGAATTTTGAAGTGGTATTAAATTGGGTATATAATCTGCCAATCATATTCCCAAAGCTGGTTTTAGGTTTCCTTGCCGTCAAATTGGGTGCGTTATGACGTATGAATGTTAATTGGGTATGATGTTTTAAGTGCTTTGTATGTTGCAGAGTTTGATATTTTTATTTGTTTCTGTATCTGTTCGAGCTCTATGCTACACTAATCCACAAAAACCGGCCAAGTGCGTGTCGGCAACTGCAAGCAACAACTTTATCTGTATTTGGTACAAAATTATCCAACACCCAAGTTCAACGACTATTACTGCTAAACTAATAAAGTTATCTTAACCGCTATAGTTTTCCTTTAAAGTTCATGAAATGCACTATCATCATTTTTATTTTACCACTTTGTCGGCGTTATTGATATAAACACCTCTACAAAATGATAGCTTTCTAGTACTAACGGTCTCTTAGCAAAACCTCGGACAGACAGACAGACAGACGGACAGACAGACAGACAGACGGACAGACAGACGAGAAGGAGAAATCCGCAGTGGAATATAAGTCTTTTCATTAGATATAAGGCACTCTTGGTCACATGAGTATACCGCGTATGCTTACGTTGCTCAACGCGCTCGTGGAGACCAACCCTGGACTGGACTTGTTTGCTGATGAATGGAAGACGATAATGTTAGAATGTTTGTGGTTCTGTGAGAAGACCGAGTAAAAGCATTATTTAATTTAGTGTTAATGGCCTATGCTGTACTAAATATAAAAATAAATAAATAATTATTATATGAAACAGTTTAACTGCTTGTGTAGTTATACTGCATGTACTTCGCAAATAAAGTCGGGGATGCAATAGCAATGATCTCCGTGTGAGATTCGCCACTAACCATCAGATCGACCGCCAGCGTAGTCGATTCCCCAACCTACATGGATGTGAGAGTCCACAAACTTAAACATTATATACTTAACGTAGTACTCCAACTTCGTCCTAGTTTCTTAAGACTAGTTGATTTCGAAGTGATTCTCTTAAATACTTAAAGCAGGCGGCGTCGAGTCTGGCTTAAAACGAACTTTGATTCAAATTAAATAGGTTTTGGAAACGATCCTTCTGTTGGAAATCGTCGTGTATATGGATTTGCGGCGGTGTTTTCTTTTTTTATTATTCTGACGAAAGTATAGACGATATCATCATCATCATCATTCTCCTGCCCATATCCTAATATCCTAATTGTTTGGGTTCAGCGCAGCTTCTTCTATACTTCTCTAATACTTGTCATGTCGGCAGTCACATCCTTTCCATCCATCGTTTCTTTGGCGATAGCTAGAAAAAAAAAATAGTTCTCAGGCTTAGCTCGAACCTCGAGGTAACCCCTACAAAGCCAAACTTTTATCAGAAAACACTGTTAACCAAGTTTATTGATCAATTAATCGTACAAAGTATTTGTACGATTTTCTTCCGAAACCTCGAGCACTTTAAGGATATTTAAGGATAAGTAACTTTAAGGATAAATAATTCACAAAAAATCTAACTTGTATCATAATATCATTTCATAAGTAAAACGGTGCTGGCTGAATGCATAACCTCCACCTTTTTTTGAAGTCGTTTATAAATGTACTGGGTTGGTTTATAAAAACCTTTTCCGTGGAAAGTTTCACTCAGTATATTTGAAGCTTCTAAAACCGCTGCGGTGTACGATATAAATTATCAAAATAATCCTCTATCTACCCTCTAGGGAGGTCGCGATTTCTGACAGTAAAGAATTACGTTTCTAACCGCTGAAGATCGTGGGAAAATATTCAATTTCTTAGCGCTAATATGTTGTCGTTACCCGGAGTAGAGATAACAATGTGATAAGGCATAAAGTAACCGATAATGTTGTGATAAGGTAATAATAATGATAGCATTGATAACTGTTACTTGGTTTTATCGTTTATTAATGTTATAGTAATGTTGGGGAAAGGCTTTATCCGCTACGATCCTAACATAATATTTTGCCGTCGTCGTCCAGGTTCATCTGGGGGTCTTTCTTTTTTTTATTGGATGGGAAGTCATCAAATGACCCCTCCCGCTCTGGGCGGAGGGGAAGGGAGTGTCATACTTATACCGACTAAAACCCATCGATGTTCCTTCTTTACCCTTTGTGTTCCGGAACCCGCGGTATCTCTTTCGAACAGTCCCGCAGCCCCGGCAAGACGTCGGCCCTAGCGGACCCCTTCCTTTTGCTGACTCTCTTTGAGGCGCGCGTGGAATACGAACGCGCCGTCGAAACGGCCTGTCGTCATAAGACGGACGGAAGGCGAGCTAGTCCATAGTTCAACGTCCACAGGCCCGCGCCTACGGTGGCCGCGCTCGGGGCGTCTCCCTTTCACGTTCCGCCACCTGCTTCGCTAGCATGACTGCTTCGCAGAAGGAGGTGATGGCGTCCCATTCCGTCTCGCTCCGGGCCATGGATTGAATTAGGGCCGGACGCGAGAGGTTGCCGCCGCTACATCTGGGGGTCTGAAGCGATTTTAGGCCCCCTAGACTTGCGCGCAATCAACATAAATTGCCCGTGTATTCGAATTAGAACTGTGTCTTTACGAAATGGCTGTAACATGGCAAATTGACATAGTGTGCCAATTTTTAATTAATCTCCCTGATTGTACAATTTACTAGATCTGCTTTTTATTGTACATGCTTTAAATTGACTGTTCTTAATGTTTTCTTTATTTATTTTCAGGTAAGTACCGAGCCAATTATTTCATCCAAACCAGTGCTACTTTACGGTAATGTGGTTCCTAGTTTAATTTTAACATAATTATTTTATACTAGTTTTTAAGGTTATAACTTTACTTTAATTACCTTTGACCCCTGTAATATCCAAAGCATCCATCAGCACAGTGTTTTGAGTGCGGTACATTGAGTTTTACCGTAAAACGTGATTTTTCACCCCAAAAAAAAGTCATTTCACCGGCAATCATTTTTGCTTAGGGTTCTTAGTTTGATGTACAGAATGCTTGGTTGACGGGTTCGTAACCCGATCCGTTTACACCCTGTAATTAAATACACAAACTTAAAACAATTATACCAAGTACGCGAAGCGCAAATCTGTAGTGGAGTTGTTGTAGCAAACATTTTTAGAATATTCCCGGCTGCGCGTTTGATGCAAAAACATTTTAACTTAGACTTTTAATAGAAACACGCCCGAGTTTACCGCTAGTCCGAGCCAACCTCAATGTACGGGGTGGAATTTAAATTGTTAAAGAGAATTTATGGAGGAAATATGTTGTTGAGTAGATTTGAATTTCATCTGACATCAGGTTCCGGGAACATACTTTACGAAGGGGACATAGCTATCATAGTTAGATCAGGCTCAGGTGGGTTATTGTGCTAAGAATAATATGAAAGAAAAGGGAGTCAAATTATGAGGAAGGATAAATGTGTTTCATAAGCTAGTTCAGTGACGTGTCCTCAATAAGCTTTACCCGCTAGTAGGCATCGCACCACCTGCTGTACGAAGAGATGTCGCATAGGCGCTGGAAAAAAAGAACCAAGAATTCGATTCCCGACATCCCCTCTACGAGCACACAACTACCCCGGGCAGACTAAAAAGCCCCAAAAGCTTCCTACGCTCCACTCGGGCAATACAAGACAGGCCACCTAAAGTAACAAGCAAATTATGGCAAGAGAAGTGTCCACCACCACACGACTTCTTAAAGCCCCAAGAACACCTGGCTCCCGGCAGTAAACTAAAGAGGCATATTTGGAAAGCTCTGAATCGATTGCGTACCCAAGTAGGCCGCTGCAAACATAACCTGGCAAAATGGGGTATTATCAGTTCTTCCAACACCGAGTGCGAGTGCGGCGCTCCGGACCAAACAACGCCCGACCTGCTGGAGTGTCCTAGGTGTCCGTCTACCTGCACTCTCGACGACCTGTATAGCGCCTCTACCGCTGCAATAAACGTGGCCACCTACTGGGCCCAAATCGTGTAATTGGAAGGAACATCGATACGAAAAGAAGAAGAAGCTAGTTCAGTTAGGTTGGCGAACACAATCACTACACGAAAGTAGGACTATGGAACACAGTTGGTTAAGGCTATGCATTGATATGACTCATAAGTGCCGTTAGAGACAGACTCGATTGGCTTCGTCGTAAAATGTGCACTGATTCTGATTAGAAATACAACATTTATAAAAAAGTGAGCGATTTTTATTTAAAACCATCGTCAATAAAATAATGTGCACGAAATGCTCGTTTTGAGAAGTGCACCAATTTTGAAGTGCACGTTTTTTTCTATGACGGAGCCACTTGATTAAAGTAATGATGGCGCGCACACTTACCTCAAAACTGCTTGCAAACATGATAAGCTGTCACAAATCTAGAAATAATTGTGCAACTCGACGGTGACGTAATCAGTCTACGAAAAATAACTGCACTTTGCACTATTGCCGAACTCGTCATCCATAAATGCATTTGCTGATAATTTTGATTTGACAGCCAAAAATACGCACAAGTCATTACAGTGCACTTTTGCTATTACCCACAAATGATAATTATATGTAATCATAATCTGTACTGCAACCTTGTCTTATCTACTTATCTATACGTATAGATTTAATCCTCATAAAATATTACTTCATTCTTATGCTTCACAAGAAGAAGTAGATGGAATTACCTTCTTTAATTTATGTTAGCCTAGTACTTTTTCTAAAGTAATTTATCAATTTGTTAGAATTTAAAATTCTTAGAAAATTATTGTTATAATCTTGTCTTACTATCTATACCTAACGTTGATAAAGTTTAAATTTCACACAAAAAGAAACGTGGGACGAGTTGCGGAATGAAAATATTATATATTTTCATTTTCATCAACTCGTCCCAAATGGGCCGTGGGACGGGTTGATTAATTACTATGCTCTAAATGAAAGAAAGTCTTGCGACATACCACACCCGGAAAATCACCTATCATGTTAATTTATTTATTATAAGGCTTCTCAACAATGAGTACACTGTTACATTATAATTTATGTGGTGTCGTACCATACTTAAAATCAAGGTTATGCCACAAATAGTTATTGCAAATTGACTATCCCTCATGATATATTATCTCTCACATAGTGCTGCATTGGATAGGGTAATTTCATTTCGCAGAGGACTTCTTAAAGCCTCACATTGCTCAAATCGTCCATACATTCGGTAGGTACCTGCCGGGAAAAACCATGAAAAAAAAACGCCGTGGAAATCCCATGAAGCGTGTTTTCTAGCCATCGATCTGGCATTCCCTGTTCTCCGGGAACGCCCATGTCATAAAACACCCTACTTATTTTCAACGGCCGAGCCAAACATTGTAGAAAATACTGGAAATAAAACGTTCATAGTATCGACTTTAACTGCAGCTATGCTTTTCTTATTTTTATAGTATAGAATATTGTTTTTTGCATAAACGTAGCTGCTGCAAAACCAACAAAACATAAAAATACCGTGTTCATAGTTCGAAATTCTGATGAAATATTGGCTGTTTTTTTTTATTGGCTGGAATGTTTTTCAATTCTCAAACAGTGCAAGTTAAAAGGGGTTTCATATTCCGAAACACGCGAAAGTTTGACGATGCATAGAGTTTTAAGTTATGCATATCAAAAAATAGGTGCGTAAACAAAAACCGTAGTTTTTTTTAAATTCTTTTGGTACCATTGGCTTGTTAATTAGTGTTTAAAATTGCGTTAAAATGATAGGCCGTAGAATTTATAAGTACTTACCAACTTAATATAAGCTAAAGTCAAGAACACTTAGTTGATAGTACGAAGTTCTATGAAATGATAACAGCTTACTTTCAAAGGCAGCAAAACACTTTTACTAGCCCATTTCCAAGTAATCACGTAAACAACACGTAAAGAAAGTTGCAAATAATAATAATCCCAATCGATTTATTTATTCCTAGAACATCGCATCGATAAAGAGGATTCTTTTAAGAGGATTCTTCAGGAAGCTTTGTAAACTGGCTAAAAAATAACAGCCGCTCGGGTCAATATTTAGGTTATGCCGTGCTTATCTAGGTTGGTCTGTGGATGGGTGACAACCCATTACATACCCAGTTTTCTCCGTGCCTAGGAAAGCACGTTAAGCAGTTGGTCCCGGCTGTCATTTGTACCTACATCTTTGACAGTCGTTACAGGAAGTCTGTCAGTGGTTTTGCTAGTTTTACCAAGGGATACGTATTACCCAGCCCTAACTAGGTTGTGGAGGTCAGATAGGCAGTCGCTCCATGTAAAATACTGGTATTCAGCTGCATACGGTTAGACTGGAAACTGACCCCAAATAGACGAATCGTATTTGTACCTACTGAAATAAATCGCGTCCGTGTAAATCTGACCCACATTGCGATTATGATGAATTTATTAGTGTTGCTTGTAGATTAATCTGATATTCCAGTAACATTAATTATGGTAGGTAATAACGTCCGGTTTCTGAAAGCCTAATTTTTATCTAATGTCTTTAGTGATTTGAGTGGTGTTGGTCTCCGCATAAGTTGACAGAAGTTTGACTTACTTATCTAAGTATACTTACAAATAAATAAAATTGAAGTGTCGGTTTGTAATATTAAAATAACAGTTTTTTGCAGAATGCATATGAAAATACAGGGTGTAAACCACCTCATCGCGAAGCCGTCAACCAAGCATTCTGTACATCAAACTAAGTAACTTTACGCAAAAATTATTGCTGGGAAACTACTTTTTTTTTTGGGGTGAAAAATCATGTTTTGTGGTAGAACTCAATGTAACACACTCAAAACATTGTGCTGATGGATGGATTTAATAGTACGGGGGTCGTGGAGGTGTTTAAAGTAAACATCTCACATTAAAAACTTGTATTTAAACAAAAATTTGTCAAAAAGTTGGAACTTTGACCCCCAATATCTCCGTAACTAGAAGGTTCCCAGGTATGGTGTAGAGCAAAAAAGTGATCGCAATGATGAGAACAAGTGTCTTTCGGCTTCGTTAAGAGGTGTTTTACACCCTAAGACTGCGTTTAAAATAAAAACACTATTTTTTTCAATTTTTGTCCTGTCTGTCTGGCTGTTTGTTTCGGCTAATCTCCTAAATGGCTTGACTGATTTTGAGGGTACTTTTACTGGCACGTCTGGCACTGGCAGAAAGCTGATATAAAGAGTAACTGCTAAGGCTACTTTTATTTAACAAAATTATAACACATGAAATGGGAAACAAAACCCGATTTAAATAGGGAAGTAATCTTCTAAATTCAAATCTCGTGTCACAGTGTTTGTTATCGAACTCCTCCGGAACGGTTAGACCGATTTTTATGTTTTTTTTTTTGTATATTTAGTAGGTAATAGGTCGTAGACTATTTTTTATACCTCTTGGTGTATTTTATATTCCCACTACGCGGGTGATATCGCAGCCAACAGCTAGTATTAAATAAGAATTTATCAGCATAGCTCGTTCCTGATACGGTTTTTCTGCGGTACGGTTTCTTTCCGGAACTTAAGACGGAAATGATGCCGGTATCGAGTCATCTTTCATAGCTTCAACGCTTCTTGGTATCAAAACCAACCGTATTTTAAAATGTAACTGGCGCTATTTAGCCACGAAATTGGGATTTGTGCCCGGTTGATGACTATAGGCTCGCCCGCTATAACATTGGGACTTTAAACATAATTGGCAAAATGTAGGTGTACTATTAGGTACACCTCTGATTAACCCTTCCGAGATTACAGGCGTGATGTTGTGTTATAGAGGTTTTTCTTAATAAACGCCAACACCATAACGATAGAATGCTTTTGCCACAACTGCATTTTTTTCCTAAAACTAGCGGAAAGTAACTTAGTTTGATGTACAGAATGCTCGGTTGACGGCTTCGTGATGAGTTGGTTTACATCCTGTATATGTTAATTCCTAAGCCATAAGAAGTCAAATAGAATGTAGACGACGTAATAATACAGTATATTTCTGATTGACACATGTAATAAACGTTCGCATACATGTGCGGTTTATGTAGGTTTTAATCGATGACTCCTATGTGTGGTTTATATGTATAGACTGCAGCAAAACTAGAGCAATTATTTATTTTATCAGTCATTCATAATTATTCATCAACAGTGATTATCACACTGCGGTATTTTTACTGTAAAGGGCAGTTATAAAGGGTGTAAAAAACCTCTTAACGAAGCCGAAATGCACTTATTCTCCCCGTCATTGCGATCATTTTTTTGTTCTACATCATATATGGGAACCTTCTGATTACGGAGATATTGGGGGTCAAAGTTCCAACTTTTTCATAAGTTTTTTTAATACACCTTTGAGCTTGATTATGCCAACTAAAAACCCTGAATTTCACCCCTTAGACTACCATTCTAAATATCCCGTTGCAAAAGTCCTTAATAAGCTTAGTTCTCTGAGCCACAGACCGCAACTGCCTCGTCTAGTTGCAGATGCTCCTTCAAACCAGTTTTGTGGAACTAAGACATCTCATTTCCGTGTTTTCGAACCTCCTTCCTATACGTGTGTGGCTAGGTCATGTCTGAGTTGAGCTTTAGTTGGGTCTGTGGCTGTTTTGAGCAACTGTGAGAGGGATTTATTTGAAAAGCTGTTTAGCTTTTAAAGTTATAATGGAATGCACGCATTAAAATAGCTTTTTACGAGTTGCAATACTTCAATGTACGTCCTAACCCCACTACCGATTTGCGAACTAGCTAATTTTATAACACACCATGAACTTTTCTAATCGTCCTTGTTGCGTGTTGATGGAAACTGAAACCCAGAAGGAATCGCCACGGCTTTTATAAGCGACGAGTGTGATCCCTTCTTCTTGTAGTCAGTGGCCCAAAAGTCTGACAACCAGTCTCACCAAGGGGTATCGTATTACCCAGTACTAAGTGGGTTGTGAAGGTCAGATACGCAGTCCCTCCATGTAAAATACTGGTATTCAGCTGCATCCAGATAGACTGGAAGCCGACCCCAACATAGTTGGGAAAAGGCTAAGGAGATGATGATTACGAGTGTGATCTCTTCTGTAGAGTTCATCAGTTCCTGTTATGTAGGAAACAGTACAGGCAAGTCATACGAAGCTTATCTGCTAAAACAAGAGAAGAAGTAGCTAAAGTAGACCGTCACAAATTGGCTCCGTCCAAATTCATGGACAGACTTTCTCTTGGAAAAGTTTGTGCCTTATAAAACCGTAAGTAACCTTATCCTTCCCAAGATGAAGATAAATCTATATTATTCAGCAAATTAGGTTAGAATAACATCTACAACTAAACCTACATCGTTCGCAGACAGCTGTAATGAACGGGCCTGAGCCGTTCGCAATACGTTTGCCAAACGTGATCTCGAATACTGCCTACCTACTTGTACGGATGTAGGTCTCGGCTGTCAGGGCCAGGTCATCGATTGGGACTCGGAGTTGCCGATTCATTTTCTCTAGTGTTTCAGCTTAGTTATTGATAAAGTTTTTCTGGGTTGTGGAGGTGAAATAGGCAGAGAATAACAGCCGCTCGGCTTGATCTTTAGGTTAAGCCGTGCTTGCCTAGGTTGGTCCATGGATGGGTGACCACCCATTACATACTGAGTTTCCTCCGTGCCTCGGAAATCACGTTAAGCAGTTGGTCCAGGCTGTCGTTTGTTATCTACAAATTTTGACAGTCGTTACAGGTAGTCAGTGGCCCATAAAGTCTGACAACCAGTCTCGCCAAGGGGTATCGTATTACACAGTACTATACTCAATACTGGCCAAGGACCATTTTTTTGTTGAATACCATTTAAATAAGATCGAAAATTCTGTACCGCTAAAAATATTTATAAAATTAAGTATTTTCTCGACCAAGAATATCATAAAAATGAAGATATCGCTTATGGAAGGTCACTAACCGATAATGAACTTCAAATTTATGAATACTTAAAGAATGAGTGACACTGATAATAAAATAAACGGTCAAGTCTGCGAAATGATTTTTATTTCAGTTTGATTGGGGTCAAAATCCTGCTCTATCTTTCACTAATCTAGATTTTAAAGTCTAAATAAGTGTCTAATATTGCCGCCTTCTTATTTACCAGCTTATTTCGGAACTTTAACTACTTTTGGGGTTTTATAGGGAGGTACTATCCCCAAGTCACGTGGTGTGTACTTCATTGAAGTAAAGACAAATTTAAGGCAAACTACCTATTTCGATCTCTTATCACATGCATGATCATCATACGATGCTCTGTATGATGATGACCACAATATGTATGTCCGAGGAAACAAAATGATCGCAGCACGAGGCTTTATGTTTTTCTGCCTACCCTCATGGGACGAGGGGATGAGTTTATGTATGTATTGTAGAAATATTTATTTCTAGAAACGTGTAGGAAAATAAACATAACCGGTGAAATGTGGGTGTTTTTCACCTTTGGTTAACCTTTCGGGATAATATTTAGGGAGAGTTGTTTTGTATATGAAAATAACGTATCACTACATAGTATAAAACAAAGTCGCTTTCTCTGTCCCTATATCCCTATGTTATGTATGCTTATATCTTTAAAGGTACGCAACGGGATTGATGCGGGTTTTTTTTTAATAGATAAAGTGATTCAAGAGGAAGGTTTTAGTATATAATTTGCGGCCGGCGAACCCGCGGGCATCAGCTAGTTTTAATATACCTCAAGATGTGATCTTGTGATGTTTGTGTTCAAAATTATAATTATTGTCATAATATATTATTATCAAACTAATAGTCTAAAGAATATATTAGTAGGTAGCTTCTTTATATGCTAAAATTACAATTTACTTGACACAAAGACCAAAAACAACAGTTTAAACTAACTCATAAAAAGACAAAAATTATAATAATGAACTACAATTTAGTAACGTTTTAACACTTTCTGTATCTCAGTAGGTATAAAATACTGTTTCAAAACGATAAAACAGAGCTGTCTTCGCAGTTCGCAATAAACTTGGTAAATTGTTCGTAAGAGCCATTTACGACAGACAACGTTTTACGATTACAACTGTAGAGTACTTGTACTGGTTTTTTTAATTATTTTGTTGTGTACAGTATAGATGTACGTATGTGCATTTTGAAAAGGAATATACATAGTAAACTCTCGACCTGCCTACCCCACCTTGCCTTTGGCGTTAAATGTATTACAGAATGTTGTAGAACAGAATGATGTTTTAATTTAAAATTTTAAACACGTCTATCGCCAACTGCAAAGAAAACGGTTTCGGAATATAACAACAAAAAAGTCGACAGGAAAAAAAATGAACTTAATAATATACTATGTCGATGACCTGGTGACGGTTGCGGGGATCCGCTGGTTGCGAGTCGCACGGGACCGGTCAATGTGGCGATACTTGGGGGAGGCCTATGTCCAGCAGTGGACGTCTTTCGGCTGAAATGATCATGATAACTATGTCAAATCTCATGTTCACTACTGTGATTTGGTTCGGAAATAACAACAACCAATCAAATCACACGCGTACCAATTCAATCAAATCAGTAGTTTTGTAGACTTTTAGAAACCAAGAGTTTGTATGCTAAGTACCAAAGGGCCTATTAAGTACCAAAACCAGTATAAGCCGGTCTCTTATTCTGTTGCAACTCTGTACCACGGCAGCCGGAACGACTAGTTAAATAAAAAGGTTTATTTAGACTTGAAATTCCAAGAATACGATACACAAACGGCTCTCTTTGGTGATATTTTTCTCTGTATAACCCACAAAGATACGGGATCATTCTCATCCGACAGTTTTCCTCCTGAAACCTGATACACTTTGCTCACAAGGAAAAATATTTATTTTTGTATTCCTTGTCGGGGTACAGTTTCGGGGTGACTTACGCTATACATAAACTGTACACATTTTGTATATGTGAATAGTTTTCGAACAGGATAACAATACATACATAAACACACGCATTTTTCTCATAGGGGTAGGGCAGGAAATACAGAATGCCACATGCTGCGATACTTGCATATTTCTTTTGCTTCGTCTACAATAGGCGAGACGACAAAAAAAATCTAATTAGTCCGTCACTTAGATTATCAAAATATATTTGACCCGTGTTTTTTCTTTTGTTACGTAAACCAATATTGACGAAGATACGAGACGCTTTTAAAATTCTCAATACGTCACGCCTAGGTATAATTTTTAGCTAGTTCTGACGTCACGAGCCCCCGCTCCCGAATTTTGATGCGTATTATCTTTGTCAATATTCATTGATTTACAAAAACAAAAAATACGTGTCCATTAATTTCCAATACTCTTAACTAACGGACTAAATAGATTTGCAATTTTTCGATACTGTCGTCATGCCTATTCTTCATCCATAAAATATTATGCTGATTTATTTATAGGGTTTGTATGGGGTTAATAACCCTACAGTGTAAAGGATATTGAGTAGAATGTAAAAGGGGGGTGAGGTCATCGTTCGGTAAAAGCAGGTGTGAGTAACACAAAGAAAAATATAGGGTTGTGTATTTTTCCCTGATCACCATGTCTGGCATAAGTAATCCGGTTTGTGCAGGGTGACTTGTAATTCGTCATATTCCTTCCAAGACCGGACGCTAGAACAAGGATTTTGAGTTTTCTTTTCTAAAATAATTATAGTTTCAGAAACTTTACTCCATTCGGGTAGATTTTGTGTAATTAAGGTCATCAAAATGTTTGGTAGGTGTATCTTTGTAATGTTTTCAGTCCTAGATTGTAAATAGTTGACTGCTTTATCGTGCATGTTTCTAACGTTTTCTTTGAAAGCTGCCACTCGATCAGGATCAATTACTTTCCATAAAATTGAATTGACTTTTGAAAGAACGATGCGATGGAAGTAAGAAATTAAAAGGCCTAACAAATGCCGGACGGACCGGACGCAGTCAAATTTTGCCGGACAACAGGGCCTAAAAGCCTAACACTGTCGGGCTTTATCCGGACGGATGGCAACGCTACTTCCAAGAGATAGTGCCATCTGCAACAATTAAACGATTAAAAGTCGAGGCAGAAAGTCGTAAGTTTTTGAAAAAATCGCAGAAATTGTCATTAAATAAAATTTACTACCAAACTATGAAATAATTGCGAGAGAAATTTGCGCACAAATATGTTATTATAAGCTAAAAAAACACTACGTACAGTCTAGTTACACTATAAACAGGTTTTAACATGAAAATGTTGACGTGGGAAAACTATCCCTTTTGAAACACTAGGCAATCAGCTAGGCATATTGCCTTCGACTCCCAGAAGGGAAATAGTTGCCAACTCTAGCTTTTGAGAGCTACATTTAGAGGTGGTTTCGCAACTTTTGACTTGATTATGACCGCCTCGCCCTTTGCCAGGAAGTTTTCCAATCATGGTCAGTCAAAAGGTTTATTACCTTGCAGATTTGTAGGAAACAGCTGTTTTTAAGGGTTCCG
This sequence comes from Xestia rhomboidea, assembly GCA_963853795.1. NCBI lineage: Eukaryota > Metazoa > Arthropoda > Insecta > Lepidoptera > Noctuidae > Xestia > Xestia rhomboidea. The sequence goes on from OY970783.1 coordinate 4,442,744, forward strand.
TATCCAAAGGGTAAAAACGGGACCCTATTACTAAGACTCCACTGTACTTCTGTCACCAGGCTGATAGCTAGACAGTTGTTATTTTCACAGAATGTGTATTTCTATTGCGACTATAACAACAAATACTAAAAACAGAATAAAACTAACGTAATTTTGTTTTTGCCGTTTTTTGCTCGATATTAATAACGGCAACAGGTAGACGCTTGAAATATTCACAGAATTTTAATTGCTGTCAAAACAGTGCGGCGCGAAGAAACCGGCATGTCCCAGAACACAAAAAAAATGAAGAAATCGTGATCCACGAATCCGGACATGCGTGGTGGATTATCTTATTGCTTAGACCTAATCTCAGTGACCGGTCACAGAGATCTGTGTCCCAGTAGTACGATCGTTATAGGCTGAAAATTGTAGCACAGGGACGGATCTGACAATGTTAAACGGTACAGGGCAGCCATTTAAAAAAAAGGCCAATCTGTAATGTTGAAGATTGACAATACATCTGATTAATAGGGTTTATTCTAAGATTGAATAAAATAACAATGAATAATTAAAGGCTAATACAGTCTTCTAGAAAACTTAAATGCTTAAATTTACTTGTACGTCAGATCTGTCACTGTTCTATGATTATGACGAAATGATATGACGACCATCGATGTTTAAATTTATAATATTGTTTACGGATTCATAAGCCTGTATGTCTGACAGAATTTACCGATAGTTTCGGTTTTGCGCATAGCCTGATAAGTGATAACGCAAGGTCATGTTTAGAAGTAATCGGACAGTCCCGACAAATGACAAATGATATAAACTCAAATGTGTTCAAATACTTCACGTTCACAACAGATAAAATATTTCATAATCAGCTAAGCTTTTAGCTTTTTTTTTTTACTGGTTTGTTGAGGACAGATAGGCAGTCGCAACTATTGAGTCCATGTAAAATACAAGTATTCAGCTGCATCCGGTTAGACTGGAAGCCGACCCCAACATAGTTGGGAAAAAGGCTAGGCAGGTGATGAATCAGCCAAGCTTTTTCCAACTATTTCAGTGTCGGGTTCCAGTCTAACCAAGTGCTGCTGCATAACCAGTATTTTACATGAAGCGTAACAGATAATAAGCTATTTATTCACCAAGGGGAGTAAGGCACAGATTACTAATCGAGTGTGCTCTTGAGGCCCGACGCGAAGCGGAGGGCCGTGAACCACACGAGTTTAGTAATCTGTACTTACCCTCGAGTGATATGTACTGCTTTATACTACACTTGCTTACAACGTCATCAAGACTTAAAAAAAAAACAAAACGCGTTAGTAATGGATTACTACCCTGATTTTCAGGGCAGTAATGAAATTCCATACAATAAACTGCCTAGATTTTTGAGAAGGTTTAATGAACAGCTTTCAAGCCTTTTAGTGGCGTAGTATTGGTACACTTACTAAGCAAGTGCAATGTCACAGCACCTTGCTGAGATAGGAGCCTTTTGACCTTGCACAGGACTAATCAAATTTAATAGTTCGTTATGTTCTCATGTTTACTCAAATAATTGTGTCAAACCTAATTCTATATTTTTGTTTCTTTTATGTCCTGTGTGAGATTAATAAATGCTTTATCTTTCTTTCTTTCTTTCAAGTGTAGTATAAAGTATTTTATTTATACAGTTAATAATAGATATCTAGCGGACGTCACGCGGTTTCACCCGCGTAGTTCCCGTTTCCGTGGAAGTACGGGGATAAAATATAGCCTATGTTACTCGCTGATAATGTAGCTATCCAATTGTTAAATAATTTTTCGAATCGGTCCAGTAGTTTTTAATTGTATTCGTTACATACAAAAATACAAATCTTTCCTCTTTATAATATTAGTATAGATAGATAGTGTCACGGAGCCAATGCAATGTTAAATAAATTGTTCATGGTAGTACACGGCCGTGATTTGCTATGTAATGTATATAGTTACCTACCTTGCCTTTTCAAGGTCGACGGGACTAAGATAGCGTAGCGTCATGCTCTCATGGTGTGAGAAAAAATATGTACTTGCTTAGATGAATAGAATCGACCACAGATTTTGTTGTTGCTGATACAAACGGCCTGTAAGATTTGTTGCGCTTTTTGTCAGGAATCTTACAGGTTTATTATTTCATGCATTTGAAAAGGTTACTGTTGAAGTTGTCTTGACTAATTGACCATTAAATTATGCAGGTACGATCTCAGTATTAAACATTTCTTCACCCACAAAAGGCAGGCAAAACTCTCAGCGGCCTCTTGTCATCTATTCGTCCAAATCAACTATGTTATGTAAGTATGAAAAAATATATTAAACAATATGTGCGTGTAATATTTATGTGTCATACTACGAATTACTTATCAAAACACGAGGCTAGAGCTAAACGTGGAGATAGTAAACGGTTATCAGTAGCCATTGATAAGAGAAACATGTATTATTTCGCAGTAGTATTTAAACTCACTGAATAATAGCTGACGCTCTGGTCGATCTTAAGGTTAAGCCGCGCTTGCCTAGATTGGTTCGTTGATGGGTAACCGCCTATTACATACCGAGTTTCCTCCGTGCCTCAGAAAGCACGTTAAGCCGTTGGTCCTGGCTGTCATTTGGAGATCTTTGACAGTCGTTACAGACCTAGTCAGTGTCCCAAAAGTCTGACAACCAGTCTTACCAAAGGGTATTACCCAGTACTAACTGGGTTGTGTCAGATAGGCAGTCGCTCCATTTAAAATACTGGTATTCAGCTGCATCCGGTTAGACTGGAAGCCGACCCCAACATAGTTGGGAAAAGGCTAGGTAGATGATGATTTATCGTCGCTGAAGATAAGAGTACTTACCCCAAAATACTAATACAATCAATTAACTACTCCAAGATCGATGGATTGTGAAGAAGGAACCCTGGCTACTGAGGTCACGGCTGATAGATGTATGCCAGAAGAATGTATGACCGCGAAATTGGGATAACGTTAGAAGGAGGATGATTTTGAGAGACTCCAAATGGAGTAGTATAATTCTTGTTGGAATTAAAGTTGATGAGCACAATATCATCATCATCACTATCGTCAGCCTATTAATGTTCCCAATGCTGGGACACAGTCCTCTTCTCTATGAGAGGGAATGGGATATAATCTACCACGTGGGCCCAGTGCGTATTGGTAGATGTCACAGTTATGTCTTCGAATTTTTGGTTCTAGGACATGCCGGTTTCCTCACGATGTTTTCCTTCACCGTTTTTGAGAGCAGTGGTGATGAAATACTGCCTGGGTTCAAACTCACGACTTACTGTTCGTAAGTCGGGGCCGCCACCACCGGGCCACCGCTGCTCTCCCACAACACAATATACCAGACCTTAGTCATGTTTCCATGTTTCTCTAACAAACTTAGGAATCAGAAGTGTTGGTATAAAACTAAGACTATCCTATTACAGTGTGAGCAGCTGTGTTGCTGTCCCCGAAAGGATTACTTTGTTTCTTACGTTTGTGTACTTACGTTTCTCATATTATTCACATTTCACCTCTTTTTCAACTTTTTTTGGCATCCATTATTCACATCGTACATCTTGATAGATAAATTCCCGTGTAAGCCAGTTGTTATTAATCGGGCACGAATTCAGACTTCGGGCTGCTACAGGGAATTTTAAATCCAATTGATGTCAGTGTCCATGCCGGAATCGAATCCAGAGGGGTAATTACGTAACCCACACACGTGTGTGTGTGCCATGCCCCCATCTTCCCAATGCCATTTCATTAATTGCATTATTTTCGTTGCTCAGTAGACACAATCATTTAAGGGGGAAGCGCCAGTTTAATGCGCTCGTGAAATTTAAACTTTCTTATGTTTTAGTAGGTCAGTGTCAGGTTATATGTTGATTAGAAAACACAGAAACCCCAATGAAAAACTATTTCATGAAAAAGTCATTCAATGGGATTAAATGAACTTAGAGGATTGTATTGATATTTAGATGATTATTAATTATAATTCTGTAAATACATGCGTATTACGGCCGCAAATCATATTTTGCTCAGCGTTCAGCCTGACACCGACCGGCAAATTGCAAAAAACGCAAGAAAAATTGAATTTCGCGGGCTACCCTGGAGCATCCACCTTAAGGTAAGCGTCCACCTGTCCGCAGACTACGAATCTCACGCATCGCATCAAACGGATCGTAGTATTATTGAACCGATTCGAGCGATCCGTACGGTGCGGATCAGTGACGTTCTATACAAAGAATACTACGATCCGTTTGATGCGCGTACGATGCGGAGAGGTAGACGCTTACCTTTAGTTGTCAGTAGCTGTTCGAAGGATTCTTATGTAATAACAGGTTTCATATGTACCACTCATCATTCTCGTGCCCTTATCCAAATTCATTTTCGGTCGGCGCAGCATGTCTCCTTCTTCCATACTTCTCTATATCTTGTCATCTCATTAGACACCTCCTTTCTTCATAAGTACACTAACGAATGTTAAAAACTCTTTCATTTCTCGCCCTTAGTTACGACTTCGACCCTGGGCTGGCTTTGAATATCGAAAGAACAAACTTTTAAAACTTTATTTACTCGCTAAGTAAAAACTTTTCTAGGAGCACAAGGGGCCTGCAGTTATATGTACTCCTGAACTTGCAACTTCAAGTTCGCGAAGTTTTTTCGTCGCTAAACAAGGGATGTAAGACTAATTATAAAAGTTATGACATTGGTGGCAAGTGGCGTCCAAGGACTAGGAGAAAGGGAAGTGTTGGTCTATACATGGCGGGTATATCCTTGACATCGAGCACATACCCCAATAGAGCGGTAATGTCGGGCCGCCTCCCCAACTAATAAATGATTTGTCACTTATAAATATTACGCTCGCTCTCACTAAAACAGTGAGAGCGAGAGAGAGAGAGTGTTATTTGACATTGGGTCAGCCAATCAGATGTGAGTAGCTGTGAGTTGGCGGAATCGTTTTCAAACAAAATAAGTAACATTTCTGCTCTATTGGGGTATGTGCTCGATGATCCTAGATGAGGCAGGAGTAAGCAAGTAGAGGCCAATACCCAGCAGTGGGTGAAGTCGGGTTGTGGTTGATGATGATGATGATAATGTCATGTGAAATATTAGACTTCTTGCATCTGGACTTTGATCTTCAGCTAGTCCTGAGTCTGAGGTACGGAGGCAACTTGGTGGTAATGGATGGTCATCCATCCACGAACCGACCAGGCAAGCGTTGCTTAACCTTAATGTACGACCCGTGCTGCTGCTATTATTTATCCACGAGCTCCTCTTGGAAATAATGTTTATTTTGCAAGTAGGTTTTTACAAACACTGACACATCGTTTTTTTTAACTAAATGGGGCCGGTGTTGCGTACCTGACTACTCTGAGAAGAAACAGCCGAAACACAACTCAGAGGTCATAGTCTCTTTTGAAATCCAGACATAATTTTGCTCAATTCACATGAGGACTATGCAGATTAGTGTCTGAGATGGTCTTTTGACGAAAGAACCACACAAATTTGAGTGGACCTGTCCAGACAGTGCAAGCATCGTGTAGCTCGACTTATAACTCAAGGAGCTCAACGAAACGACGAACAATACCAAAGAAAGGACATTTGGGTAGGTCGCTTATAATATAGTACTCAAACTGCCAGACAGTTGTGGGAAAAAAACAACCAAAAAATAAAAATGTGACCCACATGGTCCTAACATTCACAATTATCAAATAAAATTAATAATAACGAATTAATGTATTAGATTGACATATGCTACCGAAAAGCTTATAAATCCCGTATATCTCCAGGTCTATGTTCCAATATTATGAAAATTTTTGTTCATAAATCCACTTTACTTGCGGGAAAATGGTGAGGTTTCTTTGCTTTCACTTAGATAAGTTTCACGGTCTAAAGCTGATCGGTGAAGCGTTACAAACTAAAGTGGGTATCGTAGTGTACTGAGACTGTCGGACTAAGTACCACCATTAATTGAGTTCTTACCAATGTAGGATAGTAATTTTACGAAAATGTTATAGCAAACACTCCTGAAACTTCGGTTCTTCCTATAAAACTCGAGTATTTGTCTGCCCATAAAAAAGTAGGTTGTTTTTTGTCCCTGCAAGTTTGTGATATCTACCAAAATATCAATAATATGCTTGTCATGGAGAAAAGTAAGTAGTTCATAGCATAGGAACTCAGCCAATATTCCGAGACTGACTGAATTTGTTACCCATACTCCCATACTCTTGCCCTTATCCCAATTCATTTGTGGTCGGCGAAGCATGTCTTCTTCTTCCATACTTCTCTATTACTCTTCATCTCATCAGACACCTCCTTTCTGGCCATTGACTGAAAATGTTACTCATTTTGTAACAAGTCAAGAAAGCAGCCTTCTAATGATCTTATTAATACTTACACAGTTATAAAACATTCAAACATTCTCTTGTTTTTTTTATACACCCCGGACCAAGCAAGAATTTGTATCATGATTCCGTGATTCGTGATGTAAAAGAATTCAATCATATAAGCATGAGCACGCGGACCGCTTGCAAGCCGTCTTTGCCGTCAGCTGGCTTGCAAACCGTTTGTTTTACAAAAACAAGACATTCAAGGAAATATCATTGTGGATTTTTTGCTATTTCATGTTTTTGTTTTATACTTCTTTCATAAGGTGTACTTATGGATTTAATAAGGTGTCATGTCAATCAGCGTTTAATGATATAAAGTTTACCTTTACATTATTGTTAGATAAGCAGGCATATCTAATTTTATACCAGATTTATATACCTAAAGAGTGTGTGGCTAATGAGGGATAATTTTCAGATTGCCTCGATGGTCTAATAGTGCTCGCAATCGCTTCTGCTTAGCATGAGGCAATTCAATTCCCAGGGGGCTGCGGGACTGTTCGCAAGAGATACCGTGGCCCCGGAACATAAAGGGCGATGAAGGAACATGGATGGGTTTTAGTCAGTAAAAGTCTGACACTCCGCCCAGAGCGGGAGGAGTAATTCGATGATTTCCCATCCGAAAAAAAAATTAAAAAAAATGTCGGGCATTGATAGTGGGTTTTTCCATCAGTAACGTTCGGTAGCAGCCCGAAGTCTGGATTTGGGCACGAAAACTGGCAATTGGTTCAACCACCACATTGATCCTAAATATTAATAGAAGAATGTCAGTATTATAAGTGTGATGTTTTGTTATTTTTATGATTCAAAAGATTACTATTCTAAAAATACCTCATACAAGTACTTCAGTTTCCAAACTGCTAACAATTTCAAACGCTAAAAAAAACACTGACTCCACGAAAAACGTTAACTCGACAAAAAAATATATATTAGCAAATAATTTGAGCGCGATCCGTGCTAAACTTTAGTTCGCGACAAGCCATGCGGTTCGGCCGGGCCTCAGTTCGTTGACCCCGGAGTTACGTAACACCCGAATTTAAGGATACGTTGGTAGCGAGGGAAAGCCGGAGTATGAATATTATTTTATTGGTTTGTTATATAGTTATAATGTGTTCTGTATGACATACCCCCGAATACTGAAACGTCACTCAAAATTTAAAGGCGGCTTAACATTTGAGCAGCTCCTAAACCTTAAATTTCGTATGGCCAAACGTCAGTTTTGAGTGTCTGTTAAATATAAGTGCTACTTAAATTTTGAGTGACGTTTCAGTATTCGGGGGTCTGTGTTATAACTGTTGGTGGAAATGGAACATCGTGTGGTTTTGGGTGTTCTGGCTTTATGCTTTGTGTGGTAGTTGTTTTTGCCTTTTCACGAGTTTTGGGTGCCCGGTGACGAAGCTTTAGTATAATAACTCCGAAAAACAGCTCATCATCTGCTAAGCCTTTTCCCAAATTTATTGGGGTCGGCTTCCAGTTTCAGCTCAGCTGAATACCAGTATTTTACATGGAACGACTGCGCCTATCTGATCTCCACAACCCAGTTAGTACTGGTTAATACGGTACCCCTTGGTAAGACTGGTTGTCAGATTTTCAGGCCACTGACTACCTGAAAGGACTGTCAAAGATCTAGAAATGACAGCCGGGACCAACGGCTTAACGGGCTTTCCGAGGCAGGGACTGTACTGTAACTGTATGGAAAAATGGTCTCCCATCCACAGACCGACCTTGGCAAGCACGGCTTAACCTTTAGATCGACCCGAGCTGCTGTTATTATTTAACCACGAACTCCGAGTAATAACTATTACGCAGAAAGAGCAAGTAGAAGGCATATGCTTGAATAAAGCTGAAGGTCTTTACCGACTTAATGAGCTATTCCAATCTGATTAAATTAATCTCATATTAATATACCATTAAGTAAAGTCCCAATCTTTTACCAGAGGTTTATGGCATCGTATCGAAATAACCCCATTGATTTCTTTCAGTGGCTTTATTCGATGGTCTTTGATAATCTTAACTAGTGTTGATTTTAGACCTATTCTAGTACGTAAGTATACCATAGTATACTTGGTATTACTATACATACGTGTTCCATAAAACCCTATATCTAAGTGCCTTGCAGCTATTGCCACTTAGCTTCTGCCTATTCACGGTTTGAAGATCAATATGGGCCTTGTTTCCAAACCATTGAAGCGCTCCAGTGAAACGAAATAGTAACATTGGTAACTATCCTGCTCCCAATAATAATAGTAACAGACCTATAGAAATTGTAAATTAAGTAGTGTTTTGCGTACATTAGTATCTTACTTCCCCGAATATAAAATGTATTGTAAAAACAAGTATTCCTGCAAAATACTTAAAAATTACGCTTTGCAAGTTGCAATAGAATATTCTTTTTTCTGCAGTAGAATATAAGGCCAGCTTATACTGGTTTTGGGGCCACTTACGTGCAACGGCCTACTCTACCATGTTAAGCCTCCGCTTGCATTCAAATCCAAAATCCATACTTTCGCACGTTTTGTTATTGTGACACAGTTTCCGAAAACATGCAGATTCTGGGAAAAAAACGTCCATCCATTATTCAGCAGTTTAGTGGATGTGTCTGCTTAGTGCCTACATTCACTTCACAGTACTTCTAAGCGGCTTATTGTGTAGCTGGCTGCCGTAGATAGCCAAAGGCTGAATTGATTGGTTTAAATACAAAGATGAGTGTGGCTTTCAGAGTATATACAATTTCAGAGTAAAACTTCGACTTTTTGAAAGCAAGTACATGTGGCGTAAATTGTAAGTTAGGTTAGGTTTCAAGTTACAAATAGTCTCTTGTAATCTACGCTTTGCAATTTTGCTCAATTATCTCGGTGCTCTGCTGAGCGTGGATCTGCTGGGCGTGCTGGGATCGATCAATGAATCAAAGGACAACATAATTATCACAATGATATAATTGGGATATTTCCACTGGAAATTTCTCAGTGGAAAATGGCAATAGGCTTGCCTTCCATAACATGGAATTTAAACATAAAATGCATTTATATTAAACACTAGCTTATGCCCCACGGCTTCGACCGCGTGGTGTTCGGTGATTGACCACGGCGTCGTACTACCAGGATAAAAAGCATCCTATGGGTTAATCCAGGTTATAAACTGACTGTCTTCCAATGGCATCAAAATCCGTTTTGTTGTTTTTGTAGCAAACATCCATCCATCCATTATAATGGTATGTAGTAAGATTATTTTCCACTGTATTATTCAAGACCATTACGCCTAATCATATAATGAGATCTTTCAATATTTGTCACGAACTCAAAAGCCAAATTAAGTGCAATAGAAACCGCTTACGTTTGAATTTTTATCCTCTTCAAATGCTGCGGCCGGATTTCTATAACATAAAGCGGGAAATAGCGCTAGTCTAAAGCGCTTCATGAGATTAAATTTCATGTAGAGTGCTATTTTAGAGCACTTTTTCTACCCGTCAACTTTACGTCTGACTATGTGGACAAGACGCTTTAAAAGCACAACAGTAATTAACATCATGTAAATTCACCTGATTTTAGCTCGAAATATTCAAAGAAAACAAAGCTGGCGCAATTTTAAAATGCTAATAGGTATCGCACGGTCTCCAGGCTTGTCTGGCGCGGCTTTACATAAAATAATGTTTGTTTTGTTGACGATGTTAGGGTGTTTAAGGATAACAATATGTGTTTGGTGAGTCTCGATGGAATTAAGAAAAAAATAAAGGGGAAATATGTGTCCTTGGTCTTAAACATCACATGATAGAGGAGCTCGTGGCTAAGTAATAATAGCCGCTCGGGTCGATCTTTAGGTTAAGCCGTACTTGCCTAGGTTGGTCTGTGGATGGGTGATCACCCTTAAATACCGAGTTTCCTCCGTATCTCGGAAAGCACGTTAAGCTGTTGGTCCCGGCTGTCAATTGTAGATCTTTGACAGTCGTTATAGGTAGTCAGTGGCCCAAAAAGTCTGACAACCAGTCTTGCGAAGGGGTATCGTATTAATTACCCAGTACTCACTGGGTTGTGGAGGTCAGATAGGCAGTTGCTCCATGTAAAATACTGGTATTCTGCTGCATCCAGTTAGACTGGAAGCCGACCCCAACATAGTTGGGAAAAGGCTAGGTAGATGATGATGTGCACCAACGTTATTAAAACCAACGGACACGCAAGGCCGATTTGATTAAAAAAAATGAAACGACAACCATTCAAAGTATGGTTTATGCAGATCTGCAAGCTTGGTGTTATGATTTCTGTCACCATTCGAGCTTTTGACGTCAGTTCGTAACCATATTTGCCATATTTTAAAACACAATCTTTATAGGCGAGCATTAATCCAGCCAGCTAAATATGATGATTTCATAATGCATAATAAGCTTATTATGATCCCACAGCTGAGACCGCCTGTTAGAGGCAGTGGGTTTTACTTAAGGATGCTCCAGGGTAGCCCGCGAAATTCAAATTTTCTTACGTTTTTTGCAATTTGCAGGTCAGTGTCAGGTTGTATGTTTATTAAAATATTATTCGCGGCTGTAACACGTATGTAGTTACAGAATTATAATCATCAAAATCATCAATACAACCCTCCAAGCGCATAAAGGTGCAGGAATAACTTTATCAATCTCAAATTCATTCCTGCACCTTTATGCGCTTTTGTAACTACATACGTGTTACAGCCGCGAATCATATTTTAATCAACATATAACCTGACACTGACCTGCAAATTGCAAAAAACGTAAGAAAATTTGAATTTCGCGGGCTACCGTGCAGCATCCACCTTAATCCACCACGCGGTCCCAGTGCGGGTTGGTGGATGTTGTAATCTATCATTTTAGCGGACTATGCTCAACAGTGTGATTGATAATAGCAATTTATATCTTTTAAGATCCAAACAAAAATAGGCAGTACAGATCTGTCACCATGTTTATATCTATGTGAGAGCCAGGGTGTTAAGAGAATCCATTTGTCTTGTTGGAAATCTTCCATCTAATATATTATCTTCTTTATCTACTTCCTCATCATCGTCATTTCAGCCGAAAGACGTCCGCTGCTGGACATAGGCGTCCCCAAAGTGTCGCCACATTGACCGGTCCCGTGCGACTCACATCCAGCGGATCCCCGCAACCTTCACCAGGTTCACCTAATGGGAGGCCTTCCCACGCACGTCTTCCGGTTCGCGATCGCCACTCACCTACTTCCTTCTCTTACCGTAATTCGTTATCTGTCACTCCAAGTTTCATACTGTCTTCTGCCGATCAACTATTTATTCCTCACTTTTGAACCTCACATTTCCATCATCAGCATTCTCCTGCCCTTATCCCAATGTATTAGAGGTCGGCGTAGCACGACATCTTCTTCCATACTTCTCTGCTAGTCGTCATCTCATGTCTCCCCTTTTTTAAGCTATATCATCTTTCACGCAGTCCATCCATCGTGTAAGTTGACCTAGTGAAGGTTGTTCGATCCGCTGTTTGCGAGTCGCACGGAACGAGGCAATGTGGCGACACTTGGGGGAGGCTTATGTCAAGCAATGGACGTCTTTCGGTTGAAATGATGATGATGATCCATCCTACTTAAGATTAAGTACGATGGATCCCACCAACCTCTTATTTAAACATCTATAAAAGTGGGTTAAAAACTTAAATAAAAAGTATGTTAGCTCTGCCCTAATTCGTGTGCGACTCTCATAATTCCGCAGTGATATATTATGGGTAAAAACGATTATTCACAAAGAATAATGGCTGTACTGTTCCGGGAAAATGTTGTTAGATTATAAATATGAGTTTCTGTGTTTTTTGGATGTATGTTGTTGGATTTTGATCATATTTTCATGGTCTTTGCTTGTTACGGAAGTTTTTTTTTTTGCAGTTTTGTACCCTGCTGTATTCGTTGTTGGCAGGGTTTAGTATCCTTGAAGGTGTTTTTTGTGACTTGTGTGTCATAGTGGTTTTTTGTGGTCATTCCTGCAATTATCACCAGCTACCAAATGGCTTTGCACTCTGAATCTTCTTTCTCGTGTTACTGGCACGACAGTATTTCGAATTTGGGGGCCCAAAACTTCCATGGCGTCCTCAGAAGTCACTTTGACTTCATGTGATGCGACTCAAAAGATAGAGCATGAGGTAGACCATAGTTTGCGACACGGAATGAACCACGTATACTGGTCATTATCATTCAATCGATAGAGGTTCTCCGTTAGACATTGAGAAATAATTGCTTTAGCTGCCCTCATCCTGCTAAGTCCTGTGACCTAGACCGTTTAATTTTCCGCTTTTGAGCATTTCATTTTAAAACCTAAACACAAAGGCTCAAATTCAATTAATCCTTCTAATATGTCGACAAATCCTTTCAAACCGTGTCAGAAAAAATGCCAACAACCTTCAAAATGTTCAAATGTAGTACTTAACGTGCTACATAATAAAACTTAACTATTTAATTTTATCGCTCCTTTTCAAGCCCTTTACGGCCGTCGTGATCAACCTTCTGAGATAAGAAAACGTGGATATGAATAGAACAGACTATAGTTGAGTGACTCATAGTTTGTGTTGAAAGACTTATCCAGTGTGAATATGTCCAGGGTCAAGTACCTACGCATTATTATGATTGGACATCGATTGAGTGTTATTGAGTACAATCCTCTTATGAGCTCCTAATGAGGTAATAAGTTATATGGAGGATTTTGAGGACAATTTCTTGGAGCTTCTTCATGTAGTTGATGTTTTATGGCGTTTTAATATTGACATGTTCAAGGGAATCATTCCCCCTGCGTCGAGTCCCTTTGCGTCGACTCGTGATTTTTCTTGGTTTTGATGCACTGTCTTTTGTTTCGCCTCGACATAGCTGTCACAGAGTAGTCATATTAAAAACGAAATACGGCTTTTTTATTAATAAAGATAGTTTGCTCATCCAGTGATCCGTATTTTAAATAATACATTGATAACCCACCAAAAAGTACTAGGCTAGCATAAGTTCAAGGAGGTGTGTATTTGTATATCTGAGTAGGAGTAGGTACTTACTGTATAATATTGTCACAGTAAACTTGTGATTGAAATACCATCTTGCAATTCTTGCTAGCCTAGTACTTTTTTTGGCTGGATCGCTGCACGAACTGCAGCAGATGCTCGATGGCCTAGTTGATTATTCAATCAATACGCATTGGTCTCAAAGTGAATTTGGACAAAACCCAGGTTATGTTCAAAGAACAAGTCACCCCAGGATCCACCCCATATGTAGAAGAGGATGTGTAGCAGTATTATCATCATCATCATTTCATCCGTAAGACGTCCACTGCTAGATATACGCCTCCCCCAAGTGTCGCCATACTGACCGGTCCCGTGCGACGCGGATTTCCGCAACCTTCACCAGCAGTAATATAACATACATACCTTGATAACTAATCTGTTTGTCTAAACGTAATAAAATAACATTTAGGCCACCTCAGTTTCCTGTTGAAAGAAACCGTAAATAGGCCACAAACTGTCATTAATTTCCATTTAATAAACGATATCATAAATATTCTTAGGAACCGCAGCAGGAGTTGGCCGCACACTTCAGCACCTGTGCAGTTCGAACATAGTGTTGCTGGGCTATGAACGAGTGCGAGAGGAAATCACTCGCTCCCAGTCACTTAGGCTGAGGCCAAAGGAGTATTATTTTTTGAGCTGTGAGTCGCGGAATTTACGGCCACGGCGACGCAAAATGAGTTGTACCACACGGTGACGCATTTTGCGTGGCCATGTGGTACAAACAGGACTAAGAAACCGAATGCAGCGTAAATTCTGCGACTCATTTTACGCCACTCATGGATGTACCAAACGAGAGCCTCAGCGAGTGTTCTGCCCGTCAAGCGAACGCCGTGTATCGACTTTATTCTTTGATAGCTCTTGTCGTTGCGACTAACCACTACTAACCAGTGTAGAGTGACATCCCGCCGGCAGTGCAAAACTACATCTATAGGACGTATTTTGATCGAGAAAATAGTCTATAGCTAGACTTCATCCTTATCAGAACAGGTGCCGAATGCCAGTCATGACTGAGACCCCTTGGATTCGCTGTACGTAAAGCGTGGTCTGTGTGCGTGCGTTTTCACTCAGCTGAGCTGATCTTCTGTACTGTATCATACTATTCTGTGGTACAATTCTCCTTAGAGAGAGCTTATGTTATCGGCCTCCGTTGCCTACCTACGAACGCCTTTCTAGGTCAAAAGGAGACCGCAAAGACGTTTGTAGGTGGATGGGTAGTTTTTTGAGATACTGTAACCTAACTGTAAGACCAACTATCACCAAAAACCACACTAATAAATACTTTGACTTTGACTTTGACCATTTTAAGTACCAAATAGACTAGTTTCTACCATCAATAAATTGCAAATCTATTTAGTCCGTCAGTTAGAGTATTGGAAAATAATGGACACGTATTTTTTGTTTTTGTAAATCAATGAGTATTGACAAAGATAGAACGCATCAAAACTCGGGAGTGGGGGCTCGTGACGTCACAACGAACTAAAAATTATACGGCGTGACGTATTGAGAATTTAAAAAGCGTTTGTCAATTTTGGTTTACGTAACAAAAGACAAAATACGTGTCAAATATTTTCTCATAATCTAATTGACGGACTAATTAGATTTTTTCAGGACACAAGCATGTAAAGGCTTATTCGTGTATTTATAATTTGTAGATTATTACTTCCATCTAATTCTGAGTATAATATCGTATAAATTATGTTGCTGTAGCTTTTAATAAAATCGTTGTAGAATTCTAAAGGCTTCGTATGTTATCGTCATTGTGGCCTTGGTACGTCCACTGATCAGAATAGGCCTCCTTGTCTTTTGAGTCATCGTCCCTCAGTTAGTGCAAATATCTCCGGGTTTTTTTCATAAAGTGCAACAATTAGTTTTGACTCTGGATGTGTGGATTCGCCTTCCAGAAACTGGATATAATGTAAACATGTCCTATCACATTGGCCTGCTGACATATCGATGTACTTTGTTGTAAGGGATAGTGAGCGAGCGGTATTTGCAATGTATGGCTCGAAGAGTATTCAATATTTCAGCATTATCCAATAATAATAGTAAAACTTTTGTGTGCCAAAGTGAAGCACTGTGTTGTTTTAGGGAGTTTTCTACTTCATAGCTATAAATAACACTAGAAAATGGCAAAGCGTTGGCCTTTCAGGGCTGTCTTTTGTAACTTGACGAAGCAAAAAAAGTGTAAGGATTGCAGCAGGTGGTGTTCTAGATACTGCTTACCCCCGCGGTAAAACAAATGAGTTTCTAGATTTTGGCGGTCAAAAACTGCTGGCTCTGAGTTGTACGCTACATCTGCAGCACGGTACAGTCTCAAGTTTTAGACTATCCATTTACCATCTTCGTGACTTGACTAATTCATAATGAAATCAGGATTATTAGTATTGGACTCACCTATAGTATATCCTTGATCTTATGTTCTACATTCTCGATGCAGCTAACAGGTCTAGTAGCCTTAAGTTCATGGCAAACAGGCTGAATGCCCTTAATAGGCGTTAGTTATCATTCATCTAGCACGTTTATTTGAACTAAGCCTTAAAGTGTTTAAAAATTTGTTCAGCAATGAGTTTAGAGATCAAACAGAAATTTGTCCATCATTTGTCTCATCTTCCAGACAAGTCCATTAATTGAAAATAATTTTCAAAAATCTCGCAATCGAAATTAGGTTTGCTGTAAAAAAAACCCAGTTCTAGGAAAAGTTCACCATGAAGCTATATTATTGCATTTGGTATTATTTGTTATTTTATAAAGAATATTAAGGATAAGATAATCTAAAATAAACTAAGCTGGGTTAGCGTTCCTCGTAATGTTTTATGAAGTTATACAATGACTCAGGAAGCGGAAAAGGTAGAATGAATACATTACAAACTTAAACAGAAATAAAGACTACTCTTATCTAATCCTAACTAATACATAAATACGAAAGTAAGTTTGTTTGTTACGTTTTCACGCCTAAACCACTGAACCGATCATCCTGAAATTTTGCATATACGTTGTCAGGTGTACAGAAACGGACATAGTACCTTTCATCCAGAAAATAAGTAATGTTCCCGAGGAAAACAACAATAACGTTCTGATGATAATAGATGGCGTCACGTGTATTTCAAATAATGATTCAATTATTTTATTAAAGAAGCTTTAGTAGTGTGTTAAAAGTTATTTTTTTTTAAAATTATCGCGGCAAAAACTAGTTAAAAATAAAGCTTTTCACAAATGAAATAAACCGTGATTAGAGAAAGTCCACAACAAAAACTACTAAAATAAAGCAACAATGTTATTTCACTGCTGCGAAACAATTTTCTCTTATCCCCTTTATCCCGTTGAGTATAAAAATTGTGTTATATTTCTTATTTGCACCGCAAACCGCTCTAATTCATTTCTTTGTAATATTGCTGGTATGAAAAATAATGCTGTTTTTCAAGGGAACTCGTGGTTTCTGGAACAAAGTATTCCTTTGATAATTCGTTTTACATTTTATTGGGCAATTTTTGATAGGTAACGGGTAGAAAGAAGCTCGTTTAGCTGACAATCAGTCTTATCAAGAGGTATCTTCATCATCATCATTATTTCAACCGAAAGACGTCCACTGCTGGACATAGGCCTCCCCGCGCGTGTCGCCATATTAACCGGTCCCGTGCGACTCGCATCCAGCGGATGACTGATTCCCCGCAACCTTCACCAGGTCATCGGTCCACCTAGTGGGAGGTCTTCCAACGCAGCGTTTTCCGGTTCGCGGTTCTGGTTCAGGTATCTCATTACCCTGAACCTATGGGTAAGATACGCAGTATTAAATTGCTACCTATAAAATACTGCCGTACTGTTGCTTAGGTGCATCCAGTTAGACTGGAAGCCAACCCCAACACAGTTAGGCAAACGCTATGCAGATGATGGATAAGTTGGAAAACTCAATCCATGGATTAGTTGGCATTGGCATACATTACCTAAATAAAGTTTTGAAATGTTAATCTTAAATATCCAAGTTTTACTCATTTCTGGAGTATTCGTATTCATGTGAGGGTGAGCCAAAGGAACATTAATGTATTCTACATCAAACTCTGCAAGCAAACTTAAACTAACAACATAATTCAATTCGAAAACCCCATCTCCCAGTTCGCTCAAGAAAAAACTAGATAGATGTAACGTAATATGTGCTGGAGGGATGTAGCGGAGCGTTAAGCCCTCCCGCATCCTTATTCCGCGGTTTACACTCCGATGACGTAGGTC
The DNA here is from genome assembly GCA_963853795.1 of Xestia rhomboidea. Lineage (NCBI taxonomy): Eukaryota > Metazoa > Arthropoda > Insecta > Lepidoptera > Noctuidae > Xestia > Xestia rhomboidea. Next base: position 4,460,362 of record OY970783.1, read on the forward strand.
GATGACATTGCTCACTACTGGCTGTTGTATGTAGTTTGATGGAAGCCTGGGATTGTGGTCGACTTGGGATAGCAGGATTTGTGTTACAAGGCTGGTTTAGTATTCGATCACTAGTGTACGAAGAATTGATGGGTATAAGAGTAGAGGAAGACCAAAGAAACGATGGATGGATTGTATAAAGAATGATATGGTTAGAAAAGAGGTGTCTGATGAGATGACGAGTAGGTAATAGAGAAGTACCTATGGAAAAAGTAGACATGTAACCTTGTAATAAACAGTATTTACCTTTTTTAAGTGTGCGTTATCATCCTACTAATATTTTAAATGCGAAAGTTGGATGTGTGGATGTCTGGAAATTTGCTACTCTTTCACGTAAAATCTACTGACCGGATTTGGATGAAATTTGACATTCCCTGACATTCCGTGTCCTTGATACGATCGGTATACTTAAGGTGGATGCTCCAACCAGCCCGCGAAATTCAAATTTTCTTACGTTTTTTGCAATTTGCAGGCCAGTGCTAGGTGTTATGTTGATTAAAATATTGCTCGCGACTCCACCTTAAATGAAGTCGTCAATCACGTGACAGCACGCTTGAGCTTTAAACATGTTAGTAACACAGTTTTATTATGTTCCACTGTATACGCTAATAAGGCTCTCACTATTTTATTACTACGCAATATAATATAAAATGTACTTAAAACGTAAAACTTTATTAAAATGAGTCTGTAAAATTGCTCAGCAGTACAATGTACGGTCTGTATAATATTCGAAAACATCCGCTACTACGATTGGCACTTGGCAGAGAAATTATCGAGTTAGAGTGTGCAAGGCTGAGAACCAGACTTACCAAGGGGTATCGTATTACCCAGTACTAACTGGGTAGTGGAGGTCAGATAGGCAGTCGCTCCATGTAAAATACAGGTATTCAGCTGCATCCGGTTAGACTGGAAGTCGATCCAACGTAGTTGGGAAAAGGCTAGGCAGGTGATGAGTGTGCAAGGTGCACCAAACGGACATTTAGTCGCCCTCTTTAGATGTTGTCATCCACTGTGAACAGAACAGCAGGCCTAGCATGACGTCTTAAAGCAGGATCGTTTTAATCGCGTTCCAGTGTGGGTAAGAAACAGAGCTATAGAGGACGTCTAGCGCCATCTCTTTCCCTCACTCGCACGCAATTAAAACGATCCTGCTTTAAGACGTCATGGTAAGCCCGCTGTAGGCCTAGCCAAGTTACAAACGATTCGTATCGATTCTCTTTCTACAATCGTAAACGTTAAGTCACGTGGTCAAAACAAGCGAATAGAAACTTCGTAGACAATTAGTTTACTTTGATCAAGATGATAGAATGAAATGTATTCGTTTCTACAATCGTGATTGCTACATCCCATATAAATCGTAGCCAACTTCCAGTTTTGACTGAAAGTTAAAGTTTCTATTCGTTCGTTTTGACCACGTGACTTAACGTTGAAATGATGTCATTCCCATACATTTGGTTAGTTTTCTATGCGTTAACGATTGTAGATTGTCAACTTGGCTAAGCCTACAGTTACAATGGATGTACTCGAGAACAAAACGCAGTGACCGAGTACCTATGCTATACTCATACCTCTGCATATCCATTAGGAGATTAGAGGCGTGAAGTTATAATATGTTATCTGACGTTTTTTATTGCATCCTTAGATTTTATTGCTGCTGTAAGTACTGACGATATTGTTGCCATTGCGGGAATATCCTGGATGAGGCTGGCACAAGAGCGTGGAGCGTGGCACAAACAAAGAGAGGCCTATACCCAGCAGTGGGTGAAGTCAGGCTTTGGATGATGATGATAAATAAATAAATAAATATCGCTGGACATTACACACAGCGCCATCTAGTGCCACACTAAGCAACGAGGCTTGTGTCGTGGACACCAGACAGTTGATATACTACATAGATACTTTTTGTTTGTAAATACATACTTATTTTACATATAAACATCCATGACTCGGAAACAAATGTCCATGCTCATCACACAAACATTTGCTCGTACCGGGATTCGAACCCGGGACCCTAAGAACGTAAGGCAGCCTCACCACCGCTGCGCCATTCGGGTCGTCAAGGTCGTCGATGATGATGATGTTAGTATTGACAGTCATATAAAGTATCCTCCTTAAGCTATGATTCCTAATTTCCTACAGAATACACGGCACCGTTTTGCAATACCCTATAGTTTTTAGAACTACGCAAAAACGATATTATTTTCTAAATAGTTTGATGCCAAGTTAAGCTTATCATATTGTACGCTTTGATAGTAAAATATACCTTTTTTATCGCTTATGCGTCATTGTCTAACTATTTTATTTATAAACATTAAATCGGTCAAATTTATAAACGAGTATTGTAATGATGATTGTCAAGAAGCCACAGAGCAACTGTTTTAATTGAAATCAATCGCTAGTCAGACCATTAAACACTTAGAAATGTAATTACGATAACGTCATCAAAGAATTTTAACAATAATTCGATCACAAATATAAAAGCGCGAGAATAATTCAGTTTTCTTTCATGAATCAGGTCTGACCAAGGGCTGCGGGACTGTCGAAAGAGATACCGCGGCCCTGGAACACAAAGGGCTAAGAAGGAACATGGATGGGTTTTAGTCGGTACAAGTCTGACACTCCCTTCCGCTACAATACGGGCTCATTTGATGATTTCCCATCCGAAAAAAGGCCAGATCCTCCCTCCGAACCACTCTGTTTTGTGCAATTTCTGGCTTTACTTAAAGTGTGAAAATAAGCTACTTTAGCATAGCTTACTTTTACACTTTATGTAAGTCCCTCAGATTAACAACACTACCTAACAAATTTCTTAGCAAGGATAAAGCGCAATTCCAACCCCAGAAATAAAAACTTCACACCTTGGCAGTGTCGCAGGAAACACCTGGCCATCGAATAAAAAACAAAGTACTTTTTCGTTGCCTTGTGCAGTTATACGGCTTCGTTCCTAAGCTTTATTTTTCATCTTTCACTTCCATTATGATTGCGACTTAGTTTTTTATTCGCCGCCAGGTAATTTCAATTAAAATATTTCTAATAGAAAAGAATGAGTCTTGCGAACATAATTTTCTATTTGCGTTTTGTGAATAATGTTTTCGTTGTGTAGGGATGCTGGTCCTTATGTATGGGTATGTAAGTGCTGGTAAGGTGCAATATTTATCTCCGGCCGTGTCGGATTGGCATCCCGACGAACACTAAGGACGGTTTCAGATTAGCGTATTTTCGGGGCGTATAACCTCGTATCGGCTTACGCGCTTACACACGCGCCACGTTTTGCGCTACAAAAAACCGAACCGCGTGTTCGCGTCGGGTGGCGATAGCTTCTTTCGCGACTCACGCTTTTAGGCGTGTTAACGCTCGTACGAGTTGCGCGTGTGGCGAAAAGCGCACGCATACATGGCACACGCCATTACAAAAACGAGTCTATATGCGCCGAAAAAACTAGTATTAAACCACCCTAAGGAAAGAGAGAGTAGACCTGTGTTATCACGCAAACTTGTATACTATATTTCCTGCGTTAACAGCTAAGCTCCCTTGGGATTGGCCGCCATTACTCAAAATGGAGCACTATTATGTAAAGTAACAGCCATCATCTCGGTCATCGCATCATCCCACAGACTTTAAAACCCTGTATTGAATAGCAAATTCGAATTCTTAGACTAAACTGCTGCGAAATGTAGTAAACTTAAACATCCGTCATCAATGTTTAGTAATATTGGCTAGTTTTAGAGATAACTAGCTTTACCATCACCTTAGTAAGCTGCACGCCAGTATGCAGTAAGTAGTACGAGCCTTAGTACTGCTATGACGAATTTGCTTGTTAATATTATAGTTTAAATAAAGTTCGGTTCTCATAACATAAGCGTATTATAAATCTCGATGGCTAGAGTCGGGCAAAGCAAAAGTGTAAGGATCCTAGAGCGTGGTGTCTTGTGATTTCTAATATGCGTCACCCAATTGGAGCATGGCCTTACGTAACCACGTTTCTTATAAACACGATAATAAGAAACAGAAACTCCGAACCACCCTTCCTATGTACATTGAAGTATCCCTAACAAGGCCCAACTCTCATTTCCGTCCAGTAATCTCGTGAGCACCCAAACAAGTCCCATTTGGTCGTACTTTGCGACTGTATGCATTGGACCGTGCCGTCTGTCTGGTTCAATTACCGACACGTCTGAACGAACCTATTGAGGACTTTGACTTTGTCAGGCTGGTTCTGGAGGGAATGTAATTTGTGTATATAAATAAGTCTCTGTATAATCGTCTTATTGCTATTAAGGTACTTATTTATGTCTAGGAACTACATGAAAAAACTTCAACGTATCAGAAACAGTCCCGAGGTCTGGATTTGTGCCCGATCGATGGTAAATATGGTAATAGACTCGTCTTCTATTACATAGAACTCAAACTTATCTGGCGAAATGTGGTTGTATGGTACGGTACACCCCTGATCAACCTTTCGGAGATTATAAGCCTGTGATGTTATGCTACCTGAAATCCTGAATTACGACGAAAACGACGTAGAATTTGAGCTCCTTGTGAAAGAGATTGTTTGAAAAAGTTCTTCCTGAAGTCGAGGATCTCGCAATAAATGTAGGACTATTTGTCGCCAAGAAGCATATCTGTTTTTGAATGCAGTTGAATGGGGTTTGGACGTTTTTGTTTGGAAGCTGGCTCGGATCGTGTCGCATTGCCGAGATATTTGGAAATAAAGTTCTCATAAAGCGATTTTTGCTTCCAATATTTAAGCATCTTTAGAATACCGTATCCTTAAAAATTTTCGTTAACTGTTATCTTATACCAGATCAGTCGTGCGCCACAACTTGAAAGAAAAATTGCGACGATGCCACTTTTGTTTTATACTCTTCCAGGCATGACACATTTCCCAAAGGTTCGCAACTACCAACCTTATACTTAGTGGTTATTGCTTCTACTTTCCAACACACACAAATAGATAAGAAGGAATAATTTTCTAACCTACGTATACAATCGTTCCTACGTCAACGACCGTATGCGTCAGACCGTACTGCCTGCCCTCTGGCTATTTCTAATAACATCGGACATCCTCCCGAGACGTTTCGAGAGGCTTGTTACACTGTACTTATATTATTTAATATATTTTCTCTTCCTTCCCCAAGGACCGAAGTTGGACGCATTATTCCGTGACGCGTGTTTTTGGATTGAAGTCCCGAGTTGAGAAAAGTTTGTTCGGAACTATTTCGTCTCTCGTCTCGTCTTGTCAGCTCTTGACGGCCTATTTGTATCTTGAGAAGTGCGGAATTATGCATACTTTTCTGGTGGCTCTAAGGATTAATTTAAGAAGCCTTTGCATAGTATAGTATAATAAGCTAATAATGTACCCTTTGTTCGGACTCAGGCTTCCTCTCTGTAAGGAGTGGCTTGTAAATAGTTATCCACCCTGTCTGCCCTGGCTGGCTAGTGGCTCTTAGCTTTGACTTTTTTAAAAGAAAATGACGTTTTGAAAGCAGACAATCTTTGCTGTAGTATTCAATAGAATTCGTCGAATATTGGTAGTTTCTATCACTATGACAAATAGTCCTATCTTTGCTGTAGTATTCAATAGAATTCGTCGAATATTGGTAGTTTCTATCACTATGACAAATAGTCCTAGGTAGCAATGAGCTCCATGTCAACGAACAAATATGACATTTTAAGTAATTGAAAAATAAAAAGTTACTGAAGGGTCGGTCAATGAACCAAAAATATCACTCTAACTTTTATTACTCATGGAAAAGGTCAAATAGCTAGAAAAGGTTATTTTCAAAGAAACTTCTCGGTTTTTTAAGTTTCTGACAAAAACTCTAGACAGATCTGAAGATCAAACAAATGGAAGTGATAGGTAGGTAGGCCTATATCATGCATGACCGCTGCATATTAAACTCAATTGACTCTCGCGTGGGATGATAAAGTATTAGTACGTACTCCATTCATATGCTCTTATCTCTACGTTACACTGTTTTGATAGTAAATATGTACATACCTACAATAATCGCGGCGCCTGAGATAGCTTCAATCAGTTTAGGACTTTAGCAAGTATTGAAGTGGAAGTGTGTTCAAATGCTGACATGGCCTAGCAAGCCCTTTTCCAACTATATTGGGGACGGTTTCCAGTGTAACCGAATGCAGCTGAAATACCAGTATGATACATTAAACGATTGCCTTTCTAACAGTACCATATATCTCGATATTGTAGTATGTATATCCCGCGTATACTTCTTTTAAACTCACAACTGTAGAATTCAGAAGCCAGTTCTATAAGAGTAGCATACTACGAAAGAAGACAAAGTTGTAATGCAAAATGTATGAGTACTGGGTTATCGTGTATAAATCGGGCATGATTTTGACCTGCAATTCCTGCAAAATTAAAACGTGTTTTTGTCTGAAATATGTCTCAAGTTATGTTTGGAGACAAAGATTATTATGACAGTGATCCTACTAAAAATCAAGATCCTAAAAAAATAAATCTATAGACCATTCTTATCAAATTCAGGTCCACAAAAACAAAAACCCAATAAACAAATAATAAAACTTAATGATTAATTAAACGGTACAAAAGGGTAAACAACTCCGAACCACATCAATTTATCGAAACTAACCCCAGTTTCAGGGGATCGTCTCCCATCCTTCCATTGCAGTGGTTTATAGACACCATAAATTTTCATTGATAAAACCGAATTCGAATGAATTGCTACTTTCAATTTGTGATTGTGTGATTCATTTGATTGGATAGGCTGTTGTTTTGGGTGAAACAAGGATTGTTTATTAGTTGGTAGTTCCATACTCTCATATTTATGTTGATGATTCTGTAGTGAACATGTTTTCACAGGTTTAAAAAATAGCAGTTCCAATTTTTAGTATTGTCCATAGTGGAAATGGAAACCTTGGTATAAAGCTGGTGAAATCTATACTTAATATTATAAAGCTGAAGAGTTTGTTTGTTTGGTTGAACGCGCTTATCTCAGGAACTACTGGTTGGAATTGAAAATTATGTTTGTGATGGATAGTCCATTTATCGAGGAAGGCTATAGGCTATATAACATCACGATACGACCAATAGGAGCGGAGCATAAGTGAAAAATGTCGCAAAAACGGGGTAAATTTATTCCTTTTGTGAGCTTTTTGTCTCTTATATGATGCAGACGAAGTTGCGGGGGTCAGCTAGTGTGAGTATACACTTCTGACCTAACCTTTCGGGGATTACAAGCGTCATTTTATGTTACATAATAATAAGCTGTTTCAATAAAATTACAAGGATTTCCTCCACCAAAAAGACTATCTTCATCATCATTGTTATACACTGGACCTAAGCCCTCTATTGCAGCTCTTTGACAAATTTCTCGTTCTGATCTGAAATTATACAATTAGTATCTGACTTCGACCATAGAATTGTACTTATAAGTAAGTAAGTATTGTCGGCCAAAGCATATTCCAATACGTAAGAGTATGGAGGTGTATTTACGTGTCACCGAGTTACCTATTTTGTCTACAGCAACTCCTTCATTTACAATCTATCCCTTGTTTGTTTTTGTATCGCCTGGCTCTACTTAATTCAGTTTACTCCCGATTCGCTGATGAGGTAGGTTGTGAAGGGATCCGATGTTTTTCACATGATCAGTTGAGCGTAGGAAACTTGTAGTGTTTACTTATTATTGAAGCTTGTTTGTTTGTTCTTGGAAGGAAATTGCATTAACGGGACTGCTTTGTATCTCTTGCTATGTAAGAATTTGTAGGTGGTAGTTGGTTTGTAATTAAATACAGAGTTTCCTTCGTGCCTCGGAAAACATGTAACCCGTTGGTCCCGGATGTCATTAATTGTAGATCTTTGACAGTCGTTACAAGGTAGTCACAGGGTATCGTATTATCCAGTACTAACTGGGTTGTGGAAGTCAGATAGGCAATTGCTCCATTTAAACTACTGGCATTCAGCTGCACCCGGTTAGATTGGAAGCCGACGCCAACATAGTTGGGAAAAGGCTAGGCAGTTGAAGAAGCAGTTGATTTGTGCAAGACTTTAGGTTGAATCACTACATCGTCATTCTCACGTGTCCCAATTTTTACGGACGTAGTCCTTTGCCTTCATGCATTTATTACTTTATTTATATACTACAGCAAATAAGCTACAAATACCAAATTTAGTTAATCATGTCACTCCGTCTTCTCACAGATCCGTAAACATTCAAACAATATCACGCATCCATCAGCAAACAAGTCATAATATTATCACTCGGAACGTAATATCCGAAAAAGGAAAGTAAATAGTAATTCCGTCCTTGGCAAATACTATTATTTTTGTTGCAAAAGTCCGAGGATATTTTTCTATAGTCATTTACCGGACATGTCGACATTATGATCATTTTAAGGGGTTATTCTTTTACGGCTTAAGTTGAGATATAAAAGCCATTTACTGTTATAGTTTAGCTGATACCAAAGAAGACATGCCATGAGGAAGGTGACTTGTTCGTTCGAGCAACAAAATGTCGAGTCACCCTTGACTAAATTTACCCGTTAAGTTCGCGTGACTCCGATAAGTTTGGGTCAGTTATTTCTGTTAGAAATTGTATGGACTTGATTAAAATATAGACTACGGTCATTTCGTGCCTAGATTTATTTGGAAAAAATGGGGACGAAGATTTATTGTAATGGTTCTATGCAGATTTTGGTATTAAAGAAATGGCATGCGGTTCTGGCACGCCGCACGATGTTCTGGATATGTTTGGATAATGTTTATCAAGCTTGGGTTTCCATCGCGTTCTTTGATTTACTTCTTACGACGTATTGTGTTGTCTGTCCTAATAGATCATATATCGTGAAAATTTGCACCTGACTACAACTTTAAATTATAAAGTGATGTAAATAATCAATAAATATTCACTAATTATGTGTTATAAAGAAAAGCATTACCAGGCTCTGGCTTCAACGGTAGATCATTTCAATTTCAAGAGTTTGGTTGCCATACATGACCAATGAAGACTATTCTTGGAAAGTTTCATTGAAAAACATCCACTAATATTTCGCAAACGTTTGGTTTCTGAACAATTACCAAAGCCAGAAGTTACCTTATTGAAATAAATGGCCCAAAGTGTTTCCGCCACTATAAATCCATATCAGCGCTCCCAAGAGCTTGCTTGTAAAAATATGCGGAGAAACGCCTCTGCAAGGAGTATCTAACTAATAATCTTGATAAATGTTAACATTAATATCTTTACCGAGTAACTTTGCGAGAAAACTATGAAGGAGGCAGGCGAAGTGAAATAATTTATCACTGGGACATAGAGTAAGAGTAAATGGAACGCTAATGTGCAACCTCTAAAAGCACGTGTACTTGCGCCACATCTAGCAGCACGGAATCGCACTTTTTCATGCTCCTATCCTTTTCCATCGGTCGGAACCGTCATTTGCTAGAGCGAGAAACGTAGCGGGAATGCGACATCGACGAAGCTGTCGGCAGCAGATCTTTGACACTCGTTACGAGTATTCTGAAAGCCTCGAAAGTTTGACAACCGGTGCCATTTTTAAGAAAAGCCACTCACGAAATAATGTGACAAAGCGTCGGTAGTCGTGAAAGGGGCGGTCTTAATACGTGATGTATTAAGACAACGCCTAATGGATCACGTTTCGTCCCTCGGGTGCCTGATCGCAAAATGCAACACTCTGCCCACGGAAGAGACAAAACGGTGTTGTGTGTGCGCAAAAATAGGTTTTTTTTTTTTTTGCATAGACAGACTTTTGATCATTGTAGTTGTGGGCGAAAACTCCGATCGATACCTTATCAGAAGTTGCAGTGTAGGTGGACCAATGACCTTAGGCAAGTGGCAATCAAACATTACAAAACCATACTGGATTGACTGAAGCTTTACGGCAATCAATACATTTTTAACAAGGCCTTTTTGGTGGGATTTTTGGTAAAGGTTGCGGGAAACCATTGCTGTCATAGTCATAGTAGGCATCTTTTGTCAAAGATAATGATGTGAAGATGATACTAACTGGGTTGTGGAGGTCAGATAGGCTGTCGCTCCATGTAAAATACTGGTATTCATCTGCAACCGGTTAGACTGGGAGCCGACCCCAACATAGTTGGGAAAAGGCTAGCAGAAGATGAAAATGATGCAACACCATTGTATCAATCTAATCAACAACCTTTACTTAAAATATCTTCGCAATACCACACATAACCGTGACCGTGTTGTCATACGTTAACACCGGATTCGAGATGTCGTCAACTTGTGGAAACTTTTCCAAGTCGTGTGGATGAATGTGTTCCGTCAAGAAACAGTTCAGTAATCATAGTTTCAAAAGTCGATGTATTGAAATGTATGAGATTTCAAGTTTGTTCCCAAAATTAAGTTATGGGAGAGCTGTATGATTCGTTTGGTGCGGTGTTGTGTGGCTTAGGTTCGGATTGCACAGTCTGAACTGTCTATATTCGGATGCAGGTGCAACAAAATGTAGGCCACAATTATACACGCTTTAAGGTGAGGCCAAACGAACGTAAATTGAGTTATGAGTTGCGTAATTTACGCCACGTTTTCATACGAAAGTCTGGTTTGCGTCACGTGACGACGTAAAATGCGCCCAACTATGTTTGAAACCGAATTTACGCGACTCACATAATTGCGCTCGTTAGGCCTCACCCTTAAGAGGAAACAAAAAAAACGAGAGAATTGAAAAATAGGTATTTGTAAAATAAAAGAGACACCAGCAGAAGACACCATTTAAAAAAAAAGTACACAAAAACAACCGTGTCGTAGTCCCCTGATTAGGGATTACTTCTCCAAAACTAGACTGATTTAACTACTTTTTTTATTAAAAATTAAAGAAAGGTTTTGACCGTGTTCCTCTGTTATCTTTTTTTAAATAATCTAGTAAAAATTTTTTTTAGGATGTTTGAACAAAGCGGAAAATCTGGCCATTGTTTTAGGTTTTTGAAGGTTCATATCTCTTTTAATAAATAATTAATGATAAAAAAGTGGTTGTAGAAAATATTGCTCGACTGGCATTATCCAGGGAGGAAACAGGGGACTACGTTTGGATGGAAAAACGTCCGTTTTGTGTCCTCTTTCCTCTTAAGGGTGTCGCCGACGCGAAACTTATAACCAGCGATTCATTGCACGATACTGAATTCATGGTAACTGTCATCGGCGTTAGCCTACCTAATCCAAACTGATACCTAGGTAACCTAGGCTGGGTTTTTGCTAAATAACCGATCACTTCCTTACTTTGTGTGCGTTGGTGTCGTCCCTTACACCCTTTTTACGCGACTACGGCTGTCGTAGTCGTTTAAAAAGGGTATCCATAGTACGGCGAAGCCAAAAGGAAGGGTTATGATTTTAGCAGTCAATGTATGTATCTATGTTTGTATTTACGTATGTTCCTCCGTAGCGCCTAAACTATTCATCCGATATTGATGAATAAGGTGCCAATCGATTCGTTATTATGGCCCGGGTAACATAGGCTACGTTTTATTCAGTAGTCGGGTTTTTTAGTTGTAGTATACCACACAAATTCTTGATAAAACCGACGGTATCAACATAATATGCATTGTTCTGTAAGTTTTGTCATTTGCAAAAGGCCTCTTCGATTTTGTCTTCCTTCCTTGATCGGTATTATCTGGAATCAAAAAGTAATCTATGGTACTGGAAAACAAAATGATGGGCCTCTTACAGACAGCTGATGATCCGTTTAATGACCTATAAAGTCTGCAAAGCGTTCCCTAAAAACTCCATTTTCCCGTATTCCTTTTTTTCCAGATCAACGATTTTTATTTCAATATCAATTTTGTGGAGAAAACTTTCGTCTAATGTTCAAAGCTTCCTTTAATAATATTAATATCCTCTTTCTCTTTGAAATTTTACAGAGAGTGTGAAAAAACATTATCACTAATAATTTCATGATAATTAATTTTAATTAGAATGTTGCCCTTTAGTTCGTGTAGACCGTTTTGTGCTAGCTTTTTAACTAGATTTGGATCTAAGCTCTTTTAATCGGATTATTCTACAAATAGTTTTTAAGTGAGGATCGTATCGTGTGTCTGCTTTAACTGAGTGTTTTCAAGGCGCATTGCCGTTCTGTGTTTCATGTTCTTGGATTTTTAAGTTTAGGGGGGTATTGTAAATCTAGCAGCGTTTCTCGGCCGTAGTACAGTCGCGCATACTGAAGTACTTTGGACATGTTTCTAAGCGGGTTAACGAATCCATGGAGCGGCTGGTCGTACAGGGAAAAATGGAGGAAATCAGAGCGCGCGGCAGGTCACCTATGCGCTGGACTGACCAACTGAAATCCGCAGTAGGAGTCCGCATATCTGAATGTGCTAGATAGTCCACTAAGGGTTCTTACAGACGTGCGGCACCTTGCCAACAGCAGATAAACTGCAGCTGTCTACGGCTGCCGTCGACGCGCCGGGTGGCAGCCGCCGAAGCGTCGACGACTGCCGTCGACGGGTGGCGACGCTTGCTGTTGTGGCATGCCGCGTAAATTTGTTTTGACGGCTGCTGTTTATCTGCAGTTGGTAACGTGCCGCTCGTCTGTTAGAACCCTAACAGGGAGAGATGGCGGGAGATCGTGCGGAGAGCTGTATCCGTACCAACGTGGATGCCTTAACGTGACCTCGACCAGAGTGGTCGGCGAAGAGCGAAACGACAGAGAAAAAGAAATTTAGCAGGAGTCCTTTTCACACTATTTTCTATTGACTCAAGAAAGTCATGATCTATTCGGTAGCGCTCTTTTACGAACTTCGTCAACACTTTTATGTAGAGCTATGCGCCTACCAACAGCATTTTACCCGACTACCGTGAAGCGAAAAGGAAGGGTTATGATTTTAGCAGTCTATATGTATGTTTGTATTTAAGTATGTTCAAAAATAATTTTATAACATGGTTTTTTTTTTTTTTTACATGGAGCATCCAGTGTGGCAATGCGCAATAGAGCCTCGATACTCATATTAATGTTCTAATTATGTAATCTTCTATGCGTTCTATGATGTCATTGCCAGGATGGTGATAGAATCGTTTCCTATGTCAGATGAGACGTGTTTTCAAAAGAAAACAGCTTTAGTGTTAGATCATCTATTGTCTGACAATGATACAAGTCCTTTCCCCAGTTATTTTGCCTCCGATTTGGTATCACTGCCAAATAACAGTGATTTATATTCGCGTTTCAATAAGGTAGCTGTTGGGTTGTTCCTAACAGAGATCAAATGAAAAAACTGTATTTTTTGAGTAGGTTAATCGACGGCGCCCACCTGACGAAGAGTGGTTACGCCTACATGCGCCTTTAAGTACTCGGTTTTTTTCCATGCGTGGCTATCTAATAGACACTGAGTTATAGTGTCGTTTGTGCCTGTATTTTCCATAGCAACCAGATTAAATCGAGAGAGCCTGCAAATAATTGTTTGTAAAAAGTGCCTGTATGTAATTTCAAAATAACAGCTACTTAATTTTTATAAAAACAATTGTTAAATTTTTTGTGTGTTTGTTCCGGCTAATATCCAAAACCTCTGAACCAATTTTGATGGGACTTTTACTGGCAGATAGCTGATGTTAGAAGGAGTAACTTAAGCTTTTTTGGTTTATTTTAGAAAAAGGATTAGGGTTCCGTGGAAAAAAACTAAAACCCTCGAAATTGTTCACAAATTAAGATTCTAATAGGAAAGTAATATTTTTTATTTATAATCATTTCACGCGGACGAATGTCGCAGGGCACAACTAGTGTCCAGTAAATTCTTGCCCTCTTGTAATATTAATATTAGACAACTATAAACTACTCATCTTTAATGCATCATTAGGTTCGTTGGCATTGAACCAGTCCAATAACTTTTTATGTATCAATATTCAAAACGAGTCGTGAGAAATATTCAGATGGGGATATTAAATTGAACTGCAAACGTTGGCCCAGTGTTTGAATGTTGGTGCCAACTTTTTGAAGTCCTTTTTAGGCTTAGTCTTTCTACCAATAAAATAACTGGCATGAAACGTAAAAGGACATGCATGATTTTTATCCCATTTAAGCCCAATACTAAAGTAGCCGCTGAAAAATGAAATCATCATTCTCTTGCCCTTATCCCGATTCACTGGGGGTCGGCGCAGCATGTCTTCTTCTTCCATACTTCTCTATTACTCGTCATCTCATCAGACACTGCTTTTCTTGTATTATTTGATGGAGAACAGGGATTTTGTAAAAAAAAAATAGCTATTTCAATATTTACTTAGAAAAAAACATGCCGTGCTCAAATATGGAACACTGGGCACATTCGTATGAAAATGTTTGATATAAAACGTAAGACGCAATTATAATAACCTCCACAATAACGTAGATAAAAAAACTTTCATTTTGATAAAAAAACGTTGAAGGTAAATTTGAAGGTTTGCGTGCCCAATTGAGGAGGGCGGGCGTAAATGGGTAAGCTAGAGTATTTGATGGTAAGCATTGATATTGTCACTAATGGTGCTCACGCTTGCACAACAACTTTAACCCCCGAATACTGAAACGTCACTCAAAATTTAAGGGCTGCTTAACATTTGAGCAGCTCCTAAACTTTAAATTTCGTATGGCCATACGAATTTAAAATATCGTCACTCTTGAGTATCTCTTAAATATAAGTGCTACTTAAATTTTGAGTGTCGTTTCTGTATTCGGGGGTACGTTACAGAGATTATTTGTAGAGTGGATTTAGAAGCCTTGTCAAATCACTTTATTTTATTTATTTATGAAAAAAAAACAGCCTATAATTGTGTGTTTTCATGGTGGGGTTTTAAAGTCATGGTACATTTACCATTCACAGAATATGAATATGATATTTTCATGTCTATACAATTAATGTAAACATATCAGAGGCCTATGCCTAATAAATTATAGGCACCTAGACTTTTAAAATCCTTGGAAATTCCTATTCAACAACTAACTTCCGTAAAAATATTCATAGCTATGGTCGATATCTTGCCTGGTGTTCGTTTGGTTGGCGAAGTCGCCTGGGGTCGTATACCCATATTTTCATGTTCTCGTGCTCCAAAATAAGCAGAAATAATATGGACGATCGTCAGTTGTATGGATGCATTTGAAGGATTCCCAAAAGAGTAATCAGATGTGTCGAGTTCTGCTTCATCATAAAAGCTTTTCGTGTTGTGAAGATATTTAATTGTCCCACTAAGTTCCGGTACTCGGATTTTCAAAATGACGAAGATCAGAATTACGTAGATTTAGTCAAATTTGAACGAAAAATATGTAAATAATACTCTAGAGTAGATACATTATATTTACTTGTAATGTACACATTGCCAAAATGTATTATTAGGCATTATTTATATAGTAAATTCGAAAAAATACTATCCGTAAAATCCGTATTATCCGGATTCAGTTGCTTTCTTTATTCGAATACGAAAATTGGGCGGATATCCGGATAAATCTGATATCCGGATTGCAAGCCCTCTCTAGGGTACGTGACTGCCTGTTATCAATTGGGCTAACCAAGTATGTCTTAATTTATAACTCTAAAATGTGACCTGCCGCAAAACTTTGAGAACAGAGCATTTTGCAACTAAACTCGTAACCGGTGATTATGTTCATTAATGTGAGAACCCATTGTTTACAGTTTCCATAACTGTTGTGAAATAACTTCAATAACGGATTATGACATTTCTTTGAGACGGATACAATATTTTTGGTGTCATTGAACGTGAATAAGCCGTCGTCTAATTCTATGACACGTCATCAGCTGCCTAGCCTTTTCCCAACTATGTTGGGGTCGGCTTCCAGTCTAACCTGATGCACCTGAATACCATTATTTTACATTGCGACTGCCTATCGGCTATCTGACCTCCACAACCCAGTTAGTACTGGAAAATACGATACCCCTTGGTAAGACTGGTTGTCAGACATTTTTGGGCCACTGACTACCTGTAACGACTTTCAAAGATCTACAAATGACAGTCGGGACCAACTGCTTAACGTGCTTTCCGAGGCACGGAGGAAACTCGGTATGTAATGGATGGTCATGGTCTCCTATCCACGGACCAACCTAGGCAAGCACGGCTTAACCTAAAGATCGACCCGAGCGGCTGTTATTATTTAGCCACGAGCTCCTACCGAGCTTTTACCTAATTTTATGACACGTGGCTTCTTATAAACTTCTGAAATTGTGGTGATAAGCGACCATCAAAACAGCAAGCCTAGCCAAGTTACAAACGCTTCGTATCGATTCTCTTTCTACAATCGTAAACGTTAAGTCACGTGGTCAAAACAAACGAATAGAAACTTCGTAGACAAGTTTACATCGATCAAGATGATAGAATGAAATGTATTCGTTTCTACAATCGTGATCGCTACATCCCATATAAATCGTAGCCAACTTACAGTTTTGACTGAACTTTAAAGTTTCTATTCGTTTGTTTTGACCACGTGACTTAACGTTGAAATGATGTCATCCCCATACATTTGGTTAGTTTTCTAAGCGTTAACGATTGTAGATTGTCAACTTGGCTAAGCCTACAGGGCTATGTCCTAAAGAGTTTGTTTTCTAGTAACTACCAAAGAGCAGGTTTATGGGTCTTCTATTCTGAAACCATGAACCCTAGATACTATTAGAAGCCTTATTTCGTGGAAGACGTTCAATAACAGACTATTGAATATAAAAACGCTCATTAAATGCTACATACATAAGACCTTTTGCGGAGTTATATTTTAAGAGCAAAAGCTCCTTGACGCTAACCAAAAACCTATGAAATGGTTCTCATTGGCGCGAGAGCGCTTTGAAAATTTTCCTAGAAAGCTTTTTCCGTATTATGTGTGGGTTGCTATTCCATATTATATTATTTATGTTATTCACTTATATTTTCGGAAATAAACACAATTTTGCCGGAGGATAAATCCTCCACCTATTTTGAGGAAAACTTGTGGTAAAAACATAGTTATCATCAAGTATTTTCTCCATGGAGTGTGGTAGATAGTGGTGTTACAATTCTTCTTTGTTCTTGTAAATTTATTAAGTACTTAGGTTCTTTCTAGGGGCTTTCAAGGGTGTAGAACGTAATGGAGTGGTCATTGCCTGATCCAGCAGTTAATAGTACTTATATCGTTTTTAAGGGCCTAAGCACACGGCGTATTTTAAACGCGCAGATGACGCACGTATACGCGCTTCAAACGAGATTTGAACTCAACCTTGTAACCTAAGCACACGGGGCGATCGTAAAACGCGCGTGTACTGCGCGTATACGCGCAGATACAGCGATAGTTTTAGTCAGAGACTCCTCGTCAGTTGCACAATGGCGTCGGTTGAGACAACACTGCTTACGCTGGCGTTGACCCTTTGTACGGCTTCAAATGAGTTTCGAACGCGCTTCACACGAGCGTTTGAATCTATAAAAACGCATAAATCGGCCATCTACGGCGCAGAAAACGCGCGTTCCTGAAACGCGCGTCGTCTGCGCGTTTAAAATACGCCGTGTGCTAGGGCTCTAAGGCCTTACAATAATCATCAACCACTGCTAGGAGAGGGTTACTCTGAGTGGGAATGGGAGTAAACCAATGCTCAGGCCAGTTGCGGTTTAGTGGATGTCTCTTAACATTAAATTTTTGGTTCTAGAACATAATTCCTTCACGATGTTTACTCTTAACGGGTCGTCCATTAATGACGTGAGGCTCGAAAGGTGGGGAGGGGTTTCCGAAAAATCACGAAATATTATTAGGGGGGTGGTGTATAGTGAGATATCACGAGTATTTATTTTAATGTGGGGGGGGGTGTTAACATGTCGTAATTAATGGACGACCCCTAAAGCTTTGCCCTTGCTAAATATTTGCAAGTTTATAAACATAACTAACGGAGTTTTTCTCTTGTCCACAGGAACACCATCTCCAGAGGGCGATATCAGGCACTGGTCTGATAATACCAACGCCTGAGGTATGCCAGGTCAGCGACCTAGAGTTCTACGAGCGATGTTACCCGCCCGATTACAAAATGCCCAAGCAGCACATACATATGCAGCGTAAGTCGATACCCATACAATTTTGTCGTATAATAGCACGATTTTTTCGGAACGTGATATTATGCAGACGTTTCGCGATGTCGCTTGGTAGATAACGTTTTTTTTTTCGTCTAAGTTATGTAGTTTTTACGACGGTTGCTAATTTTTCTATTGCACGACTCAAACTTCTCCGAGAAAGAGAGGCAACGTTCGTCAGTCGAAGCTGGCAATTTCTGACTGTTGTTAAGTTTAGTTTTCTTCACGATGTTCTCATGCATTTGCACACAGATTTTCTAAGACATGCTACAATCATGTTTTAAGTGAGCTGGGCTGGCAGTCTCGACAGAGTTAACGACATTATCGTTAACTTTCGATCGCTAAAATAACAATGAAAAACACAGTTGCAATAACGATGCTTGCGAGAAAAGCAAGTCTTTACATTCAAGATGCTTTTCTCGCAAGCAACATTAGTTCAACTAAATTTATTCGTTAGTAATCGGCGATCGAAAGTTAGCGATTTTGTCGTTATCTCTGTCGAGACTGCCGGCCCTGGGCGGCAAAATATAGGGTGTAAAACATCTCTTAACGAAGCCGAAAAGGCACTTGTTCTCCTCATCATTGTGATCATTTTTTTCTTCTACACCATACCTGGGAACCTTCTAATTACGGAGATATTGGGGGTCAAAGTTCCAACTTTTTGACGTTTTTTTTTAAATACAAGTTTTTAATGTAAGATTTTTCTTTAAACATTGCCACGACCCCCATACTATTCAATCCATCCATCACCACAATGTTTTGAGTGCGTTACATTGAGTTCTACCACAAAACATGAATTTTCACCCCAAAAAAAAAAAAGTCGTTTCCAAGCAATAATTTTTGCGTAAAGTTACTTAGTTTGATGTACAGAATGCTTGGTTGACGGCTTCGTGATGAGGTGGTTTACACCATGTATACAATCGATTTGAAAGCCCGCTCTGTACCAACTCAGGCCTACCTGAACGTGTGTATGTGTAGCACCTCATAAGTCAAGTTAGAAAGTACACAGTTTACTTATATTCATGTCTATAATTTCATCGAGAGGGTGATAAAATAATCATTCGGTTGAAACGAGTCCCATCGACCCTTTATACCGTTTCATTCATAGGTGCTTCCACCCTTAAATAAAATATGATATTCTCACCTTTGTCACACTTGTTACCCCCGTATAATTCTAACATTTGGCGGTGTCGTAACGTGTTTTTCATCTGAGTTACGACTTAAAATTTCCGCTGTGTTACGTTTTTATGCGTATGCCTTTCGTCTTTTTACTTCGTATTATGTAAATATGTATTAAGTAGATAAGGGATGAAGTAGGAGAGGAATAGGTAGACCAAAGAAACGATGTATGGATTGTGTGAAGAATGATATGTAAGAAAAAGGAGTAAATTATACCCAGTACTAACTGGGTGGTGGAGGTCAGATAGGAAGTCGCTCCATGTAAAATACTGGTATTCAGCTGCATCCGTGTAGATGGGCTGCCGCCCCCAACACAGTAGAGATGGCGAGACAAGAAATAAAAAGACTTGCATGTTAAAAAAGGAGTAAATGACAGCGTGGCGGTTGATAGGTGAGAATGGAAGAAAAAAATGTGTTACGCCGACCCCGAGTAACATGGGACAAGGGCAGGAAGATGGTGATGATGTATCATCATCGTCATCATCATCATATCAGCTCGGAATCACCCACTGCTGGGTATAGGCCTCCCCTTTTTCTGCCATACATCCCGGTTCTGCGCGCCCCTTATCCAGATGTTTCCCGCGACTTCGTCGTCGACCTAACGAGCTTTAGGACGGCCCTGGTTTCTTTGGCCTAACCTTAGCCGCCACTCGGTCAAAGCCTTGCTCCATCGGCCATCTCCGCGTCTAGCCAGATATCCTGCCCAGGCCCATTTGAGGCGCACCGCCCGGTCCCCGACGTAGACTTTCTTCCGACGGCGGATTTCGGTTATACGCACTCGATCTAAGAGGGTTATGCCGAGCATGGCTCGCTCCATGGCATGGATGATGTATAAGTAAATATAAAGCTATTCTCATCATTCATTCTCTTATCATCATGCTCTTATCTTCAATTATTTTTGGTATCGGCGCTGTGTGCACTCCTTCATACCGAGTTTCCTCCGTGCCTCGGAAATCACTTTAAGCATGGTCTCGGCTGTCATTTGTAGATCTTTGACAGTCGGTACAGGTAGTCAGTGGCCTGAAACTAAGACAACGAGTCTTCACAAAGGCTATCGTCAGGGTTAGATAGGCAGTCGCTCCACGTAAAATACTGTGTATTCAGTTGCATCCGGTTAGACTGGAAGCCGACCCCAACATGTTGGGAAAAGGCTAGGCAGAGGATGACTCGTCATCTCAGTAGTTTACCCCCTTTTTACCATATCATCTTCATCTTCTTCGTTTAAATGTATAATAAGTATGTATTTTTGTACATCTACTTAATTTAATTGAAATTTGGGGCAGTGCCGCTAAAACAAAATTATCAGAACTACAAATTACCCAAAATAAAATCATAAAAATAATATTCAACTACCCATATCTAACACCTACCAGCAAAGTTTATCAAGACACAAAAATAATGAACATAAAACAACTTTATATTTACAACACATGCATTTTCATCAGAAATATTCTTAACAAAAGCGTTCACTCAAACTTAACACTCACTCAATATAAACAAGTTAGTCAACGCAGTACTCGGCGAGCCAGCTTGCTAGTTTTACCAAAAACAAGAACTAACTATGGCAAAAAAATGCTAACTTTTGAAGGAGCACAGCTTTATAAGAAATAACCGTCCTGTATAAGAAATGTACACTCTTTCAATGCATTCAAAACTCAACTTAGCCAGCACATTATTGCGGATCGATCACTTCTGGAGAAATGAATGCATTGGATGGGTAACTATTAGGTTGTAATACTGACGAACTTATTGTAATCTATATTTTTAGTATTGTTCTCAAGTAAGTGACTTATGTCTTTATTGGGAATAAAGTTTCTTTAAACCGAAACCGATTTACAAACAAAAAGTATCTATGTAGTATATCAACTATCTGGTGTCCACAACACAAGCCTCGTTGCTTAGTGTGGCACCAGATGGCGCTATGTGTAATGTCCAGCGATATTTATTTATTTATTTATCTTTCACATAATTCATCTCTAGTTCCTTTGTATAGTTTATCGTTTGTATAACGCCATGATATACTAAATGTAATGAAATGAAATGATGATGAAATTTTATGAACGTAAGTAAAATTACTTACTTGAATTACTATGAGCGTCACAACGATGTTAAAATGTAATATTCTCCTTTTGAAAGTAGAATTTACGATTAATGATAGGTAAAGTTTATAATATTAGAAAATAAGCTTCTTAGTTGTTGAAAGCACATGAAAACTCTGTGCCTTCCTAACATTCTACCGTAGAATGTTATGAAGGCGCTTTATCGTAGAATTTCTACGTTGTAATAATATGTGAATTAAATTCTGCGAAAACTGCTTGCTAATGACAGATTATGATAATTAATCACGTACGATAATTAGGTTTAAAATAGACTATTGGCAACTGGCTTTTAAATATAACTTGTGATAATATCATCTCTGGGTATTGCGTCGTACTCTTTCGGGAAATTCAGACTTGCTACGTTTTCGCAAAAATTGTTATCCGTGCAGGTGGCCTACCATGACGTCTTAAAGCAGGATCGTTTTAATCGAGGTATTCCTCGAAGCGCTCCCGTTTTGAAGCGCTCCCGTATTGTTCCTCCAAGCGCTCCCAGAAGGAGCGCTTGGAAGAACGATTAAAAATATTAAAATTTATTTCCTCGAAGCGCTCCCATGATTAACTTTCGGATAGAGATGGGACTATACTAACTGAAATTATCGATAATAACTAGGTAATAAGTAGCATCGCTCGCAACGGAAGCTCTCAACAGAAATACATTTTCCCTGTTTTTGTAACATTTATTGATTTATAGTTGACTTCGCTCCTTTTAGTTGTAGCGTGGTGTTAGATAACCTATAGCCTTCCTCAATAAATTGACTATCCAACACTAAAAGATTTTTTTAAATTCGAACTAGTAGTTTCTGTAATTAGCGCCTTCAACTTACCAAACAAACAAACTCTTGAGCTTTATAACATTATTATAGATTCAAGTGGATAACAATTTAATTTCTCCGATATATTACATTAACTGACTAAAACCCATCCATGTTCCTTCATCGCCCTTTGTGTTCCGGGGCCACGGTATCCCTTTCGAACAGTCCCGCAGCCCCGGCAGGCATCCGTCGTTACGGGGGTCCGTAACGACGGATGCTATTCTCTATTGCTAACTCTCTTTGAGGCGCGCGTGGAACACGAACGCGCCGTCGACACGGCCTGTCGTCATGAGACGGACGGACGGCGAGCTAACCCATAGCCCACCGTCCACATGCCAGCGCCTACGGTGTTGTGAGACATGAGTTTTTAAAAATTATCGATATAATTCATTACGTTTACTTCATGCTTTTCCCTATTTTTAAACGTGGGAGCGCTTCGAGGAAATAAATTTTAATATTTTTAATCGTTCCTCGAAGCGCTCCTTTTGGGAGCGCTTGGAGGAACAAAACGGGAGCGCTTAGATGGGAGCGTTTCAAAACGGGAGCGCTACGCGCTCCTTTTGGGAGCGCTTGGAGGAACAAAACGGGAGCGCTTAGATGGGAGCGTTTCAAAACGGGAGCGCTACGAGGAATACCTCTTTTAATCGCGTTCCAGTGTGGATAAGAGACGGAGCTATAGAGGACGTCTAGCGCCATCTCTTTCCCTCACTGGCACGCAATTAAAACGATCCTACTTTAAGACGTCATGGTAGGCCCGCAGGTTGCTAGTGGTCGCAAACGCGTCTCCTGGGCATGAGGTCCTGAGTGGGATTTCCATGTCTGCCATTTCTCCGTAGCAGCCACGGAGTCTCGATTTGTGCCCGGTTGTTGGCAATAGGCTCGGAATGTGTGTGTCCTATTAAGTACGCCTCTGCTTAACCCATTCTGGGATTACAGGTGTGATGTTATGTGAAATAAACTCGCACTTAAACATCCAATTCGCTGTTCCAGAACGTCCAAACGACACACAGAGCTTTACTTAAGATATTAAGGTTAACATATTTCTTAGTTAGTTCAAAAGCTATCAAGCGGTCTCTTTCAGTAACCATTTTCCCTTTCAAACTAAATTAACTATGAACGAGTCAATGACCTACACGGTCGTTGGTCCTCTTTTCAGTGGGGAACGGTACAATCTTTTGGATTTATTCTGAGTTCGCATGTAAATGAATACATGTTTTTGGAAAAATTACTTTATTATAAGTTCAATTTGCTACGTACGCGTATTTACTATGAAATCAACTTAAGGCGACTACAGGAGCTAAACGCGAGTTTTATAATGACTGAAAGTATGTGAATTACTGCAATAAACAAAACCAGAAAACTACTATATGTTATTCTTCAGGATATATGCTAGTATGTTAGTGTTTTGAAAACATAATAGAACTAATTTTACTCAATTGAAAAAAATCACGAACTTATCTCTAAAAAATTCTTTTAACGAGTAAAAACCATACTAAAATACATGCGATTATTCTGATTTTTTTGGCGAATAATTCTACAAGCAACATATTAGCATCGTAGTGTTTTATATTTTTAGTCCAATCAATAGATTTTTTGTAAATCGCAAAAAAACACTCATTTCACACTAATCGGCCCGCAGTGACTGACGTAACAACCACTATGTAGTGCAAGCTGATTAGAACTTTATTCTAACAGTATTTCAAACGAAGTTTGAACCACCACAAATAGAGTTGCTAATTTAGCTCCTGTAGTCGTCTTAAGGTAGAAGCGCCAGGATAGAACGCGAAATTTAAATTTTCTTAGGTTTTTTGCTATTTGCAGATCACGGTCAGGTTGTATGTTGATTAAAATATAATTTGCGGCTGTAACAAATATGACTTGTTAAAATGAACTTAAAGGGGTTGTATTGATGATTTTAATTACTAGAATTATGTAAATAAATACGTATAACGGCCGTGAATCATATTTTGTTCAACATAAAACCTGTCACCGACCGGAAAATTGCAAAGAACGTAAGAAAATTTTAATTTCCCTGATTACCCTGACGATTCCACCTTAATTTGCTCATGTTTAAAATTGATATTTGTATAAAAAAAACTCACATTAATTAGAAACTTGGATTTGTATAGAATTTACGTGAAAGGTAAGATTATGTTGGGGTCTAAACGTTCTTCGTCGAAATATCCTATCTGCGAAGACGTTTAGGCGTTAGGCTTAACTCATAGACAAGGCTTAAAAGCAATGAGGTCTTATTGTTGCTAATTCAAGGCTTAAGAGGCTTATCTGGAGGCACGAGCGTTCGAAACTGAGCCTTCACGTTGTTATAAAAAAACACATAATAAGCTCCCACTGCTGAGTCTTCTTTATGTGATAGAGGGTCTTAAATCTTAATATACCAGTCGAGGCGGGTTGGTAGACAAAATTCCACTGCGGTAAATATTTCGTTTAGGAACTAATTAAGGTGATTCGAAATTGCGAGTTTATACTCCTATTAAATTACAATACTACTATAGGCGAGACGACAAAAAAAATCGAAATAGTCCGTCAGTTAGATTATCAAAAAATATTTGCCCCGTGTTTTTTCTTCTGTTACGTAAACCAAAATTGACGAAGATATGACGCTTTTAAAATTCTCAATACGTCACGCCTAGGTATATTTTTTAGCTATTTCTGACGTCACGAGCCCCCTCTCCCGAGTTTTGATGCGTTTTATCTTTTGTCAATATTCATTTATTTACAAAAACAAAAAATACGGGTCCATTAATTACTAATAAAAAATACTTTAACTGACGGACTAAATAGATTTGCAATTTTTTGACACTGTGGTCATGCCTATTAAAACTAAGCATAATACATTTTACATAGATATGACCACTTTATGCTAATTTTACAAGTCAAGTTCTCATAAATACATGTATGTTTTGTTTGAGTAAATAATACTTTAAAGACATTGACATGAGCAATTAATTAAACGATATGACAAGTTATTATTCAATCACTGGAAACCTCCGGGGCAGACAAAACATTCGACAACCAGACAATATTCCCCAATCCCACTTCCTATAAACCTATTTGATTGGCTAATGTAGACATGTTGCGGCCCTCAGATAGGTGGGTTATTCAGGGCTGAAGAGTCCATTTTACCTGAGCTAAATACATTATTATGAGTCCTAACAGGCCCGGTAGGGCGGTTTGTGGGTAAGGCACCAGTCTCACCGGAAGCGACTAGCTATTAAATCGCTCAAGAAACATTTAAGACTAGCTTATGCTCGCCGCATCGCCCGCGTGATGTTCGACAATTGTGCTACAGGATCGTACTAGCGGGATAAAAACCGGGTTACTAACCAATCTGTGTGCCAAGTTTCGATAGTTTTTGCGTGCAAGAGTAAGAAACAACCATCCTCACAAGCTTTTGCATTTATATAGAATAGTAGTAAGATTTTAGGTTCCGTGTAAGTTAAATAGATACATGTATTAATCACTGATCCCCTGACTGTAGACACCGTCAGCAATTAGGTACTCGTTTGTCACAGCGACACGAGCTATCAAAGAGAGAATTAGATGGAACACTCGCTGGTAAACTCTCGCTTGGTATCAGCGAGTAATCGCGTTTAGTTGCTAGCTTTACTCGCCTCTCGCTAAACGCCTTCGGTGGGACACGTGCTTAATCCTCTCTACTGCCAATAGGTCGTATTTAAAGGGATAAAGCCATTTCTGCCTGAGGTTATAATATGAGCTAAGTGGATGTATTAATCTGGTTACGTGTGTGGGAAGAATGGCTTTATTGTGTCTAGACTAGTAACTGAATTGAATTGGGCGATTTGGTTCTGTAAGTGCGTCCATTTTATGAAACTTCTTTTGTTGTAATCGGCTTACTGAGGAAGCTTTATACAGGGTGTTAAAGTAGTCGCGTGCCATAGCTTAGGGGTGGGTTTAGTATCGATAAAGGAACCCGAAAAAATAAAAAAATAAATCCAAAAAATATATAAAAAATAAAAACAAAAAAAAAATATTGAAACATCAACCTAATTTAGTACCTACTAACTTAAAATAGCAATCGTTTAGAATTAAAATTATTTTATATTGCTATTTGAAGTTAGTAGGTACTAAATTAGGTTGATGTTTCAATATTTTTTTTTGTTTTTATTTTTATATATTTTTTGGATTTATTTTTTTCGGGTTCCTTTATCGATACTGAACTCACCCCTAGCATATGGCACGCGACTACTTTAACACCCTGTATAGTATAATAATAATTATAATAGAATCACCTTAAAACTCTTAAAATGGTCACAGACACAGAATGTTAAGAATTGTCACTTTGCGATCATTTTACGAATGTGTATCGTAATTCATATTATTATCCTCTTATGATTCTGCTAAAGCGACCATTTTAGGCCCCCTGTTTCATGCAGAAAGCTTCTACGCGCCATAGCTTGTATTAGTGAAAGACTAAAAATCGGTATTTGAGCCCGGTTGTTGGCAATAGGTTCACTCTTTATTTAATCGGACTAAGCGGAATGTTGGTGTAGTAGGTGACCATCTGCGTAACCGTTCAGGGAAAGCCGGAATGATATTAGGTGCAAAAAAAAATTAGCTCACATTCTTTTATACTAAGCTCAATGCTGTACATCAAGGGGACTACAGGAGCTAAACGCGAGTTTTATAATCCAAAAAATATGATTCACTGCAATAAACTAAACCTGAAAAATATAAGATATCCTTCAGGATATATGCTAGTACCAATGATAGTGTTTTCAAAATGTAATGTACAACTAATTTTACTCGATAAAAAAAATCACGAAGACAAGAAGAGAAGAAACATCTTTTAACGAGTAAAAACCATACTAAAATACATGCGTTCATTCTGATTTTTTGGCGAATAATTCTACAAGCAACATATTAGCATGATAGTGTTTTATTTTTTTAGTCCAATCTATAGATTTTTTGTAAATCGCAAAAAACCACACATTTCGCACTATTCGGCCGGCAGTGACTGACGTTACAACCACTTTGTAGTGCAAGCTGATTAGAACTTTATTCTAACAGTATTTCAAACGAAGTTTGAACCACCACAAATAGAGTTGCTAATTTAGCTCCTGTAGTCGCCTTTACAAATTTTAATAGCGTTCCCCCAACTTCTATATTCAGAAACAGTCGAAACTACAACGTTTGCGCTAAAAACTTTTTTACTTTGTATACAATATTTTATCCGTAAGATTATTTGAGATACGACCATATTTTGTAGTTTACCCTAGGGCAGCCAATCTTCCCCCAAATTGGCGAGAAATTCACGGAAAATGATTTTTCATTCGCATGAAAATTCAGTTTCGCAGATTCGCTACAATTTGCTGCTGAAAGGCTGGAACTAGTTCAAGGACATTTCTGTGTAAATCGATGGAGCCTGTATTGAAATAGGTCATGCGTGGCACAGGATAGGCTAACTTAATTACTGGGTTTCCGTATACAATGCTGTGTAAAACTAGCACGTACTATGCGATCGAATTTAAATTAACTACGGTTGAGTGTATAAACATTGTAAAGCCGAAAGGCGCTTGGTCTCTCCATCATTGCAATAATTAATGGTTCCGTACCCAAAGGGTAAAAACGAGACCCTATTACTAAGACTCCACTGTCCGTCTGTCTGTCTGTCACCAGGCTATATCTCATGAACCATGATAGCTAGACAGTTGAAATTTTCTTTGTATTTCTGTTGCCGCTATTTATCAACAAATAATAAAAAAACAAAACTGCAAACTCAAACTCAAACTCAAATCATTTATTTCAATTAGACCATTACGGCACTTTTGAAAGTCGAAAATACAATAAAAGCAAAGCTACAGTCACAGTCACAAGGCATAATAATATAATGAGGCTGCTTGTAATGATGTACTAATAATATATAATATAATCAAGTTTAGAAATAACAAATAAATAAAGCAGTATAATGTTAGTGTGTGTTAGTTCTCAGTAGCAGCCACAGTCTGGATTTGCGCCCAGTTGATGGCAATAGGCGTCACCCCCTATTACATGGGACTTAAAACATGACTGAAGAAACCTTTCGGTAATACAGGTGTGATGTTATTTTATGTTAACTAAATAAACCTGTCACAATCGTAACAATCATTTCTAGCTCCATCAAATAATGATGAGACAGAAACCCCTACGTCTCTGTTCAAACAAAATATCATATTCAAACATTTAATATTTGTATCCGCGACGTAAATGCCAATGTCGTGGATTTCGTATAGCTGCGGTGACGTAGTTTGACATAGTGGAACTAGATGTGGCCTGCTTCAAAGAAACTTCAAGCGGGCTCTTTTTTTAAATCGAGGAAAGTTGAGTACTGAAACGGAAAGTTCTTTGCAGGGAGTAAAGTCGGTCCTAAGTACAAATTAATTGTCTATTTTGCTCTTTGTCAGTCAATTCTGACATACTGTATTACTTCATGGGGTGGGGCCAGTAAAAAAAAACAAAACTTTTTTTGTGATCATTTTATCAATGAATGTTACCTCCAATCACCTGAAACACAGGATTACCTAGTTCAGGCACAAATGATTTGTGCCTGTGGGTGAACTTGACATAGATTTATGGTACTTTTTCACGTTTTATAGACTAAACGGATATCGATGACATTTGGCACAAAGGTAGACCATGATCTGGTTTAGAAAATAGAATATCTTCATTCCAGTAATGCATTTTCGTAGGAAAACTTCGTACCTCTACCCGGTCGAATCAGTCCTGCTAATCCATGGCTCAGAAAAATATTTTGACAAAGAGTTATTAAGTAACCTATCCAAATTGTTTACTTTTAGAATATCATAATTAGTGAAACTCGCCCCGCTAAATTAAAGGGATATCGAAACATCCCCAACCGTCTAAAAACCTTGATCAAAAACCCTTTTCGCTAAGCTACAAAAGTATTCTATATGGTAATCTAGAATTAACTATTTCTTTACATATTCAAACTAATCCTCTTAGCGGGTAAATCCCCTGTGGGCTTTGTATGGTTTTACTTCACATTCCCCTTTTTTACACACAAAATTTTTCATTTTTGTAAATACTGCTAATAGCCATTTAACGAAGGATGGATTATGTAAAAGATGATATGGTTCGAATGAGACCGATAGGGCGTCAAATAAAGATTGGAAATTGGTACATGGACAGATGATGGAGAAGGATGTGCCAATCGTTATCTGCCTAGCCTTTTCCTTAGCTGTTTTCAACAATGTTGAATTCGGCTTCCAGACTAACCGGATGCAGCTGAATACCAGTATCGACTGCCTATCTGACCTCCACAACCCAGTTAGTAATACGATAAAAAAGCCCTTATCCCAATTTATTTGTGGTCGGCGCAGCATGTCTTCTTCTTCCATACTTCTCTATTAGTCGTCATCTCATAAGTCACCTCCTTTCTTCGCATACAGAGGAGAAATCCTCATTACAATATTTATGAGTCCTTGTAAAATATTCATGCCTACACCACATCCAGTTTCTAAACATCTGTCATCTTTAAAATCAAACAACCATTACAGCAAACAGCAATACAACATACATTCGCTGTAAACTTCATTGCTCAGTAAATAAAGTTCAAAATCGTTGTCATCTATTGTAAAACAGTTCTAGATAATTGTTGACATTGATTGGTGAGCCTTATTAGAAAGGATTATGACCTTGGGTTTTTATTCTGATGATTGTGCTCTTGACGTTTTCCTTTGTCTATTTATCCATAGAAAGCTTTGTGAATGTCAGATATCGACTAAGATCAATCAATCAATGTACAGAATGATTTATTAATCCAAAAAATCATTATGACAGCGAATTATTCAAACTTATTACTTGGGTCGTCAAATATTTTCTAGTACTACGTAATTTGTTTAGTTTTTAGTTAATACATGATATCTGCCTCCTTGGTCTAATTGTCGCAAAGTCGAAATGACCATAGATGACAATCCAAAGTCCTCCCTATTAAATAGAACTCAAACATAACTGTCGAAAAGTGGAAGTAGGTCCTATGGGTACACCTCTGGCTAACCTTTCGGGGATACTGGCATGGTGGATGGGTGACCACCCATTACATACCGAGTTTCCTCCGTGCCTCGGAAAGCACGTTAAGCCGTTGGTCCCGGCTGTCATTAGAAGATCTTTGACAGTCGTTAGTAGTTACAGTCAGTGGCCTAAAACTCTGACAACCAGTCTTACCAAGGGGTATCGTGTTACCCAGTACTAACTGGGTTGTGGAGGTCAGATAAGCAGTCGCTCAATGTAAACTTCTGGTATTCAGCTGCATCCGGTTAGGCTGCATGGAAGCCGACTCCAAAATAGTTGGGAAAAGGCTAGGCAGATGATGATGGTAAGCTTCAAAAACTTTCAGAACTTTACTTCTCACGGTCTTGAGAAGACAAGCCACAAATAACAATGCGATGTGGACGTCCTCCTTAGTCCTTACTATACGAACGGGTTGGTGACCGCAGTCGCCACAGGGTGCCACGTAGCTTGACGTAGGTTGAGAACCTTTAGCTCAGATCAAAGAGTTCACTGACGTTCATGTAAGAGAAGAAATATCTAGAAGTAACGGTGTAAGAAAGGAAAAAAAAACGCCTAATTTGGTACATATTTTCGGCTATAAAACAGCTTTGGATAGAAAACTAGCTTATGCCAGCGGCTTCGCCCGCGTGGAGTTCGATAATCGTTCCACGGGATCTTAATATCAGGATTAAAAGCTAGCTAGCTTATGTGTTAGTCCAGAATATAAGCTATCTTGATACTAAATTTCATCCTTATCTGTTAAGCCGTTTGAGTGTGAAGGAGTAAGAAACATACAAACATACGAAATTTCGGCTTTATAATATTATTATTGTGATTATGCCAAACGCACTTAATTGTTGGTTTCTCAGTAGCCCGAGGTCTAGATTTATGCCTGGCAATTAAATCGTCCCCTGTTGAATGTAATTGAAACGTTGAAACGTGTTTACAGAAGTGTAACTTTGCTTTCGATCAAATTGTATGTAACCTCCCTGAAAATTCTATGGAATATATCTTAATCTAACGAAAATAAGGAGGAGATTCTCAAGTCGACACATATTACGTTTTGACCTTACAAAATACTCGCTTCTCTTTTCATAAATAATTCCATTCATGCCTTGAGGTTACAAAAAAAGATTCCACGAATAAATTTATGTCAACACACATCTTCCATCAAAATGACACGGGTGTTGTTGTGAGAAATTAATGAATAATATGTCGTCTCGTCCCCTCGGATTGTACTAGACGAGTGAGACAAACAAGGTTTGTCAGAAGTATGATATTTGTCATTTTAGGGTTAATGATGGTCTTTTTGTCCTCGGGGTCTAAAATGGCCGGAGGAACATGCGTAATTACAAACATACATAAACACCGTCCCACGAAAGATAAGACCTGTCACATCACTTGAAACGAGTGAAACTTTGTTAAATCTTGATTATGGCTCGAGGTAAAACATTAAGAAGACAAAGTAGGACGATGGTTTACGACCTGTACACCTATATGTCAAAAGAAGTATTTCGTTACACAATTAACTCGTTTACAAGTGAAGTGACAGGTCTCATCTTTCGTGGCACGGATTGTACATAGACTGCTAAAATCATAACCCTTCCTTTTGGCTTCTTCGTAGTCGTGTCTTTCATGTCATGTCCTTCTCTTTGACCTTAGCCACTACACCTGCTGCACCTAAATCTACCTTTCACTCCAAAACTTAATTCGATGAAAGCTACAACAACAATACATCGGACATGCGATTTAACGCCATATGCCGGGCACCATCTGTCTGTATACCGCTCGGTACTCGGAAACGGCTGTATCGATGAACGGTGTGCCTACTGTGATGCGTGGTGCATCTTAACAATTCCATTCGTACTTACATTTTGATCTCAGTCAACTCGAAGCGGTGAAGAAAAACATTGTGAGGAAACCGTATATACTAGTCCCCAAATTCGATTTACCAAACCGCACTGGACTCGCGTGGTGGATGACAGCCAACTCCCCCTGATCTCCCACAGAGATGAAGCCTGGGTCCTAGCAGGATTGGCGGAGCATTCAATTCTGATTGTTTTAACTCCAACCTGCAAAATTCAATTGTTATGTACGATCGACCATGCTATTTGGTTAACATTTTACAATGAATGAATATAATTCGCATGTTAAAATGTAAACCAAATAGCTTGGTCGACCGTACAAGCTTCTTTGTCTGATGTTTAAGTTTTACGCATAATTACTGAACAACACAATTTCGCATAAAACTTGATAAGTCCCGGAATAGGACATTATCACACCTTTTACTAGGCATATAAAATTGATCCCTTAAAATACAATGCGCTACGTGCAACAACTTTTCCAAAATTAATTACAGTATAACATAATTAAATATTGAAACAAACATACCGCCGATTTCAACAGTACCTGTTCGCCAAATGTAACAATTTTCAATTTAAACGAATTTCGGCTGCACACCGAAAATACTGCCTAAATACCTGAAGCTATATTTAATCTGGTTGCACCCAAAGGATAGGTCGTCAACAGTTCTGGTTGAATGCGTCGGTTAAAAGCTTTTCGTATACATGGAGATAGGTGTGTTAGGATAATGCTATAAAATTCTGTTTATGCGATTTTAATCGCGTTTGTCTGTGCAAGTGATGGGCACACATAGGACGTAGCATGTGGAGTGCAAAGATAAAATCGTGAGCTTCGCTCTACCGCGTTAAAAATGGTGTAGTTTCTGGAGGTCTACTCAAACTACGGATTTCGTGCTTTCGTGCACAAAATCCGTAGTTTCGTCCGAAGTTACGTACGGTCGTTTCCTACTCCGTATCACATACGGACATAAGATTCGTTAGTGGCCCGAACTGAAAATGACAATGAAATCAACAGGATTGGTCATCTGTCCTTACTCCCGATGTGTTTTCGAAACTCATGAATCCGAAAAAATATTAGGGAGTAGGGTAAATTTGGAAGTATAAATCATGATCTGTCGAATGACCAATTTGGTCGAGACGCCATTGTTTAACTATTGTGTCTACGTCGTGGACAGATAATGGGATAAAACTTGACTCACGCTAGACCGAGCGGGGGGACCGATCGGCGGGTCCGAGCCAAGTGTCGACCGTGCAATTTTGTATGGACACACTCACGCTTCCGAGCCGCTTCCGAGCAACGGACAATGGATTGTGCTACGGCCGACACTCGGCTCGGACCCGGCACGGACAACGTGCGTCATCCTTAAAGCTACTTACGCACGGGGCCCGTATCTTCGTTGACGGACTTAGAGAGTAGGAGTATTTTTTTTCTTCTAGACCATGCCTGGGGAACCTTCTAGTTACAGAGATATTGAGGGTCAAAGTTCCAACTTTTTCACAAGTTTTTTTTTTAAATACAAGTTTTTAATGTTGTTACTTTACTTTTAAATACCTCCATGACCCGTTTACTACTTACTCAATGCATCAATCAGCACAATGTGTTGAATGCGTTTAATTGAGTTTTACCGTAAAAGTGATTTTTAACCCCACACATTTTTGCGCAGAGTTACTTAGTTTGATGTACAGAATGCTTGGTTGACGGCTTCGTGAAGAGTCTGTTTACACCCTGTATTAAAGTCAACATTTACCTTTTAAAATAGAACTGAAATGTAGTCACGAAATACATAAACAAGTTTGTATACTAACGAAATAAAGTTTTAACATAAACATTACCGTAGTCGTAAGCTGTAGTTAGTAGTTTAAACTCGTAGAGTTCGGAAAACATTAACGGAAAGTTTCATATATGAAGCTGCTCTATAGTTTTAGTTGTATGAATAAGTTTTTGTTTAATTAGTACCGTTCAAGCTCTGGGAATAAGGTAAACTAGTTTTTATTATAGTTATTGACTAAGGAAAACTATTGAGTTTTTATTTAAGTTATTGGTATAGATGGGCAGAAAACATTGTTGCCATTGCGAGCATATCTTGGATGTACACAAGGTTTTTGTCAGGTATCTTTTGGAAAGTGTATACAAATTAGACAAACCGATTTGCTGGTATATGTACTAACAGCATTAAATACTGTAGTAGAACTACACAATGTTTAGAAGAACTCATCGGATATTCTAAACATTGTCTAGTTAGTGTTAGAGCGTGGACTGTAGTTAAAGAGTTTGTACTAGTTTGTAGGGTCCTTTATATAAAGTGAAACTGCAAGTAATTGCCACCAGAACTATTTATTACACGGAATACAATGCTTTGCTTGCACTCACACCGCAATGGTAGACGGAAGTGAAGGATGAACGAATGAACAATTAAGTATAGAATGGCAGTATTGCCATTTAATATTGTAGGATTCCTACTGTTAGTTTTGTAATCTTACGTCAGTAAGAAAGCATTAGAAGCATCAAGTCCCAAAGGACTGCTGAAGGGCTTTCTGTAAGATTGGACGTAAGAGGTAACAAACATAGTATACGCTTGCCTCATATTCTTTTTTGCCAGCTCCAGGTCAAAGTGACACCGACGGCGACGTGCGGTCTACTACGCAGTACGCACCCTGAACAGTCAGTCACGCTATCACCATTCTGACTGGTTCCATGTCATGCCTAGCCTTTTCTCAACTATGCTGTGGTCGGCTTCCAGTCTAACCGCATGCAGCTGAATACCAGTACCATGCACCATGTCATGAACTATTCTCATCTAACTGGTGCCGACACGAAGTACCTAAACCTTACCTAATCTCTACTCTAATAGAGCCACTTATAACTTTTAAGCGACACGGACCTTTTTTCTGTGACTAACGTAGCTATTAGTTTTAAACTCATTAGTCGCGTACGTTTCGCAATTCCCGTGGCTGTGGACGACTGAGTTCAATACTCCACAAATGTTATGGTGAATTTTTATGCTCAACTTACGTGGGTAACGCCTTTGAATCTACATTTAAATGAGTATTTCTGGGTGAATGTGATATTATGTCTATGTCAAGTGCCTTTGTGTTTGTTCCGGACACAAATCGTTCATGAAATAAACGATAGAACGGACAAGCGAACCAAGCTTTAGCTCGTTGACCGTTTTTTGGCTCATATTTTGCCCACAAAATGAAAGATGGACGTTACAACAGCAGCGAGTTCAACGACACTGCTGTTTTTTTCCCCCAAAAGTTACAGTTATTGAGGTGCACCGAAATGCACGTATACGCTGTACGGTGAAATGATTTTCATCATACACCCACATTTCGCCAGTTATATTTAAGTCCCATAGGCGAAATAAACCCAAACTACCCCCCATGACACATTTTTTTTTTTCGGATGCGTCATCATCAAATGACTAGTCCCGCTCTGGGCGGAGCAGAAGGGAGTGTCAGTCTTTTACTGACTAAAACCCATCCATGTTCCTTCATCGCCCTTTGTGTTCCAGGGCCACGGTATCTCTTTCGAATAGTCCCGCAGCCCCGGTAGGCTTCGGCCCTTGCGGACCCCTTCCTTATACCCCCATGACCCCTGTAATATTCAATGCATCCATCAGCACACTGTTTTGAGTTACATTGAGTCCCATCGTAAACCGTAAATTTTTCACCACAAAAATAAAGTCGTTTCCCAGCAATAATTTTTGCGTAGCGTTACTTAGTTTGATGTACAGAATGCTTGATTGACGACTTCGTGAAGGGTCTGTTTACACCTTGTATAATGTGTATTGTGTGGTGGCAATACCCTCGGGTGTTTACTATCAAACTGTGTTCGTTACCACACTATTGACTGAATACGAATAGGCGAGACGACAAAAAAAAACTAATTAGTCCCTCACTTAGATTATCAAAAAATATTTGACCCGTGTTTTTTCTTTTGTTACGCAAACCAAAATTGACGAGTATACGACGCTTTTAAAATTCTCAATACGTCACGCCATGGTATAATTTTTAGCTAGTTCTGACGTCACGAGCCCCCATTCCCGAGTTTTGATGCGTTTTATCTTTGTCAATATTCATTGATTTACAAAAACAAAAAATACGTGTCCATTAATTTCCAATACTCTAACCGACGGACTAAATAGATTTGTAATTTTTTGATACTGTCGTCATGCCTATAATCTGCAGTTTAGATCCAATGGGAGTTTATTCTGTGGCAGAATCAATACTGTTTGTAAACAACCACATATACATAGAATTCTATAGTTATGCAGGGAAGCTTTCGATCAGTAACAGACTGTGCTGATGCACTTAAACAAAAACCACGTTTTTAAGCTTATAGAGTGTGTACAAGCAAATCCACAGATAGTATGATCTGAATTTGTGTCCGGTTAAGAACAAGTTATTATGTTATACTCCAGCAGGGCTATTACGTATCTTTCTGATATCCAGTGACTATCAAGCTTCGGTTGTACATCGAACTTTGATGACGCCCGTGAATGTCATAATATTGGTATTACGTATCACACTGAGTGGATATCACTTTACGGTGACTAACAGGGTCATACATAATACGAAACTAACCTTTTGACCGTTAATTGATGGACACTGAGCCCAGTTACTATCATTTCGAGCTGTCAACAGAGATACGTAATAGCCCTACAGATCATGCCAAAGTAACCAATTATTAGTATCTTTGGTAATTATGGGTTCATTCATCATCGTCCAGAGCCCGACTTCACCAATTACCGCTCTTTGTTTTTGACAGTTTCGTCTCTCTTGTAATCAGCCTTATCCGGCCTGCCCGCGGGCTTAGATCTTCTATAATACAAAACACTTCTCAATTCATTAATTTGCATAAAAACGTTTGTTATTTTGTAAAACCTATAATATCATATGAGTTCTCGTGCAAATAAATTCCAATAGAGTTTCAATCCCCGTGCCTCCCGTACATGTGGGCGGCACACGTGGACGGGGAATTTTCCGCTTGCGTTACCGGAAAATGATTGCATCCTCTCCGGTTTTAATTGGACATTTTGTTAATACGACACGTGGAAACATGAGACAGATTTCAGCTAAATATTCAGGTTGATAATCACGACTGATGTTATATCACTGCAAATATACACGTTATTATTCGCTTGCCAACTTCCATTATATAATGAAAGCCTGTATTACTTTAGGAGACCAATCTGAACTGAGGAACGTGTGCCATAACCAACCTATAAAGTTCCTACGACTGGGTTACAGACTTCGTCTCAGTGTAGAATCTGTAGAGCAAATATTCCACTACTTGGGCCCAGTGTGGGTTGGTAATGTTTGGAATATGAAGTAAGGACTTCCAGTCTTTCCAGTACTAGCGACCAACCCCGGCTTCGGACGGGTGCAATGGATATATAAACCTTCCTCTTGAATCACTCTATCTATTGCTGAAAACTGCATTAAAATAAGTAGTCGTACAAACAGCGGAAGCGACTTTTATACTATGTAGAGATGTGCACAATTTTGCCAATACAAGAAACAACGAGGCAGTTTCGATTTCCATTTTTTTTCCGATTTTCGCAACAATCATAGACGTGCAGATCTTGAAGTCATAATCGTGATAACAATTGGTATAGTTTCTGGTCAGCACAGACATATCTGAAGGTAGAATTGACCATGTATGTAGTTTTCAGCTATATCCCCATTTTCAAGATCCGACTTCAATAGCTAATGCGGTTATACCGGGTACGTGTAAAAGCTCCATATAGACACTTCAACATCAGCT
Organism: Xestia rhomboidea; assembly: GCA_963853795.1. Taxonomy (NCBI): domain Eukaryota; kingdom Metazoa; phylum Arthropoda; class Insecta; order Lepidoptera; family Noctuidae; genus Xestia; species Xestia rhomboidea. The sequence goes on from OY970783.1 coordinate 4,498,159, forward strand.
ATTCGGTAGCCGGAGCGTATGAAAAGGGACTAAATGAGATACCTATACCTATGTATCTGTATGTTTAATTAAAAGGGTTCAAGTTCGCAGACAGACGATCGATTTCATGTCGAACTTGTCTGGTATGTGCTTAAAAATATATAAGCTTTCATTATTTAGGACCAGACGAAATTCTGCGAATTAATTTACCCAAATAGAATCGGTAATTTAACGTAAAGGTTGTCTTGTATATGAAATGTATTATTTGCCAATCAGTAAATTGGTAGCGACGTGATTATCCAAGGTTTGTTGGTCGAGTCGTTTAGGCTAAGTTAGGTAAGCTTAACTGTTCATTTTACATACTGATGGTGTAAGCTCTTAAGTCGATTCATCAATATGTAAAATTCTCCCAGTAGGCTAGTCAACAAGTTCAAAAACGTGTTAATTCTTAATAAAGCTCCTAAAAATATGAGCGAGGGCTCATTCGAAAATGGCGCCGGTGAATGAAAAGTTGTGTGGTAATCGGTTGTCGTGGTATGGACATGTGATGCGGAGGAATGAGGAAAATGTCGTGAGGAAAGTTCTGAGTATGAATGTGGATGGGTATAAGAGTAGAGGAAGACCAAAGAAACGATGGATGGACTGTGTGAGGGATGATATGGCAAGAGAGGAGGTGTCTGAAAAGATAACGAGTATAAGAAGACATGCTGCGCCGACCCCAAATGAATTAGGATAAGAACAAGAGAATGATGATGAGATCCTTTTAGTTTCCTATGAGTGGGTGTTAGAGGTCCACGATAAAAATTAAGATAAATCTAGTCTTAGAGTGGAAGAGGACATTGAAAACACTTGTAAATATGACACTATCAAACTTTAGAAAGAGACTACAGGTATGACAGGGACAACGCACTAACAAGTCGAAGTTTTTTTGTAAAATTCGATCAGTCATATTCACGGCACATCTTTAACTCGACTATTGGAGCCTGCTTTGACACTGGTATGCTCCATTGGTCGCTGCAACAATTGTGACCGGTTATTTACCCCTACAATATAGCTACGTTGTATAAAGAACTAGACGTCAACTTTTTACTGCTACCGAGAGTCGCCACTATGAAAACCGCACTTATTTCATGCTGGTATCTAATTAGGGTACCGTAATGAAACAACTACGTGTTTAAACTTTCGAAATAAAATAATTTCGAAAAAATATTATGGGACATGATCATCTTCCTGGCTTTGTCCCATGTTACTTTGGGGTCGGCGCAAAATGTTTTTTTTCTTCCATTCTCCAACGCTCTTTTGACAGGGGGATAACTCCAAAAGTTCCTTGCATCACTGTTCACATGTTATTGTCCATAGATTGCGTTATGTTAAAGACAATAGTAGATTATACATCAAGTGAAATAAAAAGGGAATTTAATTCGAGGGACTAAGTTCGATCCCGAGAGCAGCGAAGGATTCTACAGTAGAAACCCGAGCGTAGCAAGGGATTCTAGATTAGAATCCTGAGCGGAGCGAGGGATACAAGAACCGAGATGATTTTTTTTTCACGACTTGTGTACTCCACTTTTTACCATTGACTGCGAGAAAATATATAGAGGTATAGTATTTATATTTCTCGTGGGTTAATAATAACAGCCACTCGGGTCGATCTTCAAGGTTAAGCCACGCTTACCAAGGTCGGTCTGTAGATGGGTGACCACTAATTCGTTACATACCGTGATACCGAGTTTCTTCCATGCATCGGAAAATACGTTAAGCCCTTGGTCCCGGCTGTCATTTATAGTTCTTTGCCAGTCGTATCAGGAAGCCAGTGGCCCGAAAGTCTGTCAACCAGTCTCACCAAGGGGACCGTATTACGCACCCAGTACTTACTGGGTTGTGAAGGTCAGATAGGCAGTCGCTCCATGTAAAATACTGATTGAAATTAGAACAATATTCGAAATTCTGTGTTTAAATTCTTATTAGCACGTTTTTATTTTTTGTTCATAATTAGTCCTACTCAGTGAGTAAAAGAGCGTTTTATTCACTGTTATCGATGAATAAAATGCCCTTTTTCGAGTGGCAATGGTAAAAGCAACATTTTGCAAAAAGAATGCATGTGGTTACAGAACCCCTATTCAATACTCGACTCGACATTCACTCCTCACATTTTTTATACATTATCCCGGCTTCCATTAGTCATCAGGCAGCATTCTACCTCGTTGGAATCTCGTCAAGTATTCGGTTAACGAACGTACCGTACTGTAAATATGTTAATTTTAAATAGCCCTTACGCCGCAGTACCTTTTGAAAGTTCGTTTTTATGTAGGTCATTTTTTTGTTGTACCATAATTACTTGGAGTGTTTACTTACTGTATTTCGTATGAAAAGTTTGTGAAAAGATTTTGGTGGTGTTATTTTATGTAGTATTTTGTTTTATAGTTGTTTGCCCGTTTTTAGGTTGTTTTCGACTTTTGTTTTGTTAATTTGTGCGGTTTTTTAACCACTAAAAACCCGACTACTGAATAACATGTAGCCTAAATTACCCGGGCCATAATAACAAATCGATTGACACTTTACTCTTCAAAATCGGATGAATAGTTTAGGCGCCACGGAGGAACACACGTACATAGACAGCTAAAACATAACCTTTCCTTTTGGCTTCGCCGTAGTCGGGTAAAAATAATCAATCAACGGAATAACAGACATTTCAATATGCAGAGTTTTCGGTCAGCTGCTACGACTACGAATTTAATCAACGAAACTGAACGTTATCAGCGGATCTAAACCACGTTCAAGAGCTGTCAATTTTATAATTACTATGGAATATTGCCACCAGCTTTTCAACGTCTTTTAGGAAATCCTTAGCTCTAAGTATGTATTTCTTAACAGAATATCTAAATATCTTCATGCTCAGCAGTCGCGATTTCGATCACTAGATCAACGAGGCACTCCATCTACTCTGTAATAATAAAAAAAAAACACCATTCATGTGACGCGGAAAGTAATAGAATACACGGAGGTAATTTAATATACCCATTTTACTCTGTTACTCATAATTAAATCATCGTCCACTCGTTATGCCCTCCTATATTATTTTTTAATATTGAGCTGTGGACACAAAGGGTGTGTGATTAAATTCAATTTAACCCGTCATGTTAGATTATTTAACGAGGATATCAAAGGGCGAATCGGGTACGGTATTTTTTAGGTCGTCTCGTTGGATTACCATATGAAAAAGAATATTGTGGGGCAGAATATTTACGTATGATTATGCTAATATAAAGTCCACATTGGCCTTGAATCGAAACAACTGGGAGTCATGGCCATGGCATGGCCTATAACGTTATCACTGCCATGGGCCATGATCCATCACGAGGGCCCAATGAGGGTTGGCGGATGTTGGCATTAGGCCCGGACTCTACCAAAGCGGAGACGAGTGGAGCGGAGAGGAAATGTGCAAGATTCGTCCAATAGATAATCAACATCAACAATATACAAGGTGTAGACCAACTCATCATGAAGCCATCAACCAAGCATTCTTTACATCAAACTAAGAAAAACACAATCTAGCAACGGTTTTAAGACTGTTTTTTCAACTTTTTCCTTACGTTGTCTAACCAACGCATTACGCAACGTCATGAAAGTTTTTTAAGACAATTTTGTATGTATGAACTGCGATGTGATGAATATAAATGTTGATGGATGGAGAGGGAGAGGAAAGCGACGGATAGATTGTGTGAGGAATGATATGAAAAATAAAGGAGTGAATGATAGCGTGACGGTTGACAGAGGAGAATGGAAGAAAAAAACGTGTTGCGCCGACACCAAGTATCATGGGACAAGGGCAGGGAGATGACAACATCTTATTGAACATTAAACCAGCGAAATGTGGGTGTACAATAAGTATACCTCTGTGGTTCCTACGCTCCACTCAGGCAATCCAAGACCCGGGGCTGCGGGATTATTCCGGGGCTGCGGGACTATTCGAAAGAGATACCGTGGCCCCGGAACACAAAGGGCGATGAAGGAACATGGATGGGTTTTAGTCAGTACAAGTCTGACACTCCCTCCTGCTCCGCCCAGAGCGGGAGAAAGTCATTTGATGATTTCCCATCCAAAAAAAAAAAAAGGCATTCCAAGACAGGCCGAGGCAGACCTAAAGAATCGTAAGAAGCAAGTTATGGCAAGAGAAGTGCCCTCCACCTCACGACTTTTTAAAGCCGCAAGAACACCTGGCTCCGGGCAGTGAACAACAGTGGCCTATTTGGAAAGCTCTGAATCGATTGCGTACCCAAGTAGGCCGCTGCAAACATAACCTGGCAAAATGGGGTATAATTGGTTCTTCCAACACCGAGTGCGAGTGCGGTGCTCCGAACCAAACAATGCCCCACCTGATGAAGTGTCCTAGGTGTCCGTCTACTTGCACTCTTGACGACTTTTACAGCGCCTCCACCGCTGAAATAAACGTGGCCACCTACTGGGCCCACACCGTGTAATTGGAAGGAAAATCGATACGATAAGAAGAAGAAGCTTCGGGTACTACACGCGTGATGTTATGTAAAAAAATGAACCACTCCAAACAAAAGTCGTACAATAACTGATGTTCCCAAAGCAACCCGTTACTCACACTTGGCAGTATCTACGAAGCGAGTGTAGTTAATCATGCTGGCAACCGTGCCATTGTATATAAAATTTATTACACCTATTCATTGTTCCTGATTGATATTCCACCTAGGTTTTACTTCATCATTCAAAATTAATTTATGTATTTTCTGCCAGCGGCTTCGCTCGTGTGAAGTTTGATTATTGTCCCATGGGATCTTAATACCGGGATAAAAAGTATCCTATGTTTTAATCTAGGTTATAAACTATCTGTGTGCAAAATTTCATCCAAAACCGTTCAGTAGTTTTTGCGTGAAAGAGTAACAAACATATATGCATACTCACAAACCTTCGCATTTAGAATATTAAGTAGAATGAAAATTAGTAGAGTTCTGACTATAATACATATGTAACGTATCTGCTTGTATATGAAAGTAAATGACCAAAGAATGAAAAGTGATTGGCCCCATTCTACGGGCTAAATATTGAGGTAACGACTGATAATGAATGTATGGAAGAATTTTGGTGGAAAGTGCCTTCAGCTCCGCTTCCATGTTGATGAATGTGTAATAACTATTATTATGGATTATTTCTTGTAATAGTTCCTGCCGATACAAGAAAAGAATACTCTCCAAGGGCAAACACAGAAGTTCCGAAACAGTAGTCTTCGTAGACAAGTTTTCAAGGTATCTCTTTACTCCGAAAATTAGCCAGTAATCAAAGACGGTAGCTGAAAGCCGTAACTTGTAAAGGCTCCAGGAGTAGTGTAGGCACAACATCCAATCACGCACCCCACAGTTTGCCGATAGCATTGCAGTGTGTACAAGGTACATAAATTATCTACGAAAGCGAACTACAGCCGCATCGAATGGTGCGTCTATTTTGTGGACGACGCTATCTCAATCTCGGAGTGTATCTTAGGAGATGTAGGTAAATGTAGGAAGCATTCTTAGCGTGTCGATGACAATCTAAATTGTGTCGGCCCAGAACTGAGCCACTAGTCTGGCGCTTTTAGTAGCGTCCATCAGTTCCTATAGTGAACAAACAACAGGACACGATATTAAGTGCCCCATCGTATGTGGAACAGCACCACATTTACACTCCAGGGCAGAGTCATTAATGAATCTCCAATGAAACATTGACAGCAGAAACAGCAGAGCAAGAAATGGTGGAAACAAACGACGTTTTGTTCCTGCGGTTTCGCCCTCTTGCTTGTCGAAGTTATTCCACGGGAAAGTAATGTCGGGCTTAGCAGTCTACATGATGTGTCTCTGTATGTCTAACTTTATCAGAACCCATTCTGCCGTGAATGCGTAAAAAGGTTACAGATAGACATAGTTACTTTGTTATTTCGTGGTTCTTTGTTATTTTGCATTAATTATCATTTCTTGTTTGGATCTGTGAAATGAGCAATAGCCGTTTTGGGGCCTGTCAATTATGGTTTTTGACGTTAGAAAAGTAAGCTAGGAAATAACTCTTCATTAAGCTTTGATTCAACGTTTTGTAGCTGTATTTTTTTGACCTACAAAAACATACAAATAAATGGATACTGGAATTAAAAATCCTACAAAAAGCCAACAAACCGCTGCGAACAATCTACTAACAACACAGTCGGATCCGATATCCGAAACCGCAGAGCGATCGAGGTTTCCATTTCCATTATTAAAGAGAAATCGGTCAAGTAGGTTTTCCATGCTAAGAGGAAATGCGGGATTTACTCATACTCAAAATATCTGAAAACACTGAAGCAAACATTTTTGTTGTTAGACTCACATAACACGTTGCGTTTGACATGACATTTCAACATTATTGTCTCGCTCATACATGCTATACACAAACTCACGCCATTTTTACACGCCACGATCCTGACATACTCCTTTCGTCTCGCTTACTCATGTTTAAAATCGGATTAATCGTTTCATGCGATCTTCTCAGTGTAAACTCGGCTCTAAGTACGGTGCGGTGAGGGCACATCGAATGATTTATATCTTCGCATTGAAAGGCGAACTTGATGTGAACTCTCAAGATCAAATAAAATTATTAGTCTAAAAAAAAGGAAAATTAATAATGTATATGAAGTAGGAATATTCACAATAACGAACGGGCTTAACGTACAAGCCCCAAGTCGGGATGAATAAAAAAACAGAGTCACTGAGCGAATCATAAAACTGATCTTTAAGTATTTGTACCTATGGAGATGTTTAGAATTTATACTTAACGTGGATGCTCCACCTGCCGGGGCTGCGGGACTATTCGAAAGAGATACTGTGGCCCCGGAACACAAAGGGCGAGGAAGGAACATGGATGGGTTTTAGTCAGTAAAAGTCTGACACTCCCTCCCGCTCCGCCCAGAGCGGGAGAAGTCATTTGATAATTTCCCATACTAAAAAAAAAGAAAAAAAAGGTGGATGCTCCAACCAGCCCGCGAAATTCAAATTTTCTTACGTTTTTTGCAATTTGCAGGCCAGTGCTAGGTTGTATGTTGATTAAAATATTGCTCGCGACTGTAAAACGTATGTAGTTACAGAATTATAATCATCAAAATCATCAAAACAACCCTGCAAGCTCATAAAGGTGCAGGAATGACTTTGACCTTGAAAAAGTCATTCCTGCACCTTTCGCGGGTTGGTTAGAGCATCCACCTTAACGGTTTGGTTTGACCGAACATAAAGACAAGCAATTCATGTACAGCCCAATAAATTCTCCATTGTTTGAACATCTTACACTCCATTTACTAAGCTCCATACGTTTACCTATAATTATGTAGTAGACAGAGAGCTAAACAACTAGAAATGGGTCAAGTACTTCTTTCCGTTCAAGTGGTTTTCGTGATAGATTTGACAGTAATACCGATCTCCGATCCGTCTTCGGCTTCCTGGTCGGCTTTAACCCGTTGGCTTGTGGATAAGACGAAAAGGGAAAGGGAAGGAGATTTTCTCTTAACCCATGATCTGTCCACGAATTAGACACAATAGTTAAACAACGGTGTCTCGAACAAATTGGTCATTTGACAGATCATGATCTATTTGAGTGAAAAGAACTCGGTATAATAATAACAGCTTCCCGGATTCATCTTCAGGTTGAGCCGTGCTTGCCTAGGTAGGTCTCTGGATGAGTGAACCACCCATTACATGCCGAATTCCCTCCGTCCCTCGGAAAGCATGTTAAGCCGTTGGTCCCGGCTGTCATTTTCAGATCTTTGACAGTCGTTAAAGGTACCCAGACAACCAGTATTCCCTAGGGGTATCGTATTACCCAGTACTAACTGGGTTGTGGAGGTCAGATAGGCACCAAGTAAAATATTGCCGCATCCGCTGCATAGTTTTAGCTGCATCCGGTTAGACTGGAAGCCGACCTCAACATAGTTGGGAAAAGGCTAGGCAGAAAAAGACGCTAGAACGAACAAAAATTGAAGATAGATACATTTAATAGTCCTTGCCTAGCGCGCGCTAGTTAGATAGATGCATGAATTGACACCAATATGACGTATCATTTGACATTAATTTACTGCCTGCCAGCTTGACGGACGCGGCAACAAGGTCGAATGTAGAATGTGCTAGGAAAGTTTAAGTTATTGATTTGCGATTCCACGAACTTGTTTGTGAACGTTTAGGCGATAGTTGAGGAGGGTCCAATGTACTCATGTCTTTGGTTCCTTGGGGAAACTACAAACTCTTACTCATAAGCATTGTTTCCATATAAATCAATTAAAGGCAAACAAGAACAAGAATAAAACAGCATCGGTTGGCGCAGTGGCTGAGCAATTGGATGCACCTCCAGCGCTGCGTGTCTCGGATTCGATTCCTAGCACGTAACAAAATTTATATAACCTACACGTAGTTAGTAGGCTTTTTGTCTATGTGAGTTTAAATATATGTAAACGCACCCACGATACAGAGAAATTAGTGTGGGGCAACGTTTTATATTTTGAAGGAATCACACAGACCTTTACTTTCACTCATTTCTAATGAAACGAAACTAAATGAACGAGCTATGTTCTCTTAAATAAACTGCTATTGTAGGCTTATCACGGACCGTTATCAAAGCCATCATGAAACAGCAATATTTTGATATTACTCGACGCGCCTATCTACCCCCCAACCCTGGGGAAATTAGACTTTCACAGTACATTATTATGTTATCAAAGTACACATAGCCTATCCTATTTTATATTAAAATATGTGTAAGTATCAATATTTGCACAATTATATCATTATTTCGATCCTCTGCTGTCAGTTTGTCACGCTGCAAGCCAACGGCCTCGCTTCATTTTTTAAACTTTCGGTGTTCGACAATGGGATCAAAGTCTCATCTATGCCGTAAAATAACTCAAACACAAAGCATTTATTGAAAAAAAAACTGGCCAAGTGCGAGTCGGACTCGCACATGAGGGGTTCCGTACCAAAGTAGTAAGCCCCTTTTACTTTTTATATTTTTTTTAAATATTTGTTGTTATATCGGCAACAGAGAATGGACATTCTGTGGAAATGTCAACTGTCTACCTATTATGAACCATGAGTTAGAGCCCGCTGACAGACAGACAGACAGACGGGCCGACGGACGAACAGCGGAGGCCTAGTACGGCGTTGGTTACCCTTCGGGCAGCCAGTCTAACCGGATGCAGCTGAATACCAGTATTTTACATGGAGCGACTTCCTATCTGACCTCCACCTCCATCTCCTCTCTGGTAATACGATTAATAATTAATGTCTTCTCACGTATCGGCACAGTATTTAAGAGTGGCTTATGTTGAGACAGAAATATCAGCCAATCAGCAAGGTGAGAGCTGAGTTGACTACTCAGGCAGGGTATAGTATACCGTACATACATTTAAACTTTGACGGAGAGGCTCCTTCATTCAAAGCAAAACATGATAGCCAGGCCAGTACTAGTTCCTTGTGATAGAACTAATAGTGCATTATCAAAAAACCAGAAAGATTCCAGACAATGTAAAAAACTAGCAATCGCTTTCTTTGCGTTTCGTATTCAGAACTAATAGTGCTTTATCAAAAACCAGAAAGATTCCAGACAATGTAAAAAACTAGCAATCGCTTTTGTTTGCGTTTCGTATTCAGAACTAATGGTGCTTTATCAAAAACCAGAAATATTCCAGACAATGTAAAAAAACTAGCTTCTTTGCGTTTCGTATTCCTGCAATTACTTAGAACAGGTTCGACATCGGTTTTGCGGTGGCTTAAATGTCAGCCCAATACATTTTTAATCTTTCACCGTTCTCGTTGATAGAACTTTCGGAAAAAAAAAGAAAAAAAAGGAGTTCCGTAATCCGTAACCAAAACATTTGCCATTCTTGTGTGGATGCCTATAATTTTACCTTACGCCAAAATAACTTATACGTATCTTAAAACATACCTAACCATCTGTTTTGACTGACCACCCACTCATCTTTACAGAAAACAATCCAAAACTAGCTTTATCTCTACGATACAAAATTCATTTTCAAACAAATTCGTCCTATCACCCTCGGATATATGGAAATTGATACCTAAAACCGTGCGTAAGGAACCCTTTGTAATGTTGCATTTTTTTTAATTTTAGGGTTCCATTGTTCAAAGCGATCAAGCGTTATTTATGGGTAAGGGGGTTTTTTCAGCCCTCAATTTCAACCTGTTTTAAAATGGGGTGCAGTTTAAACCTGATACATTTTGAAATGTTTTGATACTTGATATGGTTGAGGTTGTCGATGAACATGGTTAAACGCAATGGGTTGAAAGAGCGGTGAGTGATAGAATTAACATATAATGTCCTGTAGAAAAAAAAACCACTGACTACTTTAAGTCAGTTAATGGTGCCAGGTTCCACTTTTTGGATGTTTACACAAGTGTGATTTCATAATAAGTTCCTGTATTATCCAATAAATCTTGTAAAGGTACAATTTCGAACGCGATCGCAACCATACAGTCGCGAATCACGAGTCGCGATCATACATTCGAACATATAACCTCCTCCTTTTGAAGTCAGTGTTAATGAGCAGTTATTCATAATCACGTCCTCGAAAACGGCTCTAACGATTTCGATGAAAATTGCAATATACCGGTTTACAGGGGGCAAAAAATCGATGTAGCTAGATCTCATCAATCAAGGAGGAATTTTCTCTATTTTCACACGAACAGAGCTCGCTCCCCAGGTACGGCTTCTATGCCGCCCGTTATCGTTTTCAAAGAGTTACATGTTATAGGTGTTCAGAAAGACATGGCTTTTATAAGGTATGGCTAGTGGTCATCGTAAATACGTAAAGGTAGAAAATGCTCTGAACTTTTTCATTGCAAACGATGGGGCGGTCGTTTCTTCTAGGGAAAAGGGTCTTATGAATATTTGGCCGTACGCTGTGCTGCTTAAATTACGACTGTTGTAGTAGACTAAGATCCCAGGGCCGCCAGACGTTACTTATTTTCTCATGAACAAAATGTGTGGGTGGCATCGAGTAGTGTTAGTATGTATTATGAACGTATGCATACCTGCTAACTTGTGCCGACGGCCAATTATTCAATATCGGGTACTAAATTTGCGTAAAAATAATAAAAAAATTTAAAGCCTGTGTCCAGATTTTTTCATATGTTTGTGTTGTAGAAAGTATTGTTAAAATTTAATAATAAACACAGCCTGACACTTGCCGTTGACGGAATTTTCTGCCAGACGCTTTAAAACGCTCGAAAAAAAAACCGTTAAAAATCACGACAGAGTCAGTTTTTTTTTTTAATATTTGATACGCGGATCCTGGAATATAGGGTAGAGATAAGCCTTGTTGCCTCCTTTCATTTTTTCATGGGAACAAAAACAGAAGGCTAACGAACTTTTACTTCTTTGAACCTGCTTCTTTTTTTTTTCTCGTCGATTCAGCCACGTAGGCTCCAAGCGCGGCATCAGTGGCGGTTCTAGGTCAGTTCGGATATGATCAGCAGTGGCGTATATCGTAAGTACTCAATCGATTGCGGAGCCGAATAGGCTGGATTTTAGCAACGTGGGGAAATACAAGATCCTTCCGACACTCTTGTTAATGCGATGCTTCCGACAGACCATGGCCAACTTGCTGGAATGTCCAATGTGTACCTTAGACCTGCACACGCTGCGATTAAATTGGCCCCCTCCATCCCCATCGATACGATAAAAGAAGTTCAGCTTAGACACTCCAGTAGGCCTAGCCAAGTTACAAACGATTCGGATCGATTCTGTTTCTACAATCGTAAACGTTAAGTCACGTGGTCAAAACAAACGAATAGAAACTTCGTAGACAAGTTTACATCGATCAAGATGATAGAATTCGTTTCTACAATAGTGATCGCTACATCCCATATAAATCGTAGCCAACTTACAGTTTTGACTGAACTTTAAAGTTTCTATTCGTTTGTTTTGACCACGTGACTTAACGTTGAAATTATGTCATTCCCATACATTTGGTTAGTTTTCTATGCGTTAACGATTGGAGATTGTCAACTTGGCTAAGCCTACAGGTTTTTAGCCAGGAGCACCGCAACGGAAACAAACGGCTTTCCTAGCTGGACGTTTCTTCTCTCCGCAGTCGGCACCAGTCGGCAAGAGATATTTAAGTGCTCCTAAAGTAGCCACTTAAAACTCTCATCTCATCCATATCGGATCGATTTTACGAGCTCATTAACATTGGTCCGAGTCAGGCTGTTAGTTTTACTGAGAAAAATTTGGTGACTCATCCACTTGTGTTGTATTTTTATTATGATGATGTTATTATAAATACATTTAACTAAACAATAGGTACCTGTTTGATAAGCTAGTACACCTTATATCACAGTCCGAAGGATTTTGAAAGAAAATCGTATTCCATGCTTCATAATATGATATAAAGGAAATACTGAGAATATTTCTATAGATCTAGACGTTTCTTGGCTTTTCGTTTAAATATAATTCGTAAAACCTGTTCAGAATGTAAATCTCCAAAACTAAAACTGGTATGTCCATAATAGTTTAATAAATCACAGCTCTCAAAGACACAAAAACTCACTCACGAAATACTTGTACGAGACAAAACAATAACATCTTAATGTATAGAACCAATTGCGAACGATAGATAAATTACTCATGTAGCCTAGCAAAACCGCTTTGTGTATGTGTTTTACGAATGTGTACGTCAAACTTTTGTATGTGTTTGTGAATGACTGACGCACATGTGGTGATGTTTAGGAAGATTTGAAATCTTGAGATAAGTTGTCTTGAGACTTTGTTTAATCGGGGACCGGGGTTCTTGCTGGTGGAAATGGGGATTGCTTTTAAGGCGTCTCCCCGACCAAAATTAGCAACTCTATTTGTGGTAGTTCAAATTTCGTGTGAAATACTGTTAGAATAAAGTTCTAATCAGCTTGCACTACAAAGTGATTGTTACGTCAGTCACTGCGGGCTGAATAGTGGAAACTGAGAGGTTTTTATTCTTTTTAAAATCAAATATTCATCTTTTGGAGAAAAAAAAACGACCTTTATGTTCATGATTAAATTGCCTATTCATTAGTATAAGTAGCAAAATAATGGTTACTTTACGAGGAGAGGAGTAGCATGTTTTTACATTATTTCTGTGGTTTCGTTGTGAGGGGATTTATTAAACAATAGGCTACTTAAAAAAAAACGTCAATTTTGGAGTCAAGAATATGAAGAAATTGAATGTATTTTTTATTAGTTCGTTTTTCTTTTGGATAAAGAGGAGTAGGCTCCAAAAAACTGCTCGCTCAAGGTCGTTTGCTCGGGGAGGCGCCTTAAAGTAGCTCGAAATTTGGCGGAAGAAGTACAGAAATAAATAAATAAAATGGTCCGTACAATCACAGCGTTAATTGAAAATCTCACGATGCGTCCCAAATATAATTAAAATTACAAAAACATGAAACATTTTCCTCCCTTTCAAAAAACACGAGGGGGAAAATGAAAAGATTATTTTTTGCTGCCACTCTGTGTTTCTGTTTGACGGTTATTCGACATTCTAAATGGTATGAAATTGAATTCGGAATCTGGCTTTGAACGTGAATTCATTCGAATGTGATCAACAATTTTCGTTGCTTGTGGTTGTTACTTAAAAGCTTGTCTGAAGTGTTGCTTCTGATTTCTACACGAAGAACATGTGATGTCGACGTGATGTCTTTGCCAATATAATGGAAAATTTGGGGTTATCGGTGATAAAAATGCCGAATATAGCCTAGTAGCATAAGCTAGTAGGCTATATTCGGCATAAGCCCGGTGTATGTAAGGATCATACATAGCTGGTGGCGTTTTGTAGTTTCTGCCCCTGTTATGTTTGTTTAAAATAATTGTTAATCGCAAAGCGGAATCCGAAATGTTGATGTCGGCTTCCAATCTAGCTGGATACAGCTTTATGCCAATATTTTACCTCCTGACCTGCACAGCCACAAGCAAACTCAACCGCAAGTGTAGACTTATAATTTAATAGCTATGTTGAAAGTTCTTGTCATGATTTTGTTTGAAATATAATATAAACCAAATGTTTAGGAAAATATTTGTTTACAAAGTTTCTGTGCTAAAAGTTTTCCTTGTTTTTGTCCTTCCTCCATTGATTCAGAACATAAGCTTTGTTTAATGAAACCTTGAAAATAAACCACACGAAGGGAAGCTGTCAATGTTTCTCAATTTTTCCTTCATAAAGGGCAGGTACATAACATGACTTGACAAAAAAAAAACACGTGACAAATGCCTTTAGAAATGTTTTGTGGGTAAGTTCAAACCTTTACGGCGATTTTTTGTTATCATAAAGCCTGCCCCACATAGGCGCATTTTTCCGTTTCTGCGTTTTCGCGTTTCTGCGTACCAATACAAAATGCGATATATAGGTATTGCGATATGAGGTCTTACAACATTTGGTATTGGGACGCAGAAACGCAAAAAACCTCGGAACGCATTAATTTATTTCGTGCCCGCACCCTAATTCCGTAACACGCTTTCGATCACAAGCCGAAGGATTTTTAAAAAGGAAACTCCTAATTCATTGAATTTTTTCATCGGTTATGTAAATTAATATCAGCTGTTTACAATAAAAGTGCACCTTTACGGTCAAAATGTATGGGGGGCTCAGAATGATTTACTAAACCCGTAACCGTAACCGTTTTCGCGCCCTGTGCCTTCCACCCCGTACAGGCCCTTTATTCACAACGCTTCGATTCGATTTTCGATTCTGAAAGTTGTATGTCTATCTTTTTTTGACATTACGAAACCGAGCGAGATAGATATATGACTTTCCGAATCGAAAATCGAATCGAAGCGTTGTGAATAGCTATGTAGGTTTGAAATAATAATGTGCTCAACAACGTAAATGTGAATTACTAACATCTATGAATATCCCCTTCAGGCAATACGTTATGTTATGTAGTGTAAACCTTTATAATGAATTACAATTCAGATTAAAAAGATAGGAAAACAAATTTATATGTCAAACAAACCCTCCTCTCTGAAAACACTAACATGAAGAGTCTATAGTTCTATACTTACCCAAAGTTCCATTGAATAATAGGCAGCTAATAGTTCACTTAATCCGGCCGGAGTGCCCCCAACCACAGCCAAACTACGCACCCCGTTAAGCGCAGGCGACACCGCCAGATAGCGAGCGAGCGAAGCGAGGCGATGGAAACTATATAAACTAAGCGAAGCTTTGGCGAGCTAAACTATGTGGGCTCACACCGAAAACTTCGGACGGACGGGCGAGCGAGGGCGCGGGTTGGAGAGCGAAAAGCATCGCTGGCATCGTCGGATATTTCGTTCGCATCGTTTGTACCTAATCGCTGGCGTAGCTTAGCTCGGTAGTTCACGGTTTTAACAAAAGTAAGAAAAGAGGTGAAACGCTGGCCCGCCCGGCTCCCTCGCCGACCCCGCCCACCCGTTTACCCGTTGCATCTTATAGATGTATCAAATCATCATCATTTTCCTTCCCTTGTCCCATGTTACAAGGACTTGGCGCTACACGTTTTTTTTTCTTCCATTCTCCTCTGTCCACCGTCACGCTATCATTAACTATTTTTTTCTTTTATATCATTCCTCACACAATCCATCCAGTTTCATTTCATTTCATAGTTGTTTCAAATCAAATAAACTAAAAATAGTTCGACACCGTGACGTGAATATCGCAATGAAAGGGGTTGAATATTTAAAATAGGTAAATGGTATTGGTTTGTTTGCATGTTACGCAATTTCCACAATGTCTACCCCACTGAATACAGGTATTACAGGTACAAATATACCTGTATCACATCAATTAGTATTACAGTACCCACCCCTTTCCCCTGCGTCGGCAGGTCAGGTCGTGTGTGACTATTTGACGGTTCAGCTTTTAGCTGAACTAGCTAAGTGCCTTTTAATGAACTGATGATTTTCAGGTGAGAGTGATAAGTGAAGTCATGTCGCTTTTAATGATGTTGCTGAAAAATATTGATCGTTTCGTCTTTTTTCGTTGTTTTGTACACTGCTTACTAGGCCGTCCGGGCCACTACAGATTTTCATTAACAATGATACCATTTTCATGAAAAAAAACGTGAAAAAACCGTTTCATTCAACAATAACTTAGTAAAAAGACAAGCTTACACATTTTTTTTCCTGAGTTCTTAGTGCCTTTAACCAAACAATTTGTTTTTCTGAGTTCTTAGTGCCTTTAACCAAACAATTTGTTTTTCTTTTTTATCGGAAGAACTTTATGCTGTGGTAAAAATATTAGCAAATCTCCAACATAAGTAGCAGCTTATTTCTCAGGCGTCATCAGTTGTACCATTTAATAAATTTAATAAATTTATTTTCAGTTAACTTTACAAACTTCTACAAAATATAATCTTACATAGAGGCCTCCTTTTAAGTATGATAAATACCTGTGCTAGGAGACCCCGCTCTTCTAAAACTAGTAATAATAATAATGTAGGAGTGTCATACGTATACAAACAAAAGAAATTAAACTTAAATCTAGGAGTAATGTGTGTGTATGTGCGTGTGAGTGCGCGTGTGTGTGTGTGTGTGTGTGTGTGTGTGTGTGTGTCTATCACATGATACTTTGTAAAAGAGTTTCAATGTCGTCATAACTCTTGCCTTTTAGCCAGTCTATTAAAGATTTCTTACATTCTCGATAACACATAGGGTAAATATTTAAAAGTTTATTTAATTTGTTGTACATGGAAGCGGATTGTCTGGTGAACTGTCTTTTCGCATAAGAGGTTTTAACCAAGACTTCTGGTGCAACAAGATATTTTCTCCTTTTATTGTTGAGTCTAGAATCATAGCGGAGGGTTTTATGTAATTTTAAAACAGCATGGAGTACATATAATTTCCTGATGACCATTTAAGTACTAGACTCAATTTTAAACTACCGTCCAAAAACATAATATCTATCCCAAGATACACAATCTCGTGTGCATTTCTCAGTGTACACACTTGTCTTGTCTGGTGATTCGATTACGTTAGTCGGCGGCGCCGCTCCGTCAGCTGTGAGCTCTCGAGTTCTCGGTTGGCCTTCGCACTTCGCATTCGCAGAACGATGACGGATACCGGCGAGGGCGGACGTGTGCGCCGCGCGACCGATATGAGATATATGTACGATTTGATTTTATTGCAAAAAACACAGACAGGTTTTTTATTCCAAAATTTCATACAAATTTTGATGGGTTTAGGCTGTTATGAATTACGTTTTTAAAGATATACTCACGTCTGTTTTGTTCCGAAGGTGTAGGCAGAGCTTAAAAGAATACCGTACAACTCGAAGCAATACAATATTTACATATTTTTTTTATTAATAAGTTAGGTACATACGCTAAGTATAAAACAGTATCCTCTCTAATACATAAGATTCTCTTACGGTATTATACTCCATAAAGTATAATTAAAATGCTACATTATTCCTTTATTATTACTATAAAACAGGGAAGGAGGAAAATTAAAAGGTTTCGCCGTTTCGCTCGGTTCTGCAAAACGTGATTCAATCATCCTAATACAGATTACCTGGCGGCCTGCCTTATTTTTATTAGATAGGGATGTTTTCATTTAAAAATAAACTTCATTTTTAAAGCTGTAAATAAGGCAGTTGTGATAAACCTTGCTTTTTTTTTTGCTAATGTGTTGCTTTTGATTTGTCTAAAAAGACGAAATCTCGTTCAATTAAAATCTTTCTGAATTGATGTCCACCTCATATACTTGATTATCATTATTGCCCATACTTGTACTATTAATTTTAAATTATTATCTACTAGCGTAACTTTCTAAACTTCACGCGGCCGAAGCCGCTAGCAGAAGCCAGCGGCAGCCATCGAAAATCTAAATAATCAAAATCATCAATACAACCCTCCAAGTTCATAAAGGTCGAGGAATGAGTTTTACGTTAGTGCGCCTGCCCCGGTGTCCCTTCCATCCTGTAGAGCTGCAAGCATCGCCGTACTTTGTCATGGGCGCTGTAGAATTCTTCGGCAGAAATGTGCTCAAGATCTCTTCGTAAACGAGAATATTTCATTTAAAAATATTTTTGTATTGTTACAGCGCTATGGGAAGAGCAGGAGGCGCCAGAGTACGATATCGACACGGAGGACGAGCGGTGGCTCAAACAGCAACGGCATCCCGAGCTCACAGGTATATAATACACACGAGTATGTGAACACTTCTCTCATACCAAGCTTTTTCTGAGAAATATGCC
The DNA here is from genome assembly GCA_963853795.1 of Xestia rhomboidea. Taxonomy (NCBI): domain Eukaryota; kingdom Metazoa; phylum Arthropoda; class Insecta; order Lepidoptera; family Noctuidae; genus Xestia; species Xestia rhomboidea. The sequence goes on from OY970783.1 coordinate 4,516,367, forward strand.
CCAACGTAGTGATGGTTTTAAAGATGTCCGTCCTGTTTGAGTCAACGGAGAACCATGTCAAGTTTGTATAGGAGTTCTCCTCGTTTGACCAGAGAAATTAAAGTAAAAACTCACTATCATTACCACTATAGTTGGTGCCAGTTAAGATCGCAATAGCGGTCATTGCCCTTTCCCTAATATCTCTTCCTACGAAACAAAACGAATGAACCATGTATCGTTTTTCATTAGAAAAAATGTTGAAGATCACGATATACGACGATTCATGACTTAAACAGGGCTTATTTTTGGATTTCAAAGTTAAGAACTTTAATAAATGTAGGTGGGTGACCGCTTTTGCGATCTTATCTGGCACCAACTCTAGTATAGGAATACTGGAGAGGATTCCTCCATTTTAAAAGGATTCATGAAACTTTATGTGTAGTAGTTTAATGTAGGCGACTGTGCCAAACAAACTAGTGGAATCGACACCTAAACAATGATTTCCGTAGGTACATGATACTAATCCTCGCTGCATCAAAATTTATCGTCCATTACAGAATAAAATCTACATTACCAACCATAAATTCTGACCGTGTTAGACGATTGTATGAAACAGCTGATTTTTTCGATTAATGACCTACCCACCCTGGTCCAATCAATATTATGGCAATATTCAATCTCTCCTACTTTGCTGTGCCCTTACAGGGTCAATATTTATGTACCTAGCTTTAAGCCCTTTGTAACATCTTTTTTACAACATGGAATAAATGAATATGAATATTCCGGTCCGCTGTATTTGCGTTTGCAAATCAAAATCGAATACTGTCTTATACCTATGAAGTCTTTGTAAATTGGTTGCAAGCGGTCTGTCTTGAACTGTCGACCTCCAAACGCTTAGCGACAGCTTCCAATTCAATCTAGGAGTGCAATTTATCGTCATCATGTTATTTACTATGACCTCGTTCTATTGATCCTAGCGATGGACGACAAAGGAAATCTTCAAAGAACTAATAACCGGCTTTTCATGGAATTAAGCAAAATTGAATCTTAATAAATGTGTGTTCAGACTTCAGACACAATGAAAAGAACACGTATTAGAACGTGACCTGAGTTAGGTCATAGGATACTTTTAACCCCAGTAATACGATTACCTGGGATAATTTCCGATTTCCACGCGGGCGAATAAATGGCCGATTGGTGTACGGTGTGTGACCGTGACCGTGTGAATTGACGGATATTTATAAACTAGCAACACCTCCGACTTCGTATGAAAAAAAAAGTGTGCTATTCCAGACTACAATCTATCTCCGTGCCAAATTTCATCCAGATCCGTTCAACCGTTCTGGCGTGATTGAGTAACAAACATCCATCCATCCTGACTTCCGCATTTATAATAGTTGTAAGATTTCGTCTCTAATCTTTTCCTTTTTCGTGTGGTTAGTGCCTTTGACTTGGCTTTACATGCCGTCGAGAAATATCTCGCAGGCATGCTGGTTTCCTCACGAATTTTTATTCTTCACCGAAGCTAGTGATACTTATACAATTCGATTCGATTATGATTTTATTTTTATTATTTCGTCTCTAATTAGTTTGGGTTGTGTAGGGTTTTGGAGGTCAGATAGGCAGTCGCTTCATGTAAAATACTGGTATTTAGCTGCATCCGGTTAGACTGGAAGCCGACCCCAACATAGTTGAAAAAGGCTAGGCAAATGATATTTCGTCTCTAATGAAATTGCCATTTCTTTTAGGCATACCGAAACCTCTGCAACTATTTCTAACAAGACCCGTTTGCTTCCAGAGCTAAAGTTCGAACAAATGATGGACAAGCTAGAGAAGAGCTCGGGCCAAACGGTGGTGACCCTCAACGAGGCGAAGCTGCTGCTCGAGAGGAACGACGACCTCGTCATCGCTGTGTACGACTACTGGCTCAACAAGCGACTCAATACGGTAGTTAAATATGTAATAATCAGTTTATAATTATATTATCCCACTGCTGGGACATCTTTATGTGATAAGGGGTAGGCCTACGTGGCATCGTCTTCAAGTGTTGAATTTCAGCAAGTTTAATAGCAGTGTTTAATAGTCAGTGAGTGATCAAGTGCTTCCTGCCTAGATTCAAAATTACGACCTGAGTGAACCCAACATTCATGGATATATTTAAAGAAAGTTATAACATTAAAAGCTTGTATAAAAAAAATATATTGAGAATGTTGGAACTTTGATATTCAATATGTGCCTTCCGGCTTCGTTAAGGGTATTTTTACACCCATTATGCCTGTTTGAATCTTACAATTTATAATACAAATCCGATCCGATTCGTGATCTTGTAATTCACCTACAAGGAACTCACTATATCAATTCACATTTTAATAGAATAATTTATATGTTGCAGCAACACCCGTTGATCCTGTCGGTTAAAACGGAGAACAGGCCGGGCCAGTCGTCCAACAACCCCTATTTAGCGTTCAGGCGGCGAACGGAAAAGATGCAAACCAGGAAGAACAGGTAATAGATCAAAATCATTCCACCATGTCCATTCTTTCATCGGGAGTCCAGAGGTTCAGACGTACTGCAGGTTATCACCCATACCTTGTCGAGGTTCCACGTCCTACATCTTTTATTATGCGCACGGCCGAGGAGTAGAATAGGGTAGATGACAAAAAAAATACTAATCAGTCCGTCACATATATTTCCAAAAAATAATTGACACATATTTTTTCTTTTTTTACGTAAACAAAAAATGAAGACGATACAGTGCGTCGAAAACTCGTGTGACGTCACGTTTGAGTACATTTTTTACTCAAATGTGACGTCACTAGCCCCCCACTCATGATCTTTGACACGTTTTATCTTCGTCAATTTTTATTAATTTGATAAAACAAAAAACACGTAAGAATCCAATATTTTTCGATAATCTTACTGACGGACTAAACAGCATCATATTTTTTTTAGTCAGTCATCATTCCCATTCCCTGCCTGCGTCGGTATTCCCAAGTTCATATGACCCCTAATCTATTTAGTTAAGTTAATAGGCTTCTCTTGGGTTAGCTCGTTCCATCGTTGACCTCATCTCTGTCCCCAGGACTAGATTGAGGTCACGAGTAGGCTCATATAACAAATAACTAAAAATAATTGAGACATCAACACCAATTCAAACACATCATCATCTGCCTAGCCTTTTCCCAACTATGTTGGGGTCGGCTTCCAGTCTAACCGGATGCAGCTCAAATACCAGTATTTTACATGGAGCGTAATACATAATTTACACAGCTGCTACCTCATACTAACCTCTTCAAACTCGAAACAGAATCCATTCTGTCTAGGACTATCTTCGATTCATAGACCGAAAACCGTTTTTAGCTGGAGGGTTTCCTCAAAAATGCTATGACTTGTAAAGGCTTGTGATTTTATGATTAGTTTAACACACATGTATAGCAGGCCCGAAGGTACCTTAGAACCGAATTCCTACTAGCTTCCCTTTGGGAAAAACCACTATACGTAGTGTCTACTTTGTAGAATGTCTCAAGGCATGTATGTGAGCAAATGAGCATTCGCATTGTGACCATTAATTGTTGAAGTGCTTATAAATAAAAATATCCGTGGAAAAACTTATCTGACTAACTCTTTTACGAACTTTTCCTTCTTTCAAATTGTAGAAAAAACGACGAGAGCTCATACGAGAAGATGCTGAAACTCCGGCGGGACTTGGCGCGAGCGCTCAACCTGCTCGAGCTGGTCGCGCGGCGGGAGAGCGCCAAGCGCGAGCTCGTGCGCCTCACTGCGCTCATCGCCGAGCGCCGCTACGCCGCCGGGGACTTCGCCAACCAGCTGCTGCCGGACCCGCCACCCAGGTACACGCCTACGTTCTATATGGCAGTTAATATGCCACGTCTCGCAGCTATCGGTGTTTCTATAAACAAAGTTAGCTTGAAATATCCTATCCGCGTCACCTATCTGTCACTTGATCCATAGAAAAATCAAAGAAAGGTTTTCTGTGACGTTTTGTTTCTAACCGTCTGTAAGCAAAATGTCAAACAGACAGAGATAGCAACCTACCCAAACCAAACAGTAAGTTATTGAAAATGGCCGTTAGTGAGTCGTAGGTATAGTCCACTAAGAGAAGTCGGTCCTCGGTCAGTATCCACCATGCATCGCCATGGTCTTGTGCAGGTTGGTAGATTTCATCATTTTCTTCCCAAGCAACTACCGAACCGAGAAAGACGGAAAAAATAAAAGGATTCAGGACATCACCTACCTCATCATCATCATTTCAACCGCAAAACGTCCACTACTGGACATAGGCCTCCCCCAAGTGTCGTCTCCCGTGCGACTCGCATCCAGCGGATTCCCGCAGCTTTCCCACCTAGTGGGAGGTCTTCCAACGCACCGTCTTCCGGTTCGCGGTCGCCACTCCAGAACATTTCGGCCCCATCGGCCGTCCGTTCTGTGAGCAATATGCCCTGCCCACTGCCACTTAAGTTTGGCAATTCTTCGGGCTACGTCGGTAACCTTGGTTCTCTTGCGGATGTCTTTATTCCTGATTCGATCACGCAAGGAAACTCCGAGCGTAGCCCTCACTTGCCCTTTGGGTGACTTTTTAGCCTTATGATGTCTTCTTCTTCACCTACCTAGCCTCTTCCGAACTATGTAGGGGTCGGCTTCTAGGAGGGTCTGCTTAGCTGACCTCCACAACCCAACACGATAAGCACTCCCGGCATGGCTATATCACAGACGAGATTCTGGCCATCTTTGACGAGCGTCAAAGGTCTTCGAATAATAGCTGTCGATTTAGCGGCGTCTTCGTGGCGTCCTTTGATCTTCACCTTGTCTACTGCTGCTGACCTGAATGCTGTCCTTTAGTTAAAGAGTCCAGCTATTCATGCCATTTTCTTTGGCGTATCATTAAGACATTGCTGCTGTTTGAGTCCTACAGGTCCTACTGTATAGTCCATTCATATTAGAAAATTATTTGTAAAAAAGAGTAACCATGGAGTTTCTTGCCGGTTCTTTTCCATAGGAAACGACCAACCCGAACCGTGCAACTTTTTCGCCATTTTATAAGTGCCTATTTGATTTTTATAATGTAAAATAAAAAATAAATAAAATAAAAAATAAAAAAAAATCAGCTGCATCATCTAACAGCATCGAATAGTACGCTCAAAATAATACGTGCTAATAACTTTAAAATGATGTCCACAGAGCAACGTACGCAGCCGTGCCGCTGTCATCGTCCACGTTCCGCCGCGAGGCCTACGTGCCGCACTACCCGCCGCGCCCGCCGCCCACGCCCGTCGACCAGCCCCGACAGGTACCCACACGCCGACAGTATACAGTAATACTAGCCTTAGCTGTAAGACTTAGGGTTCAGAATGGGTAAATATTCAATGGAGACCAAGTTTCCTACAAACGCGTTAGTGAACGTGCAGAATTTCCTTCGCATCTGGAGTTTGTCACATTTGACGGTCAACCGCTTTTAAACCTTATTACTAAAGGCTTAAGAGTGAACAGTGGCAGCCCGACAGTGAACTCCGCAGTACATACCTCAATAACACGCCTCTTTCCCATAGGGCTCTGCGGCAGTGGCGAAGGCTTCATAAAACCCGATTCCTACTGGATTTCCTTTTAAAAATGGCCCAGTTAGTATTCTACAGGGTTAGTTTTCAATAATCGGCCAAATTTTCAGAGTTGGTTTAGAATCGATAAAATTTTTGATATAATGAAAAAAAAAACATTTTAAATAAAATTTCATTCCTGTCCACCACTAAAAAGCGAACGTGTGGATATTGCAACAGCACAATTCAGTTCATCAACCTAGATACGTAGCGGTTAGCACACACATAAAGCAGTTAGCATACACGCACACGAGTGCATTGATTCACTAGGTTTATGATTTAGGAAATTTTTTAGGACATTTTCAAATGAATGCTATTCTTTTATTTTATATTTTTCGACAATAATATTTAAAACGCACTTTTGGTTTGATATCTAGATCTTAATTTAAAATTTTGGCTGGTCATTAAAACTAACCTTGTATAGACAAATAATATAATCACCAATAATACCTCTTATCAAAATTGACCCTTTGCTACTGCTCTGCAGAAACTACAGAACGCCACGATTCTTGCATACTCCTTCGAATGTACAAAGCCGCATTAGCGCGACGTTGCTTTATAACGTCCACTGTGTAAAGACTGTACAGTGTACACTCAACAAAAGAGTTAGGTATGCAGGCTAGCAATCTTCTTACTACTATTATAAATGCGAAAGAGTTATAATCAATCTGTTTGCAACTTCATCCAAATCCGTTCAGTAAAAAAACAAAAAAAAACGATTCTCACAAATTTTCGCATTTATAATACACTGACCTGCAAAAATAAGTATCACACTTTTAAAATTGCAATAACTTTTTAAGTACACAAGATATACTTTCGAAACAAAAAGGACTCGAAAAATGATTTAATTTTGTCTATAGTTTCAAAGAAAGCTGATAAAAATTGCTATAAAACGTTTCTTTATTTTAAATCTCTAACTTCTATAGTTTAGGAAAAATTGAAATTTTAATAGTGTAGTTACGTAGTGTTGTACTTATTTTTGCAGGCCAAGTTGTAAGAAGATTGCTAGCCTGCATACCTAACTCTTTTGTAGACTGTACCTATTGCATTTGCGTGTCATTGTATGAAACTTGGTCCCTATTTGGTGTTTAGTCGTGTTTCCTCATTTTCTGGAAGCATGATCCGTAAATCAATTTGAAAGCAGATCTTTCCTATTACACTCACTGTATTTGTGAGGAGAGGGAATAAAAAAAATAAAAAATAATTAGACGGGCAATTTCTAACGAAACTTTAGAAACGATAATAAAGAGGCAACTTTTATGTATGAGTGTTTGTTTGTCTCGAAGTATGCTAAGTTTTAATTATTAATAATAAATAGCTCTATGTACGGCTTGGTTCACGTTTTATGCTGCAGATTTTTATTGAACTTAACAGCAATTAGGATGGAGTTGAAAATAGCGTGTAGTAATATTATTCCCTGGAGCCAGTGTGTTTTCAACTGTATTCTCTTGATTTTAAATTTATAAATGAGCTGAACTACTTTAATCTTGTACTCGTCTGTTAAATGACAATAAAACGTGTCCCATTAACTACAAGAGCTTTTAAAAAAAACTCGCGACCATTACCTCCTAAGACAGAGTGTCCAACATACAACATTAGACACTAGAAATAAAAGTGAGTAAGATATCATGATGGTCTGTTGCCTTCCAGCGAGAAAAGCGTCCGTACAAGAGACGGAAACACAGGCATCCCGCCGTCGGCTCCGTGCAGGGGATGCGAGGTACGTATCTTATTATACGAGGACTCACGTGCGTGTGCGCATCACAGCGGCGGAACAATATGCGACAGAAGTTCAGTGTGCATTGGTTTATACAGAAAGCGGGCAACGACGCAAGTGAAATAAGAAATATGGTTAACTAGAAAGCTAAAATATTACTAGCACATCGACCGCAACTTCGTCCGCGAAAATTGTGATAGCTCAGCTAATTTGTATGATATCAATATAATTTATAGCCTATGTTTCTCGGTGATAATGTAGCTTTCTAACGGCAAAATATTTTTTGAAATCGGTCCAGTAGTTTTTAAGTTTATTCGTTACATACAAAAATACAAATCTTCTATCTTTATAATATTAGTGTAGATGAAATACAATAATTAATATCGTAACACCGAACTACCGTTTTAGGAATTTTTCCAAACGCCTTTTCTATACCTAAAACAGTAACAACATCTAATTCAGTGTTTTAATAGCAAATCACTATTTAATATTACAGTTCACTAGTTAGCCATACAGTAAGTATTAGTAATTCCATACAGCAATGTTGCCAAAATAATTAAAATAGGTAAATATATGACAGCAATTTGCGACGTTGCCAACTTTTTTGGAACAAGTTTTAAAACATTGTTTCAGTAACATGTTTTTGTGTAACGGGGGTCCTGTTCATTGGGGAACAGAGCTCAACAAACTTGTTTTTATGTTGAAGGGACACATCAAACTTCTGTCCCGTATTATCGGAATCCGGTTAAGCATAAGACTGACTGACGTTATTTTTCGGATTCGCTCGGATATAGTGCGCAAGTAGTGATATTCTTTTTGTTGCAAGGTATTTTCATATTCATTCGAAACAATCATGATCACTTTTCTCTTTAATCCAATATTACAACAGAGAAATATTTTGTGTTTCCCGTGTCAATCTCTTGTACTGGATAATGTCAGTATCCCAAAGATATGATATTATCCCTGAGACGCCATGTTTTAGAACATCTAACATCCCAAGAAGTTAGATAGTACCCAAACTATTATCACGCTCGGGAAAACTTACACCACAAATCATTAAAGGCGTTTAAACGCTAAACTAAACGTATTTTGCGTTAGGTATAGCGCGCGAAATTCAAATTTTCCAACGTCTTTTGCAATTTGCAGTTCAGTGTCAAGCTGTTAGACTGTTTCATGAAAGATTTTAATTATAATAACTCTAATAATTTACTGTGTGTTTATTACGGTTGCGAATTATAACTTTAATCAACATACAACCTGACCTGCAAATTGCAAAAAAACGTAAGAGAATTTGAATTTCGCGAGCTATCCTGGCGGCTTCCCCCTTAACGGCCGTTTTCTATAACTTACGTATAACTGTTGGTTAATATAGGCATATAGTTACGGAAGTAGGCACTTCCGTAACTATCGGTGTTTCTATAAACAAATTTAGCTTGAAATATCCTATCCGCGTCACATACCTGTCACTTGAAAAATGCAAAGAAAGATTTTCTGTGATGTTTTGATTCTCACTGTCCGTAAGCTAAATGTCATATAGCAACCTACCTGTCAGTAAGTTATTGAAAATGGCCGTAAATCATCATTCTGTCTCTGCCATTATCAAAAGATTAGTGAAGCAAGCTAGCTTTAATGATTGAATGATAGAAACTTTCGCCACTCTAGTTACGGGGTGATACATAATAGGCGATGAGAATATTCGTGCTGTAGGTGGTATTGTCCCTATAAAATTATGTGAATCTTTACATAGTATAAAACAAAGTCGCTCCCGCTGTCTGTACGCTTAGATCATTAAAACTACGCAACGGATTTGAATGCAGTTTTCAGCGATATATAGAGTGCAAGCATGGCCGGCCATTAAATAGGCTTGTCGACTGAAAAAATCTAATTAGTCCGTCAGTTAGATTATCAAAAAATATTTGACCCGTATTTTTTCTTTTGTTACGTAAACAAAACCTGACGAAGATACGACACGACGTGCTATAATTTTTAGTGCGTTGTGACGTCACGAGCCCCCACTCCCGAGTTTTGATGCGTTGTATCTTTGTCAATATTCATTGATTTACAAAAACAAAAAATACGTAAAATATTTTCCAATACTCTAACTGACGGATTAAATAGATTTGCAATTTTTTTATACTGTCGTCATGCCTATTCATATTCCCCTAAATCAGAATTGACCTCTACATCATTCAGTAGGACAGCACGAATATTCGTAAACCGCTACAGTATCACCCATCAGCAAGTCATCAACATAAACAAGTGATACGATATCCTCAGACTCCGGCGTGTACACGTCCTCGGAGGAGGAAGGAAGCACGCGCGCCGAGGCCGCCACGCCGCCCGACGACGGACCCTTCGCCTTCCGACGCAAGCCCGGGTGCTTCTACGAAATGGTGAGCTACTTGTGTTTATTAAAAAAAAAAAACAACTATATGGTGTCCACGACGGCACTAGATGGCGGTGTCTGTAATGTCCAGCCATATTTATTTATTACGAGAAGAGGCCTTTGCCCAGCTGTGGGAAAGTAATAGGCTGGTATTATTATTATTACTTGTAGGCTCGTGAGCAGCAGTGGCCCAGTGGTGGCGGTTACTTTGTGTAATTTATTTCATTAATAGGCGAGACGACAAAAAAAAAATCGCATTAGTCCGTCACTTAGATTATCAAAAAATATTTGACCCGTGTTTGTTCTTTTGTTACGTAAACCAAAATTGACGAAGATACGACGCTTTTAAAATTCTCATTACGTCACGCCGTGGTATAATTTTTAGCTAGTTCTGACGTCACGAACCCCCACTCCCGAGTTTTGATGCGTTTTATCTTTGTCAATATTCATTGATTTACAAAAACAAAAGATACGTGTCCATTAATTTCCAATACTATAACCGACGGACTAAATAGATTTGCAATTTTTTGATACTGTCGTCATGCCTATTTATCTCATGCTCTTAAAACGGTGAAGGAAAACATCGTGAGGAAACCGGCATGTCCTAGTACCAAAAATTCGGAGACATGTGATATCTACCAATCCGCACTGGGCCCGCGTGGTGGATTATAGCCCATTCCCTGTCATTGACAGGAGGCCGTCTCCCAGCAGTGGGAACATTTAAGGCTGATGATGATGATGATGATGTAGGCTCGAGGAGTCTGTGGATGGGTGACCATCCATTACATACCGAGTTTCTTCTGTGCCTTGGAAAGCACGTTAAACCGCTAGTCCCGGCTGTCATTTGTAGACCTTTGACAGCCGTTACAGGTAGTCAGTGGCCCAAAAAGTCTGACAACCAGTCTCACCAAGGGGTATCGTATTACCCAGTGCTAACTGGGTTGTGGAGGTCAGATAGGCAGTCGCTCCATGTAAAATACTGATATTCATCTGCATCTGGTAAGACTGGAAGCCGACCCCAACATATTTAGGTAAAGGCTAAGCAGATGATGATTAAACTTGCCGTAAGGTTTGAATTTTGTTTGTATATTTTTTAATTTTGTGTGCAATAAAGAATATGAATATATGAATATGAAGATCCACGAAATTTAAAAATAATCAAATGAAATAATACACAATAACATCAGACCATACAAATATTTGTTCCGTGCGAGAATCGAACCCGCGATACTCAGCGCAGCAGTCAATCGCTCAACCACTGCCCAACCGTGTCGTCATTAATTCTCCCGCATCTTAGCTTCGAGAGCAATGACTTCTGTTATTTTAGTGTGTAATGTAGTTTTTACTGTTTGCAGCCCACGTCGACGTTGTACGGCGATCCTCTGGATCCAGATGATCCCTCTAAGGAAGGAATGTTCGAGCACGAGGTTGATGAGAGGTATAGGTAAGTGTACACCAGTCTTTTGTATTTATTTCATCACCGTGTGCCCAACTTAAAATGAAAATAGTCGATCGTTAACCTTTCAAACCGCCAGCGAAAACTTTGCCACACAAACAACTCGTTTTGATGTGAAACATGTATAGGCGCGGGTAAACAAAAAAAAAAACAAATGAAAAATTCGTGGCGATCGAACCCGGCCCGAACAATCCCCGACTTGTTGAAGCAGCATGAGATGTACATATTCGCGACGGTTTAGAACAAGCCAGCTGGTCTCGGGGCACAGAGCGCTGGGTTACAATCTAGTGACTTCCAATTCGATTGTCATTCATTTTGTTTTTATTTAATGTTTGTTTTTTATATTGACTTTTTTTTATGCATATTACTTGCACAAAATAATTTCGATGTTTCACATCGCGACGGCTCACTTTTTTTATTTGTTCACTAACTGCTCACTGACAGAAATCTAAGCTCTGTCATATAAACGCATCTGTATGATGCCAATTTAAAATGTAACCTTTAGATCGAGATTAGAGCGTGCAGGAATGACTTTGACCTTGAAAAAGTAATTCCTGCACCTTTATGAGCTTGGAGGGTTGTATTGATGATTTTGATGATAATAATTCTATAACTACATACGTGTTATAGCCGCGAATCATATTTTAATCAACATACAACCTGACACTGACCTGCAAATTGCAAGACGTAAGAAAATTTGAATTTCGCGGGCTACCGTGGAGCTTCCACCTTAAAGGGCTCTATCAGTGACCACGATCCTCAGTAATGAGAGACCGATTGAAGAAGATTTGAGTTCAAACGATGTTTGGTATCCCCAGGTACACGCTGACATCGCTCCGCTCGGGCTGCGTGGGCTTCGCGCGGCGCCGGCTGACTCGTGGCGGGCGGGTGGCGCTGGACCGCACGCGCACTCCGCTGGACCAGCTGCTCACCAGCCTGCCCTACAGCTTCCCCGACTCGCAGCACTACCGCCAGCAGAAGGACGAGGAGGTAACTATACAACACAACACTCATGAGGATAGCCAGACAACCACAGAACGCCACTAGATCTATCCTTATACAGGATGTAAGGGACAGCCCTCCGCAAACTGACAGGGTGCATTCAGCTCCTTATTCTGTTTTTTTTTTTCGTTTTTGCAGTTACTATTCCTTTATTTCAATGTAAACTTACATTCTCTGTACGCAGCATTCCATTTATATAAATAATACGGCTATTATAAAACAAAAACTCAACGAACGACGCGTGAAATCAGCTGTTTACTTCCTGCCTAGCTACAGAATTCATGGAACTCGTCGTCGCGCTTGCCGATCGCTACGTACGTTTAGCCACGGTAACGATACATTGCGTATGAGAATATAAAACAAATCAAATTTATTGGATTCTCATAACTCTCCTGAAATAATTTCTTGTACCGGTCATCTTAGTATGTATACTGAATTCACCCTATCAGTTTGTGGAGGGCTGTCCCTTACACCCTGTATACTCCTCGCTTCGTCCACGGGTACATACATCTGGCTAATAGGGAATATGCATGTATCTTTTTCTTCACTTAAATCAATAAAGTGCAGTATTATCAACCCAAGAAAATAATTAAAAGTTAAGTTCAACGACTGCTTGTCGCTCAAAAAAAATACTTCTTTCTTTGACAAATCGCGTTTGACGTCACTCCCGGCGACGATGCGTTCCGTTTCACCAAAAACACGCTACATAAAAACATTAAATTGTAAAATAAGTGTTGTATTAGAAAGATAAATATACCACAGTGTTTATATGGGCCAATACAAGGCATTTTTAAGGAATCAAAAAGTATCTATGTAGTACATATATCAACTATCTGGTGTCCACGATACAAGCCTCGTTGCTTAGTGTGGCACTAGATGGCGCTGTATGTAATGTCCAGCGATATTTATATTTAACAAAAACTTGTCAATTTCAGGTGGAACTTGAAACAAAAGCGCACAGAACGCCTAAAGAAATGTCTAGAGACTACCACACAAGCGGGAAATATCCTTGGCGACACGCGTTCAGGAAACACCTCTCCCGCAACCCCGACCTATGGACAACCACAGACGAGATCAAGCCATCCGACATCAAACAGGAGCCGACCGACAAATCTGACAGATTGACGGAATCGGACGTCCTACCCGAGCTCACTGACCGACCGGACCTACCCGACGTGATTCAAGACAGTGTTAAAAGTGATATTAGATTAAGTGCCAGGACTTTAGACGGTGTAGTGAGAGAGAATCTGGAGAGGGTCATGAGGAAACGGGCCTGGAGCGGATGCTCGGATAGCAGTTATGATTCGGATGAGAGCTTGCAGCCTGTGGAGAAGGAGTTTGAGCAGTTCATCAATGAGGTTAACAAAAAATGGTAAGTTTGTGATCTTTATTCTATTGTATCTATGAATAGTCCTTACTTAAATGTAGCCCGTCTGTGAGTGCGGTAGTACGTCTAGCGCATTCAGGCCAGTTATTCCCTCTATTTGTCGACTGATTAATATAATTTTCAATACACTTCCTCGAAAACGGATTCTTATTGCACTGCGATTAGGTTCAACATGATGTACAATGTATTTCACACGCGTGCGTTTTCTTCATTTCCCCGCACGTGTGCGGGAAAACAAATTCCTCAGGTAACGTACACTTGTACGAAGTTCAAATCGGTTCAAATTTTAATGCCTATAGTCTGAGGTAAATGTTTTTTTTTATTTCGGCAAAGCAATGTGCGTCTTTCCGGCGTAAATGTTTTTTGAATATTCAAATTGTGTTTATAAATAAACTCATATTTACTTTTATAAACAAATAAACATTATTTTATTCATTGTTCTAAATTAAAAAAAAAAAAAAACTTTTTTTGTTATATTAGGCTGTTTAACGGCTTCATACCTTTGCTTCTCCTTCAACCCGGCGAAAGCCAAGCGCGGAAAAAAAAGAAAATAAAATCATGGTGTCCTAATAATTCATGACAAAAATATTTTTCATTCTTTTATTTCTTTAAAAGTGTATTGAAAAACGTCGTTTGATACATGTGGACATTTGTTATTGCAGTTCGATTCAATAACACCCTCGCCTACGGCTCGTGTGTTAATTCCCCCGCGAATGCAATAATAAACTTTCTCCACTTGTATCAAAATGTACTAGTTCCGGCTAAGCCATGGGCGTGTCCCCCGTGTGTCTCGCTTCGATTCGGAAAGTCGTATGTCTATCTCGCTCGGTTACGTTATGCCAAAAAAAAGATAGACATCCGACTTCTCGAATCGAAGCGGGGCCCGGGGGTTTGAAATTAATCCAGTCCTCACGCTTAGCAGTAGGGCTTACGATTACTAGACCGACAAGTCGGGAAAAGTGGTCGATGATTTTTCCTGTAGTCAATTCTCAATAGCGGCCCAAACTGGAATCCTGCATTCGAATCTAACTTTATGAATTAGTCACAGAATACACGCGTAACATTATATTTGAGTTAAGCAGGAAGAAGTGTTTTCTTATCGTAATTCCTTTAAATAATAATAGTAATACCAGCCTATTACTGTCCCACTGCTGGGCAAAGGCCTCTTCTCATACAGAGAAGGCACGAGCATTGATCACCACGCTTGTTCAAGACGGGTTGGTGATTTCAGACTTATATTAATTACAAGTCCAGGTATCCTCACGACCCGGGGTTGCGGGACTATTCGCAAGAGATACCGTGACCCCGGAACACAAAGGGCGATGAAGGAACATGGATGGGTTTTAGTCAGTAAAAGTCTGACACTCCTTCCTGCTCCGCCCAGAGCGGGAGGAGTCATTTGATGATATTCCACACGAAAAAAATAAAATAAAAGGTATCCTAAGTAAGTACATGTGAATTGAAAAAGTCACATTGGTACTTGCCCGGATTTGAACCCACAATCTAATGCATGATAGGCGAGGCCTTAATTTAATCAAATTATTTACGTTGCAGGTTACATTTCCGACCGAAAACCCCGCCCTCCGTGCCGGGGCTAGGGGAGCTAGGGGAGCTAGGGGAGCTAGCGGACAGCGCGTGCAGCACCGAGCTGGCGGTGTCGCGCGACACGCCGCTGGGCGTGGTGCTGCGCGCCGGCGCCGCGCGCTTCACCACGGCCGCCTTCACGCTGGCCGGCCTGGCCGCACCCGCCCCGCCTGCGCCGCCGGACGATCTGCTCACGGACAACTTCACGGGTCAGTTATATGACTACTTTTTTGCTAAAAAATAAAACCGACTTCAAAAACACAAAGAAGTCTCATCCAACCGATTACAGCAATCACAATATTGAAGAATTCCCTTGTATATCAAAGATCAGCATCAGATCTTCACCAAACTTAAACGGGACCACCGCGACATAATATTCTTCCAAACAAAAAAATAACCATCAAAATTGACGAAGATATCGCTGAAAAAAAAAACAGACGAATTGATAACCTCCTCTTTTTAGAAGTCTGTTAAAAATAGCATCTATTATCAGTGCTGCAGCGAGAGTGCTGTTACCGGCACTTCTGGCCCCTTATTCACAACGCTTCGATTTGATTTTCGATTCGGAAAGTCGTATGTCTATCTTTTTTTGACATTACGAACTCGAGCGAGATAGACATATGAATTTCCGAACCGAAAATCGAATCGAAGCGATGTGAATAGCTATGCTGGACACGACGAGTATAACAATACTCGTCGTGTCCAGCTCCCGATACCAGTGGACCACTAGCTTAAATAAATATTGATTTTATATAGGAATATATTTATCCTATTAATATTATAAATGCGAAAGTTTTTGTGAATGGATGTTTGTTACTCTTTTACGCAAAAACTACTGTCCGGATTTGATAAAATATGATTCGCGGCTGTAAGACGTATGTAGTTACAGAATTATAATCAATACAATCCTCTAAGTTCATGTAACCTGATTGAATGACTTTTTTCATGAAAAAGTCATTCTTGACAGTTACATGAACTGAATATGAATGTTTAATTCTGTAACTACATACGTCTCACAGTTGCGAACAATATTTTAATCAACATTCAACCTAGCACTGGCCTGCAAATTGCAAAAAACGTGAGAAAATTTGAATTTCGCGGGCTACCCTGGAGCATCCACCTTAATGGTATTTGTACACCCATTATAGTCGTCCCACAGGAGTTATCGAAATGATGAATTCCTTCTGATACACTAATATAACAATTTCCCCCATCCCAGGTCTGACAGAAGCGCAAGTAGAAAGCATACTCTCCGAGACGGACCTGAAAGCGTTGGCCGAGGAAGACGACAAGAAGATCGCCATCACCGACGACATACTGGACGAGCTCGTCAACAACGTGGACGCTAAGGATTCTTTTTTATTGCACGGCCAGAGTTCGGACGGGCGTGCCGACTCTGGCCCGAGGAAGAGAAAGGTACCGAACTCATTCATATCTCTCTCCATCATAAAAATATGATAATAAAAAAAAAATATAATATAGGCAGCCGGGTAAAAATACCCGGCTGCCCATGTTTATTTTTTTTTATGAAAATTTGATGAACTAAAATATGATGAATTTTTAAAAGTCATAGAACAAAAGTTGTTGATTATGATGTTAGTAACACAGGCCTGAGAGGTTGTCGGTGTTTTACAAATAACCCTGTATACATACACCTAGTTTAATCGGGAAACGCAAGATAGAATCTCAAAACAAAACCTTTTGGTTTTGTTTTGAGATTTGCTTAACTGAACTGAAAACCTAGTTCTAGCCGATGATAAATAGAATACACCTAAATTTAACCACCGGTGTGCGGCTGGACCTAGTTCTAGCCGCTATGATGAAGGTTAAACCTAGTTCTAACCGAACATAAGAGGAAACAATAGGTCCAGCTACAAAAAAGACTGAGTGTTTAGTTAATTTCAAAATTTAGATAATACTTATCTCTTACGATCGTAAAACGTATTTTAATAAAGCTGTTACTTTAATTTTATCTTTATTTTTCCAGGCGGACGCGTTTGGTTCGACAGTCGTGAACGTAACGAACGTGGATAAAGAGCAGATATACGTCGACATTATCAAGACCGAACCGCCGCCGCCGATCAAGATAGAAACGCCCAAACCCAAAGATGAGCCTAAGAAGGTCGCCGCCACCACACCCGTACCGTCTACCAACATTATAGTAGAAGAAGTCAACGAAGTACCAACTATTAAGATTGAGAAGAAACGCAAAGAGGATACTATCGAAGAGGTTCAACTGCCTCACGGGGTTCAGCTCAAGACTGTGCAGACGAAACATTCGCCGCTGAAGAAGCATATTATAACGTCGGCCGGACACAGGAGGGCTAGTGACGTTGCTATCGTGACGTCAGTTCCGGCGGATACGCCCGTTCAGACCTCGCAGCCGCAGATTGTGACTGTTGCCGTCTCTGATAGTTTGAAGGTATGTGCGAAATATTTGTTTTTACTATCGCCACTCGAAAAAGGGCATTTTAATCATCGATAACAGTGACTAAAACACTCTTTTACTCACTGTCGATAACAGTGAATAAAACTCTTTTTTACTCACCGAGTGAATAAAAACATTTTTAATTTAAAACAATAAAACAAGAATATAACACTGAATTTCGTAAATTGCTTTGAGAGATTGACCAAGGGCTTTACGTACTTTCCGACGCACGGAGGAAACTCGATATGTAATAAAGCAGTGGTCACCTATCCACAGACCGACCTAGGTAAGCGTGGCTTAACCTTGGAGATCGCGGGTCGATCTCTGATCTCTCTATTGACTGTTATTATTAAACCAAGAGAAATATAAATACTATACTTCTATTTATTTTCTCGAAGTCAATGGTAAAAAGTAGAGTACACAACTCGTGAAAAAAAAAACATCTCGGTTCTTGTATCCCTCGCTCCGCTCAGGATTCTACTCTAGAATCCTTCGCTGCTCTCGGGATCCAACTTAGTCCCTCGAATTTAATTCCTTTTATTTTGACTTGTTGTATAATCTACTATTTAATGCCTTGTTGTAAGCAGAATAGTAGAGCGTGGGTTTCTAGGTTCTGATAAAGTATAGGGTCCTGGGTTCGTCAGCAAGTTCTGATAGGATATTTCCTTCGTGTCGTGCCTTCTCACAATTGCCGTATCCAGTCGGAAATCAAGCGGAGCCACAACGCGAATTTGGCCTATTGTCAGAACAAGTTGAAGCGCTCCACTCTTTTCAATCTTGTGCCTAATCATCATATCAGCCCGGAATCACCCACTGCTGGGTGGAGGCCTGTCATTTCTTCTTCCATACTTCGCGGTTTCGTGCGTACTTCATCCAGTTGTTTTCAGCTACTTTGACTATATCGTCAATGAGATTTTGTAAGGTCCTGGGTTCTCCGTCCTAACTTTGATGAGCACCACGCGTCTAGCCGATTGTCCTGCCAAACTCCTATCCACTTGAAGCGTATCGTCCGGCCCCCGACGACTTCTTAGTATTTCGTCCGACGACGAGTTTTGGGTTTACGCACTCGATCTAGAAAGCTTGCTTCATGGTCCTTTATGCCAATTGTACTCTGTGATCAGTGTCCTTCGTAGGAGTCCACAATTATCTCGACATTTCAGGTCATCGTTGTCAGGCACTGAGGGGTTTAATCAAATGCCGCCCACCCGAGCTGTATTATTTTCGGTTTCTAGCACTTTGAGCCTAAAAGTGTTAACGTTATATTGCAGGTCCGGCTTCAGAACCACCTGCTGTCGTCGCAGTCGGGCGTGCTGGTGCAGAACGTGGTGCGGCCGCTGGTGCTGCACGCCGGCGTGCCCGGCCCGCCCTCCAAGCTCAAGGTGCTGCACGCGCACCCGCTCACGCAGTCGCAGCGGTGCGCGCTGCTGGCCCAGAACCGCGCGCTGCAGCTGCCGGCCGTGGTGTCGCTGGCGGCGCTGGACAAGCCGGCGCTGCTCAAGGTGCCGCAGCTGTTCGAGCTGCGCGGCAAGGGCCCGCACCTCGTCAACGTCCTGCGCCCGCCGCCCGGCCCGCGCCTGGACCCGCGCCTCGTGCGGCCCGTGCGCCACCCGCTGCAGCTCAAGGGCCACCTGCTGCACAAGGCGCACAAGCCGCAGGTGTCCGTGGCCTTCCGCCGGCCCGCCGCGACGCCCGGGCCGGCCGCGCCCTCCACGTCGGCCGGCCCGCCGGCCCCGCCGCGCCCCGCCCGGCCCGACGAGCCGCCCAGTAACGGCGCCGTGCGGCGTCGGCCGGACTCGCTGCCCATGCAGGTCACGTGACCCCAGGTCGCCCACACCCGCCCCACCTCAGCGCGTCTCCGGTGTGGACCCATCAATGAAATAAAAATGTTTAACAAATGTGTAAAATAATAACCGCATTACCGTGTATCATATAGTTGTATGTGTATTATAAATAATGAAATATTTACTTAATAATTTGGTTCGCTGGCCGGACCAGTCGAGCGGGCGCTTGTCTGAGCGCGGTTGTAGTCAGGCGGTCCGTACTTGTGGACAGATCCCATATAGTTTAGTATTATTTTGTGTTTGTACCATTAATTTATTGTTAGACATTGTATATAATGATATTCAGTCTCCAGTACTTCAGGATACGCTTGTGGCTCTCGATGGCACCGCGTTATATACGAACGTACTGAATACTCAAGCAAGCATATATTCCATTTTGTGTTCAACCGACATGTGACATTAGCCGATACCAAATATGCGATGATTTTATAACTAAAATAACTCTTTTGATCGTTGTAAATGTCTGGCAACACTGTACTTGCTAAATCCTGCGTGTTGCCATTATAATAAAAATACTACTTTATAGTTAATCGACGCGGCTTAATCCCAGCTTCCCTTAGAAGGCATAGTAAGTTAAATTAGTTCAGAGTTGAAGTGAGCATGTGTCCCACGCTGGGCGCCAATTGAGAATGTACAGGCTGTGATTGATATAACTAGAAATCCTTAAAAGGAGAAATTGAACTCATCATTAGATGCGAACAACTACACATTCACGCTACGATCACTTCAAGAATCCTTGAATAAACTCAGTTTCTTACACAGTGATGCGATGTGATGTTTTAGTGCTTTCAAGCCAACAGACAATTAAAGCGTTTCACAACCTGCCAAAACGGGTCAGCGCACACTGGGTAGTAAAACTTAAGATCTGTTTCATTGATAAGTAACTCAATTGCAACTAAAATTAAGTTGCAAGTTGCGTGCATGAGATAATAATCCATTGTGACGTCAGATACTCGATTTGAGCTCTATTTTATAAGGGATGATTCCTGATTTAAAAAAAAATGATTCCGTTTAGTCCGTCAGTTAGATTATCGAAAAATATTGGATACGTGTTTTCTGTTTTATCAAATTAATAAAAAAATTACGAAGATAAAACGCGTCAAAGATCATAAGTGGGGGCTTGTGACGTCACTTTCCGGTAAAAATGTACTAAAATGTGACGTCATCGAGTTTTCGACGCTCTGTATCGTCTTCATTTTTTGTTTACGTGAAAAAAGAAAAAATATGTGTCCGATATTTTTTGGAAATCTATCTGACGGACTAATTAGATTTTTTTGTCATCTACCCCATTACAATGTGGTTAATTTAGCTACTCGGTAAACCTGACTAAATAACATCACAATCAGCAGTTGTAAGTGGCTCGGTCGGCTAGCACTACGTATACATGTTGCGTCGTGAATACGGCTCAACTCTTTCGTTCTGACCATTCAACTGCTGAAATGTGGGTGTATCATACATGCACACCTCTGCCTATACTATTTTATGTAATACGGGACGATTACAGCAAAGTGATGATTTATAATATCTGTAAAAGTAATCGCTATGATAATATTGTAGATTATTAGGGAGCGAGTGTCCATTCTGATGATTAGAAATAAACGTGTAGAGACACATAGTAGGTAGATAGAAATAAAACAAATAATACGCGCCTTGTTCGTTTTTGAATGTGGCAACATTGTGAGTTGTGTTCCGTGCTCCGCTCACAGGCCAAGTGTTGCCATACTCGCCATGCTAGATCACGAAACACAATATTTGTGTTCATTCTCAGTGTTAATGTAGTTTCTTTTTCTGGATACAAATATATAATGATACATTTTGTCCGTTCAACTCACTTGTTGTTAGAATTCGCAAAAAAAAAAAATGTTGTTAACCTAAATATCGTGTATTTGAATGTTGTGTAAAAACATTGGGGTTTAAACTAGCTATGCTGTATGAGAATGAAATGTTTCGTGTGTTACGCAAGTGTCCTGTTGTCTCAATCATTATAAAAAAACGCACGTGAGCGCGTTTTTCATGGCAGCTCATTGGACCAATGGGCTGTTAGGAAAAAGAGCTCGCAACAAAAAAATGTAACGGTTTAACTATGTCTATACATATATAATTAGTAAGTATCATATACTGTACAAAAAGGCTGCATATTTGGGAAAAAAAAATGTAAAAAAAAAAACCAGAGGCCTCATGTTGTCGTTGGGGCCGATAACATACGCTTAGTAAAGTGGATAGGATGATGTACCTCATAAGTTTCTGAATTCTAGTTTAGGCGTTCCCTACGTGTCCTTGTTTCTCTTCGACGAAGTTTTACAATGCCCACGTACGTTTGTTGTAAATATTATTTAGTGTAACATACAATATCATAGCTGTCAACATACAAATGTCAAGTACGAGTCGAACCGACCGGAAATTGAGCTGAATAAAGCAACCATTCTGTTTCAAGCCCAACTTTTATTTTTTCCTACCTCTTTAGTAAGTCAATGTTCATCTTTGATCCGGATTTGACCTCACAGCCGTGAGAAGCAAGCCCGTCACCAACTCACCACTGCGCCAACACCACACAGGCTGCCTGTATAAACTTTTGTAGCTATCATCGTTTCCTTTGTTCCACAATAAAAACTTTTACTTTTTTAGGGTTCCGTAGTCCTGACAAGGAAACCTTATAGTTTCGTCATGTCCGTCTGTCCGTGGTTTTGCTAAGAGACCGTTGGTACTAGAAAGCTGTAATTTTGTAGAGGTGTGTATATCAATAACACCGACAAAGTGGTAAAACGATAATTTGGAAAATATTTTTTTAGTGTAGCCCCCCTACATGTGAAGTGGGGATTAATTTTTTTTCCTCGTCTACCCCTTCGTGTGGGGTATAGTTGAATAGGTCTTTTAAAATGACTTAGGAGTTGCTAATCTACTTTTCGATTGAATGCTCCATTTACGAAATATTAAACTTTAAAGTGCAAATTTTTGTTCCAGTAGGGCGTCCCCCCCTTCTAAAGAAGGGCAGAAGCTAGTTTGTAAAGCACTTATTACACTTCACTGAATTTTGTCAAGTATAAAGGGTGTAAAACACCTCTTAACGAAGCCGAAAGGCACTTGTTCGCCCCGTCATTGTGATCATTTTTTTTGTGCTACACCATACCTGGGAACCTTCTAGTTACGGAGATATTGGGGGTCAAAGTTCCAACTTTTATTTTTAAATACAAATTTTTAATGTAAGATTTTTACTTACACCTCCACGACTCCCGTACTATTCAATCCATTCATCAGCACAATGTTTTGCGTGCGTTAAGTTCTACTACAAAACATGATTTTTCACCCCAAAAAAAAAAGTAGTTTCCCAGCAATAATTTTTGCGTAAATTACTAAATTTGACGTACAGAATCCTTGGTTGACGGCTTCGTGATGGTTACCCCAGCAGGAAAGTGTCTCCTAGAGTTATATGAGTGGAACTTTTAATGTGTGCCTTATCTGCTGTAAATGTGTGCCCCCTGTCGTTTTGGAAAAAAAACGGAAAAAACGATTCCTGCTGGGGTAACGTTTTTCTAGCAGAAAAATTCTAAACGAATGATTAGAGAGAGAAACATTGTGCATGGCCTTGTAGCTTTTATTAGTGCCAAAGTGTGCCCCCAAAAATAAATTGTGTGCCCCTTCAGGTTTTCGAGATATTGCATTTCTTGCTGGGGTAACGTTTTGCAGAAACTATACACTACTCCAAACTAAAACTATTAACTATACTCTAAAACTATTGCATGTGCCCCTGTAGAATAAACATACACGCGTAGCTCTTCATGTGTGTCCCTCAGTGCCCCAATTAGATTTAAGAAAATATTTATAATTTCCAAGTTATCACGGTTTTATAAAACTCAAAAAAACATCACAGCGCCTAAATGAGACAAGGTATAAGCTCGCTGAAAACTGTGTTGCGTCCGCCTTGACGCTACTAATAACCATACAAAGTTTCAAAACTGGTCATGCATGCTTTTTGAATTATCTTGATAAAACTCAAAAAGATGGTGTCATAACTTTGACGCCAAAAATACAAGGAACCAGCTCGATTCCAGATGTGTAGGTGTTAAGGAACTAGTGTGCCTTTAGTCAAAAATATATGGTGAAAATATTCAGCTTGGAATGTTTCGCTTTAAGTAAATATTATCAAAAAACCAAACATGAAAACAACGGCTGGTTGTCCGACCAAATTCGAATGACTACTAAAAAGCGACGGATTCATACATATCGATGACCTTCTTTATTGGACGTATTATACCTAAGCTGTTGTCCGTACAGTCGCGTTCAAAAGTTTTGGGGGCTAATTAAAAATATGTTAATAGCACCTTGTGACCATATTAAATGAAACAGCTTGTTGTTTGTTATTTTTATTCCCTTAATATTAATTCATAAAGTAGAACTTTCTGTGAAAATCAAGTATTTCGCTATTTCGGCTAAAAAGATACAGCAAATATTAACAAATATTAACAAAAAACCAAACATGAAAACAACGGCTGGTAGCGACGGATTCATACATATCGATGACCTTCTTTAATTTACACACTAACCGATTCACACGTGTTGTGCCTGAGTACACTGAAGTAGAAAAGTAATATGTAATAAAATAAAGTTGTTATTGGATAATATTCTACTAGCTTTTTCTGTGATTTTGCACATGATTAAGTACATTATAAATAGTAGGCTATGTGATATTCCAAGGTAAGCTATCTTCTTCATTCAAAATTTCATTAAAATACATCTAGTAATTTATGTGTGAACGAAAGACGTACATCCAGATATTTGCCAGGTCTTTTACCCAAAATTTGATTGGGGGATGTTTTAAAAAAAAAATATAGTTCATGAAATGTGTGATGAATACCTACTACGAAAAAGAGGTAGCTCTTTTTGTATATAAATAAAAAAAACAACACAACAGTAAAAGAAGTATTTATATATTTATTGATAAGCCGTAGGTTAGATAAATTAACATTAAGTTTTTATCATTAAGGTGGATGCTCCAGGGTAGCCCGCGAAATTCAAATTTTCTTAGAAAGGTGCAGGAATGACTTTTTCAAGGTCAAATTCATTCCTGCACGGGCTACCATGGAGCATCCACCTTAATAGGAGGTTCCCTTTTTCGCCTCCCCAACGCTGCATCTCTAGCTGCGCTCCATCCGCTGACGTCGTGTTGCAAAGAATCGCTTTGTCTAGTTTGGAGAAAGTGAGACAGCTAGTATGCATACGGTATTAGTGGGACAGAGACAGATACCTACCTAAACGTCGCTCTATAGATGAATAATACGAAGTGTTTTTGACTAGGGAAGTGCGTCTGGATTATTACTTGGTATTGGTAAACATTTGCAGTTATGACGCCAAGGACACTGTTGCATGTTTACTTTTTTTTTAAGTTGGTTGTAAGTGGCGTAATAATTAAGCATGTATAACAATGATGTGGTTATAGGGGTGGTGAATTTTGTAAAATTAGTTATATATGAATGATGGCACGATCTGCGGTGGTAAGTATTGGCATTGTTTTGACTTATTTCAAAGTACATAAGTACACCTAACAAGTCTTTGGATTTTTTTTCATTACTTTATTTATTTATTTGTAAACAAAAATGTTCTAAATCATGTTTGTTTTGTTTTCATCTGAAAGGATATATATATGACGGCGCATTGCTAGCGCCATCTGTTGAAGATACGTTGGAACAAGATTTGACGTCGGTCAAGTCTAGCGGAGCGTCGAGTCGATGGTTGGCGCCGCCGTGTAGAAGTTCAGTTGCCTTCGAACGCTCACGGCAAGCGCACCACGGATACGACGAATCGCTTTTGTTCCGCGTAGTCTAGTGTTCGGTTGATCTAGTGTTATTTTAAATACTCGATTATATCTCGGTTAAATTCTGTGTAGAAGACGTTTTGCTTAAGACAAGTTTAAATTAAACAGTTTGATTGTGACTCGAGATATTATTAGCTACTTCCTACCTACATTGTCACTTACTTGGGACATGGCTGACTCTGATAATGACGGGCATCTGCCCATATCAGAAGTGGGATCCCACGAGCTACCGACCAAGGAAAAACGACCGCCTGACGAAAATAGTGCCTTCAAGTTGTTGAGTAATATGGAAGCCCTACTCACCCGCGTGTTATCGACGTCGCAACCGCCGATGGCAAGTTCCTGCGCCCAGTCTAGTGCAGTGCAGCTCGTACAGTTTAATCCGGATGATGCCGATGCGGACATTGAAGGTTGGTGCAAGATTACAGAACTTATAGTCTTGAGCAAACACTTAGAGGGTGTGGACTTGCTTCTGGCTCTTACCGGTGCACTAAAAGGCCGCGCAGCCTCTTGCTTGACCAAATTAAATTTGAACGAGCTAACATGGGACGGCCAGATTTTGGCCAGATTTTGTCGACCGAAATTATTTCAAGACCACTTTGATGAAATATTGCGTTTTCAAATTGGAGCCAAGGAAACAGCATCAGAAACTGGCTTACGCTTGTGGAATATGATCGAACGTATACCTAAGATTCAAATGCCAGAAGAGGCTATAACCGGATTCGTCATATCGGTCTTATGCCAGAAGGATGGTTTGATACGCCGCGAGTTAAGTGCACATGCTATCACTACCAAAGTTCTCCTATTTAGAATCTTAAGCGGTATTTCACTAAAGCGAAGAGTGGAAAGTACTGATATCCAAGAACCTGATTCCAAGCGACCTAGAATTGCAGATGCAAGGTTTTCCGGCAGATGTCATTGGTGTGGAATTCAAGGACATCGGCTAGCCGAATGTAGAAAGCGACGAGAAGATTCCTCTGCACCGACCAAACAGCAAGATTCCTTAACTTTCGCACGTGCTCCTGATAGGACTTCGAACGTCACTTGCTACATTTGCGGTAATCCAGGACACATAGCAACGAATTGTCAAGATAAAGGGAAAGGTCGTGGAGCTGATGCGAAGAAAGACGTCAATCTCTGCGAACAACGACTGTCGAGGGGTACCTTGAGGACGTCATCCGGTGAGTCAGTTTCTTTTTTATTTGATAGTGGGTCGTCTTGCTCATTGATAAAAGAAAGCTTCTCTTCTAAATTCCCAGGTACTGTGCGCAATAATCTCGTGTACCTTACGGGTATTGGAGGTGAGGAGATTAAATGTACGTCACAAATTTCGAGTGAGGTAAATCTTGGAGAAATTTTACAAACCTTGACGTTTCACGTCGTACCAGACTCTTGTCTTATGGACCCGGTTATAATAGGAAGAGACATTTTAGAAAATGGTGTGAACGTTAAAATAAATAATGATAACTTGATATTTCATTTTAAAGAACAAGCTAATGTTTGCGAGTCGATTACTAACCAGCCAGATTTTAATCGGATAGATTCGGATTTGACAGGTGACGATAGAGACGCCCTTATTAAACTATTGAACCAATATGCTAACTGTTTCATAGAGGGTGTTCCCCATAGGCGTGTGAAAACAGGAGAGTTACAAATTGATTTATTAGACCCACATAAGACCGTTCAAAGACGCCCTTATAGGCTAGCACCGATTGAAAAACAAATCGTTAGGGAAAAGATTCAGGAACTCCTTGATGCGGGTGTAATTCGGGAAAGCTCATCGCCATTCGCGAGCCCCATTCTCTTGGTAAAGAAAAAAGACAACACAGAGAGAATGTGTGTCGATTATCGGGAGCTTAACTCCAATACACGACCCGAACACTACCCCCTCCCTCGTATTGAGGAACAAATAGATCAGCTTAGTGGTGCTCATTATTTCACCTCCTTAGATATGGCATCAGGATTCCACCAAATCCCTATCCACCACGATTCAATAGAAAAGACAGCATTTGTAACGCCCGAGGGGCAGTACGAATATCTCGCAATGCCCTTCGGGTTGCGCAATGCTCCTTCAGTTTATCAACGCTGCATCACGAAGGCTGTTCATCAGCTGATGGATAAGCCCTTAGTTTACATGGATGACGTGTTATGTTATTCTGCTGACATATCTGAGGGTCTAACACGTCTTAATGAAGTCTTAAATGCTCTCTCGTCCGCTGGTTTCTCATTAAACCTTAAAAAATGTAAGTTTATGAAAAAGAAAATAGATTTCTTGGGATATTCTCTCCAGTGCGGAGAAGTAGGACCAAACTTGCGCAAAATACAGGCTTTAGTAGACTCTCCCCAGCCCAAAACTGCGACGCAAGTCCGTCAATTTCTAGGTCTTGCATCGTATTTCCGAAAATTCATCCCTAAATTTACGAACATCGTTGGCCCGTTGTATCCTTTAACAAAACTGAAAGGTTCTGTAAAATGGGATGAAAGACATGAAAAGATCCGTAATACCATTATTGAGATACTTACCTCCGAACCAGTTCTGATGATCTTTGACCCAGACTTGCCTGTTGAGTTACATTGCGACGCTAGCTCCGACGGCTATGGGGCAATCTTAATACAAAAAAAGAACGACCTGCCACATGTTGTGGAATACTTTAGTCGACGAACATCTGAAGTTGAGTCCCGCTACCACTCGTACGAACTGGAAACGCTGGCAGTCGTACGAGCGGTAGACCATTTCCGGCACTATTTATATGGCCGACGTTTCAAGGTTTTCACGGACTGTAACTCACTAAAGGCATCGAAATCGAAAATTGATCTGACCCCACGCGTTCATCGCTGGTGGGCGTTTTTACAAGCCTACGATTTCGATATCGTGTATCGCGAAGGTCGTGGCATGGAACACGCGGATTACCTCTCTAGAAATCCCTTGCCAAATCCCAATAGTTTGGCATCCACATCCCAAGTCTCTTCTAAACCTACAACCAAGACAGTACATTTTGTGGAATTGCATCAGGGTTGGCTCTCTGTAGAACAAAAACGGGATGCAGAAATCCAAGACTTAATCAACAAGCATAATAATAACGATTTTCCCGACACGGTTGGTCAAACATATGACGTTAGAGATGGCATTCTTTATAGAAAGGTTGTAAGAAACAAGATTATTTCATGGCTCCCTGTCGTCCCTCGCTCCTTGATATGGACCTTGATCAATCACGTTCATAATGAACTGCAACATCTGGGTAGTGACAAAACCTTGGACAAACTGTATGAACAGTATTGGTTCCCTCAGATGTCCAAGTGTGTTAGAAAATTTATTGACTCTTGCATTGTCTGCAAGGCATCAAAAGGTCCTTCAGGCGCTCAGCCTATACAGCTACACTCCATTCCAAAATTACCGATACCGTGGCACACGATACATATAGACTTCACCGGAAAATTAAGTGGAAAAAGCGATCGTAAGGAATACTGTTCGGTAATTATTGACGCGTTTACTAAATATGTGTTATTAGAGCATACTTCTTCATTAGACGCAGCCAGCGCTGTTCGAGCCCTTAGAAATGCTGTTTGCCTTTTTGGAGCACCTAAGCGCATAATAGCCGATCAAGGTAGGTGTTCCATTAGCCAGGACTTTAAGAATCTTTGTTCAGAACATAACATTGAACTGCATTTTATAGCAACGGGCTCCAGCAGGGCAAACGGGCAAGTAGAACGCGTGATGCGCACTTTGAAAAGTTTGCTAACGATTATCGAAAACGACCCCAACAAAGCGTGGCGTGACGAGTTAGGAAATGTTCAGTTAGCACTCAATAGTACAAAGTCTACAGTCACCAAATTTACGCCAACAGAACTTATGTTCGGTATCCGCTCGCACTCTTTAGGTATGTCGAAAATTAGGTCTCTGGGTCCAGATTCAGAACAAGAACAGCGTATCGATCTAGAGTCAGCTAGGCATGACGCGTCTAAAAACATACAAAGGGCAGCCGAGTCCGATACTCGACGATTTAACCAGGGTCGAGCCACTATCAAGCCGTTTTCTAATGGTGATTTCGTATTTATCAAAAGTAGTGAACGTAATCAAACCAAATTAGATAGGAAGTTTAGGGGGCCCTTTGTAATAACTGCAGTGTTAGAAAATTACCGTTACGAGCTGAAAAGTATATCCGGTTCACATCGTACTTTAAAATACGCGCATGAGAACTTGCGTCCAGTACCTCGGGGTCATGATGGGTTAGTTGAAATATCTACTAGTTTGATGTTGGAGGCGGAGGCCATGACGGCGCCGGATAACGTTGAACTCGATAATGGTCACCTCGACAGACTAAGTAGTTGTGATACGTTAACTGCTAATTCCGAAACCCTTTCTGCACTATCAGACACACTTACAGCAGGGTCTGATACTATAAGCATCACTTCAGATCATGAAATCATTGAGCATGACGTCCAAATTCACGCACAGCAAGACAGTCCGTAAAGGTATGTGTTATCTGTAAAGCACTATTACTTACTAGACTATGTTGTGACGTTGGAAGCAATCATCGGATAGTGTGGTGGTGGTCGAAGGGACAGTGTCGTCCGGGCCATGCCACGAGTGGCTGGTTGAAAGGACACGCCCCCTTGCGGTCCACGTTACTATTGTGAGTGGTGGTGGTCGAAGGGACAGTGTCGTCCGGGCCATGCCACGAGTGGCTGGTTGAAAGGACACACCCCCTTGCGGTCCACGTTACTATTGTGAGTGGTGGTGGTCGAAAGGACAGTGTCGTCCGGGCCATGCCACGAGTGGCTGGTTGAAAGGACACACCCGTCCGGTCCACGTTACTATTGTGTGAAAAGTTGATCGTAGCACGACGGTATCGTCCGGGCCAATCCTGAGGGTTGGTTGAAGGGACATACTGATCGAGTTTAGAGTGCAGTGTTGTTAACTGTTTAGAGAGAGGTGTCGTCCGGCCCATGCGTAGTCGAAAGCACACACGTTTTCTTTTATTCTGAAATACATAGCTACGATCAGAATGAGAAAAGTGTTGTCTACTATAGTCACTGCCTGTCAGGTTGGACGAGCGGGTTATCCGACGTGTAGACTGATACCCGTTCGATTTATTGTGTGATTGTTACAGGACTGCAAACTGATGCGCCCGAGGACGGTCGTAAGTCAGTCCGGCCGTGACGGCGCATTGTTAGCGCCATCTGTTGAAGATACGTTGGAACAAGATTTGACGTCGGTCAAGTCTAGCGGAGCGTCGAGTCGATGGTTGGCGCCGCCGTGTAGAAGTTCAGTTGCCTTCGAACGCTCACGGCAAGCGCACCACGGATACGACGAATCGCTTTTGTTCCGCGTAGTCTAGTGTTCGGTTGATCTAGTGTTATTTTAAATACTCGATTATATCTCGGTTAAATTCTGTGTAGAAGACGTTTTGCTTAAGACAAGTTTAAATTAAACAGTTTGATTGTGACTCGAGATATTATTAGCTACTTCCTACCTACATTGTCACTTACTTGGGACATGGCTGACTCTGATAATGACGGGCATCTGCCCATATATACTTTCCGATTGATCCAATAGAAATTTCATCAAAATCGATTCAGTCATTTGTTTTTTTTTGTTTAATACGTATTTTGTCTTCTTGTGCTACGTTGATGACATATAATCCCTTAATAACTTCTAATTACAATGTAAAAAAAAAAATTCATGACAAGAATTCACAAGACTCCAAAACTCGACCACAATCCGTCAATATATCATAGGGCTGTATCTTTTTAGCCGAAATAGCGAAATACTTGATTTTCACAGAAAGTTCTACTTTATGAATTAATATTAAGGGAATAAAAATAACAAACAACAAGCTGTTTCATTTAATATGGTCACAAGGTGCTATTAACATATTTTTAATTAGCCCCCAAAACTTTTGAACGCGACTGTACGGACAACAGCTTAGGTATAATACGTCCAATAAAGAAGGTCATCGATATGTATGAATCCGTCGCTTTTTAGTAGTCATTCGAATTTGGTCGGACAACCAGCCGTTGTTTTCATGTTTGGTTTTTTGATAATATTTACTTAAAGCGAAACATTCCAAGCTGAATATTTTCACCATATATTTTTGACTAAAGGCACACTAGTTCCTTAACACCTACACATCTGGAATCGAGCTGGTTCCTTGTATTTTTGGCGTCAAAGTTATGACACCATCTTTTTGAGTTTTATCAAGATAATTCAAAAAGCATGCATGACCAGTTTTGAAACTTTGTATGGTTATTAGTAGCGTCAAGGCGGACCCAATACAGTTTTCAGCGAGCTTATATTTTGTCTCATTTAGGCGCTGTGATGTTTTTTTGAGTTTTCATAAAACCGTGATAACTTGAAAATTATAAATATTTTCTTAAATCTAATTGGGGCACTGAGGGGCACACATGAAGAGCTACGCGTGTATGTTTATTCTACAGGGGCACATGCAATGGTTTTAGAGATATACGATTCTGCAAAACGTTACCCCAGCAGGAAAAGCAAAATATCTCGAAAACCTGCAGGGGCACGCAATTTATTTTTGGGGGCACACTTTGGCACTACTATAAGCTACAAGGCCATGCACAATGTTTCTCTCTCTGATCATTCGTTCAGAATTTTCCTGCTAGAAAAACGTTACCCCAGCAGGAATCGTTTTTTCCGTTTTTTTCCAAAACGACAGGGGGCACACATTTTTATGTGGGGGCACATTTACAGCAGTTAGGGCATACATTATACGTTCCACTCATATAACTCTAGGAGACACTTTCCTGCTGGGGTAACGTACACAGGTCCATCTCATAGCTAGGAGCGTCAAGTCAGATATTTTTACATAATTTTATACCCTTCCTCCCCCTTGGTGATTTCAGATATGTAGTGATTTAGGCTACCCCTCCTAACATCACGTGTATTTATAGGGTTCCGTACCTCAAAAGGAAAAACGGAACCCATAAGGGATCACTTTGGTGTCCGTCTGTTTGACAAGACCCGCGTAGGAGGTATTGAGTTGAAATTATAGGTAGGTACTCAGGTCTGGACTAGACCTGAGTACTTGAGAGACTAGTCTTGAAGCTGTGAAAAAAAACAAACTTTTAAGTTAACTTAGAAAAGATACGGTCGTTTATGCCGCAAAAAACGTATCTATATAGGATATCGTACTCTCGAGGGAATCAAAAATACGGTACTTCTCGTTGACCTAGAATCATGAAAAAGCAAGAAGCAATGTCTTACAACACATTTATAGGAAAAAAGAGCTACTCGTGTATTTTTATTTTTTCTATTTAATCCATTGTACAAATTTAAACTCCAAGCTTTTCCAGATAGTTTATATATATATATATATATATATATATATGATTACCTGTGTGTGCAGTAATAATAATTTTCTTGTTATGAATAAAACACATTTTACAGAAAGAATGCTTTTATTTTCCATTAAAAACTATATATACAACATTAGTGGTAGCACTCCTCCCGTCGTTTTTCTAAAAAAATAATCCAGAGCATACATCTTTGGAAAAAAAAACTAATGTTCAATAATAAGAAAAATCGTGGTTTTCATTATAAACTTGTTGGTCTGGCACGTATTATCAGACAGAGTTAAATTATACTAGACGAACATCGAAACAGTTATATGCTGAGTTTTTTTTTTCTAATTTTAGATAATCTCCGATTTAGTATAATTTTATATTGCGAGTACTTTTTTCATTGGGTATTGCCAATTCTTTCGAAATAACAGCTTATTTTTATACAAAACCTACGAAATGACGTAACACGAAACTGCGTATTGGTACGAAATGGCGCGGCGTATCGATGAACGTGTTTCGGTTGCCGTCATTTGAATGCCCCTAATTCATTATCATAGTTAGAAAAACCGACTCCGAATATTTCGGTTATATGTCAGATTTTTCACATTTTGGAGCTAAAAGCGTGAACGTCGAAAAGCAATAATGAACAAAATTACCTAAGACGACTATGCGCCAGAAGTTATGGAAAAGATGTCTGTCGCGTTTACAAGAGAAAGGATTCAAAACTGCTTTCTTTATGGTAGACCATTAGTAGACAAGGGCTGAATGTTGAGTGTCTTACTTTCAGTAAATGTAGTCTTTTCACAGCCATTTTGCCTCCATGATACTGATCTTAATTCTGATCATGCTAAGGTTGCTGTCAGAGTCAAATAAATGTGAAAGGACTGTATTGCAGGATGGATTTTTCTACCATAGACAAAAAAGCATACCTATTCTGTTTTGGAAATCTAATAAAAAAATTTCAAAACACAATAAGTATAACGTCCTTAGAGCTTAATATGAGCTTTTCAGTGGAATCGTAACCATTCATGATTCACATGAAAACAGCTGACGATCGGCAGCTGAAAGGCGTAAAATCTCATACTAAAGGTGAACGCACACTTATCAGAGCCGAAGGAAGGAAAAGAGCCAAATTTTAGAGAATTACTTGTATGAAATCCTATAAAACCTCGCACACTTATCCGCGTCGAATCGGACGAATAGATAACGTTATACGGATGAGAAAATGTTTCTTTCGGCGCGGATAAGTGTGCGTTCACCTTAACGCCCACTGAAGACAAAAATTAAAAAATATATCTTATATGATTACAATTGGGACTAAATGGTACTAAAGGGTTTAGATGTCAACCCATTATTTGATTCACTATGTTTGGTAAGTAAATGTAATTTCTTTTCTTTTTTATGTCAAAAATATTTTTTTTAAGAGGGTATTAGAATAAGTCTAAAGCTAAATGGTGCGAAGAATAACTAAGAAAATGATTAAAAAATTCTTCATGGGAAATAATTAAATTAGAAGTAGGTAAGTTTTAGTCAATAATCTGACTATTTTTTTTTTTAATTTCGTGCAAGCGTAGTTTGACATAAATCCCTGGGTAGGTAAGTTTCCAAAATGATTAGATACTTGGTCAACTAACAGATACTGTTTTTTGTATTCAGAATTTGAAGATGAGAACATTTTTTAAACAAACTACTTAGGTATTACCTAGGTGATTCAATATAGACCGCCAAATTTAAAAGTTATTTAAAATTTCTTACCTAAGACGTAAAATATTTTAAATAACAATAGAATTACCGTAAGATATGCTGTTGTAGTTTGACCAAGACATTAACTTCAAATAGTCAATTCAAAAACCTGATATTAGTTACGAATAAATTATGAATTTATTTTACTCTGACCTCAAAGTTAGCAACAGATGCAATGTTATGAAAAACCACGCTTGCAAGTAATTACTTGCAATTTAATTAGTTACATAAAGTAAAAATACCAGATTTTTTCCGCAACTCTAAGTTTAATTTGTCAGATTTGTCTAACTACGTTTTATTTCTAATATTAGATTTATTTTACAAGACTTCACGGTGCTTGGAAAAATATTTTTTTGTGTTTTTTTTGGAAAATTACTCAATAATGCAGTATGAAAATGACCGGCAGTTTTTCTTACGTTTTTTTTCTCATCAGTAAAAATGAAGACAAATAAAAGTGAATAGGCTGTATTTACAGAAAATAGTCGAAATGTATTTGTCATTGGCAAAGGTATCTTTTTTTACTGGGAATTTGACAA
Organism: Xestia rhomboidea; assembly: GCA_963853795.1. Lineage (NCBI taxonomy): Eukaryota > Metazoa > Arthropoda > Insecta > Lepidoptera > Noctuidae > Xestia > Xestia rhomboidea. The sequence goes on from OY970783.1 coordinate 4,551,152, forward strand.
AACTGTTACTGCAATTGTTTATTAATGAAAATGAAATGGAAGTCTAATATTAATAATTTAAACACTTTCGTACGTTCTCAGCTATTTACAGTTTTCTTATAAAAATACTGAAAAAGTTACAGGAAAACATCTAGTATTTTTGATCTTAAGACTTAAATTACGAGGCGAATGTTATACCATTTTTAATAATGTTTCCTAAATATGTTTTATAGTATTTATTTTGGATATTACGTTTGAATATTTGGAAAAAAATCTTAAGTTTGCTTATTATAATAGGTATACCTTTAAAAAATGGCTATACTGAGTTTGGGTGAACTCATAATTTGTTTTTTTTTTTCAAATTTTGTCGTTTGCAATGAAATACACTGTTTTATAACAATGTTTTGTTTAAATCAATGAGTAAAGATAATAAAGGGACTTGAAAGAGAGAGAAACAAAATATTTACGCGAATATTTTTATTTCAGATAAATAACATTCGCGCATTATTAGATTAAGACGACATTTTTATCACATTTACAATGTTTAATAGGTACATTTCTTTGTCAATATTTTGATCCTTTACATAATTTATTTAAGCCAACTTTTCAGGCATATATAAGGGCAGGCATATTTGATTTACATTTGTTAAAGCATGCCAATGTAACAGCAATCACCCCACTCTTTTCCAAAGACCACTGTGACGTGTCCCAGCATTGGGAAGGTTGAATATGCTTATGAGTATCCTATGATGTCATATTTCTTGTCAAAGAGATACGGATACCAACTATACAGCATGTATCATAAGGATTTGGTATAGACAGACCATCAAACCATCATGTATGGGACATTTTCAAGCTAATTTTGTATAGTTTGTATTCATTATGTATAAGCAACATCTCGGTTGACTAAAATGCGTTACATTATTTTTGTGGTTACATAATAATTTAAAGCGACTATATTTTGTGAGTGCAGAAATTTTCTGCCATTTAAAGAGCACATAATATATTTTTTTTTTAATTTATACAGGCTAAATTACTCAAGTGAGCGTGGTTAGCCAATTCCGAAACTATGAGGAATAGCGAAATACTCAAAGGAGTCTCGCGCCCGATTTTGATGAAAATTAAAACTCATAGTTTCGGATTTGGTCATTCACACCCACTTAAGAAAAAACACTCTGTATAAATCACATGACGACGATGAAAATTTGAAATGGCGTAAATGACATTGAACTTGCTAACACAACATGACGCCTGTAATCCCTGAATGGTTAGGCAGAGGTGTACCGAATAAGTGGCGAGCCTATTACCATCAACCGTGTAAATCCAAACTCCGTGGCTGCTACTGAGAAATTCCTGATGGCAAAATCCAGTGTGCGTTACCCCAGCCAGATATAGTCAAAAATGGCCATCTAAGTGCAATAGATAATTTGAAATACAGTTTCTGTAAATGGTACTGAAGTTTCATTAGTATCCTATACGTAATTAAAAAGTTATGATGATGCACCGGCCACGGCGCGCAGCTGAGTTATTTGGCGACCGATTAACCGAGTTACTGTAGTTGTGGTAACTGAATCTTATATCAATAATTAGAAATACAGTTCAATTATATACATGTGAAATTTCAAACTTGTAAACGAATTAATTAACGAGTTATTCGAATCGATTTTAGATAAGATTTATTTCAAAATATCCATTAGAAAACAAAAGATCTGGCTGGGGTAACGTTACTCCAGCCGGAAGTGTTTTTATCAAATACTTAATTAAAAAACTATCAGCATACCAAATTTAAAAATCTGCTTACCAATTACAGAAACTGTATTTCTAATTATCTATTGTACTTAGATGACGATTTTCGACAATATCTGGTTGGGGTAACGCACACCAAAATCCAATGACACTTTGCCCGACCCGGGAATCGAACCAAGGACCTCATGCTTCGGCGACCTCTCGCTCCCGGCCCTGGTTCGTGCCATGGTCCGGAGCGAGACGGAATGGGACGCCGTCACCTCCTTTTGCGAAGCAGTCATGCTAGTGAAGGAGGTGGCGTCGAGGGCCACGTGGTGGCTTCCGGCCACCGTAGGCGCGGGCCTGTGGACGGGGAGCTATGGGCTAGCTCGCCGTCCGTACGTCTCATGACGACAGGCCGTGTCGACGGCGCGTTCGTGTTCCACGCGCGCCTCAAAGAGAGTCAGCAATAAGGAAGGGGTCCGCAAGGACCGAAGCCTGCCGGGGCTGCGGGACTATTCGAAAGAGATACCGTGGCCCCGGAACACAAAGGGCGAGGAAGGAACATGGATGGGTTTTAGTCAGTAAAAGTCTGACACTCCCTCCCGCTCAGCCCAGAGCGGGAGAAGTCATTTGATGATTTCCCATCCGAAAAAAAAAAAAAAAAAAAAAAAGGACCTCATGCTTAGCAGTCGTGCTAGCAACCACTAGATCAACGAAGCAGTCAACAAATCCCATAACACTCATATCCCTAACATTTCAAATTTCCACCGCCGATGAGTTCACCCAAAATCGTTTGCTAATCAAAATTGTCACGTATACGACCAGCAATTTGAAAGGAAACGTACGTTTTCGCGTTACCTGGGTAAGGCCAAGTATATTTGTATAAACACTATCATGTAAGCTGTTGTCTGTAGCCTTTGTAAAATTAACCTTGTTTTTTTTTTGATGATGTTTAACATGATTTCAGTTAAAATTACTGTTTCATGAAAAGTTAATAACGGTTATAGTTTATACACCTTTAGGGTATAAACCCCATACTATATACACCTTTAGGCCAAACGAACGTTATATGAGTAATGAGTCGCGTAATTTACGCCATATTTTCATACGAAAGTCTGGTTTCTGTAAAATGAGTCCAACTATGTATGGAACTGAATTTACGCGACTCACAAAATTACTCTTATACACAGAATAAGGTAGATGACAAAAAAAAATCTAATTTTTCGATAATCTAACTGACGGACTAAACAGAATCATATTTTTTTTAGTCATCACTCATCCCTTTTGCTTGAAACCCCCAATATCACCTTAACTTGACTTGAGAACAGAACCCACGAACGCATGCTCAAACTTGACTTGATAAATCAATTGTATTCCCTCATCATTTCATTAATAGGTTTTTAAAAGGTCATCATTCGTAAGATTATTTTACAAAAAGCTACAGAATTTAACGATTTGTAGAAAGCTTTCTTCTACTACATAGTTTTGGGGGTAAGTCTTGCGTTCAATATTTTTAGCTCAGTTTTAATTTAAAACATAACACACATTATGAACGAGTTCGTTTTTTTTTTTTTAAATAGCGCTATATCTTGGAGGTTTTATTTAGAATTCAATGAGGTTTTAACTAGGCCAGCTTCCACCAAAAAACGATAGATGGCGCTGTACATGACCAGTGTAAAAAAGAATTGTTTGGCTGTATGGAGCTGGCGTTCATTACCTTTCAAAAGTGTTCCTTCTTGGTTTGTGTGAGTTCGTCTTTCTTCGTTCTATTTGCGTTTTTGTTGCATTGCATTTTACTTTTTTAATTTTGGCTATAATTTCTATAAAATACGACCTGGAACCGAATATTTGGACACCGACATCTCCTGCACGTAAAGAAATTATTTGGCTACGACCGGACACCGATTTTTTTACATGTACAGCGCCATCTATAGTTTTTAGTGGAAGCTGGCCTAGAGAACACCTCATTGTTTATGGTGATACTGAATAAAAACTCCCAGTGTCTTAATGAGAGTCAAAGGAGTTTTAAACAAATTTGAATCCGGTTTAGTTAATTGGTTTTTAGAAAAATTGTCAGCTGGTAGTGGCTGAGAATCGATTCAACTGGCGTACGGTTTTACCTATATCTGACAGTGGACAAAACTGAGCTAAAAACCATGAATTTCGTTATAAAATCAACTTACGTATAGACGATACAACAATATATAAGTTTACAACCATTATTTACCTGAATCAAAACATTTATTATATCACATTTTTAACATATTAAGAAACCTGGCCGATTCTTCGCTATATTTGTTTCTTTATACAAAATTACTTCCTTTTTTATTTATTTCATAAATATATTGACTAATTTGGAGTGTGTTCAGACTGTGTAGCAACTGTTGAGCAATTGTCTATTTTTATATAAACGGAGCAACGATTATAAAAAAAAACTCTTCAACAAAACAACACACTTCTCAACAAATTATAGGATTCTTCATTAGTAAAAAACTTAATTAATATCTCAAAATGAAAATCTCTAATAAAAACTCAGTGTTGCTTATTATCATCTCTAGTACTTACTAAACCGAACTGTTTTGAATTCTATGTTAAACAAGTAAGGTTGAAATTCACTTGTCAAGTTTTTTTATAATTTGTGTAACGATTGTGAAGAAGAGTGATTTAGCAGCGTTAACCAATCAGAGCCCAGTAATCAGAAGTCGACCAATCCGAACACACTCTTTGTTCACGGGCGGGTACATTTTGAAACTTGAAAGCACGTAACACATATCTGTCAACTTGCACAAGTGTATGCCAAGTAGCTTGCATGCCATTGTGATTTTTTTAACCGACTTCTAAAAAAGGAGGAGATAAGGTATTCAGCGAGTATCTTTTCCGAAATAATAAGTGTTTGCACTACTTTACAAATCATATTTTGTGAACGTAAACATTCCGCATCACCCGCAATCGGACATGAAAATCGCAGCATGACGTCACGCTGCGAATGTGCGAAGGAACGCACACCTATATTTAAAAGCTTGTTTAAAAAAATGGATATTTACTAACAATTTGTTTAAACACTTGAATGGGCGTTCCGAGGTCTTGATACAATGGCATGCATCTTGCATTGTGCGAGTCACAAGTGTATTAACATCTTAACGCTCAGTTTCAAAAGGGGGTAGGTGCGAAGGCTAGAATTCCAACTACATTGAAATTACACAAACTATGTACACTTAACCATACCTAGCCTTAGGAAAGAAATTAACAAGTTTTTCTTTATTTTTTTAACAAATCTCTAACGTCTAACTAAAAAATAGTCGGGCTGTTGACATTTTGCGCGACTTTTCCGCGCGATTCTCTCTCGATGTACACCCAGACTTTAGAAAGGGCGAATTACCTAATAATGCGAAGTGCGGGTTCCACTGTCAAACAAATATCAACCTTGTTTTTCTAAAAATAAGGTCAACGATCAATAACCCGACATGAGCATCTCAGTCAACATTTATGCTCTCTCGGTTTTAAAGTTTTTTTTATTTTAATATCTGTTTGTCAGTGGAAAATGGGGTATTTAAATTCTATTAGTAAAATCGATGTTTGAAGAAAAAAGGGCATTAAAAATGGTCTTACCTCGAGAAAAGTGCAGTTTCATATCCAACAATATTTACATTTTTCAATCCCTTTTTTTCAGATCGATAATACAAATATGTAGTCTAGTTTTGATCGCACCTGCGATTAGTCGCATTAGACAAAGCTATGTAATATCGAACACAGCTTCTCAGAAATCGTATTTTTTTATATCCTATAACATTTATAGCAAGTATCAAGTATTATTGAACACTATACATTTAAAGTCTTTGAACATACGACGGTTTTATAAGGAAAAGGGGGATCCATAATAATATTATACGAATATTCATATTTCTTGTACAAAATGTATTTCTTCATATATTCACAGTAAATGCGAGACAACACAAACTTAAAAACTATTCGTTGAATTTACAGTATTTTCATTAACTAAACTAAGTCGCACGAAAAAGTCGCAGCGACCAATCGCATGTTTTGCAACAACCCTAAAATGATACTATATTTTAAAAATTCACAATTGTCTAACTAACGACATCTTAAAAGCTAACTTTCAATATCTAACGCATTATTAATTTTTATTTTTAATGCAATTCATTCGTCCAATCACTCAAAGCTACGTCATAATATTTTTTGTTTTGTATTTTTTTTTAATTTATTTTTAACACCTAATCAGAATTATTCATAAGAATCGTCATATACATAAAGTAAGCTTGTTTTATCGTAGAGTATCGATATCGTATAGAATAATAATTTATCGACACTGCAACAATGAGGGTAGTAGTGACATTGGCATGCATCGATGATGACGTTTAAGGTTCGGTATCATTCGTGTTTTACGAAGTTCGCCGATGTCACTGCATCTACATTGTACGATAAGTTTTGGGGCCAGCCAGAAATAGGGAAAAAATACTATAATAATCTAGACAGGCCCTAATACCCACAAAATATACACTTACATTTAAATTATTTAAAACAAAAATCTCACCATTTTACAAACAACAGTCACTATCGTCAACCAACAGGAGAGCTAAAATTTTTGTAATTTTTTAGTTTTTTTTTTTTTAGTTTAGTAACTTCTGGTTGGTTGTCGATTTTATGTCGAAACATTTGTATATCAGAGTCAGATTGGAGCAGAATTATTACCAGTTAACAAAAAAGTAATAATTTACACATGGGAAAAATTAAAAAGGTACCATGTCTCATTTGTAGGTAGTTTGATAATTTTGTTGTGAAACCATCGCGCTTAGCTATCGACACCGTTTGAGTTTCGCTATCTAATTTATTTTAAAAAAAGGCCTCCGCTAAAAACTGACACTGATATACAAACAATTTCAAGCCCATTCATCCCCAGGGTGGGTGACGGCGTCAATGGCCGTTTTATTAGTATAGCTAGCATCCCCGCACCTAGATCCCGCCATATTGAATTCAAGACACACGATTTCGGCTCTAAAATCAAATAAAGAACGCCACAACCGCGCGCATTTATTTACAAAAGTGCTATAGTGAATTAATTTACATGCAGCGCTTTAAAGTTCTTTTGACGCTTGCATCTCTGTTGGTTATGTGAAATACAAGATGGCGGCATTAGTTACAAACGCGCCAAAAGAACCATGACAGCGCTATATTGTGATTTTTTTTTAAAAGCCAGCTGCGACATCCCTTCGAAATCCAAACACAAAACCGTGCATCTCCAAAAAAAAAGAAGATAGAAAAAAACAAGTGACAGGTTAAATTACTGTTTTAAAAAAAAGGTTTTAACCGTAGGTACACTACACTATTGAGGTCCGATAGTTGTTGCTTGAGGAACGTCGACACACGAAGCGCTACCGCGGACGGGGCGGACGTCACTTAGCCAGGTGACCGTTGCCCATCGCCGGCTCGACGACCTGCAAACGTTCGACCAGTTCAGCGCACAGCCGTGTGTCGTCGTTCCTAATGAGGCTGCAAGGGTTCACGCACAGCAATGGGACGAGAAAAGACTCGAAGAAAATTGTTTAGCTTTAAAACTCTCCCCGGTTTTAGAAAGTCTGCCTGTAACTTGCACTCGCAAAAGTATACGCAACTTGCATGCCATTGTTACATTCACCTTAAACCCATGATCTGTCCACGAAGTAGACACAATAGTTAAACAATGGCGTCTCGACCAAATTGGTCATTTGACAGATCATGATTTATTAGCCGAATTATTTTAGTGTAAGAAAGAGATGGACCTATACATCTTGTGTAGCTCATCTCTTTCCCACGTTGTAATAATACTGCTATAAAAGGTGGTAATAGCCACTCAGAAGTTGTGACGACACAATGACATACCAAGCTGCATAGTTTTTGTGTATTGGCAACTCAATTGCGTAAAATATTTCTAGTCACAATAGAATTCATTTGGACACTTCAATCACATCCAATGTGTTGAGTTGGTTATCGAGACATGAACGTTGTTGAACTGTCAAAATAAATGTCATTGTCAGTAGATGTGTGTTACGACAATTAAACTGCTGTCAAATAAAATCTCATGTTAAATGATACGATTGGCTGATAACCAATAACTACCGTGCCATTTGACATTAGATCAGATCACCTGATTTGACTTTCCAAAACCGAGGTGCCTGTCTGAAAACACTGATTTAAGCTGGTCGGACTTTAGCGAACAACAAAAAAAAACTCAAATAGAATCTCAGACAGTACTCAGAAAAAAAAAACAAACAAAATATCCCACCGCTGTGTGTTTGTTTATACACATTTACAACTCGGATAGTCATAGAAACCAGCACCATAATTCCGTCATACACTCGTAATGACAGTTCTTTGAATTTTGACATAATTTTTTTTTTTAAGATTCAATTGTTCTACAACAAACTACTCTGTAAATACGCATGCCAACACACTATTCGGCAAACTGCTTTTGGCAAAGTGCCATAAAATGTTCTTGGCAGAAAAATAATGACATTAAAAAAAAACTGTCAAAATGACAGGTCCTGTCATTTCGAGTGTATTCGAAATTAGAGTGCAGTTCTTTACAAATCCGAAGTGTTATGTGCCTCCCGCCACCAGGGTTTTAAAAAGCGAGGGTAACCCAGCGAATAATGTGCGTTTGCAACCCAATAATGGGACTTTTTCAAAGTAAAGAGGTCTTGTTTTTGAAAAAGCCTTGAGCCCCAGAAGGTAACGGTATACACAGCTGCGCGCAAAAGCTATTATTTAGCTGTTACATTTAGACATCGATCAGTTTCGGAGCTAAGTTTTATTTTTAAATAATGAAATAAGTAGTTCAAAATTGCAAGTTTTTTAATAGTTGACGATATTGCAGTATTTAAATCTTCTTCAACGACACGCTAAATTGAAATATTTAATAAAAAAATACTGTTTAAAACGACATTTTCCTTGACAACTGTTTCGCGATAGTTGCACTACAAATAGAGGGTCAAAAAGAAGGCAGGAATAGTATAATTTATTTTAAGTCTTTAATTCTTCTTTGTTTTGCTCGTTACTTGTTCCATTATAATAAAAATTAAAAATAGCCCAAAACTGTAAAAAAAAATGCCGGCAGACATTGTCAAGTATTGTTCAGTCTTTCGGCTGAAAAAAAGTTAGCAACCACCTAAACGTTGCCAGCTATAAAAAATACACAACATTATAATTTCTTTAACATGACAGTAAAAAAATATGACCGTCTTTAGTTTCGTAAAGAAAAAATACAAAAAAAAAAACTATAAATTGCTACATCAGACACATCGCGTAAAAAAAAACAGAAATCAGAGACTACTAAAAAAGCAAAAACATAAGAAATCATCCTTTTTATTATAAAAATAAAAACAATTCATTAACATAAATATAACAGCTAAATAATAGTGAAAAAAGGTGCTCTTTGACAGACGAGTGTAATGAGAAATATGTCAAGCCACATCATCATGCATTATATTACTTATTAATAACAATATTAGTTTAATTATAGTTTTTATTACTCTTACCAATAAACACTGTACACTGTTATAAGCTTGTTACAAAAACTTGTTTAGTTGTTTTTAAGAAATTTGCAGAAAAACATATATACATACATTCGGGTCAAATTCAGGACCTCTTTTTCAAGATAGTTTAAAATGTCATATGAGGAAGATATTCATGACAACTTATTCAGTGTTTATCAGTAAGATTTAAATTATTATTTGAATACTATTGCTATTTGTATTTAATACTTCTTTTTCAAGGCTTTTGTAAAAATAATTATTATTGATGGTGTGTGAAAAACCTTAATACAACATGGTGATCTGTTTGAGTAGTGATATTATTAGTTAAAATGTATTGACCATCACCAATCCGTTTAAAAAAGTTTACGAAAGCCTTTTCAACTGTTCGTCCTGTTAAAATGTATTTCATTGCAAATTATTTTGCTTTTATAATCATTTGTGTCCTGGTTTTAAACTTAAATAAAATGCAAAACACGTCAAATTAAAAAATCATACCTTTTAATTAAATAAAATCATTTTGAAAACATAATAAATTCGATAGATTTAACTCTTGCAAACAGTTATGCTAATTTACAAAAATAATTATGAAATTCGTTATGGTAATCTCAGTTTTGAATGCTTAGACAAAATTCGACACTGAAACCATATTTTTATCTATAACATTTTTGCTATAGAAAGTTAACAACAACTTAATAAACGCAAGCCAAATTATTGAACTGTAGTCTAATATTTTTTTCATTAAAATCGTTATATACTCAAGAATTAAAAATAACGCTTGCTGCCGTAAGTGATTATAATGTTGATTATATCAATAAATTATGTAAATATTTAGACGTCACTTTAGAGAATTTTTAAATTATTTCTTATCTACGCAATCTGTGGTCACCACAAAAAAGTACCCGTTAAAAAAGCGGGTCAAAAAAAACAGTCTTAGTGTCGAATTATGGCTAAACTATATAAAAATTAACAACTCAATCTTATAGTTAACACTGCGTCACACCATCAATATACGTACTGTCAATATGATTTGTCACTCTACCAGTTTTTACGAGGAATAAAAAATATTTAAAAGGACGAAGTACATAACTCGAAATATTGCCAGTATGCACTGACAATGCAACGCTTACATTTATGAAATGATAATTCAAGAATTCGAATGGAATTTTCTAGGAAAGGAAAAATATTACCCTTTGATTAGCCTCTAAAAACTCTGAAGAAATATGATACAATATGAGGATTTTTTAGGGACCTCGTTCATTACTCGGCCACGACCACGATTTTTAGTCGCAGAAGCTCCGACCTGCCCGCGTAGCATAACCACCGTAGAAACTGGTTATATCGACGGAAAATTCAGCAAAACGACAGATTTCTTTTGTTCATCTGTAATTTTGCCGATTCTTCTGTCGACAAAACCCGTTGGTTCGAAGCATGATTGGTTGCACGACCGCGCATCCAACAAGATGGCGGCCGGTCCGGCCAAAAGTCGTGGTTGAGGCCGCTTACTGCGCGAGATTCCTTGTTTCCTTTTAAGAGAATTTGAAAAAATCAGAATAAACTTAACATTATTGTTCAGAAAAATCTGACATTTTTATACAAAACTATTATAATAAGCTATGAACATACAAAAATTAAAAATATTTCTTGTCATTAATTGGCAATGAACAAGATTAAGTACTTTTGTTTTGGAAAATATATCAAAAATATAAGTTTATTTATTTATTTTCTACTACAGTTTAATGGTAACAGCAATGGCACCATATTCAGATGTTTCATTTTATTTACAAAATTTACAAAAAATTTGCATACATTTGTTTTCGTAAATAGTAAAAAAATGCTTTTTTTAAATCTGAAAAGTAAACTAAGGATGTGTAAAAGTCTACCATAGGAGCTTTTATTTAAACTAATTGACTTTTTCGTTTTATTTTATTTATTTTTTATAGAACCTACGAAAACATTTGTATAAAAAACAATTCCGTAATACTTGGATTTAACTTTGAACTCGAAAGCTTAAGTTTTAAGGAACACTAAAGATAAACCCTGTATATATATATATATTTTTTTACTTTTTGATCATTTTTGAGCAAGCATTTCTTTATTTACATATTTTTACAACTTAAAAGGAATATTTTTTTATTAACAAGTCAACTTTTAGCTAAAGGAAAAACTATAATTTTCTTTTTAAATATAATTAAAGCTGTAATGGTAATGTGTTCAGATAGTTACCTAAAATTTGTTTTATTTATTAGCAACCTGATACATAACTATAAAATAATATATTGCTGTATAAACTATACTCTGATTAAATAAAAACATAAACATTTCAAAAATGTTATATAAATGTTGGAAAAATATATCAAAAAGTTCTTGGAATGCTATAATATTGAAAATCACGTTTTTTTTTTATAAATAGTTACACATTTAACAGGCCTTAAACTTAATAACTAAATAAAAATATCACTCTAATGTGATGTTTTAACATAGTCAAAAATGTAAATATAATTTTTAAACTGTATATATTTAAATATATTGTAGTATATTTAGTTGTATATATGTATTAAATAGCTATCAAGCGACATAGAATAGCAAAAAGCTAAATATGTTTTAACTATAGTAAATATTTAAATTTAAGGTATAAATATAATATTTTGCCAGACATATTTAGGAAAAATAGGAATGTTTTAAGATTTATTCAGTTTTAACAGCCTGTTTTTCTAGGTAGGCCGTCTGTAAAACCAGAGTTATGCTTGTTTCGAATAGCACTCATAGACAAATGCCTGTAATATTATTACAATGTTAGATTTTCAACTCTCAGTGGTAGGCCAAACATTGATAATACATCTGTGCGGTTTTATTTAGGCATTAATTTTTGCTTAAATATAACACCAGGACAAGATTAGTTTAAGACTAGCTATTATATGATAGTTACAACTCTACAGTTGATCGCTAAATATATGATGTTATTTTCTTATTTATTAATAAGTATATACTTGTTCAACAGATTTAAATGATTCCCAATTGAATTAAGCTGTGTTCTTTTAACTAAATTATATTTCCCAAATATGCTGAGCAGTGTAAATATAAAATATACGTATTTTGGCCCTGTAAATATGTTGTAGTCCTATATAATTTGTACATAAGTTAGATATATAGCTCGTCAACAATGTATACATAGTTTCAAATAGTTTTTTTCTTATATTTGATTGCTAATTATGATATTACAGTGTAAATAGTTGCCGTATTGACAGTTTTGCTTACCTATTTTGGCAACTCTGTTCCTTTTTAGGGTAAACGGGAGACTGTGGTCGTAGCTACTATAAAATAATATTTTTGCAAGAAATAGTACAGACAGCTGTAATAATTAGCTATCCGTCACGCATTAAGACACTCAATAAAAGGGGTAACGAGTTAATGCACCCGTCCGTACATAACATTGCGCAAGAATTCCTTGAAGAGATAACGGTAGATTTAAGTACTAATACATAGTTTCTAAGTTTGTAAACTGTTCAAATAGGCTTTTTATGAAATTTAATATTTGTTAGGCAGCAGTGTTTGATATAGTACTCAACTACACACCCAAATTTTACTAGCTATGTTTTAAATTTCTGTTGTAAAGTAAGCAATTCTACGGCCTGCTTCAGTCTGCTTGACTTGACAGTTTGTTAAGTCTCTGCAGCTAGCTAGCTAGCTTATCTGTAATGGCTAGGCATGGCAGATGCATTGCCATTCCAAAGGCAAAACTAAAATAAACTGGCCTGCAAAAATAAGTATCACACTTTCAAAATTGCAATAACTTTTTAAGTACACAAGATATACTTTCGAAGAAAAGGACTCGAAAAATTGTTTAATTTGGTCTATAGTTTCAAAGAAAGCTGATAATAATTGCTTTAGAACGTTTTTTATTTTAAATCTCTAACTTCTATAGTTTAGGAAAAAATGAAATTTTAAAAGTGTAGTACTTATTTTTGCAGGTCAGTGTATATCTCAATTGTTTATAATTACACCGGCATTCATGCTCTTCAAACTGAAACACAGCAACGATGCTTGGCAGTGGAAATGTTGTTTTAATTCCAATTTGATTTGACAATTCGAATCTTACTTGTCTCCTAAGTACCAAATTTTAAATAACCACAGCCCGTTCACCCACAAGTCTTTTAACTAGTACAAGTTGAATACTAAACACATTCAACATAATACACGGTGTTAGATCGAACAAGGACAACATCCTTTAATAGAGTTTAGTATTCATGAAAACAAACAACTTTTATTGTGGTACCATAACTTAGACCACTTTGTCGAATTATGCGTTATGATATGTTGATGGATGGAGAGGAAGAGGACAGCTAAAGAAAAGAGGAATGGATTGAGTGAAGAATGATATGCCAGAGAAAGGAGTAAATGATGCCATGACATCATCATGAATGGGACAAGGGCAGGAAAATGATGATGAAATGCCAAGTGATATTAAGTGCGCTATTGAATTTGCAACGTTCAGCTCAGGGTAGTTAGTCGAAAATCCAACAGCAGGACTCGTCCCCTACGCCGTTTCAAATATCCAGTGTCGGTATGTGTACTATGGAGTTCACTGAGGGTCACCTTTCAACCTTATTACATAAGGCATAAGTGTGAAACATCAGTGATCTCGGTAGCATGTGTAGCAGCTAGTTCTTTTAAGTAATTTCAGGGGTTGTCCCATACTAAGTTATTCGTTTCCATGACTACAACACTCCCTTGAAGTAAGTACCTCGTTGATCCTATATTCAGTACTTATTTTATACAACTTTTAACACCTATTTAAGTCGACTTATTATGCTAAGTTCCAAGTCTCTTGTTGATCTGACATACGCCTTAAATCTACCAACTCCCTTAGTAAAAATTGCACATACATTTTCTCGAATGCGAATGCAACATGAAAAAAATTTCAGAAGCTCGCTGTTGAGATTGGAAATCTATCGTCAGATACTTGTTCCCATTTACAGTACATAACACTAAACGCATCAGGTGTGAATTTATTTAGGTCAAACGGTTGATAGAAACAGAAATATTCTAAATTCGTCAAATGTTTTTAGTAATTGATGGTGCCAGCAAATGTATATATTATATACATAATAAACTTGCTGGCACCATCAATTACTATATAAGCACGACATTTTAAGTCAAGCAGTAACATAAATTATTTTTAAATTTTAGCTGAGTATTCTGATACTAGGGCAGCATTTGCAACTAAATATTATCTGACGATAGAATCCCATCAACACACAACAAATAACCAACCAATCAACAAATTGTATCTAGCGTTAAAACTACTTAACTACAAATATATTTGTGACACTATTCCGGTGGTGGCGGAGGCACAGGTGGAGGGGGCATGGCGGGTAGCGGGGGCTGGGGAGCCCGCAGCGGAGCCCTAGGCATCGGCGCCCGCGGCATGGGAGGCCTAGGCGCCGGCACACACTGCCGCGGGTACATAAACCCCTCCATACCGTAATAATACCCGTCCATACCTAACCCGTAGTACAGCGGAGGGGGTGGTTGCACCATAAAGTATGGTAAGGGTTGTCTAAAAGGGGGAGGTACATTCCAGTTGCCTACCTTAGGGTGGTGTGGAGTTCCGTTGTGGCGGGCGACTTTCGCTGGGGGGCCGTGTTCAGGCGCAGGGGCCCGCTTGCGAGACGCGTCGAGTACGTCGCGAGAGATCTTGATCTTCAAGCTAGACGTCTGAGGGGGTGGAGGGGGCGCCGCTAATCTTTCCTTAGGAATCTTTATCTTCAGCCCAGGACTCGTGGACAGCTTCTCTTTTGGAATAGTTATCCTTAAAGCCCCATCCTGCTGTTGGGGAACCTCCACAGACTGAGGAACGGGACTGTCTTTCCGTTTCTCTTTGTCCTTTTTATGTTTTTTTCGTTCTTCCTTAGATTTGTCCCGGTCTTTGTGTTTGTGCTTGTCCTTTTTTTTCTTTTCTTTCTTATGTCTGTGTTCCGATACTTCTTCTACGGGTGGAGGGGGTTCTACGACGGGCGGGGGAGGTACGACGGGCGCGGGGGGTGGTTCTACCGGCGGCTCGCGTTTCACTTCAGGCGATTTGCGCTCTGTTGCCACCGTGATAGGGGCCGGTTTGGCTAAACTTTCCTTTAGTAAGTTTGATACTAGTGTAGGATCAGTTTCTATGCCGTTGACCGGTCTAGCAGGCGCCTCAGGCTTTCGTTCAGGCCCTCTAGTTTTGATCGCGTTCCCTCTTTGTGAATCGCGAATAACATTCTCATATCCAGGCGTTTCGTCAATTTTCTTCACGACCGGTACAAGTTCAGGCTCAGAATTAGACTGCTGGCGTTGTCTAGGTTTCTGCACTTCTTTCGAAGGGGGAGAAGAGAACGGGGAGAGTATTGCAGGAGGTTGCATTTCTCTTATAGCCGCGGAAGGGTCTGGCCGCTTTCTATGCGGACTAGGCGGCCTTTGCTCTTGAGTTTGTACGGGAGGTTGAGGTACTTGCGGTGCGGGAGGGGGGGTAGGCCTCACCTCCGGCTTAGGACGGTGAGGGGCCTGTTGGGGAGGCCTACGGGGCGCTTGGGCGGCCGCCACGGTCGGCGTCGTCACGTTCTCTGGAGAGAACAGCGAAGGAGGTCTTGTTCTTTGAGGAACCACTTCGGGTTGAACTGTAGGGGGCGGATGCGCTGGCGCTGGTGTTACAGTCGCAGAAGTTGCCGTTGCAGTGGCAGTTGAGGGCCCAGGGATTGGAGGACGGTGGTGCCTATGTTCATGTGGTGGTTTCTGATGGTGAGGCTTATGTGGAGGCCAGGGATGGTGTTGTTTGTGGTGATGCTGACCAGACGGTCTTTGATGATGAGGTGGTGCCTGAGCATTCGGCTTTGGCTGAGGTGCCCCCGGCCTGGCCGCCTGCTGCTGCTGTTGTTGTTGTAAGGCCTGTTGTTGCCGTTGTCTCTCTCTCTCCTCCCGTCTCTCGCGTTCTTCCCTCTCCCTCTTTTCTCTGTACAGGGTGTAGTCTATTTTCTGTGGTTGAGGTTGCGGTGGTGCCGCGGTTGTTGCTGGTACGTAACCGCCCGGCACTGGTTGACGTCTTCTTTCCCGCTCGTATTCTGTAAATATAGTTTGATTATAGAATTTTCAGAAGTAAAACGAACTTGATGTTTCCATCGTTCTTCTCTTTCACTGAACAAGACATTGTAATACAACTTGTGTTTATCAGTGAATCTGGTGTCAACATAACCTTCACATCCTACTCAACGACAACATACACAAATGATGTCGTTGAGTAGTGAGTGGAAACATCACATTTTCAGAGTAATCACAGAAATAGTAGAAAAATGCTCGAGTAGTTTTTCATTTTTATAATGAAGTACATCACAACTAATATAAAGATCTAAATATCCTGCAAAGATGAGACTTCTAATCAGCTCTGTCTACATTTATGCTATATGCATTTACCTTTTGAATGCCAAAGTACAAGAACACGCGCGTGCCCTCCACGCCAAGCCACAATGTCACCTAGCATTTTGTCACATATTCGTGTCGTTTGGCGTACAGTGCACGCGCTTGCTTGTCACGTATATGTGACAATGGCGTTCAAAAGGTTAATAACGTGAGGCAATTCTGGTGATTTTTCGACCCCCTCTCAACACCCTTGGTGAGATATCATGAGATTTGACTTGAACCCCTTCACCCCCTTCTTAATCTCACGTGAGATTTATCAAAATACGTAGTTCAGTATAAATACTGTAATCTGGGCTCGATTGCGTTAAATTAAAGTTGAAATGAATTAAAAACAGATCATTCCCTGATGCCTTAAACACAGGTTTAAATAAACCTAGATCAGTCAGGCCGCTACCTAATATTTGAATTCGAAATTATCGTTACTTGCAACTGTTATAAATATTTAAGTTATAGATTACTTATAAGCACTACACCCAAATGTACACTTTTGTAATACCTACTTTTTAAATAAATTATTCTTATTCTTATTGAAGGTCGTTTCTAGTTCGGATCCTCTACTATCTTTGCTTGTACCAATCTCCAAATTCCTTTTCTTTTTTGTTTGATACGGTAAAAAATGCTTGTGGTGCATACCGCACCGTCCGGGGAAACGGCTTGGTTATGTGGGGGCTTGCACCCACTAAATGTGACTATGGTTTCTTTTTTTTTCTGTTTTTATTAGCTGTAAGTCCTCCATGTACTAAATAAATAAAAAACACCGCCGTAAGCCTACTGTCGCCTTGGCGGATGAGCTACAAATTCCTGTTCCAGCCTCATCCAGGTTTTATCTCCGATAGCAACATAATAAACAAACTTACCTTTATCAAATGACTTGTCGATGTCATCTGCGGGTGCATGCTTCTTGTCAAACGGTGAGTTCGCGACACCCGAGCCGGACGCATTCGGCACGAAGTGAGGAGAACTGCCGTCCGCTGTGGAACATATAGTTTGGGTTAGTGATTGTTAGAAATCCAAAAGCATTATCATCATTTCAGCCGAAAGACGTCCACTGCAGGACATAGGTCTCCACCAAGTGTCGTCATCGGTTCCGTGCGACTTACATCCAGCGGATCCCCGCAACCTTCACCAGGGGGTCTAAAATGGCCGCTTTAGCAGAATCATAATATGAATCTGGTTAAAATTTTTAAATTCTTAATATGGACTATAAGGTTATGACCACAAACTCCATTTTAAGAATTTAATTTTTTTTAGGTGATTCATATTATGATTCTGATAAAGCGGCCATTTTAGGCCCGCAGGTCATCGGTCCAACTAGTGGGAAACCTTCCAACGCAAAACCAAGTAGGGCCAAAACTATCAATTAAAACAGCCGTAAATATGGCCGTTGAAAATATAATCTGGTAAAATGGGGTATCCTTGACCCAACCCAAACATAATGCCAGTGTGGAGCACCTTGAGAATATGCCAAAACTCCTTTGCCACCCATCCTGCACAACCACTTGCACCTTTCAGGATTTAATCGAAGCAAATATAAGAAGTGTGCATATGGCTATACTGATCTAACACAATTTGAGTTTCATCGACATATTGTAAAGAAGTACTAACACACATAATAATCAGAGATGTTATGGATATGATATTTCGGATCTGAATACGGATATGGATATAGGAATAAATTTATATCGGTTTCGGATATGTAATTATTTCGGATTATCCGTTAGCTTCGGATGGTTTCGGTTACGGATATTAGATTGAAAGTAACTCGTTATGAAAAGAGGTTATGTTAAGACTAGAAATAACAAACAAAATGCAAGATTCAAGTCGCGCGCGAGCCGTAAACAAAAACCTGTCGAAACATGTCGTTTTATTTAGACTGCGCAAGGGCACAGTCTAAATAAAACGAAAAGTCATACGAAACTTGTGAAACGGATACGGATACGGAGCTCCATAACCCAAATCCCTGATAATAAAATAATGAGAATAAGCTTCAAGGTAATGACATTTCCTTCGAAACCATTGTTTGATTGTAAGTGTATTTTACGGTACATACCTACTCCTTTTCTTCTACTAAAATTGTCTGTCCGATAATCATTATCCATGTCACCGTAAAATTGTAAATACCGTTAGATTATAATCTACCTCGCGAGATTGTAAACTCTCTAAAGATTGTGAACCTGTCCCTGATTGGTCGGTCTTACAGTAGGCCGATCAGTTTGTTTTTTTGGTTAATCACAGATTCATTTTACTTCCACCACAATTTCATATAACTAATTCTAAAGCTGTGAGTTATTTTCAACACGAAATCAATTTACAATCACAATGGCGATACAATAAACAAATATGGCGGCGGGCACATGACGGTCAACCAATCAGCGCGCGACGTGCGTTCCGTGTTCACAATCTTTCGAGAGTTTACAAACTCGCGAGACAGATAAATAAAATTGAACTCACCAGCTTTGACATTCATCATCTTCCTCTTGAGCCTGGAGGGGCATTTCTCGAAGATGAGCAGGAACTCCGCCGTGAGCTTCTCCAGTAGATCGGTCGTGACCGACCGGTCTACGTAGGAGAACCAATGACGGCCCTCGTTGGACTGAGGTATCTGTGCGTAGGTTAGGTTCAGACCTGACTTAGTGGCACTAGATAACGTCTAACAGAAAGGGCTTGGAAGATTTTTGTATGAAGTCTCGCCGGCCTAACTTCCGCGCATATCGATAGCTGGTAGCTTTGATAAGTTATATCTCAGAATATAAAAAATATGTCGGATGTATGAGACAAAATGTTCTAAAATGTCACGTGACACTTTAGAACATTTTGTCTCATACAAAACTTGATACAGGTTTTACAAATGTGGCTGATCAAATTTAAGTTGTTCTTAAGATGCCATCAGTGAATGGACTTTAACTGGATAGCTCATATCTCGGAAACATGACACTTTAGAACATTTTGTCTCATACAAAACTTGTTTGTATTGATCCCAGCTATCTATTAATATACTTAGGTTTTATGCCTGGCCGCTACTTTGAAAAAAAAAAAAAAAATTACGGAAGTTACACCGGCCATTAAATTCAAATCCCTTTGTGTAAAATAAGGTAGTACAGAGTTCACTGACGGTCTGGCAGTTTTCACCCTTATGCAATAAGGTTGAAAAGTGGTTGACCTTCCGTGAACTCGGGACGTACAGTCAGGGTAAGAAGTCTGAACTCTCTATACCTCTTCTTAGTAAGATGGGTCGTGCAATTGGGCACAAATCTAAACTCCGTGGATGCTACTGAGAAATTCCTGATAGAAAAACCCAATAACACTTTGCCCGACCCGGGAATCGAACCACGGACCTCACGATTACAACCACTAGACCAACTAAGCAGTCAATAAGTATTTACAAACAAAAAATGTACCTATGTATGTAGTATATGAACCATCTGTGGTCTACGACACAAGCCTCGTTGCTTAGTGTGGCACTAGATGGCGCTGTGTGTAATGTCCAGCGATATTTATTTATTTAATTAATAAAATAAAAATAACACAGTACAGTACTCACAGCCCAATTACTCCATTTGCTTGCTAAATGTATACAGAAACAGGCTACGACTGTAGGTCTGTATTGTAGGCACATCGTCGTTAGATGCAGGCTGTTCGACGCCATAAAGTAAGAGGTCTGCGCGAGGTCCTTCGGCGCTAAGGATGAAGATATTGCTAATGATAATAAAAGATGGAAGGTTTTTGTTAGAGGATTTTGCGATTTTTTACTTTATTTTCTAAGACATAGAGTGTATTTTCGTATGCTCCGGTTGTCCGAAGTCTTGTCACACAGGTATGAGTGTCCAGAGACACCCCGCTAAGTCGAACTTGGTCTAAAAGTGTATGAAAACTAATCACAATGAACTCAGCTTTCCCATACATTATAATTGTCACCAAGTACCTATAACCGACTAACTGACACCCAGAGCATATGAAAATTAATTACCGCAATGAAACCCAAGAAAAATAAGTTTTCATCGCTAGTGCATAGGATACAATTATAAAGCTAATGTACTTTAGAGTATAAGCAGTTCAAAGGTAATGTTTATTTCTAGCTCTCAAATTTTACAATTTAAATTCAACATCGAGTATTTGTATTTTACTGAAGTTAAGTAATAATTATGAGAACAAAATAACAATAGAAACAGCAGATGATGTGACATATCTGGCGGAAACTAAGCGAGATTACGCCTACAAAACTTTTATATAATTTACGTAATTCGCATAAAAACTTTACAAGCTGAATTTCTGCCGCGTATTTTCGGCAGCTGTGTTGGAGGGTGAGGCCAAACGAACGTAACGTTATTAAGAGTTATAATTCGCGTAATTTACGCCACATTTTCATACGAAAGTCTGGTTTGTGTCACGTGACGACGTAAAATGCGCCCAACTATGTATGAAACCGAATTTACGCGACCTCACCTCATTGCAAACTCATAAGTTAATATGATTTCACTGATCATTTAAAGTATTTCATGTCCTATTCTCATTTTGTTCCCACATAATACAAAGTGTTGTCACTCATTTATCACTTATTGTCGCCTGTGGCGCCATGTCATTAACACGTTACAATTTTTGGCACATATTCAACATGTCTGCAGAACTAGTCAAAATTTCCCTTTGTGATAGATATTTCTTCATTCTAGACTTATCAGCCTATTAAGGCGACTACAGGAGGTAATTAGCAACTCTACTTGTGGTGGTTCAAACTTCGTTTGAAATACTGTTAGAATAAAGTTCTAATCAGCTTGCACTACAAAGTGGTTGTTACGTCAGTCACTGCGGGTCGAATAGTGCGAAATTAGTGGTTTTTGCGATTTACAAAACATCTATTGATTGGACTAAAAAAATAAAACACTATCATACTAATATGTTGCTTGTGAATTATTTGCCAACAAATCAGAATGATCGCATGTATTTTAGCAGGTTTTTACTCGATAAAAGATTTGTTTTGAGATAAGTTGGTGTTTTTTTTTTATCGAGTCAAATTAGTTGTATTATGTTTTCAAAACACTACCATACTAGCATATATCCTGAAGAATATCATATATTTTTTTGGTTTTGTTTATTGCAGTGAATCATATGCTTTTTGCATTATAAAACGCGCGTTTAGCTCCTGTAGTCCCCTTTTTTTTTTAGGATGGGAAATCATCAAATGACTTCTCCCGCTCTGAGCGGAGCAGGAGGGAGTGTCAGACTTTTACTGACTAAAACCCATCCATGTTCCTTCCTCGCCCTTTGTGTTACGGGGCCACGGTATGTCTTTCGAATAGTCCCGCAGCCCCGGCAGGCTTCGGCCCTTGCGGACCCCTTCACTGATGCTGACTCTCTTTGAGGCGCGCGTGGAACACGAACGCGCCGTCGACACGGCCTGTCGTTCCTGTAGTCCCCCTAAGGTCGGCTTTGGAAAACTTAGCTTTTGGTACATCATATTATGTATTTTCTTCTTTATCGATGACGAATCTAAATTAATTCGGCCACAATTTTGTTAATATGTATGTAGCTTATTAATTATTATTAATTATTTCCTGCGCTAGCTTTATAAATACTCTTTATTTCTAATCTTTTTATTAACTAGGGGTAACTCAAACTCAAAGCATTTATTTCAATTAGACCATTACAGCACTTTTGAATGTCAAAAATACAAAAAAAAAGCAAGCTCAGTCACAAGGCATAATAACTTGAGAAAGTACTGTAGTGTACCCATTCCCTAGCGTAGATCTCTATGGAGAAGAACGGGCAAGAAACTCCATGGACTCTTTTAAATCAAAATATTGTTCCAAAATCTTGGTTACATCATTCATGTCGAGATTATACATATATGTGAGAACGATGTAATATAGGGCACTATAGGCGAGACGACAAAAAAAAATCTAATTAGTCCGTCAGTTAGATTTTCAAAAAATATTTGACCCGTGTTTTTTCTTTTGTTACGTAAACCAAAATTGACGAAGATATGACGCTTTTAAAATTCTCAATACGTCACGCCATGGTATAATTTTTAGCTAGTTCTGACGTCACGAGCCCCCACTCCCGAGTTTTGATGCGTTTTATCTTTGCCAATATTCATTGATTTACAAAAACAAAAAATACGTGTCCATTAATTTTTCCAATACTCGAACTGACGGACTAAATAGATTTGCAATTTTTTGATACTGTCGTCATGCCTATTGGGATCTCTTCTGATAAAACTTTTTTTTTTCTTTGTTTATATACAATGAGCTTTAGCTATGTTAAAGCAGGTATGTTGTAAAAAAAATGGTAAATGAATGACAACCTTTGTCCATAAAGCATATAATATTCTTTATACTCGCAAAGCTACCTAAATTTACTTTTTAAAACCAAGGTATGAGCAGCAAAATACATAAGTGCAAAAAAACTATCATTTATGGTAAGTAAGGTAACCACATTGCAGCAATTTTATGAACGTGATTAGGGGTGACACTCAAACATTAATTTCATGTTTTTCCACATACCTGTAGTATATTTTCTTATGTAGTAGGTAGATATACATTGCCTGTTGATTTGCGGCATATTTTTTTTGCCGGCGGTTAAGTTCGGTTGCGGCTAACGGAAACGGTAACGGTTTTGTCTCGTTTTTATTACAACGTGTGGCTTCCATACTTTGTGTGGGAGTTTAATTTTTAATAAAAGGAGTGTATTTTTAGTTTTGGAGGTTTATTGTGGATGGGGAATGGTGGATTTGAATATTTGAGAAATGGAGGTGAATTGAGACAAAAAATATAGCACGGCAATTTATTTTTTACCATTTTTTTTCGTGTCAAAACTACAGGGGTATGTTAGAGAAGCTTTCAACAAAACAGTAGAGGGGAAAATTAATAATTTTATTTTTTCCTGAATAAAATATTTTATTTTCATTTTTTTTTACAATTATATTTTTCACGTTGCCAATATTTACAATAAATTATTCAAAGCATGGAAGTCAAACGCTGCATTCGCACAAAATAATAAGTTACATGAAATTTTTCAAAAACATACTTTTCAAATAATTCCTAAAAATGTACATACAGCAAAAGAACTAAATACACAGGAAATCCACGTAAATATGCTCGTCAAGCGAACCATGGACCATCTCCTAAAAAACACAGATGTCCAAACCTGCGCACCTAACTCCTTTGCTGTCTATATTCATATACAGTCCTTACACAGATATTATACTCTATGACATTAGCAACCTTACGTTGCACGAACTCTGACACATTGATCGACGGCGTACGACAGTTCGCATACTTTGTATGGACAAACTGTCGACGGCGTCGATCAATGTTTCGTGACACTTATTTTGTCGAAAATAAACATCACACAGTTATTTTGACAGGCTTGTCAATGGCAGTAATCCACCAGTAACTTTAGAGTATCAAAGATAAAGTTCATTTTGATTTCGACAGCCATTTTTGCAGTACTTTGTGTCACAGAGGTACAATGACCGTGAAAGAACTGTACATTTCACTTCAAAATACATAATGGCATAACTGAACTACATACAAACACGCGACTAAACACAAAACCGTCCCGCTACCATCCTACAGCCGTTCAAAAAGCCCGAACGAGCCGACCACACAGTCGCGTCGCTCGCACATAACGCATCCGATGTCGTGTCGCACGTATTTGTCGCAAGACGTCATCAGACAATAGGACGCCTGTCTCACCTTTGACAAGGTGACATGTCCGTACCACGTGCGTGTGGGGGTGGTCGATTGCGACATCGAACCCTAATGTTTGTAGGAGAACATTCTCGTTGAAAACTAGGTCCTGCGCCTGTAACAATGAAAAGAAAAAACTAATTTAGAAAACATCATCATGTATTAGCCTTGTAAACAAAGCATCTAAAAACCTTGCATATACAACGTCAACTTATAGAACTACCAACAAATTTAAAAAAATAGCAGATCAAATATTTAATTGTATTTTATATATCCTCCCTTGATATTTAACGCTAGTACCTTTCTTTGTTTTGTTACAATACCGAATTAACTTAATTGCCACTAGTCTGATGTAGTAACTAACCTATTACCGCGACCGAGGGAAACTGTTCCACCGTAATACAGTTTATTACTAGTACGGGGAACAGGGTGAATCAGGGGGCCTAAAATGGCCGTCTAAGCAGAATCAAAATAAGAATGACATTAAAATGATTAAATTCTTAAAATGGACTATAGAGTCATAACCTTAAATCCATTTTAAGAATTTTTTATTTTTTAACGTGATTGATTTAAGACTCTGCTAAAGCGGCCATTTTAGACCCCCAGTTCTGTGTAAACTAACATCCTAATTACAGTTAGCTAGTGAAACTGTTAATATAAGAATTTAAATGATTGTGTTAGGTTGTTAGATATGTATGCTAATGAAGAAGTTTTATTTTTTAATCATCATTCACTTGCCCTTATCCCAATTCATTTGCGGTCGGCGCAGCATGTCTTGTTTTTCCATACTTCTCTATTACTCGTCATCTCATCAGACACCTCCATTCTTGCCATATCATTCTTAACGCAGTCCATCCATCGTTTCTTCTGTCTTCCTCTACTCTTATACCCACCCACATTCATACTCAGAACTTTCCCCACGACATTTTCCTCATTCCTCCGCATCACATGTCCATACCACGACAACCGATTACCACACAACTTTTCAATCACCTGCGCCACTTTTAGCATTCCTCTTATGTACTCATTTAAAAGAAAATGTAGCCCTTCAGAAATTATTGCAAAGGTATGACATAAGTCATCACGCGTGTTTCTGCGAAGAGTTAAGCTTTAGGTGTGAGGTGTGACCACGTGGTGGCCCCCGGCCACCGTAGACGGGGGCCTGTGGACGGTAAACTATGGGCTAGCTCGCCGTCCGTCCGTCTTATGACGACAGGCCGTGGCGACGGCGCAGGAGTGTTCCACGCGCGCCTCAAAGAGTCATAAGGAAGGGGTCCGCAAGGGCCGATGCCTGTCGGGGCTGCGGTACTGTTCGAAAGAGATACCGTGGCCCCGGAACACAAAGGGCGATGAAGAACATGGATGGGTTTTAGTCAGTAAAAGTCTGACACTCCCTCCTGCTCCGCCCAGAGCGGGAGGAGTCATTTGATGATTTCCCATCCGAAAAAAAAAATGTTAATGGCCCATGTAATAAGGACCGATCCTTATGCCATCAACTTACTTGGCTTATTTCAAGGTTAGGTGACGTTAAATATACAATTATGTTTTTAACAATTGGACTGAGAATCAGAACTTATTGAAAATCAAGTGTTTTCCTTTACACATGGTAAGTGTTGAAGCAACAAACTCTTTCGCAATAAGGGGTCATTATCCTTTATCCCAGGACTTCCTAACTAGTTGGGCACGCCTCTCTAGGGGGGCGTAGAGAGATGGGGCAAGGGGCAAGGCAAGGGACGCGCGGCATGCGTTTGGCTCCAATATGGCAAATGACCAGAAAAAAAACAGGAAGAATTTCTAGAAATTAAGGCCGATTCGGCCATGAAAGATGACTTCTATCTCCTCGTTGCCGCTCTTGCTTTGCGAACACTCGTTCCGTTTGCCTCGACATTTGACAGGTTTAATGTCACAGGGGCATGAAAATGTTATTTAAATAATCTGGAGAGGCTCGACACAAAAAAGGTTGGCAAACCCTGCTTTATCCTATACTATTAAATTGGCAATATTTATGCATTTGTAATCACGTTCTCGAAACCGGCTCTAACGATTACGATAACAGTTGCAAAATAGCAACGATAACAACAATTATTTTGGCTGAGATATGCTATTATCAACATAATATGATCAGTGACCCGGAACTACTGATTGTAGACCAACATTATCGCTTTTTACTGACAGGAGACAGGACGGAGTCTGGAGTTGTACTCAGTAAGAATTATAATCATAAAAATCATTAATACAACCCTCCAAGCTCATACAGGTGCAAGAATTAATAATTTTACAAGGTCAAATTCATTCCTTTTCCAATTTGAATTTCGCGGGCTACCTTGGAGCATCCACCTTAAATACACAACTAACGTAAAGCGAGCGAGTATACGTACAGTCGCTAGTCGCGAGCACCAATACGTAAACACTTAACAACTTTAATTTAAAAAAAAATACAGTCGAATTGAGAACCTCCTCTTTTAGGAAGTCTGTCGAAAAGCGTATTTCTCTTACTGTTCTGATTCAAATTGCATGTTGTTACGAATAGATTATAATCTACCGAATAATAATGCGTTTATTGTAAACAGTATGTTACGGTTGACAATCTTTCGACAGTTTACAATCTCGCGAGATAGATTATAATCTAACGGTATTTAAAATTTTACGGTGACATAATTATGTCCGAATACTGAAACGTCACTCAAAATGTAAGTGGCACAATTTAACAGATACTCAAAAGTGACAAAACTCAAAAAAGTCAAAAGTCAATATTATTTATTAGCAATAAATGTGGTACAAAAGATGGTAAAAATAATATTTAGAGCAATGACACATTTCGCCATAAAATTGGCATGCAAACATTAATAGTTTTTTCACCACTCCCGCACGAAAGAAGTGTCTTTCCTCTACGAAAACAGAACAGTGAGGAAAGTAATGATCCCGTTCAGAAACTAACCTTGCCTGGTTTTTTTAAGTTAAGTTCTAAAGATATTAAAAAAAAAAAAATGGTTGATCTGTCCACGAAGTAGACACAATAGTTAAACAATGGTGTCTCGAACAAATTGGTCCTTTGACAGATCATGATTTAGAATAGAAATATTTATAAGTTAAGATTAATGTTTTTTATAATATTTATCAAATTATTGTAAATTATTTTGATTTGCTTTGTGACTATTTAATTTATTTACCTATGATGACTGAATACTTTCTTGCTGGGAGTGGTGAAAAGTTTTGTATGCAACATGTGAGCAAGTTCATTTGCTATTCGTTTTGTTGAGTCTTTCGCTTACTCAGGATTGAAATTTATAATCACTCGCTGCGCTCGTGATTCTATTTTTCAATCCTTCGCTCGCTCAAGACTCAAAATCAAAACTCCTAGGAAAAACGAACTTTCCTCACATGTTGGATAAATAACTATAGATGCTAATTTTAAAATAAATTAACTAAATGTGAAACAAACCTTAAATTAGGTAACTAAGACCAGGGTGTTTTTGACATTTGGCCATCCGAAATTTAAAGTTTAGGAGCTGCTCAAATGTTAAGCAGCCCTTAAATTTTGAGTGACACTTCAGTATTCGGGGGATATAATTATATATGATATTATTTGTTTCCGAGTCATGGATGTTTATATGTATAATAAGTATGTATTTACAAACAAAAAGTATCTATGTAGTATATCAACTATCTGGTGTCCACGACACAAGCCTCGTTGCTTAGTGTGGCACTAGCTGGCGCTGTGTGTAATGTCCAGCGATATTTATTTATTATTATATACAACCTAAGTTTTTGCGACAGCCCACCGCATACAATATATACAGGATGTCATGACGTCACGTTCATAGCGTGTTGATTGATACTCATTAAACGCAAGTAACGCAACACTAACACGGGTGATTATGAGCTAAGTACTAAGTAACACGCACTAGGTATTGGATAACACAGGCTTCACATATGACACGAAAAAAAACTGTGCTTTTAGAAAAGTAGTTTTAGACATGCGACTGACCCGGTTTGGAACTGAGGATCGATCGAATTCTTCTTAAGGCGACTACAGGAGCTAAATTAGCAACTCTAATCGTGGCGGTTCAAACTTCGTTAGAAATACTGTTAGAATAAAGTTCTAATCAGCTTGCAGTGGCTTCACTGCAAGCTGATAGCAAGTGATAGTCTAGTGGTGTGACCGTCGGATTGCCAAGTCATAGGTCTCGAGTTCGAACCCAAGACACGCACCTCTGATTTTTCGGATTCATGTGCGTATTGTAAAATTATCACTAGCTTCGGTGAAGGAAAACATCGTGAGGAAACCAGCATGCCTGAGAGATTTTCTCGACGGCATGTAAAGCCAGGTCAGAGGCCTATGGGCGGCATAAAAACTCTGACACCAGCAGGCCTAGCCAAGTTACAAACGATTCATATCGATTCTCTTTCTACAATCGTAAACGTTAAGTCACGTGGTCAAAACAAACGAATATAAACTTTCGTAGACAAGTTTACATCGATCAAGATGATAGAATGAAATGTATTCGTTTCTACAATCGTGATCCCTACATCCCATATAAATCGTAGCCAACTTACAGTTTTGACTAAACTTTAAAGTTTCCATTCGTTTGTTTTGACCACGTGACTTATCGTTGATAGATGTCATTACCATACATTTGGTTAGTTTTCTATTAGCGTTAACGATTGTAGATTGTCAACTTGGCTAAGCCTACAGGTTAGACACTAACCACACGATAAGTAGTAAGTAAGTAAGTATCAGCTTGCACTACAAAGTGGTTGTTACGTAATTCACTGCGGCCGAATAGTGCGAAATGAGTGATTTTTTAAGATTTATAAAAAATCTATTGATTGGACTAAAAAAATAAAACGCTATCATGCTAATATGTTGCTTGTAGAATTATTTGCCAAAAAATCAGAATTATCGCATGTATTTGAGTATGGTTTTTACTCGTTAAAAGAAATTTTTAGAGACAAGTTCGTGATTTTTTTTATCGAGTAAAATTAGTTGTTTTATTTTTTCAAAACACTATCATACTAGCATATATCCTGAATAATATCATATATTTTTCTGGTATTGTTTATTTCAGTGAATCATACGCTTTTTTGCATTATAAAACTCGCGTTTAGCTCCTGTAGTCCCCGTAAGTCTGCACGAACCTATAAGAGTTTACACATTGGTAAAAATAGTAACAATAGCTCGATGGTAGCAAATCTGACTGCCCAATGTGCGACCCGAAGTTACTGAAGAAATGGTAGTGATAGCCTTTACGCACTGGGCACGCGTGTCGGGAATGCGATATCGATCTCGCATTTGTTGGAGATCCTAAATAAATAAATAACATCTCGAGTCAAGATTCAATCCCGAAGGAAGATAGAAACAATATTTTAAAAAGGTAGACGAAGTCTTAATCGAAATCGAGATCTCGAGTTTGCCGAGCGAAATCGCGAATGGCCGGCCATCTTGAAACCAGACCACGCGCAGTTGCGGGTCGTCCATTAATCATGTGAGGCTCGAAAGGGGGGGGGGGGGGGGTTCGGAAAAAATCACGAAATATTACTAGGGGAGAGTGTAGTGAGATATCACGTGTATTTATTTTTTCTTTGAACGCGCGATTTCTAAATTGTCTGTCTGGACATCTTTATCACGGTGCTTAGTTTTCCAAAATTAAATTAGATAACACCTGTTAATATTCTGTTTTTTTTTTTTTTAAGATTTTCTGGTAAAGTACCAATAAATATACGTGATTTTGGGCGGGGAGAGGGGTAGTCTCAAACTTCACCATGTATAACCATGAGGGAAGGGGGGGGGGGGGGGTTAAAAAGTTGCTAAAAAACATCACGTGATTAATGGACGACCCCTCGTCAGTATCTACACGAGATTACATATCCTACACGTGGATAACAGATTTGGTTGTTGTTTCTTCTCTAACAGAGGATACATTGAATAAAGAAAAATAATATTTACCTGTTCTTGGTATTGTTCCGGCGCCAAGGTTGTGAGATTTTCACCTCTGTGGAGGCAAACGTGTGCCACTTTTATAACATATTCTAATTTCCTTGGCTGTTCCTCGACCTGAAAATAATAGATGCTAATCAAAAATCTAAATATTTTATTTGACATAGGCCTAATTGGGCATTTAAAAAACGTTGAAAAAGGTACACGGTTCGCGTTGGTCGTTTCCATGGAGAAGAACCGGCAAGAAACTCCATGGTTACTCTTTTCAAATCATTTGGTATTACAATATTATCATGTTACAGCATAAGTACTTAAGTGTAGGGGGACAGCGTAGGCCCGACAATAGGTCGTTGCTTATTAAACAAAAAACGTAAAACAATATAAAAAATAAAACAAGCTTCATTCTGGGAATTTACAAATTAAATACACACGTCTCCTGAAGATGCCGCGTGGAGGGGCGATACACGTGTTACTGTCAAGGCTGGGGTATCTGCTAAATTAGCAACTCTATTTGTGGTGGTTCAAACTTGGTTTGAAATATTGTAAGAATAAAATTCTAATCAGCTTGCACTACAAACTGATTGTTACGTCAGTCTCTGCGGGCCGAATAGTGCGAATAGAGTGGTTTTTATTTAATTGTAGCCTAATAAATCATTAGATCAAAATGCCAATTGTACCCTTTGTGAAGAAAATAGTGACAAATATTTGTGTGAAAAATAAAAATACTAAAACCTAATGCCGTTTAGGAGTAAGTAGTTACTTACGAAATATCAAAAAAAAAAGCTTCACTTTGAATTTTTTTTTTTTCATATAGTAATAATAAAGTTAGAATTATTTCAATTGTACCAATTAAAGTTTAGAGTCTAATAAGCAACATATTTTTTTTGTTGCACATTTATATTCACCAAAGAGGAGTTACATGGAGAAAACCTCTCGTTAGCAGATACCACCCCCTTAAGTATACATAAAGACGTTTGGTTGCATGTACAACTGCGCTGCGTCTGCTTCTATTCTAATCTAGATAGTACTGGCTAGCTTATGCCCGCGGCTTCGTCCGCGTGGAGTTCCGGAATAAATACAAACAATATACTACCGGGATAAAACTACCCTATGTGTCAATACAGGTTATAAACTATTTGTGTGTCAAATTTCACTCAAATCCGGTCAGTAGTTTTCCTTTTTTTATCTTCACAAACTTTCACATTTATAATAAGTAGGATTGGAACCGAAATTGAGGGAAAACGAGTAACATCTGGTGCTTTACATGCCTACCGCGTATGCCTCATGGTAAAAATTATTCTTCTGCGAAGGTCTTAGGCAATTAGTGTTTTGAGCCAAAGTTAAGCCCAAAAAAATCAAGAAAACCTTATCAGCAGACCAAACAATCGAATTAAACATTTGCGAAATCTCGCGGCTGTTGAGTTTAGTAAATCTATACCAAACTGGGTACAATATCCCTCAGTGATAACAAAACCAGAGTGGTAGGGAATAGTAAGGAAATAGCAAGCCTATAACTAATAAGCTGACCCTCTTAGGGCCACGACGAGCGTAAGGGTGTGATTCCGAACTCGGCAACAAGCAGCAGTGCTGCCTGCCGCGCTGATTCCGAGCAAGGCGGCAGTGTCGCTCTGTTCCTCTTCTGAATCAGAGAAATTCATCCTTTTGTTGTCAATTTACTTGTCAACATTAACGTAGGTACTCTTGCTGCGGCGGCAGACGCGTCTCTACTGTGGTCTGCCGCGGCGGTAGGGTGACACTGGCGCGCAGCAGTGTTATAAGCGACTCATAACTTATAATTACGTTCGTTTGGTTTGGCCTTACCCTTATTTTATCGAGACTCCGTACTACGCTAGACCAACTCCCAACAGGGTGTCACCGAAGTAAAAACAAAACATACTTCTTGAATACTATAAATAATTTTCTCCGTCTGTGCCGTGAGACTTTTCAAACTATTCGTGTCAGCTGATAAACATTAGATTATAGAAATAGGTCGTTTTGCGTAGACAACGTCTGCCGAATCAAGGCCATTTGTGACAGTGATTAATTTATTAAACAATGTTTTGGTATTTTATTTAGAAACTTAACGAAGTTTTTTGCTATTTACATTTTTACACGTGTCGTTTTTTTTTTACACCGTTTTTTCTGTGGTTACTGCGCAGATTTACGTGATTATTTTTTAATTTGGTCGAAGAAGCACGCGTGGGGGTCCCATATAAACTTTATTCGTTCTCTCAGTCTCCGGAAAAAACAATGCCAGCTTTGTAAAAAAACAGTAAAATAGAGATAAACTAATGTAACTGCACAATATAACTATCTAACTACAATAATTGCGCGACGGGATCATGTCTATTACAGATCGTCACTAAATACGGATGCCCCTCTAGATAAAAGGGAAAAAATATACATTCCGTGATTAGACCTGTCGTACTGTATGGATCGGAATGCTGGGCTGTGAAGAAGATGGATGAAAAACGATTGCTAGCGAGAGAGGGAAATGAGAATGTTTAGATGGATGTGTGGACCGGTGGAGTGACAAGAATGGATAAATAAGGAATGAATAATAATAGAGGAAATTTGAAATTGGTGACTGTTACAGAAAAAGTGAAAGAAAGTCGTAATAAGGAGGGATGAAACGCATGGGACTAAAGAGTGATGGACATGAATGTTGATGGATGGACAGGGAGAGGAAGTACAAAAAGATGTGTCTGACAGGGGAGAATGGAAGAAGAAAACGTGTTGAGCCGACCCCAATGAGAGTGGGACAAGAGCAGGAAGATGACGTAATACTCCTCCTCAGTCGTGCATTCTTGACAGAATGGTCGTGGTTGAAGATGATGCATTTTCTTTGGATGACGTAGCCCTTGCGATGCACCTCTACTTGTTGCGGTCTTCAGCGTCTCGGGAGCTCTGGACTATGGACGTTTGTGTTAAAGCTTTTATAAGGTCTGACCAACTCTTGCCTTCTACTTGCTCCTAGACAACAAGTCGTTCCATGGAGCGTTCATTTCGAACAATGTGGCCGAAGTATTTGTGGATTCGCATCTGTACAGTCGATGATAACCTCTCCTTGATTCGAAGTTCCTCCAAGATCGAGACATTGGTCTGAAACGCGGTCCAAGGGATCCGCTGCAGTCGCCGCCAGCACCGCTGACTTAATACTAGATCGAAGCTATTTGATTGGTTGAAACGAATACTTGAGTCTGGAGCGACGTTACTTATTACGATCGAGTTCATTGAGAGTCTACCACTTCTCAACCTTATGATCTAAGTAATGAGGCTGAAAATTGGTCGAACTTCAGTGAACTCGGTACTACATAGATGTGGTCCTCGGTGAACTGTCTTCCAAGTTTATTAAACAAAGCCAGCGAAAGACTATAGTAACTGGATTGTCAACAGAACTGCCTCGCGAACTAGCTTCGCATATCCGAAGCCCAATGTGACCGTTTTCTCTCAACACTGATTGGTTAATGATTGTTTTAACTGTGAAAGTTTGATTAGTGTCTCAATCACACAAAAACGGCTGATACTTTGTATCCCGGTGGTACGCTCTAAAGTCTAAATGGGATGATTTCAGATCTCCACACGGGTAAAACCGCGGTCTAAAGCTAGCAAATAAATAATTGTACGTACCTTTGCGGCGAGGAACAGCGCTGCAGCGGCTATAGCGTTCCTGTGGAACTGTGTGAATGAATGGAAGGCGTAGAACCTGTGCATATAAACTATCGCAGTGTTGATACATAGTTGAGAGCTGTGGGTAGCTAGTTAAGAAATTATTCGTCAAAGTATTGGATGAAAATTTACACAACAAAAGAAATTAGTCGAGTCATGCGCTTGAAATAAGAACATTTACTAGAACAAAAACTGGGCCTGGGTCCTCCAAACACTTATTGGCCGATAGAGTTAAGTTTAGATCGAATTGTCGCCAAATTTGGGCCATCTAAAAACGCGTTGGGCTGACGATATTGTTAAAATCACGGGATACACTTGAATTAAGGACGCACGGAATCGAGAAGTATGGCAGAAGAAAGGGTAGACCACCCAGTAGTTGCGTGATTCCGGGCTGAAATGGTGATGATGATGAAGCCTCGGTATTGTTCCACTGAAAGGGGAAAGGCCTCTCCAATATCTTTCCACTTCTAAAAGTAACTTGTTCTAATCTACCAACTCAATGGATCCCACTTAATAACAAGCGACATCGCGGTGAGCCCAGACAAAGATAGCGTCATGATTAGCTAAACCCCTATAACAAAGACTGATTCTTAGTCATCTACACTTATCTGGGACACAGGCCTCTTTGTGAGAGAGGCCCACCACGGGGGGCCAGGGGATTGGATGTCACCTGTCTTCGATTTTTTGGTTCTAGGTCGTGCCGGTTTTCTCACGATGATTTAAATCAGTTTTGAGAGCATCAAGCAAGTTAATATTAGACGAAAAGTGAAGTGTCATGCTACGTTTTACCATTTGCCCTGCCAAGCAAAATTGATGTGGGGAGATGTTGGCGACTCAAAATACTAACACTACTATATCAACTAGCGACCCGCCCCGGCTTCGCACGGATGCAATATAGCATAATTATTATACATTTAAACTATCCTCTTGAATGACTATCTATTGCTGAAAACTACATTAAAATCGTAGCATAGTTTAAAAGATGTAAGCGTACAAACAGCGCAAGCGACTTTGTTTTAAACTATGTCATTGTAAAGATGCTCGTCTTTTTTTCTGTGTGAGAATGGGTTTTTGCCGTGCAGTTGGGCTTTCTTTTAAGTTACTTATAGTTTTGCAAGCAATCATAATTATAATCCGCACATTCAAAGGATAATATGCGGGTACTTCGCCTATATTAACAATGTTGAAATCTCATATTTATGCCTGTAATTCTCCAACATCTTTCAAACCGGAACACAGCAATGCTGCTTGGCGACACAAATTGGTAACACGTTAAGACTGACCCGGAACCCTGCCGTTTCACATGAAACTTCTCATAAAGGAGTGAGCACACTAATAGAAGTGGAAACGACTTGAACCCGCCAGAATGAAAATTAATCATCTCTCTTCCCCTTAACATGCAACATGTCTTCCATACTTTTCTAGTACATGTCATATCATTCTTTATACAGTCCATCCATCTTTTTTTTGTCTTCCTCTACTCTTATACCCATCCACATTCATACTCAGAACTTTCCTCGCGACATTTTCCTCATTCCTCCGCATCACGACTACCGATTACCACACAACTTATCGTCCGTTCCCGTCATTTTTACTATTCAGTTCAGACATCACGACCTCACATAAGTCGGACTAATCATCTGCCTAGCCACTCCCAACTATGTTAGGGTCGGCTTCCAGTCTAACCGGATGCGACTGCCAATTCTGACCTTCACAACCCAGTCAGTACTGGGTAATACGATTCCCGTTGGAAGGACTGGTTCAGCCTGACCACTGACCACCTCTAACGACTGTCAAAGATCTATCGACAAATGACAGCCGGGTCCAACGGTTTAGCGTGCTTTCCAAAGCGCGGAGGAAATTCGGTATGTAATGGGTGGTAACCATCCAAGGAGCAACCTAGGCAAGCACGGCTAAACCTAAAGATCGACCCCCGCGAATGCTAAGCAGGAATGTTGTATCTCGATACATCGGACTATTCGCTTTTATTGTCTTGTGTAAGGAACATAAAGCTTTTTGCGACCCAAACCGATTCCGCATCTATTAATGTGCTCCATAATTTGCATGTTGGGCACACAGGAAAAATTTGCGACGAAACTGCATCAAAATGGCTGCCAGTTTCACAGAACGGTTAATCGATCCTTGGAATTTGGACTCGATGCAGTTTCGGGGGAAAAACCGGTACTCAAATCCGGGAACACATTCGCGAAACGCGACGTGAATTTCGCGCTCTCATTGACCTCAATTCAACTCATGCGCCTTCGAAATATATATGAATCAGCCAATGAGTGAACGTCGCGTCGGGTCATGCAAATGACATTTTAGTTTCTTAATTGACGGATAGATGTCGCTAGTTTAACAGTGTTGTGACGGCGTGAATATTAAATCGAATGATCATAAAGTTGAGTTTGAAATGTTTGTAATTTAGCTTGAAATTCAAGGTTGGATTGGTAATAAATTCTTTACATTTCTTTCTCCATTGATAAGTGATAACGTTGGAGTTGGTGTGTGGTTTACGATTTTATAGTACACTTTAATACTACAATGTTTTATTTTCCTTTCATGCGACCTTCTTCGATTTTTGCTAACCATGGTTGCCTGGTTTGTCTTGTTGATCTATTGATCGAAACTTGACCCCAGAATTTGGACTGTTTTTTTTTCTCCAAGGATATTCTCGGTAGAAGCCTGGAGTCTTTTTGGGCTGGATGATGACAATAGGAACGCCTACTATATGAAACTTAAACCATTTTCCTGCCTCGTCAACCACAATGGTTCAGCTGTAACTGACCTTGGCCAGAGGTGGCCAATCTTTTGCGTGCCTTTGGAGAATAAAGATGCCTAAATTCCGTTACCATGAACAAAAACAACACGTGTAACCATGACTATCTCTACCTATAAGTTTATTTGTGAAAAACTGTACATGACAAATTAAACAATACTATCGCTAGTGTAGGCAGACACAATGAAGTCAAGGCAAAGAGAAGCTAACCTCTGTGCTAAAAAGACAATGACCTTATTTCCATAATAATGAAAAAAAAAACGCGGGAAATGGAAAAAGACGCTGCTGCTGTCTATGCGTCGTAAATACAATTAACATTACATTAGTTTGTGATCAGATAGGAGTCGCTCTATGTAAGATGGTGGTATACAGATCCATCTTGTTAGATTGGAAGCCGACACCTACATAGTTGAGAAAAGTCTTGGCAGATGATGATAATATCATGCCTTAAGGGTAAGATAAAGGAAAGTTGTACACCCACATTTCGCGTGTTACATAATATGTTTAATTTACACGTAGGTACGGATGTCCAGTCTATTGCAGCCGGGCAGCCATACATCCAAACTTCAGAATATAAGTACCTACGTACAAACGGCTCCGTCCAGAGTGTACGGGAACGACTAATAAAAAATTTCAACACTACCCGATTTGGGGGTCGAAAACCGAAAGAATACTGGAGAATTTGTAGACTAACTGTCTAGCTAGACCAACGAGACAGTAATTCATCGAGTACATAGATAGTAGTAGACTTCTTTTTTACAGCTTTTTTCGGTTAGCAACCAATGACGTGTGAAAAACCTGTATTTAAATACTTTTAACCTTTGCGGTGCTTACGTGAATAAAACACGCTCGCGTTTTTTCTAGGCCTCTACAAAACTGTGTCTCAAGAACATTCTAGAAAATGGACTATTGTAAGTACTGATGGGAGATAACTTTCACTAAGCGAAAGTTAGACAGAACCATGTAACTTACTTTCTAAAATGGGGTACAGTTAGGCTATTTTGTTTTGGGATGGTTGGTCTGTGTCGTACAATTTGTAAGGACAATTTCCGGGATTGTCCCGGATTTTGTGGATAGCGCATTTCCTCGTGGCAATAGGCGAGACGACAAAAAAAATCTAATTAGTCCGTTACTTAGATTATCAAAAAATATTTGACCCGTGTTTTCTTTTGTTACGTAAACCAAAATTGACGAAGATATGACGCTTTTAAAATTCTCGTTAAAATACGTCACGCCATGGTGTAATTTTTAGCTAGTTCTGACGTCACGAGCCCCCACTCCCGTGTTTTGACGCGTTTTATCTTTGTCAATATTAATTGATTTACAAAAACAAAAAATACGTGTCCATTAATTTCCAATACTCTAAGTGACGGACTAAATAGATTTGCATTTTTTTGATACTGTCGTCATGCCTATTATTATTATTGTATGGTGTGTTCAGTTGTTTCGATAGAAAAATATATTTTTGTCTATTTTGTTTAACAAAATTATATTGCCCGGTTTAGTTCAATTATGATAAGCATCGATGGAAAAACTCAGTTAAAAATTAATCAAAACCCTGTCTCAACTAATGATCATTTTCCAGACAGTTAGATCTAACTGTCTGGAAAATAAAGAAATTTGATCAAGGAAACAACCAATGTGGTACATGATAACTTTACCCATAGGTATCTCTGCGAATAAACTGATTAATTGAGTACTTAGGGACCACAGCAGATTTGCTACTTGCAGCAACAACGATCGGCGTACAGTCGTGGTCTATTCCGCCTGATCAGTTAAAAAAATTTTCGCTTAAATCATGCGGAGGCGCCGAGCCACTCCACCTTAAACTTTAGGCCTATTAGGAAAGCGTCAACTTTGGCGCGCAAAGTAACAATAACTCTCGTTTGGCATGTGTCGCCGATCGGTATTTTTTTCATTAATTATAGAGAGCGTTTCTATGTTTTCAGTGCAAGCAAAAATAAGCTTAGTGGTGATCAGGCGGGAGTGTCATCGATAGTACTTGCGACTTTGAGCAACAATCTGCGATCGGATCGCGAAAGCAAAACCGCTCGTTTAGTATCATTTGCTCCGAAGCCGGATCATGTTTTGACGACTCTCTGCGAGTTCTGCGACTGCGCGCAATCTCAAAATTCTGCGACTGTGTCATTAGCAAGAATAGAAAACAATACTTTATTCTAAAACAAAATTCAGTAATAGCTCTATAGAGCATTAGAAAGTATGCTTTTTTTGGATTGGATTTTTAACTCTCGGCGCTAGATATTCAATGTTCTGCGTTTAAATCCCGCGCGCGATAACAATTTATTTTTCATAGCTTATATTGATTGTGTCCCACTGCTTGGCAAAGGCCTCCCCTTTCTCCCGATAAAAATATTTTTTTGGCTATCTCTGATCGGCTAAGAAACAAGCATAATCTCAAAGTCCTCAGCGACATTTAACAATCCATACAACAATTATAATATTGCAACAAGGAAATCCGTCATAGATACTAACCGCCATACATTTTGTAATTGACTGCACTATTTTAACCATGACTCAGACATTTTTCCCAGAACTGTTTTGTCGCGCTTTGCAGTAGCAAAATAAATAGGTAGGTACCTATTAACGAATTTATCTTGGTGATTCATAAATGCTTGTATTGTATGCACAGCTGAATCTTGGGTATATTATTTTTGTTAATACCTAAGTACTTTGGTATATTTCTGTTTCTGCTAGTGTTGTTTACGTCAAGAAGCATTTAGATTTCTTGTGATAAGGAATTTGTTTTTTGCGGTCTGTCTTGTAGTGTTATGTTCAGTTTTTTGGTCATATCAGAAAGCTTGAGGTTTCACCTCCGCTGTAGCCTACACGATTGATGTTGACGATAGGTGGGTACGGGTAGTTAGGCGTTCGTCAAACGCACCCTGGATAGACTACCGGCACTATCAAAGGGGCGTCCATTAATTACGTGAGGCAATTTTGGAAAATTTTCGACCCCCCCCCCCCACCCGTGAGATATCGTGAGATTTACTTGACCCTCTCAACCCCCCCCCCCCCCCCCTAAACACGCGCGAGCTTGATTGCGTTGGATTTATTTAAAATAAAATAAAATATTATTTCATTAATTATCAAATTATATTATTGTGTAGAATTTGGCCATATAAATTTATAGCGGAGATTTTTTTTTACTAAATTAATAGCAGTTTTCTCGCAATTTTACAATGTTTCTAGCGGAAAAAAATTCGTGATTTTTATTTTTTTTACCTCTGCCTCGTGAGATTGGGTGAGATTCCCCTCCCCTGCCCCTAAACGCCTCACATAACATAAACAATAGACGCCCCCCAACTTGCTATCTGACTATACTTATTACACGGCATCGTCATGAGCTAATACTTTCGAGTACAGCGTGCCGACAAATTGTATTGAGAACTAGACTGAATTTACAAGGTCTCTCATCATGTTAGCCAATCTTAACCCAAAGGAACGTGCCGATTCAAACTTGTCCCTAAATCAGAGATGACCGATGCATTATGGAATGTAGTATTAATTAATGAATTTCTTGAATAATTTTCCAATTAGACTTGTTATTGTGGACTAAATCCTAAAATCTTGCAGCATAATTACAAAACTTGCGTAACACGGATACAATACCAACAGCATTAATTAATTTCAACATTTTAACAATAATACAAAGCAAGTCTTTTGTCTTCTGGGAAAAACGGCGCAAATGTACCCCACCCCCTATTTGACACATGACACAGGGGTTGGGGTACAACGTGATTCATAAGATTCTGCTAAAGCGGCCATTTTAGACCCCCAGGTCTGACTCAACACGTGGCGTGCCACGTGATATCTTGCGATAAGGGTGTCACCGGCCGGGCGGGGGACGGCGAAATAATCGGACTGCCCGAAATACGCACACGTGACTACAATGATAAACAATTGACTCGCGAAAACTCACAAAAGTACTGATGCAAAAAATGTTTTTAACAAAAGATTTTTGGGTTCGCATGTAATGCCCTCTTGCTCACTTTTTGAAAATATATTCATTGTCTGTGGTCTTTTACCTGTCCCTTTGTAAGAGGTGTCACCAGCATAGCTATTCACAACGCCTCGATTCGATTTTCGATTCGGAAAGTCGTATGCCTATCTTTTTTTGACATTACGAAATCGAAAATCGAATCGAAGCGTTGTGAATAAGGGGCCTGTACCAAATTAGCTTGGCATTATTCGACTGAGTTTTGTGAAAAAGTTTAAGATGACCTCCCTTATAATTAAAAAGATTTCTCACACACCGCAGGGTCAATCATAATCATAAAAATCATTCATTTATATTCTAATAAGGCTGATTATGTTGGCAGTCCCACAAAACGAATGTTCTGCACATGCTGAGAAGTGGTTATCAAACTAGCAACAATAAAAGGAGGCATCAAACATGTAGTTTTCTAAATACGCAGGCGATTCCGGCTCACGTGTTTAAAAGATATAAATACTAATGATGCTTTTTAAAAACTTCCACATTATAAACTTATGTAAGTTCTTGTCTCATAAATAAACAAAATAACACATGATTTCATCTTAAACACGTCATTGACTATGACATTATGTAAAGTGCAATAGAACAGTCACAGGTCACCAACCTTTTTATATGCTATCATCATGATTGTTAACATATCAGCTGGTATACGTATTTGATATGTTGTGTGGGATGTGTGTGGCTGCTACATCAATAATAGTTTTAGTTTCCTAGTCATCAATGTTTCCCGGGCGGTGCGCCTCAAGTGGACCTGGGCAAGACATCTGGCTAGACACGGAGATGGCCGATGGAGCAAGCCTTTGACAGAGTGGTGTAAGGTTAGGCCAAAGAAACCAGGGCCGTCCTAAAGTGGCAGAAAAAAGGGGAGGCCTATATTTGACGACCCGATTGGCTTAGCGGTAGTGAGGCTGCCTTCCGTTCTTAGGGTCCCGGGTTCGAATCCTGGTAGGGGCAAATGTTTGTGTGATGAGCATGGACATTTGTTTCCGAGTCATGGATGTTTATATTTTTATTAAGTTTTTATTTACAAACAAAAAGTATCTATGTTGTTATTATGTGTTTGTTGTTACTTAGTGTGGCACTAGATGGCGCTGTGTGTAATGTTCAGCGACATTTATTTATTTATACCCAGCAGTGGGTGATTCCATACTGATTTGAATGAGTGTTTTTACTATTCTTTGTACACCATAAAGTGTAGCTATACTCTGTTCACAGTGGTTTAGCAGTTGCAAGCACTGTTAGTGAGCATAAGGTCTTTGGATTAGGGTGGAAAGATCTATTGTGAATTCTGTGTTCTATTAGGAATTTCTCCATACTAGCCTGGAGTCTGCATTAGTGCATGTGAAGGTGATGGCAATAGACCTTTATTTATTTCGGATGGGAAATCATCAAATGACTCCTCCCGCTCAGGGCGGAGCAGGATCCGGGAGTGTCAGACTTTTACTGACTAAAACCCATCTATGTTCCTTCATCGCCCTTTGTGTTCCGGGGCCACGGTATCTAATAGACCTGCCCCTGAGTATTAAACATAACTGGCGAAATCTTGAGAGCACTATAGCTAAACCTCTGCCTAAATCTTAAGGAATTACAGGTGTCATGTTATGATGAATTTGGCAGCTTTTTTTGTAAGAAAAGGTACAGAAATCAAAAACATTATCTGCCCCATTGTAATTTATTGCACAACATTGTGAATTAAACTAACAAGTAAACAACCTTACTGGGTGTCTCAAAAAGCGATTGAAGTTTTTATTATGCATATTAATTAACTTACTAAAATGACTTATTTATGTTTAACACTTATGTGGGCACAATAAGTAAGGACACAGTAAGGCACAACCAAACCACAACTATATCATCATCTGCCTAACCTTTTCCTAACTATGTTGGACTCGGCTTACAGTCTAACCAGCTGCAGCTGAATACCAGGATTTTACATGAAGCAACTGCCTATCTGACTTCCACAACCCATTGTAAAACAGGTTGTCAGACTTATGGGCCATTGACTATTGTTGATTTTGCAGTTTAAGTCAGTACAGGCACAAGAAAAAATGCTAAATGTAAGTTGCAAGGCAGACAAATACAGCATTACTTTGATATATTGAGAAAATGATCATAAAACAAATAAAAACACATATTTCAGCTGTTCGTTTTGGTCTGATAAGCAGACCTTTGTGTTTAGTATCAGATTACTCAAGATACATGCATTGAAATATTATCAAATTGGATCATCTCCTGATATTGTACTTGAGGTCGTTTTATTGATTTTGGGTATACTAGCCATCTAGTTATCTTTCTTCAAGTATTCTAGAATATTCTTGGCTAATTCTTTAGCGACTTCTGGCAATGAAGAACTAATTTTCTCCATTAATAAGTTGTAACAGCATACTTCGATTTATTGAGTATTAACTTGCAAATCTGGCAATAAAAGATTGTCTTTCTCTCTCAAGCCTAATTTGATGATTACGGCTTTAATTCCCGTAACCGTTTATTATAGTGGTTATAACTAGCAGTAAATATAACTTGAAATGTGAATACTCTTATCTTAGTGACAAAATCTAGAAGCCTTTTCCCAAATTTGTTAGGATCAGTCTCCAGTCAACCTTGATGCAGGTAAATACTACTTTTTAACGACACTAACACGGCATACTACCATAGTTAGGTGCATTAGACAAAGTTTCATTTTTTAATGTCTAACTTTTAGGCAAAGGTCACAAAATTATACCAGTGAAACGGTCTTGAAGGTGTAATCTACACATCTTGACCAAATTATCATGAATAACTAAATTCTCAATGTAAAACATAAACAAGGCCAGTTATTTAATCAATGAGGGTCAGGGCGAAGGCCTTGGCATTCACGATGCAAGGTCTTACACACAATAGGCATAAATTGAGTAAAAACTGCAGAGTAAAAAGCAGTAACTTTCGAAAACTAACTCCCATAAGTCCATCACAATAAGGTCAGGCTGAGCACTTCATTTGACTCTAGTCTTTTTTTCCAAAAGTTTATTTTCAGTGGAACACATGATTTCTATTTATTTTAATTACACTCAATTTGCCAAATCTGGAGTTGAAAATCAGCAAACTTTTAGCAGTGATATCTTCGTTAAATTCATTTCAACTTTAAAAGTATGTTTCAGTTCAGAAAGTAATGCTTACGACTGTTGCATCATACATTTTGGCTTGAACAAGAAGAGAAAGTGGACTAAATAGCTGTTTTATAATTGGTTTTATCCTCAAGTACTTGTAATAACTGTACTCTTTTTTTAACAAGTTGGCTATATGACCTCTTTTCACGTTCTAAAGAGGTTTGTTTTATAGTAAACCTCTGTTATCATCATGAATGCAGACAATG
This sequence comes from Xestia rhomboidea, assembly GCA_963853795.1. NCBI lineage: Eukaryota > Metazoa > Arthropoda > Insecta > Lepidoptera > Noctuidae > Xestia > Xestia rhomboidea. The sequence continues at coordinate 4,595,272 of OY970783.1, forward strand.
TTGAAATGTTGGGTTTTACACAGTGAATAACTTGTTAGATAGACAGGTTGAAATTTAACAGGAAAAATAACTTTATATTGGGGTTATGACTGCATCTTTGTCTATAATAAATAACTGTAGTGTAGTGTTTTATTATTGATTTTCCTCTACAGACATTACTGTACCTATAATGAATTATGGCGCCTTTGAGTACATGACACCAGCGTGATACAAATTATGATGTATGAAAAAAAGAGCTTGATTGCATTTTCTCATGTTTTAAAAAGTCATCAAATCAAGATAAGAAGTAAATACGTAAATTTTCGATTTAAAGTGGAAGAAATTACGCATGTTATCTATGTTTATGAGTTGTGTGTACCAGGAAAACATGATAAGGTGAAGATCACGACTAATTTACGTAGAAAAGCGCGCCACGCGCGTGTTCAATGTAAAAATCGTTTGTATCGAGTAAATTTAGCTCAGGCATGCAGGTCGATCACTCGCACGGGCCCTACGTCACCCGCGCAAGCGTCCCGTCGATTCACAGCTGTAGGATCAGTGACCTCGGGAAAAAACCACGCTATCATGCGTGACCCTAACCTAAATACAAACATTTCACACATTTTAGATCCTTTCATACCTATTATAACTGTCTTACCTGTAGAAAACGAGCCGTTACTCACTGTCAGGCGGGAAATCCCACACTACCGAGCGAAAGTGGCCACAATGACGCCGCGAGCCAGTCGAAGTTTCGTCATCTTTTCACTTTATTTCACCGTCACAACACTCTTTAAACACTTCTTTATGCATTTAAACGCACGCTAACGATAATAACACAAATAAAAACACATTTCGTTAGCGTGTTTTACGCACTTTTAGCACATGACTCGACAAAAACATTGAGCTGAAAACACCACATTTTGAAAAAGGATACACTTGAAGCCTCTGTCCCATATCCTGTATTAAATTTGCGGCCTGCTGCCGATATGCCAATTCTTTATCTGCATCTAAACCGCATTTTCTGCTTGGAGAACTCAGTAATTGTTCTTTTGTAAAATACCATTTTTCTTGCCCTCCAGCCATTGAACGGATGTTCCGACTGCGCGCGAGAAAGCACGACGGAGAGCAGAGCTCCGTCTAAGTGCGTGAGTGGGAAAGGGATAGCGCTATGACAGCGGCGACCGGACGTAGACCACGTTAACATTTGAGAGATTTAAAACTAATAATTTAACATTTTGAATGTACAACACTGATTTAAATCACTAATTATAAACTAAAAATTAACTAAGTTTTTTGAAAACAACAAATTAATTATATAACGAGTGTCAAAATTTCGTCTCAACATAAATTCTTGATAGGTATTCTCAAACGGACGCCATTGTAAAACTTGGTGGTTAACGCAGTGAGGTCTCCGGTGACAGAATGTGGATCTGCAACAATCACAGGTATGTTTCACTTTATCACTATGTGTTATTTTATAGTATAGACATTTCTCTTTCTTTTGTCCATATTTTTAATGTGGTTCATTAACTTTTGAACGATAATTTTCTACTTTAAAAATACGGACCTAAATACTCTGTCACACCGTGCAAATGGCCGACCCACCACTGTTTACAATACACTTTACTATTTCTTTGGTGAAAAAACACAAGTTTATAACATAAGTTACCACTAATTATGCCATAATTAACTAATTAATTTTTTAGAGAATGCAGTGTGGTCAGGATTCGCGAAAAATTGGTAATTAATTAATGAGAAAGAGTATTGACAATGTACTATCGACTCGATGAAGTGAAATTTTGCGCGGCTACGTGGATTTGCAATGCGACGAAAACAAGAATAATATTTTTTTTGTTCTGCAATAATTACGTAATACTTTTAATGATAGGTGTTTTTATTTCGTTGTTATCATATTTCTGTATTGTGTATATTTATTTAGTGTTTCACCGTTAAATAGTCTTGTTTCATTTTAACAAGTATGTTTTCGTTTAGAAGTGAAAATACGAACAAGCTCAATGCTCATAACATTAGGATTACCGAACGTAAGTTTAATTGTGATAAGAAATTATTTTCAATTTAGGCTTTTCAAAACCATGACTGAGTGAAAAATTGAAGTAGGTATTTATGTATAATTCGTATTGAACTACATACGACTACGAGTACATAATAAAACCAAGCCGTTATCGCTTTGAAAAACATTTTATTTTTCAAGGCTTTAGTCAATGCTGGTTTGTTTTGCAATTTTTAATCTAATACACAATTCACTGCATAATTTTTAAATTCCCCAAATTCCAAAAAGGGCAAGGGTCAAAAACTTATTCCGCCTAATTTTTTTTTCAGTTAATCCGTCAACGTCAGGTATGTCGTCGCAGCCTCCACGGAAGTTGATCCATCTGCCTCAAGTCAGGATGCTCAGTCGTGGAGGTCGGTCTTCCCGTATTCGGATCACAAATGTCAAGTCTATTAAACCGCCAGACCCTGAGACTGTGAAGAAACAGGAAGAAGATGAGCTCAGAGCTCAGGTAGGTATTATTACCCGACTGCGGCGAAGCCCAAAAAGGGGGTTATGTGTTTGACCTGTATGTATGACCGTTTCTTTGTTCCCTCGTAACTCCTCAACGGATGAAGGGATTTGGATAGATTATATGTCGTTAGATTCTTCTTGATGGCGCGAGTGTCACTGCTGGCTAAATAATAATCAAAAAACAAATAAAAATCGGGATTTTTTTTTTTTCTTCTAGTACCTGGAGTGGGTTATCAAAATGAAGGGTTTTAAAAGGTGAATACAAAAATATATACAACTATGTTTGAATGTAATTCGAAATGACAAAATATCATATAGAATTTGGAATTATTCTGAAATACATTGGATAATAATATGGGTATCAAATTAAAGGGCTTATCAAGAGGATTTTAAAATGGTATATCAAAGTAACTAAAAAGCGTAAAAGAAAAAATAAAAAAAATAAAACAAAAAACCAGACTGCGTAAAAATAACTAGGTAGGTACTTACTTAATACTTTAAATAAAACCTCACAAGAAAAAACAAGTTCAGGAGACAGGACATTGACTGCAACATGTAATGATTTTAGTCATGGGTTATTTTAACGCAGGCGGGTTTTTTAATTTTTTAATTTATTTTTTCGTTTATTTTTTCTTTTGTTGTTAGGGTAGCCAATTGTTTGTAAAGTGTTTTTATCATTATCCATAAATATCAGGATTAATGTATTACGCTTGGTTCATTTGTATAACGCATATTACCATGATGCTAAAGCTTACAAAGAGCCAATCACAAATTATCCTTGAACCAGCTAGCGGTAAGCTTATTCAGCTCTATTCAGGTTATGCCCATAAGAAAACAACGATTTTGTATGAGATGCGTACGCGTCTCGTATAAAATCGTTGTTTTCTATGGGACGACCCGAATGGCGCAGCGGTAGTGAGGCTGCTTACGTTCTTAGGGTCGGGTTCGAATCCGGGTAGGAGCAAATGTTTGTGTGATGAGCATGGACATTTGTTTCCGAGTCATGGATGTTTATATCTATAAGTATGTATTTACAAACAAAATAGTATCTATGTAGTATATCAACTATCTGGTGTCCACGACACAAGCTTCGTTGCTTAGTGTGGCACTAGATGGCGGTGTGTGTAATGTCCAGCGATATTTATATAAGCTGAATAAAGTGTGAGTAGTCCCTAAATCTGATGAACATCCAAACAGTGGTTAGAAGACTAAAGAGAAAGATTCCCCAAGACCCAAAGGAGGTTACAAGAATAAATGTAGCAGTCACTGGACAGCTTCCGCACAAACCCGTTATCAATAACATATTGCTGAATATCTAGAATGATAGATTGGAATAAAAGTTTCATAAGTAAAAAAAAAAGATCATGAAAATAAAAAGGTTGGTTTCCCCCGAATTTATGGTGTACAGAAAATGAAAATGAAATTTTTATTTGTAGACATAGGTTGTACAGTGGTGTTACAATAAATATAATATAGCAAGTCCATCCATGTCTTGCGTTGAAGCGTACAAATCTGATCCATACTTATAATCATCAATTATCAATTTCTATACAAATTCAATATACTTAATAATAAATGAGATGTCAATGTCAGAATAAAATAAAATAAAAAATTGATAAAAAAATAAAATTAATACATGTCACATAATTAAATAGGTATTAACAATTTGATTTTAATAATATAATTTAATTCATAGTCAAGGTTTTACTAATATAATAAATCGGATTTAGCAGGTCTAGTATCTTTCATTTAAGTATTCGTTAATTGTATAATAACATTTTGTAACCAGAAATTCGTTTAAACATTTTTTGAACAGATCTTTATTAGTAATATCTATGATTTGTTTAGGTAGTTTATTATAGATTTTGGGTGCCATACCTAAGAATAAAGACTAAAAGGGTATTTTATCTTTCTACCTAGATGAACAATATTTTGATTTAAAAGAGTGTCCATAGAATTTCTTGCCCGTTCTTCTCCATAGAGATCTACGCTAGGGAATGGGCAACTACAGTAGCTTCACAGTTTTTATGTCTTGTGACTGGGACTGTAGCCACATATAATTTTCATCTTTGTTTCAACAATTCAAAAGTGCCTTTATCTGGCCTACTTGAAATAAATACTATGATTTTTGATTATATTACCATAACTAACTACCCATATTTCTCTCATCCACAGCTCCAACAAGAAATAGTCTCCCGTTCCCAAGTATGTGCGTACAAGGGCTACGAGTGCCCCCTGCCCGTGCTGTCAGAGCGGCAGTACTGTTATCGGCACATAGTGCGCGACCCGACGGCGCCGTTTCGCCAGTGCGCACACACGTACGGTAATGGAGAGCGCTGCCCTATGCCGGCTCCCAGCGAGTCCCGGGAACACAGGGATGTGGGGTGAGTGACTCGTTATTTAAGGTGAAAGCGTCAGGGTAGCCCGCGAAATTCAAGTTTTCTTACGTTTTTTGCAATTTGCAGGTCAGTGTCAGTGAAAATTTGAATTTCGCGGGCTACCCTGGAGCATCCACCTTAACCACTTAAGTTGATGACGACCCGAATGGCGCAACGGTAGTGAGGCTGCTTTACTTTCTTACGGTCCCGGGTTCGAATCCCGGTAGGAGCAAATGTTTGTGCGATGAGCATGGACATTTGTTTCCGATTCATGGATGTTTATATGTATAATAAGTATGTATTTACAAACAAAAAGTATCTATGTAGTATATCAACTATCTGGTGTCCACGACACAAGCCTCGTTGGTTAGTATGGCATTAGATGGCGCTGTGTGTTAATGTCTAGCGATATTTATTATTATTAAGTTGGTATACACATAATTATCTCAGTGAATGCTGAATTGGCCGGAAAATTTATGAAATGAATTTGAAAATATTTGAAAAATCTTCACTTTTATCGAATAAGTACTCATAACCAGTAATGAGCCAGTAACAATCAGTTTTACGTAAATAGAGTATGTTAGCGTACTGTATTGGTGTCGTAGATTATTCAAATTCATTTATTTCGTGAACTCGGGTACTTATAGAAGATAAAATAAATTAGATCCGAGCTGTGTCCCGCCAAAAGGCATACAAAATATCAAAGGTCTTATTTTTAAACAAATACATGTAGGATGTTAATTCGGAACGCAGCTTAATTTTAAATAAAGTATGAGTATGAATGCAGCGATGAATGAATGAGGGAGCATGTGTGTGAGCGAGAAGGGGAGTATGACGAGCTAGTTTTATGAAGGAAATACGACTCCAACATTGTATAAGTTTATTTAATTATTAAAAGAAGATTTAAGAAGAAAAGCATATTATTTCGGTCATCCACCACCCCACATACATTTAATTTACTAGTACAATCACAATCATGTCAAAATTAGATAAAATGTCAAATTAAATAAAGTAAAAAAAAAACGAAAAAAATACAAAATAAAAATAACAATGTCACTAATCCAATAATCAAGATTAACAAAAATGAGTTTATGTTGGCACCAACTTAAATGTATGATTTATGTATGTATACTACTGAATAAATAAATAATAAATAATAAAATCAGAAAATCAAAAATCAAGGTTCATTGGAAGACCAGCAGCAGACAGCATCACCTGTCTGGCACGAATGCTGAAATGGACCTTTTTGGCGCAGCCGTGAGGCACACAGCACATACTATGTTGTCCGCCTTATTTTGTATCTTTTTTTTTATAACTGTGTGTCGTGCTTTATTAACTGACGTCAAATAAATATATTTTCTTTCTTTCTTTCAAAATCATTTCGTATGTCACACAACATAAAAAACAGATTAGATTTAGAAAGGAATCAATTTCAAATGAAAATGAAAATTTGTCATTTAAATATTCATCAACAGAATAATACACCTTGTTATTTAACAATTTGAATAGATTTCTTTTAAATTGGTTAATGTTCACACATTATAAAGTACGCCTACATGAAAAAAAGGGAAATACTCTATTTTAGAGTACGGGTGGTAACTCTAAAAATACATACTGAGTTTCCTCCGTGCCTCGAAAAGCACGTTAAGCAGTTGGTCCCGGCTATCATTTGTAGATCATTGACAGTCGTTACAGGTAGTCAGTGGGCCAAAAAGTCTGACAACCAGTCTTACCAAGGGGTATCGTATTACCCAGTACTAACTGGGTTGTGGAGGTCAGATAGGCAGTCGCTCCATGTAGAATTCTGGTATTCAGCTGCACCCGGTTAGACTGGAAGCCTACCCCAACATACATAGTAAGCAAAAGGCTAGGCAGATGATGATATTGGAGTCCATGCACATCTATGTTACAGTTTAAACTGATGCACCTCAATGCCAGTATTTTTGATGGAGCAACTATGGGAAATCATCAAATGACTCCTCCCGCTCTGGGCGGAGCAGGAGAGAGTATCAGACTTTTACGGACTAAAACCCGTCCATGTTCCTTCTTCGCCCTTTGTGTTCCGGGGACACGGTATCTTTTTTGAACAGTCCCGCAGCCCCGGCAGGCATCGGCCCTTGCGGACCCCTTCCTGTAGCTGACTCTCTTTGAGGCGCGCGTGGAACACTCCTGCGCCGACGACACGGCCTATCGTCATGAGACGGACGGACGGCGAGCTAGCCTATAGCTCACCGTCGACGTGAGGTTCTCTCCCTCATGGAGCAACGCTAGGGTTTGATTTTGTTATTGGTACCGGCTGTTTAGTGGTTGAGTATGATTGCTGTGTGTGTGTATGGGGTTCTGGAATAGATCCCCAGGTCAGGCAAACTGTTATTGGGGTTTTCAGACTAGTACCCTGGAGTGAGGAGTCTGTATTAGTGCCTGGTTGAGAGCAATAGGCTTGCTGTCTATGCATGGCATGCCTGCTCGTGGCTGTGGGGCGCGCGGGCCGACCGTCGCCGCACTTCAAATTTTACCACGACTAAGACACGGTTTTATTAACTTGGTTCTTGGATTACAGTAGATTCAATCAGTCCACGTATTTTTTTTTCTTCTACTCTATTCTTTGCTCAACAAGTAAGCAACCAACTTATGGTCCTTCGAGCCGGATCCTTATTACATTGTTTTTATAACTGACTAGCTGTGCTCCGCTACTTTCGTCTGCTTAAAATGATAATAAAAATATTACTTCCGTATTCAAGAAATATGGGCGTTGGTATGATGTTATATATAATAATAAAATATTGTTTCTTTTCAGACTATGCTATGAGCACGCCCGCGCGGTTATGTACGCCCGTCACCGCGGTTCGGCCGCCCCGCCACCCGTCACTTCTACCGAGACTCTGCTTAACCAGCTGCAGCATTATGTCAAGTGAGTATCTTTTTAAGGTTCCGTAGTCCTGACAAGGAACCCTTATAGTTACGTCATGTCTGTCTGAGGTTTTGCTAAGAGACCGTTAGTACTAGAATGCTGTAATTTTGTAGGGGTGTGTTTATGAATTACGATGACGAAGTGGGGTGTACGGGGATCATGGAGGTGTAAAAATCTTACATTAAAAACTTGTATTAAATAAAAAACCTGTCAAAAAGTTGGCACTTTGACCCCCAATATCTCCGTAACTGGAAAGTTCCCAGGTATGGTGGTGAACAAAAAAATTAACGCAACAACGGGGAGAACAAGTACTTTTCGGCTTCGTTAAGAGGTTTTTTTACACCTTTTAGATAGTTTAAAACCTGGATTAACATATGGGATAGTTTTTAATTAACAAAATGATTGTTAAACATTCCAGACTGGAACGTCCACGGACTACGTCCTGTGCATCTTCAGTGTCGGTGGTCAGCGACCCAGCCGAACAAGAGCCAGTCGAACCTCATGCTGTTGACCCGTTTAGTGAGTACTTTTCTATGTATAAAGGGTGTAAGCTCCTTATTTGGAATCATATTCCACCGGAATTTTTCTCAGGAAAATTTTCATTTTTTTAATAGTTTTATCAGGCTATTCCTTCAGTTCAATGTAAAATTATATTCTATGACGCAGCAATCCAATTATAATATTTCGGCTAAAATAAAAATAAATGTGTGCTGGGACAATAGTTGAATTGAAACTTCAACGGACAAGTGCTAAAACGAATCGCAACGGACAAGTGGAAAAACAATTGGCAACGGACAAGTGGAAAAACGAATCGCAACTAAAAAAAAATTAACTTGAGTTTTACGGGCAGCTTTTCAAATTGAACAAGTACATTAACAATAGATGTTCAAATATTATAATGAGCGACACGTGAAATGAGCTGTTCACTTCCTGCCTAGCTGAGAGTTCATTGAACTCGTCGTCGCGCTTGCCGTTCGCTACGTGCAGTTTACCATAGTAATGCTAATAAATGATACAAAAAAAAAACAATAAATGACAATAAAATACATAAACCTGGACTAATTGCACAAGCTTTTAATGACTTTTTTATAGACGAAATTCAACCAAATAATTCTACTCCTTCCTATACAAATATTGAGACTAATTGTAACTCCATATTTATTCCACCTAGAGTACCAGCAGACATAGTGGCTATAATCCACTCATTAAATCATACCAATAGCCATGGATATGATGGCATCATTACAAAAACGGTCAAGCATGTGGCGCCATTAATAGGACCTGCTATGAGTTCTATAATTAATCTTTGCATTGAGTATGGCCATTTCCCGGACAAATTAAAAATTACTGTTATCAAACCAATTCATAAAAAAGATGATAAAAGTATCATGGGTAATTATAGACCGTTAGCACTTATTCCTATTTTTTCCAAAATTATAGAAAAGGTGATATACAATAGCCTTTCGTCGTTTTTTGGAAAGCATGATCTCATAGCCAGAGAACAATTTGGATTCAGGAAAGGTAAATCGATTAATATGGCGATTTATGATGTTATCAAGAAAATTGTTTCAAATGTTGATGCTAGAACTCCGGTGGCGGCCTTGTTTATGGATATGTCTAAAGCATTCGACCATGTAGATCATGGTATACTGCTGAACAAATTAGAGCGTTACGGTATTAGAGGAAATGCATTAAACCTAATACAGTCTTATCTCTCAAATCGCACTCAAATCACGGCGCTTGATAGGCTATGTGTGAGCTCGAAAATTGAAAGAACATACATGTCGCGTCCTAGGAAAACTACAAATGGTGTTCCCAAGGGTAGCATTCTTGGCCCTCCATTATTTAACATTTATATAAATGATATGCCTAAGGTCAGTAAACATCAGATGGTCTTGTTTGCTGATGACAGCACTATTTTGTTCTCTAGTAATGACATTAATATTCTTGAAAATGATATAAATGACGATCTCAAAAATATAATAAATTGGTTAATTAATAATAATCTAAAAGTAAATCTTGACAAAACGAAAATAATGACATTTAATAAAAAAACAAATAAACCGAGACTGAATATAAAATATGGTAACGTAGTAATCTCTGAAAGTGACATCACAAAATTTCTGGGCCTCTATATAGATAGTCATCTGACTTGGAAACATCATATCGACGCTTTATCAAAGAAGCTTAGTCAATTTGCGTATGCTACGTTACGTTACGTTACGTTTTGTGTGCATGCAGAGTTTACCTGTAAGTGATTGTTACACTTTATTCTGATTTGTTACTTCTGTTTTATTTCCTTGTATTAGTGTAAACAATTGTTGGTGAACCAAATAAATAAATAAATAAATATGCTCTGTACAGACTATCAAAAACGGTTAACCGCATTACCGTACAAATAGCTTATAATGCTTATGTGGCTTCTAGCATTAGGTACGGAATCATTTTCTGGGGCAACTCCACTGACAGAGACATTACTTTTAAAGCTCAGAAGAAATGCTTGCGGTCGTTTACCAAATTACAATCTACTGATAGTTGTAAACCATTGTTTAAGGAACTTTCTTTGCTCACTCTACCGTCTATGTACATATATGAAATGGGAGTGTTTGTTCGCTGTAACTTGCATTTATTTGAAAAATTGCGCTCTCGTTGTCATCAGAATACCATTCATGTAACCACTCATAAAACCGCATTTTTTGGCAAAAGTGTGCTAGGCATGGCGCCAAAAATATTTAATAGTATACCAGCAGCTATTCGAAATAAAGAGTGTCTGGGATCCTTTAAGAGGTCTTTGTTTAAACTCCTATTAGAAACAGAGGTATGACGATTCCGACTTCCCAATTAAACACTTTTGAATGTATTTATTGACTAATTATGGAATGTGTGTATTTGTCTAAAACTGTAATGACATGTTTACCTAACCGACATATGTATTTTAAATTGAATTATTGTTTTTCTTTAATGTAATAATATTGACATGCCACCTTAATTGTAATTGCTTGTTTATGCTGTTTTATTTTAGTTTTGTCCGCCATTTTGTACGCCATATATTGGCAAAACATAGTGCACACATTTAAGACGATATACTATCTGTAACCATACCTATGTTTCACAAAATAAATGATTGATTGATTGATACATTGGTTATGAGGAAATAAAACAAATCAATTTTTTCGGATTCCTCTTACATTCCTGAAATAATTTCTTGTACCAGTCATCATAATATGATATACTAAATTCACCCCATCAGTCTGCAGGGGCTGTCTCTTACACCCTTTATATCCCTTGATCTGTCCACAAAGTAGACTCAATAGTTAAACAATAGCGTCTCGAACAAATTGGTCATTTGACAGATCATGATATTATACAGATTTACACATGATACAGATTTGATAGCTGCGGGGTACTGAATCACTACATAGTATAAAACAAAGTCACTTTCTCTGTCCCTATATCCCTATGTATACTTAAATCTTTAAAACTACGCAACGGATTTTGATGCGGTTTTTTTTAATAGATAGAGTGATGCAAGAGGAAGGTTTTAGTATATAATTTGCGGGCGGGCGAAGCCGCGGGCATCAGCTAGTATATTATATTCAGTACCCCCGCAGCTTCTTCTAAAACACTCATACATTATTTGTGAAACTGACGTATTGCGTTGTAGAGGTGGAACTAATATAGTACCCCCACATTTCGTTATGTTGGCTAACCTTTCGGGGATTAAAGAAAAGAAAAACAAAGTAATAGCTATTTATTCACCAAGTGGAGTAAGGCACAGATTACTAATCGAGTGTGCATTTGAATCCCGACGCGAAGCGGAGGGCCGTGAACCACACGAGTTTAGTAATCTGTACTTACCCTCGAGTGATATATACTGCTTTATACTACACTTGCTTACAACGTGAAAGACTTTAAAAAATAAAAAATAACGCGTTAGTAATGGATTACTACCCTGATTTACAGGGCAGTAATGAAATTCCATACAATAAACTGCCTAGATTTTTGAGAAGGTTTAATGAACAGGTTTCAAGCCTTTTAGTGTATTGGTACACTTACTAAGCAAGTGTAGTATAAGCATATTTATCCGGCACATGCCATAAGTGCACACAACAACAAAATAATGAAAGAAAAAAAGGCGTGATGATACTAGGCTAGTTTCCACCATCAATAAATTGCATATCTATTTAGTCCATCTGTTAAAGTATTGGAAAATAATGGACACGTATTTTTTGTTTTTGTAAATCAATGAATATTGACAAAAGATAAAACGCATCAAAACTCGGCAGTGGGGGCGAGTGATGTCACAACGCACTAAAAATTATAGCACGGCGTGACTTATTGAGAATTTTAAAAGCGTCGTATCTTCGTCAATTTTGTTTTGCATAACAAAAGAAAAAATATTGTGTCAATTTATTTCTTGATAATCTAACTGACGGACTAATTAGATTTTTTCAGGACTCAAGCCTATAATTTTGACGATTGACGACCCGAAGGCGCTGCGTAGGCTGCCTTACGTTCTTAGGGTCCCGGGTTCGAATCCCGGTTGGAGCAAATGTTTGTGTGATGAGCATGGACATTTGTTTTCCGAGTCATGGATGTTTATATGTATAATAACTATGTATTTACAAACAAAAAGTATATATGTATTATATCAACTATCTGGTGTCCACGACACAAGCCTCGTTGCTTAGTGTGGCACTAGATGGCGCTGTGTGTTAATGTCCAGCAATATTTATTTATTTATTTATAATGTATGTTATCCAAATTCCAGAACAAATCGACGGCACATCAGTTAACAACGCTTTCTCTACCACCTTGATGGAATGCGCTAGCTGCAGCGACTCTGACGGCGAGTCTATCGACCTCGGAGTGGACGGCGACTGCCGCGCAGGAGACCACGAGGACCTGTCTGATGCTGAAGACGCTCCGTGCGAGGAGATGCCCTTGTGGTGAGAATCACCTTGCACCATTCTTAACACAACATTTACAGGGTGTAAGCCAGACTCTTCACGAAGCCGTTAACCAAGCATTCTGTACATCAAACTAAGTAACTTTACGCAAAAATTATTGCTGGGAAATGACCTTTTTTTTTTGGGGTGAAAAATCATGTTTTATGGTAGAACTCAATGTAACGCACTCAAAACATTGTGCTGATGGATGGATTGAATAGTACGGGGGTCGTGGAGGTGTTTAAAGTAAAGTTTTTGCATTAAAAACACGTATTAAAAAAAAAATGTGAAAAAGTTGGAACTTTGACCCCCAATATCTCCGTAACTAAAAGGTTCCCGGGTATGGTCCAGAACAAAAAAATGATCGCAATGACGAGGAGAACAAGTGCCTTTCGGCTTCGTTAAGAGGTGTTTTACACCCTTTATAAAAAAAAAAGTTGTGAAATTATCGCAATGATAGGGAAAAAAAGTGCCTTTCGGCTTAAATCTGCCTGGTCATTTCCAAACTATTTTGGGGTCGGCTTCCAGTCTAACCGGATGCAGCTGAATATCAGTATTATACATGGAGCGACTACCTATCTGACCTCCACAACCCAGTTAGTACTGGGTAACACGATACCCCTTGCTAACCCTGGTTGACAGACTTTTTGGCCCACTGACTACATGTAACGACTGTCAAAGATCTACAAATGACAGCCGGGACAACGGCTTAACGTGCTTTCCGAGGCACGGAGGAAACTCGGTATGTAAGGATGGTCACCCATCCACAGACCAATCTAGGCAACCACGGCTTAACCTAAAGATCGACCCGAGCGGCAAATAATTTGACTATAATCATAATATTTGTTATCAACATCACCAGGAGAGCAGGCGTCTACACAGCCGAGGAAGCGGTATGCGTCGCTAACAACGTGCTGAAGTACTTGCAGACTTCTTACATCAATCAGATGACTCGATTTCGAGTGCTGCTACAGACTGCCCGGCTGCTGTATCTCAGAGAGCTGAAGGCCGAGAAAGAGCAGTACTGTGAGTAATACGTACCATCTCAACGGACGAAATCTCACCACCAATACTGTTGAGGAGATTTAAGTGGGCTGTTTGAATGACGACGCTGATTTTAAAATACTGGTTTATTACAAATAGTTAAAAGTAAAAATTTGGACGGCGCGCGACGCGTACAATGCTTGAAGGCTGATCGAGTGTGTGCGCTCCGGACCGCGGTTGCATCTTATATAGCTGCTCCCCGCGCCGCGCCGTGCCCCCGCTGACGCCGTCGCCGGTGCCACCTCCGTCGACGTCATCATTTGGTTCGAGAGGTTTCCGAACAAATACGGCTCTTTTTATTTGCAGCATCCGGCCGCTATTGAAGCGCTAAACTTTCTCGTCCTTTTTTCTATTAGTCAAAAAAGATTGTCAAACAATAGAATAGAATGTTTGTAAAACAAAGGATACCGTAAAAAAGGGTCGCATATTTTTTGTCGTTTTACTATAATTGGTCCGCACACTGTTTGTGCGGACCAATAGAAGTTCTTCTTCTTCGTGTCGATGATTCGTTAAGGGTGGTAAACAGATGTGGACATTGTGTGCACGGGATTTTATTTTAAATATGAGCAGATTTCGTTCGAGCCTATGGTACATACATAAATAAACCCATAAGGGTAGGCAGCAATAACGCCACCTGCGTACTCCTTTCGCCTCAAATAGGGAATATGCAACTACAAAACTCTTTTTATTTATTAAAAATGCCTTGTATTGGCGCATAACAAAACATTGTGGTACACTTATTTGAAGTTTCTTAAACATCACTTATTTTACGTGTGTTTTAGAAACTGTGAAATTGTTTTATGTAGCATGTTTTTGGTGAAACGGAACGCACTCTCAAAACGTGTCGTCCTCGATAACGCCGGAAGTGACGTCAAAGTCTACGTGTTAAAAAATCACTTTTACTTGAAAAGTAGTTAAAGTTTTAAGATTTTATTACAATATCGTTATCGCAATTTTTGCGTGAATAAAGCACATACAATTACTAAAATTACTATAATAAGGCCAAAAAATTAGATGTAAACAAGGCAGATTGAGGTAAATGACGTCACATCATGGCCGCGACAGTCACGGACGTTTGAACTGTCATAGAAAATTGCAGGAGTTTAATATTATTTTTGAGCGACAAGCGATAGGTGAACTTAACTTTTAATACTTTTCTTGGATTGTTAATTCTGTATTTTATTGACATAAGTGAAGAAAAAATTATGCATATTCCTTATTCGCCGGCAAATTCTAATTTGACAAACAACCCAACCAAACCCGACTACTGAAAAATCACGCTCTAATTAAATTCGGGGTTTATAAGGTAAAATCGACTCCTCCTATTGTTGAAGTCGGTTAAAATGTAGCTTAAGTTACCCGGGTCATAAAAACAAATCGATTGACACCTTATTCATCAAAATCGGATGAATAGTTTAGGCGCTACGGAGGAACATACGTAAATACAAACATACATACATAGATCCATACATACATACATACACTGGTAAAATCATAACCCTTCCTTTTGGCTTCGCAGTAGTCAGGGAAAAATATGATTACTAGCTGATGCCCGCGGCTTCGCCCGCGTGGATGTCGCTTATCGCGACCAAAAGTAAAGTTCCCGACAGCTTATTTTTTTCCGACACCTCCAACAAATATCATTATATTTTAGCCAATGTATACAAAAACTTGACAAATTATATACTAAAACCCTCCTCGAGTACCATTCTATTCCTTGGTGAAAACAACATGAAAATCGGTGCAGTAGTTTTAGAGTTTATCGCGAACAGACAGACAGACAGACGCGGCGGAGGACTTTGTTTTATAATATGTAGATGATCGTTTATTTAATCATACATTTGTTCCATCCACAGGCAGCATAAACGCACAAGCCCGCAGCGGGCCGCTCACAGTCAACGAAAAACGGCAACTGCGCAAGCTGAAGGCGTTCGCTAGCTACCACAAGAAACATGGCCACGACGCTGTGTTAGCGCGCAAGTTGCACCATAAGAGAGCCAAGGTATGTATTCTTCTTATCCGGTACGCTCTTGACAGAGCGGTCGTGATCTTTAAGGTGACACTAGTCGACATTTTGTCCATAGAAATTTCGGGAGGGTATTACTCCACTGTTTGACACTGTACAACCAAATTTAAACATGATATCTTTTTGTCTCATTATTAACTTTGTCTGTGCGGAAACAGAATAGTAAAATAAAAAGCCATTAAAAAGTTACGAGCTACCAAAGATTCGTTTTTATTGCCAATTTTAACGCAACTTTGGGCGTAAATTAGTAATAAAAGAAGTGTCAACTTTCCAAAACAAAGTCGCTACCGACAAAGTACAACTATCGAAAAAGTTAATAAATGTTACTTGTATTTGATTTATGCATTGCTTTTTTCATAAAACTCGATTTTCCAAAGGCCTTTTAGTATTTTTTTACGCGCGCTTTTTACTTTGAATTATCGTGCATCTCACTGAACTCACTCTGTCGGCCACGATGGCAGGTGAGACAGCATGCTTTTTGGCCACGCCCACCAATGAGTTCGAGCCCGTGACTAGTGTCACCTTAAGGTGGATGCTCCAGGGTGGCCCGCGAAATTCAAATTTTCTTACGTTTTTTGCAATTTGCAGGTCAGTGTCAGGTTGTAAGATGTAGTTACAGAATTATAATCATCAAAATTTTCAATACAACCCTCCAAGCTCATAAAGGTGTATGAATTTACTTTTTCAAGGTCAACGTCATTCCTGCACCTTGATGCGCTTGGCGCTTGGAGAGTTGTATTGAAGATTTTGATGATTATAATTCTGTAACTACATACCTACGTCTTACAGTCGCGATTCATAGTTTAATCAACATACAACCTGACAGTGACCTGCAAATTGCAAAAAACGTAAGAAAATTTGAATTTCGCGGGCCACCCTGGCGCATTCACCTTAAGTACTCGTAGCGGTATTGGAAGAGGCAGATGTGATGCACTTCACGACATTTCCCCACCGCTGCCTGCTAGAGGTCATCCTGCTGCATTCATTTACTGAACCCCCAATGGCAGACATGATCTGCATAGCTATTCACAACGCTTCGATTCGATGCGGAAAGTCGTATGTCTATCTCGTTCGATTTCGTAATGTCAAAAAAAGATAGACATACGACTTTCCGAGTGGTTTTTTTTTTAATCCTTTATGGGCGGCATGGGCACCGGGCCGTAGGCCGACGAACGAGGCCCGGCACTTCGGGGACAAAAGTAACTAAATTTGCAACAATTTAAGCTCTATAAAACTTATAGGGACCAAGATATGGCTCATCAAAGATAGTCAATTTGTTTCCGTCCTAAGCAAACTATTGGCAAATCGCTCGTCCTATGAGAAAAGTCATCAATAAAATAGTCGTTTAATTTTCTTTCATGTAAGCTCACAACTACATCCGGCTTTGCGATTTTAGCCTTTTTTTGCGTCGATTTATACTGGGTCATGTAGCCATGGCCGCTATTTTGAACCTTACTAGATGTGGTGTTTATAAATCAGTACATCTTTCTAAACCTTGGGTTCAGAATAATGTACTGAAAACGTCCTAACTGTCACTCTTAAGGGGATACATACAGGCTGCTCCCAGGCATTTCCCCGCTAGATGGCGTTAAAGTCAACATTTTTTAGTTTATTTGGGTTTTTGTGTAATTGGAAAATAGCTAGCGATTAGAGGACATTGCGTTTTATCGAATTGGGTCATATCATTGCCACAAAATCCACCCAATTCGACACAATTACGGATTTTAACATTTGCTATTGAACATAGTGTTGTTAACACACACAGACGTGGGTGAGTATGTAAGCCCTACGTTTACGAGGATTGACACTAGATGGCGTGAATGAAAAAAAAACAAGTTTTTCATTTGTCTATATTGAGATTGATGATTTCTACAGAACGCCACCTGCTTAACCTGCTACGGTATATATGTACGGTCGACCAAGCTATTTGGTTTATATTTTACAATGTAATTAGTGGGTTAAACTGTTAATCTAATAGCTTGTTCGACTGTAAGATTGGTATAAAAATAAAAGTTTGTATTTGTTAGCGCAAACTATTTATTTATAATTTTGGGAAATAAATTATGTCAACATTAATTACAATAAAACAGTTTTATTTTAATACATTATACTATTGAATTTTTTATCAAAACAAGTATTTGAAGTCAATTATGCTGATTTGTAATAGTACCAACTATTACAATAATTAGACATTTCATAACACGGAAACTATAATTCTTATACAAGAGATATCAACAAATCTAAAACACGTTTTTTTTTTGCTATAACAACGAGTAAGGTGAAAAAAAAATCCTAATTTCGAAATAATCAAAAAAAGCTTTTAGTATAACGAAAGAGCAGCTTATTGAATTGAGCAAGTAGTTGTCATAATATAAAATTATGCTACCTAGTCTGTAAGGTGATCCATGGGTCAAAGTAGCCCGAAAATAAAGGTTTTATTATTACTATAACCTGCTCAATTCAATAAGCTGCTCTTTATATGAAGTATGTATATATAATGATGTACCTAATATTTCACCTTTTGTATAAAAAATAAAAAGAAATATACAATGATAATGTAGATTCTAAACAAACTACTACCAAAATACAATTCGAACGAGAATCAGTTGATTTCACCCTCTCTGCCTTGAAAGTTCCTGTCTGGAAACCACTGCTACACTGCTGCTGCAAAGAAAACATTGGTACTTAGTAATATTTGTTACTTTTTGAAGAATATTATTTACCATTCAGTTCAAAATATTATATACCGTCAATCTCCAAAGCTGCTCTAAAATAAAACTTTACTTCTCTTCTTTGCTTGAGTTTCCAACTGATGTTGATGTTGCAGAAGGATTTTTCACTAGAAAAACATAATAATATATTGTATTAAGACATTGAAATTGATGCAATTTATGAAGTGAAAAAAAGTATAAGCTTTGTGTACATACCATTCAAATCTAAACATTTAGCATTTTTATGAACACGTCTCAAAATGATTTCTGGCAGAAAACTGTTTTTAAAAATGTCTGATAATTTTGGTATCTTATTGCTGACAAATTCATTATCTCGACAAACTGTGTGTGGTCTGCTTTTTCCATGCAATTTCATGCCATTTGTGACCGTTAGCAAGCGATAGTCCTGAAAACATATTTTTTAATGTTATATTCATATAAAGTGGGTTAAATAAGGGCAGAAGATTGATGATATTCCATAGCCATGATAATCAAATAATTTCTTACTGGTTCTAACAATTTCTGACTGTTTATATTTACCTGGAACATGTCGCTGGTAAGAACCCCTTTTTCCTAAAGTAATTTTTTTTCCACTTGTATAGTTATAGCACTGGTTTAGTTTTTGATTATGTGATTCTTGCATCCAATTTTTTTTATTATGTTCCCATGTAACACTTTCTCGTTCAATTTTGCAAACACAGAGGAGTCTCCGTCACCAATAAAACTCAAATACCGAAGATGATGTATTTCTTCACTCTTTTGAAAACTTCCAGTAAATTTTTTTCAGCAGTGCTTTCATAATTTTCATAGGTATCCATGTTTCTCCTCTCATAATATTGACATGTCTAACAATATTTCTTTCTAACAGCAAGAAATAGACATTTAGTAGTTTCTTTACCAATAATGCAGGCCTGGAAATGAAAAGCAACACTTATAAATATTGTGTCGCGAAAGATGCGATTATCCAAACGAAATGTGAGTGAATCGAATGATTATTATTGCTGGTATCATTTGCCTTTCGATGATTATGAAAATAATGACAGTTGAGAGGGTAGGGTAGATTTGAGAGAGAGAATAAAGAAAGGAGGTTAGGTAGAACACGAGAGGATAGTGAGTGAGTGTGTGAGTAACCGGCACGCGGAGGGCGAGCGGAGGAAATTACAAGAAGAGGTAACGAAAAGAGTGAGCTAGCCCTCTGGTGAGTTGCACAAAGTTGATAAGAGTTAACTGGGGGTGTATATCGAGAAATTACGTAAGAATGATAGGATTCGGAGGTAGAGGCAGGCTGTGAGGGGAGGTATGGAGGCCTGTGGGACCCCCCCGGGGGGGGTCCCCCTTAAAAGACCCTTAGTCTCGAATGTGTGTATATATGAACGATGATGGTGACTAGCCTATCCGCGGTGAGAGGAACATACCACTTGCGTGGCTCTCGGGCAGGTTAGTGGCACCAGAATCATATCATAAAGCAAAAATGTGAACTTCTCGATATACCCCCCTGAGTCAATTTGTCATGTAAGTATCAGCATCTGAGGTTCTAGAACCTGATAAGGCAAACGTCACGACATATTGCACATATTATAAATGTCTTACAGAACCAAATTTGTGTTTTGTAAAATATTAACTTACCTGACCTTTGAACCATGCTCCATCTACAATGTACATATACAGTAACAAATGGAACGCCGCGCCGTCTGAAGACACATCATAACCTTTTTGAATAGCAATTTGATCTTTCATAATAAAATAAAGCTGACATTGTTGGAATATCCTTATGACTTGTTGTGAGCTGCTTGTGTCCAGTATTTATTTTATCACTGCTCTCCGTACAATTTTATGACACATATTGCACTTGAAAATTAATTCACTTCGAAATCCATCAATTTCACTAACAAATTCAATTTGTTAGATTCACACATATTTAGATGTCTTTCCAGAAGAAATGCCCACTCCATTACTTTTACATCTTTCAAGTCCACAATGCGATGCCCAAATATCCCAGATAATCATTTAGATATTTGAACCAGCTTCCACAATCAATAAAATTGAAAATAATGAAATAGTATCGTAAATTCGTATTTCACAACCATGATGCAAATTGCAATATTCCAAATCATAGATAATAAAATAGGGTTGCGTTTGAAACCAAAGATCTAGAAAAATATTAAGTTACATTTTATTTATCTTTATATTTCAATGTTATCTTTATATTCCTGGTAGAATTGGTCGACAAATAAGAAAACAAAATCAGATTAGATAAGTTATTTATTTAAAATAAAGCACATGTAAGTAACTGATTTATATTTGTTTCTGAACGCACCATAACAATATGACGTGAACTAGCGAGAGCTTGATACGTTAGGCTTAGGTACCTACTACAAAATAAAACCAACTAATATAATGTGTGTCTGACTGTCTGTCTGAAACTGTTTGCAAAATGCGTGAAAGGTGTCCCGCCCGGCAAAGTCATATTTTGCACATGTTTGCAAGTTTAATTTTGTGACTACTTTGGTAGTTAACCGATTAATAATTATATCTATTGTTGACCAAAAATATATTCAAACACATTCAAATAATATGAAACACTGAGTTTGTACTCATCACTGCTACGTATGACGTAGGTAATTAGTATTGTGACGAGATTTCATAAAAATCACGGGTGTTGACCCGTGATTTTTATCACACATTTTGTCACAACTGAAATAAGAATGTATTTTATAACAGTCTAAACAAGTGAACGAAGTTTGGCAACGCTTTGTCTCGTCAACAATGCATGTAGGTCAAGGTTAGGAAGAACGGCATCGTTGCTTAAAACCTACCTACGACTATTGGTATTTATGTTGCCATACAACAATAATAAGTAAGAAAAGTTAAAAAAAGAAACAAAACATTGATGTTTATGTCATCAGTTTTATGTTATTTTATATTGTTTTTTTTTTGAACGGTTGGAAAGGGAATTAACCAATTATTGAACTTTAAGATATTAATTTATCAGAATTATAAGATCGTCTGCACGCCATCTAGCGTGTCAATGTCTAAACAACGCTTTTGGTTTGCTTGTCAAAAGTCACGCACACTACTAAAGAAGTGTCAAATTTTGCCGGGATTTCACTATTGTTTTTCTCAGTAAATAATGTAATTTATTGCCCAAAAAGGTCCGTTGCGTACACATTTCATTGTAGAGAAGTGATAAAACGATTAGTTTGAAAGAAAGAGTGTCTGTGTTTAGTGTCTTTTACGAGACAAAAATGTATGGACGGTCGGTCGGAGCTTCAACCTTAATATAAAAAAACCGGCCAAGTGCAAGTCGAACTCGTGCATGAAGGGAACCCTTCTATACAGGGTGTTAAAGTAGTCGCGTGCCATAGCTTAGGGGTTAGTTCAGTATCGATAAAGGAACCCAAAAAAATAAATCCAAAAAAATAACATTAAAAAAACAAAAACAAAAAAAATCGATTTGAAGTTAGTAGGTACTAAATTAGGTTTATCTTTTAATATTTTTTTAGTGTTTTTATTTATTATTTAACCTAAATTAGCCAAGGACCAGAGAATGATGAGCAATAATGATGTTGTTGTTGTTGTCGACAGCTGAACGACCCGTGCCCGAACCGGCCGGTCCCGTCGCAAGGTCGCTGCACGTTCGCGGAGGGCGGCGTGCGCTGTCCGGCGCACGTGCTGCCGGCCGCCAAGCACTGCTGCAAGCACATCCTGCATGACAGGCAGCAGGTAACATACTACATTCTGATACAACTGGACAAACTTTGTTATTGCATTCGCGGAGGAATTTTTACACACGAGCCGCCCAAATCAAAATCATCAAAATCGAAGCATTTATTTCAAGTAGGCCAGTTACAGGCACTTTTGAATTGTCGAAACAAAAATGAAAATTAAATGTAGCTACAGTCCCAGTCACAAGACATAAAAACTGTGAAAGTACTGTAGTTGCCCATTCCCTAGCGTAGATCTCTATGGAGAAGAACGGGCAAGAAACTCCATGGACACTCTTTTAAATCAGAATATTGTTACAAAATCTACCTAAAACCCTTTGATGTACCGCCACCCGCGCGTTAACGCACACGCGGCCCAAATGTTCGCGACGGTAGCCGATATTAGCCGGTCACATCTGCGTGTATTGTGTCATGGCGCGAAGCTTTGTGACTATACACGCAGATGTGGCCGAAGCATAAGAGAAAAAGCGTAAATAAATATTTGTTTGTCATTTCCAGGTGTTATTCAACCCATGCGGCGATACTCGCGGTGTGGCGTCGTGTCAGGAGCCGATCCCTAAGCTCCCGCTGGCGTCAACAGCTTGTCGCTATCACACCGACCCGCCTACCTACACGGTGTTCACACTCAAGGTTCGTATTTTTTTATGCCTCGGAAAGCACGCTAAGCCGTTGGTCCTGGATGTAATTTGTACAACAAAACTGTTTTATCCTTTTCCTAGTAAATAATAAAAATCGCTGGACACACTGGGCCATCTAGTGCCACACTAAGCAACGAGGCTCTTGTCGTGGACACCAGATAGTTGATGTACTACATAGATAAAAGTAACTATGTAGTATTTTTTGTAAATACATACTTATTATACAAAAACATCCATGACGCGGAAACAAATGTCCATGCTCATCACAAACATTTGCCCCTAGGAACGTAAAGGCTACTTTACGCCGGGGCAAGACTGCGGCATTGCGGCGTGCCACAAGGCCGCATGCTACAATTTAAAATTTTGCACATTGTGGCAAGAATCGTGCGGCATGGCAACACCTTGCGTCATGCTGCTAAAGTTACTTCATCAGCTATATTCTACGGTGTGTTTTGTCCCCTGTTGGTAGACCAAAACACTCCAATAAAATTTTACAGCACGATGCTTTGAAAATTATCTAGGCACGATGTTGCCTCGGCGTAAAATAGGCTTGCCGCATACCGCAATAGGGTATTACACCCATTTTTGAAAAGTGTTTCAATTGGATTCTATGGTGCTAATGAACCACTAAAAAATTCACAAAAATTGTATTCAATCGTTAAGTGCCATAAAAATGCATTTAAATGTTAGCATTTTCAAATTTCGCGCGTAATTTGACGAAAACGCTGGACGCAGTGGACGCCATATTGCTCTGTGGTCATGACGTCACTTGGCTATGTAAACAAATGCAGTGATATTTGAAGTTGACAGTTGACACTTCTATATTTACATAGACTTTTGACGTAATAACATGGCGACTACTACAATGGTGTTATGAAACAGATTAAAAAAGCTGAAACCTTTGAATTAAATTTTAAAATTTAGTTTGCTATTTTATGAACTAAAACTAACGTTTTCCGACTGCTTTTTGCCTAAACTATCTCAATAATGTATTTTTAGATATTTTCTCAAACAGAGTAAAATACCCTATTGCCGCAAATGTTGGTTATTTGTAGCATATCACAAGATGACGCACGCCACAATATGTAGCATGCAGCAATGCCGCACAGTTCCCGGCCCGACTATCGTCAACGCGAGCATGGTCGAAAAGCTTGTTGTTTCATCCAGAGCCACAGCGGCGGTATTCTATCAATTCCCCTGTCTTACCTAGCCCCGACCCCGCACTACTCGTCTCCCGCGCACCTCATACCGCCTAACGCGAGGACATTGAACGAAAAATAGTGTTCGAAATTTTATAAAACTTGTTCCAGGAAATACGTGTTTTTGAATAAGTCTTAAAAGTTTGTGAAATAAATATTTGTTATTTAGAATCTCCACTATATTTGCAAGGCTTCTATCGGGATGCTTTCTTTACTTTTACAATTTATGGGTACATTATGAACGGCCAAAGTTGAGGTCAAATTTGTGCAAAACAGCAATTTTTGGAGGCTTATACTGAATTTGTTTCTACAATTTTTTAATTTTTACTTTGATAGAAGCCTAGATATATTGCACAAGATACCTATTAGTTCAAAAAATTCAAAGATATATGTCTAAAAACGGCATAATCACGCACGAGCGTTTGTCAAAATTCTCGCGAAAAGTATGGCGGGTTGGCCGCTCTTAAGGCAGCCTCATCACCGCTGCGCCATTTAGGGTCGTCAAAAATAAATAAATAGTAAAACATTTTCTAAATAACTACCCTACCCTTTACAGAAAGACGGCTCAGACACGGAATCGGAGCCCCAATCGTCATCCGGCGACTCCGGAGTGAGACTCGAAGAACAAGAGTTAGGCGAGCTCGGAGACCTGCCCACCGGTGATCGCGTACATGTGGAACCGGTTGAGAGCGCGCAGGATATGGAGGTAAGGGATATCATGTTTTTTTTTTTGTAAATTTATTACTATACCTGCATACATTTATTCAAATACGTAATTCCGAAAACAGAAATATTGACATATACTTGTCCCGAATCGACATTTATCGTGATCCTTGACTTTTTCTAGTAATAAAAACGATTCATAGTGTATTGTCGGGGTACCTACGCAAAGAAATTAAGGAACGAGCAATGAACTTTAATTCCTACTTATCTGGCGCAGACTATAGCTTATTATGCCCGCGTGGTGTAAGATGAGAATAGCGGTCATTGACCCACCTACATTTATTAAACTTGTTAACTTTGAAAACCAAAAATAAGCTTGTTCAAGTCAAGTTCGTCATCTATCGTGATCTTCAACATATTTTTGTAATGAAAAACGTTACATGGTCTATTTGTTTTGGTTCGTACGAAGTGATATTAGGGAAAGGACAATGACCGCTATTCTCATCTTAACTGGCACCAACTATAGTACTTGTCACTTGTCAACACCTGAGGCCCTAGTCCATCTATCTATCATCTATCTGTCTCTCTCGCGCACGTCTGCAGATGAGTGCGAGTGAGAGAGACTGATAGTTCCGCATATACGGACGAAGCGTTAGAGAGTAGGGCCCCTTTTTTTTTTTTTTTTTAGGATGGGAAATCATCAAATGACTCCTCCCGCTCTGGGCGGAGCAGGAGGGAGTGTCAGACTTTTACTGACTAAAACCCATCCATGTTCCTTCCTCGCCCTTTGTGTTCCGGGGCCACGGTATCTCTTTCGAATAGTCCCGCAGCCCAGAGAGTAGGGCCCCTGTACTGTATGTTTCATCGACGCTAGCGAGACTGCTGAGCGTCGGTACTAAGTACTATAGGGTTTTTCCATTAGAACTTTTCTTTGTGGTGAAAAATCATGTTTTGTGTTAGAACTCAATGTAACGCACGCAAAACATTGTGCTGGTGGATGGATTGAATAGTACGGGGGTCGTGGAAATGTTTAAAGGAAAGTTCTAACATTCAAAACATGTCTTTAAAAAAAACTTGTGAATAAGTTGTAACTTTGACCCCCCAATATCACCGTAATTAGAAGGTTCCCAGGTATGGTGTAGAACAAAAAAAATGATCGCAATGACGAGGAGAACAAGTGCCTTTCGGCTTCGTTAAGGGTCTGTTTACAGTTTTACACCCTTTATATGCCGAAAAACTAATTTCTCTTCTGTTGTTTCTAGTTGTCCCTACCTCCATTCCCAGCGGATGACATGACGGATGAATGACAAATAGCTGATCTGGTCTACCAGATGTATGATGACATGGAGCAGTAAATCCTGGAGGCAGGGTTTTGCAGCAGTGGAGAAAAAGAAGTGATTCGAGTGTTGGATATTGTGGGAAATTGGATATGGTACAATGGTACTATCGTGGACAATCCTGCCTGATCACCACTAATCTAATTTTTGCTTGCAGTCGCAACATAGAAACGCACTCTAGCCCCGCCCCGTTGACTTTGTATAGAAATAATGAATGAAAGACAATACCGATCGGCCGAGCGCACTGATGACGCACCCCAAACGACAGTTATTATTATTTTGTGCGCCAAATTGACGCTTTCCTAATAAGCCTAAACATTATGGGGGTCGGCACCTCCGCATGATTTAAGCGAAAAATAAATTGATGAATTTTGATCAGGCGGAAAAGACCACGACTGTACCTCGGTGTAAATATGGCATATGGAGTGTAACCCGTCAGGCGATTACTTCAATCCGCCCTCTTTTATGAGCTCCACGGTTTTATCGATTACTAGCGACCCGCCCTGGCTTCGCACGTGTGTAATGTAGAAATAAACCTTCCTCGTGAATCACTCTCTATTGCGAAAAACTGCATATCTGTATGTATGTATCTGCTAAATTACCAACTCTATTTGTGGTGGTTCAAACTTCGTTTGAAATACTGTTAGAATAAAGTTCTAATCAGCTTGCATTACAATGTGGTTGTTACGTCAGTCACTGCGGGCCGAATAGTGCGAAATGAATGGTTTTTATTTAATTGTAGCCTAATAAATCATTAGATCAAAATGCCAATTGTACACTTTGTTAAGAAAAACGTGACGAATATTTGTGTGGAAAAAAAATACTAAAACTTAATCCCGTTTAGGAGTAGTTACGAAATTTCAAAGAAAAAATGCTTCACTTTGAATATTTTTTTCATATAGTAATAATAAATTATTTCAATTGTACCAATTAAAGATTAGAGTGTAATAAGCAACATATATTTTTTTGCACATTTATATTCACTCATCAAAGAGGAGTTACATGGAGAAAACCTCTCGTTAGCAGATACCACCCCCTTAAAACCCGTTGCGTAGTTTAAAAGATCTAAGCGTACAGACAGCGGGGCGAGTTTGTTGTTTTATACTAAGTGTGTAAAGATATTTACTGACATTTCATTCATCCGGTTAGACTGGAAGCCGACCCCAACATAGTTGGGAAAACGCTAGGCAAATGATGACGATTTACTGTCATTTCGAGTACATGTTTCTTATTAACAATCGCCGGTAAATTCGTCATTTTTAATAGATACAAATATAGACTGCTAAAATCGGAACCCTTCCTTTTGGCTTTGCCATAGTTTGGTAAATATACATAGACACTGGTGTCGATTCTGTTGTGCACAAACTAAACTTAATTTAGGCTATTGCTATCTTTTACTAAAAGGCAGTGCGAGAAAAGGACGGCTATAGGTATGAACTAAGTTAGAGATGTCAAACTAGTTTATGCCTTGCGCTTCACCGTGTTTTTAGTCGACATGTTTTTACGTGCACCCTTCATTTGTATGGAAATATTAGTTCCAATTAAATTTGACAGCTCTAAACTAC
The DNA here is from genome assembly GCA_963853795.1 of Xestia rhomboidea. Taxonomy (NCBI): domain Eukaryota; kingdom Metazoa; phylum Arthropoda; class Insecta; order Lepidoptera; family Noctuidae; genus Xestia; species Xestia rhomboidea. The sequence goes on from OY970783.1 coordinate 4,622,921, forward strand.
GTCCGTCTCTTTCGTTTTAATAGAGAGAAAAAGATATCAATAGCCTAAATTAAGTTTAGTTTGTGCACAACAGAATCGACAACACTGTGGAGCTCCATGTGTTATATTAACGCCTATGTACCGTACTGTAATTGAACAACAGATATTTAAGCCTTGAAAATAGTGTAACAAGTGATTGGAACAATATTGGGCTGGGAACAAATTTGGGTGTAAAAACTAAATATAGTGCATAACAGTGATTTTAAAACTTCTTGGAGAGTGGAAAAGAGACATTTTGTGTTAGAAATCAGTGGTAAAATTTTATCAAAGTATCTTGAATCTGTTTTAGAGTCTCTTATTAAATTTTCTCAAGAAAAATACAATGAAAAATCGCATTTATAACTATAATGTGTAAAGTTGACTTTGAGAACGATATATTAGATTTGGAAAGAAAATCTATGACATATTTGCATAATGTTATCTCAATATATTGTATACCCTTAGTAACTGTTAATAGTAGGTACATTACTGCAGCAGCTAGCAACAGAGGCATTGATGGATGAACGTTTCGCAGAGCTATTGATGGACGAACGTTTCGCAGAGGTATTGATGGACGAACGTTTCGCAGAGGTATTGATGGACGAACGTTTCGCACAGGTATTGATGGACGAACGTTTCGCAGAGGTATTGATGGACGAACGTTTCGCAGAGGTATTGATGGACGAACGTTTCGCAGAGGTATTGATGGACGAACGTTTCGTAGAGGCATTGATGGACGAGCGTTTCGCCGAGGCACACATACGTAAGTCCATCAATGCCTAGTTGTGGCCAAGGCTTGTATAGTACTTTTCTCAAATAATGCGAGGAGAATTATAATCATCAAAATCATCAATACAACCCTCCAAGCGCATAAAGGTGCAGGAATGACTTTTTCAATACACTTCCTCGAAAACTGGTTCATAACGCACTATGATTAGGTTCAACATGCAATGTATTTCACACACGTGCGATTTTTTGCATTTTCCAACACGTGTGCGGGCATGAAAATTGCCACAGATAACTATACCTATACTGCCTATACTTAGTTCAAATTGGTTCAATGCATTAAGTCGGAGGTGAATGTTTTTTTAATTTTGACAAAGCAATAATGCGTCTTTACCGCCTAAATATTTTTTAAATATCCAAATTGTGTTTATAAATAGAATATCATAGATAAACATGATTATTTCAACTTTTATAAACAAATTATCATTTATTTGTGTTCTAAATTCAAAAATATAAAAAAAACTATTTTTTATATTAGGCTGTTTAGCGGCTTCATATCATACCTTTGCTTCTCCTTCAACCTGGCGAAAGCAAAGCGCCGAAAAAACGAAAATTAAAATCATAGTTTCTTATTAATTTATGACAAAAATATTTTCGTTATTTTATTTTATTTCTTCAGAAGTGTATTGAAAAACGTCGTTTGATACACGTGGACATTTGTTATTGCAGTTCTCAGCTCAAAAACGCCCTCGCCTACGGCTCGGGAGTTAATTCCGCCTCGTGTGCAATAACAAACTTTCTCCACTTGTATCAAAATGTACTATTTTAATACACTTCCTCGAAAACGGGTCCTTATCGCACTACGATTAGGTTCAACATGCCGTGTATTTCACACACGTGGATTGTTCTCATTTCCCCTCACCTTGTGCTGTGCCGCGTGCAGAGTGAGCCGCACGGCACGGCACGCGGGTGTTGGGAAATTGCCACAGATAAAACTATACCTATACTTAGTACTAATTGGTGCAATGCCTATAGTCAGCGGTGATTGGTTTTTTTCATTATTTTATTTTATTTCTTCAAAAGTGTATTGAAAAACGTCGTTTGATACACGTGGACATTTGTTATTGCAGTTCTCGGCTCAAAAACACCCTCGCCTACGGCTCGAGAGTTCATTCCGCCTCGGATGCGATAACAAACTTTCTCCACTTGTATCAAAATGTACTATTTCAAGGTCAAAGTCATTCCTGCACTTTTAAGCGCTTGGAGTAAACGAAAGAAAATTTGAATTTCGCGGGCTGCCCTGGCGCATCCACCTTAAGTTTTTAATCAGGAGTCTGAATTTGTGCCCGGTTTATGCCAATAGGCTCGTCCCCTATGACATGGGACCTGGCGACATGTGGGTGTACTTACTATTAGGTGCCTAATGTTATGTTATTATTATGAAATAGACTCAAAGTTGTTGCAATCGTATTCCCAAGAAAAAAATCGCTTTTGAATATAAGTAAGTACTTTGCTTTGTATAAAGGCTAAAAATAATGTAGTGACGAAGTTAAATAGTGAGAATTGAACTAAAGTGAGAAATTAGAAGGGTTTAGTACCAGAATCGTCTACAATTTAATGATTTTGTATGATGTATGAGTAAGACATCAAATTATTGTCTGTAGATATTAATTCTAAGATTTGGGAAAAAAAAAATGAATGTTACTTTCAGTGCCGGGAACCCACCTGGAGGGTCTACTCACTTGCAATATGTATGGTGGGATGACACATGTGAGACAGGAACGGGGTGGACACGAATGTGCAAACAAGCGTAATAGGGATGATGACTGACTAAAAAAATGATTCTGTTTAGTCCGTCAGCTAGATTATCGAAAAATATTGGATACTTACGTGTTTTTTGTTTATATCAAATTAATAAAAATTGACGAAGTTAAAACGTGTCAAAGATCATGAGTGTGGGCTTGTGACGTCACATTTGAGTAATATAAATGTACTCAAATGTGACGTCACACGAGTTTTCGACGCACTGTATCGTCTTCATTTTTTGTTTACGTGAAAAAAGAAAAAAATATGTGTCCAATATTTTTTGGAAATCTATCTGACGGACCAATTCGATTTTTTTTTGTCATCTACCCTATTCTTTGAGTGAGTCGCGTAAAATGAATCACGGAATTACAACGTCGTGTGGCACAAACAGGACTAGTATGAAACCGAATACAGCGTAAATTCCGCGACTCATTTTACCCGACTTACAGCTTAAAAAAATTACGCTCGTTTGGCCTCAGCCTTAACAAAGAAAGAAAAGCATAGTTACTCTGCATAAGGACTGTGATATGGATAGAAGGCGCTATAGATAGAGAGGGGGTGACCCATGAGAGGACGAGTAATAGAGAAGTATGGAAGAAAAAGACATGCTGCGCCGACCGCAAATGAATGGGGTTGGCCGGTGGAAGCTAAAATAAATAAATATCGCTGGACATTACACACAGCGCCATCTAGTGCCACACTAAGCAACGAGGCTGGTGTCGTGGACACCAGATAGTTGATATACTACATAGATACTTTTTGTTTGTAAATACATACATATACATATAAACATCCATGACTCGGAAACAAATGTCCATGCTCATCACACAAACATTTGCTCCGACCGGGATTCGAACCCGGGACCCTAAGAACGTAAGGCAGCCTCACTACCGCTGCGCCATTCGGGTCGTCAAAAGCTGGAAGCAGATGGCGCTAGCATAGTTTGTTCCCAATCTGACCAATGAGGTCCAGCCATTTAGAAATACAGAACGACACTGGTGTCGATTCTGTTGTGCACAAACTAAACTTAATTTAGGCTATAGCTATCTTTTTCTCTAATAAAACGAGAAAGGGAGAGCTGTCAAATTTAATTGGAACTAATATTTCCATACAAATGAAGGGTGCACGTAAAAACATGTCGACTAAAAACACGGTGAATCGCAAGGCATAAACTAGTTTGACATCTCTAAATTAGTTTCATAGCCGTCCTTTTCTCGCACTGCCTATTAGTAAAAGAAAGCAATAACCTGAATTAAGTTTAGTTTGTGCACAACATTGTGCAACAGAATCGACACCATTACAGACTATGATTGTATTCTCGCTCGCACTAGTAGGGTAATTCTCTGTCTAAAGACAGTCTTGTCGCAAGTTTGCGGTAGCCCTTACCAGATTTTCTACCAATGACGATGCTTGGAACAAACTATGCTAGCGCCATTAGTTTCACAGTTGCCATCCCCAATGACGATATGGTGATAATGTTTATATGACCTTGTGTAATAATGTCCTATTTTAACATTGCATGGATGTCTAATTATCAATGGGAAATAATAAAGCTTCCGAAAAACAAATTCGACTTCAAACGATCTGTGCTTGACTGTAATACTAAGCTTGAAAAATGAACCGACGAAAAATGTTGTACCTACTTAACAAACAAGTTACAATTCCGCAAAAAAAATAATTAAAGTACGACATTTCCAATTTTTTTTTTCGGAGCTTTTATTACTTACTACCCTTTGTCAATCTATTTGTCTATGTGTAAATTTTGTCTTTGAAACTTGTTCACAACATGTAAGAAACATGTTTTATAACATGTAAGAAACATGTTTTATACCTCGTTGTAAACGCGGGGTAATAATTTTACTAGTGTCTTTTTATTTTAGTAATATTTGTGTCTTAAGAATGTACCAAAAACTTAGTTTTTTTTTGTGTGTTTAATAGTAAGATACGAACATACACAATTAAGTAAACATAGCATTTTGTGCATTTTGCTGCACATATTCGCTTTAAATAGTCTGAAAGCATTTACGGGTTAAAAGCATGTTTAATAATATTTGATCTTTAAAAAAACACATAAGATACATTTCTTGCCTATTTTAGTGATATTGTGTGTTTTCACAAAACTTATTCTTATTTTCACTACTTAATTTATAACCTAAAAAATCCATCGTGCAGTATTATTAATATTGCACGTTGAATTTTCAACGGTCGGTGTTGTAATGAGCATCGACAATCCAACAGTGCATTTTTGTTACTGTGTTTTCTCACTGGCGTGAATGTTTTCACGTAACAAGCATGTCATGTGATGAGATGATAAATTTCAAGTGAACTAAAGGCGCGATTCCATTAGGCAAGTTACTTGTATGCAAGTTGCAAATAACTTGAACAAACCTGCACACATGCTACAACTGTTATGACGTAGTTGAAACTTGTGTTATTTAGTGACGTGTTCCTACTCAATTGTTGAACATCTCCACTTGTATGCAAGTAAAACCTGCATGCAATTTGCACTCTTGAAAACAAGTTTCCAATGCAAGCAACTTGTACCTACGCAAATGTGACGTCATACTTGCATGCTAGACTTGCTGATTGGAATCGCGCCTTTAGTTCACTAGAAAAGTGTGTCGTTTTTTTTTAAATAATGTAAGAGTTTCATATATACCAATTTGATTGTCGATGTAAAACCTCTATGTAAGTTACTTAAAACAGTATTTCAGATGATGTTCTAGTCTAGAAATTCTTGAAAATATTAAATGTATTCCTACACAGTAATATTGTAATTTGTCGATCTGAATGTTCCAAATAGATACCAAATAAAAACCATTCCCAATATTTGACTATTTTATTTATTTATTTAAGGATAAAATAAGTAATGAGTAGGTATATTAGAGAAAGTTTGAAAGTTGCGCCAGTTACAGAAAAGTTTAATGGGAATCGACTGTCTTGGTATGAACATGTGATGAGGAGGGATGAATATCATGAATCACATATGACTAACAGCTATTTTTATAGTACATTGTTACCCTAGGGGTGAAAGTAACTTATTTAGCCCCGAGACGGGGTTTGGTGCCCGAGCGCAGCGAGGGCGCTAATAGTTCGAGGGACTAAATAAGTCTTTAACCCGAGGTAAACACTGTGCTTTTCATTACGAATACAAGGAAAGTAAAAATAAAAAAATTAAGCAACTCGAAAAAAAATGAAGATCGAATTGCCGCTTTCCCGCCTATTTTGTTTTTTTTTTCTATGGCCGGCCAGCTATTCAGCCATTACCTATTTTTCATTTTCATCATCGAAAAAATGGTAAATATTTTGCCCAAAACTATGTTATTTTAAAGAAATAGTTGAAACTTAATTATAATGAAGTTATTTAGACAAAATCTATTCTTTAATTAATACTTAACTTTGTTATTTCAATTTTACATCGTGGCTGTATAGAAAGTTGGAACATGGTTCAATAGAAAAATGAACATTTTTTTTTTATAATTTGATAGTTGTCAGTTGAAAACGATTCTCCCTAGGGCTGAAAAGTATTACTTTCAACCCGCTCCTCAGGCAACTTCAGACCTACTTTCAGAGTATGAGTAATGAAAAATAACTTACTAGCCGGTTTCGGTAGGTTGCTATCTCTGTCTGTTTGACATTTAGCTTACAGACGGTTAGAAATAAAACGTCACAGAAAAGCTTTCTTCGATTTTTCTATGAATTTAATGACAGGTAGCTGACACGGATAGGATATTCTTTTGTTGATAGAAACACCGATAGCTACGGAAGAAGGCACATTAACCAACAGTTACACGTAAGTAAGTTTTAGAAAACGGCTGTGTGAAAGTGATGAATAAATGTTGATGGACGAAGAGGGAATAACACCGACCGACGCCAAGGTGACGCGTCCCTTTATACATTTTTTTTTTTTTTTTTTTTTCACTATTGTCCCTTTATACCTGCGATGAACTTTACCGGCAGTAGTAGACCGGGTTTTTAACGGGTAGAGAAATCTACGAAAAACGCGTGTTATTGTAGATGTATCTTGGTGTGCGGCTCGCGTACGCTGAAACTATGGATTTTTACAAAAAAAAAAAGGTATGTACAAAAATGGTAGGATATTTTTCTGTAGTTTAATGTATCACAACAATATCAAAACTGTTTTTGGGCGCCATTTTACCAATACAGCGCGACCGGCAAAGCTATACGAGGTGGCAAAATTAAAATTAGGAAAGAGCACGTCGAAATCTAATCACCAATTTTCAAAACTCTGAAAAATTCCCAGGTAAAACTACCAAATGACTGAACTTTTTATTTGTAACTTAAACGATACAGTGATGATGACTGGTCCTTGCGGAAAAAAATCTTTAGAACTACTGTAGACCATAAGTTTTTTTTAAATTGAAATACCGTAAAATGGGGTGAATAGAAACAAATCTTGGAGTTTATTGTTGTTGTCTCCAATTTGTCTATAGCCGGTTATCATACATTTATTTCTATTTTATTAAACTACAACATTTTTCCATTAGACTGGCAAACCCAACGTTTACGCCAAGTTTAATGCCACAGAGAAAAAAGCGGTTAAAGTGACATCTGCGTGTGCTACCAATTTTAGCCAGCGTTAACTTTTCTCCAACTTAAAATTGTTCAGTGAAAACTGCTATAAAATTGATATAATTAATTAAGGTAGTTTCCCATCTTCTAGCAATACAAAGGTGAGTCGAGTCATAGACTCACCTTTGTATTTTCGTATTTTAAGTAAAATCGGGACACTGATACTTTTTCCTATTTTCGAGGTGATTAGATACGAGTGGGGGGTGAATAGAAACGAAAAAGAGGTCAATAGAAACATGATTTTCAGGGTTGTCAATCGAGGACTATTTCATCACATACTTTAAAAAAAACTAATTATAATAAAAGTTGATTTTGACAGCCCTAGTTTTTTCTCTATTCACCCCTCTCTCGTATCTTTTGACCCCAGTTTCCATGTAAATAGAAACCGCCTTCCTTTTTCTATTTTATAAATGATTCACATTTTTTCGCGTATTTTAAGCATTGGTAAATGGTAAAATACAATGAGACTCACAATTTCAAAATGCTTTAATAACAGCCTTCATACAATATATCTGAGAGAATCAGTGTGGAAGTTGAAAGTTGTGTCTATTCACCCCATTTTACCAGTAGGTACCTAAATAAGAGGGCGAAATATCAAAAAAGGAAAAATAAAACGAATTACAGTCATGTAAAAATAATTGTATTATAAACAGAACAGCTGAGCTTATAACATAACAGAACTTATCATATAAATAATAAGACAAATTAAAGGAATTTCATTGTCAAGGAATGTTTTAGTTTTAACATTAAAAATTACATTGATATTAAATTATAACATAATAAGATTTTTCGTTAGATAAATTTCTTAATTTTTGATACCGTTAACCTTTAGGCTCGTTTGCAATTGCACCACCAATCACTAACCAATCACTAAACATCGCATTCAAGGTATTCACATCCATTTTATCCTTGTCATCTTCAAGGGACAGAAAAATAAATAAACATTGGTTTAGCGTTCATTGTATTTAGTGAGGAAATCATTAGGTATGCCAGAGAGATATTTCTCGACGGCATGTAAAGCCAAATGAGGCGCTCATGGGCGGCATGAAAACTGACACCAGTTTAGGCTCTGATGAGTGACTCTGACGACAATGTAATAGGTATGGGGGGGGGGGGGCCTCGTGGCTATAAAGAAGTGATTTCTGGTGCAAGTGGGTAACACTATTTTTCAGTATTTTATTCTACACTCAATTCTTTATATTTTTTAAATAGTGTAGAATTTAAATGTCAATGTAAGCTTGCAGTACGAAAATGTGAGAAATTACATTTTTGCTTTTAACCCATAGTTTTTCAAAATTGTGCATTTTCATTGAGCAATGTATTTTGGCCAATATTGTGGAAGCATCTCCTTATTTTTTGTACGTTTGTAAAAGCTAGGGTTTGCCAACTAAGAATATTTCAAAGAAATTACAGTATTCTTTCGTTCGTCACTAACAACTCCTGTTGTTAGTGACGAACGAAATAAATAAATAAAAAAAAAAGTTTAAATCTTACATATTTTTTAATCAGTCGTTTAGGGCCGTGTCCGGAAAATTACGTATTTTAATTTCAATCTTTTAAATTTATATTTTACTTCATAATTATTTAAAAACAATACTATAGGGATGTTCGACATTTTGCTAGAAAATAATTATTGATGGATAAATGAGCTTGTTTTATAAGATAATTTATCAATAATTTGACTGTGTATTTACAAATTATTTATAATAAACTTAAGTAATACTCAAACTTATCCAAAAAATAATTGTTAATCAAGATTTTATAAAAATCATGAGGAGGCAAAATGTCGTATTCTGAAACGTTATTATTATCCATAAAATGTTGGGTATACATCATTCAGGAATGCACACATCTCGAAGTACTTAATTAAAGATAGTAAGTATTTAGCATTGCCATTCAACGTGGCAATGCTGCCAGTCTTCTGGGCACGTTTCCGAATGACAGCGATGCGGAGGAGTACTTTGACGCCTATTGACGTCGTTGGATATATGTAGGTACTTACGTTTAGTTTTATTTTTGTAATTATATAGAGTTCTAGTTGTAGTATGTATATAATTAAAGATATTATAATAGTCTCTAGAGTTGAATAGGTAAAACAGAAGTGACAATATACATTTTTCTATCTAAAAAGTAAAATGGGCTACGCACAACAGAATTAAATTACACATTTCTAAGTATTTATGAATTTCACATTCAGGTATATTTTTTTAAGAATGAAATTCTGCATATTTTTCCTAGTCTAAGCTACTGGACCGATTTGCTATTAATTTTTCACAAAAGAGGTGTTATTTTTTTTTTCAAGAATTTGTTTGCTTTAAAACTCTTTATAAATTAATGATATTTACATAATTTTCCAAACACGACGCCGTGATAGCCTCTGTCCATGTATCTTAGGGAAGTCGCATCATTTCTTTTTCTTCATTTGCTTGGCTTTCTTCTTTTCTTCGCGTTTGATTTCCTTCTCTTTTATCGATTTGTAGAGTTTGTAGCCGAAGAATACTGGAAAATTGAAGAAAACACAAAATTAGTTATTTTGTAAAAGAACAATTTGGAGTTGTTTTTTTTTTAAAGAGCTTGTAACCTCGTAGGACTGGATATAAAATTGAAGTAGGTATTCGGTATTTGAAAGTTAAGATAGATAGTAGGTATAATAGGCATTACAACAGTATCAAAAAATTGCAAATCTATTTAGTCCGTCAGTTAGAGTATTGGAAAATAATGGACACGTATTTTTTGTTTTTGTAAATCAATGAATATTGACAAAAGATAAAACGCATCATAACTCGGAAGTGGGGGCTCGTGACGTCAGAACTAGCTAAAAATTATACCAAGGCGTGACGTATTGAGAATTTTAAAAGCGTCATATCATTGTCAATTTTGGTTTACGTAACAAAAGAAAAAACACGGATCAAATATTTTTTGATTTTCTGACGGACTTATTAGATTTTTGTCGTCTCGCCTATTATATTGTAAAAAAGATGGGAAAGAACAAAACACCCAAATGCAGACAGGGAAATTGATTATTTAGGTGGAAGCGCCAGCGGTAGCCCGCAAAATTCAGTTTTTCTACGTTTTTTTTGCAATTTGCAGGTAATGATTATAATTCTGTAATTGCATATATGTACTATCGAGGACCCTCCCGCCTGATCACCGCTAAGCTAATTTTTGCTTGCACTTAAAACATATAAACGCTCTCTAGCCCCACCCCGTTGACTTTGTATAGAAATAATTAATGAAAAGATACCGATCGGCCGAGCGCACAGACGACGCTCGCCAAACAGAGTTATTGTTATTTTGCGCGCCAATGTTGACGCTTTCCTAATAGGCCTACACTTTAAGGGGGCGTGTCACCGCGCCTCAGCATGATTTAAGCCAAAAAAAAAAACTGATCAGGCGGAAAAGACCGCGACTGTACGTGTTACGGTCGCGAATCATATTTGTCACCTGCAAATGACAAAAAACGTAAAACGGGCTACCAAGGAGTTCCCCTTAAGAAATTTGCAGTGTTATACCCATCTAATACAACTGTCAAAGAACACCAGTTGTGATTAGAATATTTATGAATATAGTCAAGTAGATTTTCAATTTATTTCTCTGAGTTAAAATAAAACTCTTTATAACAACATGGACGCATAAGTTTCTCTTTGCGTAAAACGTTCATGGGATTATTTACAGTGGTTACGCTGACATCCGGTAGAGTACTTTTTGGTAAAAAATAAACCGACTTAAAAACAAAGAAAACAAAAAGTGAAAAATTACTTTAGCTTCAGGAGTCATTGGCAAAAAAGGTGAATAATAAAAAACAGACGAATCGCTAACTTCCTCCTTATGGAAGTCGGTTAAAAAATCGGTATTTCGCTTTATGAACAGGGGACCTAAAATCGCCGCTATAGCAGGATCTTAATATGAATCACGTTAAAAATGTTATTTCTTAAAATGGACAAATGGACTTTATAGTCATAATCAAAGGTCTATTTTAAGAATTTTAAATTTTTAACGTGATTCATATTAAGATTCTGCTATAGCGGCCATTTTAGACCCTTGATCAAGAGCTCTTCCTCGTCATGATTGTGTTTGAGAGCAGTCGGCCCCGCTGGCACCTTACTTCACGGCGAAAATCTGTACCACGGTATGAGCCCCTAAAGCAGGGCTGTTCAAACCAGATACTATCGCGAGCCAATACAAGTCACTGTACAGATCGGAGAAATATAAAAAGTCCGTGTGTAAGAGAATTATCAGTCAGTGAAGACCTATATTTAGATTTTTGTTGATTTCTTTGTTGAAAACGCACTTTCACAGAGCTAGTAATTGTGGTAGCTTAGAAACATGCCGCGGGCCGTGCTTTGGACAGCCCTGGGGGCCTAAAATGGCCGCTTTAGCAGAATCTTAGTATGAATCACGTTCAAAAAATTAAAATGGACTTTAAAGTCATGATCATAAAGTTCATTTTAAGAATTTTAAATTTTTAACGTGATTCATTTATGATTCTGCTACAGCGGCCATTTTAGACCTCCAGATCTAAAGTATAGTAAAAGAAGTTTCCTAACTTATGAGCCATGAAAGCCTCGTTTTTCTACTTAATATCTCGACGGCTTATTATTAAATACAAAAAATATTATAATTTATATGATAACATGGCACACTTCCATCTGAAATCATTGTCGAAATACGAAGCAGTAATTAAGATAGGTATCTATTGAGATTACGATAAATCTGCTTCTAGTGGTAAAGATAAATAACTAATAACAATTTATTAGAAACATTTTCCCGTTGTAAGTGGATAAAACTTTTACCGGGAAATCAAAACATTCTAAAATCTTAACCGACCAGCGCTGTGTTGATATTTTCCGTCGTTTATAAAACAAACAAACAAACAGTTGTTCCATAAAAAAGTACCTACACGATCAAAACATATGGAACAGCATATTTTTGTTATCCACCTTACCATGTGCCAAGCTTCAATTCTTTAGACATACCACGCACAGTGCAATTAGACCCAATAAACCCAACCTGGCTAATACATAGACTTACATAGAACGTAAACATGAATTCTTGCTGAAACATACGAAATATCCCCACAATTTGCCTGACCAGAACTTTTCTTTAATTTAAACACATACCTAACAAAAATATGACGAGTAAAACGAAAGCAGCAAACATATAAAGTTTTGTCATCACTGCGCTTTTTATGGCGTCCTCGACACCAGCCAGCATCGCGTTGTCCTTAAGCCTCGTACTCAGCTTGCTGGCTAAACCTTCTTTAATTTTCGCAGCGAACTTAGCCTTCTCCTCAGGACTCATATCTCTGAACTGCGACAAAACTCCTTTTAATTTTTCTCTTATGCCTTCAGATTCTTCATCTCCACCTTCCGTAGAGACCATTTTTTGCAGCGTGCTTAAAATGTCCATATTCTGGATGGATTCTGTCAGTTTTTCGCCGATGACTTTGCTGAGTTGAAGCCTGTCCTGGCCGGGGTCTAGTTCTTCTTGGTCCGCCATTTTCTATTGCGCGGGAAAGAGGTTATGGTCACTTTAAATTTTCGAACATAGAATTCGATTTTTGAACTTTACATTTTAGCAGTACGGTTTGTGAGTCTAAATGTTGACGTGTGCATTGTACTGGAATAGTAAATGCACTACGGGTGGCGCTACCGAGAAGCGCCCGCATAATGTCATCCAAAAATACTGTACTGTATCTCCTTTATTTTGAGAATGTTGGCGCATCGGTCTGGTGGTGATAACTAGCGCTGGATAGGGGTTTGATTCTGAGTGAGACATAAGTTTTGGAGACACTATTTAAAACCCACAAAAACTGGTAAAAGTTCGAAGAAGTTTTTAGTAAATATAAAAATCAAGGATTTCATAGTTGGATTTTTGAAGTAATGGAGGAGGTTCCTATAAATCTTTGATTTCGAGCGAGACAAGGGTCAAGATCCCTTTTTGGAATAATAATAAAAACTACTAGATTCTTTCTAACATATAGACAACAACTACAAACGACAACAAAGATCTAAAAAAGAAAGAAAAAAAAAGCAAAAAAAAAAAAAAGATTTTTTGACAATAAAGATATTGTCTTTTTTGGACTAGATTTTTGAACTAGTTTCTTTGTGATTCTCTTTTACCTCGCAAGTTAGTACAGTACAATACCAGTACAATTGTTTGATCAAAGTACCCGCATAAACCATTAAATACATACACATAACCGCTATTTTGCAACCATTTCAACCTAGATTCAGTACTTATCATTCAATTTATCGCTCGCATCCCGTGCGATATTACAACTATCGAGGATATGGGGCATCACGCCTTTTATTTGAAAAGGATCAAGCACTGATCGATGAAAAATTTGAAAATATTGAAGATTTATTGATTAAAAATAGTACCGAAAGTATCTGCTTATGTAACCCCCCCATTAGCTGTTACTTAGCGTCATAAATTATTATACTAATATTATAAATAATAATGAAGTAAAGTTTGTCAGTTTGGATGTAGGGGGTATTCTTCGAACTACTGATCCGATTCCGCAAATTCATTCACCAATAAGAAGCTTCGTTATCCTCGACTGTCACAAGCTATATTTAAAACGTTTCCGTCCAAAAATATCCTACTATAACACGAACGAAGCCGCGGACAAAAACTAGTTCACAATTTATAAACTTTACATTAATGGGTTAGGTACTTATGTTATTTTAATAATTATATTTGGGTCGAAGTGACATTTCTTATTCAAAAATAAAAATCAAGCGCATCTGTACACCACCAGACCGATGCAACTAAAAGTCCGATTATGTTTTTTGTGGTGATTAGAAGACCATTCATGGAAAAAAAACAAACAGTCTACTAGAAGACCTCCTTTTGTACGTAAGTAAAAAAAAAAATGGGACTCAAAAATCGTATTTCAGAAAAGTAAATAAGCCTATTAAAAACATAGTCTTTCGACTCACCAACTTGTGTGACACCTAGCGATACACTAACGATATCTAAAGACAAAGACTTATCGCGAGTCGGTATTACGTGTTTATAAATAATTGGAAAATTATTTATCTCTTTATTGATAGTGCTGTATCTGAATTTCGAAACTGACTCGAAAGAATGGGTTATTTTTACTTGGTGGACTGGCTTGGACAGTAATTTACGTAAGACTAGCAATTCGCCCGCGACATTGTCCGTAAAAAATGTGATAGCTCGGATAATATGCATGTTAGAAATATAATTTTCAATACACTTCCAAATAATTCTCAAAAACTGACTCTTTTCGCACTTCGATTAGGTTCACCATGCAATGTATTTCACACACGTGGATTTTTTTCATTTATCACATTCACAACGTGTGAGGAAATAAAAATTTCCACAGACTATTCTTAAGTCCAAATTGGTTGAATTCCTTCGGGGGCGATTGTTTTTTGAATATTTAAATTGTGTTTATAAATAGAATATCATTAAACATATTATATATTATAAATATTATCAAACATTTGTTTGTTCTTAATTCAAAAATATTTTATTGTTCTATTTTTCATATTCTATTTTTCTATTCTATTTCATTCTATTTTTCTGTTTAGCGGCTCCATACCTTAGCTTCTTCTTCAACCTGGCGAAAGCAAACCGCGGAAAAAAACGCAAATTAAATCATAGTTTCCTAATAATTCTGAATGACAAAAATACTTTTTGTTCTATTATTTTATTTCATCGAAAGTGTATTGAACAACGTCGCTTGATACACGTTCCGGTTCTCGGCTCCATAACAACCTCGCCTGCGGCTCGGGTGTGCATTCCGCGTCGAATGCAATAAACAAAGTTTCCCGTGCACTTATATCAAAAAGTACTAATAAAGACTCACGAATAATGTAGTTTTCTGCTAGTGAAAGAATTTTTATAATTGGTTTATTAGTTCCGGACCAGAGATTACTCCCACCACAAAAACTTACTAGCAAATTTTACCTCTTTATAGTATTAGTATAGATAACATTTAACACATCGAATGCAGTCGCTGTGGCCGAAATCGGCTAGATGGCATCATCATCATCACATCGATAACATTACTCCTGTAATGCCCGAAGGGTTAGGCAGAGCTATATACCTACCTATATTACTTCCAGATTTTACCAGAACTTATATACGAATGCGTTATTTGCAAGTCGCTTGATGTCAAGCAATGATGCGGCCTAGGGTGGAGCACGCTTGCCTAGAAGAACCCGATTCACTCGAACATTGAAGAGATCCAGTTTATAATGTTTATGGCCCTTGTAATAGGGGGGCAAGAATATTGCCATCAATGGGGCAGAAATAGTAAATTTCAGATTTAAAAAATATCAGACAGAATGGTGTTTTAAATACTACTTTAGCACTTAAATTGGTTATTAGTGGTGCCTTAAGGGGGTGGTATCTGCTAACGAGAGGTTTTCTCCATGTAACTCCTCTTTGATGAGTGAATATAAAGGTGCAAAAAAAATATATGTTACTTATTAGACTCTAAACTTTAATTGGTACAATTGAAATAATTCTAACTTTATTATTACTATATGAAAAAAATATTCAATGTGAGCATTTTTTCTTTGTAATTTCGTAACTACTCCTAAACGGCATTTAGTTTTAGTTTTTTTTTTTCACACAAATATTTGTCACTTTTTTCTTCACACAAAGTCTACAATTGGTATTTTGATCTAATGATTTATTAGGCTACAGTTAAATAAAAACCACTCATTTCGCACTATTCGGTCCGCAGTGACTGACGTAACAACCACTTTGTAGTGCAAGCTGATTAGAACTTTATTCTAACAGAATTTCAAACGAAGTTTGAACCACCACTGGGTAGGGTTTTTGTACACTCTTACGAGAGAAGAAAATTAAAGAACAAGAAAATATACTGTTCCCAGCGCTGGTCGGCTACTATTTTTTATAGTGTTTTATATTTAAATGTTTAAAAATGTAAAATAATATGTATTGAAAAACACTGACCTGAAAAATAAGTACTACACTTTGAAATTTAAATTTTTCCTAAACTATAGAAGTTAGAGATTTAATATAAAAAAAAACGTTATGAAGCAATTTTTATCTGCTTTCTTTGAAACTATAGACAAAATTAAACTATTTTTCGAGTCCTTTTTGTTTCGAAAGTATATCTTGTGTACTTAAAAAGTTATTGCAATTTTAAAAGTGTGATACTTATTTTTTCAGGCCAGTTTAATAATATATATAAAGTAAGATGTTGAAATGGATAAAGAGAATAATAATATAACACGACTTTTACTGATAACAAACGCTAACTGTTTAAGGTTATCGATATCAACAACAAATTAACCTGTACGTAAACAGCCTGCAGCAGATAAGGTGTTGATAGCACCTATATTAATTTTCAACAACAAAATATTATTCAAGTGTGTACTTTTAAATCATACTGAATTATTCAACTATGGGCAACAAAAAAAAAAAGCAAAATGTACACGGGCGCACTACGGAAGAATGAACGGTGCAATTTTTTTTCGCGACTAATGTATACTATACAGGGTGTAAACCACCTCATCACGAAGCCGTCAACCAAGCATTCTGTACTATAACTATACGACTTTTTTATGGGGTAAAAAATCATGTTTTGTGGTAGAACTCAATGTAACGCACTCAAAAACTTGTGCTGATGGATGGATTGAATAGTACGAGGGTCGTGGAGATGTTTAAAGTAAAAATCTTACATTAAAAACTTGTGCATAAAAAAACAGTTGTCAAAAAGTTGGAACTTCGACCCTCAATATCTCCGTAACTAGAAGGTTCCCAGGTATGGTGTAGAACAAAGAATGATCGCAATGACGAGGAGAACCAGTGCGTTTCGGCTTTGTTAAGAGGTGTTTTACACCCTATATACTATATTACTACATAATGTATAAAGCTGAAGAGTTTGTTTGTTTGGTTGGTTGAACGCGCTAATCTCAGAAACTTTTGGTTGGAACTGAAAAATATTTTTGTGTTGGATAGTCCATTTATCGAGGAAGGTTATAGGCTATATAACATCACGCTATGACCAATAGGAGCGGAGCATAAATGAAAAATGATACAAAAACGGGGAAAATTTATTCTTTTTGTGAGCTTTTTCTCCTTTTATGGTACACCTGAAAGTCGTTTTTCCTTTAGGTCAATATTTGATCAGTTGGAAACATCATCTTCCTAGTCTTTTCCCAACTATGTTGTGGTCATCTTCCAGTCTAACCGGATGCAGCTAAATACCAGTATTTTACATGCAGCGTCTGCCTATCTGACCTCCACAACCCAGTTAGTATTGGGTAATATACATATATCGGGCCAATGGCTACTTGTAACGACTGTCAAAGATCTACAAATGAGCCGGGACCAGTAGGGCTATTACGTATCTCTGTTGACAGCTCGAAATGATAGTAACTGGGCTCAGTGTCCATCAATTAACGGTTAAAAGGTTAGTTTCGTATTATGTATGACCCTGTTAGTCACCGTAAAGTGATATCCACTCAGTGTGATACGTAATACCAATATTATGACATTCACGGTTGTCATCAAAATTCGGTGTAGCAACCGAAGCTTGATAGTCACTGGATATCAGAAAGATACGTAATAGCCCTGCAGGTACGGAGAAAACTGAATACAATATGGACTTGAATAAACTGCGTAGCAGTAAGTAAACATATCCCATTAACCTCTAATACCTTAAAAATCGAGACTGTATTCAAATTCCTTTTCATCTAAAATAAAAACCTTTAAAATATCAATAGGAATATAATACGTAATCCAAGCTAAGTAAACTCTATCTCTTTTGCTTATCAGTCTGCTGGATATAATGATAAACACATTATTACTATCTATATTTACGATGTACGTGCAATGAAACAATATTGATATAAATGTGACCTAGATATAGGACAGAAATTAGTTACTTTGTACGACAGTATTAAGCATTTTTCTTAAACTCCATTTATACGGAAATCGAAAGAAAACAAGTAACATAATTATACTTAAAATGTCACTTAAGCGGGATATCTTCTGTGCTTATTGTTTATTTCTGAGTAACATTGAATTAAAAGAATCAAAAACCCGACTGCAAATTGTATAAATATTTGTAATCTCCTTTTAAGGCGACTACAGGAGCCAAATTAGCAACTCTATTTGTGGTGGTTTAAAGTTCGTTTGAAATACTGTTAGAATAAGTTCTAATCAGCTTGCACTACAAAGTGGTTGTTACGTCAGTTACTGCGGGCCGAATAGAACGAAATGCGTGTTTTATTGCGATTTACAACAAATCTATTGATTGGACTAACAAAATAAAACACTATCATGCTAATATGTTGCTTGTAGAATTATTTGCCAAAAAATCAGAATGATCGCATGTATCTTAGTATGGTTTTTACTCGTTAAAAGAATTATTACACAAGTTCGTGATTTTTTTATCGAGTAAAATTAGTTGTAATACAACTAGTTTTCAAAACACTATCATACTAGCGTATATCCTGAAGAATATCATATATTTTTCTGGTTTTGTTTATTGCAGTGAATCATATATACTTTTTTGCATTATAAAACTCGCGTTTAGCGTCTGTAGTCCCCTTAATTTACTTCATTTTGATACCCTAAACGATAGGTTTGGTTGAAAAAAAAAGTTGCGACTTACAATTAGCGCCAAATTTAATTTTTAACACCTGTCTAGGGGCACTTGGGGTTTTGAGACAAATCTAATGATACATTAATCGTCGGAATCCATCCAGCCATTTGGAAGATGTTATAGACAAAGTAAAACACAATGAAACACAGCACATCTAAATAAAGTCCAAGGGCTGTTGGTATCATTATAGGGTTATGAAGTACAGGGTGTAAAGTTCTTCATCCCTCATAGAGAAGGGAAGATCCTCCGACCAGGGTGTTTCTGGTGGGCTACTGACCGACAGATGTTGTCGGGGTTTTCTATTTCGACTTGAGACGCGGTGAACTTACAATAGGTATCGCCATTATGGAATTCGATGTTAGTTCTTCATTTGTGACATAGATGGCGCTGTATTTTTTTGTACTATTTTTTTTAATTAAATTAAAAATTGTTTATTCTTTAACCAAAACAGAACAACAAGTTGATGATTGGAACCTCCTTTTAAGCAAGGAAAAAGCCTGTATTAGGAGACTCCGCTCTTTCATAGAGCCTAGACAATAATTTTGCGACAGAACAGAATAATATATATATTTAACATAACATTTACATTATACACGTGTAAGTTTATGGGGATGGGGGGGTTGTGTGTGCTTAGTGCGTGTGTGTGTAGGTGAGTGTGTGTGTAGAGAGAAATGGGTGAGTTAAACTATGTGTTGTAAGAGCGCCTCAGTATCATCATAAGTAAAAGGTTTTATCCAATTTGTTATCATTTTTTTACATTCATGTAGTTGTTTAGTGTATATGTATATACTATGTTGCTGTAGTGCTTTATAAAGTGCCATTACATCATCATTGTTGTGGAATATTGACAATGGCAGCTCATGATCGCGGTTCAGTTTCTTTGTGAATAAATTTTACTAAAGATGAATTTTACCAAAATTCATCTTTAGTAAAATTTATTCACAATCATCTCCGTGTTGATAGTAGACCTTAAACTTCTCTATTTCTGCGGCGTTGTGACCAAGGCGAAAATGCATCAGGCCTGTAACCCGCAAAGAGTTGAGTTCTCCATTTATGTCCAAGTCTCATGTACATAATAGGAGGCCAGCCTTTTTATTATCATCAACCATGCACAAAGCCAGACTTCATCGCTGCTACTGAGAAATTTCTTATGGAAAAACCCAAAAACACTTTGCCCGACTTAGAAATCCAACCCAGGACCCCATGGGCAGTAGCTTCACTTGCGACTACTAGACAAACGAGGCATTCAACGAAAATACAATGACGTGTGATTTGATTACGAGTGGGTACCATTTTAAACATTTAATTAAAATAAATTGGTTCCGCTTCCAATTGATTCGTTACGTAAATTATTTTAATTAAAACTGTTCGCTATATTATAGAATGCTATTAGTAATACGCGATAAGCTAATGTATTCTTGGAATACATGAATAAGTATTCAATATTCTTTCTATTTTAGCTGACCTGTTTCGATATTTGTATGTTTATTATTCAAAATTTTTAGGTTAGGATCTGACGGATAGCTTCCGTTAACAAATTTTCGATCGACATCAAAATATTTTACGGCAAAAACTGCGGATCACACCTTAACGTCCCACTGATCATACGGTTTAAATGTAAATGCATGAGGAAGCTTGTATGAGATCCAAAATTAAATACTAGCATTTTTGCAAGTCAAAATAATATAAGACAATCCTCCAGAACATAGCGTATAGGATGCCCACCCTACGCCTCTTCCTAGTTTTCTAGCTGTGAAGAAGTGCCGCAATAAACTTCCTAGTAACACATCTGTCTGTTTGGCTATGATAAGAATTTCATTCAATACAATAGTACATTCTAGAATTGGCGCATTTTCTATGAAATTATCCCACTGGTGGGCAAAGGATCGCACAAGATAAAGAGGTTTGGAAAGAGAACCTCCCTTTTCTCTTTCTAAATCTTGTATGATCAAAGCAAAGAAATATCCAGAAAGGTTTTATATATCCGCAACCAGCCAGTTCTCCAGATATTCGCGTTTAATGAAATCAATCCTGCCGGCTACAAAATATTTTATCGCCCTTATTATAACAACCAATTTTATTTTGGTGTTTACATAGCCAGAAAGCCACTCGACGCAACATATTGACCTCTTATCAAGATAAGTTTTATCACCAACAAATACGTTGCTTTCACTGAAAAATCGAAATTCACCGAGTCCATTTTAACAGTGGACACCTGGTACATTTCTCCTCTGGTCTGTACGCCCGAAAAATAAAACTAAGGCGTTTGAACGACAACACATTGAATGCATTTAATGCAAAACTTTTTTAAATCCATTCCATTTTTAAAGGATTTACGGAAACAGAACGTTTAACGCATTTAGGGGTGCAAACGGGCCTTAAATCACAATCATCAGTTCCGAAGACAACGCACAACAAAAAAAAACAACAGAAAAACTTACAGATCATCGCGAAGACTAGCAAAATAAACACAACAGCCAAGATTGTTCCACCAGCATAACTACCAAACACTTTGGGCACATCTCCAGTCAGCATAGCTTTCAAATTTTCCTTTACATCATCAGCTAACTCAACGGTATCCAATAATTCCATCAACACCTTCCTATTAGGTGCTTTTCCGGGTTCCGAACTCGCTTCTATCAATTCTTGGAGTTTATCCAAAGTACCTTTATCGAGGGTGTCCATCTTGAGCGAGAATTTTCGTCAAATTAATGTTTTTAACGATATGGTTCTTAGCTCATTATCTGTTATGAAATGAAACGTGGATTCCACGTTGCAGGCTAGGAACGGTACGTAGAGCAAGATTACAGCGGTTTTGATAAGCTTTAGATACGGTTGTGTGACTTGGGTGGAACCGATAAATTATTATTTCAGCTGCTAATGGTATGCAGATGGCCAAGAACCCAGTATAGGCTGGCTTCTTATATAAATTATTGCAACTTTTGAGCTGATCTAGGTCAGCTAAGATCAAAGTGTTACCACCGATGTTTTTTTATGGTAATTGCTAGTGTATTATTTTTGTTACTCTGGTCTGAAAAGGCTAATGATATTGGGCAAGGTATAAGGTAAACGAGTTCAAGGCAGAGCATCGGCAAGATGGTCAGACGCCATCAAGAATGCTGTTGCAGGCAGCTTGTACCGAGCGGTCCACACTGCAGAAGACCGCATAGCTTGAAGACGCGTCGTGATTCTCACTCCTAATGCGGTTCTCGCAACTCACATCCAGCTGCTGCAGCTGGATGTGAGTTGCGAGAACCGAGATAAATGGCGTGTGATCGGAAAGGCTAAGGGCCGGAATCCACCGAAGCGCAGACGAGACGAGAGGTGATATGTTGTAAACCACCAATAGAATTTCGATATTTACACGTCTCGGTTTAGCTTTAGTGGAAACGGTTGAGCAGAGAGGAGGGGAAGATGTCTCATAATTGTTTAGGCCAGCCTCCGCACTCGGCAGATAAGCGCACAGCGGAGACGAGAAGAGATGTGGGCAGCTGCAAGCGGCGTGCGGTGAGCGGTGTGCTATGATTGGCGTGCGGTGAGCGGTGTGCTGTGTGCAGCGAATGGTGAGCGGTGTGCTGTGTGCAGTGCACATCTCCTCTCCTCTCCGTTTCGCACATCTCCGGTCGTCTCCGCTTCGGTGGAGTCCGGGACTTATATTCAGCAGTAGGCTGACTCTCTTGGAGGATACCTCATTTCATGCACTACTTCAAATACGCTGTCGCTACCGCTTTTACTTGCGTCTTATTATAATTAAGAATTGATTACTCAAGTGTTTCATTATCATTTCTC
Organism: Xestia rhomboidea; assembly: GCA_963853795.1. Classification (NCBI taxonomy): domain Eukaryota; kingdom Metazoa; phylum Arthropoda; class Insecta; order Lepidoptera; family Noctuidae; genus Xestia; species Xestia rhomboidea. Next base: position 4,645,473 of record OY970783.1, read on the forward strand.
TTAGCGACCGTTTACATACGAGTCCGCGTAACACTGGTCAGTTTCCCTCACTCGTCAGTTTTTTTCAATTCGACAGTTATGTTGATAAGTCAGTTTCGCTGATTGGACAGTTGTGTGAATTCGACAGTAGCGTCAACTCGTCAGTTTCCATAATTTGCCAGTTTCTTCGATTCGACATTTTTATTCAATTGTCAGTGGAAGTAGGGTTCCAGGGTTACGCGGACTCTTACATACACCGAATCGAAAATAACAGAGGGTTCAGTAAGCGACTGTTTTCTTTTTTTGCACACATTTTGGAAGTCTTGCAGTCACATGTCCTTATTGGTCAAAATTTCACAGACATGATTTCAATTTTGTAATGACGATAAAACCAACCGATTTTTATAAACTCGTAATTTTAAGCACTTAACTACTCCTTAAGCGGCTGTTGACTCCATAACCAAGGTAGAGTGACTCAAAATTATGGGGTACTTAATATTTTTTTCTCATGAGATATTATCGATACCGGTACCCATTACGTCTGTGAAGTTGCAAAAGGTAATTTAATGATCTTGTAGAGTTATGAGAAACATGGAAAGTTCCTCACTCTCCATCGAAATGGTATCGAAGTAGCTGCACAAAGACAGCGCTAGCAGTTCTGAAGTCACCATTATAGAGGCGAAGAGAACTGGGTGAATAGTTCCCCTTCATCCATAGAAAAAGAGGATCCTCCGACCAGGCGGGTGTTGTGTCTGGTTGGCTACTGCGATTAAGTTTGGATGTAGGGCGTAATGTGCGGAGCCACTGATCGGATTTCGAAAATTCTTTTACTGATGTGAAGCTCATCGTCCCCGAGTGTCATAGGCTATACAGCGTGTTTCCGGACGATATCGGTAAACTGCGACCGGTCATTATACTCTTCAGCAAAAAAAAATCAACTGTTCCCTACAATTATGTTCGCATAACTCGTCAAAATGTATGGAACGGCTGTTTTTTTTTCTTCGCGATTCAGGGTTTGGTCCCATAAAAGTTGTTCATAATGATGAGTACAATGACCGGTCGAAGTTTATCGATATCGTCCGGAAACACCTCGTATATAAAACTTTCCCGTGGGATAATTTTCGACCATAACGCGGGTGAAACCGCAACCAAAACCACCAAATTAGATCAAATTTTTCTGCTTTTCAAGCCAGTTCATGTGAACGGTCATTAACTAGACGGCGCTCGCAGAGGTGACAGGTAAGTAATTAAAATGTAACTTATGTATTCTTAATTTATTTTTGATGTCAAGGTCGCAGTAGTAAAATCAAGAGCTAGTTTTTTTTATGTTGTTGTGGCCATTCATTCGAAAATACGCAGCGCGACAAAATTTAATGGTCGTGTTATTGTAACATGACATCACGTCTGTAATCTCCGAAGGGTCAGACAGAGGTGTACCTACTGAATGGAATACCCACATTTCGCTAACGTTACGTTTAAGGTTCACGTAGGGGTCGAGCCCATTAGCAGCAATTGGGCACAAAACCAGACTCCGGGCTGTTAATGCCAAATTCTTGATAAAACCGATAACACGGGTAGTGTTATCGGATCTGAGAATTCAACTTAAGACCATTTCGATGAGCAGTTCCACCACAGCACTAAGGCAGTTTTCATCGCAATACCTCACGCAGAAACGCCCTCTCATCTCATCTCATCATCTCATCAAACACACACTCTCACGTTCGTAAATCTACGACTACTAATTTGGTCCACTACGTTAATGAATTGTGAGAATTGATGCACTCGTTCACGCAGGTCGACTCAATTTACACTGATTTCAGCAGTGCGTTCGACAAGGTGGACCACAAAATCCTCTTAAAGAAGCTAGAAGGTTTCGGCATATTTCGCCAATTACTTCTTTGGTTTAAATCTTATCTTACAGAAAGACAGCAAAAAGTGGCTATAAAGGGGGACGATTAACCAGTCTATCTATTAACACCTGGCGTCCCTCAAGGTTCACATGTGGGTCCAATTCTTTTTTTAAATGTTTGTCTATGACATAGGTCTTGGTTCAACTTCTCCAGGCTGACCTCAACGCTGTTTGCTATTGGTACCTACAAAATACCGTCAATGTGAAGAAGTGCTACCACATAACATTAACTTAGAATCGGAGGCCATTAGCAAAGTCATACTCAATAATACACACACTACAAAAGTTGGATCCAATTCGTGACCTGCGAGTGCACCTCTACCCCAAACTCACATCCACCAACCACATTGACCACATCACTGCCAAAGCTGCAAAAATGTCTGGCTTTATAAAAAGAATATATCGTTGGGATTTCCAGTCCATCAAAGGCACTCTTTAATACTCTTGTGAGAAGTCTATATGACTATGCATCTCCAGTTTGGAACCCCACTTATCATGTCCATGTAAACAGAATTGAATGTATCCAAAGAAGCTTCACTAGATATATCTTTGTTTTAAAAACTTTAGCTGTCCATGGGATTCCTCTTATGATCAAAGACTCAGGCATTACAATATGTGTTCACTAGAACCGAAGAGTCATAATGGACCAAATCCTACTATATGAAATGGTTAATGGCTAAGTAAATGTTCCCGAACTTTTGTGGAACTAATAGTAGCTGTACCTCAACCGAAAACTATTCACTCTGGACACAAAACAATAACTTTTGCCACCACTGCAAGCCGTACTAACCTTGGTTGCACACCCATCAACCATCGCATGAGAAACAAAGTCATTGTCTCTAGTGTAGACCAACATTCCGGCAAAGAAAGGGTTAACCAGCTCAGAGTCCCAATCTCTGTGCGATATCAGACCCAGGGTAATTTATTGCATCCACTTCCATTCTCTACTTTATCAGCCTTTTAATTTTTTATGTTGTTTTTGCTCTTAATTTATATATATTTTTGGTAAATAATTTATTCTGTATTACCCAAGGGCTTAATGTTAATGTTTGATATTTTTTTATTACTTATATTAAATTCAGTAATGATATTTTACTTGCCTTTTTATTATTCTGCGAGTGTTGTGCTGTTCTATAACTGACGAATTCACTATACCTAAAATTGTAAGTGATTTATATTTATGTGTATTTTAGTGAGTAAGTCGTTGAAGTGCCATATAAATAAATATGTTTTGAACCGCTTTGCCCTTTTTCCTAAGACAATCATTCGATAGATTTTCGATTCTTACAAATCTTCATCATTTTTAATGTCATTTGACATTTGGGACAGGGTTGCCATTGTAAGAAAATAATTACCACCATGAGTTGCAAAAGTGTTGCCAATTTGACTAGACTGGGAAATCAGGCTCAAAGTCAGACCAATGATACTGATGAAAATCAAAAGAACAAAACCTCGCCTAAGAAATTTGTTCAACAAATCTTTCACCCGAGCCTCTTCAATAGACAAAGATCTAATTCGCTGAGCGAAATTTCATCCAAGCAATCAGGTTCTTCTAACAATCCCATCCTGCTCCCCTGCGAGAAAGAATCGGATGAAGCAACAGATCAAGTGCCAGCCGCACAGCCTCCAACAGATGTAGCACCACCTCCACAATGGTAACGAGTTCCCACATCTAAGAAAAGAAAAATATGCGACAACTCACCACCATCAATTGAGTCCGTTAACCGATTTTCTAATCTGCCGGTTGACCTAACGGAAGACACAAAAACTGAGCCTAAACCACCAAATAAGCCCCCTCCTATTGTTTTGTATGGTATTGAGGATCTAAACGAGCTCACCAAACTAATTGAGTCCGTAATTCGTCCGGATGAATTTCGATATAAAATAATAAATAAAAACTTATTACGCGTGATGGTTAGCACAGTCGATGATTACAAGCAAGTCATTGATCTGATACGACAAAATGGACTAATCAGTCACACCTTCTCTCGTAAAGATAGGAAATGCTACAGAATAGTAATAAAAGATCTCCATCATACTACTCCTCACGATGCAATCGTACAGGAGTTGGAAAAATCCGGCAACAAGGTCAGAGGAGAAGTCATCAACCACCGCTATGGAGCAGAGAAAATTCCTACCTCTACATTTTTTGTAAACTTGGAACTCAGCCAAAATAATAAACTGGTTAAAAATATCCAGTATATCCATCACCAACGCGTTAAAATCGAAGATCCACGCAAAACAAAGACTATAGTACAATGTCAAAGATGCCAACAATACGGCCACTGCAAAAACAACTGCATGAGGCCATACAGATGTGTCAAATGTGGTGAGGGCCACAAAACTTCAGAGTGCCCCAAAAAAGACAGAAATACACCCGCCAAATGTGCCCTCTGCTCCTGCGACCACCCTGCTAATTACAAAGGTTGTCAAGTTTACAAAAAAATACTCTCAAGAAAAATGAAACCAAGAAGTTTCCCAACCGTCAACTTTCCTACTGACTCACCACGCATCGACACAACTCCAGAAAGCTCCACCTTACCCCAACGAAACATCCATCGCAGATCAGAACAGAGCTACTCAGATACAGTCGCCGGTCGTACCAAAGATCGTCCACGAGACAACGCCGCTACATCTCGTCACTTAGACAACCCTCAACAAAACGTATCCGTTTTGGAACAACTTCTAATCAAACAAAATGAAAAAGTCGATCTACTCCTGCAACAAATAAGTACCCTAATGGGTCTATTAACTACTGTCATTACAAAACTAGCACCATAAATGACTCCTCTACGAATTGCTATCTGGAACATCAATGCATTGGCTCCCAATATCCAAGAACTGGAGACTTTAATAACAACAAACAAACTAGACGTGGTACTAATTTCAGAATCACATAGCACGTCCCGAAGCTCATTCCGCATTAAGGGCTTCAACATCTACCATACTCCCCATCCCGACGGTAGTGCGCACGCTTGCTCAGCGCTGGCCATTCGAGGAAACCTGAGACATTCACAGATAGAACCGTATTCTACAGTGCATCTACAAGCAACTTCTATTAGATTGGAGGACCGAGCAGGCACTATTATTCTCTCCTCAATCTACTGCCCACCAAGACACAAAATAACCTCAGAGATGTTTAAAACCTACTTCAGCACTCTTGGCCACAGGTTCATTGCAGGTGGTGACTGGAATGCCAAACATACATTCTGGGGATCCGGCTGTAACAGCACTCGTGGACGCGATCTGAAACGTTGTGTTGATGAAAATCATCTAAAACCGATATCTACCGGTGAAGTCACGTACTGGCCTAGCGACCCAAAGAAACTACCGGACCTCCTAGACTTCTTCATTAATAAGGGCATAGACAGTTTACACACTACAATTGAATCGTGCCTAGACGGATCATCAGATCACACACCGGCGATCCTCACAATTAGCACTAGTAAGCTGACTCGAGAAATGACCGAGTCTTTGACAAATAGCCGAACTGACTGGGACGGTTTCAAGACTTACCTCATTGACAACTTTACTTCTACTATACCTTTAAAAGATCAAAACGACGTAGATAACGCCTGTCGATATCTCACAAATGCCATTCAAATAGCTGCCTGGATCAACACACCCTCTCGATCCAGAGGTTCGACCAACGTCTCTCATCCACCAGATATAATGCAAAAAATCCTAGAAAAACGCAGACTTAGAAGAATTTGGCATCAGTCCCGTCATCCGCTTGATAAACTATAACAAGGCTGCTAAAGAGTAAAAGGCTATAGTCCAGGAATCTGTTAATTCAACGGTGGCAACAAACCTACAGATGATGTCGCCTACGGGGGTCGGGGCAAACTCTCTCTGGAAGGCAACCAAAAACCTAGATAACCCTCAACAGTCTTATCCTCCAATTAGGTCACAAGCTTCCTGGGCAAGAACTGACTTGGAAAAGTCCGAAGTATTCGCAATGCATCTGAGTTCAGTATTCAAACCCAACGAGAGCGTTGCAGATGAGCGTGATATTAATGCAATATTAGAACAAGATCTGCAGATGTGTCTGCCCATTAAACCAACAACACCTAAGGAAATTGCGAAGGAAATCAGACAATTGAACTCGAGGAAAGCCCCGGGATTTGACCTGATCACACCTTCAATACTTAAAAATCTTCCCAGAAAATGCATTGCCTTCTTGGCTAGTCTGTTCACCGCAATCTTTCGAATATCTCACTTTCCTGACCTTTGGAAAATCTCCGAAGTTGTCATGATCCACAAATTGGGCAAACCTGAACATGAAGCGTCGTCTTATCGGCCGATAAGCTTAACTCCTGTACTGTCCAAACTGTGGGAGAGGATATTCCTTAACCGACTTAAACCATGCATGGATGTCAATGATGTTGTTCCACCTCATCAGTTTGGCTTTCGGAAATCCCAATAGAACAGGTTCACCGAGTTTACCAAACAGGAAGACAGGCTTTTGAACGCAAAAAGTACTGCTCAGCAGCATTTCTTGATGTACAACAAGCTTTTGACCGTGTCTGGCACAAAGGATTACTGGCAAAAGTGAAGGAAAAACTTCCACACTCACTGTTCCTGCTCATCCAGTCGTACTTATCCGATCGCTGCTTCCGAGTTAAACAGGGCGAAGCACGATCAAGATTGTTTGATGTGGAAGCTGGAGTACCACAGGGTTCTGTTTTAGGCCCTGTGTTGTATAACATATTTACATCAGATTTACCTACATTGGACGACATGACATAACAGTTGCAACATATGCTGACGACACAGCCTACTTATCAGTGGACGACAACCCAGAAATGGCCAGCAATAAACTCCAAAATCAGTTAGACGAGACACATAAATGGCTTTGTAAGTGGCGGATGCGCGCTAGTGCATCCAAGTCTAACCATATCACTTTCACGCTCAGGCACGGAAACACCCCTCCTGTTAGACTTGGACCTGATACCTTACCACTCACAGATTGTGTCAAATATCTTGGCTTCCATTTAGATAGGCGCCTAACATGGAAGCATCACATTAAACAAAAAAGGGAGGAGATAAACCATAAGTTCCGCAACCTGTATTGGCTCATGGGCAGAAATTCGGTACTCTCTGTAGACAACAAGCTACTCATTAACAACTCGGTCCTTATGGACGTACAGAATCCAATTGTGGGGCGTAGCCAGCAAAACTAACATTCTCTGCCTGCAAAGGGTTCAAAATGGTATACTACGAGCCATAGTAAATGCACCTTGGTTTGCTCGAAATAGCGAAATCCATGACTTCCTGCAGGTGCCGCTCGTTGACTCTGAAATCGAGCGGTACAAAAGTCAACACAAGGCTCGCCTAGCCATTCACCCAAACCCCCTAGTGACTGAACTATTAAACCCGACAGCGGTGGTAAAAAGACTGAAGAGGAGCCACCTTCTATAAGTGAGAGGCGCAACATTGGCTGCTCCACCACAACGCCATGTAAACTACAACAAATTCGCTTATGGTCTGACGACCGATTGCAAATTATTATAATTAAAAAAAAAAAAAACATACACATCTGGTGTATAAGTTTGTATGGACAAGGCAAAGGGAGTATGTAAGGATTATAGCCGGTGGAGTTCTGTAGTTTCTACCTACCACCATGATAGCAAGGTCTGAATCTTTTGTATGTTTATTAGATACAATTTTTTTTTCATGTTTTAAATTTCAATTATTGTAGCAGATTTTTATAGTTATGTACGTAATAGTATTTATTTATTTTTTTATCCAACCGACAAACAATGGTTATTCTGTTAACTTTCATTTTAAGCTACAAAACCAACTATAATTAATTACCCTCGTAAATATAGTAAAACATACTTACGTGTTCGATTTTTAAAACAAATTAAAAATAAATTGGTGCGGCAATTTCCGCGAAATTTACGCCAAAATTTATATAAATGAATTCACATTTTATCGAAGAGAAACTTATGTTTTTAGTACTGTATAGTATTAAATTACTAGGAAAATAATTATACAATCCTCTTACCTGATAAACTGATGACAATAATCCCAGGAACGATAAAAACACTGTTAGAAAATGCGTGTTCCAAAGGCCCTTCAGAGCCGCCACTTAAATCCACCATTGTTGAATAATACTGAGATGTTCCCTCCTAATACTACGGTAAAACCGACAATTCACTAATTCAGATCATAAAATATATCACTTTCATAGAAGAAAAACTGTTTTCCCAACAAATTCATTAAAATCTTTCACCCGCAAAATAGGAAACGCAAACGACAACAAGTTCTAATGTTTTCCTATTGATTATTTGATTCGAATACTAGGCTTTTGGGTCTGAAACTAAATGTTTGGGCCAAGAAACTTATATACTAACTGGAATAAAGACTGGCAACCCAAAATACGTTCCGAGCGAGAAAGCTTAAAGAGTGGATGTTGTCTCTTTCTAACAGGGTGTCCAATAATCATACTAACTCTTGAGACAGTTACAGAGTAGCTGTTATTTTATTATTTAATGATGATGACCTGCAACTCAATAGCATTTTAGATGAAATAGCTTCAAGAGTGGATGTCATTAACTTTTTATGTTAACTCAAATGTATGTCTGTACCGTCCCGTTGCAAATTATCCATTTTGCAACCTGTGTATCCAGACGACTTTTGTATACGGGGATTCGAGGACTCCGTTAATATTGTATATTTTTTCAAACATGGAAAATCGCATATTCATGCTATGACTGTTCACATAAAATGTTTTAGTAACATTTGCCAACATTTATTTTATATTCCGAAACCATTCATTTTCACTCGCAGCTCGCCAAATGGATTCTTTTGCTGGAGAAGCATGGAAAAATCTTTAGGACCGGCATGGCACGGCACGGTGCGGCGGGCTCTTTTCTTTTCAATATTTGTATTTAAAAAGCAAACTAGGTACTACCGACACCATTTGCGATGCCCAATGTTTCTAATTTATAAAATATACTTTTGATTACTATGTTCGAAACTTCGAACTTACTTACTTAATTTATTTGGATATTTCCCGTTTGTCAATCTAAAACATTGGTAACCCTAGTCGTATTAGACAACCAAAGTTAAAAAACTTCCCCAAAAACGAAATTTCACATCCAGCATACCCTTACTACTACACCCCTTCACACAACACAATTTTACCATATTTAAAGCGGATTATTTCACTTAAAAATACAATAAAAAGTACTTGAATGACTTCAACGCGAAAATGTATCGGCCATATTGTTTACATCGGTGACAAGTCAAGACAGAAACATCATCCACCTTTGTCCGTTTCTCGCTCGGAACGTTTTTTTTTTATTGAATCCATTGTACAAATTTAAACTTTAGGCTTTTGAGATAGTTTTTTTTTTGCATTTTGTTCGTACTCATTCCAGTTAGTATATAAGTTCCTTGGTTTGGGCTGTGCTAAAAGACAGTGTACTGAAAGTTAGTCAGTTACTTTCTATTTTTGTTGGGTCCTCGATAATCCACCAGTCCACCCAAGCATGCTAAAGCATGTTTCTTTTTAGGGTTCCTAAGAAATAGCAAACTAGGTATTTAAGTTTTAAAAAAATGTGAACTTGGGGATATTTTCTGAACTACTTACGTTGACTCCTGGGTCTCCTGGTAGGGCTATTACCTATAATCTCTGTTGACAGCTCGAAATGATAGTAACTGGGCTCAGTGTCCATCAATTAACTGTCTAAAGGTTAGATTTGTTTAATGTATTATATATAACCTGTTAGTCACCGTAAAGTAATATCCACTTAGTTTGATACGTAATACCAATAGACATTCACGGTCGTCACCAAAGTTCGGTGTGCAACCGAAGCTTGATAGTCACTGGATATCAGAAAGATACGTAATAGCCCTGCTGATACAACTGCAGATACAACTTGGTTTAGTTTGTTTCGGAATTATACTAAATATATTATTTACTTTTCAATACACTTCCTCGAAAACTGGTTCCTAACCGCACTATGAAAAGGTATATGGGATTTTTTTCATTTTCTAACACGTGTGTGGGAATGAAAAATGCCACAGATAACTATACCTATATTTAGTCCAAATTGGTTCAATGCCTATAGTCGGAGGTGAATGGTTTTTTTTATTTTGCATGGACTTGGAATGTACTAAATGCATGGACTTGGAATGTACTACTTCATACTGAAGCAATAACGACTAAATTGGAATCACTGTAACAAAGTATAATTTTATATATTATTATATTACAAAGTAATATGTTTTGACGGATCCAATTCCTGTCACGCATGTCGGGAAATATAAATAAAGAATTGCTCATTGTTGTTGTCAGACTTTATGTAATTACTGCAACGAAAAATTGTTTGATTATGATCTGGCTTATTATTTTTCATACCTGCCTAATATTCTAGGCAAGTAGTAATTAAAATTTATCATTGTATTCATGTTCGGTATTGAATTTTACTAATGGAGCACGTAAACACTGCATTGAGCGATGTGAAATCACCCTTAAAGACTCGAGTAGTAAGTCTATTATAGACTGGTACTAAAAACGCCAAAGTAGTAAACTGCTTGCAGTTGGTACTAACAAAACAAAATTGAATTTAATTGGCGAAAGTGGAAAAGGTGTCACAAGTAGTAAGTCGAGTGATCGACTGGTACTAACAAAAGAAAATTGAAATCAAATTTCTATGAGTAGTAAACTGACGCTTCTGGTTGTCGGTTGGTACTAACAAAAACAAATTGTTGTAGCTCGCTCCAAAATGTCCCATATACCACCCCTGGACGCTTTTGACTGCGAAGGCGATCCTGCATCTGTGGGTTTACGATGGGAAAAATGGAAGAGGGGGTTTGAATTGTTTTTAGTTGCATTAAATATATCGGACCCAGAGAAAAAAAAGGCCACACTACTACATGTGGGAGGTTTAACACTTCAGGAGATATACTATAATATCCCTGACGAAGTGATAGACGTAACAGTGGGAATCAATGTAGATGTCTACAAGTCGGCTCTGAAGAAACTTGACGACTACTTTTTACCTCGTCAGAGTAAAATATATGAAAGACATTTGTTCAGACTTATAGAACAAGAACAAGGTGAAAAATTCGAAAAGTTTCTAGTACGGCTTTGTCACCAAAGTAGAAAATGCAATCAAATTGTCGAAAAATGTTGTTCTAAGGATCTCAGAAAGAAAGTTCTTACTTTAGGTGATTCAGTTAGTCTCGTTAAAATTATTTCAGAAGCAAATGCTTTAGAAGCAGTAGAGAGACAACTAAGCGATTATGGTCAGGATTCACAGGCTTCAAGTATCAATAAAATAGACACGAAACAGCAAGCCTCTGGAAACATAGGATGCGTAAGGTGTGGTAGCGTGAGTCATAACGGAGACAGTAACCATTGCCCCGCAAAACTAAAACAATGTCTAAAATGTGGTTTCATCGGACACTTTAGAAATCAATGCAAAACTCGGGCATCTAAAAGGAAAAATCCAAACACACACAAGTTCCCTAATAAAAAGCCTTACTTGTCAAAGAAAGACAGCGATAAACCAAACGTCAAGGTGAATCCTCTCAAAACAAATATTGACTATATTTTTCATCTTGATGATGACACGACGCTAAGCTGTCATATTGGAGGTATCAAAATTGATTTGATTATTGATTCCTGTTAAATATTTGTAACTGGCAACATTTATAATTTTAATTAATATAGTTTTATTGTAGTAGCAACTCTCGCAATAACGCCGGTCAAGGCGACGACATTTTTTCTGCATCGAACAAATAAATAAAACACGCATTATATCGAATCCTTTTATTTCGCTCCACCTGCAACTATTAACTTCAAAAGGTTATGGGCCCAGTCACCCGGAGCGAAATAAAGAAATTATTGCGTGGCAGCAGTGGTAAAACGGCGGTGTGATTCTGCGGTCAAGCAGTGGCGTCGGTGTAAAAAAAAAAATGGACGGCGAGGGCGATATTTTTGGGGCGTCTAACAATCGCTTGTTGTTAGATAATGCCGGTAACTGGCATACATGGAAATTCCAAGTAAAAGTCATACTAAAGGCGGTTAATGTCTATGACTTGGTGGATGGCTCATCAAAATGCCTAGAAAAAGACGACGCTAAGTTAGCCACATGGAAGAAGCTAGATGCGAAGGCTCAAGGAGTCATCGTAAGCAGATTGGGTAACACAGCTATGCTGCATGTGCAGAATTGTGAAACAGCCAAAGAAATATGGGACAAATTAAATACAATCTATGAACAAAAATCTGATGTGCCACTCCACATATTGCAGCAGCGTTTCTTCGAAGAAAAATACAATGGTTCGGAGGATGTATCAACATTCATAGCAAAGATAGAAGCAATCGTGGCACAAATAAGGCAAGCAAAAGGTGAAATTGCTGAAAACATGATTATTACAAAAATCATAAGTTCGCTGGGGGAGAAGTTTAGACACTTTGTATCTGCATGGGACTCTGTGCAAATAGAAAAGCGAACGTTGTCGGAGCTGACAGCCAGGCTCATTATAGAAGAACAAAGAAACAAAATGTACCAAGACAGTGAAACCAGTAGTACCACAGTGTTCAAAACTGATGTTAAAACAAGAAAGTGCTTTAACTGCGGTAGAGTGGGGCATTATAAAAAAGACTGTAAAGCAAAGAAGGACAACAGTGAAAAAGGTTGTAAAAATGATAACTTTTCATTTTGTAAACAGTGTAATAAACGGGGACATACAAAAGAAAAGTGTTGGTTTAACAAGAACAATAAACAAGAAAAAACGAATGACAAACAAAATGCATTTGTCATGTCAGTGTGTGGACTTACTTCAAAAAGTATAAACAATGAGTGGTTCTTAGATAGTGGTGCTTCGGAGCATATGTGTTTTACAGTGGACAGTTTCACAAACTATAAAAAGTTGTTAGTACCAAAAGATGTTGTTATTGGGGATGGAACAATAATTAAAGCATTAGGTTATGGTGACATTGATCTTGAGGCGTATGATGGTGAACAATGGATAAAAACATTCATAAGTAGTGTGTTGTATGTGCCAGGCCTCAAGACAAACTTATTTTCCATGAGTGCTGCTCTGGATAAAGGCTACAAGCTGGAGTCAACGGCTACTGAGTGCCAGTTTATCAAAAACAACAGTGTGTATGCTATAGCCAAGAGACATGGTAAAATGTACACAATGTTATTCAGACAGTCAGGTGCTAATGCCATGGTTGGAAAAGTCATGTCAGATCTGAAGGAATGGCATGCTAAACTAGGTCACCAAGACATAAATCAAGTGAAAAGCATCTTGATGAAGCAAAAAATTAAGTTCGAAAATAGTGAACAAGAAACCTGTTTGCCATGTTTGAAAGGAAAACAACATAAGTTTCCCTTCCCATCAAGTACCCATAGGGCAACACAACCAGGAGAGGTTATCCATATTGACATTGGAGGTCCAATAGAAGAAGTTTCACTAGGAGGGGCAAGATTCTTTCTACTCATCAAGGATGATTACTCTAAATATAGAAAAGTGTATTTTCTGAAGAACAAAAGTCAGTCTATAGAATACTTAATACAGTATTTGAAAGAAGTCCAAGTCAACCCCGGTCACATAGTGAAATACATAAGAAGTGATAATGCGAAGGAATTTATCAGTAAAGATATGGAAAAATTGCTGAAGTCATATGGAATACAACACCAAAGAAGTGTAGCATATACTCCACAACAAAATGGTTGTGTAGAGCGTGAGATGAGGACAGTGGCTGAGTCAGCACGAACTATGCTTCTAGAGAGTGGCCTAAATAAGAATTTATGGGCAGAAGCGATCAATACTGCAGTATATATCATCAACAGAACTGGTCCAAGTCGAGTGAAGGATAAAACTCCATATGAACTTTGGTGGAATAAAGATTTTGATGTAAACAACCTTCAAGTCTTCGGCAGTCAAGTATCCGTACATGTTCCTGATCAAAAACGGTTAAAGTTTGATAGCAAAGCAGAACTAGGCTATTTCATTGGATACGGAGAAAATACAAAAGGATACAGAATATACTTTCCGGAAAGAGACATAGTAGACATCAAAAGAGACATAGTATTCATAAAACAGTCTATAGAAAACAAAGAAAGAGAAAGAAAACAAGAAAAGGAATATCACATAAATTTTGACACTCAAGAAGAGGTAGAACAAGTTTCAGAAGGCGAAGAAAGCCAGTATGAAGATACTGAGAACCCTGTAGAAAGTGAAAATGAACAGGACTCGATTCATTCCTTTCATGAGCAGTCAATATTAGATGAAGAAATAGAAGAAGAACAGGAAACTCCAGAAACTTTAGGACAGACAGAAGAGGTAACAGAAAGACCTAGAAGGGAGAGGAAGAAGCCAAGCTGGTTTAAAGACTATGTAGGAGAGGAAAACATGTTCCTGAGTTACTGTTGTGATGAACCTATTACCTACCAAGAAGCTATGAAAAGACCTGATAAAAGTAAATGGGAGGAAGCCATAAATAAGGAGTTGAAGACACTGGAGGAAAATAATACATGGGAGGAGGTGACAGAAGTCCCTCATGGACAAAACATAGTAAGTAGCAAGTGGGTATTTAAAATCAAGGAGGCTGATGGAAAAGCTCTGTATAAAGCTCGCTTAGTCGCCCGAGGATTTGAGCAGAAGAACTGTGATGACCAGATATACTCACCTGTTGCCAAGTTAACTACCTTCAAAGCCATGATGGCTGTAGCAGCCCAGAAAAGACAACCAGTGTACCAAATGGATGTAACTGGAGCATTTCTTTACGGAGACATTAATGAGATAGTTTTTATGAGATTACCAGGTAATCAGATATGTAAATTAAATAAGTCAATATATGGTCTAAAAAAGTCTCCCAAATATTGGAATGAAAAGTTTAATAGTTTTATGTTGAATGAGAATTTTCTAAGATCAAAGAATGACCCATGTTTATACTTCAAACATATTGAAAATGACTACATTTATGTGTTATTATTTGTAGACGACCTGTTGATATTTGGTAGTGATCAAAACCAAGTAGGTAAATTTAAGAATTCAATAAGTAATAACTTTAAAATGAAAGATTTGGGTCTAGCCAGTAATTATTTGGGTATAAATATTAAACAGGATCTTGGAAATTGTGTAACTGTAATTAATCAGAAAAGATATTTGTTAAAGTTGTTGGATTTATATCATATGTCAAATTGTAAAACTGTATGCACTCCAATAGAACAGAACTTTAATTTTGAATTGTTACAAAGAGATAAAAGTGAAAGTGTGGAAATAGAAAAAGCCTGTAGAAGTTTAGTAAGCAGTCTTTTGTATGCTACTTGTACTAGACCAGATTTATGTGTTGCAGTAGGATTTCTTAGCAGATATGTGCATTGTGCTAGTGTAGCTTTGTTTAAATGTTTAAAGAGGATACTAAGATACATACAGGGAACTATTGATTTGTCTTTAACATACAAATATGATAAGGATAGTAAAAGTGTATGTAAATTGCAAGGTTACAGTGATGCAGATTGGGCCGGTGATGTTGCAGACCGGAAGTCAACATCGGGTCAAATATTTTATATTTTTAATTCTCCAGTTTCTTGGTGTAACAAGAAACAATCTTGTGTATCACTGTCATCTTGTGAAGCTGAATATGTAGCTCTTAGTATGAGCATTATGGAAGGTTTATTCTTAAAAAAATTACTCAAAGATTTTGGATATGACAACATAATTTTTGAAATACTTGAAGACAATCAAAGTGTGATTAAGATAGCGAAGAACAATGATAGTAATAAAAGGTTAAAGCACATAGATATAAAGTATCAGTACATTGTGGAAAATATGTCAACAAATTCGGTTATGATAAAATTTGTTAATAGTAATGAAAATGTAGCTGATTTGTTCACCAAGCCATTGGGAAAGGTACTCTTTGCTAAATTTAGGGATAGGATATTGTCATAAGTTGAGTTAGTATATTTATGTTAGTAAGGGGGTGTGTTTATTTAGAAGTTTAAAATTAGAATGTTGAGGGGGTGTGTTAAATATTTGTAACTGGCAACATTTATAATTTTAATTAATATAGTTTTATTGTAGTAGCAACTCTCGCAATAACGCCGGTCAAGGCGACGACATTTTTTCTGCATCGAACAAATAAATAAAACACGCATTATATCGAATCCTTTTATTTCGCTCCACCTGCAACTATTAACTTCAAAAATTCCGGTAGCAAGTGTAACATTTTGAGCGAAACAACCTGGGGTTATCTTAAAAAATCCGGAATTACTATCAGTAATCAAATTGCCAAACCAGATAAAACATTTGTTGCTTACGGAAGCAGCACACCGTTGACAGTAATTGGAGCATTTGATGCAGACATTCAAGTAGCTGACAAACAGCAGACTGGAACATTCTATGTCGTTAAGAACGGCACTCGAGACCTTTTAGGAAAGGACACCGCTATCTCCCTAAAAGTACTTAAACTTGGTATAGGAGTTAATTCGGTAAGCGAGCTAAGTTTCCCTAAAATTAAAGATTTGCAACTTGAGATTTCAATAGACAAAACAATCAGACCGGTAGCCCAGCCCTGTAGGCGAGTACCCATTCCCCTGGAAGAAAAGATTAACAAAAAGATTGACCAATTGGTCAAATTACATATAATAGAACCTATTACTAAGCCTTCGGGATGGGTCTCACCAATAGTGCCCGTCCTCAAACCGGATGGAGATGTAAGAGTGTGCGTAGACATGCGATGCGCCAACAAGGCTATCGTGAGAGAAAACTATCCATTGCCGACAATGGATCAGCTACTAACAAAATTTAATAAAGCAAGGGTTTTTTCCAAGCTCGACATTAAAGACGCATTTCCCCAAGTCGAAATCAGCGAGGACTCAAGAGATATAACAACCTTTATAACAAGTCGAGGTTTGTACCGATATAAGCGGCTCATGTTTGGCATATCGTGTGCGCCAGAGCATTTTCAAAAAATTGTAGAAAGAATACTTCTTCCCTGTGATGGCGTCGTCAACTTTATTGATGACATTGTCGTATATGGCAAGGATGACGCAGAACACAGTGCTAGGCTCAAACATGTCCTGGATATATTTAAAGAAAAAAATATTCTATGAAATCAGAAAAAATGTGTATTTAATGTCAAGAGCATAAAATTCTTGGGACATGAATTATCGTCCGACGGGGTTAAACCTCTTGACAAATACGTTAAGGTTGTAGATAGTTTTAGGGAGCCAAAAACTGTAGAAGAAATACAAAGTTTCTTAGGACTAATAAACTATGTCAACAAATGGATTCCAGATATGGCGACTAAATCAGAACCCCTCAGGAGGCTTTTAACGCTAAAATTAGGAAAAAATGCCGAAATTAGTCAACATTGGGGTCCTGAACAAACAGAGTCGTTCCTTGTGCTTAAAAACTCCTTGAGTAATATCCATACACTTGGATATTATGATCCAAAAGATAAAACCACAGTAATGGCAGATGCTAGTCCGGTTGGTTTAGGAGCGGTGCTCATTCAGTCTGATAGTAACGGACCACGGGTGATTGCTTATGGCAACAAGAGCCTTACAGATGTTGAAAAACGTTATTGTCAGACTGAAAAAGAAGCTCTCGCTTTGGTTTGGGCTGTAGAGCACTTTAGAATGTACTTATACGGCAAAGAAACTTTTGATTTGGTGACTGATCACAAGCCGCTGGAAGTTATATTTGGTAATAGATCAAAATCGTGTGCTAGGATCGAGCGCTGGGTGTTGCGACTCCAGGCATACAATTTCAAGGTAGTTTACAAACCTGGAAAAACAAACATCGCTGATTGTCTTTCGCGGTTATGTACAATAAATAAAGTCCAGCCGTTTGAGGATGAGCATCACATTCACCAAATCATTCAGTATGCAAGGCCTTGTGCAATAAGAATGGATGTTATTACAGAGGAGTCATTACAAGATAAAGAAATACAACTTGTTAAGGAAGCCTTGAAATCTGATGTTTGGGATTCTAGGATTAATATATATAGGATTTTTCAAACAGAGCTATGGACTCATGATAACATTTTGTTGAGGGGAAATAAGATCGTAATTCCATTTAAATTACGCCAACAAGTTTTGGATGCAGCTCACGAAGGGCATCCTGGCATTGGAGCGATGAAAGGACGGCTGCGTACCAAAGTATGGTGGCCCAAAATTGATTCTGATGCTGAAAAAAGGGTAAAAAGCTGCAAGGGGTGTACTTTGGTATCTGCTCCGAATCGCCCAATGCCACTGACTCGTCGAGAGTTACCAACCGAAGCTTGGATAGATGTTGCGGGTGGTTTTTTGGGTCCACTTCCTACTGGCCATTATTTGTTCGCTAGAGTAGATTATTTTAGCAGATATAAAGAAGTGAAGCCAATGAAGACCATAACATCTACAGAAACAATAAAAGTACTTAAAGAAATATTTTCACGGTTAGGTTTTCCCCACAACATAACTGCCCACAATGGAAAACAATTCACTAGCGACGAATTTAAAACATATTGTCGCGAATCAAATATCAGGATTAATTTCACTACACCCTACTCGCCTCAACAAAATGGCGAAGTCGAGCGCCAAAATCGCGATATTCTCAAGAGGTTACGGATCAGTCAAAGCCAAAAATCAGACTGGTATGATGATTTGCTACAATATCTAATTATGTACAATAGTACGCCGCACTCCACTACCGGAAAAACACCGTCCGAATTATTTTATAATAGGCAGTTTAGGGATAAGATACCATCAATTACTGATATTGACCAACCATGTGTTTCAGAGTTTAGAGATAGGGACAGAATAATGAAAGAAAAAGGAAAGGATTATGCGGACAGGAAACGAAAAGCGGAGAGCACAGAAATAGATATCGGTGAAAAAGTCTACACAAAAAACTTAGTAAAAGAAAATAAATTGACGCCGAATTTTAACCCCACACCACATACGGTTGTTAATTCTAGAGGTTATTCTGAATATGACATCAAGAACGACAACACTGGACAAGAGTTGAGGAGGAATATTGTCCATCTAAAAAGAGTAGAAGGTAAATGGCAAGTGTGTGGAGAAAACACACCTGATTCTGATGATATCAGCGTTTGCGATTCAGACAACGAATAGTACAATTATTTGTCAATCCTGTTGGTATAATTTATGTTTAATCTTCTTCTGTTTGAAACCTTTATAATAACTATTTGATTAGTGTTACGTTGAAAGTTGACTAATTAATTAAAATTAAAATATAGGAGTCTATGACCTCTGAGTTTGTTTCGGCTGTTTCTTCTCAGAGTAGTCAGGTAGGAAACACTGGCCCCATCTAGTTTAAAAAAAATGACTTATAAAAGTGTTTGTAAAAACCTATGTGCAAAATAAACATCATTTATCATACTTACGTTATGTATGTACATACATTAATGAGTCTAATTCCAATTGAGTTTCATATGAGTTAAAGTTCTGAGTTTTCGTTTTTAAGTATGTATTCAAATCTAAAATATTTTATATTTGTAAAAAAGGAAGAGGTGTGATGATTAAAGAGCATAGACACGGAGGCAGGTCCGCGCAGGTAGAAGTGTCACTGGACTAGACCCGTATCTATATGATGCTCTATGACTACACAGCTGTCACAAGGACTGGGCGGACGTGCACCCGTTTGCAATTGCCACCAAACGATTGTTTTATTTAACCATCTATTCTGTGCTTACTCTTGTGACGACTAGACGTTACACTTACAATGCTGGAAACCGGCCGGAGTCAGCGCGATACAGCCAGGACTGTCGGTGTGTCGCTGTCAACAGTACAAAGAGTTCTCCGACGTTACGAAGAAACTGGTTCTAACCTACACAGACCAGGAACGGGCAGAACCAGGTGTACCACAGCACGAGAAGACCGATACTTGGTGAACACCATGCTTCGAAATCGCTTTCTCACAGGAACTGAACTCACAAATCAGTTTCGACGCCTCGGAGGAAGTAACCCAAGTGCATGGACAGTAAGACGTCGGCATGCTGAATCTAACTTAAAACCCCTTAGACCTGCAAACGGCCCTAAACTGGAGCGTGGGCATCGTATTTCAAGACTAAGATATGCCCAGAGCCACGTAAATTGGAGTATTGAAGATTGGTCAAAAGTTATGTTCTCCGACGAATCAAAATTTATGCTCTACAAGCACGATGGAAGACACAGAGTGTATCGAAGACCAGGGAAAAGATTCAAGCAAGCATGCATCGAAGAAAAAGTAGCCTACGGTGGTGGGTCTGTACTTGTGTGGGCCGGAATTTCTTCTGAAAGTCGCACAGAGCTGGTGATCACAGAAAACGGCTCTTTAACTAGCGTAAACGCAGTAATGGAAGCACTAGGAGGCAATACGAAGTATTAAAATTCAAGAAAATCGTAATAAAGTTCAAAAATTTCATGTTTCCTATTTTTGTTTTAAGGAAAGATCAGCAGTTTTTTTCTTTATGTAATTTTGTGTTAATAAAATGTATGGTGACTCATATTTTTTTTACTTTCATTTAAGGAGTATTACATTGTCTATTAAATACAATTTATTGCATTAACCTATCATTTTTAGTTTCCGAGATTTTTAACATTCTTTAAGTGACCCGGATTCATTGCTCTCGAGTGTACATTCAAATAGTCCCTACGTTATGTCCATAAAAATATTTAATAAACTACCAGATACAATTAAAAATGAAACTAGCGATACAACTTTTATGAATAAACTCAAACAATTATTAATTAAAAAAGCATACTACACAATAAACGAATACCTAGCTGACAAACAAATATATTTAACACAAACAGACACCATACATTGTTAGTCGTCCAGAACGCAGACTCCTAAATACATAGATAAATATTATTTTATTAATGTAAAATATATAAATTAATGTAATGTTACCTAATTAGCATTATGCATTAAGTGTTGCTTGTCTATAAAATTTTACAATTAAATTCAATAATTTTAAATACTTTTAATATTGATTATTAACCATTTTAAATTTTGAAATAAATATACCATAATTAATAATGTTCCCTGCCTACAGATGCGCCATAAACTAATGTAATAATTTAAGATAAATTGATCTCAATAAATTTATATAAATATCTACTATATTATAATACTATGTTTGTTAAGATTTATAAATAAATGTCGACAATAATAACAATACTATTGATCTCTATTAGAAATAGTTTTAAAATAATGATGTTACTAGTTATTACTATGTCTATAATTGTTTTCGTGTAGTTGTCCCTCTGTTTGTAAATAGTATCTAATAATAACTTCTTAAAATTGAATGTTAACTTGTTTATTGCTATGCCCTAACAGGGTCCATAATTGTTCTTAGCTGTAAGCCCATTGTAACATCTTTCTAAACTTATGGTATGCAAAATAAAATGAATATGAATCCCGGTAGGAGCAAATGTTTGTGTGATGAGCATGGACATTTGTTTCTGAGTCGTGTGAGTTTGTGATGTTTAATAAGTATGTACAAAAAGAAAAAAGTATCTATGTAGTATATCAACTATCTGGCGTCCACGACACAAACCTCGTTGCTTAGTGTGGCGCTAGATGGCGATGTGTGTAATGTCCAGCGATATTTATATATATTTATTTAAATCATAATTCTCTTTCTTGCCCGTAGCCCAATTTATTTGGGTTCGGCTCAGCATGTCTTTTTCTATACTTCTCTATTAGTCATCAAAGATAGTCAGTCCCTTTCTAGCCATATCATAAGTTTGTGTATTCGTGAAAATAAAACAAAAAGTTATTATAAATATAAATTTATTATTCAAAATACACAATTATGTATATCTTTTGGCCTTAAAGTAACATTAGTGTATAAATGTTACGGCTAAAGATAGGTGTGAACATATACTTAAGATTAGCCGGCTAAACTCAGGTCAGGTCAGGTCGAGTAATTTCATCTTTAGCCGAATAAACTGCACATTAGCCGAAACGAAATGGTTAAAAATGTACAATAGAGGCGATCAGGCTTTCATGGTCACAGTTCTAACCTAACCTAACCCAAAAACCTAAGTATCTGTAATGAGACAGATTGTTTTTTTTAATAAGTAATTAACACTGTAGCAGTTTTATTTTGTAATTTTGAATACCTTAGCATGTGTAATGAGGGTGATTGTTTGTTTAGTAAAGAGTTTCCTTGACTACCATAAAATCATTTTACTTTTGCAATCGCTTCTTCATTATTACCCAAGGGGCAGTGATTACACTTAAGTTTAGTCGGCAAATCTTAAGTTGTTGTGTTCACACCTACTTTTAGCCGTAACATATACAATACTAAAAACAAATAATAAGACTAATGACACATATTCAATACAACAGTTCTACGACCACTATCATACACGTTTAAAAATAAAACATTTTTATTTATTTATTTATAATAATCAGGAGTAAAATAGTTAATTTTATAATAGGTATGTTCTTTCTTGGAATGTTGCCCTATGTGCTGCAATGTCATCCGTATAACTACGTTTTTTTTTCTAATTGCAACTGGCAACTTTGTTTTTTTTTTTTAGCATAGATTCTGTCCCATATCAAAATGGGATTGTTACTTAAAAAAAATACAATACAATAGGTTTTTCTCTTCTAGAAGGAAAGTTCTTTCTAATGTTATGCTTGCCAAAGTTGCCAGATTCAACCTCACATTTAATGACGATAATTTACATTATAGGTTAGTTTATTTACACACCCTGTTAGACGATTCTAATCATTTTCGATTCAGTCGAATTTTGGACATTTTTCTTTTAATACAATTTGAAGAACCTCAACTTGAAAAGAATTATCACAGAATATTATGAGGCGGTCTTCAAATTTCGATAATCGTTTTGTAAAAATTTGGTCCTACCTAATACATTTTTTATCATAATCTCTACCAAAATACATTTTTAGTCCCAAAAAATCTATTGGAGAAATGGGCTTTTTATTTTAATAACGTTTTTTTTTATTAATATTGTAGAAACTTTTTTTAAAAGGCACTTTTAGAATGACATTGAGCGTTTTCGCGCGTAATCTACAATATATTATCACCGAAAAAATTTAGATTTTTTTTCATTACAATTTATGTTTTGTCATATTACTGGTTATAATTTTGAAATTCAAGATTTAGTAAGGAAATGATGACAGAATATTTATATTGCTAATCTATTATCACGATCGCATCAAAAATATTTGTAACCAATAACATGGCAACACATGTGTACAAAAAAAAACCTTTAATTCAGTTCAAACAGCACCTTATACCTATATTTCATTAATCCACAAATACAGTTTCTTCCAAAAATGTATAAATTTATTGCATTTGTCTATACTAAGCTGTATGAGCTAAATTATGGGTTTTCATTTACCTAAATTTTTAACTATTCAATTTTATTTTTATGAAAAATGTTGTATTTAATTTTTCTTGAGGGGATCGAGGTTATCTATTGAAAAATCATCGTTTCCAAAGGCGATCCCTCGGCTGAATCCATCCTGTAAAAAATAAAAATAAGTTTTAAGAAAGATTAATATATACAGTCGTATTCGCCAAAACCATGTATCTTTAGCATGACCACATTAAAACAAAAAAATTGCAAAAAAAATGTTTGGGTTTTTCGCTTTTTATTCCAAACGAATTTTGCAAGTGATAAACACTAGCCGTCTCTCTCGCAGCTAAACAAAATCCGTGTCCGACATGTTTTTGACTGACTGTACTTTGCTGAATGGATACCGTATTAAGTTTTCCGATATTGTAAACTGTATTGAAATACATAATTTAAAATACAACCTAAATAGTTTCCCTTCGCATAACTGGCGAAATGTGGGTGTATTTATGGTACCTACACATCTCTTCTATTTAACCGATTGGTGATTTATTTATTTTAACCCAAAGAGCTTTATTTTGTTTACACTATCGGAAAAAATAACGACAACAAATAGGGATACTTTACAAAATGCCTTTATGACTTCATTGACAGAAAATAAATGACGCTCTTTGCCGTTGATAATGACCAGTAGGGCTATTACGTATCTCTGTTGACAGCTCGAAATGATAGTAACTGGGCTTAGTCCATCAATTAACTGTCAAAGGGTTAGTTTCGTATTATGTATGACCCTGTTAGTCACCGTAAAGTGATATCCACTCAGTGTGATACGTAATAACAATATTATGACATTCACGGTCGTCATCAAAGTTCGGTGTACAACCGAAGCTTGATAGTCACTAGATATCAGAAAGATACGTGAATAGCCCTGCTGAATGACGTTATAATGACGAATAATGATCACGATTAGGTTATGTAGCAGTTATTTGTGCTTTACCCCTTTTACCAAACGCATACGAGTGCCCAGCATATTTTGGCGGTTATTTGCAGCGTCTCTTGCGAAAGCAAAATGCACCTTAACATCATCTGTCTAGGGATTTCGCAACTAGTTTGGGGTGGGCTGCCAGTCCAACCGGTTGCAGCTGAATGTCAGCATTTTACGTTGAGCTGACTGCCTATCTGATCTCCACAGCCCAGTTACTGGGTGAATTCCATTTAGGCCCGTTTTCGATAACTTACTTACTTACGTATAACTGACAGTTAATATGCCACGTCTCGCAGCTATCGGTGTTGCTATAAATAAAGTTAGCTTGAAATATCCTATCCGCGTCACCTACCTGTCACTTGATTCGTAGAAAAATCAAAAAAGCTTTTCAGTGACGTTTTGTTTTTAACCGTCAAAATGTCAAACAGACAGAGATAGCAACCTACCGAAACCGAACAGTAAGTTATTGAAAATGGCCGTTGGACTGGAAGCTTTTTTTTTTTTTTTTTAGGATGGGAAATCATCAAATGACTTCTCCCGCTCTGGGCGGAGCAGAGACTGGAAGCCTACCCTGACATATTTGAGAAAATTGTAAGTAGATAGTAATATGATGATGTTTTCCATTTTACTCTCTAATATCTATCTAATATGCTTGGTACTGTGTACTGTTCTTTCACAGTTTATTTACCGTTAGATATTTTGGTTGGGTAAACCTGAGGTTTGCATAAAAAATATGTTCTATACTCTATGGGTCATAAAATTTAACTTGATTAAAATGACAGCTGTCAGGGTGACAGCTGTCAGGATGACATCTGTCATACTTAAAACGAAAATTTTATTAAAACTGTTTTTTTTTTATAGTTAAATTTAGTTGACCCTAATTAATACCCTTATTTACCTAACGTTAAATACTGACTGCATATATAGGCATTTGTAATTATTTATTTATTTATTTATTTCGGTATGACTAAAGCTTTTTCTAGATTTTATGGAGTATACAAGGATTCGCCGGTAAAACCCCAGGTAAGACAATATATCCCACAACAATGTTGACACTGACAGCTGACAAGTCGAGTGTTGTGCTTGGTTGAATGAATTTATGTAGCGGTAAATAAACTGTAAAAGGACTATTCTTAAAATGTCACTTACGGGATATCTTCCGTGATTATTTATTGTTTTTGAGCTCCCGATATTTCGACGCTGTTGCAAGCGCCATGATCGCGGGTCAAACAATAAATAATCACGGAAGATATCCCGTAAGTGACATTTTAAGTATAGTTATGAACCGTGAAAGCTTAAAACAGTGTTTGTAAAAGGACTGTAAATACGATTATTTCACATCACAAAAATGAAGACAAAACATTTATTTTCGACAAACACTTGAACCAGAGACAATCACACTCGTTTTTTATTATATTTTTGTACTTACCGATCACCGAGCTGTCAAAATTAATAAAAATAATTTTAAAATCGTTTTAGGATAAAAACTAAGTACATAAGTAAACTTATTTATAAGAATAACTTGTCCTATCTGGTTAACAAAAAGCTTGTTTTGAAATACTATCGTTAATCAAAAAAAAAAAACCAATTGTTCCTCTGACTGTCCCAAGAAGAGTCGAGGGAATGAGGGATTTTCTTTTTAAACTCTTCCCTAGTAGCTGGATAGATGGCGCTGAACTTGGTTTAGTTACTGCAAGGAACGGAACGTCACATCATTTCACTTGGATGTAATGGTTATATTCGGAAGCGTCAGCCAACGAGCGTATGTGACGTGACGCAATGCTTTTTTTTCCCAAGCGTTTTGGCTTTGGCACCTAGTAACGTAGTCAGTTCAACGCCTTCTACAGAGTTCTTGGAACATGTTTTTTTTTTAATACTCAAAGAAAGAAAAGAAAACCTCTCATTATTATGACCAACTAATTTTACGTATAGTAACACCAGCATCTTAGTTCACAAAATAGGACAACCAATCTGCCTAAAACTCAAAAATCAAAAGATGCTCACCTTCATTTCCGAAATAGTTTTGTCTAGGAACCCATTGAAATTGCTGTCCAATTCCACGACCGGTTTCTCACTGAGGTTGCCAAATCCGTTGAAGGTAGAATTATATCCGTTTCCAAAGATGTTGCCAGACTTCTGTGTGTCAAACGGGTCGAAGCCGCTGAGGCCGTTCGTGAATGAGGTTGTATTGAAAACTGACGTCGGTAAGTTAAAATCGCCTATATCATAGTTTGGCCCATTCGGGTTCATTCCATTGGGGTACGGCCCGTTTGGGACAGGTCCGTTTGGGGCTGGTTTGGTTGACGCAGCAAAGGGCTGGGATTGGGGGTGAGAAATGGGGGCGGGTTGCTGGTTCGGGACGGAAAAGGGTGTGGATCCGAATAGGTCGCTCCCGTTTATGGCTGGCTGTTGTGGTGTGTGACGCTTCGATGCTTTTGGTGGGGGCGCCACTGAAATGAAAATGATCATGTTAGTGTTTCGGTTATTTATTGGGGAATTAGGGTATTTAACAATGCCTTGATCAATTACATAGACATTTCAATAAATATTAATTCTGGTGTCTGGACTTATTGAGATCGAGATATCAGGTTCGAATTTTCATGGCATTTTTTTGGTAGGGATCGAGTTCTCGTGGTGCTAAAGTTGACGGGGAGAAGTAGTCGAGTTGGAGTTCACATGGGTTGAGTCACCTCATTCATATTTCACCAACCAATGATATTATAAGTATACTTTTAATATCATTGTCACCAACTTTCAAAAACTAAATGCGAACAGTACAATCTAAACCACTTTTAAACGATGCCAGAGTAAATATTCCATACTTCCATAGCAATAATATCACTGTAGCTTTTGAACGTGGTGATATTGTGCTTATCGGCTTCTGCTTCAGATATCTGCTCTTAGCATTCAGTTGATGGAACCTTATCGGGTCGGATTCTTTCAAGATCAAACTACAAAATTACTTAAGGAAAGACAAACAGTATTACGGAAGAGCTCGTGGCTAAATAATAACAGCCGCTCGGGTCGATCTTTAGATTAAACCGTGCTTGCCTAGGTTGGTCTGTGGATGGGTGACCACTCATTACATACCGAGTTTCCTCCGTGCCTCGGAAAGCACGTTAAGCAGTTCGCCCCGGCTGTCATTTGTAGATCTTTGACAGTCATTACAGGTAGCCAGTGGCCCAAAAATTCTGACAACCCAGTCTTACCAAGGGGTATCGTATTATCCAGTACTAACTGGGTTGTGGAGGTCGGATAGGCAGTCGCTCCATGTAAAATACTGGTATTCAGCTGCATCCGGTTAGACTGGAAGCCGCCCCCGCGTAGTTGGGAAAAGGCTAGGCAGATGATGCGACAGTAATACTTACAAAGCGGCGGCGGAGTGGTGAGAGTGTTCTCGTGTGAGGGTGCTGAGAATCGAGACATAGGCTCCGACTCGAACGCACGCGGGTCGAAGTCTGTAACAAATGGTAGATGTTTTTTTTTTAACGATGGCAGCACTGTAGATGAGTCAAATGTTGCTAGCGCAAAAATAATCTAAAGCAAATTTTTGTGGCAAGATAATGGGTGTAAAAGTACCCTCAACGAAGCCGAATAGCACTTGTTCTCCCGGTCGATCTTTTTCTCGATCGCGATCTTTTTTTTTGTTTTAGACCATTCCTGGGAGTTAACCTAGTTAAGTTAGATAATTCACAGGTTTTTTTTTTAATAAGTACAAGTTTTTAATATTATAAATATAATCCACGACCTTCTTACTATGCATCCGTCAGCACAATGTTTTGAGTGCGTTACATTGAATCTTACCGTAAAACGTGATTTTTCACCCTCAAAAGAAATATCGTATCTCAGCAATAATTTTTACGAAGAGTAATAACTCTTCGTAAAAATTTGCTAATGACTGATTTACAGAACGCTAAATATAGCGTTCTGTAAATCAGTCATCAAACTATGATGTACAGAACGCTTGGTTGTTGGCTTCGTGAAGTTCGTTCATTAATTTACACCTTGTATTTCTAGAGAAGATCGATGGAATTATTTAGTACTATTATATTACTTGGTAAGATTAGTATAGTTGTACAAGGATCTTCCGCCGCCGCCATTTTATTTAATCAATACAAATTCACCTGACAAAATTAATTAAACGCAAAAAGTTCCTTGTAGCACTATTTAAATATATATTTAGTATCGGCGTGGTATCAGCACTTGGGAACTTACCGCTGTCTGAATCAGAGTTGAGCATCAGACCTTCAAGCTTGGTGCCTACAGAGGGGTTCTTGTTTGACGACAAAACACCCAGGAGTTTGCTGTTAACAAACACATAAGTCATAATATTAATTATCAGAAAAAACGTTAATACAATCACAGCGTATCGTTCCGAAATTGTAAACTAATGGAACAAGGTCACACGTTAAAAAGACACATTTGTGAAACGACTTGTAGTGCAGGATAAGGTTGAAGGCACAAGAGCGCGCGGCTTGTCACCAATGCGTTGGAACGACCAAGTCAAAACTGCACTCAATGGTCCACTCCACGAATGCACAAGAAAAGCCACGGTACGGGAGGAATGGCGACGGATTGTGAAGCTTACCACCACCCCTGATGTGACGACCACGACCACTCTGCCAAGAGTGTGACGACGAAGAAGAGTCGACAGACAGATGATAGTGGATCGACGTCAACCAATGAGGTAATTGCTAGTTTCGCCGCAAGAAGACAAACTACTTAGCGTCGTCTAGCTAAAGTTTTCAGTAATAGGCATGACGACAGTATCAAAAAATTGCAAATCTATTTAGCCAGTCAGTAAGAGTATTGGAAATTAATGGACACATATTTTTTGTTTTTGTAAATCGATGAATATTGACAAAAGATAAAACGCATCAAAACTCGAGAATGTGGGCTCGTGACGTCAGAACTAGCTAAAAATTATACCTAGACGTGACGTATTGAGAATTTTAAAAGCGTCATATCTTCGTCAATTTTGGTTTACGTAACAAAAGAAAAAACACGGGTCAAATATTTTTTGATAATCTAACTGACGGACTAATTCGTTTTTTTTTTTCATATTATAAGGATGATAATAAGGTATCGTCGTATCTTACCCAGTGCCAAAGCTGTGCTTTCCGTTGTGTTGCGGTGGCGGCGTTGACAGCAACAAGTTGTTGTCGTTGCTGGAGTTGAACGTATCCGTCGAGTTGTTTGACAACGCGTCTGTACCTGTGGACATATATAGTAACAAGATTCCTTTAATAACATTTTACAAGACATGGTCCTTCGAGCCGGATCATTGGACGGGCCCGCGATCGCCATCTTGAAAAATGTCCGTAGTTATATGTGGTAAGTGCGTCTGTGAGTGCGCGAAAAACGTTCGCGCAACTGCTTGGCTCAAATGTAGTACGCAGACAGACCCAGTGGTATTAATGTCGTTATACTAGGCAGCGTTTTACTTTGTGAAATTTATATTTATTTTATCATCACTGCTCTTAAAATGATCAAGGAAAACATTGTCAGGAAAACAGCAAGTCCTTTTTAGTCAGTGGTAAACTTTCGTATCCATGTATGCTTTGGGTCCGTGTGTGGACTTGACCTACTCCTTCATTCTTCAGCCCTTATCCCAATTCATTTGCGGTCGGCGCAGCATGTCTTCTTCTTCCATACTTCTCTATTACTCTTCATCTCATCAGACAATTTTAATGAATTAACTCGTTATCTATTTATTTGTAACCATTTATATATATATATATATTATGTTAGAAACTGTTTTTCCGTCACTTCCCCCTCAAGGTTCATTGGAAGACCAGCGTCAGACAGCATCACCTGTCTGGCATGAATGCTGAAATGGACCTTTTTGGCGCAGCCGTGAGGCACACAGCACTAACTATGTTTTCCTCCTTATTTTGTAACTTTTTTATATTATTGTGTGTGTCGTGCTTTAATAACTGGCGTCAAATACTTTCTTGCCATATCATTCTTCACACAGTCCATCCATCGTTTCTTTGGTCTTCCTCTACTCTTATACCCATCCACATTCATACTCAAAGCTTTCCTCACTTACTCCCTCAAACAAAAACTCTTAAACTTACCCATCTCAATATTATTATTGCCATTCCCATTGCCGTTGCTGTTGCCGTTAGCGAAGCCATTGGCCATGGTGAGGGACGCAATCTGCTTCTCAAGCTCAGGTGGAGGCTTGAACTCAGTGATGTCTGACAGCTTGTTGCGAGACAGATACGACGAGAGGTCGTCCTTGTACGTGATCTTTGATAACTCCTGGAATTGAGGGTGTTAGGGGTTAGTAATAAATACTGCATTAAGCTTTCATGGTTTATATCTAAACTTGTACTAAAACAAATCCAGAAATCCAGAGGAATCCAGTTTTCAGTGTGATCAAAAGTAGCAGCCAGTATCATAATAAGGACTTCACAAAACCTGGTGATACTGTGAGTGTGTTTTGTCGTGACTTAGTGTCGAGTTCCAGTGGTGCGCGTAGCAAAAGACAAAGAAAGAGGGTAGAAAGATTTGTCAGCTCCTAACAATTTTATTTTCATCCACCCGCATTTTCCAGAGTCGAAATATCGGGAGCTCAAAATAAATGATATCAGGTATACAAGGATGTGAAAGCAGGGACATTATGATTTTCACAACTGGATACACTCAATGAAATCATAGACAATAACCGGATATAAATATACATATTATATTGAGACTTCAGATTGGTAATGAGTTTCCTGTGCCCAAAAATACTGCCTGATAAGGGAATTGAACCCAAAACCTTACTCTAGCCGACGCAGAATTAGACAGACGAGGCAGAAAATCGACAAGCTACTGTCTACTAATTCGAAGAATACAATCGTTGTGTTAACTTAATATGTTATCAATATTTACCTGTAAACGATTTTTGTATGCGTTCATTTGTAGCTCTAACTTCTTATTCTGTAGTTGCATCTTCTGCATCTCGATGTATTTGCCGTTGTCGTTCAAGAACCGTCTGCAATGTGCACAAATTAACAATCAATCCAAAAGGACTTACACAAGTTAGTTTTACAAAGATACTGGACATTTTTAGGGTTCCGCACCCAAAGGGTAAAAACGGGAAAGAATTACTAAGACTCCTCTGTCCGTCCATCTGTCTGTCACCAGGCTGTATCTCATGAACCGTAAGCGCTAGACAGTTGAAATATTCACAGATGTACTTAAAGTACTTACGGGATGATATCCGTGATCTTGTTTATGGTCGATGAAAAACCGTGAAAGTCTAAAACAGTGCATTCACAGATGTATTTCTGTTGCCGCTTTATCAACTAATACTAAAAACAGTATAAAATAAAAATGTAAGGGGGGGGCTCCCATACATCAAACGTTTTTTTTTGCGTTTTGTCTTAATGCTGTATAGATCTGACTCGCACTTGGCCGGTTTTTGTTTTTCCTAAGAGCAAGGGTTTGACCGAATGGTGGCCAAGGTTAGGTCAAAGAAACCAGGGCCGTCCTAGAGCTCGTTGGGTTTACGATATCGTCAAAGTCGCGGGAAACACCTGGATCGGGGACGCACAGAACCGGGAAGTGTGGCAGAAGAAAGGGGAGGCCTATACCCAGCAGTGGGTGATGCCGGGCTGATATGATGACGAAGAGCTCAAAGTTCTCTTTCATCAAGAACATAAGTTGCAGTAGGTAGCAATGACTTACTGCCATTTTGTAGTCTTTCTCGGATTTAAACAGATTACCTACACCGAAAGGCTCGACCATTGTCCGACAAGGTCATTTGAACAATGATATTCTTTATGGCCATTGTCATTTAATTATGTGTGAGTTTTCGCACAAAGAGGTTCATGCGACCTCCTTGGGGGGACAGTTGGTATGACTTGTATGGGGCATGACTCAAATACTTGCATTTTTTTTTTGTTTGAATGCACTTTGTTTATTTGTTACTTATTTTAGGCTTGTTATAATTAAGGGTTTTCCACCATTAATGAATTGCAAATCTACATATTTAGTCTCAGTTAGAGCATTGAAATGAAAAATAATGGAGACGTATTTTTTATTTTTGTAAATCAATGAATATTGACAAAGATAAAGAAAAGGCGTCACAACTCGGGAGTGGGGGCTCGTGACGTCAGAACGTACTAAAAATTATACCACGGCGTGACGTATTGAGAATTTTAAAAACGTCGTATTTTCGTCAATTTTGGTCTACGTAACAAAAGAAAAAATACAGGTCAAATATTTTTTGATAATCTAACTGACTGACTAATTTGATTTTTTCAGTACACAAGCTTATACCCATCTTTACAGACATACAGACCACCGGGCCACCTTATGGTAATGGTCCACCCTGCCCCCCTACCGTAATTCATACATAAAGTTATTCCCATTCCCACTGTTGGACACAGTCCTCCTTTCCGTACCTAAGAGAAGTAGGCTATTCATCATGCGGGCCCAGGGCGGGTCGGTGGACGTCATGTCTTAATTTTTTTTGTTATTTACAAACCGTTGTATTATAGTGAGAATGTTGAAGTTGATATCTGGTGTGACAAGAATTGATAAGGTAAGGAACGAGTACCTATACACTACTATACGGGCCTTCAGGGTGTAAACAACCTCATCACGAAGCCGTCAACCAAGCATTCTGTACATCAAACTCAGTAACTTTACGCAAAAAATATTTCTGGGAAACGACTTTTTTTTTGGGGTGAAACATCATGTTTTGTGGTAGAACTCCATGTAACGCACTCAAAACATTGTGCTGATAGATGGATTGAATAGTACGGGGGTTGCAATAAAAACTTTAATAAGTAAATAAACCTTGTCAAAAAGTTGGAACTTTGACCCCCAATATCTCCGTAACTAGAAGGTTCTCAGGTATGGTGTAGAATAAAAAAATGATCGCAATGACGGGGAGAACAAGTGCCTTTCGGCTTCGTTAAGAGGTTTTTTACACCCTTTAGAGATGCGCCAGTTCCAGAAAAGTTGAAAGGGAATCGACTGTCTTGGTATGGACATGATGAGGAGGGACGAATCGCATGTGACTAAAAGAGTGATGAATATAAATGTTGACGGATGGAGAGGGAGAGGAAGACCAAGGACACGATGGATGGATTGTGTGAGGAATGATATGAAAGATAAAGAAGTAAATGATAGCGTGACGGTTGACAGGGGAGAATGGAAGAAAAAAACGTGTTGCGCCGATCCCAAATCAAATCAAAATCAGTTTATTAATCAATGTAAAAATACAGGTGTGTCATAATAGTCGGTAAGCCACAAAGTTAGCATCGCTTGTATCTTGTGGCTCAGGAGTGCGAATTTTACAAAAAAATATTTACATTAAACAACAAACATGTGAAAATTAAAATATTATAACAGGGTAAACCTTAACAGGGTGCAGGTTAATGCAAAATAGCAAAATAATAATAAAAACAACGTTTGCATTTCTTGGGCTTGTGTTATGGTGTGTTTGAGTTCTTGT
The DNA here is from genome assembly GCA_963853795.1 of Xestia rhomboidea. Lineage (NCBI taxonomy): Eukaryota > Metazoa > Arthropoda > Insecta > Lepidoptera > Noctuidae > Xestia > Xestia rhomboidea. Next base: position 4,679,099 of record OY970783.1, read on the forward strand.
GAGTGTACGTGTGTGTATGAGTGTGGGTGTGTGTGTGTATGGGTGTGTATGGCTGTATGCAGGTGCTATAGCAAGGCTTCGGTACCATCGTATGACAATTTCAATACATACGTTAAAATACCATGGTACAACGATAGGAAGCAGAAGATGAGACCGCTATACTATCGTTAAACTGCCTTAACTCACCTGTAAGCCAAATCAAACGCCTGCCCAATTGTCAGCGTAATCTCCGACGCCAATTTAGTAGAAATGAACACGAAACATTCGTGTTTTTCCGCTGGGCCATCATGGCCGTTGACCGCGTTGACGGTGCTGCCACCCTTTGCGATGAACGAGAAGTATTTCTTGGCCCCTTTGTCGTCGGCGCAGTACGATATCCGATGGAGAGGAAACTGGTACATGATATTGTTTGATCTTGGTTCCTGGAACATACAGAAAAAGGAGGTAAGTATGGATTTTAAAAGATTTTCCGTCATTTGACAACGATAGCTATGAGGACTACAGAACATTACGCCTTTTATCCATGAAGGGTTAGGCTTGTTGCTAATAGCACACATTTCGCCAATAGGGTAGATGACAAAAAAATCTAATTAGTCCGCCAGATAGGTTTCCAAAAAATATTGGACAAATATTTTTTCTTTTTTCACGTTAACAAAAAATGAAGACGATACAGTGCGTAGAAAACTGGTGTGACGTCACATTTGAGTACATTTTTTACTTAGATGTGACGTCACAAGCCCCTCATGATCTTTGACACGTTTTATCTTCGTCAATTTTTATTAATTTGATAAAACAAAAAACACCGTGTATCCAATATTTTTCGATAATCTAACTGACGGACTAAACAGAATCATATTTTTTTTAGTCAGTCATCATCACTATTGTTTCAGTCCCATGTAAATAGGGGGCGAGACAAATCCAGACTTCGTGGCCGCAACTGAGAAATTCCTGATGGAAAATCCCAATAACACTTTACCCGACCCGGGAATCGAACCCAGGACCTCATGTTCAGCAGTCTCGCTTGGAACCACTCGACCAACGCCTCCGTCCACTCCTAATGATTTTTACCAATAAGAAATTCCATCGGGCAGGGTGTTTTGAAAATGGGCTGAGACTCAGATTTCAAAAAAAAAATCTAAACATAGCCCACTCACTAAATGCTTTTTTTTCGCCACTACCTTAAGTAAAGTAGACGCAAGAAGTTTGTTAGACAAATTGGAATTAAACAGAGAAATTAGAGTAACCAACAATTTATGTACTGACCAAAGAATCAACCAACCAGTCTAAAATATCATATCATTCAAAAAACAGCTGACTACCATCATACAATCAAGACCTCATGTCTATGGCCGCTTTGACAATAGAGAGCTGACGCTTTTCGTTCGTGACCTTGCGGGCGCGCACCGTGTCGTGAAAGCGGCGGAAACGCCCGAGTCCGCCCGAACGCACTCGGCGAACCACCATTGATTACAGCTAACAGCTGTGTGATTGTGCTGCTGCTATTTTGTGTTTAACCTTTCTAATTAGTGTTTCTGCGTAATGGACTAAATGCAATTTGCAGCAATTGCTTTATGACCAAGCGGTTTTGTTGAATGGCGTATAGATTGTAGATCTTTGACAGTAGTTTGGTGGTCAGTGGCCTGAAAGTCAACCAGTCTCACCAAGGGGTATCGTATTACCCAGTAACTGGATTGTGTCAGAAAGGCTACCTGTAACGACTGTCAAAGGTCTACAAAGGACAGCCGGGACCAACTGCTTTCCGAGGCACGGTAGAAACTCGGTATTTAATGGATGGTCTCTCCTCATACCAACCCAGGCAAGCAAGGCTCGACCCGAGCTGTTATTATTTAGCCACGAACTCCTCCTTTAAACGTGGGCGAAGTAGACCGTGACGTAACGCACCGGATCAACTCAGGATGGATGAAATGGCGACTGGTCACTGGAACAAGTTGCGACCCACGGATTCCCCTCAACTTAGGCTGTATACAGAAAGAAAGCTGGAAACTTATAAGCGCTTACCGGCGCTTGACAGCGCTGGTCCGTTCTACACAAAGGAAGCAGGTTGTCGCAGTTGTTTATTAATTTTAAATGGCAGCGCCCAGCGCTGACCAGCGCGTGTTGAAGCTTGTCGGAATTTGTCGGCACCGTTCAGTGCTTATCGGCGCGCGTTCATATATTTTCCTGCGCGGGTTACCAGCGCTGTCAAGCGCCGGTAAGTGCTTATAAGTTTCCAGCTTTCTTTCTGTATACAGCCTTAAAGGGGAAAATATACAAGTCCGTGATTAGACCTGTCGTACTGTAAGGATCGGAATGCTGGGATGTAAAGAAGATGGATGCAAAAAGATTGCATGTAGCGGAGATGCGAATGTTGAGGTGGATGTGTGGTGTGACAAGAATGGATAAGGTAAGGAACGAGTATATTAGAGGAAGTTTAAAAGTTGCGCCAGTTACAGAAAAGTTGAAAGGGAATCGACTGTCTTGGTATGGACATGTGATGAGGACGAATCGCATGTGAGTAAAATAGTGATGAATATAAATGTTGACGGATGGAGAGGTAGAGGAAGACCAAGGACACGATGGATGGATTGTGCGAGGAATGATATGAAGGAAAAAGGAGTAAATGATAGCGTGACGGTTGACAGAGGAGAATGTGATGCGCCGACCCCAAGCCACATGGGACAAGAGCAAGAAAATGTTGCTTCATCAACATTTGCTACATTATTTATACATACGTTTAGTTCTTGTGTCAGAAAGTCTATGATTTGACCGAAAGCATCTCAACCTAGCAGGCTAGGTATTTGTATTATATGTATTTACAATTATATATTCACAACTATAAATCACAAACTTCCTTAAACAACAGATATAAGACATTCACTCACACACACAGTGTCACAACACCAACACAACTCTTAAATCACCCCCCCAACACACACACACACACACACACACGCGCACACACTACATTCATACAAATATACATAATATCCTAAGTAACCAATAAATGTTTTCTTTTTGTTTTAGATTACGAGTAGATTAGATTAAATTTAGAAATTTACTGTGGCGGATACTACTAGTTGTATGTCAATAAAATGTAAACGGAACGAAGGACCTGGAACTCACGACACAAGGAATCCTAGTGTGAGTTTCAGGAATCAATGCATTGAATGTACTTTTCTAAACAATAAATTATTCTTATTCTTATTCAAAATCAAAATCAAAGCATTTATTTCAAGTAGGCCAGTTACAGGCACTTTTGAATTGTCGAAACAAGATGAAAATTAAATGTAGCTAAAGTCCCAGTCACAAGGCATAAAAACTGTGAAAGTACTGTAGTTGCTCATTACCTAGCGTAGATCTCTATGGAGAAGAACGGGCAAGAAACTCCATGGACACTCTTTTAAAGCTGACATCGGGACATGAGTTTTATATTTATAGTACACTCATCAACTTATAAGAACAATGGTAGGAAGTAATGCTTTCAGTGACATTGTAATTGTTTAATTGACGCCTACAAAGTAAGAAATCATTAATCAATCATTACTTTGCACTTTTTTCATTCAACTTTTTTCTGGATATAATATCCGTGTGAAATCACTTTCCAGAATCGTTATCCTCTCATTTATCATAGCTTGTTGTTCCGTTTAGGATATAAGACGCCACATACACAAACACATTAAACCCCTTTCGTCTTAAAAGTCAGTTAAAACAAAACTGATCACAGGAAGCCATTATGCTAGTTACGTAGCATTATTACGTGTTGAGTTTACAATGTTTATTATTTACTATGTAGATAGTTAGCGGTATGAAACATGCAATGATTTATGAGATCTCCGACTGACACGTTCCAAATCATCATCATCTGCCTAGCCATTTCCCAACTATATCGGGGTCGGCTTCCAGTCTTACCGGATGCATCTGAACACCAGTATCTTACATGTAGCGACTGCGTATCTGACCTCCACAACCCTGTTAGTTCTGGGTAATACAATACCCCTTGGTAAAACTGGTTGTCAGTCTTCCCGGTCATCGACAGTTCTAGTAAAGCCGACGCGACGTAATAATTTTCCTGTATCGAAACGGGAGCCACAGATCTGCATACCCTCCCTAATTAACAGGCGTAATGCTTACGTATGTGCTCATGTGTGTAAACAATGATTGCTCACACAATACCAGCGGTTGAAAGTGAAATCAAATGTACACGCGGCACAAGAGTTTGGTATGTAGGGTAACTATGAATGAATATCGGTGTAGGTATGATCTTCAATTCTTCATAGGCCTGGTTAAATTAAAAAAAAAAATCCGTTCCATGATTTTGAACGTGTATTTGAACTTTTGTAGGAAAAGGTACATGTCATTTTGATATTTTACAAAGATTTTGACAGTTCTGTCCATCCAGTCAAAATACGATAAACCTAATGCCTGACTAGAAATCACTTTTGCTGACAGTACAAAACCAAAGTGCGTGCGTGCAAATAGTACAATAGTACTTAGCAAGTTACACACAAATCTAAGAACTGTTGGATTGAAAGTAAAAGTGATTATATCTGCGACTAGGTTGTAAACTAATTGATTTCTCGGTGTTACGGAGTCTGAGGTGTCGCGGGATGACTTTTTTTTTGGATTTTCTAGAGGTTGTCTTGTCGTGGTTGTAAATTGTGTTGTCTTTTCAATTAAACTTTTTGTTTTGATGTTATAAGAATATTTTAAAATCAAACATAACATCATAACGCTCGTATATCCCTAAAAGGTAAGGTAGGTGTACATAAAGTACCTGTAGCCCCACAATGATCTCAATTTTTGTCTGTAATTACAAAACGAATGAAAATATAAGTTGGTGACCTGATAATTCATGATAAAAACCTTATTTTGTTAGTTTTCAATACATGATTAGGTAACTTTTGTAACAGAGTAAAAAATATCAAACATACGTCTTTTTAAAAAGAGATTCACATCTTATGGGCAAACGGGACCGATTTAAGCCTCTTAACTTTCTCCGTAGATGAGACTATACATACTCTTTAAAATTGTAGAAGGAATTTCTCAAATTATCGTTTCCAACTAAATTAAATAACAAAAACCATTTAGTCGTTTACGTCCTTTAGTTATAAACTACCAATCCTCGCCCCGCTCAGGCGCTCAGTCCCGGGGCGCGTGTGCCCGGTTTTAGAACAATGCGTCGCCTGAAGGCCCATTAAAAAGGTAATAGGGGGTGACCTTACTGACTACAACCTGGTACTCCACCAGACATACACAGAAACGCTGAATGTGCGGTTCCCCAAACTACCTCCTACACAAAAAGCCAACTGCTAATAAAGTTCATATTCAAACTGACCTGTATCGCAACTCCATCGACGGATATGGTAATTTCGACCTTCTTACACTTGGCGCCATCTTTGGCTTCCGACTTCTTCAATTGCTGTGTGAACTGAAGCTTCTTTATCGCGTCCTTCACGACCTCAATGCCTTTGGGCTGGTCTACTTGCGTGCAGCCGAGGAACTGAAAAGTAAATACAATAAAAATGTCAGCAAATGATGACGTAACTCCTTATGCTTCGCAAAATGGATGTATTCATCGAAAAGGTGTAGTGTATAGTTCGCCCGCATTTTGCTATGAATGTGTCTAATGTAATATGGGAACTAATGTAATCTACATCTTTGTTGTGTCGATGATTACCCTTTTTTTTAATTAAATTAGGTTTGACCAGGCCCCTTATTCTCAACGCTTCGATTCGATTCGGAAAGTCGTATGTCTATCTCGCTCGATTTCACATAAGACTTTCCGAGTCGAATCTCGAATCGAAGCGTTGTGAATAACCCCTTATTCACAACGCTTCGATTCGAGATTCGACTCGGAAAGTGGGCCTAAAATGGCCGCTTTAGCACAATCTTAATATGAATCACGTTAAAAATGTTATTTCTTAAAATGGACTTTATAATTACAAACGTAAGGTCTATTTTAAAAATATAAATTTTTAACGTGATTCATATTCCTTATTGCACACAAAATTAAAAAATATACACACAAACTTCAAATATATAGCTTATGTACAACGGCGACCTTAACCCAGAATTGGGTTTGATTGGGTTGGTTTGGTTGGGTTGATTCGGTTAAAGCGGCCATTTTAGACCCCCTGGACTCTGCCACCTCGACGGCGTTGGTGGTGGTCTCGGACAGGTCTTCAGAGTGCAGGTAGAACCACACATAGTGCTGGACAGGAGGTGAGCCATAGTTTGCGTTGAGGCACTGCAGTCGGACATGGCTTCATCGGAATCTGCAGGTTGTATCTGCAGCCTGCAGCCCACATGGCTTCGCAAACGGATTAGTATTCCAGGTGGGCCATGCCCATGGCAGCAGGTGTCTATGACTATTGTCATTATCCGGGCACAAGTGACAGGTGACAGTGACAGTTCGTGGTATTGGCACAGCGTTTCGTTGTCGTCGTAACATGCTTCCGGCCTTGGAAGCTGAAGGTTTCAATGATGTGTGTGAAGTGTATGTGTGAGCGTAGGATTAGTCGTCGTTGGGCGGCAGCGGACAGATTTTTGAAAAAGCTCGTCGTGTGACGCCGGTGACAGTGCGGATGTCGGCGACCCTACAAACGTCAAACTGTCCTTCGGGAGGTATCCGGTGTGCAAAATGGGTGCGTGTCGCAGACCACAAATGCGGGCCATGTTTTGACGAAAGTTAAGTTTGAGAAGAGCAGCTTTCAAATGAGAGGTAGTAAAATGATGATGAACTAGCTTCTGCCCGCAGCTACGCCCGCGTGAAGTTCGATAATAGGCTAGTTTCCACCATCAATAACTTTCAAATCTATTTAGTCCGTCAGAGAATTGGAAAATAATGGACACGTATTTTTTCTTATTGTAAATCAATTAATATTGACAAAGATAAAACGCATCAAAACTCGGGAGTGGGGGACTCGTGTCGTCACAACGCACTAAAAATTATAGCACGGCGTGACATATTGAGAATTTTAAAAGCGTCGTATCTTCGTCAATTTTGATTTACGTATCAAATGAAAAAATACGTGTCAATTATTTTTTGATAATCTAACTGACGGACTAATTAGATTTTTTCAGGACACAAGCCTATTGTCCCATGGGATCTAACTACCGGGATAAAAACTATTCTTTGTGTTAATTCTGGTTATAAACTATCTGTGTGCATTGCGTGTGTATTGTATGATATTGATCCACCGAACTCTCACGGCCCTACCATGACCCGTAATCTTTCAAATCAATAATTAAACAAATGTCCGCCATCTTAGTTAATAATTGTACACGTCCACACTGTTTTTATTATAATTGTCTTTAATCGGCTAGACTTTAAGTTCCTTTTGAGATAACGTTTCTTTTATGGCTGTCACGAACTATTCTATGAGGAACCATCTGATCTTTCATCGTCATCCATCATCTGCCTAGCCTTTTCCCAACTATGTTAGGGTCAGCGTCGAAATATCGTAAGCTCAAAATAAATAATAATCACGGAAGATATCCCGTTAGTGACAATATAAGTTTTTTTTCTTCAATAACCGTTCAAATTCATCATCATCATCATCATCCACAGCCTGAATAGGCGAGACGGCAAAAAAAATGTAATTAGTCCGTCAGTTAGATCATCAAAAAATATTTGACCCGTGTTTTTTCTTTTGTTACGTAAACCAAAATTGACGAAGATATGACGCTTTTAAAATTCTCAATACGTCACGCCTAGGTATTATTTTTAGCTGGTTCTGGCGTCACGAGCCCCCACTCCCGAGTTTTGATGCGTTTTATCTTTTGTCAATATTCATTGATTTACAAAAACAAAAAATACGTGTCCATTAATTTCCAATACTCTAACTGACGGACTAAATAGATTTGCAATTTTTTGATACTGTCGTCATGCCTATTCACCCACTGCTGGGTATAGACATCATGATTCATTAACATTAGTACTCATATTTGTAGTAGTAGTTCATAGTTTAGTTAGAGGAAGACTAAGACAAAGAGTAGAGGAAGACCAAAGAAACGATGGATAGACTGTATAAAGAATTATATGGCAAGAAAGGATGTGTCTGATGAGATGACGAGTAATAGAGAAGTATGGAAGAAGAAGACATGCTGTACCAACCCCAAATGAATTGGGATAAGGTCAGGAGAATGACGATGAGTTTAGTACTGATTCTAGTTGCCATTAACTTCCAAGCTTTAAACCCAGCCACGTTCCGTTCGTACCAGGGCCTAGATAACACGCAGAGCCCCGGCGTACACACTACGCCCCCTGCATTCCAACAGATACGGAACATCTGCTAATGGCACGTGCAATGATAGCCGTTATCTTTTGTTTGTTGTTAGATTTGCAAGCTCTTGTGTTTGTAGCCAATCTGGGGTTTGCAAGGTGTGATTGAAATGCCTGCAAACCTCAATATTGAAGGCTGCATTTACAGCTGGGCCCAGAAAGGCCATGCTTATTTCTATTTGTTAGTTGAAATACTTGGTGGTGTCAGACGGCTACTTGATCGGTTGGTCTGCTACCACTGGTGGAGGATTCCACTAATTTAAATGTTGTCTGTTACCAATGGGGACAAGCAGGCTGGTGTGGGTAGCCGGGAATAAACCGAAAAAACCATACAGGGCGCTATTGAGGGTAAGGTGGTTGTGGATTTACTTTTCCGGTCCTCCTTGGAAAGTTGCTCTTTTTTTCAACTATAGCTTTCCTATTTCTGAGCTGATGTCTTTCCCAGTCTTCCACAAATCCCTAGGCGATGCCGTTTCGTCATTGACGAATTCCGTGATCTGGTCTGAGTTTCTTAGGACTCCGTCAGGAACGCTAGTTGTTCACGTCTAAAGGCACGGTCTCGCTCACGGTCGGAGCCAAAAACACTACTATTTTCTGCAGTCTGTGCAACAACAGTAAAACTTTCTTTCAGCGCTCTTACAGCTACGACATAAAGTCGCAGTCAGCATCAAATTGCTTTCACCGATATGCAGTTGACGGTTCACCAAAAATCGCGCACATCATCGTTGAGCTCAAAGATATACTCTTCCAGACAAAAACTTTTCCCAATTGATTCCCCCCGCATCCAACGGATTTCTGCGGCTATCACAAGGACCCGAAAATTCAACATAAGGGTCGTGTGCAATGCGGGCGACCTCCACCAACTCCCTCTTAATGTGAGGTGGCCAATATCCCAGCTGTGGGAACTTTATACGGTGATTATGCTATACTGTTCATATCAAACCAGTTCATACCTTAACAAGGTAGGCGACATGGCCCTTTACGAGGGCGTCAGGCGCGTGTATCCACGTCCTGCCATTGGGCGCGCCGTTCTGCTTGCCCTTGCCCTGCCAGAACAGCAGGGTAGACATCCTGGAACAAAAGAGAGAAACAAATGAGATACGAAACATAGTGTATTTGTCGGTCATGGGGACCAATCTCAGCGCAGACTAATCCTCGACGCAGAAAATATTGTATTGCACAAGTGTGTGCGCAAACACAGGTGCACCTGCACTCTCATGGCTCTGTCTGAACGCACGTCAATCAGACAAGGGACGCTTCAACTGTACCGTCAACGTGTACCGCAGACCGTCACTCGCAGATGGTTTATACAATCTGTGTGCAAATTTCATCCAAATCCGTTTAGCAGTTTTTGCATGAAAGAGTAACTAACATCCATACATACATCCATACTCACAAACTTTCGCATTTATAATATTACAGTAGGACGTAGGATAATTTATGTCTATATGAATCCTCGGTAATAGTTTGTGGCACAGTGTCACCTACCTTACACCAAGTAGTCGGGTGTGTGTAAGAAGACGTGTTCACACAATATAATGCTTTGATGAGAAAGCACGGCTTTCATAGATTCAGATGCCTTCATATTTTAAAAGTGGTTTTGGATTCTCATTAAATATTCGTACATGGCGAGTAATAAGTAGGAATTATTTATAGCAATATTTATTACAAGACAGAGTTTAGACGAGTTATTATCGGCATGTATACATAAGTTATAATATAAGCTTAGTAAATCTATGATATGTTCTCTCGGTCGTAATTAACTATTTATCTCTGGCGAGTTATCTATAAAACAATAAGGAACATACCACTACCAGTAAACATAATTATTTCATAACAAATAATTAAAAGTTTATTAGAATTGTTGAATAAGTATAATAAAATAGACCAAGTTCGCTTCGCCGCTCGCTTCGCTTTTGCCAATGGCGTGGTTTCGCACTCTGTGCAGTAAGACACCACCTTGTTACTGACAAAAGTCAGTCAGTTCTATTCGAATCGATGACACATTCGTCTTACTTCTTTATCGTGTAGTTAGTACTTAACCTTTTTTTTTTTTTTTCTTCGGATGGGAAATCATCTAATGTCTCCTTCCGCTCATCTGGGCGGAGCAGGAGGGAGTGTCAGACTTTTACTGACTAAAACCCATCCATGTTCCTTCCTCGCCCTTTGTGTTCCGGGGCCACGGTATCTCTTTCGAATAGTCCCGCAGCCCTGATTTCGCACTCTTGGATTTTAGAAATCATGGGCATCTAATATCGAGATAAAAATTATCCTCACCGTATAATATCCGTATGTCACATCCGAATCCGTTTCACCGTTAGACTGATTTCAGATGAGTTATTTTTGCGTTTTTGCTTGTATGGAATGCAATAGATTTTTTGTAAATCGCCAAAAAAAACACTCATTTCGCACTATTCGGCCCGCAGTGACCGACGTAACAACCACTTTGTAGTGCAAGCTGATTAGAACTTTATTCTAACAGTTTGTCAAACGAAGTTTGAACCACCTAAATAGAGTTGCTAATTTAAAAAAGCGTAATTATGTTTTTTATTGTCTGGCTAATCTGGCTCGGGTCAGAATCTGGTGTGACTACGAGTCGGCAAAGGGGTAGTCGATGCAGCTTACCATCGATATGGTGTACTCTCGATGCAACGTATTATCGATTTGGTGTACTGTCGATGTAGCGTACCATCGCGCATCGATTTGGGGTATGGAACGTTTTCGATACAGCGATCGTCGATGTACTAGACTGTCGATATTATGAACCGGACTTAGGGTCACCATTTAGGAATTTGAAAAATCTTTAAAAATCCGGACATTTCGATAAAAGTCCGGACTTTTTGGTCACAAAATGGAAAAATTACCCACTTAGTTACAGCGGTATGGTAGGCATGGTAGCTATTTAATATGTACTTATATGTATTAGCTTACTTAATATTATTATGTAGTTTTATTACTCATATTCCATCTAATTTTAAAAAATCCGGACAAATTAAAGGGCCGGACAAAGTCCCGACAAGAGTCTAAAAGTCCGGATTAATCCGGTCGGATGGTAACCCTAACCGGACCCCAATTAAGGGTCTAATCAATTTAATTCTATTGTTATAAGCCGCACACGTTTTAGCCATAACTTAGACCAAGTATGCAATCAATTGAGTTCTAATGTAAAGATCCAACCCATAGTATAAAATAATATGTTTTCTTCTTTTTTATTTATAACACATGTTTTATAAATAATTGTTTACTTAGTAGGTATTATTGTTTTACGATCACATGGATCTAATATGATGGAATATTTATTATACATGTATGATAATTGCTATGAAGATTTCCACTATTGTAGTAATTGAAAAATATTTATGTATTGAATGATGCACATGGTATGTGCATAATTCTATCTTATTAAAATATGTATTGTTGGTCTTAAGGCAGTCGCCGTATAATTATCACTTGCTTCGGTGAAGGAAAACATCGTGAGGAAACCAGCATGCCAGAGAGATATTTCTCGACGGCATGTAAAGCCAAGTCAGAGGGCCTTTTTTTTTTTTTAGGATGGGAAATCATCAAATGACTCCTCCCGCTCTGGGCGGAGCAGGAGGGAGTGTCAGAGTTTTACTGACTAAAACCCATCCATGTTCCTTCCTCGCCCTTTGTGTTCCGGGGTCACAGTATCTCTTTCGAATAGTCCCGCAGCCCCGGAATAGTCCCGCAGCCCCAGAAGTCAGAGGCCCTTGGGTGGCATAAAAACTCTGGGCACCAGGTTAGGCACTTACCACACGAGAAAGAAAGAAGTATGTAAGAATTGCATCCGGTTAGACTGGAAGCCGACCCCAACATATTTGGGAAAAGGCTGGGCAGATGATTATAAGTCTTATGGACGTAAGTGTGACTGTTGAGCCTTAGGTTCCTGGGTTTGTTACAACATTAGACATTAGGGTAAAACTTGGTTCTTATTTTGAGGAAGTGCTTAGTAGTAGCTTAGAGTCTAGGGGTCGTCCATTAATCATGCGATGTTTTTTGGCATTTTTTAACCCGCCCCCTCCCCCTTGGTGATACGTGGTAAGGATTAAGACTAACCCCCCTCCCCCCACCCTAAATCCTGTATTTTTTAGTACTTACCTACAAAGAATCTAATTTTTTTAGAATTTATTGTCTTAAAATACAGGTAATAAAGTATAATCACCGGATACCCATGTATTCGGCGCCAAAATAACAGAATAACTGGCGACTGGCAAGCCGCGCCGGGCGGTCATTTGACGAAAATCTTTATAATAAACAACGGACATTTCGTTTGACGAAAAAATAAATACACGTGATATCTTACTACACCCCCCTCCCCCCTTGTGATATTTCGTGATTATTTCCAAACCCCCTCACCTCCCTTTTGGGCCTCACATGATTAATGGACGACCCCCTAAGATTTGAGCCCAATTATTACATAGTACTGTACTAGACTAAGTACAGTACTATGTAATAATTGGCCTCCTCACGCTAGATCCTTTAGTTAGGCGAATCCTGCGTAACGTTATTTTAGGTAAAATTATTAATATATTATTATTTATTAATATATTATTATATATATAATTATTAGTATATCTGTATATATAAATAACTATGTTCTCAATAATCAACAGTATCAGTTTACATTTCAATTCAGAAAACCCATTAAATAGGTTGCCTTACCATAAATGTCAGCATTATTGAATCAGTCATAATTATTTAACACCTTAAATACGGGTATTGACCAATGAACTTATCAAGGTTATGTAACTAAAAATAACTGAAATGGAATATTTATGGAATCGGCGTAACACACAATCTAAATGTCATTCATTTTTGACTGTTCAAAAATGTTCATTGCGTTTTTACGTTCCTGCGGGCGTACCATGACGTCTTAAAGCAGGATCGTTTTATTTGCGTGTCAGTGTGGGAAAGAGATGGCGCTAGACGTCCTCTATAGCTCCGTCTCTTACCCACGCTAGAACGCGATTAAAACGATCCTGCTTTAAGACGTCATGGTAGGCCACCTGGTATCTCTGCATCGACCGACCCCGACATAGTTGAGAAAAGGCTAATCTTTTGTTACGTAAACCAAAATTGACGAAGATACGACGCTTTTAAAATTCTCAATACGTCACGCCATTGTACAATTTTTAACTATTTCTGACGTCACGAGCCGACTCCCGAGTTTTGATGCGTTTTATCTTCGTCAATATTCGTTGATTTACAAAAACAAAAAATACGTGTCCATTTATTTCTATTACTCTAACTGACGGACTAAATAGATTTGCAATTTTTTGATACTGTCGTCATGCCTATTGGGTACACGTCTGCCGAACCCTTCGGAAAATACAGGCGTGATGTTATTCATTGCGTTATTGATTATGTAAGCTGCATACGATAGGAATGGAAGCCACCAATAGACATAGTCGTGGAAAGGCTAGGCAGATGATGATTATGTTCGTAGCGATACTACAGCTAAATTTAGTACAGCGCCATCTATGACACAGATGATAAACTAACATTTAAACTCTAAATCGCGTCTACTTAAAATTTCTGTCGAGCTGACAACTGCCAACTGCCTGCATCACGTGCAGCCCAAAAAAATCTTCTAATCATCATCATCTGCCTTTTCCCAACTATATTGGGGTCGGCTTCCAGTCCAACCGAATGCAGCTGAATACCAGTATTTTACATGGAGCGACTGTCTATCTGACCTCCACAACCCAGATAGTACAGGGTAATACGATACTCCTTGCTAACCCTCGTTGTCAGATTGGGCCACTGACTACCTGTAACGACTGTCAGAGATCTACAAATGAAAATCCTCATAAGCTCACAAATAATCAGTTGTCAGAGCTAATTACAATGATACAGCAACCATCACGGTTAGACCTTGGCGTGCCTGATGGAGCGATAGCCAACATAAACACCAATTAATATTATACGAACACAATCGTGTGTTGGTTACACGAACACTATTATTATTAATAATAAGACGTGAATTATACAGGGTGTAAACAGTCCCTTAAGGAAGTCGTCAACCAAGCATTATGTAAATCCTGCGGGACTGTTCGAAAGAGAGACCGTGGCCCCGGAACACAAAGGGCGAAGAAGGAATATGGATGGGTTTTAGTCAGTAAAAGTCTGACACTCCCTCACGCTCCGCCCAGAGCGGGAGGAGTCATTTCATGATTTCCCATACGAAAAAAAAACGCCTTATGTAAATCAAATTAAGTAGGTAACTTTACGCAAAAATTATTGCTGGGAAACGACTTTTTTGGGGTGAAAAATCACGTTATGGTAGGACACAATGCAAAGCATTCAAAAAATTGTGCTGATTGATGGATTGAATAGTACGGGGGTCGTGGAGGTGATTAAATTTTTAAAATCTTAGATTAAAAACACGTTTTTTTACCAAGCTCACGTGGACGTTACGGCTGATTACGCTATGCCCAAAGTATCTGCTTCTGGACGGCTTCCAGTATAACCAGATGCACTGATGCAGCTGTATACCAGTATTTTACATGGAGTGACTGCCATTCTTACATTCTTCTTTCTTTCTCGTATGGTAATTGCCTAACCTGTAGGCTTAGCCAAGTTGACAATCTATAATCATTAACGCATAGAAAACTAACCAAATGTATGCGAATGACATCATTTCAATGTTAAGTCACGTGGTCGAAACAAACGAATAGAAACATAGTTCAGTCAAAACTGTAAGTTGGCTACGATTTATATAGAATGTAGCGATCACAATTGTAGAAACGAATACATTTCAGTCTATCATCTTGATCGATGTAAACTTGTCTACGAAGTTTCTATTCGTTTGTTTTGACCACGTGAGTTAACGTTTATTGTAGAAAGAGAATCGATACGAATCGTTTGTAACTTAGCTAGGCCTGCTGGTGTCAGTTTTTATGCAGCCCAAGGGCCTCCATCTGACATCCACAACCCAGTGAGCACTGGGTAATACGTTACGATACGGGATACCCCTTGCTAAGGGACTGGCTGTCAGACTTTCGGGCCACTGACTACTACTTAACGAGTATCAACTATCTAAAATTGAGAGCCAGGACCAACGGCTTGCAGGATGCACGGCGGTAATGGGTGGTCACCCATCCACCGACCAACCCAGGCAAGCGCAGCTTAACCTGAAGATTGATTCGAGCGGCTGCTATTATTTAGCCACGAGCTCCTCGTATCTCGTATTTCTTCCTCCATACAGATCCTTAATTTATTTTGTACGTCATTTCCGTGAACATTCTAGTATAGTGTCTACTACCAACCGGTGACTTCCTTCAAATAAATCTTTATCCGTATTAGAATGATAGTGTTGACGGTTGCCCAATCACTTCTCAGTACCGGATGCTGACGAAACCATCGACTACAGAGGAAGCTTACGTCACTTAGTGTGAAATGTTGGTACTACTGTGTGGTCCTAATTGGACCGTTGTCAAGCTTCAATTAGTGTTAAACTGTTCTTGTAAATACAATGAAGGAATCAAACTATAACGTCGAGGTATCACACTAATTTGTATTATAATGGCGAAAGTTTGTATGTAGGTAATGTGTGTTTGTGTGTACCTATGTTTGTTACTCCTTCACGCTCAAACGGATGAAGGGATCGTAATGAAATTTGGTAAGGAGATAAATTATAAGCTGGGGAAAAACATAAGGCAGCTTTTCTAGGGCTCCGTACATCCAAAGGAAAAAACAGAAACTTATACTTTATAGGGTCACTTTGTTGTCCGTCTATCTGTCAAGACCCTTTATCTCGGGAACGCGTGGAGTTATTGAGTTGAAATTATTGAAACCATATGCACAGGTCTACAGTCCCTTGAAGCTGTGAAAAAATCAAAATTCTAAGTTAATGTTAAAAAAAAAGAAATGGCCGTTTATGCCGCAAAAAACGAATATGTTTAATGCGACACTCTCAAGAGAATCAAAATTTATAGGGTCCACTTCACGTTGACTTAGGATCATGAAATTTGACGAGAAGCAATGCATTACACCAAACCAACGAAGTGAATTCAAAATATTTGATTTAAACCAATTTATATTGTCAACGAACTTGACCGAATTAATTTATCAAACATCATTAGGTGATTGCAAAAAAAAACATACGAGTAGGAACGCAGTGTCGAAACGTTTTTTATAATAATATTTTGATGAACGATAAAAAGGTTAACATGTTACATGAATGACATTGAGAATTTCCATACAGTAGTTTTTTTAAGGAAATACTGCTAAAATCAGCTGTTACTATATCACTTCAAATTGAGGAAAAGTTGAGTAAATGAACTGTTAATTTTTATAATTAAAGAAATAATTGGAGATATAGAATAATTGAATTTGAAAACAGAACAAAAAAAAAGTAACAGCCATGTCTTTTTGTCTTTTTCAACATTCAAATAATGACATTATTTGAATGTTGGTAAACATGACAGCAGACGACGCGTCACTTTTGTGAGGTCAGTTTAAAACCTTGACTTGTAGGACATTTTAAACATATTAATAAACCGAATTTAAATTTATATTGGTATCACGTATTATTGAAATGTCCGGTTCCGTTACTTCTTTATTTATTTGCAAGATTCTTTGCTTTGGAATTCGTAACGTATTTACAGTGCCATTGTGTTTAATACCATTGCCCATCGAGAATAAAATTTTCTGCAATCAGTGGCCCGAAAGTCTGACAACCAGTCTTACAAAGGGCTATTGTATTATCCAGTAAGTATAATGGATGGAGGTCAGATAGGCAGTCGCTCCATGTAAAATACTAGTATTCAGCTGCATCCAGTTAGACTGGGAGACCACCCCAATATCGTTGGGAAAAGGCTGGGCGAGGCAGATGATGATTCTTTGCTTTGTTCTAGTAAATAAATGAGAATTAGTACCATTACCAATGCAAGGACAGTAAGAAAACTATTAAACTATTGGCAAAGCCATTTTTTGTACAGGAGGCACCTTCTTGCTCTTGAACCGTTTATTTTACAAGTTAAATTATTTTTATTATTAACAATTAAATAAAATTAGACAGAGCTGTGTTAGATTATTTTGTAATAAGGAACTAATAGATACGTATATATATATTTTTTTTCTTTCTCTTTGTATCTATCTGTGGAGGCTTGTTATTAGCAAATTAGTTATATATTTTTGTTACTATAATGTAATTAGTCTGTAAGCTTTCCTAAAATAAAATAAATAAATAAATATTACGTATCGTGAATTTTAAATTATTTAATTTCGCTTTGTCCTAAGATATTATTCAGTCTTTATACGTGCCTAACCCACTTGGGACTAAGCTTGATTATATTCACCTAACACAATACAATGACGCAATAATTTCCGCGTGTTCTACCAACTAATCGGGGTTGCCAGCTAAAATTACATTTAATTATCATGACGGCAACACTGAGAATAAAAAGATTTTGAGATAATAACAAAATGTCGGAAAACACGACCAATTAACGAATCATTTTGTGTAACTAGAACTACTAATTAGAGTTAATCATTTTAGTGTTGCAAAATTAAAGATCTTTTGAACTACGCAACGGATTTGAATGCAGTTTTCAGCAATAGATAGAGTGATTCAAGAGGAAGGTTTATATTATTATGCGTAGTAGTATCTACATTGCACCCGTGCGAAGCCGGGGCGGGTCGCTAGTATTATACAGGGTGGTTATACATAATTGCGTAAGATGTATTTTTACCCGACTACGGCGAAGCAACAATGAGGGTTATGATTTTGACCAGTATTTTCTTTCTCATTAAGTAGCTAAAATGTTATTTAATAACATTTTTGGAGATTAGTTAGATCCTTAATGTTTGTCAAGTAGCTCATAATTTTCCCACTGCTGGGACACAGGCCTTCCTTCTGCAAGAGGGAGTGGGCCATAATTCACCAATGCACCTTGTTTAGATTGCAATAACCCCGAAAAACAAACTCCAAACCATTACCGATATAAACTCAGTTCATTTGTTCTTACTCGAAGGATCTGGTTTTACCGAGACACTACAAACTGAACCAAACCCTAAACAGCTCAAAATAGATCACTAACTCCCTTGTAGACCACACACTAGTCCACAACTTACAAATCTCATGCAATTTTCATCCTTATACAAAGGAGGATAAAGTTGGATTGTTTAAAATAATTTTTGTCATTGTTTCTTTAAGACTGTCAATGAAAAACCAACTGTAGATACTACAAAATAAGGTCTAAATTCAATTGATGATGCCATGGTATTTGTTACGTTATAGCAATGCGGATGGCGTCGAAGTTCCGTACTTAGTACCGACTGATACGGCGCTCACTCACACATGCGCATGTCGCCGTTCATTCACACTTGTCAAGCGTAGTGATGGGATGTGCTCGATATTCGACGACGATAGCTTTGTGCTTTGGATAAGTATTTAAGGTTTTTTTTAGTAGAGAAATTTAGTAGCACATAAGTGTTTTTGAAGAGATAATGTAGATATTCCGTTGATTGTGACTTTTTCATTGATTATTTTTATAATTAAACCTCTAGTTATAAAAATATTCTTAGTCAAGAGGCTTGATAAATCAAGATCTACAGCTATAGACAAATATTGTAAAAAAAAAACATCAGTTACCTTCACACAATTTCGGGCTAAACCTACTTAGACAAATATTTAGAACATCACTGAATTAATAAAAAATAAAAAATCATGCGTTTATCACGTGAAAAAGTAGTGATCACAAACTTCTACTAAGTAATTTTAATCATGTACACGTATACGTATATTCAAAAAGTATTCGTTTACAAAGGTCAAAACATTAAAAGTTGATTCAATCCTGCGTCTCTTTTAAAATAAATCTACACAGAAATAGTGAATGCTGACCTTTAAATTCTAGATATTTCTTAGACTTTATTACCCATCTTATGTAAACGTTCAACGACCTTTTGTGTTATTGTATGTATTTATATACAAAACTCAGAATCCTTTCTGAAGAATAATCTTTGAAATTTTATCAAGTTTTTATAGTTTTTTTTTTTTTACATCATAATATATATTGGTATGATACAGTGGGCTAGTTTTGTAACTGTATTTTGTTTTAATTTTATGTGGCTTTGGTGAACTTTGGTCGGGTCATCAACTTTTTGTTTATAAATTAATTTAATATATTTCTATAATTATTACTAAATCTAGTATATTTATAAAATCTAGCGTCCTTTGCCAAGACACGAGCTAATATTAACTATAAAAGTAAACCAAAATAAGTGAAATATGAGGATTGTGGCAGAGTAGCAACTTCCATCGAAAAAAAGCCATGATTTTGTGTGTATTTAAGTAGAAAACCCAATCAATCTTAAATAATCAAAAAAGAAGAAGAATTGGAATCTTAAAGATCCCACGAAAATAAAATGCAGCTATTTTTAAATGAAATAGAATCAATGCTTAATATTATTAATACACTCTATAATTACCAAGAATGGAAAATAAAATTAATATTGGCCATCACAATCTCCAGAACATTCAATCAAAATAGATAATAACTGTCATAAACATAAAAATAATGGGTGTAATTAACTTTGTTTTATTGAGCGACGAGCACACTACAATGATGTCTACAATATGTAAAAATAATTAACATCTTCTAATTAATCATCTTTTTAGAACAATAGCAATTACAAGTTTTTAAGATACGCGCAGGAGTAAAATTGTGCCCTATAGAAAAATAAGAATATTTTTTCTGTTATTACAAATAAAGAAGTTAGACCTGTATTAGGACCTTGAATATCTTTTATCCCGGTAGCAAGACCCTGTGGGATATTTCCCACGGATAATTCACACAGGCGAAGTCACGAACAAAAGCTAGTAAAGTCATCATCTTCCTGCCCTTGTCCCATTACATTTGGGGTCGACGCAACACGTTTTCTTCTTCCATTCTCCCCTGTCAGACGTCACGGCTCACGGCATCATTTACTTCTTTTTCGTTCATATCATTCCTCACACAATCCATCCATCTTTTCTTTGGCCTTCCTCTCCCTCTCCATCCATCAACAGGCGTTTCATCCCTCCTCATTACATGTCCATACCAAGATAAACGACTTCCTTCAATTTTTCTGTACTTGTCCTTAGGTGTCCTCAGGCGCTTTACTCGTCCTTATTTTATCCATTCTTGTCACTTTCACATTCTCATGTCCGCTACATGCAATCGTTTATCATCCATCATTTTCACAGTCCAGTTAAAGAAAGTATAAAACTAAAAATAAATTGCACAAAACAAAATCCATAAAGGAACGGTGTACTTAATCCGTAAGATGATTCACATATTATACGGAGGCATAAATACTACTATGAAAAAAAACCGAGGTGCAGAAAAATACTTATATGAATACCTCAAAAATCAGAAAAGAAAGTATTATTCCGATTACAGACTCCTAAACCAAAAACAACATAACGAATTAGATCTCAAGTCTCCGACAATCGTTATGGCACATCACTATAACTTGCATAACACATACGCACACAACCGCCGGACGCTGAGTAGACTAGGTTATTGCGAACTATCCTTTACTACAGGAATACTGGAGATTAGCAATTTTTTAAAGATACGTTTAGGTTTTATACCTCATGACAAAAGAAAATGGAGGCTGGGTAACAGAAAATACACTATTATTGAACAACGTTCGACATACAACAACAACAACGAACATCAAAAAACGTTGTTGCCGTGCAATGGGGCTGTATGTATGTATTTGGTATTTGATAACTTAGCTTAAAAAAAAAAACTAAATATAGGTATGATATGTGGAACTATCAATATTTTGACAGTTTTGTCTAGTAATGTCATTTTTGCATAAAAATGAGGCTTTACAGCTTTCATCTCTGGGATGATTGGATGGGCATAATATGGAAGAACATAAAAAAAGTTTACTTATTGTCAGCACGTTTTTTAGCTGCCATCTCACTCACAGTGAAACAAGGACCTTTTGACATTGTTAGTAAACATTTTTGTAACTGTTTGACAATATTGTTTTCAAAAAGCAAGATGGCGGCATAAGAACGATTTTAGGCACGCGTCAAAAGATTCATACAGCTTTAGAGACTCTTCAGACCTCAAACAAGACAAGCGCTTGACAGATTTCAGCTTTGTATAATTTGATAATGCAGATGTTGAAAGACAGTGATGACCACCTACTATCAAATGGGCCGTGTGATTGTGTGCCACAAGCATTACCTACCTACTCCTTTGACAAAAGATTAACACTGATCTATGACCTTAGACCACCCATCTAACTTGATCCTAACAAACTATAGGTTGATTTGTTTTCCATTTTGTTCTCGTCACCTTATAAGGAAAACGTAACAACAGAGATATTGAACTCAACACGGGTTATCTCTACACGCTCAGAGCGAAGCAATTACTTTGAAGGAAGCCATGACACATCGCCTCTGACATCACAGGTAGTCTAGGCAGGTATCCTAGAATGCTAAGGTCAAAAGTAATGTAAAATATTGACGGTCAGACTTCAAGGGGACAGACTGAATAGGCTACTCAACACAATGACAACTAATGATCATGACAGATGTGTTGGCGCGCTCGCTGTTTAGAAAGACATTGTTCTAATTTCAAAGTGCTGTCAAAATTTTAAGTTACATTGTGGTTTGTTCGATTTTTGAAAATATTAATATGACATAGCAATGACAAAAGTGTTGTTGAAATCGTATTGAACTAGATGAATTCTTTAATTTGTTTCTTCATCAAGTACCTATACCTATATTACGGTATCATCTGAGATACCTAGTATGTGACCTACCAAGGCTTGAATGGAACTCTTTCTCTTCTTTCTCGTTTATAGAACTATTTATGTCTGAAAATACTCAAATACACTTGTGTACTACTCCCCCGGAAGTCTGTATCCCAGATTCAGTGGAAATGTTATGGGCTGATTATACAGGAAGCTGATTTGAATATTGTAAAGAACCGATAGTCACCCATATTTATAGGTTCGTCGACATTCAAACTCTTTGGCGAAACAGAAGTTTTTGTAAACAAGACGCAAGCAAACAGGTTTTATACTTAATAAAAAAAAAACACTTTTTTCTATTCCATCCAGCGTAAAACATCGATTGTTTTTCTCATAGGTACGAGGATAAATGTTTTGAGTTCGGAAATTATTCGGAGAATTTTGTTAAAGAAATATAGGGAAATAATCAGGGAAGTCCCTTAATTTTATTCAGAATTTCGAAATATTTTTGTCTACTGAAGTATGTTTACTTTACGGTTTCCTATGACCCGAACGTTTACGAAACCCTTATGATCTGTTAACTACTGTAATTATATGTCATTAAATAGTTCCTTATCATAAGGTTCTGATTGGGGGACCGATTTGCTAACAAATCAACAGATTTAAATAAAGAACACATCACTTTAAACATGATTGAATAAAGGGAACACCCATACGTTATTCAAATTCTAAATTCGAATACTCGATTTGCGTTGCGCGAAACCACTCACTTTGACAGCTATTTCATTCCATGTTCTACGTAAGTACATTGCTTCATACATTTAGAAGTCGTTTTACTGTTTTGGTACTAAAACTGTATTGTATCAGGAACAATGCGGGTTATTTGACTAAGATGGTCGAAAGGTGTGTTGACATAGTGACTAAGGCTTGAAATATTCATGGAACGGTTTAGGATCGTGAGATAAACCATTGCATGCTGTGTTCTGTCGCTAAAGCTGTGGAGGTTGCGACATGGCTGTATGGATTGTAATACCTTTGCCCAAAACACAAATAAAATAGGAACCGTGGAGCGCTCATTTTGACAGTTCTGTCAAACGTAAAGCAAAATGCGGTCAATTTTGACAGGTCTGTCAATTGTTGTAATTTTTCCCGCCATTTAACGTTGCTGTGTTCCAGCCTTCCAGTAGAAGAGTATGGGCGACGATATAATTACAGGCAATTGGAACATTAGCTTTGTATCTGGGATGAAAACATAAAAAAAAAATGTTGAGATGCATTCCAATTAAAATCAGCTCATATTTTTCCGTAACGCAACCATGTCAGTATTCCAGTTATTCATTATAATAAAAATACGTTGCAAAACGTCGTTTTTAATTAGATGTTGAGAAATCGCACAGACAGCCTTGTTATAGTTAGAATTCCGCATATTTAGAATTTTACTTACAGCTTTTTTTTTATAAATATTAATAGTGTCCTCGATACCTGATCACCACTAAGCTTATTTTTGCTTGCACTCGCAACATAGAAACGCTCTCTAGCTCCGCCCGTTGACTTTGTATAGAAATAATTAATGAAAGACAATACCGATCGGTCGAGCGCACTGACGACGCACGCCAAACGAGGGTTATTGTTATTTTGCGCGTCAAATTGACGATTTCCTAGTAGGCCTAAACTTTAAGGGGGCGTGGCTCATCGCCTCCGCATGATTTAGGTGAAAACACTTTTAACTGATCAGGCGGAAAAGACCACGACTGTACGTAATCTTAAATATACCTTGTACATTAGCATTGTCAGTACAGACGCCAGTATATCCAGCTACTACAATCTGTCAAATTTCTTTAATAGATTTTCAACTTTATAACTTTAGCATTAGGTTGAAGGTTGATTGGGAACATTTGACAGTTTCGGATAGCTTTAAGTGCTGGCTTCTGTACGTCCAGCACATCCGTGGTGCCTGGACAAAGTGACCACAGACTCTCTCTCTCTCTTCTTCAACCTTTAGCCACCCAGTACTGAGTGTAGGTCTAATTATATGTATCCAAATGAACGTAATTTGAGTTATGAGTCGCGTAATTTACGCCACATTTTCAAACGAGTCTGGTTTGTGTCATGTGACGACGTAAAATGCGCCCAACTATGTATGAAACCGAATTTACGTGACTCACATTACGCTCGTTTGTCATTCTTAAGAATGAAGGAAATGTAACTATAAAAATGTATTAAATTGACATTAAACTGCCGAAAAGCTTATGTTAATCCTGTTGTAAGTCATCATCATCTCTGCCTAGTGCGTTTTCTCAATTAAAAACAAAATGTTGGGGTCGGCTTCCAGTCTAACCGGATGCAGCTGAATACCAGTATTTTACATGGAGTGACTGTTTACACCCTGTATTATATATAAATAAGCCAATCAAACCGACGAATGACGATCACGTTTTAGCTAAGAAACGGCCAATGACGTTTATGAAATCAAATCAAATCAAATCATTTATTCGCCTAATATGGGTAAATAGATGGTTCATAAATGTTACATTGCATAATAATTATAACAATGAGGATTCTCATATTAACCATTTCTGGTATACGAAATATAAAATAAAAGCTTAGAATAATATAATAATATCGTGCCAGCGGGGATTGAAAGGTAAACGAAAATGGGTGATATAACTATGCATAGGTACTAACTTATCTATCTGTTATTGCACTACAATAGGAACTTAGTGAGGTGTTATAATAATTTTCTATTCTTATAACTAAGGTATTCCTGGGTTGTGTAGAAATATTTATTGACTAACCAGGCGTATAATTTTTTTCGGAATAAACTAATGGGTAGGTCTTTTATTTCATTAGGTAATTTGTTAAATAATTTAATTGACATGGGGTAACAGTTTCTTCTATATAGATCAGTTTTTATGTTTGGCAAGGGAAAGCTATTGGGATAACGGGTATTAAAATTACAATATTCACCAAATGATTTGTACAGGTACTGATGTGTTTTTACGAAAATACAAGACTCAAATATATACTTGGACGGTGCTGTTAATAAATTTAGCTTTTGAAACAATGGTTTGCATGAAGTTAATGAATCCACATTACAAAGTGCGCGAATGCACTGTTTTTGCGCCAGGAATACTCTATTAAATTCTACTGAGCCACCCCATAATATAATACCATATAGTAGGTTAGAGGCTACATATCCATGATAGGCTTGTAATGCAGTTTTTTGGCTGGATATACGTGTAAGACGCCAAAGAGCGTAAACATACCTGTTTATTTTGTTACAGATTTTATCTATGTGTAATTTCCATGAGATCTGACTATCTAATGACACCCCAAGGAAAACTATAATCAGGCCAAGAAGCTAGTGAGCAACACGTCATCAATAAAAGAAAACAGGAAGAACGCATTCGATATGATGAGACCTAAAGCTAACTCATTTTCTAATATACTCGTAAAACCAAACCAAACTAAGTAGCAACCAAATATCAGCAATCAGAAGCGGAACGACCCCAATCCGGCTGGTCCCCGTGGGGTTGTCAGACCACAACCCCCTAGAATATACAATCGGATTGTGCTATGTTATTGTTTTTGTACGAGATATTTAGTTTGTAATTATGTTGTTTTCTATTGTAAAATTGAATTATTCTGGTCTTCTCTATATTAACTTTTAAATTATTGGACTCTAGCCATTTTATAATGCTTTGAACAGCTTCGTTAACTTCTTTATTGTAGTCATCAAATGTAGTATTAGGTTTTTGTGGAATTACTAACGATATATCATCTGCAAAAAGGGTACAGTGATAGCTGGTCACGTTAGGCAAATCGTTGATGTAGAGTAGGAATAGAACTGGGCCTAATATACTACCTTGTGGGACACCGACCCTGTTATGTGTGAGATTAGATTTGTAAGCGAATTCTATATTCTCGTAATTAATTTTATTGATTTCTACGTATTGTTGTCTATTTGCGAGGTAACTTTGTAAACATTTATGTGCTATACCGCGAATACCGTATGCGTAGGCTTTTTGGAGCAAAATTTCATGATCAACAAAATCGAACGCCTTGCTCATATCGAAGAACACTGCACAGGTGTTAATACCTTTATCAACATTTTCAGAGACTTTTTTTATTAGTTTAAAGGCAGCTAGTGTGGTAGACTTTCCTTTCTGAAAACCATGTTGTTCTGATTTGAGTATATTGAATTTATTAAGGAAAGATGTTAACCGTTTATACATAACTTTTTCTATAATTTTGGCTAGTATAGGTATGAGGGCAATAGGTCTATAGTTGTTAGGTTCTGTTTTATCCCCTTTTTTATAAATCGGTTTTACAACTGATATTTTTAGTTTGTCTGGAAAAGTACCTTGTGATAATGATAGATTTATGAGATGACATAGTATTGGTGCTATTAAATGTGCAGTTTGTTTTAGAATTTGAGTGGGTAAGTAATCACAACCTACCGATTTAGTGTTTTTTAAAGACAGTATAATTTGATATACTTCTTCTGTTGTAACTGGCGTTAAGAATATGCTAGCAATAAGAGGTTCTATTGTTCTAGGTTCTATATTTTTTTTACTAGGAGGCGGTTGACTTTTTGTCAGCCCAATGAAATAATTATTAAAGGTATTTGATATAAGTTCAGGGTCTGTTATGGTTTTATTGTTTAAATGTATGTTGTTTATTTGTTGTGTATTATATTGATTGCTTTCTTGACTTTTAATTATTTTCCAGGAATCCCGACAAATATTCTTAGATCTCATCAATAATCGATCATTATTGAGTTTCTGTGCTAGGTTTATACTTCTTTTTAATATTTTGTTATAAGTGTGATATTTGGCTTTGTAAGACTGACGTGAAGATTTACAACTATATAGATACCTGAGCTTTCTTTTAATATTGAAAGCTAATCTGAGGCCTTTGGTTATCCAAGGTTGATTCTTTAGTTTCTTATTAACTTTGATTTTTTTACTGGAAAACATAGATAGAAGAGTGTGAGGGTATCATGAAATATTTGAAATGCATTGTTTAAATCAGGTTGATCAAAAGCAAAAAAGTGAAATAAATCGGGTTTTCTATTACGTATTCTTAAAAAAAATAACAATTATTATCCTTATAGCTTTCCTGGGTGGCCAATTCTCATGAAATAAAAATGACTAATAAATTACTAAAACGATTTATGGTTAGTGTTGGATATTGTGGTCGTAATCATTTACTGTACTGTATTTACATAACTATTATAAATGTATTGTTAATGTTACATCAATTTTTATTTTATTTAATACCTTCCTAAACATAAGACATTTATAACTGTTTCCCGAAAGTCTGACAACCAGTCTTACCAAGGGGTCTCGCATTACCCAGTACTAACTGGGTTGTGGAAGTCAGATAGGTAGTCAGCTGCATCTGATTAGACTGGAAGCCGACCCCAACTCATTTGAGACTAGGCAGATGCTGGTAGTCTTTATATCAGCCCAATCTCGTTGGCATTCAGTGGATAGTAAGTTTGCGCTGGCAGCAACAAATATCGTGACACCGTGTCCTGTTGTTTGATCATTACAGGAACTGATGGACGCTACTGAAAGCGCCAAACTAGTGGCTCAGTTCTGGGCCGACACAATTTAGATTGCCATCGACACGAAAAAGTTGGTCTCATTGGATCTCGCGGTTTGTACTGACCTAATTTCTTGTTGTGACTTAGAACAAGCCTTATACTATTGAGGTGAAAACTTCTTTAAGCGCGTTGAGCACTTTTGGGTGAACAAAAATCATGGAACTCGCCTCATTGTTCGTTTGTCTCGTTCTTCTTCTTTGCGTGTCGATAGAATCAAATAATACCCGACCAGTATGTTGCCACCTGCATAGCTATTAGACCTATTAGATTTTCGATTAGGAAAGTCGTATGTCTATCTTTTTTTGACATTATGACATCGAGCGAGATAGACATATGACTTTCCGAATCGAAAATCGAATCGATGCGTTGTGAATAAGGGACCTGCACGGCTTTGTCGTTTGTCTCGCTAAAACTCGAGAACCGGTGGGCCGATTAAGCTGATTTTGGTTTTGAAATGTTTGTCGTAGTCCAGGGAAGGTTTAAACGGTGAGAAAATATGGAAAAATTGCGAGGAAGATAGTAAAAACAACAATTTTATTTCCCCATATAAACTGTTCTACCTATTTTGTCCCTTCGGTGCGGTAGACTCGGGTCCACTTCGATCGAATCGACAACATATATCCACATAACTTGGATTATCGCTTATTTAAAGTTTAAATTGGTCATTAACACTTCTTTACAAACCAAAAATAATTCAAAAATAATACTCTAATAGCTCGACGATACAATTCTCAAGTTACTTAGTTTTCATTTCTATCAGCAGTCCCCAAAGACTGCCCCGCATGTTTGTCTTGGCTGATTAGTTAGTTGAATCAGATATCAATGCCTATTCCCACGCCATTTATAAAGCTGATGTAATCATAACTTATAGAAACATGATCTAATATTGATTAATTTTGTTATTGTTGTCACTATGCAAAGAAAATGTCGTTTTGCAAAAACGCTGTCATGTAATTAATGTTATTCCTGCACATCATAAAAGGTGTAACAAGACCCTTAACGAAGCCAAAAGGCACTTACACACTTTAAACACCTCTACGATCCCAGTACTATTCAATCCATCCATCAGCAGAATGTTTTGAGTGCGATACATTAAGTCCTACTGTAAAACGTGATTTTTCATCCCAAAAAAAAAAATCGTTTCCCAGCAAATAATTTTTGAAGTTACCTACTTAGTTTGATTTACTTAAGGCGTTTTTCGGATGGGACCTTATCAAATGACTCCTGAGTGTCAGACTTTTACTGACTAAAAACTATCCAGAATGTCCATTTCCCAAAAAGTACAATTCCAACAATAGGGAATATGCATGTAATTTTTTCTTCACTTACGTCAATAAAATAAACCCAACGACCAACCAACCAATCCAAGAAAAGTATTAAAAGTTAAGTTATTCAATCGTGTGAATGTCAGAAAAAAAACGACACCGAAATCTAAAATTGTTCTTAAAATCCACCAGGTAAAACCACACATAAAATCTAGTACACAACTACACTACAATGCAATCTGTTACCTAATCGTCTAGTCTAAAACATATTACTTCTGGCTAACACGCAAAAGACATTACCCCCCTTTTCTGAGAAGTAGGTAGTGCAAAAAAAGTGCACTAAACAAGCTTTGTAGATCAATCGAGTTCTCATGTTCACAAACTCACTTTTATTTAGACTCATTCAAGCGTTAAAATTACTATGAAGGGTCTGTCATCATAGCTAGTGACTAAATAATAGCCTCTGGGGTCGATCTTTAGGTTAAGCTGTGCTTGCCCAGGTTGGTCTGTGGATGGGTGACCCATTACATACTGAGTTTCCTCCGTGCCTCGGAAAGCACGTTAAGCAGTTGGTCCCGGCTGTCATTTGTAGATCTTTGACAGTCGTTGGCAGTTAATGGCCTAAAAAGTCTGACAACCAGTCTTACCAAGGGGTATCGTATTACCCAGATACTAACTGGGTTGTAGAGGTCAGATAGGCAGTCGTACCATGTAAAATACTGGTATTCAGCTGCGTCCGGTAAAACTTTTCCCAACTATGTTGGGGTCGGCCCAACAGTTGGGAAAAGGCTAGGCAGATGATGAGCTAAGAACAACCCCGATCATGTCGAAATCGGTTCATCAGTTTGGAAGTTGGGAGCTACGATGTCACAGACAGACACACAGTTACACACTTAAAGCGACTACAGGAGCTAAACGCGAGTTTTATAATGCAACAAAGCATATGATTCACTGCAATAAACAAAACCAGAAAAATATATGATATTCTTCAGGATATATGCTAGTATGATAGTGTTTTGAAAACATAATACAACTAATTTTACTCGAAAAAAAATCACAAATTTATCTCTAAAAATCAAATACATGCGATCATTCCGATGTTTTGGCAAATAATTTTACAAGCAACATATTAGCATGATAGTGTTTTATTTTTTTTAGTCCAATCAATAGATTTTATGTAAATCGCAAAAAAAAACACTCATTTCGCACTATTAGGCCCGCAGTGACTGACGTAACAACCACTGTGTAGTGCAAGCTGATTTGAACTTTATTCTAACAGTATTTCAAACGAAGTTTTAACCACCACAAATAGAGTTGCTAATTTAGCTCCTGTAGTCGCCTTAAAACTTATAACACTGCTCCATTTTGGTTGAGGATTAAAAAAACGCAACCTTTGGCCATCTACACTTAAGTACCTTCTTGCTTATACGACATTGTCGATTCGTTGTGTTTTACGAGATAAATCTGAAATATCCCATAAGTTTTCTGAGCAACTAGAGAGCAGGTCTCAGGTCGGGATCATTATAAGGTGATTATACGTATCCTGTGCTTTGAGCATTACCCTGACTGATGATGATAGGAGCATTTACCGTCAAGCTAACACTGCGAAACTTAAGTGGCAGTGGGCAGGGCACATTGCTCGCAGAACGGATGGCCGATGGGGCCGAAAAGTTCTGGAGTGGCGACCGCGAACCAGAAGACGGTGCGTTGGAAGGCCTCCCACTAGGTGGACCGATGAAGGTTGGTTGCGGGGACTCGCTGAATGCGAGTCGCACGAGACCGGTCAATGTAGCGACACTTGGGGAGGCCTATGTCCAGCAGTGGACGTCTTTCGGCTGAAATGATGAAACACTGCTTAGCCGTAGCGCCCGTAGCAATGCTCTCAGAAAAATCGCGGTTGAAAAGTGCCTATTTTGTGTCACAATATTCTCAAAACAGTTTCTGCGTACATAAGGTTTGAAGCCAAAATCATCGTGTAACCAATAAAAACATGCTTGACCGGTTCTATGAATAGATCGTCAAAATGTTTAGAGATCGGAATTACTGTTTTTGTTAGCATATAACACGTTTTAGCTTCGGTGTAGGGATTCCCGAGATTTTTATCTTTGATATCTCTTTTTCTTTCTCAAAAATAGCTCATATTTAGCTGTTTAGCTCATCCAGCCATCTCAGCCAGTCATCTTGAGGAAAGCGGCATATGAACCAATTACCCTCCCTTGTGCGACGCATAGGGATAAAATTTCATGCGACGCAGACGGATCAAAAAGACAATTTGATGACAGTGAAATTTTTTTGAAAATTGGATCATTAGTTCCGGAGATTACTCCTTATACAAACTTACAAACAGTTATATTTGTTTGTCATTAAAATATTATATTATAGATATTTAATTTATAAAATTATTCAACAAAACAAAAAATCACGATGACTGACGTGAGTCATCGTGATTAATAAACCACTAAACGGTTTATATGTATTTCGCATCGCTTAACTTTAACTGCCTCGGTTACGTATCCTTTACGTAATTCTTTACTAAGTTACGTTTTATTAACTTTATTTTATATACATATACGTAATAATGCCGTTAGACTAGTTCGAGTTTCCCTTGTGAGAATAGGAATGATACATTAAGGAAATCTATCGGTCACGACTAATTTTTGGATGCAAGAAGCAGACTTCTAGCATCCAAAAATTAGTCGTGGCAACAGGATTTAGATGAGATTTTTTGCAGTTTAAGTACGAGCTTCCTTAAATCTTTCTTCATCTACAAACACCCTATTTAAAAAAACCTTTTTAGCACTCCCTTCTCGTAGAAGATGGCGGGACGAGCTGGACAAAACCAACTACCAGTGGTCCACATTAGCCCTGGATCGAAACAACTAGAGGTCATGGGGAGCGCCAAAGTTCTACAAATGCCAGCCGGGACCAATAGCATAACGTACTTTCCGAGGCACGGAGGAAATTCAGTACTGTAAAACGGGACTATTTGGGACGACCCAGAATTTCGAACAAAAATATTGATAAACTGTCGGTTGGTGTATGGTAGAATTTATTTTACAAACTCTAGCAACACTTTGATTGGCTGCTACTGAGAAATTCCTGATGGAAAAACAAAGGAAAAACCCAATAACATTATACTAAAGATCGACCGAGTGGCTGGTATTATTTATAAAAATATTTTTCTCTAAGCATGTGACAAGATCTAATTATATTATCTGAAGTCATCTTTTTGCGCACTAACGGCGGTATTTTTATAAAGAAAAGGTTATCACTTGACATTAACAGAAAAAAACGAGGTTATCAATGTCTTGAAAGAAATAAGTAATGAATAATTGTTCTAATTAATTGGTATTATTTTAATGAGTTTAGAATTCGATGCGCCATTTCTTTATCAAGTAAACGGGTCGCTGGAATGCGTTTTATTACATCACGCTTGTATTCTAGTAAAGAAGGTTGGCAGACGTGTACGAGTATAGTGTCTTCAACAAATACAAAAACATCCAGCAAAATCAGAAAACGAATCAGGAGGCCTACCATGATCTAATTAAAAACGATTCAAAAGCAAATCATTTCAGTTTAGGTTCCTAAACTGCATCGCTCAAACTCATACCATGACGTCCAATACGCTCAGCGGCATTTGGATCGTTGAAATTGAATAAAAGATCGCAATTTGTGGCTGAACGGTGTTTGAAACGTTTTTGGTGAAAAAGAGACAACGCTATTAGTATCAATAACTTTGTTTCGCGCACATTTTAGTGTCAGAGCAAGCAAAGTAAGTAACGTGTTATTTGTTTTTAACTCAGTAACGTTACATAGAGTAAAAAAGACACTCAACAGTTGTTTTTAAGATTCCACGGTACAGTACGTTCATACGGTAACTATTTTGGTAACTATTATTAAAATAATTCTTAGTCAAAGAAGATATTTATATACCTTTTGCTATTTATTACACGAGATAATTTTTTTTATTTCGACGTAATAAAACAAAATAAGTTTTTGTTTGGAACGTACCAGAGTAAAAAAGTTGTGCGTGTTGTCATGTCACTGTCAGTGTCAGTTTAACTAGATACGTAGGTAGTCTGTGGAGTTGTGCTAAGGTAGGAAATTTAAAGTGAAGTGTGGTTCTGGTTTGCTAGTTTTGAATTCGACAAAAAAACATTATTTCAATAGGCATCCTCAAAGTTATTGAAGGGGTCCAACTGGCCGCGTAACTGGAGCCTCTTACGTTTTTGGGCATAGTGTGAGGCAGAATCTTCCTCAAACAAAAGTAGTTAGTATTAGACAAAAACAAATGCGGTTAAAAAAGGCACGTGAAATAGGTAGGTATTCTAGACTTTAAAAGAAAGATTAAAGTACATTTACATTGGTTTTTGTAAAATTCCACTAAAATAGCACTAAAAAACTTTACTTTTGTCAATAATTCACCAAACGTTTCAGTTTATGTTATAGAAATAGTAACTTATAATGAATCGCTTATTTTGACAGTTGAGCGTTTCAGTTGAGCTGCTTTCGTCATGGTACCAAACAAGTACAAAATTGAATGAATGAAATCAAAACTTGCGACTCAGTTTAGGGTCAATCGCTGTCAGATGGCATGGCCTAAATTGAATCGTTAAACTGACGTCATGGTACGAATTAGACGAACAGTTCAGTTTAGGTCCTAAAATGGATCGCGTTAAGAGCTCGTGGTAGGCCTCCTGTCCATTTGGCGGGAGCTTGATTGATTAAAACCAAGATGGCCGCCATTGTTTTTGACAGCTGACATTTCCTGATCTGTATGTCTTTCCCGTTATGTTTAAGTGCCATGCGTATGGCCTTATTAACAGGGTGTCAATACAAAGTCTAAATAAATAAAACCATAGAATTTTTTAACAAAATCCGATTCAAATAACCCGGTAATATTTTTATAATAACTGGCAAAATGTTGCCAGTTATTATAAAAATATTGAACCGGAAGACGTTGCGTTGGAAGGCCTCTCACTAGGTAGACCGATGACCTGTTTGAAGTTTGCGAGGACCCCGCTGGATGCGAGTCGCACGGGTCCGGTCAATGTGGCGACACTTGGGGGAGGCCTATGTCCAGCAGTGGACGTCTGCAGGCTGAAATGATGATGATGATGGCAAAATGCGGGTGTAGGTACAGACAACATCTAGCCACTACAATCTGTCAAATTTCTTTAATAGATTTTCAACTTTATCGCTAAAGCTTTAGGTTGAAGGCTGCTTGAGAAAATTTGACAGTTTCGGGTAGTTTGATGTGCTGGCCGTCTGTGCTATCCTTTTTGAGAATTACAGGCGTGAAGTTATAGACATAAGAACTCCACATCCACTCTGATACAAACCTCATTTTAAGTTACCAAACACTACTTATATTTAACTATCTTCAAATTGCGACTAACCGCGAAAATGCTGCATTAAGTATAATATTGCGAAAGCGAAATCACAACCCAATTCCACACACACTGGAAAATAAAACTTTGGCAGTAAGAATAGAGTTGGGAATCCAGTGTGTTGTGTCTCAGTAATGAATTTCGTAAAAGACTAAATTGGGGCATGTCTTTACATCTATGTATTTCTCTTTGTTAGATAACTTGTAAGATTTTGATTCACACGGAGTCGTTTTTATAGAAAAAAGCGAAACAAACCGGGAAAGGATAATTTTGTTTTCGCCTGATTATGGAGACAGGAGAAACTCGTGGTTAAATAATAACAGCTGCATTTATCGATCTTCGAGGTTAAGGTTGGCAAGGTCGGTATGTGGATGGGTGACCATACGTAACATACCGCGCTTTTTTCGTGCATGGGAAAGCACGTTATGCTGTTTGTCCCGGCTGTCATTTATAGATTTTTGACAGCAGTTACGGATAGTCAGAAACGCAGAAACTGAAAGTCTGTCAATTAACAGGGTCGGAGCTCCGATATTTTTACTCTCCAAGATTCAAAGTAAATAACCTCATGTTTTTTTTAACAGGCATAAATCAAGTATGGGAAAACCCATTAACCATTATGGCAACATTTATCGACTACGTTCCACTCTTCTATTACACGAGCCCTACACATGATTCCATGTAAAATCATCATAATTAAATCTATGGTATGTACAACAAAGGTTATATGATAGGAAAAGACATTGATACTTACGTTTGTGTGTTTAACATTCGACACGTGTTGTCGATTAAATATTCATATTATGATATCGATAATGAGGTGGTACATCACTATTGCGCAGTACGCTCAGCTGTTGGTTAGTTTGCGCGCCATATTGGAAATTGCTTGATAGTCTATGGTGATACTTTTACTGTATTCTCATCTTTTCAGACAAGATGGATGATTTTTCTTTAGTCTATTACCTAAGATCATGTGCCAAGCCGTTTCCCATTTATTTTGGGGTTGTCTACCGTTTCCCCGGAGTAATGCCGTCATGTTAGGTTAACCTTAACTATCAGCATCCTATTGGATACATATTCCGTATCAAATTCGTAAAAAACCTTCAAATTGAATTTAGTTTCCTTGGGTCCTTTCACTTTTGCATTGTGTTTTGGCTTCATTTTGTCATCGTCGCCTCTCAGTTGAATTTAAAAAGTAAACTAAATGGCGAGGATTTTAGATGCAGCTGAATATCGGAGTTTTTTTACATGAATGAAATACTTACTTTCTATACCGACGACGTTAGAAGTAGTAAGTACTTCTAACGTCACGTAAAGATTTAAGTGTGTATGGCTGTGATAAAAGAAGATCATATAAACGATGGATGGATTGTGTGAAAGATGAAATGGGATCAATACTGAGATGAAAGCTCATGGAGATGCATGGAAGAAGAAGACATACTGTGCCGACCCCAAATAAACAGGAAATAAGAGAGCAGAAATGGTGTGCCTAATTTTACAGCACCGAAATCACGGTAAAGTTCTGGATCTTTCCAAAATAATAAGCACACTAAAAATTGCAACCAAGGAAAAAAAAAACAAATAAAATACAAAAATTCTCTCCTCACAAACAACGGCGTTGGTAGCAATTAAAATGCACAGATTATAAATAGTATTCCCACGACTTGGCTACTCTGTGACTGTGCCATAGACAATAGGTTCTCATTGGTGTGACCAAAAAACACATTTGCACAACCTCCTTTTTGTTTTGAGTTAAGACAAATAAGTTATTTTTAAATTTAAATATCTTTTAGATGACTTACGGTTTCTGGAATTTGTAATATCTAACTTGATTTTGAAAAGAGTGTCCATGCCAATTCTTCTCCTTGAGATATACGCTTTGGAATGGGTTACTAAAGACCTTTCACAGTTACCATGCCTCTAGCTGGCCTTCTTTTACCCGACTACGGCGAAGCAAAAAGCAGGGTTTTTGACTATTCAAAAGTGCGGCCTTCTGGTTTATTTGAAATAAATGCTTTTGGTTTGAATTTTTGAGATGTTTAACTTGATCGTGGTGGACTCCTCTCAAAGAAACCATCTGAAGATAGGATTCCTAGTCTCTTCTCAAGAATAGATCAGACCCAAGGGTCCCTCCGCAACTTGTGTAACTCAGGCTGTAGTGACGCACGATGGTACTAAACATAGATCGACCTCTTCAATAAATTGCATGATAGTCACTTCGGCCCATTAATAGAAATTTACCACATGTTATTCCTAGCTAGGGATCATGCACGTTATTCCGTTACTGGTATTTGCTGGTCGCTGATCATCCATGGACCACCCATTACATACCGAGTTTCCTCCGTGCCTCGCAAAGCACGTAAAGTCGTTAGTCTTTGCTGTCATTTTTAGATCTTTGGAAGTCGTTACAGGTAGCAGTGACTCCAATATTGTGAGGAAAAAGCTAAGCAGTTGATGATGATGTCTCCTCCACATGTTACGATCGGTAACAATCGGTAACTCATATCATTCGTTAGTTACAGTAACCGGTGACAAGTAATGTGAACGAATAAACCAATTTGGTCCCCTCACGATGATTCTATTAGGGTCATCTCCAGGTCAGTTGTCCAAATATTATATAGGGACAATTTGTAGGTCGTTACGGCTCAAGTACAGTTCCGTTCAAGGCAGTACCGGCCGTTTTAAGGTCGAAGGTCCTTTCATTTATAACCTTATGTTATTTTTAGCTTTGTGAGCAGTTGTATAGTTGTGGCTGGTCCGAACGGGCTCTTAGCGTGGATTATGACCATTATTGGGATAAGCCCGTCAGACTATTCCCAAACCACTGTACTTATATGAAAGCCAGAATCCAAAGTGGCGAACTGGTGACCACCGGAAAAGCGCCGAGACAATGAAGCTCGACGAAGTCCCAGAAAAACAATTGGATCCCGCAACGAAATTAATCGGAAAAGTATAGCGGAGGAGTAGGAAAAACTATAATTTCCACTTCCCTCCATATCAGCAGGAGACAGACGGATTAAGACCTGCTTCCTCTCTTACCAGCAGTGGTCTGAATAATTATGCAAATGATTGAAGTAGAAACAACAACTTCGGCTTCTGATTTTTCTCTTTACTTCTCAGGCCAAAGTACTAGGAAATCGTTGAGACTTAAAATTCAATTAACCTGCATTAGCCGTGGTTGGGTTGGCTTCCAGTCTAACCGCATGATGCAGAATTTTGCATGAAGTGTCTGCTGATCTGACCACCACAACCGAGTTACACAGTATTAAGTGGCGTGCCTAGGGGCTGACAATATGGCAAGCCAATAAGGCAAGCAAACTGTTCAGAAACCCTTATTAAATCATAAAGAATACTAGGATATCAGGATAAACCAAGCTTTAAGGCTTTTATGAAAATACCGCCACTCTTGGTAGAATGGTTGTCGGGCTTTCTTTTTGAATACTCGCAAGATCGACTGTTAAAAGATCTACGATTTAAACTTGGATGCGACTGTCTTTTTTTCGGATGGGAAATAATTAAATGACCCCTCCTGCTCTGGGCGGAGCGGAAGGCAGTGTCAGACTTGTACTGACTAAAACCCATCCATGTTCCTTCTTAGCCCTTTGTGTTCCAGGGCTGCGGTATCTCTTTCGAACAGTCCCGCAACCCCGGCAGGCATCGACCCTTGCGGACCCCCTCCCTTTTGCTGACTCTCTTTGAGCTCTTCTCTTCTCGCGTGGAACACGAACGCGCTGTCGACACGGCCTGACGTCATAAGACGGACGGACGGCGAGGATCTGACTGTCTTACGAGGCACTGAGCATTTGAAATATTGAAGGCTGCTATTTATATTAATACTTTCTGCTAAAACATCCTGGGTACGATCTCTTATTCCCACTAAGAATATTTAAGTAAAACTTAGAAGCCTGGAACCTTGGTTCTGGTTTTCGAGGTTCACGACTGCGTCGTTGGTCTAGTAGTTGCAAGCGCGACTGCTGAGCTGGTGCTAGGTTCGATACCCAGGTCGGGTAAAGTGTTAAGTATTGGGTTTATCATCAGGAATTTCTCAGTCACAGCCACGCAGTCTGATTCTGTGCCCGGTTGCTGGCAATAGGCTCGCCCCCTATAACATGAGACTAAAACGTAACTGTCAATTATTCCGGTCATTTATTACTATAGAATCCATGTTGTTTTTTGTTGTGGCAGATACCGCCATTTTAACGTTCGGCCTTGGTACGTCCATTCTTGCCCATTGTCAAATGTTGTTAATACTTTGTCATTTAGTTTTTTGCGACTAATGTCATTGTAGAGGCAGTATTAAGTACCTATTTTATAATCCACTAGCGAAAACCTCTTTTATAGCTATGAGGACAAAGATATTCAAATTAGTATACTTACCCCCGAATACTGAAACGTCACTCAAAATTTAAGGGCTGCTTAACATTTGAGCAGCTCTTAAACTTTCAATTTCGTATGGCCAAACGTCACTTTTGAGTATCTGTTAAATATAAGTTCTACTTAAATTTTGAGTGACGTTTCAGTATTCGGCGGTTAGCCAATTTAAAAAAAAGAAGAAGCACCATAAACAATAATTTTATTTTTCTTAAACGACCGGCCGGCCGGCATTGGCATGTGTATGATGCATTGTAAGGCATAGTACACACAATGGGTGTCTAGGTCACGTCTTACTATTCGCTAATAGAAGAGTTAAAGGTGCTAACGTGAAATATAAATATTAAGGCCAGTTGTAGGTATATGCGTGATTTTAATGGCGTTTCTGTATAGCAGAATGAATTGGTGGAATGTTATATTGAGAGGTTTTATCGCTTGCGATTCTAAAATGGCGGCAAAATAAGTGTTAGAACACATACAGAAATGTATTCTTTTTGGTCTTGGTTTTATAATAAGAATCTAGAAATCTTAGTATCTAGTGGTAATTACTTCGGAAGTTCTATTGGGAATAAAGCAAATTGGGGATGTCAATTTTAAGAGTACATCATAATTACATTATTAAGTATAATCTGGCTAACAGCGCGAAAACTTTTTGCACATTTCTCAAAAGAACTTTGACTCATAACGTTACCAATTATGTTTGGACTTTTAATTGACTTTTTGCCATAATAATGTCCCTGAACTTAAATTTGTAGGATTTTTCCGCCGCCGTCGCTTAACGATCAAAAATATAAAAATAAAGATATTGTAGGTCAAAAGCTTCGGTCATTGACTGGCAGTCATAGGTTCGCGTTATTCGAAACGGTTGAACTATAGGCACATACATTTCTAATTCAAAAGTACAGGTAGTTAGAATAATAGAAAGATAGAGTAGGCAATATGGATGATAAAAGTGGAATTGACATAAGTATGTACTTTTAGGTGGCAGGAAAGAAAATAAGGTACTATAAAACAATCCTACTTCCTATCATACTAATATTATGCGAAAGTTTGTGAGGATGAGGATATAAGGATGTTTGTTACTCTTTCACGCAAAAACTACGGAACGGATTTGGATGAAAGTTAGCACATAGATAGTTTATAACCTGGATTAACACATAGTATACTTTTTATCCCAGTCGGTAATATGATCCCGTAAGAAATAATATCATTGTAACTGGAAGCCGGCCTGGAAGTTGGTTCAAGCAAGATAAACTACTATTTCATCATTTAACTTAATCATGAAAGTTTCATCATTAACTGCATCACCGAACGAACACCCACTGTGTTGTATGATAAGGACGGGGTTAAACTTTATTTACGGCGCACAATGGGGTGGGCAACTGGTGGAACTAATGGCGCTAGCATCGCTTGAACCAGTTGAACCAAACATCTTCATTGGTTGAAAATCTGTCAATGTCATTTTATATATCAAAATAGTTTGACCTCATTTGGTCAGATTGGGTCTAAGCTATGGACGCGCCATCTACAATCAGCTTTGAGCAGCCTTCCCCATTCACCCCCCACAGGATACCAAAATATTTTGGATTGCAAAATCCCTTATTATTCACCATTAAGATGACGACGAATAGAGAGAAGTATGGACGAAGAATGCTGCGCCAACTCCAAATGAGTTGGGATAAGGGCAGAAGAATGATGAATGGCCTCCAGGGCAGGGCAAGGCATTACCTATTAGGTAGTCTGTCTGTCCACTTTTGCAGGCTTTACAAGCGATACAGAGAAGATAATGTCTGATGGACATATAATTATAATGTTGGTCAGTTAAAGTATAAAGGGCACACTACTAAGTACCTAATAATTAGGTTTGCACGATCCGACTAAATCAATTAGTCAAGACTGACAGTTACATGACAGTCGCATGTGTGTGCTAAGGCTAAACGCAATGACAGTTAGAAAAAAAAAGAAACAATGCAAAGACTGCGTTCAGGGAAGTTTAAATTTAGAATTTGATTGATGCCTGTATTTTTTTTTGTACGCGCTGTGTACAATTAAAATCTTTAATTAGGAAATTCCTATGCAATTAATATACATTAATTTTAATTGATAGGTAGATAAGTTAAGTAGTTCTTATTGTATTTTGATATTATTTATAGTGGTGATCTTTTGTATGTCTAAAAGGCCTGAGGGTCTCTAGATAAAATGACATTCAATTAGTAAGTAATAACAATGGCGGGAAAGAAAAGTAAATAGATTATACATTGACCTAGGCAGCTAAGCTTGTGTAGTTTGCTGTCGAAATATCAAGAATTTAGCAATTCCAGTTTTTCTTCTCAAAATGAGTTTTTTCGCGATGATTCGATGTTAATTCGGTTTTCATAACTCTTGTAGGCCTTTCTTTGTATATACCATAGTTTTAGCAATAAAAAAGTAAATCAGTTGATTTAATATAATAACTACTGATTTGGTATAAAAACTACTGTTTGACGTGTCTTCAAGACATTATATTCTCATGAAAAGCCATTGTTTATGAATTTAATTTCACTCAAATACGGACAAAGTAAGTTCTGGTTTCTCACTAAATATATAAAATTGTATGCCGTGGAGATTCTAATGATAAGTACATAAGTACCTACCTACTGCAACTAATTGTTTTATACTTACAAGTAATTCAGTTTTATTGCAGATTGCACCAAATTGCTTGGGAATAATCTACTAAGTACATACTACCTGTATGTATTTATAAAATAATTAAATGCTTGTAAAAAGTGTGTTTTTTACGTAGAATATGACCAGTAGGGTAAACCCTGTTTAAATTTAAAAGGACATACTAACAACAAATTGAAACATCTCAAAATAATACAAAACGAAAGAAGGACCCAATGGCATTGCAAATCCCTATTAGGCAATTTTATAGCGAACTACTAGATTTTTTGTTAACAATTAACCAAAGACAAGATCATAATCCAGGACCGCGGCAAAAAGGTCACGTAAAACAAGATGGCGGATGGAATGGCGCGAAAATGGCAATCGTTTGAGGTTAAAAGTGAAAGAGATCACGCCTTCTATTGTTGGCATGAGAACTTGTCAGACATTCTTGTAATTGTGAGTGTTTTAATAAGATAAAAAGGCTAGGTATTAAGTGTAGCAGGTTGTGGAATAAAAACACATTAAGTACTTACATGGCTCTTTGGGGTATGCCGTATGTGCCAAAAAAAGTTACAGTTTATTTTCTTTCTGTCAGTAGCATAATCTTCTTGTATTTCTTCCATTCTCCCTAGTCAGCTGTCACGCTTTCATTTACTCCTTTTTACCTGACTACGGCGAAGCCAAAAGGAAGGGTTATGATTTTAGCTGTCTATGTGTGTATGTTTGTATTTACGTATGTTCCTCCGTAGCGCCTAAACT
The DNA here is from genome assembly GCA_963853795.1 of Xestia rhomboidea. Classification (NCBI taxonomy): domain Eukaryota; kingdom Metazoa; phylum Arthropoda; class Insecta; order Lepidoptera; family Noctuidae; genus Xestia; species Xestia rhomboidea. The sequence continues at coordinate 4,721,144 of OY970783.1, forward strand.
ATTCATCCGATTTTAATGAATAAGGTTTCAATCGATTCGTTATTATGGCCCGGGTAACATAGGCTATATTTTAACCGACCTCAACAATAGGAGGATAAGATAACTTTATTAGTTTAGCAGTAATAGTCGTTGCACTAGAGGGTTGGATAATTTTGTACCAAATACAAAACCCATAAAATAAATTCTTCAAAGTGACTAAGATGAAGTGGTTTCTTGTTTATAACGGGTGAAGACTTGCATTGAAAAACAAAATCTAAAATATAACGAACTACTAAGGAACCCTACACACTGCGCGTGGCCCGAAACGCACTTGGCCGGTTTTTTTATAGGTAAACTAAGCAGGCCATTATTTTTAAGTTTTCCTGGCATGCAAAGTATGACGTCCTGGCCTCGTTTAGCAGGCCAGACCAACAATTATTGGGTTTTTACATCAGGAATTTCCGAGTAGAATCTGTGCCCTGTTAAAGGCAATAGGCTCGCTCGCTAGACGGGTGGGACTCAAACTCAAACACAACTGGCGAAATGTGAGTGTACTATTTATAACGTACACCTCTGTCTATCCCTTCGGGGTATGCAGGCGTGATGTTATGTTTCTAAAGACAGCTAGAAAATGTGACATTCTCGTCTCGTATTACTTTTAATGAAAGTAACGAAACACTTTAAACGCGAAGTATTAATATCGGTATCCAATATCTACGCGGCTGAATAAGCATACGTATCTACTTTTCCCTTACAACGAACTTTCAACCTTAAACATTTCTAGCATGGAGACGAAAATTTATTGGGACATTCGGTAAGGCGATAATTTTCTGAACAGTGGAATTTTAACGGCATCGTCCAGGACATAGAGTCTAAAATTGTTTCTGTAGGGAGACTAGATTCAGAAATTCAAATAATTTTCGCTAGTAATCGCTTCGGTATTGGATTACTTAAAAGCTGTTGGTTTTAGTTCATTGTTGCAGAAATTAGGGTAGTCATACATTACGTATATACCATACAATCATCACACACCACATATTATCATACCATACAAAACTTGTTTACCTAGCTACTCTACATAAACAAATAGTAAAGAGTATTTAACATAAAATAACCCTTTTTTTTTTCAAATGACTCCTCCTGCTCTGGGCGGAGCAGGAGGGAGTGTCAGACTTTTACTGACTAAAACCCATCCATGTTCCTTCATCGCCCTTTGTGTTCCGGGGCCGCGGTATCTCTTTCAAACAGTCCCGCAGCCCCGGCAGGCTTCGGCCCTTGAGAGTCAGCAAAAAGTCGAGGAACGGCTTTTTCAAGGTCAAAATCATTCCTCGACCTTTATGAACTCGGAGGGTTGTATTGATGATTATGGTGATTATAATTCTGTAACTACATGCGTCTTACAGTCGCGAACAATATTTTAATCAACTTACAACCTAGCACTGGTCTACAAATTGCAAAAAACGTAAGAAAATTTGAATTTCGCGGGCTAGCCTGACGCTTTCACCTTAACATCGCCTGGTCTAGTGGTCGCAAGCGCGACTGCTGAGCATGAGGTCCTGAGTTCGATTCCCAAGTCAAGCAAAGTGTTATAATGAAATTCAGTGTCTGCCCACCCCTGTAGAAAACACATTAGGCACATATTACTGCCATAAGTTACAAACCATTACATTTCTAGATTTATTTCTTTATTTTTGGACTTATTGTGATTCAAATTTTAATTTTTATAATGTCTTTTTTTATTTTAGTTTTTGACATTATAGTTTTGGAATTTTAGTTTTAATTTATATTATTAAATTGATTATTTTTATATTTAAACTAATTGAATTTTTTATTTTTTATTTGTTAGTTTTTTAATACTTTATGTAAGTATGCATAATTATGAGAATTATTTTGAATTGAATTACGCGTTTAATGACGAGCTTTGATTTCACCACATCCAGAGGATTTCCGCTGACTAACTTATGATAAGAATAATTCGGAAGTATGTGGTATTTACTGTTAGCCTATAACGTGAATCATAATTATGTATACCTATCCGACCACTCAATTTATGGGACAAACCGGTGATGAGATCTGCCTAATCTCTTTCCAAAATACGTTTCGGTCAGTTTCCAGTCTAAGGGGCCTTCCATAAATTACGTCACACGAATTACACGATCTGTTTGTTTTTTTTTGCTGTAAAACATTATAAGCATTTGAATGTTTTAGGAATAGTTGCTGTGTAGTGTGTGTGTATCTGGATTGTATTTTTTTTTGGGTAAACTATATTTTGAGTGGGAGTGTTGTGATATCAAAATATACTCAGAACTACCACTAAGACCTCTATAGTAATATCTATGATTAAGTGTCTTTGGTAAACTGTCTTTGTAATATCGTTATAAAATAAAATTAGTCCTTTACAAAATTATACTGAAAAAACACGTATGTTTTATTAGGTTATGGGCCCAGAACGCCCAGGCGTTGTAAAAACCAATTTTTAATAGACTCAGCGTTAAGTACTGTGGTTTTGCAATAATAATGACGGCGAACTATGTAGCTAACGTTCCAAAGTTACGCGGGCGTGAAAATTACGAGGATTGGTGTTTTGCAGCCCAAAATGTGTTGGTATTGGAAGGCATGGCATCCGCCATTGAAGAACCGCTACCAGTGACGGCTAGTGCGAAGGAAAAGTCAGAAGACGCCAAAGCAAAGGCGAAACTTGTATTGACCATCGAACCCTCGCTATATGTTCACATAAAGCAAGCAGCGACAACTTATGATTTATGGAGCAAATTGAAAACCATGTTTGATGATTCTGGGTTTACAAGAAAGATAAGTTTACTTTAGTTTTACATCTCTTGCAACTATTACATTCTGTGAGACTGGGTCATACAGCCTGTATCCTTTGGTATGGTCTGCATACCCTACTAGAATCAATTTCTTGGCCTTCTTGTCCCACTTTAGTCGTCTTTCTTTAGGTACATGTGTCATGACTGCACTCCCAAAAATACGCAAATGACTTAAGTTTGGCTTCGACCCTGTCCAAACTTCATATGGAGTCTTGCTATTCAGTCCTGTAACAACAGATCTATTTCTTAAGTAAACTGAAGTATGAACCGCCTCTGCCCAGAATTTCTTTTCTAAGCCAGCATCAAAAATCAAACATCTGGCCTTTTACCCATGCCTTCCAATACATTCAGTGCTATTTTTCTGAGTGGTAAGTTCAGTCAGAATAACTGGTATATTGATAGTGGGGCTAGTAAACACATGATGGCGAGACAAGAGAATATCATCAATCCGTCTCATCAACACGATATGAAGGAGATTATTATTGCAAACCAGACTAGTGTTCCAGTTGTATGTTCTGGTGATGTCAACATCATCACAGTTGTGAATGGTATAGAGTATGATGTCACAGTTTCGGACGTATTGTGCATACCGAGCTTAACAACAAACTTGCTTTCGGTGAGTCAGTTGATCGAGAATGGCAACAGCGTTATTTTCAAGAAAAATAGTTGCTACATCTACAATCAACAGAAAGACCTAGTTGGTGAAGCAGAGTTAGTTGAAGGTGTGTACAGATTATACACGAAAACAGGACAGTTATTAGCAGCAACTGCAATAGCATCGAGTGAGATTTGGCACCGACGCTTGGGGCACATCAACAGTACTAGTTTAAACAAAATGAAAAACGGTGCTGTAGAAGGAATTTCATATCCAGAAGTGGCAAACATAGATAAGGCATCGTGTACTATTTGCTGTGAAGGCAAGCAAGCTAGACTGCCGTTTCAGCAGAGTTCGTCTAAAACGGAGAGCGTTCTAGAGTTGATTCACGCTGATGTATGTGGCCCTATGGAAACTCTATCAATTGGAAGATCGAGATACTATGTTTTGTTTGTGGATGATTACAGCAAGATGGCGTTCGTTTATTTTATGAAGGTGAAGAATGAGGTATTTACCAATTTCAAAGATTTTAAGTCCATGGTTGAAAAACAGAAAGACAGAAAGATTAAAATTCTTAGGACAGATAACGGAGGTGAGTTCTGTAGTCAAGAATTCGATAAGTATCTGAAGGAGCAAGGGATAGTTCATCAAAGAACTAATGCTTACACGCCGCAGCAGAATGGTTTGTGTGAACGAATGAACAGGTCAGTAGTTGAAAAGGCCAGATGTTTGATTTTTGATGCTGGCTTAGAAAAGAAATTCTGGGCAGAGGCGGTTCATACTTCAGTTTACTTAAGAAATAGATCTGTTGTTACAGGACTGAATAGCAAGACTCCATATAAAGTTTGGACAGGGTCGAAGCCAAACTTAAGTCATTTGCGTATTTTTGGGAGTGCAGTCATGACACATGTACCTAAAGAAAGACGACTAAAGTGGGACAAGAAGGCCAAGAAATTGATTCTAGTAGGGTATGCAGACCATACCAAAGGATACAGGCTGTATGACCCAGTCTCACAGAATGTAATAGTTGCAAGAGATGTTGTGGTCATGGAACAACAAAGTGACAGAATGACAACAACACAGGTGGTGGTACAGGAGAGTGCAGACAATCAGCTTTCAGTGGGAGATTTTCCAGATAACATTAGTGAGGATTCATTTACTTCCATGGATAGCACTAATGACAAGGATGAGACTTATGTTCCTGATGAAGATTTTCAGGAAGAAATTAATAAAAAAACTCAACCCCCAAGGGAGAGAAGAAAGCCTGACAGATTCGGATTTTTGTGCACAGAACAGTATCAGTCATTCAGTGATGATCTAACACTAGAAGAAGCACTTCAAGGGCCAGAAAAGGAGAATTGGGAAGAAGCAGTAAAAGAAGAATTGAAAAGTTTCAATGATAACAATGCATGGGACATTGTTGATACTCCTGTTAGTGGAAATATTGTGAAGTGCAAATGGGTACTAAAAAAGAAGTATGATAGCGAAAATAATGTGCGATATCGGGCCAGGCTTGTGGCCAAAGGGTGTTCCCAAAGGTATGGTGTTGACTATGATGAAACATTTTCTCCAGTAGTGCGGCATACAACACTCAGATTATTATTTGCTCTATCAGTGCAGTTAAATCTAGATGTGAATCATCTTGATGTGAAAACAGCCTTTTTGAATGGGGACCTGCATGAGACAATATATATGCAAAAACCTATGGGTTTAGTTTCTATGGATGGAAACAAAGTTCTTAAATTAAACAAGGCAATATATGGTCTGAAGCAGGCATCCCGGGCATGGCATAAAAAGGTGGATGATTGTATGTTAGCTGATGGTTACACTAAATCTAAATTAGAGCCATGTTTATACACCAAAATTGTTGATGGTAGAAAAACCATTGTGGCATTATATGTTGATGATTTTTTTGTTTTTTCGAATGACAAGACTGAAACTAATCATCTTAAAAACATGTTAAGTAACAATTTTGAGTTAAAGGATTTAGGATGTGTAAAAGAATGTCTTGGTATGTCAGTTAATTTTGATAAACAAAGTTGTACTGTTACATTAAGTCAGGAGAAATACATTAATAAGTTATTATGTAGGTTCAATATGACAAGTTGTAAAACAGCTGATACTCCATTGGAGGCAAACTTGAAAAGTAAGAAAGTAGAAAATTGTAAAAGTCAAAACCCTTATCAGCAGCTTATTGAGAGCTTAATGTACTTAGCTGTTCTTACACGACCTGTTATAGCTTATTCAGTTTCGTATCTTAGTCAATTTAATAACTGTCACACTGAAGAGCAGTGGCTCTATGCTAAACGTGTGTTACGCTATTTAAAGAAGACACGAAATTTAGGTTTGAAATACAGTAAATTTAAAAATGTTAATATTGAAGGGTATGTAGATGCTGACTGGGGCAATGATGTTAATGATAGGAGATCATACTCAGGCTTTTGTTACGCTTTGTCAGGATCAGTTATATCTTGGAGCTGTAGTAAGCAGAAATGCATAGCACTTTCAAGTACAGAAGCCGAATATGTATCAATTTCAGAAGCATGCAAAGAGGCAGTGTATTTAAGAAACTTGCAGTATGAAGTTACTAAAACATTGTATAAAATAACTTTGTACAATGACAGTCAGAGTGCCCAGAAACTATTAGTGAATCCAGTGTTCCATAATAGAACAAAACACATAGATGTCAGATACCATTTTTGTAGAGAAATGGTAAATAATAATATTGTGAATGTTAATTATTTATGCACATCAGATATGCCAGCAGACTTGCTTACAAAAAGTTTGGGTGCTGTAAAACATTATAAGCATTTGAATGTTTTAGGAATAGTTGCTGTGTAGTGTGTGTGTATCTGGATTGTATTTTTTTTTGGGTAAACTATATTTTGAGTGGGAGTGTTGTGATATCAAAATATACTCAGAACTACCACTAAGACCTCTATAGTAATATCTATGATTAAGTGTCTTTGGTAAACTGTCTTTGTAATATCGTTAAAAAATAAAATTAGTCCATTACAAAATTATACTGAAAAAACACGTATGTTTTATTACTGTTGACCCCCCGCCCAAGTGTGACGTCACATATTTTGCAATTTTACATCTACAAATTATTGAATTAAAAAAGCAGTTCAGAAATTAGATTTATTTCGATTTAAATTCTTTTTTAATAAAATTGACATCAAATGAAAAATTTAAGAAAACTAAAAACGATTATTATTATTTTATTTTTTTGATTATTTATTATTTTTTATTTTTGTTATGGATTTCTGATCTGAAAATAAAGACATTATTATTATTATTATTTCGTTTATTTATTCTATAACATATTTTTAAATTTTTAAATATTCCTAATATAAAAACAATATAAATAAAAACATTTAAAAATATAAAAATAGTAGCCCACCAGCGCTGGGAACAGGGTCCGAGCTGCCGGTGGTCAGGGCTCTTGAGAGAGGAACCTACTAACAATACGTGCCGTGTCCAGAAGTACTGCTTTCTGAATCAAGCCCTTGATCCAGCTGCCAAGCGAGAGCCTCCTAAGATGTTGGTCGAGGCTCTTGGCTATTAAGCCATTGGCCGACACGACTATCGGCACAATGACTGCTGTACTCACGTCCCACATGTCAACAACCTCGCGAGCCAGATCTAGATATTTAAATTGTTTATCTTTTTCTGCTTTCACGAGGTTCTCGTCATGCGGGACCGTTATATCAACAATCATTGTGCGACGCTCCAATCGATCTATCACCACAATGTCAGGCCTATTGGCAACAACAGTCCTGTCAGTGATGATAGGTCGATCCCAATACAACGTGATATTACCATTATGGAGAACTGGGTCGGGCGCATACTTATAGTATGGCACTTCTGATTCCACAAGGTTGTACTTCAAAGCAAGTTGCTGGTGGATAATCCTGGCAACAAGGTTGTGTCTATGCAAGTACTCTCCGTTAGCCAGACTAGAACACCCAGAAATAATGTGTCGGATCGATTCTCCCGGACGGTGGCATGCCCGACATATGTCAACCGTGCCATCTTTCACAATGTATTTCCGGTAGTTATTCGTCATCATAACTTCGTCCATTATTGCACAGACAAAACCTTCGGTTTCCCCGAAGAGGTCACCAAAGCGCAGCCAGGATACGGACGCTAAGAAGTCTACATCCGGGCCATGTAGGGCCCGGTAAAAGCGTCCGTGAAGCTCCTTGCCCTGCCATTCCTCCTTGCGGTCATTAGTGTCTAATACTTTAGGCTTGCGCCAGTTCTCGTTAGCCAGGAAGAGCGGGGTGAGGCCCTTGTCCACTGAGACCACATCTCGGTGCATCTCCCCGTCGGCTTCTAGGAAGTATTCCCTGAGGCTGCATACCTCACGGTTGTGTAGGGTCTTAGCATTTAAGAAGCCACGACCCCCGCACTTCCGTGGGATATACAGTCTCATCACCGACGACCGTGGGTGATGCATTCGATTTGCAGTCAACAGTGTGCGTACCCTCCTATCCAGGGCATCAAGTTCCGTCTGAGTCCATTTGAGTATGCCGAAGGAATACATCAAAACCGGCATGACCCAACCGTTGAAGGCGCGCACCTTGTTTCCGCCTGACAAAAGACTGCCTAGCACCTTATTCAGGCGGCCAAAGAAGCGCTCCCTCAACGATTGCTTCATGTCAGTCACGTTGATGCCTAACGCTTCCGACATACCCAAATACTTGTAGGTTTCTGTTGAGGAGAGGGATCTAAGGTGTATGGAATCCGAGAGTTGGGTTCCCACGGATTCCATAATCTCTCCTCGCTTTACATGCATGACTGCACATTTGTCCACACCAAATTCCATCCTGATGGCGCTACTGAAAGTTTCTGTTACCTTCAGTAGCTTCATCAGTTGCAAATTGTTGTGGGCAAAGAGTTTCAGATCATCCATGTAAAGAAGGTGAGATATGACCTGACCATCTTTCCTCAACAGATAGCCTAGACCTGAACGCTCCAACAGTGTGCTGAGAGGGTTCAAGGCTAGACAAAACCACAATGGACTCAGACTATCACCCTGGAAAATACCACGCTCGATCCTTATCGGTTCGCTGTTCCCTTGGATCTGTCGACATCCTGGATAGCGAAGAACCGTTCTCCAGTGCCCCATACATGACATCAGGAAGGTACGTAGAGTTGCATCTACTTTGTACAACTCCAGCACCCTCATGAGCCATGTATGAGGCACGGAATCATAGGCCTTCTTATAATCTATCCAACATGTAGACAGATTCTTTCGGGAACGGCGAACCTGTTGGCTAATGGCCATATCAATGAGGAGCAGCTCCTTAGTGCCGCGGGACCCGTTCCTACATCCATTCTGAGAGGCAGACATGATAGAATTACTTTCAATATGTTGGTTGATTTTAGCTCTCAAAATGGATGTAAGAACTTTATAGACCGTTGGTAAACAAGTGATTGGTCTATAATTTTTGGGCTCCGCAGTACTACCTGATTTATGGAGCAGGTGGGTAATTCCTGTCGTCAAGAACTGGGGCAGCGACCCTGACTCTAAGGCTGATTGAAACTGGGACGCCAAGCGAGCGTGTGATCTTTGGAACCACTTGATCCAGAAGTTGTGCAGCCCGTCCGGCCCTGGAGATTTCCAGTTAGGCAACGGACGGACCGCACGAGCTACGTCTTGGGGGCTGATGATGATTGCCTCCATTTCTGGTATAGGATCACACACTTGTTCAACCTCCCGGGTCCAATCGCCCTCAGTGTGACTGACAGGCATCGACCAGATGCTGCGCCAGAATGAACACATAGCGTTATCATCCGGCAGACGCGTGTCAGTCACACCTTGGTCTGGTCGCTCCCAAGCCCTATATACCCACCTTTCATCGCTTTGGAATGTGCGATTCTGAGTGTACCGGTCCACTCGCCGCTTGTACCGACGAATACGGCTTGCCCATGCACAGATCTTCTGCTTCAGGAAGTCGATACGCTCTGTGACGCGGGCCAAGTAATCTCGAAAACTAACATCAGTTCCCGAGAACGCCCGCCTCACAAAACGCATCACTCTAGGGCGAGTATTGCCCTCCCTGAAGCAGATTAACTTGCCGATGAGTGCCCTAGCCTCACCGATACGCCGCTCAATCCTGCACTGCCAAGCTGGAGCAGCTAATTTTGGTCGTGTAGCTCTGTCGTTGTTGGGAAATTTGACGCAAGCTACACGACATGCCGCCACAGCTCCACAGTACAATATTGAGTGAGTATCGGCGAGGTCTTTGCTGCTGTCAAAGCAATTTGACAGCTGCGAATCTAGAGCACACATCAGCGCCTTGTTTTTATTGTGCATAGGCAAACGAGGCAAACGTGGTCTAAGTTCAGGCGGTGCGGAACGATACTCCCGGAACGCACTCTCCAAAGCGCTCCTCAATTGTGCGTTGCATTGGGTACTCACGGATATAACTTCGTCACCATCCTCTTCACCATCGTAGTTGGATCGCGGTGGCGCACTGGGAATATTTTGTAGCTGCACTGCGATCATTGGCGAAGCAGGCGTAACTAGGTTACTCCGTGATTCGGAGCGTAGTCGATCAAGTACGGTGTCATCCAACATATGGTTACGCTGGATGACCCGCACCTGATCCGACAGTCGTTGTGCTACTACGCTGACAGCCGGCTCTAGTACCTGAAACAGAGAGAGCATCCGACCACGGTACGCAGTCAAGTTGCTTCCCCCCTCAGTAGCCCCATAATATGCGCGCATCACATTTTCATTAATGGACTGAGTCCATCGCATGCGCGACACATTTCCACCGGCAGCGGGGACCCTGCTCGGGGCCTGTTGGCCTCGAGGTCCCAAGCCCGCTGGTGGCCGTCCTCTTCCTCGTCGTCGTCCTCTTGGTGGTGGTGGTGGTGGTGTCGACGGCGGGGAGAAAAACTCGTCGCTCGAGCTCGACGCAACTGCAGCGACCGGTGACACGGTGCTCACGGGTGTGGCGCATCCCGGCGGCTGCGAGACGGAGCTGGGCGACGAGCCCGGAGATGGTGGGTGTGCCTCTTTTTGTAGTTTGGCCCGGTGCCTTGTCAACATAGGTGACATTTCGATTATTTTGAAGTGGTTTTAACAAGTTCCATAGGGTCCATTTTTATGAAATTCCAGTTGTCCAGTATATTTGAGGTTTTTTTTTTTTCTTTATCATTGTATAATGTTATTTTCCTGGTTTAAATTGTTATACAGTAAATTAAAATTCGGAACGGGAAAAATTTATGTCTTGTCAGTTTGACACTCGGGCCACAGATTATTATTATTATTATTTTGATCTATTCGTTTATTTTGCTCGGCTAACCGGGTAGCCGGAAATTTCTGATAGCACGGGCCTAAGCCAAGTGATTATCAGCTGGGTTAAATGAAGTGGTTGTAGCTTGAAAGAGAGATGAGGGTATGTTTAAGTTGATATGTTTGTGCGGGTTGTCTGATTCACATTGTAGGAACTTTCTCACCAGTCTACACGTGTTTAGTATCACTGCCTTCTGTAGCAGGTGGTAGGTGTTAGAGTGCAGGTTTAGAGAAGTAAGGGACTGGTGGAGTTGTTTTGGTATTACTCCTGTTGTGGACAGCACTATCGGGACTATTATTACTTTTTGCAGATGCCAGAGTCGGGTTATTTCATCTTTTAATTCTATATACTTCGATAATTTTTCTGCAATCGTAGTTTTATTATTATTTATTTTTATTAAAGATTCAAACATATTAGGCGGCCGGCGCATAACACTAGTAGAGCGAGTGGCCGACAAAACAATTTGAACCTTATGTTTATACAGATAGAGTTGGAAATGTTTTTGAGTTTTTCGTTTATAGTTGACAGTTCGTGTTTTAACACTTACATTATAAAGATTTTGAAATGTGACGTCCCAAAATTTAGGACCCCTCCCACCCCCTTGGCACACAATGTCACACTTCGTCGACCCCCTCCCTCTCCCTTAACGTGTGACGTAATTATGGATAGCCCCTAACTGGATGCAGCTTGATACCAGTATTTTACAAGGAGCGACTGCCTATCTAAACTCTAGAACTCCAGTAACTGGGTATACAACACACCTTGGTAAAATTGATTCTCAGATTTTGTGGCTTCTTACGACTGTCAAATATATAGAATGATATGTCAGCTACCAATTTATAAACGGTTAATTTTCGATTTCGGTTCTAGAACTACCTAAAAATAATGGTGTATTAACGATCAAAAGAAAAAACAGCACTGCTCCATCTACGGTAAAGGAACCTGAACTCAGTGAGGAAACCAGCATGCCCGAGATAGTGGCGGTACTTTCATATAAGCTTAAAAGCTTAGCTGGCCCTTACTCGTATAAACTTCTACTCTTCATGATGTTAGGGTTTCTGAACAGTCTGCTTGCCTTAAGACTGGGGTATCTGCTAAATTAGCAACTCTATTTGTGGTGGTTCAAACTTCGTTTGAAATACTCTTAGAATAGTGGTTGTAACCTCAGTCACTGCGGGCCGAATAGTGCGAAATGAGTGGTTTTTATTTAATTGTAGCCTAATAAATCATTAGATTGTACACTTTATGAAGAAAAAAGTGATATATATTTTTGTGAAAAAAAAAAAACAAACTTAATGCCGTTTAGGAGTAGTTACGAAATTTCAAAGGAAAAATGCTTCACTTTGATAATTTTTATAATATAGTAATAATAAAGTTAGAATTATTTCAATACCAATTCAATTTTAGTACCAATTCAAGTTTAGAGTCTAATAAGCAACAATTTTTTTTTGGACGTTTGTATTCACTCGTCAAAGAGGGGTTACATGGAGAAAATCTCTCGTTAGCAGGTACCACCCCCTTAAAATGGGCTTGCCGTATTGTTGGCCATTAGGCTCGCCACTGGCTCCGAGAACCAAAAGTTCGTAGACATGATGTGACATCCACCAGCGGTGGTGGATTATGACCTACTTCCTCTCACAAGAGGCCCACCACCAAGAGCCTGTGTCCCAGCAGAGGGAACGTTATAATCTGAAGATTTTATTGGCCTTGCAAGAGTGGCCATTTCACAAACAAGTGAATACATCAACTTGAATAGTCCAAGAGACATACTTCAAAAATAGAATTGAATCTAAATAAATACTCATTTCAAAACTGGTACTTCCTTAATGTTTTTGTCATGACTTTTTGCTGACATCATTATAAATTGATGTGTCTGAAACTGCACGATGAATAATTTCAGTTATCAACTGTGTAGATGTAGGTACGTGGTTTTTCCCGGTAAAATCCGTTAAAAGATTGATAGTGATCTGTAACATGGATTCTTTTAGCAATTATAACTTAAATTATATTGCAGCTGATATTTACAGAATATTGATAGTCATTACGAGTAATCAAAAGCCTGAAAGTCTGACAACCAGTCTTATCAAGGGGTATCATATTACCCAGTGCTAACGGGGTTGTGGAGGTTAGATAGGCGGTCGCTCCATGAAAAACACTGGCACAGTATTGACACTGGTATTCAGCTGCATCGAATTAGACTGGAAGACACATTTTTTTTCATGTATCTTCTGTGGTTATCTATCTAGCTGGTTGAATATGTTTTGTGTCATAGTCTGTGCTGAATAAATGTATTTTCTTTCTTTAGTATCTTCTTTTACCGGATCTTTTCCATAAACTAAAACCTCACAGAAATAAGAAAAACAATGTGCCATTAGATTATAAATTAGGCAGCAAAACTTTGGCGAGATTTCGCTCAAGACAGTAATTACTCAGGTCAATTACATTCCGTCATTGTCTTACTAGATATTTTTCTGCGTCGGCCTCAATGTGACTTTAATTGCTGCAACGGTAAAGGAAAAATATGAGGAAACCTAGACTTAAAAGTCTGAAATCTTGAAAACATGGAAGTTGAGCAAGGTAAGTATACAATGTAGGCTTTGCTTTGACTCGTAACCTCTTTATGAGAATAATAGGGCAGTATAAAAGTTTAAAAAGTTGTCGTTTGACAAAAAATAAAGTTCATCCTCCAGCCAAAAAGTGTAGACTTATTTATTGCAGTCAAAGGTATAAACGCACAAATTCGTTTCAGAGGTTTAGACGAAACAAACCGACCCACCATCAATTATTCTTAGTTTTTGATTTTCCTTTGTTTTGTTAATACTGTTTTGTGTCACTTCAATTATTTTATTTTATTGTTTTACTTGTGTGAGGAGATGCAGTCAAATCTCATAAAACTAAAAGTTTTCCCCAACCAAGTCAAAAATGATGCTTATCAAGCTAACACACTAGGTATTTCTTAAAACAAGTTTTATATATTTGCAACGCGCCTAGCATAAACATGGCCAGGCAACGCAAATGACACGGAGCCAGAATAGAAATTGTATTTAACGTAATGCTCGACCAACTTTCTTTCCAGGGACAGACGGTCGGACAACTGGGTCGATGATGTGTTTAAATATATACGTAACTCCTCGTCTATATTGTGAATTTGTGTGATGTAAGCAATTAGTTGTTCGAAAAAGTTTAAGTAAGATAATTTGCTTTAAAAAGTCAGCTGTTTTATACGCGTCCATGTTTGACTAGGAAGAAACACCGACGCAGAAACGGTTATCCAGCTGTTGTTTTTTGTTAGCTATGAAAAATTTCTGTGGAGGGGTTCAGAATTATTTACTGAATGAGGTTGAAGCCGCGGACGAAAGCCAGTCTTGTTTATAACGGAGTTGTTATTATTTGTTTGTTTTAATCAAATATTCATGATTCTTTGGCAAATATATTAAGTATCTATTTCTTCCTGTACCCGGCGCAGCGTCGCCGATTATAGTGAATTGTATGAATGCATACATTGCAATGTTGACAAGCAATTTGCTTTGCAAACATGATGATAGGACCACTAATTGGTTGAGATTGGTCTACTGTGTGAGATAGTGGGCCATGTTGCGGTGAATATCTTTGTTTTAAAATGCCAACATAGCTTATTTCGGTAGTGACCTAGATCTCGGCCTTATACTTTCGGGAGTAACGGTGGCAAGATTCACCAATATAAAGGGTGTAAAACACCTCTTAACGAAGCCGAAGCAAGAATACAAGCTCTCAAATATGTACTAACATCTCCCTTGTCTATGTCATTCGAGCCCCAAAAGATCCTTCCGTGATTAATGTTTTTTGAAAAAAAAACTAACAAATAAATATAAGATTTTCAAGTCGGTTAGAAACAATACCATTCTGTATCAATTGTATAAAGATCAGGCCAATTCTTGTGACACATAAATACATAATATTGATGTTTATGACCATTGTACGCCAAACAAACAAAAATATTGATCTGGTGCATTGCTGAATGATTACATTACAACAATACATTTACAATGTAGCGAATCGTTTAGTCATACCGATGAAACAATATCGATGTCCGGAATCGATAAAAGGTTCAATGATTGATGTGTCATAACGAGATGTTGCTGGCCGGTTAAAAAAAAACGTGGACGCGTTCGATTTTTGATTTGGGCTACTGTACTTTCACAGTTATTTTGCCTCCAGTTGAATTATTAAGTTGGCTAACCTTAATTTGTGTGTAAAAAATATGTAACCGCGGTAAATAAACTGTGAAAGGACTGTATCATGTAGAAAACAAGATGGTGGATTAGTTCCGATTTTGGCCACGCGCTAAAAGATCATTGTACGATTGTTACTGATGTCTGATCAAATTTTCATTTTTTATTGAAATGTTTAAAAGACGTCTCTGGTAGTTTGAGACTGACAAGAAAAAATAGTTACTACTGTTTGAAGATGTTTTAACAAAACGACGATGTAGGCAACCTATTTGTTGGTTAATAAAAGTTACCTTAAAACCTCCTTTGAAACAGGTCGACGTAGAATAAGAAATTACCTGCAAATAAACAGAAAATACACATTAAAATGGATTCAATAAAACAAAATGGTGTTCATACAAAAAAAAAATGAGCAAGTAAGTACCTAAGAATGAAATTTTGGTCAACATTTTCAATGATATCAGAGGGAAAAGAAGTGCATTTTAGGAACGTCTATAAGTATTGGTACTAGGTATATGCACCATTACAGTGCCCCCCTGAGCAATCGCGGTTTTTGGCCCTTGAATTACAATGGCAGAGGTGCGCCGTTGGTAAACGCCATTTTGTTAAACAACCGTTAAAATAAAATAAAAAAAAAACAGGAGGTCCAACTGTAGCCAGCCGCCGAGAAGAATCATGCAGCACTCTGCCAACTAAAAACATTGTCAGTTAGCTTCCAGTGAGACCACTGACAACTCCATTTGTGAAGTCCAACAACAGCTCTTGATTTGACATTTGTGTTTCTATTTTTCGTCTATGGTATTTTTAAAGAATATAACACCTAGTCACCATCATCATCATCATATCAGCCCGGAATCACCCACTGATGGGTATAGGCCTCGCCTTTCTTCCGCCACACTTCCCGGTTCTGTGCGTCCCTTATCCAGGTGTTTCCCGCGACTTTGACGATATCGTGAACCCAACGAGCTTTTGGAGGACCCTGGTTTCTTTGGCCTAACCTTGGCCACCACTCTGTCAAAGCCTTGTTCCATCGGCCATCTCCGCGTCTAGTCAGATGTCCTGCCCAGGTCCACTTAAGGCGCACCGCCCGGTCCCCGAAGTCGTAGACTTTCGTAACAATAAAAATAACATCTAGTATAACTATTTAACTAATAAGTTGCATGTAACATGAAACATACATATTTGATATTCTCATACTTTTCATCAGATAATTCATATAATACTCGATAAATTACCGATTAAACTTCAACTGCACGCACTATAGCAGTTTCTTCCTCTTTCGTAATACCTCGGCGTTAATGTTAACGCATTATGTTTGTATGCTAGCTATAAATCAGCTTAATTGTAAATACGCATTTTACGTGCGTGAAATTTATCGTAATTTCCGTATTTAGGATAAGCGAAGACCCAGTTATAGGTTAAGCTCGCCTTTGCATATACATAAGTTGCCATGGTCATACGGCAGGACTTTGCGGTCTTGAGGTTTAGATCCATGTTAACTGTCAATGAATAAAAATAAAACGTAGAGCTCGCATCTATACTGTTACAATCAGCCGGTATCCATTGTTTTACTGAGGGTTTCAGAAAGCACTGTTTTTCCGGTCTAAGGTTCTCAGCTTAACTGTTAATAAATAGACTCGCATATACGCTAGTGTGCATTTAGGCCCGTTTTCTATAACTTACTAACGTATAAATGTCAGTTAATATGCCACGTCTCGCAGCCATCGGTGTTTCTATAAACAAAGTTAGCTTGAAATATTCTATCCGCGTCACCTACCTGTCATTTATTTTTTTAGAATTTTAATTGTCAAGAAACAAATTTACATTACAATTGGCAGAATATACGTTCCAGAAAATCATAGAGGAACTTGATTCCTAGAAAAATCAAAGAAAGATTTTCTGTGACGTTTTGTTTCTAACCGTCCGTAAGCTAAATGTCAAACAGACAGAGATAGCAACCTACCGGAACCGAACGGTAAGTTTTTGAGAATGGCCGTTAGTGACTAACGCAGCATTTTCTTAATTGTTTTTTTTATCGAAAAATTTCGGAATCGTTCCGAAAAATTTCCTTGCAAAACTTTCGTTGATACAAGAATACCAGTTAAAATAATGTAAGTAGTTCTAACATTTTAGTCAGCAACTTGGCACACAGACCAGTGGATAACTTAAGCTAATTTACGCTGAGATTAAACTAGTAGGTTATCTTGCGCAAGAACTGAGTCTGACTCAACGGTTATAAATAGCGAATACCGTAGTATTATCCGCTTTAAATGATTCTAGTTTACAACAAAGGGATTTTAGAAGATAGGTATTTTTTTTCTTAGATCTTCATGCGATAATGAGAGGTTTTCTTTTCGAGTATTTAAAAACAATTGTTTCCAAGAACTCGGTAGATGGCGTTGAACTGACTACGTTACTAGGTGCCAAAGCCAAAACGCTTGGAAAAAAAACCATTGCGTCGCGTCACATACGCTCGATGACTGACACTTTCGTTTGCTTATGCTTCCGAATATAACCGTTACATCCATTCCATGGTTACATCCAAGTGAAATAATGTGACGTTCCGTTCCTTGCAGTAACTTACAAGTTCAGCGCCATCTATCCAGCGACTAGGGAAAATTTTAAAAAGAAAATCCCTCATTCCAATTTTTATTTGGGACCAACACAGCAGTTTTCTTTCAGAAGGATCATCTCAAAATTACACCTCCCTTCTCACCATCACCTGCCTAGCCTTTTCCCAACTATGTTGGGGTCGGCTTCCAGTCTAACCGGATGCAGCTGAATACCAGTATTTTACATGGAGCGATTGCCTAATTGACCTCCACAACCCAGTTAGTACTGGGTAATACGATACCCCAGGTTAGACACTCGGGTCACTCTGTAACGACTGTCAAATATCTACAATTGACAGCCGGGACCAACGCCTGAACGTGCTTTCCGAGGCACGGAGGAAACTCGGTATGTAATCGGTCACCCATCCACAGACCAACCTAGGCAAGGAATTGCCTATAGTAATCCCCCATGGCACTAGCTAATCCCGTTTACTAGTAACTGTTCTAACGAAGATGAACGGCTTACCTGTACCTCTTAAAGCAGCTATCTTTGAACGTGACTCACGCAATTTGAACGAATAAGGATGCTCTCCGTTCAAGTAATCAAGACCGTTGTAATTCAGACGGGACAGCCGTTTCTGAGGTTAATTTGTGCATACGGATGGACAGGTTGATTATATCGTCGTATCAACGTGTTGGGTAAAATTGAGACCCTAAATCTTAATGCTGCAGGATGAGTAGGTAGTGGGTGTGACATTTTTTTTTTCTGTAACTGGATCAGAAGCCTGAGAACCATCCATCGAAGCTTCGGTCTTCTCCTACTCTTATAGCCATCCATATTCATATTTGACAAGAACTAATCTATTCAATAATGAAGTCGATTAAAAAAAAAACGTCACAACAGGGTCACAATGTCACAACATTCATATTCGATTTTCAAACAGATGTTTACAAGATGGCGCTGCAAGGGTCAACGCCCCGTTAACAGAACAATACCTGGCCGTATTTAATTCAAACGCAAATTCGCGCGTTTGTTGAAGTGTGCAGTAATTATAACAGCAGCCATTTTGAAATGGGTCAGGTTAGTTCAGGTGGTTTTATTTTCAAACTAACATGCTATACAGGGTGTAAACAACCTCATCACGAAGCAAACGATCACGATCAAACTAAGAAGGTAACTTTACGCAAAAATTATTGCTGGGAAACTACTTTTTCTTTTGGGGTGAAAAATCATTTTTTGTGATAGAACTCAATGTAACGCAAAACGTTGTTCTGATGGATGAATTGACCAGTATGGAGGTTGTTGAGGTGTTTAAAGTTAAATCTTACATTAAATACTTTTATTTTAAAAAAACTTGTCAAAAGTTGGAACTTTGACCGCCAAAATCTCCGTAACTAGAAGGTTCCCAGGTATGATGTAAAACAAAAAAATGATCGCAATGACGGGAAGAACGGCTTCGGCTTCGTTAAGAGTTTTTTTACACCATTCATATTTGTTAGTTTAAAAAAAAAAAACATATTTGACGGAAGGATCTTTTGGGGCTCAAATGACATAGACAAGGGACATCTCCCTTGTCTATGTCATTCGAGCCCATATTTGTCTCTGTCATTCGAGCCATTTTTAGTACATATTTGAGAGCTTGTTTTGCTTAAACAAGATGTACTTATTGGTACCGATTTCGGCCAAACGGCAGAAGATCTATATACAACTCTTGTTTCCTATTACAATACAAGCTGTGTTTGGAAACTGGGACGAATATAGCACACAAGTAACCCATTTACAACCAAGGGTTATAATGAAAAGGTTACACACACTAGGTCAGTATGTTATCAATTTTGTCTATTGATGAATTAAAACAAACGGGGGCGAATGAATTGGGTCATGATAGTATCATATTAGATAACACAATGCATTGATGGAACCTACAGAGATACCTTTTATAACTGGTAAGACAAAATCCATACTTATAAAATCGTTTGTCCTGATCCTGACTGATATCAACGCACAGCTCAAACCACCATCCACCTCACCATCACCTCATCCCTCTTTTTTTTTTTAATATTCTGTTTGTTATAGCGGCAACAGAAATACACAATTCTGTGAAAATTTCAGCTGTATACCTATTACGTATCATGAGATACAGCCCGCTGACAGACAGACGGACGGACAGCGGAATCTTAAAAAAGGGTCCCGTTGGTTACCCTTTGGGTACGGAACCCTAACAATATAACGTTTAAGGATCACATGTTTATTAAGATAGCTGCCGGTCAACACCGTAACGTTATTAATCATGTTGAACATTGGTTAAACCCATAAACTAGTCACAATAAAATAATCTTGAGGAAAATTACGTTACCTAAACCTATCGCACGGGATAACTTATTCAGTGAGTTAGTTTGTGGATTGAGGATCACTGTTTTGCGGCGGCGACATCTTGCGCCGCAAGGGCCGATGCCTACTGGAGCTGCGGGACTGTTCGAAAGAGATACCGTGGCCCCGGAACACAAAGGGCGACGAAGGAACATGGATGGGTTTTAGTCAGTAAAAGTCTGTCACTCCCTCCTGCAGAGCGGGAGGAGTCATTTGATGATTTCCTATCCGAAAAAAAAGGCCGAAAAAGCTCCTATCCATAGATCCTATATCTCAGCATTATGCATGAAGCATAATTGGTCCACAGCATTTTTGGGCCACTGATTACCTGTAACGACTGTCAAAGATCTACAAATGACAGCCGGGACCAACAGCTTAACGTGCTTTCCGAGCCTCGGAGGTAACTCGGTATGTAATACGTGGTCACCCATCCACGGAGCAACCTAGGCAAGAGCGGCTTTATGCGAGGTTCGACCCGAGCTTCTTTTATTAAAAAATATGAAACCTAGCTACCTTACCTTGAATGGGGGTACGTTATAGGTACCGAACGCACGACGTAGCCCTGTCAGTGCAATCTTAAAATCCGATATTGCTTTACGTGACTTACAAATGTAATTATTTTACGTACATTTTGATAACGTTTAATTGAAATTTTACGCCACACATAATTTTTATCGTTAAGGTACGTGTTTTGCGAGGTCGACGGAATTAAAGAGCTACTACTCATCATGCGCGTACGTCTGTCCTTAAGTGGAAGAAGGGTGTTAGGGCTTTAGAAATTGCAGGTACAAAAGACTTTAGGTAACACATTATCATCAGACGACCCGAATGGCGCAGCGGTAGTGAGGCTGCCATATGTTCATAGGGTCCCGGGTTCGAATCCCGGTAGGAGCAAATGTTTGTGTGATGAGCATGGACATTTGTTTCCGAGTCATGGATGTTCATATGTCTAATAAGTATGTATTTACAAACAAAAAGTATCTATGTAGTATATCAACTATCTGGTGTCCACGACACAAGCCTCGTTGCTTAGTGTGGCACTAGATGGCGCTGTGTGTAATGTCCAGCGATATTTTTTGTTTATTTATTTAGAAGACAAGACATGATTTGGAAGAGCGAGACAGCTCCGACACAAGTACTATTGTAACTTACTGTACTGGGGCTACCTCAATTTATGTGTGACACAATGTTTGAGAAGTAATAAATATTTTTGTATTTTTTTTTTGTATTTTTTATTTATTTATTAGCAAGCCCCTTTCTGCTGCCTCTACTCTCAAATACGCCTCATATCGAAATGTGCAAGAGTAGCTCAAAACCGAAAAAAAAAAATATGATGAAAAACCTTTAAATTATCCTCAGTGACGTAAAACAACAAATCTTTTATCACCGATGACATTCCAATCAACGTAGGTAATTAAAGATCCGCGCGAAAATAAGATATCAACAAACTTGATAACCTCCAAAACTGGTCACGATTCTCTATGACATTCCGCGACACTAACGCCATTGTCATCACCAAACACATCATCTGCCTAGCCTTTTCCCAACTATGTTGGGGTCGGCTTCCAGTCTAACCGGATGCAGCTGAATACCAGTATTTTACATGGAGCGACTACCTATCTGACCTCCACAACCCAGTTAGTACTGGCTGGGTAATACGATAAGACTGGTTGTCAGACTTTCGGGCCACTGACTACCTGTAACGACTGTCAAAGATCTACAACTGACAGCCGGGACCAACTTCTTAACGTGCTTTCCGAGGCAAAAAGGGAACTCGTTATACCATCCTCGGACCAACCTAGGCAAGCACGGTTTAACCTTAAGATCGACCCGAGCGGCTGTTATTATGTAGCAACGAGCTCCTCGCATCATTGTCGTCCGTCACCAAACTCTAGAACGTAAATTCAAATTAAAGACATAAAGCGTCCCATTCACGTACGATTCCGGAATATGCGGCATTTCCGCGGTTGGCAAAAAGCCGCCAACCGCGTAACCGCCAACAAAGCGTACCTAAGCGACAAAGGCGATTTGTCTCGAGTATTATGCAACATAACAACCTTTGTTTTCGTCTGCTGTTTATCTATGCCGTTCTTTATGTGGTAAAGGAATTGCAATATTATTGTAATTGTATTCACCTGTATAAAGGAAAGATATGAACGTTGGGATGAATAATTACTGAAGTTTTGAAGAATATTAAATAATTACAGTAATTTTCACTAACATTATTATTACCGGAGTACATCAAAAATATAAATAAAAATCATATTTTTATCAATAAATTAAAACAATTTCTACTATCCAAAACTTACTACACAATTGACGAATATTTTAGTGATAAATTTCAACAACAATAAAAACTTGACTTATTCCTTATAACTCCTAATTTTTATTTTTATTTTACTTCTCTTAATTCTTATTCCTAAATTCCTAATACAAATTTTTACTTATTCCTTATAACATACAGGGTGTAAACCACCTCATCACGAAGCCGTCAACCACGCATCCTGTACATCAAACTAAGTAACATTACGCAAAAATTACTGCTGGGAAACGACTTTTTTTTTTGGGGTGAAACTCCATGTTTTGTGGTAGAACTCAATGTGACGCACTCAAAACATTGTGCTGATGGATGGATTTAATAGTACGGGAGTCGTGGAGGTGTTTAAAGTACAAATCTTACATTAAAAACTTGTATTTAAAAAAAAAAGTTGTCAAAAAGTTGGAACTTTGACCCCCAATATCTCCGTAACTAAAAGGTTCCCAGGTATGGTGTAGAACAAAAAAATGATCGCAATGACGAGGAGAACAAGTGCCTTTCGTCTTCGTTAAGAGGTGTTTTACACCCTTTATAAATAATATTTAATAAAATTCTTAATAATTTAATTCGTGCAATACATAATATAATAATTTATTATAAATATAACTTAAGACCAATTATATAATACCATAAAGGCAAATAATACTATTTTAGTCAAATATTATTATTTTTTCTTTCATCAAAAAACGCCTTCATCCTCTCTCCTATTAAAAAACTAACTTTGCTGTGCCCGACAGGGTCCATAATTGATTCGATGTTTTTAACATACCAACTGTTATATGTACACATTATGGAATGCAATAAAGTATTGAATAAAAGCGGGCTGCTGCAACTAAATAATAGTCAACATAAAACAAAGCATATTTTCTTCATTAACAGCAAATCTATTTATTATAAGTCTACTCATGACATTATTTTGTCTTACCTATGAAATCAGCTGCCAGAGACACACACAAACACATACACACATACATATGTAGACACACACACACACACACACAATGATAAACAAGCAGTTTTTAATTATTTACTTTACTCTTTACAAATTGGCGTCATGCACTATAAATTTTGCACTATTCATGCAAATTATTCAAAACAATTTATTAGTTTAGTTGGAGCCAATTACTTAGTGTTTGTCATGCAAAACAGAATAATTAAAACAAATCGCGAGAATACTTTATTCTGCAAATATTATTGTCTTGTAAAATTAAACTTATCAAAACATCACGCCTGTAATCCCCAAAGGGCTAGGCATATTTAAGTCTCATGTAAAAGGGGGCAAGCCTATTGCCATCAACCGGGCGCAAATCCAGACTCCGTGGCTGTTACTGAGAAATTTCTGATGGAAAAACCCAATTACACTTTGCCCTACTGGACCAACGACGTTCTCTTGCAATTACTGTTTGTGTATGGTATTATTGCATAAGCAAAGCCGGGTGGTGCAACAATTAAAACCGTGCATACTTAAGAAACTTGCTCAATATTGTTCGTAAGAACACAAATCGTAATTATGACCTCGCTCAAGTCAATGTTTTGTGAGAAATTATGTGTGCAATGTCAAAGTCGTCATTTGCTTCAACGAAACGATGGTATTGTGATTTAAAGAGTGATGAATATAAATGTTGATGGATGGAGACTTAGAGCGCGTATCAGAAACGCGCGTTTTTTGCGTTTTCATAGATTCAAACGCGCGTAAAACGCGATACAAACGCGCGTTCGAAACTCGTTTGAAGCGCGTACAAAGGGTCAACTGACGAGGAGTCTCTGACCAAAACGCGGAAGCTACGAACAACTACAGCGCGTCTGTATCGCTGTATCTGCGCGTATACGCGCAGTAGACGCGAGAGGGCTTTTATACATATACAACGCTTTATGAAGTTTGTTTTTTAGGAATGTGCGTCAAATTGTGAAGACTAAAGAAAAGATAGATGGAATGTGTGAGAAAGGTTAAGAAAGAAAGAAAAAGAAGTAAAATACACCGTTATGACTGACAGAGCAAGGAAAAACCGTGATGCACCAACTCCTGGTAACAAGGAACAAGGGCAAGGAGATGATGACGATGATTAGTAACAAACGATACCCCGAGACCGTTTCTGGTATCATAAAGATCCTTTTTGCTGGCAAGGAAACAGTAGACAGGTATCCTTCTCTAGCCACATTGACAAAAATATACAAGTAATCAATCAGTTTTCAAGAGATAATTTTGACAATACTCGAATGTCCGAAAATAATGATTAGGTACTTGTCACAAATTTATGATGAATAGATACTCTTTATTCTCAAACACACACACATTCACGTATTTCCTACAACAGATCGTGGGCGATGTCATATTCATACAGACACACACGCCGAACAAACATCTTAAGGTCCCACAAATATTTGTCTGAAGGACAATAGGCGGACGCTGCGTAATTAAGA
The DNA here is from genome assembly GCA_963853795.1 of Xestia rhomboidea. Lineage (NCBI taxonomy): Eukaryota > Metazoa > Arthropoda > Insecta > Lepidoptera > Noctuidae > Xestia > Xestia rhomboidea. Next base: position 4,745,728 of record OY970783.1, read on the forward strand.
CAATTGGAACTGTTAAATTATGCTTTTAGACTGCATTTTTGATGAATTTCTAAAAGAAATTATGGTGATGGACGCGTCATCAAATTGGTGAAAACATACATGCCAATACTTTAATCACGGATCAAACCCTGTTTTATTTAAAATACAAAAGAAAAAAATCACTCAAAAGCTAAGGGAATATGATAAAAGCAATCAATATGGGTCTCGAAGTCTATCTTGGGTGTTAAAAGAGTTAGTATTTACATACCAACTCTTTTAACTAATGCTATTGCTAACATAACTGGAAACAAAACAACATTACCTAGACTAGACAGACATAAAAAAAAAGCTACTTAGGTATTAGACGAACACACTGAGTCGCTGACACACAATATTACCCACGAGTTCACTACTAGTGTCCGACTGAAGGTCGAAATCTGGCCGAAGCCGAAGACGATAATCGGCTATCACCACCACCTTTGGCTGAAGCTGGACCTGAAGCCGAGGGTTTAATCATCCTAAGAAATTCAGTTCAAGATTGGCTACTAGTAAATTGTACGTTTAATGTTTTTTTTTATTTTAACTTTCCATTTAAAATAAGTATGGATGAATGGACTGTATAAAGGATGATATGGCAAGAAAAGAGGTGTCTGATGAGATGACGAGTAATAGAGAAGTATGGAAGAAGAAGACATGCTGCGCCGACCACAAATGAATTGGGATATACTTCAAAATCATGTCAAGTTCGTTCGACATCGGCGCTTGAAAGAAAGAAAGAAAAAGCATTTCTTAGCCCGCCAGGAGAACATACACAAAAATAAAATGGTAAGAGGATAGGTAATGGTAAGAAGTAAATGGTAATAGGTTAAATTGTAATCACCAATCATCATTGGTTGTTGGTGCTTGATAGAAACCATCTTGCTTCGGCCAAAACTTCGGTCCATTTTGAAAAAGCCGACTTTTGTAATTTTTGGCCGAAAGCGGCTGAAGCCGAAACTTCGGTCCGACACTACCCACTACCCAGTTGCATTTATAGTGAATATGAGTTGCAAAATTATCTCGGATTCAGATAACAATCGGTGTGCAATAACATTGTCTAGAGTTATTATAAATAATAACTTGATCCTTAGCTATTTCTAGTCTTACTCAAGGTATTTATTCTTACTATGAAAGAATTTGAAGTAACATATAAATTTCGCTAGCAAGGAGCTCGTAGCTATTATAATAACAGCCGCTCGGGTCGATCTTTAGGTTAAGCAGTGCTTGCCTAAGTTTGTCTGTGGATGGGTGACCAGGACCACCAATGGGTGGTCCATACCGAGTTACCTCCGTGCCTTGGAAAGCACGTTAAGCCGTTGGGCCCGGCTGTCATTTGTAGATCTTTGACAGTCGTTAGGTAGTCAGTGGCCCAAAAAGTCTGACAACCAGTCTTACCAAGGGGTACCGTATTACCCAGTACTAACTGGGTTGTGGAGGTCAGATAGGCAGTCGCTCCATGTAAAATACTAGTATTCAGCTGCATCCGGTTAGACTGGAAGCCGGCCCCAACATAGTTGGGAAAAGGCTAGGCAGATGATGATATCTCGCTACGGACGCTATTGAAGGCGCAACTAGTGGTTCACTTCTGGCCTGACACAATTTAGATAGACATCGACACGCTAAGGTCTTGTGTGATCCTATCGTTAAGTACTTCGTCGAAAACTAGAAGTGTAAAGTGTGTCTTCAAATGTCCGAATTCCAGATTCATAACGACTTGATTTTGAGGCATGTCAACTGAATTTGCTAATAGACCAGCACCCGACAGTTACTGATAATTTTTAAATCTACTGTTGAATTAAGTCGTCTTAATGAACTTTTACAAGGTGGTCACACTAATATTATAAAGGCGAAAGTTTGTATGTGTGTATGTTTGTTATTCTTTCACGCAAAAACTATTGAATGTATTTAGATTGACGACCCGAATGGCGCAGCGGTAGTGAGGCTGCTTTACGTTCGTAGGGTCCCGTGTTCGAATCCCGGTAGGAGCAAATATTTGTGTGATGAGCATGGACATTTGTTTCTGAGTCATGGATGTTTATATGTATAATAAGTATGTATTTACAAACAAAAAGTATATATGTAGTATATCAACTATCTGGTGTCCACGACACAAGCCTCGTTGCTTAGTGTGGCATTAGATGGCGCTGTGTGTTGATGTCCAGTGATATTTATTTAATGATGAAATTTTGCACACAGGTAGTTTATAACCTGGATTAACACATACGATACTTTTTATCCCGATAATAAGAGAACTTGAAAACGTGAACAACATAACTCTATAGATATTATAACAAAGTACTTTCAAATGGCCAAAAGTGAATGGAACTTGAAATTTTGATAGACTTTCAAGGGTATCAGCACTGAACTGCAACGATTGTTTCAGACAAACTGATATGTGAGCTGTAAAATAATCTAATTTTATTCTAGTGCAATTTTTGGCAGCCTTGCTTATTACGAAAACCAAAGAAACATTAAATAAAGTGCTAAAAGGATTTGAAGTTTGAAGAAAGAATAACAGAAACAGACAATATTAATCAGATCGTTTCAAATTCAATGAACAATTTCATCGAATATAACAAACTAGTGCCCCGGCTGCGGCTTCGCATGGGATGTGAAATTGTAGATATAAACCTTCCTTTTGAATGGAATCTATTGCTGAAAACTGCATTAAAATCCGTTGCGTAGTAAAGCGACTTTGTTTTATACTATGTAAAAAAGAGAAAGTATATGGACCCACCACCAAAATTATAGGTTACGAAGAGGTATAGACAAACATAATTATGCTGAACTCTGTCAGAAAGCCCATTGGAGTAATTACAGATAAAAAAAACACAATCAAATTGTAAACATAGACGGAAAGGCAACTTGACAATATAACACAGACGTCACAGACAAATAGTGTGAAAACCCTGACTGAATTGGTTTTAAAAAAAGATTTCAAACTTTTCCTTTACACAATAATATTATTTTCTTATTCAGTTCCTTCCGGCCTCTTTCGAAAGCGACTCATTCAATTTGTCGGCAAACTTACACTTGCAGCTTACAACGACCGTAATGGTCTAAATTGAAATTGAAATCTAATAAAATTACATTTTGTCACTGACTATTTTTAGTTTGTCTAAAGTGCAAGTCTAGAATGCCGCAGCGAATTCAAATTGATTCTAGAATTTTAAGCGAGAAATAAACGCGTGAATGGGTAGCTTTATAAACAGATTAAAAATGAATATATAATACAATGGATGTTGCAGGTTGACCTTTTAGGTTATCAGTTCGAAATAGTGAATGTATTGGTTGGACAAAGAAATAGGATGTACGAAATTGAATATGAATGAATGATTTTAATCATTTATCGTAAGAATAAATCAACAAGGCAACTCTGTGCAAGCTTTGCCATCATCCTCTGCCTAGCCTTTTCCCAACTATGTTGGGGTCGGCTTCCAGTCTAACCGGATGCAGCTGAAATACCAGTATTTTACATGGAGCGACTGCCTATCTGTGCAAACTTTGTCGAACTACTAATAATGTCAAATCTTTTATTGAATATTCGTTCGTGTTTTTATTTTATTTTTTTCAGTATTTCTCATTGTAAATGTTGATCAAATAGACAGAAAATATATTCAAATGGCTCGTTGGTTATGGTACAGAATTCATGATTATGATAATAAACGAGAAAGTTGGTTACTCAATCGAGTTGCGAACTTGCAACCGCAATTGTGTATAAAATGGTTTTGTGTTGAACTGTTGAGTGAGGTAAAGTACAATGCATAGAAGCAAGTAGATATTTACTATCAAGAGTAAATATCTACTTGCTTCTATGCTGTTGTGGAATTTTTAGTTTTTCATCCCAGTATAACAAAAACTGGTAGTATACGATTCGAACAAAATTTTGCCGCCATTTTGTTTTTGCTACACAGTTTCAACAGACAAATTCACAAATTGAACTATGCAGCGCGCTTTTGACGAAAATATTCAAAAATTTTCGGCATGTGAGCAATTTCATGCATAATCTTTTCATTCATAAACGGGCAATTTGTCCAATTTGATAAAGTCATTTAGTTCCCACGGTAAGCAAAGAGTCAAGCCAAATATTTTGACAATTTTTTTAAAAGAACGTACTTTACATAATGTACTTACAAGGAATGTTGAATGAATGTTGGCATATGGCATTTTTTTTTAAATTTAATTTATAAGCCCTTTTATATTTTATTTATTTTGCTCAAATAAATCTTTACATACTATAAAACAAAGTCGCTTCTGCTGTTTGTACGCTTATATTTTTTTAACTTCGCAACGGATTTTAATGCAGTTTTCAGGAACAGACACCCCACCCCTCCTCACTTCATCAATCCAGAAGAACATCTTCCTCCTGGACAGGAACTGCAGTGGCCAATCTGGAAATCACTTGACCGTTTGCGGGATCAAGTTGGCCGCTGCAGAAATAATCTGGCCAAATGGGGTATTAGCCACCCGTCCCATTTACAATGTCAGTGTGGAGCCCCTCTGCAGGATATGCCCCAACTCCTTTCTTGCCCATCCTGCACAGCCACCTGCACCTTCCAGGATTTAAACGAAGCCAACGACAGAGCTGTGCAGGTGGCAACATACTGTTCGGGTATTCATGGAGTCTATCGACACGCAAAGAAGAAAAAGAAGCAATAGACAGAGTGATTCAACAGGAAGGTTTATAAATCTACATTGCACCTGTGCGAAGCCGCGGCGGGTCGCTAGAAAAATTTAAAAGAATTATAAAATTCTAGGTATCGATTCGTATTCTAAAAAAATCTTAACTATTTATGCAAAAGTAGGTCAGCTAATTGCTAAAACCCACTGTACAGATAGGTAGAGGTACCTAATTCAATACGGTAGGTAAATACAGCATCAGTTCACTTGCGGTCATCATTATTTTCCTTTTGCGACTGACAAAGCAGGTAAAATACTTAAAACATGGCTACTTCCTGTAAAATTCTTGTCACGTTGTTTGTTTTAAAATATTTGGCTTTAAAATAGGGTAGGTCCTTGACAAATCATCAATATTATATTATGTACATACTTATAAATTAAAATAACCTATTGTAACTAACTTAAAAATAAACTAAAAAATGGCGTCAACACTCACTTAACGCTGTCAACTGGTAATGTCCCCAAGAAACTGGCGGCGTTGGGCCAGCCCTTGGGTAACGGGAAGTGTCAACTAAAGGCTATTATACCGCACACTATAGACAAGACGGTCTTAAGACAGACTATTTCCCTACTAGTGCGAGCGAGACAGACTATTTATCTCTCGCTCGCACTAGTAGGGAAATAGTCTGTCTTAAGACCGTCTTGTCTCAAGTGTGCGGTGGCCCTAAGCGTTATGAAATTTCCTTGAATAGGCTGTGAGCACCCAAGGTCCAAAGAGTTTCAACTCCAAACGGCTCAAAAACCAATAAGGTTTTATTTTTTATTTATTAAGGCCGCATTAATATTTGGTTAATACGCATGGTTAATAGAACACTAAAGATCGATACAATGACAAGGAAAAACAATTGTTGTTGAAATTTTAATTCTAAGAATAGTTGAGTACGGTAGGTTTTTCCTTTACCTAGGTGCTACAGCATTTAGGCTCGTTGTCATGACATAACGTTTTTGCCAGTTATGTTACCCAGTTAGAAAAAAAAAGAAATAATACCAAATAGTAATTGTGGTTTTCTTAGTAGTTCTCGTGAGTGCTGTAACTGTATTTGCCGAACTAAAAGTTTACCAAATGAGATTGAATGTACGAAGATCAAAATCGTTAAAATAGAACTTTTGTGATGCTATTTTGTTTAGTTGTCAAAATGGGAAAGTTACGAGATGGGACGTAGACGTTTTAAATCGGCGAGCCTATTGCCATCAACCGGACACAAATCCAGAGTTCGATGGTGTGTTTTAATTTTAAATTATTGATTGAATCTTTTTCTCTGGACGCTCTTAATGTGCACGTCTTTCTACATCGGTCTCACCTGCATGATCTCAACAAGAAAGATGTAACCAAAGAGTGCCCATGGAGTTTCTTGCCCGTTCTCCTCCATAGAGATCTACGTTAGGGAATGGGCAACTACAGTACTTTGTCAAGTTATTATGCCTTGTGACTGTGACTGTAGCTTTGCTTTTTTTTTGTATTTTTGACATTCAAAAATGCCTTAATGGTCTAATTGAAATAAATGCTTCGAGTTTTTGAGTTTAGTGAGTAATTTCTGATCGAAAAACCCAATAACACTTTTCCCGACCCGGGAATCGAACCCAAGATCTCATACTTAGCAGTTATTATTATTTCGCTAATATAAGTGTGTATACTTTTGAGTTTAGATACTAGACATTGAGTGACGTCATTATAGGATGTACTTTCGATTTACAGGTGACCTTAGTAATCATTTGGTAAGTTTGTCTAAAATGGTTATGGAAAAATTACCAGAATTGACATACTTGGGGTTTTTTTCTTTCATTTTATTTTGATTGGTAAGCATCTTCAATTAATGAACTACTTAATTCTACATTTTAAACACTCTAGAAATTTCTTCTGTATCGTGGGTGCGTTTACAAACATTTAAACTCACAACCACAAACATCCAGACCCGGAACAACCTGTAGGCCATACAAAAATTTGTTCCGTGTGGAAATCGAACCCGCGACACGCAGCGCAGCAGCCAATCGATCAGCTACAGCGCCAACCTTGCTGTTTTTATCTAGTAACTTGTCAGTGGATTCCTGCTCAATACCTAAATAATATAATGTTGTCCGAAATCTGGAACAGGGATGATGACTGACTAAAGAAAATATGATTCTGTTTAGTCCGTCAGCTAGATTATCGAAAAATATTAGATACGTGTTTTTTGTTTTATCAAAATAATAAAAAATACGAAGATAAAACGTGTCAAGGATCATGAGTGGGGGCTTGTGACGTCACATTTCAGTAAAAAATGTACTCAAATGTGACGTTACGCGAGTTTTCGTTGCACTGTATCGTCTTCATTTTTTGTTTACGTGTAAAAAGAAAAAATATTTTGTCACCTACCTATTGCCCCCTATTACATAAATCAAACATAACTGGTAAAACCTTGCAGGCCTGATACATCCAGATTTGTCCGGAAATATCCGAATTTTTGGGCCTTTATCCGAATTTTGTCCAGTCTTGTCATTTGTGCGGAATTTCCTACTTGAGAGGATACTTGATTTTCTGAGCTCAATGAGTACCTACTACATATTGAAAAAGAGTGATTTCAAGAAAAACACCCAGATTTTTCTGCTCACTATTCAATGTCATTTCATTTTGTTGACACACTTAAAACAAATATGCTTATGAACTTTGTAAACTGACGTTTGCACATGACCCAAGTACAGCTCAAAGTGGACACTTATAAAACATGTAAGTACTAAATATGACATCACTGCCTTTGACGTTCATTTGTTCATTTTATTAACACTTATGTCATTTATCATAACATGATCATTGAACAGCTGACTAGAGGTCGAAGTGATCTTGCGGTTTTTTCAAGGAAAAACTTTAAAAAGTCTAACCAAAATAGCAAAGACTGCCCAAGATGCCCAGAAATTTGTTGTAGCCGTTGTAGGGTGCCTACACAGCTTACATTATTCCAGGCTTGATGATACCTGCTCAATTAACCCCACGATTCCTGTTTAAAAAAAAAAAAAATCCAGCTGGACATTACACACACCGCCATCTAGTGCCACACTAAGCAACAAGGCTTGTGTCGTGGACACCAGATAGTTGATACTTTTTGTTTGTAAATACGTACTTATTTTACATATAAACATCCACGACTCGGAAACAAATGTCCATGCTCATCACACAAACATTTGCTCCTACCGGGATTCGAACCTGGGACCCTAAGAACGTAAGGTAGCCTCACTACCGCTGTGCCATTCGGGTCGTCGAACCTGTCTATTCCTGTTTTAAAAGTGGGGTTGCCTGTCGAAGTTACCCCGCTAATCTAAGGTTGGTTTTACCTCTACCTGCACAAGTTACCCCACGATGTTCTTTAAAGTCACACGTGGATTTTTAATTTACTTGTCCTACTCTATTTAACACGAATATCCGTGTTATCAAACAATCAATCTAAAACTGCATAATTTAATATGAAACACTTAAAACTAACCTTGTGTAAAACACGAAAATAACCTCAAAATCTTGCAAATTCAATGTTTTTGTGTCCAATTATCGGAAATATATGCAAACATGTTAACCGTTTAAATTATTGAAACGGTCTGATTTTTTTTAAATGTAGGGTTCTGTTTAAAAAGAGGTCGCAAAAACCGTGAGAAAATTGTTGTCTCAGATAAGAGAAAGCACACGTCACATATTTAACATACGAACTAAAACAGAACTGCTTTTCGCAAAAAAAAAACGTAACAAAAACGTGAAATTCTGTCATAATAGCGACACCTATGCGCGTCGTGATACGAGAAGACTTCTATCCAATATTCAATAGTAGCTGTGCCCTGCGTTTTCACAAAGTTTCGGTAAGGTTTCTTTTTGCTTGACTAACGAGGTTCGTAGTGTGATAAGTATTACTCAAGAGCTGGGCTATCAAAAGTAACAAGAATTTTTCAAATCCGACTGATAGTTCCAAAAATTAGCGCGTTTAAAACCAAAGAACAAACTCTTCAACTTTTTTAATCTTCTTATTTTAAAATGACCTCGTGTCATAGTGTTTTATCGAACTCCTTCGAAACGGCTTGACCGTTTTTTTTTTTTTGTATATTTGATAGGTTTGAGAGGTCGTCATACACATCAAAATGTCCACGCGAACAAAGTCGCGGCCAACAGCTAGCTAGTATTTGTATAGATTTCAGAGACGACAAAAGTGACTATAAATAATCATACATAATCAAATTACGAAAACACACACGTAATATTGAAATGAGCCGCAACAAAGCAGAAATTACAAAGCAAGACTAATTTGTCAAACGTTTAACAATTTCATACAACTCATACAAGCATACGGAATCCTTGAATGATTGGATTCCATTCATTCGTAATGTAACCTTCGTGTCGACAACATCGTATGTAACACGCGAGTTCTTGTAAATAACTAAATACTTCTGCTGTATATGTAATAATAACATAACGCCTGTAGGTTTAGACAGAGGTGTACCTAGTATGCCGAAATTTAGCCAGATAAGTTTAAGTTCCAAGTAATTTCGGTCGAGCGAGCCTGTTGCTATCATCAACCGATTTACATTAAAGCGCCATAAATCCGCCATTTTGATTTTGTTTTTTAAACACCTATCTAAGGATACTTGGTTTTTTGAGACGAATCTAAGGATCCAATAAGGGTCGAAATCCATCCAGCCATTTGGAACATACAAACAGGTTACAAAGTATAATTTACAAAGAAACATACAATTTGAGCGCGAAAAACGTAAGCCTTCCTTGGCAGTCAGGTCAAAACCCAAGAACACTGTCTGATCTGGGAATCAATCCCAAGAAGTCATACTCAGCATCGCCGCCGCTTGCGTCCACACAGATACAAATATTTTATAGCTACTTTTTAAGGCATTCGACAATTAGGTACCTAAAATATACTGGTATTAAAATTATTGGTATATTGAGCCTTAATAATATTGGCCAGTTTTCCTTGTAAACCTGATTTAAGATTTTTTATTAGTGGATTGTTTAAAAAAAATGTTATCACTCGCAACATATCTTCTCGACAAAAAAAATATATCAAAAAATATTATTCATTTAATTTTCTAAAGAAGCAAACATTTTTTTTTTATTTATAAAATACCTTTCATAATTTATAAATAATATAAGTATGTATTTATAATGTATCAATAGTCATGTGTTTGACAACATATAATGTATTTATTCCTGACAAAAATAAAACATAGTTGTTTTCTTCATAACATAAACACAGATAACAGCAGAACTCTTTATAAAAATGACCTTTCCAAATGAATCACACACTAGTAGAACCACTTTTAAAAATCGGGTCTGGCAACTTGCTAAATACATACCTATTGTGATTACGTAATCATAAATCTTGGTATAAATAAACATAATATTGCGTAATTTTTATTGCTAGCGCAAAAAAATAGGAGAATGGTTCCATACCGACCATTGCACATTGGACCATGATGGGCAAAAATTAAAGTTGATACCTACTTAATAAAATAAATATTTTGTGATAAGAATTGTCAGTTAAGTAATTATGGTCACAGAAAAACATTTTAGCAAATGTTTTTCAACCTCTCATCAACAAAATCGTACAAAAAGAATGAAGCTCAAACCAGCCACAGTGCGTACATACCAGTGCTAGGACAAATTAGATGTCGGAAAATCGTTTTTTTTTAAATAAGTTGAGAAGCAGTAGCGGAGAAATCTTCTGGTTTACCTCACCTCATACTTGGAACACAAAGACCAGACACGGCCGAACATCTGTGCCTAAACATTTTATAATTTACACAATCACATAAGGCACGAAACAAAACCAGAGACAACACACGGAATCTAGACCACAAACACAAATGAAAAAAAAAAAAACTTTCGTGACACTTGTAAGAATGGTAAAAAAATACGTTCATTTGACCATGCGTGTGTTTTTGAGTAAGAGGACAAAATAATCTAGCTTATAGTGGTTAAACACGAACCTGAAGATTAAATTATAATTTAATATAGGTTTTTCCATGAATCAATCTTTCGAAGGAGTAAAGCTCGAGGTCGCCAATTCGCGACAGACCACGAAGGAGATGGGCGGGACGAAAGATATAGCGCAAAATCGTAACCGCTGGAAGGAACGGATTGCCTAGTATTGGAACAATATGGGCTAGCAGTAATATAACAGCTTAAGGCGACTACAGGAGCTAAATTAGCACATCTAATTGTGGTGGTTCAAACTTCGTTTGAAATACTGTTAGAATAAAGTTCTAATCAGCTTGCACTACAAAGTGGTTGTTACGTCGTTTACTGCGGGCCGAATAGTGCGAAATGAGTGGTTTTTTGTTTGTGTGTTTATTTACAAAAAATATATTGATTTGACTAAAAAAATAAAACACTATCATGCTAATATGTTGCTTGTAGAATTATTTGCCAAAAAATCGAAAGATCGCATGTATTTTAGTATGGTTTTTACTCCTTAAAAGAATTTTTAGAGATAAGTTCGTGACTTTTTTTTATCGAGTAAAATTAGTTGTATTATGTTTTCAAAACACTATCATACTAGCATATATCCTGAAGAATATGATATATTTTTCTGGTTTTGTTTATTGCGGTGAATCATATGCTTTCTTGCATTATAAAACTTGCGTTTAGCTCCTGTAGTCCCCTAAAGATGATCGTGTATGACAAAAAAAACTTTAACACTCGACTCGATAGCATAATCAGCTCTGTTCCTGAGTGTCACGCTAGGCACAAATGTCGACCAAAAATCAACTTTCTTAAAGATTTTCTTTCACAATCCGACAATATTCTGAAGTCATTAAACAAACAAGGATATTTTTACTTCAAAACGAAAAATAAAAGGAATGAAAAAACTGCAAAAAAAAACAAATACCTACTTACCTATGTATTTCTAAATAACATATGGTTGGATTGCGTCAAACGACCGCGACCTTCCCAGATATGTTAATATACCGACCGGTATCGTATCAAAACTTGAGAATTCTTTGTTGCGTAGTTTCTCACTCAAATAAACCGTTAAATAACCGAAAAATTTGCCCCCCTTTTAGTTTTTTAAAACTTGTATGAAGACGTGTTGCACACATATTTCTTGGCAATTATTGAAAGTAAAGAACTTTTCTTTCTTTGTACTTTACTTTAAAATGATTGAATAACATCTTGCAACGCCGATCACCAAACAAGGGCAGGGAGTGATCATGATTTATAACTGGCGAAATATAGATGTACTCTCGGGTACACCACTGTGTAACTGTTGCAGGATTACAGGTGTGACGTTGTGTGTACAAAATATCTCGATGTACTAAAAACCAGAAGTAAATTAACTCAACAGTACTCGTTAAAATCTCTAAACAAACACACCACTATTTAAAAGACTAAATGAACACACCACCGTTATGAGCATCAATTAATAAAAACAAACAACATTTTTTATCTAATTGCTCCGTACAATAAAAATACTAGGAATTATATGATTAACAGGGAACTTCACATTCAATTCACAGTATAAAATAGGTTGGTTATAAACTTGTAATCATTTAATTCCGGGCTACCGCAGACACCGTAGTCTATGGCCGTAGTCAATGGGATGAGGACCATTGATGACCTAGTTACGGTCGAGAGCTATTTTTCAATTCACTTGATGGATTGTAACTTCGGACGAATCACGGGATAAACTTTGACAACTGTTGTCAGAAGTGTAAATTCTGTAAACGTCATTTCTAAATTCGAACAGATTCCAAATTCGATTTTGAATAAAATTATGCCCGAAATGCCCCAAACCAAATGAGTGGCCAAATTACCACAAGTATGGGTAATTTGGGCATTTTTGTGATATTTTTTGTCATTTAAAACACCTTATTATTCTATTAGCTACATGGGGAAAAATTGCTTAAATACTTAGATGAGCTAAAAATGCAAGGATATGGATTATGTCGCAAAGAGCTAGAAATATAGCCTTCCCCTAAATAGGTTAATGACGGACGATCTCCAGTTTTACAAATTTTTAGTATTTTACACAGTTTAAATGATGGTAAGTACTACATCCTAGTTTTCTTCACAATTTTTCACAATTGTTCATAATTAAAAAGTAATCAGAATGTTTTGTTTATATTTGCTACATTATAAAAAAAGACTGGAAAAGGGTTTAATGACTTGCTTTATCAGGGGTTGACAGCCTTTCACAATAATGAATTATGAATTGTTTTTTATCATCAATGAAACTGGAGTTCCGTTCAATATTTTGTTATTTATTCACTAGGTTTTCGCTGAGACTGCAACTGGGTTTTTCGTTTGTCCGGACATATCCGGATTTTCAGCTTCCTTCTGGACGTTGCCTGGCTTTGTCATTTGTCAGGATTTATCGACAGGGTACTTTTTTTTGGGAAAAATATTGTCCAGATTCAGTCGTCCGTTTCGCTGGGATATTCTTCTTAAGTTTCATAATTTATTGGAGATCAAAATGGAGTCAAACTATTAAAATTACGTACTTAAATTAACTTTGTTTTAATTAATATCATTTAGCGTAATTCTATTAAGTAGGTACATACCTTACGTTACGTTATGTACTCAGCACAACATATGTTTTAAACATAACATACGCCAATACAACAGTTTTGTCGTAGATAGCAGTTTCCCGTCATTTGCGATCAGCTGTTATCAGATATTACTATTAATTTCGCACATTTTAATAAAGTAACCATTTCAGTTAATTAAACCATGTAATTAAAGTAGGACATGACATCAATTCATCGTTTAACGACACCGTCATTTTTTAAACACTGTTTTAAGCTTTCACGGTTCATAACTCTATTAATCAGAAAAGAAAAGTCACAGAAGATATCCCGTAAGTGTCATTTTAAGTACCATATTTTTTTGTTTTAAATCCGAATTTCTAAACAAAGTATTTGATAAAAAAAATGGATTAGGAGTAGGATGGCAATATGCCGAATGGAAATACTAATCCAAAACAAGAATAAATTATTTTAAGGTGGTATTGGTACTCTTGATTTTATTGAATAGTAAGTTTGGATGTAATAGCAGAAACTGCTCACCCTGTTCAAAAAAATCTTAAAAAGATAGAAAGCTACACTTATGCTGAGTGCCATAAGATATATTTTAGTCGTAATTAAATCCCAAACGAACGAAGTCGCGGGCCGAAGCTAATTAAAAATAAAGTGGCTTGTCTGTGCCTCTGCTGTACCTACTTATAAATATGTATTGTTTTTATTTACTGTCGCTAGTGGGTTTCATTGTCGCTCTTTGTTTTGATACATCTACATTGTCCTTTATTTTAAAATGATTGTGCACGTTCGATGTTCGGATATTTACAAAACTACCAAGAGTGTCTATGTAAATATAGCCAATATTAGTTTCTTCCAATGTTCTTAAGGTCGAGTTTCGCACAAAAAAAGTTAGTTGAGAAAAACAAAGATTTAGCATTGAACACGAAGTAAGCATAAAGTTTTGCTAAGTCAACTTATGATTAAGATTCAAGGTTTTTGCTTGCGTTCGGTTTTACTTCATAATTATTACTATAAACACTGTTCTTAGAACAAAAAAATGACTGAGGAAATTCTAGATACAAATGATTTTCTATCGCCACAATAAAAAAAAAAACAAAGAAAGTGTTTTACGGTCGGTCTGAACGTAAAAGACTAGTCAAAAAAAAACAAACCTCGAATTAGCCTTTGTCATTTTGGATCCGTTCCCGCCAAATTCAATTTCACTGCCGCCAAAACTAGCAACCAAAGGCACGTCGCCTTCTGCCATTTTTTAATAAACACTTAATAAAACGCGAAATAACTTTTTGTTGAGGTAATGAACGGTTGGTAAATGTTTTTGCGCGCGCGACCCGTCACTGCCGCGTTCGGCGATGCACTGAACGTTTCTATTCCACGATTATTTTATTGATGGTACTATATGATGGACGCTACGCAGATAACGTGTGATGGCCGCTGGACGATGTTGTGGCAGTGATAATTGGATTGGTTTATGCAAAGCTGACGCACGCAGCATCAGAACATCAAATATTTATATATTCTCATATTTCTTCTTTGATATAATGTCTTTGTTGCGTTTCTTTGTTTATGATTGATGCAACTGATCATTGTGTCGTGATATAGGTATTATATTAATTTACGGGCGACATTCATGACCTTATGTATCCTTGGACCATTGAAGCACTGGTCGCATTAGTTAATCCCCTTTCCCATTTTTCCTTTGCATGACACTGACTATATAGTCTTCGGAGAAGAGTCATGCCTCCTACATTATCGGAGGCTACCCAACTGACCTATAATGATAAGCAAAACACTACACTTTAAGAGATATCCTGCTTCAAAACCCGACAAAACCAGTACCACCAGAAAAGTCTGCTTACAAATCAGTTTTGATTTCTTTAAACAATAGTTGGTCTGCCCACTACTTTGGCCCACTTAAATGTATTACTTAATACACTGACCAAATACGTTGTGCTTCGACTGTTCACGTAAGACACACACATAGATGTATTATGCGTATTTCCGGATTGGTTCAGTATTAGGTTGGTATTCTGAACGTGTTTTGCGGTAGAAAACGCAGTATAGTCGCATTGCCAGTCAGACGTAATGAATGAACAGTTTAAGTATTAAAACAAAATTATTTTAAAATCAGAGTTCCCCGTTGAAGGAAGCAGTTTTTCCAGATTTTGACAGTCTTTTTTACCAGAAAATAAAGATACAAGTGAAATTTGACCAGTTCTAAGAGTGCATCACCAGATTTTGCGTCAAGTGATAAAATAATTCAACTTTGAACCTTTTTTTTACCAATCTTGACCAGGAAATATTGATCCAACCAAGTTTAAACTAGTTTTAAAAGTGCAACATCGGGTTTTCCCGCACTCAATGCAACCACAGCGATAGTCAGAACATACCACGCGCGACACTTAAGCTCTGTGTTGAACAAAACAAAACAAATCGGTGATATCGCTTGGCGACACCCCGATTGCTATACTCGGAAATCTACCTTTAGAAGTTGTAACTATGCGTTAGTTATGTAATCTCGCAGTTTTTTTCTTGGAGGTGGTAAGCAGAAACTGTGGATCGTCACGTGCTTTGCGTGCGTGGCTTTGGTATCATGATCATTCTTTTTCTGTACTTTTACCAATTCTAGACTTCTAGAGGGTCTTTATCTGAGCCGTCATCTCAAAATTCCCTTCCCTTCTATTCGTATCATATTATTATATATTCCATATTCTGTCTTTGAATCTTTCATAGCCATCCACAATCATAATTTCCATTGTTGTATTTGTTAGTAGGCCTCTTATTTGTTTAAGTCTACGCCAGAATGTAAGCCCGATGGTGGGTTACTTTAAGAGGGTCTTTTCTAAAACAGTATCTCTGACTTTTTATGACTATTCGTTTAAAAATCTTACTTCAATTAATTCTACCGAGAGGAAATCTTGTCTTACTTTCGTGCTCCAGTAACCTCAGTGTTTATAAAATATGCGCATGCGCATATTTAAAAACAAAACGAAAGCGAAATTAAAAAAGTATACTTACGCAACTTTTTATAGCAGTTATTTTTGCCAACAGACGTGTAGGTTTTTACAAACTTAGGTACTGTTTAATTATTTGGCATAATTATATTAATATTAATTAGACAGTTCTGATACTGATTTAACTAATTGTTGACCCTAGAAACAGTAGAAATTTCTGTGAATATTATTATTTTACTTCGGAAGCATTCCTCATTTATTGTTGACCTTAAATTATGTGTAAGTCAGGTTAATTCATTAGTACCTACTGCCTATAAGTAAAATGAAAACCTGTGATAAATATGTTGACATTTCAGTAGATTCAACCTTATTAATTAATAATAAAGAATTAATTAAAATGATGCTGTTTTTATGTTCTGCGTATCCCGAAACGATGTTTCATACATACTATTTTCCTGTAACCTTTAAATGAGGTAAAACATGTAAACAGCGTTTTTTTTACAAAAGAAAAAACAACTTGTAAAAAAACACATTTGTTTTAGTTTTGAAGACTTATAGCGACCTCTTTTCACAGAACATCGGACCCTATGGAGAGCAATGTATCGACAGTCGTTTAACCTTTGATTTAACTGCCGTGATATTTATTTTCCTTCTAATAAGATCGCTTTTGGGTTGCTGGACTCTCAAGTCTGTCTACAGTCTAAACAGCAATGTCCTTTATCCTCGTTAAAATAAGGTTGCTTTCGTGTAGCTGCTGCCAGAGGTAAAATACCACTGACCTACGCAAGTATTTCATTATTATAACGTTTCTATGTTAAAACTACGGTATTGTTATGGATAGGTATTTGAAGGCTTAAAAATAATTTAAAAACTATTTCAATACTACAACTGTGTCCTGTTAAGCCAGCAAATCGTATATACCTACTTAAACAGGATTAATAAAGATAGTCAATTTTCATTATTATCCTTAAGTAATTCATAAATTCAAAAATATATTATTGGGAATCCTGCCATAATTTCAGATTGGTTTTTCGTTAACTTTATTTTTCGTAACAATTGGGTAACTTTTCTTTTTAAAATTGAAATAATAGTACTAGTATCTAATACGAAAAATATAAGCAAACATCGACTCAAAATTAAATATTAAGTAGAACAAAACAGAAAATGTACTTATCGTTGGTAATATTAGATGGATAACAAAACAAATAAATTTAGTAAGAATTTAAAAAGTATCTCACCCCTAGTAAACAATAATAAAATCAACAAAAAGAAAAAATCGAGCATAGATAAACTTTAAACAAAACTAACTACGAACTGAATGAATATTTTAATTAAGATATTATGTAATGAATTTTAAGTGTAACTTAGTTAAAAAATGCTAAGTTAAAAGGCTTAAATAAATAAATAATAAACTAAAAGAACTAATATTTAAATTGTTGTCTCCGCACCGCATAAAGCCATCCTACGACGTCAGTAATCTGTGAGTGTTGTACCATGCAGTGTCATCCACGTTTTTCGGGTAAAACCTAACAAAACATTTAGAGGGGCGGTACTTTCCTAGAAGTTTTGTTTATGGTGGGTTGTAGGGGGGCGTAATTAGGGAATTCTGTTTAAAATAACTTGTTTGTTATAGTCGGTTATTGTTGTTAGTTTTCTTTTGTTGTAGTTGAACATAAATAAATACATTATGTGACACAAATAATTAATTTCATTGCGTAGATATATGTGTCATCGTATATATCATCTTTCTGCCCTTGCACAGACGCCAGAACATCAAGCTAATAATCGGTCAAGTATCTTTAATAGATTTTTTTTTTATCGCGAAAGCATTTTAGATTCAAGGATGATTGGGACAATAGGGATAACGACCAACTAAAAAAAATATGATCAGTTAGATTATCGAAAAATATTGGATACCGTGTTTTGTGTTTTATTAAATTAATAAGAATTGACGAAGATAAAACGTGTCAAAGATCATGACAGTTGAGTAAAATGTACTCAAAGTGACGTCACACGAGTTTTCGTCTACATTTTTAGTTTACGTGAAAAAAGAAAAAATATGTGTCCAATATTTTTTGGAAATCTATCTGACGGACTAATTAGTTTTTTTTTTGTCATCTACCGTATTATACAGTTTCGGGTAGTTTGATGTTGCGTCAGAACGATGTTACTTGGGGTTGGCGCAACACGTGTTTTCTTTCATTCTTCCTCTGAGTCTGCCAGCCGTCACGGAATCATTCATTTACTTAGATCTTTTTTTTTTCATGTCATTGGTCACTCAGCCCATTCATCTCTTCCAAAATCTTGCGTAAAGATGCATATTGGTGGTCGTTCAGACCACAAAGGAGAGATGGCAGAACAACTTGGACGTCTTCCTTAAGAATTATCAAGCAGTGGTGTAGTACAGGGACCGATGGAAAGAATTAGGGGAAGCCTTTGCCCAGCTGTGGGAAAGTGCAAGCTAGCGATAGTGAGTGGTGGCTGTTTTTGTAAGATCATCACTCTCTTGCCCTTATACCAATCCATTTGTGGTCGGCGCAGCATTGTCTTCTTCTTCCATACTTCTCTATTACTCGTCATCTCATCAGACACCTCCTTTCTTGCCATATCTTCCTTCACACAGTCCATCCATCGTTTCTTTAGTCTTCCTCTACTCTTATACTCTTCCACATTCATACTCGAAACTTTCCCCACGACATTTTCCTCATTCCTCCGACTTCTCATTCCTGACTGTTTTTGTACCTGTTCAGTGCAATTTACCCAAATGAAAGTTATTTTTTTCACATTTAAAATAGTTTAAAATCATTATCCTGCACGTATCCTAATTTATTTGGGGTCGGCGCGAAGCATGTCTTTTTCTCCTCTAAAATAGGTAAAAATGGTTTCTAAGTAATTATAGAATCTCAAGTTATTACTTTAACTTGATTATAGATACAATTGTAAAAGATTCCTCGAAGCACAATCTCATAACGGGTTCAACACAAAGATAAGAATCCGCGACTTTTATCAAAATAACAACAAAAATATGTTATGGAATCAGACGTTACTTTGCGGTACGTAATGACATTATATCAACAAAAACAAAACAATTTTGGAAATACCACTTTCAAAGGGAAGTTATAGAAAAACCAATAATATTATGTATGAAACGGCTTATCATCATCATCTGCCTAGCCTTTTCCCAACTATGTTGGGGTCGGCTCCCAGTCTAACCAGGTGCAGCTTCTTCTTCTAAGAGTGTCGATAATCTAAATTGTGTCGGCCCAGAACTGAGCGACCAGTTTGGCGCTTTCGGTAGCGTCCATCAGCTCCTGCAGTGAACAAACAACAGGATGCAGCCGAGTTCCTACTAGTATTTTACATGGAGCGACTGCCTATCTGACCTACACAACCCATCTAGTCATTCATCATCATTTCAGCCGAAACTCGTCCACTGCTGGACATGGGCCTCCCCCACAGGGGGGTTTTTGCCATAATCGCCACGCTTGGATAAAAGCACAGAGAACGCTGCTGCCCATTCTCTGGTAAGTCCCTTAGTCGCGTCTTACGACACCCACGGGAAGATATGGGATGGTGCTATTCTTAACGTCCGACACCATACAGAACACCCATCTAGTATCTACCGAGTACTGGGTACTACTATAAATATACAACTTGGTCTAAGACTGGCTGTCAGATGTCAATGATTACTTAAGACGACTGTCAAAGATCTACAAATGACAGCCGAGACCAACGGCTTAACGTGCTTTCCGAGGCACGGAGGAAACTCGGTATGTAAAGGGTGGTCATCCATCCACGGAGAAACTTAGGCGAGCTTGGTTTAACCTTTATCGACCCGAGCGGCTGTTATTAGTTAGCCACGAGCTTACCATTGATAGAAATTGTTTATAGTTTGTTTCAGTCAAGCAAGTGGCCCACTTAGGGGGCCATCCGTAAATTACGTCACACGTTAAGGGGGAGGGAGGGGGTCGATGAAGTGTGACATTATGTGACAAGGGACCCCCTTGGACCCTCTTGGGAGGGGCCCTAAATTTCATGACGTCACATTTCAAAATATTTACATGTCTGAATCTTTAATAAAATTAAGTATTCGTTTTTAGTTTTCTTTTTAATGTTTCGTTTGATGTTAATTTTAATAAAAAAGAATTTGAATGGAAATGGCGAAATGTGGGTGTACTATTAGATACACCTCTGCCTAACCCTTCAGGGATTACAGGCGTGATGTTGTATGAAATTGTTACCTTAAGGTGGATGCTCCAGGGTGGCCCGCGAAATTCAAATTTTCTTCCGTTTTTTGCAATTTGCAGGTCAGTGTCAGGTTGTATGTTGATTAAACTATGAATCGCGGCTATAAGACGTATGTAGTTATAGAATTATAATCATCAAAATCATCAATACAACCCTCCAAGCTCATAAAGGTGTATGAATTTACTTTTTCAAGGTCAAATCCATTCCTATACACCTTTATGCGCTTGGAGGGTTGTATTGATGATTTATTATATTATATGACTTCCTTATATTCAACCTCACCTGTAGGGCTATTACGTATCTCTGTTGACAGCTGGAAATGATAGTAACTGGGCTCAGTGTCCATCAATTAACTGTCAAATGTAGTTTAGTCTAGTTTCGTATTATGTATGACCCTGTTAGTCACCGTAAAGTGATATCCACTCAGTGTGATACGAAATAACTGTAATATGACATTCACAGTTGTCATCAAAGTTCGGTGTACAACCGAAGCTTGATAGTAACTGGATATCAGGAAGATACGTAATAACCCTGCTGTACGCAACACTCGTTGTGTCCTCAATAGATACAATTAACAAGATAATTCCTATTTAGCAGACAGTAATTTAATACTCCATCTTGCGTGTACAAAACCTTGACCTATGCTAATATAACTATCCGTTATCAGTAACTTTTATCAATAGGTCAAAATGTTATCAATTTCCAGACTTTTACTGGGATATTACCTAAAACGCATATTATACTGCGTTGTATCTCTTCTGTAGGGGCTCCACGGAGCTAAATACTGGTCAAGTAGGTAGGGGTAAAATGACGTGTAAAACACGTCATTTTTTAAAAACTAGATGGGGCCGGTGTTTCGTAACTGACTACTCTGAGAAGAAACAGCCGCAACAAACTCAGAGGTCATAGTCTCTTTTGTAGTCCAGACATAATCTTGGTCAACTCACATGAGAACTAAATGTAGATTAGTGTTCGTGTGTGTGTGTTGTGTGTGTTTTGTGTGTTTTGTCCACTCAGCGCAAGCTTTTGTTGTTGTTTGTTTGTTTGTGTTTGTTTGTTTGTTTTGTTTTTTGTAACGAGACGACGAACAATACCAAAGAATGGAAAAATAAGGTTGCAGAGCTTTCTCTGCAACCTTATTTTTCCATTATTATTATTATTTTTTTTTTTTTCTTAAGTTACTATACAACAGTCACTAAAATTATAATATTTTTTTAACCAGGTAAATTGTAAAACAGCGAAATCTAGCCGACTAGCTTTGAATCAGTTGTCAATTCCATTTCTTGATTTTTTTGTAATATTTTAGACAACAAACGTATTTTAGGGCTCCGTCAAATATTTAGAGTTCCAAAAGGGTTCCGATGCTAAAAAAGTTTGAGAACCGCTGGTCTAGTGGTAGCAAGCGCGATTGCTGAGCATGCGGTTGATTCTCAGGTCGGGCAAAGTGTTATTGGAATCCATCAGGAATTTCTCAGTAGCAGCCACGGAGTCTGGATTTGCGCCCGGTTGACAGCAATAGGCTCGCTCCTTATTCAACATCATCATTTCAGCCGAAAGACTTCCATTGCTGGACATAGGCCTCCCCCAAGTGTCGCCACATTGACCGGTACCGTGCGACTCGCATCCAGCGGATCCCCGCAACCTTCACCAAGTCATCGGTCAACCTAGTGAGAGGTCTTCCAACGCAACGTCTTCCGGTTCGCGATCGCCACTCCAGAACTTTTCGGCCCCATCGGCCATCCGTTCTGTGAGCAATGTGCCCTGCCCACTGTCACTTAAGTTTGGCAATTTTTCGGGCTACGTCGGTAACTGCCCTCTATTACATCCCAAGAAAATTTGATCGAATTTCGGGGGCTACCCCTGCCCAGGCGGCTTAAGGGTGCAGTAATTCCGTCAAGTCTCACAAATGAGTGAGATTTTCCGGCAGGCGAGTATGACTTGATGTACGTTGATGAAGCAAAAGAAGTATAAGTTCAGTAGCAGCTGGCTTCCTGTAGTTTCCACCTGCCGTGGGAAAACGGCGTCAGTCTATGCATGTATCTTTAGAAATCTCATCACGAATAATGATAGATCAGAAATTATATATCTTGCAAGCAAGCTGCATAAATTCACAATTTCGATATCATAGCGACCATGTGTCGACAGATTATACTTATACCATAGATTATTATTAAACACTTTCATTCATAGAGATATCAAGAGTGTCAATCATAATGGTATAGAAGCTTGATAGTCTATGCACGTACCATAAATATAGTAAGTCTATGACACGGACAAGTTTCACTGGTCTATATCCGTCGTTGCTAGTTTATGGTAGGTAGGTATATTTACTTTCAACTGTGCTTCATTAGTCTAATGTATAACGTAAATAGCCTTGTGTACTTTATTTCCCACAGCTGGGACACAGGCCTTCGCTCTGTAAGAAAGAATGCTGGCCAAAAACCTGCATAAGCCTTTTCCCAACATGTTCGCGTCGGTTTCCGTTCTAACCGGACGCAGCTTAATAACAGTATTTTACATGGAGCGACTGTCTCTACGACCTAGTTAGTATACTCGGTAATACGATACCCCTTGGTAAGACTGATTGTCAGACTTTCAGGCCTCTGACTACCTGTAGCGACTGTCAAAAATCTACAAATGACAGCCGGGCCCAACAATTTAACGTGCTTTCCGAGAAGGTCACTCATCCACCGGCCGACCTTGACAAGCGAAGCTTAACCTGAAGATCAACCCGTGCGGCTGTTATTAT
Source organism: Xestia rhomboidea (assembly GCA_963853795.1). Classification (NCBI taxonomy): domain Eukaryota; kingdom Metazoa; phylum Arthropoda; class Insecta; order Lepidoptera; family Noctuidae; genus Xestia; species Xestia rhomboidea. Next base: position 4,768,876 of record OY970783.1, read on the forward strand.
TTAACCAAGAACTCCACTGGCCTACGATGGTAAATAAGCCCACGTCCTATCAGATCGCATGTGGTCATAGACATAGAGTCATAGCTGCCTAAGGATATTTGCAATACCAGAAACAACGCAGATGTGCTGCTATCCCAGATACAAAGCTGAAATGAGTTAGCATCACCATAATGAGCCTATAATTTTCCCACAGCTGGGTCACGGGACACACAGGCCTCACGTATTTGCCTGTGATTACACCGGCTGCTATACTCTTTAAACAAGAACAAATAGCAACGCTCCTTGGGATCGGAAATAAGCATGGTGGTAGCTGAACCTATTTAGTGGAAAAGCTCCTCAGAGCTAGTAATAGTGCTAGTAGTAGTCTTAAAGTATCCAATACAAGGCAAGCATACGGTCACTTTGTTCAGATCAGATTGAGTCTTCAGGGTGGACGAATGCAAAGAGATCCCAGACAACGCTAACTTCAAAACAGACACACATTTTGGCGCGAAATGTACCAAGTAATAAACAATTGAGTCCAGCCCCAAAACGGATGCACCGAAAAAATAAACGTTCCCACAATTAAAACTTCGAAAAAAGAATAGAAATTCGAATTTGCAAGGAGCCACCGAATCAGCGGCCGCAATTTTGGCGCTATACACTTTCGACGCACGTGATTGGCTTCCCAAACTAACTCTGACCCGTAATTGGTCAGAGAGTAATGGCGGGCGACAATCGTTTGCTTTCTCTAATTGTCTATGACTTTCGCTGGTTTCGCTAGGTAAGTAGCGTTTTTATTTTGTTTTCTAAACAGTTAGACAAAATTGTCATGACTTGACCTAGATTCTGATTTATGCGTGTTTTATACTGAATTAAATTATGTTAGAAGCTCAATATTGCGCTCCAAAACGCATATCGTTAACGTGGCTCAAAAGGTAGCCATAACTTTTAAAAGAACTGGGCAGGATAGGTCGGTTCGTTCCCACTAGGTCTACGGTAGAACTAACTAACTATTGGGACCAAAATTCCTATAATTTGTTCTTCTGTTACACAATTCTACTTAAAAACGAATAGGGTTTTTGTTCTCACTAGTTCTACGTTCGTTGGCGTAGTTCGTACAATCACACTCTGCAAAACTCGCACTAATGCGAATTTATCCCGCTTTGGATTTGCTAGTAGTATATTGGCAGTGGCACGAATAGCTTCAGGTTAGCGTGCGAGCTTACGCTCAAAGATTCTTCTTCTTCGTCGTCACACTCTTGGCAGAGTGGTCGTGGTCGTCACATCACGGGTGGTGGCAAGCTTCACAATCCGTCGCCATTCCTCCCGTACCGTGGCTTTTCTTGTGCATTCGTGGAGTGGACCATTGAGTGCAGTTTTGACTTGGTCGGTCCAACGCATTGGTGACCTGAACCGGAACTAGCATCAACTCTGAATCGCGCTATTATAGTTATCCGTGATCTACTATACGCTATCACCCTCCTCCAGGAGAGCAGTAGGAAAACTAGCACGATCAAGAAGCACAGACGCAAACACCCGTTTTTCCGTCCTCGCCATCGAGGCCCGTCGCGACGTCCCGATACATCCTCGTCCCTGGTTCGAGTTAGCCCGCGTGGCTGAGCCTGTGGTCCAAAATCAGCCCCCAAATAATGACACCACTCAGATCCAGCCTGTCTCTTTTGCTGTCCTCCCCCAGCGACGCCCTCAGTCGAGGCTCGTACCTCACAGGGGGTGCCCTTAGCGTGTAGGTCTTAGTTTTTAAGTAGTTTGTAAGTTTTCGCCCAGGCTGGAGGCCTTACACTCAAGGCATGAAGCCACCCACAGGATAGTCCGGTTAACAGACGAAAACCTCTCTAGGTTAAATTGCGAGATGCCATTCACAAAAGTTGTTTTTTTTTTATAGTTGTTTTTTTGTCCCACCAGACATAACACCCGTCTGGTCGGAGGATCCTCCCTTTTCTATAGGGGATGAAGAACTCTACACCCTGTTCTTCATACCACTATATATTATACAGGTTGAGTTAATCAGAAACTGGCAGCCGCTCCATATAAAAAAATAATATATTCAGCTGCCTCGGAAAGCACGTCAAGCCGTTGGTCCCGGCTGTCATTTGTAAATCTTTGGCAGTCGTTACAGGTGGTCAGTGGCCCGAAAGTCTGACTACAAGTCCTACCAAGAGGTATCGTATTACCCAGTACTACTAACTGGGTTGTTGAGGTTAGATAGGCAGTCGCTCCATTTAAATTACGGGTGATCAGCTGCATCCAGTTAGATTAGAAGCCGCCCCCAAAATAGTTGGGAAAAAGGCGAAGACGATGATAAGTTATAAAGGTGTACTTGTACTTAACACTTCTGCCTTCTACTTTGGGGATACAAAGCGTGGTGTTATGTAAATCAGTCGTGACATAAGACCGCTAAGCAATGTGCATTATCTTATAAATAGTGTGCTAGAACATTAAATGTTATGTCGTGTGGGACGTGAATTGCGTTCCAAATCACCGCCATGACATTTCATACGCAGATTTTAAATCAAAAGGTTCGTCTTTACATCATAGCTTTAATTTTGCTTCGGTGTTGTTATTGTTCCAATATTTCATGTTAAATATTATGTTCAGAATAGACACTTCAAAAGATGCGAAATTGACTTAGTGTGGGAAAAGCAGGTACAAATCGGCCCGAATGGAGACGTAGTGTGCATCGGCAGGTCAACGCCTTTGATGAGAGAAGAAGGTCGCAGCTGGACTTAAAGCGTGATGACCTTAAAGCTAAGACACCTACAGCTATACCCTACAATTTCGTCAATGGTGTTCTGACATGTCCGCTTTGTGCTCGGAGATTTTCGGCCAAAGTTGGATATGCTAGCCACTTTAGAGTACATGCAAGAGCAGCACACCAAAGCTCTCGACAACCACCCTAGAGAGCCATCGAATGCGGTCGCTGTGGCCGAAATCGGTTAGATCGCAACATCATCATCATTTCATGGTAACTGGCTGGTTCGTTAAGGGTGCGTTTTTTGCCCCACTATAAGAATTTCTCTTGTATCGTGGGTGCGTTCACAAACAGTTAAACTCACATGCGCAAACAGCCAGGTTCGGAACAACAACCTGTAGGCTATACAAATATTTGTTCTCAACCGCTCAGCTACTGCGCCAACTGTACCGCCATCTTTGGAAGCAGATGACCAATTACAAAGGGCCCATGTGCCCGAATAGTTCTGAAGTGACTCTTTATTGGAAGCGTATGCTTCCGACATACGCCCAGGTGGTTGCAGGAATCCACTTAATTCGGGAAGCACAGGACCGAGAGTCGAGATAGCGATGCTTGGAAGAGGCCTGTGTCACCATTGTATATAGATATTGTATATTTAAAACAAAGAATACATAACATCGCGCCTGAAATCCCCGAACGCTAAGTCGATCCACATTTCGCCAATTATGTTCAAGTCTCATGTTTAAAAGCCTAATTTTTAGCCTAATTTTCATCAATCGGGCACAAAGACAAAATAGACAAGGATACATTTTTCATTAATCGTTTTAGAGAATTGTTTAGCGAGGAAAGTTCTGAGTATGAATGTGGATTGGTATAAGAGTAGAGGAAGACCAAAGAAACGATGGATGGACTGTGTGAGGGATGATATGGCAAGAGAGGAGGTGTCTGATGAGATGACGAGTAATAGAGAAGTATGGAAGAAGACATGCTGCGCCGACCACAAATAAATTGGGATAAGGGCTAGAGAATGATGCTGATGATGCACAAAAACAAAATAGACAAGGATACATTTTTCATTAATCGTTTTAGAGAATTGTTTAGCGAGGAAAGTTCTGAGTATGAATGTGGATGGGTATAAGAGTAGAGGAAGACCAAAGAAACGATGGATGGACTGTGTGAGGGATGATATGGCAAGAGAGGAGGTGTCTGATGAGATGACGAGTAATAGAGAAGTATGGAAGAAGACATGCTGCGCCGACCACAAATAAATTGGGATAAGGGCTAGAGAATGATGCTGATGATGGGCACAAAGAAAATAGACAAGGATAATTTATCTTTTTAGAGAATTCAAAGGCACATCCACGGACACAGCTAGTCAATACATATAATATAAATAATTTGCGAGTCGAGTCAAGTAATGTAGCCTTACAATACACAATAAGCGTTAGGTCAATGCCTGAGCATCATAACAAAATCTAGGTTATCGAGACCTTGCTTAAGAAATAAGTGGTTTTAATTATATGAGGTCAAAATACTGAATAGGTACGTGGCTAAATTGCGTGCAGGCATTATAATCATCATGATACCGTCATCGATTTAAGTATTGGTGAATCTATCAATCAATCCAATTATTATACACTCGAGAGCAATGAATCCGGGTCACTTAAAGAATGTTAAAAATCTCGGAAACTAAAAATGATAGGTTAATGCAATAAATTGTATTTAATAGACAATGTAATACTCCTTAAATGAAAGTAAAAAAAATACGAGTCACCATATATTTTATTAACACAAAATTACATAAAGAAAAAAACTGCTGATCTCTCCTTAAAACAAAAATAGGAAACATGAAATTTTTGAACTTTATTACGATTTTCTTGAATTTTAATACTTCGTATTGCCTCCTCGTGCTTCCATTACTGCGTTTACGCGGTTTGGCATGCTGTACACCAAGTTCCTTATACGATTTTGGGGAATATTCTCCCATTCCTCTGTGAGAGCAATTTTGAGCTCACGAAGCGTGATTGGGGGAGGGTTTCGTTGTTTTACGCATCTGCCTAGCTCGTCCCAAGCATGCTCGATCGGGTTGATATCCGGGCTGCGCGCTGGCCACTCCATACGAGTAATGTTCATCTCTTGAAGGTAGTCATTCACAATCCTACCTGTATGAGGTCGGGCATTGTCATGCATAAATATAGCATCCTCACCTAAATTGACCATAAATGGACCAACGTGATCATTGAGGATTTCTTCCACATATCTTACGCTAGTTAAAGAGCCGTTTTCTATGATCACCAGCTCTGTGCGACTTTCAGAAGAAATTCCGGCCCACACAAGTACAGACCCACCACCGTAGGCTACTTTTTCTTCGATGCATGCTTGCTTGAATCTTTCCCCTGGTCTTCAATACACTCTGTGTCTTCCATCGTGCTTGTAGAGCATAAATTTTGATTCGTCGGAGAACATAACTTTTGACCAATCTTCAATACTCCAATTTACGTGGCTCTGGGCATATCTTAGTCTTGAAATACGATGCCCACGCTCCAGTTTAGGGCCGTTTGCAGGTCTAAGGGGTTTTAAGTTAGATTCAGCAAGCCGACGTCTTACTGTCCATGCACTTGGGTTACTTCCTCCGAGGCGTCGAAACTGATTTGTGAGTTCAGTTCCTGTGAGAAAGCGATTTCGAAGCATGGTGTTCACCAAGTATCGGTCTTCTCGTGCTGTGGTACACCTGGTTCTGCCCGTTCCTGGTCTGCGTAGGTTAGAACCAGTTTCTTCGTAACGTCGGAGAACTCTTTGTACTGTTGACAGCGACACACCGACAGTCCTGGCTGTATCGCGCTGACTCCGGCCGGTTTCCAGCATTGTAAGTATTCTGGTGCATTCTTCAGGCGTAAGCGACATAATTTCAGCTTGAATAATGAATATAGAGCACTATCAACATGGTTTATGTACCCACATAAATGACAGATTACAAACAAAAGCAAAACCAAATGCTGTAATTTCGTAGTTCCATCTTCTAAAGTGGCCCTTTTTCAAATTTGATTTTTTTATGATATAACTATACAATAACTAAGAAGTTTTAATACCTTCATTTAAGGAGTATTACATTGTCTATTAAATATAATTTATTGCATTAACCTAGCATTTTTAGTTTCCGAGATTTTTAGGATTCTTTAAGTGACCCGGATTCATTGCTCTCGAGTGTATTTATATTGTCACTTACGGGATATCTTCCGTGATTATTAATTGTTTTGAGCTCCCGATATTTCAACGCTGTTGCAAGCGCCATGATCGCGGGTTAACTGGAGAATGCGGGTGGATGGAAAAAATTGAAAAATAAAAAAAATTTAAATGTTGATGATGATGAATGAATTGGTTTTTATTTGCAATTAATAATCACGGAAGATATCCCGTAAGTGGCATTTTAAGTATAGTTATGAACCGTGAAAGCTTAAAACAGTGTTAATCCAATTATTGTTGACGATAATCTTTTAATAGAACAATATTGCTGGATTTATAAGGGCGTGGACAGGAATTCGTGGCTAAATAATAACAGCCATATGGGTCGACCTTTAAGGTTAAGCCGCGCTCGTCTAGGTTGGTCCGTAGATGCGTGAGCACCCATTACATTCCGAGTGTCCTCCGTGCCTCGGAAAGCACGTCAAGCTGGTAGTCCCGGCTGTCATTTGTAGATCTTTGACAGTCTTTACAGGTAGTCAGTGGCCCGAAAGTCTGACAACAGTAGGCATGACGACAGTATCAAAAAATTGCAAATCTATTTATTCCGTCAGTTAGAGTATTGGAAATTAATGGGCACTTATTTTTTGTTTTTGTAAATCAATGAATATTGACAAAGATAAAATGCATCAAAACTCGGGAGTGGGGGCTCGTGACGTCAGAACTAGCTAAAAATTATACCATGGCGTGACGTATTGAGAATTTTAAAAGCGTCGTATGTTTGTCAATTTTGGTTTGCGTAACAAAAAAAAACACGGGTCAAATATTTTTTGATAATCTAAGTGACGGACTAATTCGTTTTTTTTTGTCGTCTCGCCTATTCTCACTAAGGGGTATTGTATTACCCAGTACTAACTGGGTTGTGGAGGTCAGATAGGTAGTCGCTCCATTTAAATTACGGGCATTAGGTGTTCTGCTGCATCCGGTTAGACTGGAAACCGACACAAACATAGTATCCCAGGCTAGGCAGATGATAATGGACCAGTTGGTCCCAAAATTACCCCCTATATCTAAAGCTTACCTCTATTTAATCTAAGTTTAAATGACAATGCGGAAATCCCGTTATTTTAGACGTGTTTAGACTTTAGACTGCGGAGCAACCCAAAATCTAGCTGCACAGAATAAACCAAAGCGCTATGAAGTTTAAAACGTGAACACCTACAATTTAATACCTTTGTACAGAGTACAAAGGCGAGATGACTCATAGCTTAAGTATGTAAGTGCAGTTCTCAGGTCGGTGGTGACGTCAGCAAGTTGCTGAGCAGCTTTAGACGACAATTTTATTGTTTGTAGACTTAAGCTTGGGAGATGTCCATGTGATTCGGATGAATGAGGAAAATATCGTGAGGAAAGTTCTGAGTATGAATGTGGATGGGTATAAGAGTAGAGGAAGACCAAAGAAACGATGGATGGACTGTGTGAAGGATGATATGGCAAGAGAGGAGGTGTCTGATGGGTACGAGCTCTTTTTGGTAGTCGTTTAAAAATAACCTGAATGTTGTTTTTGGGATGTCTAACGTGTTTGTGTCATCTGCTTAGCCTTTTCCCAACTATTCCAGTCTTGCTGAATACCACTACTTTTTTATAAATATCGGTATAAGTATCGGTATTGTTTTCGCTTATTTGGAAAGCTCTGAATCGATTGCGTACCCAAGTAGGCCGCTGCAAACATAACCTGGCAAAATGGGGTATAATTGGTTCTTCCAACACCGAGTGCGAGTGCGGCGCTCCGGACCAAACAATGCCCCTGCTGGAGTGTCAGAGGTGTCCGTCTACATGCACTCTTGACGACCTGTAAAGCGCCTCTACCGCTGGAATAAACGTGACCACCTGGGCCCACACCGTGTAATTGGAAGGAAAATCGATACGATAAGAAGGTATCGTTTCAGCTGAAGTGCGTATCGATGCATCAGTACTTATTACATTGAAAGATGGTGTCAACACTTGCACAGCTGTTCGTGGCTCATAGCTAAGTCTGGCAGAGGTGAGCTCGAAAGGTCACAACAGCTCATACAATATGTATTGTTATTACTAGATATTGCCACAATATTAGTATCATAAACACAAAATGGTGTCTTATAATGGTAGCAGAGGTGACTATTGCTGTAACTATAAAATGGTCTACTACTATATATAGGTATATTATATATATTACTATATGTATAATATACTCTTTATAGTAGCATAATATAATATATACTACTTTTAAGAGCTTTAGATTAAAAAAACCGGCCAAGTGCGAGTCGGACTCGCGCACGAAGGGTTCCGTACCATTAAAACGAAATCATCCTCATCATCCGCAAAAAAAAAACACGTTTGTTGTATGGGAGGCCCCATTTGAATATTTACTTTATTCTGTTTTTAGTAATACATCATCTGTGAAAATTTCAACTGTTTAGCTATCACGGTTCATGAGATACAGCCTGGTGACAGACAGACAGTGGAGTCTTAGTAATTAACAGGGTCCCGTTTTTACCCTTAGGGTACGGAACCCTAGCCTGCCGGGGCTGCGGGACTATTCGAAAGAGATACCGTGGCCCCGGAACACAAAGGGCGATGAAGGAACATGGATGGGTTTTAGTCAGTAAAAGTCTGACACTCCCTCCTGCTCCGCCCAGAGCGGGAGGAGTCATGAACCCTAAAAACCAACCAACTTCCAAAAAAAAATGGATAGACTCGGAGCCAACCCAATATTAAGGAAAAGGCAAAGCAGATGATGAAATAAATGATATTCATTTTGCAAATAGGTTTTTACAAACACGTTTCACACGTAGTTATTTTTTTTAGCTAAATGAGGCCGGTGTTTCGTACATACCTGACTGCTCTAAAAAGAAACAGCCGAAAAAAACTCAAGAGATCATAGTTTCTTTTAAGGTCCAGATAGAATATGAACTACGCAGAACTACGCAGAACTACGCAGAACTATGCAGATTAATGTTTGAGAAATCTCTAAATCTAAGTAGGTACTTAGGTAGTGGTACTAATCAGTTGGGGTCGGCTTCCAGTCTAACCGGATGCAGCTGAATACCAGTATTTTGCATAGAGCGACTGCCTAACTAACCTCCACAACCCAGTTAGTACTGTGTAGTACAGTACCACGGTCGGTACCTCTTGGTAAGACTGGTTCTCAGACTTTCGGGCCACTGTGTAACGACTGTCAAAGATCTACAAATGGCAGCCGGAACGAACAGCTTAACGTGCTTTCCGAGGCACTGAGGAAACTCGGTATGTAATGGGTGGTTACCCATCCACAGAGCAACCTAGGCAAGCGTCTCTTAACCTAAAGATCAACCCGAGCGGCTGTTACTATTTAGTCGTGTTATTTACACATGTCCTAAATTCTTGCCAACCAGCTTCAAACCTAAGTGATCCACACCGTTGTAACCCAATTTAGAAGTACGTAAATAGTCAAGTTAATGACATCAGACAGAACCGGAGACAGCAATTTTAAGCCCATTCTGACGGCGAAAACTATCATACTTACTCTTTCAGTCTTGTTGAAATAAGCCTTGCTGTCTCGCTCTTGCTTTCGCAGTAAACTCAGTTTACCGTTAGTTGAATTCTAGCCATTTTGTTGTTGTGGTAGCAGCTGATTCTATTCATCACGGTGGCATTTTTAATCGACTTCAAAAAAGGAGAAGGCGCAATGTTCCACGTTTTTGTTTTCTTTATATCCTCTTTAGATTTGCGTGAACTGGCCTAGGTATTAGGAAATTAAAACTATAACAAATAAATAAAATTGTATAAAAAATGTCTGTTGGTAATTTGAAAATAACACCTTTTTACTGAATGCATATGAAACTGTATACCGTACATACCAACAAAAAAAACATCTTTTTAAATGTTTGTATGTCTGCCTGTTTTTTCCGGCTAATCTCCGAAACGGAAGATCGATTTTGACGGGACTTTTACCTGTGCTTTTACTGACAACTAGCTGATGTTACAAGGAGTAAGCAGTAACTTTTATTTTAAAAATACTTAGGGTTCCATGCATAAAAATGAAAACCCTTGAAATTGTTAAGAAAATCCGTTTCAAAATTAGGGAGGTAGGTATTATTTTTATAATAATTTTAACAGCTGGACTGTCATAAATTAACGCCTGATTTCCTTAAAGGATTAGGCAGAAGTGTGCGAACTTCCTTATGGAATAGCCCAGATAATCTTTCCTCTTGAAAGTAGGTAAAGATTCTTTCGTACCTGAAACGTAACACCTGCATTTTAAAAGCTAGACTAGTCTCATAAAACCAAGGAAGTTCACACCAAGTGACTTTCACAGGATATATCACCAATTAGCCTCTATTAAATTAAGGTGCTTCAAGTATTTTTAGGGTTCCGTAGTCAACAAGGAACCCTCATAGTTTCACCATGTCCGTCCGTCCGTCTGTCCGCAGCGTAGCTCAAAGACTAGAAAGCTGTAATTTGGCATGAATATACAGATTAGTTACGCCGACAAAATGGTTAAATAAAATCTCGAAAATATTTTTTTTGGGTATCTCCTGTAGACGTAGTGTTTTTTTTTTTCTCGCGTACCCCACAATGTGGGATGCCGTTGAATAGGTCTTCAAAAATATTGCGAATTTGTTCAAATAATTTTTCGTTTGTGAAATATTAAGCTTTATGTAAGTGAATTTTTGTCAGTAGTACGTACTCGTTAGATGGTTTTCTACATCAACGCGGGCGCAGCCGCTGGTATGAGCTAGCTAGTAATTAAAGAAGTAGCACGATTTAAAGATATATCCATTAATTTAGTGTAATGTCTCAATTATGTATCCGGAGATCATAACTAGCTGAACTGACTTGAAAACGGTGTCTCAATACACTCGAGTGTAAAAAACTGGTTTTCTAAACAAAATCAGGCTTGTTTGAATGTTATTTTTTATTTTTATGCAGAACAAAATCTTAATTTTAGAATTTTGTGACCTTTTCTTTGGTTTAAAAACAAAAGAAGTACGATTTTGTGTGCAAGCGAAATTAAGCTTTGTATCGAGATAATAAGCCGATCGGATCGATCTTTAGGTTTGGCCACGCTTGCCTAGGCTGGTCCGTTGATGGGTGACCACCCTTTACATACCGTGTATCTAGAGTGGTTCGGAAAGCACGTTAAGGTGGATGCTCCAGGGTAGCCCGCGAAATTCAAATTATCTTACGTTTTTTGCAATTTGCAGGTCAGTGTCAGGTTGTATGTTGATTACAATATGATTCGCGGCTGTAACACGTATGTAGTTATAGAATTATAATCATCAAAATCATCAATACAACCCTCCAAGCTCATAAAGGTGTATGAATTTACTTTTTCAAGGTCAAAGCCATTCCTATACACCTTTATGCGCTTGGAGGGTTGTATTGATGATTTATTATATTATATGACTTCCTTATATTCAACCTCACCTGTAGGGCTATTACGTATCTCTGTTGACAGCTGGAAATGATAGTAACTGGGCTCAGTGTCTATCAATTAACTGTCAAAAGGTTAGTTTCGTATTATGTATGACCCTGTTAGTCACCGTAAAGTGATATCCACTCAGTGTGATACGTAATAACAATATTTTGACATTCACGGTTGTCATCAAAGTTCGGTGTACAACCGAAGCTTGATAGTAACTGGATATCAGGAAGATACGTAATAACCCTGCTGTACGCAACACTCGTTGTGTCCTCAATAGATACAATAAACAAGATAATTCCTATTTATAAAAAAAAAAAGGGTTGTATTAACCCTTTTTTTTTTTTTTTAGGATGGGAAATCATCAAATGACATCTCCCGCTCTGGGCGGAGCAGGAGGGAGTGTCAGACTTTTACTGACTAAAACCCATTAATGTTCCTTCCTCGCCCTTTGTGTTCCGGGGCCACGGTATCTCTTTCGAATAGTCCCGCAGCCCCGGCAGGCTTCGGTCCTTGCGGACCCCTTCCCTATTGCTAACTCTCTTTGAGGCGCGCGTGGAACACGAACGCGCCGTCGACACGGCCTGTCGTCATGAGACGTACGGACGGCGAGCTAGCCCATAGCTCCCCGTCCACAGGCCCGCGCCTACGGTGGCCGGAAGCCACCACGTGGACCCCGACGCCCGGGGCGTCTCCCACGGCGGCCGGGACGTGAGGATCTGTCCCTGTCCTGTTCCGCCACCTCCTTCGCTAGCATGACTGCTTCGCAGAAGGAGGTGACGGCGTCCCATTCCGTCTCGCTCCGGACCATGGATTGAACCAAGGCCGGGAGTGAGAGGTCGCCGCCGCCAATCGCCGCTACGAGGACACGGCGGTGCTCCGCCCAAGCGGGGCACACCTCCACCGTGTGCTCCACCGTGTCCTCCGGTGGATCCTCACAATGGTAACACCCGGGCGTTTCCTCCCGCCCGATTCGGTGCAGGAACTTACCGAAACATCCGTGTCCGGTAAGAACCTGCGTCAGGCGGAAGGTGAGGACGCCGTGGCGTCTCTCCAGCCACTCCTCAACGAGGGGACTTATCGCCACTATTGTGGTGTGCCCTGCACGGGGTTGCGATAGTCGCTCTCTCCATGTCGCCATGAGATCCCGCCGGAAGTCCGTCCATTGAGCGACAATTTGCCGCGGCAGCGGAGTTTCCCCCCGGCGTAGAGCCTCCGCGCGCCACTCGTGTAGGCGCGCGAGGACTATTGCCTCCAGATCCCATGGCGGCAATCCGGCAAGGAGGTTCGCCGCCTCGCGGGAGATCGTGCGGTACCCCCGGACCAGCCTTACGGCTACCACCTTCTGGGGCGCGTTCAAATGGTGGGCAGCACGCCGCCTTAATGAACGCGCCCACACCGGGGCCCCGTAAAGGGCCATGGACCGCACGAATCAATACAACCCTTGAAGGGTTAGGGCGCATAAAGGTGCAAGAATGAATTTGACCTTGAAAAAGTCATTCCTGCACCTTTATGCGCTTGGAACGCGCGCGTTGAATTTCGCGGGCTACCCTGGAGCATCCACCTTAAGCGATAACGATAGTTCGTGTCGAGAAAAACAAAAACTCCCCGTTTTTGTTTTTCTCGACACGAACTCCATGCGGGCGAAACGGCGGGCATAAGCTAGTCTTTTATAAAATACTCCTGATTATGACAAGGTCGTTTCGAAATATTGTTGTCCTTGAAGAGAAGACTTAATTTTCATAATTCAATATCAATGAGAAATCAACTGGTTTTAAAACAGCTGATTATCACAGCAACATTAATCAAAGATTAAGTTACAAGAAATTATTGAACTCTTGACTCTTGACTCTTGAGTCACAAATCATGTGGAAGATTTGGCTTAATTAATAAGTCTGACACCAGCCTTACCAAAGGTTTTCTTTTTAACACCCGACTCAGAAAGAGAGGGGTTATAAGTTTAACGTGTCTATCTGTCTGTCTGTGTATTTGTCTGTAGTATCATAGCTCCCAAGCGGATGAACCGATTTTCGTTTAGTTTTTTTTTGTGTCATTGTTATATAGGCAGTTGCGCTGCTGTCTTGGCTTCCGTAAGTTTTTTCTCAGGTGACCACTGAAAACCAGTGCTGTGCTGTGGGGCCTGTGGGCCCTCCATGGCAGTTTTTGTAAGAAGTGGCAAGTAAGTACTTGGTGAGTTGACGTAAACACACACAGATTTGGTAACACTAAAAGTTTATTATAGTACCGATCACAACAAAGTAAAAGTGGGTTGGATGCTAATCCGCGGTGTTCGGTCGTGTTCAGAGGACCCACTAGGTCTTGGGAGACACATCAGTATTCGGAGACCCACCGGTGGATCTGCTTGGTGGGTCGTTGAAGACGAAGCTACCTAGATGGAAATTAGATAGGAACATGGAAGAAATGCGATTCTGTGCTGATAAATATGAGCAACCCTAACCCTAACTGCCCAGTTTGTCACCTATCCACGTTTTAAAGGCTGAACGGATTTGGGTTTTATTTCGACACACATGACCATTGTGTCCTGGGTCAGGAAATCTAGGACACTTCTTTTCCCGGCCGAAAGTTCTCCACGCGGCCCGCAAGTAAAAGATACTAGCTTTTGAGCCCTAAGTTAAAAACCGAGAAACAAGGAAATGATTACGACAGTAATAATTAACGATATGTAAATATGTGCGTTAACTTTATAATGTATTCAATTATTCCTAGTGTTCTTCTGGTTTCGCTTTTATTAAGTAAAGAAGGTAGTGGGTTTTGTCTTCATTATGATTCACTGAAAATATTCATGCATAATGCTGAGATATAGGATCCATGGATAGGAGCTTTTTCGGCCTCACACGGCGTTTTTGTGCCATAGTACACAAATGCCCGAAGCTAGCCTACCAACTGCTAAGTTCAAGTGGAACTGGACTGGTCATATTTGCCCCATGTCGGAGGAGCAATGGGCAAAAATAACCACAGAGTGGATTCCAACTGGCAGGAAACGCAGGTGCAGATAAAGGGATGGGCTGGAGAATCGCATTCGCTCGCGAAATGTGGAAAGAGGGCTGGGATTTGCGAAGCTTTTACCCTGCGATGGGGCAATATAGGTTCATACAATGACATTAAAACTTTGTTAGCTTCTAATCTTCTCTTTTAACCCGACTACGGATTTTAGCAGCATGTAGTAAGCTTGTTTGTTTTTTCGTTTGTTCCTCCGTAACGCCTAAATATAACTATTCATTCGATTTTGATGAATAAGGTGTCAATCGCCCACCATGCAAACAATATTATTGTGAACAAACACTTTTTTTTTTTTTTTCATCGATTCGTTATTATGGCCCGGGTAACATCTTCGGCTACATTTTAACCGACTTCAACAATAGGGGTCGATTTTACCTTGTAAACCCCGATTTTAGAGCTTCATTGTTAGTAGTCGGGTTTTTTAGTAGTAGTTATACCACAAAAATTCTTGCTATTGTTTTACATTTCCTGAGAGTGCCACAAATTAAATATGTTTATATCTCGCTTTTAACACCGGGATTCTAATACAGATCGATACAACACTAGAATTGGGTAAATCCTTCTTCTTTTCGCATTAAATTGACTACTATTGAAGTCCGAGTGAGTCACACTGGAAAATCTAGTCATCAGGTTCGCTCAAATCCTTGATTGTGCATGATGGATGGGCAGGATAGAACGACGAGTCATGAAGAATTGGCCGACACATTGTCAAGTGCTATTTGGTTTAATTTGTTGCTGTTGACAACAGAGGTTAGTTAGCCCTGGTGCATGCGGGTCTATTTATCGCGGGTCCCAGGGTAGCAAGTGGCTTGTGTACTGAAAAAATCTAATTAGTCCGTCAGTTTCAAAAAATATTTGACCCGTATTTTTTCTTTTGTTACGTAAACCAAAAATGACGAAAATACGACGCTTTTAAAATTCTCAATACGTCACGCCGTGGTATAATTTTTAGTGCGTTCTGACGTCACGAGCCCGTGTTATAGTTTGTTGTTTGTTTAGTTGATAGTTCTAGGTCAACGGAAGTAGGTACCCTATAAATTTTGATTCCCTTGAGAGTGGGAGTGTCAAAATATACGTTTTTTGTGGCATAAACGGCCGTATATTTGTCAACATAGAAGTTTGATTTTTTGACAGTTTCAAGGGGCTTTAATTTCAACTCGATACCGCCACGCATTCCCGAGATAAAGGGTCTTGCTTGACTTCTAAGGGTTCTGTTTTTTCCTTTTGAGGTAAAGAACGCTAAAAAGAAAGATAATCCTTCTACACCATTATTTTTAGGTCGTTCTGATGATTCATCAAATTAGTTGTCTATGGAAGAACTTGTTAATTCCTCAGGAGATTAATGTAGTTTAGATAGAAATCAACCTATAATTACTATCCGCCTAGGATGTTGACAACTGGCTATGAATAAGTTTCTCAATTTCTAAAAAGGTCAATTAATCGAAACGGCTAGAATGTGTATGTTCCAAGCTATTTATAATACCAATTCAATCATAAATCTACAGGGAAAAGTAACCACGCAACCAGCAACCGATGGGTTAGCAACCTCTCATTACGCAGCGATGCCTATTTAAGTTTTCACCGCAAAATGACAGTATGACTCAGAAAATGGTGGCGACGAAAATAAAAAATTTAGAATGGCGCGCGATTTGAAAAAAGAACTGTCTGGTTTGAAGTTTCTAGAATTCGGAAACACAATGGAGTGGATGGAGTTAGGTAATTTAAAAAGTAAAACGAAGTGATTAAGTACTAAAATAGTTTCTTCTAAATAATAAAAACTGTGAATACTTATGCCTAGTACCCACATTTTTTGTTTTCTGTTTCAAATTGAATTGTAACGGCTTTCAATTTGGTAATTATAGTGGAAAAACGTTAGATAGAAGATAAGAATAATAATATCAATAATTTACTAACATAGAAACCGTAAATAATACAGTTACGATTTCTAGAAACCGTTTCTGACCAAGAATTAAGTGTTATTTGTCAATTAAGTTTTAAGATTATTATGATTTTTACAGATTGAATATTACAAAACATTTTTTCTACAGACATTTGTATTTTTTTATCAAAATAGGAACGTTGACAAATGTCATGTCTTAGTTCTGCCTTGTATGTAAGTAGGTCTTCATTCTCTACAGGTAAAACAATGTAACTTTGCCTACGAATGACTAATCACCAAGTCAATGTATTGCCAATGGCTGTTTTTTGTGTCATATTATACCTAACCACTTGTTTTTGTGCTATTTTGCGGCTATTTGCGGGCCCCACAAAGCCGGAAGTGATACCTTCTAAAAATAATTACGCACACACAATTCAACACGCCAATCATTAAGCGAAAACAATCTTATTTGATTACATTATAAAAACCGGTAACTTACGCAAGTTATTACTCAATATTTATATACAGGAGTTAGTTAGTAAACATGTACATGAGCCAAGTTTCTTTCAACAGTGCATAGTTCGCGGAGTTACAGATAATTAGTCAACCCTGCAACTATCGAGAGAAAGCGGTCCAAACACTGCTCTAGATATAAAAACCTCACCTGTTTCAGAACTCGTCGATTTCACAGACGGAACGTCTCAACTACACTTCGGAACAACAATAAATAACTGTTCTTAGACAAAATCACAAACAAAAACTTGCCGTATACCGTATACTTGCAAAAGAAAACTAAGTTTTATATAACTGTTACTAACTTCCTACACTTACAACCGGTTTTTTATGGGCTTCGATATTAGAATCTTATTTGCAAAACTCACTGTTATTTACGTTTATAGAATTAATATTATTAGTCAGTATTATTTGTTTGTTTAAACAATGAGATTTTTATGGCGTGGTGGAATATAAAATGGAGAAAGGTACACAACGCGCGATCGCATCGACCCCCCGCACACAACTGACTTCCAGTCAAAGCGGTGTTACCAGTGCACGAAGAAGGTTTTGCTTTGATGCAAACTTAGATTTACATTTCGAAAAATATATTACTTCCTTATCATACCGCTTTAAGGTACAATATCTACTGCATCTACACATTTATCATGAAAATAAAAGTTGGTTTCTAATCATAATCGTGATAGAACGCGTACAAGGACTATTAATCGTTTTGAAAACGAATAAAAAATACATAATTGAATGACATTATAGGAAGAAAAAATATGAAAATTTCACACGTTCAAGCCGGTCCTATGTGTTGATAACTTAATAATTATGCATTATTTGTTGATGAACTACAGACAACAGATAGTTATTGTCGTTAATTAGTACTTAAAGCAGTTTAATAGCCATTTTGTTGTGATTTAGTCGCAAAAAAGCCATCTAATCTTGATTTCCTAATAACATGTTTTTGCCTCCGTCTGCGGGCTTTAAACTAGTTAATCAGCTATTAACTATGGTATTTTTTGCTTGCTTCTACTACATACAATGTCCATTTACTGCCCGAACCAAATCACTACCTATACTATAGGTTCATATGTACCTAGGTAGCAATTTATCTAGACATAGGTGACTAGACTATTAAAAAACCGGTTTTGAATTTCTTCAGTAGGTACATAAAAAGAACCCATGTCTACGTATTTGGATTCATGTTGGTTCTTTGCAAATCGATCACTTAGAAGTGGTTGCTGACTAAATAAAAAACAATTAAAACACAGAAAAGATATGGCTAAGGAAAAAAAACTACAGATATTATATAATCTTTTATATCATTTAAATTCAAGGCGGAAAAAAACTATCGAATTATTTCGTAAAATTCTTGAAAATAATTTGTCCAAAATAATTCTAAATAAACTTGTGGTTTTGATTTTAATGATCTTTAAGTCTGACAAACTGCCAACTGAGCAACTATATTCTTGTCTATCTCAATAGTTGTTACCACCAGGGCAAGCAAAGCTGCTGGATCAGATGTCTCTAAGAAGAGTTTTCACAATAAGCGTAACCATGCCCTTTTACCAGTTTTTTTTTACTTACACAACGTTTACGCCGTGGAAACACTGCGTACGAAAATGCATTTTCTGCGCTCAATCAAGCTACACTTGTAAAAATAAATTATTATTCATTGAACAAATTATTTTTAACGAGATCTTATTAAAGACCGCTCCAAAGACGATCTACTTACCAACTTTTCTAAACTACTATTCATTAAGCAACACTAATATTCTTTTAAATACATTGCTGATTTATTTGCTTTTGCTGTTTCGCCAATATTTACTTCAAGCACAGAGTAAATAGTTGGACCTAATACCTTATTTTTACTTATAAACAAAAATTAAATCAATCGTGAAGAACACCTTAAAAAAAACACCACCAATACTTAACCGCACCTACAACATGACCCACGAATCAAGCTAATAATATAACTTGGCAACACCGAAAACAGGTGGTAAACGGTGACCCGGCACAGGTAGCTTCGTTCCCAGTTGCATTGCATAAATACTAAAGACTTGTAACGGATACGCTCTATGCGAAACACAACGATTTAAACCTCATTTTGTACTAAATTCAATTTAAAATACAATATCTGAATACGTTTATTTTAAGGTAAACACAATATTCTTAACTAAATGTTATCATAATGAATGACTCATTTTGTACAACGTTTAATTATAGAACAATTAATGTCAATCAAATTCATTATGTTACATTCGGAAACTTCTTTGTACGGGTACGGCTTAGATACGGATGCTCGTAAATGTTTACATATTGATATAGGTACCTATTATCCGTTTCGCAAGAGAGGGTTAGAAAGTGACTTGTCTTTCAATGTTCATGGAATATGGAGTTTGTGTTAGTTGTTCTTAATACCTTCTTAATCAGTAAATTATTAATTCAGACAAAAAGGGTGATTGCGACTTTTTATTTCTATAGAGCAAGAACTCTTTGTCGTTTCAAGCCGTCGATCACTAATCAATGTTTCAAGCATACTTAATAAAATTGCACTTTTAGGTATCAGTGAGTATTATTGTATTTATTTTTTATCTAATGGTGGATCATATAATTATTTCTTTAAATACTTACCTTAAACTATCATTACAGGTCTTTAGCCTAATGCAATAGCCAACCACAAACACAAAATGTAAAAAAAAGCACTAAATACATCTCAAAACAATGTAAATGGTGTTTAGTATTGTAAACTAAGTTTATTTTTGAAGTATTAAACTTAAAAAGTAGTAAAAGTAGTTAGTCCGTTGTAAGTTTTTCAAATTTATTTAAATATAGAGACTATGTCTGACTAGTCGGATGAGCTCATGTCTTAATAAGAACCGGGTCGATCTTTAGGTAAGTTAAGCCGTGCCTAGGTCGGTTGGTCTGTGGATTGGTGACCACCCATTACATACCAAGTTTCCTCCGTGCCTCAGAAAGTACGTTAAGCCGTTGGTCCCGGCTGTCTTTTGTAGATCTTTGACAACCAGTCTTACCAAGGGATATCGTATTACCTAGTACAAACTGGGTTGTGGAGGTCTGAAAGGCAGTGGCTCCATGTAAAATACTGGTATTCAGCTGCATCCTGTTACATTGGATGTCCTGGATGTCGACCCCAACATAGTTGAAGAAAATTAAATTTTCGCGGGCTAGGTACTCCTTAAGGTGGATGCTCCAGGGTAGCCCGCGAAATTCAAATTTTCTTCAACTGCCGACGCCAGTGCTATGTTGTATGTTGATTAAAATGTTGTTCGCGACTGTAAGACGTATGTAGTTACAGAACTATAATCATCTAAATTATCAATACAGCCCTCCAAAGGTCGATTAATGACTTTGACCTTGAATAAAACCTAGCACTGGCCTACAAATTGCAAAAAACGTAAGAAAATTTGAATTTCGCGGGCTACCCTGGAGCATCCATCAAACAGGAGGGGATGCCACTCATTGTCCAATCCAAATGGTGTCAACGCACTTACTGTTTACGTGGGATTTAGTGCAGTAATATAATTTCTGTGTACAAGATAAGATATGAAAGGCTTAACGTTACTTTTAAGCTTACTTACATTTTGATAAAAGGTTTTACGAACACCCTGACTTTGCCCGCGTGACTTTAATATCTACCTACCTTACATTAAATTTATCTACACTAATATAATCTCTCTTCCCTATATTATAAAGAGGAAAGATTTGTATTTTTGTGTGTGTGTATGTTTTGTAATGAATAAACTCAAAAACTACTGCGCCGATTTCAAAAAATCTTTCACCATTAGAAAGCCACGTCTTTACTGAGTAACATAGGCTA
Organism: Xestia rhomboidea; assembly: GCA_963853795.1. Lineage (NCBI taxonomy): Eukaryota > Metazoa > Arthropoda > Insecta > Lepidoptera > Noctuidae > Xestia > Xestia rhomboidea. Next base: position 4,789,433 of record OY970783.1, read on the forward strand.
TATTTTATCCCCGTACTCCCACGGGAACGCGAACCACGCGGGTGAAACCGCGTGACGTCCGCTAGTCTATCATAACTTAGCTTGCTCTCAAAACGGTAAACACTGAAGGCAAACATCGTGAGGAAACCGGCATGTCCTAGCACTAAAAATTTGAAGACATGTGTCATCTACTAACCCGCACTGGGCCCGCGTGGTGGATTATAACCCATTCCCTCATATAGAGAGGAGGCCGTGTGTCCCAGCAGTGGGAACATTATAGGCTGATTATGCTTACGAGTATGTTTATCATAACTTAACGGCTTTGTTGTCTGACAAGGCAAGCATGCTCGCAGTGGTGTGCAAAATGCAAAAGTACCCAAACATCTCCGCCATCACGTTGGAGGCGCATGTAAGATAATAAGCCAATTACGTTATAGGGTTCCCAGATCCATAACTAGGATTTCCGGACATTTGAAGAACATTCCGGACGTTTCATTCCGCAGTAACAATGCATTTGCATGCGCCCCGGCCGCCCGCCGTTCTGTGTTGTCTGATAAATGTCACGGCTAACAACAAAAAGAAAGGAGTTGCCGTGATAAGACAGTTTTATAACAATGTTGTAACCTCCACATTCCATCGTTGTAAGCTATGTTTTGAACGAGCAATGAGATTCTCATGTCCCTTTTTCCCGACTGCCAAGGAAAGGTTTATGTTTTTCGCGCGTATCTTGTATGTTTCTTTGTAAATTTCTTTATAACCTCGTAGGTTCCAAATGGCTGGATGGATTTCGGCGATTAAGGTACCTATCATTAAATTCTTCTCATAAATTAGTGTCTATAGATAGGTGTTAAAAAAAAACAAAATGGCGGATTTTTGGCGCTAAATAATTGTGAGTCGTTAATATTTTTTTTCAACCAAACCCATCGAGTAGGGTATCAAAATTAAGGAAATTTAAAATACCGATATTACAAATATACATAAATACAACTTGTAGTCGGGTTTTTTTAAAACTTTTAATTAAATGGTAGGTACTTGTCACTTTATGTAACCGTCTCCAAAACAAGTGCCTACATATTATACCTACAGGGTAAACGAACCCTTCAAGAACCCGTCGACCTAGCAATAAGTTCATCAAACTAAGTATCTTTCCGCAAAAAATATTGCTGGGAAACGACTTCGTTTTTTGAGGTGAGAAATCACGTTTAACGTTAGTACACTAAAAACATTGTGCTGATGGATGGATTGAGTAGTACGGGGGTCGTAGAGGTGTTAAAAGTAAAAATCTTACATTAAAAACATGTATTAAAAAAAAAACTTGTGAAAAAGTTGGAAATTTGACCCCCAATAATATCTCTGTACCTAGAAGGTTCCAAGGTATGGTCTAGAACAAAAAAATGATCGCAATAACGGGGACAACAAGTGCCTTGGCTTCATTAAGAGTCTAGTTACACCCTCTAGTATTGTTTGAATTTCAACAGTGCACTTTTATTTAGGCACCTACAATCTTTGCCAGTTGTATTGTAGGAAGGAGTAGATATTATGTACAGGCATAATATGTATTTGACCATCCTACTAATATTATAAATACGAAAGTTTGTGAGGATGTAAGGATGTATGAAAGAAAGAAAGAAAGAAAGGAAACATATTTATTTGCCGCAGGCACATGACGTGCATACAAAGTTAGAAAAAATAATCATAATCATTTATTCATTTGCGAATATGGGTACAAAATAAAAGGTCTTATCTTAAATAAACAACAGTGTTCATTAGCCATATCCTACCATAAGGCATGCCAATTTACATAGGTACATACATTATATAAGTTTGTCCTGTAAATATTCAGTGACAGAGTAATATGCTTTTTTTTGTAACAGTGTTTTGACATTGGTTTTAAATATATTCATATCAGTTATCTCCAGGAATGATCATACAACGCACGCACGCACGCGTATCTATGTTTGTTACTGTTTCACGCAAAAACTACTAAACGGATTTGGATGACTTTTAGCACACACATAGTTTATAACCTGGATTAACACGTAAGATACTTTTTATCTCAGTAGTATGATCCCGTGAGACAATTATCGAACTGCACGCGGGCCAAACCGCGGACATGAGCTAGTCTAAATCCTGGCCCAGAAATTCTAGCACCAATGACTTGCGGTTAAGTATATCAAATCAAATTTATTTCAATTAGACGGCACTTTTGAATGTCGAAAATACAAAAAAAGCAAAGCTACAGTCACAGTCACAAGGCATAATAACTTGAGAAAGTACTGTAGTTGCCCATTCCCTAACGTAGATCTCTATGGAGAAGAACGGGCAAGAAACTCCATGGACACTCTTTTAAATCAAAATATTGTTACAAAATCTTGGTTACATCATTCATGTTGAGATTATACATATATGTGAGAACGATGTAGAAAGACGGCACATAAGAGCGTCCAGAGTAAAATAATAAATCAAAAATTAAAAAAAAAAGTAATTAAAATGAACGAACCGTGGCAGCTAAGAGATGACCAGTCTCAATTGACAGCGCCCGTTCACGAACATGACGCATGTATCGGCGCCATCCAACTCGACCATATTTAAAGGAACTAAATGACCTGACACACCCGCCACCATCAGCGCGACATTTGAGTGAGCATGACATTCCCTCAGCCACCAAGGCATATTCAAGTCAATGAAAGATAACCAAATGTAAGTGGTGGCTGAACAGTACAAAGTACTCACACATGTGCTATGCAATTATATAATAAAATCACCCTTGAACGTGTGGTACTTGGATGACGGTATCTTGGGTGGCAAACCTGAGGATGTGGAACAAGACATCCGCACATTAATTCCTCGTCTCAGGGAGCTGGGCCTCGAGGTAAACTCATCTAAATGTGAGTTTTTCCCCTGTGGCCCTGAGGCTGAGCCAGGGTTCTCGCACTTTTCTTCCTTTCTTCCGGGTCTCACTATGCTTTTACCTATTTCTTTCAGTCTGTTGGGTGCCCCGATCTTCCCTGTTGCGGTCCCTGAGGCTCTAGAGGATCGCAAGCGTAACCTTCTCGACGCCCACAAAAGGCTCAAGAATCTTTCTGCCCACGTCGCTTTGATACTTTTGCGCATGTGTTTCGCGGTACCGAAATTGACATACTTTTTGCGGACTGCCCCGACGTGGTGGTTCCCACAGTCTCTCTCATCTTTCGACGAAGCTCTTAAGGAGTCGGTAGAGAGTATTTTGAACGTTTCGCTGAACGAAGCTCAATGGGCACAAGCGGCTTTGCCAATCCGGCATGGAGGTCTGGGGGTTCGTCGCGCACAGGATGTCGGCTTGCCGGCCTTCTTGGCGTCTGCGCATGGGGTTACCGACTTGGTCGCTCGCATTCTTTCTCTTGATGGCGAACAAGTCAGTATCCCTTTCGCAGCGGACGCTCTGGCGGCCTGGTCAGGCCATTGCCCTGGCAGTATCACCCCGAAAGAACCTCAAGTGCAGCGCTCTTGGGATGATGTAGGAGCAAAGGCAGTTCTGGCCGGCTTTATAGATCGGGCGGAGGGGGTTGAATTGGCGTGCTTACGGTCAGTTCACGGTCAGAATCAGGAGCGTGGTTGCAAGCGCTTCCTTCACCTCACCTGGGCACTTTACTTGACGGCGACTCTTTGCGGGTGGCGGTGGCTCTCCGCCTGGGCTGCGATGTCTGTGAACCACATATATGCATCTGCGGGTCCAGAGTGGAGGCCAACGGCCACCACGCGTTAAGTTGCTGTCGTTGCTCAGGGAGGTTTCCGCGGCACCATGCTCTCAACGACATTGTCCGGAGGGCGCTGGTTGGCGCCAATATCCCTTGTGTCTTGGAGCTGCCGGGTCCCTGTCGCTTGGATGGCAAAAGACCGGATGGCCTGACGTTAGTACCCTGGCAAAAGGGTAAGTGCCTACTTTGGGACGCAACGTGTGTTAGCACGTTCGCCGCCAGCCATCTCCCTCGCACTGTCGGGTCACCCGGTGCCGCGGCTGAATCAGCCGCTCTCAAAAAGCGAGCCAAATATGCGACCTTAGAGCCAAAGTACTATTTTGTCCCACTGGCAGTGGAAACCACTGGTTGCTGGGGGTCCGACGCGATCAAATTTGTGGCGGAAATCGGCTGTCGACTTAGAGAGAGGGGCGGTGACCCACGCTCTGGTTCTTTCCTGGTGCAGAGGCTAGCCCTGGCAATTCAGCGCGGAAACGCTGCTAGTGTCATGGGCTCCTTTGCGCCGGGAACGTCTAGGGACTGTGGACTTCTGATGACGTAAAGTTTTTTGTAAACTGGTTTTATGTTCTTGACATGTTTTAATATTAAATAAATTTTTGTATTAAAAAATTATATAATACTAAAAGCCGGAATCTGTACAATGCAAGTAGGTATATTTTTACAATCTTCTGCAGCTTCCACAATACATTAACATGGGAATCAGCAACAATAATAATAATAATCAGAAAAAGCAAATGTGTTATGTCGACTAACAGCCGTAACGGTCGATGGAGGGTTAATTACGCTTGCCTAGGTCTGTCCGTGGATGGGTGACCTTGTGACCATTCATTACATATCAATACCATTCCAAAAGAACGTAAATCTCCTTGTCCCAGCCTTCTTTCGTAGATATTAGAAAGTCGTTACGGGTAGTTATTATAGAAGCACGAAAATATAAGAACCAGACTTACCAAGGGGTATCGTCTATGACCCAGCAACTGGGTTGTGGCGGTCTGACGGGGGCCTAAAATTGCTGCTCTATCAGAAAAAAAAAGTTCTTAAAAAAAGTCTTTAAGTTCAGACCATAAATACCATTTTAAGAATTTTAAATTTTTAACGTGATTCGAATTACGATTCTGTTAAAGCAGCCACTTTAGGCCCCCAGATAGGCCGTCGCAACTCGCACCAGGTAAAATACTGGTATTCAGTTGCGTCCGGTTAGACTGGAAGCTAACCCCCAAATAGTTGGGAAAAGGCTGGGAAGATGATGATGACCCAACTCCTTGAAATCCATAGAGAATATTATTTTTTGTTCTGTCCTTCTATCATACTCATTGACACTTGACAACACTGTCAAACTGATACCGTTAATTTGAACATTTACAAATATTTGCACTATTTTAATTTTAATTTGTTATGACTCATTGGTAAGTATCCATTCTTTTTGTCATAGATTGACTGAGATTTGGTAATTTTTTGTTACTTTTGGCATTTCCGTGTTACTGAGTTGTGGAAGGTCAGTAGGCATTCGCTCCAAGTAAAATACTGGTATTCAGTTAGACTTGTAGTCGACCGCAACATACTGGTAAGTTTGGAACGACTGGGCATATGGTAGAATTTGTGCCATTTTTCAAAATTGATTTTGTTTATACTTATAGCAGCTCTTACTAAGTCTGTCTGTCAGTTCGTCTGTCTATTACAACACCTATTAGACATACCAATTAGCAAACTTGTTGCCAGTAAGAAAATTATTTACATGTACCAAAATATACAAAACGGTGAAGGAAAACATCGTGAGGAAACCGGCATGTCCTAGAACCAAAAATTCGAAGACATGTGATATCTACCAACCCGCACTGGGCCCGCGTGGTGGATTATAGCCCGCTCTCGCTCTCTAGAGAGGAGGCAGTGTGTCCCAGCTGTGGGAACCTTATACGCTGATTGTCCGACTCATGACGACAGGCCGTGTCGACGGCGTGTTTGTGTTCCACGCGCGCCTCAAAGAGATTCAGCAAAAGGAAGGGGTCCCGCAAGGGCCGATGCCTGCCGTAGCTGCGTGACTGTTCGAAAGAGATACCGTGGCTCCGGAACACAAAGGGCAAAGAAGGAACATGGATAGGTTTATGTCAGTAAAAGTCTGACACTCCCTCCTGCTCCGCCCAGAGCGGGAGGACTCATTTCATGATTTCTCATCCGAAAAAAAAAGAAAGCTAGCTAGTGGTTTTCGTCTGTTGAAAACGCCAAGCGCCTGCTGACCGTTGTTTGCAGTTACGCAGTTCATAAGATACAGTAGATCCAATTTATTAAAGGCTCGTTAGCATTGAGTTATAATTAGTAGTAAAAGTAATTTAGTAAGTAGTACATTAAAACTCAATGCTCGTTGGTTTAGAAGTGGTCGGAAGCGCGACTAATTAACACGTCCTGGGTTTGATATCGAGGTTGAATCCAGAAATCGTTGTTGGGCTTTTCCAAATGGAAATTCTCAGAAGCGAGCGGCTTGGCTACAGAATTTTTGTCCTACTACCTAAAATACGAGTGTTGAAATGTGGCTGTACTACCTACATTAAAGCACATACCTACCCTAGTCTTTCAGGCAAATAGTCGTTAAGTTATACGTCATTTATTACAGTTGCCCGCAATGTGCGTTCACAGCACAGTTCGAAAGCGCTCTCAAGATGCACGAACAGCTTCATCACGATACGAAAGACAGTTCTTCGGTGATCAGCAAGACGTCTCGAGTGTCAACGGTAAGACCCAGCAATCGCTTCCACATAAGGTACTAATTCCGAAGGTACCCAGATGGCAACTACAGTACTTTTACAGTTTTTATGTTTAGACTATTCAAAAATGCCTGTTACTATGGCATACTTGTTTTTTTTTTTTGACGGAAACGGCAATGCCACCCAACCGCACCAACGAAGAAGACCAGCGAAATTACTGTTTAGTCAACAAAAAACTCTTTTTTTCGTAGATTTGTTCAAGTTTCGCTGGGTAATCTGATAAGACCTTTTATTTCTTGAATAAAATATCATAGCAGGTTACATTTTGTAGTTTATGCCTACGCACCCACCAATTTTAAAAAGTGTATACCTGTCCAAATGTTTTTTGAATATCGACACAAGACACAGTGTGTCGACAATATCAAAATCTGTGAAGCTGTTTACTAGTAGAAGAATGGCGAACAGAAGCAAGCTAGAATTTATACAATTTGTAGCCACCGCTGAACACAGCACATTTCCACGTTTTTGGACGCTTTGACCCCGAACACGTAGTTTATCTTCAACCTTCTGATGACCTAAAAAGTTCTTTATTTTATAAAGAAGATATTCATTGTGGTTTACAGACGAAGTCACTTCCCCGAGCCAATTCGATAAAATCAACGTTTTCTAATATGCATGCTGATAAAGAAATAAAGCGTAAGTGTTAGTTTTACGAGCAGAAATAACAGTCGGTTTTGGCGTTTCTTTGGAGTGACATACAGCGACATCTATCTACCATTGCTGGGGCCGCGTTAGGGTTCTTACAGACGAGCGGCACGTTTCCAACTGCTGATAAACTGCAGCCGTCGCGCGTCGCCTCCTGTCGACGGCTGCCGTCGACGCTTGCAGTTGTGGCGTCGGCGGTTACCGCCGGCGCGTCGACGGCAGAAGTCGACACATTTTACGCGGCATGCCACAACTGCAAGCGTCGACGGCGGCAGCCGCCGCGCGCCGAAACGTCGACGACTGCCGCTCGTCTGTAAGAACCCTTACTCTACTTTCAAGCCGTACGATTATTGTAGGCCGAACTAAGTGTCTTGCAATAAACTCACTCCATATTACATTGGCAGTCTCCAGGACACATTGCTCGCAGTAATGTAGCATCTGCAGATGAGGCCGAAAGGTTCTGGAGTGGCCACCGCGTACAGGATGGCGCATCATTCGTAAGCCACCCACCGTAGCGGGATTTTATAGGGTAGGCTTATGATCAGCATGGAGAGCTTAGTGGTGTGACCGTCGGACTGCCAAGTCATAGTTCTCGAGTTCGAACCCAAGACATGCACCTCTGAATTTCCGGATTCATGTGCGTATTGAATAATTATCACGTGCTTCGGTGAAGGTAAACATCGTGAGGAAACCTAATCAGCACGCTTGAGAGATATTTCTCAACGGCATGTAAAGCCAAGTCGGAGACTCATGGGCGGCATAAGTACTCTCGACACCAGGTTAGGCACTAACCACACGAAAAAGAAGAAATAAGGTCTTTCCAGCAGTGGACGGTTTTCGGTTGAAATGATAAACACTAATTAATATGTATTATTAAGCCGTAGTCAGGGTGTGCATCGTGATGTCGAGGTCAATCCAGAGACAGTTGTGCAGCACTTTTATCCCAAAATAAGTCCCTTCAACAATGCTTCAAAATTTGCCCCTTGAGTCTCGTTGAATTGTATGTATGAATTGTTTAGTGTTGAATTTCGCCGATGTTTTTTTCACCTCAACAAAATTCCTGGCTACGGGCTTGCTAACTAAATGTTTAGTAGTTAAATATTCTGTAACCCAATAGTGCTAGGCCGCACGTCATCAGCGACGCGGCTTCTCCACAAACTGCGTGCGCGCATCTGTAAAAGCAGGACCCTGTTCTCCCACCCAGAAGAAGACCTAGATGCCACTGCTTCTACTATCACCGATGGAGTTGCCGTGAGTATCCTCATGTGATATAGTGCATCTTTAAGAGCAGGACTGCAGGACACTGCTCTCACCTGAGGATTGGACGTTACTGCTTCTGCTATCACCGATCCAACTGGAGTTGCCGTTAGTATCTTCATGTGCTATAGTGCATCTTTAAGAGCAGGACTGCAGGACACTGCTCTCACCAGAGGATTGGACGTTACTGCTTCTGCTATCACCGATCCAACTGGAGTTGCCGTGACTATCTTCATGTGCTATAGTGCATCTTTAAGAGCAGGACTGCAGGACACTGCTCTCACCTGAGGATTGGACGTTACTGCTTCTGCTATCACCGATCCAACTAGAGTTGCCGTGACTATCTTCATGTGCTATAGTGCATCTTTAAGAGCAGGACTGCAGGACACTGCTCTCATCTGAGGACTTGGATGTTACTGCTTCTGCTATCAACGATCCAGGTGGAGCTGCCGTGCCGTCAGTATCATCATATGCTGTAGTGCATCTGTAAGAGCAGAACGATGTTTTCTCACCCAGAGAAAAAAAAAAGGATATTTTCCTTCAGAATAAGGAGCTGGATGCACCCTGTCAGTTTACAATAGGCTTGTGTCATGAAAAAATCTAATTAGTCCGTCAGTTAGATTATGAAAAAATATTAGACCCGTATTTTTTCTTTTGTTACGTAAACCAAAATTGACGAAGATACGACGCTTTTAAAATAAATTCTCAATACGTCACGCCGTGCTATAATTTTAAGTGCGTTGTGACGTCACGAGCCCCCACTCCCGAGTTTTGATGCTTTTTATCTTTGTCAATATTCATTGATTTACAAAAACAAAAAATACGTGTCCATTATTTTTCAATACTCTGACGGACTAAATAGATTTGCAATTTATTGATAGTGGAAACTAGCCTATTTGTTGGTCCATACCGTTACCACTCTGCTTTTAAAAACGAAAGCGAAATCATAACTTAATATTGTTCTTTTTCGCCAGGATACATTACTAAGGCCTGAATTCTCTCCAAAACCTGTTAAAGCAGAACCCTCGATATCCCATATTGGTGATATCAATGTTAACAAGCTGCTCGACGAAAAAGAGACATTTGCATGCCATTTGTGTTCTTTTGATGCTGATAGGTAAAATATTTTTTTAGTTTATTTATATTCAAATCTTGCATATACAGGGTGTAAACAACCTCATCACCAAGCCGTCAACCAAGCATTCTGTAAAACGTTCTGTCAAAACGTTGGAACTTTGACCCCCAATATCTCTGTAACTAGAAGGTTCCCAGGTATGATGTAGAACAAAAAAAAAAATCGCAATGATGGGGAGAACAAGTGCCTTTCGGCTTCGTTAAGAGGTATTTTACACCCTTTTACAATAATTGCAGAGCTCGCATGTGACTAAAAGAGTGATGAATATAAATTTAATGTATATAAAGAGGGAGAGGGAGAACAAAAAAACGATGGATAGACTGTACAAGGAATTATATGAAAGAAATAGGAGTAAATGATATCATGACGGTTGACGGAGAAGAATGAAAGAAAAAACGTGTTGCGCCGACCCCAATTAACATGGGACAAGCGCAGGAAGAAGATGAAGATTCATAATCAGCCTATGACGTTCCTGAGGCCCTACTCCCTAACGCTTCGTCCGTATATTAGGATCTAACCGACTCTCTCACTCGCACTTATCTGCCGACGTGCGCGAGAGAGACGGATAGATCCGAATATACGGACGAAGCGCTAGAGAGTAGGGCCCCTGTTCCTAAGACTGGGGTCAGGAGACACCCCACACCAAGCTTCCTCACAGTGAGAGGGAGTGGGCCAAATTCCATCACGCGTCCTGTGAAGATTAGTACATGTCACATGTCTTCTAAATTTCGGTTCTAGAAGATGCCAGTTTTATTTTAATTGTCAGTTATATGTCGCATAGGTACCCTTGATTGATTAAAAATGTTGTGTCATTGTTACGGCAAAATGGTTGTGTTACTGGAAAATTTCACATCATAGCAGAAATGTGAATAATTCTGCCAGAAACATCAAATGATGTTGCAATTTCTTAATGTGGAGCAGAAAAGCCTTCATACGCTGAAACCGTTGTGAATACACTCCGTGTATCAACTAGATCTAATTATCCATAATCTTAGTGGCATTTTTTTGTAACAGGCATTACGTGCGAAGATTGGCACCATAATTTACCATAAATCCATTTTCTCTTTACAGAATAACGGTCCTAGACAGACATCTTTTAAACCACCACAAAATAGGTCTCGACAACTTACTCAAATTAGTCATGGCGAAAACAAAAGACGGCTTATCTGATGAAGCTCCTAACATGTCCTTCTACGGCATTAGACAACCTTATTATAAATTACAAGATGATATTATAGAAGAAGGAGAATTCGTCATAGAAACTGTGGTACCAAAAATAAAGATACTGAAACATGCTTCAACAAATACTAATATACAGTGGTCAGATATACCTGATTTGAAGAATAATTGCCGATTGATAAGCTCAGAGCTTGAAAAGCTGATAAAATATCCTATAGAGAAATGCGATAGAAATGAATTTATGATCAAAATGCAGACCTTGAATGAGTGCATGTGCAAGTTCGTCGACTCTTCTAATACGTTAAAGAAGGTTTTGGCAAAAGAGTTTGATTCGAAGAATAGTGCTCCTGGGAACTATACGTCGGAGCAGCCTTTCTTCGATTTGTGTTTAGGAGAGTTAGTATATTTTTTACTTTTTGGCAAAACCTCATAGATGGCAATGCGTAGGTAGAAAGTCGGCCTTGTGCTACTGTAGAATATTAGTGTTTAGTTGTAGGTAATGTTTAGCGGTAAGTGTTTAAGATAAGTACCTTGTTCTTAATGGAAAAGTACCAACAAGTAGTTACATCATCGTCTGCCTAGCCTTTTCCGAACTATGTTGGAGTCGGTTTCCAATCTAGCCGGATGCAGCTGAATACCAGTATTTTACATGGAGCGACTGCCTATCCAACCTCCACAACCCAGTTAGCACTGGATAATACGATACCTCTTGGTAAGACTGGTTGTCAGACTTTCGGGCCTCTGACTACCTGTAACGACTGTAAAAGATCTACAAATGACAGCTGGCACTAACGGCTTAACGTGCTTTCCAAAGCAAGGAGGAATCTCGTAATGCAATGGGTGGTCACCCATCTACGGACCAACCTAAGCAAGCGCGGCTTAACCTGAAGATTGACCCGAGCGGCTGTTATTATTTAGCCACGAGCTCTTCCACAAGCTCGACTAACAAGAAGTTACACTTAAAGTACTTACGGGATGATATTCGTGATTTTCAGTCGAGTTCCAGTAGTGCGCGAAATAAAAGACTAAGAAAGAGGCTAGACAGATTTGTCTGCTCATAATAAATAATTTTCGTCCCACCCGCATACCTCTTCAGTATTCCCGCGATCATGATGCTTGCAACAGCGTCGACATATCGGGAGCTCATAGTAACTAAGGAAAATCACGGATATTATCCCGTAAGTACTTTAAGTGTAGTGAAAAACCGTGAAAGTCTAAAACAGTAAAATATAAAATTGTTTTTGGGAGCTACGAATATATCTGCCAACAAACTGCCCTGCAGTTCGGCCGAAGTAACAACTTTTGTAATATTATGAAGTCACCACAAATATTTGTTTTTTTTTTATTTCTAGTCTTTTCCACAAAGGTCTTAGAAACCTGGTGAAGGTCCAGGGGTATCCACTGGTTGCGAAACGCACGCGACCAGTCTATGTGGTGACGTTTGGGGAGCTCTACCTATGTCTAATAGCTTGGATCACATTTGGATTACAACTTATATCTTTCTACTTTGTTTTTAAGTTTCTGAATGAGAGACAGGGCCAATCCTGAACTGGTTCGACGGTTTTGCTAGTCCTAAGCCCGCGCTTTCTTTTGGCAAACACTGGATTTTCAACTCTCTGCGTTGAACAGAGCCTTGAGAATTTAACAGAGGGCATCCCCAGCGGATACAATTTGAACTAGACCATATTTATCATTATAATACTAATAACGTATGTTTATCTAGCAATAGAAATACGTCGCATTTGTGGAACCGACCTCGCAGCGAACAAATGGACAGAACCAGAAACAAGCATTTCGAAAATAAGTGAGTAGCTTCGATGCACCGATTTTTGTATTTATAAATATCATTATTTACTTGTCCAATCATATCCAAATTTATTTGGGTTCGGCTCGCTTCGCTCCTTCTTTGCCATCAGTCGTCATCTCAGTCCCTTTCTAGCCATATATGATCTTTTTCACAGTTATGTCGTTTCCTTGGCCTTCCCCAATACATCAGGGGTGTAGAAACACCCTTTACGAAGCCGAGGGGCACTTGTTCTTCCCAACATTGCGACATTTTTTTTTGGTCTAGACCTTAACCTGGTAACCTTCTAGTTCCGGAGATATTGAATAAATAAATAATAAATTAATATAAATATCGCTGGACATTACACACACCGCCGTCTAGTGCCACACTAAGCAACGAGGCTTGTGTCGTGGACACCAGATAGTTGATATACTACATAGATACTTTTGTTTGTAAATACATACTTCTTATACATATAAACATCCCAAAGGTCTAAGTCCCAGCTTTTCCACACATTTAAAAAAAAATAAGTACCTACAAATTTTACCTGATATTTTAATTAAAATACCAACATCACTCTTGTACAACTCAATGCATCCATCAGCACAATGTTTTGAGAGCTTTAAGTTGAGCGAGCACTTTTTACAAAAAAAAAAAAATCGTTTCCCAGCACTAAATTTTACGCAACGTTTGGTTCACGATATCGTCAAAGTCGCGGGCAACACTTGGATCGGGGACGCACAGAACCGGGAAGTGTGGCAGAAGAAAGGGGAGGCTTATACCCAGCAGTGGGTGATTCTGGGCTGATTTGATGATGATGATTTTACTTAGTTTGATGTATAAAATACAAAAAACCCGTCAAGGCGTCATGAAGCACTCTCACACTCTTATTAATAGCAATCAATTCTGTCCTTAGTATCATCATCTACAACTTATTTTGTTTTTGATCTTTAACTACTGCTAACAAAAGTTACTTATTTTCTTTTTCAAATTCAAATTCAAATATTTTATTGTGGATCATTTTTATAAGTTCTTATTTTCTATTTTTGTAACACAAACACAAACATGAGTATTGTGTATGAGTAGTGTTTTTACACACAAACATGAGTATAAATCAAATAATATATCATTTGACTTATACTCATGTTTGTGTTTTTAGTGTACAACACTATATTATTTGATGTATACTCATGTTTTTACAATAAATATATTCTATTCTATATACTATTCTATTCTAAACTTTTGTTAAGAATCCAACCTTCGAATCCCAATATGAGATGTTATTAATATTTTCATCTATTTTTTAATTTTTTTGTTATTATTTTTTATATAATTAGCCGACTTTTTGAAATTAATCAATAATTTGACAGAGCTGTAATAGTGTTAGATTATTTTGTATTATGGAACTAGAATATATATACATATATATATTTTCTTTCTCTTTGTATCTATCTGTGGAGGCTTGATAATAGCAATTTAGTTATATATTTTTGTTACTATAATGTTATTAGTCTGTAAGCTTTCCTAAAATAAAATAAATAAATAACTTTCTGTTTCAGAGGTGACAAGAAGTATTCCTCGGAGAGTTTTTACTTCTAATTTATGATATTTTGTGAAGTTTAACATATTTTAACAATTAATAAACTACTACTACTATTCCTTATATTACATTTCAATATTGCTTTTATTGTAGCCTAAATCAAATACATCTTCTAATATATAAAAATCTCGTGTCACAGTGTTTGTTATCGAACTCCTCCGAAACGGTTTGACGGATTTTCATGACTTTTTTGTGTATATTTGGTAGGTATAAATATATATAAATATTTATAAAATAATATTTATATATTTATAAATATAAATAATTGAAGAACATAAGTCTAACATGAGGTCGTGAGCTATTTATTGGTCTCACACATACACATTAAAATTTCCACGCGAACGAAGTCGCCGGCAACAGCTAGGTTCATTATATTGGCTACTATTCATTACTGGCTGACTACGGACTGCCTCGTTGGCCTAGTGGTCGCCAACACGACTGCTAAGCATGAGGTCCGTGGTTCGATTCCCGGGTCGGGCAAAGTGTCATTGGGTTTTCAATCAGGAATTTCTCAGTACGTTTCACACGAAGTCTGGATTTGTGCCCGGTTGATGGCAATAGGCTCGCCCCCTATTACATGGGACGTAAACATAACTAGTGAAATGGGTGTGTACTGTTAGGTACACCTCTGTCTAACCCTTCGGTGATTACAGTCGTGATGTTAAGAGCTGAACTGAGCTATGAACGTGAAGGAGTCGAAAGGAGTAGAGAGATCGTAGCAGGGGGTACACTACATAATTCCGAAAAACTAAACTCCGAAAGTCACAATTCCGAATTTTAAAATACCGATTTTCATAATTCCGAATGGTTCAAAATTCCGAATATAACAATTCCGATTTAACGTTAATCCTATTTTCACAATTCCGAAATTTCAATATTCGGAACGTTCAATTGCTATTCTCAAAATACTGAAATTCATTAGTCCGACTTACTGATAATAAGAAACATTTTTAACCTTTTTACAATATTTTTTTTTATTAATGTTTTTTTACCTACTTGTTGTTGTTTTGTTATATAAAAGGGGGCACCGTTTTCAAAATATAAGCAAATTTAGAACCTGTTACGACTCCATGACACGCATTCGCTACGCTCGCATTTTACATTACACACCCACTTTGTGTCACAAATTTCGTCGTCGCTCCGCTGGCCTTCGGCCTACGCTCCTCATGCCACCTAGCAAGTTTTCGGACTAACGATCCATTGGACATTTGATTCTTCGGAATTATGAAATTCGGACAACGGACAATTCGTATTTATGGCTTTCAGAATTACGAATTTCGGGATTTTAAAAAGTAGACATTCTAACTCTTCGGAATTATGAAATTCGGAATTGTGACTTTCGGAATTTTTGAGTGGTCCCAGGTCCCGGTGTAGCAGGGGGTGTTTTGTAGTTTCAGGCTTTCAGCCTACCCCCTTAGGAAAAAGGCGTAAGTTTATGTGTATGTATTACTAGCTGACCTAGATCTTTTTTAATTGTCTCTGTATTGAACAGGGTTGATATTGTTGTTTGCTTAACCTTTGGAATCGTGGATCCGCGCAATCCCGTTATACTGCCGGAAAACCACGACAAAACGACATGACGCCAAAAGGAAGGTTTATGTTTTTAGCAGTGTATGTATGTATGCGTCTATGTTTGTATATAAGTATGTTCCTCCGTAGCGCTTAAACAATTCAATCGATTTTGATGAATAAGGTGTCAGTCGTTTTTTATTATGTCCCGGGTAACATCTACATTTTAACCGACTTCAACAAGGAGGAGGAGTTGATTTTACCTTGTAAACCCCGATTTTAATTCGAGTGTGACTTTATAGTAGTCGGGTTTTTTAGTTGTAGAAAGAAAATATCCCAGTATGGTTGAAACCATTCAAGTGTATGCCGCGCCACGTTTTGGTTTTACTTCTGTCTACGTTTTAATCTATAGTCCATGGGCTGAAAGTCCCTTCTGTATGGCTGAGATTTGTCTTTGAATAAATTTAAATGCCATCTCTACGTCCGTCCTTTAGTATTAGCTCCACGGTATCAAACAAGAACTTTCGGTGATGTGTTTACACGAGCGAGCACTCGGCCGAGAGCACTGTCTCGCCCATCTACTCGGTATGGAGTCCGATTATATGCCTTAAGGTGGATGCTCCAAAAAGCTCGCGAAATTCAAATTTTCCAACGTTTTTTTGCAGTTTGCAGGCCAGAGCGACTTTAACCTTGAAAAGTCATTCCTGCACCTATAAGAGCTTGGAGGCTTGTATTGATGGTTTTGATGATTATAATTCTGTAACTACATACGTCTCATAGTCGCGAGCAATATTTTAATCAACATACAACCTAGCAACCTGCAAATTGCAAAAAACGTAAGAAAATTTGAATTTCGCGGGCTGGTTGGAGCATCCACATTTTTTTTTTTTTTTTTTTTTTTTCGGATGGGAAATCATCAAATGACTTCTCCCGCTCTGGGCTGAGCAGGAGGGAGTGTCAGACTTTTACTGACTAAAACCCATCCATGTTCCTTCATCACCCTTTGTGTTCCGGGGCCACGGTATCTCTTTCGAATAGTCCCGCAGCCCCGGTGGAGCATCCACCTTAAAGTGCAATTTTTTGAGCAATAATTGCTAAGCAAACGCTAATTGATCAATCTTGATCAATTATGCGGAGCAATCTGGAGCAACAACAAAAAAAATTAAGCAATTGTTTCGGGAATATTGCTTCTTAGTGCTCCACATAATTTCACATTTCTCAATGTCGCCAATATGAGTTGCCGAAAATCCAATCGGTTTGGAAATTTTAATCAATTTTCTTGCTTTCTCGTTTGTACGTCTCGTTTTTGCGAGGCTGGCGCGACGGCTAGTTTTTTAAGTTGCTCTATATTACATGGTTATCGTCTCGCAGTATCTCTAGCAACTGGTTGCTACATGTTGCCATACTAAATTGCTGGATATAGTCGTGACGTCATCGTTGACGAGAATTGACCAGGATTGTGCAATTTTAGTTGCCCGTGTACGCGTACCCTTATAGTATGACCACTTTAAGTGAGCAGTTCAAGGTGGCCTTCCTTGCCAAGAAAATTTGCATCAATATGTCAAACTTGGTAGATTTATTTTAGTTCTGTGTTTTCCCACCTGTACATATACCTAAGTTGGTTGAAGGCTACTTCGTTTTCACTAAAATGTAATTTAGAATTCTCTCGTTCAAAAACTCATGTTTTAGTTAAATAGTTGTCAAATAAAACCAAGTGCTTTGTTGAAAATAAAAAAATCTTTGTTAAAAACAAAGGATAAAAATAAATAAAAAATACAGTGACAGTCACAATCAAGATAAAATCTTGTAAAGGTGTCCAAACATAAAGCAGCAACCGATCGAACCACTGCCGCGTGCGAACGCGCAAACATGTGTCTGTTTAGGCTCGGCGCAAACGGGCCACCAACCACAGTCACCGGTAACTAGCGACAAGCAGTTAACACGCATTTTGATACATTTTGTTAAAACTTGCCGCACACGCGCTACAGCAGTGTCGGCGACTGGCCACTTGTGGTCGCTG
This sequence comes from Xestia rhomboidea, assembly GCA_963853795.1. NCBI lineage: Eukaryota > Metazoa > Arthropoda > Insecta > Lepidoptera > Noctuidae > Xestia > Xestia rhomboidea. The sequence goes on from OY970783.1 coordinate 4,807,039, forward strand.
CGGGCCACGCATGATGCCGGATACGCGCCGCTGTCGCGCTTGTCCACCCCCCGCGCAGTTAACCCTTATACGTCCAACGCAACGCACGCGTCACCATGGAGCCGCCGATGCTTTAATGGATATTGATACATTCGCGAGTCTTTCTGCTGGGGTGATACTTTACCGCATACTGGTATTTTGCCTTATTACACAATCTTGTAACACCATAAGCAGTTCTTGAAATGTAGTCAAACTCATTCGAAAATATCGAAAAAACTTTCTTGGATATCTTTGCAGATTATCGAAATGCAAGTTATGTTTTTAAGATGAAGAAGGAGAAGGAGAAGGAAGAAGGAGATGGCGGGATGAGCTAGACTCTTTTGCAAAGGATTGGCCTACAATCGCATTAGATCCCGAAATGTGGAAGGAGGGAAGGGAGGCCTTTGCCCTGCAGTGGGACAATATAGGCTTATAATATAATATAATATACGACGACACATCAACGACGACGACGTCGACGTAACAATCCTACAAAAACAAGCAGCCATACACACGACCACCATACTCAGTAAGGTATTGGGAGACACTGTGTTTGTGAACCGTGCACAGAGCACGCAAGAGACCACACCAGACACACAACAAACATCACACACAGTAAACTCACAGCAGTCATCCGTCACACAGTGTTCATCTACCTCACACACACCAAATACACAAAGTCATCCGTCAACCACACAAGGCATAACTAGCACACGAAGAAGTAGAAGAAGGAGATAGGGGGCAATGAATATCTTTTTTTCAGGACGGGATATTTATTAAACCGACGCAAGGTCGAGTATCGGAAAACCGAAAGAGAGATAAAATAATATAATACAATATAATATAATATAATATAATATAATATAATATAATATAATATAATATAATATAATATAATATAATATAATATAATATAATATAATATAATATAATATAATATAATATAATATAATATAATCGTAATGCTGCGCAGCTGAGAGCGGGTTATAAAATGTGGCGGTTTCCGAACACCGGTGGCTGTCGCTCGCTTCTGACACTGTTACAAAAATGGCGGTAGCGCGCGGCAGCCACCGGTGGCTGTGGTTGGTGGCCCGTTTGCGCCGAGCCTAAAGTCCTAATTAGAACGCGGCAGAAATGTGTCCTGCAACTTCTGCATACGCCGCGTGTTGCTGCCGCGCTCTTGCCGCGTAATGTCTGCACACATACAAAAAACTAAAATCAGTTGCCAACATAGTTGCCAGTTGTAAAAACTAGCGACTATCATTAATACAGCTATGGCAACACTGTTCGTCATTCAAATCCCTACAGTGCTCGCAAATCAACATCCCGGTCTGCACTTTGTGTGATTTGTTATAATGGCAACACAGCATATAGACACATTTATCGCATTTCTCCTTTTCTGGGTCTTGGCAACACTCAGTTTTCGAGTCTCCACTGGACATGCAAGTTTGGCAACATTTGCAGCCATGCATATCTTTGTGTTCGGTGTCGAAATTTTTTACTGTGTGGGTTTTGACCACAGGCAACACTCTCGGCCCACTTCGGACCATAGGACGGTTAAAGTTCTCTGCATGCCTATTACTTTTTCTAACAGTTGCAAACATTCTATTTACCTCTTCGATTGCATCTTTCGACCTCGTTTTTTCTTTCAAGGAATACTTTAATTCTTCCAATTTCATTTGTGGTATAGAAGACGACTTATGCTTGATTAAGTCGAATGAATTCTGTGCTTTCAGATACACTGGCTGGCAACAGTTCACAATTATGAACTTCCCGTTTTCAATCATATTATTATTTTTCTTGTCATCGATAGAGTATTGAAAAGTACTGACAGTCAATTTTGCCTTGTCTTTTGGAGTTTTTTCATTATCATTGTCGAGCGTAGATACTGCAACGTCTTTTAATAGACCAGTTTTGAGTTTCTCCTTACTGTTATCTTCTTTTTTATTTTGGAAGACTGTTAGCACTTCATTTAGGAGTGTTAAGCCTTGGGAGACATTTGTGTTCGAAGTCTGCACTGTTTTAACGTTTGGGTCTCTTTCTCCATTTGCTGCGACTCTTACTTTCGTGTTGTGACTGCAGTTTGTTATTTCTCTTGTGTTAGTACTGTTTCCTGTGCAATCTCTAGGCTTGTTTCTCATCATACAATGAGTTTCTGTTTCACGTTCTTTAATTTTTTCATTGCAATCTTTATTGTTCTGACAAATAGGGCAACTTTTATGTATATTTTTAGAACATTCGGGAGTTATTTCTTCTGTTTTCGAGTTCAGGCATATAGCACATACGTACTTGTTATGATAGGTTTTGCTGCAACATTTTTTTATCGCTTTCTCCTCCATTTCGTGGCCTTGGTAATCCTCTCGACTTTTGTAAGTTGTTATGTGAATACGAATGCGTCTTCTTTTATCTCCTGATATCATAAGAAGTTCTGAAATTATAGGAAAAGAAAGTTGTTTATCTTTGTAATGGTTCTTTGAAATGCCCCATCAATTTGTGGCAACATTGAGCTACATAAGAAGGCTTGTAGGTCATTTATGAATATTTTGATGCTGCAGCTCATAATAATATCACGACTTGCCTAGTATTCCCAGCTGTAATTCTGCTGCCAGTTTAAAAGGTTGCAGTTGAGTACCAGTTTTTTACCTGGAGCAACTGCCAATCTGACCTCTGCAACCCAGTTATTGGTAGACCACTACAACTTAGTGAGACTTGTTCCAAAGTAGGTAATATCTACAAAATACTTACTCAACAGGTGCGAGTGTTTTTATCCCTTTTCATACTTCGTTCCAAAACTTTGTTTTAAACAAATTCATAACAAAAAAACAATACCGAAATATAATCTAAAACAGTAAAAAATCCAAGACTAATGTCAAAAAACATATTTGAATATGACAGAAGAATATTTATGTCTATGGTCTACTACTACCTTCCATTTTTATCGGTGCTTCCGAAGAGATGTAAGCAGGTTTACACAAGAGCACCTTTCTATAGTTGGTGCCAGTTAAGATCGTAATAGCGGTCATGCCCTTATCCTAATATCTCTTCCTACGAACCAAAACAAATGAACCATGTATCGTTTTTCATTAGAAAACATGTTGAAGATCACGATAGATGACGATTCAAGACTTGAACAAGCTTATTTTTGGATTACAAAGTTAAGAACTTTAATAAATGTAGGTGGGTCAATGACCGCTTTTGCGATCTTAGCTGGCACCAACTATATAGAGTAGTGGAGGGCTGGTGACATACCAGTAGAAGCCCAAATTACTAGTTTAAGGTCGTGGGTTCAAACCCAGACAACGCGCGTAACTTTGTATAATTTATTACATACCCCTCTGCTCTAAGCTCGTGGCTAAATAATAACAGCCGCTCGGGTTAAGCCGTGCTTGCCTAAGTAGATCCGTGGGTGGGTGACCCTGACCACCCTTTACATACCGAGTTTCCTCTGTGCCTCGGAAAGCACGTTAAGCCGTGGCGCCCGTTGGTCCCAGTCGTTACTGCTAGTCAGAGGCCCTAAAGTCTGACAAGCAGTATGTTGTGGAGGTCAGACAGGCAGTCGTTCCATGTAAACTTTTGTAAGACTGGAAGCCAACCCCAACATAGTCGGGAAAAGGTTAAGCAGGGGAGAACCACTGCTCTAAAGAAGGCACTAACGCGATTAATGATAAAGGAAAACACCGTGAGGATCCCAGCATGTCATACTGCTAAGAATTTGAAATCTTTCTTTTTACCCGACTGCGCCAGAAAGAGGGCTATGTTTTTCGAGAGAATGTGTGTATGTATGTATGTATATTTGTATGTATGTATAATTGTTTGGCACGCTCTTAGGCCAGAACAGCTCGATGGATTTTAGCTTAAAAGGTGTCGTTGGATTTGTATAAATTACGTTGTGTTTTGTGGTAGAACTCAAAACATTGTGCTGATGAATGGATTGAAGCATATAAAAAAAAAAACTTCATTAAAAAATAACTTGTCAAGAAGATGGAACTTTGACCCCTAATATCTCCGTAACTAGAAGGTTCCCAGTGTAGAACAAAAAAAATGATCGCAATGATGAGGAGAAAAACTTCGCAAACTTCGCTTTCGGCTTCGTTAAGAGGTGTTTTACACCCTTTATAAATACCCTGTTATTACTCGAGCCCGTGATAAAAAGTTGCAGGGACACTGTGTTGTTTTAGTTTGTCAGAGTGACATAATTCTTCAAGTTTTTCCGTGCTTGAAAATCGTAAAGTAGAATACCCAACTTGTTTCACTGACAAACTTGTTTTGCCGGTTATGTTTAAGTCCCATGTGAATGTATTGGGGTTACAGCCGACATTGTTGCCACTGCGGGAATATCCTGGATGAGTCTGGCACAAGAGCATGGAGCTTGGCACAAGCAAAGAGAGGCCTATACCCAACAGTGGGTTAAGTCGGGCTTTTATGCATCATCATCATCATTTTAGCCGAAAGACGTCCACTGCTGGACATAGGCCTCCCCCAAGTGTCGCCACATTGACCGGTCCCGTGCGACTAGCATCCAACGGATCCCCGCAACCTTCACCAGGTCATCAGTCCACCTTCCAACGCAATGTATGCCCCAATCGGGCTCAAATCCTGGCCCCAGGCAGCTACTGAGAGGAAGGGGTCCACAAGGGCCGAAGCCTGCCGGGGCTGCGGGACTATTCGAAAGAGATACTGTGGCCCCGGAACACAAAGGGCGATGAAGGAACATGGATGGGTCTTAGCACAGATATAGATAGACATAGATAACGCAAGTATCACGACCTGTATGAAAACCAAGCGTGCCATTTTTTGACTACCTACTATGACGTCACAAGCACTATTTAGTGATGGGAAAATCAAATCGATTTAAAGATTAGCCGCGTGCGTCACCCGTCTCGCCCCACACCCCGCCTAGCGCCAGCGCTCACCCAGCCCAGCAGTACGTTGAGAGTGTTCGTAGGGAGAGGATGCGTGCTCGAGCGCTCGCGTTCCGTCAACGTGCTAGTTTTTGGATACATTTGCCATAATTTAAAGTAAGTTCATCAGTATAAACACGTAAAATAATATTCGATTGAAACACCTTATATTCAATGTAATTCTAGTGTTTACAAAAAGCAACGGGATTCTACCCTTTTTCATCTCTTTCTCTCACTCAAAGATTTGCTGGGTGAAAACTCAATTTTGAATAAAGTTCGCCTTTGTATATACCATTTCTCAATTACTGTACGAATAATAGTATTCTTTACTGTACACAACTACTCAATATATAGTTATTGAGTAATTGTGTACGGTAAAGAATTATTAGAATTGTTAAAATCGATTTAAAATTGTCTATATATTAAGTACCTATAAAATACAAAATCATTCCTCTGTTTCCAAAATCGATTTTTGAGAATCGATTGGTGTTGCATAGTATGAACAGCACTAATCGCTAAAATGGACAGAAAAATGATAAAAGCGCCTGTACTACGAAACCGAAGCGATATACGATAGTATCACTTGTTTCGATATCCATCATCTGTTAAAACAAAACATCGCATCAACCGCTCCAAGTAAAAGCGGCAATGTAATACGAATATGCATCTTACTTTTGACGACCTATGTTTTTCTCAAATTTAGTATTACCAGATATTACTGTGCGTATTAGATTCAAAATAATTGATTTTAAAATTAATTACGCATAATATTAATCACAAAATGACTTACCGATGGAAGGAAACGTTTACTTTATTTTTTCTCACCAGATTTGAACTGTTTTTACAATTTATAACAGCACAATTAACCATTTTAAGTTTTTTAACTGACGTCCGACTAGCGCGGCCACACCGATGCGACTGAGCGCGAAAGTGGTGGCTTATGATTCTGCATCATAAGCTGGGCACGCGAAGTAGTTGCTTTTGCGTTATCTATGTCTATCTATATCTGTGGGTCTTAGTCAGTAAAAGTCTGACACTCCCTCCTGCTCCGCCCAGAGCGGGAGAAGTCATTTGATGATTTCCCATGCGAAAAAAAAAGGCACTACTGAGAAATTAGGGATGGAAAATCCAAATTAAACTTTAAGGATCAAGCATTACACCAAGGAAGCAGTCAAAGACTATGAATAGACTCTTCTTTTCAAAATTTGGATGCTCCAGAAACTGTCAATTCAAAAACAATAAATCAATCATACGTCATTAAAATCGAACAAACTGAAAGATTACGCAAAAAAAATCCTCGAAAAAAAATTATTTAAATTCGCAGTTTCTATTTTTTATATAATTATAAAAGTGTTATTATAAGGTAAAATCACTTTATACAAATTGTATTGAAAGAATGAAACTTATTTGTGTAAGCAAGTAAAGGGGGATAATCTCAATGAGTATGCATCGGCAAATTCGTCCACATCGCTGTCAATGGAAAAAGTGCCGAAATGACTGGTAGCAATGTCATGTTGAATGGCAAAGATGAGCACTCGAGCCCCAAGCCCCTAGTATTTCAACTGGAAACAGCAAAAGTGATACCAAATAACGTTTTAATTTTCTAGCTTGTGAGGACAAGGCTACATTTTGTTTGTACTTATTAATATAGAATTTGGACGCTCTTGGAATCTTCGATAACTCATGAAATATGATTTAGGAATGAGCAAAACTAAGTTGTTTATTTCTAACAACTTACTATAGAATCTACAAATGTTAATGAATTAAACTTAAACTGTCACTTACGGATATCGTCCGCGATTGTTGTCCCGCGATCATGAGGCTTGCAACAGCGTCGAATTATCGAGAGCTCAAAATAACCAACAATCACAGAAGATATCTCGTTAGTGACAGTAAAAATTTAGTTATAAACCGTGAAAGCTTAAAACAGTGTCTGTTTATGAATTGATAGCTTAAGGTGGATGCTCCAAGGTAGCCCGCGAAATTCAAATTTTCTTACGTTTTTTGGAATTTGCAGGCCAGTGCTAGGTTGTATGTTGATTAAATTATTGTTCGCGACTGTACGACTTATGTAGTTATAGAATTATAATCATCAAAATCATCAATACAACCCTCCAACCTCATAAAGGTGCAGGAATGACATTGACTTTGAAAAAGTAATTCCTGCACCTTTATGAGCTTGGTCTTACAGTCGCGAGCAATCAGCATACAAAGTAGCACTGGCCTGCAAATTGCAAACAACGTAAGAAAATTTGATTTTCGCGGGCTACCATGGAGCATCCACCTTGATATCATTAATTCGAAACTTATTGGGACTGGAGAGACATAAGGGAGTCCTTTGCTCAGTAGTGTCAAACATAGGTTTTCAATAAATAGGAACACTGAATAACACGTTCACGTTAGCATTTCTTGAACCCGCCTTCACAACCCATCAAGTAATACTACAATAAATTACATTCCAGAAAAAAAAAATAGATATAAAATACCGAAAACGCAATCAAAGCGAGAAAAATGCAACCGCACAAAATCAAACTATGATAAATAAGAAGAAATGAAAGAGAATAAAGCTGTTTATGTGACGAAACGTGATTTTAACGCGGAGTTAAACAGGGAATATCAATTTTACGTCACCGAAATAGTAAAAGACGGAGTATATTATCCCGAGCCAGCCAGTTATGGTCATAAAACCCTGGAAGTGGGTTGCCAATACGATTGTAAACGGGATAACTTGAAATGCACTTGTAAGTATCTGGGCGCGCCTAGAAGGAGACGGGAGATCAAATACTTTGGATCGCCAAAACATATTTACTCGTATCAAGGTTCTAGAAGCTTCACTGATATAGGAGTGGGCAGTGTGAAGGCTTTGCAGAGGAAGAAGGTTAAAAGGATACATCTGCCAGAGACGAACGATAGAGGAGTCGGGAATTCTGATTTGTCTTCGTACGTTCTACGTAAGTCTCGTTGTCTTTTCACAGTTATGATAAATAATGTTTATTTTGCAAATCGCTTTTTACCAACACTTTTACACTTCGTCTTTTTTAGGGCTCCGTACCAAAACTCTTATTGAATCACTTTGTTGTCCCACTGTCTGTCTGTCCATCTGTCTGTCAAGACACTTTATCTCGGGAACGCGTGAAGGAATGGAGTTTAAAGTAAAACCATATACTTAGGTCTACAGTCCCTTGAAGCTGTGAAAAAATCAAGATACGGACCGTTTATGTCGCAAAAAACGTATATTTCGACACTCTCAAGGGAATCAAAATAAATAGGGTACTTTCCCGTTGACCTAGAATCATGAAATTTGGCAAGAAGCAATGTCTTACAGCACATGTAAAGGAAAACATCAGAAAACCGTAAATATATATGTACTAACAAAATACCTACAAGTTTATCCGGATCTTGGCCGGTTTTTAAAACTAGATGAGGCCGGTGTATCGTATCTGACTACTCAACAGCCGAAACAAACTCGAGAGGTCATTCTTTTAAGGTCCAGACATAATATTGGTCAACTCACATGGGGACTAAATGTAGATTAGTTTCTGAGATGGTCTTTTGAAGAAAGAACCACACAGATTTGAGTGGCCCTGTCCAGCCAGTGCAAGCATTTGTCAGTTATCGTGTAGCTCCACTCATAACTCAGGTTATTTTAAGTACAGTCAAAATTACAGTGACCTTATCTTCCTAGCAATATGGTCCCATTTTTGTGTTATGTGTTGCTGCCACTCACAACCGCATAAAATCTGAAGCTTCTGTAGCTTGTTTGCTGATGGCTGGTTCTGTTCAAGTTCCGGAGTGGCGACCGACCGCGAACCGGTAGACGTTGCGTTGGAAGGCCTCCCATTAGGTTGACCGATGACCTGGTGAAGGTTGCGGGGATTCGCTGGATGCGAGTCGCATGGGACCGGTCAATGTGGCGACACTTGGGGAAGGCCTATTCCAGCAGTGGACGTCTTTCGGTTGAAATGATAATAATGAATGATGATGACTTTGCAGTGATGCGCACGCATAACGTTTGCGATACAGTCGTAACGCCATCGCTGGCTGTTACGTGGCCTTACCTGACTACTCTCATTAATATAATATAATATATTTATTCAAAAATAGAATTGGCACAATTAAATACAGTTTAAATCTTAGAAATAATGTTGGTATAACAAACTACGATGCCTGTACTAGATTAAACTTGTATCACAGGCGGCATTTTTCTAATAAATACTATTTGAACAATAGATTCCTTAGCAATATTTAACATAAAAGTTAAACAACATTTTAAAGGTTACTAAATAACCTTTTAGGTGATATATGTTTCTAATAATCGATGCGTTTTATAATACTCACAATAATAATCATAATGCGTAAAAAAAGGAAGTGGCTCGATTAATTTGCTCCCAACTGTTAAACTGATATTATTTTCATTTATTTTTCAGAAAGAACCAAGCAACAAAATAAGACTATTGGTTATTATGAAAATAAAAGGACATCGTCAAAGTGCGTCGGAGGAATATTAGAATACAATATTGGGTGCGTTATTAATAAGAAGCTGTCCCCAATAGTACAGACTATATCAAATTCCACAAGCTACACAGAGTTCAACTTTAATAAAAACATTGAAATAGGAAACAGCTCTATTCTAAGAAGCATAGCAAACACAACGACACAAGTTGACAATTTAAGTACAAGAGACGTTGAAATCGAAGCTGAAATTGAACGGAAAATAACAAAAGACATTGAAATTGAAGTCGAATCAGAAATAGAACAAATTAGACAAGTAGAACAAATAGTAAAACCAACAATAATGACTCAGAAAAATCTGGAAGAGGTGAACGCGGTCGCAGTAGTTTCACGTAAGCCTGCGAAACCAGAAGACAAACCACTAGAGAGAGTATCTTCAGATTTATTACGTAAACCTATAAAAACAAAAGACAAACCGAAAGAGGGAGTATCTTCGGATTCATTACGTCAACCTACGAAACCAAAAGAGAAACGAAAAGAGAAACCAAAAGATAAACCAACAGACAGAATATCATCCTCAGATTCATTGCTGCAACATATCCACAATCTTGAGAGTCCTAGTATTGAACGAAATAGCCGTATGTCCTTAGAAGCCGAGGACCTAATGGAGAACAAACTTGAATTAGAATACCGAAGTATTTTTGCTACCAAGTGCAAGCCCAAAGAGTCTAAACATAGTGCACACAATTCTGTAGAAAAGAGCACTTCAACATTGAGGCGAAGATTTGAAGCTCTACGGCGAGGTTTAGCTAAGAAAGATGATTCCAAGAAGAACTGTGTTATTGTCAAAAAAGAGTCCAGTCAAGTTAGCACACAAAGCCGTAAGGACGTCTCTATTAATTCTGACCCACCATCTTTAGAAGGAAGGTCTTTTTCCAACATGAAACCTTACACACCGTTCACAACGAGGTACAATAGAGACAGAAAAGATAGAAGTATGCATAATTCTAGAGCTTCACGTTATAGGCGGCCTGTTCCTGACAAGAAGGAAAGAGGTAGCGCTGAATGGTCTTCAAAAGGGGGTGATGACGACAGCGAAACCCATGCGTCAGGCGTCAATGGTATGTTTAAGTTATGGGGGAAAAAATTCAACTTGGAAGAAGGTAATTATAATAACAGACAATGTGCTCCAAAACCTTTTTATAACCCCACAAGGAAAGAAGAGCTACAGAAAGTCGAGGTTGTACCCAAGAAACAAAAACCAGCGCCGCCTAGTAAACAAAATTCAGTTCCAGAACCAGAACCAGAGCCAGGACCAGATGAGAAAAAAGAAGGAAAAAAGTTCTTCTTCTTTAAAATTAAAAAGAAAAACAAAGAAAAGGAAAATGAAGAACCTTTCAAAACTAAGAAAGGACTTACTGCAGGACGTTGTGAAGTAAGAGATGGACTGGTTATCAAAATAATAGGCGACAATGTTTATAAACCAGAAGATATTCGTAAAGAACCAGAGATATGCCATGACCACACGTCTGATGATAATGAAGAAATGGTAAGAAAAACATGGCTTAAGAAATTCCTCACACCTACTATAGAGTCACGGAGCAGCGTCAAGGTTCGATGGAACAATAATGCTTATACCCGAAGCAGTAGCACTGTCGTTGAACTAATGAACAATATCTATAAAGATACGAGCTTAGATTTTAGATCAAAAAGTCAAGTGACTGTTGAGTCATCATATAGATCTCATACAAGGCAACATGTGAACTTTATGCAACAAAATATAGAAGCCTGGATGATACCAAAAATGTTTATAGAGAGACCGCAGTTGCTTCCAGTAAAACAAATACAAAAACAGCTTACATGTAAATCCGACGAAGACACAAAAGATAACATGGAAGTTAGAATCTCAGATCAGAAGTGGTTTATAGACAAATCAAAAGCGTTTTCACATAAAATAGAGGTTGTATTACATTCGAAAAACTTCAAAAAGCTTTATAAAGAAGAAAGTTCAGAATATCTAAGGATTGACATACCTAAAGGGTTTTTCGTGGATTCTAGTAACGACGAAGTCACTAAACGTCCTACAAACCAATCTAGTGACGAGGAGGTTTTTAAAATTGTAGAATATGAAACTGCCAGTGACTTGAAGAAGGATAAAGCAACTCGTAACATGAGCGTAGGAGATCACAAACAGAATAAAATAAAAGTGACTGTTAGTGTGAAGGAGAGTACGAAGTCTGTTTCCGAAGTCTTGGAGACGTCGAGTACGAGTCGAGACGTGGCGATACAAGGCAGTCACGTCTTCATACCCAAGAGATGTGATGTCGTTGCTATCATCACACACAGAGGACTCAGCCAAATACGGAAACCAATGTAAGTATAAATCATTCAGAGTTGTCCTTCAATATTTTATGTCACTTCTCGTGATTGATTCACAGTGGATTTAAGTCTACATAGATTTTTAAAGGCTGATGATGATGTTTGTGCGGGCCCCACTTTGCAAAAATCCTCTTTCATCGCTTTCGTTCTTTCCTTACGCGCACTATAGGAAAAACGACTCGACGGTTATGTTCGTTTAGCTCCTTGAGTAATAAAATACATAAATAATAATCCATTTATTTCAGGTAACAAAGACCCATACATAAATACCTTAACAAAAAATACATACTAATCACAATTTCTGTTAGTTTAAGCAACTTAAAACTATGTTAGTAGCACTTCACTTGCACGATGTTTTGTGCGTTCTTGTGGAATTTGTCCGCGGAAGCGACGGAACACCACATCCTGCGGCCAAAAACTTTCTTCCAACAACAAATGGAACATACACGTTGGTATATGCACCACAAAAGCCTTGAAATTGACGTTGCGGCGGGACTCCAGTAGCTGTACTCATAGCGTGTACTTCAATCTTTGGCGCACGTTCTCCTCGATGTCCTCAGCCTCAGTGCTGTAATGTAGGCGAGAGATGTACACCGGGGTGTTCGGCTTCGCGGCGCACAGTTTAACGTTGGGCTCCGCAGGAGCCTTGCCGGAGCGGTTCTTACAGCTTTGCTGACGGCGTTTCCTCCTTTGCACCGTAACGAAACCGTTACTACACGATTACACTACGTTAGCTACACGATAACTGACAAATGCTTGCTTCTTTCTTCAAAAGATTATCTCAGACACTAATTTGCATAGTCCTCATGTAGGTTGAGCAAGATTATGTCTGGACTTTAAAAGGCACTATGATGGATCAAGAGCCCGCGACGTTCAGACCTTCGTTATTTTATAAAACCTGACATCTCTGTGTATGTCCCTAATACAGGTATGAACGCTCCCCGAGTATGAAGTTTGGATCACGGTTCTTTTGAAAGTTATCAGGTAGCTAAGGTGTATAAAATTGGTCCTCACTTTCGTCATAGTATAAATCTCAGTTTTAATTTATATTTTATTTGGAACAATATTATAAACCACCTCGTCTATTGTCAGACACTTCAGACGGTTCCAACCGGTGTCAGACACCAATAAAGTATGATGAAATAATAGCTACACTTTCATCTAGTATAAAACCTGAATTTTATGTTATTTGAGGAAGTATCAAAAGATGTTTTCTCAGTTGTCAGACCGTTTCGATGGTTCTTACGTCTTGTCAGACTAAGTCTACCGTAGGTGCGATAGCGAGTAAGGGGAATTACCTTAACCGTTAGAGCTACTCGAAAATGGTCTTCGGAGACTATCCATAATTTTTCGTGAAATTTTGGTCAAACTTCACAGATTTTCAAAAAAATGTACCGTTGGCAAGAAAATGTCCATTTTACACAAAACATTTTTGATGCCAATCGAACCTGTTTCTAATACTGATTAACCAAACCAAGTTCTAAAAAAGTCAGAAATTAAAATCTTTTCTCATACCTACATTTTGTTTGAAAATTGTAACCAACCAAAGTTTATACTTACGTCATACCTAGTATAAAACCTGATTTTTTTATGTTACTTGAGGAACTATCCAAAGATGTTTTCTCAGTTATCAGACAATATCGATGGTTCTTACCTCCTTTCAGACACATTAAAAGTCTACCGTAGCGTAGGTGCGAGCGCGAGGTGTAAAGGGTATAAAAAGACCAATCACCATGGTGCAAGTAGTGGCGGTACCTAGGGCGTAAACCTTAACAAAGTGAGTCATATTCATATGTTATTGTAATTAATTAAAGATAGATAATTTTGTGATATAGGTACCTACTAATTAAAGCATGAAACGGTCTGACAACTGAGAAAACATCTTTTGATAGTTCCTCAAAATCAAAAATCAAAATCTATTTATTTGCCAGAATGTAGGTTTACAAAGTATGATCTTAAAACTATAATGGACCCTTTCCTTTCATTCTACCATTACATATGGTGTGCAAATATTTAATTTTAGTCTGCACAAAATTATTGTTGTAGTCATGTGCATTCAGAACCAAATAAAATAAGAATAATAAAAGTCACTCAAGTAACAATTCAGGTTTTATACTAGACGAAAGTGTAACTATAATTCATCATTCTGGGTGTCTGACACCGGTTGGAACCGTCTGAAGTGTCTGACAATGGACGAGGTGGTTTATATATTGTTCCAAATAAAATATACTAAAACTGAGCTTTATACTATGACGAAAGTGAAGACCAATTATAAACACCGTTGCTACCTGATAACTTTCAAAGGAACCGTGATCCAAACTTCATACTCGGGGAGCGTTCATACCTGTAGGCTGTATTAGGGACATACACAGAGAAATTTTCAGGTTTTGTAACATAACGAAGGTCTGAACGTCGCGGGCTTTTGCTATATAAGTGTGTCTGCTGTTTCTTCTTAGAGTAGTCAGGTACACCGGCACCATCTAGTTTTAAAAATGGCGTGTAAGTGTTTGTAAAAACCTGTTTGCAAAATAAACATCAAACATTAATTAAAACCACTTTCGGCTATTTTGTATGACGAATATTTAAATTACAAAATATATTTTTAAATTGCAGCTTGAAAATCCAAGATGATTTTTCTGACGAAGAGTCAGAACATAATCTTCTGAGGCCCAACACGAAGAAATGCGATTTCGCAGAGAGTTATTTACAAGATTATTATCGCCACTGGAGGCCTCTAGGCATCGATTTATACTCCTGGTGCGCCAGCGAATCACATCTCAAATGCTGCTCAGAACAGTTCAGATCTAGCTTTCAAAATCAGGGGGATGTAACAAAATCCTGTCCCAACATTTTTGAAGACTTCCATACGGCGACCATCGTCTCTTCTTGTGGCGCGTCTCGTAGCCAGAACGTACAATATAAACCACAAGAAATCAGTGAGCTTCCCGAAAATGAAAAAAAAAAGAAAAAGAAGTCGAAAGAAAAAGAAAAAAAACCCGACCCTGATAAAAGAATACTACCCAAGGATTCTATCGAAGTTTTTAAAAGAAGAAAGATTTACGCAGCCAGTAATAAGAGCAAATGGGTTACCCCGTATGTGGACTCTGCACACCTATCATGCGCGCTAAGTGTTGAGAGTAAGTGCGGCGAGGAATTTTCGCCACAACATGCGTGCCCGAAATCTCTTATGAAGTCTTCTTGGAAATCAAGAGAGAATTCTAGGCTAAAAAAACACCCTTGCAAGAAGCATGTGTCTTTGCCTGACTGTGAAACTATGCTAGCAAAGCAGTTAAGTTCTATGGCGCCCGAGAGTATCCTTTCATTCAAAGGGTCAGCCGGTTGTGAAGTATGTAAAAGGAAACAGTTTTGTAGCAAGCACGCGACAGTGATTACGGAACCGTCTTGTGAGATCCCGCGTGTTCCTTGCAGGGATTCAAATGAGCATTTTATGAAGGAGCCGCCTTGCGCGTCGTTTAAACAGTCTTGCGAAAAGCCACCGCCAGGTCCACGACAATGTCGGATGCCTCTTCCTCCTTGTGAGGCGAAGCCGCCGTGCCCACCAAAGCCGGCGTGTATTTCCCCTCCCAGGCCAGCTTGTCCAACACCCCCACCAACGCGGTCTAGCCTACAACGTTGTCCTCACATAATATGTGTTCCGTGTCCGCAGCCACAACAACCGGCAAAAAAAACACCGCCCCCGAAGATACCGTCACCTTGCCCGCCAAAGCCATCACCACCACCTTACCCATCAAAGCCATCACCGCCACCGCGGATACCACCTTGCCCACCAAAGCCATCACCACCACAGCGGATACCACCTTGCCCTCCATCCCCTTTGCCACCACCCACATGTCCCCACACGCCGCCTGGCAAACCTCCTCCTAACCCTCATCCTCGCCCACCACCTGCACTCCCTTATCAATCACCCTCAGGTAGCCCAACCCCATGTTGCCCAACCCCATGTTCCCCAACCCCATGTCCTCCAACCCCATGTTGCCCAACCCCGTGTCCCCCAACCCCATGTTGCCCAACCCCATGTCCCCCAACCCCATCAACCCCTCCAAAGCCATGCAGATTTCCGCCTTTGCCACCTTCGTGTCCACCTCCTCCGCGGACCCCCCCATCTCCTCGCAAGCGGGCGTATCCGCCACCACCACCACCGTGTCCTCCCCAAACACCGTCGTGCCTCTGCGGACAACCACCACGTAAGCCACCAAAATGCACGATAGCTACTCCGTCTTGCCCCACGAAGGTGTCTTCACAGTCCTGCACCGACCCGAAGAAAAAGCAAAAGTTGAACACTACGAGCCTAGGTTCATCTCCACCAAAACCATTGCCCTGTCAACCATTATCTTGCAGATCGCTAGCGTGCCAGCAGTCTTTGACATCACTTTCGTATCACGTACTCCGTCCCGACGCACCCTTCTATTACTCCCCCATTCACCCCTGCACGCCGGAGATAGTTCCAAAACCTAAGATTAAGAAGATAGTAAAGTGTCACACATCCTCTTGCAATCCGGATGATGAATTTCCATGGCCAACCAAAAACCAGGTGTCCAATCAGTCGTCGAACACATCGCTTTGTCAAAATAGTCAAGCGTCATATGGAAAATGTATGAAAGATTGCCCAATGTTCCCAAAAATGTCATGTGAATCGGTACCCTCAGTTAAAGAATGCAAGCCATGTTGTCCCAATTTTGGGGGGTCGCCTCGGCTACCCTGTTTGTCTAAGATACCTGGAATGCAGTGTCCCCCGCCAGCTCGCCCCAGTCCATCACCTCCCGCGGAACCACTGCCCGTCCCATGCCCACCTCCAACCCCATGCAAAAGCAAACCAAAAGTATGCGGTATCTTTCTCAAAATGATGCCTGCACCTAAAAAGTCATTGTGCTCTAAAGATTGCTTAGCCTTGGAGAACGCACAACTTGAAGACTATGTAAGTCTTAGTTCTACAGAAAAAATTACTATACGACTGAAAAAACAAACAGCTAGTACAGAAGAGATCAGAGAAGCCCTTAATATTAAAGTGCATGATGAAGATGGTCTAACTTTATTTGAGAGAAAAGATTACAGTCTGCAACATGCAGTCTGTAGTATACAGAGGCGGCCTTCTTTATTGGGTGCAATGTACAAGGCATCAGAAGTCCACAACGTAAACACAAATAATTATACACAAGCTATAGGAACAGATAAAGAGACAAGCAAAGAAATTAAGGAGGACGCAAGCGATGCTAGTATATCAAATCTAATAGAAATTCAGTTTAAACTCAAAGTCACACAGGAAGAAAAAACTACAGAAATCAATATAGCAAACGATGGTAACAAAGACGTAGAAAATATAGAGCGCAAGGAACCGACAAAAAAATCGGCTACAGAAGTTTATGTAGTCAAAAACGAAGAAGAACGTCTTGATGAGCATTCAGATCAAAAGAACGATATTAACATTCGTATAGTAATAAAGAACTTTAAATCGGGAAAGAAAAAATCCGTAAATGAAAAACAAGACGACTACAATGATTTTTCCAAGAAGATATCTGCTAAGTTCCACACAGTTTCCACTGCCTACAGTGACGTTTTCCGCGATGATCATGTTTTTTCTGTTCATAGAGCTACTGTGGATCTAACATCTTCAGTTGAAAACACTAGGACAGACACAACAAGCATGCACAGTTACAAAACCGATCATAACATCACAAGCGTGCTCAACAAGATCAGCGTACAAAGCAATAAAAGTAATAAGAGCGAGCATACCAAAAGCATCCTCACTAAGCAAAGCGTCCACACCAAACGAAGCGTACACAGCAATAATAGCGTGCACAGCAATAAAAGCGTGCACAGCAATAAAAGCGCACACAGCAATAAAAGCGTGCACAGCAATATAAGCGTGCACAGCAATAAAAGCGTGCCCACCAAGCAAAGCGTGCATGCCTACAAAAGCATCCACACGTACAAAGGCGTCTTTATCAAAAAGAGCTCGCCCGTCAAGCGAAGCATACACAGCAACAGAAACCTAGAAATCATTAACGAACCAGCAAAAAGGGCAATTTTAATAGGCTCCTCTGATGGTTCCGTTTGTAGATGCATAACAACGGAAGACGAAAAAAGTGAAGATACTTATGCCAAGTCATTTCCAAGTCTAAAATACAGTAATACTAAAGAAATTCACGAGAACGCAGAGGAAACTGACACACAAGAGACAGATCACAAGTATGAATATAATGAGGACACAGACACAGAAAAACCAATTAAATACGACACAGAAGAAACGGACACCGATAGACAAGTCGATCATTCAAAGTATGATACCGAGACAGATACGGAGAGAAAACACGATAAAAAATACGATACATTCATGTCCACTTCTGATACAGACGAACCAGACACGCTACCAGAAATAAGGAAATCTCATAGTTTAGACGTCATCGTCAAACCACAAACTAAGGAAGAAAAGGAAGAAATGTTAAAAACCGTCATGGAAAAAGTACACCATACTAAATTCAAGCACAAAACCCGAATGAGGAAACTTCGAGATATGCTCAAAGTGATATTGACTTCTGATAGCAGTGTTAATGACGATACTAAAGTAAATGTACCGGCAAACGCTAAAATGTCCTTAGCCAAGGCTAATGACGTAACTTACGCGTCATTGAAACCCAACTATTTTAGAGATACAAACAGTATGCATAACTACTACGAAGTGGAGAGTAAAGTGCTTTCGGACGTAGAAATCAACAGACAAGTAGTGTACCCCTCGGCAGAGAACAATAGTGATTGCAGTAACAGCGTCCGCAGTGTCGACGTTGTTTCGTCTGATAATGTGGATTCGTCCAAGCAAGGAGGATGCATGTGCAGCACAGTAGCCGCGAGATTAAAGCTAGCTTCAAGAATAGGCGAAGTGCGAGGCTGTTGCTGCGAACAAACGAACAAGAAGAACGAAGAAACCATTTGCGATTTCAAGAGAGAATCAGAATACCACACGCAAATTGATAACAAGGCAACAGAATTTGTGGACATGCACACGCAAAATTCCAGGTATTTGACAAGCAAACTGAACAGCACTAACTTATCAGCTCACAGCAGTATTAAAGCTATCAAAGGCCCTATCTTGAACTTTGAAGGGTTAAGAGACGGGTCAGGAGTTTTAAACGTGGATTCAAGACAATTCAGCCTAAAGAAGACGATTTCTCCAGAAAGGGTTCATCTCAGAGAATGCGAAATGAGAAAACGCAACAGAAACGCGATACTGAATATATTTGATGAAGAAAAAATCGTATTACGCAATGGTCATACTACTCGCTTACCACCCGGGAATATAAAGGCAAGAGACGAGAAGCAAGAGACAAAGACATACGCTGCGGACGTTCTACAGTCTTATGAAGCCAAAAAAGCTGTTCTGGAGATTTATACCGAGAAAACAATTAAGGACGACGTCGAGCATTTGGTAGCAAAATTACCAAAGTTTGTGTGTGACAGAGAGCAAGAAATTCATGCGAATTACGAAGCTATGGCAAATAATACCTACAAAGCTGTTTGTAAAAAAAATATTATTATGATGGCTATCAAGAGATAATGATTTTTAACTAGAGAAGCTTTTTTATTGTGTTTTATTTATAGGAATCTGTGTAGATTGTATGGGTTCTTGTTTTGGAATATACGGTATTTGTATTTTTAAGCGTTTGTTTGATGGTAGCTGTAAGGATGTAAGCATAGGTGGCGTTTAGTAGTGTCTGGTGGATGTTCTAGTGTTAGTAGTAACTTTTTCACAAGTTTTTTTTTAAATAGTACGTCATGTTAACGGCTCGTGAAGTCTGTTTACAGCCTATAGATTCAAGTAGGTAACAATTTAATTACTCGGAAATACTTTCATTAATCGCCAAAATATTCTACGTATGTTTAAGGGTATCCCTCGACAGCTCGTACACATAAACACGATACGACGTCGCATCCTTCTACGACGCAGCATCGTGCACGATGCAACATCGTGGGAATCCCGAAATTCATAATTCTGAAAGTCAATACGAATTGTTTGTTGTCCGATTTTCATGTGTCCGATGGATCGTTAGTTATATCCGTGTTCTTTATGTGTAGTGAAAACCCGTGAAAGTCTGAAACAGCGCGAAAAACGATATTCCGATACTTCGAATAAAGCGTAGACCGAAGGCCATCGGAGCGACGACGACATTTGTGACAGAAAGTGGGTGTGTACCTAATGTAAAATGCGAGCGTAGTGAGCGCGCGTCATGGAGTCGTAGCAGGTTCTAAATTTGCTTATATCTCGAAAACGGTGCATCCTAACGTAAAAATAATGAAAATTTTGCCCCCTCAATGACACCCCCCCCGCCGCGTAATTCTCAACATGCAGGTAAAAAAAAATCGGGTTCGTACCGGCAGTGGTGCCCAACCTTTCTTAGACCAGGGACCACTTTAGTGTTTTTATTGTTAGCAGTGCAGGGGCCATTAGGTACAAGATAAACATGGACACCGGTTTGGAATTGAATTGGAATTAAGACAGTAAAGGATACAAAAGCGAACTCTAAGAATTTAGCAATCATTCATACGGAAATAGGAACAAATTAGTAGATTCTCAAAAAGAATTAGCACCTCGCCTCTGATAGATTCAATTAGGTTGGGTTGAGCTTGCATCTTCTGTGCAAGTTCAAAATTACGAATACCATTTTAACCTTTCGCGGACCATATTCAAGGCTACTGCGGATCACCGGTGGTCCGCGGACCATAGGTTGGGAACCGTTTAGCTAGAAGTTGCAAGCATTATTAATAAGCATGAGCATGGCTTCGATTCCCAGGCCAGGCAATGTAGTTGGGGTTTTTCCGATCAGAAGAAATTGATTAGCAGTCCGGAGGACCCGAACGGGTAGGAAAGAAGAACTGTGTGTGGATTGCAGGTATTGCAAATGAAAACAAGCAAGCTTTGTAAAAATATTTTATTCAAACCGTCCGTAAAAAATATACAAAAACAAAATCATTACCTACATTGAATCACTAGAAAATGTAAGATCAAGGAGGATATCATATTAACTACTTAAAATTAGGATCTATGAATTTATTTTCTAACTAGTCTAGCAATAAGGGATTTTCTTTTTAAACTCTTCCCTAGTCGCTGGATAGATGGCGCTGAATTTGGTAAGTTACTGCAAGGAACGGAACGTCACATCATTTCACTTGGATGTAATGGTTATATTCGGAAGCTTATGCAAACGAAAGTGTCAGTCACCGAGCGTATGTGACGTGACGCAATGCTTTTTTTTTTCAAGCTTGGCTTTGGCTTGGCATCTAGTAACGTAGTCAGTTCAACCCCATCTACAGAGTTCTTGGAAACTATTTTCAAAAAGAAAACCTCTCATTACAAGAGCTCCAGTCCAACGCGAGGTCGGTAACCATTTAACTCTCATTTCATATATTAGGCTATGCATTTAACTAAGGCTACGTGCCTGAGGTAACTGCAGGTCCGGGCTGCGGTGACGTTTAAAGAGAGTTTTCGTCATTTGCACTGCGCAGCTTCTTCTCAGTCACCATTTCAGGCAAAGATCTATAGAACGAACTTGGATTTTTTCACCTTTAGAAAGCTAAATTATCAGGAAGTAACATAGGCTATAAATACAAGGTGACGCTTTGCATCCTGGTCAAATTCAAGGAGGTAACTATGCTAATGATTCTTAACACGAATCAATATTAGGAAGGGTAGGTTTTTTTTTTCTTATTTACGAATATTGGTAAGTGTAAACCACCCGTATTAAAAAGCAGCCCGTCTTTTACGAGCCCTATAACCGCGCCTTCACACACACAGCGACATGTGGCGCGATGTGTGATTTTGTTTATAATAACTGGTGTTATTCTGAAATACTGTTAAATCTAAACAATTTAAAATAGCAGCTTCATTAATTATTGACCAGGTGGCCTACCATGACGTCCTAAAGCAGGATCGTTTTAATCGCGTTCCAGTGTGGGTAAGAGACGGAGCTATAGAGGACGTCTAGCGCCATCTCTTTCCCACACTGGCACGAAATTAAAACGATCCTGCTTTAAGACGTCATGGTAGGCCCACAGGTATCGTAATTTAAATTGATTATTTAGGTCTTTTGTGACAAGCTCCTGAATTTTGACTAGGATGCAAATTCTGCGTAACTATTGATTATTCTGTGAAATGATAAATATGAGAAAAAAAAATGAAACGAAATTCTGTACTTAAAAGTTTTGTCTATAAATCAGTGTAAAACCAAATTAGCCAATTTTGCGGGCGAAGTCGCAGGCGAAGTGCTAGTAATTTAATTTAGCGGTAGTATTATTTTCTGTTTAGTATTTTTGTTTCAACCCACGCCCTTTTAAATCTGTACGTAATAAATAATATTAAGTCTTCAAATTAGTACCTATATATCTATATATCTACAATATTCGATTCTATAATTTTAACATTAAAAAAATCACATTATAACATCGATATCGCTTCAATATCAATCTATGTGTCATTTTAAAAGCTTTACTTTTTATTTAGGAGCCTGTTAGGAAGCTATTTACGAGCTCATACAGTGCTAATAGTGCTACATGGTTCCTTTGGTGCGCGGCCATTGTCAGATCTAGCGCCGCCATATTAGGAGCCTGTTAGGAAGCTATTTACGAGATCATACAGTGCTAATAGTGCTACATGATTCCTTTGGTGCGCGGCCATTGTCAGATCTAGCGTCGCCATATTAGGAGCCTGTTAGGAAGCTATTTACGAGCTCATACAGTGCTAATAGTGCTACATGGTTCCTTTGGTGCGCGGCCATTGTCAGATCTAGCGCCGCCATATTAGGAGCCTGTTAGGAAGCTATTTACGAGATCATACAGTGCTAATAGTGCTACATGGTTCCTTTGGTGCGCGGCCATTGTCAGATCTAGCGCCGCCATATTAGGAGCCTGTTAGGAAGCTATTTACGAGCTCATACAGTGCTAATAGTGCTACATGGTTCCTTTGGTGCGTGGCCATTGTCAGATCTAGCGCCGCCATATATATATTTTCCGCAGAGAACTTCACAGATTACCAACAATCCTGGTAATGTCACTTAAAAGCCAAAATAACCATGCTGCACTGCGAAGCATTTGCGAATTCTTTTTGAGAAATGAAAACAAGATGGCGTCGTGAGTTTCAATTTTGACTACGCGTCAAAACCTTCAGCTATTGCCCAATTCTGTATACTGGTATCCAGCTGTATCCAGGTAGACTGGAAGCCGACCCCGACATAGTTGGGTGTAACCATGACTGGATGCAGCAAGAATCCCTTCAATTCTAGAAATCAGCGTATTACGTCATTACGTGAATAAAAATGGCGTGCATGTGGACGGAATATTCACTCGTAAGATAAACTCAGTTTTAAACATGACGTTGCTCCGTTCAGGATTGAGTACATGAAACTCATACTGTTTTCCTTTCTATCATTTTATAACTAAACAAAATGACGAAAAACCCGAAACATAGTGGCAACATTCCAAAAAAGGTGGTCTTCAAAAGACCATCTCAGACATCTGCGTATTCCTAATGTGAGTTGACCAAAATTATGTCTGGACCTTAAAAGAGACTATGACCTCTGAGTTTGTTTCGGCTGTTTCTTCTCAGATTAGTCAGGTACGAAACACTGGCCTCATCTAGTTTAACCTTACCTGGTTGGCGCTATGACAAGCTTGTGGGAACGGTAGGATTTCTAACCTATATTTATTAATTCTATCTACCTCTCTTTTACAACCTCGTGGTTATAAAGGCACATCTCCAACGGATCAACCTTTTGAAAAAGCTCAGCATTGTAGAGCGCCATCACTGTCACTCATAGGTACTTGTGTCTCTTTCTAGAACCCGATGCAACTTAACACTCGCTTTCAGTTCTTTCACGGTTATTTTACCTCTGGTTGTTGCACGACTGTCAAAATCATCGACAGATTTTATCTTATTTACAACAAGGTTGCTTTTGATTTGCTTCGATGATCGGTTGAACCTTATCTATCAATACGGAAGCGCATCGTCGATGCTGCCGCGCGCTATAGCACTCCCGCTGTTTCTAGCTCTAGCTTATGACGGTCCTGAGCGAGGGAAAAGCATAGGAGCATGAAAATATAAATAATTCCGTGCTGATACATGTGGCACAATCCTAAGGAGCCAGAAATAAAAATAACTGTAAAAGGACTGTACAGACGCCAGTAGATCAAGCTGCTACGACCTACATTCTCTATAACTAAATTAAAAATAATTTAAAAAATAGGTAGGTATGCACAAGTCTTTAGAATCATTTTTGGTAGGTACTTATATCATTGCGTGTTACCTAAGTGTAAAATTGAGCTAACATATAAATGCTAAGAAAAGGGCCGCATTAAATAAAATGCTCTAAGAACTATTAAATTGGAGATAGTTTCCTTTGGCATGAAGTTAGGACTGCATCCATCTTCTTACAGCCGAGTCTGGAATAGTAAAGTTTTATATATTAAAGTATTGAACGAAGTAAATATTCATTGAGTACATAAAAAAAGCGTTACTATTCTTTAAAAAAAAAAAAAAACCACTTTCAAACTCTTCCCTAGTCGCTGGATAGATGGCGCTGAACTTGGTAAATTACTGCAAGGAACGGAACGTCACATCATTTCACTTGGATGTAATGGTTATATTCGGAAGCGTGCAAACGAAAGTATCAGTCAACGACCGTATGTGACGCGACGCAATCGTTTTTTTTCGTTTTTTTTGCTTTGCTTTGGCACCTAGTAACGTAGTCAGTTCAACACCATCTACAGAGTTCTTGGAAACTATGTTTTTTTAAATACTCAAAAAGAAAACCTCTCATTGGTTTTCCATTTAAGGTGTACCTACCTCCAATGTTTTCCAATTTCCTAGACCTTGAACACAAAAAGTTTTCAGAACACCGTTCTAGACCAGTTGGTGCCAGTTAAGATCGCAAAAGCGGTCATTGACCCACCTACATTTATTAAAGTTCTTGACTTTGAAATCCAAAAATAAGCCTGTTCAAGTCTTGAATCGTCATCTATCGTGATCTTCAACATTTTCTCTAATGAAAAACGATACATGGATCATTTGTTTTGATTTGTTTGTAGAAAGAGATATTAGGGAAAGGGCAATATAGGGCAAATAACTGGCACCAACTATAGCTAGAACAGTGTTCCGCAAACTTACTTAGATTGAGTTACTTGGTTTGATACAGAATGCTTGGTTGACGGCTTCGTGATGGGTTCGTTTACACCCTGTATAGGGAAAAACAAAAAAAAATCATGCAACATAAACACACCCAGCTTACCTTGCATCACCAATCACCAGTGGTTAACACAAAAAGACAAAAGGTGTCGAATAACTGTGACTAAGAGAAGATTTGTGTGTCCATAGTATACATTGAGCCTAGAGTGAGTACATGTTGTAGCTTTTCGAGTCTGTAATATAGATTTTTCTCACAGTATAACCATGTAGTTCGTATACCGAAAAGGATTGAATAATGTGGGCAACAACATTTTGGTTTAAAAAAGTGTCCATGAAGTTTCTAGCCCATTATTCTCCATAGTGATCTACGCTTTGGAATGGACAACTACAGTACTTTTACAAGTTATTATGCCTTGTAACTGGGACTGTAGCTCCGTTTTTTTACATTCATAAGTGCCTGTAATGGTCTAATTGAAATGTTTTAATTTGAGTTTGGGCTTTTGTAAAACCAAGTGCGATTAAACATTTGTTGGGGATCATGTGTACCAATTATTGTGGATTTTCAGGAGACCAAGTATATTATTAATAGTGGATTGCTTTTTAGGCCAAAATTGTGTCATTTAAGTTTTCAGCCTTGTGTAACTTTTAAATGGTTAAGTGTAGTATTTTAAAACTACATTTTAACTCTGTATTTCTGAACTTTTGTGGGATATTAAAAAAAAAACACACAAATTGGAAATATGCATTTAATTCAAATATCTTTCGCGATATACAGATAAGTACACAGGATAATACAAATACATTTATCTATAAACATGGTACAGCACTAGCAAAGTTCAACAAGATACAAAAGGTTTGTACATCCACATTATTTATCAACAAGTATAATGATATCGGTTTTAGTTTACAGTTATAAATGATACAAGTAAAATAATCGAGTTTGTATATCATAAACATGACTGACATTAAAAAGTAAAATAAAATTGGGAGATTACATTTCACTATGATTAAAATAAATTATTTACGCTATACACCTTAAGTCTTTGTTTACTCTAAACCGCTGAGAAATTGTACTAATCAATATAAAGAACTTTTGATACGGGACCAATGCCTGAAATCGAAAAAAAAAATAGATGTGTTATCATAAATTGTCAAAATGAAGCGAACTGTTGAATTTAGGGTTCCGTACCCGAAGGGTAACCAATGGGTCCCTATTACTAAGCCTCCGCTGTCTGTCCGTCCGTCTGTCTGTCAGCGGGCTGTACCTGTATCTAATGACCCGTTATAGGTCATTTTTTTTTTCACAGAATGTTTTTTTTGTTGCCTCTATATAACAAATAATAAAAATCTCCCCTACTATAACGATGGTACGGTTCATGCGCGAGGCCGACTCGCACTTGACCGTTTTTTTTTGCGATTTGAGACTTTGTTTCCACTAATATATTTATTTTGTTTACAATGATGCGTACAATGACACCATAAGGAGGTGAGATAAACATTCACCAAGGTTGTATAAAAAAGGGTAAATTAAATACCTAATGTAATTGAACTCGAAATCTATGTTCTTAATTTTTCTCCTCAGATCTCATTTCAAATCAGCCTAAACAGATTGAAAAAATCATATTCGAAAAAAAAATGTCATCTTTCCTAATTCTATTATACATCGGTTTTATCGGTGGGATAACTGAAACAGTTATCTTTTTAAAATTCATATATTTAATTTAATTTATTAATCATAATTATGTCGTTTTAATTAATTAATCAAATGTCGTATGTTCGTGTAAAGAGACATTGAAAGATTTTGACATCTGAAAATAAAATTGGTAAATCATAATAATATTTAATTTATTTAATACTAGCACTTCGCCCGCGACTTCGTCCGCGAAAATTGTGATAGCTCGGCTAATTTGCATGATATCAATATAATTTAAAGCCTATATTACTCGTTAAATACGTAGCTTTCTAATGGTGAATGAAGTTTCGAACGAACGAATTTTTTTTTAAATCGTTTGGGTACCTATTTTTTGAGTTAAATCGTAACAATCACACAAACAAAAAATCAAATCCTTCCTCTTTATCATATTAGTCGTAAATAGATGAAGTAACTTTGTTTTAAGTTTTTATTTATACATGAAAATAACGTAGATACATTATTTTATGGATTCGTACGTTGTAGCTTACAATATGCATATATCAATTACACACATACATATATCAATCGTATTTATGACAATTCGATTAATATAATATCACTATAGTGTAGCACAATTGATTACATTAAATCAATTATGAACTGAATAACGGCCTTTTATTATTTAGACAGTTGACGAAAAGAATGAATTAATTTGTATCTTAAATGATATGCTACACCGCAGTGTATAGATGCGGAGAAGGAACACTTAAAATCTAACTTAAATTACACTGAGCGCTGAGAATACATTTCGCGATAGAATACGATCACACCGTAGATTTTCACATGAATTACGGTAACCATCGGTATAAGAGTAGAGGAAGACCAAAGAAACGATGGATGGACTGGGTAAAGAATGATATGGCAAGAAAGGAGGTGTCTGATGAGATGACGAGTAATAGAGAAAAAACAAGACATGCTGCGCCGATCACAAATGAAGTAGGATAAGGAGGATGATACTGTAAACATAAGGTAGGTATTAGGAACCGACACAAATTTAAACGGCTAATCGTAAAACAGTCAATGAAATGGCGTATCATACCTTTTTATTGCATTTGTAAGAAAGCGTTTCATATTAAAATACACTTTCTATATGCAAAGACTAAAGACTAAAGAGAATAGGTACGCGGACATTAAAGTTTTATGCCCGCTTGACAGGGATACATAAACGCCTAAATAAAAACACGCTGTGGTACGTACGACTCAGCGTAGAGAGCGAGAACACAATATTTAGGCATTTTTTCAGGTGACGATTAGTGATAGAGAAAACGGGTATTTAATTTATGAATTAATAATATAATTTCTTAGTAAGTTTACTTTTCATTGGACATCAATGTCAAAATAGTATTGATCTTTATCTTAGTTATTATAAGGTTGAGATCTGGTTGCTGGCACTGACAAGTCTGCCAAACAGCAGGGATCTTTATTCTTTTTTAAATAAGGTCGTAACTAACTGTGAAAAGACTGTAAAGTCTGCCTCTACCATTAAACTTTGGGAGTATACGAACGAGAGATTTCCATGTGAAAGTTTTTGTGTGACCATGCATAATTTGGAGCTTGTCCATGCATGCAGGTATGACATTATAACATTTTAGAATTTTTATAGCACACACAGGTTTATGTTGCCTAGAAATAAGTAGCACATGATATTTGCTGTTTTAGCCTCAAGTTGTTAGTTATTATAGTAATTTTGAACATGGCCGTTGCCACAACAAGATATAAGCGTTTCATAACACGATATACATAGTTACACAGATCCAAATATATTTAATATAGTATTTCTTTGTACCATAAATTTATGTGTTTAAAAAAGGAAATATACCACACGCGTTTAACTTAGATTTTTTTTTAAATTAATTATGTTTTCAGTACGACAAAAATATATTTTTCATTGAGAAATATTAAAAAGAAATAAAATGAGCATGATTTTAATAATTTACTAAATATAAAATAAGATTGGCCTACTTAAAAATTAAAAGAATGATGCCATTTTCGTATCATAGCTAAATATTGTTTTATAACAACAAGTTTTCATTGTATACGTTAAAAACAGAAAAAAA
Source organism: Xestia rhomboidea (assembly GCA_963853795.1). Lineage (NCBI taxonomy): Eukaryota > Metazoa > Arthropoda > Insecta > Lepidoptera > Noctuidae > Xestia > Xestia rhomboidea. The sequence continues at coordinate 4,835,725 of OY970783.1, forward strand.
ATCAGATCTAAGATATAATCAGTCTATCAAAAAAACACAAATGAAAATAAAAGATGAAACACAAGAGCTGACAAAATTTAAAAACAAAAGTAAAAATTAATTTAGGTTTCATAAATTAACTTTTTAAATATCAATTGGATTTTCTTCTTATTCCTCTTATTTTTAAAAATGATAAAATATATCAGGACTTGGTTGATGTCATTTGCTCAACCCTGAACACTGAACCCTTAATACAGCAAATAAAACATTTTTTCTTCGATCACATTAATAATTCCGATTTTTATAAATAAGATGAATAAATGGCTTCATTTATAGAAGAAAAATCTGAAATATGTAGTCTGAGCAGAAGCCTCTAAATCCATCCTTTTGATTAGTGTAAAAAGTTAACATTAACGTTATAACATTTTATCTTAATAAAATAACTTAACATCTCATAAAACCAACATACCGAATTAAACTAAATTATAGCTAAACAACACATTGGCATCCCGGCTTTGTTTTGCAGGCTTTTTAACCAACTTGGCTAATATTCTAGTATTGATTGAAAAAACTGAAACCCTCTCAAGAGGTCATTCAGTAATAATTACATTTGCCCCATATTTGCATAAATCTAAAATAAACTTATATTTTCACTTACGGGATATCTTCCGTGAGTCAACCCGCGATCATGGCGCTTGCAACAGCGTCGAAATATCGGGAGCTCAAAACAAATAATAATCACGGAAGATATCCCGTAAGTGACAATATAAGTTTAGTTTTAAACCGTGAAAGCTTAAAACAGTGTTTAAATCGAAAATATTTAGGGAATAATTGATTTTTTCGCGATTAAAGTTCACCCCTTAGGAAGTGCTCAATTATTTCAATTACACCTCATAGCTTTTAAGCTAGCTTACCGAACCTTGATGCCCAGACAACCTAGACACTACGTCGAGTGCCTTGTTCACTAAAGGAAGCCGGCCGGAATCGGCTTCTTAGGTGCCTTCGCGCCTGATGCCCAGTGTGTTTTATATGATATAGGCAAGAAAATATAGTTGCCTAAAATATTCGAGATTAAAAATACTGATTTGGAGCTACATAATACGTAAAACAATAAAATCTAATGTTTTTGCACCTTCATCATTCAAATAAAAGATTTACGGTATTCTATTCTTAACTAAGGTCTTTATGAATGGCACCTAGTTTAAAATTGATTTAATATTTCACTATATTACATTCTATACTAAATCTATTAATTTCGTAATTTTATTGAGATTTCAGTACTGAGAAAAAGCAATATTTTCTTTGTCGTTTCATTTTATTTAACTGACTGTAGTATTCGTTCCCTATTCTATTAATCAGCTGTCATATCAGGTACTACATTATTTCCCTATTATATTGGTAAAGGTTGGTAAAGGTGTCATTCATAATGTATCCTCTTTAATATTAAAATTAACAACAATGGCAGTGGGTAGTCTTATCCTAATAATAAAATATCGATTAATATAATTTTATTGATACAATTACTATAAAGATGGCAACATTTATATGTTTCTTCAGAACTTTTGGCTACATGGGGTTTTGAGAAAAGTTTTAAGTTGGCTTTTATACTTAGTAACTGGAGACCAGATTTGTTTTAAGAGTTACATGATTCTTTATATACTTACTTACTAAGACTTTTTTGTCACATTGAGAACAAATCAGAGACATTGTAGCGCTTAGTGTTATATAGTGGAGTCCTACAAAAGGGGTATCGTATTAGGCTATCCATCCGGTTAGACTGGAGGCCGACTCAAAACGGAAAAGGCTAGGTCAATGAAGATGACTGTGTAAGTGAACTCAATAGTTTAGTTACCGTTATAGTTTATACCTAAAGACAAAGAGATTCAGTTAAGTACATTTACCATTCGTTTTTGATCTCCAGTAAAGCCATATTTTATTGGTAAAGCACCAATGATTAAATACTGATTTGAACGTTCACAATAAGCTTCGTAAAAGGTACATTTAAATAGCAGGGACATAAGTTTTGTCTTGTAGTATTTATTGCAATATAATTTCAGCTAAGAAAGTATTGTTTAGTCTTCCAATACCCGTTTCACATAAAAAATGCTTAAATAAAAGCGCGCTGTTGGATTTTTCATGCTAACAATGCAATAATATTTGCATTAATTTGGGTATCGCTTAGTACGGGCACGTGTTGTATGATTCGAATTGTTATGACTTTCTTCTAATTATATTGCAATACATTCACAAAAATAGCTGCTTAACACAATCATCTAACATGGTTCTTCATCGTCTGCATCTGTGTGTATTTCATAACTTGATATTGTGATTCTTGACGTTTCACTCCTTAAGTGCGTTAATTCCACCTGTTTTGAAAAATTATAATCAGTTTTTTTTTGTATATTTTTTTAAGTTTATTACGACTTATTGAAATCGTATTTTTATTATTTTATTAAAGGGCCCATCTAAATAGTTTTGGAAATAAATTGTTTTGGGTTTAAGGTTTATTTTCGGATGACGCGCGTCTGTACTTAGCTTGAGGTAAGTGTAGTTCGCTCTATAGATTTTTACTTGAGTGTTTCACTTGTAAGTCATTTTGATTGAAAAGCGACCAATCGACGAAAAGGCAAAACTCTCGCCACCTCGCGGTAAAGTTTTCAGCAAAGAAACGCGAAACTCATTGTCAGTTTTCTTCTTCATTGCGTTCAATGTGACTGACCAATTTAGGCTTAGTTAGGCTAGTGTAGGCTTTAGTTTTAAAATAAATTGTCTGCAATTATTTTGATGGGACCTTAACATATTTGTGCGATAAAAACGACTCAGTGTAATGAACCTTTTTTAGTTTCCTCATTAATTATAATTTATAATATTCTAAAATACATTCTAATGAATTTTAATAAATGTTAATTCCCTGTTAGTGTAGTCGTAGGGAAATTATAAAAAAATATGTTTTTATAGAGCCTCGACGGGCGATAAATGCTTATTTTTTAGGTGCAGTTTACTTTGAATATTCAGCGCCGCTCCCTGATTGCTAAGTGGGTGTACTGTAATCCGAACACACACTGTACATTTTAAGTATGACTTGTCAGATTTTTTTATAATTTACCATCGACTTGTTATTCCTCGATCAACGGGCGATTAGGAACCGTGGCAATTTATTCTGTGTATTAGATTTTCAACGCACTGCTATAGCGCTTAGAGTTGAAAACCTACCAGTTCGCATTTGTAACGCGGTGAGACTGGGATGCGCTATCTAGGGTTTTCAATGTTTGGCTCAGTGGCGAAAATTGAAAACCAAGGGCGCGAAGAAATAAAATAGCCGGATTAAATAATCGCCCGTGCAGACGAGGGCTTAACCAAACTTATAATAAAGTATTACAGTATAAAAATTCTTACCTTTTGCAAGCAGTTATCCATATCAAACTAAGTTTAGGAATGTCCGCTTTAAGCCAGCCATAGGTAAGCTTCAAGCATGAGATCTACTATTTTAGTAGGTATTTTAAAATGAGGGTAAGGCTAAATGGTAGATTTTTATAGATAATGTAAATTATTATATCCGGGTCACTATTATTAATATGTTTCTAGTTATTATAATAATAATGATTGTTTAGTACAACAGCTACTCAAAGAACCTTTTGAAATAGTATTAGATATAAGAAGTGCTCGAAGTCAAGTGTTCGAAGACATGTGACATCTACCAATCTGCACTGAGCCCGCGTGGTGGATTATAGCCCATTCCCTCTCATAAAGAGGAGGCCGTGTCCCAGCAGTGGTAACATTAATAGGCTGATGATGATGATGATGATAAGAAGTGCAAAAAACATACTTCTTACTGTTATACTGTCTAAATGTTCTAATTACGAATGGTAAATGAAATGACCACTTGAATACGAAATACTACTACCTATTAGTAAAGGTATATAATTATTATAAGTTTAATTTTGTTACGTATAAGTGGAAAGAGTTGCCAGAAAATTGTCTGTAGCGATTATTATATGACAATATTCGTATTTATAATATTAGTAGGATAGGAAGTGAATTGATTGTTCTCTAGAATTGGTATAAAAATCCTCTTACCATATAACTTACGGAAAGCAAAAATGTGTAGCCTTGTTTAATTATTTGTATGAAAGGCTTAAAACCTTTTTCTACTAGTCTTATGAACAGTATTTGCTTCATAAATGAATTGAATTGCGTCATGGATCATATAAAACATTAAAAATATTCCGTTATTTTTTTCTCAAATGTTTATTCTACATGTCGGTCGTTTTAAATAGTTAACAACAACAAAATATACATTATATTGATATATAGTAACAACGACGAGAAACGTAACAGTTTATACACACCAGACTACGTTTTTGTAAGGGTGACCAGTGGAGAGAAATAATTTTAACTATGGCATAACATTTCACGATGACCTGTCTTGATATTGTTATGACAACGTCATAAAGTTCAGATTGCAAAAACGAGTGAGACTTCTACTGAAAAATAAAATCGATATTATCATATTCATATTTTAATTTCGTCGCTTTTTATTTTCACCTGTTAACTGGAGACTTTGTATTTTTTTTGTTTTAGTAGCCTATCTAATGGTAGGTTTTCACCGAATCGTATATAGCCTATTTGCAATACATAGAAAGCAGCACTGTTTTTTTTTAATCCTAACTTGTCATCACTGTACTTTTGCTATTTCTTAAGATTTATGTGAATATCACATAATTATGTCCTACTAAAAAAACTACACACCATAAATAATGAAGTTAAGTCAATTTTAACATTAAAATAAGTGTTCTTTAAATTGCAATACTACAACACTAATCAATAAGTATACAATTTGTACTGTACCAGTGATCCTACAATGAACACATTTGTTTTTAATTATTTTTTAATAAATACTTATCGAGGAAAGGTCACCACTTACAAAAAAGTTTTAATTTAGTTTCGATCTGTAAGCACTTTTACAAATATTTTGATATAACGAACAAATCTATTCTACACATTAAAATGGTCAGTTTTAACTACTATAATTTTGTTTCATTTTCGATTAAGATATTGTAGTACATTGCGAATATTTTTTTAAATAGAAAATGCATACATTTGACCCGCGCCTTGAATATAAGCTGGCCAAGTAAATGGTAACTTTTTAAAGCCGTCGGAAATGCAATAACATGAATATTTTATAACTTTATTTTTCGGTAAAAATACTTACAGATCTCATACAGTTTTATAAATATTATTACACTCACATGAAAGCGGATTATATGTATTTCAAAAGCGAACAACGAATTGCTTTTGTTAACTGACAACCTTTATTTTTATTAATAGCAATACATTAAACGGAAGTTATAGGTAAATACGAAAGTGGTAGTTTTTGGTCGACTTAGTGTTGGCAATACTGGATCTCATGGCAGTTATTTTTAAAAAAGGAAGTTTTGATTTCAATTGTCTTTTTAATTTTGTACTTTATGCAACGAATTGATATGATTTCTTAAGAACGATTGGACGCGCATCTATTCTGCAGATCACAAAATTACAAAAACTAAATTGTTAGACTATCAGTTGCTGAAATAACTACGGGCAATACCGGCTTTATTCGAGGATATTTGGATTTTATACCGCATTTTCTTATTAAAATCTTGATAGAGATTGATATTTCAACGAAATCCTTATCCACAGACAATGGCCCATCTTTCATCTTGCACCGCATGCCCTGACACCTGCACACTTGACGACCTTATGATTGCATCAGCGAGTGGAGTTCGCATAGCTGAATTTTGGGCCAAACATATTTAACAAAAATTTGCCATCGATACGCTAAGAAGAAGAACGAAATCCTTTTTTTGCCGTGTCGCTATGTGCGATCAGATTTTTGACATGTTTAATCAACTGTCATATTGAATAAGACATTCGACAACTGATTAAATTGTTTTTTTTTTTTTTTGTTGAGCGATTGTTAGCCGGTATTGAAATACAGGGTGTGCAAAATTGTGTATAGATATTCGTATATTCACGTGATTCACACATACTTGTTTCATCATAACACCCTGTTTATATTTCTAACTCCACTAATATGTGTTGAGATCAGTCGATTGCTGAATATGATTAGATGAAGTCAGTCGAAACCTTTATTTTGGGACTTATTTAATAGATTTAAAGTTTAGTTTTGATTGATATACAGTAAAAAAAAACTGTCAATTCTATTCTGTATGGCCAAAATTCTAGATTGTTTAAAAGGTAACAATATTAAAAAAAAAAAGAAAATTGATGTTTTCTTAACTACTATCAAATAAGTCCCAAAGTACAAAAATTATATTAAAATTATTACTTACTACACAATAGCTAAGTTACATAGTCTAAAAACATTTTTTGTTTTAAAAAAATGGGTCCGTTCTTTTTGGCAATTATTAATATATTTCGAAAACGGCGTACAACATTCATCAACTAGCATTTCAGTTACGATTTATTTTTCAACAAGACAATTGCAACACTTAGTTTAAAATTAAGTTATACCAGCCGATATTCACGCAACACCGATTTATTGCTTCATTTTATTTAAAATAAATAATACACATTTCTGCTCCATTTTTTTTCAAGAAGCATTAAATATTATTATAACGCATTCCTTAAAATGGAAGCACCCAATTTTGTGTATTTATTAAATATTGAGATTGCCATGACAAAAAATGTTCCTAAAAAGCTAGCGTCGTAAAAACAGATATTATAAGCGTTTTATAAATATGTTTATTGATATTTTAATCATTTGTAATCCTTTTCTACTCTCTCTTTTAGATGCAACTATTCCATCGTAAGCAGCGTCCGAAAAAAGGGGCATTCATTAATAGGGCTTATGCGCTATGTAAATAAATAAATTATGCATAGTAAATAATGTAAGAATATTAGGTAGTATGTAGGCGTTTTTCTTGTTCCAGAAATAGTTTGCAGCAAAAATTACAAAACACACGAAAATCTTTTACAAACTAAAAATACGATTAATTGTATTTTGCTTTATTCGACAATCCGTCGAAAATGTTCGGTAGTGTAATTTCGTAATTCGAAATTATGACACCTTTTTTTGCATACAAATAGGTGTAATTGTGATAAATATTTTCAGAATTTTGATTAGTTACTCAACAGGTAAACAATTTCTGGTAACACAATGTTTGAGTTAAAAATGGACGGTAAAAACAGAAAAAAGAAAACATCCTGTAACTGTTTGTGTGCCACCAACAAAGTTCGGTACATAATATATTTTTACCGTTCACTTTTGCATCGTATATGAAGCTTTAGCGTGTTATATGCTTGTAAGTGTGGTTAGTATATTAAATCCTTTACCAAAACACTATTATTTACTTACCCATCCCTTGTATAAATTAGTCAAAAAAATTGCTATTTGGAGAGACGATTGATCATAATATGATTAGCTTAGGAATTTTATTTCAAAATTTAAATAGTTCGTAGGATACTACAAACCAATCAACTGACATGTACTATCAAGGACACTCCCGCCTGATCACCACTAAGCCAATTTTTGCTTGCACTTACAACATAGAAACGCTCTCTAGCCCCGCCCCGTTGAATTTGTATAGAAATAATGAATGAAAAGATACCGATCGGCCGGGCGCACTGACGAAGTACGCCAAACGATAGTTATTGTTATTTTGCGCGCCAAAGTTGACGCTTTCCTAATAGGCCTAAACTTTAAGGGGGCGTGGCTCGGCGCCTCCGCAAAATTTAAGCGAAAAATTTTTTAAATGATCAGGCGGAAAAGACCACGACTGTACTTTTTATGAACTGTCAAAACAAAATTCCCATAGATTATTTTGTGGGAATAGCCACGTCACTAATTTGTCAACTATTTAATGATTTCAAAGCAATTAAAAATATATTTTTTACAGTAAATTGAAAACTGATTTAGAAACGAGATAATTTAGAGAAGTTGATTCTTGAAGTGATTGGTTAATGGTGTCTACACCCTATTTAAACGATACCGAACCTAAAACAAAACTTCTAATATTTACGGTACAGGATGTAGCAGAATTAACTTAATACGTCTTAGCTGGTGATTCAGAGCGTCAAACTGGAAAGCTTTCACAAGCGAACAAGAATCGAAACGATATCCCATCGGCTGACGCAATTAGTATGATCAGTCCAATTTTTTTTTCGACACACGTTAACTCATATGGAACGTTGGTCAATTTCATGGTCTGTATGAAATCTATGATCTACTGCGCTTATTCTGTTATCCCCTATACGACGTGTGTCCGGACGATATCGATAAACTTCGACCGGTCATTGTACTCATCAATAGGAGAGAAAAAATCAGCTGTTCCATACATTTTGACGAGTTATGCGAACATAATTGTAGGGAACAGCTGATTTTTTTTCGAGATTCAGGGTTTGGTGTCATAGTAAAAGTTGTTCATAATGATGAGTACAATGACCGGTCGAAGTTTATCGATATCGTCCGGAAACACAGTGTATAAATGAAAAAAAAAACACAATCGAACCGCCTCTCCAAAAGTTGAACCAATCACCCAGGCCAGCTTTGAAGCAATCAGTCAGCGTGACAACAACTCACCACTTCGCTGGTAAGACAGTTGATGGTGGTGGGGGGGAGGGCGCGCGCGGGCGGCGGCGGCGCGCGCGGGGAGCGGCGCCCCGAGCGAGCGTCGCACGGCGTGGCGCCGCGAGCTGGCGTTATTGGGTAGCCTGTGGGAAACACCTAATGAATATCTTTGTTTTCAATTGACATTATCATCATCTGCCTAGCCTTTTCCGAACTATGTTGGGGTCGGCTTCCAGTCTAACCGGATGCAGCTGAATACCTGTATTTTACATGGAGCGACTGCTTATCTGACCTCCACAACCCAGGTTAGTACTGGGTAATACGATACCCCTTGGTAAGACTGGTTGTCAGACTTTTTAGACCACTTACTACCTGTAACAACTGTCAAAGATCTGCAAATAACAGCCGGGACCAACTGTTTAACGTGCTTTCCGAGGCACGGTGGAAATGGGTTGCATGGAAATGGCAAGCACGGCTTAACCTAAAGATCGACCCGAGCGGCTGTTATTATTTAGCTTCGGGCTCTTTCAATTAACATTATATCCAGTTGAAAAACTCATTAACTTGATTTCAGGCATTTCTGATAAATTAGTGGAAACTGAACTATAAAAAGTCGATTTTAAAGTTACTTTTTCCGAGTACACACAGAATGGAATTTTTGTGAGAAAAACGGTTTGACGATATTATCTTTATTTTTTTGGGTTTCGTCTGTATTTATAATTTTTTGAAAAACTGTAGTACAGTCAGCTAGCCCATTTTCACAAAAAAACCTATCTTGTATATTCGAATCAAAATTTCGGGCACAATTTGGTTGTTTGGTATGCAATAGGTTGACCAAAAAGTAGTCTTACTTATTAATAAATGAATTGATAGTTCTTCTTAAGGTGGAAGCGCCAGGGTTGCCAGCGAAACACAAAATAAAATCATCTTCTAATGAATTTAAAACCTGACACTGAACTGCAAGTTGCAAAAAACGTAAGAAAATTTGAATTTCGCGGGCTACTTTGGCGCTTGCACTTAACCTTTTAAACGCCATTGTCACATATACGTGACAAGAAAGCGCGTACCCGGTACACCAAACGACACAAATATGTGACAAAATTTTAAAAAAGGTTTGAAAGTTTGGCGCGTTTCATAATAATTGTTTTAGGAAACCAGCTGGTGTCATCCGGTGAAAATGTAATGATTGACGTACCTTGTTCACTACTACTGGACTCAGTGAAGCTGGGCGTGCCCTCCGTCCACGTTGGAGTGGAGCCCTCGACAGACGCGGGCGGGGTCCAGCACACACTGGAAAACACATCATATAGACACTGTTTTAAGCTTTCACGGTTTATAACTAAACTTAAAATGTCACTTACGGAATATCTTCCGTGATTAACAACAAAAACACACACAACAACAACAATCACGGAAGATATCCCGTAAGTGACATTTTAAGTTCACATAAAATAGGTTTAAGAAATTCCACCAAGATAGTGCGGGCAACAGTGCTAACATTAAAAACTTGGCTTGATATCTGCAATGCTTTTGGTATTACAGACGTTTTAGCCCCGGCTCCACTAATATGGAGCCCAGCGGAGCGGTCGGAGACGTGCAAGATTCAACCAATCACAGGAGAGACGAAAGAAGCGTCTCCTCTCTGCTCTACTCATCTCCATTTTGGTGGAGTCTGGGCCTTGGGCAGTGGTTACCGACAGTTTCTACTTAAGGTAGAGCATAAAGGTGCAGGAATGACTTTGACCTTGAAAAAGTAAAATCCTACACCTTTATGAGCTTGGAGGGTTGTATTGATGATTTTGATGATTATAATTCTATAACTACATACGTGTTACAGCCGCGAATCAAATTTTAATCAACATACAACCTGACACTGACCTGGAAATTGCAAAAAACGTAAGAAAATTTGAATTTCGCGGGCTACCCTGGAGCATCCACCTTAACATAAGATGAACTGTTTGCAACTCCAGATGAGCACTTTACTTTGTGAAATTTATTAAATAGGCGAGACGACAAAAAAATCTAATTCAAAAAATATCCCGTCTTTTTTCTTTTCTTACGTAAACCAAAATTGACGAAGATATGACGCTTATAAAATTTTTAGCTAGTTCTGACGTCACGAGCTCCCACTCCCGAGTTTTGATGCGTTTTATCTTTTGTCAATATTCATTGATTTACAAAAACAAAAAAACGTGTCCATTAATTTCCAATACTCTAACTGACGGACTAAATAGATTTGCAATTTTTTGATACTGTCGTCATGCCTATTACCACTGCTCCTAAAACAGAGCACGATCATACCTATAATCTCCGAAAGCTTAGGCAGAACTGTCCAAAAATTACACCCCTTTCTTCGTTAGTTATGATTCAGTCCCTAATAGAGTGTGTGTCTATGTCTATTATGCCATCAACCGGAGAGAAATCCTTACTGCGGGAGGCTTCTGAGAAATTGCCGATGCTGAATCCGACTCACAGTTTGTCCAACTTGAAAATTGAACCCAGAACCTCTTTCTTAATTTGACAAATGATCAGCAGTAGCCCTTACAACTAGACCAACTATAACGTCTAATAAAAAAATAAAAAATATTTACCTGGCTTCATTACTGCGCGCACTACTCAGCGCAGCGGGCGTCAACGCTAACGACGACGCCGAAGACGTTGTCATCACACTGGCCGCACTAGATGCACCCCTACGTCTCCCAGACGCGCTCGACGACGTCGTTGAGGACGAGTTCGTGCGGGACGTCCTGGGCGGAGGCGCTTCTTCGAAAGGCGGGGGAGGCGTCGAACAACACGATAGGGGAGCGCCTCCTGGTGGTAAGCTAGCGTTACTACTTGGACTAGCAAGACAAGTAAGGATAGGTGGACTATGTGTGGTAGATAAAGGCGTCATGGTCGTGGAGGTAGAAATGATGATGAGAACAGGCGTAGCTTTTTAAGTTGGCTTCTATAATGAAAACTTCGATGGACCAGTTGGATTTGCAACTTAACGCGCTAAGCAGTTCGTTCGAAAATCCAGTGCGCTATAAGAATCGCTGATGCGAACAAGAGCTTACTTACGGCTGCGGACACATGCGTGACATTTCAATATTACTCTGTGACGGTACTAGCTATGCTATTTGATAAGCTAAGGATTCAGAATGGATCCCTTGAAACATTTCAATATAGTTAAGTACTGTTTTTGCCAAGTTCTTAATGCCCAGTATGTTGAAATGTCAGAATAATTGTGGACGCAGCTTCAAATGATTTCTTTATGTTAGTCGGTTACGCCCAGAATTCCAACTCAAAAAGATGCTACGCCGGTGGTTTAGAAAAACGTGGATGAAAATTTAAGCTATTTCTACAATCAGGCAAATTGTGGTCAATGCTTCGGTACTAAAGTTTTAAGTTTGAGACTAGTTCTAGCTAGTGAGTTTTAAAGGATCTACCTAAGTCAGCAAGTAAATGGGTGAAAATATAATTTTTTCTATCATACTGCAAATGCCGTGGAGTTCTAAATCTACTTATTTGCTATGAATCAGTAAGACTGTAGACGCTTCACTGTAGGACTCAACTGCGAAATTAAATCAATTGAATACAGAAGAATATGGAAGAATTCTACAGTCAAACTTCTTGTAATTCCAATATTGAGTATGATGAAATGGAATTAAGGATATTATAATTTTATTAAAGGTAGGGTGTACAAGAACAAGTGTTCAAAGATTTTTCTTCTGTCATAGTTAACAAAACTTCAAAGATTAAAAATATCTACTAACTAGATATCATATGAAGGTTTGTCCAGCTTCAAGTATTGCAAATAAGTCTCCATGTCTTCGGTATTTATCAAAACTCAATAAGTTATATCCCTCTGTGATGTATTCGACAATTATAAGACGTGATATTGTTCTGGCATTCGTTTAATTATCGAATATAGAATTATGGCATCTATTAAGACGACTTATTAATCCATTGTAGTCATAAAAAAATCTATACAAACAAGAGAAACTAGATTTGGGAACTCGGACAATCGTATACAAAAAGAACACATGATAAAAGGATGATGTCTACATACATTCTAAAGTAAATACTAAAGTGATTGATAATATAGCAGCTATACATAAAATAGATAAAGTCAGTAAATACTAAAGTGGTTGATAATATAGCAGCTAAATACATAAAATAGATAAAGTGTTATTTCAAAAGGATGCACTATGTTAAGGTAGGAGAAAAGAGGTTTAATAAAATATGTAAATCCAACGACCGAGCAAATATAACGTAAATATAGAAAAAATGGCAGTTGTCACGCATCACAACACAATCTAGAAACATCGACATGCTTGTAAGAACAATAATATTTAAAATGGCTTTGAGCCTCAACGAAATATATTATCTTCGATCCATTTTTCTACATAAAATTTTCATTTTCAACTTTGGTTAAATTCTCAATTTTCGTCTTTTTCAAATTCTTAAACGCTTCTCGTCAATTTTCATTAGTTTCGTCTACAGGAGCTCTTCAAATTCCTTCTTCATCTTTATAATCATCTTTCTTTTATCCGATTTCCTCTTAAAGCTTCCTTTCTTTTTCTGTCTCGGAATCTTATTTGGCGTTTTCGTTAATGGTGTCTCAGAAAACTGTTTTATTTTCTCGTGGACATTGCCACTGATTGATTTTGAAACTACTGGATTAATGACCGTTGTTGCCAATGAGAAATGCTTCTTGTCTATAGAGGTCAAACTGCCGTGTGTGTATTCGATAGGTTCGAACATTTTCTTAGTTTCTTTGACTAGTCTTTGCGTGTCAATATTCTTTTCTGATTGTTTACTCTCCTGAGAAGACGATATGGAACTTCGCCTTGAGCTATCAGAGTCCGTTTGGGCATTAAAAATATGTTTTTGGAACATGTCGATCTTGGTTTTAGCTTTCTTGTGGCATATAGCTTCGTCTTTCGTCATTCCTCGTTGATATGTTCTGATTTCAACCTTTGGTTTAGGTTTCTTCTCTTGCGAACGGTTTTTGTCTCTTTTAGACTGTGTGAAGTTTAATTTTTTCGATATGCCTGATATTATTCCCGGTTTTGCGCCGTTCTTTTCTACTTTAACTTCTGTAACATTCTTTTCTGCTTTACCTTCTGTATCTGCTTTTGGTATCTGTTCTATCTTCGTTTTATCAGCTGGAGCTACTTTCCTTAAAGTTCTGGCTGCCGATATGAGGTCAGATGATTTAACGTTGTGAACGCTAACTTTTTCCGTCGATGAATCTAAGTTTATTTGAGTTTTTCCCGTTAATTTGTCGCCTATCTGTGTAACAACTTCTTTCACGAACTGCGAAGGACTTTTTGATTGTTTAGCTCTTGCGATTTCAACCGATTCGCGAATTTCTTCAATAACAATATTCTCTTCGCTACTAGATTCAGTAAGAGACGTGTCATCGTAGTCTCCAGAGTCCAAATGTTCCCTCAATACTTTATCGATGTTGAATTTAGCCATCATTGAAGTTTGAGCAATCAAATCTTTGCCGGGATAAGATCTCTCCGTGATACTATCAGCTTCTTCTATGAAGTCTAAGAAAGAGTTCGAAGCAACTAATTTGGTGATTTTAACAGAACTGTTTGAAACAGACGGTGGGATGCGACATGCAGTGGGTTCTTTAAACTTAAAATCATGCCCGTAAAAGCAGAAATCATCATCACTGCTAGTGATAGGTGTCTGCGGAGGGATGTCACTCACAGAGATATTTAAATTCGGATAATCACCTTTCGTATCGATGCTAGACGCTTGGGAGGAGGCGCCTCCACGTTTAGTTTTAGGAGACCCTCTCGGAGGGACCGGAGGAGGGACTCTCTGCTTTTGGGAGCCTTTCAAGACGGCGGGGAACGCGATGTCAGGTTCTGACACGGCGATGGTCGTCTTAGCCGACGACATAGTGACTTTAGCGGCGGTTGATACCGGTGACGTCACCGAGATCGGAGTTATATGCGCTGTCACATCCGATAAAGATACTGGCGATCGACAAAAACGCTCAAGATTTTGTATAGGTTTATTAATAATTAAAAAGTACACAATAATAAAATGTATAAGTAAAACGAAAAATTTGGCACATTAGAAAATAATGTTATTAAATAACAATAAAAAAGTTTAAAAGATTTGTGTATCATTGGAAGTATAGTTATAGTTACAGAATACAGACGGGTTTTACGTAATAATTCGTTAAATATCCAGAATGGCGTGTTTGAATTTATATTTTTTAGATGGAGCTTGACCGTTTAAATAACGTATTTTTTATTGGTGCATCAAGTTAATGTATTAGATATTAAATAATAAATTACAGCATGCAGATTTAGGGAGTAAAAAGAAAAGCGAAGATTGATGGTATACCCAATAAGAAAAAAGTTCCAATAAGGCCATAGCAGCATGAAAAAAAGAGAGATAACATGACCATAAGTTTCTTTATATATTCTTTAGTATTTTTTATGGCAACATTTTAAATTCTCGCCAGAAATGTACTAATTTTACTACCAAAAATGAGAAATAATCACCAAAACTTTGGTATTTTTTATTTTTTGGTGACCAAATTTTCTTTTTAGAAGTTAATCTGTACATTTATGAAAAGATTTTAGTAACCAAGCAAAAAGCGTAGCAAGGGCTCCAGTTCTTTCATTGGTCGCAAAACTGATTAAAGTGACAAGAATTTAGAAAAAAGCGAATAGATTTTGAATATTTATTATATTTTCGCGTATCCAATTACTGACTCGACAATCAAAGCAAAAGCAACAATGACTTTATTTAGGAATTAAAAAATAATTTTGGCACCGACGACAAAGCAGCAAATTAATTTGAAAACTACAAATAGCCAATTGATTGATTTAATGTGTAATTTAATGAATTCTGAATATTTTATTGATTGAAGCGAATAATGGGTGAGGGTTACAGTTTTATACAATTTTGGATTAGTATTAAATATTTAATGTTAGTTTAAAAGTGTGCTCCTTGCTACACTTTTTGTTTATAGTGTTTTATTGCAAAAAATACTTTTAGTGTAGATATTCATGGGCCAATTGCCCATTTATTTTATAATATTGTATATTCATTGGCCATTGTTTTTGTGGTTAATGATAGTATAGAATGGCTCTGTATCACTGTGCGTTTCACATAAAACATTCTGAAATCTCTATCTTTCTCTCACATTATTTCGAGTTAAGGTGGATGCTCCAGGGTAGTCCGCGAAATTCATATTTTCTTACGTTTTTTGCAATTTCCAGGTCAGTGTCAGGTTGTATGTTGATTAAAATTTGAATCGCGGCTGTAACATGTAACTGTACACGTATGTAGTTGTAGAATTATAATCATCAAAATCATCAATACAAGCCTCCAAGCTCATAAAGGTGTAGGAATTTACTTTTTCAAGGTAATTCCTGCACCTTTATGCGCTTGGAGGGTGTGCGTGTTACAGCCGCGAATCATATTTTAATCAACATACAACCTGATACTTACCATCAAATTGCAAAAAACGCAAGAAAATTTGAATTTCGCGGGCTACCCTGACGCTTTCACCTTAAATTGTTTTATCCCCTCATAAAACATTTGATGTGAGTGTAATTCGGTAGTGGGAACGCAGTTAATCTCACATTGTAAATCAGTCAAGCCATAATTTAAATTATTATAAAATTACATCACGCTGGGACTGGATACAGCCAAATTTCTCCAGAAAACTTTCAAGGCAACATGATTTTATTAAGCGGCGATTATACAATGTGTTTGACTACCCGTTACCGATACTTTAAGGCCATATTATACAGTGTGTTAGCTTAAACGAGAGACATATTGAGGCAAGGTATTCAGTATTCGATTCTTGTCCCAAATATGTAAAAAAAATATAACCTTAATTTGTGACGTAATTGTCCAATAAAATACACTATTCATGGACACTGAGCGCGCGCAAGAAGTGAACTTGTAAACAGTAAAATAATCACGCGGCAAAACACGCGCCGATTCTGCCGAAAAAGAAGCTCGTGCGCAAACCCCGCCCCTTTCCTTTGTGTTGTCCCCGATGTACCGACAGGGCACACTCCCGCGCCACCTAAAAGTCATTGACCCGCGCACATGTTCTGCGTTAGGCGCAAGGGTGTATGTATACATATGACTTTTGCGAAATTTTTGGTATGGTTCTATATGTTATTTATCAGTGTTTTTTTTTTTGTTCATATTTTTATTAGTATCATGTAAGCATGCACTATTGCGGGTTTCAATATGTCCCTCGTTTAAACTAACACACTGTATACTCAATTCGATCGACAAATACATGTTTATAAATATTCCTAACCCCACCACACCCCGCGAATGGCAGCCATTTTATTTTTCTAATCGGCTATTCTAGGGTATGTTGAATGAAATGCTAATATCTTTGAATTTAAGAGACCTAGAGACGTGCAAATGATTTTATTGTAAGGGTTAACGACGAGGCTCTCAAATTAATAAATATTTTTTTCTGAAAAATAAGCAAAAATAGCCTCATAAAAATGACTTATTCTTTTTACATTTTCTACTCTAGTCCAAAATTAGCCCGGAATATTGCATCTGTTTTTATGTTAAATGAGAAGTATTTGAGGGAACCTACAAAATTATACCAAAATATTGACTCAACACCTACAATTTTAAGAGTTATAGCCATTTAAACACAGCCCTGTCCCAGCGCAAAGGCTCGTATGAGGTTGAGTATTTTTTATGCTCTTAACCTTTTGAACCCCAGAGCATAAACGCATGCGCGTGCCCTCCACGCCAAGCCACAATTTCACCTACCATTTTGTGACATATTCGTGTCGTTTGGCGAACGAGGCACGCACTTGCTTGTCACGTATATGTGACAATGGCGTTCAAAAGGTTACAGTATCGGTAACCGGTAGCCAAACACACCAGCCGTTCAATTCAAACTACAGGCTACATCGAAATAATAGAATAACCAACCCAATAACAGTTTACTTGACTTGATTCCATAATTCAGGACCACAGTAGTCGCGTTTGCGGCCATTAAAACAAACAGGTAATCTATTCCATTCTGTACTTCCATATCCCACCAAAACCATTTGTCTTTTTTTTTTAAATCCAACTTTAAATCTGTCAAAACTTCTTAAAAAAATCGACATTTGTCACAAAACACAAAACGACATTCATTCTCACCTGCTTTGACGCTCGTGACCCCACTCGATCCTGCTCCTATCCGTTTGATAGCGTGAAAATATTATGTCATATACGTGAGCAATGGTTTTTATATAAAAGTGTTGCAAACTTGGCTGATGCACTGCCGTGCTACCAGATTTTGAAGTATCGTAATATAAGAAGTTGGTATAGTTTTAACAATTTATACCAAAAGTTAAAAGCAATACATGTTAGATTGTATGTGTATATTAAATTTTGCTAAAAATTGTTTATAAGCGTCAATTTGCATGTCAGTACGAAACCACTTGTAATTTGTCGTATGTACTTAATAGCCATGAGGCTCATCGGGTGTGATCTTGGATTGTCAACTTTCGGCTATGAGCCGAACGTAACGAATCTAACAGTGCAACATTTTGAATAGTTAATGTAGTTGCGTGAAATGGAAAAAAAAATAATTAAAAAAAAAATTGAAATTTAATATTGTGGAGACGATAAATAAAACGAAGAAAGTCCAGCCAACAAAAAATCACATTTATTACCATAGTATATACATAGAATTTTGGTCAAACAGCTCAAGCGATATACAATATACTTAACAGTCTACCGCACAAGTATACTATAACCTACTGGTTCAGTTTTAAAATTACTCCAAAACTTTTGTTTGTGACTGTACCAAAACATTTTATTTTTTCTTACTTTGCTCATCAAAACACAAAAAACTGATATGCTCGTCCGTAACACGGAACTTGGAAATAATTGGTGAAATAGAGGTTTACTATAGGTTTACTTTACAACACTTATGCCTAACTCTTCGGGGATAACAGGCGTAACGTTATGTTTCAAAGGTTCAATTCCGTCGCATTTTATTAAAGATTAAAAAAAAAACGTACAGTCACAAACAAAAGTTTAATCAGTCATTTAAAAAACTAAAATATTTAATTAAATAAACTAAACATTTTTACCATTTAATCTCATTATATTGTGAAGGGGTGTGTTTATAAATAAATTATAAGAAATATTGTCTTAATCGAGCTGTTACATTAATGGTATTAAAAATAATGGTACTATACAATGAAAACAATATATTTAATGAGTGATTATTGGCATTTATTTGTGACAAGGTCAATACTTCTTTTTTAAAGGAATGTAACTAACTTAAATAGTGTTCGCTCTATAATTTGAGGGTATTAAACAAGTCAGCTTACAGTCCTTTCAGTTATTTAAACGGTTATAGTTTCAACCTCATTGTATCGAGATTAAAGATCATTGTAATTTTGACAGTGATTTAAACTCAGAGGTAAAATATCTATGGAATACAAGGAGTATATTTTTGTTGTTTAAAAGTAATGTATAATTACAATCATTTTGAAAACATGTTTTTAAATAAAGGGTGTAAACTCTTCACGAAGCCGTCTACCAAGCATTCTGTACACCAAACTAAGTAACTTTACGCAAAAAAATTGCTGGGAAACGACTTAATTTTTTGGGGTGAAAAATCACGTTTTACTGTAGGACTCAATATAACGCAATCAAAACATTGTGATGATAGATGGATTGAATAGTACGGGGGTCGTGGACGTGTTAAAAGTAAAAATCATACATTAAAACATGTATTTAGAAAAAAAAAAGTTGGAACTTTGACCCCCAATATCTTCGTAACTAGAAGGTTCCCAGGTAAGGTCTAAAAAAGAAATGATCGCAATGACGAGGAGAACAAGTGCCTTTCGGCTTCGTTAAGAGTCTTTTTACACACTTTATTAGATGGAAGGCATCGACGTACAAACGGTTGTCACGTTTTCAGTAGCTTATACCCAACTCCCCCACATATAAATATTTCATCGGTAATTAAAAAGAAGCGGCACCTTTGTGCTCTTCTATCTTAATGTAATGTTGTGTCAAATATTTTGTGTATTTAAATAAATAAATTACAAAAAAAACTTCTCTTTTCTACAAAATTGCAATACCTACACGGTGAAAATTTACGGGAAAGCAGATTTTTTTTTTTAATTACTGCTGAAAAATTTATATGGAGGTTGGGTATGATGGTAGGTGCTTTACAACCCCGTACAATAATCGAAACTGCCGACATAAATACAAATATTCAATTGATGAAAATAATAGTTTAAAAACTCAGTTCCATACTTTGTGACGTCAAACTTTTTTAAAATCTAATTTAGATGAGACATACAATAAATATACTAAAGGAATCTATTCGCAATCTGTCATTCATAAATTGAATGGCAGCCTGAAAAAACCTTATTACGTTTAGTATCCTAAACCAAATAGGAAAAGACCTTTAAACATCAGAAAAAATAAAATTCAGACACCACAAGTAAATTACAATAAAAATATTATTTCTCTAATAAATAATCAATTCATACAAACTCTTTACATCATAACCCAATACACTATTTCAGTTCAAATTGTTGTTTTTAGAGACTGCACTAGAAATTATTTCTTTAATCAATAAGAATAAAGATTATCTTGCAAATTTTGTGTTAACATTATACTTCAATAATTTTATTAGAGTGCTTTTATTCATGACTGTACACCACAATTTTATTATTATACCATGTTTTTTTATTCGTCTTGCTTAATAGGTTATAATATATAACTTCAAATGCAGTCTTCGAAAACCCTCTAACTCTTCAATAACTGGGGCAAACATCATCACATTTCCTTGATGGTTTCAACGAACTTGATCATATTTTTAACACAAAACTGATCAGAAATGTATTGAACCACTTTTTAAATAAAGCTTGTTTTAAAATAAAAGAACAGCGCGTTCGAAACTAAAGACTTTTATTTGTTTTTCACTTTAGGCAAGGCGATATCATTAACTAGCTTATGTCCGCGACTTCGCCCGCGTGGCGTTCGATTTTTGTCCCACAGGATCATATTACCGGGATAAAAAGTATCCTGTGTGTTAATCCAGAATATAAGCTATCTTGTTACCAAATTTCATCCAAATCCGTTAAGCCGTTCGAGCGTGAATGAGTAACAAACATACACACATACAAACATTCGCCTTTATTATATTAGTGTGATGTGATTTAGAATTATGAGCCTATAATATCTCTCGTCTGGGAGGATACAAGCTTCCTCTCTATGAGATGAGTGTGACGTGATCCACCACACGGTTCAATCATTTCACGTAAGTAGTTAATAAAAACCGGCCAATTGCGAGAAGGACTCGCGCATGACGGGAGTTCCATAGAAGGGGAGCCCCCTTTAATTTTGAAAATTTCAACTGTGCCTATTACGTATCATGAGATACAGCCCGCTGACAGACAGACGGACAGCGGAGGCTTAATGAGGTCCCGTTGGTTACCCTTCGGGTACGGAACTTTAATTGGTAAAGTGGCAATAGATAGAAGGTACGTCCAGCGCACCTAAGAGGGGTTAACTGACCCCCGATATCATCTCATCTTTACATGTGACGATGGTCTATCTGAGCTCTACAAAACAGACCTTATTTATCAAGGGGTATCGTATTAGCCGTTAAGCTAATACGATACCCCTTGATAAATAAGGCCTGAAGTACGTAGTTCAATACTATTTCTTGATTAGTATACAAACATTGATATTCTTCTAATAAATAGTCAGACGGTGCAACAGAAACTTCGTGCTAGAAACTGCTTTAACCTCAAAAAAAACCCAACCGCACATACATTCCTTCGCAATAAAATACTGCATATATTACATCTTGTTTATACATAGGAATAAGTATAGGTAACAAAATATACTAAATCGAATACAGTTCATTTTTAGTTTAATTCGATTTTTTTTTTATTTTTTTTTTGTGAGTCGAAAAAGTAGTTCAGTGGTTTGATAAAAAAAAAATGTCAAAAATATTTGATTTTATAATGTCAAAGTTGTTTTTCCATTAATTATGGGTAAATATAAAATCTTAATTGAAGTAATATATCAAGACGATTTATTAGATTCTAGATTAGGTAAATATTTACCATAAACATTTTAGTATACATATTTGGGGACTTAGGTACATCTTATATCATTTATTTATATCGATATAAAATCTAAGGCCTTTTCTTTACTTCATCATTGACATTTATTAAATATGTATTGTCAAAATTTATTGCTTTGTATTTACTAGGCACGGACAAAATGACGTATCGATATAATTTATCGATACTCGAAATCAAATAGGAGAGTTCGACTTTGCAAATACTAGCCAAGTAATAAACTAGAGTACTAGTGACATAAAGCGTTTAATACTAAGCTAATGAACTATGTCTTTTAACTGAACTACTTCGATAATCGAAAACCATCGACACAGATACACTTCACTACATTCATCGACTAACACACCTAATATCGATTCACAAAACACGCTTTCTATCAATAACAGTACAGTAAATTTATCTGTCGATAAATCCGAAATATACACTAAAAAAATATCGATAGTTAAGTGACCGGTTTAGAGACGGTCTACATAACTAGCGATTGTTTGTGTGATACCATATTTTCGACATTTTTTCTTCAATCTGCTGGTGGCACTACTATGATAGTACTGCCGCTGTCTTTGCCCGAATATATTTCAGCTTTTTCTATACTTCTAATATACACGACTTCCTTGATAAATTCCTCTTTGGAGTCAGAATCCTTGATATGTTCATCACCGTTGAGTTGTACTACAGATACATGATGTTCTGAAATTTCTGATATCTGTAGACTCCTTTCAGTCATTATAGGAGATTCTGGTTTAATATAAACCGTTTGTGTTGATCTTACTTTGCGAAATCTCATGTCTTTGGGCAGAGTAGCGGTTTCCCTGGCCTCTAAGCTAGGCGTTCCCGAGTTCCTATAACTAGAACTTAAAGATTTTGGTAAAGTATTTGATTGTTCAGCTTGTAAAATGCTATCTGTCTTCACTAAGCCAATATCAACGAAGAATTTCTTAAATTTTTCAACGAAAGTTGGTGATTTTGCTCTGTTGAGACTGTTAGTTAGTCTTTCATTCGAATTTTCTTTGATCTCGTCAATCCTTGCAGGTATATTAGAAGTGCTTTTATGTTTTTCTAGAATATTCGATCGTCTTTTCCATTTCGCGTCTTCGTCTTCATCATCTATAAAGGGTATGTCTTGAAGATTGTTTTCATTTCTCGTATCGACGGCTGCATCTTTCTTCTTAGGGAAGTTGGTAGTGGCTTCTACGTAGATTTGAGGTACACTGGTACTGGTATTGTCAGTTTGGATTCCACTGTCAGCTAAGCTACCGTTGATATGAGAGCTTCCAGCGCCTGTACTAAGGACTTTAGTTAACTGGTCGGATAGGGTATCCATTCTGTCTTGTATTGACGCTCGGTAGACATTGTTACTGTATGACGTTCCAGGATCTCGAGTGACGTTTGAAGTGTCAAATTCGATGCGTCTAGGGAACGTTCTGTCCCTGTCGATTTTCAATCTGTCTGATAGCACGGAGGGGTACTCGGTAGGCGGCTGTATGCTCGGATGCCTCTGATTCCAGGTCGATATGGTGGTATCAGTAAAATCGCTCATGCTAGATCTTATTGAAGATCTAGGCGAAAGTCTGGACTGCCTTAAGAGTTCAGGGTTGTAATCTTTAATCGGTCTTCCGATGTAGATACGTCCTGAATAAAAAACGTCTTGGTCAAAATTTTTGGAACGGACGTTTTGCTTTTTTTTTTGGTACATTTCAGTTTATTTCTCTCCCCCGTCGGCAAACCATGCTTTGAACATGTCGACCACCAACACCGTTAGCACAAAAAACACATCACATTTTTTTTTTGTAAAACGTCAAACGCGGGTCAATGTAAAAAAATGGGAAAAAAATACTAAGTACAAATAAACGGAAACGAAAAATAAGGACGGTAAACAACAGCGGGGTAACAAACACCGGAAAGGGAAGGGTGGGGGAAAAAATAAACTGAAATGTATAATAATATAAGAGGTACCAACATAATTCGCATTCAATGTTAGGGTAAGTTGGGGTGAAAACTACTTTGTTTTAAAATAAATTGTAAAAGGTTAATAATTCATCTAAGATTAGTGTTAATATCGAGCATTATTTTGAAACGAGTTGACGGTACATCATAATTTCTTATTTTTATGCTATTTAATTTACAGATTCTTAGGCCTGAATTCTTGTGCGCTGACGGTCGGTCGCGTACGGTCGGTCGTGACGTCAGCGAGAACAAAATACGGCTGTCGGTCGCCGCTGACGTCAGCGTCGCAGTATGGTGCTATATAGAACACAATGTATACTCGTACGCGCGACCTACCGTCAGCGCAACAAGAATTCAGGGCCGTTGTGAATTTTTAATCGATGCAATTTTTAGATTTTCGCCACTCATTGGTACTTACAAATTAGCTAACTTTATTTTTTTTTAAACTTGATTCACCAAAGAAATTAAACGCGATAAACACATCTGAAACGCGATCAAGAACCATTAGTGTCATCATTGCTATGGAATATTGACACTGACAACTCCTGAACGCGTTCTAATTTTGCTAATCGCGTTCAGTTTCATTAGTATAAATCGCCTTGTACCAATATTCGTTTAAAAAATCATCATAATATTAAAGACAAGTTTAAAAAAAAAAACCCAATTATATTATAACTTTAAACAATGAAACCCAGTCTACGTCCCAACAAAAAAAAAGTCGTCAACTCGCTACAAAATAATAAAAAAAAGAACAAAAAAAAATCTACACCGAAAGGTACTAAAATCTTCATCATACCTGGTGTATCAATCTCCTCCTGCGGCCTGGATGGCTTGGCGATGCTCTTCCTCTTCGATGGCGAGTGTTTCAGGGCTGTGGGATCGAAGGTACACAAGTTAGGTTAAGCCGTGATGGGTGGGCGGGAGGAATATTGTTGTGGTTTCATAGATAGCATTCCAGAATTTGTTCCACAGATTTTTGTATATGTTATATTTTTTTTATTACGCAATGGGCCTGCTCTTGACCTCGATCACGCCTGATGATAATCGATGGATGAGGTCTATGTGACGAGCGTGCCCAGAAGATGCCTGTTCACATCTATGGATACAGAAGCGATTTTGTCGCTGATAGCGATATCTTCGATAAATAGGGTAGATGACAAAAACAAAAAATGTAATTAGTGAAAAATGTAGTTAGTCCGTCAGGTAGATTTCCAAAAAATATTGAACACATATTTTTTCTTTTTTCACGTAAACAAAAAATGAAGACGATACAGTGCGTCGAAAACTCGTGTGACGTCACATTTGAGTACATTTTTTTACTCAAATGTGACGTCACTCATGATCTTTAACACGTTTTATCTTCGTCAATTTTTAATAATTTGTTACTTACCTAAAACAAAACACGTATCCAATATTTTCGATAATCTAACTGACTAAACAGAATCATATTTTTTTTAGTCAGTCATCATCCCTATTTTAATAGCCTCTAAAACCGCCTGTGCCTGTTTGTGAGATAACTTTCATACTGTGTCTTTCACAGCATTTTTTTAGAACAATTTTCGACCATAGTATGCTCATAAAGTAGCTATTTCATGTGTAAATGCCATTAAAATTACAGATCCACAAAAAATATTGAGTTGTACAAATGTTTAAGATTTATTTATTAATTCTTTACAAAAACCACAACAATATTCCAAACTATTTACAAAACTTAAAAAGAAAAACAGTTAAATAAAAAAAAAACATCAGCTCACTAATTTAAAAAAAGCTGTTCTTTTTTCAAAAACAAAAAATATTTCAGCGTGAACGCTTAATTCGCAAAATAATCGTCAAAATGTTCTCAAAAAGCTTTCTAATACAGTGAAGAATTTTGTGTAAATATTGTTAAAGGAGGATAATAACATTTGAGATAATAGTTATAAATTACAAGTCTAGTTTAGTTATAAGCCGTCGCTGCATGTAAAATACTGGAATTCAGCCGAACTTCAAAAAAAACCCTTTGTTAATAGCAATCCTTATTAAAAAAATTGCATGCAATTAATATTGTTTAAGAAACATAATACAATATTAATCTCCAATATTTTTATCCCCACAGTAGAAAAATAATATTCATAAAACGAAACTGATTATTCTCATTACCCAACACATCATCATCATTAAAAAAAAACCATACGACATCATTTCGCATTCACCATTAAAAAAAACAGCAACGTTCGAAAATTCAAAACTGCGAAATGACATCTGTCAAACGAAATAAAAAAAAAGAAGAAACAGACATTCCACTCACAGATTATTTACCGCTCGCTATTAAGGTGGTAGCGCCAGGGTAACATACGAAATTGCAATTTTCTTACGTTTTTTGCAATTTGCCGGCCAGTGTCAGGATGTTTGTTGAACAAAATACGATTCGCGACCATACACGCATGTATTTACAGAATTAAAATCATTAATAGAACGCTCTAAGTTCATTTTTATCCCATTAAATGACAATATTATAATTATGTCAGTTTGTCACAGTCTCGTTTCTAACTGACATGTTAAGACGATGGCGAATATCATAGTAATTCAATGGGATTCAATGAACTAAGAGGGTTGCATTGATGATTATAATGAGTAAATAAATACGTGTTACGGTCGCGAATCATATTTTAATCATCATACAACCTGCAAATTGCAAAAAAAAAGCGTAACAACAATTTTAATTTCTCGGGATACTTTAGCGCATCTTCCTTAAGTTGGCTAATCTGAGGTTTGTGTGAAAAAGTATTTTCTACAGGGGAATCGTTCAAACCCCAGGTTGGCCAACATAATTATTAGCGTTAAATAGACTATGGCAGATAGTAGAGAACACGTGCTTCGTCGAAAGTCGAAAGAAAACCACAGATAGGTGGCTAACTACGGTAGGGAATGAATGAGGGGTGAGCTCGGTAGATGGAGCCACTTATGATATCGGGGTACTACTGTACAAGACCACAACACATTCGCGGGGTTGATGTCGTAAATATTTACATCGCGTATCAAGTACTTTTGTAAAAAAAAAACAAAATTTTCTTTTCTTTTATTGTTTTAGTGCACTCCTTTCAGTTATTTTACCTCTGCATCACTGTCAAAATAAAAGTGTTCTTTAATATTGTTTCAACTATGTCATTGGCTTGCTGCTGCCAGAGAGACAAAATAAATTTGAAAAGACTGTATCACTATTTAATAATTTCTCCAGTACGCTATAATTTATATCTAAAAAAATTACCAAAATACTTCTTCAAAAAAAAATCATATTTACAACAACACCACGCACAAAATACTGGAAGAAACCATTCAAAAAAACATCGAAGGGTCAAGACAATGAAATGGGGGGAGTGGGGCAAGGCCAACACGGTCACATCTTCATGCTTTGGGACCCCCAAAACAACTGGGACTTACTCAGACCTCCACAGACCCGCGCGATTATCCGATAACGGACAATTGTCGGGAAGAAAAATGGAAAAAAACACAGATATTATTTTCGGCTGGCAACATTATTCGTGGGCGTGCATGATCCCCGTTAAATCATCATGCTGTGTATTGCATCCAATTATATATTTTTTAAATAATAAATAAAATATTTTAAATTAAATTAAAGTGTCTAAATACATGCCTGATTATATTGCTCCGAACGAAAAATAAACGTAAATTAAATATTTAGTTGAAAAATAAAAACCACGTTGTTCAGCTAATTCCTACTAAAATGAGGTTTAGGTGTTGGTGTTTCATCCCTTAAAAACTCCGAAAATACATTTTTCTACAAAAACACGATACGACTATGAAAAATATACTACAGAAGCAAAATTTTTGTACATATTCCTCATCATAAAATTTATAGATACTAGAGCTTCAATTTAAAATATAATAGAATACATAAGAATGTAATATAATAAATACTTTTATGGAAAAAATATTTTGTCTACGACAAGAAATAATAATTTAAATTCGACTCGTGTGCAGTCAAAAACACGTTTTTAGTCACAAATGTATTATTAAATTCAACACACCATGCTTACATCTAAATAACACACAATATACTTTTCTACTAAGATAAGTTTTACATATAGAAGGCTTGAATATATTCTCCAGTATTCTCAAATAAAACTTTTCGACATACTGCATATATTTTCCGACAGGATGCGAACTTCTTTGAAAAAGTTGACTTGTAGAGAATGTCTTGTGGCATAAAGTACGCCTATGAACCACTATTGTACATGAAGTTTAAATAAATAAATTAATTTTTTTTATCATACGAACTGTAATCGCAAAACCATTACAAGCTCTGTCTGAATGCACATTAATATATCATTATTTCGACATAATATTTTTATTGCAATAACCATTTATCTGTAGGCTCATTCAAATAAAAAGTTTTCTAAAGAAATTTAGGTATCAACCCGGAACTATGCTAGTAAACTGTTCTAGATATTTTAAAAAAGTTGTTTTCTACTACTAACAATATTTCTTAATAAGGGCCGATTCCACCAATAACACTAAACCTCTTCTAAACCGCGCTCAAATGCTGCCAGTATCTTTGCTGTAGTCCGCGCGCGAGCTCCAAGGAATCGGTGGCTTACTTAAATCATCGGTGGTTTTATTTCAAGTACATAATACCCTCATAGAATGATTTCATAATTTAGTTCGCGTGGAGTACTAAATTATGAAATCATTAAATGAGACTTGAAATAGAACTACCGATGATTAAAGTAAGCCACCGATTACTCGGAGCTCGCGCGCGGACTATTCAGGGTGTTAAAGTAGTCGCGTGCCATAGCTTAGGGGAGAGTTCAGTATCGATAAAGGAACCCTAAAAAGAATAAAATAAATAAAAACATTTACAGATCAACCTAATTTAGTACCTACTAACTTAAAATAGCAATCGTTTAGAATTAAAATTATTTTATATTGCTATTTGAAGGTAGGTACTAAATTAGGTTGATTTTTCAATCTTTTTTTAATGTTTTTATTTATTTATTTTTTTCGGGTTCCTTTATCGATACTGAACTCACCCCTAAGCTATGGCACGCGACTACTTTAACACCCTGTATATGTGACAGCTCATGAACGCCATTTAAATGTGCCGATAGCGTTCTGTTTGGCGAAATTGATTCTTATGCCGTCAGAAATACGGTCTAATGAACACCAACACCCGCCCCCCTAATCACATCCACACACATTCTATAAACAAGTAACACAGTAACCCTACGGTACCTATGTAGGAAGTCACTAGTGTTCGGAACTTGCGATGGTTGCCCTTGATCTCTGGCAGGTCCACTGATGCAACACATACATTTTTTCGTTTAGTAAGTTTATCGGGAGGCGCGGGCTGGAGGTCGGATTTGGTTTGGAGTTTCACATGATATAGCTTTTATAGTGGTACATGGTTGTTTTGATGCGAGGTTATAGTTAGAACTAACCACCATATTGATATTCTCAATAAAATATCCTTTTTTTTACCAACAGCGCCCTCAAAGAGCCAGTAATATAATATTTTTAATTGTTTGGAAACCCAAAAGGCCAACGCGCATCTAAGCACATTTAAGCAAATACTTTTTTCTTGGTATAGCTTAAACTGTGGACTCAGAATCTGTAGTCCGCGCGCGAGCTCCGAGTAATCGTTGGCTTGTTTAAATCATCGGTGGTTTTATTTCAAGTACTTAATACCCTCATAGAATGATTTCATAATTTAATTCGCGCGGAGTACTAAATTATGAAATCATTATATGAGGGTTTTATGTACTTTAAATAAAATCACCGATGATTTAAACAAGCCTCGGAGCTCGTGTGCGGACTATATGGAAATGGCATTAATAGCCGATGATATGCCAAAATTATTTTTTATTTATAGTTTAATAGCTGCCGCTATTTTAAGCTAAAAGTAAGGAGTTAAGTAAGGCTTTTTTGCAAACCAAACTTCATACGTCGAAGTCTTTTTTTATCATTCTGATGTTTGTCTGTACAACACGTCTGCAATAAACACTGTTTTAGCTATAACTATACTTAAAATGTCACTTACTGGATATCTTCCGTTTTGCGTTATTTTACGGAAGATATCCCGTAAGTGACATAACCTATGATCTGTCCACGAAGTAGACACAATAGTTAAACAATGGCGTCTCGACCAAATTGGTCATTCGACAGATCATTATATAACTGTTTTTTTTTTACTGATTTGATTTGTTATAAGCACGTTAAAACTCGAAACCAAATCCTAGACGATAATCTCCAGGCCACGCCACAGAACAAGAAAGTATTTTTTATAATTTTGTAAAAAAAAAAGGGGAAATTTCTTTGTTTTAGAACACATAAGACTGCAAGATTTTAGTAGCTTAGATATAGATAGTTTTAATACTCCATTTATCAATTAAAAAAAGGTTTGACGATAGATTTTTGTTTATGTATTGAAAAATCGAGTTAGTGCCTTTTTATTTTGCCGGCACCCACACCTAAATATCCATGCTGCTTAACGGGATAAATAGGCATAGTAGTTCTTTACAGGGCTGACTTTTTATAAAACAAACTTTTTCCGGGACGAACTTTTTACGCAACAAACTTTTTCCGGGGCGAACTTTTTACGCAACAAACTTTTTCCGGGACGAACTTTTACCTAAATATACTTTCTTGGAATGAGTTTTTATCTCAACAAACTTTTTTGATTACGAACTCTTTTACCATAAACTTTGCTTAATACTATGGAGTCTTAAAACTATGTTTCACCGGTCCCTACGGATTAGGTAACATTTAGACGTTAGACACAATGTTAGCATTTAACTATCGGAGATCGAGTGTACCTTAAAAGTCTGAACACGGCCTTATTTATTTTAAAAGAACTTACATCATTGTTTTACAGAAAGTTTTAGATATGAGTTTTTAAACTGTCAACTGTCATGGTGCCTGCAACAGCGCCGAAATATCGGGAACTCACAACAAATAGTAAACATAGTAAATATCCCGTTTCTTGTGTTAATGATAAGTTTTAGATATTTTTACCCGTCTGGATTTGTTCCCAATTAATAGGCTCGTCTCTTATGCCTTTATAATTTTGTCTGTAATCGTGGACGATGTAATAGGCTTGCCCTCAATTCCATAAGACTCAAACCCAAAGCATTTATTTCATTCATACTCTTGAATTGACAAAATCAATCAAAAGATAAAGTTACAGTCTAGCCAAACGGCATAGTAACTGTGAGCTGACTGCAGTTGCCCATTCCAAAGCGCAGATCTCTATGGCGAAAAATAGGCAAGATAGTCCATGGAAACTATTCATTCTATTTATTCCATTTGTTTCCGAGTCATGGATGTTTATATGTATAATAAGTATGTATTTACTAATAAAAAGTATGTAAGTAGTATATCAACTATCTGGTGTCCACGACACAAGCCTCGTTGCTTAGTGTGGCGTTAGATGGCGCTGTGTGTTAATGTCCAGCGATATTTATTTATTTATTTATTACTAGCGAAATGTGGGTGCACCATGAACCTCAGCCAATTCTTTCAGGAAATACAGTTTTACATGTTTTTGTTTGCTTTTTAGCGGTAGAGAGGCTGCCTTACGTTCTTAGGGTCGCGGGTTCGAATCCCGGCAGGACCAAATGTTTGTGTGATGAGCATGGACATTTGTTTCCGAGTCATGGATGTTTAAATGTATAATAAGTATGTATTTACAAACAAAAAGTATCTATGTAGTATACCAACTATCTGGTGTCCACGACACAAGCCTCGTTGCTTAGTGTGGCACTAGATGGCGCTGTCTGTAGTGTCCAGCGATATTTATTTATTTTATTTTTCATCTTCATGCTGTTGATTCGTGTTCAAACTTTCAGAGTCACTTTGGATCTACTTTAGGGACCTTTCTCAATATAAGGAGACAACTGATGACGGGAAGGCAAGATAATGTCATTACAAATTTAAAAAATAATGTTTTCCAAAAGCATTAAGTACCCGCTTTATGCAGTAGTCGGGTAAAAAGGTTTACCTTAATTTCTATTATAATTAGATTTACATTTTGAAAAATAAATATAAATCTATAATAGACAGTACTTAGAATAAAACAAATCTTTGGTTGCGCCGTTTGGCGATACTTCACCAACCATTGATTTGATACTTCAATTGAATACAAAAAAGTTTTTATCACTAAGCCAACCCATCTCCAAATTGACCCCAAAACACATAGTTCTAATAACATTAGGACTTACTATTTGGTAATTAACTATTAGAGAATAGCGACATGATAAAGAGCTTAACTAATGACAGGATTTTAATAGAAAAAGAGAAAATTTAAATACTTGAAATTATTAAGACTGACAACCCTAACTTTTAATAAATGGCAACATTTTAATACCATAGTGAAGGGAACCTCTTTGGTTACAGTCATAGAGTAGATAGAGGTGCAAAGCATAGAGTAATACTTACACGAAGGTATTTTCTTAAACACGGTCTTAGCCATGAAATCTAAAAATCTCTGCGCGTAGAAGTTCGGTCTGTGTACGGAAACTGTGTCCTGAAATTATGGAAAAGAGAATACATATTAAATAGCTGATATCGGTCATTATATTTCATGTACCTATAATGTTCCCACTGCTGGGACACGGCCTCCTCTCTATGAGAGGGAATGGGCTATAATCCACCACGCGGGCCCAGTGCGGATTGGTAGATGTCACATGTCTTCGATTTTTTTTTGGTTCTAGGACATGCCGGTTTCTTCACAATGTTTGTTTAGTCTAGAAAATAGTTTTGGTACTACACATAAAGGTATAAGTTCCAAGGCTTTCGCTATGACAGACCGTATCAACAACGATTGGTTATGAAGATCTATTAATACGTTTCCGTCGATGAAGACATTACCGCCTGATTGGCATTTTCATCGAGTTATTGCGGTGAAATTACACAAATATCGAAGTGGTATTGTAGTGTACTTTTTGGACACGTACAACTACTACAAATACAACTTTTTAAACACGTTTATTTCATTGTTATAGAAATATAGACAGTCTATACATATAATAAAATCGTTGAGACCAAAAAATGTGTACATTGATGATTTAAAAAAAAAACCAGCCAGGGTGACTTAAAATAAGTAACAGAACAATCCAATAATCCATTTTAAAAAATTTCGTTTGTTTGTTTTTGTGATTGTTTTTTTTTTCGAGGTTGTTAGATTGCCTATATTTCTTTTTGTATTTAAATTGTTTGCATTTCTATATTTCTTACTTTTTCGTGTTTTTTTTTTATCCAAAAAGTAATAGAGAAGTATGGAAGAAGAACACAGTCATGCTGCGCCGACCCCAAATAAATTGGGATTAGGGCAGGAGTATGATGATGATTTCTCCAAAAAGTAGTATAGCGAACGGAAGCCTGATAAATTCACGTGTTCTTGACGTGCAAGAACTATGCTGTGCATACGCAGTTTACGTAGATTATATTTACAGCTATATTGTTATTGGCCTCATTCCATGCATCTTGGTGAGAATTTAAGACCTGCCTGGACTGTCATCGAAGGTCTGTCGGTGGAGACAAAAGTCAGTTGCAAGAGGTTCGCAACAGTTTGCAGCAGCTAAATCGTGTTTGGGCTCATTTCATGGACCTTGATGAAAACTTTAAACTTAGCTAGAGTATGACTTTCATCGAAGGTCGACGATGGAGACGGAAGGCAGTTGCAAGAGGTCATCAAGAGTTTACAGCATCTATATCGTGTTTGGGCTCATTTTATGCACCTTGATGAGAACTTTCGACGTAGAGGGAGTATGATTGTCATCAAGTGTCTAAGGATGATAACGTAAGGCTGAGGAGGCTGGCGAGGGAAGCCCTTATTTAGAAAAACTGAATATTTTAACGATTAATGCAAATATTTCAGAGAAATTAAATTGTTACCTACTTGATTCTGTACTATACATTATTATGTCTATCTTTTAAGGGTGTCTCATACTCTCTCTAACTATCTCTCTGTCTCTCTTATATGACGCAGACGAAGTTGCGCGGGTCAGCTAGTCTGTCTATATTTCTATAACAATGAAATAGTTAACTGTGATACCATGTTTAAAATCGTTTTTATTGCGGCAATATCAGATATAATATAATATCACATACACCTGGGGGACGCCTATGCCCAGCAGTAGACGTCTTTGGGGGCGTCCATTAATTACGTGAGGAGTTTAGGGGGGGGGGGGGGGGGGTCGAGCCAAATCTCACGTTTGAGAGAGGAGGGGTCTCGGCAAATGTCAGGTAGTTTTTTGCAAGAAACAGTGACAAATTGCGTGAAAACTAGGTAATTACTTAAGTAAACGTGTTTCTCTACTAAAATATGGCCAAATCGTACACAATAATATTTAGTATAATAATTTTTAAATGGAAATAATTAAACAAATTATGTTTTTTTTTTAAATTAATTCAACGCAATCAAGCACAGATTACAGTATTTACACTAAACTACGCATTTAGATAAATCTCAAGTGAGATTCAGAGGGAGGGGTCGAAAAATCACCAAAATTCTTCACGTAATTAATGGACGCCCCCTTTCGGCTGAAATGATGTTGATGGCGGGTACTTACCCCATCATGAATCATGCTCTTCCACGTGTGTTCCAGCTTCTTACGCAGACGATACGACTGCAGGATGTCGATGATACCCAAGAACAGGAGGAGACGCTCGCCACGCGCGTTCCTTGCAGGAATGCCGCCAGGACTGAGAAGAGAAAAAAGTTATTAGCTTTGGTACTTAGTATGTTTCTGCATAAGGTTAAGGAGTTCCTGATACTGTCTTGTCTGATTAGAAGTACAAAATATATGAAACAGCGAACAATTTAATTTTGAAAACCATTTTCAATTAAAAGTGCACATTTTGCGATGTGCTTGTTTTGAGAATTGCCCGTTATGACAAGTGCACCAATTGCGAAGTGCACGTTTTCTGTCCAGTGCACATTTTACAACGGAGCCACCTATTTTAATACAGTTCGCTACTTTTATTGCAAACTCAAACTCTTTATTGCATTCCTATTGACATTTAGTTGTTACATATATAGTAAGTAAGTTAACATAAAACCCGGTTAGGGCACGGCAAAATAATAGATTGGACAAAAACAAGCATCCGGTGAATAGATATAAAATACTGGATTGCAAGTTTGATAAACAAATATGATTATTATCGAAAATATTAATAGTATTAGGTTTATGTAGTTATTTTAATTAATATCATGAGGTTATTCAATTATTTTTGTCCCAACCGAGCCCGATGTCTATAAGCTGCGTTGACGACTTACCTGCAGGTGACATAGCCAATTAAGCCTTAAAATACTCCTGTAGGGACACATGTAAGCGTGCACGACGGAATGCAAGGTGAGCAAAAGGTGTATATGTGAGCATCCCTAAAATCCCATAGCTGGGACTGAGGTAACGCTCTGTTTGAGGGACCATCAGGTAGGTCTTCGGACTTTTTTATCATATAACATAAAAAAGATCTACTCACGGCACATCCTCCTCCTCGTCAATGGGCTCACTTTCAGCCTGTATGCTCTCCATCGCGGTGGAGTGAGCCACCAGTCGCTGACGATTGATAGATCTGAAACAGACGGTTTTTTTTAGTGGACTTGCGAGGGTAAAGACCCGATTGTATGCACAAGGGTAAGGGTAAGAAGTCGGCCGGTCAAGTCTAGCCCGTTTCTTGGTATTTTCATTAAGGCCCGGTTTCCACCAAAGCGGAGACGAGATGTGCAAGATTCGACTAATCACAGGAAAGACGACAGACGCTATATTCATTTCAACCAATGCGATTAGTCGCTTTCCGCACTTCTCTCCGCTCCGCTCGTCTCCGCTTTGGTGGAAACCGGGCCTTAACCGGTTGCAGCTGAATACCAGTATTTTACATGGAGTGACTGCTCATCTGACCTGCTGAACTTCGTTACTGGGTAACAGGCAAGAGTGTTGGTATTTATTTACACGGGACGTGGATACTCTGTATAGTTCCCTCTAACTTTGCTGATGGGCTTATCTTTTTATTGAAGATGATATCATTGAGTAAGCGTGGTGATCAATGCTCATGCCTTCCCTATATGAGAACACCTCTTTTCCATGCAATGGACTGGGGTATTATTATCATCCCAGCATTTGATTGACAGTGATTTTAACATGACTCTATTAAAAAAATATTTTAAATACTATATTTTAAAAATAATAAAAATTATTTATTTGACTCACACAGGACAAAATTAAATAAAAAGAAAATAACAAAAACATACATACATTCTAAATTGGTCCTGTACGAGGCCAAAAGGACCCCTATCTAAGCATGGTGCTGCAAGATTAAAAAGAATATGTCACAGCACTGATATTCTGGTTTTTAATTCAAACTTGTGCATACAAACCGTATTTTTAAAACCTTTGTAGAAACATTTGAACAGTGCTACAATAAAAGATGAGAAATACAGCATTCTTTTTTTATATTGGTATAAGGTTATTTGCAAGCCTTTGCAAGAGTCATTAGTGACATCCAATGTTATAAAGCTTTAGTGACCAAGAATGTTGTATTTCACATTAGAGTAAGTACATTAAAAACCTTTAACGAACAATTGAATGAGCAAATGCATTCAATAACACGTAGAGACGCATGCTTTTAGATTTCCATACACATTCACAGTTTGAGGCTCCAGAGTAGGACAAAAGAATTCGAAGAAAGGAGAGGTGCTACTAGGTTTGCGATTGACGATAGCAGTTAGCCGACTACTCTTATCCCGAGAATGTCGGGATCGGTTTCCGGTCTTACCGCATAAATTATTTATTTATTTAAGGTGGATGCTCCAACCAGCCCACGAAATTCAAATTTGAATTTTGCGGGCTACCCTGGAGCATCCAGCTTAAACAACACATATAGCTATTATCACAGGTTTACGAACCTAATACAATAGAGTAGTTATAAGTTTACAATAGTTTACCAAGAATAGAATAATCAGCCGTTCCCACTGCTGGGACACATGGCCTCCTCTTTATGAAAGGGAATGGGCTATAATCCACCACGCGGGCCAAGGGCCCATTGGTAATGTCACAAGTCTTTAAAGTTTTTGGTTCTAGGACATGCCGGTTTCCTCACGATGTTTTCCTTCACCGTTTTGAGAGCAGTTGTGATGAAATAAATTACACAAAGTAATGCGCCTGTCTGGGTTCGAACCAACGACTCAATGTTCGTCAGTCGTGGCCGCCAGTACTAGGTCACCGCTGCTTGGTCTTACTGAATGCAGCTGAATACTGAGTTACCGAAAAGATTACATAAAGGGTGTAAAACACCTCCTAACAAAACCGAAAGGCACTTGTTCTCCCCGTCATTGCGATCATTTGTTTGTTCTACACCATACCTAGTTCATATCTAGTTACGGAGATATTGGGGGTCAAAGTTCCAACAGTGGCGACCACCAGAAAAGCGCCGAACCAATGAAGCTCGACGAAGTCCCAGAAAAACAATTTAACTGTCTTAGATCCCGCAACGAAATTAATCAGAAAAGTATAGCGGAGGAGTAGGAAAACCCATAATTTCCACTTCCCTCCATATCAGCAGGAGACCGAACGAAACAAGGCCAATAGGCACAAAGGTACGATTACAACTGGGATAGGCCCAGTTGCTAATACATTTGGATATGGGCAAGAGAGCAACGATGATCAAATACAGCGTGTAAACCACCTCATCACGAAGCCGTCAACCAAGCATTCTGTACATCAAACTAATAAAAAAAAAACATGTTTTGTGGTAGAACTCAATGTAACGCACTCAAAACATTGTCCTGATGGATGGATTGAATAGTACGGGGGTCGTAGAGGTGTTTTAAAGTAAAAATCTTACATTAAAAACTTGTATTTATAAAAAAAGTTGTCAAAAGGTTGGAACTTTGACCCCCAATATAAGCCAACCCCCAACTAGAAGGTTCCCAGGTATGGTGTAGAACGAAAAAAAGATCGCAATGTCGAGGAGAACAAGTGCCTTTCGGCTTCGTTAAGAGGTTTTTACACCCTTTAGAGGTAATTACACAATGGAGCCCCAAAATAGTTGTTAGAACATGCATAAATTAAAAGTAAGTAAATAATAAATAGTTACAGAGATAGTTTGTCTGTTGTTATTCGAGTTAATAATACCTAACTATTAGATCACACGACGGTAGAGAAGTGGTGTATCGGTTACCAGTTAGTCGAGTATATTCCATTCATAAGGCCGTTTGCTATAACTTACTAACGTATAACTGTCAGTTAATATGCCACGTCTCGCAGCTATCGGTGTTTCTATAAACAAAGTTAGCTTGAAATATCCTATCCGCGTCACCTACCAACCGTCATAGAAAAATCAAAGAAAGCTTTTCTGTGATGTTTTGTTTCTATCGGTCGGTAAACTATTAATGTCAAACAGACATAGACAGCAACCTACCGATACCTGTTGGTAAGTTATTGGAAATGGCCGTTAGTCGATATTTATCCAACTGCGGCCGAGCTCAAAATATTTTAATTGTTACAAAACAGTCACAAAGTGACAATTCCTAATATTAACTGCGACTGTGACCATGTTAATTTTTTTAACGTGGTTCATATTCATCATCTGCCTAGCCTTTTCCCAACTATGTTGGGGTCGGCTTCCAGTCTAACCGGATGCAGCTGAAATACCAGTATTTTACATGGAGCGACTGCCTATTTGACCTCCACAACCCAGTTAGTACTGGGTAATACGATTTCCCTTGGTAAGACTGGTTGTCGTTGTTCATATTATTATTCAATAATAATTCTGCTAAAGAGTTCATTTGAGGCTCCAGGTCGTGTCCTACTCCATCTCACGGGGAAGTCGCACGTGTCTTAGCAGTTGGAAACATTAAAGACAATAGCATCAGCCTATAATGTTCCCATTGCTGGGACACACGGCCTGCTCTCAATGAGAGGGATTGGGTTTATAATCCACCACGCGGGCCCATTGCGGGTTGGTAGATGTGCACATGTGTACATGTCTTCGAATTCTTTTTTTTTTTGGTTCTTGGACATGCCGGTTTCCTCACGATGTTTTCCTTCACCGTTTTGAGAGAAGTGGTGATGAAATAAATAAATTACACAAAGTAATCGCCTGCCTGCTAATTTTCGTAAGTCACCACCGGGCCACCGCTGCTCTACAATTAAAGACAATACTATAGCCCAAAGCGCATAAAACCACGTTTACTTTCAAACCAAACTAGCACAAACATCCATACACCATCAAAATATACATAAAAGTAAGAGAAAAACACCCTTCACATCCTAATACAACAAACACATTTTTAAACATCAAATCCCAATCGAATAACCCCACAAACTGGTAACCAACACCTACGATAAGAAAAAAAAAATGTAAGAAAATACATCGACACTGAAAATATTAAATAACGTAAAGGACATTGAACTTGTCATTGGATTTTCAATCTTGTGTACTGAACTAAGAGTTGCAAATCCAAGTACCACTACCTCTTATAGCATTTTTACTTAAGGGGAAAGCGCCAGGGTAGGACGCGTAATTAAAATGTTCCAAGGTTTTTTGCAATTTGCAGGGTAAGTATTATTCTTATAGTTTGATTTATTTTATTTATACTACACTCGCTTAGTAAGTGTACCAATACTACCCCACTAAAAGGCTTGAAAGCTGTTCATTAAACCTTCTCAAAAATCTAGGCAGTTTATTGTATAGAATTTCATTACTGCCCTGAAAATCAGGGTAGTAAAACATTACTAACGCGTTTTGTTTTTAAAAAAATGTCTTGATGTCGTTGTAAGCAAGTGTAGTATAAAGCAGTATATATCACTCGAGGGTAAGTACAGATTACTAAACTCGTGTGGTTCACGGCCCTCCGCTTCGCGTCGGGCCTCAAATGCACATTAAATTAGTAATCTGTGCCTTACTCCCCTTGGCGAATAAATAGCTATTTATAACTTTTACTGTCCTAATAAAACGGCCTGAAACACAGGTTTATATATAAGGTGTCTGTCGCTTTGCATCCTGGTCAATCGATAATAAAATGGGTAGGTTTTTTTTCTTTTCTTATTTACGGGAATCGGTAAGTGTAAACCACCCGTATTAAAACGCAGCCCGTCTGTAACTAGCCCTATAATCACGCCTTCACACACACAAATAAACGCACACAGAGACATGTCGCGCGACGGGTGATTCTTGTATTATTCTTCCTTCCTTCGTGTTATTCTGTAATACTGTCAAATTTAAACAATTTAAAATAGCAGCCTTATTAATTAATTGACCGGGTATCGTAATTTAAATTGATTATTTATGTCTTGTGACAAGCTCCTAAATTTTGATTATGATGCAAAACTTCACCTTGTATAAACCTAGATTGGGCAGGTCGCTACCAAACGTTTGAATTCCACATTATCGTTACATGCAACTGTTAAATATATTTTATTTATAGTTTACTTTTATGCACTAATTATACCATTGTTTGAGAAATAACACTATTGCACCTAAATGTACACTTCTGTAATACTTTCAAAATAAAATCTTTGATTCTGATTATTTTAGTAACTGATTATTTATTTGATTTTAATAATTGATGGTAATTTATTTTTGTTTTTGTGATAATTTATTTAATTTTATTTTGTAATACTAATTTTAATTTCACTGTTTGGATCATGTTATCTGAAGTAAATGAATTTTATTTATCTTATTTATTAGTGTTGTTGTTGTTGTCTAATCTAATGAATAAGTTATCTAATGAACTTAGGCCTGAATTCCTGTCACACTGACGGTCGGTCGCGCACGGTCGGTCGCGTCAGCGAGAAAAACAGTAGCAAATACGAGCCGCTGACGTCAGCGTCGCAGTATGGTGCTATGAACACAATGTATACTCGTACGCGCGACCGACGCACGCGACCGACGTAGAAATTCGACATAGAAATTTTTCATCGGCAACTCAAAAAAAAATCTGCTGTTCCATACATTTTGAACTTGTAGGTATTGCCGTTTTGTACGAAACAGATGTTTTTTTTTAATAACCGAAAAAAAATATATTTGGGGGAATTCAAATGATGTATTGAATACGTGTACACCCTGTATGTTAATCAACATAAAACGGTACAACCTGACAATGACTTACAGTCTTACCAACTTGCAAAAAACGTTAGAAAATTTGAATTTCGCGATTACCCTGGCGCTTGCGCCTTAATCTTACTTAAGTGTT
Organism: Xestia rhomboidea; assembly: GCA_963853795.1. Lineage (NCBI taxonomy): Eukaryota > Metazoa > Arthropoda > Insecta > Lepidoptera > Noctuidae > Xestia > Xestia rhomboidea. The sequence goes on from OY970783.1 coordinate 4,876,529, forward strand.
AGAAAGAGATGGAAACAGACGTGTTATACTAGGTGTTGCTTTGCATCCTGGTCAAATTCAAGGAGGTGTCTATTCTAGTCTAATGATTCTCGACTCGAATCGATATTGAAATGGGTAGGTTTTTTTTTCTGATTTACGGAAATCGGTAAATATAAACCACCCGTCGTTAGCAGCCCGTCTCTTACTAGCCAATAATCACGCCTTCACACACAAATAAAGGCACACAGAGACATGTCAAGCGATGGGTGATTCTCTTTATTTTTTCGTGTTATTTTGAAATACTGCCAAAGTTTAACAATTTAAAATAGCAGCTTTATTAATTATTTGACCGGGTATCGTAATTTAAACTGGTTATTTATGTCTTTTGTGACAAGCTCCTGAATTTTGACTAGGATGCAAAACTGTACCTTTTATAGCGCCATCTCTCGCCCACGCTGAAGTAAGATTTAAATACTACGACTATAAGAGACGGTGATATGCCACGCTCTAATAACCCTTACGGCATTCCCAATATTCCACAATAATAATACGAAAAATGTTAGAAAATAATAAATAATAATACGTATTATTAAAAAGAAACATTCAAAACGTATAAAACTCAATCGTACTGCGTTCGTTTGACTTGCGCGGTGAAATCCTCCCTGCCTTGTTCCGATCTGAAATGGTTTTATAATAAAAAAATAGATACAGTACCGCCACCAACAAAAAAAGGTGTTGGAAATAACGAGATTTGAAAATTAAATTTTGATACAACTTCGAGTTGCTTCTAGATAAGTTGAGAAAACACCGAAAATAATTAATTTTTATGTAAATCAAAATCATGCGGACAATTTGAATAAAAAATAATAGGTTCAAAAAGTTGTATTTTATAAATGAAACTTGACCTTTTTTTTAAGAAATTTTCATAGATCATAATGTGATTTTTAACTATTAAAAAACATGTACTTATTACATATTTAAAATTATGTTTATTAATTTTAGACAACATTTATCGTCAAGTTTAACAAAAACAATAAATTAAAATACAAAAATATATATTACATTCGATGAAAAACTAACAGTTCACAGCCTAAAAATTATGCTTGACCTTATTTTTAACAAAAAGTATTTTATTCGTCTACTGTTTTCGCCCCCTAATACATGGAACTTAAACATAACTGGCGAAATGTGGGTGTACTATTAGGTACACCTCTTTCTAACCCTTCGGGTATTACAGGCGTGATGTTATGTTTTCTTCAGTCTCAAAGCACAGTTTCCACCGCGAAAGAGTAATGAAGCGGACTTCGTTTTCATGAAACATAGGCCCTACTCTAGGGAGTAGGGCCGCTTCATCCGTATATTCGGATCTATCCGTCTCTCTCACTCGCACTCATCTGCAGACGTGCGCGAGAGAGACGGATAGATCCGAATATACGGACGAAACGTTAGAGAGTAGGGCCCCTGGTTCGCGTTTCCACCGGGAAAGAGTTTAGTCGTCTGATTCCCACCGCAAAAGAGAAATGAACAGAGCGAGCTCATTTGACTCTTTTTACCCGCTGAGACATTTCCGCTCGACTCTTTGTTGGTGGAAACACATGAAGCAGTTTTCTCTTGCGAGGTAAAATAAGTCATTAATGGGTAAATTTTCACCTCAGTGTCAGAGGCTAGGAAGAGACCTATAAGAAGTCAGTATAAACACTTACTACATGTTGAGAGATGTAATACTGCTCAAAAAAAGTGCTATTAATATGGGACCAATAATTTTTAATAAAGTACCCAATATAATTAAAAATGACACAATTCAACATTTTAAAAAGAGACTGACATCACTATTAATTGCAAAATGCTATTATTCAGTAAATTACTTTTTAAATGACACTGACATGTAATTTAATAGTTTAATGTATGGAATAATTTGACTTAATTTAATTAATATTGACATAGTGGTGTTATTCTTGCGAGGTTTCTCTAATTATTATTCAATGTACTATGCCGACTATTGTTTTAACCGTTAACTATAATTTCATTTTATTTGTAATATTGATTAGATAATAATTTAAATTAATGTTTGCATGCCTAATATAAGGTAGATTGTACAAGGCTCACCCATTTTACTGTAACAACTTATTTTATATACCTGCAATCTATGCAAATAAATTTGACTTTGGGTCCGCTCTGCTTGCGGTGGAAACCGGGCTTAATACTGAATAAAATAATTATTTTCTTAGTCTGTCGCTTATTTAAAAATGCTTGTTTTATTCTAAACCAATAATTTCGTCTACGAACCTCGTTCTATTAAGTCCCTTCCGTGTCTCCCCATCAGCATCGTCACCCTCGCTCTGACCGGAGTCCGTACGTTTCCTGGCCTCCGTCTTCTCTCGTTGAGCTTCGTCCAGGTTGTGGATTCCGACCAGGAGTGAGTAGTCCATGATCTGGAGAAGATAGTATTGGTTGATAATTTAGTTGCGTTGTGGAAGATAATGTCATCATCATCATCTGCCCAGCCTTTTCCCAACTTTGTTGGGGTCGGCTTCCAGTCTAACCGGATGCAGCTGAATACCAGTATTTTACATGGAGCGACTGCCTATCTGACCTGCACAACCCAATTAGTACTGAGTAATACGATGCCTTTTGGTAGACTGGCTGTCAGACTTTTTGGGCCACTGATTACCTGTAACGACTGTCAAACACCTACAAATGACAGCCGGGACCAACAGCTTTATGTGCTTTCCAAGGCACGGAGGAAACTCGGTATGTTAGGATCACCCATCCACAGACCAATCTAGGCAAGCGGGGCTTAAAACTGCGTGGAGCTTAAAAAGGGTTTGATAGTATGACAGACATTCCCTGGGATAGAAAAGGGACATCTTATACGATGAGTTACGTCTCTAATGGCTGGTTTTTATCATCTTTTAGTCATCCACAAAGAGTTCTGCTACTATAGCATTACTATTAAGTTATTGCGTCTCGGCAATCAATGTCTACCTTCGGAGAGACGAAGTTTACGAAAGCGACTAAACTGAGTGTTAGTTATATATTAAGTACGTCAGAGGCCCATGGGCGGCATAAAAACTCTGACACCAGGCTAGGCACTAGTCAAACGACAAAGAAAGAAGTACTTAATATTTTTAGTTTTGCTATTTAAACTGATACTTTTATACTTATCCCCGCTACCAAGCAATGCTGCAATGGAATTTGAACTCTATTCTGTATGATATAGGGGTTACCTTAAGGCTCTACAGCACCCGACAATCGCGCTGCAGTCTTAATGAGCGCGTTGTCAGTATATCTACTACCTCTATACCACCTGCCACTCAACTATCTACCTTAGCGTTATGTAACCTAAGTCGATATTTGAGCGACATTAGCAATACAAGTTTTTAAAACTATTGCAATACAATTTGAACCGTGTTCCGTATGACATAGGGGTTACCTTAAAGCTCTCCAGCACCCGACAATCGCGCTGCATAGTCTTGATGAGCGCGTTATATGTGTCTGCTTCCAGGAACAGACCTTCGGTGTGATGTTCCATGAAATCCAGGTCCTTGTACGTTGGTGATGTCTTTTGACGCTCACCTTTGTTCGCCTGGAACGAAGAACATAAGGTTATTGGAAAGAGGTGACCTCACCGTCGTCATAGAATCTACATTTTGGAAGGAGCAACTAGAATCTAGATCCAGCTTTCTGGGAATCGATTAGATGATAGTTCAAAATATAGATTTTCGTACCACTTGCTCAAAAAAGTGACATTCTATGCCACAAAAAGCGAAAATAACAATAGTCATTTTTAATCTGTTAAAAACAGGGAAAGAAAATTGTACTGAATTTCATTCATCCTCTAGGGGGAGAATGTGATTTAAATTTGGAATACTTACCGAAATTTATACTGAACTACATCTGTGTTTACACCATTGAGTTTGTATATAAAGCATTATACATCTTTTTGAAAAATGAATACGCATTTATTATGCAGTTATGATTATTAAATAAAATTACGAAAACCGACGAGGCCGTATGAGCTTGATGCCTTTGCTTTTCCGACAAAAAAATATTAGTCTAGGAATTTGCCACGTTTTTGTTTTCTTCAAATACATAAACGTTAAGTTTATTTTAATTTATTTTTATAAATAAGTTAATTTTCTAAAATGCTTATCTCATATTATTTTTGTGTTATTTTTTTCGCAAATGATACGAAAAGTAGAGTATTTTCCTCGGTGATAAAGCTGTCTTAGTCTTGGGTGAACTTAAATCCCTCGCTACACTCAGGACTCGTCTTAAATCCCTCGCTTCGCTCGTGATTTAAGTTTTTAACACCCTCGCTACGCTCGGGAGTAGACCTCGAGTCCTTCGTTACGCTCGCGATTTAAATCGTCACCCGCGACAGAAGACACTGCTTTATCCCCTTGGTTAATAATCAACAATTTTTCTTTAAATACAAGTTTTTAATGTTATTACTTCTTCAGCACAATGTTTTAATTGCGTTACATAGAATCCTACCATAACCGTAAATCCCAATATCTCCATAACTAGAAGATTCCCATATTCCCAGGTATGGTGTAGAACAAAAAAAAAAGATCGCAATGACAGGGAGAATACCTAAGTGCTTTTCGGCTTCGTTAAGGGTTTTTTTTACACCCTTTATATGGGGGCTATAATGATAGACATACCTTCCTCTTGTAAGTAGACCCTTTGAGATCGTACTTCTGATGTAGCTTGATGGATGAGGGCAGAATGTTGTTCATGGCGACCAGTCGAACGTTCTTGCTATTGCACTGATAGCAGTATAAACCGAAGAATTTTGGCAATAATGTGCGTGGGTTCTGTAATCATTGAAAATGATTAATTTAGAAGTATTTTGGGTTACTGTTACCACAGTAAAAAGATAAGCAGTAGTGTGACTCAGACGTGTCCTTGAATTCAATGCCTACTGTCGATCAGAGGGCTAGGGTTCCTACTATCGGGTATACTGTGTGGTTTATCGTTAAGAAAATGACGCGGCGCGCGCGACTATCAGTCTGTTCGCACCTTGAAGTATCCTTACGGGCGGGGGAAGGGGAGCGCGGTTAATTACGTCAGCGTTTCGGTCGTTTCTTTGAAGCCAACCTACTGCTTATAATTTTACAGTGCTGTTACTGTAAGCCTGTGTCATCCCACTGCTGGGCAAAGGCCTCTCAAAAAAAAAATCTCTCTTCAAATGACTTCCAAATCCTTAGATCCAGGACCAATATGGACCACTGGTCGTTGATTTTATCCAGCTCGTCCCGCCATCTCCTGCGAAGTTTACCGCGTCGCCTTCTGGCTGTGTCAGGGCTCCACATCGCAGTTATTTTAAGCCGTGAAAAGCCTAAAGTCGATCCAGTGTGGTGAGTAACAGGATTGCACTCAGCGATCAAAATCTAGCCTCCTGGCTGTTAGAATTTTCCTTATGAATTCAACTTAAGTCGCCCCGGGATTCGAACCCAGGACTTACGGACGTCATATCATCATCCCCGGCAGCCTTGTTCCACCAACTCCTGAGTAAAAAGGGAGCGGATCTATAGACCATGCCAGTATGATTCCCTGGTCTGTGCAAATCTCATAGAGAACCCGTATGCAAATCATTTGCAGGAGTGTAGGTGCAGGGCAGTAAGTCAAGGTGACTTTTGGCCATGGCACAAAGTTCAAAATCGCTTGACACAACTTTTTGTCAAATATTGATTTGCTTTATTAGTATATTGGTAAACCCAGTCTTAAGGATTCTGCCTACTGCTATGAACGTATCAGGGAAAAACTATTTTTTATATTAACAAAAAATTTACTGTTCTAGACCCGTTATAAACGGGAATAATTCGCTGTTGACACTTTCAAGTGGGCATAGTAGTGTGTATTAGTTTTGTCTCCGTGCCTGATACGTTCATGGAACGGTCATGGCATGGTACGGTGTAGTGGGCGAACTCCTTTAACCGTGAATTACAGGACATAAAGAGGCAGACGGAGAAGGTAGAGGGAAGAGACAGGGGGAGGGGAGGGGGATTGGGGGAGGGAGTAGGAGGGAGGGAGGGGGAGAGGTTAGAAGCTTCTAGAAAGAAATTTCAAAAGAAACTCACCTGATCTAGGTTCAAGTAATATCCAGGCAGAAGTTTCTGAAGAAACTCTCCCTCTTTATGTTGCACCGTCTTAATGATGAACTCGTCATCATTGGTCAAGTAAAATATGCTGCCACTGGCCCCAGGGTTGCTCAACTCGCGCAGCGGTGCACTGCACATTGACATCTGGTAGAAATCGATTAACATAATATGGTTTGGAGTGGCGCTATAGTAATACGAGACAGTTTTAAATATGTGTTTGTGATGTTCTTCTGTAGGTACGAGGTCTTTTTCACTGTGATAGTTTTTACGGTTTTAAACCTAGTTCTATTGGTCCCTAAAATTATCTATTACTGTTTTTATGTCCTTTTTCATTTCTGAAGGGTAGTAAGTGTTCCTATTGGTATAGTTTTCCGATAAAATCGTGTTTTCAATGTAAATATCTAAAATCTTATGAATGTTTTCACTGCCACCAAGATAAGCAACGCCTAGTTAGGTAGTGACGAAGTTAAGGAGATACCTAAGCAATTACTTCTGTATAACACTGTTCGTTTCTTCGAAATCTATATTTTTGACACGTTGTCCGTGGTTTAAGTAAAGTTTGGTGTTAATTAATTATGTTGTAACTTTTGCTAGGCCACACCTAAGATATATTTTCTTAAAATTCTATATTAAGAGTGCGGGTATATGAAATCATAGAGTCACACTAATGATGCTGTCGATTTCAAACGGTAAATATTATAGGCCATTTTTTAGTATGTAAATGTTGTTTTCGTCTAAAAACAAAACAGTTCCATATTTCAACTAATACAAATACAAAATAGTTTATTGTGTCAATTAGATATTACATTACATGTTAATGTGTTTGGAACCCCCATTTAGGCAAACAATGCCTGTATTAGAAGGCTCCGCTCTTTCAACTAATAACTGAGTTGAGCTATAATAAAATGGGATTTACCCATAAATTCTAGCAAAACAACAAAAAAATAGGTTCAAAATACCTAATCCAACAATATACCTAAAGCAATAAGGAAAAATCGTGACAGATGATGATAACCAGAATGTTTGTGTAGGTAAGTATATAATATTGCAAATTAAAAACAGCAGATATTATAAAATATTTATATGTCATCATGGCCACGGCTCTCGGAAAAAGTTGCACGTTGATCAAATATGTTTGTGTCGTGACCACATAATAAGTCGTCGTGTGTTTGAGTATACATACAGGATGATCTTTCAAATGGGCGTGGATATGATACCATAATGTTTGTGTATGTTTATAATATTGCAAATTAAATACAGCAGATATTATAAAATATTGATATGTCATCATGGCCACGGCTCTCGGAAAAAGTTGCACGTTGAACAAATATGAAAAAGTTGCACGTTGAACAAATATGTTTGTGTCGTGACCACATAATAAGTCGTCGTGTGTTTGAGTATAACATAATAAGTCGTCGTGTGTTTGAGTATACATACAGAATGAATCTTTCAAGTGGGCGTGGATGGCCAATTCCGAAACTATAAGGAATAGCGAAAAATACTCAAAGGAGTCTCAAGCCCGATTTTGATGAAAACTAAAACTACATCATTAGATTTTTTTTTTTTTATTCTCTGTGTAAGGATCTAAATAACCTGCCGGGGCTGTGGGACTATTCGAAAGAGACACCGTGGCCCCGGAACACAAAGGGCGAAGAAGGAACATGGATGGGTTTTAGTCAGTAAAAGTCTGACACTCCCTCCTGCTCCGCCCAGAGCGGGAGGAGTAATTTGATGATTTCCCATCCGAAATAAAATACTAAAAGGATCTAAATAACATGTAAAAATTTTGATACGACTAGTTGATAGGTAGTTTTCTTCTTCTATTTCTCTATTGTACGTACAACTTTCAATTTGCATGCAGAGTTTACCTTTGTGTGATTGTGCACTATTGTTTATCTGTTTTTACTTGTTTTTTTATGCCCATAACCAGTGTAAACAATTGTTGGTAAACCAATAAATCAATTGTAAAATCTGTATTCTTAAGCAGGAATCGAACCCAAACCGAAAAAAACACGCTGTATTATTACACCATTCGAAAGTGTCACTAATAAGGAACAAATTCTGGGAAGAAATGTCATTCCGACGCTCAAACTCGGTAAGTATTGGGAGGTCACCTATCCACGCACCAACCCAGGCAAGCGAGGCTTAACCCGAAGATCCCACGGAAACCCTACCTGTACAAAAGATATAATTATGTCCTAATCTAGGTCATGGTTTACTTGTGTACGCAATTTCATCAAAATCCGATCAGCTATCCGTGCGTGGAAAGGTAACACACAGTCAAGAGTTAATGACTTATTGAAATATGAACTTATACGAATATAAATAGAGTATAATTTGAATTGGCCATTTTAATCCATATATTAGTGAATATTTGGACTAATATACCATAAAAACCTCTGGTTTCTGGGGCCCACGGGCCACATTGGTATAGGTTTAGTTCAGCATGTAAGTAGGTGTTTTCTACTGACTAAATTATGTTGTCCTATTAAATAATCTACACTAATATTATAAAGAGAAAAGATTTGTATTTTTGAAGGTGTGTATGTTTGTAATGAATAAACTCAAAAACTACTGCACCGATTTCAAAAAATCTTTCACGATTAGAAAGCCACGTCTTCAATGAGTGACATAGACTATATTTTATCCCCGTACTCCCACGGGAACGGGAACTACGCAGGTGAAACCGCATGACGTCCGCTAGTATTAAATAATTTTAGTGTGAATGTTTTCTATCTAATACACAAATAACAAGATGTTTCACTTACATTATCGTGTTTCTTTGTCATACCTTGTTGGTCTAAGACCAAATGTGTGTAATCATTGTGTTTTGTGGTTTTCATGCCATTATAATCAGCTAACAAACGAGAATAGTATCACCTCTTATAGCAATATTACTTTAATGTGGAAACGCACGGGTAGCCCGCGAAATTCTAATTTTCTTACATTTTTTGCGATTTGCAAGTCAATGGCAGGTTCAACATCTGCCTAGCCCTTTCCCAACTATGTTGGGGTCGGCTTCCAATCTAACCGGATGCAGCTGAATACCAATATTTTACCTGCCTATCTGACCTCCACAACCCAGTTATTACTGGTTAATACGATACCCCTTGGTAAGACTGGTTGTCAGACTTTTTTGGGCCACTGACTACCTGTAACGACTGTCAAAGATCTACAAATGACAGCCGGGACCAACAGCTTAACGTGCTTTCCGAGGCACGGAGGAAACTCGGTATGTAAGGTTGGTCACCCATCCACAGACCAACCTAGGCAAGCACGGCTTAACCTAAAGATCGACCCGAGCGGCGTTTATTATTTAGCCACGAGCTAGGCTAGCGAGTGGCAAGTTGTTTGCTGATTAAAATATGATTCGCGACCACTATTATAATCACTAAAATCATCAATCCTCTAAGTTTAATTAATCCCATTGAATGGTTTTTTCACGAAATAGTAATTCAATGGGATTACATAAACTTTGAGGGTTGTATTGATGATTTGAATGTTTATAAATCTGTTAGGCCGCGTTCCACTATGCCGTGACGATATCGTGTCGTGTCGTTGGGTTTTAGTTGGCAAAAGTCGTGGACGACAGTAATCGCGTCGTCCAATAGGACGATGCACACAGACAGTATCGGTGACAGTGACGGTGTGACAGGTGTTCACACCTCACATTCACACCTCCATTTTAAATACACAAGCCACGGCACTAAAACTACACGATTATCTGTCGTCACGACAAAGTAGTAACGCGGCCTTACGCCATATTTATTACAGTCGCGAATCATATTTTAATCAACATACAACAACCCGCAAATTGCAAAAAACGTAAGCAAATTTAAATTACGCGGGCTACCCTGACGCTTTCACTTATAAATTTGACTTCAGTGTGTAAATGAGAAAGAGCTATACGTCCTGTCTAGTGCTATCTTTCTCCCGCACTAAAGTAATTTGAAATAAAACCGTTATAAGAGGTGCTGGTACAGAGGGGTCTACTCAGTATATCTTTCAAACAGTGTGGTCACATCAAAAACGCTAGGTGCTGAACACATATTTTACTGAATCATTTTACATGCAACGTGCTAAAAACGTCTAAAGCTACGTGAGGTTCATTTAAAGTTAGGACATTCTAAAGACGTAGCTGAATCGGTGCTTTTAAGTTTTGAAACTATCACATATACTTGATATACTACGATTCGGGTGTGGCTTGCGATGAACTGAACGAATCGGAGCAAAATGACAATTAGGAGGTTGACACCACTCCAACCAAGAAACAACGTCTCTAAAAATCTTAGTTTAGGCCTGATAACCCCCTGCCGGGGCTGCGGGACTGTTCGCAAGACACGTGGCCCCGGAACACAAAGGGCGATGAAGGAACATGGATGGGTTTTAGTCAGTAAATGTCTGACACTCCCTCCTGCTCCGCCCAGAGCGGGAGGAGTCATTTGATTTCCCATCCCAAAAAAAAAAAAAGGCCTGATAACCCGATTCATTTTTAACATAACACCACGCCTGTAATCCCCAAAGGGTAAGGCAGAAGTGTACCTAATAGGACACCCGCATAATTTTGTTTTAAAGTCCCATGTAATAAGGGGGGAGGTCTATTGCCATCAACCGGGTACAAATCCAGACTCCGTAACTGCTACTGAGAAATTCCTGATGGAAAACCCCAATAACACTTTGCCCGACCCGGGAATCGAACCCAGGACCTCATGCTTAGCAGTTGCGTTTGCGACCACTCGGCCAACGAGGCAGATTTTAGATTTTATTAGAAAATCAATAACAGAAATTTTGTTATTTAGAAATATAGATAGGGGCATTGAATAGGATGATGGTAGTCCAGCGAGCCAAGTCAATTTGTTCACATTTTTCCGCTTCGATCTACAATATCGCAAGCCACAACCTCTAGCGTGAAGACTCGTCTTTATGGCGACAAAATTCCTGTATCCGCATCGTTGTGAGAAAACTTAAAGTCATTGGATATCTTTTAGACTTCACTCATCAATCCAAAATAGATGTATAGGATGAATTTCCATAAAAGCAGAGCGTTGAGAGATGAAAAAATCTACAAAAGACAGCTCCAAATTCAAAATAAAGCCATTTTTGTATGGATATCTTCCTTCCTCACCGCTCTCTCGCATTTCTCGTCGAAATCCATGCTTCGTACGGACAAGCACTATTTGTTTCAAAATAAGTCAAAATATATTGCATTATGCGTCGAATTTGACGCGAGATTTCAGCAACGCGATGCCGATGGGAAAATACCCAGTCCAGCATAACTACGGTTTTCGCAATGTTGCCAACGTCACGAATAACAGGCGCTACACACAAATTCGTCATAGACCGAGCGGCAAAATCGAATGATCTATTTCACCATCAGGTCCCTCCGAAAATACCTTCCACGACATGCATCGCCACAAAAACAAGCCTTCACATACTACAATACCAAACAGAAGAACATCTACAAGCTTTCAACACAGTTAATACAGTAATCTTACTAAGAAGTCATCCGGCTGTATCCCGAAAAGATCTCGGAAATATCTGAAGGCTATTGGCGCGTAAGTCTTGAACTTAAACTCTGAGTAGTGATGGGCTGGCGTGTGATTGGAGCCCTCGTGAGGAAAGTTCGTCGTTTCCACTGTCATGAAGTCCTGCATGAGGAGATCTCGCTCCGGTTTTGAGGCTAACCCACCGATTGCATGCTGGATTCCTGTGGAACATGAAAGGGCAATGTTAGATGTTGTTAAGGCAAATGTAATATAGAAATTCGTCATTATAAACTAAGTGTTCGCCGATGGATCAAGGCTTTGACCGAGTGGTAGCCAAGGTGAGGCCAAAGAAACCAGGGCCGCCCTAAAGCCCGTTAGGTCGACGACATCGTCAAAGTCGCGGGAAACACCTGGATAAGGGACGCACAGAACCGGGAAGTGTGGCAGAAGAAAGGGGAGGCCTATACCCAACAGTGGGTAATATGATGATGATGAAACTAAGCGTATGATTATTAGGTCACAAAATACATCAGAAGGATACAAACGGCAAACTATTAAGTTCTTTTTGTGGTTTATAAAGAACCCGCAACATGTGTCGGATTCAAACGGACACCTGACTATACCACGTTAAATTGTGGCGATTTGAACAAGCCAGCCGGGTTTTTCTGATACAAACATAATAGCATAAGCATAATCGTTCCCCTTTCTGGGACACAGGCCTCCTCACTTTGGCCTGGAATACGCCATGCAGATCCAGTGCGTGGTAGTCGATGTCAAATGTTTTCGAATAGAAACACGTTTGAAAGGCCCTCAAATAAATCTGGTCTTAAATAATTGCAGTTTCGTTTGAACAGATACAAGATCTTACACAAACAAACCACGTCAATGAATAAATCAGCAACAATAATTCAATCCTAAGCTTCCTTAACAAAAAAACTACTCTTTCACAGAAAAACTATTCATTCATTCCATTTGTCTTGCTGTACAGACTATCAACTTGTAATGGTTGACAAGATAATTATATTATTGCGATGCTAATGCTTGGTCATTAAGTAACACCACGGTCAAAGGCCACTCTTGAGAAATCAACCTTGAAAACGAATGAGGATTTGAATAATGTGGAAGAGTTGATACTTCGTTTCGTATTTACTGCTTATGCGGGTATTCTTACATAATAATACGACGGTATTCCCCAAAACACAAAACAAAGATGTATAGAGTTACCACAATATACCTGTTCTCTCAGAAGCTGTAGATGGAACCTTTTGTCCTTAACTGGGTTCAAATAAAAACATCGGGGGGGGCTACTGAGAATTTCTAAATAGAAAACTACAATATTGTTTGGATTTTCTCGACTAACCCAACCTCAGCAGTCGGGGATCTATGACTTAATTGTCTGAATTTGTCATCATCATCTGCCCAGCCTTTTCCCAACTATGTTGGGGTCGGCTTCCAGTCTAACCGGATGCAGATGAATACCAGTATTTTACCTGCCTATCTGATCTCCACAGCCCAGTTGGTTCTGGGTAATAAGATACCACTTGTTAAGACTGGTTTTTGGGCCACTGACTACCTTTAACGACTGTCAAAGATCTACAATTAATGTCAGCCGGGACCAACTGCTTAACGTGCTTTCCTAGGCACGGAGGAAACTCGGTATGTAATGGATGGTCACCCATCCACAGACCAACCTAGGCAAGCACGGCTTAACCTAAAGATCGATCCGAGCGGCTGTTTTTATGTAGCCACGAGCTCCTCTGTCTGGATTCGTCAACAAGACCCATATCTTCGGTTTGGTTAGTGAAATAGTAACAAGCATCACTTCAACTGCTAGCTCTTCCCCATTCCTTTAAATATCACACTCGTAAATCTTTAGATATCACACTCATAATGCATTTATGTATATCATCATAATCCATATCATTACATTTAGTATTAAGTAAATTTTATTTTATATTGTATTTGAATTTTATTATTAAGATTTAAAAAAGATTTGTTTGTTGTCTTATGGTGAATGCTGCGTATACCTATAATAGGCATACATACCAGCATTTTATGTTATTTTCATTGTTTTACATTAATTATTTGTATGTATTGCTGTTGGTGTACCAAATAATAAATATAAAATAAAAAAAATCCTTCTAGCTTAGTGAAAGGATAAAAAATCTTCAGATATTTTCGTTTGTTACAAAAATCACACAGCTCAAGGCCGGGCCGGGCCGATGCCATAATCATTTAAAGTCCAGGTGCAGAACAGGTCAAGGTAACAGTTTACAGTTGCAACATTGTAGAAGATGGCATGATACTTCACTTTACAGACTCAGAGTAGCGCAGAGAGCCATGGAGCGTTCCATGCTCGGCATAAAATTATTAGACCGAGTTCCAAACGTCGAAATCCGAAGACGTACGAAGGTCTTCGATATTGGAAATCGAGTTATGGAACTCAAATGGAGTTGGTCAGGACACCTAGCAAGGCGCGGTGATGGCAGGTGGAGTAAAGCTGTGACCGAGTGGCGTCCAAGGCCCGGTAATATTATAATACAGTACTCCAACTTCATACAAACGGACGAAACGCGAGCTATACCTACGCGCCTCGATCTTGGGGTGCGCTCGGGGCGCAGACAGTCACGGTTGTACCGCAGTGTCGAACGGACGGTGTGTTGTTTTTTTAACAATAACCGCGCGATTTTTTCTCTAAAAATCAGTTAATATGACGAGTAGGAAATATTGTGCTGTTTTTGGTTGTATGAATTCGTCAATAACGCATCCAGACATAAGTTTTTTTAAATTGCCTGGAAACTCTGAAAGGTAAGACTGTAATTTTACTTACTAGTAGGTAGGTACATAATGTGTGTCTTATTAATGGATAAGTATTTCCTTTTATCTCACGAAAAAAAAAAGTGTTTGGATTTAAAAATAAAGCGAATTGAGTAACGGAAAGTTATTGAGACGAGTGAAATTGGTAGTTATATGCGGTTCTGAATGAATCATGATACGGTAGGTACCTACCTAAGTACCTACTTACGATTGTGTTAAAACTTCGGTGCATGTGTGTTTTGTTAGTTTGCATAATTCAAAGTAATGACGTGGTATTTTATTATTAATAATATTTATATTAAGAGGCGCAAATATTTTTCGGTCGCAAATTTATAAGCCCGATTTGTTTTTTAAACCAAAACATGTTTTTTTTATTAAATCTACCAATCAAAAAACAACACGCATTTTTATTGAACACTTCCTATTCAATATACAAAGTATTTCATTTATTTATATAAAAAGGATATTTACAATCACAAAACTAAATAGAAACAGAAAGTAGGCAAATGTAATTAAAATGCTGGAGACGGGCAGCCCTAACGCATGTTCACGTACCGCGCGGCTGTAGGCATTTATTTCTATCATGCGGCCGAGTTACACTACTGTATTATAATATTACCGTGTCCAAGGAATGGAAAGAGAAGTGTCGGTCGTCCGGCGGCGAGATGGGCAGACGATATTACGATATAATGTTGCCATTGCGGGAATATCCTGGATGAGGTTGGCACAAGAGCGTGGAGCTTGGCACAAACAAAGAGAGGCCTCTACCCAGCAGTGGGTGAAGTCGGGCTGTGGATGATGATGATGAAAAGCTGGCAAACCTACAAAATGATACGCTATAAAATATTCAAGTTAAGACGAACGTCGCAAGAACTTCCGTAGTTACAAAAATAGCATTGTTCCATTTAAGTGGCGATCGAAACTTCAAATAAAAGATTCAGTTACGTCACGAAAAAACTTGTGTACCATATAAACTTTTTATTAAATCCCTGAAAGCAGTTTCAAATACAGTTTAGAACGATAACGATGTAACGTTTGGATATCTATTATTGAGTTAAGTGACGTCGATAAAAGTTTTACGTGTAAAAGAAATATTAGTTCCGGTTCTCAAAGTTTTCGACTGGATTTGAATGATATTTCTATTGTTGGTTGGAGTTTAGGATTGTCGTGTCCTATTGATGGATGTTTCGCTGTAGCGTTTGTCTAGATAAGGCTTCCACTAGTGTCGATATGTAAAATAATGTACTATCGAGGACACTCCCGCCTGATCACCACTAAGCTAATTTTTGCTTGCACTTACAACATAGAAACGCTCTCTATCCCCGCCCCGTTGACTTTATATAGAAATAATTAATGAAAAGATACCGATCGGCGACACATGCCAAACGAGAGTTATTGTTATTTTGCGCGCCAAAGTTGACGCTTTCCTAATAGGCCTAAAGTTTAAGGTGGAGTGGCTCGGCACCTCCGCTGAATTTAAGCGAAAAAAAATTTAACTGGTCAGGCGGAAAAGACCACGACTGTACACTAATCGTCGGATCAATATAGGGAACTTCTCGCGCTTCTTCCAAAAATGAAACTTGTTGGCATAAAGTTAATGTTCTTATTCGTATGATACGTTTGATCACAGTCGCTGGTAAAAATATGCACATTTTTATTTAGAGTTTAAAGGGTTTTTTTTAGCGCGAATTTAAGTTAAGCTTGATCTTAGCCTAGGTAACGTCAAATCCTCCGTCGTCCTGTCAATTTGACTTTGATTACATCATTATGTAGCATCTGTTCGAGCGAGATCATGGAAAAATAATAACAGCCGCACATATCGATCTTCAAGGGTAAGCAGCGCTTGACAAGATCGGTCCGCGGATGGGTGACCATTAATTTCATACAGCAGGTTAAGCCGTTGGTCCCGGCTGTCATATGTAGATCTTTGACAGTCGTTGCAGGTGGTAAGTGGCCTGAAAACGTATCGTATTTATCATCATCATCAGCCTATAATATTCCCACTGCTGGGACACAGTATCGTAATACCCAGTGCTAATAGGCTTGTATCCTAAAAAAATCTAATTAGTCCGTCAGTTAGATTATCAAAAAATATTTGACACGTATTTTTTCTTTTGATACGTAACCCAAAATAGACAAAGATACGACGCTTTTAAAATTCTCAATACGTCACGCCATGCTATAATTTTTAGTGCGTTGTGACGTCACGAGCGGGTCCCGAGTTTTGATGCGTTTTATCTTTGTCAATATTGATTGATTTACAAAAACAAAAAATACGTGTCTATTATTTTCCAATACTCTAACTGACGGACTAAATAGATTTGTAATTTGTTGATGGTGGAAACGAGCCTATTGGCTTGTGGAGGTCAGATAGGCAGTCGCTCGATGTAAAATACTGGTATTCAGAAGGGAGATGACGAGTAAAAGAGAAGTATGAAGACCGTGCTGCTGACCTCAGATTGGAATTAGGGCAGGTGTACGAAGACGACGCAGAAAACGGCAGAAGGAACAGCTTAATCAAACCCATTTGTAAAGGTGAACGCAGACCAGCAGGGCTATTACGTATCTATCTGACATCCAGTGACAATCAAGCTTCGGTTGTACACCGAACTTTGATGACAACCGTCAATGTCATAATATTGGTATTACGTATCACACTGAGTGGATATCACTTTACGGGGACTAACAGGGTCATACTTAATACGAAACTAACCTTTTGACCGTTAATTGATGGACACTGAGCCCAGTTACTATCATTTCGAGCTGTCAACAGTGATACATAATAGCCCTACTGGCCGCACCGCACGCGCCTCAGTCGCCGCATTCGAATTCTTCTATGCAATTTCGCACACAGATACATAGACACAGATTGCACACATACACAGTTTGCATAGAACTTCATACGAAGAATTCGAATGCGGCAACTGCGGCGCGTGCGGTGCGGCCAGTCTGCGTTCACGCGTTCAAGCGGTTTCTCAGAATAATTAATTAATTGTTTTCCTTTAACATGTTAGGTAAGTATATCCCCACAGTTTAATAGACTGGCAGACTCGTTTTTATTATGAGTATTATAATGACACATCAAAAGTTCAAAACATAACAAAAACAAAGGAGGTAAAATATTGCATTAATAATTTTAATTGCGGCGAAACCGACAGGTTATTGTCAAATAAACATTGTAAACTATTATAAAAGGTCAAATTAAATAAACTAGTGAGACTTCACAAAAATTATAGGTATTATTTTCAACCAGACATTCAAATATATTAAGTACTTTGTTTTCAACACAAACGAAGTTGAGTTTTTTCTTTTAGGTCTAGTTGTCAAATAATATTCTTGGGTTTTTCCATAAAGAATTTCTCAATAACAGCGCGGAGTCTAGCTTTTGTGCTGTTTATTTTGGACACTATTCCCAAACCATTGCAACTCCTGAACGCCAGAAGCAACAGTGGCGACCACCAGAAAAGCGCCGAGACAATGAAGGTCCACGAACTCTCAGAGAAACCATTTAACTGTCTTGGATCCCGCAACTAAATTAATAACGGAGGAGTAGGAAAAAGCAAAATTTCTACTCCCCTCCATATTCTAAGCAGGAGACAAAACAAAACAAGGCCAATAGATACAAAGGGACGTTTACAACTGGGATAGGCCCAGTTGCTTCGCACCATGGATAAACGCTGGTCAAGGTAGATCGCCACTTGCAACATGAGACTCAAACAAAACTGGCAAAATATGGACCCTCCGCGGTCCGCCTAATCCTTCTACCATGAGCATGAACCTATGTAACATGGGACTCAAACAAAACTGGCAAAATATGGACCTTTCGCGGTCCGCCTAATCCTTCTACCATGAACATGAACCTATGTAACATGGGACTCAAACAAAACTGGCAAAATATGGACCCTCCGCGTAATCCTTCTAACATGGACATGGACCTATATAACATGGGGACTCAAACATCATCACCTGCCTAGTAGTCTAACCGGACGCAGCTGAATACCAGTATTTTACATGGAGTGGCTACCTATCTGACCTCCACAACCCAGCTTAGTACTGGGTAACACGATACCTCTTGGTAAGACTGGTTGTCAGACTTTTTGGGCCACTGACTACCTTTAACGACTGTCAAAGATCTACAATTAATGTCAGCCGGGACCAACTGCTTAACGTGCTTTCCTAGGCACGGAGGAAACTCGGTATGTAATGGATATATAAGCACGGCTTAACCTAAAGATCGACCCGAGCGACATGGAACTCAAACAAAACTGGCAAAATATGGACCCTCCGGGGAAAAACGGTTATGTTTATGTATTCAAATTTTTAACTACAGCTGTTAACAAAATCGACTGCTTTATGAATTCTATTTACTTTCAAATGTTGACTTTAAAAAATCATAATGTTAACGCCCCTATTTATATGATAATGATACAGATGGGTGCTCTCATACAGATACAGTTTCCCAATTCTGACAAGTCGAGACTGATCTCTACCGATCATAACATCACGCCTGTGATCGTCGAAGGGTTAGGCAGAGCTGTTCCCTAATAGTACCTACACACACATTGTAAAAGCTCCCCTTTTATATTTATCTATTGCCATCAACCGCACACAAATCCACTCCATAGCTGCTTCTGAGAAATCACTGATAGAAAAACCCATTAACACTTTGTCCGACTCGGGAATCGAACCCAGGACCTCATGCTGAGCAGTTGCGATTGCGACCACTAAACCAACGATACCGAACAGTGCGGGTAAAATAGTCCCATACATAGAGGGCGTAAAAAGACTGCTAACGAAGCCGAAAGGCTCCTGAGTCCCAATCCTCTCTATACTTTTGCTTTGATTTCTCTTTTTTTTATTTTTTTTTTCACGTGTATGTTTCAAGACTGGATGCTGGCAGTAATGTTGTACGAGTTGCCAAAAAAAAAAAAAAAAACGAAACGCACTTGTTCTCCCCGTCATTGCGAAAACCATAATGGTTCTAGACCATACCTGGGAACCTTCTACTTACGGAGATATTGGGGGTCAAAGTTCCAACTCTTTCACGTTTTTAATGTAAGATTTTTACTTTAAACACCTTCACGACCCCCGTACTATTCAACCCAACCATCAGCACTATGTTTTAAAAGCGTTACATTGACTCCTACCGAAAAGTCTGATTTTTTATTTAAAAAAAGCAATTTCCCAGCAAACATTTTTAGGGTTACTTAGTTTGATGTACAGAATGCTTGGTTATAACAGAAACATTAGATAAGAACAACTCAGAGTTACAAACATTGCATACATATTTATGGAAATAATTCTGATTCACGAGATCAAGCTGTAACTAAAGTATTCCTGCTCCATCTTCACATTGTAAGGCCCTGACATGTTTTCGCGTGCCTCTTACTCGCATTGGATTACATTATATTACAGAATGCTTGGTTGACGGCTTCGTGAAGAGTCTGTATACACCCTGTATGCTGCTATAACACACTTGGCACTGAACGATAGTGCGACCTTGGATGTATATCAGTTTCCTATTCGCCACAGGAAGCGAGCACTGTTGTTGACATTTTCCTTCTCTTTTATTTAGAGTTATTTTTAACCGTGTACGTACGTTTTTTTAACCGACTACGGCGAAACCAAAAGGAATGGTTATGATTTTAGCAGTACATGTATGTATGTTTGTATTTACGTATGTTCCACCGCCGTAGCGCCTAAACTAAACTGGCCTGCAAAAATAAGTATCACACTTTTAAAATTGCAATAACTTTTTAAGTACATAAACAAGATATACTTTCGAAACAAAAAGGTTTCGAAAAATAGTTTAATTTTGTCTATAGTTTCAAAGAAAGCTGATCAAAATTGCTTTATAACGTTTTTTTTTATTTTAAATCTCTAACTTCTATAGTTTGGGAAAAAATTTAATTTTAAAAGTGTATACTTATTTTTTCAGGTCAGTGTATTCATCCGATTTTGATGAACAAGGTGTCAATCGATTCGTTATTATGGCCCAGGTAACATATGCTACATTTTAACCGACTTCAACAATAGGAGGAGTCGATTTTACCTTGTAAATCCGAATCGAGTTTAATTAGTGAGATTTTTCAGTAGGCGGGTTTTTTAGTTGTAGTATACCTACCACACAAATTCATGTTTTTAAAATGTAGAACTAAACATGCAGCGAATTGTTTTAGGAAGCTGAATTTTCTTATCTAAATACATTCATAACCTCACGCATTTTTCCCATGGGGTAGGTAGAACCTCCCGACGAATACAGCAGTTTTTAAGCCTTTGTGTGTCTGATTGTAGCAGGTCGTATCTTCAGAACGAATTGACCGATTTCGGTGATATTGTTGAACCAATTTTCCAGAAAAGGAGGCGTATATGTATTCGGCGAGTTTATTTGTTTCTTTACAGTTGGAATAGGCGGTGTCTGCATAGATCTATGACAGTTCAGTGGCCCAAAAAGTCTTACCAAGTAGTATCGTACTACCCAGGACTAACTGTGTTGTGGAGGTCAGATAGGCAGTCGCTATATATAAAATACTCGTATTCAGCTGCATCCAGTTAGACTGGAAGCCGATCCCAACATAATTGGGAAAAGGCTAGGCAGATGAGACGATGTCTGTATATGTAATTTTAATCATACACAATAGATTGACTTCCCTAGGCAACCTTCCCCATCTAAGCTTGAAACATTAATCTTTGAAAAACTTTACTTACGAGCTTAAGTTCTTTGAAGTTTTAACTTTGTTAAAGCGACTTAAGACTCCGGAGAGTCTAGGAACAAATGGAACATTAATTGCGTCTCATTAGGCAACCCTTGGCTACTTAAGGGGACTACAGGAGCTAAACGCGAGTTTTATAATGCAAAAGAGCATATGATTCACTGCAATAAACAAAAGCAGATAAATATATGATATTCTTCAGGATATATGCTAGTATGACAGTGTTTTGAAAACACAATACAACTAATTTTGCTCGATAAAAAAATCACGTACCGTACCGTATCTCTAAAAAAATCTTTTAACGGGTAAAAACCATACACAAATACATGCGACTATTCAGATTTTTTGGCAAATAATTTTACAAGCAACATATTAGCATGATAGTGTTTTATTTTTTTTAGTCCAATCAATAGATTTTTTGTAAATCGCAAAAAACCACTCATTTCGCACTATTCGGCTGCAGTGACTGACGTAACAACCACTTTCTAGTGCTAGCTGATTAGAACTTTATTCCAACAGTATTCCAAACGAAGTTTGAGCCACCACAATTAGAGTTGCTAATTTAGCTCCTGTAGTCGCCTTAAATGATCGCCATTACAAGCCACACCTAAAACCCTCTATTTATAAACTAACACCTCATTCAGAAACAATACAATGAAATAAATCAACAACACAATGCTTACCCCACACAATATCGTGCATTAACTTTTTAGCATCCATTTTGACAACCTAATTCATTTCAAAAGCACTAAAATACACCATGAAAACTAAATATGTTGCACTAAAACACTAAAAATATGTCCATAACTCAACACTTCAGGCACAAAACTGTTAATATTCACTGGTATATTTCCTTAAAAACGTTCAGCTGGGTTATTGGATATTTTTCCTCTTAATTCCAATAATTAATAGGTAAGTTATAATGACTGTTTTGTCCTGGTTTATGGGCAGTTGGTGAGTGACTGATTTCAGTATCTGTTTTGACGGGAAGCGGGGCCTTAGTATCAGTTTTTATTGCGTATACCAGTGTGTATTGGTAGGTTGTTATAACTAAGGTTGTCACGGCTTACAAGTACGCAATCATATAACAAAAAATTGTGTGGTATTACTGCAACTAAAAAACCCGACTGCTGAAAAACCAAGATCTAATTAAATTCAGGGTTTACTAGGTAAAATCGACTCCTCCTATTGTTGAAGTCAGTTAAAATGTAGCCTATGTTACCCGAGTCATAATAACGCATCGATTGACACCTTATTCATCAAAATCGGATGAAAAGTTTAGGAGCTACCGAGGAACATACGTAAATACAAACATACATACAAAGACTGGTAAAATCATAACCTTTCGTTTTGGCTTGGCCGTAGTCGGGTAATAATTGAAACCTTATCCTATTGCACTCGGTATGAATGTATCTTTCAGGACAGTGATATTTATATGATCGGATCAGTACTTGCCCAGAAATACTATTACAAATATTTTTACCTTTATTATAATATTACTTTAAAACATTATAATTTCTGTCTTCTCACAGAACCGCAAACATTCTAACATTATCGTCTCCCGTTCATCAGCAAACAAGTCCAATCTAGGGTCGGTCTCCACGAGATGCATCAAGCATACTCGCAACCTTCATGGATATTTTAAGAATTCCATTCTCTATCTCCGAAGTTTTTTAGGCGTCAAACTAACCGACCATGTACGCAACACCACACTGCGCTCTAAAACACACATTACTGACGTTGCTCAATAAGCCGCTAAGCTGTAGTGGGACTTAACTGGCCACGTGTGACGCATGCCCAATAAGCTGTGGGCCAAAATAATCGGCGAAGTTTTTAACGCTCTTTAAAACGGCTCATAGACGTCGTTATCTCAGATTTTTATAGTTTAATTGAACCCTAGAAAACGTTTACGGTAGAAAAAAGTTAGGGTCAAACCTTGAATTTCAGCTTTAAAAAAACTTCATACTCTGACAGCAGTTATCACATTATAAAACATATGGAAACGGGTCTTTATCGCGTATTTTACCTTCAATATAAGCCCGACGACGCCGACGTTTCGACCGGATTGCACCAGCCGTGGTCGCGGGAAGACTGAAGTATTGGAGGTACCGCCACAGCAAAGCGAAGGTGAAACGGTCGAAACGTCAGACTTATATTAAAGATGAAATTCGCGATAAAGACCCGTTTCTATATGTTTTATAATGTGTTCTGATCGTAAAAGTTTAAAAAAGACAGCAGTTATCACAGTTCTAAGATATCCCAACACAAAGAATCACTTTTCCATAACAAAAGTTTGTACCAACCCTTATCTTCCTTTGACGGAAATACAACCACATGAATAAATAATAATTTGTCATTTAATTTGAAACAAACGCTAATCACAATAACATACAAGTGAGTATACACATGAAAACGAGCTCAATGCCTTTGGAAAACCTTGAACCACAACAAAACGCTGATAATTGAACCGTTCACACCGAGTTTGTTAATTAATTGGTAGCATGCCTAATACCATAATTATTTTATAACAAGCACATCATAACATAGGAGACGAGACGAGAAGAGAGGAGATTTGTGTGGAAACCACGAATAGAATTTCGTTATTTACACTTCTCGTCTCCGCTTAGCTTATGGATACGGTTGAGCAGAGAGATGTCTCGTAATTGTTTAGGCCAGTCTCCGCACTACTACTATCGATTTTTGTGAGACGTCTCGCCGTTTGAAGTATTGAATATCATAATTATGTATACACACAAATTTTTACGGGTGCATATTATTACCGTTTATGTTTGTTTGCGTTCTCTCTAATCTATACATATAATAAAATCGTTGAGACCAAAAAATCTGTACATTGAAGATTAAAAAAGAAAAACCAGCCAGGGTGACTTGAAATAAGTAACTGAACATATTAAAACCATTTAAAAAAAAATTGTTGGTTTGTTTGACCGCGCATCACGTAAAAACTGCTGAACCGATTTTGTTGAAATGTTCACAAATCTGTTTAAATACATTCAGAATAACATATAGGCTATAGGGTATGTAAGGTTTGTATGAAAAAACAATTTTAGATTATTCTAGAATCATGAAACTCAGAATAAATACTTATTAATAAAAATAAAGAAATACCTGTCTTAGCATTTTTTTTAATAATAAATAATTTTGGCAGCTATATGCTTTATCCACAGTTCCGGGGTCAGGGACTTCCGGTCGTCCGGAAACATGAACAAGCTCATCTAAAATGTATGCAAGCCACGATGCAAGTTTTATTTTCCGCCATACCTGAATCCTTGAAGGGACAATGAACCCATGAGGGTTAGAACCTTGTATTTGTTGATGGACCCTTTTTTTTTCGGATGGGAAATCATCAAATGACTCCTCCCGCTCTGGGCACAGCGCAATCCCGAGTGTCAGACCTTTACTGGCTAAAACCCACCCATGTCCCTTCATTGCTTTTTGTGTTCCGGGGCCACGGTATCTCTTTCGAACAGTCCCGCAGCCCCGGTTCAATAACCCTTAATCAATAGACCCTTGACTGGAAATTTTATTCAATAGGAGCTCGTGGCTAAGTAATAACAGCCGCTCGGGTCGATCTTCTGGTTAAGCCGCGCTTGCCTAGGTTGGTGTGTGGATGGGTGACCGCCCATTACATACCGAGTTTCCTCCGTGCCTCGGAAAGCACGTTAAGCCGTTGGTCCCGGCTGTCATTAGTAGATCTTTGACAGTAGTCAGTGGCCCGAAAGTCTGACAACCACTCTTACCAAGGGGTATCGTATAACCCAGTACTAACTGGGTTGTGGAGGTCAGATAGGCAGCTCCAAAATGTAATTCATCATCTGCTTCGTTTTTTCCCAAGTACATTGGGGTCAGCTTCCAGTCTTACCGGATGCAGCTGAATATATATGTATACTATATAATAATATGATAAGCATACATAAATAAATCCAAAAAAAATGTTAAAAACAAAAACATAAAAAAAATATTGAAAGATTAACCTAATTTAGTACCTACTAACTTAAAATAGCCATCGTTTAGAATTAAAATTATTTTATATTGCTATTTGAAGTTAGTAGGTACTAACCTAGGTTGATCTTTCAATATTTTTTTTAATGTACTAAGTTTTTTTTTGTTTTGTTTTGGTTTTTATTTTTTTCGGGTTCCTTTATCGATACTGAACTTACTCCTAAGCTATGGCACGCGACTACTTTAACACCCTGTATATTCAGCTGCATCCGAGAGTTAAATTGTATTCACGTACGAGGGATCAGGCACGTCTTGTCAGAGATAGGGATAATGTATAAGGTGTCGTTTTGCGTTCTAGTCAAAATTCAGGAGCTTCTCACAAAAGAAATAAATAATCAATTTAAATTACGATAACAGCTTTATTAATTATTGACCAGTAGGGCTATTACGTATCTCTGTTGACAGCTCCAAATGATAGTAACTGGGCTCAGTGTCCATCAATTAACGGTCAAAAGGTTAGTTTCGTATTATGTATGACCCTGTTAGCCACCGTAAAGTGATATCCACTCGGTATGATACGAAATATCAATATCATGACATTCACGGTTGTCATCAAAGTTCGATGTACAACCGAAGCTTGATAGTATATTCATATTCTTGATATCAGAAAGATACGTAATAGCTCTGCTGCAGGTAACAATTAATAAAGCTGTTATTTTATATTGTTTAAATTTGACAGTATTTCAGTATAACAATAAACTAATAGAAGAATCACCCATCGCGCGACATGTCTCTGTGCGTTTATTTCTGTGTGTGAAGGCGCGGTTATAGGGCCAGTTACAGACGGGCTGCGTTTTTATACTTACCGATTTTCGAGTTTCCATAAATAAGAAAAATAAATCTGCCTACCCATTTTATTATCGATTCGAGTCGAGAATCATTAGCATATATACCTCCTTGAATTTGACCAGGATGCAAAGCGACACTTTGTTTATGGGACACGACACACAAACGGTTACCACGTACTCAGTACTTACATCATTCTGAACCTAGAAATTAGGACCAACAAGTTTTTCATCGGATTTTTGACTTTCAGAAATGTAGGTAGGTAGCCATTTAAAAAAAAAACCGGCCAAGTGCGAGTTGAACTCGCACGGCATATTAACGGTTTTCTGATTTTTTCCTTTACATGTGCTGTAAGACGTTGCTTCTTGACCATGATTCTGGGTCAACGGGAAGTACGTACTTACGTACGTATTTCGCGGTTTAAACGGCCATTATTTTTACGTTAACTTAGAAGTTTGATTTTTTCACAGCTTCAAGTGACTGTAGAGACGGTGTGTGTGTGAGATTTAGAGTAAGTAAATGGTTTTATTGTCAACTCGATACCTCCACGCGTTCCCGAGATAAAGGGTCTTGACAGACAGACGGACAACAAAATGATACTTACTCTTACAAGGGTTCCGTTGTGCCTTTAGAGGTACGGAACCCTAAAAATAAATTTTAATTTTGACAATGACCACAATCGTTTACAATGACAATCGGATACGGAAACATCGATGCATCCCAAGAATTTGGCAGGCGAATGCCCCAATCACGCGACGAGTTTGACTCAGAATATTATCAGGAAAAATTCCTTAGGTATATTGAGTCATCGGTGCACCGAAAATAATACAATATTTCTTGATCTGTGACTGGGCTTTCGGAGAAATCAATTAAGAGATAGTTACGTCATAAATTGGACTAAAATTATGGTGGTGACTTGGAATTTCAAATTTTCATATACATGGTCAATATAAAGAGGAAAGTCATAATGTATTTTATTATATTATATTTACGTCCGTCCGTGGTAACACTTTTACCTTGACCTTTGTTAGGAGTTTCAGCATAATGAGAGGGAGGTCACAAGTCATTGAGGTGAGGGGGGCGACCCTATTGCCATCAACCGAGCACAAATTCGGACGCCAGGCTGCAAGGAACTCCCGGGGCTGCGGGACACCGGGGCTGCGGGACTATTCGCAAGAGATACCGTGGCCCCGGAACACAAAGGGCGAGGAAGGAACATGGATGGGTTTTAGTCAGTAAAAGTCTGACACTCCCTCCTGCTCCGCCCAGAGCGGGAGGAGTCATCTGATGATTTCCCATCCGAAAAAATAAAAAAAAGGCTGCAAGAAACTTCTCAACTGAGTCTTCTAAAACTCAATAACACCGCACTAGTTGGGGAAGGAGTCTAAGGAGTTCAAGAGGAGTCTTGGCCTAAAGCTTGAGGGTTGCGCCTAGTGTTGCCAGGTCCGATTGGATTAAAATCGGGGCAGATGGTAAAATAAATCGCGATTTAGGGTTATAAATCGGGACAAACGAAACATAACACAAGTTTTTTTAAAAGGCTAAAATTT
This sequence comes from Xestia rhomboidea, assembly GCA_963853795.1. Lineage (NCBI taxonomy): Eukaryota > Metazoa > Arthropoda > Insecta > Lepidoptera > Noctuidae > Xestia > Xestia rhomboidea. Next base: position 4,903,987 of record OY970783.1, read on the forward strand.
TATTGTTTTTTTACCAATATTACTATTAATAATTTATTAAAATAATCACTACATAGTACATAGTATAAAACAAAGTCGCTTTCTCTGTCCCTATATCCCTATGTATGCTTAAATCTTTATAACTACGCAACGGATTTTGATGCGGGTTTTTTTAATAGATAAAGTGATTCAAGAGGAAGGTTTTAGTATATAATTTGCGGGCGGGCGAAGCCGCGGGCATCAGCTAGTTTAATTATAAAAGAATTACATTATGGACTACATTATAAATTTAAAAAAAATATTAAAACATGTCATGTCATTTATTTAATTATTTAAGCCCGTTGGTTGGACGTTTGTCTGATTAACTAATATCTTCTAAATCTAAAGTATAGCTCACAGAACGTCGACATTTTGGATTTGTAAAGCACATAATTAATAGTATCATACTCCGAGGACTATTGGGCGATCTGAATAAAAATAATCATAAGGGCGGGGGGGCCCTTGGCTAGACACTTCATAGTAATGTCATTTCGGGACGGGACGCCCGGCAACACTAGTTGCGCCTCATCTAGCAGTACCGAAGGCCGAAACACAGTTTTCCATAAAACGTATTGCCGACGCACTACTACTGCGATAGCACTCCCGATCTATTTCTCGCTCTAGCAAGTGACGCTTCCGAGCGATGGAAAAGGATGGGGGCATAGAAAAATACGATTCCGTGCTGCTTGATGTGGCGCAACCCTAACTGTCGTGCTTACGACTACTAGTCACCACTAGTAAATAAAATAAATAAATATCGCTGGACATTACACAGACCGCCATCTAGTGCCACATTATGCAACGAGGCTTGTGTCGTGGACACCAGATAGTTGGTATACATAGATATATTTTTTTGTAAATACATAAGTACTTATAATAAACAAAAACATCCATGACTCGGAAATAAATGTCCATGCTCATCACACAAACATTTGCCCCTACCGAGATTCGAAACCGGGATCCTAAGAACGTAAAGCAGCGGGATACCGCTACGCCATTCGGGTCGTCATATAGACAGCGAACAACCAACGAAACCTTAACAATATTACAGGTTTCTGCCAAGAGCATACCCAATTCCCCATTACGTACTTATTCGAATGTTAAAACTCATAATATTTCGACCATACGTCATCACATGACGTCACATAACGGAACCTGTCCAATGATAAGCATCAACGAAATATTATATTGGACAGTGACGTAGACTGTACGTCTGATATGTCGTGACTCCGTGACGTATACATCGATAATGGTTTAGCACATGCTTCGTAATATTACGCATGTTTCTATAAATAAAATTATCCGTAGACGGTGATAAGTTTACCTGGCTAATCTGAAAGATACTGAAATCAAACGATGTTTATTTTGCAAGTAGGTTTTTAACTTTTTACAAACACTTTTACACGTCATTTTTTAAAACTAGATGGGCCCGGTGTTTCGTACCTGACTACTCTGAGAAGAAACAGCCGAAACAGACTCAGAGGTCATAGTCTCTTTTGAAGTCCAGACATAATCTTGCTCAATTCACATGAGGATTATGCAGATTAGTCTCTGAGATAGCTAACTGGCATTTGAATAACTATTTAGACAGTCTGGTGTATTGAAAAAGAAGTGGGTATATTCATGGTCATAGGGGTAGTCTTTACATCCATTCTACTTCTTTGCGTGTCGATAGACTCAAATAATACCCGACCGGTATATTGCGATCTGCACAGCTCTGTCGTTTAAATCCTGGAAGGTGCAGGTGGCTGTACAGGATGGGCAAGAAAGGAGTTGGGGCATATCCTCCAGAGTGTGGAGCCCACACTGACATCGTCTTTGGGACGGGTCGATGATACCCCATTTGGCCAGGTTACTTCTACAGCGACCACCTGGGCCCAGGTGGCCGGCAAACGGTTAAGACCTTTCTAGATCGGCCACTGCAGTTCCTGAAGAAGATGTTCTGCTAAGTGAGGAGTGGTGGGATGTCTGTTCCTCCACAATTCGGATCTTTCAACTGAAGCGCTGTCTTACAGCCTTTTTTTTTCGGATGGGAAATCATCAAATGACTCCTCCCGCTCTGGGCGGAGCGGAAGGGAGTGTCAGATTTACTGACTAAAACCCATCTATGTTCCTGCTTAGCCTTTTGTGTTCCGGGGCCACGGCATCTTTATCGAACAGTCCCGCAGACCCGGGAGGCATCGGCTCTTGCGGACCCCTTCCTTTTGCTGACTCTCTTCGAGGCGCGCGTGGAACACGAACGCGCCGTCGACACGGCCTGTCGTCATAAGACGGTCGGACAGCAAGCTAGCCCATAGCTCACCGTCCACAGGACATTCTTACTCCCTTAAAGCAAGTTTAGGGACTCGGAGTTAGGGAAGAAAGAGCGCACCTATGTCTGAGGATATAATGGGTGTAAAAGAAGTACTCTTAACGAAGCCGAAAGGCACTTGTTCTCCCCGTCCGTCATTACGATCATTTTTTTTTCTAGAGTTCTAGACCCTACTTGGGAACTTTTTAGTTAAGGAGATATTGGGGGTCAAAGTATTAGCTTTTTAATGTTATAGGTAACTTTACTTTAAATACCTCCACGAACCCTGTACTATTCAATGAGCTGTCCCACCGTAAAACGTGATTTTTTACCCCAAAAAAAAAAACGTTTCCCAGCCATAATTTTTGCATAGACTTACTTAGTTTGATGTACAGAATGCTTGGTTCACTGCTTCGTGAAGGGTCCGTTTACACCTTTTATAGGCAGGTAAATATTTGACGAAAAGCAAAGCAGCAAACGATTCTAAACCATGAGCGCTTCAAATTCCTACGGCAACCTTGACATACCCTGCAAATCGAAATCGAGAGTTACGAGATCTTTTTTACTAGTCGAACGACGAGACTGATCTCTTTCCAAGTCCAGTCCATGCCAACAAGAAGAAGTCTAGTGAACCACAAAAAGTCGACAACGGCAACTCTTGAAATATCTTGCATCACGAACAATGAAAGTTCGTAAATCTGGTGCACCTTGGGACAGTAAGCCACTACCTTTTTAGCTGACTGCCTAATTTAAGAAGACTTACTACCAGACTTCGAAGATATGTGACATCTATCAAGACACACTGGTCCCACGTGATGGATTAAAGGCCACCCCCTTACGCAGGGAGAAAGCCTGTGTCCCAACAGTTGTAGACTGGTAATAGAACAAAAGGTGGGAGAATCTGGAATAGGCTGGTAAGACCCTGGAGAATGCTGTGGCACGAAGAAGTTACATCGGTCATTTGGTATTTCCCTCTATATTATCGGTTCTAAGACGCGCGTGTCACTACCGCCGCTTACAGCTAACTGACTGTGACTGCTTTGCGACCTCACGTGCGCTTGAGATGGCATAATGATTTTTTCTCTTTCACTCACAGAGTCACAGACACTCAGGTCATTTGAGGAAAGGTGAACTGAGTGACTGACTCCCAAGTAGTTAGAATATCAATCACTACAGCATATTCGGAGAAAAAACTAAAAACAAAGATAAAATTATTGTTTACCAGAATAAATATCTATAGCATGAATTATCAGCTTACACAATGAGTAATAGTAAGGTACTAAGGTTATGTGTTTATGTTTTGTGGTTGATGAATCATTCGATATCAATGTTTTAAGTTTAATCTAGCGTTTGATTTAGATACTAACATGCAATGGCATTCCTCATTCGTTTATTTACGTTTTGAGGATAATGATAGGTAGGTCAAATGATTACTGCATTAAAGCATTGTTTACACTAAAAATACAATAAGCATTGTATGCCGTTATTTCATCGCCCCAGAACGAACGTTTATTTTGTCGTAGGTACTACCACGCTCACTGATTTTCAGCATTATAACTCAGGAGCATAAGGGTCAAAAGCGATATTTATTAAATTTACTTTTGACTTTGTGTCCAGTTGACTACTAGGAGCGGTCTTGAAGGGGCAGTCTTAAAGCGTAGTTTTTTTCAATTAGAGCTTGAAAATCCTCAGGTTACCCAAATGTATAATAGGCATGACGACACGACAGTATCAAAAAATTGCAAATCTATTTAGTCCGTCAGTTAGAGTATTGGAAATTAATGCACACGTATTTTTTGTTTTTGTAAATCAATGAATATTGACAAAAGATAAAACGCATCAAAACTCGAGAGTGGGGGCTCGTGAAGTCAGAACTAGCTAAAAATTATACCATGGCGAGACGTATTGAGAATTTTAAAAGCGTCATATCTTCGTCAATTTTGGTTTACGTAACAAAAGAAAAAACACGGGTCAAGTATTTTTTGATAATCTAACTGACGGATTAATTAGATGTTTTTTGTCGTCTCGCCTATTAGGTATGTAGCTTTACACGGAACACATTCATTAGGTTTTGGACCAAAGACGATCCAGTATCATTAGCAGGGTAACTGGAGGCCTACCATGATCTAATTAAAAACGATTCAAAAGCAAGACAGTTCAGTTTAGGTTCCTAAACTGCATCGCTCAAACTCGTACCATGACGTCCAATACGCTCAGCGGCATTTGGATCGTTAAAAGTGAATGAAAGATCGCAATTTGTGGCTGAACCGCGTTTGAAACGTTTTTGGTGAAAAAGAGATAACGCTATTAGTATCAAATAACCTTGTTTTGCGCATATTTTAGTGTCAGACACGCTCAGAAGCAAGTAACGTTTTATTTGTTTTTAACTTAGTGTCTAGTATAATCTTCCTCAAAAAACTCAAACTAAAGCTGTTCATCAGACATCTGTTAGAGAAAAACAAATGTGGTTAAAAAAGGCATATAAATAGGTATTTTAGACTTTAAAAGAAAGATAGTACACTTACATTGGTTTTAAAACTTTATTTTCGTCAATAATTCAGTAAACGTTTCAGTTTAAGTTATAGAAATAGTAACCTATATTGAATCGCTTATTTTGACAGTTGAGCGTTTCAGTTGAGCTGCTTTGTCGACGTCATGGTACCAAACTAGTGCAAAATTGAATGAATGAAACCAAAACTTGCGACTCAGTTTGGAGTCAATCGCTGTCAGATGGCATGGCCTAAATTGAATCGTTAAACTGACGTCATGGTACGAATTAGAAGAACAGTTCAGTTTAGGTCCTAAAATGGATCGCGTTAAGAGCTCGTGGTAGGCCTCCTGATCACCCGTCACTAATTTAGATGAGAAATTTCACTTTTAAGAATTAAAATCCACAATCAAACAAGTATTTACGTTCAAAACAGGTCTTACAGCACATGCAAAGGCAAAAATCAGAAAACCGTAAATATGTAGTTTAATAACAAAAAAAAAGCGATTTTACCTATTACAAACTTTACTTATGTGCTGGTTAGATCAAGGTAACAGTTGAAGTGCAAATAGTATAAAATCTCACGTCAATTCACTTCTTTAAAACTATCCTAAACTAGCTTATGCCCCGCGGCTTCGCTCGCGTCCCATGGCATCGGACTAGCGGGATTAAAACTATCCTATGTCTTGTATTGTATAACAGGATGGTGTCCGCAACTCCACGTCAAAGCGCGTATTTTGAGTACGGTTTGGAAATTCCCTCGATCCACCGTATACCATCCTATGTGTTAATAAAGGTCAACTATCTGGGAGGCAAAATTCTACCAAATCCTTTCTGTAGTTTTTGCGCGAACGTACATCTATCTATTCACACAAATTCATAGGAAAAGCAAGGTGATCTTGACCTTGACCCTACTATTAGATTCGACCAACCTACCTCAAGAAACATGACCTTGAAACCAGCAGTCCGTTGCTATAAATAAACCACTGTATGTAAACACAGTTCATTTCCTTGCTCAGTACACAGGCTAGTTATAACAAATGCATGACTGATAGGCATCAGTAATGAGCATTGAGCGTCCGTTGTTGACTGACCTTCGTGGTGTCATGTTGTAACTTTAACGATGTGGAGCTGCATCGTCAAATGCTAGCTTATACCGTTAGGGATCATAGGTCAACCACTGGCCAAAGCTCTGTATAGACTGGGGTTTTATGAGGCGGTAGTGGGTTGAAGGCGTCCGCATCTGGGGCCCTACTCTCACGCTTCGTCCGTATATTCAGATCTATCCGTCTCTCTCGCTCGCACTCATCTGCAGACGTGCGCGAGAGAGACGGATAGATCCGTCGATCCGTGTGAACAATGGAGAGCCCACTAAACTAAACCTTGTGATTTGTTTCAGCCCGAAGCATTTCAATGACATCGGTCCAGGCCCCTTATTCACAACGCTTCGATTCGATTTTCGATTCGGAAAGTCGTATGTCTATCTTTTTTTGACATTACGAAATCGAACGAGATAGACATACGACTTCGCGAATCGAAAATCGAATCGAAGCGTCGATTCAATTCGATTATTTCGAATAAGGGGCCTGATTTCTCTCCGGACTAGAACGTGTCGGATTGCCATCCCATTGGATTAAAAGAGTAAAGGAACGAGAGTGCACCTGTATTTGCGCACATAATTCTGCACACATTCATAACTATCTCCTGCGTAGTTAGTTATTATTCATAGCACAGCTTTAACTGTGAAAATGCACGTGTCTATACGAGGAACAAAACAACTTTTTTCTATCTTTTCTACATATTTCCGATGGGTTTTTTGTCTTTGTTGTTTTTGCCAAGCTGCACTTCAGCTGGATGCGACATGAATACAACGGGTTTAAGTACGCTCATTCGTCAATTAAATACACATATGAACGCATATAACATATGCAATACACATATGAACCATTACGTTACGGATTCGGGTTAGTACTATTACGCCGACGGGGATAGATACCTATATGGGATGGATATGGCATGTTACCATTTAATTAAAAGAATCAAAAAACCCGATCGCAAATTGTATAATTTATATATGTTTTTGTAATCTCCTTTTAATTTTCTTCATTTGATACCCTACTCGATAGATTTGGTTGAAAAAAAAATACGACTTTCAATTTAGCGCCAAAAATCCGCCATTTTGTTTTTTTTAAACACCTATCTAAGGACACTTGGGGTTTTGAGAGAAATCGAATGATACCTTAGTCGTCGAAACCCATCCAGCCATTTCAAAGATACGAGGCTATAAAGAAATTTACAAAGAAACAAACATGCAAGATACGCGCGAAAAACATAGCACTTCCTTGGCAGTCATGTAAATCTCTCAAAGAAACTGATACCCATCTCTAAGTTATTTTCTAGAATCAATCACGGAATAGAGATTTCATTAGGCATATTCCTCATTCATATGCCAGTCCTACTCCTAGTCCCATATTATTTGAGAATAGCACAAAATGCTTTCCGCTTTTATTCTCCCCTGTCAGCGTTATGACTGCACCAGAGAGCGGAGTTCGCATATCTGAATTTTGGGCCAAATATATTTAATGAAAATTTGTCATTGACACGCTAAGAAAAAGAATCTGTTACGTTATCATTCACTCCCCTTTCATTTATACATATCTGCTCCGTTTTGTCCTACTATTTTTCAGATTAATTTCGTTGCTTGATTTAATACAGTTAATTGTTTCTCTGGGGCTTCGTCGAGCTTCATTGTCTCGGCGCTTTTCTGGTGGTCGCCACTATTAATTCTGGCTTTCAGGAGTTACTGTGGTTTGGGAATAGTGTGGCAGGCTTGTCACAATAAAAATAATATCTCCTCCGTCCATCAACACTTATATTCTTTCTCTTGATCCCATGAGTATCATACCTCCTCATTATATGCCTATACCAAATAAAACCCTACTTTATCAACAACCTCATGCACTTATCCCAATTCATTTGGAGTCGGCGCAGCATGTCTTCTTCTTCCATACTTCTCTATTACTCGTCATCTCAGCAGTCACCTCCTTTCTGACCATATCATCTTTCGCTTATAGTCCACCCATCGTTTCTTTGGTCTTCCTCTACTCTTATACGCATTTACTAAATAAAATACTTTTCTATAGGTACTAATAATTAACTATGTTAGAACACGTCACTTTTACATAAAACATTGACCCGCCATGACCCGTGGTAAGACAAGGAAAACCTTACATTACGAAACAGTTGTTATCGTGAGCTATATAATTTTCTATTACACATAGACTGAGAAGAAAATATTTACTAGATAGTGAAATGTGAGTCACCATTGTTTTTACTATTGTTTCCAGAAGTGACTGTGAGTGATTTAGGTATATTTGTCATAACAACATTACGGCTGCGGGACTGTTCGAAAGAGATACCGTGGCCCCGGAACACAAAGGGCGATGAAGGAACATGGATGGGTTTTAGTCAGTAAAAGTCTGACACTCCCACCTCCTCCATCCAGAACGGGAGGAGTCATTTGATGATTTCCCATCCGAAAAAAAAAGGCTGTAATCCCCGTAAGGCTACGCAGAGGAGCGAGCGAGGAGAACGCTAAGGAGACCCCAATGTCGCCACTTGTGTTAATAGTCCCATGTCAAGTAATAGGGGACCAGCCTATTGCCAAAGACCTTGAATCCTTGAGGAAGAGCTAGGTGTGATCCACCACGCGGGCCCAGAGCGGGTTGGTGGATACCAGAGGTACTAGTGTTCTTATCCAATCGGTTGTCACGATAAGACCCAGAGAACATGTTGTCAACTAGGTTTTAAGCTTGAATGTTGATGGCTTTATAAGTGGACTGAAGAAACGGTAGATAGTTGGTCTGAAAAATGATATAGCTAGTAACGGGGTAACTTCAGAGATGAATGGAGGAAGAAGACACGCTGTGCCTTCCCCAAATAATTTGGAACATAGGTAGGAGAGCTTTACTGATGTGTGGTGTTACGCGAATGGATAAATAAGAAATGAGTTAGAACTTACATAAGAGGAAGTCTGAAAGTGGCGCCGGTGACTGAAAAGTTGCGTGGTAATCGGCTGTCGTGGTATGGGCACGTGATGCGGAGGAATGAGGAAAATCTCGTGAAGAAAGTTCTGATTATGAATGTGGATGGGTATAAGAGTAGAAGAAGACCAAAGAAACGATGGATGGACTGTATAAAGAATGATATGGCAAGAAAGGAGGTGTCTGATGAGATGACGAGTAATAGAGAAGTATGGAAGAAGAAGACATGCTGCGCCGACCACAAATGAATACTGATAAGGGCAAGAGAATGATGATGATGAGGTAGGTATAGGAGAACGATAATGACCTCCAAATCTACAACTTTTTTTGTGACCATGGTCATAATCGTTCTCCTCGAGGTCATTATTGATTATGTCAAAAATGACGAAAATCTCTTCAAATATTGCCGCATCCAGTCTTTCTACTTCGAAACTCAACCCACAGCAGCGATCTAATTTTAACCATTACACAAGCCAACATTCAACGGGTTTGTTTACAAAATAAACTGTATAGTAACGGTTGTGGAAAATTATCTGTTTTGTACGTAGCAGTGTTAAGGTTACCATAACATAGCGCTTGCATTCCACGAAGTGGTTAGGCAGGAGTGTATAGCGCAGATATATTTTGCCAGTTATGTTTCAATATCTTGTATTGGGACTTTGGGAGGCAAACCTATTGCCACCAAACGTGCACAAATCTATACGCGGGGCTGCTAATGAGATTCTGGTTGAAAAATCATTACACGTTCTTTAAAAAAAAAACGCAAAATAAAAAAAAAGTTGAAAATTAAGGAAAATTTTGGTACTTACAAGTTTTCGCGAAAACTAAATTTGCTCATATCTTTTTATCGTGTTGACTCAGGACCTTGATATTTATACACCTAATAGGGTCTATAGACCTCAGTATTTGGTATAAATTTCAAATTGCTAGATCCAACCGTTCCTGAAAAAATCGGTGGTGACAGACGGACAAGAAAGTGATCTTATAAGGGTTCCTTTTTTACCATTTGAAGTACGGAACCCTAAAAAAGGATTTTTGGGGATTCATCCCCTAAACAGGTTATAAACAGCGTATGAAAGTTTGCATGGAAAAGTGATTCGTCAGTTTTGCCCGGCAAAAAGCATTGGACGGCACAGTTCGTTGTCAAAAAGTGTATGAAACGGATCGTTTGTTTGCCAAACAAAAACATTGGAAGAAAAGTACAATTTCCATTATTATTTTCATCCACCACCATACTGAAGCTATTAATACTTACTATTAGCTACTAGCACGGCCTTGATCAATACAAGTGACGTTTGATCGGGGAATCGTGTAAACAAACATAGTGATGGCTTTAAACACATGTTTATTGACATTTAACAATGTTGGTAGTACTATCGTGGAAAATACATTGAGACTAGATACATGAAGATAAAGAATCAGGCGACATTTACTCAAAATCAAAGCATTTATTTCAAGTAGGCTAGTAGCAGGCACTTTTGAATTGGCGAAATAAAGACAACACAATGAACGGTTCCGTGACGCTCCATTTACACCCTGTATAAACACGCTGCCGAACCCAACAAATAAAGGGTGTAAAAAACCTCTTAACGAAGCCGAAAGGCACTTTTTCTCCTCGTCATTTCTACACCATACCTGGGAACCTTCTAGTTACAGAGATATTTGGGGTCAAAGTTCCAACTTTTTGGCAACTTATTTTTTAAATACTAGTTTTTAATGTAAGATTTTTACCTCCACGACCCTCGTACTATTCAATCCATCCATCAGCACAATGTTTTGAGTGCGTTACATTGAGTTCTACAACAAAACATGATTTTTCACCCCAAAAAAAAGTAGTTTCTCAGCAATAATTTTTGCGTAAAGTTACTTAGTTTGATGCACAGAATGCTTGGTTGACGGCTTCGTGATGAGGTGGTTTACACCCTGTATGTACATAATACATTATCCCTTGTAGACAGGACCTACAGTAGGTATAGCATGTGCTACGATCAATACACCCTATTTACGAGGTCCCGAGAATTTGCTAATGGGGTCTCATTACAAAAATAACGTAATAATAACATTACGTGACTCGGGTATCGATCCTAAAACCCCCATGCTTAGCAGTCGAGCTTTTTCTGACTTCACCCACTGCTGGGTAGAGGCCTCTCTTTGTTTGTGCCAAGCTCCACGCTCTTGTGCCAACCTCATCCAGGATATTCCCGCAATGGCAACAATGTCGTCTGCCCATCTCACCGCCGGACGACCGACACTTCTCTTTCCATTCCTTGGACGCCACTCGGTCACAGCTTTACTCCACCTGCCATCACCGCGCCTTGCTAGGTGTCCTGACCAACTCCATTTGAGTTCCTTAACGCGATTTCGAATATCGAAGATCTTCGTACGTCTTCGGATTTCGACGTTTGGAACTCGGTCTATTGTGCTTATGCCGAACATGGAAAGTTCCATGGTTCTCTGTGCTACTCTCGAGTTATTTTATTTTAGTCTTTTAGTAGACATTTCATACTAATTGCCATCGTAGACTTCAGCTAAACTGTCGTAAACGTCATACTACCTAATTCACATAGTAAAGTCTCACGGTTGCGTGTGAAAAACAATTTTAAAATGTCTCAGGTCAACGGAAAACCGTTGGAAATAATATAAAAAAATACCTACTGCTTGGATTGTCAACATCCGGCTAAAACGGTTCATTTTAAATATATGGGTTATGTTATTAGTACCGCGAAATGAAAGAGAATATCAACAGTAGGTATCATTTCTGCGGTTTCTGACGTGACGTCAACGTCAAGTCTGAAAATTACACAGGTGACCAAAAAGTGACGCTTTACCTCATACCTAAAACATATGACATCACGCTTGTTATTCCCGAATGGTTAGGCAGAGTTATACCTAGCAGTACACCCACATTTTGAGAGTTATGTTTAAGTCCCATATAATAGCGGGCGAGCCTATTGTCATCAACCGGGCACAAATCCAAACTCCGTGGCTGCTACTGAGAAATTACTGATTGACTGACTTTTTTATTCAAGGACATGCCGGTTTTCTCACGATGTTTACCTTCACCGTTTCGAGAGCAGTGGTGATGAAACAAATTACACAAAGTAATGCGCCTGCCTGGGTTCGCACCGACGTCCTACAACTCCGTAAGTCTGGGTCCGTTACTTAATTCCACCCCGCGCATGTGTCATTCAGAAATACAATATCATGTCTAACATTGGATAATCATGATTAACACCACGCTCAAGCGCCGCGCGTTTTATGACAGCTACTACCGGAGGAAATAAATGAAAGGGGGTTTCCATTAATTACGTGTAGTCATTTTGGCAATTTTTAGACCTCCCCCCCCCTCCCCCCTTGAAGAAATGTGACTTTGGGCTCCCCCTAATATAGCGTGAGATTTTTCAAAATCCGTTATGTGTTTGTCTGGCGAGGGGGCTACTTATGCTACTATGTGGCGTTCGCTTATATCCGCGATAAATTTATTGTGTAGGATTTGGTATTTTTTTGTGGAAGAACATGTTTTGCTTATTTTTACCCAGTTTTCTCACAAATTTACAGTTTCCAGCAGAAAAAAAAATACGTGATATATGCCGAGACTTTCCCACGTGACATTATATGAAATTTAGCTCGACGCCCTTAAGGGGGTGGTATCTGCTAACGAGAGGATTTCTCCATGTAACTCCTCTTTCATGAGTGAATATAAATGTGCAAAAAAAATATAATGTTGCTTATTAGACTCTAAACTTCTTTAATTGGTACAATTGAAATAATTCTAACTAAATTAATTATTACTAATTAAATTTAATTATTACTATATAAAAAAAATATTCAAAGTGAAGTGTGTGCATTTTTTCTTTGAAATTTCGTAACTACTCCTAAACGGCATTAAGTTTTAGTATTTTATCTTCAAGTGTACAATTGGCATTTTGATCTAATGATTTTTTAGGCTACAATTAAATAAAAACCACTCATTACGCACTATTCGGCCCGCAGTGACTGACGTAACCACCACTTTGTATTGCAAGCTGATTGGAACTTTATTCTAACAGAATTTCAAACGAAGTTTGAACCACCACAAATAGAGTTGCTAATTTAGCAGATACCCCAGCCTTAAAGAAGTTGTTTAGAGCTTGTTTCGAGTCGCCGCGACGGGACTTGCGGAGCGACAGTACTCACAAGGACATAAGAGAAACGCGAGCGTGTCGTTTGACGCAAGTATCGTCGCAACTTACGTCGGTCGAGGTTGTGACGGAAGCCTAAAAAGGACAATCGCTCGCGTTTGGTTTGAACGAATCCTACAGTGGTTTACAAACCTCATCTGTAAGAACTTTGTCTATTCTCCGATGTAGCGGCACTACAAAAAGTGCTACGCTACATGGAACAAAAAGTACTACAACGCCATCACTAACAGTGAAACACGTCAGAAATCCTACATCGCGCAAGCAAAGTTATCCGCGACATAAGACTACATACGACCCGGTAACAACTGTCGGGCAGTGGCCCAGCAGACATAACACCCGTCTGGTCGGAGGATCCTCCCTTTTCTATGGGGGGTGAAGAGCTTTACACCCTGTTCTTCATACCTCCAAATTGGTGACCCCGAAATGGACGTCAGCGCAGCCTTCGAGCAACGTGACAAAGAAGAAGTTGTTCGTCTATTCCACGTCTATGCACTCGTCGTTGTAAGGTCCACGACGTCAGGATTTTTCCGAACAAGTCCGAAATTTTAACTCAGTGTCCGGAATGCGGAATGGAATTCTAAAATACTCGGAATAGCAAACATGTTTATTGTTTTTTTTTTTAGCCCGTTCTGTCCCGCTCCTGAGCAAAGGTCTCCCTCCATTCCGTCTACTTTTTACGATTTACGATCGTGTTCTTCTTCTTCTTCTTAGTTTATAATAAATTCAATAAAATTGTTCTGCATTATCTAAAGTAAAGGAAAGTAAAGTCCGGAATGTTCTTCAAATATCCAGAAATTATCCGGGAACTCTATGTCTATGGGACTACTTCGAACATGAAATTTCTCTAGTATACCACGAAGGGAACTCGTCTGCCATCCTTGATAAGGCTCGTTAAGGACAGACGACACAGACATACCAAAGTAGGTGGTTACACCTTTTTCCTCTCAAAATAAACCTGTCTAACATTTGTTTCATCTCTCCGTTACAATTTTATTTTGCTACGCAGATTGTATAATTATTTGTATACTACTTTTACCAAGGGGTACCGTATTATAATGAGAACGAATGTTATAAAACAATGTAAACGGGTTTTTTATCGCGAATTTTACCTTTAATATAAGCCCGACGTTTCGACCGGATTGCACTAGCCGAGGTCGCGGGAAGACTGAAGTGTTGGAGGTACCGCCACAGCAAAGCGAAAGTGTTTATTCAACTACCCTCACTTGATCTTCATAAATGTCAATTAGGGCCGGTTCACACTAGGACAGCACACTACACTAACAGTGAACTAATGTTGCACCTCGGTTAAGGTTACTGTAAAAACACTTCAGACGTTCAGGATCAAGATGTCCTGAATTTGAATTAGAAAAGCAGAAAAGACGAGAGAGTTAATCCAGGTTATAAACTACCTTTTTTTTTTTTTTTTTTGGATGGGAAATCATCAAATGACTTCTCCCGCTCTGGGCGGAGCGGGAGGGAGTGTCAGACTTTTACTGACTAAAACCCATCCATGTTCCTTCATCGCCCTTTGTGTTCCGGGACTACGGTATCTCTTTCGAATAGTCCCGCAGCCCCGGCAGGCTTCGGCCCTTGCGGACCCCTTCCCTATTGCTGACTCTCTTTGAGGCGCGCGTGGAACACATACGCGCCGTCGACACGGCCTGTCGTCATGAGACGGACAGACGGCGAGCTAGCCCATAGCTCCCCGTCCACAGGCCCGCGCCTACGGTGGCCGGAAGCCACCACGTGGCCCCCGACGCCCGGGGCGTCTCCCGCGGCGGCCGGGACGTGAGGATATCTCCCTCTCACGTTCCGCCACCTCCTTCGCTAGCATGACTGCTTCGCAGAAGGAGGTGACGGCGTCCCATTCCGTCTCGCTCCGGACCATGGCACGAACCAGGGCCGGAAGCGAGAGGTCGCCGCCGCCGATCGCCACCTCGAGGACACGGCGGTGCTCCACCCAAGCAGGGCACACCTCCACCGTGTGCTCCACCGTGTCCTCCGGTCGATCCTCACAATGGAAACACCCGGGCGTCTCCTCCCGCCCGATTCGCTGCAGGAACTTACCGAAACATCCGTGTCCGATAAGAACCTGCGTCAGGCGGAAGGTGAGGACGCCGTGGCGTCTCTCCAGCCACTCCTCAAAGAGGGGACTTACCGCCACTATCGTGGCGTGCCCTAGGTTATAAACTACCTGTGTGCAAAATTTTATCCAAATCCGTTCAGTAGTTTTTGCGTGAAAGAGTAATTAACATCCATACTCACAAACTTTCGCATTTACAATATTAGTAGGAAGTTGAAGGTTGACGATGCGCTCAGAAAAATGCTACAAAGTCCAATCAACGATTAGCCTGACATCACATATGTACGTACTAAATAAAAGGATGTTAGCAGAATATTACGAGGTACATAATGGTCTCTATTAACATGTAAATACTATCTACATAACACGTTATATGTACGTGAATGTCACATGGTGGCCGATGACGTTTTGTCATTAGACTTTAGTTAGTTGGAAATGAGTAGTCACTAGTGTTATTTACATAATAAATATAAAGAAGTAGTGAAATGAAGCTGAAAAAACTGTGGTTTTTATTGGTCGTCATCATTATCATCAGCCTACAGAAGTCCACTGCTGGACATAGGCCTCCTCAATGGCACGCCATTCAACTCGATTCTCAGCAACTCTCATCCAGTTGCTACCAGCCACCCTGCGAAGGGTGAGGCGTCACCTGAGGGCGTCCTACCTTAGGTTAGCTGATTCGCGGTCTCCCCTCAAGAACACGTCTACCCCAACGGGCATCGGTTCTACGGCTAATAAACTACACACATACATTGGATTGGTGATGCAAGTGAAATCAGTCCATTGAGTACAGGTTTCAAGTGTCTTGAAAGAAAATACCTGATGCGATAAATTGGATTTTTCCATGAAAAGGTAAAAAAAACAAAAACTTTTGACTTTAAAGTATTTGCCCGCACATAGCGGGCAAATACTTTAAAGTCAAAAGTTTTTGTTCACCGTGCAACGCGTTCACATTTCGCTTAGAATGGACTCATCATCATCATCCAAAGCCTGACTTCACCCACTGCTGGGTATAGGCCTCTTTTTGCTTGTGCCAAGCTCCACGCTCTTGTGTCAGCCTCATCCAGGATATTCCCGTAATGGCAGCAAAGTCGTCGGCCAATCTTATCGCCAGATGGCCAACCCTCCCTTTCCAGTCTTGGGACTCCACTCGGTCACAGCTTTCCTATCTGCAACCACCGCGCCTTGCTAGGGGTTCTGCCTAACTCCATTTGAGTTCCATAACGTGATTTCCAATATCGAAGACTTTCTCCGGATTTAGACGTTTGGAACTCTCGTCTACTAGTTTTATGCCGTGCATGCAACGCTCCAAAATGGACTAAGGACTATTTTGCACAACAGCCTTCATAGCACCAAGTTGCGAGTCACCACCATAACAACTTTTTCCCAGTAATGGACTGGTCCGATGGGCAGTCGCTCCTCTGGTCCTCAATATATTTAGTTGAGAAAGAGGGCAGACAAGGCCACATGATGATGGGATTATTCTTCCCAATGTTCTTGTTTATTTTTAATTCGTTTAGTCCATCAAACCGACCGCGACGTCTGGACAACGCTTTCAGCGATAAGACCGCTATTATACCCATATATTCAAGAATATTGTGAAAGAGCAGTGTTACAATTTTGCTATACAGACGCCAAGCACATCAAGCTACTGCAATCTGTCAAATTTCTTTAATATATTTTCAACTTTATCGCTAAAGCATTGAGTTCAAGATTGATTGGGAAAATTTGACAGTTACGGGTAGCTTGGCATGTGCTGGCGTCTGAACATTATACTCTATTTTAAAGTTACTTACCAAGCTGTATAGAGCCCATAATCTGTGACGACTGTATCTTCTTGTATGTGATCTCGCCCCCCTCGCCGACTCGCCGATGACCGATCTTTCTGTCCGATTTGTGCACCTTGCTGATGGCCCCCGAGGGGCCGACGGCCGGCTGTAAGGAAAAATACAATTAGATTTTTGAAAAATAACAATAAGGCCCTACTCTCTAACGCGTTAGGGAGTAGGGCCTCTGGTACGTAGTACTCAGAAACGGCGTGATGAACGTGAACAAGGCAAAAGGATCGTAGCAAGTGGAGTTCTGTAGTATCTGTCTACCCCTGTGGGAAAAGGGCGTGAGTCTATGCATAAACACACGTGTATTTAATGGATAGGCAGAAGTCTATCCACATTTCGTCAGTTATGTTGAAGTCCCACGTAGTTTTGGAAAGCACACATCCAATCACCGGGCCGCTACTCTCAAATTACTGGTGCAAAGACCCAATAATACTTTCGACAGATTTGGGAGTCGAAACCCGGGATCTACGATTGCGAACAGACTTTAGCCTAGCGTCAAAATTCCTTTTTACAGTTAGCCTGCGTCATCCCACGGCTGGGCAAAGGCTGCCCCTTATGACTTCCAGTTCTTTCGATATAGGGCCAATGTGGACCAATGGTTGTTGGTTTTCTTTAGCTCGTCCCGCCATTTTTCACGAGGCCTGTCGCATCGCCTTCAAGATCCTTGTACAGTTATCATTTCGAATGACATAGATTCCTTTTTCAGCCTATTTATCACTAGCGGACGTCACGCGGTTTCACCCGCGTAGTTCCCGTTCCCGTGGGAGTACGGGGATAAAATATAGACTATGTTACTCAGGGTGAATGTAGCTTTCTAATGGTGAAAGCATTTGGAAATCGGCACAGTAGTTTTTGAGTTTATTCATTACAAACATACACACAAAAATACAAATCTTTCCTCTTTATAATATTAGTGTAGATGTAGATTAAACACAGGCTAACTTCACCCACTGCTGGGTATAGGCCTCTCTTTGCCTGTGCCAAGCTCCACGCTCTTGAGCCAGCTTCATCCATGATATTCCCTCGATGGCAAAAATGTCGTCTGCCCATTTTATTTTCGGAACGCCATTATGTCGTCAGCATTCTCAACCACATTAAGGATGATATTGGGGAAAAACATTCCTAAAATTTGACATTTTACGACGGAACTTAACTGCACAGACATTCATTCAGCATACTTCTAGAGGTCAATAAACCCATTCACCATTTGCATACAACCTTTTGAATAAAGAAAATGTTATCAAAGCCTATTTTAATAAACCAGTTCCTTTGGTTACTAAGTGGAGAAAGAGATCATTAATGAAGTAATACATTCGAGTTCAGCCTCGATTGTGCGGATTTTGCATAACGAGTTATTTACGAGAACGGTATCGTTGCTTGATTGTGTCAGTTTTGTGTGTTTTTGGGCTAAAAATGAGTTCTCTAGGTTTTTTTTTAAATATAACTATTTTTTTTTTCCCCGACTACGGCGAAACCAAAAGGGTTACGATTTTAGCACTCTATTCATGTTTGTATTTAAACGTAAAGTTCCTCCGTAGCGCCTAAACTATTCATCCGATTTTGATGAATAAGGTGTCAATCGATTCCTTATTATGGCCCGGGTAACATATAGGCTACATTTTAACCGACTTCAACAATAGAGGAGTCGGATCTTACCTTGTAAACCCCGAATTTAATTAGAACAATTCTCTTTCTGTTATTGTGTTGAGCTTTTATCTCCATTTGTTTATGGCTTGCGAATTGCGTAGCATGGCTTCTTCTGCCTTGGACAGGACCAATTTCGTTTTCTTTTTATTTATTTTTTCTCTCCGTTTATTTTTTATGACTTTGATAATTTCGGCATTTTATTTTATGTGTTTCGTCCTGTGCGGGCTAATAAAAAATGCTTTTTCTTTTTTTCTTTCTTCCATTCTCTACCGCCTATGTCCGCTCTTTCTGACTAAATCAAGAGCTTATGGTTGGCTCCTGTGCCTTAGCAGGCGTTGTACAGAGGGGGCTACGGACAGGTCTTTTAAGAGGAAACGATGCTTCCTCTCATGTGCGGATGGTGACCACCAGGGTGGTTTTAGTGCGGTAAAATCCCACACTCCCCGGTCTTATCCCCAAAGGCCGGCCGCCTTTTGTTTGCTGTGTCGGTACTGTTTGTTTTATTTATTCAATTTAATCAAATACTTACCTCCTTATATAATTATGCTGTTTTGACTTCCGTACGTTTTTTACGGGTGACCACTGAAAACCAGCGCTGTGCTGTGGGCCCCCCATAGTACAGCACCATGCTGAGTGGTAACCTATTTGTCGCACTCACGACGTGCAAGCTGTTAACTTTTTTTTAAAATGTATTTTTTGTTTATGGTCCGTTTTGATATATTCTGAATGTTTTTATGTTTGTTGTTTCTGTTTTCAAATTTTGTATGCACGTCATGTCCCTGCGATGAATAAAGATTTTTTCTTTCTTTTGAAGGTTTACCCCCGAAAACAAAAAAAAAGGGCATGCCACTGTACGGTACCCCCACTCCAGTCGTAGTCATTTAATCATAAACAAGCAATTTGTATCTCTACTGGGTATAAGGCCTCTTCTTTATTCTGGCATACATCCCGGTTCCGTTTGTGTGGCGTTTTCCGCGATTTTGACGTTATCGTCAAGCCTAATTTTATAGTCGTCCAAATTGAAATGATGAACGGCGTCAATATGTTTGAGAGAAGATTTATTTTTCAACTTTGGTTGGTTCTCAGAAAATGTTATATTTTAAAGGTCATATTTTCTCTTGTCCTCCCTTACTCTTTGGTTATTCAAATAGTGTAATAGCGTCGATAACTACGAAAATAATATATGTTCCAACTTTAGTTGGTTCTCAGAAAGGGTTTTTTAAGGTAATATATCTGCTATCCTTCAAATTTGAGAATAATATTTTTCTTCTTGAATCCGTAGAATCAAGGTAAATATGACTATTAAAGGTCAACATTGCGTAACAATTTTTACAACAGTGTTACTCTTGATAAAAACAAGATTTCATCTTATCATGAATAAAAACTAAAGTAGCGAAGTATGTGTCATGTTTTGTCACCGAGTGAAAAGATTTGGTTTTACAACATGGCTCCGTTCCGAGTGTTCCGACCCGCACAATGGCCCCGTGTGGTGGATTACGGCCCACTCTTTTTCACAGATAGACCAGTGATCCAGCATTAGGAACATTATAGACTGGTTGAGTATCACCAACTTCTTCTTCGTTCACAATCCAATCTTAGCGACTGCTGAGAGTAAATTCAGCAAAGAGAGGCCTATACCCAGCAGTGGGTGAAGTCGAGCTGTGGATGATGATGATAGTGTTTCATAATTAGGAAATTCTCAGTTCCCGCCGTCATGATTTGTGCAGCGCAGAGACACACGTACCGAGAATTACGTCCCCCGTGTTACGCAACGTAATTTTGGTGTTATGTGCTGTAAGGAATTTAATAACCATTGAAGGCGTATCCACGCGAAATTTATGTTTCGGAGTTTTCGGTAGACCGTGTGTCGATTGCTGCCTGGCTTGTACTGTCCTACTGGCAGACAAAGACCTCCCCCACGTCTTTCCGAGGGCTCCTGTCCCGCGCTATAGGCTTTACTGCTCTAAATAAGAGCAGTAAAAAGGCATAGGTGTTTATTGGTCACCAGAAAGTTATGTTTAGGTCCTATGTCATAGGGAGGCGATCCATTTACAGGGTACAAATTCTAGATTCCCAGCTACTTTCGCAGATTCAAATCAAATCAAATCATTTATTTTTGCAGAAAACACTGTTACAATGGTGTTATAAAATTTACATGTTTCAAGTGATTCTACCGTAAGGCATACAAAATGTATACAATCATAAAATACAGTCTGCATGCAAAATAAATAAAAACAATCATAAAATATTTTAAGATATTAAATTAATGCAATGTCATACAGCTTAGTCATTTATTTAATAATAGTAATATTTAAATTATTTAAATGTCATTTAGATCTAGAATTACAATATTTAGAGATACCTGCATACTAATTGTTATAGCTTGTTGTCACTGTGAGGTCTTAAGTTTGGAAAAAGTGATAGGATAGATTGGTTAGATTATGTATATCGTTCAGCTATTTCACAGTCACCTATACTGCATCTATTTTTAACTGTTTCCTCAAACTCTGACTCAGTTTTCCTTGAATAATAGGTGTTTTTTTAAGGAAAATACGATTCAGCCTAAAAATAGATCGGACAGCTAAGTCAATAATACAAGGTAATAAAAATAAGAGCTATCCCAACATCCGCGACCGGGTTTTCCTCATCATTCGCCAAGCCCTTTCCCAAATATGTTGGGGTTCGGCTTCCAGTAGAGCTAATACGTATCTCCGTTGACAGCTCGAAATGATAGTAACTGGGCTCAGTGTCCATCAATTAACGGTCAAAAGGTTAGTTTCGTATTATGTATGACCCTGTTAGTCACCGTAAAGTGATATCCACTCAGTGTGATAACTACTAATATTATGACATTCACGGTTGTCATCAAAGTTCGATGTGCAACCGAAGCTGGATAGTCACTGGATATCAGAAAGATACGTAATAGCCTTGCAGTGACCCATCAACGGACCGAACTTGGCAAGCGCTGTTTTAACTTGAAGATCGACCCGTGCGAATGTTTTTATTTAGCCAGGAGCCCCTCCGATGCGACCGGCATGTCCTACTACCAATAATTCGAAGAGATTTGACTCCCAATGTCCTCTTTCTAACAGAGAGGAAGCTAAATGTCCCAGAATTGACAGACTGATTAGGGCGCCGTCAACACCAAAATCGCGCAGACTGTCTATTTTTATGGTAGTAAACGAGAGGTGACTATTACTGGGTGGCCAGGTTTTAGAAGAAAATAATGAATAAATATTGAAATAAAAAAAGTGTGCATTATTTTTGAAATATGACTCGTTAGCGGTTTAGGTATGAATATGTTGACTTCATGTTTTTAATTGCAGACACTACGTCAAAAAAAATAAAGACATGGAACCGTTAATGATAATTTTAAGACCAATCTTTGCATTTATTTTCTATAGAGCCGATTTCGTCTAATTATGTATCGAGTCCGTCCAAGGTCTTTGAAATATGATGAATATTACCATTTTTTTTGTTGATGTGCTAGAACAAAAATAGTGTTTCTTAAAAAACTGCTTAAATGACATCATCATCATCATCCTATTAATGTTCCCACTGCTGGTACACAGGCCTCCTCTATGAGAGGGAATGGGCTATAAATCCACTACGCGGGCCTAGTGCGGATTGGTAGACGTCACATGTCTTCGAATTTTTGGTTCTAGGACATGCCGGTTTCCTCACGCTGTTTTCCTTCACCGTTTTGAGAGCAGTGGTGATGAAATAAATTACACAAAGTAATGGTAATCCACCACGCGGAAATAAAATCAATTTCAACAAATTAGTTGTTGTCAGCCCCTTAAGGCGAGTATTTATCTCATCAACCGACGAGGATGTACGACCAGATTAAAGAAAGACCAGAGAAAGCAAAAGGAGTATGCAAGGACTGCAGCAGGTGGTTCTGTAGTTACTGCCTACCCTCATGGGCAAAGGCGTGAGTTAATGTATCTATGCGGCGATGGTGTAACAAAATTGGCACAGACTAGGGAAGCGTGACAACGCATTGACCTCGTCTTGGCCGTCTGTGACCTCACATCCGGTGAATCCGTCCATGCAAGCAAACTGTTTTAGCAAACTTTTCGTTCGCAGGTGATTTCATGTGATTTACCTGTGTAACTACTGTTCAATGAATATTCGTTACGCTAGTAACATCTTTTGTGTTGTTATGTTGCAATAATTCATCATCATCATTCAAATTCAGAAGGACATAGAGGCAGTTCCGGTTTGTTCTCGCAGTTTCTTGTATACTAGTTAAAATTATCTGAAATTCTGACTTCCGGGTTTGCTTTAGTAGTTTGGGGGTCCTCGGGCTTGACCATCCAACTCGATCTGGGCCCACGTGATGGATTATAGCCCACGACCTCTCACAGAGTGGAAGCATAGGAGGCAAGAAACCCAGGGAACGTTACAGGTTGATTATACGGCTGGAATGACTTCCATGAAACATCCACGATACTCAGCTGCAACTAGACGCCAACAACAACACAGCAGCATAAACGCACGATCTATCCATTGCCCTAGTACAAGATTGGGTGTAATCAAAATCTATTTCAGTATTCAGTCACACGAAGACATCACTTGAAGGGTTTAACAGAGGTAGATATATATTACCTACACAGATACACTGGACCTGCTAAAATAAGTACTACACTTTTAAAATTTCTATTTTTCCTAAACTATAGAATTTACGAGATTTAAAATAAAAAAAAAACTTTATAAAGCAATTTTATCAGCTTTCTTAGAAATTATAGACAAAACTAAACTATTTTTCGAGTCCTTTTTGTTTCGAAAGTATATCTTGTGTACTTAAAAAGTTATTGCAATTTTAAAAGTGTGATACTTATTTTTGCAGGCCAGTGTAGATCTATATTCATTTTTGGTCGTAATATAAGATTGGTCGCAACCCAAAAACCATTCCAATTCTTACCATTTCTAAATAAATATGTCACAAACTTTTAGACAACCGTTCTACCTCCCAACTTGGCAGCGTGTGGCCCTACCACCTTTCTTTCACCTACATTCAGTTATTTATAGCCCACCCACCATCGTCGCGGTAACCGCATGGCAGGAAAGGACAGAAATGTAAACGGTAACTATATGGATGAAATCGGTGCACTTGCTATAATACGAGCATATCGTGTTAGGGCTACCCCGCACACTATAGACAAGACTGTCTTTAGACAGACAATAATTACCCTACTAGTGCAAGCGAGATAGACTATGTATTCTCGCTCGCACTAGTAGGGTAATTGTCTGTCTAAAGACAGTCTTATCTATGGTGTGCGGTAGCCCTAATTGGTCGGATACTGCATAGCTATTCACAACGCTTCGATTCGATTTTCGATTCGGAAAGTCGTATGTCGTATCTTTTTTTGACATTACGAAATCGAGCGAGATAGACATTTCACACGACTTACCGAATCGAAAATCGAATCGAAGCGTTGTGAATAAGGGGCCTGGGCCGGCAGTCTCGACAGAGATAACGACATTATCGTTAACTTTCGATCGCTAAAATTACAATGAAAAAAACAGTTGCAATAACGATGCTTGCGAGAAAAGCAAGTCTTTACATCCAAGATGCTTTTCTCGCAAGCATCATTATTGCAACCGAATTTATTCGTTAGTAATTAGCAATCAAAAGTTAGCGATTTTGTCGTTATCTCTGTCGAGACTGCCGGCCCTGGTCAAGTTCGCAGGAGATTTAATAGTGCACAAGTAGGTGCGCAAACGCAGGTGGTCTCTCTTTTTCTTTACTCTCATAGCCCGAGGAGACTCATCGTCGTCATCTTCCGGCCCTTCTCCCATGTAACTTTGGGTCGCCGCAACACTATTTTTTCTTCTGTTCTCTTGTTTCAACCGCCACACTATTTACTCTTTTTTATTCCCCCGACTATGTTTTTCGCGCGTATCTTGTATGTTTCTTTGTAAATTTCTTTATAACCTCGTTTATTCCAAATGGCTCGATGGATTTCGACAATCCGTACCCAGAACCTGATCGGATTCGGGATCTCTAAACCAACAAACGACAATAGGCTAGTTTCCACCATCAATAAATTGCAAATCTATTTAGTCCGTCAGTTAGAGTATTGGAAAATAATGGACAGGTATTTTTTGTTTTTGTAAATCAATGAATATTGACAAAGATAAAACGCATCAAAACTCGAGAGTGGGGGCTCGTGACGTCACAACGCACTAAAAATTATGGCACGGCGTGACGTTTTGAGAATTTTAAAAGCGTCGTATCTTCGTCAATTTTGGTTTACGTAACAAAAGAAAAAATACGTGTCAAATATTTTTTGATAATCTAACTGACGGACTAATTAGATTTTTTCAGGACACAAGCCTATTAAATGCTAACACAATTACATGCTAACATAAATAGTAAATCAATAACAGTAAAAAGTGTATTGTCTGTATGAGTTTGTCATCACAATATCTAAGTGGTATTTCTGCCACCAACTGTGACATGTGCGCACCTCCTAAATTGGTAAGGTCAACGGTCCCAAACAATGATGGTTTAGTCGTAATGAGACTGTGGCATTATATTCTGATACATTTTAATGCTCTTTGTGTCTGTGAAATGGTTACTTTAACACTGATGGACAAAGATAAAAGATGTTTTTTTTTTGAGTTTTTAGATGGATTATAATCTAATAAAACAATCTATCAAAATAATCTATATAAAACAGGGGAGGGGCATACGTGTGGGCCCACTACCAGACAAGCACCTGTGAGCGAGTAACTAAAATAATCAATAGCGCACATAATCATGCATTAGAAAGATTGAGCGTTATTGTTGATGTATTAAACTTAAGATTGCATAAGGAAATAAATATGTAGTTTCAAATTTTGCGATTGACAGACTGTGTTAAGGATGATATGACTAGAAAGAAGGTGACTGCTGAGAAGACGTGTAATAGAGAAGTATGGGAGAAAAAGACATGTTGCGCCAACCCAAATAGATTGAGATAAGGGCAGGAGAATGATTTTGATAATAGAGCTGTACTGTTGGTGTATGCCGTGCATTTAAAAAGGAAAGAATCTAGAGTAGACTGAAGAAGATATAATATCAGCAACCTATGGCCACTCTCACGCTAAGCGCGTTCACGCTCATGTACGTGCCTGCGTCGACACGTGAGAGCAAATGTTTGGTACTAAGCTATAGGTTTTAAATGTTGCCCCTCGCACGTAGCTTGTGTTGACCAATGCGAGCATATGCGGTAGGCCTAAAGCTTGCCCAGATACTAAATACTATGTAGGTAGGTATTATTACGACACATGTGCCGATGTCAAGCCACGCGGTACTCGTCAAAACTTGATGAACGAGAAATCCCCTATCCCCTAAAAGGGTTTTAAGTTTACATACCAACTACCACTATTACAACTAAAAGCTTTTACGCCATATAACGCCATAACTTGGGAGCCTAAATACGTCCTCTTTTGCCAAAACCATACCCATATTTCTAGGATGACATAATATCCTGGAGTTTCTACACTGTTATAGACAGCCAAGTAGGTACTTTATTACGACAACTGTCTCGCTAGCACGATAAAAGTCGTTCTGTCCAGACGAAAATAAGGCTGTTTGTAGACTGGGTTTCAAATCAAAGCCTGCTAAAAGAGTAACCATGGTGTTTTATGACGTTTGTTCTGCATATTTTGACCTTTCTTATGTGTCCATGTAGGTTTAAGTGAAATATTTTGAATTTGCTAACCTGGGTCATTTTTGAAAGAGCGTAATCAGGTTATTAGAAAGCAGCGGTGGCCCAGCGGTGGCGCGTTGCGGCCCCGACTTACGAACAGTAAGTTGTGGGTTCGAACCCAGACAGGCGCATTACTTTATTAAGTAATTTATTTCATCACCACTGCTTTCAAAACGGTGAAGGAAAACATCGTGAGGAAACCGGCATGTCTTAGAACCAAAAATTCGAAGACATGTGACATCTACCAATCCGCACTGGGCCCGCGTAGTGGATTTATAGCCCATTCCCTCTCATTGAGAGGAGGCCGTGTCCCAGCAGTGGGAACATTATAGGCTGATGATAAATCAGATTAATGTGCTTACAGAGGCCTTCTCTATGTAGGATGTGACAAGTTTTTAAAAGATTGATAACAAGTATAGGGAAGTCTCCTGTCGGTAAATGTTCAACACTGCCAATGGACATCTGCAATTCCAAAGGCCACGCAGGTTCACACACCTGTGTAATTAAACCGGAACCGAAAATTGAAACAGTAATGCATTTAATGGTAGGTACGATGGTCAAAGGAAGGAAAGAGTTCTTGAACTAAATCTTCTTCGTGCGGCTGGAACAACGGAACTTCAAATTTATCATCTGCCTAGCCCTTTCCCAAGTATATTGGGGTCGGCTTCCAGTCTTACCGGCTGCAGTTGAATAACAGTATTTACTGGTTTACATGGAACGACGGTCTATCTGACCTCCACAACCCAGTTAGTACTGGATAATACGATACTCCTTGGTAAGCCTGGTTGTCAAACTTTTTGGGCCACAGCCGGGACCAACGGCTTCACGTGCTTTCCGAGGCACAGAGGAAACTCGGTATGTTATGGTTGGTCACACATCCACAGACCAACCTAGGTATGCGCGACTTAACCTGAAGATCGCCCCAACGGCTGTTATTAAATAGCCAGGAGCTCCTCCAACAGAACTTCAAATTGTGCTGCCTTAAAACTCCGCTACACGGCGTCGTCGTCGGTGGCAGCGCTGCGTTCACTTTAACTACATGTTTTGGGTTACAATGGGCAGGATACTACTAAAACACATGAAGCACTTAAAACTATCTTCTTCAATACATCGTGGTTGCCTTAAGCACAGTGGTTGAGTCAGCACTTACAATGGTCTGCAAGGTCGGTTCCCACAATGAGCGGAGGACATAACACACCATTATGTTCAGCATTTTACTTAAAAATCCTTGTATTGTGAGTTTTTGTCAATGTTTTACCTTTTATGTTAAAGCATTTTTTTTTTCTTTGAACATTTTAAGACCTCCAGAAAATAGAAGTTCTAGGATAGAATATTGTACAGAGTCAGTAACACTCTTTTGCAGGGTTCTTATGCCATGGCTACGATAGGCTAGTTTCCACCATAAATAAATTGCAAATCTATTTAGTCCGTCAGTTTGAGTATTGGAAAATAATGGACACGTATTTTTTGTTTTTGTAAATCAATGAATATTGACAAAGATAAAACGCATCAAAACTCGGGACTGGGGGCTCGTGACGTCACAACGCACTAAGAATTATACCACGGCGTGACGTATTGAGCATTTTAAAAACGTCGTATCTTCGTCAATTTTGGTTTACGTAACAAAAGAAAAAATACGTGTCCAATTGGAAATCTATCCGACGGACTAATTAGATTTTTTTAGTCATCTACCCTATTATTCGCACCGCGAAAAGTACTTAATTGGATTTGCCAACTCATCCAGCTTCCGTTGGACCAGAATTCAGATCATTTCGTACCTACCATCATCATCATTCTCTTGCCCTTATCAAAATTCATTTGAGGTCGGCGCAGCATGTGGTCTTCTTCAATACTTCTCTATTACTCGTCATTCTTTCGTCGTCTTTCATGCCATATCATTCTTTGTACTTACAGTCCATCCATCGATTCTTTGGTCTTCCTCTACTCTTATACCCATCCACATTCATACTCGGAACTTTCTTCCCGACATATTCCGCCGCATCATCATCATTTCGTACCTACCATAAAACCAAAAACCATGGAAAAACATGGTGTTCGTGTATGTTGAGCAAGCTTATCGAAAAATTGCTTTCAGAGGGTGTGCGTCTGACAAGGTGTCTGGTAACCCTGTCCTCAATACGTTACGCTATCCGAATGTTGTTTTGAAACTACATACCAAACTGTTTTGACTACGTCTGCAAAACCATAAAACCATGAAGATATATTCCACACAGTAGCATTGAGAACGACTCTTTATTCCTTTTTATTCAGCGCCACTGGCTGAATGCCAGCTTTGTATTGCTTTTTTCCCCCATAGACAATATTTATAAAGGCTGAATACTGATTTCTTAGGCTGTGTGTCTTGGACTGATTGATAAAAGTATAGTATGGTTGTTTCACATAACTTTATGAAAAATACGATGAACATGGCATAATCAAGCTATTTATGTTCCCACTTGTGGGTCACAGGCCTTCTCTATGTGAAAGTGCTCACTGGGAACAGTATGGGTATAGTTCTGTTCAAACTTTATGGCCGCACGGAAGTTGGCTGCGAGTGCCTGCGCAGGTATAACGGTTCAAAGTTTCAAACATTATGGGGGCTCGGAACATCTAACGTAAAGCTGCGCAGAATACAACTTTACCTATCAGGGAAGTACTGAGGACACGTCGTCTTGACTTTATACTGCGCAGACCGGTACTCGCAGCTAACTTCCGAGCCGCCATAAAGTTTGAACAGTACAACGTTTGGACGTTACAAATGTCTTCAATTTTTTTAGGACATGTCGGTTTCCTCACGACGTTTTCCTTCACCGGTTTTGAGAACCTCCATTGTTCTTGTTTGTTACACAAAGTTTGAAAATTAAATGTATATGCTATTCTAACCCTTGACTTTGACACGTAAAGTCAAACTACCATGACTGTTCATTCGATAACCATAATAAGCCTGAATTCCTAGACAGTGCAGGTATGGTTAGTATGTAGTACACAACAACATATTTCACCTGCAGGGCTATTACGTATCTTTCTGATATCCAGTGACTATCAAGCTTTCGTTGTACACCGAACTTTAATGGCAACCGTGAATGCCATAATATTGGTATTACGTATACACTGAGTGGATATCACTTTACGGTGACTAACAGGGTCATACATAATACGAAACTAACCTTTTGACCGTTAAATGATGGACACTGAGCTCAGTTACTATCATTTCGAGCTGTCAACAGAGATACGTAATAGCCCTACTGGTGTGTTCAATAGGAAAGCGTTTCGCCATTACTTATTCGACGTGTTTCTCTAAGACAACTTCGAGTTATCCTCCAAACATTGTGCTGATGGATGCATTACAGGGTTCATGAAGGTTTGATACCGTGGCCCCGAAACACAAATTGCGATGAAGGAACATGGATGAGTTTTAGTCAGTAAAAGTCTGACCTGCTCCGCCCAGAGCGGGAGGAGTCTTTTGATGATTTCCCATCCGAAAAAAAAAGGGTTCATGAAGGTATTTAATATAAACTACAACCTCCAATATCTTCGTAAATACCTACAAGGTTCCCAGTTACGGATCAGAACAAAAATCACAACATATTATTATAACAAAGTCCTCCGCCGCGTCTGTCTGTCTGTTCGCTATAAACGCAAAAACTACTGCACCGATTTTCATGCTGTTTTCATCAATGGATAGAGTGGTTCTCGAGGAAGGTTTAATTTGTCAAGTTTTTGTATACATTGGCTGAAATATAATGATATTTGTTGGAGGGTTGCGGGAACGGGATCAAAATTTAGAGAAAATTTTAGGTTTTTAAATCCCAAAATTTTCCCTAAATTCATGCTCTTTGCTTTATGAACAAAGCATAACATTTTGGCCATAAGCCGTATCTGTAATTCTTTATAGTATGTATGACATTAAAACTTGTGAAGTGAAAGTACCAACCAACGCACCTCGTAATTGGTGAGCCGTAATTGACAAAGTAATTTTGTCAATTATTATTGTTTTCCCAATCATTAAGCTACTCTGGCTAAAACATTGTTTTAAGCTTTCACGGTTTAAACTTATACACTCACTTACGATATATCTTCCGTGATTGTTCACGGTTTTGAGCTCCGCATCAAGGTGTTCTCCAGTCAAACCGTGATCATGGCGCTTGCAACTGCGTCGAAATATCGGGAGCTCAAAACAATGAACAATCACGGAAGATATCCCGTTTTTACGTTTTTTGTACACGACGACAACGACTTATTGTCGGGCCTACGCTGTCCCCCCATACTTAAGTACCTACTAATGCTGTAAAATAATAATATTGTTATACCAAATGATTTGAAAAGAGTAACCATGGAGTTTCTTGCCGGTTCTTCTCCATGGAAACTCCAACCCGAACCGTGCACCTTATTCGACGTTTTTATGTGCCCACACAGGCTTATGTGAAATAAAATGTTTTTGTAAGTGACAAAGTTTACTCTGGCTTACCCCTCAAAAAGCGTGATAATACGTCTTGTCCCAAATTTTCCCACGGGACTGATAAAGAGCTCTTATCTCCCAGAGAAGTTCATTGACCTGTGATAACATTGTGCTTACTGAGATATAGACATCACCTATCCAGTGAAGATTCGTTTGTAAGTGATTATAGATACTTAACTAATGGAATAAATGAGATAGTACCTAGTTTTAGGTATAGTACCTACCTAGTTTTTCTTATAGGGTTCCTTTTTTACCTTTTGAGGTACGGAACCCCTAAAAATGGTTGCACTGTTGGAATTTGAACTCTCAGTGCCGATTCGAGTGTAAAAAATCTAGTATTGCACTTTTATTTTGTTTGTTTCGGCCAGACATGCTACAGAAATATTGATTATGAATGGACACAATTTTTGTTTCTCTGCCAGTACTTTGTCTTTTTTTCGGGTTCAGTAGTCCTGACAAGGAACCCTTATAGTTTCGCTATGTCCGTCTGTCTGTCTGTCTGAGGTTTTGCTAACAGACCGTTAGTACTAGAAAGCTGTAATTTTGTAGAGGTGTGTATATCAATAACGCCGACAAAGTGGTTAAATAAAATTTTGGAAAATATTTTTTTTAGGCTAGCTACATGTGAAGTGGGAATGAATTTTTTTTCGTCGTCTGCTCCATCGTGTGGGGTATCGTTGAATAGGTCTTTTAAAATGACTTAGGGGTTGTCAGTACTACTTTTCGATTTAATGCTCCATTAACGAAATATTAAAGTTTATAGTGCAAATTTTTGTCCAGCAGGACGTCCCCCCCCCTCTAAAAGCTAAACTGCTGGCTTGAAAAATGTGGAAAAATTCATGATGATAGTGCATTTTATAAACTTTAAAGGAAAACTATAGCGGTTAAGATAACTTCAGTAGTTTAGCAGTAATAGTCGTTGAACTAGGGTGGTGGATAATTTTGTACCAAATACCTACAAAATCCTTAGAATAAATTCTATAGAGTGACTAATATGAAGTAGTTGCTTGTTTATAACGGGTGAAGACTTTAATTGAAAAACAAAATCTAAAATATAACGGGCTACTACGGAACCTTACACTGCGCGTGGCCCAACACGCACTTGGCCGGTTTTTATTCTTTGATACCTATTACGATATTCTTCTCCGAGGCAGGATAGGGCACAGTGATACTTCGAATATTTTTTTGATGGAGAAATACAGTATTTATTGTTATTTAATCTCATTAAAACTAATAATTAGTCACGCGTAGGTAGTATAATACCATGTTATCACTTGACTAAATTAACTATCATGAAACTCAAATAAAATTTTAACTAGAGCTTGCCTCTGATTATTACACTCTCTTGAGTAACAAGGTTTTTTTTTAAACTATGTAATATTTTTTTTTCAATCCGCATATGACGGAAGGACCTGAGGGAGCTACTGTCCTGGGCCAGCAGTCTCCGGCAGATGCTTGCGAGAAACGCAAGTCTCTACATCCAAGATGCGTTTCTCGCAAACGTCGTTATTGCAACCGAATATTTTCGTTATTATTTAGCGATCGACAGTTTGTGGCAGCGTCGTTATCTGTACCGAGCGAGACTACGCTGTCAGTGTCAACATTGTTACGGAATACTCGCTTATGCCCGTGGCTTCGCCCGCGTGGAGTTCAATAATTGTCCCACGGGATACCTACCGAGATAAATTTCACAGTGTGCTAAATTTCATCCAAATCCGTTCAGTACTTTTTGCATGAAAGAGTAACAAACATACACACATACTCACACAAACTTTCGCCTATAGAATAGGCGAGACGACAAAAAAAAATCTAATTAGTCAGTCACTTAGATTATCAAAAAATAATTGACCCGTATTTTTTCTTTTGTTACGTAAACCAAAATTGACGAAGATACGACGCTTTTAAAATTCTCAATACGTCACGCCATGGTATAATTTTTAGCTAGTTCTGACGTCACGAGCCCCCCACTCCCGAGTTTTGATGCGTTTTATCTTTGTCAATATTCATTGATTTACAAAAACAAAAAATACGTGTCCTTTAATTTCCAATACTCTAACTGACGGACTCAATAGATTTGCAATTTTTTGATACTGTCGTCATGCGTACATTAATGTGACTAGCTGTTACGCCTGTTACCCACAACGGCCACAAACCTTGCTCACATGAAAGCATTATAAAAATATTACTTCCCAAGTTCCCTATTATATTCGTGGGTTCGAACCCAGGCAGGCGCATTATTTTATGTAATTTATTTCATCACCGCTGCTCTCAAAACGGCGAAGGAAAACATCGTGAGGAAACCGGCATGTCCTAGAACCAAAAAATTCGAAGACGCACTGGGCCCGCGTGGTGGATTATAGCCCATTCCCTCTCATAGAGAGGAGGCCTGCGTCTCAGTAGTGGACACTTTAATAGGCTGATAATGATGATGATGAAGTTCCCTATTTGAATGGAATTTTGCTAACAATATCAAGGGTTTAATTATTTTGCATGGAACCCTAATCTTTTTCTAAAATAAAAGTAGCTTAAGTAACTCATAAATTATAATCTAGCTAATTAATCTCATTGATTGACATGATAGCTTTTGAACGCTACTTAGATGTACTGATTGCAATGTTTTATTGGTTTACCTGTCTCTCATATGATATGTAACAAGCACCTCCCCCGCGACTTCATCCGCTAAAATTGTGATAGCTCGGCTAATATGCGTGACTTAAATATAATTTATAGCCTATATATTATAGCACTCAGGAATAATGTATCTTTCAGTCAGTGAAATTTTTTTTAGAATTGGATCATCAGTTCCGAAGATTACCCCCTACATACAAACAAATTTTACCTCTTTATAATATTACTAGTGGACGTCACGCGGTTTCACCAGCGTAGTTCCCATTCCCGTGGGAGTACGGGAATAAAATATAGCCTATGTTACTCAGTAAAGACGTGGCTTTCTAATAGTGAAAGAATTTTGGAAATCGTCGAAGTAGTTTTTGAGTTTATTCATAACAAACATACACACACAAAAATACAAATCTTTTCTCTTTATAATATAAGTGTAGACTAGCGGACGTCACGCGGTTTCACCAGCGTAGTTCCCGTTCCTGTGGGAGTATGGGGATAAAATATAGCCTTACGTTACTCGCTGATAATGTAGCTATCTATTGCTGAAAGAATGTTTTAAATCGGTAGAGTACTTTCAGAGTTAAATCGAAACAAACACATAAACAAACAAACAAAAAATCTAATCTTTCCTCTTTATAATATTAGTATAGAATTATAGATTAAAGATATAGATTTTGAAATCCAAATGTGCTGAATCTATGCTTACTTTCAACACTTTAGATTTGTTAATTCAGAAGTTGACTTGTGTGCTAAAGTTCATGCAAATCCATTCATCTGCTTTTAAATTGTGATTAATTTATACTACAATTTATGTTTTAGTCAGTGTGTTTGTTTAGTAATTTGGTCCATTAGTTTCAATTTGATGTAGGTACCTAAACACTTAAATATGAATATAGCAGGTATAGGAAGCTGTGTTCAAGTAGGGAAATAAAATAATATAAAACAGCTGAAATTTTAATAATGAGGTAAAGTAATTGCATAATGTTAGTACATATTTGTATTTATTAAATTTTGTGAGTTTTTTATTAACAGCACATGTTTTCGATTAAACCTAACCGGTTTTAAGTAATTGTTAAATTTTAAATGAATTTACTAATTTCATTAATTATAGTCTCTTCTCTGCATAATATTCTTTAGTGGACATAGGGGTTTTGGAGTTTAGGCACACAAGTGGCTGAAGCCAACATGCATTGGCCTCTAGACACTTTGGAAGGAAGTATAATTAAAGAAATTTGAATATATTATTATTTTATTTTTATATTATTATCTCCTTTAGCCATCTTAACATCCTATTATTTACCGTTTTGAATATTTCTTATAAAAACATTTAAAAAATAGTAGTCCGCCGGTGTCGGGAGCAGGGTCCAAGCCACCGGTGGTTAGGGCTGCAGAGACAGGAACCTCCTCACAATGCGAGCCGTATCGAGGAGTACTGCCTTCTGAATATTATTATTATTCGTTTTTTTTTTCATTTCTATTTTTGTTTTATCTATACTACTAAATTCATTTAAGTTCTTATCAATTCCATCAAATACTTATTTACTCAAACATAATAGCAATAAACTTAGTAGTACTAGAAGCAGGTAGAATAAGACCAAAAAAAAAAAAGATTAAGTACAAAAAAAAAAACAAAAAAAAACACTAGCAAACTTTTTGTTGAAGCAAAGTTAGCCATTGTTGATTACAATGGGTTTCAAGTACTGCAATGGTTAAGACATTCTTTTTTTTTTGTTTTAAATGATTGAATTTAGAAGGAAGATCTTTTTTCGTTGCACAGACTACAACAGCCCATTCACTGTTGTTTTACCTTTGATTTTGAATAAAACTGATCTTATTCTCATAGCTTTTAAGGGTCACAGGGTTACTGTGAATATTCTGTCCCAATTTCAATATTGGCTACAGATAATTTATTATGCTTATGTTTTCATTCATGCCTTATTAAGTCATGCTTTTGGGGGAAAGCAACCTTAATACTAATGTAATGTGTTAGGAAAAACAAAACATCTATCATTAGGTTAAAAATCTTATGGTATTTTTTCTGCATCACCTGACCTAATTGACTGGTAGAAAAATACCCTATGGAATTAAGTCTGCCTCTATGCTTATAAAAAAGTTCAATAAATAATTTAGGATCAGTCACATGGGGTCCAGCCGAATACTATGTTAAGCAGACAGAGTATATTGACCATTACAAGTGAGAAATTCAAGTCAAAAGTTGGGGAAAGGGCCTCAATAAATATCCAAATAACAGGCCTTCAATTTATAAACAATTTGCTAAAACACAATTATGTTGATTGTTTGTGGTTGTAAAGATTAAAATTAAATCTGGCAATGATGTAACACACCTTATCTCTAATTTATTAGTACAATCAAAAACAAGTTTGTGCAGACATATCCCAGAAACTGCTTGACATATTGTGATGGGAATTCCACCGTAATTCTAGAAAAATTTGGTTGGTGTTCTTTTATATACATTTTTTTTATTGAAATGGGTGTTTGTGTAGACTGTTTATGTATGTGTTAGCAAGATTATATTGTAGGTATACACAATAGTATTACTTAGCTGTTTCTCAGCGCGTAATCGCTAATGAATCTCGAATGCTAATTACAATTACATACAATTCATTTAACCAATCTCTACAACACTTTCTCCACTTATTTTCCAACTTCTCTCACAGTTATGAATGAAATTGACGAAATAATAACAAATAAAACTATCACTTACATCGTACGGTACATTTTTCTCAGCGATTGAACTCTTGTCGCGATCTGTAATGAAGAAAATGGGCCGATGAGCATTGTGAAAATCGTCCTAGTTGACAACGTTATTATCTTGTTACAATAGGATTACAACAATGGAATGCGTTGTAGTATTATTAGATTTAGCAATGCACTACCATCTTCATCAGCTCCTGAAGGTCCAGTCGCGCTATCTGTCTTTTTAGAAGCCGAAGTGTCCATCACTTCGATATGATCAGTATCTCCTGAAGCCATTTTTATTTTTCTGTTACATCCCCTATTTTGAAGTCTCTCGGTTGTATATTTGCACAATATTAATTCGCATGGCTCACATCACACTTGCATCGCTTACACAATGATTCACTATAATTTAATTAGAAGAAATCAATTAGTTTACGCGAAAATGCTCGCCCGAAGCATCCGTCTGACACGACCACTCATAGTAACTGGGTTGCCAATTTCAATTAAAATATTAATGTTTTTGAGTATAGACAATAGACATAAGTGGGTGGATGGGGGTTGTTATCGGTACATTTTTGTAGACATTGTTTGAGTTTTTACTGTTTTGAATTGTATTATGTAATAAAAAATATTAAAACCGTGAAATATTTACAATTTCAGAAAATTTTAAGAACATGAAGCACGACAAGAAAAAACCGAAGAAGTTAGCGAGAGACCGTTTAAAACAATATGCCCTCAGTCATCATAACATAATTGTTTGAATTGAGAAAGTCATAGAACAATGTGAAGAGTGCGAGTTCCAGTCAGGTCAGTAATTTAATCCACGCTACATTTATTAAAATAAATATTGGTAAAAAGTCGTAAAATAATGAAAATTCGTATGCTTCTTCTACATTTGCTTAAGACACATGACACAATTATTCGCCGGTAAACCTAAGTTTTTAGGCTTGCATTGAATTTCATCGCAGTCTACGAGGCGATGAGAAATCAGCTTAATGGTAGATTTACGTGGTAGATTTACGAATATTTACATGGTAACTCCAACAAACGCCATGTTTATTTCTTTACCGTCAATTCGTTGCCGCGGTAAGAATTTTTTTATAGGTTATTACTTATCTTGGCGTCTGTATGAATAGGCTAAATAATTACAGATTATTCACGACAAACGCGTTGATAAACAATTAAAAGTAACCGGTGCAATAACATTTCGATTCCAGTTTCTGTGAAAAGGCAGTGAGCAGTTGGATTTTTCAAGAATACATTAGGAATTGCAGCGGCGTTCATTGAAAATGGGCAAAAAAGTAAAGGAATATAAAGCTGGCGACTTCATCTTCGCCAAAGTAAAAGGATATCCAGCATGGCCAGCCAGGGTGAGTGTGAAATTATAAGTGATTCGGTTGCCATTGTGGATTAAAATGGAAAAGCTTGTGCCTTTGTGTTAAAATTGGGTGTAAGCGCGGGAAGACATGTTGTATCGCGGTCCCGACGCCTTCGCACTGCCCCAAGGTCTCAAAAAGCCAATAGAGACTATATTATCCACACAATTTACATGTTTGGTATTGACACAGTAACAGATCACTGAATATCTGTTAACATTAGAATAACGATAAATTAGTGATTCTACTGACGCTTTTCTTATTTGGGGAGCAGTTTTCGCATTGTAACCATATGGCTTAGCCAACATATTAAAATGATTAAGAATTGTAACAAAAAAAACAATTCTAAAGATAAAATTTTGTTCTTTGAATGACACTTGTAAATTACATAAAATTAAATGATTTTGTTCATACTATTTCAATGGATTACCAATGTTAGATAAGACAACGAAGCATATAATTTGTTGTAATTCCTCATAGATTTGTTTTGATAGTAGTTTTATTATTGAATCATTAAAAATATTGACATCAACAAACATGATTTGCTAAATCTTATCTGTCATTTCAATTTTCGTTGGATGCTGTTCTCATCTGGCCAAATAGGTGATGTGACTTCATTTTTGTATGGCTTTTGAAAGGAAGGGCCCAAAATTCACCTAATTCTATTTGGAAAAAACAACCTAAACTTTTTTCAGATTTCTAACATTATGAAGAAATATATTTGTACCTAATTTTATTAAGATAACTAGTATAATGATTATGCTATTTGTTTTCAGAGGTAAATATGTGACTATCACAACCCTGATAACATGTAGTTGTTAAAATATTTGTATCATGAGGAAACTCAATTGCTTCGATTATTGAAAAAATTTAACATTTCTTTTATAAAATATAATATTTATATTTTTTAAAGATTTTACCATAATCTTATCATCGTCTTCTTCCTGCCCTTCTTCAATGGGGGCGTTACATGGAGTTGCCACAACACTTTTATTTTCTTCCATACGGGGAGTATTCAATCGTCAATCGAGTAGTCAATCGTCACACTATCATTTACTCCGTTTTTGGTCTCATATCTTTCCTCAAACAATCCATCCATTGATTCCTTGGTCACAATCTTATGTAACAACACAAATTTATTTTAAAGTAGTATGTTTTATGAAATGCATTTGAATAACAATGATAAACTACTGTACTTTATTATGTAATTATTTACAATTTACAAATCTACTAAAATAAACTAACTAACTGAAACTAAAAACTTAAAAATGGCGTGAAAAAACTCCTCAACGCTGTCAACTGGTAATGTCCCCAAGAGACTGGCGGCATTACCACGCTGTATGGCAAAGCTAAGCCTTTGGCCAAGGTACAAGCCAGCCCTAGGGTCACGGGAAGTGTCAACTAACCATGCTAATAATAAACTACTTAGATGCAGGAGCTTGTGGCTAAATAATATAGTGTTTATATGTATAATAAGTATGTGTTTACAAACAAAAAAGTATCTATGTAGTATATCGACTATCTGGTGTCCACGCACAAGCCTCGTTGCTTAGTGTGGCGCTAGATGGCGCTGTGTGTAATGTCCAGCGATATTTATTATTTATTTAATAACAGCCACACAGGTCAATCTCTAAGGTTAAGCAGTGCTTGCTTAGGTTGGTGGATGGGTGATCATCTTAAAGTCAGTTTCCTCTGTTACTGGAAAGCACACTAAGCTGTTGGTTTCGGCTGTCATTTGTAGATCTTTGGCAGTCATTACGAGTAGTCCAGACACTCAATGGTCTAACAACCAGTTTTACCAAGGGGTATAGTGTTACCCAGTACTAACTGGGTTGTGGAGGTCAGATAGGCAGCTGCTCCATGTAAAATACTGATATTCAGCTGCATCTGGTCAGACTTGAAGCTGACTCCAACATAACTTGGGGAAAGGCTAGGCAGATAGATGATTAGATACAATTTTTTTATTTTTTCAGGTGCAAAAGCCAAATGGAAAGAAGTATTTTGTATATTTCTATGGCACCGGAGAAACGTAAGTGTACAATATAATATTTATTTACTATAAAATGTTCTAGCACATTTATATAATTCTATTTGTAAATAATTTACTGATAATATAAAATAAAAAAAACATTAAAACCGAACAACAACACTATCATATGAAAAGAGTTATTTACTTCTCATTTTTTAACCCCAGTAATTATGTAATAATACTTCTTATCAAAATGATAACATAGAAAACATCAATTTGTCAATTAAAAATATCTTATCACAGTCAATTCAATTTAACAAAATCCTGCATTTAAATAAAATTATTTTAATTTAACACTTACAAAACGAAACAGAACATCAGCAAAACCAAAAGTAATTTACTCAAATTAGGCTGAATATCAGCCCGGGTACCTGGCGGGGCTTTGGTGGTTGGTGATAATACACAGCCAAGTTATCATTGGTTTGACGTCGCAGAAGTCACCAAAACACTTGAAAGTGGTGTCACATTTTGGGGATTATCTTTGTAATTGTTCTTTCTTTATAGAACCAGGCTTAGCACTAAACACACTATAAAGTGTGTTTAGTGCCTAGCCTGGTGTCGAGAGTTTTTAAGCTGCCCATGGGTCTCTGACTTGGCTTAACATGCTGGTTTTATCACAATGTTTTCCTTCACTGATGCAAGTGTTAATTATACAATACGCAAATGAATTTGAAAAATCAGAGGTGCGTGTCTTGGGTTCGTAGTTGAGACTTATGACTTGGCAGTGACGGTCACACCACTAAGCTATCACAGCTTGTTGTTTTGTTCAAATGTGCTGATTCTCAGCTTAATTTGACATTTTTGTTATTTGTAGTGCAAACCTCTCTCCGAACATGATATTTGACTATGCGGACAATAAAGACAAGTTCCTCACTAAGACGGTGAAGCGACGGGACTTCAACGATGGTGTGAAGCAGATTGAACATGACTTTGCCAACAATGTGCCTCTTGAGCAAGTTATAGGGGTTTCTGTTGAGGTGAGATACAAATATAGGGTGGAATTTTTCAATGCCACCTGGAGGGAAAGTACTCGAAATACTGGAGATAGCAAATTTTACTCAGAGGAAACATTCCTTAATTTTTTAAAAAGAAACAAATCTGCTTTCACAAATTTTCGAAAATTCGCTTGCCACTTTTGAGTAAAATTTGCTATCTCCTGTTTGCCCTGAATGAGTAAACAGAGATGTGGTTCCCCCCTCTTAGCTAGTAATGTTTCATAAAAGGAAGAGCCTTTATAAGGAAAAAATTATACTATAATTATGTAAAAACTTCTATACTCTAAGGGCTACAGCACACTATAGACAAGACTGTCTTTGGACAGACAAGTACCCTACTAGTGCGAGCGAGACAGACTATGTATTCTCGCTCGCACTAGTAAGGTAATTGTCCGTCTAAATACAGTCTTGTCTATAATAGTGTGCGTTAGCCCTAAGCTGCTACTCAATACTAGCATTACCAGGTCACTGTGACTACACATTTGCTGAGCGTACTTAGTACAGTCTCAACTGACGAAATCTCACCACCAATACGGCTCTTTTTGTTTGCAGCATCCGGCCGCTATTGAAGCGCTAAACTTTCTCTTCCTTGGTCCTTTGTTTTTGTTTTATTCCTATTAGTCAAAAAAAGTGGTCAGACAATAGAATAGAATTTTTGTAAAACAGGATAACGTAAAAAAGGGTCGCATATTTTTTTTCGTTTTACTACTATTGGTCCGCACACTCTTTGTGCGGACCAAGCGAAAGTCGCTCCCGCTATCTGTACGCTTAGATCATTTAAATACGCAACGGATTTGAATGCAGTTTTCAGCAATAGATAGAGTGATTCAAAGTGAAGGTTTATATTGTATATGCTACATTGCACCCGTGCGAAGCCGGGCGGGTCGCTAGTTGTCTATAAATCAAATTGAGATAGATATAGACTATATGTATTTCAATTTGATTTACACCATCTAAAACCTTGACTTGACCTTGGTTTGACCTTGACGATAGGAATGTCCACCAACACCTGCCCTATACCTAACATAACAATTATTTCAGAATGATTTATATAAATATTGGTTCACAGCAGGTACCACCAGCTGAATCTTCAACCAATGACTCTGTCAATGATTCTACAACAAATGACACGTTAGATGACACTGGGATTGATACTACTCTTGCTGATGAGACTATGGCTGATGATGTGAGTATCTATTATCCAAAACTATAGCACATTTGCCAGCAAGCAATGGAGTGCAGCATAATAGGTGCTAAGCAAACAGATCGCGTTAGAAACACCACCCTGCGCTCCATAACTCATTAAATTAGCTGATGTTGGAGAAGAAACAGCCAGGTTGAAGTGGGAGTGGACCGGCCACGTGGCACGTATGCACCGGAGAGATGGGCAAAAATCGTCACAAACTGGACGCTTGAGGAACGACAGCGCCGTCGAGGTCGACCCCGGCGAAGGTGGCGTGACGATCTGATCATGTTTGCGGGGCTTACCTGAACGGAGATGGCACAGAATAGAGAGGTATGAAAGGAGGCCGTTGCCCAGCAGTGGGACACCATTTGGCTTGCAAAAAAAAAGTACCGCAGCTTGAAAGAGGTCTTTGCTCAGCAGTAAACTGGCTGGAGATAGGCTGATTGGGTTTGACGCAGAATGTGCACTTCGCAAAAGGAGCACTTATCAAAATGCGCACTTCTCAAATTGCGCACTTCTCAAAATGCGCACTACTCAAAATGAGTGTGAACTTTATCAGAATGGGTCATAATAAAAACTGTTTGCCGACTATATTTTTTTAAATTATTTTGCATGATTTTTAGCACGATACCCTATAAAACGGTTTTTATTTTGACCCATTCTTATAAAATTCACACATATTTTGAGTAGTGGGCATTTTGAGAAGTGCACTTTTTGCGTCAAATGCACATATTGCGAAATGCACATTCTGCGTCTGATTGATGACTTGATTGATTGTAGAGTATTGCACATGTTTTGCCGTCCCAGAGGCCTGGCTAAGATGGCACTCATGCCCTAAGTTTATTTGTTTTATTTGCAGACTACTCTCAACGCCACCACTACCCAGAATGACACGGCAGCAGTTGAAGATTCAGATGAAACTGGGAACCTGGTTATTGATGAAGGAAAGGTATGTAGAACTTTTAATCAGGGGCCCTACTCTAACGCTTCGTCCGTATATTCGGATCTATCCGTCTCTGTCGCGCACGTCTGCATATGAGTGCGAGTGAGAGAGACGGATAGATCCGAATATACGGACGAAGCGTTAGAGAGTAGTTGGCAGCGGGCGACACGAAGCCGCCGCAAACGACGTGTCGTGTCTCATGTTTCTGCAGTCATGATTCCATTTCATTATCAGCGACACTACTGGTCTGCGGTCGGGCGACACTTGCGTCTGCCGCTCGACGACGCGTCGCTAGCTTCGGAGGGAATTTCATAGAAATACATAGAAAACAGTAGTGTCGTTGCGACACGTCGTCTGCGGCAGCTTCGTCGCACACTGCCAACTTGCACCTTTAGAATCAGTTTTGCTTTGCAGAGCGTTGTCTCTCTCTCTTATACTTGCGTGCCTGTCTTTTAGAACTCGATGGCTAAGTTACTGTTTGGTTTTTTTGGTTTTATGCGCCTCTGTCAGTTATACTTACGTAATGCGTGTTGGCGATGGTGCCTAAGTCTCGCCCTGAGCACATAGTCAAGAGGCAATTACTTTCAAATCTTCAGTTCTAAAGTTACGTATCAATTTTGAGTTTTACATCACCGCTATTGCGGTTTGATTGTCAATATGCCTGGCCTAGTGGTGGTACTTCCATACAAGCCTATAAGCTTGGCTTGCCTTCATATCCTGCTACTCTTCATGATGTTAGGGTTTCTAAACAGTCTGCTTGCCCAAGAGGCTTGTCGTATTGTTGGCCCCTAGGCACGCCACTGCTCATAAAATACACGCAGATTTTTGAAGCTCATTTTCTGGGTGAAAGGTTTTAACTTATCTACTATCCAAACGTCACTATTTTATGCTACACAGTAAAAATAAATAAATTTTACTTCTACAGCAAAAACCAACTACAAAGAAGGGTAAAAACGACGTCAAACCTAAAGAGAAAGAGACTCCAGCCAAACCAGTGAAGGAGCCCAAGACTCCTCGAGGCAAAGGCAAGAAAGATGAGACTGCTAAAGAAGAAGACGACGACAAGAAAGAAGAAGAAATTGTTAGCAGGAGCGGCCGGAAGATACGGCCGAAGAGGTATGCAACATATTCTGTTAATTTTGTAAATCAGTAGGGTAGTTGACAAAAATATTTACCTGCGGGTAATCATACCAGCGCCATCACAATTAAAAATAAATAAATATCGCTGGACATTACACACAGCGCCATCTAGTGCCACACTAAGCAACGAAGCTTGTGTCGTGAACACCAGATAGTTGATAGTTGAGCTAAAAATAAAAAGACAACATAAAAACCGTTCTCTCGTCAGGTAACACTGTGTGTATATGTCATTTCGTTTAAAGCTAGTAATCTTAAACAAACCCTATTTAGGGAAAAACTACTTTTGCAATTTGTTTTTGTTGGGGAATCGATAAAGCAAGATAAAAGATTTACAGTACCCGGCAATAAATATTGCACATCGACCTTTGGAAAGAGACAATCGGCTAATTTCGGCTTCGTAGAGCGTTATCTCTGTCGCACACTACCTATGTGACGTTTGTCAGTCGTTGTTCAAGTGCGATAAAGTGCGGTCGCGTCCAGTTCAAAATATATATTAAGAGTTGTTAACACCCCCAAATTTAAATAATTTAAAATTGCACAATGGCATCTTTTGGAAAAAGAGGGAAACCTTTACGAGGTCAGTCACGCGAAATTATCTACAATGTTTATAAATATTTTGTAACCGAAACTGACAGATTTAAAAAAAATGAAGATGAAAATGTAAGTTGTTATTTTAAGAAGGTTCAAGAGCGAGTTGCAAATGCCACTGGAATTTCAAGAAGAACTTTGAACAATATATTAAACGAAGTCAGTACTGAAACACATTCTACTG
Source organism: Xestia rhomboidea (assembly GCA_963853795.1). Lineage (NCBI taxonomy): Eukaryota > Metazoa > Arthropoda > Insecta > Lepidoptera > Noctuidae > Xestia > Xestia rhomboidea. The sequence continues at coordinate 4,948,500 of OY970783.1, forward strand.
AAATAAAGTTCAGCACTCCAAAAAAAGGGAGACCAAAAAAGCAATTTCGTTTGCATATGGACGATTTTGATTATGATGTTGTTCGAAGAATGGTGTATGATTTTCACTTACGATTTAATGAACTGCCAACAATAAAATCATTAAAAGCTAAATTATCTGAAGCTATTAATTACAATGGGTCTGAAAAGACGTTGAGAAAAATACTTCACGAGATGGGATTTCGGTTCACTAAAATGGAAGATAATCGAAAACTTCTAATGGAAAAGCACGATGTAAGTCTCAAACGGATGGAATACCTCGATAAAATACGCAAATTTCGCGAATCAGGAAAAAATATCGTCTACAAGGATGAGTCTTACATACATACATCCCACACTAAAGGGAAATCTTGGAGTGATGACAAGAAAAAAGGAGTAAAAAAGCCAATTTCAAAAGGTCAACGTTTGATAATAGTTCATGCGGGTAATGAAAAAGGCTTTGTACCCGGTGCCTTTTTAACGTATAAATCCACGGACACTACAGGTGACTATCACAATGAAATGAATAACGATAACTACGAAAAATGGCTGGTTAATCAATTAATACCAAATATACCCAGTGATTCTGTTCTAGTTATCGATAACGCACCCTATCACAACAAATATGTTGAAAGACCCCCCAACTCAAACACCATTAAACAGGAAATGATCCACTGGTTAAACAGACACGAAATTCCAGTAGATCCAAAATTAACAAAAACCCAGATTTACGCTATTATATGTCAGCACAAGGAGAGGCATACAGAGTTTTCCGTGGACAAAGTACTTGCCGAACATGGGCACACTGTGTTGCGATTGCCACCATATCATCCGAATTTTAATCCAATAGAAAATATATGGTCTCAACTGAAAGGCTATGTAGCCTCTAGAAATGTGGGTATGAATTTAACTACAGTAAAAACATTATTGACTGAAAAAGTAAACATGATCGGGGCTGAAGATTGGAAAAAGGTTTGCGATCATGCAATCAAATGTGAGAATGAATATAGAAGCATTCAACACGGTTTAGACAATTACACTGATAGACTAGTGATAAATACGGCTGACAGTGACAGTGATATTGATCTCTTTGAGAGCACAGATAGTGAAATGGAAGTAATTGAGAATTAGAATTATTATTATTTTTATTACAATGTCTCATTTTAACAATATGATTAATGTTGTTTATTATGTACACTACAGCTGTAATTTTCCAAAATAATTAAATACGAAAACATAATGGGAACATGTTTTTTTTATTTTATTTTACCCCAACCTAAAGCCATCACTATAGAAAAATTGGTGTATTTTATACAAATAATAATTATCAAAAGAAGCAAATCATAATTGTTTTAACAGCTCCTAATAGATACCGGACTGTTTGTATTTCGTGCGAGAGAGATAGCGCTCTACGAAGCCGAAATTAGCCGATTGTCTCTTTCCAAAGGTCGATGTGCAATATTTATTGCCGCGTACTGTACTGCAAATTTTACATTTTCCTCACATGTTCTTTTTGATTTATAAAAATACAGACTTATCTAATTATTAGTTAGATTTAGTCCGTCAGATAGATTTCCAAAAAATATTGAACACTTATTTTTTTCTTTTTTCACGTAAACAAAAATTGAAGACGATACAGTAGTCGTGTGACGTCACATTTGAGTACATTTTTTTATTCAAATGTGACGTCACAAAGCCCCACTCATGATCATTGACACGTTTTATCTTCGTCAATTTTTATTAATTTAATAAAACAAAAAATACGTACTTATCCAATATTTTTCTATAATCTAACTGACAGACGAAACAGAATCATATCTTTTTTTAGTCAGTCATCATCCCTATTTCATACAGAGATCTCTTCGTGTACCACGTTAACAACCCAGTTAGTACTGGGTAAGACTGGTTGTCAGACTTTCGGGCCACTGACTACCTCTAACGACTGTCAAAGATCTACTAATGACAGCCGGGACCAACGGCTTAACGTGCTTTCCGAGGCACAGAGGAAACTCGGTATGTAATGGGCGGTCACCCATCCACGGACCAACCTAAGCAAGCGCGGCTTAACCTTAAAATCGACCCGAGCGGCTGTTATTATTTAGCCACGAGCTTCTCGAACCATGCAGAACTGTATCTATTTAAAGTATTACTGCAATATTTCGTTTCATTTAAACTAAAAGCATATTTATTGGATTAAACCCGAGACATTTTGTCAAGTTATCAATGTGTCTCTAAAATACAATCCATAGAATAATGTCGTCTCGTGCCGGAATGCAGTAACTGAGTTCTGTACTGCGTTAGCGATTGTGTCGTACAAATATCTAAAGCGCTGCACTCCACCGATTACCAGGGTAGTTGCGTAAGACACTTACACTATCAATTTTGGTGTACAATATGGTATTACACACATTTTTGAAAAGTGTTTCAATTAGATTCTATAGTGCTAATGAACCACTAAAAAATTCACAAAAAAATTATTCAATCGTTAAGTGCCATAAAAATGCATTTAAATTTATTATTATCAACCATTTGTGTCCCACTGCAGGGCAAAGGCCTCCCTCCCCTCTTTCCACTTATCCCTATCCAGTGCTGTTACATAAATAAATAAATAAAATAAATGTTAAATCTTAAATTTAGCATTTTTAAATTTCGCGCGTAATTTGACGAAAACGCTGGACGCCGTGGACGCCATATTACTCTGTGGTCATGACGTCACTTGGCTATGTAAACAAATGCAGTGATATTTGAAGTTGTCTGTTGACACTTCTATGTTTACATAGCCTTATGACGTAATAACATGGCGACTACTATAATGGTGTTATGAAACAGATTAAAAAAGCTGAAACCTTTGAATTGAATTTTAAAATTTAGTTTGCTATTTTATGAACTGAAACTAACGTTTTCCGACTGCTTTTTGCCTAAGCTATCTCAATAATATATTTTTCGTTTTTTTTTTCTCATATAGAGTAAAAGGCTCTTCTCCGCTTAAAGAGCGGCCAACCCGCCATACTTTTCATACAAACGCTCGTGCGTGATTATGCCGTTGTTACACATATAATATATCATTGAATTTTTTGAATTAATAGGTATCTTAAGCATGCACTATATCTAGGCTTCTATCAAAATAAAAAATTGTATTGGATATTGTAAAAATAGGTAAATTTTCACTAAGATTTTATTATAATATCGTCGTTTGCTTGAATAAAGCACGTACAATTACTAAAATTACTTTATTAAGGCCAAAAAATACAAGGCAGATTGAGGTAAATGACGTCACATCATGGCCGCGACAGTCACGGACGTTTGAACTGTCATAAAAAATTGCAAGAGTTTAACATTATTTTTGAGCGACAAGCAGTAGTTGAACTTAACTTTTAATACTTTCCATGGGTTGATAATAGTATATAAATTTAAGTGAAGAAAAAATAACATGCATATCTATTGAGGTGCAAGCTCCGACTTAGAAAGGCTAAGCTGTTATCTAAATAGATGAATAACATAAAATCAAATCGGCAGGTACATGGACGAACAAACAGAAGAGAATACAACGCTGCCGTCGCCGGCGCCTAAGAAGCGACGCGGAGGCTCCCCGACCCCTGACAAAGAGAAGGACAAGACTGACCCCAAGGAGAAAGTGCCCGACAAGAATATTAAACAGTTCAATGCGGTTACACAGGTTTGTTGCACTAAATAAATATATATCGCTAGACATTAACACACAATTTTCAGGGTCTGGCGATTTCTCTGGCGTTTTTTCTCGGTTCTCCGTTTGTTTGTCGTCTAAATTCTCTGCTGGCGTTTCCTCTTCTGTCTCTTTTGTAGCTTCTGTTTCTTCTGTTATAGTCTCTGGTTGAGTCTCTTCTGTAGGTTCTTTGTCTTTTTCTTCTTGTTGTAGTTTTCTAGAGGATTGTCGTTTGACTGGCGGTTTTGATGTGCTACTCGATTCTCTCTTATCTTTCTTTGATTGTGCTGTGGATGGTTTTAAGGTTTTAGTATTGTTTGTTACTGAGGAACGCAGTTATGTTCTGCAAAATTAACTTCTCTCCCGTTATAATCGGAAATTACCCGATGGGAATGTTTTTAATAAATATAAATATCACTGGACATTAACACACAGCGCCATCTAGTGCCACACTAAGCAACGAGGCTTGTGTCGTGGACACCAGATAGTTGATATACTACATAATACATACTTTTTGTTTGTAAATACATACTTATCATACATATAAACACATAAGCATATACACAACATAATAAGCACTCAGTTATTAGTTGGTCTCTATAATGAACTAGGTGTTGCTTGCGACTTCGTTCGCATGGAAATTTGTATGTGTAAGTGTGAGAAAAAAAGGCATATTTGCTATTCTAGACTATAATCTATCTCTGTGCCAAGTTTTGTCCAGATCCGTTCAGACATTCTGGTGTGATTGAGCAACAAACATCCATCCCAATATTCGCACTTAGAATAAAAAATTGAAACACCCCATTTACTTTCCATTTTAAATGTTTGTTAACATGTATTTATTTTTTACAGACTGAACTTGAAGATCTGAAAGAGCCTTTTAAACCAGGTAAGATAGTCAGTATTTATAACATCACGCATGTGTTTCTGAATGGGTAGGTACACTCTCATTACGCATGTAATATTACAAGTCCCAAATAAAAGGGGCAAGCCTATTGCTATGCCGGACACAAATCTAGATTAGGATCTATCCATACATATATATATATTATATTCTATATATATCTATTTTATATATAGAATATCTTTATAAAATTATCATCATCTACCGGCTGGTCGGCTTCCAGTCTAACCGGATGCAGCTGAATACCAGTATTTTACATGGAGTGATGTACTGCCTATCTGACCTCCACAATCCAGTTAGTAGTGGGTAATACGATACCCCTTGGTGAGACTGGCTGTCAGACTTTCGGGCCACTGACTACGACTATTTTTCTTTTAAAATATTACTTAATAAAATATATAAAAAAATGAATTGAATTACTTGGGCATCTAAACCGAGTTCAAGAGCTGTCAGTTTCAATATTTCACGACATTTGGTGACACTTTCATTGATGAAATTTGCCCTGAATTCTTTAAATTTTATTGATTACACGGTTCAAAATAAAGACGGCGGGCATCGATATAAATTAATACCTTTCTAGTCGAAATAAAGGATATTTTTCAATACTTGGAACATCTAGGCTATAGCGGTGCGTTACATCTTGAATAAACACAGGTATCGTTTTCAGGAACGAGTGATACCAAGAATAGTAGGACAACAATAGTCGAAGAGGTCAATGAACTCATTAAAGACGTACCCGATGACAAGTTGGAAGCAATGAGTAAACATTTAAAATTCATATTTCAAATATATTTATCGAGCGACAAAAAGAACGAATTATTTTTAAGTAAAATTAAATAGAAGAAAATTAACGTTTTATTTTTATTTCACAACTATGGTAAAATCAAGGAACTTATATACTAACTGGAATGAGTACGAACAAAATGGTAAAAAAATAAACTATCTCAAAAGCGAGTTTAAATTTGTACAATGGATTCAATAGAAAAGGAAAAAAAAACGTTCCGAGCGAGAAACCGACAAAGGTGTCTCTGTCTTGCCTTGTCACCGATGTAAACAATATGGCCGATACATTTTCGCGTTGAAGTCATTTAAGCTTTAATATTTAAATCCTCTATGGATGGATGGATGGAATTTCGTTTTTCAGGAAAGTTTTTTAACTTTGGTTGTTTATTACGACTAGGGTTACCAATGTTTTAGATTGACAAACGGGAAATATCCAAATTAATTAAGTAAGTAAGTTCGAAGTTTCGAACATCGTTGTCGTACATAGTAATCAAAAGTATATTTTATAAATTAGAAACACCGGACATCGCACATGGTGTCGGTAGTACCTAGTTTGCTTTTTAAATACAAATATTGAAAAGAAAAGAGTCCGCCGCACCGTTCCGTGTCATGCCAGTCCTAAGGATTTTTCCATGCTTCTCCAGCAAAAAAATCCATTTGGCGAGCTGCGAGTGAAAATGAATGGTTTCGGAATATAAAATAAATATTGGCGAATGTTACTAAAACATTATAGGTAAACAGTCATAGCATGAATATGCGATTTTCTATGTCTGAAAAAATATATAATACTAACGGAGTCCTCGAATCTCCGAATACAAAAGTCGTCTGGATAGACAGGTTGCAAAATGGATAATTTGCAACTGGATGGTACAGACATACATTTAAGTTAACATATAAAGTTAATGACATCCACTCTTGAAGCTATTTCGCCTAGAATGCTATTGAGTTGCAGGTCATCATCATTAAATAATAAAATAACAGCTACTCTGTAACTGTCTCAAGAGTTAGTATGATTATTGGACACCCTATTAGAAAGAGACAATATCCACTCTTGAAGCTTTCTCGCTCGGAACGTTTTTGGCTTGCCCGTCCTCATTCCAGTTAGTATATAAGTTTCTTGGGTAAAATAAAGCATATTCCTTCATTCTGTCTGAACCAGACGAAAGTATATGACCATCATTCTATGTAAGTATATGTATTCACCCTTGAGTCTCTATCCAAATAAAAAAAATGCGTGAGAATAAAACCTCGTTTATACTCAGGCTGAATACGAGTATACACGTAGCAAAAAAAAAAAAAAAAAAAAAATACCGCGAAACTCGAAAGTCTCAATTTATTTTTGCAAGAAATTAAGTGCCTTTATTTTGTTTTTATTGAAATAACCTCAACAATGGACGATAAAAGTAACGAGAACAGTCAATTTAGTTTCAAAGATGAAATTTTCAGTCAGTATGACGATAATTTCGCTACGGAAGATTGTTTGAAGAGCTATGAAAATAATATTGGAACTCATGACGTCAAAATGCGTGAAGGTAATTTTTAAACGAAGTACAAGATTTTTATACGTGTTTCATCAAAATTCAATTTAAGTATTTTGTTATTTGAACAATGTTAAATTATTTGAATTTATATTTTTCATGCAACGATTTTTGATCAATTCGTAAATGGTGACTGTTTTACGTTTGGTCGTAAGTCAAGTAATTATGTACGTTTAACATTCCTAATATCTTTTGTTTTGCCCCCTGTCTATTATTATTGTAATTTGATTGTTATATGCGCACTTAATTTTCAACGGTATTGAGCTTAGCTCATCAACGTTTGTTGAGAAAACAGCAAGGTGTATCACTGCTCGCCAAACAACTGCATTGTTGGGTTTTAAATATCGGCGGATAGCGGCGTTTTATGTATTTCTTCAGCTTATTCTTCTAGGCATTTTGTTTTTTCATAACTATAAACGAAAATAAAGACAAATTGGACTAGGATCACATATTGAAAATTGACAGTTCTAAACTAACCAACTTTTAAAAAGACCATAAACGACGCATTTTTATCCAACTGTGTCAGAAGTAGGGTGTTTTATACTGTATTTTGAATTCATATTTAATGAACATTTTTAGATTCGAACTCAAACAAAGGAAATATAGAACCGAATGTTTCTCAATCTAAAATAGTACCAAAATTTGGTAAACAGAAGAATTTGAAGGAGGAAGGCAAAAAACCAGTGGTGAAAGCTAAGAAATTCGTTGCACCGATTAAAAAATGTACTAACACTGAAAGTAATTCAACTAAAAGTAATGCTGGACAAAAACGAGAATTTTTGGACCAAAATTTGCTACCAACACGTAATACCAACGTGACCAAGCAAGACAAGCCAAATCTGAGCCAAGATTTTGAAAGTTTAAATACTACACCATTGTTTATGCAAAATATAGATACAAGTATGGAATTAGATAGTAATATAACTCAGAATTTAAGTGATATTGATGCCTATCCTAATGTTCTCAGTACCTTAAATGATTATATGAACATAGGAAGTATGGACTTATTGAATACACAGGGCATTCAAAAAGTTGATAATACATCAGACAATATAACATCACCATTATTACAAGATATGTTATATAAAGAAACATGCATAGATACTCAAGAAAAAAGTAAATCTATCAAACAAAGAGTATCGTTACCACAGAGAATGAAATCAAACATACTTGGCAGTATAATTTCAAGTTCTTTAAATATATTGGAAGATGAAAATATTGTTCCTACAGAAAATCTGTCTCTAGAAGCGCATTCTGATCAGTCAAGTATAAAAAATCTATCACAGGCTGAAAATCAGTCCTTTTGCTCTGTCACCTCTTTGAGTAAAACATATAAAAACTTAGACTGCAACAGTTTTCAAAATGGCGCCCACAAAATACCGGAAGGGAATGATTTTTTGGATTTATTTAAAAATAATGTCTGCGAAAAAGTTAAACCAATAGCTATGAGTACTGAATTCGGTGATATAGGTTTTAATATGAAATATTCTGAATTTATGAAAGATTTTGGCTTAATTGATGACCAAACTGAAGAAGAAAAAGAGGCTATTTTGAAGATCGTAAATTTGTATCCTAAAGAAAATATAATATTAAAGAAAAAGTTGTCCAAGTAGAATTTGAAGGAATATAATATTAATTTATTAATAATTTTGTTTTTCATTTCGTAGATGTTGGTGAAATAAACCTAGAAAAGGTAATAGTTTTAGTTTTTATTCTAGTGATTCTCAGTACCAGCCTGTATCTTTAATCAGTGACAAGTTAACGACAATACAGGATGTAAACAGATTGATCGTCACGGCCCGGCCGCCGCGGGAGACGCCCCGGGCGTTGGGGGCCACGTGGTGGCTTCCGGCCACCGTAGGCGCGGGCCTGTGGACGGGGAGCTATGGGCTAGCTCGCCGTCCGTCCGTCTCATGACGACAGGCCGTGGCGACGGCGCGTTCGTGTTCCACGCGCGCCTCAAAGAGAGTCAGCAATAGGGAAGGGGTCCGCAAGGGCCGAAGCCTGCCGGGGCTGCGGGACTATTCGAAAGAGATACCGTGGCCCCGGAACACAAAGGGCGATGAAGGAACATGGATGGATTTTAGTCAGTAAAAGTCTGACACTCCTTCCTGCTCCGCCCAGAGCGGGAGGAGTCATTTGATGATTTCGCATCCGAAAAAAAGGGTGTAAACACACAAAGCCGGCAACCAAGCATTCTGTACATCAAACTACGTAACCCTACGCAAAAATTATTGCTGGGAGACGACTTTTTTTTAGGGTGAAAAATCACGTTTTACGGTAAAACTCAATGTTACGCACTCAAAACATTGTGCTAATGGGTGCATTGAATATTAAACTGGAAATGGAGGTATTTAAAGTAAAGATAAGACCTTAAAAGCTAGTATTTAAAAAAAAAACTTGTGAACTAGTTACCGAGATATTGGAGGTCAAAATTACAACTTAACTTTGACCTCCAAAATCTCCGTAACTAGAAGGTTTCCAGGTATGGTCTAGAACAAAAAAATTATCGCAATTACGGGGAGAACAAGTGCCTTACGGCTTCATTAAAGGTCTATTTACACCCTTTATGCTTGCCCCTTATTATATGGGACGTATTACATAAGTAGCGAAATGTGATTGTTCTGTACATCTCTGTTTACCACCCCTTCTTCGGATACATACCTGTTGTCATGTCAAATTCATTAAAATACCATATAATATAAAAAATACAGTACTAAAAATGTTTACGATTAGGTACAGTGTATGTATTTTACTTTATTTTCTGTCTATACAGGATGTAAACCACCTCATCACGAAGCCGTCAACCAAGCATTCTGTACATTAAACTAAGTAACTTAACGCAAAAATTATTGCTGGGAAAAGACTTTTTTTGGGGTGAAAAATCATGTTTTGCGGTAGAACTCAATGTGACGCACTCAAAACATTGTGCTGATGGATGGATTGAATAATAGGTCGTAGAGGTGTTTAAAAAATCTTACATTAAAAACTTGTATTTAAAAAAAAAATTGTCAAAAATTTGGAACTTTGACCCCCAATATCTCCGTATTTAGAAGGTTTCCAGGTATGGTGTTGAACAAAACAATAATCACAATGACGAGGAGAACAAGTGCCTTTCGGCTTCGTTAAGAGGTGTTTTATACCCTTTATAATTTAAGTACTTTTAGCTATCGTCGAAATAAAACTGATCGAACATTTGCCATTCGCAGAAGACGCAGAGAAAGAAAACATACTAATAGCTTACCTGCCTTCCGGGCAGTACATCGGAATCAAGCTGTTCCAGTCAAGACCTAACAGCTTCAAGAACGAAGCTTCTAGACTACAATGGGATAAGCAGGCTGCTTTGAATGCTGTCACACTTAAAATGCAGCTTGGTAAGTTACTTAATGTTAATGGGGGACAAACAATTGACACATCGAGGGGTAATATTTGATAAAATAAAACTCAAACTAAAACTCAAAGCATTTATTTCTATTAAACCATTACCACTTTTGAATGTCAAAAAAACAAAAAAAAAAAAACGAAGCTACAGTCACAGTCACAAGGCATAATAACTTGAGAAAGTACTGTAGTTGCACATTCCAAAGTATAGGTCTCTATGGAGAAGAACGGGCAAGAAACTCCATGGGCACTCTTTTAGATCAAAATATTGTTACAAAATCTTGGTTACATCATTCATGTTGAGATTATACATATATGTGAGAACGATGTAGAAAGACGTGCACATTAAGAGCGTCCAGAGTAAAGATTAAATCAACAATTTAAAAATAAAGTAATTAAAATGAACCGTGGCAGCTAAGATTCGACCAGTCCCAACTGAAAACAGGTCAATATTCTTCTATAAATCTATTCATACTTTGTGGCGGCTCGGAAGTTAGCTGCGAGTTACAGTCAGCGCATTTATTCATCACTGGGCCCCATCAGAATACCAGTGCTGTGACATTTTCTTATATCTGAATCTATGCTGCACCATGATGAGATAGGGGCCTTTTGGCCACGTACAGGACCAATTTAGTTTGTCTTTTTTTAATATTATCTTTTTTACTTTTTTGTTTTGTGCGGGATGGGTTTGGCACGAAATAAAATGCAATGAAGGAATAATACAAAACGGTATTGGAAGTTAGTACAGAAATTAAGAAGTACAAAGTTTTGACGGTGCTGTATAGCATTTGCAATGGCGGCACGGGCGCGGGGCGGCCGCACAACGTGAAGTTCGCGCTGGGTACTTACTTCAGTCCGCTCGTTCGCCCACAGATTATGTATTGTTAACAGATATAATTTTGTTTTATTGTTAAGGTGCTAGCTCCACAATAGCCCGCGAAATTAAAATTTTCTTACGTTTTTTGCAATTTGCAGGTCAGTGTCAGGTTGTATGGTGACTAAAATATGATTCGCGGCTGTAACACGTATGTAGTTACAGAATTATAATCATTAAAATCATCAATACAACCCTCTAAGTTCATGTAACCTGATTGAATGACTATTTCATGATAAAGTCATTCAATCACGTTACATGAACTTTTTTAACTTTCGCGGGCTACCGTGTTTCAACCATTTCGTTTTGTCCTGTTTTTAGTAGTTAATTTTAACACTTTTTACTAAGGAATATGTTCTTATTGTCAACAGAAAAGGGTCACATAACTTCACAGTCGGTACTGGCACAGCTGGTGACCGATCTAAATCTCACAGACGAGGAGAAAGCTACCCTGGACAAGGAAAGAGAAACAGGTATGTTTACTGACATTACGTTTTTTAGGGCACCATAGTCCTGACAACGAACCCTTACAGTTTCTTCATGTCCGTCTGTCCGAGGTTTTGCTAAGAGACCGTTAGTACTAGAAAGCTGTAATTTTGTAGGGGTATGTATATCAATTACGCCGACAAGTGGTAAAATTAAATTTTGGAAAAGTTTTTTTTTTTTACGGATAAATTATTTTTCGTCGTCTATCCCATCCTGTGTGGTATCGTTGAATAGGTATTTTAAAATAACTTGGGGTTGCTAATAATATTTTTCGATTTAATGCTCCATTTACGAAATATTAAACTTCAAAGTGCAAATATTTGTTTCAGTAGGGCGTCCCCCCCTCTAAAAGCTAAACTGCGGGCTTGAAAAATCTGGAAAAATTCATGATGATAGTGCATTTCATGAACTTTTAAGGAAAATATATAATATAGCGGTTAATATAACTTTATTAGTTTAGCAGTAATAGTCGTTGAACTTGGGTGTGGGATAATTTTGTACCAAATACAAAATCCTTAGAATAAATCGTTGTATATTGTGATAACGGGCTACTACGGAACCCTATACTGCGCGTGACCCGACAGCACTTGGCCGGTTTTTTATTTAATCGATGGGTCACTATGTTGAGCCTGCAGAAAAGCTCCCAGCGGGTTACCAACTGCCATGGTCCACCTGGAAGACCCTAAACCGACTTCCTAGCCAGGTGGGCCGCTGCAGGTACAACTTGGTCCGGTGGGGATATTCCAATAAAACTGAGTGCAACTGCGAGCTCGTCCCAAATCATGGCCCACCTCCTGAGCTGCTTTTTGTGCAACTCCACCAGAACTTTAAGAGACCTGTCCAAAGCCACCACCAACGCCGTCGACGTGGCTGAGTTCTGGTCGAAACAAATTTAAGTAAATAACAATGCGTATCATCGACACAAAGAAGAAGAATCAAATAATTATTATTGGCGTCAACAGGAATCTGGAATCGTGCCTGTATCTAGCTCCAGCGCGTAAAATATTTCTATGTAAACAATAGGGTAGATGACAAAAAAAAATTCTAATTAGTCCGTCAGATAGATTTCCAAAAAATATTTGACACATTTTTTTTTTCGCATAAACAAATAATGAAGACGAAACAGTGCGTCGAAAACTCGTGTGACATTTTTTACTCAAATGTGACGTCACAAGCCGCCACTCATGATCTTTGACGCGTTTTATCTTCGTAATTTTTTATTAATTTGATAAAACAAAAAACACGTACCCAATATTTTTCGATAATCTAACTGACGGACTAAACAGAATCATATTTTTTTAGTCAGTCATCATCTTAATATATATAAATCTCGTGTCACAATGTTTGTCCTCGATGGACTCCTAAACCACTTAACCGATTATAATAAAATTCGCACACCATGTGCAGTTCGATCCAACTTGAGAGATAGGATAGTTTAAATCTCAAATTATAGTCGCAATTTTAATTTATTGCTAATTATTTGTCTGTTATTATTTGACAGTCAAAATTATCTGTTAACTCCAAATGATTCTAACAGATGTCGATACCTTTCGACTGGGTTGAGTAAGTAATCAATAGATGGCGCTGCTATGGTAAATCTACGAACGTGTCATATAAGCTAAAACAAAAAAAAAAAAAAATTACCAAACCCGTGCGAAGCCGGGACGGGCCGCTAGTACCTATTATATGGATCTGTTGCCTTTTTACTGTGTTAAAGAAGTCAAACCGGAAAACATTGCATTTAGTAAGTCCAGGATATAGCTAGAATGCCTCGTTAGTCCAAGCGAGACTGCTGAGTAAGCTTAGCCTTTGGTTCGATGTCCGAGGTCGGACAAAGTGCTATTTAGGTTAAAAAAATATATTTCTCAATAAGAAATAACATTATTTCACTTACTTGAGAACATTTTGGAACTGACTGACGAATAGTACTTATTACATAAACTTTGACATATAAACTAGTAATAGGTATACTTAAAATGTCACGTACGGGATATCTTCCGTGATTATTTATTGTTTTTGAGCTCCCGATATTTCGACGCTGTTGCAAGCGCCATGATCGCGGGTCAACTGATCCCGATAATATCCATCGATAATAATCGAATATAAATAAAAAAAAAAAAAAAAAAATTGAATAATCAATTAATTAATTTTTGAATAATCCAAAATATCGATGATATCCCGTAAGTGACATTTTAAGTATAGTTATGAACCGTGAAAGCTTAAAACAGTGTTAGTAATAGGTAGTTATTAACAATTTACTAATCTATTAAATAAAATGAAATTTCGTACGCAAATAACATTGACAAAACACAAAGCTTACAGCTTTTTTTTCCATCCACCCGCAAAAGAAATAGCATTTGGGGTTTTTAACTCCGAATTCGTCCATCAGCCTACAACAGTCCACTGCTGGACATAGGCCTCTTCAATCGCACGCCACTTCAAAGTGATTCTCAGCAACTCTCATCCAGTTGCTACCAGCCACCCTGCGAAGATTGTCACTCCACGCTCACCTGAGGTCGTCCCACCTTACGCTTTCCGATTTGCGGGCTCCACTCACGAACACGTCTGCCACAACGGTCATCGGTTCTACTACTTTCGTTCTGCAACTTCAGCTTACTTATTCTGGGAGCTCTGTCGGACTCCAAGCATAGCCGCTTGAAGTATAAACATTTACTTAAATGGTCTCGCTTTAACACATGGTTCTTACAAAAATTCTACTTAAAAAAAAAACAATGAAAATTATAAAAATGCATTGTTTGTAATTAGTTACAAAATTTAATATTGTTATTGTATACACTATCGCATTAGGTAACCCTGTAAAGATAGTCGTAAGATGGAGAAAATAAATAAAATAAATACTTGCCTCATATTTCTATACAGTGTGATGCTCGTTTATCTATATAAGATTTTTTTTTTGCTTTACAGAAGAGAAAAAGTCCCGCGTACAGTTCCTGAAGACCGAAATGAAGCTTATAGAGCTAGATGCTAAGATTAAAACCTGCTTGTCCCTCGAAAAGGCAGATACAGATATGTGTTTGAAGCTATTGGACGATTTGACGGGTAAGTGAGCTTTAGCCTGCGCAGACGACAGACTATCCGTGACGCACATTTTACTCTGTGAAAATAGAACCTAAGCCTTAGGGAATATGCATGAAATACAAAACTCATTTTTATTTATGAAAAATGCCTTGTATTGGCGCATAAAAACATTGTGGTACACTTGTTTAAGTTTCTAATACATCACTTATTTTACAATTTACTGTTTTATGTAGCATGTTTTTGGTGAAACGGAACGCACTGTCAAAACACACCGTCCTCGATAACGCCGGTGTTGACGTCAAAGTTCATTATGTCAAAAAAACACCTTTATTTGAAAAGTGCTAAAAGTTTCACAATTTTTTTAATTATAATATTGTTATTGTAATTTTTACTTGAATAAAGCACATACAATAGGTAAAATTATCATATTAAGGCCAAAAAAAAATAGATGTAAACAAGGCAGATTGTGGATAACGACGTCACATCATGGCTGCGACTCCGTGACTGTCGCAGTCTCACGGACGTTTGAACTGTTATAGAAAATTGCAGGAGTTTAATATTATTTTTGTGCGACAAGCAGTAGTTGAACTTAACTTTTAATACTTTTCTTGGGTTGATAGTACTGTATTTTATTGATTTAAGTGAAGAAAAAATTACGTGCATATTCCCTATTATATGCAAAAAGTCTGGCGCACTAAAAATCCGTGTCATTCTGGCAGACCGCGCCGCGCCGCACATAAGTGCGCGAAAAAATAGAACGTTTGCTCAAACACGTGTGCTAACACACATGGCGCTCTTTTAGTATGCAATCCGCGCTCATTAGTGGCAGACGTAACGTACTATGAAGATGTGCGTCGTGTGCGTTGAGTCTGCGTGAAATCCGCGACGGAGTTTTTGTATGCGACGAACTTTTTGTTTAGGGCCTGCGCAGACGACAGTCGTTTTGTGCGCCACAGACTCGATCGTACAAAAAGTCTGTCGTCTGTGCAGGCCCTTATATTCACACCCCAGACACATCATCATCATTCTCTTGCCCTTAAGGTGGAAAACTCCACGGTAGCCCGCGAAATTCAAATTTTCTTACGTTTTTTTTTGCAATTTGCAGACCAAGTTCATAAAAGTCGAGGAACGACTTTTTCAAGGTCAAAATCATTCCTCGACCTTTATGAACTCGGAGGGTTGTATTGATGATTTTGATGATAATAATTCTGTAACAACATACGTCTTACAGTCGCGAACAATATTTTTATCAACATACAACTTAGCACTGGTCTACAAATTGCAAAAACCGTAAGAAAATTTGAATTTCGCGGGCTAGCCTGACGCTTTCACCTTAACCAAAGGGCTTGCAATAGACTCGCCCCCGAGTACATGGGACTTTAAACATGACTGGCGAAATGTGGGTGAACTATTTATTACGTAGGTACACGTCTGCCTAACTTTTCGGGAATTACAGCCGTGATGATGATATAAGCACTGTGTGTGCGCTATTCCGCTTAGGGAAGAGACCTTTAGGCTTGACTCCCAAATAAAACAAACTGCTAGGGACCCGCCCCGGCTTCACACGGGTGCAATCATTATCACTACATATAATAAAACAAGTCCTCCGCAGCGTCTGTCTGTCTATTCGCGATAAACTTAAAAACTACTGCACCGATTTTCATGCTGTTTTGACCAATAGATAGAGTGGTTCTCGAGGAAGGTTTTAGTATATAATTTGTCAAGTTTTTGTATACATTGGCTAAAATATAGTTGCGGGAACGGGATCAAAATTTCATGATTTCTTTTTCGTCGTGATAACCGACATCCACGCGGGCGAAGCCGCGGGCATCAGCTAGTGTAGATATAAACCTTCCTCTTGAATCACTCTATCTATTGCTGAAAACTGCACTGAAATCCGTTGCGTAGTTTATAAAATATAAGCGTACAATCAGCGGGAGCGACTATATAAAGATATACTAAGCCCTAAAACATACATTTTAAACCTTCCAGGCTTAGAAATAAAACCGTTAATGCTGCTAAAACACCCGACATGCTTGGAGACGATCAAACGCATGCGGGCGTACGTCGGCAACACTCCGTCTTGGGAGCTGACCGAGAGCGCGGCGCTTGTGTTCACTAAGCAGGCGCATCGCATCAGGAAACAGGCCGACTCACTCTATAAGAAGATGAAGGTAATCGGCAATAATACTTTGTTATTATTTTATTATGGAAAACAAACAATAGGCTTGTGTACTGAAAAAATCTGTGAGTTAGTTAGATTATCAAAAAATATTTGACCCGTATTTTTTCTTTTGTTACGTAAACCAAAATTGACGAAGATACGACGCTTTTAAAATACTCAATACATCACATCATATAATTTTTAGTGCGTTCTGACGTCACGAGTTTTGATGCGTTTTATCTTTGTCAATATTCATTGATTTACAAAATCAAAAAATAAGTGTCCATTGTTTTCCAATGCTCTAACTGACGGACTAAATAGATATGCAACTTATTAATGGTGGAAACTAGCCCGTTACACATTAAGAATTACAAAAAGATAATGTACAAAAATGAAACAAATGTGAAATCAACCATGTTCTCCCCAGATACGCAATGAGACAATTTGGTAAATTTTAAGTTTAGCATTGTAAACAATAAAAAAGATGAAAATTAATAGTAAAATATCAACAATACATAAAGCTGCCAATAGGGATGATGACTGACTAAAGAAAAATATGATTCTGTTTAGTCCGCCAGTTAGATTATTGAAAAATATTGGATAATTACGTGTTTTTTGTTTTTGTAAAAATTGACGAAGATAAAACGTGTCGAAGATCATGAGTGGGGTGGTGGGATGGTGGGCTTGTGACGTTACATTTGAGTAAAAAATTTACTTAAATATGACGTCACACGAGTTTCATTTTTTGTTTACGTGAAAAAAGAAAAAATGTGTCCAACATTTTTTGGAAATCTATCTGACGGACTAATTAGATTGTTTTTGTCATCTACCCTATTAAAATCTAGCTCTTAGGCTTGTTTGAAAGTACCGCCACTCTGTAGTCTATGTATGTAGGCCTCTCTCAAGCTGTGCAAAAGACATTGTACTCCGGTTTCCGCATCACATTTAACATAGACACCTTTTTGAGGAGGATGTGTTAAGGTAGGTAGCCCGCGAATATCTTGAAAAAATAAGGCTTGATGTTCCCTTTTTAGTTTACTGTATGTATGATGGTTTGTTTCAGGAACTGTTCGTCCCTCTAGAAGGTCTGTCGTTCTGGGAATTCTTCACGAATCGAGTGCTGAGGTTCAAGAAGGTCACGTCTACACTGAGTGCCGACGAGCTACTAGAAATGATACATGAACCACTTGGTAAGTAATACTCTAAGTCAGGGTTTCCCAACCTTTTTTGTGCCGAGCCTCCACCGATTATAAGTAACATTTTCATGCCCCTGGGACATAAAACCTGTCAAACACAAATATGTCAAGGAAAACGGAACAAATGTTCGCAAAGCAACGGCCACGAGGAATCGTTTGATCCAAAACTGCTCCAAAGTCAAGAGTTGGAAGTCATCTTTCATGGCCGAATCGGTCTTAATTTTTAGAAATTCTTTCTGAGCTCTTTCTGGTCATGTGCCATGTTGGTGCCAAACGCATGCCGCGCCGCGTTTTCCATCTCTCTAGCCCCTAGGGCGCGCCCCACTGCTTGGGAAGTCCTGCTCTATGTACAGCTTAAGCATAGCAAAGTATAGCTAAGTTTCTGCTAGCTGCCGGCTATTTGTTCCCGACAAATATATCGGACACCGCCAGTGCGGCACAATCTGTTCGCCCCACCGTCTTCTAAAACTGTCGCCAGAGCTGAATCTCCGGTATGTCGTACTCTTAAGACGCTCAACGCCCTCCTGATTGCCAACCCTGAATGTGATGTGTTTTCGGATGAATGTAGTAAGGTTAGGCGAATATGTCTGATGTTCTGTGAGAGAAAGTATGCAAGAGTGTCCAGTGTTCTGTGTTAGTATTAATTAGTAATTTAATTCAAACCATTGAAAGGTGTCAACTGGAAGATTTTAGTTTTGTTCTGTTAATTATTGTTTCTATGTTAATTATTGTAATTGGTGTGAACCGTTTTAATTAACCATAAATAAATAAATAGCATTTGTCTAGATAATTTTCTTAACCTTCAGTTAGAAAAAAGAAATAAAGGCTGCTTTTAAGAATTGGAAGTCAGGAAATCGTAGTGAACAGTAAACAAACATATTTGATTACCTCATAGCAGCCATATGTCATGCAGTTACTCGCTACTAAAACCGCAACCCTGTAACCTAAGCACACGGGGCGATCGTGAAACGCGCGTCTACTGCGCGTATACGCGCAGATACAGCGATAAAGACGCCCTGTAGTTGCTTGTAGCTTCCGCGTTTTGGTAACTCCTCTTCAGTCAATGGCATCGGTTGCTTACGCTGGCTTTGACCCTTAGTACGGGCTTCAAACGAGTTTCAAACGCGCTTTACACGCGCGTTTGTATCGCGTTTTACGCGCGTTTGAATATAAAAACGCAAAAATCGGCATCTACGGTGCAGAAAACGCGCGTCGTCTGCTCGTTTAAAATACGCCGTGTGTCTTAGGTTTTCAAAAATAATTTTCTTGGTAGCTGCTGTTGATACTATTAATCTCACTTAATTCACACTCAAACATAACTGCTTTGTGGTAAACAGGCTTGATATTATGTTTTTTTTTTCACAATATTTCAGAGATGTCAGTCCCCGATACGCATGATATGAAAGAGGCGGTTGACGCAGCGAATGAAGCCGAACAACTCGAAGCCGTACAACCAGAAGCAGACAAGCAAGACAAGGATGAATCATCAGAAAAAGCTAAAAAGAAGTCAACGCCAGGTAAATTATTATG
The DNA here is from genome assembly GCA_963853795.1 of Xestia rhomboidea. NCBI lineage: Eukaryota > Metazoa > Arthropoda > Insecta > Lepidoptera > Noctuidae > Xestia > Xestia rhomboidea. The sequence goes on from OY970783.1 coordinate 4,968,094, forward strand.
ATCGTTCTCATGCCCGTATCCCAAGCTATTGGAGTATTCCCGCTGACCCCTCTGCTTTGCCCCTCTGGTGGGCCCAACGGGAAAAATCAAAACCATCGTTTCGTTGACCACACTGCCTTGTGTGTGATCAACGTTCTTGAGAAAAATGAAGGAATGGTATAAACCTTAATGATTTATTATTCAAAAATACGGTCAACGGGAACAATTTTTAATTATTTAATCTGTTCCCGCTGGAATACACCAAGCCATTTCGGGCCGGCGCAGCATGTCTTCTTCCATATTTCTCTATTACTCGTATCTCAGCAGACACCTCCTTTCTAGCCATATCATCCTTCACACAGTCCATCCATCGTTTCTTTGGTCTTCCTCTACTCTTGTAGTCATCCACATTCATACTTAAATCTTTCGTCCGGATATTTTCCTCACTTACGCATATTTGATATACGACGACCCGAATGGCGCAGCGGTAGTGAGGCTGCTTTACGTTCTTAGGGTCCCGGGTTCGAATCCCGGTAGGAGCAAATGTTTGTGTGATGAGCATGGACATTTGTTTCCGAGTCATGGATGTTTATATGTATAATAAGTAAGTATGTAACTCTTGAGTTGTTTCTACACAATACCGTTTATTTACATTGAATATGAATAAAGTTTTAATATGTATTTACAAACAAAAAGTATCTATGTAGTATATAAACTATCTGGTGTCCGCGACACAAGACTCGCTGCTTAGTATGGCACTAGATGGCGCTGTGTGTTAATGTCCAGTGATATTTATTAAAAACATTCCCATCGGGTAATTTCCGATTATAACGGGAGAGAAGTTAATTTTCCTGCTATTGCAGTACATAACTGCGTTCCTCAGTAACAAACAATACTAAAACCTTAAAACCATCCACAGCAAAATCAAAGAAAGATAAGAAAGAATCGAGTAGCACATCAAAACCGCCAGTCAAACGACAATCCTCTAGAAAACTACAACAAGAAGAAAAAGACAAAGACAAAGAACCTACAGAAGAGACTCAACCAGAGACTATAACAGAAGAAACAGAAGCTACAAAAGAGACAGAAGAGGAAACGCCAGCAGAGAATTTAGACGACAAACAAACGGAGAACCGAGAAAAAACGCCAGAGAAATCGCCAGACCCTGAAAAAGAGACTGACAGTCCGCCAGAAGATAAAGAAGCTGAGAAAGCAGAGAATGGCGATGTGGAGAAGAATGAAGAAGAGAAAGTTGTGGAGAATGAAGCGGAGAAAGTGGAGAAGACTAAGGAGAAGGAAGATGTTGGAGAGCCCAGAGCGAAGCGATCGAGAGAGGTTAGTTCTTGTAGACTGTTATAATTTGGATGTTTTTTGAATGTTTGCCAGAAATGTACATTAATGTATTTTACTATAGGACAAGGGAAAATCATCTGCTTAGCCTTTATATGTAGCTACTGCCTGTTTGAGCTCCACAATCCACTTACTAACTTACACAATACGCCTTCCTTGGTAAGAAACACCACAAAAAAAAAAAAAAATCCTAAATATTCTAATTAAAACTATTTTTATGTTGATGAAGTAAAACAAAAGGTATATTTCTGGTAAGCATTTAAATTAGTTCCTTTTAATATTGGGTACTTGACTATTTTTTAAAAGATAGATTAATAAAATGCTCTATATTGCACATAAAATCAAGAAAAAAGCAAATGAAGGATGATAAAATAATGGGAGGTCTTTTCGTTATCAGGAAAACTAGAATACACAGCAATTAAGCTAGGTAAGGTATAAGACAGATGTTTTGTAAGAGAAAGTGATAACTTTTCTAGCCCTATTAGAGAGTTAGTTAGGCGGGTCCCCGAGCAAAATTAGCAACTCTATTTGTGGTGGTTCAAACTTCGTTTGAAATACTGTTAGAATAAAGTTCTAATCAGCTTGCACTACAAAGTGGTTGTTACGTCGGTCACTGCTGGTTTTAATTCTTTATAAAATTAAATATTCGTCTTTTGGAAAAAAAAAAACGAAACTTTGTTCATTATTAAATTGCCTATCCATTAGTATAAGTAGCAAATCAAAATAATGGTTACTTTACGAGGAGTAGCATGTTATAAATCATTATTTCTCATTTCTGTGGTTTCGTTGTGAGGGGATTTATTAAACAATAGGCTACTTAAAAAAAAAAACGACAATTTTGGAGTCAAGAATATGTAGAAATTTAATTTATTTTTATTAGTTCGTTTTTCTTTTGGATAAAGTGGAATAGGCTCCAAAAACTGCTCGCTCATGGTCATTTGCTCGGGGAGGCGTCTTAATGTACTCGTAAAGCTAGAGGCGGACTGACAGACCGAATAGGTCTACAATGTAGTCCTGTGACTGCTCAGTCAGTAAATTATGGAGCAATATAGGAGGAAACGTTTCACTACCACCATGCGCCAACTGCAAGGCAAATGATAATATTAGGGCTCCAAAACGGGCACGCCACAATAGTGGCGGTAAGTCCCCTCTTTGAGGAGTGGCTGGAGAGACGCCACGGCGTCCTCACCTTCCGCCTGACGCAGGTTCTTACCGGACACGGTTGTTTCGGTAAGTTCCTGCACCGAATCGGGCGGGAGGAGACGCCCGGGTGCTTCCACTGTGAGGATCACACTCGATCGGTGGAGCACTCTGTGGAGGTGTGCCCCGCCTGGGCGGAGCACCGCCGTGTCCTCGTAGCGGCGATCGGCGGCGGCGACCTCTCGCTCCCGGCCCTGGTTCAATCCATGGTCCGGAGCGAGACGGAATGGGACGCCGTCACCTCCTGCGAAGCAGTCATGCTAGCGAAGGAGGTGGCGGAATGTGAGAGGGAGAGATCCCTACGTCCCGGCCGCCGCGGGAGACGCCCCGGGCGTCGGGGGCCACGTGGTGGCTTCTGGCCACCGTAGGCGCGGGCCTGTGGACGGGGAGCTATGGGCTAGCTTGCCGTCCGTCCGTCTCATGACGACAGGCCGTGTCGACGGCGCGTTCGTGTTCCACGCGCGCCTCAACGAGAGTCAGCAATAGGGAAGGGGGACCCCTTCCCTATTGCAAGGGCCGAAGCCTGCCGGGGCTGCGGGACTATTCGAAAGAGATACCGTGGCCCCGGAACACAAAGGGCGATGAAGGAACATGGATGGGTTTTAATCAGTAAAAGTCTGACACTCCCTCCTGCTCCGCCCAGAGCGGGAGGAGTCATTTGATGATTTCTCATCCGAAAAAAAAAGGTCCCCAAAACAAAAGTATGAAATAGGTAGCTAAAGATTTTTTTATCCCGAAATTCAGTAACTTTGTTTTCAGTTTTTTGTTATTAAAATAATCAAAACTTACTTAATGTATTGCATGCATGCATAATACGCCACAACATTCATAAATAAAATATAGATTTTCCATTTAGTTTTTCATCAAAATTGCTTAAGTCAGTATACAATACAGGTTGAGTTTTTAAACAGGGTTCGCTATGGTAGCTATGGCAATCGTTAAAAAGATGTTAATATGAGAAAACCATCTAAGAGTTTATCAAGTGCATTAAAACTGCACGAATTAAGATAATAAATAAAATTATTCTAACCTTCTATTTCGGAGCACTTGACCTAGCCTTAACTATTATTACCACAATTTGTAAAACAATACGAAGCAGCAGAGGTCCATATTCCTTAGTTAATAGATTGACATAGCTTCCAGAAAAACTGCAAAAAAATAGTCCAGTTTGATAAAAAAATGCCAAGCAAAAAAAGCATGAAATAAATGTACAGTGAAAAGTAAAAAAATAATTTCGTTTTTACAGATTAGACGGAGACGAATCCATGTAATATGATGATGTTGCTAAAATCAAAACATATGTATCGCGGAAAGGGTCAGAAAAGTTTTTTTAATAGATTTTTTCTATGCACGATGCGAAGATTTAAATCGTCAGATGTGCTTTCAATGGTTTTAGATTTAAGACGAGTGATCTCACGCATACCACATGGAACTATCCAAATGGTGACGTCATAATAAATATACGTTCCTCATGCCTAAGGGTATTCGAAAACACCCCTTGTATGTACCGCAGTTTTTGATAGTTTTCGAGTAATAGTTTCTTGAAAAAGCAAAATCATACATACGATTTTCAATAATAAATAAATCGAATGATTTTAAGGGCCTCTTTTAAAAGTCTATTCACCAATTATAACACGATAACTTGTAAGAATCGTGGAACATATAGGGGGTATTCTCGGATACCCCTGGGCATGAGGAATTTCATTTGTACCTATAGACCTCACTATTTGGACCACTATGTAGATTTTTTGTATGAGTGAGTGAGACAATTCTATTTAAATGTCATTTTTTGACCCGGTAGGACACAACTCTAATGATTTAAATCTTTGGCACTTTTGAAAAGTAGTCAAGTACCCAACTTTTAAAGTAATGCGTACGCGAATTTAGTTTAGCTAATTATTTTTTTCTTAACCTTTTCTTACATGCTGCTTTTGGGGTTCGGATTTACAGTTTGATTTTATAGTAACTTGCGATTAGAAGATTCAAGCTAAATCATTGTGATAGATACTGATATTTTTTCGTGAAAATCGATTTTCCTACGAAAGTTGACTATTGATGAATCGATTGGCATGATCGATGTCTGCCAATTTTCACCATTACTAAGCGACTGCTAAAGTCATGCCCAAATGAAAGGATACTGTTGGATTTATTTACACTCGGCTTGAAGAGAGTTGAAATTGCATGTTTTCAGGTGTACCTTAGTGTTCGTGATTACGGGCATTAGTTTCGTATTTGGTAGGATCAAATAGTGATCATTTTTTATGAAATCACTACAATAATATCAGTGAGACTTATAAACACATGAATACTTTAGTATTCATAATACAAGCCTTGATCACTACACTGATATTGTATATTAAAATTAAGATATTTTTTAGATTATTTATCAATTGTCAGGAAAGATTATATATAATTAATTTTTTAGGGAGTTTATTTATTTAGTAATAATGGTTGGTTAGTTAAATATGTAATTTTGAATGTATTTTAGTCAGTTTAGTGTTTCTAGTATGCCTGAAAATAATGTTGCTAGTAAAACATATTTGTGATTATAAAAATATTTCTCAAAAAAGAGGTTAAAATAAAAATAAAATATTTATAAAAAGTTCATTTCGTTATCATAATAATGCCAGCACAGCTTGCCATGAAAAAATATCATAATATTAGAGCCAACCCTTTGCAAAAAGGGGAGAGTCTCAACCGTAGCGCTATTATAGGCTGATTTTGTAAGGGTAAGATGTTTTGATCTTGAAAAAAATGGCCTTTAAAAAGACTAAACGGTACTTTAAAAGTATCTCTGAGTGTTACATTTTCAAAATTAAGTATTAAAAATGCGTCGAAATCATGTAAATGAGCGAAACCTTAAAATTATAAAAAAAAACGGTGGTATAAAACCGTGTGATTTTAGGTATTTCAAAAGTAAGATAATTACGGATATCGTGTTAATAACACTGCTGTAGGCTCAGCCCATGTTACATGAGGCTTAAAAATCTATTGTGTGGCATTACACCTCTGCCTATCCCTTCTTGGATACCGGAGATAAAAAGGCAATAAAAGCCATCAAAATTTTCGCAGCAACATGTTTTATGTTACTGGAAACATGTTTACTGGATGAAATTGAACAAGTTCATATGACCCCAATCTATTTAAGTCGCGAGTTAATAGGCTTCTTTTGGGTTAGCTTGTTCCATTGTCAACCTCATCTCTTTCCTCAGGGCTAGATTGAGGTCAAGAGTAGGCCCATTTAATGTAGGTATGTAGGTATACAGGGTTATTTGTAAAACACCGACAACCTCTCAGGACTGTGTTACTAACATCATAATCAACAACTTTTGTTCTATGACTTTTAAAAATTTATCATATTTTAGTTCATCAAATTTTCGTACAAAAATAAAAATATTTAAATTGAACGCTCTAAATGTAAAGTACAATAGTGAGGGGAGCGGGTCAGGGCGTCGAGGGCCCGTAAAAGCGTTCAATTTAAATATGTATATTTTTTAATGAAAATTTGATTAACTAAAATATGATGAATTTTTATAAGTCATAGAACAAAAGTTGTTGAATATGATGTTAGTAACACAGTCCTGAGAGGTTGTCGGTGTTTTACAAATAACCCTGTATATGTTACAGCTAAAGGTAGGTGTGAACATAAACTTAAGTTTAGCCGGTTAATCTTAAGTGTATGTTCACACCTAGCCTGCTAATTTTAAGTTTATGTTCAAACCTACCTTTAGCCGAAACATATATAAAAATGTCGCCATCAACATGTTTTCAGCAACACAAAAACATTTTGCAACCAATATTGTGCTAGTTTTTTATGAATCATTTATTTATCTATAAAAGGCTTTAGGGTTTTCGTTAGATTTAGAAAATAAGTAACTAATCACTGTAAAATACAGCGATCTAGTTTTAGTAGTTTGTAAGTAAAATAATAAGGCATACATAATCAGTAACATTTTGTATTATATTTAGTAGATTACCACGAAAGTAGTAACCAGCGTTATATTAGAAAATAGTCGCCTTTTAGGCTTAATAGTGGCATGCAAGAATTTGATATTGTACAAGCGACGTCAAAACATATAAGGATGTATAGATTGTTTATTTAAAATCATTATAAAATCGGCAATTTGATTTTATCTCATTGACACAAGGGGGTTTTAAAAACACCACAGTATACAACAGACATTCTGGTTAAGACCAATGATATAAAAAAAAAAATACTCTGGAGTCTACGATAGATTTCGCTGTACATGACTCAGTTTGTGTTTAGTAGAAGTTGGCCTAGAAAAAACCTCACTGAGAAAAAGTTTAATTTTCATAGTTGTTCCTGACTATATATAACAGTCTGTTAGTCCCTATATTTTTTTAATGCTGACTTGTATCATATTTATTAACATAGATCCGCCATTTTGCGCATATGTAAACATTATTATAAGTATTAACAAAACCCAATATAGAACAAACATCGACCCAATACAGCTGTTAACCCATATTTGTGTTATACATGTCACACTTTTTATTATTTTTTTGTGTGCATGGACATATCAGGGTCTGGGCCTTTCGGTATGTGTCTCATCAGGAAGTTCCTACATGTTCACGCATGAGCATGTAGGTCCGACGAGTCTAGAGGGCTTGGACCCAACTCTGTGGATACAATCGTAAGATAGCATTCGGTGTTCTGTTGCATACTAAAGCAGCAATACTTTGCAAAATTATGGCCTGAATTCCTGCCAAGCTGACGTCGGTTGCGCACGGTCGGTCGTGACGTCATTCAGCGAGAACAAAATACGGCTGTCTGTCTGCGTCGTATGTTGGCGTCGCAGTATGGTTGCTATATAGAACACATATGCATACTCGTACGCGTGACCGACGTCAGCGCAGGAGGAATAGGCGAGACGACAAAAAAAAAACTAATTAGTCCGTCACTTAGATTATCAAAAAATATTTGACCCGTGTTTTTTCTTTTGTTACGTAAACCAAAATTGACGAAGATACGACGCTTTTAAAATTCTCAATACGTCACGCCATGGTATAATTTTTAGCTAGTTCTGACGTCACGAGCCCCCACTCCCTAGTTTTGATGCGTTTTATCTTTGTCAATATTCATTGATTTACAAAAACAAAAAATACGTGTCAATTAATTTCCAATACTCTAACTGAGGGACTAAATAGATTTGCAATTTTTTGATACACGTCGTCATGCCTATTTAAGCCTATAGTCTATTATAGTCTTTGCAAAATACTATAAACCGGACATCGCACCTGCCACAATCGCAGACATTTCATAACGTTTATAATGACTATTTTTGATATTTAATTTTGATGGGAGAGAGAGAGAGAGACAGTTAGTCACTCTTTCGTTCTTGTTGTTTGCCGTTGCGGTCCGCCAAAGGCCACCGAAAGCTACCTTTTAATGTTTAATCAATGTTGTATTGACAAAATGATAATTATTTGCAGAGTAAGAAGACTGATCCCCCGCCGCCAAGGTCTCCAGCTAAACGAAAGTCAAAATTTTAAAACTACCTTCTTTTGTAAAAGAATAAACATTGGATTTTATTTTTATACGAAAGGCCGCGCGGTCAGGCCTTGTTATGTATCGTAGGTGCATTTTATTATTGTATTAGAAGAATAATATATTTTAAAAATATTACATGGAACATGTGGGTGTACTTTAGGTACACTTTTGCCTAATTCTTCAGGGATTACTAGAGATGTAGTGTTACCGTTTAATACCAGACGGTTAAAATGACATACAGGACTATGGGAAGAGATTGTCACACCCGTATGAGTGACAGAGGAGCTCAGTGACTCTGAACTTTGTCTAAATGATACAATAAGCACGTTTTCATTTTAATAGAACGGTCTTTTTTGACATTTCTTTATAGTATTCTGTTTTCACAGATTTGAAAAAATGGTACAGTTAGAATTTTTGCATATTTTTTGCACACTTGACTGTCCGATCCTGTATTTCTATTATAAAATATTTTTTTAAGTAACTTTAATGAATTGTACCGGACTTCTAACCCATTTAAATGGGATTTTGAAACTAGGTTTACGTCATTACCTATTTTAAAAATTGTTATGTGGGTATCGAAATTCTTTTAGAGAATTTTCATCCAACATTTTCAACTAGTTTTTCAAATACAATATAAAATGCACCCACACAGCGAAAGCGGTGTATCCGCTAGTTTTATGTAAAAAATTTAACGTAACCAGTTTCTATGAAATACTTGAGAAAATCATAGATTAGTATGACATGTATGAAGACGCCTTTAAAGTTTCCAAAGTGATTCTTTAAAGCTTGATAATTTATGATACATAAGTTATGTATGCAATTTTTTAGTAGACGTTTTTCGTTCCCAATTTAAGTATTTTTTTAAATATTAGAAGACGTTGCAAAACTTTACATAATTAAACCCAATTGATTAAATTCTAAAATCGTCCATATCAAATGGTTCTAAAAGCTAATTTATGAACATTGCAAGATTCATACAGCATAGCCCTTAAAAATGGAATGCTTTGCCTTTCGAAAATAATTATGAAACTGCAGGCTTTATCTAAGTAAAATGTTTTATAAGTTCAAGGGACCTTGTAAAAAACATCTTCCCTAAATAAATTACACGCCTAAGCATTCACACCGCCGCGCATAATACCCCAGGCACCGTCTCAGATGTACGGTAGGCTTGTCGAATACACCTTATCAACCATTTTGAAACTCAGAGAATGTATTGTTTGTAAATTTAGTTCCTTTTTTTGAGATAATGAGGTGTGATGGTTTCTTGATTTATGGAACTATGTAAATACACTACTTGGTTGTGTATTCGTTTTTTCAAAAAATATCATGGTTACTGGATGATTAAGTGATTTTACGAGTATATATTAGTTTCATTTTCAATATTTAATGGTATGGTTACTTGTAATACAGCACAGATTGGGAACGTTGAAAAGCATATAGGTACATTTAAGGAAGTTTTTCAAAAAAGATTATTTTATAAACTTCGTCAGTTCGAAACTATACGGTTCAAGTACATTTTTTATTGTATTAGACTTATAATAGAGATAAAATGTTAGTTATAATTTACATTGTAAATACTTACAATAAACATACCTACATATATGATTTTTTGGTTTTACTTTGGTGAATGCCGAAAACATCTAGATTTCCCATTCATAGAAATTCGCAGATGGTTGACTCGTCACTCGTCGACCACTGGAATCAACCCGCGTAGCATGATCACCGTAGAAACTGGTTTCTACGGGGAAGAATCGACAAATCTCTCAAGAATCTCAAAAAAAATATTTGTCAATTCTATCTTCGGAAAAACCCGTTTCTACGGTCATGCTACGCGGGCTGATGTCGAGTCGAGATGGAAGATGCGTCTGAGTTACCTCAAGCGGATATCTTTTGGCGTGCCTAGTCTTTCTTATAGAAGTTGTTCCAGCTGTGGGATCGTTATAAGATGAAATATACAGGGTGGAATTTTTCACTGCCACCTGGAGGGAAAGTACTCGAAATACTGAAGATAGAAAATTTTGCTTAAAGGAAACATTATTTTATTTTTAAAAAGAAACAAATCTGCATTCACGGATTTTCGAAAATTCGCTTGCCACACTCGGGAATCGAACCGACCAAAGTTCGAAAAAATACCATCCTGTACTTTTTTACATTAATCGATAGGGGCAATCATATGGATCAAATCTCTCTAACAAACATGATAAATTAAATGAAGGGAAAATCATGAAATCTAAAGAACAGTTGTAAATTCAATGGGATAAATTCAATAAGCTAAAGCACTTTTATTCATGGTTTTCCTTTCATTTAATTTATCATATTTGTTAGAGATTTGATCCACATGATTGACCCTATCAATTGATGTCAAAAAGGTGCAGAATGTTATTTTTTCGAACTTTAATCGATCCATCCCGGGTTCGATGCCCGAATGTGGCAAGCGAATTTTCGAAAATCTGTGAATGTAGATTTGTTTCGTTTTAAAAATAAAAGAAGTTTCCTTTGAGTAAAATTTCCTATCTCCAGTATTTAGAGTACTTTCCCTCCAGGTGGCATTGAAAAATTCCACCCTGTATAAGGAGTGATAGCCTAGTGGTGTGACCGTCGGACTGCCAAGTCATAAGTCTTAAGTACAAACCTAAGACACGCATCTCTGATTTTTCGAATTCATGTTCGCATTGTATAATTGATTTCCAAGATACAGGTTTTCTTTACCTAGTTTGGAAGTCAGGTGTCCATTTAGTTTTTTGCAGCCTTTTTGTACACAATGTCATCCATTAGGGGTAATGGATGACATTGATTGGGCTATATTTTAATGAGTGCATCACTTGCTTCGGTGAAGGAAAACATCGTGAGGAAACCAGCATGCCTTAGAGATATTTTTCGACGGTATATAAATCCAAGTCATGGCCATGGGTGGCATAAAAACTCTGACACCAGCATAGCTATTCACAACGCTTCGATTCGATTTTCGATTCGGAAAGTCGTATGTCTATCTCGCTCGATTTCGTAATGTCAAAAAAAGATACATACGACTTTCCGAATCGAAAATCGAATCGAAGCGTTGTGAATAAGGGGCCTGGTTACTAACCATACGATAAAGAAAAGATGAAAATGCTGAAACATACAGGGTTTCCTTCGGCAGACTACCTTTTCCGGCCTAGATTTTCAGACAAACTTCAATGGGCAACAGGGCTGGTTTGGTCTAATATTTCTTGGTAATATCAGCTCCACAAGCAAGCAAGGCTTTGGACAACGGACATGGTAAGTTAGTTAAATAAAACACGAATTTATGGGAATATTCTATAATTCACTTACCTATCAAATAAAAGTATACAGTGTATGAAAGTTTTAAAAATGTCGTCGCCTCCTTTTTCTGTTTTCTTTAGGATACATATTGAGAATCTTCTTTGCAGATTCCTTGGCTTCATCTTCAACTGAAAATAGAGATCACTTTTTAGTAACTTACAACAAGTAGCGAGGTTTCTATACCAAATACCTACACAGGGACTCCTGCAAAATGGTAGTTTGACCGGGTAACGTCGAGAATGCGGATAAAATTGGAGAAAAGAATCAAACCCAACGATTCTTACAAAGGGATATAGTGTTACTACTCAGTAACTAAACAGAATAAAGGAGTAGCTAAATGTCCATGACAGATTGCTGTGATGAGCAGGATACATAACAGAAAAACTACCTAGTAACTGGCTTATCGCGGTCAGATAGGCAGGCAGTTGCTCCATGGTAAATACTGGTATTCGGTTACATTCAGATAGACTGGAGCCGAAAAAAACTTTTTTGCAAAAAATAAAACCAACTTCAAAAACACAAAAACGTTAAAAATAACTTTAGCTTTAGAAGTCGGCGACCTTTGTTAGTTTGATTCAGAATTTTTGTCACCGACTTCTGAAGCTAAAGTTATTTTTCACTTTATTGTGATTTTATTATTTTTCCATTTTTTGTTGTAATATCCCATACAAATATTTGCTATGCATTTATTTTACATTGTTAGCAATACGTGTCATGGTAATAGGCTTATCCCAAATAAACGGAACTTAAGCTATATCTAACTGTCGAAATTTGGGTGTATTGTACACATCTGCGTACCCCCTCAGAGCATACAGGCGTGATGTTGTATAAACAATAAACATCCAAGCGTTTGCAGCAATCACGACAGATTTGCCATTTATTTTTGAAGAGTACCATCGTATATCTCCGAAGATCAGCATCAGATCTTCACCAAAATGGGACACCACCTCAGGAGTAGGTATACTATTTCATATAAAAAAAGAATTTTGAGAATCGGTCCACAAATGAAGAAATCGGTGTCATACATAAAAAATTAAAAATTACATACAGTCCAACATAGAACCGACTTCAAAAAGGGTAAAGGAGGTGGCTCCTTTACCCTTTTTGAAGTCGGTTAAAAATAGGAAAAACCTAGCAGATAATCATTAATTTTATGCCCGTATAGCCTAAGGCCAAGGGTTAGCGATGCTGAATGTTAATAAGTAATGGCATTTGTTAGCAAGAGCTACCTTTTTTTTCTACCACAATATAACATCTCAAAAGGCATCATAAATACGACTCACATTCATCTTCAGAACTATCCGGCTGATGTCTCCTCAAGGCCAACTGTTTATCGAAGCCAATCCCATCATACTGGCTATTCATCGCCGAAGCTCTCACAGACTTGTTTTCTAAGAAATAAATCTCCGACATAGGCAATAACGGGTTGTAAATTCCTTGAAACAACCCCATGTAATCGTCCCCTTCAGGAATATGATGATTGTTTCTATAACTTCTATCTTCAAATTCATTTCTTGGCCTACTTGAACCTGCCCCTGGATCAGACGGTTCTCTTTCGACCTCTCTATCAAAATATTGTTCACAATAATAATTGATCAGTGGTTCAGAACTAGCCGGAGATTGGTTCTGGCAGTTATCGAGCCCGTAATTTATAACGAATCCAGTCATATTTGCTTCAGTTTCTGATATGAATTTGAAATCTGATGAATTATAGCCATCGTCCGAGTCTGATTGATCAGAAACTGCGTAAATGGAAACGGTGTCTTTTATTTGTCCTGTTTGACTTAACTCGTCTCCAGTCGAACTTAATGAAATAACATCGATGTTTTTATTGATATTTCGATGTCTATCATTCGTAGCATTTGCTATTGCTTTGCTATCTGTTGGGTTCTCATTATTTCCATAAATACTATTCTCAGAGCCGTTTTTAGCAATTGGCTCTTCGCTTACAGGGTCTAATTCATCAGATATTTCCATAAATTCGTCTAAATTAATCAAATCTGTTTCAACATCATCAGATAAAGCCGTTTTATCTATACTTCTTAAAGCTTCTTCAAAGTCGCTAAGGTTTTGCATAGTTTCAGCGTTTAGAACATCGTTAAATGTAGTGGCATCATTTGAAACATTGGCTTCACATGGGATTTTAATTTCTTTGAGATCATTACTGTTTATTACAAGTACATCATCTAGAACGTTAGCTGGACTTGCTTCAGTAGAAACATTTGAAATTAAATCAGTAACAGTTGGAATCAATTCAGTAGGAGTAACATTTTCTAGGAGATGAAAAGTCTTAGTAACACCGAATTCATTAATAATGACAACAGAAGAATCGTTTGTGGTATCTTCATTCTTATTGACCGTAACATTACTTTCAGTTTCAAGCGTACTTGAATTATTATCAACTTGTGATTGACATTGATCAACAGATGTTTCTATGGTTTTTGCTATATTATTATTTTCATTCGATTTTGAGGCCATATTTGCGAAACAAGTTTGTGGAAATAATTTTCTGAAGAAATCCATTGTAAGCTGAAACATGAAGAGTTATTTAGGTAAGTATGGTCATACGGGTGGCCATCAAGGGCTGCAACACAGCAAGAAGGTGAAGCATTGGTGGCACGCTGCAGAGACAGCAATTTCAACACCTCCCATCATACCTACACAAACTAAGCAGCGTATCACCGTACTCCCACTACGATACGTATATAGTTTCATAGAAAGTGGTTGTATTGAATAACGGTCCGCGACCTGAAGCGCGACTTCTGAGTAAGAAGTAGGTACCTACTGGTCCTGGTTCGATTCCCAGGTCAGGCAAGTGTTGCTGGGTTTTTTTATCAGGAATTTCTCAGTACCTAGCAACCACGGAGTCTGGTTTCGTGCCCGTTTGATGGCAATAGGCTCGCACCTTATTAGGTACGTGGCGCAATTCCGACTTCCGAGCTCAACTTTGATTAGGACGTAGTTAGGTACCAACCTAAAGTTAATTTATTAAATTGTATTCTAATATTTAAATAGACCACTACGTGTACATAGCTACCTAGTGTGTGTACCCAAGTCTTTCCCACTACTTCTAAGTAGGTACAGCCTCTTTTGATGCTCCAGGGTAGCCCGCGAAATTCAAATTTTCTTACGTTTTTTTTTGCAATTTGCAGGCCAGTGTCAGGTTCTATGTTGATTAAAATATTATTCGCGGCTGTAAGACGTATGTAGTTACTGAATTATAATCATTAAAATCATCAATACAACCCTTTATGTTCATGTACTTAGCTGCCAAGAATGACTATTTCATGATAAAGTCGTTCTTGACAGTTACATGAACTGAAATGAATGTTGATGATTAGATTAGTAAACTATTTGGCTCCGGCGCGTCTAGGTACTGTAAGTAAAGAGTGACGTTCGTTGCTGATAGACTGCTATTTGATCATCCGTCATGAAATATTATTAGATTGTTGAACGATCTCGTAAGGTAGGTACCTACTTACTTTCCATAATAATATTTGATCTAAGTACAAATAATGCCTTTTCTAAATTAGGCTACTACTTACCTAATTTTCATATTCATATCTATATTCTATAGGTAGGTACTTTAATGCAAAAATAATTACTTAAGTAAAATAATTATAGTTACCTACCATAGATACCTTCTTCTTTATCGTGTGTTTAGTGCATAACCTGGTGTCAGAGTTTATAGGCCGCCCCCATGGGCCATACATAGATCATACAAATTGCATAGGTAGGTATTATACCTCCTACCTATAGCATACAGCTACACACAAAGGCGAGCTTAAACAAGAATTGGGTTTTCTTACAGCAAACCTTATTTCCTACCCACTTTTTAGTTCCATATCTATCTAATCCATCGTTTACTTATTTGACTATTTCTTTCTGTGATCGTGGCACATGACATTTTAGATTAATTAAGCACAATTAGTATCACTCTTATCCTTGAAAAAGTCTTGAAACTTAAATAAAATCGTTCGTATTTAC
Organism: Xestia rhomboidea; assembly: GCA_963853795.1. Lineage (NCBI taxonomy): Eukaryota > Metazoa > Arthropoda > Insecta > Lepidoptera > Noctuidae > Xestia > Xestia rhomboidea. The sequence continues at coordinate 4,983,425 of OY970783.1, forward strand.
GTTTTAACTCCGCGCTTTCATGCTAGGCCCATTGATTACATAGTGCTTAGCCCTGTTTAGGTAATATTTTAGGTTGGTACTTACTATCTAAATAAAGTATCCAGTCTTCAAAAACATTCGGTTCTTCTCAGTTTACTCAAAATATAGGTTTAAATTTATTACTATCAAAACAACAGATCATTATTCGCAAAGTGTCAAATTAGAAAAGGCGGGAAATGAAAATGCAGGCAAAGGTAAAATGTTATACAGCCTAATAATAAACAACAAAATTTAGGTATGAAATGCTTTTTTATTTATAGAAAGGGCATGTTACAAGTTTGGTATGTATGTTAGAAATGTATAAATGGGCCAAATTATGGCAGTACGACGTTCATTATTCATGGCTAAATTGATAGTAGTGATCAACCATAGTACATTTAAGCTGTATTCATCAAATAAAAACAACAAAGATCTTTCAATAATTCTTACATTAGAATTTATAACCTATAATTAAATTACAAAGTTGGTTGTGTCACTTTTTTCCCGATTTCTTGATGCCTCCAGTTGCCAAAGGACCCTTTTGTGAGGCCTTTGCTTTCGCCTCCTGCAAAAATAAAGGAATACCCTGTTACACGACATTATTTAATAACGGTAGGTATATTGAGCGATTATATTCTCGATAGGTCATCGAGCTTACATGATTTTTTTTATTGGCATCATGCTTATTTATTAGGGTTCCGTACCTCAAAAGGTAAAAAAAGGAACCCTTATAAGATCACTTTCTTGTCTGTCTGTCACCACCGATTTTCTCAGGAACGGGTGGACCTAGCAAGTTAAAATTTATACCAGATACTGAGGTCTATAGTCCCTGTTAGATGTATAAAAATCAAGGCCCTGAGTCAACACAATAAAAAGATATGGGCAAATTTAGATTTTCGCGAAAACTTGTAAGTACCAAAATTTACCTTACTTGTCAACTTTTTTTATTTTTCGGAATTTATCCTTTACTTGTGCTGTAACTGCTGTAAGACCTTGCTTTTAACCAAAATTGATAATTTTAGGTCAACCGGAAGTATCCTATAGGTTTTGGGCCTAAAACCTATTGGTAGTTCCCGTTGGCCTATAATCACGAAAGGCAAAAAGCAAGGTCTTACAGCACAGTCATGTAAAGGGAAAAATCCCGTAAATATGTAGTTTAATAAAAAATCTTTGGTACAAACCTGTAGTGCCTTCTGTTGTTCCTTTAACTTTGCCTTATGAGCTAAGTCATCTTCGTCGAGGTCCTTTGAGTCTTTCTTGGGCGCCTTCAGTGGCTTCTTCTTACCACCTTCACGGCCTGACATCTGGATAATAAACAATAATCTTCTATAGAAATAAAAATCAATTGCTACATGTATGACGGAGCATCAGTTGAGGACGGCTCAACGTCAGTCGAGTCGAAAAAACAATGACTGTTTTTTTTTTGTATAAATATCGCTGGACATTACACACAGCGCCATCTAGTGCCACACTAAGCAACGAGGCTTGTGTCGTGAACACCAGATAGTTGATAAACTACATAGATACTTTTTGTTTTGTAAATACATACTTATTATACATATGAAAATCCATGACTAGGAAACAAATGTCCATGCTCATCACACAAACATTTGCTCCTACCGGGATTCTAAGAACGTAAGGCAGCCTCACTACCGCTGCGCCATTCGGGTCGTCAATTTTTTAGGTTTTTTTCTTAAGTGTCTGGACAAGGTTTGTAACTTTGTATGATATAAAGTTTTGAAATTAGAATTAGTCTGGAAGCCATTATTAAACCGCACCCATGCGAAGCCAGGACCCGTCGCTAGTAAAATTTAAAAACAATTTGTTAGATTTAAAGCTAATTGATAAAACATTCCATGTCATGTCAACCAATGTGTTTTAAATTATCTATGCAATACCTATTATAGTTTTATTACAGCAAAGATCTGAAGATTTTCAACAGGGGATTGCATCCCCAAAAATCTTTGGGCATCATTTATTTAGTGCCCCAATAATGTCATTAATATTATAAGCCATCCTTGTCCCACAAGTGGGCAAAGGCCGGAGAAGACGGGAGGCCCCTTAATTTCCAAGTGCTTTTTAGCACCTATAATTAAATTTTTAGTTGTATATTGCAATTTATAATCAATATTTTAGTGCAACACATAGCGATATTCTATTTTCATTAATGAATATCACAAAATTTCATCTTCACATCTATATTTTTTGACAGCTATTTGCAAAATGCACACTCTCAATCTCAATTAATAAATAAAATGTGCCTTTATAAACTATAACAAAAGGATTTAACGATGAAATACTCGTACATAAGACCCTCCTATCTTGAAATTGCAGCAGATGAAAATTTTTTTTGAAGGGTTTGATGGATCACCCAATCCCTACAACTAACGATACTGGATAGCCATATCAAATTGTAGAGAAATTCCTAATGGGGAAATAACTCTGATCGCCACTGATCCTACAACACATCTGCTCATAGTCATAGATATCCCATCACCAGACTGTTTCATATCCCTTTTCGCAAATCAAACCTTGGTCTCAATGCTCCTTTGCTCAGAATATGTAGAAACTATAACAGCTCCCACACATCACTGGAAACCGATTTATTCGGTGTTTCCCTTAACAAGTTTAGAAGATCAGTTTCTGAGGTACGGGAGAGCACTAATTTACCTTTTAATAACTAATTTCTGTCAATTCAATACATTTACAACTGCGCAACCATTAAACAAAAATGTAAATCTTTAGATATCACACTCATAATGCATTTATGTATATCATCATAATCCATATCATTTCATTTAGTATTAAGTAAATTTTATTTTATATTGTATTTGAATTTTATTATTAAGATTTAAAAAAGATTTGTTTGTTGTCTTATGGTGAATGCTGCGTATACCTATAATAGGCATACATACCAGCATTTTATGTTATTTTCATTGTTTTACATTAATTATTTGTATGTATTGCTGTTGGTGTACCAAATAAATAAATAAATAAATAAATAGTCTTTTGACTGATCGTATGATTAAGCCAAAATCCGCCTGATCACCACTAAGCTAATTTTTGCTTGCACTTACAACATAGAAATGCTCTCTAGCCCCGCCCCGTTGACTTTGTATAGAAATAATGAATGCAAAGATACCGATCGGCCGAGCGCACTGACGACGCACGCCAAACGAGAGTTATTGTTATTTTGCGCGCCAAAGTTGACGCTTTCCTAATTGGCCTCAACTTTGAGGGAGCGTGAGCTGCGCCTTCGCATGATTTTAGCGAAAGAAAAAAAACTGATCTGGCAGAAAAGACCAAGACTGTACATCTAAACCGTGACTCAAACATTAGTATATTTAAAGGTTATTTATGAGACAGCCTTTGTTGTAAGACTTGAGCATAGGTAGGCAATTACATCATGACTTTAAATCCCAAGAGATTAGGGGTTTACCTAGAATGATTAATATCATATTTATAGCTGTACTTGTAAAGGAGTTGATTTAAATATTCTGGTAAATTAAGAACTTTCTAATTTTTTTTTGTCTAAATTATTTCTTTGATTTATAGATATGTATCTTATTTTACAAACTACAAATCTATAATATAAATAATAAAAATATATACCAGTATCAAAAGGGTTATACGGCATACAAAATTACCTGCAATGCTGTCGCTCACGCTAGGAAAAGTGCCCAGAAGGCTGGCAGCATTTTTATAATAGATAAAACATGTTTAATTTTCACAAACTAGTCTCAATTAAATAGTCAAATAGCACAGTGATGTGAAAATCAATTTAATATAGCACTCCGCTTTAAACGAAGGATATGGCTTGTAATCCATCGCTCTGAATGAGTGCTTTTAGGACAATGCATAACATGACTTGTCCATGAAAATATAGGTCCAACCAAGATAATGAACAGTATATATAGTTAAGGTAATAATTCCACATTGAATAAGCTTTTAAATTTTGAAGCAGTCGAGGCATTTTCTTTTTCAGTTCTAGTGTCAGTAAGATGATGTTCTGGGTATAAATTGCTGTTATTCTTTGACTGCAACTGTGATTGAATACCGCCATTTGTAGAGGACAGATATTTTGTAAGAGAAATGCCCAAAACGCTTTATTGAAAGACGTGGTTAAAAAAAAACGGCAAAAGTGTACTTTTCAAGCTTATTTTTTATTATTTAGTCAGAGTAAACGAAATAAAAGCCTAATTTAACGCGTCGTTGGCTTAGTAATTTTACTCTTTTATAATAACCTCAACGCCCATAGACAGAACTATAAAATACTACGTTTTACATTTTCATTTACGCACTAACTGGTTTGAAAAGACATATAATGATAAATACTTACGTTTAGAATTGGTAGAGGAGATGTAATACGAATGAATTCAAGATAAATACGAAATACACGCTTTTCCCAAATTAAAATGAAGAATTGACGTTTTGACAATTTTTCTAACTGACAATGACAATACGTGAACTGTGTTGCTAGTAGCACACACTTGGCTTGTTCGTTCTGAAACTATTATTATTGCAAATTATTCAAAATAATATAAAAAATGGCATTCTATGTAGTGTACAAACATGCATAAAAAAGGTGAAAGTCAGAATGGCTGGTTGTCTGTATCGCTCCGCGCCAGGCTGATGACCAAAAATTGCTACCTAGGCATATATTAAAGGCGATAACAGTATATAATTATTGTTGAGATGTGACTAAAAGATTGGTTTCGTATAACGCGTAAAAAATATAATCAGCTATTTTTTTTAGCCCTAGTTACCACCGTTGTTTATATAAAGTGACATGACCGTCTTTGCTTATAAAGTGTACATAGAGTATCAAAAGAGTTTAGGACTTCGGATTAAATCCAACACCTCCCCTCGAAGTCTTAAGCTTCTTTCACTCATATTCACGATCATGCCGTCGCATACCTAAGCCATGCAAGCATTCTTGATGTTTCGGTCCACTCAAAGCCTTGGTCAAAACATCAGCTGGCATTTTGTCTGTACTCATATACTTCAGATCAATCACGCTTCGTTCCAACATATCTCGAATGAAGTGATGTCTCACATCAATATGTTTTGTTCGTGCCCGCCTGTGTACCTGCTCTGAGCAAGCTTAATTGCACTCTGACTGTCGTCGAATAATGTAACACATTCACACTTAACACCAACATTGTTCAACACATCACGCAGATATATAGCTTCTTTGGTAGCTTCCGAAAGTGCCATATATTCTGCTTCCGTACTTGACAAAGCTATAGACCGTTGCTTTCGTGCCTCCCAGTTAACCTGCTAAAATAAATGCAAAACCAGAATAAGACTTGCGGTCGATTGCGTTTGATCCCCAATCAGCATCAACCACACCATACAACGGTTTGCCTGTCCTCTCATATACTAAGCCAAAATTTGATGTGCCTTTTATATCTTAATACGCGTTTTGCCGCCTTCCAATGTTCAATTCCGTAATTATTATTAAATTGACTTAAATAATTTACAGCATACGCTATATCTGGTCTTGTCGATACAGCCAGATACATTAAGGCACCTATCAAGCTTTGATACGGATACGTACTTATAACATCCTCATTAACGCACTCAGGTTTCTGTAACTTTACATTTACATCGATAGGGGTTCTTGCAGGCTTACACTCAGACATTCCAAAGCGTTCTAAAACTTTATCTAAATACACGCTTTGGTTCATGTACACTCTATCTTCTGCATCACGAGTGAATTCAATGCCTAAACAAACATTAATTTTGCCCATATCTTTCATCTCAAATGCGCTAGATAAATGCTTTTTACGTCACACAACCACGCAATATCATTCGTAGCCAGAATAATATCGTCAACATAAATAGCAATCAACATCATTTGCTCACCTTTTCGTGCAACAAACATACACGGATCTTGTGGCAAAGCTGCAAAACCAATATTCGTCAACTTACTCACCAATTCCTTATGCCACTGCAGTCCTGACTGACGCAGACCATACAAAGACTTCTTTAACAAACATACATTATTCTCACATTTACTCAATGCTTTGTTCCAGCGTTTGGCCGTTTGAAGTACTTTCTTGTCTGTAATGACGTCCTTCTTTGAACCAATCTTTTGGTTTGCGAGTATTTTCTCTAAAACATCGCTTAGCTGATCTGGTACTCCCATGAATACCTCCTCATCTAATGATCCATTTAGGTAAGCGGTCACAACGTCCATTTGATGGACCTCTAATCCTAACTCCGCCGATATTGCAGCTATAATCCTTACCGATGACGATCTCACGACTGGCGACGAGGTTTCGTGGAAATCTTCCCCTGGCCGTTGAGAACATCCTTTTGCCACGAGTCGTACTTTCTTCCCCGTAGTTTTAGTACGAAAAACAAATCTGCTCCCAATCACTTTTCGTTTAGATGGCCGCGGTACAATTTCCCAGGTGCCATTCTTAATCTGTGCCAAATACTCATCTTCTAATCCACTTCGCCATGCGTTTACATCGTTAGTTTTTTCAACTTCATTCCATGTCATTGGGTCAGCAGTTGCTATTCCCGCTATCAACTGTTCATTACTATCTTCATACTCTGAGTCAGTTCCACTGTCAGCCCTATCATTGGCTGGCGTGTACACTTTTCGTGGTCTTCCCACCAAACCTGTTCTAATTAATTTTGGTCTTCCCCGTCCTCTTTTAACTAATGGGACTAAATCCTTTCTCTGAATATTTACATCATCAGGTTCCTGTTCACTTTCTAGTCTTTCGAGTGATGTTCTACAAGAATCACTCGGAGGAGCTCTGTGTTCTTTTCTATCTTGATGACTGACTCCAGGCATATTTAACTGAACTGCCACATTTTCCTCATCAATACTCTCTTCTTCATCAAGTATATCTTTATAGTCTTCACGTCCGAATGCCTTCTCATTCATAAAATTTACATCGCGAGTCACAACAACTTTTCTTGTTATTGGATTTTGAATCCGATATGCTTTGGATTGCATGTCATATCCCAAGAAAATTCCTTCTTCAGAAACTGAGTCAAACTTCCCTTTGACTTTATTCGCGCCTTTGTTTTTATAATACACCTTAGATCCAAAAACTTGCATATTGTATAAAACAGTAGGCTTCTTTCCTTTCCATACAGTGAAAGGTATCTCACCCTTCAAAGCCACAGTGGGACATCGATTCCGAATGTAATTCGCAGTGCTAACAGCTTCTGCCCAAAATTGAGGAGGGCTTCCAGCTTGTCGCATCATGCAACGTGCCATTTCGGTTAGCGTCCTGTTTTTTCTCTCCGCTACCCCGTTCTGTTGCGGTGTATATGGAACCGACAACCTACGAACAATACCATTCTTCTTCAGAAAGTTTTCAAATTCTTTGTTAATGTATTCTCGCCCGTTATCCGATTGCAAAGACTTAATTTTCTTCCCTGTGAAGTTTTCCACCTCAGCTTTGTAATCCTTGAAAACATTTAGCACGTCATTCTTATTACGTACAAAATAAACTTCGCACCATCGAGATTTATCGTCTATGAACGTAACGAAATATCTCTTACCTGAAAATGATTCATGTCTCATGGGGCCACATACATCCGTATGTACTATTTCCAATAATTCGCTGGTACGATCTGCATTACCCTTTGGAAATGGTTTGCAGGTCTGCTTCTCGCTACTACATATCGCGCACTCCGACATGTCTCCACCATCCAGCTTCATTCCGTGAACAAGCCCGCTTTTCGCCATGGCCTTTAAGTCACGTTCGTTCAAGTGCCCCAGACGTTCATGCCATAAGTCTATGGGTTTCTTGACTTCAACATTATTAACATCATTTTCATTCATACGTACGTGGTAAAGATTTCCTATACGATCGGCACGCATAAGCACTTTATTGTCTTTTATGACAATAGCATCCTTCTTCCTAAAATTAACTTCATAACCATCATCAGTCAGTTTCGCCACTGAAAGTAGGTTAGTTCGCAGATCCGATACATAGAACACTTTTTCAATGCTAAATTTTCGAATTTCACTGCCTGTATCTACTGAAATATTTACCTTCCCGGTTCCACTAATATTGGTTTTCCCATAATTAGCTAAGTTCAGTTCAGAATCCATTTTCTTGAATTCCTGTATTATATTCTTTTCGTCGCACATATATGTCCCGTGCAACCACTATCAATGCACCATATATCATTCCCTTGTGCGCTCAAAATCACTTCTTCAGTGGTTCTCATTGACATCAACACTTTCGACGTTGGTGCATGATCACAATTACTATCAGATCGATCCAGGTTTTGTGGATTTTGTTTTCCTTTATAAATATTCTTCACTCTGCAACTCTCATGCAAAATGCCCACGACGACCACAACGGTAGCATTCAATCGCCCTTTTAGGGCCTTGATCGTCATTTGACTTTGTCCGATTGGCATTTGTTTTGGCGCGTCTGACAAGCATAGCTCCCTGGTCCACCACTTGAGATTTGCGACCTTCGTGGTCTTCGAGGATCTTCACCTTTAACACTTCTGTTGTAGGTAGATCGTCTCGCGATTCCATTGCCGTTCGGAACATGGCAAAGGAGTCTGGCAAACTGTAAAGTAGTAAAATGGCCAGTAGTTCGTCTATTACCACCAAACCGATTTCCTTCAATTTCTTTACGGCATCGAAGAAATCCGAGATGTGCTTCCGCAGGTCATCTTCTTCCTGCATACGTGTTAATACGAGCTTCTTTAACAATGAGGCTTTTCTCGCGGGTCCACTCGACTAATACATCGACAACAATTTGTCCCACAGAGCTTTTGAGCTTTCTAAGCCATCCAAAGAACTTAATTCACTTGGACTGATAGCTAATAAAATGTCCGATTCAGCTTTTCCATCCATTTTGATCCATTCTGAATATTTTGGATCGGAGTTAGGCGGTCGTGGTAGTATCCCGGATACATATTCCCACAAATCGTTCTTCTTCAAAATCGCACGCATCTGAATCTTCCACGTATCATAATTTTCTCCAGTGAGTGGATTAACTTTTATAGTCGCCGCCATGACGTAAGTTTTGAAAACTTAACACAGGTGTAATAAATCACAACTCGTTGGTTTAGAGGTAGAATGTATAATAATTAACTTCCAATTACAATTTGTTACTAACGTCACTCGTCGACCGCTGCCACAAGATGGCTCTCGCAGCAGTGGCGCCACCACTTTAATCAATTATCGATCTATTTTACAAATGAATAATGTTATCTAAATCTACAAATAAAGAAATACTAACTATTAATTAAATGTGTCTTAATTTAAGCGTATGTTTTAAATAGTAATCTCTATAATTATCATTAGCTTACAATCGGCCATTCTGACCCTGCACGCGTCCCCGCGTGTAGTAGTGACAGTAATCATAATTATCAAAGAAAAACAATAAATGTAACTTAAACCTCCAATTCACAATCAATCAATATTACAATCATCATTATACTTAGACGTGAAATCTCGTACACTAATCACAACGTTTTCTTTAAACATAACATATATCTCTAACCATTTCAAAACAGACTCAAGCATGGCTTATAAGTTGCTGTAGACCATTTTACGATGTGACAAACATTAACTTAATCTAAATCTCTTCAGAGAACTGGTAACTTCACTCGAGAATAGCTTCACCACATGAAACTGGTATCGCCACACCGGGCTGGTTTCGCCACACCGGGCTGGTTTCGCCTCAAGGGGCTGGTTTCGCCACAAGGGGCTGGTTTCGCCACAAGAGGCTGGTTTCGCCACAAGGGGCTGGTTTCTCATTATATCTATACACGTATCTGTTACAAACAATCTTTAAGTATTTCGTTAGCGTTACATGACATGACCACGCTAAATTAACATTTCACTTTCTTATCATACTAGAAATATAAGTTTATATATACATTTCTTATGTTTTATTCATCGTTGGTACTGTTACTATCGGAATCACTATTTATAAGATCGTTGGAAAAAACTAACCATGGGTGTATCTTATCAACAGCAAAAACTGCTTTATATACCGGTTTACCGCTTTTCTTGGTGATCGGAGTATCTTCAACTTCGTATCTATCATTATCGAGCACACTAATCACCCTATATGGACCACTACATTTCGGAAGTAATTTCTTCGATTGCCCTGGAAGAACGTTACTTAGTTCCCTTTCTACACGTACGAGATCCCCCACAGAGAGTAGAGTAGAGTAGAGTAGGGACTCCATTTTCCGCACTTAGACTCTTAATCGGTCCGTTGTGCGTAGGTGTCCTGGCTAAGTTAGCCAGCCTAGCTCTGCCCAGAAGCACAGAAGTTTCCTGGGAGCTTCACAGGCTTCGCGGAGCGACCCCACCGTTCCGAGGATTTGTTTGCGTTGGGTAGCCACTGCCTCGCATTCCAGGATTACGTGGGCAGCCGATTCTTCGGCGTCGAAGCAGCCCCTGCAGAGTGGGCTGTCCGTGGCGCCTATGTTGAAAAGATGTTTGTTTAGGGGACAATGGCCCGTTATTGTCCCTATTATTATTCTGAGGTTATTTCTACTTAGGCTGAGCAGTCGTTTTGTTAGTCGCGGATGAAGACTTGGTATCGCCATTTTTGACTGCCTGCAGTCTGTGGACCGTGACCATTTGTTGTTATGGAGTTCAGTTGATCTTTGGCGAATCCATGTACGGAATTGTGAGAAAGGTAAGGGAAGGAGTGGGTACGGGCCTAGCACTGCCATCTCGGAGCCTCTCTTGGCAAGTTCGTCTGCGGCGTCATTGCCTAGGGACCCACTGTGTCCTCTGATCCACTGGAGTGTAATTCTGTTAGACAGCGATATACTTTCCAGGGCGAGGTGACATTCAAATATTAATGTACTGTTAGTTTGTTTGTTTTCTAGGGCCTTAAGCACAGCTAGGCTATCGGATACGAATCTGATTGCGTAATTGTGAACCCCTAGACGCTTTACGGCTGTCGCAGCTTGTGTTAGGGCGACGCACTCGCATTGGAATATCGAGCTGTGTTCGCCTAGTGGTAAGTGAAAGTTAAAGTTGAGGTCAAGGGAGTGTACGCCAGCCCCTGAGCCGTTTTTGGTTTTAGAGCCATCTGTGTAGATGCGTACTTCATTGGCTCCTGACTGATCCCTTAATTCCTCTGTTGTTTGTATGCTATATCTTTTGTTGAACATAGGTTTATTAGGTGTCCTATCACACGGGGCAGCGATGAGTGGTTGATACTCAATCACCCGGTCCAGGATGCCTGCGTGGGGACTGGTGTGGTTCTTGCCCCATATGCCTAAGTGCATCAGCCTGATGGCTGCTAATGCTGCCTCCTGCTGTATGTACAATTCAAGGGGGGTTAGTTGTAGGGCTATCTCCATTGCCGCAGTTGGGGTTGTTTTCGTACAGCCCGTGATGGCGGAACATGCTAGCCTTTGGAACCGCTGAAGCCTAGAGGCGGTGGTCGCAAGTTCAGTTCTCGTCCACCAAACCAAGGCGCCATAAGTCAGCATTGGTCTGATCACCGCTGTGTAAAGCCATAGCGTGATCTTTGGAGACAGCCCCCACGTTTTTCCTAACATTCTTTTGCATTGGTACAGCGCGATTGTGCTTTTGTTGAGTTTGTAGTCAAGATGCCTATTCCAGAGCAATTTGCTATCGAGAATCACTCCTAAGTACTTGACTTCATCTTTGAGTGTTAGTTCGGTGTTGAATAGTTTAGGGAGTTTGTGTGGTCCAAGGACTCTTTTGTTTGTAAACATTATTAGTTCTGTTTTGGTGGGGTTAACCGATAGTTCGTGTTTAATACACCAATTCTCGATTATATTGAAGGCTTTCCTCATGAGGTCACATAGGACGCCTTCAAATTTCCCCGTGATTAGAATTGCTATGTCATCTGCATAACCCACCGAGTATAGACTGCTAGCATTGAGCTCTGTAATGAGCTCATTTACTACTAGGTTCCACAGTAGTGGTGACAGCACCCCACCCTGTGGGCAGCCCCTACTAACGATACCTCGTGTGGTAGTGTTTACAGTAAATTGAATAGCGCGATATTTTAGCATATTGTGAATCCATTGTGTAAGCGTTGGCGCCACACCGTGCACGACTAGTGCCTGGCTGATGCTGGCGAAGTTCGTTTTGTCGAAAGCACCCTCTATGTCTATGAAGGCGCCCAGTGTTGGGTTTTTGGTTTTTAGAGCGTTTCCTATGCGTGTGACCACGCAGTGGAGTGCGGATTCAGTTGACTTGCCTTCGCAGTAGGCGTGTTGGTTAGGGTGTAACGGTTTAAGTAGCGAAATTTGGTTCCTAATCCTTCTGTCTCCCAGTCTTTCTAGTGTCTTCAAGAAAAACGAGGTGAGGCTGATGGGTCTGAAAGACTTGGGTTGAGTATAATCGCTCCTACCTGGTTTTGGAATAAAGATTATTTTTACTTCGCGCCATTTCAAAGGGATGTAGCGGTGGGCCAGACAGGCACGGAATATCTTGACAAGGTATTCGGCTAGCGAGTCACCGCTCCATCTAAGTAGAGCCGGAAAAATACCATCCAACCCCGCTGCCTTGAAAGGTAGGAAGGTGTTGATTGCCCATATTAATTTGTCTTTGTCTATTACTTCTGAAGCCACCTCCCAGTCCAGGTTGCTCGTAGCCCTTTCACTGTACGGTGCCCAGCTCTGCTGGGTCGCAATCTGGCAGCCTGGGAAGTGGGTGGTGAGAAGTAATTCACTGGTTTCCGCATCGTTGATTGTGAAGGTATTGTCTGGTTTTTTAAGGCATCCTATTGAAAGATCAGTCCCGGCGGCGAGACATGTTTTGACCCTCATTGCCTGGTTGCTGTTCTCAATGTTAGTACAAAAACGCCTCCAGCCGTTTTTACCTCTGAGGCGTATTAGTTTTTTGTAGGTTTTACGGCCAGTTCTGTAACGGTCCCAGTCGCCTGGCGACCGTGTGTTCATGGCTCTGTTAAAAAGTCTACGCAACCTATTTCGGTGTCTTTCTAGTTCTGGACCCCACCACGACTGCCTTGCCCCCTGCCTTGGTACAGTGAGTGGGCAAGACTGCTCAAAACTAGTTAGTAGGATTGATGTGAGGTTATTTACGTGTTCATCTAAGTTAATTAAGGGTATATCAGCTGGAAGGGAGGGTAAATTACCAAACTCTGCCTTGACTAGCCTTATAAATTTTGTTTGGTCTGTGTTTCGAGGGATCCTCCTTGGTTGTGGCTTCGGTAGGTTGAAGTTGATGGTGTATCGAATCCATCTGTGGTCCGAACATGACAGTTCGCTGGACACATGCCAGTCCTGGATGGAGTTGGAGATACCTATAGTTGATAGAGTTAGGTCTATTATTGTTTGTGATCGTGCGTTGATGAAAGTAGGTTCTGAACCTTTGTTGAGTAATACAAGATTATTGCTAAGAATAAAGTCGAGCATTGCCTCACCTCGGTTGTTGGTTTTGACATTACCCCAGAGAGTGTGATGCGCGTTGGAGTCGGTTGCGATGATTAGTTCCAGTTTCTCCCTTTCGCAGTACTCCACCAGCGAGGCGAGCTCTGGTAGCGGCACGTCCTCGTCGCCTGGCAGGTAGGCCGAGGCGAGGACGATGTCTGGGAGATCTTGTTCTGTCCTGCAGAGCCTCGTTGCTGTCAGGTCTCTTGAACAGAATTCGTTAATTAATAGGTTAGGTATATGTTTTGGGATAAAAATGCAGGTTCGTGGGTTACTTACGGAGGTGTCTAGCAGCAACTTACCTCCGATGTTCGTAAGGCCACATATTCTGCCGCCCCTAATCCACGGCTCTTGGATAAGGGCGATGGTGTTTTGGTGGTGGTTGTCCAGCACTCTGCGCAAGGTAGCCGACGCAGATTGGCTGTGCTGGAGGTTGGTCTGTAGGATCCTAGTTGTCCCGCATGGGAGAAGAGGAGAGGCTGCTGTCATAGTCCTCTCTCTCCTCCCCTGCCGGAAAGCAGTCCTCGTCCGAAGTTAATCCGGGTGAGGGTGGATCCTGTGTGGGTAGGTCGATAGGTATTTCGGCCTCCACGGCCGGGGAAGAAGCCCGCTCCCTCACCCCCTCTGCGGTCTCCATCGCGTGTGGCGGCGGGGACCGCCTAGGTGGTGGCGGATCAAGCTCCGGCCCAGCCACTGCGGCGGCCGTTGCGGTTGAAGGCGCGGTGACCCCCTCACTGGCTACACCCTCCTCCAGGAATCGGATGTAGATGCTGCCCATGAGGTAGTACACGCGCCTATTTTGGTCTTTAATTGTTTTGACCATGGACTCTGGCACACGGAAGAAGAGACAGGTACCCGGGGGCTCCTGTCTTACCCTCTCGTGTGTCAGGGTCCAGGTATTTATTTTTAGGTTTGAATTTTGCCGTGTGAGAAGCTTAAGTAGTGCCGGAGTGTCTTCGGTGTTCTCCGGAACAAACAGCATACACAACGCCTTTTTTGGTATTTCGGCCTGGGGCCGAACGGTTAAAATAGTCCCTGGTATCGGGGACGTCATATTGGTGGTGATCCGCTTGAGCCAGGCCAGTGTGAAAGCGTCTTCGCACCAGGTTTTCAGAACGCCTTCGGCGAAGTGCGCCTTCCCTCGAAAGTGGATCGCGGTGTTTATGGTTGGGTTGGAGGGGTCGGGATCTGCCATAAGCAGCGTCCGCAGCTCTTTTTCAATGTTTAGGCGGATACCCTCCGCCTGTTCTTGCGTCATGTCCTCAAAGGGCTCCGTCATGACGGCGACGCACAGCTCGTTATTCCTGTACGACGCGGCCGCTTCGGCGTAGCTCACCAAGGAACCGTCAACCATGTGGGAGCGAGCGGGCTTGCTCCTCTTACCTTTCCCAGTCGGTGTGACGGTATCCTCGGGTCGCTCACGCTTCTGCGCCCTAGCAGGAGGTTCCCCGCTCGTTGCTTTGGGTTTTTTGCGTCCCCTCGGTCTGGCACTGCGCTTGCTCTTGTTTGCCGTGGTAGCCGCACCTGCCGGTGTCGGTGTACTTGCCGACACTCTGGCAGTGGCCGCCACAGTGTCTTGCTGCGCAGGCTTGACCGGTGCAGGCAGACGCTTCTTGGAAGACGTTGCCTTGTGGGGTACGGTGGTCCAGGTTTGCTCGACCGGAGACTGAATGGCATCCCTAAGAGACGACATGTCGATCCCGGTCGTGTTGTCTGTCCCTGCCGGTATGGCTTCGGTCAGACTCGTTAGGTCCCTCTCCGGGGCTACTGGCGCTGACGCAGCCCTTGTGAGCGCATCCACGCCACCAGCCACCGTTGAGTCGCCATGTGCGAGAGCTGCCCTAGGCCTTGCGGACAAGGTTGGGTCAGAGCGCGCATCACCGGACGCAGATGGGGTTGGCGTTGCCTTCGACGCAGCCTGGTTTGGCGCATACCTTGCGACAGCCTTCCTCATCGCATCCTTGGACGCAGCGGACGGTTTGTGTTTGTGGTGCCTAGGGGCATCAGATGACGCAGCCTTAGACGTTTTACGCTTAGGCGCATCTTGCGACGCACCTCTAGGTTTAGATGTGGTTGGCGCATCAAGAGACGCAGCTTTAGGTGGTTGGTTGATTGCTGAGTTAGGCGCATCAGAGGACGCAGCCTGAGTGTTGGTTACATTTTTAGTCTCATTGTCCATGGGTTAGGATTGAGATTCTTCACCGTCGGAGCTCTCCACCCGCCACGGAGCCCTCAAGTCGGGGACGCCCCTCGTTCCACGAGTGGTCGCCAGAGCTACTCCTTCGGTATAGGACCAGCTTATTGAGAAGTAGACGAGCCCGCACGCAACGGAGGATTACGGGACTGTGAACGGCACGAGACTATGCCGCCACTCATCCCACAACCCCACGCCGCGCCGGCTGCCCCCCCCCAAAAAACCGGCCCTCGCTTGACAACCCGCTTATGGGATGCCCCAGCCGATTGATAGTGGGTAGCTACTCCACTAACACCCGTGTGAGAGGAAATCCAGACCAAAGAGATGTGTTGTGTGCAACCTGCTCCACTCAATCACCAGGATTCCTTCATCCCTCCGTACGGGTCCCCGCGCACGGCACAAACACGCGGGAGGTCATTGCTATCCAACATCTGCTCTTGTTCGATGGTGGACACCCAGGGGCATGACCTCTCCACCCCTGTGTTTATATCGCCTGGTGGTTTTCGTTGCGTCTATTTCTTAAGGAACTAGACCAAGAACAGGGCGGCAACCACGTGAAGGAGAACACACCAGACTTGCCTTGAGGATCTACACGACTGTAGCGCTCACCCTCAAGACCCCGCCACCTTACCGCCTCTGAGGGAAGCGTTAAGGTAGGCCTGTATCTATACTACCAAGCCAAGCAAAGCATGTCGTTGTGCAACCGCAAAAGCATAAATACAAGCCAGCCCTCAGAGATCCCCCACATTATACTTATGTGCTAATTTACGTTTCTTATCAAAAGTTTCCTTTTGTTTTCTTTGTTCTTCGATCATACGTTTACTAACTTTCAATCTTAAATCTTCACGATCTTCGCATTCATGAATTTCTGACACTACCGCATTCATCGCGCCATCTGAGACTCCTGTTGGCGCTACACCGAATAACACTTCGGCAGGCGTTTTGCCTGTAGCTTTGTTCAAAGTATTATTCAAGCCCCATTGAACCTTTGAAATCATTAAGTCCCATTCGTTATCTGGCCGATCATTATTAATTGCAGTAAGGGCATCTACAATAGAACGATTGTAGCGTTCAATTTGCCCATTGGCGCGAGGAGTTGCGAGAATTCCTTTCTCCATAACAAAGTCAGAAAATTCCCGACTAGTAAAATTTGTCCCTCTGTCTGTGATCACTTGCCGCGGTACCCCAAAGAGAGAGAAGTATTCCTCGAATATATTTATTGTAGTTTTGCTTTTACAGTTTTTTACCGGTTTTATGTAAATGAACTTCGTAAATGAGTCTATAACTGCTAAAATATAATTATTACCCTTTTTACTTTGTGGAAATGGCCCGCAGTGATCAGCATGCAATACTTCGAAAGGTTTATTCGGTTTTGGTATGGGATGCAGCATACCTTCTTTACGACCACCCGGTACCTTATTGTGAGCACAATGTAAGCACGACATACAGTACTTTTTAATAAAATGACGCATGTTTTTAAACCAATAAACCTTTCGCACCCTGTCATACGTCTTATCAAAACCGAAATGTCCAACATCGTCGTGATTGCTCTTCACAATTTGCTATCGCACGCATTTCGGAACTATCCACAGAAGGCGGATACTGTCTTCTTTTTTAACTACCCGGTATAACCTTTCATTTTTTATGGTAAAATTAGTCTTTACTTCTACTATGTTATTACTCTCTGGATCCTTTAGGATTTCAACAATTCTCTGTAATTCAGTGTCTGCCTGTTGTACCGTCTGGAGCCACCTTTCGTCACTAACGTTAATGTTGCCAACATCGACGTTAATATGGAAGACATGAGTATCGTCGTCACGAAATGGTGGATCTTTATTGCCGACTGGGTTTCTGCTAAGGGCATCAACATGTGCCATTTTCAGACCCTTTCGATACTCAATTGTAAAATCGAACTCCTGCATGGCAATCCACCATCTCGCAACACGGGGTATCAAATCTTTTTTAGTCATTGTACTCTTAACGGCGTTGCAATCAGTTACGAGTTTAAATTCAACACCCAGCAAATACACGCGAAATCTGTTCAAAGCCGTAACCACTGCAAGAGTCTCCAGCTCGTATGAGTGGAATTTTTGCTCTTCTGGAGAAGTCTGCCTACTAAAGTACGATATTGGCTGAAGACCTTTGCCGCAGTCTTGAAGAAGTATAGCGCCTATCCCTAATTTACTTGCATCTGTATGCACTTCTAAATTGGCATGAGGATCATATAGTGCACGAACTGGTCGACTCACTAGTCTTTCTTTAAGAGTGTTGTACGCCGCCATTTGTTGAGGTCCAAATTTCCATGGTTCATTCTTTTTAGTTAATTGTGTCAGAGGTCTGGCTATTATCGAGAAATCTCTGACGAATTTTCGAAAATAGCTGGCTAGTCCGACAAACTGGTGGACGTCATGGACGTTTTTGGGCACTGGAAAGAGTTTCACTGCCTCAGTTTTGTATTTACCGGGTCTGATACCTTCCCCACTAATTTCATAGCCCAGATAATCAATGTTCTCTTGGAAAAATACACATTTTTTGGGTTAAGCGTCAATTTGGAGTTTCGCAAAAGAATGAATACTCTTTCCAGTTTCTCAAGGCCCTCTGATACTGTTTTAGAAGGGACCAGCAAATCGTCCATGTAAGCCAATACTAAATTTTGTCCCACTCCATTCAACATGGAGTTAATGGCTCTTTGAAATACACTCGGGGCGTTCGCCAATCCAAACGGCATGCGATTATATTCATATAAACCGTCAGGAGTGACAAACGCCGTAAGGTGTTTGCTCTCTTCTGCTACGGGTACCTGATAATAGCCCGACGCAAGATCGAGGCTTGAAAATAAGCTATTACCACCCAAGCAATCGAGTTTGTCCTCTATGCGAGGTAAGGGATATTTATCTTTTAGAGTTTTTCTATTTTTTTTATTTACCAGTAAGACGGGACTTGCATATGATGACGCACTCTCCCGAATAATACCATTCTTGAGAAGGTCCTCTATTATTTCTGAAAGCTGTTCTTTCTCTTTTAGCGACATACGGTACGGGTTGTATACTACTGGTGTATCATCTTTTAACCTGATTACCATCTCAGTCAAGTTAGTCCTACCAAGTTCAGATAAGTTTACTGCAAAACAGTCCCTATACTTGTTTAGTAGTTGTCCTAGACTTTGCATCTCTGATTCCGATAATTGTGTACCTACATTTATATTATCCAAAGTATCGGGATTTTGAGTAGTGATCTCGGTATATCCAATATAAGCTTCGTGCATTTCATCATGTTTCAACCCTCTAGTCATAGTTTGACCCCTCTCAATAAAAAGTTTTGTATTTCCTAGATTTGTTATCATTATATATCCAGAACAGTTTTTAATGCTATATAATCCAGGTAACACCAAAAACTTTTTGTCATTACAGTCACAAAAACCAGATGGGACATATAGGGACCCAGAAAAATCTGAGAAGGTAAGTACTTCTACTGGTGACGTAGTGTTAGGCTCAACAACGGTATTTGCGCTTGCGTCTAGTTTGATCTTAGAGCTGTAATTATCAGAAGCGTCCAGATTTGGCTCTTCATAAAACTTTAAATCATTCGAGGTCTTATACATAACTATGTTGGGCAACTCAGTAAATGTCTGACCAATAATGACGTCATATGGCATGTAATAATCTGACACCACAACAAACTCAACTTGAGCAGAAATGTCGTCAACAGTTATTGAACCCTTAACGGTCCCCAAAGGCTTCACACTTGAATTACCGAACCCTCGAAGATTAGGAATATTATCACTTTTGTAATAATTAACAAATATTTCCTTTGCAAGGCTTTCTTTCAATAAAGTACAGTTACTGCCTAAATCAATAAATGCCCGTTTCACCGACCCATCAATGTTGACCTCTTTGTAAAATTTGTCACTATCTTTGTCACTTGATTGGATGTGCATAACGTTTTTATCACTATGTGGAGCCGTTATTTGTAAAAGACCAGTGTCTCCACCGTTTTCTGTCACGTTTGTTTTGGTTCGACAGTCTTTAGATAAATGACCTACCCTACGACAGACCTGGCATCGCTTCATTGGTTTAGTACATTTCGTCCTAATATGGCCTGCCTCGCCACAATTAAAACAAATAATGCATGGTTTCGGAGAATCCGTGCTCCTGCTTGGTG
This sequence comes from Xestia rhomboidea, assembly GCA_963853795.1. Classification (NCBI taxonomy): domain Eukaryota; kingdom Metazoa; phylum Arthropoda; class Insecta; order Lepidoptera; family Noctuidae; genus Xestia; species Xestia rhomboidea. The sequence goes on from OY970783.1 coordinate 5,003,193, forward strand.
GTTCTTGTTGAGATCCCAAATCTTTATTGTTTATTTTACGCCTATTTGCCACATAATCGCTCTGAGCCAAAGTTTTTAAATATGAAAACAGTTGCTCGGGTTCTTCAAAACGGCATGCATTTGCACTCATCCTTATAAACTTATCATCAATACCATGCACTAAGCATCCTACGGCCTTCCGTCCGAATATTTCGCATCTGTTAATCAATATCATCTTTTCGTAATAGTACACGTCTAATGGCTGACCTATTCTGCAACGATACTGCAACATTTTTTGAAGCATATCACCATAATTTTCCGTTGACGGAAAAGCCGTTTTCAATTTTTCAGTCCACTGGTCCCATGTAAACAATAATGAGGGGAGACCCTGATACCACCGTTTAGCCAGACCCGTGAGCTTAGCCAAAGCATAATGGCTTACTTGTGTATCGTTCCATGAGTATATTTGCGCACATTCATTTACTTTATGTATCCAGGATTCAATATTTTGAGACCCATCACTGGGATCAAATTCCGGTATCACGTTAATGTGGGTTGAAAATGCATTGTATGTTGGAACTTGTATCGCATTGCTAGCTACTACCAAAGAATCTGGCCCCGATTTATCACTACTTGTGCTTATTCTAAGTTGAGATCGCTCGGGCAATGGGGGAGTTCGCGTCGCGGTTCTATCCGTATTTCTTATTGGTGAATAATTTGCTTTCTTAGAATGATGACGGCGTTTTTTATCTTTCCTAAATCGCGATTTGGAAGTTTTATAATGTTTGTGAGACCTTTCCTCGCTGGTCGTCAACGAAGAAGACCTAGTGACGCTACTCGAATGTCGGCGATGACGATGTTTTGATGCATGTCTTGTACGAGACCTACTTCGTCTATTGGACCCCATGGCTAGCAAGTTCGAACGATTCAAAAATTTAAACAAACCAAGTAAACAAAAAACAATCTCAAAGGTATCTTGAACGAAACTTTTCTAAAATATCTTACCTACTTATCTAGTATTTACACCCAGGTAAATCACACAAGAGACAGCTTTTAAAAGACCTATGGGTATTTATAGAAATATTTTCCTCCTTTGTTAAAACAACATTAATAAATTTGTTAAAAGATTACACCTATTACAAAAGAAAAACATATAAGTAGGTACTTACTTGGTTAGACAACCATTAAAATTACACAATGAATCAACACAAATACAAGGGAATTATAGCATTATAATGTTCCTATTTTGTCACACAAAATTATTCATCATAACTAAAATCGAGATTCTAACGAAAGATCGATAAACGTTCGATTGTAGGTAAACAACTAAAGTTCCACACGCACGTACAGAATAATTCGTAGATATTCTTCTGAACTAGCTGAACGAAAGGTTAATTAATAACGTTTAATAACGTATTTGCACCGAATAGTATTTTGATGACGTATATTTAACAAAATGTTTCTGACGGAAAACAATTCTTCCAAACAAAACTCGAAGTAAACGACATTAAGTAGGAACCACAACCACATGAAATTCCGAATATGTTACACAAAATTGTTCACATGTAGACACTTAGACTTTGAAAGTATGATGTCACAGGCAGTTCAACAGTTTTCTGGTCTTTTAGGTAAGTAAATAGATATCACGAGCGAATAACACCGCGCAAACTACGTGAATTTTGACTTGACACACGCGCCTCGAAGCTTCGTTGTAGCAATGTCATAAAACACTTACAGTTTAAGTCCAGCACGTGAATTAATTTCTCACTTGTGATTGAAAACTTAACACAGGTGTAATAAATCACAACTCGTTGGTTTAGAGGTAGAATGTATAATAATTAACTTCCAATTACAATTTGTTACTAACGTCACTCGTCGACCGCTGCCACAAGATGGCTCTCGCAGCAATGGCGCCACCACTTTAATCAATTATCGATCTATTTTACAAATGAATAATGTTATCTAAATCTACAAATAAAGAAATACTAATTATTATTTAAATGTGTCTTAATTTAAGCGTATGTTTTAAATAGTAATCTCTATAATTATCATTAGCTTACAGTTTCTTCCACTTTTTCACAATTTATTTTCGGTTTACGAAACAATATTTATCGCTGCCCACCCATACTTTTATTCACCGTAGCACATATAGGTCGTTTTTTTACGCACCTGGGCCCATAACCTGTTGAGATGTGAATAAAAGAAGTGTTTCGTATAACGCGTAAAAAATATAATCAGCTATTTTTTTTAGCCCTAGTTACCACCGTTGTTTATATAAAGTGACATGACCGTCTTTGCTTATAAAGTGTACATAGAGTATCAAAAGAGTTTAGGACTTCGGATTAAATCCAACAATCTTAATATATATAAATCTCGTGTCACAATGTTTGTCCTCAATAAACTCCTAAACCACTTAACCGATTATAATAAAATTCGCACACCATGTACAGTTCGATCCAACTTGAGAGATAGGATAGTTTAAATCTCAAATTATAGTCGCAATTTTAATTTATTGCTAATTATTTGTCTGTTATTATTTGACAGTCACAATTATCTGTTAACTCCAAATGATTCTAACAGCATTTTAACAGCACATTTTAACAGCATAATTACCACGTGTTGTTGACGCTATAAAATTAATTAAATTTATTTTGTAGTGAACGAAATACCGTATAATTCAGCTAATTATTTGTCTGTTATTATTAGTAAAAAAATATGAATAGGTACATATGTCGGCAGATTATATTCATCTATTTGGTGGACTAAAGGATTTAAAATAAAACAAAAAAAAAAAAAATTACCAAACCCGTGCGAAGCCGGGACGGGCCGCTAGTTATGTATAAAAATTTGAAAACAAAACTATTAGTTAAAAAACCTTTTATGAAATGCACTTAGAAGAAGAAAATAAACCTCGGAGTAAATAAAAGTTTTAGTCGGTGTATTCCAATAAAAATAAACATTGTTGTAATTGTTTTAAACATTATTTTATTCAATAACCTTAATCCAGTCCCTGTAAAAATTTCAAGCCATCATAACTTTTTACTTGTTAAAGCTACAAGTTGGACATTGAAAGACGTGAGGGTAGCAATCAGGTAACAATTACTCAAGTTAAAATAATAACAGGAATTTGAATAGTTTACGCAAACGGAGAGTTGACCAGCCATCCTGATATCAGAATGGCTGGTCATTTTGAAGTCCCTTTATTTTGTTTTCATGTTAGGTAGCAATTCATTGGCTATAGGTAGCAATGGGTAGCAAATAGGTAGCAATTTTTGGTCACCATCCTGGCGCGGAGCGATACAGACAACCAGCCATTCTGACGTTCACTAAAAAAGATAGTTGAAAAAAACCCACTCGGTATCTATGTTTCTCAATGTTTAATATATAAAATGAATAAAAAAGTCATTATCGGCTTGGAGGCTAACAAAGCTGAGGATGCTGATGATGATGGAGAATCATAACCAATAGTGATTGGCACGTTCTCTAGGCTGAAAGCAGACTGCTGCAGCTGCGGTGGTTCTGTAGATGTTGTTATAGTCTGGTTGTACAGGTTTTCCATCTTAACCTAAGTTTCGAAGCGCTGCGAGAGGATGTGGCTGAAGGGTCTCCAGTTATTAGCACTTCCCCTGTAGAGCACCTGCCGCACCATACAGTATTAGGCTTACCTAGCGTAAAAGGCTCTGCCTAGGTGGACGAATAATTCCTTACTACTCGTAAGAAAAATATGGAAGCCCCACCTGCTGGGCAAAGGCCTCCCCTTACTCCTTCCAAATCTCTCTATTTGGTGCGATATCTGACCATGTTCGCCCCGCAAACCATATCAGATCGTCACACCACCTTCGCCGCCAAATTTAAAAGATAAAAAAACAAAACATGCAAACCAAGTTGGTGGAGATGGCGAATGCGGTATCACAAGACACTGAGCTAAGAGTGTTCACCACCCGTTCGTTTTTCGCTTCGGCATCGGATACCGATTCCGTCGCGAGAATGAGATCGGTTAAGCAAAGCGAGCCCCCCTCCAAATTTTGGCAAGAAGATCGCAAGCGCCTTTGGTCCCGAGATGAGCAGTCTGTTAAGACTGTGGGGTTAGAATCGACTACTCATGAAAGTAAAAGTGCAACTGGCGGCTTCTAAAAAGGGAGAGTCACGGCTTCAAGCCGAGGAGGATGTGGCCGAACTGGCTCAGAAAGCCAAGGCCAAAAGAGTAGCAAGTGAAATAGTACCAGGCCCTCCCGTGGACGCTCTTAGTGCTGCCTTAAACCCAAAACTTCAGGGGTCCACATAATAGCTGTAGGCGGCTTCATATGGGGGTCATAAGATCTCTGGCTCTCTACGGAGCACCTGTGTGGGTAAGCGACATCACGAATCGGGGTGCCGCTCTACTACGCAAACTGCAACGGATGATCGTGGTCCGCGCTTTACGTGGATATCGCACAATATCCGGCGAGGCAGCATGTGCTCTAGCTGGGTCGGTGCTAGGGGAATTAGATGCAAGGTCACTAGCGTCCCTATATATTTGGAAGGAAGTGGGGATACAGATCCCAACAAGAGATTTTGAGCACCAACAAAGCCTGCTCCGAGACGCTGCATACGACACATACCATTGAGCTGTGCCCTGCCCGAGTCGAGCAGCGCAACACCCTGGTAGCGAAAGTTGGGGCCGACCTCTCGCTTCCAGCTGTACTTAAAGGTGTGGTTGAAAGCGAGAGCTCATGGCTAGCAGTAGCTGCCTTCGCTGAACAAGTAATGGCAGCGAAGGAGGCAGCAGAAATTAAGAGGGAGATGTCCTCCACTCTGCCTATCCGCGCCCGAAAACCTGGGCGCAGGAGGAGGGCCGATAGTGCCCTCCTTAAATGGCCTGTTGGCGATGGACTTGGGTAAGTCCGTCGTCTAAGAAAATAGGCCCGAGTTGCCGTCGCGTGGTGTTTCCACGCGCCTCACCCATGGAATGGCAGGGCGACAACCAGAGTCACTCGTCCCCTTTACCTAAGACGAGGTTTGTCGCAAGCAACCGTCACTGCTGGGGTGATTGAGAAGAATACAATTGTGTTTCCACACCCCAGCCAGAAGTGATGCGGATTAACACCGTGTGGTTTTAGTCAGTAGGAGTTTGACAGACCCGTCTGCCGGGCCCACGGCGGAGGACATCTATTGAGGAATTACACACGTAAAAAAATTAAAGTCTTTTTCTTCTATACTTCTCTATTACTCGTCATCTCATATTCACATTTGTAATTTAGGTGTGAATTGGAACTCACCCAGAGCAGCGTAGACAACTCCCACAAAAATTATTACAAGAAAACAGAATAGTTTCATTTTGAATAATTGTATTTTAAGTACTAACAGTAGATAGGCGTAGTTCAGTTTAAACACTGAAATATTTAACACAATTTCGTTTTTTTTTTCATTTATATTCAAACATTCTATCGAATTTATTTCAGGGATGTATTAGGGCGGCCTTAATTTTACCCTCTCTTTTCGAAGTAGCATTACATTCCATTCCGTTTTAATCATACAATAAAATTTATGAGTATAAAGCATTAAACCGTTTATCATTTGTAGATCTTTGACAGTTGTTACAGAAAGTCAGTGGCCCGAAAGTCTGACAAACTGACACTGGTTGTCAGTTTGTCTGGGTTGTGTAGGTCAGATAGGCAGTCGCACCATATAAAATACTGCTATTCAGCAGAAACCGGTAAGACTGGTAGCCAACCCCAACATGTTGGAAAAAAGCTAGGCAGATGATGAACTGATTCTTAATGCAGCCCTGCTCAAAACTATCAGAAACCTTGATACTTGTGTGTCAACCATCAACAACTACAACCGTTTAAACTCGATTACTATGGAATATATGTATAATATATTCTAATATATTATATAATATCTCTTTTTCGGTTTTCCGATGATATAATAATAATGAATTATTGATTTAATTTTTAATTTATCTGGCTCGCGAGGTTGTTGACATGTGAGACGTGAGTACAGCAGTCATTGTGCCGATAGTCGTGTCGGCCAATGGCTTAAGAGCCAAGAGCCTCGACCATCATCTTAGGAGGCTCTCGCTTGGCAGCTGGATCAAGGGCTTGATTCAGAAAGCAGTACTTCTGGACACGGCACGTATTGTTAGGAGGTTCCTCTCTCAAGAGCCCTGACCACTGGCAGCTCAGACCCTGTTCCCAGCGCTGGCAGGCTACTATTTTCATATTTTTTAATGTTTTTATTTATATTGTTTATATTAGGAATATTTAAATTTTAAAAAATATGTCATAAAATAAATAAACGAAATTATTGATTTAATTTCATTTTACCTAATTTTATAAATTAAATCAAAGCATTTATTTCAAGTAAGCCATTTACAGGCACTTTTGAATTGTTATAATCCAATTTGTAATAATTATGCTTGCTGTGCGTTTAATGCATGTTTTAAATTTTGTTTCATTCAGTTACATTCAGTTAGAATTTTATTATAGCATGGTACCCCATGAAAGAAGAGTCTACTTTAGCGAGTCTGAAGCCTGGCTGAACTAATTGGTCCCTATTTCTAGTACTGTAATTGTGTCTGTCACCTCTTTTACCAAAAAGATGTAGTTTTTTTTTTACGTACATAGAATCGCGCCTACGAAGATTATATCTGGCTCTGATGGCTCTTTTTTCAGAATAAATATAGACTCAATGTCTGCAGCCCGATTTCATATACGACGACCCGATTGACGCAGCGGTAGTGAGGCTGCCTTATGTTCTTAGGGTCCCGGGTTCGAATCCCGGTAGGAGCAAATGTTTGTGTGATGAGCATGGGCAATTGCTTCCGAGTCATGGATGTTTATATGTATTATAAGTATGTATTTACAAACAAAAAGTATCTATGTAGTATATCAACTATCTGGTGTCCACGACACAAGCCTCGTTGCTTAGTGTGGCACTAGGTGGCGCTGTCTGTAATGTTCAGCGATATTTATTTTATATTTATTTATATAGATGCTATAATAAACATTTTCAATTATGCACATTTGAATTAATATTCAATTAGCTTAATATTCAGTTACTATTATAATAATAATAGCTCTTTAATAGGAAAATAAACAACTGCTGCAATAACCAGTAGGTACCTACAGGAATCAGTTATTGATGTAGGAAATAAAAATATGAAATTAATAATATATTGTGTAGAGGAAAATTATATTTTAATTATTATCTAACATTGCACGTGTAATCCCACGCCTTTTATGCGTGGGATCTATTATTTAGATATTGAGAAGGTTGAAGCGCTAGGGTAGCCTGCAAAATCATCGAAACAACCCTGATAGTTCATTTAATCATCATCATCATCATTCAAACCCGACTTCACCCACTGCTGGGTATAGGCCTCTCTTTGTTTGTGCCAAACTACACGCTCTTGTGCCAGCCTCATCCAGTTCATTTAACACCATTCAATAACTTTTTCATGAAAAAGTCATTCAATGGGGTTAAATGAAGTTAAAGGGTTGTATTGATGATTTTAATGATTATAATTTATTCTGTAACTAAGTACATACGTGTTACAGCCCGGAATCATATTTTACTCAACATACAACCTTTTTTTGTTTTCGGATGGGAAATCATTAAATGACTCCCGGGAGGAGTCTCTGGGCGGAGCAGGAGGGAGTGTCAGACTTTTACTGACTAAAACCCATCCATGTTCCTTCATCGTCCTTTGTGTTCCGGGGCCACGGTATCTCTTTCGAATAGTCCCGCAGCCCCGGCAGGCTTTGGCCCTTGCGGACCCCTTCCTTTTTGCTGACTCTCTTTGAGGCGCGCGTGAAACACGAACGCGCCGTCGACATGGCCTGTCGTCATGAGACGGACGGACGGCGAGCTAGCCCATAGCTCCCCGTCCACAGGCCCGCGCCTACGGTGGCCAGGGGCCACCACATGGCCCCGAACGCCCGGGGCGTCTCGCGCGGCGGCCGGGACGTAAGGATCTCTCTCTCCCGTTCCGCCACCTACTTCGCTAGCATGACTGCTTCGCAGAAGGACGTGACGGCGTCCCATTCCGTCTCGCTCCGGACCATGGATTGAACCAGGGCCGGAAGCGAGAGGTCGCCGCCGCCGATCGCCGCTTCGAGGACACGGTGGTGCTCCGCCCAAGCAGGGCACACCTCCACAGTGTGCTCCACCGTGTCCTCCGGTCGATCCTCACAATGGAAGCACCCGGGCGTTTCCTCCTGCCCGATTCGGTGCAGGAACTTACCGAAACATCCGTGTCCTGAGAACCTGCGTCAGGCGGAAGGTGAGGACGCCGTGGCGTCTGTCCACCCACACTTCAAAGAGGGGACTTATCGCCACTATTGTGGCGAGCCCTGCACGGGGTTGCGACAGTCGCTCTCTCCATGTCGCCATGAGATCCCGATCAACATACAACCTGACACTGACCTGGAAATTGCAAAAAGGGCTTGAAAGATTTTTGTATGAAGCCTGGCTAACCTAACTTGAGGCATTTTAATTTTTTTGAAGATTGAATGTACTTTAACTTTGATAGCTCATATCTCAGAAACGTGACACTTTAGAACATTTTGTCTCATACCATACTGGATTGTATTGATATCAGTTATCGATTGATATAGGTTCTATGCGTGGCCGCAACTTTGAAAAAACAATTAAAATGGTGGAAGTTAGGCCGGCCATTAAATTCAAATCCCTTAGAATTTCGAGGGCGCTTTCACCTTAAGACGACTACAGGAGCTAAACGCGAGTTTTATAATGCAAAAAGCATATGATTCACTGCAATGAACAAAACCAGAAAAAAAAAATAATATTCTTTAGGATACATGCTAATAAGATAGTGTTTTGAAAACATAATACAACTAATTTTAATCGATACAAAAAAAAAGTCACTAACTTATCTCTAAAAATTTCTTTTAACGAGTAAAAACCATACTCAAATACAAGCAACATATTAGCATGATAGTGTTTTATTTTTTTAGTCCAATCAATAGATTTTTTGTAAATCGCAAAAATCCACTCACTTCGCACTATTCGACCCGCCGTGACTGACGTAACAACCACTTTGTAGTGCAAGCTGATTAGAATTTTATTCTAACAGTATGTCAAACGAAGTTTGAACCACCACAAACAGAGTTGCTGTTGAGAGCTTGAGGTCCTGGGTTTAAATCCCTGGTCGGGCAAAGCGTTATTAGGATTTTCTAATTAGCAGCCACCGAGTCGGGATATATGCCCGGTTGATAGCTCACAAATAAGTATTTAAAACACATGTAAGCTGTTCGCGACGAAAGTCACCAAAATACCTAGTGTAAATAGTGTTTTTACCATAAACATATAGAGTCAGCGATATGGGCAATAACAGTGACAAATAAATAAGTGAGTCAGTGATTAGAATTAGTTAACAGTCATTTATTTATTTATTTAAACTTCATGTACAATAAGAGTGGTACATAGGCGGACTTAATGCCACAAGGCATTCTCTACCAGTCAACCTTTGGGTCAAATAGGACAGCATTGTGATAGAGTACAAAAAAATAAATAAGAAAAATATCATTTTGTTAAATTAAATTGATATACATACTTAAATAGTACATACTAATTCACACATATACTGATAAAATTAAATTTACATACGCGCTAGACTCATATAACCTCGCAAGTGGAGTTTAAAGTCTTAATTTAGTAATTTTAGTGAAATCCAGGTAGCCTAGGTTGCGATCTAGGCCGGGATATAGTATTTTTTTAATAACTTAGCCCTTCAGGAAAACCACTTTGTCGAGAGTATGACAGTCTAACGCAACTATCTTTGTTCATAACGTGTAAATTTTGTCTTACAGACTGACAGTTGAAGGATCATTACGGGCTGAAAAACATAGACACGTAAATATAAATAGTAGATTTCGATAGATCATATACCCTCCTTGTATATGGCAATTATATACTTACAGTTTCGATGACAGTTTTCGTGTAATTCAGCTTGAAAGATCCTTCAACCAGCCAATATTTGAAAAGTTGTATAGTTTTTAGTAATATTTCTTTAATGACAAAATTAATATAATTTTCATGTTAACAGATATATAACTATATCTAAAATCTTGTGATATCTAGAATGTACTTAGATATAAGCACAAAACTGTATTTTGTTTTTAAATTGTAAAAATTAATAGGTAATCAAAACTTCCAATATTTTTTTTCCAAAATCAGGAACCGATTCGCGGCTCTCATTACAGTATAGTTCCGGGGTACGATAGTAATCTCAGAAATTTATAGAATCGTAGTCATCAGTACGGCAAATATGTCTTATTAACAAGTAAATAAACAATGAAAAGTAGTCGGTAAAAGTCCTGAAGTTCCGAATCGCTTCCTGAAACAGTTATGAAAGTTTATCAGTGTTGTTATTCCTAGAAACCCTTTCCCCTTGTAACGATGTCTGAGGTAGCCTGCAGGCCTAGCCAAGTTACAAATGGTTCGTGTCGATTCTATTTCTACAATCGTAAACTTTAAGTCACGTGGTCAAAACAAACGAACAGAAACTTCGTAGACAAGTTTACATCAATTAAGATGATAGAATGAATTAATGTATTCGTTTCTACAATCGTGAATCGATTGAACGGTGGTGGTGATTGGTGATCGAATTGTGAATCGTGAATCGTGATCGTTCGTAATCGCTACATCCCATATAAATCGTAGCCAACTTACAGTTTTGACTGAACTTTAATGTTTCTATTCGTTTGTTTTGACCACGTGACTTAACGTTGAAATGATGTCATTCCCATACATTTGGTTAGTTTTGTGAACGTCAGAATGGCTGGTTGTTCTATGCGTTAACGATTGTAGATTGTCAACTTCGCTAAGCCTACTGAACTGATAGGTGTAGGATGTCAGCGCCGTCTTGGAGCGAAGAAAACGTGCGCACAGTATAGTATATGCATAGGCACATCATCCGTTAGGTACACGTATATATCCTCGCGTCCAGCGATCACGCCCGTCCGGCACATTAGCTTTAAGAAAATATATTTTCATTGAGAAAATAGGAGCAATGGAAATATAGTATATTCTATTACAATGTTGGTAGCTTTTTTATTTTCTATTAGTTCTAAGGTTGGCAACACTTTTTATTTTGATTAAGGTGGATGCTCCAGGGTAGCCCGCGAAATCCAAATTTTCTTACGTTTTTGCAATTTGCAGGTCAGTGTCAGGTTGTATGTTGTTTAAACTATGAATCGCGGCTGTAAGACGTATGTAGTTACAGAATTATAATCATCAAAATCATCAATACAACCCTCCAAGCTCATAAAGGTGTATGAATTTACATTTTTAAAGTCAAAGTCATTCCTGCACCTTTATGCGCTTGGAGGGTTGTATTGATAATTTTAATCAACATACAACCTGACACTGACCTGCGAATTGCAATAAACGTAAGAAAATTTGAATTTCGCGGGCCACCCTGGCGCATTCACCTTAAACAAAATAAAAAGTGTTGCCAACAAAGCCCTGACCACCGGGAGCTCGGACCCTGTTCCCAGCGCTGGTGGGCTACTATTTTTTATATATTGTTTGTATTATTTTATATGTATAGGAATATTTAAAAATGTATTTAATGTGTCTAAGAATAAATAAATGAATGGCAATGCGGCCAGCCTTCTGGGCAATTTTCCTGTTGACAGCGATGTGGACGATTTTTTTGACGCTCTCTAACCCTTGTAGATACATATTTTATTGCCTATTATTACAAAGTTGTAGTTTGTAAATAGTGTAAATAATACTGTCATCTTGTAAATAAATAATATAAAGTTGTAGTTTGTAAAGAATACTGTAATTTTGTAAATAAATTACTATTAAATAAATAAAACATCATAATTAATAGTAAACACATTTGTTTTAAATAGCAATGATTAATAAAACTGCATACTGCAATTAGCCGATTACTGGAAAATCTATCGCTTTACGTATCCTGTTGTAGGTAATTTACCTCATTGCATCAATACTTAAGCAACGAACGCACTGTATAACAGTTCATAAGTAACTATATCGACTGTGAAGACTACTGAACAAGCAAGGCGTTTATTAAAACTAAAATGAAGTCTTTATTCATGTTACTGATTATGACAGTGTTCTTTTATATTTTAGTTACTCATATGGGTAAGTTCCTTTTTATTTTTTGAAGGAGTTAGTTCTCGTTTTTTTTCATTGGATTATTCCACTTTGTCACACCAAGCACCACCAGAGATTAAAACTAAAAAAGGTTTTAATTTTTTGGCGTGCCTTTCTTCGGCTAATTTAGTTTTGGTTTGGTTTATACGTATCATCGTCATTCTCCAGCATGTTTTCTTCTTCTATATTTCTATAATACTCGTCTTCACATCATACCTCCTTATGTACGTATTTGTACGCCAACTGTCATCCATTTTTTTAAATTAATACAATTAAAAAAAAAAAACAAAAGGCTTAAACGTTCTAAGCATAGATTCTTAAATGCAGAAGGAACACTGCAATAGGTAGATAGAGTAGGTATCTAGGAGGCGTGACGCTATTTCGGGTTCCGTACCCAAAAGGTAAAAAGGAACCCTTATAAAATCACTCTCTTGTCAGTCTGTCCGTGTGTCACCATATGTCTCAGGAACGGGTGGACCTAGCAAGTTAAAATTTATACCAGATACTGAGGTCTATAGTCCCTATTAATTTATAAATCAAGGTCCTGAGTCAACACGATAAAAAGATATGGGCAAATTTAGATCCCAAAATTTACCTTAATTATTAACTTTTTATTGTTCGGAATTTTCACTTTTCTTGTGCTGTAAGACCATGGGGTTTATAGGTTTCCGCACTTAGTCCTTGAAGTGGACCATTGTGCGTGGCTGTAAGACCTTGCTTGTAACCAAAATTGACAATTCCAGGTCAACCGAAGTACCCTATAGGTTTTGGGCTGAAAACCTATAATAATGGTAGTTCCCGTTGACCTAGAATTACGAAATTTGGCAAAAAGTAAGGTCTCACAGCACATGTAAAGGGAAAAATCTGGAAACCGTAAGTATGTAGTTTAATAACAAAATACCTACAAGTTTGTACGGAACCCTCGGTGCGCTAGTCCAACTCGCACTTGGCCGTTTTTTTTTAGAATCTCCATAGGGTGTCTAGCCCTGCAGGCCTAGCCAAGTTACAAATGTTTCATATCGATTCTCTTTCTACAATCGTAAACGCCTCGACGTAAGCGATTGTAGAAAGCGCTAAATTGGTAGCCATGTTGACACGACTGAGTCGAGCGCTAAAAACCAGCACTAAAGTCTATGGTGAGCGTTTCTACCAAAGAGTATAGCGATCAACATTGTAGAAACGATAACATTCTATTCTATCATTTTGAACGATGTAAACTTGTCTACGAATTTTCTTTTCGTTTGTGTTGATCACGTGATTTAACGTTGAGATGATGTCATTCCACTAGCGTTAACGATTGTAGATTGTCAACTTGACTAAGCCTGCTGTTCTTCTCCATAGAGATCTACACTTTGGAATGGGGAACCACAGTCCTTGACAGTTATAATGCCGATATCAGGACTGTACCTTCATTTTTTGTTTTTGACAAATTGAAAGTCGGGAAAAGGCGGGTCCATTAAGATCAATGCTTTTAGTTTGAGTTTGACAGGTGAGACAATGTGATGGGGAAGTGTGGTATAACCGCTTTTTCACGACAGGTTTATCCCTGTCCCGCGTGAAATTGATATCATGACTGAACGAAGTCGAACGTACAAATGCATTCAAACATCAAAATCAAAATCAAAGCATTTATTTCAAGTAAGCCAGTTACAGGCACTTTTGAATAGTCGAAACAAAGATGAAAATTAAATGTAGCTACAGTCCCAGTCACAAGACATAAAAACTGTGAAAGTACTGTAGTTGCCCATTCCCTAGCGTAGATCTCTATGGATAAGAACGGGCAAGAAACTCCATGGACACTCTTTTAAATCAGAATATTGTTACAAAATCTTGGTTACATCATTCATGTTGAGATGGTATATTATGTGAGAACAATGTAGCAAGATGTGCACGTTAAAAGTGTCCACAGTAAAACAAAACAGAAAAAAAAACAATTCAAAAACTAAAATAATTCATTAAAATAAGCCATGGCAACTGAGAGATGACCAGTCACAACCGACAGCGCCCGTTCACGGACATGACGCATAGATCAGCACCATTCAGCTCAACCATTTTGAAGGGAACTAAATGATCCGACACATGCGCCACCATCAGCGAGACTTTTGAGTGAGCATGACATAATCTCAACCGCCAGGGCACATTCAAGTCAAGAAAAGACGTAGGTTTGCATGCAGTTGAAGATATCGACTGCGCGCGGTTGCTGCGATGCAGTCCGTCTGTGAGAGGCCTTATTGGTCCACACACCTTACTATTTTAATGTTACAGTTTTAAGCAATTAAAACCTTTAAAAAGAAATTTGTGGCCTTCCTAACAGAAAAATGTTATTATTCGATTAATGTTTTTTTTTTAATGGACACAACTTTTTAATCAGCAATGTGTATAATAAATATAATTGATATTATTTTGAACATTAGTACTTAAACATTATTTTTTAATTTTATTCTATTGTAACATTTTAATTTGACATTTTCAATATTAATTAATGTATATGTATAATTGCAATAATTCTAACTATGACATCTTAATTTGTTACCCTATTTTTACTGACTCCTAACAATTTTTATAATTTTTGCGTGCCTATTTTCAAGCAGAATGTACAATTGTACATGGCTCACTCCTTCCTACTCCACCTGTATTTTAATGTAACCTACATTCATTGCAAATAAATGATTTGATTTGAAGCAAAGTAGGTAACGCCTAAATAATATAATATAAAAAATATTATTTCCAAAATAGAATTAGCAAAAAAAATTTTTTTTTTGAAAAATATATTAAATTATTAAATAAAAATACATAAAGCAATACCTTTTTTGAACCGACTTCTTTTTCCACAGTTGATGCTGGGCGTTTCATGACAGCCAGAAAAATAAACAAACTTTATAACCAGAATACGACGGCGTCTGGTTAAAAACAACGGATTTATTGAACACTTTACAAAGAAAAAGAAGAATAACAATTTACTTATATAAAGAAAACTTACCAATAAAATGAAAAATAAATAACATTGTCAAAAAGTATTGTCTATCTGTTACTTCACATTTAATTTAATACTCTTAATTTTATCGCATGTGACTAAAAGAGTGATGAATATATAAATGTTGATGGATGGAGAGGGAGAAGAAGACCAAGGACACGATGGATGGATTGTGTGAGGAGTGATATGAAAGATAAAGGAGTAAATGATAGCGTGACGGTTGACAGGGGAGAATGGAAGAAGAAAACGTGTTGCGCCGACCTCAAGTAACATGGGATAAGGGCGGGAAGGTGATGATGATGACACTTAATTGTGAAAAGAACCTTTATAACACATTTGCTCGTAAATTGTCTCTTATTTCACTAATTTCAATATCGTATTGTATCTCATTACGTACTTGTGCGTTATTGTAATGTAAAACGTACGGTTTATCAAGATGCTCCGTATAAAACGAACGGTACTTTTTTAAATCTTAGCAAAGAGTTTTTATGTCAGAAAAGTGGTCAACATTTTATGAATAAAATTAACTTTTTGAGATAAAATATAATAATAATAACTTGACAACATTAAAAATGCCAACTGGCAACGTAATAATCAATTTTACAAATTGTTCAAATTTTTATAACTGCTTTAACAAGTGATTTATTTCCTCGCAAATATGTTATAAAACGTCATAAGACATACGTGCGCTTTGATAATTACAGCCTCTGCTTTTTTGTATAGCAATATCGCCTCGGCTGTAATGTTCAACTTACCGCACTCATATCATAATGTACTATTAACCCACCAACGACCCGAATGGCGCAGCAGTACTGAGGCTGCTTAACGTTCTTAGGGTCCCGGATTCGAATCCCGATAGGAGCAAATGTTTTTGTGATGAGCATGGACATTTGTTTCCGAGTCATGGTTGTTTATTATGCATAATAAGTATGTATTTACAAACAAAAAAAAATCTATGTAGTATATCAACTATCTGGTGTCCACGACACAAGCCTCGTTGCTTAGTGTGGCTTTAGAGGGCGCTGTGTGTAATGTCGAGCGATATTTATTTATTTTAATTAATTGGTCGCACTATGCCCATCAGTCTTTGTAAGGTGGCCTGTCAACACAACTGGGGCATCCAACGCTAAGCTTGCTAAGTTTTCTTCTTCGTCGTGTCCTGGTTCCTATAAAGTCAAATAAACTCCAACCAGAATAGGTTTGTGTCCTGATTAATCAAATCCTAATTAGTCAATCAGTTAGATTTTCAAAAAATATTTGACACGTATTTTTCTTTTGTTACGTAGACCAACATTGACGAAGATACGACGCCTTTACGACGCTTTTAAAATTCTCAATATGTCCCGCCGTGCTATAATTTTTAGTGCGTTGTGACGTCACGAGCCCCCACTCCCGAGATTTGATGCGTTTTATCTTTGTCAATATTAATTGATTTACAAAAACAAAATATACGTGTCCTTTATTTTCCAATACTCTAACTGACGGACTAAATAGATTTGCAATTTATTGATGGTGGAAACTAGCCTATTGTGCCACCTTGATAGTGTGGCAAACCCGTTTTGGTGGAGATTTATAGATGACTCTACCCTGGAGTGTGAATATGGTATTGCGCCACAAACGATGGGACACTGGGTTGCTTGCACATCACAGGAGCAGATGGATGCCACTGAAAGTACCAAACCCGTCGCCAAATTTTGGGTTGTCTCAATTTAAACTGTCATCGACACGCTAAGAAGAAGAATAGCGTTAGTAGTGGCTTCGGACAGGTCCCTCCTCAAGGTGCAGGTGGAGTGGCACAGGAAGCAGGAGAGGAGGAGGGTCTGACTGCGTCTGCGTCTGCAGTCACCTAGGATACCCCCAGGACCAAGTTGTACCTACAGAGGCCCACCTGGTTTAGTTGGTTTTCTGATGGCAGTTGGTGGCTCGCTGAGATGAACTCGTGGCTAAATAATAACAGCCGCTCTGGCCGATTTTTAGGTTAAGCTGTGCTTGCCTAGGTTGGTCTGCAGATGGGTAACCACCCTTTACATACCGAGTTTCCTTCGTGCCTCGGAAAGCACGTTAAGCTGTTGGTCCCGGCTGTCATTTGTAGATCTTTGACAGTCGTTACAGGTAATCAGTGCCCCAAAAAGTCAGACAACCAGTTTTACCCAGGGGTATTCGTATTACCCAGTACTAACCGGGTTGTGGAAGTCAGATAGGCGGTCGCTCCATGTAAAATACTGGTATTCAGCTGCATGTGGTTAGACTGGAAGCCGACCCCAACATAGGCAAAGGCTAGGCAGATGATGAGTTGGTGGCTCGCAGGTTTCCACCGTTATGCTGTCTCAACGAAATGCTTTTCTGAATCTTTTGAATGTCCTTGCAGAAATACCAAACGCTTAGAAGTTGTCTTGTCTAGCCTACTGGCACCACTAATCCTGAGTAATAGTTGATCTTGAACTTTTGCCAGGAAATAGCAGGTTTGTAGCAAGTTTTTCTGCATTCGTCTATGGATTTAAATCTATTGTCATTGCCTCCGCAGCCGTCGTAGTTAAACTGTTCGCATCGCTTCGTAATCTTGTTGAAGCCGAAACTGCAATGAAATAAAGTTTTATTAACTTAAAATTTTGTTAATGAGAGTTGGCCGCAGAAAACCACACAGAAAAAAGGGGACGATTATGTTGGAGACCTTTGCCTAGCAATGGGACAATATAGTTTAACTTAAGAAATAAATTGAATAATAACTGACTACTTATTTTTATCTACCAACCACACGCATAGTTATTAATTAAATACGTGACATGATGATCGATAACAGACGTTTAGATTTCCCTGTTAATAAATACTCAGTAGGAGTTGGGAGTCTAGATTTGTGTCTGGCTGATGACAATAGGTTCGCCCTATATTAAACTGTACATGATAAAGAAGCTAAGCATCAAAACAAGCCTGATTATGTTAATGTTTCAGGAGCCGCCTGAAGTCTAGATTTTTGCCCGATTGATGGGGAGACTGCCGCCTTTATTACTGGGGATTTAAATGTTACTGGCGAGTTGTGAATGTAGGTCCTACAGAGGTTCAGTCTTTTTTTATATTGGGACAAAGCCGCCACACTATTCCCAAACCACTGTAATTCCAGAAAGCCAGAATCAACAGTGGCGACCACCAGAAACGCGCCGAGACAATGAAGCTCGACGAAGTCTTAGAGAAACAATTTAACTGCCTTGGATCCCGCAACGAAATTAATCAGAAAAGTATAGCGGATTATATATAGGATAGTGCTGTTAGGAGAAGTAGAAGATAGTTGGTAATTATGCGCAAAATAAAATCACTTTAAGGGGATGTCAACACCAAAATGCACGCACACTGTCTATTTGTATCGGAGTAAACGAGAGCGAGAGAGTTACTGGGCTGCCAGGTTTAAGAAGAAAATAATGAATAAATATTGAAATAAAAAAAGTGTGGATTATTTGTGAAATATGACTCGTTAGCGGTTTAGGTATGAATATGTTGACTTCATGTTTTTAATTGCAGACCCATACGTCATAAAAATAAAGACATAGAACCGTTTAATTATGATTTTAAGACCACTCTCTGCAATTATTTTCTATCGAGCCGATTTCGTCTGAGTTTCGTCGTATCGAGTCCGTCCATAGTCTTTGAATATGATGAATATTAACATGTATATTTTTTGATGTGCTAGAACAAGCATATTTTCTTAAAAAACTGCTTAAATAACATCAATTATGTGTTGTCAGCCCCTTATGAGTGTGTTTTTGCTTGGATATCTTTGGTTAGACGTACTGAACACTGTGTTAAAATTTGTCCATCTATTTGAATGGGACCTAATATAGACAAATAATAGACTTTATGAACTTACTAGCGAGTGTTACTTTCCCCGCCTTCGTCGCCTCCACCGAGTTCGTTGAGTTCATTCAATTCCTTGACATCCTCGAGTTCTTTGAGTTCTAAAAGTTCGTTTTTATTACTGGTTTTGTCCTCGCTGTCTTCATCTGTACTCAGGCTTCTGTCTCTACAGTCTCCTTCGTCCAATGGTAGTTGGCAAACGTTTTTTTGATCGAGTTGTGCAGCAAGACCGAAAATGTCGTCATCATCATCAGAACCAACTAAAAAAAAAAATGTTTGGTGACATAATAATCATTTTAACGAAGTACAAGTGATGGGACCAGTAATTACTTGTCCCATCACTTGCTTGCGTCCCTTTTTTTTTTTCAAAAAATAATAATTTAATTCATTTTTTTTTTTTTTTTTTAATAATGAATTAATTTAGAAAATAATGCAGAGGGGGATTTGTGGTGTCTAGAGAATGGATAAAATAAGAAATGAGTACATAAGGGGAAGTCTGAAAGTGGCGCCGGTGAATGAAAAGTTGTGTGGTAATCGGTTGTCGTGGTATGGACATGTGATGCGGAGGAATGAGGAAAATGTCGTGAGGAAAGTTCTGAGTATGAATGTGGATGGGTATAAGAGTAGAGGAAGACCGAAGAAACGATGGATGGACTGTGTAAAGAATGATATGGCAAGAAAGGAGGTGTCTGATGAGATACGAGTAATAGAGAAGTATGGAAGAAGAAGACATGCTGTGCCGACCACAAATGAATTGGGATAAGGGCAAGAGAATGAGAACACTTCACATACATGACAGGTATGTCTTAAATAAGTTTTTTTTTTTTGCTCTTTTTTATTTAAAGGAGAATGCCGAGATTGCATGTAATTCGGGACCTGTGCTGTGCTGCTGGATGGATTGAATAGTACGGGGGCCGTGGAGTTGTTTAAAGTAAAAATCTTAATTAAAAACTTGTAAATTAAAAAAAAAAGTGGTTAAAAAGTCGAAACTTTGACCCCCAATATCTCCGTAACTAGAAGGTTCCCAGGTATGTTGTAGAACAAAAAATATAAATAAAATAAGAGGCGAATTCTTCGTGAAGCAAATATAAAAGATATCACAATTTTTTTTTTTTACATGACTGTGTCAACTGATGATTAATAAAAGAATCAAACTGAACTGCATCGTTGGTCTAGCTAGTGGTTGCAAGCGCGACTGTGACTGCTTGAGGTCCTGGGTTCGATACCCCGGTCGGACAAAGTGTTGTTGGATTTTTGTGTCAGGAATTTCTCAGTAGCAGCCACAGAGTCCGGATTTGTACCCGGTTGATGGAAATAGGCTCGCCCCCTATTACATGGGACTTAAACATAACTGGCGAAATAAGAGTTATACAGTACACCCATGCTCTGTGTAACTCTGCCTAACCCTTCTGGAATTACAGGCGTGATGTAATGTCATGTTTATTAAAATGATTCCTATTATTTTATTCTATTCAATCTGATGTATAAATGACCTTATGTGTATTATTGTATAGTGCTTATTACTGCTAACTCGGACATCATAACGACCTTAGACATGGGTATTTTTAAAGGAAATGTAATCTATTGTGTTATTGGTAAATTCTGATTCAATTTATTTATTATTTTAATAATTTAATTTAATGTTTAAAACTCAACAGCAAACTAGCATTGTGCTTTGCAGTGCCCTGACAGGGTTCATGTACAAAAACCGACAGTAATATTGTAAAATGTGTGATGTGATTCGCAAATAAATAAATAAATAAAATAATGATAAAATCTACTTACCGTGGAACTCTGAATCATTTGGTGTCGGATCATCTGTTTTACACTTGTTTATTACAAAAAATAATAATATAACTGAGCAACAATTGCTTCTAAAGTTCGTCATAATCATCTGTGGTTTGTTTACATTGCACACACAACAAAAAAAGTACGTAACGTATGTTTTTAATTTTCATTAAAAAAAAAATGTTCAGTGTTGATAATTATTAAAACAAATTATTTATAACTCGTTGCATGATTTATGTTTGGTAATGTATAACCTCCTTTTTTGAAATTGTTTAAAAATTATTACTGTTTTTGAATTAGCATAATCCAATTCAATTAGATTCATCTCTACGAATCGCACGTAACGCATGAGCACGTTATAAATAAATAAATAAAATGCTTTTTATTCAGACTAAGTCCATTTGGTTAGTTATGGCTCAATCAATTGCTTTTCGATTTTCTAATGGTTGTGGATTTTCTTCCTGTATACAGCGGGTTCTTTTCATACGAACTTCGAAAATAATGTCGTGCTTTTTTTTCAAAAGTGTAAATTCCAAAATGTGCACTGACGAGTAAATAAATTGTAATTTATTGTCAAAAGCGTCACTCATAAACATGATCGGAATTATTTTCTGTAAATAAAAACAGAAAAGGAGCAAAAGTAGAGCGTGACAAAATGTAAGAAATATTTTTAAAGGTATTCGGCAACATTTGTTAAGTATGTCATTCTTGGGTGACTACTGGCTAGGCAATACAATCTATGGGTAGTGCTCCTCCTGTTGAGGAGGATAATTGTGAACTGTTTTCGAGAATACGATTAAACTGTTTAGGACGTGTTTATCACCAAGGTAAACACTGTTTCTAAAACTTGGCAGTCCACACATGTCAGTTGTTGCTAGGATGTCGCCCGAGGACGTCCAGTGCTTTTTGATGGCTCAAGTTTTTTCTTTTCATCAGAAAATTGTGAGCTCAGAATATGCATCTTTATTTGAAGAAACCCAAAGAATAAAGGGTGTAAAACACCTCTTAACGAAGCTGAGAGGCACTTGTTCTCCTCGTCATGGCGATCATTTTTTTGTTTTACACCATACCTGGGAACCTTCTAGTTACGGAGATATCGGGGGTCAAAGTTCCAACTTTTTGACAACGTTTTTTTAAATACAAGTTTTTAATGTAAGATTTTTACTTAAAACACCTCCACGACCCCCGTACTATTCAATCTATCCATCAGCACAATGTTTTGAGTGCGTAACATTGAGTTCTACCACAAAACGTGATTTTTCACCCCAAAAAACAAAGTGGTTTCCCAGCAATATTTTTTGCGTAAAGTTACTTAGCTTTATGTACAGAATGCTTGGTTGACGTCTTCGTGATGAGGTGGTTTACACCCTATCCGTATCCCTTACATGCTGTATTCTCAATTACTCATTGCATCTACTTTCGAACTGTATGATAAACCAATAAGAATTTGTGTGACTACCATTAAAAAACCCGAATACTGTTAAATCGCGCTCTAAGTAATTAAGGTAAAATCAATATAAAATCGATGTTGAAGTCGGTTAAAATGTACCTAGCCTATGTTAGCCTGGGCCATAATAACGAATCGTTTAACACCTTATTAATAAAAATCGGATGAATAGTTTAGGCGCTACGGTGGAACATACGTAAATGCAAGCATACAAACATCCTTACATACATACTTAGACTGCTAAAATTATAACCCTTCATTTTGGCTTCGCCATAGCCGGGTAACGAATAATCACGCTGGCCGGATAAAGTGTCTACGTTTTTGTTTTTTTTTTCGATATGACGTGTTTCATACGCACCCTGTATACGATGTTTACATTTCCATTGTTACAGTTACTTGGTACTTAGTGTATGTTTGTTTACGATAATACTGTTATATGCGTTCAGTTAGTTACTTCATATCCGGCCAGCCAATAATGTTCCCACGGCTGGGATAAAGACCTCCTTTCTGTAAAATGGTGTGGGCTGTACATGGTCGACCACGCGTGGCCATTGTGGGTATTTTAGTTTTTATTAACCATCTTCAAAAGAAGAAGTAGGTTATGTTTTTTCTGAACTGGGCCAATTTGGCGCAGCCGTGAGACACAAAAATAAATTATCTCGTTTTTATTTTTAGTTGAGTTTTTATTTTATTTTGTTTGCACTTCTGGCAAGTGCCAAATAAAAAGAAAAAAAAAGAAAGAAAAAGCATTTATTAGCCCGCACAGGACAAAACACACAAAATAAAATGGTTAAGGCGACTACAGGAGCTAAATTAGCAACTCTAATTGTGGTAGTTCAAACTTCGTTTCAAAAACTGTTAGAATAAAGTTTTAATCAGCTTGCACTACAAAGTGGTTGTTACGTCAGTCACTGCGGGCCGAATAGTGCGAAATGAGTGTTTTTTTGCGATTTACATAAAATCTATTGATTGGACTAAAAAAATAAAACACTATCATGCTAATATGTTGCTTGTAGAATTATTTGCCAAAAAATCAGAATGATCGCATGTATTTGAGTATGGTTTTTACTCGGTAAAAGAAATTTTAAGAGATAAGTTCGTGTTTTTTTTTATCGAGGTAGGTATTATGTTATCAAAACACTATCATACTAGCATATATCCTGAAGAATATCATATATTTTTCTGGTTTTCTTTATTGCAGTGAATCATATGTTTTTTTTTTGCATTATAAAACTCGCGTTTAGCTCCTGTAGTCGCCTTAAATTGAACAAACATGAAAACAAACAAACAAACATGTTGCTTTCTTTCCTTCCATTCGGCCATCAATTTTATCGTCAGTCATTTTTAAATTCCATGTGTTAGAGGGCAAGCCTATTCCCATCAATCGAGCACAAATCCAGTCTCTGGGGCTGTTACTGAAAAAATCCTGATGGAAATACCCCACTGGCAATTTGTTCGACCTGGGAATCGTGCCCAGGACTTTTCAGCACTCGTGGGAGCAAAAGACCAAATAAGCCGTTTGGTAAGGACTGGCTTGAGGTGGCGCGGAAAAATAATTCTTGCTCCCGTAACATGTCTACCGTGGAAACGGAATTCTTCGAAGAAAGAATCGACAAATCTTTTGTCCATCTGTCATTTTGTCGATTCAATGACAGATGAACAAAAGATTTGGGGTCGTTACCCGTGGTCCCGGTGGGTCGACCCATTACCGGGTCCATGGGTAATTTTAATTACCCGTGGTCCCATGGCATTAGGGATTGTTTCCTGTACTTCTGAAAATATCGATAGAAAATACTAAGCTATGGTAACAGCATAACATATCCCACCGGGACCACGGGTAACAAGTCATTGCATAAATTGACAATGGGTTTATTGGTTTTTTTAAGGAAAATAAAGTCTCAGAAACTACCAGGACGCCAGAATCATGAAGAAGTATTTTCTACATTGCATACTGCGTGATACTCGAAATGTACAGGGATTGATTATGAGATTCCTATTAATAGTACATTGTTACCCTAGGGGTGAAAGTAACTTATTTAGTCCCGAGACAGGGTTTGGTGCCCGAGCGCAGCGAGGGCGCTAATAGTTCGAGGGACTAAATAAGTCTTTAACCCGAGGTGAACACTGTGCTTTTCATTACGAATACAAGGAAAGTAAAAATAAAAACACGAAAAAACAAATGAAGATCGGATTGCCGCTTTCCCGCCTATGTTGTTTTTTTTTTTTCTGTGGCCGGCCAGCTATGAGCTATTCAGCCATTACCCATTATTCATTTTCATCATCGAAAAAATGGTAAATATTTTTCTCAAATCTATGTTATTTTAAAGAAATAGTTGAAATTTTATTATAATAAAGTTATTTTAAAATATATATTCTTTAATTAATACTTAACTTTATGTTATTTCAATTTTACATCGTGGCTGTATTGAAAGTTGGAACATGGTTCAATAGAAAAATTAACTATTTTTTTTATAATTTGACAGTTGTCAGTTGAAAACGATTCTCCCTAGGGCTGAAAAGTGTTACTTTCAACCTGCTCCTCAGGCAACTTCAGACCTACTTTCAGAGTATGAGTAATGAAAAAATATAAAACACCTTTATGGTTCTGTCCTCCTGGTAGTTAAATAAAAAAAAGAAAACCAATAAACCCGTAGTCACATTATACAATCACACCCGTGGTCCCTGTGGGATATGATATGCTGTTTTCATGGTTTAGTATTTTCTATCGATATTTTTAGAAGTACAGGAAACAATCCCTAATGCCATGGGACCACGGGTAATTAAAATTACCCATGGACCCGGTAATGAGTCGACCCACTGGGACCACGGGTCAAGATTTGTCGATTCTCTCTTCGAAGAAACCCGTTTCAACGGTGGTCATGGTACGCGGGCTGGAATTATTTGGGTTATTCCTTAGCGCAGCAATATGGGACAAAACAGGTCAAGGGTAAAATAAAAACAACATATTATCCAGTTAAACTATTTATAGTACTTTGACCAGTCAACACATACGCGGCTAGATTGAGGAAGTCTTGGAAAGACACTTGAGGTGGGAAACAGTTGGCGACACATTGGGTGTACGTGGCGAATCTATTGGTGTTGCCGCCACAGCCGGAGTACGTGAACTGGATGCAGCGGTTACTGGTTCTGTCATAGCCATACCTGGGGATGAGGTAACTGCAGGTTAGACTCACTTTACATCGGGGGCCACCGTAAGCGCGGGCCTGAGGACGGTGAGCTATGGGCTAGCTCGCCGTCTGTCCGTCTTATGATGACAGACCGTGTCGCCGGCGCGTTCGTGTTTCACGCGCGCCTCAAAGAGATTTCAGCAAAATGAAGAGGTCCGCAAGGGCCGATGCTTGCCAGGGCTGCGGGACTGTTCGAAAGAGATACCGAGGCCCCGGAACACAAAGGGCGATGAAGGAACATGGGTGGGTTTTAGTTAGTAAAAGTCTGACACTTCTGGTCCGCCCAGAGCGGGAGGGGTCATTAAATGATTTCCCAACTGAAATAAAAAAGAGTCACTTTACATATCTTCAGATTGGAATGGAAGCGTAAATAAAGGAGGAGGTTATACAGTGTAAGCAGACTCATCACGAAGCCGTCAACCAAGCATTCTGTACATCATACTATATGTATAAGTAACTTTACGCAAAAAATATTGCTGGGAAACGACTTTTTTTGGTGTGAAAAATCACGTTTTACAGTAAAACTCAATTTACCGCACTCAAAACATTGTGCTGATGGATGGATTGAATAGAACAGGGGTCGTGGAGGTGTTAAAAATCCTACATTAAAAACATGTGTTTAAAAAATAAAACTTATGGAAAAATTGGAACTCTGACCCCCAATATCTCCGTAACTAGAAGGTTCCCAGATATGGTATAGGGCAAGGAGAACAAGTGCCTTTCGGCTTCGTTAAGAGTCTTTTTACACTTTTATGTAGCCAGGATTTTGTTTTCGTGGTGTTGGTACTTTGATTGCTCCGTGATTACTGGATCGATTTTCGTGATTCCTTTTTCGTTTGGAAGGAAGGGCCGTATATTTTACTTACCTTAAAGTAGGGGCATAGGTAGCTAGTATTGACAGCACGCCACAGTTGCCTGGATCGATTGGCAGTTGACAAGTAGCAACTGAAAACATCCCGAAGAGTTAATCTTAACATAGTATAAAACAAAGTCGCTCCCGCTGTCTGTACGCTTAGATCTTTTAGACTACGCAACGGATTTTAATGCAGTTGTCAGCAATAGATAGAATGATTCAAGAGGAAGGTATATTTATGTAAATATATTACATTGCACCCGTGCGAAGCCGGAGCGGGTCGCTAGGAAACGATTAAAGCGTTATAGGGGTATATGAAGAACAGAGTCTAAAGTTTTCCATATTTTTTGCGGACAAAGTCGCGGGTGAAGTGCTACTTTCTAAAAAATAATATAATAATGATTATTCTACTTACTGTTTATTTGCTGTGCATTCGCCAAACTGATAAGACTCAGAAGCGTACAGAAACTCCAAAACGTAGACATTATTTTAAATTTAATTAATTGCAAATGTTGTCCAATTTATTTGAGCTAATCTTGAAAATGACTGCTCGAATTATGATAAAATTTTCACTACAATACTTTCTAGTTCTTCAAAGAAGGCTGATTGATCGTAAAGTCTTGACTTCTAGGTCTTCTTTCAATACCTTAAGTAGTTTATATCAATGAAATTGTCACAAGGTAAGAGAACATTGTCACAATTAGACATGGAGTAAGAAGCAAATGGAGTGCTTACTGATAGGATAAGCAAGCTTTTGAGTAACATAATCAGACAATAGTTAACCACAAACCGGTATGT
The DNA here is from genome assembly GCA_963853795.1 of Xestia rhomboidea. Lineage (NCBI taxonomy): Eukaryota > Metazoa > Arthropoda > Insecta > Lepidoptera > Noctuidae > Xestia > Xestia rhomboidea. The sequence continues at coordinate 5,030,198 of OY970783.1, forward strand.
CCTAGAGCACCATGTTGAGATAGGGGCTTGTTGGCCTCGTACAGGACCAAGTTCATTTTTCAATTGTTTTACATTTTTCTTGTTTACATTTTTATGTAATTTTGTTTTGTTTTTAATTCAACCTTATTTTTTGTTTTGTTTTGTGAGAGTCTAATAAACATACATTTTCTTTATTTTTCTTTCCCATTATTGAGAACAGAATATGGTAAAACTGTTTGCGAGGTAGCACTCCATTTAATGTTGAATCATGGCAATAAAGGTCGTTGCAAAAACTATTAATTTATGACATAATTGACATTAATAGCACTATTATATTAACAAAAACGTAGTTAATGGATTAAGGAAATTATGTATACTTTAATTGTTGAATAGGGATAAAAAAAAACCGTTTTAATTGAGGAAAATTAATAATAGCCCATTCATTTTGGAAATAAATTTCCTTTAATAGAAACCTTGCTCCAGATTTGTGGTTTGTTGTTTTGCATCCTCTCTAGTGGAGCTCGTGGCTAAATAATAACAGAAGCTCTGGTTGATCTTTAGGTTAAGCCGGGCTGACCCAGGTTGGTCCGTGGAAGGGGTGATCACCCATTACTTACCGAGCTTCATCCCTGCTTCGGAAAGCACGTTAAGGCGTTGGTTCCGGCTGTCATTTGTAGATCTTTGACAGTCGTTACAGGTAGTCAGTGACCCAAAAGTCTGACAACTAGTCTTTTTCACTGGAATCGTATTACCCAGAAATAACTGTCACAACTCAATCTGATAACGTGATCGGTAGGGACAACCCCGTTGTGGGGTTTTGGAGTTCAAATAGGCAGTCGCTTCATGAAAAATACTGGTATTCAGCTACACCCGGTTAGACTGGAAGCCGACCCCAACATTGGAAAAGGCTAAGCCGATGATGATGAAGCTCCTTCTCATGGAGAGGAGCTGGTCTATATCCCAACCAGTAGTGACCATTATCGGTTAGTAAAGGCGCTATGGTTTATTAATTGTAGGCATAACGTATCATGCCAAAAGTACCCGAAGGTTTAGGTTACCATAACTTATAAAATAAAAAAATAAATATTGCTGGACATTAACACACAGCGCCATCTAGTACCACACTAAGCAACGAGGCTTGTGTCGTGAACACCAGATAGTTGATATACTATATAGATACTTTTTGTTTGTAAATACATACTGATTACACATATAAACATCCATGACTCGGAAACAAATGTCCATGCTCATCACACAAACATTCGCTCCTACCGGGATTCGAACCCGGGACCCAACGAACGTAAGAAGCCTCACTACCGCTGCGCCATTCGGGTCGTCAAACCTTATAGTACACCCACATTTCGCTAGTTACGTTTAAGTCTTATGTAATAGGGGCCAACCTATTGCCATCAATCGGGCACAAATTCAGACTCCGCGGCTGCTACTGAGAAATTCCTGATGGAAAAACCCAATAACACTTTGCCCGACCCGGGAATCGAACCCAGGACCTCATGCTCAGCAGTCGCGCTTTCGACCACTAAACCAACGAGGCAGTCAGTATAGTACGTATAGAAATAAAACAAAACACCTTTTTCAAACTATTTTAATATATTGATCACGATTTGACGAGTCTTAACAAAGTACCTTTTTACTTCTCATGCTCTAAAAGTACGCCAATATAGCCCTACGAAGCGGGACTACAGTCACCCTTTTAGTCTCTAGGCAGTAAAAGTAATTAGTTTTTTAATTTCCTTCATTCATATTGTGACATAGACAAACTCCAAAGGGTAAGGGTCCGTCTGTCTGTCCGTCTGTCTGTCTGTCTGTCCGACTGACTGTCAGTCTGTCTGTCCGTCTGTCAGTCTGTTTGTCCGTCTGTCTGTCTGTCCGTCTGTCTGTCCATCTGTCCGTCTGTCTGTCTGTCTGTCCGTCAGTCTGTCTGTCCATCTGTCTGTCTGTCCGTTTGTCTGTCCTTCTGTCTGCCCGTCTGTCTGTCCGTCTGTCATTCCGTCTGTCTGTCTGTCAGTCTGTCTGTCCGTTTGTCTGTCCGTCTGTCTGTCCGTCTGTCTGTCTGTCCATCTGTCTGTCCATCTGTCTGTCTGTCCGTCTGTCTGTCCGTCTGTTTGTCCGTCTGACTAAATTGACTATTTCTCGCACTCAAAGTGAAAAGTACAGTGTAACACACGGCGCTAAAATCCCATTATAACTCGGTTCCTATATAATGGATAATTTTAGCCCCTTGTATTACAATGTACTATTTTATTTATTTACTAGCGACCCGCCCTTGCTTCGCACAGCGCCACCTATCGGGTCCATAAGTATATCTAATGTAGTCTGTTCTAAGTAAGTAATGTATTCTAAGTTAAGCATCTAGCAGTAGAGCGGTGAAAACTGCGTTCAAATCCATGCAGTAGTTTTTTGATGTGCGTACAAATATTCAGACAAAACGACGTGTAGTGCACTTTGCGACTAACTTCAGCAACATGGGCAGTCTAAGATAAAATGAATCCATAGTCACCCCCAGGTTCAGATTGTTTACGCAATTAAGGCTAAATAATTGAGTAAACAATCTGAACTACATTGCAGCCTGAGTGGAGACAGCGACGCAACATCCTAGTCTATTCCACATATACCTGCCGCGGATGATCAAGGCTTGAGATGTCTTAGGATTGATTTGCACTCGAAAGGACCGCGACCACTCACTAATCAAATCCAGATCCTTAAAAAGAAACAACTTTTTATTTTAGACATTGTTCCTTAGGTCATGTGTGTTAGTTCGTTTTTTCAAAGTCGTTTTACTAATGTGTTAGTATAACGACTTTAAAAAAACCATGTTACATCGAAATACTAAAAATCTTTAAAAAATAAAATAAAAACAATAAATTTACGAATTAAAAAGATTACATTTGTAAATTAAAAATTGCAATAAAAAATAAAAAAAGAACATTAAAAAAATTAGAAGCAAAGAATATTTATTAAAAATAAACCATATTTACATTATATACATACTACAACTAGAATTCTTTATAATTACAAACATAAAACTAAACATAAGTACCTACATAATTATATACAACGACGTCAATAGGTGTCAAAGTAATCCTCCGCATCGCTGTCATCCGGAAACATGCCCAGAAGACTGGCAGCATTACCACGTTGAATGGCAATTAAAATTACAAATAAAAATTTCATTAAAAAATTTTAAATTCCATTTAATTATTATAAAAATAATTAATTTAAGTATTTGCCACCCTCTGGGGCCCGGGGCACACGCACTAGCTTGAACCCAGTGTCCCATAAGGGGGCTGTCCAGCTTGTGGCTGAGCACATTCAGGATGGTGTTGGCGCTCCCACGCGTACGGAGCATCAACGAAGCGATGCGGCGCCGCAGCACAATGTGAAAGCCATCTGTGTGCGCGTGCGCAAATATCGCAGACGCTCTACAGCAGCGGGGGAGCCCCACCAGTACCCTGAACGCGGTATTAAATTGTTTTCGGAGAGCGTTGATGGCCCGCTGCGTGTAGTTGACCCACAGATTGCAGATGTAGAGAGTTTGGCAGAATGCCTTAAACAGAGTTATCCTTACCTCTAAACGACACCTCGCAAATCTGCGTGCCAACATGTTACAGCGAACCGCTATCGCCCTCATCTCCCTTTCTATATCCCCATCATCTTTTAAACGCTCTGTGACCACATGGCCGAGGTATTTAAACTCCCTCACTCTTCGAAGAGCGACAGCGTTAAGCAGCAAGGGTGCCACATCCTCCAGTTTACGACCCTGGCTTGAAATAACAGGAGCTCACTGTTGCTAACATTGTCCAGAAGACCGAGTACCCTCGCATACTCCTCACACACGCCTGTCTGCCTTCTGAGCGCGGCCATTGATGGGCTGAGCAACACACACATCTTCTGTGTAACTAATGCTGTTGATACAGTGACCACCAATCGAGCATCCCACTCCGGTGCCCCTCAGCTCATCAATAAGCCCGTTCACGTACAAGTTGAAGAGTGAAGGAGATGTTTACCCCCCTGCATCACTCCACACTCCAACCCGTACTCGTCAGAAAGCTCGCCAAACCATTTGACCTGGTTAGTTTGGTGATCATACCAATATTTAAAAATATTAATTACCTCACCTGGCACACCTGTATTCTTCAATTTGCGCCAGAGAATATCATACCTAACCAGGTCAAAAGCCTTGAAGAGATCAAGAAAGGCTGCATGCACAGGCGTGCACGCACACAGTCTGCTTGAGAGACATAAGCGGCACATTCTGTCAAAAATCCTGGTCTAAAACCGAACTGTGCGTCATTTAAATTTAGGTGTTCTTTAAGCTGTCTCCCAAGCAGGCCATCAAGCATTTTACTGTGGTTATAGCCAATAATATCGGGCGGTAGTTGCACTTGTCGGAGTTATCTCTAGCCTTGTTTTTAATTATAGGCACTACCACCGTCTTCATCAGCTCACTTGGCAGGTACGAATGCCTAATACAGAGCGTAAACAACAGTCCGAGGAGCCTCGGGAGGTGTGGCCCCGCATGCTGAAGCCTTAACAAATGGTGGTAAGGCTGTAAGTCGTCGGCATAGAGATGGAAATTACTCTGGTGACAGTTTATGGAAATAGAGAAGATAAGAGGAGACAGAACGCCACCCTGAGGCACACCCGCACTAACAGGGCACCAATCAGAGGAAGACTTATCAAGACGAACACTCTGCGAGTGGCCTTTAAGATAGGAGTCAAACAAACCAATAAAGGAAGAGGAGAAATTGTGAGATTTAAGGATCCCCAAAAGGATGTCGAAATCAACAGAGTTAAAGGCGCTGCTAAAGTCAAGAAGTACAAGTAAGGTAAGAGACTTGTTGTGGTCCATCGCCCAACGAATATCGATAGAGCACAAGGTTGAAATTACAGAATCGCGAAAGTAATAAGACTTTTTTCAATTTTGCTTTTCCTATCATTTTCGTCGTTTGGATTTTCCCTTGTCCTCGTTATCTTCTAGGAAGAGTAGTTGTATTGCTAGTAGTGCTAGTACTCCGTGTCGTAGTAAGTGGGCGTGACTTTGTTTCTTTTCGGCGTATGAGCACATGTACGAGCTAGTGATATGTGTTTAGAAACAATCTAGCGGCCATCATATCGCTCATTAAGTGAATTACTTCCTGAGATTTTGTGATTAGCGAGTGAGTGAGAGAGTGGGTAAGAGGGAGAGTGAGTGAGTGAGCAAGGGAGAGGAAGTGAGTGAGTGTTTATTCGCTTTTATAAATTTTAATAGAAACCAGAGGTTCAGACCTAAGAATCACGGCAGTCCAATGCAGTTAAAAAGTTTTTTACGAACTTATAAAACTTGTAAATTTTTGCGTGTTTTTGGAAATTTTCGCCGTTTCGATTTTCTTTTATAGTCGTAAAATCTTCTAGGAAGAGTAGTTGTAGTGCGTGTGCTCGTAGTTCTCCGTGTCGTACGTGATCGTGCATTTTTTTCTTTTCGGCGTGCGAACGCCTGGTACGTGTCAAGTAGCATCCTAGCAGGCAAGCCGTACATTAGGCTATAGGTATTATGGCGGGTACCTAAAAAAAGTGTAATGTTTTAGTTTGTGGTTAGGTTAGGTATACTATATTTTTTTTTGTAAAAAACTAGGCTAGGTTAAAAGTGGAAGAATTGTTTTTAATTTGTTGTTAGTTATTTTAGTTTGTTACTATATCATATTTTTATTGTTAGTAGTTGTTAAGAAACAACTCATTGGGTTATCCAGCACCCGAATTGCGTACAACACTTATTTATCAAAATCTGAAAAATAATGAAGAAAATCCATTACTCCAACAAGCCTCTTTTCCTGCCTATCCTGCCACTAAACCTTTCAGGATTTAATCGAAGCAAATGTTAGGCCCCTAGCAAACGGCGTATTTTTAACGCACAAACGTCGAGCGTTTCAGGAACGCGCGTTTTCTGCTCCGTAGATGTCGATTTTTGAACGCGACACAAAAACGCGTGTGAAGCGCGTTCTAGTTTGAAGCCGATAAACATGATCTCATTACTGTATTTTGACGATTTAACTCCGGTTTTAGAATCAAAAGAAGTTCTTGGAATTACGAATATGACATTCGATAACATTTAGAAAAAAAATCCCATCTTCTATGTTTTATCAATTTTGTAAACGTTGTGGTAATGAAAATTTGTTTTTACTCTGAGTCATTTACAGCGCCATCTATTGTTTTTCGCAAGGAGTTCTAATGCACTCAATATTAATTTGTCAGAAAGGAAGTACGTATTTTTCAACCATTAACATGCGAAGTCAAGCGATTTTAAATCACGGTAGAGTAACGGCACTGTGGTGCTGGATGGTTTTTTGATCCCTATTTATGTAATGATGTATACACACAAAATACTTAACAGGACATGACATTAAGATAGAAGATCATAAAGGTACTGCTTATTTCATAAGAAATCTCTACCAGCAGACCTGCGAGAGGAAAGTTGGATTAGAAATGTAGACACAGTGTGTAGAAAAGACAAAACAGCATAATTTAAATTTGAATTTATGAAAAATATACACCAAAACAATGATATTCTAATAAACAGATATGATATACACCTACAAATCAATAGAAAAATGTATTTATTTATTTAAATAAAAATATATATATATATATATATTAAAATAAATTAATTTAAATTGTTCCGCGCGGCAGCGGCAGCTCTCACGCAGTGACGCAGAATAAAGGCAATACGACCCAGTTGGGTCGTTTTAGAGTCTTCACGATTGGGCGCTCATAACATATCTGTTTACTAGAATATCATTGCCCCAAAATAAAATAATCCCCAAAATATAATAATATGTATAATTATGCCTTCTGCAGTAGAGCAGAATAAATATTGGACATGTCATGACTTGACATAAATTTAATTATGTTATTGTATATCGAAAATGACATTGGCATTTATCTGTTTTTTTTTACACTAAATAACATTGCGTTTGGCCGCAACTCGTCTGTCGTCTGAGGTGAAGCGATGATGCTGTTATTTCTTGTGTATTCACGTGTGGAATTATAGACTTTTCAAATAATTAGTAGTTTTATTGCACAGACACGTCATTACAACAAGAGAGATTATTCTAGAACGCGGGAACGCGGTAAAAGTGACAGATACAAAAGTTCCATAGACAAGCATTATAGAGATAGGTTTCGTTCACAAACTCCATTATCTCCAACAGATGCGGCCTGGGGTGGAGCCTCAGACCAAATAGTAAACCAAGACATAGCGCTGCGAACAATAAAGTGAGGCCAGCGCAAAACTATGTCTCGCTCTGTGCATACACGCTAATTAGCCTGCCTGGCCTGGCCAGGCCTTAGCTGGCCTGTAGCCCGAGGATTAAAAGAAATACAAAATTTACTAAAACTTAATTTAATTATAATTTAATTTATATTAATATAATTAATATATATTAATATAATTAATAATTAATATATATTAAACTTATATTAATATAATTAATATATGTTAATATAATTTAATTTATATTAATATAATTAATATATATTAATAATTAATATATATTAAACTTATATTAATATAATTAATATATGTTAATATAATTTAATTTAATTATGAAAATTACAACATTAATTATGAGCTAGATAGTCCGCAGTTGACCGATGCTGTGCCAAAAGTGACAATTTCGCGCAGGCCGCGATGTCCAGTGCCGGGCTGCATCATGTTGAGCTGCGTCGGCACTTCGTGTCTCCGCTGGTGCAATCCGCGGGAATTAGACTAACGCGCGTCCAACGTTTTAGGTGCTACGCTTGTATGTAACACGCTCACACGCACACATTTACAACAAACTACAATGAAACTACGTCTCAGTAAATGGACACATGTCTACGAAACAGGCCTCACTTCTCTGTTCGCAGAGTTCCGTCTCTTTTTTATTTGGTCTGAGGGTGGAGGTCGCTTGCCTAGAAGAAATTGATTCACTCGAACTTTGAATAGATCCAGATTATAATGATCAGGGAACAGATAAGCCGGCAGTGAATTCCACCGACTGGCGATGTTTTTAGAATTTCGTTGTCCGTTGTAAGTAAGCTATATAAGTTATCGAGTAACAGTCGACAAACTTATAAAATGAACTTGAATCATGTTCTCTTAAAAGAAATGATTGGTAGAACATGCAAATGTAAGTTTGTTAGTTGGATAAAATAATATTCAATCATTTAGCTGACTACGGAACTCTTCCGTCACGTACTTGGCCGGTTTTTAGAACTAAATTATTTTTGACAATCGTTTTGTAATAGACAATAGGATGTTTGCCGATATTTATTCAGCAACACTGAACGCACAACGACAAATCAAACTATGCAAAACGTATACGCTGAATACGCATTGTACGGGAAGCTCATATAAAGCGAGGCCAGCAGGCCTAGCCAAGTTACAAACGTTTCATATCGATTCTCTTTCTACAATCGTAAACGCCTCGGCGTAAGCGATTGTAGAAAGCGCTAAATTGGTAGCCAAGTTGACACGACTGAGTCGATCGCTCGTTCTATGTCTGTAGAAAAAACCTACACTTTAGTCTATGGTGGGCGTTCCTACCAAAGAGTATAGCTATCATTGTAGAAACGATAGATGACATTCTATTCTATCATTTTGAACGATGTAAGCTTGTCTACGAATTTTCTATTCGTTTGTGTTGATCACGTGATTTAACGCTACTTAAATTTTGAGTGACGTTTCAGTATTCGGGGGTAAGCCTACTGGTTATACTGGATTTGCATAGCTTGAAGTCTCGCCAGGTGTGCAGCTACATTACTCCCTATTTAGTTTTTGTTGGTTTTTTACTTTACTCTCTATTTTTTTATTGTTTCTCAATGTGACCTAGCCTAAATGTAAAATTACGTCTCTAGAAATCTCTAACAATGTACTATTGATGGATCATGTTTACGAATGTAAGGCTTACCGTGATAATCTAATCGATTCATAATTCCCATAGCGGTTTTCGTTGTAATTCTAAGCTGACTACGATCCGGTTTGTTCTTGCGAAGTACTGATCTTTTTTTGGCAGGTCCTGGTGCTTTACGTAACGTTATTTGTGGACGTTTTATTAAAACAGGTACACGGTGTATATTTGCTGGAGTTCGGCGTGTTGTGGCTGGATTACGACGTTTCGTAGTTTGCTTCCGACGTTTCGGTATCGGCTTTGCACGTTTAGGCTTTGTTTTTGGCTTGGGTTTAGGTGCTTGCTTGAAACGTTCGGGCTGATTCGGTATTGTCGTAGGCACATAATTGTGGCGTGATAACGAACTCAATTTATCTTGAAGCACACCAGAGGAAACTTTCAGATCATTCATGATATAGAAATCGGGATCTGAACCTGAAAAGCGTGAATTAAAATATAAATAGACACAAAACATTGGGTGACAACTGTCAAAAGTCAGATATAATCCAATGATTCGATTTTGTTTTTCCAACATTTGTGAAGTCGGCGGCCGACTATATGTTTGGTTTGAACACGGCCCAAGTGTAACTACAATTTTGTATTACCGTTGCCAGGAACCACTAAATTGAAAAAAAAAAAAACTTGAGTGACAAATGACGAACTGCGACCGGAGTAAAAAATAACGTAATAGCCCAGAGACAAAACCGCGTAGTGATAGACATAGGCTCAAACGTGTTGTGGCATTTTCAAAACGACCACAAAGCGGAATTCACGTCGTGGCTCCTTTAAGAACGACCTTCCTCTCTGTAACGTTCGTACTAATTTAAAAACCGCAAAGATTACCGAAGCGCACTATTTTTCTTGTTTAACTGTACCAAGTAAGTATAACTAAACCAGAAAAAGTATGCACTTCGGTAATCTTAACAACCCTCCTCACTTCATCAATTCAGCAGAACATCTTCCTCCTCGACAGGAACTGCAGTGGCTAATCTGGAAAGCACTTAACCGTTTGCGGGTCCAGGTTGGCCGCTGAACAAATAATCTAGCCAAATGGGCTATCATCAACCCGTCCCAAAGACAATGTCAGTGTGGAGCCTCTCTGCAGGTCCCACCTCCTTTCTTGCCCATCCTGCACAGCCACATGCACCTTCCAGGATTTAAACGAAGCCAGCGATAGAGCTGTACCGGTGGCAATACACTGATCGGATATTATTTGAGTCTATCGACATGCAACGAAGAGAAAGAAGTCATTAAAACTATAATTAATAAAAGTACATACCTCTTTGATCCCCGACTGCATTTTGCCAGCTTGGACGTGCAAACAAAATAAATAACACAAATATAATTCTCATTGTGGTAATGTTCGTGTGCCGTGTGCACTACTACAACATAATGGTACACAGTTATTTTGTAAAAGCCGTGCCTTCCTTCGTAATATAATGACTGTGCTATGTTACCGTTATTAACTAACAATACGTTATTCGATAGATATAATCAATACTTTCAATAATTAGGGAAAATATATATTTTATCCCTACAGAGTATATTTGATGTCGATCGTCCCTACATTGATCTAAATATGACATAATGGTATAATGTTATAATGGCGATTACAGACGACGTATTGTTTCACGGTTAAGGTTTGGTCAAACTGATGCGCGGGAAGCGGGATGAATTCGCACGCACCTAATGTTTCATTTGACTTTCATTCATTCACTGGTACAAAGTCGCCTGATTTAAAATTCTCCCATTTTCACCAAAATAACAAAAAATACATGATTGTGTTCGACAGTGGTGTTTTCGTTTTGACTTCGTTTGTCGTTTACTTTTAAAACAAGTTTTAAAGACTAAAATGTAAAGACTAGCTGTAAAAACTATGTGGTTGTAGAAAAACTGACAAAATTATCAAAAACGTAAGCAAATACCACAAATGTAGATGTGTGTAAGCGTAAAACACAACCACGAGGTTTTCACTAAAACAACGTATACACGCGCAGTTTTGTCCCGCCTCCCGAGCGGGATACGCTTCAGTATCACCAAATCTTTATTTTTCTAATGCATTTGTTTGTGAATACTTTTTTAAGGTATGTTTATTTGTTCTGATTTGGATTGTTTCGTGTCATATGATTATGACTAATAGATGAGCTATGTCTATTATTAAACATTACATAACATCACGCTTGTAACCCCTTAAGGGTTGGGCAGAGGTGTACCTAATGCAGTGTGTACCCACAGTTTGACAGTTATGGTTACGTACCATGTAATAGCTCCCTATTACATAGTACTTAACCTTCAATTAATAGTACATTATGATATAAGTGCGGTAAGTTGAAAGTTACAGCCGAGGCGATATTGCTTGCCCGAGCCGTAGACGAGGGCGATAAAAAAGCAGAGGCTGTAATTATCAAAGCGCACGTATGTCATACGACGTTTTATAACATATTTGCGTGGAAATAAGTAAAACAAATAAAAACAATACAGCGAAAAGAAAAAGCGCGCGGAATAATTTTTACTTGTTCACAAATTAGCGAGGTGCGCGCATCAGTGCTTTTTTTAAGGCAAAGACACAAAAAACAGCCAGTATTACTAATAAATTAAATTAATATTTTTGTGTTTTTTTACAGATAAATGGTTGTAATTTATTGTCAAAATTAATTAAATTAAAGAATTACATGTTCATTTATTATATTTCATCTCCCAAAGTTAATTTTATTCATAAAATGTTGACCACTTTTCTGACATAAAAACTCTTTGCTAAGATTTAAAAAAGTATAAGCCGTGTATTTTACTTTACAGCACAAGTACGTAATGAGATACATTACGATATTGAAATTGGTGAAATAAGAGACCCTTTACGAGCAAATGTGTTATAAAATTATTGAAAGAAGGATAAAAAGTTTGCCAATTTATTTTTAAGCTCTTATCCCATAACAATTTACAAAACTATACAGTATGAGGGGGTGCGGCTGTACAACAAACTACCTAAAAAGTCAGAGATTGTACAAGCATATCAACATTGTAAAAAGCCCTAAGGAATTATATATTAGACGCATAAGTATAGCTTTTTATATTAGACACATAAGTTTAGTGTGAGCTGTTTTTTTGAGTCGCGACTCGTGGTCCCACTAATTTGACCCACTGGTGGGACAGTGTGTCGATTTAATGGGCTCGTGGTCCCACTGTTTGGTGGGACCATCAGTCAACGTAATGCAGTCGCTCGTGGTCGCACTGATTTGGTCATAAGGGCTATAACACAAATATATTTGGTGTAGTCTCAGTAGTCCGGTTACAGTTAAGTCAAACGGACTTCTGAGTCGTCGAGCGACTCAGAATCAAGAATCGATGGTCGATCGAGGATCGACTCAGGAATTTATTATTAAATTATTTTATTTTATTATTAAAGTTTTTCTGCCTAAGGGGGATTCAAAACAGGAATAAGCCGAAAATACAAAAGGCTAGCATAAAAACGTGAAGCAATTTTTAATTAATTTTTATTTCTAACAATGAACTTAATGAACAAAACTTAGAGTTTGTACTCTTTAAACTAATTTTTATATTTATCTTAACTTTTCTAAAAAATAACCAACTGTGATCTCCTGGTTTATCAGTATCTCAAGTGGCCAGTACCTGAAGAACTCACTTTTATTCAAGTATTTACTCTACGTATAAACTTGATGCAGTGGGGCCACGAACCTACGATTTTAACTATGACTGGTAGTCCCACTAAGCAGTGGAACCACGAACCCATGATTTCAGGGATAGTGGGACCACGAGTAATAGTGGTACAATCCCATTGGGACCACGAGTCGTCACCCGTTTTTTTGTGTTTAAGTATTTAGACTTAATTACATACTTTCTATTGTATAAAAATAATAATAATATGGTGTTCAGTTTCTTGGATAGTTTGAACGTCTTAATGTAAACTACAACACACAAAAAACAAGTTTGAAATCATAAAAAGCCTGTGAGTTTCAATCCTAAACAGCTTGAATATTATAGTTACCAATAAGGTAGGGTAAACGGGTGTAAACGGATCCTTTTCGAAGCCTTCAACCAAGCATTCTGTACATCAAACTAAGTAACTCTACGGGGATTACGCAGGAGTATCAACATATGTTGCGTTCCGCACTAAAGGTCTACCCATCTTCCATGGAAACAAAGACATGCCACAGACACTGAGTGTCGGCAGAGGGTAAATAACGCTCTGTTCCTGCTGCCATAAATAGGTCCAGGGGCGACAGATTCGGGGACATCCGTGGCCCATCATACTGGACCCGATAAGGCACATTCACGCTCCATGCACGCTTCTCTTAGATATGTTTCGGGGGGAGTTTTACACTTTAGGCCCTTCTGGGACGAGGCCCGCGGGCCACTTTTCCGGGGCAGTGGGAATCAAATAAGACCCGGCTGCCCTCTGACGCGAACGCCTTGTGGTTATATTCAGTACGAGGCTGAGAGAGCCCTGCACTCTCCTTAGGACGGAGGACATCCACTGAAGATATCCACGTCCAGAAAAAAGTCGGGTGAGGCTGTGTCGGTGCACACGGCCGTTGATTTTAATGTGAAACGTCTATATTTGTGCCTTCTCTACCTAATACCTACGTCATCTTTATATTGCCGGTTAGGTATGTTTTTTGTTTCAAACTGTAGTCCAGCCCGATACCTTATCATCTTCTAATAACAATTCATACCATTTGTGGCAAATAAAGCATTGCAAGCATTCTTTAGCAATCAAATCATTCAAACAACCCGCACATTTTTTTTTTGTTGACATTTTTGTCAGTACAATTCAAACGGATTAAGATAATAAAGCGCTTTCAGCGGAGCACCAAGCATACGGTGTCTAGCGGTGCCAAGTAGAATAAGCGATGGAGTTCTTAAAGCACTGAGAAGCGGTATAATGCGGCTCGCTTAAAACTTCGCGACCCAAAGGTCGTAAGCGCCGTGGAATACTCGTCACTTACGCGTTTTGGCCAACACTCATCAATTCGTTACGTTACGGTCGGGTTTTCACATGGTACCCCGTGTATGGTACCGATTTTAAAAACGTTTTCACGTCAAAAATGGTTACGTTAAAGTGGTAAATACTGCACCCTCCCCCATATAGTAGGAGGTGAGCCTATTTTCATGAAACGGGAACCAGTCCTGACATGCCACGGGCTGCTATTGAGGAATTCCTGGAGGAAACACTTTGGCCGAAATGGGAATCGCACACTTTCCACCGCTAGATCTGTGTAACATACAGGGTGTAAACAGACTCATCACGAAGCCGTCAACCAAGCATTCTGTACATCATAATAAGTAACTTTACGCAAAAATTATTGCTGGGAAACGACTTTTTTTTAAGGGTGAAAAATCACGGTTTACGGTAAAACTCAATGTGCTCTCACTCAAAACATGGTGCTGGTGGATGGATTGAATAGTACGGGGGTCGTGGAAGTGTTTAAAGTAAAAACGTTACATTAAAAACATGTATTTAAAAAAAAAACTTGTGGAAAAGTTGGAACTTTGACCCCCAATATCTCCGTAACTATGTAGAAGGTTCCCAGGTATGGTCTAGAACAAAAAAAATATCGCAGAGACGGGGGAACAAGTGCTTTTCGGCTTCGTTAAGAGTATTTTTACATACCTGGGAACCTTCTAGTTACGGAGATATTGGGGGTCAAAGTTTCGACTTTTTGACAACTTTTTTTATACAAGTTTTTAATGTAAGGTTTTTACTTTAAACACCTACACGACCCCCGTACTATTCAATCCATTCATCAGCACAATGTTTTGAGTGCGTTACACTGAGTTCTACCATAACACATGATTTTCATTCCAAAAAAAAGTTTCCCAGCAATAATTTTTACGTAAAGTTACTTAGGTTGGTGTTCGATTCCTGATGAGGTGGTTTACACCCTGTATTTTGAACCGTGCATCAAAACTCCCCTTGAACATTCCAGTAGCAATGGATGCTAGAGTAAATGTAAAACAACTGCTTTTTAACTAATTATTTAATCACAAGTTCATAGTTTTCTAGGTTTTTGGAGTGAATGGCATATCCCTCTCAACCGAAAAGTGCGTACCTCTGTATCTGATTCAAACGCTGTAGTTGCAATAAAATTATAAAGGTTGAACAAATAGCCTTAAAAACAGCAGTCTCATCGGGGGTTCGCAGTGGTGGCCCAATGGCAACAGCCCCGAAAAGGCCAGATTTCGTAGCACTATGCGGGCACTTTCGCATCGCACTGTGACCACTTTTTTGTACTTTAAGACTAAGTAATCGGTAGCACAATGCGAACATTTTAGGCTGGCTTATACTCTCATTTGGCTCTCAATATTACTATCTTCACTTGAACAGCCGGATGCAGCTGAATACCAATATTGTAGATGGACCGACTGCCTATCTGGCCTCCACAACCCAGTTAGTACTGGGTAATACGATAGGTACCCTTTGGTAAGACTGGTTGTCAGACTTTTTGGGCCATTGACTACCTGTAACGACTGTCAAAGATCTACAAATGACAGCCGAGACCAGCCGGGACCGGGAGCTTAACGTGCTTTCCGAGGCACGGATTAAACTCGGTATGTAATGGGTGGTCACCCATCCACAGACCAACCTAGGCAAGCACGGCTTAAAAAAAAAGAAAAATAATCAGCTGCCCTGTAATAAACAGTCGACAAATATCTTTTTCTTTCTTAAAGGAACAAAATAAAAAACTGCTTTTATGAAGGGATTATTTTATTAATTTTTAAAAAAGAAGTACCACTTTCTACTTAAGCTCTTTTGTTTGTGTTGTGGTTGCCATTTTCCTGTCACACGATGAATGCGTACCTCGTCTTAATCGAAGCCGTCGTTCCGTCTGTCGTGTCCGGATATGCAGCTACAATACAGTTATGGTTAGTAAAACAAATATGTACACTTGTATTAGTTAGAGTTATTAAGTTAAGATTTTAGTCTCATCATTTAAAGGGCCTGTATGAGGAGACAAAAAAAAAAACTTTATTTTAGACCTATAGCAGTCCATTCGTTGTTAGTGGTTAGTAACATATTGTGCTTACGGTGGAAGCTCCAAGGTAGCCCGCGAAATTTAAATTTTCTTACATTTTTTGCAATTTGCAGGTCAGTGTCAGGTCGTATGTTGATTAAAATATAATTCGCGGCTGTAAGACGTATGTAGTTACAGAATTATAATCATTAAAATCACCAAACATTCATATTCAGTTCATGTAACTGTCAAGAATGACTTTTTCATGACAGTTACATGTTACATGAAGTTAGAGGGTTGTATTGATCGTTTTACAGCCGCGAATCGTATTTTAATCAACATACAACCTGACACTGGCCTGCAAATTGCAAAAAACGTAAGAAAATTTGAATTTCGCGGGCTACCCTGGAGCATCCACCTTAATGTTAGTTGTGTGTTGTGTTGGTGTTGGTGTTGTTGTTGTTGTCAGTCCATACGTTGTTAGTGGTTAGTAACACATTATGCTTATACAGGGTGTAAACAACCTTATCACGAAGCCGTCAACCAAGCATTCTGCACATCAAACTAAGTAACTTTACGCAAAAATTATTGCTGGTAAACGACTTTTGTTTAGGGGTGAAAAATCACGTTTTGTGGTAGAACTCAATGTAACGCACTCAAAACATTGTGCTGATGGATGGATAAAATAGTACGGGCGTCGTGGAGGTGTTTGAAGTAACAATTAAACATTAAAAAAATGTATTAAAAAAAAACTTCTCAAAAAGTTGGAACTTTGATCCCCAATATCTCCGTAACTAGAAGGTTCCCAGGTATGGTGTAGAACAAAAAAATGATCGCAAAGACGAGGAAAACAAGTGCCTTTCGGCTTCGTTAAGAGGTTTTTTTACACCCTATAAGTTATGTTAGTTGTATGTTGTTTTATCTTGTGGTGTTGTTTTTGTCAGTCCATACGATGTTAGTGGTTAGTAACACATTGTTTTTATATGCTACGTTAGTTGTATGTTGTGTTGTGGTTGTTGTGGTGTGTTTGTGTTTTGTTTGTTATTGTTTTGCTGTTACAAAAACTAACGTTGCTCAACATAAACATTGTTAGTTTTTGGTCTTTCTTTTGAAATGTGGAACTTTTTATTTACATTTTCACTTCTAATGCGAAGCGGGACTAAAGTGACCACTTTAGTCTAGGGAGTGAAAAGTAATTAGTTTTTTAATTTCCTTCACGTGACATAGACAAACTCAAACAGCCAGTAATTAAACTACTATCTGTGGAGTGTGAACCATCTTCATTGCGAAAATTTTGAAAGTTTTAGTTCCATGGTTTTTACGCAAAGAAGGTGGCGGCATGTGTTTTAAATTGTTAATCTGTGACTGGTTTAGAAGAAAAAACTGACAGCGAAAATTTCAGAATCTACAAATACAACAAGTACGCGTGTAAATATTCTTGGGACGACAATTATTTACAATATTACAAATAATTGAATTGTACATTCAGCTTCAAGTAAAAAAATCTTTTGTGATTTTTATTTTATTAAGTAATATTTATTAAATGTTTTTGTACTAAATTGACTATGCACTGTTTTAGACTTTTACGGTTTTTCACTACACTTAAAGTACTTACGGGATGATATCCGTGATTTTAATTTTCGACCCACCCGCATACCTCTTCAGTATTCCCGCGATCATGATGCTTGCAACAGCGTCGAAATATCGGGAGCTCATAGTAACAAAAGAAAATCACGGATATCATCCCGTAAGTACTTTAAGTGTAAATTGTCAATTTTTCTCGCACTCAAAGTGAAAAGCATAGTTAGCACCTCGAGACTAAACGCCAACTTAATATACCCTCGGTTTTATTGAATCCCTCGCACGTTCGGGAGTCAAACCATCTCTGGTATATTATGGCTTCGTTTCATCATCATCATCATCCACAGCCTGACATCACCCAGTGCTGGGTATAGGCCTCTCTTTGTTTGTGCCAAGCTCCACGCTCCTGTGCCAACCTCATCAAGGATATTCCATATATATTTTTTTCATATACAGGGTGTTTCATATACAAGTAGTCGCGTGCCATAGCTTAGGGGTGAGTTCAGTTAAAAAAATATTGTAAGATCAATCTAATTTAGTACTACTAACTTCAAATAGCAATATAAAATAATTTTAATTCTAAACGATTGCTATTTTAAGTTAGTAGGTACTAAATTAGGTTGATGTTTCAATATTTTTTTTTTGGATTTTTTTATTAATTTTTTCGGGTTCTTTTATCGATACTGGGTGTTAAAGTAGTCGCGTACCATAGCTTAGGGGTGGGCCCCTAAGCTATGGTACGCGACCACTTTAACACCCTGTATATGTATATATGGCTTTCTTTTAGTCCCTCGTTAAAATAATATACTATTTTGGTGTTCACTACCTACTCAGCCATAGGGCCGAATATGCTAACCGAATAACCCTCTGGCCTCCCTACAATTATATTTGATATTCGAGTTCGGTAACTGACCCACGGGATAATACCACCGGGATAAAAATATATAGAAAGTAAGAAAGAACACAGGACAAAACGAAAAAAAAATTGGCTGAATTACCAATAAAACAGAATTTTATAAATAATAAAAATAAGAAGAACATTTCATGTTTTAATCCAGGTTAAATACTACCTGTGGGCCGAATTTCATCTATATCCGTAGAGTAGTTTATGCGTAGCAAATATCGTCTAGTATAGTAAAATATTTAAAGTAGGTTATTTTTGTAAAATTAAATTATACAACAAACTTACGGGGTTTCGGTGGATTCCGGCAATTTTTTTCACATTCCTCTCTGGTTTCGTAATTTATGATCGGTTCACAGCCACCGTAAACGAATGAAATGCACTTGTCTGTCTTCCTACTGTAGTAATACCTGAAAAAAGATAATTCATAATTCATTTATTTATTGTTTGTCACAGGTAAACAGAAGATCTTACAACAGGGTATTTTACTCTATATGAGAAAAAATCTAAAAATATATTATTGAGATAGCTTAGGCAAAAAGCAGTAGGAAAACGTTAGTTTTAGTTCATAAAATAGCAAACTAAATTTTAAAATTCAATTCAAAGGTTTCAGCTTTTTTAATCTGTTTCATAACACCATTATAGTAGTCGCCATGTTATTACGTCATAAGGCCATGTAAACATTGAAGTTTCAACTGTCAACTTCAAATATCACTGCATTTGTTTACATAGCCAAGTGACGTCATGACCACAGAGCAATATGGCGTCCACTGCGTCCAGCGTTTTCATCAAATAACGCGCGAAATTTGAAAATGCTAAATTTAAATGCATTTTTATGGCACTTAACGATTGTATATTTTTTTTTGTGAATTGTTTAGTGGTGTATTAGCACTATAGAATCTAATTGAAACACTTTTCAAAAATGGGTGTAATACCCTATTAGAAGGTATTATTGTATCACTGTAACATACCCATAGGGTGTACAATAATTATACCATGTATGTCAATATTATTGGCTATATTAAAAATAATATTACAATAAACATTCATTCTTACACAATTATTAGGGATATACAAAGACATACACGTTTAATAAGTCTAAAAGGACATACACATTTAATTAAAATCGAAGTAGACCTACAATATCTAGGCGTATATGTATACAGGATGTAAACCACCTCATCATGAAGCCTTCAACCAAGCATTCTGTACATCAAACTAAGTAACTTTACGCAAAACTTATTGTTGGGAAACGACTTTTTTTTTTGCGGTGAAAATACATGTTTTGTGGTAGAACTCATGTAACGCACTCAAAACATTGTGCTGATGGATGAATTGAAAAGTACGGGGGTCTTGGTGGTGTTTATAGTAAAAATCTAACATTAAAAACTTGAATTAAAAAAAAAGTTGTCAAAAAGTTGGAACTTTGACCCCCAATATCTCCGTAACTAGAAGGTTTCCAGGTATGGTGTAGAAAAAAAAAAAGATCGCAATGACGAGGAGAACAAGTACGTTTCGGCTTCGTTAAGAGGTTTTTTACACCCTTTATAGTTCAATCATGATTCGAAAGACACGTGTCACGCCATCTATTATCATAAGAACATTATTGTTGTTTACCTCGGGAACAGTATTTTTTTTTTGGGATGAAAGGAAAAACCCTCATGTCCGTTTCTGTATAAGTACCTAACAACGTAAGTCTAAGTATATGAAAAATAGGGTAGATGACAAAAAAAAAAACGTAAGCCTGAGTCCCGTGCAATAGAGTGCCCGGGCGAGCCTATTGCCATAAACCAGGCACAAATCCAGTTTACGTGGCTGCTTTTAAGAAATTACTAATAAAAAAATCCAATAAAACTTTGCCTGACCTGGGAATCGAACCCAGGACCAGTAACTTATTTCAGTGTTGAAATGAGATGGAGCTAGACGTCCTGATGTATAGTCCATCTATAATACTATAGTTGCTGCTAGTTAAGATGTCAATAGCGGTCATTGCCCTTTCCCTAATATCTCTTCGTACGAACCAAAACAAATGAACAAAAAAATATAAGTAATATATATATTTTTTAAACAAGCTTTTATATAAATGCGCTAAAAGAATAAAATAAACTTTTCGTTTAAAACTTTTACTATCAACTTATAACGTCATTACACAATTTATATGATTTAAAAGCTTGTCGCGAGATTTCCGTACCTACTCGTATTTACTTAGTTAGTTTTTTTTTTTAAATTAAAATCAATCAGATCAAGTTATTTAATTTACTTGTTTATCTACAAAGGTGAATTGCACGACAAGCTTTTAAATCATATAAATTGTGTAATGACGTTATAAGTTGATAGTAAAAGTTTTAAAGGAAAAGTTTATTTTATTCTTTTTAGCGCATTTAAATAAAAGTTTGCTTTTTAAAAAAGTTTTTTTACCTTTAATATTATTTTTAACTTTTTAATATTTATGATATGGGTTTAACTACGGCATAGGTCGTAGCGCGTAGCGGCGTTTTGCCGTAGCCCGTAGTAATTCGTAGTACTCACAATGTAATGTTTTGAGCACTCATTATCTAAAGAAAACAGAAAATAAAGAAAAATATTTATTAGACTCATCTAGGACCAAAGTACTCATCAAGACGAATCAAACGAGCCCAAACTCGATGAAATTATGTCGTTATATATCGGAGTTCCTATGGAATGGTATAAATTGATTTCTTGTCTCTGTACACCGTGATCTGTTTCGATTTTGTTTTTTTTTTCATGTAGCCACGGATATCGTGATCAGTGGGTAACAAGATAACGAGGGAAACGGATAACGGTATCAGTGGATACAACTCGCCGTGATTCTCGGCTAACGTGATCTGATACCGTGATCGGTGGAGACAAACCGACTTACGGTAGGGGGCGCTTTTGAACGCCATTTCATAACTTACAATACAAGCATAGAACACTTTCGGATTTCAGTATGACTACCGGTCGAAGATTTAAGCCGGGACCAACGGCTTAACGTGCTTTCCGGGGCATTGAGGAAAGCTGGTATGTCATGGATGTTCACCAATCCACGGACTGACCTTGACAAGCGCTTCTTAACCTTGAAGAGCTGTTGCTGCAGTTTCAGACTTAGCTACCCGTAATAGTAGATCGATCATCGGGAGCCAAATTTTATTTTTACGGCGAGGGCGCTTTTTTGAATCCAGAGCAAAGTGAGGGATTCTAGAGTAGAATCCCGAGCATTGCGAGGGATTCTTTAGTAGAATCCTGAACGTAGCGAGGGATTCAAAGTACGTCGCCCGAGCCAAAAATATATTTGCACCCGATTGATACACTCTACTTTTCATCACCCACTATGAGAAAATAAATGGCGCCTCATATTTTACGGACTGTCACTTGCAGAACTCATTTTTCAAAACAAAACCATGAATTTCTAACAATCCGTGAAAATTGACGAAAACGCGGGCTGTAATTCGCGCGTTTTTAATATTTTTTTTTTTTATTCAGCCGGCGGCGCGACTATATGCCGTCGTACCAGCCAGTCTTTATTCAAACAATATTTGCGTTCGATTTATTTGGCGCTGAACAATAAGATGTTCCAAATTCAAAAAGTACGCGGCAAAGATTATTGCGACACACTTATAAATAAAGAGGATTCAAAACTCATTACTGCCCGCTAAAAGTTTCTTATAGAAAACACCACCTTTGGGTGTACTTAAAGGCGAACCAAGTCGTCCTTTTCGAATAGATGGGATGAAATGCATATTGTAACTCACCTAATTCATCAACCTTTGGTTGAACATCCGACTCGTTCTTGTCCTCCTCATTACTGACGAAATTGTGAGGGCCACCACCGCATTCTTCATCTTTTTTGTCATAGTAATACCTGGAACATTAAAAATCATAACATAACATAACAATATCATGTATTCAGGCAGAGGTAGGTCGGCGGCGGCGACCTCTCGCTCCCGGCCCTGGTTCAATCCATGGTCCGGGGCGAGATAGAATGGGACGCCGTCACCTCCTTCTGCGAAGCAGTCATGCTAGCGAAGGAGGTGACGGAACGTGAGATCCCTACGTCCCGGCCGCCGCGGGAAACGCCCCGGGCGTCGGTCATTTGATGAAAAAAAAAAGGCAGAAGTAGGTGTATATCTAGTACACTCACATTCCGCCAATTTTATGTTTTAAGTCACACGTAATAGGGGGCGAGCCTATTGCCAACAGGGCACGAATCCAGATTCCGTACGGCTCGTACACATAAACACTATACGACGTCGCATCGTGCTACGACGCGGCATCGTGCACGATGCGACGTCGTATCGTGGGAATCTACGTTTGAAGACAACCTACTGCTTATCTTTCTACTGTGCTTTAGAACAGGGAAATATACAAACTATTTTCTGCGAACACTGCAGATTTATTGATACTTGTTTTGACATAGACTTATGTGTACAACACGGTAGGTGCTACTGAGAAATTCCTGATAGAAAAACCCAATGAAATTTTGCCTGGGAATTGAACCCAGGACCTCAGAAGCAGTAGACCAATGAGCCACAGTTATAAGCAAAATATAAAAATAATAAATCGC
Source organism: Xestia rhomboidea (assembly GCA_963853795.1). Classification (NCBI taxonomy): domain Eukaryota; kingdom Metazoa; phylum Arthropoda; class Insecta; order Lepidoptera; family Noctuidae; genus Xestia; species Xestia rhomboidea. Next base: position 5,053,118 of record OY970783.1, read on the forward strand.
TGGACATTACACACAGCACCACCTAGTGCCACACTTAGCAACAAGGCTTGTGTCGTGGACACCAGATAGTTGATATACTAAATAGATACTTTTTGTTTGTAAATACATACTTATTATACTTGTAAACACCCATACCTCGGAAACAAAATGTCCATGCTCATCACACAAACATTTGCGCCTACCGGGATTCGAACCCGGGACCCTAAGAACGTAAGGCAGCCTCACTACCGCTGCGCCATTTAGGTCGTCAATAGTGCCGCAGTTATAAGCATGACTGTGTGATTAAAAGAGTGACGAATAATAATTATAAATGTTGATGGATGGAGAGGAATCATCATCATCATCATCATCATATCAGCCCGTAATCACTGCAGATGGAGAGGAAGAGGAAGACGAAGGCCAAAGAAAACTGGACGGAATTTTTGAGGAACGATATGAAAGACAAACGAGTAAATGATACCGTGGCGGCTGACAGGGGAGAATAAAAAAAAAACATGTTGTAGCATGTAGCCAACTTTGGCTAGAGGAACAGTAAGGCCTCAATTCCTCCTACGCTGATGCCGGTCGCGTACGTCAGCGACAAATCTATCTATATAATATAAAAGGCAAAAGTGATTGACTGATGTATCAACGCACAGGCCAAACCCTTATGGCTAGAATCTTAAAATTTCGCACACGTATTCCTCTTATGACGTAGGCATCCACTAAGGAAGGATTTTTATTCCTTGGACATAATATTTGCATGAAATTTCGTATGAATTGTATTTCAGCGTTTTCCAAAATTTAACCCCTAAGAGGGTAAATTTAATTTTTGGACACAGTTATTATATAACCTCGATTAACACATACGAGTAGAATACTTTTCATCCAATTATCCAACTCCACGCGGGCGAAGCCGCGGGCAACAGCTAGAATATTATAAAATACGGCTGACTTCAGCGGCTCGTAGCAAAGTACGCGCCGCTGAAGTCAGCGTCGCTGCATGGTGCTATATAGAAAACAATGTATACTCGTACGCGCGACCGACATCAGCGTAGGAGAGATTTAGGCTTAACAGTGAAAGGATAGCACGTTATTGTAGAGTGTCGTCTCTTTGACTAATTTATACTGTGTGACAGTCTTTTTTAAAGCTCTTTGTGTCATAATAACTCCTGGGTCGGGTACTTACAAACCTTGGAATATAATTATGCCATACAGATATCCTTGGTTTCTTCCTGATATGGCACCCAACAGTTGTGCGCTTTCATATTTCCTGAAAGTATTTCGACACTTTACTAGGATATACCTAATTATAATAATTAAATCCCCAGAAAATCAGGATGGCAACCAACCATTTATCTTTTAAAATCAAGGTTCGCGAGCACATTCGCATGAAACTTTATTTTAGTTATTAATATTAGCTACGTTAAGTCTATCTTATAAACGTCCCAATTTAGGTACTCGTTCCATTTTTATGTTTTTTTTTGCAAATCCATAATTGCTAAGTCGTAATTTTTTATTAATTGCTCCTTTTTTTTCAGATGGGAAATCATCATCCCGCTCTGAGCGGAGCGGAAGGGAGTGTCAGACTTTTACTGACTAAAACCCATCCATGTTCCTTCTTAGCCCTTTGTGTAAAGAGTCCCGCAGCCCCGGCAAGTCCCGCAGCCCCCGGCATATTAATAGGCTTGTGTCCTGAAAAAAATCTAATTGGTCCGTCAGTTAGATTTTCATAAAATATTTGACACGTATTTTTTCTTTTGTTACGTAGACCAAAATTGACGAAGATACGACGCTTTTAAAATTCTCAATATGTGACGCCGTGCTATAATTTGTAGTGCTTTGTGACGTCACGAGACCCCACTCCCGTTTTGATGCGTTCTAACTTTGTCAATATTCATTGATTTACAAAAACAAAAAATACGTGTCCATTATTTTCCAATACTCTAACTGACGGACTAAATAGATTTGTAATTTATTGATTGTGGAAACTAGCCTATTGCTCCTACCACAGTTGGCATGTGTATCTCCCAAACGTTGACTGGTAGCCTGCCCTGTCAGCTGCTCCTGGTGAACTGCGTGCCATTAAGTCCGCCTCTGTACATTATGTAATAATAATAATATAATACAGTGAGTACAGCAGTCATTGTGCCGATAGTCGTGTCAGCCAATGGCTTAATAGCCAAGAGCCTCGACCAACACCTTAGGAGGCTCTCACTTGGCAGCTGGATCAAGGGCTTGATTCAGAAAGCAGTACTTCTGGACACGGCACGTATTGTTAGGAGGTTCCTCTCTCAAGAGCCTTGACCACCGGCAGCTCGGACCCTGTTCCCAGCGCTAGTGGGCTACTATTTTTATGTTTTTATATTAGGAATATTTAAAAATGTAACGATACTTTGTAAAATTAATAAACGAATAATAATAAAAGTGTTATTGTTTCATAAAACTGTTACAATAAAACGCGTGCGCGTGCGTGCGTGTATATGTATAACGAACTCCATCATCATCATTTTTTTTTAATGTATGTATGAATGAATACTTTTTGTTAGTCCGACCTTTGATTCAACATTTCACGCATGACCGAACCTTTTAAAAATACTCTTTTCAATTTTTGTCAGTACCTATACTTTCACCTCGTCTCTACCAGGTCGGCCGGACGGTCAGTCGCGTACGGTCGGTCGTGACGTCAGCGAGAACAAAATACGGCTGTCGGTCGCCGCAGACGTCAGTGTCGCAGTATGGTGCTATAAAGAACACAATGTATACTCGTACGCGACCGACCGTGCGCGACCGACCGTCAGCGCGACAAGAATTCAGTCCTAACAGCTACATACGCGGATTGCGAGATCAGTCTACAGATAGAATAGGCCTCAAATTGGGTGGGAACTGTTGTTTACCGCGTTCGAAAGCGAACGTCTAGATGTTATTCAGTAAGAGGTTAAAATGTCGTTCATTATCGAAAGTAATGTCAGGTTTTATCTGTTGACCTCAGCGATATAAACTACAGGGCCGTATTTAATAAGGCAACATTTCTGTTTTTTTCGAGTGATGGCTATTAGAGATGAAGGTGACGTAAGCCCAGTATGGAATAAAAACGACGAGCTGTGAAGAGCTCAAATTTTGTGAATAGGGATGATGACTGACTAAAAACAATATGATTCTGTTTAGTCCGTCAGTTAGATTATCGAAAAATATTGGATACGTGTTTTTTGTTTTATCAAATGAATAAAAATTGACGAAGATAAAACGTGTCAAAGATTGGGGGCGAGGGGGCTTGTGACGTCACATTTGAGAAAAAAATGTACTCACACGAGTTTTCTACGCACTGTATCGTCTTCATTGTTTGTTTACGTGCAAAAAAAAATACGTGACCAATATTTTTTGGAATAACGGACTAATTCGTTTTTTTTTTGTCATCATCTATTGTAATAGAGGCAAGAGAGAGGTGATAATTGTGTTCCTCGAATGATATGTGTAAGTACGGGGCGAACCAAATTGAGGTAGAAACATTTCACCAGTTATGTTGTAGTCCCATGTATGAAGGCCAAGCCTTTTGTCAGCATCGGCTGGCCACAATTTTAGGCTTCGAGAGAGAAATTCCCGATTGAAAAAGCCCAACATCACTGGCCGACTTTGCTCTGCAAGGGTGTCTCTGGAATGAAGTAGGTATTTAATAGTAGTAAACATTTAATAATACTCGTATGTGAGTTTATTAAACAAATGAATAAATGACTTATGAATTACCTATTAATGTTCAAAATACACAATCTTATCTTACTATATTATATTTCGTGATAATTATAAATGCGAAAGCTTATGAGAATGGATGGATGTTTTGTTACTCTTTTTCACACACATTTGGAAATTTGGCACCTTAGATAGTTTATAATCTGGATTGACGTATAGGATACTTTATAACCCGGTAGTATGATCTTGTGAGACAGCTAACGAGCTTCACGCGGGCGAAACCGCGGGCATAAGCTTAGTTAATCTAAAAAATTCTCTATGTCAGCTGCCTCAAAACCCGTTGTTTAGAAGAACATTTATACAGGGTGTAAACAACCTCATCACGAAGCCGTTAACCAATCATTCTGTACATCAAACTAAGTAACATTACGCAAAAATTATTGCTGAGAAATGACTTTTTATTTTGGGGTGAAAAATCGTGTTTTGTGGTAGAACTCAATGTAACACACTCAAAACATTGTGCTGATGGATGGATTTAATAGCACGGGGGTCGTGGAGGTGTTTTTTTTTTTTAATACTTGTATTAAAAAAAAAAAACTTGTCAAGAAGTTAGAACTTTGACCCCTAATATCTCCGTAACTAAAAGGTTCCCAGGTATGGTGTAGAAAAAAAAAGTGATCGCAATGACGGGAAGAACAAGTCTTTCAGCTTCCTTATAAGGCTTTTTTACACCCTTTAAACATGATAAATTAAATTTGAGTTTTATTAATTTGAGTCAATGCAATTGTAAGCCTCTAAATACATACCTGCTTTAAAAACAATTTCCATGTACTATGTACGTACTTAAATTATGTAATAGTAATCAGCGCAAATATTGTTTCGAAGTGAACGACTCAAGTGACTCAACTTTAGCTAAAATGAAATTATTTTATTTTCTCCTGCTAGTTTTTGTGGCCATTGCCCTAAGTGAAGCTAGGGGTGAGTTTTTAAAAACATTTTTAATTGTATTTTTTTTTCGACATAGTAAAGAAATATTTATATTTGCTTTTTTAATTTACAAAATTTTCTTACCTTTTTATAGAATCTTTTTTTTACCTATTATTTTTTTGAGTGAACATTGTAGGCTATGTAGATTCCCAGATGCTTGTTAACTTTTGTTAATTATTTTCCTGTTTTACGTTTTTTGCATAGAAAGCAAGGACCTATTGTCGGGCCTACGCTGTCCCCCCATACTTATGTACTAATGCTGTAACAAAATAATATTGTAATACCAAATGATTTGAAAAGAGTAACCATGGAGTTTCTTGCCGGTTCTTCTCCATGGAAACGACCAACGCGAACCGTGCACCTTTTTCGACGTTTTATAAGTGCCCATCTAGGCCGATGTGAAATAACATATTTTGAAAGAAATGGAGGGAGCTATAAGAGGTTTCAGATTATTAGAACTTTCAATAGAATGCTGTGCAATTGAACTGACAAATTATAAAGTAGAAGTAATATTTATAGAGTAGATACCAAAGACAGGAGAGTACATAAGAGAAATAAATTATATCTATTAAGTTTTAATTAAAAAGATATTACTCGTTGCCGGGCTTAACGTTTTTTCAGTTACAGGCAGGGCCGGCCTTAGCCATCAAGGCGCCCCGGGCGAGTCATGCCTTTGGCGCCCTTTTAGGTATAAAGGGTGTAAAACACCTACTTAACGAAGCCGAAAGGCCCTTGTTTTCAATATATGGCATATTTTTTATTGAATTAATAGAAAACTACAACATCACATGTATTTATTTTTAATAACAATAACATTATTTTAACCATTAATTCTCTAAACAATGCACCTTACCTATCTATATTCTATGTCAGTCACGTCACAATCCATTGAAAAAGAAAACTTATTTTCCTAGCTTTTTTGTCAGCAAATTCTCTGATAAGACTGGCAAAATCTAGATTTTCTGCAACTTGATTTTCAATAGATAGCGCGGCCGAACTAGTCAATCTGGTTTGAGACATTGTACTTATATTTTGTTCTACACTATTTAGTGAGAGAAACCACAAAGGACAAAATGACAGGTCGTATTTGTTAGACATAAAATACTGATACTCACTCCTACGAGATCCGTCTATAATAGTTAATACGTTGAGTTTTCCTTTAGATCGATAAAAATAGGTATTCAAATTAAGTGGTATAGTTGAGCTGGCGCGCGCGGGGCCCTGTAGTAGTTGGCGCCCCGGGCAGCCGCCCCTGTCGCCCCCCCTAAAGCCGGTACAGGACTTACAGGCTGGCGAAATATGACGACAGTTAAAAAATAATTAGTTGCAAAATTTGACATAAACCAACAAACAAACAAACATTGCAAGCTTGTAAAAAAACCTCTCTTTTTCAGATCCAAAATGCCTGCAACCTACCGATGCTGGTATATGCTACGGATACATGCCTATGTATGTATTATTCCTAAGTATATTTAATTAACTACTAATTTGACGACCCGAATAGCGCAGCGGTAGTGAGGCTGCCTTACGTTCTTAGGGTCCCGGGTTCGAATCCCGGTTGGAGCAAATGTTTGTGTGATGAGCATGGACATTTGTTTCCGAGTCATGGATGTTTATATGTATAATAAGTATGTATTTACAAATAAAAAGTATATAAGTAGTATATCAACTATCTGGTGTCCACGACACAAGCCTCGTTGCTGAGTGTGGCATTAGATGGCGCTGTGTGTTAATGTCCAGCGATATTTATTTATTTATTAACATTGCCCAATAGGGACTATGCATGTAATTTTTTTTCACTTAAATCAATAAAATACAGTACCCAAGAAAAGTATTAAAAGTTAAGTTCAACTACTGCTTTTCGCACAAAAATAATATTAAACTCCTGCAATTTTCTATGACAGTTCAAACGTCCGTAGCTGTCGCGGCCGTGATGTGACGTCATTATCCACAATCTGCCTTGTTTACGTCTTATTTTTTTGGGCTTAATAAAATAATTTTACCAATTGAATGTGCTCTATTGAAGTAAAACTTGAAATAAAATATTGTAATAAAATTTTAGTGAAACTTTTAGCACTTTTCAAATAAAAGTGTTTTTTTTGACACTTTTTTTGAACTTTGACGTCAATACCGGTGTTATCGAGGACGGTGTGTTTTGACAGTGCGTTCCGTTTCACCAAATACATGATACATAAAACAGTAAATTGTAAAATAAGTGATGTATTAAAAACTTAAACAAGTGTACCACAACTACCTGCCGGGGCTGCGGGACTGTTCGAAAGAGGTACCGTGGTCCCAGAACACAAAGGGCGATGAAGGAACATGGATGGGTTTTAGTCAGTAAAAGTCTGATACTCCCTCCTGCTCCGCCCGGAGCGGGAGGAGTCATTTGATGATTTCCCATCCATAAAAAAGGTGCCATCAGTGAAAGGACTTGAACTTTGATAGCTCATATCTCGGAAAAGTGACACTTTAGAACATTTTGTCTCATACAAAACTTGTTTGTATTGATACCAGCTATGGATCAATGTAGGTTTTATAAGTGGCCGCAACTTTGAAAAAAAAATTAAAATGGCGGAAGCTAGTCCGGCCAAGCTTCATACAAAAAAATTCCAAGTCCTTTTTATAACTAGTTTGGCACCTTCAATGTTTCCGTAACTACCTCTGGATATTTTTTACAGTAAATTTATTTTTTATTTCAGGTATACATTCAACAATGTGGCTGAAAAATGTGAGCCTTTCACCTACGGAGGTTGTATGGGAAATGACAACCGTTTTGCTACTTTAGCAGACTGTCAAGCTGCTTGTTGAGATTACTAAGCATACTATTAAATAATAAAAGTTTGATTTGATATTTAGATTATTTTTTTATTGTAGTCCTGTTTACTGTTATTTGATGAGCATGGACATTTGTTTCCGAGTCATGGGTTTTTATATGTATTATAAGTTTGTATTTACATACAAAAAGTATCTATGTAGTACATCAACTATTTGGTGTCCACGACACAAGCCTCGTTGCTTAGTGTGGCACTAGATGGCGCTGTGTGTAATGCCCAGCGATTTTTTTTTCTTCTGGCTGGCCACGACTTCGTCTGTGTCGAAGAAACTTATCCTATTGCATTCGGTAAAATTGTAGCTTCTCATTGGTGATTTTTTTTTTAGAAATCAGGTTAGTAGTTTCAGAGATTATGTGGTACATCTAAACTTTACCTCTTTTTTACCCAACTGCGCGACACAATAGAGGGTAATGTGTTTATCAGCCTATACTATACGACAACATTGAAACTCTTTTACAAAGTATCATGTGATAATTTGATGGAAAACGACACACATACACACTTTCACACACACACACACACACACACTCACACGCACATACACACCAATACTCCTAGAAATAAGGTTTGTTTATTTTGTTTGTATGTATGTACACTCCTACATTATTATTGTTACTAGTTTTAGAAGAGCGCGGTCTCCTAGCACAGGTATTTATCATACTTATAAGGAGGCCTCTATGTAAGATTATATAATGTAGAAGTTTGTAAAGTTAACTGAAAATAAATTTATTAATTATTATTTACTATTATGGTAAAAAAAAGCCCTGTCTGATCCGAGAGGGTATTTTTAGGTATTGACATTAGATTCGATTTAAGTACTTAATCCATTTTAGATAATAAGTAAATAAAAATATTTTTTTTATTTATTTAACACTTCCACCACAAAGTACAGAGGCGGACTTAATGCCATAGGCATTTTCTACCAGTCAACTTTTAGGTGATGCAGAGACAAGCAGTGGTAGGTGTCATATCTAAAAATCAGAGAATAATTTTATTTAATACTACGATAAATAAAAAATACTATACATACAGGGTGCAAACAACCTCATCACGTACATCAAACGAAGTAACGCAAAAATCATTGCTGGGAAGCGACTTTTTTTTGGGGTGAAAAATCCTGTTTTGTGGTAGACTCAATGTAACGCACTCAAAACATTGTGCTGATGGATGGATTGAATATAGATTTTTACTTTAAACACCTCCACGACCCCCGTTTCGTGGAGATGTTTAAAGTAAAAATCTTACATTAAAAACTTGTGTTTAAGTAAAATGAATAATTCCAATCCTATGCTGTCCCACTGCTGGGCAAAGGCCATTCCTTTCCAAGGGAAGGGAAAACACCGAGAAAGGGGAAAAAAAATACTCCGATTGAAATTAAATAAAACGTACCTACTAGAATGAGGACACCCACATGGCAACAGAGAGGCGTGGGCTGCAACTCCTGGTTGCTCCTCGGCTAGTGACGTCATAAACGAACAAGTCACATTTTAAAAGTTTGTTAGATTTTAGGGATAATATGGTGGTCATGCATTTTATAACTCATTAAAATTATGTTTTACTTTCATGAATATTTTGTGTTTCGTATTTTATTTGGTCATTGGTATACCTATATTTATATATGGACAGGGTTTTTGTTTACATATTGTGTTACGATGTATGTTTGTTCCTTTGTGGCGCTTTAGAGACCAAACGTGTGGGCCGATTAAGGTGACGCCTACGTCAATTATTGATTTGACAAGAAAGACATGACAGTAATCAAAATCAATCATGGCGACAACCAAAAAGAAAAAAAAAACAGCCAACGAACTATGAGTCCATCATTGAATAGGTCTCTCAATTTCAAAAGACCATTTTGGATCTACAACGATTTATTAAAGTTAAAAGTAAAAAAATCAATTAGTTAAATCGTCTGTGAAATCTTTCACATTGTTAAACTGAAAGGAATGAAGAAAAAAAATAAAAAACAAAAAAACCGACTGAAAGCATTCCATATTTTAATAATTTCACATTCAAATGGGTCCCACCTGCTTCCAAATATGCTTAAGTATTTTTTTGCTTAGTCGGGTTTTTTAAATTATTTACCTTTAAGTATTAGGTACTTATACTAACTGACACCAGCGGCTTTACTCGCATTATTTTGCAAGTGCAATCAATAAGGAAATAGTTTTATCGCAGGTTATGCCAGCGAATAAAATACGAAGAAACAAACAAAAATTCTAAAAACTAGGTATAAGAAGGTGCTAGTGAATAATAGCTATTTATTCACCAAGGGGAGTAAGGCACAGATTACTAATCGAGTGTGCATTTGAACGTGCCGTGAACCACACGAGTTTAGTAATCTGTACTTACCCTCGAGTGATATATACTGCTTTATGCTACACTTGCTTACAACGTCATCGAACTTAAAAAAAAACAAAACGCGTTAGTAATGGATTACTACCATGATTTTCAGGGCAGTAATGAAATTCCATACAATATAACTACCTAGATTTTTGAGAAGGTTTAATGAACAGCTTCCAAGCCTTTTAGTAGGGTAGTATTGGTACACTTACTAAGCAAGTGTAGTACAAATAAACTACCCAACGTCGTTATTATTATGGACGACCCGAATGGCGCAGCGGTAGTGAGGCTGCCTTACGTTCGTTGGGTCCCGGGTTCGAATCCCGGTAGGAGCAAATGTTTGTGTGATGAGCATGGACAATCATTAGTTTCCGAGTCATGGATGTTTATGTGTACCTATAAGTAATAAGTATGTATTTACAAACAAAAAAAAGTATCTATGTAGTTTATCAACTATCTGGTGTCCACGACACAAGCCTCGTTGCTTAGTGTGGCACTAGATGGCGCTGTGTGTTAATGTCCAGCAATATTTATTTATTAAATAAATACGTGTTGTGCCAACCATAAGTAAAGTGGGACAAGGGTAGAAAGATCATGGAGAAGATACGGGTGACGCGTCACGAAACTAGCTGCAACACATTCACTCATACATCACGCGCGCGAGCCGGCGTCTAGTGGAATACCTCCTACCTCAACAAAAAAATTCAACCCATAAATCTCCCGATTTTCCAAAATAATATTAAATTTTATTTATTTCAATAAAACGGTTGTTTAGACCCAATCACAGCAACTTCATAAAAGAGAAAATTAGGTATAAGATAAAATTGAAATATACATAATAACAAATGAGGAGCTCGTGGCTAAATAATAACAGACACTCGGGTCGATCTTTATGTTAAGCCGTGCTTGCGTAGGTTGGTCTGTGGATGGGTGACCACCCATTACATACCGAGTTTCCTCCGTGCCTCGGAAAGCACGTTAAGCAGTTGGTGCCGGCTGTCATTTGTAGATCTTTGACAGTAATTACAGGCAGTCAGTGGTCCAACAACTATTAGGAATTGGCGACTTAGCACGTGCAACAGTACGACATGGAGGCACGGCAAACAGCCGTATAATTATCCACAATACCTATCTCCATTCCAAATTTAAAACCCGATCCATGTTTTGGTTTGAGGTGAGAGTTGACTCAGGGCAAACGATTTTATAAGTGTAGAACGATAGAAACACAATCATAATAGGTTAATATATTTCTGAAATGACATTGCTCTTTATTTCCGTTGCAATTAAGTTTGCATTCGAGTTGCAGTTAGAGTAAAAATATCTGTAAAAGGGATCCACAATGTACATTAGACAAGTTAATACGTCGAATCCGAGCTTTAAAAAGGAACTGTCAAACAAAGGTTAGAGTGTTATTTGCCGACACTCCACAAAACCGAACTTTTACGAAAACCCGATGCGCTATGTACGGTTCACTTGCATTACCTGTCAAACCATCCTAAATAAGAGGGATGTTTAGGCAGAATGTTGCCCATTGCTAAACGACTCTCTCAATTTACACCACTAATTATTTTCGGCCATTCATGCAAATGTATCACTATAGCCTATAGGGCTCAATCGTTGTAGCACCGTGCTACGCCGTAGCAGCCTTCGAACTACGGGAGGCTTCAGCCTAATAAGAGAACCTTTTGTTGACAACCTACGCTCTACGGCAGGTGACTCCGCTTTATCTCGTGGTGGCTATTGAAAACAGCGCCATCTGTGTATCTTAAAAGAAATCATTTGCGACAAACGATATGTAGTTCCTTTTAATAGTTTGACATCATGTGGATAGATATCACTGTGCGTTTAAAAATTCTATACTCCTGGTCAATACTGTTTTCGCTTTATGCGGTGCGACCAAACTTTCTTCCTAGTCGGAGCTTCTGCGGCTAAAAGTCGTGGTCGTGGCCGTGTGACGTCAGTGACTTTTAGTGACTTTCAATCAGTGACGTCCTTAGGTATGTTTCTAAAAGACTTTGTCGTGACGACAGATATTCGTGTAGTTTTAGGTGTCGTGGCTTATATATTTAAATGGAGGTGTTCACAAATAGGACGACGCGATTACTGTCGTCCACGACTTTTGCCAACTAAAAACCAACGATAAATTAATCGTCACGACATAGAGAGAACGCGGCCTTACACAACTGCTAAGGAACTGTTATGTTTTACGCGCGTATCTTGTATGTTTAATTCTTTCTCTTTTTAACCTAGTAGCTTCCAAATCGCTGGATAGATTTCGACGATTAAGGTATCATTAGATTTGTCTCAAAACCCCGAGTGTTCTTATATAGGTTTTTAAAAAATAACAAAATGGTGATTTTTGGCGCTAAATTGTAAGTCGTTAATATTTTTTTCAACACACTTGCTCATAAAATGGCTCTAATTCTAATGCAATTAGACACATAATAACACCTGTAATCAAAATGTGACTTTTTCATTGCTATTATTCACAAGTGAGTTATACGGTTTTTTTTTTTGTTTTTTTGGTTGAGTTGCTTTGTTTTAAAAAAAGTTTCGATACAAAAAAGATCGTGTTCAATAGTACAAATAAATTAATGTACCTATTGCTTGCTCATTTCATGCAACTTCGTATTTTAAATAGATAATTTCAACTTGTACGTTTTTGATAAATGAAACTTTCACTTAAATATAACTTTTGTTTTCGCTCTAATAAAGTAAACTTTGAATTCCGCATTTTGTACGTGGCTAAAACGCTATCCTCATTCTTTTAGTCTATGGCCGATCGCCATTGTTAGATGAGCGCGCACAGAAAAATGATTATTTTTTCCCGCCATTGCGAAAAATTTTTCACAACTCATTTTCACTGTTGAAAATGAATTTTTAGTATTATTTTCTTTACAAGTGTGGTGAAAAACGTCGTATGATACACGTGTGTATTGATGATTACCGTCCTCGGCTCTTTTAAGATCCTCACCTAACGGCTCGGGTCTCAATGGCGCCTCAGCGGTAATTACCCATATTGCGCACTTGTACCATAATGTACTATTATTCAACCAAACCTATCGAGTAGGGTTTCAAAATGAAGGAAATTAAAAGGAGATAAGGTACAGTCGTGGTCTTTTCCGTCTGATCAGTAAATTTTTTTTTCGCTTACATCATGTGGAGGCGCCAAGTCACGACCCCTTAAAGTTTAGGCCTATTAGGAAAGCATCAATTTGGCGCGCAAAATAACAACAACTCTCGTTTGGCGGGCGTCGTCAGTGCGCTCGGCCGATCGGTATTGACTTTCATTCATTATTACTATACAAAGTCAACGGGGCGGGGCTGGAGAGCGTTTCTATGTTGCGAGTGCAAGCAAAAATGAGCTTAGTGGTGATCAGGCGGGAGTGTCCACTATAGTACAAATAGGTATAAGAAGATGTAGGTATACAGGTTCATAAAAAAAATTGTAGTTGGTTTTTTTGACACATTTTAATTTAAAATGTTACTTGTTTAGTATTTACATGACTATCTACGCTGAGAATTAGCATGTCTAGATAAAAAAGAATAATAATTAAATTAAAATGTTAAAAACCGAACATGGTGAGAATATTTGAAATAGGTATAGGTAATGCCAATTAAAATATTTTTAAGGTTCCATACCCAATCTGCCAAACTTAAGTGGCAGTGAGCAGGTCACATTGCTCGCAGAACGGATGGCCGATGGGGCCGAAAAGTTCTGGAGTGGCGACCGCGAACCGGAAGACGTTGCGTTGGAAGACCTCCCACTAGGTGGACCGATGACCTGGTGAAGATTGCGGGAGTCCGCTGGATGCGAGTCGCATGGGACCGGTCAATGTGGCGACACTTGGGGGAGGCCTATGTCCAGCAGTGGACGTCTTTCGGCTGAAATGATGATGATGATGATGATGACCCAATCTGATAAATTAATTTTGTTGTTCACATAGATGTAATCATAACATAACATCACGTCTGTAATCCTTGAAGGGTAATACAGAGGTGTACCTAATAGTACACCCACGTGGTTATTAGTACTTAATTGTTATGTTATGTTTTTTTAGATATTTCGCAATTATTTTCAAGTCCCATATTATATTATAGGGTAGACGACAAAAGAAATCTAATTAGGCCGTCAGATAGATTTTCAAAAAATATTGGACACATATTTTTTTCTTTTTACGTAAATAAAAAATGAAGACGATACAGTGCGTTGAAAACTTGTCTGACGTCACATTTGAGTTTTACCGGAAAGTGACGTCACAAGCCCATGATCTTTGACGCGTCTTATCTTGGTCAAATCCAATATTTTTCGATAATCTAACTGACGGACTAAACAGAATCATATTTTTTTTAGTCAGGCATCATCCCTATTATTGTCCCAGGGTATCAGTAGTGCGGGCCTGTGGACGGGGAGCTATGGGCTAGCTCGCCGTCCGTCCGTCTCATGACGACAGGCCGTGTCGACGGCGCGTTCGTGTTTCACGCGCGCCTCAAAGAGAGTCAGCAATAGGGAAGGGGTCCGCAAGGGCCGAAGCCTGCCGGGGCTGCGGGACTATTCGAAAGAGATACCGTGGCCCCGGAACACAAAGGGCGAGGAAGGAACATGGATGGGTTTTAGTCAGTAAAAGTCTGACACTCCCTCCTGCTCCGCCCATCCAAAAAAAAAAAAAAAAAGGGTATCAGTAGTCCCGTTCAGTACCTAGTTTTTCCATGAAAAAATAACAAACATCCATCCATCCATAAGTCGGAGACTTTGTTTGTTTTATTGACTTTTTTGCCACCGACTTCCGAAAGTAAAGTTATTTTATGTGTTTTCTTTGGAAGTCGGTTGTTTTGACGGCAAAAAAGTTATGGATGGTCGGATGGATGGGTCAATGGATGGATGGATGGATGGATGGATGGATGGATGGAGGGATGGGTGGGTGTTTATGGATGGATGGATGTTTTTTATTCTTTCATGCATAAACTAGGTTTCGGTTGTTTTTTTTATGATTGCTGATCTTTTATTTTTGTGTAGGTAACTAATGTTACTTGCTATTAATTTCCATAGCTATCAAGTTGAGACATCTGTAATGTTCTTGTTAATTACTTTTGGTATTAGATGGGTTTAAAACAGGGTTGTATTCTAAACAAGTGAAGTAATGAATATAAAAGTTGATGGATGGAGAGGGAGAGGAACACCAAGGAAACGATGGATGGATTGGGTGAGGAATTATAATTATGAAGGAAAAAGTTTTAAATGATTGCGTGACAGTTAACAGGGGAGAATCGAAGAAAAATATAAAACCGACTTCAAAAAACACAAAAATGTGAAAAATATCTTTAGCTTCAGAAACCGGTTTTATTTTTTGAAAAAAAGGTTTTTTTTTTCACTTTTTACTGGTTCACATGTGCTTACAGCGTACCGGCGTGATGTTATGTTATGAACTGGTGTAAACAATAGACAGACATGAGATTTCAGCAATC
The DNA here is from genome assembly GCA_963853795.1 of Xestia rhomboidea. Lineage (NCBI taxonomy): Eukaryota > Metazoa > Arthropoda > Insecta > Lepidoptera > Noctuidae > Xestia > Xestia rhomboidea. The sequence goes on from OY970783.1 coordinate 5,068,414, forward strand.
CCAGTCCATTTGCTATCATTTATTGAGGAGTTCAGTTGCCTATCTCCGAAGTTCTTCTTCAGATCTTCACTAAATTGAAATGGGACTACTCCGAGAAAGTATTCTTCCAAAAACTACCCTAATCGCTATAATTGTGCCTATAAAATTTGAAGAGTTCTCTCTGTTACTCCAGGATCCCATCATCAGATCCTAACTTGATGATCATGGAACCACCTGGGAAGTATACCCTTTCAAATAAAACAAAAAAAAATCCAAATCGGTTCAGCCATCTTCGACTAATCGGGGAAAATACAAAAAAAAAATGGTTCCGACGAATTGACAACCTCGGTTAAAAAACGTGTTCCGGCGACTCCAATTAACATGGGACAACGGCAGGAAGACGATAAGAAACTTAGGTTTACGTCAAACTCCAGAAATCCACTGAAACCAAAGCAAGGTAGGCAGAACTTGGCTTGGTGGTTATAGTGTAAAAAGCAGCTCAACCGACAGTATTTAAATGTAAGTACTCGAAACATCAATAAAAAACATAACAAAACATCAACGGACTAGGTAGGGGGGGGGGGGTACTATCGTGGACACTCCCGCCTGATCACCACTAAGCTAATTTTTGCTTGCACTCGCAACATAGAAACGCTCTCTAGCTCCGCCCCATTGACTTTGTATAGAAATAATGAATGAAAGACAATACCGATCGGCCGGAGTGATACGTGATTTAGAAAAGTGTAACACCGAAGATCACGCACACTTTTTTTTTTTTTTCGCATTGGATTCATCAAATGACTCCTCCCGCTCTGGGCGGAGCAGGAGGGAGTGTCAGACTTTTACTGACTAAAATCCATCCATGTTCCTTCATCGCCCTTTGTGTTCCGGGGCCACAGTATCTCTTTCGAATAGTCCCGTAGCCCCGGCAGGCATCGGCCCTTGCGGACCCCTTCCTTATTGCTGACTCTCTTTGAGGCGCGCGTGGAACACTCCTGCGCCGTCGACACGGCCTGTCGTCATGAGACGGACGGACGACGAGCTAGCCCATAGCTGTGGACGGGGCCACAGGCCCGCGAAGATCACGCCCCCTAAGTTCACGAATACGAAACACTTAACAACGAATGCACGCTACCTATTTATAGTAGGTAGTATTCTTACCCGACTACGGCGAAAGCCAAAAAGAAGTGTTATGATTTTAGCAGCCTATGTATGTCATGTTTGTATTTATGAATGTTCCTCCATAGCGCCTAAAATTCATCCGATTTTGATGAATAAGGTGTCAATCGATTCGTTATTATGGCCCAGGTAAGATAAGCTATATTTTAACCGACTTCAACAACAGGATGAGTCTAAGCGGAAGTCGTAAGCTAAATGCACAGATCTAATATTCAAATAATTTATAAATTCATAATTATACACCCAATAACACATTTAATAACTTATAAAAATATTATTACATTGCTACTTAGCCCTCTTTCTCTCTGCTAATGTAGCTGTGCCCAACAGGGTCCATATTGTTTTTTTTTTATTCTTTGATTACACCATCTATGTAATACATATGGAATGCAATAAAGATTTGAGAGTCGATTTTACCTTGTAAACCCCGATTTTAATTAGAGCGTGATTTACCAGTAGTCGGGTTTAATAACGACACAAATTCTTGTTATTTACTTATTATTATTCAATTGTACCGACAAAGCTGAAATATCACGTCATGGGCTTGTAGTAATAACACCGTTTCCTATATGCTTCAGTAATAGCTCATTGGTTATCAGCGCCGACTCACGATTTTCGAACCATATCTTCGTAGAGTGCTGGTATGGTTCGAAAATCGTGAGTCCTTTTGTGTAATTAATTTCTTTAAATAAATATAATAATACAATACCTCAATCTGTACTCAGCATAGTAAAGTTGAAGAGCTTATTTGTTTGTTTGAATACACGAATATCTGGAAATATTAGTCAGATTTAAAAATATCATCATCATCGGCCTAGCCTTTTCCCAACTGTCGTAGTTGGCTTCCAGTCTAACCCGATGCAGCTGAATACCAATACTTTACATGGCGCGACTGCCTATCTGACCTTCACAACCCAGTTAGTACTAGGTAATACGATTACACTTGGTAAGACTGATTGTCAGACTCTGAGAGATCTACAATTGACTTTCCGAGGTACGGAGGAAACTCGGTTGGTAATCACGCATCCATGGACCAAGCTAGGCAAGCGTGACTTAGGGTGGATGCTCCAGGGTAGCCTGCGAAATTAAAATTTTCTTATGTTTTTTGCAATTTGTAGACCAGTGCTAGGTTGTATGTTGATTAAAATATTGTTCGCGACTGTAAGACGCATGTAGTTACCGAACTATAATCATCAAAATATTCAACACAACGCTCCGAGTTCATAAAGGTCGAGGAATGATTTTGACCTCGAAAAAGTCGTTCCTCGACTTTTATGAACTTGGAGGGTTGTATTGATGATTTTGATGTTATAATTCTGTAACTACATACGTCTGACAGTCGCGAACAATATGTTAATCAGCTTACAACCTGGCACTGGTCTAAAAAATGCAAAAAACGTAAGAAAAATTGAATTTCGCGGGCTACCCTGACGCTTTCCCCTTAATCGGAGATCGAATCGAGCTGCTGTACCCCAATGTGTGTGGGTGTGGTATCCCAATTCTTGAGTGAGTTAAATCAGGTTGTCAATTTGAATTGTCATCGACACGCTAAGAATAAGAAGACCAAGAATAATGAGAAGATCTTTCAACAGTCGTTTCAGGTAGTCAGTGGCTCAAAAAAGTCTGACAACCACTCTTACTAAGGGGTATCGTATTACCCAGTACTAACTGGGTTGTGGAGGTCAGATAGGCAGTCGCTCCATGTAAAGTACTGGTATTCAGCTGCATCCAGTTAGACTGGAAGCCGACCCCAACATAGTTGGGAAAAGGCTAGGCAGATGATGATGATAATGACGCTAAAAATAAGAAGTGAAGCTATAGATAGGCTTCCTAATATCACGCTATGACCCTGAGGAGTCGAACGAGTAACTGCGAGTTTCCACTCCGATCCAGCCTGTCCCCTTGCTGTTCTCTCCCAGCGACGCCCTAAGCCGAGGCCCGTACCCCGCAGGGAGTGCCCTTAGCGTGTACTCGCTTAGTTTGCAAGTTTTATGGCCTGGCTGGAGGCCTTACACTTAAGGCACCCACAGTAAAGTCCGGTTAAGCAGACGACAACCTCTCTGGTTGAACTGCGAGATGCCATTTCGAAAAAAAAAGCTGCGAGTTTCACCGCGGGGTCCAACTAGTTCATCAATTTACGTAATTTTCGAGATATCGTGAGGAAACTGACATAGTGTAGAACCAATATAATGATTATGTAGTATTAAAGACTGCTTGAATACATATCTGTGTCCCTGACGTACCTACTGACGATTCTATAATATAAAATGCCATGAAAACTACAATACAATTTAGTAGATAGTTTATTTTGTTGGGTCTGAAACGTAGCAAAAGATTAAGTTAAAATGAAACTATTTTGTTTACTTGTAATTTTTATTGTAGGAGTTGTCTACGCAGATCATATGTGTAAGTTTGAAAACATTATTTTAAATAATTTAATTATTTTTAAATCTTTGATTGTTTTGATATTGTTTGCGCAGTAGTTGTGCGTTTGACTGCTGCGCTGCATCTCGCGGCTTCGATTCCCACACGGAAAAATTGTTTGTATGACCTACAGATAGCTGTCCCGAGTCTGGCTGTTTGTGTATGTGAGATGCAACGTTTTTAGGGTTCCGTACCTCAAAAGGAAAAAACTGAACCCTTATAAGATCACTTTCTTGTCCGTCTGTCCGTCTACCTGTCCGTCTGTCATCACCGATTTTCTCAGGAACGGGTCGACCTAGCAAGTTGAAATTTATACCATATACTGAGGTCTATAGTCCCTATTAGGTGTATAAAAATCAAAATATGTGGTAATGGTATGTAAAAAGATATGGGCAAATTTAGGTTTTCACGAAAACTTGTAAATACACAAACAGCAAAAACAGCAAAGTTAAGTTTGTCCTGTAAAAGTTTGTACGGAACCCTTGGTGCACGAGTCCGACTCGCTCCTGGCCGGTTTTTTTTTTTTAAAGTGCATTCTGAAGGTTGCCAACGTCGCACATAGCTTTCAAATTTTTTCATTGTTAATCAAATTTTATAAACTACTGCAACTTTCTATTATGTTCCATCGGTGGCCCAGTGGTGGCGGCCCCGACTTACGAACAGTAAGTCATGGGTTCGAACCCATGCAGGCGTATTACTTTGTGTAATTTACTTCATCACCACTGCTCTCAAAAACGGTGAAGGAAAACATCGTGAGGGACCTATCCATCATCCTATCCATATCCTAGAAAAAATCGAAGACATGTAACATCTTCCAACCCGCACTGATGGGCCCGCGTGGTGGATTATAGCCCGTTCTCTCTCATAGAGAGGAGGCCTGTGTCCCAGCAGTGGGAACATTAAAGGCTGATTATGATATTATGTTCTAATAATAAATTATGTTCTTTTTCAGCCTCCGTTTGCTATCAACCTGCTAAAACGGGGAACTGTCGTGGTAATTTCCCTAGGTACGTTCCCTTTTGTGTTTTACAATGAGTTTTATACCATACCTACTCTAAAAAGCTTATTTTATTCACGCAAAACAGTGAATAAAAAGGCCTTTTATTCACTGTTTTGTTTTTATTCACTATTTTGGTGTTTGAATTTGGAACACAAAAATATATCCGGTCTCTATTTCAATGCTTACACAAACTCCTTGCGCTAAGATTCGAAATTCATAACTCTTTGGTGCAAATAAATTCTCGAGATTTGATTGGTCGATATTTGCGACAAAGAGTTTGGCATTAGATTAATAAATATTGTTTCACAAGTTGACCACGCTAATAATAATAATAAGAAAATTACGCTTAATTTCAGTCATTGCTCTAATTTTAATGTCCATTTCAATTAATGTAACAATTCTTCTTTCTTGATTAAATTTCTATTTTTGCTTAAATTATGTCTTTTCTCGTAGTCATGATATAAAGTATAGTATGCAACTCCTGAATAAAGTACGAATTTATATCGAGGGCCATGAATCACTCGCGTCGTTCAGGATTCTAACAGTTGAATCACTCGCTGCGCTCGTGATTCAATCATTAGAATCCTTCACTTGCTCGTGACTCATCTACGGCCCTCGCTTTAAATCCGTCCTTTATTCACTAGTTGCATAATATACTATTATGTAGCTAAATTAGAGTCCTACTTAGAGTCTATTAGGATGCGAGCCTATTGCCATCAACCGGGTACAGATACAGACTCCGTGGCTACTAAAATAAATTCCTGATCGAAAAACCCAATAACACTTTGCCCGTCCCGGGAAACGAGCCTATGACCTCAGCAGTCGCGTTTGCGATGACTAAACCAACGAGACAGTCCATTTATGACTCGGTGTTTTTGAAACCAGCCATTAGTACCTACTAATTTGTCCAATACCTTAATGTGTGATATTTCTTTTTCAGATATTTTTATAACTGTAATTCACGTCAATGTGAAAGGTTCGTCTATGGCGGTTGTGGTGGAAATCAGAACAATTTCATGACGAAGAAGGAGTGCTGTGAAGCTTGCCATTGTAGTTGTTACTAACGTCATCAATCAAACTAGTGCGGACATATTGCGGAAATCGGACACTGGGATACCGGCCACCGGTCTGCAATCCATCCGGACCCATAAGATGCGATCAAATTGATCGAACTGCACTTCAGAAAAATATGCTGAGATACTCTTTTGACCTTGTACAGGACCAATTTCGTTTCTTTTTGATGTGAAAAAATGGCGTGGCGCGTCGGCAACTGCTAAGTTGTCAACCCGGCCCGAACAATCCCAAACATTATCGACCTGTTGAAGCAGCATAAGATCTACATATTCGCTACGGTTTACAACAAGCCAGCAGGTCTCGGGGCACAGCGCTGGGTTACAATTTCGTGACTTCGAGTTCAATCCCTGCTTAAAGATTTTCTTTTTGTGAATCGAGTCATTTTATTTTGTGTTTGTTTTTTATATTTCTTTTTTTTTACTTGTACAAAATTATTTCGATGTTTTACACCTGCCAGGCGTCCCGTGACGGCTAACTTTTTATGTTTTCTTTTTATATTAATTAGGTGTGCGGGCTAATAAACTGTTTTTCTTTATTTCTTCTTTCTATAAATGTCAGTAAAGGGCGGGTTCAAATCAGGGTATTTTTGATGCGTAGAATCTCGTTTTTCGAACGTGCGTGTAGGCGCGTTTACGCGCGCGCCTTTTGCCATACACGGAACTCGTACGAGCGTAAACGCACGCATATGTCGGTACAAGCAAACGGCGAGATAAGTGGTTAATTTTGCCCAATGAAATGCCCAAGGCATTAGGTCCGCCTTTGTACAGTTTTTACTTGTGTATAAAGTTTTAATAAATACATAAAAATTTTGCTGACAGATATTATTTTAACCAATCTAACGCGATGGAGTACCCGGTACACGCACGTAAGCCGCTACGAGCGTATACGCGCTATAAAATACGCTTGTCTGAAACTGCACTCACTGTAAAAAATCTGGTTCAGGTTTGACCGCACCTTTAAGGGTTATAGAAAATACCTACTTGAGTTCATTATTATTGTGAAACATCTATATGCGCACCTAGGCAGTAAAACTGACTCGTATGACGTGCCGTGGCGGCATGATGCCTCTGTATAACCCCACTACGAATTGCAACCTTTCCCCTTTAAAATAAAGTTTGTTTTGGATTTATTGTTGTTTTTCTTTATTTTTCTCCTAATTCATTACAGGTTTTTATTCATTATGGATCTTCGATCAATAATAGTACTAGATTAAGGATCAGGAACAAAAATAAGTCGCTGAAGTGGCCACGTTTGCACAAACGTAAACATCTACATTTCTTAGATAAACCTTAATTAAATTAAATCATTTTATTTCGAGCAACAAGACTCATAGTGTTAGTAACAATATACTTATAAACTATGTTAGTAATGCACTTTTAAACAAAACAAAAGAAAAGAGACAGATTGTGACATCATTGCTGCAAGGTGACAGGCCCAGCTGAAACCTTGCAGCAGTGGTTCACAAACGCACAATCAAGCCTACTTGCAATCATAGACAGGATGCTGTTGGCGCTGCCCCACACCCTACGGACCAGAGATGCGCACCGTTTCCGCATCACCGTGTAGAAACAGTCTACGTGAGCTTCAGCAAACATCCCTGATGCGCTGCAGTATCGGGGCAACCCCATCAGCACCCTGAATGCGTTATTGTATTGGACGCGAAGGGCGCTGTATGATTTTTGAGTATAATGACCCCACAGACTGCAAGTGTAGAATGACGTGCAGTAAGCACTAAATATAGTGCGCTTGACCTCTTTGGAAGCACGCCTGAATCTGCAGGCAATCATGTTTGCTCTCACACACAGCGCCCTACGCTCCCTATCTATATCCTCATCGTCTTTGAGGCCAGTGGTCAATAAGTGACCCAGATACTTAAATTGGTCCACCCTCACAAGGGGTATACCGCTTAACTTCACTGAAGGTACTGCTTCTGGGTATTTACCTCTGGCCTCAAAGACCATGACTACGCTTTTTTTAACAATGTATGCCAGACCATGTAGTCTGGCAAATTGCTCGCAAGTGGCTACGAGTGTCCTCAGCCCGCAAATTGACGCGCTCAGCAGCACCATGTCGTCGGCGTAGCTAATGTTATTACAACACACGCCATCAATATGACACCCGACACGCATGCTGCTAAGCGCTCCAATCAGGTCATTCACGTATAGGTTGAAAAGCGTAGGGGAGCACAACCCCCCCTGCCTCACCCCGCACTCCAACCCATACGGTCTAGACAGGGCACCAGCCCATTTCACACTATTGACTTGGTTTCCATACCAGTATTTTAGAGTATTTGTCACCTCTGGCGGCAAATTTACCTCTTCCATCTTCCTCCATAAAATGTCGTAGGAAACCAAGTCAAAAGCCTTGCTCAAGTCAAGGAAACATGCGTAAACTGGAGTGTGGCGATCCGTGTAGTACTTCACAGTATGCTTCACACTCAATATAGCGCTGTCAGTAGATAATCCAGAACTGAAACCAAATTGGTTATCGTGAACACGTATTTGACTGCTAAGTTGAGCGTTAAGCACACTGTCAAACACTTTTGACATGATTCAAACTCAAACTCAAACTCAAATCATTTATTTCAATTAGACCATTACGGCACTTTTGAAAGTCGAAAATACAATAAAAGCAAAGCTACAGTCACAGTCACAAGGCATAATAACTTGAGAAAGTACTGTAGTTGCCCGTTCCCTAACGTAGATCTCTATGGAGAAGAACGGGCAAGAAACTCCATGGACACTCTTTTAAATCAAAATATTGTTACAAAATCTTGGTTACATCATTCATGTTGAGATTATACATATATGTGAGAACGATGTAGAAAGACGTGCACATTAAGAGCGTCCAGAGTAAAATAATAAATCAAAAATTAAAAAAAAAAGTAATTAAAATGAACGAACCGTGGCAGCCAAGAGATGACCAGTCCCAACTGAGAGCGCCCGTTCACGAACATGACGCATGTATCGGCGCCAAACAACTCGACCATATTTAAGGGAATTAAATGACCCGACACACCCGCCACCATCAGCGAGACATTTGAGTGAGCATGACATTCTCTCTTAGCCACCAAGGCATATTCAAGTCAATGAAAGATAACTAAATGTAAGTGGTGGCTGAACAGTACAAAGTACTCACACATGTGCTATGCAATTATATAATACTAAAAACTGGAATCTATATAATGCAAGTAGGTATATTTTAACAATCTTCTGCAGCTTCCACAATACATTAACATGGGAATCAATTCTTCTTCTACTTCTTTCCGTGTCGATAGACTCAAATAATGCCCGACCAGTGCAATCAATTAGTTTGCAACTATGGTTGTGGAGCAGGACCAGCATGTAGCCAAGCATTTTTATCATCAATGTAATCCCCCAACTTATAATATGCTTGCCTACATAGTGTGCGTTTTATACAAGATTTAAATTTCGTCTCATTCAGTTGAAGAATGTGGGGAGGTATTTTATTGTAACATTTCAAACAGTACCCCATGAAAGATGAATCTACTTTAGCAAGCCTGAAACCTGGCTGAACTAGTTGGTCCCTATTTCTAGTGTTATAGTGGTGTCTGTCACCTCTTTTACTGAATAAATGCAGATTTTTCCTAACGTACATGATGTTTTCATAGATGTATTGACAAGGTACTGTCATGATATTAATTTCCTTAAACAGTTCTCTTAGAGAATCGCGTCTACGTAATTCATATATGGCTCTGATGGCTCTTTTCTGCAGAATAAATATAGACTCGATGTCTGCAGCCCGTCCCCATAGTAAAATACCGTATGACATAATACTATGAAAATAACTAAAATAGACTAGCCTCGCGGTATCAATATCAGTAAATTGACGGATTTTTCTAACAGCATATGCAGCTGAACTCAGCCGTCCTGCAAGAGATGTTAAATGAGGACCCCATTGTAACCTTGAGTCGAGCGTGATTCCCAAGAAAACCGTTTTATCGACAAATTCTAGTTTCTCTTGATTCAATATTATGTCACAATCATTACTTTTGACATTTGGTAGAGCAAATCTAATGCACTTAGTTTTTTTCCCATTTAGTACTAAATTATTAGCGGTAAACCAATTATGGACCTGCAGTAGGGCGTTATTTACGTCGTCAAGATCAGTGGCACGTCTGTTTATCCTAAATATTAAAGAAGTATCGTCAGCAAACAACACCATATGCGGATGGTTGTTAAATAAACGGGGTAGGTCATTAATATATACTAAAAACAGGAAGGGACCCAATATCGAACCTTGTGGTACACCCATTTTTACATTTAAACCCATTGAATTGACACCATTTATTTGTACCTGCTGCTGTCTATCATTCAAATACGATTTTACTAAACTGAGCGCAAGTTTACCTAAACCGTAATGCTCAAGTTTCAAGATCAGGGTTTCGTGATTTACGCAATCAAATGCCTTCGAAAGGTCACAAAAGATTCCTATGGCATCTTGTGCCTCTTCCCACGCAGTAAATATGTGTTTTAATAAAGTGACACCGGCGTCAGTTGTACAACGTCCTTTGGTGAAACCATACTGTTGTTCGTGCAATATATGATATATACAACGATATGATACGTACAATATATGATTGTGGCAAGAGATATTGGTCTGTAATTGTTCCTGTCGCTCATGTCACCGGTCTTATTTTTGACAATAGGCACCACAGTTGTTTTGATCATGTCACTCGGCATGTAAGCATGACCCAGACAAAAAGTAAAAAGCATAGCCAACACTCTTGGCAAATGCGGACCAGCAAATCGGAGATGCTCAATGCTGAGACCGTCATGACCAGGAGATTTTCCTCGATGCATCGTGTTAATTCTGTTCAAGAGCATTTTAGCTGTTATTTTAACTCCTAGGTCTCTCCGTGGCTCAACATTGAGCGTCGACCTAGATGGGCCTAATGGTGACTGCACACTAAAATGGTCTACAAAAAGGTCAGCTATTTGTTTAGCATCACTCACGCCATCGACGCAAACAGGGAGGCCAGGCTTGCCCTTCAGTCTATTTGTATGCTTCCAAAAAGATCGAAAATCGTTTTTTGAATGATGTGAAGCTAGAATATCCATTTTAATTTGAGTCTCATGATCTTGACACCACTTCAACCGAGACTTAAATATCTTTCTAGCTTCACGCATTTCTTCAAAAATACGTCCAGATGTCGGCATAGCATTATCTAGCCAGCATAAAAATTTACGCCTAGCCTCCCTATGAGCGCCGCTCACATGCATGTTCCAGCCCACGACTGTTCCTCGCTTTCTAGGACTTCCCCGATAAGATATTGTCTCGGTAGCCGACTTGCACAAAGCACTAACCATTTTGCCATACATTGCATCTACTACACGAAAGTGGCGAGGGTCATTACAAGTTTGACCACCACATTCTCTAAAGTCATCCGGGAAGTCAATCAGTCGCAATTTCTCATGACATTTTATGCTATAAGCACGAATCTGTTCTTGACTTCTTTCTCCCCAGATCACCCTATTCACTTCAATGCTAACATTTGGTTGTTGAATCTGAACAAAACTAAGGTCACACATAATAATCAACGGAAAGTGGTCAGACCACTGCACGTCATATTTTACATAAGAATGCATAACAGTAGGCACAGCCGCCTTTGTGACTAAACAGTGATCAAGCCACCTTTGCGATCCATGGGCATCACTAATAAAAGTATGGTATCCGAACCGAGACCCAACAATTCAGTGTCAATGCATGTCCATTGTTGTTCAACACAAAAACTTGAGAGTTCCGTATAAAATAATTCCGATGGGTGCGAATTGAAATCACCTAAGACATAACAACATTCTAAGTTACAACTGTCAATAATTGCACTCACCGAGCCAAGACAGTCCGCGAACTCCGCCATGTTAGAAACGTCATCGGTCGGCATATACACACTCACCACTAGTATAGATTTATTACTTAGCGCAATCTTCACAGCACAAACGCGTGGATTATGACACTCGATAACCGACACATTACTAAACATTACTTTTCGCCATAGAATAGCCACACCACCGTAGGGCCTCCCACGTATTAGTCGTGACGCTGAATCCATGCCCGACGTACCCGTCGAACTGAACTCACAGCTAATGGTGTCCAAATATGACTGCTCCTCAGTCAGCAACCAGGTTTCTTGAAGTGCAATTATGTCCGCGCTGCTGCACAAGTCTCTGATGTAATCTGCCGAACGTTTAACATTTTTACAATTAAATGTAACCAACTTGCATGTCTGTCTATCCATTAACTACCGTGTTTAATGAGCCGTTTCCAGTACAACTAGCTTTCGCTGCTGACTTCGGTTTAAAGTGTACAAATTTCCGAAATATTATGCCCTGAGGCCACAACTTATCATCAAGGAATGTTTGTACTTTCGATTGTGCCACAAAGAATTTGTAGGCATAGTGTTCAGACTGTCTTTTGGCGTTTATTTTCTCTAATTTAACAGAAACTTGCGTTTTCCTCGTAATATAATTAGCTATATCAGCCTCTGTCGCTGACGCTGTCAAACGTGCCTCTGTCGCTGCTGTTTTAAAAATGTGGCACGTGGGCCTTTAGTTTTGATTTAGTGGACTGTATTGAGAAATACTGAGGGTTTTAGAGAAATTAGAGATACCTCATAATGAATAATTATGGTGTAAACTGGCTGAGATTCAGATCCTTGTCTAGAATAGGCAATTTGACTCCACTAACCTTGTGCTTCACCCTTGTCCTGGCTTAGATCAAGCTTGCTGATGCAGCTCGCTGCCGCGTGGTTGGATGTGACGTCACTATGGGCTTCTAGAAAGTCTTTCGGGTTCCGAATTGTAGGCACACACAAATTATTATCTAGGATTGTTCTGATACGATCAGAAGGCACTATATCACAATAGTAGACGAAAAGTCAGGTTTTACAATGTGGTAATTGGCACATCGGCGTGCACGGCAACGCGAACCTGCTTCCTTTCCGGTAGTCGAACGTCGACAGTTGCCTCAAAGCGTGATTGATGAATATAGAAATTTAATTCTAGCTGACCCTACCTTTTATAGGCGTTCAGATATAGATATTATTTTGGCGGGTGATGTTTTTCCGTATATATATGACGGAAAGAAATTAACCTTTGGTTCAGATATACCTGTTGCGTTAAGTAGCATTTTTTCTTGGATTAGGTATGTAATTGATTGCGATGGATCTCTTCTGGGAGGCATGATTACCTTCAAAGTTATAAGTTAACAATATTGTTTTAATGTAGGTAGGTTCTAGGTAGTGCAAATTAGATACGTAGTTATTTAATGCAAGTAGGTATTTGGGATTGATGCGACCCTGGTTGGGTATTAATGCTTACACGTAAAGTTTGATTAACATTGCAAAATGTATTTATTTAAGTCCTTCCATCGGAGAAAGGATAAAAGGAATAAATTTAAAATATCGCTTGAAAATAAAAAGTCATCAGTACAAAACTATTTATTCTAAAATAAAACTTAAAGTTTAAGTTGTAAGGTTAAAACTCTATTCTCTCTATTCTCTAGACGTAGATCTTGGTGTTACATTTCAATGCTCAGAACACAGAAAGTATTGAAAGACGTAGAGTTGCAGAATTCTATTTTTTTAGGTTTGTTTTGTATGGTGGCAAATATTTTTGACCGATTAAAAAAAGTAGTTGAGACTATTTTAAATTGCCGCTATTACATTTTTAAAATACCTATTTAATAAAATAGTTTTATCTGATAAAGATTTTTACAAAACCTGATTTGATAAATCTTTCGTCAATTTTATATGACTTTTTTTAGATTTACGGACCAATAAAAATTGGTCCGTGAATCTAAAAAAAAGTCATAATCAACTTACTATTTTATCGAAACATTATAGTACACCGACTATTTTAATACTTTATAATAATTAACTGCAATTTGGGAACCGTTGTTATTAATAATCTACGCCTTTGCGTGTTTCCAGAAATGTCGAATCAGTCAAAATGGGTCGAACAAATTCTCGAATTTTTATATGGTTTGTATATTTCTTCTCCTCTTTCTTTTGCTACAATAGATACGCATTCTGCACAGCGAAATGGTTTACTAGGAAATCTACAAACAAAAATAACATTATAAAATAACAACACTACTCCATGCATTCCCTGTTCAAAGACAGTCGATGTTTGATACAATAGTTGGTGCGTTGTAGCAAACATTGGCCAAACAATTACAATATTAGATAATTGAATTATATTTACTATTTAATTGTTTTATTTTATGAAAAACACTTCATGATATAAACTTACCAAAAAAAGGTATTTCTTCCAAAACCTTGATGTTAAGGTGGTTATTTACACAGTTTTTGAACGTACACTGTGCAACTTTGACGTCTTAATGTTGGCTATGATTGGACCATACTAATTTGAAATAAGACCACAAAAGTATTTGTGGTCTTATTTTTTGGGCCGGTTTTGAAGCGTTTATCGGGAATCTAGTACTATTATTGATCGAAGTTATGGATTCTAATTATAATCATGTACGTTTCGCATTTGACGGGCGTCCCGTGATGGCAAACTTTATTTTTAAGATGGCTATTACCGTTTTTCTTGTTTTTGAGTGTTCTAAGAGTCTAGCACTCAAATACAAGAAAAAATAGATTTTATTTACGACTAGCTGACCCGCGCAACTTCGTTTGCGTCACATAAGAGAGACAGAGAGAGATGGTTAGAGAGAGTGTGAGACACCCTTAAAAGATAGACATAATAATGCTATCGCGGATTTTAAAGAACTTTTTCCGTCATACACGATTGTTGCGTAACTTTATCCGTGATGTTATATAAACGTTGCAACGTTGTTGTTCGTTGTTGCCTTCCCCGATAAATGGGCTATCCAACACTAATAGATACTTTCAACTCGAACCAGTAGTTCCCGAAATTACCGCGTTCAACCAACCAAACAAACTCTTCAGCTTTATAATATTATAGTATAGATTCAAGTAGGTAACAATTTAATTTCTCTGAAACATTTGCATTAATCGCCTATATATTCTGTTTTTACAAATAAGGGCTTCCCTGCGTTACGTTATCATCCTTAGACGCTCGATGATAGTCATACTCCAGCTAGGTCGAAAGTTCTCATCATTGTGTATTCACCTCAAAAATCAAATTTCAAGAAAATTGAGTAATCATATTTACTGGTATTAGATATGAAGTATATGTAGCAACTTTAAAAGGTTACACTTCATTGGTTTTGATTGTATCGGTGTTTGAAGTTTATTAATTTTAAACACAAAACCCTCTTTTTTGCGTCTCTGGATGAGATTAAAAAAAAATGCTAAGACAGGTATTTCTTTATTTTTATTAATAAGTATTTATTCTGAGTTTCATGATTCTAGAACAATCTAATTTTTTTTTCATATAAACTTTAAACCCCCTTTTCACCCCCTTTTTAAACAAGAAATCCAAAATTTCTGTAGCCTAAATGTTATTCTGAATGTATTTAAATAGATTTCTGAACATTTCAACAATATCGGTTCAGTAGTTTTTACGTGATGCGTCAAACAAACAAACAAACAAACAACATTTTTAAAAATAGTTTTAATAAGTTCAGTTACTTATTAAAATAAGTAACTGAACTTATTAAAACCATTTTTAGTCACCCTGGTCGGTTTTTTTTTTTAAATCTTCAATGTACAGATTTTTTGGTCTCAACAATTTTATTATATGTATAGATAGTATAGATATAGTATAGATTCAAGTAGGTAACAATTTAATTTCTCGGAAATATTTGCATTAATCGCTAAAATATTCTGTTTTTCCAAATAAGGGCTTCCCTCGACAGCCTTACGTTGTCATCCTTAGACACTCGATGATAGTCATACTCCAGCTAGGTCGAAAGTTCTCTACATAAAATGAGCCCAAACACGATATAGATGCTGTAAACTCTTGATGACCTCTTGCGACTGCCTTCCGTCTCCATCGTCGACCTTTGATGAAAGTCATACTCTAGCTAAGTTTAAAGTTCTCATCAAAGTCCATGAAATACGCCCAAACACGATATAGCTGCTGCAAACTGTTGCGGACCTCTTGCTACTGACTTTTGTCTCCATCGTCAGACCTTCGATGACAGTCCAGTTCTCTGGACTGTCTTGAATTCTCACCAAGGTGCATGGAATGAGGCCAATACCAATATAGCTGTAAATATAATCTACGTAAACTGCGTATGGATTATTGATTATTGCGAATAGCACAGCACAGTTCATGCACGGCAAGATCACGTGAATTTATCAGGCTTCTGATGTTCGCTTAGATACTACTTTTTGGAGAAATATTTATTTGCGGTCGGCGCAGCATGATTGTATTCATTCTTCCATACTTCTCTATTACTGTTTGGAAGAACATCTCACGAAAAAAAAGAAATATAGAAATGCAAACAATTTAATACAAAAATAAATATAGGAAATCTCACAGCACCAAAAAAAAAAAAAACAAACCACAAAAAGTGAAAATAATGTTGGGAGGGTTTGAACCTGCAACCGCGTAGTTTTCAGAGCGATCATGAAACCGCTAGGCTATTTACTTCGTTGACATATGCTACAAATAGCCGTTCTCATGTACTTACGTCATGACTGAAACGTCAAACAATTGAAGTACACAGTACGGACATAATGCAAAATTGCCTACCCCCTTAAGGAAGTAGCGTGATAATATATCGCCTAAATATTTAAGAAGCCTATGCAATAGTTTTGACGTGATGCGCGCACAAACATTTCGTACCAACTACTTATACCGAAGAAAGCTGATTTTCTTGAGTTCCGCTATTTTGTGCGTATTCACGTCAAAAATCAAATTTCAGGAAAACTAAGAAATTATATTTACCTGTATTAGATATAAAGTATATGTAGCAACTTTAAAAGGTTACACTTCATTGGTTTTGATTGTACAGGCGTTTGAAGTTTATTAATTTTAAACACATAACCCTCTTTTTAGCGTCTCTGGATGAGATTAAAAAAAAATGCTAAAACAGGTATTTCTTTATTTTTATTTATAAGTATTTATTCTGTGTTTCATGATTCTAGAACAATCTAAAATTTTTTTTTCATACAAACTTTCCCCCCCCTTTTCACCCCCTTTTTCCAAAAAAATCCAAAATTTCTATAGCCTAAATGTTATTCTGAATTTATTTTAATAGATTTGTGAACATTTCAACAATATCGGTTCAGTAGTTTTTACGTGATGCGCGGTCAAACAAACAAACAAACAAAAATTTTTAAAATGGTTTTAATATAATAATAATAATCATTTTATTATCAGGCAACTAAGGCCCATAGATAAAATACACAAAATAAACTGATACATATTTAAAACCATAAGGAACTAAAACAATAATACTTACTTTAATATGTTCAGTTACTTATTTTAAATCACCCTGGCTGGTTTTTTTTTTTAATCTTCAATGTACAGATTTTTTGGTCTCAACGATTTTATTATATGTATATTTATATACATATATACATATAATATAGTATATACGTTTTACGGTAAAACTTAATGTAACGATCAATATTTTCGTAATTAGAAGGTTCCCAGGTATGGTATCGAACAAAAAAAATATCGCAATGACGAGGAGAACAAGTGCCTTTCGGCTTCGTTAAGGGTTTATTTACACCCTTTATTTACAGCTGGTTTTAGATGGTTGTCCTTTTGTTTTTGTAATGTAGGTAATATGGCAGAAATGTTAACATTTTCGGTTACAATAAAGAAAATAAAATAAATCGACTGTCCTCTAAAAACTGTCATAACACAAAAATATTAGGTTTTTAGATAATACCCCACTCAAATTCAATTATTCTTACTGATTGGTGCCAGTTAAGATCGCAATAGCGGTCATTGCCCTTTCCCTAATATCTCTTCCTACGAACCAAAACAAATGAACCATGTATCGTTTTTCATTAGAAAACATGTTGAAGATCACGATAGATGACGATTCATGACTTGAACAGGCTTATTTTTGGATTACAAAGTTAAGAACTTTAATAAATGTAGGTGGGTCAATGACCACTTTTGCGATCTTAACTGGCACCAACTATAGGCGACGTAGTGCCCGTCTATTTCTGTTTGCTGGGTTTTACACTTTTAAAGTAACCAAACACGAAGGGGATGCCGGGGTCTCAGTTCGCGCGTTTCACCCGCTCACTAGACCCCGTCATTCTCTTCAAACCTAACTTGTCCGAGTCGGGATGCCAAAAGTCCCGTGCTCGCTTCGCTCGCTCTTGCTTCCTATGTTCTCCTTGTCGCAATGTCCGGATAAATAGTTGCAAACTTGGTATAATAGTCGCACATTCAGTGTAATACGTAGTCGCCAATTACATTTCGATTCGCCCGATTCATATTTTTTTTTTTTTACGAAAAGCCACTGCTAAATACATCAAAATAATCATTTGGGGGTAATGAAGAACAGGGTGTAAAGCTCTTCATCCCCCATAGAAAAGGGAGGATCCTCCGACCAGAAGGGTGTTGTGTCTGGTGGGCCACTTCCCGACAGTTGTTGTCGGGTTCTCGTATGTAGTCTTATGTCGCGGATAACTGTACTTGCGCGATGTAGGAATTCTGACGTGTTGCGGCAGTTAGTTCATCATCTTAGTCATAGATGGCGCTGTAGTACTTTTTGTCCAATGTAGTTGTAGTGCTTTTTGTAGTGCCGCTACAATCATGTAAAAACTTTAAAACGTGTAGGTACATAGGTACCTACACGTTTTAAAGTTTTATCGCAAAACTGCAATTTTTGTGTTACGACGGTTTTTTAGGACG
Source organism: Xestia rhomboidea (assembly GCA_963853795.1). NCBI lineage: Eukaryota > Metazoa > Arthropoda > Insecta > Lepidoptera > Noctuidae > Xestia > Xestia rhomboidea. The sequence continues at coordinate 5,086,846 of OY970783.1, forward strand.
TGAAATGTACTTACAATTAATTTCCATAGCTATCAAGTTTAGACAGCTGCAATGTTCTTGTTGATTACTGTTGATAGCTTGATATCAGCTGGTTTTTAGCAGGGCTGTACTGCTGCGACCAATTTATATAAAATAAACTAACTAAATAAACAATAGGACGCTTAGGTGTCAAAGTACCCCTCTCCACATCGCTGTCAAAGGAAACGTGCCCAGAAGACTGGGCTGCATTGCCACGTTGAATGGCAATACTCGTTTTTAAGGTAAGGAATGTTACGGGTTTTGCTGTTTGTGTTTGTGAGTTTAAATGTTTGTAAACGCATACATACAAACGATACAGGAGAAATTCATAGTGTGGGGCAACGTCTTTAAAAAAAGTATCAAAAGCAGCTTAAATACATCCCTGTGTTCCCCCGAAATTCTTTAATATAAAGTGACACGAGAACATTTTAATAGGTAGTAGATAGCGTATACTGTTGAAACGTTGTTTTGAAGACCACGTGAATTCAAAATGAAACTATTTGGTTGTCTTGTTATTTTATTTGTGGGAGTTGTCTACGCAGATCACATGGGTAAGTTTAAATAAAAGGTATAAGTAAAATAAACTAATAACAAACTATAGAAGGGCCTCAAAACGCTCCTCCTCAACGCTGTCAACCGGTAATGTGACTAAAGGACTGACGCCGCCGTTGCCACGTTGTATGGCAATACTTAGCATCTGCCCGGGGAAACGTCAACTGGCGTTTCCAAATTTCCTCAAGGGGACTACAGGAGCTAAACGCGAGTTTTATAATGCAAAAAAGCATGAAATTCTCTGCAATGAACAAAACCAGAAAAATATATGATATTCTTCAGGATGCTAGTATGATAGTGTTTTGAAAACATAATACTACTAATTTTATAAAATATTTGCTTGTAAAGGGTCTCTTATTTCACCAATTTCAATATCGTAATGTATCTCATTACGTACTTGTGCTGTAAAGTAAAATGCACGGTTTATACTTTTTTAAATCTTAGCAAAGAGTTTTAATGTCAGAAAAGTGGTCAACTTTTTATAAATACAATTAACTTTAGGAGATGAAATATAATAAATAAACATTTAATTCTTTAATTTAATTAATTTTGACAATAAATTACAACCATTTATCTGTAACAAAAACACAAAAATATTAATTTACTTTATTAGTAATACTGGCTGTTTTTTGGTTCTGCCTTGAAAAAAAGCGCTGATGCGCGCGCCTCGCTAATTTGTGAGCAAGTAAAATATTATTCCGCGCGCTTTTTCTTTTCGCTGTATTGTTTTTATTTGTTTTATTTATTTCCTCGCAAATATGTTATAAAACGTCGTATGACATACGTGCGCTTTGATAATTACAGCCTCTGCTTTTTTATCGCCCTCGCCTACGGCTCGGGCAAGCAATATCGCCTCGGCTGTAATTTTCAACTTACCGCACTTATATCATAATGTACTATTACTCGATAAAAAAAATCGCGAACTTATCTCTAAAAAATCTTTTAACGAATAAAAACCACACTCAAATACATGCGATAATTCTGATTTTTTGGCAAATAATTCTACAACTGACATAATTATTAGCATGATAGTGTTTTATTTTTTTAGTCCAATCAATAGATTTTTTGTAAATCGCAAAAAAATCACTCATTTCGCACTATTCGGCCCGCAGTGACTGACGTAACAACCACTTTGTAGTGCAAGCTGATTAGAACTTTATTCTAACAGTCTTTCAAACGAAGTTTGAGCCACCACAATTAGAGTTGCTAATTTAGCTCATGTAGTCGCCTTAAGGCTGAGCATTCGGCCCCCGCGGCCCCGGAGTAATACTTTTTAATTGGTTTATCGTTCATCATCATCCATCACCATCAACCCTTGTATTCTTCATCCACACTTTACTATTACCTAGGTACTCGTTATCTCAGCGTCACCTCCTTTTCCGGTTTGAAAAAATGGAACCTTTATAGGATCACTTTGTTGTCCGTCTGTATGTCAAAACCCTTTATCTCGGGAACGCAAGGAGGTATCGAGTTAGAGAGAAAACCATATGCTCAAGTTTGCAGTCCCTGGAAAATAAACTTCTAACTTAACGTAAAAAAAGAGGCCGTTTAAGCTCCAAAAAACGTATTTTTCGAAACTCTCAAGGGAATCAAAATTTATAAGGTACTTCCCGATGACTTAGAGTCATGAAATTTAGCAAGAAGCAATATCTTACAGCACATGTAAAGGAAAAAATCAGAAAACCGTAAAAATTTAGTTTAATAACAAAATACCTACAAGTTTATACGGAACCCTTGATGAGCGAGTCCAATTCGCACTTGGTCGGTTTTTTAAAATATCATTCTTCACACAATCCATCAAATCAAATCATTATTTTTGCAGTGCATCCATCATCCAACCATCGTTTCTTTGGTTTTATAGCCAGCCACATTCATACTCAAATTTTTCGTTCCACATTGTCCTCATTCCATACCATGACAAACAATTACTACACAACTTTTCCGTCACCGGTGCCACTTTCATTCTTCTTCTTATACAAGGTGTAAACAACCTCATCACGAAGCCGTCAACCAAGCATTCTGTACATCAAACTAAGTAACTTTACGCAAAAATTATTGCTGGGAAACGACTTTTTTTTTTGCGGTGAAAAATCATGTTTTTTTCTAGAACTCAATGTAACGCACTCAAAACATTGTGCTGATGGATGGATTAAATAGTACGGGGGTCGTGGAGGTGTTTAAAGTAAAAATCTTACATTAAAAGCGTGTATTTAAAAAAAGAACAGTTTGTCAAAAAGTTGGAACTTTGACCACCAATATCTTCGTAACTTGAAGGTTCCCAGATATGGTGTAGAACAAAAAAATGCTCGCAATGACGAGGAGAACAAGTGCCTTTCGGCTTCGTTAAGAGGTGTTTTACACCTTTTATATCCACTAGCTCATGCCAGCAGCTTCGCCCGAGTTCGATAATATTGTCCTACGGGATCTTACTACCAGGATAACAAGTATCCTATGTGTTAATCCAGGTTATAAACTATCTGTGTGCTTAATTACATCCAAATCCGTTTTGTAGTATTTGCGTGAAAGAGTAACTAACATCCATCCATCAATTTTTAATTTTATCCACTCGCTTTACACCACACGTTTTTAATTAGTTTATATTTTCTTTAATTGTTTTCATAAAAGAAAAAGTTGTGTGTTTTCATTTTGAAAGTTAGTAGCGTCGTTTTTCACTATTTATTAATTTTATGAAATGGAGTAATATTAATCTGAAAAAAATGTTCAATTGAATTGTACAGTGATGAATGATGACAGTATTAGAAACTATTCAAAGCTTTTCATTTTGTTTTTAAATATAATTATGTTTATTTTTTCAGCTTCGATTTGTTTTCAACCGGTTGAAACAGGGATGTGTTTTGCTTACTTTCCAAGGTACGTTTTAATTTATTTTACTACGTATGTAAGTAAATGATAGACATGGAGATGACCGATGCCGAGGTCTTGATCGAATGGTGGCCAAGGGTGAGTAAGAGAAATCAAGGCCGTTATAAAGCGCAGGCCACACCGCTCCCGCTAGCGAGCGAGCGAGCGAGCCGAGCGGGCATCGTTTCACCTCGTTTCATAGCTGTTTGGTTCACACCGCGAACTACCGAGCTAAGCTACGTCACGCGTCAGCGTTATAAACGATGCGAACGAAATATCCGACGATGCCAGCGATGTTATTCGTTCACCTCGCCCGCTTCGCTCGGCGCGACACGGAATGAGACGGAACGCTCCCCTCGCTTTCCTGTCTGCCCCCTAGCTCGTCCGTAGGTTTCGGTGTGAACCCACAATGTAGTTAGGCTCGCTAGTTACTCCTAAATGCACGAAAGCGCTTTGTGAGATTTTTAACTCATCGCGTTCCAGTGTGGGTAAGAGACGGAGCTATGGAGGACGTCTAGCGCCATCTCTTTCCCACACTGGCACGAAATTAGACCTGCATGAAGACGCTAATGAAGGGTGATCTTCCGATCTCTTTGACGCGCAAACTCATCGACATGTGCATCCTGCCCGTCCTAACCTACGATCCGGGATCTGTCAAAAGACAAGACAGGGTTGGAAACACCATGCTGCGTTCCAAAACGGGCATAGTGGACGTTGGCAAGTAGGCTGCTAGGCTAAAATGGGATTGGGTGGGTCACGTCAGCCGTATGCACGATGACCGCTGGGCAAAAGTCTCCACATGATGGTTGCCGGAAGACGGATGGGGCTGCCGATGCAGAAAGAGGTGGCGAGACGATCTGGATGCGTACCATGAGAGCTGGTCCGAGGAGGCCCAGGATAAGAGCACATGGAAGTTATTGGGGAGGCCTTTGCCCAGCAGTGGGACAGTATAAGCTAAACTAAAAAAAAGACCTGCTTGGCGTCCAAAGTGCATTCCAATATGTAGGCATACATTCTGGTGTCGTCTTATTTTAGTGAAACACGTACTTAACTCCCGTTTTGGTAAATACCTCTACGCGTAATAGAATATCCTGGGTGTAAACAACCTCATCACGAAGCTGTCAACCAAGCATTCTACATCAAACTAAGTAACTTTACGCAAAAATTATTGCTGGAAAACGACTTTTTTATGTTTTGAGTGCGTTACATTGTAGAACTCAATGTAACGCACTCAAAACATTGTGCTGATGGATGGATTGAATAGTACGGGGGTCGTGGAGGTGTTTAAAGTAAAAATCTTACATTAAAAACGTGTATTTAAAAAAAAAAGTGGTTAAAAAGTCGGAACTTTGACCCCCAATATCTCCGTAACTAGAAGGTTCCCAGGTATGGTGTAAAACAAATAAATGATCGCAATGACGGGGAGAACAAGTGCCTTTCGGCTTCGTTAAGAGTTTTTTACGGGTGACGACTCGTGGTCCCACTGGGATTGTACCACTATTACTCGTGGTCCCACTATCCCTGAAATCATGGGTTCGTGGTTCCACTGCTTAGTGGGACTACCAGTCATAGTTAAAATCGTAGGTTCGTGGCCCCACTGCATCAAGTTTATACGTAGAGTAAATACTTGAATTAAAGTGAGTTCTTCAGGTACTGGCCATTTGAGATACTGATAAACCAGGAGATCACAGTTGGTTATTTTTTTGAAAAGTTAAGATAAATATAAAAATTAGTTTAAAGAGTAAGTTTTGTTCATTAAGTTCATTGTTACGAAATAAAAATAATTATTTTGCTTCACGTTTTTATGCTGGCCTTTTGTATTTTCGGCTTATTCCTGTTTTGAATCCCCCTTAGGCGGAAAAACTTTAATAATAAAAGAAAATAATTTAATCATAAATTCCTGAGTCGATCCTCGATCGACCATCGATTCTTGATTCTGAGTCGCTCGACGACTCAGAAGTCAGTTTGACTTAACTGTAACCGGACTACTGAGACTACACCAAATATATTTGTGTTATAGCCCTTATGACCAAATCAGTGCGACCACGAGCGACTGCATTACGTTGACTTATGGTCCCACCAAACAGTGGGACCACGAGCCCATTAAATCGACACACTGTCCCACCAGTGGGTCAAATTAGTGGGACCACGAGTCGCGACTCTTTTTTACAGCCCTTAATGATTAATTTTTTCAGGTACGCATACAACTGTACTACACGCCAGTGTGACCCTTTCATCTACGGCGGTTGTCAAGGAAATGAGAACAACTTCATGACGAAAAAAGAGTGTTGTAAAGCATGCCATTGTATTTGTTAAAGAATCAGTCAAACCGGTACGGACAAACTGCTGACAGGCTGATACCGGACCTTACGTTCGGTATCTCGGTGTCCGGTGTCCGCAATTTCTCCGTAGGTACTGGTTTGATTGAATCTTTAATGTCCTGAGAACATTAAATATAATGTATAGCGTTGTTTTAGTAATGTTTGGTTTTATTTTATTTATTTACTAGCGGACGTCACACGGTTTCACCCGCGTAGTTCCCGTTTCCGTGGGAGTACGGGGATAAAGTATAGCCTATGTTACTCAGTAAGGTCTTGGCTTTCTAATGGTGAAGGAATTTGAAATCGGCGCAGTAGTTTTTGAGTTTATTCTTTACAAACATACACACAAAAATATAAATCTTTCCTCTTGATAATATTAGTGTAGATTTATTTAAACTTCATGTACAAGAGTGGTACATAGGCGGACTTAATGCCACAAGGCATTCTCTACGAGTCAAACTTTGGGTCTAATAGGACAGCATTGAGATAGAGTACAATAAAAATAAATAAGAAAAATACCATTGTGTAAGCATAAATTAAAACACAAATGGGTACCTATGTACTATAATCTGCGCCAGATAAGTAGGAAATAAAGGTCATCAACCCGCATACATTTATTCAAATACATAATTCCGAAAACAGAAATAATGACATAAACTTCTCCCGAAACTACCTTTATTGTGATCCTTGACATTTTCTAGTAATAACAAAACGATTCATAGTGTAATTGTCGGGGTACCTACGCAGAGAAATTAAGGAAAGAGCCATGACCTTCAATTCCTACTTAACTGGCGCAGACATATATTTTACTTTTATTAATTGATTAACACAACGCCTGTAGTCCCCGAAATGCAGAGGTGTAGTACCTAACACCCACATTTCACCAGTTATGTTTAAGTCCCATGTAATAGGGGCCGAGCCTATTGCCATCAACCGGGCACAAATCCAAGCTCCATGGCTGCTAATGAAAAAATCCTGATAGAAAAACCCAATAACACTTTGCCCGACCCGGAAATCGAACCCAGGACCTCATGCTTAACAGTCGCGCTTGCCACCACTAAACCAACCACCACAACGTACGTCATAATGTTAGAAAATTACGTTTAATCAGTCAGCACGGGTAACTGTGTGAGGGAGAGGCGACAGCTTGAATTGCATCTGCAGCGCCGTCGTGATCGCTTCCTGAAGTGAGCGCGCGCCTTTATATCGGGGACTTGTTACACCATAGTGTAACACATCATCATCATTTCGGCCGAAAGACGTCCACTGCTGGACATAGGCCTCTCCCAAGTGTCGCCACATTGACCGGCCCCGTGCGACCCGCATCCAGCGGATTCCCGCAGCCTTCACCAGGTCATCGGTCCACCTAGTGGGAGGCCTTCCAACGCAACGTCTTCCGGTTCGCGGTCGCCACTCCAGAACTTTCGGCCCCATCGGCCATCCGTTCTACGAGCAATGTGCCCTGCCCACTGCCACTTAAGTTTGGCAATTCTTCGGGCTACGTCGGTAACCTGGGTTCTCTTGCGGATGTCTTCATTCCTGATTTGATCACGCAAGGAAACTCCGAGCATAGCCCTCTCCATTGCCCTTTGGTTGACTTTAAGCCTTCTGATGAGGCCCATTGTGAGCGACCACGTTTCGGTTCCGTATGTGATCACTGGCAACACACACTGGTCTTTCGTCTTGAGACAAGACTAGTGTAACACTGCATATTGCAACTATTAATTAAGAATAAGAATAAATAAATTAAATCATTGTTACAAACATTTTCCTAGCTTAACGTAGCACTATGACAAATCGTAACATGTAAAATTTTAACATTTTGAAAGCAGAGGTCCCCAAACTATGCTGAGCCTGTATCTTGGGGGGCCTTTTTTTTCGGATGGGAAATCATCACATGACTCCTCTTACTGACTAAAACCCATCCATGTTCCTTCATCGCCCTTTGTGTTCCGGGGCCACGGTATCTCTTGCGAACAGTCCCGCAGCATCTTGGGGGGCCGGAGTTGCGTTTACGTTAATTTGATATATGCGAGGTAAGTAGGTAAATGAGGAATATCTTTTTACAAAAACAAACTGATGTAACAATAATAAATAAAAATAAAGAGTTCTAATGTCATGTGAGTGTGTGAGTATGTTTGCTTGTGTGTGCAGATGTGTGGGTTATTTGCAGTTATTTTATATTATATTTTGTGTATTTTCAAGTAACTAATAACACAAATATGTTTTTCTATTAGACTTAGTGAAACACTATTCGTAAACATGTTGAGCTTTTAACGTTATACAACTTCCAAGTTTTTACATTTCCGGTACATGTTGAACCTTAATTTAAGGCACACTGCTTTTCGACAGGTAACAAATTTAATTTTAATAATTTTTGTTATCATCCCATAGTCGAAGTTATTCATGTCCTTTACCTGCCGGCCCGTGCCGTCCATCATCCTGCTTTTGTTTAATCATAAACATTTATTTCAAACGATAACATTCTCAAATTCACTTTTACGATCGTTTTCAATAACTTACTAACAGATAACGAAAGGTTGCTATCTCTAACTGTTTGACATTTAGCTTACGGACTGTAAGAAACAAAACGTCACAGAAAACCTCTATGAATCAAGTGACAGGTGACGCGGATACGATATTTCAAGCAAACTTTGTTCATTGAAACACCGATAGCTACGAGACTTAGGCATATTAACTAACAGTTATACGTAAGTAAGTTAAAGAAAACGGCCATACTTAGTCATTTACAAACCAACCGATCCGAACTACAGAGATAAAAGAAAAATAATGCGAAACAATTCGGTCTGATAGACACCCACCGGCAGCACGTCGGAAGCATCCTGTATACGCTATATACAGGTTGCTCTAACATATTTTTCAGTTTTCATCTTTTAACGGAACTGCTATTTGAGTCCGCGATTACATTCCGATTGCGAGCCTACTTATATCGGAAAGTAATGTTTTATGTTTGGTGTGGAAGGGTTTTGCTGGGCATTAAGTTCCTTGAACACAAACTATGTAGTCTGATCATCACGCCTGTATATTTCGATGGGCTAGGTACGGTGGTACCTAATTTGCACCTATATTTCGCCAGTTTATAGACGAGGTCATGGCTAAATAACAACAGCTGCTCGGGTAGGTTAAGCCGTGCTTGCCCAGGTTGGTCTGTAGATGCGTGATCACCCATTACATACCGAGTTTCTGCCGTGGCTCGGAAAGCACGTTAAGCCGTTGGTCCCGGCTGTCGTTTTTATATATTTGGCAATCGTTTCAGGTAGTCAGTGGCCTGAATGTCTGACAACCAGTCCTACCAAGGGATACACAGCATTATACTGTTTCTTTTATAGAAAAAATATAATATATTTACTGTCGATGGTGTCGATTCTGTTGTGCACAAACTAAACTTAATTTAGGCTATTGCTATCTTTTACTAAAAGGCAGTGCGAGAAAAGGACGGCTATAGCTATGAACTAAGTTAGAGATGTCAAACTAGTTTATGCCTTGCGCTTCACCGTGTTTTTAGTCGACATGTTTTTACGTGCACCCTTCATTTGTATGGAAATATTAGTTCCAACAAAATTTTACAGCTCTGAATAACGTCCGTCTCTTTCTCGTTTTATTAGAGAGAAAAAGATAACAATAGCTTAAATTAAGTTTAGTTTGTGAACAACAGAATCGACACCATTTGTATTGGTATTAAGTAATACCAATACAAATGGTGTCGATTTTACATCCATGGCTGAATTTTATATAAAAAAATCCCTAACTGGGTCGGTCTAGGCAAGTCAATGCTCTGAAAGATCAACATACGTCAACCCCAACACAATATGTGTATGTAAATATGTGTACGTGTAGATATGCGTGTGTGTGTGTGTGCGTGCAAAAGTGCGTAAGCGATGTGTGTGTAAGAGGGGAGCTCGGCTCGTTAAGAATGACTGGGGTGCGTTTCCATTGATTTACGGTAGTTATTTTTATACTAGCTGTGGCCTGCGACTTGTTACGCGTGGAAATGTTGATGTGTATGTATGAGACTAGAAACTAGCCTATAACCTATTTCAGACCTACCAAATATACACAAAAAAAATCATAAAAATCGGTCCAGTCGTTTCGGAGGAGTTCGTTAACGAACAGCGTGACATGAGATTTTATATACAGGGTGTCCGGCAAAGAATGGATAACCTTGAAATGGCCCATAGCAGAACACATGGCCATTCAGAAAAAAATACGAAAAAAACTCTATCTTATAAAAAAAATTTCATCCGCAGATGTAAGGCCTGCATAAGAATGGGGGGCCATATTACATTTTTTTGCTTTAGTATTATTTTCTCTTTGTCTACATTAAGGTGGATGCTCCAGGGTAGCCCGCGAAATTCAAATTTTCTTACGTTTTTTGCAATTTGTAGGTCATTGGCAGGTTGTATGCTGATTAAACTATGAATCGCGGCTGTAAGACGTATGTAGTTACAGAATTATAATCATCAAAATCATCAATACAACCCTCCAAGCGCATAAAGGTGCAGGAATGACTTTGACCTTGAAAAAGTAAATTCATATACCTTTATGAACTTGGAGGGTTGTATTGATGATTTAGATGATTATAATTCTATAACTACATACGTGTTACAGCCGCGAATCATAATTTTAATCAACATACAACCTGACACTGACCTGCAAATTGCAAAAAACGTAAGAAAATTTGATTTTCGCGGGGTACCCTGGAGCATCCACCTTAAGCAAAGCATGTATTCCTTCGTTGAATAAGGAACTGTTGTGCGCTAGACCCAGCGGTTTATCTTGGACTTCACAGACATCATCTGCCTAGCCTTTTCCCAACTATGTTGGGGTCAGCTTCCAGTCTAACCGGATGCAGCTGAATACCAGTATTTTGCATGGAGCGACTGCCTATCTGACCTCCACAACCCAGTTAGTGCTGGGTAATACGAAACCTCTTGGTAAGACTGGTTGTCAGACTTTTTGGGCCACTGACTGCCTGTAACGGCTGTCAAAGATCTACAAATGATATCCAGGACTAACAGCTTAACGTGCTTTCCGAAGCACGGAGGAAACTCGGTATGTAATAGGTAACCCATCCACAGACCAACCTAGGCAAGCACGGCTTAACCTAAAGATCGACTCCAGCAGCTGTTATTATTTAGCCACGAGCTCGTCGAGTAGCTCTACGATATTGTAGTATTAACCAATGATCTGTCCACGAAGTAGACACAATAGTTAAACAATGGCGTCTCGATCAAATCGGTCATTCGACAGATCATGATTTAACAATATTGGTGATATTATATTCAACATTTCCACATAAAACCTAATGGAGACGGTCGCTATTCTTGAAAAGTGCGTGCAGGCCACACAGACGTCTCGATATTCTAAGCCTAGCTTTATGTACTAAACTTTACATAACGCTGTGTGATTAGAAAGTACATATTTACATAAGTTTTCTTTCATTTGCATTAGTTGTGGGTTTTTTTTATTTTATTTTAATTCGTAAAAGTTGTCTGGTATTAGGGGCTAGTTCGAATATTGGATCTGATTTTGTTCTAGTTTACGCTACAGTAAATATATTTTAGGAATTTTATTTAAAATAGCAGTGATAGTCTAGTGGTGTGACCGTCGGACTGCCAAGTCATAGGTCTCTAGTTCGAACCCAAGACACGCTCTTTTGATTTTTCGGATTCATGTGAGTATTGTATAATTATCACGTTCTTCGGTGAAGGAAACCAGCATGCCTGAGAGATATTTCTCGACGGCATGTAAAGCCAACTTAGAGGTCCATGCGCGGCATAAAAACTCTGACACCAGGTTAGCCACTAATCACATGAAAAAAAGAGTCGCCATCAATGCCATACTTTTCAAAATCATGCATACAAACACCAATATTTTTTTCAATACACTTCCTCGAAAACTGGTTCTTATCGCACTACGATTAGGTTCAACATGCCATGTATTTCACACGCGTGCGATTTTTTCCACTTTCCAACACGTGTGCGGGAATGAAAATTGCCACAGATAACTATACCTATACTTAGTCCAAAGCCTATAGTCGGAGGTGAATGTTTTTTTTTATTTCGGCAAAGCAATAATGCGTCTTTACGGCATAAATAGTTGTTGAATATTCAAATTGTGTTTATATATAGAATATCATAGATAAACATGATTATTTAAATCTAATATTTACTTTTATAAACAAATTAACATTTATTTGTGTTCTAAATACAAAAATATATAAAAATAAACCATTTTTTTTAATAGGCTGTTTCGCGGCTTCATACCTTTGCTTCTCCTTCAACCTGGCGAAAGCAAAGCACGGAAAAAAAGAAAATTAAAATCATAGTTTCTTATTAATTCATGACAAAAATATTTTTTGTTCTTTTATTTTATTTCTTCAAAAGTGTATTGAAAAACGTCGTTTGATACACGTGGACATTTGTTATTGCAGTTCTCGGCTCAAAAACACCCTCGCCTACGGCTCGGGAGTTAATTCCGCCTCGAATACAATAACAAACTTTCTCCACTTGTATCAAAATGTACTATTCTCGCGTTGCAGAGTTCTTTTGCTTTTTTTCAATAAACCGCTTTCTATTTGCAAGCCAATTCGAAATTTAAATAAAACCTTTGATAAGTTACCTCCTTGATTGCCATGTTTCAGAGTAAAAGATCGTTCCATTTTTAAATATCACGACAGTTTTATGAGTTTACTATGTAGTTTATTTGGCCGCTAAACACGACAGATGTGGATTTTCATACAACTTTTGCCGGCAGCTGGTCGCATGTATCTGGCCAGTACAGCAATTTCGATTTATCTCGAAGAAGGTTGTCAATTTTTTTTTCTGTCAAATGACATTGACCACAACAGGAATGATTTGACTCGCAAAAAAGATCATAATATAACTTTTTATTATGATTTTAAGATTCCGGTTGCGTTTCTATGTAATCTTTCGTTTGTTACTATGATAAAACTGTTACTTATTTTTGGTGTAATATGAATAATAAACGCAACGTCTAAGTGGGCCTAAAAAAAAATTGTCTCCTTTCCAAGCATGTTTGAGAAAAGGAATTTATTTGACCTTTCAGATAGAACCTTTATTAATTAATACGTACAGTCGTGGTCTTTTCCGCCTGATCAGTTATTTTTTTTTCGCTTAAATCATGCGGAGGCGCCGAGCCACGCCCCTTTAAAGTTTAGGCCTATTAGGAAAGCGTCTACTTTGGCGCGCAAAATAACAATAACTCTCGTTTGGCGTGTGTCGTCAGTGCGCTTGGCCAATCGGTATTTTTTCATTCATTATTTCTATACAAAGTCAACGAGGCGGGGCTAGAGAGCGTTTCTATGTTGTAAGTGCAAGCAAAAATTAGCTTAGTGGTGATCAGGCGGGAGTGTCCTCGATAGTACACTAAATAGAAACTACAATAGATCTTAAATTATTTTAGGCATATTGTATTGAGAACCACTCGATCATATTACTTCTAGCACTTCACCTTATTGTATTCTTTGTTGTCTGACACCATGTGTAACTAGTTCTTGTTTATTACACGACTGCCCAAAAAAAGGAGTGTTATGTTTTCAGGGTTCATGTATGTACTTATGTATGTATAATTATGTATGTTTGTGAGTTTCTTTATTCCACCATAACTTCTAAACGCCTGAACCGATTTCGGTGTACGTGGTATCGTTAGAATCCTTGTGTTACCCCGGACAACATAGGCCAGTGAAAAATAAATGGATACTGCATTACCAGTCGGGACCCATTAAATAATCTAGACTAAAATTATTACATCTAATATATTATAGCGCGTCCCGACTAGCGACTGTTGCAGTCAATATGTCCTCTCTCCTGAACTTGTTTTTTTCTTTTCAGTTTTTATTTAAAGTTATTATTAGTTACTTTTTACGTGGTCGGGTTTTTTTTATTTTTTGTTTTATATATATTTTTTTGTAATATATGATGGATGAAGTACAATGTTCACCTTCTTTGAGTCGCTGGCATGACAATTTTGTTATTTAACTACCTTCCACCAGCGGCTTCGCCCGCCAACATAATAATTTTTACCCGACTACGGCGAAGCCAAATGGTTATGATTTGTGTCATAACCCTTCCTTTTTTTTTATTAATTACAAGTAGAAACATTTTTTTTTAAATTTTAGTTTGATTTATTTAAATAATTAAGTACACTACTTTTATACAAACTATAACTCTAAATAATAATAAAAATATGTACAAGTAACAACCTGTAACCGTTACAGGGTGTCAAATAATTCGTCCAACCTTCCTTTTGGATTGTGTTTGTGTTATGATTTGATTTTAGTAGTCTATGAATGTATGTTTACATTCATGTATGTTCCTCCGTAACGCCTAAACCATTCATCCGATTTTGATGAATAAGGTGTCAATGGATTCGTTATTATGACCCGGGTAACATAGGCTAAACTTTAACTTACTTCAACAAAAGGAGGTGTTGATTTTACCTTGTAACCCCCGCAAAACACACACAAAATTTTGTTAGGCAAAATCATAAAAATATTACTGTAAAAATTCAGTAAAATTTCAAACATCCATCCTCCTAAGCTTTCGTATTTATGATGTTAAAAGTAAGATTTTATTGGTCGAGAACCACCATCGCCACTTCCACAGCGTCATCGGAGGTCACTGTGGCTTCATGTTTTGAGATTCAGCGAGCAAGTTAGAAGATGGAGCATAGTTTGTGATATAATTCCCCACCCATACTGCTGCTGTTTCATCGAAGTAGCCCCACTTTACGAGACCAATCTCGTAAAGTTTCATCTTCCCTTCATCAACGTCGCGTTGACGATTCTTATATTTTAATTAAATGAGCTTCGACCAATGCTCATACCTCATCGACAGTGTTTAGTGTTATTTGCTTCGGTCAGGTCTCTTCAATTGTGGGGCGGATCTGTATTTATGCTTTCGCGGTTGCACAACGACAAGCTTTGCTCATGCTTTGCTTGGTAGCATAGATGCAGGTCTACCTTACTGCCTCCCTCAGAGGCGGTAGGGTGGCGGGGTCTTGAGGGGGAGCGCTACGGTCGTGTAGATCCTCAAGGCAAGTCTGGTGCGTTCACCTTCACGTGGTTGCCGCCCTGTTCTTGGTCTAATTCCATAAGAAATAGACGCAACAAAAACCGCATCGCACTTCGTATGATCAAATTCCCGTCATACGAAGTGCGGCGTGCGTTCCCCTGCGTGACCCTCTGAGCAGCGGGCGTAGCAGAGGGCATGGCAGGGGAGTGGGGTCCTCCTTTTGCGAGGTTCTCGCAGAAGGAGGAGGCGGAGCGGCGCGGCGAGAGAATCATGAGCAGAACATGATCCTCTCGCTGCGCCGCTCCGCGAGCGGTGAGGGGGGGAAGGGGCGTTTGCCCTCCCTCCTCACGGTGACGGGCGGGCGACTGGGCCTCCCGCTTCCCGGCGTGCGTGCGGACGCCATGCTGGGGAGCGCGGAGGCCTGGTCAGCGGTAGCCTCCTTTAGCAATTTCGCAAAAGGAGGAGGCGAAGCGCGCGCGGGAGGACCTTGATCCTCTCGCTGCGCTGCTCCGCGGGCGGAGAGGGGGGGAAGGGGCGTTTGCCCTCCCTCCTCACGGTGACGGGCGGGCGACAGGCGCGGGGGTGCCTCCGCCCGCATTGCACCCGTCACCTCCGTCGGTCATACCCCCTCCTCCACGCCCGTGCCGTGAGGGCAAGAGGGGGGGTCCGCCTTGTGTTCGTCGGCGGGGGACTGGAAGTAAAGGCTGTGCCGGTTTCCCAGTCCCCCTCCACTATGACGAAGCGGGAATGCGCTGGGTCGTTTTAGTGGGTATACCGGGTTCGACCGCCCGGGGAGTCCCACATACCCCTCCCGTCCCCCGACGGGAGGGTATGCGTAACGCATTTTTTCCCAGCGTCAAAAAAAAAAAAAAGGTCTCTCCAAGTGCAGGTTGCAGAAAGAGCAGGACAAGCGCGGAGTGCGGGCTAACTCCGTCACTTTTTTTTTGTACAAAAATGTACTCTGTGCGTGAACAGGTTATTATCGGTTGGTTAACCCTTTAATGCGGCTTAACCTAATCCTAAGAAAAACCCGATCAAACCCCTATACGGGTATCCTTTTCGGTTCTTGTATAAAAGCTATCTGGAGCTTTTCGGTAGCTCACTATAACCTTGTAAAGGTCGTTTTCTATTAACTTACTTTTGTAAAACTGTCAGTTAAATGCCTACGTCTCGTAGCTATTGGTGTTTCTATAAACAAAGTTTGCTTGAAATATCCTATCCGCGTCACCTGTCACATGATTCATAGAAAAATCAAAAAAGCTTTTCTGTTACGTTTTGTTTCTATCGCTCTGTAAGCTAAATGTCGAACAGACAGAGATAGCAACCTACCGATACCTATCAGTAAGTTATTGAAAATGGCCGTGAATCAGCCATATTTATCGTTGATAGACTGTCTTTGTTTAGGCATTCAGGTGATACGCCTCTGAAAAGACACACAGTACAGTCATATTAAAAACGAAATACGGCTTTTTAATTAATAAAGATAGTTTGCTCATCCAGTGATCCGTATTTTAAATAATACATTGATAACCCACCAAAAAGTACTAGGCTAGCATAAGTTCAAGGAGGTGTGTATTTGTATGTTCCGGGTATCTGAGTAGGTGTAGGTGCTTACTGTATAATAATATTGTCACAGTAAACTTGTGATTGAAATACCATCTCGTATTCCTGCTAGCCTAGTACTTTATACCGAGTTCAGTCTGTCTGTGCCTTGGAAAGCACGTGAAGTCGTTTGTCATTTATAGATCTTTGACAGTCGTAACAGGTAGTCAGGGGCTCGAAAGTCTGAAAACCAGTCTTACCAAGAGGTATCGTATTAACCAGTACTAACTGGGTGGTGGAGGTCAGATAGGCAGTCGCTCCATGCAGAATACCAGTATTATACTGGTACTAGCTGATACCCGCGGCTTCGTCCGCTTGACAAATACAAGTTCAAGGTGGTAAGTATGTGGCAAACTGTGGACGTATCTATAGGCTTACCCCCTTGGGAAATACAGGCGTGATAATTCTTTGATAACTGCCGATTTTTTGTCAAATGGCCGCAAGTGCTGAAAATCCGAAGGTCCCTGGTTCGATTCCAAGTTCGAGTTTAGTTATTGGTTTTTTACCCGAGTACGGCGAAGCAAAAAGGAAGGGTTATGATTTTAGCAGTCTATGTATGTATGTTTGTATTAACGTATATTCCTCCGTAGCGCCTAAACTATTCATCCGATTTTGATGAATAAGGTATCAATGGATTCGTTACTATGGCCCGGGTAACATAGGCTACATTTTAATCGACTTCAACAATAGAAGGTGTTGATTTTACCTTGTAAATCCAGAATTTAATTAGAGTGGGAGTTTTTAGTAGTCGGGTTTTTAGTGGTAGTAAACCAAACAAATTCCAGTTGATAAAAGTCAACTATGCTAGAAAAATAATAGTTCAAGTAATAATAATAGCGGCAAAAAATTTTAACCGACGAAAAAAAAAGAGGTTCTCCTGTCGACATAAGTAAATCTCTTCTCCCCGTATCACCATAGTCGTATATATTTTAATAAATAAGGCCTGATTACACACGAGCTAGTGTTTTAATTACTTACTGACGCGTTTTATAACATATCTCATGATTTTAGGCTCGCTACACACATGCGATCGGACTTGCGACATTTAAAAAAGAATCGTAAGTACTTTTATTAAAAAGTGTGCCTAGTATTAAGGTAGGAAAAAAAAATGCATTTTATTGATTACTAGCTTTGGCCCGTGGCTTCGGCGTGTATGTATGAGACTAAAAAATAGCCTGACCTATTCTCAGATCTACCAAATATACACAAAAAAAAAAACATAAAAATCGGTCGAGCCGTTTCGGAGGAGTTTGGTAACAACCTCTGTGACGCGAAATTTTTATATATTAGATTAAAGTGGACAATCATGTAATAAAAACGAAAAGTACTTGTACGCGAAATCTTTTGTAGATTTTTATTACATCCAGTGTGATGGGATTTCCTATAACAGCAATGAACTTCTATACAAGCTATTCCCGCGATCATGATGCTTGCAACAGTGTCGAAATATCGGGAGCTCATCGACCATAAACAAAATCACGGATATCATCCCGTAAGTACTTTAAGTGAAGCTATGTAAGCTTGTATGGAAGTCCTTCCTATTTGACCTCTATAGTGAATTATCTTATCCTTTCTTAGTTATTTCCTTCGTTGTAACAAGGAACCCAACTGTTTTGGCTACACTGGTTGTCTAGTAGTGGCTGAATTTTAGATTTTTTATAAAGTAGATATTTAAGTAAGTACAGAATAAATCATGATCTGTCAAATGACCGATTTGGTCGAGATGCCATTGTTTAACTATTGTGTCTAATATCTTGGGCACATTACCTATTGACAGCGTTGAGGAGGAGTTTTTTGATGCGATTTTATAGATTTTGTTAGTTAAGTTTCGTTATTTTGGTTTATTTAATCGTTTCTAATGTTAATAATGAATAAAGTTAGTTTATTAAATAAAACGTTAGAATCTCAATAACAGAAAAAAACAGCAAAAACTAAAACATTTTTTTCAAATCGCGAACATGCGTTCCTAATTCAAACACATACGCGCGCAATATTATAAATACGCACACACAGACAGCCCATTGAGTGGTACGCGTGAAAATTCACGCCAGTACGTTACGCGCTTTTTTTAATTACAACCCTACGGCGCTATTGTTGCACAACCCTAGTGGGAGGGGATCTAGGGGTAGGGTTGTCGATGAGGTTTTTGATAGGAATAAAAAAGAAACATTTATTTCAGACAAAAAGTCCATACAACGCAATGTTGTTAGTAACAAGAACACATTTAGAAAGAAAAACAGATTTTGTGTTTCTATGATTAAAATGTACATAGACCGTACCATTTTTTTTTTTAGCTTTACAGCATCTTTCAGGTGTTGATTTTGAATCTACTAAACAATATTATTTTTCGGATTGAACGTGATAATATTGTACTTATTTACAAAAAACTGTGAACACAAGAGATGGATTAATAGAGGCAACACCTTCAGCCTTCTAATTATCGTTTAAAATCTGATAGTGTTATAAACATGAAAGCTGCAGATGAGTACCCTTTTTTTCATATACGAAATCATCCCGCTCTGGGCGGAGCGGAAGGGAGTGTCAGACTTGTACTGACTAAAACCCATCCATGTTCCTTCTTAGCCCTTTGTGTTCCAGAGCCGCGGTATCTCTCTCGAACAGTCCCGCAATCTTCCATGAGTACCCTTAGGTTTTGTTCAGTGACTCCAGTCCAAAAATAGCTTTTGTCCATATGGTTATAAGGCCGACAAATTAATTAAGTCCTAAATGAACATCTTAAACCTGATACTAAGGTACATGAAGTAATTTCTCTGGACAGCTTGTTAAGGCTCCACGCTAAAATTAGCAACTCTATTTGTGGTGGTTCCAAATTCGTTTGAAATACTGTTAAAATAAAGTTCTAATCAGCTCGCACTACAAAATGGTTGTTACGTCAGTCACTGCGGGCCGAATAGTGCAAAATGAGTGGTTTTTATTTTATTCTAAGTAAAATAAAACGGATTAATAAATGTAAAAAAAACCCAAAACTTTCTAGAATTGTTTCGTACAAAAGTGTATAAATTTCCATACTGCTGTTTCGATAAAAATGCATCAGTAAAATGGTTACAACCTTGAAAAAAAAACGAAAGAAGGATGATTTTGGATTTTTCTTTCTTCAGTTGCTAATATTAAAACACAATTTGGAAATAACCAAACTGCTTTTCGAATTATGCAGATTACTATGAATTTTCGTAAAAAAAAAATCGAGTAAAGAAATATATTTAAAACATTGCGTTCGTGACAGCCCTGTGTTACATTTTATCGAACTGTGGGTTCGTCAAAGAGCGTGCTGCTGTACCACGGTAATATAGAAATACACGCAGTTGTCCGTATTCATAGTCTGGACTTACATGAATAAATGTCACTTGTATAATTTAAGATTTATCTGTCTATTATAACACGTCAATAATACTATTCTATTTTTTGTTGATGGCAAGCAAAGCCGATGTCGACCATTCTGCCAATGTCGAAAGTGAATTGGAACGGCAAGTGTGTATTTAAAAAATAATATAAAAAAAGAAATTTATAAAAATCTTCTACGATACATTGATTAATATAGATCTTGTGGGGTTAGTACTGGACTGAAACAAACAGAAAAAATAAAATTACATAAATAATGTAAATGTTAGAACATTTAAAAATATACATAAACCACATCACACACAGAACACACGGGAGATATTATAGTTTTATATTATTGTGACGGATGAAAATCATCAGCGCCTCATCAGCGCCACAAGCAGTTCGGGAGAGGATCAATAATACTGTTTTAAGCTTTCACGGTTAAAACTACACATATACTGTCACTGACGGGATATCTTCCGTGATTGGTAATTGTTTTGAGCGTCGAAAATAAACCAAAAGTGAGGTGTGTGGAAATTTTGTGCAGTCAATAGTCATCTTGGCGTGTCTTACATATCACCTACCCCCTGCAAATAATTATGGTCAGATCCCAGTTCATACCTACTTTGTCTGACAAGCTATGATACATACGCAGCTCTGGTTGATTAAAAGACTGTTAAAAAAAATAGGACATTTTATTTATTTATTAAAATCTCCCTTACAACTATCATTACTGGTATGTTCCTAATGCGATAGCTCGGTCTCAAAATTAACTTATTTACTATATAAACCTATGAAAAACGTAAAAAACTAGTACTACTTACTTATCAACATCTAATATAATAAAAGGTTCTATACTAAGTTTCCTAACTATAAAAAAAAAAACAATATTTAAATTTTAAAAATTTAGCCTACTCTAATCTACACTATAACATAAAATAAACAACAGTATTTTTGTGAATTCACTCAAATAGCATGTAAATACATCGATCTTGACGTGAAGATCGTTAAAAACCCAAATTGCGCGGGTCAATGGTGTTTTAGCGAGGAGGATGGTCCTGGCAACCGGTACGGCCAGGACCGGCGGCGCGACCTCCACACATAGCGGTCCAACATCATCGCATCGGTCTGAATTCAAAAGAAAAAAATATAGAATAACTATTGTCCTTTCTATGTATGAGAAGAAGCTTTCTGCCTGCAATAGGACACAAAAATTTACTTCGTAAAAGCATCCAGAGATACCTAAGAAACGTTGACAGAGCACTGAGAACCCGATACATCATCTGCCTAGCCTTTTCCCAACTCTATTGGTGTCGGCTTCCAGTTTAACCGGATAAAGCTGAATATCAGTATTTTACATGGAGCGACTGCCTATCTGACCTCCACAACCCAGTCATATGATACCCCTTGGTAAGACTGGTGGTTAGACTTTCGGGCCACTGACTTCCCTAACGACTGTCTAATATCTACAAATCACAGCAGGGACCAACAGCTTAACGTGCTTTCCGAGATACGGAGGAAACTTAGTATGTAATGAGTGAACCCATCCACAGACGAGCCTGAGCAAGCGTGGCTTATTCTGAAGATTTATCCGATTGGCTGTTATTATTAAGCCACGAGCTCCTCTGGAACCCGATACAATAGCATTAATTTCACTACAACCTAACGAAGCAATTAGATAGGATGCAAATGCATTGGCAGTGTGTCAAGTAATTCCTACTACATAGACAGTAAAAGTGTGTTTACGTTAACCCATTTATGCTATAGTACAGGCAACAGCTTTATATTGTTATTACACCTAATGAAACGGTCATCCGAAGTTAAGTGAGCGTAAATGAAACTAGACTTCCATGGTGATGACGTTTTACTTTAATAGCGGCTTTATTTCGTGGTAGTAAGAGCGTTTTCGTAGTTCAAGTATTATACTGACATGCGGTCAATTGTGCTTTCAGCTGTTTATTTGGCAACGAGCTTTGTGAGGTGGAGAGTAAATTACGCGAATTAAATGTCAGTAATAAAACTGGATACAGTGCATTCGGCATAGCGTATATATACTCCAGACGGGGGCGCGCGAATATAAGAGCATCTCTCGGAACCCTGAAGTATAGTGGCGTTGAAACCGTAGGGCTTTAGCTGATAGGAGTAAAACAAAACAACCCTCCGTTCACCACAGACGGTGGTTTTCCACAAGGATTTCAACACAGTGAAAGGTACACGGGAGTTAATATGGCACATCGAATTTCAGTAACAGACTTCCACATAGTGACGAGTGACAAAGACGTGGAAAATTACAGCAGTGGGACATACAAGGCTATTGTTGGGACACTAACTGTGCTCTTTGCCCACCCCAGCCTCATAGCATCTATTTAATCTATACGAAAAAAGGGCGTAAAAAACCGCGAGCGTCCCAAGATGTTAAGCTCAAAACAGGACTATGAATACGTTTTTCTACGTCACTCTACCGACGTCTATAGACTCGCAACAATCACAAGTGCTATGAGCTCATTTGATTACTACGTCATTAGTTTACCATCACGACTTGTGTGTTACATCACGGGGTCGGCACACATTAGCATTGATCTGATGTGTCAAAGAGTCTTTGGTTGGCACTTTTTTATTTACAGGTGCTAAAGCGAAGAAACTCGATTGAGGGTGTACTTTTTTAAATTATTTTTGAAAGAGGTTTATAAAAGAGGGAAGTCATTTTTTTATATGTAATATTTTTCATATTTTGTCCTTTAATAAGAATGTCATCTGTACATATGTATGGTATGTTAAAGGACCATGGGCATTTTTCTATAATACTCTGTGCGTAAGAGAAACAGAATTGAAATAATAGAAGGAAAGAGATAAGAAGAGAGAACAGAATACTACTTCACTTCATTCTATAACAACAAGTACATAAGTCGCAGGAAAATCAAAACAGCTACTTGAAAAAGGTTGCCTTTTCTGGAATTTGTCAAAGATTTGAATGCGAACTAATTATAAACCTAAATTAACAAGGGGTTTACGTAACGCAGCTTTTGCAGTTCTTAGCCGATTCTAGGACCTTGAATGCGTAACTAGGGTAAATTATGTTTTCAACATGAGCTACTTTAAAAACAAAAGACAGTTGGAGTCAAATTTACGTCAAAATACAGGAAATTGCAACATTTTCAATTTGCCGTAGCTCTGATCTCTTGCGACTTTGGTACTGGTCGGAATGCAGAGGTGGTTCGGCTGGTTCGGATTCATTCTATCGGATTGGAGAACTTATTGCGAGCTATGGTTTGAGATAAATATTTCTATTCTGTTGGACTTACGCCTATTTTGACCAGGACCCTTTGTAAATAAAATGCTATTTCAGTAAATATTTAAAAAAAGATTATATTTCAGTGACGGTTTTTCGCTACATAATAGGCATGACGACGGTATCAAAAAATTGCAAATCTATTTTGTCCGTCCGTTAGAGTATTGGAAATTAATGGACACGTATTTTTCGTTTTGGTAAATCAATGAATATTGACAAAGATAAAACGCATCAAAACCCGGGAGTGGGGGCTCGTGACGTCAGAACTAGCTAAAAATTATACCATGGCGTGACGTATTGAGAATTTTAAAGCGTCGTATCTTCGTCAATTTGGTTTACGTAACAAAAGAAAAAACACGGGTCAAGTATTTTTTGATAATTTATGTGACGGACTAATTAGTTTTTTTTTGTCGTCTCGCCTATTGTTCTATCAGTTCGAAATCATGACTGAAAATATAAAAAAAAGGTTTATGAAACAAATAACGCCTTGTTGAGCGCTTTTGATTTCTGCATATTTTTAAAAATTCCTAATGTCTACGTCAATCAGGGTCGAATCTACGCTTTTATCAATACTCTACCGAAGAAAAATACACTTTTGAAGTGTGAATTTGTCCTCAAAAGTATAGAAACATTCAGCCCTCATTTAGACCCAACTTAGCATATTCCTCTCAAAAAACATTTTTCTGAAAAAATGTCCTCTCGATAACCCAAAAATATTTCTTCGTGATATTTTCCATATCGGGATACAAAATGACCAGCCCACCCACTTCACAGCGTAGCGTGAAGTATTAATTTAACTTGGCAACATTTTTATAAGTGGGCAACACTTGAGCTGTATTGCCTCATTGAAGGAACCAAGATGGCGGACGGCAGACGACTTTATATTCGAGAAATATGCAATAATACCTACATTATTTACGGTGCTTCGAAGTTCTGGGGCTCGGAAGTGAGAAAAAAGTCTTTGTTTCGAATTTGACAGTATTGTATATAAAACTCATGCTTACATAATATTAGAAAAGAGGCACCCCACAAACTATGATAAGATGTTCTACATTTGACTGCGAATATGAACAATCAGCACATCATATTTTATGGAAGAGTTGTCTTTGGCTGAATGGACGCAATATTATGTTGGATAGTCTACAGGTTACATCCGGAGTTATTTAATAAACGAATCTTGTAGAAACTAGTATTTATAAATGTCCGTGCGTTCAAGCTTTTTTCTCATACCTATTATTGGAATCAAATATAACAGCGCCAACTTAGGACCCATTAGAAATAAATTATTATATTTATCCGGGCTCATCCCAGTTGTAAACGAAGAAGTAAAAGTGGAACTATTTTACTTATTTAATTACTTGCTAACACTTTTATGAAGATTTATTCTTTTCCACATATTTTGAAATTCCAGAAAGGTTAACGGAAAGGGTAACATAATTAGGACATACTGGCTTATGCCCGCGGATTCGCCTGCGTGAAGTTCGATAATGGTCTACGGTATTATAATACCGGGATAAAATTAGTATCCTATGTGTTAATCCAGGTCATAAACTATCTGTGTGCTAAATTTCATACAAATCCGTACAGTACTTTTTGCGTGAAAGAGTTACAAACATAAACACATACTAACTTTTGCCTTTATAATTTTAGTGTGATTCTAATTAATCTACCACATCCACATTAAAAATAACTTTTCTTCCCTCCCGCCACTCCGAAGGAAAATCTTCAACTTTTTTCCTAAGAACTCTTTATATTTTTTTTAATGTTTATGGAGAGCCTTATGAAGGGTCGAGATAGGATCTTCGCGACGCATTTTGAGGACATTAGAAAAAAATATCTTGTTTAATGAAAACCTTATTCCACTTTTCAAGGCAATTCGTTTATTTTGACATTAAAAATGGCGGGAAATAAAGCGTGCCTCGTAAAAAGGTTAGGAAATGGTAATAAAAATATTAAATTATTTTTTTGTGAAGTCTCAGGTCGGCTTTTATTATTTTTTTAGTTGGTTTCGCGACCTTTTTATTGCGTTTTTTTTACTTATTTCGCTGTAAAAGAACAGGGTTTATTGAGTCCATCATGAACAAGCCATAAAAGTGGCTGGAAACTTTTATTACATTGAGTGATAATGTAGTGACGTTTTTTGACAGTGGTTACGGGTAGTAACGAGCTAAGACATCAAACAGTCAGTCTTCCACAGGGACGAAGTATTATATTATCTGTGCACAGGGGTATCGTATTTCCCAGTTGGAGGTTGGATAGTTACAGTTAGTCACTCTATGTAAAATACTGGTATTCAGCTGCATTCGGTTAGACGAGAAACCGAGCCCAGCATCGTTTGGAAAACGCTAAGCAGACGATAAAAAAATTATAAAATGGCCAATAATAGGCGTGACGACAAAGAAAAAAAAATCTAATTAGTCCGTCAGTTAGATTATCAAAAAATATTTGACCCGTGTTTTTTCTTTTGTTACGTAAACCAAAATTGACGAAGATACGACGCTTTTAAAATTCTCAATACGTCACGCCTTGGTATAATTTTTAGCTAGTTCTGACGTCACGAGCCCCCACTCCCGAGTTTTCATGCGTTTTATCTTTGTTAATCATTGATTTACAAAAACAAAAAATACGTGTCCATTATTTTCCAATACTCTGACGGACTAAATAGATTTGCAATTTTTGATACTGTCGTCATGCCTATTGATGTAAGCCTAAAAGGTGCATCTCACCGAAGTATTTTTTTGTGGAGAAAGAGTAGGTACAATAATAGTCTATAGTGCATGGAATTATTAAAAACGTATTATGGAATTATTAAGCCTCATGCTCTATGATATCAATAAGCTCAATTATCAAGCTTCCTGAATGTACATCAGTCTCTGCTCCCGCATATCAACAAGATGGTACTTTCCTATTCCCGTTTGATATTTCACAATATTAAAAAATTCAATACCGACACCCTTTTATTAAGCCCCTATCGTAGAGGCGTTGAACCATAGAGCAAGTCTTTTGTCTATGACGCACTATTAATAACTCGCACTATTGTCTTGCCTAGTGACGTTCTCGGATAATAATTATAGCTGTTGAAAATCATTCGACTGAATATTTTTTATTATTATTATGAAATTCTAGTGTGAAAGTTGACGGTTCAATGATTTTGACGTGTTTTAAGTTGAGATGAAATGACAGGCGTAAATTTTGTACTGTTTGAACCTGGAATAGAAAATAATAACCTAAAATTATGTTATTCAAAAAATAGGAACACATTGAAATTATTAATGGAGAGATTCCAACAAGTTAAAAAAATACAAAACAGTTAATAGTTCCAACAAGTTGAAACGGGTCACAAATTCAGACACAGTGGTGTTACTGAGAATTAAATAAATTATCTATACTTCTATAGGTACTAATAATATAATAATATATTTAATATAATATTATGAAGAGGTAAAATTTGTTTGTAAGTTTGTATGTAGGGGGTAATCTCCGGAACTAATGATCGAATTCTAAAAAATCTTGCACTGTTAGTAGAAAGATTTATTATCCGTGGGTGCTTTATTCCATGATCTGTCCACGAAGTAGATACAATAGTTAAACCATGGCGTCTCGACCAAATTGGTCATTTCACAGATCATGATCTAAGCTATAAATTTGGATTATATCATGAATATTAGTCGAGCTATCACTATTTTTGCTGACGAGGACGCGGGCGAAGTGTTAGTCGCCTATATCCCATGATCTGTCCACGAAGTAGACACAATAGTTAAACAATGGAGTCTCGACCAAATTGGTCATTTGAAGTGAATATTAGGAATTCGAAAACATATTGTTTTAGGTAATATTGAAAGTCGGGGTAAGGAAAAGGTTACAAAATAAAAGTACAACGTTTAATGATAATTATTTTATTCTTAGATTAACATAAGTATCCTTGACACCGATAACGAACTCTGCGAAACATGAAGTCATAAATGTCATGCGAAAAATGTCGTTCTGACTTTTTGACTTTCATCAAAAAGGTTAGGCTACAGGGCAAACCCTTAACTCGATCGTTTTTGTTTTAGGTTCAAATTGTAGCCAACTAAATTGTTCAGAGTGGTTTTTTCTCAATTTTTTATATCATTCTTTGTTTCCAAAATATCGAGCGCCAAAATCAAAATTTCGGAAAAATTTGATTTATATTTCGGCCATAACTTTTTTCGTTTTTGACTTTCTCGAATAATTCTTTTTGAAGCTTACAGCTCTTGTAAACACGCGTCTTTTGAGACTTTTAGAATATTATATCTTCACAGCTCTCCGAGATATAAGGGGATCGCACTTTTTCGTGAAATCGGAGCCTACACTGGAGCGAACGAAAAGACATTTCCAATGTCAAAAACAGATTCATTTTTCTCGAAAAACCTATTGTTTTAGACATTCTGATAACAAAAACAATTTGGTGTGACTTATTCTATATTATATTTGAGTCCAAAGGTGCCAACGAAAAAACTTCTTGTGAAAAATCGACTGAACACTTAACTCATCACTTTGGCAGTACCCCGAACCCCATGCACTCACGCATATCTGACCACTATTAAACAAGGCAATTAGAGGGAAAACGTTTATTTTTTCAAAAAACAGCATCCATTTAAACCTCTCTATTCCCATATTTAACTTCCAATACTTAATTAATGGAGTTCCATTTTCAAAGTTGGCACTATGCGGTGGATTCGGTGCTTCGGTGGCAATTTAAAAAAAAAAAAACGCTTTTTTTGCGCGCCATTTAGGTCGGCCATATTGGAGGTTAATATATCGACACTTGATTCGCGATTTGTGTGTGGTACAAGTTAGAAGGGACAAGCGATTAAGAGCGTTCAATCAAAAAGTTGGCAACGTCGCAACTCACTGTCAATTATTGACCTTTTTTAGTTTATTTGGCCATATTACTGTATGGAAATCAGAAATATGGCTAACTAGTGAACTAGAAGATTTATAGTGAATTGCAATTAAAACACTGAATTTGATGTTGTAACCGTTTTAGGTAGAAAAGGCATTTGGTAAAATTCCAAATACTTTATTTACATCTAAAACTGATAATTCGGCGTTACGATACTAATTATTGCATTTCATAATCAATATTTTAGTCATAGTATAACCATATTTCTTATTTCCATACAGTAATATTGCCAAATTAATCAAAACATAATACAACAAAAATATTTGACAGCTATTTGCGACGTTACCCACTTTCTGTATAAACGCTCTTAGGTGTTATCATAATCCTCGTGTCGATGGCTCTTTAACATTTTATTGACCCAATACTTTGCCTACTCTGGATTCGTGGGGGCAAGCGCAGAGGTTGACATGTTGGTAGGGATACATGGAACGGGGGGACATCATAACTATCGTTTAATTTGTATTGGATACCTTACCAATTTATTTGCCATCTTTAGTTTTAAGGTGGAAGCGTCAGCGTTGTTGCAATTTGCAAGTCAGTGGCAGACAGTATATTGGATACTCTTTGACCCTCTAAGTTCATTTAAACCAATTGAATGGCTATTTCATGAAAAAGTCTGTGAGTGAACTAGCGCTCCTTAAATAAGCACACTAGGGCAGGATGTTCAGTAACACGTCACTTGTTTAAAGTTGATAGTAGATACTTATTATTTTTAGCCGACTGCGGCGAAGCTCAAAAAGAGGGTTACTTATTAAACTCTTATGTTATCACTTATTTTTGTGAATGCTGGTTAACCTGTAATTGACGACTGTGTAAGTCCAAGACTGTAAAACCTATGTATACCTAAATGCTGTACACAGAGCAGTTGGTGAAAATATTAATAAATAAATAAATTTAGTACGTTGAAGGCCAATTAAATACACTCCATTGAAACTAGACACGATCAACACCAAATAAAAAAAACGCTTTCTTTTTATCACTTACCCCACACCTTTTAACGCTTCTACTTTTGTAGGTTCCCACAAATTAATTACCGCTCGGTAGCAGTGACGGGGACAAAATGGCCGACATGCCCGTGTAAAAATACAATGTATGTTACAACTCAAACGTTTTCAGTTATTTTATATTATTTTTCTCTAGTGACAATGTATGGTTTACGGTGTATTTAGTTTATACAATGTCGTTATCTGTCGAACCTTTTCGCAACAATGTTAGGGTCGGAGTCCAGAATTCCAGTCTTACTTTGTGGATGTAGTCTGACTGATATTTGTCACTGCTTAACGTGATACCCCTTGGTAAGATTGTAACTTATGCTTCCTAGCATTTAATTATTTTAAACAAGCCACCCATCCCTGCTTCGCACGGGTGGTGCAGCGGCGACAATTTATGTTAAAACATCGTGATTTCAGTGAGTGAAAAAAACTCTGTGTAGTATTAAAAAGTAGTAAAAATCCACGTAGATCGCGATAAGTCCCGCCTTCAACGAACATGACGTCACGACGTGAATGTCAGCATTAAAAATCAGCATCGATTTTTACAGATGCTGATTTAAAAAACATTGCTGATAATCCGCGGATGCTGATATTCGCAACAACCCTGTAAAACTATAGAACAATGTAGGAGTTATCGTACCACTGGCCAGTTTCCTTACTCGTCAATTTCACTAATTCACCAGTTTACTCATTAGACAATTTCGGTATTGACAATTGCCCTAGTTAGGCATTTTCCTGATTCGTCAGTTTCCTCCTTTGCTAGTTTGGCTTCAATGACAGTTTCGTGAAATTGCTAGTATTGCGATCCGCTGAATTCGTTATTTGCCAGCTTCGCTAATCGAACGATTTACCTATTCGTCAGTTACGCTAGGTAGACAATTTTGCCAGTTTACTGTTTTCGAAATTCTTCAGTTTCCTCGCTCACTAGTTTTGCTAGGCTGTTGTTTGATTATATTTAAACATGTTATGTTATTGGTACAGTCAGTGACAAAAACAATTAGGGTGGCCAAGGTAGTTAAGAATATCAAACGTATTATTGTTAAAAATTAAGACGGTATTCAACTGATAAAGATAAAGATAAAGATATATTTATTGCGTAACTGTGTACATTAAGATCTTATTAATAAACATTACATTTATGGTTTCAACAGTCTACCCAAGTCGGATATGCAATAGTATTTTAAGAAATTAGGTTCTAACCAGAGATTATTATCAAACCGTTATCATATCAGATAGGGAATAAGTCAAATTTCCACAATTAGGTACAGTTAGGGACAGTTTGTGGATTTTTTTTCATTCAATTTAGCACGATGAAATAAAGATTTTTTTGATACTTCTACACTAACACGACATACCTTCTGTATCCTTGAGACCTCATGTACAACGTAAAACAATAAATAAATATATTAACTTTATTTAAATATCAACTTCTCATGAAAACTATTAAAATAAACTAGATAACTAACTTAAACTAAAAACTTAAAAAATGGCGTCAAAAAACTCCTCCTCAACGCTGTCAACTGTAATGTCCCCAAGAGACTGGCGGAATTACCACGCTGTATGGCAACGCTAAGCCTTTGGCCAATGTAAAAGCCAGCCCTAGGGTCACGGGAAGTGTCAACTAAACGTTTTGAAATTTCCTTGAAAAGGCTGTGAGCGCTCGGACCCCACGGTCCTAGCGTTTCAACCCCAAACGGCTCGAAAATATAGTTACCAATAAGGTTACTATATTTTCGCCGCTTGAGGTTCTCCGCTGCCGCAGCGGCAGCCCCTGCACAGCACGATGAACTAGGAAGATGGGAAGGCGCAAGAGTATCGACACATGTAGCATCCCACACTAAAGGCCTACCCATCTTCCATGGAAACAAAGACATGTCGTCCGATCTCTTGCCATCGTCGTGTGCCAAGCCATTGGGTTCTAATTAAGCTGGAACGCCGACGGTGACAAGAGATCGACGGATGATGTCATTTAAATTCGCGTGCAGTGCAAAACGGCCCGCACTTCGGCTGCAAGACAGGCCGTGGTGTCCGAGGCTGTTGACAACTTCACCACAGTGACAGCGATGAGGAGAACAGCATGGGGCGCCTAGGCGTAGAGCAACAGCGAGGCGGAAAGTGGTATCGTCGAGCAACGTGCCTATGCTAGACGATGGTAGTGCGTGAAGCCAAAGACCCGACTCCCACTCACCCACAGCCAGCAGGCGCGAACGCTCAGCAGTAGTAGCAAATGTGTTCAGTAGATTGATCTGAACTACTTTGCAGAGCGGCTCATCCCAACGTCTCTGGGAAAATGGGTGGTCGGGTTCTTCAGAATTCGGGCAAGCGAGTTTCCAAGCGTTGATAGCCTCGGAGAAGCACGGCACATCAAAATCAATCACTGTGGAAGCCAGGATTTTCCTGATTAATTTCTCAGTGCCGTGGACCGAGGATATAAAAGCCGGTAAACTAATACTAGAAATTTTGCGGAAGCAATAAATGAAATGTTAAATTCAACGATATATACTTTTCTGTCAAGCGAAATAATAACGCAAAGAAACTAACAAAGTGTTTTTGTACGAAATTTCAAGTCACCAGAAAAAATACTTGCTCCATGTATACCTCCTTTTTAACGCCTAGTGATAAAAACAAACGCTGAAATTAGTTTTCTGTACTTACGTAATCGCGTAATAACTTAAAAAGGAATGTCATAGGTATTTACATTAATATATGACATGACACGAAGGAAGTAAAACACAATCTAAACTAACTGACGAACAAGAAAACTCGCGAACAGGGAAAGTAACGGGTTAGGAACATAACGAAATAGCAAAACTGACAATCTAAACTAACTGACGAACAAGGAAACTTGCGAACCAGGAAACCAACTTAATAGGGAAATTGACATCTTAGTGAAACTGGCAAATAAGGAAATTGGCGAATTCAGAAACTGTCTAATGAGTAAACTGGTGAATTAGTGAAATTGACGAGTAAGGAAACTGACTAGTGGTACGGTAACTCCAATGTAGAAAGAAAGAAAAAATATTTATTCGTCGCAAGGACGTGACGTGCATACAATAGGTATTAGGAAAATAAACAAATAAACATACAACATATTTAGACAAACACAAACATTAAGAATACAACAGAACCACATTATAATAAAATTTGCAACACAGGACGGAACAAAAACAAAAAATAGTGATAAAATAAAAGTGGCACGTCGTGATTTCGACGAACAGGTTAAACCACTCAGCATGAATGCTGTGCTATGGGGAGCCCACAGCAAAGCGCTGGTTTTCAGTGGAAACCCATGAAAAAACGTAGGTACAGACGCCAAAACAGCATAAATATTTAAATTAATACGTAACCAAAATAAAACAGTAGGTACTTAGATTATAACATAAATAAAATATCATAGGAAACAAAAATATTACAATAAAAAAAAGATATATAATATTTATAAAGGTTCATAGAACAAAGACTGCAGGCTAACAAAATAAACATTATAACAATAAATTACAAAACATGACGGGTGATGTACCTACCTAAGTGTGTCCGTTAGGTCCAGTACTCATTATATGTACCTAAATCTATAGAGCCTAGCCACAGATTAGAAATCATACTTAGAAAATAATGACCATAGAATTTTTATAGAAGCACTTACCATTCAAAGTAGGAGGGGTCACGGCTTAGTGTTGCCAGACAATGCCGCAATATTGCGAGACACAACACAACATATTTTTTTTTTATTAAATGACATTACACACAGCGCCATCTAGTGCCACACTAAGCAACGAGGCTTGTGTCGTGGACACCAGATAGTTGATATACTACATAGATACTTTTTGTTTGTAAATACATACTTATTATACAATATAAACATCCATGACTTGGAACAAATGTCCATGCTCATCACACAAGCATTTGCTCGTACCGGGATTCGAACCCGGGACCCAAAGAACGTAAGGCAGCCTCAGTACTGCTGCGCCATTCGGGTCGTCGTATATTAAAAATGTGTTCTTTCTAATGTGATTTATTAATTTAATAGGTGTAACCTGTATTAGCTAAATAATTATAATATATATTAATAGATTAAAATAACCGCCATTTTTTATGTTTATTAATAAGTAAACTAACTTAACAATAAACATAAAAAATGGCGTCGAAAAACTCCTCAACGCTGTCAACTTGTAATGTATTCAAGAGACTGGCGGCGTTACCACGCTGTATGGCAACGCTAAGCCTTTGGCCAATGTAAAAGCCAGCGCTAGGGTCACGAGAAGTGTCAACTAAACGTTTTGAAATTTCCTTGAAAAGGCTGTGAGCGCTCAAACCCCACGGTCCTAGAGTTTCAACCCCAAACGGGTCGAAAATATAGTTTCCAACCAGTTTACTATATTTACGTCACTTGCGGTTCTCGGCAGCCGCAGCGGCAGCCCCAGCACAGCATGATGAGCTAGGAAGATGGGGTGGCGCAAGAGTATCGTACGTATTTCCAATATTTTGAATGACATTGACAGTTCAATATAATACATATTTTTGTATGATTTTAGGAGGAGTAATCTAAGGGGCATATTCATTGCGTGCGTAAGTACTGGCCTACTGGTACACAAAATTGTACAAAAAAAGCGTGCGATTTGATGTATCTACTTTTTTATTTCTAAACTGGCCACCCCAAACATCTGACCCTTGGTCTAGGTACGCAGCTGGACCACTAAAGTATGCGCCCCTCTTCTCGCGCCTTCAATTAATAATAAGTCTATATTGCACGATTGTTTGTCGTCCAGTATCAAAGATTATAGAGGTAGAAACGACGGAACCGTATAACTCCGACGATTAAGTCAGATATTTATTGCAATTTATGAGTATACCACTAACGTATATCATTACAGAGGTCTTTTTTAAACTCATAAAAATCATCCAAGGACCATAAGTGCAATCATGTCTCAATAATTAATGAGTTGCTCAACTCAGAACTAAAGGTGCTCACGACCACAATCGACATATAAATTACCTACGACAGACAGGACAGCGCGAAAAACTCGTAATTTACTTGCAAGAGCGTATCGGTTGGTGTTAGACACTAAGGCCTCTAGCACACGGCGTATTTTAAACGCGCAGACGACGCCAAGACGACGCGCGTATACGCGCTTCAAACGAGATTTGAACGCAACCTTGTAACCTTGCTTAGGTTACAAGGTTGCGTTCAAATCGGGGCTGTCGTAAAACGCGCGTCTACTGTGAGTATACGCGCAGATACAGTGATAAAGACGCACTGTAGTCGCTCGTAGCTTCCGCGTTTTGGTCAGAGACTCTTTGTCAGTTGTACAATGACGTCGGTTGAGACAATACTGCTTACGCTGGCTTTAGTACTACTTTTAAAAAGAAAAAACGCAAAAATAAGCGAATCCATTGGATAGATCCATTTACGAGTGAAAGAAGATTGTGTGGTCATTATCACAACGTTTACAAAGTTGATAACACATAGAAGATGGGTTTTTTTTTAAATGTTATCGAATGTCATATTCGTCATTCCAAGAACTTCTTTTGATTCTAAAACCGGCGTTAAATCGTCAAAATACAGCAATGAAATCATGTATGTCGGTTTCAAACGAGTTTCGAACGCGTTTCACATGCGCGTTTGTATCGCATTTTACGCGCGTTTGAATCTATAAAATCGCAAAAATTGGCATCTACGGCGCAGAAAACGCGCGTTTCAGGAACGCGCGTTTTCTGCGCCGTAGATGCCAATTTTTAATCTGCGCGTTTAAAATACGCCGTGAGCTAGGGGCCTAAGTTACCTATTTTTCTTTCAGGTTCAGAGAGACATGCGATCACGTTTTAGTATTGCATTTCTTCTGAAAGCCTTTTTGACTATGTTATCTTAAATCTCTCTGAGCATACCTAGCTCTGCGTCAGGAATAGCATAAAAATATAATTAGAATTGAATTTGACTTCGCTGTGAACGTTGTTTTCATGTCCAAATCAAAAAGGTTAAAAGGTTACCAACAAATTAAATGACTTTTTGTTAATAAAATCCATTTAGCTCTGTTAAAGTCACGCCACTATTTTCGGTTATTAAAAATCAATTCCAATTTAGAACTTTTATTCTATGCCTCGCTATTAAATGTGACCCAACTAGTGGCCAGTGCGTGCTATAGAAAAAAATAAATTGTCCATTGTCTATGGACTAAATGGGGTTGCGTTCAGCCGCGTTCATATAAAACAATTTTGCAGTTTTAAAAAATTGTTCTCTGCTCGTGATTTCAATTAAAATGTTGTGTATTTAGTTTTTTTTTTAGTTTCTGGTTGTTTATTTTCGTTTTTGTTTGTGGTTTGACCAGCGAAAGTTTTGCGGACGTATGGGTACATTAATTATGTCGAAGTTCTTGATACGGGGGGAATGATCTTATTAATTTGATTAAGACCTGCTGTAGTTTAATTATTGCTTTGACTACTTTAGTATCGAACTTAATAAATGGTATAGCAAGAGAATAAAATCTCTCGAGGTTCCACGTAGATACATATATTCCTGGCAAATATGAAGCAATGAGGAGCTCGTGGCTTAATAATAACAGCCGGGTTGATCTTGAGGTTAAGCCGCACTAGCCTAGGTTGGTCCGGGGATGGGTGACCATCTATTACATACCGAGTTACCTCCGCGCAGTCCACTCTCTTACTTACTTTTCTTTATTTTTTTGACGACCCGAATGGCGCAGCGGTAGTGAGGCTGCTTTACGTTCTTAGGGTCCCGGGTTCGAATCCCGGTTGGAGCAAATGTTTGAGTGATGAGCATGGACATTTGTTTCCGAGTCATGGATGTTTATATGTATAATAAGTATGTATTTACAAACAAAAAGTATATATGTAGTATATCAACTATCTGGTGTCCACGACACAAGCCTCGTTGCTTAGTGTGGCATTAGATGGCGCTGTGTGTTGATGTCCAGCGATATTTATTTATTTACTTTACTGGCATCTAAACTAGTAAATTTGGTGCCTTATCTATCCGCTGCTGCTGTTGCAGACACGTACCCCTTGTTGCTTGACTATAGCCTAAATGAGTTAACGTAAACACACTTTTACTGTCTATGTAGTAGGAATTACTTGACACACTGCCAATGCATTTGCATCCTGCTGACATTGCTTATTTTCTCTTTTATTGTTATTTAATTTTATGATATTATGATTAATTTATTTTTACTGACTGATCAATGTTTATAACTGACTATTATGTATTTGGATTTTAGTAATTTGGTTTTTATTTTGTAATTTATTTTATTTTGTAAATTTTACAAATTTGTACGCCTTACTGGTGAAACATGTACGTACAAAATATTATGATTGTGTCATCCTGCGTGCTTAAGTTGCATGTAACCCATGATCTGTCCACGAAGTAGACACAATAGTTAAACAATGGCGTCTTCACCAAATTGGTCATTTGACAGACCATGATTATATAAGTTTGTTTTAACAAATAAAATTATCTTTATCCTATTTAACTGCTTCGTTAGGTTGTGGTGTAATTAATGCTATTGTATCGGGTTCCAGAGGAGCTCGTGGCTAAATAATAACAGCCAGTCGGATCAATCTCCAGAATAAGCCACGCTTGCTTAGGCTGGTCTGTGGATGGGTGACCACCCATTACCTACTGAGTTTCCTCCATGTCTCGGAAAGCACGTGAGGCCGTTAGTTCAGCTGTCATTTGTAGATCTCTGACAGTCGTTACAGGTAGTCAGTGGCCCGAATGTCTGACATCCAGTCTTAACAAGGGGTACCGCTAACCCAATACTGGGTTGTGGAGGTCAGATAGGCAGTCGCTCCATGTTTAAAACTAGTATTCAGCTGCATCCGGTTAGACTGGAAGCCGACCCCAACATAGTTGGGAAAAGGCTAGGCAGATGATGATGATGATGATGACAACACAATGAAAAAAGATACATTAAGTGTAGGAAGCAATATTTTATTTTATTTTATTTTATTTATTCAATTCAGTCGAGTTTCCTGGGCACTGTCACACCTTCTTATTCCTAACAAATAAAAAACCGGCCAAGTGCGTGTCGGGCCACGCGCAGTGTAGGGTTCCGTAGTGGCCCGTTATAGTTTAGATTTAGTTTTTCAATGCAAGTCTTTACCCGTTTTAAACAAGCAACTACTTCATCTTAGTGACTATATAGAATTTATTCTAAGGATTTTGTATTATATTTGGTAAGAAATTATCTAACACCCAAGTTCAACGACTATTACTGCTAAACTAATAAATTAATCTTAACCACTATAATTTTCCTTATGAAATGCACTATCATCATGAATTTTCCCAGATTTTTCAAGCCAGCAGTTAAGCTTTTAGAGGCCCCCCCCTCTTTTAAACTTTTATTTTAAAGTGCATATTTTTGTTCAAGTAGAGCGTTTAGCGCACTTTAAAGTTTAATATTTCGTAAATGGAGTATTAAAACGTAAAGTAGTATTAGCAACCCCTAAATCATTTTAAAAGCCTACCTATTCAACGATACCCCACACGATAGGCTAGACGACGAAAAAACAAACATCCCCACTTCATATGTACCCCTACCCACTCAACCGCCCCTGACTGCTTTAGCAGCCAGTTGCCGTTTTGCGAAATGTCCCTGGCTGCTAAAGCAGCCAGTAGCGCCTTCGTCCAACAAATGCAATAAAAATTTATTAAACTGCTATTTCTAGAGCTTATTCCTCTTGTAGCAAACTCTATACTATATTCCTCAACGTTCGGACCAACAATAGCAACACTATTCCATCGACAAATGTCAAAATAAAAGTAAAAACTTTAGTGTAAACAAACTCCGCCATTTCTGACGTGTGGCGTCGTATTTCAATTGTTCTGTTATGTATATTGTTGTTTTCGGATAGTGTTATATATCAAATTAATCGTGAATCTGTGCTACTATATTATCATAAAGGAAATCTAGTTTTCGAATCTCAAAGTTGAGTATTTCGCCTCCGAAAGGTTGTAGGTTTAAATACCTATAGTGATCGTGTTTATACAAGAAATAAGTGTTTTTGTGATTAAAACGTGTGTGTTAACGGAAAAACAGTGCATAATTAGTATTGTGAACATATTATTAAATTGTATATACAAAAACAAGTGGCTTCGTAAAGTTATAGGTACGTAAATAACCGTGTTCAAAAACAGTCGTTGGCGCAGGCCGCGTCAAAATAGACAGTGAGTATTCAAATTCTAATTTAATTCTAACTAGATTATCGTAAATAAACTAATAAGATTGTGGTCTTATTGGAAAGGAAATATAATCTAGTTTATTTTAAAATTATTTTAATTGTAATTTAATATTTAGAAAAATTCAAATTAATATATTAATAGCGAAATATCCGTTTTCATCACTGTTTTTCAAGTTCTACATTTCTTTTGAATTTCAAATTAATATCAGTTTTTTTTTTCTTTATATATAGATTCCATAACTATTCAGCTATTCACTGTAAATTTTATTTAGCTATAACTCTTGTAGTTTGCGATTGTTTATCTAAAGTGTCAAATTACATGCGAATATTTCACAATTTTTTGCACCCTGGGCGGTTTGGTGCAAAAAAGTCGCGCGCGGGGCGGGTGAGTGGCTACATTTCAAGTGGGTATGAATTTAATTAAATTTTATTTAACCACTTTGTCGGCGTTATTGATATACACACCTCTACAAAATTACAGCTTTCTAGTACTAACGGTCTCTTAGCAAAACCTCGGACAGACACACAGACGGACATGACGAAACTATCAAAAAAGACCTACCTAACACGTACTCAACGGGAGGTAAGAGGGAGAAAGTTTTAGGTTTACAATACTTAAAGTGAAGGCACTCCGAGCTCCGCGTCAGGGCAGCTCCGCAGTACAGGAGTCAGGGCAGCTCCGCAGCACAGGCATCCTGATGCCTCCGCAGCTCCGCAGTATTATTATAGTACTAAAATCATCAAACGAACTAAAGATTGTTTGCTGACATAAATCATTTAATTACAGACCAAATGCCTTAATGACATTATACAATAAACGTTTCTAAATTATATTAAATGTTGCTGATGTAAAGCATCGATTATGAATGTAATAGGTATGTAATATTGTGTTACTTAAAGAAACTAATGATTATTACACATGTTAATAAGGAAACTTATTTTATGGCAAATGAAAGTTATGACTAATAGCATGACAAGTGTTATTAGTATAAATAATAATAATGCAAGTAAATATTAGGACGGGGACGATTATGGAAAACAACAATAGAACAAATTATTTTATAGAAAACAAGACAATACCGATAAAAAGCACTCAATAAAAGGTTGACTCAAAAAGTAATATGATAAGAACTTTTATTACGCGTGTAGACCTAATAATGTTAATTTAATTTACGAGTAAATATAATCAAACTGTTGCTTACATAGTTTAACTAGGAACACGGCAG
Organism: Xestia rhomboidea; assembly: GCA_963853795.1. Lineage (NCBI taxonomy): Eukaryota > Metazoa > Arthropoda > Insecta > Lepidoptera > Noctuidae > Xestia > Xestia rhomboidea. The sequence goes on from OY970783.1 coordinate 5,126,225, forward strand.
AACACGAGTTTCGATTGAAAATGTACCTACTGAATAATTTTATTTTTAATTAATTTTAATTATGGCAAACTGCTGACATTTTTTCTTTTACGAGGGAAAGGACCTGCAAATAGCTTGAAAATCGGTATTTAAAGAAACTATTGCCGTTGCGCTGCGTCAAGTCTGATATAGATCTGATAAAGATAGAGATCTGATCCCCCGTAGATGCGTTATGGACTGCTGCAGCTCAGACCGTTTACATCACAAACATGTTGACGAGATCAACGTTTCGTATTCCCCTTTTTTCTCCTTGAAAACCGAGCCGATTCATTTAAATTTTAAGAACGAGTATTTCCAGGTTCCTATCAAATTCTTTTATGTTATAAACTTTTTGAATTTATTTGGTAGTCCTTTAATCACGGCCGCAAAAATGGGGCATTATTTTGTCATTATTGGACGGTAATATTTTCTTTACTTATTAGTTGTATTTTATTTGTCTACACACGTCCATTTCATTTCCTGATTTACTAAAGAGTAGACGTTGATTTTATGAAAAGAAAATGAAAGCTCTTGAGGCATTATTCAGGAAGAAAAAGGGGAATACATTTGTATGGGGAATCGCTGACCCTGTTCCCTCTTAATGACAACGCCACACTGAAGTTTCGAGAAATACTGGTTTTACACTGCGTAATTTTGTATTCGTATGAAATTGATCAGGAAAATAATTTCCATAGTAATTATCTAGTTTACGCAGACATTAAAATGCGTCCGATACATAATATAAACGGCTCTTTTAATATAAATAGCAACAACATATTGATTCTGTACTGTATTTTGACTACAAGTCTTAAGAGTTCTTTTGTTTGAGTCTAAAACAACTGTTTGCGTAATTCAAAATTAAACTGATATTTGGACTTCTTGTAATTTTATTTGCGGGAGCTGTCTACGCCGCAATAGGTAAGTTTCAATGAAGGACTTTTAAATCGATTATAATATAGATAATAATGTGAGAACAATGTAGCAAGATGACGTTACGAGACGTTAAAAGTGTCCACAGTAAAAACAAAAAAAAAAACAAACAATTCAAAAACCAAAATAATTCATTCAAATAAGCCATGGCAACTAAGAGATGACCAATCACAACTGACAGCGCCCGTTCACGAACATGACGCATGGATCAGCACCATTCAACTCAAACATTTTGAAGGGAACTAAATGATCCGACACACGCGCCACCATCAGCGAGACATTTGAGTGAGCATGACATACTCTCAAACGCCAGGGCACATTCAAGTCAAGAAAAGACGTAGGTTTCCAGTGAATGATAGCTTTCTAGTACATGTACTCACACAATATGGGCAGTGCGATTATATAATACTAGAGAGATTGAATCTATACAATACAAAGATAGTTGTACAATCTTCAGCAGCTCCAACAATACCGTTTAATGCTATCCATTTAAGCGCCCCTGTCCTTGTGGAGCAGGACCGGCATTGAGCCAAGCATTTTTATCAGCGATATAATCGCTCAACTTGTAATATGCTTGCTTACTTAGTGTGCGATTAATGCATGTTTTAAAGTGTGTATTATTTTATTTTTTGCTTAAAATAAGGCAAGGCAGGTATTTTAGTAGTTCTATCTCTGTTTTAAGTAGTTCTATCTCTGTTTTAAGTAGTTCTATCTCTGTTTTTCGGCGACTTTGGCTTAGGCTTTTTGTTTTAAGATGAATTGAAGTCCTAATTATTAGGTAAGCTCCTATTTGAGATTATATTGGAATTGTGTGAGAGGCAAGGCAATGCTAGACTGGTACTATTTTTAATGTAAAGTAAGCCTGAGTAAAAGATCACGGGCATTTTTTATGAACTGCGGGCCTACCATGACGTCTTAAAGCAGGATCGTTTTAATTGCGTGCGAGTGAGGGAAAGAGATAGCGCTAGACGTCCTCTATAGCTCCGTTTCAATTAAAATTAAATTCATTATCATTAATCATTATCATTTATCATTAATTCAATTAAATTGGTTTTAATTAAATGTTACACAAAAAAAAGTCAATCCGGCTCGAAGGACCAAAAAGATGAACGATTGTCTCCATACACCACCAAGTGAAGACACCGAGCAAAATTAGCAACTCTATTTATGGTGGTTCAAACTTCGTTTGAAATACAGTTAAAATAAAGCTTTAATCAGCTTGCACTATAAAGTGGTTGTTACGTCAGTCACTGCGGGCCGAACGGTGCGAAATTAGTGGTTTTTATTCTATATAGAATCAAATTTTCGTCTTTTGAAAAAAAAACACCATTATGTTCATTATTAAATTGCCTATACCTACATTAGAATAAGTAGCAAATCAAAATAATGGTTACTTTACGTGGATAAACATGTTATAAGTCATTATTTCTCATTTCTGTGGTTTCTTTGTGAGGGGATTTATTAAACATTCTGCTACTTAAAAAAAGAACTATTATTTTGGAGTCAAGACTATGTAGTAATTTAATGTATTTTTATAAGTTGGTATTTCTTTTGACAAAATAGGAGTTCGCTCCAAAAAACTGCACAAAAATCGGCTTTTGCTCGGGGAGTCGCCTTAATGAATGATAATGAGGTGATGGTACGACACACAATATTACATAGGTTTTCCCAGAAGGGTTAAGCAGAGCCGTACCTACCTAAAATTACCTACACATTTCGCTAGTTATGTTTTTAAGACCAATGTAATTATCGACCAAGCCCAAGTTCTGACTCTGGGCTGCTATTAAGTAATTCCCGATTTAAAAACTCAAGGTCAACTTGCCCGACCTGGATATCCAACCCAGGGCCTCACGCTCAGCAGTCGCGCTTGCGTAAACTAGACTAACGAGGCAGAAATGAGTTGTAACTAATACGTGATAGAAAATCTAATGTGTCTTCTTCTTCTTCGTGTCGATGATTCCCATTGTTATTTATTTTAAATTTGTTTCGACCAGAACTCAGCCACGTCGACAGCGTTGGTGGTGGCTTCAGACAGGTCCCTTAAAGTGCAGGTGGAGTTGCATAAACAGCAGGTCAGGAGGTGGGCCATGGTTTGAGATGAGGCTCCGCAGTCGCACTAAGCTTTATCAGAATACCCCCACCGGACCAAGTTGAACCTGCAGCGGCCCGTCTCTAAGACTTCCAGGTGGGCCATGGCAGTTGATGACCCGCTGGGAGCTTTCCTGCAGGCTCAACATAGTGAGCCGGGAGGGGATGTTTAAGGAGCCACTGCTTTTTGCGGGCTTCACCAACCCTAGTATGGTCGATTGGTGGAATATTCGACCTAAGGAAGCAGTTCCGACTCTTCAGCCTGCCTCGCGACATCTCCACATTGTAAAGAGGATGGCGTTTGTCTGTCTCTTCTTTACATTTTTCGGAGGAGCAGACAACCTCTTTTCGAACTTCAGGGGGAGCCACTCCTGCGAGAATATGTGTAATTGCACCATACGATACCGATATTGGGTTTCCCTATATATAATACTTGATTTCCAAAGTTGATGATTCGATTTTTATTATTTCGAATACGGTGTGTCGATAATTCAGCTGTACGATGTTTTATTCCATTGATATAATTCTAACGGTAAAATCTTAATTTTATATTATTATATGATGGACTCTTAATTTTTTTTGAAATTTTGTGTTCCTATTTCCACGAGATGGCTCACCTCTTCCTACTCCACCTGTATTTTAATGTAACCTACATTCATTGCAAATAAATGATTTGAAATGAATACCACACCAAAAACCATTTAACACAATTATGAAACAAAAGAGTAAATAACTGACAAATGCTTGCACTGACTGGACAGGTCCACTCAAATTAGTCTAAGAGGTGACGGGGTGACAGGCCGGGACTGTTCGAAAGAGATACCCTGGCCCCGGAACACAAAGGGCGATGAAGGAACATGGATGGGTTTTAGTCAGTAAAAGTGTGACACTCCCTCCTGCTCCACCCAGAGCAGAGAAGTCATTTGATGATTTCCCATCCGAAAAAAAAAAACAAAAAAAAAGAGGTGACGGGATTTTTCATAACGATCATGGATACGGTTACAATTACTGATGGTTTATAAAGTAGTCCCCTAATGTGAATGATGTCGGTCTGCCTGCTTTCAGTGGTTGCAACTTAGATATAGAGCGCTGACAACAGGCTTCATTGTTGCGAAAAAAAAACGATCAGAGAAATGGTAATTTTTATTACGTATTCAAAGTATGGCTTCTACGCAGATGAAGCAAGTTGGTCTGCCGGCTCTCAGTGGTTGCATTTTAGAGCTATAATGCGCAAAGTCACTGCATTGTTGCGAAAAAAAAACGCTAAAAGAAATGGCTAAAATTTTATTTGAGCTAGACGGGCGTGAGGGGTTTCCGCGTTGGCTAGTGATTTACGAAATAAAATGAGGAAGGTGCCCAAAAATTTTTTGGACTTTTGGACTTGACTAAAAAATTTTTTTTTTCTTCAAGTTTTTCAACCTCTAACCAGGCCCCTTATTCACAACGCTTCGATTCGATTTTCGATTCGGAAAGTCGTATGTAATGTCAAAAAAAGATAGACGAAGGGGTTTGGACTCCGGGACACGGAACGCGGACCAGAACACAGGGATGAAGGGTGAGTACTATTGAGACATGAATCTAACGTAACTTTTGATAAAAAGTTGGGAAAACACAAAATTTTGATGATTTCGTCTGAAAATTCGAAAAAATTCTTAGGGTAGGTAGGAAACTTCTTTATACGATGGTGCGGATGAGTGCAAAGAGGTCAGTGCATAGGCGGAGGCCTAGTTATGTCTAAAAATGCTGAAAACAGCATCAAAATATCCGCGTTTATGTTATAATCGCGTCCCCCTTAAAGGTGCTTTTTGGTACTTACCGAAACTTAAGAAAAAATAAGTATGTTTTATTTGAGCTGGACGCGCGTGTGAGATGTCCAGAGACGCGTCTTAAAGAGTTAGATATTTTCGGGAGGAGCTGGTGGCTTAATAACAACAACCTCTCGGGTCGAGTTTTAGGTTAAGCCCTGCTTGCCTAGGTTGGGCTGTGGATGGGTGACTACCTATTACATACCGAGTTTCCTCCGTGCCTCGGAAAGCACGTTAAGCAGTTGGTCCCGGCTGTCATTTGTAGATCTTTGACAGTCGCTAGTGCAGGTAGTCAGTGGCCCCAAAAAGTCTGACAACCAGTCTTACCAAGGGGTATCGTATTACCCAGTACTAACTGGGTTGTGGAGGTCAGATAGGCAGTCGCTCCATGTAAAAAACTAGTATTCAGCTGCATCCGGTTAGACTGGAAGCCAACCCCAACCTAAATTGGGAAAAGGCTGGTTAGACGATGATAATGATGATAACACAATGATACATACATTAAAGAAAGCAATATCTAATTGTTCTTTATTCATCGCAGTCGAGTTTCCTAGGCACAAGTCAAGAAATCCCAATCCACGAGATAGTATACCTACAATCAATAAGTGTCCCTTAAAAAACAATGCACAACATACCTTAAATATCTACCACAGACACCAAACTCACCTAAAACAAGCTTCAACAGAAAAAATATTCAAAAAAAAAAACAAATAAATAAACGTATTCATGCAAACTGTACGCTTTTCCTCACGCTCGCGGTCTTCTAACGCTTTTACGCAATTCAGTATCAAATAAGAGCATTTTTTTCCCTTCAGTTTTCGCTCCTCTGTCTTTATACACGGAAAGCACTGTATGTCTGTTTCCCGCCTTTTTCCCCATATTATTTTTACATGGTTTATGATGAGAGGCTGAACGTAGTTGCCTGTGCCAAGCGGCGCACAATAAGAAAATGTTGCAGCGTTTTTTTCTTGTCTGTTCTCCGTTTGTGTGGAGTAAGCTTTATTTATTTTTTCTTTATGTGTGTTTTATTTACTTTTTTGTTTCTTGTTTGTGTTAAATGATTTTTGGTGTTGAGTGGTATCGTATGGTACCTTACTACATACGATTTTCCATCACAAATAGGCATGACGACAGTATAAAAAAATTGCAAATCTATTTAGTCCGGCAGTTAGAGTATTGGAAATTAATGGACACGTATTTTTTGTTTTTGTAAATCAATGAATATTGACAAAGATAAAACGCATCAAAACTCGGGAGTGGGGGCTCGTGACGTCAGAACTTTCTAAAAATTATACCATGGCGTGACGTATTCAGAATGTTAAAAGCGTCGTATCTTCGTCAATTTTGGTTAACGTAACAAAAGAAAAAACACGGGTCAAATATTTTTTGATAATTTAAATGACGGACTAATTTGATTTTTTTTTGTCGTCTCGCCTATTCGTAAGAACTCATTTGTGCCTCGTTAGTCTTGTTTACGCAAGCGCGATTGCTAAGCATGACGTCCTGGGTTGGATATCCAGGTCGGGCCAAGTGTTATTGAGTTTTTAAATCAGGAATTACTTAATGGCAGCCCAGAGTCAGAACTTGTGTTCGGTCGTTAATTACATGGAACTTAAGAACATACAGACGGGAATGCCAATGTGATGTTGTGTGTTGTAGCATCACCTCATTATCATTCATTAATTGGGTGGCGTATGGAGGAAATCGTTCATCTTTTTAGTCCTTCGAGCCGGATAGATGCTTTTTTTTTAAACTTAATCCATGAGTTGTCCACGAAGTAGACACAATAGTTAAACAATGGCGTCTCGACCAAATCGGTCATTTGACAGATCATGATGAATCTTGAGAAGATTTCAATTAAATGTTCCACACATTTAATTGAAATCTTCTCAAGTTATGAAAATTTATAACGTGAGTACGTAAGGCTGATTGCAAAAAAACAACACAACACATAAAGTATTTTTTTACTCCTATAATACACAAAATAAAACACAACAGGGTTTTACTACCATTACCTTCTATAGCAATATTATTTAAACACAATAAAACAAGTCTGCAGAGATTTTCTAGCTATTATAATAAGAAATTATATTTGTTCTAATACAAAAAAAAATTGAGCCATAATCGTCAATTAAAACAATTAATCAATTCAACAACAAAACTCTAATAAGCGCTATCTATTACGTCCTCCTATTTTTTATATTTTTTTATATTACCTTAGCGCGGTAATCCATCTCATTTCCACTCTGCAATGATAAGCCATAAGAGATGGTAGTACAGTCCCAATGCTACACAAAAACATGGAAACGGAATCACACAGACAAATTTTCAGCACATCAAGCTACCCGAAATTGTCAAATTTTCCAAATCAACCTTGAAACGGAATACTTCAGCGATAAAGTTGAAAATTTATTAAAGCATATTTGACAGATTGTAGTAGCTTGATGTGCGTATAGTTGATAGTCTGTACAGTTTATGATGTTAGTTTTTAAAATTGACGAAGCCACTAATCACAGAACAGATAAAAGAGGACCAAATTATACACACGAAGATGACGAAGATGCACTGAATAATGGTATAAATTAAACTTTCACTAATGACATTGATAACATTTACGTTGAACATAGGACAACACAATAATAAAGAGAACTTTTACAATAAACTGATGGAGACAAAATAATTACGTATACTTTTATAATAACAGACTTTAACAACTTGACTGGCACAATTTCGCGACGACGTATAGTAACCACTAGTTGTTACTTTGACGGAGTAAGTGTGAAGACCTCTTTTATCTGTTCTGTGGCACTAGCACTAACATTAACAATAAAAAAAGGATATTAACCATGTTTTCTTGGAGTAACTATTGATAGCAAATTAGATTGGAAAGCGCATACGGAAGCATATAGCAAAAAAATAGTAATTCCTCATATGCACTGTATAAATTAAATGTTGATGCGCTGCTAATCGCTTACCACGGCTTAGTATCCTCTAACTTCAGATATGGACTCATTTTTTGGGGAAATTCAACAAACAAGGATGTGATTTTTAAACGCAAAAGAGGAGCCTGAGGGCTATGTTTGGACTTCATGTTACAGAACATTTTTAAAGAATATAAAATATTAACCCTTCCGTCAATGTACATTTTAGAGACCATTATGTTTGTCAAATTGGATTCAATTCGGCGCCAATTCTTATAATAAGTTGCCAAAACGTTGGAGGGAATTAACAACTGAAAAATTAAGAAATAGACTAAAAAGGCTTTGTCAGAGAAAGTCTATTACAGCTAGAGTAACAGCTAAAGTCTATTATAATTTCTAACTGACAAATTAATTTGACTTATAATAACATCCTAATTTTTATTAATAATTGCTTAAACATTTGATTTTTTAATTTGTATCATTTACTATGATGAGCTTATTTACTATTTGATTGTATTCTATTGTACCTTTTAGTTTAAGTATAGTCTAAATTGGATTGTTAATAGTAGCTATTCATCATCATCATCATCATTCCGAGATCACCCACTGTTGGGTATAGTAGCTATTAACTATCTAAAAATTGAATTAAATTCGTCGTTGTTTTTTTTTTTTACATCGTCCGTTACACACAGCAAATATAGCATTTCCTGTGCGTAATGGACGAATTTAAAATCACTTGATGTTGTGTAGCGTCCGACATCTTATATTTGTACGCCGTTCAGGCAAAACATGACTGTCATAATTATAATTTGATGTAACATCTTGCATGTTATGTGTGTGTATACTCATGTTTTGGACAAATAAAATTATCTTATCTTAATAATTTGTTTTGAGTTCCCGATATTTCAGCACTGTTGCAAGCACCAAGATACAAATAGTTAACATGGTAAATATCTCGTTTCCAGTGTTAATAGTAGGTAGTATTTTATGATGTTACAACGACTGAAACATGAGAATTGCCATAACGAAAGAGAGGCCTACACCTAGCTGCGGTTGAAGTTAGTCTGATGATGGTCAACCAGTTGCATTGCACACTCTAAGACACTCTTGAAATCTCAAAAAATTGTTGGAATTTCCACCGCATCCTCCATAGACGAAAGATGTACATTCGCCATCAGTAGTGTTGAATGCAAATCTGAATGAAATTACAAGCAAAATAATATTAGTCTGTAATGTTATATGTAGGAGTAAATAATAGTGTTCCCACTGCTGGGCTGGAACTGCTTCCTCTCTATGAGAGGAGAATGGACTGTGATTCATCACTAGGGCCCAGTGCGGTTTGGAAGATGTCACTTCGAATTTTAGTTTCCTATTAGGTCTTCAGTTTCTTCACGTTTTCCTTCACCGTTTTGAGAACAATAAAAACAAAATAGTCATAACTTTACTATAAATCATTTACCTAACACTTTAAGTATTCAAATATCAATTGACTCCTTCAGCACAGATTGCTGAGCACGAAGTCTTGGGTCTGAATCCTGAGTCGGGCAGTTTTATTTGATTTTTCAGATCAGATTTCTCAGTAACATTCTCAATATTACTGAGGACCTTGTGGCTAAATCATAACAGCCGTTCAGGTCGATCTTTAGGTTAAGCCTCGCTGCTGAGACCTGACCTGACATACCGAGTTTCCTCCGTGCCTCGGAAAACACGTTAAGCAGTTGGTCCCGGCTGTCATTTGTAGATCTTTGACAGTCGTTACAGGTAGTCAGCGGACCAAAAAGTCTGACAACGAGTGTTGCCAAGGGTCAACCTAGTACTAACTGGGTTCTGGAGGTTAGATAGGCAGTAGCTCCATGTAAAATACTGGTATTCAGCTGCATACGGTTAGACTGAAAGCCGACCCCAACATAGTTGGGAAAAGGCTAGGCAGATGATGATTTCTCAGTAGCATTCCGAGTCTAAATTTGTACCAGGTTGATGACAGTACATTGTGGTGACAATGTGGGTGAGCTATAGGTTCACCTCGGCCGAATCTTTCGGTGATTACAGGTGTGATCATCCTGCTATCTGAGAAAAAATAACTTTTGTATTATGTCGTAGTTAAGTAAAAAACGTACCTTTGGATACGACCCGTGCAATTTCCCCTATCAATCGGTCGTAAGCATCTAGGTGCTGAAAACAAAAATGTTAAGTACTTAGTTTAATTAAAAGAAATCGGCATTTTTAATCGGTATTAATACTAGCTTTTGCCCATGGATTCGTTTGCGTGGTCGAAGTCAGAAATTAACCCATCCCACAATATGGGATGTACTACCGGGATGTAAGTATACTGTTGCTTGAAGTCCTTATACCCTGGTCATGGAATATCTGAATGCCGAATTTTATCTAAATACGTCCACCTGTTAAGGCGTAACAAACAAGCTTATTGTCTCATCTATATTAAATACTAGCTTCCGCCAGCGTCTTCGCCCGCGTGAAGTTTGATAATTGTTCCATGGGATCTTACTACCGGGATAAAACGTATTCTTTGTGTCAATCCAGGTTATAAAGGGTTGGCTGCGGGACTATTCGAAAGAGATACCGTGGCCCCGGAACACAAAGGGCGATGAAGGAACATGGATGGGTTTTAGTCAGTAAAAGTTTGACACTCCCTCCGGCTCCGCTCAGAGCGGGAGGAGTCATTTGATATCAGATTTCCAATTCGAAAAAAAAAAGGTTATAAAGGGTGTAAAACACTTTTTTAACGAAGCCGAAAGGCACTTGTTCTCCCCGTCATTGCGATCATTTTTTTTTCTACATCATACCTTCTAGTTACGGAGATATTGAGGGTCAAAGTTCCAACATTTGACAACTTTTTTTTTTTATAATACAAGTTTTTAAAGTTAGATTTTTTCTTTAAACACCTCCACGACCCCGTTCTGTTCAATCCATCCATCAGCACAATGTTTTGAGTGCCTTACATTGAGTTCTACCACAAAACATGATTTTTCACCCCAAAAAAAAGTCGTTTCCCAGCAATAATTTTTGTGTAAAGTTATGGCTTCGTGATGAGGTGGTTTATACCATGTATACAATCTGTGTCCAAAGAGTACCAAATATTTATACATCCATACTCACAATCTTTCACATTTATAATAATAGTAGGGTAGGTTTATTCTTGAACCAATAATACTGTTTAATAAAGATTATAACCCAGAAATCACCAAGCAAGCGGAGGTCTTTGAAGGGTGTTTTTGAGCATTGATCGTTGATCACGGCTCAAAAAAAACCTCCCAAGACCTCCTCACAAAAGAGAGTTATCTCTTTTGTGAGGAGGTCTTTAACCTGCTGTGAGGCAAGGCAACGTTGCTACAAACAAGGCAACGTGAGGCTGGTACTATTTTTAATGTAAAGTGAGCTTCAGTACATCATTTTAAAGATCATGGGCATTTTTCTATGAACTGTAGGCGTAAGAACAACAGAATTCCATTATCTCAAATAGGAGCTTACCCTTAATTAGGACTTTAATTCATCTTTAAACAAAAAGCCTAAGCCAAAGTAAAAAAATAAATTAATACACACTTTATCATACCGCGACTCATTTTACGCGACTCACAGCTCAAAAAATTACGATGATTTGGCCTCAGCCAAGGACAACTCACTGACCTTTCGTTCGCTTTGGGGTCTCTTTATATAATATTATTATCTATATTATATATTGTATAATCTAGTTAAAAGTTTGAATTTGATTTAAACTTACGTATAGCGTCGTAGACAGCTGCCGCAAATAAAATTACAAGAAAACCAAATATCAGTTTCATTTTAAATTACGTAAACAGTTGTTTTAAACTCAAAGAAAAGAACACTCTTAAGACTTGTAGTCAAATTACAGTACAGAATCAACGTGTTGTTGCTATTTATATTAAAAGACCCGTTTATATTATGTATCGGACCCATTGCCTAATGTCTGTGTAAACTAGATAATATCATACGAATACAAAATTACACAGTGTAAAACCGGTATTTCTCGAAACTTCAGTGTGGCGTTGTCATTAAGAGGGAACAGGGTCAGCTATTCCCCATACAAATGTATTCCCCTTTTTCTTCCTGAATATTGCCTCAAAAGCTTTCATTTTCTTTTCATAAAATCAACGCCTACTGTAGACACGTCCCTGCCATTCTTTTTTTTCTGCAAGTAATAAGTAAAGAAAATATGACCCTCCAAAAATGACAAAATGCCCCATTCTTGCGGCCGTGATTAGAGCCAAGCAAATTCGAAAAGTTTATAACATAAAAGAAATTGATAGGACCCTAGACATACTCTTTCTTAAATTTTAAATGAATCGGCTCGGTTTTCAAGGAGAAAAAAGAGTAATACGAAACGTCGATCTCGTCAAAATGTTTGTGATGTAATCGGTCTGAGCTGCAGCTGTCCATAACGCATCTACGGGGGATCAGATCTCTGTCTATATCAGATCTATCTATATGACACTTGACGCAGCGCGACGGCAATAGTTTCTTCGAATACCTACCTATTTTTCAAACTCTTTGCAGGTCCTGTTTCCCTCTTAATGGAAAATGTCAGTAGTTTGCCATAATAAAATTATTTAGTAGGTACATTTTCAATCGAAATTCGTGTTCTACCGTGTACCTAGTTAAACTATGTAAGCAACACAGCTGTCCAAAATCAAAACCTAGTAACTGACATTTTTCGAAAAATAGGTGTTTTTGCAAATTTTGACTTGCTAGATAGTTTCCCATGTATTCTGCTTGTCAAAGCATCTAAAAATCATTCGCAAACTAAGTTATAAATAGTCAGAAACCTAGCAACTACACAAAAATGTTGAAACAAGTATTAAAAAACTGATCTAAAACCTAGCATCTTACAACGGCCAATTGATAACCTAGTAAGTGACTGTAGTTGCTAGGTTTTTAAAATGGTAAAATTCACTCTAAAACTGCCGCGGATTCCCGCACCACCCTAGTATCAGTCGAGCAATCACCGCGCGCGCTGTGATTTTGTTCGCGGTTTAATCGTTAATAAGATAATTCTTCATTCAAGATGATTTTTCGTCAATTTTATAAGTCAAAGTTAATTATGAGTGCTTTAAAGGCTCAAGACACTGAATTGTAAGTATATTTGAGTGAATATTAAACCAATACAAAGGAATTTACTTTAAGGTTAAAATTACGGCAGGAATTCGGGCATAAGCCCCGAAATCAGCTACTGGCTAATACACCATAGTCATCCGACGAATCATCACGAATAGCTCTATAGCTTGGTAGCCCAAGGCCAACCTAAGCACAGCCCAGTGGGATCTCAAAAACTACAAAGATGTTCCTGTATAAAGCAATCACCGGCAGCATACAGAAGCGAACAGCACCCACTGCTGCTCTACAGGTGATGTTGGATTGCTGGGGTTACAACCTCTACACCTTGTCGTAAGAGGAGAGGCGACCCTAGCGACCTTCAGGCTCTAAATATCCGGCACCTTAGTAAAGATTCCAGAATCAAACATACACGCATGAAAGTGGACGCAATCAAACACCAGCCCATGATGGCATCACCCAGCGATAAAACCCTGAAAACACACTGCTTCCAAAAACACTACAACATAGAGCTCACAGAGGACATGCGTATCTACTCAGATCCATAAGAGCTAATAATCTACACTGATGGATAAAAATCGCCGACGGGACAGGTGTTGGAGTACTCATACGACCTAAACATTAAAATATTCAGACCCCTAGTAACGCTCAACACTGTCTATCAAGCTGAATGTGTAGGCATTATCCAAGCGGTACACGTTATAAGGGTCAAGGAAGCCACGGATACCCATATTGTATACTAGAATGTTTTATTTTTCTTTTTAAAATTCTATTACTAGAATGTCATGATGCCCTAGAACGCGTTACGGTACTAAACCGCAACACAAAGACATTACAATGGATTAAAGGAGACAGTGGATCACTTGGAAACGATGCGGCTGATGAACTCGCCAGGAGGGGTTTCCAATACGAAAGCCTTCGGACCCGAACCCATTGTGCCATTCTTTTCAATCGGCTAAGGAGTTGGTTAAAGGATCACACTCAAACACAAGCGGAAAAATAGTGGATCTCGGCACCAGGGTGTAGGCAATCCAAGGACGATATGCCATTCCTGGATACGAAGCTGACCAAGCGCCTTCTGCGCCTGGACAAAGATAGCGTGCGACTGGTGGCGGGGACCATCACTGAACAAACAATATCACACGCTGGGTATCAGTACCGGGGCTGCGGGACTGTTCGAAAGAGATCCCGTGGTCGCGGAACACAAAGGGCTATAAAGAAACATAGATGGGTTTTAGTCAGTAAAAGTCTGGCACTCCCATCTTGCTCCGCCCAGAGCGGGAGGAGTCATTTGATGAAAAAAAAAACAAAGGACTAAGTGCGGAAACCGAAACCCTAACATACATAGTCCTATTAGTGGGTAAAAAAGAAACGTTTGCCACGACGTAATGATGAGCTCGCCTTTGTACATAAGCTATATTATTGCAATTACATGTATATTTGTTTTTTGTTTGTGTGCAATAAAGAATAAAGATAAAGATAAAGATGAGTGTGATCAAAAACAAGAATGTATTATTTCAAAATTTCTACCACTAATCCTACGTTATGGATAGAAGAGAATTTTGACAACTTCTACGGACAGATAAATAATAGTTCGCTGGACATAGTGACTGTGGACAATTACTTGTAAATAATTGTTTTTTTTATATATAAATATTATTATTTTGAAGATTTCTTTTATTTCAAATAACTCTTACTAGATTTATGAATTTGTAGTAGTTATTATATCATTCATTTTGAACAGATAAAAACCTAGTAAAGTACGTTGCTAGGTTTTTAAATTGCTTTACTAATATACTTTGACTTACCATTTATTCTTTAGTAACTCCTCTCCTACTCACAAATACTCTCCTACTCTCCTAATCAGTTTAGACGCAATATTAGTACTGTTTCATAAAGCTAACCATTTACTGCACATTTTGGAATTACTCCCAACAAGCTAAGATAGTTTTGGAATGGCATGACCTTAAAGTGGACAAGTCGTTTTTTTGCTCTCCTGTAAAATTTGCTTTGAACCACTTGCTAGGTTTTGATTTCGGACAGCCGAGTGGTTACTATACGTCGTCGCGAAATTGTGCCAGTCAAGTTGTTAAAGTCTGTTACTATAAAAGAATACGTAATTATTGTGTCTCCATCAGTTTAATGTAAAAGTACTCTATATTATTGTGTCTTCCTATGTTCAACGTAAATGTAATCAATGTGTCATTAGTGAAAGTTTAATATACTTTCACTAATGACATTAATATATAAAATTATTCAGTGCATCGTCGTGTGTTATTTATCCACCCCGCACCTGCATTTCCTACAATTTGGTCATCTTTTATCTGTTCTGTGATTAGTGGCTACGTCAAAAACTAACAATTTTTTAGGAAGACGATAATAGATGGCGCTTATTACAATTTTGTTGTTGTATTGATTAATTATTTTAATTGAGGATTCATGGCCTAATTTTTATTTGTATTAAAACAAATATAATTTCTTATTATAATAGCTAGAAAATCTCTGCAGACTTGTTTTATTGTGTTTAAATAATATTGCTATAGAAAATGGTAGTAAAACTCTGTTTTGTTTTATTTTGTGTAATAAAGGAGTAAATAAATTACTTTATGTGTTGTGTTGTTTTTTTGCAATCAGCCTTACGTACTCACGTTCAAAATTTTCATAACTTGAGAAGATATCAATGAAATGTGTGGAACATTTAATTGAAATCTTCTCAAGTTAGTTAAAAAAAAGCATCTATCCGGCTCGAAGGACTAAAAAGATGAACGATTTTCTCCATACGCCACCAAGTAAATGAATGATAATGCGGTGATGCTACAACACACAACATCACATTGGCTTTCCGTATGTATGTTTTTAAGTCCCATGTAATTAACGACCGAACACAAGTCCTGACTCTGGGCTGCTACTAAGTAATTCCTGATTTAAAAGCTCAATTACACTTTGCCCGACCTGGATAACCAACCCAGGACCTCACGCTCAGCAGACGACTAAACGCAAACTAACTACAACTAACGTAAACTAGACTAACGAAGCAGAAATGAGTTCTTACTAATTCGTGATGGAAAATCGTATATACTATTGCACCATACGATACCACTCAACACCAAAAATCATTTAACACAAACAAGAAACAAAAGAGTAAATAAAACACACATAAACAAAAAATAAATAAAGCTTACTCCACACAAACGGAGAACAGACAAGAAAAAAACGCTGCAACATTTTCTTATTGTGCGCCGCTTGGCAAAGGCAACTACGTTCAGCCTCTCATCATAAACCATGTAAAAATAATATGGGGAAAAAGGCGGGAAACAGACATACAGTGCTTTCCGCGTATAAAGACAGAGGAAGGAAAACTGAAGGGAAAAAAATGCTCTTATATGATACTGAACTGCGTAAAAGCGTTAGAAGACCGCGAGCGTGAGGAAAAGCGTACAGTTTGCATGAATACGTTTATTTTTATTTGTTTTTTTTTTTAAATATTTTTTATGTTGAAGCTTGTTTTAGGTGAGTTTGGTGTCTGTGGTAGATATTCAAGGCATGTTGTGCATTGTTTTTTAAGGGACACTTAATTGATTGTAGGTATTATCTCGTGGATTGGGATTTCTTGATTTGTGCCTAGGAAACTCGACTGCGATGAATAAAGAACAATTAGATATTGCTTTCTTTAATGTATGTATCATTGTGTTATCATCATTATCATCGTCTGACTAGCCTTTTCCCAATTTAGGTTGGGGTCGGCTTCCAGTCTAACCAGGTGCAGCTGAATACTAGTTTTTTACATGGAGCGACTGCCTATCTGACCTCCACAACCTAGTTAGTACTGGGTAATACGATACCCCTTGTTAAGACTGGCTGTCAGACTTTTTGGGGCCACTGACTACCTGTACTAGCGACTGTCAAAGATCTACAAATGACAGCCGGGACCAACTGCGTGGGACTAACGTGCTTTCCGTGGTATGGAGGAAACTCGGTATGTAATAGGTAGTCACCCATCCACAGCCCAACCTAGGCAAGCAGGGCTTAACCTAAAAATCGACCCGAGAGGGTGTTGATATTAAGGCACGACCTCTTTGCACTAATCTGCACCATCGTATAAAGAAGTTTCCTACCTACCCTAAGAAATTTTTCTAATTTTCAGACAAAATCATCAAAATTTTGTGTTTTTCCCAACTTTTTATCAAAAGTTACGTTAGATTCATGTCTCAATAGTACTCACCCTTCATCCCTGTGTTCTGGTCCACGTTCCGTGTCCCGGAGTCAAGGCCCCTTATTCACAACGCTTCGATTCGATTTTCGATTTGGAAAGTCGTATGTCTATCTCGCTCGATTTCGTAATGTCAAAAAAAAATTTTACATACGACTTTCCGAATCGAAAATCGAATCGAAGCGTTGTGAATAACGGGCCAGGTTAGAGGTTGAAAATCTCGAAGTAAAAAAAATGTTTTTTTTGTCAAGAACGGGTTTCCCGCGCGGAAACCCCCCACACCCGTCTAGCTCAAATAAAATTATAGCCATTTCTTTTAGCGTTTTTTTTTTCGCAACAATGCAGTGACTTGCGCGCATCATAGCTCTAAAATGTAACCACTGAGAGCCGGCAGACCAACTTGTTTCATATGCGGAGATACTTTAAATATGTAATAAAAATTACCATTTCTATGATCGTTTTTTTTTCGCTACAATGAAGCCTCTTGTAAGCGCTATAACTCTAAGTTGCAACCAATGAGAACAGGCAGACCGAAATCATTCACATTAGGGGACTACTCTATAAATCACCAGTAATTGTAACCGTATCCATGATCGTTATGAAAAATCCCGTCACAGCATTTTTTTTTTTTCGGATAGGAAATCATCAAATGACTCCTCCCGCTCTGGGCGGAGCAGGAGGGAGTGTCAGACTTTTACTGACTAAAACCCATCCATGTTCCTTCATTGCCCTTTGTGTTCCGGGGCCACGGTATCTCTTTCAAACAGTCCCGCGGCCCCGGCATCCCGTCACCTCTTAGACTAATTTGAGTGGACCTGTCCAATCAGTGCAAGCATTTGTCAGTTATTTACTCTTTTGTTTCATAATTGTGTTAAATGGTTTTTGGTGTTGAGTGGTATTTTTCACAAAAACGTAATCTACATCGCACTATTAAATCTTAAAATCAAATCAAATCATTTATTTGCAATGAATGTTGGTTATATTAAAATACAGGTGGAGTAGAAAGGACTGAGCCATCCCGTGGAAATAGGAACACAAAATTTTAAAACCAATTAAGAGTCCATCAAAAAATTATATAATATTAAGATGTCACAGTTAGAATTATATCAATGGAATAAAACATCGTACAGCTGAATTATCGACACACCGTATTCGAAATTACAAAAATCGAATCATCAACTTTGGAAATCAAGTAGGGAAACCCAGTATCGGTATCGTATGGTGCAAAAACACATTACATTTTCTATCACGTATTAGTTACAACTCATTTCTGCCTCGTTAGTCTAGTTTACGCAAGCGCGACTGCTAAGCATGACGTCCTGGGTTGGATATCCAGGTCGGGCAAGTTGACCTTGAGTTTTTAAATCAGGAATTACTTAATAGCAGCCCAGAGTCAGAACTTGGGCTTAGTCGATAATTACATTGGACTTAAAAACATAACTAGCGAAATGTATAGGTAATTTTAGGTAGGTATGCCACTACCCAACCCTTCTGGGAAAACCAATATGATGTTGTGTGTCGTAGCATTACCTCATTATCATTCATTAAGGCGCCTCCCCGAGCAAAAGCCGTTTTTTGTGCAGTTTTTTGGAGCGAACTCCTCTTTATCCAAAAGAAATACCAACTAATTAAAATATATTAAATTTTGACATAGTCTTAATTTCAAAATAATAGTTTTTTATTTAAGGAGCAGAATGTTTAATAAATCCCCTCACAACGAAACCACAGAAATGAGAAATAATGACTTATAACATGTTTATCCTCCTAAAGTAACCATTATTTTGATTTGCTACTTATTGCAATGGATAGGCAATTTAGTAATGAACATAATGGTGGTTTATTTTTTCCAAAAGGCGAAAATTTGATTTTATGTAGGATAAAAACCACTAATTTTGCACTATTCGGCCCGTAGTGACTGACGTAAGAACTACTTTATAGTGCAAGCTGATTATAACTTTATTCTAACAGTATTTCAAACGAAGTTTAAACCACCACAAGTAGAGTTGCTAATTTTGCTCGGTGTCTTAACTTGGTGGCGTATGGAGACAACCGTTCATCTTTTTGGTCCTTCGACTTTGGACTTGTTCTTGTGGAACATTTAATTAAAATCTTCTCAAGTTATGAACATTTATAACGTGAGTACGTAAGGCTGATTGTTAAAAAAACACAACACATAAAGTACTCTAAGGTGCGGTGTTGATGGTAAATGAAACTAGCAGAATAATACTGAGATATATTTCATAGGATAGTACATATAAATGGTTACAAAGGGGCATAGGTTATAATAATACAGATCTTAATGTAGGTGATTATTACAAACCTTGCTGAACATTTGTTACTCCTAAAATACACAAAATAAAACAGAACAGTGTCATACTACCATTCCCTTACAAAGCAATATTATTTAAACGCAATAAAACAACGGGTTGACCCGCGTACATGGCGCTTGCAACAGCGTCGAAATATTGGGAGCTCAAAATTAAACAATAATCACGGAAAATATCCTTAGGTGACATTTTAAATATAGTTACGAAACGAAAAAGCTTAAAACAGTGTTACAATAAAACACATCTGCAGAGATTTGCTAGCTATTATAATAAGAAACTATATTTGTTCTAATACAAAAAAAAAATTAAGCCATGAAACCTCAAAACAATTAATCAATTCAACAAGAAAACTGTAATAAGCGCCATCTATTATCGTCCTCCTCAAACTATTATTATTTTAATATTACGCGCGGTAATCTATCTCATTTCCACTCTGCAATGATAATGCCATTAAGAGATGGTAGTACAGTCCCAATGCTACACAAAAATATGGAAACGGAATCAAACAGAGAAATGTTCAGTACCAAGATACCCGAAACTGTCAAATTTTCAGATTTGACTGATTGTAGTAGCTGTACATTTTACGATGTTAGTTTTTAAATTGACGTAGCCACTAACACATAACAGATAAAAGAGGACCAAATTGTAGGAAATGCAGTTGCAGGGTGGATAAATAACACACGAAGATGCACTGAATAATTGTATATATTAAACTGTCACTAATGACACATTGATTACATTTACGTTCAACAAAGGAAGACACAATAATATAGAATACTTTTACTATAAACTGATGGAGACACAATAATTACGTATACTTTTATAGTAACAGACTTTAACAACTTGACTGACACAATTTCGCGACGACGTATAGTACCACTAGTTGTTACTTGGACGGAGTAAGTGTGAAGACCTCTTTTATCTGTTCTGTGCCACTAACACTATCATTAACAATAAGAACAGGATATTTACCATGTTTAATAATTTGTTTTGAGTTCCCGATATTTCGGCGCTGTTGCAAGCACCAAGATCACGGATAAACAAACAAATAGTAAACATGGTAAATATCTCGTTTCCAGTGTTAATAGTAGGTAGTATTTTATGATGTTACAACGACTAAAACTTGAGAATTGCCACAACGAAAGAGAGGCCTACACCTAGCTGCGGTTGAAGTTAGTCTGATGATGGTCAACGATTATTATTGCACATTATAGTACACTCTCTAAATCTCCTAAAATTGTTGGAATTTCCACCGCATCCTCCATAGATGAAAGGTGTACATCGGCCAGAAGTAGTGTTGAATGCAGCTCTGAAAATTACAAGCAAAATAATATTAGCCTTAATGTTATGTGTAGGAGACTGCTGGGCTGGGACTGCGTCCTCTCTATGAGAGGAGAATGGACTATATTCCATCACGAGAGCTCAGTGCGGTTTGGAAGATGTCACTTCTAATTTTTGTTTTCTATTTGAAAATATCAATTGACTCCTACAGCAGAAACTGCTGAGCACAAAGTCTTGGGTCTGAATCCTATAAGTCGGGAAGTTTTATTTGATTTTTCAGATCAGTATTCTCAATAACATTCTCAATATTACTGAGGAGCTTGTGACTAAATAATAACAGCCGTTCATGTCGATCTTTAGGTTAAACCGTGCTTGCCTAGGTTGGTCTGTGGATGGGTGACCACCCATTACATACCGAGTTTCCTCCGTGCCTCGGAAAGCACGTTAAGCAGTTGGTCCCGGCTGTCATTTGTAGACCTTTGACAGTCGTTACAGGTAGTCAGCGGCCCAAAAAATCTGACAACCAGTGTTACCAAGGGGTATCGTATTACCCAGTACTAACTGGGTTGTGGAGGTCAGATAGGAAGTTGCTCCATGTAAAATACTGGTATTCAGCTGCATACGGTTAGACTGAAAGCCGGCCCCAACATAGTTGGGAAAAGGCTAGGCAGATGATGACTTCTCAGTAGCATTCCGAGTCTAAATTTGTACCCGGTTGATGACAGTAGGTTGTGGTGACAATGTGGGTGATCTTTCGGTGATAACAGGTGTGATCATCCTGCTATCTGAGGAAAAAATACTTTAAGAGACTATATTATGTCTTAGTTAAGTAAAAAACGTACCTTTGGATACGACCCGTGCAATTTCCCCTATCAATCGGTTGTAAGCATCTAGGAGCTAAAAACAAAAACATAATAGTTTAATGAAAAAATCCGTATTTTTTATCGGTATTTTTACAAGCTTTTTTTACGTGGTCGAAGTCAGAAATTAACCCATCCTAAATATGGAATGTACTACCGGGATGTAAGTATCCTGTTGCTTAAAGTCCTTATACCCTGGTCATGGAATATCTGTATGCCAAATGTTATCTATATCTGTCCAGCTGTTAAGGCGTAACAAACAAGCTTACTGTCTCATCTTTATTTAATACTAGCGGCCCGTCCCAGCTTCGCACGGGTTTGGTAATTTTTATTTTTATTTTATTGTAAATCCTTTAGTCCACCAAATAGATGAATATAATCTGCCGACATATGTACCTATTCATATTTTTTTACTAATAATAACAGACAAATAATTAGCTGAATTATACGGTATTTCGTTCACTACAAAATAAATTTAATTAATTTTATAGCGTCAACAACACGTGGTAATTATGCTGTTAAAATGTAGCTTATATTACACTTTCGTAGATTTACCATAGCGGCGCCATCTATTGATTACTTACTCAACCCAGTCGAAAGGTATCGACGTCTGTTAGAATCATTTGGAGTTAACAGATAATTGTGACTGTCAAATAATAACAGACAAATAATTATCAATAAATTAAAATTGCGACTATAATTTGAGATTTAAACTATCCTATCTCTCAAGTTGGATCGAACTGCACATGGTGTGCGAATTTTATTATAATCGGTTAAGTGGTTTAGGAGTTTATTGAGGACAAACATTGTGACACGAGATTTATATATATTAAGACTAGCTCCTGTCAGCGGGTTCGCGGTTCCGCGTGAAGTTTGATAACTGTCCCATGGCATCTTACTACCGGGATAAAACGTATTCTACGTGTCAATCCAGGTTATATTCTATCTGTGTCTAAAGAGTACCAAACATCCATACATCCATACTCATAATCTTTCGCATTTATAATATAGTAGGGTAGGTTTAGTCTGGAACCAATAATACTGTTTAATAAAGATTATAACCCAGAAATCACCCAGCAATCGTGTTGATCAATTCTCGTGCCTCTTTTTTGTGAAGAGGTCTTTAACCTGCTGTGGGGCAAGGCAACGTTGGTACACACAAGGCAACGTAAGGCTGGTACCTAATATTTGTAATGTAAAGTGATCAGGCTCACTTTTACATTAAAAAAAAAACATCATCTAAAAGATCATGGGCATTTTTCAGGGTTCCGTAGTCCTGACAAGGAATCCTTATAGTTTAGACATGTCCGTCTGTTTGTGCTGTCCGAGGTTTTGCTAAAAGACCGTTTGTACTAGAAAGCTATAATTTTGTAAAGGTGTGTAATTAATAACGCCGACAAAGTGGTAAAATAAAATTTTATGAAAATAGTTTTTTTTAGGGTAGCTCCCTATATGTGAAGTGGGGATGACTTTTTTTTGTCGTCATGGTGTGTGACATAGTTGAATAGGTCTCTTAAAATGATTTAGGGGTTGCTAGTACTACTTTTCGATTTAATGTTCCATTTCCGAAATATTAAACTTTAAAGTGCGAATTTTGGTTCCAGTAGGGCGTCCCATCTAAAAGCTAAACTGCTGGCTTGAAAATTCTGGGAAAATTCATGATGATAATGCATTTCATGAACTTTAAAGGAGAACTATAGCGGTTAAAACACCTGATGGCTATCTCTAACCGTTATGAAGTTACAGCCTTTTCAATTATAGGGGAGGTTGGAGAGGGGAGCTTCACCCATCAACCTTCGTTACGCTACGGAGGTCGCCGGCTCGCTTCGCTCGCCACCTCCCCCCGATAGCTTTATTAGTTTACCAGTAATTTAATAGTCGTTGAACCAGGGTGTAGGATAATTTTGCACCAAAATCAAAATCCTTAGAATAAATCATATAAAGCGACTAAGATGAAGTGGTTGCTTGTTTATAACGGGTAAAGACTTTCATTGAAAACCAAAATCTAAAATAAAATATAACGGGCTACTACGGAACCCTACACTGGGCGTGGCCCGACACGCACTTGGCCGGTTTTCTATGAACTGTAGGCGTAAAAACAACAGAATTCCAATATAATCTCAAATAGGAGCTTACCTATAGTAATGACTTCAATTCATCTTAAAACAATAGCCTAAGCCAGAGTCCCCGAAAAACAGAAATAGAACTACTTAAAATAAACTGCCTTCCCTTATTTTGCCGAAAAATAAAATAATACACACTTTATCATACCGCGACTCATTTTACGCGACTCACAGCTCAAATAATTACTATCATTTGGCCTCAGCAAAGGACAACTCACTGACGTTTTGTTCGCTTTGGGGTCTCTTTATATTATATTATTCTCTATAATATATATTGTATAATCTATTTAAAAGTCCTTGATTGTTTCCTTACTTACCAATAGCGGCATAGACAGCTGCCGCGAATAAAATTACAAGAAAACCAAATATCAGTTTCATTTTGAATTACGTAAACAGTTGTTTTAGACTCAAACAAAAAAACACTCTTAACACTTGTAGCCAAAATACAGTACAGAATCAATGTGGTTGTTGCTATTTATATTAAAAGACCCGTTTATATTATGTATCGGACCCATTGTACCTAATGTCTGTGTAAACTAGATAATTTCATACGAGTACAAAATTACAGTGTAAAACCGGTATTTCTCGAAACTTCAGTGTGGCGTTGTCATTAAGAGGGAACAGGGTCAGCGATTCCTCATACAAATGTATTTCCCTTTTTCTTCCTGAATAATGCCTTAAGAGCTTTCATTTTCTTTTCATAAAATCAACGTCTACTGTAGACACGTCCCAGCCATTTCCTTTTTTTCAGCAACTAATAAGAAACGAAAATATGACCCTCCAAAAATGACAAAAAAATGCCCCATTTTTGCGGCCGTGATCAGTCTCGGTCGCGCACTCGGTCGTGACGGGCGCGTATCCTCTACAGCGCTAATTACCTATATCGAGTTAAAATGACGGACGTTATCAAGTGCAATTCTTGTAACACCGTAATCGATGAATTGTTATCGTACATTCAAAACAAAGTATCGGTTATTGACGAAGTGTCGTTGGTGCAAATATGTAAGTCGGCACTCACCAGTGCCGAGATTAAGTTGTCGAAATCTTTCTGTTCGACGCGATTCGAAGTGACTTGCGTAAAGTTATTCGCAAAAATAAAGGCAAGGAAGAACGAGACCTAGCAGACATCATGAAACTGTTCAAAACACATCCGGATGAACTTCCAGTGTTTGTGGCACGGCAACTGGAAAAGTTACCACCCGTAACCTTTGACCACCTAGACTGCACAAAGCTACTGAAAGATCTCATGAGAATGCAAACTTAAGAAATAAATAATGGATAAATCTACTTGTCGGTTCGCCAGCTTTAACTGTAAAAATGTGAAACGCTCCATTGATAGCATAAGGAAGTTATGTGACACCTGTGATCTAATTGCCTTGCAAGAGACATGGTTGCTTCCAGATGATATACCATATCTAAACACGATCAACAGTGGCTTCGGGTGTACGGGAACACGGGACACGTCTGCTGGCATACTACGCGGGAGGCCGTATGGCGGTGTCGCTCTGCTGTGGAGAAACAGCGTTTTCCAGCAAGTGACAGTGTTGAAGTGTGTCAGTGCTCGTATATGTGCTATTAAGATAACAAGTGTTCAACCGGCGATTGTAGTAATAAGTATCTACATGCCTACGAATTCGGTGGAGAACTTGCCTGACTTTACGGACTGTCTAAGTGCAGTAAGTGTAATTGTAGACGAATATGGTATTGAGTCTGTATTTGTATTAGGCGATTTCAATGCTGATTTACAAGAATTGTTTTTTACCGAGCTTGGTAATTTTTGTAGTGAGCAGTGTTGGTCGTGTGTGGATGTTGATTTTTTGGGTACTGATTCGGGGGCCTACACCTTTGTTAGTGAGGCGCATGGGTCATGTAGCTAGGGCACGCCACAATAGTGGCGATAAGTCCCCTCTTTGAGGAGTGGCTGGAGAGACGCCACGGCGTCCTCACCTTCCGCCTGACGCAGGTTCTTACCGGACACGGATGCTTCGGTAAGTTCCTGCACCGAATCGGGCGGGAGGAAACGCCCGGGTGCTATCACTGTGAGGATAGGCCGGAGGACACGGTGGAGCACACTGTGGAGGTGTGCCCCGATTGGGTGGAGCACCGCCGTGTCCTCGAGGTGGCGATCGGCGGCGGCGACCTCTCGCTCCCGGCCCTGGTTCGTGCCATGGTCCGGAGCGAGACGGAATGGGACGCCGTCACCTCCTTCTGCGAAGCAGTCATGCTAGCGAAGGAGGTGGCGGAACAGGACAGGGAGAGATCCTCACGTCCCGGCCGCCGCGGGAGACGCCCCGGGCGTCGGGGGCCATGTGGTGGCTTCCGGCCACCGTAGGCGCGGGCCTGTGGACGGGGAGCTATGGGCTAGCTCGCCGTCCGTACGTCTCATGACGACAGGCCGTGTCGACGGCGCGTTCGTGTTTCACGCGCGCCTCAAAGAGAGTCAGCAATAGAGAAGGGGTCAGCAAGGACCGAAGCCTGCCGGGGCTGCGGGACTATTCGAAAGAGATACCGTGGCCCCGGAACACAAAGGGCGAGGAAGGAACATGGATGGGTTTTAGTCAGTAAAAGTCTGACACTCCCTCCTGCTCGGCCCAGAGCGGGAGAAGTGATTTGATGATTTCCCATCCAAAAAAAAAATAAAAAAAAATGGGTCATGTAGCTGGCTAGATCACTGTATTGTGACTCAGGCGGCAAAGCGAGCTGTTGTGAATGTTTTCATTATTTATGACACTAATTGGTCCTACCATTTTCCCCTAGTTCTTGAATGCAACTTGGATTTATTGACACCAAAGTTACCCAATACTACAAGTACTTATAACAACGTTGTGTGGGGTGTTAGAAATGATAAACAGGTTGTTAAATATACCAATGAGTGTCATAAGCTTCTGAGGGGTTTCCTGCCAAATGTATAAGATGTGCTGACAAATATTGTAGTGAGCTTGGTCACACGCGTGCACTTGACAGTTTGTACTCTGACATTGTGTCTGCCCTTCGTGATGCGTCTTTGGTGGCTCGAGGGGACACCAGGGCGGGTGGGAGTGGTCTGCGTATAGTGGTTTTCTGAGTGGGTAGCGTGTGGTAGGCCTAGGTCTGGCATCATGTATGAGGTAATGTGTGAGACCAGAAGGGTGTTTAAATCACGATTGAAGGCATGTCAAGATCGTGAAGTACAGATTAGGATGGACACTCTTGCAGAGAAGCATTCCAGTGGTGACTTCCGTGGGTTTTGGAAGCCCACGAGCAAAGCAAACGGTAGGCCGAGTCTTCCTGTGAGCGTCGATGGAGTTAGTGACCATTAGGGAATTGCTAATGTTTTTAGGGAGCATTTTTCTATACAGTCCCCTATGGGGTCGGCAAGTGGAGTGTTCAGTGCTGGGTTGCCTAATGAGGTTATTGGGGTTCGATACTTGGCCAAAGGCGTGGCCTCAGTTATCAAGAATATGACGAGAGGCAAATCCCCTGGGCATGACGGTCTCAGCATTGAACACCTGCAACATGCTGGTGCATGTTATAATAATAACATGCTGGCCCACATATTAATCGAGTCCTCGCGATGTTTTTCTCACTGTGCGTGAGCCACTCTTACCTACCCTCGGATCTTATGAGGTCTGTGGTGGTGCCTGTTGTGAAAAATAAAACCGGTGACCTTGCTGATAAAGCGAACTATAGGCCTATTTCGCTGGCCACCATCATAGCCAAAGTGTTTGACGGTTTGCTTAATACACAGCTGGGTAAGTATGTTAACCTGCATGGCAACCAATTTGGTTTCAGACCACACCTGTCTACAGAGAGTGCCATACTTTGTCTTAAGCACACCGTCAGATACTATACGGACCGTAGGACTCCCGTATACGCGTGTTTCCTCGACTTATCCAGGGCTTTCGACCTGGTTGCGTATGATATCCTGTGGGATAAGCTCGCGAGTATTAATCTGCCGCGTGAACTTGTGGCTTCTTCAGGTATTGGTATACGCATCAGGTCAACAGTGTCAGGTGGATGGAGGCAGTGTCGGAGCCGTATTGGTTGGAGTGTGGGGTGAGGCAGGGCGGCCTGACCTCGCCCACCCTTTTCAACCTCTACATGGATGCACTCATCGTCGCGCTCAGCAGTGAGCATGTCGGTTGTCATCTTGACGGTGTATGCGTCAACAATTTAAGCTATGCTGACGATATGGTCCTGTTGAGCGCGTCGGATTGTGGTCTGAGGAGGTTGATACGAATATGTGAGGATTACACAGGTGAGCATGGTCTAAAATATAATGTCTCAAAAAGTCAATGCATGGTCTTTGCGGCAGGCGGTGCTAAGTGCCCTGAAACGGTACCTCCACTTTATATGAATGGTTTACCTCTGGATAGAGTGGATCAATTTAAGTACCTTGGGCATTTGGTCACGACTGATCTCAGGGATCATGCGGACATCGATCGGGAGCGGAGGGCTTTGTCGAAAAAACCAAACATGCTCGCCCGCAGGTTTGCGCGTTGTTCAAATCTTGTTAAAATCACCCTGTTCAAGGCGTACTGCACCTCTCTATGCACGTGCAGTCTGTGGGTTCACTACAAGCTAGCAACAACGCCCTCCGCGTCCAGTATAACAATGCGTTCAGGGCAGTGTTGGGGCTGCCTCGTTTCTGCAGTGCCTCAGGCATGTTTGCGGAAGCGCGCACCGACTGTTTCCACGCCACCATGCGCAAGCGGTGCGCGTCCTTGGTGCGCAGGGTGCGAGCCAGTTCCAACACTGTCCTGGCGATGATTGCGGGGAGACTTGATTGTCCTTATATGAGGCACTGTTGTAACCGGCATGTTGTTAAGGCCTAATACTTACATATAATTATACCTATACCATTGATTTGACATTTAAATTTATTTCTTGTAATTCCACATTTTGTAATCTTTTAATAATATGATAAATTATTTTGACATTTATTTATTTATTCTGAATTTATTGTGTATTTTGACTTTTGACTTATTAATGTAATCTAGTTTAAAAAAAAAAAATTTGAAAAAACATGGCGACAGCTACGGACGTTTGAACTGTCATAGAAAATTGCTGGAGTTTAATAATAATAATAATAATAATACTTTATTGATACAAATCCTTACAATATGCTTAATATCTAGCTAAAGTTCACAATTGTTAAGGCGTACAAAAGCTGAAACCCTGACTCCTAAACTAGGGAAACCTGTGACTTAGGAGTCAGTGTTCTACTGCCACTTGGATACTATATTATACCTTACGGAAATTGAGAGCTGGTAAGCTGATATTATTCGAAAAAGTATATTATTATGTAGTGTTTTACAAAAATAATATATAAAAGTGGAAAATAAAATAAAAAAATAAAAAAATACTGACATTTAAAAGTTAAATTTGAAAAGTATAAAATGACTGTGTGGTGGATTCTGTATGTGTGTCTGGAAATCGTATGATTTATTTGTATTGTGTGAGTGTGTGTATGTGATTGTGTGTGTGTGTGTGCGAGTGTGAGTGTGCTTGTGACTGGGATATGGGTGTATTTTTGTGTTCTTGAGTATGATATGAAGAGCCCAAGTATGTAATATATGTATGGTGTCGGGTGTAAGACGGAACAATCAATTGTTTGCTTGGTGTACAGACTGTGTTTCGCGTTTTGTATGGAATGTTGTGAGTTATGTGTGAGTAGTTAATAGTTCCTCAGTTTGAGCGTAATCTAAGAGGTACAACATGTCTTTCAGCTTAGTCTTTGCTTCGTGTTTGCTTAACCTTGCTATTTGGATGGTCTTATTTATATTTCTGAAGACAAGAGAGCTCAGCACATACTGCTGTCTTCTGGCGAATGCAGTTCTATGACCAGGTATTGGGCAAACTATTCTTTGACCACGTTTGCTTGAGTCTGGGAGAGGAACTTGGCTATGTTTCCAAAGAGTGGTTCTGAGTACAAATAACTGTCTCACGGTTAAAAGTTTGAGCTCGGTGTAAAGGTTATGAGTCGGATAGCGAAAAGGCTTTTGCAACATAACCTTAAGTACTGCCCTTTGCGCTCGCTCCAGCTCAAGGAACTTTGTTTTAGCCGATCCACCCCAAGCTAGAATACAATAGCCGATGATGGACTGGCAAAGTGCAGTGTAAACCATTTTTAGGGTCTCTACGTCACCAGAATGCCTTAATGTCTTGAATAGATGGATTGTTTTCCTGACCTTGCTGGCAGTAGACTCAATATGCTTGTACCATTTCAACCCATCATCGATTATTACGCCCAAATATTTTACCGATGTTACCGAGGGGAGCGCTATACAAGAGCAAGTTGTAGTGTCCAGGCAGGTGTGAGCTCTAATTGAGTATATGTTTGGGGGTTTCGTGGTAGCATGAATAGAAAACGGGATGTAGTTAGTTTTTTGCAGGTTCAGGGTAAGGAGGTTTTTGTGAAGCCATTCCATGACTATTTTCAGGGATTCTTCAGCATTATTTTTCACCTGGGCCCAGTTCTTCCCATGTACTATAATGGCTGTATCATCGGCATATGTAAATATATTAGCAGATGTTAAAGTAAGAGTGCACAAGTCATTGATGTAGATTAGGAAGAGCGTTGGGCCAAGAACACTACCCTGCGGGACTCCGTATGACATTATCTCATCAGCACTAATATATGATCCTATTTTCACACAGATTTTTCGGTCGATCAAGTAGCTCTTGAAGAGATCATGAACAATGCCTCGTATGCCGATGCTATGCAACTTGGATAGAAGGGTGGGAACAGAGACTGTATCAAACGCTTTTGTTAAGTCGAGGAATAGACCCAAGCATTTATGTTGATTATCTAATTTCTTTGCTACAAGGTCAGTTAGATCTAGCACTGCATCTTCAGTAGATACTCCTTGTTTGAATCCGTACTGATTATTTGCTAGTATGTTGTGCTTTTGGAGGTATTTTACTAGTTTTTTGTTTATAATTTTCTCCATTATCTTGGACATAACTGGTAGAACGGCAATGGGTCTATAGTTATTTACACAATCTCTGTTCCCACTCTTATGTATTGGGTGGATTACGGCTTTTTTGCACGTGTTTGGGAATGTACCTGTGGTCATTGAGCAATTCACTATGTGTGTAATAAGTGGTACGAGGATATGACGACAAAGTTTTATGAGTTTGACTGGAATACCATCCCAGCCAGTGGCACAGTCCTGTCTTAGGGTTGAGATAATTGAGTCCACTTCAGCATTATCCACTTCGAGAAGGACAAAAGAGCTAGAAGGACATGTGCTTTGGGAGAGAAGTGATGGGGTAGGTTGGGCTTGTGTATTTATCATGGATGCTAACTTTTGGCCAATATTCGCAAAGTAGTTACAGACGAGGTTAGCTGCATCGCGTTTATCATAGGCTGTACTTAATAACTCATGAGGAGGGTTGCTTTGCTTTTTGGTGTTTGTAATTTCTTTGATTTTATTCCACAGTCTTTTAGGGTCGTTTTTTGCTTTGTGTAGTTCATTTTGTTCGTGTATCCTTTTAAGTTTTCTGAGTAGGCTATTACAATAGTTTCTATATCGTTTGTAGGAGGTTTGGATTATTAGGTTATCAGGTGATTTTCTTGCTGCTAATATTATTTTTGAGCGACAAGCACTAGTTAAACTTAACTTTTAATACTTTTCTTGGGTTGTTATTACTGTATTTTATTGATAAAACAAAACCACGGTTACACTGCGTCATTCAGTTTTACAAAATTCAATTGAAGCAACTTTGAAACAGCCGAAACAAACTCAGAGGTCAATGCTCAATTCACATGAGGACTATGTAGATAAGTGTCTGAGATGGTCTTTTGAAGAAAGAACCACACAGATTTGAGTGGACCTGTCCAGTCAGTGCAAGCATTTGTCAGTTATCGTGTGAAGACCACGATAGAAGACAACGATTGAAATAACAAACAGT
The DNA here is from genome assembly GCA_963853795.1 of Xestia rhomboidea. NCBI lineage: Eukaryota > Metazoa > Arthropoda > Insecta > Lepidoptera > Noctuidae > Xestia > Xestia rhomboidea. The sequence goes on from OY970783.1 coordinate 5,157,772, forward strand.
CAGCCTTTTCCCAAGACACAACGCGACGCCCGTCTCCGGCAACAGTTGCCGGGGCTGCGCTAAATGCCAGCGCGGTCGGCGCGGTGGCGCCCCAGGCCGTCAGCGCGACTGCGCGCAACTTCTGTAAGTGGCGTCAGTGATATGTGTCATTATTTGTTGTAAATTTTAAGTGTATATGTTTTCTTTTTAAGTGTTTTTTAATAGTTTACATTTATTTATTTTTCAATTGGTAAGTTAATTATTTTATGTTCGGTGCCAGTTGTAGCGACGCCGGAATAGTTAGTGCCAGTCAACCTGCCACATCACTGGATGTACAACTGGTAAGATGCCCTCACTGCTCCCAGGCTCGTTTTTTTAAAGGCGAAAGGGGGCTTAAAATACACTATCGCAAGGTTCACAAACCTCATAGTGTACCTTTGTGGTACACTAAAAGGTGTTGATATCGGTGCCCCAGCCACATCACCGATATCAACACCTTTTGAACTAACTTTGTGGAAAACACTGTCCAAATTCAAAAATTCCACCCCAGTCTTAAAAAGAGTTCCCCGGGGCGCGAGACACTCGGTGGCGTTGAGTTTAGCGCGCTGTGTCCGTCTCGCGACCCAGGAGAACTCACAACATGCCTGGGAGCAGTTACTTACCTTCCCTTACAGGATTCTGCATGTCCAAAAAAATTTGGCAACTCAAAAATCTTTAACAAACCAAATTAAAGAAAACTGCAACAATTCGGCTCGTATTTTAGATTCCAAATTACCTTTTTTTAATAAACAGAAAGGCATTTGTGATCATGTGGAATCCAAGTTAAGTGACGGTGACATAAGGGGGGCAGCCAGAATACTGTTCAGCAGTGATGTGGTGGCGCCTTATTCTCCAGAGACTCTTTCAGCTCTGGAGAGTAAACATCCATCGCCTGCGGATGGTCTCACCTTCCCCGACCCACCCGTCCGACCCGACCCCCTCGTTCAGGATTCATCTTTTTTCAAAATTACAGCCCCGCATTTGATCGCAGCCGTGAGCTCTTTCCGGAATGGTTCTGCCGGCGGCCTCGACGGTCTGACTCCACAGCATTTGAAAGATTTGTTGGTTTCAGGCGCCGGGGAAGCTGGTGAGTCGCTTCTGAAGGAGCTTGCGGGTCTGATCAACTTAATGCTCTCCGGCGGCGTGAACGATGCCGTCGTCGATGTCTTGTATGGGGCTAACCTGTGCGCCCTACGCAAGAAGGACGGCGGCATTCGTCCCATTACCGTCGGTTGCACCTACAGGCGTATGGCAGCCAAAATATGTTGCAAGTTTTATAGTGAATCGCTTGCAACTAAGTTCCAGCCCCTTCAACTCGGTTTTGGTTCCAGAGGGGGTTGTGAGGCTGCCGTACATGCCTTATCCTCTTTTTTAGACTCAAAGAAAGGTGAGGTCATCCTCAAGGTTGACGTCAAAAACGCCTTTAACTCCGTGAACAGGGACACTTTGTTGGCTGAAGTAAAAAAAAAATTACCCGAAATTTATGGTTTTATGTGGCAATGTTATAGGCACCCTTCAAAATTACTTTACAAGGACAACATTTTAGAATCTGCAGTTGGTTGCCAACAAGGTGACCCTCTCGGGCCCGTCATTTTCAGTTTGGCTATTCATCCCATAATTCAACAACTAAATTCAAAATTTAACGTGTGGTATTTAGACGATGGAACGCTTGGAGTTGTTTTCCTCTTTGGAAGAAACAACAATTTTTGGACAAAATTGACCAAATTATTCGCAACACATTAACATCCATTCTTAATGTGGCCCTGGACGACCGATCGTGGCTGCAAGCCACTCTACCAATTCGTTTTGGTGGCCTCGGCGTCCGCAAAATTTCTAGTGTGAGCGTTCCTGTCTTCTGTCCACAGCACTGAAAAGCTAACCAGGAAAATTTTAACTCTCTCCCTGGTTAGCTCGGAAGTGCCGTGCTTGACCGACGCAGAGGACGCCTGGAAAGTGGCTTGCTCGGATACGGATAGGCCCGAGAACCAGTTTTCCCAGAGATAGTGGGATGAGCCGCTCTGCAGGTTGGTACGGAATAAACTTATTAATACGTCAACCAATACTGCTGAGCGTGCCCGCCTGCTGGCTGTGGGTGAGTGGGAGTCGGGCCTCTGGCTTCAGGCACTACCGTCATCTAATATAGGCACCTTGTTGGGTGACACAACCTTCCGGCTCGCTACATGTTTGCGTTTGGGCGCTCCTTGTGGGGCTCCACATCGCTGTCAATGTGGTGAAGCAGTCGACTGCCTCGGACACCATGGCCTTTCCTGCAGTAAGAGTGCAGGTCGGATAGCGCGGCACGCTAGCATTAATGATCTCATCCGTCGTGCTCTTGCCACCGCCGGGGTGCCAGCTGTATTAGAACCCACTGGCTTGGCACGCGTCGATGGGAAGAGACCAGATGGTATGACCATAATGCCATGGAAGTTGGGTAGGCCTTTGGTGTGGGACGCAACTTGCGTCGACACCCTTGCGCCATCCCATCTTCCTAGCACAGTGGGCTGCGCTGGGGCGGCTGCTGCAGGTGCTGAAAACCTCAAACGGCGCAAATACAATAATTTAATTGGTAATTATGTGTTTGAGCCTTTTGGGGTTGAAACACTAGGGCCATGGGGTCCGAGTGCCCACCTAGTATTTCGAGAAATCGCCAAGCGGTTGGTCGACTCTTCACGTGACCAGAGGGCGGGCTGAAATAAATGCTTTTATTTGTTTATTAGAGGACTACCAAGCAAATTCGAAAAGTCTATAGCATAAAAGAAATTGATAGGAACCTATACAATCGTACTCTTTCTTAAAATTTAAATGAATCGGCTCGGTTTGCAAGGAGAAAAAAGGGGAATACGAAACGTCGATCTCGTCAACATGTTTGTGATGTAATCGGTCTGAGCTGCAGCGGTCCATAACGCATCTACGGGGGATCCGATCTCTATCTATATCAGATCTATCTATATCAGACTTGACGCAGCGCGACGGCAAAATACTTTCTGCAAATACCTATTTTTCAAATTTATTGCAGGTCCTATTTCCCTCTTAAGGGAAAATGTCAGTAGTTTGCCATAATTATTCAGTACATTTTCATTCGAAATTCGTGTTCTGCCGTGTACCTAGTTAAACTATGTAAGCAACAGTTTGATTACATTTAAATTAAATTAACATTATTAAGACTACACGCGTAATAAAAGTTCTTATCATTATTTTTTTTGGGTCAACCTTTCATTAAGTGTTTTTCATCGATATTGTCTTGTTTTCCATAAAATAATTTATATTATTAATGTTTTCCATAATCTTCCCCCCTCATAATATTTACTTGCACTATTATTATTTAGACTAATAACGCTTGTCATATCAACTTATTAGTCATAGACTTTTTATTTTTCATAAAATGAGTTTCCATAATAACATGTGTTATAATCATTAGTAGGTATCTATAAGTAATACATTACATAATCGATACTTGATATTTGTTGTTTTAATGTCAGTAAGGCAACTTTGGTCTGTAATTAAATGATTTAAGGCAGCAAACAATTTTTAGATCTTTTGATGATTATAATACTATGATAATTGAATCTCCCAATTTTACATGATATACAATGAGTAGGTATTATTCCGAATATTCATTTATAAATTGTTAGTCCTAAAACATTTTCTATAAGTTAGGTTTTAGTGACAGAAACGAATCGCTGTAAATCCGACTCCACGCAGTCTTGTCTGCCCAACCCCTACAGTGTAATTTTAGAATCGCGTAGGCGCGCAGGGGCAAGGCGGCCTGCAAGTTGAGTAGCAGGTGATTGTAACACTCGTTGCAAGCTCGCGTGTGACCGCCGGAGCCCCGCAGCGCCGGGGCCATGACAGAAACCATGCCTGCTACATGTTGCTTGCTCGCTTGCATGCTGCATGCTTGCTTGCATACTGTATGCTTGCTTGCATGCTGAATTGCTGCATGTTTGCTCTTTTCTTACAGGGAAATAACAACCACATATGTTTGTAATCAATTGACGCTTTGATTGATTGATTATCTGCCTTTTAGTGAGTATCGATGTGAACAGAAGATTCTGACTGTGAACTTGTATTGCTTGCATTGCGCTTGTACTGAACTAGCATTGTTGTGCTAGTATGGGCAAATGAATATGATGATGAAAGAATGTCATGGAATACGACATAATTGAACATGAAAAATATAGCAAATAATAGTATATTTTATAACGAGGGACTAAACGAAGCCATAATATACCAGAGGTGGTTTGACTCCCGAGCTTGCGAGGGAGTCAATGAAACCGAGGGTATATTAAGTTGGCGTTTAGTCTCGAGGTGCAAACTGTACTTTTCACTTTGAGTGCGAGAAAAATAGCCAATTTAGTGCAAAAACGTTAATTATTCCTCCAGTCCATAGAACTTTCGTAAGTTTTTAGGTAAATCTTCCGCGTTTTTGGCGGCAAAAGAGTATCTATTATGTCTCTTGCACTTTGCTCGACGTCAAACTCTTCACTGTCACTGGACATTCCTAATAAATTTATATAAAACCGAACAAATTTACACTCGACAAAAATTCTGAAATTTTCGCGGTCAGTTTTTTCTTCTCAACCAGTCACAGATTAAGAATTTAAAACGCATGGCGCCACCTTCCTTGCGGAAAAACCATGGAACTAAAACTCGCAACATTTTCGCAATGAAGATGGTCCATACTCCACAGATAATAGTAGTATATTAACTGGCTGTTTGAGTTTGTCTATGTCACATGAAGGAAATTAACAAACGAATTACTTTTTACTCCCTAGGGACTAAAGTGGTCACTTTACTCCCGCTATGTAGGGCTATATTGGCGTACTTTTAGAGCATGAGAAGTGAAAATGCATTAAAATCATTATGACATTTGATCGATTATGAACAATGAAATTAGTGAAAAAGATTTTATGTGATTCCACGATAACGGCAACTGAAGCGTTATTTCTAATGAAATTATGGCAAATACAAGTATGGTATAAATAAAATTATTGCATTTTAAATTATGGCAGACATTAGTAAACCCTTTTCATCATACATCATTTGAATTCTGCCCCGATGATAATTAATTATTGGCTATTTCAGATAATTATGTAAATACACTGAATAGTAGGTACTGAAGACACTATAATATGAGAGGCACTAAGCAACATTGGTGAAGTCTGAATAAATTACTGTGCTGACAATATGGTTCTTCTAGCGCTTTTAAGGCATTTACGAGAGGGCGCCATTGGTAAACATTTGTGAAATTATCTGCGAAAATTGCTTGGGAATAGGGTAGATGACAAGAAATCTAATTTTAGTCTGTCAGATAGATTTCCAAAAATATTGGACACATATTTTTTCTTTTTTTACGTAAAAAAAAAATAAAACGATACAGTGCGTCGAAAACTCGTCGGACGTCACATTTGAGTGCATTTTTTACCGGAAAGTGACTTCACAAGCCTCTTTGATGCGTCTTATCTTGATCATATTTTATTAATTTGTTATAACAAAAAACACGTATCCAATATTTATCAATAATCCAATAGCCGTGACTCATATGGTTTTTAACCGTCTTCATTAGTCAGGAATTATCCTTATTGTATTGAAAAACCATGATGGCGGACTTAGTTCAAATTAACGCCTAGCGTTAAAACAACTATGGAGCATAAGGCAACCGATATCAAAATAGAGGAGCTCTTGGCTAAATAATAACAGCCGCTCGGGTCGACCTTCAGGTTAAGGCGCGCTTTCATAGGTTGTTCCGTGGATGGGTTACACCCATTGTATACCGAGTTTCCTCCGTGCCTCGGAAAGCACGTTAAGGGCGCGTTTGCATATCAGGTAAAATTATGCTGTTTTTCGGTACATTTTTATGGCATAACCAAACAAAATCCAATATAACTAATAACTACCTCGTATAGATTGGTTCTTCATCTTCAAATAATAGGAACTTGATCATTGAAAATTTTAGTTTTTTATAATGTAAAATCGATCTGTCGTTGCCATTTTCCCTAAAATTAACGATACAGGGTTGAGTTTAGGTACATTTTTTGTGCTATTATTAACATATTTTACTATTTCTAAAAATACTGTATGTTGGCAAACATAATCAATTCTTAATGCAAGGATTTTTTTTTAATCTAAATGATTTATATGGTTGCAGAAAAAATGAAAACCAAATCTTATTTTTTCACATTTTTTGCTATTCTGGATGAATCTTAATCGATTGCATTAGGGGTTATTTTATTTTGGATACCCGTCTTGATTTATTGCACAAACACTTTGAATGAAACTTTAGTCCGCGCACGGCCGCCGTCGAGAGTGGACACGTAACGCCTGTTTGGAGCGGCTCGAGTTGAAAAAGATCGCTGTACAAACACAAAATATTCGATAAACCAAATTTGATACTTGACAAGGCAAGATTTTTATTATTTATTAGTTATGATGAGACCTTACCTCCGGACTTGATGAAGTGATTGGTGACTGCTACTGGAACTCCTTGACGTGTTGTACTAGGTGAGCTGAGTTTGGGCTCGTTTTGTTAGTTATGATGAAACCTTACCTCCGGACTTGATGGAGTGAGCTGAAGGTGTACTTCGGTGATTGCTACTGGAACTCCTTCACATGTTGTACTAGGTGAGCCGAGTTTGGGCTCGTTTTGTTAGTTATGATGAGACCTTACCTCCGGACTTGATGGAGTGACCTGAAGGTGTACTTCGGTGGTTGCCACTGGAACTCCTTGACGTGTTGTACTGTGTGAGCCGAGTTTGGGCTCGTTTTGTTGGTTATGATGAGACCTTACCTCCGGACTTGATGGAGTGACCTGAAGGTGTACTTCGATGATTGCTACTGGAACTCCTTGACGTGTTGTACTGGGTGAGCCGAGTTTGGGCTCGTTTTGTTAGTTATGATGAGACCTTACCTCCGGACTTGATGGAGTGACCTGAAGGTGGACTTCGGTGATTGCTACTGGAACTGCTTCACATGTTGTACTAGGTGAGCCGAGTTTGGGCTCGTTTTGTTAGTTATGATGAGACCTTACCTCCGGACTTGATGGAGTGACCTGAAGGTGTACTTCGGTGATTGCTACTGGAACTGCTTCACATGTTGTACTAGGTGAGCCGAGTTTGGGCTCGTTTTGTTAGTTGTGATGAGACCTTACCTCCGGACTTGATGGAGTGTCCTGAAGGTGTACTTCGATGATTGCTACTGGAACTCCTTGACGTGTTGTACTGTGTGAGCCGAGTTTGGGCTCGTTTTGTTGGTTATGATGAGACCTTACCTCCGGACTTGATGGAGTGACCTGAAGGTGTACTTCGATGATTGCTACTGGAACTCCTTGACGTGTTGTACTGGGTGAGCCGAGTTTGGGCTCGTTTTGTTAGTTATGATGAGACCTTACCTCCGGACTTGATGGAGTGACCTGAAGGTGGACTTCGGTGATTGCTACTGGAACTGCTTCACATGTTGTACTAGGTGAGCCGAGTTTGGGCTCGTTTTGTTAGTTATGATGAGACCTTACCTCCGGACTTGATGGAGTGACCTGAAGGTGTACTTCGGTGATTGCTACTGGAACTGCTTCACATGTTGTACTAGGTGAGCCGAGTTTGGGCTCGTTTTGTTAGTTATGATGAGACCTTACCTCCGGACTTGATGGAGTGACCTGAAGGTGGACTTCGGTGATTGCTACTGGAACTCCTTGACGTGTTGTACTGGGTGAGTCGAGTTTGAGCTCGTTTTGTTAGTTATGATAAGACTTTACCTCCGGACTTGATGGAGTAACCTGAAGGTGAACTTCGATGATTGCTACTGGAACTCCTTGACGTGTTGTACTGGGTGAGCCGAGTTTGGGCTTGTTTTGTTAGTTATGATGAGACTTTACCTCCGGACTTGATGGAGTGACCTGAAGGTGAACTTCGGTGATTGCTACTGGAACTCCTTGACGGAGTTGGCGAGCCCAAACTCGGCTCACCTAGTACAACATGTGAAGGAGTTCCAGTAGCAATCATCGAAGTACACCTTCAGTTCACTCCATCAGGTCCGGAGGTAAGGTCTCATCATAACTAACAAAACGAGCCCAAACTCGGCTCACCTAGTACAACATGTGAAGGACTTCCAGTAGCAATCACCGAAGTACACCTTCAGGTCACTCCATCAAGTCCGGAGGTAAGTTCTCATCATAACTAACAAAACGAGCCCAAACTCGGCTCACCTAGTACAACATGTGAAGGAGTTCCAGTAGCAATCACCGAAGTACACCTTCAGGTCACTCCATCAAGTCCGGAGGTAAGGTCTCATCATAACTAACAAAACGAGCCCAAACTCGGCTCACCTAGTACAACATGTGAAGGAGTTCCAGTAGCAATCACCGAAGTACACCTTCAGGTCACTCCATCAAGTCCGGAGGTAAAGTCTCATCATAACTAACAAAACGAGCCCAAACTCGGCTCACCCAGTACAACACGTCGAGGAGTTCCAGTAGCAATCATCGAAGTACACCTTCAGGACACTCCATCAAGTCCGGAGGTAAGGTCTCATCACAACTAACAAAACGAGCCCAAACTCGACTCACCTAGTACAACACGTCAAGGAGTTCCAGTAGCAGTCACCGATGTACACCTTCAGGTCGCTCCATCAAGTCCGGAGGTAAGGTATCATCATGACTAACAAAACGAGCCCAAACTCGGCCCACCTAGTACAACACGTCGAGAAGTTCCAGTGGCAGTCACTGAAGTATACCTTCAGGTCACTCCATCAAGTCCGGAGGTAATTCGTAGAAACAGCAAAAATATTTTTTTTGTAGGGACCTACCATAATTTTATTTCTAAGAAATACGTAAAAATCTTTCAAAGCATCAAAATGAGTTCACTTGACTACTATTCTCGCAGTTAGTCGTGCGTACACTTGTGTGTATGACCCGTGTCAATGTAGTAGTTCGATTCTGTACCTATCAATTTTGCAAACGCGTCCTTAAGCAGTTGGTCCCGGCTGTCATTTGTAGATATTTGACAGTCGTTACACGTAGTCAGTGGCCCGAAAGTCTGGCAACCAGTGTATCGTATTACCCAGTACTAACTGGGTTGTGGAGGTTAAATTGGCAGACGCTCCATGTAAAATACTGGTATTTCAGCTGCATCCGGTTAGACTGGAAGCCGACCCCAACATAGTTGGGAAAAGGATAGTCAGATGATAATGAATGATATTAAAATACTAGATTAAGTTGACGTGAGATTTAATATTTCGGTAATGTAGCATTCAATCGAAAAAAAGCTACTATACAGGGTGTAAGCCACCTCATCACGAAGCATTCTGTACATCAAATTAGCCACTTCACTGAGCATGGATAGCACAACTTTAGTAACTTTACGCAAAAATTATTGCTGGGAAACGAATTTTTTTTTTGGGGTGGAAAACACGTTTTGTGGTAGAACTCAATTAAACGCACTAAAAACATTGTGCTGAAGGATGGATTGAATAGTACGGGGTCGTGGAGGTGTTTAAAGAAAATCTTAGATTAAAAACTTTTATTTAAAAAAATAGTTAAAAAAAAGTTGGAACTTTGACCCCCAATATCTCCGTAACTAGAAGGTTCCCAGGTATGGTGTAGAACAAAAAAAATTATCGCAATGATGAGGAGAACAAATGCCTTTCGGCTTCGTTAAGAGGTGTTTTACACCCTTTATACTAGCAATTCCTAAGTCATTTTAAAAGACCTATTCAACGATATCCCACACGATGGGATAGACGATCAAAAAACCCTAAAAAAATATGGTAAAATAAAATCCAAAATGTTCTTTTACCATTTTGTCGGCGTAAGTGATATTGATATACACACACCACTACAAAATTACAGCTTTCTAGTACTAACAGTCTCTGAGCAAAATCTCGGACGGTCGGACGGACAGTCGGACATGACGAAACTATAAGGGTTCCTTGTCAGGACTACGGAACCCTAAAAAGGGCTTGACAGACAAACAACAAATTGATCCAATAAGGGTTTCGTTTTGGCCGACTGAGCTACGGAACCCACAACTATTTCAAGCTAGTGAAAAAAGAAACGATTTTCATGAATGTTTTTTTTTTTGTTTTCGCCCTCTAAGGCGCAGGACAACAGAAAAGACGTAAGACGCAGACGGGGCGCAGACATTTATGTCCTTCCACTTCTTTTCATACAATATAGAAGCGTCCGACGCAAAACACACAGAAAAGACAGGGCGCGGACACGACGCTTGCCCGTCTGCGCTCTGTTGTAAAACAGATAGAAAGGACCGGGCACGGGCGCGAACGGACGAGGGGCGGGCGAGAACGGGGGCGCGGGTGCCGGGAATCGTGCGGCGCGCGCGTCGTTCGTCGTCTCTCGTGGCGCCCGGCGTCACGTCCATGCCTTGTCTTTTCTATGTGTTTTAAAAAGTCATGACGGGCGGCGCCCCGTACTGAACCGTAAAGACTGATTAAAAAAAAAACAAAGATAACATTGAAAACACATTTTAATAACAAAACCAACTGGTTTAATCAACAAAATAAAACAGAACAGTAGTGACAATGGGTACCATCGCGCTCACTGACGGCCGACCGTCCTTTCACCCTTATAGTTATAAGGTCATATTCATATTTATTTATTTGCGTTCCACAAGGTAAAAACATGGTGTTAACAAAAAGGCTTAGATTTAAGAGCCGTTGTAGACCCTGTCAGGGCACAGCAAAATTGAATTCTTAAAAGCTAGATATTAAAATGTACATGAAACCAAATAAAATGTCAATATACTTAAAGTTAGGAGTTAAAATGTCAGACGTACACAGCCAAAAATTAAAAGTTAAATTATACATGAAAACTAGATTTAAAGAATTATTAGAATTATATTTTACAAAAAGAATAACATACAATTAGCAAGAATATTATTATATTATTTGGTAGGCAGGTAACTATTTCCTTGTGTTTAATTAGATAATCCTCCAGATAAAATTGTACCTATCTTTAAATTTCATTGTAATCTTTCATTCAAGAATTCGTTCACATTATAATAGCTTTTGTTTAATAGAAATAGTTTTAAATTATTAATAAAGATGTTATATTTATTTATATTTCTTATTTCTTCCGGTAACTTATTATATATTTTTATCGAAATGACATATGTACTTGAGGGATGCATTTTTAATCGGGATGTAGGAATGTTTAATCTATGTTTATGTCTTAGAGTAATTTTAGTTTGAATGTCTTCTCTTTTTGTGTAGAAATTCGGGTATTTACGTACAAATTTACAGATCTCAAAGATGTAGAGGCACGGTAGGGTTAAAATTTTTTGTTCCTGAAAGTGAGGCTTACAGCTATCCGTTTGTTCAATATTTTTTGTTGTTTAATTTGTTTGTTTAATTTGTTGTGTTGTCACTACAGTTTTCTTTAATATTTTTTCATACTTCTTGTAGTATTTTGTTAATATAGGGTTTTTTGTTTTGGTAATTAGTATCTTCAGTAGTCTTTTATTTTTGCAACAGGTTTTTATACCTTTTGAGAGCCAATATTTATTATAATTTGTTTTTAATTTGTATTTTTGTAATGGGATACATTGGTTTAGGATGCTAATTAGGATTTCGTTAAAAGTTTCATAGTTTTCATTAATATTCTTTTCAGCCGTTATTATATCATTCCAATTTATTTAGGTTGTAAATTGGTGAGCACGGTAGCACAAACAACAGTACAGAGAGCCGTGGTAATAAAAAAAATACACAATGTAATGCAACTGCTTGGGTTCGAACCCATGACGTAGACAAGGAGGCTCATCAACCTCTAAATATTCAGTATAACAGTTCTCACTTTGTATAGATTTCCAATACAATGACAGATCCGCATAAACTAGATTTGTATAGCTTGATTGGTCGCCGTGCGAACAACTTATTGTTGGCCAACACTACTCTGCTGTATGGTTCTCTACAACTAAATTAAATTGCTGCTACAAGGATATTTTGACACTTAAGTGACATTGACACATAAAGCAAGATGGCGGATTTAATAACGCGCCAAAACATCCATTCAACTATTACTATTCTTATCTATGAAAATGGGGTTATCACGTGCTACAATTTGGGTTTTTAACACACGTCTGTTAACCACTGCAAGCTCTGCGACACTCCGCCAAAGTCTGGAAATTATTATCATTTGGCTGGCAACCGCCATAGGTAAAGCCTTGACAGTCCCTTAAAGTAGAATTGTATGCAAATCTGAAATACAAAACATTACATTAACATAAATATCACGCCTGTTATATCCAAAGTGTTCGGCAGCAAACCAAATAAGTAACCAGGGTCGAAATTTATAGTTAAAGTTTTCTTAGAAACCGATGGACGTTTTCGAATAAAATGAAATTATACTTAAAATGTCACTTACGGGATATCTTCCGTGATTTTTAAGCATAGTTATGAACCGTGAAAGCTTAAAACAGTGTTTTAAATGAAATATCTATTAGTTTATTTTATATGTATATGTGTATTAGTATCAATATTAGTTTATACTTTCTCGTTTACAAGAACTTAGTTTTTTAGACATTTTTTTGTACCCTATCACTATGTTTTCCTATTTAACCCAAAGGTTGACTGGTAGAGAATGCCTTGTGGCATTAAGTCCGCCTATGTACATGTACATGAAGTTTAAATAAATAAATAAATAAATAAATTAGATTGATAGAAATTTTCAAATTTGTTAATATAATTAAACATCTGAAGACGTGAAATTGTTTCTAAAAAACTGCTACTATATCTGACGACCATGGTTTCTTATTCATTTTGTTGACCGTACCGAATAGTACTTCGACATTTCGCCAGTTATTTTTTAGTCCCATAAAAACGGGACCCAAGCCTATTGCCATTAATCGGGCACAAATCTAGACCCTGCAGCTGTTCATCAGAAATTCTGGATGGAAAAACCCAAAACACCTTGCCCGACCCGAGAATCGAACCCAGGACCCAGCGCTCAGGGCCTCGAGTCGCTTTTGCCCCAATAACTCTTCCTTTTTAGTGTTCCGTAGCCAAATGGCAAAAAACGGAACCCTTATGGATTCGTCATGTCTGTCTGTCTGTCAGTCCGTATGTCACAGCCACTTTTTTCCGAAACTATAAGAAGTATGCTGTTGATACTTGGTAAGTAGATGTATTCTGTGAACCGCATTAAGATTTTTACACAAAAATAGAAAAAAAAAACAATACATTTTGGGGATCCCCATTTTATAACTGAAACTCAATTTTTTTTTCATCACCACAACGATCGAGACGCTGGGCCACGTGGTGTCCCCCGGCCACCGTAGGCGCGTGTCTGTGGACGTCCGTCCGTCTTATGACGACACTCCGTGTCGACGGCGCGTTCATGTTCCTCGCGCGCCTCAAAGAAATGTCAGCAAAAGGAAGGGGTCCGCAAGGGCCGATGCCTGCCGGGGCTGCGGGACTGTTCGAAAGAGATACCGTGGCCCCGGAACACAAAGAACATGGACGGGATTTAGTCAGTAAAAGTAGAATAGAATAGAATAATCATTTAAAGTCTGACATTCCCTTCCGTTCCGCCCAGAGTGGGCCATTTAACGTCACACACAAAGTCTGAGGCGTTTCCGTAGGGCCATCATTGCGACACGCATTCACACTTCGCGTTTTTAAAACAGAAGCTTAAGAAATAATAGATAAAAGTAAAAAAAAAGGTAACCTTCGAAACAAAGCACGACATGGTCCGGTTTCAATAGGTTGTCTGCATTTAGGATCTGAAAAAGAAACAAATCATGAGTTCCTCTTCTTTTGTATCGCTGTTGGGTACGTCTTACGAGGAGTTCGTGGCTTAATAATAACAGTCATCACTTGGGTCGATCTTCAGGATAAGCCGCGCTATCTTAGGTTGGTCCGCGGATGGGGACCACTGTACCGAGACCCTCCGTGCCTAGGACAGCACGTTAAGTTAGTGGTCCCGGCTATTAATTGTAGATCTTTGTCAGTCATTAGGTATAGTCATGGCCTGAAAGCGTTACAACCAGTCTTACCAAGGGGAATCGTAAAACCGTAATCTGTGTGCAAGGTTATCTGTTCAGCCTGTGGACGGGGAGCTATGGGCTAGCTCGCCGTCCGTCCGTCTCATGACGACAGACCGTGTCGACAGCGCGTTCGTGTTCGACGCGCGCCTCAAAGAGAGTCAGCAAAAATGTAGGGGTCCGCAAGGGCTGATGCTGTTCGAAAGAGATACCGTGGCCCCGGAACACAAAGGGCGATGAAGGAACATGGATGGGTTTTAGTCAGTAAAAGTCTGATACTCCCTCCTGCTCCGCCCAGAGCGGGAGAAGTCATTTGATGATGTCCCATACGAAAAAAAAAGATTATCTGTTCAGCTATTAAGGCATTAAAATGTAGCAGACTGACAGACAGAGTAATTACTTACATCATTCTCCTGCCCTTCGCAATTTATTTGTGGTCGGCGCAGCATGTCTTCTTCTTCCATACTTCTCTTAATCGTCATCTTAGTTTTTCACATTTATAATATTATGTGTATTGGAACTTACCCAGAGCAGCGTAGACAACTCCCACAAAAATTATTACAAGAAAACAAAATAGTTTCATTTTGAAAAAATATATTTTACGTTATCTTAAATGTTTTATATGCAAAAAAAACTTAACAGTAGATAGGTGTTGTTCAGTTTACTCACTGAAATACTTAACACAATGTGTTTTTTTTCCATTTATATTCAAACATTCGTTGGAATTTATTTCAGGGATGTATTAAGGCGACCTTAATTTTTTTTAAATCTCTTTTCGAAGTAGCAATTACTTAAGGCCCCGGCGCGAATTGTTTTTTATATCCAATGTATGTAAAAAATGTATATACTATGCTATGCACACTCACACACACTCACACACACACACAAACACGCACATACACACATTAAAACCCACTTGCAAACATCTCACAAGTGCGCTCCTCTTTAACTTTATTTTACTTTCATTTAATTTTTAACTTTAGTCTTTGAATTATATATAATTCTTTATTTTTATGTTGTGTTCAATTGCATTATAATGTTAATGTGGAAGAGCGGAGTCACCTAACACAAGCATCTCCTTGCTTAAAAGGTGATCTCCAAACCCTGTTTCTTTAAGCCTTATGTTATTGAAAGAAACATTTTTTTTTTAAATCCAAAATCATCATCATCTGCCTAGTCTTTTCCCAACTATGTTGGGGTCGGCATCCAGTCTAACCGGGTGCAGCTGAATACCAGTATTTTACATGAAGCGACTGCCTATATGACCTCCACAATCCAGTTAGTACTGGGTAATACGATACCCCTTGTTAAGACTGGTTGTCAGACTTTTTGGGCCACTGACTATACCTGTAACGACTGTCAAAGATCTACAAATGACAGCCGGGATCAACGGCTTACTGTAACGAAATTACGAAACCATCCAAAAGCCTTTTGGTTTTTTTGCGCACAGTTACGAATAAAATGTACGTGTGTAAAGCATAATTATATCCCATTGCTCATTTGCAGAACATTGGCAGTTGTTACAGATAGTCAGTGGTCCGAAAGTCTGACAACCAGTCTTAACAAGGGGTATCGTATTACCCAGTACTGACTGGGTTGTGGAGGTCAGATAGGCAGTCGCTCCATGTAAATACTGCTATTCGGCTGAATCCGGTAAGACTGGTAGCCGACCCCAAGATGGTTGGGAAAAGGCTAGGCAGATTATGAACTGATTCTTAATGCGGCCCTTCTCAAAACTAGCTGAAACCTTGATACTTGTGTGTCAACCATCAACAATAACAGTTTGTTTAAACTCGATTACTATAGAAATAATTGTATTTAAGTTTACCATTGAATCTGATTAATATTTTTTTTTGTTATGTAAAACACGAAAAACGTAAGACAGCTGTAAAAACAGAATGGTTGCCTTACCTCAAGGCCGTTTTCTATAATCTTACTTACGTATCATTATCCTCATCATCGTCAGCCTAAAATGTTCCCAATGCTGGGACACGGCCTCCTCTCAATGTGAGGGAATGGGCTATAATCCACCCGCGTGGTGGATTATAGCCCATTCCCTTAACCCAGTGTGAATTGGTAGATCTCACATGATTTCAAATTTTTGGTTCTAGGACATGCCGGTTTCCTCACGATGTTTTCCTTCACCGTTTTGAGAGCATTGGTGTGAAATATTACACAAAGTAATACGCCTGCCTGGGTTCGAACCCACGACTTACTGTTCGTAAGTCAGGGCCGCCACCACTGGGCCACCGCTGCTCTTACTTACTTCTATAACTTACTAACGAATAACTGTCAGTTAATATGCCTACTCTCGTAGCTATCGGTGTTTCTATAAACAAAGTTAGTCCTACCCACGTCACCTACCTGTCACTTTATTCACAGAAAAATCAAAGAAAGATTTTCTGTGACGTTTTGTTTCTATCAGTCGGTAAACTATTAATGTCAAACAGACAGAGATAGCAACCTACCGATACCTGTTGGTAAGTTATTGAAAATGGCCGAAAGTGAGAAACCAGTTTTTCTTGAAATCACAGTTCGAAATTGTAAGTAAAGAAGAATGTCAATAGGTTGTCAAATTCAGTACAAGATTTTTAGTTTCTATTTCTGTCGTGTATCTTAAATAAGATGAAAGTGCCACGGTATCCGGCAAAATTAAAATTGTCTTATATACGGTTTTAGCAATTTGCAGGTCAGTATCAGGTTGTTTGTTGATTAAAATATTATTCGTGGCTGTGACACGTATGTAGTTAAAGAATTATAATCATTAAACCATCAATACAACCCTCGAAGTTTAGTTAAGAGAACTACAGGAGCTAAACGCGTGTTTTATAATGCAAAAAAGCACATGATTCACTGCAATAAACAAAACCAGAAAAATATGTGATATTCTTCAGGATACATACTAGTATGATAGTGTTTTGAAAACATAATACAACTAATTTTACTCGATAAAAAAATCACGAACTTATCTCTAAAAAAATCTTATAACGAGTAAAAACCATACTAAAAATACATGCGATCATTCTGATTGTTTGGCAAGTAATTCTACAAGCAACATATTAGTATCATAGTGTCTTATTTTTTTAGTCCAATCAATAGTTTTTTTGTAAATAGAAAACCACTCATGGCGCACGCTTCGGCAGTGACTGACGTAACCACCACTTTGTAGTGCAAGCTGATTAGAACTTTATTTTAACAGTATATTCAAACGAAGTTTGAACCACCAAAAATAGAGTTGCTAATTTAGGAACTAAATTGGTTTGGTAGTCGCCTTAACTCCATTGAATTACTTTTTCATGAAATAGTTAAGAAAATTTGAATTTCGCGGCCTATCCTGGCGTTTTTATCTCAACTAGTTGATCGTTTTTTTGGAAACACTAATAAGTTAGATAATTAAATGGGAATGTTGTGTATTAAAAATTCTTATCATTTTAGGTCTTTTAGCGGTTTTAATTAGTGTATTTTGTAACTCACGACAGCTAATTTATTAACTAAGATAGGCATGTATCAGAGAGACAATACATAGTATAAGGCCTTTTTTTTCGGATGGGAAATCATCAAATGACTCCTCCCGCTCTGGGAGGAGCAGGAGGTAGTGTCAGACTTTTACTGTCTAAAACCCATCCATGTTCCTTCAACGCCCTTAGTGTTCCGGGGCCACGGTATCTCTTTCGAACAGTCCCGCAGCCCCAAAAACAGTCCCGCAGCCCTATTGTATAAGGCCTTTTTTTTTTTTTTAGGATGGGAAATCATCAAATGACTTCTCCCGCTCTGGGCGGAGCAGGAGGGAGTGTCAGACTTTTACTGACTAAAACCCATCCATGTTCCTTCCTCGCCCTTTGTGTTCCGGGGCCACGGTATCTCTTTCGAATAGTCCCGCAGCCCCGGCAGGCTTCGGCCCTTGCGGACCCCTTCAATGTTGCTGACTCTCTTTGAGGCGCGCGTGGAACACGAACGCGCCGTCGACACGGCCTGTCGTCATGAGACGGACGGACGGCGAGCTTGAGCGGAAGGCCTTGAATATAATTACTATGTTATAAGAGAGCCTTTTCATTTACAAAATATCGCTACTCTAAAGGTAGTCGAGTAGGCCTTAGGATCGAACATTTATGCCACTACCTAAATGGGGAGTAACTTCTTTATTTTAATTTAGTAGGTATGTATGTATCTATAAATAAATAATAAATATATATCGCTGGACATTAACAGACAGCGTCATCTAGTGCCACACTAAGCAACGAGGCTTGTGTCGTTGACACCAGATAGTTGATATACTACATAGATACTTTTTGTTTGTATATACATACATAATTTACATAATAAACATTCATGACTCGGAAACAAATGTCCATGGTCATCACACAAATATTAGCTCCAACTGGGATTTGAACCCTGGACCCTAAGAACGTAAGGCAGCCTCACTACCGCTGCTCCATTTGGGTCGTCGACTATGTACATTATTTACAATTTACAAAAACAGACAGACAGATGCGGCGGAGGACTTTGTTTTATAATATGTAGTGATAACACAGAGTGTAGACGGACCCTTCACGAAGCTGTCAATCAAGCATTCTGTACATCAAACTAAGTAACTTTACGCAAAAATTATTGCTGGGAAACGACTTTTTTATGGCGTAAAAAATCACGTTTTACGGTAAAACTCAATGTAACGCACTCAAAACATTGTGCTGGTCACGCATTTAATAGTAAACGGGTTACTGAGGTACATTATTTAGAGAACAGTTATGATTTTAAAAACTAGCAAGTATTTGAAAAAAAAAACTTCTGAAAAAGTTGGAACTTTCACCTCCAATATCTCCGTAACTAGAAGGTTCCCAGGTAAGGTCCGGAACAAAAAAAATATAGATAGATAGATAAACTATTTATTTAGTGCACACAAAAGACATAGCACAACACACAGATGTACAATTACATGATACATGATAAAAAAACAAGGTGCCAATATACAAAAAGAACAACATATTTACGAAATAAGTATAGTAACACCTGTTTCAGCAGTTATAAGGTTCTCTTTTGTTTGACGGGGTTGGTAGTGAACAGAAACAACGTCTTTCTTTTACGCTCTGTAGGTATATTGACACTAAAAAAACTAACTTACAATGTGTGGACTGTAAATAAATAACTAGCGATAGTTAGGTAGGCGTATATGTCATATCGGTAAGCTCCTAACATCTTATTAAATAATCGTTTGGACAAACACCATGACATACACGATCGCAATGACGCGGAGAACGAGTGCCTTTCGGCTTCGTAAAGGGTCTTTTTACATCCTTTTTATGAATCTCGCGCAGAACCGGGAAGTATGGCAGAAAAAAGGGGAGGCCTATACCTAACAGTGGGTGATTCCGGGCTGATATGATGTTGATGATGATGATATGAATCTCGTGTCACAGTCTTTGTTATCGAACTCCTCCGCAACGGCTTGACCGATTTTTATGATTTTTTTTGTTGTATATTTGATAGGTCTGAAAATAGGTCGTACGCAATTTTTTAGTCTCACACGTATACACATCAAAATGTACACGCGAACGAAGTCGGGGCCAACAGCTACTTACATAAGAAAAACCGGCCAAGTGTGAGTCGGACTCGCGCATGAAGGGTTCCGTACCATCGTAGTACCCTGAGCCCCTTTAATTTTTATTTTATTTTTATTATTTGTACAACAAATAATCGCGACAACAGAAATACATCAACTGTGAAAATTTCAACTGTCTAGCTATCACGGTTCATGCTATGGGTTCATGAGGCAGACGGACAGTGGAGTCTTAATAATAGGGTGGGTCCCATCTTTACGCTTTGGCTACGGAACCCTAAAAATCAACAATGCCAAAACCATAACATTATAACCTACTACGTTCCTCAAAACAAAGAAATGAGGCATTATTTTCCTATATGTGATTGCTCTTTTACACATATTTAAAAAAAGAACTAGTTGTCAAAGAGCTTCATCGAAGCATAAACAACCGCTGAACATTTCAAATGGCACTCGAAAAAGAAAAAACAAATTCGCGCGCTTTTTACCCGCCAACAAGATATTGCGTAAATGTCATCGAGGTATTAAACATGGCGACGGTGTAAATAATTGGGTGGTTTAGTTTTTATTATTAACTATTAGCGACCCGCCCCGGGTTCGCACGGATGCAATTTTCTAACAAAATGTCAAAATTTCCTTTCCCTTGTCAAAAACGTAATTTTCTCGTATGGGTAAGCAGTGGAGTATCTTTAGCACACACACATGTCGCCTGTGATGTTTTATTCCGATATATTAAAGCGGGAGCCAATTGCCATCAACACAATTCAAATCTCGGGTTGCTACTGAAAAATTACTGATGAAAAAAATGAATAACACTTTGACCGATCTGGGAATCAAAGCCAGGGACTTATGCTCAGTAGTTATACATCAATAACAACTGAATTCTTGTCCAAAACTTAGTACATGCATGTTGTGCGTAAACGAGAACTCGTAGCAATGGAAATTCACATTAATGCGACGCTGTGGTCTAATTTAACTATAAAAGTGTATGCTTCCCCCTGCTCCAGGACGATCAAAGAGTCGATAGGCAGAAGAAAGGATTACACGCGGCTGTAATTAAATATCTATCTATGTGGCTTTTTCAGGAATTCAGGAGTTTTCAACGATAGGAAGCAAAAGAGGTGTTTTTACCCAACTACGGCGAAGCCAAAAATCAAAAGGATGGGTTATGATTTTAGCAGTCTATGTGTAAGTGTGCTATGTATGTCATGTGTGTAAAGAAAGAAAAAATGTTTATTTGACGTCAGTACATGACTGTACTGACGTCAAATAAACATTTTTTCTTTCTTTAAGCACACATACAATAATATTTAAAAAAAGTTACAAAAAAAGAGAAAATACATAGAATGTGTGTGTTGCGTATGTTCCTCCGTAGCGCCTAAACTATTCATCCGATTTTGATGAATAAGGTGTCAATCGATTCGTTATTATAGCCCGGGTAACATAGGCTACATTTTAACCGACTTAAACAATAGGAGGAGTTGATTTTACCTTACCCCCGATTTTATTACAGCGTGTTTTGTTTTAGTATTGTAGTATAGGTACAACACAAATTCTTGTGAGTGGGTTTTTCCAATCCTCCTCCTTTTTGAAGTCGGTTAAAAATGTAATATGCCTCCCCAGGCTTATGCAGGCCCTCTGCGGGTGAGTTTTTTTTTATAAGTTTTTTTTTTCGTATTTTTTTCTGAATGGCCATGGGCTATGGGCCATTTCAAAGTTATCCATTCGTTGCCGGACACCCTGTATATGCTTTCCGGTCCATTTGGGTATCAAATGAAAGGTGTTACTAAGAAGAAGATGAGAAATAAAAGTAACGTGTTTTTCAGTGTTTTATACTATACTATTTATTCAGGTTTCAGTCAAAAACCTATTCCAGATTTTCTTTTTCCTCGCGTTTCACTAATAGGAAGACTAGCTGCTGCCTGCGACGTCGTTCGCGTGGAAATTCTCAGACCCACCAAATATACACAAAAAAAAAACATAAAAATTGGCCGCAAAGCCGAAAGGCACTTGTTTTCCCTGGCTTTGCGATCATTTTTTTGTTCTAGACCATACCTGGGACCCTTCTAGTTACGGAGATATTGGGGGTCAAAGTTCCAACTTTTTCAATAAGTTTTTTTTTTAAATACATGTTTTTAATGTAAGATTTTTACTTTAAACACCTCCATGACGCCCATATTCAATCCAACCACCAGCACAATGTTTTTGAGTGCGGTACATAGAGTTTTACCGTAAAACGAGATTTTTCACTCCAAAAAATAAAAGTCGTTTCCCAGCAATAATTTTTGCGCAAAGTTACATAGTATGATGTACAGAATGCTTGGTTGACGGCTTCGTGATGAGTCTGTTTACACCCTGTATTAGACTAAATATCCAGTCAGGTCTAGACATCCCCTCGTCTACCAGCTCACAGCGAGGTCTACGGCCCGTGTAGTGGCTGCGTGCGCCAGTAATAGGTGTTTAGCTGTGCGCCTGCTCGCATAATGTGAACACTACCAGCCTCTTCGTGTCCCAGTTACCGGCTAAGCTGTGGGGAACATGGCGGGAGATTTTTTGACATGAGTTTTAGAGGAAAATATGGTGGAAACAATGGTATTTAATAATTATCCATGATCATGGTGCTTGCAACAGCGCCCAAATAAGTGTTTACTCTGCTTGTAATAATACAATTAAATCATGATTCGGAAGACACGTGGCGTCATCTATTATTATAAGAACGTTATTGTTTTTTCCTCTTTTTTTCGGGATGTAAATCAAATCAAATCAAAACATTTATTTCAAGTAGGCCAGTTACAGGCACTTTCGAATTGTCGAAACAAAGATGAAAATTAAATGTAGCTACAGTTCCAGTCACAAGACATAAAAACTGTGAAAGTACTGTAGTTGCCCTACGTAAGGTAACCTTTGTCCGTTTCTGTATACCCAACAACGTTTGTGCAAAATTTAAGGATGATCGGTTCTGTGGTATAGGCGTGAAAAGGCAACAAACAAACTTACTTTCGCATTTATTATAGTATAGTATAGGAGTATAGTATAGTGTAGTATAGTATAGTATAGTATAGTATAGTATAGTATAGTATAGTATAGTATAGTATAGTATAGTATAGTATAGTATAGTATAGTATAGTATAGTATAGTATAGTATAGTATAGTATAGTATAGTATAGTATAGTATAGTATAGTATAGTATAGTATAGTGTAGTGTAGTGTAGTGTAGTATAGTATAGTATATTATAGTATAGTAAGGAAAGGAAGTAGGGATATTCCGTTTTCATTGTTAATGATAAATGTGGAGCTGTTCCACAAACGATGGAGCACTTAATATCGTGTCCTGTTTTTTGTGCACTGCAGGAACTGATGGACGCTACTGAAAGCGCCAAACTCGTCGCTCAATTCTGGGCCGACACAATTTAGATTGCCATCGACACGCTAAGAAGAAGATTGTTAATGATAGTTATCATGATCTTGATTTAACACACGAGGTTGTCGACATATTGAGACGTGGACTCTGCAAATATTGTACCAATAGTAGTAACAGTTAGTGGACTATAGCAAAGAGCCTCGACCAAAATCTTAGGCGGGTTTCATTGCGCGGCTGGGTTAAGGACTTGATTCTAAAAGCATATTCATGGACACGGCACGCATGTGAGGAAGTTCCTCTCTCTGGAACCCTGATCACTGGCCGTCTGGACCTTGTTCCTGATGCCAATTGGATATTTATTTATTTATTTATTTAACACTTCAAGCACAAAGTACAGAGGCGGACTATCTATTCTTAATATTTTTAAAACCACTTGTTTATCTTGTACTAACTGTTAAGTAGGGTTAGGTTGCTCTAGCAGTTCGCCGTTTAGGCTTTTTTTTCCTTGCTCAAAGTTTCCCTGGACATACTCTTCCTCAGTTCGTCTTCAAGGACCCACCAAGCAGAGCCACCGGTGGGTCTTCGAATATTGTTGTGTCTCCCAAGACCTACTAGTGGGTCCTCTGAGATTTTATTTTCTTCGAAGACCCACTCGGACTAGTAATTTTGGAGAAAAATGGCAAGATGTATTTGCACAAACAAACAAAAAAATATCCTCTCACCCCAAACGCATATACCGTCTCCGTTCCGTCGTAGGTAAAAATAGAAAACGTAGCGACCGTCAAAGATAAGGGTTCGTAAACACGCGCTCGCTTCGCTCGTATATTCAATAACACTCTTTGACTTCTGTCCCCGAAGTGCCGGGCTTCCGCCGGCCTCCTTCGTCGGTCTACGGCCCGGTGCCCATGCCGCCCATAAAGGATTATTTGTAATTGTTTTCTTTCGTACATTTAAGTTTCTGGTGGGTCTCAGGGGATATAAAACTAAATAGTCACATAGGTCCTACCAGTCAGTAGGTCTTGGGAGACACATCAGTATTCGGAGACCCACCGGTGGATCTGATTGGTGGGTCCTTGAAGACGAAGCTCTCTTCCTTAATTTCTTTCTCACCGATTTGTGCGTTAAAGTCCCCCATTAATATAATACGGTTGTGTGAGTATTTCGTTCCTGTTTGAGTTAGTTCTGTGTAAAAAAGTATGGTGTCTCTTTTTGTTGCTTGTTAAGTTGGGGCATAAATTTGTATGATTGACCATAGTTTCCGGTATCTTGGTGTGTTGATGTTGAGTACGGCTATTCGGTCGGAGATTCCAACGAGCTCTTGAATATCTTGTTTCATCGTCTGTTTGATTAGGAATCCCACACCTCGCTGTCCGGGTAATTCCCCTTTATGGTACAGTGTGTAGTCTGCACGTTCCTCTATTGTTGCCTCTAGTCTTCGCATCTCGCTTATTCCTAGGATATCCCAATTTATATCTTCCAAGGCTTTTTCCAGCTCTTGTAGACTTTCATTTGTTGAAAGTTCTCGTATTTAGGGTTGCAATTTTGAGTGTTAAGTTTCTTCTTGTTAGAGGGTGGTGGTCTTGTACTCCCGCGGGGACCAGCCGTTGGCGTTGTGGGAGACACTTTGTTTGTTGTCGTTTAGTGTGCTATGGTTTTCCGGGACACGGTTCTTCACGTCTGTATTTGAATTTGTCTGATAGTGAATGTAATCTCTTACCTAGGTACTGAAAGGCATCCCGCTTCATAATTTTTGATTCCTTAGTTTTATCTTTATTGGTAGTTTTGGGGCTAGGGGTTTCGGGTTTGTCTCCACCAATCACGTTATTTGATTGAATTAGCCACGGATCACGATGAGTTGTATCCCTACTGATACCGTGATCCGATTTTCTTAAAATGTGTTTACCCACTGATCACGATGGCGGTGGCTACAAGAAAAAAAAAACGAGACTGATCACGGTGTACAGACAAGAAATAAAGTATAATATTTTTTTAAACTTATTTTCTTTTAATCTTGTTTACTAAAGAAACAATGGATGGAATGTGTTAAGAATGATATGGCAAGAAAAGAAGTGTCTGATGAGATGACGAGTAATAGAGTAGTATGGAAGAAGATATGCTGCGCCGACCACAAATGAATTGGGTTAAGGGCAAGAGAATGATGATGATGTTGTTTCCCAAATAAAAAGAAGTTATAATTTAAAAAAGCATTATGAATGTATTAGCAATAACCCTCCAGAGTTATTGTTCGTCATCCTCGCTCCTGCTCCTGCGCTGTATCATTTATTGATACTATAAATTATGCGTGAATGAAAATTCAACGAAATGGCGCTGTGTGGATTGGAGAAAAAAAATGCAAAGGTGCATTATGCACTAGTTCTGTGAGTGTTCACTTTATCAAAATCTTCCTTACTACTTTTCCACCAATTTGTAATACGATTTTAAAGTTCACTGTTCACCTATTTGTTTGATAAGTACCTCTTAACAGCTCTTACCACACTGGTATACCCATAATTATTTTATATTACGTACATTAATAGATGACATTACCTACTGTTGATTTTCGTAAATTGACATTCATTATGAATGTCTTTTTAGGGTTCCGTACCTCAAAAGGTGAAAAAAGGAACCCTTACAAGATCACTCTCTTGTCCGTTTGTCTGTCCATGTGTCACCACCGATTTTCTCAGGAACGGGTGGACCTAGCAAGTTGAAATTTATACCAGATACAGTCTATAGTCCCTATTATGTGTTTTTTTGGAATTTTCCCTTTACTTGTGCTGTAACACCTTGCTTTTAACCAAAATTGTCAATTTGAGGTCAACCTGAAGTACCCTATAGTTTTGGGTCGAAAACCTATATGGTAGTTCCCGTTGACCTAGAATCACGAAATTTGGCGAGAAGCAATGTCTTACAGCAGTTACAGCAAAATCATGTAAAGGGAAAAATCTGAAAATACCTACAAGATTATACCGGAACCCTCGGTGCGCAAATCCAACTCGCACTTGACCGGTTTTTTTTCTTCTTTTAGTTTGGGAAGTTAGATAAAGAAAAAATCTTAAAATATTAAACTTTATATCTTGTATCAGTACACCGTGATCAGTTCCGAATATTATTGTTTTTTTTCTTGTAGCCCACAGATATCGTGATCAGTGACTAATTTTTTTTGAGTAAATCGGATCACGGTATCAGTGGATACTTGCAACTTATGGCTAATTCAATCAGACAACGTGATTGGTGAAGACAAACCCGGGGTTTCCGATCTCTTCCTATTTTCAAATCCTTATTTGCCGTTATCTTTTCGTTCCTTCTTTTTAAGGTTTGTAAGATGTTATTGTTAGTTGTTGTTGTTGTAGATGGTATGTTATTAAGTTTTGGTATGGTTTTTCCGTTGCCTTCCTCTCGTTTCCCTAGTCATTGTATTCTATTTATCTCTTCTTTTCTTCAATCTGACATCTATTTCGTTAAACGTAGTAGTCATGATATTTTTAATGTCATCTTCCGACTCGTCATTCAGTTCTGGAATCCCATGTTGTGTTAGAACGTTGTTTTTCTTTCGGTTTGTTTCTAGGTTTTCAATTTTTTTGTTAAGTTTCTCGATTGCGGATTTTACATCTATTTCGTTCAACGTATTGGCTATGAGAATTTTAAGGTCCTCTTCCGTCTCGTCGGTCAGTTCTGGAATCCCATTTATGAGTATGTTTCTCTTTCTGTTTATTTCTAGTATTTCAATTTTTTTGTTAAGTCTCTCGATTTCGGTTTTTAGTTTTATATTTTCTTCCATTATTGGTTTTATTTTTTCGTCTACTTTGAGGAGTACTTCTGTTGTAATATTTTCTGACATAGTAACAGTTTGGAGACATAATCTTTGGTCCATCTTTTCTAGTAAAAGTATCATTTCTGACAACTGTCTTGGCAATGTTGACATCTTGTGTTGGTGGAATGTAGCGTAGTTTGTTTAGTTGAAACGGAACGGAGTGAACATTGCTCACGATTCCGAACGAAGTATTTTGTTGTTATGTTGTTACTAACAATGTCATTTCACTATTTATTGTCTATGGTGACTTACTTTATTTTGACAGATAACCACATTCATTTTGCATAGTTTAAGTTTTATCCAACGTTCTTCGTTGTGTGTCGTATGAATTTTAAAGCACAAGCACTAAGAAAACTCTTGGTCTGCACTATTTCTTCGGGATTGTGATGTATTGCAATATTATTTCGCAAAATCCAGCAGCGTGACACGCGTCTGACGTATTGTGCCACCAACTTAACTTTTCAGGCCCCTTATTCACAACGCTTCGATTCGATTTTCGATTCGGAAAGTCGTATGTCTATCTTTTTTTGACATTACGAAATCGAGCGAGATAGACATACGACTTTCCGAATAGAAGCGTTGTGAATAGCTATGCAGGTGGAAAAAATTGAAACTACAGCCGCCATTTTGAGAACTTCATGCCGCTGTCAGTGTCCCCGTTGCGGGTGCATCAGTGATGCCACATTTGGAAAATTAAATCGCCAAATATTAAATAAATTACAGAGTGACAGTGAAAGCGATTCGAGTGACTCAGAAAATGAATTATTGTGGCAATCAGCAAATGGCTCTAGAACATCGATTAGAACGGAAATTCTACGACGAATATTTATAAATAATAAAAATTGAATCCACTTCTTAATTTTTGGTTTTATTTAATGCACTGTTTTAGACTTCGCAGATTTGTGAAACTATACAATTCACTAATATTTTATCTGTTTAGCTGTCAAAGTCAAATGTGACGCATTGTTTTAGACTTTCACGGTTTTTCACTACACTTAAAGTACTTACGGGATGATATCCGTGATTTTGTTTTTGTTCGATGAGCTCCCGATATTTCGACGCTGTTGCAAGCATCATGATCGCGGGAATACTGAAGAGGTATGCGGGTGGGACGAAAATTATTTATTATGAGCAGACAAATCTGTCTACCCTCTTTCTTAGTCTTTTATTACGCACACTACTGGAACTCGATTGTAACTCACGACAAAACGCACTCACAGTATCACTAGGTTTTTCTTGATAATGGAGACGCATGCACGCACGCTTGTTTTATTTACTCACTCACTAAAATTCGTAACTACATTTTAATTTTTGATGTATGTATTTTAATATCCTAAAATGCTTATGATATATAAAAATAATGCATGAGAGCGTCGCCTAGAAACTTATCTTACGTCAGCGACGGTTTTTTAGCAAACAAGTTTTTTTTTTTACCATTCTTAGTTGTACATTGGCCTCATAATTATAATTGAGTACGTAGTTTGAAAATGTAATTTTTAATTAAAGAGATATTTTAACGAAATCCGTGCCCAAAGGTACATATTAAGGTCTATATTTAAAACCAATAGCACATTCACTTGGATAACTTCATTAGTAGGAAATCTAGGAATTTTTATTTCATTGTAATTTGTATTGGCTTCGAAGGTTTAATAGACTTCTAGCTTTACCCACTAGAGTACCTACCTAAAGTAGTTTTAGGACTTTGCAGAAGTGTTAAGGATGACGCACGCTAGACCGTGCCGGGTCTAAGCCGAGTGTCAGCCAAAGCACAATCCATTGTCCGTTGTTCGACGGCGGCTCGGAAGCGTGTGTCCATACTAAATTGCACGATCGTGATTGTCATGTTCGTGAACGGGCGCTATCAGTTGTGACTGGTCATCTCTTAGTTGCCATGGCTTATTTGAATGAATTATCTTGTTTCCGATGACCTGGTGAAGTTTGCGGGAGTCCGCTGGATGCGAGTCGCACGGGACCGGTCAATGTGGCGACACTTGGGTGAGGCCAGTGATCGTCTTTCGGCTGAAATGATGATGATCTTGTTTTTGAATTATATATTTTATTGTTTGTTTTTACTATGGACACTTTACCGTGCACATCTTGCTACATTGTTCTTACATAATATACTATCTCAACATGAATGATGTAACCAAGATTTTGTAACAATATTTTGATTTAAAAGAGTGTCCATGGAGTTTCTTGCCCGTTCTTCTCCATAGAGATCTACGCTAGGGAATGGGCAACTACAGTACTTTCACAGTTTTTATGTCTTGTGACTGGGACTGTAGCTACATTTAATTTTCATCTTTGTTTCGACAATTCAAAAGTACCTGTAACTGGCTTACTTGAAATAAATGCTTTGATTTTGATTTTGCACGGTCGACACTCGGCTCAGACCCGACACGGTCTAGCGTGGGTCATTCTTCAATGGTGACAATCGACCATCTGAGTCCCCAATCCTAAGTTTAAAACTGATTATTTTCTACACTTGGCCATTGTAATTGAGCCTAAGACTTAAATGGGTTAATTAAGCAAAATATGTAGTAGATTTTTTGGTACATTACACAGTACATTACCCAGAAACGAGCTTCTCCTTTTACTTAGTAACGAAAAGTCATTATGTCATAATGACATGATATAATAATTATGATATTTATTATTATCATGTCGTCAACATAGCATAATCAGCCTATAATGTTCCCACTGCTGGGACACACGGCCGTATGAGTGAAAACATAGATGAAGGAGAAAAAAATACGTATTATGGAAGATAACTCATAAATTTTCAAGTAAAGTTAAAAAAAAAATTGGACCACCGCGTTAGCTTCGTCTAGCAAACGAAAATAGGATCAGTAATTACAGAGAAATCGGTGTAAATATATGAAAAAAAACCGGCCAAGTGCGAGTTGGACTCGCGCACCGAGGGTTCCGTATAAACTTGTAGGTATTTGGTTATGAAACTACATATTTACGGTTTTCTGATGTTTTCCTTTACATGTGCTGTAAGACATTGCTTCTTGCTAAATTTCATGATTCTAGGTCAACGGGAAGAGCCCTATAAATTTTGATTCCCTTGAGAGTGTCGATATAATACGTTACTTGCGGCAAAAACGGCCGTATCTTTTTTTTACGTTAACTTAGAAGTTTGATTTTTTCACAGCTCCAAGGGACTGTAGACTTGAGTATATGGTTTTAATTTTAACTCGATAACTCCACGCGTTCTTGAGAAAAAGAATCTTGATATATAGACGGACAACAAATTTATCGATCCTATAAGGATTCCGTGATTTCTTTTTGAGTTACGGAACTCTAAAAAGGTAATGGTGTAATACCATAACCTGCTACTTTTTTAGTTGTCGGTTATAATTTGTGTGAAAAGACAGACCTGCATCCTCCACCTACAAGACACGCGAACTAAGACAGGCTTACGCATATCTCTTGACATATTTTCTATTCAGTTACATCAAAGACTTGCACATAGGGGTGTCCCCTCGCCAAAGCACACACCATGTAGTTTTGAATTACTTGCCTAGCACGCTAGGGTTGACACATGCCTAGGAAATAGGGGAGAGGGGTGAACTAGTGCAAAATAGTAGAAAAGTAGTCGGGATATAATTATGTGAGGGTGGTTTAATGGCTACAGGGATTATTTGATGCTGCGGTGAAAATATAATGTTTTATACATGTTGTCCAGTAGTGAGCATTTGGAAGTTTTATAATTAAAAACCTCAGTTTCTTCACAAAACAGTTTTAATGTTGGATTTTCTTGAAGGTTACAATAAAAATGGGTTTTATAAAAACGTTTAGAAGAAGTTGAAAGTAAATAAATAATAATCAAAATTATGCGGGTGTGAGTAAAAATGACAAACAGAAAAAAATCCATGGCACCACTCGCTTGTGCAAACTGATGCCACTGAGAATGCGTCAGGCGCAGACACATGTAAAATTTAAATTTTCATTTCATTTAAGTACTCAATAACAATAACAATTGTGTCTGAATGCGTTACATAAAAAAAGTTTAAATTAGTTAAAAAAACAAGAAAAAAAAAACAACTCGACTAATAATAAACAGAAAAATATACCATCACTAACACAAATTAAATTAATAAAAATCACAATAATAAAACAATGTCAGTATAATAAAATAAACCATGAAAATATTTAAAAATTTCACCAAAACACCATTTCTTCTAGGTACATAAAAAAATCATCGAAATATTTTAACATGACACTAACAAAAGAAAAAAGTAAATTATCATTTCCATAAAAAAAAACCCTTACTGCTACAAACCAACGGACTTTAGACTAAAATGATTTACGGCCATTTTCAATAACTTACTAACAAGTAACAGAAGATTGCTATCTCTAACTGTTTGACATTTAGCTTACAGACCGTTAGGCCTGAATTCCTCCTACGCTGATGTCGGTCGCGTACGGTCGGTCGCGTACGTCGGCGAGAAATATGAATACAATACTAAGCAAAGTGTAAAAAGACCCTCGACGAAGCCGTTAAATAAAATACGGGTGACTTCAGCGGCGCGTAGCAATGTACGCTTCGCTGAAGTTAGCGTCGCAGTAAGTATGGTGCTATATAGAACACAATGTATACTCGTACGCGCGACCGACGTACGCGACCGACGTCAGCCTAAGAGGAACAGGGATGATGACTGATTAAAATAAATATGGTTCTGTTTAGTCCGTCAGTTAGATTATCGAAAAATATTGGATACGTTTTTTTTATTTTATCAAATTAATAAAAATGACAAAGATATAACGTGTCTAAAGATCATAATCATGATCATGATCACTTTTGTGTAAAAAATGTACTCAAATGTGGCGTCACACGAGTTTTCCACGCACTGTATCGTCTTCATTTTTTGTTTCCGTGAAAAAAGAGAAAATATGTGTCATTGGACACATATTTTCTCTTTTTTCACTTTATTTTTACTACTATTTTTTGGAAATCTATCTGACGGACTAATTAGATTTTTTTTTGTCATCTACCCTATTCAGGCCTTAGAAACAAAACGTCCGTAAAGTTGTACATCATCATCTGCCTAGCCTTTTCCTTTTGTACGTAAAACTAAACTAAAAACAGGCTTTCTCGTATTCTTAGCAAATCTTTTCATTTGATACCTTTTTTATGAGGATTCATAAAAAAAATAATGAATCCGCCATCTTTGAATGACGATACTTATTCAACCATGTATTGTCATCCATACTAAACATGTATGCACGGCTCAATCGGTAACAAGGAGTGGGTCAAAGATTTGTATCCATTTGTAGTTAGTTATAGGTGAATAAAACCGGCCAAATGCGTGGTCGGGCCACGCGCAGTGTAGGGTTCCGTAGTAGCCCGTTTTCACAATATATTTTTTATTTTAGATTTTGTTTTTCAATGCAAGTCTTTAACCGTTATAAACAAGCAACTACTTCATCTTAGTCACTTTATAGAATTTATTCTAAGGATTTTGTATTTGGTACAAAATTATCCAACACCCTAGTTCAACGACTATTATTGCTAAACTAATTAAGTTATCTTAACCGCCATAATTTTCCTCTAAAGTTCATGAAATGCACTATCATCATGAATGTTTACAGATTTATCAAGCCAGCAGTTTAGCTTTTAGAGGGCGTGGGACGTCCTACTGGAACATAAATTGGCACTTTAAAGTAGTTTAATATTTCGTAAATGGAGCGTAAAATCGGAAAAGAGGATTTGCAGCCCCTAAGTTATTTTAAAAGACCTATTCAATGATACCCCACACGATGGAGTAGACAACGAAAAAAAAATTCATCCCCACTTTACACGTAGCGGGTGCCCTAAAAAAATATTATCCAAAGTTTTATTTTACCACTATGTCGGCGTAATGGATATACCCATACAAAATGGAGATACCCATACAAAATTACAGCTTTCTAGAACTAACGGTCTCTTAGCAAAACGTCGGACAGACGGACAGACAGACGGACATGACGAAACTATGAGGGTTCCTTGTCAGGACTACGGAACCCTAAAAAGAGCCCTTTTTTAATCTATATTGTCCCACTGCTGCTGACTCTCCCATAACCTTCCACTTTTTTCATTGTGTAGTTTTCTTCGACCAAAAAATCGAATCTAAAAATATATCATCTGCCTAGCCTTTTCACAACTATGTTGAGAGCGGCTTCCAGTCTAACCGGATGCAGCTGAATACTAGTATTTTACATAGAGCGACTGCCTATCTTACCTCCACAACCCAGTTAGCACTGTGTAATACGATACCCCGTGGTAAGACTGGTTGTCAGACTTTTGCGGCCACTGACTACCTGTAACGACTGTCAAAGATTTACAAATAACAGCCAGGACCAACGGTTTAGCGTGCTTTCCGAAGCACGGATGAAACTCGGTAGGTATGTAAGGGTGGTCACCCATCCACCGAACCATCCTAGACAAGCACGGCTTAACCTCAAGATCGACCCGAACGGCTGTTATTATTTAGCCAAACAAACAAAATAGACGAACATAGA
The DNA here is from genome assembly GCA_963853795.1 of Xestia rhomboidea. Classification (NCBI taxonomy): domain Eukaryota; kingdom Metazoa; phylum Arthropoda; class Insecta; order Lepidoptera; family Noctuidae; genus Xestia; species Xestia rhomboidea. The sequence continues at coordinate 5,191,011 of OY970783.1, forward strand.
ATATTAATTTCTCCGACGTCATAGACTACCTTGCACATAAAAAGCATGTACTTCGAACCTCTTGTGCTATATGCCCGATGACGTCAACTATGGAGCTGGTATTACATAGGGTCTTTGGGGTGTTTTCTATGGTAAAAGCTATGTTCATTATACAAATTATGAAGTCCCACAGTTCTCGAGTGGCGCGCTTGTCACCATATCTGGAGGTGTGAATGATTGTGAAGGAGCTATGAAGGTTTTTGGAGGTGGTAACTATATTTAATTTATTGCATAATGTCACGCCTGATTTCCGAAGGGATCAAAATCAAAATATTTTATTTCACATCGGCCTAGATGGGCACTTAAAAAACGTCGAAAAAGGTGCACGGTTCGCGTTGGTCGTTTCCATGGAGAAGAACCGGCAAGATCCTCCATGGTTACTCTTTTCAAATCATTTGGTATTACAATATTGTTTTGTTACAGCATTAGTACATAAGTATGGGGGGAAAGCGTTGGCCCGACAATAGGTCGTTACTTTAATATACAAAAAACGTAAAACAGAAAAATATTTAACAAAAGTTAATAAGCATCTGGGAATCTAGAAAGCCTACAATACGGTGGCAAAGGTGTACCTAATAGTATAGGTACCCATATTTCGCCAATTGTTTTAAGCCCTATGTAATAGGTAAGGGGCGGGCCTATCGCCATCAACCGCGCAGAAATTCAGATTCCGTGGCTGCAATAAAAAAATCCTATGGAAGAACTTAATATCTCTTTGCTTGACGTGGGATTCGAACCCAGAACTTCACACTTGGCTGTAGCGATTGCAACTAGACTAACGTGGCAGTCAAAAAAGATACAAGATATGGTAATTGAAACACCTCAAAACTAGTTTGATATTCATATTCATATATTCATATTCTTTATTGCACACAAAATTAAAAAATAAACACACAAAATTCAAATATATAGCTTATGTACAACGGCGAGCTTAACCCAGAATTTGATCAGGATTTTATCACAAAAATCAATAAGTAACTACTTGCATGTATGAAAATTGGTGGTAACAATGCCAATGGGGGCTATCGTTTTTGAGCTCACCAGATGACGCCACTGTCAAGTAAGGTCCTGTCAATAATTCTATTTTATACTTTAAAGTACCAATAACTTCATAAAAAGTTTATTTTATTACGTATAACAACATAGTGTAAACTCCAGATACATATTTACAATATTCTCCTTAAAATTAGCAAGCATGAAACATTTAAAAATCATTCTACCTCCAAATACTAATAAATAATCGTCGATCGTTAAGTTGCTACTTACTATCTTCAAGTCATAATAAATCAGAAATGGCTCAATCTAGACCACAATCGTGAGTATTAGTAAACATACGGAAGAACATACGTGATAAAAAAGCACGCAACGCGCGAACACTGACATGACATCTGACATGAACAATGACATCTGACATTTCGGAAGACCCTACTCTACACGAACGCCTCTAGCGGCCATAATCATGCGCGGTAGCCCCCATTGCAAAATATGCATTTGTGTAATATGGTCTCTGCCATCGACTTTCTTCAGACCTAGATTTTGTTTAGAGCGTTTTCCAATGCACAATGTTGGAAAACTACGAGGAGACCATTTCAACACGACTGTAAAATTTCTGCCGTAAAGCGAATCTGCTGTAAAGCGAATCTGTCCTAAAACGAACCCTATGTTAACTTAAAGTGTGCTCAGATCAGAGTCACGAAAACGCAGTGTAAACGTAACGTGAGTACTGTCTGCCAGTGAATGAACGAATCATCATCATCATTCACCTGGGTACGAATTGCCATGGAAGTCTTGAAATAGACTCTGGACACAAGTTGGTAGAATCAAGGAAAAACTTGGCAGGTGGAGATTGATAGAGATGCCTTTTTTCCGGATTGGCAATCATCAAATGACTCCTCCCGCTCTGGGCGGAGCAGGAGGGAGTGTCAGACTTTTACTGGCTAAAACCCATCCATGTTCCTTCATCGCCCTTTGTGTTCCGGGGCCACGGTATCTCTTTCGAACAGTCCCTCAGCCCCGGCAGGCTTCGGCCCTTGCGGACCCCTTCCCTTTTGCTGACTCTCTTTGAGGCGCGCGTGGAACACGTACGCACCGTCCTGTTGCTTGCACATCACTGGAGCTAATGGATGCTACTGAAAGTGCCAATTTTGTGCTGACTCAATTTAAATAGTCATCGGCACGCTAAGAAGGAGATGAATATGCCTTGGTGGCTATGAGAGAATGTCATGCTCACTCAAATGTTTAGATGATGGTGGCGGGTGTGTCGGGTCATTTAGTTCCCTTAAATATGGTCGAGTTGAATGGCGCCGATACATGCGTCATGTTTGTGAACGGGCGCTGTCAGTTGGGACTGGTCATCTCTTGGCTGCCACGGTTCGTTCATTTTAATTACTTTATTTTTTAAATTTTTGATTTATTATTTTACTCTGGACGCTCTTAATGTGCACGTCTTTCTACATCGTTCTCACACATATGTATAATCTCAACATGAATGATGTAACCAAGATTTTGTTACAATATTTTGATTTAAAAGAGTGTCCATGGAGTTTCTTGCCCGTTCTTCTCCATAGAGATCTACGTTAGGGAATGGGCAACTACAGTACTTTCTCAAGTTATTATGCCTTGTGACTGTGACTGTAGCTTTGCTTTTATTGTATTTTCGACTTTCAAAAGTGCCGTAATGGTGTAATTGAAATAAATGATTTGAGTTGAGTTGAGTTGAAATCATCTTTCTCTTGCCCTTATCCCAATTTATTTGGGGTTGGCGCAGCATCTCTTATTCTTCCATACTTCTCTATAACTCGTCATCTCAGCAGTCAACTCGACTGAATGAGCAAAGGAGTTTGATATCTCGGAAACGTGACACTTTAAAACATTTTGTCTCACATAAAATTTGTTTGTAATGATGCCAGCTATTGATTGATACAGGTGCGTAAATCATCAAATCAAAGTTGTGCTGAAGATGCCATCAGTGAATGGACTTTAACTTTGATAGCTCATAATGTCATGAACGTAACACTTTAGAAAACGTTGTCTCATAAAAAGAGCTATTGAGCTATATGTTTTACGCGTAGCCGTAACTTTGAAAAAAAAAATCAAATAAATAAATATCGTTGGACATTACACACAGCGCCATCTAGTGCCCCACTAAGCAACGAGGCTTGTGTCGTAAACACCAGGTAGTTTATATTGTTTGTAAATACATACTTAACTGAATATTTAACTGAAGAATATTTTTTTATTTATTTAATTTTTATAGAATATTTAACTGATCAGAAGCCAAATCAACCCATTAGTAATTCCATGTACGCAAATACCACATCAGATTGGAAGGCAAAAGAGGTGTGAAAGAGGGTTGCAGACTCTTTGTCAGTGCATAATAGGCATTGTACGGGTATGTCACGCGTTCAATACCCCACCCAGCTTTCAAAGACCCCTCAATACCCCCCAACAACCCCTCGCGCTAGAACAAAAGTGGTGTCGCAAAGGGGGGAAAGGGGTCAAGCGGGAATGGTTACGATATTCCATATAATAAGTGAGTTTATTATTTTTAAAGTAAGGAATCTCTTTTTGTTTTAGAGGGGGATCGAAGTGACGAGAATTTTGTAATGAGTCTTTGTGAGTACCTACGTGTATTTAGGGTTCCGTACCTCAAAAGGTAAAAAAGGGACCCTTATAAGATCACTTTCTTGTCCGTCTATCGGTCCGTCTGTCCGTCTGTCACCACCGATTTTCTCAGAAACGGGTGAACCTAGCAAGTTGAAATTTATACCAATTAATGAAGTCTATAAGTCCCTATTAAATGTATAAAAATCAAGGTCCTGAGTCAACACGATAAAAAGATCTGTCATTTGTAGATCTTTGACAGTCGTTACAGGTAGTCAGTGGCCCGAAAGTCTGACAACCATTCTCACCAAGGGGTATCGTATTAGCCAGTACTAACTGGATTGTGGAGGTCAGATAGGCAGTCGCTCCATGTAAAATACTGGTATTCAGCTGCATCCAGTTAGACTGGAAGCCGACATCAACATAGTTGGGAAAAGGCTAGGCAGATGACGATGTAGGAGGTATAAGTTATTCTTTATGATGGGTGTAAAAATAGCCTTAATGAAGCTGAAAGGCAATTTTTCTCCCCCGCGTCATTGCAATCATTTTATCAGCAGTCATTTTTCGACGACCCGAATGGAGCAGCGGTAGTGAGGCTGCCTCACGTTCGTTGGGTCCCGGGTTCGAATCCCGGTAGGAGCAAATGTTTGTGTGATGAGCATGGACTTTTGTTTCCGAGTCATGGATGTTTATATGTATAATAAATAGTATTTACAAACAAAAAGTATATATACTTACTACAATTGGACTACGAAGACACTGAAAATATAATGACCGTTCAAGTATAATCTGCAAACAAATACACTTTCCTTACTCACTACATCGCACACACACATACTCCCACATCACTTAACCTCTCACACACTTTCTCTCATATTAATACACACTTACCTACATCCACACCTCATATCTTTAAGCTCACCAACAAACCCTCGCATTTTTAATGGGACTTTATCTTTTTCGTGACACAGAAAATAATGTCCTAAGTAGAATCAGAATGTAAATGGCTAAACACTATCCCCTGAAATACAGGTTCCCGCCTAGTTCAGGGGGTAGGGTCATAACTTTGTGAACCTCGTTATAACCACCACAAATAAAACAATTGTAAACATTTTCATGTCGGTATCCACTAATTGTACTTAACTAATTAACTAAATTGTAACTTTTTTTTATTGGTGAGAATTAAACTATATTTTTTTTTATTTATATGTAGTATATCAACTATCTGGTGTCCACGACACAAGCCTCAATGCTTAGTGTGGCGCTGTGTGTAATGTCCAGCGATATTTATTTATATTTATTTCGTAGCGGGTGGCGTTTTGTAGTCTCTGGCGTCCACCATTGGAAAAATGCATGAATTGTGAAGCAAATACATTCATAATGGGTGTAATAGTACCCTTAATGAAGCCAAAGGCACTTGTTCTTTTCGTCATTTCTATTTTCTTTTTGTTCTAAGCTATATCTGGGAATCTTCTAGTTACGGAGATATTCCAACTTTTGCACAAGTCTTCTTTTTTATAATGCAAATTCCGGACCGATGACCTGGTGAAGGCTGCGGGAATCCGCTGGATGCGTGTCGTACGGGACCGGACACTTGGGGGAGGCCTATGTCCAGCAGTGGACGTCTTGCGGCTGAAGTGATGATGATGAATGCAAATTCTTAATGTTATAACTTTAATTTAAATATCTCCTTGATCCCCGTACTATTCAATGCATCCATTAGCACAAGGTTTTGTTTGGTCTACATTGAGTCGTACCGCGAAACGTGATTTTTCACTCCAAAAATAAAAATCGTTTATTTTTTGCGTAAAGTTACCTACTTAGTTTGATGTACATAATGCTTGGTTGACGACTTCGTGAAGGGTTCGTTTACACCATGTAAGTATAGTCGTAGCAATAAGGTTGTTATTAGATTTCAAGTCTGTCAAACTTTAATGATCTTTAAAGCTGTTATGAAAACATTGCTATTAGGATGCAGGTGTCAGAAGTTAAATAACTGTAAAACGACTAAACACTAAATTTCTCTCTTCTCTCCGGTTCGGTTGGATGACTCCTCCCGCTCTGGGCGGAGCAGGAGGGAGTGTCAGACTTTTACTAACTAAAACCCATCCATGTTCCTTCATCGCCCTTTGTGTTCCGGGGCCACGGTATCTCTTGCGAACAGTCCCGCAGCCCCGGACACTAAATATCTTAGCAATCGATGAGGAATTTTGGCCCAAAAGCCGCTTTGTGGAATTCCTTATTAAATTACTGTCACTCCTGTTCGTGTTATTCTAGCAATATTCCCACACTCGATGTGTCAGTAGATACTTTGATTAAATGTTATAACATCACGCCTGTAGTCCCTGAAGGGTTATGCAGAAGTATGCCTAATACTACACCCGCATTTCGCCACTTAGGGGCCATTCATGAATTACGTCACACGTTAAGGGGGAGGAAGGGGGTCGACGAAGTGTGACATTGTGTGACAAGGGGGTGGGAGGGTCCTAAATTTCGTGACGTAACATTTCAAAGTCTGAATCTTTAATAAAAATCTTTAATAAAAATAATAATTCGTTTTTAGTTTTGTAATTTTTTTTGACATATTTCATTTGATGTTAATTTTATTAAATCGAAATAAAACTAATTTCGGAACTGCTTTTTTAATTCAATAATTTGTAGATGTAAAATTGCAAAATATGTGACGTCACACTAGGGCCCGGGGTTTCACAAATCTGACCAGCTGTGATGTGGGTAAAAAATCATGAATTTAGTGTGACGTAATTTATGGATGGTCCCTTATGTTTAAGTCTCATGTAATAGGAGGCGAGCCTATTGCCATAAATAGTTCACAAATCCAAACTCCGTGGTTACTACTAAGAAATTACTTATGAACAAATCCAGTACAAGTTCTATTAATAAGAAAGAAAGAAACAAAACATATTTATTTGGCACATGCAATAAGCACAAAAATAAAAACTACACAATTATAAAACTTAAACAAAACAGAAAAAAAAAGAAAATAAATAATTTTGTGTGTCTCACGGCTGCGCCAAATAGGCCCAGTTCAGCAAACTGCCGAGCAGCTAGTGCCCGATGCTGGTTTTCAACTGGACCTGGACTAGTATTTGTAGTCGATTCTCATTTATAGAAGTTGTATGGTAATGGTAATCGAATGTCGTGGTATAGGTATTTGATGCGGAGGAATGAGGAAAATGTCGTGAGGAAAGTTTTGAGTATGAATGTGGATGAGTATAAGAGAGAGACCAAACCAAACCAAGACCAAAGAAACGATGAATGGACTGTGTAAAGGATGAAATAAAATTCGATGCGGTAACGTTGTTTTATTACGGACATCCTATGGGCAACTTCCAGCTCCATTATCAAACCCTGGATACCATCTAGAGACAAAGTACTCGTCAAGACGAATCATACGAACCCAAACTCGATGGGGTTATGTCGTTTTTTATCAGAGTTCCTATGGCCACCTTCCAGCTTCATCAGACCGTAGATACCATCTAAAAATAAAGTACTCATCAAGACGAATTACAAGTCCAAATTAAATGGTATAGCGTTGTTTCATGATAGAGTTCCTATGGCCACCTTCCAGTTGCATCATCAGATCAGCTCCATGTTATCATAATATTGCATTGTCACGCAATATACATTTGTGTGAAAAATTTCAGCTTAATCGGTTACTGGAAAGTTGATCAAATTTAACTTGCAAGATTTGATTACAGACATCGGAACGGGTCTACCTTTTATAGCAGAACTTTTTATGTCATAATATTATTTTGCATACCAGCGGATAGCATAAACTTCATTTCGCGAAAAACCGTTTGGCAGACACTCATTTATCATACGTTCAAAACTCATATTTTTATAAGTCAGAATCATCTTTATGCATAAATTTCATATGCATAAGAATTAAAAGTAGAACCATCTTATCGCAGAAAGTTCACATTCAGAATCATCTTTTGGCATAAATTTTATATCGATAGTCATTTATAGGCAGAATTATCATATCTCAGAAAGTTTAGAGTTAGAATCATCTTTTGGCATACATTTCATATGCATAATAATGGAAAGACTCATCTATCACATCACAGAAAATTCATTAAGACAGTTGATTGTGAACACGTGGATTTTATTTCCCTGTAAGAAGCAGGCAAACATCCAAACAAGCATACATCGTGGATGCAGCAAGCATGCAGTATGCGAACATGCAAAGCAGCATACACCATGCATGCAGCAAGCATACAGCATGCAAGCAAGCACGCAGCGTGCAAGCAAACATGCAGCATTCAAGCAAGCAAGTCGACACACACTACCACAACTTTGGTATTAGAATGCGACATAACTGACCATTCCCCTGTCGTACTGTTTTGTAATCCTGATATCACAATAAATACACGAAAACTTTCAGTCACAAAAAATGATATTACTAAAGTGAAATCTGACATCGAAAAAGCAGACTTCTCTAAAATACTAAATTCAAATAATCCCAATTTTGCTGGCGAAACTGTCGTATCTCTACTATCCTCTTCCGTAAACCTCCATACAAGTTCTTCGGTAATTCCTAGTAGAAGGCGCATCATCAAGCCGTAGATTACTCCTGGCCTCCTCTGATGTATTCGACAAAGAGATAAATTACATAAAACCTCCAAGAAACACCCAGAAAACGACACTCGTAAAACTATTTATCTTCGCTATCGAACTTTTTGTAATAACTTACTTAAGAAGCTTAAACGCGAATATGAAAGCTCAAATTTTCAGAAGGCAGGAAGGAACCCAAAGGCAACCTGGAAAGTCATTAAAGAAATATCCCATTTGGACAAGGATAAAACTTTTTCTTCAGAGTTACTGAAATGTGAAGACGACCCTCTTCTCTCTGTCAATCTGGTAAACCGATACTTTGCGAATGTGGGCAGTACCCTTGCATCCAAGCTCTCGAATTCTCCATCACAAAATAACTTTTCAGACGATCACGTTTCACCCCAGGTAGCTAGTTCTTCTATGACAGCCCCGCTGGAATCGATGGTCATGTACGATGTTGATGACGCCGAAATTGAAGCCATTATTTTAACTCTCAAAGATGAATGTGCCGTTGGTTATGATAGAATCCCATCCACAGTAATTAAGGCCACAAAAGATACAATTGTCCCTGTCCTTGTCCACATATTTAATCTCTCGCTATTCTCTGGTATTTTTCCGGATGTTTTCAAAACTGCCATAGTCCACCCTATTTACAAGGGAGGAGACAAGGATCTTGTTTCCAATTACAGGCCTATATCTGTCCTTTCGACCATCTCAAAAATCTTCGAGAAAGTCATCAACGCGAGACTTGTGAAATTTTTAGCAAAATTTAATATCTTGGCCGAAAATCAATATGGCTTCAGAGCGGGAAAATCAACAGAGAACTCACAGGTACAATAGTCGCACACCTTAACAATAACCAGAAGTCTCTTGGTGTCTTCTTAGACCTCTCGAAGGCGTTCGACACCGTTTCTGTCCCCAAATTGATTGACAAGTTGGAACAGATTGGCATACGTGGAATTGCCCTCGAAATCTTTCGTAGCTACTTATCGGGGCGTAAACAGGTTGTGAAGGTTGGACCATATATGAGTGATGAAGAAAATTTGTTTTATGGGGTCCCTCAGGGCAGTTTCCTAGGACCAACCCTTTTCCTCATATATGTCAATGAGCTGTGTCAGTTGTCTCTTCCGAACACAAAAATTATTACATACGCGGATGACACAGCTCTCATAACCCATGGCAAGGACTGGTCAGAAACTCGTGAAAAGGCAGAATTGGCACTGAGCATGGTTATGAGGTGGTTAACCTCGAACCTGCTCACGCTCAACATCTCCAAGACCAAGTTCATCCCCTTCACCCCAAGTATTCTTAGCCAACCGCCTTTGACGTTTGAGATAAGGAGCCATGTGTGTACTAACCCAGTCGCCAACACCTGTAACTGTGTCCAAATAGAACGGTCTGATAGCATAAAATACCTTGGAGTTATATTGGACAATCTTTTGACATGGAAAAAACAGATTAATTCAGTTGTGGTTCGAGTCAGAAGATTGATATACGTGTTTAAAAAACTTCGAGCGGGTGCAGATTTCCAATGCCTTAGAACGGTCTACTTTGCCCTCGCTCAATCAGTACTCGGTTACTGCATAACCACGTGGGGGGGAACGCACAAGACAACCATGCTGCGGCTAGAGAGGGCTCAGAGAGCAGTTTTGAAAGTACTAGATAAGAAACCTATGAGATTTCCCACATCTGAGCTTTACTTACTTTGTGAGGTCCTCTCTGTGAGACAGTTGTTCGTGCTGCAAACACTTCTTAGGAAGCACCTACTTCTCCCTTACGAACCTCAGTCCCTTACAAAGTAGCGTCGTGCCGACAGAGTCTGTAAGACTGAACGCTGCAGGTTAGCGATGGTCAGTCGCCACTTCACTCACACCAGCTCCAAACTTTATAATGCTATAAATATAAAAATTAAAATATACCCAATGACTAGGAATGAACTGAAAAGAAATGTGACTAACTGGCTTAAGTGCCTGTCCTATGATGAGACTGAGCAACTTATGGTGTCATAAACGCGGTAGAAACACACACACACACACACAAACAAACAAACACACACACACATACACACCAACACACACTCAAATACAACCTCATCCCCACCCCCACTCTACATAATACAACATAGTGTTCTTTATATTTTTTCTTTTTGTTCTATTTTAATTTATTTTGTAATCCTTAATTTAACTTCTTTTAGGTTAATCTGGAACAATGTCTATGATTGTATGTATTTTGAATTGGGCGTTGATAGCTGCGCCACAGTTTTTTACTTTTGTAGCTATCTTCGTTTTACCTGTGTAATCTGTTAAAGCCAAGTGTGTTATGCCAAATAAATTTCGGAGCATCAAGATTCTGCCAGATAGAAGGAACCTCATCGGGACAGGTGAAACTAAATAGAAGCTTGTAAAAACGATAGATGGCGCTGTACATGACTGTGTAAAAAAAAAATTGGCTGTATGGCGATGGCGTTCATTGCCTTTTAAACATAAAATGATGCCTAGTATTATGTCTGTGGGTGCTTTATTTGTTCTATTCTTGCTTGACAAGTCAGTAATCTAATTATTCTGAGTATTTAATCGAATTTAAAAAGAAATTTCGTACCCATGGCATATAAAACCTTATAAAACATTTTGACGGGTGGTCTTAAACGGTACTAACCTTAGTTACTAACACTTAGTTACCAACAGTGCTCTAAAAAAAAGAGGTCTCTTTAGACCACCATAGACACAAAATCTTGAAGAAAAACACATTCTGAAACTCTTTCGAAGTTCATTTATTATTAAACCAAGCCTTGGCAAGGTGGTGTTACGGTAAATGTATTAAAAAGCCAATTTTAGGTAATTACTACGACGCCTCGGGGTAACTTAAAGAGAGTGGGCTTTAAGCGTCGAAGATTTTGCACAGACGGAATGCCCTAAGCAACCACACCTGTTTCAAATTTGCAAAAATTAAATAAAAGTAAAAGGGCTTATTTACGGAGACGTGCTGCTTATAGGTCACATCACACATCATCATTATCACATTCAGCAAAAGACGTCCACCGCTGGACATAGGCCTACCCGAAAGGGGGTTTTTTCCATAATTGCCAAGCTTGGCAGACGGGTTGGCGACTGCAGTACGGTTGTTACAAAAACACAGAGAACGGTTGCTGCTCACTCTCTGGTAAGTCCCTTTGACGCCTCTTAGGACACCCACGGGAAGTTATGGGATGGGGCTACTCTTTGCCTCCGACACCATACAGGACAGCACACATATCAACTCGGAGAGGGATCGTCACTGTATCAACTCAAGCCATTCAGTCTTAGCCAGTGATTCGTGCAGTAAGAATACTTAATAATAATGTCTCTCGGCGTTTAGACATATTTTCTTGCTCTTTGGCGGAATTTCAGAGGGTGACACTAGTTTGTTGTCCACTGTGTAATTTGTGTGTTTCTACCCAGACTTGTTACTTGGGACTGGATAATTAGCAATTTATGAATATTTTTGTTAGCTTGAGTTTTTTTTACCTGTTAAAACAAATGTATGTGAATAATGAATAAAAATAAATAAATATTTGTATGAAACTCCCTACTGCAACGTACACCGGTGATGCCTCCCATAAAGTTTCGACTAAGACGCAACTAAAAGTGCCTCCGTATGAACAAGACGTTATTACTCAGGATCTAAGAGATTAGTAATTTTAGCTAAAATTCCGAGTCTCCAAGGACACAGGTATTACGTCATCGTCTCTAGATTTTAGATAGTTTTAAAGCCAGCAGATATTTTAACTTACTTAGCAAGAGAACAATCCGCTATCTGGTTCCATCATCATACTCTCAATACAGCGCCTCCCTTTCTTGCTGAGATGGTATATTATGTGAGAACAATGTAGCAAGATGTGCACGTTAAAAGTGTCCACAGTAAAACAAAACAAAAAAAAAAAACAATTCAAAAACTTAAATAATTCATTCAAATAAGCCATGGCAACTAAGAGATGACCAGTCACAACTGACAGCACCCGTTCACGGACATGATGCATAGATCAGCACCATTCAACTCAACCATTTTGAAAGGAACTAAATGATCCGACACATGCGCCACCATCAGCGAGACATTTGAGTGAGCATGACATACTCTCAACCGCCAGGGCACATTCAAGTCAAGAAAAGACGTAGGTTTCCAGTGAATGATAGCTTTGACCATATTGGTGAGGTTCTTCTGAAAAGTTAGGTCCGTAGGTTCGCAACCGGCGTGCGGGCGTTGGTTTGTGGATGGGTGACCACCCATTACATACCGAGTTTCCCCCGTGCCTCGGAAAGCACGTTAAACCGTTGTTCCCGGCTGTTATTTGTAGATCTTTGACAGTCGTTACGGGTATTCAGTGGCCCAAAAGTCTGACAACCAGTCTTACCAAGGGGTATCGTATTACCCAGTACCTACTAACTGGGCTATGGAGGTCAGATAGGCGGTCGCTCCAATTGAAATACTGGTATTCATCTGCATTCGGTTAGACTGGAATCCCACTGTATGCAAATGTATCAGTTGGCGTTCTGTAGTTTCATGCTTAGCCCATGGGGAAAAGGCATGGTATCCTATACTTATTAAATGAGTAATATTTGTAATCACGTTCTCGAAAACGGCTCGTACGATTTCGATGAAAGTTGCAATATACGGGGTGAAAATTCGATGTAAGAAGCTAGGTCTAATTTCTGGGAAAATTTGTTTTCTCTTTCCCCGAGCAGAGCTCAGTCACCCAAGTAGTACGTATATTTATGTAGATGGTGACACTGTACGTACACCTATACGTATGCGGGGCGTAGTATTGATAAATGATACACAAGGTAATTTCAACAATTGTACCAATAGCCTCCGTGGCGCAATGGCTAGCGCGTTCGGCTGTTAACCGAAAGGTTGGTGGTTCGAGCCCACCCGGGGGCGAAACTTCTTTTGGAAGTACTAATATTCCACTTATTTACTCAACATTTGAAAGGATCAAAACTGAAAACGAACACAGCTAGTATCTGATTTTGTCGATTCATGCGTTATAAATCATGATCTGTCAAATGACCAATTTGTTCGAGACACCATTGTTTAACTATTGTGTCTACTTCGTGGACAGATCAAGGGTTACGTGGTCTTACTATACAAAATTCTGTGAAAATTGTTTAAAAAAATCAATAAGGCGGCGTTAGTTCCGACTGTGGCCACATGCCAAAAGAAACATGCAGCCATGCATGCAGCATTGATGCTTTATAACAATGTCACTGATGAAGAATATTTTCATAATTGATGTGTCATTCGGGTGACATTTCAGTAGTCTATGATATAGACGCTCTGTGTTCTGTGTCCAACCGAAAGTCGACCCAAAAAAAATATGCAAAAAATAGAGCATAATAGTTTTAGACTTTCTGAAACACAATAAAAATCACTTCAAAACAATGCAATAGTACACAATTTCATAATGCACACACACACATACATGAAAAATAAATAAAACACTGAAAAATATAATCAAACTAAATCAATAATAGTATAAAATAGTCATAGTTACAAGAAACGGTAAAGAAAATAAGCCAAAATGGAGAAAGGTGATGACGGTAAGCATTTTATAAACACACGACTAGCTTGTGGCCGTGGTTTCGCCTGCCTGAAGTTCGGTAACTGTCCCACAGGATCGTACTAAGTACCGTATTATAAGGTATCCTATGTTAGTCGCCGAGGGAGGCCTACAAAACGCTGGCTTGCCTACTGAGCCCTAGCACACGGCTTATTTTAAACGCGCAGGCGACGCGCGTTTTAGGAACCCGCGTTTTCTGCGTCAAAGATGCCGATTTTTGCGCGTAAAAAGCGATAAAAACGCGCTTGTGAAGCGCGTTCGAAACTCGTTTGAAGCCCGTATAAAAGGTCGAAGCCAGCGTAAGCAGTGTTGTCTCAACCGACGCCATTGTACGACTGACGAGGAGTCTCTGACCAAAACGCGGAAGCTACGAGCGACTACAGCGCGTCTGTATCGCTGTATACGTCTTCTGCGCGTATACGCGCAGTAGACGTGTGTGCTTAGGTTACAAGGTTGCGTTCAAATCTCGTTACAAGCGTCGTACTCGTCTGCGCGTTTAAAATACGCCGTGTGCTTAGGCCCTTAGATTCGTTTGTGCGAGATTGGCCGGAAAAAACCGCTCAGAGAGTGGAAGAGGAAGGCCCAGCAGTGGGACAATATAGGCTAAGAAAAAAAAAGTTAATCTAGGTTATAAACTACCTGTGTGCAAATTTCGTACAAATCCGTTCAGGGAGGTTACCATGACATCTTAAAGCAGGATTGTTTTAATGTCATTCCAGTGTGGACGGAGCTATAGAGGACGTCTAGCGCCATCTCTTTCTCACTCTGGAATAAGATTAAAACAATCCTGCTTTAAGACGTCATGGTAGGCCACCAGTACTTTTTGCGTGAAAGAGTAACGAACATCCATCCAGCCATTCATCCATCCTCACAAACTTTCGCAATTTTATAATAAATTGTAGTAAGACTAGCTTCAGTAAATAATAACAGCTGAGAGCGACTTCTTACTCTCGGCTGTTATTATTTAGCCAAAAAATAACAGCCGCTCGGGTCGATCTTTAGGTTAAGCCGTGCTTGCCTAGGTTGGTCTGTGGATGGGTGACCAGCCTTACATACCGAGTTGCCTCCGTGCCTCGGGAAGCACGTTAAGCTGTTGGTCCCGGCTGTCATTTGTAGATCTTTGACAGTCGTTACAGGTAGTCAGTGGCCCGAAAGTCTGACAACCAGTCTTACCGTGGAATATCGTATTACCCAGTACTAACTGGGTTGTGGAGGTCAGATAGGCAGTCGCTCCATGTAAAATACTGGTATTTCAGCTGCATTCGGTTAGACTGGAAGCCGACCCCAACATAGTTGGGAAAAGACTATGCAGATGATGAACTCCCCATATTTTCAAAGACCACAAAGGTTTTTGTAAAAAAATAGGTTTTGTCTTGTTTATACAGATGTCGTCGATGTGTCCATGGGTGTCGTGAAGTACTCGATTATGCCGTCGCTGGTGGCCCTCCAGATGATGAGGAACCGGCTCCATCTCGCGCTCCTGGGCAAGAAGCTGATGAAATGGACTGCCTTGGCTACCGGGAAGGAACTCCGCCGACTGTCACTGGAGATGGCATCGTAAGTCCTACTCTTAACTGAAAAAATATAAGGGGAATATATGAACGCAATTTAAAAATAATGTTTCACACTTTAAAACATTTTAAAAATTTTAGCTTTTAAAAATAATTAATGAATTACTAAAAATAATGGTTTCCACTAAACATAATTATGCTTGTTTAGCTTTAAAAATAATTGAATGAACTACAAAAATAATTGTTTGCACTATAACTGTTTCGAAAACCAACTCCGAAACCAGTTAGTTGGTAAAAATTAACTTCAAAACATGTTTAGTCGCCTAAAAAGCGTAGTTGAAGGCGTAGTCGACTACGCTACACGAGGCTTCTATTTCTGTCTGCAGCAAAGCTAAGCATATTTTATAATGGAAACCATTATTTTTAAATAATGAACTATATTATTTAATTTTAAAAGCTAAACATTTTGAAGTACATGTACATTCTTTTTAAAGTATTATTATTAGTATTAAATATATATATTTTTAGTATTAAATACATCCCAAAGTATAATAATAAATATATAAATAATAGGAGTAATAATAAATAATAGGAGGTACTTGGACAGCTGGAGCTGAACCAAACGACAACATCTCGATAACACAACACATATTCGCTAACTGGACAATCTTCGAACAATATTACATTTTGTAGGTACTATCGTGGACACTCCCGAATAAATCACCACTAAGCAAATTTTTGCTTGCACTCGCAATATAGAAACGCTATCTAGCCCCGCCCCGTTGACTTTGTATAGAAATAATGAATGAAAGACAATACCGATCGGCCGAGCGCACTGACGACACACCTCAAACGAGAGTTATTGTTATTTTGCGCGCCAAATTGACGCTTTCCTAATAGGCCTAAACTTTAAGCGGGCGTGACTCGGCGCCTACGCATGATTTAAGCGATCGCGCATGATTTTTTAACTGATCAGGCGGAAAAGACCACGTCTGTACATCTTTATTTCTTTATCTTGTGGAGCCTAACCTGGTGTCAGAGTTTTAATGCCGCCCATGGGCCTTTGTAATGCTCAGGCACGCTAGTTTCCTCATGATGTTTTCCTTCACCGAAGCAAGTGATAATTATACAATACATGAATCCGAAAAACTCTACTAACACGTATTTACATCACAGTAATCACCAGCATTTCGTTGGTCAGCCTCTTCTCCTAATCATCCACATTCATACTCAAAACTTTCCTCACGAACTTTTCCACATTCTTCCGCATCACTTGCTTAAACCATGACAACTATGGTAAAACTCAATGGGACTATTCGAAAGAGATACCGTGGCCCCGGAACACAAAGAGCCATGAAGGAACATGGATGGGTTTTAGTCAGTAAAAGTCTGACACCCCTCCTGCTTCGCCCAGAGCGAGGGGCGTCATTTGATGATTTCCCAACCAAAAAAAAAATAAAAAAAAGGTATGGTTTAGAACAAAAAAAATGATTGTTATGACGGGGAGAACAAGCGCCTTTCGGCTTCGTTAAGAGGTTTTTTACACCCTTTATTGTGACACAATATTTTGATTTCACAGACTTTTAGGGGACTTCAGCAAGCGATGTCGCGATGCATTCATACAGCTTGCCCGGTGCAGGTACCAGCTGCCAAGTTTGAACGTCATCGTCAAAGAGTGTTGTCCTCCTAAAGTAAGTATTACTTTAAAAGTACTACTATTTTTAACTCGCTTTTAATAGCTTAAACCCATTTTCCGGTTTCCGATTAAGCTAAAATTTTGCAAATGCGTTTAGTTTGTATTAACTCAGTAACGCCATCCTAAATGCAATACCTATAGTGTTTTTTGACGTGATAACGTCTTATAAATCGATGAACACCGGCTGCACGCACGAAAAAGTGTCACACCGTTCCGCGCGCCAGTCACGTTCCGCCTGACTCATCAACGCTCAGCCCAAACCCTTGGACCTAGAAAACTGAAATTTTGCACAGTGGTTCCCTTTATAATGTAGACAAGGAATAAGGAAGGATTTTTCAAAATGCTACACAAAATGGCCGCGATACAATCCCTGGCTGTTTAACAAATAAATAAATTTGAATGATTTTTATAAGGATTGCGTCTCAACGGATGCAGCTGAATACCAGTATTTTACATGGAGCGACTGACCTCCACAACCCACTTAGTACTGGGTAATACGAAACCCCTCGTTAAGACTGGTTGTCAGACTTTTAGGCCGCTGATTACCTGTAACTACTGTCACTAACGGCTTATGGTCATGGCACACTATACCGGCACCGCTCCAACCCAGCAATTAAGTTTCCATTCAAATTAGAAAATTAAATCGTGTGTCATAAATGTCTACAAGAAAAAGCTTACGGCGAGCAGTCAGCGCACTTGCCGCTACCATACAACTCGATTCGCTGACTGCATCTTGCGGACGGCGCGCGGTCTGCGAGCTTGCACCTCGCGGCCGGCGCGCGGACTGTGAGCTTACACCTCGCTGACGATGCATATAGTGGCACGTATACTGGCACCAGCCAGTTAAGTCATTGCACTTTCCCTAATATCTCTTCGTACGAACGAAAACAAATGAGCCATGTATCGTTATTCATTAGAAAAAATGTTGAAGATCACGATAGATGACGATTCAAGAGTTAAACAGGCTTATTTTTGGATTTCAAAGTTAAGATTTTTAATAAATGTTGTAGGGTCAATGACCGCTTTTGCGATCTTAACAGGCACCAACTATAGTAAGCGCGCTGGCGGGCGGCTAGCCGTAGTATAAATTCGAGGCAACTCCGGGCTGCAGCTATGCTGGTGCGGTAACGGTATAGTGTGCCATGACCTTTAACATGCTTTCCGTGGCACGGACAACACTCCGTATGTAGTGTATGGTCACCCATCGACAGGCCGACCTTGCCAAGCGCTGCGTAACCCGTGCGGCTGTTATTACTTAGCGACGAGCTTCTTTAGCAATGGGTACGCACAGCGATCAATCAAGTTATAAAAAATAAGTTTATGCAGATCTCTCATTGTACCGGAAATCTATACAAAGTAAGGCCATGTTATACTAGAAAATGTATGATGATGCGTCGTCGTGTGTACGATAAGGATTAAATAAAAAACCGGCTAAGTGCGAGTCGGACTCGCGCATGAAGAGTTCCACCATTATCTATACGACATTAGACAAAACGGCAAATAAATCACGTTTGTTTAATGGGAGTTTTGTGTGTTTAATAGTATTTGTTGTTATAGCGGCAACAGAAATACATCATCTGTAAAAATTTCAACTGTCTAGCGCTTACGGTTTATGAGATACAGCCTGGTGACAGACAGACGGACAGACGGACAGTGGAGTCTTAGTAATAGGGTCCCGTATTTACCCTTTAGTACGGAACCCTAAAAATGTGGATACCTATTGACCTAGACGATAAAATAATTGTTAATAATTTATTATTTGGTGATAAAGATTATTATTTAATAGAGAATAATGTTATCACTAAGATTTCGGTGATTATTACTGCAGATACGTTAGAACCAAAATAAATTATTTGATAAATAGGTTCAGATTTTCTTATCTGAACCGGGGAAATATCATCACGTCATTAAATAATAATTAATATTATAAGTGTTTATAGAGATAATACTACCAATTGCGTCGCACTATATGACACACATACATGTACAATTGTACATAATAAAGAATGATTTCGTTTTCTACTTAGTGGTAGGTTTATAATTATATTTTTACTAACTACCCGCCCTGGCTTCGCACGGGTGCAACATATTTTAAACATATTATTAAATCACTTCCTCCCTGTTTAATCACTCTATCGATTGCTGAAAACTGCACTAAAATCCGTTGCGTAGTTTAAAAGATCTAAGCGCACAAACAGCGAAAGCGACTTTGGTTTAAACTATGTAAAGGTGTGCTCAATTGCCGTGATAAGAATAAGAATAAGAATAAGAAACTTTTATTTGTAAACATAGGTAGTTACACAGTGTGTGAGATGTTACAATGTAGAACTTAGATTCTCCATGTTTTGCCGTGAAGCGTACAAATATGAACATACAAATTTATTGATTTAAAAACCATATTTTTTTAGGAAGTCTTCCATGCAATCATGACGAAGTAAATGCAGAACTAAAAGAACAATCAATCAAAACAATATAAAATATAAGAAACATAAAAAAAAAAAACGAAATATATCAATTAATTAGCAAAAGTTAACATAATTCAATATTAGATGTCGTGTGATAAATGAAAAAACAATTAAACAGAGGTCAGTATAAAAATTCATTAAATAATAGATGTCAGATACTAGATCATCATAACCGATGTCAGTAAGAAATGTCAAAGATTCAAACATATTTCATAAAAAATAATCAAATGTTACCAAGATACACAATCGGTGTTACACAAGTCAAATCGGATGTTACATTAATTTGAAGTTATAATAAAAAAAAAATGTACAACTAAACAGGCATGTCAATCATTAAAAATTATGTTACTATTTTTTCGTTCAGAAACTCATTTATATTATAGTAGCATCTACTTACCAGAAAGTTCTTTAAATGTTTTTTGTAAAGATGAATATTTAATATTTTAATTGATTCTGGTATATGGTCATAAATAGTTGGTGCCATACAAAAAACACTGTTATGCATCAGCGCTGTTTTGGACTGTCTAGAGCACAACATATTGACGTGTCGTCGACTCCGGTTATTTCTGTCAGACAACTTGGGAAATAAATTCGGGTTGGTTTTAACGAATACTGCAACTTCGAATATGTACATACAGGGTAGTGTCAGTATTTTACATTTCATAAAAAAAGGTTTACAAGTATCTGTATATTTTAACCCAAACATTGCCCTGATGCACTTTTTTTGGGCTTTAAATATTAGTTCCCTATTGGTTGAGTTTCCCCAAAAAATAATTCCGTATCTTAATATTGAACTCGCCATGCCATGGTATGCTGTAACAATAGCATCCGTACCTATGACTGGCGCAAGTTTATATAAAGCATATGCCGATTTGCTAAGTCTCTTCGCCAAATCTATCGTATGTGCCTTCCAATCTAGTCGTTGATCTATGGTTAACCCTAAGAATTTAGTGGTGTCAACTTGATTTATTTTGTTGTTCTCGTAAAGAATGTTCATGGTCAAATTTTTGCGTTGGGTGAATGTCATTAATTTGGTCTTATCAATATTTATCTTAAGGTTATTTTTATTAAGCCATTCTATTATTGATTTTAAAGTATTAGTAATGTCATTTTCATATATTAATTTGTCATATTTTAGTTTATCTTTACAGTCAATGGTAACTGTGCTGTCGTCGGCAAATAGTGTCATGTGATGTTCCGTTACTTTTGGCAGGTCATTTATGTAGAGTATAAATAGAGGAGGGCCAAGCACGCTGCCCTGCGGCACACCATATTTGATTATTTTATCACGGGACCTATAGACTCTTTCGCTCTTTGTTTTTTGATCCACTTGTGTAATTTCTACATATTGTTTTCGGTTTTTTAGATATGACTCGATAAGTTGTAAGATATTGCCTCTTATTCCGTACGCGTCTAATTTATTAAGTAATATATTGTGATCTACATGGTCAAAGGCTTGAGTCATATCACAGTAAATTGAACATACCGGTATATTTCGGTCAACATTTGCGATTACATTATTTAAAAAATCATATATGGCCATATTAATGGTTTTGTTTTTCCTAAAACCTTTTTGTTCTTTAGCCAATATGTCTTGCTGCACCAAGTACTTATGAATTTGTTCATAAATGTATTTTTCAAATATCTTGGAAAATATAGGAACAAGTGCGATCGGCCTGTATGATTCCGTTTTATCTCGATCGTTTTTTTTGTAAAGTGGTTTTACAACAGCAGTCTTTAGTTTGGTCGGAAATATACCTCGCGATATGCATAAATTTATTATGTGACTCAAAGGCCCGCTAATGCTGTCTGCCACATATTTAATTGCTTCTGTAGATATACCGTCATTTCCTACGCTCCTAGTATTTTTTAAGGATTTGATTATTTGTTTTATATCGTCTTCGTGGCTCGGTGCCATAAACATCGAGTTGTTCATTTTGGTTATATTCGAAGTAGCTCGTATTCCGGTATTAACGACAGGTTTAATCTTGTCAATGAAAAAATCGTTGAAAGCATTGGCTATTTCACGGGGATCGGTTATAATTTGGTTTCCAGTTGTTATGTTTGAAATTGTGTTTTTAGGTAATTTTGGTTTTGCCTCATTTATGATCTCCCATGTCGCTTTTGATTTATTTGCTGCAGATTTTATTTTATAAGTATTTTGTGCACGTGATAAAACTCAATTGTCTCAAACACGTATTATGTGTGGTTATCTATAGAAGTTAATAGAGCCATGTGACTGACTGATAGACGAACGGTAAAAAAATGTATTATCGCCCCCGGGTGGGCTCGAACCACCAACCTTTCGGTTAACAGCCGAACGCGCTAGCCATTGCGCCACGGAGGCGTTATATCAATACGTCAAAAATGACATGACATCCGATCAGCCCCTGCTTCACTAGGGCTGGGCGCTTTGGCAACAAGCCAATACATTGAGATTTGAGTAGATAGGTCTTCATGAAATAAATTCTCTAGATCAGGGATTCCCAAACCTCAGAACCCATTACAAAAATTCCAGTCAAATTACTTTAAAAATTCTATCTGTTGACTTTGCCGTTGGTTAAGTGAGTAAACTTGACATCATTTTCTCATTAATATGTAACAAAATAGATAGACATAAAATTCAGTAAATATACGAACTTTTGCACACTTTTCGACTTGTTGAGGTTTTAAAGTACATCAATGATATTTCTCACAAAAATATTAATCATTCTTATAACAAGTTGGCACAATTAAAGCCGTGAGAGAACACCCTTTTTTTCCTGATCTGTAATCTTCAAATGACCCCTCCCGCTCTGGGCGGAGCGGAAGGGAGTGTCAGACTTTTACTGACTAAAACCCATCCATATTCCTTCATCGCCCTTTGTGTTCCGGGGCCACGGTATCTCTTGCGAACAGTCCCGCAGCCCCGGCAGGCATCAGCCCTTGCCATCTCTTTGAGGCGCGCGTGGAACACGAACACGCCGTCGACACGGCCTGTCGTCATAAGATGGACGGACGGCGAGCAAGCACATTACTCACCGTCCACAGGCCCGCGTGAAAGAGTACCTTCATGTAAAGTCTCGGTGTTAATCTGTAACTAACTGTTGTTTTATTGTTTCAGGCCAGGATAACCGTCGAAGTAACGACTCGAAGTGTTGCAGGAGTGAAAGTGATAAATCTTGGCGTGCAAGAAGTAAGTTGTTCACTATTTACGCCATATTTCGCAGCCCTCTGACTTCTGAAGGTTATGGGGATCTGCTGGATGTGAGAGGCACGGGACCGGTCAATGTGGCGCCACTTGGGGGAGGCCTATGTCCAGCAGTGGACGTCTTTCGGCTGAAATGATGATAATAATCTCACGCTGTCTCAGTCGAGATCTGGAACGCGCCACCTCTTGGCATTAAAACAGCTGAAAGCAAATTCACTTGTAAAAGAAAAGTTCGTAACTACTATTTAAATCAGAAATAGCTCTTAATTTGAAGTCTAGTCATATTAATTATTAGTAGTGTTCTCGTTATTTTCTTTTTAATGTTAAAATATCTGTTTGTTTATTTTATTTGTTTATGTACACTTAAACAGATAAAATAAACTAACAGATATTTTATAAAATACCAAACATTAAAAAGAAAATAACGAGAACACTAATAATAATTATTATGACTAGACTTCTTTATGTCTTTTACTAGGTAACATAATTAATAAAAAACTAAAATAAATAAACTAAAAACAAACTATAAAAGGGCATGTGTATTAGTATCAATATAAGTATATAAATTCCCGTTTACAAGAACTTGGGTTTTAGACATTTTTGTTGTACCCTAATACCTTGTGGCAGTGGGTAGAGAATGCCTTGTGGCATTAAGTCCGCCTATGTAGGTAGGTACCTATCACTATTGTACATGAAGTTTAAATAAATAAATAAGAGGATACCTTATTTATTTTAACCCTTTTATTTTATTATATTTTTTTTTCTTTCTGCTGCCTCGTTAGTCTAGCGGTTGCAAGGGCGCATGAGGTCCTGGGTGCAATTCCCAGGTCGGGAAAAGTGTTATTGCGTTTTTCCATCAGGTACTTCTCAGTAACAGCCATGGAGCCTGCATTTGTGCCCGGTTCCTGGCAAAACGCTCACCGTCGTCTGCTCCATTTTTACCCGACTACGGCGAAGCCAGAAGGAAGGGTTATGATTTTAGCAGTCTATGTGTATTGATCTTTTTTATCCGATTTTGATGAATAGTGTGTCAACTGCAGGCCCTATTTTTTTTTTTGTTATTATTATTATTTTTTTTTAGGATGGGAAATCGCCCTTTTTGTTCCGGGGCCACGGTATCTCTTTCGAACAGTCCCGCAGCCCCGGCAGGCTTCGGCCCTTGCGGGCCCCTTCCCTATTGCTGACTCTCTTTGAGGCGCGCGTGGAACACGAACGCGCCGTCGACACGGCCTGTCGTCATGAGACGTACGGACGGCGAGCTAGCCCATAGCTCCCCGTCCACAGGCCCGCGCCTACGGTGGCCGGAAGCCACCACGTGACCCCCGACGCCCGGGGCGTCTCCCGCGGCGGCCGGGACGTGTGGATCTCTCCCTGTTCCGTTCCGCCAACTCCTTCGCTAGCATGACTGCTTCGCAGAAGGAGGTGACGGCGTCCCATTCCGTCTCACTCCGGACCATGGATTGAACAAAGGCCGGGAGCGAGAGGTCACCGCCACTACGAGGACACGGCGGTGCTCCGCCCAAGCGGGGCACATCTCCACCGTGTGCTCCACCGTGTCCTCCGGTCGATCCTCACAATGGAAACACCCGGGCGTCTCCTCCCGCCCGATTCGGTGCAGGAACTTACCGAAACATCCGTGTCCGGCAAGAACCTGCGTCAGGCGGAAGGTGAGGACGCCGTGGCGTCTCTCCAGCCACTCCTCAAAGGGGGGACTTATCGCCACTATTGTGGCGTGTCCTGCACGGGGTTGCGGTAGTCGCTCTCTCCATGTCGCCATGAGATCCCGCCGGAAGTCCGTCCGCTGAGCGACAATTTACCGCGGCAGCGGAGTCTCCCCCCGGCGTAGCGCCTCCTCGCGCCACTCGTGTAGGCGCGCGAGGACTATCGCCTCCAGATCCCATGGCGGCAATCCGGCAAGGAGGTTCGCCGTTCTGGGGTACGTTCAAGTGGTGGGCGACACGCCGCCTAAATGAACGCGCCCACACCAGGGCCCCGGGACCGCACGACTCCCGCGTAGAGCCTCCGGCAGGAGGCGTTTGGCCCCCCCAGGTTGGGCAGGAGCCGCCCGAAGGCAGCCCCTGTCCGTTCCAGTTTGGGGGCCAAACGTCGGAAATAACTGGACGAAACGGACGAATGACGGAACCGCGCTTTCACACACGCAAATAATGGCACACAGAGACATGTCGCGGGTTGGTTGATTCTTGTATTACTTTCATGTTATTCTGAAATACTGTCAAATTTAAACAATTTGTAATAGCAGATTTTATAAATTATTTGACCGGGTACCGTAAATTAAATTGATTATATTTGTCTTTTGTGACAAGCTCCTGAATTTTGATTAGGATGCAAAACTACACCCTAAGGATGTTAACTCGTGGAATAATAATTCCAACTAAGAGAAACCTATTTGAGAAAACTATCGGTTCCAAAATACTATCTGTTCGGGACTGCCAACCGCCACTCGCTATAGCCATTGCGTTTGAAAATAACCGCAAATCAGAATGCCACCGCGGTATTAATACCGTACACACTGTGCCACGAGAGATGAGACCTGTCACATCATTTGAAACGAGTGAAACTTTGTGAAATCCTATATGTCAAAAAAAGTATTTTGTTACACAATTAACTCGTATACAAGTGGTGTGACAGATCTCATCTTTCGTGGCACGGATTGTACGCGACGCGACGTCACAACTTCAACGACATCAGCGGTGTTTCCTTTCTTCTGTTTCGCGATACGACTCGCACGACCTCAAAAAAGCTGTCGTTACACAAGAAAGAAAGAAATAAAATATATTTATTTGGTTTGTTCAAGTGCACACCGTATAAAAATAATAATAAAAAGAAAACCAAAAAAAAAAAAAAAACTTAAATTTAAGTAGACAAAAAATCTAAACAGAAAATGTAATAGTGTGACACACAAAAATCATATATAGTATTTTCAAATTTTGTCATAAAACGGGCCCCGCCTGCTTCCAACTTTTGTATGATCTAAAATGTCCTTGTTTTTTTTCTTTTCAATTTTTTTTTCAGACGGTATTGTTTAGTTATTTTCAACTACTTTTATATAACAAAGTAGTTCTAAGCGAGGCTTCTACGTGTCCTAGGGAAGCCACCAAAACAAATAAAACCTCTCTGTACTTACAGAACATTATTATTTAACATTTTTATAAGATTGTCGTGATGGCCCAGAGGTCAAGGCCTCGCTGCTCATGCATGAGGTTGTGGGTTCAAATCCGGGCAAGTACCAAAGTGACTTTTTCAATTCATATGTACTTTTCTAAGATTATCTTGGACATCACATACATCGGTGAAGGAAAACATCGTGAGGAAACCTGGACTTATAATTAATATAAGTCTGAAATCGCCAACCCGTCTTGAGTAAGCGTGGTGATCAATGCTCGTGCCTTCTCTGTTGAGAAGAGGCCTTTGCCCAGCAGTGGGACAGTAATAGTCTGGTATTATTATTGTTTTTATAAGTAACTGTCCCAAAAATGGGTTGGAAATAAAAACGATACGAGCTTTTTGAAACTAGTATAAAATTTCGGGACTTTGTTAACAGCCTCCGTGGCGCAATGGCTAGCGCGTTCGGCTGTTAACCGAAAGGTTGGTGGTTCGAGCCCACCCGGGGGCGATATCAAAGTTTTTGTAATGGAAAATATCGTGTTATATATTTTATAAGTAGGTCAGGCGACTGTTCATGAAAGATGAAGCTATGTTCTACTGTTGGTCATTAGAACAACCATAGTAAGTCATTGCCATGGTGCATGGTGGTCTATACATTTAATAACTCAAAATGTAGCACTGTTGAGTTTTTTATAAAGGGTGTAAAAAACCTCTTAACGAAGCTGAAAGGCATTTGTTCTCCCCGTTATTGTAATCATTTTTTTGTTCTACACCACACCTGGGGACCTTCTAGTTACGGAGATATTGGGGGTCAAAGTTTCACCTTTTTGACAAGTGTTTTTTTAAATACAAGTTTTTAACGGAAGATTTTTACTTTAAATGCACTTGGAGGGTTGTATTGATGATTTTGATGATTATAATTCTGTAACTACATACGTCTTACAGTCGCGAGGAATATTTTGATCAACATACAACCTCGCACTGGCCTGCAAATTGCAAAAAACGTAAGAAAAAAAAAGTAAAGGCTGTTATTTCTTAGAACTTTAGTCGGTTCGATTCCCGAGTGTGGCAAGCGAATTTTCGAAAATCTGTAAATGCAGATTTGTTTCTTTTTAAAAATAAAGAAATGTTTCCTTTGAGTAAAATTTTCTATCTTCAGTATTTAGCGTACTTTCCCTCCAGGTGGCATTGAAAAAATCCACCCTGTATATATAATAAGTATGTATTTACAAACAAAAAGTATATATGTAGTATATCAACTATCTGGTGTCCACAAGCCTCGTTGCTTAGTGTGGCACTAGATGGCGCTGTGTGTAGCAATATTTATTTATTATTTACTTATGATATTATGTATATTTGTATGAATGTTGTGTGCGCGCGTGAGTGTTTGTGTGTGTGGAGGGGTTAATTAAGAGTTGTGTTGGTTTTGTGACACTGTGTCGAATGAATGTCTTATACCTGTTGTATAGGTATGGAAGTTTGCGATTTATAGTTGTGAATATATAATTGTAAATAAAGGGTGTAAAACACCTCTTAACGAAGTGGAAAGGCACTTGTTTTCCTCATCATTGCGATAATTTTTTTGTTCTACACTATACATGGGAACCTTTTAGTTACGGAGATATTGGGGGTCAAAGTTCCAACTTTGTGAAAACTTTTTTTTTAAATACAAGTTTTTAATGTATGATTTTTACTTTAAACACCTCCACGACCCCCGTATTATTCAATCCATCCATCAGCACAATGTTTTGAGTGCGTTACATTGAGTTCTACCACAAAACATAATTTTACACCCCAAAAAAAAAAAAGTCGTTTCCCAGCAATAATTTTTGCGTAAAGTTACATAATTTGATGTACAGAATGCTTGGTTGAAGGCTTCGTGATGAGGTGGTTTACACCCTGTATATAAATGCATATGTACCCATCAAGGTGAGCCAAGTGCGTTTTTAAGGATAAGATGCGTTCGGCCAAATCATAGTAATTTTAGTATTTGTATTTTAGTTATTTATTTCTTTTGCAGACTGGCCCAGATGGATACGCTCTCTTAGGAATCGGTAGAAGCGGCGAGTTAATTCAAGAAACTAAACGGGTGTGGTACGAACTTCTCAACGTGATGGTAGCAAGATGCTCGTTTCGATTGAAATTCGCGATGGTCGATGAGGCCAACAAAGCTGCGACCAAGTAAGGGACAGTAGTCAAATTATACTGCAGCATGGTTTTTTTAGCGTTTGAATGTCAGTGAGGAAGACGCTCCTGTAGGCTTAGCCAAGTTGACAATCTACAATCGTTAACGCTAATAGACAACTACCAAAATGTATGGGAATGACATCATTTCAACGTTAAGTCACGTGGTCGAAACAAACGAATAGAAACTTTTAAGTTCAGTCAAAACTGTAAGTTGGCTACGATTTATATGGGATGTAGCAATCACGATTGTAGAAACGAATACATTTCATTCTATCATCTTGACCGATGTAAACTTGTCTACGAAGTTTTTATTTGCTTGTTTTGACCACGTGACTTAACGTTTACGATTGTAGAAAGAGAATCGATACGAATTGTTTGTAACTTGGCTAAGCCTGCTGGAATGGGGAAATTGTATAGAAAATCGAGAAGGTCGCGTTAGTTCCGACTTGAGCCACGCGCCAAAAAGACCATGCGACACTGTAACTGTTTGGGCTGCTACTAAAATAATTGTGCGCATAAATATTGAAGTTATTAGGCGAACAACTTCGTGTTGATATCGATATCCGTAACTTCTGCGGAGTTCCGCTGGCTAATTAAAGGATGATGGGCATTTTTGTTTGAGGTATCTGGACGAAAGACCAACAGAATTGATTTTTTTTTTTAATAATAACGTACTTCTAGAACTTCACATCGTTAAATATGGCAACATATACCTATCCAAGTTACGGGAGAAAAGAAACAGAGCCTGATATAAATTGTAGTGAAATCTTAAGCGAAATTCAAAAATTTCAAGTGGCCTAATCTCTTTGGATTTTGTTGCTTTTTGCAAAACTTCTTTTTAGCGTGTCGATGGCAATCTAAATTGTGTCTGCCTAAAACTGAGCGACTAGTTTGGCGCTTTCGGTAGCGTCCATCAGTTCCTGCAGTGAACAAACAACAGGATACGCAGGACACGATATTAAGTGCCCCATCGTTTGTGGAACAGTACCACATTTAGGCCCGGCGCCCACTATCGGCATCGGCACGGCTGAGGATTTTAGGTGATAAAAAGCATTATACATTTATAACTTCATGGCAATAAAGTAGAAATTTCCATGATATATGATCGTAGTAACAAAAATACCGCTTCGGTATGCTTGAGGCTACTGCATCGGCAGCTTTGAGGCTGCTTCGGGATACTTCGGGATCTTTCGGTACGCCTTCGCCCGCCGCGCCGCCGGCGCCGAAACAACACTCGGGGGTAGCTTAAGGACGGTGCGGCATACTTAAGGACGCCTCGTCATCCCTAACAACATCGTAGCATGCCAAGATATAGTTTCCGACAGTGTGCGCTTGCATGTAGGAATGCCGAAGGATCCCTTTTCTTGCCGATGCCGATAATGAGCGCCGGGCCTTACACTCCAGGGCAGAGTCATTAATGAATCTCCACCTGAGAAGGTTTTCTTTGCAGCGGGCAATTTTTAATTTAGTTGGAATTACGAATATTGTTGGCATCGTTCTTTGACCCTGTCTAACTGTTCCTAAATGTTTTTAAGTAAACAAATATTATAAAAAAAACGTACCTGCTGATCCTAATCTTTACTCCTATATATTTACAGGCTGAGTGTTTCGACTTAGCTTTTTTGCCCGAAATCCTAGTTTTAAATCACTTTTAAAGATGTTTTTTTTTATTCTGAGATTTTAACCTCAAAAGATTTTTGCGCACAATTATGTCTTAGTTGCTGCCAAAAACATTTACTGTTTAGTTTATTCTATAGATAGTATGATTCAAACTACTATTCAGAATTTGCGTAGTGCGTAGAGTTAGAAAAAGCTTTGCGTTAGAAAAATATGGAACATTATGATAGCGCCTGTCTAAAATTTAAGGCAAAGAAAGAAATATACAAATTCTTTTCAGGTTGCAACAATTTGCTATGAAAAATTTAAATGATTGGAGAGGCCTAATATGTCTATGACACATTGTTGGCATCGCGAGTATATCCTAGATGAGGGGGGAACTTGGCAACAGGAAGGTGGAATTTGGCACAAGCTATGAGAGTCTTATACCCAGCAGTTGGTGATGTTGGGCTATGGATGATGTTGAGGCCTTAAGAGGGGCCCTCTTAAGGCCTCAACATCATCCATAGCCCGACCCCCGCTTATCGTCAACGCGAGCATGGTCGAAAAGCTTGTTGTTCCATCCAGAGCCACAGCGGCAGTATTCTTTCACCTCCCCTGTCTTACGTAGCCCCGACCCCGCACTACACGTCCCCCGCGCACTTCATACCGCCTAACGCGAGGACATTGAACGAAAAATAGTGTTCGAAAATTTATAAAACTTGTTCCAGGAAATACGTGTGTTTTAATAAGTCTTACAAGTTTGTGAATTAAATACTTGTCATTTAGAATTTCCACTAGGCAAGGCTTCTATCAGGATGCTTTCTTTACTTTTACAATTTATGAGTACATTATGAACGGCTAAAGTTAAGGTGAAATTTGTGCAAAATAGCAAGTTTTGGAAGCTTATTCTGAATTTGTTTCTACAAATTTTTATTTTTTGCTTTGTTAGAAGCCTAGATATAGTGCACAAGATACATATTAGTTCAAAAAATTCAAAGATATATGTGTAACAACAGCATAATCACATACGAGCGTTTGTCAAAATTCTCGCGAAAAGTATGGCGGGTTGGCCGCACTTAAAAGGCCGTTCTAGTCATACCTTGACTTGGCAGTCCAACGGTCACACCACTATGCTATCACCCAGGTAAGTTTAGATAAATATATAGCTCGGATATAATAATGAAATTAATTTTAGCTAAGTTTGAATCATGCTATTAATATAAGATATGAAGAAAAGGTTTCCATCGTTAAGTTTATGTAACACCTAAGACTTCTGGTTTTTTTATGTGAATGATTTAGTCTTTTGCTAAATAAACGATATTCTCTTCATACTTTTTAGATGTACACGTACAGTATTTATAGTTTTCTAGTAATCATATGATATTTTGTTTTGAGATTGCGAAATTGTTTTTAATTTTAATAAATTATCTATTTTTAAAATAAGGTTTTACTTGAAAACAATTAACTTTGAATTAATTTTTAAGTTTGACTTATGTTCATAAAGTAACAAAAACATGTTTCACTCAAATCTTAAAACAAAGTCACATTTCTGTTTAGTTAGAACTTCTACTTTCTGTTTGTGTTATAGCTTGTGTTTAGAATAGCCTTTTACTTAGGGCTAGGCTGCCGATGAACTCACCCTTCCTTCTTTAATCTAAGGACTGAAGCCGCATCATTAGTAACTTTGACACTCTAAAATAGACCTTTTTTAAAACTGCTATAAGACCTGACGCCATTATGCCAAACTTAATACAGCACCCAGTTGCGCAAACGCAAAACCAGCAGCAACACAGACGGTAGCTGCAGTTCTGTAACGCAGCCATGTCCGCACGAACAAAGTATTGCAAATAAGACTCTACACCACACTTCAGACATTAGAAAACTGTCTGCAATGTGATCTGCTACGCAAGACATTGTTATCCCATGATCTGTCCACGAAGTAGACACAATAGTTAAACAAAAACGACTGCAATACAGATTATGAGTTGGTACTCGCTCTATCTACACTGAAATCGCCAGGTAACAAGTTTCTTTGCTGTGATCGCGTTCGGAATTTCAACGTCGCACTAATGCTGCAGCTTTACGGAATGATCGCGGGAAAAATTATTAAAAATAATTGATCAAGACAAGTTAATCTTTCCTTATCGTGTGGTTAAAGCCTAACCTGCAGGTCTATTACGTATCTTTCTGATATCCAGTGACTATCAAGCTTCGGTTGTACACCGAACTTTGATGACAGCCGTGAATGTCATAATATTGGTATTACTTAACACACTGAGTGGATATCACTTTACGGTGACTAACAGGGTCATACATAATACGAAACTAACCTTTTGACAATTAATTGATGGACACTGAGCCCAGTTACTATAATTTCGAGCTGTCAACAGAGATACGTAATAGCCCTACTGGTGTCAGAGTTTTTATGCCGCCCATGGGCCTCTGACTTGGGTTTAAATCCCGTCGAGAAATATCACTCAGACACACTCACAAGTTAATGAATAATATCAATCTTGTGCTATATGCTCGCGGCTCCTGTTTCTTTTTCCAGGGTTTGAAGTAACCTGACACGAAGGGGATGGCGTGGTCTTAGTTCGCTAGCTTCGCTTGCCCACTAGACCCCGCCATCCCCTTCCAACCTAACCTGTCCGAGTCAGGGTGCCCCAAGCAAGGATTGAAAACGGTTCCAAAATAACGGTATAATACCGGTATTTTGGGGTTCCGGTAACTATACCGGAACAGGAACCAGAACCTAAATTGGAACCTTTAAGAACGTTTATTTAAAGGTTCTGGTATTGGTACCGGAACCGAACTAAATACCGGTATTATAACGGTATTTTGGAAGAACCGGTATAATACCGGTATTTAGAGTTTTAACCTTTATTTTGACAAACAAAGTAGACGCGGAAACATGAATGGCGGCAAAATAGCAAAACAACCTGCTTTGTTTGGCTGCCGAGGCTCGAATTTCAGTAAATTTCGGTTATTCAATCCCTGCTTTGAACACACATCGGGGTCTTTCGTAAGGAACCTTTAAATCGGGTGCTAAGGAACCGGTATAATATCATCCGATTTAAAGGTTCTAGGAACCGGTATTTAGAACCGGTACATCGGAACCGAAACCGGAACCGGAACCGTACCGAAAAGAGGAACTTTTATAAGAACCTAAATGAAAAACCAGAACCGAAATTGGTACCGGTTTTCAATCCCTGGCCCCAAGTTTTGGTCGATTTGTCCATAATTAATTTACTACATTCCTTTTATTTTGCATTCTTCAAGTAAAACTATAGTATTTAATTGTATTTTCAATGAAACAGAAGCGTGATCGTATTCTTTGCAGTATGTCGAATCTAACGATTCTACTTCTTACTTATTTGCGTGACGATAGACTTATCAGACCAATATGTCACCACCTGCACAGGTCTATCATGGCTTCGTTTAAATCCTGGAAGGTACATGATTGTGTAGTGTGGGGGGATTAAATATTTAGAGTTCCAGGAAAAGTACAACTTTGTACAGCGTCGTCTCTGGCACTAATTCCTCTGAGGCAGTCTCTTCTAAGGCCTACCGCACACTTGAGACAAGACTGTCTTAAGACAGACTATTTCCCTAGTAGTGCGAGCGAGAGATAAATAGTCTGTCTCGCTCGCACTACTAGGGAAATAGTCTGTCTTAAGACAGTCTTGTCTCAAGTGTGCGGTAGCCCTAAAGGTCAATAAGCCATACTTTTAACGCCCGTGTACTATTTTACTTAATTTTATTAACAATCACAGGAAAAACTAAAAGCTTTTAAAAAAAATGAATTAAAAAAAAAAAAAAACATTAAATTAATTTAAATTTAGCTTTTAAAAATTCAGTGAATTCATTTAATCTTGATTGATATTTACATAAGGTTTTTTCCTTTTATCTCATAACTTTATCAGGTAAGTATCCGTTTTAATTTATTTATTCATAGTTATGACCTCCTTTGGCTGTGCTAGTACCGAAGAGATTTAATCATCCTCTGCCTAGCCTTTTCCCAACTATGTTGGGGTCGGCTTCCAGTCTTACCGAATGCAGCTGAATACTAGTATTTTACATGCAGCGACTGCATGTCGTCATGATTATATGATAAACCACCTGGATGTCAGAACTTTTGGGCCACTGACTACCTGTAACGACTGTCAAAGATCTACAAATGACAGCCGGGACCAACAGTTTAACGTGCTTTCCGAGGCACGGAGGAAACCCGGTTTGTAGGGGTGGTCACCCATCCACAAACCTGCCTAGGCTTAACCGAAGAGATTTAATAAAGGCTGTAAAAATACCTTTGACGAAGCCAAAACGTACTGGTTCTCCCCGTCATTGCGATATTTTTTTGTACTTGAACATACGTGGGAACCTTCTAGTTACGGAGATATTGTAGGTCAAAGTTTGAAAACAAAATACTAGTTTTTAAAATTATAACTTTACTTTTAATACCACCTTAATCCGTTTACTATTTAATGCATTCATCAGCTCAATGTGGTTTCAAGGGTGTCAAATACCCGGGGCTGCGGGACTGTTCCGGGGCTGCGGGACTGTCCCGGGGCTGCGGTACTGTTCCGGGGCTGCGGGACTATTCGAAAGAAATACCGTGCCCCCGGAACACAAAGGGCGATGAAGGAACACGGATGGGTTTTATTCAGTAAAAGTCTGACACTCCCTCCTGCTCCGCCCAGAGCGGGAGAAGTCAAAATACCTTTAATGAAGCCGAAGGGCCATTGTTCCCCGTCATTGGCATCATTTTATTGTTCTGGCTCATGCTTGGGAACTTTTTATGTAGTTACGGAGATATTGAAGGTCAAAGTTTCAACTTTTTCACTTTTTTTTAGGTTTCCATACTCGAAGGGTAACCAACGGGACCCTAGCTATTACTAAGCCTTCGCTGTCCGTCCGTTCGTCTGTCAGCGGGCTGTATCTCATGATCAGATAGTTAGACAGTTGAAATTTTCACAGAAAGTGTATTTCTGTTGCCGCTATAACAACAAAAAGGAATAAAAATACATTAAAAATAAAGAGGGCTCCTATTACGATGGTAGGTACGGAACCTTTCATGCGTGAGTTCGACTCGCACTTGGCCGAGTATAATTTTAAACAAGTTCTCAATAAGTATTATACTTTACCTACTTTAAATACCTCCATGTCCCGTACTACTCAATGCATCCCTCAACACAATGTTTTGAGTGCGTTACATTGAGTCCTACCGTAAATCGTAACTTTTCACACCAAAAAAAGAAAACCAGCAATATTTTTTGCGTAGGGTTACTTAGTTTGATGTACTATCGAGGACACTCCCGCCTGATCACTACTAAGCTAAATTTTGCTTGCACTTTCAACATAGAAACGCTCTCTAGCCCCGCCCCGTTGACTTTGTATAAAAATATTGAATGAAAAGATACCTATCGGCCGAGCGCGCTGACGACGCACGCCAAACGAGAGCTATTGTTATTTTGCGCGCCAAAGTTGACGCTTTCCTAATAGGTCTAAACTTTAAGGGGGCGTGGCACGGTGCCTCCGCATGATTTAGGCGAAAATAAATTTAACTGATCAGGCGGAAAAGACCACGACTGTACATAATGCTAGGTTGACGGCTTTGTGAACGGTTCGTTTACACCTTGTATCAAAGGGGGTTAAAATTCAAATTTCAAATGGCCGGCCTAACTTCCGCCGTTTGAATTTTTTTCTTAAAATGGCGGCCACGCATAAAACCTAGTACCAGGATGAAAGCAATGAAACCTAGCGAGATCGATTTATCGCCCCCAAAACCCCCTGCATACTAAATTTCATGAAAATCGTTAGAGCCGTTACCGAGATTCAGATTATATATTACGTATATATACATACTTTAATACAAGAATTGCTCGTTTAAAGGTGTTAGATATACATCGATAGCTGCTATCAATACCAACTAGTTTTGCAATACGCAAAATGTTCTAAAGTGTCACGTTTCCGATATAATTATGAGCTAAGTATCAAAGTTAAAGTAAATTCGATGATGGCATCTTCAAGACAACTTCGATTTGATCAGCCACGCATAAAATCTTTCATCATGGTATTTGACGTCGAATGTAAAGCTGCCTTAAATTCATCCCACTGCCTTAGCGTCTCAAATAGAGAAAAAAAAACATGCGGGACAGTCTTTGGGGACTGCCGATAGAAGTGAAAACTAAATAACTTGTGAATTGTATTGTAGTACCGATAAATATATTAAATAACGCTTTAAATGCAGAAAAATGCGCATTTGTTGCAATTCTAAGTGCTAAATGCACGTACGTAGGTACTATGTTTATTTTACGGTTCATAACAAACTGTCGGTGTTCCATAATTTTATTACTGCGACCAAATAGGCGAGACGACAAAAAAAATCCAATTAGTCCGTCACTTAGATTATCAAAAAATATTTGACCCGTGTTTTTTCTTTTGTTATTTATTATAAGCCTATGTTGTCCCACTGCAGGGCAAAAGCCTCCCTTCCCTCCTTCCACATTTCGCGATCTAATGCGATTGTAGGCCAATCCTTTGCAAAAGAGTCTAGCTCATCCCGCCATCTCCTTCTGGGCCTGCCACGTTGTCGTTTCCTGCTACTTGGTATCCACTGAGTGGTAATTTTTGCCCATTGCTCCTCCGACATGCGGCATACGTGACCAGCCCAGTTCCACTTCAACCTAGCAGCTGTAAGGCCAACATCAGCTATTTGGGTTTTGGAGCGAAGTATGGAGTTTCTGACGCGGTCCGTAAGTTTGACACCCAGTATACTTCGCTCCATAGCTCGTTGGCAGACCCCAAGTGCGGACTTCTGACGATTTGTAAGTGACCACGTCTGCGCTCCATAGGTGAGGGTGGGGAGAATGCACATGTCCATGAGTTTTCGCTTAAGTGCGAGAGGGAGAGATCCCTTCATAAGATGTTTCATCGACCAGTAGCTCTTCCAGGCATTCTCGGTGCGTCGAGTAACTTGTTTATCTTGTCTTGCCTGGAAAGTGACTATCTGGCCGAGGTATATGTACTCATGGACATATTCAACCACCACACCCCCAACCTCTATGTTACGCTTGGTGCTGTTCGTCATCAGTTTTGTTTTAGTCATATTCATTGAAAGCCCGACTTGGAGACTGGCGTTGCTCAGTTGATCGAGCATTAGGCCTAGCTCAGCTGCTGAGGAAGAAAAAAGGACGAAATCGTCGGCGAAACGAAGATTAGTTAACCTCTTTCCGCCGACGACAACTTCCTTTTTCTTTTGTTACGTAAACCAAAATTGACGAAGATACGATGCTTTTAAAATTCCCAATACGTCACGCCATGGTATAATTTTTAGCTAGTTCTGACGTCACGAGCCCCCACTCCCGAGTTTTGATGCGTTTTATATTTATCAATATTCATTGATTTACAAAAACAAAAAAGACGTGTCCATTCATTTCCAATACTCTAACTGACACTGATTGCCATAAGTCCTGAGCTCGCTTTGCTCGCTCTTGCTCCCTGTTCTCCTTTCAAAGAACAAACAATTTTGCATGCAAAAACTGTGATAATATAAATAAATACCTTCTGGACAAATAATTTAGAATCTTATTTTATTACTTTTACCAATGAGTGTAGTGAATTATTAATAATAACTGCTAAAAGTGATAAATTTCAATTTTATATTCACATTTACCAAATCATTAATAATGACCGGTATAAATGAATAATTTTCAATTAATAACATTTACCGTAACATATACATGCAAGAGCGTGTAAGCATCTGCGTAAAAATATTTCCATTTCATTGAAAAAAATTAACAATAAGAAATACCTAAGTAATCAAAAAAATACCTAGAATAAGCACATACAAAGTTTATAAATTAGAAACTTTCTAAATTATAAATTATTTTTATGTTATAATGTGAAAATTCCTTATTCAAAAATTGGCAAGGCAAAAGTGTTAGTGTCAGGAAAAATATCAAATTATTCAATTAAACAGAAAATAAAACTTTTTTGGCTAGAAATTCGGAGACACTATAATTATTATGCTTTTACGAAAGAAACATTTTTAATAGACGCTTGAATGACTTACTTTCCGGCTCCTTCCAACGTTCAGGCAGTTTGTTAAATACTCATGCGCAAAAGTATCGTCTGTATGGCGCCTACTAGGCGCCATACAGACGATACTTTTGCGCATGAGTGCGCGTCTGTCTGTTGCGCGGAACAACGTGCCGTGAAAACAGATTGGGGTTTGTTTTAACAAATATTGCGGTTTCCAGCATTTACAGACGAAGAAACGTCAATAGCTTGTTCTTTTTAAAATATGGCTTACATGGTATCGACCTCATCATCATCATTAGCCTATTAATGTTCCCACTGCTGGGACACAGGCCTCCTCTCTAAGAGAAGGAATGGGCTATTAATGATATTATATAATCATCATATAATATAATGGGTATCTACCTATTACTATAAAATATAATTGTTTATTCAGGTAATCTAAATGACTAAATTGTAATGTTTTATTTTTCATATACAAATAAAAAAACATAACAATTCAGATAAAATAAATTACAATAGAAATAGAATAGTAACAACAAACTCGAACAACAAAATAACACCGTACAGTAACTAATAACAACACACAAACAACAACATACCAACACAACAACAACAAATCACAACACAATATAACCAACTTAACAACCAACATTACATAACATCACAACTTATTGTTATCCGTGTAACTGAAACAAAATTGTTAATTAGAAAAAAATATTCTTAGAAGCAAGGGTGGTTTACGGCAGCTACAAAAAATGTGTTTTCTTCAGAAGGGAAATCGCGATCAAGAAAAATGATCCACGGAGGACCGGCGTCATGTATTTATTCTCATTTTATTATTGTTCTTTTATTTATTTATTTACAAATTAATAAACAGTAATTAGTGCTAGTAACTAAAATGAAAGAATACAAAAATACACACTTAAAAAATAATTTAAAAATATAAAAAATTGTAGCCCACAGATATAGGGAACACGTTCCAAGCTATCGGCGGTAAGGGCTCCAGAGAGAGGAACCTCCTAACAATACGCGCCGTGTCCACGAGTACCGCGCACTGAATCAAGCCCATGATCCAGCTGCCTAATGAGAGCCTCGTCAGGTATTGATCGAGACTCTTGGCAATTAAGCTATGGGCTGATACAACTATCAGCACAAAGATCACTGTGTCCACATCCCATATGTCGACAACCTCGCGAGCCAAGTGAAGATACTTGATTTGTTTATCTTTCTCGACTTTCACGAGGTTCCCATCATGCGGGACCATTTTGTCAACAATCATTGCGCGCCGCTTTGATCGATCCACCACCACTATATCAGGCCTATTGGCTATAATAGTCCTGTCCTGATGATGAATTGATCCCAGTACAATGTGATACTGCCATTATCCAGAACTGGCTACAAGGTTGTGTATATGCAAGTACTCTCCGTTCCGTTCGCCAGACAAGAACACTCGGTGATAATATGACTGATTTATTTGACGGTGGCATTCCCCCAAAAGTCAACCGTGCCGTCCTTCTCAGTAAATCTCCGGTAGTTATTCGTCATCATAACTTCATCCATAATTGCACAGACAAAACCTTCGGTTTCACCGAATAGGTCTCCGAAACGTAGCCAGGCTACGGACGCCGTTAGGCCTACATCGCGCTCATAATAGGGCCCGGAAAAAGCGTCTGTGAAGCTCCTTACTCTGCCATACCTCCTTGCGGTTGTTAGTGTGTAGAACTACAGGTTTGCGCCAGTTCTCTTTAGCCAAGGAGAGTGGGCTGAGGCCCTTGTCTATCGCACCCACATCTCGATTCATCGCCATGTCAGTTTGTAGGAAATATTCCCTGTGACTGCATCTTGCGATTGTGGAGAGTCTTAGCGTTTAAAAAGCCTCGACCCCCAGACTTCCGCGGGATATACAGTCTCATAACCGAAGAACGTGGGTGATGCATTCGATATGCCGTCAACAATTTTACGGACCTTCGTATCCAGAGCATCTAGGTCTGTTTTAGTCCATTTGAGTATGCCGAAAGAGTACGTCAAAACATAGGTGGTAAAATTGTATACAATAATTCTGAAATTATCTGTTCCTCCGTTAAGAATGCAAAGTGCTTATCATATTACATAAAAGTTAGTTGTTCCGGTAGATATTATTTAATTTGATATTAAACAATATCTACTAATAATATAGTATCTCGTAATTTATTTCACCACCACTGCTCTCAAACGGTGAAGGAAAACATCGTGAGGAAACCGGCATGTCCTAGAACCAAAAAATTCTCAGACATCTACCAATCCACACTGGGCCCGCGTGATAGATTATAGCCCATTCCCTCTCTTAGAGAGGAGGCCTGTGTCCCAGCAGTGGGAACATTAATAGGCTGATGATGATGATGATATATCTACCTATTGAATTTTAGATAACAATACAGTTTGATTCACCAAATAAATAAAATCATGAAATTACAATTCGCATGTTTTATGGTGACCCGCTTCTAAACAAAAAGTCTAAAGAACAATGCCTACTTCCCATACATTTAAAACCTGACAATTAAAGTTAATGTATGGTTATAAGGTATAGTGGAACGAGTACCTGTACGTTTAGAAGATAATGTCATATTATAGTCAATGATGTTAGATATAATACTGAGGCATATAGTCATTTTTACGTTTCCAAAAAGACCAAAAAATATGAATATCACTTTTCAGGTAAGGATTTGCCGTTACCAAATAGGTAATAATAGTAGATTTTACAACAAGTGCACAAAACGAACCATTTTGATCCGAGACTTTTAGCAGCCCGAGCCGAAGGCGAGGGCTGATAGTAATGTCGAGGATAAAATGGTTTTGTGGACGAGTTATAAACTCTGCTTTTCACTTCGATTGCGAGGAAATAAAACAGTAGTATAACACAACATTTCTATAATTAAAATTCAAAGTAAAATTAGTACAGTTTTGAATACTAAAGGAAATTGTTTTTCCCGGCATATCGCCACTTTATTTTTTTAAATCTTACGACATTGATATTAGTAATTTTTTCTTAAATTAATTAAATAACCTACCGTATTTGAATTTAAATTTGAATATCTTTTATGTCTTAAACAACACATAAGGCAAATAAATTAAAGTAAATATTATAAAAGAACAAATTCTATCTATGAACATCTTATTTTGTTTGGCTGAAAGGCTCATTTTCTTTGCCTTAAGGGGATGCATACAGGCTGCTCCCAGCCATTTCCCCGCTAGATGGCGTTGAAGTCAACATTTTTTAGTTAATTTGGGTTTTTGTGTAATTGGAAAATTATTAGGTCGTAGGAGTAGCGCTAGCGATTAGAGGACATTGCGCTTTATCGAACTGGGTCATATCATTGCCACAAAATCCACCCAATTCGACACAATTTCGGATTTTAACATTTGCTATTGAACATAGTGTTGTTTACACACACAGACGTGGGTGAGTATGCAAGTCCTACGTTTACAAGGATTGACACTAGATGGCGTGAATGAAAAAAAAACAAGTTTTTCATTTTTCTATATTGAGATTGATGATTTCTACAGAACGCCACCTGCTTAACCTGCTACGGTATATATGCCAACGGTCGACCAAGCTATTTGGTTTATATTTTACAATGTAATTTGTGGGTTAAACTTTTAACCAAATAGCTTGTTCGACCGTAAGATAGGTATAAAAATAAAAGTTTGTATTTGTTGGCGTATACTATTTATTTATAATTTTGGGAAATAAATTTTGTCAACATTAATTACAATAAAACGCAGTTTTATTTTATTACATTACACTTTTGAATTTTTTATCAAAACAAGTATTTGAAGTAAATTATGCTGATTTGTAATAGTACCAATTATTACAATAATTAGACATTTCATAACACAGAAACTATAATTCTTATACAAGAGATAACATCAAATCTAAAACTAAGAAATATACCATGATAATGTCGATTCTAAACAAACTACTACTAAAATACAATTCGAACTAGAATCAGTTGATTTTACCCTGTCTGCTTTGAAAGTTCCTGTCTGGAAACCACTGCTATACTGCTGCTGCAAAGAAAACATAGGTAATTGGTAATATTTGTTACTTTTTGAGGAATATTATGTACCATTCACTTCAAAATATTATTTAGCTGCTCTAAAATAAAACTTTACTTCTCTTCTTTGCTATTTTTTAGTAGAATAACCTAATATATTCTATTTAGTTTAGACATTGAAATTGATGCAATTTATGAAGTGAAAAAAAGAGTAAAAGCATTGTGTACATACCATTCAAATCTATACATTTAGCTTTTTTTTAACACATCTCAAAATGATTTCTGGCAGAATACAGTTTAAAAAATTTGATAATTTTGGTATTTTGCTGACAAATTCATTATCTCGACAAACTTCTATTAAATAAAACATATGAAGTATCATTTATCCATTTTGCTGACACGCATTTGTCCTTGAACCTGGAATAAAATTTAATTATAGTAAGAGAAAACCAGATATTGAAATTTATTAAAATGAGGACAAAAATAAGGAAAAGCTTTGCGTACATACCATTCAAATCTATACATTTAGCATTTTT
Source organism: Xestia rhomboidea (assembly GCA_963853795.1). NCBI lineage: Eukaryota > Metazoa > Arthropoda > Insecta > Lepidoptera > Noctuidae > Xestia > Xestia rhomboidea. Next base: position 5,233,208 of record OY970783.1, read on the forward strand.
TTGAACACGTCTCAAAATTATTTCCGGCAGAACACAGTTTTTAAATAGTCTGATAATTTTGGTATCATATTGCTGATAAATTCATTATCTCGACAAACTTCTATTACAGTCAAAGGTTTCGTGACTGAAATAAAACATATGAAGTAGCACTTATCCATTTTGCTGACACGCATTTGGCCTTGAACCTGGAATAGAATTTAATTATAGTAAGAGAAAACCAGATATTGAAATTAATTAAAATGTGGACATGCAATAGAATTTTCAGTTTACTTGATAGTAATAATCGTGCTTTTTATTCATCACTAAAACATTATTGTCCAGTTTTAGAGCAAAGTTCTTTCTTTTCTAGTGCAGCTGCCTCGAGGCTTTGATTTGTCCTGGCCAATGATGGAAAGCACTTGATCTCAACAACAGCTCTCTCATTTTCAATTATACCTGTAACAAATTGCCATAAAATATAAAACACAGATGTAGCTTTTTATGAGATTTGATATAAGAAATTCAATCGTCTCTAGTGCTGGTTATTCTTTGTTTCTTGCAATTATAACTAGTGTTATGTTTAGCCACATTTGCCAAACACAAAGATAAAATTGAAGTTTGAAAAATAAATAACTTACCATCTGGACTGCCAGCTAAAAATCCAAATTCTTCATCAATAAAAAGGCCTGAAGGCCTGACAATTTTATTATATTGTTGCATGAACATACTTTTTGCTACACTCTCATATTGTTAAATTGGTAAACAATCGTTTGCGTGTCGAAGATTGCTGTCGTATTCTGCTTTGTTCTTTCCGTTTTAAGTATTTTTTCAAATGTTTCCCTGGGCTCTGTGTGGTCTGCTTTTTCCATGCAGTTTCATGCCATTTGTGTCCATTAGCAAGCGATAGTCCTGAAAACATATTTTTAAGTGTTATATTCCAGGAAAGACATGTTGCGGCGATATAAATTGGGTTATAAAAGGAAAGACTTTATATTTACCTGCCTCATGAACACGTCGCTGGTAAGAACCCCCTTTTCCTAAGCTAATTCGTTTTCCACAGTTAAATTTGTTTATTACGCTCATAAAGTTTTCTGCCACATTTGTTGTCTCATTTGACAAACGACCTGCCTTCAAAGCAATTTTTTCATTGGCTGCATAAATCAGAGCCCACACCTCTGGAGCAGTATTTTTCAGCATTTCGACGAGATCTTCTTCCTTCTTTTCAGTTCCATCTGTCAATGTTTTATTGACATTGCAGTAATAATCCTTGCAGTTTTCATGTACTCCGAATACATGAAGAGGGCCATTTCTCTCTGATTCCATTGCTGTAGATGATCCAGTAAAATTTTTTCAGCAGTTTTTTTTTTTCATAATTTTCATATCGATGTTTCTCCTCTCATAATATTGACATGTCTAACAATATTTCTTTCTAGCAGCAAGAAATAGACATTTAGTAGTTTCTTTACCAATAATGCGGGCCTGGAAATGAAAAGCAACACTTGTAAATATTGCACGTATTAGAAATGTCCTACAGAACCAAATTCGTGTTTTGTAAAATATTAACTTACCTGACCTTTGAACCAAGCTCCATCTACAATCTACTTATACAGTAACAAATGGAATGCCGCGCCGTCTGAAGACACATCATAACCTTTTTGAATAGCAATTTGATCTTTCATAATAAAATAAAGCTGACATTGTTGGAATATCCATAAGACTTGTTGTGAGCTGCTTGTGTCCAGTATTTATTTAATCACTGCTCTCCGAACAATTTTAAGACACATATTGCACTTGAAAATTAATTCACTTCGAAATCCATCAATTTCACTAACAAATTCAATTTGTTAGATTCACACATATTTCGATTACATTTACATCCTTCAATTCCACAATGCGATGCCCAGATATCCCAGATAATCATTTAGATATTTGAACCAGCTTCCACAATCAATAAAATTGAAAATAATGTAATAGTATCGTAAATTCGTATTTCACAACCATGATGCAAATTGCAATATTCCAAATCATAGATAATAAAATAGGGTTGCGTTCGAAACCAAAGATCTAGAAAAATATTAAGTTACATTTTATTTATCTTTATATTTCAATGTTATCTTTATATTCCTGGTAGAATTGGTCGACAAATAAGAAAACAAAATCAGATTAGATAAGTTACTTATTTAAAATAAAGCACAAAATAGATTGTAAGTAACTGATTTCTATTTGTTTCTGAACGCACCATAACAATTTGACGTGAACTAGCGAGAGCTTGGTAAGTTAGGTACCTACTACAAAATAAAACCAACTAATATCAATGTATGTCTGACTGTCTGTCTGAAACTGTTTGCAAAATGCGTAAAAGGTGTCCCGCCCGGCAAAGCTATATTTTGCACATGTTTGCAAGTTTAATTTTGTGACTACTTTGGTAGTTAACCGATTAATAATTATATCTATTGTTGACCAAAAATATATTCAAACACATTCAAATATTAAGAAACACTGACTTTGTACTCATCACTGCTACGTATGACGTAGGTAATTAGTATTATGACGAGATTTCATAAAAATCACGGGTCAACTTGCTGTTTCAAATACCACCGAAAAAAATAGAATTGCGTTTTTAGAATAAATAATTACTATACCTACGATAAATTACATTATAGTCTACTAAATAATATGAACTAAATATATACTAGAGAAATAATGCAATTTGAATCAATGAAAATGTATAGCATACAAAATTTAATACGCAAGAAATTCCGCGCGCAAATCATAGCGCGTCACAACCGAAATAAGAATGTATTTTATAACAGTCTAAACAAGTGAACGAAGTTTGGCAACGCTTTGTTTCGTCAACAATGCATGTAAGTCAAGGTTAGGAAGAACGGCATCGTTGCTTAAAACCTACCTACGACTATTGGTATTTATGTTGCCATACAACAATAATAAGTAAGAAAAGTTTAAAAAAATAACAAAACATTGATGTTTATGTCATCAGTTTTATGTTATTTTATATTGTTTTTTTTTTGAACGGTTGGAAAGGGAATTAACCAATTATTGAACTTTAAGATATTGATTTATCAGAATTATAAGATCGTATGCACGCCATCTAGCGTGTCAATGTCTAAACAACGCTTTTGGTTTGCTTGTCAAAAGTCACGCACACTACTAAAGAAGTGTCAAATTTTGCCGGGATTTCATTATTGTTTTTCTCAGTAAATAATGTAAGTTATTGCCCAAAAAGGTCCGTTGCGTACACATTTCACTGTAGAGAAGTGATAAAACGATTAGTTTGAAAGAAAGAGTGTCTGTGTTTAGTGTATTTTACGAGACAAAAATGTATGGACGGTCGGTCAGAGCTTCAACCTTAATATAGATACATTTATGAGTAGATACGTTAATGTACTTGTGCACAAAATTCGATTTTGTGCAGCCTATATCCTGCACAAATAAGCACTTTCAGAGCATGAGAAGTGAAAAGAAATAAATGTGCTAGCACTAGGTAATTATTAACGCTCGAAGTTTAGTCTAAAATAAGAATACGTAACTAGTTATGGTAAAACGTTTTTTCTATTTTGTAATTTCCTAGAAACTAACACACACATTCCTCCTCAGTCGTGCATCCTTGTCGCACCACGGCGTACGCGGAGTGCACGGCATATATTTGCAATTTGGATATTGAATTTTGTTTCTCAATAACCAAATAATGCCTAGCTGCGGGGCTTGCGGCTCAATAATAACGGATCACTATTACATGGAATGTTCTAATGGAAAGTGTAAGAAACATTATGATATTGCATGTCTTGAAGTAAATATAGACGCATTTAAGTCTTATACTGAGGAATATAAATTAACTTGGGTGTGCCCTGAGTGTATCTGCTTAATGCCTAAAAGAGGGAACGTGGATACCCCGCTCAACGTTAAGACACCTGCATTTAAGACTGCCACTACCACCACGCCCATGAATAACATAAATACGCAGCGAGGTAGTCAGGCTTGTTTTTCACCGACAATGGATTCCGATGCAATGTTGCTTGAGGAATTAAGGGAGTTTCGAGCCGAAATTACGGCCCGTATGGACAGCCAGGCTGAAGCGATTAATCTCATGTTGAATCAATTCACCCAAACAAGATCCGATTTGGATAATATAATAAAACTGATGAGGGTACTGGAAGAAAAAGTAGATACTAAACAAACCCAGGACATTGTAAGTGATATAGTCGACAGCCCTCCTTCTACATACACACAAGTGGCTAGTCAACAGAATAGTTCGAATAATCATACAATGCAAAAAACATCTAAAATTGCCACCACCAAAACACAAAAAGTAAACAAAGGTGGGGCCACGAAAACCGCTGTATTACCGATTACGGAAACGGCTATTATCACTACCTCACCAACAAGCACACCCTATGAACAAACGGATGTAGAGGAAGGCGATACTGGAATGGGCTGGACAACAGTAATTAAGAAAAAAAATAACAGACCACTTAAAAATGTAGCAGTAGGAACAAATAAGGAACTGAAGGCTATTCAAGCAACGGAAAGAAAAAAACACTTGCATGTGTGGCGACTGCATCCTGAGACTACTATTGAAGCTATAACAGATCATGTAAAAAGTGTATGTGGTCCAGATGTGCAAATAAAAGTTGATAAAATCAATCATAAAACTAAACGCGACTACTCGTCGTTTATAATAGGAGTGCCTGAAAACTGTTTTCAAAAATTGCATCAGCCTGAAATCTGGCCCATGAATACTGAGTTTAACGAGTGGATTTGGTTTCGAAACTCCAACAAAAACAGAACAAATTAATACCATTGATTTATATTACCAAAATGTTAGAGGTCTTCGAACAAAGCTGAACGACTTCAGAAATAGCTTAGAATTAATGGATGCAGATTTATACGCAATCACGGAATCGGGTTGCAACCCTTCCATACATGACGCGGAATTAATCCCGCCGGGATATCAAATACTTCGCTGCGACCGAGCGGACGGTCGGAAACAGGGAGGAGCGCTTTTAGTGGCCACACACCGATTTGAGCTGCGACAAGTGTGCGTGAGTGACGTATCTATAGACACCTGCGTTTTTGAATTAGTCAATGCAACGATTTACCTAAATAGACGATTTTTATTTTTGTGCTCAGTGATTTATATTTCGCCTGGTAGTTCTGAGAATGACTATATGGTTCTGTTTGGCATAATAGAGAAATTGTGTACTAAATATAAAGAAATAATTGTGTTAGGTAATTTTAATCTTTACTCGTGTCCCATAAATGTGAGGAATTATTATGAATATTTTTTGTCCTATTGCGGATTCACTCAAAACAATAATGTTTCTAACTGTTTAAATAGACAACTAGATTTGATATTGAGTTCGGATCTTCGCGAGGTGTCAGTGGTGATGGCGGATGGGTCGCTCGTGTCTGTGGACGCGCATCACTCGCCGCTCGCGGTGAGCGTGCGTCTCGCGGGTGCGAGCGCCCCGCGCCGCGCGCCCGCCAGCGCCGTCGGCACACGCACTGCTACTAGACCGCGATGGAATTTTTATAAAGCGGATTATGAATTGTTATATTCTATGTTAGTATCTACTGATTGGACCGATATGTTTGAGCAGAGCGATGTGGAAGATATTTTGAATTTCTTTTATGATAAACTTAATAATATTTTAGATGCAAGTGTTCCTAGGAAAACATTAATTGTCAAACAGCGACATATTTACCCCAAATGGTACACGAGTGATATAATAAAAAACTTAAAAATTAAGGCAAGACTACATAAAATATATAAAACAACGAAATTAAATAGTAATTACATCGAATATTCGAAATATAGATCACATATTAAAAAATCAATTGAAATTGCACGCAAACAGCATGAAAATAAGATTCAATGTCAGTTCGCGAAAGACCCCAAGTCATTTTGGCAATACATACGGTCGCAGAAAGATACAACGAGTAGACAGGACATAATAAAGGACGGTCAGTATCTATCAGACGAGGAGTGTGCTGAGCAGTTCGCGACTTATTTTGAGTCGGTATATAGTAATGCGCCGCCACGACTAGACTCAGAAGCGGCGGCAGCGGAAGCGGGGAACACGGGTAGTGCATGCATACAAATTAATAATCTTAGTCTTAGGGACGTTAGAAGTGCACTCGACCGCCTCAAGCCAAAGCGATCTGCGGGTCCGGATGGTATACTTGGTTTCTTTTTAAAGATTGTGGTAGGGTACTCGCGGAGCCGTTACTTCATATATTTAACGCCTGTCTTCATTCTGCAAGGTTCCCAGCTCGGTGGAAGATTACGCGAGTCATTCCAGTGCCCAAAGGCAGAGCGGGAGCTGACATCGGTGGGTATAGGCCGGTGGCTGTGTTGTCGACGCCGGCAAAGGTGTTCGAGTCTGCCATTCAGCGCTGTATGCAAGAGCAAGTGCGCGGACAGTTATCGGATGCGCAGCACGGATTCCGGCCGGGGCGCAGCACTGCTACCAATCTCCTTGATTTTATGGGACGCGTGGTGCCGGCGGTAGATGCTGGGGTGCAGGTGGACGCAGCTTATTTTGACTTTAGAAAAGCTTTTGATACCGTCGATAATGACATTTTACTGCGGAAGCTAGCAGAGGTCGGATGCACCCAGCATCTTTTGCGGTTTTTCGCCAGTTACATGCAAGGCAGACAGCAGTATGTGGACTGCAACGGATGTGAATCCGACTTATATTACACTTGGTCGGGTGTAAGTCAGGGCACCAACCTGGGGCCTCTAGAATTCATTATTATGATAAACAATTTGCCGGAAGTCGTAAGACATGGCGCTTGTTTATTGTTTGCTGATGACTTCAAGTTGCTGCTTGAGATTAGGTCCGAGTCTGATTGCGGGCGCCTACAGGAAGACATCGATCGAATAGTACAATGGAGTCATGAAAACAAATTGTACTTAAACGTATCTAAGTGCTCGTTGATGAGTTTCACCCGTGCTCGTGCACCTCTGCTCTATGAGTACGTGGTGGACGCGGCGCCACTACAACGAGTCACGGAGGTGAGAGACTTGGGTGTTTTCATGACTCCCGATCTGACATTCCGTGAGCATGTAACCAAGATCTGTAAGAAGGCGTACAGAAACTGAGGATAAGTTCTGAGACAGACACAAAGCTTCACAAACATCACAGCAGTTAGGGTCCTGTATGATGCACTAGTCAGGAGTCATCTGGAACATAGTGCAATCATATGGGCTCCACATGAAGCTAAGTATTCTGTAATGTTGGAGCGCGTTCAGAATAAGTTCACGCGCCATTTGTACAAGAAATTATATGGGGTATATCCGTTTTACCCACTGATGTATCCCACTCTGTTTGTCCTGGGCATGGTTGGCTATAATCAACTGCATGTCCGACGGGAGTTTACGCTGGTTGCCTACTTGGTGAAGGTGCTTCGTGGAATGGAGAGTCACCCGGGTGTATTGCAGTGCTTGAGTCTGTGTGTGCCGGACCGCTACGTGTGGCGGCGGCGCAGCCCGCCACTGCTACTGGTACCTACAGCTAGAACTAATCTACTTGCCAAGGCACCCCTTACCAGAGCTATCCGTACCATCAACGATCTACAAATTCAGATTGATGTGTTTACATGTTGTTTTAGTGAATTCGCAAGGGTAATATTATTTATATTATGTTACAGGCGAAATAATATCTAGCTTTAACTTTATTTTTGTACTACGTTTTATGTTATGCTATGTTTTTGTGTTTATAATGTAATATTTTATTAATGTTTTATCTTTTTTAATGTTTTAGTTTAATCTTTTTTCTTTAATCTTTTTCTTTAATAATGTTTTTGTTTAATCCTTTTCTAATTTGGTTGTAAGGTTTAGGTTGTTAGCTGTCGCATTAGGGTAATCCCTGTAATGATAGATTAAGGTGGTATTAATAAATAAATAAATAAATAAATGACAGAATGGTCGTGGTTGACGATGATGCATTTTCTTTGGATGACGTAGCCCTTGCGATATGCCTCTATTTATTGCGGTCTTCAGCGTCTCGGGAGCTTTGGACTATGGACGTTTGTGTTGCAGTTTTTATAAGGTCTGACCAACGCGTAGGTGATCGACCGCGTGACCTCTTGGCTTTTACTTGCCCCTAGACAACAAGTCGTTCCCTGGAGCGTTCATTTCGAACAATGTGGCCAAAGTATTTGAGGCATCTATACAGTCGATGATAACCTCTCCTTGATTCGAAGTTCCTCCAAGATCGAGACATTGGCCGAAACGCCGTCCAAAGGATCCCCAGCAGTCACCGCTAGCACCACATTTCGAGTGCATCGATTTTGCGTCGATCTTTGAGGCGAACCGTCCATGTTTCTGCGCCGTACAGAAATATTGGAAGCACCAAACTTCTCATCAGGCGGGCTTTTGTGGCTTTGGTGATATTATGATTGGCCCAGACTCTTTTGAGCTTATCAAGATCATCAGCAGATCTTGTGATAGCGCATCTCCTTCGAATCTCATCCTCACACCCTCCAGTGTTCGTGATTGTGGAACCAAGGTACACATAAGATTGAACAATCTCACAGTTGCCAATCTCATGGATGTCAGGTTGGTTTAGTTCGGTCCACGATCATCATCTTGGTTTTATCTATGTTGATTGCAAGTCCGAGGGAGAGGCTCGTTGTCTCTAGCAGTGTCAACACATTACACTACATTTTTAGTAAACAAACGCGGAACTCTCAAATGTCTAAAAAATCCGTTTCACTCGTGCGAACTCAATTACATACTGCACGAATTTATCTAATTATTATGTTATTATTATTAGTGACTTTATATTAAAGTTTTAACAAAAATAATTAATTAAGGTCATAGTACCTATTACTAAGTGAGCGACTGACTGCGAGTGGCGAGAAATCAACAGAACAGCAACTTACAAACATTAATTTGAGTTACATATAATACAAAATGAGTAGCTTCATAATATTTGAGCGACCTAATATTTGTTTTTCAATATTTGGCAAATGATTTATTTATACTGAGCGGCATTTTATCTTTTAAGAAGTGTTTCGAGTAGTCATGTTCTAAAAATAGAAAACGTAGCGTCAAAGATAAGGGTTCGTAAACACGCGCTCGCTTCGCTCGCATAATAACACTCTTTGACTTCTGTGTCCGAAGTGCCGAGCCTCCGCCGGCCTCCTTCGTCGGCCTACGGCCCGGTACCTATGCCGTCCATACAGGATTTAAAAAAAAATAGGAAAAATCGTCTATCTATCTTATTATTGAAGTTGCCCTCTCTGTATTTCTAGTCGCTCACTTAGTAATTTAGTCGCACGGCTAGAATTTTTATATCTGAAATGGATTAATCACAACCCACTTTTTGTAAGCTCGTTCTGGATTTCATTATTAATCAATATTCGTCGTTAGTTTAGTTAATTTTTCGCTTACTCAAATTCATACCGCTCAAGTTATTAAAACAGTATCCCATCATCAGTCGCTAAGTTTTTTTTATTCGCTTGTTTTATAATTCCCCTTTTTAATTATCTGTTTTATGCACAGACTAATAAAAACAACTTATTAATTAAATAAAATTTAAAATAATGTAATGTATGATAATATAATGTTATGTGATAATGTAACTCAGAAACACAGTTTAATGAAGTCAAGTAAAGAAGAAAAAAAAGAGGAAACGGTTCGCGTTGGTCGTTTCCATGGAGAAGAACCGGCAAGAAAATCCATGGTTACTCTTTTCAAATTATTTGGTATTACAATATTATCATGTTACAGCATTAGTGGGCACTTAAGTATTGGGGGGACAGCGTAGGCCCGACAATAGGTCGTTGCTGGTCGTTGCGAGCAAAAAAAAAAACACGGCTTTTTGCAATAATTATAGTACATGAGACTCTGAGCCATTATTGAGGTCATACGAAGTATATTTATTTACACTATTATGTTAGGTATATTGTAAATAAATTTATATACGTTTTATGCTACAGAATGTATGTAAAAAAAAAACAGATGTTCCATAGATTTTGCCGGTGTAGATTATACTTTTGAAAGCAATTATTTTTTAAATTTCGATGAAATATTTCTTTGTGGGAGGGGTTCGCAATGATGTACCGCAGACGTGGTATTCGTTTGTGCGTCGATGTACTATCGAAGACACTCCCGCCTGATCACCACTAAGCTAATTTTTGCTTGCACTTACAACATAGAAACGCTCTCAAGCCCCGCCCCGTTGACTTTGTATAGAAATAATGAATGAAAAGATACCGATCGGCCGAGCGCACTGACGACGCACGCTAAACGAGAGTTATTGTTATTTTGCGCGCCAAAGTTGACGCTTTCTTAATAGGGCTCGGCGCTTTCGCATGATTTAAGCGAAAAAAAAATTTACTGATCAGGCGGAAAAGACCACGACTGTACTTACCACCCTGCATATTTAAACTATTTTCATTTACCTATATCCATGGTACTATTGAAATCGTGAAACTTATAAAAACATTTTAAACCTTTTTTTAAATATAATATTAAATTGATTACATGAGAGAAAAAAATAATTACACGAATTTCAAAACAACATAGAAAGGGTGAGTTCAACGAATTTACAAAAGAACGCAGAACATTAACAAGATGTTTGTATTCGCAGAAAGGAGAATGTACTACGGAGGTTTATCATACCAAAGATACTTGTAACATCGAAATACATCTTATCTGAACTGGATGAAATGGAGAGAGAGGAAACATTTAGATTGAAACGATTCAAACAGCTAAAATATAAAATGGTTAAAGTTACTACAAAAGTACGAAGTGAAGAAGAAATAGTGAAAGAAGAAGAAAAAGTGGTAGAGCTTGTAGAACCGAGACGAGAACCAGAGCTAGAGCCAGAGCCAGAGCCAGAGCCAGAACCACAGCCAGACCCAGAACCAGAGGTTTCTACACCTCCGCACACACCACCACGTCCACCTGAAGAACTTATTATAGAGCACATGAATGAAGTAGTAAGGCTAGCTGAGATAATTCAAAATGCGGGTACGTTTCTAACGATATAACATTTCACTAGGCCATTTTTGTTGCGATGCCGTCAAATATAAGAGATGGGGGAGTTACTCTGTCCCCTAAACCGTCAGACCAAATTCTGAAAAAAAACAAATTCTGTTGTAAGATGTTACAAGTAAGTCTCTTGCGCCCGATCTATACAGCAAACGACTGAACTGTATTGCAGTTTTGCAAACGATGACTGTCCTAATAATTCTCTCTTCTCTTCTCTCTCTTCACTGTTCTACTTTGTAATTTTTGGTAAACAAAAAAAATGTGAAATCATCAGCAGCCGCCGAAAAAGCTGCCGGACAAAACGTCCATTAGGCCACCACCTACCACCAACAGTACCACCAAAAGAATAAAAACAGTTGCTTTTCCGAAGGAAAGTTTAAAGAAATAAGGTAATGAAATTATAGATCCAGATGGATCCGTTAGCGATAAAAGACAGAAGAAGGAATAAAATGAAGTCCTCGACTTACTCATAAACGATTTATCATTATCAATTCTACCAAGCCTTATGTTAGAGTCTGCTTCCAGTCTTACCAGATGCGGATAGAATGCCTGTATTTTACATAAAGCCACTGACTATCTGACCTCAACAACCCAATAACTGGCCAATACAATCGAATACGGTTACTATTGACAGCTGGAACCAACGACTTAAAAGCATAAATAATAACCAGACTACTGAACGCTTTAATAATGATAATATTGTGAATTCATTTAAACTTGACGTTTTTATCAAACAGTGTTGCAAACCAGAACCGAATTCTTTCTGTGTCAAGGCGATCGTTTGCTGGCAAAAATAAATTTGTTTGTTAAAACAATTAAACAACGCAACTCGCAACCCATCGAACTTCAAAACGTCATAATTAGATTTTCTTCTCTTTCTTAAACTCGCTCAGAGTCACAAAAAGCTTGACGACGAAAATTGAGATAATTACGTATTGTCAAATAATTTCATCGCACATAGCTGATGATAGAAAGACGGTGATTTAAAAGAAAAGCAGAGTATTGACGCTTGCGTTAGAACAGAACTGAAAAGTTGCCCGAGAGTGGTGCTAAGGAAGGGCCATGGTGCCTGTCAGCTCAGGGCGTCGAGCCAGCCCAGACATGAATATTGGTAACACTCGTGTCATAGACAGAGAATCAGATTTCAATCATAATCTGCGTAGCCTTTTCTCAATCATATTGGGGTTGGCTTCCGGTCTAACCGGATGCAGCTGAATACCAGTATTCTATATGGAGTTACTGCCTATTTGACTTCAAATATTCACTGGGCAATATTATAACCTTAGTAAAACTAATTTCAACCAATTGGTATTACCAGTGGAACTTTTTCGTAGAGCAATGATTGAGTATGCAACAGGATCTACAACGATCAGGTGGTTTTAAATTTGTCTGTGACGTCATGTCACATAATTATAAGGTACTTTCGAGGACACTCCCGCCTGATCACCACTAAGCTAATTTTTGCTTGCACTCGCAACATCGAAACGCTCTCTAAGCCCCGCCCCGTTGACTTTGTATAGAAATAATGAATGAAAGACAATACCGATCGGCCGAGCGCACTGACGACGCCCGCCAAACGAGAGTTATTGTTATTTTGCGCGCCAAATTGACGGTTTCCTAATAGGCCTAAACTTTATGGGGGCTTGGCTTAGCGCCTCCGCATGATTTAAGCAAAAAATGTTTTACTGATCAGGCGGAAAACACCACGACTATCCATACACGTTTGCGCGTAGTAGCCATGAACCCACAATGTGTTGGAATTCAAATTAGTGCAGCGCAGAAATGATTTACTGAGGGATCAAATCAAAAAGTCATCTGCAGAGGACTAAAGCACAACACGCACAGCACAACATATAACGACACAACTCGCACAATAAGGAGACTAAAATGGACCAGCCAAATCAGCTGTAGAATCGATGCACGTTAAGGTCATCTTCTTGAATGGAGACCGAGAATCGGCAAACGTAAGGATACGTTTGGAAACACGCGGAAGTGGTATTTCGAAAAAACGTGAAGTAATCATTGATAATATTGTTTGTTATTAAAAAAGTATAATTGTCGAGATAATTATCAAGATATCTATCGATTCAAACCGTATAGAGCGGCTGCCTGAAGCCCAACAAATGGCTATGCTAAGGTCAAATACCGTGATTAAGTTTTACATACATATGCATTTACGTACATATAAGGGTGATTAGTAATTTGCCCAGGTCTCGAATGGTCTAGAACAAAAAATAATCGCAATGACGGGGAGAGCAAGTGCCTTTCGGCTTCGTTAAGGGTGCTTTTATATATGTATTTATTTTGATTCACAATTCACGCATTTTTCCAATGGTGGACGTCAGAGGCTACAAAATACCACCTGCCACGGCCCTTACATACTCATTTCGCCTTGTCCACTGGATAGATAACCTATTCACGCTACGAAATCAACTCTTTATGGCTGGATGAACTCACCAGTTTGTACTTAAAGCTGTGAAAAATCTACTCATGAGCAGATTGAGACAGCAAACGTCGGCGAGATAGTGGCCGAAGAAACATGAACCGTTTGAAGAAAGAAAAAAATATTTTTGGAATTAAGGGATTTGTTAGGAGGGCTCTAGGACTCTTCTCGCTAGATTATGGTAGGCAAGAGACTTACTAGTTTACTACATCGAACCTAACTGCGCCTTATATCTGTAAAACATTAAAAGAAATATCGCTGGCCATTACACACACCGCCATCTAGTGCCACACTAAGCAACGAGGCTTGCGTCGTGGACACCAGTTGTTGATATGCTACATAGATACTTTTTTTTTTTTTTCATAAAATTGCCGTGCCATATTAATGTTCGGGTACTGTCCTTATATAATATTACCGAAATCTGGCAGGTTAACTGTAATTTGATATTCCATAAAAGGAGTGATAGTATGACCTTCAAATTAATACTAATTCTATGCTCATGAGTCACAGTTTTCGAGAAGCTAAAGTTAACTTCATTTTCTGATTGCCTTTTTTCAATTATTATGTTAAGGTTGGATTCCAGTCTTATCAGATGCAGCTCATAATCAGTGATTTATACATGGTCAGTTGGTAATCTAAATAGTGACGTGATAAAAAATAATATTCCTCATGTCCGAAAATACCCCATAGTTACGCGATTCTTGATCGTTTTCGAGTAATAAAAATAAAAATAAATAACTTGATTCATTTTACCATTTTTACATTCCAAAAATAAAATAAAAACAGAACATTTGAAAATATAAACAATAGTAGCCCACCAGGTGCTGGGAACATGGTCCGAGCTGCCGGTGGTCAGGGTTCTTGAGAAAGGAACCTCCTAACAATACGTGCCGTGTCCAGAAATACTGTTTTCTGAATCAAGCCCTTGATCCAGCTGCTTAGCGAGAGCCTCCTCAGATTTTGGTCGATGTTATTGGCTATTAAGCCATTAGCCGACACGACTATCGGCACAATGACTGCTGTATATACTCAAATGCGCATTGCCGCCGTCGCCGCCACGCACTGGACACGAAACGTGGACGGCCTCCGTGGGGGCCGCGAGCATCTGCCTCCAAAAAAATGCATTGTAAACTGACTACTCGTTTCTACAGCTTATTCCTCATGTGTCAACTCCATACTGTATTCCTCAATTTCGGATCGAGTGTCGCAGCACTATTCCATAGATAAATGTCAAAATAAAAGTTCAGTGATGGTAATGTAGTTTAAAAAAGGGAGCAAGTTGATCTCGCGCACTTATGGTTCCGTTGCACCAAAACTTATTAATTTCCTTCTGTTCGTCTTACATTAACTGTTTATGTTACACATTGCATTTCATAATAGTTCAACAAACCAACTGCAATATATTGAGTGATATATTTTAAAATATGTAATTGGTTTACTTAGTATTGAAACTAATGAAAGCAGAAGTACTTGTATTGACATTTTCTCATTTTTTTGGCAGCGCTAATACAACAGAACTTTGGCCTAACAAGATGCGACTTGGGAAAACTGAAAGTGCAGTTGCATGAATCGCTTAAATTAAGTAAAACCTCCAAGGAAAAGAGGGAGTGTGTCAAATTCCCAGCGAAACAGTGCCATTGCCCAGCGAGTTTAAACCCAGTTATTCCACCATCGGTACCTCTTCCTCTTGACAAACCGAGACCTCCTTGTTATGAAGCTGCTCTGAAATTAATGCCTACAACCAAGGTGGCAACGCCAATGCCAGATTACATTTTTTCAAAATTAAATTCCCATAGACCAGACCCCAGAATAGAAGTTAACGAGCGTTTAAATGATTTACAGAATCATGTTGATAACGTTATTTGCCTGACTACTTGCTATTCACAAGATGGAGTACTATCGCAGTGTGTAGAGGATTTTTTAAAATGTTGCCAGGATGTTAAAACTAAAATCAATGAGATCAAAGAACGCAAAAAAGTTAGCGCAAAAATAAATCGTTTGAAAAGGGAAATCGAACATTTGGAACATATAACTACTTTAACAACAGAAGAACTAGCTTGTGATAGTATAAGAAGCTTTATGTCACGTTGTAAAGAATTTAAGACTAAACTCGATTGTCGTTCAGCATCCAAAGAAGCATCTTCAGTTTGCAGTATTGAACATTTTTTAGAACAAATTAATGTTAGTATAGAGTTAGGCAAAAAAGCAAAAATGGAAGGACTGGTAAGCGATAGCGTAGAGGACTTTATTAGTACTTGCAAAGAACTAAAAGCAAAAATAAACACCCAGGAGGAAGAAACAACAAAACCAAAAGTGATTAATGACCTGCTAGGTAATTTAAATGACATTATGAAGTGTATATCACAATTTAAACAGAACGGATTATTATCCGATAGTATGGACAAATTCTATACAACCTGTAAAAGTACCAAAGCTAAACTTGATAACTACAAGCCACCCCTAGGGGTTAAACTCGATGCAAGCCAGATGACTACTATAAAACGCGAATATGGTTGCAAAATACCCAAAAAATATGAAATAATATGTCCATCATGTCAAGAACTTGGCGACAATTTACAAATTTCCTCCACCGAATTTGCTCGCACATGCGAGAAAAGTTTTTCACCTGAAGAAGAATCGGAAGATGATTATTGCAAATGCGTGCCATTGCAAGAGTCTGCACCAGACCTTGCAGACACTCCATGCAAGAAAAGTTTTTCATCTAAGGGAGAATCGGAAGATGATTCTTGCAAATGCGCGTCATTGCAAGAGTCTGCACCAGACCCTGCAGGCACTACATGTAAGATTTTTTTTTCACCTAAAGGAGAATCGGAAGATAATTCTTGCAAATTCGTGCCATTGCAAGAGTCTGCACCAGACCTTGCAGGCACTCCATGCAAGAAAAGTTTTTCATCTAAAGGAGAATCGGAAGAAGATTCTTGTAATTGCCCGCCATTGCAAGAGTCTCCACCAGACCCTGCAGGAACATGCAGTTGCGGCACTGAAAAAGGTTACGAAGATTGTCCAACATGTACGATAGGGCTTGAGATTTCTGCTTTCATAACCAAGGCCAAGGGTTCCAAGACTTCACAGGGTGATGAACATTCTGGGACTTGCAAAGGTGGTTCCCATCCCATCATATACACTGCAGTCATTGGCTAAAGGATTACCAAATGCTTATCAATTATGAGAACTATATGGTGGGTAGCTGCTTTAACCGTAAAACTATGCTTCGTGGAGGTTCCCTAATATTAATAAAAAATTGTTTTAAATATAAGCAACGTAATGACATAGTAGGTCTCTCAGTTGAACATTGCGTCGAACTGTCCTGTGTTGAGCTAGATAAGCATGTAATTGTGTGTGTGTACAGACCCCCAAACTATCAAAACTTTTCCTTATTTGAATCAATAATGGAAGATGTCCTGGCAAAACTTGCAGCCAGTAATAAGTCTACAATTATTTGTGGTGATTTCAATATCAATATTTTAGAAGAAAGTTCAAATAGCAGTCGGTTATTAAATCTTTTTAGGTCATTTGACTTGACCAACACTTTTATAGAACCTACTAGAGTCACTCCTTCTACTGCTACTTGCATAGATAATGTTTTCTGCGATTGTGATTACTTAGAAAAGGCCATAGTAAATTGTCTGCCTTCTGACCATAGCGGACAAACTGTAACTTTTAGGTGTAATACACCCCCATTGCAAAAAGTTCAAATTAAATTTAGACCTATAACTTCTAGCAGATTAAATAGGTATAATATTTCGCTACTAAACAAGTTAAGTGCTATGAGCCTTGACGATATTAATATAAATCAATGGTATGATCGTTTCTTTTCAATAGTTCACACGGAATTCAATAAAACTTTTGAAAAGAAGACAAAAAGTATTCGCCCTAAATTCATATTTAGTGATTGGGCAACTAGAGGTATCCGAAAAAGTAGGGAAAGACTATTTGAGCTTTATGGCCTTAAGCCTTTTATAAACACTGAAACTTTTAACAAGTATGTTGCTAAGTATTCAAAAATTTTTAGAAATACATGCAAGGTTGCTAAAGCCCTGCACATTAGCAACAAGATCAAAACAGCAGAAAATAAAATAAAGACAGTTTGGAAAGTCATAAATAACGAGACTAACAGGAAGAAAATACGTAACACTAGCTACACATTAGATACAGCATGTGGTCCTAAAAGCTCTGATCAGGAAGTAGCTCAAGAATTTGTAAATTTCTTTACCGATGTACCATTAAAAACTACAGAGGCTCTTATTTCCTCACCTGAACTCTCAATTGGTTTATTAAAGGCGAATGTGTCTGGCTGCCTGGCTGAATTTAAATTTAAACACATTAACCCTATGATAGTTATTAAAGCTTTCCGGCAAATAAAAATCAAACTGACCGAAGATCTATGGGGAATGTCTATCAAAGTTTGTACATCCATACTTGAGACTATAGCCCCTTACCTAGCTTTAATTTTTAATTTATGTGTAGACCAAGGAGTTTTCCCTGATTTAATGAAATACAGTAAAGTCATACCTCTTTTCAAATCCGGGGACAGTAAAGACACTAATAATTATAGACCTGTATCGGTTTTACCAGCTTTTAGCAAGGTTTTTGAAAAGGTAATGCTTAATCAAATGCTCTATCATTTTAACACCAACAGAATCTTACATGATCAACAGTATGGTTTCACCAAGGGACGTTGTACAACTGACGCCGGTGTAACCTTATTAAAGCACATATTTACTGCGTGGGAAGAGTCTCAAGACGCCATAGGAATTTTTTGTGACCTCTCCAAAGCGTTTGATTGTGTAAATCACGACACATTACTTTTGAAACTTGAGCATTACGGACTGGGTAAACTTGCACTTAGTTTGGTAAAATCTTATTTGAATGATAGACAACAACATGTTCAAATAAATGGTGTTAATTCACATGGTTTAAAAGTAAAAATGGGGGTTCCACAAGGCTCAATATTGGGTCCTTTCCTTTTTCTAGTATATATAAATGATCTACCCTATTTATTGAAAAACCAACCTCAAAATATGGTGTTATTTGCTGATGACACTTCCTTAATTTTTAAGATAAATAGGCGGGCCCAAAATCTAGATGACGTAAATAATACCCTACTTCAGGTCCAAAATTGGTTCACAGCAAACAATTTGGTATTAAATGAAAAAAAAACCAAATGCATAAGATTTGCTTTACCGAATGTTAAAAGTAGTGATTGTGATATAGTACTGAATAAAGAGAAACTTGAATTCGTAGATAAAACGGTTTTCCTGGGGATTACGCTTGATTCAAGGCTACAATGGGGTTCTCATTTAACATCTCTTGCGGGGCGGCTAAGTTCAGCAGCATATGCCATTAGAAAAATCCGTCAGTATACTGATGTAGATACCGCTAGACTGGTTTATTTTAGTTACTTTCATAGTATATCCACTCACCCGCCCCGCGCGCGACTTTTTTGCACCAAACCGTCCAGGGTGCAAAAAATTGCGAAATATTGCATGTAATTTGACACTTTAGATAAACAATCGCAAACGACAAGAGTTATAGCTAAATAAAATTTACAGTGAATAGCTGAATAGTTATGGAATCTATATATTAAAAAAAAAAAAAAAACTGATATTAATTTGAAACTCAAAAAAAATGTAGAACTTGAAAAACAGTGATGAAAACGGATATTTCGCTATTAAAATATTAATTTGAATTTTTCTAAATATTAAATTTCAATTAAAATAATTTTAAAATAAACTAGATTATATTTCCTTTCCAATAAGACCATAATCTTATTAGTTTATTTACGATAGTCTAGTTAGAATTAAATTAGAATTTGAATACTCACTGTTTATTTTGACGCGGCCTGCGCCAACGACTGTTTTTGAACACGGTTATTTACGTACCTATAACTTTACGAAGCCACTTGTTTTTGTATATACAATTTAATAATATGTTCACAATACTAACTATGCACTGTTTTTCCGTTAACACACGTTTTAATCACAAAAATACTTATTTCTTGTATAAACACAATCACTATAGGTATTTAAACCTACCACCTTTCGGAGGCGAAATACTCAACTTTGAGATTCGAAAACTAGATTTCCTTTATGATAATATAGTAGCACAGATTTTCACGATTAATTTGATATATAACACTATCCGAAAACAACAATATACATAACAGAACAATTGAAATACGACGCCACACGTCAGAAATGGCGGAGTTTGTTTACACTACAGTTTTTACTTTTATTTTGAGATTTGTCGATGGAATAGTGTTGCTATTGTTGGTCCGAACGTTGAGGAATATAGTATAGAGAATGCTACAAGAGGAATAAGCTCTAGAAATAGCAGTTTAATAAATTTTTATTGCATTTGTTGGACGAAGGCGCTACTGGCTGCTTTAGCAGCCAGGGACATTTGGCAAATCGGCAACTGGCTGCTAAAGCAGCCAGGGGCGGTTGAGTGGATAATGTCTTATGGCATTTTGCTATGGGGACGGGCTGCAGATATTGAGTCTATATTTATTCTGCAGAAAAGAGCCATCAGAGCCATATATAATCTTCGTAGGCGCGATTCTCTAAGGGAACTGTTTAAGGATATTGGCATCATGACAGTACATTGTCAATACATCTACGAAAACATAATGTACGTCAGAAAAAATCTGCACCTTTTTGGTAAAAGGGGTGACAGACATAATTACAGTACTAGAAATAGGGACCAACTCGTTCAGCCAGGCTTCAGACTCGCTAAAGTAGACTCATCTTTCATGGGGTACTGTTTGAGATGCTATAATAAAATTCCACAAAGTATTCTTGAACTGAATGAGACGAAATTTAAAACATGTATTAAACGCACACTATGTAAGCAAGCATATTACAAGTTGAGCGATTATATCGCTGATAAAAATGCTTGGCTCAATGCTGGTCCTGCTCCACAAGGACAGGGGCGCTTAAATTGATAGCATTAAATGGTATTGTTGGAGCTGCTGAAGATTGTACAACTATCTTTGCATTGTATAGATTCAATCTCTTTAGTATTATATAATCGCATAGCCCATATTGTGTGAGTACTATGTACTAGAAAGCTATCATTCACTGGAAACCTACGTCTTTTCTTGACTTGAATGTGCCCTGGCGGTTGAGAATATGTCATGCTCACTCAAAAGTCTCGCTGATGGTGGCGCATGTGTCGGATCATTTAGTTCCCTTCAAAATGGTTGAGTTGAATGGTGCTGATCCATGCGTCATGTCCGTGAACGGGCGCTATCGGTTGTGACTGGTCATCTCTCAGTTGCCATGGCTTATTTTAATGAATTATTTTAGTTTTTGAATTGTTTTTTTTTCTGTTTTGTTTTACTGTGGACACTTTTAACGTGCACATCTTGCTACATTGTTCTCACATAATATACCATCTCAACATGAATGATGTAACCAAGATTTTGTAACAATATTCTGATTTAAAAGAGTGTCCATGGAGTTTCTTGCCCGTTCTTCTCCATAGAGATCTACGCTAGGGAATGGACAACTACAGTACTTTCACAGTTTTTATGTCTTGTGACTGGGACTGTAGCTACATTTAATTTTCATCTTTGTTTCGACAATTCAAAAGTGCCTGTAACTGGCTTACTTGAAATAAATGCTTTGATTTTGATTTTGAGTCATCCAAATTCTAAAATCAGATTCACGTTCTTGTAAATCCAGTTCTTCGCAATCCTATGTACCAGAACTCAATATACGCACATGCAGCCAAATAACTGCACAACAGCCTTCGAAAACATGCATGCAAATCCAAAAGCAAACATGCGAATCTTTTGAAACTATTCCTCTTGACAAAACCAAATGGAAAGAATGTGACGGCAATTCTTTTCAAACTATTGCTCTAGACAAAACCAAATGTAAAGCATGTGACGGAAACTCTTTTGAAACTATTGCTCTAGACAAAACCAAATGTAAAGAATGTGACGGCAATTCTTTTGAAACTATTGCTCTAGACAAAACCAAATGTAAAAAATGTGACGGCAATTCTTTTGAAACTATTGCTCTAGACAAAACCAAATGTAAAGAATGTGACGGCAATTCTTTTGAAACTATTGCTCAAGACAAAACCAAATGTAAAGAATGTGACTTCAATTGTTTTGAAACTATTGCTCAAGACAAAACCAAATGTAAAGAATGTGACGGCAATTCTTTTGAAACTATTGCTCTAGACAAAACCAAAAATAAAGAATGTGACGGCAATTCTTTTCAAACTATTCCTCTAGACAAAACAAAATGTAAAGAAAATGACGGCAATTCTTTTAAAACTATTGCTCTAGATAAAACAAAATGTAAAGAATGTGACGGCTTTTCTTTTGAAACTATTGCTCTAGACAAAACCAAATGTAAAGAATGTGACGGCAATTCTTTTGAAACTATTGCTCTAGACAAAGCCAAATGTGAATGTAACGATAATAGTGCTATCAGTGTCAAAGATTCGAATTCAGTACCTAGAAAGCCCGGTTCTTGTGAATCATTTAAAAGTACTAAGAGAGGTTATAACGCACCGACAACGAAAGGGTTCATTCAAATTGTGAGAAATGTCAAATCTGAAATATTGATCAGGACTCTAGATTTGTCAGATCCAATCTTGCTGAGCCCTTGGTCGTATGCTTCATCAGAAACTTTAACAACTCTGGATAGAAACAACGATGTGTGACTCTGCTCAGCTAGATCCATTCTTCTGATGTAGCCATACGAACTGGTTTTTTCCGGTTCTGAACAAAACGGGAATTTCTGGTTAGATTTGTAAAAAAACCGGTTCTGTTGTATAAAACCCGTTTTTTTCTTCGGGTTTTCGTTTGTTTATATTTCTTTTTAAAATCGATTATAACTGATCTGTGAACTTCGCAGATTAGACAGACAATAAGTTGCAGGTCGTTTAAAATGTAGAAATATGACTAGGTCAGTTTATTATATCATTGCCCTCGCACGACATATTCATCCAATAATTATTCTCAACAATACGTTACACGGTTTTTTGGAACGGACTGATTGAAGATCTTAGTCTTTAGGCTCTGTGGAATATGTGACGACAAGACCCGACGAAGCATCGCAAAGCAGAGACCTGACCAGGTCTCGATAGAGTCAAAAACCTTCTCATAGTCCACAAATGCAAGACACAAGAGACCGATAATACTCTTAGCACTTCTGTATAATCTGCCGCACTGTTTGGATGTGGTCTATGGTGCTGTATCTTCTTCAAAATCCGACTTCTCCGGTGGCTGGAAGTTATCAAGTCTTCACGCTAGACTATTCGTGAAGACTCTTTTATATAGCTCGTGGTTAAGGAGCGAAATGGGTCTGTAATTCTTTAATGGGGTCTTGCTTGGTTATTATTTATAAAGAAATGAACGACCACGTTCCTTTTCCACGCTTCTGGACTTCTCCTAGAGAACAGGACCGAGTTGCAAAGCTCCCGAAGTTCTCTTAATGCAGAACTTCCGCTTTCAGAAGCTCATTCGTTATCCCATCCCCCCCAGGGGCTTTTCCAGTCTTGAGAGTCGCCTCGATTTCATCTTGACTGACTTCTGGCAGGTCTTCTGCGAAATGGCGGGTTAAGGATGAGGCACGCTAGACCGTGTCGGGTCCGAGCCGAGTTTCGGCCGTAGCAAGGTCAACTAAATATATATTTTTTGAACAGACACACTCATGCTATACCGTGTGACGGCCGAGCAACGGACAATACGATACAATACGGCCGACACTGGGTTCGGACCCGACACCATCTAGCGTGAGTCAAGCTTTAAGGTGACTCTGGAATCCTAATTTTGGGGATCAGGTTGAGATGTATGCGATGCGTACAACTGGCCATAGAAGTTTTCGACTTCCGAAAGAATCTCTGGCTTCGAAACGACGATATCCCCACTTGATCCGGTAAATTTCGTCAGGTGGCTCCTCCCAAGTGATTGGACGAACGGCCCTCGGTCGCTGAATCGCTTTTTCTATTGAGCGTGTACTGGAGCATCGAAGGTCACTTCGAACCAATTCTATAATTGTTTTGTTGAGTGCCTGTAGTTCTGCCGAAGTGATGGGGTGAGTTTTCACGTCGTTCCGTCATAAGCTCCAGTGTCAAAAAACGCATCCCGTCCTCCCTGAGGATTTACACCATTTGGTAGAGCGTCTAGACAATATTATAACCTTTGTAATTGTTAATTAATAAGAAAGAGCCAAAGTATATTTTTGCAAATTAATAAAACAACCCGAAAAAGCCCGAAAAACCCGAAACCGAAAAAAACCAGTTCCAAAAAATAATCGTTTTTCGATTCCCTATTCTAATGCAATTCATTAACCTGTCATGACAATTCTGCACTAGTTCTAACATTGTGATTGATCAATAAAACAATATTTTTCAGAAATATTTGTTTAATTTTATCAAATTTGAGCTGTCACCCTGTCACACACCAAACCAATGAAACTCATGGATACAATGTTTATTAGCCGTTATAAGCTGATGATGATTATTATTATCATGATTACTTAGTTACTCCGACTGTGGCAAGATGCAATATACAACAACAACAAAAAAACTTGAGCACCTTCTTCACTCTCCTTTTATTCGTCGGTTTAAAGCAATGAAAAAGTCGTCACCAAGCTCATGATACCATTATTTTTAAGAACGATTAATTTATTTCCTAACGTAATGGCGGACTTGTAGATAAAACCAGTACTTTATAAGGAACGTGAACTTCATTCTTCATATTGTTCAGCACATTAATAATCTGTATTACGGCGTTGAATGGAGGGACATCGACGCACCAACGAATCCACGTCCCGGCTACATCAAAAATTTCATGTTTCATTTACATAGTATAAAACAATGTTGCTCCCCGCTGTATGTACGCTTAATGTTCAAACACACTGGGAGCGGTGCGGGCGGCGGAATCCGCAAGCGGGTGTCGTTAACACGCAGCTTCTTCTGCGTGTGAACATAGTTACAGCGGCGCGGGTGACGGAATCCGCAAGCGGTTGTCGTTAACACACAGCTTCTTCTGCGTGTGAACATAGTTACAGTGGCGCGGGTGCGCAGTATCCACAGTGTTAACGACACCCGCATCCGCTCCCGCCATACGCGCCGCTCCCACTGTGTTCTACACTCAAATCTTTTAAGGGGGGACTACAGGAGCTAAACGCGAGTTTTATAATGCAAAAAAGCACATGATTCACTGGAATAAACAAAACTAGGAAAATATATGATATTCTTCAGGATATCTGCTAGTATGATAGTGTTCAGTTTCAGACTTTTCCCTTTGCATGTGCTGTAAGACCTTGCTTTTTGCCAATTTTCCTGATTCTAGGTCAACGGGAACTACCATATAGGTTTTCGACCCAAAACCTATAGGGTACTTCCGGTTGACCTAGAATTGTCAATTTTGTTTAAAAGCAAGGTCTTACAGCACAAGTAAAGGGAAGTCCGAAAAATAAAAAAGATGAAAATTAAGGTAAATTTTGGTACTTACGAGTTTTCGTGAAAATCTAAATTTGACCAAATCTTTTTATTGTGTTGACGCAGGACCTTGATTTTTATACACCTAATAGAAACTATAAACCCCAGTATATGGTATAAATTTCAACTTGCTAGGTCCACCCGTTCCTGAGAAAATGGTAGTGACAGACGGACAGACGGACAAGAAAGTGATCTTATAAGGGTTCCGTTTTTTCCTTTTGAGGTATGGACCCTAAAAATAAAAAGTCTAATCAGTATCTCGTTCTTCCTCAACGGGCTCTAATGACTGCTTCCATGCTGTTCCTCACGGAACGGATGAGAGTCACAATCTTGTATTGTGTGATGTTATCCCAATCTTCTTGTATAGATGTTTGCTGGTAGTTGCGTCGGCAAATCCGATCACTGCCGATACAGTCGGACGCATTGTGATAAATTAATCCGTTTGATACGATGAGTCCGATGTTTACGATGCGGACATGTGGACGCTTACCTTAAATAGTACTTGCACTACTGTTTCGATTTTTTTGATGAGATTTGTAATAATTAGGTACCAATTATTAAGAAATTAAAGTTGGTTTAACGCTTTCTACTTCCTCTTTAGTTAGGTCAGAAGAACACGATTGTAAAGAAAAATAAAATAAAATTTCTCTGAATATTATATTCCTATTAAGTGTTAGTAATCAAACTTTGGGACGCGAAAACATTTACGACAGTCATATTAAATGAACGTGTGTTCTTAATTTTTAATATTTTAGATAGGCATATTAAAGTGCATTTTTTCTAAGAAATAGGTATATACGAGATTGTTTAAAATATCAGTATTCAATTGCATACACGATAGTCAAAAAAGTAAAATTAACTTTAAATAAGAAAGAAAGGGTGAGTTCCGCGGATTTATAAAAGAATGCAGAATATAAACAAGACGTTTTTATTCGCAGAAAGCAAAATGTACTGCAGAGGATGATCATACCAAAGATAAATGTAACATCGAAATACATCTTATCTGAACTGGATGAAATGGAGAGAGAGGAAACATTTAGATTGAAACGATTCAAACAACTGAAATATAAATATGCTAAAAATAAAAACGCCAAAGAGGAGGAGCCAATAACATTGTTTGTGGAAGGTGTGCCCGATCGTATAGAACCAATTACAATGTTTGTGGAGTATATGCCCGATTGTACAGAGCCAAAATCTGTACGACCATGTAGATCAGATGGGGAGTTTCCAACAGTCACGAGTAAGCCCGACTGTGCACAGCCAAAATCTGTACAACTACGTGAATCAGCACCTGAAGGTGAGCCATGTGCCACGTATAAGACCAGCGATGAACAGTCAAAAGCTTCTGAATCTTGTTCGTGTACTTTAGAACCTGAAGAACACGAACTCGAACCGAAAGGAAAGCCACCAACGTCTATTAACGCTGCACCACCGGACTCTTCATGCAGTGACAATAGAAAGCGACTAGCTGAAGCTGAATCTTGTACGTATACCGGCAATGTAGAGCCACCGCCAGAACCTGAAGTTGAGCCATGTAGCTGTATGCCACAAATAACTGAGGAGTTAATAACACCTGAGAAAATGGAACGTTTGGAACTACTCAAGAAACACATAGATGAAGTAATACGTACAGCAGACGAATTGGAGGCTGGAAGAAAAAGATCAAAAACCGATAATTTTCTTAAACGCTGTCATGACGTCAAGAATAAAATCGAGATGCTATCTGGCAATCCACGACAATGTCAAGAAGACAAAAAAACCTCTAAAATTCCAAGACTGGGCTCTGCCGCATCGTCAGTATGCGGCAAGTCGCCAGATAATATAACACAATCAGATAGTTCCGATAATTTAGGCACTGTCGTGAAAATATTTAAAGAAACAATCAAGGTTACGAGATCGAAGAATCTGGATGGAACCATAAACGAGAAAAAAACAATAATTACAATTCAAACTGAAAATCGGATGATTAAACCTGATGGCGGGCAGAGCTTACGTGGTTCAGTTAAAAGTATTGGTGGACCCAGTGGTGGGAATAGTAGTCAAAAGAACTGTGGGTGCCAAAAACCCGATGGAGGTCGGACGAGCAGCAAAGAATCCCTTTGCTGCTCGTCCAGCCATACCTCTAAAAGCTTAGGATCCCAACAGACGTGTCAGACCTCTCCAAGCATTGGTAGCTGCTGTGGGTGCCAAAATCCTAATACCTATATGTCCGGTGTATGCTATGACACAAAGCAGGACTATGTTTTTGGTGGAACATCAAACTCAGCGAAACGTGAACCCAGCCTAACCGTTGTTGATCTTTGTGACTGTGAGGTCCAATCGTGTGGCACTAAGTCTCTTGGAAGGTGTGAGTCCAGTGGGCTTAGTATGATCAGTGGGGCTTCAAAGGCTGGTAAAACCGCTAAGCCCTGTGCGAATCTAGAGTCCAGAGTGGCTTCGAGTACGACCTGCAGTGTGGCCACCATTAAGAGCAGTGATTCTTGTACCTGTAAAACCACTAAGCCCTGCTCTGTGGTGTCAAAACCTAGTGATACCGCTAAACCCTGTCAGAGCCCTAAGCCCAGTGGGAGCTTCATCAAAATAAGTGATTCTTGTGCCTGTAAAAACACTAATCCCTGCTCTGTAAAGTCAACACCTAGTGATACCGTTAAACGCTGTGGGTGCAGTACTCCCAGTGTGACCTCCACTAAGACACTCACTGAGACCACTAAACGCTGTGGGTGCCGTACTCCCAGTGTGACCTCCACTAAAACCTGCTGTGACACCGACGCCGGAAAGTAGTCAAATGTTAAAACTTTCATAATGCAAAAGAGTAAGAGCTATCGGATCCTTTATTGATAAAAGAGCCGTCTGCATGCATTGGCTCCCCCAAAAGACTCGCGATGAAAGCAGAGTCCATAAACTGACGCATTTTTGCTAGCGGGGTCTATTGCGCCTTCTGTTGGGCTTACTGGAGAAAAGGAAAAGGTCTAATGAAGCCAAAACTGGCATTCAAATTGCAATCTACATCTCAACAATCATTTCAATATACAGGAAACACAGTTTCAGAAAGTACAAGTACTGGTTTCATTTCGTGTTACCTCGAGACTTACAAAGGTAAATCGGAAACCCAATGAAAATGTTCATCACAAACATTAGCTGATTAGCCAGGTAATTCTGTGAAGCGTGCAGAAACTAGCAAGTCAGACAACGCATAAGCTTAATGAGGAATTTCTTTGGGACGACTTTGTTATTCAAACGAATACTGCTGAATAGTATGTGCCAACCCAAACAAGATGATAGCACGCCTGGCCCTCCAACTGTCAACAAAATATGTCACATTAAATATTTAGTCGAGTGCATTAAAATCATGATCTGTCAAATGACCGATTTGGTCGAGACGCCATTGTTTTATTGTTTGGTCAGGTGGAGTTAAGTTTTTAATGGTCGAATTTCCATAAGACTTTTTTTAATGAGTTTTTATAGAAGTGGAGAAGAAAGCAATTAAAAAAGGTTTGCCGCTTTTTTCCATTTCCTTGGCATATTTGTTTTTCGTTTATGAATAACTTGAAATTCGACGAATTTATAATTATTCTGGCGTATGCAGAAAATCTTACTAATGAAAGTTTATGGTACTAGTGCCCCAAAGAAAAGTCGCGTACCTGCTGTAATTACGGTAGTTATCAGCTAAATAATAAAATGTTAATTGCTTTATTACGTTTTATTGCAATCCTGCTGAACGGACAATCCTAAAATTTTTAATCTTAGATCTGAATAATTGAAACATGTAGGAAGGAATTTAGGTATAACCTGAGACGCCATTGTTTGTTGTTATGTAGGTATCGCGCGCGCGCTCGGATATAGGTAATAAGGCGCATTGTAGGTAAATTTAGACCAAGGTTTTCGTACTTAATGGTTTTGTTTTTATTTGTTGAATACATCGGTTGATTTGAAATTTTCCTAACTGGCTCGCCGGCTCAATGAACGCGCCCACACCGTGGCCCCGTAAAGGGCCATGGACCGCACGACTCCCGCGTAGAGCCTCCTGCAGGAGGCGTTAGGCCCCACCAGGTTGCGAAGGAGCCAGGCAGCCACTGAAAACATCCTTCATTTTGAAGTTGGTTATATCACTAAAGAACTGGGATAAGGATTGCATCCAGATGAGAGACTTAATTTAGCCCATCACTCTGTCTAGACCTTATCTAGACTAAATTGGATTACATAAAAACGAAATAGACCCGAAACAATTTAAAAAAAATTGTAAATACTTAAACAGTTGACATTGTCTTAGTGTTTGGCATCAAAATAATTATATAAATAAATACATCCAACTAATTCAATAAAAAAAAAATGTAAATACTTAAACAGTTGGCATTGTCTTAGTGTTTGGCATCAAAATATATAAATAAATACTAATAAATAAATATAGTGGGATGTAAAACGACGAAGTAATTGAAACGTTTTGTTCGGCGTTTGCGCAGCTCACGCATTTGTAGTAGGGTTGTCAATACGGCGGTTAGCAGAATCAGTCTTCAGTTTGATGGCCTGTACTACACGATTTTATTAACTTGACGAATAACTTTGACTTGATTGACTTTAACTTTCTGATAACGGTCATCATCATCTGCCTAGCCTTTTACCAAAAAAAAAAAAAAAATACTTGCATAATACGTTGCGTATTTTTGGCTCGTTTTTGGAAGCGCGTATACGCTCGCCTTATGCCACACGCGCAACTGGGGCCCTACTCCCTAACGCTTCGTCCGTATATTCGGATCTATCCGTCTCTCACGCGCTCGCCTGCAGATGAGTGCGAGTGAGATAGACAAATAGATCCGATTGAACGGACGAATCGTTAGGGAGTAGGGCCTCTGGTACGAGCGTTGACGTGTTTGTAAGCTCGTATAAGCGGTTTAGCGACAGACACTGGAATAAGCGCGTGTACGCGCGTTCGGTTTTTTGAAGTATTAAATGTGGCGCGCGTGTAAGAGCGTAAGCCAATACGAGCTCATACGTGCTATAGAATACGCTAGTCTGAAAAAATAAATCTGGTCTTTTCACCGTTATTTTACCTTTCATTTATAACAATAATTTGCTTTTGAGTTGCTACGGTCAGATATACAATATCAGCGAAATCACTGAACAATATGAGCTATGGTTAAGAACAGACTAGATATAGAAATAAATCTTTTAATGTGTAGTTTTATATTTTTGGCGCGGTTCCATGACATATTTCGCAGACTCAGAAAAAATCCGACGGAATACACATTGAAAACAATCTCTACCTACATTAATTTATTAGATGACAATTCGAAAATTAAAATTCAAATTTGGAATTGTGGTACACCATTGTGTAGACTAAACTGCCAGCTAGTTACTGGCGTATTTTTTAAATGATATCAGTCCTCTTTTTTTATTTAAATTCCGCCTAAAGGGAAGCGTCCACATGCCCGCATCGGACGCATAGCATCAAACGGATAAATTTTTCACAATGCGTCCACTGTATTGACAGCGATCGGATTTTCCGACGCAACTACCAGCAATTGCCAAAAGTTGCCACTCGTAGCAACGGCGTTGGCATTGCCAATGAGCAGATTCGAGCGATCCGTACGGTTTTCTTTTGGTTCGATGAGCTCCCGATATAATAATATAATTTTTCGTCCCACCCGCATACCTCTTCAGTATTCCCGCGATCATGATGCTTGCAACAGCGTCGAAATATCGGGAGCTCATCGAACCAAAAGAAAATCACGGATATCATCCCGTAAGTACTTTAAGTGTAGTGAAAAACCGTGAAAGTCAAACTCAAACTCAAACTCATAGCATTTATTTCAATTAGACCATTACGGCACTTTTGAATGTCAAAAATACAAAAAAAAACAAAGCTACAGTCACAGTCACAAGGCATAATAACTTGAGAAAGTACTGTAGTTGCCCATTCCCTAACGTAGATTTCTATGGAGAAGAACGGGCAAGAAACTCCATGGACGCTCTTTTAAATCAAAATGTGGTTACAAAATCTTGGTTACATCTTTCATGTTGAAATTATGCATATATGTGAGAACAATGTAGAAAGACGTGCACATTAAGAGCGTCCAGAGTAAAAGATTAGATCAACAATTTCAAAATAAAGTAATTAAAATGAACCGTGGCAGCTAAGAGATGACCAGTCCCAACTGACAGCGCCCATTCACGAACATGACGCATGTACCGGCGCCATTCAACTCAACCATATCGAAGGAACTAAATGACCCGACACACCCGCCACAATCAGCGAGACATTTGAGTGAGCATGACATTCTCTCAGCCACCAAGGCATATTCAAGTCAATGAAAGATAACTAAATGTAAATGGTGGCTGAACAGTACAAAGTACTCACACATGTGCTATGCAATTATATAATATTAAAAACTGGAACCTATACAATGCAAGTATATTTTTACAATCTTCTGCAGCTTCCACAATACATTAACATGGGAATCAATTCTTCTTCTTCTTCTTTGCGTGTCGATAGAAAATAAAAATAAATAATGCCCGACCAGTACAATCAATTAGTTTGCCCCTATGGTTGTGGAGCAGGACCAGCATTTAGCCAAGCATTTTTATCATCAATGTACTCCCCCAACTTATAATATGCTTGCTTACATAGTGTGCGTTTTATACAAGATTTAAATTTCGTCTCATTCAGTTGAAGAATGTGGGGAGGTATTTTATTGTAACATTTCAAACAGTACCCCATGAAAGATGAATCTACTTTGGCAAGCCTAAAACCTGGCTGAACTAGTTGGTCCCTATTTATAGTGTTATAGTGGTGTCTGTCACCTCTTCTACTGAATAAATGCCGATTTTTCCTAACGTACATGTTGTTTTCATAGATGTATTGACAAGGTACTGTCATGATATTAATTTCCTTAAACAGTTCTCTTAGAGAATCGCGTCTACGTAATTCATAAATGGCTCTGATGGCTCTTTTCTGCAGAATAAATATAGACTCGATGTCTGCAGCCCGTCCCCATAGTAAAATACCGTATGACATAATACTATGAAAATAACTAAAAAAGACTAGCCTCGCGGTATCAATATCAGTAAATTGACGGATTTTTCTAACAGCATATGCTGCTGAGCTCAGCCGTCCTGCAAGAGATGTTAAATGAGGAGGATTGTAACCTCGAGTCGAGCGTGATTCCCAAGAAAACCGTTTTATCGACAAATTCTAGTTTCTCTTGATTCAATATTATGTCACAATCACTACTTTTGACATTTGGTAGAGCAAATCTTATGCAAAGTCTTAAGTCTAAAACAGTGCACAAATAAAATTATATTTGAATGAATATTATTATCCTATTAAGTGGTAGTAATCAAACTTTGGAAAGCGAAAACATTTACGACAGCCATATTAAATGAACGTGTGTTCTTAATTTTTATTATTTTATATAGGCATAGCTTAAAGTGCATTTTTTCTAAGAAATAGGAATCTAAGAGATTGTTTAAAATATCAGTATTCAATTGCATAAACGGTAATCAAAACAGTAAAATTAATTTAAATTAAGAAAGAAAGGGTGAGTTCCGCGGACTTATAAATGAATGCAGAATATCAACAAAACGTTTTTATTCGCAGAAAGCAAAATGTACTGCAGAGGATGATCATACCAAAGATAAATGTAACATCGAAATACATCTTATCTGAACTGGATGAAATGGAGAGAGAGGAAACATTTAGATTGAAACGATTCAAACAACTGAAATATAAATATGCTAAAAATAAAAACCCCAAAGAGGAGGAGCCAATAACATTGTGTGTGGAAGGTGTGCCCGATCGTATAGAACCAATAACAATGTTTGTGGAGTATATGCCCGATTGTACAGAGCCAAACTCTGTACGACCATGTAGATCAGATGGGGAGTTTCCATCAGTCACGAGTAAGCCCGACTGTGCACAGCCAAAATCTGTACAACTACGTGAATCAGCACCTGAAGGTGAGCCATGTGCCACGTATAAGACCAGCGATGAACAGTCAAAAGCTTCGGAATCTTGTTCGTGTCCTTCAGAACCCGAAGAACCTCAAGTTAAACCAATAGTAGTATGTTACCCCAAAGGAAAGCCGCCAACACCTATTAAAGCTGCACCATCAGGCACTCCATGTGGTGACAATAGAAAGCCACTAGCTGATGAAGAGTCTTACACGTGTGCCGGCAATATAGAACCACCACAAGAACCCCAAGTTGAGCCAAAATCAGTATGTAGTTCCAAAGAAAAGCCGTCAACACCTGCACCACCACCCCCTCCATGTGGTGACAATAGAAAGCCACTAGCTAAAGTAGCATCTTGTACGTGTACCAGTAATGTAGAGCCACCACCAGAACCAGTATGTTTAGCCAAAGGAAAGCCGCCAACACCTACAAAAGCTGCACCACCAGCCCCTCCATGTGGTGACAATAGAAAGCCACTAGCTGAAGTAGCATCTTGTACGTGTACCGTCAATATAGAGCCACCACCAGAACCAGTATGTTTAGCCAAAGGAAAGCCGCCAACACCTATAAAAGCTGCACCACCAACCCCTCCATGTGGTGACAAAAGAAAGCCACTAGCTGATGTTGAATTATGTACATGTGCCGGCAATGTAGAGCCACCGCCAGAACCTGAAGTTGACCTATGTAGCGGTATGCCACAAACAACTGAGGCGTTATTAACGGTTGAGAAAATGGAACGTTTAGAACTACTCAAGAAACACATAGATGAAGTCATACGTACAGCAGACGAATTGGAGGCTGGAAGAAAACGTTTAAAAACAGATAATTTTCTTAAACGCTGTCATGACGTCAAGAATAAAATCGAGATGCTATCTGGCGATCCACGACCATGTGGAGAAAACAAAAAAGCCTCTAAAACTCCAAGACCGGGCTCTGCTGCATCGTCAGTATGCGGCAAGTCGCCAGATAATGTAACACAATCAGATAGTTCCGATAATTTAGGCACTTTCGTTAAAACATTTCAAGAAACAATCAAGGTTACGAGATCAAAGAATCTGGATGGGACCATAAACGAGAAAAAAACAATAATTACAATTCAAACTGAAAAACGGATTATTAAACCTGATGGCGGGCAGAGCGTATGTGGTTCAGTTAAAAGTATTGGTGGACGCAGTGGTGGGAATAGTACTCAAAAGAACTGCGGGCGCCAAAAACCTGTTGGGAGTCGGACGAGCAGCATAGAGTCCCTTTGCTGCTCGTCCAGCCATACCTCTAAAAGCTTAGGATCCCGACAGACGTGTCAAACTGCTCAAATCAGTGGGTCCCCACGGGCCTGTCAAACATCTCCAAGCATTGATAGCTGCTGTTGTTCCCAAAATCCTAATACCTATATGTCCGGTGTATTATATGACACAAAGCAGGACTATGTTTTCGGTGGAACATCAAACTCAGCGAAACGTGAACCCAGCCTAACCGTTGTTGATCTTTGTGACTGTGAAGTCCAATCGTGTGGTACTAAGTCTCTTGGAAGCTGTGAGTCCAGTAGGCTAAGTATGATCAGTGGGGCTTCAAAGGCTAGTAAAACCGCTAAGCCCTGTGCGAATCTAGAGTCCAGAGTGGCTTCGAGTACGAGCTGCAGTGTGGCCACCATTAAGAGCAGTGATTCTTGTACCTGTAAATCCACTAAGCCCTGCTCTGTGGTGTCAAAACCTAGTGATACCACTAAACCATGTCAGAGCCCTAAGCCCAGTGGGAGCTTCATTAAAATCAGTGATTCTTGTGCCTGTAAAAACACTAAGCCCTGCTCTGTGGAGTCAACACCTAGTGATACCGTTAAACGCTGTGGGTGCCGTACTCCCAGTGTGACCTCCACTAAGACACTCACTGAGACCACTAAACGCTGTGGGTGCCTTACTCCCAGTGTGACCTCCACTAAGACCTGCTTTGACACCGATGCCGGAAAGTAGTCAAATGTTAAAACTTTCATAATGCAAAATAAGAGCTATCGGATCCTTTATTAATAAAAGAGCCGTCTTCATGCATTGATTCCCCCAAAAGACTCACGATGAAAGCAGAGTATGGACTCTAGTATATGGATACTCCGACGATTTTTAGTTAGCGGGGTATATTGCGTCTTTAACTGTTGGGCTTACTGGAGAAAAGGAAGCAAAAGGTCTAATGGAGCCAAAACTCGCATTCAAATCGCAATCTACATCTGAACAAAAATTAAAATATACAGCAAAAACGGTTTCAGAAAGTACAAGTACTGGTTTCATTTCGTGTAACCTCGAGATTTACAAAGGTAAATCGAAAACCCAATCAAAATGTACATCACAAACATTAGCTGATTAGCCAGGTAATTCTGTGAAGCGTGCAGAAACTAGCAAGTCAGACAACGCATAAGCTTAATGAGGAATTTCTTTGGGACAACTTTGTTATTCAAACGAATACTGCTGAATAGTATGTGCTAACCCAAACAAGGGAGTAGCGTAGCACGCCTAGCCCACCAACTGTCAACAAAATATGTCAATATTTCATTCGATATTTAGTCGAGTGCAATTAGACATGGTGGTATTAAGTTTTTTGTGGTCGTATTTTCATAATTAAGTTTTTTTTTTGAGTTTTTATAGGAGTGGAGAAGAAAGTAAATAAAAAAGATCGCCGCTTTTTTTTAATTTTCTGGGCATATTTTATTTTTCATTGATGAATAACTTGAAATTCTACGAATTCATAGGTATTCTGGTTTATGAGTGTGACTTGTGTGCATCCATTAATCTTTGTGCATTGTTTTCGATGTAATGCATATTTCAAGTTTTTTTTATTTATTTATTTTCAAACTCGCCGCTCCTATAAGAACTCAAGTTATAAATATTCAATTTATATTACGGTAGGTACTTGGTCAATCTATACATATAATAAAATCGTTGAGCCCAAAAAACCGACCAAGGTGGCCTAAAATAAGTAACTGAACATATTAAAACCATTTTTTTTATTTTTATTTGTTTGTTTTTTTGACCGCGCATCACGTAAAAACTACTGAACCGATATTGTTAAAATATTCACAAACCTTTTTAATAAATTCAGAATAACATTTAGGCTATAGAAATTTTGAAAAAGGCGGTGAAAAGGGGGGGTAAAGTTTGTAAAAAAAAAAAATTAGATTGTTCTAGAATCATAAAACTCAGAATAAATACTTAATACAAAAAAAAGAAATACATGTTTTAGCATTTTTTTTTAAATCTCATCCAGAGATCCTAAAAAGAGGGTTTTGTGTTTAAAATTAATAAACTTCATACACCTATACAATAAAAACCAATGAAGTGTAACCTTTTTAAGTTGCTACATATACGGCACATACGGCAGCGATTTTGGATCATTTCGACTATTCCTTATAGCTACTATCCATTTACTTTTTGTTTCAGTATTAATTGGAAATCTAAATAATTGATACATAAAAATAAGAAAATAGGAATAAACCGCGATGTAACAAATTACATTTAAAGTGGGGAAATTTTAAATCAAATTATGGCAACCCTCGCACCTATGTCACTGCGTTCGTTCATTGAAGTGATCTGTTTTGTAACTCAAAACTAGTTTATTTATGTAAAAAAAAACGATGTTATTTCAAGTACTTACAAGTGAAAAGTGATTCCGTGAGACTTTTTACACACGAAGGCATATTAGTTTATTTTTTAAAACTATGTTAACTAGACGACAACTTGTCACGTACTAAAAGCGGTGAGCATGGTTTTAGTTGTATGTGTGCGTGAGCGTGTATTTTACTTACAGGAGCACGGTTTTGTGGCTTCACTTTTGATGTTGCGCGACCGTAAACAGTGCTCTGAGCAATGATATTCTAATATAGAATATCAATAAAGAATAACACTAGAATATCATTGGCTCTAAGCGACCGATAGTACACACATACATTACATTACAGTTATGTTGGTATGTGATGTTATTTTGTCTGATAGGTATTATTCGGTGGAGTTAAAAATTGTAAATCAACTTATATACACAAAAAAAAATTAAGGTGGATGCTCCAACCAGCCCGCCAAATTCTAATTTTCTTACGTTTTTTGCAATTTGCAGGCCAGTGCTAGGTTTTATGTTGATTAAAATATTCCTCACGACTGTAAGACGTATGTAGTCAATATAATACAATCATCAATACAACCCTCCAAGCGCATAAAGGTGCAGGAATTACTTTGACCTTGAAAAAGTCATTCTTGCATCTTGGGTTGAATTAATGATTTTGATGATAATAATTCTGTAACTATATAAGTACGTCTTACAGTCGCGAAGAATATTTTAATCAACATACAACCTAGCACTGGCCTGCAAATTGCAAAAAAACGTAAGAAAATTTGAATTTCGCGGGCTACCCTGACGCTTTCACCTTTGTATTTACTATTGATTTAGGTCGAATCATTACCATAGTTACCGCCTTGAATTTGACCAGGATGCAAAGAGACAGCCTGTTTAAACTTCGTTTCACCTTTTAAGTATTATTTGTCTCATTGCACTCGGCTAATTTCTCTATAGTCAAAATAAATGTATAATGTTACATTAATAGCTAATTTTGTGCTCTTTCATGCAATCGATTAGGGGGCAAATTATAAACACGACAAAGATTTTTTTTAATCATTTTTTGTTTTGTGGGGGCTACGCATGGAGAACAGGGTGTAAACAGACTTTTCACGAAGCCGTCAACAACGAAATCATTCTGTAAGTACATCAAACGAAGTAACTTTACGCAAAAATTATTGCTGGGACTGGGAAACGACTTTATTGTTTGGGGTGAAAAATCATGTTTTGGGGTAGAACTCAAAACATTGTGCTGATGAATGAACTGAATAGTAAGGTGTTCGTGGAGGTGTTTAAGTAAAAATCTTACAATAAAAACTTGTATTTAAAAAAAATTCTTGTCAAAGTGTTGGAACTTTGATCCCCAAATATCTTACGGAGATATTTGTAGAACAAGAAAATGATCGCAATGACGGGGAGAACAAAGGTCTTTCGGCTTCGGTAAGAGGTTTTTTACACCCTTTATTATCTTGAATAAAGTAGGTAAGTACTGAATTTTAGAACTACAAGCCTACAACTTTGGCGCTCGAACGAAGTCGACACCTGGGTGCTATTCTTAGCTTTTGCACGCGACATCTCTCGCGAATCATTCTTATTTTTGAAGTTGGTTAAACCTATCACTAAAAGTTCCATGGTGGTCTAGAACTGGGCTGAGGAATTCGTCCAGATGAGAGACTTAATTTAGTCCATCACTCTCAGTCTAGACATTATGTAAAACTAAATAAACTAAAATGGATCAAATAAAACGAAATAGACTTGACACAACTAAAAAAAATAGTAAATACTTAAATAGTTGGCATTGTCTTAGTGTTTAGCATTGGGAACGGATAATTAGTTGCATGTAAAACGACGAAGTAATTGAGTCGTTTTGTTCTGCGTCTGCGCAGCTTACGCATTTGTAGTGTAGGGTTGCCAATACGGGTATCAGAAAGGTGTTCAGTTTGATGGAATGTACTACACGCTTTATGACCTCAAATTTCTTATAATAGGGTAGATATAAAAAAAAAACTAATTAGTCCGTAAGTTCGATTTTCAAAAAATATTTGACCCGTAATTTTTCTTTTGTTACGTAAACCAAAAATTCTCAATACGCCACGCCGTGGTATAATTAGTGCGTTCTGACGTCACGAGCCCCCACTCCCGAGTTTTGATGCGTTTTATCTTTGTCAAATTATTCATTTATTTACAAAAAAAAAAAATACATGGCCATTTTCCAATACTCTAACTGACGGACTAAATAGATTTGCAATTTATTGATGGTGGAAACTAGTCTATTATGCGTCATGC
The DNA here is from genome assembly GCA_963853795.1 of Xestia rhomboidea. Lineage (NCBI taxonomy): Eukaryota > Metazoa > Arthropoda > Insecta > Lepidoptera > Noctuidae > Xestia > Xestia rhomboidea. The sequence continues at coordinate 5,271,961 of OY970783.1, forward strand.
ATTGTAGGTCATCATCTACATCTGCCTAGCTTTTTCCCAAAAAGAAAAACCTATAAATTCGGCTCGTTTTTGGTAGCGCGTATACGCGCGCCTTTTCTCACACGCGCAACTGGTACGAGCGTTGACGTGCGTGTAAGCTCGGCGTAGGTGACTTAGTGAGAGACACTGGAATGAGCGCGTGTACGCGCGTTCGGTTGCTTGAAGTACTAGATGTGGCGCGCGTGTAAGCGCGTAAGCCGAAAAGAGCTCATACGTGCTATGGAATACGCGAGTCTGAAAAAACAAATCCGGTCTTTTCACCGTTTTATACCTTTCATTTGGATCATCAGTGATCTTTATTTCTTATTTCGTAGCAATAAGATTGGTTTTGGGTTGATGCTGTCAGAGATACAATATCAGCGAAATTACTGAACAATATGAGGTATGGTAAAGAATAGACTGGATATTGAAATAAATATTTGAATTAGTAGTGTTCTTACAACTTTTTCAACCAACAGCCCTGGACATATTTTGGCGTGATTCCACGGCATAGTACGCAGACTCTGACGTCACAAGGGCATTCCTCCGAAACGTAGCGACGAACTGTATAATTATATCTACTATCAAATATCTTTGTCTGATCTGACGTGGTTACACTGGAAATACTCTAGAGGTGATGTATTTGTTTCGTCTGCTAAATTGTGCAGCGTTTACGATAATGCAATTAAGACGATAACTCCAGGATAACCCGCCAAATTTTATATTTCAGCGCAGTATCATAATACTGAGCTTGATTAAAATATGATTCACGACTGTAAAAAATCTGTATTTTAAGAATGATTATCACGTTTACTTAATAGTTGTACTTGTATAGAATAGGGTAGATGAAAAAAAAATCTAACTAGTCCGTTAGATAGATTTCCAAAAAATATTGAACACATATTTTTTCTTTTTTCACGTAAACAAAAAATTAAGACGATACAGTATGACGAAAACTCGTGTGACGTCACACGAGTACATTTTTTACTCAAATGTGACGAAGAGATGTGAAGAAAAAGGGAATTTTACACATCATTTTTTGATGCTAATCGATCGTTTCTAATAAATAACAAAAAAATTAAAATAGCTTTATTTTCCTTCTACAATTTTATTGACTTAACTAATGATTAGTGTTGTAATGTTTCTTGATTTCTATGTACCGTTATTTGATATATTATGTACAAGGACCGCTAGCAGTAGTGGTGAAAGCCTCCTCCATTCGTTTCCACGCTATTCTGTCTTAGCTACTCAACTTCAAATTTTACCTACTATTTTTATAATATCGTCGCTCCACCTCATTTGTGGTCGACCTTGTCTGCGCTGTTGTTTCAGTGGGTACCAGTTGGTGGTGATTTTCGTCCACCTTTCATCTGGTACTCTTTGGAAATGTCCAGTTCATTTCCATTTCAATCCCAAGTACCTTTATGGCCACGTCCTTTCCCTTGGTTTTACTTGTAATTGTTCTGTTCTTTACTTTGTCTTTAAGTCTGTGGTTCATGTAGCTCCTTTCTATTGGCACACTTGTTTTTTTCTAAGTTTCGTTTGGTCAGAGGCCGTGTTTGACGGGCATATGTGACTGTGGGAAGTAGGCATATTTCCATGGTTTTTACCCGACTGCGCCAGAAGGAGGGTTATGTTTTTCGAGAGTATATGTATGTGTGTATGTATAATTGTTTGGAACGCTCTGTGGCCTGAACGGCTCGATGGATTTTAGCTTGAGAGGTGTCGTTAGATCGTATTTACTGTGAGAGTGACACTGGGTATATCAAAATAAAAAAAAAAAACAAAATGGTGAATTTTTGGCGCCAAATTCAAATGTTTGGCACGCTCTGCAGCTTGAACGGCTCGATAAAGGGCTCATCATTAGGATTTTAAAATGGTATATCTAAGTAACTAAAAACTGTAAAAAAAAAAAAAAACCCGACTGCTTCGGTTCTTTTCAGTTTTTATTTAAAGTTATTAGTTATTTTTTAAGCAGTCGAGTTTTTTCATTTTTTAAATTATTATTTTTTTGTTTTTATTTTGGTTGGCATCTTACTCTTGAATATTTCTTTTAGAGTCCAGTATTTATTCCAGGTAGATTTGATTCTTCTTTCTATTTCTTTTTCTGTGCAGTTCTAGGTGTCCTAGGTATCTATGTACTCTTCAACGTATTCTGTTTCTACTACTGATCAAATAATGTTATGGTTAGACGTGAATGGGCATCAAAATTTTACGAAACATTATGGATAGTCCAATAAGACCATTTTCGTGTAGCTCCAACGTTTCGTGTTGGTAGTTCCCCTTACTGCCCCGTTTATCGTATCCACCCTGTATACACAAAAAAAAAACACATAAAAATCGGTCACGCCGTTTCGGAGGAGTTCGATAATAAACACTGTGACACGAGATTTTTATGTATTTTACATTTATTTTTAAATAATTTTGCGTGGAATCCACTATAAGGGACTCAATTCTCTACATCTAGAGTCTAGTCATTTTGTAAACTACCTTGTTTTTTTTTTAATTACCCTATTCTATCCCAGTGCTGGACACCAAAGGCCTTCACCATTCCTTTCCGACTCTCGCGGTGGTTTGCCTTCTCTGACCAATCAGTCAGGAACGAGTCCAATTCGCCACGCCAGCGTTTCTTCAGGCACCCACTGTGTGACGATCCTGGGGGTCTACTCTCTAAGTTCGTCAACGAACATACGGGGACCGTCCGAAAGTATCTTTATTGAAATGAACCTACTCCCTAATATTTTTGGATTTACGATATTTGAAAACACATCGGGAGTAAGGACAGATGATCAATCGAGTCGTCATTCAATTTTAATTCGGGCCCCTAACGAACCTTATGTCCGTAAATGATACGGAGTAGGAAACGCCCGTAACTTTGGCATAAACTACGGCTTTCGTGCTTAGAGAGTAGACCCCCTGGTCCTGGTCCGTCCTGGAAATGTGAAATCTTGTTACATTGAATAGTACTTATCTCGTAATTTTTACAGTTTATAGGAATCTCGAAACATAATGAGTAATGTAAAATGTCGAAATATTATTGTTTGCTTCAAGCCATAGCGGTCAAATCGTGATGTTAGACTAGCTAAGTTAAGGCGAAGTGGACATTTCGACGACCCGAATGGCGCAGCGTTAGTGAGGCTGCCTTACGTTCTTAGGGTCCCGGGTTCGAATCCCGGTTGGAGCAAATGTTTGTGTGATGAGCATGGACATTTGTTTTCCGAGTCATAGATGTTTATATGTATAATAAGTATGTATTAACAAACAAAAAGTATACATGTAGTATATCAACTATCTGCAGGTGTCCACGCCACAAGCCTGGTTGCTTAGTGTGACACTAGATGGCGCTATGTGTTAATGTCCTGATATTTATTTATTTATTTATATTTATATTTATCAATTGCCGAAAGAAGATGTTATGCGTTGCTACGATTACTGCATTACGGGGTAAGTATAAATCACTCGCATCATCATCAGCCGAGCCTTTTCCCAACTATGTTAAGGTTGATTTCCAGTCTAACCGGACGCAGCTGAATACCAGTATTTTACATCAAGCGACTGCCTATCAGACCTCAACAACCCAGCTTAGTACTAGGTAATACGATCCCCTTGGTAAAGCTGGGTGTCGGACGTTACCGGGTCGGGTCGTCGTTGTCAGGTGTCCTACATAGCTACCTCTAACTAGGGCGTAAGTAGAACTGCTGCTGGCTGCCGGGTGCCGGGACACCGACCTGCCAGCGCTTATCGGCACCGGTCCTTGCAGGTAGTCGGTGCAGGCAGTCTCTATACCTACTTAGTGCAGACCCAGCGCCGATAAGCGCCGACAATTTCTGACGGCTTAAGCTGTAGGCTTAGCCAAGTTGACAATCTACAATCGTTAACGCTAATAGAAAACTAACCAAATGTATGGGAATGACATCTATCAACGATAAGTCACGTGGTCAAAACAAACGAATGGAAACTTTAAAGTTTAGTCAAAACTGTAAGTTGGCTACGATTTATATGGGATGTAGGGATCACGATTGTAGAAACGAATACATTTCATTTTATCATCTTGATCGATGTAAACTTGTCTACGAAAGTTTATATTCTTTGTTTTGACCACGTGACTTAACGTTTACGATTGTAGAAAGAGAATCGATACGAATCGTTTGTAACTTGGCTAGGCCTGCTGGTCGGAACTTGTTGGCAACGTTCGGCGCTTATCGGCGCCGGTAGCCAGCGTTCTACGTCGAAGATCTGGAAATGACAGCTGGGTCCAATGGATTAAGTTGCTTTCCGAGGCACGGAGGAAACTCTGTTTGTAATGGATGGTCGAAACCTTTTTATATCGATCTGTGGGACTGTTATTTTTGAGCCACGAGCTCCACAATAAATTGCGGAACTTCCTCCCATGCCTTTCAAATACGACTGTTGAACAACATTCATTGCATTATTTAGGTTGTACGTAGATATTTTTAGAAATATTCTTAAAAATCTTCGGACTACGATTAGAAGTGGGAAATTTGGGATTCTGATCAGTTTATAAGAAACTTATTTAATCTGATCCATCATCCATCATCTGCCCAGCCTTTTCCCAACTATGTTGGGGTCGGCTTCCAGTTTTACCGGATGCAGCTGAATACCAGTATTTTACATGGAGCGACTGCCTATCTGACCTCTACAACCCAGTTAGTACAGGATAATCGTCTGTCAAAGATCTACAAATGACAGCCGGGACCAACGGCTTAACGTGCCTTCCGAGGCACGGAGGAACTCGGTATGTAATTGGTGGTCACCCATCCACAGATCAACCTAAGCAGGAGTGGCTGTTATTATTTAGCCACGAGATCCTCTATTTCTTCCTCTTTTTTTCGGATGGCAAATCATCAAATGACTCCTCCCGCTCTGGTGTCAGACTTTACTGACTAAAACCCATCCATGTTCCTTCTTCGCCCTTTGTGTTCTGGGGCCAAGGTACCTATCCCTTTCGAAAACAGTCCTGCAGCCCCGGCAGGCATCGGCCCTTGCGGAACCCTTCCTTTCTGCTGACATCTCTTTAAGGCGCGCGTGGAACACGAACGAGCCGTCGACACGGCCTGTCGTTATAGAATCTGATATTAATGACTGAATTCAGTCAGCCCGAAGGTTGTCTGTAACGAGCATTTTATCTTTTTAGGGTTCCGAAGTTCCGTACCCAAAGGGTAATAACGGGACTCTATTTACCAAGACTCCTGTCCGTCTGTCACCAGGCTGTATCTCATAAACCGTGATAGCTAGACAGTTGAAACTTTCACAGATGACGTATTTCTGTTACCGCTGTAACAATAAATAATAATAAACTAAAAACAAAATCGAATTTAAGTGGGGCTCCCATACAAAAATTCAGATTTTTTGATAATGCTACGGAACCCTTCGTGCGCGAGTCCGACTCGCACTTGGCCGATTTATTTATTTTATTACCCTTTACTTAGTTTCAGTTAAGTTTATCAAGATTCAATACGATAGTCTTTGCCTTAAAACTATGTTGTAACCGAATGCAGTAATCAACTCTGCTATGCGATTGTTGTCTCAAAGATAAATATTGGTCACAGATACCTACAGTTTGACAACGTCAACTATGAACTTCAACACTTTTACTTATGGATCGTTTTTGTGGAACGACCGCTATTGCCAATTCATCATCATCATTCACCGCCTGACTTCACCCACTGCTTACTGGTTTAGGCCTCTCTTTGCTTGTGACAAGCAACACGCACTTGTGCCAACCTCATCCAGGATATTCCCGCAATGGCAACAATATCGTCTGCCCATCTCGCCGCCGGACGACCGACACTTCTCTTTCCATTCCTTGGACGCCACTCGGTCACAGCTTTACTCCACCTGCCATCACCGCACCTTGCTAGGTGTCCTACCCAACGCATTGGTCACAAGCTATATGGTTGAGGAACACGCGTGCTGCGACATCAAAAGCAGGGCAACAATCGAAAGAAATTTCCAAGGGACCTCGCGCACGTTGACCACGTCTTTTGGTTGGGTCTCGTCTGCTATGAGTCACCACGACATGACTTGCGACACGATGGTAACCCCGCGAAGGAAACTAGGGACACACGGGCCTGACGCTTGAAGTCGCATCATCATGTTAGCAAAAGGACTGGGCAAAAGCGTCTTCCAGTCATCGTCTCATCGACTGGTCTATCTATAATAGGGTTTAAGTTTCCGCACTTATTCCCTAGAGTGGACCATTGTGTGTGAGCCATGGTGGCCGTTACTCCAACCAGCTCACCTCCCTCCAGAAGCAGATCAAACTTCCCGGTCTTCTCAGGGCATCGGCAAGGGATCTTGGTGGTCCCAAAGTCTCCTCGCGAATCTTGGTAAAGCCGGTGCACTCAAGGGGCACATGCACCACCGTTCCCTCCGCCTCCTGTACGCTCTGCACAGGGGACTATCAGTGATTTCCTAGGGTGTGGAAATGTTTATTCAGCGAGCAGTGTCCAGTGATAGTCCCTGCCACCAGTCACAGGCTATGTCTGTCCAGCTCTCTCTCTGTCAGCTTTGTATCCAGGGATGGCATAGCTCATCAACTGGTACTGGCCCTGTGTGCTTACGTCTCGCTACTGTTGAGCGTGAGATCCCAGGTTAACAAGAGTTATTTGCTTTTTGCATCAGGGTTTTTTCAGTAGCATCTAGGTCAAGATTTGTGCTCGAATAACGGTAATAAACTTGCCCCCTTTTACATGGGACTTAAACATAACCGGCTTAATGTGGGCGTTCTTTAAGTGCACGCTTGTACAGGCGTGATGTCATGTTACTTTAAAGACATTTTGAAAGCTGTTTGGTCATCATCATACTCCTGCCCTTGACCTATGCTATTTCCTTCATATCACTCCTCACACAATCCATCCATCGTTTCCTTGGTCTTCCTCTCCCTCTCCATCCGTCAACATTTATATTCATCACTATTTTAGTCACATGCGATTCGTCCCTCCTCGTCACATGTCCATACCAAGACAATCGATTCCCTTTCAACTTTTCTGTAACTAGCGGAACTTTCAATCAAACTTCCTCTTATAAACTCATTCCTTATTTTATCCATTCTTGTCACACCACACATCCACCTCAACATTCTCATCTCCGCTACATGCAATCGTTTTTCATCCATCTTCTTCACATCCCAGCATTCCGATCCATACAGTACGACAGGTTTAATCACGGACTTGTTTATTTTCCCACTTCATTTAATCAAAAATTGACCCAAGTTCTAACAACAAGTAGTCAGTATTAATAGAATTGTCACAATACGATTCGCATGTCCGTTTGTTTCGCAATGTCGGCCGCATTGCTGGTCACTATGTGCCTAAAACTGGTCACGGTTGGACTGTTCGTCACCTATTATTAGATATTATGCTGTTTGGCAATCCGTTTCACTTTTTTTTAGTAATTATTGTGTCATACTACGGTTTTGTTACAGGTAGTCAGTGGCCCAAAAAGTCTGACAACTAGTCCTACCAAGGGCTATCGTATTACCCAGTACTAACTGGGTTGTGGAGGTCAGATAAGCAGTCGTTCCATGTAAAATACTGGTATTCGGCTGCATCCGGTTAGACTGGAAGCTGACCCCAACATAGTTCGGAAAAGGCTAGGCAGATGATGATGATACTGTGATATGGTTTTATGAAATTGGGATCTGTAATACGGTATCAGGACACTTGCGCAAAAGACATTTGCGCGAAACACACTTGGGCGAACCCACTTGCGTGAAAAGGTCCTTTCACGCAAGTGGCGCGCTTGGACTTTTACGTGAACGGACATTTGCGCGCTTTTACACTTGCGCGAATCGACTTTTGCGCGATTGGACACTTGCGCGAATGGACTTTTGGGCGCCAGGACACTTGCGCGAATAGACACTTGCGCGACTGCACTTTTGCGCGACTTAATGGCCACTGAGGTTTACTCTGTGGAGTATTGTGTCATGCTGTGGTTTGGTTTTATGCAATCGGGATTTGTAATATAAGGTGTAAACGGCCCCTTCACGAAGCCGTCAACCAAGCATTCTGCACATCAAACTATGTGACTTTACGTAAATATTATTGCTGGAAAACGATTTCTTTTCGTCATCGTTATCCCTGATAGACATAACCCCAATGGGTTAGGCAAAGGTGTATCTAACAATACACCCACAGTTCGCCAGTTATCTTTAAGTCCCTTAGTAATAGGGGGCGAGCCTATTGCCGTCAGCCGTGCACAAATACAGGCTCCGTGGCTGCTACTGAGAAATAGGCGAGACGATAAAAAAAATCTAATTAGTCCGTCCCTTTTCACACTTAGATTATCAAAAAATATTTGAGCCGTGTTTTTTCTTTTGTTACGTAAACCAAAATTGACGAAGATACGACGCTTTTAAAATTCTCAATACGTCACGCCATGGTATAATTTTTAGCTAGTTCTGACGTCACGAGTTTTGATGCGTTTTATCTTGGTCAATATTCATTGATTTACAAAAACAAAAAATACGTGTCCATTAATTTCCAATACTCTAACTGACGGACTAAAAAGATTTGCAATTTTTTGATACTGTCGTCATGCCTATTACTAATGGAAAACCCCAACATCACTTTGCTCGACCTTGGAATCGAACCAAGGACCTCATGTTCAGCAGTCACACTTGGGTCCACTAGGCCAACGAGGTAGTCAATAGTAGTATTTTTAAATAAACTTTGTTTGTTCATTGGCTTTCTTAAATCGATGAGTACAAAATCCAATATGCAGATAGCATCGCCGTTGAAAAGGGCGTGGCTGTGCCTTTTTTGCACACTACGTTACCTATTAAGGCGAAGGTTTACTTACTTATATGTTTTCGGCTTGAGTGCATAATTTACTGCTTGGTAAAACGTGCTTAAGGTGGAAGCGAATTGAAATTTTCTTGCATTTTGCAGGTCAGTGACAGGTAGAATGTCTAAAAATTAATCGCGTAAGTAACACGGATTACAGAATAATTACAATCATTAAAATCATTAATAACATCGTTTAAGTTCACTTAACCCAATTGGATGACTTTTACATGAAACAGTTATTGAATGGGGTTACATGAACTTAGAGGGTAATATGTATAGTCCGCACACGAGCTCCGATGAAATAAACTTGTTTAAATAAACTAATAATTTAGCATAATACCCTCATAGTATGATTTCATAATTTAGTTCGCGCGAAGTACTAAATTATGAAATCATTCTATGAGGGTATTATGTACTTGAAATAAAACTACAGACTGATGATTTAAACAAGCCACCGATTCTCCGTAGCTCGCGCGCGGTCTTTTATATAGGTTGCTCTTGTTCTACTGCGATAATACAGTGACGGGGAGAACAAGCCCCTGTCGCATGTCGGCTTCGTTAATGGTCCTTTTTACGCCCACTATTATAATTAACCATAATGTAATATGACTTGTAATATTTTCTACTCCGAACTTTACCCACATTTACGATACATCAAAATATTCGTGCAAGACCTACGTTAGGTCTAAGTACCTAAAGTTCATCAGATTAGATCGCAAATTGTTTGAGTAAGTATCATGTGGTAACAGTTTTGAGAGAACTTCGCCTTAATTCGTGTGTGGGTTACTTCGTTGAAATATCAATTAAGTTTAAGCCATTATGAGTTAAATATTTATTCTGACGCGCCAATATAATGTAGTTGATATGATCTGTATCACGCCCCCTATTACTTTGTGGTGTAGGCAGGACTTTAGGTCATTCGTTAGAGCAGAGCTGTAGGCAGCATATTAGCTCGTTATCGTCATCTTCCCACTGCTGGGACACAGGCACAGGCCTCCGCTCTATGACAGGGATAGGGATAATGACTGTAGTCAGTCATTATCCCTATCCCAAAAAAAAAAAAAATATTCTGTTTAGTCCGTCAGTTAGATTATCGGAAAATATTGGTGGATACATGTTTTTTGTTTTATCAAATTAATAAAAATTTACGAAGATAGAACGTGTCAAAGATCATGAGTGGGGGCTTGTGATGTCACATTTGAGTTAAAAATGTACTCAAATGTGACGTCACACGAGTTTTCGACGCAATGTATCATCTTCATTTTTTGTTTACGTGAAAAAAGAAAAAAAAATATGTGTCCAATATTTTCAGGAAATATATCTGACGGACTAATGAGTTTTTTTTTTTGTCTTGTATCCTATTGGGCTGTAAACCTCCACACGGGTGGACCCGTGTGGAGGTTGAATGTCTTCAAATTTTTAGTTCTATTAAGAAATGCCGGTTTCGTCACGATGTTTTCTTCAATAAATGACCGGCATAAAGTAACACCCCTGCCTGGGTTCGAACCCATGACCCACAACTCGGCAGTTGGGGCCGATACCACTGACTGGTGGGTACCAGAATATATCTTTAAAAAAAACGACTTCCAAAAACAATTTATAAAGTCTAAAATAACTTTTAATTTGGTAGTTTGTTGTTTTTTTGCAAAAACGTTTTTTATTTCACCCTTTTTAAAATATTTTAATTCAGTATTTACAATTTACAAATCTATTAAAATAAACTAAAATAAGTAACTAACTAAAAACTTTAAAAAATGGCGACAAAAAATCCTTTTTTGTAGTTATTACCTCACAAATTCTTGTCAAGAAACAATTTTACATCGCAACTAGAAACTGATAAGGAACCATCCATCCATTTTCAATACTAGTACCGCTAAATTGAAGAAAACTTTTTCTTTTAGAAAGCTTCTTCGAGACTATTTAGTAATTTTTCTGTTCGGTGTTTTATAAAGTCTTATTTTTTACGTCATATTACTTATAATAATTATTATACTACATGTGGAAACTTGTAATTGGCCATATTTTGTTTAAACTACTACTCACTGTCTGTTTAGCTGTAAGTTTTCCTTAAAATTAAATAAAAAATAAATAAAAATGAATCATTTCAACGTAGTCCTAGAAGAAAAAATACGTATTAGAGGACGCTAATTCATAAACTACTCAAGCAAAAGTAACTACTTAATCAATCCATCAATCATTTTATTATCAGGCATACTAAGGCCCATAGATAAAATACACAATAGTACATTATGATATAAGTGCGGTAAGTTGAAAATTACAGCCGACGCGATATTGCTTGCCCGAGCCGTAGGCGGCTATAAAAAAGCAGAGGCTGTAATTATCAAAGCGCACGTATGTCATACGACGTTTTATAACATATTTGCGAGGAAATAAATAAAACAAATAAAAACAATACAGCGAAAAGAAAAAGCGCGCGGAATAATTTTTACTTGTTCACAAATTAGCGAGGCGCGCGCATCAGCGCTTTTTTTAAGGCAAAGACACAATAAACAGCCAGTATTACTAATAAAGTAAATTAATATTTTTGTGTGTTTTTTTACAGATAAATGGTTGTAATTTATTGTCAAAATTAATTAAATTAAAGAATTAAATGTTTATTTATTATATTTCATCTCCCAAAGTTAATTTTATTCATAAAATGTTGACCACTTATCTGACATAAAAACTCTTTGCTAAGATTTAAAAAAGTATAAACCGTGCATTTTACTTTACAGCACAAGTACGTAATGAGATACATTACGATATTGAAATTGGTGAAATAAAAGACCCTTTACGAGAAAATGTGTTATAAAATTACATTACAGCATAAAAATATACTAATACATACAAAATATAACTTATAAACTATGATCTATGACACACGAAGTACCGGCGTCGTGTTACGCTGCGCGGTGTCACGTAGCCTGCCGCGAAAACGTCGGTAGACTACACCCTTTGGCCAAACCTCTTCCTTGTGAAACTGGTCGAGATGTTGTGTCGGAACTCGCACCACAAACGACTTGAAGTTGGTGTTGTGACGCGGCTCCAACTTCTCGATCCTCAAGGTCCAGCTGGTCTTCACCCTTATGTACTCCACGATCTCCTCAACCCTCATGGAGTGATGCAGTCGGGACACATACAGCAACGTCGATGGTATCGCTGGACGCAGCAGTATATTTCGTCCTGACAGTCCAGTACCGCATTGATTGCGACAAGTAGGCTTCTTCTTCTGAACTATGGTGAAGCTGATCTCATCACACTCTTGCTTTGCTGGACAGCGCTGTACCGGCTTCTTTGGAAGGGTTTCACAGCGACGGTTCTGCTACCTTTATAAGTAAGCAAAGTTAATACAATTTATATGGGGCCACCACGCGCGCTTTTTCTACCGAACTTAAAAAGAACCACATAAATCGGTAGCCAGTCAGTAAACAAAAGTCACCGACTTCTGATGCTAAAGTAATTTTTCACTTTTTTGTGTTGTTGAAGTCGGTTTTATTTTTTGCAAAAAAAGTTTTAAGTACATAAATTTCGGTCTGGAGTAACGTTTTCGGCCGAAACTTTGAGAGGTGCCAAATATTCGGTTTTGACTGAAAATCGTGTTTCGGTCGAACAGTAACTTATTTACCAAACATATCGGCTACTTATTAACCGATCTCTTACTGAGGCCATACTTGACTAAACATGTCAGTATACATTACCTGTCACCGTTGACGACTCAATGCCTCTCGCGTGTACCTTCGTTGACTGTGCCAGATTGTCCGTATACTATTACACGTAACTCGACACTTTCTGTGCATACTATCACGCTAAATAAGATGTTGTTCTAAGCTTTCACGGTTTACAACTAAACTAATATAAATTGTCACTTACGGGATACCTTCCGTGATTGTTCATTGTTTTGAGCTCCCGATATTTCGACGCTGTTGCAAGCGCCATGATCGCGGATTGATATGAACTTTCGCATTTCGCTGTTCTAAATTTCTACAAAAGTATCAGCAAACAATTGCAATAGAATAAGAACGCTGCCGCTGTAAAAATATAAAATGAAAGAGTTTACTTTGCAACAAGCCCTAGAAAAAACTACCTAAATCTCAAATTCTTTCATACCTTTACGCTATCCGTTTAACAAACTAGACAGATATTGTGTTACTAAACACGCGATTTGAAAATAGTACGTCCGCCATCTTTGATTCGTTGACATAATGAAAATTGACAGGTTACTGAGATGTGGTCGGACCGACTGACACGCCAGTTTGGGTAATCAGTTGCGATGGTAATTTATCCTACTATTGGTTCTCGAAAAATATTCACATCTTCTTATTTATTTACTAGGTAAGGCACTCCAACGACATATTTACAATATTGGTTCCCTAAGGTGATTATAAGTCTACAGTGCGTGTAAATACGGCACTTATAGACATGCACAACATTCACAACATATAATTAAACTAGTTTGCTTGGGTGCGCGAGCTGCGCGCAGCTCGCGTGTTTGGTGTTTTTGGGAAGTATTACTTACCCTTATAAAATTTTGAGAATCTATAAGCACACCTAAATGAATTGGAAAATCCGTTAGAATTACCCCTTAAACAGTATGAAAACACCTACAGACCCCTAATAAAACCTTATTTAAAAACTCAGACCTTTTCCATAAAAAAAATAACTCTAAAGTTTGCTGAGTTACGCTTCACCTACCTACCACCGGACAGGTTTCGACACCTACTATAATATTTGTTCAAACACCTGATAGCTATCTCTAACTGTTATTAAGTTACAGCCCATTTCAATTATAGGGGAGGTTGGGGAGGGGAGCTTCACCCACTCAACCTTCATTACGCTACGGACGTCGCTGGCTCGCTTCGCTCGCCACCTCCCCCCTTCGCTCTACTCTGTCTCGCATGTTCGCTCCACTCTGGACTTTTATGGGAGGTTGGGGAGGGGAGGTTTTTAGGGGATTATTTGTTCAAACACCAGATCTATCTCTAACCGTTATGAAGTTACAGCCCTTTCAATTTTAGGGGAGGTTGGGGAGGGGAGCTTCACCCACTCAACCTTCGTTACGCTACGGAGGTCGCCGGCTCGCTTCGCTCGCCACCTCCCCCCTTCGCTCTACTCGGTCTCGCAGGTTCGCTCCACTCAGGACCTACCTACCACCGAAAAGGGGAGGTTGGGGAGGGGAGGGTATAAAAATTTCAACGCCCCTCAATAATAAAGTATAGTCAAAATCACAATTCCGCTACGTGTCCTAGTTTCCGAGATACGATGGGGGGAGGGGTGAAGGGGGGGAGAGTGGGGAGTTTTGAAACATGATTTTGACCAACTCTTTGCCCCTTCTTACGAATCTGAAAAAAAAAAAGTTCCAAGTCTCTTAACTTCCGAGATCCGCCTAAAGGGGGGGAGAAGGGGGGAAAGGGGGACAACTTTGAAAACTGGTTTTTACTTTTCCGAGCCTCCTCTATACGAATCTGAAAAAAAAAATGTTCCAAGTCTCTTGGTTTCCGAGATACGATAGGGAGGGGTGAGAAGGGGGGTGAAAAGGGGAGGTTTGGCACTTTTCCCATAGGTTTCAGAGTTAATTGTTTACGAATCTGCAAAAATATACCCACCTCCCCATCCACCATCTCGGAGAACAATTCTGTCAATGAGTGAGTCAGTGGTAATTCAGCTTTATATAATATAACTAGTTTGCTTGGGTGCGCGAGCTGCGCGCAGCTCGCGTGTTTGGTGTTTTTGAGAAGTATTACTTACCCTTATAAAATTTTGAGAATCAATGGGCATCCCAAAATGAATTGAAAAATCCGTTAGAATTACCCCTAAAACAGTATGAAAACCCCTACGGACCCCTAATAAAACCTTATTTAAAAAACTCTTCCTCCCTTTTCCCATAAAAATCATTACCCTAAAGTTTGCTGAGTTACGCTTCACCCACTCAATCATCGTTACGCTACGGAGGTCGCCACTTCCCGCCTTCGCTCCACTCAGGACCTAGCTACCACCGGACAGGTTTCGCCACCTACTATAATATTTGTTCAAACACCTGATGGCTAGCTCTAACCGTTATGAAGTTACAGCCCTTTCAATTTTAGGGGAGGTTGGGGAGGGGAGCTTCACCCACTCAACCTTCGTTACGCTACGGAGGTCGCCGGCTCGCTTCGCTCACCACCTCCCCCCTTCGCTCCACTCAGGACCTATCTACCACCGGAAAGGGGAGGTTGGGGAAGGGAGGGTATAAAAATTGTAACGCTCCTCAATAATAAAGTACAGTCAAAATCAAAATGCCGCTACGTGTCCTAGTTTCCGAGATACGATGGGGGGAGGGGTGAAGGCGGGGAGAGGGGGGAGTTTTGAAAAATGATTTTGACCAACTCTTTGCCCCTTCTTACGAATCTGAAAAAAAAAATGTTCCAAGTCTCTTAACTTCCGAGATCTGCCTAAAGGGGGGTGAAGGGAGGAAAGGGGAGCAACTTTTAAAACCGGTTTTTACTTTTCCTAGCCTCCTCTATACGAATCCGTAAAAAACACAAAATACGGGTCTCTTAGTTTCCGAGATACGATGGGGGGAGGGGTGAAGGGGGGGAGAGTGGGGAGTTTTGAAAAATGATTTCGACTAATGCATTGCCCCTTTATACGAATCTGAAAAAAAAAATGTTCCAAGTCTCTTAACTTCCGAGGTCCGCCTAAAGGGGGGGAGAAGGGGGGAAAGGGGACAACTTTGAAAACTGGTTTTTACTTTTCCGAGCCTCCTCTATACAAATCTGAAAAAAAAATGTTCCAAGTCTCTTAGTTTCCGAGATACGATAAGGAGGGGGGAGAAGGGGGGCGAAAAGGGGAGGTTTGGCACTTTTCCCATAGGTTTGAGAGTTAGTTGTTTACGAATCTGTCAAAATATACCCACCTCCCCATCCACCATCAGGGAGAACAATTCTGTCAGTGAGTGAGTGGTAATTTAGCTTTATATAGTATAATAATTTTAAAAAATTATTAAAAAACAAAATGACTTAATTATAAACATAACAAATATGTGAGATACGAATACAATTCAAATCAAGTATACGAAATCAAATCAATTAGTAATGGAATAAAATTTAAAATAGAATATAGAATAGCTTATTATTTGGATTAAAATTAGTATAAATTGCATAAAGTATAAATTAAAATAAACATGAAGTTCCTTAAAAAAAAAAACTTTGTATAAAGGGTATTTGTATAAATAGAGCCTTAACAAAGCCGAAAGGGACTTGTTCCCCCCGTCAATCCGATATTTTATTTTGTTCTGGCCCGTACCTGGGAACCGACTAGTCACGGAGATATTGGAGGTCAAAGTTCCAACTTTTTCACATGTTTTTTTTTTAAATGCCAGTTTTTAAGGTCATAACTTTACTTTAAATAAATACATAAATATCGCTGGACATTACACACAGCGCCATCTAGCGCCACACTAAGCAACGAGTCTTGTATCGTGGACACCAGATAGTTGATATACTTCATAGATACTTTTTTGTTTGTAAATATATACTTAATATACATATAAACATACATGACTCGGAAACAAATGTCCATGCTCATCACACAAACATTTGCTCCTACCAGGATTCGAACCCGGAACCCAACGAACGTAAGGCAGCCTCACCACCGCTGCGCCATTCGAGTCGTCGAAATACCTCCATAACCCGTTTACTATTAAATGCGGTCCATCAGCACAACGTTTTGAGTGCGTTACATTGAGTTTTACCGTGAAACGTGATTTTTCACACCAAAAAAAAAAAGTAGTTTCCCAGCAATAATTTTTGCGTAGAGTTACTTAGTTTGATGTACAGAATGCTTGGTTGACAGCTTCGTGAAAGGTCCGTCTACACTCTGTATTAACGAGCCTCGGCTTCGCACGGGTGCCATTTAACAACGCCACCAATCGAGCCCAAAAGTCTTTATTTTTTGAGCTGGAACCAACTATACTCATTCACAAAATTTGATTGAAACCGGTTGGGTGGTTTCTTGAATTAACATGTACGAACAAAGTAACACATGAAACGATGGTCTATTTATTAAGGATAGGTTAATAAATCTACACATTTAAATACAGGGTGTAAACCACCTCATCACAAAACCGTCAACTAAGCATTCTGTACATCAAACTAAGTAACTTTACGCAAAAATTATTGCTGGGAAACTACTTTTTTTTTGGGAGTGAAATATCATGTTTTGTGGTAGAACTCAATGTAACGCATTCAAAATATTATGCTGATGGATGGGTTGAATAGTACGGGGGTCGTGGAGGTGTTTAAATTAAAAATATTACATTAGAAACTTGTATTAAAAAGTTTAATAAGTTGGAAGTTTGACCCCCAATATCTCCGTAACTAGAAGGTATGGTGTAGAACAAAAAAGTGATCGCAATGACGAGGAGAACAAGCGCCTTTCGGTTTCGTTAAGAGGTGTTTTACACCCTTTATAGTATGTTAAAAAGTATTTTCTGGTAATACGACAAGACAGACATAAATTAAAGTGTTGCTACAGTTTATTACATTTTTAAAAGGAATAATTACGTATTTTATTGTTTTCATATAGTCGTTACAGGTAGTCAGTGGCAAAAAGTCTGACAACCAGTGCTAACTGGGTTGTGGAGGTCAGATAGGCAGTCGCTCCATGTAAAATACTGGTATTCAGCTGCGTCCGGTTAGACTGGAAGCCGACCCCAACATAGTTGGGAAACGGCTAGGCTGATGATTGTTTTCATATAACTCTATTGGCTTACGCGGAGGCGCACGCCAGTAAGTAATGTGTTTAGTATAATAAAATCGACCAGTCTCGAACAATATTTAAGTGTGGACAGGATATGCCACACCTTCTTTGCCTTATCTGCCCGTCGTTCACAAATAGCTGTACCCTTTCAGGACTAAATGACCTGACAAGTGTGCTACGTACTATGTAGTTGGGACAAAATTTGAAACATCGATATCAGAATAAATAAATTCTTTATTTCACCAAAGCCATCATAGTACAAAGGACAAAAAACTAAAAAAAAAATAAAAAGAAGTAGATCTTCCACCTTACGGTACGTTAACTTATGGTAGGGGACAAACATGCAACTCGGTTGCTCTTGACAAAACTGTACGACACGAGGCCAGGTGATGTAACAGACACGATTCAAACAAGTAAATAAAGGACGCATTGTTTCAGACAACATAAAATCACGTCTCACCCTAAGAGCGGTTTCAGACCTGCGTGTTTTTTTTTTGCGTGAAAGCTTATACGCTTACAGGCGGGCCACATTTTGCGTTTAAAAACACCGAACGCGCGTATTAGCTCTTATACTGGCGTGTTCTTACCGGATGATTGGGAGCCCGGGGAGGCGTCTCTCGCGGCTCGCGCTTATACGCGCGTCAAGGCTCGTACGAGTTGCGCGTGTGGCAAAAGGCACGCCTACACGCAATTCCAAAAACGAGCTCACATGATGCTTCGAAAATACGCTAATCTGAAACTGCCCAAGTGGATAGGCTGAGGTGTATTGTGAAGAAGTTATGTTTAAGTCCCATGTGAATAGCGCGCGAATATTGTCTCTAAAGGGTGTAAATAAACCCTTAACAAAGCCGAAAGGCACTTGGTCTCCCCGTCATTGCGATCATTTTTTGTTCTAGACTATGCCTGGGAACCTTCTAGTTAGTAGCTAGGGTAGTTGGAGGTAAAAATTCAAACTTTTTCACAAGTTTTTATAAAATACCTACTGGTTTTTAAGACTGTAGCTTTACTTTAAATGCCTCCATGACCCGTTTACTATTCAATGAATCCATCAGCACAATGTTTTGAGTGCGCTACATTGAGTTCTACCGTAAAACGTAATTTTTCAGCCAGCAATAATTTTGCGTAGAGTTACTTAGTTTGATGTTGTACAGAATGCTTGGTTAACGGCTTCGTGAAAGGTACTTTTACACCTTGTTTAGATCTTTAACTAACCAAACCATCTATACCTAACCATGGACGAAGCAAAGACAAATATAGAATATGTCCTGTCTATATCCCTCAGGGAAAAAGCTTGAACATTATAAATGATACGGACTTACCTGTCATAAGGTAATTAGACCATGGAATTGGACTAATAAGATTTCTCAGGTCAGACCAATGCGTCCTCAGAGAAAAACTATAATTATGGAAGGGAAACTCCCAAGGGTTTCTAACATTCTTATTGGCGTTTTCTTACATACAAATAAGAGTAGGGTAACCTAGCTTATGCCTGCAGCTTCGCCCGCGTCGATTTCGATAAATGTCCCACGGGATCATACTACAGCACTACCACGGGTACTACCACGGGATCAGACGACCCGAATGGCGCAGCGGTAGTGAGGCTGCCTTACGTTCTTAGGGTCTCGGGTTCGAATCCCGGTTGCAGCAAATGTTTGTGTGATGAGCATGGACATTTGTTTCCGAGTCATGGATGTTTATATGTATAATAAGTATATATTTACAAACAAAAAGTATCTATGTAGTATATCAACTATCTGGTGTCCACGACACAAGCCTCGTTGCTTAGTGTGGCACTAGATGGCGCTGTGTGTAATGTCCAGCGATATTTATTATTATTATATTTATTATTATACTACTGGGATTAAAATTATCCTATGTGTTAATCTAGGATATAAACTATCTGTGTGCTAAATTTCATCCAAATCTGTTCAGTTGTTTTTGCGTGAAAGAGTAACAAACTTACATAAATATAAACTTTCGCATTTATAATATTACTAGCGGCCCGTCCCGGCTTCGCACGGGTTTGGTAATTTTTTTTTTTTTTGTTTTATTGTAAATCCTTTAGTCCACCAAATAGATGAATATAATCTGCCGACATATGTACCTATTCATATTTTTTTACTAATAATAACAGACAAATAATTAGCTGAATTATACGGTATTTCGTTCACTACAAAATAAATTTAATTAATTTTATAGCGTCAACAACACGTGGTAATTATGCTGTTAAAATGTAGCTTATATGACACGTTCGTAGATTTACCATAGCAGCGCCATCTATTGATTACTTACTCAACCCAGTCGAAAGGTATCGACATCTGTTAGAATCATTTGGAGTTAACAGATAATTGTGACTGTCAAATAATAACAGACAAATAATTAGCAATAAATTAAAATTGCGACTATAATTTGAGATTTAAACTATCCTATCTCTCAAGTTGGATCGAACTGCACATGGTGTGCGAATTTTATTATAATCGGTTAAGTGGTTTAGGAGTCCATCGAGGACAAACATTGTGACACGAGATTTATATATATTATAAGATAAGATAAGATAAGATATTTAAGTGTGATAACAGAACAGCTCCGTATTTTCACAGAGATCGGAGTCTGGATTTGGGCCTAGTCGATGGTTAAAGACTAGCCCTCTTATACAAAGTTTTACATAATAAGCTAGTTACCACCATCAATAACTTGCAAATCTATTAAGTCCATCAGAGTATTGGAAAACAATGGACACGTATTTTTTGTTTTTGTAAATCAATTGACAAAGATAAAACGCATCAAAACTCGGGAGTGGGGGCTCGTGACGTCAGAACGCACTTAAAATTATACGATGGCGTGACGTATTGAGAATTTTATAAGCATCGTATCTTAATATGGGTCAAATATTTATTGATGATCTAACTGAAGGCCTAATTTGATTTTTTCAGTACACAAGCCTATTATAGCGGATGTGATTATTGAGGCGTAAAACTTTAAATTGAAGGAAACCACACCATACGCCTCTGCCTTCCTCGTTTGGTGATAAAACCGTGATGTTACGTTATTAAAAGTTTATTTTCATCGCCAAAGGAATCAGGTAAAACAATGTACATAATCACTACATATTATATAACAAGTCCTCCGCCGCGTCTGTCTGTCTGTTCGCGATAAACTCAAAAACTGCTGCACCGATTTTCATGATGTTTTCACCAATAGATAGAGTGGTTCTCGAGGAAGGTTTTAGTATGTTATTTGTCAAGTTTTTGTATACATTGGCTAAAATATAACGATAATTGTTGAAGGTGTCGGAAAAAAATAAGCCGTCTGGGAGCTTTACTTTTGGTCGCGATAACCGACATCCATGCGGGCGAAGCCGCGGCCATCAGCTAAAGTAGCTAGTAATTGATAAACAATGTACTAAAATCTCAAATTCTGGAACTAGTTCGAGATCCTGGACGATTAGTGGCAGATCAAAAACTCATAAACGTAACTTAACACGGGAAGTAAGTTACGTAGGCAGTTATTTGTGACTGTTTTGTAATATTATAAATGTGAATGATGGTCTTACCAAAATGTTGATAATTAATTGGCAATGCTCTTTTTACCCGACTACGGCGAAGCCAAAAGGAGGAAAGGTAAGTAATGATTTTGGCAGTCTATGTATGCATGTATATAGGTATGCATGTTTGTATACGTAAATACAAACATGCATCCTCCATGTTCCTCCGTAGCGCCTAAACTATTCTTCTGATTTTGATGAATAAGGTGTCAATCGATTCGTTATTATGCCCCGGGTAGCATAGGCTACATTTTAACCGACTTCAACAACAGCTGGAGTCGATTTTACCTTGTAAACCCCGAATTTAATTAACGCGTAATTTTTCAGTAATTGGGTTTATTATTGGTAGTATACTACACAAATTCTTAATATTACTGCATTTTTATCTTCTTTCACCTTTGTTTTGTGTCATGGCTATCTAGTGTCTACTCACTTTAATGAAACCGTCTGTCCACCTAGTCCTGCTTTTTTATATAATTGCAAGACTTGACGGCCCATCTAAAGTTATGTGCTAAGCCTAAATCGCGGGCCTGTGTACGGTGAGTCTTGGGTTAGCTCGCCATCCGTCCGTGTTTAGTCGACAGGCTGTGTCGAGGGCACGTTCGTGTTCCACGCGCGCCTCAAAGAGAGTCAGCAAAAGGAAGGGGTTCGCAAGGGCCGATGCCTGCCGGGGCTGCGGGACCGTTCGAAAGAGATACCGCGGCCCTGGAAAATAAAGGGCTAAAGAAGGAACATGGATGGGTTTTAATCAGTAAAAGATTGACACTCCCTTACGGTCCGCCTAGAGCGGGAAGGAGTCACTTAATGATTTCCCACCCAAAAAAAAAATGAGCCAACAGTCGTGCCTTTAAAGGAAGGGCATGAAACAAATCGCAGAACAGGGAGTCCGCCATCTTTGATTCTTAACATCAATAAAAGTTTACGAAAGTATCTGCCGGTATCTCTTCCCTAA
This sequence comes from Xestia rhomboidea, assembly GCA_963853795.1. Classification (NCBI taxonomy): domain Eukaryota; kingdom Metazoa; phylum Arthropoda; class Insecta; order Lepidoptera; family Noctuidae; genus Xestia; species Xestia rhomboidea. The sequence goes on from OY970783.1 coordinate 5,294,021, forward strand.
TCATGACTGACGTACCCTGACAGACTCATCCAATATGTCGGTCAACGTTAACAAAGTTTTCCTGGCGATTCGTTCTAAAACAATGTTTTTTCGGATTTTTTATTTATACCATAAACATGTGCAGAGCAAGTCTTGATTGTGACTTTTAACAGAACTTGCATATATGGTTCAAAATCCCTTGAAACTTCCCTTTTTGTCTAGTATAATAAACTCCAGATTTGATTTAGGTACTAAACATTCCCTGAATGCTAAAAGTAGGCTGAAATATATCCTAAAATTCTGTCAACTAGTCTTATATACATAAATAGATAGGATACTCGGTAAAATACACCATAGAAAGGAGAAACTCGGTTTTGGGCCTAGCCGTTACACGAATCAGATATGTACCAAATACATCTACTATTTTGCTTAATTAACTCATTTAAATCTTGGCCTCAATTACAATGGCCATGTTTAGAAAATAAGCAGTTTTAAACTTAGGACCGGCCCCACTCAGATGATCGATTGTCAACAGTAACACTTCTGCAAACTCCTAAAACTACTTTCGGTACTCTACTGAGTAAAGCTAGAAGTCTGTCAACCCTCGAAGCCAATAAAAATTACAATGAAATAAAAATTCCTAGAACATAATGTTTAAAAATCTAATCTGGATAAAACACATTTTTTACTATATTTCCTAAACTAACGAAGTTATTTAAGTGAATCTTTTTGTGCTATTGGTTTAAAACACAGACCTACCTATTTCGCTAAAATATTTCTATTAATTAAAAATTTAATTTTCAAACTATGTACCTACGCAATTTTAAGAGATCAATTTTCGAAGTCAATATTTCCCTTTAAATTAACATAAATCAGTCTTGTAATGACTCTTAAGAAAACTAACTATAAGTAACTCTTTTAAAAGCGAATTAGAAACTATTTCGCAATAACTGAAATAGTAAAATAACCTAAAATGTAAATATTGTCTGAGTTTACCAATTTGGCCATTGCTGGGAGACGTGAAAATTGGGCTCGTGAAACTTTCCCAAATGCTCTATTTTATGGCAAAATTCTATCCCTGTAACGCCAGGCCCAAGTTTCTATGGAGTTTGGGTTTCTTCTTTCAGGTATAATAAAAATACAGATTTTACGTAGGGTGACATATTAGGCTTCCAAAGGAGGATCATTTTACCCCGAAACTGGGTTGCGAGGATCAGATATCTCTCCATATAAAAAAAAACTAACCATGGTTGAACTCTCCGAAGGGTTTGGTCAGCGGTGGATCGCCCTATTTGGTTTGGGATTTAACCATAAGGAACTGGCGAAATTAACCTTGTAGTCCCTATTACATGTGTATAGTTTGTAAGCTCCAAGTTAACTCACACTGATCAAATAAGACGCCGTAATGATATGAAACTTATTACATCAATGATTTAACCATAAGCAACTGGCGAAATTAACCTTGAAATTAACGATGTAGTCCCTATTACATGGGTATAGTTGGTAAGCTTCAAGTTAACTCACACCGATCAAATAAGACGCCGTAATGATACGAAACTTATTAAATCAATCCTGTGAGAAAATAGCCGCTCCCTGTCATGTCACGCGAATATTTCTCCGTGTAGGGAACAAGTTAGGACAGGGTAGCGATTTTACAGAACCTGGACTATTTTATACCCGACTGACAAGGAAGGGTTGTGTTTTTCGCGCGTATCTTGTGTTTGTAAATGTATTTATAACCTTGTATCTTCCGAACGTCTGGATAGATTTCGACAATTAAGGTATCGTTATATTGCTTCCAATATTACTGAGTTAGACGTGCTGTCGCTACGACTGTTCGGACTAGACTGGAAGTGCGGCGCATCACCCCGCACTCCCTCCACCGCGCATCCCCCACCACAGCACGCATAACTCATTTATTAAATACCGCAATTATTATAGCTTCATAAATCTCTTCGAGGTTCGATGAATGGGTTTCTTATAGGCAAGCGTGCTCCATCTTAGGCAGCATCATCGCTTATCGTCAGGTGAGTTGCGGACAAACGTAGGCCTATTTAGTATTGTGGTTTTTGGTTTTCTCACCACAACTTTTCACTTTTTCAGATGAGCGTTGGTTTTTTCAGGAGACCGATCATAATAGATAATTATCTAAAAATAGTTTTTTTTTTAATAGCACCGCCAGATTTTTGCCTTGCAGCATCGCTATTTAGTGTTCCCCCATTAATAACGTGACTAATTATATATATCATCTGGGAGTCTCATCGGACTAGGTTTAGTGTCAACAAAAAAAAAAAAAATCTCGTAGTGTCGTCGGCTCTTTATAGAGAGATTTTATCTATTAGAGCGTTTCTGACACTCTACACGGTATAAACGGACCCTTCACGAAACCGTCAAGCAAGTTTACTGTACATCAAACTAAGTAACACTATGCAAAACTTATTGCTGGGAAACAGACGTTTTATTGGGGTGAAATATCATGTTTTACGGTAGGATTCCATGTAAAGCACTCAAACATTGTGCTGATATATGCATTGAATATATCAGCACAATTTTTGTTTGAAAAAAAAAATAGTTATAGATAATTAATAATATTTAATTAAATATATTATTTATTTAATTATAGGTACTTATACATTAGAAACAGATAAATTTATATAAAACAAGTAGTAAATAAATAACATTAGAATAATATAGATATAGATTATAAAAATTGTAAATTTACTGGAAAATAAAAGGCTTTTTTATTTTATTTTTATTTATTTTATGCATTGAACAGTACGAGGGCCGTGGAGGTTTTTAATGTAAAGTTATAAAATTAAAACTTATATTAAAAAACAAATGAAAAAGTTGGAACTTTAACCCCCAATATCTCCGTAAATAGAAGGTTCCCAGGTATGGTCTAGATTCTAAAACAAAAATAATATCACAATGATGGGAAGAACAAGTGTTTTTCAGCGTCGTGCACCCATTAGTGTGGCAATCTTGGATTACGATGCAATGAAAAGATAAATAATAAAAACAGGAATAAATATTTTGTATTTTTTTTTCCAAAAACCGCTACCGTCCTCTCTTTGCACCACACCCCAAAAAGCTGAGCGTCAGGTGCTAATCAGTGTGACTGTAACCGAATAACCGGGAGCAACCAGTCAACCGAGAGGCGACGGCAACCAAGCAACCACTCGACCCGATACAGGTTGAAAACCAAACGGTGTAAAAGGTGTTCCGTAGGTCAATTATTTTGAATCTTGATTTTGAAGTTGGTAACTTTGATCACTTATATGACTGGCTAGGTAGCTTTGTGACATAACGTTACGCTTGTATTTGTCAGACGGTAAAGCAGGCGGTGGCCCAGTGGTGGCGGCCCCGACTTACGATCAGTAAGTCGTGGGTTCGAACCCAGGCAGGCGCATTACTTTGTGCAATCTATTTCATCACCACTGCTCTCAAAACGTTGAAGGAAAACATCGTGAGGAAACGGGCATGTCCTAGAACCAAAAAATTTGAAGACATGTGACATCTACCAATCCGCACTGGGCCCGCGTGGTGGATTATAGCCCATTACCTCCCTTAGAGAGGAGGCCTGTCTCCCAGAAGTGGGAACATTAAAAGGCTGATGATGATGATGATGATGAAAGGCTTAGGCTTGCACCACAGAAGTTATACAGACAATCACCACACACACACACCGTTATAACATACTCACGCACCCACCTAAACTCCTCAGGCACACGCACTCTCACACGCAGTATTCTTTTTATATGTATAGATGTTAAATTGTAAATCCTTAATTGGCTGTAGGTTTAGTTAAAATAGTTAAGGTTAAGATTGTAAAGAGCTGTAGATTTTGTAATAAATAATAAATAAATAACAGCAGAGGTACAGGTTTAATAGGTGCTGTAAGGGTGGCCTGCACAAGGCAAGAATTAGAAAACTGTTTTAAATAAAAAAAAATCCGTAAAAAAGGTCAAAAAGAGAGTAATGTCTCTTAATTACAACACTTCAGATGCAAATGAAAACAAATTAAATTAAAATCAAAAAGACTTTTTAGCGTTGAACCCCCTATAAGTGGGTCATCACAGTTTCAATTATATAAAGCTAACTTAATAGGTTCAGAAATTAAAAAAAAAAAAAACAATTTATTTTTCAAATATATTTTGTCGTTTAATAATGATGTTTATTAAGCACGTCGTCATCCTCATAATTTCTATTTTATTCAATTTTTATTCTCCGGTGGCTTAAGGACTTGATTTTAGATTGAAGTGAAGTCCAATTTTTTGCTACTTTTTGAGATATGTACTCGTATATTTAAATTTTCTTGGTCTAACGCCCAAAGTTCATTGAAAATTGTCCATTGTTTTTTCGAAAATGTATTGGATTGACTTAAGCTACCAAAAATCTTAGGAACGTCAATCCTGACGAAATTCGATGCAGAAATACGAAAAGATTTAAATAGAGATGGATTTGAAAACAATCACTAATTGTTCTTGGACCCTCAGGTTTTCAAAATCAGTTCCTACTTTTGTCCTCTATCCAAACTTTTCAAAATAGGTCCCAATTAACAAATATCCCTAATTGCCTTACTATAAAGGACATTGAGCAAATCTTTTTTGAAAAGTAATTCAATTAAATTATCTCGCTTGGCTAGGCTTAAGTTACTACTAAAAAGGATTTACCTTTGATAAAAATCCTGGTGTTAGAGAGAATTTTCTCAAAAGAGTTTTTTAAGAAAGAGAAATTGTCCTGAAAATGTTTTTACGGTTAGTTTAAACTACGAGTACGCTGAAGACCTGAAAGCGTTCCTTGAACTACGAATTAGTGTCAAACATTAATTCAGTAATAATGAACTCTGAAAAAGAGAGCTAAAAAGACGTCAAACTCAAACTCAAACTCAAATCATTTATTTCAATTAGACCATTACGGCACTTTTGAATGTCGAAAATACAAAAAAGCAAAGCTACAGTCACAGTCACAAGGCATAATAACTTGAGAAAGTACTGTAGTTGGCCATTCCCTAACGTAGATCTCTATGGAGAAGAACGGGCAAGAAACTCCATGGACACTCTTTTAAATCAAAATATTGTTACAAAATCTTGGTTACATCATTCATGTTGAGATTATACATATGTGAGAACGATGTAGAAAGACGTGCACATTAAGAGCGTCCAGAGAAAAATAATAAATTAAAAAATAAAGTAATTAAAATGAACGAACCGTGGCAGCTAAGAGATGACCAGTCCCAACTGACAGCGCCCGTTCACGAACATGACGCATGTATCGGCGCCATTCAACTCGACCATATTTAAGGGAACCAAATGACCCGACACACCCGCCACCATCAGCGAGACATTTGAGTGAGCATGACATTCTCTCAGCCACCAAGGCATATTCAAGTCAATGAAAGATAACTAAATGTAAGTGGTGGCTGAACAGTACAAAGTACTCACACATGTGCTATGCAATTATATAATACTAAAAATCGGAATCTATACAATGCAAGTAGGTATATTTTTACAATCTTCTGCAGCTTCCACAATACATTAACATGGGAATCAATTCTTCTTCTTTGCGTGTCGATAGACTCAAATAATGCCCGACCAGTACATTCAATTAGTTTGCCCCTATGGTTGTGGAGCAGGACCAGCATTTAGCAAGCATTTTTATCATCAATGTAATCCCCCAACTTATAATATGCTTGCCTACATAGTGTGCGTTTTATACAAGATTTAAATTTCGTCTCATTCAGTTGAAGAATGTGGAGAGGTATTTTATTGTAACATTTCAAACAGTACCCCATGAAAGATGAATCTACTTTAGCAAGCCTGAAACCTGGCTGAACTAGTTGGTCCCTATTTCTAGTGTTATAGTGGTGTCTGTCACCTCTTTTACTGAATAAATGCAGATTTTTCCTAACGTACATGATGTTTTCATAGATGTATTGACAAGGTACTGTCATTATATTAATTTCCTTAAACAGTTCTCTTAGAGAATCGCGTCTACGTAATTCATATATGGCTCTAAGGGCTCTTTTCTGCAGAATAAATATAGACTCGATGTCTGCAGCCCGTCCCCATAGTAAAATACCGTATGACATAATACTATGAAAATAACTAAAATAGACTAGCCTCGCGGTATCAATATCAGTAAATTGACGGATTTTTCTAACAGCATATGCAGCTGAACTCAGCCGTCCTGCAAGAGATGTTAAATGAGGACCCCATTGTAACCTTGAGTCGAGCGTGATTCCCAAGAAAACCGTTTTATCGACAAATTCTAGTTTCTCTTGATTCAATATTATGTCACAATCACTACTTTTGACATTTGGTAGAGCAAATCTAATGCACTTAGTTTTTTTCCCATTTAGTACTAAATTATTAGCGGTAAACCAATTATGGACCTGCAGTAGGGCGTTATTTACGTCGTCAAGATCAGTGGCACGTCTGTTTATCCTAAATATTAAAGAAGTATCGTCAGCAAACAACACCATATGCGGATGGTTGTTAAATAAACGGGGTAGGTCATTAATATATACTAAAAAGAGGAAGGGACCCAATATCGAACCTTGTGGTACACCCATTTTTACTTTTAAACCCATTGAATTGACACCATTTATTTGTACCTGCTGCTGTCTATCATTCAAATACGATTTTACTAAACTGAGCGCAAGTTTACCTAAACCGTAATGCTCAAGTTTCAAGATCAGGGTTTCGTGATTTACGCAATCAAATGCCTTCGAAAGGTCACAGAAGATTCCTATGGCATCTTGTGCCTCTTCCCACGCAGTAAATATGTGTTTTAATAAAGTGACACCGGCGTCAGTTGTACAACGTCCTTTGGTGAAACTATACTGTTGCTCGTGCAATATTTTATTGGTGTTAAAATGGTTAAGCATTTGATTGAGCATTATCTTTTCAAATACCTTGCTGAAAACCGGCAAAACGGATACGGGCCTATAGTTATTGGTGTCTTTACTATCCCCAGATTTAAAAAGCGGTATTACCTTACTGAATTTCATTAGATCCGGGAAGACCCCTTGATCTACGCACAAATTAAATATTAAGGCTAAATACGGTGCTACAGTCTCAATAATTGAGGTACAAGCTTTGATAGACATACCCCATAGATCTTCGGTTAATTTGATCTTGATTTGCTTAAAGGCTTTTATGATTGTTATGGGGTTTATATGTTGAAATTTAAATTCATTTGAACAGACTGAAACGTTCGCCTTCAATAAATCAATGGAGAGCAAGGGAGAGGAATTTAAGGTTTCTGTAGTTTTAAGTGGGATGCTGGTAAAGAAATTTACAAATTCTTGAGCAACTTCCTATTCCATCTGAAAACATAATGGAGCAGTCACAATGTGTACTACAACGAGGGGGAGAACTATGTTCTGTTTGTCCTACCTGTGATGAACCTTGTACAACGTCAGGTGAATTTAGAATGGGGATACAGTCCCGAGCACTTCCTAACCGAGACGGGTCCTCCGTTTCCTCAGGCAGGGTAGTGTCAGTGCTGGATTCACTTTGTGATGTACATTGAGTGATGTTGGTCATCATGTCTACGCAGTCTGCATGACTATTACCTCTATTGACTAATTCATTTGCAGCAAGGATATGTTCCTTAATTTGTTTTTGCGATAATTGTATGTTTATTTATAATTCAATTCTCGTAATTACCTATACTTCTATACTAATATTATAAAGATGAAAGATTTATATTTTTGTATGTAACGAATAAACTTAAAAAGTACTGAACCGATTAGAAAAAATCTTTCAACAATGTCTAGCTACATTATCAGCGAGTAACATAGGCTATACTTCATCTCCGTACTCCCACGGGAACGGGAACTACGCGAGTGAAACCGCGTGACGTCCGCTAGTATCATAATTATATCGGGTTTTAGAAAGAGAAGATACTTGTGGTTAAAGGATAACGGCCGGAAAGGTGTGATTTCCCTTCGTTTTATTGAAAATTGGAATATTTATCTTGTTGTCACTCATCATCACCTTTCTGCTCATGTTCCATGTTACTTGGGATCGGCGCAACACGATTTTAGGGTTCCGTATCTCAAAAGATAAAAAAGAACCCTTATAAGATCACTTTCTTGTCCGTCTGTCTGTCTGTACGTCTGTCACCACCGATTTTTTCAGGAATGGGTGGACCTAGCAAGTTGAAATTTATACCAGATACTGATGTTTATAGGGCTATAGACATCAGTATCTGGTATAAATTTATATTATATTATACCATTAAGCGTATAAAAATCAAGGTCCTGAGTCAGCACGATAAACAGATATGGGCAAGTTTAGATTTTCGAGAAAACATGTAAGTACCAAAATTTACTATACTTTTTCAACTTTTTTTATTTTTCGGACTTTCCCCCTTTACTTGTGCTGTAAGACCTTGCTTTTAACCAAAAACCCTCGGTGCGCAAGTTCGACTCGCTCTTGGACGGTTTTTTGACGGTTGATCATTTACTCCTTTTTCCTTCATATCACTCCTCTCACAATCCATCCATCGTTTCCTTGGTCTTCCTCTCCCTCTCCATCCATCAACATTTATTTTTATCACTCTTTTACTTTTTTAGTCAGTCACGGGAGCCGCTCGGGTCGATCTTTAGGTTTAGCCGTGCTTGCCTACGTTGGTCGGTCGGTATATTTATTTTACAAACTCAATATCAAATCTGTAACATTTACATTTTCCATATTATGAAACATCAAAAATCACAGCAGAAACGACTCACACTTGACCGGCCACCATGCTAAAGCAAAAGTCACCCCATAAAGTATAGAACAGGAATCAAAGAGCCATGCATTGAGGTCATCGACCTCTTGGCCACAGAGTGGATAGATACAGAAGGACAGCTTCATAAAAGAAGCGAAAAGGCAAGCTGCAGTCATAGGCGCGCTTCATTTACGACGAGTGCAGGTGCACTCGCGACTCGCATTTGTTTGTGATCGCTGTAAGATTGCAATTCCAACCTTGGTGAAGCTAGGCAACGAAAATTTATTCTTTTTTCACTAACACGTCTTTCACAATGATTGCCTAAATAAAAGTACACTTGGATTTTCTACCGGTCAACACTAATATTTGAAAATCACTAGAACTAAATGAACCCTAAATAAATGCATTATAAAAAAAAAAATTGGGGATCATAAACACACGCGCAACTCATGTTTTTGCGTTTAGCGTAGTGTCTGTTAATGTAGGAAACCAAAACGGGGTATAATTACCTGCCAATTCGCACACTGTAAATCTGGCTTAGATCACTTGCCCACAGCGACTTTTTTCAGTGATGCAAGGTCATATGTGAAACGGTCGCGATGCAACCGCACAACGGTAGCTGTACAAACGCGATTCAGCTTCGATATAATATGTAGAAATGCCATTGAACGCTACAATTGTAAGATCCAGCAGCGATGCTGACGCTCATTTGCATCACTTCTGTGTGAAGTGCAAATGCGACTCCCGCGATTTCATCGCAAAAAAAAGTCACCGTGAGCGAAGATCCTTAGTGCGTGCGCCCTTTTATCGCTCGTATGGGCCTGACCTTCTGTTACTAACTTTTCTGTGTCTCAGGGTAGCCCCACCCCGGCTAGACGGTTTATTTATAACAACATCGATCTGTTAGAGAGGGTTGCTCCAGGTTTGGTTCCCGGGTGAGGAGGTAGATGGCGTTTGTAGGAAATTACGATGGTTTTTGAAAATTTGAATAAAAAAAAAACTATTTTTTTTTGTGTTGCGTTGGTGTGGCTTTTTAAATAAGGTAAGGACTTCATCATTATCCGCTGGACAAAACTCTACACGTAATGGGTGCCTACAAATTGTCAGCGCTGCTGTAGGTATAGCCGGCCCAAAAGAGGTGACAAGACGACCAGCCCGCGTAGCATGATCGCCGTAGAAACGCGTTTTTTCGAAGAAAGAATCGACAAAACGACAGATTTCTTTTGTTAATCTGTCATTTATCTGTCATTTTGTCTATTCTACGTCGACAAAACCCGTTTCCACGGCGGTCATGCTACGCGGGCTGGACGCATACCGCGAGGGTTGATTCAAGGTTGCGCGGGACAAGATTTAGGGGAGGACTTTGTCCAGCTGAGGGATAATATTATTATTGACAAAAAAGTTGCCTAATTACGCAACGTGAAATTATAATGAGTGCTATTTACATTATTTCCAAACTACAACTCTATCATCATCTTTCTGGCCTTATCCCATATTACTTGGGGACGGCGTGACACGATTTTCACTCGACTACAGCGAAGCCAAAAGGAAGGGTTATGATTTCTTAGTGTTAAACAAGTACCAAAAGGATTACAGGGCATCAAAAAATTCCTCTATATCGCTGTCAACAGAAAAAGTGCCCAGAAGGTTGGTTGACTGATTCTTTGGCCAAAAAATAGGCCCACTCTCTGGTCACGTGAAGAGTCGACCAAACGCTTGGCGATTTCTCGAAATACTAGGTGGGCACTCGGACCCCATGGCCCTAGTGTTTCAACCTCAAACGGCTCAAACACATAACTCCAATTAAATTATTGTATTTGCGCCATTTGAGTAAACTACATCAATCCGTCCATCCAACCTTTCAAATTTATAAATTATTGATTAATATGAATTGCATAATTATGCAAATATGCATATAAATAGGTCTCTATAGTTATGAATATATTCAAATATATAACAAACACTCACAACAATTTTGAGACTGTCATTGCTGTCATCCCTTTATGAATAAAAATATCTTTCAATCGATACTTGAACCTGTAACCTTCCACTCAACATCACTGCAGATCAGAACAGCCTAGGTGCTCGATTATAAACAGCCACAGACAGACAAATCGATATCATTAAATATATTAATATTAATAACACAGCTTGAGAGGGCGAGTGAACTTTGGGATAGATCTTATGATATTTTTTTTTGATTTATTGATCGTCTGCGAATTGCTGTTTCATTTGCAGAGTCTTTTAGCTGAATACCAGTATTATACATTATTATTTATTCTTTATTCTTTATTGCACACAAACAAAAAACAAATATAAATATAATTGCAATAATATAGCTTATGTACAAAGGCGAGCATAACCCAGAATTGGGTTTTCTTACAGCAAACCTAATTTTGATAGCGAGATTTGCAGAAAAGGGATTCACTTATGAATGTGCATTAACATTACAAGTGGTTACTTAATTTTATAAACTAAACTACAAACATACAATATAATATACGTAATACATACAGTATATACATACATATCTATAAAATCATAAAACACACATACATAAACAAACAACAAACACAACAAAAAACAAACACACATACATACAAACAAACAAACGTAAACATACATACATATATATTGATCAAGTTGACAGGAAATGTTCCCTTATTCCTCTCTTGAACACCTCTAACGAAGGGCTATCCCGCAAGGAGTGTGGAAGTGAGTTCCAAAGGCGCACAGCACGAACGGTGAAAGATCCATCATACCGACTTGAGGAGTGGGGAGGGAAACGAAGGAGAAGAGATGATGATGAGCGACAAGGTTTACCTCTAGGAACGAGATACTCAAAGCGTTCCCGAAGATACGAAGGAGCCTTAGAATTGTGAAGAATGGAAAAGATAAACGAAAGAATGTGACAATCTCGACGCTGCCGAATAGGTAGCCACTTCAGCTGCTTCCGAAACTCTCTCTTATACATAGAACCTATCTAACCTCTACAACCCAGTTAGTATTGGGTAATACGTACGATACCCCTTGGGAAGACTGTTTGACAGACTTTCGGGTCACTGACTACCTGTTACGATTGTCAAAGATCTAGAAATGACAGCCGGGACCAACGGCTTAACGTGCTTTCCGAGGCACGGAGTAAACTCGGTATGTAATGGTTGGTCACCCATCCACAGACCAACCTAGGTAACTGCGGTTTAACCTGAAGATAGCCACGAGCTCCTCTCTACTTTTTTTACTTTTAAATTCAACGGAAAAGATATTTTTTACTAAAAAATATTTTCTACTAAAAGATATTTTATACTAAATTCAAGAGTCTATGAGCAGACTCCGATCCTGGGTTGACCGAAGCATGGAAAACTAGTTCAGGTTCATTCATAGATGATTTCGTCCTGTAGTGTACATTTAATGTGGTTTAGTTCAACGAATTTAATAATTATATTAATTTATTATTATTTTCCTGATTCACACATTAAGAAGAAGAATACTAACAGCAAGAATTTGTGTGAATACTAAAAAACCCGACTACAAAAAAATCCCTATTAATTAAATTCGGAATTACAAAGTAAAATCGACTCCTCTTATTGTTGAAGTTGGTTAAAATGTTATCTGGGCCATAATAACGAATCAATTGACACCTTACTCATCAAAATCGGATGAATAGTTTAGGCGCTACGGAGGAACATACGTAAATATATACACACATAGACTGCTAAAATCATAACCCTTCCTTTTGACTTCGCCGTAGTCGGGTAAAAAAGGCAGTCAGAAAAGTTTAATCTAATTGAATGCATAATCTACCTCATTTTTAGGTCAGTTTAAAATATGAGTTGATACCCGCACAAGTGAAGGAAAGTACTATTTTCGTAACTATTTGATGGACAGCTGGCGAGCTTTCATGAATCAGTTATGAATTTAAACACTAGAAGCGGCGGAATGTTTATGAAATCACTCTGTAACCTACATTTTTATGTCAAACGTCAGTTTTGTATTTTTGTACCTACTACATAATTATAACCGTTAAATTTGCGTGTTCTACGTTAATTTTTTGTGAAATATTAATGATCCGGATCACTACTTTCAGTTGTTAAACTTTTTACTGTTACTTTGATTTAAATCGTAAAATTGTATTGTGGAAGCTGCAGAAGATTGTAAAAATATACCTACTTGCATTGTATAGATTCCAGTTTTTAGTATTATATAATTGCATAGCATATGTGTGAGTACTTTGTACTGTTCAGCCGCCACTTACATTTAGTTATCTTTCATTGACTTGAATATGCCTTGGTGGCTACGAGAGGATGTCATGCTCACTCAAATGTCTCGCTGATGGTGGCGGGTGTGTCGGGTCACTTAGTTCCCTTAAATATGGTCGAGTTGAATGGTGCCGATACATGCGTCATGTTCGTGAACGGGCGCTATCAGTTGGGACTGGTCATCTCTTGGCTGCCACGGTTCGTTCATTTTAATTACTTTTTTTTTTTTTTTAATTTTTGATTTATCATTTTACTCTGGACGCTCTTAATGTGCACGTCTTTCTACATCGTTCTCACATATACGTATAATCTCAACATGAATGATGTAACCATGATTTTGTAACAACATTTTGATTTAAAAGAGTGTCCATGGAGTTTCTTGCCCGTTCTTCTCCATAGAGATCTACGTTAGGGAATGGGCAACTACAGTACTTTCTCAAGTTATTATGCCTTGTGACTGTGACTGTAGCTTTGCTTTTTTGTATTTTCGACATTCAAAAGTGCCGTAATGGTCTAATTGAAATAAATGATTTGAGTTTGAGTTTGAGTTTGAGTTTGAAATCTCAGAAAAAAAGTGAAACAACAAGCAAGTTTTTGAATACCTCGACATTAAAATTTGTTGATCGAAAAGTTAAATAAAAATAGTTTTACCTAGGAACCAACTTACCAGGTTGCCGGTTCGAAGAAAAGCAAGCGCGTTTCTTCATGTCATTTGTAACCGCTATTTCAAAACGAGGAAATCATTGATGAACGGCATCTCCTCCAAAGTTCGAAGACACAAGCTGTGCACCTAATGTTGTGAAGCCTACACCTGATGCCGTGCACCTACTGGGCCCCTGGCACTGTAGCCTGATATTTCGACTTCCATATTCAGTAACCTTATTTTTCAATTTTTTTTTTTTTCACGAAATGTTAAGATGTATCTCGCGATTCAACGAGCAATGTATACCCAGTTGTTACAGATGCAACTCCTTTTGATCGCGATTCTGTGTTTAATATAATTAATATCGAAAATGGCGTAAGTCTGAGTTTCACGATGGGACTTCAGATAAAAATAAATAAATTAAATAAAATTTTTATTCAAAAAATATAAGGAAATGTTTACAGTTTTTCTTAAATCTATGTCAAGTTCACCCATGCTTTGAGCCTGAACTAGGTAATCCTGTGTTTCAGGCGATTTGAGGTAACATTAATTGATTAAATAATCATATGTCATCAAATGGGTCAAATTGGTTACTATGTGATATTGCCATTTTATAATAAAAACGAATACTTTGTACTATAGATCTATTTACACGGGACTTAAATCTAGCGACATGTGGGTTTGGATTTGTGCCCGATTTATGGCGAATTATGGTTGTTCTATTGGCACACCACTGCCTAGCCCTTCGGAGATTACAGGCGTAATATTTTATAACGATGTAATAAAAGGTATGGTATTTTTCTGAAGCTTAGTAACGAATAGTTAGTTACTAGACTAGGTTGATGTTTCTAGACATATCAAATGTTCATGCCATTTTTCACCTTCATTTTAGTGATTAACTCTAGTTTTCTATGCAGTCGTCTATAGTTCCGTAAGGTGTTATGTGGCCTTTTCTTTGTGTTTTTTTCTTTTTTTTCGGATGGGAAATCATCAAATGACTCCTCCCGCTCTGGGCAGAGCAGGAGGGAGTGTCAGACTTTTACTGACTAAAACCCATCCATGTTCCTTCATCGCCCTTTGTGTTCCGGGGCCACGGTATCTCTTTCGAATAGTCCCGCAGCCCCGGCAGGCTTCGGCCCTTGCGGACCCCTTCCTTGTTGCCGACTCCCTTTGAGGCGCGCGTGGAACACGAACGCGCCGTCGACACGGCCTGTCGTCATGAGACGGACGGACGGCGAGCTACCCCATAGCTCCCCGTCCACAGGCCCGCGCCTACGGTGGCCCCCGACGCCCGGGGCGTCTCCCGCGGCGGCGTGTTATGTGCCCTGACTCTGTAAACTAAATCATTTAAAAACGAATGAAGGCTAGAATGAAGGCGAATGAAGGTCCGATTTTTGAGTAACCATTGTCGCCAAAAGCGTGTTTTACCCCATTTTAGCCCTTAACATCATCTGCCTAGCCTTTTCCCAACTATGTTGGGGTCGGCTTCCAGTCTAACCGGATGCAGCTGAATACCAGTATTTTACATGGAGCGACTGCCTATCTGACCTCCACAACGTTAGTACTGGGTACTAGGAAACTCGGTAAGTAATGGGTGGTCACCCAGCCACAGACCAACTTAGGCAAGCACGGCTTAACCTAAAGGTCCAAACGGCTGTTGTTGCTTATTTAGCCACGAGCTGTGCCTATTTTAACCCTTATATAACTTAAAAATTCCGCACATAATCACATCCCTGCTTTATAATCACACCCTCCATCTAAAACGGTCTCAGCAGAGTCGTAACTCGAACTACAGTAAATAAAACAAGTGAAATAGCTCTCTCAACTGAAATTTAACGCAACTTGACTCAAACTCAATTTCCTGAATGAAGGTATCGCATGAAACTCATTCCCAGAGCGGCGTAATATGTTGGGAGTGAGTTTGCGACTTTTTATTGCGATTTTAAGTCGTTTCGAGTTTGAGAATTACCTATGCATCTGCATATGCATCTTGTCGCATTTTAATCTCATTTTCAATGTGTCTAAAATTATTTCACATACATTTTTGATAAGTTTAAATTTAAGATTTTGGTTAATATTACCTATAGTTTTTCTTCTTAGCGTGTCAATGGTAATTTAAATTGTGTCAGCCCAGAACTGCTGGCCTAGCCAAGTTACAAACGATTCGTATCGATTCTCTTTCTACAATTGTAAACGTTAAGTCACGTGGTCAAAACAAACGAATATAAACTTTCGTAGACAAGTTTACATCGATCAAGATGATAGAATGAAATGTATTCGTTTCTACAATCGTGATCCCTACATCCCATATAAATCGTAGGCAACTTACAGTTTTGACTAAACTTTAAAATTTCCATTCGTTTGTTTTGACCACGTGACTTAACGATGATATATGTCATTCCCATACATTTGGTTAGTTTTCTATAGCGTTAACGATTGTAGATTGTCAACTTGGCTAAGCCTACTGAGCTACTACACTGGCCTGCAAAACTAAGTCCTACACTTTTTTTTTTTTTTTTCTAAACTATATAAGTTAAAGATTTTTTTTTTTAAAAGGTTATGACGTTTTAATGTACAAAATTAATCTCTTTTTCGAGTCCTTTTTATTTCGAAAGTATATCTTGTGTACTTAAAAAGTTATTGCAATTTTACAAAGTGTGATACTTACTTTTGCAGGCCAGTGTAGTTTGGCGCTTTCGGTAGCGTCCATCAGTTCCTGTAGTGAACAACGAACAGGACACGCAGGACACGATATCAAGTGCCCCATCGTTTGTGGAACAGCACCACATTTACACTCCAGGGCAGAGTCATTAATGAATCTCCACCTCAGCAAGTTTTCCTTGCTGCGGCCGACCTGGATCCGGAGTCTATTTAAGGATTTTCAGGTCAGCTATGGCAACTCACGTCCAATATTGTAGTTGAGACGAGATTTCAACTAAACGGGTTGGAAGATTTTTGTATGAAGGCTGGCCTGCTTTAATTCTGCCATTTTATTTTCAAAATAGCAGTTGCAAATGAAACCTGTACCAATCAATAGCTGGTATCAATATCAACATGTATTTATCATCATCATTCTCATACCCTTATCCCAATTCATTTTGGGGTCGGCGCAGTATGTCTTCTTCTTCCATACTTTTGACGACCCGAATGGCGCAGCGGTAGTGAGGCTGCCTTACGTTCTTAGGGTCCCGGGTTCGAATCCCGGTAGGAGCAAATGTTTGTGTGATGAGCATGGACATTTGTTTTCAAGTCATGGATGTTTATATGTATAATAAGTATGTATTTACAAACAAAAAGTACATAATATGTAGTATATCAACTATCTGGTGTCCACGACACAAGCCTCGTTGCTTAGTGTGGCACTAGATGGCGCTGTGTGTAATGTCCAGCGATATTTTATGTTTTATTTTTACTTCGCTATTACTCGTCATCTCATCAGACACCTCCTTTCGTGCCATATCATCCTTCACACAGTCCATCCATCGTTTCTTTGGTCTTCCTCTACTCTTATACCCATCCACATTCATACTCTAACTTTCCTCACGACATTTTCCTCATTCCTCCGCATCACATGCCCAGTAGCTGGTATCAATACAAACAAGTATTAAGAATACCAGCCTACTTATGTCCCACTGCTGGGCAAAGGCCTGTTCTCATACAGAGAAGGCACGAGCATTGATCATGACGCTTGCTCAAGACGGGTTGGCGATTTCAGACTTGTATTAATTATAAGCACGATGTTTTCCTTCACCGATGTCTGTGATGTCCAAGATAAACTTAGAAACTTTTCTAAACAAAAATTAACCAAGAAAAAAACTTCTAAAGCGCCACGTTTCTGAGATATAAAGGGCAACGTGTTATTGGGTTGTAGAGGTCAGATAGGCAGTCACTCCATGTAAGAAGCTGGTACTCAGTGTTCTTCTTCTTCGTGTCGATGATTCCCATTTTTAATTATTTTAAATTTGTTTCGACCAGAACTCGGCCACGTCGACGGCGTTGGTGGTGGCTTCAGACAGGTTGCTTTAAGTGCAGGTGGAGTTGCACAAACAGCTGGTCAGGAGGTGGGCCATGGTTTGAGATGAGGCTCCGCAGTCGCACTCAGCTTTATCAGAATACCTACCCCCACCGGACCAAGTTGAACCTGCAGCGG
The DNA here is from genome assembly GCA_963853795.1 of Xestia rhomboidea. Taxonomy (NCBI): domain Eukaryota; kingdom Metazoa; phylum Arthropoda; class Insecta; order Lepidoptera; family Noctuidae; genus Xestia; species Xestia rhomboidea. The sequence continues at coordinate 5,311,773 of OY970783.1, forward strand.
CCCACCTGGCTTCTAAGTCGGTTTAGAGTCTTCCAGGTGGGCCATGGCAGTTGATGACCCGCTGGGAGCTTTTCTGCAGGCTCAACTTAGTGAGCCGGGGGGGGATGTTTAAGGAGCCACAGCTTTTTGCGGGCTTCACCAACCCTAGTATGGTCGATTGGTGGAATATTCGACCTAAGGCAGCTGTTCATTATTTAGTATGTTATTAGTGTGCACACCACTAGATATTATCTATGGTTCCGGTTTCTACCTGTCAATCCAGTTTGACGTACTGCTATGTCTGACAGGCCTGTGTCAGCTGGGTTCCCAAGAAACGCACCTAGCGCCACTGTCGCGGCAGCCATATTATCTGACAACTGTCATAACATGCATTAGAATTGAACCGCTATTTTAGAACAATAGTCACCAGAACAAGTAGCCCGTCGGTGAAAGCGACCGCCTAGTGAACAGTGGTTCGCAAGTTCGATCTCCATCCCCATTCACTTTTTGTAACTAAGTATAACATTATACATTGACATTAAGACACTAGCGCCACGACGCATTTTTTGGAACTAATCGTCAAAAATGAAATGTCCTATCTGTCTCTGACTTGTATATATATATTTATGTACTATGACTTGTATATATATATATATATATATATAGTTATCTGTGATATCTGATCCCGTCTGTGATACTACTCTTAAAATGTCTTTGTATTACAATGTGTGCCTCGGGTTAATAAACCAAGTCTAATCAACGATATCTTTCATTCCAATAAACATAACATGGTGTCAGAAGTGGGATGAAAGATATCGTTGATTAGACTTGGTTGCGACCGTTAAGATTGCTAGCCGACTCCTACATAATTGGGAATCGGCTAGGCGGATGATAATGCTCAACAATGTCCCGTTATAACAACAAGAATTTGTGCGGTATACTACAATTACTAAGAAATCCGATTCGGGGTTTACAAAGTAAAATCGACTCATCATACTGTTGAAGTCGGTTAAAATGTAGCCTATATCACCCGGGCCATAATAACGAATCGATTGACACCTCATTCATCAAAATCGGATGAATAGTTTAGGCGCTACGTAGGAACATACGTAAATAAAAACATACATACACTGCTAAAATCATAACCCTTTTTTTGAGCTTTGCCGTAGTCGGGTAAAAACGCGACTACGAGCGAACCTCCTCTTTCTTTATGTCGGTTAAAAATCGCAATCTTGTAGCTCTCCTTTTTCTGTATTTGTTTGGAAACATCGTGAAATAGGTGTATTTGAATACAAACGGCTACAGTTACGGAAAAAATGATTTCATGTCTTATTGTGAATACAAATGGATGTTACTCAAGTGCGACCCGAACCCTTAAGAGGCACAGACCAACGAATATTTTTGTTATACAAGTCCTCCATCATTATTTTGTAAGATTTTAGGGTTCCTTATCCTTACCCTAGCTAGATATGATATGATTCTACTTAAATGTATATGGATCATGATCTGTCAAATGACCAATTTGTTCGAGACACCATTGTATAACTATTCTGTCTACTTCGTGGACAGATCATGGGATAAGTGTGGATTTTATTAAACAAATGTCAATGTCAAATTAAAGATTAATTGGAAATTAATAACGTAAAATACAATTTTAAATTAATTAATAAAAATAGTTTTTAGGGCAAATTTGGTTACAAAAATTGCAATTGTTTTTGTCATGCAAAATATTTAGTTTGAATTCCGCAAAACATGGCCCAACTGCTGTTGGAAAAACCGAAAAATCAAAATCAAAATCAAAATCAAAGCATTTATTTCAAGTAAGCCAGTTACAGGCACTTTTGAATTGTCGAAACAAAGATGAAAATTAAATGTAGCTACAGTCCCAGTCACAAGACATAAAAACTGTGAAAGTACTGTAGTTGAAAAATCCCTACATCTGATTCTGCACTTAAGAAACTCTATAAAAAGCCTCAGACGCTGCGATTATAGTCGTCCACATACTGGACCTGCTGGTTGATTCTGTAAAATTCAAACAACAACTCGCATCTCACATCGCTATTCACTCTCACTTCGCATAAGGTTCAAAGTGACCTTGATTTTGCATTCTGTAAGGATCACCTAGTCACTTGCGAAGTGAAGTGAGCTCCGAAGCGACCAATGCCACTTCTTACGTCATCTCATACTTTATCTGTCAAAATCTCCCAGTTCATTTAGTTCAACTCGCTGACACGCTCGCAAAGGTGGCGCTAGTGTAAATTCGAATTATCAACCGAGTATTTAGAATGCCAATCAAGAAACTTACAGTGAATTCAGATTCGAAGTTTAGAATGAGATCTTACAGAATCACACGGCTGGAGAAAAAGCAGGATAAATCAGTTAGATAAATGAACAAGCAACAGGAAACGATACTATGTGCCTTTTTACTATTATTATTTTTACTTTTAATTTCAAACTTCACTACATGTATGGTACAGAACCCTCTGTGCTAGTCCGATTCGCACGCCACTGGTTTGTTTATGATGAACAAACCTCAATGAAAACATCTTTTTGGTATGCTAATGCAATGTTTTTGTGTTTCACCCCGCATTGTAGATATTTAATCAGGTCAGAGTTGGGTCAGACGTAGATATTTTCGACCTTGGTTATCATTTCCATAGTGGAGGAAAAGGATCAATTCCTTTTACTTATTCTTTGGAAGTGCAAAATAAATAAAATGGTATATTCTAGCATCACAATAGGGATGATGACTGACAAAAAAAATATGATTCTGTTCAGTCCGTCAATTAGATTATTGAAAAATTGGATACGTGTTTTTAGTTTTAATCAAAAAAATATACATAAGTTCAAACACTTTTTTAAGCTTTCACGGTTCATAACTATACTTAAAATGTCACTTACGGGATATCTTCCGTGATAATTTATTGTTTTTTGAGTTCCCGATATTTCGACGCTGTTTTGCCGTGACTTAGTATCGAGTTCCAGTGGTGCGCGTAGCAAAAGACAAAGAAAGAGGGTAGACAGATTTGTCTGCTCCTAACGATTTTTTCCATCCACCCACATTCTCCAGTTGACCCGCGATCATGGCGCTTGCAACAGCGTCGAAATATCGGGAACTCAAAAAACAATAAATTATCACGGAAGATATCCCGTAAGTGACATTTTAAGTATACATAGGTAAGTTTTCTTACACGAGCTACAGTTGAAGCGATATGTTGCTTCCATTTCAAGTTGCTATCAAGGGTGACGCCAAGATATTTAATGGAAGAGGTATTTTCTAGTTGTTGACAGCCACAGTTAGCGTGTAAGTTTGGCAAGAGTTTTATATTTATTTTCCCATTGGCCAATAATCGTATCTGTAAGTTCCAGTACAGCATCTTCGGCGGATTTTCCAGTCCTGAAGCCATACTGATTATTAGAAAGAAGGTTAAATTTATTTAGGTATTTGGTGAGTCTATGATTTATTGCTTTTTCGAATATCTTTGAGAGGGTGGTCAACACTGAAATGGGTCTGTAGTTAGCAACATTGTCCTTCTCTCCCGACTTATAGATAGGGTGGACCACTGCATTTTTGAAAACATCAGGAAAAGTTCCTGTAGAAAGGCACAAATTGAAGACGAAAACAAGGATCGGAATAAGAATGTGACGAGTCGCTTTCACAATTGAGGGGGATATTCAGTCAATACTAACAGCACAATTGTTTTTACGGCTAAGGATGATATTTTCGAGCTCAGCACTATCCACGCTGTGAAGGGCCATTGATTGTGGTGCGGATGGTATGGAAGTGCCCGGGATTTCTAAGTTGGGACGACTATCCGAGAGATGTTTATAGAATGTTCGATTTTAGCTGCCAAGCGTCCACCAACATTCGCAAAGTAATTGTTGACTTTGTCCACAGACTGCGAAGGTACGGCACTATAGTTTAGCAGCTCAGAGGCCGAGTCTCTGCTTTGGCCTAAGCTTGCTACCCGTTTAACAAGCTTCCATGTAGCTTTTGGATTATTTCTAGCCTGCTGAAATTTAGAACGTTCATATTCATGCTTGACTTTTTTTAGGAGATTGTTGCAGAACGTGCGATAGCGACAGAAAATCAACTGGTGTGTCTCATCCTCTGGGTGTTTCTTAAATTTAAGATGCAACTTATCCCTGTGACGTATGCACCTCAGCAGGCCAGGAGTAATTCATGACTTAATGATACGCTTTCTGCTGGGAATTAGTGACACATGTGAGTGGGATGTGATAGCTAAAGACATAATGGAAACAAGAGATTCCGCAGCAACATTCGGATTGAGGCACTGAAGGATTGAGGAAAAATCGGTGCTGTTAATTTGGTCTACAATCCTAGGCAAATTGATTTTTAATCTGGTGGGGTGGGGAGTTTTAGTTTTTACATTGAGGTTGCAGAAGATAATAATAGGAGAGTGATCAGTGATGACAGAATCAATGATTAGTGTAGTTACAGTCCTTTGAGTGCGGAGTATCACATGATCAAGGCAGTTCGAGAGTCTAGTTGGGAGAGTGTAGGCTGGCAGCAGTTTGCATGCGACGCTGTAAGATTGAGGTATTCATTTGCATTAGGGTCGGTACTCTCAGGTGTTATGTTCAGGTTAATGTCACCAATAATGGCTACGGTTTTAAATTGAGTTAAGGCACTAAGCAAACTGTCTAAGCTACCAAGGAAATTAGTCAAATCTCTGTAAGAAGGGGAACGATAAATTGCGATAAAGGCAGCTTTATTTGAGAATTTAAGGAGAAGAACGTTTGCCTCATTAAATATAGGTGTTTCGACAGTGGTGTCAAAGCAATCTCTCACATAGACAACCACACCCTCATTTTGTGTTTTATAGGACGAAGTGTGCGAGTTGTAGCCGGTTAGTGAGGGGGTAGTTGGGCATTTGCTCAACCAGCACTCAGTCAGAATAATAATGTCAGGTATGTACGTTAATCTACTCATAAAAACCACCAGGTTATCGAAATTGCTGTTAAGGCTAAGTATTATAATAAATTGAAGCTTTTCCTTCTTAACAAATGCTACTATAGTATAAGCGAATACTTAAATGATAAATAATGAGTAACTATCTAATTGTTTCTACAAATACTCGTTAGAGACATGCAATACTCATGATATGGAAAATGGATAGGTACACCTTTTTTATCATCAAATGACTCCTCCCGCTCTGGGCGGAGCAGGAGGGAGAACTCATCCATGTTCCTTCATCGCCCTTTGTGTTCCGGGGCCGCGGTATCTCTTGCGAACAGTCCCGCAGCCCCGGTAGGCATCGGCCCTTGCGGACCCCTTCCTTTTTGCTGACTTCTCTTCTCTTCTTTGAGGCGCGCGTGGAACACTCCTGCGCCGTCGACACGGCCTGTCGTCATACGTCATACGTCGTCGACGGACGGACGGTGAGCTAGCCCATAGCTCACCGTCCACAGGCCCGCGCCTACGGTGTGGCCCCCGACGCCCTGGGCAGATAGGTACACCTTAGGTATATTAAAAATTGATTACGTAATAAATAATAAGAATTTAATAAAAACAGTAATGTATGTATATTATATTATTTAAATTAATTTACAGTGTCTAATAAATAAATCTATATAATTTATAAAACAATAATTATAGTGCACTGACCTTTTAACTCTTGAATCGCCTATTCTTATCCACTTTGATGACATAAACTCATAGCAACCAACCTCCTTTAAAGCGAATTTAAAACTAAACTATGGGCTTGGAACCGCCCTAATTTGATCCCTATGAATAATTAAAAAGAAAATAGCCGGCCAGTTCCAAGTTGCGGCGTACTACAAAGAAAATTACCTGGCTGGGTTATCGAGCTTCGATTTAGACGTGAATCTAAGAAGGAAAATGAATGAGCGTTAGAGTAGAGTATTAGGGTCACCATCATCTGCCAAGCCTTTTACCCAACTGTGTTGGAGTCGGCTTCCAGGTATACGGGATGCAGCAGGACCAGTACTTTACATGGACTGCCAGTCTGACCTCCACAACCCAGTTAAATGTGCAGGATGAGCAGGGCAGGAGGTGGAGCACATCCTGCAGAGAGCATGTCCTCCACACTGGCAATGTATTTCGGATGAATCGAGGATACCCCATTTAGCCAGAATATATCTACAGCGGCCAACCTGGGCTCTCTCTCTCAACCATTTGAACCTATGAAGATCTAATCGAACCAAATGATGGAGCTGTGCTTGTGGCTACATACTGGTCTAACACAATTTGAGTTCATCGTTACGTAAAGAAGAAGAAGAAACCATTGGGCAATACGATACCCCTTGGTGAGACTGGTTGTCAGACTTTCGGGCAACTGACTACCTGTAACAACCGTCAAAGATCTGTAACAGCCCGGTGGCCGTTATTATTTAGACACCAGCTTCCACTACTGGGACACAGCATCGCATAGAGAGGAGGCTCTCTGAAAGTTTGTTCTCACTTATCACACACACCCAAAGGGCGATGGAGAGGGCTGAATGCTCCGAGCATTCATTCATTCATTCAGCCCTCTCCATTGTTTCCTTGCGTGAACGAATCAGAAATGAAGACATCCGCAAGAGAACCAAGGTTACCGACGTAGCCCGAAGAATTACCAAACTTAAGTGGCACTGGGCAGGGCACATTGCTCGCAGAACGGATGGCCGATGGGGCCGAAAAGTTCTGGAGTGGCGACCGCGAACCGGAAGACGTTGCGTTGGAAGGCCTCCCACTAGTTGGACCGATGACCTGGAGAAGGTTGCGGGGATCCACTGGATGCGGGCCGCACGGGACCGGTCAATGTGACGACTCTTGGGGGAGGCGTATGTCCAGCAGTGGACGTCTTTCAGCTAAAATGATGATGATGATTACACACACGTAACATTAATCATGTCACCAAGGTCATGTCTTTATTAACATTCTTATTTAAAAGAGTGTCCGTCCGAATTTTTTGACCGTTCTCCATAGAGATCTACGCTTTGGAATGGGCAATTACAGTACTTTTACAGTTTTGTCCACATTAATTTTTGCGCTGTCTGTTTCGTTGGTTCTCCTGAGGATCTCCTTATTTCCGCATGACTCCCTCTCCATTGACTTTTGGAAAACTTTAAGCTTTCTAATGAAGCCTGTGAGTGGCATTGGTCTAGTGATCGGTAAAGCGGTACTGTTGAGTATGAAGTCATGGGTTGGATTCCCAAGTCGAGCAAAAGAATTAGTGGGTCATTTCAGCAAGAATTTCTCAGTTGCAGCAACGGAGTCTCGAGTTGTGTCCGGTTGTTGGCAATAGGACCTCGCTCTATTACATGGGACTTATAACATAACTGGCGAAATGTGGGTGTACGTCATGATGTAGCACATCTTCAAGGTTCAACTTTTGTAGCTCCACGGTCAAAAGTCCAACGATGACAGTTTTGCATTGAAAGTTTAACTAACTTATACGTTCGTGGAAGGTCTATTTTCAGTTAGCATTGTCGTTGACCAGCGTTTATTGTGAAATCATTTTGAATTATAATGTTACCTAGCATTTGCCCGTGGTTTTATTTGCATTATAAATTTAACACAGGCTCGCTCTCTTTATTAAAACCTTTTACATTTTGGTCGACCTGGGATCGAATCCCAGCAATCACGTCCGCCGTTACGACCTCTAGACTTTTGGTCTCTCTGGTTCAAACTCTTTGCAGCTGATACTACGTAAAACAAAAAAGTTACTAAATAAATGTATCGCCGGGGCTGCGGGACTGTTCGAAAGAGTTACCGTGACCCCGTAACACAAAGGGCGATGAAGGAACATGGATAGATTTTAGTCAGTACAAGTCTGGCACTCCCTTCCGCTCCGCCCAGAGCGGGAGGGATAATTTGATGATTTCCCATCCAAAATAAAAAGGGGGTGATACTCGTGACGCTTTAGATTTATTTATCTGAGGGATGATTTCCACCAAACGAACTTGCACCGCATCGGATCGGAAAGGATACGAACGGATGCGGCGACAGCCGATCGCGTCTGGCAGGATGTCGAAGCATACAATCGGCTCCGTACCGGCGTCGCTTGTATCAGTTTCTGTGCGTCAAATAGTTTAATTCCTACCGTGTCGGATACGACGACAAGCGAATGGAGGCGATCGCGCGTCGTAGCATACTTCGCGTGTCGCGGAAGACGCACGCAGTCAAGCTGCTGTGCGAGGCCAAATAATTCAAAGCCTTTTATGGAATCCTCATCTAAGAGGATCTATTATTTTTAAAATGGTATCTTCATTTACGAAACGAGGTCAAATAGACTAATGTTATATAATAAAAAACAAACGTAATTATTAGAAGTCATTAAAATAATTATTCCTCAATAAAATCACTATACGTATAGTAGTAGGTATATTACTATTCTTTATGAGTCGTCCCTAATTAAAAAGTACACGTCACATTCATTATGGCGTGCGCCTAAGATATTATATTATTTATGATTTACTAGGGATGGTTCTGAACGTGGTTTATTATGTAGCACACAATCGCAAAGCCTGAGGATGTCGTGGCTAAATAACAACACCCGCTCGGGTTGATCTTTAGGTTAAGCCGTGCTTACCTAAGTTACTCCGTGGATGGGTGACCACCCATCGAATTTACTCCATGCTTCGAAAAGCACGTCAAGCTGTTAGTCCCGTCTGTCATTTGTAGATCTTTGACAGTCGTTACAGGTAGTCAGTGGCCCGAAAGTCTGACAACCAGTTTTACCAAGGGGTATCGTTTTACTCAGTACTAACTGGGTTGTGGTGATCAGATAGGTAGTCGCTCCATGTAAAATACTGGTATTCAGCTGCATCCGTATAGACTGGAAGCCGACCCCAACTGATGACAATCGCAAAGCCTAGGTTGCTGAAATAGACTGTCCAAGTACGAGTAAATGCCATCTTTCAACTATTGCTCTACGAAAATATTCACAGCAAATTATACTGATAACTATACGAAGCATTCCCTCTACGTCGATTCCCTTTACGTTATATTAATTCGTTTCCTATTAGAACATTGACAACCCTGTCATGCAAGAACTATTGAAACTGAATATACGCTATTTCTTGTAAGAATTTTAACATTGACGATTGTCACTTGTTTTAAATGTACTTTTTCAAAGGCGTCTGCAACAGCTCACCGAACCACCCAAAGTTTAAAAAGTTCTGTCTAAGGGTGAGGCGAAACGAGCGTACAGGAGGTCTAAAATGGCCGCTTTAGCAGAATCATAATTACAATCACGTTAACATTTTAAAATTCTTAAAATGGACCTTATGGTAATGACTATAAAGTCCATTTTATGAATTTAATTTTTTGAACGTGATTCGTATTAGGATTCTGATAAATCGGTCATTTTAGACCCCCAAGTAATTATGTGTGCCGCGTTAATTCGGCTTCAGACATAGTTGGGCTCATTTTACGTCGTCACGTGACACAAACCAGACTTTTGTGTGAAAATGTGGCGTAAATTACGCGGCTTATACTCAATAATTACTGTCGTGTGGCTATGCCCTTAGTGATTCAGTGGCTTTGCTATTGCGGTTGGTTGTGTTGGTCTTCAGTACGCATTAAGGTACACCTTAATGCGTACCATAAGCTTTTAGTCATTAGAAGTCCGACATAGCTCTTTTTCCTCAGACGCATGGTATCCCCACATTAATCATTTCATTTCATCAACCACCGAACAATGCTTTGATATGCTTGAAGGATCATGATCGGCCTAGTCTTTTCCCATCTATGTTTGGGTCGGCTTCCAGTTTAACTGGATGCAGCTAAATACCAGTATTTTACATAGCGACTGACTATCTGACCTGCACAACCCAGTTAGTACTGGGTAATACGATAGCTCGTGGTAAGACTGGTGGTAAGTCTTTCGGGCCACTGACTAAGCTGTAACGACTGTCAAAGATTCGAACCCGGAGATATACGATAATAATATACCACATGTTACCACAGGCTCGTACGACTTCGGGAGAAGCACCGGGCGTCGGGAGCCACGACCCCGGCCACCGTAGGCGCCGGCCTGTGGACAGTGAGCTATGGGCTAGCTCCGTCATCCATCCGTCTTATGACGACAGGCCGTGTCGACGGCGCGTTCCTGTTCCACGCGCGCCTCAAAGAGATGTCAGCAGAAAGGAAGGGCAGATGCCTGCCGGGGCTGCGGGACTGTTCGAAAGAGATACCGTGGCCCCGGAACACAAAGGGCGAAGAAGGAACATGGACGGGTTTTAGTCAGTACAAGTCTGACACTCCCTTCCGCTCCGCCCAGAGCGGGAAGGGTCATTTGATGATTTCCCAAACGAAAAAAAAAATCGTATCGGAGTCGTATCGGACATCTAAAACAAGCCTTTGTCCAACTATTGCTTTGCCCGGACAATCTGGACGACTCGAGTATAAATATTAAATCGGTACCGATATCGATTTTATACCGATTACGGGGAAAATACGCTATTATTACTCCGGTCGGTAATTAAAATGGATTTCAGCTTTGAATTTGTCATTACCTTGAGTTTTAGCTTTAATAAGTTTGATAGCTTTAATAAGTTTGATATTTTGTCATTTCGTTTATTTCATTTGACGACCTGAATGGCGCAGTTGTAGTGAGGCTGCTGTACGTTCTTAGGGTCCCGGGTTCGAATCCCGGTTGGAGCAAATGTTTGTGTGATAAGCATGGACATTTGTTTCCGAGTCATGGATGTTTATATATGTATCTATGTAGTATATTAACTATCTGGTGTCCACGACAAAAGCCTCGTTGCTTAGTGTGGCATTAATTAGATGGCGCTGTGTGTTAATGTCCAGCGATATTTATTTATTTCATTGAAAACTGTTATACGTATCTAAAATGCTATTATGCCCATATTCGTATTAACCATGGACAGTGCACAAGACAGGAGGGGACGTCCTAAAAGGATATCTACTGTCCTTATTGGTGAGGTTCTCCAGAAAGTTCAGGTGCGTAGTACTCGCAACTAGCGTGCGTGTATTATTGGAGTTTCGGCAGTATTTCAATAAAACTCACGTTAGATTTCTAGTAACACGATGTTTTATTATACGCACAAACTACATGACGTTTGCATAATACCAAAGAGAAGACAAGAGAGCCACCAGTGTCAGAAAATAGAAACACCAGTGTCTATGATCTATCTTATAAGTTTATATATCCAACATGTATGACCAGTTGTATGAACGTGGACGAGGCAATAGGAGTGTTTAAAGATCGTAGCAGGTGGGATTCATTAGTTAAAATGGAACCAGGGTGGCCCGCAAAATTCGAATTTTCTCACGTTTTTTGCAATTTGCAGGATAGTGTCAGGTTGTTTGTTGCTAAAAATGAATCGCGCAAGTAACACGTATGTAGCTACAGAATTGTAATCATTAAAATCATTAATACAACCATCTAACTTCATGTAACCCCGTTCATTAACTATTTCATGGAAAAGACATTCAATGGGGAGAGAATGGAAGAAAAAAACGTGTTGCGCTGAGCCCAAATAACACGGGATAAGAGCGGGAAGTTGATGATGTTGATCTTTTTATATCATTCTCAGATACAACTTTGATTGTGTCACCGTAGTTGCATATGAGCACCGTAGTATGTTGCTTAAGAGAGACAGGCGCATTACTTTGTGTAATTTATTTCATCACCACTGCTCTCAAAACGGTGAAGGAAAACATTGTGAGGAAACCGGCATGTCATAGAGAACCAAAAAATTCGAAATGTGACATCTACCAATCCGCACTGGGCCCGCGTGGTGGATTATAGCCCATTCCCTCTCATTGAGAGGAGGCCTGTGTCCCAGAACCCTTTTGGAAACTAAAATATTTGGCTTGCCCTAAAATGCTTACTTATTTGCTTTAAAAAAATATTGTAATTTTAGTGATTGTCGTTTAGTTTTATCTGCATAGTCCTCATTGAATTGAGCAAGATTATTTATGTCTGGACTTCAAAAGAGACTATGACCTCTGAGTTTGTTTCGGCTGTTTCTTCTTAGAGTAGTCAGGTACGAAACACCGGCCCCATCTAGTTTTTAAAAAATTACGTGTGAAAGTGTTTGTAAAAACCTACTTGCAAAAATAAACATCATTTCATTTCATAGTAACTTAATTTTCTCTGCAACCTTATTTTTCTTTGGTTTATTTTAATTATGACCCGTATTTTTGTGGAGCCCCTACAGAGGCTCCACGGAGCCCTAGGGTTCCACGGAGCAAACTTTGAGTAAGACTGGTCTACATCTACATTTTCCTGCAACGCGTAAATTTAAGTTACGCTTATGTTAGTGAAAACCGTAAATTAGCCTGTAAGGACGGTTTTGCCGCTTCGATCTCTTACCCTTAATCGGTTCAGCAATTTCTGAGATATTTAACCACAATTATGTAGATCTAAGATGCTCAATATATCTGAAGGAATTAAATTAAAAATACGGGTAAAGATAACCTTGGTTAGCCGTAAATAACCGAAAGGGGCGTGGCTAACGGCGAAGGGGCGTGGTTAAGGCCGATGCGTCTTAATATAATACTGATTACCCCATATTTTTTACTTGGTTTTAATATAAAATGCGGCGTTTATTGTGTTTTAGGGTAAATAGAGCTTTGAGATTGTCTGGTGGTCCTCGTTGTTCTAGTGGAGGTCTTGAGTTCGATTTCCAGTTCGGGCAACGTATTGATGTTTCTATTAGGAATTTCTCAATTGCAGCCCGAAATCTGGAATTCTTTACTATGTAATTATTGACGACCCGAATGGCGCAGCGGTAGTGAGGCTGCCTTACGTTCTTAGGGTCCCGGGTTCGAATCCCGGTAGGGGTAAATGTTTATGTGATAAGCATGAACATTTGTTTCCGAGTCATGAATGTTAATGTTATATTTAAAATAAGTATGTATTTACAGAAAAAAATGTATCTATGTAGTATATCAACTATCTGGTGTCCACGAGCCTCGTTGCTTAGTGTGGCACTAGATGGCGCTGTGTGTAATGTCCAGCGATATTTATTATTTTATATTTATAATTACGTTCGTATGGCATCACGCTAAGTTTGATTGAGTCTGAATTGGTGATCAGTTAGTGACTTTAGGCTCGCCTCCTTATCACATGGTACGAATAAAAAAATAGTACATTTTGATACAAGCGGAGAAAGTTTGTTATTGCATTCGAGGCGGAATTAACTCCCGAGCCGTAGGCGAGGGTGTTTTTGAGCCGAGAACTGCAATAACAAATGTCCACGTGTATCAAACGACGTTTTTCAATACACTTTTGAAGAAATAAAATAAAATAATGAAAAAAAACAATCACCGCTGACTATAGGCATTGCACCAATTTGTACTAAGGATAGGTATAGTTTTATCTGTGGCAATTTTCCAACACCCGCGTGCTGTGCCGCGTGCGCAATTGGCCCCTGTCTGCACGCGGCACAGCACGCGGTGATGGAAAATGAAAACAATCCACGTGTGTGAAATACATGGCATGTTGAAACTAATCGTAGTGCGATAAGGACCCGTTTTCGAGGAAGTGTATTGAAGACTTCTTTATTAGCATACATATCTAACAACCTAACACAATCATTTAAATTATTCTATCAACAATTTCACTAGCTAACTGTAATTAGGATGTTATGTTACACAGAACTGTGTACGACTAATGTATTGTATGAGTAAGAATAACAGGCAAAATGTGTTTTTACAACACACGTCTTCTGACACTGTTTTAAGCTTAGAATATGCCTTGGTGGCTGAGAGAATGTTTGCTCACTCAAATGTCTCGCTGATGGTGGCGGGTGTGTCGGGTCATTTGGTTCCCTTAAATATGGTCGAGTTGAATGGCGCCGATACATGCGTCATGTTCGTGAACGGGCGCTGTCAGTTGGGACTGGTCATCTCTTAGCTGCCACGGTTCGTTCATTTTAATTACTTTATTTTTTAATTTATTATTTTACTCTGGACGCTCTTAATGTGCACGTCTTTCTACATCGTTCTCACATATGTATAATCTCAACATGAATGATGTAACCAAGATTTTGTAACAATATTTTGATTTAAAAGAGTGTCCATGGAGTTTCTTGCCCGTTCTTCTCCATAGAGATCTACGTTAGGGAATGGGCAACTACAGTACTTTCTCAAGTTATTATGCCTTGTGACTGTGACTGTAGCTTTGCTTTTTTGTATTTTCGACATTCAAAAGTGCCGTAATGGTCTAATTGAAATAAATGATTTGAGTTTGAGTTTGAGTTTGAGTTTGCTTTCACGGTTTATAACTAAACTAAACTGGTGACAGTATAAGTTTAGTTATAAACCGTGAAAGGATATCTTCCGTGACTGTTCATTAAATCCCGTAAGTCATTGTTTTTATTTTGACAGCGTGGAAATATCGGGAGCTCAAAATGAAGAACAATCATGTCAAATATATGGTCACTAACATTATTATTTAACACTAAAACCGGGATATTTACCAACATAATTTTGTGTTTTAGGGTTCCGTACCTCAAAAGGTAAAGAAGGAACCCTTATAAGATCACTTTCGTGTCCGTCTGTCACCACCGATTTTCTCAGGAACGGGTGGACCTAGCAACATGAAATTTATACCAGATACTGAGGTCTATAGTCCCTAATATTATGTGTATGGTGTATAAAAATCTAGGACCTGAGTCAACACGATAAAAATGTATGGGCAAATTTAGATTTTCGTGAAAACTTGTAAGTGCCAAAATCTACCTTAATTTTCAACTTTTTTATTTTTCGGGATTTTCCTTTTAATTTGTGCTGCTTTTAATAGACTTGTCAATTTTAGTTAAAAGTAAGGTCTTAACCTTGCTTTTAACTAAAATTGACAAGTCTAGGTCAACCGGAAGTACCCTATACCAAACCCTATATGGTAGTGGCCGTTGACCTAGAAACACGAAATTTGGCAAAAATTAAGATCTTACAGCACATATAAAGGGAAAAGTCAGAAAACCCTAAATATGTTGTTTAATAACAATAAAAGCGTAAAATCGTTTTTTTTTGTTAATAAACTAATAATTACAAACTTATTATTTGCGGTTGGTGCAAAAGCCGTTTCTAGAGATCGAACAGCAAAATTAAGTTTGTCTTTTAAAAAGTTTGTATGGAACCCTCGGTGCGCGAGTCCGACTTGCTCTTGGCCGGTTTTTTTAAATGTAATATCCCGTTTCTATTGTTAATGATAATTTTAGTGACCATTACGGTTTAAAAACTAAAGACAAGTCTTCTTCTAATATCCCTATGGTGAATATCGTGATGGTATACCATGTAACGAAAGGAAGCTTAAAAAGCACTTTAAAAATTAGAAACCTAGAATTCTAAAATGCCTATTTGGCAAATCGGATGAAACTACCGATTTAAAAGGCGGGAACCTCAGAAATTTCTCTTACCATTAAAAGCGTTTTAAAAATCAGTGTAACTGTTTTAAAATAGTTCCTATTACCGTCATTTAGGGTCAAATAGACAGTCAGACAGACAGGTCTATTAGTGTTGCCATAGAATAAAAATTTAGAGAAGCGACAATCCCGATCTGAATAATTCATTCTCAATGTATATTTCTAAATAATATTTCGGGGAGAATGGAAAAAAAAAACTGGCCAAGTGTGAGTCGGACTCGCGCACGAAGGGTTCCGTACCATATCCTATACAACATTAGACAAAACGGCAAAAAGAAAACACGTTTGTTGTATGGGAACCCCACTTAAATATTTATTTAAATAACTACCTTTTATAAAATAAATAAATAAATTTTATTCTGTTTTTTAGTATTTTTGTTGATATAGCGTCAACCGAAATACATCATCTGATTCTGTGAAAATTTCAACTGTCTAGCTATCATGGTTCATTCTGTTTTAGTATTTTTATTGATATAGAGGAAACGAAATACATCATCTGTGAATATTTCAACAGTCTAGCTATCATGTTTCATGAGATAGAGCCTGGTGATAGACATACGGACAGACGGACAGACGGACAGATGGACAAACGGACCGTTGAGTCTTAGTAATAGGGTCCCGTTTTTACCCTTTGGGTACGAAACCCTAAACAACGTGTTGCAACGTTTAGCAACAAATCATAAGAACGAGCACAAATGTGCAGGAACTGAAGATCATTTAATCGATATCATGGTGTAATGTCATCAATTGTACACTTTTAAATAAACTTTCCTTGAAAATCGTTTTTTGTTTATTTTCAACAAAATGGCATCGAATTAACATGACATTGCGTTTGCCCATCTCTATAAGGAAAGGCCAATATGCTGAGTTTAGCATCTATACGGTTTTATTGTTCTATGGCGCTACGTAGGTATATCAAATGTAGACTTTTATTTTAAACTAGCTCTATTACGTGCGACTTAGTGTGGTGAAGCTGATTTACAAAGATTTTTGGAACGAAATGTGGTCTTTGTTAAAATTGGTAGTGGTATCGGAGTGTATTTTAGTTCTGATATCAATTGGGTGTAAATTCGTTTCCAATTGGAGTTTTTCAGATTATGTTTTCATCTATTTTTCGCCATTTTGTGTTAAGTTTTGTTTTTTGTTAAGCAGTGATGGTCTAGTGGTGTGACCGTCGGATTGCTAAGTCATAGGTCTCGAGTTCGAACCCAAGACACGCACCTCTGATTTTGCGGATTCATGTGCGTATTGTAAAATTATCACTAGCTTCGGTGAAGGAAAACATCGTGAGGAAACCAGCATGTCTGAGAGATTTTCTCGACGGCATGTAAAGCCAGGTCAGAGGCCCATGGGCGGCATAAAAACTCTGACTCCAGGTTATGCACTAACCACACGATAAGTAGTAGTGTGTTATTTAGTAACGTAAGTTGATTCCGATGCCAGTAGGTACATCTAGGTACATCAGCTACCCGAAAACTGACAAATTTTTACAACCTTGAACCTAATGCTTTAGCGATAAAGTTGAAAATCTATTAAAGAAATTTGACAGATTGTAGTAAGCTTGATGCGCTGGCGTCTGTATAGGGGGCTACACAAGTGGCAATGGCTTCCAAAGTGCTTCGTATTTCTACAACGACTCTCAGCAATACTGAAGTCAATCCAATACACCATCTTTATCGGTCTGTTGGAATATTACTTCGTCAAGACCCATCGTAGTTGCGTGGTTCGTTTTTCCTCACTTCACCCACACATCACACCCACACAACACACACCCTTCACCAACACAGCACACACACACATTTCACCCACACAACACTCACACTTCTCCCACACATCACACACACAAATACTTCCAAACACACAAAACCTCGTGTCGTCAAACTTTCTTTAAAAAATGTTTCAGGTACCTACATACCTAACATATTATTAATAACTAACTGTTGTCAGCGACTTTCGCCCGCGTGAAGTTATTAAAAAAATATGACGTCCCCTATTTGAATCGGATTTTGTTAACAATTTCAAGGGTTTCATTTTTTTGCACGGAACTTTAATCTTTTTTTAAAATAAAAACGCATACCCACCGCAGGGCACGGATAAGCCACGAACGTGTGTTAAACTTCGCTTTGCCAAGAAAATGTTTATGATTGAGTCCACTGCAAACCACGGACACGCTATGCATCAATTGACGTCATTAGTACATGGGTGGCTTGCTAAGGCGCTTACAAAGCTCAACGCTGTCAACGCCATGCACGCTGTGCATGCTGTTATATACTATACCTACACGCAAAGTCTTGGTAAAACACGTGCGTAGCCTCTCCGTGGGCCATGAAGTACATAGTTGTGGGTGTGTAGTGTGTACTGCAGTGGAAACGTAGACCCACGTTGTCAAACAAATGAATCCACGCAGCTAAAATGCGCCGCGTGCCCGTGCAGAGCATACGCCGCGATGGTTTAGCGCCTTTAAAGTAGCTTAAGTTACTCCTTCAATCGATCGATTCAAATAGTAAGTAATAGAAAGTCACAAGCAACAGATGGTTTTCATATAAAGCGGACTACACATGCGTAGCTTAGCTGTGGGCTGCTGTGGAGTGGAGCCTTTAAATAAATAAATAAATAAAATAACATTCATTTTTTTCAGATAACTTGATATATACCATATAGTCGATTAAAATTAAAATAAATCAAATTAACATTGAAATAGAATCAGTATCAGAAATTAAAAATAAAATAGTTAAACATTAAAAATCAATAAAATAAATTACTATGAAATACAAAATTGCAATTCAAATCAAAAACACCACACACACACACCACATCACATCACACCCACACATCTTTAAACTTCTCCTGAACAGTATCCACTTAGTAACCTATTATTAAAGTCTACAGAATACTTGGGAACAATTTGTATTACATTTCAAACTGTCTACACAAGTTACTTCATATCAGAGTAAAAGTTACTATAATTACTCTTTGGCAGGTCTATAGGTATTGTCTAGTTATAATATTGCTATCTGCTTTAGAATATTATTCAAATTATATTAATAGGATTGTGTTCCAAACTGCGACGTTTTCGGGATACACATCATGCCTGTAATCTCTAAAGGGTTAGGCAGAATTCTATAGCTAATAGTACACCAACATTTCGTCATGTTTCAGTTCCATGTAATAGGGGGCGAGCTTATAGCTACACTTAAAGTACTCACGGGATAAAGCTACACTTAAAGTACTCACGGGATAATATCCGTGATTTTCTTTTCTGTTGCAAGCATTAAGCGTTTTATTCCCGCGCTCATGATGCTTGCTACAGCGTCGAAATATCGGGAGCTCATAGAAACAAAAGAAAATCACTGATATTATCCCGTAAGTACTTTAAGTGTAGTGAAAAACCGTGAAAGTCTAAAACAGAGCCTATTGCTATTCATCATCTTCAGCATCATATCAGCCCGGAATCCCCCACTGCTGGGTATAGGCCTCGCCTTTCTTCCGCCACACTTCCCGGTTCTGTGCGCCCTGATCCAGGTGTTTCCCGCGACTTTGACGATATCGTCGATCCAACGAGCTTTATTACGGCCCTGGTTTCTTTGGCCTAACTTTGGCCAGCACTGGGGCAAAGCCTTGCTCCATCGGCCATCTTCGCGTCTAGCCAGATGTCCTGCCCAGGCCCATTTGAGGCGCATCGCCTGGTCCCCGATGTCGTAGACTTTCGTCCGACGGCGGATTTCGGTGTTACGCACTCGATCTAAGAGGGTTACCGAGCATGGCTCGCTCCATGGCCCTTTGTGCCACTCGTACTCGGTGAACAGTTTTTTTTTGTGAGCGTCCATGTCTCAGCACCGTAGGTCATTGTTGGCAGGACACACTGGTTGAAAAGGCGGGTTTTTAGGCACTAGAGCTATTAACCGCGGTCACAAATCCAAACTTCGTGTCTGCTACTTCGAAATTCCTCATAAAAATCTCCAATTACATTACCCAACCTGGGAATCGTCACCAGGACAGGACAGGTCAGCAGTCACGCTTGCGACCAATATTACTAACGAGGTATTTCCTAAAAGTAGGGTAGTTGGGCCATAGGAACTCATTTCGCCAGTTATATTGAAATGTCCTTGTTATAGAATAGGATGATTAAGACGTTTCGAACAGTACCTCATTTGTCGAATTATTATAAACTAGCTGACCCGCGCAACTTCGTCTGCGTCATATAAGAGAGACAGAGAGATGGTTAGAGAGAGTGTGAGACACCCTTAAAAGATAGACACAATAATGCTATCGCGGACTTTTTATAGAACTTTTTATGAAGAACAATTCCGTCATACACGATTGTTGCGTAACTTTAACCGTTTACGCAGCGCACGCAACGAAAGATCTCAAAAGGATTTTTTTTTCCCCTTTTTGCAACATTTTTCATTGATGCTCTGCTCCTATTGATTGTAGCGTGATGTTATAGAAACGTTGCAACGTTGTTGTTCGTTGTTGCCTTCTCAGATAAATGGGCTATCCAACACTAATAGATACTTTCAACTCGAACCAGTCGTTCCTGAAATTAGCGTGTTCAACCAACCAAACAAACACTTCAGCTTTATAATATTAGGCATAGCATAGAATCAAGTAGGTAACAATTTAATTCCTCTGAAATATTTGCATTAATCGCTAAAATATTCTGTTTTTCTAAATAAGGGCTTCCCTCGCCAGACTCTTCAGTCTTACGTTATCATCCTTAGACACTTGATGACAGTCATACTCCATCTACGTTGAAAGTTCTCATCAAGGTGCATAAAATGAGCCCAAACACGATTTAGATGCTATAAACTCTTGATGACCTCTTGCAACTGCCTTCCGTCTCCATCGTCGACCTTCGATAAAAGTCATACTCTAGCTAAGTTTAAAGTTTAGCTGCTGCAAACTGTTGCGAACCTCTTGCAACTGACTTTTGTCTCCACCGTCAGACCTTCGATTACAGTCCAGCCAGGTCAAGATGCATGGAATGAGGCCAATAACAATATAGCTGTAAATATAATCTTCGTAAACTGCGTATGGATTATTGATTATTGCGAATAGCACAGCACAGTTCTTGCACGGCTAGAACACGTGAATTTATCAGACTTCCGTTCGCTATACTACTTTTTGGAGAAATCATCATCACACTCTTGCCCTTATCCCAATTTATTTGGGGTCGCATGATTGTATTCTTCCTCCATACTTCTCTAACTTTTTGGAAAAATATTTCACGAAAAAATAAGAAATATAGAAATGCAAACAATTTTAATACAAAAAGAAATATAAGCAATCTAACAGCATCAAAAAAAAATTAAACAAATCACAAAAAAAGAAAATAATGTTGTGGGTTTGAACCTGCAACCCCGTAGTTTGCAGAGCGGTCATGAAACCGCTAGGCTATTTACTTCGTTGACATAAGCTACAAATAGCCGTTCTCATGTACTTACGTCATGACTGAAACGTCAAACAATTGAAGTTAAATTGCCAACCCCCTTAAGGAAGTAGCGTGATAATATATAGCCTAAATATTGACGAAGCCTTTAAAGAAATCTATGCAGTAGTTTTGACGTGATGCGCGCACAAACATTTCGTACCAACTACTTAAACCGAGGAAAGCTGATTTTCTTGAGTTCCACTATTTTGTGCGTATTCACCTCAAAAATCAAATTTTAAGAAAAATGAGAAATTATATTTACCTGTTGAAGTATATGTAGCAACTTTAAAAGGTTACACTTCATTGGTTTTGATTTTATAGGTGTTTGAAGTTTATTAATTTTAAACACAAAACCCTCTTTTTTGCGTGTCTGGATGAGATTTAAAAATAATGCTGAAACAGGTAATTCTTTTTTTTTATTAATAAGTATTTATTCTGAGTTTCATGATTCTAGAATAATCTAAAAATTTTTTTTCATACAAACTATACCCCCCCATTTCACCACCTTTTTCCAAAAAAATCCAAATTTTCTATAGCCTATATGTTATTCTGAATGTATTTAAATAGATTTGTGAACATTTCAACAATATCGGTTCTGTAGTTTTTACGTGATGCGCGGTCAAACAAACAAACAAACAAAAATTTTTAAAATGGTTTTAATATCTTCAGTTACTTATTTTAAGTCACACTGGCTGGTTTTTTTTTTTAATCTTCAATGTACAGATTTTTTGGTCTCAACGATTTTATTATATGTATAGATAGTTTAGAGTTTAGGCGGGAACAGATGAACATACATTTTTATACACACTACCTGAAATCATAATCCTCCGCCGTAGTCGGGTAAAAATAGGCATATTTCTCTTACTGTACTAAAAATCAATAGGGCAGATGACCAAAAAAATCTAATTAGTACGCCAAATAGATTTCCAAAAAAGATTGGACACATATTTTTGCTTTTTATACGTAAACAAATAATGAAGACGATACAGTGCGTCGAAAACTCGTGTGACGTCACATTTGAGTACACTTTTTACCGGAAAGTGACGTCACAAGCCCCCACTCATGATCTTTGATACGTTTTATCTTCGTCAATTTTTATTCATTTGATAAATCAAAAAATACGTACTTATCCAATATTTTTCCTTAATGTAACGGACTGAATAGAATCATATTTTTTTATTCTGGAATATTTCCTATTCATTCTCACCTTCACATAGTCATTGAATTCTCAGTATCCTTGCACTTTTAAATAATTTAAAACAATTATAATTTTGTTTAAACATCACTTTTGCTTTTACGTCCACCACCATTCAATAGGACAATGATTTAAAAAAAAAAAAAAACAAAATGAAAGCGACATCGTTTCCTAAGAAATAGTGACAAAGATGGAACAAATGCAAAATAGTTTTAGAATACTGCTAATCCTCAGATGGGTTGACAGTCAATTGTTTATACCTAACTTTTTTGTAAAGGAACTACCTGAGGCCTACTTGTATTGTTTTTGTATAACTTACCATCCGTTTGTAGAACTGGGTCCCTAGTACGATCGAAATAATAACGAAAGGGCTGTGAAGATTTTTGAATGAAGCCTGGCCGGCCGTCCGTCATTTTTTTTTTTCAAAGTTTTGGCCACGCCTTGCATTACCCCTATATTAATCCATAGCACGAAGATGCCATCAGTGAATGGACTTTAACTTTGCTCAATTATAAAGGGTGTAAAAAACCTCTTAACGAAACCGAAAGGCACTTGTTCTCCTCGTCATTGCGATAATTTTTTTGTTCTACACCATACCTGGGAACCTTCTAGTTACGGAGATATTGGGGGTCAAAGTTCTTACTTTTTAAGTAAGATTTTTACTTTAAACACCTCCACGACCCCTGTACTATTCAATCCATCCTTCAGCACAATGTTTTGAGTACGTTACATTGAGTTCTACCACAAAACAAGATTTTTCACCCCATAAAAAGTTACTTAGTTTGATGAACAGAATGCTTGGTTGACTGCTTCGTGATGAGGTTGTTTACAACCTGTATATAGCTCATATCTCGGAAACGTGACTCTTTGGAACATTTTGTCTCATACAAAACTTGTTTGTATTGAAACCAGCTATCGATTAATAGGCTCTGTGCGTAACCGCAACTTTGAAAAAAAAAGTTATGGTGAAAGTTAGGCCAGCTATTAAATTCAAACCCCTTCATCGCTCCTGATTTCCTTGGGGGTGTAGAGACAGTTCTATATCATATCACCCTTTTTTTTTTTCTTTTTTTTTTCTCGGATGGGAAATCATCAAATGACTCCTCCCGCTCTGGGCGGAGCAGGAGGGAGTGTCAGACTTTTACTGACTAAAACCCATCCATGTTCCTTCATCGCCCTTTGTGTTCCGGGGCCACGGTATCTCTTTCGAATAGTCCCGTAGCCCCGGCAGGCTTCGGCCCTTGCGGACCCCTTCCTTAGTGCTGACTCTCTTTGAGGCGCGCGTGGAACACGAACGCACCGTCGACAATTGGCCGCGGCAGCGGAGTTTCCCCCCGGCGTAGCGCCTCCGCGCGCCACTCGTGTAGGCGCGCGAGGACTATCGCCTCCATATCCCATGGCGGCAATCCGGCAAGGAGGCTCGCCGCCTCGCGGAAGATCGTGCGGTACCCCCGGACCAGCCTTTCGGCCACCACCTTTTGGGGCGCGTTCAAATAGTGGGCGACTCGCCGCCTCAATGAACGCGCCCACACCGGGGCCCCGTAAAGGTCCATGGACCGCACGACTCCCGCGTAGAGCCTCCGGCAGGAGGCGTTTGGCCCCCCCGGGTTGGGTAGGAGCCGCCTGAAGGCAGCCCCTGTCCGTTCCAGTTTGGGGGCCAAACGTCGGAAATGCTCCACGAAGTTCCACCGGCTGTCGAGGACAAGTCCCAGGTACTTCAACGTCGACTCGACGCCGATGGAAACCCCTCTTGCCATCACTGAGGATCCCGGAGGTGGCGCATTCCGAGGCCCATGAAAGCACATGGCCTCGGACTTGTGCAATGCCAACTCGAGACTCAGTTGCCGGATCCTCTCCACGACTATCGCAACCCCGCGAGTCATGGTGTCGGCCGCCGCCTCGTGCGACCTCCCCTGTGCCAGCACCAGCGTGTCGTCAGCGTAGCAAACTACGCTGTCACCGCTAGGGAGGTTGGCGCGCAGCACCCAGTACAGTCGTACAGATATTATATCACCCTCAATTGCCTGTACAATACGGGTTCTATAATAGTAAAACTTAACATAACTTTACGTCTGTAATCCCCGAATGGTTAGATGGGGTGTACGGTCTAACAGTAGCCATATTTCGCCAGTTTGGGGTGTAAAAAAGTAGAAAATACACTGCAAAAATAAAAACGAATCGTTTGCGCGGGCAGCTCCCCTTTGCCCTCTCCCCTTTTTTTTTTCGGATGTGAAATCATCAAATGACTCCTCCCGCTCTGGGCGGAGCAGGAGGGAGTGTCAGACTTTTACTGACTAAAACCCATCAATGTTCCTACATCGCCCTTTGTGTTCCGGGGCCACGGTATCTCTTTCGAATAGTCCCTCTCCCCTGCGCTATTTAAATAATCTGATATGATGCTAAACAGGGCTACAGTTTTTCTTGTTTTTGAGTGTTCTAAGAGTCTAACACTCAAATACAAGAAATTTTTTGATTTTTATTTAAAGTGCTCCTAGAAATAATCAAACTTTCTCGGGCATATTTTTTTATTCTTCTTAAATCTAAACCATAATCACACATCAAAAATGAGTTTTGATGTGTGATTATGGTTTAGATATGGCCACAAAATTTAAAAAAATATGCCCGAGAAAGTTTGATTATTTCTCTAGGGAGCGCTATAAATAAAAATCTAATTTTTTCTTGTATTTGAGTGTTAGACTCTTAAAACACTCAAATACAAGAAAAAATTTGATAGCTCCTCTTAAAATGTTCTACTACGCTGTTGTCCGCGGTGTGGTTTTATATCATTTGTGAATAATTCGCAAATATTATTAAAAAAAATATATTATTAACACTGAAAACGGTATATTTACCATGTTTAGTATCCTGTTTTCAGTGTCTATAAAGTTATTGGCGATGTCAGTTTAAAAAAAAAACTCCGTAACGTACTATGAATAATATCTGCGATATCAAAATCAAAGCATTTATTTCAAGTAGGCCAGTTACAGGCACTTTTGAACTGTCGAAACAAAGTTGAAAATTAAATGTAGCTACAGTCCCAGTCACAAGACATAAAAACTGTGAAAGTACTGTAGTTGCCCATTCCCTAGCGTAGATATCTATAGAGAAGAACGGGCAAGAAACTCCATGGACACTCTTTTAAATCAAAATATTGTTACAAAATCTTGGCTACATCATTCATGTTAAGATGGTATATTATGTGAGAACAATGTAGCAAGATGTCCACGTTAAAAGTGTCCATAGTAAAAACAACAAAATACAATTCAAAAATAAACATTCAAATAGGCCATGGCAACTAAGAGATGACCAGTCGCAGCTGACAGCGCCCGTTCACGAACATGATATGCGTGGATCAGCACCATTCAACTCAACCATTTTTGAGGGAATTAAATAATCCGACACACGCGTCACCATAAGCGAGACATTTGAGTGAGCATGCACGAGCTTGCATAGCCATTATAACGCAGTTACAACAGCTGTCTGATCAACTATTTTCTTAAGTTTATATAGAGCAAAAGATGGGGAACCTTCTTTATTTTGTTATAAATAAATAAATATCGCTGGATATTAACACACAGCGCCATCTAATGCCACACTAAGCAACGAGGCTTGTGTCGTGGACACCTGATAGTTGATATACTACTTATATACTTTTTATTTGTAAATACATACTTATTTACATATAAACATCCATGACTCGGAAACAAATGTCCATGCTCATCACACAAACATTTGCTCCAACCGGGATTCGAACCCGGGACCCTAAGAACGTAAGGCAGCCTCATTACCGCTGCGCTATTCGGGTCGTCAAATAAGAAATGTCAATAAGAATGAATGCATGTTCTTTCCAAGTCAGTTTAGAGTCAACAGTCAAGCCTAGAAATATGACATCGTCTACATGTTCAATTCTCTTCGTCAAATTTTAGACCTATGTCAGGAGTGGAGTATTTGTCCAAACTGAATAATTTTAGAATCTCTACGTAAAGACTCTGTTCAAGCCAATTAATTGATTGTGCAATGCGTCTTTGATGTCTCATTCATAATTTTCAATTTGACTATGTCTTACAAAATTATAGTGCTGTTATCGGTAAACAGAACCATAGAAAAAGCGTCGTGATTTGGTCGGAAAGTCATTTGTTATGTAAACTAAAAACAACGGCGGGCCCAATACGCTGCCTTGAGGTACGCTAAGAGTGAGTTAACGTTTTGTTTTGACTGACCCATGATCTGCCCACGAAGTAGACACAATAGTTAAACAATGGCGTCTCGACCAAACTGGTCATTTGACAGATCATGATCTGTGAGAAAGTTAATTGCCCCTATTCCATACGGATTTAGTTAGTGTTATATCAGTATATTACGATCAACTAGATCGAATGCTTTTGCAGTTTTCAGTTCAGGATCAAAACACAGTTGGGTGGCGGTAACCGCGAGGCTGAACTAACCTTAAATAATGATATAAATAAAATCCCATGCGATTCTGAAACCGTGTGGTTCCCGCCTTGTCTAAACGCAGGCTTACGTATTTCACGAAATTCCTTGTTGAGATGACGCCATTGAATATCAAATAAAGGATTCTACATTAAGGGAACTACATTTCTTCAAATATATAAATGAATAGGAAATATTTTTTCCCTTTACCTAGAATCTAGAACTATATAGGATCTTGTTTTTTTTAATCTCATTGCTCGAAATGGTTTTGCATTTAGCTTAATAATTGAAAAGTAGATTCCTATTGCGCCTTTTTGCTATTTTATATTGTCAAAAAGTGTGTTTGAAGGGTGAGTTCTCCGGCAAATTGGCCAAAAACACGTAAGTATATCACAAAATCACTATTGTATTATAAATTTTCAGGGCATATAACGAATTGATAAATATCACCATACCAAGGCTTATCAGGTCAATGGAACTAGATAATAATAACAGAAAAGACTTGATAAAAACTTCGAACAATGAGAAGAAACTTAGTAAGAAAATTGATAAACTATTGAAGACACTTGTAACCGAAACGGTTACCAGCGTACTAAATAAAACCCCTAAAGCTTCTTTTAAACGAAGTGGTGTAGAAATATATGAACCAAATAAGACTGG
Source organism: Xestia rhomboidea (assembly GCA_963853795.1). Taxonomy (NCBI): domain Eukaryota; kingdom Metazoa; phylum Arthropoda; class Insecta; order Lepidoptera; family Noctuidae; genus Xestia; species Xestia rhomboidea. Next base: position 5,338,838 of record OY970783.1, read on the forward strand.
TAAAACGTCTTTGATACACAATGAAGTAAAATCAGCTGTACCTAAAGAAGCTCCTAAAACGTCTTTGGTACATACTCATGACAAAACAATTGTACCTAACGAAGCCACTGAAACTTCTTATATACACAGTGAAAAAGAAAGACCAATACCTAATAAGGCTCCTCAAACGTCTGTAACACACAATGAAGTAAAAAGAGATGTATCTGATGAAGCTGCTAAAACGTCTTTGATACACACTACTGCAGAAACGTCTTACGTACGCGTTGGAGTAAAAACAGTTGTACCTAATGAAGCTCCTAAAACTTCTTTGGTACACGCTAATTCAATAATTATAGTACAAAGAAACGCACCTCAAACATCTCGGATACAAAATGAAGTAAAAACTGTTGTAGAAAATAAAACCCTTACAGCTTCTTTTATACACAGAGATGTAGAAGCAGTTGCACAAAGTAAGACTTCTAAAGCTTCTTTTAAACGGAGTAATGAAAAAGGAGATGTACCAAATAAGGCTGCTAAAACACCTTCGATAGACAATGAACTAAAAACTGTTGTAACAAAAAAATCTACTAAAACTGGTTTGATTAACAGCAATGTAAATACATTACTAAATAACGTCCCAAGAACTTCTTTGATAAACAGTGATGATACTTCGCAAATAACTGTCAATGTGTCTCCACAAAAATATTATCTACCAATTGCTTCAATACTTCCAGTACCCAAAAACAAACACACAAAAAAGCACAAAAACAACACAAAAAATATTGCTGCCACGACTTCACCAATAACTGTGCTATTTTCAGTGCAAGAAAAAACATCTACTGTGAACTCAATAGCTTTACAAAATCAACAAACGTCAGATAAACCTCACCAAAAACCGGACAAAGATGAACAACAACAAAAACAAAGCTCAATCACAATAAATTACCCTCCAAAAACCATTTTGAGTGTAAATTCTTTATCAGAATTGAAAGGTAAAAGTGTAAAACGAAATATACAGGAGGGAGAAACTTTAGGCCGACTACCAATCCTACAGAAAAGCTCACTTATAGGAACTTCAACATCTAAAGCAGAAACACCAGATGAATCAGACTATGACGGTGACGTTTCTATTCCCCCAATCGCTAACAAGCGCTATTTTTTCGATTCAAACATTATGAAAACCAGAAAAAAAGTGTTAAAAACTTTGAAGAATGAGAAGAAACTTAGTAAAAACATTGAAAAACTATTGAAGACTCTTACAACCGAAACGGTTACCAGCTTACTAAATAAAACCTCTAAAGCTTCTTTTATACCGAGTGATGAAGAAAGACATGAACCAAATAAAGTTGTTGAAACATCTTTCATACACAATGAAGTGAAAACAGCTGTAGCAAATAAAGCCATTAAAACTTCATTTATACACAGAAATGTAGAAGCAGTCGCTCATAATAAGACTTCCAAAGCTTCTTTTAAACGGAGTGATATAGAAGGAGATGTACCAAATAAGGCTGCTAAAACGTCTTTGACAGACAACGAAGTAAAAACAGTTTTACCAAACAAGGCTCCTAAAACGTCTTTGGTACACGGTCATGTTAAAACTGTTATACCTGTTTATAACTGTTTGGTTAAAAGTGATGTAAATACATTACTAAATAACGTCCCTAGAACTTCTTTGACAAACAGTGATGATACTTCGCAAATAACTGTCAATATGTCTTCACAAAAATATTATCTACCAATTGCTTTAATACTTTCAGTAGGCAAAAAACACAAAAAAATACACACGAAAAAGCACAAAAACAACACAAAAAAGCCTTCAGTTATAAATATTGCTGCAACCACTTCACCAATAACTGTGGTATATTCAGCAAAAAAATCTAAGCAAGAAATGGTAGAAAAAGGCATAGACCCAATTCAAAGAATCTTGCCAGACGATGAAGAACTGCGGGCATTTGAACAAGAAAATCTCAGTGACATGTTTAATACACAAATTATACCATATAGGAAAGCCAATCTTCTATTTGCAGAACAAAAACAAAAAGTATTCGTCACGGGTCAACAAAACGCACCAAGAGATAACGAGCAAATACGAGAAGATAAAGGTACTCCAAAAAAAACTCAAACTCTTACCGAAAATCAACAAGTGCAAGAAAACACATCTACTGCGAACTCAGCATTTTTACGAAATCAACAAACGACAGAAAAACTTCACCAAAAATCGGAAAAAGATCAACAACAACAAAAACAAAACTCAATCACAATAAAATACCCTCCAAAAACCATTCCGAGTGTAAAATCTTCATCAGAATTGAAAGTTAAAAATGTAAAACTAAATATACAGGAGGGAGAAACTTCAAGTCAACCACCAAACGTACAGAATAGCCCACTTATAGGAACTTCAACATCTAAAGCAGAAACACCTGAACTCGAATCGTCTGAAAACTTACCAGCATTCAGACCCATAAAGAAAATTGTGCCAAATACATCCAGGGAAAGGGAACTAATAGTCATAAAAGTACCAGATGAATCAGACTTTGACGGTGATGCCTTTATTCCCCCAATTGCTAACGAACGCTATGTTGTCGATACAAACATTATGAAAATCGATGCATTAGACGAAGACACAGAAAGCGAGGAAGCATATTTCAATGCAGGAGACGACACTAAATATCTTCAAAAAACAGGAGAGGTTTCTGAACCGGCTATGTTTAAAAAAAATGATCAATTTCCAGATATAGTTGAATCGATTACCGAAAGAACCAATGACACATGCAATGAGTTGTACTCAATGTATGATTTACCAGCAAAACAAACTAGTGAAAGCAATTTGCAGATTTCGGATCTTTCAATAAATTTTAACGATCTTGGTGATGATAGCGTGGATACTTTAAAACAATTTTGTACTCCAAGTCAACTAGAATTATTGGATCTAGATTTGACTGAGTTTTCTGAGGTGCTCGACGCGTATCGTGCTTGTGATAAATTTGATGAGACACTAAAACACCCAATGTCAAACAGAAAGTTAGTAGGTCACTATAGTGACAGACTTATATATCTGGATATCAACACTATTGTTGGTAAACTGAAGTCGACACGGGGTAAGGTGTATCTACCTATTAGATGTAGACACAAAATAGCTCGGCTATTAGCTTATAATATTCACACAGACATAAATAGTATGTCTAAGTTTAGTCCTATTATTAACACTGCGACTATTAGTAGTAATACTAATGTACAGGTGACTTTAAATGAATATAGCATTAGTGCTATAAATGTTTACAATCATTGTATTGAGGAGGATCCATGTGTCACCGTGGAGAATTCTCATTTAGGGTCTCATTTAGGGTATATTAGTGATAGGGTCTTGTTGTCTGAGGATGGCACGGGAGTCTCCGGCCTCACTCCAAATATTAATTTAAACTAGAAAGTGAGACAACAGAAGGTACCATTAACAATATTGTTAATCCTACCAACAGCAAGGTATCTTCTTGCACTCAATTAGTTAGTAAAAAAGGGCCTCAGCAGAACACTTTGAAATTATTCCACCAAAATATCCAAGGCATTTCTTCCAAATTATTAGAAATTGAATTGTTTTTAGAAAATAGTAAGTTTGACATTATTTGTTTTACTGAACATTGGCTAAAGGATTACCAAATGCTTATCAATTATGAGAACTATATGGTGGGTAGCTGCTTTAACCGTAAAACTATGCTTCGTGGAGGTTCCCTAATATTAATAAAAAATTGTTTTAAATATAAGCAACGTAATGACATAGTAGGTCTCTCAGTTGAACATTGCGTCGAACTGTCCTGTGTTGAGCTAGATAAGCATGTAATTGTGTGTGTGTACAGACCCCCAAACTATCAAAACTTTTCCTTATTTGAATCAATAATGGAAGATGTCCTGGCAAAACTTGCAGCCAGTAATAAATCTACAATTATTTGTGGTGATTTCAATATCAATATTTTAGAAGAAAGTTCAAATAGCAGTCGGTTATTAAATCTTTTTAAGTCATTTGACTTGACCAACACTTTTATAGAACCTACTAGAGTCACTCCTTCTACTGCTACTTGCATAGATAATGTTTTCTGCGATTGTGATTACTTAGATAAGGCCATAGTAAATTGTCTGCCTTCTGACCATAGCGGACAAACTGTAACTTTTAGGTGTAATATACCCCCATTGCAAAAAGTTCAAATTAAATTTAGACCTATAACTTCTAGCAGATTAAATAGGTATAATATTTCGCTACAAAACAAGTTAAGTGCTATGAGCCTTGACGATATTAATATAAATCAATTGTATGATCGTTTCTTTTCAATAGTTCACACGGAATTCAATAAAACTTTTGAAAAGAAGACAAAAAGTATTTGCCCTAAATTCATATTTAGTGATTGGGCAACTAGAGGTATCCGAAAAAGTAGGGAAAGACTATTTGAGCTTTATGGCCTTAAGCCTTTTATAAACACTGAAACTTTTAACAAGTATGTTGCTAAGTATTCAAAAATTTTTAGAAATACATGCAAGGTTGCTAAAGCCCTGCACATTAGCAACAAGATCAAAACAGCAGAAAATAAAATAAAGACAGTTTGGAAAGTCATAAATAACGAGACTAACAGGAAGAAAATACGTAACACTAGCTACACATTAGATACAGCATGTGGTCCTAAAAGCTCTGATCAGGAAGTAGCTCAAGAATTTGTAAATTTCTTTACCGATGTACCATTAAAAACTACAGAGGCTCTTATTTCCTCACCTGAACTCTCAATTGGTTTATTAAAGGCGAATGTGTCTGGCTGCCTGGCTGAATTTAAATTTAAACACATTAACCCTATGATAGTTATTAAAGCTTTCCGGCAAATAAAAATCAAACTGACCGAAGATCTATGGGGAATGTCTATCAAAGTTTGTACATCCATACTTGAGACTATAGCCCCTTACCTAGCTTTAATTTTTAATTTATGTGTAGACCAAGGAGTTTTCCCTGATTTAATGAAATACAGTAAAGTCATACCTCTTTTCAAATCCGGGGACAGTAAAGACACTAATAATTATAGACCTGTATCGGTTTTACCAGCTTTTAGCAAGGTTTTTGAAAAGGTAATGCTTAATCAAATGCTCTATCATTTTAACACTAACAGAATCTTACATGATCAACAGTATGGTTTCACCAAGGGACGTTGTACAACTGACGCCGGTGTAACCTTATTAAAGCACATATTTACTGCGTGGGAAGAGTCTCAAGACGCCATAGGAATTTTTTGTGACCTCTCCAAAGCGTTTGATTGTGTAAATCACGACACATTACTTTTGAAACTTGAGCATTACGGACTGGGTAAACTTGCAATTAGTTTGGTAAAATCTTATTTGAATGATAGACAACAACATGTTCAAATAAATGGTGTTAATTCACATGGTTTAAAAGTAAAAATGGGGGTTCCACAAGGCTCAATATTGGGTCCTTTCCTTTTTCTAGTATATATAAATGATCTACCCTATTTATTGAAAAACCAACCTCAAAATATGGTGTTATTTGCTGATGACACTTCCTTAATTTTTAAGATAAATAGGCGGGCCCAAAATCTAGATGACGTAAATAATGCCCTACTTCAGGTCCAAAATTGGTTCACAGCAAACAATTTGGTATTAAATGAAAAAAAAACCAAATGCATAAGATTTGCTTTACCGAATGTTAAAAGTAGTGATTGTGATATAGTACTGAATAAAGAGAAACTTGAATTCGTAGATAAAACGGTTTTCCTGGGGATTACGCTTGATTCAAGGCTACAATGGGGTTCTCATTTAACATCTCTTGCGGGGCGGCTAAGTTCAGCAGCATATGCCATTAGAAAAATCCGTCAGTATACTGATGTAGATACCGCTAGACTGGTTTATTTTAGTTACTTTCATAGTATAATGTCTTATGGCATTTTGCTATGGGGACGGGCTGCAGATATTGAGTCTATATTTATTCTGCAGAAAAGAGCCATCAGAGCCATATATAATCTTCGTAGGCGCGATTCTCTAAGGGAACTGTTTAAGGATATTGGCATCATGACAGTACATTGTCAATACATCTACGAAAACATAATGTACGTCAGAAAAAATCTGCACCTTTTTGGTAAAAGGGGTGACAGACATAATTACAGTACTAGAAATAGGGACCAACTAGTTCAGCCAGGCTTCAGACTCGCTAAAGTAGACTCATCTTTCATGGGGTACTGTTTGAGATGCTATAATAAAATTCCACAAAGTATTCTTGAACTGAATGAGACGAAATTTAAAACATGTATTAAACGCACACTATGTAAGCAAGCATATTACAAGTTGAGCGATTATATCGCTGATAAAAATGCTTGGCTCAATGCTGGTCCTGCTCCACAAGGACAGGGGCGCTTAAATTGATAGCATTAAATGGTATTGTTGGAGCTGCTGAAGATTGTACAACTATCTTTGCATTGTATAGATTCAATCTCTTTAGTATTATATAATCGCATAGCCCATATTGTGTGAGTACTATGTACTAGAAAGCTATCATTCACTGGAAACCTACGTCTTTTCTTGACTTGAATGTGCCCTGGCGGTTGAGAATATGTCATGCTCACTCAAAAGTCTCGCTGATGGTGGCGCATGTGTCGGATCATTTGGTTCCCTTCAAAATGGTTGAGTTGAATGGTGCTGATCTATGCGTCATGTCCGTGAACGGGCGCTGTCGGTTGTGACTGGTCATCTCTCAGTTGCCATGGCTTATTTTAATGAATTATTTTAGTTTTTGAATTGTTTTTTTTTTCTGTTTTGTTTTACTGTGGACACTTTTAACGTGCACATCTTGCTACATTGTTCTCACATAATATACCATCTCAACATGAATGATGTAACCAAGATTTTGTAACAATATTCTGATTTAAAAGAGTGTCCATGGAGTTTCTTGCCCGTTCTTCTCCATAGAGATCTACGCTAGGGAATGGGCAACTACAGTACTTTCACAGTTTTTATGTCTTGTGACTGGGACTGTAGCTACATTTAATTTTCATCTTTGTTTCGACAATTCAAAAGTGCCTGTAACTGGCTTACTTGAAATAAATGCTTTGATTTTGATTTTGATTTTGAAAAGTCTTCGAATTTAAAGAAGAATCCGACACTTCTGAAGGCTCGCGAACAGAACAGACCGTAAAAACAATAACCGTACACAAAAAAAAGCCAAAAGATACCCGCGATGAAAGCCTCTAAGACCCCGATGATATTATTGAATAGAAGTCAAAAGAAATACTAGATGTTCGCAGTATTTTGGAGCCTTTTTTGCAATGCAAGTTTCGGTCACTGAAGCGTTTAAAAACTCCGGCCCAGCATTACTGAACAATTGGCTTTAAGTAATAAATAACAAAGATAATGATCAGTTAGTTCATCAGCACCGTCAGCAGAACCCACTATTTGTACAAACATGTATACGTCCTGGAAAACCATAACCAAACCAGGACATGAAGATGAGTTGTTTGATGGTATGATGGATGCCGAACGGATTTGCCGATCAACTTGAGCCGGATGAAACTCACCTACTTTGTGTGGTGTTTGTATCGGATTGGCTTAGTTGTTCAACAAAATATACTGCTGATTGAATAAAAACCTGAAAATTTGTGTAACTGTGTGCAGCACCCCGACGCAAACAGATTGTACCTAATTTATATTTTCTAACTAAAAAGTGTTGTCTGAAAATTTGTTTTTTTTTGCTAGTTATACTTTGCAAAGCCTAGATTTTTTTGCCGTCGCCACCTGTCCTGCAAGTGGCGACGCTTGCAGTTGTGGCAAAATAAAACATTTATGCGGCATGCTACAACTGCAAGCGTCGCTTCGACGGTAGTCGTCGAGGCTCCGGCCCATCTCGTTACTTTCCCAAATCGACAACTAAATAAAAGACGTGCGAAACAAGTGCAAAAGTGTGCCAACTCGTAACTATTTTAATCTTCATACATTGAATCCCATTTCGTCAACCATAAATTTCAACAGGTGGCAACGGCTGTAGTTTATCTGCAGTTGACAACGTGCCGCTCGTCTGTGAGAACCCTTATTCGTTTAAAACAACCACATTACAATTTTAAGAACTTATCTCTAGACAAATAAAGAACAAAAACGTAGGTTTCTTGGTTGGTTTTCATACGGATCGTGTTACTTGCATGTTTCAGAAATAATCTGAAAGTCTTATTACTTTTTCTGTGAATACAATGTTGATCCTATGGTGGCAAATTTGCTCAGTTTGATGGTCTGTAACACATCCTTATATTATATGACCATCATCATCATCATCATCATTTCAGCCGATAGACTTCCACTGCTGGACATAGGCCTCCCCACAAATGTCGCCACATTGACCGGTCCCGTGCGACTCGCATCCAGCGGATTCCCGCAACCTTCACCAGGTCATCGGTCCGCCTAGTGGGAGGCCTTCCAACGCAACGTCTTCCGGTTCAAGGTCGCTACTCCAGAACGTTTTGGCCCTATCGGCCATCAATATGACCATACTTTGCTGCTATTTGCTGCTTTTTATTAGTATTATCTAGATTTATCGTGATTTGTGTAAGACACTTCAGCTTTTTCTCTGGGATGGCAACGTGTCTGCAATGGCTCTGGTAATGCAGATTTTTATGGCGGTGGCGATTACTTAGCATCAGCTGGACCGACGGCTTTTGCCTTGAAACAAGAAAACCTGATAATTATCGATTGTACCAGTCTACCTGTGAATCGATCTTGATGTAAAAAGATTCCTGTGTGTGAGAATCGTGTGGCCAAAATGTGAGCTAAACCCGCCAACTTGCGTTTTCAATACATTTCAGAAATGAAAATGAAAGATATGCACATAGTACTCGCAACCGACGTGCGTATGACCGTGGACGAAGCGAAAAGAGTATGTAAGGAAGGCTCGTAGCAGATGACGCAGGCGATCTGTGATCTCTGCCATGGGAAAAAGTTTTATGTAATGTATTTTCTCGTACGTTATTCAAGCGCCAAAAAACCCTTGCAGCTCTATAACATAAATCATCATCATCATCTGATGCCTAGCCTTTACCCAACTATGTTGGGGTCGGCTTCCAGTCTAACCGGATGCAGCTGAATACCAGTATTTTACATGGAGCGACTGCCTATTTGACCTCCACAACCCAGATAATACTGGGTAATAAGATACCCAAGATACCCCTTGGTAAGACTGGTTGTAATGGGCGGTCACCCATCCCATAGACCAACCTAGGCAAGCACGGCTTAACCTGAAGATTTATCCGAGCGGCTGTTATTATTTAGCCACGAGATCCGCTATAGCAAAAATATGGATAAATAAATAAAAAACACCTATCAAATTGACAACCTCTGCCATTCTTACACGCAATAATCGAGGAAGCAATAATCTTACATCTGAAAATCATTGTGGCAATATATTAGTTGGTCCGGGGCACGTTGCCCGCTGCCCGGGGTTCCCCGATGGCTTGGATAACACAAAGGATGATTATGATTGATCTATGTCAGTTGACAGGGATATAGCGTCGCTAATGGCTTCGGCGTAGGGATGGGACATGATATTGATAAGTTTGGTTTGAAAGAATTATTTTTTTTCGATGAACCCCGGTTGCACGCACGAAATAGTGTCACACCGTTTCGTTTCGGCGACCAACGCCCAGCCCAAACCCTTGGACCTAGAAAACTGAAATTTTGCACAGTGGTTTCCTTTTAATGTAGACAAGGAATAAGGAAGAATTTTTTTTTATTCAACCCCTAAGGGAGTTAAATAGGGGATGAAAGTTTGTATGAACGTCCGTCAGTTTTAAAGTTAGGATCTTAAAATTTTGTGTTTAGGCTGACGAATTGATTGAAAATTAATTTATACGTGTCTCAGCGTTTTTGATACTTCCACCGCCAAAAAGGGGATGAAGTTGTGTATGGTAAATCACAAAATTTACTATCTAGGCGTATGGTTGGAAGCTAACGCAACGGTGTTGTTAGAATTTCAATCCTTAAGGGGGTGAAAAGCGGAATTAAATTTAGTTTCTTTAGTTGAAATCACTAATATCATGAGAAACGACGATAACACGTTAAATTATCGTCCGTAAACCGACTTTACAGACAACTATTTTTTTGTGTTTTCAACTGCAACAACTAGGAGTCTAGGTTTTGGGTTCGATGCCCAGACAAAGTGTGATTAGGATTCATCTTTTATGTAATCCATCTCTCTGTCCGGTGTCTCTCTTGGCGAACTAGATCGTTCCTGGATTCTTTCTCATCTGCCTTGCCTTTTTAAACTATGTTGGGGCTTGGCTTTAAGTCAAACCGGATAGAGCTGAATATGATGATTCAAGACTTGAACAGGCTTATTTTTGGATTTCAAAGTTAAGAATTTGAATAAATGTAGATGGGTCAATGACCACTATTGCGATCTTAACAAAGGCGAAAGTTTGTATGTTTGTATGTGTGTATGTGAATATGTGTGTATGTTTGTTACTCGTTCATGCAAAAACTATTGAACGGATTTGTATGAAATTTATCACAAAGATAGTTTATAACCTGGATTAACAAATAGGATACTCGGATCGCGGTATACCGTTGGACAATTACCCAACTCCACGCAAGCTAAGCTGCGGGCATAAACTAGTACTTAGGCTATATTTAAAACACTCCCGGAATATAATTTCGGAACATAACGCGAGTAAAGCCAGGGTGAAATCTGTGTATTATAAAACGGCCTCGTTCTCGTTTCTTCTACGTTTGAAAATAGGCCTCTGCTAGGTAATTACAGGCTGAACTTAAAATGTCACTTAAGGGATATCTTCCGTTGCCGGGGCTGCGAGACTATTCGAAAGAGATACCGTGATCCAAAACACAAAGGGCGATGAAGGAACATGGATGGGTTTTAGTCAGTAAAAGTCGGACACTCCCTCCTGCTCCGCCCAGAGCGGGAGCAGTCATTTGATGATTACCAATCTGAAAAAAAAGTGGATATCTTACATGTATCTATTAATGTTGAGCTACCGATATTTCGACGCTGTTGCAAGCGCCATGATCGCGGGTTGACTGGAGAATGCGGGAATAATCACGGAAGATAGATACCCTTTATGTGACATTTTAAGTTCAGTTCATTAAAGCTTAAAACAGTGTTTAATTACAGGCTCTTAATAATGTAATTATTAATTATATTTTTCGTATCGATAAAAGCTCGGCACATCCTTACTTCACTTTTTACGCGAACAAAGAAAAAAATTGGGCAATCTCTTTAACTACGCAATGACATTTCAATATTTTTGTTATTGTTAAGCACTTGCGTGTATCTTTTCTGAAACTTTCTTTTCTAATCTTTCTTCGGGTAAAAAGTATATTTTTTTAAGAAAAAAAAAAAACTGTTGTTTTAGGCGAAAGGGTGTTTCTTTATGGTTTTATGAGTGAGAGCTTTTGAAACTGGTTTTTTTATGGTATTTAACGGGTTACGGTTAGTGTTGGGTTTTGCTAGTACCAACGCGTGAAGGAATTGTAAAATTGCATCGTTTTTTATTAAGTTATTTAAACATCATCATCTGCCCAGCCTTTTCCTAACTACGTTGGGGTCGGCTTCCAGTCTAACCGGATGCAGCTGAATACCAGTATTTTACATGGAGCGACTACCTATCTGATCTCCACAACCCAATTAGTACTGGGTAATACGATACCCCTTGGTGAGAATGGTTGTCAGACTTTCGGACCACTGACTACTTGTAACGACTGTCAAAGCTCCACAAATGACAGCTGGGACCAACTGACAGCTTACGTGCTTTCCAAGGCACGGAGGAAACTCGGTATGTAATAGGTGATCTCCCATCCACGGACCAACCTAGGCAAGCGAGACTTAACCTGAAGATAGGCCCGAGTAGCTGTTTTTTATGTAGCCAGAAGCTCCTCCAAATAATATAGATATCTAGCTCTGTAGCCCATCATCATCATCATTTCAGCCGAAAGACGTCCACTACTGGACATAGGCCTCCCCCAAAAGGGAGGTTTTTGCCATGATCGCCACGCTTGGCAGGCGGGTTGGCGATCGCGGTGCGGTTGTTATGAAATCACAGAGAACGCTGCTGCCCATTCTCTGGTAAGTCCCTTAGTCGCCTCTTACGACACCCACGGGAAGATATGGGATGGTGATATTCTTTAAGTCCGACACCATACAGAACTGTAGCCCATATCGTTCCTTAAATAAACAAAGGTAAAAACTTAAATACCTTGTAAAACATGACGTTTTGACATAATATTTGCTTCATGATATTATAACCCGTTTAGAAACACTTTCCTTTAAAATTGTACCTTAACTCCTATTTGCAAGGTTCAGAAAGGGTATTTTTGATAAATTTTGTACGAATTTACAAGTGCACAACAAAATTGTGCTTTATTTTAACTAGGATAATGTTTGAAATCGGTTTGGAGGAGAGCTTTGTATAGATTGATAAAACTCATAATCCTGATGTATGATTGTTGGTTTGTGATTGAAAATGTCCTGATAAAAAGGTAACGGTATGTTAGGAAATTGGGTAGCTATAAGATTGTTGACTTTTATACTAAGAGAGGCTAAGATCACACTGATAGGCGAAAGTTTGTATGGGTGTGAGTATGTGTGTATATTTGTTACTCTTTTAAGCAAAAACTACAAAACGGATCTGGATGACATTTTTTACTGACGTTTATAACCTGGATTAACACATATAATACTTTTTATCCCGGTAGTAAAATCCAATGGGAAAATTATCTATAACCAGTTGGGGGCCCTGGGCACTTTATGTAAAATGGAGCGCTTGTTGGATGCAAGAGCGAGCGAAGTGAGCTCAAATTTTTTTTACACCCCACCTCGGGGTTTCTTGTTCCTTGTCAGGACTACGGTACCCTAAAAATCGGACCAGTCATCATAAAGAAATCGGTGTACTTACATTAAAAAACTGTTGGTGGAATACATTATAACCTCCTCGTTTTTTAAGAAGTTGGTTAAAAACATAGCCAGTTTTTCAGTAGCTGTTAATAATTATAACCTGGGGGCCGAATCTGCTATTACAATAGTGTCTGAATTCATAATTGTTGATCGATGCCATTAAATTCATAATGGTCGATCATTGGTCGATCAATGGTCTCGTAATAGAATTGTGTATTGCCATTATTATAAAACCTGTTAATAGAAATGATTTTCGAAAAACTGGAATTAAATTTGAACATTTCTAATCATGCCAGATTTCATTAAAATATATTTTTAACTTAATTATTTATTAGTGTTCTTTGCAATCTGAAGTAGTAAGCGTAAATAGCAAAAAACATTAAGTTATGTGTAACGCAGATTAATGTGAAACTATACAACTCAATAATATTTTATCTGTTTAGCTGTCAAACTCAAATGTGACGTTACTGCTTACTGACGTTTTATCTGTTTTTATTTCTAGAGGTCGGTGTTTTGATTTATTTTCATTTATGTGTTTTAAATTATCTTTAATATAGAAGCCTTTATTTATTGCAATACAAAATGGTGCTAATTGGGCAAATTTCAGCTGGAACTGTCAAAATTTTAGCAGATTAGCGCGTAAGTCAGTCATTCATTTATCATTGTGTACGAGATTACTATTTTATGCCATTTCTATCAATGAAGTGTCAGTGGTTGACCATTGGAAAGTCATAATGACGCCACTATAGGTATTAGTAGATTACCAAACTTGTCAAAATCAACAATTATGAAATCAATGATAGACCATTCTGACACTATTGTAATAGCTGACTCTGCCCCCTAAACTTCGAAAGCACAGGTGATTTAACGCAATGGAAACTGGAAACTACAATAAAATGAGCAAATACAATTTAAAAACTTGTTCATCATAACTACAATCTTTTCTTTCAATAAAATTGACTATTTGCGAAGATTGCTTTCATTCAAATAAACAAATACCAATTTATTATTCAGAAAAAGAAAACTATTGCAAAAGCAAAGAAATAATTTCAGTTCAATTCTTGAAACAATAGCCCTTTTCAAAACAAATTGCTATAAAACACACGCAAACTTCAACCTAAGTGAACACACCACAAAGTTTACATTACAATACCGTAATGACTGAACACTCTTTCGTCACTCACATTCCATTATCAACCTTATTAGTTTAGTTTAAGGGTGAAATCAAAATGTATCTGCACTTGTTCGTAAATGACGCATGCGCTATGGTGACATGCGCGGGAACAATCAGTTTAGTGTTGCACTTGCGTTTGCGCGCAAAATTATTACACGTTTGACGTTTGTTCACAAAATAACTTGAGTCATGTAACAAATCACGAAGATTCTCGGTCATATTTTAGGGTTCCGTTGTCAAATGGAAAAAACGGAACCCTTACTAATTCGTCCAGTCCGTCCGTTTGTCTGCCCGTCCGTTTGTGTGCCACATCCATTTAACTCCGAGATTGTTGACGCCACACTATTGCAATTTGGAAAGCAGATGTCTTCTATGAACCGCTACACAAAAGTGTTGTGAAACAACGAATAAAACGAGATTTTTTGTAAAACACATGGAAACGAATTTATCATCGCGAATTTAAAAAAAATAAAAAAAAAACAGTACAAACACGAAAAACAACCACACACATACATACACACACCTAAACAAACACAAATATACTTACATTATTTTGAAAATTCGCGATAAATACCCGTTTCCATTTGTTTTATAATGTGTTCTAATCTTGAAAGTTTAAAAAAGATTTTTTGTGATAAACTACAATTAAAAAACGCGACTTCTGAAAAATCACGATCTAATTAAATTCGGGGTTTACAAGATAAAATCGAGTCCTCCTATTGTTGAAGTCGGTTAAAATGACGGTTGGTTACCCGAGACATAATAACGAATCGATTGACGATCATTCATCAAAATCGGATGAATAGTTTAGGCGCTACGGAGGAACATACGTAAATACAAACATACATACATACACATAGACTGCTAAAAACATAACCCTTCCTTTTGGCTTCGCCGTAGTCGGGTAAAAAAGGGGTGGCCCTTCTGGCCCCTTATTCATAACGCTTCAATTCGATTTTCGATTCGGAAAGTCGTATGTCGTATCTTTTTTTAACATTATGAAATCGAGCGAGATAGACATAAGACTTTCCGAATCGAAAATCGAATCGAAGCGTTGTGAATAGCTAAGCTGGAGTCTTAATTACAAATAACAGCCGGGAACAACGGCTTAACATGCTTTCCGAGGCACGGAGATAACTCAGTATGTAATGATGATCACCCATCCACAGACCAACCTCGGGAAACACTAGCTAACCCTGAAAATCGACCCATGCTTCTGTTATTAATATATTTAGCCACGAGTACTATGCTCGAAGAATAATTTATTATCCTGTATTCCTAAAAATATTGGGCGCAGCACAGTTTCCAAGTAAACCGGAAGTATAATATAAAAATATTTTAAGAACTTAATTCCGCGTCCGTTTTCCCTTCATTTAATTTACCATATTTGTTAGAGAGATTTGATCCATACGTTTGCCCCTATCGATTGATGTCAAAAAGGTACAGAATGTTATTTTTTCGAACTTTCGTCGATCCACCCTGGGTTCGATTCCCGAGTGTGTGGCAAGCGAATTTACGAAAATTTGTGAATGCAGATTTGTTTCTTTTTAAAAATAAAGGAATGTTTCCTTTGAGTAAAATTTGCGATCTCCAGTATTTAGAGTACTTTTTCTCTAGGTGGCATTGGAAAATTCCACCCTGTATATTAGAGTAGACCTTGTTGCAAGAAATTGTCTCTAACCAAGATGACGAATAACTCCTTAAATATATTTCGGCAAACGCTTTTATCTTTTACCGCTTAGCAAAGTAAGGGTTACATTTTATTAGTGCTTATTACTCATCAACAATATTGTTTGTAAAAGAAATTTTTATTTATCCTTTGTTTCTTTTCTCAAATTTCTTCTAACGGTTTGTAATGAACGAATAAAATAATAAAACAATTGTTTGTCGGGCTGTTAACGGGTGTCTCTACCCTTTTTAAAAGGGTTTCCTTGTCGTAAAATTATCGGTAAATAGAAAGACGTGTTATGTTCTTTTAAATATTGTTATTCTATAATTACCGTTATTGTTGTATTTTGGTAGTTCCGGAAACTAATCTAAGAGAAAGTTTAGTACTGTATCAGTGATACGATATTCTTAAGTTACTAACTGATTTTGAAATAGCAGTTCTGAAATAACTTTTATGTGAGCTCATAGTCTTTGTCACTGCCCAAAACAGGCTTGATATGTTTTCAGGGTTCATGTATGCATGCAAGCACGAGGTCTTGGGTTCAATTCCCGGGTCGAGCAAAGTGTTAATAGGTTTCTATATGAGGAATTTCTCAGTAGCAGCTACGGAGACTGTATATTTGCCCGGTTGATGACAATAGGCTTGCCCCCTATTACATAGGACTTAAAACATAACTGGCGAAATGTCTGTGTACTATTAGCTACTTGTGTCTAACCATTCGGGGATTACAGGCGTGAAGTTATGTTGTGTGTTTTTTTATTTTTCAATTTCTATAATTAGGTGTAGATACTACGCACTGGGTGACCACTAGTAGGCTTGTGAACTGAAAAAATCTAATTAGTCCGTCAGTTAGATTATCAAAAAATATTTGAACCGTATTTTTTCTTTTGTTTTGTAAATCAAAATTGACGAAGTTTCGACGCTTTTAAAATTCTCAATACGACGTTTGTATAGGTATTATGTTATAAATAGGCGCCATAGTCTGCACAAAACACCAAATGAAAAAGATCTGAATGTCATTTATCTGTTGTGTTTATGTTAAAATAAAGACATTTCAAAATCAATACGTCACGCCATGGTATTATTTTTAGTGCGTTCTGAAGTCACGAGCCCCCACTCCCGAGTTTTGATGCGTCTTATCTTTGTCAATATTCATTGATTTACAAAAACAAAAAATACGTGTCCATTATTTTCCAATTATCTAACTGACGGACTAAATAGATTTGCAATTTATTGATGGTGGAAACTAGCCTATTTAACTCCCCGCAGACACGTCTGTCCTCGCCTGTACTTTCAGACGTACCGCTAGACAGTAGACTATGCGTCCTGATCCAAAATCTGATAATTTTAGAACACAAAGCCAGACTAGAATATCTAACTGGCTTCGCAGTACCTTGCTATAGCGGGAAAGTTCCCAGTGGTATTCTAATCGGGATAGTAGTTTTTCGGTCTATAAAGTAAGGTTATGGATTAGGGAGGTTTTTAATTTTATTTTTACGACCGAATGAAAAACCGGAACACTAACGGCCATTTTCAATAACTTACTAACAGGTATCGGTAGGTTGCTATCTCTGTCTGTTTGACATTTAGCTTACGGGCGGTTAGAAACAAAACGTCACAGAAAAGCTTTTTGATTTTTCTAATAATTAAGGGACAGGTCGGTGACGCTGATAGGATATTTCAAGCTAACTTTGATTGTAGAAACACCGATTGCTACGAGACGTAGGCACGTCCGTCTGTCACTGTCAATTTCCTGCTAGGTACTGGTAGGGAAATTAATGAGAAGTCTGTGGTCTTAAAATATTATCATCATAATTATTCTCCTGCTTTTATTCCAAATTATTTGTGGTCGGCGCAGCATGTCTTCTTCTTCCATATTTCTCTATTACTCGTCATCCCATCAATCACCTCCTTTCTTTTCATATCATCCTCCACACAGTCCATCCATCGTTTCTTTGGTCTTTCTCTACTCTTATAGCCAATAGCCATACATTCATACTTAAAATAATAAATAGTAAATCTCTCATTATTGAGCGCACAGACATATCCATCTGCAGTTCGAATGTATTGATGAATTAAAATAAACTGTAGATCTCACAAAAGTTTATTTTACTATCGGGCTTCTGTCAACCCGTAATGTATGTTTTTTTTTATTATTTTGAACTGTACAGTACTACAACTTCACTATTTTTTTCAATAACCTACCAACAGTTATCGGTAGGTTGCTATCTCTGTCTATTTGAGTTTACCGACCGATAAAAAAACAAAACGACACAAAAAATCTTTGTTTGATTTTTCTATAAATAAAATGACAGGTAGGTGACACGGATAGGACTAACTTTGTTTATAGAACAACCGATAGCTACGAGAGTAGGCATATACTGACAGTTATACGTAAGTAAGTTACAGAAAAGGGCCTTTAGTTACATCCGGTAAGACTGGAAGCCGATCCCAACATTATGATAAGGCTAGACATCATCATCTTCCTGTCCTTGTCCCATGTTACTTGGGATCGAACCTTTATCTTTCATATCATTCCCCACACAATCTCTCCATCGTTTCCTTGGTCTTCCTCTCTCTCTCTCCATTCATCAACATTTAAATATTCATCATCACTCTTCTAGCAAAAGAAAGCAATAAGCAAGTTATGGCAAGAGAAGTGCCCTCCACCACACGACTTTTTAAAGCCCCAAGAACACCTGGCTCTTGGCAGTGAACAGCAGTGGCCTATTTAGAAAGCTCTGAATCGATTGCGTACCCAAGTAGGCCACTGCAAACATAACCTGGCAAAATGGGGTATAATTGGTTCTTCCAACACCGAGTGTGAGTGCGGCGCTCCGGACCAAACAACGCCCCACCTGCTGGAGTGTCCTAGGTGTCCGTCTACCTGCACTCTCGACGACCTGTACAGCGCCTCCAACGCTGGAATAAACGTGGCCACCTACTGGGCCCACACCGTTTAATTGAAAGGAAAATCGATACGATAAGAAGAAGATGACTCTTCTAGTCATGAGATTCGTCTTTCCTCATCACATGGCACAAAAAGATAAAAGCTAGAATATGGATGATTTTAAAATCATAATCAAAGCATATATTTCAAGTAGGCCAGTTACAGGCACTTTCGAACTGTCGAAACAAAGATGAAAATTAAATGTAGCTACAGTCCCAGTCACAATACATAAAAACTGTGAAAGTACTGTAGTTGCCCATTCCCTTTTTTTTTTTTTTTTTTTTTTAGGATGGGAAATCATCAAATGACTTCTCCCGCTCTGGGCTGAGCAGGAGGGAGTGTCAGACTTTTACTGACTAAAACCCATCCATGTTCCTTCATCGCCCTTTGTGTTCCGGGGCCACGGTATCTCTTTCGAATAGTCCCGCAGCCCCGGCAGGCTTCGGCCCTTGCGGACCCCTTCCTTATTGCTGACTCTCTTTGAGGCGCGCGTGGAACACGAACGCGCCGTCGACACGGCCTGTCGTCATGAGACGGACGGACGGCGAGCTAGCCCATAGCTCCCCGTCCACAGGCCCGCGCCTACGGTGGCCGGAAGCCACCACGTGGCCCCCGACGCCCGGGGCGTCTCCCGCGGCGGCCGGGACGTGAGGATCTCTCCCTGTCCTGTTCCGCCACCTCCTTCGCTAGCATGACTGCTTCGCAGAAGGAGGTGACGGCGTCCCATTCCGTCTCGCTCCGGACCATGGCACGAACCAGGGCCGGAAGCGAGAGGTCGCCGCCGCCAATCGCCACCTCGAGGACACGGCGGTGCTCCACCCAAGCAGGGCACACCTCCACCGTGTGCTCCACCGTGTCCTCCGGTCGATCCTCACAATGGAAACACCCGGGCGTCTCCTCCCGCCCGATTCGGTGCAGGAACTTACCGAAACATCCGTGTCCGGTAAGAACCTGCGTCAGGCGGAAGGTGAGGACGCCGTGGCGTCTCTCCAGCCACTCCTCAAAGAGGGGACTTACCGCCACTATCGTGGCGTGCCCTAGTTGTTGCCCATTCCCTAGCGTAGATATCTATAGAGAAGAACGGGCAAGAAACTCCATGGACATTCTTTTAAATCAACTTTACTTCTTCAATTTAAAACGACCACAAACTAAATTGTTAGACAACATTCATGACCTCAACTAAAGTTTTAGAGGCACTTAAAAATACATGAAATAAAAAGAAACAACACTTTCCTATAACCTAAAAACATTAGCCTTTTCTCCGCGTCATTTTTCATTACGTTATTTTTTTTTCTTAAAATGTTCTTGGTAAGGAATAAAAAGCCCTTTGTCCTCTGGGACCCAAGTACCGGAGTTATGTTTTAGCGGAATACTTGACACGTTGGGCAAACACGTAATATTGCTGTGCTAAGTACCGCGAGTTAAGAGTTAAGGTGGATGTCTGTTATGGTGTAACATTCATTCTAAAACATTGTTATTTCGAATTGTGTTGGAAGACTCGATAGATGCGGCACTATTCTCTCTTTATTTTTAGGGTTCCGTACAAAAAATAAAAAAAAACGGACCCTGATAGGATCACTCGTGCGTCTGTCTGTTTTTCACAGCCAAATTGCTCCGAATCTACTGGACCAAATCAGGTGATATTTGGTAGGATAGTGTAATCCTATATTTCCTATATTTATTTCCTATAATTTAAATAAGGGTCATTTTCGGGGGACAAATTAGGAAATTAAAAAAAAAGTTTTGCAAATCTTACTGTGTCATATGTCAAACATCTCGGCTCGTTATGAGGATCTCAAATATATTTTTGTTGTTATTGTAAAATAAATAGTTTTGGTTTTATTCATGAAAGAAGACGAAAATTGACCATTCCCCCTCCTGCGGGCCAACCATGACGTCTTAAAGCAGGATCGTTTTAATTTCGTGCCAGTGTGGGAAAGAGATGGCGCTAGACGTCCTCAATAGCTCCGTCTCTTACCCACACTGGAACGCGATTAAAACGAACCTGCTTTAAGACGTCATGGTAGGCCACCTGACCTCCGAAACTACTGAGCTTAAATTTTTTAATAAAATACAAAATATCATTAGCTACATGTTCACGCGACAAGCGTCGACTGTAAAGGACTGGAAAATAAAGGAAAGAAGTAGTGTAAGCTCACCACGACGCGTTTTGCGGAGTGAGATCGCTTGTCACTTGGCGCAAGCTGCATCGCACGAGGACATGAACAGGGCCATAGAGCTTTTTATCAGCTGTTGACCAACAAGTTGTTTTTTGATTGCAAATAAGCATTCAGTAAGTAGTGGTAGTGATTCCCTGGATGATCTCCTTCACAAAAATGTCTTAGCTACTGTCGCTATCTTGAGTACCTTTTTACTAAAAAGGAAGGGTTATGATTTTAGCAGTATGTTTGTATTTACGTATGTTTCTCCGTTGCGCCTAAACTATTCATCCGGTTTTTATGAATAAGGTGTCAATAGATTTGTTAGTATGGCCCGGGTAACATAGGCTACATCTCATGCAGTGTCAGGTTTTTTAGTTGTAGATAAACACACAAATTCTTGTTATTTACAGACTTTATCTAAGAATCCGTAAGTTTATAGAGTACTTGGTCAGTCATTTCATTCCTCAAAAATCTTTCTGTCACTAGTCGCTAGTTAGAATGACAAAGAAATAAACCCACACAGGGTATAAAGGAGCACTAATAGAAATAAATAAGAAAAATCATCTATTTGCGTTAAAGATAACGAAACGCGTAGCAACTTCAACTTCAAACCGATTTGCATTTGAAATATTTTGGCGGCTGTAGCGCGCAGACCTTACACCGCAGTGTCCCACGACCTTAAGACGCGCAGGCTATAAATAAAGCAAACAAACAAATACAAGATATTAAGTTACTAATGTATTGTGGAACTTTAAACTTGCACTTTATGTTGATCACCTCGACGTACTGACGCTAGATGGCGCTAGTTGTACATACTGTGATGTGCAACCTTTGTGCTTATTGCTTATACGGGTAACTTGAATTGCTTAATTCTGCAGAGAAGGACTGTTTTGATGCACATAAGTAAGGTTTTTCTTTTACCCTCAAGACGGACGCAGATCCCATCATGATATGATTTGAATGATGAGCTGGCAATTTAGCAATAATAGGGCTTGTGTCCTGAAAACATCTAATTAGTCTGTCAGTTAGATTATCAAAAAATATTTGACACGTATTTTTTCTTTTGTTACGTAAACCAAAATTGACGAAGATGCGATGCTTTTAAAATTCCCAATACGTCACGCCGTAGTTATTTCTGCATATTCATCATCATCATCATCAGCCTATTAATATTCCCACTGCTGGGACACAGGCCTCCTCTCTATAAGAGAGAAATGGGCTATAATCCACCACGCGGGCCCAGTGCGGATTGGTAGATGTCACATGTCTTGGAATTTTTGGTGGTTTTTGGCATATTCAAAATAATATATTTTAAATGGCTGCAAGGTTTGGGTACACATCCCAAGCCTTGCAGCCATTAAAAAAATAATAATAAAGAGGTAAATTTTGAGAGATTATAGGGGGTAAACTCTGGATCTACTGAACCGATTTTGAAAATTCTTTTACCAATAGAAAGCCACGTTATTTGTGAGTGTTATAGGCATATATTTATTACTAAAATGAATAAGGAGGGGGAGTTAGAGGAATATAAATATCCACCCGTGCGAAGCCGGGACGCTGGTTTAAAATATTTTTAATGCTCATGACGTCGCGTCGTGTTGACTAACACTAAAATCGGTAGTTTCCGATATCGACAGAGCCAAACAAATTGACACATTACAAGATAGTGGCTATCGTTCAGACAAGTTATAATATTTACCCACGTAACAGACATAGGGAGCTTATCGGCTGCCTAAGTATACATGTTCGACATGACATAGGTAAACACATACTTCAACAGAACGTTATATCTTCTTAGCGTTTCGATGATAATGTAAATTGCATAGCATAAGACCCTAGACCCTAAGACAAGTGGCAGACGAGAAGCTAAGGAAATCGGTTTACTTGGCGCTTGCCCAGTCCCTACTGACCTACTGCATAACGTCCTGGGGTGGTGCTACAAAAACTTCTATGTTAGAGCTTGAACGAGCACAGAGAGCCATTCTGAAGGTATCTTCTTTCCGGCCTTTCCGATATCCAACGGTTTTGTTGTATAAGGAAGCTAAGGTTTTAACTGTTCGTCAGTTGTTCATATTGCAAACAGTTACAAAACAGCATGGCCTTACTACCTTCGACCACTCACTCTCCCACAGAGGTAGACGATTCGATCCCATAGTCCGCCATCACACCCGGCTCTCGACTACTTCTTCCCATCGCTTCTTTTGTTACCTTGGTCGTTTTCTTTATAATAAGATAGATAGGATGCTCCCAATATATAACCTCTCCAAAAACAATTGCAAAATTAAACTAAAAGATTGGCTTTGGGAGCTAAATTATGAAGAAACAGAAAAACTACTTGCTGTCTCAAAATAGACAATATAACACATTCTGTTCCTCTCCCCCAACACACACCACACATTTACACCCACACATTCACCTAACTCATTCACAGTTACACAACCTTACAAATACATATTAAACATACCATTAACCAATAATTGTCACTATTTTCTTTCTTTTTTATTTTATGTTTATCTCTTATTTAAAAAAAAAAAAAAACTTTTGCTTTTGTTAATTCTTACCGCATTAATTATTGTTTTGCATTGTACATAACATTAAAATGTAACATAACCCAAGGGGTGGAGACCTTGGCGATCAGCGGCGGCGACCTCTCGCTTCCGGCCCTGGTTCGTGCCATGGTCCGGAGCGAGACGGAATGGGACGCCGTCACCTCCTTCTGCGAAGCAGTCATGCTAGCGAAGGAGGTGGCGGAACAGAACAGGGAGAGATCCTCACGTCCCGGCCGCCGCGGGAGACGCCCCGGGCGTCGGGGGCCACGTGGTGGCTTCCGCCCACCGTAGGCGCGGGCCTGTGGACGGGGAGCTATGGGCTAGCTCGCCGTCCGTACGTCTCATGACGACAGGCCGTGTCGACGAAGAGAGAAGAGAGTCAGCAATAAGGAAGGGGTCCGCAAGGACCGAAGCCTGCCGGGGTTGCGGGGCTATTCGAAAGAGATACCGTGGCCCCGGAACACAAAGGGCGAGGAAGGAACATGGATGGGTTTTAGTCAGTAAAAGTCTGACACTCCCTCCTGCTCAGCCCAGAGCGGGAGAAGTCATTTGATGATTTCCCATCCTAAAAAAAAAAAAAAAGGGTTGGAGACCTGGCGTCCTGAAATACAGACCTCACGTCTAGCTTAGGCACCAGTCTCCCACAGTATAATTACAGTTGTTAAGTATTTTTGTATTGATACCTGTCTAATGTACCTATATTGTGGTGAGAAATAAATCATTATTATTATTATTATAAGCATCGTCCTCTTTCTGCCTTTGTCCAATGTTATTTGGGGTTGGCACAACACGTTTTTTTCTTCCATGCTCCCCTGCCATTTGTCATGCTATCATCTACTTCTTTTACATTCATTTATAACTCCTCACACAGTCCATCTCATCGTGTCCTCCTCCCTCTCCATCCATCCACATTTATATTCATCACTATTTTAGTCACATGCGATTCGTCCCTCCTCATCACATGTCCTTAACAAGACAGTCGATAACCTTTCAACTTTTCTGTAACTGGCACAACTTTCAAAATTCCTCTAATATACTCATTTCACACTTTATCCATTCTTGGCACACATCCACCTCAACATTCTAATAATCGACCACTGCTGGGACATAGGCCTCCACTCTATGAGAGGCAATGGGCTGATCCACCACGCGGGCCCAGTACGGGTTGGTAGATGTCACATGTCTTCGAATTTTTGGTTCTAGGACATGCCGGTTACCTCACGATGTTTTCCTTCACCGTTTTGAGAGCAGTGGTGATGAAATAAATTACACAAAGTAAGTAATGTGCCTCGGTTCGAACTCACGATTTACTGCTCGTTAGTCGGGGCCGCGACCACTGGGCCACCGTTGCTCTATCTAAATTGAGTCAGCCCAAAATTCGGTGATGAGTTTGGCACTTTCAGTTGCGTTCTGTGATGTACAAACAACAGGACGTAACGTCATGCTTGTTCACCCCCAGAAATTGGACAGAAGTGTGCATACAGCATCCACTGTCCCCTAGCTATATGTTTGAGTCGCATCAAGTTCTATGTAAGCCTGTCCATCGGGTGCAAGACAGCATAACGAACTATAGATATCTTATTACTATTAGCGTTCCGTACATCAAAAGGTAAAAAAGAAACCTTTAAAAGATCACTCTCTTGTCCGTCTGTCCGTGTGTCACCACCGATTTTCTCAGGAACGGGTGGACCTAGCAAGTTGAAATTTATACCATATACTGAGGTTTATAGTCCCAAGGTCCAAGGTCCAAGGTCCAAGTCTCAAGGTCCTGAGACAACACGATAAAAAAATATGGGCAAATTTAGATTTTCGCGAATACTTGTAAGTACCAAAATTTACCTTAATTTTCACCTTTTTTATTATTCGGAAATTTCCCTTCACTTGTGCTATAAGACCTTGGTTTTAATCAAAATTGACAATTCTAGGTCAACCGGAAGTAATAATAGGTTTTGGGTTAAAAACATACGAGTATAAATTATATATGGTAGTTCCCGTTGACCTTGCATTATTAAATTTGGCGAGAAGCATGTCTTACAGTACATGTAAAGGGAAAAATCAGAAAACCGTAAATATGTATTTAATAAGAAAATACCTACAAGATTATACGGAACCCTCGGTGCGCGAGTCTAACTCGCAATTGGCCGGTTTTTTTAGATGCGAAAGTTTGGATGGATGGATGTTTGTTAACCAATCTTGCCAGAATGGCTGAACGGATCTGGATGACATAGACAGACGTACAGAGATAGATTATAATAGTCTAGAATCGCACATAAGCTACTTTTATCCCGGAACTACGACCCCGTGGGAATTCCAAAACTCCAAGCGGGCGAAGCCGCGGTTATAAATTGGTAAGACATATTTCTATGTATTAAGCAGTCCAGTGCTGGTTGGTATGAAGAACCCGTCACAAAACCAAATTCTAATTAACTTACCTACTTCAGTAAAAACATTGACACAGGAATCAAACTTAATGTTTGTGCAGCGGGTCGTTTGATCAGATCAATCACCTGTATGAAAGAGCCCTACAACCATCACGCTATTTGGTTTAATAAACACATTGGATGAGTAACAGCCAACCAGCGAGGCAGTCTACAACCAGCTACTCTCTGCTCATGAGCATGAGGTCAGGGGTTCGATTCCCGGGTCGGGCAAAGTGATATTGGGGTTTTCCACCAGGAATTTCTTAGCAGGAGCCACGAGACGACAAAAAAATCTAATTAGTCCGTTACTTAGATTATCAAAAAATATTTTATAACACACTAGCTGTTGCCCGCGGCTTCGCCCGCGTGAAGTTCGGTAACAGTCCCAAGGGATCATACCAAAGGGATAAATAGTATCCTACTGTTAATCCAGGTTATAAACTATCTATGTGCTAAATTTCGTAATGATCACAATTATTATCATCACAATTACTGTCACAATCAGTCGCAATCACTGTCACAATCAAGTTATTATCGTAATCACAATCATCATCATCGTAATCACAATCATTATCACCGTAATCACAATCAACATCATCGTTATCACGATCATCACAATAAATCTAAAATAACCCTGTATAAAGTCACATCCACCATCTTCTGGATCTCAAAATAAATGCCATATTCGTAATCAGCACCTCTGATAATCTCGGTATCGACACCCATATTGATTTTTAGACATTTCAACCCCATCGCACCCCAATAGGATGACGATGATGATGGATGATGGTATTTCAGGTCCACCATATTCAATCTTAAAATCGTTGTTTTTGTAATACACCATACAAACTATACCCATGTTGATTTTCAGACTTTGTCACCCTATTTCCCCCTCTTAGGGGTTGAATTCTGAAAAAACCCGAATCCCGTTTCTACTCATTTATCAATAGGACCACTTCTGTGAAGTTTAGAATAAAATAGTCTAACTAATCTTGTTTCCCCATACAAACTTTGGAGCACCGTTTAACCCCCTTAGGGATTGAATTTTGAAAAATTCTTTCTTAGTGTACCCCTAGAATACATAAGGAACCTACTTGCCAAATTTGGTATCTCTAAGCCCAGCGGTTTAGGCTGTGCATTGATTTTCAGACTTTGTCACCCTATTTCCCCCTCTTAGGGGTTGAATTCTGAAAAAATTTGAAACCCGTTTCTACTCATTTATCAATAGGAGCACTCCTGTGAAGTTTCGAATACAATAGTCTAAAAAATCTTGTTTCCCCATACAAACTTTGGAGCCCCGTTTAACCCCCTTAGGGTTTGAATTTTGAAAAATACTTTCTTAGTGCACCCCTACACCACATAAGAAACCTATTTGCCAAATTTGGAATATGTAGACCCAGCGGTTTGGGCTGTGCGTTGATAGGTGAGTCAGTCAGTCAGTCAGTTTCTTCTTTTATATATTTAGATTTGCTCGTAAAGGGTCTCTTATTGCACCAATTTCAATATCGTAATGTATCTCATTACGTACTTGTGCTGTAAAGTAAAATGCACGGTTTACACTTTTTTAAATCTTAGCAAAGAGTTTTTATGTCAGAAAAGTGGTCAACATTTTATGAATAAATTAACTTTGGGAGATGAAATATAATAAATAAACATTTAATTCTTTAATTTAATTAATTTTGACAATAAATTACAACCATTTATCTGTAACAAAAACATAAAAATATTAATTTACTTTATTAGTAATACTGGCTGTTTTTTTGTGTCTTTGCCTTAAAAAAAAGCGCTGATGCGCGCGCCTCGCTAATTTGTGAACAAGTAAAAATTATTCCGCGCGCTTTTTCTTTTCGCTGTTTTTTATTATGTTTTATTTATTTACTCGCAAATATGTTATAAAACGTCGTATGACATACGTGCGCTTTGATAATTACAGCCTCAGCTTTTTTATCGCCCTCGCCTACGGCTCGGGCTAGCAATATCGCCTCGGCTGTAATTTTCAACTTACCGCACTTATATCATAATGTACTATGACACGTGTTTTTTCTTTTGTTACGTAAACCAAAATTGACGAAGATACGACACTTTTAAAATTCTCAATACGTCACGCCATGGTATAATTTTTAGCTAGTTCTGACGTCACGAGCCCCCACTCCCGAGTTTTGATGCGTTTTATCTTTGTCAATATTCATTGATTTACAAAAACAAAAAATACGTGTCCATTAATTTTCAATACTCTAACTGACGGACTAAATAGAAATGCAATTTTTTGATACTGTCTTCAGGCCTTTGTAGTTTGATGTAAATGTGTGTGTGTGTGATAGTGTACGCGCAGAGCGGAGCTTAGTTTTGCGCTGGCTTCCGTTTATTGTTCGCAGCGCTCTGTCTTGGTTTTTTATTTGGTCTGAAATGGCAATAGGCTCCCATAATTCATGGGAGTTAAACATAACTGGCGAAATGTGGGTGTACTATTCACCTCACACCTTACTTCTGTGGGTACACCTCTGCCTAACTCTTTAGGGATAACAAGCGTTATGTTATGTTAGCTGGCTGTAGTAAGAACCCGTAAAATTCAAACCACCTAATCAAATAATGAATATTCACCAACAAATTACCATTTTTGTTTTGGCGGACTCAGAATCCGGTCTTTAGCCAATCCTATTTGGTACGGATGGCTAGATGGCTAGTATATTCGTTAATAGGATTTGTCAAACGTACGTATAATACGCATTAGGTGACGCTGAAGAACTGGGGCGGAATGTTGTGGTGACTATGGGTTGATAGTGAAGTGGGATAGTCCTGTTTTGAGAGAGAAAAAAAAAAGCTCTTGTCGGTATTTCCAGAAGTATGGTGAAGTGAAGGTATGTAAAAACATGCATATTCTGCCAGTTAAGATTAAGTTCTGTGTAACCCATGATCTGCCCACGAAGTAGATACAATAGTTAGACAATGGCGTCTCGACCAAATCGGTCATTTGACAGATCATGATGTAATTTGGGAGCTTTGAGCAGAGATTGCCATCAACCGGGCGCAAATCTTAATTGATTCGAGAAATTTCTAATGGGTATTTTTTTACCGGTAATTATGACCATCGTTTCAAGTTTGACTGTAAAGCTGTGGAACAATGATCACCTAATAAAACCGTTTTAGTGCTTTACGAAATAGGGAAAAGGTCCTTAAAGGATAAGAAGAGAAAAAAAATATAACAATTATTAAATTGAGATCGAGACTTCGGTTTGAGATAGCAAAACATAAAACTTATGGTACCAAAAATTTAACAAACAAAGCTGTACAGTAAAATTTATTGAACAAAGGATCAGAATACATGAAAAAATTTATACAATAGTCTTGTATGTCCGTTGACTGATTATGACATTTAAAAATGCATCTGTCAATGCGAAAAATAGGACTATCCCGTCTACTCCTTAATGTAAGCACCCCCTACACACCCACCAGAAACCGTATCATCTCTAATTAAGTAGGATTTGTAGCATAATGCTAATGAGTGTCTCAGTCGAGAACCGAACCTTGGACTCTTTGACACAATACTTTAGTGTTGAAGTATGGTCATTAGGGTTATATGAAATTATCGTGACGCCTGTATTCCCCAGTGAGGTAGACAGAGTAAGTAAGGATCGTAGCAGATGGCGTTCTGTGGTTTCTGCCTTCCCCCTTACGGGAAAATGCGTGACCACGGTCAATTATGGCCAGACCACTGCTAGCTTACTTTGCAGGCTACATCACTACCCGGGGCTGCGGGACTATTCGAAAGAGACACCGTGGCCCCGGAACACAAAGGGCGATGAAGGAACATGGATGGGTTTTAGTCAGTAAAAGTCTGACACTCCCTCCTGCTCCACCCAGAGCGGGAGGAGTCATTTGATGAAAAAGGCTACATCACTATCACTATCTATCTTTAAAACTGCGGGTTTTTTTTAGTAGATAGAGTGATTCAAGAGGAAGGTTTTAGAATATAATAAATACACACATATATTAATAGACACAGAATCAAATAGTCAAAGCAGGGCAAAGCGGATTTTACTTGTTTAGATACATCTCATAAATTTAAAAAAAATAATAAAATCTGTTTTGTAACTGCATGTTCTCTCTCCTACGTTTAATGCATGCCGTGGAAGCCTTTAATTAAGACTAAACTATAAAATGTTAAACTCAACATGTATTCTTGGTGTATGCTTTGTTGGTTGTTCTTATATAAATAAATGATTTGGGTGAAGCCGCGGGCATCAGTTAGTAGGTACACAATATCGGGAACTAAATCTTTTTCTTCTTTTCCTATAAAAGTAGTTGTTCGTGTGGCTAGTGACGGCTGAGTATGGGGCCCTGGGTTCGATTCCGGAAAAGTGTTATTGGGTTTTTCCACCAGGAGTTTCCATGAGGATTTCTCAGTAGCCGCCACGGAGCCTGGAATTGTGCCTGGTTGATGCCAATAGACAATGTGACTAAAACGTAGCTGGCGAAATGAGTATAATATAAGTGATACCATGTACCATATAAAACAGATACAAAAACAAAATACGTTTTAGAAAATAAACTCCAAATAAACACAACTTTCGTTCTGGAAATCGTTGGCAGAAAAGTCAATGAAACAAAAAATAGTTAACGACTTCCGGAGAGGTTATTTTCCACTTATTGTGTTTTAATTGGAAGTCGATTTAAAAAAAAATGTTTTTGTTGATACTTGTAGTACTGAACTAACTCTTATCTTAGTGTATAGCTAGCAAAATAATCGCTAAGCAGTTGATGGAGTCGTCAAGTAGTTGATATCATTATAAAATCATCACTATAAAGTCTAAAATGACATAAAAGTGTCAAGGAGTTAATGTGTCATTAACAAACTGTGTAGGTAATTGACTATTACGACTGCCGTAATGGTGCTAGGCAGATTTAATGGCTTTTATAGACAATATACTTATACAGGACGTAGGTAGTTTGGTAATTAGGCGAGACGACAAAAAATCTAATTAGCCCGTCAGTTAGATTATCATAAAATATTTGACGCGTGTTTTTTCTTTTGTTACGTAAACCAAAATTGACGAAGATATGACGCTTTTAAAATTCTTAATACGTCACGCCTAGGTATCATTTTTAGCTATTTCTGACGTCACGAGCCCCCACTTCCGAGTTTTGATGCGTTTTATCTTTTGTCAATATTCATTCATATACAAAAACAAAAAATACGTGTCCATTAATTTCCAATAATTATACTCTAACTGACGGACTAAATAGATTTGCAATTTTTTGATACTGTCGTCATGCCTATTATATAGTAGTTTTGAGATACAGTCTATTGCGATAGCTAAATAAAAAGTTAGCTAGATTAAATTATGTGATTAATTGCATATCTTGACTAAAGAGTGTAGTCATCGGCATTGTCGTACGGAAGTTAACTGCTGGGCTGCCTCCTCATTCGCACGTGATTCTGTAAGTCTGAGAGCAGACTTGAGACAAGAATGTATTGCCGCACCCTAATAGTACAATGTACTATTACAGTGCGCAATACAGTCTCAGTATTTTAGCCCCTTTTATTACAATTAATACAAGGGGCTAAAATACAGGGACTGTACAGACGGACAGACAGACGGACTGACAGACAGACGGGCAGACGGACAGACAGACAGACAGATGGACAGACGGACTGACAGACAGAAACTAAAACCCCCTCCATAGAGACTAAAAGGGACACTTTAGTTCGTAGGGCTATACAGGGTGTAAACCACCTCATCACGAAGCTGTCAACCAAGCATTCTGTACATCAAACCAAGTAACTTAACGCAAAAATTATTGCTGGAAAATGACTTTTTTTTTCAGGTGAAAAATCATGTTTTGTGGTAGAACTCAACGCTCTCAAAACATTGTGCTGATGGGGGTCGTGGTGGTGTTTAAAATAAAAATCTTACATTAAACACTTGTATTAAAAAAAAAATTGTCATAAAGTTGGAACTTTGACCCCCAATATCTCAGTAACTAGAAGGTTTTTACACCTTTTATTGGCGTACTTTTAGAGCAGGAGAAGTGAAACATTAACCATCCAGTTGGTCCAGTGCTGCAATAGTCTGTCTTAAGACAGTCTTGTCTCAAGTCTGCGCTCAGCCTCACTCTCATCCAGTTTTGGCCATCTTGACAACATACCATACTTCATCATCATACTTAGTTCTAGTTAGTAACAAAGCTGTAATTTCTAGAAGAGCCCTAGTTTTGCCTAAAATCTCTTATAAAATGATACAGGGTGTATAATTAGGCTATTTTGTTTTGGATTTGTTTAAATTATGTTTAATTGAAGTGAGCGGCTTTTTTTTCATAAAAATTAATAATGAGAGAGCCCTGTATCATAATATTTTGTCCAACATAATCGACCTTTTAATATTTAATGTGCTTTATGTAGTTACGTACACGAAATGTTGTATAATGTGGCTGCTTCAAAATTATAATAGAAGCAGCGAGGTAAATATAATTTTATTTCACCTAGTCGTAAATAAAATAGAATAGGTCATTTTAATTATACATTTCTGTATAAAATTATGTCTTTAAAATTATGGACCTAACATCCTAAATTGTGATTTACTGCAAAATCATATAAAACCTATAATCTAATAATTACCAGAATATATTAATAACAAATGAAATGCTAAATCTTATTTCAACCAATACAAAACTATGCAGAGTTCTGTGTAATCTTTATGTTTCGGCCAAAATAAAATAATCGAATCATAATTGTCGATGGAATCCTCAAATCGAATACTAAAAGCTTCATTAGTAACATCGACACACAAAAAAAAGAAGAATTTAATACCAAATAAAATCATTTCGGCATAATTAGCATAAAATTATAAATGATTATTGTGTGCAATATCGTCCGCCTGTACTGTTTCGGCGTTATACCCTTTTACGACGACTGTATAAACCAGTTGTGGACTTTTTTCAATGGCCGCTTACGGATGCGTTCGTGTCGATTCAAAAAGCTTTAAATTTGAACTTTCGAACAAACAATATTTATTATTCCAAAATGAAGAAAGAAAATTAATAGGTTTATATGATAAATTAGAGTGTAGTTAGATAAATTGAGAGTTTAACAACGTTTTATATTTTCTTACAGGGCAAGAAATAAAATGGCGATGGAGCGAAAGCTCGGCAAAGCTCGGAACGCGTCGGTAGCGCGGGGTGTGCGGGGCGCGGGAGGGGCGAGCATGCGTACCGAGCCCGCAGGTCGCATTCCAGTAGTTCGGCCGACCACCGCGCGGCGCTTACGTGCCAGTCCCAGTCCGCGTCGCCCGTTCCCAATACAAAGAACACCTCTGTATTGTAAAAAATCTGTGATGTATTGATTAATTTCAACTTTATCCTCACACTAATAGCCGTCTAACACAACCGTGAAGTTGAAACCAGTGTTAAAACCAAGGAAAGCGTCGTTTTCAACGCGTTTTGAACGGGCCACGTCCTATGGAATTCCACATTTATCGGTGAATAGAATCTAGCGGACGGAGTAACATGGAGGACCCATCGCGTCGCCTCTGAATGGATTGATCGTGTTTTATATGTGAAATTGTGGACGTTCAGTGATGTATAGTGATCGTGGAATATAAATATGGATTGGTGTATGTGCGATAGGGTGTAACAAACACTACTTTGGAGCGTCTTCGTCGAATAATGCGAGTCGAATAAACCAGTCAGGATGGTGTCGTTAACTTACTTTGGGCTCCGTCACACGCCGTGGACCTTCCTTGTGCTCATTTTTTTCATCGAAAGCGTGATGGGGAACTACGCGAAGTCCTTCTACATACATTGGAACACAACAAACAGCATATTCAGAATAGACAACACGGATCATGTATTCGACTTAAATAAAGGAAACGCTCAGTTCGAATACGACCAAGTGAATATAATCTGTCCAGTGTACACCCCAGGGACGTTTGAGGAGGACACAGAAAAGTATATAATTTATAATGTGAGCAAAGAAGAATATGATACATGTAGAATAACGAATCCGAACCCCAGAATAATCGCTATATGCGATAAACCGCACAAATTGATGTTTTTCACCATCACCTTCCGGCCGTTTACACCTCAGCCGGGCGGGTTAGAGTTCCTGCCGGGAAAGGACTACTATTTCATATCGACGTCCAGTAAAGATGACTTGCATAGACGTATTGGTGGTCGATGTTTGAGTCATAATATGAAGCTGGTGTTCCGGGTGTGCTGTAAGCCGGAGGAGCAGTCTCCGGCGCCACAGCCTCAGCCGACGCCCCCGCCACCCCCGCCGCCGCCGACCACCCCTGCGACCACTACGACCACAACAACAATGAAGCCTGTTACTAAAAAGACGCACAAGTACGACAAGACGCCGAATGAAGTGATCAAGAGCGAGGAGTTGTCTCATTCTCGCGGGGCAGCGCTGGCTTCGTCGCTCGCTCTGGCTTTGGCAGCGAGTGCTGTGCTAGCTCCTCTGGCTCGGTGAATGTGCGCCCGGGCGGCGCGACCCGCGCGTCCCGACCTCGCCGACAAGCCAGGCCCGGCCACCACACAGACTTTACACACGCTACATTTACGCCCTGACACTCTAATTTACACGTGAATCTGTGAGCAGTGTGATAAAAAAACTAAAGTGGTGTACTGCATTAGTGATGTGCCCTAAGGATTGTGGATCTTATCGAGTTGTAAGTAATCGTATGGTGATTATGGGATGTGCAAAACTCAAGTTCCGAACAAGTTCCAATTTGACAGTTTAGTCTTTAAGGAACACGAAAGCCTAATTTTTATCTAAGTATAATGGGCCTACTGAGTAATCGAACTAATATGTGAAGTTTATTTCATTAGAGGACTTCAAACTGTAGTCTATGATCAGTTAAATATATTTATATATAAAGAAATGTTAACATGTATGATAAAATTAGGTTTCTTAAACCATTTAGGAATTAACGATTTTTTATATTTTTCATTATGCAAAGGATATTTGAATAAGACTTAGGGTTCTTAACGGATCAAATGCAGATATAGGAAAACGTATATAAAACAATTAGGTAGCTTTTTTAATTTTTAGTTCAAAAGACAAGTTTTTTTTTATTATTTCACAACAGATAATGCATTAATTAGAATTTATTTATATTATAAATGAAAAACTTTGGACAAGTTAAGAATCTTGTCTAGAAAACTGTGATTTTGGTTTTAGTATTTTTTCTCTTTATAATATGCTTTTATTATGTGATATATTTACTTTTTATGTATTAAAAGTGAAGCCTTGTCACCTCATTTTTCTTGACTGATTTTTGCATTTCAGCTTTTTTTCTTTTTTTATCGAAAAATAAATTGCTCGAGTAAGCACGTCACTATCTTTGTAAATGGCGGTTAAAAATCAATGAAATGTCAGAAACCTAGCCATTTTCTTATTTAAATAGCAAAATAAAATAGCAAAGATAGTAACATGTCTTTATAGCTAAATAAATAATATTTTTGAGACCTACACCTGTTTGAAAAAGATGGAATTTTCAAAAATGTTTGATGGTTATGAAAATTTCATTTTTTTTTTACAAAATACGGATTAGCACTGTGGTGCCATTACTGAAACATGTGAAAACCATGTTTAACATAATAACGAAATAGTCAAATAGTTGAATAGTAGTCGAAATAGACCGGTTTTCTTTTAGCCATAACTCATTAGTGACAGTTGATATATTTTAGGTAGTTTTTAAGAAGAAAACGACTGAGTTTCAAATTGTATTGTAAAAACACGTAAAAACATAAACATTTCCGTGAAAAAACAACGGAAAGCATTACCGACAAAACGTGACGCAACTTTTTCTGAAGCTAAAACACAACACAATCTTTCTGATACGTTTTTAGGGTAAATAGATTAGATAAAGGCTTAACAGATGCTAATTACTGTTCTAAAAATACAGCAAAATAAGTATCAACTTGCATATACCAAGGGTTTGAGCCGGGAACGTATTATAATGAGTCATCTCATAGAAATGATATTCGACCTAGCCGTGAGGAGCACATAATTCATTCCGAATGTGACAGACGAAGCTATCTGTCTTAATTCTCAAAGATTTATTCACAATAAATAACTGAATGAAGGAATAAGAAAAATGGAAGCAATCATTTTCATAGCGCAAAGGTTGAAAACATTGAAATTGTAACCAGAAAACTGGCTTTCAAAATGATAGTAAAACATCTGGCCACAACAGTCAAGAAAATCTTTTTTATCGTTCCAAAAATAAAGCTAATTAAAGATAAAACGAACGTGACACATAAAAAGGTTTTATTCTCTTTTAAAAACAAAACGGTTTTAACAGTGACTTTGGTCATGCATTGTTTTCTAAACAAATGTGAGTTTAAATATAGAACTCCGGCCGTGCATGATCGTTTATGATGTTAAGTTGTACACATACTGTCGAAACTAACTTATTTTTATAAATACGATATTCATCATCATTCGCTCGCTTTTCATCATCTGCCTAGGCTACTCCCAATATAATTTGGGGTAGGCACTGATCTCGGAAGTCACCGCACCGCGTATCATCTTTTAACTTGTCTATCCATCGTTTCAATGGTGATTTTTTAATTCGAGTAGCTATTGAAACTCAATACTTTATTTATGATTATCCCACGATATTCTTTCTCCGCAATACGCTGTTTTTATCTTTGTGCCAATATTGTCGAAATTTGGACCAGCTACTTCATGAGATGTCAATACAATTAGTGCTGGTTACCAGTTTCTGTCACCCAGTTTTTTGATAACCATGAAAATACCATTTGTGCAGAAAATCGATTTCTGATTATGCATATTTGAGCGTTGAAAGTCAATAGTAGGGAAAGAGGTCTCGTCAGTCGTGACTTGTACTATCTACAAAGCCGTACTTTTATAGAAAAATAATGCTTGAATTACGGATTTCTCCTCAAAAGGCGTATTGATAAATGTGCCCATTTCTCTTAGATGACACTAATACTTGTTTGGTGTGTCGAAAGATGAATATGGCTTTTGGGAAATTTGTTTCATCTTCCTTTATGTCGCTGCTTTCTACAGCTTATCTGCGACCATTCTAGAAAATGTTAAAACAGGATCAGCCTTACTGACTATGTATAATTGTGCTACAAAATAATGCACAGTAACTCTCTAACCCATTCAGAAACTTAAAGATCCCACTGCTGGGACACAGGCATCCTCACTTTGACAAATATAACTTAAAAATCCTTAAAAAATGTACTTTCGACAATATCAACGGATATTGGTATCGCTACAAATCTCGTAATGTGTACTTTTCACACGTTGTTACCGGAAGATACACCCTAAACACTTCGATGGTTTAAACAATACGCTTAGCCACACCTTGGTCCAGGAAAAATACGTCCACACCTGACGTAGATACACAATGCGTCACAATACTGAAAACTCGGAAGGTGTGAGTTACTGCAAACATGGTTCTCATTCCCCCGAATTCTTGAAACACACCTCGGATGTTCTTAAAAGTATTTCTGTCGCTACAATGCTTCTTAAAGTAACAGGGATAGCATGAGATTTTAAGAGAGTTGCGCTTGAGAATTCGGCTTATAATTGACAAGTTTTGTTTTTGTATCTCTTTGGTAAAAAACAACAGCAACACAGCTGTATCGACAGTAATATATAATGAATATAAAAAATAATACATATGTATTGGAAAAAATCTCACAACGCTTTAAAAAAAAATCACAACATCACTGATTACGGTTCTAGGTTCCAGATTCTTTATGAAATCTGTTCCATTGTCAAGTTTTATACATTTTGTTTTGCAAGTTAATAGCTTCCATGTTCCTTCTTGAATATTGTTAAAAAATGCAATGAATTACTAAATGTATGTCGTTTTCTGATTAGCAGTACCAGAAGATGTGACTAAAACTCATAATTTCTTTGAATCGACTGCGTCCTTTTCATAAAACTACCGAAATAATCACATTTAGTTCCAAGTACACAATTCCAAGCATATCCTCGATTTGTGCTAACGCAATTAACATTATAACGTCCGCAGAATTGCTCAAACCCTTAGAGAAAGCGTGAGGTAATAAATTATAGAGAACAATAGCTTTATGCCTGATTCCTACATATGTCTTGGTTAGAACTAAGACCCGTATCTTTGCCTATAATGAAGCTTAACCTGTATAGTTTACTGTAGTAGACATTTGATCTTTTGAAAGCGTTTGCTATTCTATCTATTTAGATATCTTCAGCACATGTGTTAGAAGGACAACCGCGGCACAAAATTTTACTCTAGATTTTTTTTGTCGGGTCGTTTTCTGCCTAGCCTTTTCCCAACTGAATAAACACGGCAAATAAAAATGTTTAGGATACAAGTACGCGGTATAATTCACTTTTTTGAGATCCTACAAGGCATACTAACTTCTAAGACCAACTCTGCAGTATCAATTCCCATCGCCTTTTTCCATCTTCCAATGCTTGAAACATGTCAAAGGCGATAATATAATCCAAAGCACAGGTAAACGAAGTAACCATGTCTCAACTGCCTCTGAGTGCTTCTATTTTTATTTTAAACCAAACAGTTAAACGTCTACTTAGCATTTCTGGGTACAGCTCGTTTGTTTAAACTTGTCTTAAGCTATTTTCAGTTCCTGAAGGGATTGCGGAGGAACCAATCTCTGTGGCATGTTTGTAATAATTTAGACGTGAAGTTTTTTTTGTACACACCTTTTTGATGTCGAGGGACTTGTTAAAACGTCGTGGTGTTCGTTTTTTGAAACTGTAGTAATGGTTTGTCTTTTTCTTTGCTTAAAGAGATGTTTTCGGAAAAGGGTTAGTTCGTCATTAGTACGTTAATGTCTAACGAAGGTTTTTTTTCTGTCAACACGTAGTTCTTTCATTATGTTAGGCCGTAAATGTGATGTTTGAGCGTCGAGTTTTAAGACAATGGACAATTATACATTTTAGAGTCAGTTCCTTCGGAAGTCTGTTTGATAACAACATAAATGAGGCTCTTTATTTCAAGTTGGATAATGTTGTTTATCGTAATAGAATGAGTAGATTCTTCGTCATCTCTGGCCATAGAGAGAATGTATGACGGGCTAGTATCACCAACCAAGGCACGCGTTCTCAATTATTTTACGTAAGGTGGGACGTACAGCAGTTAACAATATTCTATGTTTTGAAGAAACCGCCTAATAGAGACTCATTGATCAATTTAGTAGCGCAAAAACAGCGAACATACTTTGATGATTTTTAATTGTTCGTTGGTAAATAGTTTCTGCAATTATAGTGAATGAACTTAATGATGTCCATAACAATTTTATCTATTGCTTGCCAAATCGTCTTGTAGCTGTACTTAATGAAATAATTACTATTAGTTTCTTTATGAAAAGGCCGCAATCAAATCGACTTACCAAACTTTTGCGAATTACTAAAATTACTGAACATTCTAAAAGCATTAATACTTATTGCTTTTTTTCAAAATGAAATATTGTAGCCAATAGTTCTAAAGGTAAACAAACTTGGGCGTTTGAATGTCAAAAATCTAATTCAATATCACGATTTTGACATGCACTATCAAGATTAGTGGAAAATTCATTTCTGTAATGATCATTTACTGTGACTTCAGTAACTATTTCTTTATTAATAAAAGCACCAACACGCTCCACATCAACATTCATATCTTCTTATATCACCATAACAATAAATATATCAACTCATTAAATTTTATCACACGTTTAGCTAATTAAATTATTTAAAATATATGAGTTTAAAAACGGACTTATGATAGATATAATATGATCGTCGACATAGTTATGAAGTATTAAAGATATTTTAAATTCTGGTATTTGCGTTGGGGAGCTTATTAACAGATTTTTAGAGTTCATAAAAAGATACGATATCTTTCAAGCTAGGATCCTCATTCTGCCTTTTCCCAACGATGTTGGGGTCGGCTTCCAGTTTAACCGGATGCAGCTGAATACCAGTATTTTACATGGAGTGCCTGCCTATCTGACCTCCACAACCCACTACTTAGGTAGCTAGATGTGCCCTGGAAAACCGGGTTGTCAAACTTTCGGGCTTATGACTATCCTGAACTACTGTAATAAGATTCTAATTCCAATAACATATCATCGTTATTACGATGATATGTTATTGGCAGTGAGTGAAACAAGGCTATTGCCTTGTTTCACTCACTGCTATTAAAAGGCTTCGTCCCTTTTCAGATGCTTTCCTGAAGCGGGTATTTGAATTCCCTGGTCTATGGAATATCCTGATAGTTGTATTTTCAAATTCATTGTTCATCTTTATAGTATAAAACAAAGTCGCTCTTGCTGTTTGTACGCTTAGACCTTATAAACTTCGCAACGGATTTCAAAGCAGTTTTCAGCAATAGATAGAGTGATTGAAGAGGAAGGTTTATATCTACATTGCACCCGTGTGAAGCCGGGGCAGGTCGCTAGTATTTTCTAAAACACTATATTACTTCTTTCTTAAAGTCCACAACTATAGGCCTACAGAATTAAATATCATTTTTTACGGTCAATAAGAACTTGAAAACAGCACTGTTAGTCTAATACGAGTTGATTGTGCTCAAAGCCGACCGGTAACCGGTTTAAGAAATAACGTACTGGATTTAAAAATAGCGCCGGCTAAATGATAGCTAGCTAGTTCATTGCCAGTAGACAATGTTGGATATAATCCTGTGTGTCTTCCATAATATAATATCACACCTATTGTGCTCGAAGGGGAAGGTAGAAGTGTAGCATTATACACAGTTTTGTCAGTTATGTTTAAGTTCCAAGCATTAAGGAGTGAGCCAATAGGCATGACGACAGTATCAAAAAATTGCAAATCTATTTAGTCCGTCAGTTAGTGTATTGGAAATTAATGGACACGTATTTTCTGTTTTTGTAAATCAATGAATATTGACTAAGATAAAACGCGTCAAAACTCGGGAGTTAGTTGTTCTGATGTTAAGAGCCCCCCGTGACGTCAGAACTAACTAAAAAATATACCATGGCGTGACGTATTGAGAATTTTAAAAGCGTCGTATCTTCGTAAATTTTGGTCTAAGTAACAAAAGAAAAAACACGGGTCAAATATTTTTTGATAATCTAAGTGACGGACTAATTAGATTTTTTTTTTGTCGTCTCGCCTATTGTCTATCACTGGATACAAATTCAGACTGCTTCCTCAGTCTAGTGGACACCAACGTTACTGCTGAGATTGAGGTCCTCACATCCAGCGGATCCCCGCAACCTTCACCAGATCATCGGTCCACCTAGTTCCGCTGGACGCGAGTCGCACGGAACCGGTCAATGTGGCGACACTTGGGGGAGGCCTATGTCCAGCAATGGACGTCTTTCGGCTGAAATGATGGTTATGATGTCCTAGGATAGATTCCCAGGTTGGGCAATATTATTGGGTCTTTCTATCAGGAATTTCTCAGTAACACCTCTGAGTCCGGATGTATGCCCGGTCGATGGCAGTAGGTTCGCCCTTTATAACATTTGACTTAACCGTAACTGCCGAATGTGGGTTTTTGTTATAGATGCTTTTCTTCCTAAACCTGTAAGTAAAAACAGGCGTGAAGTTCAATTTCTCATTCTATTGATCTGAACACAATATTGCTCAATGAATTAATAATCCAAATGGGCTTAAATATTATACTTAACAAAACTTTTCGACATGAGACTTCACGCTACCTAACTTAGAAACGTGTCATGTCAATTACAAAAGTTTTCCTGATGTCGGATCTTCTTCATGAAACAATATTTTACCCTTGAATTTAAGTTTCACAAAATGTCGCACGTCGGCCATGTTGTGTTTGAGTATAACTTTGGCTTTGTATAGCGCCGTCTCTGTCACTCATTCTCGTGTGACAGTCTCTTTCTAGAACCCTATTCAAGCTGGATTTTGAATTTTGTTCTTTATTTCGACAGATCATAAAGATCTTAATACAAAACTGACAACATAGTCCGGTACTAAGTAGAACAATTATAGAACTGTATATCAATCACAATTAGGTTCTGATTACAAAAACTGCCTTGATAATTCACCATGTCTTTTCCACAAAAGTATTTAATGATTACTTTCTCTCAATTACAATCCGTCTCCGTTGTAGTCTACCTACAATATCTAGATTTTACTCAACCTAACTTCACAAATTTATGTTACTACAATTACTAGGCGTGTCTGAAGGCGCACCTATTTCGAATTGTTTGAGAAAGATTATTGTACCAAGATATTACTATTGCCCGCGGCGTTACTTGCTTAGTCCAAAATCATGTTGGTGTAATTGTCAGTATCTATTTTACTGACTGGAATAGGTGTAGCAATCGTTGTTAGACTGGTTTCATCATTTAGAACTGTTTTATTTCGAATGTGAGTTATATTTGGTCTTAATACTTCTTTTGAAAGAATTGTATCATTTATTTTGTTATTGATCAATTCGATTCTTTATCTGGGTTGTCAATGTCAGTTAGAATTTGGTGATTCCAAAATAATTCGCGATATTGCATCCGGGTCAATGTTTTTCTTTATTATCGCGGGATTTCATAATAAATAATAATAAATATCGCTGGACACTACACACAGCGCCATCTTGTGCCACATTAAGCAACGAGGCTTAATAAGATACCACATTATAAGACACTGTACTAACAATCCATGATTAGTTAAAATAACTACCAAAATTCCCTACCTCCGCCACTGCTTCATTATTTTAGATATTACTTATTTCTTATTGACACCAAATTCAATGAAAATTTTGCCAGACTAACTGAATAATTTCTGTGTTATAAAGATATATTATGTCGTCTGTTTAACAAGAATGTCTTCCCATGTAATCGAGGCCCTCCACCATATTACAACACAGGTTTTCCATTCAAATCGTTGTCCATCATCATCATTTGCCTAGATTCGCCAACTATGCTGTGGTCAGCTTCTAGTCCAACTGTATACGACTGCATACCAGTATTTAAAAAAGACAGGCTGCCTATCTGACCTCCGCAACCCAGTTACAATTAATTCCGTTGTTATTTCCAAGAATTCCTAACAATATTTGAACTGGTTTCCGTTTTACGACTCACATAGCTACTTCTGCTTCTATTGGTGGATCTACCATAAATCTTATAAGCATTTTATCTTAAAATTTTAACGCGACCAGTCTTGTTGCAATAAAATTTAATTATTTCCCATATTTTTTTTTTATTTCATACACTTCGTTTTTGTTAGTTTTGTATGTACCAATATTAGGCTCCTTTTCGTCCACTTTGGTTTCATGTGTGTGTTGGTTGTGTTCGAAATTTTTACAAAACGTTAAAGGAAAACTAGTAGAGTCTTACCAGAGAATGGGCAGCAGCGTTCTCTGTGATTTTGTAACAACCGTACTGCGATCGCCAACCCGCCTGCCAAGCGTGTCGATAATGGCAAAACGCTTCCGTTTTGCCATGTCCAGCAGTGGACGTCTTTCGGCTAAATGATGATGATGATGTAGCTATTGGTAAATTATAATACGAATCAGCGGAGATAACTCTGTCTATTAAATCTTCTTTTAATCTTTTGATGGGTCGTTAGTTTTATTACCCGTCTTAAAATAGCAACGGTCAACTTTTGTTTCAAATAAAAGATTCCTAAACAGTGGAAACATACCAACATTACGTTTGTTATTTATAACCGAAATGATAAACAGAGTTGTACCTATAGTACACCCTTTCAGCAGTTATGTTCAGCCCCATTTAATAATTATCATCATCATCATCATCAGCCTGTAATGTTCCCACTGCTGGGACACAGGCCTCCTCTCAATGAGAGAGAATGGGCTATAATCCACCACGCGGGCCCAGTGCGGATTGGTAGATGTCACATTGTCTTCGAATTTTTGGTTCTAGGACATGCCGGTTTCCTCACGATGTTTTCCTTCACCGTTTTGAGAGCAGTGGTGATGAAATAAATTACACAAAGTGATGTGCCTGTCTGGGTTTGGACCCACATCTTACTGCTCGTAAGTCGGGAACGCCACCACTGGGCCACTGTTGCTCTGCAATAATAAAAAGAACTATAAAAACAGTCAAAACAAAAAGGGTATAAGTCCTAGGGTCAAAAGCTAGAAAAACCATCTCCACAGCAATACTTAAACTTAATGGCTGACATAGCCGACTCCTAAAAAGGAAAGTAATATCCATAGCCACTTCGCCAGCGATTCAGGTTGTTGACCGTATCTCGTAGAAAGAAAATAAAGAACGA
Organism: Xestia rhomboidea; assembly: GCA_963853795.1. Lineage (NCBI taxonomy): Eukaryota > Metazoa > Arthropoda > Insecta > Lepidoptera > Noctuidae > Xestia > Xestia rhomboidea. The sequence goes on from OY970783.1 coordinate 5,382,883, forward strand.
GCTATCTCTACTGATATATTCGTTCAAATAGGGGCCATTTTTCTTCTAGTTTCGAACAACATAAATGCAAATGAATCTTGTATCGACATAGACGCGTCTTCGTGTAATGATTTATCGGATATGAAGATGGATGTTTGAAAATATTTGCTTTTCACTAATATTTTTTTGATATTTTGAGCGTATTTTGTTGTTTACGTTAGTTCTTCGATCTTCCATTGTATTTGGGTTAGTATCAAGGTTAGTATTTAGTACTGCTGCTAGTATGGCCTTGCTGTCATTCCTAGATATTTGACAGTCATTATTTGTAGACCGAATTGCGAAAATCTGACAGTTAGTCTTACTCACAATCGTATTACTCAGTTACTAATTTGTGAACTTCAGATAGGCAGTCTTTCTCAATACTGGCTGGTATTCAGCTGCATGCAGTTAGACTGGAAGCCAACACCAACGAAGAGAAAAGGCTAGGGAGATGTCTCTATCCTTTTCTCCAACTATGTTGGTGTTAACTTCCAGTCCAACTGGATGCAGCTGAATACCGCTAACAGCAGTAACTGTAGTACTTACTACTGTTTCTAGTATCCCTTTCCCTACATTGTCTTCTTTCGTTTGTTCTTTTGGTTTCGAATCAAAAGTACTCTATCTGCCTTTAACAAGGTCAGTAGTTTCAACACCGTCTTCTGTTTCGAATATTTTAGAAGTAATATCTGGCCTTTGATGTCCTTCCGATGGTTCTCTCGTCCGATCAATGAAAAATACCGGTGCGGTCATGGCTTAATTTCATACTGTGTTCTCATTTATAACTTTGAACAGCATTTCATGTGAAATATCTCAACCGTCAGCGAAAGCATTATAAATTGATCCCTGATTGGGTTGCATAACTTGTGCAGTAACTGGTTCAGCTGTATCGATTTTTATTGCATAACTTTTCTTAACATCACGCCTGTAGTCTACTAAGGGTTATGCAGAAGTATATTTAACCATTCTATACATTGTGTTAGTTGTGTTTAATTCATTAATTAGAGAACGAGATTTTTGTCTTAGGTAAGCTGTATGTGTTACAATTGAATAGGCCTGTTATCAAGAAAATCTTTTAATTTATTCTAACATCCTTTTCAAGCTCATCGGCTGAATAGATTTGGACGTAATTTCACAAAATTCCCGACCACCACACGGACAAATCCACTGCTAATTATTTTATTAGCTACATTTCGTAGATAGCATTAATCAATTATTTCCAACTGTTATGATAATATAATTGAATGTGACTCCATTGACATTCATTATGCTTATTAAATAATAAGCCTCTTATCAATAAACGTAGGTCACATTACATCAGATGCGACAATTATAAATTAATAAAGCGAGATTATTATAGTATACTTTATAGCATCAATTACCGATAATAAACTTAATTGCCTGTCCTTTAATCAAGGCAGTATTCATTGTAATTGAAAAGGTAACTGTATCAGAGAAGATAATAATTTTATTAAATCTTATACTTACAAATCATCAATGATTCATACGTTAAAATACCTCTATAAAAACTAGTAAATCGACACAAAGACTGCAAAACTGAATACTACTATAGATCCATCCCTGCGTCACCTATGGACGAGTGAAATGGTACATGTTGCAACAATGATATTTTTCATTGACTGGACTAACATAATAAATATTTTTTATACACTTGGACTTTCCTGGATAAAAAACAATTATGCTAAAAATCGCGCCCAAGTCCATTTTGAAGCTTAAAAGAACGACGCGGTAACTCAGACAGACAGAAAACACGACTTTTATACAATTCACTATAGTTATCTTGAAAAACCCACAAAGAAACAAACTAACTAAAACACAACCATCATGAACTTGTAGACAGCATTGTTTGAATACAAAACAAAACAAAAAACAGTCTGTTATTATAAAAAAGAGGATGAGCGAGAAAATGGCAGTAAATTATACGCAAAACTAGATGATAAATCATAGAAACACATTAATCTTGTGAATCAAACGACCTCTCCGTCTCCGTTTGTTGTTTTTGGTACAGCGTTGCTCAAAATTTTGTACGCCCCGTTTACGAAAACAAAATGGCGGCACATTTCGAATTTTAAACGGTTTCAAATGCAGAGTAAATTAATTTTAGGATGGAATTCGGTAATGATGAGTTGAGTATGATATGACAGGAGAAGATATTGTTATAAATCAGGTTATAGTTCATTATAATCTGGCGGATGTAGCTAAATCATCATTATCATCCACAGCCCGACTTTACCCACTGCTGGATATGGGTACCTCTTTGCTTGTGCCAAGCTCCACGCTCTTGTGCCAGCCTTATCCAACTTATTCTTAAAATGGCAATAAAAATATAGCTGAATTTTTACTGGTATTTTACATGGAGCGACTGCCCATCAGACATCCACAACCCAGTTAGTGTGCATGATACCCACGACAAGACTGGTTGCAATCCAATCATAAAAACAAAATTAAATAAAAAAAAATGTAAAAATTGTTGCTTTACAAATAAATATTAACTTTGAGCATATTAATCGAAATAGAAACTATAATCAAATAAATCATTGAAATAGTAGACAAAACAGTTATAAACGAACAAAAATTGAAACATTAATAAGCCCATAAACAATTTTAGATCCGCTGGCCAATTTGTTTCGAAAATTAACTAATAATTAAGTCTTAAAACTTAATGTAAGTATACAATTAAGATACCGATAACATCAATGGTTTGCTAAAAGATAAAAATGATAATTATAATAAAACGGTCAGGAACAAAAAGGGCAATTAAAAACTTTATTTTTTGAGCGCGCCTTCGAGCTGTTCTCACATTTATGACTTTCATTTCTGTTATATGTATTTTGGAACTAATTTCAACATTCGTGAATGGTTATTGATTTTTTTGTTCCATTAAACAATTAATTTGATGTTCTGTGTCAGTAGATAAAGTTTCTTGGCAACTTTTTGTCAAAGCCATGATTGAATTATTTTCTAGTAGAACTTAATAAGCGTGGTTTGTGATAGTATTCAGTTCTTATTACTGGCTAGTTAGCCAGCAATGGCTAAGTAAATATCGCCCTTATTCTTCTCTGCATAGCTTACTGAGTTGTTTGTTCTGACTAGTCTGTTATGACATCTTCGAGGTCATCAGGTTCACTGCAAATAACAACATTACTATCTACATTTCTTTCAAGGGCTCATTTGGCTGCCTCTATATTTTTAGGAAGCACGATTTTGTAATTTAAAACGTTAAAGGGCCATCATTTTTTAATTTTAACGCACATTTCTTTAAAGAAATGAGCCGATTCACCAAAAACTGACATCAAAGCGAGAAATTGATGCTCCCGTCACTTTGTCAAGAAAATATGGTGGCCAGGTTATTTTTATTTCATAATGCCACTGGGTTTCAAGTCTTTGAATCTTACGTGGTCTTATTTATTGGATTCGTTTCAAAACAAAAGGTCTATTTTTGAACTGTTTTGTGGTGAAACTGGGATTCGAGGACTTAAAACAACGTTGATGATTATTTGATTTCGCGGCGGACACTTTAAGTCTGAAGCTCTGATAAATTGCTTTAATCGTCACATTTGGCAACTGCACTGAATTTCGTAATTGCATCTCTCGCTTACATAAATACTTCTTCTTACTAATGGTATGTATGACACTTACTAGTTTCTCGAAACTTCAAATATTCAAGTCTTACCAAGGGGTATCGTGTTACCCATCAACTGAATTAGGAGAGTTAGTTAAGTGGTCGCTCCATTGTAACTGCATCTGGATAGACTGGAAGCGGACCACAACATCACTATCACTACATAGTATAAAACAAAGTCGCTTTCTCTGTCCCTATATCCCTATGTATGCTTATATCTGTAAAACTACGCAAAGGATTTTGATGCGGGTTTTTTTAATAGATAGAGTGATTCAAGAGGAAGGTTTTAGTGTATAATTTGCGGGCGAGCGAAGCCGCGGGCATCAGCTAGTAAATGATAAATGGCAAATCGTGAAAATGATAGTTTTTTTCCAAAGAAGCTTCCAGTGAGTTTCCACAAGAACGGCGTTTCTCAAACTCACATAGCAAATCTATCGTCATCATATTCAGGATGTCTACCCAACAAGTCTCCCAGATGATTCACATCAAATACTTTTCTACATATCGAATCACATCACACGAACAATTCTAACCCGTTATGTGGAAAATCAATTAATACATTTCATGAGTCATATAAACTTCATCTTTGTGAAATACGCTTTTTTAAAATCTTACCCAATTCGACGCAAATTCTTAATCTGTTCTGTTTTCCCGGTATTAATCCATTGCACGATTTGAAAAAAGTATTTTTTGTTCAATAAAAAATGGCTGACCTTGATTTCGTTCATTCCCAGTATATGAGCGTAAAATCGTTACATTGGCTCGATGGCATATCTCTTCGATATCTAAGATATTCTATTCTTAATAGTTTTTGTTCGCTAAATGATTCTTCATGGTTGGTGTAGATTTAAAGATTGGCGTTAGTGAGGATTTAGTCAGTTTCGATAATTTTGCTGTTATATTAAACGCTATTCATCCATTATTCTTTATCAGCCTGCGATTTTTGTTCAGTTAAATGACTGCATCGCTTCGTAGTAAAGGGCATGTCGTTTAAAATATTTGATTTGGTTACATCTTTTTGTGTCAGTACTATTGAAACAGTAGTATTTTGATTAAACAGTAAATTAGTATTTTTTGCCATTGTTCTTTCTACAAGAGCTGTTTCAAGAATTTCTAGACCATCATCATTATCAAAAGTCTAATTTTAAATTTTCATTTTTCATTTAGTGTCAATTTTTTTTACATTGTATTGACATTACATTGTGGCCATTAATTCAAAACATTTTCCGTTACAGTATCAAAATTCACTACCTAAAATTGTTATGTCTGTGGCAAACAAATTAATGAATGAAATGCCATGAAAGGGGTTCGCTAATACCCCATAATGAGCAGATAAACCCCATGAATTGAGTTTCAAAGGGTTGCAATCCCAGTACATAACGAAAGCTATAGGACAAGTTAATACCTTCGTTGAAGACGGAGTTAATGCAGTAGTGGTGTCTCTTTCTGATGCATTGGAAGACCAGTGACTGTCTCCTTCTAAAGTAGTGTATTTGTGATCGCTACTAATAATCGGTGTACTGACATCAGCTGTTGCAGTAAAATCGTATTTTGTTTTTTTTTCGGGTTATGCAGATGTAAGCATTTCAAATTAAGTTTTTTAAGGGTTCAAGATATCCTTCGAAAGATTTACATTCGTATTCGTATCCTTTTCTGCAGCAAGTTCCAAATTAAAAAGTTGAAAATCTTTCAATGTTTTTGGTGTCAAAGATTCAAAGCTTTTGCTTCAGTTTCTTCATTTGTGATTTCTGAAAACAGATTTAAACATACGACTGCTAAAATCATAACCCTTTGCTGTAGTCGGGTAAAAATGAGAAAATTTCATCGTGTTGTCGTTCTTTACAACAAAAATAAAAGCCAGGGCAATTAAAATCAGGGAGAGATCCTCACGTCCCGGCCGCCGCGGGAGACGCCCCGGGCGTCGGGGGCCACGTGGTGGCTTCCGGCCACCGTAGGCGCGGGCCTGTGGACGGGGAGCTATGGGCTAGCTCGCCGTCCGTACGTCTCATGACGACAGGCCGTGTCGACGGCGCGTTCGTGTTCCACGCGCGCCTCAAAGAGAGTCAGCAATAAGGAAGGGGTCCGCAAGGGCCGAAGCCTGCCGGGGCTGCGGGACTATTCGAAAGAGATACCGTGGCCCCGGAACACAAAGGGCGATGAAGGAACATGGATGGGTTTTAGTCAGTAAAAGTCTGACACTCCCTCCTGCTCAGCCCAGAGCGGGAGAAGTCATTTGATGATTTCCCATCCGAAAAAAAAAAAAAAAAGGGCAATTAAAATAATGCATTACTAGTACTACAACGCTAAAAGTAGAAAAAACGTTAAAGCTCATGTCGGTAGCGCGACGGTCCTTTGAAGATCCTTCATTAACATTATCAATTAAACATTAAGAACGGCTTTGACGTTGTTCCGACAACCTATAAGGATATCATCGCGTTACTTTTCTGTAGAAAAGGTACACAAACAACATAATTTCACATGAAGCTCTTTATGGAAAATATGGTCTCACAAGTTCATGTTGTCAGTGAAAAAATACAGGCAGACCTTTTCCAATTATACAAAACACACATGATTTCGAAAAATCAGATGTGTGTGTCTTGGACTCGAGCATGAGATCTAATAGACTTCGCAGGCTGATGGTCACACCACTAGACTATCACTGCTGAATATGTATGATGGTGTGATGTGAGTGAAAATTTTTGAAAATTCTTTAAAAAAATCTCAATACAATCTGAAACTCAGTCGTGAAGAACAAACAGTTTTCTTGGTAATCTCTCTACTTAGTTTTGATTAGTTGTGCTGTGTACTTAGAAATAATAATTATTGCCTGATTAATTATTGTTATTAATTAACAAAATGATGACCTCATTTGCAGAATCTCGAAAGAAAATCAGTCCGCTAGTTTATAATGAAAAAAAAAAACATAATTTTATATTTAACATTGAAAGGTTTCCCAGATAGAAATAGGGACTTTACGTAGTAAATTTTAAGAAAAAAAGATACCTGGTACTTTTGTTGTCGCATGGTCGAGTAAAAATCGCAATATAGATAAATAACGTGAACAAAATTACGTTTTGCCAACGAAAAATCTGTTTTATTTTTTAGTTTTAACAAATACCTCAAAAATGGTATCGGATCAGTAATCTAGCCTGTGCTGGCTGTTTACGTGTAATTGGTATTTTAATTGCCTTTGACAGCCAGAAAATAGCAACTATTTGTCATTATAATGGCTACTTAGGCTATATTCACTGTTCGTTGGAATTCTTGTAATCTATGTTAATTTTGTTACCTTTGTAATTTCATAACAGTGTTAAAAAAAAAATACTGTTTAAATACATGTTTTTACTAATTTATGGTGACATATAATATTGAATGCGTAAATATAATTGCTCTGTTAGAATTTCAACTCTCGACGCTGAGTCGAGTGATGAAAATACATTATCGTGCTTTTATTTAGGTATGCATTTAGTTATGACTTAATGTCAGTGAAAACGTGCAATAAAATACAAAATAAAAGTTCTTCCTCGTTTTTGATCGATAAATGTTAGTTAGGCCTAATAATGACTTTTTCTTTGTCGAGGAAGTCTTGTAACAGAAAAATCTGCAAAAAGTTTAACCAACTATTAACTAATCTTGACGTAAGATGTTAACAGATTTCTGTCTGGGAAATGTTTTAAAAATAATTGATATTGTGTAAGCCTAAAATTATATTGTCTGTGACAAATTTCCTTTACGCTAATTGTTAGTTCGTACTAAAATAAATTATCGTTCTAGTGACTCAAGTGTAGAGCAACAATCCTATAACTTGTGCCTGGTTTTATCTTATTTTCGTTGAAGCTTTAAAATATTTTTGTAGAAAAAAGATACAGGTTATCTTTTTTTCTTAATAACTTGAAGCTTCAACGAAGTATGTTGGTAAAACGTTTGTTTGCTCAGTAAAGGTTGTAAAATCTAAATGTTTCATGACCCAATTCTGTATTTATAATCTTGTTTTACTTGAAAAGCAAGAGCAATGAACTATAACTAGCCGTTTGCTATTAATAAGTTCAAATAGGTGAATTAAATTTGATCGAAGACTTGAGAAAATGGATTAGGTACTGTTATTATTTCTGTATTTTATGTAAAACTTTTATACTATGGGAAGGATAGAAGTAAATAATATTAAAATGATTTCGTAACGTAATTTTTTTACATAGTTCATTGCTCTTACAATTTTTTTCTTTTTACTATTTTTAATGAAATAAAGTTCCATTTTTATTAAGAAATATTCGCATTGGTGCTACTAGCGATCGCTAATATAGGTTTTACATTTTAATTTATTGATATTTTTGTACTTATTTCACATTTTAAAGACTTTTTTCAATGTACTTAATTTTTTTTAAACGTTTTTATTAGCGAGAAAATTATAGAAATATGAAAAGCTTCAGCTACCTCTTTAAACTGTTCTAAAGGTATTTTTGTAAAAAAATAACTAATCTTAGCATTAGTGAAAAAAGCTTAAAATCTTGAGTCACTAGATCGGTCATTGCGATTTCCTAAAACAAAAAAAAAAAGATTCAAAATCCACACTTTTCCTAAAAATGGATATTAATAAAAACGAGTGCGTGAATTGTCACGCGAAAGAGGGTTCTGTAGATGTTTTTGGAATAAACATTTTTCTCATCGATGAACTTTAAAAAGATTGTAATATTTTTTGCTCAAAAAAGATAACCCTGAAATGAAATTGTATTATATTGGAGTACGTTTTTTATTTGTTCCTTTAATACCTACGGGACCCAAAAGATTTGACGATACTTAATAGGTTGTAGGGTGACGGTAAACACCGTTAGAGTATTGTACAATATATTTTGCAGCTGTATTGTTAGTTAAACGCTGTAATTATTAAAAAAATCGCGGCCATATTGTCTCTGGTTTGATTTGGAATAAAAAATGTAAATTTCTCGGTAGGGGCAGAGGTTTGTTTCATTTTCTTGTGTACTTAATTTTAAGTAAGATGTATGTAATGTATCTATTTAATTTGTAAAAAGTACCTATTTCTAAAACGTGTTTTTTTTTTCAAAAAACAATTTATGTTCATAACTACAAACAAAATTCTGTAAAAAAACATTTATCCTTTGTTTCAAAACATTTTGTAAAAATGTAACATTGTTTAAACAATATCTCTGCCTGACTACTTGAATATGGGACGAATAGTAATAAAAGAAAATTGTTAACGAAATTGGATAAAACTTTCGCCTGGCCGACACATTTTATCAATTGAATGTGCAGTAAAAACCACACCGCCATTTTGAAAAAAAATATGCATTTTATTTTGCGCTTTCCACTGTAATAATGTTAAGCTCAATGCTATTTATATTGTAATATTTTAGTACTACTGTAAAAAGAAAATAATATTTTGAGCACATTCAAATGGTATTCATATTATGTTGAAGGCCTTGCCGAAAATTCAGGCCACAGTCTCTAAAAAAATGTTGTAGAAAAGATCGCACTGTTCGTCGAATAATCTCTGGTAAGATAGAGACAGAATGTCATGTACGTAATCATGTTGTCTCTTTTTTATCATGAATATTTGGCTTGTATTCGTAGGTCCAGTCCACTGTAGATATAAACGAGTCGATATTATTAAATATAGGTATTTCTCACTTAAAGTGTATAGCCCTGAGGCCAAACACTTTTGGACTAGAGGAAATGTGTTGTTATCTTTCGAAAGTATTATTTCAGAGTCTGTGGTCTCAATGAGATTTGTAAAAATAGTACTGGAGGTTCGATAAATAATGTACCTACTAAGTATTTGGTAAAAATAACTTGTAAATATGTTGTTAAATTAAGTGTAGTCCCTGTAGGTATTTATTTGTACGATTTTGGGCCTTTGTTGAAATCCAAAGTTTTTAATTTATTTTTCGACCAATAAATGTTGGAGAGAACTATGTTTTTTTGTTTTATTTCTATTTTTTCGATGTCTGCCTCTGTGTGTGTTCAATAGAAAGCTGTGTTTGCAATATACCGTAGGTAGGTACTTACTGTTTACTCTACAGACAGTGTAAATATCTACGAATCCAAAAAATATCCTTCATTGTCACTAGTACCATTAACAGTTCCATGATGGAACTACTGTTGTTTTTTATAATCACTAGTTCCATTTTGAAAGAATCTGAAAATAATGGAACTATTAGGGTTGATTTTAATTTATCAGTAGTTCCACTAGTAAGATTAACAGTTAAATTAACAGTAAAAACAACAGTAGTTCCACTGTTGTTTTTTATAATCACTGGTTCCATTTTGAAAGAATCTGAAAATAATGGAACTATTAGGGTTGATTTTTTTTATCACTAGTTCCACTAGTAAGATTAACAGTTAAATTAACAGTAAAAACAACAGTAGTTCCACTGTTGTTTTTTATAATCACTAGTTCCATTTTGAAAGAATCTGAAAATAATGGAACTATTAGGGTTGATTTTAATTTATCAGTAGTTCCACTAGTAAGATTAACAGTTAAATTAACAGTAAAAACAACAGTAGTTCCACTGTTGTTTTTTATAATCACTGGTTCCATTTTGAAAGAATCTGAAAATAATGGAACTATTAGGGTTGATTTTTTTTATCACTAGTTCCACTAGTAAGATTAACAGTTAAATTAACAGTAAAAACAACAGTAGTTCCACTGTTGTTTTTTATAATCACTAGTTCCATTTTGAAAGAATCTGAAAATAATGGAACTATTAGGGTTGATTTTTTTTATCACTGGTTCCACTAGTAAGATTAACGGTTAAATTAACAGTAAAAACAACAGTAGTTCCACTGTTGTTTTTTATAATCACTAGTTCCATTTTGAAAGAATCTGAAAATAATGGAACTATTAGGGTTGATTTTTTTTATCACTGGTTCCACTAGTAAGATTAACAGTTAAATTAACAGTAAAAACAACAGTAGTTCCACTGTTGTTTTTTATAATCACTAGTTCCATTTTGAAAGAATCTGAAAATAATGGAATTAGGGTTGATTTTTTTTATCACTGGTTCCACTAGTAAGATTAACAGTTAAATTAACAGTAAAAACAACAGTAGTTCCACTGTTGTTTTTTATAATCACTAGTTCCATTTTGAAAGAATCTGAAAATAATGGAATTAGGGTTGATTTTTTTTATCACTGGTTCCACTAGTAAGATTAACAGTTAAATTAACAGTAAAAACAACAGTAGTTCCACTGTTGTTTTTTATAATCACTGGTTCCATTTTGAAAGAATCTGAAAATAATGGAACTATTAGGGTTGATTTTAATTTATCAGTAGTTCCACTAGTAAGATTAACAGTTAAATTAACAGTAAAAACAACAGTAGTTCCACTGTTGTTTTTTATAATCACTGGTTCCATTTTGAAAGAATCTGAAAATAAAAGAATTAGGGTTGATTTTTTTTATCAACCCTAACTGTTAATCTTACTAGTGGAACTATCCACTAGTAAGATTAACAGTTCCATGAAAGAATTGGAACCAATGGAACTAGTGTTGAATTATTTGATCACTAGTTCCACTTTGTCGGTGACTGAACAAATTAATGACTGAGTTAAAATATGTACCAGTTTTGTAATCCTTTAATTATACATTCAATGCACTATTTACTAACTGAATTGCAATTTGAATATCAAAAAGAAAAAACAAATGCCAATAAAAACAACAGCTCTTTGTAATGATTGATGTTCAATTCAACAAGAAACTTAAAACTGTCAAAATTAAAATTACAAAGTCAAAACGTAAAGAAATACGAGGGCAGTATCATTAGCATTAATGTATGGCATTGTATGGTGACCAAAAAGTTAGGGTCACCGTGAAATGTTTCGTGAATCATTCATGGGGCTGCTGTTACCATGAGTTTCATTTTTAGAGGATATGGGAGAATTTATCCCGTTTAAAATCAATCTTATCGTTCTCATCAATATTAAAGTAGAAACGATTTCACTTTCGACACTTACACCCTCTTTTTTTTTTCGGAAAGGAAATCATCAAATGACTCCTCCCGCTCTGGGCAGAGCAAGAGGGAGTGTCAGACTTTTACTGACTAAAACCCATCCATGTTCCTTCATCGCCCTTTGTGTTCCGGGGCCACGGTATCTCTTTCGAACAGTCCCGCAGCCCCGGCAGGCCGCGGCCCTTCCTTTTTGCTGACTCTCTTTGAGGCGCGCGTGGAACACGAAGGCGCCGTCGACACGGCCTGTCGTCATGAGACGGACGGACGGCGAGCTAGCCCACCGTCCAAAGGCCCGCGCCTACGGTGGCCGGGGGCCACCACGTGGCCCCCGACGCTCGGGGCGTCTCCCGCGGCGGCCGGGACGTGAGGTTCTCTCCCTCTCACGTTCCGCCACCTCCTTCGCTAGCATGACTGCTTCGCAGAAGAAGGTGACGGTGTCCCTTTCCGTCTCGCTCCGTACCATGGATTGAACCAGGGCCGGAAGCGAGAGGTCGCCGCCGTGACACGTACACCCTGCGTTTAATTTTTAGAGGATATGGGAGAATTTGTCCTGTTTTAATTCAATCTTATCATTCTGATCAATCATAGAAACGATTTCACTCTCAACACTTACACCCATATCTTCAGTCTACAGACAAGTCAGTCTTAAGTTTAATATATACGATTATTTTTTTGTAATAGGGAATATGCAAGAAAAACAAAACTCTTTTTATTTATTAAAAATGCCTTGTATTGGCGCATTAACACATTGTGGTACACTTGTTTAAGTTTCTAAAACATCACTTATTTTACAATTACGCGTCGTCCTCGATAACGTCCTCATAGCATGATTTCACAATTTAGTACGCGCGGAGTACTAAATTATGAAATCATTCTATGAGGGTATTATGTACTTGAAATAAAACCACCGATGATTTAAACAAGCCACCGATTCCTCGGAGCTCGCGCGCGGACTTTAGTTAACGTCCTAGTCGAAGACCATAATACTGAAACACGACCTAGATGAGTCATTAGATTCGGTCTAGATTTTCAGATTTACGACTGACGTACAGGTAAGTATTGTTCTAAACTTCTAAAGCTAGTAATCATTGAGGAATTTATCTGATAACGTCTGTTCCTGCAGCTGTAAGATAAACGCCTATTACAATAAAACAATATCATCAAGCCTGTGTTTTCCGAAGGCTTAGGCAGAGAAGTATCTTACTCCCGCATTTCGCGAGTTATGTTTAATGAAACAATACGTAAAAGGGGCGAGTCAATTGCCATCAACATGGCATAAATCTGACTCCGAATGGCTTCGGTAAAATTCTTGACAGAAAAACTCAAAAACTGCACCACCTGGGAAAAAATAGTTGGTTGCGTTGTAAGGCCTCCCACTAGATGGACCGATGACCTGGTGAAGGTTGCGGGGATCCGCTGGATGGGAGCCGCACGGGACCGGTCAATGTGGCGACACTTGGGGGAGGCCTATGTCCAGCAGTGAACGTAACGTTTTTAGGCTAAAATGATGATGGTGACCTAGGAAAAATAAATACTACAAAAGGCTATAACTGTCTCACTAAAGGGCTAAGGTATCTTCCCATACAGCGTAGATACTGGCATTCTATATCATAGATCACCACGCTTACTCCAGGCAGATTGGTCAGACCTATATCAGCGGCCTATTTAAGTCCAGGTTTCAAGTGTCATGTACTATAGGTATGTAAAGTCGTTTCAGATGTTGCCTTTTTTCCCCTAGATAAGATTCGAACCTACAAAACTGACTGTCTTGGTACAGGCATGTGATGAGGAGGGACGAGCTACATGTGACTAAAAGAGTGATGAATATACATGTTGATGGATGGAGAGGGAGAGGAAGACCAAGGAAACGATGGATGGATTGTGTGAGGAATAATAAAAGGTGTAAAAAGAATCATAACGAAACCGAAAGGCACTTGTTCTCCTATCATTGCAATCATTTTTTTGTCCTAGACCATACCTGGGAACCTTCTAGTTACGGAGATATTGGGGGTCAAAATTCCAACTTTTTCACAGGTTTTTTTTTAATTCCTACATGTTTTTAATGGAAGAACTTTACTTTAAACACCTCCACAAACCCCACACTATTAAATCAATCCACTAGCACAATGCTTGTTGACGGCTTCGTGATGAGGTGGTTTACACCCTGTATATTTCTTGAAGGAACCACGGGCAAAAAAATACTCGTCTTTTCCAGGGGACTAAGGGACCGGGACCACGGGCGAAAACCTGTTACTGGCTAATACCTCTTGGTAAGAGGTATTATTATTATTTGACAGAGTACAAATGGAAGAAAAAAATCGAGTTGCGCCGACTCCATGAGACAGGGGACATGACCAAGATGACGAGGATTCGAACCTACAAACCTAAAGGTTGCTTAGCAACTGTTCCAGTTGGGCTAAATCCTAATTTACAAATGTCAAACCAAGACAAAGCAAATAGGGGCGGGCATTCGGAATTACCTGTCATCTCCACGGGATCATAACAATCAATAATGTAATAGTAATTATGATTAATAATAGTGGTAATAGATATTTTGCAATAGTACTATGAACTGAATATATAAGTTGTTGTTTGTATACCTAGTCGACTGTCTTGTCGATCATGCCTGCTGTTTGTCATGGGGTCAGCTGAGGTTTACTTACATAATATAAACTCACGCCTGTAATCCGCGAAGAATACGGCAGAAGTGAATGTTCACACCCACATTTCGTCAGTCCCATGTGTTTATATGTATAATAACTAATAAGTATGTTTTTTTTTTTTCGAAATGGCATCTCGCAGTTCAACCTGAGAGGTTGTCGTCTGCTTAACCGGGCAATCCTGTGGGTGCCTTAAGTGTAAGGCCTCCAGCCAGGGCAAAAAACTTACAAACTAAACGACTACACGCCAAGGGCACCCCCTGCGGGGTACGGGCCTCGGCTTAGGGCGTCGCTGGGAGAGGATAGCAAGGGGACAGGCTGGATCGGAGTGGTGTCATTATTTAAGGACTTACTTTGGACTACAGGCTCAGCAACGCGGGCTGGCACGACCAAGGGACGGAGAGGGTTCGTATCGGGAAGTATGTATTTACAAACAAAAAGTATCTATATAGTATATCAACTATCTGGTGTCCACGACAGAAGCCTCGTTGCTTAGTGTGGCACTAGATGACGCTGTGTGAAATGTCAAGCGATATTTATATTTATGTAATAGGAGGTGGAACGGATGGGCGATGGGGCCGAAAAGTTCTGGACTGGCGACCGCGAACCGGAAGACGTTGCGTTGGAAGGCCTCCCACTAGGTGGACCGATGATCTGGTGAAGGCTGCGGGAATCCGCTGGATGCAAGTCGCACGGGACCGGTCAATGTGGCGACACTTGGGGGAGGCCTATGTCCAGCAGTGGACGTCTTTCGGCTGAAATGATGATTAAGATGATGAATTGTCATCAACCAGGCACACATCTAGACTCCGTGGCTCCTACCAAGAAATTTCCAATAGAAAAATCTAATAACACTTAACCCAACCCGAGAATCGAAACCAGAACCTCATGTTCAGCAGTTGCGATTGTGACCAACGCGGCTGTCAAGACTTATCAAGGAGTATAGTGCTGCCCTGGTACTGGGTTGTAGAGGTCACGCCTCCAACTAGGTGAAACCGGCTTGGTCTACCCATTCTGACGTCAGAATGGCAGGCCACTTTCCACGTAATGGTTTTCTCTCTTTAGCGAGGTAAAAATTATTTGATGTCTGGTACCAAATAGTACAAAATAGGTACTAAAACTTGGTATTGTTCAAACTTCCAAAATCTCTCTTGGTCCAGCCATCTCAGGCCATGGCATGCTAAGACAGACCCCAGAGGTCTAATTGTGTGCTTTGTATAAGTGTGTCCGAGCATGTAATTTATAAAATAAATAAAATCTTGACTCTGACAGGCAGTCGCTTCATGTAAAATAACAAAAAAAAAAAAAAACATAATAATCGACCATATATCGAAGCTCTCTTTAGGCGGTTGGATCAAGGGCCTGGTTCAGAAGGCAGTACTCCTCAATACGGCTCGCATTGTGAGGAGGTTGCTTGTCTCTGCAGCCCTAACCACCAGTGGCTTGGACCCTGCTCCCGACACCGGCGGATTACTATTTTTATATATGTTTTTTATAAGAAATATTTAAAAATGTAAATAATAAGATCATAAGATGAATAAAGGAGATAATAACAGGGTAGTTATTGGCTTCGGCCCGTACTATTCTTTAATACCGGCAATAAAGCCGAGATACGTAAAAGTATAAAAATAATCAAAAATAATAATAATCAAAATACAATCAATCAATAATACATTAATAATAATCATCAATAAATAATATATTAAATTCAATTAATAATATATTAATAATAATAATCTGTAATAATAATAATTTAAATATCTAGATCTGGCTCGCGAGGTTGTTGACATGTGGGACGTGAGTACAGCAGTCATTGTGCCGATAGTCGTGTCGGCCAATGGCTTAATAGCCAAGAGCCTCGACCAACATCTTAGGAGGCTCTCGCTTGGCAGCTGGATCAAGGGCTTGATTCAGAAAGCAGTACTTCTGGACACGGCACGTATTGTTAGAAGGTTCCTCTCTCAAGAGCCCTGACCACCGGCAGCTCGGACCCTGTTCCCAGCGCTGGTGGGCTACTATTTTTATGTTTTTAAATGTTTTTATTTATATTGTTTTTATATTAGGAAAATTTAAAAATATGTTCTAAAATAAATAAACGAAATAATCTGTAAAATACCATATTTCAGGCAATTATATGAATCTATCTATATATTACTTGTTTATCTGAAAGCCGAAATCTGCTTACCCGGTAAAAGTCTAGACAGATGACGAATTAGACAAAAACCATACACAGCAATGGACTGCGAAAGATATTTTAGAGCGATTATAGATAAGTACAATAAGTACTAAAACATTTGATCACGAGAATGATACTCAAAACTACACAATAGACAAGTCTAACTTATCCGTGTAAACAATACTAAAGCGTCCATGTAATCTTGACACCCGACTCAAAATGGTACTACGTTTAACTGTACAAATTTACACTGTTCGTGTGTTTCTCTTAGCCCGCAGTGCCACCTTAATAGGTCTATGTATAATGGTGATAGTTGACGGTAGTTGCACAATCGTCGTTACAGAACAAGGCTTTGGCAACACTTTCTAATACCCTTGTTAGATTGTGAGTGTTTGTTTTTGTGATTGCAGTTGATTGTGATTGATTGGTAGAATTTGTAACAACATTTGGTACAAATTCTACCAATCAACCTCTCTCTCTGCTCTTCTGCCTCGTAGTGAAGAGGTCGCAAGCACGGCTGTAGTCGGAGCGTGAGAGATCAATGCTACTCAGGTGGCCTACCATGACGTCTTAAAGCAGGATCGTTTTAATCGCGTTCCAGTGTGGGTAAGAAACGGAGCTATAGAGGACGTCTAGCGCCATCTCTTTCCCTCACTCGCACACAATTAAAACGATCCTGCTTTAAGACGTCATGGTAGGTCCGCTGGTCGGAAACGGATGTGCGATTAACGCTTGTGCGACAAAACTGTACTCCGATGCGACTCACCATAGTTCGAATGCACGCAAGTGCGACTCTGAAGCTCGACATCACGCTAGTGCGACAGTAATTCCACACTACCAAGTCACAGTATAATGATAACCAGTACGTCAGCTTTAAAGAAATGCTCGAAACGCTGACGTAATTAACCGCGCGCCCCTATAGGGTACTTCCGGTTGACCTAGAATTGTCAATTTTGGTTAAAAGCAAGGTCTTGCAGCACATGTAAAGGGAAAAGTTCGAAAAGTGAAAAAAGTTGTAAATTAAGTAAAATTTTGGTACTTACAAGTTTTTGCGAAAATCTAAATTTGCCCATATCTTTTTATCGTGTTGACTCAGAACCTTGATTTTTATACTATAGACCTCAGTATATGGTATAAATTTGAACTTGCTAGGTCCACCCGTTAAAATCGGTGGTGACAGACGGACAAGAAAGTGACCTTATAAGGGTTCTGTACCTGGGTTCCGTTTTTTCCTTTTGAGGTACGGAACCCTAAAAATGAATGAAAAATTCAAGAAGGCATAAAGAAATATAAAGTAAATATACTAATGCCAGTGTCCAACTGCGGGCCAAAGGCATTTTACTTACACAAAAAAAAATAGAATACCATCATGCTAGCTCATTGCTACGCCATGTTGACGATCCAATGGTTCCAGATTTTTCCATGATCTTTTCCTTCACCATAAATCCTAGCTAGTACCTACCTTTTTATTTCTTCTAAACGACTAATGTGCATTTTCACTTAATAAAGCGTCACTTAAATGCTTAAACAAAAAGCACACTGGTGAACTTTCAACTTTATGCTTAGTGCCGAGAATTCAAAATCTAATGTGCATACTTAGGCATCGCCCACTGTTAGGGGAACAACTATTAGATCTCATTACCCTACGACAATTCTTAAAACCAATGCTTATAGCACCTAATAAATCGCATCTTTTTCTTAACATTCTCAATTCAATATGGAAATTCTACATGCCCTTTAGTAATTAACTCATGTAGGTCGGTTTACAAGTAAAAAATCATAGAATAATCATCAAATTAACAATGTCCTTTTTTGAAAGTCGGTTAAAAAAAAGGAGTTCAGACAGGTTTTCTCAACTGGCGATGTAAGGGTATGAACTTAGATTTGTAAAGATGGATAAGAAATTGAATATTTTGTACGTTTTAATAGTTTTTTTTTCTATTTCTATAATTCTAATTGCTTCCGTCAAATATATAGGTTTCTAAAAGGGTTCCTTAGCTAAAAAAGTTTGAGAACCGCTGGTCTAGACGAACAGCAATCATGCTTAGGATAGTGTTGGTGCTGCCCCCCATCCTGCGCACCAAGAAAGCGCACCATTTACTTATTGTTGCGTAAAAACAATCCACATGCGCATCTGCGAACATCCCTGACGCACTATCTGGAATGGTACTGAAACTGAATCTCGGTTCACACAATCATTATACCTATCTTCATTTCACCATAGGTATCAAGATATCTAATACCTGTTTTTCAGACCAGAAATTAGGCCCATTCAAAAATGCAGATGAACACGTCAGAATCTACATTTGTGCTGATTTTTTTTTAATTCGTTCAGCCGTTACGGAGTGTAAATGTCAAAGACAGATAGACAGACACTGTTTTAAGCTTTCACGGTTTAAAACTAAACTTATATTGCACTGTTTTAGACTTTCACGGTTTTTCACTACACTTAAAGTACTAAGTATTTTCGTCCCACCCGCATACCTCTTCAGTATTCCCGCGATCATGATGCTTGCAACAGCGTCGAAATATCGGGAGCTCATAGTAACTAAGGAAAATCACGGATATCATCCCGTAAGTACTATAAACTTATATTGTCACTTACGGGATATCTTCCGTGATTATTTGTTTGGAACTCCCGATATTTCGACGCTGTTGCAAATAATAATCACGGAAGATATAACCGTAACGTAAATGACAATCAAACAGACATAGTTCCAATGTATTAATCTTTATTTTAATAAGTGTAAGTATTTCATAGAACCAGAGAAGCTTTCTTGTACTTATGTGTTATCTTGTAATCATACTAATATTAAAAGGCGAAAGTTTGTATGCGTGTATGTTTGTTTCTCTTTCACGCAAAAACAACAGAACGGATTTGGATGAAATTTAACACAAACATAGTTTAGAACCTGGATTAGCACATAATAGTTATTTGTTATACAAGAGTGCAAAGTTGCTTTTTAACCGCGTGTTGATAGATGAAAAATCTTTGCACTCGAGTGCAACACGTAACTTTTCATCCCACCTCAGCGAGGAAATGACTAAATGCAAAAAAAAAAAACATTTACAATCACAAGATACTTTTACTTTTATTTCAGTTTAGGTGTTAACTACTACATTATGGTAGGTAAGTATTACAGAATAATCTTTAAATTATAACAAATAATACTTAGGTACAATTAAGAAAAATTTAAAGTAACGTTGCTACAGTTAGTTAAGTTGAGTGTAATATTTATTTATTTATTTATTTATTTATTAAAACTTTATGCACAAGTAAAAACTGTACAAAGGCGGACTTAATGCCTTGGGCATTTTCTACCTATTTTTTTTTCATTTTTTTTAATATCGTACTGTTTCAAATCCTTCTCGCGTGATTGTTGAGGGAGAAAGCTCATTTGCGCATTATTAACAGTTTCAGTCAATTCTGTTGGCGTCAAATAAACTTCTTGGTCGCCAAAACCACTTATTTTACGTTTTTCACTTGTTTTTAACCTAAGGTTTTAACAATTGACCTGACAAGAAAATGGCGCGTGCAAAGCAAATTATAAAAGTACCTACACCAAGAAGGTTCCGAGTCTGAGTTTTTAACAAATAAAAGGTTGTACCTATGATAAATTCGGCACCATGGAGGTAGAAGTAAATAGGTTTAATGATGTTTTGAATTCACAAACTTAGAGCACACGATGTTCTAAATTCAATTTACTTTATCCTCTAGAGGATAAAAACGACTTTTGCACTCAGATATCGAAGAGCAAAAATACTCTTTCCGAGATGGGGGGATGAAAAATACTTTTTCGTACCACTTGCTCAAAAAAGTGACATTCTATGCCATAAAAAGCGAACATAACAATAGTCCTTTTTAATCTGTTAAAAACAGGGAAAGAAAATTGTACTGAATTTCATTCATCCTCTAGGGGGAGAATGTGATTTAAATTTGGAATACTTACCGAAATTTATACTGAACTACATCTGTGTTTACACCGTTGAGTTTTTATATAAAGCATTATACATATTTTTGAAAAAGAAATATGCATTTATTATGCAGTTATGATTATTAAATAAAATTACGAAAACCGACGAGGCCGTGTGAGCTTGATGCCTTTGCTTTTCCGACAAAAAATATTAGTCTAGGAATTTGCCACGTTTTTGTTTTCTTCAAATACATAAACGTTAAGTTTATTTTAATTCCCCCGACGACCCGAATGGCGCAGCGGTAGTGAGGCTGCCTTACGTTCTTAGGGTCCCGGGTTCGAATCCCGGTTGGAGCAAATGTTTGTGTGAATAGCATGGACATTTGTTTCCGAGTCATGGATGTTTATATGTATAATAAGTATGTATTTACAAACAAAAAGTATCTATGTAGTATATCATCTATCTGGTGTCCACGACACAAGCCTCGTAGCTTAGTGTGGCACCAGATGGCGCTGTGTGTCAATGTCCAGCGATAAAAAAAAAAAAAAAATAAGTTAATGTTCTAAAATGCTTATCTCATATTATTATTGTGTTAATTTTTTCGCAAATGGTACGAAAAGTAGAGTATTTTCCTCGGTGATAAAGCTGTCTTAGTCTTGGGTGAACTTAAATCCCTCGCTACACTCAGGACTCGTCTTAAATCCCTCGATTCACTCGTGATTTAAGTTTTTAACACCCTCGCTACGCTCGGGAGTTAACCTCGAGTCCTTCGTTACGTTCGCGATTTAAATCGTCACCCGCGACAGAAGACACTGCTTTATCCCCTTGGTTAATAATCTACTATTTATCCCCCGTAGTATGATCCCGTGGGACAATAATCGAACTCCATCCAGACGAAGCCACGGGCATAAGCTAGTCGTAAATGAATTCTATAGCAAGGTTAGACAGACACAATACTGCTTTAAAGTAAAACAAACGCTTACAAAATCGATTACCTTTTGAACCATTCTAATGCACCTTTCTAATCGATTCTCTCTGGCCACGTACTGTCAATTATGCAATAACTGTAAAGGCTACCTGACAATGACACAATTTTACGTGGTAAACCTGAATTGAGCCACGAAACAAAACATGCAATCACTACATACTATAAAACAAAGTCCTTCGCCGCGCCTGTCTGTCTGTTCGTGATAAACTCAAAAACTACTGCACCGATTTTCATGTTGTTTGCACCAATGGGTAGCGTGGTTCTCGAGGAGGGTTTTAGTATATAATTTGTTTTTATAAGTTTTTGTATACATTGGCTAAAATAAAATAATATTTGTTGGAGGTGTCGGGAAAAAAATAAGCGGTCTGGGAGCTTTACTTTTGCTTGCGATAACCGACATCAACACGGGCGAAGCCGCGGGCATCAGCTAGTTAAAAATAATGCAATTTCGGAGCCAAAACACAAATTACTGACGTTGCTCAAAAAGCCGCTAAGCTGAAGTGGGACTGGACTGGCCACGTCTGCCGCATGCCCAGTGAGCTGTGGGCCAAAATAACCAGTTTCTGGAGCCCTGACACAACCAGAAGGCCACGCGGTAGGCCTCGCAGGAGATGCCGGGACGAGCAGGACAAAACCAACGACCAGTGGTCCACATTAGCCCTGGATCTATACAACTGGAAGTCATGGGGACAGGCCTTTGCCCAGCAGTGGGTTGATGCAGGCTCATAACCTTTTGGCTCCGCCGTAGTCGGGTAAAAACAGGTGTATAAACAATTAAAAACAAAAGCACCAAAAAATAAAAAATAACATTTCCACATTTCTTGAATCCAAGTTGAGTTTACAGACCGTTAAAGGTTTTAAGGTAAAAAACGTTAATAGTTTTGCATGCGTTTAACGAGTACTTGGGTTCGATGCTTTTGCAATTAATTGTGACTGTGTTTTACTGAATGATTAGTTTTGTTTCATTGGTGCAATAGAAGATATTTTATCGAATTAAGTACTTACCGAACTCTACAGTCTGTTCCAAAAGGCGGAATACGATAATTCTGCTTCAATTTGTGCCGTGCTCTCAAAACGGTGTAGGAATACATCATGAGAAAACCCAGCATATCCTAGAACCAGAGTTCGAAGGCATGTACACACCAACACCACATGTACACCACTTATCCACACTCACACACAAACACCTACACACCTACACACAAACACCTACACACCCACACACAAACACCTACACACCCACACACAAACACCTACACACTCACAATCACATTCATTCACCCTCACTCTTTAACATACTCATACCTTTTTTTTTTTTTTTTTTTTTTTTTTTTTCGGTTGGGAAATCATCAAATGACTTCTCCCGCTCTGGGCTGAGCAGGAGGGAGTGTCAGACTTTTACTGACTAAAACCCATCCATGTTCCTTCATCGCCCTTTGTGTTCCGGGGCCACGGTATCTCTTTCGAATAGTCCCGCAGCCCCGGCAGGCTTCGGCCCTTGCGGACCCCTTCACTGATGCTGACTCTCTTTGAGGCGCGCGTGGAACACGAACGCGCCGTCGACACGGCCTGTCGTCATGAGACGTACGGACGGCGAGCTAGCCCATAGCTCCCCGTCCACAGGCCCGCGTCTACGGTGGCCGGAAGCCACCACGTGGCCCCCGACGCCCGGGGCGTCTCCCGCGGCGGCCGGGACGTGAGGATCTCTCCCTGTCCTGTTCCGCCACCTCCTTCGCTAGCATGACTGCTTCGCAGAAGGAGGTGACGGCGTCCCATTCCGTCTCGCTCCGGACCATGGCACGAACCAGGGCCGGGAGCGAGAGGTCGCCGCCGCCGATCGCCACCTCGAGGACACGGCGGTGCTCCACCCAAGCGGGGCACACCTCCACAGTGTGCTCCACCGTGTCCTCCGGCCTATCCTCACAATGATAGCACCCGGGCGTTTCCTCCCGCCCGATTCGGTGCAGGAACTTACCGAAACATCCGTGTCCGGTAAGAACCTGCGTCAGGCGGAAGGTGAGGACGCCGTGGCGTCTCTCCAGCCACTCCTCAAAGAGGGGACTTATCGCCACTATTGTGGCGTGCCCTGCACGGGGTTGCGATAGTCGATCTCTCCATGTCGCCATGAGATCCCGCCGGAAGTCCGTCCGCTGAGCGACAATTTGCCGCGGCAGCGGAGTTTCCCCCCGGCGTAGCGCCTCCGCGCGCCACTCGTGTAGGCGCGCGAGGACTATTGCCTCCAGATCCCATGGCGGCAATCCGGCAAGGAGGTTCGCCGCCTCGCGGGAGATCGTGCGGTAGCCCCGGACCAGCCTTACGGCTACCACCTTCTGGGGCACGTTCAAGTGGTGGGCGGCACGCCGCTTCAATGAACGTGCCCACACCGGGGCCCCGTAAAGGGCCAAACATACTCATACCTACGTTATCATTAAAACAAAAAAAATACTAAAGTAACCAATAACTTCTCTCCCTTCTGATGGTAAATCGACACAGTCCACTCATGCATCAATCAATTGGAACCTCATTATGAAACACCGTCTCTTACGATACAGGATACCCTTGTTAAAGAGACAGAGTTTAATTTATTGTGTACAGATTTCTGAAGCATCCAAATGTTTAATGTAAGTGTTCCCTCTCACTAATTCTAAATTGTAAACTGAAGGTACAATTATCTGTGTTTTTGGGAAATAAAGATATTTATTATTATTTTCGTTTATTCATCTATACACATATTTTTGACATTTTAAAATATTTCTTAATAAAACTATATAAAAACATTAAAAAATACAAAAAAATTGTAGTCCGCCGGTGTCGGGAACAGGGACCGAGCTCCCTGTGGTCAGGGCTCTTGAGAGAGGAACCTCCTAACATTACGTGCCGTGTCCAAAAGTACTGCTTTCTGAATCAAGCCCTTGATCCAGCTGCCAAGCGAGAGCCTCCTAGAATGTTTTTATTATTATTATTTATTGACATATTATAGGTATTTTATTTTCTCGGCTTGTTAGCCGGGGAGAACTGATAATACGGCCCTAAGCCAAGTGATTATCAGTTGGGATAGATGAAGTGCGGTCACGCGCAGAAGATTGTATGGAAGATGGTAGCGTATTTTAATGAAGATTTTCTGATTCATATCGCAGAAACTTTCTCACGAGTCTGCATGTGTTTAAGGTGGATGTTCCAGGGTAGCCCGCGAAATTCAAATTTTCTTACGTTTTTTGCAATTTGCAGACCAGTGCGAGGTTGTATGTTGATTAAAATATTGCTCGCAACTGTAAGACGTATGTAGTTATAGAATTATAATCATCAAAATCATCAATACAACCCTCCAAGCTCATAAAGGTGCAGGAATTTACTTTTTCAAGGTCAAAGTCATTCCTAATTCTATAACTACATACGTGTGTATCACTGCCTTTTGTAAGAGATGGTAGGTATTTGGAGGTAAGCTAAGAGAATTAAGAGGTTGGTGGAGTTGTTTCCTTATTACTCCTGTTGATGACAAAACTATTGGTACTATTGTAACTTTTTGCAGATGCCAAATTCTGGTAATTTCATCTTTGAGTTCGATGTATTTGGTTAGTTTTTCTGCTATCGTGGCCTGTAAATTATGTGTATTTGGTATGTTTTTTTTTTGTATGTTTTGCTTTTAAAAATATTAATGTCACTTTGTTTTATTATTGTGTTACTCATAGATTATTAAATTACATAATTAGTATCTCTAGTATATATAAATTTTGTGTCTGACATTTTATTTTTACAATTAGATGACATATTATTACGGACCTTTTTATTACAACTTGTTTTTATTTTCTTTTATTTTCTTTTTACCAAAAAACTTATATACTAACTGGAATGAGGACGGCCAAGCCAAAAACGTTCCGAGCGAGAAAGCTTCAAGAGTGGATGTTGTCTCTTTTTAATAGGGTGTCCAATAATCATACTAACTCTTGAGACAGTTTAAGAGTAGCTGTTATTTTATTATTTAATAATGATGACCTGCAACTCAATAGCATTCTAGGCGAAATAGCTTCAAGAGTGGACGTCATTAACTTTTTATGTTAACTTATGTGTATGTCTGTACCGTCCAGTTGCAAATTATCCATTTTGCAACCTGTCTATCCAGACGACTTTTGTATTCGGGGATTCGAGGACTCCGTTAATATTATATATTTTTTCAGACACAGAAAATCGCATATTTAAGCTATGACTGTTTACCTATAATGTTTTAGGAACATCCGATAATATTTATTTTATATTCCGAAACCATTAATTTTCACTCGTAGCTCGCCAAATGGATTCTTTTGCTGGAGAAGCATGGAAAAATCTTTAGGACACGACATGGTGTGGCGGACTCTTTTCTTTTCAATATTATTATTTAAAAAGCAAACTAGGTACCACCGAACTAGGTACTACCGAAACCATGTGCGATGTCCGATGTTTCTAATTTATATAATATACTTTTGATTACTATGTTCGACAACGGTGTTCGAAACTTTGAACTTACTTACTTAGTTTATTTGGATATTTCCAGTTTGTCAATCTAAAACTTGGTAACCCTAGTCGTAATAAACAACCAAAGTTAAAAAAACTTCCCTAAAAAATTAAATTCCACATCCAGCAAACCCTTACTACTACACCCCTTCACACAACACAATTTTACCATTTTTAAAGCGGATTATTTCACTTATATACAACAAAAGTACCTAAATGACTTCAACGCGAAAATGTGTCGGCCATATTGTTTACATCGGTGACAAGGCAAGACAGGGACACCCACCTTTGTCGGTTTCTCGCTCGGAACGTTTGTTTTTTTTCTTTTCTATTGAATCCATTGTGCAAATTTAAACTCTAAGCTTTTTATATAGTGTTTTTTTATTTTTTTAGCATTTTGTTCGTACTCATTCCAGTTAGTATATAATTTCCTTGCTTTTTACTTATATTTGACATTCTATTATTATTATTGATTATTAACAGAAAGTTAGATGATAATTATGTTATTAATGTTTTTTACACAATTTACAAAATTTCTACACAATGCATGTATATTGTTCTGAAATAAATGACTTATTATTATGTGACATCTACCAATCAGCACTTTGCGCATACACGTCATGTGCATAGTATTTTCTCTCAGTCTAACCGAATGTAGCTGACTACTAGTATTTACCATGGAGTTACTGCCTATCTAACATTCACGACCCATCATTATGACCTCTAGCGTCTAGCTTTTTCCCAACTTTGTTGGTGTCGACTCCCAGTTTAACCGGGTTCAGCTGAATACCAGTATTTTATATGGAGCGACTACCTATATGACCTCCACAGCCCAGTTAGTACCGTACTGGGTAATACGAAATCCCTTGGTACGACTGGTTGTTAGACTTTCGGGCCACTGACTACCTGTAACGACTGTCAGGGATCTAAAAATGATAGCCGCAACCAAAGGCTTAAACATGTAACTGACTGTGAATACGATACTCCTTGGTAAGACTGGTTGGCTGGTGGTGGTCAGTTCCTAAACGTATCAGTTAAAAATGAAACCGACTTCAAAAAACACAAAAAAGTGAAAAATAACTTTAGCTTCAGAAGTCGGTGACCTTTGTTTGATTGATTTAGTTTTTTTGTCACCGACTTTATTTTTCACTTTTATGTGGCCCACATGTGCTTACCCCTTCACAGCGTACGCGTGATGTTATAAACTGGTGTTAACAATAGACAGACATGAGATTTCAGCAATCCCAGACCATTTGCTATCATTTATTGAGGAGTTCCGTTGCCTATCTCCGAAGTTCTTCATCAGATCTTCACCAAATTAAAATGGGACCACTCCGAGAAAGTACTCTTTCAAAAACGACCAAAATCGCTTCAAGTGAGCCTATGAAATTTTAAGAGTTTTCTCTATTTCTCCAGGATCCCATCATCAGATCCTGACTTGATGATCATGGGACCACCTGAGGAGTATACTCTTTCAAATAAAACGAAAAAAATCCAAATCGGTCCAGCCATCTTCGAGTAATCGGGGAACATACATAAAAACAATCAAAAAAAAAAAGGTTCCGAAGAATTGAGAACCTCCTCCTTTTTGAAGTCGGTTAAAAACTGTTAAAAGTGAAAAGGAACCTTGCTCAAGTTAACTTCTTGCGGTATTATTCAATAAAGGCAATTCACATACACTCATGACTCTGTATTAAGAAGGTTTCAACATACCACTTTTTCCAAAAAAAAATGTTTAATAAACATTTTCGAATTTTTCTTTAGGGACCGAAATCGATATCAGCTAGACTTTACTCGCGCCTTCGCTCTCGTTTTAAATAAAAACCTCAAATGTAAAACATCTAGTTATGTTTAGATGATTTGAATTTTGAAATTAGAATTCCGTATATTTGATATTAGAATTGCGTATTAAATAATAAAATAAAAGCACACAATTTATAAGACTACATCAAATCAATCAATATTTTTGGCACAGACCAATGAATTCTGTTTTTTTTTCTCTTGATTCGACTGGGATAATTTTTAGTTATTTTATTATGTACCAATACTAGATAGAGTAATTATTCTCGTATAACACGAGCCAAACCGACAAAAAAAAGTTGTTAGTATTTGTTTTTAAACATTTCAATTTTTTTTTATTAGGTATAAAGTTTCCATTTTATATTTAAAAAAAAAACATATTTTTTTCCAAAAGATATCAGATTTCTAGCTACCGAAAAATATTATTAGGAACCATTAACATAAAATTTTATATACTCACCTGGTACATAAAGAACAAGATATACATCAGCCGTTTATCAAATCGTTCCGAATATCTATGGAAACGAGTTTTTAAACGACTTGGCTATGGTCTAGCCTTATAAGGAATATAGAGTCATTATTTTTATGTAATTGGCAATGACATATCTGTTCTAAAGTGTTATAATATTAATAGTTGCCTGTAAATAATCATGCGTGATCTTAATTAATTTAAATTCTATTTTTAACCTCTTTGTCCTCGAATTAATTGCTTTACCGCCATGAAGTTGAACGTCACTTTACATTTTTTTACTCGACTACGGTGAAGCCGAAAGGAAGGGTTATGATTTTAGCAGTCTATGTATGTATGTTTGTATTTACGTATGTTCCTCTGTAGCGCCTAAACTATTCATCCGATTTTGATGAGTAAGGTGTCAATCGATTCGTTATTATGGCCCGGGTAACATAGGCTACATTTTAACCGCCCGACCCTTGCTCGACGAACCAGCCCGCGACGCTGAGCAAGTAACGTTAAATTTCCCAATTAATGATCCGACCCAGCTTGCTCCCTCCCGTCAATGACGCACTAAGCCTAGGCCCGAACCCCACAGGGGGTGCCCTTAGTGACTGTTCATTTAATTTATATCCTTAGTTTGTAAGCCCTGGCTGGGGGCCTTAAAGTAATTTTTGGCCACCACAGGATAGCCCGGTTAAGCAGTCAAGCAACCTTAGAGAGTTGCAACTGCGAGTGGTCATACCTAAAAGTAAAAGGCTATATTTTAACCGACTTCAACAATAGGAGGAGTCGATTTTACCTTGTAAACCCTGAATTTAATTAGGGCATAGTTTTGCAGTAGTCTGGTTTTTTAGTTGTAGTATAGAACACATATACTTGATCTTCTTAACGTCTGGATATTAATGGTGATGGCCCAGAACTGAGCCAGGAGTTAGGTGCCTTCAGTAGCGTGCAGCAGTTCATGTTCATGAATGAACTGTAACAACAGTGGGCGTACCATGACTCTTAAACCAGGATCGTTTTAATTTCGTGCCAGTGTGGGAAAGAGATGGCGCTAGACGTCCTCTATAGCTCCGTCTCTTACCCACACTGGAACGCGATTAAAACGATCCTGCTTTAAGACGTCATGGTAGGCCACCAGGACACGCAGGACACGATATGATTTTCCTTTATTATATAACAATAGGGCTTGGCTTGACAATATACACTGGCCTGCAAAAATAAGTATCACACTTTTAAAATTGCAATAACTTTTTATGTACCTACACAAGATATTACTTTAAAAACAAAAAGGATTCGAAAAATAGTTTAATTTTGTCTATAGTTTTATAGAAAGCTGATAAAAATTGCTTTGTAACGTTTTTTTTTTTATTTTAAATCCCCAACTTCTATAGTTTAGGAAAAATTGAAATTTTAAAAGTGTAGTAGGTACTTATTTTTGCAGGGCAGTGTATCTGCGATTCTGCGATAACAATCGGAGTAACTTATGCATCACATCACGCCTGTAATCCCAAGGGCTAGGCAGAAGTGTACCTAACAGTACACCCACATTTCGCCAGTTATGTTTAAGTTATATGTAATAGTGGGCGAGTCTTTGCCACCAACTGGGTGCAAATCCAGACTCCGTGGCTACTACTGAGAAATTCCTGATGTAAAAACCCAATATGACTATTCCTGACCAGGGAATCGAACCCAGGACCTCAGCTTGCGCCACTAGACCAACGAGGTAGCTACTGAAAAAATTTGCTTAGTGTGGCACTAGATGGCGCTGTGTGTAATGTCCAGCGATATTTATTTATTTTAGTTTCTCAAGAAATTCTAAACGCTTTATAAGTGGTTTACCACTAGTTTATCCGTCTAGAGAGAGAGAGAGACAGAATTAGCTAATTCAACATACATACTGAAGTTTCTATTATAGGGAATTTAATGGAAAAAAGGAATTCCAAATTCGACTAGGTACTACTGCTAGTAGTAGTTAACACCGTGCTCAACCTGGAAGTCGAATTCAAGAGCCTAAGTTCAGCAGTCGTGCTTGCAACCACTAAACTTAATATCATCGTGACACGTGGCAGAACACATGTAAATTGATAATAAATATTTATATTAAACGATCATTACATTACTAATTTAAGAAAATATTATTATACCAAATATATTTTTAACAACAGATGCTAAAAAAAACTTTAACAAAAATAAAATATCGTTTTCTATTATAATATTTCTTTTTGAACATTTTTTGCTACGTTTCTTAATGTATTAAAATAACATAAGTAATAAATAAAATGTCTAATTTACATATTTCAACTCTTGTTGAGAAAAACCGGTCTTTAAAATGGCTATGCGTAAAAAATATAATTATATTTAAAAAAGTTGTTGAACATCAATTTGTGCAAGAACATCACTACTTTTGACTACATTATTGATTATTAACAAAAAAAAACTGTTATTGATTGTTTCAAAATGCCGTGATTAAGAGGAAATGCTGTAGGTATTTAAGGAAACTATCGCTGTCGCTCTGCGAGCTCGATTTCGACATAGGTGCGATAAGGACAACTACAGATCCGACAAGTAAAAAGTCGTAATTCGAAGTTTCCAATATTCCAATATTTGTAATAAAATATTTATAATATTCCAATTTAAATCATATTTAATAAACTGAATAAGAAGGATTTATATTATACTGTGTCCCTATGTTTTTTTTTTTTCATTATTAGTTGTCTTTGTACACTAGGCCTTTGTTGACAGCGGTCGAAGCAGGCAATTTTGAGCATTTTGTAAAAGTTCTAGTACTTATACAGATTACGAATTGTCAGAAATGAAAACATACGAACTTATATGAGGTTGATATATATTTAACTGTAAAATATCATTGCTTTACAGTCTTAAAATAAGAAAGAAAACAGAAAAAAATAAATAAAACAGGCGAGAACCTTTGTATGGAGAATGACTGAGGTTATGGGTTCAAATCCAGCAAGTACTAAAGCAACTTTTGTGATGTACTTTCTAAGTTTATCTTGGATATCACTGACATCGTTGAAGGAAAA
This sequence comes from Xestia rhomboidea, assembly GCA_963853795.1. Lineage (NCBI taxonomy): Eukaryota > Metazoa > Arthropoda > Insecta > Lepidoptera > Noctuidae > Xestia > Xestia rhomboidea. Next base: position 5,414,029 of record OY970783.1, read on the forward strand.
CATCGAAAGGAAATGGCTAATGCGCCATATGCACGTGTCGTGATCAATTATTATTATAGCATTTGTTTCTGGCTAACGCCCATAGTGTTAGTAACAATGGTCTTAAATACTAGTGTTAGTAGACATACAAGTTTTAATAAGTGTGGAGTTTCATCCAATGTCGCAGCATTGGAGACTCCCAGCTATCTGCGAATAAACTCAACATACTGTTGGTACTGCCACGAAGACGAGCGAGCAGGGAAGCGCTTCTCTTTCGCATGTTGGCCGCAAAACCATATAATTATAAGCCTTTTCCGCAAACATTTTTGACGCGCTACATGCAATACTCATGCTATCTCTGATCTCTGAAAAAAAGAGAAGCAAAAGAAGAGGCCTTAACCGAGCATAATGGAACAGTAATAGGCTGGTATTATTATTTATATTTATTAAAATAAAAAACCTTTTAAATTTATATATTTTTTTTAAATCATTAGATTTTTTGCGCATACTCTTGCGCCTTCCCATCTTCCTAGTTCATCGTGTTGTGCAGGGGCTGCCGCTGCGGCAGCGGAGAACCTCAAGCGGCGAAAGTATAGTAACCTTATTGGTAACTATATTTTCGAGCCGTTTGGGGTTGAAACTCTAGGACCGTGGGGTCCGAGCGCTCACAGCCTTTTCAAGGAAATTTCCAAACGTTTAGTTGACACTTCCCGTGACCCTAGGGCTGGCTTTTACCTTGGCCAAAGGCTTAGCGTTGCCATACAGCGTGGTAATTCCGCCAGTCTCGGATGTTGAGTTTCACTTCTAAGTATGGGGAACCCCCAAAATTTACTGTTTTTGTTTTCTATTTTTGTGTGAAAATCTTAATGCAGTTCACAGAATACATCTACTTACCAAGTTTCATCAGCATTGTTCTTATAGTTTCGGAAAAAAGTGGCTGTGACATGCGGACGGACAGACAGACATGACGAATCCATAAGGGTTCCGTTTTATGCCATTTGGCTACGGAACCCTAAAAATCATCAACAACAACTCTCGAAGTTCATTAAATCCCTATTCAATGACTACTTCATGGAAAAGTATAAACGTTAGAAAATTTGAATTTCGCGGGCTATCCCTGGCGCATTCATCTCAACATTATTTTAAGATACAACACAATTACAATAATGACGGTTATTGCTGATCTCCCATATCTCGCTGCTGAAGAGTTTCCTGTAACTTTCAGGCGGAAATGAAGTACACACGTATTTCAGTAACATCTGCACAGCCTCCGTGGCGCAATGGCTAGCGCGTTCGGCTGTTAACCGAAAGGTTGGTGGTTCGAGCCCACCCGGGGGCGATTCTTTTTATATCAGCAGTTTGAGTTGTTGTTCAGTAACGACGCATCATGTCTATTTTCAGCCTTCATAACCAGCCTCAGGGGTCTAAAATGGCCGCTTTAGAAGAATCAAAATATGTATCACGTTAAAATATTTAAATTCTTAAAGTAGACCCTATGGTTATGATCATAAAGTCCATTTTAAGAAATAACATTTTTAACGTCGCTCTCAAAACGCGGGCCAAATATGCGGCCTTAGAGCCGAAGTACTATTTTGTCCCACTGGCAGTTATGTAGAAACCACTGGTTGCTGGGGGTCCGACGTGATCAAATTTGTGGCGGAGATCGTTCGACTTAGAGAGAGGGGCGGCGACCCACGCTCTGGTTCTTTCATGGTGCAGAGGCTCATCATCATCATCATCATCAGCCTATTAATGTTCCCACTGCTGGGACACAGGCCTCCTCTCTAAGAGAGGGAATGAAATGAAATGAAATGAAATGAAATGATGAAATGATGTTTATTTTTGCAAGTAGGTTTTTACAAACACTTTTACACGTCATTTTTTAAAAACTAGATGGGGCCGGTGTTTCGTACCTGACTACTCTGAGAAGAAACAGCCGAAACAAACTCAGAGGTCACAGTCTCTTTTAGGGTCCAGACATAATTTTGGTCAACTCACATGAGGAATACGCAGATAAGTGTCTGAGATGGTCTTTTGAAGAAAGAAGCACACAGATTTGAGTGGACTTGTCCAGTCAGTGCAAGCATTTGTCAGTTATCGTGTAGCTCGACTTATAACTCAAGGAGCTCAACGAAATGGGCTATAATCCACCACGCGGGCCCAGTGCGGATTGGTAGATGTCACATGTCTTCGAATTTTTTGGTTCACCGTTTTGAGAGCAGCGGTGATGAAATAAATTGCACAAAGTAATGCGCCTGCCTGGGTTCGAACCCACGACTTACTGTTCGTAAGTCGGGGCCGCCACCACTGGGCCACCGCTGCTCTTGCAGAGGCTAGCCCTGGCAATTCAGCGCGGAAACGCTGCTAGTGTCATGGGCTCCTTGCGCCGGGAACGTCTAGGGACTGTGGATTACTGGTGACGTAAAGTTTTTTGTAAACTGGTTTTATGTATATGACATGTTACACAACTGGTGTTATGTTGTTGTTATGCTGTTTGTTGTGTTGTTGTTGTTGTTGTTCTTGTGACATGTCATGTTGTTGTTGTGTGTTATAGCATCATATTGGACGAGTCTGTAATGATGTTATAATTGGTAAATAAATAAAAAAAAATGTTTGATTTTTTTTTTCTTGAGTACATTATTTATTTTTTAACGTGATTCATATTAAAATTCTGCTAAAGCGGCCATTTTAGGCCCCTTGATCAGTTTAAAAAGGAAAACATGAAATCGTTACGTCAAATAACATCACGCATGCAACCTTCGAAGGGTTCGCAGAGGTATAAACATTATCATATTATATATATCTACTACGTACTAGGAAAGTACCAATTACGATTCTACAATAAAACAATTATAATAATAATAATACCAGCCTATTACTGTCCCACTGCTGGGCAAACGCCTCTTCTCATTCAGAGAAGGCACGAGCATTGATCACCACGCTTGCTCAAGACGGGTTGGCGATTTCAAACTTATATTAATTACAAGTCCAGGTTTCCTCACGATGTTTTCCTTCACCGATGTCTGTGATGTCCAAGATAAACTTAGAAAAGTACATATGAATTGAAAAAGTCACATTGGTACTTGCCCGGATTTGAACCCACAACCTCATACATGGGAGGCGAGGCCTTAACCTCTGGGCCATCACGACACAAAACAATTATACTTAAAAAAAAACAATATTAGCCTAGTATTTTAGGATGCGACAATATCCGTACGCAAACACATCCTTTTTACTGTCGCTCAGCGTTCTTTTTACGTGACGCGACGTATAAAGGGTGTAAAACACCTCTTAACGAAGCCGAAAGGCACTTGTTCTCCCCGTCATTGCGATCATTTTTTTGTTCTACACCATACCTGGGAACCTTCTAGTTACGGAGATATTGGGGGTCAAAGTTCCAACTTTTTGACAACTTTTTTTTTTTTATTACAAGTTTTTAATGTAAGATTTTAACTTTAAAAACCTCCACGACCCGCGTACTATTCAATCCATCCATCAGCACAATATTTTGAGTGCGTTACATTGAGTTTCACCACCAAACATGATTTTTCACTCCAAAAAAAAAACTCGTTTCCCAGCAATAATGTTTGCGTAAAGTTACTTAGTTTGCTGTACAGAATGCTTGGCTGACGGCTTCGTGATGAGGTTGTTTACACCCTGTATACACTGTTCGTGTGGTCCACATTTGGCCAGTTATGTTTTTAAACTCCCGTGTAAATGGGCCAGGTCTACATGTAAAAGTGGGCCAGGTCTAGGACCATTTTGGTCCTACAAGCAAGCGAAGTCGCCGGCAGCAGTTAGTATGTTAGAAACAAAACTAATCAAAATTAATTAGTTGTTCTTATAATTTAAATTAACCTAATGAATGTTCCCACGCGGCGTCTTTTGATGTCGCGTGGGCTGTTACATTATTTCTATCAAATTATGAACATTTCATTGTTTTATCAATATTTTATTTAGAACTGTTGTTTTTTTGAAAGCGTAGGACGCTATTGCTGTACTGTAACTTATAGAAGCTTTTTGGGAAAAAAACATGTTTTTATTTTAACTAGAAAAACATTTTCTAGGAAGTCGACCCCAACTATGTTGGGGTCGACTTCCAGTCTAACCGGATGCAGCTGAACACCAGTATTTTACATGGAGCGACTGCCTATCTGACCTCCACAACCCAGTTAGTACTGGGTAATACGGTACCCCTTGGTAAGACTGTTTGTCAGACTTTTTTATATACTTATATATATATGACGACCAAAAAAAATGGCCGCCTTATCTACTTAGTACCTACCTACGTTACGGATAAAGATGGTGTGAAACTAACCTAAGTTTAGCTAGCTAATTTAAAGTTTATTTTCACACCCATGTTTTGACGAACACCTATTAAACAGGGTGGAATTTTTCAATGCCACCTGGAGGGAAAGTATTCTTAATACTGGAGATAGCAAATTTCACTCAAAGGAAACATCCTTTATTTTTAACAAGAAACAAATCTGCATTCACAAATCTTCGAAAATTCGCTTGCCACATTCGGGCATCGAACCCGGGATGGATCGACTCAAGTTCGAATAAATAACATTCTGTTCCTTTTGACATCAATCGATAGGGCAAAGGTGGCCAACCGGTCGATCGCGACTATTAGTCCAGTCGATCGTGGCAAGGCAAAGATAAAAATACGTAGATAAGACTGCGCAACGTAGTTACAAACTGCTGCACGCATATCATCTTGTATCATTTTTCAATCGCCGTTCCGTCACGTTGTTTATCCTCTCTTCTACGCAGTATAGCTCTCTTTTGTTTTTGGCACGCGATGAATCATAAGCGGGAAGCGTGTCTATGCTGTTTCATTTAAGATTTACCTTAATAGCGCCACCAGAAGTTCGCAGAACAGTGACAAGCTCTAGCGAAAGAGCCAACATGGTTCCAGACACACGACACCCTTTACATCTGAATACCCTCGTGTCGCAAAGGCTGAAAAGCCGAAACAGCTTTCTGAAGTGTGTCACCCTACTCAGTGGCGAGCGCTCCACGGAAATACTAAAGCTGTGGCGAGGCAATGCATCCTTACCAATCCCATTCGTTCCACCTGCTGAAAATCTCCCACCTGTACATGAGTTGCCATGGCTGACCTGGAAGTCCTTAAATAGACTCCGGACCCAGGTCGGCCGCAGCAAGGAAAACCTTCTCAGGTGGAGATTCGTTAATGTCTCTGCCCTGGAGTGTAAATGTGGTGCTGTTCCATAAACGATAGGGCACTTATCGTGTCCTGCGTGTCCTGTTGTATGTTCACTGCAGGAACTGATGGACGCTACTGAAAGCGCCAAACGTAGCTCAGTTCTGGGCCGACACAATTTAGATTGCCGTCGACACGCTATATGAAGAAGAAGATTTAAGATTTCAAGAAGTATGTAATTGGTAGATCGCACAGGGTTTCGTCAGTAAACAGTAGATCTTGGGTTTAATCAAGTTGGCCAACCCTGCGATAGGGTCAATCATATGGATCAAATCTCTCTAAAAAACAAGATAAATAAAATGAAAGGAAAACTATGAATATAAGTGATTTAACTTATTGAATTTATTCCATTGAATTTATAATAACTGTCCTTTGTTACAAACTACTGTCTTATGCTTGCTAGAGAGATTTGATCCATATGATAGTTCCTATCGATTGATGTAAAAAAAGTACAGAATGTTATTATTTCGAACTTTAGTCGGTTCGATTCCCGAGTGTAGCAAGCAAATTTTAAAAAAATCTGTGAATACATATTTGTTTATTTTTTAAAATAAAAGAATGTTTCCTTTGAGTAAAATTTGCTATTCCGTTACTTTCCCTCCAGGTGGTATTGAAAAATTCCACTCTGTATAAACGTTCTGAATACATTCGGTCACCCATTCAATTCCATACCTCAGGAACATTAGCTTAACTTTAGTAGACACACTTCACAATAGCTAAATGACTGACTAAATTATAAGGATTATCATGACCTCACCCTTTCTTTAAAGCATCCTGTCTGTGGTCACCCATCCAGTTCCAAATCTCGGCAACACTAACTTAACTCTATTTACTCTAACTAAGTGACTACACTAAGTTTCCCAGGCGGATTCGTTTGATGTCGTGAGCGCTTGTAACATTATTTTAAACAAATAATCAATATTTGAAAGGATATCGGCCGGTACCGACACGCGTCGGTATGGGGCCGGTTGAGTTAATGTTAGGGCGTTTGATACTGATTTTATTTTAGAGATTTTCGTTGCGAGATTCTTTTAAAAAATCACGTTGGTATTTATTGCCAATTTAGTTTAGTGTACATGTCCTATTTTGAGCTTTTAGTATGTTTAATTTGTAACTATATAGGAGGTTTATAATTACGAGTAGCTCGTGGCTAAATAATAACAGCCGTTAGGGTCGATCTTTAGGTTAAGCCGTGCTTGCCTAGGTTATTCTGTGGGTGGATGACCACCCTTGCATACCGAGTTTTCTCCGTGCCTCGAAAAGCACGTTAATCCGTAGGTCCCGGCTGTCATTTGTAAATCTTTGACAGTCGTTACAGGTACTTAGTCAGTGGCCCAAAACTATTGCCATCATTTCATTTTATTTTAATATCAAATATCTTTATTTACCATCAAATTATAATAACATAATATAAATTATAATACATAACATAAAAAAAGGGTAAGTGCATTTGCACTTACCCTTTTTTTATGATGAGAAATCATCAAATGACTCCTCCCGCTCTGGGCGGAGCAGGAGTGAGTGTGAGACTTTTACTGACTAAAACCCATCCATGTTCCTTCATCGCCCTTTGTGTTCCGGGGCCACGGTATCTCTTTCGAACAGTCCCGCAGCCCTGGCAGGCTTAGGCCCTTGTGGACCCCTTCATTGTTGCTGACTCTCTTTGAGGCGCGCGTGGAACACGAACGCGCCGTCGACACGGCCTGTCGTCATGAGACGGACGGACGGCGAGCTAGCCCATAGCTCCCCGTCCACAGGCAATGCACTTACCCTAAGCTACATTATCACACTAAAATTAAAACACTTTATTAGGCTGGCAATTCGCCTTTCAAAGCTTTTAAAACATAGGTAGTTTATACTGGTAATAACATAATATTAACACACAATAATATGGGTATATAATAACAAAAGCGTAAATTGTTTAGTTAGATACAATTTACTGCTTGCATGAAGGTAAGACGAAAAATATTTTAATAGTTAACTCACGCAGTCTACGTATGTAGTACAAGCAAACGCGCGACCAGTCAACTATCAGCGGACGGAGCGAGCACTATTGCCGTCAATCGGGAACAAAACCTGACTCCGTGACTGCTACTGAGAAATTCCTGAACCCAAAAACTGGCATGCTTACATCGAGCTAAAAGAAGTGAAGAATATGTGGTACATAAAATGACAAGATATGCCACACAGAATACGACAAAGCGTCTAACACGCCGACATTACCGCGCACACCCACACTCGCACCGCATGACACATCCATACATTCATACATCCCATACATCGACACAGTCACATGGTTCACAGAATCGGCACCGAGAGGTTTCCCTGTCGAACACGAGGCATGCTGAGCCACAGGTATTGGTGACGCAGTCATGATTTGCAAGGAATGTAAAACAAATGTTTTTTTTAATTCAAATATTTTATTGAAGGCTTTTATCCTCAAAGGGAAGTCAGCGGTTTTAGTTTTTGTGCTCGAAACCCAAATCCATTTTCTAAAATGAAAGTAGCCTAAGCCACTGCTTACAACATCAGCTATCTGCCAGTAAAAGTCCCGTCAAAATTGGTCCTGCCGTTTTGGAGATTAGCTGGAACAAACAGAAAGACAAAAATATAAAATAATGATGTTTTGTTTTATGTACTTACCGTATATTTATGTATGTAGTGTGTGTGTTGTGTGTGTGTGAGTATGTGTGCATATTGAAATTACAAACGGACACTAATTTTTATTTATTTGTATAGATTGGTGGTGCAAACGGGCCTTAGATTCTAGGTAATTCTAAAACAATGTAACCGACCACAAAACTGTTGTCACTGTCAAATAACTAAACAATGGAAAATACTTAAACCGTGTTTCAACCATGACTAAGATTGTTTTACTTGTTATTAGTCAACTAACTAAGAATATAAATAAGGTAGGTATTAGTTGCGCGTTCGTGTTTCACGCGCGCCTCAAAGAGAGTCAGCAACAAGGAAGGGGGCAAGGGCTGATGCCTGCCGGGGCTGCGGGACTATTCGCAAGAGATAGCGTGGCCCCGGAACACAAAGGGCGATGAAGGAACATGGATGGGTTTTAGTCAGCAAAAGTCTGACACTCCCTCCTGCTCCGCCCAGAGCGGGAAAAAAGTTATTAGAATGTACTTTTCTAGGTTCGTTGGTGTATTGATCGCAAGCGCGAATGTTGAGCATGTAATTCTGGGTTCGATTCCCACGTCGAGCAAAATGTTATTGGGTTTTTCAGTCAGGAACTTCTCAGCAGCAACTTTAGCTTTGTAGCAAGTTGATGGGAATAAACTCATCCCCTCTTATATGGGAGTGGGACTTATCCATAACTGATGAAAAGTGAGTGTACTATGATGTAGGTACTATCGAGGACACTCCCGCCTGATCACCACTAAGCTAATTTTTGCTTGCACTTACAACATAGAAACGCTCTCTATCCCCGCCCCGTTGACTTTAAATAGAAATAATTAATGAAAAGATACTGATCGGCGACACATGCCAAACGAGAGTTATTGTTATTTTGCGCGCCAAAGTTGACGCTTTCCTAATAGGCCTAAAGTTTAAGGTGGAGTGGCTCGGCGCATCCACATGATTTAAGCGAAAAAAAAAAATAACTGATCAGGCGGAAAAGACCACGACTGTACATCATCATCACTCACAGCCTGACTTCACCCACTGTTGGGTATAAGATACCATCGACGTTGCTTTATGTGTCCCGACTGCATTACTCCACGAAGGTTGAGGAGATCGTGGAGTACATGAAGGTGAAGACCAGCTGGACCTTGAGGATCAAGAAGTTAGAGCCGCGTCACAACACTAACTTCAAGTCGTTTGTGGTGCGAGTTCCGACACAACATCTCGACAAGTTTCTCTAGGAAGAGTTTTGGCCGAAGGGTGTAGTCTACTGACGGTTTCGCGGCAGGCAAAGTGACACCGCGCAGTGTAACACGACGCCACCACTTCGTGTGTCTTAGTTCATATTTTATAAGTTATATTTTGTATGTGTTAGTATGTTTTCATGTTGTAATGTAATTTTGTGTATTTTATCTATAGGCCTTGTGATGCCTGATAATAAAATGATTGATTGATTGATTGACAGGGCTCTCCTTGCTTGTGCCAATCTCCACGCTCCTGTGCCAACCTCATCCAGGATATTCCCGCAATGGCAACAATATCGTCTGCCCATTGCATCTCGCCGCCGGACGACCGACACTTCTCTTTCCATTCCTTGGACGCCACTCGGTCACAGCTTTACGTGGAGTAAAGCTGTGACCGAGTGCTGCCTGCCACTGCCATCACCGCGCCTTGCTAGGTGTCCTGACCAACTCCATTTGAGTTCCATAAAGCGATTTCCAATATCGATGGCCTTCGTACATCTCCGTAGGTACAACTCTGACTAACCTTTCGAAGATAACAGGTGTGATGTTGTGTTATAGGTAGGTATTCGTATGTAGATTAGTTAGAACCACAGAGCTACGTGCACGTGTGGTGAATGAACTGGAAAATACTTTATGAGTAATGACAGTTGGTCATACTCATTCATTGTTTCAATTCTTGGTAGCGAAATTAATGGTACCTAATTTCAAATACATTATCATCATCTGCCTAGCCTTTTTCCATCTATGTTGGGGTCGGCTTCCAGTCTAACTGGATGTAGCTGAATACCAGTATTTTACATGGAGCGACTGCCTATGTCACCTCCACAACCCAGTTAGAACGCGGTAGTTAGATCACATACGATGCCGGCCATAAGCTAGTTTAACCAAAACAAACAAAAATCAGATTTTCTGATGACATTATTTAGGTAACTAATACTACAGTTACTGGCAGTCGTAACCTCAAAAAAGTTGTCAAATCATTTTTACCCGACTACGGCAAAGCCAAAAGGAAGGGTTATGATTTTAGAAGTCTATGTATGTATGTATTTACATAATTATGTTCCACCGTGCTGCCTAAACTATTCATCCGATTTTGATGAGTAACGTGTCAATCGATTCGTTATTATCGCACGGGTAACGTTGGTTACATTTTATTCAGTAAACGGGTTTTTAGTGGTAGTATACCACACAAATACTTTGTACTCTGTTTTATTAAGTTAATATATCGAGAATTATCATCATCATCAGCCTATAATGTTTCCACTGCTGGGACGGGCTCTTCTCTATGAGAGGGAATGGGCTATAGTCCACCACGCGGGCCTAGTGCGGATTGGTAGGTGTCACATGTCTTCGAATTTTTGTTTCCTCACGATGTTTTCCTTCACCGTTTTGAGAGCAGTGGTGATGAAATATATTACTCAAAATAATGTTCCTGCCTGGGTTCGAACCCACGACTTACTGTTCGTAAGTCGGAGCCGCCACCACTGGGCCACCACTGCTCTCTGATAATTGTCACGTATGTAAAATGATGCTGGCTAATTTTATTTGGCGCTTACGGCGACACTGGTTTTTCCATCATTGCATAGGCACTTAAAATTCTGCACACGTCTCTAACACTATAAAGCTTGATGATACAAATAAAACCACTGACCAGCACATAGGAACGTTACGACGGAAAAATAAAGCAGTAATAAGTAAAAAACCGTCATTTTATGACTCAAGACATGTGTCATAAAAATATAGTGTGTATTATGTGCTGATAATAAATTTTCCTTTTATACATAAAACGTGTTATTGTGTGATTTTAACAAATACTTTTTGTTATTTTATAAGTCGAGTGTTACAGAGGATACATCTAAAGGGTCTAAAATCCTCTTAGCGAAGCCGACAGGCACTTGTTCTCCTCGTCATTGTGATCAGTTTTTTGTTTTACACCATACCTGGGAACCTTCTAGTTACGGAGATATTGGGAGTCAAAGTTCCAACTTTTTGACAACTTTAAAAAAAAATATAAGTTTTTAATGTAAGATTTTTACTTTAAACACCTCCACGACCCCCGTACTATTCAAGCCATCCATCAGCATAATGTTTTGAGTGCGTTACATTGAGTTCTACCACAAAACATGATTTTTCACCCCAAATAAAAAAGTCGTTTCCCAGCAATTGTTTTTGCGTAAAGTTGCTTAGTTTGATGTTCAGAATGCTTGGTTAATGGCTTCGTGATGAGGTTGTTTACACCCTGTATAATATTAGTAGCGTGCGGGAATCGATCCCGCAACACACAGCGCAGCAGCCAATAAAAGTAAGCGTACACCTGTCCGCATCGTACGCATCGGACGCATCGCATCAAACAGATCGTAGTATTATTGAACAGGAGCGATCCGTATGGTGCGGATCAGTGGAAGCACTTGTGTGACTTTCTAAACAAAGAATACTACGATCCGTTTGGTGCGATGCGTCCGATGCGTACGATGCGGACAGGTGGACGCTTACCTTTTGCCACTGCGCCAACCGCGTCATTAAACTGACATGATCGAGACACAAAAATCTAATACATGTGACGTCCAACCAACCCGCGCTGTTCCCATGTGGTTGTGGTGGATTATGGGTCACTTTCTCCCTCATAGTGGACACCTGTGTGCAGCGGGACCGTTATGGGCACAAAGCCAGGCTGATATTGAGCAGTTCCTAAAGAAAATTCCAATAACCGGATCTAGAAACAAATTTTCTAAACAAACCATCTTTCTGTTTATTTTCGTTCATCGAAGCGGTTCTTTACGTCCACACTGCACTATCAGTTTTATTCATCTGATATATTAAAAACTTTTTTGCAAAACATAAAACTGGCTTAAAAAAAAACACAAAAAGTGAAAAATTACTTTTGGCTTCAGAAGTCGGTGACCTTTGTTTGGTTGATTTAGTTTTTTTGTCACCGACTTAGTGGTTCACATGTGCTTACTCCTTCACAGCGTACCGGCGTGATGTTATGTTATGAACTGTTGTAAACAATAGACAGACATGAGATTTCAGCAATCCCAGTCCATTTGCTATCATTTATTGAGGAGTTCCGTTGCCTATCTCCGAAGTTCTTCATCAGATCTTCAACAAATTAAAATGGGAACACTTCGAGAAAGTACTCTTCCAAAAACTACCCAAATCGCCTCAAATGTGCCTATAAAATTTGAAGAGTTCTCTTTATTTCTCCAGAATCCCATCATCAGATCCTGATTTGATAATTATGGGACCACCTAAGAAGTATACCTACCCTTTCAAACAAAAAAAATCCAAATCGGTCCAGCCATCTTCGAGTAATCAGGGAACATAAATACCTACATAAAAAAAGGTTCCGACGAATTGAGAACCTCCTCCTTTTTGAAGTCGGTTAAAAATATCAATCAGTAAGTATTTAATTAAAAGTATTGCGACGGTAAAATATTTAAAAGATGTTTCTTTTAGATCTCTGAAAATATCTAAAGTACTTATTTACTTTGAGTGGATGTCTGTAAAAAAATTAACGCTATAAACTCGGGGTAATGAAAAATCTCTTTGTGTTATGAAAATAATTTGTGATAAACTAATCTTGCAAAAGATACTCAGTTTTTTAAGTGTATTAAGTCCGCCCTTTCCTTGTATTTAGCCTTTGCTAGATCAGATAGCTTAATCATCATAATTATTATAATTAAACAGAAATCATCCACAGGTCGACATTGGCCTTCCAAGACCAATCAGGAAATTGATAAATACAGAAAACAACCTTGCTACCTGGGTTTTAGTTATTTTGACATTACAAACAGACAATTAAATGTTATATTTTATTTGTTTGGTTATAGAAGATAGAATGGTGAAGATAAAAGAATCTTCAACCAACTTTCTTGAGTACCCACTGGTAGAATACAGAAATTCATCAGTAAAAGTCACTGATTTTTTTTACTGATGACAAATAATTCTCCGTAAATCCAATTCTTTACTGCTAAAAGCTTCAATGAAGTCCTGAGAAAGCAAATACTATCAAAGAAAAATGTCAGAACAAATAACAGAAAAAAAACAACTAAACATCGAGATCCGAGTGTCCCTTCAACGATAACAATTTGGAATGCTCTAGAGAATTTTCATTTCTTCGAACACTTGAAAAAAAAAGAATATTTTAGACAAAAGCATTCGACCTCCTTCGTCCGTTCGTGACAATGAACCTATGACGTCTGACCCGTGTGAATCTGAGATCGTGATGGGTCGCGTTCGATTTTCGAATTTAGAAAAAAAGAACTACGTCACGGGCCGCTGATTGGACAGAATGTGTTCCGCCGTTTGAAGGTAGTCACGAGTTGACTAATTTCTTAAATTGAATTCTTGGGAATGCACGAGCTTTTTATAATGGTTTGTCTCACGGATTATCTGTGGTCTATGGTGTACTGAGTTTCGTTCACGACTGTCGGTATGACCCATTTAGTTCTTCTCACAATTTTGTTGACAAGCATCGGTTATGGTTTTCTGGGATTACGGCATGAACATTGATTGGTATGATCTTTTCGAACCACTTAAGGTGAATGCGCCAGGGTGGCCCGCGAAATTTAAATTTTCTTACGGTTTCTCTCAGTCATCAAATCATCAATACAACCCTCCAAGCTCATAAAGGTGTATGAATTTACTTTTTCAAGATCAAAGTCATTCCTACACCTTCATGCGCTTGGAGGGTTGTATTGATGATTTTGACGATTATAATTCTGTAACTACATACGTCTTACAGCCGCGATTCATAGTTTAATCAACATACAACCTAGCACTGGTCTACAAATTGCAAAAAACGTAGGAAAATTTGACTTGAACGCGGGCTACCCTGGAGCATCCACCTTAAATGACATTTCAGCGCGGGAAAGAGATGAACCATAACATCATCAACATGAAATATAACATCACGCCTGTAATCTCCAAAGGGTTAGGCAGGGGTGTACCTAATAGTTCACTATTATTAGGTACTATAGCTTCTGCCAGCGGCTTCGCCCGCGTGAAGTTTGATAATTGTCCCATGAGATCTTACTACCGGGATAAAAAGTATCCTATGTGTTAAACAAGGTTATAACCTATCAGTGTGCAAAATTTCATACAGATCCGTTCAGTAGTTTTTGCGTAAAAGAGTAACAAATATCCATACAAAACATCACAAACCTAAGAATTAGAATTTTAATTTATTTATTTGTAAGAATGTAGTTTTACATAGTATGATGTTAATATATTTTTTAAGTTCTATACACTCTACCACATTATGTGGTGTACAAATATTAAATAATTAAATGTCATTCTTATAACTAAGTACAATAGATGTCAAGATTTGTGATACAATAAGTCCAATGTCAATTAATAAGATTATTATAATTATAGATTAAAAACGAATGTCCAAATTAAGTACATGTTATCTTGGATTGTTACAATATTCCATATATTCGCCAATATCATAAAAACAATTATCTAATAACCAATTTGTCAGCTTTTTCTTGAACGTGGGTACAGGAAGTTCCTTAAACGAGTTAGGTAGCTTGTTATACACATGAATAGCATTTATCGCCTTCGCAAACTTCTTCCTCACAAACTTTCTCATTTAAAATATTAGTAGGATTACTATCAACTAGGCACAAATCGAGACTCCGTGGCTGCTACTGAGAAATTCCTGACGGTAAAACCCAATATAATAGGAAAGAGATGACTTGTGTTAGGTTAGATAAATTAATAAATGACATTGCATGTAATTTTAATTTTGAATGCACTGGAATAGAATTAACATTTAATCAAATAATCATTATTTGTATTTATAGGACACCAAATAGCAATCCAAAAGTTTTTATAGAAAAATTGGAAAAATTACTAATTAGAATCACAAAGAAATCAAAGAAGGTGATTATTTGTGGTGACTGGAATTTAGATACAATTAAGCCAAATAAAAGTTGCCAGGAACTCATAAGGATGTTGAAAATTTTCAATATTGAATTGCATATAAAAACACCAACACGAAAACAGTCGTGTTTAGATTTATTTGCAAGCAATATCAAGCAAGCTAAAGGTGGAGTTCATCACCTGGCTCTATCGGATCATGAGACAGGGCAAACCCTGACAGTGCCGACTAATAAACCTAGAGGTATGATAAGTTGGTTTGAGTACAAAAGGGACTACCATGAAGAAAATATACAAAAATTTTGTGACTGTATTTCTGCGCTTTCATTCTCAGATATGTATCTTATGGATAATTTAAAAGAGACATTCCAAGTTTTTCATGAGACATTACAACTGTTTTATAAACTATGTTTTCCCAAACAAAAGATAAAAAGGTCTAACGGGAAAAATAAGACTCTGTGGTTGACGAAAGGTTTAAAAAAGTCATGTATACGGAAACGATATTTACATTTAAAAAGTATTCATAATAAAACAAACAAAAATAGATTAACGAAACAATATCAAAAATATAGCGCCATACTTAAACGTTGTATTAATAAATCTCAACAAATTCACAACAAAAGATATATACAGAATATGAAAAACAAGTGCAAGGCTACCTGGGATATTATCAATAAAAAAATCGGTGACACACAAAACAGTAATGACATAAAACAAATTGGATTAAAAACCGACAACATTACTGACCCTCAAAAAATTTGTGACATGTTTAACGAATACTATATCCAATTGACAAATAATAATGAATTTACATATAATATTGACGCTATAGATAGAACAATGGACATTCATCATAATAATACAATATTTCTTAAGCCTACTGATCCATTAGAAGTGTTCAGGGTAATTCAAAACCTAAAAAATACTACGTCAGTTGGTTTTGACGAAATAAGTACCAAAATTATAAAAGCTTGTGCCAATCACTTATGCAAACCGCTGAGCTACTTAATTAACAGGTCATTCCTAGAAGGCATATTCCCAAGCGCACTAAAATACTCAATAGTCAAACCAATATTTAAGAATGGTGATAAAACTGACATGGCGAACTATAGACCCATATCCTTAATTCCTATAATATCAAAAATATTTGAGAAGACAATGCTAAAAAGGCTATACGACTATGTGGATACGACACTAATAATAAAATGTAATGAAAAAATTAAGTTGGAACAGGAAATTAATGAAGCAATCCAAGACATAATAAGTTGGCTTAATAACAACAATTTAAAAATCAATTTAAATAAATCAAATCAAATCAAATCATCTTTATTTGTGAACACAGGTATTGAAATAAAGGTCTTATTCATACATTTTAGTTGAGCTCTATGTCCTACCAATGAAATTGGTGTACAAATATTGTTTTTTTTTTTTTTTAATAATAAGTCTAGATTTATACAATACGAAGTTAGGTTTGAGTAAATAATGAGAATTCAATATATTAATCATTAATGAATCAATTATAATTTATTTTTCATGCATGTCAACGGTAAATTATTTAAATGTCAAATTTTGTAATATTGTAAATAATGTCAATTAAATGTACCTATTACTAATAAATAAATTAAAGATAAATTATGATAAAGGACTGGTAATGTCATATTTTATCATTTAAAAATTCTTCGATAGAGTAATACGTCTTAACTATTAGAAATGAATGCAATTTACTTTTGAATTTGCGGACATTAGCTTCACTCCTTATACATTTTGGTAATTTATTATAGACCTTTGGAGCCATTACAAAAATACTGTTTCTGTACAGTGCAGTACTAGATCCGACTGTTTGTAACCGATCACAACGGCGCTGACTAGTTACTCGAGCAAATTTATGTAAATTATTTTTTACGAACATAGACGTTTCATAGATGTACAACGACGGCATAGTTAATATTTTCGTATTTTTAAAAAACGTTTTGCAGCTGTCTGTTGTCTGTAAATTATAAATAGCTCTTATGCACCTTTTTTGGCACTTAAATACCATATCTTTACCCGTGGCATTGCCCCAAAATATAATTCCGTATCTCAATGTTGAAGCTACTAGACCATGATACCCACTCAACCGCCCCTGGCTGCTTTAGCAGCCAGTTGCCGATTTGCCAAATGTCCCTGGCTGCTAAAGCAGCCAGTAGCGCCTTCGTCCAACAAATGCAATAAAAATTTATTAAACTGCTATTTCTAGAGCTTATTCCTCTTGTAGCATTCTCTATACTATATTCCTCAACGTTCGGACCAACAATAGCAACACTATTCCATCGACAAATCTCAAAATAAAAGTAAAAACTGTAGCGTAAACAAACTCCGCCATTTCTGACGTGTGGCGTCGTATTTCAATTGTTCTGTTATGTATATTGTTGTTTTCGGATAGTGTTATATATCAAATTAATCGTGAAAATCTGTGCTACTATATTATCATAAAGGAAATCTAGTTTTCGAATCTCAAAGTTGAGTATTTCGCCTCCGAAAGGTGGTAGGTTTAAATACCTATAGTGATTGTGTTTATACAAGAAATAAGTGTTTTTGTGATTAAAACGTGTGTGTTAACGGAAAAACAGTGCATAATTAGTATTGTGAACATATTATTAAATTGTATATACAAAAACAAGTGGCTTCGTAAAGTTATAGGTACGTAAATAACCGTGTTCAAAAACAGTCGTTGGCGCAGGCCGCGTCAAAATAAACAGTGAGTATTCAAATTCTAATTTAATTCTAACTAGACTATCGTAAATAAACTAATAAGATTATGGTCTTATTGGAAAGGAAATATAATCTAGTTTATTTTAAAATTATTTTAATTGAAATTTAATATTTAGAAAAATTCAAATTAATATTTTAATAGCGAAATATCCGTTTTCATCACTGTTTTTCAAGTTCTACATTTTTTTTGAGTTTCAAATTAATATCAGTTTTTTTTTTTTTTAATATATAGATTTCATAACTATTCAGCTATTCACTGTAAATTTTATTTAGCTATAACTCTTGTAGTTTGCGATTGTTTATCTAAAGTGTCAAATTACATGCGAATATTTCGCAATTTTTTGCACCCTGGACGGTTTGGTGCAAAAAAGTCGCGCGCGGGGCGGGTGAGTGGATACGCCGTTAAGACTGTTGCTCGATTGGCCGTTTTACTTAACATGTGTAAAGCATAAGAATGTTGGTTTAGCTTACTGCATACTTTGTCAATATGGGAATTCCATTTTAAAGTGTTTTCTATGTTTAGTCCAAGGAATTTAGTCACTTTTGCTTCATTAATAGTTTTGTCATTGTATTTAATATTTAAGTCCAGATTGTAATTTATTCTTTGTTGAAATTTCATTAATACGGTTTTATCAAGATTTATAATCAAATTATTATTATGCAGCCAATTCACAACTGATAGTAAAGTAGAGTTAATCTCAGCCTCTAATGTACTTACCTCGTCACTATTAAAAAGTAAAGTGCTGTCATCTGCAAACATTGTCATAGGATATGATGATGCTGTCGGAAAGTCATTAATATAAACAATAAATAAAGGGGGTCCGAGTACACTACCTTGTGGTACTCCATAATTTACCGTTCTCTGACTGGATTTATATGTTATTTCGTTTTTTTTAGATATTCTACTAATGGACGTTATTTGTTGCCTATCACACAGATAAGATTCTATTAAATTTGATATATTTCCTCTTATTCCGTATGCGTTAAGTTTATTAATTAGTAATTTATGGTCTACGCGATCAAAAGCTTTTGACATGTCCATATAGAGCGCTAGAGTTGGTAGCCTCTTATCCACTCTACTGGTAACCATATGTAAGAAATCGTAGATGGCCATGTCAATAGATCTGTTTTTCCTAAAACCTTTCTGGTTTTCAACGAAAAGGCAATTTTTCTCAAAGTATGAAGTAAGTTGATAATATATTGCTTTCTCGAATATTTTTGAAAAAATCGGTACTAACGCTATAGGTCTGTAGCAGGACATATCTTCTCTGTTGTCTTTCTTGAAGAGAGGTTTTATAATTGTTATTTTTAATTCTTCTGGAAAGTACCCATGGTATATGCACATATTGATGAGATGGCTCAACACAGGAGCAAGTATTGTGGATACCCGTTTAACAATGTTTGTACATATATCGTCATACCCAGTGCTAGACGTATTCTTTAGTGACATAATAATTTGGTGAATTTCTTGTGGTAGTGTAGGCGACATGGAAGTAATGCTACTGCTTATTTTATGTTTATTATTATTATTGTCTAAATTAGAAACTGGTTTCACTTGATCTATAAAGTAATCGTTAAAAGTTTGTGCTATTTCAAGAGGATTAGTTATGATTTTGTCATTTGATTTGATTTTTGTTATGGTTTCGCCTGGCAAATTATGTTTATTATTATTTTTATTTATTACTTTCCATGTTGCTTTACATAGATTCGGAGCTGAATGTATATAACGATTATTATGGGCTCTCTGTGTGAGGTTTATAACTTTCTTCAGCCGATTTGAAAGCTTTTTAAAGTTTGTTTTATTTTGCTTATTTGGTAGTAACCGGTATTTCCACAGCAATTCTCTTTTTCTCTTACTGCAAATCCTAATGCCACGACTAATCCATTTTGCTTTGACTTTAGTTGATATCCGTATTTTTATCTTTGGAAAGCATAGATCATATAGCAACTTAAACAGGTCATAAAATAATTTGAATGCCTTAGCGGGATCCGTTTCCTCGTATACGTCAGCAAAAGTGATAGCTTTGATGTTTTCTATGAATTTCTGAACATTTTCTTTTGAGTAATCTCGTTTAGTTGAAAACCAGTAATTTAATGTATGTTCGTCTAACTGGACATCGTAACAGTTGTGCCGTATGATCAGATACCGCCAGCTCTAAGACTTCTCCTTTTGATCCTCGTACATTGTGAATTATGTTATCTATGCAAGTCCCACTGCTTAATCTTGTTGGAACGTTTATTTCAAATTTGAGATTGTAACCCGTAATAAGATATTTGAATTGTTCTAAACATGTGGTCTTTTTTAAAAGATCAATGTTGAAATCACCGCATAGAATAAGTTTTTTGTTAGTGTGTAATGAAAAAGACTTTAAGAGAATATTCAGGTTATCGAAAAATATACCAAGTTTACTTTTTATGTCCCTACTAAGTGGACTCCTATAGACACACATCACAATGATGTTGTGGTCAGTGAGTTCTACTGCACAACATTCAATTATATTAGAAATACAGTACTTTTCCACCGACTCCAAAGCTCTATACTTAATTCCGTTTCGTATCATTATACATGTACCTCCATGTCGGGATTTCCGAGTGAAATGTGTAGCAAGTGTAAAATTAGGAATATGTAACAAGTTAACATCAGATAATATCATATTGTGCTCCGAAAAACACAGCACATCAATTATTTTTTCTGAATTGAATAGTTCATTAAGTGCGACAGTAAACATATGAGATTTGTTCAAGAGACCATTTATATTTTGATGCAGAATATTAATATTTTTATACACGAAAAAAATTTTCTTGTTCACAAAATTTTTCATCTGTTGAAGATTCACATTGGGTCGATGATATTTCTGTTATGGTTAACAATAAATTTTGAAAGATATTACGCATACCACAGTCATTAATTTTTCTATTGAATTTAGAGAACATTGTAAAGTTATATAAAAGATTTAAATTAGAATCAAATGCAGTTGCATAATTATATGTTTGTAAGTCTAGATGTAATAAATTATTAAACGTCTCTTTACGCCAATTAAACATTGTCGAGTAGTCACTTAATTTAAAAGTAGGAGCACATAAGATTATATTTGTATTCTGTATTGTCATCAATGTCTCCCTTATTTTCATGATGATATTAACATAATTTTCAGTATGTAAGAAGTCTTCTTCTCCAATTAAAACAACACACAACATAAAACAAAACTAATTCAATTTCAAACTTATAAATCAAACTTTAAGAATCTATATCATAAAATATGAAGATAGTATAATAGAACAAGTAGTAAACACAAAATTCTTGGGCATAATAGTGGATCAAAACTGCAGTTGGAAATCACACATCAATTACGTATGCGATAAGCTAGACAAATTCGTATACGCAATAAAATGTCTTCGGTCAACAGTGTCCGTAGCCGCGGCCGTCACTGCATATCACGGATATGTATCGTCTGTATTGTCATATGGTCTAATACTATGGGGAAATTCAGTTGAAGTTTTAATGGCATTTCGGGTACAAAAGAAGTGTGTTGGGGCAATATCTGGCGTCTGGTTTTTGGATAGCTGTAAACCCTTATTTAAAAAGCTTCACATTTTGCCTTTACCCTGCATGTACATCAAAGAACTATGTATGCTAGTAAAGCAAAACCCGCATTATTTTTTCACAAAAAGGCTTCTGCTAGAAATAAGTACAAACATGAACTAAATGTACCTCAATGTAGATTGCAAACCTTTAGGAGAAATGTTTATATAAATGCTATTCAGGTGTATAACAAGCTACCTAACTCTTTTAAGGAACTTCCTGTCCCCATGTTCAAGAAAAAGCTGACAAATTGGTTATTAGATAATTGTTTTTATGACATTGGCGAATATATGGAATATTGTAACAATCCAAGATGACATGTACTTAATTCGGACATTCGTTTTTAATCTATAATTATAATAATCTTATTAATTCACATTGGACTTATTGTATCACAAATCTTGACATCTATTGTACTTAGTTATAAGAATGACATTTAATTATTTAATATTTGTACACCACATAATGTGGTAGAGTGTATAGAACTTAACAAATATATATTAACATCATACTATGTAAAACTACATTCTTACAAATAAATAAATTCTAATTCTAATTCTAATCACTTTACCCGACCCGGGAATCGAGCCAAGGACCTCAAGCTCAGCCGTCGCGCATGGCGACCACTAAGCTTTCATATACTCATAGTTTGTAGCAATTACGACAATCCTCTATTACCGTTCACTGTTTATAAGGGAGGTTCATGTCCGGCTTATAAGGGTTAATGCATAATATTGCAATAAATGTCACAATTTATCACATAATCGTGAGAGGGTAAGAGTTGATGTAATGTCATTCACCCACGATTGCCCAATGCTGGAGATAGGGAGATTGGGGCAACGGTATTACCATATACCGGGCAATGAAGTTAAATGTAACTTAGAATGTCATACGGCCATTTTCAATAACTTACTTACAGGTATCGGTAGGTTGCTATCTCTGTCTGTTTGACATTTAGCTTACGGACGTTTAGAGACAAAACGTCACAGAACAGTACATTTTGATACAAGTGGAGAAAGTTTTTATTGCATCCGAGGCGGAATTAACTCCCGAGCCGTAGGCGAGGGTGTTTTTGAGCCGAGAACTGCAATAACAAATGTCCACGTGTATCAAACGACGTTTTTTAATCACTTTTGAAGAAATAAAATAGGATAACGAAAAAAAACAATCACCGCCGACTATAGGCATTGCACCAATTTGTATTAAGTACAGGTATAGTTTTATCTGTGGCAATTTTCCAACACCCGCGTGCTGTGCCGCGTGCGGGAATGGCTCCTTTCTGCACGCGGCACAGCACGCGGTGCAGTTGTACAATGAAACAGATCCACGTGTGTGAAATACACTGCATGTTGAACCTAATCGTAGTGCGATAAGAACCCGTTTTCGAGGAAGTGTATTGAAAAACCGTTTTTTTTATTTTTATGAATCAAGTGACAGGTAGGTGACGCGGATAGGACATTTCAAGCTAAGTTTGTTTATAGAAACACAAAAATACGGTGGGGGCAACCGGATTTTATTTTTATTCCTCCTAACATTTTTCTACACACTGTTACTCAAATTTGGAATTCGATGGCATTTTTTTTTTAATTTAAGAGCGGGACCAATCTACTAAAGAGAATGACTCAAAAATAATAATTCAGTAAACTGATCCTGCGGGATCCAAATGAGCGGGATCAGTTGACTAAAGAACCACGAGGCGTAGGCATATTAACTGACAGTTATACGTACGTAAATTATAGAAAACGGCCTTTAGTAAGTAAGTAAAACGTAAGCGACTTGACTGTCCCGTTTGGTCTAGTGGTATCAAGCAAAACAGCCTATAATGTTCCCAGTCTCACAAAGGGGCACTGGCCTTCTCTCTGTGAGGGCAGTGGTCCAAAATCCATGACGCGGGGCCAGGGGCCCAAGTCTGCTATTTTTATTAATTCGTCATTCCTACACGATCCCATTTTAATCCCATTGTCATTTTGCTAAAAGTTCGTAATCTGCTAAATTCCTAATGGTTGATCATTGGTCGGTAAATGTTCTCGTAATAGAATTGTGTTATAATGACATTGTCGTATTGCCATTATTATAAAACCCGCCTGAGTTCATTTATATATATTTTTACATATTATTTTTTGGTGTTTTATGCAATTTATAGTAGTAAGAAGTTCGTAAATAGCACTAGTCATTCATTTGTACGAGATTACCATTATATGTCATTTCTTTCAATGGAGTGTCAATGGTTGACCATTGGAAAGTCATAATGACGCCATCATATTAGTAGATTACCAAACTTGTCAAAATCAACAATTATGAAATCAATGATAGACCATTCTGACACTATTGTAATAGCAGACTTAAGGCCCAGTACAGGTTCGTGAACGTCATAATGTCATCGAAAAAACGTAAAGTAAAGACGTTCTGGGTATTCGCCATGAACCATGAAGCACCAGTGGGGTCAGCGGGAACACCTACACCTAAAATCAAAATTGTAGGTAAGAAGGATCTGAATCACATACAGGGTTATTTGTAAAACACCGACAACCTCTCAGGACTGTGTTACTAACATCATAATCAACAACTTTTGTTCTATGACTTTTAAAAATTCATCATATTTTAGTTTATCAAATTTTCATTAAAAAAATGAAAATATTCAATTTAAATATTTTAATTTTTGTACGAAAATTTGATGAACTAAAATAAGATGAATTAGTAAAATTCAGAAATTCATTTGCGGACTCTCTTTAAGGCGCGCGTGGAACACTCCTGCGCCTTCGACACGGCCTGTCGTCATGAGACGGACGGACGGCGAGCTAGCCCATAGCTCACCGTCCACAGGCCCACGCCACCTTGCTTTTTGCCAAATTTCGTGATTCTAGGTCAACGGGAACTACCATATAGGTTTCCAACCTAAAACCTATATGGTACTTGCGGTTGAAAAATCTGAAAGCCGTAACTATGTAGTTTAATAACAAAAAAAAAGCGATTTTACCATAACAAACTTATTATTTGCGGTTGGTGCAATAGCCGTTTCTAGGGATCGAACAGCAAAGTTAAGTTTGTCGTTTAAAAAGTTTATACGAAACTCTCGGTGCGTGAGTCCGAATTGCTCTGGGCTGGTTTATTTTTGGTTCTATATAACATAACATAACACCACGCCTGTAATCCCAGAAGGTTTAGACAGAGGTGTAGTACCTAGAAAAGAAAAAGAAAGAAAAAAATATTTATTTGACGTTAGTTAATAAAGCACGACACACACAGTAATATAAAAAAGATACAAAATATGGAGGAAAACAGTATGTGCTGTATGCCTGCACAGCCGTGAGGCATACAGCAGTTTCGTATAAACTTTTTAAACGACAAACTTAACTTTGCTGTTCGATCCCTAGAAACGGCTATTGCACCAACCGCAAATAATAAGTTTGTTATGGTAAAATCGCTTTTTTTTTGTTATTAAAGTACATAGTTATGGCTTTCAGATTTTTCAACCGCAAGTACCATATAGGTTTTAGGTTGGAAACCTATATGGTAGTTCCCGTTGACCTAGAATCACGAAATTTGGCAAAAAGCAAGGTCTAGGCTTACAGCACAACTTGCTAGGTCTAACCGTTCCTGAGAAAATCGGTGGTGACAGACGGACAAACAGACAGGAGGACAAGAAAGTGATCTTATAAGGGTTCCTTTTTTTACCTTTACTTGAAATCTTTCAAAACTTTTTCAGATTTTTACTGTAATTATTCTGCTTGTCCAAATCTGCAGCTGCACCTACAACAGTCATACATAATTCATTAAACAAACACGTTATCAAATTCAACATCTAAAAACAAGATAATCTACCCTATACACACAATATCATACAATTCTACCTACCCTCGTATTTATGATAAATCAATTACACATACAGACATACACCTGTCAGTCAGGGGTGCTCAATAAAGGGTTGTTATCAGATCCCGTACCCTTGTGACACCCCTGACGGTTGTAGCGAATTAATTTATCTTTTAATACGAACAATGTGTATAAAATTTTATTTCATTTGAAGGGTCAACGTGATTAGGGTTGGTATGGCAGAGTTTTTGGTTTTTTTATTTTATTTTATTTTTAGGAGTTTGCTGGATTCTAATTTAATTATTTACAGAAGGGTCACGGTGACAGATAATAGTTGTTAATAAATCGTAAGATACTATAGATAAATTATGCTTAGTTTGAAAATAGGTTATAACAAATACTTTTAAACACATTTTTTTTTTATTTATATAGAGCTGGTGTTTCGTATCGAATACTCTGAGAAGAAACAGCCGAAACAAACGCAGAGGTCAACTCTAGGACTATGCAGATTAGTGTCTGAGATGGTCTATTGAAGAAAGAACCACACAGATTTGAGTGGCTCTCCAGTCAGTGCAAGCATTTGTCAGTTATCGTGTAGCTCGACTTATATCTCAAGATTCTTCAACTCATTGTTCGTGTACTATTGGCGTGTGATAAACCCTTAGGTATTTGATTAAGATTCGTTGGGAATTTAATGTTGGAATCGATTTCCGGTCTTCCCTAATGCAGTGGTGAATACCAGCATTTTGCTTGGAGCTTTTCGAGTTCTAACTATCCTTAACGATTGTCAAAGATCTACAAAAGTACCCCACTTTGGTCTAATGTACTTCCCGAACAACGGAGGGACCTCAAAATGTAGGTTTGTCACCCGTCCACTGGCCGACCTTGGCAAACCCATCTCAAACAATAGAATTAACACTACACTTAAAGTACTTACGGGATGATATCCGTGATATTTCGACGCTGTTGCAAGCATCATGAGCGCGGGAATACTGAAGAGGTATGCGGGTGGGAAGAAAATTATTTATTATGAGCACACAAATCTGTCTACCCTCTTTCTTAGTCTTTTATTACGCGCATTACTGGAACTCGATTGTAACTCACGACAAAACGCACTCACAGTATCACTAGGTTTTTCTTGATAATGGAGACGCATGTTATTTTCGTCCCACCCGCATACCTCTTCAGTATT
This sequence comes from Xestia rhomboidea, assembly GCA_963853795.1. Taxonomy (NCBI): domain Eukaryota; kingdom Metazoa; phylum Arthropoda; class Insecta; order Lepidoptera; family Noctuidae; genus Xestia; species Xestia rhomboidea. Next base: position 5,440,335 of record OY970783.1, read on the forward strand.
CCCGCGATAATGATGCTTGCAACAGCGTCGAAATATCGGGAGCTCATAGTATCTAAGGAATATCACGAATGTCATCCCGTAAGTGCTTTAAGTGTAGTGAAAAACCGTGAAAGTCTAACACAGTGCAATAAAATTGACACATCTGGTCTTCCCAAAACAAATACCTAACTATTTATTATCTATTATAATCACCAACATTACCACAAGCTTCAACGTTACCTACGCTACGTCGCCATATTGTCTCGCGAACAATCCATTTAACCATAAGGCCGTATGAGTCATAGCAATCGGATGCATCAGCCTATGACGGTGATAATGTGTCAACATATATGCCTATCACCTTTAGATAACGTGTAGGTAGTTTTTTTTACTATACACTAGCTTTTTCTGGAGTGTGATACGTGATTTCGAAAAGTAAAACACCGAAAATCACGTCCCTGTAAGTTAACGAACACGAAACACCTAACAACGAATGCACGCGACCACGAAAAACCATACGCCGCCGCAGCCATGGGACCTCGAATAACTAAATCTCTAATTTTACCTATTCTAAACACCGTAAAACTGAACACCGTAGCCATGCGATCTTGAATAACTAAACCTCGAAAAGTCGTTCGGTGCTAAGTGTTTCGTATTCGTGAACTTACGGGGACGTGATATTCGTGATAATAATAAAACGTACAGACTCTGCTACATACATATTTTGTGCAAGTATGCACTTTCGTTCGGCTATCTCTAAGCAATTTCATGAAAATAACCAATAATATAATTGCCCGACAGAAGAACTCAGGACCATACGCTCATAGCAGTTGTAATTGTGGCTACTGACAATAGTGTAGATGACAACATAAAACAAAAATTCCAAGACACCAATCTCTTAAAAAAAAAAACTTTATTTTGGGCCAGAAAACCCGATTTATTTTCAATCAACTGCCAAATTCGATTTTTAGTTGCTTTGAAATCAATAAATAGTTTAGTCATTGAGTTGTCTAAACAGTGACGTCACATCGTGCTATTGCCATTCAAAATCTATGAGAGAACCGCGTTTTGACAGCTCTTAAAAAGTATGTCAATTGATCGGTGTGTCATCTACCCTATTAATGACAGCTACTTACTGAATTTGACAGATGTTTGACATCTACACGCCGCCATCTTGTAGAACCGCATAAGACTGTGTCTTTACGTGAACACAAATTGTATTACATATTGCCAAAGCCTCGCATTCTAAGCGAGCACATCCGCCGTTTCAATACGTGACACGCAGACAGGCAATTGTTTTGGGTATATTGCACCTAATTCTTGGAACTGCGCTATCAATAAACAGCTCAGCGTTTCATTGACACTTGCAGGTGGGTCGACTCAGGCAGATATATCCGAGGTTAGGCTAGATGAATGAGCACTATGGACAGACCATAATCAGAATTTTCAATAGACAAGATTGACATAAGATTTTCAATAGCATAAGCTTGTGACTGCTAGACTACTAAGGGACAGAGGGAATCATATTTATAAGAAATAACATAAAATAAAAAAAAAACATAATAACGCCTGTTATCCCCGAAGGGCTGGGCCGAAGTGTACCCTAATAGGCATGACAGTTTCAAAAAGTATCAGTATCATGACGGTAGTTAGAGTATTGGAAATTAATGGACACGTATTTTTTGTTTTTGTAAATCAATGAATATTGACAAAGATAAAACGCATCAAAACTCGGGAGTGGGGACTCGTGACGTCAGAACTAGCTAAAAATTATACCATTGCGTATTGAGAATTTTAAAAGCGTCGTATCTTCGTCAATTTTGGTTTACGTAACAAATGAAAAAACATGGGTTAAATATTTTTTGATAATCTAAGTGACGGACTAATTAGATTGTTTTTTTCGTCTCGCCTATAGTACGGTCGACCAAACTATTTGGATTACATTTTAACATGCAAATTAGATTGTAAAATGTAAACCAAATAGATTGGTCGACCGTACACCCACTTTTGCTAGTTATGTTTAAGTCCCACGTAATAGGACGCGAGCCTATTGCCATCAACCAGGCACAAATCCAGACTCTGAGGATGCTACTGAGAAATTCCTGATGGAAAAACCCAATAACAATTTGCCCGACCCGGGATTCGAACCCAGGACCTCATGCTCAGCAGTTGCGATTGCGACCACTGGGCCAACGAGACAGCCAAATCAAATCAAATCAAATCAAAATCGTTTATTACTATTATCCATTTACACATAAAGGTTGTAAATAAAAAAATAGAAACAAATAAGGACCCACCCTGTCGGGCACAGCAATTTTTTAAATAAACAGAGAGAGCAAGAGCGCTTTATAACTTTTCCTTGATGTCAGTGATCCTCACGTTAGACAACTTAATACATGAAGGACAGATAACATTATATTCTGTATTGTATTTTTTCCATAAGCAAATAGTCTAATACAAGAAGGTTAGTAACATTTAACAATTTTCCAAAAAAAAAAACATGTAAAATTTATTGTAACTCTGCATCCGTTCAACCCTAAATGAATGAACAAAATTGAATGAACGTATCGACGTACTCTCTGGAGTGGCGTCAAGTTACGGGAGCGATGCAGATTGTAACTGTTTTGTGCAATTTTATTGTATTGTGCTTTTATTATTATTGTAAATTGATTTATTTTTTATCTCCTACACACTTGTACAATTTAACATTTAGATAGATATTCACACTGATCCAGGGTTACTAATTTCCAAATTTAAAAATCTCTAACCACAAGTGGGACGTACAGTCGCGGTCTTTTCCGCCTGATCAGTTAAAATTTTTTTCGCTTAAATCATGCGGAGGCGCCGCCAAGCCACTCCACCTTAAACTTTAGGCGTATTAGAAAAGCGTCAACTTTGGCGCGCAAAATAACAATAATTCTCGTTTGGCATGTGTCGCCGATCGGTATTTTTTTCATTAATTATAAAGTCAACGGGGCGGGGATAGAGAGCGTTTCTATGTTTTATGTGCAAGCAAAAATAAGCTTAGTGGTGATCAGGCGGGAGTGTCCTCGATAGTACACCTAAGCAAGAATGTCCGACGAATATCCTTCTTAATTTATGCAGTTTTTTTTTTTGCATTTCGAACTCTTTGGTCGAAAAGGCCGGACCAAATTCAGTTTGCGGTCAAAGAGTTGGATATTTGCGGACCTATCTCAGTTAAACTCTGCACGGATCAGAATGATACTGACAGCGCTACATAAAGCAGAGCTTCTTAGATTTAGAATATATGTAGATAATTATGATTAGTAACGAATCAAATTACATCATCATGCATCATGGGGTTTTTTGGTTTCCGCACTTAGTCCTTAAGGTGGACCATTGTGCGTGAGCCATGGTGGCCGTTTACTCCAACCAGCCCACCTCCCTCCAGAAGCAGATTAAACTTCCCGGTCTTCTCAGGGCATCCGCAAGGGATCTTGGTGCTCCCAGGGTCTCCTCACGAATTTTGGTAACGCCGGTGCACTCGAGGAGCACATGCGCCACCGTTTCCTCCGCCTCCATGCATGCTCTGCACAGAGGACTGTCTGTGATTCCTAGGGTGTGGAAGTGTTTGTTCAGTGAACAGTGTCCAGTGATGGTCCCCGCCACCAGCCGCAGGCTATCTCTGTCCAGGCGCAGAAGGCGCCTGGTCAGCTTTGTGTCCAGGGATGGCATAGCTTCTTTGGATTGCCTACACCCTGGTGTCGAGGTCCACCATTTCTCCGCTTGTATTCGAGTGTGTTCCTTTAACCAGCTTCTTAGTTGCTTGAAAGGAATGGGCACAATGGGCTCGGGACCGCAGGGTTTTGTGCTGGATCCTCTCCTGGCAAGTTCATCAGCCGCATCGTTCCCGAGTGATCCACTGTGTCCTTTGATCCATTGTAGTGTTACCTTATTTTGGTTTAGTACTGTGATTCGTTCTAGGGCATTATGGCATTCTAGTATTAGTCTCGACGTTATCTGATAACTCTTTAAGGATTGCAGGACTGAGGCACTGTCGGAGAGTATTCGAATATCGGTATCCGTAACCTTCCTGGCCTCTATAGCGTGTGCCGCTTGGATAATTCCTACACACTCTGCTTGGTAAACAGAGTTTAGTATTCCAAGAGGTTTGGATATTTTGATGTTTAGGTCGTCGGAGAACACCCCGAAACCTGTCCCGTCGTCGGTTTTAGATCCATCAGTGTAGATTCTTAGCTCTTTTGTGCCTGAGTAGTCACACAACTCCGCTGTGAGCTCTATGTTATAGTGTTTTTGGAAGCAGTGGGTCTTCAGGGTTCTGTCGCAGGGTGATGCCATCATGGGCTGTTGTTTGATTGCATTTTCTCTGATGCGTGTGTGTTTAATTCTGGAATCGTTACTTAGGGTGCCAGATACTTCGAGTCTGAAGGTCGCTATGGCCGCCTCCTGTCTTACGACAAGGTGTAGAGGTGGTAGCCCCAGCATCACCTGTAAGGCAGCAGTGGGGGAAGTTCTCATGCTGCCGGTGATTGCTACGCAGGCAAATCTTTGTAGTTTCTCGAGGTCCTTTTGGGTCGTACTTAGGTTGGTCCTGGGCCACCAAACCAAAGAACCGTATGTAATGATTGGTCGGATAACTGTGGTGTATAGCCAGTAGGTGATTTTGGGGCTTATGCCCCAATTTCTCCCGAGCAGTCTCTTACATTGCCATAGTGCTATACTGGCTTTTGTGGTGATGTAATCAGTGTGTTTTGCCCAGTTCAGCTGTTTGTCCAAAAATATACCCAGGTATTTGGTTTCAGTCGATAGGCTTAGGGTGGTCCCAAAGAATCTTGGTGGTTGTAAAGTTGCCAACTTCCTTTTCTTTGTGAAGAGGACGAGTTCGGTTTTAGTAGGGTTCACTGCTAGTTTGTATTCCTTGCACCAGTCTTCTACTATCCTCAAGGCTTGGCGCATAAGGTTGCATAGTGTGTTTTCGTGTGTGCCGTTTATTATTATAGCCAGGTCATCAGCGTAACCCACCGTGTAGTAGCCTCTGCTATTGAGACGCTTAATGAGGTTGTCTACTACGAGGTTCCATAGCAGCGGTGAGAGGACGCCACCTTGGGGGCAGCCCTTCGCCACTATGGCTCTGGTGGTTTCGTTTACCGTAACTTGTACGGCTCTCAGTCTGAGCATATTTGTGATCCATCCACGCAGGGTCGAGTCCACGCCGTGTTCCTCGAGGGCTGCGTTGATGCTATGGAAGATGGTTTTGTCAAAAGCGCCTTCTATGTCAATGAAGACAGCTAGTGAAGAGCATTTGTGGTCCACTGCACATTCGATCTTGGAGATGACACTATGTAGTGCAGATTCTGTTGATTTTCCTGTGGAGTATGCGTGTTGTTGTTTGTGAAGTGGCCGCTCCCTAAGAGGTCCGTCCCGAATGTGTCGATCACAGAGTCTCTCGAGAGTTTTCAGTAGGAAAGATGTCAGGCTTATTGGTCTGTATGCCTTGGGCTGTGCCTGGATGAAAATGACTTTCACCTCTCGCCATGCAAGTGTTATGTATTGGTATGCTATGCAGGCTTGGTATATGACGGTCAGCCACGGCGTTAGGACGTCTACTCCCCATTGTAGCAGGGAGGGGAAGATTTCGTCTAAGCCTGCGGATTTATATGGTTTAAAGGTCTTGATCGCCCATTTTATTCTCTCTGCGGTTACTATGATGTGGGCTCTGGCCCAGTCTTGGTCGTTCGGTGTGTGCGTTGGCTCACTTGCCCAGGTTCTGTCCTCGGAGAGATTGCAGTCTGGGAAGTGGGTTTCCAGAAGAACTTTACTTGTTTCGTGGTCCGACTTAGTGTAAGTGTTGTCTGGGGTTTTCAGTGACCCGAGGGTGCGATCCTGATCGGTAGATAGGATTTTTCTGACACGCGCGGCTTCGCTGTTAGATTCAATTTCTTCACAGAATTTCCGCCAGGCTGCCCTGCTGGCATACCTGACTTGTTTTTTGAAGGTGTACTGTGTTTTCTTGTATGAGTCCCAGTCTTCTGGTAGTCTGGAGTTTTTGGCTCTGTTGAATTGCTTGCGCATGGTTTGCCTGAGCTTACTAAGTTCCGCATTCCACCAGGAGTTGCCCTTGCTCTTGGTGTTTTGATCTTTTAGTTTGCAGCAGGCGTGGTAGGCTTCGATTATAAATTTCGAGAGTTTTGTTACAGTGTCCTCAAGTATTTTGGGGTCCGTCAGAATTTGAGGTGTTTGGTGCTGTGTTAGTAGGGAGGCCAACAGCCGTTTGTAGCCGGGTACATTAGTACGGCGTGGGTTGCGCCTAGGTTCGGGTTTTTTCATGTTAGCTACTAGTGAGAAGCGAATCCTTCTATGGTCAGAGCAGGAAGGCTCGTTGGATACGTGCCAGTTAGAAATAAGTTTTGTCGCGCTTTCCGAAGCGAGCGTGAGGTCAATGATTGTTTGTCCGCGAGATGTGACCCAAGTGGGTTCCGAGCCGCGGTTTAAGATGTTAAGGTTAGTGGAGAACAGATATGTGCATAGTACCTCACCTCTAGTGTTGGCTTTGTTGCAACCCCAAAGCGGGTGATGGGCGTTCGAGTCCGTGCAGATGACCAGGTCCAGGTTGGCGCCCTCACAGTACCTTACCAGGTCGGCCATCTCTTTTGGTGGGCAGTCTTCATCCTCGCCTGGCATGTATACCGAGGCCAGGACGATGTCGGGTGCATCGCCTTCGGTTTTGAGCCTGACAGCTGTTAGATCTCTGGAACATAATTGCGTGAGTGTGGTGGTGGGTACATCCTTGGGTATGTAGGCACAGGTTCGTGGTTTGTCTGTGCCTTGTGTGTCGAGGATTAGCTTACCTCCAATGTTACCAAGGCCGCACACTCTGTTGTTACGGATCCACGGCTCTTGGATGAGTGCTATGGTTCGGGGTTCCACCTCCAGTGCCCTGCGTAGGCAAGCGGTAGCCGTCTGGCTATGCTGGAGGTTGGTCTGGATGATGTTTAGGGGACGGGATGTGGGCGGCGGAGGGGTGGAGTTAGGAGGAGATTGATCCATCGGATGTTTCCCCCCCATCCTCCAGTCCGTGCCTGTCTTCGCTCAGTGCCGGTGACGATGAGAGCAGCTGCTCTGTCCACCCTGGTGGTGAGGTTGGCATCGCCACAGCGTCGGCATCAGCCATCACCGTTCTGGCCATCTCTTCCTCCAGTTGCGTCATGGTCAAGTCAAGATCAGTCGGTGCCGGTTTCGTCAGATCAGTGTCAGTAGTAGTCTGGGTGTCGGCGGGACGGGTTTTGGGGAAAAAGCGCACGTATATCGACCCAAGTAGGTACGATATCCGCCGCTCCCTCCCCAGGACCTTTTCGACTTCTTCCGGTGGGATACCTAGGGTCAAATAAGTCCCGTAGTTATCGCCACCGACCGATGTCGCCCTATAAAGTGACCACCTCCCGATGTCATACCAGGGGTTCTGTCGGGTCAGTACAGTCTGGAGCAGCGATATGTCCCCATTGTACCTGGGTACAAAGAGCGCTGCTCGGACTCGGGTCGGTACGTCGGACTGTTTCATTACGGTCAGTGTCGCGTCAGTGTTCGGCATTTTTATCTTGGGCACGTTCTGGGTCAGCCAGGTCAGGGCGCTGTCGTCCTCGCACCACATCTGAACCGTGCCGTCCGCTACCCTTGGGTAGCCGCGGAAGGCCGGGATGGATTTGGAGGGGTCGGTGCACGTGTCCATGATGAGGTCCTCGAGACTGAGCTTGATGTGCTCAGCCTCGTCAGTCGTCATGTCACGGGATGGAGGCGAGAGGCAGATCGCTACGGCGAGTCGCGCAGGGATGGCCTTTGTGGCCCGCGCGTAGGTTCTCTGCTCCCCTTGAGCGGCCTGGGTTCTAACACGCTTGGCGTCCCCCTGGAGCGTACTCGGTGAGGCCGTGTCGTCCGGGCGCACCCTCTTCGCCGCTCCCTGGCCACTTGGACCAGGTTGTGGTTCTGAGGGACTTGGCACAACGTTTTGTGCCAGAGACACCCCGCGTGAGAACCCAGCCCGCTTGCCTCGCTTCTGTCTAGTTCGGTGTCGGTCTTGGGTCGTCTCGGTGCGGGTCCGGTCGTTTCCTCCGGATGGTCCTGGTGCGGGCAGTGACTTTTCGCGCTGGGTTTCCCCTTCGCGTACTGGTCCTTGCCCGCATGTTTCCGCGTCCGGCTGCTTTTCGCGCTGGGTTTCCCCTTCGCGTACTTGCAGCTGGTCGCGTACTCCCTTACAACTAACCGTTTGCGCTTCGCGCTGGCTATTGCCTTCGCGGATTTTGCGCAAACGGTTGTTGAGATCTCTTTCTCTGCTCCGGATCTTTCCGCGCTTAGATTTTAGCATGCGTACTTCGTCCACAGAGATGAAACCAGAACCACCAGATTCCGCTTCCTTCTTCCTTCCGCTATCAAATTACATAATCAGCCTACAATGTAACCACTGCTGGGACACAGGCCTCCTCTCTATCTATGAAAGGGAATGGGCCATATAATCCATCATGTGGGCCCAATGCGGGTTGGTAGATGTCACATATCTCCGAATTTTTGGTTCTAGGACATGTCGGTTTCCTCACGATGTTTTCCTTCGCCGTTTTTATATAATAAGAGGCAAACAAAAGGAAAACCTGCCTTTAAGGTGGACGCTCCAGGGTAGCGTTGAGTAAATAGAAAGCTCCTTGAAGTTTTCGTTTTCTTCAAAAACTAAAGGCGAGAATAAAAAATTCTAGACTAGCTGTTCTGTTTTTAAAGGCCATTTTCTATAACTTACTTACGTATAATTGTCAGTTAACATGCCTACGTCTGTAGCTATCGGTATCTATAAACGAAGTTAGCTTGATATATCCTATCCGCGTCACCACCCTTTTTTTTTTTTTATTCGGATGGGAAATCATCAAATGACTCCTCCCGCTCTGGGCGGAGCAGGAGGGAGTATCAGACTTTTACTGACTAAAACCCATCCATGTTCCTTCATCGCCTTTTGTGTTCCGGGGCCACGGTATCTCTTTCGAATAGTCTCGCAACCCCGGAATAGTCCCGCAGCCCCAGGATCCGCGTCACCACCCTGTCACTTGATTCATAGAAAAATTAAAGAAAACTTTTCTGTGTTACGTTTTGTTTCTATCGGTTCGTAAGCTAAATGTCAAACAGACTGAGATAGCAACCTACCAATACCTGTCAGTAAAGTTATTTAAAATGGCCGTTACTTGTAAAAAGAATCGCCCGAAGAATCAGGTGGGCTCGAACCACCAACCTTTCGGTTAACAGCCGAACGCGCTAGCCATTGCGCCACGGAGGCTGTGGAGATGTCACTAGAATACTAATTCATTTGCCTGAAAGATTTGAGGCAATTTTTTATTTACTTTTTTATTATTATTTAATGGTTGAACGTTTGTGGATGACCTGATGTATGAAATTGGACGCAGCAATTATAGGATTATGTAAGGATCACAACAACACAGGTGGTGCAACCGAACATAACACATTATCAAGCCTCCCCAAGGGCTAGGCAGAAGTGTGCCGTACGTAGTACACTCACATTTCGCCAGTTATAAGTCCCATGTAACAGGGGGCAAGCCTATTGCCGTCAACCGGGCATAAATCCAAACTCCAGGTTACTAATACAAAAATTGTAATAATTAAGAATTATTATACGTACGTCCTGTTTACCAAGAACAATTTTGAACTAAAATAATCCCATTTAAACAACTTACAAATCAGAAACTTGAAGGAAAGGAAGTCTAATTGGCCACGACAACAAAATTTCTTGGTCTCCAAATAGACAATAATTTAAAATGGCAGAGTCATATAGAGTTTGTCACAATCATCCTATGCTCTACAAAAGTTAGCAAAAAAAGTTAGTCTGCCGACGTTGCTTGTGGCTTATCACGGATACTTATAAAAGATGATACCCTACCTCAAACGTGAAGCAACTCACGTTTGAGGTAGGGTATCATCTTTTGGGGCAATGCTACTAAGTGGGATAAGGTCTTCAAATGTCAAAAAAGATCCATCCGTACAATATCAGGTCTACAAAAAACTGAGAGCTGTAAGCAGTCTTTTACAAAACTAAAATACTCACAGTGCCATCACTGTGTAACTGTGAAATGGCCCTTTTTATCAAAAAAACGTACATATTTATTTGAAAAGTGACGAGATCACCCAACAGAACTAGAATATTTACAAAACTAAGCACGCAATATAAAACTACTCTTTATGGGAAAAGTATATTTTGTCATGGCGCCTAAAAATAAAATTCCCAAGGACATAAAATAAAATTCCCAAGGACATAAATTCGAAAATAAATTATTTAAATTTCTTAACTAACACTTATTTTACTCAGTAAAGGAATTTTTTGACTTAAAATGATTTTACTATTTTTTTATCCGCACTGGCCCCGCGTGGTAGATTATACATATTATAGCCCATTCCCCCTCATAGAGAGGAGGCCGTGTCCCAGCAGTGGGAACATTAATAGGCTGATGATGATGATGTTTTTATTATTTCTTTCCTCTTTACTGCTTTACCTAAAGTATTAATGTCTGATTGGGCGCATTGTGTACTGTATTAATATTTTTTTTTTTTTTTAATATAAATTTGTATGCCCTATGGCTGATTACAGCATGAACTCATCAACCCACTGTATATTGTAAGACCTATACAACCTGTGTATCACAAATAAACTGTTTGATTTGATTTGAATGGAAAAATTGCCTAGTAGAGCAAGAATGTGACATGCTGTTCAGACGGTGCGATGTTTGTCATTTATTGCTTCAATATTAGGTATACAACAGGCAAGAAACTTTCATCGTGTAAATGGGCCACAATGTTTTAAGACATGGTCCAATTTAAATTTACTGGCTTTTACCTTGGCCGAAGGCTTAGCGTTGCCATACAGCGTGGCAACGCCGCCAATAAACTAAAAACTCGTCCTCAACGCTTTTTTTAAGTTTTCAAAGATAAAGATAAAGATATATTTATTGCGTAACTGTGTACATTAAGTTCTTATTAATAAACATTACATTTATGGTTTCAACAGTCTACCCAATGTCGGATATGCAATAGTATTTTAAGAAATTAGGTTCTAACAAATATTATTTTTGATCAAGAAACTCATGCAGATTATAAAATACATTAATAATTAACGTTTTTTTCAATTTATTTTTAAACATATTTCCATTTAATTGCTTAATTGCCGGTGGTAAATGATTGTACACACGAATAGCAGCAACATATGTACTTTTATATTACTATTTAAAGTTAGTTTAGTTTATTTTAATAGATTTGTAGATTGTAAATAATGTACGTACTGATTTAAATTTGTGGTCGTTAGGTGTGATTTGTCCCACTTAGCAGCCTATAAAACACAACATCATCACGCCTGTAATCTCCAAAGGGCTAGGCAGAGGTGTACCTAATACACACACTTTGCCAGTTATGTTTAAGTCTACAGATACCAGGGTTTGTCTCCCGGTGGAAAGTCCCGGCTTGTAGTAGCTAAAAAATAATTTTATTCAGTTTTTTTATTTCTGCTATTTCATTCTAGAATACAGGTTGTAAACCACCTCATCACGAAGCCGTCAACCAAGCATTCTGTACAGCAAACTAAGTAACTTTACGCAAAAATTATTGCTGGGAAACGACTTTTTTTTTGGGGGTCAAAAATCATGTTTTGTGGTAGAACTCAATGTAACGCACTCAAAACATTGTGCAAATAGTACGAGGTCGTGGAGGTGTTTAAAGTAAAAACTTGTATTTTAAAAAAAAACTTGTCAAAAAGTTAGAACTTTGACCCCCAATATCTCCGTAACAAGAAGGTTCCCAGGTATGGTGTAGAACAAAAAAATGATCGCAATGACGAGGAAAACAAGTGCCTTTCGGCTTCGTTAAGAGGTGTTTGACACCCTATATTCTAGATAGTCATAATATCTAACCTATGCTCTTTATGGATGTCCAATGACACAAAACTAGGTCGATAATAGTTCATTACTCATTCGGTCAGTCATTCGGTCCTTGCTCATTATTGACTAGTCAATCGCTTGATGGTGTGTGGAAACATACGAGTAGTTATTGTGTCGAGCGTTTGATGATTTTAAAAAAGAGAAAAATGGCAGTTTGTCAATTTCGCCATATGAATTTAATAACTAAAAGAGTGACGAATATAAATGTTGATGGATGGATTTTGAGAGGAATAATATGAAGGAAAAGAGTAGATGATAGCGTGACTATTGACAGGGGGGAGAATGGAAGAAAAAAACGTGTTGCGCCGACCCCAAATTACATGGGACAACAAGGGCAGGAATAGGATGACCTATTGGCCCAATTGACGGTAGCCACTCTATCGCCCCGCGCGCGACTTTTTTGCACCAAACACCAAACCGAGCGTGCGAAATATTCGCATGTAATTTTGACACTTTAGATAAAAACACTTGACAATCGCAAACTACAAGAGTTATAGCTAAATAAAATTTACAGTGAATAGCTGAATAGTTATGGAATCTATATATTAAAAAAAAAAACTAATATTAATTTGAAATTTAAAAAAAAATGTAGAACTTGAAAAACAGTGATGAAAACGGATATTTCGCTATTAAAATATTAATTTGAATTTTTCTAAATATTAAATTTCAATTAAAATAATTTTAAAATAAACTAGATTATATTTCCTTTCCAATAAGTATAAACACAATCACTATAGCTATTTAAACCTACCACTTTTTCGGAGGCGAAATGCCAGTCACGGTCATTTCGCAAAACAGCTACTGGGTGCTAAAGCAGCCATGGGCGATTGAGTGGGTAGGCAACTAGAGTTTCCGAAGTTTACCCTCTGCCAGAGAGATATATTTTATCAATCTGTGTTAATGGGATGTGCTTGTATCATTTGTGTAGTACAGAAACCTAAAAAGAACCGCCCCCGGGTGGGCTCGAACCACCAACCTTTCGGTTAACAGCCGAACGCGCTAGCCATTGCGCCACGGAGGCTGTGCAGATGTCACTGAAATTCTAGATAAAGCGGAAATATCTTATAATGCCTGCCAGTAAACTTGAACTCAGAAAAGTTGCTTGGCGGCCGAAATATACATGTGGCTAGACGTGAGCTGTACTGGAGACTTATTCGTCAACTGGCGGGTGTAAAACTTGCGAGCGTGCGCGAGTTGGCACACTACTTTGACTATCAAAGACCTACAATTGATAGCCGGGATGGAGGATACTCGGTATGTAATGTGTGGTCACCTATCCATCGACCAACCTAAAGAAGCGTGGCTTAACCTGATGATCGATCTGAGAGGTTGTTATTATTTAGCCACGAGCTCCTCCTGCTACCTACTAATAAAAAAAAAATAAAAAAATATGTTTATTTCAATCACATAAGGCTTAAAGAAACAGGGTTTGGAGATCACCTTTTAAAAAATGCTCGAGACATTCCCCATCCGTATTTTTCATTCTAACCTAAATATAATAACCCCAACAGATGAATGAACACATAGAAACCATACTAATAATTATTATTATGACCTTCCTTTCTAATTGCGACATTTAATTTATAATAGTATAGTATATGGGCTGCAATTGACTTCTATTGTTTTAATCGTGAGCTAACTTTTGCCTCCGGGCGTTACTTGCGTTTGTCCGGTGTTTAAGTGACTGTAGGTGTTCGATTGCGAAATGCAACTTTAGTTCGTACAGTTTTTTATTGGTACAAGGCCCCACACTATTCCCAAACCATTGCAACAACTGAAAGCCAGAATCAACGTGGCGGCCACCAGAAAAGCGCAGAGACAATGAAGCTCAAAGTCCCAGAGAAACAATTCAAACTTTTTTGGATCCCGCAACGAAATTAATGGCGGAGGAGTAGGAAAATAGTACATTTTGATACAAGTGGAGAAAGTTTGTTATTGCATTCGAGGCGGATTAACACCCGAGACGTAGGCGAGGTTGTTTTTGAGCCGAGAACTGAAATAACAAATGTCCACGTGCATCAAACGAAGTTTTTCAATACACTTTTGAAGAAATAAAATAAAAGAACGAAAAATATTTTTGTCATGAATTCTAAGAAAGTAAGATTTACTTAAATTTTCGTTTTTCCCGCTATTTGCGTTCGCCAGGTTGAAGGAGAAGCAAAGGTATAAAGCCGCTAAACAGCCTAATATGAAAAATAGAAAATTTAAATGTTTTTGAGTTTAGAACACAAATAAATGTTAATTTGTTCATAAACGTTTTTTTTTATTGTAATAATCATGGTTTTTGATGATATTCTATTTATAAACATTAATTAAATATTCAAAAAATATTAACGCCGTAAAGACGCGTATCTCTTTGCCGAGTTTAAAAAAAAGACATTCACCTCCGAATACCGTATCGCGCCAGTTTCATTTTGGCACTTGGCACCGGAAAGTGCGAAAATAAAACTGGCGCGAGACGGTTGTGAATAGAGGCATTGAACCAATTTGGACTAAGTATAGGTATAAGTTATTTGTGGCAATTTTCATTCCCGCACACGTGTTGGAAAATAAAAATCGCACGCGTGTGAAATTCATTGCATTGTGAACCTAATCGTAGTGCGATTTGAACCAGTTTTCGAGGAAGTGTATTGAAAACATAATTTCTAAATACTGAGCTTGAGGCCCTGAGTTCGATTCTCATGTCGGGCAAAGTGTTATTGACTTTTTACATTAGGAATTTCTCAGTAACAGCCACGAAGTCTGGATTTAGGACTGTTTGATGGCAATAGGCTTCCTCCCTATTCATGGGACTTAATCGTAACTGGCGCAATGTAGGCGTTCTACAAAGTACATAACGCCTCTTCTGCCTAAACCTTCTGGTTTTATTGCCGTAAAGTTTATGAAATTTCATACCAACAACAATCAGCGAATAGTGGGGGCGGCCCCAAATTACGCAAAGTAAGTCGTGAGTTCGAACCCAGGCAGGCGCATTACTTTGTGTAATTTATTTCATCACCGCTGCTCTCAAAACGGTGAAGGAAAAAATCGTGAGGAAACCGGCATGTCCTAGAACCAAAAATTCGCAGACATGTGACATCTACCAACCCGCACTGGGCCCGCGTGGTGGATTATAGCCCAGTCCCTCTCATAGAGGCTGTGTCCCAGGAGTGGGAACATTATAGGCTATGCTAGTCATATATTAAGACCTACGTCGAGAACTAGCCTATCCATTAGTGAAAACAACATAAAATCGGTGCAGTAGATTTGAGTCTTGACGTTGGTCTTGGTTTTATGATATGTAATGATTATTATACTAACAATACTAACCTAGTACCCAAGCACCATTGTTACTAATACTTAATACTAACAATTAAGGCTATGTATTTGGCAATGATTTTTTATTTTTATCTTATTAGTCACGTTTAGTTTTATGTTTAAGTATGAGTGTTCAGAGACTCACAACCCCACAGTCAAACCATTGCAACGGTTTTGTGGGGCTTAGTTTATAAGTCTACTTACCATTTTTGAATAATAAATAAATAAATAAATAAATAAAAAATGCTATACGAACAGCAATTTTATTAATATAGGCAATTTATTAAAGAAAAATATAAACGGTAGGTAATCACTCAATAAGGTATTTACCTACCGAACAATGCAGAACCAGTCTTACCAAATGCCCGTTAAATACACTTGAACTATGTCCATCTTTAAAAGGCAAAAACCCGCTCAGTAGGATAACCTGCAAATTTTATGTGTCAACTTTTTACTACTGAGGGAATTAAAACTATTTAAGTACTTAAGGCGACTACAGGAGCGAAATTGGCAACTCTAATTTTGTGGTGGATCAAACTTAAAAAATAAATAAAATAAAAATAAATAAAAATAAAATAAAAAACTTCGTTTGAAATACTGTTAGAATAAAGTTCTAATCAGCTTGCACTACAAAGTGGTGGTTAATGAGTGAAAAAATCTATTGATTGGACTAAAAAACAAAACACTATGATGCTAATATGTTGCTTGTAGAATTATTTCCCAAAATATCAGATCATTCTGATATTTTGGGAAATAATTCTACAAGCAACAGCAGCATGCGATCACTCGCATGTATTTTAGTATCGTTTTTACTCGTTAAAAGATTTTTTTAGGGATAAGTTCGTGATTTTTTTATCGAGTAATATTAGTTGTATTATGTTTTCAAAACAGTCTCATACTAGAATATATCCTGAAGAATATCATATATTTTTCTGGTTTTGTTTATTGCAGTGAATCATAATGCTTTTTTGCATTATAAAACTCGCGTTTAGCTCCTGTAGTCCCCTTAAAACTACTTTAAACATTCCATTTTAAATTTCCAATGAGACTGGAGCTACGGTAAAGTGCATAATCAGCCTATAATGTTCCCACTGCTGGGACTCAGGTCTCCTCTCTGTGAGAGGGAATGGGCTTCACCACGCGGGCCCAGTGCGGGTTGATATAGATATCACGTGGCTTCGATTTTTGGTTCTAGGACATTTCGGTTTCCGCACGTTGTTTTCCTTCATCGTTTAGAGGCAACGGCGACGAAATCAATTACAAAAAGTAAATGCGCCTGCCTGGGTTCGAACCCACGACTTCACTGTTCGTAAGGTGGCGCCGCCACCGCTGGGTGACATGAGGTTCTCCCCCTCTCACGTTCCGCCACCTCCTTCGCTAGCACGACTGCTGCGCAGAAGGAGGTGACAGCTTGCCATTCCCTCTCGCTCCGGACCATGGATTGACCCAGGGCCGGACGGTTATTATATTATGTAGTAAATTGTGTTATCAACCTATTATAGCTCTACTATAAGTGGATCTACAGTAAGGTTTCCCTCTAACCGCACTCAACGCACATCAATAAACTAAGACTAACTAAATAAACACACAATATTATTGTAGATTCACACATACCTCGACAATGTTGACGAGAACAACGTTTTATGGTGTCATGAATGACGGTTGACATTTCATAAAGCCACACCAAGTTATTCTGGTCTTAAAAATAAAAGTTGTGAAAAATGATAAAAACTATAAAAGGCATTCATTATGTCGATTAACACATTGAGTTAAATGTCTGTAACAGCAATCATTCATGGTTTTGTTTTAAAGAATTTGTTTTTTTTTTGTTTTTAAAGCCTTTGTCGGTCTAGCATGACGGCTTTTATTTACTGTATTATTGTCCGGTCTGGTCAAATCATTTATTTTAGCAATGGGGAATATGCATGAAATACAAAACTCTTTTTATTTATGAATAATGCCTTGTATTGGCGCATAAAAACATTGTGGTACATTTCTTAAAGTTTCTAATAATCACTTATTTTACAATTTACTGTTTTATGTAGCATGTTTTTGGTGAAACGGGACGCACTGTCAAAACACACCGTCCTCGATAACGCCGGTAACCGGTATTGACGTCTAAGTTCATTGTGTCAAAAAACACTTTTATTTGAAAAGTGCTAAATGTTTCACATTTTTTTATAATATTGTGATTGCAATTTTTACTTGATTAAAGCACATACAATTGGTAAAATTATTTTATTAAGGCCAAAAAAAATTAGATGTAAACAAGGCAGATTGTGGATAACGACGTCACATCATGGCCGCGACAGCTACGGACGTTTGAACTGTCGTAGAAAATTACAGGAGTTTAATATTATTTTTGTGCGACAAGCAGTAGTTGAACTTAACTTTTAATACTTTCCTTGGGTTGATAGTACTGTATTTTATTGATCTAAGTGAAGAAAAAATTACGTGCATATTCCCTTTTCAGTTTATTTTGCAAAGAAGATCTTCGGATCCCATTAAGTAAGTATTGTAATAAGAACAAAACCCCTTCATAATTCAGATGACTAATAAGTAAAACTCATTTAAAAAAAAGAAGAACATTACACAACCCACATTTTATTAAATCATCACATTTTTTTTTTCAACTGACATGACTTAACTTTGAATTTGTAACGCATTATTCTACATGGCCAGTCAGCGGCTGAAATAAAAAATCTTTGGACTGTTCCTTCACAGTTAGTTTAATACTTGTGATTTAGATTACTGTTCAAATTACTGTGATCTTTATTGTCGTAGTTATACGGTTGCAGTTCAGTTGCCGTCACTGACAAGTCTGCCAAATAACAGTGAGCTTTAACGTTATTACAGTAAGGTTGTCGTTGGCTTGCTGCTGTCATACGTGAACAAAGTTTGAAAGGACTGTAACAGCGGGGTATCGAACCAAGGGATACCACACAGCGAACTAAACATAATAAGCGGTAATGGACGTTGATAGGACATAATAAAAAATGTTGCCCCAAACATGTTTCGATTCAAGAATTTATTAAGTAGTTGCGTTTAGATGGAAAATGTGGGAGCAAGGTTTAAGGTTATAAATAGAACTAGTTTGCTTGGGTGCGCGAGCTGCGCGCAGCTCGCGTGTTTGGTGTTTTTGAGAAGTATTACTTACCCTTATAAAATTTTGAGAATCAATGGGCACCCCTAAATGAATTGTAAAATCCGTTAGAATTACCCCTAAAACAGTATGAAAACCCCTACGGACCCCTAATAAAACCTTATTTAAAAAACTCAGACCTTTTCCCATAAAAATCATTACCCTAAAGTTTGCTGAGTTACGCTTCACCCACTCAATCATCGCTACGGAGGTCGCCACCTCCCGCCTTCGCTCCACTCAGGACCTAGCTACCACCGGACAGGTTTCGACACCTACTATAATATTTGTTCAAACACCTGATGGCTAGCTCTAACCGTTATGAAGTTACAGCCCTTTCAATTTTAGGGGAGGTTGGGGAGGGGAGCTTCACCCACTCAACCTTCGTTACGCTACGGAGGTCGCCGGCTCGCTTCGCTCGCCACCTCCCCCCTTCGCTCCACTCGGTCTCGCAGGTTCGCTCCACTCAGGACCTATCTACCACCGGAAAGGGGAGGTTGGGGAGGGGAGGGTATAAAAATTGTAACGCTCCTCAATAATAAAGTACAGTCAAAATCAAAATGCCGCTACGTGTCCTAGTTTCCGAGATACGATGGGGGGAGGGGTGAAGGCGGGGAGAGGGGGGAGTTTTGAAAAATGATTTTGACCAACTCTTTGCCCCTTCTTACGAATCTGAAAAAAAAAATGTTCCAAGTCTCTTAACTGCCGAGATCTGCCTAAAGGGGGGGAGAAGGGGGGAAAGGGGAGCAACTTTTAAAACCGGTTTTTACTTTTCCTAGCCTCCTCTATACGAATCCGTAAAAAACACAAAATACGGGTCTCTTAGTTTCCGAGATACGATGGGGGAGGGGTGAAGGGGGGGAGAGTGGGGAGTTTTGAAAAATGATTTCGACTAATGCATTGCCCCTTTATACGAATCTGAAAAAAAAAATGTTCCAAGTCTCTTAACTTCCGAGATCCACCTAAAGGGGGGGAGAAGGGGCGAAAGGGGGACAACTTTGAAAACTGGTTTTTACTTTTCCGAGCCTCCTCTATACGAATCCGTAAAAACAAAAAAATACGGGTCCCTTAGTTTCCGAGATACGATAGGGAGGGGGAGGAAGGGGAGCAAAAAGGGGAGGTTTGGCACTTTTCCCATACTCGCGGGAGTTACTTGTTTACGAATCTGTCAAAAAATACCCACCTCCCCATCCACCATCTGGGAGAACAATTATGTCAATGAGTCAGTGAGTGAGTCAG
The DNA here is from genome assembly GCA_963853795.1 of Xestia rhomboidea. NCBI lineage: Eukaryota > Metazoa > Arthropoda > Insecta > Lepidoptera > Noctuidae > Xestia > Xestia rhomboidea. The sequence goes on from OY970783.1 coordinate 5,459,943, forward strand.
TGGTAATTCAGCTTTATATAATACTAGTTTGCTTGGGTGCGCGAGCTGCGCGCAGCTCGCGTGTTTGGTGTTTTTGAGAAGTATTACTTACCCTTATAAAATTTTGAGAATCAATGGGCACCCCAAAATGAATTGAAAAATCCGTTAGAATTACCCCTAAAACAGTATGAAAACCCCTACGGACCCCTAATAAAACCTTATTTAAAAAACTCTTCCTCCCTTTTCCCATAAAAATCATTACCCTAAAGTTTGCTGAGTTACGCTTCACCCACTCAATCATCGTTACGCTACGGAGGTCGCCACCTCCCGCCTTCGCTCCACTCAGGACCTAGCTACCACCGGACAGGTTTCGACACCTACTATAATATTTGTTCAAACACCTGATGGCTAGCTCTAACCGTTATGAAGTTACAGCCCTTTCAATTTTAGGGGAGGTTGGGGAGGGGAGCTTCACCCACTCAACCTTCGTTACGCTACGGAGGTCGCCGGCTCGCTTCGCTCGCCACCTCCCCCCTTCGCTCCACTCAGGACCTATCTACCACCGGAAAGGGGAGGTTGGGGAAGGGAGGGTATAAAAATTGTAACGCTCCTCAATAATAAAGTACAGTCAAAATCAAAATGCCGCTACGTGTCCTAGTTTCCGAGATACGATGGGGGGAGGGGTGAAGGCGGGGAGAGGGGGGAGTTTTGAAAAATGATTTTGACCAACTCTTTGCGGTTCTTACGAATCTGAAAAAAAAAATGTTCCAAGTCTCTTAACTTCCGAGATCTGCCTAAAGGGGGGGAGAAGGGGGGAAAGGGGAGCAACTTTTAAAACCGGTTTTTACTTTTCCTAGCCTCCTCTATACGAATCCGTAAAAAACACAAAATACGGGTCTCTTAGTTTCCGAGATACGATGGGGGGAGGGGTGAAGGGGGGGAGAGTGGGGAGTTTTGAAAAATGATTTCGACTAATGCATTGCCCCTTTATACGAATCTGAAAAAAAAAATGTTCCAAGTCTCTTAACTTCCGAGATCCGCCTAAAGGGGGGGAGAAGGGGGACAAGGGGGACAACTCTGAAAAGTGGTTTTTACTTTCCCCAGCCTCCTCTATACGAATCTGAAAAAAAAAATGTTCCAAGTCTTTTGGTTTCCGAGATACGATAGGGAGGGGTGAGAAGGGGGGCGAAAAGGGGAGGTTTGGGATTTTTCCCATAAGTTTCAGAGTTAGTTGTTTACGAATCTGTCAAAATATACCCACCTCCCCATCCACCATCTGGGAGAACAATTCTGTCAGTGAGTCAGTGGTAATTCAGCTTTATATAGTATAACTAGTTTGCTTGGGTGCGCGAGCTGCGCGCAGCTCGCGTGTTTGGTGTTTTTGAGAAGTATTACTTACCCTTATAAACTTTTGAGAATCAATGAGCACCCCTAAATGAATTGGAAAATCCGTTAGAATTACCCCTATGAACAGTATGAAAACCCCTACGGACCCCTAATAAAACCTTATTTAAAAAACTCAGACCTTTTCCCATAAAAAACATTACCCTAAAGTTTGCTGAGTTACGCTTCACCCACTCAATCATCGTTACGCTACGGAGGTCGCCAGCTCGCTTCGCTCGCCACCTCCCCCCTTCGCTACACTCAGGACCTACCTACCAACGGACAGGTTTCGACACCTACTATAATATTTGTTCAAACACCTGATAGCTATCTCTAACCGTTATTAAGTTACAGCCCTTTTCAATTATAGGGGAGGTTGGGGAGGGGAGCTTCACCCACTCAACCTTCGTAACGCTACGGAGGTCGCCGGCTCGCTTCGCTCGCCACCTCCCCTCTTCGCTCCACTCGGTCTCGCAGGTTCGCTCCGCTCAGGACCTACCTACCACCAGAAAGCCAAGGGGAGAAAAGGGGAGGTTGGGGAGGGGGCGGTATAAAAATTTCAACGACCCTCAATAATAAAATATAGTAAAAACCAAATTCTGCTACGTGTCCTAGTTTCCGAGATACGATGGGGGAGGGGTGAAGGGGGGGAGAGGGGGAGAGTTTTGAAAAAAGAATTTAACTAAAAATCGGCCCCTTTATACGAATCTGAAAAAAAAAATGTTCGAAGTCTCTTAACTTCCGAGATTCGCCTAAAGGGGGGGAGAAGGGGAGAAAGGGGGACAACTTTGAAAAATGATTTTTACTTTTCCTAGCCTCCTCTATACGAATCTGAAAAAAAAATGTTCCAAGTCTCTTGGTTTCCGAGATACGATAGGGAGGGGTGAGAAGGGGGGTGAAAAGGGGAGGTTTGGCACTTTTCCCATAGGTTTCAGAGTTAGTTGTTTACGAATCTGCAAAAATATACCCACCTCCCCATCCACCATCTCGGAGAACAATTCTGTCAATCAGTGAGTCAGTGGTAATTCAGCTTTATATAATATAATAATGAATGTGTATGTTGCTTGTGCCCCACCAGAACACTTTTAGGCACAGTCAACTAAAATGCATTCATCCTACTTTCTGATATTCAGTCAAGGATTCGGCAGTTTTCAAAACAGCCACGGTATAGTCATACTGAAGACCGTTTTCTACTGAAAATATATAGTACAGCATGAAAGGGTCTAAACAATAGAACTACTTATTTTAGGAAGCTAAAAGGATAGAGTAATAATATATTATAATCTGCTATCCTCCTAATGTACGGTGTTTGCCAACAAATAAGTACTTGCAAACAATAAAAGCAAACTTTCAAAATAAATCGAATCCAAATAATGATTCGTTTCAAACTTAAAATGACGCGCAAAATTCAACATGAATGATAAAAAGGAAAAAAAAACACAACCAACAATTTTTCGAATTTCGAATTCGCATTCCGTTTATTGTAACGTGCGTTTAGCCAGCGGGCGTCGAATTTATTTGAACGATCCAAATGATTTCGAATTAGGAACGTATCAATTTTTTAATATGGTAACTTTTTAATGATTATCGGGCTAAGCTGAATTTATTGAGCCTCGGTCACATTGAATATGTTAAACACATTTTTGTATTGACTGATTTATTAGTACAAAATGTTTTACGGTATAATAAATAATAAGAATAAACGAAGAATTTACGTTTTTATTGCAGTATTTGTAGATTTCTGGTAAACAAAATATTACCTAAATCTACTTCTAGTCCAGATCTTTGAGCTAATTATTATAAATACGAAAGAAGGTTGCTGTGAATGTCTGTCAGCCCAGTGATTGAATGGCTGATATTCGGCTACGAATAGACGGGCTACGACGTAGCATTTTTATCCCAATGATATAGTTTCCGTGGGTTGATTCCCGATCTACACGCGGGTGAAGCCGCGGGGAGAAACTAATGAAAAAGTTCGCGATCTACCAATATGAAACAGCCCTAAAAGTATTTATGCAAATTAGTTAAACTTATTTCGAGTTTTCGTTCCGTTTTAGTTCTTAATTTCTTATATTTTATTGCGAAAAGAAATAAAAGTAGTTGACATTATTATAGACTACTGTTTTATCGAACAGTTTCATTTTGTAGTTTGTTTTTATTGTTCCAATTTCGAAATGGACGATGGTTTTGAATGATTTGAGTTTTGTTTGCGGCCAGTTCTTCGTATTTTTGATTTGACCGTTTAATTTAAATGTGTGTTCGATTTGTGTATTAACATTTAGTGGGAAAATATCAGATACTATGGTGGATTGAAATAATAACGTAGTAATAACGATTTAATGGAATTTAACTGTGTTATTGGAATAAATTACTTAAAAGCTCTGTAAAGTTGAGCAGATATTTTCTGGAAACGTGAAATTAATGAGATGTTACTGACTTTGTAATATAATAAATAAATAAATATCGCTGGACATTGTAATGTCCAGCGATATTTATTTATTTATTATATTATTGCGCGGTGTGTACACCGCGCCATCTAGTGCCACACTAAGCAACGAGGCTTCTGTCGTCGACACCAGATAGTTGATATACTACATAGATACTTTTTTTTTGTTTGTAAATACTTACATACTTATTATACATATAAACATCCATGACTCGGAAACAAATGTCCATGCTCATCACACAAACATTTGCTCCTACCCGGATTCGAACCCGGGACCCTAAGAACGTAAGGCAGCCTCACTACCGCTGCGCCATTCGGGTCGTCAACCATACCTTACTAGGTCTTTATGTCAAATGCCTAAGGCAGTATGACACGACGAGGAGCTGCTCACCCTTCTTAACCAGAGACAGGGTTTCCGCTTCCAAAGCGCCACTGCTGGTGAATGCGTACATATTCCCCAGCCAGAAGTGACGAGGGGAACTCCGTGTTGTCTTATTTTCTATAACTTACTAACGTATAATAAGTTAATATGCCACGTCTCGCAGCTATCTGTGCTTCTCTATACAAAGTTAGCTTGAAATATCCTATCCGCGTCACCTACCTGTCATTTGATTCATAGAAAAATCAAAGAAAGATTTTCTTAGACGTTTTGTTTCTAACCGTCTAAACCAGTCTGAACCGTCTGTGATCAAAATATCAAACAGACAGAGATAGCAACCTACCGAAACCGAACAGTAAGTTATTGAAATTGGTAAAAGTCAGTAAGAGTCTGACAGACCCTCCCGAAGCGGATGACATGGATGTAAAAAAAGTATCCGCCTTCTCACCCTACATTTCTCTCTAAACTAAGAGATCTAAAAGTCTCTGTCTATGGTCATCTGGCAAAGGATTAGGTAATTGTGATCGGATGATCTTGCTTTTCACATCTTCCTCAAAAGACTAGTTTCGCGAATGCAGCATCTGAAAAAAAACAATTTGTGCTACACAAATCAAGCATTTAATTCACACGTAAAACCATCAATCTAAACATACATCATCTAAATCAATCAATACACCCAGACATCAATTACCAACCACCCATGTCCATCAATAAAATATAAATTTCCAAATGTCATCGTCCCGGCGGCCATTTTAAAAATTCAAACATGGAAAACAAAATCGCGCTCGGTTCAGTGTTCGTGAATTTGCGTATTTTAGGCGCGTTCGCTTTAGCGTTCATTTGTGTTAAATGTCTCGGCACTAATGTAGTATCAATGGCGGACAGATAAGAAATACGGCGTAATTAACGCGAATATCGACCTTTAGCCATTCAAAAGCGTTTACGGTGCCATATTTTTGTTGTTCTATAACTTATTGGGGGGTTGGTAGTGATTTGGAAGGGTGTTATTTATATTTTGTAAGGGAGGCGTAATAGGGAAGTGAGATAAGAAGCTCATTGCAGTGTTACAACTTACGTAGGTAGGTGTTTACGGTTTGGCTACGTTCTACGCGTCCGAGCGACATGCGTTGCGACTTGCAACAGCCACTGCGGTAAAAAGCTAATAAAATAATTACTCAATTGTTAATGGGCCGGCTCTATTAAAGTGGAGATGTGCAAACCGAAGAGGAGAGGAGATACTTAGGTGCTGGGGTGTATCCACCTAAGCTGTGCGGCGTTGTGCACCGTACGCCGCTCACGGCACACCGCTCACCCACCGCTCCCTGCTCACGGCACACTGCTCACGGACCACCGCGCGACGCTCACCGCACGCGGCTCACGTCTCTACTCGTCTCCGTTCCGAAAAACATGATGAGATTAAAGATTTCACTTAAGAGAGGAAAAATGTGATTCAACATGTTTTATGTAAATGTTCGCTAGTATTTGTATAGGCCCTTCACTCTCCCACAGCTAGGCAAAGGCCTCCCCCAATTCCTTCAAGTGGGCCTTATCCTGTGCTTCCTCGAACCAGCCAGTACAGCTGAACTGTTACACCGAGTAGTTTACATTTCAATAATAACAACCTCTACTAACTACTACCTAAATATTGACACATATTAGCCCTATTACACCCAACTTCTCCCAAAATAGGACACAACGATTAATCGAATAGAGCTATGAATCATTTCCAAAGTAAACATCTCGAGTAATCGGATCTCTAATTCATGTCATCACTATTCTACATGACACAGCATTTTAAACTTCGAACAGTCACGATTTTGCGTTCTATACGTCCTATTCGAACATTTGAAATTTTTCGTAGCCACCATCTTGTTGGGCTACCATTGCTGTTATTGTTAGGATGATTATAAATTTTGTGATTGAAAGAGGCAATGAATAATGTGGTACTAGAAATTGTGTTTTTTTTTTAAAGTGTGCCCTAAAAAATTTTTGTGAGAAACGATGACTGTAAGCTTCTTTAACAAAAGATGGACGCTTTTACTTTTGCGTTGTACTTGTTCATTTATTTTGTGTTGTCTCGTTAGGTACTGAAAATGTTGTTTTATTTGCTTAGAAATTAATGTGAAACGTTTTGATTAGGTACCTATTTGTGGCTGAAACTAATAAAATATTTAGTAAATTGCAAAATGTAAGGTCGAAATCTATAAACGCTACTTAGTTACTTTAACACGTCGTTTGACAGTTTATCGATACGAACAGGATAAACGAATTGATAGCCAAAGTATGTGCAAAGTAATGTAAATCTATGGTTCGGTACATACCGGTACCTAACTAATCTTTATAATAAAATGTTGCCCTATGTAAAATAGCCCGTCCAGGAAACAATATATTTTTGTTGCGTAGTAACACTGTAGCGTTGCCGTAATCCAGTTTGAAGGGAAAATAATGTTTGTGTAATTCCGTAACACCACTGTTTAACAAAGAATTAAATACGACCCCTTCTACCCAACTAATGCAAAAAGTACATGAAGGCCCCGGCGAGATTCGAACTCACGATCTCCTGTTTACTAGACAGGCGCTTTAACCAACTAAGCCACGGCGCCTATGTTACCTTACACGTTTTTTTGCGTGATCATTCCAAAACATTGGATCTATAACTTAGAGCTGACTAAGTAGAGGATAGGCAGTCGCAGTCGAATAATGATCTTTATTCTAGTTGCAATATGGTTGTTATTCGGTTGCTGATATCACACGTTTATTTTTTTTTTATTTTTTTTATTTTATTATATTATATCAATATTGTCCAACGCAGGTATAGTCCGCGCGCGAGCTCCGAGGAATCGGTGGTTTTTTTCATTTGGTGGTGGTTTCTCGCAGTTCAACCAGAAAGGTTGTCGTCTGCTTAACCGGACTTTCCTGTGGGTGCCTTAAGTGTAAGGCCTCCAGCCAGGGCAAAAAACGTACAAACTAAGCGACTACACGCTAAGGGCACCCCCTGCGGGGTACGGGCCTCGGCTTAGGGCGTCGCTGGGAGAGGACAGCAAGGGGACAGGCTGGATCGGAGTGGCGAGGAATCGGTGGCTTGTTTAAATCATCGGTAATTTTATTTCAAGTACATATAATACCCTCATTGTATAATTTCATAATTTAGTTCGCGCGGAGTACTAAATTATTAAATCATTCTTTGAGGGTTTTATGTAAGTACTTGAAATAAAACCACCGATGATTTAAACAAGCCACCGATTCCTCGGAGCTCGCACGCGGACTATACCTACCTGGACAAACCTGGGTGTTAAACTAAAATTATTCGCCAGACAGCAAGGTGGCAGAGAGGGTGACTGTCCAAGGAGTGCCAGACATACAGTCGAACGAGCTATTTGGTAAACAGGCAAATTATTATTGTAATGTTCCATATAGAGTGAGGCCTCATTAGTGCGTTGCGTTGCGTTGTGTCGTCATAGCGTCAACGTTGCGTCGTTTTACTTAAATTTTTAAGTGACATGTCACATTATGCCTTGCGTTGTCGCACGCGCCAACTTCAACGGATGACGAAGACGAAGTGGGGTTGGCTGATGCGCTGCGTTGTCGGAGCTCCGGTGCGACGACGAACAGTGTTCCACTGCTAGACCGACAAACTTAAAAATAAATAAAAATAAAAAGTTTATTTCGTAATCAACAGGTTTTAACAGATACATTGTAGATGCCTTCTTTTAAGTATGGAAATACCTGTAACAGAAGACCTCGCTCTCCCATGTTTATGTGCAAACAATTTATGTTTTGTTTCTTACAAAGCCTATTAATAATTAAAACAAAGTACATAGGAAAAAAAAAATAGACGAGAATTTAAAAAAATAATAAAATAAAAAATGTGTGGTGTCTGTGTTGTGAATGGGTGTGTATATGTGTGTGTGTGGGTGTATGAATGTGTGTGTATGTGTGTGAGCTAATAGGAGTACCTAACGACTAACTTGACGTGAGTTTTGCCTGATAATTATTTAGTGCGTTGCGTTGCGACGTAGTGCGTTGTCGCAACGCAAGTGTGGCTAAAATGCGCTGATCCGTTGCGACAACGCAACGCACTAATGAGGCCTCCGCCGAGCATCAATTTGAACACCGCTTTTGCATTGAAATAGAGTCGTGCAAATGATGGATCAACTGCCTAGCCTTTTCCTAAGCATATTGGGCTCGGCTTCCAGTCTCACTCGATGCGGCCGAATACCAGTATTTTACATGGAGTGACTGCCTATCTGACCTCCACAACCCAGTTAACAGTGGGTAATACGATGCAACTTTCAATTTTTTATTTATTTAGGGACATTTATATAACGATACCACTTGGTAAGACTGGTTGTCAGAATTTCGGGCCACTGACCTGTAATGACTGTTAAAGATACGGTAGATAATGGGTCACCCATCCCAACATCGTTGGGAAAAAGCTAGGCAGATGATGAGGTGTAATACCAAATAGCTAGTTCGATTGTACAAGTACCTTTTCGTATCGTCAATCGTGCAGGTTAATGCACCCAAACTAATTTACCTATACCAAAATATTGCCAACTCTCACCGTTCTCTCAAAAGTACTTGATTCTATAATCTCAGGTAGCCACAAACATGGCCACCCTAATTTTTTGTCATCGTATTAATCTTTCACACCGTATTTAAGACCCTTTGTGGAATTTCAATGGACTCAGTAGCTTTGGGGACAATAGATTCTTTAAGTATTGTTACTATATCATCTTTTTGGGGTTCCGTACCCGAAAGATAACCAACGGGACCCTGGTCCTAAGCCTCCGCTGTCCGTCCGTCCGTCTGTCTGTCTGTCAGCGGTCTGTATCTCATGATCCGTAATAGGTAGACAGTTGATTTTTTTACAGACTGTGTATTTTTGTTGCTGCTATAACAACTACTAATAAATTAAAAATTAAAGGGGGCTCCCCTTCTACTATGGTACGGAACTCGACATGCGTGAGTCCGACTCGCTCTTGGGCCGATTTTTTAAATGTTATGCATGGGGTATAGTGTCTTGGTATGGTATTGAACAACCCGCCTCTAGGCTCGGGGTCTTCAACGGATGTACAAGTAAACGGTCAGGATCAAGTTTCTTTAATCACCATGCTAAAATAAATGTGCAAACCTCAATAAGTGTTGTTAAGATTTTAAACTAAAATCTTCACTTTTCGTTAATTTTACTTTTCCACAAGCTTAAGCCCCTTCAATAAGTACATTTTGATACTTGGTGGAGAAAGTTTGTTATTGTATTCAAGGCGGAATTAACACCCGAGTGAGGGTGTTATTGAGCCGAGAAATGCAATAACAATAATGTCCACGTGTATCAAACGACGCTTTTCAATACATTTTTGAAGCAATAAAATAAAAAAAGGAAAATTATTTATGTCATGAATTACTAGGAAACTATGATTTAAATTTTCTTTTTATTCTGCGCTTTGCTTTAGCCAGGTTGAAGGAAAAAGAAGAAAAAAGCAAAGGTATAAAGCCGCTAAACAGCCTAATATGAAAAATAAAAAAGAGTCTTGAGTTTGGAACACAAATAAATGTTAATTTGTTCATAAAGTTTTTTTGTTATTTTAATAATGGTGATAAAAATTGTGATTAATAATCATGGTTTTTGATAATATTCTATTTATGAACATTATTTAAATATATTAAAAAAATATTAGCGCCGTAAAGACGCATAAATATCTCTTTGCCAAGATTTAAAAAAAAACAATCACCGCCGACTATAGGCATTGAAAGAATTTGGACTAAGTACTTATACGCAATTCCTGCACACCGTTTTGGAAAATGAAAAAAGAAACGCACGTGTGTGAAATACATTGCATGTTGAACCTAATCGTAGTGCGAAATGAACCAGTTTTCGAGGAAGTGTATTGAAAACATAATTTTGATATTCGATTTAAATAATCTTTAGGCAGGTAATTAAGGAAACTAGCTATTATAAACCCTCGAATTCGGAGAATTTATAATTTGAATATATCCTGCTGTTTAATATTTCACAAATACCTCTATAATTGCTGCTTCATTAAAATAATTAGGTATGGTTAATTTAATTATAAATGAATTCATTAATATTCCATACATTTATGCCAGTAATTAATTGGCTTGGTTGACAAAAGCCAATCGGTGGATAATATTATAAGCCAGCTTTTATGAATGAGAACTATGATCATTATTTTCAGCCATAAGAGAGTTATAAAATAAATAAATAATACCAGCCTATTACTGTCCCACTGCTGGGTAAAGACCTTTTCTCATACAGAGAAGGCACGAGCATTGATCACCACGCTTGCTCAAGACGGGTTGGTGATTCAGACTTACATTATCTATAATGGGGTTTAGGTTTCCGCACTTAGTCCTTGAAGTGGACCATTGTGCGTATAGACACTTACATTAATTATAAGTCCAGGTTTCCCCACGATCTGGGCGGAGCACCGCCGTGTCCTCGAAGCGGCGATCGGCGGCGGCGACCTCTCGCTTCCGGCCCTGGTGCAATCCATAGCCCGGAGCGAGACGGAATGGGACGCCGTCACCTCCTTCTGCGAAGCAGTCATGCTAGCGAAGGAGGTGGCGGAACGTGATAGGGAAAGATCCACACGTCCCGGCCACCGCGGGAGACGCCCCGGGCGTCTGGGGCCACGTGGTGGCTTCCGGCCACCGTAGGCGCGGGCCTGTGGACGGGGAGCTATGGGCTAGCTCGCCGTCCGTCCGTCTCATGACGACAGGCCATGTCGACGGCGCGTTCGTGTTCCACGCGCGCCTCAAAGAGAGTCAGCAATAGGGAAGGCGTCCGCAAGGGCCGAAGCCTGCCGGGGCTGCGGGACTATTCGAAAGAAATACCGTGGTCCCGGAACACAAAGGGCGATGAAGGAACATGGATGGGTTTTAGTCAGTAAAAGTCTGACACTCCCTCCTGCTCCACCCAGTGCGGAGCAGGAGGAGATTTTTTTCGAATGGGAAATCATCAAATGACAGGAGTCATTTGATGATTTCCCATCCAAAAAAAAAATTTAAAAAAAGTTTTCCTACGATGTTTTCCTTTACCGATGTCTATGATGTAAACTTAGAGGTATATCTGCTAATAATAATAGTTGCTTGCGTCGATGTTGATGGTTAAGCCACGCTTGCTTAGTTTTTTTCGTAGATGTAAGCACCCAGTACATACCGAGTTTCCTCCGTGCCTCAGAAAGTACGTTAAGCCATTGGTCCCGGCTGTCAATTGTAGATCTTTGACATTCGTACAGTTAGTCAGTGACCTGAAAGTCTAACAACCAGACTTACTAAGGGGTATCGTATTACTCAGTATCAATACTGGGTTGTGGAGGTCATTAGGCAGTCGCTCTATGTGAAGTACTGGTATTCAGCTGCATCCGGTTAGAATGGAAGCCGACCCCAACCTAGTTGGGAAAAGGCTAAGTAGATGATGGCATCTTCTGGGCAGGTGTATCTATTTTCTGATTCCAATTGAACTGACAGATGGGCCAGAATCGTCACACGGTGGGTGCAGGCCGTCGTTGTCATCTGAGCGGGCCAAAGAAACGCTGGCGTGCCACGTCACATTTGCTTGAATGAAATTCATACACCGCCCGAACGCGCGGATGAGCGGCGCTCACCGCCTCTCCGCGCGGCGCACCGCCACAACATCTTCCGCCGCCACAGCCCAACAGCGCGGACAAGCGCTGTGGTGTTAGAATCGCCAATCTGTTTCGACAATATTAGTAAAACGAATAACACGAAAATCACATCACAATATTCGGTGGTACTTACATAAGTTAATGGGATATCAGCCCGCATGGTTTTTAATCCAATATTTATCAATGTGATACTAATTCGGACTAATGTATGCAAGAGGGATTATTAATAATCCAATAAATATTAGGAATAGGGGCAGTGTGGGAATATGTGCTTACTTGTATGTGTGTGTATGTTTTGGCAACGTATAGTATGTATGGATCAGGGTGTAAAGTTCTCCAATAGGTACTACCTACATTGAAAAGGGAGGATCCTCCGATTTTTAATTTATTTTTAATTATTTATTGTCATAGCGGTAACAGAAATACATGTACGGTCGACCAAGCTATTTGGTATACAGTTTAATATACAAATTACATTGTAAACTGTAAACCAAATAGCTTGGGCGACCGTACATTAAAATAAGGTATATAGGTAGTACCTATTACGGATCATGAGATACAGCCCGCTGACAGATAGACGGACGGACAGCGGAGACTTAGTAATAGGGTCCCGTTGGTTACCCTTAGGGTACGGAACCGTAAAAACTGTTTTTTGTTTTTATTTTTGTTAGCCTGTACTGTCCCACTGCTGGGCAAAGGCCTCCCCCAATTCCTTCCATTTGCTCTTCTCCCGTGCCTCCTCGGACCAACCATCGCGGTACGCGTCCAAATCGTCTCGCAACATTTTTCTGGGTCGGCCTCGGAGGCGCCATCCGTCTTCCGGCAACCATCGTGTGGAGACTTTTGCCCAGCGGTCATCGTGCATGCAACTGACGTGACCCGCCCAATCACATTTTAGCCTAGCAGCTGTCATGCCAACGTTCACTATGCCCGTTTTGGAACGCAGCGTGGTGTTTCGAACCCTGTTAGTAGTTTGATATGAATAGTCCTCATTCATATCAAACTACTGTAAGCTTGATTAAAATTTATGTGTTTATTTCTATTAAATATGCATATTTCAACAACATTCATTAAAAATAAGTTGTGAATTCTATCAAAACTTGTTGATTTACGGAAGTTTGAAATAAGTAAAATATTAATAATTGTTCATTGCACTATAAATAATGTTGATTTTACTTGTATTTTTGGAATAATCTTTTATTTTCATTGTAATAATATTCTTACTGTTATTTTAAATTCGTAGCTTATTTTTGACTTCCGATACCGTAATGGCGGCAAAATGTCGTTGGTAGTCAGTTGAGTAGGTACTGCTGGGAATCTTGCATATGACCTTTCGGTGATTCCACGGCAGTCATCCTTGAGCTACGAAGCAAGTTGGTCTAGGTTATTACTGTGTAATATCAATAAACTTATTTTGAAGAACAGTTTTTGAATTTTAATTAAATAAACGTTCATCACTACATATCCTTGACCGATAAGCCCTTTTACGCCCAGATAGTCCGAAAGCAAGACATGCCAATGACGTCAGTGCAGGCCCAATAGCCGGACGGGCTTAACAAGAGTATTTGTGTAACAATAAGTCGTAAAAATAATGAGGCATTGTTCCCTGGGCTGGAGGGCCCGGAGTATTGGTGCGGAGTTAGGTAAACTAGATGTGGCTTAAGACCTTTTGGGCTTTTAGTTAGTATGGTTTAATATCTTACATGATTTATTTATAAACCATATTTACATTATATACATACTACAACTAGAACTCTATACAGGGTGTTAAAGTAGTCGCGTGCCATAGCTTAGGGGTGAGTTCAGTATCGATAAAGGAACCCGTAAGGTCAAGGTGGGGAAGTTCGTCTACGGGGGAACACCATACAACGTCTTTCTAAGCTGTTTTTGAATAGCTACGACGTTGGTAGCTCGGTCGGTAAGACAGAGTCACTATTTTGTCCTACCTTTAAATTATAGAAGACGCTGTGTTGAGTTTAATAGCAAAAATCGGTCTCACAAATTTTTAGTAGTTGAAAAATTTAAACACGAGTTAGTTGGGTCGACGTTTTACCTAACATAAAATGTGAATATGAACAGAATTTTACGTATTGTAGTGGTAAGTGTCTAGCTTGTATTACATTTTATTGTTTTATTATATTCAAATTGAATTTTAATCTATATTTACAGAAATGTTAGTTGTGATAAAAACTAAACCTAAAAATTCAATATTGGGGTAAGACTGTCTAGTATTTTAGGGAAAGGCCGTCACGTGCCGCTCTTACCCCAAGGCAGATGTTGTTAACCTCTTCTGGTTTAAGCGTTTTATTGATCATTTTTCTTGCTTGATTTTAGGGTTTTGGCAAATATGTCTTTCACAAACCGCTCTGAATGAATATTAGAGATCTTAGAGGAATCGGACTCCAACAATGAAATGTATGAAGCTTCCTCAAACAGCGAAGACGAAGATCACGTATCAGAGTGCAGCCAAATTAGGTAGTGGGACGGTACAAAATGCAAGCGACACAAATGTAAACTTGGACTCATCAAGCGTGGATTCGTCAGATGACGTTGATCTTTTGACCCTCCAATTGGAACTACACCAAAGTTCCAATTATATGTATAATTGAAGCTCCTAAGTGTGTTTGATCTCTCTATTAGTAAATTAGATTTTTGTTTTGTTATTTTAGTAAGTTTTCTACAAGAAGATTTAAATAATTATGCAAGTTGTGTTTTCAAAGTTGATTTTAAATTTTTATCTGAGAAAAATGAATAAAAGTCGATTTTATGAATATTTTGGCATTTTACCCAGTAAACAATAACACAAACTAATACATGAATCATTCAAATAGCCTGTTATCATTACATAACATTTTGAAAAATGCTGATAAACTTTGGGTCACTGCAGTGTCATAGTCCACGTTATTATTTTCACGTAATTGGCGCCGGGTTAAATACCCTCTGGATCTGGTTTGTATCATCTAAATACCAAAACGTATTAAATTCAAATTGCATTTCACCTAATAGACATATTTACCTATACCCTACAGTCAGAATATTCAAATTTAATTATTAAAAAAAAAACTGATTAAAATGTTGACAATCCCCGCCCTTGCAAATATACCGGACTTACCCCACTTCATGATTTTACCGCTGTAGATTGTGATTGCTACCTTATACTATAGAACTTAAAGCATGGATTTGATTAACTTTTATTTTCGAATATTTACGGAATACGACTGCTGCAAATATCTATCAAATTACAAACAAATCATGCCTATGACGGAGTTGCCCCAATTACTCGGGAAAGACCGTCTAATTTCTACCTATAAAAAACGCGGTTATTTTCTTATTGACATTAGTTACATTGATGTTTGTAGAAGTAACTGATAAATAAGGAATCTTTACTCATCATTAATATACAAAACATACAATTAAGTCAACAAATCAGTCATAGGGTGTATAAGTATATCAAATCAAATTTGCAATAAATTATAAAAAAATAATCCAAAAAAAAAGCAAAAAAAAAAATGCAAGCTCAACCTAATTTAGTGCCTACTAACTTAAACTAGCAATCGTTTAGAAAAAAAATTAGAATGCTATTTGAAGTAGGCCTGCACTAAATTACGTTGACCTTGTAATATTTTTTTTAATATTTATTTTGGATTTATTTTTTATTTTTTACAGGTTCCTTTATCGATACTGAACTAACTCCTAAGCTATGGCACGCGACTACTTTAACACCCTGTATAATTACAAAAATAAAACTAAACGTTAGTACCCTACATAATATACAACGACGTCAATAGGCGTATGATTAGGTTTATTTAATAAAATAAAAAATAAACTTAAAAAACGAACTTTTCTTTAAATAAAAAGAAGACAATTTGGTTTAATATCTATCAACATTAAACGCGTATCAAAAGTTTTGTGTCCGTGCCATTAACCGTTGAAGAGTTCTCTCGTGAGGAGACATTCCTGGCTACAGGATTAAGTCATGTCTATCATAAAAATGTATTGTCACCGGATCCAAAGGTATGTGCTAAATTTCAGCACAATCGGATGGGGGGACTGGTTTGAAATTTAATTGCAAGATTTGACCAATGCATACTATCTAACCAACTAACTATCAAGGCAATTTAATAAAAGCTTTTAATAATAAAAAATATACTCACAGACAATGCACAGCGACACCGCTGTAAGTATTAACTTAAGGTGGAACCCGCGAAATTAAAATTTATATTATTAATATTTTATGAAAAAGTCATTCAATAGGGTTAAATGAAGTAAGAGGGTTGTATTGATGATTTTAATGATTATAATTCTGTAACTACATACATTTTACTTGCGCGAATCATTTGTCATCAACATACAACTTAGCACAGACCTGCAAATTGCAAAAAACGTAAAAAAAAAAATTGTAAGCTGTCGGTTCCACCTTTTTTTTTTATCGGATAGGAAATCATCAAATGACTCCTCCCGCTCTGGGCGGAGCAGGAGGGAGTGTCAGACTGTTACTGGCTAAAACCCATCCATGTTCCTTCATCGCCCTTTGTGTTCCGAGGCCACGGTATCTCTTTCGAACAGTCCCGCAGCCCCGGCAGGCATCGGCCCTTGCGGACCCCTTCCTTTTGCTGACATCTCTTTGAGCTTGGAACACGATAGCTCACTTACTACGCTCAAAGATACAGGCCACTTCTACCATCTCATACATCTACGTACAATGTCCGATAACCAGCGCATATTATATAAATATAAAAACAATACGATCGCATGGAAGCGCGACTTTCACTGATGCACCGATTGTACTACAAGGCTGCCCCGCGGTGCTGCTCGCTAAACCCGCGTCGGCTTCCGGGGTGGGCAGAGGAGA
Source organism: Xestia rhomboidea (assembly GCA_963853795.1). NCBI lineage: Eukaryota > Metazoa > Arthropoda > Insecta > Lepidoptera > Noctuidae > Xestia > Xestia rhomboidea. The sequence goes on from OY970783.1 coordinate 5,476,631, forward strand.
GGAAAATAAAAGACACGGGATAAAATCTGAGAGAAAACAAGAATTTGTGTGGTAAGTATACTACAACTAAAAACCCGACTCCTAAAAAATCACGGTCTAATTAAATCGGGGGTTACAAGGTAAAATCAAAACCTCCTTTGTTGAAGTCAGTTAAAAATTCAGCCTATGTTACTCGGGCCAAAATAACGAATCGATTGACACCTTGTACATCAAAATCGGATGAATAGTTTTGGCGCTACGGAGGAACATACGTAAATACATACAAACATAGACTGCTAAAATCTTAAGCCTTCCTTTTGACTTCGCCGTAGTGGGGTGAAAAGTCGAGAGTTTTGAATAGCTTTCGTTGGTTTTGGGTTCGATTCCCAGGTCAGTCAGTGTTATTGGGTTTTTCCAATAGGAATGTTTTAGTAGCGACCCGGAATGAGAATTTGTATTAACCCCTCAATGCATAGGGGTTTAAACGTAACGATATCAGGTACTCGATCTAAGTAAAAAACATGGTAAATAATCCGTTTTAAGTGTTAGTTATAATATTAGTTATTATGAAGAGTGGGCCGTAATCGATCATAGGCGTCCAGAGCGGGTTGATCATGACGTCTTACATTTTTAGGATAATATGTCAGTATGTAGACTAGAGAGTAACGGTGGCCCAGTGGTGGCGGCCCCGACTTACGAACAGTAAGTCGTGGGTTCAAACCCAGGCAGGCGAATTACCCAGGCAGGCGCATTACCCTGCCGGGGCTGCGGGACTATTCGAAAGAGATACCGTGGCCCCGGAACACAAAGGGCGATGAAGGAACATGGATGGGTATTAGTCAGTAAAAGTCTGACACTCCCTCCTGCTCCGTCCAGAGCGAATGGAGTCATTTGATGATTTCCCATCCGAAAAAAAAAATACTTTGTGTAATTTATTTCATCACCACTGCTCTCAAATCGGTGAAAGAAAACACCGTGAGGAAACCAGCATGTCTTAGAACCAGAAATTCGAAGACATCTACCAACCCGCACTGGGCCCGCGTGGTGGATTAGCCCATCCCCTCTCATAGAGAGGAGGCCGTGTGTCCCAGCAGTAAGAACAGTATAGGCTGATAATGCTGTGTCGGTATTTTATCAGGTAGGTGGCCATGCAATCGACCTCTTTTGTTGTTAACATGAAAACTGTATGATAAAATTAAATAAGAGGCGAATTTCAATGGCTTTCTGGGAACTATAAAACTACAAGAGAGAAATAAATTACGAAAATGCGTTTTGGCAGTCGATCTCACTATCAAATTTAGCAAAGAACTGTCTCGTTCAACCTACTCTAGTTTCTAAACTAATAGACGTAAAAAAGTTGTAAAATCAACAACAGTAAAAGTCTACTAACATTTTATATGTGTAGTTTCTACTAGTTTTTAGACATGGAGCATAGAAAAATGGAGACAGCAGGAAAATGTAATGGAGTCCACACATCGCGTCAACTGAACGCGAGAGTTGCCTGCGGCGGTTACATACGACTTTGGTGTGTAGGCTCAATGAGATTTTACCAATAGAGACGTCATACTCATTTTATAGAAATAAAAACATGGTGATATTCGAACGCGTCGTTCGAACTGACAACAGTGCACGCCATTATCTCGTGCTCTCTGTCACTCATATGCAACGCACTACTTGTCTCGTTCGTGTAGGTGTCAAAGCGGCAACAGCGCGGCAGTGATTTTTGAGTAAAATTAAATTTATGATTTTCTATTTTAAATAGACTAAACGGTACTAACAAATGAAAAGATACGTCCTTCTTGATTTTTACAGCTGGCCCTGTATAAGTATTGCACTTTCTGAACACACAATTTGCCTCATTGTTTATTTTCATACACCAAATTCTCGCTTAAACGTCAGTTCGCGTCGCACAGGACGGACTGAGGTCACACAAGCTGATCAGCTTGTGTTTGCATTGCCGCGCTGACGTCGGTAAAACGTATCTACCTCAGTATTATATATAACATCATTGTGTAGGCTCCTTAATTCTTCCGACAAATCTCACCGGACACTAGCTTATATAACGCAGGAGATATTACACAAACCTAACCTAACCGCTTCACCTCGTCTAAGGACGACATTGAAGTATAAGTAATACATATTTGACTTCATAAATAAATTGAAGTCTAAACTTTTTCACAGGTGTAGAGCTCGACCGAGTAAAGACTGATGGCAGAGCGTTTATTATGAAGTCATACCGACAGTCAATAATGGTGTTTGCCTAGCACCATATCAAAAACTAAGACTGACTACTGACACATAAACACTAAGAAGTCTTCATGCGTCAATGCCAGACACCATAACACTCCCAAGTATCATTTGTTCCTCGGAACAGGGGAGGGGTAGGACTATACAGGTGCTGGCGCACAAATACAGGTGCACTCTCTATCCCTTAACCCTCATTGTCCGATGGCATGGCAATCTGACAAAGAGATTAGACGCAGCCAGATGGCTTCATGTGCTGTCATTAGACACGAGTGTATCACATTCCCACTTCCAAACGCCGGTCCGGGGTCATCGTCATCATCATTTCAGCTAAAAGACATCGACTGCTGGACATAGGCCTCCCCCAAGTGTCGCCACATTGAGCGGTCCCGTGCGACTCGCATCCAGCGGATTCCCGCAACCTTCACCATTTGGGCTATTACGTATTTCTGTTGACAGCTCGAAATGATAGTAACTGGGCTCAGTGTCCATCAATTAATGGTCAAAAGGTTAGTTTCGTATTATGTATGACCCTGTTAGTCACCGTAAAGTGATATCCACTCAGTGTAATACGTAATACCAATATTAAGACATTCACGGTTGTCATCAAAGTTCGGTGTACAACCGAAGCTTAATAGTCACTGGATATCAGAAAGATACGTAATAGCCCTGCAGGTCATCGGTCCACCTAGTGGGAGGTCTTCCAACGCATCGTCTTCCAGTTCAAAGTCGCCACTCCAGAACTTTCGGTCCGGTTTCGGCCCCATCGGCCGTACGTTTTGCGAGCAATGTGAGGACCCTACGCTTAACGGTCGTACTTTCCACCATAGGAGCAACGAGTTAGAGCTCAAACTTTAACGTAGCAGCATAGCGTATCCATTTTCCTTCGTACATCTATCTGTGTCTGACTCCGACATACGAATAAAGTAGACGTCTTTTTTTATTGATGCTATGTTAGTGAACAGGTGTATGCATGTCACGTACAATGGTCCACTTTAAGGACTAAGTGCGGAAACCAAAACCGTAACGTAGAACAGCAGGCCTAGCCAAGTTACAAACGATTCATATCGATTCTCTTTCTACAATCGTAAACGTTAAGTCACGTGGTCAAAACAAGCGAATAGAAACTTCGTGGATAAGTTTACATCGGTTAAAGACGATAGAATGAAATGTATTCGTTTCTACAATCGTAATAGCTGCATCCCATATAAATCGTAGCCAACTTACAGTTTTGATTGAACTTTAAAGTTTCTATTTTATTTATTTTACTATTTATGTACACACAGTATACAGCACAGGAAAACACATTAAAAAATATGAGTACATAGGTACTGCTTATTTCTTAAGAAATTTCTGCCAGCAGCCTGCAAAAGGAGAAATGAAAAAGAAATGTAGACAATAGTGTGTGAGAGAAGGAAGAGAATACAGATTATGTGCCTTACCTAACTTAACCTATCTATACATATAATAAAATCGTTGAGACCAAAAAATCTGTACATTGAAGATTTAAAAAAAAAACCGATCAGGGTGACTTCAAATAAGTAACTGAACATATTAAAACCATTTTTAAAATTTTTGTTTGTTTGTTTGTTTGACCGCGCATCACGTAAAAACTACTGAACCGATATTGATGAAATGTTCACAAATCTATTTGAGTACATTCAGAATAACATTTAGGCTATAGAAATTTTGTTTTTTTTTTGAAAAAGGGGGTGAAAAGGGGGGGGGGGTAAAGTTTGTATGAAAAATTTGATTGTTCTAGAATCACGAAACTCAGAATAAATACTTATTAATTAAAATAAAGAAATTCCTGTTTTAGCATTTTTTTAAGTCTCATCCAGAGACGCAAAAAAGAGGGTTTTGTGTTTAAAATTAATAAACTTCAAACACCTATACAATCAAAACCAATGAAGTGTAACCTTTTAAAGTTGCTACATATACTTCATATGTAATACAGGTAAATATGATTTCTCAGTTTTCTCGAAATTTGATTTTAGACGTGAATACGCACAAAATAGCGGAACTCAAGAAAATCAGCTTTCCTCGGTATAAGTAGTTGGTACGAAATGTTTGTGCGCGCATCACGTCAAAACTACTGCATAGATTTCTTTAAAGGCTTCTTCAATATTTAGGCTATATATTATCACGCTACTACCTTATGGGGGTAGGCAATTTTGCATTATGTCCGTATACTTCAAATGTTTGACGTTTCAGTCATGACGTAAGGACATGAGAATATTTGTAGCGTGTCACCGAAGTAAATAGCCTAGCGGTTTCATCACCGCTCTGTAAACTACGGGGTTGCAGGTTCAACCCCCCCCCCCCCAACATTATTTTCACTTTTTGTGATTTGTTTATTTTTTTTTATGTTGTAAGATTTCATAGATTTCTTTTTGTATATATCGACTCTTCCAAGCAATAACCCGATAATCGAAAAATACAAATTTAACAGGAGAAAAGATTTACTGATTTTGTCAGATATCTTTTCAACGAGTGGGACTATTGAAGTCATTGATGTATTAAATGAAAGCTATTTTTTTTCGAAATATAACTATGCCATTATTATGAAAATCCTTTTATTCAAAACGTAGTAATTTATAAAAATAAATAATACCTAAAATTTAATATGTACATTATTACAGTAATACTACTTACGGGATTATTGCAGTAAATTTATCAAATAAAATATTTCATAACATTATATTATGGACTTCTACGGCGTTATTTTTTATTGTAGTGCTGATACATAACGTGTTTTTACGGAGTTATTGTGGTAAATATCATCTAATTTTAAAAACGGTATTAATAAATAACATTATTATTACGAGGAAAATTAGAAAAATAGTGTTATTGTTACCACTCGATACCGATTTTTTTTTTAATATTTAAATGTAATATTAGAAGATAATAAACAAAAAAAAAATACAATAATTTCGATTTTAAGTAATATTTATTTTAACACAAAATGAAATTTGACACTTTAATGAGTTTAATGAATTGTAAATGTAATTGAGCGACATAAACTCTTAAATTTAGTTCTTCCTCAGAAATATTTTCGTTTCCCGCTTCATAACAGGACAAGGATTGGTAAAAAGAATGGTAACTCTGAGGAATAGCTCCACTTCTACATAAACTCAAAAGGGCTGTTTGCAAAGCTTGCGTTGCAACTGCACATTATCCATATATACAGCTGCTTCTTGAGTACTCGTACGCTTTCGTCCTCTTCGTCTAGCTAAGGTAGAGAGAGTGTTGTTTATATATAGCTCTGAATAAGTGTCTTCAAAATTATATTTGAAAAACAAATTATTTGCTTGTGAATCGACCACGCTTACCTCCATGACGTCAGGCCAGCGGATCACATTTTCGTCTTTATCGCACCGCCAATACTTGTCTTCTACGAGTGGTTTTAAATCGTAAACTTCGGACTGCTCTAGTTCTTTGATTCGATATTTTTCGCCAGTGATCTTTGAATGTAAAATAATATTATAAATTTGGTCAGGGGTATATAAAACTTTATTTTTTAAGTTTTTTTCTATGCATGCATGCATGGAATCTCCCTCGTTTTGACTATGTCCAGTTTCAAAAAAACGATAGGTTATGGTAATACCAAAAAGTTTGGCAGCATATACATAAAGGGCGAAAATGTAACGATTTTTGTTCTGCCCATAACATCCATCCGAATATAATGAAAACTTTGTTACACCTTTCTCACGTTCAGTTTTAAAAAAAGATAACAAAGCACTTCCTATTTCTGAACTGCCTCTTTTAGCGATTTGGTAGTGCCATACATAACAATATCCTATTTTTCGTACTGCATCAAAAACAGTAAAATTTTAGCATGGGTATTTTCTTTTATAATGAAATGCGCCTACTTCAGATTGAGGCACACTCAACACTTTTTGCAAATCAAATATTGCTACTGTCATATTACCTTTGTCAGCTGTCTCTATTTTTTCTTTTTTATTGATCTTACTTTTGCTTTTCTCTGTAAATGGAGTCTTTGTTTTTCCTCAAGGGTGGCTTTCATAGTGTCGTCTGATTGTTCATAAATGGAGCATGAAAGGCACTGGTCTTTTTTGGGTTTGAAAAATGAGTAGTTATATTGGGAGTTAAAAACTGTTTCGTATTGTCTTTTTGTTGCCATTACAACATCACTGTTATTTTGTTCTGTAAACCACTCAGTATAAAAGCGATACATTTTGGAAATATTCAAGTTTTCTGAAAGATATTCTCGGTTTGAAGTCGCTCTCGTATAGTGCGGCTGTACTTTCGGAAATAATTCAATGTGTGTTTTAATTGTAGCTTCTGTCATAATATTCATTTTGTTAGGCCCCTTCATCTGCTTTCAGCACTTTTTCCATTGCTGTATAAACCACATATTCTCCGATTTGCAAAGTATTCAAAAAATATTTTTTACATACAGGAATTTTTTCATTATTTGAATTACAGAAAAATTAATTCAAAGTTTGGGTGCGGTTGTTTTTACGGTCTAACGTCATTCGTTTAATAGTTTGTGCTTGGACATAAAATTATAAATAATCTACTGATATACAACCATTGATGTTCACGATCAGCCAGACTATAAAATTTGTCAAATATAGCTTGTCTTTCTGACGGACTGAATTTTTGGCTACAACCCTTTTTACACGCACATGAGGAGCCTATAGTTTTTTCAGGATATTTTTTTTTGGAATTGCACCCTTCGTAAGCTTTGCCGGAATTTTTGAGGATTTTATTTTTCTTACTACGCGACTCAGTTCTTATCTGCTTGCGTTTCCTAGTCAGATTTTTTTCGCTTTCTACTGCCACCATATGCGAGCAATCGCTTGAAGTCCTTCCGCCTATTGTTGTGTCATTGTTACTTTCTGACTGCTCTTCTGGTCTTAAAGTTTCGTTGTTTTCTTCTTCGCTATTAATTTCCCGTATTAAGCTTGGACTATCCTCATTATCGGTTACAACTTCCTTAGCATGTGAGCAATCATTTGAAGTTCTATCGGTCAATGTTGTGTCATTGTTACTTTCTGAAAGCTCTTCTGGTCTTAAAGTTTCATTGTTTTCTTCTTCGCTACTAATTTTCCCTATTAAGCTTGGACTATCCTCATTGTCGGTTACAACTTCCTTAGCATGTGAGCAATCATTTGAAGTTATACCGGTCAATGTTTCATTGTGATTAATTTCTGAAAATTCACCTGGTTTTAACGTGTCATCTATATCTTCTTGGCTACTTATTGTTCTTCTTATGTTTGGTCTTGATTGGTTTTCCTTTTCAATATTTGGTTGTGATAAATCTAATGTTGCTATAAACAGGGTTATTTGTAAAAAACCGACAACCTCTCAGGACTGTGTTACTAACATCATAATCAACAACTTTTGTTCTGTGACTTTTAAAAATTCATCATATTTTAGTTCATCAAATGTTCATTTTTTTTTTTTTTTATATTTCGGGAGATCTAATTGCAACTGTTTACGTAAACAAACTTTACGCACCGGGCCGATGGCCAAGGACACTTGTTGGGGGCGTGGCATATATCTATTTCTTTCTATCAGCTACCAAAAGAAAGAGACAATTGCGGTTTGCAAACTATTGCGCGGCTAGACAAAAACAGTAATATCCAGAACAGAGCTAGGTGTATTGAAATTTGGAATAAATTAACCGTATTGAAATATTACGTACATTAATGAGCCAATACCAATCTTAAATAACATTGTTAGTGCATATTACGGAATACGTATTTTAAAATTATTTCAATAAAAACCCCATAAACACATTTACCAAAAACTTCATGATTTTTTTTTACGCCAATAACCCGGTAATCGCAACTTACCAAAAAAAAATATAAGTATTTTTTTCGTACAGATCTATAGCAGGTTTTTTGCCGTAATATTATTGTGTCAAAATTCCCAACAATAAACATGTGTGTCATGATTTCTTTGTAAATATCATTAGGAAAAATCTGAAAAAAAATGCTAAGGTGTATTCTAGTCCATAGATGCCGAATTTGATATAACAGCATAAAACCCATAATAGTACATTACCGAGTTCTTGGTTGGGGGGATCGATATGTTCTTCTTGTTATATTTTTTTCGTGAAATGTATTTTTCCATAAATTAATACAGAAGTATAGATGAAGAATAGAATCATGCTGCGCCGACCCCAAATAAATTGGGATAAGGACATGAGTATGATGATTTCTCCAAAAAGTAGTATAGCGAACATCAGAAGCCTGAAACTCACGTGTTCTTGCCGTGCAAGAACTGTGCTGTGCTATTGGCATTAATAATAAATCCATACGCCGTTTACGTTGATTATATTTACAGCTAAATTGTTATTGGCCTCATTATATGCACCTTGGTGAGAATTTAAGACCTGCCTGGACTGTCATCAAAGGTCTGACAATGGAGACAAAAGTCAGTTGCAAGAGGTCCGCAACAGTTTGCAGCAGCTATATCGTGTTTGGGCTGTTTTCATGGACCTTGATGAGAACTTTATACTTGGCTAAAGTATGACTTTCATCGAAGGTCTGACGATGGAGACGGAAGGCAGTTGCAAGAGGTCATCAAGAGTTTACAGCATCTATATCGTGGTTGGGCTCATTTTATGCACCTTGATGAGAAGTTTATACTTAGCTAGAGTATGACTTACATCGAAGGTCTGAGGATGGTGATGATGATGTAAACTCTTGATGACCTCTTGCAACTGCAAGAGGTCATCAAGAGTTTACAGCATCTATATCGTGTTTGGGCTCATTTTATGCACCTTGATGAGAACTTTCGACCTAGCTGGAGTATGACTGTCATCAAGTGTCTAAGGATGATAACGTAAGGCTGAGGAGGCTGGCGAGGGAAGCCCTTATTTAGAAAAACAGAATATTTTAGCGATTAATGCAAATATTTCAGAGAAATTAAATTGTTACCTACTTGATTCTATACATACTGTAACTAATATTATAAAGCTGAAGAGTTTGTTTGGTTGGTTGAACACGCTAATTTCAGGAACTACTGGTTAGAGTTGAAAGCACTTATTAGTGTTGGATAGCCCATTTATCGGAGAAGGCCACAACGAACAACAACGTTACAACGTTTATATAACATCACGCTACAATCAATAGGAGCAGAGCATCAATGAAAAATGTTCCTTTAAAAAAATATTCCTTTTGAGATCTTTCGTTGCGTGCGCTGCGTAAACGGTTAAAGTTACGCAACAATCGTGTATGACAGAAAAAGTTCTATAAAAATCGGCGATAGCATTATTATGTCTATCTTTTAGGGGTGTCTCACACTCTCTCTAACCATCTCTCTGTCTCTCTTATATGACGCAGATGAAGTTGCGCGGGTCAGCTTGTAAAGATATGATATATAAATACACATATAAGTAGATATTAATAAATACTTTCTATTCGTTTGTTTTTACCACGTGACTTAACGTTGAAATGATGTCATTCCCATACATTTGGTTAGTTTTTAATTACTTACTTGGCTAAGCCTACAGGAATGTGCATTTCTTCAAGATCATTTTACTTACATCATCATCTGCCTAGCCTTTTCCCAACTATGTTGGGGTCGGCTTCCAGTCTAACCGGATGTAGCTGAATACCAGTATTTTACATGGAACGGTTGCCTATCTGACCTCCACAACCCAGTTGGTACTGGGTAATATGATACCCCTTGGTAAGACTGGTTGTCAGACTTTTTGGGCCACTGATTACCTGTAAAGACTGTCAAAGTTCTACAAATGACAGCCGGGACCAACTGCTTAACGTGCTTTCTGTAACTGGTGGTCACCCATCCACAGACCAACCTAGGCAAGCAAGGCGTAAAGCAGCGTCGGGCACTAGCTGCTCGGCAGTTTGCTGAACTGGGCCTATTTGGCGCAGCCGTGAGACATACAATATTATTTATTATCTTTTTTTAATTTCATCTGTGAAAACATTGTGTGGATATAGAGAGGTAGTTTGTTCTTGAACCAAAAATTCGAAGGCATGTGACATCAACCCATCCGAAGTGATCCCACATGGTGGTATACAGTGGGACTTGTGTCCCAGTAGTGGGAACCTTATAAGCGGATTATTTATACCTTTTCTGGTTTAATTGTATACTAGTCTGTACTGAGTTGTTTCACGATAATCACGATTAGACACACTGCTCAACCAACGAAAATGCTGATGGACGAACAGAACCTGTTTTACCCGACTACGGCGAAGCTAAAAGGAAGGGTCATGATTTTAGCAGTCTATGTATGTATGGCAAGGAACCCTTATAGTTTCGCCATGTCTGTCTGTCTGTCTGTCCGTCCGAGGTTTTGCTAAGAGACCGTTAGTACTAGAAAGCTGAATTTTGTAGAGGTGTGTATATCAATAACGCCGACAAAGTGGTAAAATTAAATTTAGAAAAATATTTTTTTGAGGGTAGCTCCCCTATATGTGAAGTGGGGATGACTTTTTTTTTCGTCGTCTACCCTATCGTGTGGGGTATCGTTGATTAATAGGTATTTTAAAATGACTTAGGGGTTGTTAATACTACTTTTCGATTGAATGCTCAATTTACGAAATATTAAACTTTAAAGTGCAAATTTTTGATCCAGTAGGGCGTCCCCCCTCTAAAAGCTGAACTGCTGGCTTGAAAAATCTGGAAAAATTCATGATGATAGTACACTTCATGAACTTTAAAGGAAAACTATAGCGGTTAAGATAACTTTATTAGTTTAGCAGTAATAGTCGTTGAACTAGGATAATTTTGTACCAAAATACAAAATCCTTAGAATACATCCTATAAAGTGACTAAGATGAAGTGGTTGCTTGTTTATAACGGGTGAAGACTTGCATAGAAAAACAAAATCTAAAATAAAATGGGCTACTACGGAACCCTACTCTGCGCGTAGGACACGCACTTGGCCGGTTTTGTTAGTGCCTCACTCTTGGGCATAGGCTTCCCCCCATTTCTTAACTACAATCGGTGTTGTGCTTCTTCTCACCAATTTGTAAGGAATTAAAGAAATCCATTGCGTCCCACCATCTCCTCCATGGTCTGCCGCGACCCGTCTAGCTGTTTCAGGGCTCCAGGCCCGCGATATACTGCAAACAGCTGCCCGGCAACCGGCAGATATGGCCTGTCCAGAATTCCACATGACATGTCCCATTGCAGAAAAAGAACCTATAGAAAAAAGAAAGATTTTATTCTTAAAAGCTCATTTACATTTGCGTCTTGATTTGCACAAGCAACAATGGAAACTTACGCATTGATGTAAATAATAACAATTTGTCTGTCTGACTGTATGCGGTCGAGCGAAACGAGCGAGTCAATGGAGTTAAGGTCAAGCTTTCTCTGTAAATAAAAAAATGTTTAAAAAACTATAACCCGACTACGTTTAACAAGAATTTGTGTGACCATTAAAAACCTGATTACGGAAAAATCGCGCTCTTATTTTAATCGGAGTTTACAGGGTCAAATCGACTCCTCCTAAGTATTGAAGTAGATTAAAACGTAGTCTATGTACCCGGGCCATAATAAGGAATCGATTGACACCTTATTCATCAAAATCGGATGAATAGTTTAGGCGCTACGGAGGAACTTATGTAAATACAAAAATACATACATACCTACATACATACAAACATAGACTGCTAAAATCATAACCCTTCTTTTGGTTTCGCCGTAGTCGGGTAAAAAAAGCTTGTCGTATACAACCATTAAGTAATTTTCTTGCTTATGTGAACAGAAATCCAGTGCACAAATATGGGGTCAGTTACAGTTTTGGAACTGAGTGTCAAGCAGAACCATATGAATGACAATTAAGAGGCTCTCATGGCAAAATAATAACAGCTGCTTGGGTCGATCTCCAGGTTAAGCCGTTTGCCTAGGTTGGTCCGCGGATTGGTGACCGCCTATTACATACTGAGTTTTCTCCGAGCCTCGGAAAGCACACCAGGCCAACGGCCTAATGTGCTTTCCCGGCTGTCAGTTATAGGTCTTTGACAGTCGTTGCAGGTAGTCAGTGGCCCGAAATCCTGACAACCAGTCTCACCAAGGAGTGTCGTTTAACTCAGTACTAACTGGGTTATAGAGGTCAGATAGGCAGTCGCTCCACGTAAAATACTGGTATTCATCTACATCCGATTAGACTGGAAGCCGACCCCAACATAGTTGGGAAAAAGCTAGGCAGAGGATGATGACAAAAGGCTCCATAAAGCTGTGTTTTTTCTTGATTTGCCAAATTAACCGTGATTAGAATGAAAAGAACTACACCTTAACAAATGCGTAGTTGTGTCACCACTTACTTACCCTAACGGACACGGTATTTAGCTACCCACTCGACCTAAAAATCGTATCCCTAGTTATACAACCGTCTCGTGGCAAGAACTTGTGAATGCGCAGTATACCGGAAAGTTCTGGGCGAGAACGAAATTATAGAAAGAAAAATATTGGCTTAAGCTTAAAAATAACGCCTCGATCGACGTAAATGTTTTAAGTGATGTTTGAAATAGCTACTTGTATAGTTTCCGACCACATGCTTTCGCCTACTAGGTGGACCGATGACCTGGAGAAGGTTGCGGAGATCCGCTGGATGTGAGTCGCACGGGACCGGTCAATGTGGCGACACTTGGGGGAGGCCTATGTCCAGCAGTGGACGTATTTCGGCTGAAATGATGATGATGTTCATAATGACATGCTCTCGACAATGTGTGTGTTTAATAAAGACTATTCTTAGGTTTTGTAAATAAATATTTACTCGTCTTTAATGTTTGAAAGGTTCAAGTTCATGGGGGATACTTTATTACGTTTTCTTTAGGTCATCGCATTTATTTTTTTGGTTATCTGGACGAGGTGGCGGCAGTTCTGGCATCTCATCGCGACAAGGTAACTTCTCCCGCAAACTAAAGTTCATACCACAGAAACGGTTAAACATGGTAAGCGCTACTTTCCCGACTCTGAAAGACGCGTCTCTGAATATTTCATCAGTCTCTTTAGGGAAACATAGAGCTCCTGTAGTGAGTGCTCCCAGAGAAGTGGAGACCAGTCTTCTTATAATGCCTGATCCTCTTCCTACGTAAAATCCAGTTGCTGAACCACCAGCAACCACTGCTTGTCTTATTATCAAATTGTCACGACTCCTCATGAAATTTATAAAGTCCTTTTTTTGTTGACAAACGACCGCACAGCCGTCATTTTTCAATTCTGTTGCATCCTTTTTAAAGTCTGCAATCGAATCGCTCCAAGCTTTCCTATAACTATAAACCTTTGGGAATAGATAGGTGTGCAGTATCTTAACGTTAGCCTTTGGACATTTTCCTTGGTCTTCCATGTACTGTTTGTATTCATGATGAGGACATTCGTAGATTGGGAGATCCTTGTATTTCATTTTAGGTGGTTTTGTTGGAGCCTTTTCCTGGGGGGCTGCTTTTATGACAGGGATGATGGAAAAATTCGCACCAACTAGAATAGTCCTAAGTGCCTGGATCCACAGCCTGCCGATGACGCAGAGGTCCCCATGGCATAACCTTGATATTTCTTTTTGGAAGTGCTCCTGTGATTCAAATATTGGATCGTCCTGTGTTTCATTAGAAACAGTTTCTGCTTCTATTTGTTCCCTTTGCATTTTCTCTAGATTTTATAATATTGATATGTTTGTGTACAAAAATTTTTGACAATGACTGTTTAGTTTTTGACTTGTATGCACATAATTTGTGTGTTGCTATGGCGGTACATAGGCTTGACATAAGTTTGCTTATAAAACCTATAGACTATATACATGCATCATTGCGAGAGCTGCTAAACTCTTTTGTACTCGACAAATGAGTCATTTGAGTCTGTAATCTATATACAACATGCAACATAATTAACGCACATCCTGAAATTACTTTGTTCAGAATCGTTTACTGAATCGATTTCTATGATTTTTAATATAGGTAATTTTTTATCCCAAAAATAATTAAAGCTACTTAATTTATAGTCACACTACCCCTGTATAGTCCAAGTAAACTGAAATGGACCGTAACTCAAGGCAATAAGACTTTTAAAAGTGCAGTTTTATTTGTATTAATACAAATTCCACCATTCAATACAAAATAAAGAAAAATGAACCGTATTTCAAGCAAGTTAAGTCTTTACAAAAACAGTTGAAGTAAACTTGGCGATTTAACCGCACGCACACACTTACAGACACTGGATACAAAGGAAACAATAGTTACCCATACCAACAAAATGCAAAATATGTCGTACCAGTTTTCGTTCCCTTTCTCGTGCAAATTAAAAACGTGGGATAGAGCGAGATAGCCATCATGACAACGGGCGGCGCGGGCGATGAAAGCTAACTTAAATAAATGTAAACAATATTTAGTCTCGCGCTACCTTCCGTACAGTGTATGCAAATATCGCGATGTCTTTCGAATAATTGACACAAAATGTTCAGTGAAATGGTGACTAATAGTGAGGCCTGTGGCACGGTGCAGTGTGGTGATAATGTGGTTCTAGCTGGCAGAACATTCAAGTCAACCAAAGGTATGGTACAAGAGTAGACCGCAGGGTAGGACTATGTTAGCTGCTACTTCGTGGCCATGGAACGTTCCGTCCGAACACAGCCATCGACAGGGGAGCCGATTGGCGTACACGTACTCGTTTTCAAAACGAAATATGGGATTAATTCGATGAGAATCCCCAGCTGATTTGACGACTTTTTTGTGGGGACGTATTAAATCGTTGGTTTATTTTAAAAAATTGGATAGTGAACGCTTTTGATAAAAAATGACGAAGTGCTTTCTAAATTAAAACATCAATTAAGAAAACAGGCATTCAAATGTATTGAAGTTTTCTATTGAAGTTGAGTCGAGCGACGACGCGACGTTAACAGCTGTCTCGAACGCGAGCGAATACCTACAAGGCTAGCAAGACTCACACAGTCGCATACGTAGGTATGAGACCTACGTATGCGACTGTGTGCGTTCGTTGATTTGTACTGTGACTACAACATTCTTCCGGAATTAGGAAAACTAATTTATTAAATAATCATTGCTTATTGCTATTATGATTATAACATAATAAACTAATTGGGGTGTCTGAGGGTGTGCGTTAATTACGTTACATGTTGTATATAAAAGGCAAAAGTGATTGACTGATGTATCAATGCACAGGCCAAACCCTTAGGGCTAGAATCTTGAAATTTCGCACACGTATTCCTCTTATGACGTAGCCATCCACTAAGGAAGGATTTTTCGAAATTCAACCCCCAAGGGGGTGAAATATGAGATAAAAGTTTATATGAAACTTTTTATTCCTTGGACATATTTGCATGAAATTTCGTATGAATTGAGTGCGGCAAAAATAATGAGTTACGTATTTCAGGGTTTTCCAAAATTCAACCCCTAATAGGGTAAATTAAATTTTGCGCATAGGTAGTATTTTTATACTACATAAGCGCAAAATTTAATTTAACACCTCCAACCTCGATTAACACATACGAGTAGAATACTTTTCATCCAATTATCCAACTCCACGCGGGCGAAGCCGCGGGCAACAGCTAGTGATGTTATAAGTGGTAAAAAAAAAAAAAAAAACAAATAAATAAATACATAAATTAATAAATAAATACATAAATAAATACACAAATAAATAAATAAATACATAAATAAATAAATAAATACATAAACAAATAAATAAATACATAAATAAATAAATAAATAAATAAATTGAGCTGATTTATAAAAATCGATTACTTTTTGAAACACCTGAAGTTGAACCCGGTAACTCAAGTTTAATATTCGTGCTCGTACCAGTGAGGCAATCAGACATTAATGTTGCTCGAAAAAAAATTTTGAATCGATGGCAAAGAGTTCAAATATTACGTCTGTCCCAAAATTCAACTACTTGAACTCTGCTCGCTGATGCAGTCAAAAGATCTTCAAGTGCGCAGCTGTCAGGGAATGCAGTGCAAGCTGGAAGGAGGGCCATTATCTGTTTGGAGACGGCATACGCATTTCAAGTCTGAGGGGTCCATAAATATAAATAAATAAATATCGCTGGACATTACACACAACGCCATCTAGTGCCACACTAAGCAACGAGGCTTGTGTCGTGGACACCAGATAGTTGATACACTACATAGATACTTTTTGTTTGTAAATACATACTTATTATACATATGAACATCCATGACTCGGAAACAAATGTCCATGCTCATCACACAAACATTTGCTCGTACCGGGATTTGAACCCGGGACCCTAAGAACCTAAGGCAGCCTCACCACCGCTGCGCCATTCGGGTCGTCAGGAACTACATCTGTGTCCATACTTTAAGGGGACTACAGGAGCTTAACGCGAGTTTTATAATGCAAAAAAGCATATGATTCACTGCAATAAACAAAAACAGAAATTATTTCAACCAGAATCATGTCCTTTATAGAAAATAAAAAACATCCGCTTACGCCTTGTATGGCTTAAGTATCTCTTAAAGTGTGCAGGTTTTATTATAGAACCTAATTATTAAGCCTGCATGGTTGTCATCCTCAAAATGAACGTGTACCTGAATTTCTGAATCTACCCAAAGGAGCAATGTCTTAACGGGACTACAGGTGCTAAACGCGAGTTTTATTATGCAAAAAAGCATATGATTCACTGCAATAAACAAAACCAGAAAAATATATGATATTCTTCAGGATATATGCTAGTATGATAGTGTTTTGAAAACATAACACAACAAATTTTACTTGATAAAAAAAATCACGAACTTATCTTTAAAAATTTCATTTAACGAGTAAAAACTATACTAAAATACATGCGATAATTCTGATTTTTTGGCAATTAATTCTACAAACAACAAATTAGCATGATGATGTTTTATTTTTTTAGTCCAATCAATTGTTTTTTTGTAAATCGCAAAAAACCACTCATTTCGCACTATTCGGCCCGCGTAACTGACGTAACAACCACTATGTAGTGCAAGCTGATTAGAACTTCATTCTAACAGGATTTCAAACGAAGTTTGAACCACCACAATTAGAGTTGCTAATTTAGCTCCTGTAGTCGCCTTAATGCCTTTTCCCAACTATGCTGGGGTCGGCTTCCAGTCTAACCGGATGCAGCTGAATACCAGTATTTTACATGGAGCTGCCTATCTGACTTCCACAAACCAGTTAGTACTGGGTAATACGATATTACTTGTTAAGACTGATTTTCAGACTGTAAAAACTGACAAAAGATCTACACATTACTGTCTAGACCAATGGTTTAGCGTGCTTTCCGAGGCACGGAGGAAACTCGGTATGTAATGGATGGTCACCCATCCACGGATCAACCTCGGCCGGTGCTGCTTAACCTTTAAGATAGACCTTTGTAAATAAAAAAATGAATAAATGTCTATCGAACTAGAAACTTGTTTCACTTCACAATACTACATTGGCGACGAAGATGGCTAAATTTGGTGAATTCGACATGAAGACGGGAAGCTGGCAAACATACTGTGACAGGCTGGAAATGTATTTTTTGGTTAATGCAGTGAAGGAAGACCTAAAACTAGTACTTAACTTTAACTAAACTATAGTTAGGGCTGACCATATCTTTGGGGAGGTTTCCTATTTCTAACGAGACGAGTTTCACGGGCGGTCGAGGCTACACTGCTGGGTCCATCCACCAGCCTTTTAGATAAATCCGGCATTAACAACCCCGGTTCCGACTGCTCCTCATCCCTACCGCATCCCGAACCTCCCACACCTCCACCTAAGCACACCTCGGTCGGTGTTTTCGTAACCGGTACTGTCGGGAAAACCAGTGAATTTCCTAATGGCCGGTTAGAGTTGTTGGGCGCTACTTTTGTGCTGACTATCACGCTATCAGTCGGTGATTGTGATTGATTTGCATTACATTTTAACTTTAACTGATCAATATGCCTATGTATCTCTGTGCCATCTAATAATCTTATTTGATAATCTGTAGTACTCAAGCGCTCAATGACTGTACCACTTACCCACCTCTTTAATCCTTGGTACGCCCGGCACCAAACCTCGTCCCCCGTACCGAGAGCGCGATGCGTTCCGCCTGCCCCATTTTTTTGTCGGAGCTGCGCGTCGGCCACCTGCTTCTCGCGAGATGGTTTCAACCGATCCAACCGAGTTCTTAATGTCCTACCTTGTAATATTTGTGACGGACTTTCTTTTGTGGTACTATGTTCAGTGGTTCGATACACCAGTAAAAACCGTTGTAGGGTAAGTTCTACATCTAAATTTTGAATAATAGCTTTTTTTATAACTCTTTTGCACTGTCTGACCGCGTTCTCTGCCAATCCATTGGAAGCTGGGTGATACGGTGCGGAAAATACATGTTCTACTCCGTTATTTTCTAAAAATGTATTAAATTCTTCACTGCTAAAGGGTGGCCCGTTATCGGAGACTAATTGTTTTGGTATACCGAAACGTGACCAAATTTCTCTTATTTTACATATTATTGCTTTGGCCGTAGTCGAAGCGACCGGACATGCTTCGATCCATTTCGAGGTGGCATCGACCATGATTAAATACTTGTGTCCATGTATAGGCCCTAAAAAATCCACATGTATCCTAGTCCATGGACGAGACGGCCAGTTCCACGGCTGCGGTGCGTGGTGTACTGGCGCCTCGGCCATTTCTGCGCAGATTGTGCAGTTTCGACATAAGTTTTCCAACATTTCATCAATCCCCGGCCACCACACATAACTTCTTGCTATACATTTTGTCTTAATTATCCCCATATGAGTATCATGTAGCTCCATTAATACCCTATCTTGACAAGATCTTGGCACGATTAACCTATGACCCCACATAAGACAACCTAACTCGGTATATATTTCACTACGTCTATTAAAATAAGGTCTAAGTTCCTTTATCTCGACTTCCTTAGGCCAACCATCCCTAACATAGCTCAATATACGCGATAACATTGGATCTCTTTTTGTGTCCTTTCTAATATCTTCATATTTAAGCAACAAGGCATCAGAGGCAAAGTGAAGGTACGTTTGCTCCGGAACTTCGTCCATGCCTGTTTCGCTAATAGCTTTATAACTTTCTACTAATCGAGACAAAACGTCAGCTGTGTTGGAATTTGTATTCACATATTCAATTTTAAAATCATAAGCTGATAATATTAACGCCCATCTCTGTAACCTACTAGCTGTCATGTTTGGAATTCCTAATTCCGATCCAAATATACTAACTAATGGTTTATGATCTGTTTTTAAAACAAACGATCTGCCATATAAATATTGATGAAATTTCTTCACGGCGAATACTATTGCTAAAGCCTCTTTATGTATTTGACTATAATGATATTCCGCGGAGGTGAGCGTCCTTGATGCGTACGCTATCGGGTACTCGCGGCCGTCGGGCGCTCGCTGCGCCAGCACAGCGCCGATGCCCCGTGAACTCGCATCACACGTCAATATTACGGGCCGTGACTCATCATAGTGTGATAATATTTCTGAACTTACTAATAACTTTTTTATTTGATTAAATGCCTGTGATTGTGTATTACCCCATACCCAATGTTTACCCTTTTTCAATAATTCGTAAAATGGTGATAAATAGAAACTAAGATTTTTTATAAATTTGCCATAAAAATTAACCATACCTAAAAAGGATTTCAGTTCGGAAACATTAGTCGGAGAAGATAGTTTAATTATGGGTTTTATTTTTTCTGGATCAACCCTGACGCCCTCTCTACTAATTATAAACCCTAAATATCTGGCTTCTTTACTCATGAAATCACACTTTTGCTTCTTTATTTTTAAACCATTTTCTTGCAATATTTTAAGAACCTTGTTTATAGTTTCTACATGTATCTCAATCGTATTTCCCGTGATCAATATGTCGCCGGATTTATCTAAAAGGCTGGTGGATGGACCCAGCAGTGTAGCCTCGACCGCCCGTGAAACTCGTCTCGTTAGAAATAGGAAACCTCCCCAAAGATATGGTCAGCCCTAACTATAGTTTAGTTAAAGTTAAGTACTAGTTTTAAGTTTTGTAAATAGTAATAGTATGCAAGTAGATTATAAGTAACTCAGTGTATGTTTATATAGTAATAGTAGTAGGTAAATAGGTAATAGTATATAACTAGATTTTAAGTAACTTTGTATGTTTAATTAAGTTAGTTAATAAGGGTGGAGGTGTAATGTAGGGTATTTCTAAGTTGTGTTCCTATATAAACACTGTCGACCACCCGCGGCGCTTTAGTCAATAAATGTCTATCGAACTAGAAACTTGTTTCACTTCACAATACTACAATATTCACTTCAACCAACTTATCTGTGCAAGCGGGAAAACACGGAACTAAAATAAAAGTACCAAGTTCGACTTGCTGATGCAAATTTTCTTGACAAGCAGCGCCAACTTGAACTGCAGACATCAAGTGGTCATACTGTACACCGGTGTGTGGGTCTTTTCACGTTGACAAGTGAGGAAAATCAAGAAGGTGGCGATAATTCCGACAGTGGCCACGCGCCAAACTAACTATGGAACACTACCTCTGACTGCTACAATCCAACATAAACCTTATATCATGAAAATAAAGATCAGTCTAATTTTAACGAATTATCACTGATAGCAACCTAAACACTACCTTATTGCTACAAACATTAAGATCAGTGTGACGTTGACTGCGCTGCAAAGGCGGAGTTAAAGGAACTGTGACAGGACTGGACTTTACCCGAGCGTAATCTGATACATGGATATTTTGCCACTCGTAAAAAGAAATTTTTAGAGATAAGTTTGTTGTTTTTTATTTATGGAGAAAATATAGTTATATTATGTTTAATTTATTATTTTGAAAAACCATCTTTACATTATATACATACTACAACTAGAACTCTAATTACAAAAATAAAACTAAACTAAGTACTTACACATATCCAACGACGTCAATAGGCGTCAAAGTACTCCTCCGCATCGCTGTCATTCGGAAACGTGCCCAGAAGACTGGCAGCATTGCCACGTGGAATGGCAATGCTAATTCTTTGGCCAAAGAAAGAGCCAGCCCTCTGGTCACGCGAAGTTATATTATTATGTTTTGAAAACACTATCATACTAGCATTTATCCTGAAGTAAGTAGCAGTAGTAGTAGTAATTAGTAGTAGTAGTGTGTGTTAGTTTTTATCTGATGTTTTTTTTCATTTGCTCAAATGAAATTGTCAAAATGATGCTGTTAGTAAGCATTTGTGGATATTGTGTTAAAGAACAAGATCAAGAAGGAAAAGCATTTATTTCAATTAGACCATACAAGCAATTTTGAATGCCATCATCATCATTCTCTTGCCCTTATCCCAATTTATTTGTGGTCGGCGCAGCATGTCTTCTTCTTCCATACTTCTCTATTACTCGTCATCTCATCAGACACCTCTTTTCTTGCCATATCATTATTTACACAGTCCATCCATCGTTTCATTGGTCTTACTCTACTCATATACCCATCCACATTCATACTCAAAACTTTCCTCACGACATTTCCGTCATTCCTCCGCATAAATGTCAAAAAACTAAAAAGCGAAGCTACTACAGTCCCAGACTACAAGGCATAATAACTTGTGAAAGTACTGTAGTTGCCCATTCCAAAGCTCTCAAAGCGTAGATCTCTATGAAGATGCCTATAGAATAAGTTTCCATTTTTAAAAGCTCGCATTTGAAAATGGAACCTTTTTGAAAATACTGAAAGGTCAGGTGCGTAGTACTCGCAACCGGGCGTGTGTGTATGAATAACTTGTGAAAGTACTGTAGTTGCCCATTCCAAAGCTCTCAAAGCGTAGATCTCTATGGAATAAGGTTCCATTTTCAAAAGCTCGCATTTGAAAATGGAACCTTATTGAAAATACTGAAAGGTCAGGTGCGTAGTACTCGCAACCGGGCGTTTGTGTATGAATAACTTGTGAAAGTACTGTAGTTGCCCATTCCAAAGCTCTCAAAGCGTAGATCTCTATGGAATAAGGTTCCATTTTCAAAAGCTCGCATTTGAAAATGGAACCTTATTGAAAATATTCTTCTGAAAGGTGTACGTAGTATTCGCAACCGACGTGCGTGTATGGCCAGATTTATGAACGTGGATGAGACAATAGGAGTGTGTAAAGATCGTAGCAGGTGGCGTTTTGTAGTTTCTGCCCGTCCCCATGGAAAATGGGCGTAAGAAGACATGTAACACAGTATGAAATGGAACTTCTGATCGTAGTCTTTACATGTGACGTTATGTTTTTGGAATTATTAACTTGTAAGTAACTCTCACGCCTTTACCCTTAACGGGGTAAGCAGTTAACGTAGTCATAATTTGCTTTTGGTCGCACTTATTCGTACGTTTCTGTAATAAAACAGCTTTGCAATTTGTGTGTAATTGCGTCACCACTAAGGAAGCTATATCCACTGCTGAGTGCGGCCGCAAACGCTACTGCTGACCATGGGGTCAAGGGTTCGATTCCCAGGTCAGGCTAAGTGTTATTGGGTTTTTCACTAAGAATTTTCTCATGTAGCAGCCACGGAGACTGAATTTGTGCTAAGTTGATGGCAATAGGCTCGCCCCCTATTACATGGGCCTTAAAAACATAACTGGCGGAATGTGGGCGCACTGTCAAGATATCACTGCCTAGACCTCGACTGCCGGGGCTGCGGGACTGTTCGCAAGAGATACCGTGGCCCCGGAACACAAAGGGCGATGAAGGAACATGGATGGGTTTTAGTCAGTAAAAGTCTGACACTCCCTCCTGCTCCGCCCAGAGCGGGAGGAGTCATTTGAGGATTTCCCATCCGAAAAAAAAAGAAAAAAAAGACCTCGAGCGTTATATGCGTAAAAATGTTATATCGTATGCGAAAAATAATGAAAAAATCAATCATATTTCTGCAAGTCGTTTACCGGTAACTTGCAAGGATTGTGCCACTATTATTTTATTATTAATATGTTGTTGCTAGTCTAAAAGAAAAGATAGGAAAACCTCCTAAGCCTTGTAAAAAGAATCGCCCCCGGGTGGGCTCGAACCACCAACCTTTCGGTTAACAGCCGAACGCGCTAGCCATTGCGCCACGGAGGCCGTGCAGATGACACTGAAATAAATTATTATGACCGGCCACAGATGGTTCCGGCAGTTGCACCATACAAGTTGTCGACATCTCTCACGAGCTCACACATAATAAGCAAGATCAACTGGCCTGATCATATTAGCCGTTGAACCGATGACCGTTGGAGTCAATATAAGATCACTTTCTTGTCCGTCTGTCACCACCGATTTTCTCAGGAACGGTTGGACCTAGCAAGTTGAAATTAATAGCAGATACAATCAAGGTCCTGAGTCAACACATTAAAAAGATATGGGCAAAAATAGATTTTCGGGAAAACTTGTAACTGTACCAAAATTTACCTTAATTTTTAACTTTTTTTATTTTTCGGTATTTTCCCTTTACTTGTGCTGTAACCTTGCTTTTAACCAAAATTGACTATTCTAGGTCAACCGGAAGTACCCTATATAGGTTTTGGGTCGAAAACCTATTTGGTAGTTCCCGTTGACCTAGAATCACGAAACTTGGCAAAAAGCAAGGTCTTACAGCACATTTAAAGGGAAAAATCTGAAAACCGTAATTATGTAGTTTAATAACAAAAAAAGGGATTTTACTATTACAAACTTATTATTTACGGTTGGTGCAGTAGCCGTTTCTCTGGATCGAATAGCAAAGTTCAGTTTGTCCTTTAAAAAGCTTGTACGGAACCCTCGGTGCGCGAGTTCAACTCGCTCTTGGCCGGATTTTTGACTAGAGACTGGGAGTCAGCAAGTGTGGGACGCCCCTCACGCTAGGTGGAGCGACGATCTTCACAATGGCTGGATAGGAGTTGCCAAGAATCTAATCAAAATATCGAATCTTCTCATATTATCATAAACTAAAAAACCTAATTACTTTGTTGCTAATGAGTGTTCAGTTCATTTACCGAAATAGCATCTGGCAACGTGACAAAATTTTGTAGAAGAAAAAACTGTTGATAATATGGAGCGGGATTTATTTCTTACACCCTTTACATAATGAGTATGGTTACGGTCACACAAAAATACCATTTACATGTTTCATTTATTCATTTCTACACAAATTAGTTACATTTTAAAATATTAATTTAAAAAAAAATGTAGCCCTCCGGTATCGGGAACAGGGTCCAAGCTACCGCTGGTCAGGGCTCCAGAGAGAGAAACCTCCTAACAATATGAGCCGTGTCCAGGAGTACCGCTTTCTAAATCAAGCCCTTGATCCAGCTGCCTAACGAGAGCCTCCTCAGGTATTGATCGAGGCTACATAACTATTAATGCACATTAGGTATTATTTATGAACATTGTGTAACCGATTACGTAATTTGATTTGATGACATTGTTTGGTATTATTTTTAATTTTTTAATTTATGACATTGTAGAACGTATTAATTTGAATTTATCACATTGTATATGGTTTTAATTTTATTTTATTTTCTTGCGACTCTGTGGTATTCATTGGATTTTATGAAATTGTAAAACCTGTAATTATAAATTTTGCATGCCTAAATTGGTACAATACAGTGGACTGCGCATTCACTTGACATCTGGAAATGTATAAAATGTACTGTGTTGAGCAATAAATATTTGAATTTGAATTTGAATTTAAATACTTTGATTACCATGCTTTTAAATAAATTAAAAGCATTATTTCATATTTTTTTGTAAATGTGAGTACCATGTAAACTTTCTATTAAGGTTAGTAGGGCTTACCCTAATCTTTAAGGTTTTAAATGTGTCTTTTTTCTTTTCTATCTCTACAATAAGCTCAAATATAGAAGCATCAATATTGTATCCAGGATTATGCAATAAATAAATAAATTCATTTAATTCAGATATCACAAACAATAATTATCCACGTTTACAAAATTATTTCACAATGTTAGTAAAAATTCAGAACTTACTTATCTGCGTTAGTATTTAAACTTAAATGTAGATTGCTCCAAAACTTATGTAACTGACTATCCAGTCTGTTACTTAACTTCGCCAGAATGCTGTTAGGGCTGACGCGGACTCTGCAGCGCAAGGCGGCGCAGCGCTTGCGCAAGATGGCATGGAAGAACCGTCCACCTGCGCATCCGCAAACATCCCTGATGCGCTGCATGCCCGCGGCAACCGCAACAACACCCTAAACGCGTTATTGTATTGGACGCTCGAGGATTGAACGATCTTTGCGTATAGTTACTTCAGAAATTGCAGATTGATTGATCTAACTTGATTTGAAAACAGGGTCCATGGAGTTCCCATTCTTGTCCATGAGATCTACGTTTTTTGAATGGGCAACTAAGGGTCAATACACAGTTATTATGCCTATGGCGTTACCAGAGAATGAGCAACAGCGTTCTCTGTACTTTTGTAACAACAGTAGGCTTAGCCAAATTGACAATCTACAATCGTTAACGCATAGAAAACTAATCAAATGTATGGGAATGACATCATTTCAACGTTAAGTCACGTGGTCAAAACAAACGAATAGAAACATTAAAGTTCAGTTAAAACTGTAAGTTGGCTACGATTGATCGATGTAAACTTGTCTACGAAGTTTCTATTCATTTGTTTTGACCACGTGACTTAACGTTTACGATTGTAGAAAGAGAATCGATACGAATCGTTTGTAACTTGGCTAGGCCTGCAGTACTGCGCTCGACAACCTGCCTGCCAAGCGTGGTGATTATGGCAAAACCTCCCCTTTCGCGGAAGCCTATGTCCAGCAGTGGACGTCTTACCGCTGAAATGATGATGAATGATGATGCCTTTGACTGGGCTGTAGGTAGCTTATTTTTGACTATGCAACAGTGCCTACCACGAGTTTATTTTAAAAAAATGATTTGAGTTGAGTTGTTGTAATTTTGTAGTAGTTATTGTGTAGTTGCAAACTACACTCTTATCAATTTTTGTTTTAGTAATACAACCAGTCCTAACAATATTTTTAAACCACTTTATTCCAAAAACAGCTCGTTCTCATAACATTCGTGTTCAAAAGGAGATAATTTATATCAGGTAATGTATTCATACTTCAAACTGTGGTCACAATATAAGATTTATTTCTCTCTGTTATCAAAAACAATATGTTTTTGTCAGACGACTTAAGATTGTAACGAAACGAGTTTTTTTTTAAATGTACCGTGAATCAAGAATGGTTATTTTTTGGAACATTATCGTGTCTACCTGTTTGTTATAGAAGTGACCATACTTTAAACATAACGCCTGTATTTCCTGAAGGGTTCGGCAATAGTAAACCCACATTACGCCAGGGGGCGAGCCTTTTGCTCGGTCAACTTCAGATAATGTGGCTGATTCTGAGAAATTCTTGATGGAAAAACTCAATAACACTTTACCCGACCTGGGAATTGATTCCAGGACTACATGACCTCAGCAGTAACGAACCGAGTCTCAAATTTCGACTAAAATCAAATCTCAAAACCTTCAAGTTTCCAAGCCTGCCAATAGTGCCAATCCTTCCTCAAACCGATTCAAATTCCATCGATACTTGATTCCGACTATTCGATTAACCGATGCACCCGTTCTCTATTGCAGAAAAAAAAAACAAACGTATTCGAATTTCGAATTCGTTCCATATGCGCCACGTAGACCGTTTCCCGATGATCAAATTTTGTTTTGCACCTCGATCTAATCTTTGACACTTCTGAAACGAAGACTTAAGACTGAAAATTGAATACTTTATGGTTTTTAATGAATATGGTGTGGTTTTGATTTGAACACCCGATTTGGCTTTCACGCTCTTGGCACAAAGACATAAGGTTGATAATTAAATGATTTTGTGGTATTTAAATGGGTGTTTAGGTTGTGGTTTTTGATGAAAAGATTGGGTCGTTTTGACTGTCTCTTTGATTTCATATTGACGTACTTTTGAGTAGGATTTTTTTTTTTTCAAATCAAATCAATTTATTTGCAACAAAGTATTGGTACAATTTCGGTCTTAACATAAATAATCCAGATCCATAATACTAAGTCATAATAATGTGACATGCAAACATTTTGGGCTTATAATTATTATCATTAAATTCTTAATAAAAGTAGTGTAATTATTTAAATAAAAATTCATAATAAGTCAATGTCAAATAAAATTCAAAACATTATCCATTATATTGTGACAGTGGTTAAATAATTACCGTTATATTTTATTTACCAATTTCTTATTAAATAAGTCACTAAATGTGTAGAAATTCTCTTAGTTACTTTGTAGTGTGAAGTGTATGATACTACCATGTTAATAGTTTCTTTAGGTACTATTAAAAATGACAAGATAATAAGGAATAATTCATAAAAAGAAAAGCAAACTGCCACGTTGGTTTAGTGGGTGCAAGCGCAACTGCTGATCACGAGGTCCTAGATTCGCTTCCCGGGTCGGGTAAATTGTTATTGGCTTTTTCCATCAGGAATTCCTCAGTAGCAGCCACGGAGTCTGGATTTGTGCTGATAGACTGCTAAAATCATAACCCTTCCTTTTGGCTTCGCCGTGGTCGGGTAAAAAAGAAGCATGTCCTTAATCTCCTTTTTTTTTCGGATGGGAAATCATCAAATGACTCCTCCCGCTCTGAGCGGAGCAAGACTTTTACTGACTGAAACCCATCCATGTCCCTTCATCGCCCTTTGTGTTCCGGGGCCACGGTATCTCTTTCGAACAGTCCCGCAGCGTCCTTAATCTCCTGATCAATGTTTTTTGCAAATTTATTCTCAAGTATTGATGAAAGTAACATTCCACCTACAAGTTATAGAATTACTAGACGCTTCCATTGTTATTAACTCGCAGAATTAATCATCGCCATACATCTTAATGAAAAAGTCATCAATCGGTTCATTGTTCTATCTGTTCTTTTGAAAGCGGTGCTTTTGAGTGTACAATCTCGTTTTTGACTCCTGTGTTCGCTATCTATGTCAGAAAAAATAACGTAAGATGGCGGGACGCCTTGGATGACTCTCTCTTTAATTGGCAAGAAGAGGCGCAATTTCTAGAAAAGTGGAAGGAATGGGGGGAGGCCTTTGCTTAGGATAGTTCTGGCTACCGCAAACTATAGACAAGACTGTTTTTAGACATACAATAGGCGAGACGACAAAAAAAATATCTAACTATTCCATTACTTAGATTATCAAAAATATTTGACCCGTGTTTTTTCTTTTGTCACGTAAACCAAAACTGACGAAGATACGATCGACGCTTTTAAAATTCTTAATACCTACGTCACGCCATGGTATAATTTTTAGTTAGTTCTGACGTCACGAGCCCCACTCCCGAGTTTTGATGCTTTTTATCTTTTGTCAAAATTCATTGATTTACAAAAACAAAAAATACGTGTCCATTAATTTCCAATACTCTAACTGACGATGACGGACTAAATAGATATATTACTATTTCTTGAATTATGAAGGTAATAAATAAATAATAATAATAATTTATTTAAAAAGTAGATAATACAAAAGTGTACATTTAAGTGCAGTAGTGTTATTTCTTGAACTATTGGGGTACTAAGGTGTTCAAATAAAAATCACTTGCGTTGCTCTGTAAACAAAGAAACGACATTTAAAGTCTATTACTCTGTCCTTCACAATTATTTATCTCACAAAGATATTAATTCATTTTAGAAAACACATTTTTACAGAAATGTCAAATGTCTCCCTTTTAACCATAAACTAAACATAAAAATAGCTTACAACCTCAAAATGAAAGCAATACAAAGTATTGTCTTTACATAGATTTGCAATTTTTTGATACTGTCGTCATGCCTATTACCCTACTTACTAGTGCGAGCGAGAATACATAGTCTGTCTCGCTCGCACTAGCAGGGTAATTGTCTGTCTAAAGACAGTCTTGTCTATAGTGTGTGTTAGTCCTTCAGGCAAATAAAAAAAAAAATACTGTTACCTACCAACCTGCACTGAGCTTGCATGGTTACAGCCCCCTCTCACAACTCACCACCGCCACTTTGGTATACTCTAAAGGGCCAGCGCAGACGACAGACTTTTTTGAAAGGATCTCCACATGGAAAGGATCGCTTTATAGTGGACAAAAAAGTAGTCAAACACATCAATCACGCAAAATTTGTCGCAGAGTTAATATTTTCATCGGTTGGTGTATGAAGTTGAAGGTGAATAAACTCGCAACAAAACACTTATAACAGTATCGAAAATTAAAGTTGAGCTTTATTCGACACTACAGTTCTTTAATCTTCTTTCAAAGACATGTAGAATTAATCATTGAAAGCCTCCATACAATACATCAACTAAATACGTAATTAACAAACGCCAAAGTAATTGCAATAATGTCAAAGGCCGACAAACGTTGAAAATTAATCACAAAACACAATAACACAAGATAATCTTAAAAAACTATAAAATAAAATAAAACTTTTTGCCGCGCGTTATTACCCGCCATTTTAAACATCTCGAAATGTCATTAGCAATATAAATGAGTTTCGCGCCATAACGAACGCTGTGTTGCCACAATGGAAAATCATAAATCAACTGTCATTTTGATATTCGTTGAAAGGAGGTCCGTCAATGCATCGGTGCAAACTTTTTAAACTCTTAGAGAGATTTTTTTTGTACTGGCACGTTTGATTAATTGTGAAAAAAGAGGCGTGCTTATGTTTTTTTTTGGGTTGCCTTTCAATGGAGATCTTTTGAAGTAAAGATTTTTGACGTGAGAGGTGGTTAATATGTTATTTCGTGAGTGCTAAGATGGTTTGCAGTGAAATTAAGTTTATACGTTTATTTATTGCTGAGTACTTGAGGAACTTTTTGCGCGGTTCTTTTCTTTTGTGGTTTCTGCTTGTAATGCCTTTTTGTCTTATCTTGAGTTATATTTCGTACTTACGTGTAACACCTTTGTGCTTGGGAAGACAAAGTGTGGTTACTTGACCTTCTTATAAGATATTTAAAAAGCACTTTTTGCACAAGTGTAGTTAAACCTCTTTTGGGACGATTGAGATACTACAAAAAAAAACTTACAATTTAAACATAGTTTGCTCTCGCTTAATGAAACGTCTAGAATCCGTTTTGTGCGGTCTTTCATTGAAGGCTGTCTTGCAAGCAAAGCGGAGATCACAGTCAAGATCAGACAGTGGAAATAAATGGGCAGTTCCCAACAAGATTATGAGTAATAGCGTAGATGACTATTTAGTGAGGTCCGTTTAATAGCAGTCCGAGTTGTCGGAGTACTCATATTTTACTGGTTCTACCAACATTTTTGGGTTAGTTTACTTAATAGTGACATAATAATAGTAGTTATATACATATATACTTAGTTACACACACATGTACACTCGAACTCTCTCTCTCTCACACACGCACACACACACACTCAAACACACACACACTCACCAACACGCACACACACACACACACACGTGCGCATACACGTTTATGCAATTTATCGCACTTTGTTTAATTTTATTTTTATTTTTACTTTTTTCTACTATTGTTACTTGCCTATTTGTTTTGTATCTTTATGATGTAAGGGAACAGCTGAGCCTTCAACACACAACTACAGGCATTTTCTATGCCTACATGGAGACTCCTTGACATGCTATGTAACCTAAATTTATACGTTACTTAAACTTAATTTATATTTAATTTGATAGTGAACTTGGAGTCTTACTATTTTACTTCTTTTATAATTAATGTGAAAGTTGGTTTGGATTGATGGATGTATGGATGTTTGTTACTCTTTAATGCAAAAACTTCTGAACCGACTTGAATGAGATTTGGTGTCCGGATAGTTTATAACCTGGATACATGTATCCCGGCAGTGCGATCCCGTGGGACATTTACCGACCTCCCCAGTGGCGAAACCGTGGGCGTAAGGTACTTGTTTATAAATACCAGCAGTTTACGTGGAGTGGAACGCAGAGCTAAAAGGCTTATTGGCGACGAGACGTTAGTAGCTTCGCTTCACAGCCTAGCTCATCGGCGTAATGTTGCCTGCCTGTCGGTCTTCTACTGTACTTCGGAGAGTGTGCGCAGGAGCTCCACGACCTGATCCCACCATCACCCTTTTACCACCGGACTAGCAGATGTACTGCGGCGTACCATCCGCACCGGTAGATATCCCGACGAGTCGTACTAAGCGCTTCTCCTCCACTTTTAAGCGCACTGCCAAAGTGTGGAACTCTCTGCCTGCATCTGTGTTTCCACCCACATTTAACCCGCCCGCCTTCAAAGCAAGAGTGAACAGGCATCTTCTGGGCACGCTTGTTCCATCATATACCTTATCCATCGCTTTTCATCAGGCGTGATGAGGTCAAAAGCAGGCCCATTTTGTAAAAAAAAAGTGGTTTTTGTTTTCTGCCTCCACATTAAATAGGATAGGACCAAAAAAAGCTAACTGACGAAATAAGTAATATTATCATTACCTCAGTCTACTCCTACAATGAAAATGGGCATCATGTACCTATATCCCGAATTCCTGCACCTTGTGAAGGTAAACCACAACCGAACAAATACGGAAACACCCGAATGCGCACGATCCCACATACGTATAGGCGTATGATGTGTCACTACACACTCGTATCTGAACATGTTCCTCTGTACATTGTATTTAGTCTCTTTGTGGAAAAAAACAGTATTTTCGCAAAACACATTTTTGGGGTTATGATCCAAAACGAGTAGGGTTGTACCTGAGACACGAAATTAATTGAAATAGTTCTTACAAATTCTTGTCTACTTCGGTGGTCTGGTTGTTGCAAACGCTCCCTGGTCGGGCAAAGTGTTATTGGGTTTTTCACCAAGAATTTCTCAGTAGCAACCACGGAGTCTGGATTTGTGCCTGGTTGATGGCAAATGACTTAAACATAACTTTCGAAATGTGGATGAATTATTAGGAGCAGCGGTGGCCCAGTGGTGGCGGCCCCGACTTACGAACAGTAAGTCGTGCGTTCGAACCCAGGCAGGCGCATTACTTTGTGTAATTTATTTCATCACCGCTGCTCTCAAAACGGTAGAGGAAAACAACGTGAGGAAACCGGCATGTCCTAGAACCAAAAAATTCGAAGACATGTGACATCTACCAATCCGCACTGGGCCCGCGTGGTGGATTATAGCCCATTCCCTCTCAAAGAGAGGAGGCCTGTGTCCTAGCAGTGGGAACATTAATAGGCTGATGATGATGATGATGATGATGATGATGGCAAATGACTTAAACATAACTTTCGAAATGTGAGTGTATTATTAGGTACACCTCTGCTTAACCTTTTGGAGATTATAGGCGTGATATTAAGTTATTATGTTAGCTCTTACTACTCGTAAAATAAGAGTCAATACTGTAAGGTGGTAGTGGCAATTAGGTACCCTACTTACTGCTTACGTCGCCGTCGGGTGGTTATACGTTAAGAAATCATTACTTGTTGACCAAAGGCATCAAAAATACCATAGCACCCAAAAGAGGGACTATTACATCTACTTTTAAAAGATTTCTACCAACCTCCTTATTTATCAATCCTTCTACTAAGTGTGGTGATTGTCGTGTAATATGTTTCCCTTATGTTTCAACCGCAACACTCAAATAACCTAGTATGATTATATTTAGCCTTAGTAACAAGTTTTACTCGGCCACACAAAGACCACGTCATCCAGCAAAAATCTCAGAACAGAACTACAAAATTCATTCTTCTAAGAAGAAACGCCTATGCTACAACGATTTTCTAAATAAACCGTTCCGAATTCGAAATACAAAACTTTCAAAGCGCCATCCAATCATTCACAGACTATAAACAACAATAAACAAAAGGTAGTAAAAATATTATTTTTTTATTTTTTAACACTGGCAACCCTCGCGTTTCTAAACGATAAATGAACAAAAGAGTGGTGAGCTGGACATGAGTTTCCGAACGAGTGTGGAACATACTTTTCTATTACCTACGCGTATGGAAAACGATTTGAAAAACAAAATTCGTTTGTTTCGCGTATCGTGATATTTGTATTCGTGATAGGTTATTGTATTTGGTTTACCTTGCGGTTCAATTTAAAAATCGATTTTTAAAAAACGTTCGAAAATTTATAGCTTTATGGTTGACGTACCGTCGAACAAGCTATTTGGTTTACAGTTTTATTTATATTTAAATTCAATTATTAAATTTATTTTATATTTTAATTCATTCGACGACCCGAATGGCGCAGCGGTTGTGTGGCTGCTACGTTCTTAGGGTCCCGGGTTCGAATCCCGGTAGGAACAAATGCATGGACATTTGTTTCCGAGTCATGGATGTTCATATGTAAGTATATAGTTACAACCAAAAAGTATATATTTTGTATGTCCACGACACAAGCCTCGTTGCTTAGTGTGGCACTAGATGGCGCTGTGTGTATTGTCCAGCGATATTATTATTATTTATGGAAGTCTACAATGCCCGAGGCATCGAAGGTAGTTTGCTATCGACTATATACGCTGAAATGTCATACGTGCTGTCTCACCTATCCCTTAAAAATCGAAACACGCTAATAGCACTTGGTAGCTGAATACAGAGACTAGTAAAATCTAAACCCTTCCTTTCGGCTTCGCCGTGGTCGGGTAAAAACAACAATTTACCTGAATATTTCCTGCTAGCAACGCTGAAACGTCAGAACTTAAAATTCCCTCCAAAAATCTTCATCTCATTCTGACAGAACGAAAATCGTGACCACTATAAATGGAATACTTTATAATTATAATATTTGAAACACAATGCTTTTTTAAGGCGGGTTTCAAGACCATCAATCTTGTACTAAAAACCGTTTGTCTTTAATTACTTTTAACTTAATTATAACGGCTTGGTATGTGTGAAGGACGTTATAATTTTGTAATAGGGTTAAAGATGTTTTGTTTTTTGGTTTGGCCTATTATGTTATTTTAGTATAGCGTTGGTCCCGGCGGTCATTTGTAGATCTTTGTCAGTTGTTACAGATAGACAGTGGCCTAAAAGTTTTATAAGTAGTCTTACAAGTTGTATTGTATTACCCAGTACTAACTGGGTTGTGGAGGTCAGATAGGCAGTCGTTCCATGTAAAATACTGGTATTCAGCTGCATACGGTTAGACTGGAAGCCGACCCCAACATAGTTGGGAAAAGGCTAGGCAGATGGTGACTGCCTAGATCTAACCTCCACAACCCCGCAAAGCTTGACAACGTATATTTACCCGACTTCGGCGAAGCCAATGGGAAGGGTTATGATTTTAGCAGTCTATGTATGTATGTATGTTTGTATTTACGTATGTTCCTCCGTAGCGTCTAAAATATTTATCCAATTTTGCTGAATAAGGTGTCAATCGATTCGTTATTATGGCCCGGGTAACATAGGCTACATTTTAACCGACTTCAACAAATAGGAGGTGTCGATTTTACCTTGTAAACCCCGAATTTATTTAGAGCGTGACTTTTTAGTAGTCGGGTTGTTTAGTGGTAGATACACCACACAAATTCTTATTTCTAGAACATTTTCCTAACATTTACTGCAACACGCGGAAACTTGCTAAATAAAGTAACCTTATCGACATCTAACCCTCAAAATGCCTTCGGAAAAATATTTTCCTGGCTACGTCTTATAATTCGCGCTATCTCATCCCGATAAGGCACAAGATGGTACAAACACCTCCAGGCTGTGCCGTGGATCGCCTTTCAAACCCCATAGCTTATTCATGCGTTACTCTATGGTAACGTAATGGCTTGCTAAGGTGAGGTATGAGTATGACGATTTATTGGTGCGACTTTTTTTTGTGTCGCAGAATTTATTATATTTTGTGGGTTATACAGAAATGGTGTAACAAGGCCCTGAAGTCGAAAGATATTTTTTTTGTTCGAGACCATTTACCTGGAAACCTAGTTACGGAAATATTGAGGGTCAAAGTTCCAACTTTTTCAGAAGTTTTGTTTTTAAATACATATTTTTAAATGTAAGAACTTTACTTTAAACACCTTAACTATCAGCAGAATGTTTTGCGTGCGTTACATTGAGTCCTGCCGCAAAACGTGATTTTTCACCCAAAAAAAAATCGTCTAGTAATAATTTTTGCGTAGAGTTACTTAGTTTGATGTACATAATGCTTGGTTGACGGCTTCGTGAAGAGACCGTTTACACCCAGTATGAACCAAATGTGTACGAAAAAGAGTCGACAAACTTAAACTTCGAAACATAATCGACTAAGTCCATCATTACCACATTTCAAACGTCTACTACCTACTGTACAGTCGTGGTCTTTTCCGCCTGATCAGTTAAATTTTTTTTCGCTTAAGACTACAGGAGCTAAACGCGAGTTTTATAATGCAAAAAAGCATATGATTCACTGCAATAAACAAATCCAGAAAAATATATAATATTCTTCAGGATATGCTAGTATGATAGTGTTTTGAAAACATAATACAACTAATTTTACTCGATAAAAAAAATCACAAAGTTATCTCTAAAAATTTCTTTTAACGAGTAAAAACCATACTAAAATACATGCGATCATTCTGATTTTTTGGCAAATAATTCTACAAGGAACATTTATAAGCATGACAGTGTTTCATTTTTTTAGTCCAATCAATAGATTTTATGTAAATCGCAAAAAACCACTCATTCCGCACTATTCGGCCCGCACTGACTGACGTAACAAACACTTTGTATTTCAAACGAAGTTTTTACCACCACAAATAGAGTTGCTAATTTAGCTCCTGTAGTCGCCTTAAAATCATGCGGAGGAGCGAAAAAATTGCGCCGAACCACGCCCCCTTAAAGTTTAGGTCTATTAAGAAAGCAATAATTTGGCGCGCAAAATAGCAATAACTCTTATTTGGCGTGCGTCGTCAGTGCGCTCGGCCGATCGGTATTGTCTTTCATTATTCATTATTTTTATACAAAGTCAACGGAGCGGGGCTAGAGAGCGTTTCTATGTTGCGAGTGCAAGCAAAAATTAGCTTAGTGGTGATCAGGCGGGAGTGTCCATGATAGTAGATAGGTTTATCCTAAACCACAGCGAATGGCTCTGTACCCATTTCAGCGACCTTCATCAGGTCATCGTTCCTCTTTACAGCATCTACCCTCACTGAATCCTTAAGACCCTAGATCCTTTCAGCCCAACCGATTAATCAGTGCTGCGAATACTTAAAATTGACATCTTTGGTAAAGTATTTCTCCTAGGGTAACGTAATACCCAGTAACTGGCTTGTAAAGATCAGATTGGCAGATGGGTCGAGTCAATGTCAAACACTGACTATAACAGTGATAGTCTAGTGGTGTGACCGTCTGACTGCCAAGTCATAGGTTTCGAGTTGGAACCCAAGGCACGCACCTCTGATCTTTTGGATTCATGTTTGTATTTATAATTATTACTTGCTTCGGTGAAGGAAAACATCGTGAAGAAACCAGCATGCCTGAGAGATATATTTATTGATGGCATATAAAGTCAGAAGCTCGTGGGCGGCATGAAAACTCTGACACCA
Source organism: Xestia rhomboidea (assembly GCA_963853795.1). Classification (NCBI taxonomy): domain Eukaryota; kingdom Metazoa; phylum Arthropoda; class Insecta; order Lepidoptera; family Noctuidae; genus Xestia; species Xestia rhomboidea. The sequence goes on from OY970783.1 coordinate 5,513,263, forward strand.
GGTTAGGCACCATACAATAAATAAGAAGTGTAAAACACTGGTATTGGCATGACGACAGTACCAAAAAATTGCAAATAAATTTAGTCCGTCAGTTAGAGTATTGGAAATTAATGGACACGTATTTTTTGTTTTTGTAAATCAATGAATATTGACAAAGATAAAACGCATCCAAACTTGGGAGTGGGGGCTCGTGACATCAGAACTAGCTAAAAATTATACCATGGCGTGACGTATAGAGAATTTTAAAAGCGTCGTATCTTCGTCAATTTTGGTTTACGTAACAAAAGAAAAAACACGGGTCAAATATTTTTTGATAATCTAAGTGACGGACTAATTAGATTTTTTTTATCGTCTCGTCTATTCGGCTACATTGGATCACATTAATCCCATTAATAATATACAGTCCGCTTTACGTTTCGACGATTATGCTGGACTACCTCATGCCCTGGGCTTCGAGTTCGATAATTGTCCCACGGGATCGTACTACCGGGATAAAAAGTATACTATGTGTTAATCCAAGCTATCAACTATCTGTGTGCTAAATAACATCCAAATCCGTTGAGTAGTTTTTGCGTGAAAGAGCAACAAACATACACACATACAAACTTGATCTGTCCACGAAGTAGACACAATAGTTAAACAATGGTGTCTCGAACAAATTGGTCCTTTGACAGATCATGATTTTATAATATTAGTAATATAATAATAATAAAAAGTTTATTTCGTAATCAACAGGTTTTAACAGATACATTATAGAGGCCTTCTTTTAAGTATGGAAATACAACAAACAACAGAAGACCTGGAGGTCTAAAATGGCCGCTTTAACAGAATCATAAATGAATCACGTTAAAAATTTAAAATTCTAAAATGAACTTTATTTTTATGACCTTAAAGTCCATTTTGAGAATTTTTAACTTTTAACGTGATTCATTCTAAGATTCTGCTAAAGCGGCCATATTAGGCCCCGTCAAGACCTCATTAGTGTGACTACATTTCCGTTCACCCAGGTTCCTTCTACCACAAGACACTAGTCTGTCGCACAATGAATAGCCCGCTTTACCACCTGATGGACCTCAGTACCTGCCGCCTGGCTATATGCAAGACGCGCTCTTAATATTATTTATGTTAACTACATAACAGTTACGTGACAGCTTCGTCATAAATCGTCAGGAATAGCCGGAATCTTCCGGTGCTATCTCTGAAAGCCGGGTTGGTAATTATAACGTATGGTAAGGCTGTGAAGCTCGTGGCTAAATAATAACAGCCGCTCGGGTCGATCTTTAGGTTAAGCCGTGCTTGCCTAGGTTGGTCTGTGGATGGGTGACCACCCTTACATGCCGAGTTTCCTCTGTGCCTCGGAAAGCACGTTAAGGCTGGGGTATCTGTTAAATTAGCAACTCTATTGTGGTGGTTCAAACGAAGTTTGAAATACTGTTGAAATGAAGTTCTAACCAGCTTGCACTACAAAGTGGTTGTTACGTCATGCAGTCACTGCGGGCCGAATAGTGCAAAATTAGTGTATTTTATTTAATTGCAGCCTAATAAATCATTAGATCAAAATGCCAATTTTTTACACTTAGTGGAGAAATAAGTGACAAATATTTGTGTGAAAAAATAATACTAAAACTTAATGCCGTTTAGGAGTAGTTACAAAATATCAAAGAAAAAACACTATGAATATTTTTTACAATGTACCAATTAAAGTACCTAAGAGTCTAATAAGCAACATATACTTTTTTGCACATTTATATTCGTTCATCAAAGAGGAGATACATGGAGAAAAACTCTCGTTAGCAGATACCACCCCTTAAGCTGTTGGTCCCGGCTGTCATTTGTAGATCTTTGACAGTCGTTACAGGTAGTCAGTGGCCCAAAAATTCTGACAACCAGTCTTAACAAGGGGTATCGTATTACAAAGTACTAACTGGGTTATAAAGGTCAGATAGGCAGTCGCTCCGTGTAAAATACTGGTATTCAGCTGCGTCCGGTTAGACTGGAGGCCGACCCCATCATAGTTGGGAAATGGCTAGGCAAATGATGACTGACTACCTGTAACGAATGTCAATGATTTACAAATGACAACGTCATAAAGTGTGCTTTCCAAGACACGTGGGATACTCGGTGTATACCGACACGGAGCAACCTTGGTAAGCGCGGTTTTACCTTGAAAATCCGCCCCGTGCCACTGTTATTATTTAGTTAGTTAGTTCTTACAGACGAGCGGCACGTTGCTAACGGCAGATAAACTGCAGACGTCGCCACCTGTCGACGACTGCCGTCGACGGGTTACGACGCTTGCAGTTTAAATAATAAATAAATAACACGACATTAACACACAGCGCCATCTAGTACCACATTAAGCAACGAGGCTTGTGTCGTGGACACCAGATAGTTGATATACTACATAGATACTTTTTGTTTGTAAATACATACTTATTATACATATAAACATCCATGACTCGGAAACAAATGTCCATGCTCATCACACAAACATTTGCTCCAACCGGGATTCGAACCCGGGACCCTAAGAACGTAAGGCAGCCTCTACTATTCTACTAGACTACCGCTGTGCTATTTGGGTCGTCAAGCAGGTCGGAAATTGTGGCATGCCGCGTAAATCTGTAAATCCGCCGACACCACAACTGCAAGCGTCGACGGCAGTCGTCGACAGGTGGCGACGGCTGCAGTTTATCTGCCGTTGGCAACGTGCCGCTCGTCTGTAAGAACCCTTAGCCACAAGCTAAGCTGAAAAAAAATCGGGCGGCTAAATGGAATTTGCCTCCCTGTTGTGTTGAATCAGGTCGACATGTGGTTGGCTCGCCTCATTAGTTTGGCACTGATTAAGACATCTGCGTCCGTTTTGTGAGATTTAAAGCTAACGTTGCAAACAAAATGAATAATCTTTCAACGCAAACTTAAAGTTGCAAGACCCTTCATGCTTTTACTAAAATTAAAACAATAAAGTAACCAGAGACTAATAAAAGTGCAAAATATTTTTTTAACTACACAGATGTGGACATTTAGTAATGGGAGTGAAATTAAAAACCATAAAAAATAACAACTGAATAAAAATGACGCCCACAAATTTTTTTGACGATTTGCGAATGAAAACGTCATTTCTACTATACATCGACAACTTTTTTGGGACCGTTCTGGAGTCGGGAATAGGGATGTTTTTTTGTAGTACCCGGCACAAAGTTTTTTTCAATATTCAAATTTTTTTGTTATTTTCTTGCTTAGTTTTTGAGCTAGGTACATAATAATTATGAACATACATACACCGTGATTTTTTTGTCGTCTTACAACGGCAGCCCACTTCATGTATCCAATGAGTAGTATTAAAAAAAAAAAAAAATTAGAAGATTTTAATAATTTCAATAAAAAAATATTCATTATTAAGACGCATGATTTAGTTCAAAACACCCTGTTGCGAGCGATGATTATATTCGACTCGTGCGCTGGGTAGGTATGTTCTACCGTTTGACACGTAAACATTACAGGATGTTTAACTTTCATAATTCTAACGCTCTATTTATTTTTCTTTGTATCTATTCTCTAAATAATGGTAAAATATAAATAAGTGTGCGTGTCTAGAGGTTTTTTATGTCGGATATATTGAGTGAACCACTTTTGTAAGAAGACTAAAAAGTCACGGTGTACTTTGCACATAGCAAAATTATTATTTTCCTCAAAAGCTAACATGTCGCTTTACATGCCTGGCTACAAAGCCAAACATATACTTGGCAGAAGCTCTCTTTAACGAATTAGCCTAATCAGACTCATCCACAAACTTTCTCTCCAACACACACACACACACACACGCACACACACACACACACACACACACACACACACAAACGTACATTCATAAAAACCACTCAATGTACTTTAACTTTTTTAATTGTTTTACCTAAATTACTTTAATACTTACTCTCTTGTGTATCTTTTTTTTTTGTTTAATAAGCTCATTAATTGTTTTAAAACCTTTGTTATTTGTTGTGTTAACAGATGTCAGCTATCAAATGTGTAACTTTAAGCAGATGGGGACCTGGTGACCAGTATTACAGGTGTTACTACCTACCACAGGCACCAGCGATCCACAACCAAAAATCGTTGCTACTGCTGAAGTGTAAATATTGTCTGTATTTTTTGGCTTGTGGTGAGAAATAAACACACTTTATTATTATTATTATTATGTCGAAGTTCAGCAGTCGTAAAGACACATATCACTCGATCAAGAGATAGAGAGACGTATTGATGACCGCATTGACATGTAACATGAAATACATTTAATTAAAACATAGGTATTCAATTAAGTCTAAAAAACGATGATGGTGCTTTTAACATCCGAATAGATCATAACAATAGCACTAAAAGGTTGTCTAAATTACAATAATTCATGGTAAATCTATTAAATGTAAATAACGATAAGCATCGATGGTAGTAGTTCTTTAGGGATCCGTTGTCGTTGGAAAAATGGGTTGCTAAAAGTAGATTGTAAAGCTCAAAGAAATACAGCCGCTCCATTTGAATTATATTGGTCATCAGCCTCATCCGGTGTTCAGCTGCATCCGGTTAGATTGGAAGCTAACCCCGAAATGGTTAGGATTAGGCAGATGATTATGACTAGTCATTCAAACAAGTATTTCTTAAACTAAAACCCGGCTACTGAATGAAGTCGGTTAAAATGTAGCCTATGTTACCCGGGCCATAATAACGAATCGATTGACACCTTATTCATCAAAATCGGATGAATAGTTTAGGCAGCACGGTGCAACAAAAGTAAATACAAACATATACATAGATGCTTACATCACTGCTAAAATCATAAGCCTTTTTTTTTCGTATGACAAATCATCAAATGACTCCTCCCGCTCTGGGCGGAGCAGGAGGGAGTGTCAGACTTTTACTGACTAAAACCCATCCATGTTCCTTCATCGCCCTCTGTGTTCCGGGGGCACGGTATCTCTTCCAAATAGTCCCGCAGCCCCAGCAGGCATCGGCCCTTGCGGACCCTTTCCTTATTGCTGACTCTCTTTGAGGCGCGCATGGAACACAAACGCACCGTAGACACGGCCTGTCGTCATGAGACGGACGGACGGCGAGCTAGCCCATAGCTCACCGTCCCATCAATCATAACCCTTCATTTTGGCTTTGCCGTATTCGGGTAAAAACGGATTTTTTTTCTGTACTTTCAACAAAATATTTTTTTTGTTTCAGTTTGACGGCTTGGTGGCTTGACTTTTCATAGCGTAAAGTTTTTGGCATTGCAGTTGACTATGGTATAGATGACTTACATTTGAATAGGCCGGTTTGTTTGCTACGTAATGTCATAAAAGGTGGTAATGGCAAAACTTACAATCCTTCTGATTTATTATACGGCACCATTCAAAACATCAACATAAATTAGGTATACCTGTCAATTTTTTCTACTCATAATATTAGGTGTATTGATTCCATGCGTCACACAAATCCATGACCTTAACCACCTCTGATCCCATTCATTGTCAACGATACCATCATATTTTGATATCGATCCAAGTAAGTAAATGGTTTTTTAAACGTTTTCAATGAGATATTTCATTTAAAAACCCACAAAGTCATTAACACTGTGAAATATCAAATAAAACTGCTCTTTAAGACGCAAAAAAGGCGAAGTTTTCAATACCTATCTGCCTATCTAGGTTTGACAATTGGGATTTTAACAATTGCTCATTATAAGATCAGCTGCCTACGAGACGTCATTCCACAATTTTGTGGAAGATTGTGGCGATTATGAATGATCAATAACTCAAATTATAATTTCAATAACTATTTGCCATAAGTCTAGGTTTGTCTCGAAAGTTTTCCTTCCATCTTTCACTTATAACAGACAAGCATTGAAAATAAAACTTATTAAATCTCATGATATTTTTTTCTACTTTTATAAATGCGAAAGTTTTTAAGGATGGATGGATGGATGTTTGTTACTCTTTCACGCAAAAACTACTCAGCTGATCTGGATGAAATTTAGCAAACAGATAGTTTGACCCTGGATCAATACACAATACATTTAACACGCAGCGCAACGGTTTGCAGCGGTAGATAGGCAGCCTTACGTTCTTCGTCGTTCGTTCGTCCCGGGTTCATATCCCGGTAGGAGCAAATGTTTGTGTGATTAGCATGGATATTTGTTTCCGAGTCATGGATGTTTACATGTACAATAAGTATGTATTTACAATCAAAAAGTATCTATGTAGTATAACAACTATCTGGTGTCCACGACACAAGCCTCGTTGTTTAGTGTGGCACTAGATGGCGCTGTCTGTAGTGTCCAGATTCCATGGGACAATTACTGAACTTGACGCGGGCGAAGCCGTGGCTTAAGGCCTACTTGCTGAAATCAAAGCCGTAACTCATGATACAGATTTCCTAATCTCTAGGCCATCATTAGTCTCTTTAGTAATTATGAAATATCTCCTTAACTAAACTGTCCCGTAATTCATCCATAGTTCATTAGCAAAGGTATTGTAGGTCAGTAAAACTTAATTACTAAGACCTAAATAATACTCTGATTGCAACTGATGGGACTCAGCTGAACTGTTGCCAAATTATGATCATTGTAATTTGTACCTATTTCTTAGTTATTTGTCTCGTTGGTATAATTGTTGCAGTCTAGCTTCTGAGGGACCTTGGATACTTAAGGTTTGTAAAGTGCTATTTGGGTAAAAATATTACAAAGGCTTCTTCGTAGACAACTGATAGACGGACAATTTTTTTGCTTAAATTTACTGTTACTTTAATAAAATTGTACAAACTTCATTCATCAGATAATTTTCAAAAACCTCAAAACATTATCGAACATGCATTCATTCTTAAAAACAAAGAAAAAAGCCGCTCCATATCCACCAAAAACTTTTCAAAAAGCTTAAAAATAAAGAATAACGTAAACTCCAAGCGTCCATTTGAACTCGAACACGTTACACGAAAGCAATTCCCTTAATTATTGACCAGCAAAGTTATTGAGCTATTAAACAGAATTGGTTTTCTGCAAAATGCTTAATTTATAGTTGTCTATTATGCTTCGTGGAGGGTTGGGGGTGGAGCTGTCGTTCTATATAGAAACATTTTTTTTATGTTTAAGAAAGAAAATGATGGCCGTAAATTTTTTAATTGTTGCTCTTGTAATTATTTTCGTTTGACAACTGTTTATACGATTCAAGGCAAGAGGTGTCTGATGAGATGACGAGTAATAGAGAACTATGGAAGAAGAAGACATGCTGCGCCGACCCCAAATGGAATGAGGGCCAGATAATGATGAACTGGTTTTACAATTTTGCTCCAATATCTTTTAAGTGTAGTTAGGAGCTCGTGGCTAAATAATAACAGCGCCGCACGGGTTGATCTTCAAGGTTAAGCAGCGCTATGCTAGGTCGGTCCGTGGATAACACGGAGGAAACTTGTATGTCACCCATAGACCGAGTTTCTTCTTCCACGTTAAGCTGTTGATCCCGGCTGTCATTTGTAGATCTTTGGTAGTCGTTACAGGTAGTCAGTGGCCCGAAAATCATTCATCCAGCTTTAAAGTTGGTGCCAGTTAAGATCGCAATAGCGGTCATTGCTCTTTCCCTAATATCACTTCCTAGGAAACAAAACAAATGAACCATGTATCTTTTTTCATTAGGAAAAATGTTGGAGATCACGATAGATGACGATTGAAGACTTGAACATGCTTATTTTTGGATTTCAAAGTTAAGAACTTTAGTACATGTAGTCTATGACTGCTTTTGCGATCTTAACTGGCACCAACTATACCAAGGGGTATTGCATTACCCAGTACTAACTGCGTTGTGGAGGTCAGATAGGCAGTCGCTCCATGTAAAATACTGGTATTCAAGTGCATCCGGTTGAACTAGGATTTCAACGACATCTCCACAGCCTCCGTGGCGCAATGGCTAGCGCGTTCGGCTGTTAACCGAAAGGTTGGTGGTTCGAGCCCACCCGGGGGCGACTTCTTTTTGGGATTTCGTACATTACTGGTGAAAATAAATCTCATCAGTCTATCATACTATTCTTTTAACGCTTGAATGAAATCGACGAGAGGGCGCTGTCAGTAACCATAACATTATAATCATCACGCCTGTAATCCCCGAAGGGTTAGCCAGAAGTGTGCCTAATAGTACACCTACTTTTCGTCAGTTCTGTTTAAGTCCAATGTAATAGGGGGCGAGCTTATTGCCATAAAAAAATAATTAATTTTTCATTAATTAATTTAATTAATTTTAATTTCATGTTGTTTTAATTTTACATTTACGATTTATTTTTGATTTTATTTTATTTAATTTGTTTAATTTTTTAATTGGTTAAATTCGATTTTGATTTAATTTTATTGATTTTGTATTATTTTGATTGTATAATTTAATTTAATTTTAATTGATTGAGTCTGATTTTATTTTTATTTAATGTTTTGTAATGATGTTTTTATTTTTATTTGGCAATGGGTGTTATTTACTTACCTGAAATAAATGAATTTATTATTATTATTATTTTAAACCAGACACAAACCCAGATTACTACTGAGACATTCCCGATGGAAAAATCCAAAGACACCTTGCCTGATCCGGGAATCGAACCCAGGACCTCATATTCAGCAGTCGCGCTTGCGAACACTAGTCCTAGGAGGCAGATTGGATGAATATGTCAGGCTTAACCAAGTTGACAATCTACAATCGTTAACGCTAGTAGAATGACATCATCTCAACGTTAAATCACGTGATCAACACAAACGAATAGAAAATTCGTAGACAAGTTTACATCATTCAAAATGATAGAATAGAATGTTATCGTTTCTACAATGTTGATCGCTATACTCTTTGGTAGGAACGCTCACCATAGACTAAAGTGTAGGTTTTTTCTACAGACATTAGAGAACGAGCGATCGACTCAGTCGTGTCAACTTGGCTACCAATTTAACGCTTTTTACAATCGCTTACGCCGAGGCGTTTACGATTGTAGAAGGAGAATCGATATGAAACGTTTGTAACTTGGCTAGGCCTGCAGATGGTGGCCACGTGGTATAAGAACTAGCAGTAGAGTAGAGTGGAGTAGGGACTTCATTTTCCGCACTTAGACTCTTATTCGGTCCGTTGTGCGTAGGTGTCTTGGCTAAGTTAGCCAGCCTAGCTCCGCCCAGAAGCACAGAATTTTCCTGTAACCTTCACAGGCTTCGCGGAGCGACCTCACCGTTCCGAGGATTTGTTTGCGTTGGGTAGCCACGGCCTCGCATTCCAGGATGACGTGGGCGGCTGATTCTTCGGCGTCAAAGCAGACCCTGCAGAGTGGGCTGTCCGTGGCGCCTATGTTAAAGAGATGTTTGTTTAGGGGACAATGGCCCGTTATTGTCCCTATTATTATTCTAAGGTTATTTCTACTTAGGCTGAGCAGTCGTTTTGTTAGTCGCGGATGTAGACTTGGCATCGCCATTCATCATATAAGAACCAGCACATTCTACTGTTAGGGAACCCTAAAAATCCGAGTCATTTAGCCTTTTTCCCTCACAATGCAAATTCGAAACTAAATATCCGTAATGACCGCAAAATACATATTTGGGATTACTACTCAAAGAATTTTGTGTGTGTTCGTTTTTCTCAAAAATCCGACCACAGGACGTCGTTGATATTTATTAAAATTGCCAGAATAACGTGTTCTGGACTTTTATAATAATATAACCCACACATTACCACTGGGTAATGCTCCTGGATCACGTTAGTCGTGGGTTCAAAATATTCAAATACAGTGAGGCATTTTACTTTACCTGGCGGTTGTGAGTATGTCATGCTCACTCAAATGTCTCGCTGATAGTGGCGCGTGTGTCGGATCATTTAGTTCCCTTCAAAATGGTTGAGTTGAATGGTGCTGATCCATGCGTCATGTCCGTGAACTGGCGCTGTCAGTTGTGACTGGTCATCTCTTAGTTGACATGGCTTATTTGAATGAATTATTTTGGTTTTTGAATTGTATTTTTTTTTGTGTGTGTATATTATGTGTGTACACATAATATACCATCTCAACATGAATGATGTAACCAAGATTTTGTAACAATATTCTGATATGAAAGAGTAATCCATGAAGTTTCTTGCCCGTTCTTCTCCATAGAGATCTACGCTATGGAATTTGCAACTACTGTACTTTCACAAAAAAAAAAAAAAAAAATTAAAAATTTGAAACTATTTATTTCATCATGCAGTCTAAATCTAATACATCAACAATAACGCTCAATCTTTCTAATGCAAGATTATGTGCGCTATCGGTTATTTTAAGTTACTCGCTCACAGGTACTCCCCCGTTTTATATATATCAGCGGTGAAGTAACGTTTCAAGATGTTTTTTATCTGTCGAGGCTTTTTGTTTTCCAGTTTTTTGGCTATTTCCTTAGGCAATTTGTTCATTATATTTGGAAGGGCATATGTCCAGACCCTTTTACCGTATTCATAACTTACTCTAGGCAGTTTATATAGAGGCAAGTACGACAGGTTACGAACAAAATTAGGTCTACTTGTTTTCTGTAGCTTACTCATATTGTGTTCACAGTAATCTGAGGCAACAGCAAATTTGACTTTATCGAACACGTTTATGACTTTACAAAATTGGAATAACTTATCATAATTGGATTTATATTTGACTTTAATTTTGAAAGGTACCACTATCTTTAATAATCGTATTTGTTTATTATATATTTTTTGAAGGTAAGTTTTGTAAGTTCTTCCATAACTGGTTATGCCATAACTGATAACAGCGTCGGCCAATGCCAAATACAACAATCTCAAGGTCCCATATGGCAGTTTGTGCTTTAATATCCGCAATTTTGACATTATAGCTCTAAGCTTAGTGCATACATAGTCCACATGTGGGCTCCAGTTAAATTTATGATCAATCTTAAGACCTAGATATACATGTTCTTTAACGTTTTCAATCGGCTTACAGTCACAGACATCCAAGCACCGATGCATTAGCATACAGTTTTTATGCCTTGTGACTGGGATTGTAGCTATATTTAATTTTCATTTTTGTTTCGACAATTCAAAAGTGCATGTTACATGGCTTACTAGAAATAAATGCTTTGATTTTGATTTTGACACTTCTCTCAAAATGGTGAAGAAAACATCGTGGCAAAACCGTCTTGTCTTAAAACCAAACATTTGAAGACAAGTGACATCTACCAACAGGGAGGAGACCTGGGTCCCAGCTGTGGGACAATTGTTGGCTGACATTAACTCTACTTATAAGCTATAGGGATTTTTGCCATGTTTTCTATTTTATTTCGATTCCCAATTTTTCGGCACTGTTACAAGCACCATGATCACGGATAAACTGAAGTTATTGCTGATGGGTGCTTATAATCGATCAAAAAAAAAAAACGATATGTACCCCCCCCCCTTTTTTTTTTTTTTTTAGGATGGGAAATCGGAAATCATCAAATGACTTCTCTCTTCTTCTTCTGAGGGAGTGTCAAACTTTTACTGACTAAAACCCATCCATGTTCCTTCCTCGCCCTTTTTGTTCCGGGGCCACGGTATCTCTTTCGAATAGTCCCGCAGCCCCATATATCCCCCCCCCTCCATCGATATATCTCCTGTATGTAGATATCCTTTTCTTGAAGTGTCCCTGCAATGGCTCCATACTGGCATTGTATTTGGGACGGGTCGATGATACCCCATTTGGCCAGAATATTTCTACAGCGGCCAACCTGGGCCCACAAACGAGACCTCATCTTCAGCAGTGGCGCTTGCGATCACTAAACCATCGGGATACTCGACATCATCTGCCTAGCCTTTTCCCAACAATGTTGGGGTCGGCTTCCAGTCTAACCGGGTGCAGCTGAATACCAGTATTTTACATGGAGCGACTGCCTATCTGACCGCCACAACCCAGTTAGTACTAGGTAATACTGTACCCCTTGGTAAGACTGGTTGTCAAACTTTTTGTGCCACTGACTATCTGTAACGACTGTCAAAGATCTACAAATGACAGCCGGGTCCAACTGCTTAACGTGCTTTCCGAGGCATGGAGGAAACTCGGTATGTAATGGGTGGTCACCCATCCACAGACCAACCTAGGCAAGCACGGCTTAACCTAAAGATCGACATGATGTTATTATTTAGCCACGAGCTCCTCATAATAAACCAACGGGACACTGTTTAAGCCGAGATGTGTTTGGAGGAACTGTAAAGTACATGTCATATTGTACACCTGTGTGTAACCCCAAGGAATACAGTCGTGATATTATGTTAAGCAATTAACTATTATGACTATCACAATACACAACCCTTAACCCTGCTTACCCCCCAAACAACGTCGTTACAAGTCGCGATGGCTTAGTAATTAAATTACTTGTTTGCAAGCCGGCATCGAACCTGGAACGCTGTTAGAGGCGCTAATTTGGACACCGTAATGCATTTTATGATGTTCGTCGAGAGCTTGGAATGTGTTAGAGTGGTGCAGCATAAGTAAAGGAATAGAATATCGGATAAGAAAATATCGTGCGTATCCTCCGAGACGTATGGTTATCTTCAATGCTATTCCCAAGAGAGTTAAATAGTCTAGGGCTTACGTTACATTGTATAGACAGCAACCAGTTGGTTATTCCAAGAGATTCGATGATGGTTTTTATGTCATCTTAAGTACCTATATAAAAAAATGATAAATAAATAATAAATGAATAATAAATAAATAATAATTTAATAATAATTAAATAATAATAATTATATAATAAATATATAATAATAATAATTAAAAATCGCTGTAATCTATATAATATATAAAAATGAAACCCGTTTTCCTTGGTCACGGCATCACGCGTGAATGGCTGGACCGATTTCACTAATTCTTTTTTTGTTGTATTTGTTATTATTAGGAGGAAAAAAATATTAAGAAAATCTCTCAGAAATATTGAAAAATATACATTTAATTTTGCATATTTAAAAAAACGCGCGTAACGAATGTCAATGTCATTCACAGTCATAGACTATATTGAAAGAGCATTATTTGTTCGGAAACATCTTTTAAGGGTGTCTCACACTCTCTCTAACCATCTCTCTGTCTCTCTTATATATCGTAGACGAAGTTGCGCGGGTCAGCTAGTAAATAAATAAAATATCGCTGGACATTACACACAGCGCCATGCCATACTAAGGCTTGTGTCGTGGACACCAGATAGTTGATATACTACATAGATACTTTTTATTTGCAAATACATACTTATTATAGATTAAAATGTCTTTGGGGTAATTAGGACTATGATAGCAAATAAAAGGTTTTTTCTTCGCCACGTAACGGAATGTGGACAGGAGTCAGTCCAGTTGTAACTTTTATGTTTATTACGCACTAGTCGTGCCCTGCGACCTTCATCGTCCGCGTGAATTTATTATAAAAATATTACTACCCTATTACAGTATCTAAACTTAAAGAAGCCTAGGTTACTCCTAATAACACCAGCTATCCGCCAGTTCCATCAAAATCAGTTTAACTGTTTCGGAGATTAGCCTCAACAAACAGAGAGACAAAAAATAAAATAAAAAAATGTTTTTTTTTGTTATAAAATATTTATACCGTATGATAGTTTGAAATTACAAACAGACACTTACATTTATTTATTTAAATAAAGCGTGTCTGTTTTATTAAAAAAAAAATATCTATGTAGTATATCAACTATCTGGTGTTCACGACACAAGCCTCGTCGCTTACTGTGGCACTAGATGGCGCTGTGTGTAATGTCCAGCGATATTTATTTATATTTATTTGTATGATATGGAGATTTTTCCTTTACCTAACTTGAAGCGACTGTAGTCATTATTATCAAAAAAATGCCATCAAAAGTCCACGTTTCTAGGGAGACAAGGAATTCGCGTAATGATGTTATCTAACTATGACTGTGAGTGTGTATGTGTCATAAATGTGTATGATGCCGCCGCGCGATTACTATCTGGTGGTTTTATAACACCCACAATAAGAAACGAACATTTTTGAAGTATTTTAAAACAATATAGGTACTTGGCTATGGCAATGTAGCAATAGTTTTATTTAGTAAGAGTAAGCTTAATAAAAAAATTCCATGGATTAATAGAATTTGTCTGGATTTTGATTTAGTTATTTATTTATGTACACACAAAATACTTAACAGGATATTAAATTAAGATAGAAGAGCACTTAGGTACTGCTTCATCATCATCATTTTAGCTGAAAGACGTCCACTGCTGGACATAGGCCTCCCCCAAGTGTCGCCACGTTGTTCGGTTCTGCTGTTTCATAAGAAACTTCTTCCAGCACACCTGCGGAGTGAAAGTTGGATTAGAAATGTAGACACAGTGTGTAGAAAAGACAAAACTGGAAAATCTTCTTACAATAAATTCATATTCATATTCTTTATTGCACACAAAATTAAAAAAAAAAATAATATAATAAAAATAATAATAATAAAAATTCAAATCTAATTCTTATAATTAAAATTCAAATATATAGCTTATGTACAACGGCGAGCTTAACCCAGAATTGGGTTTTCTCACATCAAACCTTATTTCTGTTGCGAGATTTGCAGAAGAGGAGTAATAGAAGTTTTTTTTTTTGCTTATTCTACATGAAAACCTTTGGACATTCTGCTGGACGCCAGAAGCTTGCTAGCAGGTTTGAAAGCGTAGCATTTCGTTTTAAAAGTTAACAGCAATCACGTATATGCAATTTCAAGCAAACGTGTCTTACTGAACAACTTAATAAGCTATGTTTTTTATTTTAATAATCAACATTAAATAATAGGACAATTATAAATCAAAATAAACTAAACTAACTAAACGAACGAAACGTGGTCGCTCACAATGGGCCTCATCAGAAGGCTTAAAGTCACCAGGCTATGCTCGGAGTTTCCTTGCGTGATCAAATCAGAAATGAAGACATCTGCAAGAGATCCAAGGTTTCTGACGTAGCCCGAAGAAATGCCAAACTTAAGTGACAGTGGGCACCACATTGCTCGCAGAATGGATGGCCGATGGGGCCGAAAAGTTCTGGAGTGGCGACCGCGAACCGGAAGACGTTGCGTTGGAAGGCCTCCCACTGGGTGGACCGATGACCTGGTGGAGGCTGCGGTAATCCGCTGGATGCAAGTCGCACGGGACCAGTCAATGTGGCAACACTTGGAGGAGGCCTATGTCCAGCAGCGGACGTCTTTCGGCTGAAATGACGATGATGATGAAAATAACTTAAACTATAAACTTAAAAAAAAAACTAGATTCAACTTATTTAGATTTTTTTTTACCATATTAAGCTTAAACTTATTAATCGACAGGCTCCTCACGGTGCTGTTACGAATTATACCTCCGCTGTGTGAAATAATACACTGGCACTAATTGTACCCAGCCAATCGAAATGTAAATGTTGGTATAGCGTCGTCTCTATCATACATATTTGATTGATTGATTGTTTGGTTGATTCGATTGTTTTTAAAATCGTAGTTTCTTTTATACTATATACGTCAGTTCTAACCACACCTAGGTCTGTGGCCGGTAACATTTGGCGCGGGGCATCGCTTTCGGTAAATATTTACATGTGACTCACAGCGCTGGGCCGTTAAAATGACGCTGCCGTCAATGTAGGGCGTTTTCGATTTAATCGTTTTGTGTGGGCTTGGATAATATTGAGTCCAGTAGAATGCTGATGATTGATGACGATTATGAGTAACGGCTCCGATATACTTAGGTGTCGTAGGTACGAACCTAGGGAGTCACATTAGTTTATGTTATTACGTCACCACTAGGAGCTCGTGGCTAAATAATATCAGCCGCGCTTGATTAGGTTGGTCCGTGGATGGGCCAGAATGTACGTTAAGCCGTTGGTCCCGGCTGTCAATTGTGGATCTTTGACAGTCGTTACAAGTAGACAGTGGCGCGAAAGTCTGACAACCAGTATTATCAAGGGGTATCGTGTTACCCAATACTAACTGGGTTGTGGAGGTCAGATCGGCAGTCGCTCCGTGTTAAAACAGCTGTATCCTGTCAGACTGGAAGCCGACCTCAACACAGTTGGGAAAAGGATGGACAGGTATTTACATCATCACTACTGCTCTCAAAACGGTGAAGCGAAACGTCATCGGCCACCGGCAAGTTCTAGAACCAAAAAACTAAAGACACGTGACACCCATCAACCCGTTAAAAAGGAGGCCTGCGTCCCAACGGTTACGAGATTGCTACGGAAATAGGCATATTATATACACAGCAGCAGTCCAGCAGTCTTTCAGCTGAAATGACGGAAATAGGCTGCAGGCCCTGCAAGTATAGCTCTTTTAAAAATGTAACCTTTGTAATGTATGGCCGTAACAAGTACAATCTACATACTAATTGGAGATACATAGTCGGCTCAGCTCATCAGTGTATATCCTGTGCACGGTGTCTCGTCATCCGTCTTGAGACGGGTTATACGCGTGAGGACCCAATAAATTAATCAGCTAACGGAGTTTGCGTGGTCCAATCAGTCTATTTGAATCCATATATACGTCGCAGCCCTGTTACCTAGACGGTGTAAAGGTAATGCAAATAGACCTAATGACTGCGTTATGTAACTGAGGCCCTACTCCCTTCGTCTCCTTACATCTATCCGTCTCTCTCACTCGCACTCATCTGTAGACGTGCGCGAGAGAGACGGATATATCCGAATATACGGACGAAGCGTTTTACGCGAAGGTAGTAGGGCCCCTGCTCCTTTGGTCTTGAGTCACAAGCGCGACTGCTGTAAGGTTCGATTCGAGGTCAAGCAAAGTGTTGTTAAGGCGAAACCATTAGGTTTTCCACCCCCCAATCATTAGGGATGTTCCCGAGATATTTCTCGGAAATCTTAGACTTTAGGCATTTAACTTAAAGTACTTTCGGGATGACATCCGTGATTTAAACGTGAACCGTGAACATACGTCTCCATTATCAAGAAAAACCTAGTGATACTGTGAGTGCGTTTTGTCTTGAGTTACAATCGAGTTCCAGTAGTGCGCGTAATAAAAGACTAAGAAAGAGGGTAGACAGATTTGTCATAATAAATAATTTTCGTCCCACCCGCATTCCTCTTCAATATTCCCGCGATCATGATGATTGCAACAGTGTTGAAATATCATGATCTCATAGTAACAAAAGAAAATCACGGATATCATCCCGTAAGTACTTTAAGTGTAGAACAGTGCTTTAGACATTGAAATTGTGATACACCCTTGCTTTGTTGTAAAGCGCGTTAACCCGTTGGTTCTGCGCCTAAGATCTCTTCGGTCGTGCCGGATGGTCATCCCATCGGACTATGAAGATAAGGAAAGAGAATGGACACCAGGTATTGCGCACACACTTTTAAACTATAACATCTCCCGCATCAACTCCGGTGTGAAAAGAATTTCCATGGTGATTGGTGTCTGAAAATCAGCCAAGAGGTCTATATAAAAATATATGTAAAAAATATATATAACTATAAAAAAACGGTTTTTAACTAAATTGAATTAAATCTTAATCGGGAGCTCAAAATTAATAATGATCACGGAAGATATCCCGTAAGTGACATTTTCAAATCTCAAATCTCAAATCTTTATTGCATTCCATATGTATTACATAGATGGTGTAATCAAATAATAAAAAGAAAACAATATGGACCCTGTCGGGCACAGCAACATTAGGAGAGAGGAAGAGGGCTAAGTAGCAGTTTAATAATATTATTACAAATTATTAAATGTGTTATTGGGTGTATAATTATGAATTTATAAATTTTTAGAATATTAAATCTGTGCATTATGTATAATATACTATATTAATAATTTCTATTTATGTATTATTTATATTATGTATTTATATTATGTATAATTATTATGCAATTATTAGAACTATGTTTCATTTATATTAAATAATATTATTGTTTATGTATTTATATTTTCATTTTTGGTTTCTTACATTCCATATTATAATGAGAGCGAATTATTTTATTTTGATATCGATTTGTCATCTATAAACTCCTTTACTGAGTAATATGCCTTGGATTCCAGAAATTGTTTCAATTTATTAATAAATACATTTGTTTTTTCTGCTTCTCGAATATCATTTGGCAATTTATTATAAATTTTTGTGGACATAACTAAAGGGCCAGTTGAGTGCATTTTAAGTCGGGATTGAGGTATGTTTATTTTGTTTTTGTTGTGTCGAAAAGTGTATCTAGTTTGTGTTTCTTCACAAGTGGTATAAAAATCAGGGTGTTTTCGGACAAATTTACATAATTCAAAAATATATAAACAGGGAAGTGTGAGTATTTTATGGTTTTGGAAGTGTGGTTTGCAGCTATCAGTTTGTTCAATGTTTGTTATTATTCTAATTAACTTTTTTTGTAAAATAAATATGGTCTGCGAATCTGTACTGTTTCCCCACAGCATGACCCCATAGCTGAGCCATGCCTGAGCGTATGCATAGTACGTGACAAGTGCTGTTTGAAGATTGGTAGTTTTTTTAATTTCGCATAGGGCGTATGAAAGTTTGAAAAGTTGAAAGTTTTAAGTTTAGTTAGTTTAATACTCGTCCAAACTGAGCTGAATTTATTATTTTAGTCAACTCACTAATAAGAACACACCTACTCAATAATAAAACATAATACTTTGCACAATTTGTCTCAAACAGCGCCATTTTAGCCACCCCGGTGAATAAAGGCGGTGAGCGCGCTGGTTTTATAACTGCAATGAAAGGCTATTGGCCGATCAGTCACTGTGGTCTGTCAGAACACTACTTTATACCTTAATGTGTCGGTTATATTGATTTTTTATTACATTTCCATTACTCTCTGTGGTAGAAAGTATCTTTTTACCCGACTACGGCGAAGCCTAAAGGAAGGGTTATGATTTTAGCAGTCTATGTATGTAGGTATGTATTAACGTATGTTCCTCCGTAGCGCCTAGACTATTCATCCGATTTTGATGTATAAGGTGTCAATCGATTCATTATTATGGCCCGGTTAACATAGGCTATATTTTAACCGACTTCAACAATAGGGGTAGTCGATTATACCTTGTAAACCACGAAATAAAACGTGATTTCTCGGTAGTTGGGTTATTTTGAATCATTCCCTCTACGTCGATTCCCTTTACGTCGACTCGTGAAACAAATGACATCTGCTTTAAAAAGTTTACGCTTGACTTCGAGTCTGCAAAAGTACACTTGAAACAAAAATTTAAACGCTTTTACAAATAAAATAATATTTATTTTACACAAATTATAAAATTATCTACCTAATAGAGACAATTAAAATTATATCTAGAGATTCTATCTAATACAGACAACAAGGCTATTTCTCCAAAATATTAACTAAAATCGTCTTTTTGGCGACCAAAATTACTAGGCTTGCATATATTCAAGGGAGTCTACCCACATATTGTTGTGGTAGTATAACCTTTCGCAAATTCTTGTTTAAAAGTTTAACTTAAGTCAAGCCGTGCAGGATTCCTTGAAACTCTGGTCTCCATGTCTGATACGGCCATAGCATTGTCATGGTATAGTACGGTGTCGTTGGCAGACACAGAAATACAGTAACAACGCAGTATGGTGCTTTAAAGAACACAATTTATACTCGTACGCGCGACCGACGTACGCGACCAACATCCGCGTCAGAGGAATTAAAGTCAAGCTTCATAAGTACTCTACATCGCCTCGGCTATTATCAGTAGGTAAATATAAATATTATGCGAGAAGTTTCAAAAAACTAAAACAACACGCTTTCTTGTATTCTTCTCAGCAAACCCTTTTATTTGATATCCTTAAAATGGGAATGCATAAAAAATAACTAGTGCATCATTTTTAAGAGTCGTCATATTGGATTTAGAGTGATGTCATTTAGCTAACTACGAATATTGTCCATACTTAATATGTATGCAAAATTTCAGCTCAATCGGAAACCAGGAAATGGGTCAAATTTAACTTTTAAGATTTTATTACATATTTAGTTACAGGTAAAGCTAATAAAAACATGTTAGAGACCCGAGCTTTAAGCTCCTTCTAAACTAATTTATGACTAATGTAATCAATATGATTGAGCAAGCCTATTGAAATCACATTGCTGTTTTTTTTTTCAGAAACAGCCAGAAATTCGAATTTGTGCCTTCACTACTCGCACTCCTGGTATTATGCAACTAAAACATCATCATCATCTGCCTAGCCTTTTCCCAACTATGTTGGGGTCAGCTTCCAGTCTAACCTGATGCAGCTTTACATGAAGCGACTGCCTATCTGACCTCCAGAACCCAGTTAGTACTTTTAGGGCCACTGACTACCTGTAACGAATGTCAAAGATCTACAAACGACAGCCGGGATCAACAGCCTAACGTGTTTTCCGAGGTTTTGCAACTAAAACTAGCAAAATAAAATAAAATAAATATCACTGGACATTAACACACAGCGCCATCTAGTGCCACACTAAGTATCGAGGCTTGTGTCGTGGACACCAGATAGATGATATACTACATAATACATACTTTTTGTTTGTAAATACATACTTATGAAACATCCATGACTCGGAAACAAATGTCCATGCTTATCACACAAACATTTGCTCCAACCGGGATTCGAACCCGGGACCCTAAGAACGTAAGGCAGCCTCACTACCGCTGCGCCATTCGGGTCGTCAATGCAGATGCAAATGCAGGTGTGCTACAGATATACCTCTGCATACCCCTTCGTGAATTACAGGCGTGATGTCAGGTAACTCGATTTAATTGATCGATTATTCTTGCTTTACTAATCTCTTTTTCAAACTCAATAGACTTAGTTGTTCCTCTTTAGATTATTATAATTATATCAAAAAAACCCAAATAATTTCATCAACTCACCAAACTATTTGAACGACCATCACTTCATTAACAAACACAGAATCTATTTTACAAATAAAATGTATGTAAATGTAAAAGAAATCAACATAATTACCTTTATTAGGCGACGCTCAACGGGCGGTCAAACCAGACCAGAATTATATCATAGAAGTTCAATTTTACCGATCAAAATGTATAAATTAATTGGTTTAGAGACTAATATTTTGGTGGTTCCGTATCGAATAATTATCAAAATGGAAATGTCGTCGTCGCTTCGGCCTACGCTCCTCATGCCAGCTAGCAAGACTTTTCGAGATATAAGCAAATTTAGAACCTACTACAACTCCAAGACGCGCGAGAATAATAAAAAGGAAGCTTACAGACTAATAAAAATATATGTATAAGTAAATTGCTAATTACAAGCCCCCACGGATAAATAGTTCCTACAAAACAATCTAACAATACAGTACGTCAAATTATTAATTTTAAAAGTATGTTAATATTTATAAATTGTTATCTATCTAAGCTAACTTGGAAAATAAAAATAATTAATAATTTATTTATTTAATTTATTTTATGTTTTACACCAAGCCTCATTTTGATTGGGTTTAGTTTTGAGAAAACCATTCTAAGTGTGTCTATTTTTACGGTTTCTCTATACCTTCAGATTTTGGCTTCCTGGGATGAAAATCTTTTCAAGATGACTGGTAATTAGACCGGCCATATTAACCGTGGAACCGATGACGGTTGGATTGGACGTGTTCTTGAGTGGAGACTGCGAATCGGCAAGCGTAAGGTGGGATGCTCTCAAGCTAGGTGGAACAACGATCTTCGCAAGGTGGCTGATAGCAGTTGGATGACATTAGCCGAAGATAGAGAAAACTGTCATGCGATTGGAGAGTCCTTTAGCCAGCAAATAACTGTTGTAGGCTGATGGTCATCTCCCTACCCCTAACATGAGTCAAGGGCCCTTGACTCGGTTGGGCCTGTGGACGGGGAGCTATGGGCTAGCTCGCCGTCCGTACGTCTCATGACGACAGGCCGTGTCGACGGCGCGTTAGTGTTCCACGCGCGCCTCAAAGAGAGTCAGCAATAAGGAAGGCTTGCGGACCCAAGGGCCGAAGCCTGCCAGGGCTGCGGGACTATTCGAAAGAGATACCGTGGCCCCGGAACACAAAGGGCGATGAAGGAAAATGGATGGGTTTTAGTCAGTAAAAGTCTGACACTCCCTCCTGCTCCGCCCAGAGCGGGAGGAGCCATTTGATGATTTCCCATCCGAAAAAAAAAGGGCCCTTGACTCATGTTATTTGGAGTCGGCGCAACACGTTTTCTTCCATTCTCCCCTGTCAACCGTCACGCTATCATTTACTCCTTTATCTTTCATATCATTCCTCACACAATCCATCCATCGTTTCCTTGGTCTTCCTCTCCCTCTCCATCCGTCAACATTTATATATTCATCACTCTTATAGTCACATGTGTTGCATCCCTCCTCATCACTTGTCCATACCAAGACAGACTACTCCCTTTCCGTTTTAGGGTTCCTTACCCAAAGGGTAAAAACGGGACCCCATTACTAAGACTCCACTGTCCGTCTGTCTGCCTGTCACCAGGCTGTATCTCATGAACCGTGATAGCTAGACAGTTGAAAATTTCACAGATGATGTATTTCTGTTGCCGCTATAACAACAAATAATAAAAAATACAGGGGTAACCCTAGGCTCCTACGATGGTAAGGAACCCTTCATGCGCGAGTCCGACTTGCACTTGGCCGGGTTTTTCTGTAACAGGCGCTACTTTGAAACTTCCATTTTTTATGATTTCTTACTTTATCCATTGGAGTCACTCCACAAATCCATCTCAGCATTCTCATTTCTGCTGCTTGCAATTTTTTTTCATCCGTCTTCTTTACTGCCCTGCAGCTGATTCATACAGTAGTACAAATGATGATCTTCAGTTATTCAGACTGCTATCTTTTTAGCCTGTAATTAAAAGAATAATATAACTAAAATACCCTCTACTGAAATGGTACTGTCAGTACATTGTATACATACACACATCAAAAAAAGTTTGTGACCACAAAACCATGAGCTGATATATTTTTTTAAATTGAACTTTATCAAGAAAAAAACTTTGTTGTGTGTTTTCTTTAAAAAGAAATACTCTGTTTGAAATTAAAAAAAAAGCTGAATTTTTTATAAAAAATAGATTAAAAGATTTCGATTTTTCAAAGTGATCGCAAACCTTTTTTGATGCGTGCTGTGTACATTCAACGTTTCTTAAGGATCCCCAAAAATATCGGAAAGCTCTACATCACAACACAATTAACATAAGCATAAGCAATAATAATAAATTCATTAAATTATTCAAAGTATGACAAACACACAAACAGACGCGCGGAGTTATAGGCAAATTATTCAATAGATTTATATAAATAACGTTATTTGTACGGTAAGCGGATTTTCATCAGTCTTCACTGACAGGCTGGTATTATGGGTGGACGAAGACTAGGCTACTAAGCTTTAAGTATAGTTAATGATGATAGCATTATATCACCCCAAACCTAAGCATTAGAAGCCTGGTCTGAAATGTTTTTTTTTCTTTTTTATGACCTGTTCTGTTCCACTGCTGGTCAAAGGCCTCCCCTCAATTTCTTCCATGTGCTCTTTTCCCGTGCCTTCTCGAACCAGCCCTCGCAGATGCAGTACGTGTCCAGATTGTTGATATGTGATGTGTTTAAGTCGATTATTATTAGTTTACGACATAAGTTTAGATCCACAGCTCCTTTTTATAATTAACTTTTTGATCCCCATCTGTTCTGCAAAAAATATGACCCACTTCCGTACAAGCATCAAAATTTTTTGGCTATGACGGTTTTATTGGTGATCCTGCGGAACTCTTTATTTCAGATTCGAACGTGCTGGGAAAGTAAAAGTCAAAACATTTATTTTGAACTAAGTATACAATGTGGTGGTGTGGTGTGTGGTATGTTGGTGATTGTGTGGTGTGTGGTGTGGGGTGTGGTGAGGTGTGGTAAGTCGGAGTATATCCATCTTCATCACTCTTTAGATAGCTTTCAGCCTTCTTGACAAGACCATTGGGAACCACCCGTAATCAGTTGGGTTGTGAAGATTAGACACGCAGTCGCTCCTTGTAAAATATTAGTATTCAGCTGCTTACGGCTAGACTGGGGGTCGACCCCAACTCAATTCGGAAAAGCCTATTCAGATCTTCTTTACGTGTTAAAGGACTCAAAAAAACCCGACCAGTATATAGCCACCAGCACAGCTCTGTCGCTGGCTTCGTTTAAATCCTGGAAGGTGCAGGTGGCTGTGCTGGATGGGCAAGAAAGGAGGTGGGTCATATCCTGCAGAGGGGCTCCACACTGACATTGTATATGGGACGGATCGATGATACCCCATTTGGCCAGGTTACTTCTACAGCGGTCTTCCTGGGCCTGTAAACGGTTAAGAGATATCCAGGCAGATGAATGATGATGTACCTAGTTAATCACCGGCAACACTCACTGACGAAAGACTTTCATCTTAAGGCGACTACAGGAGCTAAATTAGGAACTCTATTTGTAGTGGCTCAAACTTCGTTTGAAATACTGTTATAATAAAGTTCTAATCAGCTTGCACTACAAAGTGGTGGTTACGTCAGTCACCGCGGGCCGAATAGTGCGAAATTAGTGGTTTTTGCGATTTACCAAAAAAAAAACTATTGATTGGACTAAAAAAATAAAACACTATGATGCTTTATGTAGCTTGTAGAATTCTTTGCCAAAAAATCAGAATGATCGCATGTGTTTTAGTATGGTTTTTACTTGTTAAAAGAAATTGTTAGAGATAAGTTCGTGATTTTTTTATCAAGTAAAATTAGTTGTATTATGTTTTCAAAACACTATCATACTAGCATAGATCCTGAAGAATATCATATATTATTCTGCTTTTGTTTATTGCAGTGATTCATATGCTTTTTGCATTATAAAACTCGCGTTTAGCTCCTGTAGTCCCCTTAAGACATTGCTCCTTTGGGTAGATTCAGAAATTCAGGTACACGTTCATTTTGAGGATGACAAACATGCAGGCTAAATAATTAGGTTCTTTAATAAAACCTTCACACTTTAAGAGATATTTAAGCCATAAAAGGCGTAAGCGTAGGTTTTTTATTTCGTTTAGAGGACAAGATTCTGGTTGAAATAATTTGACACGGCAAGTTGTAAATAAGGATTAATAATAACGTATGGTTGGGCCTGTAAGGCAGCGGATTTTTGAGATGTAGACAGAAAATAAATTTGGTACAACATTTTGTACATTATTCTCCTGCCCGTAACCCGTGTTTTTATCCCTTTGTTCTAAACATGTTATTACTTCAAATAACGTTTGGAAATCGTTATTCGAGGAGCCTATTAAAGCCTGTAATTGTCTTATTTTGTTTCCGAAAATTTTGCAGCATTACAAAGCATTGATGGTTGAATGTAGTTGACATTTAGTGACAAAAAGCAAAGCATAAAAAATAACCCAACATTGCAATAAAACCTTGTTTAAATGGTGCTTTTAAATTATGTAGCCCAACAAACCTGCAACTGAAATCAATTTCTAAATATATTTTTTGTTACACTTAAAGTACTTACGGGATGATATTCGTGATTTTATTTCGTACTTTAAATGTAGTGAAAAACCGTGAAAGTCTAAAACAGTGCATATTTTTTCTTTCTTTAACAATTTGCACGAACAACGTTTCTTTGAGTTGAGAAAGTCGATGTAGCGGAAAGCGTACCGCCGTCGTTCATTTTGTGGCCCCAACATAAACCGTTCGCTACACCATATTGCTACTTTAAATTCGTAAGTATTTTAAAAAATCCTTAGCAATATTTTTTTAATATTGCAAAATAAGAAGTCGACGTTAACAAAAAATATGCCAATAAAATAACAAAAATAGACTGTCACTACCTTTCTTGTCCATTATGACGCAGCTTATGTTTCTTCAACGGCACCCACCTACAAATAGAAACATCACGCCTGTAATCATCGAATGGTTAGGCAGAAGTGTACCTAATAATACACCCAGATTTCGCCAGTTATGTTTAAGTCCCACATGTAATTGGTGCGACCCTATTGCCATCAACCGGGCACAAATCCAGACTCCGTGGCTGCTACTGAGAAATTCCTGATGACCCTGTTCTTAATACCTTTAAAATACTTTCGTTTACACGGGTCATCTACCTTTTATTTATTCACCATCATCATTTCTGCCGTGCGACGTCCACTGCTGGACATAGGCCTATCTATCCGTCTCTCTCGCGCACGTCTGCAGATGAGTGCTATTATATATTTTTGGCGCGGTTCCATGACATATTTCGCAGACTCAGAAAAAATCCGACGGAATACACATTGAAAACAATCTCTACCTACATTAATTTATTGGATGAAAATTCGAAAATTTAAATTCTATATGATAAGAAGGAAGATAGATAGATATTGGATAGATCCAAATATACGAACGAAGCGTTAGGGAGTAGGGCCCCAGTTACATAACGCAGTCATCATTCATCATCATATCAGCCGTGCGACGTCCACTGCTGGACATAGGCCTATCTATCCATCTCTCTTGCGCACTATTGCAGATGAGTGCGAGTGGGAGAGACGGATAGATCCAAATATACGAACGAAGCGTTAGGGAGTAGGGCCCCAGTTACATAACGCAGTCATCATTCATCATCGTTTCAGTCGTGCGACGTCCACTGCTGGACATAGGGCTCCCCCAAGTGTCGCCACATTGACCGGTCCCGTGCGACTCGCATTCAGCGGATTCCCGCAGCCTTCACCAGGTCATCGGTCTTCCAACGCAACGTATTCCGGTTCGTGGTCGCCACTCCAGAACTTTTCGGCCAAAATCAAAATATTTTATTTCACATAGGCCTAGATGGGCACTTATAAAACGTCGAAAAAGGTGCACGGTTCACGTTGGTCGTTTCCATGGAGAAGAACCGGCAAGAAACTCCATGGTTACTCTTTTCAAATCATTTGGCCCCATCGGCCATCCTTTCTGCGAGCAATGTGCTCTGCCCACTGCCACTTACGTTACTATTTATTCAACGACAATAAAACAGAATAACATGAGTAACTGTAGGGACCCCTATTCCAACAATATATCTACAAGGATATAATAAGGGGAAAAACTAGTTCATCATGATCAATCATAGAAAGTTTTGCAAGAAAGGGTGCCGCTGTTTGCTACCTATGAAATAAAGTTGGGTACATTTGGCAAGCAAATGTTTTTGGCTGAAACATATAAACAAGGGATTGTACTGATTGTAGTGACTGGTTTATTGTAGACATAGGTATGATGAAGTCTAAAGAAGGAAGTCTAAATTATAGAAGCACGCGTTACTTTGAATCGCTAAATTTTATATAAATTTGGTGTTTGTGCAAAATGTATAAGACTTTTATTATGTGTTTGTTTATATTTTCGAGCGTATGGCACTGTTGGGCTGCAGCTGAAAATCAGGTGGTACACCTTGTGTTGCCATCTGGCATTATGCTGAGCAGAGGCCCTTTTGGCATTACAAGTTTGTTTGTTTATTTATTGTGTTTAATTTTTAACGTGTTTTTAATTTGTTTAATTTTTAAACGTGTTTTTAATGCCAAATAAACACAATTTCCTTTCTTTCTTTCATTACGAAAATCAATGACATTAATAATGACTTATAGGTTCTTCGAAATATGTAATTCCGCGAAAAAGATACTGGCTTCGATGCAGGATGCAGCATCTTCCCGCCTGCAAAAATATGCACATGCAGGAAAAACGTTAAAAATAGCATGTCATGCACCCAAACCTATACTTACTAGACACGCGTTTCGACCATGTACGGGGCATTTTCAGGAGATGTTGATTCGACGATGTTAGTCCTGCATTTGCATATACAGGGTGTAAACCACCTCATTACGAAGCCGTCAACCAAGCATTCTGTACATAAAACTAAGTAACTTTACGCAAAAATTATTGCTGGGAAACGACTTTTTTATTTTTGGGTCAAAAATCATTTTTTGCGGTAGAACTCAATGTAACGCAATCAAAACGATGTGCTGATGGATGGATTGAATAGTACGGGGGTCGTGGAGGTGTTTAAAGTAAAAATCTAACATTAAAAACTTGTATTTAAAAAAAAAGTTGCAAAAAGTTGGAACTTTGCCCCCAATATCTCCGTAACTAGAAGGTGCCCAGGTATGGTGTAGAACAAAAAAATGATCGCAATGACGAGGACAACAAGTGCCTTTCGGCTTCGTTAAGAGATGTTTTGCACCCTTTATTTGCGGGTGGAAGGCCGGGGTTGCATCCTGCATCCAAGTATCTTTTTCACGGAATTAAAACTAATCATTTTACATAACATTTATTAATAGAACTCTATGGTTCTTGATAGCTATAACCTTGGCCTCCTCTAGAAGCCATCGTTTTCTAGCGTTTTTTTCTGGTTAAAGACATTTAATTCTCATAAAGAAATTTACATTTCACTAACATGAGAACAAATTTAAACATTAAGTATAAACTAATCATTGTCCTTCGACACTCGGACTTACAAATTAACTTGACGTAGGTATTTGATTGCAAATTACACATTTAGGTTCGTGGGTACTCCAAAAAATGTCACACTGTGCCATTATATGCGTAAATACCCTGCCTTGACATGAAGAGTGCAGTCCCGCTGTCACAATGCAGATACATCAGTCGGTAGTACAACTTTTGTTTACAGTTTTTTTTTTTTTTTTTTTATTATTATATATTCCATATCATCAGATCCATCATCTATGATCTATGTTGGACCTAGATAGTATAATACGAAACCCCTTGGTAAGACTTTCGGGCCAGTTGGGACGAACCCCCGACTGCCAAAGATCTAGAAATGATGGCCGACTTTTTACAGGATTGACCATCATGAACTTTTTGGTAGCTTATATTATGTTAATTCAATAGATACATTTTTGTCTTCCTCTGGTGTAAAAGTCGATTGAATAGGTTCTTTCTAGGCAAGCCATCGACAAAACGATTTCTGGTCAATCAATCTTATGAAGTCCAAGTCTTCTTCTTCTGCCTTGCTGGCACGACAGTTTTATTTACCAAATCAATCGAAATTATTTTAGAAAATGAAGCTAGAAATAACTATCTAATAATTATTTTAAGAACAAACGAAAAAAAAACCTTAAATTAATAAAACAACACAAGAAAGCGACACAACTTAACTCCTTTTTATTTAAATCGGTAAATTCAATACCAGCTACCCAACCCAACCGGACCTTTAACACTCCATAAATTCTTAACAAAGGCAGGTCGGTTAAAGTTGGTTAATTTTTGCGTGTTGCTTAGCTATGTTTTCTATGTAGGTCAATTACTAATAGTTAGAGGGGCATGTTAATATGCCCAGGCCACGCATTTTGGGG
Organism: Xestia rhomboidea; assembly: GCA_963853795.1. Lineage (NCBI taxonomy): Eukaryota > Metazoa > Arthropoda > Insecta > Lepidoptera > Noctuidae > Xestia > Xestia rhomboidea. The sequence continues at coordinate 5,542,534 of OY970783.1, forward strand.
GTGATTGTACTTCAAATTGTTTTTTTTTTGTACCTTTTTGGGTAATAAGTGGTCTGGTGGTGTATTACAAAGGTTTCGTTGTTGAAAACAATGGGTTTGGTGTGATTTTAACCGATTTTGGTTAAGGTGAAAGCGGCCGGCTTCCTGGGAAATTCAAATTTTCTTACGATTTTTTGCAATTTGCAGGTCAATGGTAGAAGAGAAAGGAAGATAGAAAACATATCTATTCGGCATATGCCTTCTGTAAACACAAAAAAAAAAAAAAAACAATATTTTATTATAATATAGAAACTTAAATTTCGAAGAGCTTGTGGCTAAATAATAACATCCGCTCTGGTCGATCTTTAGGTTAAGCCGTGCTTGCCTAGGTTGGTCTGTGGATGGGTGACCACCCTTACATACCGAGTTTCGTACGTGCCCCAAAAAGCACGTCCCGGCTGTCATTTGTAGATCTTTGACAGTCGTTACAGATAGTCAGTGGCCCAAAAAGTCTGACAACCAGTCTTACCAAGGGGTATCTTATTACCCAGTACTAACTGGGTTGTGGAGGTCAGATAGGCAGTCGCTCCATGTAAAATACTGGTATTCACCTGCATCCAGTTAGACTGGAAGCCGACCCCAACGTAGTTGGGAAAAGGCTAAGCAGATGATGATAGAAACTTAAACTTTGACAGACAAATAGAGATAATATTGTGTGTCTCACAGGCACTCACGGCTGCGTCAAATATTGTACCCAGTTCAGCAAACTGCTGAGCAGCTAGTGCCCGACGCTGGTTTTCAAATGGACCTGAGATGGTGATGTGACGGATACAAAAAAGTTTTGTTCTTTGTTTTACTATGTATGTATGAATAGATACTTAAATAGAATGAATTTGTGTGCAAAATAAGTGACGGGATGTATGTTAATTAACGTATGATTCGCGACCTTAACAAGTTTTACGGAGTTATAATCATTTAAATCATCAATACAACCCTCTTAGTTCATGAAATTACTGAATTGCAAAAAGCCCAAATAATTTGAAAATTTGTATTTCGCGGGTAACGCTGGCTCCACCTTTTTTTTTTTTTTAGGATGGGAAATCATCAAATGTTTCCTACCGCTCTGGGCGGAGCAGGAGGGAGTGTCAGACTTTTACTGACTAAAACCCATCCATGTTCCTTCCTCGCCCTTTGTGTTCCGGTGCCACGGTATCTCCTTGCCTTATCGCCACTATTGTGGCGAGGAGAGAGCGACTATCGCAACCCCGTGCCCCTGCACGGGGTTGCGACAGTCGCTCTCTGCGAGATCCCGCCGGAAGTCCGTCCGCTGAGCGAAAATTTGCCGCGGCAGCGGAGTTTCCCCCCGGCGTAGCGCTACCGCGCGCCACTCGTGTAGGCGCGCGAGGTCTATCGCCTCCAGATCCCATGGCGGCAATCCGGCAAGGAGGCTCGTCGCCTCGCGGGAGATCGTGCGGTACCCCCGGATCAGACTTACGGCCACCACCTTTTGGGGCGCGTTCAAATGGTTGGCAGCTCGTTGCCTCAATGAACGCGCCCACACCGGGGCTCCGTAAAGGGCCATGGACCGCACGACTCCCGCGTAGAGAACGCTGGCTCCACCTTAAGAATAATTTGATGTATGTTTACGATTTTTTTTAGTAAGTAGTCAAAAGCCTGATGGCAACCTTACCTCCCCCCAAGTCTTGCAAAGGTCACCGGCATGACCTATAATCAAAAATTTGAAGACAAGTCAAGTAATATCCACCTGTACTTTTGTTTGTTCGGTTCAGTTTTTTTTTGCCACCGACTTCTGTAGCTTTTTTGCGTTTTTGAAGTCAGTTTAATTTATTGCAAATTTTTTAGTTCTTATTCTGTACAAATATTTGCTATTCATGGTAATAGGCTTATCCCCAATAAAATGGAACTTAACATACCTAAGGGCGTATACACGTAGAACGCTGGCTGACACATGTGCGTACCCCCTCAGAGCATACAGGCGTGATGTTATGTTATGATGTTGTGTAAACAGTAAACACCCAAGCGATTGCAGCAATCACGACAGATTTTCCGTCTATTATTGTGGAGTTCCATTGTATATCTCCGAAGACCACCACCAGATCTTCATCAAATTTAAACGGGACTACCGTGCAATAATATTCTTCCAAAAAAATAATATTATTAAAATCGGTGCACAGTTGACGAAGATATAGCTGAACATAAACAAGAAAAAAGTTTAGACTAATTGATAACCTCCTCCTTCTGGAAGTCGGTTAAAACATAACTCCTCTGCGATTAATGGTATATATGATTCTTACACTGACTTCTGTAAAAAGAATCGCCCCCGGGTGGGTTCGAACCACCAACCTTTCGGTTAACAGCCGAACGCGCTAGCCATTGCGCCACGGAGGCTGTGGAGATATCACTGAAATACGTTCATAAAACTGTTAGAGAGCGAAATATTATAGAAACGGCTGTTATTTGTTATATCATTCGGGCAATCTAGCAGATGGTGGTGGACCTGGTGTTATGATCTCACGAAAATTTCAAACTGAAATCATAATCAACCTATAATGTTCCCACTACTGGGACACAGGCCTCCTCTCTATGAGAGGGAATGGACTATAATTCACCACGCGGGCCCAGTGCGGGTTGGTAGATGTCACATGTCTGCGAATTTTTGGTTCTACGACATGCCGGTTTCCTCACGATGTTTTCCTTCACCGTTTTGAGAGCAGTGGTGATGAGATAAATTACACAAAGTAATGCGCCTGTCTGGGTTCGAACCCACGACTTACTGCTTGTAAGTCAGGACCAACACTGGGTCACCGCGCCTCTCAAACTGGAATATAATACAGTTTTAATGACAGTGGTAGTAATTTCTTGGACGGATTTCTTCATATAAAGCAGTGTCACCGACAGCCAATTCTTCGTGGGTTATTAAAAGAGACACACTTGGATTTTACACATATAAATCAGCTGTTTCATGTTACGTATTGAGTTGTATAGTTCCAAATGGCGAATACATTGCTGCTGAATACAGTGTCGACGGTGCGTTCGTGTTCCACGCGCGCCTCAAAGAGAGTCAGCAATAAGGAAGGGGGACCCCTTCCTTATTCCGGCAAGGGCCGAAGCCTGCCGGGGCTGCGGGACTATTCGAAAGAGATACCGTGGCCCCGGAACACAAAGGGCGATGAAGGAACATGGATGGGTTTTAGTCAGTAAAAGACTGACACTCCCTCCTGCTCCGCCTAGAGCGGGAGGAGTCATTTGATAATTTCCCATCCGAAAAAAAAAGAAAAAAAAAATGGCGAATACACGAATTCTATTAGAGCGGTCTGGTCGTGTTATTTGACAATACAAACCTGTCCACGAATCTTAACATGGTTTCAGAAGTAAAAGAAGACACAGAAGCAAGAATCCGCAAGAGTTTGCAACTGTAAGTCGAGAAAATCGTATCGTTCTAATGGTCTTGTAGAAAGAACCGTAGGCACGGTTAAAAATATATTTAAAGAATGTCTTAACATGACATACAACAGCTGATAATTATGTATGTGATGTGACCAACGCGGAAAGAATCATGTCCTTCATGGTAAGGTTCTTACACTGTGAGTATGATCAAATTATATATAAGTAAGACTGACAATTCTAGTATGACAATGATCATCATCATCATCAGCCTATTAATGTTCCCACTTCTGGGACACAGGCCTCCTCTCTATGAGAGGGAATGGGCTATAATCCACCCGCGCGGGCCCAGTTCGGATTGGTAGATGTCACATGTCTGCGAATTTTTTGGTTCTAGGACATGCCGGTTTCCTCACAATGTTTTCCTTCGCTGTTTTGGGAGCAGTGGTGATGAAATAAATTACACAAAGTAATGCGCCTGTCTGGGTTCGAACCCACGACTTACTGCTTGTAAGTCAGGACCAACACTGGGTCACCGCGCCTCTCAAACTGGAATATAATACAGTTTTAATGACAGTGGTAGTAATTTCTTGGACGGATTTCTTCATATAAAGCAGTGTCACCGACAGCCAATTCTTCGTGGGTTATTAAAAGAGATACACTTGGATTTTACACATATAAATCAGCTGTTTCATGTTACGTATTGAGTTGTATAGTTCCAAATGGCGAATACATTGCTGCTGAATACAGTGTCGACGGTGCGTTCGTGTTCCACGCGCGCCTCAAAGAGAGTCAGCAATAAGGAAGGGGGACCCCTTCCTTATTCCGGCAAGGGCCGAAGCCTGCCGGGGCTGCGGGACTATTCGAAAGAGATACCGTGGCCCCGGAACACAAAGGGCGATGAAGGAACATGGATGGGTTTTAGTCAGTAAAAGACTGACACTCCCTCCTGCTCCGCCTAGAGCGGGAGGAGTCATTTGATAATTTCCCATCCGAAAAAAAAAGAAAAAAAAAATGGCGAATACACGAATTCTATTAGAGCGGTCTGGTCGTGTTATTTGACAATACAAACCTGTCCACGAATCTTAACATGGTTTCAGAAGTAAAAGAAGACACAGAAGCAAGAATCCGCAAGAGTTTGCAACTGTAAGTCGAGAAAATCGTATCGTTCTAATGGTCTTGTAGAAAGAACCGTAGGCACGGTTAAAAATATATTTAAAGAATGTCTTAACATGACATACAACAGCTGATAATTATGTATGTGATGTGACCAACGCGGAAAGAATCATGTCCTTCATGGTAAGGTTCTTACACTGTGAGTATGATCAAATTATATATAAGTAAGACTGACAATTCTAGTATGACAATGATCATCATCATCATCAGCCTATTAATGTTCCCACTTCTGGGACACAGGCCTCCTCTCTATGAGAGGGAATGGGCTATAATCCACCCGCGCGGGCCCAGTTCGGATTGGTAGATGTCACATGTCTGCGAATTTTTTGGTTCTAGGACATGCCGGTTTCCTCACAATGTTTTCCTTCGCTGTTTTGGGAGCAGTGGTGATGAAATAAATTACACAAAGTAATGCGCCTGTCTGGGTTCGAACCCACGACTTACTGATCGTAAGTCGGGGCCGCCACCACTTGGCCACCGCTGCTCTGTGATGCTCGGCTCTCACAATGATGTGTATGACTAACACACACACACACACGCTCACATTAATGTAATTTGATGATATTATTATGCATGTACTAGAAATATTTGCACGACTGATAAGTCGAATATAGTGAAACTCAAATTATTTTACCATATCATGTAAACACCTACATATATTCAAATAAATAAATTTCATTTCATTACTAATATTTCTTAATATTTATCATATAGTTTGACAAAAAAAGAACAAGATATAAAATTCCAACCCCAAAAAATTTGAGCAAAACATTTTCAATCCACCCCCTTTCCGAAAGGGTGGACACTGATGGATGGGTTAACCAATATGTCTGTCTACCCACATTTGTGGGTGGTGATAGTCCAATAAAATATTATTAATTATTTATATTTATTTGAGTTTGGTGCAGAAGAGTGGGGTGGAGTCGTTGTTATGAGCAAGAATATTTTATAACTGCGGAAACTTGTAAATGGCATTCAAATCCGTAACGCTAGAACATTGTTTTTATTAGCTGTAAAATAAAATAAAATTCGATGTTGTTTCTTTTTCAGCACACAAATTGTGATTGACTAGATAAAAATAATAACAAAAAAAAATAACATTTACCTAAATTCGACCATTTGTATGTAGGTACCTACCTACTTGTAACTGTTTTCAATATAAAACAAAAAATGTTATTATTTAGTTACTTAATAATATCATATTTAAAAAAGATCGAATGATTCCTTTAAAAACAACTGGTAGTCTACCAATAAAGTACCAATAATTTTGATAATAATTTCTCAGTCCGAAAATCGTGGGCCTTTGACTTTGGACTTTTAGAAATCCGTCACCTTCGTTATAAAAAACTTAGCAAAATATCATGCTTCTTGGTCCAGTCGTTCAGACCGGCTTTGAATAGCAGCAGTGAATGAATAAATAGAAGAATTTATTTGCTAAAGAATTGATTGTTATAACAGAAACCATTCGTTGATACTGTCATTTGTAGATCTTTGACTGTTATCTCTTATCGTATTACCCAGAACTAACTGGGTTGTGGAGGTCAGATACACAGTCGCTCTATGTAAAATACTGGTATTCAGCTGCATCCGGATAGACTGGAAGCCGACCCCAACATAGTTGGGAAAAGTCCAGGCAGCTGTTCAGATGATGACATGATTTTGATAATAATTTCTCAGATAGCAAATCTTGGGCCTAGGACTTAAAAAATCCTTCATAAGTCATCTTCGTTGCAAAAAACTTAACAAAATATCACGCTTCTTGGCGCAGTCGTTCAGGCTGTGCTTCGTTGGCTGTGAATGAATAAATCGAAGTTTAATTTATTGAAAAAGCTAATAATAGAAATTTATTAATATGATTTTTTTTTAAATATGTTATTTCAGAAACCAGTGTAAGTCCTAAAATGGTAATATTAATATATTAAATTTACGGTAACCTACTCGGGCTACTTACAACGACATTGCATTATTCAGCTGAATGATGTCATCTGCTGCTGGCGTACGTCTTCTGCTAAACACGTGGCGTACGTACGTCTTCTGCTGGACATAGAGGTGTCTCCCAAGTTCCAAATATCACCACGTTGACCTGTCCAGTCGTCCTCGCATCCAGTATACTTTCACGTCCTTCACCAGGCCATTCAGGTCAACCAAGGTTCCCGACGTAGCCCGAAGGCAGGGCACATTGCTTGCAGAACGGATGGCCGATGGGGCCGAAAAGTTCTGCAGTGGCGACCGCAAACCGAAGGACGTTGCGTTGGAAGGCCTCCCACTAGGTGGACCGATGACCTGGTGAAGGCTGCGGGAATATGCTGATGAAGTCGCACGGGACCGGTCAATGTGGCGACACTTGCCTATGTCCAGCAGTGGACGTCTTGCGGCTGAAATGATGATCAGGCCATTGGTCTACGTAAAACAGGAAAAGGTTCATCGGTCTAGATCCTAGATCTTCGGGAATTCCTTTGAGGTTATTCGTGACAGATCTTCTAATCAATCTTATTAACGTCACAGAAGCAGCGGTATCGTTTGTTGTGATGGGCCATTCTCATTTTTTTCAGTAAAGATTTTATTTTATGTTGCTGTACTCAATCATGACATTAATGATTGCTTACCAATTTTCCACTAAGAAGATTAAGCAATAGGAGAGGTTGGTAGCAAAGCTGACGGTCTAGTCCCCATGGTATTCTGGCTCACTGATGAACAGGATATTCTCCTGGGACAGATTTACCGAAACTGTGTCTGGTGCTTTCTTCAAATGGTTACTCCGAATGCTACCCTACAATTGTTTGCTTCTGTCAGAGATTTTGCCTGCGTAGAGTTTTTCTTTTAACACAAAACATATCCAATGGAAATTAGTGGAAATTATGTTTTTTCCTATGGGAGGCCTATGTCGAAGGACAACCTGACCAACAAACTGGTTGCTAAAGATTTATACCTAACTTACCTAATAGAATTGTCTTTTTTATTTTTATTTCTCTATCAACTAGAGGTTTTTATATTATTAGATTGAAATTACATTTACATAAGTTTAAAATGTACTGTATTTTGGTCAGTGAATATAGGCATTTTTAATTGATTTATTTATGTTTTTTTTACTCCTTCGCTATACTTTTCTGATTAATCTCGTTGCGGGATCCATGACGGTTAAATTGTTTCTCTGGGACTTCGTCGAGCTTCATTGTAAATATAGCCTATGACACTCACAAATAACGTGGCTTTCTATTGTTTAAAGAATTTTCAAAATCGATCCAGAGATTAATTAATTAATTACCCAGTACAACCTCACAAACTTTACCTCTTTATAACATTAGTATAGATTGTTGTAATAATTATATTGTCTGCGGGCACTTTTATCATTTTTGTCTAGGCCGTCTTCTTTTTTTTTCGTATGAGAAATCATCAATTGACTCCTCTCGCTCTGGGCGGAGCAGGAGGGAATGTCAGACTTTTACTGACTAAAACCCATCCATGTTCCTTCATCGCCCTTTGTGTTTGTGTTCCTGGGCCACGGTATCTCTTTCGAATGGTCCCGCAGCCCCGGATTGTCTAGGCCCTCAGGTCATTAACCTTTTCAATTAGATTTCAACTTTGCGAAACTATTGCCAAGGTACAGACAGTTTCAGATAGCTTGATGTTCTGCAAGAAATCTTCTGTCAAATTTTCTAAATCAACCTTAAACCGTCACCTTCGCTTTAGCGATAACGTTAGAAAGGAGAAGTACCAAACTCCATAGAAACTTGAGCCTGGCGTTACAGGGCTAGAATTTTGCAATAAATTAGAGTATTTGGGAAGGTTTCACGAGCCCAATTTTCACGTCTCCCAGCAATGACCAAATTGGTAAAATCAGACGATGGTGTCGATTCTGTTGTGCACAAACTAAACTTAATTTAGGCTCTTGCTATCTTTTTCTCTCTAATAAAACGAGGAAGAGACGGACGTAATTTAGAGCTGTCAAATTTAATTGGAACTAATATTTCCATACAAATGAAGGGTGCACGTAAAACATGTCGACTAAAAACACGGTGAAGCGCAAGGCATAAACTAGTTTGACATCTCTAACTTAGTCCATAGCTATAGCCGTCCTTATCTCGCACTGCCTTTTAGTAAAAGATAGCAATAGCCTAAATTAAGTTTAGTTTGTGCTCAACTGAATCGACACCGTTTACATTTTAGGTTATTTTACTATTTCAGTTATTGTGATATAGTTTCTAATTAGCTTTTAAAAGAGTTACTTGTTTTATTATTAGAGTCATTACAAGACTGATTTATGTTAATTTATAAGAAAAAAATTATTCATTTGAATTGATCTCATATAATTACGTAGTTTAAAAATTATATCTTTTTATTTAAAATGAAAATAAATAAGAATATAATATCCACACATCAGTAGGTAGTATATTGCCTTTACATGTTTTAAATTGAAAATAAATAAGAATATTTTTGATCATTTCAGATCATTGAGAGCCATCACTTCTGGTGGGGTCCACGTCCGTGGTACCGGCCTGGATTTGGGGGCTATGGACCAGGCTTTGGTCCTGGATTTGGACCAGGTTTTGGACCAGGATTTGGGCCAGGTTTTGGACCAGGATTTGGTCCTGGTTTTGGTCCTGGTTTTGGCCCAGGATTTGGACCGCCTCCACCACCGTTCTTTGGATGAATACTTGGGACTCTGATGTTTATAATATAAAATGGCTGATTATTGTTATCTAATTTTGTTTTGATTTTTTCTTATCACTGTACCTTAGAGCAATGTGCGTTTAAATGTTATTTTTCATATTCGTTACAAAAAAAAACTGTGGAGAAATTGCGTCACAAACTTTCCATTGACAGTGCCGTTCATTTTTCTATGAGTTTCCAGACATTGTAGCTGTCAACGTCATTTTTAGGGTACCGTACGGTGCCTTATTGCTAAGCCTCCGCTGTCCATCCGTGTGTCTGTCAGTGGGCTGTATCTCATGATTCGTATATTCGTATTAATGATAGGTAGACACTTCCAAATTTCACATAATCTGTATTTTTTAAAACAGCCTTTTATGTCCCACTGCTGGGCAAACACCTCCCCTATATCCTTCCAGGTACTCTTTTCCTGCGTCACCTCGAACCAGCCTTCGTAATGTGCGTCTCGACACCTCTTTCTAGGCCGGCCTCGTCGGCGCCGCTGTGACATAAATAATAAAAGGGTCTCCCATACCACGATGGTACGGAACCGTTCATGCGCGAGTCTGACTCGCACTTGGCCGGTATTTGAGTTTTTTTTCTATTAAAAAAAAATCGTCTCTTCTTAACAATTATGATCTGTCTAGGTATTTTCCAACTCTGTTGGAGTCGTATTCCAGTCTAATCGAATACAATTGAATATCAGTATTTTACATGGATCGACTGCCTATCTGACCTGCATAACTCAAGTTTGATCCTCTTGATAAGACTGGCTGTTTGACAACTACTAGTACCCATAAAATATTCAATGTTTTTCGACTCCATGCCACTCCAATACTTAAACTTCCAGTCAATTAAACATTTGGCTGGCCTGCGGTAATTTCTCAGTCGAATTGTTAGCAGCCAACACAATGCATTGGCCCGATCGTTTGTCCAAAAAATTAGGTCTCCAATAAATCGAGGTTTCATTAAAAAAAAGAAGAGAATTTAATGGCTGAGAAATTTTTCTGTTGATTAGCGTAGCAGAAGATACTGTTTTAAAAGACTAATGGTCAAATTATTAATCAAGATCTCTTCAAAGTTCGAGTGAATCAGTTTCTTATAGACAAGCTTGCACCACCCTAGGACGCGTCATCGTTTCACGTCAGGCGAGTTGCGGCGAAACGCAAGCCTATTTGGAATACAAAAATATTAGCAAAAATTTTTTTTTAATACTTAGGTACTTTTTTCAGAAAATGTATTTTAGAGACAGAAAAAATCGAAGACATCCCCTGTACTTGGCCACGCCCTCAACAACATTCAAATTCTAATTCTAATTCTTTATTGACATAATAGGTTACATAAATTGTTTGAAACCTCTGACTCCCGACTAGGTGTACCTGTATGTCAGGAGTCAGCGCCCTCTCCCATTTTATTTGGCTTAGATACTAATGTCAGCGTATCAACATTGGGAACTTAATGGGTTGGTTATGTCATCAAGGTTGCAGGGATCCGCTGGATGCGAGTTGCACGGGACCGGTCAACGTGGCGACACTTGGGGGAGCCCTATGTCCAGCAGTGGACGTCTTTCGGCTGAAATTGGTAAATTGGTTCGCTTGTTGGTATTAAAATATTATTTCGCCAAATACCCGTTGTAACTCTTGTGGTTGTTTCTTTATTTTTAACCAAGTACCTACCTAAGTGGATTTATTTCTAAATTATGTAGTCGATGATCTTGGTGCACGGTAAAACTCTAATGAGTTTATGTTGGCACCAACTTAAATGTATGATATGTATGTATACTACTGAATAAATAAATAAATAAATAAATAAATGATGATGATGATGTCATTAGTTTTATGGTGGCAATGCTGCAAATGCAATTTCTGATGGCCTCCCCATCTAAGCTTATTAAATTGTGGGATTTAAGCTTCTCCAAGGAGGCGTGCCATTTGTCTTCATCTTCGGCTACTGTTAACCATCTGCTGATCTGCCAGGTTGGGTAGCAGCTGGATTTGCAAAACTCGACCTTAAGACTTAGGACCCGTCTCCACGAGCGATAGAATCGTGGCGATATTATCATCGTTGCCACGTTTTTCTATAGTCTCTTTTGGGCCGTCTCCACTAGCGAGAGAATCGCGGCGATATTTTCGTTTAGAAGTACGTTGAATCGCCGCGATTCGCTTGCTAGTGGAGACGGCCACTTACTGTCTTACAACATAGCCCCTTTATTTGAGTCCTGGAACCCATTGAAGACAAAATCTGCCTACTACTACTTGTTTTTCTCTTTTTAAACTAATATTATGAAAAGGTAGTTTGTAAGTTCATATTTTAGGGATTATTTTCGAAACTATTGATCCGATTGCAAAAATTCTTTCACTAATGAGGAGCTACATTATTCTTGAGTATCTTATGCTATATTTAAATGGTCCTGTGGGATTATGTCTGACCATAATGTCAGCGAAGCCACAGGCTGAATATAGTTCTGTACACATCGCGCTACTAGGTCCATAAAACTAACATAATATGCCAAAAAACTCACAACCTCATACAAAATATCAAACAAAAAACCAAAGGTTTTTTGACGCTATACCCTCCTCTTATTAAAGTTACCGTGTGGGTAATCGTCACCTTTAGTCTGGCAACACCGCGCTGTGTAATAATTAAATATTTTCATAACACGACAACACTGGCTCGTGCCTATAAATCACGGAGGGTGTGTGTTCGCGTTGTTAGAATGTACGCGTCACGGGAATTTAAAAGTGGCAGATTTATCCTTGTTTTGAAATGTTATTTATGAGAATGTTAGACCTATCATAGTGATAATATTACATATTGTCCACAGCTTCGGCATTGTTTACGGTACAAAAAATGAAAACTAAAAATCTTTTAATAATAGAACCTAAATGCACCAAGGAAAGTTTTATTTCACAATAATCATAAAACTGCTCAACAAGGCACAGCCTGAATGTGCAAGATGTCGACTTAACCAAGTCGACATCTCGCACATTCGGGACACAAAATTAAAAGTTAAACATACAAAATTACAATATCTGGGTTAGCTCGCCGTTTTACTTAATTTTGTGTGCATTATAGAATGGGTTTGATTTCTTAAATTTCCCTGGACATGTTTCTATATCATTTAGACTTATTTTAACGAACGGGACCGGGAACCGTACAATAATAATATACTATACAATTATTATCCTCGGTGCAAAAACATTATTTTAACCATTTCTTCTCTTACCTTGTTACCTGAAGAAACTTTTGATAGCTAAAAGTATAAGTTCAGGATTCAGGCACGTTACTGTCTTGAATACACAAAATAATGTTTTGTGTGTTATCGGATGACGTGACCAAACCGTACGACAATGCAACCGCACATTAATAAGGGGTAAATTCATAACGCCACCGCTTTATAATACCGTTGTGCGGCCTCTATTATATTAGAACAATAGCCTTATAGCGTATATAGCCCTTAAATATTTAGAATATCTCCAAGCAATTTGTCAATGTCTCTTAAAAAATCATTTTGAACGGTGAGTCAGGGGCTTTCATTCATTACTTAGTTTGATGTGACAAAATGTTTGTATGGTGGTTTCATTTGAATTGATAGAACATAACATCACATCACGCCTGAACTCCCGGAAGGGTTAGGCAGAGGTCTACACACATTTCGCCAGTTATGTTTAAGTCCCATGTAATAGGGGGCGAGCCTATTGCCATCATTTGAGCACAAATCCAGGCTCCGTGGCTGCTACTGAGAAATTCCTCATGGAAAAACCCAATAACACTTTGTCCGTCCTAGGAATCGAACCCAGAACCTCAGTCAGTGGCACACTTGCCTCCACTAAACCAATGGGGCAGTCCAATGCAGTGGCAACGAGGCGGTGGGAATGGATTTGTTGGTATTTTTTATTGGAATACTACGTTACTGGGCAAGGATCTTGTGAAGTATGAAGGAACTACTTGAGATAATAAGACAGAGCGTGCTCTAAACAACAAGCCAGAACTCATCATCTGCCTAGCCTTTTCCCAACTATGATGGGGTCGGCTTCCAGTCTAACCGGACGCAGCTAAATACCAGTGTTTTACATGGAGCGACTGCCTATCTGACCTCCACAACCCAGTTAGCACTGGGTAATACGGTACCCCTTGGTAAGACTGGTTGTCAGACTTTCAGGCCACTGACTACCTGAAACGACAGTCAAAGATCTAGAAATGACAGCCGGGACCAACGGCTTTGCTTGCTTTCAGAGACACGGAGGAAACTCGGTATGTAATGGGTGGTCACACATCCACAGACCTACCTAGGCAAGGGCGGCTTAACCTGAAGATTGATCCGAGCGGCTATTAGCCACGAGCTCCTCCAACAAGCCAGTACTGGCAACTTAGAATCGTATATTCAATCACTACTATCCATTCTACATCAGTTCTGTCGTGTAAAATGGTTAAATAATTAGTAATCTGCAAAATAATTATTTTCCTTGACTCATCGTCATTCTCCTGCCCATAACCCTTGATCTGTCCACGAAGTAGACACAATAGTTAAACAATGGCGTCGCGACCAAATCGGACATTTGACAGATTATGATTTATCCCAATTCATGGGTCATTCATTCAGGGGTCGGCGCAGCATGTCTTCTTCTTCCATACTTTTGTATTACTCGTCATCTCATCAGACACCTCCTTTCTTGCCATATCATTCTTTATACAGTCCATCCATCGATTCTTTAGTCTCAAGTCAAGGCTACTTATTTATCCCACCATCCTATGTAAAGCATTTATTTACCACACCGTCGATACCTGTCGCTCTGGCCTCCCAAACATACAAACAAACATAATAACTTCTTGGCATTGTGTTGAAATGTGCGCCCGCGCAAGAGTCGCCATGCTGTGCGATATCCTCGCGATCGGCAGGGGTGGCAGTCTTGAATTATTCATAAAAAAATATATTTTATTTATGGTTAAAATATTTTTTTCATCAGTCTATGCATTTTTATTCGATCATGTTGTGGCATAAACGGTGAGTATAATTTAAGTGGGCATAATAAAATTGCCTAGGTCAAGTGCGAATCGCATTTGCTCACTAAGGGTTCCGTACCACTGCACCGTACAATATTTTGTATTATACAATATTTTTTTTTTGTAACTTTATTTGGTTTTTATTATTTGTTGGACAAGTGCCCATAGTAATACCCACTTGGTGATGTCCTGAAATTGTAAGTTTCTACTTATTACGGTTCAATAGATACAGCCATGTGACAGACATACGGACAGACAGCGGAACCTTAGCATTAGAGTATTATTAGCAACCTTTGGGTCTGGAACCATTGATATATAAAAAACCCAAGATACGTCTCAAAATCGTCCGCATAAAATACAGGCAAAATTAGTAATTGTGCGCTTATTTTCAATTAGTCTCACGTCGCTCGCGTAACGTAAAATTTAATTGCTTTTTGTACACTGCTTTGTAAAAACAACTTTAAACAATCCGCGTAAGGTTGAATTTGCAAAAAAATATGTTTATTGTACTATTTAAGTAGTAGTGGGTTGTAGTGGTGAGTGTTTGGCGACAGTTTCGAGTATTAGTTTTGTTCGAGACTGTGCATCTTGGGTTTTTTATATATCAATGTATGGAACCCTAAAATGGTGATTTAAGTAGTAAATCTAAATATTAATGTTTTTTTATGGACTACCTGACCTTATAGTTCAAATTGTTATGTTGATTGGATGTGATGAAATGCGATTCTTGTTAACTGCAGTGGTCATAACTCTGAGAAAAATATTTCGCAGAATTTCTGAATGCAAGAAGTATTCTGACTTAGTACGTTTAATGTATGCTTTTTCATTTATTTTTAATATTTAATATTAATATAATATTTTTATATTTTATAATATATAAATATTATATAATATATATTTTATAATATTTTTATATTTTTTATATTTAATTTAATATTTATTTGCTTAAAAACATGGTCTAAAAAGATGGTACAATAAAAAAGAGAATAAAAGAGCACACATGTTTTTGCTTAACAGTGATAAGCGTACAAAATTTTTATGACAATATTTAACATTTATTTTCAAAGAAGTCTTTGACACTATAAAAACTATGACTACATAAGCATTCATGTAATTTATTTCTAAATGATCTTTAATTTAACATCTTGAGATTACTTGGTAATAATTATGCACTTCAAAATTAAGTTGAATTAACATAATATGACAATTATGCCTGTAATCCTCAAAAAGTCCAATCCCATTTTAATTAATTGGCTATATTACTGTATGGAAATAACAAATATGGCTAACTAGTGAACTAGAATATTAATAGTGAATTGCAATTAAAACATTGAAATTGAAGTTGTAACCGTTTTATTTGTAGAAAAGGCGTTTGGAAAGTTTCCAAATACTTTTTTTTACATCTAAAACTGATTATTCGGTCTCATGATATTAATTCTTGCATTTCATCTACACTAATATTATAAATGATGTGTGATAATATGTAATGAATAAACTTAAAAACTACTGCGCCGATTTCAAATTTTTTTTCACCATTAGTAAGCCACGTATTTACTGAGTAACATAGGCTATATTTTATCCCCGTACTCCCACGGGAACGGGAACTACGCGGGTGAAACCGCGTGACGTCCGGCCAGTACTCAATGTTTTAGTTCTCTAGTTAGTCACGTCTTATTTCAATACAGTAATATTTCAAAATAAATCAAAATAGCGATATATTTGACAGTTATAAATTGCGACGTTGCCCACTTTTTGTATAAACGCTGTTAATACACATTACAGTTTGGGACAACCCTAAGGCTTTTGCGGTGGCTACCCGTGTATGGCGTGTAGCGTGTTGCATTTTTGTATTTTTTTTTTTAAATATAATATTTTTTGATACTCCTTTTACCATACTTATCTGTTTCGGAGAGTTTTTTATGATACATTATGAAAAGTGGTGCTTATTTTTTTTCGTTACACGCTAGTTTGGAACGTGGTTTTGCTTGGCATTTTAAACAGGAAAACTTTGCAAGCAAAGTGCTTTTGTCACATGGCTTCAAGAACAGTAACATAACATCACACCTGCACGCAAAAAGCGTAGGCAGAGTTGTGTAGTAGTTCACCCACATATTCCAGCATGGGAAGGTGTGTGCGACCCTGCCGGGGCTGCGGGACTGTTCGAAAGAGATACCGTTGCCCCACACAAGAACGAAGAAGGAACATGCGTGGGTTTTAGTCAGTAAAAGTCTGACACTCCCTTCCGCTCCGCCCAGAGCGGGAGGAGTCATTTGGTGATTTCCCATCCGAAAAAAAAACGTGTGCCAACGAATCGATGAAGGTCATTTAGATCAGCTAGATGCAGTCAGCACACTACCGGTCGTTATGACGATGCTTGGGAGTGTCCCATGCTCCGACTTACAGTTGAGTGATGATGGTGTTCGTTGATAAAACGTCATTCTCCTGTCCGTATCGCAATTTATTTCGTGTTGGCGCAGTAATGTCTTCTTCTTACACACGTGTTTAGTTATTAATGTAGTCTTCCTTTCTAGTCATATTATCTCCCACCCAGTCTATCCTTTGAAAGTTCTGAGTATGAATGTGGATAGGTATATGAGTAGAGGAAGACCAAAGAAACGATGGATGGACTGTTGAAGAATGATATGGCAAGAAAGGAGGTGTCTGATGAGATGACGAGTAATAGAGAAGTATTTTATTTTATTTTATTTTATACTGTTTGGGAAACTTACAGCTAATATAACTAATGTTCTTAAAACATACGAGTTTGAAGGCCATTTACAAGTTTCCGCATATAAAAACAATCGAAACAAAAAAAAAAAGAAAACACAACAAAAGAAAGAGGTATACGTACAAAATACTTATCTACATAGCATAAGTTACGCAATAAAACAACACGATCGACTACTTTATACTACAAACTAAAAATTTAAATTTAAAAGAGAAAAATACTAAAGAAGAAGAAGACGAAGATGGGCAAGAGAATGATGATGATGATGACAGTCTATCCATCGTTTCTTTGGTCTTCCCGTACTCAAGGCGTTCATACCCAGCATAACACTGTCGTCATAGAAGAATCTTTCCTAAAAAAATATCTGTAAAAGATCTTAACGCACAAACTGACAGAAGAAACTTTCACATTAAATAAGAAGGTAAAAACATTGTTATTTCCCTCATTTCATTACGCCATTTTAAAAATGGCGGCCGGTTTGGCGGGAATGTCTTGTAAATAATATTATTACAGCTTTTTATCACTTTATAGACTATTATATGCTAATCTGAAGGGAGTTTTGAACTTTTTTTGTAATTTTCGTGGGTTTTCGAACACCTTAGGCGTCCATTTCGGACATTTGAATGCTAAGTTGTTCGCCAAAATGTATTGTGGAGCTGGATTATGCTAAAATAAGTGCAAAAGAGTGTTAAAGGTGGGGTCTTGGTAATAAATTTACTTTTTCTTGAGTCAGATCGAGTTGTGCGAGATAACTTTGGTCGTGGTGAAAGGATTTCAGTGAGTCAGGAAAGTTTGACTGTCAAAGATGTGCTGGACATACACTGCCGGCCAAAATTCCAAGTACGAACTTGAATTATAATTATTTACCATGAACTGTCATGGAGGCGCTCCATTGTAGTCTTAAAATTAAAGTGGTTAAAGTTGGTTACTCGTCCCAAAGATTTCTTTTGAGTCAGACAAGATACTCCATGGTCAGTCTTTATAATCAGCTTAATAAGATCCAAACACACAGCTGGGGGTACCCGGTGATACTCAAATTGAGCGGAATGACTGAATGAGTCTTGCAATTAATCTGGAGTTGTTGTTGTACGTTTTAGTTTTACTAATTAAAATATAGTCTGTTGGTATATATCTACCTATTCAAACAAATGAAATTGATGTGTTTGTGATTTCAAAATAACTGCTTTTTACTGAATGAATATGGAAGCATATATAGTATATACCTACGGCACATAAGGACTACAGGAGCTAAACGCGAGTTTTATAATGCCTGAAAGTATATGATTCACTGCAATAAACAAAACCAGAAAAATGTATGATATCCTTCAGGATATATGCTAGTATGATAGTGTTTTGAAAAAAAAATAGAACTTATTTTACTCAATAAAAAAATTTACGAACTTATATCTAAAAATTTCTTTTAACGAGTAATAACCATACTAAAATACATGCGATCATTATGATTTTTTGGCAAATAATTTAATAAGTTAAAAGAAAGTTTAAGTTTAAGAATTTAAAAAGCAACATTTATTAGCATCATAGTGTTTTATTTTTATAGTCCAATCAACAGATTTTTTGTAAATCGATCGAAACCACTCATTTCGCACTATCTCGCCCGCAGTGACTGACGTAACAACCACTTTGTAGTGCAAGCTAATTAGAACTTTATTCTAACAGTATTTACACCACAAATAGAGTTGCTAATTTAGCTCCTATGGTCGCCTTAAAATAAAAAAAAAAATAAAAAAACATTTTTATTTTTGTCTGCAGTCGGTTTGTTCAGGCTAATTGCCGGAACCACTGGACCAATTTTGACGAGTAAATTTTTTTTTTAAATGTAGTAGTTAGTAAGTAAAATTTACCTGCAGATGCTGATGTTAGAAGAAGTACTTTAATTTTAGAAAAAGAATTAGAGTTCCCTGAAAAAAAACCCTTGAAATCGCTAACAAAATCTGCTTCAAATATAGGGAAGTATTTTTTTTTAATAATTGCACTTGAGTGGAGTGGAATTGGGCGCGCCATGTCTGTGGAATGCACCCGGACGGATGGGCCAGAGTCGTCACTCAGTGGGTGCCAGAAGACGGGCCTCGCCGAGGGAGGCCTAGAAAACGCTGGCGTGACGACCTAGAGGCGTTTATGAGAGATTGGCTGGAGAAAACCGTACGGAGAGAAGAGTGGAAGCTAAGGGGGAGGCCTTTGCCCAGCAATGAGACAATATAGGCTAAGAAAAAAAAAAAAATAAATATAGAGCACCGCTAGCAACAGCTAGTCAGTCATATAAAATGGCTTAAACGCAACGTACGCAGTATTTATCCTCTAAACAATTTATGTCCCCGATTGTACAAAGAAAAAGTGAATTATAAAAATAACAAAAAAGTGAAAAATAACTTCAGCTTCAGAAGTCGGAGACCTTTGTTTGATTGATTCAGTTTTTTTGTCACCGACTTCTGAAGCTGAAGTTATTTTTCACTTTTTTGTTATTTTTTAGAGTCGGTTTTATTTTTTGCAAAAAGTTTTTATTTTTAAGTTTTTAGTAGTTCACATGTGCTTACCCTTTCACAGCGTACCGGCGTGATGGTATGTTATGAACTGGTGTAAACAATAGACAGATTTCAGCAATCTCAGTCCATTTGCTATCATTTATTGAGGAGTTCCGTTGCCTATCTCCGAAGTTCTACATCAGATCTTCACCAAATTGAAATGGGACCACTCCGAGAATTACTTTTGAAACAAACAAAATCAAAATCGGTCCAGCCATTTTTGAGTAATCGGGGAACATACATAAAAAAAAGGTTCCGACGAATTGAGAACCTCCTCCTTTTTTAAGTCGGTTAAAAATAGTACCAAGAAATTGATCTCTCACAATCATGAACAAATTCTTGGACGTCTTGAAATGCCACCAAAATTGCTTGTACGTAGTTTTACTCAGAATAAACTTCGCCTATTTAGGCAAGACAAGAATTGAGTTATTTCATTACATTCCCAGACTAAGAGATATTTGCATACGCACATTTATTCTGGTTAATTAAACTTATTTTAACGATAAAAACGCATACATTTTATAAGCAGCGAACGTAAATAATGATGCAGTTGTGCGGGAAAAGGGTGTATCTGTACTTTTTATTGATTTCCAGCAAAGAAGAATAGGTATTGTTCTCCTTGTTAGCATGTCGATGACAATTTAAATAGTATAGTATAGCCGGGAATCTGAAAAGTTGTGTGGTAATCGGTTAGCTTGGTATGGCTATGTGATGAATTAGGTAAATGTATTGTGAATGAAAAGTAGAGCAAGACCAAAGAAACGATGGATGGACTGTGTGCAGGATGATATGGCAAGAAAAGAGGTGTCTGATGAGTTGATAGTAATAGACAAGTATAGAAGAAGATGACAATCATGCTGCCCAGACCCCAAATAAACTGGAATAAGGGCTGGAGAATGTTGATGAAGAAGAGGTATTACATAAATAAATAAATATCGCTGGACATTACACACAGCGCCAAACTTATAACGACGACGACGATTGACGACCCGAATGGCGCAGCGATAGTGAGGCTGCCTTACGTTTGTAGGGTTCGAATCCCGGTAGGAGCAAATGTTTTTGTGATCAGCATAGACATTTGTTTCCGACTCATGGATGTTTATATATTTAGTAAGTATGTATTTTCAAACAAAAGTATCTATGTAGTGTATCAATTATCTGGTGTCCACGACACAAGCCTCGTTGCTTAGTGTGGCACTAGATGGCGCTGTGTGTAATGTCCAGTGATATTTATTTATTTATTTTAACAGCCAGTAACTGGGTTGTGGAAGTTCAGGCAGACAGTGGCTCTATGTAAAATATTGGTGTGCAGATGCATCTGAAGGCTAAGCTCATGAAAACATAAATCTATTTAAGTATAGTGATAATAGGTGGTACGAATAACTGGTTATGTGTGTTTTACTCACTTCTGTGTAACTACTCGGGGAATCTTCATCATCATATCAGCCCGGAATCACCCACTGCTGGGTATAGGCCTCCCCTTTCTTCTGCCACACTTCCCGGTTCTGTGCGTCCCTTATCCAGGTGTTTCCCGCGACTTTGAAGATGTCATCGGCCCAACGAGCTTTAGGACGGCCTTGGTTTCTCCTCAGGTAATACAAGGGAACAATAGGGTAGATGAGAAAAACAATCTAATTAGTCCGTCAGATAGATTTCCAAAAAATATTGGACACATATTTTTTCCTTTTTCACGTAAAAAAAAATTAAGACAATACCCATAAATAATAAACCCATATGACGTCACATTTGAGTACATTTTTTACTCAAATGTGACGTCACAAGCTCCCACTCATGATCTTTGACACGTTTTATCTTCGTCAATTTTTATTAATTTTATAAAACAAAAAACACGTATCCAATATTTTTCGATAATATAACTGACG
Source organism: Xestia rhomboidea (assembly GCA_963853795.1). Classification (NCBI taxonomy): domain Eukaryota; kingdom Metazoa; phylum Arthropoda; class Insecta; order Lepidoptera; family Noctuidae; genus Xestia; species Xestia rhomboidea. The sequence continues at coordinate 5,563,899 of OY970783.1, forward strand.
AACTAAACAGAATCATTTTTTTTTAGTCAGTCAGTCATATTCCGCCGTAAATCAATATCAATATTTTGCACTCACGACGTTATTCTTCAGAACAGCACCATAGCTTTAGTAGAGAATATGTCATGCATGCACCTAGCTTACCATATGCAGAATACCTTTCTTGTACAACCGTTATATTTAAACGATATCAGATATTTGCATGGTATTCTTTATGTAGTAACAACACAGTGAATTTGACTGAACAAAGAATATGTTTGCGTGTATGATGTCCTGGTGAGCGGTTGAGGGGTACATGTGCCTTGGAATCTGAATTAGCGATAATGGCAAATTTACAGATGGCTAACTAAAGGACTGAGTTCGTGGATAAATAATAACAGTCGCACAAATTACTGGTTGATCTTCAAGGTTTTTTTTTTTGTTTTGGCAGGAGTGGGAAATCCCCGCGGACACCTCGACTATCCCACAGGATTTTTTCTTGTGAGACAGTCGAGGTAGTGCCGGACTCGAACCGGCTAAAACCACACTCCTGCATAGCTATTCACAACGCTTCGATTCGATTTTCGATTCGGAAAGTCGTATGTCTATCTCGCTCGATTTCGTAATGTCAAAAAAAGATAGAAATACAACTTTCTGAATCGAAAATCGAATCGAAGCGTTGTGAATAAGGAGCCTGGCCCACCAGTGTCCCTCTGACATGATCAGAGACCTTGTTCACTCTGTTTACCCTTGTTTTGCGACTTTTTGGTTTAGGCCGAAGAGCCACGCTCTATGCGCTTCATTTTGTCAATTAGATTATTTCTATACTGTTCAGAACTGGATTTTTTAAATTTGTATTTATATTTGTATTTACGTTTTTCCATCATTATTTACTATTATATGTATATTAACTGCTTCTATCTACTATAATTATTTTACTGTTTATCTGAATATTTCTGTATTGTTTCAACGTACAATTCAACTACTATAATTCATTTAACGACTAATGCTTTTAATCTTCTATCTTCTTCTTCTATATATATATAAATGAAACCCGTTTTCCTTGGTCACGGCATCACGCGTGAATGGCTGGACTGATTTCTCTAATTCTTTTTTTGTTGTATTTGTTATTATTAGGAGAAGGTTCTTACGGAAAAAAATATTAAGAAAATCTCTCAGAAATGTTGAAAAATATACATTTAATTTTGCATATTTAAAAAAACGCGCGTAACGAATGTCAATGTCATTCACAGCTATAGACTATATTGAAAGAGCATTGTTTGTTCGGAAACGTGGTTACTTAATTAAATTCCAGCATCACTTGTTCGGAAACGTGGTTACTTAATTAAATTCCTGTCTCTCTTATATATCGCAGACGATGTTGCGCGGGTCAGCTAGTTTATTTATATAATTGATCTTCAAGGTTAAGCAGCGTTTGCCAAGGCGGGTCAGTAGATGAGACCTGTACATACCGAGTTTCCTCCGTATCTCAGAAAACACGTCACGCCTTTGGTCCCGGCTGTCATTTGTAGATCTTTGACAGTACAGGAAAGTCGAAAGTCTGACAACCAGTCTTACCAAGGGGCATCGTATTACCTAATATTAAATAGGCTGTCAGATAGGCAGTCGCCCCATGTAAAATACTGGTATTCAGCTGCATTCGGTTGGACTGAAAGCCGACCCCAACATAGCTGGGAAAAGGCTTAGCATATGATGATGTTGTGATTTTACTTTTGAAAATAAATTAGCAATTTTTGCTTCGTGATAGAAATATAGTTACGCTAGCTGTTGTTCCCCGGAAGAACCTTTTCACAGAGATCTTAACCTTACTGAGTTAAATAACAGTCATACTATTATAATTTAATCAATTTATTTATAAGATAGTAAAATAATATTATTTAAATAGTGGTATTAGTGAGCGAAGTGCGGGCTGATTTGCATAGGTCAACTGTCGAGGGAAGATCCTTAAACTATGATGGCGGGCCATAGAGTTTTTAAGTCCAGATACGACATTTTAAAATTAAATTGTTTTATTTTCCTTGAGCCTGCAGTGTTAGAAGTTTTTCCAACTGGTGCTTCTGGATTAATAATACAAGCCGCAAGGGTCGATCACCAACGTTAAGCAACGGTTGTCGAGGTCAGTCCATGGATGGCCGACCAATCCTTTCAATCCGATACTTCTGTGAGATGCAGTTGGTATTGGCTGTCAGTGCAGGAATAGTCAGAATCCCGGAAGTCTGACCACCAGTCTTACCAGTGTGGGTATCGTGTTAGTGCTACCCACTTACTGGATTGGGGAGGTGAGATAAGCAGTCGCTCCGTGTAAAATACTGGTATCCAGGTTAGATCGGAAGCCAACTTTAACACAATTGGGACAAGATTTTGGTCAGATGATGTTAATTTTTAACGGTTTTTAACCGACTTCTAAAAAAAGTGGATATTATGTATTCCACCAGCTTTTAAATTTGTATAATATGACAAAAATATTAGAAGATATCTCAATTAAAAAGGTTAAAATAAAAACAAAATAACGGACTTCTTATAAAACACTAAAAAGTGTAAAATAAATTTACTTTCGATAGTAGGTGTCCTTGTTTATTTCATTGACTTTACCGCCATTTAGGCAAGAAACTTCATTGATGTGTCAGATTCTATCACTCAAACCATTTGACCGGTCTGCAAACTACTCTATGACAAAATTCCCAAACGAAATATTCCAGTAGGAAATGACTAATTTATTCCAAATCCCGGCTCCTATTGTTATATAGGCACTGCCAATCTCCAGCGCTGCGCTATTAGGCTACGAGAGTGAACAAATATTCTAGTGTTTACTACTGCTTTGTCTTCTCTGTATTAATTATAGGCCGTTGGGCATCTTAACAATAGGAGCGTTTGTATAGCAAGACACGAAAAGAGATTGTCGTGTCAGAGTTTCTCGTGAAGAAGCTCTTCCAGGATAATACTACCAATGTAGGTGCTTATTTCTCTCGCTAAGTATTGCTTTTTCCATAGTTTGAAAGTAAAAGAAAAAAATAAATAAATAGAGAACTGGTAAATTATCCCGGTAATATATAACGTATGACTATTAGGCGAAACGATCATAACAGGTGGCGTTCCGTGGTTTCTGCCTACCCACATGGGAAAAGAGTGAGTTTTTGAATGTATACGTATGTATAAGCAATTACGCAGGTTAAACACTTGACATAAGTGATTGAACATATTATTACCTAGGTTACCTTGTATTAGTTGCCAGTACCTAAGCCCCAAATCAAGCTCGAGAGCAGCGGTGGCCCAGTGGTGGCGGCCCCGACTTACGAACAGTAAGACATGGGTTCGAACCCAGGCAGGCGCATTCCTTTGTATAATTTATTTCATCACCACTGCTCTCAAAACGGTGAAGGAAAACATCGTGAGGAAACGCCCATGTTCTAGAACCAAAAAATTCGAAGACATATATGTGACATCTACCAATCCGCACTGGGCCCGCGTGGTGGATTATAGCCCATTCCTTCTCATAGAGAGGAGGCCTGTGTCCCAGCAGTAGGAACATTAATAGGCTGATGATGATGATGATGAAGCCCCAAAGTAGACAGTCTGGGGCTGAACCCCGAAATACAGACTACCTGTCTAGTTTAGACTCGACCTCCAAAAATTTGATTTCCAGAGTTGAGACTAAAAGATGATTATGTAGGTGGTGTTTGTGGAATCATACGTATAGGTTAGGCCAAAGAAACCAGGGCCGTCCTAAAGCTCGTTGAGTCGACGATATCGTCAAAGTCACGGGAAACACCTGGTTATGGGACGCACAGAACCGGAAGTGTGGCCGAAGAAAGGGGAGGCCTATACCCAGCAGTGGGTGATTCTGGGCTGATATGATGATTTGCGGGTAAAACGGCTGTTTTATTCAAAGATGCGAAACCTACGCGATTAAAATGAGTGAACAACAGCTGACGATGCTGATATCACACTGTCTCCAAACCAGACGTACTTTGCATAAAAATTCTCGCTCTCTCGGAACAGTTATCATTTTCGTATGGCGTTGGGATATCTTAAACAAACAAACTAAGACTAAGTTTCGTCAAGTGCCTACGTACTGGACGTAGGCACTTGACTTTTTTCTACTTGGTTTAATCATCATCGAAATCATCACCACACCTCTCAAAATTGGCATGAAATTTAACCTACTTCCAAAAAAAAGGAAGTGTTTGTGCTATTGACTTTTATGCCACCGACTTCCGAAAGTAACATTATTTTCCAGTTTTTAATGATTTTTTTTTTTGGAAATCGGTTATTTGTTTGCACAAAAAAGTTACAATGTCTCTCACACAAATTCTTGTCGAGTACTTATTCATGATCCATTGTTACTAAAAGTTATTAGCAGATTCCACATAGACTTAGAAGAAAAAATATACAGTATTGTAGAAGATATAACACATACACTAAAATCAGTACAGCCGAATTGAGAACCTCCTCCTTTGTAGGAGTCGGTTAAAAATTCCAAAGCATCTGAAAATCCACCAACATGCATTGAACCTGCCATGTCAATTGGTCCAGTCTCTCTCACAGATATAAAACCTGTGTCCCAGCTAAACATAGCAAGCCGATGATTCTCATGACTTTTCACCTTAAGAGCATACAGGTCAAAAAAGACCTATCTCCGCCGTAAAACTACACAACTCAATGCGAAAACCTGTCTGACTCTTATATTACAAGTACATAAGACGAAGTGATGACAAATACATCGACAAGAGGAAACAATACCCCTTTTATTCCTTGAGTTGGGGTCAAAAAGTGCGGAATTTGCCCCCTTCATCGCGCCTTGCTTCTAAACTAGAGTGTGTGGGTGTGAGGTGTGTGTGTGTGTGTGTGTGTGTGTATTATTATTATTTAGTCGTCGGCAGTACCGCGGGGAACTCGTTTCAAGACGGCTTTAGGCCGTGACCTCTGGGGATGGGATTGGGACATAGTTTGGGTGTCGATATCGATAGTTTAGGATTTATTTTGTAGGTTAACTTTGAGTTAAAGCACGATTGTTTAATGTTATGAAAAAGAAAAAAAACTACGAAAACCTGCTATGGCAAAAAAACAAAACATATTAAATAACTCCTCGATATGGCTCGCATTGTTAGGAGGTTCGCTCGTCAGCGGCGGACCACTATTTTTATATTTTTAAATGATTTTTTAATCGATTTTTTTTTAAAGAAATATTTAACAATGTATTAAGGAAGATGTTACAATTAATAAAGGAAACGTAATATAAAACATAATTAATTAATGACCAACACATTTCAAGTATGTAAGATAGTTATTGTGCCAAGTCGGCCACAGCGATGAAGAATATATAATCAACATTAAAGAAAAAGGTGTATATATAAAAGGTTGTAGTTACCTAGGTGGAATATATTCAGATTTAAATATTTTAAGCGTAAATTTAGTCTTTAAAGCAGACACAATGAATCATCCACAATTGAAATCTCTCAATCAATTTTATCATGAAATGAAGGCGGAAAAACAGAGAAAAGTATTAAAAATAAAGATTTTTTATCGATAAATCCGATTCGCAAAAAGATCCCATCACTAAAACACGCGTCACTTTCGTGTTTCATCTTTTACACCTTCCATGATGCAATCCCCTGTCTCCCTCACACACTCGGACCTCTCGCTCTTACACTCCTTGTTCCTTCGAAGACTATCGGCATAAGTTTATCACAGCTTTACATATTCTTTTTTTTTTTTGTAATGGCATTTTTTATGTGTGTGGTACTCGTGAAGATTTTTATTTGATGTCCTAGGTGAGATTTGAAGTTGAAAGGTAGAATTTTTTCTTGACTCGATTTTAAAGTCACAAGTATGCGCGACTGCTAAGCATGAGGACCTGGGTTCGATTCCCGGGTCAGGTAAAGTGTTATTGGGTTATTCCATCAGGAATTTCTCAGTAGCAGCCACGGAGTCTGGATTTGCGCCCGGTTGATGGCAATAGGCTCGCCCCCTATTATATGGGACTTAAACATAACTGGCGAAATGTACAATATGTAGGTAGACTCCGTTGAATGTATGCAAGCCTAGTACTTTTGGTCGCCAAAAAAACGATTTTAGTCAATATTTTGGAAATAGCCTTGTTATCTATAATCCATAGAATAGTTTTATAATTTGTGTAAAACAAATATAATTTTATTTGTAAAAAGTGTTTTAATTTTTGTTTTAAGTGTACTTTTGCAACCTCGGGGTCAAGCGTAAACTTTTTAAAACAGATGTCATTTATTTCACGAGTCGACGTAAAGGGAATCGACGTAGAGGGAATGATTCACCATCAATCAGGCACAAATCCAGACTCCGTGGCTGCTACAGAGAACTTCCTAATAGAAAAACCCAATAACACTTTGCCCGACCCGGGAATCGAATCCAGGAACTCTTGCTCAGCAGTCGCACTTGCCACCACTAGACCAACGAGACAGTATGTGTTATCAAAACTGCTTGAGGTGCCAATTACGATAATCGTTGACAGAAATCCATGACCTCTTTGTCAGAAAAAAAGTTAACAAGAAAATCGTAAGTGACAAGATTCCAAATTAAAATAAATATTATAATACAAAACACATACATAATTTATACTTGAAACGAAACTTCAGTAGTCACACATTAAACTTTTAAAAATGCTCGGACAATTTAAATAATTTGAGATGACAGGTGTTAAAGTCAGATTTAAAAGGTTCCCGACCCGGTTTTGACAGGTTAACTGTTAACCCTTCCAATGCGGTTAATTTGGGTATAATTTAAAGTAACTTATCTTTGGGCAAAAGTATTAATATTAGCCTTTAAATTGTCCTGATGCAGGCAAAGGCCTTCGAGTATTGCTCACAAAAACTCTACAGCATATCATATCACCACGCCAGTAAAACCCGAAGAGTTAGGCAGAGACCTTGCACTGCACCCATTACGCCAGTTAATACATAATAATAATAATAAATGTCGCTGGTCATTACACACAGCGCCATCTAGGTGCCACACTAAGCAACGAGGCTTGTGTCGTGGACACCAAATAGTTGATATACTACATAGATACTTTTTGTTTGTAAATACATACTTATTATACATATAAACATCCATGACTCGGAAACAAATATCCATGCTCATCACACAAACATTTGCTCCTACCGGGACTCGAACCCGGGACCCTAAGAACATAAGGCAGCCTCACTTCCGCTGCGCCATTCGGGTCGTCTTATGTTATGTTTAAGTACCATGTAATAGGGAGCTAGCTTATTGCTATCAAACCTGAACAAATCCAGACTTCAAGATAAAACATAATCTCTTATGGGACTGAAATACGCATTGCCGTCGCTAATCAAATAGCATTCGTGACATTAGGTGACATCCACCATAAAAAAAGATATGATATACGCTATGAGTACATAAACTAAAGTCTGTATGTAAATAACGCGTGACACTCGTCACGCGTGCCAGTCGGTCAATCTGTTGAACAAATTACCAGCAGAATTAAAGAATATTCAGAATGTGAACATGTTTAAAAATAAACTCAGGGCTTTGTTAATCAATAAAGCCTATTACAGCATTGACGAATATTGTAATGACAGAAAATCTTAAAAACAAAATTAATAATTTAAAGTTAAATTTAATTGTTGCTTTTTGATACTTAATATTTTGGAGTGAGGAACGAGGTTACCTATATTATAATTGTTCATGTGCTGATTTGTTTGTATACTGTGTAAATATTCCGACACAAATGTATTTTTGTTATGAAATAAATAACTTGAAACTTGAATAAAATAATGTTCATTCCCCCCCCCCCCCCCCCCCCCGATGCAAAGTGTGTGTTGAATTTTGTGCCTGAGTATCCAGACATTTTGAGAATATGACTTTTTGCTAAATAGATGTTCTGTTATACAGACCATATTCTGATTGTTGGATATTTTGCTAATTAGACTTACTGCTCATTAGACGTTTCGCGCTGTTGGACATTTAGCTACTTAAACCTTCTGATCCAGGAGGGCATTAAAATGTCCCTAGATAAATAAAGAAAAAATATTCACATTTCTACAGTTGTGTTTAGAAAGAAAGAAAGAAACAAAAATTTTCATTTGACGTCAGTTTCGAGTTTAGAATTCGTTACAGAAGCATGAACTGGTTACTAGGAAGGCATTCCGCGTTGTCAGTTCCTAACAAAATCCTGCTCTACAAATCAATCCTTATGCCAGTATGGACCTATGGTATACAACTATGGGGTTGTGCCAAAGAAAGCAATGTAGAAATTATACAAAAATTCCAGAACAAAGTACTCAAGAACATCGTGAACGCGCCTTGGTATATAAGAATTGACGACATCCATCGGGACCTGAATATAGAGTTCGTAAACAGTATAATCCAAAAATATGCAGAAGCTCATGAACATCGGCTTCATCATCATGTTAATGTTGAGGCCATCCAGCTCCTCGATAACACGGACATATTAAGAAGGCTCAAAAGGACTAAACCTTTTGAGTTAGTGTAGTGTAATATAATTGTGACTTTACCGCGAGTGTAATACAGTACCTAGCTATTTATATGGACACAAGAACAAAGTGACTTCACCTTAATAGACGCTAAGTAAACGCAATGGACGTGCTCTTAGATATAGTTTTATTTTTAGCAAATTAAGTTAGATTAAAATTGCTTATTAGCCTTATTAGGCTAGATTGTAATATAAAAAAACAAATAAAAAATTTGACGTCAGTTAGCACACACACATATAAAGATACAAAATAAGGAGGAAAACATAGTTTGTGCTGTGTGCCTCACGGCTGCGCCAAAAAGGTCCATTTCAGCATTCATGCCAGACAGGTGATGGTGATGCTGTCTGACGCTGGTCTTCCAATGAACATTGAGGGGTAGGTAAGTGACGGAAAAACAGTTTCAAACAAAATATATAAATAAATGGTTACAAATAAATAGATAGCAAGTAAATTAATTAAATGTGTATTAATGAGTTCGGATAAAGAAGAATGTAAGTAGGTATAATAAGTATTTTATTGTGTTAGACAGTAACACTGGTAACCATAAATAAAAACAAAAATAAGCCTCTTGGTTTAAGGTTCCTATTGCAATCAGCGGCGGCTTCCAGGCAAACTGGATGCAGCTGAAAGCAGTAGCTTGACGACCCGAATGGCGCAGCGGTAGTGAGGCTGCCTTACGTTCTTAGGGTCCCGGGTTCGAATTCCGGTAGGAGCATGGACATTTATTTCCGAGTCATGGATGTTTATATGTATAATAAAAATGTATTTACAAACAAAAAGTATCTATGTTGTATATCAACTATCTGGTGTTCACGACACAAGCCTCGTTGCTTAGTGTGGCACTAGATGGCGCTGTGTGTAATGTCCAGCGATATATAAAAAAAAAATCAGGGCAATAAATTGCGGCTTCCAGGCAAACTGGATGCAGCTGAAAGCAGTAGCTTACATGGAGCGATTGCTTTATGACCTCCACACTTCCACAGTCCAGACGAATCAAAAGAAGTACCTACCTTCCAATGTTAGGATCGTAAGGTGGCTTTCTAGAGTTTCTGCCAACCCCTCTATGGAAGAAAGGCTTGAGTTTATGTTTTTTCTTTGTAGAATTGCTTGCATCTGTAGTACGGTTACTTTCTAAATTAGGAAAAGAGGATATCGTTTAGTATGAATGTAGATGTCTATGAGTAGATGAAGACCAAAGAAACGATGGATGGACTGTGTGAAGGATGATATGGCTAGAAAGGAGGTGACTGATGAGATGACGAGTAATAGAGAAGTATGGAAGAAGAAGACATGCTGTGCCGACCCCAAATATATTGGGCAGGAGAATGATAAGTTTCTTTTTTAAAATTTGCATGTGCATTAATTACGACTGAACAATATTGTTAAGAGCATAAATTAAAGTTTTGTATTTATATTTAAATCCTTAATTACTCATCTGTCAGTGCGTGTCAGATAAGAAACATTAAGATGACAGGACTTATGTTTTTTTCTTTATAAAATGATCATAATTATAATATTTTTTGTTCGATACGTCACAAAACAAGTCGGTGACCCTGTCTGCTTTTATTTTAAGGTACTTTATGATAATTTAATTCTGCATGCAATGGTTTTTCATCCGTCATCTTCACTGCCCAGCAGAAGGAGCTCGTGGCTAAATAATAACAGCCCCTCGAGTCAATCTTCAGGTTAAGCCGTGCTTGCTTAGGTTGGTCTGTGGATGGGTAACCACCCATTACATTCCGAGTTTCCCCCGTGCCTCGGAAAGCACGTTAAGCCGTTGGTCCCGGCTGTCATTTGTAGATCTTTGACAGTCGTTGCAGGTAGTCCGTGGCCCGAAAGTCTGACAACCAGTCTTGCCAAGGGGTATCGTATTATTCAGTGCTAACTGGGTTGTGGAGGTCAGATAGGCAGTCGCTCCATGTAAAATACTGGTATTCAGCTGCATCCGGTTAGACTGGACCCCAACATAGTTGGGAAAAGGCTAGGCAGGTGATGATCTTTACTGCCCAGCATTCAGATCCATACAACAAAAGATCAAATCACGGACTTGTATAAATTTTTAATTTTTTTTATTCGACGACCCGAATGGCGCAGCGCTAGTGTGGCCGCCTTACGTTCTTAGGGTCCCGGGTTCGAATCTCGGTTGGAGCAAATGTTTGTGTGATGAGCATGGACATTTGTTTCCGAGTCATGGTTGTTTATATGTATAATAAGTATGTATTTACAAACAAAAAGTATCTATGTAGTATATCAACTATCTGGTGTCCACGACACAAGCCTCGTTGCTTAGTGTGGCACCAGATGGCGCTGTGTGTTAATGTCCAGCAATATTTATTTATATTTATTTAAATCATGATCTGTCAAATGACCAATTTGTTCGAGACACCATTGTTTAACTATTGTGTCTACTTCGTGGACAGATCAAGGGATATTTTCCTCTTTAACAGATAATACAGGTTTGACAGATAATGCACTGAAATATCAGTCCTAGTCCGCTGTCCGCGACTTGTCCGCCGTCCGCAGCATGTCCGCTGTCCGGTTCTTTCGGTTCGACCACACCTAAAGTGGGTTTAAATCTTGTTACACCAAGCAGGGATCGAACTCACGGCCCTTTTTCCAGTTCAGGCTGGGCTATATAATTTTGTGGTTCATCACCATTTTGCACAAAAACTGCGCAAGTTAATCGTTTTGCACAAAAGTGCACAACCAGTTATTTCGACCTCTGTGCCAGTTATAAATTAACACCATACAATACGTTGGCATTAAGGATTTTGCACAGTTATTAAGTGAGGTGAGTGCACCGGTTGTCGGTCATGGAGTTTAAGTGTCTTTTACAAATTGAAATACCTGCTTAGTCATTTTAAATGCATGTAAAATGCCTCCTCTCTATGAGAGGATATTATTATTAAGGAGTTACTTAATCTTAACGTATTTACAAAATGTTTATTTTTCTTGTACTTATAAGTACTTTAATGTTAATAAATCATGTTTTTATTCATTTTAAGTATACATATTTTATGAGGATTCGCTTTCGTCGTACTTTTTACAAACATAAGAACTTTGTTTTCAGACTAATATTTTCTTATACATTGACAAGAAACTAATAAAGACAACATTTTATAAAGCTCGTTTTATTTTTAAAACGGAAATACATATTTTAATATTTTAAGTCTCGGCCGACAACAGGTGCGTCCACCACACAAGTCGGTATGCTACAAGTATGAAATGGTTATTAACGCACGCCCGACAAGGCGCAAATATGAAAAGTTCACTTTAATATCACACACGGTTATATCAGTTAAAAAGTTAAACTTAGTGAGTAGTCGAATGTATAAGAGAATAGCCTGAGAACCGGGAGGAGGACTTAGGGACAGGAGGGCACACACCGCCATCTAGTGCCACACTAAGCAACGAGGCTTGTGTTGTGGACACCAGATAGTTGATATAAATAAATAAATAATAAATAAATATCGCTGAACATTATCACACAGCGCCATCTAGTGCCACACTAAGCAACGAGGCTTGTGTCGTGGACACCAGATAGTTGATATACTACATAGATTCTTTTTTTTTGTACATACATACGTGTTATAAATATAGACATCCATGACTCGGAAACAAATGTCCATGCTCATCATACAAACATTTGCCCCTACCGGGAGTAAAACCCTGGACCCTAAGAACGTAAGGCAGCCTCACTACCGTTGCACCATTCGGGTCGTCAAATTTAAATTCGGGTCGTTTTGCAGTCACGCTGACGGTCGGTCGCGTACGATTATACATTGTGTTCTATATAGCACCATACTGCGACGCAGACGTCAGCGGCGACCAACAGCCGTATTTTGTTCTCACTGACGTCACGACAACGTTCTTGTCAACGTTGTTGCGCGACAAGAATTCAAGCCTAGGAAACAGGAACATACACCTAGTTTAGGAGTCGAGAGTATTAAAATTATTGTGACCTAGTTTATAAGTCTTATAATTATGCTCATTTTGTATTGTGATGGCTTTTGGTGAATTTATTTATTCTGTGAGTAGGGGTGGCTTCAATTCACGGATTAGGTGAGTTTTGCTATCAGCAATCATGTATCAGCGACGAACTGCACTGAATCTTACGAAGGATGAATAATTATATCCTTGACGCGACCTTATAGAGATAGATTACATAGACGCGACACGAATTACAGGTGCGTGCAGGTACACCATTTGCAATAGCTACCTGCCGTTCTAATACCGGCAAACGTCCACCAATTCGGCGAATGGTAGCATCATACAATAAAGAAATCGAACACATTGACATTATTTACATACTCCATGCAATAGTTTCGAAGCCTTTTGTATGAGACACTAGATTAGATTACTTAATTAATGTTATTTGATTTAGTAATTTCATCATTAGTAGGTATAGTACTTTTTTTATATTTGTAATGTGTAATGTCGTGATAGCCCAGAGGTTAAGTCCTCGCCTCCCATGTATGTGGTTGTGGGTTCAAATCCGGGCAAGTGCCAATGTGACTTTTTCAATTCATATGTAGGTACTTTTCTAAGTTTATCTTAGACATCACAGACATCGGTGAAGGAAAAACATCGTGAGGAAACCTGGTCTTATAATTAATATAAGTCTGAAATCGCCAACCCGTCTTGAGCAAGCGTGGTGATCAATGCTCGTGCCTTCTCTGTATGAGGCCTTTGCCCAGCAGTGGGACAGTAATAGGCTGGTATTATTATTATTATTAATGTGTTTTATCTGTTATGCATTTCCCAGCAATTTAAGGTTTACTCATTAATACAGCGCTGTGGGCTACATTGTTATTTAAGATAACCCGTTGTATCCATAAAGTAGCTGTTTGTTGTTCCCATTTGATAAAATAAAATAAAATACACCTAGTTCCTAAATTCACTGTCTCGTGACTTTGTGAATAAACCAAGAACGCGAAATTAAGTTCATAACTTGAACCACTCAGTAAGATCCCATCAAGATTAAAAATGCCAACTATAAACGCCTTCGCAACATCAAATTATATTGGCTTGGATCAATAGGTACCTGCTGTATGGTACATTTATATATGTAAGGATATTATGTGTACATAAACGCGTAGGTATACAACTGGACATTATGAGTCAGAAAAATTGTGACTAGGCACATTATAATCAACCATCTGGTTGGTTATCCAACTGCAGGATGGAACAGAATACATCATTATCTATTTGTAATAAATGTTAGATAACTACTAGGATAGGATAGGAGGCCTGTGTCCCAGCAGTGGGAACATTAATAGGCGGATAATGATTATGATGAAACGTGTACAAAAATCTGATGTTTGTGAAGAATCCTTGAGTAAAATAGCCTAAACGCAGCCGAAAGGTACTTGTTCTCCCCGTCATCGCTCTGGATCATACCTGGGAACCTCTTAATTACGGAGATACTGGAGGTAAGAGTTCCAACTTTTAAAATACAAGCTTTTAATGTTAATAACTTAAAACCCCACATAAGACGACTACAGGAGCTAGCAACTCTATTTGTGGTGGCTCAAACTTCGTTTGAAATCCTGTTAGGATAAAGTTCTAATAAGCTTGCACTACAAAGTGGTGGTTACGTCAGTCACTGCGGGCCGAATAGTGCGAAATGAGTGTTTTTTTTGCGATTTACAAAAAATCTATTGATTGAACTAAAAAAATAAAACATTATGATGCTAATATGTTGCTTGTATTTGCCAAAAAATCAGAATGATCGCATGTATTTTAGTATGGTTTTTACTCGTTAAAAGAATTTTTTAGAAATAAATTCGTGATTTTTTTTTATCGAGTCAAATTAGTTGTATTATGTTTTCAAAACACTATCATACTAGCAATTATATCCTAAAGAATATCATATATTTTTCTGGTTTTGATTATTGCAGCGAATCATATGCTTTTTTGCATTATAAAACTCGCGTTCAGCTCCTGTAGTCGCCTTAAAATACCTCCATTACCCTTGCACTATTCAATGCTACCTGGACAATGTTTTGAGTGCGTTACATTGAGTCCTACCATAAAGGTATATAAGTATGGGTTTTTGTTGCCTGAAATAAATGGATTTTATTATTATAATACGTAATTTTTCACACCAAAAAAGACTCGTTTCCCAGATATTTTTATGCGTAGAGTTACTTAGTTGATGTGCAGAATGCTTGGTTGACGGCTTCGTGACAGGTCTGTTTACACCTTGTAGAGATGGAACGAGCATTGATCAACACGCTTGCTCATTATAAGCTGATACTGCTGATCATAAAACACTTGAGTTTCAAGTTTTTCCATGTTGTTTTTCGACATACAGGGTACATCAAACTTAGTAACTTATTGCTGGGAAACGACTTTTTTTTTGTGGTGAAAAATCACGTTTTAGGGTAGAAGTCAATGTAACACACCCAAAACATTGTGCTGATTGATGCATTGAATAATGCAAGGATAGCCCTTGCACACTAAAGTTAAAGTTATGTTATAAACATTAAAACTTGTACCTATTTTAAAAAGAACTTGTCAAAATGGTCGAACTTTGACCTCCAATATCTACATAACTAGAAGGTTCCCAGGTACGGTCTTGTCCCTTTATAATATGGGAGTCTTAAAATAACTTCTTTGTTTTATGTTATTAGATAACAAACAGCCGGACAGTCGGACAGCTCGCTGCTTATTACTAACACTGCTTTCACATTCATCTGTAATACGTAGGCTATGCAAATACGATGTCATGCCAGAGTCAATGCTGCAATATTTCATTATGCTTGTTTCTTGGTGTAATTACACCAGCACTGACACTCTTCAAGCCGGAACACATTGAGAGATCCCGCAGACGGCAGCCTTTATATCAGCCGATAGTTTAGGGTTGGGCATCTAACGCGCACAGTAGGCCAACAATGGCCGAGGCCAAACGAGCGTAAAACGAGTCGCGGAATTTACGCTGCATTCGGTTTCATACTAGAGTCCTGTTTGTACCAGACGGCGACTTTAGTATGAAACAGAATGCAGCATTTGGATATAGGGATTTCCCTTTTAAACTCTTTCCTAGTCGCTGGATAGATGGCGCTGAACTTAGTAAGTTACTGCAAGGAACGGAACGTCACATCATTTCACTTGGATGTAATGCTTATATTCGGAAGCGTAAAGCAAACGAAAGTGTCAGTCAACGAGCGTATGTGACGTGACGCAATGTTTTTTTTTTCAAGCGTTTTGGCTTTGGCACCTAGTAACGTAGTCAGTTCAACGCCATCTACAGAGTTCTTGGAAACTATTTTTTTTAATACTCAAAAAGAATATCTCTCATTAGATATAGTAAAAAGGTGACTTAAGGACAATATCGAGAGGCAACCAGCATCTCCTAGAACCAAAAAACCACCAACCCGCTCTGGGCTCAGTGGATTATAGCACTCTCTTGTAATAATTTAGCTACAAACTCCTCCTAATATAAAAAAATTCATTAAGCATACCAACCTAATTTTAGCACAAAAAAGAATACTGGTCTTCAAAAAAGGCTTTAAAACAACATCTTATCATGCGAGGTAGACATCAAGAGTGCTTGTAAAACAATGCCAGTACTATTAACACATGCAAATGGGTTTTTTGTTATGTCGCTTTTATTTGACAAACAGAATCTGGGCGCCGCACTTCAACACCTCGAAAAAACCTACTCAAACGGGCATGCCGCAACGTGTGGTTAGGATAGGCGGGTTTTGGAGAAAAAATGGACGAATGGATGGAATTTGGTATGTCTAAAGTTGCGTAAGTTCTTGTATGACTTCGGTCAAGGGTTTTGCGTTTTCTTGGTCATCATATCCCAGCCCTTATCCCATTTTTATTAAGGTTGATGAAACATAAATATTCGTCTTTGTAATCTCTATCTGCCATTATAATAATATCTGTATTCATCGTCTTCCTAGAATCAACTGCCCTTGTACTGGTTGTTTCTTTGATAATAATATATCCATTTTTGCAACTGGAACAACATTAGGCCGAAAAGATGCAGAACTAGAAAGCGTGGACTTTGGCAGATCGCTTCCAAAGTGGTTCGTATTTCTACGACGACTTTCAAATCCTATCCGCGATCCTCGTTGGTTGAGTGGTGGTGGTTGGTTAGTAGTCGCTGAGCATGAGGTCCTGGGTTTGATTCCTGGGTCGGGCAAAGCGATAATTCAATCAATTGAAAAATGTATTACTAACTAACTCGGTTTCACCCGCGTAGTTCCCGTTCTCGTGGGAGTACGGGGATTAAATATAGCCTATGTTACTCAGTAAAGACGTGGCTTTCTAATGGTGAAAGAATTTTTGAAATCGGCGCAAGGGCTTTTGAGTTTATTCATTACAAACATACACACATACAAAAATACAAATCTTTCCTCTTTATAATATTATCAGTGTAGATTTAATCGTGACTTATTCTGTAATGGGGACGTGATGCAGTGTCCACATGTTTATTAAAATCAACTGGGGTGGATCAAATTGTGAGACTGGAAATTATAGTGTAATATCTGCTTTAATTATGTTCAGCAAGCAAAAAATACTAGAAAACAAAGGCTATCAAAGGCTATACAACCATGTAACTTTTAGAATTAACTCCCTTTAAATTATAGAAAGAAAACCCATCTCCTGTCATTGTTAATTATAACTTCTTGCTAAAACTAATTTAACTACAGGAAAGAGCGTACTTAAACTGATTAACATTCAAACGGCGTGGAAACATTATTGATAATCCAAAATGGCTGAAAGTTTTGGGTGGGCCAAATTATCTATAACAACTGATTGACGAGACTTGAATTTTAATTCTGTTGAATCATAGTCAACAGTGATGGACTGACTGTCAATGAATTAGATTTTTGCATCTTGCTACAAGTCTTTTGACCTAAGGTTTTTGACGAAATGGTATTCAATCAATGGGTTGGTCCGCAAATGAGTGACCGCCCATTACATACCGAGTTTCCTCCGTGCCTCGGAAAGCACGTTAAGCTGTTGGTCCCTGCTGTCATTTATAGATCTTTGACAGTCGTTACAGGTAGTCAGTGGCCCGAAAGTCTGCCAACCAGAATTACCAAGGGGTATCATATTATCCAGTACTAACTGGGTTATGGAGGTCAGATAGGCAGTCGCTCCATGTAAAAACTGGTATTCAGCTGCATCCGGATAGACTGGAAGACGACCCCAACATAGTTGGGAAAAAGCTTGGCAGTTGTTGATATTCAATCAGGGTGGGCGTAATCAGCTTATTTTGTTCCCACTGCTGGGACACACGGCCTCCTCTCTATGAGAGGATGGTCTATCCACCACGCGGGCCCAGTGCGGGTTGGTAGACGTCACATGTCTTCGAATTTTTGGTTCTAGGACATGCCGTTTTCCTCACGATGTTTTCCTTCACCGTTTTGAGAGCAGTGGTGATGAAATAAATTACACAAAGTAATTTGCCTGTCTGGGTTCGAACCCACGACTTACTAAGTCGGGGCGCCACCACTGGGCCACCGCTGCTCTCAGGGTGGGGTTTGCGGTCAAATAATTATAGCTGGAAGGTTCAGGGTCGATCTTTAAGTTGAAATAACGCATGACGAGGTCGGTCCTTGGACCTTGGGTGGGTGAGTTGGTCCCGGCTGTTATTTGTAGATCTTTGATCTTGGGTTAACAGAAGCCTGAAAGTCTAACAACCAGACTTACCAAATAAAAGGGGTACCGTGTATCCAGCTTCATATCTAAACCCAATGAGCATTCTAAAATGTTTTGAACTGACAATATTGCGTTAAGTAATTATACAGGGTTATTTGTAAAACACCGACAACCTCTCAGGACTGTGTTACTAACATCATAATCAACAACTTTTGTTCTGTGACTTTTAAAAATTCATCATATTTTAGTTCATCAAATTTTCATAAAAAAAATAAAAAAATTTAAATTGAACGCTTTTACGGGCCCTCGCCGCCCTGACCCCGCTCCCCTCACTATTGTACTATCGCTTTCTTTTGCTTCGTATAGATTTCTTAACATTTAGAGCGTTCAATTTGAATATTTTTATTTTTGTTCGAAAATTTGATGAACTAAAATATGATAAACTTTTAAAAGTCATAGAACAAAAGTTGTTGATTATGATGTTAGTAACACAGTCCTGAGAGCTTGTCGGTGTTTTACAAATATTCCTGTATAAATATTTATAGCATTGATAGCCTAGTGGTGCACCTCTGATTTTTCGGATTCATGTGCGTATTGTATAATTATCACCAGCATGCTTGAGAGATATTTCTTGACGGAGTGTAGAGCCAACTCAGAGGCCCATGGGCAAAAATCAAAATCAAAGCATTTATTTCAAGTAGGCCAGTTACAGGCACTTTTGAACTGTCGAAACAAAGATGAAAATTAAATGTAGCTACAGTCCCAGTCACAAGGCATAAAAACTGTGAAAGTACTGTACTTGCCCATTCCCTATGGAAAAGAACGGGCAAGTATTTCCATGGACACTCTTTTAAATCAGAATATTTTTACAAAACCTTGGTTACATCATTCATGTTGAGATGGTATATTATGTGAGAACAATGTAGCAAGATGTGTACGATAAAAGTGTCCATAGTAAAAGGACGACATAGAAACTCTAATACCAGGTTAAGCACTAACCACACGATAAAGGAAGAAAAAAAAGAATTTTATAAATGCGCATAAAAAAAAAAAAAAAAACATTTACTTCAGATAACATGATCCATACAGTGAAATTATTAAAATTAGTATTTCAAAATAAAATAAAAAAAAATTATCACAAAAAAACAAAAATAAATTACCATCAATTATTAAAATCACTTAAATAATAAGTTACTAAACTAAGTAATCAGAATCAAAGATAAAATTTAAAATTCATTCAAAATTAAAATAAGATAAATAAAACATTCAAAATTAAATTACTTACGATAAAATGAATTAAAACATAATCGAACGAAAACAATCAAATCGAATCGTATTACATAATCTTTTTAGCAAAACACAACATTATAACATCTTTATACTACAAGAGAACGATCTCTGCCTGTCCTCTGTCCCACTAAACCTTGAACGTAAAACAACAAAAGACTTTTTTGTTCGTTTTTATGCGTCCGACGCGACTCAGGAAACGAACCCGGGACTTTGAATTAGTATGCAATGTTTATGTTATTGCGTCACGCAATATTTGAAGATATAGGGTGTTGTTCTTTATGAATATTTATTAAGAAACAATTCATAACCTTAAGAAAAATAAGGTTTTTTTTTTTAAACATACAGGCAGAACGCCACCTGCTCCGATTCTTACATATTTCTTTCGCCTCGGCAACACAAATGTTCAGACATCTTTTCATTATCATTCACGCATATTTTTGTTTAGGCAATTTTTTGTGTATTCCGACTACGGATGAAATGCACACAAACAGCTATGTTTTTATCGTTCAGACTTGAACAATGAATTAAATAAACAACTCTTTGATGTACAAAAAACATTTCGCACAAAGTAAGCTTCACAGATTCGATGATGGAATAAAAACTTAAAGTCTTCAAACCAAATTTAAGAGGAATTCAGAAACCACTTACTTGTTTTTCACACAAAAATGTACGTGATTGTGTGAATAAAAAATACATGTGAATTTCTCACAAAGCAACAACAATATAAGTTAAAAAAATGTACAGCATAGTCTTATAGCAACTATCTAGTGTCCACGACACAAGCCTCGTTGCTTAGTGTGGCACTAGATAGCGATGTGTGTTAATGTCCAGCGATATTTATTTATTTATTTATTTATTTATTCAATTGTTGCATTTTTTCTTTTGTTATAAGTCATTAATAAATGAAACTAAACTTATAACTATATGTTTGATGCCCAAAAACATTTCAAAAAGAAACCATAGCTCAAAATACATATCTCTTAAAATATAACGCAAAATTACTTCCTCACAAAATATCCTTGTTCATTTTCTTAACAATCTCATAAATTATTACGAGTACGGAACCGCAAACGTTTGCGGTTGGCTTCACTGCCACCGCAATGATTACGGAACCCAAATATTATGTTGTCACAGTTTTTGTATGACATCTTGACAGTGTGTGTATCACGTTGAAATAAAGATTCTTGTTTTGTGCATTTTTATTATTGCAAGAAAAGTGATTGCGAAATTATATGGAATGCGATTTTGCCTTACATTCGTGTATTTCTTTGTATTTTTGCTGTATTTATTTCTTGAAGATAATTTCGCGAAATTGTCAAGAAAAAAACCGGCCAAGTGCGTGTCCGGCCACGCGCAATGTAGGGTTCCGTAGTAGCCCGTTATATTTTAGATTTGGTTTTCAATGCAAGTCTTCACCCATTATAAACAAGCAACTACTTCATCTTAGTCACTTTATAGGATTTATTCGAAGGATTTTGTATAGGTATGGTACAAAATTATCCAACACCCTAGTTCAACGACTATTACTGCTAAACTAATAAAGTTATCTTAACCGCTATAGTTTTCCCTTAGAGTTCATGAAATGCACTATCATCATGAATTTTTCCAGATTTTTCAAGCTAGCAGTTTAGCTTTTAGACGCTGCTGCAGGGGGGGGGACGCCCTACTCGAACAAAAATTTGCACTATAAAGTTTAATACTTATTTCGTAAATGGAGCATTAAATTAAAAAGTAGTACTAGCAACCCTTAAGTCATTATAAAAGACCTATTCAACGATACCTCACACGATAGGGTATCGTTGAATAGACGACGTAAAAAATCATCGGCACTTCACATGTGGGGGAGCTACCCTACAAAAAATAGTTTCCAAAATTTTATTTATTTTACCACTTTGTCGGCGTTATTAATGTACACACCTTTACAAAATTACAGTTTTCTAGTACTAACGGTCTCTTAGCAATACCTCGGACAGACAGACAGACAGACAGACGGACATGGCGAAACAATAAGGGTTCCTTGTCAGGACTACGGAACCCTAAAAAAAGGTTGAAAAGTTAGGTTAGTTTTTAGTAAATTTAATTAAAAGTTAAGACTGATTTTTAGTCTTATTTTCTTCGTCCTCTTTATTTTCTCGCTACAACAGCTTCTGTGTATTTTTTGATCGCTGTTGGTGTTGGTATAAGAGAAGATCATTATCATTCTGGTCTCATCCCAATTAATTATTTTAGATCAGAGCAGCATTTCTTCCGCCATGTATCTAAAACTTACTGACATAAGATCATGTCCTTGAAATAAAATAACAAGCTCATCACGCCTGTAATCCCTGAGGGGTTAGGTAGGGATAACGGGTGAGCCTATTGCCATCAACTGGATGCTTTTGAAATCTGCTGCTGTATTTAAATGAATTAGAATGGTAAATTATTACTAATTGGCGACTATTTACGGGATACTTTAATACTAAATCCAGTGGCTTTTTTTTTACGAAAAAGTAACTTAATTGGCGATAATTATGTCTAACTAAAAATAAGTGAAATGAGCTGCTTAAAATTTAAAATAATTAATATGAACTAGTCTTTAAAATAATTTTGAAGTAACCAAATAAAAAGACTAAGGGACTTATCAGAGAATGGGCAGCAGCGTTCTCTGTGTTTTTGTAACAACCGCACTGCGATCGCCAACCCGCCTGCCAAGCGTGGCGATTATGGCAAAAACCCCCCTTTTGGGGGAGGCCCATGTCCAGCAGTGGACGTCTTTCGGCTGAAATGATGATGATGAACCAAATAAAATACTAATATGGGCCAAAAATATAAAATTAAAACAATGCCTTTTTTTTTTTTTTTTTTCGGATGGGAAATCATCAAATGACTTCTCCCGCTCTGGGCTGAGCAGGAGGGAGTGTCAGACTTTTACTGACTAAAACCCATCCATGTTCCTTCATGGGAGGCATTTTTCCTGCCGTGAGAAACAAATGGCTGATGAATAAAAATAACAAACGATAAAAAAAATATACTTAACAAGAAAAGCAACATCCTGTACACACAACCCATAATAATCCTGTAGTGATTAGCACATAATAAAAGAGGTTAGGATCTGTGGCGCCGTCTCTATGCAAATAATATATTCGTCTCTAACTGAATCTATGGGAAATCGTAAAAATTGACCTTGAATCAACAATGAACGAAGATTCTTTGGATATTTCTTGTAGGTACAAAACTTGTATTCTTTTATTCTAGAAATGTAGAAGTGTGATAATTTTATGTTGATTGATATAATGATCTGTGAGTTATGTATGACCTTATAGACACACAGAAAAGTTTTACTTATTCATGTATTTGCAGTGAAATTGGAAAGCTAACAGAATTTGCTAAAATAAACAATTTTATTTTTTGCTGATATACAAGGTGGGCCAAAAGAAGTCATCCGATATTGGTTGGCTCTCTTTTTTTTTCTAAATGAAAAACTTCGATTCTGTTTTTTGATTATGTTTATTTGAACCTTTAGAATTTGATTGGTCAAGTCGAGAAAATTATATCGGCCAAATGGGTGCAGTCACAATTGATTGCCATACGGGCTCGTTTTATGGCATTTTTCATCACTTCGGCAAGAACTTCGGGCGACCGATTCTCGCACTCGTATCGAATGTTGTCCTCGAGGGCTTCCAGAGTCTCGGGCTTGTTCACGTAAACACGGGACTTCAAAAAAGCCCACAAAAAAAAGTCTGGAACGCTTAAATCGGGCGATCTTGCGGGCCAGTGCAAATCGCCAAAACGAGATATGAGGCGACCCGGGAACGCTGCCTTCAGAATATCGGTTGTGGCTCGCGCAGTGTGTGCCTTTGCTCCGTCCTGTTGGAACCACATGTCTCTCAGTCCTAATTCGTCCAATTGTGGCAGAAAAAACTCGGTCAACATGGCCTTATAGCGCGCACCGTCCACTGTTGTCGTTTGGCGACAGCTCGACATCCATGGCCACAGCGGCGATATTCTCGGCAGAACGGGCGCTCCGGAGCCGACCACTCTTGGCAACGTGTCGTGTGGTCCCATACTCTTTAAGGTTGGTGGCCAAACGGCGCAGTGTTTGCGCAGTCGGTGTCGGACGGCCGGGGAATCGGCGACGGAATTCGCGCTGCGCCAACACCACAGACGATTTGTTACGCAAAAAAATAGACACGATTATTCCGCGTTCTTGGGGAGTGTATCGCTCCATGGCTTGTTCACTTGTATTCTGCATCTGTCTAGTCCAGAAATGTCAAAACAGATTTGAAAATTCGGCGGTCATTTGCAAAAATGAGAGCATCTTCCAATAAGGTGATTTCTTTTGGCCCACCCGGTACATATTAATTTAATGGGGATTGTCTTCATTTTTTAACCTTTACATTTATTTTAGTTTTTGCAAATTTAGAGCATTTTGAGAAACTAATTTGAATATTTTGATGATTGGTTCAATAAATATTTTTTTATCTATATTTAAATTTTTAAGGTAGTTGACGTCATCGGTGGCACAAAAGATTGTGCCGTTGCCTCACCAATACATAATAAAAATAAAAAAATCGGTCAACACAACATCTGTCAGTGTCAATAAACGTCACTTACAATCGAATCCTTTAGAAATATAGGTAAACTTATTTTTCGAAATTTCGACCGAAACAGTAGCTAAACGGAAAGTACATAAACCTTGCAATATTCCACGCCTACATCACGACACCACTTTTCTCGCAAATCTTCTATAATACGAACAAAAATTTTGTTCGGACTATTATTACTATTATTGCTGCAAGTTGGAACAAAGCACTTCCTGTATTCCATAACGCTCCCAGTATATTAAATATTGCCGAGTGTTGAGATAATGTAATGAGATTTGAATTGATGATTTTACGAGATTATGAGGCAAGTCGCAGTAACAATAATCGTAAAAACTTTAAACTTATTAGATGTTTTAAATATTTTTGACATTTATAATTTGACACTTGACAGATTGTAAACAATACTTGCCACTTACTTTTTATTTTCTGAGGCAGCGATACAAAACTGTACGGCCAAAGCTGACGTAATTTGAAGGGCATATTAGGTCAATCGTATTTATCAAAAATATCGATAAAATATGAATATTTTTCATGATTAATTAGTCCGTCATGATCAGTAACGCTATTCCTCGAAATGGTTTAACAATTACAACATACTAAAAATAATGAACAATGCCCATTTGATAAAGGAAGGACCTCATGACGTCATGACTAAGTAAATAATAACACCGCTTGAGGCTTCAGGTTAAGCCTAAGAGCTTACCTAGGTTGGTCCGTGGATGGGTGACCATGCCGAGTTTCCTCCGTGCCTCGGAAAGCACGTCAAGCCGCAGGTCTCGGCTGTCAATTGTTGTTACTGGTAGTGAGTGGTTGAAGTCGCTTAAAATGTAGCCTATGTTACCCGGGCCAAAACAAATCGATTGACTCCTCATTCATCAAAATCGGATGAATAGTTTAGGCGCTACGGAGGAACATACGTAAATACATACAATCATACATAAGTACATAGACTGCTAAAATTATAACCCTTCCTTTCCGTCGGGTAAAAAAAGTACCAAAATTTTCCATAAAACCCCTTGTCCGCGCGCCAGCTCTAAGGAATCGGTGGCTTCTTTAAATCATCGGTGGTTTTATTTCGGGTGCATAGTGCCCTCATACAATGCTTTCATAATTTAGTACTCCGCGCGAACTAAATTAAGAAATCATTCTGTGAGGGTGTTATGTGCTTGAGGTGGAACAAGCCACCGATTCCTCGGAACTCAGGCGCGGACATACTTACTGCTAAAATTAAAAAAAAAAAACAAAAATTCAAAAAAATAATAATAATAAAAATAATTAAATTCTGTGTAGGTAATACTGTAATGCGTAACCGTTTGTCTTCCCAAATAAATAAAATAAAATAAATGAATTATAACCCTTCCTTTTGGCTTCGCCGTAGTCGGGTAAAAAAGTACCAAAATTTTCCATAAAACCCCTTCTAAATTATTCACTTAAACTGCGACACGTAAATTGAAAACTGAACACCCATTGGTCGCAATCCCATTCTACTTTTAATATTTTCACGAAATGTCATCGTACAAATATTTTTTATTTGACTTTCCCCGATGATATTTGCTATCAAAACAGAAGTTGATTGGTTGCGAACAGACATGCATATTTATTTGTTATTATATGTCTAGCAACATGAGTTTTTTTTGCGATAAATGTTATATTATTGCGGATTAATTGATTCTTTGTTAGTGATGATTGTTAAAATGTGACTGTGTGCTTGTTTTGGCATTCTGGTATGTTTGCATGATGGTACAATTGAAGACACACACGTAGGTAGACTTTCTGAATCGTGTGGTGAGAGCTAAGCAGGTGTCAGAGTTTTTATGCTGCCCATGGGCCTCGAATATCTCTCAGGCATGCTGGTCTCTCGCGGGCCTGCGGACGGTGAGATATGGGCTAGCTCGCCTTCCGTCCATCTCATGACGACGGCGCAGGAGTGTTCCACGCGCGCCTCAAAGTGAGTCATCAAAAGGAAGTGGTCCGCAAGGGCCGATACCTGCCGGGGCTGCAGGACTTTTTGAAAGAGATACTGTGGCCCCGGAACACAAAGGGCGATGAAGGAACATGGATGGGTTTTAGTCAGTATAAAAAGGCATGCTGGTCTCCTCACGATGTTTTCCTTCACCGAAGCAAGTGATCATTATGCAATACGCATATGAATCCGAAAAATTAGAGGTGAGTGTCTTGGGTTCGAACTTTAGACCTATGTCTTGGCAGTCCGAATTTCACACCACTAGACTATCACTGCTTGTGGCGGTGATTTTGATCTTGAGGTGGAAGTGTGAACTACGAAGGTTGAATAAAAGGAAATTACAGGTTCTAACTTCATTTATAAGACATTTGTGATTATATTTTACCAAGATGGCGACCCAAATGGCGCAGCGGTAGAGAGGCTGCCTTACGTTCTTAGGGCCCCGGGTTCGAATTCTGGTAGGAGCAAATATTTGTGTGATGAGCAGGGATATTTGTTTCCGAGTCATGGATGTTTATATGTATATTAAGTATGTATTTACAAACAAAAAAGTAGATATCTATGTAGTATATCAACTATCTGCTGTCCACGACACAATCCTCGTTGCTTAGTGTGGTAAAAGATGGCGCTGTGTGTAAGTAGTGTCCAGCGATATTTATGATTTATTTATTATTTAAGATACGAATAGAACGGATGGCCGATGGAGCCGAAAAGTTCTGGAGTGGCGACCGCGAACCGGAAGACGTTGCGTTGGAAGGCCTCCCACTAGGTGGAGCGATGACCTGGTGAAGGTTGCGGGAATCCGCTGGATGCGAGCCGCACGGGACCGGGCAATGTGGCGACACTTGGGGGAGCCCTATGTCCAGCAGTGGACGTCTTTCGGCTGAAATGATGATGATGATGATAGGTACTGTTATTTTTTACCTAACTAAATAATCTTGGATTCTAGACATTGTTTCATTTGCCGTTAAACGACTAGTATGTAGATGGATGTCTCTAGAAGTCTAGATGGAACCTCACCTGATTTTTTTTACTCTAAGTGTTCAAAATCTAATAATGCACTTTTATTTAGAGATTTTAAATTAGGTCTTGCCGATATTTTTTTTAAAGCCTAATGGTGGTTTACCTCGTTGGTCTAGTGGTAGAAAGCGCGGGTGCTAACCATGACGTCCTGGGTTTGATTCTTAGGTCAGGAAAAGTGTTATTGAGTTTTTGCATCAGGAATTTCTCAGTAGCAACAATGTAGTCGGGATTTGTGCTCGACTAATGGCAATAGGCTCGCTTCCTTTTAGGTACGGTCTAACAAGCTAATGGTTTACTGTTTATCCCACAAATTACATTGTAAAATGTAAACCAAATAACTTGTTCGGCTGTACTCGTACATGATACTTACACATAACTGACGTAATGTGGGTGTACTATATTGGCTACACGTCTGCCTAACCCTTCAGGGTTTACGGACGTGATGTTTCCATCCACACTTCGTTCCACTAAACACATTCCAAACTTAAAATTAAAAAATAAAACTCATTCAACTCGATGAAAGGTCCGTTTTAAATATTTACACTCGTTACTCCAAAACTGATTAAAGAAATTCATTTTGACGTTCCAAAGATAACAGATCGCGAAAGAAATCGCCCGTTTGTTTTATATTTTAGTCTAAATAAATGTTGAGCTAGTTTCGACCTTATGTGATTGGGATAAAGAGGTTGATTGGTGATGAATCCAATCTAAATTTTGGGCGGGCCAGCCGCTGAAATATAAGCGATGATCACGAATGTAGTTCAGGAGTTAGAGCAGAGAAATTAAAAATATTATAGAAAGACAATCAGAAAACATGTCATAGAAAAACTGTGATTCTATGTTTCGGTGGCGTCATAAAGCAAAATAACATAATTAACGTGTTTTCCGAGGCACAGGAAACTCGGTATGTTATTGGCGGTCACCCATCAACTGACCAACCTAGCCAAGCGCCGCTTATCCTGAAGATCGACCCGAGCGTCTGTTATAAGCCACGAACTGCTCTATCGTTTTAATCTATTGTAAGTATATTTCTAAGTCTTTGGATGAAACAGTTTATATTATATCAATATCATAGTTTCTATGTGTGTAACATCATCATCATCATCATTTCAGCCGAAAGACGTCCACAGCTGGACATAGGCCTCCCCCAAGTGTCGTCACATTGACCGGTCCCGTGCGACTCGCATCCAGCGGATTCCTTCAACCTTCACCAGGTCATCCAGGTCCAGATAGTGGGAGGTCTTCTAACGCAACGTCTTCCGGTTCGCGGTCGCCACATGTATGTATGTTGTATGTGTGTATGTTTGTTACTTTTTCATGCAAAAACTACTGAACGGATTTGGATGAAATTTAGCACACAGATAGTTTATAACTTGGTTTAACACATAGGATACTTTTTATCCCAGTAGTATGATCCCTTGGGACAATTATCGAACTCGACGCGGGAGAAGCCGTTAGCGTAAGCTAGTTTCGAAAAACAACGGCCAGAAAGCATTTTTAGCAGAGTGCTTGAAATCTGAATTTCCTACAACCCTCTTACCGGATACGCTGAAACACTCCTACCAGGAAATCGGATAGTACTCAGATTAACTAGAGCACAACTCTAGGCTGTGGCTTTGTCATTTTCATTGAGCTTGTTCATAAGTAGGTGCCTTGTTAAAGTGATTTTCAGGAAATCAATACTCAACGCGGTCTAGAAATTAAAAGAAACAGATAATTTTCCTAGAGCCAAATAATAAAATTGGTACTTATCGTAATATGCAATCGACCCTTTTGTTAATATATCAATATTTTGGTGCTGTTTGAAGAGATACAGGATCCGTCCTAGTTCTGCATCAAATTCAATAAAAACTTGTTTAGTAAGCCTATTACGTTGTCTAATTTATGTTATTGTATGACTTTCAGCGACTTTAGCTACATATTTTAAATAATGGACCACACTTTTACGAGGATAAAATTCAATTGACACTGAGTGCCATCAAAAATCAAATCAAAAACTATTTATTTGCCAGAATGTAGGTTTACAAAGTATGATCTTAAAACTATAATGGCCCCTTTACATTCTACCATTACATATGGTGTGCAAATATTTAATTTTCATCTGCACAAAATTATTGTTGTTGTCATGTGCATTCAGAACTAAATAAAATAGAATAATGAATAGTCAGCAACAACACTCATGCATCGATTTGAGAGGAATTAATAAATTATTTAATTGATGTCAAAGTTAAATGTTCAAGAGATTAAAATAAAATTAAATCATAAATCATTATCTGTCAAATGACCAATTTGGTCGAGACGCCATTGTTTAACTATTGTGTCTACTTCGTGGACAGTTCATGGGATATAAAACTACTATTTTCCAAAATTACTGTTAATTCAAAATCTTTTGAGAATTCGTATGACTGATTTAAGTATCTATACATATAATAAAATCGTTGAGACCAAAAAATCTGTTCATTGAAGATTTAAAAAAAAAACCAGCCAGGGTGACTTAAAATAAGTAACAGAACATATTAAATCCATTTAAAAAAATTTTGTTTGTTTGTTTGTTTGACCGCGCATCACGTAAAAACTACTGAACCGATATTGTTGAAATCTTCACAAATCTATTTAAATAAATTCAGAATATATAGGCTATAGAAATTTTGTATTTTTTTGGAAAAAGGGGGTGAAAAGGGGGGGTAAAGTTTGTATGAAAAAAAAAAATAGAGAAGAGAGAGAAAATTTTAGATTGTTCTAGAATCATGAAACTCAGAGTAAATACTTATTAATAAAAATAAAGAAATACCTGTTTTAGATTTTTTTTGAAATCTCATCCAGAGACGCAAAAAAGAGGGTTTTGTGTTTAAAATTAATAAACTTCAAACACCTATACAATCAAAACCAATAAAGTGTAACCTTTTAAAGATGCTACATATACTTCATATCTAATACAGGTAAATATGATTTCTCAGTTTTCTTGAAATTTGATTTTTGAGGTGAATACGCACAAAATAGTGGAACTCAAGAAAATCAACTTACTTCGGTAAAAGTAGTTGCTACGAAATGTTTGTGCGCGCATCACGTCAAAACTACTGCATAGGCTTCTTAAATATTTAGGGTATATATTATCGGTATATTAGTAGTAGTATATTATCGGTACGTGCAAGAACTGTGCTGTGCATACGCAGTTTACGTAGATTATATTTACAGCTATATTGTTATTGGTCTCATTCCATGCATCTTGGTGAGAATTTAAGACCTGCCTGGACTGTCATCGAAGGTCTGACGGTGGAGACAAAAGTCAGTTGCAAGAGGTTCACAACAGTTTGCAGCAGCTAAATCGTGTTTGGGCTCATTTCATGGACCTTGATGAAAACTTTAAACTTAGCTAGAGTATGACTTTCATCGAAGGTCGACGATGGAGACGGAAGGCAGTTGCAAGAGGTCATCAAGAGTTTACAGCATCTATATCGTGTTTGGGCTCATTTGATGCACCTTGATGAGAACTTTCGACGTAGATGGAGTATGACTGTCATCAAGTGTCATAGGATGATAACGTAAGGCTGAGGAGGCTGGCGAGGGAAGCCCTTATTTAGAAAAACTGAATATTTTAGCGATTAATGCGAATATTTCAGAGAAATTAAATTGTTACCTACTTGATTCTATACTATAACTAATATCATAAAGCTGTGTTTGTTTGGTTGGTTGAACACGCTAATTTCAGGAACTACTGGTTCGAGTTTAAAGTATCTATTACTGTTGGATAGCCCATTAATCGGGGAAAGCAACAACGAACAACAACGTTACAACGTTTATATAAAATCACGCTACAATCAATAGGAGCAAAGCATCAATGAAAAATGTTGCAAAAAAAGGAAAATAATATTCTTTTTGAGATCTTTCGTTGCGTGCGCTGCGTAAACGGTTAAAGTTACGCAACAATCGTGTATGACGGAAAAAATTCTATAAAAATCTGCGATAGCATTATTATGTCTATCTTTTAAGGGTGTCTCACACTCTCTCTAACCATCTCTCTGTCTCTCTTATATAACGCAGACGAAGTTGCGCGGGTCAGCTAGTGGTTATATAAATTTATAAATATATATAATACAATTATTCTTACATCGATTTCTCTGATTATTTTTTTTTGCCGATTACTAATTTTAATGTGTTGAGTAGATGACGTTGCTAACCTGCAATCCGACTCCCGACCTAGCCTGGCAGTTAATAGCAAGCAAAGAGTTGATTCGTATTGATGGTTCCGTACGGTGGCGACTGCCAACTTAATTGGTTTTCGCTTCGTGTTTATGCTTGTAGATTTTTCGGGTTAGGGTTCCGCAAATACCGTGGAGTGACCAACGGAATTGCAACTTCTTAATTGGAGTAGGGCTAAGCATGAGGTCCTGGGTTCGATTCCCAGGTCGTATAAAGTCCGGGGCTGCGGGACTATTCGAAAGAGATACCGTGGCCCCGGAACACAAAGGTCGATGAAGGAACATGGATGAGTTTTAGTCGGTAAAAGTCTGACACTCCCTCCTGCTCCGCCCAGAGCGGGAGAAGTCATTTGCCATCCGAAAAAAAAAAGAAAGGTCGTATAAAGTGTTATTGGGTTTTTCCTTCAGGAATTTCTCAGTAGCAGCAACGGAGTCAGAATTTGTGCCCGTTTGATGACAATAGGCTCGCCCCCTATTACATGGGACTTAAACATAACTGGCGAAATGTGGGTGTGCTATTAGGCACACCTCTGCCTTACTCTTCGGGGATTACAGGTGTAATATTATGTAACCTTAATTTTAAAAACTAGCTGTTCCCTACAAAAGTGCAATACCTACCCTAGACGGTAAAAATGTATGGAAAAGCTCATTTTCCAAAATTACCGATAAAAAATTCACCCTTTATAAGTGTATTATTGGTTTGATGACCAGAAAATCTACATTTCTACAGAACCCAAAATCCTTTTGATTTCACACAAGATATTTAAGAGTAATCAAAAGGGGTTTATTTTGGCCTCAGGAAACTTGAAATTGAACTTCGTAAACAAACATTTAGTTTTACATCCAAATCTTCTTGATGATAAATGTTATTAAATTAACTACTCTTTGTAAAATTGACGTGTATTTTATTTAGTTAGTCATTTATTACTTGAGTTTTTCTTGATTTTATGTTGATTGCTATGTAGAGTAAATTGTTATTGTTTGCACATTGCAGAAGACGTAATCATTATCAATATAACAATAAAAGAAAGCCAATGAAATTAAATGTACTCCAAGCTCGCCCCCTATTACATGGAACTTAGAGCCCTAGCACACGGAGGATTTTAAACGTGCAGACGACGCGCGTTTCAGGAACGCGCGTTTTCTGCGCCATAGATGGCGATTTTTGCGTTTTCATAGATTCAAACGCACGTAAAACGCGATACCACCGCGCGTTCAAAACTCGTTTGAAGCGCGTACAAAGGGTCGGAAGAGGTAGGGGAAGGCGCGCGCTCACGCCACCGCAAGCCCCGCGCCTGGCAACAAGCGACTACAGCGCGTCTGTATCGCTGTATCTGCGTATACGCGCAGTAGACGCGCGTTTCACGATCGCCCCGTGTCTTTAGGTTACAAGGTTGCGGTCAAATCTCGTTTGAAGGGCGTATACGTACGTCATCTGCGCGTCGTCTGCGCGTTTAAAATACGCCGTGTGCGTAGGCCCTTTAATATAACTAGCGAAATGTGGGTGTACTATCTAGGAAAACTTATACCTAGCCCTTTGTGGATTACAGCCGTTATGTTATTAAGACTCAATATTATTTTGAGAATACATGTTTCATAACTTTTTGTTAGCCAGGGGTAAAAGTAAAACCAAAAAACAGACTTGAAATGTAAAATTATGTAAAACTAAAAATCTTCATAGTACGTTCTAAAGGGTAACTGATTAGTGATCAATACAATTGGTGCGCAGGAGTGCACCGGGCGTCGGCCGGTATCGGAAGCTGAGGTATTGTCATGCGTATACGCATAGTTTCGGTATTTAGTGTGGATAAGAATCATGGAGATTCTCAGGAGAATACAAAAAAGATTTTTATAATTTTTATTTATTTGGGGTCAGCGCTTCATGTATTGGCTTCTTCTTCCATACTTCTCTATTACTCGTCTTCCATCAGGCACCTCGTTTCTTGCCATATCATCCCTCACACAGTCCATCCATTATTTCTTTGGGTTTTCTATACACTTGTAGTCATCCACAATCATACTTCAATCATAAAACATATCAACCTTTACCACGAAATTTTGCTCTGCATAGCTTTCTGACTAATTGGGTGCCTAAAATGGCCGCTTAGCAGAATCATAAGATAATAATATGAATCACATTATCATTACGTATTATAAAATAGGATAGTAATTTCACATCACTACATATTATAAAACAAAGTCCTCCGCCGCGTCTGTCTGTTCGCGATAAACTCAAAAAGTACTGCAAAGATTTTCAATTTTCAAATTTTCACCAATGGATAGAGTGGTTCTCGAGGAAGGTTCTAGTATATAATTAGTCAAGTTTTTGTATACATTGGCTATTAGAAAACAACCTCTGCCGCGTCTGTCTGTCTGTCTGTTCACGATAAACTCAAAAACTAATTCACCGATTTGCATGCTATTTTCACCAATGGATAGAGTGGTTCTCGATGCAGGTTTTTAGTAAATAATTTGTTTAGTTTTTGTATACATTGCCTAAAATATAATGATATTTGTTGAAGGTGTCGGAAAAAAAATAAGCCGTCTGGGAGCTTTACTTTTGGTCGCGATAACCGACATAAACGCGGGCAAAGCCGCGGCCATCAGCTAGTTTTTTTTTTGTTAATGGTAATGAATGAATTATCATTTTGTGGCCATCTCAACATGAATGATGTAACCAAGGTTTTGTAAAAATATTCTGATTTAAAAGAGTGTCCATGGAGTTTCTTGCCCGTTCTTCTCCATAGAGATCTACGCTAGGGAATGGGCAACTATACAGTACTTTCACAGTTTTTATGCCTTGTGACTTATCCCAGTCACAAGGCATAAAAACTGTGAGAACTGTGAAACTGTTCGACTATTCAAAAGTGCCTGTAACTGGCCTATTTGAAATAAATGCTTTGATTTGGGTCTAAAACGGCTGCTTTGGCGATCTGATCTTTATAGAATTAATTTCGTGTGGAATTTACAGAGGTAGAAATATTTCCTAGTCTATTCCACACTAACATAGTCGGTGTTTACATAATAATAAAGTGCACAATGGTGCCGCATTGTAATGAGTTACTCCCACGCGTGGGCAATGCTACGGTTTAGGGTGTGGACCAATATGTAAACGAAAGCGTTTTAGAAAGTAAGTCTTGTCTGTCTATTGCAGGTCGAGCATTCTAAGATTTTAAGTTGCGTTGGAAGCCTTCCCACTGTGTTAAGAGTTTAGTTGTCTAATTCTAAATTAACGCGAGCGAAGCCGTGGTCATAACCTAGTTTATTATAATGCAGAGGTAATTCGGTTGCCTAGTAATTTTCTATATTTCAAATTCTTGAATCTTCTTACTTGTACCATACAAAGGGAGTTCCAATAATAGTAACTTACTATCTCTTTAAGTTCATAAAGACGAAACATTTTGGTAATTCCACCAAAGTGACTCGGCAATACTATGACATGTTTTACATGACGGCATGCTATATTTGGTTGTTTTTGGCCCTTTGATAATATTATAGTAAACTTGTACTGGTTAAAGTTTGCATCATAGCAGGGCCTCAAGTCAGCTATTACAATAATGTCAGAAAAGTCTATCATTGATTTCATAATTGTTGGTTTTGACAAGTTTGGTAATCTACTAATATGATGGCGTCATTATGACTTTCCAATGGTCAATCACTGACACTCCATTGAAAGAAATGGCATAGAATGGTAATCTCGTACATAATGACAAATGAATGACAGGTGCTATTCACGATCTAGCTAAGATCGTAAATAGCACCAGTAATTTATTTGTACTACTTCAAATTGCTTATAACACTAATCTGGCCGGTTTTATATTATTGGCAATACGACAATGTCATTATAACACAATTCTGTTACGAGACCATTGGCCGACCAATGATCGACCATTATGAATTTAGCAGATTACGAACTTTTAGCAAAATGACAATGAGATGAGAATGGGATCGTGTTGGAATGACGAATTTATAAAAATAGCTGACTTGGGCCCCTGGCTATGGGCATGAAACTAGGCCTCCAAGTACAAGGTGTAAACGGAACCTTAACGTAGCCGTCAACCAAGCATTCTGTACATCAAACTAAGTAACCCTACCCACAAATTAAGCCTGGGAAACGAAATTTTTTTCATTCATTCATTCATTTATTTATTGTTTGTCACAGGTGAAGAAGATCTTACAATTATTAGTATTATTGTATCACTGTAACATACCCATGGGGTGTACAATATTTACATAAGCATGTCAATAAGATTTTGAAATTTTCAATTTGATTGGTTAGGTTAAAAAAACATTACATTAAATTTTACACAGTTAATGGACACACAAAAACACGTTTAAATAAGTCAAAAGATAGTCAAAAAATTAAATAAAAATAAGTTTAACATATCAATTTTTGTCAACCTCATGACTCACCTCATTTCGGGGAGAGAAATCACCTTCTACGGTAAAACTCTACGTAACGCATTCAAAACATTGTGCTGATGGGTGCATTGAATAGTAAACGGGCCACGGAGGTATTCAACCTTTTGAACGCCATTGTCACATATACGTGACAAGCAAGTGCGTGCCTCTTACGCCAAACGACACGAATATGTGACAAAATGGCAGGTGAAATTGTGGCTTGGCGTGGAGGGCATGCGCATGCGTTTATGCTCTGGCGCTCAAAAGGTTAAAGTCAAGTTATAACCTTCAAACTTAAAGTATAAAAAAGGTTGGAATTTTGACCTCCAATATCTCCGTAACAAGAAGGTTCCCAGGTATGGTTCAGAACAAAAAAAAAAGTTCGCAATGACGGGGAGAACAAGTGCCTTTCGGCTTCGTTAAGGGCCTTTTTACACCCGTCATCCTAAGGCGACTACAGGAGCTTAACGCGAGTTTTATATGCCTGAAAGTATATGATTCACTGCAATAAACAAAACCAGAAAAATATATGATATTCTTCAGGATATACGCTAGTATGATAGTGTTTTGAAAACATAATACAATTAATTTTACTCGATAAAAAAATTACTTATCTCTAAAAATTTCATAAATAGAGTAAAAACCATACTAAAAATACATGCGAACATTCTGATTTTTGGTAAATAATTCTGCAAGCAACATATAGCATCATACATAGTGTTTTACTTTTTTGGTCCAATCAATAGATATTTTGTAGATCGCAAAAAACCACTCATTTCGCACTATTCGGCCCGCAGTGACTGACGTAACAACCACTTTGTAGTGTTTGTAGATTAGAACTTTATTCTAACACTAGCTGACCCGCGAAACTTCGTCTGCGTTACGTAAGAGAGAGAGAGGCTTAGAGAGAGTGTGAGTCAACCTAAAAAAAATGCAGATAATATGCTTTAGCGGACTTTTTATGAGGAACAATCCCGTCATACATGTATGATTGTTGAGTAACTTTAACCGTTTACGCAGCGCACGGAAAGGAAGCTCTCAAAAGCAATCATTTTTCGCTGTATTTGCAACAATTTTCATTGATGCTCCGCTCCTATAGATTGTAGCGTGATGTTATATAACGTATAGCCTTCCTCGATAAATGGGCTATCCAACACTAAAAGATGTTTTTAACTGGAATCAGTAGTTCCTAAAATTAGCGCGTTCAACCAACCAAAACAAACAAACTTTTCTCCTTTATAATAAGTAAATAGATTCAAGTAGGTAACAATTTAATTTCTCGGAATTATATGCAATCATCGTTAAAATATTGTACTATGTTTTTCCAATTTGGGGCTTCCCTCGACAGCCTTAGGTTTTCATCCTTAGACACTCGATGACAGTCATACTCCAGCTAGGTCGAAAGTTCTCATCAAGGTGCATGAATTGAGCCCAAACACGATATAGCTTTTTTTTTTTCGGATGGGAAATCATCAAATGACTCCTCCCGGAGCAGGAGGAAGTGTCAGACTTTTACTGACTAAAACCCATCCATGTTCCTTCATCGCCCTTTGTGTTCCGGGGCCACGGTATCTCTTTCGAATAGTCCCGCAGCCCCGGCAGGCATCGGCCCTTGCGGACCCCTTCTTTTTTGCTGACTCTCTTTGAGGCGCGCGTAGAACACGAACGCGCCGTCGACACGGCCTGTCGTCATGAGACGGACGGACGGCGAGCTAGCCCATAGCTCCTCGTCCACAGGCCCGCGCCTACGGTGGCAGGGGGCCAATACGTGGCTCCCGACGCCCGGGGTGTCTCCCGCCGTGGCCGGGACGTAAGGATCTCTCCCTCTCACGTTCCGCCACCTCCTTCGCTAGCATGACTGCTTCGCAGAAGGAGGTGATAGCATCCCATTCCGTCTTGCTCCGGACCATGTATTGAACCAGGGCTGGGAGAGAGAAGTCGCCGCCGCCGATCGCCGCTTCGAGGACATGGCGGTGCTCCGCCCAAGTGGGGCACACCTCCACAGTGTGCTCCACCGTGGCCTCCGGTCGATCCTCACAATGGAAGAACCCGGGCGTCTCCTCCCGCCCGAAAACACGATATGAGGCCAATAACAATTTAGCTGTAAATATAATCTACGTAAACTGCGTATGGATTATTGATTATTGCGAATAGCATAGCACAGTTCTTGCACGGCAAGAACACGTGGATTTATCAGGCTTCTGGTGTTCGCTATACTTCTTTTTGGAGAAATCATCCTCATCATCATACTCCTGCCCTTATCCCAATTTATTTGGGGGTAGCATGATTGTATTCTTCTTCCTTATGTAGGTACTACTCTATTAGTTTTTGGAAAAATATTTCACGAAAAAAATAAGAAATGCACACAACTTAAATACAAAATGAAATATAGGAAATCTCACAGCATCAAAAAAAAAATTAAACAAATCACAAAAAGTGAAAATAATGTTGGAGGGGTTTGAACCTGCAACCCCGTAGTTTACAGAGCGGTCATGAAACCGCAAGGCTATTTACTTCGTTGACATAAGCCACAAATAGCCGTTCTCATGCACTTACGTTATGACTGAAACGTCAAACAATTGAAGTATACAGAAATAATGCAAAATTGCCTACCCCCTTAAGGAAGTAGCGTGATAATATATAGTTTAAATATTGAAGAAGCCTATGCAGTAATTTTGACGTGATGCGCGCACAAACATTTCGTACCAACTACTTAAACCAAGGAAAGCTGATTTTCTTGAGTTCCGCTATTTTGTGCGTATTCACCTCAAAAATCAAATTTCAAGAAAACTGAGAAATCATATTTACCTGTATTAAATATGGAGTATATGTAGCAACTTTAAAAGGTTACACTTCATTGGTTTTGATTGTATAGGTGTTTGAAGTTTATTAATTTTAAACACAAAACCCTCTTTTTTGCGCCTCTGGATGAGATTTAAAAAAAATGCTAAGACAGGTATTTCTTTATTTTTAATAATAAGTATTTATTCTGAGTTTCATGATTCTAGAACAATCCAATTTTTTTTTTTCATACAAATTTTACCCCCCCTTTTCACCCCCTTTTTCCAAAAAAATCCAAAATTTCTATAGCCTATATGTTATTCTGAATGTATTTAAACAGATTTGTGAACATTTCAACAAAATCGGTTCAGCAGTTTTTACGTGATGCGCGGTCAAACAAACAAACAAACAATTTTTTTTAAATGGTTTTAATATGTTCAGTTACTTATTTCAAGTCACCCTGGCTGGTTTTTTTTTTTTAATCTTCAATGAACAGATTATTTGGTCTCAACGATTTTATTATATGTATAGAGTATTTCAAACGAAGTTCGAGCCAGCACAATTAGAGTTGCTAATTTAGCTTCTGTAGTCGCCTTAAAGTGGAAGCGCAAGGGTAGCCCGCTAAATTAAAATGTTCTTACGTTTTTTGGAATTTGTAGGTCAGTGAAGGCGCGGTAACCGCTAGTTTTAAAATAAGTATTTCAATTAAGACCGAAAGTTCAACGTGATTTATGAGGTATTGACTAGATCTAACAAATGCACACCCATTCATTGCCACGGTCATGACAAGCGCTGCTTAACATCACAAAACACATATCTTTCGCAACTTATAATTATTTTTTTACAAAATAAAACGCGTGTGTTTGCCGAGGTAGTCAAAATTAATCCAATATGATACGCAGATCATAAATTTTGGAGGGAACGCCCCCTGTTTTGTAGAAAGAAATGTGATATATTTTTCTGTAGTTTGTGTTGCACCTTTTAATTTTTTGATATCTCAGGTAGCTGAATCTTTGCACAGTGATGAACGGTTTCTATATTTCTTACGGCCATTTTTAATAACTTACTGTTCGGTTTCGGTAGGTTGGTATCTCTGTCAGTTTGACATTTAGCTTACAGACGGTTAGAAACAAAACGTCACAGAAAATATTTCTTTGATTTTTCTATGAATCAAGTGACAGGTAGGTGACGCGGATAGGATATTTCAAGCTAACTTTGTTTATGGAAACACCGACAGCTGCAGGACGTGGCATATTTAACTGACAGTTATACGTAAGTAAGTTAAAGAAAACGGGCCTTAGCAAGTAACACCTACCCGCTCACCCAAATGTCAAAATGCACCGCGGGAAGTCGTTGGTATATTGAGTCGTTCGGGACGCCAAGAACTCTTTTTGGCCAGCCGCGATATGCGCGCCGACGAAAAAAGTAGAAAACTTCTCAAACGTGTCCTATTCAATTGTTGAACATCTCCACTTGTATGCAAGTATAAAACCTGCATGCAATTTGCACACTCTTTAAAATCAAAAGCATTTATTTCAAGTAGGCCAGTTACAGGCACTTTTCAATTGTCGAAACAAAGATGAAAATTAAATGTAGCTACAGTCCCAGTCACAAGACATAACAACTGTAAAAGTACTGGTAGTTGCCCATTCCCTAGCGTAGATCTCTATGGAGAAGGACGGGCAAGAAACTCCATGGACAACCCGTATCCAATGCAAGCAACTCGTACGCAAATGTGACGTCATACTTGCATGCAAGACTTGCATAATGGAATCGAGCCTCCTCTGATTGAGTCGGAATCTGTATTTACGGATGGCAATAGGGTCTACCCCGATTAGGTTTCAACGAAACTAAACATGATTTGCGAAATTTGGATGTACTAAATACAGATGAGATCCCATTAAGTTCTCTATGACTTAAGTTCCTACGCATATAATGAAGAATATTCATAATTGATCGCATAATTTATGTTTAAGCTCATATATTATTACTCGGACTTATATTATTTCGCACATCTGAAGTCGAAATGAAACGTCAGTTCAGCAGATGCAGTAAAAAATTCTTAGGAAGGGAGCTACTAACGTTGAAGAAGTCGATTGGTTCTCGATTTTGGGTGGGGAGGGAGATAAAAGTGTTAAAGGACCGTTTATGGGGTATAGGAAGTTGGAAGCCTGGGATCCTACTACAGTAATTTGTAGGTCAATTTTATTGGTATCAGTAACGACCATGATAATAAGCATATAATCACTTTTTTTCATGTAATATTGACCTGCTATAGAATTGTATGGTACTATTCTTCTTCTTCTACTTCTATGTATTTATGTATTGATCTATGGTATTCCGAAAACCACTATAGGCCGTGGCTTGAGGTTCCGTCAGCACTAAGGCTAAGTCTCCAGCCCGGAGACACACGTGTGTGTTCAAGGTTCAAGAACATGTAAAATGTACTCACTGATATTGTTTGAGCCCCTGACGAAGTACCTACCGATCATGACATGTGTGGATAGAC
The DNA here is from genome assembly GCA_963853795.1 of Xestia rhomboidea. Lineage (NCBI taxonomy): Eukaryota > Metazoa > Arthropoda > Insecta > Lepidoptera > Noctuidae > Xestia > Xestia rhomboidea. The sequence goes on from OY970783.1 coordinate 5,604,758, forward strand.
ATGTGGCTATGGCTGTGTGCTGTCTACCAATAAGTCTCGAAAATGGATATAAAACATAAAAAAAACTGCATTTCACCCGTTGTCAAGCGAAAACAGCTTCACAATTCAGATTTTTCGAGTCTTAATGTCCCAACTAAGCTACAAAAATATCGATTTACAATTTCTCATAACCAATGATATTTTAAACCTTTAGTAAGAGCTGCCACCTCCATAATTTACGACATAAGAAATAAAATATCTTGAAAATATAATTGTAGGTGTCGACTTGAACGCACAAAATGGCGGGTGTTCTTTTTTTAAAAAATTGAGTTATGATTATTGTAGCATTGGTTGCAGTCTGCGTTTTTATTTTAAGTCAGTTTCCATTTTCAAAATTGTATTTATAGTTCTTTCTACTAATAAATGCGTTGGATTTTGTAACTGTTTGAAATTGATATTCGAATGTAAAGTATTTATTAATAAGTGTTGACTCTTCGTTAGTCTTGTGGTTGCAAGCGCGACTGCTGAGCGTGAGATCCGGGTTCGGTCCATATTCGGGCAATTTGGTAGTAATAAGAGTCATAGTGGTCTCCTTACCCTATTCCCAACTATGTTGGGGCGGACTTCTTGTCTAAATGGATGCAGCCGAATACCAGAATGTTACATGGAGCGACTGCCTACCTGGCCTCCACAACCCAGTTGGTACTGAGTAGGAAATACCTTTTGACTACCTGTAACGACTGCCAAACATCTACATATGACAGCCGGGACCAACGGCTTAACGTGCTTTCCGAGACACGGAGCAAACTCGGTATGTAATAGATGGTCACCCATCCACGTACCGACCTTGTTAAGCGTTGCTTAACTTTGAAGATCGACTCATGAGCTAGTATTAACAGTAATGACAAAAATTTCATAAAATACTTCTTAGTGGGTGGCCTACTCAGTCCCACTTGTTAGGCCAAACACTAGATTTCTGTCTATACCTAGTTGTATGAAGTCATTACCCGGGAGTCGAACCCGCGCCTCAAACGGTGGCTGCCACATGAATATGCACGTTTGTCGCCTTTTAATGTAACTGGTATGTAAATAAGAAGTTAAGGATGGTGGTTTAGTGATGGGCGGAAGCGATTTTATGAGCGGAGCGGTAAGAGGCAAAAATAATTTTTAAAATTCGGGGAAATTAACTACCGGCTTTTTTGTACCTCGATCCTTAGAGTACGGATCTCTTCAAAGTTCTAGTGAATCGGTTTCTTCTAAGCAAGCGTGTTCCACCCTTGGCTGCATCATCGCTTCACATCAAACGAGTTGCGGCCTAAACGCAAACCTATAAAAAAAAACCTCATCCATTATCGACAAAAATGTTATTTTGATCAATTCACAAAAACAAATTTATCATGTTGAGTTTTCCAGATAACTCGATAAAAATAGACCCAAATTATAACGAAAATCAACAAATGAATTGCCTACGCAAATAAAGTATATTTTTAAAAACCCAATAATTGACCTCAATAACAATTAGGTTGATATTATATGGAAATTTTACATTCTTTTGTAAGCCTTTTAACAAAAGTATTGCAAGAAATATACGTTTCTAAGCTTTTATCAAAAGAATTACCTTGCTAACGAGCCTGCTACATACGGTTTCTTTCATCTGTTATATTTCTTACTAATAACCATCTTTTGTCCGTGACTTTTCCCGCGTGAAGTTTGGAAATTTTCCAACGAGAACGTATTCATCATTTGCAATAAATTAAAAATTAAAGAGGGCTCCCCTACTACGATGGTAGGGAACCCTTCATGCGTGAGTCAGACTCGCACTTGGCTGGTTTTTATTTGTGTTGGGTTTTGTTTAGTTTTTAACGTTCAAAAGACTATTCGCTTACTATATTTAGTATTGAAAATGTTGACTATAATGCCGCATCTTTATCATAATGAATCCTACATGGGAGTCTATTTAAAAACTTCAAAGTAGGCAAAGAGCCCATTCTCAATTTTATTATTGAGAAGATATTTTTGCTATATTTTTATTGGCGGTACTTTGTTTCGGTTTACAGACGTTCCTTTATTCAGAAGCAATTTAATTCCCTAGAAAAATGACGATAAATTCAATTACAAGGTTCCAGGTCAATTTTGAAGGATTTAAACAGACTGCCTCGTTGGTCGCAACCACGACTGCTGAGCATGAGGTCCTGGGTTTGATTCCCGGGTCGGGCAAAGCGTTATTGGGTTTTTCCAACAGGAATATCCAGCTGATCTAGAGAAACAGCATGCCCTAGAACCAAAAATTCGAAGACATGTGATTTTCCCAGCTGCACAAGTCATACCCTTCCATAAAGAGTAGGTTTGTGTCCCAGCAGTGGGAGTTTTAAAAGATGAGCTTACCAATTGTTGACACTCTGTCCCCACTCCGCTCCCCGCCCCGCTTACCGCCCCGCTCATGCCACCTCACCAACCTAAACCCACACATTGTTATTATGACAAAACAATTGCTAATTAAGTCGGACAATTATCCAGGCGATTGTATAATAATTACCTCTCTGCTGTCCCCGTGAGCTTTATGGTGGGTTAACGAGTTCTTAAGTGGTATACGGGACCCTGACTGTGGTTTACGGGACCCTAATTAGGGGGTTGGTGGGCACTCCATGAGAATTTTGGCAAAGATTTACATTATGTTTGTAGTTGTGGTGTTTTCGCAATAGTTTGGGGTGATGGGAACTTTGAAGGTGGTTTATAGTGATTTTGCCCACGGAATTCTGAGACTAAACGAGCGTAACTTTGTGAGTCGCGTAATTTCGGTTTCTTAGTAGCGTCGTCACGATGTAAATGCGCCCAACTATGTATGAAACCGAAATAACGCGACTCACATGATTACGCTTGTTTGACTTCAGTAGGACCAGACATATTTGCCTAAAGTTCAAGGAAATAAGTATTTGTCGGATTCATGTGTGTATTGTATAATTATTATCACTTGCTTCAGTGACGGAAAACATTGTGAGGAAACCAGCATGCCTAAAACAAATTTCTCGACGTCTTGTAAAGCCAAGATAGAGGTCCATGGGCGGCATAAAAACTCTGACATCAGATTAAGCACTAACCACACGATAAAGAAGAATATTATTCGGTTCCGTTGACAGACGAAGTTTCTATACCTAGATGACAGCAGTTAAGAGTTTTGATTTGTGCCCAGGTTATAAATAAAATAAATGAATTAAACTTCATTTCAGACTAAAGTCCATAGTTTTGTTAAGTAGTATTTGTAACAATGATGCTTCGGTATTAGGTTAGTATTGTTATAAAATAGAATAGAATAGAATAACTTATTTGTATAAAAACATGGTACATTAAGGTCTTATGGATAGAGTTATGAACTTACATGTTTCGCCATAGAAATGGCATACAAATATTATAACATCATAAACGTAAAATTTTTACACAACATCAATATTGGTGTACATATTAATATTACAATGTCTACATAATAAGAATAGCACTTACAATTCAGGATTCATGTCATTTTAAATTTTCAGTAATTAATAGACTCTTATAATTTTATTATAATAGAGAAAACTAAAAAATATATCAACTTACAATACTTTGTTACTTAGTAGCTATATCTATCGGATACTTTTTTTTCAAAGAATTCTTTTACACTATAAAAACAATTATCAATAAGCCATTTATGTAATTTGGTTAGTATCTTAATAATAATAAGCAATTTAACTTAGATATATATTTGTTAGTAACAATGAAAACTTTTAAACTATGTTAGTAATATTTACGCTGGGTGAATCGCGCCGATCCTGGGGAATGTCTACTTGACTGCGTGCAGTCGTATCCACCGCCCCAAGATCGGAGTCCCATCTATCAGCCAATGCTCTCAGAATGGTGTTGGGGTTGGCGCGAACACGGCGTAGCAAAGATGCGCATCTCTGGCGCATGATGGCCGAAAAACTATCAACTACCGCGTCCGCATGACTCGACGTTATGATACTGAGCTCACCATCTCTTACAGCACCATCTCTTACATCACAATCTCTTTGCATACCTCTTCGAGCCTTCGGGAAACGGCTTGATGTTATGTTACAGTTGTCGTTTTTGGATTCATCTCGTAGTTCACCTATTTCAAACCTTCTCTACATGTAAAATATTGGTTACAATGAAATCCGGTCCCAAAGAAAGGCTATAAGCGGATGATGATGATTTTAAGCATGGAGGTTCGAACGTGTGTTGTATCAAAAAGATCCTACTATTACGAGTATTGCGATATAAATGCGAAAATTTGTGTGATGTTTGTTACTCTTTCATGGCAGAACTACTGACCGGATTTGGATGAAATTTGGCACACCTGGACATCATCATCATCATCAGCCTATTAATGTTCCCACTGCTGGGACACAGGCCTCCTCTCTATGAGAGGGAATGGGCTATAATCCACCACGCGGGCCCAGTGCGGATTGGTAGATGTCACATGTCTTCGAATTTCTCGGCTCCTTACGATGTTTTCCTTCACCGTTATGAGAGCAGCGGTGATGAAATAAATTACACAAAGTAATGCGCCTGCCTGGGTTCGAACCCACGACTTTCTGTTCGTAAGTCGGGGCTGCCACCACTGGGCCACCGCTGCTCATACCTGGACATAGGATACTTTAAATCCCGGTGGTACGAACCCGTGGGACCATTACCCATCTCCACGCGGGTGAAGCCGCGGGCATTAGCCAGTAGTTAATAAAACGCACTCGTAATTCGTATACCAATGAACGTAAAAGCTCACCCATCACATTCCAAGCCTCGCGCGGTTACTGCTGCAACATTGCGTTATTTACGACAGCACAATGGACTGTCCGACCTGAATGAACTTACGCTCAGAACAATTTATTGTCCATCAAACGTGTTTATAAAAACGTTGAGTGGAAAGTGTGAAGCTTCGTTTGGTTTTGAAGTTCCGTATACATTTAATTTAAAACCTACCTACCTACCTTTTATGTTTAGGTACCTTGTATTTATTGTTTTTTTTTTATGTTATATTATATTCGTTCACGTGAAATTATTATAACAAGTCTTATTTCCCTTTTTGAATCGGATTTGTTAACAATTTCAAGGGTTTAATTTTTTTGCACGGAACCCTTATTGCTTTTCTACAACAAAAGTAAAGCTTAACTTAGAGCTTATAAAGTCAGCTATCTGCCAGTAAAAGTCCCGTCAAAATCGGTTCAGCCGTTTCAGAGATTTGCCTGAACAAACGGATAAACAGAGAGACAAAAATTGAAAAAAAAAAAAGTTTTATTATTAGTGCCGTACCTGTATATGTATATATTCATATGCATTTACTAAAAAGCTGATATTTGGATTTAACAAACAAACACTTTAAAATTGAAGTGTCTGCTTCAACAAAGACTGCAGAGGTGGAAAAGCGCCAAGGTAACCCACGAATCCAGTAACCTGCAAATTGCAAAAAATTCGCGGGCTACCCTGGCTTCCACCTCAATGCTATAGGTATTTGCTACCAGTCAACCTTAGGGTGATGCGGTTAAGACCCATCGTCATTCTCCTGCTCTTAACCCAATTTTTTTGGGGTCAGTAGAGCATGATTTTTTCTTTCATACTTCTCAAAAAAAGGTAAGAAGAGAATATATCAGAATCAGAAAATCAACACTATCATCAACAACAACAAACAACAATAACCACCTACAACAACATCATCATCAACAACAACAACATCAACAACAAGACAAACAACAACAACCACCAACAACAACATCATCATCAACAACAACAACAACACCACGAACACCATCAACGTTCATCTTACTACATTTTTTTTTTTGAGAATTTATCTGACTACGATTAAAATAGTTTTGTCATTTAACCACGGAACCCCAAAACCCTTATCACCCGTAACCTGGCATAACTTTTTAAGTGTTAACTTTAGAAAAAAATATGCAATAAAAACACCGTCAAAGTTTGAGAGGAAATTTTATTTACTATCAACTTTTTTCTTAGGACTTTAAGTTCTCAACGTTATGAATGAAAGTCGTATAACTATTAAATGGGAGTAAAAAGTTTATGTAGTAATTACTAGAACAAAATGTAGTTTAATATTGTCTTTTAAAGCCTTTTCTTGAGTGAATTAAGATTATTTTTATTAAACTTTAGTATGAAATGTATGGAATTTTGATTATTTTTATGCAATTGATACGTTTTTGTTGATATCTTAATTAGGATTATTTCCATATTAATTTGACAATAAAATAAAGATTGCTTCGCCCACTACTGAACGAAACTTGAACGCTCGACACATTACAAAAAATATATAGACAGGGTGTTCGGCAACGAATGGACAACCTTTATATGGCCCATAGCAGAACCCAAGGCCATTCAGAAAAAAATCTATCTTAATAAAAAAAATCAGTAATTTTTTGTCCTTGTCTACATTAATAGCAATAATTCACTATTTAAGGCAGATACAATTATGAATTGTACCGTTATCAAATCTACTTGAAACCGACATTATTTTAATTTATTGGTCACTCATGTATGCATACATTTTTTTACCCAAGATGTTTAAACTTTATTTAAAAATTAATTCATACTAACTTTCCAAAATAAATAAACTTGCTTACAGGTACTTATACTACCTACTTATGATAGATTTTTTTAGTATTTTTTTCTGAATGGCCATAAGTTCTACTTTAAGCCATTTCAAGGTTATCCATTAATTACCGGACACCCTTTATACAAACGGTGTAAACCACCTCATCACGAAGCCGTCAACCAAGCATTCTGTACATCAAACTAAGTAACTTTACGCAAAAAATATTGCTGAGAAACGACATTTTTTTTTTTGGGGTGAAAAATCATGTTTTTTGGTAGAACTCAATGTAACGCACTCAAAACATTTTGCTGATGGATGGATTGAATAGTACGGGGGTCGTAATCTTACATTAAAAACTTGTATTAAAAAAAAAAGTTGCCAAAAAGTTGGAACTTTGACCCCCGATATCTCCGTAACTAGAAGGTATGGTGTAATGACGAGGAGAACAAGTGCCTTTCGGCTTCGATAAGAATTGTTTTACACCCTTTATATTTAGAAATAAAACGAAAATAAAACTAATATTAGGGCACATACTCCACTATAAAATATGAAAACCTTTGCCTACCCGAGTGTTGACGTCCAAAACCGTAGATAATTGACCCAAAAAATCATTTTAAAATATTTTTAGCCACGCTGCCAGTACCGGGTTCGATCCCTAGGTCCGGCAAATCGTTATTGGATTTTTCCATCAAGAATTTGTCAGTAACAATAACGAAATCTGAATTTGTGCCTAGTTAAGGCTACTACAGGAGCTAAATTAGCAACTCTATTTGTAGTGGTTAAAATTTCGTTTGAAATACCTACTGTTAAAATAAAGTTCTAATCAGCTTGCACTACAAAGTGGTTGTTACGTTAGTCACTGCGGGCCGAATAGTGCGAAATGAGTGTTTTTTTTGCGATTTACAAAAAATCACAATCAAAAAAATAAAACACTATCATGCTAATATGTTGCTTGTAGAATTATTTGTCAAAAAATCAGAATGATCGCATGTATTTGAGTATGGTTTTTACTCGTTAAAAGAAATTTTTAGAGATTAGTTCGTGATTTTTTTTATCGAGTTAAATTAGTTGTATTAGGTTTTCAAAACACTACCATACTAGCATATATCCTGAAGAATATCATATATATTTCTGGTTTTGTTACTGCAGTAAATCATATGCTTTTTTGCATTATAAAACTCGCGTTTAGCTCCTGTTGTCCTCTTAATGGCAATGCTCGCTCCCTATTATGTGACTTAAACATAACTTGCGAAATGTTGAGGTACTATTAGGTACACCTCTGTTTAACTCATCGGGAATTACAGGCGTGATATTATGATATATTTTAGACACTGTTTCCCAGGTTCAAGTTATCATTAGCTTGAAAGAGTTGCTAGAACAGGAGCCATTTTCGTTGTTGTGCAGACTGAAACAAGAATTCCACAAATAATACGATCCTTACATTATTCTCCCCCTGCTTCGTCCACATCCAATCAAAACCGAAATCAATAAATTCGAGAAGCAAACGCATTTTCAACAAAAGAATCTTTAATAAACATTTAACGTATAATTTCGAAAATCGAACGTCATCCATATTGGAACATCAAAAAAGCAATTTCATTGGACAATAACTACGTCATTCAATGCGTGGAACCTTCAAAAACCGTAAAACCGTGTACTGACGCGGCAATCGGTAAAATTCATTGTCGGTTTTTATGCTGCCACTCTATTTTACAGCTCTGCGTTCCATTCCGTGTTTGAAATGCCGAATGGGTTAAACTTCGTGATTGTGGGTAGGTACCTAGCCATATATGCCATGCCTATACCTAACTTTATTATGTAAGTATTATACTTTTATATTGCGTGTAGTATTGATCTGTGTGTAGGTAGCAGTACAACACTGACTACCCGCCTTATTTATTTCAAGTTCGTACAGTATATTCGAAGGTTGTCTAGAAGATATCGTTATTAACGATAAGATCGCATTTGTAGTCATCATCATCAACATCAGCCTACAATAGTCTACTGTTAGGCATAGGCCTCCACCATCGCACTCCACTCAACACGATTTTCAGCAAGTTCATTTGGTTTAAGCGTGTGCCAGACTGTTGTAAACAAACCCTCCACACACCTCGACATCGGTACGGGCATAATAGTGGTGTAGATTCTGTTGTGCACAAACTAAACTTAATTAAGGGTAAGTATTGCTTATATAAATAATATCTTTTACTAAAAGGCAGTACGAGAAAATGACGGCTATAGCTATAAACTAAGTTAAAGATGTTAAACTAGTTTATGCCTTGCGCTTCACCGTGTTTTTAGTCGACATGTTTTTACGTGCAACCTTCATTTGTATGGAAATATTAGTTCCAATTAAATTTGACAGCTCTAAATTACGTCCGTCTCTTTTTCGTTTTATTAGAGAGAAAAAGACAGCAATAGCCTAAATTAAGTTTAGTTTGTGCACAACAGAATCGACACCATTCTGGACTGGGGAAAAGAGATAGTATTTAAATAATAACAGCCGGTCTTGTCAATCTTTAGCACGCTGGTCACGGCTATCTTTAGTAGTAATATAATAATAATAATATCGCTGGACATTACACACAGCGCCATCTAGTGCCACACTAAGCAACGACGCTTGTGTCGTGGACACCAGATAGTTGACATAGATACTTTTTGTTTGTAAATACATACTTATTATACATATAAACATCCATGACTCGGAAACAAATGATAGGTGAGTAGTTCTTTGACAGTCGTTAAAGGTAGTCAGTGGCCCGAAAGTCTCACAACCAGCCTTACCAGGAGGTACCGTATTACCCAGTAGTAACTGGGTTGTGGAGGTCAGAAAGGCAGTCGCTTCCTATAAAATACTGGTACTCAGCTCCATCCGGTAAGACTGAAAGCCGACCACAACATAGAAGGGAAAAGGCCACAATTCAGAAACTGCATGGGTGTTTCGATCCCCTAGTTAAGACTCGTTGTCAGGCTTTCGGGCCACTGACTGCCTGTAACGACTGTCCAAAATATGCAAATGATAGCTGGGACCAACAAACACCAAAGACCACGGATGAGTCTCGATATGTAATTAAACCAGCCACGGACCGACCTGCCAATAAAAAATAAATATCGCTGGACATTACACACAGCGCCATCTAGTGCCACACTAAGCAACGAGGCTTGTGTCGTGGACACCAGATAGTTGATACCTATATTACATAGATACTTTTATTTTGTAAATACATACTTATTATACATATAAACATCCATGTCTCTGAAACAAATGCCTGTGCTCATCACACAAACATTTGCTCCTACCGGTATTCGAACCCGGGACCCTACGAACGTAAGGCAGCCTCACTACCGCTGCGCCTTTCGGGTCGTTAAATAATGACAGCTAAGACCGACGTGCTTTCCGAGGCACGGAGGAAACTCAATATGGAATGGGCGGTCACCCATCCACGAACCAACCTAGGGAAGCGCGGCTTAACCTAAAGATCAACCCGAACCGCCGTTATTATTGAGCCACAAGCCCTCAAGCAAGTCTATCAGACCAGCAACCCCTGGAAGAACCCCTGGCTAAGTGGCTACGCCTACTCTCAACTGCAAGCAGTAATTTCGATAACATCTAGTGATGTGCCCACGTACGCACGTAACTTAGTGGTAGCAGTCGAAGTCGCTACTGTGGCTAGTCGCAGTCGCAATCGCAGTAGGAGTCGCGCAGTTAATATGCTAAGTGTATTGCCGGTTTTAGTTGTATAGTGTGTGTGATGAGCATTGGCCGTTGTTGCTGCACTTTTATTCGAGTTTGTTTCTTTGAACAAAAATGACACAATTTTACATGTCTATCTCAAAGACAGCAAAAAAGCTAGGTAAGTACTAATTTACACTAATTTTATAAAGAGGCAAAACTTGTAAGTTTGGATGTAGGGGGTTATGTTAGGAACTACTGAACCGATTCCGCAAATTGTTTCACCAATTAAGCTTCATTATCCCCGAGTATCCCCGAGTGACATAAGCTATATTTACACAGGGATTATTTCCAACTGTAACGCGAAAAAGCTTATTAGCTTTTTTAAGAAGTGTAAAACTTAAACGAAAACCTTTATGTATCGTCTGCCCCAAAAAGCTGTATTTTCGTAGGATCGTTAATAATTGCACCGATTCTAAAGCTCGCTGAAATAAAAAGTTATCTAAGTTATTGGAAGGCAAAGCAAGAAAATATGTATCATAAGAAGTTACGTTCATGCATCGTTAAGCATGACTTTCGTACCTTACCTACATAGTTCGGGCATTAACTGAAATTTGAAAATTCGATTTAAAAAAAAAAGATGGTTAGATTGGCTACTCAATAATCACTGAACAAATTAAACGTGTTTTAAAACTTATGACAGAACAAAGTATCTACTTTGCAACCTGGTATAATAAAAATGTAGATTATTTTCTTTGACGCCATGAAAGCCATGAACTACCAACTTACAAAAAAGTCTTTAACAATTTAATTAAATGTTACAACGACCATTTCACATCACCCCCACTATAGCATTAAGTATGCACAGAAGAGCAGGTCCAAAATTCGGCCGAACCGATGTTGATGCTTTATAGTTTCCTCTATATATGACGTCATTTCCTCTCCCCACCCCGAAACTATTATACACTGACTAGGTTTTGCTTACGGCTTTGCTCGCGTGATCATCTTGAGCTGTAGTCAGTAGCCAATGTGCGTAGCCTTTCCCTAACTGCGTTTGGGCCAGCTTCCAGTCTAACCGGATGCAGCTGAATACCAGTTTTTGGCATGGAGCGAGTGCCTAATAGATGTGTACCTCAACCCAATTAATAGGTAAATCCGTACCCCTTGGTAAGACGGTTGACAGACTTTCGGTCTTTTTACTATCCGTGATGACTGTCTAACCGGGATAAAAAATAATCTACATATGTCCTAATCCAGGTCATAGTATTATTAGAAAAATAATGTAATAGTATTTATTAGAAAAATTCCGCCTGTGATACAGGTTTAACCTAGTACGGGCATCGTAGTTTGTTATACCAACATTATTTCTAGAATTTGAATTGTATTTTTTTGTGCTAATTCTATTTTTGAATAAATAAATATATTATTATAGTTATAGTATTATAGTCTATCCATATGCGAAATTTAATCAAAATCCGTTCAGCCGTTATTGTGTGACAAACAAACAAACTTACTTTTACATCTTTATGTCAGATAGGATCTATAATGGCTGCGGATAAAATGGCGGTTAAAAATATAGGTTAACTGTTTCGAATCTGGAATTTGTTGCGATTGGTTTTAAGTTCAAAAAAGAGGTTTTAGTGCCAATATTGATGCTTAAAGAGACCTAATTGAACTCTCCAGTTTCCGGTTAAGAGTAGGGTAATAGGATCTTTTGAGAGAGCAGTGGTAGACCAGTGGTGGCGGCCCCGACTTACGAACAGTATGTCGTAGGTTCGAATCCAGACAAGCGCATTACTTTGTGCGATTTATTTCATCACCACTGCTCTCAAAAACGGTGAAGGAAAACATCGTGAGAAAACCGGCATGTCCTAGAACCAAAAATTCGAAGACATGTGACATCTACAAACGCGGACTGTGCCCGCGTGGTGGATTATAGCCCATTCCTTCTCATAGAGAGGAGACCGTGTCACAGCAGTGGGTACATTATAGGCAGACTAGGTATGTAATATTATGATCTTTCGTTTGGGGTCGTAGGTAGCGACACCGGTGTCTCAGCGACTTCATTACCCACGACGGCAACTGTTGAAAGCTTAATCTTCGGTAGGGATCACAACCAAAGCAATGAAACCCCGAGCCCGACGAATCCTGAAGACAAGATTGCTGTCTTGGATCCTGCAACAAAATACAACTTAAGAAAGAAAGCGGCGTACTTAGAAAAAAAAACCGGTCAAGAGCGAGTCGGACTCGCGCACCGAGGGTTCCGTACAAACTTAACTTTGCTGTTCTATCCCTAGAAACGGCTATTGCACCAACCGCCAATAATAAGTTTGTGATAGTAAAATCGCTATTTTTTATTATTAAACTATATATTATATTGACGGTTTTCAGATTTTTCCCTTTACATGTGCTGTAAGACCTTGCTTTTTGCCGAATTTCAAACTACCATTTAGGTTTTCGACTCAAATCCTATAGGGTACTTCCGGTTGACCTAGAATTGCCAGTTTTGGTAAAAAAGCAAGGTCTTACAGCACAAGTAAAGGAAAAAGTCCAAAAAATAAAAAAATAAAATGAAAATTAAGGTAAATTTTGGTACTTTAAGTTTTCGCGAAAATCTAAATTTGCTCATATCTTTTTATTGTGTTGACTCAGGACCTTGATTTGTATACACCTAATAGGGACTATAGACTTCAGTATCTGGTATAAATTTCAACTTGCTAAGTCCACCCGTTCCTGAGAAAATCGGTGGTGACAGACGGGCAGACGGACAAGAAAGTGATCTAATAAGGCTTTTGAGGTACGAAACCCTAAAAATTACCATTTCCACTAACATATCATTGTTCTCCTGCCCGGCTGCCCTTATCACTAAGGAATGTATAAAAATAATGAACTGAAAAACTTAAAGGAAGCTTGCCTTTTGGCAGCACAAAACCAGACTCCAGGTAGCTTCTAAAATATTTCTAACGTAAAGTCTATGTAACTTCATCCATCAGCCCGGAATCACCCACTGCTGGGTATAGGCCCTTTCCCTTTCTTCTGCCACACTTTCACACCCGGTTCTGTGCGTCCCTGATCCAGGTGTTTCCCGCGACTTTGACGATGTCGTCGACCCAACGTGCTCTAGGACGGCCCTAGGGCCCTACTCCCTGACGCTTCGTCCGTATATTCGGATCTATCTGTCTCTCTCACTCGCACTCATCTGCAGACGTGTGCGAGAGAGACGGATAGACCCGAATATACGGACAAAGCGTTAGAGAGTAGGGCCCCTGGTTTCTTTGGAGAAACCTTGGCCACCACTCAGTTAAAGCCTTGCTCCATCGGCCATCTCCGGGTGTAGCCAGATGTCCTGCCTGACCAGTAACTTGATCATATAATACTGGTTGATATCAATGAGTTTTTTAAAGTAGTTGCGGATTCTCCAAAAAATCTAATTCAATCCTAAAAAAATACATGAATGTTAGAAAATTCTAAGCAGTATTAACTGTAAGCATCATTCTAATAAATAATTTATGGCTCCCTAATTAACAACTCCACAATAGATAGATAACATAAAATTAATAATGTATGTATGTATTGTTAAAACAAGAAGTATTTGAAAACGAAACGACCACAGTCGGGATAAGCACTGATTTGCATGTACAGTTCCCCGCAAAACTGTTAAGTTACATTAACCCTTTTAAACGCCAGAGCATAAACACGCGCGTGTCCTCCACGCCAAGCTACAATTTCACCTACCATTTTGTCATATATTTGTGTCGTTGGGCGTACAGGGCACGCACTTGTTTGTCACGTATATGTGACAATGGCGTTCAAAAGGTTAAAGTATATGAATTAAGAAAGCTTCTATTGAAGACAACCGTTCAGCAACATGGTCTGCAATCGCACTAGCGACAGTTATAACCAAAAGGCCGCCAACACAACCACACGGGGACTAATAGGTTCCCGTAGGGTACCAGACAGGTAGGTAGGTGGGGGATGATTCCTCAGGAACCGGATCTAGAAAATTATGTTTACGAGTAGCAGTAAAGCTATGCTTAATTATTGCATACAAATGTTTAGTTAATGTCATGCTGTTGGCTTGCTGGTGCAAACTGTAAGTGCAGTCAGTATCTGTTTATATAAATAAAAAGGCGCTCGGATTTCTTTACCTTTTTTGTCTAACACATCTGGCCTCGCCTGTACAAACCGTCACCCACAAAATAAAGACAGCGTCCCACACACATCTCCCTGCTATCAATCATACATTATCACGTGATACAGTTGCCGTATGCATTATAATTTTAATAGAACATTAGCATTTGGACGGTACATGGGTTGGGTTGATTTTATTTGAAACAAGAGATTGGTTGGTTGAGTTCTATCAATGAGTTACTGTTACTGGCAAATATTTATTAAGGGCGTAAGTTGACCCTTAACGAAGCCGAAAGGCACTTGTTTTCTTTGTCATTGCGATCATTTTTTTGTTCTAGACCATACCTGGGAACCTTCTAGTTACGGAGATATTGGGGGTCAAAGTTCCAATTTTTTCATATTTTTTTACTACAAGTTTTTACTTTTACTATAACTTTTTACTACATGTTACAACTTTACTTTAAATACCTCCAAGACCCGTTTACCTACTATTCAATGCATCAATCAGCACAATGTGTTGAATGTGTTACATTGAGTTTTACCGTAAAATGTGATTTTTCACCAAAAAAAAAGTCATTTCTTAGCAAAACAATTTGCGCAGAGTTACTCAGTTTAATTTAGGTACAGAATGCTTGGTTGACGGCTTCGTGAAGAGTCTGTTTACACCCTGTATGCTAAGACTCATTTGCACCTCAAATCACTAAATATAAAATTAATACAAATTCAAAATGTTTTATTTAAGAATTTTGTTACGACAATGGGTGGTTGTTTGGGGACTCCTTTTAAGCAATTTTTGCCTGTGTTAGGAGACCCCGCTCTTCCATTGCAAACTAATTACAACATTAACAAATTATATGGGTAATTATACTCTACACTCTATTTATCTACTTATTTTTTTTTTTTTTTTTTTTTAATAAAAATAAAATAAAAAAGAGCATATTTACAGCAAAAACAAGAAAAATAATGTAAGAAAGTGAGTGTGTGATGAGTGTGAGTGTACGCGTGTGTGTGTGTGTAAGAGTGTGAGTGTCCGTGTTTGTGTGTAAGAGTGTGAGTGTGCGTGCGTGTGTGTAAGAGCGTGAGTGTGCGTGTTTGTGTGTAAGAGTGTGAGTGTGCGTGCGTGTGTAAGAGTGTGAGTGTGCGTGCGTGTGTGTACTATGTTTCTATTAAATGCATGTAGATATATATTAATCTGAATTCACTTCATATTTCTGTCAATGTCCCCTTTATTACATGTAACGTGTACGGTTTCACACACATTGCATTGTTGTTGTGTTGTTAAGGTTTGGCGTTGAGAACCACAGCCGACTCCTAAAAATGGATTGATTATGAATTTTCCCAGCATATTTTTCATGTTTTTACACCGAGTTTCTTCCGTACCTCGGAAAGCACATTAAGCCGTTGGTCCCGGCAGTCATTTGTAGATCTCTAACAGTCGTTACAGGTAGTGACCCGAAAGTCTGACAACCAATCTTACCAAGGGGTATCGTGTTACCGAGTACTAACTGGATTGTGGAGGTCAGATGGGCAGTCGCTCCATGTAAAATACTGGTATTCAGTTGCATCCGGTAAGACTGGAAGCCGATCCCAACATAGTTGGGAAAAGGCTGGGCAGATGATGATTGTACACCGATTGATCACTCCGTGATTTACGTGATTCTGTTTTCATTTAGTAAAGGAAGCCCCCGCGGTTGTTCCATATCATTTACAACTTCTATAGTTGGTGCCAGTTAAGATCGCAAAAGCGGTCATTGACCCACATACATTTATTAAAGTTCTTAACTTTGAAATCCAAAAATAAGCCTGTTCAAGTCTTCCTTTCCTTTCTTTTGTTTCGTAGGAAGAGATATTAAGGAAAGGTCAATGACCGCTATTGCGATCTTAACTGGCACCAACTATAGTTATAGTGTTAAATTAATCCATGACAAGAATGTGTTTGCG
Organism: Xestia rhomboidea; assembly: GCA_963853795.1. NCBI lineage: Eukaryota > Metazoa > Arthropoda > Insecta > Lepidoptera > Noctuidae > Xestia > Xestia rhomboidea. The sequence continues at coordinate 5,621,077 of OY970783.1, forward strand.
GGTAATATCAAAAACTTTTTTGCAAAGCAGAAACCGAGTTGAAGCAAACAAAGTCACTTTTTAGTGTTTTTAAGAAAGTCGTTTTTTTTTTTAATGCATTGTATTGCATGGCTAGAAAAACGGGCAATAAACTCGTGTAGTAAGTTGTAGTTACTACAACAATGTTTAGTCTATCAACATCGACTTTGAAAAAACCCATTTCAAAAGTTTTATCTTCTATAAGAGCCACCAACCCTTTTCCAACATTCAATTATCATCCAAAAAAGGCACAAGACAAACATCCATGTGCTCATCCATCATACCTCTGACGTCACAAGGCACACAGGAAGGCACAGGATAGAACAGTGATAAGGTTATCACTACTGATAAAAAGATGGCTATAAGTCTTTGCGGTGCCGATAAAATGTAGCTCGGATAGATAAGCAAGGAGATTGATTGAAAAGGATGGGGTATGTGGGTTGGGTAGTTCGTTAGCCGAGTGTGAAGTAAAGGAGGGTTGTGTGTTTCGGGTTAAAGATTGATGTTTTGTTCTCATTAGCTTTAGTCCTGTACCTTGTATCTTAAAACAAGAGAGAAGAAAACATCACACCTGTTTTTTTACCCGACTACGGCAACCCCAAAAGGAACGGTTATGATTTTAGCAGTCTATGTATGTAAATTAATGTGTCAATCGATTCGTTAATATAGCCCGGACTACATTTTAACTGACATCATTTAGTAGTCGGGTTTTAGTCTTAAAACTTCTTGTTTCCGTTAAGTAAGCCAGTAATTTTAGTCTCATGGAAAAGCAAACTCCGGGGCTGCGGGACTGTTCGAAAGAGATACCGTGGCCCCGGAACACAAAGGGCGATGAAGGAACATGGATGGGTTTTAGTCAGTAAAAGTCTGACACTCCCTCCTGCTCCGCCCAGAGCGGGAGGAGTCATTTGAAGATTTCCCATCCGAAAAAAAAAAAAAAAAATGGAAAAGCAAACTCAAACTCAAAGCATTTATATTTAAATAGACTGTTACAGGCACTTTTGAATGTCAAAAACAAAAGTATGAATCTACAGTCCCAGTCACAACTCACAAGTGATAATAATAACTTGTGAAAGTACTGTAGTTGCCCAATCCAAAGCGTATATCTCTATGGATAATAATGGGCAAGAAACTCCGTGGAAACTCTTTTATATCGAAATATTTTCAAGATCTTGGTTACATCATTCATGTTGAGATTATACATTTAAGTGAGAACGATCTAAAAAGACGTACATTACGAGTGCTATTGCAGTTTTTCTTGTATTTGAGTGTTCTGAGTCTAACATTCAAATACAAGAAAAATTTAGATTTTTATTTAAAGCGCTCCTTATAGAAGTAATCAAATTTCTCGGGCATATTGCTTCTTAATTTTGTGGCCATATCTAAACCATAATCACACATCAAAAATCTCTAAAAGTTCTAAAATCTAAACTGAGATTTTTTTAAAGTTTGATTACTTCTTTAGGGGGCGCTTTAAATAAAAAACAAAAAAAATCTTGTATTTGAGTGTTACTCTTAGAACACTTAAAAAATGATGAACAAGAAAAAATGTGATAGCCCTCTTATTAAGAGCGTCCAGAGTAAAAGAAAAATTGTTCAATCGAACCTCTTTCAATTGCTTGCAGATTGACACAAATCCGGATGATGGTCCTGTTCGAAGCATATTGACGTGATAACGTCTTAGAAATCAATGAACACCGGCTGCACGCACAAAAAAGTGTCACACCGTTCCGCGCGCCAGTCACGTTTCGCCTGGCTCATCAACGAACAGCCCAAACCCGTGGACCTGAAAACTGAAATTTTACACAGTGGTTTCCTTTTTAATGTTAATAAGGAAGTATTTTACGAAATTCAACCCCTAAGGGAGTTAAATAGGGGATGAAAATTTGTATGAAAGTCCGTTAGTTTTAAAGTCTCTTTAAAAAAAATTAAGGATCTTTAAATTTTGTGTTTAGGCTGACAATTGAAAATTAATTTATACGTGTCTCAACGTTTCTAATAATACCACCCCCAAAGGGTTTAAAAAGGGAATGAAGTTGTGTATGGAAAGTCCTTAATTTTCAAAGTAAAATTCACAAAATGTAGTATCTAGGCGTATGGTTGGAAGCTAACGCAACGGTGTTGTTAAAATTTCAATCCTTAAGGGGTGAAAAGGGGGATGAAATTTTGTTTTTTAAGTTTAAATCACTAGTATCATGAGAATTTGTATTTGGCCTTTTGGTTGGTAATTAATAATTACATGTATCAGCGTTTTCGAAAAATCATCCTAGAAGAGAAATAATGATAATTCAGTGATAGTAATTCAATTCATAAAAGTATGCAATTTTTCATCAATGTTTTCTTATGACGTTATCACTAAATTATCGTCCGTAAAGCGACTTTACAGACAACCATTTTTTGTAATTTAACCCCTAAAGGAATTAACTAAGGGATGAAAGTTTTTACTGATAAATCAAATAACGCTTTGCTCTACCCTGGAATCGAATCCAACACCTGCTCAGTAAAAGCAGTTTCGAACATAGATCGTTGTGGTACCAGCAGTCTAGTTTTGGATAAAATAATCGAATTAGCTTGTGTGCTTAGCCGACACTTCATCAATTAATTGAGTCAGTCAGCTTGGGCTGGACATAGTAAGTTAAGTACGTAACCAGTTTTAGGGTTCCGCACCTAAAGGGTGACCGTGGGTTTTGGTATTAAGGGGGTGGTATCTGCTAACGAGAGGTTTTCTCCGTGTAACTCCTCTTTGATGAGTGAATATAAATGTGCACAAAAATATATGTTGCTTATTAGACTCTAAACTACAGGGTGTTTGGTGCATCGTGTGCCAAATTGAAATGGTCGACTGAAGGGGTGATCTACTAGCCTTTCAGACCCGCTAACACCCCTCATGCCCTGTGGATTTTTTTATCGACTTTTTATTGTTTTACTAAAAAAAGACCCAAATTTTACATTCAAATACAAATTTTAAAAATTATATAAGGCGTAGACTCTGAATTTTAATTTTATTTCAATGTGTATTGTGTAAGAGTACTTTTAAATACAAAATTAGTGACATTAGTCACCTAGTTTTTTTTTAATTCACTCGCAAAGGTAAAACTTAAATTAAAGCTGTACATGTTACAGCTGTTTATATGGCTACAAAAAAAAAAAAAAAAGCGACCGGGATCTTCCAACTCCCTCATTAATTCTCCAGTCTATCCTCTTGCTAATGATGTGCCACGTGCCATAAAAAAACTTTTAATAACTTTGTGAATTCGCTAGAATTGTGAATCACATATATTAGGATATTAGGCTACAATAAAATAAAAACCACTCATTTCGCACTATTCGGCCCACAGTGACTGACGTAACAACCACTTTGTAGTGCAAGCTGATTAGAACTTTATTCTAACAGAGCCACCACAAATAGAGTTGCTAATTTAGCAGATACCCCAGCCTTAATAAGCCTCCGCTGTCCGTCCGTCCGCCCGTCTGTTTGTCGGCGGGCTGTGTCTTATGGTCCGTAACAAATAATAAAAAAAATATGGGGGCTCGGGGTACTACGATGGTACGGAACCCTTAATGCGCTAGTCTGTCTAGGACTTGGCCGGTTTTATCCAGATCTTTTAAAACCCTTCTTGACTTCAAAAACTAAATAATATCACGCCATCACTAAGTCTAAACTGAAAACTACCCCTATCTGCGTACAATATTAAAAACCTTTAATCTCGCGTTGCGTGGAGGGTAGTCGTAAATTCGCGCGGGTAAGCGACATCTGTCGGCGCTAAGTGGAAACTCGCATAACATCGCACCGTCATAGCCGCGGTAAAAGCAGTAATTTAGGTACGAGGATCTGGGGTTTACTAGATGTGGCATGGGATATTAGGGCTTTTTTTCATGGTAAATAATATCGTAACGCCATTTTGC